>OZ014520.1:61032971-66032971 GCA_963966055.1 Lathyrus aphaca | reverse complement strand
GGGTTTTGATTAGTCCCCCACTTAGTTTTACCTTTGTGTCTCATTGAGTCTTCTCTTCTCACTTCACAATCAGGGACTAAACCCTAAAGGCTTTAAGGCTTTGTGATTAAGTTTATGCCTGCATCCTTCTATTAGGATGGAGTGTATAACTTTAATCCTAAGTGTTAAACCCTTAATGTGTTCAAATCCTTTAATCAATTCACTTAATAATCATCAAGACATCAAGCTTGTAACTTGGGCCTTGCATTAGGGTTCTAATTCTTCCTTAATTGGTTAAGAAGGACTAACCCTAGTGTTAATGGACAAGTCCCCCTCAAGTAGTCTTGCAAACCCTAAAACTCACTTCATCATCTTATCATTAATTAAAATCCATTTAATAAAGGCTTTGTTTTGTCATGAAGTTAATCTTTAATCATTGATTAAGTTGAGGAGTCTTCCTCAGCTTAAACATTCTCATCTATTATCCTTCTATTAGGATAGTGTAATGAGTCAGTTTAATCCCTGATTACGGCTTAATCTCATTATTTAACACTAAACAAAAACAACAAAAACATCTAAATAATCACAAGTAGGTTAATGATCTTAATCCTGCATCCATGGTGATTAAGTGTGAGATGTTGACTTCACACTTAAGGTATCCTCATTACCCCTAATCAGAGGGAAGATGTGATGAGTTTGCTAACCCATTGGTTTAGGCTTAAGCTCATTAACTTATGACAAACTTTCAAAAGCAATAAAAGACTGAAAATACAAAAACAGACAATAATCGTCTCCTTCGGGATTCTTTTCTCATCTCATTCATTCACAAGCGAGAACTCTCTTCTTCCGTCTAATGCAAGACAGTTTGCACCTGAGCCAGACAGGTCATACACTTGAGCATAGACAAGTAAGCAGTTCACAGGTCATTTCTCTTTCAGTCTCTTTGGGTCGAACTACGGTGTTCTGACTTCCTCATTGCACGAGAGGATACGTAGGCATAACTTAACAGTTATCAAACAAAAGTCTCTGTATATTCCCCCTCTTTCCAGCATTATTCTTTTAACCTCATATTCTTGAGCACTTCACTCTTGTCCCTACACTGACACTGCATATATTACACTTTACACTTCTTTTACACAGACACCTGTACTTCCTTTTCCAGCTCTTTTATGCACAAATTGCACTGACACTACCCCTTTAAAACACAAATCTTTTAAGCGTGGATCCCGTCGAGTACGACGGACAATCTGGGTGCTAATACCTTCCCAGGTTGTAACCAACCCCCTTTCTCAGTCTCTCTGGTTCGCAACCGTCTTATCCGTATCTTTCTAGGTCTATGCAGCATTACCTTTCCTTCGGGATAAAAATGCCTAACTGGCGACTCTTTTCATTTCATCCTTTCGCCGACCGTTCGCGTCTGTACCTCATTTGAGCCAGTCTCATCTTTGTTGGGAGCGACAGGTACGTTCCTCAGTTTTTATCTAACCAGACAAGGAATTGAAGCCAACCCCGAAAAATGTCGAGCATTTTCTCAAACTCCAACTCCAAACTCAAAGAAGTCAATTCAATCATTGAATGGAGTGCTCACCTCGTTATCTTGATTTGTGGCAAAGTTTGCTTAACATGCTCTCCCCTCTTCAAGTTCCTCCGCAAGGAAACAAATTTTGAATGGACAGACAAATGCGACATAGCCCTGATCCATCTCAAGAAGGCATTGTCGGAACCCTCAATGCTCTCCCGCTTGGATGTAGGAGAAGTTCTCTATATATATCTCGTTGTCGTAAACGAGGTCGTTAGTGCAACCCTCATACGAGAAACCCCTGAGGGGAAAAAATCCATTTACTTCACGAGCAAAGCTAGTTCAAAAACGAGAACCTATCTCAATACTTGGCCCTAGTCAAAGAGAAGATGGAAAAATTCATATCCATAGAGTTGAATCAAGTTTCCCGCGAACACAATATTCGGGAAGGCGTTTTTTTCAAACTTGCAAGCACAAAAAATAAGGGTGGAACAGATCCGTCATTCAGGAAATACTTCCTCGACCAAGCATCAAGAACCCTTCCTCATCGCAGATGTAAACATCATTGGTGATAATGATTTCTAGATAACCCCAACTTACAACTACCTGACCAAGGACAAATTATCATCCGATCCAAAAGAGGCCAGTATGGTGAGAAGTAGAACATATTCCTATGTTTTATCCGAAGGTAAATTATACCAACGATGGTTTTCCATTTCCCTCCTCAAATGTGTCGAGGATAATCTAGTCACTCACATCCTATGCAAAATCCACGAAGGAATAAATGCCCAACATTTGGCCGGAAGATCCCTAGCTAGGAAATCTCTACGAGCAGGGTAGTAATGGTCGACCATGCAGAACGACACAAAGGAACACGTGAAGAAATGTGACAAGTTCCAACGACACGGGGACATGCATTTGGCTCCTCCTAACAAGTTGAAATCAATGTCTAACCCATGGCCATTCGCATGGTGGGGCTTGGATATCCTGGGACCATTTGTCGTTGGATCGAACTAGAACAAGTACCTGATGGTCGGTGTAGACTATTTTAAAAAAAATGGATAGAAGCATAAGCGTTGGCCAAAATAATAGCATAGAAAATACTTCGTTTCTTCAAATGAAACATCCTTGCCCGGTTTCGAGTTCCCCAGACAATTGGACACAATTCACTAACAAGCATTTCCAGGAATTTGTTCCTAAACTAGGAACTAACCAACATTTCGCTTATGTCGAGCACCCACAAACAAACAGGCAAGCCGAAGTGGCGAATAGAGTAATCCTACGAGGTCTCAAACAAAGCCTGTACGAAGTAAACAAAAACGGTGGTTTGAGGATCTACACATCGTTCTTTGGTCCTATCAGACGACACCCCATTCAAAAACCGGGGATACCCCTTTCGACTAGCATACAAAACCGAAGTGGTCATTCCTATCGAGATGCATATACCATCTAGGAGGGAACAAGCTCCCCTGGACAAGGAAGAAAATGACAAAACACTAAGGGAAGATCTCGACTTGGTCGAGGAAGTTCGATTGGGAGCAGCCCTCTGCGAGGCATCCTAAAACAAAAAATTGCCATCAGGTATGACGCCAAAGTCATAAAACAAAATTCCAAAGTCAACAACCTTGTTCTAAGGAGAAACCACAAAGATCCTCCGCGAGGGAAAACTCACCGCAAATTGGGAAGGTCCCCATCGGGTCCGTTAAAAAAACGCAAAATGGGACCTACTACTTAGAAAATATTAATGGGGAAGAACTTGTTTGACCATGGAATGCCGAAAAGCTAAAACAATATTACATCTAAGGTGTCTGCCAGCTTGCTCGAGTCAATACAACGAGCACAAAGTATCGACCAGACATGCATGCCTAGGTACAAGCATTGTATACCAAATGTTTTAACAAACAACTCCCTTATTTTGAATGAGGAGACCCTCTGTCACATGACAGATCCTCGATCGATTCCGTCATCGTCATTGTACCAGGAACGACATAACACCCAGACCACGATGATACGTTTATGCCGCGAGACTCATGCCAGAAACGCGACCTGAGTATCACTCTTGTGCCAAAAAAAACCTTGGAATTCTGAATGGTTTCCCCAAACCGTCGTACATAATTACCGAGCATTCACCCTAATATTAAACACGCCTTAATAATTCATAGAACAAACATGTACAATGAACATCGCACAACACTTAGAGAAAATTGTAACAAATATATAAAATCGTCGAGAAAAACATAATATGGAGAAAATAAAGAAATAAAATTGTCCTCGACGGACTAACATACAAGCATACATTTGAAAATATACAAAGTTATGAAATAAAAGTTAATATAAACAACCACCAAGGTCAGAAATGTATAAAATGATAAAAATGCAACCACAAGGTCTGACTTGTTCTGATATTACAAAAGGGGGGGGGGGGAAGCTCTCGAGAAACATAATTACAACAAATGGAACACATGTCGAGTAGAAATAAAAACTTAATGAAATCACAGCTGAACAATGGCTTGATCGACGTCCGCGACCCCTGGTTGACCCTCAACAGTAGGTTTCTCTTGAGGTTGATCATTGACATGTGTCGTTGGCCCTTCCTGGTCGTCTTCAAGCTCCTCATTCAAGAACTTAGGGACCTAGATAACTCTATCCACTACTTTGTAAAGATATCCCATCCATGCGACAGATAGTTCAACGCCAGGGTTAGCCACCTACAACTAGGTCATAACATTGTCAAATTAGTCAGCTGACACCTCGAGTTCGTGAGCAAAGGTCCCCTTGGTATACACCGACGCCATCATCAAAACCCACATGACATCGGCAACGTCTTAGGCCATAGCCAACTTCTTTCCTGGTCTGTCCATCTCATCAAGATGAAAAGACTCCACTCGTTGCACTTGCAGGGAAACCACTTTGAAGAATTCCGGGTTTAAAAATCAAGGACGCAACTCGTATTTGGCCTTTGTGGGCTCCTTAGTCAGGTTCAAGTAATCATCAGCCCTTTCCCTTTTCCCCCTCAGGGACAAGGCTGTTGGAAAGCCTTGTTCAGTACGATGAGTTGTCGTGGAAACCCCGACCCTATGCCAATCACTTTTAGTCGATCATGCAACCGATTTTGAGTAATATTTTTCCCCTCTTGCTTGCCACATTCTTAACAACACAATCATGAACTATTGACATTGTACCCGCAATAGCCAAAGCGCACGTTAACGAAAGTTAAAATATGACCAAAACATAGATGATGGGTAAAATTCTAAAAGTTAAACTACCCAAGTATTCAAAAGCCTCCTGCCTAGTCGCATAGGCGAGGATCATGGTCGTATCAATATACCAAGGCTCTACCAGCTGGCCCCCATCCTTGTCCAAAATATCTCGTCCCATCTCATTCACACACTAGAGCAGGGAGAAGCTGCCAATAAATTCCGTCAGATCAACATAACTTCCTTTATCTTCCTTGCTCATCTCCGTTGGAATGGTCAAGTATTCATACGTCCCCTGGAAAAATGGTCACGACTCCAGGAGAGGTGGAACTTCAACATTAGACGCTGCTTCAGATTGTCCTCCTCGTCCAGCACGACCTACCCATTCTCGTCAATGTTATTCTCTAAGATGTACATAAAATCCCTAGCTTTGTCCAACAAAGGCTCCATAAGATAATAAAGATCCTTAAATATCCTGATCGACTCTGAAAATACCTTGAACATCTTCTTCTTTTACTTAAGCGACACCCAACCAAATATCCCTACATGACTTGTCGTTGAATGTGGAAGACATTGAAAAACATAGGAAGTGTGACCCCTATCACTAGGTAGTCAGAGGTCCGCTCAAAGGTGTAATACGGTGGGAGAACTGACTTTGGCGTTTTTGTTTTCACAAAAACAATGTTGCGGATAGCAAGAGTCACCATCGACTTTTCTTTTATCCAAGTAGAAAAGGTGTAAAGGAATAGGAAATACCTTGATTTTAGATTTTGAGTTCGGGGGGTAGGTTATACAAAGGGAAGATGTTATCACCCTTTGTATCCATGGTTATCCATGGGCTCTGAACTACGTAGCTCACTTTACTTTTGTTTGAAAAATAATAGTGTAGTGTGTGATTAGAAAATATTTTCATAAAGACTTTAACTTTGTAATGTTTCTCGTATGAATGTATACAAAGTGTTTAGTTTGAAATTATTTGAAAATGTGAGGTGTAAAGAGTATTTTGAAAATTTGTGAGCAAGCACTTAAGAGCTACTTACCCTAAATTGTAAGGTCTTTCTTATTATTTTGTTTCTTTAGGGACATAATCGTCCTTATTATTAGTTAGTAAGTAGTCTTGTCCTTGGATTTGAAGGGACATGTGTAAGGTCATCGTATGGTCATAGAAGGCAATAGATAAGGGTATCTTAGCAATTCGATGGGACAATCATCATTTTTCCGTAGGGTCATCGAGGGACGAGATCATTTATTCGAAGGCAACTCGAAGGGACAACGAGGGACTATGATCTTTATATTGTAGGTACTTGATGATTTTTATTCATAGGCAACTTTGCTAAGATACCCCTATATTCGAGGGACTTGACCATTTTTTCGTAAGGCAACAAGAGGAGAAACCCTAAAGGTGAGTGTGTGAGAAGTGTGTTAATTACAATTATTTTATCTTTTAAAATTAAGGTTATCTAAGTCCGTTTATTTTTATTCACATGCATTCTTTTTCACACCCTACATTTACTAACCACGCAGTTAATATTTTACGGAATTTAAATGCAGGAAATAAAAACCTAGATTATTACATCATGAGGAGGGGGATACATATTTTAAACTAGGGAGTGCAGGAAAAAAAAGTGCGGAAAAATAAATGTTACAAGATATATAATAATCCTATACATTTTTCTAATATAAAAATAAAAAAATAATAAGGAAATTAAAATCGAGAACGGGAAAGAAGAAATATTGAGAAACGAATTAACAAAATCAATTAATTAAATTTGATTTAGAATTGATTAATTGAGTTTTTTTTTGTAAAAAATATTTTCTATGATTTTTTTGTTTAAAATTTTGAAACTATTAATTTAATTAAAAAAAATTGGTATTTACAAAAGAAATATTGATTTTTTTTAATTTGATGGTTAGTTTAAAAAAGTGTTTAATTATTAATTAATAAAAAAAGTGATTAATTATTAAACTAATTAATTAAAAGTTTTTTTTTTTATTTTTATTTACAAAATAAAAGAAAAAAGTTATTGATTTTAATTATTATTATTGGTTGAAAAAGGTTATTATTTAGTTAATTTAATTAATTAAAAGAAAATTAAGAAAATGGTTAGGAAATAATGAAAATATGGCAAAAAAAACAAAAGAACTAGGGGGAGGGTCGCTGGGTATCAAACCCGCCCCTCAAAGGTCATTGTTCAGCATCTTCACCACCAGGCTACCTGCACACAGGTGATAATGAAATAGAACAAATTAAATAAATATTAAAACTACAAAAACCAAAAACAGCCAACTAATCGCGCCACGCCAACGTCTTCTCCCTTGGTACCTGCGAATTTTGCTGCGAATTTACCTGCGATTTTTGTAGCAAATATTTCCTGAAATTAAAACATCAAAAAACGCAAGTATGAACGCATATGAACCACCTATTCCTACTAATTTCGACCTCAGGAATCCAATGGTGCAATTTGTTTGACCTAAAAATGCTTGGATTAAGATATTCAAAGAATTGCTTTATGCCCTAACAATGACGTTTCCTTAATCCTACACTAAAACTCATAACTAAACGATCAAAATGCATCTAAACATTATCATGAACAATATTATGAAGAAAAAATGCATTAAAACATCATGAAACAAAATATTTAAATCCAAGAAATTGTTAATGGCGGCATGTGTTCATTGGCTATGTCTCATGCGTTCTCAACCTTCAATAATGCTTGGGATGACCTCCTAGAAGTTTCTTGATGAAAATTGGATGAAGACAGATGCTGAAAACTTGCTATGGAGTCTTTTTGGATTTTTCCCTAATTTGCCTTTGTTTGGAAAAAAAATCTTTTAGGGTTTATGTGTAAGAATTTCATCCTTGTAACTTGTAGAGTTCATGAGTACATATAGAAGTGTATTTTAGGTCAAAAAGTTTAGGCTTGGGTGAAGAGAAATTGGTTGCTTTGGAATGAAGAAATAAACTTTCTATTTTAATGAAAAATTTGATATTATGGCTTTTCCCTTGATGTGCACGAATTTGGGATCCTTATTATGATCATAAACACCAAAATCTGATCCTAAAATAATCCTAAGATCAAATATTTGATTTTCTAATATTTATTCTAATTAAAATTGAATATAAATAAATTAAATCCAATAAAATATATAATAAATCAGAATATATGACTTATGGGTCGTGGATTATCTCATGATTAAGTTTGGGTTAGAAATATATGGGCCAATTTGGCAAAAACTTAAGTTTTGGTCATTATTTGCCTTATACACCTCTGCAAATTTTCCCAACTTCAACAATGCATAACTCTCTCAATTTTTATCCCATATATGTGTTCTTGGACATTTTAGAAACCTTAGAGTGTCCTCTAACTACTCCTTTTGGTCTCATGTCCATTTAATCTTCCATGTTCAAGTTATGACCTTTTGAAGAAGTTGACTTTTTGTTGACTTTATAAAGGACCTGTAATGTCTTGGCTCATATCTCTCAAGTGAAGTATTTTTGGCCTTGGCTTGTGAAGCACAAAGTTGTAGGGAATTAAAAAATGAGCTTTGGATGGGAAATTTTTGGTGAAGCATGTGAAAGTTATGGTTGGTCAAAGTACAATTGACTTTTCCTGCAAAAACCCGAATTTAGTAACTTCTAGTTCTTGATGAATTTGAAGTTTCCTTGATGAATCATGATCAACCCTTGATCAAATGATGAATTTTACTTCATAATCTTGATGTTGACCAAAAATATTCAAGTTTGACTGTATGTTAACCACAATTGACTTTTTGACCAAGTTAATTGATTTTTGATTATCTGAGCATCTGACTGACCAAACTTGTAAGGGAAGTATTGAAACTTGACATGAGGATCCTTTGAAGTATACGGGATATAATGAAGTCTACTTGAGGCTTTGGAAGTCCAATTTTCCTTGGGAAACTCAAAACCCTAATTCAAAAAGTGTCTTGAAAATGCTTTGTCTGATGAGGCTTTGTCTGATGAAACCTTGAATCCTTTTGAGCATTTGAGAATCTTGTGACTATTAGGAGATCTCTTGAGGCATATTGTCTTGAAGATGTAAGGGAAAATTTTGGGGTACAACAAAATGCCATGAGGAAGGCATAAGAGTTTGGGTGGAGTTGGGATGATGTTAGGTTTAGGTGCCCGATACAGATACTTGGAAGTCGGAGAAAGAGAGCCCGAATATGATTTCATTGAAAATATACTCGTACATGAAAAATCATGCTCCACCATAGTTTGAGCATATTTTATCCTAATCCTCGGGAGATTCGACCCGTCAGTCTACGGGATTCCCTATCAGTGTAGTTGCCCCCACGAGCGTAGACGAGAAAATTGACTGGATGTTTAAAGGATCTGGGGCAGCCTATTCCTCCACGTGAATCACCTCCTCGGATGGGTTCTATTCGTTTAACGCAGACGTTGCCTCACCAGCACTGCTAGCGGTTAATTCACTTTCCTTGGACAACTCCTCCTCGGACATCGTCACATAGTCGGGGTCGTTTGACATTTTGCACCTGAAATATAGGGAAAAGAAAGTGAATTCGATGACATAATCGAATCCACCCTTCCACTAATAATCAAGTGAAAGGGCGTGCTGAGGAACAAGGAGGATGTCCCTAACCAAAGCCTTTACTTAAATTGAAAACACCATAATGTCGAGGACATGCTTGGGAACCCTCGTGGGGAGAGAAATTCGTAAGCGAAAAACTCTCAAACCCCTACCGAGGAGACTCTTATCGATGTTAAACCCAAAACTCCGTTTGAAGCTCAACCAGGAGCCACCATGCAAATTCAAGAAATCTCCCTTCGCAGGCTCATTCTTTCTGCAACGGCGTCAGAAAAACAACTGAAATCTAACATTTCTAAGTCCGGCCACGACGGCGCCGACACCAAAAATGGCCAGGCCGTTGTACACCACCAACAAGGCAACATAAAAGTTCACCAAAGCCTAAGTTTTCAAATTTACCGCATGAAAATCTAGTATAACAAGGATTAAAATCTATCCTAAAGAAAGAAAGTGGCGAAGCTTATGTGTTTTTAGAGGTTAGGTGGTTTTCTCGGAAGTTCTTCCTCAGTTGTGGTGGTGGTTGACGACGGTGTAGCAGAAAATTCTCAGAGAAGACGAAGTTGCGCAGGCTACCAGATGGCTAAAAACTGCAAATGGGCCATGCACTGCCCCATTTATAGGCATTCTCAGGCATGTGCATGAGCACACGTGGCCCGCAAACACGCAACGACGCCATCATTGCCTAGAGTAACCATCATTGTGCATTTAATGCACACACGTCTATAAGAACACATGTTAGCTTAACCCTTCAGTACCATAAACCATTGATCTCCCCGTACATCTGGCAGGTCATGACGCCCATAATTCTTCGAGAATACTTCCAGTTGGGCATGCCTCAAAATTCATATGGATCATATAGTCCATTCCCCGAATGACGATCTGTCCTTAAGTTATCACTTCTACGACCAAAAGAAACAACTTGAGGCTCATGTTCTGGACTGACCCAATGTCTAGACATTGCCCAATCCACTCCTGCATCCAGGACAACCTAATAATTCAAATTCAGTCCATTGAGGTCAAAGGAACCAACTTTCCCTCTGCCCCTCAGCCGAAGAGAGATGCTCGACCATCTTTGCCCTCCTCCATAATCTTGCCTGAAAACAATGGGCAATGTCGCGGCCAACTTATAAACTAAGAGTCGCCACCATATTTTTAGTAAAAAATAGTGATAAACCTAAATCCGAAGGATGATAAACTAAGTTCGGAATTTGATTAAGTAATAGGAAGGTGTTAGGTACCCCCTTACTTCTATTGTATCCAATAGGATCCTTTCTAGGTTTCTAGAGTATATTTGTTTGTTTTTAAAATAGTTATTTATTTATTTTATTAAAAATTAAATCCCCAAATTATTTATTAATAGAGTTTTACAACCATGTGTCTACGTACCCTCAATTTGAAGGATCATAGCTTCATAGTTCATATTCCCTTTACCCCTTAAATCTTATTTCTAACCCCATCCTTATCCTTTATTTCCGCTTTTGGATATTAGAACACTATCTCATTACTACCCCTTATTTAAATTCTTAAACCCTAAATAAAATCCCTAAAACAATCATTATAAAATCCCATATTTCCTTTGTAAAATCCCATTAAGTAACCCTTAAATGAAACCCCTAATATTCTTAATAAAACCCCATAAACATTAATTCCATGATAAAAACCCATAATTCTTTAAATCCCCAAAAAATAACAAAATTAAAATTCCAAAATATTAAAATACATTTCAATCCCCAAAATATAATTCAACCCAAAAACAAATTAAGTTTTCAAACCTCCAAAATATTTCCCAAATAAAAACATTAAATCCCAAAATTATTTAATGATATTGAAAAATTATAACCTCAAAATAGATTTTCTTAATCCCAAAATATACTTAAATCCAAAAATAGTATTTCAAATCCCAAAATATATTTAAATTCAAAAGAGAAACTCAATCCCAAAATATATTTAATATTGAAAAAATTAATCCCAAAATGTAAATAATGTAATCCCAACAAAAAAATATTTAAATTAAAAATTAGAACTTTAATCCCAATAATATATTTCAATTCAAAAGAGAATTTCAATCCCAAAATATATTTTCCAAAAACCCCAATTGACAAAAATCCAAAAAATATGTATAAATTACCTTTTTTAAAACATCCCATTAACCAAATATTTTAAATTAAAATCTCCAAAAATATACATCCTATAAAATCCAGAATTTAAAAAATCTTCATATTTATTAAAAATAATTTTCTTATTTAATAATTAAATAAACATATTATTTAATAAAAAGACCTATTATTTTTAATTCCTAGATATCCTAATCAAAACCCCAAATAAAATAAAATAAAACCTAAAAATTAATAATTTTATTTTTCCCACCTCAATAAACCATAGTCCTAATTTATTTCTCTAATAAATCCTTAAACCCTAATTATTAATTAAATTAAGTAATTAATTTAATTAATTAACTATAAAAATATGATTTATAATATTGATTAAAAATTGCCTATAACCCTTTTTTATTTGAGCAAAGTTGTTTACTATTATTTAGTAAAAATAATTTCATTATGAATTATGAAAATTCCAATTGTATGTAAAGGTTGTCTTTGGTTTTTTTGTACAAATTTGTATGATGATAATTATATTTGATTATATAAAACTTAATTATAGATAATTATACACAACAAAACAAAATTGAATATATATAACACAAATACATGATCAAGAACAAGTCATACAATAATTAATCCAGACCCTAAATTACAATCAGAACAAAAATTCAATCGATAACCAATAGTTTTGAATATATTAACTTGGAATGCCGTGACTCACTTAAGCTGTTGTTTTCCTCCCCATATTCCTCATGTTCCTCGCGATCTCCTTCTTGGACCCCTTTTTTGTGATCGATCCATATCCCTTGCATTCTTTCTTTCTTTTTCTCCCTTTGATCTTTCTTGATTCGTTGATGATGAAGGCTTTTAGGGTTTATCTGTTGTTCTTCAGTGTAAAGAACAACAACTTTGAGGTAAGAATATGTGAATTGTGGGTGAGGAAAATATGAGAAAAAGAGGTTCTATTTATATATAAAAAATTAGGTCAGAAATTGAATGTGATTGTCTAAATTAGAAATAATTTAATTTGACCTGGTTTTATTCATTCATTAGAACCCAACCCAATCAATCTAGATGAATTCATGACTTGGTAAATTTGAATAAAAAATTTATATTTTAAATAAAAATAATAACCTAATAATAATGGTGAAAAGAGATTTGATTTTTTTTTATTTATGTGATTTTTTCATAAAATAATGATTTTAATGAACAAAAATAAAATTTTTAAAAATGCATTAAATACAAATACAAAAATTAAAAATTAAATAATAAAAAATGCTATTTTATGATTTTTTATTAAAAATAAAAAATATAAAAAGTTAGTTGTAAAAGAAAAACAAATAAAAACATTAAAAAATGAGGAATTTGAGATTCGAACTCACAACCTCTTACACTTTTAGCATTTATCTCTTTTTTTAATAATAAAAAACTTAAATAAATAAATAAAACCCAATAAATAATAAAAAAATAATAAACATAAAAAAAAATCCTACACCCCTTTTTAATACATATTTTTTAAACCAATAAATAAAAACCTTTTTTTACCACCCTAAACAAATATTGTTTTTTATTTTAATAATCTAATAAGTAGTTATTAAATTTTAAAATAATTTTCTACAACAAAATACTTTTGTTCTTTTTAAATTCAATTTTATTTTGGTAATAAAAATGACTAAAAATTATATTAAAAAAAAAGTATTTATAAAAATCTCAATTAATAAAACACTTGATAATATTATTTCTAAAAAAAATTAAAATAAGAAATAAAATAATCCCACCCCCTTATAAATATATCTAAATTTTATTTTAAAAAATCTCAAACTAAGAAATATGTCTAAAAAGTCAAAAGAGACCCTCTTTGACTTTTTAGATCACAAAAGAAAAACTCGAGTCAAAATTTAGGGTACGACAAGCAGTCACCCATAAACGGTCCTGAAATACTCCTGCTCGATACCATCCTCTGCCCGACGAAACGGCTAGTCCGAGTAGGACTCAAATGTCTAATTTCTAGTTGTTACCTATTTTCATGAGATCGACGATTCATGTCCAAAATAGGGACCAATTGCCAAGCATTGAAGGCATTATATAAACCCTCTCACACGAGAGGGCCATGTATCCAATATTCACTCTAAGAATACTCTCTTTTGTACTTTCCCACTTCTCTGCATGTTATTTACTTTAGCATCATAATGTCTTGCAGGTACACCCCCTCATCTCCTCAACAATCCAACACCTTCAACGCAGTCCATGGCCCACTCAAGGGTCTAATCAACAAGAAAGATCAGATACAAAATGTGTTTACAAGATACTTCTAGGAAAACAAAATACATAAATGAAATACAAGTGTCACACAAAAGTTTTACAATGAATAGTATGAATAAAAGTTCTTGTGTTATTGTTTCTTTTCACACAAAATATTGACAATAGCATTATTCACGTATGATAATAGTGTAGTAAGAGTTCATTCAAGTAAGGGGCTTTTCCATTCTTTCATGTCTTCTTTATAGGCAATGAAGAGATCCATTAGAGGGTAGAATTGGAATACCAAAATGCAGTATCCTTGCATAATAGTTTGTGAAAATGGAAGATAAAATGCTACAATAATACAACCCTTAGCCCATAAAATCAGTGTAATGGAAGGAATATTTGATCTTGTATTGTGTACAATTTTTCTCACTTGAAACCTTTTGATCGTATCTTCAATGTTCAATGGCTTCTGATAATTTGGTGATGAAACATGTGTAAGAGAAGATTGATAATCTGGTTAAGAGTATCTTCAAAACCTTTAGTATTCAGATTCTTGATTAAGTTCCTCAGAACCTGTTCTTTAGAATCTGTTGACATAGTTCATAGTTGATATGAGAGTAGAGCTTCAAAGTGTAACAACTTCAGAAGCTTCAGAGTATAAAAGCCTTGGATTAGTATATGTGGGAGGCGTTGTATACAAAATCTAGAGCTTGATCAACTTTGTGAACACATAACCCCGAGTTAGAGTACAATAGTTTCCGAGTTTGATGACTACATGCACCATATATTCAGAGTCAGAACATGAATATGAAATATGTACACTAAGCAAAATTATTAGGGCACAAAATTGTTCTCTAAAACACTATGTATTGTTATACTTAAAACATAAGGCCAGATGCATAAGCAAATATTGTTCTAATAATCTCCCCCTTTTTTACGATGATAAAATCATATGTTTTAATGAACAATGTTTACATGGTTTAATCACATAAAAGTATAAAATAATCATATAAAAGTATCCGAGCGAGTTTGTAAGCTCCCCCTGAATCTTATGCTATAAAATTATTTTCCAGCTTAGAACTTCACAATTAGGTTTTCCAGACCCCCCTGAGTTTAAGACTTAAAATAACTTTAACATGTAAAATGTCTTAATCAGCATGAAGGAAATAACTTCCCTGGGAAAAGAAGCCTGATTGCAAAAGTCTTTAGAACTAACTAGGCTTCATGTATCAGAAAGTTTGGTTATGTCTATTCTTCAGATACATGCTTGATTAACTCATATGAACATGATTAACGTCTTTTGGATAAAGATCAACTTCTCAATAACCTGGTTAACTTGTTTGAAAAAACAATTATGAAAAGAGGGTGAACTTATTCAGAGTTCCCAGATCCCAAATTACCTATAAGAGTCAAATATTTGGGTATCAGAAGGAAAATAAGTATATCAAAATCATATTAAATTATTCTCCCCCTTTGTCATCAATCAAAAAGATAAAATAAAGTAGACAAAGTAAAAGACATAAAAACCTCATTTCATTGAAAGTGCAAAAAGTACATAAGCAAATGAAAAAATGATAAAAAGAATTTAACAAAAAAACCAGAAAGCAATAAGTTATAAAATTAGGTTTCTAAGATGGGGTGGTAGTGTTGACATCATGGCTTGAAGTTTACCTTCAATATTGGTGTTAGTTTCAGTTTGTTCCTTTTGTCTTGCTTGTCCACGCGTGATCTAACAACTTGATTCTCAGTCTTTAACTCTTGAAGAGTCTTTATCACCAATGAAGGTTTAAAGCTATAATCTTCAACTTCTACAATAGAATTGGTTCTATAAATATTTGTCAAATCAGTGTCTAGAAGAGGAACTTCAGTTTCCATATCAATAACTACTTCTTCCACAACTTCAGGTTCAGGAGTGGGAAGAGGCTTTGGAGTAAATAGCTCCACAAGTGGCTCAATAACTCCAGCCAACTTGGCATGGAACCTCTTATCAGCAAAATTGTAGCTAACTTTTGAAGTAGACCATGCAGAATAAATCTGAGTTGGATTAAAGCACTCAATGTATTCTTCCAGGAGAGAATGAAGACACTTATTTGATTCTTCCTCAAACTGCCTAACTACAACATATAATTCCTCAAGGTTAATAATTGCTCCTAGTTAAAGTTCAACTTTATGGTTAGAAGAGATGTGAATGGTTTGGTAAGAAGAGTCAGGAGCTGATGGTTCATTATTTCTGAGACGTTCCTAGAAAGAGTCAATGACAGGTTCAACAACTAGGTTTGGTTGAGGGGGTGGAGTTGGTGGAGTTGGGATGTCTTCTGGAAAGGCACAAGCTTCTAGAGTTGGAAAATGAATTGCATATGGGGTAGTGTTGGTTGTGTCAGAAGATGAGCTTTCTGGAATGGTTAGTTGTGTTTTTGTAAGGATTATCACAATCGATGGTGGCGGTATGGTCCAGTTGGTTATTCAAGTGTTATAATATTCAAATTTTACCTATTTGGTCAAACCTACGTCCATCAACTTTTGAACCAATTTACTTTAAAATAGGATATCACAAATTAACCTTCTAAAAGGAATCCATTTTTTGGATTTTTGAGCACCATCTCTAGATTCTCTGGCCAGCTCCCTCGGATACTTGAAGTGTATGGAGGACATATTCATCTTTTCTCTAGAGGAATTGTAGTACAACATGTGCTTCTAGTCAGTGTTGATATAGTCATAATATTTTGTTGAGGGACTGTGATGAATGTAGCCTAGAAGAATCATGAACCAAACCTTCAGATGTTTATGCAAGTTCTTGGTGTTGAAGGGATTATTTCCATCATGGAAGATAACCTTTGCAATAATATCCATCTTATCCTTATTTCCAGGCATCACAAAGCACCTCTTCCCAGAACTATCATGGTTTAGGAGTTTTGTTATGGATTTCTCAATGATGTTTATCTTATGCCCTAACACATAAGAAGTTATTTGAAGACTTATTATTGTAGGAAAAAAAATCAAAAACTGTTTCACTAATTCATTGTAGACAGGTCCTTTGAGATGATAAATTAACCTTCCCATCCTTGAGATTTAACTCATTTAGTTAAATCATATCCATTAACCTTCAGATTTTCAAAATACACCATTAATACACATAGAACTTCTAACTGATCCACTGGCGTATAATTTCTTGCTACAACGGCAAGTTGAGAATAATGGATATGGAACTACCGTCTTGGGCATCTCAATTTTCGATATCTCAAAGACTTGCAAAAGAACGTAATGGTAAACGAAGCTCCCATTGATTAACATATCAGCTAAAATTTTTGAAGAGTGTATGCAAGAAAAGAAACATAAGGGTAAACAAGGATTCAAATCATAAAACCAAGAATCACCTTGAGGTGGTGTATTCATATGTGTGTGCATCAATGCAAGTAGATTTCATAGGTGGCAATAGATACTTTGTACATTTATTGACAATCATAGTAGAAGTATATGAACATACCCAATTAAGAGAAAGGATGTGGTATTTGAAGTGTTTAAGAAGTTCAAGTCCATGGTTGAGAGGAAAAGTGGTCATAAACTCAAAGTGATCAAAATAGATGGTGGAGGGAAATATGTCTCAAAAGACTTTGAGAGGTTTTCTGATCAAGAAGGGATTTTACATGAGGTAGTACCATCTTATACACCACAACAAAACATTGTTGTCAAAAGGAATAATCAAACGATCACGAACAAGGTAAGAAACATGTTAAAGGGGAAAACTTTCCGAAAGAGTTATAGGGAGAAGCAATATCCATAACTTCCTATTTATTGAATAAGTGTCTAACAAAGAAGCTTGGGAAGGTAGCATCAGAGAAAGCATGGTCAAGATTTAAACTAAATAGTAACCATTTGAGAGTTTTTGGTTCCGTAGCATATCAACATGTTTCAGGACAACTTAGAAAGAAGTTGGATGATAAGGGAGAAATGAAAATAAGAGTGTTTTGATCAGTCAATACGTTATTGTTGACAAAATCAAGAAGCTACAGCAGTCTATAACCAGTTACAGGTTTGAAAGTTTAGATTTTGCAGAAATGAAAAGAACAAAAAATGCCATTGTCGAATCCCGAATTGAAGAGAATGATAGAAGAACAACAAGGAAAATAGGTCTTCCACAAAGACTCCAAGATTGTGAGCTATTCTGAGACAACGAAGTCAATGATGATGGTGTTTTAGTGCATTTTTTACTTATGGGCGAATCTGATGTCGTTAAAACGGAAAAGGCTTTAAATGATCCAAAGTGGATTTGTGCTATGAAGGAGGAGCTTTAGATCATTCAGAAGAACAATACTTGGGTGCTGGTTGATCTACCGGATATAAAGAATCTAATTGGTGTGAAATGGGTGTTCAAAGTGGAGGCAAATCCCAAGGGTAAAATAATCAAGAATAAGGCTAGATTGGTTGCTAATAGATTTTTGCAAAGAAAAGGCATATACTTTTAAGAGGTATTTGCACCGATTACTAGGATTGAACTATTAGGCTTATTTTTGGTATTGCTAGTAACCACAATTGGATCATCTACCAAATGGACATCAAATCTGTATTTTTGAATAGACCGCTTGAAGGAGAGGTTTATGTAGAATAGTCCTCTGGTTTTGTTTTGGGAAATCAAGAGAAGAAGTTCTACAAACTGAAGAAAATGTTATATGGTTTGAAGCATGCTTCAAGAACTTGAAAAAATATAATAGATGGTTTCCTAACAGAGATTGGCTTTAGGAAATGTGTATCCGAGCATGAAATATATGTGAAGACACATAGAGGTGAAGTAATTCTTATCCTTTGTCATTATGTAGATGACTTATTGATAATGGGTAGCAACGAAAAATGCATTTCAAAGTTTAAGAGTAAACTTATGAAAGAGTTTGAGATGACCGACCTTGGTCTCATGACATACTTCATTGGCATTGAGATCCACAAGTCCAAAAGGGGATTGCTCATGCACCAAAGAGATACGCGCTTGAGATACTGAAGAATTTTTAAATGGAGCATTATAATGTTGCCATTATTCCAGCTGAACCAAGGCTATAATTATCTAAGAATGGGGATGAGTAAGATGTTTATCCAACTCAATATAGGAGGTTGATTGGTTCCTTAGGTATTTGTGCAATATGAGACCAGACTTGATGTTTAGTGTCGATATTGTGAGTAGATTCATGAGAAGACTGGATGTGTTATGCCAAACAAGACCTTAGACAACATTTTTTTCCCTTAGACAGCGCTTTAAAGCGCTGTCTAAACCTGCGCTGCTAAAGGTTTAGACAACACTTTGGTTAATGTCAAAAGCGCTATCTAAAGGTGCTTTATACATCGTTTTTATTGTCAAAATCGCTTTCTAAACCCCACTTTAGACAGCGCTTTTTGCCTTTTTTATTATACCTTAGACATTTTTTTTTATGGTATACCTTAGACAACACTTTCACTAAAAGTTATGTCTAAACCCCACCTTAGACAACACTTTTAGTGAAAGCGCTTTCTAAACCCCACCTTAGACAATGCTTTTTATTGAAAGCTTTGTCTAAGGTATACGAAATTTTTAAAATAATTTCCTTTAAAAAGCTTTGTCTGGATTTGCCAAATTATAGGCACCTGTTTTGCATCCACATTTTTCACCTGGTTTTTAAACCAGAATTTGTACCTGTTCATTCCAACCAGAATTTACACCAAATTTGCCTATTTAACCATACCAATTTAGGCACCTATTTATATATACAAAACAATCATATTTTCAAACAAATATCTACGAAAGTTTTTATACAAACGTACCAATTTACGCACCAATTTAAATATACAACATATTTATTACAAATCATTTTCATCCAACTACATAAACATAGTTATTACAACATAGTTATTCAAATGAAAACTACATAAAAAAAAATTTGATAACACTCCGAGCTTTACATTTTCATCCAACTATACTATCACCTGAAACAACACAAAAATATTATAATTGATCAATTAAAACAAGTCATAATCAATATGTCTATAGTTACATACACATACTCAAAATTTTCATCAATTAAAGTAAGAGTCCAATATACCTTAACACTCCGAGCTCCATATTGAATTGACACAAATCATCTTTAACTTCTTCCAAATGATCTCTTGAATAACATGCACACTTGAATTCATCAAAGTACTACATAATAATATAACATAGTTTGATTATTATAACATGGTATAAATATTAAAATAACTCATAAGTTAGAAATACATACATCGATTGGAATATCTAATCGGTCCAAAAAAAGAGTTTCTTTCATAAACCTCAACATGAAATATCCGCAATATATACCATTACGTTGCCGAGGGCACTACACATGAAAAGAAAATATGGATAAATCCTAAGTTTTATCAAGTATTATTACTAATATAATAAAAAATGTGATAATTAATATACCGCTACTTTTATCCAAGTAATGTTATTGGCGCTCCTCTTTGATAATTGGATATCTCGTTGGGCTCGAAAAGCTTGTATAATGCTAATAAAATATAAATGAAAATTTAGAACAATTCACATAAATAAATAAATACACACATGAATATTTAGAACAATCTCACTTACGTGTCAAGCATCTTCTTCATATCCAGGTATGTTGTCCAATCATTTCCTAACGAGTCAAGATAATAAACAAATTCCCTAATAGGATTAATTGTGACCAACAACCAATGTCCACTGTAAGATTAAACAAATTCTCTTTTTTTGAAACAACGGACTCGGTATGCCGCGTAATCCCCTTGTCTTTTCCTTTGGATCTTGTTGGAGTGTAATTAACATTACCATGTAAAAAATGTTCGTAAAATGCGCGTAAAAAATTTCACATTAAGGTTAACAAAGGTTCATAATGGTTTTAATTAAGCATACCTCATATCCAACGCTAATGAGGCTTGTCATCCATGCAACAAACGAACCTATTGCTTGTTCCACCGTTGTTGCATCCGAAGCATCGTCAGGATATGGTAATAATGCATTCGGCTCTAAAGAAATTTCAACTGATACTTTCAAACATCCAGAAGGGAGGGGATTATTGTGAAGTGATTGATCCGCAATATCGAGATAAAGGCTGAGATAATGCCTCCTGAAAATCAGATGAATATCGAATATTTTTCAAATATTTGTTAATAAAGTTTTGATTTAATTAAAGAAGTAATGTTCTACTTACACATTTCTCATATACTTGTAGAACATCTTCTTTAGCAACTTCAGACTTGTCCACATGGGCTTCCTTCCACAAAACATATGCCAGAAGAGATGTTTCAGAACTTTTCTCCTTTTGCAACTACACATTAAGTCAAATAATATGATCAAATATGACTCATGATGAAAAAATATATTATTGCAATTTATATATACTTACGATAGATTGTTCTAAGCGTTCATATCCTACACGTCCTTTTTTGTATGGATACGCGGGACTTGATGCTCTTTCCCGATTTGTTTCACTTATTCTTTTAAATTATGGAGTTTTACGTTTGGATTTAAACGTGTCTCATTCTTCTTGTGAAATCAAACTTTCATATTTCTTTGGAAGCTCTGCATCAACATGATTACCATCTTCATCCCTAAGATACTTGGATGATAAAAATGTTCTAAACCCTCTTAGTAGCTTTCCGGCCAATTTAAGACAAAAATCTCTTATATCATTGATCAATGCATTTTAATGAACAATCTCTCATGTTTGCACTTAAGCATTTCTTTAGTTTTCTTTGTTTATTTTTATATTTTAATTTTTTTTTCTATTTTTTTTATTTTTGGCTTAATTTGATTTTCGTACTTAATTATCAGCTTTAACAGCCTTTACGGAAATGATCATAATCGGAGTTCCAGGAATCTGATTAAGGCATTCTACCAGTTGACGGAAAGCTAAGAGAGAGAGCTACAACTTTCGTGTTGGAGCCAAAGTCAGATTCGGAGTCATATTTTCCAGAATTTCGTTTGAAGCTGCTGAATTAGTTTATTTAGTTTCAGATCATTTAGAATTGGGTTTGGGTTATGTATTTGACCCAGTTGGGTTGTAAACGGGTTTTTTAGGTTTTTCCATATAACCTAGCATCCACAACTGTTCAATAGACACTTTTTACGATTTTATTTTTTTACGCTCGAGAGACGAATTATGGATAACTAATTCTAAGGATTAATCTGCTGTAATCGGTTTTCGCCGACACTTTTAGGTTCTTATATTTTCCAATTAATCTATTTCCTTTCAATTCTGATCTTGATATCTTTTTTGCTTAATTCGATATATCTAAGGTTAGATTGATTTATTTCGATGATTGCATGTTCCTATACTTTAATCGTGTTTGCTTATATCATCTTCGATATTGAAACACCTCTAAGAAAAACATACACATTGTGCGTTAGTACACGTAATTTAAAAGACATAATTAGTTCGCATAATTAAAGACATAATTATTGTACCTTTATCTCACTCCAGAGTTTGTCTTTGGCTTATTTTAAATGTTTATTTCTCTAATCATCACAAGTAATTGGAATCCCATTTCTTCCTAGTGCACCAATGAAACTAGTCAAAGTATGACTGTTAGGTTCTATAAGCTACCCATGTGGGCTACAATGCACATCTAGAATGATGCATCGGTATCTACCATGGATCACTCTCTTCATCACTGTTATGCCTCTTCTAATCTCGTCTTCCGTAGATACCTTTTTATTACCTCCTTCATGCGTAGAATCATCATCATATGGGTGATCATCGTTAGTGGTCATATCTAACCTGTAATAAAGAAATCAAGGATATTAAATATAAATTATAATGAAAGCAATTGAAAATGAAAAATAAAGAAACCAAGGATATCAAATATAAATTATAATGAAAGCAATTCAAAATGAAAAATAAAGAAACCAAGGATATCAAATGTAAATTATGAAAAATTAGGAAATGCATATAAATTTATTGAAAATGAAATAATATATAACATTTTATTATATTACCTCTTTCACTAACATCTCTTTCTTTTCTTGGTTGGAATATTAATTACTTGTTTCTTAGCAATGCGGACAGATGAATTGATATAAATTCCCTCGTTATGATCATTTCTGATATATGACTCATCCGCTATAAGATCCTCATCTTGATCATTTCTATTCAACTCATTTCGTCTAATGCATGACTCATTCTCAACATCAATATCACATTGATCTACACCGCTATCATCAACCACTTTGTTAGATAAAGCACTATAGACCATTTCGTACTCGTCAGGTCATTGAGATAGAACACTTGTTTAGCATGAGATGCTAGAATAAAAGGCCCTTCTTTGTACCCCACCCTAGTAAGATCCACTTGCAAAAATCCAGACTTATCCATTCGTATTCCACTACTATTTATCCACTTGCAACCAAAGATGGGAATTTGAAACTTCTCATAATCAAACACCCAAATGTGCTCAATAACTCAAAAATATGACAAATTTGCATACTTGTGGTTTAAGTCCTTCATACTTGATATATGCATTGCTTCAGCTAGCACGATGACACCACTATTTTGCATAATACTCTTATCATCTTGTTCTTTGGTATAAAATGTGTATCTATTAATTGCATATGCGCTATGAGAAAACACATGCAAACTTGGACCATATGTCAAACATCTCAACCTTTCTGTTACCGAAGTAGGATCTGAAGAGCGCTTCGAATAAATATTATCCTTTAACCATTGTATGAAACTTTGATTATGCTTTCATACTATCCAATTTTCATTTTTGTTCGGATTTAACCTTCGGAGTACATCCTTGTGCATTTCAACATATGGCTCAACCTCATTATCATTTTGCAGAACATACAAATGCACTTGATCCCGTTCATCCCTTGATACTGTCACAATTTAATTTCCAATTAATTTTTTACCTTCCTTTTTTTCGGAAAATATGAGCTTTGGGGAGTCCAATTGATTGAACGTTGGACAAATATTCAGTACAAAACTCAACAGCTTCTTCAATAATGTATTGTTCAATAATACAACCCTCTGGTCGACTTCGGTTTTTCACGTACCCTTTTAATATTTTCATATACCGTTCAACAGGGTACATCTATCTCATATAAGTGGGTCTATACAAATGTGTCTCTTTCACAAGATTAACAACTAGATGTACCATTATGTTAAAAAAAGAGGGAGGAAAATACATTTCAAGTTCACACAAGGTAATTACTATCTCTTTTTGTAGTGTTGGTAAGATCTCGGGATCGACCACCTTACTAAAAATTGACCTAAAGAAAAAACACAATTTAGTTATGGCACTTCTTACTTTTTCTGGCAAAATAGAACGTATACCTATTGGTAGAAAATGTTCCATTATAACATGGCAATCATGTGTCTTCAAACTCTTCAACTTGAGGTCTTTCATAGACACAAGTCTTCTAATATCTGAAGAGTATCCTTTTGGAACCTTAAC
Source organism: Lathyrus aphaca (assembly GCA_963966055.1). Lineage (NCBI taxonomy): Eukaryota > Viridiplantae > Streptophyta > Magnoliopsida > Fabales > Fabaceae > Lathyrus > Lathyrus aphaca. The sequence continues at coordinate 66,008,928 of OZ014520.1, read as the reverse complement.
TTCACTCAGAAACTTACACAATTTTTTTTCTCCTTTTTAGATAGAGTAAAAGCAACAGGTGGTAGATATGTTCGTCTTCCTTTCTTCACAGGTGGTAGATATGTTCTTCTTCATTTTTAACATGTCCTCCCTTGCTTTAAGGCCATCCTTAGACTTTCTTTTTATATTGAGTAACGTACCGATAACACTTTCAAATACATTTTTTTCAATATGCATAACATCGAGAAAATGTCTTACGTACAAAGACTTCCAATATGGAAATTCAAAAAATATCGACCTCTTCTTCCACCCACCTTTGACAACCTTATGTGCAAAAGGCTTGCCAAACTCAGTACACATATCTTTCACCTTTTCAAAAACTTGGTCACCTAACAATGCGGGTGGAGCTTTACGCAGTTCAGTGTCTCCATTGAATGCTTTTCTCCACCCACGGTAGTGATGTTTAGAATGTAAGAATCTACGATGACCGAGAAACATATTCTTCTGAAAAATTTCCAATCGAATCGTATCGGTTCCATCTTCACAAACAGGACACACACGTTGACCTTTAATGCTATACCCATATAGATTCACATATGTTGGAAAATCATTAATTGTGCCAAACAACATCGCCCTCAAATTGAAACTTTCTTTCCTATATCCATCATAAACCTCCACACCGTTCTCCCACAAAATATTTAAATCTTCGATCAAAGGTGTCAAGTATACGTCTATGTCATTCCCTGGTTATTTAGGCCTAGAGATTAACATATATAACATCATGTACTTACGCTTCATACATAGCCCTGGAGGTAGGTTATAAATCATAAGAATCACATGCCATGTGGTATGTGAGATACTTTGAAGACCATGCGGGTTCATTCCATCAGTAGATAATGCCAAGCGAAGGTTTCTTGCTTCTTCTCCAAAGTCAGGATAATCATTATCAATTTTCGACCACTATGGTGAATCAACCAGATGTCAATACTTTCCATCAATAATTCTTTCATCTGCATGCCAAGCCAAGTGTCTTGCATCGGTTTCACTACGAAACATGCGCCTAAATCTCAGAATTATAGGAAAATACCTAAGACTTTTGCTGGAGACAATTTTTTCTTATATCGAGACAAACCACATTTAGGGAACTCAGTTAACGATGCATATTCGTTTCAAAACAAAACGCAATCGTTTGGACAAGCATGTATCTTATCATAGCTCATGCCAATAGAGCACAATTTTTTTGCCTCATAGGTTCGATTAGGAAGAACATTATCCTTCGGTAGTATTTCTCTCATAAGGGCCAACAAATTTGTGAAACTTTTATCCGACCATCCATTGCCCGCCTTTAAGTTGTACAACTTTAAGACCACAAACAGTCTTGTGAATTTAGTGCAACCTTTATACAACAATTTCTCTGCATCGCTTACCAACCTCTCAAACATTTCAGGACAATCATGAAGATCTTCTTCAAGTGCTTCTACAATCTCTTCGATTCAATCACAATCGTATGTTTCCGTGTCATTGTCGTCTGAAGCATATGTCATATTACTTTTCCCACTCGGTTCAACATTCTCGTTAATTTTCTCACCATGAAATTTCCAACACTGATAACTTCGATCAATTCCATGCATCAGTAAATGCGATTTCAATCCATCTGCATCAACCTTACCAATATAACAACAATCCAAGCAAGGACATTTCATTCGACTGGGGTCTTCAACGTGTTGAACAACAAACTTAACGAATTCCGAAGCCCATTCTCGTACTCTTTGGTCAATCGATCAGCAAACATCCATTTTTTATCCATGAGTTTCCTACTTATTAAGGAAAACAAAATAAAATACCTTAGAATGTCGTTAACAAACCGTACCACCGATATGTTATTCTACTATCGCACGCTATTCACAAATAAGCCACACAATATTTCTAAACACGAACTTTCCAAGCTATAATTATTAATCAACACTTTAATCTCAAACTAAACGTGTACTAACAAATCAAACTAAACGAGATTAAAATAATAATCACTTTCTCAATCTCAAAAAGAGATTAAAATAATAAGCTATTCCCATTAAAATAATAAACACTTCCTCAATCTCAAAAAGAGATTAAAATAATAAGCTATTCCCATTAAAATAATAATCACTTCCTCAATCTTAAAAAGAGATTAAAATAATAAACACTTCTTCAAACAATGTCAAGCATATACAAAAAGATATTAAACTAATAATCACTTCTACAACAATGTCAACTATATACAAAAAAGAGCTTAAAATAATAAGCACTTCTCCAACCAATGTCAACTATATTCAAAAAGGGATAAGCTATTTTCGTCTTTATAAGCTACTTATATCATCAATGTCATCTTTATAAGCTACTTCTATCATCAATGTCAACTATTTTCGTGCTTGTCCTAAACATAGATGAATTGATTTCGTGAGAAGAAACATACCAAAAATGAGACGGTGTACGGTGGAGGAAGGAGCACAACGACAACAATAATCGTCACGGAGGAGCACGATGGTGGACGACGGTGGCGATTGAAGCTTCGTTAGGTCAAAAATGGCCGTTCGCGCAGTTCGTTCGCAGAGAGAGGGAAAGAAAGATATGAAAATAGAAACCGATCGTATTCTAATTATTTCATATAATTAGACCTTAGACAACGCTTTTGTGGAAAGCGCTGTCTAAGGGAGCACTTAAACAACGCTTTTGAAAAGCGTTGTCTAAGGTGAACCTTAGACAACACTTTTGATTTTATTTTATTTTTAAAATTAAAAGCCCTTAGACAGCGATTTCCTCAAAAGCGTTGTCTAAGATATACCTTTAAAAGTGTTGTCTAAGGTCTATCTTAGACAACGCTTTTCCAAAAGCTCTCTCTAAGGTATGACTTTTAGCAGCGCGTTTCCTATTTTTCTTGAACAGTTTCCGTGTTTTATTTTATTTTTTACTTATAACAACGCTTTCTTAATAAAGCGCTATCTAAGGTGCGCTATTAAATGTCATTTTTGTAGTAGTGATGTGTCTCACTCGACAGTAGTTAAGAGGATTCTAAGATATATCTAAGGTTCTGTTGGTTGTGGAATTTTCTTTCCTGTAGCGAATATGGACAAAAAATTCATTTTTTCTCGATTTTATCAATTCCAATTGGTCTATAGGTAAAGATGATCAAAAGTCTACAATTGGATACATCTTTATGTTCGGTAGAACATCAATCTCATGGTGTTCGAAGAAGGAACAAGTAGTTGCACTCTCATCTTGTGAGACCGAGTACATCATTGCTTCCTTATGTGCATATCAACCCGTGAGGATTATGAACCTTTTGGAGGAGTTAGACAGCAATGAGGGTGAGGCTGTTACACTCCTGGTTGACAATGTTTATGCAATTAATCTTTTTAAGAACCCTATTGCACATGGGAGGAGCAAGCATATTGAGATGAAGTTTCACTACTTGAGGGAGATTTTTAGTGAAGTAAGGTTACAATTGGGATATTGTAGAAGTGAAGACCAAATGACTGATTTATTGACTAATGGAGTTACAAATGATGTGTTCAAGACGTTGAAGATGAATATGAGCATGTAAGACTTGGAGTACTTGAATTATAATGGTGTGTTAAAAGTATTGTGAGTAATTCAAGTGTTCTAACCAATCAACACAGGTTGTGTAACTGGCTACAACAAAGGCAGAAACACTCCTGAGTAGCAGAAAAAATAAATATTCAAAGTTGTAACCAGTTAACCTCAGGTGTTAATCGGTTGCCACTAAAGAATTTTAATTCTCATGTCAGCTATAACCGATTAACCATATAGTTTAACCGGTTACATGATCGAATTTTGCAAATTTTTAGTTATGTAGTTATTTGTTTTTTTTATCCCAATCAGTTTGTATTCTCTTCCTCCCTTTTCACTCATATTTTCCTCTTTTACTTTACACACATTAATTATCTTCACAATTGTTTACCAATCTTATTGTTTAAAGTTGAAAGAAAAAAAAGTTCAAACAAAATACATGATCAAAGACCATGTTTTTCTCATGAAATTGAAATACTAAATGACAAAGTAAAAGAAGTTAATTCCTCAAATCATGTGAACCGGGTCAAATGTGTCTCTCTTTTAATTATGCTTCATCACTTTATAAAGAAAATCCTTTACGATTCATAAAACAAATTAACCATAATAATAAAAATAACATAATTTATAAAAACAAATATTAAATACGGATAAGGAAATGAGAATTAGTCAATAAAAAATATAATAGTGTAAAAATAAAACTGTTGTACTAAAATTTTAAAAATAAATTCTAGACATAAATGAATAGTATCATTCTTTTCGTGCTCCACTAATAAAATTATAAAGGGATAATATATATATATATATATATATATATATATATATATATATATATATATATATATATATATATATATATATATATATATATATATATATATATATATATATATATATATATATATATATATATATTAATTCGTTTTTTTTTTTAATTTACAAGAGATAATTTTGTTGGAAACAAACATAAAAGAAAAGGAGAATACATAAACAACATAAATGATAAATGATAAAAAAAGAATAACAATATACGGAAATTGTTATAATATATAGACTCTATGAAGAATTTTTTTTTTTTTTATAAATTTTTTTCAAAATTAAGAAGGTGATTGGAAACATCCTTATGCAAACTGTTGCAATATATAAGGGAATGAGGTTTTAATAGAGATGTCACAAGGGTGGTGAATTCTTATTTACTCAATTCAAAAAGTTGGATAAGGTAACTTTTAATTTAAAATGCATTGAAAATAATAAATAATTATATATTTTATAAATAATTAAATAAATAAAAATTAAATGGTGTCAAGTGATTAATTAAAAATATATTATCCATATTTTTGTGATGGGTAAAGAAATTGTCTCCGATTAAAAACAATATCTTGCAAATCATTTATTTATCTTGTAGTGTATCTTCAATCACCTCCAAAATTTTATTTAATTCACAATATTCTTTAAAAAATAATTTAACTACCCCTCACTAAGAAATAAAAAAATTTGAATAAAATTTAAAATATTTTTAACAATGCATTTTATAACGAAAAAATTTGAATTTATTATATCATCTTGTATTTTCTTTTATTTACAAAACTAAATAATGTAGAATAGAAAACGTATAAGTTACTCATCTTGACAAATAAAGTGTTTATAAAGATATACTTTATTTTAAGTTACAAGACAAATTTCTTGTTTTAATAAAAAAAAACTATTAATGAATATCAATAAATGTTATGAAAATTTAATAATTCAATATTATATATATATATATATATATATATATATATATATATATATATATATATATATATATATATATATATATATATATATATATATATATATATATATATATATATATATATATATATATATATATATATATATATATATATTACTCTTCAATTTTTCATCATTAAAAGAGTAGATGTTGAAAATATATATTTTTTAATAAGAAAAGAAGAAAAGTTATATACAAGTGAACAAACTCCTTACCGGTTAAGTCTACGTTGTAGGGATAAACAAACAACAGAGGGTATAAGTTAGATTGAGAAATCAAATAAAAGTCATGAATATGAACGTTATGTTTTCCTGGTTTCACTCGTAAATATTGAAATGTTTCTTACAAAAAATAAAAGCCTGATGAACGAAACCTATCCTTTCCTGGTATTGCTGAAAAACCGAAAGATATAAACAAAATTTTGTCTTTGTTTGATAAATTAATTTGTCGCCATTCTAGTCAAACATCCGTTATAAATTTGAGTGCAAGTAAGTGCAAATTCACATCATCCAAGTTCAGGTTTTTATCAGCATTCAACTTAAACCAAATCAGAAGCAAGAAAATGGATCAGAACTTCATCGGAGCTACTCCTGCTACGGTGGTGAACCACCACCACACTTCCAATTCTGCTATCAGCGTGGATTATGATGAAGTGTTGGATAACTTGCTTCGGATGGATCTTAGTGAATTCGACTTGAGTCTCTTTGACATACCATTACCGCTTTCGTCTCAGCAGCCGGTAACTGGTGAAATGCCTATTGATCCGGTTCCGGCACCTGTGCAGCCGCCACAAGTATCTGATAGTGTCAATTTGATCGAAATGAATAGTGCCCGACCAGCATGTGGCGGAAACCGTGGTGGAGAGAGTGTATTAGGCCACCGTCGTGACAGCAACCGTGTTTTTCTTGGCAGCGGGTCCTCGGCAGCACCATCATATTATAGGAAGAGGACGGTTATTCCCCCGGAAAAGCTTGCGGAACTTGAAAAATCTGATCCCAAAAAAGCACAGAGGTTTAACAAAACTATATAAAGATTTTATTCATTTTTTATTATTATTATATTTTTGTGAATCATTTTTAATAGTCTCTTTATTATAAGTGTTTAAGTTCGATAATACAAAATGTGATTGTTTTCTCCTTTTTATTTCAATTGTGATTTATTTTAACGAGAATGTAACCAAATTATGCGATGTTAATGCTTGGATCATATAGAATTGTTGCAAATAGGGTTTCTGCAAAAATATCCAAGGAAAAGAAAAAGAACTATGTAAAAGAGTTGGAAAAGAGGGTTGAGTTACTTCAAATTAAAGCGGATAATGCAATTGCTGAGCGTATGATGGCGATGGTAAAAATCTAATCTTAAATTCTCTTTTAAAGATCTATCTATATATTATAATGGTTCTGATATGGCAATGAAGTTATGCAATTAAATATACATATAAGATATGGAAAAGAAATCATGATCAAAAGGAATATGATTTTCATTTCTAGGGTTTGTTAAAAAATTATTCTACCTCCCATCTTTATTATAAGAAATAATACATTTTTTTATCTTCATTTAATAATTAATGTATCTGATATATATATATATATATATATATATATATATATATATATATATATATATATATATATATATATATATATATATATATATATATATATATATATATATATATATATATATATATATATATATATATATATATATATATATATATATAAACAAAATACATAAATCATTTCATAAATAAGTAAAATTTCTCTTATAATTATATTAAGTACTAGAGGAAGTAATTAATATCTCATCCTATAACTATAATAAGGACTAGAGGGAGGGAGTAATTAATATCTCATGTGATGTAGAAGGAAGCTATGGAATTAGTTGCTGAGTACAAGAGAGTCAAAGAGCTCATACGGTCTAAATTAGAGCATCAAGAAAAGCAAAAAGGTATTTTTTCACATTCAATTTAATTTAAGGTTACTATCTTTCTCATTATAAGTATAGTGAATAAATATTGTCATGGATATATTATAAACACTCTTTGTATTGCAGCTGTCATTGCATTGATGAAGGAAGAAGCAAATATCATTGAGATGCAAATTCATGAAATGAATACAGCAATGGCTGATTTATCTTTTAATGAACCAGCCTCTCAATTTCAGCTTCCGGTTCCTCATCAGCCAGAACTATACATACCACCGCAGCCGCCTCAGGTTCCTCGTCAGCCAGAACTATACATACCACCGCAGCCGCCTCTGGTTCCTCGTCAGCCAGAACTATACACACCACCGCAGCCGCCTCTGGTTCCTCATCAGCCAGAATACTACATACCACAGCAGCCGCCACTGGTTCCTTATCAGCCAGAACTCTACATACCACAGCAGCCGCCTCTAGTTCCTCCTCCACCATCTTCCTTTGGTGAGCCTTTACTTCCTCCTCTACCATCTCCCTTTGGCGATCCTTTAGTTCCTCCTCTGTTATCTCCCATTGGTGAGTCGTTAGTTCCTCCTCCGCAACCTCCCTTTGGTGAGCCTTTTAGTGATCATTTTATTGGCGGCGACTTTTCAAACAATCCATGGAACTAGTATAATTTTGGGGGTGGGGGGTAATAATCATTCATCACCAGTAACATCTTTTGTGTATTAGGATGTATATATATGTATGGGTGAAGCTTGTGAAAGACATCTTTTCTGATGCACTTTGTTGGAGAATATCCGGAGTATTGAGCATGAATTATAAGCTAAACATTAGAACTTGTTCTTATCTCAAAACTTTACATTGTTATGAATATTATTTATATTTCTAATTGATTAGAGACTAATAGTTCAAAGTTGAATTGCAACACATTTTATGCATTTTTAGGTTTAACTATATAATCTTCTTTATTAATAGCAAAAGGATTTTTACTTTTAAAAACAAGAGTACGAGTATTCTCACTAATTGAAATCCATAAAAGCACGAACCTCAGAAACTTATATTTGTTGGTGGTGGTATTCTAGAGATGACATGTGATAAATTATATTGTTGTATATTTGGAGTAAAAAAAATATTTTTTTAGTCACGTTTTGTATTAAACTTTCGCCGGTAGAAGTTGTATTTTGAAATACTCTGATTTTATTGAATTCGCCACCTACTTACTACATACAACTTAGCATTGCAATAGGCTTGAAGGAAACTAACAGAGAAAACAATAAATTGATAATCAAGATGAGAACTCTTTGGTATTCTCAATCTTAATGATACAACTCTATCATAAATCTAAATAAAGACAATAATTATAATGTGATGGTTATAATTATCTCATAATGCTTACTAAAGATAGTGGTGGTTACAACACATTAATTTTAACACCCCCTTAATGTGTTGCTCTTTAACTTACATTGTTTCTTTAAGTTGCTGAAATCTTCCTCTTTGTAGTGCTTTAGTAAAAATATCTGCAATCTGCTCTGTGAACTGCAGAAATCTAACTACACATCTCCTTCTTCAATCACACTTCAAATGAAGTGATGCTTTATGTTAATGTGACTGGTCCGACCCGACTATGAAAAACAGGATTCTTTACCATGACAATAGCTGATTTGTTGTCACAAAGAAGTTGCAGACTTCCCTATTGCTTCTCTCCAATATCTTCTAATATTATTCTCAACCAAAGTGATTATTGTGTAGCCAAACCAACAACTAAATACTCAGCTTGAGCTGAAGATTCTGCCACAGTATCTTGCTTCTTTGAGCACTAAGAGATCATACATGAATCAAGGTTGAATACATAACTTGGAGTGCTCTTCATATAATTAAAATTTTCAGCCCAATCACTATCACAATAGCCTTTTGCTTCAAGTTTAGAATTCTTCTCAAATTTGATTCCATGCTCCATGGTTCCCATGACATACCTTAGAACTCTGTTTGTTGTCCCAAGATATAAATGGGTTGGTTTACTCATGAATATTGAGAGTAAACTAGGATCAAACATTAAATCGGGCCTTGAAGGTGTAAGATTAAACAACCTTTCAACCAAACTTCTATACATGCTTGCATCTACTAATCTTCCACCAGCTTCCTTCTTTAATTTTTCATTCACCACTAAAGGAATATCAACAGGTTTGTAGTCATACATACCAAAGTTTTTCAAAATATTTTCAGCGTATCACTTTTGACAAATAAAAAATCCATATTCATATTGGTAAACCTCAATACCAAGAAAATGATGCATCAAGCTAAGATCACTCATCTCATGTTTTTTCATCATTTTTATTTTAAAATTCTCAATCATTTTCTTGTTGTTACTCATATACACCAAATCATTAACATAAAGGGAAACAAAAAGAATATCATATTTACCTTGATACTTCACATACAAGGTAGACTCACTTTAACTTCTTTGAAATCATTACTGAATGAAGTAGCTGTCAATTCATTATACCACGCTCTAGGGGTTTGTTTTGTTGAAAGTGCTGTTAATTCAAGTATTTTTCATTCTGCAACAGCAGTAACCGGTTACCCTCTGGTGAGTAACCGGTTACCACTGCCAAAAACAGAAAAATACCTGATTTAACAGCATGCCACTTTAGTTGTGTTTTTTGTTTTTTTTCTCTCAATTGTATCCAATATAAAAACCTGATTGTAATTCCAATTTCAATTAATGCCAAATCATTTTCATCCAAATTACTCTCTCTTCTCAAATTCTATCTCTCTCTCAATTTCATCTTCTTCCCTAAATTGATTTCCACCATTTTTAAACCTTCACTTTCAAATTCTGTTTCTTGTTGTTTATGTTTGTTCTAACATTTGGCATCAAGAGCTTCGGTTATTGATCCGATTCCGCTGCAACAATGGCTACCATTTCCAATGATCGAATTCCCACAAATCTTCCAATTCTTGATTCGAAAAATTACGACAAATGGGCGAAGCAAATGAAGGTTCTATTCGGTTATCAAGAAGTGCTTGAGATTGTCATCAATGGAGTCACGCCATTGGGGGAACAAGCTACCGATACGATTAGGGCTACACACAAAGAAGAAAAGAAGAGGGATTACAAAGCCCTATTCTTGATTCACTCTTGTGTGGATAACGACAACTTCGAGAAGGTTGGTGATTGTGAATCCGCGAAGCAAGCGTGGGAAATATTGGAGAAAGCTTATGCCGGTGCCGCGAAAGCGAAGGTGGTAAGGTTACAAACTTACAAGCGTCAATTTGAGCTAACGAAGATGGAAGACAAAGAAACGATCAATGACTACATTACGCGCATTACTCGGTTAGTCAATCAAATCAAGTCTTGTGGCGAAACTATCGTAGAGCAGAATGTTGTATCGAAGGTGTTGCGTTCGTTAACATCGCGGTTCGATAACATTGTGGTTGCTATTGAAGAATCAAAGGATCTAACGACTATGAGCAAGGATGAGTTGCAAAGTTCGTTGGAAGCGCATGAGCAAAGGATGGATGAGAGATGTGTCGAAGCGAAAGCGGAGATCGCTTTGCAAGCGCGTTTGAATGAGAAGAGCAAGAGGTCGAAAGGAAAATTTGTAGCTAGAGGTAAGCCAAATTTTCAGAATTTTGGTGCAAACAATTCTCAAAATTCGAAGAGTTCGATGTATGAAAAGGGTGAGAGCAGCTCCAAGGAGAGTGATCGTAGTAGCGGTTTCAAAAAGGATTGGAGTAAGGTTCAATGCTTTAGGTGCAAAAAGCTTGGACATGTTCAATCGAAATGTTATGCAAAATTGAACAAGACTCGCGATGATGAAGCCAAGGTTGCTAGAGAAGAGGTGGAGGATGAAGACACCGTTCTAGTGATGATCACGGAGGAGAAAAGTGGCATTGTGGATGTTCCGGACAGCAGCTACTGTCATGACAGTTCGCGGGACAGCAGCTGTACCGTTTCAGAAAGTGGTAGAAAAATGTGCTCGGATCGAGATGCATTGGTTACCGTACGTGATGGAGTTCAAGGTAAAGATGAATGGTACTTGGATTCCGGTTGTTCAACACATATGACGGGTCGTAAGGATTGGTTTGTGCAAATCAATCAAGCGACAAAGAGCAAAGTCAAGTTTGCCGACGACACTACTTTAAGCGCGGAAGGGGTTGGAGATGTTTTGATCGGAAGGAAGAGTGGAGGCTTTTCAAGGATCAAAGATGTCTTGTATATACCGGGAATTAGGTGCAATCTTTTAAGTATTGGCTAATTGCTTGAAAGAGGGTACTTAATTCGGATGGAAAACAAGATGATGCGTGTTTTAGATTCAAAAGGTGTGTTGATTCTAAAAGCGCCGATGGCTGCCAATAGAACCTTTAAAGTTGAGTTAAGGGTTATGGAGCATCGTTGTTTGGCTACCGCGGCAAGTAGAGAGGAGTGGCTATGGCATTACCGTCTTGGTCACCTTAATTTTAGGGATCTTAAGATGTTGCAACAAAGTGGTATGGTAACGGGGCTGCCACTTATTAGTATTCCGACAGAATTGTGTGAAGAATGTGTGACATCCAAGCAACACAAGAATGTGTTTAGCAAGGATGCGGGTCGGAGAGCTAAAGGCCTACTTGAGGTGGTGTATTCCGACGTTTGTGGACCGATGCAAGTAGAGACTTATGGCGGCAATCGATACTTTGTTACGTTCATTGACGATTTTAGTAGGAAACTTTGGACCTATCTTATCAAGAGAAAGGATGAGGTGTTTGGTGTGTTCAAGAGTTTCAAATCCTTGGTGGAGCGTCAAAGCGGCCGGAAGCTCAAAGTTCTCAAAACGGATGGTGGAGGTGAGTATACCTCTAGTGAGTTTGGGAATTTTTGTGACCTTGAGGGTATTGTGCGTGAGGTGGTGCCTCCATATACGCCTCAACAAAACGGGGCTGCCGAGAGGAAAAATCGTACAATAATGAACATGGTGCGTAGCATGCTTTGTGGGAAGAAGTTACCTAAGGAATTGTGGGGTGAGGCCGTATCTACGGCTACCTACTTGTTGAATAGGTGTCCTACTAAGAAGCTGCAGAATATCACACCCGAAGAGGCTTGGAGTGGTTTCAAACCTAGTGTGGATCATTTGCGCGTTTTTGGATCGATTGTGTATCGTCACATACCGGATCAACTTAGAAAGAAGTTGGACGATAAAGGTGAAAGGTTGATACTTGTTGGATATCATTCTACTGGAGGATACAAGCTGTTTGATGAGAAGAATCGGAAGATCGTGATAAGCCGGGACGTGCTGTTTGATGAAGTGAAAAATTCTGCAGCAACAGCAGTAACCGGTTACCAACCGGTGAGTAACCGGTTACTGCAGAAAAATCAGCAACATCAGTTTTTTGAATTGTCTGATCCGGAGGCGTCCGATTCCGCTGTACCTGCACCTACAGCAGCTGAAAACAATGTTGTTAATGAAGGTAGACCTGTGAGGCAAAAAGCTATGCCTCAAAGACTCCGAGACTATGAGAGGTTCCTAGATACCGAAGTGAATAACGATGGTGATTTTGTTCATTTCGCACTTATGGCCGAATCTGAACCGGTAAATGAGGAGGAAGCCTTAAGTGATCCTAAATGGATATGTGCAATGAAGGAGGAGCTGGAATCTATTGAGAAGAATGGTACTTGGGAGTTGGTCGATTTACCGCTTGGAAAGAAACCGATTGGTGTGCGTTGGGTCTATAAAGTCAAAGCAAATCCTAAGGGTGAAGTGATCAAGCATAAAGCTCGATTAGTGGCCAAAGGGTTCTTGCAACGTGAAGGCATAGACTACGAAGAGGTATTCGCACCGGTGGCTAGACTAGAGACTATTCGTTTGGTTGTTGGGATGGCACATAGCAACAATTGGGTGATCTACCAAATGGATGTGAAGTCGGCATTTTTGAATGGTCCTCTTGATGAGGAAGTTTATGTGGGGCAGCCACCCGGTTTCGTGATTAAAGATCAAGAGAGGAAGTATTACAAGCTATATAAGGCGTTGTATGGTTTGAAACAAGCTCCAAGAGCTTGGAACAAACGCATTGACGGCTTTCTTATTGACATCGGCTTCAAGCGATGTGTATCCGAACATGGTGTTTATGTGAGGTCGGATACGATTGATGGTGTTATCATACTTTGCTTGTATGTTGATGATCTCTTGATTACGGGCAGCAATGAAAAGTGCATTTCAAGGTTCAAAGGAGAGCTCATGAGTGAGTTTGAAATGACGGATCTTGGTGTGATGAGTTACTTCCTTGGCATAGAGTTCCACAAGTCAAAAGCGGGGCTGCTTATGCATCAAAGGAGGTATGCACTTTATATCTTGAAAAAGTGTGAAATGGAGCATTGCAACGCTTCTAATACACCGTGTGAAGCAAGAGTGCAGCTGTCCAAAAGTGAGGATGAGGATGATGTAGATCCAACACTTTACCGGAGTTTGATTGGATCGTTGAGGTACTTGTGCAATACGCGACCGGATTTGGCTTTTAGTGTCGGTATTGCTAGTAGATTCATGGAGAGACCTAAGGTATCACACTTGGCAGCGGTTAAGAGAATCCTTAGATACATGAAAGGTACTCTTGGTTGCGGAATTCTATTTCCCGCATCGGATATGGGACGCAAATGTACTTTACTAGGCTACACCGATTCCAATTGGTGCGGAGATAAAGATGATCGAAAATCAACGGCGGGCTACATCTTTATGTTCGGTAAAACACCAATCTCTTGGTGCTCCAAGAAGGAACCGGTTGTAGCACTCTCTTCTTGTGAGGCGGAGTACATTGCGGCTTCGTTGAGTGCGTGCCAAGCTATGTGGCTTATGAATCTAATGAAGGAATTGGGATGTGGTGATGATGTTACAACATTGTTGGTGGATAATGTTTCCGCGATTAATCTTGCGAAGAATCCGATTGCACACGGAAGGAGCAAGCACATCGAGATGCGGTTTCATTACTTGAGAGAACTAGTTGGTGACGGAAAGCTTAGATTGAGCTATTGCCGAAGCGAAGACCAAGTTGCGGATTTGTTGACGAAGGGTGTGACACATGAGGTGTTCAAGAGACTGGTGAAGAGCTTGAACATGCTGGACTTGGATCAACTAAAGTGAGGTGGTGTGTTGAAAGTGCTGTTAATTCAAGTATTTTTCATTCTGCAACAGCAGTAACCGGTTACCCTCTGGTGAGTAACCGGTTACCACTGCCAAAAACAGAAAAATACCTGATTTAACAGCATGCCACTTTAGTTGTGTTTTTTGTTTTTTTTCTCTCAATTGTATCCAATATAAAAACCTGATTGTAATTCCAATTTCAATTAATGCCAAATCATTTTCATCCAAATTACTCTCTCTTCTCAAATTCTATCTCTCTCTCAATTTCATCTTCTTCCCTAAATTGATTTCCACCATTTTTAAACCTTCACTTTCAAATTCTGTTTCTTGTTGTTTATGTTTGTTCTAACATGTTTTAACCCATAGAGAGTTTTGTTTAACTTGTAAACTTTTTCCTCTTGGCCTTTAGTCACAAAGCTTTGAGGTTGTTGCAGATACACCTCTTCTTTTAATTCTACATTCAAGAAAATTGACTTCACATCAAGTTGGTACAAATTCCTACCTTTTTGAGCAAATACCATAATTATTATTCTCGCGGTGTCCAAATATGCAACCGAAACAAAAGTTTCACTATAGTTAATTTCAGGCTATTGTACATAGACTTTGACTATTAATCTAGCATTGGCTCTTTGGATTAAACCATCTGAATTATGTTTCAATTTTACATCCACTTTACTCGAATAACTTCTTTGTCATTTGGCTTTTCAACTAGTTGTCATGTTTTGTTCTTTTCAATTGCATTTATTTATTCTTGCATCATATTCCTCCAAACAACTTTGATTGCTTCATCAAAAATTCCAGGTTCCACAACATATTAGTTGCACCTTTCATAAATATCACTCAAGTCCTTCAAATTTATTGGAGTTGAGTTGGGAGATGATGAACTTAAAATTGTTGAACATGGAGATGATGAAGAACTTGGTGTACATGGGGTTGGTTGCTTGTTTTCCAGCTGCTAAATTTTGTTGTAATAAAATTACAAGTGTGAGACATAACATATGTTTTGAATAATGTCAAAAACTTGGTATGATTGAAATGTTGTGGGGAACATAAGAAAGAAGGAATGATCTCAAGAATAAAAATCATATTAAAGGAATTTTGACTGCATGAGCCGACTCATGCTCCTTAACAGGTCGACTCATTCAGTTCATTTGATTTGAGTCGACTCATTGTTTGCCATGAGCCGACTCAAGTGAAATTATTTTTCCTCCATATCTCTCGGGTCCCAAAAGGATGACTGAGCCAAAAATTTAGGAAGACTCGCAAGAACTGTTCAGGTCGACTCACCCTTTTGGGAGGTCGGCTCATTACTGTTGCCTGTGTTTTTTGCATTTATCTTTACTTTTTATTTTATATTTTGTCTAACCAATATAAATAGTTGTTTTCATTTCTTTGAGAGTGTAACTAGAAAAGTGAAATAGATAAACATCCTTCTCTTCATCTTCTCCGTCTTTGCATCAATCAACAATCACACACAACAATCTTTGTTGATCAAGGTGCAACTTATGGTGATAACTTCCAATTGAGATAGAGAGATTTCAAATTGAGTAGAGAATTTGTGGGTTTTTCTTTTAAAAACCTAAGATATTTTCTTCTCCAAGATCGTAGAAGATTTGGAGGGGTTTTGCACGTAATTATTGTTCGTAGATTTAGTTGAGTGAGGGAGCTTGAAGATCAAGTGGATCGTTCATCGGAGGATTACGAAGATAGTTGTGGGTTCATAAGTGTTGAAGAAACTCAGTCGTGCTCAAAGTTTGAAGGATTGTATATTCTTGCAAGAAGGGAGCAATTAATCGGAGGCTTTCTCGACGCGTGTGAATGACTTGGTTCATCTCGAATCAAGGGGACATAAGAGTTATTCAACTATCACAATTTGGATTGGTTTTTTGTTCCAATTTTCTTCTTGTATAAACAATTTCAATATTAATGATATATTCCAATTCGTTTGAGAATTGGGGGCAGATTACTTCTAGCAAGGACGGTGAAGGAACTGCCTAATCAAATATCGTGTGTTCTTTACTCGCTTCATTCTAATATTTTATGCATAACTTGAATTTGTATGGTTTGAAAAATTCTATTTTATGTTAGAAAGTGAACACCAAATATTTGATAAATTGTTGCTATTAACTTTTGACAGCAACTTAGTAAAAATTCTACATTATTTTAACATACAAATAACACTTGTGTGGGTGCACACCAAGTGTTTGAGAAAAAGTAAAAACACACAAATTCATCTCTATTGTGATTATTTCTTCTCTATAAATCATTGTTGAGAGTGAGTTATCAAGTGTGTTAAACTTAAGTGGCTTATTTGCATTGAATTAATTTCTCTTATCATCATTTACTTCCCATTTGCTTTCAAACGCATATCCGATCACCAGAGACTTTAATTTGTTTTTAGACGTGTCTTCTGGGGAACTTCCGCAAAATATTTTTCAATTAATTTTTGAAAAGTTAATTTTTTAAGGGATCTATTTACCCCCCCCCCCCCTTCTAGATCCGTGCCATCGTCTAACAAGTGGTATCACGAGCACCGGTTCATCTAGTGCTTCACATATAACTTTTTAGAAAATGGACAACAATCCAACGGGGCGTATATTAGAGCACCTGTTTTCACCGGAGAAAACTATAGTCACTAGAAGAATTGTATGCGTATTCACATCAATTTTGTTGATTGAAAAATATGGAAGGTTATTCAAGACGATCCTATACAAATAACTATGGCCGGCGAGAATAACGTTCAGATAGAAAAACCAGAAGCACAATAGGATGAAAAAGATGAAAAGAACTATAGTTATGATTGGCAGGTTCGAAATATAATTATTGCTTCCTAGAGTATCACATCATACTACAGCTAAAGCTATGTGGGAAGCGTTACAGATTGCCCATAAGGGAACTGATGACATGAAGCTAGCTAGAATTAATACATTACAACAAGAGTTTGATCGCTTTCACATGAACCAAGGGGAAACCATTGGTGATTTGGGAAAGAGATTTTCTCACTTATTGAATCGCTTAAATGCTCTTGACAAAACCACTCCCAATGATGTAGCTACTAACAAAATCTTAAGGTGTCTTACTAGGGAATGGTTACCAAAGGTAAAGACAATCAAAGAAGCCAATGATGTAAGAACATTGGATTTGACAAAGTTGATTGGGGATAAAAGAATGAAAAATCTAAAGACAACAACAAGAAGAAGAAGTCCATTGCTTTGAAGGCTTCAACTTTAAAATCCTCCACCAACAATGAATGTGAGAGTGAGTATAATGATGAAGACGATGAATCGAATGAAGATATGGGACTATTTGTAAGAAGATACAATAGGTACCTTAGAAAGTGAAATATCTCATTCGGAAATCGGTTATGTCTGTGGAGTGTGTTGTGGCGATCAATTTGTTATGGATGTCGTCGTCTCCGGCGAAAATCAAAACTTTTGGATGGCGGTTATTTCAGGATAGGTTGCCGACTCAGGATATCTTATGCAGGTGTTGTGTCACTAATAATATACATGATCGTCCTTGTCCATTTTGTTTTGAGGAAGATGAGAATGTTATTCATTTGTTGTTTCGGTGTCGGAAGTCGGTCCAAGTTTGGATTCAAATGGCTTCTTGGCTTGGAATAGAAATGGATCAAGGAGAAGATTTGCTAGATCACTTACAGAATTGGATTCATGGTATGCATATGAACAAGGTTGGATGGAAGAATGTTATGGCTATGTGGATATCAATTTGTTGGGTTATTTGGTAAACTAGGAATAACATTATGTTTCGGGATGGAAATTGGGATTATGAGGGGGTGGTGTATAAATGCATCTTTTACACTTGGTGGTGAATTGGTAAGATATTAAACTCGTCTGTTACTTGTAATTATTATGAGTGCCCTACGAGTTTTTATAGTTTTCTCGACGAAGAAACCTTTGTGTATACGGATTTGGATACCCCTATGTATCTTTTTGTATGAAATTTATTTGCTTATTAAAAAAAAGTCATAGGAGTCAAGGAATACATAAAGAGTAATAAAATGAAAATTCAGATCCATATTAAATATTATTCGTAACAAATTATTCAATATTTATGTATCTGACTTATGCATTTCTAATACAAATAAATCTCAAAAGGTAAATAGATGTGACACTGAAAATAAATGTTGAGAAAAGAAGTATACGTGACTACCAACCCAATAATTAAGCTAACTATATTTCATCAACATACAATTTAGCTAATAGTTTCTTGATAATTTGTGTAACGAACAAGCACAATTTCTGAAACCAACATCGTTTGCAATGCATGGAGGCTGAACTTGTCCATCCTTATACCAAACATATCGTTTTTGGACAAATTCACGAACAAATGTGTCAAGCATTTCAATAGTAACATGATTCAACACGACCACGTGTGCAATATGTTTATTGCTTGCCAAATTCCATCTACGAGTAAAGTTATCATCTAAAGGTCTCTCAAAAACAACTATGTTGCTATACTCGTTTAACATTGCACCAATTCCAGCACCACGTAGTTTATTTAGTAAGTAACGTGCTTTGAATATACATTTATTCACTTCATTCTCAAGTCCTCTTAAACCCCTTTTTTTGAGAGCATACCAAAGGAAGATTGGAGCATGTCCACAACGACTACCTGTGATTGTGGCATCTCTTGAAGCAATGATGTCAACATCTCTTGAAAGTGTATTGATGTATTTCAAACGAGTTATCAAAACACCACAAGGTGATGGACATCCTAAAAACTTATGGCCTGAAATTGTTATGCTGCCAATAGGTTTCTTGAAGCTAATCCTCAGAGCCTAGCAAATCACAAAAATAATATTTTAGAAGTCATAATTAAGAAACAAGAGAATATGTATATGTTTAGATTGAAGAAATGATATTACACACTTGTTTCATGAAAGGCAACATGATTCCATAAAGAGCTCCATCACAGTGAATGTAGAATTGATCATTAGTAAATCCACATTTATCAAGTGTTTTAATGACAAGATCAAGATCATCAATGCCTCCTTTCAAAGTTGTCCCTATGTTTAAATTGATAATGGCTGGTTTATCCTTGTTAGCAAGTAGACAAGACTCTAGTTTAGCACAATCAATTTCACCAGATATCAAAGAGCCAACCTTCACACATTGCATTCTATACATTCTAGCTATTTTGAATATTGAATAATGTGAATCTTCTGAGGTATATAGAATTCCATCAGGAAATTGCTCTCTCCTGTATTCAAACATATAAATAAATGCTTATTCATCTCTAATCATTTTTTTTGTATATGCAAGTTATAGATAGAAAAACTGACCCTACTAAAATGCCATGAAGATTGCCTTCTGTTCCACCAGAAGTGACATATCCCCAATACTCATTCTTCTCTATTTCCCATAGTTTAGCAAACCAATCAAGCACACTAACTTCAAATTTCATTGAATTTAGTGAGAAACTGCTTCCAAGAAATGGATCTCCAGCATTATTCAAGTGAAATTGAAACAATGGTGCTAAGGCGTCATAGTTAAAATCTTGATTAGTAGGGTACCCTTCATTATAATACAATTACGTCCAAATTAGATATATAGAAACAATATATTTTGTGATGTAATATAAAATTGCTGAAATCTAAGATAGAAAAATGAAGCATGTACCTAAGTTACGCAAGCTGTAGTTGGTTAGAATGAGTGCGTAGCGAGAAATGAGTGCATCCAAGTGAGTATCAGTTTCACCAACGCACTGAGTGATAGCAAGTCTGTTAGTGTTGTCTTCATCAACATTTTCATGTCTCTCTTCTTCTCTAGAGAGTTTATTAGCATCATGAATAAAAGCCATTGTGTCTGCCATGTTGTTTTCTCCTAGACTCTCCATTATATATTTTCCTGTAATATAATATGTGTTACCAAAGTATATATATATATATATATATATATATATATATATATATATATATATATATATATATATATATATATATATATATATATATATATATATATATATATATATATATATATAATCTAAATCTAAAGAAATCATGATGACAACTCTAGCCAAATTCTAGCTAACGGTCAATCTCACAAAAATTTAAGTTTGTGTCAATTTCACAAAAACTTAAGCTTATGGATTAATCTAAATATAAAGAAGTCCTGATAGAAACCTAACCAAACTCTATCTTATATGTCAATCACACAAAATTTAAGATATTATATTAATTAAAAATATAATATAATATAATATCTAACTTATAAAAATAATAAAATAATAATAATAATATGATCAACTACTACAATTATAAATAATAAATAATAATAATAATAATAATAATAATAGAAATAATATTATTAATTTTTTAATAATGTTTACAATTAAATAAAAAAATATTTATAAAATTGATTTAATTATAATATCTTAAAATTAATATAATTTATGAGTTATGATACTAATACTCTTCATATTTATATTTCTATTCCAATTCTAATAATAAATTATAAAATATAATATCTAACTAATAATAATATAATAATAATATAGTAATAATAATCAACTATTACAATTATAAATAGTTAATAATAATAATATAAATAATACTATTATTTTTTTAATAATATTTGCAATTATACTATTAATTTATTAATGTGAAAAGATAATAAATTACAAATAATACTAATTCAAATGATAATATATATATATATATATATATATATATATATATATATATATATATACTAATTTTACCCTACATTATAAATAAATAATAATAATAGGGATAAAAGTTATAAAAAAAATGGATTCTCAACCTCTAAATATAAGAATAATTACGACAAAAAATAACTTAAAATAAAAAATATTTGAATATCATTTAAAAAGAAATTATAATTCTTGAAACAAACTTAAAAAGATCATTACATTTTCAATATAACATTTTTGGAAATGAAATTCTAATTCTTGAAACAAACTCACCATAATACTTATGAGTTTTGGTTGGGTAAGTAAAATAGTGAAAATTGATTTAAAATTATATTTTAATTTATTTAAAAATAAAATGTGTAATAATTCTTTTAATGACAAATGTGTATCAATCCAAATAAATTTTAAAGACGTCGAAGAGTATCTCATAAGAGGTTGTTTCCTCTTATTATTTTCGATTTAACTATAAGTGGCAAGTATTAATAAAGTAACAATAAATATGTCACGTGAAAAGTTAAGAATGAATGGAGTCATGTGAAAATTAGACCGACTCAAGGTTGGAGGTCACATAACAGTAGAAGATGATAGGGTCGAAAGACATTGTAAGAAGTTTGGGGACTTAGTTAAATTGAGTACTATATTATTTGATTTCAACAGTACAATGGTTTTTCAAAGTCATGAATGCACACAAATATGTTTCTGGAGATTTTCGAGTTTGATCCCTAAAGTATTAATAGAAACTTGTTTTGTTTACCAAATTTTACAGTAAACATATTGGCACGCCTAGTGGGACTTTTTGTGTGTGTTTTTCTTTTGCATTTGCTTTGAAAATTATAGTTTTTTACTTCATTAACTTCTCGTTCTATGAGTTCGAATGTGCATGAGATTAAGGTGTGGTAACAAAGAGAGAAGTTAAGAGACATGTAAGAAGATACGTCAGGAGAATGACAATTTTCAGGAATAACAATGGGAGACATCCTTTTAATAGCGTTGGGACGGGCACAAATTTTGCAACTGCGACTGAATCCATTCCTTCGACCGCTGGTGTACTAGTGCAAGAAACACTTTTTAAATCAGACATTTTAAATTAGATAATATCCACTTGATTTAAAAACCTGGAAAGCTAGGACACAATAAGTATATTTTTAGTGAATAAAATTTAAATCAATTAATTTGATTTAAAAAGATTTTTTTATAATAAAAAACTAGTTCCCTCTCTTCTCCGTGAAAACATATTATTCCTTCTTTTTTTCATTTCACTGAATCGCTAAAACACACCAAAATACTTAAAACTTTAATCCTTTTTCCTTCTCTCTCTATCAGCGGCAAAATAAACCCTAAACACAATTCCTTCCCACTTTCTCTCTTGGCGACGAAACAAACCCCAAGTTTCCTTCTCACTTTCTCGATGTGCCGACGAACACGTTGCTTCAATTTTCGTTGACATTCAGAGTTCCAAATTTTCTAGCCTTGCTTCTGTTTAGATTTTCCAAGGTTATTTCAGATTTTGGTTTTTTTCAAGGTTAATTTAGGTTTAGTTTACATTAGTATAGGCATTTTTGTGATGTTAATGGCATTGCATTCAAACGTTATTGAATAAGGCTTTCTTTTTTTAAAGATATTTAGAAGGTTTAATGAAAGTTTTCAACTTTGAATCAATGAAGTTTGTTTGAATTCACATAATTGTTTCATTAATTGAGAATTTGCTTGGAAATTGGTGAAGTTCAACCTTGAACAAGATAGCTTTAAGTTTCATTTTGAATTGATTTTCTACTGATTTTTTGTCAAGAAAGATAAGTGGGGTGTTAGGAATTTGATTTGACTTTAGAGTTCAATTTGCTAGTTGGATTTTTGGTTTTAGATTGGTTTTCTCTTTCTGCTAGATTTTGGTAAGAGATAAGTTAGGTGTTGTAAGGAATTGGAATTGGTGTTGTTATTATTATTATTAGTTTTTAATTGGATTTGTGTTGTTAGTAATTGGAATTGGCGTTGTTACTGTTGTTTTTTAATTGGATTTAAATAATCACGTCTAAAACATACTAATCGATTTAATTAAATATTTTAAATCGGATCAAACCATATTTAAAAACGAGAAACTTTCTAAATCATTCAGAATTAAATCGAAACACCAACCGATTAAAAAAGTCATTTTAAATCGATTTAAAAAGTATTTTTTTTGTACTAGTGGTACTACAATAATACCATATACATCGGTTGCACCGATAACTTGACCAGAAGGGACGATTTTGTCCCTAATACCCTGTTTACCCTTAAAATTGGTAAACAACCGTTGGTCCTCCAAAGATACCTAAAATATCCTCAGTTACTCGTAAGATTGACCAGATTGATCCTAGGACGTGTGCTAAGAACTGGGCTATTTTGTTTGTAATGTTTTGGAAAGAAAAGTCTTAAACCCTTCGACATGACTCGGAAATTGTTTTAAAGAAAAATAAAAGACAAAGACAAAGACTTTCAAAGTAAATTAAAGTAAAAGACAAGGCATGAAATTTAAATAAAAAGTAAAGACAAGGCAAGAAATGTAAATGAAATATAAAGACAAGGCAAGAAATGTAAAAGTGCTGGAAAAGTAAAGGGCATGAATTGTAAAAGAAAATGAAGTAAATTGCGTGAAAGATAAATGACTTTGAAAGGTAAATTGCTTTAAAATAAAGACTTTTAAAAGATAAATGACTTCAAAAGTAAATGACTTGAAGATAAATTTGACATTGAAGATAAATTAGTGGTGTTTCAATCACGTACATTCTCACAGCACTCGTTTCTCTACACGCGGATACTTTGAGTATACATAGTTACTATTACATATGATTTCCACTTACTTATTCACATACTAGACTACGTTATTTATATACATTACAAAGTAATTGTTTTCGATAGTTTCTTCCTACAACTATTCTAAGATGGTGACACTTGTCCCACTATATTTTGAAGAAGCTTCATTTTGCGCCACTTGTCCTTGTATTTGAATTGAAGATTACACATTTTCCCTCCTACTGTGAACGTGCAAGAACCTTGGTAACTTCCATGTATGTCGAATGTACACTTGGTCGAAATCTCCAAACACTTGGAAAATATTCCAAACTTAGAATTTCACTAAGTATGAAATTTGTAGGCAGGTTCCATCGACTCTCATCTTTTAATTAGAAAGGTCGAAGACCTCGCTTTCAGCTTATAATGAGACAACTCTTTTATTAAGCCATCTAACCTCATTAATTATTATCGTTGAAATTTAGGGATAACAAATTGCCCCCCAAAAATGTTCTTTTCGACCATCTTGATGAAAATATAATTTTTTATATTCATCATTTCGACACCAACTTAGGTCAGACGATAGCATGGTTGAAACCACCTACCCCACATTCTAAAACTATTGTGATTTTTCGCCCACATGCATGACGTCATGTCATAATGACAAAAATCCCAAAAGTTTCATCAGGTGTATCTTTTGGATTTTGATCATGAGTTTTTCCTTGAAATAATGCGTTAAATGTCTTTCACATTAACTCCTTCCTCAACGCGTCAGGTCTCAAGCGCCACGTGTCCCACCACTTCACATATCCATTAAGTGGCTAGAATTTGCAACTTCTTATTGCCAACGCCTATAAGTACCCTCTTCAACAAACAAAGAAACTTTTCCCAAACTCTGGTGAATCTATCTCTTTCTTGCTAAAGTCTTCTCCTTTCTTTCTAAGAACCCTTAAAAAACCTCCATCTTCATCTCCAGCAATGACGTCCTCTCAGGCTAATGTTTCTCAGAAGAAGGGTCAGAAAGCCAAAACTTTCCACTTCGAGCAAACTCTTCCACCCTTCAACAACATTACTGAACCTAAAACACTTAAGAATCCTCAGTTCGCACCCGAACCTTTGAACAATGAAACAAGGAGCTTGTACCGCTCTCAGGTAATGATTCCCTTCCTTATGAATGATTGTCCTTTTGTTGTATCTGGTCCTTTAGCTATTGTACATAATACATATGACAATCTGAAAGAGGTTTTCCCTTGCTACCGCAAAACTCAACCTTTAGGGCATAAGCACCTCCCTAAAGCTGATGATTCTTCATCTGACCCACCTCCTTCTAACCAATTGAACTTGAAGTACCTTCATGGTGGTACCAGGTTGGTCAGAGCTGTAAGCTAGTTTAATGAGTTTGATTTGTGGTTAGATAGGTTAGAGAAAACTAAGGCTAACCACTGGAAAAGCATAAGGATCTATGATCTTTTGATGTTGTCGAAGACACATATACCCTACTGCTTGAACCTCATGGCCACCTATTTGTACTTCTGGGACTACACCCATTATACTTTTCATCTTCATTGTGGGATGGTCACCCTCACTCTCTTCGACATAGCCGCTATTGCAGGGCTTGGACCTGATGGTCCTACTTATGAACCCACTATTGATGTTAAATACATTATTGGCTTTAATGCACCCAAGATGACATACACTCCCTTCCTCGGGCATCATTCAAAACCAGGATTCGAACACAGGCCTGCAAGCAATATACACGCACACTTCACCACTGGGACACACGCTTGTGTGTGATACATAAACAGAACAAATACATTATAATATATAACAACAATTCAAATTTGAAAAACGCGCGCAGGTCTTCTTCTTCTTCCTTGGTACCTACAAATTTTGCTGCGAATTCATCTATGGAATTTCCTGCGAATTTTTAAAACCAGAAACCTACGAAATTGGAAGAGCATCAAGACAGTGAAATTTCTCAAAAATAATTAGTGCGTTATGATCCCCAAGGTTCACATGATTGTTCTATGTTCTTAGAATTTGTTTATGTTTGGTTTAAAGCATAACCCTAAACTCATGACCGAAACCCTAGCCATGGTGATTTCTCAAACCTGCAATGAAACTTCAGTCAAACTATCCAGAATCAATCAACAACTTAATATAAACACAAAACAATGATCAAAACTCATTAAAATCCAGTCAATATGCAGAATCGAAAATCAAGAATATGATGAACATTATGAATTCGGGTTATGCAATATAAGGTGTTTTAGATGTTGTTTATGATCCAAAATCATTCTATGAACATCCAGGAACACATTGCAACCTTCAAATTGTCTTGAATGTGGTTGTAACTTGGAATCCGAATTTGAGTTTTGTGATGAATTTTGAAAATTGCAACTTACTCTTTGAGGCAGAAATTTTCGTGTTTAATGCATTAGGTTATGTTGTCTACTTATAGCACAATAGAATTAGGTCAAAAGAATGGATCATTGTGTGGATTGTTTGATTGAAAAAGGTTGAAAAAGATTAAGTCTTAAACTTCAAATATTTGTGAATTCAACCTTTCTATTTCAATCCAATCACCATAATTTTTATATCAATTTGATCCAAACAATCTTTATGACTTTCTAGAAGCACAAACTCATTTAAATATTTGATTTTTCTATTTTATTTTAATTTCAAATGATTTTAAATGAATAAAATCAAAATAAATAAAATAAAATGATAAAAAATCTGAATATTTTGAGGGTTGGGTCGTGCATGAAGTGTTTGTATGTATTGGATCATCACATGGCAATCCCATTTAGAAAAAATTGGTTTTAAACCTCCATTTTCTTCATAACTGATTAACTAATGACTCTTAACAATTGTTTTCATCATTTTCAGCAATTCCCAACAAACCATTGTCGTTAAAGGAGTGGTGATTAAAGAGAACAATGAAGGCAACAAGGTATGCAGGAATCCTTAGTTACGTAATTTCTGTATATTTGCCTTCTTACATTTTGGTTCCCTTTTTAGACAACTTCAAAGCCTTCAACGCCCCTGAAGAAGGGTAAAAAAGCTTTCACCTCTGTCATCGGTGACGAAGATGAATCTCCTGAGGAGCAGCCCCTCAAGAGAAAAAGGAAGATTGCACAGTCTCCTAGTGTTGTTGGCCAACCTTCGTCTAAGATGGCCAAAATCGTGAAGAAGGCACCCACTGAAGGTGGTGTCGAAGTTACACTTCCCACTCCTGTAGCGATGCCTACTGATGGCCATCCTGAGAGTGCCAACTCCAGTCCAGGTGGTGAAGAGAATAAGGTACTTATCAATGACATTGTCATATTCTTCATAAAATCTTATTTTCATTATTCTTCACAAAATCAACATAACAATAACAATGTACCTTATGAGAACTCAGTAGAGGACTGTAACACGGTGGGAGAACTGACTTTAGTTATGTTGCGGATAGCAAGAGTCGCCACCGACTTTTATTTTATCCAAAGGAAAGGCATAAAAGAACAGGAAAGACCTTTTAAAAGATTTTTGGGTCCGGGGGGTAGGTTATGTAAAGGGAAGGTGTTAGCACCCTTTACATCCATGGTTATCCATGGACTCTTAGTTACTTAGCTCACTTTAAAATGTTTTTGAAATGTGAAGTGTGTGAATAGAAATTTTCTTAAGAGTTTTATAATGATCCATGTACGGATGCGTAAAAAACCTTTGTTTTGAAAATTGTTTAAAATGTGTGAAATGTTTGAAATATTTTTGAAAAGTGAGCAAGTATCTAAGAGGAACCTACCCTAAGTTTAAGTCTTTTCTGTTCTTGAATCCTTTAAATGGTAAGATTATCCCTATTATTAAGGAATAGGTAGTCATTACCTTGGATGTAAGGGACAAGTGAAGGGACATCTGTTTATTTAGGCAACTGTGGGGTGTATAAGCAATTCGAAGGGACTTATCATCTTTATTTCGAAAGGGACAAGATCATTACGAAGGCAACATTTGAAGGGACTTGATCTTTTTATCTGTTTTAGGGACTAGATGATGTGAGATGGGGGACTTTTGCTTTGTACACCCTACTTGACCTTTTTGTAATAGGCGACATGAGAGGTAGCCCTTAGAAAGTGAGATGGCGATCAAAGATCGACTTACGTGTGTGAGTGTACAATTTTAAATAATTATCTTTTAAATTAGTGAGCTAAATTAATTTTAAACATACAAACATGTTACACTCCCTATTTACTAACCATGGCATAAAATAAATATTAAATACTATTATTACAATATTATATAAAGGAAGCAATTACAAAATAATAATAATTAACAAATTAAATAAATAAGCAAAAATAATAATAATAATTGGGTTAGTAAAAAAATAATAATAATACAAAATTAAATGGGGTTAGTAATGATAAATATCACATAAATATAATTAATAATAGTAATAATGAAATAAGCAAGAATATTATAATAATTAAAAGTTCAATTTTTATAAATAATTATTATTTAAGACTAATAAGCAATTATATTAATTATTATAAAGTTTTAAGTTATATGCAAATTATAAAAATTAAGTTAATTATAAACATATTATAAAATTATAATTACAAAATTAAATTAGCAATTTTTAACTATTTCTAAACATATATTAAAAATTATTTATATACAAAAATTAAATTATAAACAATTTATGTCATATTATCATATTAACAAAATTAAATTAAGAATTTTAATTTTAAACATATTTATATACAAAATTTAAATTATAAACAAATTAAAAAAAATGTACATAATTAAATAAAATAAGATTAAGTTTTAAATAGAAGAAAATTAGGGTTTGATTAAAAAACATTAAGATTTATTCATTAATTAAAATATAAACAAGAATTAAAACAAATAAATTAATATTGATAATTAATAGAAAATTAGGATTTATGAAAATATTTTTAAGGTTTTTAGAAAATGCTATTAAAATTAATTTTAATAATAATAATAAACAAACAAATAAAACAAGAAAAAATAATGAAGTAAAAGAAAAAGGGGGAGGCCTGGTTTTGAACCCAGGACCTCCCCAATACCTGAAGAAGACCCAGCCACTGGGCTACATGCGCGCGCGTGATAGCAAACCCACTTCACTTGGTTTTGTTGCCTATCCTGAAAAATCATGAAAAAGAAAACAAAACAAAAGGCCTGGGGGGGATTCGAACCCAGGACCTTTACTCAATTCACAAACGCATTTACCATTCCAGTCGGGAGGGCGCATCTGTTAATTAATCCACAACAATACATAATATATTAAGTTTCATAATTGAACTGGAAAAATAAGAAAAATTGTGGAAGCCAGGATTCGAACACAGGCCTGCAAGCAATATACACGCACACTTCACCACTGGGACACACGCTTGTGTGTGATACATAAACAGAACAAATACATTATAATATATAACAACAATTCAAATTTGAAAAACGCGCGCAGGTCTTCTTCTTCTTCCTTGGTACCTACAAATTTTGCTGCGAATTCATCTATGGAATTTCCTGCGAATTTTTAAAACCAGAAACCTACGAAATTGGAAGAGCATCAAGACAGTGAAATTTCTCAAAAATAATTAGTGCGTTATGATCCCCAAGGTTCACATGATTGTTCTATGTTCTTAGAATTTGTTTATGTTTGGTTTAAAGCATAACCCTAAACTCATGACCGAAACCCTAGCCATGGTGATTTCTCAAACCTGCAATGAAACTTCAGTCAAACTATCCAGAATCAATCAACAACTTAATATAAACACAAAACAATGATCAAAACTCATTAAAATCCAGTCAATATGCAGAATCGAAAATCAAGAATATGATGAACATTATGAATTCGGGTTATGCAATATAAGGTGTTTTAGATGTTGTTTATGATCCAAAATCATTCTATGAACATCCAGGAACACATTGCAACCTTCAAATTGTCTTGAATGTGGTTGTAACTTGGAATCCGAATTTGAGTTTTGTGATGAATTTTGAAAATTGCAACTTACTCTTTGAGGCAGAAATTTTCGTGTTTAATGCATTAGGTTATGTTGTCTACTTATAGCACAATAGAATTAGGTCAAAAGAATGGATCATTGTGTGGATTGTTTGATTGAAAAAGGTTGAAAAAGATTAAGTCTTAAACTTCAAATATTTGTGAATTCAACCTTTCTATTTCAATCCAATCACCATAATTTTTATATCAATTTGATCCAAACAATCTTTATGACTTTCTAGAAGCACAAACTCATTTAAATATTTGATTTTTCTATTTTATTTTAATTTCAAATGATTTTAAATGAATAAAATCAAAATAAATAAAATAAAATGATAAAAAATCTGAATATTTTGAGGGTTGGGTCGTGCATGAAGTGTTTGTATGTATTGGATCATCACATGGCAATCCCATTTAGAAAAAATTGGTTTTAAACCTCCATTTTCTTCATAACTGATTAACTAATGACTCTTAACAATTGTTTTCATCATTTTCAGCAATTCCCAACAAACCATTGTCGTTAAAGGAGTGGTGATTAAAGAGAACAATGAAGGCAACAAGGTATGCAGGAATCCTTAGTTACGTAATTTCTGTATATTTGCCTTCTTACATTTTGGTTCCCTTTTTAGACAACTTCAAAGCCTTCAACGCCCCTGAAGAAGGGTAAAAAAGCTTTCACCTCTGTCATCGGTGACGAAGATGAATCTCCTGAGGAGCAGCCCCTCAAGAGAAAAAGGAAGATTGCACAGTCTCCTAGTGTTGTTGGCCAACCTTCGTCTAAGATGGCCAAAATCGTGAAGAAGGCACCCACTGAAGGTGGTGTCGAAGTTACACTTCCCACTCCTGTAGCGATGCCTACTGATGGCCATCCTGAGAGTGCCAACTCCAGTCCAGGTGGTGAAGAGAATAAGGTACTTATCAATGACATTGTCATATTCTTCATAAAATCTTATTTTCATTATTCTTCACAAAATCAACATAACAATAACAATGTACCTTATGAGAACTCAGTAGAGGACTGTAACACGGTGGGAGAACTGACTTTAGTTATGTTGCGGATAGCAAGAGTCGCCACCGACTTTTATTTTATCCAAAGGAAAGGCATAAAAGAACAGGAAAGACCTTTTAAAAGATTTTTGGGTCCGGGGGGTAGGTTATGTAAAGGGAAGGTGTTAGCACCCTTTACATCCATGGTTATCCATGGACTCTTAGTTACTTAGCTCACTTTAAAATGTTTTTGAAATGTGAAGTGTGTGAATAGAAATTTTCTTAAGAGTTTTATAATGATCCATGTACGGATGCGTAAAAAACCTTTGTTTTGAAAATTGTTTAAAATGTGTGAAATGTTTGAAATATTTTTGAAAAGTGAGCAAGTATCTAAGAGGAACCTACCCTAAGTTTAAGTCTTTTCTGTTCTTGAATCCTTTAAATGGTAAGATTATCCCTATTATTAAGGAATAGGTAGTCATTACCTTGGATGTAAGGGACAAGTGAAGGGACATCTGTTTATTTAGGCAACTGTGGGGTGTATAAGCAATTCGAAGGGACTTATCATCTTTATTTCGAAAGGGACAAGATCATTACGAAGGCAACATTTGAAGGGACTTGATCTTTTTATCTGTTTTAGGGACTAGATGATGTGAGATGGGGGACTTTTGCTTTGTACACCCTACTTGACCTTTTTGTAATAGGCGACATGAGAGGTAGCCCTTAGAAAGTGAGATGGCGATCAAAGATCGACTTACGTGTGTGAGTGTACAATTTTAAATAATTATCTTTTAAATTAGTGAGCTAAATTAATTTTAAACATACAAACATGTTACACTCCCTATTTACTAACCATGGCATAAAATAAATATTAAATACTATTATTACAATATTATATAAAGGAAGCAATTACAAAATAATAATAATTAACAAATTAAATAAATAAGCAAAAATAATAATAATAATTGGGTTAGTAAAAAAATAATAATAATACAAAATTAAATGGGGTTAGTAATGATAAATATCACATAAATATAATTAATAATAGTAATAATGAAATAAGCAAGAATATTATAATAATTAAAAGTTCAATTTTTATAAATAATTATTATTTAAGACTAATAAGCAATTATATTAATTATTATAAAGTTTTAAGTTATATGCAAATTATAAAAATTAAGTTAATTATAAACATATTATAAAATTATAATTACAAAATTAAATTAGCAATTTTTAACTATTTCTAAACATATATTAAAAATTATTTATATACAAAAATTAAATTATAAACAATTTATGTCATATTATCATATTAACAAAATTAAATTAAGAATTTTAATTTTAAACATATTTATATACAAAATTTAAATTATAAACAAATTAAAAAAAATGTACATAATTAAATAAAATAAGATTAAGTTTTAAATAGAAGAAAATTAGGGTTTGATTAAAAAACATTAAGATTTATTCATTAATTAAAATATAAACAAGAATTAAAACAAATAAATTAATATTGATAATTAATAGAAAATTAGGATTTATGAAAATATTTTTAAGGTTTTTAGAAAATGCTATTAAAATTAATTTTAATAATAATAATAAACAAACAAATAAAACAAGAAAAAATAATGAAGTAAAAGAAAAAGGGGGAGGCCTGGTTTTGAACCCAGGACCTCCCCAATACCTGAAGAAGACCCAGCCACTGGGCTACATGCGCGCGCGTGATAGCAAACCCACTTCACTTGGTTTTGTTGCCTATCCTGAAAAATCATGAAAAAGAAAACAAAACAAAAGGCCTGGGGGGGATTCGAACCCAGGACCTTTACTCAATTCACAAACGCATTTACCATTCCAGTCGGGAGGGCGCATCTGTTAATTAATCCACAACAATACATAATATATTAAGTTTCATAATTGAACTGGAAAAATAAGAAAAATTGTGGAAGCCAGTATTCGAACACAGGCCTGCAAGCAATATACACGCACACTTCACCACTGGGACACACGCTTGTGTGTGATACATAAACAGAACAAATACATTATAATATATAACAACAATTCAAATTTGAAAAACGCGCGCAGGTCTTCTTCTTCTTCCTTGGTACCTACAAATTTTGCTGCGAATTCATCTATGGAATTTCCTGCGAATTTTTAAAACCAGAAACCTACGAAATTGGAAGAGCATCAAGACAGTGAAATTTCTCAAAAATAATTAGTGCGTTATGATCCCCAAGGTTCACATGATTGTTCTATGTTCTTAGAATTTGTTTATGTTTGGTTTAAAGCATAACCCTAAACTCATGACCGAAACCCTAGCCATGGTGATTTCTCAAACCTGCAATGAAACTTCAATCAAACTATCCAGAATCAATCAACAACTTAATATAAACACAAAACAATGATCAAAACTCATTAAAATCCAGTCAATATGCAGAATCGAAAATCAAGAATATGATGAACATTATGAATTCGGGTTATGCAATATAAGGTGTTTTAGATGTTGTTTATGATCCAAAATCATTCTATGAACATCCAGGAACACATTGCAACCTTCAAATTGTCTTGAAAGTGGTTGTAACTTGGAATCCGAATTTGAGTTTTGTGATGAATTTTGAAAATTGCAACTTACTCTTTGAGGCAGAAATTTTCGTGTTTAATGCATTAGGTTATGTTGTCTACTTATAGCACAATAGAATTAGGTCAAAAGAATGGATCATTGTGTGGATTGTTTGATTGAAAAAGATTGAAAAAGATTAAGTCTTAAGCTTCAAATATTTGTGAATTCAACCTTTCTATTTCAATCCAATCACCATAATTTTTATATCAATTTGATCCAAACAATCTTTATGACTTTCTAGAAGCACAATCTCATTTAAATATTTGATTTTTCTATTTTATTTTAATTTCAAATGATTTTAAATGAATAAAATCAAAATAAATAAAATAAAATGATAAAAAATCTGAATATTTTGAGGGTTGGGTCGTGCATGAAGTGTTTGTATGTATTGGATCATCACACGGCAATCCCATTTAGAAAAAATTGGTTTTAAACCTCCATTTTCTTCATAAACCAACCAAAAATTTCCCAACTTTGCAAGGGCACAAATCCTTCAATTTTAGTGCTATGAGGGTGTTCTTGGACATTTTGGAAAGCTTGAAGAGTCCTCTAAGCAACCCCATTGGTTTCATGTCCATATCATTTACCAATCTCAAGTTATGCCCTTTTGAAGTTGTTGACTTTTTGTTGACTTTCAAAAGGACCTATAATGTCTTAGCTCATACCTTCCAAATGAAGCATTTTTGGGCTTGGCTTGTGAGACACAAAGTTGTAGAGAATTCAATTTCCTTAAAAATGAGATTTGGATGGGAAAAATGTGATGAAGCATGTGAAAGTTATGGCTGGTCAAAGTTCAGTTGACTTTTCCTGAAGAAACCCTAATTTAGAAACCTTTGATTCTTGATGATCTGAACTATCCTTGATGAATCATGATCAACCCTTGATAAAATGATGAATTTTACTTCATATACTTGATGTTGGCAAAAAATCATGAAGTTTGACTTTGGTTTGACCATAGTTGACCTCAGTTTGACTTTTTAACTGCTTTGACTGATTTTGACTTATCTGATCATTTGACTGAGCAAACCTTTGAGAAAAGTCTTGAAACTTGTTATGGGGGTTCTTAAACACATGTGAGATGTTATGAAGCTCACTTGAAGTCTTGGAAGTCCATTTAGCCTGATTAAAGTCAAAACCCTAGTTTTGGATGCACTGCTTAGGAGGATACATTGTCTGAGGGAATTGTCAAATCTTGTGACTATTTGTGAACTTTGTGAACCTTGTGAACCTCATAAGATGTCTTGTGAACCTTTTGAACTTCATGGGAGGTCTTGTTAACCTTGTGAACCTCATGAAGTGTCTTGTAGACTTCATGAACTTCATGAAAGATCTTGTGAACTTTGTGAACCTCTTAGTACACAAAGCCTGGTATTGTGAGGGCAAATTTTGGGGTGCAACAAGGACGAACTCGGGTAACTTCACGAACTCAGTCAACAAGAAATGGACGAACTCAGTTAAGAGGAAATGGACGAACTCGGTAACTTCACGAACTCAGTCAACAAGAACGAAGTAACGACAATAGAGGTTTTTCGTTCGTAGTAATGGAGGTTTCAGAAAGAAAGAGCCACGTTTATGAAGTTTTCGTTCGTTAGGTTTTGCAGAAAACGCGTTCGCAGGGGAGAAGAAAGAGGAAAAGAATGAAAAGCGCTTTTGAGAAAAGCACTGGCTAAGATAGCCTTTTAAAAGCGCTGGCTAAGGTCAACCTTAGACAGCGCTTTTAGTTTGTTTTTTAAATATAAGACCTTAGACAACGCTTTTAGGTAAAGCATTGTCTAAGATATTCCTTTAAAAGCACTTTGAGAAAGCGATGTCTAATGTATACCTTAGTGTCGCTCCAGAAGATTTGCATCCCCGGTACAAGCGCGAACGGTCGACGAAAGGAGAAAATGAAGGTGAAGATGAATAGAGTCGCCAACTAGGCATTTTTATCCCGAAGGAAAGATAATGTTGCATAAACCTAAGAAAATATGGATAAGACGGTTGCGAACCAGAGAAACTGAGAAAGGGAGTTGATTACAATTTGGGAAGGTATTAGCACCCAGATTGTCCGTCGTAATCGACGGGATCCACGCTTGAAAGATTGTGTTAAAAAGGGGTAGGTGTATGTGTTATCTGTGTGCAAAAGCTGGAAAAGAATATACAAGTGTCAGTGCAAAAGGTGGTGAAATGCTCAAGAGCTGAGGCTTAAAAATAAGGTTGGAAGAGGGGGAAGACAAAGAGACTTTTGTTCGATAACTGTTAAGTTATGCCTACGTATCCTTGCGTGCAATGAGGAAGTCAGAACACCGTAGTTCGAATCAAAGAGACTGGAAATGGATTGACTATGAATTGCTTGCTTGCTTATGCTCAAGTGTATGACTCGTCTGGCTCAAGTGCTAACTATCTTGCATTAGACGGAAGAAGCAAGTTCTCGTTTGTGAATGAGTGTGATGAGAAAAGAATCCCGGAGGAGACGATTATTGTTTGTTTTTGTGTTTTCAGTTTTTTATTGTTTTTGGTGTTTTGCATAGGATTATGAGCTTAAGCCTAAATCAAGGGCTTATAAACTCATTATATCCTCCCTGATTATGGATAATGGGCCTACTTAAGTATGAGATAAGCATCTCAACTTCATTGCCATAATGATGTAGGATTAAGATCATTAACCTACTTGTGATTACTTAGATGTTTTTGGGTTTTTGTTTAGTGTTAAGTAATGAGTTTAATCTCTAATCACAGATTAGTGAACTCATTACACCATCCTAATAGAAGGATAATATATGAGAACACTTAAGTTGAGGAAGATACCTCAACTTAATCCATGGTTAGGGACTAAATCATTATATAACAAACCTTTATTAAATGAATTTTAATTAAGGGATGAGATTAAGAAATGGATTTTATGGTTTGTAAGACATCTTGAGGGGGACTTGTCCATTAAACACTAGGGTTAGTCCTTCTTAACCATAAGGAAGAATTAGAACCCTAATGTAAGGCCCAAGTTACAAGATGAAGTCTTAGTGATTATTAAGATGATTTAATTAAGAGGTTTAAACAAATTAAAGGTTTAACACTTAGGATTAAAGTTATACACTCCATCCTAAGAGAAGGATGCAGGCATAACCCTAATTCCAAAGTCCTAAAACTTTAAGAGTTTAGTCTCTTATTATTGAGATGAGAAGAGAGACTCAAGGAGACTCAAAGGTAAAAAGCTAAGGGGGACTAATCACAACCCTAATTAAACTAATTAAATTGATTTATAGTTAATGAAACAATTTGGGCCACTCATTTGCGCGCTAAACCTAAGATCTAAGGGCCTACATTCAAACTGGCTAATTAAACCCTAATTAAACCCTAAGCATTTTTAGGTGAACGGAGCTAGCTCCGGTCATCTTCTCCGGCGAACCAAAATCCCAGAAACTCATACAAGCATCTAAACTCCTAATTTCTTGCCCAGAATCACTCCTCTAACATCAAAGAACAAGAATCCACCAACAAAATTCATTTATCATGCATAACAAGGCTGAATCGAAGCAATCAAGTTTTAGGTCAAAAATTTCAGAAGCTTCATACTATCGCACCCCGAAAAATACGACCTCACGCGATCCGAAAATACGGAGCCGCGCGCTGGACAGATTGAAGAGTCGCCACCTAATTTTATTTATTCCCGAAGAGGGAAAGGGAAGATATAGATAAAACCCGGGAAGAGAGGGATGAGGACAAAGGTCCCGCAACCATTGCCTGGGTTCGGAAGTCGGTTATGCAGGGGGAAGGTATTAGCACCCCCTACATCCATCGTACTCGATGGGAACCATCTAAGTTATCACGCGCGAAAGGATGTCTATGCTTAAACGAAATACTTGCTAGAGGGAAATGAGTTCAGATTATAAGTTAGATTGATCCTAGGTGCTCGGCAAGGATTGAGATCCTTGTGCCTACGTACTCCCGCTGTAAACACCCCAAATTTTCCCTCACCCATTCACACCATGGCTTGTGATCCTTTCATATGCATAAGTTCAATCATGGCATCTCATACCACATTTTTGATTCACTGCATTGGTTCAAAGTCATCTGCACCTAGGGTTTGTGATCTGAGCAATCCAAGAGCCACTTGAGCCATTACAAGGGTCATCAATCACTTCAAAGAGGTCCATGTGTGTTCAAGCATCATATTACATCCTCTCAAAGTCAAGAATGTCAAAAAATCACAAGAACTGGGAATGGCATGGAAGCAGAGCCAGGTTTGACTGCACAGATGACCTAGAATTAGGGTTTTGGTTTCAGAGGCCATAACTCCAAATTTTTTGGTTATTCTTGTTTCTATTGGTCTCTATATGGTATAGGGATCATTCATATCAATTTTCATGAAGAAATTCCATGGGGAAGGCATCTGATCAAGAGTTGACTTTTTGAGCAAGTCAGTGCAAAATCAGGGCATCTGAGGCCCCCAATGACCCAACCAAAGGGTGTTCTTCATCATTTTGATTATGTATGAACTTTATTTGATCATAGAAGATGTGGGAATATCACCAAATTGAAGAATTTCAAGCCATTTGCAAAGTTGACTTTTTGGGAAAATGACTTGTATTGAAAATTGCCATTTTGGGAAACTTTTTCAACCCTTGCTTTTTGATTCAAAAATGCTTCAAATGGGAAAACTTTGGTCATGAAAGTTGTAGAATGGATCATTCCCTTTTCAAAAAGTATAAGAACTCATTCTAATTCATTTTGGATCAAAAGTTATGGCTTGTCAAAGTTGGCCAAAATCACATAATTTGAAGTTTTCTACCAAAGAGGCATTTTGCAAAATGGTATGATCAAGTGTTCTAAAGGCTTCAAAAGTGTACAAACTCTTTACAACATGATCACATGACCTCTAAAAATCAGAATTGGCCCAAGGGATTTCTCATTTTTTGCCTTGATTTTCAAGTATCCATAAGTCATTTTTCATGAAAGTGCAAAGAGGGATTTTTGGCAAAATCATTCTCAAATGAATTGTATGATCTCTAGCTGGTTTTAATACATTGCCATGACCTAATGAGGCATCACACATCAAAATTCAGCAAGGTTTTCTTACATGTACATAACCAAAAGTCATGAAATGTAACAAGTGGACAAGTTGCAAAAACTCCTCTAGCTCATGATCCAAATGCAGCAGCCTTTCATGAACCATCCAAGGGCCTTCCTTGAAGCTGGCTGAGGCAATCCAAACACAGAGATCTCCTCTGCCATGGCCCATACCCCCAAGTACAACTTGCTTGACATTTTGGCAACTTGAGCCATACCAATCACATCAGTCCACATCAACTCCTCTGACCTATCACACTTGTTTATACAAACCAAAATCAAGCCATTTGAAAAAAAAACACAGGCCTGAAAACACCAAGAGGACAACACTCTCATTTTCAACCTCATTGGCAAAACTCTTCGAAACTCATCACACAAGCTTCAAACACACAAACAAACTTCACCATTGATCTCCACATGACTTACTGATCACAAACAACCCATCACCATAGCCTGAAACTCACTGAAAGCAAAATACGATTTCTGCCCCTCTTTGAGCAGAACTTCAGCAATCTTTCAAACCAACCATTATAAACTTCAAACAGGCATTGAAAGCTTCTCAGGAGGTCCATTGGAGTTGATTGGAAGCAAGAAACTGGCCAGAAAGTCCCTGATTTGAAAGCTTCGATTCAGGTAGCCATGGAAATTCATTTTTCCAGAACTCTTTCCTCTTGTTTCTAAAATGATCTACATGCTTCCCTGAGTTCACTGAACATTTTATTTCTGAAAACGGTTGAGAAATGAGTGTGTATGCATGTTCTGAAGTTTTTGCAGTGTTCTTGATTTCGCTCGAATATTGTTGTTGATACATTGTAAATGTGATTTTGTGATTGATTCATGTTTGGGGTGGGTAGAGGATGAAATCTGGAGAGTTAGAGCACTTAAAACAGCCTAGGGAATGAGTTTGATTATGCATTTTTGGAAAAAACAGCATAATGAATCGATTCATGCTTGGATGAATCTTGTTTTCTCAAAATTGATCATTATGAATCGATTCATCCAAGCATGAATCGATTCATTCTTCTGTTAACCAAAATTAATTCATTTTGTTTGTATTTTATTTGCATGAATTTTAAAAAATAGCAAAACACTTTGAAAAATTCTGAAATTTTTTGTCAAGCATTTCATTAATTTTCAGAACCCAAAAATATTTTAATTTTTATTTTTTGCATTAAAAATTATTTTTAAATCATTTAAATGTTTATTTTTAATTAATTAATGAAAATTAATTAATTAAAAATGCATTTAGGCATTTAAAAATCACAAAAAAATTCACATTGCATTTTAAAACATTTAGAAACATTATCAAACTCTCAAAACAAATTTCTTTTTGGTTCTTGATGCCTTTTGATCATTTTCATTGGAATTAAATTCATTTTAAGGCATTAGTTTGGTTTAAACTTTGAAAATTTCATTCTGCCCAACCCTTGAGAGTTTGATGATGGTTCTTCTTGCATTTCATCCTCCATAGCATGTAGTTTATAGGATAAAATTGGTTTGATTTGATCTTGCATTTTCAATTTGTTTGGTATTTTTCTTTGTGAGGCACCCCAAAACCCTAGTAATCTTAGGAAAATCATAACTTTCACTAGGTTAAGAGTTAGATCCCCTCCTTTGGGCAGTGAACTTGTATAGGTTTAGGGTATCCTTGATTGCATTTTCAATTTTTTATCATGTCATTTGCTGCTGGCTTTGAGTTTTTGCTTTGCATGTTGTAATAAACCCTAATTTGGGCTTTCATTTGCATCCATCTTCCATTTGTTTGCATACCATGAATTGCCATGACATTTTGTGCATCCATTTGATTCATAATACATCTTAGGACATATTAGAATCATGTTTGATCATTGCATCTTTCATTTGCCATGTTGTATGTCATTTGCATTTCATAACTTTTCATGTATGTTCATGGTTCTAAGCATGCTCCTCTTGCATCCATATGTTTGTATGATCATTCCCATGCCTTGCCTCATATGTGCATCATCTCTTAGCATCATTAACATCATGTTCATGCTTCTGGTTTTGGTTTGCATCATCACATCTCATCCCATTTGCATTGCATTTCATTCCTTTTGCTAACTTTTCAGGTGGTAAGTTACTTTGAGAAGTGAATTTGCCTTCACTTCTCACTATCTCTTTCCATTTCTCTTGCACCCTTGCTGCATTATTTGTATGTGTTTGGATTGAGCTTGCTCATTCTTGTTCATCTCACTTTCTTTCTTCAAGTGACTTGTCTTCTTAAATGGAGCAAGTTACTTTGCTTCTCTTTGCTCCTTTCATCTGCTTCCTGGTGGTTCCTCTGAAGATCTTTCTTGTAAACCTCACAAACCCTAGGAATAACCAAGCATGACAATAATTAGGGTTTTGATTAGTCCCCCATTTAGATTTTACCTTTGTGTCTCATTGAGTCTTCTATCCTCATCTCATAATCTAGGACTAAACCCTAAAGGTTTTAAGGCTTTGTGATTAAGCTTATGCCTGCATCCTTCTATTAGGATGGAGTGTATAACTTTAATCCTAAGTGTTAAACCCTTAATGTGTTTAAATCCTTTAATCAATTCACCTAATAATCACTAAGACATCAAACTTGTAACTTGGGCCTTGCATTAGGGTTCTAATTCTTCCTTAATTGGTTAAGAAGGACTAACCCTAGTGTTAATGGACAAGTCCCCCTCAAGTTGTCTTGCAAACCATAAAATCCACTTCTTAATCTTATCATTAACTAAAATCCACTTAATAAAGGCTTTGTTTTGTCATGAGTTTAATCCCTAATCATGGATTAAGTTGAGGAGCTTTCCTCAGCTTAAACATTCTCATCTATTATCCTTCTATTAGGATGGTGTAATGAGTCTGTTTAATCCCTGATTATGGCTTAATCTCATTACTCAACACTAAACAAAAACACCAAAAACATCCAAATAATCACAAGTAGGTTAATGAACTTAATCCTACATCATGGTGATTAAGTGTGAGATGCTGACTTCACACTTAAGGTATTCTCATTACCCCTAATCAGAGGGAGGATGTGATGAGTTTACTAACCCTTGGTTTAGGCTTAAGCTCATTAACTTATGACAAACTTCAAAAAGCAATAAAAGACTGAAAACCCAAAAACAAAAAAAAACAATAATCGTCTCCTCCGGGATTCTTTTCTCATCATCTTCACTCATAAACGAGAACTAGCTTCTTCCGTCTAATGCAAGACAGTTTGCACCTGAGCCAGACAGGTCACACACTTGAGCATAGACAAGTGAGCAGTTTACAAGTCAATTCATCTTTCAGTCTCTTTGGGTCGAACTACAGTGTTCTGACTTCCTCATTGCACGAGAGGATACGTAGGCATAACTTAACAGTTATCGAACAAAAGTCTCTGTATATTCCCCCCTCCTTCCAGCATTATTCTTTAGCCTCATATTCTTGAGCTCCTTACTCTCATTCTTACACTGACACTTCACTTATACACTTCACACTTCTTTCACACTGACACCTGTACATCTCTTTCCAGCTTTGATACACAAATTGCACTGACACTACCCCTTTAAAACACAAATCTTTTAAGCGTGGATCCCGTCGAGTACGACGGACAATCTGGGTGCTAATACCTTCCCAGGTTGTAACCAACCCCCTTTCTCAGTCTCTCTGGTTCGCAACCGTCTTATCCATGTCTTTCTTAGGTTTATGCAGCATTACCTTTCCTTCAGGATAAAAATGCCTAGCTGGCGACTCTTTCTTTTCTCTTGAGTTCACTCCTGGGTGTTCTCATGTCCCTTTCGCCGACCGTTCCCGTCTGTACCTTCGTCTGAGTTAGCCTCATTTTGGTGGGAGCGACACCCGCGTGCAATGGGAAAGTTAGAGCCTCGTAGTTCGCCTACTACGGTTGATGGTTGTTGATTTTATTACCTTTCTTCGATGAAAGGGTTTAGGAGTCGAATTTCACTAAAGACTATGGATAGTTTATTCCATCCAACAAGACGAGTGTCTTGTGTCAAAATAATCGGAGCGAGTAACGAGAGCTCGTTATCCTTCTTTCTACCGCTTAAGGCTCGTGGCGTACAGTTCTTCTCGTATTATAAGAATGTTTTATTACCTAATGACCGCTTGATGTTGGATCAAGGGTTTGGATCTAATCG
Organism: Lathyrus aphaca; assembly: GCA_963966055.1. NCBI lineage: Eukaryota > Viridiplantae > Streptophyta > Magnoliopsida > Fabales > Fabaceae > Lathyrus > Lathyrus aphaca. The sequence goes on along the minus strand of OZ014520.1, from coordinate 65,966,357 downwards.
AAACATTTTTGGTTTTTTGAGGTTTATGGGTGAATGCAAAATGGAAGTTTTATTTTGTGGTTTGTTAGCGAGGCATAATGCGCTCGGCTCGCAAGGTTGGGTGGATTCTAATAAACGATAACTGAAAAATAAAGTGCGAGTGTGCAAGTGCAACCGCTTGGCGTTGGACCAAGGGTTCGCGAACTAAACTAAATCGATAAAATACGGAAAATAAAATGCGTACATAAAATGGGGGAGGGATACAAAGTAAAATACAGGGGATTGCGAGAAATAAATGGTCTCATTGTAGTTTGCCCAAGAGAAAGCGTGTGTGCAGTGTTTTTGAACTGTTTGAAGGCGTTCGGCCTTTTTATTCGAAGACAACTATTCGAAGGCGTTGGACCTTTTCGGACGCGTCAAAGTGTGGTTCGTTAACTACCTTAGAGCCGGTTAAAATTTGGAATCGTTCTATGAGGAATCGAATCGTTTAATTAAAATGCGATGAAACAAATAAATTAGAATAAATTAGAATAAGCGATAAACAAAAAATAAATTAAATGGAATAATTGAATAATAAAGCGAATTGAATTAAATTGTGGCAATAGAAAATAAATTGAAATAAAAATGAAAGCGAAAAAATAAAATTAAACTACGTAGGCCTCATATTGACCGAATTTTCCGATAATGGGATCGGACACAATTCGGCCGTTTATTATATCATAGGCCCAAAAATGATTAAATCGATAGTAGCAAATCTAAACAAATTGATTAGAAACTTAATAGAAATAAAATAAAATAAAAAATTGGTTTCATAACAATTTCGATAACGTCGGTTAAAACCAAATATCAAGAAATTATAATTATATCATAGACCCTAAAAAAATAATTAAGAGAGTATAATCTAAATCAATTTGATAAACAAGATAAATATTAGATATTAATATATTCAAGACACTAATAATTCTTAAAAACTTAACTAAAATAAAAACCTAAAGAATAACAAATAACAATAACAATAACAAAACAAAGGGGTGCCATCAGTTGTGCTGGTGTGTGAATAATATAAACCCAGTGGACTAAGCCTCATACAAACAAGTTAAGAATTAAAAAATAAAGAAAATTAAAATAAGAGAGATACAAACCCTCATCTCAAAATTACTCATTCATGTTCAAAGAAAAAAAAGGTATAGTCAGAGTAGAAAGAAAAGTAAACCACGGCTATTGTTCATCTTAAATTTCAACGAAAAGAAGAAAAAAACAACTCTTCAGTTACCGTCTGAAATGCAACACCATAAATCTCTCTCTCACAAATGCAGAAAAACGCCACAGATCTCTCTGCTCCGATTATGGTCCTCACACAAGATCACTCGATAAATGGCGGGGGTGTGTTATTCAAGGTTTCTTCGCGATTTGGATGTTCTAGTTTCGCGATCTCACTCGTCAATATCGCAACTTGGTTCTCTCTCGAACTCTCAGTTTGAGTCGCAGGTTTTGTTTCGTGTTCGTATTCTCACTACGTTTCAACTTTCAACTCACAAAAGAAACTCTTTGTTTCTGGATTTTTCTATTTATAGTTCAATTGATTCTCAGATTTGGTTTTGAGGTTTTGAGGTTTAGTTGAAGATGATGGTGAAGGGTATTGACGAGTTTTGTATTTGGAGATTTGTGTTGGGTTAATGTTAATGGAGAATGGTTCTAAGGTTGAAGAAGAAGAGGTATTTGTTTAAAAGAAAGTATTGTTGGGTTTGCTTAATGGTGTTTATGGTTTATTGGATGAGGAAGAAGAGAATAGGTTGAAGGTTGCGGATTTGACAGGCTGGAAACATTTGGATAAGGTTGTGTGCATGAAATTTGTTTTGCCACGAAGAAAGCATACAAGTCGTTTTGAAGATTGTGAGATTAGTGCTAGCAGGAAACAATTTGTGCGTACCGCGTTTTCGGTGAGCAACGGTGGTGTCCATTGAATTTTGGCTTGGATTGGTTGTAACGTGATGTGTGAGAATATTGTTGATGGATTTTCTTTTTGTTTTTTTTGTGAAATATTATGTTAATTTTAAAAAGTAGTAATAATAATTATAATAATAATAATAAAACTAATAATAACTAATGACAATAATAATAATAATAATAATAATAATAGTAATAGATAATAATAATAATAATAATAATAATAACAATAATAATAGATATTTGGGATGATAATAAATGAAATTAATAGATAGAAAAGTGATAAAAAAAAATTTATCGAAATAATAGTAGTGATGAAAATAATAACAAAGATAGTAATATTAAAAATAGTAGAATAAAAATGACAATAGTAAAAAAAATGATAAAATAATAATAATGAGATTTTTCTTTTTTTTTTGATAATGAACTAGTAAATAACACTTATGATAATATAAAAATAAAAGAGGATTTGAATTTTTAATTTCAAGGAGAAATGAATGCATTGTTGTTTTTTGGATTTTTCGAATATCAGAAAGAAAAAGAAAATGGGACATATTTTTGGATTTTTGAATAATGGTTAGACAGTAAAATAAAAAATGGTATACGTAGGAAAAATTTGGGGTATGACAGTTGCCCTTATCGAATTGGCTTAAACCGCGTAAGATGAATTGGCTTGCATTCAAACTTTTAAGGTATAAGACAATTAGATATTAACAGACTCCAGATTTGTCCGAAAAGAAAGAAATTGTGAAACTAACAGATGATTAAAAAGGGAAATGATGGGTGACACAGCAAGAAACAAGTTGACAAGAAAAAAAATCACTTATCACCGATGGATGATAAAGCGAGTGACTGAAAATAAAATCACTTATCACCAAAAGGATGATAAGGCGAGTGATAGAAAAATAAAATCACTTATCACCGAAGGATGATAAGGAGAGTGTCAAAAAATAAAATCACTTATCACCGTAGGATGATAAGGCGAGTGACAGAAAATAAAGTCACTTATCACCGAAGGATGATAAGGCGAGTGACAGAAAATAAATAATCACTATCAACAGAGGATGATAGGCGAACTCGGCACTCGAACTAGGTCGATACCGAAAGACAGAAAAATAAAGAATCACTATCAACCGAGGATGATAGGCGAACTCGACATTCGAACTAGGTCGATACCGAAAGATAGAAAAATAAAGAATCACTATCAACTGAGGATGATAGGCGGACTCGGCATTCGAACTAGGTCGATACCGAAAGACAGAAAAATAAAGAATCACTATCAACAGAGGATGATAGGCGAAAGGCAGAAAAAATAAAGGATCACTATCAACAGAGGATGATAGGCGAAAGACTAAAATCAAATCACTTATCACCGATGGATGATAATGCGAGTGACTGAAAATAAAATCACTTATCACCAAAGGATGATAAGGCGAATGACTAAAAATAAAATCATTTATCACCAGAGGATGGATAAGGCAAATGACTGAAAATAGGATGATAAGGCAAATGACTAAAAATAAAATCACTTATCACCGGAGGATGATAAGGCAAATTACTGAAAAATAAAATCACTTATCACCGGAGGATGATAAGGCAAATGACCTAAAATAAAATCACTTATCACCGGAGGATGATAAGGCGGGTGAAATTTAAAAACGACTCCTGTCACTAAAGGGAAAATCGAGTGGCTGGAAATTAAAATAGTTGAAGAGAAAAGATTCAATGGGGGACGGCCACTGAATCTGCCGAGGAGATGCCTGGAATCTTCGATTGATCCTGGATCCTAATTTATGCACGCATGCTTGATTTTTTGAAATGGTGTTCCATAAAGATGGAGATATGATGCAAGTGCTTATGCATTGAGATATAAGTTGAAAATGTTGAGGAATATAAAAAAGCTAATTTATTTAGGCATGCACATGATGCACATGTTGTAAATGATTGATGTAAATGATGCTTATGATGTTAATGATGCATAATGATGCATATGAGCGATTGAAAGGTGCCAGCTTGGTGGACTTTTAGTCTAGTAGTTGCCAATAACGATTGGACTTTGGGCGGGTGGAGGATTTGATTCCCCGACACTCGATCTTCGACAATTGTAAGATCAAAAGATGGATCTGTATGCTCCAAGTTTTGGTCACTTGCTGATGAGCGGAGCGACTTAATTGATACGTGAGAACTGGTTTTGCTTTGAATGGTTGCCGACGTCTGGTAAGATTTGCTTGTTCAAATGGGGAATAGAGATAGGAAGATTTTCTCCTTATTTGCTTGCCCCTGCCTATAGGGTATCTGAAATAAATCTGGTGGGGAAGCTTTGACAATGGCCCTGGCATGATCTGCCCCAGTGTCTGGATTTGGTAAATGTCTGCCCCTGATTAAGCTATTGAAAGTGATTTGCCCCTGATTGGGCCATTGAGGATAATTTGCCCCTGATTGAGCTGATTTTGAAGAAGTATTGATTCAAGTTCTTCTCTTGATTTCCTCTTGTTGGGATTGTACTGATGTCAAGCACTGAATTGCAATTAAATTATTCATACACAAATGGTAGTGTTAATGTAACGTTCATGCGAGTTTTGGAAAAAGTCAAATTATTTGAATGTTGTAATAGTGTGACGAATGGACCTTTGGTCCAAACGTGGTGCTGATTTAGAAAGTGCGTAAAAGATGCGGCAAGAATAATGTGCAATCGAAATTGAATATTAGAAAATATATGGGATTCAATTTACGCAACCTTGTGGGTAGCATGCTTTCAGAATGAATCGTGCCTCAATTAGGACTTTCGAGGGTTGTAACGTGGTCTGGTTAATGGTTTGAGAAACAAAGATATAAGGCTCGAATTTTGATCTGTACCCATCCCTTCTTCGTAATGTTCTTCAGTCCTATGTCTAGTTAACTTTACGCATGCATTTGTTTTGACTATGCAAGAGTGAAGATGAAGCTTTAAAGTTCGCTTGAAAATGGAAGACATCTTATTTTGTTATTGGTGATCCTTTGATTCTTGATTTGGTGGTCACTGATATTTGTTTTTCTTTTGCTGAGGATTTGAATTCCTCCTTTGATTTTTTTCCGACTAAGTCTCCCTTCGGGTGCTCAACTTACTGGTTTTTTCTTTTCTTTTCTTTTGTTTGAATGTTGTGACTGCCAAGTCATTTGCTGATTGGTCCTTCGACGTGATGTCTCATCTTGTGATTTGAAAGTGTAGTCATGTTAACTAAACAAACTACCCTGCCCCGGGTTAGATGTAAGGGTTGTATCCGAAAGAAACTCCTACTTATAGGCTCGAAGTGGTTGACTAGGGCTTAACACCTTATCTCTCCGGGTGTTTGGGGATTTGAAGAAAATGCTTGTACATCATTGACGAGGTTTTATCCGAAAGCATACCGCAACAGTTATGGGTATTTCGTTTTCATCATCCTCCCTCAAATATTTGATAAAGTAAAATGAGGAAATATTTTTGTGATTTTTGCGATAAATGATAAATGATGAGCGAATACGAATAGATTAATTCAAAACATGCATAAACATAATATTAACAAAACCAAGTACAAACGATAATGTTCAAAGCAAATAGTACTTAACAAATAGTATAAAATAACAAGAATGTGAAAATAATAAATGGCAACGACTGCCATGATTTGAGGAATGAACTTCTCTTGATTGAATGCTTCAAAGTTGGAGACTACTCAGCTTGGTCTTCAACAAACCCTTCAAAAGCTTTTACTTGCTGGCACCATGTGGCGGCATTGGATTGTTCTGGACATTTGGATTTCTCGGAGTGAAGGTGAGATCCTTAGAGTCGATCATGTCTTGAACTTTGTGCTTGAATACTCTACAGTTCTCGATTGCGTGACCTGGAGCACCCTTATGATACTCACAGCGAGCATTGGCATCATAATCTCGGGCGGTACCAGTTTGAGGTGGCATGTCCTTCAAAACAAGAGTTCCCTTTGCGATCAGCCCATTAAAGATTTCTCCATATGACATAGTCAGTTGATCAAAATTTCTTTCAGGCCTTCTTTGCGTATATGGTGGGCGCTGTTGAGGAGCGTGTTGGCGTTGTTGACCAGGCTGTTGTGGGTAAGTCGGTTGCTGGTATGGTCCAGGTGCATATTGTGTAGCTGCAACTAGAGGATAAGGACGTGTTTGATAAGCCATATGAGGCAGAAATGGAGCTTGAATGGCTGGCTGATAAGGCATTGGAGGAATTGGTTGATAAGGCATAGGAGCATATTGTGCAGCAGCAACATACAGGTACTGATAGTAGGGGATTGAAGTAGGCGCACTCTGTTGAGGTTTCCCACTCGTAGTAGAAATGGCGTTTGTTTCGCCCTTTTTATACCCGTTGAAAGGCTTCTTGACACTGGCTTGGCTGTTAGAACCTCCTTGGATTTTTCCACTTTTCAAACCTTCTTCAATTCTTTCTCCGATGATTACCATGTCAGAAAATCTAGAAGATACGCTGCTGATCAGCTTCTCGTAGTATTGCCCTTGTAAGGTACCCATGAAGATATCAATCAGTTCACGGTCAACCAATGGAGGATGCACTCTGGCAGCTAACTCCCTCCAGCGTTGGGCGTACTCCTTAAAGGATTCGTTCTCCTTTTGATTCATACTCTGAAGTTGAGTACGATTCGGAGCTAAGTCAGTGTTGTACTTGTACTGCTTTTTGAATGCATCAGATAGATCAAGCCAAGTACGAACATTGTTGCGTTCGAACTGCATCTACCATTCTAGAGATGCTCCTAATAGGCTGTCTTGGAAGCAATGGATCATGAGTCTGTCGTCTTTGGCATGAGTGGCCATTTTTCTGCAGTACATTCTCAAATGGAGTTCAGGACAACTGAGGCCTTTATATTTCTCGAATTCAGGAAATTTGAACTTAGTAGGGATCACAACATCCGGAACTAAGCACAAGTCTGAGGCACTCAGAGAGGTTGAATTGTGTCCTTCCATGACTCGGAGTTTTTCAGCTAACTCACGACACATCTCGATAGCTTCTGATTCTTGAGCAACGTGTGGGTTGGCAATTGGCATAGCGGTATGCATAGTATACTCAACTTGATGATCTTCTTCAGCATGAGGAAACTGGACTTGGGTAACGGCAGGTTGAGTTTGTGGAATAGCACCAACAGTAACACCAGATGTAGGTATTGGTTGGGAAGTGACTTCCTCAACAGCAGGAGTGAAGCCTGGAGGCAAACCATAGACCAAAGGATTTGGAACTGGAACTGAAGGCATTGCGCGTGAGGTAGATCCTTGCACTAGGGCATTGTTCATTGCGGCAGCATCTTCGCGACGTTCTTCCATCCTAGCCAAAGCTTGTATGGTCTCATAAATCTGGTCAATCTTGTTCTTGACCGAGTCAATTTCTTCCCTCATAGCAGCTTGTTCTTCTTGAATCACGTCCATCAGTCTTCTAGTGTTGGCTCTAGTTAGATACGAACGTCTAGCACGATACGGGCGTCGGGAAACCAGCTTGATTTACTGAAGATGAAGGAACATGCAATGAGTTTACGACTTTGGAATGAAATTCAAGATAACAAATATACAAATGAAATTAATATGCATATGGATGCAATGCAAGATCCAGGATCACGAGTATAATCTTCTCTGAGGTTAACCATAGTATCGAGTAAATAACCGGTATCTCTGATAAAAGTAACCTTAACAGGTAGACTCTTATAGGATTGTTCTAAGTTCTTTAGCCGTAAAACCATTCACAGGATAGTTTCTACGGTTATGGATAAGATACTCAAGGTCACGGATGCTGATCATACTAACGTCCTGCCACAGGCTAACTGTATTATGACGATAATAACGATAGGGTCTACCTTGAGTGGAGTTCTCATGTTAGCCGTATGAGGAGCAAGTCCTCAGAGACTAACATTACACAACTGCCAATATTGAAACCGGTTCTAAAAGTGGGTCCCAGAGTCACAGCCCTTTCATGAATCAAGTCATGCGACGGGCTAGCTGTATTATGACGAGATCTATGAATATGTTTATTCTCTAGGGGGAGCTTTCATGCTAGGCTTGCTAGGAGCGAGTCCTTGGAGACTAACACTAATAACTTCCAATTCTAAACTAGGTGTTCCCTCTTCTTTTTCAAAAATTCAGGTGTCAACCCAGGATCTAACAAGCATGTATGATAATGATCATAATAAAGAGAGAGAAAATAAACAAGCATAAATAAAAAGTATGAAGAAAACAGATAAGCAAAGTCAACATGGATCGCAAGGTTAACTAAGTTAGGCTTGACTCTCTAACGATCCCCAGCAGAGTCGCCAGCTGTCGCACCCCGAAAAATACGACCTCACGCGATCCGAAAAGACGGAGTCACGCGCTGGACAGACTGAAGAGTCACCACCTAATTCTATTTATTCCCGAAGAAGGAAAGGGAAGATATAGATAAAACCCGGGAAGAGAGGGATGAGGACAAAGGTCTCGCAACCATTGCCTAGGTTCAGAAGTCGGTTATGCAGGGGGAAGGTATTAGTACCCCCTACATCTATCGTACTCGATGGGAACCATCTAAGTTATCACGCGCGAAAGGATTTCTATGCTTAAACGAAATACTTGCTAGAGGGAAATGAGTTCAGATTATAAGTTAGATTGATCCTAGGTGCTCGGCAAGGATTGAGATCCTTGTGCCTATGTACTCCTGCGTGCAATGGGAAAGTCAGAGCCTCGTAGTTCGGCCTACTACGGTTGATGGTTGTTGATTTTATTACCTTTCTTCGATGAAAGGGTTTAGGAGTCGAATTGCACTAAAGACTATGGATAGTTTATTCCGTCCAACAAGACGATCGTCTTGCATCGAAATAATCGGAGCGAGTAACGAGAGCTTGTTATCCTCCTTTCTACCGCTTAAGGCTCGTGGCGTACAGTTCTTCTCGTATTATTAGAATGTTTTATTACCTAATGACCGCTTGATGTTGGATCAAGGGTTTGGATCTAATTGAAACATTTTTGGTTTTTTGAGGTTTATGGGTGAATGCAAAATGGAAGTTTTATTTTGTGGTTTGTTAGCAAGGCACAATGCGCTCGGCTCGCAAGGTTGGATGGATCCTAATAAACGATAACTGAAGAATAAAGTGCGAGTGTGCAAGTGCAACCGCTTGGCGTTGGACCAAGGGTTCGCGAACTAAACTAAATCGATAAAATACGGAAAATAAAATGCGTACACATAAAATGGGGGAGGGATACAAAGTAAAATACAGGGGATTGCGAGAAATAAATGGTCTCATTGTAGTTTGCCCAAGAGAAAGCGTGTGTGCAGTCTTTTTGAACTATTCGAAGGCGTTCGGCATTTTTATTCGAAGACAACTATTCGAAGGCGTTAGACCTTTTCGGACGCGTCGAAGTGTGGTTCGTTAACTACCTTAGAGCCGGTTAAAATTTGGAACCGTTCTATGAGGAGTCGAATCGTTTAATTAAAATGCGATGAAACAAATAAATTAGAATAAATTAGAATAAGCGATAAACAAATAATAAATTAAATGGAATAATTGAATAATAAAGCGGATTGAATTAAATTGTGGCAATAGAAAATAAATTGAAATAAAGATGAAAGCGAAAAAATAAAATAAAATTACATAGGCCTCATATTGACCGAATTTTCCGATAATGGGATCGGACACAATTCGGCCGTTTATTATATCATAGGCCCAAAAATGATTAAATCGATAGTAGCAAATCTAAACAAATTGATTAGAAACTTAATAAAAATAAAGAAATAAAAAAAATTGGTCTCATAACAATTTCGATAACGTCGGTTAAAACCGAATATCAAGAAATTATAATTATATCATAGACCCTAAAAAAATAATTAAAAGAGTATAATCTAAATCAATTTGATAAACAAGATAAATGTTAGAGATTAATATATTCAAGACACTAATAATACTTAAAAACTTAACTAAAAGAAAAACCTAAAGAAAAACAAATAACAATAACAATAACAAAACAAAGGGGTGCCATCAGTTGTGCTGGTGTGTGAATAATATAAACCCAATGGACTAAGCCTCATACAAACAAGTTAAGAATTAAAAAATAAAGAAAATTAAAATAAGAGAGATATAAACCCTCATCTCAAAATTACTCATTCATGTTCAAAGAAAAAAAAGGTATAGTCAGAGTAGAAAGAAAAGTAAACCACGGCTATTGTTCATCTTAAATTTCAACGAAAAGAAGAAAAAAAAACTCTTCAGTTACCGTCTCAAATGCAACACCATCAATCTCTCTCTCACAAATGCAGAAAAACGCCACAGATCTCTCTGCTCCGATTATGGTCCTCACTCAAGATCACTCGATAAACGGCGGGGGTGTGTTATTCAAGGTTTCTTCGCGATTTGGATGTTCTAGTTTCACGATCTCACTCGTCAATCTCGCAACTTGGTTCTCTCTCGAACTCTCAGTTTGAGTCACAGGTTTTGTTTCGTGTTCGTATTCTCACTGCGTTTCAACTTTCAACTCACAAAAAAAAACTCTCTGTTTCTGGATTTTTTTTGTTTATAGTTCAATTGATTCTCAGATTTGGTTTTAATGTTTTGCGGTTTAGTTGAAGATGATGGTGAATGGTATTGACGAGTTTTGTATTTGGAGATTTGTGTTGGGTTAATGTTAATGGAGAATGGTTCTAAGGTTGAAGAAGAAGAGGTATTTGTTTAAAAGAAAGTATTGTTGGGTTTGTTTAATGGTGTTTATGGTTTATTGGATGAGGAAGAAGAGAATAGGTTGAAGGCTGCGGATTCGACAGGCTGGAAACGTTTGGATAAGGTTGTGTGCATGAAATTCGTTTTGCCACGAAGAAAGCGTACAAGTCGTTTTGAAGATTGTGAGATTAGTGCTAGCAGGAAACAATTTGTGCGTGCCGCGTTTTCGGTGGGCAACGGTGGGGTCCATTGAATTTTGGCTTGGATTGGTTGTAACGTGATGTGTGAGAATATTGTTGATGGATTTTCTTTTTGTTTTTTTGTGAAATATTATGTTAATTTTAAAAAGCAGTAATAATAATTATAATAATAATAATAATAAAACTAATAATAACTAATGACAATAATAATAATAATAATAATAATAATAATAATAATAATAGTAATAGATAATAATAATAATAATAACAACAATAATAGATATTTTGGGATGATAATAAATGAAATTAATAGATAGAAAAGTGATAAAAAAAATTTATCGAAATAATTGTAGTGATGAAAATAATAACAAAGATAGTAATATTAAAAATAGTAGAATAAAAATGGCAATAGTAAAAAAAAATGATAAAATAATAATAATGAGATTTTTCGTATTTTTTTTATAATGAACTAGTAAATAACACTTATGATAATATAAAAATAAAAGAGGATTTGAATTTTTTAATTTTAAGGAGAAGTGAATGCATTGTTGTTTTTTGGATTTTTCGAATATCAGAAAGAAAAAGAAAATGGGACATATTTTTGGATTTTCGAATAATGGTTAGACAGTAAAATAAAAAATGGTATACGTAGGACAAATTTGGGGTATGACACATACATACTCGTTTCTCAATCATTTTCAAAACTAAACATATCAGAGTGGTCAGGGGAACATGAAGATTGATATTTTAACTTAAATAGAAAGTTCTGGAAAAAATGTTCTTGAGGTATACCTGAGGTTGAGCTTTCAGTTCTTGAGCTTTCTGGGCCTCTCCCTTGTGCAATCCAGTCCCATTTGACCTCCTGAGGCTATTGGCAAGCTTGAATGAAGCTTAGAGTGGCTGGTTTGTGTGTTTCAATTTTGAGGTTGCAGAAATCGTGTTTGAGTTTGGGGGGTTTCAGGCTATGGTGATGGGTGTTTTGTGATCCTTAGGTTATGTGGAGATGATTGGTGAAAGAAAATTGAAGTTTCAGTGGTTGGTTTTTGAGTTTCGAAGAAGGGAAGTTTTTCACAAATTTTGTGGATTCTGAGTTGTGTGTGCTTGCAGGCCTGAATGTGTTATGAAATGTGTTCCTTAGGGTTTGTATAAGGTGTTTTGATTGGTTCAGGGAGTTGTTGTGGCCTAGTGTGATTGGTATGGGAGGAAATGCAAAATTGTCAACTTTGTGTACTTGAGGTATGGCCATGATGCAGGTATGATTTCTTGGGGTGTCTAGCCTCAGCAAGTTTCATGGAGAGCCATGGAATGGTTTTTATGCAGCTGGCACAAGTGGATGAGAGAATCCAATGCATTTTGCAATTCTTGAGAGTTTTGGCCCTTTTTGATTTCTTGAAGTTCAAGTCATGAAAATACATGGTTCAATGCACAATTTTGATGTTTAGAGGTCCAATTGACATATTGTGAAATGTTTGTGTCTATTTGAAGTCATTAGAATGCTTGAATATGCCAATTTGCAAAATCCCTCTTTGACATGAAACTTGAAATTTTAGGATTTTTGCCAACTTTGAAAGGCCATATCTTGAGTTCTAGGATGAATCAAGACATGTTCTTGTACTTTTTGAAAAGGGAAATACCTAATCTACAACTTTCATGACCAATAATTTTTCATTTGAAGCATTTTTGGTTGAGAAAGAGGAGGTTGAAAAACTTTCCCAAAATGGAAAGTTTGCATTTCAAGTCATTTTCATTTTTGGCAAGTTTGCAAATGGCTCCAAATTCTTCAATCTTGTGAACTTACAACCTCTTCTAAGATCAAATAAAGATCATATAACTTCAATTTGATGAAAATAACCCTTTGGTTCCATTGTTGGGGGGCTCAGATGCGCTGATTTTGACTTAACTTGCTCAAGAAGTTACCCAGTGAACAGATGACTTCCACAATGAATTTCTTCATCAAACTTAGTACATATGATCCTTATAACATCTTAAGAACATAATAAACAAGAATGGCCCAAAAATTTGGAGTTAAGGCCTCTGAAACCAAAACCCTAATTTTGGTCATCTGTGTAGTGAAAACCCTAGCTCTGCTTCCATGCCTTTGCCAGTTCTTGTGATCCCTTGACTTTCATGAATTTTTAGGAGCATAATATGATGATAGAACACACATGGACCCTCTTGGAACACTTTGAGGCCTTTGGGATGGCTCAGATGGATTCTTGGATTGCTCAGATCACAAACCCTAGATGCAGATGAACTTGAACTATGCAGATGAAACAAATATGCAATATGAGGTGGTATGCTTATGCTAATGAAAACATGAAAGATCACAAGCCATGGTGTGATATGAGTGAGGGCAAATTTGGGGTGTTTACAGTTGCCCTTATTCAAACATGAGTTAGCTGTGCAGGATGTAAGCTCCTGGCTTAACAGACAAACAAGATAACTTGTGGTTGAATACCAAAGACAGTCCAAAATTTGCACTCGTTGGATAGAAGAAGAAAAGGGATATAAATTGCAAAAGGTAGTATTGTATGATTATTAAAAGAAAGCGATGGAGGACGACCATCGAGCAGAGGACGACTGCTGGGAATAAATTGGTAAGTAAAGCAATGACGGGGACGGCCGACAAGCTGGGGAAATAAAGAGATCATGATGGGGACGGCCATCAGGTAAAGGACCAAGATTTTCTGGGGATCAAAGCAAAGGCAATGATGGGGACGGCCATTAGGCTTGAAAAGTAAAGTAAACAATGATGGGGATGGCCATCGGTTTAAAGAATAAATGAGATAATGATGAGGGACGGTCATCAAAAGTAAAGGACGATCACCTAGCAGGGGACGACTGCTCTTTATCACGACATAGGACGAATGTCGGATAACAAGATCAATGATGGGGACGACCATCAGATAAAATGATGAGGGACGGTCATTAAAAGGTGAATGACGATCACCTAGCAGGGGACGGCTGCTCTTTATCACGACATATGACGAATGTCAGATAGAAAAGGGGTTCCACAAACTGGGATTCCGTTGGGGAAGGGGATGAGGGACGGTCATCTCAAGGTGAAGGACGATCACCTGGCGGGGGACGGCTGCCGAAAGTTGTAACACCCCAAAATTTGCCCTCTTAATTTATTACTTCGACTGGCTTATGTTTCATGTTCATCAACCTTTTTTTAAAATAAAAATAATAATAATAATAAAAAGGAAGAAAAGAAAAAAAAACATTTGCACTCATATATTTTGGGCTCTGAAGACCTGGGATCGAAGCATATTCTTGTAATTTGCTTATTTCTATTCAGAGGATTTTTCTAGGTATTACACCCAAATTGAAGCAAAATTTGATCTCTTATGAGTTCCTCCATATCATCCATTGTTGTGGTCAAGGCACTTTATTTGTTGTTTATGACTCGATTCAAGAATAGTATTGCCAAGCGATTTAAGAAGCGTGATTTGAGGTATTATTGATTCGGGGGATTCATCATGGTATCATAAAGTTCTTGAGAATTGGTTTGTGGTCAAGATAAGGGAAAAAGATACATTGGTCATGATTTATTTGGAAGGCGTGGTTCAAGCTTACTTTGAATCCAGTTATCCGTTTCCCGTATTCTTTTAAGCCCTTTTCAAATTCGGTCCATTATTGCCATCTCTATCTTAAGCTCATAATCATTTTCAAGCCCACTATCCATAAACAATTTCTTTTATAATCTATGTACCCATTCCCTATCTCACAAAAATTCAAATTCATTTGGAAAAAGGAGAAGAAAACTACAAAACCAATTAAAAATTCATTATCCCAATTATCCAAGTCCAAAAATCCATTTTTTTGGTACTTATTATTATTAATCATATTGTCAATCCTTGTTTTAGCCTTTTGTCTAGAGTCTAACTTTCAAACCATGTTCTACAAACTTTTACCCATTCTCAAGTTTCAATCACCTCATAAATCAATTTCAAAATTCTGAAATCCAGTTTTCATATCCATATTCACATGTTAAACACTTCAAGTGTCTATATTAACTCATTAAACTATTGATACAATGTCACAGCCAGTTAATTAAGCAATTTGCAAAAATAATAAGTAATATGCATACCATATTACCATCCTGAGTCATATAATTGGATTCAATTATCCACCTTCTATTTAAACCAGAAAAATTACACAAGAAGAAAAGAAAAAGTTTCAGTTACAAAACTCATAACTCAATTCATAACTAATTCTAACTGAATCTCTAACAAAAAAACTAATAGAAACTTCCGATTGAATCTAGAAACTATTGACTGAAACTTCCAGAAGCTTCATATGGATCGGTATATAGATACGGATCCATTGGCTACTGATTTTTTTTCTGGAGCTTGAACTATAAGCTTTCCTCTTCCCGGTTTTCCTCCCATTTTCCCGGAATCCTTCCACCCCAATTCATCATTCATTTCCTCCTCTTCTTCACTCCATCACCATAATCTTCAACTTTATTCAATCTCTCATCATCACTGCAAAACCTGAAACCATTTTCAATCCTGAAAATGAATTCAAGAACTACAATTCAGAATCACCACAGCGGCAAAAACTACAAGAATATTTCAGAAAGAAAGGAAATCGGCATCATAACAACTCAGAATGACATCAGGGACTGAGCCTCCATTAATCTGCAGCAACAAGTCCCTGCAACGATCCACCCCAAACACAACCTGAAAAAATCAGAAGCAGATCCAGTTCAAAAGGGTCTCTTCATCATATCTAACAATTTGAATTGAAGAAGTTGCAAAAACAACACAACCTTCGATCAATAATCAGAAGAAGAAAAAAGATTTGAAGCCATAACAGAGTCCTAACAGAAAAATACCGATTCTTTTCGGTGGATCCGCTCACTCTATGAATCTGTTTGGGGGCCATCATCTCTCTCGGAGCTCTATTCATCTTCGACGGGTTCGTCACTCAAGATTTGGTTCTGCCATCAAGACGATAATCCGTTTTTGGCGGTCACGACGACTTCAACGGACATCATCAATCTTCAACCAACACTCTTGATCGATCATCCCCTCCTTCAAAATACCAGACCCGCAGCGAGAAGAAATCAAAGATTCATAAACAAAGCATCAACAACAACTCCTTATCTGTAAATCAATGAGTCAAAACGCAAGAATGCTACTGCGAGGAAGATAATGAGCAAAGTTTGCGCAACAGAGTTCGAATTCGTACCTGAGTTGTGAAGCTTCGACGCATCTAGAGTTCGTGACACCGTTACCGTGCTTGTGTGGTCGGATTTGTGCGAAGGAGTACGGATCGAATTGGGAGAGTGTGAAAAAGGCGAGCGGCGATTCCGTCAAAGCAACGGAGGCGGAGGTCTTTATGGCCGGTGTGATGGTGCGACGCCATTCAGGCGGTGTGACTCACGCTGAAGGGGAGGTTGCCGGCGGCGCCGGTCTGAACGGAGGAGGTCCAAAGGAGGCGGCTAGGGTTTTGCGTGAAAGAAATTGAGGAAGAGGGGTAAGGTTAATGGTATGAGGAGGAAGGTAGGAGCTGCGATTTGGAGCGATCCAAGAACACGGTGAAACGGCGGCGAATACTTTCGTCGATGGCAAGGTACGTTCTCTGATTTTGGTGTTTAAAGGTGTTCGAATCTAGAGGTTTGAGGGAGGTTTAGGAGGAATTGTTTGAGGGTTTGAGTAGAGGAGAAGAAGAAGACGAGGAAGGATGAAGAAGGTGGCGGAAGAGAGGGGAATGGCTGATGGCGGCGGAGAGCAAGAGAGAAGGGAGAACCTAGGGTTTTGAATAGGATGGTCATACGTTTTCATTATAAGCTTTAATCTGGTTTTATTTATTTTTCATTAAGGTAATTGATGAGGAGATTAAAAGGAAACAGGTAATTAAAAAAAACAATTAAGAATAATAAAAAGCATTTCATTAATATATAATTAATCCCATTGTTAATGTCAAAGTTGAGAAGATAAGTTCCTGCGCAGTGGGCCTAGGAAGTTCGCTATCCCCACCCCCGTTTTCGGCCCATTCTGTTTTCAACAAAAAAAAATGCTTCCTATACACCCCCAGGCTCCTGCGCATTGGGCCTAGGGAATTCGCTATTGACACCCTCAATCTGAGCCCATTTGGTAATTTTTAACTTAGAAACATTTCCTTTATCACCTCCCTTTCTATTTTCATTTCTTTCAATTTCTATTTTATACCTTTTTCAATTAATTCACAAATAAATATAAAAACATATACTAAAATTCTATAAAAATTATATTAGGATTTTATGACATTTTAGAACCATGCCCAATTTTTATTTTCTGAATTTAACCATTTTTCGATTTAATTTCGAATTTTCATTTAATTGATTTTCTATTGTATTCTCATATGGACACATAAATTTGTCCAATTTCTTTCTGCCACTTCCCATAATATTTTCTGCCCATTCTTTTTGCTATGATTAAAGGACAAGTTAAAGTACCTAGAATATTTTTTGGTGAATTTTTAGGACATTTTTTTCTATTGTTTTGGTAGTATAATTTGTGTAAATTTGTGATTGAACTTTACATAGGATTAGGTGACCATTTGCCTTAGTTAGAATGAAATTTCTTTAGAGATTTTTTTACACAATAATATAATCAGGTTGAAGACCTTAGGAATTTAATTTCATTTTTTTTTTCATGACTTTTAATATTTTTTGTCATTTTAATTCATTTCCATTATATTGTACATATTCATGGTTCATATCATTCACTAACTATTTGTTTTTTTTTGTGCAAGGTGTTTTGCAAGGTTTGGCTTATGGACTTGGATATTTTATGCCTTAATTGTGTTTTATACTTTGTGTATTTTGTGATGTAATAGCTTAGAATTTGTATGCTTGTATAGTTTCCATAAATAGGATAGAAAAGATAAAACGAATCGATAGAAAACCAAATTTTCAAAAAAACAAATAAAGTATTCGATCCAACGTCGAGTATATTTTTAAATAAATAAATAAAGTTGCATGTAACTATAGGGTTCTTCGATCACCATCGTTCCATTCCATTCAACCAGAATCAAACCTTGTATGTTTCACACCATAAGTCGTGCGTCTCAGCACCACGCAACCGACCCACCCAAACCATGGTTCCATCCTGTTTACATTTCATTCACGTTTTACCTACCATGACTTAGGAGGACCTTATTGCTCATTATTAACTTCTTTTACTTAGTATTATATCTCTTAGGTAGATTCAAATTGCAAACCTCACTAACCATAGGTTATCCATGAATTCAACTAATTTAGGGTAAGTCTAGTTTCCCTTAGAATGTTTACCTTTTTATAACTTGAGTTTCTCTTCTCATCTTAAAAGAAAATAAAAAAAAACACTTAATAAAGGAAAAGGTGTACAATGCGCCACGAGCCTTAAGCTACACGGGAAATGACTAGTGGGGGTCTCCTTCACTCTTCTAGGATGCTTTACAAACGTTCCATTGGGGGCGATCTTGGAAAGTATTCGCTCCTGTGTCATAGTCTTTAGTGTTGTACATTCAATAAACACAAATTCAAAACATTTCTTATAAAAGACAACAAACCAAGAAGTCACGTCTTCTCATCTCATCTCATACTCTTTGCGGACGAACATGACTTGTCTCGACAGTTCAAACAGCGATACGGTAAACACCCTCGAGTCAGAGCCGGTAACACCTGAGCTAGAGCTATGGCAACGTCATCCTAAAAATCACAAACGAGTGTAAGCCTTAGTTAGACGAACTACGGCATCTCTGATCCTCATTTATCCCGATGAGGTACGTAGGCAGTGGGGTAGGGCCCATTCGAGCACAATCTTTCTTTTTCCCTACATTTTCCCATTTTATTCCCATTTTCCAATTTCATTTCTTTTCTCATTTCCATTTCATTCCAGATAGCTATTCTTTCAGTTAAACAGCACATTATTTCTCACCCTTTGAAAACAGACTTTTAAGCGTGGATCCCGTCGGGTACGGCGGACGGATTGGGGTGCTAATACCTTCTCAATTCGTAACCGACTCCCGTATCCAGATCTTTGGTTCGCAAAGGCCTCGACCTTTTCCTTCTTCCTTAGGTTTGTGCAACATTACCTTTCCCATTCATTCGGGATAAAAATGTCTGGCTGGCGACTCTACCTTTTCCGCGCCACTTTCGCGTTTGTACTAGGATGAAAATCCCGGGAGCGACAGCTGGCGACTCTGCTGGGGACTTTTAGAAATTCTAAATTCCCCTTCGAGAGTCAATCCTAGCGCTTGTCTGTTTTGTTTTCTTTGGGTGCTTATTCATTCGCTGTTATGCTTTAGTTTAGCTTTACTGTTTTGTTTACAGTTTATCGCTTTCCTTTACAGCTTTATTTACAGCTTTCTGCACTTTACTTTACTGTCGCATATACTGGCATACTGTACTGGCTGTTTTGGTTTTCCTTGGCGGGATGGGATTATTGTGAGATAAGCCAAATACCCGGCTTGAGTATACACATAGGATTTAGAGTGGGCAGTCGTGTGGCTTGCGTGGTCTTGAGCACGTGTAGTTTTCACGAGTCCCACACCCAGATCAGGCTCTCTTGGGATATGTTCTATACTGCCTAGGCAGACCATAAAATATTCCCACCTGAGCTGTTAACACTGGGAACCGATCATCGAGGACCTTAGTGGAAACAACCCTCTCCAGTGGTGACAGTGGCAGACCACATTTCGTGGCAAACCCATTCGCACCCGAGGGCCCACTAGGAAATCGCATAGGATGACCTTGTTCTCTCGTAGGAACCTGGTTAAAGCAACTGGTCGTATGACGGTAGTATTGTACCCTTCGGGATGAATGTACTATTGTTTCTCGACTTCAGTGCTTGAAGCCGGGAACTTATGAGGGATGCTTGTTTTTCCGGAATTCAACTGAGGCCTCCCTGAGTAGTACATAATGCCGAACCGATTCTCTGATTTGGTCATGAGCCATTTCTCGGAAATGGTGAATGTATTATTGTTATTCGGCTTTGAGATTCTGTGATGTTGACCCGTAGTAGCACACCCGTGAGATTGGGAGGGGTTTACAGGTTTGCAGGAACCCTAAAACTTCCAACATACCCGCTTTTGCCAATATTACTCCATGATATGATCCGGTCCTATATGATACTTGGTTGAGAATTCTGGAACTTATGCACAGATACGATGATATTATGGTCTTCACCAACACTTGGTTATCTGATCCACGCCAGCATCGGATCGCTGACCACATGCTAGTTGCATACATGACATCATGGCATTTTAGCATACATGTTCAGTTACTTCTAAGGATCCCATATCTGGATTATGTCGGATTTTTCTCTGCATTAAAACTTGGATCAAAACAGATGGACTCCTTGGAAATAATCGAACATGGCATTTGCATACATCCTTGCATTTTTTTACAGGTGTTCAGAGACAAATTCTTATCCTGACCTGGTTTCTCTCCAGAATGGTCAATTTGAATCACGACTGTCAAGGCTTAGACATGGAACAACTCCAAGCAGAGGTGACTGAGATGAAGGCCCAACTGGGGCATTTTGTAGTGGACATTCGAGCGTTGTCCCAGGATCAGAAATTGCTAAGAGAAGAATTCAACCTGATGAAGACTCAGATAAAGCTGCTTACAGGAATCATGAATTCTATGTCGAAAAAGGAAAATAGCTGTGTGTCTGCTTTTCAAACAGAAGGTCATGTTTCTCCCATCTCTTTGGGATGTCCAAATCAGGGTTCTTTAGATGGATTTCCTCTACAGTTCGAATCTCTTCACCCGCAGTCGCCACTCGGCAGTTAGGAAGAGCATCAGATAGGAACCAACTCCACATGTGAACTGAATGACATTACACCAATCGTTACCAAAGAAGTGAGCACTTTCTTTCCTTATCAGGGATCCTCCTCAGATGCCACGCCTCGGTTTCTAGGAGAAACACTTCAACCGATTTCGTCTATAACTCCTCCATTACTAGCAACCCGTCATCAACAGGTTCAAGAAAGGGTTATTGATCTGATACCCGTGTCTTATGCTGGATTATGTCCACAACTGTTCGAAATGGGATTTATTGAGTGTCACGAGCTATCTCCTCCTTCAGCATGCAGGAATACAAAAGAAATGGTCGACTTTCCTTCTTCTAGAATCATTGCTTAGTCCAAGTCTTCAAAGGGGCTACATCAACAATCTTCATCCACTCCTCGGCCGAATATGAGTAAGAAAGTACAGGGACATGTCAGGTGTCCAACGCAGTGTCAACAACGAAGTTTTCAATCACGATCACAGGGTCAGCAACAACAGGTACAGAGACTGTTTCAGGAAAGAACAAGAGCGAGGAACCGCAGACTTGATCCTATCTCATGTCCATATGCTGTATTGCTTCCAGAACTTCTGAAGTTGAACTTGGTTGAGCTCTGAACCATGAGGGCTCCTTCTACTGATAACCTACCACCAAATTTTGATCCAAACTCCAGGTGCGAATTCCATTCAGGTGCCCAGGGGCACAGTATTGAGAAATGTTGGGCTTTTCAGAACAAGGTACAAGACTTAATTGAGTCCAAGACAATCATTTTTTCTCCTCATCCAAAGGTACTCCAGAATATGATGCCTAATCACGACGGAACCAGTGTCACGGTTATTCTACCAGATGGTCCATGTTAAGTTGAAGTCTTCAAGTTAATCACCCAGGACACCAGGGTATTCATAAAGCAAATAAAGCCAGCAGTATTCAAATACTCTCAGTGATGGAATTTATGTGTTTGCCTTTATTCATTGTTCATTTTCATCCCTATTGAGGGGAACTACGTCGCTCTGATTCTTCATTGGTCATCAGTCAATGGAGATACGTAGGCAGAAGATCGTCAGGTCTTTCCGAGCAACCTTATGGGGCAACTTTACTCCCCAGCTTCACTTTTTCCTTCAGATGTCTTGTGTCAGAGTCAGAATAGCTAGAAGAGGAAGTATTACTACCATGGTTGGGCATGCAGCTACAAATTGAAGGTTACAAGTCCGTGAAAAAGTTATTGATCGCCGAAAGTATCCAAGATTGACAGGTCCAGACGGAGCCAAGTCTCCTCAACTATGGCAATATTCAGTTTCTTTACTGCATTTCCATTTGTAGTTTCTTTTATATGCTAAAAATTTGTCTACATGTATGAAATTTGTTTACCTTTTGAATGTTAGCAATAATAAAACTCACATGTTTTTCTTGAAGTAAATTCATTTGCATTCCCTTATAATTTTGCGTATGTACATCGCAATACCAATTGTCATGCTAAAATTCTATGAAGGAGAATGACGAAACAAAAACGCAATATCTCTAATTGTGTGCTCTCGAGTAAGGCCCTGTTGACGATGTACAGGCATTGTTTCAAATCCTAAACACTGGAGATATAAGGAAGATAAACCCTTGCTAACCCCTTCGAGCCTTGAAGTAGGAGTTTCTTTTCACATAAAAAAACCCTCACATGTAACCCAGGGGCAAGATAGACGTCGGCTAGTCAGACCAAGCGTTCAAACTTTCATAAAGGAGTGTATTTGAAGATCCATTGCATTCTACTATGCTAATCAAGAGGTCCAAAGACCCGAAACCACAATGGTTATCCAAGTCAAAAGGTCCAAAGATTGACAACCACAATGGTTATCCTTCGTCGACCACAAAATGAGGCAGTCACAACCCTCGTGAAGCAATCAAGACAAACAATGTCACGCGACTTGTTCAAAATGCAAAAAGAGAAAAAAAAGAAAAGGCCCGCTAAGTCGAAACTTGAAAACAAGCGAATTAGGCAAAAGTTAGGGCATCCCGCTGGACTTCACAATCAGAGATTCACAAGAATCAGTCCAGGCAAAAGTTAGGGATAAGCAAAATAATGCAAAAGCGAAAGACGGAAAAGGATTACACAAGAAAGATCCTCAAATGAGAACAAAGTCGTGTGACACAGACACGAAAAATAGAGGAGTGACTGACTCTCAACAATAACCTGATTGGTGCTTGAACTAATAGTAGCAATGGTTCCTCAATCAACACGAAACCCTTATGAAAGGTGAATGCTTGTGAAAACTAGCTGAACATAGGAATGGAGAACATCACGAAGAGCGGGTGGGCACAAATAAACTTCGAGCCTATATCCTTTGTTTCTATAACCGTGAACCAGGCCACGATACAACCCTTAAAAGTCCTAACTGAAACAGGGTTAATTTGAGTGCGTACTACCACGAGGCCGCGTTCCTGACTCCTATGAGTTGTGCTAAAAGACATTTATTGGTATTGCATGTACATACTTTCATTCAAATAAAGGTCATATCTTAACCAGTGGTTTGCTCACGAAGGTTAACGATCCATTTTCAAAACTTCAAGATTAACATGTTTGTTGAATTAGGATTTTCATTCTAAGAATAAACATTTTCTCACTTGCATACATTTGTTGAGCATCATAAATGGTTCACATGCGGAAATTCAATCCAGAAGCTCAAGCTTGCCAGGTTGAGAAGTCTAAAGCTTCTGAAAGACTGTCACGTCGAGGTGCACTTTTCCGAAAAAGCTTCATTGAGCAGGGACTTTCCCAATTAGTCATGGTAAGAGCTATCCAATCCGGGGCAGTTACGTCGAGCAATCTCTTCAAAATTAAGGTGCTGAGCCAATCCGGGGCAGTTACGTCGAGCAATCTCCTCAAACTTCAGTCAAACTGGGGCAATCACCTCGAGATTTAGATCTCTCCAAGAGCAAAGATCAGTCACTCAGGTGCAAATCTATTCAAATACTTGTACTGGGGCAGGCCACCCTAATAGTGCAAAAGTTCATTCTTTCCCGAAGACAGAGGATCGGAAGCATTTACCCGGAGTTTAGAATACCGTGGTTACTTGTCAAGACAACTATCTCGTTCAGCACTTCTGACAGATACAAACTCATCTACATTGACAATGGTTACCTCCTCAGCAAGGTTGTTACACTGAATCATGCAGTCGTTATGATACCTAAGAGTTTAAAGACGCCAAGTCTTTTTGTAAAATCCTCTTGAGGTAAAATCCATACGGAAGCAGCTGATCCCCAGCCCGGGACAATTTGAAATCTTTCCTCCCCAGCAGGACGTGTCTCGGTGTTGTCATCTCCAACAGGCAAATGGAAGTTGTCCTCACTAAAGTCAGCACTTTGTCTTTCAGTTGTTTTCCTTGATCTTGATTCCTCATCAGATCCAAGGCAATTCTTATTCCCCTAGAAGATTTCAGATAAATCATTCTCCTCCCCAGCAGGTCCATAAGAGTGGATATTCCTCAATAATCAAGGTATCCTCGGGCACGACCCTCAAATCTAAAAGTCCAATTTATTTTTGGCAAAGGTGATGATTCGGACAGATGAATTACTCACGCTCCTCTCTGACAGAGATGTTATCCCCACAGGGCTTCTTGATATCGAATTCGCGATCATTATGTTTCCCCACAGAGTTAGCAGGGACTTATTACTTCCGTGTCAGGAATTTCTTTTACATTCACACCAGTTCATTAACAATACTCAAGACATAATATCCCCAGTGTCATGGGGCAACATGCCGTGCAAACTCAGCATATATAAAGTCCAGCCGCAGACTGGCCAAAGTCCATCTTCGGGTGGCAGATCTCAAAGTCCAGCCGTAGACTGGCCAAAGTTCACCCGCAGTGTGGCAAATCTCTAAAGTCCCCCGCAGTGGGCAAAAGTCTCCCGTAGTGAGCAAAAGTCTCCCGTAGTGAGCAAAAGTCTCCCGTAGTGAGCAAAAGTCCACCCGCAGTGTGGCAAATCTCTAAAGTCTCCCGTAGTGAGCAAAAGTCTCCCGTAGTGAGCAAAAGTCTCCCGTAGTGAGCAAAAGTCCACCCGCAGTGTGGCAAATCTCAAAAGTCCCCCGCAATGGGCAAAAGTCTCCCGTAGTGAGCAAAAGTCTCCCGTAGTGAGCAAAAGTCTCCCGTTAGTGAGCAAAAGTCCAGCCGCAGACTGGCCAAAGTCCATCTTCGGGTGGCAAGTTCCAAAAAGTCCACCCGCAGCGTGGCAAGTTTCAAAAATCTCCCACAGCGAGCAAAAGTCTCCCGTAGCGAGCAAAAGTCTCCCGTAGTGAGCAAAAGTCCACCCGCAGTGTGGCAAAGTATTTTGAAGTCCAACCGCAGATTGGCGAAATTCCATCCTCAGGGTGGCATCATTTCCAAAGTCCACCCACAGCGTGGCAAGTTGTTATTCGTCTAAATTCCATCCAATAATGCACCGTTAAAGGCATTGTTGCAGCCCATCAAAGTCCACCCACAGCGTGGCAATTTCCAAAGTCCACCCGCAGTGTGGCAATGTATCCCAAGTCCACCCACAGTGTGGCAAGCCAGTAGCCTTCTGGCATTACACAAAAGGCATCCCATGTTTACTATTCTTCACATCATAATTATATCCAAGCGGAGTTCGTTCGGTTGAGTTTACTTCCCTGATCTTCTGCCACAAAGTGCAAATTTTCTGGTTGTTTCTGGTATTCAATCCCTGCATACTTCAAATGTCTGAAAGTAACTACTATCATCCATTCACGTCTACAGTGATTGAATAGGGGCAGCTGTAACACCCCAAAATTTGCCCTCTTAATTTATTACTTCGACTGGCTTATGTTTCATGTTCATCAACCTTTTTTTAAAATAAAAATAATAATAATAATAAAAAGGAAGAAAAGAAAAAAAAACATTTGCACTCATATATTTTGGGCTCTGAAGACCTGGGATCGAAGCATATTCTTGTAATTTGCTTATTTCTATTCAGAGGATTTTTCTAGGTATTACACCCAAATTGAAGCAAAATTTGATCTCTTATGAGTTCCTCCATATCATCCATTGTTGTGGTCAAGGCACTTTATTTGTTGTTTATGACTCGATTCAAGAATAGTATTGCCAAGCGATTTAAGAAGCGTGATTTGAGGTATTATTGATTCGGGGGATTCATCATGGTATCATAAAGTTCTTGAGAATTGGTTTGTGGTCAAGATAAGGGAAAAAGATACATTGGTCATGATTTATTTGGAAGGCGTGGTTCAAGCTTACTTTGAATCCAGTTATCCGTTTCCCGTATTCTTTTAAGCCCTTTTCAAATTCGGTCCATTATTGCCATCTCTATCTTAAGCTCATAATCATTTTCAAGCCCACTATCCATAAACAATTTCTTTTATAATCTATGTACCCATTCCCTATCTCACAAAAATTCAAATTCATTTGGAAAAAGGAGAAGAAAACTACAAAACCAATTAAAAATTCATTATCCCAATTATCCAAGTCCAAAAATCCATTTTTTTGGTACTTATTATTATTAATCATATTGTCAATCCTTGTTTTAGCCTTTTGTCTAGAGTCTAACTTTCAAACCATGTTCTACAAACTTTTACCCATTCTCAAGTTTCAATCACCTCATAAATCAATTTCAAAATTCTGAAATCCAGTTTTCATATCCATATTCACATGTTAAACACTTCAAGTGTCTATATTAACTCATTAAACTATTGATACAATGTCACAGCCAGTTAATTAAGCAATTTGCAAAAATAATAAGTAATATGCATACCATATTACCATCCTGAGTCATATAATTGGATTCAATTATCCACCTTCTATTTAAACCAGAAAAATTACACAAGAAGAAAAGAAAAAGTTTCAGTTACAAAACTCATAACTCAATTCATAACTAATTCTAACTGAATCTCTAACAAAAAAAAACTAATAGAAACTTCCGATTGAATCTAGAAACTATTGACTGAAACTTCCAGAAGCTTCATATGGATCGGTATATAGATACGGATCCATTGGCTACTGATTTTTTTTCTGGAGCTTGAACTATAAGCTTTCCTCTTCCCGGTTTTCCTCCCATTTTCCCGGAATCCTTCCACCACAATTCATCATTCATTTCCTCCTCTTCTTCACTCCATCACCATAATCTTCAACTTTATTCAATCTCTCATCATCACTGCAAAACCTGAAACCATTTTCAATCCTGAAAATGAATTCAAGAACTACAATTCAGAATCACCACAGCGGCAAAAACTACAAGAATATTTCAGAAAGAAAGGAAATCGGCATCATAACAACTCAGAATGACATCAGGGACTGAGCCTCCATTAATCTGCAGCAACAAGTCCCTGCAACGATCCACCCCAAACACAACCTGAAAAAATCAGAAGCAGATCCAGTTCAGAAGGGTCTCTTCATCATATCAAACAATTTGAATTGAAGAAGTTGCAAAAACAACACAACCTTCGATCAATAATCAGAAGAAGAAAAAAGATTTGAAGCCATAACAGAGTCCTAACAGAAAAATACCGATTCTTTTCGGTGGATCCGCTCACTCTATGAATCTGTTTGGGGGCCATCATCTCTCTCGGAGCTCTATTCATCTTCGACGGGTTCGTCACTCAAGATTTGGTTCTGCCATCAAGACGATAATCCGTTTTTGGCGGTCACGATGACTTCAACGGACATCATCAATCTTCAACCAACACTCTTGATCGATCATACCCTCCTTCAAAATACCAGACCCGCAGCGAGAAGAAAGCAAAGATTCATAAACAAAGCATCAACAACAACTCCTTATCTGTAAATCAATGAGTCAAAACGCAAGAATGCTACTGCGAGGAAGATAATGAGCAAAGTTTGCGCAACAGAGTTCGAATTCGTACCTGAGTTGTGAAGCTTCGACGCATCTAGAGTTCGTGACACCGTTACCGTGCTTGTGTGGTCGGATTTGTGCGAAGGAGTACGGATCGAATTGGGAGAGTGTGAAAAAGGCGAGCGGCGATTCCGTCAAAGCAACGGAGGCGGAGGTCTTTATGGCCGGTGTGATGGTGCGACGCCATTCAGGCGGTGTGACTCACGCTGAAGGGGAGGTTGCCGGCGGCGCCGGTCTGAACGGAGGAGGTCCAAAGGAGGCGGCTAGGGTTTTGCGTGAAAGAAATTGAGGAAGAGGGGTAAGGTTAATGGTATGAGGAGGAAGGTAGGAGCTGCGATTTGGAGCGATCCAAGAACACGGTGAAACGGCGGCGAATACTTTCGTCGATGGCAAGGTACGTTCTCTGATTTTGGTGTTTAAAGGTGTTCGAATCTAGAGGTTTGAGGGAGGTTTAGGAGGAATTGTTTGAGGGTTTGAGTAGAGGAGAAGAAGAAGACGAGGAAGGATGAAGAAGGTGGCGGAAGAGAGGGGAATGGCTGATGGCGGCGGAGAGCAAGAGAGAAGGGAGAACCTAGGGTTTTGAATAGGATGGTCATACGTTTTCATTATAAGCTTTAATCTGGTTTTATTTATTTTTCATTAAGGTAATTGATGAGGAGATTAAAAGGAAACAGGTAATTAAAAAAAACAATTAAGAATAATAAAAAGCATTTCATTAATATATAATTAATCCCATTGTTAATGTCAAAGTTGAGAAGATAAGTTCCTGCGCAGTGGGCCTAGGAAGTTCGCTATCCCCACCCCCGTTTTCGGCCCATTCTGTTTTCAACAAAAAAAAATGCTTCCTATACACCCCCAGGCTCCTGCGCATTGGGCCTAGGGAATTCGCTATTGACACCCTCAATCTGAGCCCATTTGGTAATTTTTAACTTAGAAACATTTCCTTTATCACCTCCCTTTCTATTTTCATTTCTTTCAATTTCTATTTTATACCTTTTTCAATTAATTCACAAATAAATATAAAAACATATACTAAAATTCTATAAAAATTATATTAGGATTTTATGACATTTTAGAACCATGCCCAATTTTTATTTTCTGAATTTAACCATTTTTCGATTTAATTTCGAATTTTCATTTAATTGATTTTCTATTGTATTCTCATATGGACACATAAATTTGTCCAATTTCTTTCTGCCACTTCCCATAATATTTTCTGCCCATTCTTTTTGCTATGATTAAAGGACAAGTTAAAGTACCTAGAATATTTTTTGGTGAATTTTTAGGACATTTTTTTCTATTGTTTTGGTAGTATAATTTGTGTAAATTTGTGATTGAACTTTACATAGGATTAGGTGACCATTTGCCTTAGTTAGAATGAAATTTCTTTAGAGATTTTTTTACACAATAATATAATCAGGTTGAAGACCTTAGGAATTTAATTTTATTTTTTTTTCATGACTTTTAATATTTTTTGTCATTTTAATTCATTTCCATTATATTGTACATATTCATGGTTCATATCATTCACTAACTATTTGTTTTTTTTTGTGCAAGGTGTTTTGCAAGGTTTGGCTTATGGACTTGGATATTTTATGCCTTAATTGTGTTTTATACTTTGTGTATTTTGTGATGTAATAGCTTAGAATTTGTATGCTTGTATAGTTTCCATAAATAGGATAGAAAAGATAAAACGAATCGATAGAAAACCAAATTTTCAAAAAAACAAATAAAGTATTCGATCCAACGTCGAGTATATTTTTAAATAAATAAATAAAGTTGCATGTAACTATAGGGTTCTTCGATCACCATCGTTCCATTCCATTCAACCAGAATCAAACCTTGTATGTTTCACACCATAAGTCGTGCGTCTCAGCACCACGCAACCGACCCACCCAAACCATGGTTCCATCCTGTTTACATTTCATTCACGTTTTACCTACCATGACTTAGGAGGACCTTATTGCTCATTATTAACTTCTTTTACTTAGTATTATATCTCTTAGGTAGATTCAAATTGCAAACCTCACTAACCATAGGTTATCCATGAATTCAACTAATTTAGGGTAAGTCTAGTTTCCCTTAGAATGTTTACCTTTTTATAACTTGAGTTTCTCTTCTCATCTTAAAAGAAAATAAAAAAAAACACTTAATAAAGGAAAAGGTGTACAATGCGCCACGAGCCTTAAGCTACACGGGAAATGACTAGTGGGGGTCTCCTTCACTCTTCTAGGATGCTTTACAAACGTTCCATTGGGGGCGATCTTGGAAAGTATTCGCTCCTGTGTCATAGTCTTTAGTGTTGTACATTCAATAAACACAAATTCAAAACATTTCTTATAAAAGACAACAAACCAAGAAGTCACGTCTTCTCATCTCATCTCATACTCTTTGCGGACGAACATGACTTGTCTCGACAGTTCAAACAGCGATACGGTAAACACCCTCGAGTCAGAGCCGGTAACACCTGAGCTAGAGCTATGGCAACGTCATCCTAAAAATCACAAACGAGTGTAAGCCTTAGTTAGACGAACTACGGCGTCTCTGATCCTCATTTATCCCGATGAGGTACGTAGGCAGTGGGGTAGGGCCCATTCGAGCACAATCTTTCTTTTTCCCTACATTTTCCCATTTTATTCCCATTTTCCAATTTCATTTCTTTTCTCATTTCCATTTCATTCCAGATAGCTATTCTTTCAGTTAAACAGCACATTATTTCTCACCCTTTGAAAACAGACTTTTAAGCGTGGATCCCGTCGGGTACGGTGGACGGATTGGGGTGCTAATACCTTCTCAATTCGTAACCGACTCCCGTATCCAGATCTTTGGTTCGCAAAGGCCTCGACCTTTTCCTTCTTCCTTAGGTTTGTGCAACATTACCTTTCCCATTCATTCGGGATAAAAATGTCTGGCTGGAGACTCTACCTTTTCCGCGCCACTTTCGCGTTTGTACTAGGATGAAAATCCCGGGAGCGACAAAAGTATCACGACATAAGACAAATGTCGGATAGAAGAAAGTTGTTTTATCGGTGACTTACTGGGGAACGGTAAACACGGACGAGTGCTCACGCTCAAGAATAAAAAGGTAAGCGTGTTTGACGTTGTGTATAGATTAAAGATGTGGACGAGCATCCTTAGCACCATGATACGGACGAGTATCGGTAGAAACAAACGCTGAGACGTGTTCAGAGATGATGATACTGACGAGTACCAACTGGTTAACAAGGAACACGGACGAGTGTCGAATCTGTTGAGGAGTGATATAAACAAGATACGGACGAGTATCAAAGATTTCTGTATAGGTATGAGTTTATATGGGTTTGTTAGTGAAGTTGGTGCAAGACACGGACGAGTGCTCGACTTGCTGGGGAATGTATGATACGGAAGAGTGTCGCATATGTATAAGTATAAACAGGCATTTGTTTTGAGAATGCAAAGGATATGCTTTGGCTTTCTGTGGGGATAGGATGGCACGGACGGGTGTCGAAAATAGTGTTATAAATAAGTACTTGGTTTGCAGAAAGTGTTCTGGAAACCGTGTTGGGGAAGTATGACACGGACGAGTGTCAAAAAAGAGCATGTATAGGTATCTGTATTTGAGAGTGGAAACAGGACGCTTTGGCTTATATCTGTAGGGGATACGAGTTTTTATATATATTGCTAATGAAATAATGATGGTAACTGTATGTGACTGGCTCGAACCTGGCTTGTGATCATGCAAATGTTTGATTTTTGTCGTAATGCTCCGTATTAGACGGAATGCTACGCTTATTTGGTGAATATGATGCAAATGCTATGATTATGCAAAAGAGAAAACGATCCGGGACTCGGATCCCGCTTGAGGAAAAGATCTCTGGCTGATCTGCTTGGAGGGATAACCCAGCTGGTGAGAGATCATTGGTAGATCTTACAGGAGGGAGAACTCTGCTTGGAGAAATAGATCAGTGGTAGATCCATCCGTGATGAGAACTCAGCTGGGGGGAAGGAAACTTCTGTCACTTTGTTGTGTAAGAGTTTCAGGCATCGCTCTTCTGGGGAGAGGATGGAAACTCTATGGGGATATGGTTCTTTTAACCTTGTTGAGGATGAGAGATCTGGCGCTCTGGTGGGGATCTCGGCTGGGGAAGGTCCTGTTGTGTAGACTTGTGTTGGATATGAGGAGGCTTTGACAACTTCGTTGGGAAAAGCATTTCAGATATTGCTCGGGAGATCCTTCTTAGGGAGGAGATAAATCCTGGAAGTAGCATGTTGGGGACTCAATGTTTGGCGTGCCCCATGTTGTGTATTGAATACTTGCAACCTGTTAAATCAAAAGAA
This sequence comes from Lathyrus aphaca, assembly GCA_963966055.1. Taxonomy (NCBI): domain Eukaryota; kingdom Viridiplantae; phylum Streptophyta; class Magnoliopsida; order Fabales; family Fabaceae; genus Lathyrus; species Lathyrus aphaca. The sequence continues at coordinate 65,934,641 of OZ014520.1, read as the reverse complement.
ACGCACAAGTATCCTGAGGTATCCTTTACCGGATTCCGTCATAGGAGTTAGGCCTTCCTGAAAGTAATTTTATTTCCTACAAACATTTATTGAAAAACAGCTCATTTATTTTATGCAAGTACTATATCATGAATATTGGACATTTTGTAAACGAAACAAAAATGTCCAAAACGAGATGTGACTGAAAACTCTGATTTTATTAATCTGGGTACCCTGAATTGGCAAATACAGTCAAAGAAACAAATCCCCTGGAATGAGGAGATTGCTATAAATTGAGAAAAGTAAAAGTGTTGGCAATGTTGATGACGCTCCGGTGAGCTTCCTTTGCTATGACTTGTATGACCTTGACGTTCTTCTTATCTTGCTTTCTAAAAAAAGTTGATTCTGACTGATGCTTTATCCTTTCGAAGCTTGCCGTGTTGCGAGCGATACAGACGAATTCAGAATGCAGTTGTTCGCTTATTCCCTGATTTTGCGTGGATCGCCCTTTCGGGTTTTCGATCCACCGGGATACCCATTTTTGCCTGAGCTGTCCAATGCGGCTTTTCAACTCAGCGGCTTTTCAACTCAGCGGGTGTACATTTTTTTTTTCAATTTTCCCTTATTTTTCCCGAGTCCTTTATTTTGTTTTTGACTCGCCGGGATGCCCTATTTTTTCCTGGACTTGCATTCTGTTTTTATGTCCAGCGGGTTATTTTATGCGAAGTATTTTTTAACTGCATCTGAATTCACAGGGGATAAGAAATCTTCATCATCCATAGTAGTGAGAATCAGTGCTCCACCAGAGAAAACCTTCTTTAATATGAATGGACCATCGTAGTTTGGAGTCCATTTGCCCTTGTGGTCTGTATGAGGAGGAAGGAGTCTTTTCAGCACAAGATCTCTTACTTGGTATTCCTGAAGCCTGACTTTCTGATCGAAAGCTTTCTTCATCCTTTTCTGATATAACTGCCCATGACAGATAGCAGTTAATCTCTTTTCTTCGATCAAATTCAGTTGATTGTACCGAGACCGAACCCATTCTGCTTCGTCTATCTTTACATCCATCATTACCCGTAAGGAGGGTAGCTCAACTTCAACAGGTAGGACTGCCTCCATACCATACACAAGTTGATAAGGCGTCGCCCCAGTAGACGTTCTGATTGAGGTTCGATACCCATGCAAGGCAAATGGTAGCATTTCATGCCAGTCTTTGTAAGTAACCACCATCTTTTCCACAATCTTCTTGATGGTTTTGTTAGCAGCCTCAACAGCGCCATTCATCTTTGGTCTATAAGGAGAAGAGTTGTGATGCTGGATTTTGAGGTCCTGGCACAGTTCTGCCATCATTTGTTTGTTCAAATTGGAACCATTATCAGTAATGATCCGCTCGGGTACTCCATATCGACAGATGATGTCTCTTTTCAGAAATTTGGCTACCACTTGTCTGGTGATGTTTGCATATGAAGCTACTTCAACCCATTTGGTGAAGTAATCAATGGCAACCAAGATGAATCTGTGGCCATTTGAAGCGGTCGGTTCGATCTTTCCAATCATGTCAATGCCCCACATGGCAAAGGGCCAAGGTGAAGGCATCACGTTCAAAGGATTTGGAGGCACATGCACTTTATCTGCGTAGATCTGGCATTTGTGGCACTTTCTGGCATAGGCACAACAGTCTGCATCAATTGTGATCCAGTAGTAACCTGATCGTAATAATTTATTAGCCATTGCATGTCCTCCAACATGGGTACTGAAAGATCCTTCATGCACCTCGTGCATCAACAAGTCTGCTTCTTCCTTATTAACACATCTGAGTAGCACCATGTCAAAGTTCCGCTTGTATAATGAACCATCAGCATTAAGGAAGAAACTAGCGGCCATCCTTCTTAATGTCTTCTTATCATTGGATGATGCCCCAGGTGGGTATGTTTGATCCTCTAAGAATCTTTTGATGTCATGGAACCAAGGCTTGTCATCTTTAGCAATATCCACGGAGAATACGTATGTTGGTCGGTCTAGTCTGGATACTGAAATCAGAGGCACATAATTGGCACTTTGAACCTTGATCATGGAGGAAATGGTAGCTAAAGCATCTGCGAACTAATTTTCGTCTCGAGGGATGTACTCAAGTTTGACTGTTGTGAAGAAAGTCAATAATCTCCTCATGTAGTCACGGTATGGGATCAGATGCTCTTGGTGAGTGTACCATTTGTCGTTGGTTTGATTGATTATCAAAGTTGAATCTCCGAAAACATTAAAAGTCTTGATCCTGAGGTCAATGGCTTCCTCAAGACCCATGATGCATGCTTCGTATTCTGTTTCGTTGTTAGTGCAGGCAAAGTTGAGTTTTGCCGAGAAAGGCATATGAACTCCTTTAGGTGTAATAAGCATTGCACCAACCCCACGAACATTCATATTGACATCCCCATCAAACATCATTGTCCACTCTTCTTCTGGATCAGGACCTTCAGTGTGAACTGGCTCTTCACAATCTCTTGCTTTTAATTACATGATGTCTTCATCGGGGAGTCAAATCTCATGGGCTGATAATCATCAATGGGTTGCTCAGCCAGATAGTCAGACAGTACACTGCCTTTGATGGCCTTTTGAGATGTGTACTGAATGTCATACTCTGTCAGAATCATTTGCCATCTAGTAACCCTTCCGGTAAGTGCTGGCTTCTCAAATATGTACTTGACGGGGTCCATTTTTGAGATCAACAAGGTAGTGTGTGTCAACATATACTGTCTTAGTCGGCGAGCAGCCCACGCTAAAGCACAACAAGTTTTCTCGAGCAGTGAATAACATTGTTCACAGTCGGTAAACTTTTTGCTTAGGTAGTATATTGCACACTCTTTTCGACCAGACTTGTCATGCTGGCCCAGCACACACCCCATTGATCCTTCTAATATTGTTAGGTACATTATTAGAGGTCTTCCTTCAATTGGAGGCATGAGAATTGGAGGTTCTTGCAGGTACTCCTTGATCTTGTCAAAGGCTTTCTGACAATCGTCGTTCCACTTAACTGTCTGTTCCTTTCTTAACAATTTGAACAAGGGTTCACAGGTCGCAGTAAGGTGAGATATGAACCGTGAGATGTAGTTCAATCTACCTAAGAACCCCCGAACTTCTTTTTCAGTCCTAGGTGCAGGCATCTCCTGGATGGCTTTTACTTTGTCAGGATCAACCTCAATTCCCTTTTCACTTACGATAAATCCCAGCAACTTACCAGAACGTAACCTGAATGTGCATTTGTTGGGGTTTAACTTCAACTGATACTTTCTCAGACGCTTGAACAACTTCAGCAGATTTACCAGATGATCTTCTTCAGTGAGGGACTTGTCAATCATGTCATCCACGTAGCATTCAATTTCTTTGTGGATCATGTCGTGGAATAATGTTACCATAGCCCGTTGATAAGTCGCACCGGCATTCTTCAGTCCAAATGGCATTACCTTGTAACAAAATGTGCCCCAAGGTGTGATGAAAATCGTTTTTTTCATGTCTTTAGGTGATATCTTGATCTGATTATACCCAGAAAAACCATCCATGAAAGAAAACACCGAGAACTGAGATGTGTCATCGACCAGTATATCAATGTGAGGTAATGGGAAATCATCCTTCAGGCCAGCTCTGTTCATATCCCGGTAATCTACACACATACGTACTTTGTCATCCTTCTTAGGCACTGGTACAATGTTAGCAACCCACGGCGGGTAACTAGTTACAGCAAGGAAACCGGTGTCCCACTGTTTTTGTACTTCTTCCTTAATCTTCATGGCCATATCTGGGCGAGTACGGTGTAGCTTTTGCTTCACTGGAGGGAAATCTTCTTTTAATGGCAGCTTGTGCATAACAATATCGGTATCTAGACCTGGCATGTCTTGATAGGACCAAGCAAAGACGTCGACGTATTCTCGAAGCATACTGATAAGTTGTTCTTTCACTGGAGCTTGCAGAGCGGCCCCAATCTTCACTTCTTTCAAATCCTCCTCGGTACCAAGATTAATTGTTTCAACCTCCTCCTGATGAGGAGTAATCACTTTCTCTTCTTGCCTCAACAACCTGGCTAACTCTTCAGGCAACTCATAGTCTTCTTCAACCCCTTCATCAGCTTGATTAATTGAATTGTCGAAGTCATACAAGGTCATAGCGGTGTTGTTGTCGGTGCAATCTGGAGGGTAATCTCTGCAAGGTTTGAGATTGCTTCGTTTTAGTGATCAATTTTAATCTTGTTCAGAAAAAATGAAGTTATTTATTTTGAAAACATTGCCATTTTATTGTTTTGTACAAAAGTAAAAAATGAAAAGACAGTGAGCGAAAAAAAAGACTTGTTTGCAAAAGATGTCAGATATTCATTGATATTCCATTTGCACAAAATTACAATATGGCCCTATTACAAAATGAGTCCTGACACCTTAGGCAAGATGCAGGACTTGATGCATGCTGAAAAAAGCAGGAAATAATAATTACTCTGCAGGAGTAACCCTTATAATTTCCTGGGAAGACCAGTTAAGGACTTGGTGACCCGGGATCCTTGGACGTATCCAGCTCTCCAGGTTGAGGTCACTTTCCGCCTCGTCTTCCACGTTGTTAACAGCATCTGGGGTGAGCATCCTCCCACTGATGAACCTGGGCTCTTTAGTAGCCTCTGCTTGATCTTGTTGAAATGGTTTATAATCCAAACTGAATCTGTCCTCCTTCTTCTCCATCGGTAGCAGCTTGCCCCAGCCTTGGGCATTTCCATCTTCAACAACCTTCCGAGCTTGCTGATAGGAGACAATCGAAGTACCCATCCTATCCTCCTGGGATGCAGCAAATACTTCAGTCGTCTCCTCATTGACGTTCAGTGCTTCGAACCCTTGGCTCATGGTTTCATGGATTTCACCATCCATCTCAATGTATTTGTATGTAGCCAGATGGCTAACAAAGATGTCCTCTTCACCACAAATGGTGATAATCTGTCTTTCCCACTCATATTTCAATTTCTGGTGAAGGGTCGACGTAACCGCGCCAGCGGCGTGAATCCATGGTCGACCCAACAAACAGTTGTAGGTTGGATGAATGTCTATCACATAGAAAGTAGTCTGAAAGACCTGCGGACCGATTATCACAAGCAGCTCCACCTCTCCAAGAACAGACCTCTTGGAGCCAAAAGCCCTGACCACCAGTTTGCTTGGTCGGAGAGATATACCATCATATTCGAGCTTGAAAAGAGCTTTCTTCGACAAGACATTGAGTGAAGACCCAGTGTCTAGAAGAACATGAGAGAGCACAACCCCTTTACACTCTAGAGTGATGTGTAAAGCTTTGCTGTGGTGACGTCCTTCCGTTGTTAAGTCAACATTGGTGAAACCTAGCCCATGGCTAGTATTGACATTAGACACCACTGTCTCAAGCTGATTCATTGTGATCTCCTCCGGCACGTAGGCAGCGTGCAAGACTTTAAGTAGTGCATCCCGATGAGCTTCGGAACACAACAGCAAGGATAAGATGGAGATCTTAGAAGGGGTTTGGTGGAGCTGATCCACAACCTTGTAGTCACTTCTTTTAATTATCCTCATAAACTCATCCACATCTTGATCAAAGGATGATTTATGGGTCTCTTTTGGTGCAGGTTCTTCAGGTGCCACACTTTTCCCTTTGGCTTTGGCAACAGCCTCTGCCTCAGTATTAGTTCTTGAAGCTTGTGACGCAAAGAGGCATCCGCTTCGGGTGAAGCCTCCGCCTCCCCCGACATTATCCACTTGGGGTGTGAGAACCGAAGAATCAAGAAGGACTTTGTCTCCGTTGCAATAAAGGTCTGCACCATAGTGTCATGGTACAACATTGTCTTTGTCATATGGAATAGGCCCTGTCACCGTGATGGTAACTGGGCTGACTGCAGCAGAGGTGGGAACCGTTATTGTTTGTGGATCATAAAAGATGGTGACAGGACTTCTTGTGGATGTTGGTGGTGATGAATTGAAGCTTGGTTGTTGCTGAAACTGTTGCTGAGATTGTTGTTGATAATTGTTGGAAACAGGGACCGTCGTAGGGTCATAATAGATGGTCACCGTGGAGACGTCGTTGTTGGTGGTTGTTGTAGTTGTAGAAGTAGGTGCAAATGAACTGTTGTTTGTTGAAGTGATGGAAAAGGTGGTTGCTGATTTTGTAGATGAGTTTGTGGGAACAATTGTCATTGCAGTTGTAGGAGAAACACTTGTTGTTGAAAAAGGAGTTGCTGGTGTTGTGGAAGCGGTTGTTGTTATTTGCAGAATACCTTCTTTGATCAAGCCATTGATGCCATTCCTTAGGCTTGCACACCCGTTCACGGAAACTTTGCAAGATTCACAACAGGCCTCACAACCTGGAAACACCTGACATTTTAAAAGCTGAGCTTTAACCTCTTCCAGAGGTGTCTGAATACTTGCAGTATCTTCAATCAAACTCATGGGTGAGCCCTCCTCTATTGCATTTATCCTTGGCCCACCATGGATGGGCATAGGATTCTTCATGACATTAGGAGGTGGTGCAAAATTTAGGGCCTTTGAATCTACCAGATCCTAAACCTTCATGTGCATAGCCCTGTATTTTTCTGTGGAATGACCAGGTGCATTAGAATGAAAAGCACACCTAGCATTGACGTTGTAATTTCTTGGAAGATTCTGAGGATCAGGTGAAGCCAATGTCCTTAACTCGACAAGATTGAGCTTTAGGAGTTGTGGCAACAATGTGGCATATGGCATTGGTATAGGGTCAATCACCCTGTTGATCTGAGATGGCCGTTGTTGGAAACGACGTTGTTGTTGGTTGTTGTTATTGTTGTTGTAGGATCTCTGTTGAGGAAATTGTGGTTGTTGAGGAAAATGTTGTGGTTGTTGAGTATACTGAGGAGGTGGAGCAGGAATAGTGACGGCAGCAACTGATCTTGGCAGATATTGGGGTCTCCCTCTTCCCATATGTACAGAGTTTGTTTCACCGGATCTGCAGGGCCCTGTAAATGGTTTCCTTGCACTGCTTAAACTGACACCGTTGTCGAAAATCTTCCCCATTTTGAATAAGCTCTCAATTCTTTCCCCGGCTATCACCACGTCTGTAAAGCTGGTGGAAGAAAAAGCAGCTAACCTGTCAATATAAGTACCCTGGAGAGTATTCATGAACATATATGCCATATCCCTTTCTGACATCGAGGGTTGAACGGCAGCAGCTAGTTGCCTCCATCTTTGGGCGTACTCCCTAAAGCTTTCTCGAGAGGATTGTGACATTCCCATCAGAAGGGTTCTGTTTGGAGCCATGTCCAGATTAAATTGATATTGATGGATGAAGGCTTCGGCCAAGTCTTTCCAATTCCTAACTGTGGCCCTGGTAAAGTGAGAGTACCATTCCCGGGATGCCCCTGTCAAGCTATCCTCAAAGTAAAACATCCATAGTTTCTCATCCATGGTGTAGGCTTTTAATCTCCGCGGGAAAGACTGAAGATGGGTACGTGGGCAGGATGTGCCATTGTATCTTTCAAAACAAGGAGGTTTGAACTTGTGAGGAATTCTAACCCTCTCCACTAATCCCATATCCATGACATCAAAACCCAGAGAGTTTTGGGATTCAAGAGACCTTAGCTTTTCTACTATTTCATCCAACCGACGATCGTAGACTTCGTCTCCAGCCCCAACCACAGTAAATTGTTCTTCCTGAGGGTCCTCCTGCAAAGCCCTCCCTCCAGTATTACCTTGGGTGTTTCTTATAGCATTGATTTTCGGGTTTAGATGAGGTCCAAACTCTGGGGGATTAGTACGAGGCTGTAGGTGATCGTTGTTGCTGGTACCCCCTGTACCTGGATGGTTTTCCTCGGGAGTTTGCCGTTCGACTAACTCTCTCAGTCTCTCCTGGCTCTGAGCCAATACATTCATCACTGTCATAAATTGATTCATTTGGGCCCTCATCTATGTCCTTTCATTGGCCATTTGGGCTCTCACTTCAGTCAAGTCTTATTGAACTTGATCCATTTGTAATCCTGGAAGGTTGTTTCTTGTCGGATACCGGTGCACTCTATTGACAGGGAACACTCTTCTGCGAGCAATGCTTCCTGAAACCACAACAAAGTGAGAAACAACAACAAAACAAAACCTACAAAACAAAGAGAAAATGTTAGTATGCAATGCAGGATGCCTATTTTTCTTCCAAGGGTATCCGGTTTGGTTCTTTGGTTTTGACCTTCCAGACCTCGAGGAAATGATGATGTTGCAGAGAGATAAAGCCCATGAAATAATACAAACCATATATTACAAAGAGTGAAGATACATAGTTTGATTACAATAAAGTTCCCATGGGGGGTCAAAATACATCAACAACAACAAAAGTACAAACAAAAGAAGGTACAAATACAAAGAAATCAAACATCCAGTCCAAAATCATCCTCTCTAACTTCCTTTAGGAGAGCCTCAATCACTGGACCAACTGGGTGCTCTGTGATAGACCTGATGAGAAGGTTCCTGGTGGCAATGGCACTGGTCAACTTCTTATGCTTATCCTGGTCCTTTGATCTCTTCAACCCCGCCCGGAGCTTCAACTCAGAGATCTCCTTCTACGCTGCTAATAAGGCCTCCTGGTTCTTCTTCTCTCTAGCCTCCAACTGCTCTATCCTAGCTTGGGTCCTTTGATCTTCCTGTGCACAAGCCTCAGTGATCCTGATCCACCTAGCCTGACTCTCCTCTAAGTAATGATCAGCCATGGCCTTCTGATTCTTAGCTTCCTTGCAAGCATTCTTCAGCACTAACTCCCATGCTCTAGCTCTTCTGATGTAGTCATTTGTCTTCTCAATCTTGGTCAAGTGCTCAATCCGGAGCTTCTCTAACCTTTCATTATCCAGACGGTTGTCATTCCTCTCCCAGAGGGTCTTCTTCAAGGCTTCAGAGAGTTGAGTATTCCTCTCTTTCAATTTCTCAAACTCCTCTAAGCTGACAGTAGCTGCAGGCTCCACAGCTGATGGTCCAGGTACATCCTCTAAGCTGAATGGCATACGGGTGATCTTTCCCCTGGTACGAGACCAGTCAAGATACTGAGTTGAAGTTATGTTGCTTCCCTTGCCTAGAATAGTTGTCCCCTTAGTTTGAATGTTGTCCCAGGCCCAAGCTGCCTGTCTGACAATGGCAAGGTTGTGCTGGATGTCACAATAGAGGGTTTCTGTCAAATCTTTCCCTCTTGGGGGATGTACCAAAGCATTCCCTAATTGCCTCTTGAAAAGCAAAGGGTTGTAGTTGATGCAACCTTTTACTCCAATCAAGGGTACATTGGGATACTGCCCACAGCTGGTGATGATATCTTTGCCCTTGGTGCTCTGAGTGCACCATCTGATGTCTTCTGATGTAAGGGCAATCAATCTCTTAGCCCAGTTCCTTGGCTGATGGGGATTCAAGAAAGTGTCTGATTTTGGCAAGTTCCTTAACAACCAATCAGTAGAAGAGGGGTGCATAGCATCTGACCAATCTTCCCCTCTGCTTCTCATTCCTTTGATGCACTGAGTAATAAAAGTCTCCAAGCAGGGTAGGGACTGGATTCCTCAACAGGAAGAGGTGAATAGCACTCTTGCTTACAAACTTAGGCTCGTCTACAAACAAGATGACTCCATATATGTTGAGTGCCAAGAGTGCACAAACAGTATCCCACTTCCCTGCTGCAGCATGCAAGGTGGCCTGGGAGATCAAGAAATCTAAGTGAAGGCCTGGAATTCCAGCCTTGGTGGTCATGCTCTGGTCAATGAGGGTGGACTCCATGTGCAAAGCCTTAGCTACATCTTTATTCTTGGGAGCAACAATCTTAGGGTTGAAAGGAATCCCCCTCCTGATGGGGACACCTAACAATATGGAGAACTCTTCCATTAATGGTCCTAGCTGAAAATCTGGGAAAGTGAAACATCTGAGAGGAGGATCATAGAACTGGAGACAGGTGTGAATCATGCTCCTCTAGGATGCATCCAAATCCATGATCATGTCCATAATGCCACCATAATGTTCCTTGAATAAAGGGACATGATCAGGAGTGATGAGAGCCTGCATCTGCCTGATGCCTGTCAGAGTAGGCTCAAAGAAATGATAGGTGATGTTGCTCTTCTTGGATGTGTCCATGCTGACAATGGATGCTGGTAAAGGTCACTGAAGAAGATGCTGAAGAAAAGTCTCTGGTGAAGACAACTGGTGAAGATAACTGGAGGAGGGTACTGAAGAAGAATCTCTGATGAAGATGGCTGATGCAGATAGCTGAGGGAATCTGAGCAGTAGAACATGTCAAAACCAAACCAAAGATAAGACATGGATACCCTGTAAAACAAATAGACAAATGTTAAATGATGCAAAATGATGTATGCAGAATGATATGCAAAGGGTTTGTGATCAAGTGATGGATCTGTTATCTGCCTTGATAGGGTCCATGTGTGTTCATAAGTCCGGATGGAGGCTTAGAAAACTAGTAACCAGGTGGGGGACTCAAATAAAGAGTCACAAGTCCAGGGTTTCACAAGAACAACCCAAAATGATACAACCTTAAAACAATATTAGTAACAAGGGTATGATGAGGCCAAGGGTTCCTGCAAACCTCTAAACAACCCAACCCCCTCACATGTATTGTTCTAGAACAAGGATCCCCAGACTTGGATCAGTTATGAGAAGTGTAAACACTTCTAACCCAGAGGTACAATGTTTACAATAATCATAAAAGATCCTCCTCTAATTCACCTCATATGCTGAAGGTCATAAAAAGGTCATCCAGACTTAGCAGGCTTCCCAGATAGCCCTAGTACTACAGGAAATCCGTAGCACAGAGTTCTCAAGAAGAAACCCATATCTGAACCGTGTTTCATATTCCCGCACCAGACCGAAATGGAATGGGAAAGAATATGAAGCCACTTTATCCTATGTGTCACTCAGGTCCCTGGTATGGAACCTTACTCACTCAATGATCCCTCCCACCAAAACAGACAAGAGATCCAGCACACATGATATGATGATAACAATATGAAATGCATATAAATAGTAAATGAAAGCAATAATAAAAGCTGTACAGAAAGCAATAAATAAAGCAGTAAACAAAAAGCACAAGTAGCACATAACACCCCCATAAACACAAATCAAACAAGCGCTAGGAGAAACCCACAAAAAGAACCAGAAGCCCTGGTTGCAAGATAAAGTCCCCAGCAGAGTCGCCAAGCTGTCGCTCCCGAAGATTTGCATCCCCGGTACAAGCGCGAATGGTCGGTGAAAGGATAATATGAAGGTGAAGATCAATAGAGTCGCCAGCTAGGCATTTTTATCCCGAAGGAAAGGTAATGCTGCATAAACCTAAGAAAAGATGGATAAGACGGTTGCGAACCAGAGAAACTGAGAAAGGGGGTTGGTTACAACCTGGGAAGGTATTAGCACCCAGATTGTCCATCGTACTCGACGAGATCCACTCTTGAAATATTGTGTTAAAAAGGGGTAGGTGTATATGCTATCTGTGTGCAAAAGCAGGAAAAGAATATACAAGTGTCAGTGCAAAAGGTAGTGAAATGCTGAGGAGCTGAGGCTTAAAAAGAAGGCTGGAAGAGGGGGAAGACAAAGAGACTTTTGTTCGATAACTGTTAAGTTATGCCTACGTATCCTCGCGTGCAATGAAGAAGTCAGAACACCATAGTTCGACTCAAAGAGACTGGAAATGAATTGACTATGAACTGCTTGCTTGTCTATGCTCAAGTGTATGACTCGTCTGGCTCGAGTGCTAATTGTCTTGCATTAGACGGAAGAAGCAAGTTCTCGTTTGTGAATGAGTGTGATGAGAAAAGAATCCCGGAGGAGAAAATTATTGTTTGTTTTTGTGTTTTTAGTTTTTTATTGTTTTTGGTGTTTTGCATAGGATTATGAGCTTAAGCCTAAATCAAGGGCTTATAAACTCATTATATCCTCCCTGATTAGGGATAATGAGCATACTTAAGTAATAAGCATCTCAACTTAATTACCATGATGATGTAGGATTAAGATCATTAACCTACTTGTGATTACTTAGATGTTTTTGGATTTTTGTTTAGTGTTAAGTAATGAGTTTAATCTCTAATCACAGATTAGTGAACTCATTACACCATCCTAATAGAAGGATAATAGATGAGAACACTTAAGCTGAGGAAGATACCTCAACTTAATCCATGGTTAGGGACTAAATTCATTATATAACAAGCCTTTATTAAATGAATTTTAATTAAGGGATGAGATTAAGAAATGGATTTTATGGTTTGTAAGACATCTTGAGGGGGACTTGTCCATTAAACACTAGGGTTAGTCCTTCTTAACCATAAGGAAGAATTAGAACCCTAATGTAAGGCCCAAGTTACAAGATGGAGTCTTAGTGATTATTAAGATGATTTGATTAAGAGGTTTAAACAAATTAAAGGTTTAACACTTAGGATTAAAGTTATACACTCCATCCTAAGAGAAGGATGCAGGCATAACCCTAATTCCAAAGTCTTAAAACTTTAAGAGTTTAGTCTCTGATTATTGAGATGAGAAGAGAGACTCAAGGAGACTCAAAGGTAAAAACTAAGGGGGACTAATCACAACCCTAATTATTATCATGCTTGGATGTTCCTATGGTTTGTAAGGCTTAAGAAAGATCTTCAAGGAAGCCACCAATGGAAGAAGCAGATGAAAGGAGGATGAAGCAGAGGAATAAGTTACTTACTTCACTAAAGAAGATAAGTAACTTAAAGAAAGAAAGTGAGAGAGATGGAACACAAGTGAACAAGTTCACTTAAAAGACAAGCAAAATGCAAAATGAAAGAGGTAAGAAGAGGCGAGAAGTTAAGGCAAATCCACTTCTCAAAGTAACTTACCAAAACCTGAAAAGATTAGTAAGAATGCATAAAGTATAAAGCATAAGGAAATGAAATAAAATTAGATGAAATGACCAAAGTCAGAAGTGTTTATGCAATGTAAATGTCATGTAAGATGATGCAAAGTCATACAAAATGCATATGTGTGATCATACAAAGATGAGATGCAAATGGAAGCATGCTTTGAAGTTTGAAAACACATGAAAGTTAATGAAATGAAATGAATGCAAATCATGGAAAATGAATAAAGAAATGATCAAGTATGATTCTAACATGTCCTAAGATTTCTAAGATGATATATGAATGCAAGAAACGTCATGGCAAGTTCATGTAAGGATGCATATGCAAGATGAATGCAAATGAACACATAAAATTAGGGTTTTATGGACAAGCAAGATGCAAATGAACTAAGCAGAAGCATATGACATGATAAAAAATTGAAACCAAGCTCAAACAAACCCTAATCCCATACTAGGTCACACCCCAAAGGAGAAGGTTAGAAGCCTAACCTATCAAAGGTTATGATTTTCCTAAGTTTCTAGGATTTTTTTGGGTGATTCAAAGGGAAAAATGCAAATCAAATTGAAAATGCAAGATAAATTCATGAGTAAAATGTCCTATAAACTGCATGCACTATGTAACACAGTGTAAAAAGAATCATCTTCAAACTCTTCTTGGTTAGGAAGAAATGATATTTTAAAGTTAGGGTTCAAAAAATTATCTTTTTATGACCCTTAATTCAAAGAAAATTGGCAAATTATGACCAAACCTAAAAAGAAATTTGTGTGAAGAGTTTGAAAATATTTCTAAATACATTGAAATGATTCATGATTTTTTTGGTGATTTTTAGAAACCTAAATGTATTTTTAATTAATTAAAATACTTTAATTAATTAAAAATAACATTTAAATATTTTAAAAATACTTTTTTAATTCAAAAAATAAAATAAAAATCATTTTCAGGTTGAGAAAAATATTTAAAACAGAAATGCAAAGTTTCATATTTTTTGAAAGTGTTTTGGTATTTTTAATAAATTATGCAAAAGAAATGAATTAAAATGAAAATAAAATGAATAAAAATGGGAAGTAATCAGATCCAGTGGTCCAGATTCAAACCTAGGGGAAAGGGGTTGACTGCGCGCGTTATTTAGTGGCTGGGATTCAATCTGAGGAAATTAATTTAATTAATCTTAATTAAACTGATTTAAAGTTAATGAAACAATATGGGCCACTCATTTGCGCCTAAACCTAAGATCTACGGGCCTACATTCAAACTGGCTAATTAAACCCTAAGCATTTTCAGGTGACCGAAGCTAGCTCCGGTCATATTCTCCGGCGAACCAAAATCCCAGAAACTCATACAAGCATCTAAACTCCTAATTTCTTGCACAGAATCACTCTTCTAACATCAAAGAACAAGAATCCACAAACAAAATTCATTTATCATGCATAACAAGGCTGAATCGAAGCAATCAAGTTTTAGGTCAAAAATTTCAGAAGCTTCATACATGCTCATTTCTCAATCATTTTCAAAACTAAACATATCAGAGTGATCAGGGGAACATGAAGATTGATATTTTAACTTAAATAACAAGTTCTGGAAAAAATGTTCTTGAGGTATACCTGAGGTTGAGCTTTCAGTTCTTGAGCTTTCTGGGCCTCTCCCTTGTGCAATCCAGTCCCCTTTGACCTCCTGAGGCTATTAGCAAGCTTGAATGAAGCTTAGAGTGGCTGGTTTGTGTATTTCAGTTCTGAGGTTGCAGAAATCGTGTTTGAGTTTGGGGGTGTTTCAGGCTATGGTGATGGGTGTTTTGTGATCCTTAGGTTATGTGGAGATGATTGGTGAAAGAAAATTGAAGTTTCAGTGGTTGGTTTTTGAGTTTCGAAGAAGGGAAGTTTTTGACAAATTTTGTGGATTCTGAGTTGTGTGTGCTTGCAGGCCTGAATGTGTTATGAAATGTGTTCCTTAGGGTTTGTATAAGGTGTTCTGATTGGTTCAGAGAGTTGTTGTGGCCTAGTGTGATTGGTATGGGAGGAAATGCAAAATTGTCAACTTTGTGTACTTAAGGTATGGGCATCGTGCAGGTCTGATTTCTTGGGGTGTCTGGCCTCAGCAAGTTTCATGGAGAGCCATGGAATGGTTTTGATGCAGCTGGCACAAGTGGATGAGAGAATCCAATGCATTTTACAATTCTTGAGAGTTTTGGCCCTTTTTGATTTCTTGAAGTTCAAGTCATGAAAATACATGGTTCAATGCACAATTCTGATGTTTAGAGGTCCAATTGACGTATTGTGAAATGTTTGTGTCCATTTGAAGTCATTAGAATGCTTGAATATGTCAATTTGCAAAATCCCTCTTTGACATGAAACTTGAAATTTTAGGATTTTTGCCAACTTTGAAAGGCCATATCTTGAGTTCTAGGATGAATTAAGACATGTTCTTGTACGTTTTGAAAAGGGAAAGACCTAATCTACAACTTTCATGACCAAGAAATTTTCATTTGAAGCATTTTTGGTTAAGAAAGAGGAGATTGAAAAACTTTCCCAAAATGGAAAGTTTGCATTTCAAGTCATTTCCATTTTTGGCAAGTTTGCAAATGGCTCCAAATTCTTCAATATTGTGAACTTCCAAACACTTATAAGATCAAATAAAGATCATATAACTTCAATTTGATGAAAATAACCCTTTGGTTCCATTGTTGGGGGCCTCAGATGCCCTGATTTTGATTTAACTTGCTCAAGAAGTTACCCAGTGAACAGATGACTACCACAATGAATTTCTTCATCAAATTTGGTACATATGATCCTTATAACATCTTAAGAACATTAGAAACAAGAATGGCCCAAAAATTTGGAGTTAAGGCCTCTGAAACCAAAACCCTAATTTTGGTCATCTGTGCAGTGAAAACTCTAGCTTTGCTTTCATGCCTTTGCCAGTTCTTGTGATCCCTTGACTTTCATGAACTTTGAGTAGCATAATATGATGATAGAACACACATGGACCCTCTTGGAACACTTTGAGGCCTTTGGGATGGTTCAGATGGATTCTTGGATTGCTCAGATCACAAACCCTAGATGCAGATGAACTTGAACTATGCAGATGAAACAAATATGCAATATGAGGTGGTATACTTATGCTAATGCACACATGAAAGATCACAAGTCATGGTGTGATATGAGTAAGGGAAAATTTGGGGTGTTTACACTTTGACAGCGCTTTTCCAAAAGCGTTGTCTAAGGTAGTATTTTAGACAACGCTTTTAATATTTTTTGTGAACAGTTTCCGTGTTTTATTTTTTTTAACTTATAGCAGCGCTTTTTTAATTAAGCGTTGTCTAAGGTGCGCTGTTAAATATTATTTTTGACATAGTGGTGACAATTTTCCGTAGTAGTGATTACATATCTTTCTCAACCGTTGTTAAATGAGTTTTCTGTAGTAGTGAACACTCCTAAATCAAATTTTAAATTGTATTAATCTATATTTTACACATATTAACCAAAATTGTTATATCATGCAAGACTTTATTTTTTTTATATTATGTATCTCAATATTCAATAACCAAACTATAAATTCTATTAACCAACTTTTTATTCATTAACAAAATTTATTTTACCATTTAATACTATTTTTTTATATCATAACACATATCAACCAAGCTATATATTAACTATTTCAACTAACTTCTTTACACAATTAACCATACTTGTGTACCACTTAAGAATATTGGATGATGTCAGAATAGTTGCAATTTATAAATTATAATCAAATATTTACATACTATTAACCAAAATTATGTTTAGGAGAGAAAAATATAAAGAATTCAAAATTAAAAACCTAAGTTAGGACAAACTGTAGTTGGTTAGAGTGTGTGCATAGCAAGAAATGAATGCATCCAAATGAGTATCTATTTCACCAATGCACTGAGTGATAGCAAATCTATTACTGTTGTCCTCATCAACATTTCCATGCCTCTCTTCTTCTCTTGAGAGCTTATTAGCGTCATCAATGAAAGTCACTGTCACTGTCATGTTGTTTCCTTCTACACCTTCCATTATATATTTCCCTGTAATATTTGTTACCAAAGCATTTATATTAATATATAGAGTAATGGTACTTTTACAAGTGTTATTACTGTAAACATATTTAGAGATAATGATATGTTTACGGTAATAATATGTTTAGCAGGTAAACAGACAATGTGTCATTATTTCTTTTAAAAAAGATAAAAAAAAAAAATTTTAAATTATATTTATTATTTTAAAAAAGACAATATTATTTACATTTTTATGTTTCTTGCCTACCCACCACCAAGAAAATATAATTATCTTATAAGTAATAATATTAAAATCGCAAAATTCTTCTCTGAACATGATATTATTCCTCGATGACCACAAGACCCAACAAATAATTAACCACATATCAACCACAATTTTAGCAGTAATATGTTTCTATCGTCTCTTTTGCGGGAAGTTGTCGTTGAAAATCTCGACTGGCTTATGGTTGATACTTTGTTGGAGTATATAGAGGACGAGAAACAATATTATTTTCGGGGACGAAATAGATAATCCGAAAATAATCGTGGAAATAATTATATTTCTTTCTTAGTGGTGGATCCTAAATCTCCAAATCTCTTATTTTGTTGTATCATGGTTATTTTTCTTTCCTTGACTAGAGGTACTAGTTATCATGGCCCCTACTTATTTTGTTGTATCATGGTTATTTTTATTTGCTTGACTAGGAGGTACCTTCTAGTCACTATCATGATTTTAAGTTGTGGGGTGGGATGGCAATTATTGTGACTGTTACAATGTAGATATTGATCCAAAAGTACTTGAAATATACTATGAAAGGTTTAATAGAGTTTTAAAACATTGATCCAAACTTCCAAAGGTATTTATAATATTGAACCAAAGCAATTTATTCAATAGATAATTTTATCCAACTTTTTAAGATGGATAGAAAAACATCTGATCATTATAAAAGTATTTTATTTTATAAGCAAAGTAAGAGGATGTATTAACAAAAAGGGATACTAGGGGTAGTGAATAGCTTACTTTGTTTTAATCTTCGTTTTAACAGTCACAATAATTGACATCCCAATCCCACAACTTAAAACCATGATAGTGACTAGAAGGTACCTCCTAGTCAAGGAAAGAAAAATAACCATGATACAACAAAATAAATAGGGGCCATGATAACTAACTATCTCTTAATGCATGCTACAAATACCCATCACATAAAATTAAATAACTGTGTATATATTATCAATCAATTAATATTATATCATTTTATTATATTTAATTATTTATTTAATAATTTAAATTTTATAGATTTTTTTTATAATATTTTTATGAATAATTTTATCCAACTTTTTAGATAGATAGATAAGAATTTATCTACTATTAAATATTTTTTTAAATGATAAGAAAATAGAGCTATGAAACTTTAGATTTTTATGAGAAGAACTCATTAAATATTGTTGGAGTATGAAATGTTAAGAATATTTTCTTTTCAACATTCTCTCGAACATTCATTTTTCTATTGGTTGAAATATGTGTGGGTCATATCACTTAATGTGAGGTTTATTTTCAAAGTGATAGACTCACACATGTTATAACCAATAAAAGAATGAGTATTTGAGAAAATATTGAAAAAAAAAGTGTTGCTAGTTGTCATCTTGTTAGAGTTGCTTGATGTCATTTTTAATGTTTTTAATGTTTTTAATGTTTTTAATGTCTTTTTAGAAATCCACAATTTTGTTGTTTAAAGATAAAATTTAATTGTTGATGATGAAATACAAAATAATATACATAAATAAATAAATAAATAAATATATATATATATATATATATATATATATATATATATATATATATATATATATATATATAATGTCATATGTCATAAGACATATAAGATACAAACTATAGTATATCAATAAAATCAGGAAAATGGTACAAACAATAGTACATCAATAAAAATGCCACAGTCACTACTGGATGTGTCTGACAACCTCTTCCTCCCTCGTCTTTTATATCGCTTGGTATGCATCGGCCATCGATCCCCCTCCCCCTCCCCCTTTCGTCGCATGATCTCTACGATACATAAGTTTCCCACGTGCCTCCGCAATAATCTCATTCTGTATTCGCCTGTCCACCAGACTCACCAGGTAAGAAACCGACGTCAATACATGCCCGCGCCATATCGACTATCCGACGACAACGAGATAAGACATCCTGAGTGTGATCCAACTGAGACTGTTTCTCCTCTAGAATCTCCTGATGAGTTGGTTTTGGTGGTGATCCTAGAGCATTGGCCACCATGTACGGATGTGAGACCTCAAAGAACCACCTGATATAACCGTTAACATAACTCCAATAATTTAACACTATGGTTTCTCGAGCCTCGTCAAGTACCAGGTGCCTCCCATAGTCAGCAAATATCTCATAGATTTGTATATGTGTCAAGCCAATAGAAGTGGACATCACACTCCGGTGGTGGCACCGAATCAACAACAGTAGATGGCACAGTTGAATCAGACTACATGGCATGTGCCCGACGGACTGGGCCTCTGCCCGACACGTACTGTGTCGGCCCAGTCCAGAACTATTATATATATATATATATATATATATATATATATATATATATATATATATATATATATATATATATATATTGGCATTGGAATCAAACTCTATTTTCGACAAAGATAGCTACATGGTTCGACAAAGGTTTAGGATGTAGTCGAAGTATGCTCACATGTTGATCATGTATGCTAGGATTGTTAGCATGTCGAATTGGATCTTACTTGTAAACCTAACATGTAGCCTATATTAGCTTAGTAGTATATAAATAAACAAGTTCTCCCAGGTTTTTGAGAGAGATTAATTGTTGTTATTCACTTGTAATCTTTAAATCCTTATTGAGTAAGTGAACAGTAAAAATATTTCAATTTTAGTTTTTCTTATTCCTTCTTCTCTCTCTCTTTCGTAAAACCTAATAGGATTACTTGTGTTTGTTCAAAAAAACATAATCTTTCTCATATTTTAATTTGTTCTTGATGATATCAATTCACACCAAAGTATGAAAATGAGAAATCCACATGTATGAATGATTTCGATTTGTGGTACTTGAAGATGCAAACAATAAAATTTTCTAACATATCAAACTATAAATGTTTTATGCACTCATTCCAACCCTAAATTTAGTCACATAAACATTTTTCTAACAACGTTTTATATATGAATTTGTGTTTCACCTGAAGAAACATCCTTTCATCCAAAATGTAATTAATGCAATGAGCTTAAATTTTACTCTATAATTTTGTTTTTCATTCAAAAACATTTTTTAAAAGAATCACTTTCTGCTTGCTTAGTAGAATAGACAACCTTTCATACTCAAGAGGGTTGGTCTAGTGGGAGGGAGTTTGAGTCTTAAGGGTTTGTTCTCCTTGAGGTCTTGAGTTCACAGGAGCCTAGAACCAATTCTCGGAAATTATGTGAAGCGAAAGCTCTCGAATAGATTAATTAATACGGAAGGAAGGATATCACTCTAAAAAAAACTTTCATTTATTTTGCGTCTACTCTAGAAAAAAAAAATCATTTATTTTGCGTCTAAATTCTCTACTAAAAACATGGATAAAGTCAAAACAAAAACAAAAAATCTAAAATCATGAAATTTCTATAGGCACATTTAAAGCTTGACTAAAATCATGAAACAAATATTGCTTTTTATATTATAGATACTGTAGATGTTTAAGAATTGGCAGAATTTTTGACCAAACAAGAAATGTTAAATTCAGTTCAGAATGTCCTATCAGATGTTGGGACATTAGCAAACAGAGTATGTGAACTTGGTTCAGGATGTCCTACCAGATGTTGGGACATTGTATAAATGACTAAGTTCAGTTTTGTCAGGATGTCCCAACAGATGTTGAGACATCTCAGACCTGCTACCAGAATTAATTATTGATTAACAGATCAGAGATATTTAAGGAGAATTATCTGGAATTAATTAATGATGGATATAAAACAGAACAAGGCGCATCTGTAGGGAGTTTTAAATTGAAGATTCAGATTAAAACAGAAGACCTAATGCACCTAGAATATAGGAGGTAACAAACCCTAAATTCAAGGTGACAGCTGCTGCACATTAGGGCTGGATCATTCTACAGAAAGCCCAAAATTCAGAACCTATTTAAACAACAGAATCTCATAGAATTGAGCACGAATTTCAGAAGACTAAATAGGGTGTCTAGTATTTTAATAGCAGGCTGTTTTTATGTACCACTTTATGAGCTTTTAAGCAAAAGTGCATTTGTGACTTGATTGAAACTGTGAAGTAAAATCAAGTTGTTTTTGTTTGAAGGATGTCTTCAATTTCTGTAAACTTGTAAACTTGATCACTGGGTGATTGAGGGGGAGTGAGTAGGGTACTCTTATCTAAGTGAGTCTTAGGTAGAAATTGCATTGGGTAAGTATTAAGTGATAGATTAAACAGGGTGGTTTAAGTCTAGAATTAATATTACTAATAGTGGATTTCCTCCTGGCTTGGTAGCCTCCAGATGTAGGTGTGGTTATACACTGAACTGGGTTAACAAACTTCTGTGTTGTTTATTTTTCCTGCTGTTTAAGTTTTGGTTAAAATTTGTCAAATGTCCTATTAAGTGTTGGAACATCTCTTAGGACATCTCATTACAGAATTTCAATTGGCATCAGAGCAGGCACCCTGCCTGTTTATACTGGGTGAGATCTAGGGAAAACAAATTCTGTAACATGGACAGAGATATAGGGTCAGTAAATAGACCACCTATACTGGATGGTTCTAATTATGACTACTGGAAGCCAAGAATGATTGCATTCTTAAAGTCACTTGACAACAGGGCATGGAGAGCAGTAATTGTTGGATGGAAACATCCTGTTAAAGACACCAAAGATGGATCAATAGTTCTGAAACCTGAAGAAGAATGGAGTAAAGAGGAAGAAGATTCAGAACTAGGCAACTCAAAAGCCCTAAATGCTTTATTCAATGGCATTGATAGAAATATTTTCAGACTGGTGCATCATTGTGAGCTGGCCAAAGATGTGTGGGATACCCTCAAGACAACTCATGAAGGAACATCAAAAGTAAAAATGTCAAGACTTCAACTTCTCACCACCAAGTTTGAAAACTTGAGAATGAAGGAAGATGAATCAATTCATGAGTTCTACATGAACATCTTGGATATAGCCAATACTTCTGGAGCCTTGGGAGAAAAGATGACTGATGAAAAGCTTGTAAGGAAGATTCTCAGATCTTTGCCAAAAAGATTTGACATGAAAGTCACAGCAATAGAAGAAGCTCAAGACATATGCTCCATGAAAGCTGAAGAACTCATTGGTTCCCTTCAAACTTTTGAAATGGGAATGAATGACACACATGCTAAAAAGAACAAAAGCATTGCCTTGGTTTCAAATGCAGATGAAGAAGAAGATGATAAATCAGCAAATGACAAAAGCTTATCAGAAAACCTTGCCTTGCTTGGAAGACAATTCAAACAGATTCTCAGAGGAATGGAAGGCCAATCCAAATCCAGTGGAAGAAACACAAACTCTGAGAACAGGAGAACATATGATGCTAACAGAAAGTCAAAGTTTGCTGAAAAGACCAGTCAAGATAAAGGAGTCAAATGCCATGAATGTGAAGGATATGGACACATCAAGTTTGAATGTCCTACCTACTTAAAGAGGCAAAAGAAAGGACTCTCTGTGACCTGGTCTGATGAAGACTCAGGAGAGTCAGAAGAAGAATCAGCTAAGCATATTACTGCTCTAGCTGGACTGTGTGAATATGATAGTGATTCCAGCTGTGGAGAGCTTACTTATGCAGATCTTGAGCAAGCCTTCAAGGATCTGTACAAGAGTAGTACTGAAGTATGCAGTGAGGTCATAAAGCTAAAGAAGCAGAATGAAGTACTAGAAGAAGAAAAAGCAAGTGATCAAGTAATCATTGATACCTTAAAAAGTGAAGTAACTCTTCTCAATTCTAAGCTGGAACATATGTCCAAATCTGTTAGAATGATGAACAGCAGCTCAAATACACTGGATGCTATTCTCTGCAATAATAAACATTCAGGGGACAAAAGTGGACTGGGATATAACAGAGATGAAGCCAGCTCCAGCAAAGCTACTTCAAAAATTACACAGTCAAACAAGATGTCCCAACAGATGCTTCAACATCAGAACACAAAGACTAACTTAATGTTCCAACAGATGTCTCAACATTCTGGAAAGAACAAAATGAAGAAGAAGTATCAAAGATGGAGATGCCATCACTGTGGAAGATTTGGGCATATCAAACCTCACTGTTATAAGCTACATGGATATCCAAATCAGATGTATCAGCAACCCTCCAAACAGAAAGTAGAAGGTACCAAGAAAGTGCTTAGACATCAAAGGAATCAGCAACCTCCTAAGCAGAAGACAGAGGTCATCAAAAAGGTTTGGAGACCAAAAGCTGACACTCAGACTGATCAAAGCCACAGTCCCAAGAACCAGATCAACAATCAAGCTTTGAGATCAGCTGAACAATACACAGGGCAGAGGCATCAAAAGAAATCTCAACTCATCTGGTCAAAGAAAAGTACTGCATACATAGCACATACATCACTGAAAGTATCAGCTAAAGAAGACTGGTATTTTGACAGTGGATGTTCAAGGCACATGACTGGATTGAAGAATCTGCTAGTGAACTTAAAATCACATTCATCCAGGTATGTAACTTTTGGAGATGGAGCTAAAGGAGAGATCAAAGGAGTTGGAACCTTGGACTGTCAAGATGTTCCAAGACTAAATGATGTATTGCTAGTTAAAGGGTTAACTGCTAATCTTATCAGTATAAGTCAACTATGTGATCAAGGATACAGTGTAAACTTTACAAAAACTGAATGCATAGTGACTAACCAAGAGCAAGAAGTTGTCATGAAAGGTGCAAGGTCAAAAGACAACTGTTACATGTGGGAGCCATTAGACTTCAGTCCCACTTCAACTTGTTCTCTAGCTAGAGAAGAAGAAGTAAAACTATGGCACCAAAGGCTAGGTCATCTTCATTTCAGAGGCATAAAGAAGATCATATCTATGGATGCTGTAAGAGGTATTCCCAAACTGAAGATTGATGATGGCAAAATATGTGGTGATTGTCAAATAGGCAAACAAACCAAGATGTCCCATCCAAAGCTCCAACATCTGACAACTTCCAAAGTTTTGGAACTTTTACATATGGATCTTATGGGACCTATGCAGGTTGAAAGTCTTGGTGGTAAGAGGTATGCCTATGTGGTGGTTGATGACTTTTCAAGATATACATGGATAAATTTCATTAAAGAAAAGTCAGATGTCTTTGATGTATTCAAGGAATTATGTCAAAGATTGCAAAGGGAAAAATCCAGCTGTGTGATCAGAATAAGAAGTGATCATGGAAAAGAATTTGAGAATCAAAAGTTCTTAGATTTCTGCTCTTCAGAAGGAATCAATCATGAGTATTCTTCTCCTATCACTCCTCAACAGAATGGGATTGTTGAAAGGAAGAATAGAACTATTCAAGAATCAGCAAGAGCTATGATCCATGCTAAGAAGTTACCTCTGTATTTCTGGGCTGAAGCTATGAACACTGCCTGCTACATCCATAACAGAGTTACCTTGAGAAAAGGAACCCTGTCCACAATATATGAAGTCTGGAAGGGAAGAAAACCCACTGTGAAGTACTTTCATGTGTTTGGAAGCAAATGCTATATTCTGACAGATAGGGAGCAAAGGAGAAAAATGGATCCTAAAAGTGATGAAGGAATTTTCCTTGGATACTCTATAAACAGCAGAGCATATAGAGTATTTAACTACAGAACAAATGTTATCATGGAATCCATAAATGTGATAATTGATGATGCTCCTACAGATGTCCCAGAAGATGTTGGAACATCTGCTGATATCAAGGTTGAAGTTGAAGAAAAGAATGATCAATATAACTTCACTCAAAATGATACAAGGTCAGAAGATTCAAGCAAACCTCCCTCCATCAGAATACAGAAGGATCATCCCAAAGATTTAATAATTGGTGATCCCAACAGAGGTGTGATCACTAGATCAAGAGAAGTGATTTCAGGTTCTTGTTTTGTTTCCAAAATAGAACCTAAAAATATCAAGGAAGCTCTCACTGATGAATACTGGATTTGTGCTATGCAAGAGGAATTGGGTCAATTCACAAGGAATGAAGTGTGGAATCTTGTTCCTAGACCTGATGATATAAATGTAATTGGAACAAAATGGGTGTATAAGAACAAGTCAAATGAACAAGGAATTGTTACAAAGAACAAAGCTAGACTTGTGGCTCAAGGATACACTCAAATTGAAGGGGTAGACTTTAATGAAACCTTTGCACCAGTAGCAAGGCTTGAATCAATAAGACTACTGTTGGGAATTGCTTGTATCTTAAAGTTCAAGCTATTTCAAATGGATGTGAAAAGTGCCTTTCTTAATGGTTATCTTAATGAAGAGGTATATGTAGAACAGCCTAAAGGATTTGTTGATCCAAGCTGTCCAAATCATGTATACAAACTCAAGAAAGCACTTTATGGTCTGAAGCAAGCTCCAAGGGCATGGTATGAGAGACTTACCACATTTCTTATCAAGCAAGGATACAGAAAAGGTGGGATTGATAAAACCCTGTTTGTTAAAGATGAAGAAGGAAATGTCATGATTGCACAAATATATGTTGATGACATTGTGTTTGGTGGGATGTCTGATAAGATGGTCAAACATTTTGTCAAGCAGATGGAAGCTGAATTTGAAATGAGTCTAGTAGGTGAATTAACCTATTTTCTTGGTCTGCAAGTTAAGCAAATGGAAGACTCAATGTTCATCTCACAAAGCAAGTACTCCAAGAACATAGTGAAGAAATTTGGAATGGAAAATGCTTCTCATAAAAGAACTCCTGCTCCTACACATTTAAAGCTGACTAAAGATGAAAAGGGTGAGAAGGTAGATCAAAGTTTATATAGAAGCATGATTGGAAGCTTGTTATACTTGACTGCTAGCAGACCAGACATTGCATTTGCAGTAGGAGTTTGTGCAAGATATCAAGCTGATCCAAAAGTCAGTCATCTCAATCAAGTCAAGAGAATCCTTAAATATGTTAATGGTACTTGTGACTATGGCATAATGTACTTTCATGGGTGCAAACCAATTCTCACTGGCTTCTGTGATGCTGATTGGGCAGGAAGTGCTGATGACAGAAAAAGCACTTCAGGAGGATGCTTCTTTCTAGGAAACAATCTGATTTCTTGGTTCAGTAAGAAACAGAATTGTGTGTCATTATCTACAGCTGAAGCTGAGTATATAGCAGCAGGTAGCAGTTGTTCTCAGTTGGTTTGGATGAAGCATATGCTCACTGAGTACAATGTCCCACAGGATGTCATGACATTGTACTGTGACAACTTAAGTGCAATCAACATATCTAAAAATCCTATCCAACACAGCAGGACAAAGCATATTGATATCAGACATCATTTCATCAGAGATCTTGTAGAAGAAAAGGTGATTTCATTGGAGCATGTAGCTACAGATCTGCAGTTAGCTGATATCTTTACCAAGGCATTGGATGCTGCACAATTTGAGAACTTAAGGGGCAAACTTGGAATCTGTTTATGTGATATCTAGCAGTTAATGAGATGTGCCAACATGTCATATGACATTGCATGGCATAAGTTCCAGATGGCAAAGCTAGTCTGGACTAGATCCTTGGGAATTTCATTCCTAATCATTTGGACTGTAACGGCTACTTATTTAGTATTTACTTATAAGCAGCTATCAAGAGTCTCATCACATCATCACAAGCGAATCACATTGACTAGTAATCCTTCAGAAATCTTAAACCCTAAAGTTGCACATTCATCTTCCTCAACAATGTCTCAAAACCCTAAAACAGCTGAAGAAGTTCTCAACCAGGAAGACGTGGTTCATGCCATTCCTATTTCTATGGTGCCAATGCAATCAACACCATTAGACGAGCTCAAGGGAAATGCCTCTCACACTAAGAAGGCAAGAACACCAAAAAGAGGTAAAGATAAAATCAGAAGCAAAGCTAAAGAAATTCCTTCACATGTTAAATACTCCAAATATGTTGATGATTCCATCAAGGAGATTGTCAACCAAGTTTTCTCTGAACAAAGAGTAGTAAAAGGAATCTCTGTTCCCTTGAACACCATTCCTGCACCTCAAGAAGAACCTGTTCAAGATACAAAGAACACTGCTGCAGAACAAGATGTCCCAACGGATGTTGGAACATATGCAGATGAGAAAGCAAACTCATCTAATGCTGATACTGAACAGACTGAGGACAAGAAAGAGGTCTCAAGTGAAAGTGATAAAGAAGTTTCTATGGAACAGGCTAAAGACTCAAATGAAGATCAATCTTCTACTGATCAACAAGCTGATGAGGAGACTGCTCAATCCCCTCCAATAGTCAATCTGGAACAGGATTCTGATGCAGAGATCATATCATCTGTGAATCCCAGCATTGCCAAAAGGCTAAGGTCCAGGAAAGGAAAGATGCAAGATGAACCTGTCATTCCTGAGAAGAAGAAGGCTAGTCCAAAGAAAGGCAAGGCTAAAGCCACTTTTGGTCCAGCAAAACCATGGAGCAAGGTTCAAACTCAGAAGAGAAAAGCTGCAACTCCATCAGATTCAGATGTTGGATCAGATGTCCCAACATCTCCTCCCAAGAAGAAACCAGCTCCAGCTAGAGCTTCAACTGTTGTTCCAGAAGCTCCCTTGGACAATATATCCTTCCATCATGTCTCCAGTGTCAACAGATGGAAATATGTGTACCAAAGAAGGGTTGCTTTGGAAAGAGAACTAAGCAGCAATGCACTTGAGTGCACAGAACTCATTGACCTAATCTCTGCTGCAGGATTATTCAAGACAGTCTCAGAGTTCTCTCCCTGCTATGAACTTCTTGTTAAAGAATTCATTGTGAATCTTCAGGAGGATTGCTCAAATGGTAAGTCCTCAGAGTTCAGAAAGGTTTTTGTTAGAGGTAAATGTGTACAGTTTTCTCCTCAAATCATCAATGAGTATCTAGGAAGAGAAACAGATGGACCCAATGAGCTAGGGAAAACAGATAATCAAATCTGTAAGGTGATCACTGCAAACCAGGTCAAAGCTTGGCCTGTGAAGGGAAAGCTCTCTGTGAGCATGCTTACTAGAAAATATGCCATGCTTAACAGGATTGGAACTGCAAACTGGGTGCCTACCAATCACACTTCATTAATCTCAACTGGTCTGGCCAGATTCATCTTTGCTGTGGGGACTCAAACCAAGATGGATTATGGAGCATATATTTTTGATCAGACTATGAAGCATGTCATCTCTACTGCAACAAAGCTGCCAATAGCTTTTCCATCATTGCTGTGTGGTATTGTTCTAAGTCAATACCCTGGAATTTTAACTGAGAAGGACATTGTCTGCAAGAGAGAAAGCCCCCTGGCTTTTCACTACAAATTATTTCTCAGTCACCATGCTGCAGATGTTGAAACACCTGCTGGGACATCTGCTGGTCCCTCCTCTGCTAAGAATCCAATCTCCAAGAAAGAATTAATTGCTGAGCTAAAGTACACCTGCAAAGAGCTTGAAGCTAGAAAGAAGAAGCTGGAGGAAATAATTAAGAGGTTGGAAAGTGAAGAAGATCAGACAGCTGCATCTGATAAAGACAGTGAAGCTGACAGTGAAGCTGATAAAGATGAAGACACTGAAGTGGAGGAAGCTACTGAGAGTGATGAATCTGAGTGATCTTTGTATGTGAGGCATTTGTAATGACAGCAATGATTTATAATTCTGGATAATAGTTCTTTGGCCCCTAATTTTGTGCCTACCAAGGGGGAGAACACCATCAAATGTAATTGCTGTTTAAATGAATGAAATCTGTTTGTTTGCTTCTGAACTGAATAAGTTTTTCTGTTGGAACAAGACTGGATAAAGACAGGACACATATATGTTTGAGGGGGAGTAAAACTCAAATATGAATCAACAGAAAAGTAATGATATACTCTGATAAAAAGAACTTCTGCTGCACTCTGAAAACCAGAAAAGATGTTAGCCAAAAATTAGCCAAAGGGGGAGTTTGTAGATGTTTAAGAATTGGCAGAATTTTTGACCAAACAAGAAATGTTAAATTCAGTTCAGAATGTCCTATCAGATGTTGGGACATTAGCAAACAGAGTATGTGAACTTGGTTCAGGATGTCCTACCAGATGTTGGGACATTGTATAAATGACTAAGTTCAGTTTTGTCAGGATGTCCCAACAGATGTTGAGACATCTCAGACCTGCTACCAGAATTAATTATTGATTAACAGATCAGAGATATTTAAGGAGAATTATCTGGAATTAATTAATGATGGATATAAAACAGAACAAGGCGCATCTGTAGGGAGTTTTAAATTGAAGATTCAGATTAAAACAGAAGACCTAATGCACCTAGAATATAGGAGGTAACAAACCCTAAATTCAAGGTGACAGCTGCTGCACATTAGGGCTGGATCATTCTACAGAAAGCCCAAAATTCAGAACCTATTTAAACAACAGAATCTCATAGAATTGAGCACGAATTTCAGAAGACTAAATAGGGTGTCTAGTATTTTAATAGCAGGCTGTTTTTATGTACCACTTTATGAGCTTTTAAGCAAAAGTGCATTTGTGACTTGATTGAAACTGTGAAGTAAAATCAAGCTGTTTTTGTTTGAAGGATGTCTTCAATTTCTGTAAACTTGTAAACTTGATCACTGGGTGATTGAGGGGGAGTGAGTAGGGTACTCTTATCTAAGTGAGTCTTAGGTAGAAATTGCATTGGGTAAGTATTAAGTGATAGATTAAACAGGGTGGTTTAAGTCTAGAATTAATATTACTAATAGTGGATTTCCTCCTGGCTTGGTAGCCTCCAGATGTAGGTGTGGTTATACACTGAACTGGGTTAACAAACTTCTGTGTTGTTTATTTTTCCTGCTGTTTAAGTTTTGGTTAAAATTTGTCAAATGTCCTATTAAGTGTTGGAACATCTCTTAGGACATCTCATTACAGAATTTCAGATACCAATAATAATAATTAATTCATAGGAATCAAGGAATACATAAAGAATGGGAAAATGGAAATTTATATCCATATTAAATATTATTCATAACAAATTATTCAATATTTATCTATGTATCTGACTTTTGTATCTCTAATACAAATAAAAATCTCCAAAGGTAAAGAGAGGAGTCACTTAAGTCATTACCGACCCAATAATTGAGCTAACTATTTCATCAATATAACATAAAATTTAGCTAATACTTTCTTGATAATTTGTGTTTTGAACAAGCACAATTTCTAGAACCAACATCGTTTGCAATGCATAGAGGTTGAACTTGTCCATCTTTATACCAAACATATCGTTTTTGGACAAATTCACGAACAAAGGTGTCAAGCATTTCAATAGTAACATGCTTCAACACGACCACATGTGCGATATTTTTATTGCTTGCCAAATTCCATCTACGAGTAAAGTTATCATCTAAAGGTTTCTCAAAAACAACTATGTTGCTATACTCATTTAACATTGCACCAATTCCACCACCTCGTAGTTGATTTAGTAAGTAACGTGCTTTGAATATACATTTATTCACTTCATTCTCAAGTCCTCTTAAACCCCTTTTTTTGAGAGCATACCAAAGAAAGATTGGAGCATGTCCACAACGACTACCTGTGATTGTGGCATCTCTTGAAGCAATGATGTCAACATCTCTTGAAAGTGCATTGATGTATTTCAAACGAGTTATCAAAACACCACAAGGTGATGGACATCCTAAGAACTTATGGCCTGAAATAGTTATGCTACCAATAGGTTTCTTGAAGCTAATCCTCAGAGCCTAGCAAATAAAATAAAAACAATATTTTAGAGAAAGTCATAATTAAAAAACAGGAGAATATTTATATGTTTAGATTGAAGAAATGATGTTACTCACTTGTTTCATAAAAGGCAACATGATTCCATAAAGAGCTCCATCACAGTGAATGTAGAATTGATCATTAGTAAATCCACATTTATCAAGCGTTTTAATGACAAGATCAAGATCATCAATGCCTCCTTTCAAAGTTGTCCCTATGTTTAAATTGATAATGGCCGGTTTGTCCTTGTTGGCAAGTAGAGAAGTCTCTAGTTTAGCACAATCAATTTCACCAGAGATCAAAGAGCCAACTTTCACACATTTCATTCTATACATTCTAGCTATTTTGAATATTGAATAATGTGAATCTTCTGAGGTATATAGAATTCCATCAGGAAATTGCTCTCTCCTGTATTCAAACATATAAATAAATGCTTATTCATCTCTAATCATTTTTTTATATATATGCAAGTTATAGATAGAAAAACTGACCCTACTAAAATGCCATGAAGATTGCCTTCTGTTCCACCAGAAGTAACGTATCCCCAGTACTCATTCTTCTCTATTTCCCATAATTTAGCAAACCAATCAAGCACACTAACTTCAAATTTCATTGAATTTAGAGAGAAACTGCTTCCAAGAAATGGATCTCCAGCATTGTTCAAGTGAAATTGAAGCAACGGTGCTAATGCTTCATAGTTGAAGTCTTGATTAGTAGGGTACCCTTCAATATAACATAATTACGTCCAAGTTACATACAGAAAGAGTGATGATATAGAAAAATGAAGCACCAAATTATTAAAAGATACCTAAGTTGCGCATGCTGTAGTTAGTTAGAGTGTGTGCAAAGCTTGAAATAAGTGCATCCAAATGAGTATCAGTTTCACCAATGCACTGAGTGATAGCAAGTCTGTCAGTGTTGTTTTCATCAACATTCTCATGTCTCTCTTCTTCTCTAGAGAGCTTATTAGCATCATCAATGAAAGCCAATGTCACTGCCATGTTGTTTTCTCCTAGACTCTCCATTATGTATTTCCCTGTAATAGAATATGTGTGAGACCAATGTGTATTTATAACATACACACAGCATTTATAACATGTGTTTTTATGAGCTAGTTTCTTCCTTCTTATTTTGTTGACTCTATGATGAGTTTGTCTTCTTTCCCGTGATTTAAGAATGGGTTTCCACGTTTACTGGTCACAATCATGGTTTTAATAACACATGGAAATTGTGATCGCAATTCTTGCGGCGGTTGAAATTTCAATTGGAATGTACTTCCTCTTCCTCTATTCCTTTTTAACTGTTTTATTTTTTAATTTTTATACCTATTAAGAAAATTAATAATTATTGTTATTTCTTAAATAATAATTATTTTTTTGTTTATTTTATTTTTAATTTTTATTAATTTATTTGATTTATTTTTCTTTTTATAATAAACAATTATGGATAGTTTTGATAAAAACAACAATCGATATTATTTTAAACTTTGAAATAACACTTATAAATTTTCAAATTTAAATATATATATATATATATATATATATATATATATATATATATATATATATATATATATATATATATATTTAAAAAGAAACAGAGAGAGCATATACTGATTGAAAAGTATTTGAAATAGTTTTTTTTTTTTTATTATGACAGATTTTTCATTACATTGAATGATAAATTGGAAAATTTTAATTTGGTGTCTCTTTCTCAACTTTATTTCTGACCTACCCAATTTTCTAACTAAAATCCAAATATGTTCAACTTTCAAATAAAAAAATCATGTCAAATCAATTGACGCGTATTCTGAATTTTAATACACTATAATTTGTTCGCGGTGCGGTTTTAACGGTTTTAACGCTAAAAATCATTCAAACTGCAAGAGAACAAATATACAGTTCGGTTTGATTCGGTTGACTTTTAAAAAAAAATCTGAACCAAACCAAACCAAACCAATACGGTTTTGGTTGGTTCGATTGCTTCAATTTTTACAAAAATTTTATTGAGTCATATATATATATATATATATATATATATATATATATATATATATATATATATATATATATATATATATATATATATATATATATATATATATATATATATATATATATATATATATATATATATATATATATATATATATATATATATATAACAACATAATTTTGTGTTTAGTCATTAATACATTACAAACAAACAATCAAACTCATCAATTTAGACAAAAAAATTTCATATACAAAAATCAATTTAAACAAAAGTGGAAAAAAAAATAGTAGCATAAAATAATATCAAAAGTATTATGATAAAATAGAAAAAAATAAAGGAGAAGGAGATTAGAGAAGATGAAAAATAAAAAATATTTAAGATATGAGATTAGATATAAAAGAAAAAAAGGTGCAATAACAATGTAATAAAAATATAAAATAGTAACGTTAAAATGAGAGCATAAAAAAAAGAATATGTGAGATGAGAGATTAGTGTAGAAGAGGTGAGACATACAAGAAGATGAGAATAATTTACAATACTATTAAAAAAAGTTTGAGAAGATTGAAACTAAAAAACTAAATGTGAGTAAGAAAAAATATATTATAATTGTTAAGTTAAAGCAGAATGGATTTGTGTTTGAACTTATATATATAATTGCTAATTAAAGACACAAAAAAAAAATTGCTAATTAATAAAGGAAATTGAATGTGGGTGTAAAGTGTTGATAAATGAAATAAAAAAATGTAAATGCTTACTTGTGATTGCGAAAATGTGCGGCAGATTTGAAAATGCTTTCTTTATTGTTTATTAGATCTTTCCTTCTCACGGTGTGTTTAGTTGGTTCTAAATCTGTCCTTTATATAATATAAAAAATAAACATGAGAAAAGTCATTAACAGTAACTTAATGTATACAATCTGAATTGCATGTCTTAAAATTGCATTTTATATTCAAATTGAGTAGGCAGTTTTTATTCAAATTGGAACAAAATTCAATTCAGCTAGCTACCTTGACAAACAACATATATACTGGCTGCTATACTGTTATCAACGGTTATTGTCTGCTCAGCCGTTACAATAGTTTTTTCTACTATATTATTAATTTCTAACCTTTGTTGCTGTCTAATCTACCATATTAGGATATTTCATGTTCTTTAAAGACTTATATGTCCCTTTGGCTCCTAATCATGCCACGTCGATAGCTTAATTGAACACTCACACGTTTTTCTTATACAAACCACGTTTTGATAGGATAAACAACTCTTTTTCGGCTTGTAAAAATTTATATTACTTTGGTAAGCTAAACAACTCTTTACATGTCTTGTGCACTAGATGTCTATGGTTTATTTTTACTTTTCCAAAAATTTTACAGAGACTTTCCTTCTGATATATGGTAGATTCTTGTTGTTATTATTAAATTGAAAAATAACATATCAAACAAAAAGCCTGCTACATGAACAATATAAAAGGTAGTTCTCCTTTGACAGTATTTGTATCTAACCTTTTAGCCTATTTGTGTTTCTGGTTTGGAAATGCTGATATGGATGGATTTAACAATGATTTTGTATTTTGATAAATAATTTAACAATGGATCTTAATTATTATGATGTCGGTATTTCTAGGATGTTACAAGGCATGAAATTAAGGACAAAAAGGGAGACAAACAGCAGTTATAAAGGAAAAATGATGCAACCGTACTATAGCTAACAGTGGCTGAAAAGCCAGATTTCCCAACAATTTGAGTTTTTGAACCAATTTCCATTTTGGGGGAGACTCTCTGAATTCTCTTGCAATGTTTTGCTTCATAAATAATAGGTTTGAAATTGAAATCCTTATTCAGTTATTCACGTAAAAACCTTGTGAGTGTTTCAAACTTTGTTGCCTTACCTAGTAACCCAATGCTTGTTGGCATCATATCTATTATCAGCCAACACTGGCATTTTCTAGCTGCCAACCCACTGCTTACAGGGTCTATGTCCTATTCTTTCTATTTTCTTCACTTCAATGGTCTCTTATTGTCCTATGTTCTGATATATCTTTTTAATTTACACTTCACAATTCAAATTCTTCTAATTTTTCCCTAATGTATTTGTTTTTTCTTTTAACTTCCATTACATTTTTTCTTCTTTTCTTTAATTTCTGTTTATAATTGCATATGATGATAGGTTAATGGGGATTGTTATTAAACAAACTTATAATTATGAACAATAAAGCATAGGTACTCTTCAGTTTAGGCATATCGAATACCAACTCCCGAACAAGAGCACTAAGGCATGAAATTGTGGAGTTCCTAAAATAATAGAAACACTATGGAAAGATGGAACTAGTTTTTGGATGCTAACAGAAGACAAACAGAATACTGCAATACAAATTGCCCCGTCATGTAAGTATGTCTAATGGACTATATGTAATTTGATCTTTTTTCACTTTCAAAATGGTATGCCATACTGGTATGTCTTATGGTTTTCCATTTTTGGTATATATTTGAAACTAAAACACTTATGTCAATATGTTTTATATGTAATATCGTATAATAGGTGATTATGAAAATGTCATTTGTATATATATATATCTAATATCAAGTATTATTAATTATTTGAAATTTGCTATTGATTTATTTCAGACGTAGAGCACTTTAAAGGAGAGTGCAGGAATCTCAATAACCAGTGGAAGAGCAGAAAGTAATGATGAGGAATTTGGAGCGTAAAGAAACAGAGTACATGAGGCTTCAAAGACGTAAAATTGGAATTGATGACTTTAAGAAATTCACAGTAATTGGTAAAGGTGCTCTTGGTGAGGTACAAAAACACATGTTTGAGTATTCTTAATCTAAGAAAAAATGTTTAGATAGAGCTTTTTCCTCTAAACATGATTTAATTGTAGACCATTTTTTGTGCTTTTGAGTTTGTTTAGTTTTCAGCATTTACTTACATCGTTTTATAGTTAAAGGCATAGTTACTAATCAAATTTGAGATAACATTATTGTTACTATTGTCATACCCTAAATTTTGATCAGAAATTTTCATTTTTTCGTTCTTCTAACGCATTTTTGCCGATGTATCGAAAATCAATCATTTCGTATTTTTAGTTAAAACATCTCATTAATCATCAATCATGCCTTTTCTTAATCAATTTTATCATCCCACGTCATTTTTATTTTTATTCTTGATTTTAAATTTTTATTTAGAATTTTTGTTTAATCATTATCTAGTTTATTTAAAATTAGCTTTAGTTAATATTTAATTAGTTTAATTTAAATCTAGTTTATATATAAATTTAGTTTAATTCTTATTTAGTTAAATTTTATTTAATTTTTATTTAAGGTTAATTTTAATTTTAGATAAAATTAGTTTAATTATACTTTAGGTTATTTTTAATTAGTTATCATTAATTAGGTTATTCTAATTAGATCTTTTTGTTTTAATTAATTATATTTTAACCTTTTATTAGTTTATATGTAGGTTTTGTTTTAGTTTAATATATATTAAATTATTTAGAACTAGTTTTTTAATTAATTTTTATTGATAATTAAATTTATTTAGTCTAAAATAATACAAAAATAGAGAGTTGTTTTGTTTTCCACTTGTCTCAGTCAACCACACAAGCCAAGCATGCCTAAAACTTTTGACCAAGTCTCAAACTTCCAAATCAGCCTGTTAAACCTCTGCATCCATATTTCACTAAAATAGTCCTACATAAACCTGCACATTTAAAAGAAAGTTTAGACTTTAGCAAAAAACTACATCCTGTTACATCATGAAAGTAACATGACAGCAACAATATCACAAGGAGAGGAGGGGTTTTGTTTGATTTTAACAAGGACAAATACAGAGAGAAGGGGGGCCATAGAGGACAGCGAGGGAAGGAGGGAGAGAAATTCAGAAAAAAAAAAATTTCCATAAAAAACAGAGCAGGGGGGATTGAAAGAAAAAAATCTCTGCCGAAATCCTCCTCTAAAACCTCACGTCCATTATTCATAAGCGGCATAAAAAAACTTCCTAAAACAAAAACAACGACGATCTTTTTTTATCTCGTCACTCCAACAGGACATTCACAACGCAACACCAAGACAAACCATTCACAATACAACACCAAGGCAAACCATAGCCGACGAACACCACCCTCAACCTTCTCCTTCAATCACAGCTCCACCAGACCCCTTCCTCTACTCTGAAACCACCTTCACTCGAAAACAGCAACTTTAAACCAAAACAATCACCAAAAGAGATGAAGAAAACAATGAGATAAACAAAACGAACCAAAACTTGAGAAAAAAATAAATCCAGATTCGCAAAACAATCGAACATTAACAAAGTCGAACCTTCCATCACCGATTCGAATCCAAACAAGCATTCGCCGCAAACACAGCAAAACCCCCTTTCACCATTTCGAAACCACCGGGACACAATCAGAAACGACAACCACCTCCGGAACCGCCAACACACCACCACCGCAAACCTCTCCACTCAACTGCCCTCCTCACCATCACCGCCTCCAACGCCGCAAACCTCCACCATTCATCAAAACGAAACCATCCACCTTCTCCCTCATCGCCTTCACAAAACGCACCTCAGAAACCTCATCCAAACAATACAATCTTTCCGAATCGCAACCACCACCACCAACCGCAAGTGAGACGGATCGAGAGTCGAGAGCGTCCGCAAGAAAGAAACAGAGCCGCGAAGGACGAAGAGAAGATTGAAAAAAACGAACGCGATTCGAGCACCGAGGGAGGCGAAGACGATGAAAAACAAAACCTTGAGAGAAGACTGAATCGATTGAGACCGGAATAGTTGAGAGCATCATTGCCGAAATCGTGTGCAGGTGGTTTTCTCTTTCTGTGTTTTTTTAGATCATGTATTACCGAAACGCAGAGGTGGCTTTGATACTTATTTGCTTGCGTCTTATACTTTGTTTTTTTATTGTTTTATTTTATTTGCTTTTTCTTTTTTAAAGTCTATTTAATGGTCTGCCCCTTTTCAACAAAGCTGATGTTTTTTTTCAATGCATAATTTTCTTTCTCTATTAACGATGGCATCAGCAGTAATGGCTTATTGTACTGGCTTTTTTGCTTATTTTCATATGCGGCTAGGTTTAGTTTGTTTTTGAGGATATCTTCTGTTGGGCTTTGGGCCCAGGGGTGGATCGGGTCCTTTCTGACCCACGCGCCCAGTTGACCAAAAATTGCTGTTTGAGGCCTATGTCTTGTTTGGCCCAAGTTTTATTAATAAAAAGTCTAAAGAGTTTTGTTTTTAATAATAAGGTTTTGTCAAGATATTTTGAAATAAATTTATAATCATTTTCTTAAACTTAGTTTTTTTTAGAAATAAGATATTTTAGAATTTATTTGTCTTAAAGTTTTGTCAAATATTATTTTCTTTTATTTGGGGGGCCGATGATATAAAAAAGTCACGACAAATCGTTTCCGATTAATCGTGACCGATATGATGTCATTCGTTTATTTATTTAATTTTCATTTTATTTAATTTATTCTATTTTACAATTTATTTTACTTTATTTAGTCTATTTATTTATTTTATTTATTTTTTGCACTTTTTATACAATATTTAATACTAACGGTTCCGATTAATTTGTACACTGCACACACGCTTCCTCTTGGGAAAAATACAACGATACCTTTTATTTCTTCGTAAATCTTATGTAAATTATCATGTATCCCTTTCCCGTTTATTTTCGAACGCAGTTTATTTTTCGCCTTTATTTTACGATTTAGTATTATTAGGAACGCCTTTAGGATCTAGAAACTGAATCCACTTAATTAATCAATCAAACAATTCATCGCGCCTACATTTGCACACACATAAGTCGGTCACTTGTGATCGCCGTCTGCACGACATTACGCGTCTAATTAATTAACGTAAGAACTAAACTCAGGAATCCAGCATTCCTCGGGTTTTTGAATTGAATTACTGTTGAGACTAGCCCCCGATTTGTAATTCATTCGCTCTTTCGTTTTCAAAGCAATTGTGTCTTAATTCACAAATCAAATAACGAGTAACTGAACTCCGGAGTCTAGCACTCCGCACGTTCTTGAATTAAATCACTCTTGGGCTAGCCCCACGCGACGTGGTTTATTCACCCTCTTGTTCCTAAATCACGGAAACTTTTAATCAATTTTACGAAGAACTGAACTCAGGAATCTAGCATTCCTCGGGTTCTTGAACTGAATTACTCCTGAGGCTAGCCTTCGGGTTGTAATTCATTCACTCTTTCGTATTCAAAACAATTCAACAACCTTAAAATATTAGACATGATTCATCCCCATAGGAAGATATTCCTTCTATCCCCACAAACACAAATCAAATCTTACAAACAATTATTCTCAAAGGAAGAATGTGGCATTGCTTGTCGATACTCATATCCAAGTTTAAAGCTTCTTCCGGTTTTATTTCTCAAAGAAATAATGTGGCATTGCTTGTCGATCCTCGTATCCAAGTTTAAAGCTTCTTTCGATTTTCTCTTCCTCAAATGTTTGTGGTGGATTAGGCAAGATATCTCCCTTAAAGATGACGACTTGTCTCTTTCTTTTCAAATACAATTTAAAACTTACCAACCAATCCAAATCATTTTTCATAATTAATCAACGAAAGAACAGAGCTTCGGAGTATAGTACTCTGCACGTTATGGAATGCAATCACTCCTAGGC
The DNA here is from genome assembly GCA_963966055.1 of Lathyrus aphaca. Classification (NCBI taxonomy): domain Eukaryota; kingdom Viridiplantae; phylum Streptophyta; class Magnoliopsida; order Fabales; family Fabaceae; genus Lathyrus; species Lathyrus aphaca. The sequence continues at coordinate 65,895,211 of OZ014520.1, read as the reverse complement.
TAGCCCCACACGACGTGGTTCATTCGCCCTTTCGTTTAAAACACCTTAACAAAGGTCAAACATCTTTTCTCTAAATGAACATTGTTTAAATCTTTCTATCTCGCAGACAAGCTAACGCTTCAGCCTCCACCGCGGGTATAAGCCAATGCTTAGCAGATTAGAAAGCATTTTCAAACAATCGTTCAATAAAAATCACAAATCGTAGTCGCACGAACTACAAAGCTCTGACTTTCCCATTGCACTAGGGAATACGTAGGCACGTGGATTTTTAATCCTTCGCGAGCACAATAATAAAAAACTTAACCTTTCTCCATAACAAATAATAATTGAAACATTAAAAGCAATTTTAAAGAAGACAATAAAATAAGTTAACATTTAAGCGCAAATTAACTAAGAGGTTCCCGTTGAGTACAACGGATGTGAGGGGTGCTTAACACCTTCCCTTTGCGTAACTGATTCCCGAACTTAGATTAGTGGTTTCGTTGACCATTTTTTATCCGATTTAGATTGTGTCTATATCTCCTTTTTCTTTAGTTAGAATAAATAGAATTAGGTGGCGACTCTGTTGTTATTTTAGGATCGTATTTTTCGAGGTACGACAGCTGGCGACTCTGCTGGGGATTTATTGCCTTGAGCATAAGAGAGTCGAGCCTAGTTTAGGATAGTTTGCGTTTGTTTAATTCGTTTGTTTGTCTTTTTTAATTGCTATTGCTATTTTTTACGCTTGTTTATTGCTTCCTTCTTATATTGCTCATTATATCTGTATGTTGGATCTCGGGACATCACTGAGAGCTTTACACTTGAGTTTTGAAAAAGAAGAGGGAACACCTAAGTTAGAATTGGATGTTATTAGTGTTAGTCTCCAAGGAAAGTCTCATTGCACGCCTAGCATGAAAGCTCTCCAAGATAGTTAGACTTTTCGTAAATCTTGTCACAACACAGCTAGCCTGTCGCGTGACCTGATTCACGAAAGGGTTGTGATTCTGGGACCCCCTAGAACCTGTTTCAATTTTGGTAGTTGTGTAATGTTAGGCTCCGAGGGCTCGCCCCTTTGTCGGCCTAGCATGAGAGCTCCACTCAGGGTAGACCTTATCGTCATTATCGTCACAATGCAGCTAGCCTGCGGCGGGGCGTTAGTACGATAAACGTCTGTGACCTTGAGTATCCTTATACCATCACCATAGAAGTTATCCTGTGAGTGGGATTTATGGGTAAAAGAATTTAGAACTCTCCACTTAAGGCTTACCAGTTAGGAGGTTCCGATTTACTTGTACTTTGGATCTAACACCTTGCCTTTATGTCCAATTCTAGAACTGTTTATGTTTGTGATCCAGAGCATTGCATTCATTCGCATACCATTTGAATTTGCATTTGCATCGCATATCATTCTCCCACTAAACAAAAGCTCACTCATCTGTCCTTCTACCAGTTTGTTGATTGTTAGACGTCTCTTTCAAGCCTGAAGTAGTCACTGAAGAATAACAGATATGGCAGAGAATGTTGATTCCATGTCAGGCTTTATTGTAATGACCAACCCGATGTAAGATTTTCCTCCTAACAATGATGTTCAACAAGTGGATGTTCCCCAATCTCAGAATGTCCATCATGTAACAAAGGTGAATAATCCTAAGGTGGTGAAAATTGAGGAAGGAATTCGTGATCTCGAGGAACAACTAAAGTTGGTGAAAGAACTCAACGTATTTGGTTCAAAAGCTCATAACTTGTGTCTGGTCCCGGGCGTGATTATTCCCCCAGATTTCAAAATGCCCACTTTTGAAATATACAAGGGTGTAAGTTGTCCAAGATATCATTTGACGATGTTTTGCCGAAAAATGACTGCTCATGTCGATAACGATAAGCTGATGATTCATTACTTTCAAGAAAGTCTATATGGGGCATCTTTGATGTGGTATATGAAGCTAGAAAGAAACTGTATACAGACTTGGGAAGACCTAGTTGGCGCTTTTGTGAAGAAATATGACTACAATTTGGACATGGCTTCAGACTGTGACCAGTTGATAGGAATGAGTCAGAGAGACAATGAATCTTTCAGGGAGTATGCACAAAGATGGAAAGAATTGGCAGCCCAAGTTCATCCACCACTCTTAGAGAAAGAACTGGCCAAAATGTTTCTAAAAACATTATCAGACTGTTATTATATCAGAATGATAGGCGTTGTACCATTAGAGTTCTCCAAAATTGTGGAAGTTGGAGTAAACATTGAAAACGCATTCAAATGTGGAATAATCCAAGAGGGGCCAGATTGCCAAATTGTTGAAGAGAAATCTGTATGTGATTCACAAGAGGAAGGAAATTTTGAAGTTAATGCAATTAGGGATTCTCCTAAAATCTTGCAAGTTCCAGTGCCTTACGGCGAATGTCAGAATCAGCGCCATAATCAACAGAGATCTCAGAACAGTCCTGAAGGAGAGACTCCCCAGTTCGATCCAATCCCAATGACTTACGGTCAACTGTGGACTTGTTTCGCCAGGAATTCAGTGATGGCACCCAGCAAGACCAGAGCCATGAGATCTCGCCCTCATTGGTTCAATCCAAATACTAGTTGTGAATTTCATGGTGGAGTACTGGGGCATCCAATTAAAGAATGCAAGGTTTTCCAGGAAAAGGTTCAAGAAATGATCAACTACGGGGTGTTGGCCTTCAATGGAGTAATCCCATCTATGGACGGAGTGCCTTTGTGCTGATAAAAACTCAAAAGAGTCATGTCCAAGTCAGTTTGTTGATGGAATATGGGACCAGTTCCTCAGTGCACATGATCGTTCGATGCTTTGGAGCTATCCTCTCAGATGTTTAGCTCGTTCATTGCTTTTCATATGTATTTTTCTTTGTTTGTTAATGCATTTGTTTTTGGCATGTAAGAACTTATTTGTTTTGAATGATTAATGCAATGAATATGTTTGTCTTGAAGTAGTCCATTCGTATTCACTCATAATGCTTTTTCAACTTTATAATGCCAACATTATCCCATCTCCTGCTTAGGCAGAGAATTGGAGGGAGGATGACAAAATTAGAACACATATTCTCTAGTGGAATGCTTTTTATTAAAACCCTACTGACGATGTACATGCATTGTTTCAAATTCCCAAACACTGGAGAAATAAGGAGTTAATCCCTAGTCAACCACTTCGAGCCTAGAAGTAGAAGTTTCTTTCAGATATTTCAAAACCCTTACGCTTAACCTGGGGCAGGGTAGTGTTCAGTTAATCTGGTTACACATTCAAATCACAAGATGAAACATCCCATCAGGAAATTCACTATAATCAATGACTTGACAGTCACAATTTCCAGGCTTCCAATGATTGAAAAAAAAAGAAAAAGAAAATCACGCTAAGTCAAACACTTAAAGAGAGGCTTAGGGACCGAATAAAATAAATCAATCGAAAGAAGTCCTCAAATCCATATGATTTAGTGATCACCATATCAAATCAAATGGGTCACTGATATCCATAGGGGACAAATAAGATGACTGTCATTTCAAGTAAACCTTGGATCTTCATCTTCACTACAAAACCATCAAAGACAAATGTATGTGTTAATTTAGCTGGATCTAGGATTGGAGAACATCACGGAGAGTGGGTGGGCACCAAATAAACTTTGAGCCTTTATCCTTTGTTTCTAAAACTGTGAACCAAACCACATTACAACCCTCAAAAGTCCTAATTGAAGTAGGGTTTATTTCGAAAGCATACTCAATGAGATAGTGTTTCCTGACTCCTATGAGCTATGTTTCAAAAAATTTGTTGGCTTTATAAAAATGAATATCACATCCTAGCTAGTGATTCAGTCACCGGCTATTGTGAAAATCTTTTCGAAAACATAAAAAAAAACTCAAGACAAACATGTGTGTTGCATTAGCAGTCTCAACATTAACATTTTGCTTGTTAACATTTGCTTGACATCATAGAAGCTTATGTATGAGCACCAGTAATGAGCTTAATCTCTTGAGATTTGAAACTCTGATGAGTAGTTGAACAACCATTTCAAAGAATGATCGTCACCAGGGGCATGTTGCTTGAAGACTTTTCCAGACAGGAGCATGTTGAGTGAAGACTTTTCCAGACAGGGGCATGTTGCTTGAAGATTTTGCCATACAGGGGCAAGCATGCTTGAAGACTTTGCTAGACAGGGGCAAGTTTTTTCCCAATTTATTACTTACATCCCCAAAAGGTTAAGTATTGAAGACTCATTTGTGCCAAATACAGTTAATCTGGGGCAATTACGTCAAGATTCGACAAAATCTCTCCGAGTTTGAAGACATTGAGGCATTTTGAATGACAAGTCTTCTATAAAATCCTCTTGAGATGATTTCTTCTCACAAACCATTTCGTGGGTGCATGACCACGTGTTTCCCTAAGTAAGACGCTCTTGTGATATACCTTGCAAGTACCTCCAGATAACGGGGTCCTCACACTAAGTTGCTATGACATGTTAGGTGCATGCCTCGATATTTTTTGGTGAATTCCTTTTACTACTTAGTGCTTCCAATGAGATACTAAGTCTAGTATCCCCAATTGAGCTTTGATTCAAGCTTCTCCAGCTGAATGTGATTTTCTCCCCTAACGGAGTACAAATCTACTTCATCCTAAGCAAACATAGTTTGTATGTTTGTCTCCCTCTGATGGACATTGAAGTTAGAAGATTTGCTTGGGTTTATTTTCCGATTGAAATATCTTTCTCTCCTCAAAGAGATTTCAGCTTTGTAGCAGAAATTTATTCCATGGATGATTATCTACCCTATCTTCAGTGATAGCTTACACTTTGACGAGATTGGTCGAGTATCCGTTTGTTGTGATGTTTATTTCGTCACCAGTTTATCTCTTGTGTCTGTTTTGTCTGTTTATCAGCATAGTCATAATGCATATACATACATGTACATCATATTGAATTCACATTCATATTCATGTTGCATTCATTGATGCATACTTCATCCACCTTGGTCGTGTTTATCCCCAAGTGATGTGTCTCTCTCAAAATAGAGTTGTCATCCTTAGGCAGAAAATGTACGATCTTTCTAATTCCCCACTGAGTTTTTACCCCCGTGGAAGATGTTTGTTTCAGTTCTCCTTTCCACACTTGGATAGGATAAATCCCCAGTTGAGTTCATTCCTCATGGGTTAGTGTCTTTCTTGACAGTTTCTTTCCAGCTCGTTCCTGGATTGAATTTGGTCTTTGACAATTTTGATAATTGGATTTCCAAATGGAAAGTGCATTTATTTTGCACCTTTGAATGCTTTGTCTCCTAGAAGGAATTTATTGAAGGCTTCCATTGAAGACAAACTTTGTTTTCCAGCAGTGTTATTGCAACATTCTCTTGGAATACTTACACCTGACAACAAGTGGCAGTCTCTTTATTCGAGAAGCTTGTTTCGTCCTTGAACTTCTAAGTGGAATCAACAAGTGGCCGTCTCCTTATTTGAGAAGCTTGTTTCTTATCCATGGATTTCCCAGTAAATCAACAGATGATATTCTCTTTTCGAGCAGTTTGTTCATCCTCAGCAAGGTTATTGTTCTATCAAATGGAATATCCCCTGTTCGGCGGAGAAGTTTGATACGAATCTCCATTTTCCAACAAATGGCATCTCTCCCAGACAAGGTGAGAAATTTGTTGCGAATTTCCAATTTCCGTCAAATGGCATCTCTTCCAGACAAGTTGAGAAGTTTGAGCGTGAAATTGTTCTCCATCATATGGTTGTCTCTTTCAGAAGAAGGGAAGCATGGTGAGGGTTCTATCAAATGGCATCTCTCCAATACACGTTGAGAAGTTTGATATGAATCTCTTTTATTTTTCCAACAAATGGCCGTCTCTCCCAGACAAGGTGAGAAGTTTGTTGTGAATTTTCCAATTTTCGTCAAATGGCTATCTCTTCCAGACAAGTTGAGAAGTTTGAGCGTGAAGTTGTTTCTCCATCATATGGCTGTCTCTTTCAGAAGAAGGGAAGTATGGTGAAAGTTCCATCAAATGGCATCTCTCCAATACACGTTGAGAAGTTTGATACGAATCTCCTTTTTCCAACAAATGGCTATCTCTTCCAGACAAGTTGAGAAGTTTGTTGTGAATTTTCCAATTTCCGTCAAATGGCTATCTCTTCTAGACAAGTTGAGAAGTTTGAGCGTGAAGTTGTTCTCCATCATGTGGCTGCCTCTTTCAGAAGAAGGGAAGTATGGTGAGAGTTCTATCAAATGGCATCTCTCCAATACACATTGGGAAGTTTGGTACGAATCTCTTTCTTTTTCAAGCAAATGGAATCTCTCCAAGACATAGTGAAAAGTTTGTTGTGAACCTTTGTTTATCATAAAAAAATAATATATTTTCCAAGCCTCGACAGAAGGTGATTCCTTTTATTTTTGGCAAGTCTCGGCAGAAGATTTCCAGTCTACCTCAGCAGAAGGTATTTACTTTTTATGATCTCGATAATGGCATCCTTAATTAAATCTCGGTAGAAGATTTGGCAACAGGTGTGTCCTCAGTTAATCCTCGACAGTAGGAATTTCATAGTCTACCTCGGCAAAAGGTATTTCATTCTTAGATTCTCTGGAAAATCTCGATAGTAGATCTCCAGTAAACTTCAGCAGAAGATGTTTTCTTTCCAAAATCTCGGTAGTAGATTTTTGATTCATTTTGATACCTCGGCAAAAGGTATTTCTTTCTTAGATTCTCTGGTAATCTCGGAAGTAGATCTCCAGTAGACTTCAGCAGAAGATGTTTTCTTTCCAAAATCTCGGCAGTAGATTTTTGGTTCATTTTGATACCTCGGCAAAAGGTATTTCTTTCTTAGATTCTCTGGTAATCTCGACAGTAGATCTCCAGCAGATTTCGACAGAATTTGTTTTTCTTTCCATAATCTCGGCAGTAGATTTCTGGTTCATTTTGATACCTCGACAGAAGGTATTTCCAAATGATGTTCTAAATCTCAGCAGAAGACTTCTCTGATGGGATTTGTCCAAGGACTTTGTCTTGGGTCTTGTAGACAGTTGTCGTCTGGTTACGCTCAAGAGAAAAATTCCTCGTGTGGATTGTACTCCGGTAATGTGTGTCTAATTCCCAGTAGTGTCAATTTTCTTTCCCAGTAGCGTTGTAGCCTTTGTCTTGCATTTTGCATTGCACATCATATCATTTCATCTGCATTTTCGGTCAAATTTTAGGTATTCTGATATTTAATCATCTTCCACCTTGAATGTCCAAAAAAAATCGTTATTACTCGTACATTCAGGTTCAGGATGATTAAATAGGGGCAGCTGTCATACCCTAAATTTTGACCAGAAATTTTCATTTTTTCGTTCATCTGACGCATTTTTGCCGATGTATCGAAAATCAATAATTTCGCATTTTTAGTTAAAGCATCTCATTAATCATCAATCATGTCTTTTCTTAATCAATTTTATCATCCCACGTCATTTTTATTTTTATTCTTGATTTTAAATTTTTATTTAGAATTTTTGTTTAATCATTATCTAGTTTATTTAAAATTAGCTTTGGTTAATATTTAATTAGTTTAATTTAAATCTAGTTTATATATAAATTTAGTTTAATTCTTATTTAGTTAAATTTTATTTAATTTTTATTTAAGGTTAATTTTAATTTTAGATAAAATTAGTTTAATTATACTTTAGGTTATTTTTAATTAGTTATCATTAATTAGGTTATTCTAATTAGATCTTTTAGTTTTAATTAATCATATTTTAACCTTTTATTAGTTTATATGTAGGTTTTGTTTTAGTTTAATATATATTAAATTATTTAGAACTAGTTTTTTAATTCATTTTTATTGATAATTAAATTTATTTAGTCTAAAATAATACAAAAATAGAGAGTTTTTTTTTCCACTTGTCTCAGTCAACCACACAAGCCAAGCGTGCCTAAAACTTTTGACCAAGTCTCAAACTTCCAAACCAGCCTGTTAAACCCCTGCATCCATATTTCACTAAAATAGTCCTACATAAACCTGTACATTTAAAAGAAAGTTTTGACTTTAGCAAAAAACTACATCCTGTTACATCATGAAAGTAACATGACAGCAACAATATCACAAAGAAAGGAGGGGTTTTGTTTGATTTTAACAGGGACAAATACAGAGAGAAGGGGGGCCATAGAGGACAGCGAGGGAAGGAGGGAGAGAAATTCAGAAGAAAAAAAACAAAGTTTTCCATAAAAAACAGAGCAGGGGGGATTGAAAGAAAAAAAATCTCTACGTGGCAGAGTCCTCTAAAACCTCACGTCCATTATTCATAAGCGGCATAAAAAAACTTCGAAAAACAAAAACAATGACGATCTTTTTTTATCTCGTCACTCCAAAAGGAAATTCACAACGCAACACCAAGACAAACCATTCACAATACAACACCAAGGCAAACCATAGCCGACGAACACTACCCTAAACCTTCTCCTTCAATCACAGCTCCACTGGACCCCTTCCTCTTCTCCGAAACCACCTTCACTCTGAAACAACAACTTCAAACCAAAACAATCAACGAAAGAGATGAAGAAAACAGTGAGATAAAAAAACGAACCAAAACTTGAGAAAAAGATAAATCCAGATTCGCAAAACAATTGAACCTTCACAAAGCCGAACCTTCCATCACCGATTCGAATCCAAACAAGCATTCTCCGCAAACATAGAAAAACCCCCTTTCACCATTTCGAAACCACCGGGACACAACCAGAAATGGCAACCACCTCCGGAACCGCCAACACACCACCACCGCAAACCTCTCCACTCAACTGCCCTCTTCACCATCACCGCCTCCAACGCCGCAAACCTCCACCCTTCATCAAAACGAAATCATCCACATTCTCCCTCATCACCTTCACAAAACGCACCTCAGAAACCTCATCCAAACAATCTTTCTGAATCGCAACCACCACCACCAACCGCAAGTGAGACGGATCGAGAGGCGAGAGCGTCCGCAAGAAAGAAACAGAGCCGCGAAGGACGAAGAGAAGAATGAAAAAAACGAACGCGATTCGAGCACCGAGGGAGGCGAAGACGATGAAAAACAAAACCTTGAGAGAATACTAAATCGATTGAGACCGAAAGAGTTGAGAGCACCATCGCCGAAATCGTGTGAAGGTGGTTTTCTCTTTCTGTGTTTTTTTTAGATCATGTATTACCAAAACGCAGAGGTGGCTTTGATACTTATTTGCTTGCGTTTTATACTTTGTTTTTTTATTTTTTTATTTTATTTGCTTTTTCTTTTTTAAAGTCTATTTAATGGTCTGCCCCTTTTCAACAAAGCTGATGTTTTTTTTCAATGCATAATTTTCTTTCTCTTTTAACGATGGCATCAGCAGTAATGGCTTATTGTACTGACTTTTTTGCTTATTTTCATATGCGGCTAGGCTTAGTTTGTTTTTGAGGATATCTTCTGTTGGGCTTTGGGCCCAGGGGTGGATCGGGTCCTTTCTGACCCACGCGCCCAGTTGACCAAAAATTGTTGTTTGAGGCCTATGTCTAGTTTGGCCCAAGTTTTATTAATAAAAAGTTCAAAGAGTTTTGTTTTTAATAATAAGGTTTTGTCAAGATATTTTGAAATAAATTTATAATCATTTTCTTAAACTTGTTTTTTTTAGAAATAAGATATTTTAGAATTTATTTGTCTTAAAGTTTTGTCAAATACTATTTTCTTTTTTTTTGGGTCGATGATATAACAAAGTCACAATAAATCGTTTTCGATTAATCGTGACCGATATGAGGTCATTCGTTTATTTATTTAATTTTCATTTTATTTAATTTATTCTATTTTATAATTTATTTTACTTTATTTAGTCTATTTATTTATTTTATTTATTTTTTGCACTTTTTATACAATATTTAATATTAACGGTTCCGATTAATTTGTACACTACACACACGCTTCCTCTTGGGCAAAATACAACGATATCTTTTATTTCTTCACAAATCTTATGTAAATTATCATGTATCCCTTTCCCGTTTATTTTCGAACGCAGTTTATTTTTCGCCTTTATTTTACGATTTAGTATTATTAGGAACGCCTTTAGGATCTAGAAACCGAATCCACTTAATTAATCAATCAAACAATTCATCGCGCTTACATTTGCACACACGTAAGTTGGTCACTTGTGATCGCCGTCTGCACGACATTACGCGTCTAATTAATTAACGTAAGAACTAAACTCAGGAATCCAACATTCCTCGGGTTTTTGAATTGAATTACTGTTGAGGCTGGCCCCCGATTTATAATTCATTCGCTCTTTCGTTTTCAAAGCAATCGCGTCTTAATTCACAAATCAAATAACGAGTAACTGAACTTCGGAGTCTAGAACTCCGGACGTTCTTGAATTAAATCACTCCTGGGCTAGCCCCACGCGACGTGGTTTATTCACCCTCTCGTTCCTAAAACATGGAAACTTTTAATCAATTTTACGAAGAACTGAACTCAGGAATCTAGCATTCCTCGGGTTCTTGAACTGAATTACTCCTGAGGCTAGCCTTCGGGTTGTAATTCATTCACTCTTTCGTATTCAAAACAATTCAACAACCTTAAAATATTAGACATGATTCATCCCCATAGGAAGATATTCCTTCTATCCCCACAAACACAAATCAAATCTTACAAACAATTATTCTCAAAGGAAGAATGTGGCATTGCTTGTCGATACTCATATCCAAGTTTAAAGCTTCTTCCGATTTTATTTCTCAAAGAAAGAATGTGGCATTGCTTGTCAATCCTCGTATCCAAGTTTAAAGCTTCTTTCGATTTTCTCTTCCTCAAATGTTTGTGGTGGATTAGGCGAGATATCTCCCTTAAAGATGATGACTTGTCTCTTTCTTTTCAAATACAATTTAAAACTTACCAACCAATCCAAATCATTTTTCATAATTAATCAATGAAAGAACAGAGCTCCGGAGTCTAGCACTCCGCACTTTCTGGAATGCAATCACTCCTGGGCTAGCCCCACGCGACGTGGTTCATTCGCCCTTTCGTTTAAAACACCTTAACAAAGATCAAAAATCTTTTCTCTAAACGAACATTGTTTAAATCTTTCTACCTCGCAGACAAGCTAACGCTTCAGCCTCCACCGCGGGTATAAGCCAACGCTTAGCAGATTAGAAAGCATTTTCAAACAATCGTTCAATAAAAATCACAAATCGTAGTCGCACGAACTACAAAGCTCTAACTTTCCCATTGCACTAGGGAATACGTAGGCACGCGGATTTTTAATCCTTCGCGAGCACAATAATAAAAAAGTTAACCTTTCTCCATAACAAATAATAATTGAAACATTAAAAGCAATTTTAAAGAAGACAATAAAATAAGTTAACATTTAAGCGCAAATTAACTAAGAGGTTCCCGTTGAGTACAACGGATGTGAGGGGTGCTTAACACCTTCCCTTTGCGTAACTGATTCCCGAACTTAGATTGGTGGTTTCGTTGACCATTTTTTATCCGATTTAGATTGTGTCTATATCTCCCTTTTCTTTAGTTAGAATAAATAGAATTAGGTGGCGACTCTGTTGTTATTTTAGGATCGTATTTTTCGAGGTACGACAACTATAGTTAAAGATTTTGATTTTAAAACTGCGTGCAAAAGTAATTTTATAGGGACTAAAACTCAACGTTTTTTTATAGGGACTAAAAATCAAAATTGAGATATTTATAAGGACCAAAAACATATTTAACCCAAAAATATAATTGAAAAAATAGTATTATCTCTGATTTTATTTATAAGAAAACAATGAAGAGACATCATCTATAATGATAGTCCTCTCTCTCTAAACGGAAGATGAAAGAAAGATTTCTCATTTTGCCATTGCTCAACCAAAACAACATAATTATAGCCCCTCAAGGAAGCACATACCTCATTCATATTAATATCTCTACATATCCCGCCATCCGCACTATGTAGATACTTGCTTACCATTATCCATTTCAGAATGCCCAATAGTCTCAATATCCCAACCGATCTTATCCCTCAATATCTTGAGCCTTTACCAATCATTTACGTAAAAATAATTACACCACTTCACTCTTCCGTTGTGCACTCTGATTACCCGCAGCTATCTCTTCCATGAAGTCTGTGTTCTAATTCCAACCTTCACCACAATTATAATAATAATTCACTTAACATACTCCAAAATCTGAACGCAAGTATATCAACTGCTAACTCAATTCCAACTCTTTAACCATCAATGCAACTCAGTAAAAGTTCCCGACTCTCTTCTTCCGACATTTTGACTATCTTAGTCTTCTCATGCTCCACTATTTCCGATCAAATTGGAATGTATGCTCATGTGATTACCAAAGACCTCAACCTTCAATCTTAACAACAATCCCATCGGATACACAATACAATTTCACTCTCATTCACTTCCAATCCATGGGTGAGATAAATACTTCCATAATTCCTCTCTCATCGTATAATATCAACTATGACTTTACGATTCAGTACTAATAACATCAACTTATCACTTCATTATCCAACGCTCTATCCACCACTTGTCAGAATTAATCAAATCAGGCTACAATCGTAGCTAACTCTTATTCTGGATCTCTAGCACTTTCTCTCACCACATCCCTTCTCAATGGACAACTTATCTTTCACAAGTTATTCGAACCACAAAATACGAACTTGGGAAAACTTTCTATAACCTGCAATAACAACTAAGTCCAAATATATTCTAATCTCTTATAACTTACTCGTTTCTATCATCGTAGATCCACATCTACTTCGGACAAGCTCATATCCATACTTTCCTCTGCACCGCACAATCTAACACACCTACTCTTGTTCATAACATTTCATCCTTGATAGCTTAGTGTGTGTGTGTGTATATATATATATATATATATATATATATATATATATATATATATATATATATATATATATATATATATGCATCTTTTCCAATTCTTTATATTTAAATTTCCAATATTCTACAATTCATTTTTCTACTTTCATCATAAATCATGACATCTTCCAAAATTCACCATCTCAAAATTATCCCAATAAATATGGAAGGTACAATTCATACTCCATACTCACCTTAATACATACCGATCACCATTATCTTATACACAACATCCTTGATCATTTCACAATTACACATTACCTCTACTCTTTCGTTGGATCATCCTTCCAACGTTTCAAATTCCACATTACTAGACCCTTAATTCACAAATTCCAGAAAATAGATATTGCACACTTATTATTTCGCCTCTGTTTTAATAGTCCAACACATACAGTGATACTTATAACTCTCTTGCCTCGTCCCATACTAACCACGACAAGAAAAACATCTATGAAACTATCCATACTCTGCTGTATCAACATACACCCTACTACTAAGGAAATAGTTCAACTTCAATACATTGTGAAGACACATGGTTATAATTAATTTCCACAAAAATTGCACTTTCGTGTTTTCAAAGCTCATCCATCTCTTATCATGTTATGCCCAAACATAACTCATTACTTACCTCCTCAATCCTTATTCCACATCCCTCAACGCATTAAATTCATCCTACATGACCTGTTAACATCTGGTTCCAATTACCACCTTCTCTTTATAACATACTTATGAAATTCCAATTAATTCAAGGTCCTGGTAGGTACGATAATCCAACTCACAACAACAATATTGCTGATGAATTACAGCTCACTCTTGGTTCGTTACCAATCGAATTCAGTTCATTCCCATCACAATGGTGAATCCTTACAATATACACTAATCAACATGCAACTTTACATCCTCGTCTTCCTATATCAATAACACCAAAGTTTTTCCAGAAGTCACCCTAGTTCTCACAATCCTTTTTGTCGATGAAACTCCCAACTACTCCTCTTGGCACCAGGGCCGACCAAGGAATAGTCCCATCTTTCCTTATAACAACACCTCTAATATATTCTCCAAAACACAATTACCATTCGTACTCTACAGACGGTCCATCGATGTACCCTTACTCCCAATCAATACCATATACGCTACCAAATCATACGTTGGAGTCCTCTCTCAAAAGTTCCTCTACGTACCCAGTAGGTACCACGTTCCACTTTTCATAATCATCCATTCCAAATTCACTTCCTACTCACTGAGGAGTAACCATTAGTAATATTTAATCAACATAATCAATCCTTATATTCATCTCTTTTCCAGATACCAGAATCTACATCTACTCCTTTATACCACTAATAGCTCCGGCTCAACTCCAAATGGTCTACTGAACATACTATCTCAGCTGAAAATATGTCTTTTGTATCCAACACGATTCTGTTTACTATCGACAATGGATTGAGGGTGATCAGTTCCTCAAGTTGTCAATAAGTAGCCGACAATCATGATGGTCATAAGCCATATCTCTCAACTCTAATAGCGTTCCTTGCATCTTGTGAACTAAGTTGCGTCACGAGCAAATCCTTAGTTAACGCCAACCTTAGCAACCTCTGCCACACTGTAATTCCAACACACAACCAGCCAACTCTCAGGAGAAGCAATAACTTCTCCCCCACTTATTTTCAACAACACCTGCAAACAAACAGCTAACAAAAAGGCAAGTACCGATAGTGTTTCACACAAATATCACATACTTCGCGACAAACAACACACGAAAACCTGGCCGGACAGATCGACCTGCTCTGATACCAATTGTAACACCCACTTTTCCCATTTTCAAAAATAATACGAGTTTTCACAAAAATTAGAGTTCCAATAATAAAGTGAGTGATTACTCTTCAAAACCAAGCAAACGTTCCATTTTATTTTATTCATAAGCAGCGGAAATAATATTTTCAACATCAAAATGCTCAGAGGCATAATATTCCAAAGTATAACATAATGCTTCTATTAACTTGATACGTAACTATAACAAAGTTTGAAAGACACAATAAAATAAATTAATAAAATCCTCATTCCCGTTACGTATCAGAGCGCTTAGGACTCGATCAAGCCATACCCAACACTTCTCGTGTACCTGAATTATGTGTACTTCCGAAGAAGCACAGACGCCACAAAACAACAAAGGGGTGAGAAACAGTTTCATATAATAACAGTGCAAATGACATATACGAAGAGGTAATTCACGCACTCTCATCATAACATACAACATCAATCAATCATTCATATCAATGCAATGTGACTCAATACACAATGCAAATGCGGTACCGACTCTCAACAATGGTTCATTAATTCGAACCCGGATGCATCGCTTACACTCCTACTAAGACACGATCATCCCTGCACCATCGATTCACAAGGAATTCGAATAATCACTTACACTTCATCCGAGACATGACTATTCCACCAAATGTATGCGTATGTAGACTCAATTACACATACAATATCACAACATACATGAACACAATCATGTATCATGATCCTCATGATCCTCATCAACCAACCAATACTACATCATTCAATTCATACAAAGTATATAATTCATACTTTTCGTAATCAAAACAATTCATAACATCACACAATTTGTACAAGACATACATTATCATAATTCTCATATGAATACAATCATAACAAATATGATCTTCATCATTCATATATCATTTCATCATATAATTAGTATTAAGCACATAACATACATCAACACAAATACACATGAATAAAATCATGCCAACACGATCCTCATCGGTTATCAGCCATTCCATAATCAATACAATTCAATACATCTCTAGCAAGTCCATCTAATTCCCATAATCACTTAAGTCTCCTTCACTAAAGTTGTTCGTTAGGTCTTATTTTCACTATTAAACTTTATTCTTGTAGTCTTAGACTAATGGTACGATGCTTAACGAAAAGAATGGTTTAAATCCGATTTAAGGTATGTCAAAAATCCAAAATATAGAGGCCTGACACGGCCCCCCGTGTCCCTTGACACGACCCGTGTCAGGTGGCCTGAGGCGTGACTCACAAAAACAACATTTTCCAAAGTCCAGAAGGGTGACACGGTCGCCCGTGTTGTGTGACACAGCCCGTGTCACACCCTCTAATGGTCTTCCTCCCCCAAAAACCCACCAAATTCCTCTTCCAGTGGCCTGACATGGCCACCCGTGTCCTTTGAGACGGCTCGTGTCAGGGACCCTGCCCTTTGAGACGGCTCGTGTCAGGGACCCTGCACCAAAAAGTTAATTTTTTACAAAATCTCTATTTTTCATCCTCTTCTACACCAACACAAATCCAATTCTTTTTACCTCAATTTTAGCATCCAAAATTGTCCAATTACCCCATTTACTACCAACTTATACCTCTAACATCAATTATTCATATAACTCAAATTTTACAGATCAAATAAGAAGAATTATAATTTTTCTTCATCTTCTCTAATTACCTATTATTTATAATAATCAAAATCCAATTCTCACCATACCAAACATATATCACCAATTCATTATCAAAACACAACATATATCTGTACTCATCAAACAATTCATAAACATTTCAACAATTCATTAATCATAAACCTAAGGGAGTAAGGATCTCCCAATTACCCTTCTATGTTAGGTCACTCATATAAAACCCTTTCTCCCCCCCTTACCTCAAAATTGAACAGAGCTTTCCGAATTATCGACCTTGGACTCTACGATCCTTGATTCTCCTCCTCTTCTCTCTTTTTCTCCAGAGCCCTCTTTCCTTCGTCAAAATACGACAGTGAGAAAATGTATCGTGTTGTCCCTTTTCATAACATAACCAAATTACAACCTTGCCCCTCAAACCTCCAACTTATTATTTTATTTTATTTATTAAATAAAAATATAATAATAATAATACCACCTCATTATATTATCATTATTTTAAATAAAATATTCTTCTACCTATTAATCCAAATACACCACCATACTCTTTATATTAATTTTATAAAAATAATTTATAAAATCGGGGCGTTACATTTTCACTATGTTTGGCACAAAAATTAGTTAGAAAGCAACACTTTAGAAGGTTGTTGCCTTATCAACCACTGAAGTGAAATATATCGCCCTAACTAAAGTTGTAAAGGAAGTATTGTGGCTTGAAGGTTTTGCAAAGGAGCTGAAACTTCAAGGCCGATGTATCACTGTTAAATGTGATAGTCTAAGTGAAATACACATGTCGAAGAACTCAAACTATCATGGGTGAACCAATCACATTTATGTGAGGCTGCATTTCGTCAGAGGGGTAATCGAGCGTGTAGAACTCTAGATGTTGAAGGTTTTGACAGATCATAATACTGCTGATATGATCACCAAGACGTTGCCCAGTTGCAAGTTTTCCACTGTATGCAGTTGATAAAGTTGCATGAAGAAAACTAGTTTGTTTATTGTTGTTATAAAGTTTGTTCCAAGGTGGAAATTTGTGAGATATTGGAACGAACTCTATGTTTAACATGCCGTCGAAGTCCACTCACATGTTGTTGTCAAATTCGGCCTTGTGTTATGGATCCAATTGCTTAAGTTAGCTTGTATCCTAAGTTAGTTTGTAATGGGTAATTTGTTAAAAATCCCATTAGGTTAGCATGTTAGTTTTCTTATAATTAACATACCAGTCTCTCATCTTTTGTATAAGGGAAAATAGGAAGATAAAACCCTAATTCAAAAGTGAGAGAGGTTATTGTTATTCTTGTATACTTGTAATCTTGTTTCAAGAGAAAGGAAAAAATAAAAGTGTATAATCAATCCTTTTTGTTATCCTTGGTTACCCTAAAACCTAACCATTGTGGGTCTCTTGTTCATAAAGAAATCTATTTTCTAAGGTATCTGATTCACAACAGTTATAAAAAAGGTTTTTTATTTATATTTTAATATAAAACAATCTCTTTTAAAATTCTAATCCAATAAGCTAAAGAAAATAAAAGTTAGAGAACACTAAATTACAATTCTATCCTTCACTCTCATTCATCCCTTTCTCTATTCTCACAGTCGTTGTCACTCCATCGACACCATTCCTAGCTCCGTTATAATGCAAGCCATCAATTGTTTCATCTCTGTCACACGAAGACTCGCCACCGAACATCGCCACGAAACCGCCTCCATTTCGCTCCTTCCAAAAAATTCTCAACCACAACTCCCGGAGGAGGATCCCTCGATGACACGAATTAGGAAACACCTTCCACATGGATCCCTCTAAAACATCTTTTGAGAGTAAATGATATTTACCACATCAGTGCCACATGATTAATATGACAATTCACCTCAGTTGCCACGCCGTCTTCTTCTAACGTTGTTATACATATTTGACGGAATTTTTTTTTTATTCTGTTTGACAACGTAAGGGACCAAATTGGAAATTTTAAAAGAAACATGATCAAAATGGACACGAGGTATAAGTAAGAGACTAAAAAGGGTATTAGGCAAACTTTAAAAGAGTTTTTTAAAATAAAATTAGAAAATATATTTTTTAAAACTATTTTTTAAAATTAATTTACAAAATAATTTTTAAAAACTAAAAATTAAAATTCATTCAAATAACAAATTTTATTGTGGATTTATGATCATGTGTATAGAAAATCTTATATTGATATACAAAATTTATAAAAGGCTTTATAAAAAGAGGGGGAGAAGTACAAGTTACAACAAATAAACAGTAAATTAAAGAATATCTTTAGAAAAAGTTATGTAAATAAAATAGTTAATTTAAAAAAATGATCTAATTTAATTATCTACAATTAAATCAAAAATACCAGCCCTTGGTATCAAAATCACAATATCATGCTCCTTAATTCAACAACAAACTTGTTGAGTTGACTTAAAACACCCTCACTTATTTTCAATTCACAGATCAACATTTCTCCTCTATCAGAGTCAAATACCCTATTTCTCTTTCTTACTTCTCACTACACGCAAAAAAATTAGGCAATTAAACTCGCCTTCTATTTCTTCATTCAACAATGAAGTGACCAAACTTTTTATAGTTAAAATATCCTTTTTGACCATCCTTCTTATCTATGGATCTAGATCCTCTGTATCTACTACTTTTACCAGAGAATATTTTCTTCTTGTTGGTCAGATGTTGAAATCTTCTAATGATGAAAGTCATTTCCTCATCATCCAAGTCATCTTTAGAATCTTCTACGTGAAAGTTTCTTCAGATTCCTAGACTTGAGAAGCCTTTGTAGTTTTAGCAACAAATTTCAAAGCAAGAGACTTTGACTTTATGACAGGTTCATCTCCACTAAACTCTATCTCACGGCTCTGAAGATTACTGATGAGACTCTTAAGACTTAGTGTGTTTAAGTCTTAGCCTCTTGTATAATTATCACTTTAGGCATGTATCTGTTAGGAAGACTCTTAAGAATCTTCGTTACATTATCAGACGTAGTATAACTCTTGTTAAGAACTTGAATTCAAATACAAAAACTTGAAACATAGAGAACATGTTTTCAATGTCATCCTCCTCCTTCATTCTGCTCATAATGTTGAACCAGAATATTAGCCTTAACTATCTGAATTTATTGATTATCTTCATAAGAAATTGAAAATGGTATTAATAGTAGATTAACAAATTTTATAAATGGCCTTATAATAAGAGAGAGAAGAAGTATAAGTTACAACAAATTAACAATAAAATAAAGAATATCTTTAGAAAAAGATATGCAAATAAAATAATCTCTCTGTTCCATATTATAAATAAATTTATCTTTTTAGATTCATTGAGTAATTAATGTATCTGATCTATATATAGACCAAATACATTAATTATTCAATAAATCTAAAAAGATAAGTTTGTTTATAATATAGAACATAGGGAGAGGGAGTAGTAAAATAGTAAATTTAACAAAATGACCTAATTTAATTACCTCCAATTAAGCCGGAAATATTTGCCCTCGGTAGCAAAATCACAACATCATGCCCCTTAATTCAGCGGCAAACTCATAGAATTGACGAAAACACCCTTTACTTCTTTTCCACTCCCAACTCAACCTTTCTCCCCTACCAGAGTCAAAGATCCTCTTTCTCTTTCTTACTTCTCACTGCACGCGAAAATTTTCTAGACAATTGAACTCGCTTTCTATTTCTTCTCCACATGCAACAATCTTGAACATACAATAGAAATAAAAAACCGTTAATGGATTTACTTGAAGGCGTCGGAGAGAGTTCATCGCCACCGCGCTCCTTCGGCGGTTACAGCAACCACGATATCCGGACCGACGTTTACAACCGATTGGTGGAAACCGGTCACGACGAAGCCGTATCGAATCCTGATTTTCGTGAACAGCTTGAAGCTCACTTCAATCGCTTACCTCCAAGGTTCATCATCAATCCGATCGTTACTGTTCTTCGTTCTTAATTTCGCCTTCTCTCCGTTTTTGTTGTTGTTGATTTGAATTTGAACTGTTTTTTTATTGTTACGATTTGAATGCACTTGTAATCGCGTGCGTAGTGTGTTTCAATTTTTTTTAGCTAAGATTTGAGTTGGTAGCAGATTTGGTCAGTATTAAAAGGAGTAAGCAATTCAAGTGATGGTGGTGTGTGCACTTTTAAGCAATCTATTGGTGTTGTTTCAGTTATGGACTTGATGTTAATGTTGATAGAGCTGAAGATGTTTTACTTCATCGGAAACTTCTTGATTTGGCAAGAGACCCCGATAAGCGCCCTGTTTACCATATACGCTTATTGGAGGTATTATAATTACTTTTAATTAATTTGGTTCCAAATTTTGAATGAGTTCTAGATATAGTAACTTCATTTTCAAGTACAACATGTTTAGTAGCTCATATTATGATACTAATTGATATTTTTCTTTCATTCTCGTATTAATGTCTATAGCTATGAAGTACTAACACCGGCACTAGCACAACAATGACACAGACACTGGTAACACTTTGAGTAAATGGAAGTGATTGAGCATAACTACATTTGTTGATATTGTACCTGTGTGCTGTACTGAATTTTCTTCTCCTTTGTCAATTTGGTGGACAGAATATTTCTACCAGGACAGATGGTGAAGATCAAGAAATTGTAAGTACTCATACTAGCCCTGAAGATCAAGAAATTGTAAGTACTCATACTAGCCCTGAGTTATCTTCTCATACAACAAACGGGGGAGTCGTAGCATCTAATAAGAGGTATTCAGTGAAATGTGAATTGGTATCATATGTTGAACTACTAAACATGTTGTACTTGAAAATGAATTTACTATTTCTAAAACTCATTCAAAATTTGGAATTGGAACCAAATTAATTAAATGCTGCTTAATATAAATTTGGTTCCAAATTTATATTTCATTTTTCCAGGAAGGTTTCATGAATCTGTTCATGAAAATATAAATTTTATCTTTTTGTTATCTATTATTGATATAGTTGATATCTTCAGGACAAGAGATCTTGCAACTGAGTTTGAGCCTTGCTCAAAGCTTGAGGACCTAAACTTGGATGTTATAAAGAACTCCAAGGAAACAAAAGAAAAATTTGTTACTGACAGCTTTTCTCAGAGGTACCAATTGAATAAGATTGTGATGCTGATTCTTACTTTATCTTTCAATTTTTGAAATAACTATCTTGTTACATTGATTAGAACCGGGTATGGCTGCAATTGTTATTATTTTTATTGTTGTTTTGAGAGCAGGAATTTAGCTCTATACTTGTTACCATGTGTACGCGTGTCAAATGTTTATGTTTCTTGACAAAGATAAAAATCTATTAGAATTGAAGTTACAAGTGGAATTAGAAAGTCCAAACTTCTAAAAGTTTGTGCTAGGTGAGAAGATGAGAGAAATACCAATAAAACCAAGAGAAATGTATTCTGAGAATGTTAGACAGAACTTTCTGAAAATTTTATTTCTTAAAGTGTGAAATGATACAGAAACTGGTACTCTGTATTTAAAGCATGAAGTGTTATAGTACCTTATGTTTTTGAGTGTTAGGGTACAAACGATTCTGTTGTATTGTTACTTCTATTGCACTAGCATAATACATAACTAGGTTTTTCTACTATTAGTTCTCGACGCAGCTTTTTTTTCTAGTACCGTATGTTTCCTTCTTTTATAGTAGCTTCTGTGTACCAGCTCTGAGATTGCCGAGAGGCATTGGAATCATCTCTGGAAGCTTGGGGAAAGTCAGATGATGCTGTCTGAGATGATTGAAACAGGGAAATAAAAGGCATTGATTGAAAATGTTATTGCCGTGGAGGTTGGAAGAACTATTGTAAAGACAAAATTGGTTCTGAGAAGATTGAAAAAGCTTCTGTGATGGCTGAAACTGATTCTTTGAGTACTGGAATAATTGAGGCTGTTTCAGAATGTAATTGGCATTAAACCTATGACTATGATAGAACATGGATGCATCATGGCCAGATTTATAGCATAATTTGCACTGAATGCTACTGTAGCCACCACAGCCACCTCTTCCAAATCTACCTCCCCTGCCTCAAAATTACCATAGGTCTGAGTGCAATGAACATGTGGTGCAGGTCTTTGTTGATTTGAAACTTGAGAAGAAGAAACCTCTAACAGTTTGGGCGCTCATGCAATGTTAAAAATCACCGGCTCACCAAGTTGTTTGAATATTTCAACTCTTCTCTATTGCTGCTAACTTAGCAGCAATAGAGAGTGCTAACAGAGATTCAATCTCAGCAAAATCAAATACTTCAGGCTTACTGTTGGTGAGAGGAATTAGTGTTTCATATTTAGTAGGAAGACCTTCAAGGATAACATCCAGTTGTACCTGCTCAGAAACAGTTTCTCCAATAGAATTCGCTGAATCTGCTAGAGCTTTAATGCACACGAGAGACTTAGAGATGGGTCTATCACCTTTCTCTGTGATTCGTAATTCGGTTTGAAGTTGACATGCTTAGGATATGGTTTGAAGTTGAAAATGATTATGTATTCATTCCCATAGTTGGAAGGAATGTTGGCAACCAATGACTCTTGATAGTAATGATTAACATAAGACAGGATTGCAACCAAGTAAGCGGCATTTGATCTCGAAGCTTCCAAGCATGTATGCTTAATTTTCAATACCAATGGAATGATCAACAATAGAAAGATACTGTGGTGGAATTCAAGAGCTTACCACATCACGATAAAGTTTGAATGCTTTTAGAACAGGATCAAGTTGCTGTTTCCAAACGAGAAAGCTGCAACCATTCAACTTCTCAATGATAGCCATGATTAAGCTTTAGAAGCTCTAGATGCCATGATAGGATCTGATCCAGGTTCATAGCTTGAAAACAGAGAGAATTTGAGAGTAAGATAAAACTGAATCGGCTATGGAAAATTTGGAGTATTGAAGTTATGAGACTCAGCAATATGACTCAGATATTTATAAGGCGGGGGTAGTTATAAAAAATTAGTTCTGAGTTGCTTACAGCTGCTAACTGAATCTGAGATGAAAATCCTGTAAATTGGAGTTATGGGACTAAGCAATATGACTCAAGTATTTATAGAACAGGGAAGGTACAAGATATTAGTTATGAGTTAGTTACAGCTGCTGACAGTTGTAACTAACTCCAGAAGTGCAAAGCTTATACAATGCACATAACAGGGTTTAATAGAGTACATATGAACATAAGCTATTCAAGCATATACTCTAACAACTACTACAACAGAATCCAAGAGAAGCGACTTGAAGGAGGAGCTACCAGAAAATAGTAGAAGCACACATGCTATATACTAGAGAATGCAACAACAACAATCATATACCTGACAATACAACAAATTATATGCACTCTTAACACTAACATATGCGTAGATAGAAGTTCCATGTATGTCTAACTTAAAGTAAGAAACTAACTTTATTTTTGGGGGAGGGATGACCCATATGAGAGGAGGAAGATGTTCTTTATATCAACCCATTTACTGACTCATATGAAGTAAACAAGAGGCTCCAACAGAAACATCATGTGCATTTAGATTTATTCATTATGACCTGTATATTTAACCTTCTTCCAGAGTATAGTAAATTAGAACCTTTGATCTCGAGTCTTAAACTTAATAATATGTGATCTCTCTATGCTGCAAACTAAAGTATTACTTGTGTGCAAAATGCTACCTGCATATTTCAGCATCTTTGCTTGTGGAAAATAAGTTAAACATAAAATGCAGGCATGAAAATTCAAGTGTCCCAGTTCATGAAATAATATTTTCTGCTGTTGACAAACCAAAGCTTTTAAGTCAGGTATGTTTGAAAAGTTTATCTTATCTTCTTATAACTAAAATTTGCATATTTTGCAAGTTAATTTAAACTCCAAATGTAAATGAGCTAAAATTTTCATCTACACTTCCTAAAATATATAGATTGTTTTCCATTGTTTTCTTGATTTGACATGTATGCGGAATTTGTGGAATGAAATGGAACCATTCCTTAAGGTTGTAGGTATTTGATAACTAGAATTTATTGTGGAGTTTTGGGGTATACTATTCTATAAAGCAAAGATAGAAAAATAAGCTAAAGAAACTTTTTGAAAGCTAATGTGTGATATTGAAAAATGAAATTTTGATTCATAGACTTTCTGCATCATTGTTTTCTTGATACTGACAAGTGATTTGTATTATTGCATATTCTTGTTAATTTGACACATTATTCCTACATAATCCATAAACATTGGTCTTCTGGGTAGATTTTGGTGATTTTCTTTGTGCAAACTTAGCTCCATTTTGTTATTATGAAGTATGAGGTTCTATTTTGTTAATACCTTAATATATGTGTGATGGATAGCATGATTTCTTTTGATGAATACTATTTCCTATTGACTGATAGCATGATTTCTTTGGTGAATATTATTTTCTTTAGCTGTCCGCCTTGCTGTCTGATATTGGGCTTAACATCCGTGAAGCACATGTATTTTCCACAACAGATGGCTACTCCCTCGATGTTTTTGTGGTAGATGGATGGCCACTAGAGGTATGCTGCTACTTGCGGTGAATTTGATGCTATTTGTTTCCTCTTGAAGACCTCTGCAATTTTGTATCTTTATTTCCTCGAAACCAAACATTGTTCATAAATTTAAATTTTACATTGGTATTTATGTTGTTGCATGCATTTGATAACTCTTCCAGTCAATATACAACTTTATACTTAGTGGTTAAAATGTTCAACTCTGCTACAGACATCTAAGCTTTTGGCGACGGATTAGGTGTGAATACCAGTATTTTAACTCACTAATGTTCATCTCAATCATAATTACTACGACTAATAATTGTATCAGATTTTTTAATTTGGATTAAAAAGTGAATTGGTCTAAACAAGGGCATGGGCTTGTAGGTTATCAAGGAGCATTGTTATTATATTTCTCTTTTGTCAGGGATCTATGCTAAGTCGCATTGTTACTGACTTTGCAATCTTGTGCCCAGGAAACTGATGGGTTGTATGCTGCTATGGAAAAAGCTGTAACAAGGAGTGAGGTGCATTTGTCTCCTTGACTTTGTATCTACAAAATCTTATGTTTGTCTTATTTGAGATGTTGAATTATATTTCCGTCAAGAATGAGTAAGTTAGTGAGTTTTGATGATCGTTGGCATGTGTTTTCTGTAATAAACTTTTTAAAAGTTAAAACTGAATATAGAGAAATAGACTACTTATAACAAACATAACAAATCCTGGAAAGTTGTTAAATTTTAGCTTGCTTTTGAAAAATTTAAAAGTATGAACAATGGTCTTTGTAGTGTTCATAAAGCTTGGGCAACCCTCACTTTACAAGCCGGTTGTGTAGTGATGAGCTAGGCCAATCCAAATTCTAAGATTGTATCAGGGCCTATCATTTCATTTCCCGCATCATTCACGCTTTAGGCCCATTGAGGCTAAGAGTGAGGGTGTGTGTTGGAAATTCTACCTTTATTGCGGTCTTCCCCTAATGGCCTAATTGTCGCATTTAAGTTGCCTTCATTGTGGCCTAAAACACCTTCATTGTGTTGGGTTTGAAGGAGTGAATTTAATCCCACATTTCTTAGAAATATAGCCTCTAACACCTTCATTGTGTTGGGTTTGAAATAGTGGATTTAGTCTCACATTGCTAAGAGATATGGACTATGTAATGTTTATAAAGCTTGGGCAGCCCTTACCTTACAAGACGGTTTTATAGGGATGAGTTAAGTCAAACCAAATTCTAAGATGGTATTTAAAACCTATTTAGATCTGATGTTGGGCTTCTCACATCATCCACGCTTCAGGCCCGAGCGTGAGGGGGCGGGTTGGAAATTCCGCCTTCATTGAGGCCCAAAAGTTCTTGGATTGTCCCCGATACCATCTTAAGAATCTTGGGTTGAGCCTAACTCAACGTTAAAAAACCAACTTTTAACGTGATGATTGCTCCCACTTATAAACATATTTTCGGACTATATCTCATTGAGTGTGAGACTCTTAACACATTTGAATTTTCTTATTTTTAATAATAGTCTATGTTTAATGTTTGAAAGGAATTTTATATATTCAGTAATTTTCTTTCACCGCATCTAGTAAAATTGACAGAGGCTTTTATTTTACTCACTTACATTTTATGCTCTCCACATTAGTCCCTAGTTTATACCCAGCACGAAGCATTAGGTCCTCTTTCTCAACAAGAGTATGCACGAACCTCCAAGTCAACCAAGGAATTCTTTCATAGAGGCTCGAACGATGTTGCTTGTTTGGGTCGAGCAATACAGTCCTAACTGTAAGGGGGTGTGCTGAGTCCTACATCGGCCAAATATTTGATTTTAGTAGTGATTTTAAGGCTTGACAGTCCTCATCTTACAAGTAGTTTTGAAGGGATGTGTTTGGTCATGAGCTCAAATTTTATCTTGCTAGTTGCTAAGAAACAAAATGTTGCGAAGTCAAGTACAAAAGCAAAATATTGAGCCATGTTATCAATTACTTACGAGTTCATATGGCATAAATAGTTACTTTAGTATCTTAGATTTGGAGATGCAACATTGATGATACTATTTGTGAATAATTAAGTTGGTTTGCTTTTGCCTCAAATCCAATATTTCATGTGAGGACTAAACATACTAAGATAAGTTGCCATTTTATTTTGGAGAAGATTTTATCTAGAAATATCACTATCTTTGTTGGTTCAAATGATCAATTGGAAGATGTAATGGGTTCTCTGGTTCTCTCTATCGTTTTCGCTTTCTTAACACTGGAAAATCACACAGTACAAGTGCTAAAAAAAATAGAAAAATCACACATTAGTCAAAGTTTAAAGTGGTATTTTGGATTTATCCTAATATTTTGGATTCAGTAATTCTCTTGCTAAGCATGTAAACGAAGCCTGTAATGTTGTAATCAATACTTTTCCTTTCTCTAGGGGTCATGGTCTCATTCTTCAAATTCTCATTCAGCAGTGGCGAAAGCCTTAGCAGCGGAAGGAAAATCTGGAGACTGGGAAATAGACAGGAGGTCGTTAAAGATAGGAGAAAAAATAGCATCTGGATCCTGTGGAGATTTGTAAGTTGAGTTGTTTTGCCATTATTGTTTTCTATATTCTTTAATTTTGTTTCTGTTCTGCTCTATATCATAATATTTATATTCTTTTGCTTTTCGGACAGGTATCATGGAGTTTATCTCGGTGAAGATGTTGCTGTTAAGGTTTTGAAATCTGGGCAACTGAATGATGCCTTAGAAGATGAGTTTACGCAAGAAGTAGCAATTTTGAGGCCAGTATTCTGCTTCCCTTGGTTTAAGAATTAAAACAATCCTGCATATTGCATAATTTGTTTTTCATATCAATTATTTTTCTGAAATTTTTAAAATTATTATTCTTGTTTGTTGTACAACATAATTTTTTTTAACTGTTAACTTTTTGTTGTACAGCATAACTTTGTTCTCTTTTTCTTCATGAATACTCTTATATTCTAAATAATCTAGCATAATTGATATTATAAGATATTTTGTTTTATTCTAACTACTACATATTTAAATCTGTAAAGAAAGAATTAAAATATCAACTCAAGTACCAAGCCTTAAAAAGTGTTTGGCATGCTACAAAATTATCATTCTTATTTTTTTCAAGGATAGAGAAATAGGCTTTGCTGTACTCTGGTCCACTAGCGACTTACTTTTTATCAAGTGTATAAATCATGCCAATAAACGGCTTAGTTAGCTGCTTACTTGAAACTGTTCACTTGGTTAATCCTTCAAGGATTGGATGTCAGCCTATTAAAAACTTCTTAGTTTCTCGTTGATGTTTCCTGCGCTGGAATTCCTCTATCTGCTACTACCTTCATCTCATTCAGAAGTGTCTTATTTGCAATATTTCTGTCTCAAATTAATTGTCACTTTAGAATTCCAATACAATGTCTATTAACTTTTTCCAACAATGGTCTCAGTTATTTAAATCATCCATCTAACTATTTCACTACTACTGCTACTACTTTCAACCATTCTAATTAATGAGTATTTTAGATTATACCCAATTTTACTATTGAATTTGACATAACTAATCATTTTCTTAAGACATGTTCATTAGCTTAACAAGACACATGGGATGGTGGGAGTACTTACGTTTAATACTTTAGTTTACATCACTCAGTCTTGCGAGGATTTAATTATGCATCTTTAAGATAAAGTGTAAAAATTTCTCACTTTCTCATTTATGTTGTGCCCGATATATACCTTTTTCTAACCTGAACATATTTTGACAATATGACTTCAGTATTTCTGAATGCAGACAGGTGCATCAAAAAAAGTAGCTTTCTCTAGCCTGAATATTTTGACAATCAGATTTTTGTATTTCTGAATGCAGACAGGTGCATCATAAAAATGTTGTTCGTTTCATTGGTGCATGCACAAAGTGTCCACATTTGTGCATAGTAACAGGTATTAGATCTATCCATTTGGTTATGCTGATATGTAGTTGTACAATAGCCAATTAAATGCATAATTTGTAAATCACTCCCTTTATTGAGAGATGCCTTACGTAACTATGTGAGGGGAGTTCTATGAAATTTATTTGAATTTGAACACCAATGTAAAAAATTGATGAGATATCATATAAGATGACGAGTTATGTATTTAATCCTCATTTTATTCACACAAATGAGAATCCCTTGATTAATTGAAATATGAAATAAAAATAAAAGCAAGAAATCATTGTTCATATTCAAATGATATTTCAAAATTCTGTATGTTTGGCAGAGTATATGACTGGGGGAAGTCTGTATGATTACTTGCACAAAAATCGTAATGTCTTGGAGCTGTCTCAGTTACTCAAGTTTTCAATTGATGTCTGCAAGGGAATGGAGTATTTGCATGGAAACAACATAATTCACAGGGATCTGAAGACAGCCAATTTGCTGATGGATACTCACAATGTATGAATCAGAAAGTTTGAATTTGAACTGCTGCTACTGTTGATATATATATTTTTTAATTTTCTCATCAAGACTTCATTTATTTTGTTTTCAAAGAAATATTGGTTGCATGTTTATTATTTTATAAAATCGTATATCATTTAAGTTTTTTTTTTATTAGGTTGTTAAAGTGGCAGATTTTGGAGTTGCTCGGTTCCTTATTCAGGGGGGAGTGATGACTGCAGAGACCGGAACTTATAGATGGATGGCACCAGAGGTTTGCTATTTGAAATTAAAATCTGTTATGCCTTTTCATGTTTTAATATCATGTTGCAATGATGAGTAATGAAAACCAAGGGTTCTGGTCCATTAATAATAACAAGGCTTAAATGTATTTTTGGTCTTCTTATTTTGATAAAAATTAATTTTCTGCTAATCATTTCTAAAACCGGGTTTTTGATACCATTTTTTACAATCTTTGAGGATTTTATTTGGTCCTCCACCATTTTTTGCAATGTGGTTTCATCAAATATGTTAGAATTAGAGTTTGGCCTAATCAACCTTACAAAATCGGTTGGTAAGGTGAGAAATGTCACTCTATATAAACCCTTTGTGAGTTCTATATTTAGCCAATATGGGACTTGAGTTTTTTCCAATAATTTATAAGTGGCACATGTCTTACCGAGCTCCTCAAGCTCACTAGTCATGAGATCTTGAAGTTTCTTCGAGAGATGAAGATCTGGGACTAAGTGTTGAGGAGCTCAGAAAAACAGTAAGAGTTGTGCCACATCAGTGGCATATCATAAATGATGACGCCGCATCATCAAAAATGGTGGCGGACCAAAAAAATCCTAAAGATTTTGAAAAAGGGACCAAAAAACTCGGTTTTAGAAATACAGGGACAAAATTTAAATTTTGGCCAAAATATAGGGGCCAAAAGCGCATTTAAATCTAATAACAATTAAATGTTTCTTCTAAGGACTACTTGAGTTTGGTATCTAGAATTTTAATTTGCATTTTCTTGTTGCACACTTCAACATAAACCGTTAAAATATATGATGATGACCAAAAAGATATTGAAAAAGGGGATCAAAAACTCGGTTTTAGAAATGTGGGGACACAAATTTTTTTCTTTCAAAATAGGAGACCAAAAGTGTATTTAAGTCTAATAACAATTAAATGTTTCTTCTGATGACTACTTGAGTTTGGGATCTAGAATTTCAATTTGCACTTTCATGTTAAATACCAAAAGTGTATTTATGTGTTAGGATGTTTGGATGTAAAATAAAGGGGGATTAGAGGTAGTTATAGTTAAGAGTAGTAGTTAGTCTTAAAATTTGGATTATGGATAACTCGACCCTACAAAACTGATCGACCTTCGGCCACTGCCAGAACAGCCAAATCAGGAGCCACACATGGTAGCAGTGGAGATTCAAGTTAAAAGTTGCTCAACCATTCCCCAGCAATACTACGGCCCCCAGACACTGTATCTTCCATTGAAAGGGATGTGTTCTCATTTTCGAATAAGCTGGCTATGTTTCTGCCATTATAACCATCGAATACCAGCTCGCAGGTGGCAATCACTAGGTTACTACAAGTGGAGTAACCCAGAATATGAACACATGCTCCAAAGTGACAGTGGGATCCTAAGGGAAAGAATTTTGTTTCCAGTAGCTTTTAGAAAGGCTTTAAGGTGTCTTCAAGCTAGGTGTCTTCAAGCTGCTCAGGAACTGGGATATGAGAAATAACCAGAGTTTTTCTCACAACTTTCTCGTGTCTATACCAAGTTTCATTTGCCATCTTAAGATAACGGTAGTAATAAAGGAAACATTGAGTTCAACGAGGAGAGAGTGATGCCAAAAACATTTAGCAGCTGTGTGAGAGCTAAACTGCTGTACTCTACTTCGGCACTGGACCAAGCCACCAATATCTGCTTTTTTGGATCACCAAGATACCAGATCTAGCCCAAGAAATATGCAAGAACCACTAGTGGACCTCCTCTTTTTTGGATATGCTGACCAGTCCACGTCACAGAAAGCAGGTTTCAGGTGTCTCAAAATACATTTGATGATTTTCTGGTGCTCCTGTGAAGGTTCTGCCATAATCTATTTTCAGGCTTTGAAACAGTCATGCGTTGAAAGGCGCACCCACAACTGACCTGTACAACTGAGGGTCTTCCATATATGTTTCTGCCAAGCATAAAAAGCTTGCAACCCCACTGGGGGTAAATTCCCTTTGATTCATCAATTTTGGAAAAAAAAATAGCAAGATACTAATATGTTTGGACTTATCAGTGCACTGGTATTTATTTTAGAAAGTGAGAGAAGATGAAAATTTCATCATTTAGAATATTCTAGAGTAGAGAATGAAAAAGATATTTTGTTATGATTAAATAGAAATGACAAATTTTATTACAACTTAATAGCTCACAGTTATTTATTTATAAAGGCTTGTAACTAATGTGAGTTAGTTACAGTCATGCTGACTCAGCATAGGGTTTGTTACAGCAAGGTACCAACTATGCTGACTCAACATAAGGTTGTAACAAGATAAAGCCTAATTCAATTTGTTTTGTTAATCATAACAGTTACTCATTTATTTAATGCAGAGACTGCACTGATACTGCAGTTAGTCTAACAGTTTAGCCCATGATGTAAGCTACTCAACAAGCCTCGTACACATTCTTAGAATTCGGACTTGGGCCTAGCTCGACCAAGCTACTAAATGTTTGGATTGATCAGTACACTGGTACTTATACCATGTTGCAAGCTGGATCAGAAGCCTTATTCACATTCTAGGAATTCGGACTTGGGCCTAGCTCAGCCTGAAAAACTAAAGAGATGACGATCTTTAGTCTTTGTAATGATTACTTTGGCAATATCTCTTGTCAATGTGGGATCTCATTATGTAATACAGAATAACACAGAAGTCAGTAACTGTAGAAACATCTTGCTGACACTTCTATTAGGAGCTTAAGCATAATACGTGATACTCTAGTTCCTTGACACAATCTAAAAAAAAAAGTTTTAATTGTTATGCATACAACAAATACCTTACTTTCTCTATCTTCTTTTCTGCCTAAACCTAAGCTAGAATGCAAAGAAATAATCTCTTTTCTATGTTCTATATTGTCATTATTATTAGACGTGTTTGGCATGTGATTTATTAGTTTTACCATGGTTATACATTGGGTATCTTACTTTATGGGATTTTCTCTCAAGGTCATAAACCACCAGCCTTATGATCAGAAGGCAGATGTATTCAGTTTTTCAATAGTACTATGGGAACTAGTGACAGCAAAGGTTGGAGTTATAGTATTTTATTCTCTTATTTATTGAACTGATAAAAAAAATCTATATATTAAGAGAGATTCTTGTACTGACGTTTTCTTCCCTTTGGTTACATCAGGTACCGTATGATACCATGACTCCACTACAAGCTGCTTTGGGTGTGAGACAGGTTTGTTATTTATTTATCAGTGAAATTTATGTTTGATGCGTAAAATTGAGACCTCAATAAATTGTTGCTGTAAAACTGCATGACAACGCCATACCCAACCAATTTTTGTAGGCCGTCTTAACATTAGTGTACCCACTATAGGTGATCTAACTTTTATGCAAAATAATAATGACAGATTTATGTCAAACATAAGCATAATAAATCAACAAAAGCACATGTCATGACTTATTATATATAAGGAATTAAAATTAATCTTTAACCTTATAATTTGGCTTTCTAAAGTGAGCAGTTCACTTTAAAGGGTAAAGTCGGTAGTTTCAACTTTTAATGAAAAAATCAATGGCTGATATTACATGCATATGCATAACAAATTATGACTACAATTTAGCTGTTGATTTTCTCATTAATGGTTGAGATGAGCTCAAATTTTGAGGAGCTATAGTGCTGACACCTTAAAAATAAAAATGAGAATAAGAACCACCCAAACAGTGACCATTCAGAACAACTTCCAATCAGTGTCCATCGACCGGTCAAGTTCTGTAGTTGATAAACTTTTTCAGAACTGATATAAGTATTTAATTAAATAATTCGAAAGATGTATTATAAATAATTTGATTGATGTTAATCCACAGAAATAATGATACAACATGTTGGAGTTGCAGCGGAAATTTGACTTCTAATAATGATATGAAATACAACCCTCACTAAAGTGAAACAAGAAAATACTATAACATGAGCAATGAATTTGTATGAGGATATATAAATATCTAAAGAAGAAAGATTGAATTTATAAAGGAAAATTTTTTTTTTTTATCTTTGTTGTTATTACAAACTAATGATTCATCTTATATAGTAATACATATACTATAAAATGACTGAAGCATATTACAAAACACATATAAGCCAGCCATGTTATTCCTATTATTGCTCTTGACTAATGTTGCATCTTGCCATAATTAGTTTTGAGTAATAATAGGAATAACATGGTTGGCTTATATGTGTTTTGTAATATGCTTCAGTCATGTGGATTACTATATAAGATGAATATTAGTTTGTAATAACAACAAAGATAAAAAAATAGTTTTCCCTTATAAATTCAATCTTTCTTCTTTAGATATTTATATATCCTCGTACAAATTCATTGTTTATATTATACTCTTTTCTTGTTTAACTTTAGTGAGGGTTGTATTTCATATCATTATTAGAAGTTAAATTTCCGCTACAACTCCAATAATTGGTATCAGAGTCAATTGTAAAATTAGAGTGGTAAAACTTTATTATTCTTTCATTGGTTATCAAAGATAATGACTTCTATTAGTGGAACCGTCAAAGTTGGAAAATATGAAATTGAAAAGTTCAATGGGAAAAATGATTTTTCCTATTGGAGGATGCAGATTAAAAATCTGCTTATTTCACAAAAGTTACACAAGACGTTACTGAACAGAAACCTGCGAGTACGAAGGATGAGGATTGGGAAGAGTTAGATGTTGAAGCAATATAAACAATGTTGCTCCATCCATATAATATAAATTCATGATCAGGAGGCATTGTTAGACACTGGACGGTCAGAGGCACACCACAACAGAATGGAGTCGCAGAAAGACTGAACCCTACATTTCTTGAGAAAGCAAGGTGTATGTGCACTAATTCTGGGTTAGGCCGAGAATGGTGGGCAGAGTCGGTTGCTACTGCTTTTTATGTAGTAAACAGATCCCCACATTCTAGTTTAGGTGGAGACACACCCTATAGGGTGTGGTCAGGTGAACATGTTGTTTATGCAAAACCGAAAATCTTCGGATGCACGACCTATTATCACGTCAAGGATAACAAACTTGATAATAGAACCAAGAAAGCTATCTTTCTAGGATATGTAAAAGGGGTCAAAGGCTATATCGCCTTTGGAGTGTATAAGATTCTAAGTTTGTGATAAGCAGGGAGGGATGTTACCTTTGATGAAAATTCTATGGTGCCTAACGATGGTGATGTTAAAATATCGAATCAAGTTATGGAGATAGAATCTGAAGAACAACCAGATTCTAGTCGTGGTCAGGTGGAGAATCCTATCGCCAGTGAAGACGAGGAAGAGGATGAACATGATCATGAAGAGCTTCAGCAAGAAAATACACGTGTTACAACAACAACAAAATCTTTAGAAACCACTAGGCCAAAGAGAAATTATAAAATAGTTTATAGAAGTTTGGGTCAGACAAACCTCTGAGGCATTATGGGCAGATAAATTTGGTGGAATATGCACTCAGTTGAAGATGATGAGTCAATCTATCAAAGACAAAGATAGAGAGAGTTGGTTGGTTGCTATGGAGGAAGAGATGCAATCTCTTCATAAGAATAAGACATGGGAGGTGGTCCCATTGTCTGTAGGAAACTATGCTATCGGTTGTAAGTGGTGTATAAAAGAAAAGATGATCATACTAAGTCGTGCGGTACAAGATATAAGGCTAGACTAGTGGCCAAGAGGTTTGCACAAAAGGAAGGAGTTGATTACAATGAGATATTTTCTCCGGTGGTGAAACATACTTCTATCCAGGTGCTATTAAGTTTAGTAGCTCATGGTGATCTTGAGCTGAAACAACTAGACGTGAAGACAACCTTCTTGCATGGAGACTTAGATGATGATATATATATATATATATATATATATATATATATATATATATATATATATATATATATATATATATATATATATATATATATATATGTATCAACCTGAGCGATACAAGATTGAGGGTAAAGAGAGTCAGGTATGTCGCTTGAGAAAATCACTTTATGGGTTGAAACAATCTCCTAGACGGTGGTACAAGCGATTTGATTCTTTTATGATTAAACAAGGTTTCTCTAGAAGTAATTATGACAGTTGTGTCTATATTTAGAGGCTTCATGGAGGTGACTATATCTATCTATTATTGTATGTTAATGACATGCTTATTGCTTCAAAAAACAAGGTGGAGATAGATAAGTTGAAGTTTAAACTTGGTAAAGAGTTTGAGACGA
Organism: Lathyrus aphaca; assembly: GCA_963966055.1. Lineage (NCBI taxonomy): Eukaryota > Viridiplantae > Streptophyta > Magnoliopsida > Fabales > Fabaceae > Lathyrus > Lathyrus aphaca. The sequence continues at coordinate 65,859,572 of OZ014520.1, read as the reverse complement.
ATTTGGGTGCTCCAAAGAAAATACTGGGTATAGAGATTAGAAGATAGCGGTCAAACCGAAAACTGTTCTTGAGTCAAAAAGGCTCTGATATCAATTGTTGGAGTTGCAGGGGAAATGTGACTTCTAATAATGATATGAAATACAACCCTCACTAAAGTTAAACAACAAATATACAAAATAGTTTTCCCTTATAAATTTAATCTTTCTCCTTTAGATATTTATATATCCTCATACAAATTCATTGTTCATGTTATACTATTTTCTTGTTTAACTTTAGTGAGAGTTGTATTTCATATCATTATAAGAAGTCAAATTTCCGCTGCAATTCCAACACAACATTTGTATTAATATTAACATGACTGCGTGTAAGTTGCAGTGTTCAACCAGTAATTTGCACTTTTGTGTCTGATCCAGTTTTGATTTTGTATATCTTTTCAGGGATTGAGACCAGAACTTCCAAAGCATGGGCACCCTAAACTATTAAATTTGATGCAAAGATGTTGGGAAGCAATTCCAAGTACTCGTCCATCCTTCAATGAGATAAGAGTTGAACTTGAAAATCTTTTGCTAGAAGTGGAGGTAAATCACAGTAACTGTTATTATATGGTTTCATTTTTTGTTACATTCCAATAACATTTAACGTCACCAAAACTTCCAAGTTCCAAGGCATGGTCTGATCTTAGTTTTTAACATGCAAATTGCAGAATAATTCAGAAGCTAATGGTGCTTAAGATTTAAAGCTCATACTATTATATTCTACTTATTTTCATACGGATGGGGTGGTCTTTCGCTATTCAAATAGCTGTAGAGTTTTTCACGTTCCGTTTTACTCCAAGGCAAAAAAGACTTCACAAAAGCTGACCAATAGAGTGAGAACATGTAAAGAGGCATACTAATGTTATTTGTTTATATAACTTAATATACATTGTGAAAAAAAGAATAACTTAATATATATACCAGGCAAAATCACGTCCATGTTAACTGTGTAAAGATGTTGTGAAAAGAGGAATGTTTTCCATTCTATTTTGATGTGTTTTCTTTAAATGGTATATGTGTTTTCTTTAAATGGTATAAGATGTGTTCTTTCAATTGACATAAAATTAATGAAGTTGTATACTGAGGGTAATATTATATTTAATGAATTAATGTTTTTTTTTTCTTTTCCGTATTGACTTGTATAGTCACAATAATTTTTATAAGGCATTCACAGTTAATCTTAAAATCTTTTAGCACTTGTTTCATCTTATACTAGTTCACAAATATCTAATGTCATATCTTTGAGTTTTACTTCATTGTAACTACATTTTTCTTCTAACTCTTCTAAGCAACAATGTTTCCACACAATAAAGTACAAACAGTATGAAGTAGAAGTAGATTTTAGATTTTCTATCAAACCTGTATAACAAAAATCATGTAAGCTTTCCTAGATAGACTCTCATTTCTTTTAAACAAAAGTCTTCTTCAACAAGCGACTTTGAGATATTATAAAACATGTCTACATTCTGCAAGTGTCTCAATCTCGAATCATGCATGAATTGGTTCATAACACTAATTGTATATGTATAATCTGACTTGGTGCGTGTCAAATAAATTAATTTTCCATTAATCACCTTTACTGACCTTTGTCACTTTGACATTTTTCTCCTTGTAACTTATCTTATGTTTTTTGTTTGATGAGAACACTCGTAGGTTTGCATAAAGTTTTTCTAATTTCTACAAAAGATCAAAGCACATATTTTTCTGATACATAAAACTATCTCTATTTGAATGAGCCATTTTAATTTTCAAGGACTTTAGTTCTACAGGATCTTTCATCTCAAACTATGCTGATAGGTTTTTTTAATAGTTGACTTTCAAGTCAAATTATTTTCTATACCAATAATATCATCAACACAGAAAAGAGGTACAATTAACTATCATCCTTGTGTGTTTAAAGAACAAAGTGTGTTCTCATTTAACTATCATCCTTGTGTGTTTAAAGAACAGAGTGTGTTCTCATTGGTTTTGCTTCTAGTCCAAGGAGATTGCTTTAGTCTATATAAGATTTTTTTTTTCTATCAATACACATTGTTGGCTCCATCTATGAAACTAAAATTAAGTGAATCTCCATATACAATTTCCCTCTAAATTTTATGCAAGAACTTATATTTAACATCAAATTATTGTAATTTCCATCCCGAATAAGCATTAAGAGATAATAAGATACGAACAATATTCATCATTGTTACTGATACAAATGTTTCATCATAATCAATTCATATTTCCAGACTATAACCTTTCGCCACTAACCTTTCTTTATGATGATCAAAGGTGCCTTTTGATTTCTACTTTATATTATAGATCCATCCACATTCAATTGTTTTCTTACCTCCTTGATTCTTAACAATTTTTCAGGTATTATTTCTCTTAAAATCTTTCATTTTTCCACTCATAACTTGGACTCAATATTTATATTTTAATGTTTCTTCATTAGATGATGAAATTCTCACATAATCAATAGATACAATACTACAATACAAGCGTGGACAAATATTAAAAGAATTTCTTATTACACTAAAAAGTTTTCTTAGGCACCATGCAAATTTTCTTTTTTGTCCCCAGTTTTCAGATATGCACATCCGGACATACTATTTTTTTTAAAAACGTTGAAGTGTTCTGGATGTGCACATCCGAAAAGCTCCTCTGGATCTACACATCAGGAAAAATACCAGAACTTTAATATTTTTAAAAAATGAATTTTCTTGGTTGGTCGCAGATGTTAATTTATACATAATGATATATATTTGAAAACATCCGTATATAAAATAAAATGATATATATACATAATGATACCACTGTCAAAATATAGTACATAAATGTAATAAAAATAGAATACATCAAACAAAGACTACTGTGTATGCCTAAGGATCTCTCCTGACTCCTCTGCCCTATCTGTTGTCCTGCCTCGATGTCTGTGGTACTGAAGTGCCCCCAAACAATCTCAATAAGCCTATCCATGACAAGTCTTCCACCATATCCCTTAGGGAGGTGATTGTCCGCAATAGCGTCTGACGCTATCTCCTCTATTTGACGACATCTGTAACGTCATGTTTATTGAATTATTTATTTAATTAAATATTGTCGTGTGGTTGTTGTTGTTGTTGTTGTAAGTATACGAGTGCGCCTAAGGGGGGTGAATTAGGTGTTAGATAATTTTTTATTTTGATGGTTGATGAATTTTACTTTTCTAAGATTTCTCGGTGATGGAAAAGGTAAAAATGCGGAAAGTAAAATGGACACGACGATATATAGTGGTTCCCCTCACAATCCGAGAGTACTCCACTCCCCTTTCAACAAGAAAGAGAATTTACTATAGTTTTGGACAATACAAGACTCTTCCTAGTCTTTCTATACAAGTCACTAAACTATGATCACCAAGATCAATCCTCTTGGATTTTTCCACTAAGTCATATTGAGAACAATCCTCTTAGTAAAGGAGCTCTTGTATCCACAGTCCGGATAACAAGAATTACAACACAATCTTATATCCAACAATCCTGAAAAAATAAGATTTGACAAGATACAATAATTCTGAATTTTGTATAAGAGTAGAAAGTTGAATCTTTGATACTTTATCAATATAAAAATTGATCTTCTCTTTCACCAACAATAATTCACAAACACTTAAAGTGTTAGATTGCTCAAGAATTTTCTGGTTAGATGATATGAAAGAATGCAGAAAAATTCTTGTATGAAAGTTCAAGAGTTTGATATGTGAAATTTTGAATATGAAGATTTTTTTTTATTGAAAGAGGTGAAAAAAATTGATATGAAATATTAAGAATTTATATGCACATAACACCCTTATGAAACAAGGTAAAAACTGTAAAAATTTCATGAACAAATGCCAATGCATCATGAGAATGTTCCATGAAAAGATGCATGAAGAGGTTTTATGAAAAAAGAGTTTTTTCAATTCTGTGCAGGTTGCAATCGATTGCACTAACATGTAAATCGATTGCACAAGCCAACGTTCTAAAAAATTTCAAAAAATAAGCAGCATGCAATCGATTGCACTAAGAAGAAAAGTAAAAAAAAAACTTTAAACATCAGATGTAAATCGATTGCACTATATGTGTAAATCGATTTACATTATCTTGAAAGTGAAAAATACAAGTTTTAAGCATGTCATGGTTAAGAACTAACTATGCAATGATGTTTGTTTTGATTGAACATCTAAGACTTTAATATTTGTTTAAAATTGTTACTATACCATCATGAAAAGTCTTCTTGAATACTAAGTCTTGAACATGATGCCTTTTAACTTGAAAATCATCTTTGCCTTCTTGTCATATTTTGCCTTCTTGAATACTAAGTCTTGAACATGATACCTGTTTTAGATCTTTCTTACTCTGAGCTTAAACCTAAGATGTTGAATCAGATGTCTCAACATCATAACAGAAGACTTGGAAATTACATAAGAGGAAATTCCCATAGATAGAGGTGTCACTATTGTGGAAAGTTTGGACACTTGAAGCCTTATTGTTCCAAACTCTATGGATATCCTAAATCCGCCCTCATCATGTTCTAATTCAGAACATACCTAAGGTCAGAAAGCAATGAATTCCTAAGGTTGGTACCAACATCTTGATAGCTCATACATCTCTCAGAGTTTCAGCGAAAAATGTCTGGTATTTTGATAATGGGTGTTCAAGACATATGACAGGTGTCAAAAATCTGTTGGTAAATATGAGACATCATGCTACTAGTTTTGTTACTTTTGATGATGGAGCCAAAGGTGAAATATTGGGATTTGGACTGCTTAGGAGTGCCTAAACTTGACAATGTGCTACTTGTAAAGGGACTGACTGCCAATCTAATTAGCATCAATCAACTATCTGATCAAGGACTGAAAGTGAATTCTCCAAACATGAATGTCTTGTTACAGATGAGAAAGGTGAATTAATCATGAATGGAGTCAGATCTAAGGATAACTGTTATCTATGGGTATCTCAATATTCAATTTATGTCATCTCTTGTTTTCTTGCCAAAGAAGATGAAGTTAAACTCCGGCATCAGAAACTTGGACACTTGCATTTGAAAGACATGAAGAGAATCATATCCATGGAAGATTTCAGAGGAATTCCAAAGTTCAAAATTGAAGAAGGAAGAGTATATGGAGAATGCCAAGTAGGAAAGCATACTAAGATGTCACATCAGAAGATCCAACATCTTACCACCTCAAAAGTATTAGAGCTTCTTCACATGGATTTGATGGGATCTATGTAGGTAGAAAATCTTCGTGGAAAGAAATATGATTATGTTATTATGGATGACTATTCAAGATACACTTGAATAAATTTCATCAGAGAAAAGTCAAATGCTTTTGAATTTTTCAGAGGTCTCTGTCAAAAACTTCAAAGAGAAAAGGAAAGTAATGTTATTAGAATCAGAATTGATCATGGGAAGGAATTTGAGAATACCAAGTTTGCTGAATTTTGCTTCTCTGAAGGAATTAGTCATGAATTTTCATCTCCTATTACTCCTCAGCAAAATGGAATAGTAGAACGCAAGAACAGAACCATACAAGAATCTGCTAGAGCCATGATACATGCAAAACAATTACCTTATCATTTTTGGGCTGAAGCAATGAATACTTCATGTTACATTCATAACATAGTTACCTTGAGTAAAGGTACTTCAGCTACACTATATGAGTTATGGAAAGGAAGAAAGCCTACTGTGAAATACTTCCATGTCTTTGGAAGTAAATGCTACATTCTAGGATATCATGAACAAAGAAGAAAATTAGATCCAAATAGTGATGAAGGGATATTTCTAGGATACTCTACCAACAATAGATCCTATAGAGTCTACAACTCCAGAACTAAAGTAATGATGGAGTCTATAAATGTTGTTATTTATGATCAAAAGTTGAACAAAGAAGCTGATGTCCTGGACGATATTGAAACATTTCAGAATGCAACTCCAGCAGAAACTGAAAACAAAAGTATTGACGAACAACCCTCTGGTTCTGAGCCTAAAGCTAGTCAGACCAACAAGGGCCCCTCTATCAGGATTCAGAAAGATCATCCTAAAGAGCTAATCATATGAGAGCTGTATAAAGGAGTCACTACCAGATCAAGGGAAATAATCTCTAACTCTTGTTTTGTGTCAAAGATAGATCCAAATAATGTTAAAGAAGCATTAACTAATGAGTTCTGGATCAATGCTATGCAAGAAGAGTTAGCTCAATTCAAGATGAATGAAGTTTGGGATCTTGTCCCAAGGCCTGAAGGATCAAATGTGATAGGAACCAAGTGGGTGTACAAGAACAAATCCGATGAACAAGGAGTTGTTACCAGAAATAAAGCCAGACTGGTTGCTCATGGATACACTCAACTTGAGGAAATTGATTTTGATGATACCTTTGCTCCTGTTGCTAGACTTGAATCTATTAGATTACTTCTTGGAGATGCTTGCATTTTGAAGTTCAAACTATATCAAATGGATGTCAAGAGTGCTTTCTTGAATGGTTACTTAAATGAGGAAGTCTATGTGGAAAACCCAAAGGATTCATTGGTCCTAACTTACTTAATCATGTTTACAAGTTAAGGAAAGCTCTATATGGATTGAAACAAGCTCCAAGAGCTTGGTATGAGAGACTTACAAATTTTCTTGTTGAACATGGCTACAAAAAAGGTAGCATAGACAAGACTCTCTTTGTTAAAGAAGAAGGAAAGAAGCTCATGATTGCTCAAATCTATGTTGATGATATTGTGTTTGGTGGGATGTCTGAGAAGATGGTTCAACATTTTGTCAAATAAATGCAGTTTGAATTTGAGATGAGCCTTGTTGGTGAATTAATTTATTTTCTTGGTCTTCAAGTCATATAGATGGAAGACTCTATATTCATATCTCAGAGTAAATATGCCAAGAATATTGTTAAGAAGTTTGGAATGGAGAATGCTAGCCACAAAACGACACCTGCTCCTACTCATCTGAAGTTGTCTAAAGATGAAAAGGGTGTGAATGTGGATCAAAGCCTTCATAGAATCATGATTGGAAGCTTATTATATCTCACAAGAAACAGGTATGACATTGCTTTTGCTGTAGGTGTTTGTGTTAGATATCAAGCTGATCCCAAAACAAGTCACATCAACCAAGTAAAGAGAATTTTGAAATATGTCAATGGCACATGTGATTATGGTATGCTATATTCACATGGATCAAATTCTATGTTGAGTGGTTTCTGTGATGCTGGTTGGGAAGGTTGTGCTGATGACAGAAAAAGCACATCTAGAGGGTTCTCCTTCTTGGGAAATAATCTGATATCTTGGTTCAGCAAGAAACAAAATTGTGTGTCTCTATCTACAGATGAGGCTAAGTACATAGCAGCTGGAAGCAACTGTTCTCAGTTGGTGTGGATGAAGCAGATGCTGACTGAATATAATTTCCCACAAGATGTCATGAAATTATACTGTGACAAACTAAAAGCTATAAACATCTCCAAGAGTCCTATTCAACATAGCAGAACAATGCATATTGATATTCGTCACCATTTCATTAGAGAGTTGGTTAAAGAAAAGATTGTTACTTTAGAACATGTAGGCACTGATTTACAACTGGCTGACATTTTATCTAAAGCTTTGGACGCCAATTAGTTTGAAATCTTGACGGGTAAGTTAGGGATATGCATCAGTGAAGATCTATAACAATTAATGTTGTGTGGGAAGACTAGTCAAGTAATTTCAGTTCTCGAACTGCAATTTGGTCAATTGTTTCAATTTTGTTGTCTCTCACACCATCTTTATTATCTACTTGTGGAAGATGCTAGATCAAATGTTGAATCACATGGTGTTACATCATCTGAAGATGAATTGATCAAGAATGTGATTCCTGGTATGAACATGAGAATAAAGACAAGGAAAAGTAAATATATTGTTGTTGTTGTATCCTCTGCTAAGAGCAAGTTGAAGAATGTTGTTGTGTCTGGTAATGAATCAGAGTATAATGTTGAAGATGATGTTCAGAACATTATTCCTGGAAAGAAATCTGCTACAAAGAAAACTGTTTTTAAGTTTGACAATCATATTGCTTCCACTACTGATATTGGAAATTGGTTTGTGCTCTCAATCCTTTGAATAATAATCCTATATTATGGGGGAGAAGTTGTGTTAGTATGGTTGTCATATTATGGATATAGAGGGGGGGAGCTAGCTAATCTAATTTGTTTTGTTTGTTCTGCTGCTGTGTTTGGTTGATTGTTTGAGAAGAGCTGGTGTTCTGATTGGGTGATATTTTACTAGATGTTCTATTTTATGCAACCGAAAATTTCTTTTCTGCTGTTGATCTCTGTGTTTTTGTTGGTTCCTTCTAGTTGACTGGTTCTGATAATGTTTTTAGCCACAATTTATGAAAGGGGGATTGTAGGCTCTTGGTTTGGCTGCATGTGTTAGGAAAACGTTATCATGTGTTCGGATGTCTTATAAGATGTCTCTGACATGCTTGAAGAACATATGTGCAGGTTTTACTTGTGATGTAAGATCAGATGTCGTAACATCTGTTGTGTCTGATCAGGGACATCCTGATACAAAAAGTTTTGATTTAATTTCTGCATATTTTTAGCAGGTGTTTTATTTTGTAATTTGCTCAGGTGTATGCAAAAATCAAGGAAGTTTTACTGTCCAATAAAGAATCTATTGCGCGTTTGTTTTTGGAGATTTTGAAGATCTTTTTATCCTAGTGTAGCGGTAAAAACATGAGTGTAAGCTATTGATTAACTTAACTCAAAGTAAACAGAGTCGCCACCGTTCTTTTATTTTATTCCAAGAGGAAAAGGAAAAAAGAGCGAATAAATCCTAATGAATCTAACAGCAAAAAGTTAAAGAAACACAACAAAGAACCGGGTAAGGGGATAGGTTATACAATGGGAAGGTTTTACTCACCCAAAATGTTTGTGGTACTCCACGGGAGCCCTTTGAAAAATTTATTGCTTTTGGTTTGAAAATGGTTTGTAAAAGAGAGTGGAGGGATGAGAAAAGAATTAATTTTTTAATGTTTTTGTGTTTGGAGAGGTTTACCACCTCATGCCTACGTACCCATAAAGTGCAATGCGAGATCAAAACCCCGTAGTTCGTGGTACAAATAGTGAAAAACTAATGTGTTGGATTGATTTTAAAATGTAAAGATAAGTCGTCATTCTTTAGCGAATAATTCCGCTAGAAAGAATGAATCATATTTAAACATGTAAAAAAGTTTAAAAGAAGAGTGCACAAAGGCACAAAAAGAATTAAATGAGTTTTTGTATTTTTGTAAAGTCTTTTGAAAAAAGTTTTAATATGCTTATGTAATTTAGCATTTGAATAAGAAAAGAAAATAAAAAGAGTAAAACCACTTGACCTAAGTCAAGGTTTGATTATGAAAGTGGTTAAGATTTGAAAACAAAGAAGATTTTGAAAAAAGGGAGAAGTTTTGAAAATTAAAGAAGGGGAGGAGATGAAGGGACTATCCTAAAAAAGACAATAAAGAGATAAAGAAGGAAATGCCTAACCAAACTTGATGATGCTTCCTATTATGAGCACAAAAGTTACATCCTTATAAGCTAACAAGTGGCCAAATAAAGGCGGATTTACCAACTTCATGAAGATCAAAACAAAGGAGTAGTGTCCTAAAATATAAGTCCAAAACTCCAATTCCAATGCTTAGGATAGTAACCAATAGTCCAAGATCAAGATCACAAATTTTTTAGAGGTTCAATCCTTTATTAATATTTATGTGTCCAAATGGACAAAAGGAAAATCAACACAACAATATAATAACAAAAATAATAAACATGATAATGGATGATAAATCATAATAAAATAAAAGCAATAAAGGTGCAAGAAATTAAATGTTAGTATAGTAATAGTAATAATAATATACATAATAATGGTATGGTGAACTTAATCAACCACAACCAAAAGGGTAACCAAAATCGAAAGGCAACCGGATCCGCTTAGTATCTTACACTACATTGATTAATCAAGCCAAATAGGACCAAATTCAATGAAATTTTAAAGGAGATTGGGAGACCCAAAGCACCTACGCATCAAACATTCATAAGTCTTGGTTCTTAATGCAACATGATCAATCGCTTTGGGATTACGCGACCAACAAGAGGCCCGGTCCACGAAAGTGCAAGTATCCAATTGGATTTTTATTCCGAATTCAGGACACATTTAGGTCTATGTTAAGCAATCACTGAGTAATTTACGAAATAATTACCCTACAAATGAGTTCGGCCACCACCAGTTAAGGTGAACAATGTTAGTGCTAATGCTTGTGGGATGAGCGATATGTAAATCGCTATCCGAACGCAATACTGCACAAAACTAAAGATGAATACCAAATTAAGTTACACTTATGGTATTCTTCCATCTTTAAGTTCAATCACTCATTTTGGTGGATTCAAGCATGAAAATGTCTCACTAATGCAAAATACCTTAAATGATTTGAATAATTCACTTAAAGATAGTTTTGAATTAATGAACATTAACTACTCTAATATACACCTAAAATCCATTGAAATTAAAGAGAAATCACTCCCAAAAGTGCTCCCAAGGTAAAAATAAAAAGGAGGGAGAAGAAGAAGAAGAAAAAGTAACCAAAAATAAGTTCAAAATAAGCCAAAAATAGCTTTTGATCTTGTGTTAACCGGTTAATCAAATAGGTTAACCGATTAACGCAACTGAAAAATCAATTCTGCGCCAAAATAAGCCTGGTTAACCGGTTAACCAAAATACACTGGAAATGGTTAACCGGTTAACACTGTACCAGTGGCAGAAAAAATGCTGAAATTCAGCATGATCCATTTTAAAACCTTTTGTCAAACATTTGATGATCATGAATTGAATTAGCAAGAATTTTAAAACCAAAATACAGTGAAATCCCTGCAATCAAACAACAATTTAAGATCCAATGGATCTAAAATCAAAGGCACCAAAGATCTACATCTTGAATGTTGATGATGAAGATGGAATCATGGAAATAGTGAATTAACAAAAGCACTTCTTCAAATTGGACCAAATCAAGCTTGATCTACTGAAATTGATGAACAAGAAATAAGTAGGATGAAGGTTTAGCTCAAGTTGATCAAGAATTCAATGTGAATTCTTGATAACTTCAAAGAAAGAAAGAAGAGCTCAAGTTGATCAAGCTTGTTTAAATATGATTGCTTGGTTGTTTTGACCCGATTCTTTTGCGCGTCGAAGAAGGCATGGAAATAAACATATGAACCTTGGAATTCCTTGAATAAATCAATTAACTTGAGAAATCCTTGATCAGATAAAAAATTGAATTATTTGCGGATCAACTTCGACTTTTATCTATGAAATTTTATTCGAGCTGCATGACTGCTATTTTTGGCATTTTCACTTATTCTTCTTCCTGAAAATGTTAATGAAAGAAAACAAAATATTTTTGGATTTTAATTAATGGTTAGTAAACATACAGAAATAAAGCAACTAAAAGCAACGGTGATCCCCTGTGAGGCATAAACCTACTTCCGAGAAGAACCGAGATACCATTGCAATCTTGTTTGTATGCAAGATGCAGATGAAATGCGAAGAGACCTTAGGACAAAAATTAGGGTATTACACCTAGATTTAGAGTTTATCATGGGAACGTTTTTATGGAAGTTACTGATCTGATCCAGGCCCATTCAGAATGCTCTCTATACAGGTTGTTTAACCTAATTGGTTGCTGCAAGAAAACGATGGTGTTTTTGTGAAGCTTAGTGCTTTTGAGATTTGGGGTTTTCTTGTGTGTGTGTGTTTTTTGTGAGCCACTATATTATCATTATGATATTAGGGTTAAATTGTATTTTTGAGTTGTATATTGTCCACTCTAAGCTTTTAAGCATGAGTGTTTGTGTTCTTGATTGAAGCTTTTAAGCAAGATCAAGTTTTTGGCTTGGAAGAGTGTTCTTCTTTCTTTGTAAGGTTTTGTTTGATTATCACAGTGTGTGATTGTGGGGGAGTGAGAGAGGTTCTCTTATCTAAGGGTTCTTAGATAGAAATTGGACTGGGTAGTGATTAAGTGAAGAGTGTAAATTGGGTAGTTTAACTCTGAATTGATATTACTGATAGTGAATTTCCTTCATGGCTTAGTAGCCCTCAGAGTAGGTGTGTTTGCACCGAACTGAATTAACAATTACTTGTGTTATTGCCCTTTTACTTTGTATTTTATTTACCTTGTTAATGTTCAGATATTAATGTCGTGACTTCTCTTTCGACATTACATATATGGTACTAGAATTTCACTTGGCAAATTCATACCCGTTGGGTTATTGTGTGAATATTACTACAAATATGTTGTTTTTGGTTTCTCACATCTTAAGAGAGGGGAATATTTGCGTGGTTTTGTTTGCTAATTTTGGTCTTTCGATTAATACTTACACAAACTTCACAATGATTCCGAATTTTTTGAGAGTTAATTTTATAAAGAATGGACTTGGTTTGACTTTCTTTAGGTTTGTTAATTTTTTAGTGGGTTTTGGTTTAATCTCTCTCTTTTGTATCAGTTTTTTTTAGTAATGTTTAATTTATTAAAAAAAAAACTAAAATTATATTAAATTATAAATTTGTTTTATAATATAACAATATTTATATCTTCATTATATTCTTTATTTTGTATATAATTAATTAAAATAATTTTATTTTTTATTTCTCATACAAAATTAATTATATCACATAGTATGCGAAAATATTAAAGTGATATATATATATATATATATATATATATATATATATATATATATATATATATATATATATATATATATATATATATATATATATATATATATATATATATATATATATATAAAATAGAGTATTATATCAACAATATGACTGGCTCTATTTCATCTATATCTCTAATATTACTAATTTAACTATCTTTACAATTCATTTTGGTTGTAATTATAAAAAATCATTACAAAACATTAAAATCAACGAAAGTATGAAACTATTAATCATTTGTTACTTTTAAATGTTTTATAAAATAGTATATTATTATTTAAAATTGTGAAACATCAAATGTACCCACTATTTTTGAACAAATATATATTTTAAATATGAATAAAAACAAATATAGACAATGATTGCATCTTTAATATTATTATTATTTTTCTATAAATAAGCCCAAAATTATAATTTTTTAAATTTTTTTTATATTAAAAATTGGAGGCAGTATAATGCTATATCTATATCCTAACTTTGACATCAGAAATCAACCACCGTTCTTAGACAAAAACAGATAGATATCGAATTACACGACAAAATTCATTTTACTTACTCTTTTTGTTGTTGTTAGACAAATGAATTGTACGAGATGAATACTTGCTTGCTTCCTGTCCATATACATATTGTCCACATTCATTTCATTCAGTTGTTATTATTTATTTATTTTGACATAAATTCAATCATCTCAATTATTCTTTTTTCTTTTTTGTTGTCATTTTCCATTCATTTGAGTGACTTCATTTTTTTGTGGTATTGATTTCGAAAAAAGTGCATTGAGCTTAAAAATCAATAGTTAAAAATGTTGAAATGTAATTTAAATTTAAGTTGTATTTAATTTTAGTTTTATTTACATTTGCATTTAAGTTTTATTTAAGTTAGTGTATAAAACCCAAAATTAGTTATAATTGTAACAAATAGAGAAATGTGAATTAGAGTTTTTAATAAAAGTTAGTTACGTTTTCATTCTCACTTTAAATTCTTTGTATTCTTTTTTTGTTTTCATATTTTTCAATTCTTGTACAACAATGGAAGTTTAGTGTTAAACTCCAACAATTGGTAGCCAGAGGTTCAGTTCTGATTCACGGGAAACACGAGTGTAGTGAGGTGTGTAATTGATTTCGTTCATGAAATTCACGTTGAATTGAAGTTTGAAATCAAAGAGAATCACAAATCTAGATTCTAAGGGTTTGGGAAACACGAGTATTGGTGAAAACTAAGTGATTTGCACAAGAACAAAGATGAATGGCGGATATGGTATCTTGAACACAAAGCTTCACGTATTAAACGAAAGAATTGGAAATGGTGGTCAATTCAAATGCATGTGTTGTTTGTAGCTCAAGATATTCTTGATCTCATCAATGACGATTATATGCTGGTTGTAGAAAATGCAACAGAAGCGCAAAGAAATGTGCAACGTGAAATGATGAAGAAAGATCAAAAGTTGTTGTTCTATATTCATTAGTGTGTGGATACAAAAGTGTTTGAGAGGATCGTTGATTCGACGACGGCGTGAGATACACTATTGCAGTGCTATGGTGGTGACACATTAGTAAAGAAGGTAAAATTGCAGTCCCTACACAAGCAATATGAGAATCTCAGCATGAAGAACAATGAGAATGTGCCTGATTACTTCTCCAGAGTGATTGTATCACGAATTAGATGAAGTCTTGTGGAGAAATGCTCTAAACAAATAATCATTGAAAAAGGTACTAAAATCACTTACTCCTCAATTTGATTACATAGTTGCACCCATATAACATTCTAAAGACACCAACACCATGAGAATTGAAGAGATTCATAGTAGTTTAGAGGAATAAGAGTTGCGTATGACTGAAAGTAACTCTGAAAGGGAGACAAAACATACCTTAAAAGGTCAGAATCTGAAAGCTTATTTTTTCAAGTAGAAACAAAAGCAAGCATGGCTAGAGAACAAGGAAAAATATGGTGGTGGTGATTAGAAGTCGGAACTCCCCAATTCTAATAAGAAACATCATAATTTTTCAAAAGGGAGAGGAAAAGTTTGAAAAGAGAAAGGTTATGTGCTACAGTTGTAACAAGATTGGATATTTTGCTTCTAATTCACTACTAGAAAAATACATTTAACCCCATACTCAAAATGCATTTAACCTCAGCTACATAGACGAGGTAATGAAAGGCGTTAAAAAAATTGCACACTTTACCTCTTGGTTTTAAAAAAACGACAGATTTCTGAAATGACGAAAAGCACATGTCCCCTCAGTTTTGTAATTTCACCGACGGATATACCACATTTTTACCTCGATTATGTCATAAAATCGAGGGGTAAAACAATTTTGAGTTTATTAAATCTAGTGTGGATTTCTTATTTCACTAAACCCTATATTGAACATATAACTTCTAAATATTGGTTAGAAAAATAATTATATGAACAATTAAATTATATTTGAAGAACAACTTACATTGATTAGTGATTTTGAAGCATCATGCAACTCATCAGTCATCTCACGCTGTTTAATGGTTAAATTCTTTCTAATGTTTCAAGTTTTTTATTCAACACTTCTTTTTCTACCAATTCATTCTTGAAAGCCTAAAATTTGATGCTTTGAAAATTGAATAAACATGGAAGAAAGTTGAACGGAAACTAGAAGTATTGAAGAGATTTAACAATAAAACAACGTGAGATAGATGATGAGTTACAGAATGCTAGAAAATCATTAATCAATGTAAGATAAATTTCATATACAACATAATTTTGCATATGATTATTTCCAAAATAAGTTTACTAAGTTATATGTTCAAAGAGGGGTTAGTGAAAAACATAATCAACAATAGATATAATAAACTCAACTCAACAAAACAAGATGAGAGCTTCACAAAGAATCACAAAAAACATAATCTCAATATCATTATCAACAACAAAAACAATAAGAAAACAAAAATAACATCAACAATAATATCAAGAACAATGACGTCAATAAAAAACAACACTATCAATAACAACAATGTCAATAAAACCCCTCTAGTGTTTAGGGTCTCAACAATAAGAACAACAACATCGACTAAAACAAAATCAATAACAACAACAAAAACAAAAGCAAAAACTCTAGAGTTTCGGCTCAACAACACCACCGCCACAACAATAACAACAATATGACAACAATACTAGTAGTGATGTTTGACGTATAATATCTCTAAAGAAGAAGTAAAAGAAAATGAATTGGATCTCTGAAGAAGAAACAATAGCACTAAACACAGTGACATCTTCGTATTGAAGATGATATCTATTTATGACTCTCGTTGTTTAGGGATCTTTGTTAGGGTTCTATTTGTGTTGTTTAGACAAATGAAACTGAATGCTACAAGGTAAGACTATATATATATATATATATATATATATATATATATATATATATATATATATATATATATATATATATATATATATATATATATATATATATATATATATATATATATATATATATATATATATATATATATATATATATATATATATATATATATCAGGGAAACATATTCACCTCAGTTAGGAAAAAAATCGAGGTGAAAAGTAGCATACTTTTAGATTAAAAATAAAATATTCAAGAAGACTACACATTTAATGAGATAAATACATTAAATGAGGTTGATGGGATTCAAAGCATGTACACTTAATAGGTTTACCCTTTGTTTTCAAAATAATCGACAGAATATATTGTATATTTAAAAAATAGGGTGTGTTCAAAAGTTATACCTCGGTTTTCAATACGTGAGGTGAAATCATCATCATGAAATGTATTATTTGTAGTAGTGATTGCTGGTCAAACAAGGTTAGCAAAGGTGAAGAAACTAACATAGCCAAATAAGATTTTGATGAGGAACTTGTGTTATTTATGGTATCTGAGAATGTAGGTGGAACAATGGTAGACTGGTGGTATATGGACACTGGTTTCTCAAATCACCTAACTGGAAACAAGCAATGACTGATTAATTTTGACTATGGTAGAAAGACCAAGATCAGATGTGTCAGTGATAAGTATCTGAATGCTGAAGGAATAGAAAAAGTCATAGTAAATTGAACAATGACAAAACTATATTGAATAAGGATGTATGGTATTGTCCTGGAATGAATAGAAATCCAATGAGTGTATTTAAGTTGATTGAAAAAGGTTTTTCACTAACCATGAAGAACAATCCCTTGAAGTTATATGACTGTAATCAAAAGTTGATTATACAGTATGAATTGGGAAGAAATAGGACATTCAAGGTGAATGTTGCAACAATAGACATTCAATGCCTTAGTGATAGAAGAGCTGAAGGGAAAAGTAAGTTGTGGCACAAGATATTGGGGAATATGAACTACATAAGTTTATGGCATATGAGTTCAAAGAATCCAGTACATGGAATTCCTAAAATTGTGTCACCAGAGAAATCATGTGATATATGCATGAGAGACAATCAACCAAGATTGCCATTATCATTAGAAATGCTTCAAAGAGAAGCTCATGATTAGTGTGTGGTACATTATGATGTATGTGGGCCATTTGAGGTACTTTCACTTGGAGAAAATAAATAATTTGTGTCATTTGTGATCGGGTTCACAATAATGACATGGGTAACACTCATAAAGTTCAAACACGAGGTATTTTATGAGTTCAATAATTTCAAAGTGAATGTTGAAAAAATGTACAAAAGATTGAAGCTCCTCAGAACTGATGGTGGAGGTGAGTCTAATTCAATAGAGTTAAAGAAGTTTTGTGATGAACATGACATCGAGCATGATGTGACAACTTCATACACTCTACAACATAATTGTCTTGTTGAAAGGAGAAGTAGAACTCTGCTTGACGTGACAAGGAGCATGCTGAAGGAGAAGAATCTACATAAGAAATTTAGGGGTGAAGCAATTGCCACTTCAGCATATGTGCTAAACAGACATCCAACAAAGAAGTTAAAGGAAGTAGTTCCTATAGAGAAATGGTGTGAAAGAAAGAAAAATGTAAGCCATTTTAAGGTGTTTGGTTATGTATGTTACAAACATATACCAGATGCTACTAAAAGGAAATTGGATATTGTAAGCCGAGTCATGTTGCTTATAGGTTACCATTGTACATGTGCTTATTATTATTAGCTTTATTGCCCAATCAACAATAAATTTGAACTCAACATATATATCATAATGAAATAATGAGAAAAATGGGATTGGAGCCAGTCTCAATCCAACTCTAGTGCAATGTCAACACTAGGGTCTGATTCTGCCTCTGAAGAAGATTTTACCTCTAAAGGACATTGCTCTTCTGAAGAAGATTCTGCATATGAATGCGATTTTCACTTTGAAGGTGAGTCTGACTCTAAAGGTGATTTTGAATCTGAAGGTGAGCCTGACTCTAAAGATAAGTCTAACATTGAAGGTGACTTTGACTCTAATGGTGGACCATACTTTTGAAGGTGTGAGAAAAACACAAGAAATTGGGGGTTTGAATTGGGGTTTTCACTTTTGACCTCTTTTCGTATCTTAACGTTGTTGCTTTAAGTGATGCTTTGAGTTGAATTATGGAAGCATAAACATTAAAGTAAAACATAAGCAAGAGTAAAGAACACACAAAATATTCTGGTTCACTTGAGTAACTCTCAAGCTAGTCCAGTCCACCTCGCAAGGTGATTTTCCTTAGAAAAGGAATTAATCCACTATAACCAAAACGTGATTACACTGTGCGGTCAACTGTTGTGACTAATTGCACAATCGTAGTTGTGAGTTCCTTGCACGGCTACCTGCCGTGAGTAAATGCACAACAAATGTTGTGACTTCCCTGCGCGGAAATTTGTCGTGACTAACTGCACAACAACTGTCATGACTTCCTTGCGCGACCAACTTCCATGAATGAAAGCACAACCAAGTAAATGACTTACATCTTTGGTTTTACTAGTTGATAAGACTTCAAACACCATAACACATAGTCCTGAGCAACACTAAAATATTAGCCCTTGATCAATCACCATAACACCTAGTTCTGAGAGAGCATCAAACTACTAACTTTTGGGCCTCCTAAAGTTATGAATTTCACTCGGTCCTTTAGGGAAATGGGTAACGTTTACAAGTGTTTGCTTCTTACATAAGCATGTGTAAATACAGATTAAGTACATCAAAAGATCATCCTAATACACACTAAAATAATCATTGTATTGTAGGACAAATGTGTGAAGTCTTCTTCTTCAAGTTTCTTCTTCACGGAGAACGACCCTGAGCACTTGAATTGCTGAAGTATTCTTCTTCTTCATAAGCTTCTGAAAGCTTTGTTGATCTTGATGTAGCACATATAATGACTTATTCATCTTGATTCACTTAAGAACATGTTGGAAAGCATCCCTAGTTCTTCTTCAATCCAATGATAACTTCATGCCATAACATTCATGTTGTGGATTTGTAATTGAAGCCTCCATGATCATCTTCATTGTCTTCTACAACTTAACAAGCTTCTTGCAACATATGAAATTAAGCTCTTATAAATTAATGACTTATGCAACAACAGATTATTGTCAAACAGTTATCAGCCTTTGGCTGCATATTCAATTGAACACATCATGATTTGTTCCAAAGTTTTTGTGTAACCATCAACCTCATATGATTGTATGAAAATGTTAACAACATGGTTCAAGACCATTCTGAAAATTTAGTTGTGTGTGTATTAACCTTTCTGGTTATATCATTCAGCAGCAACACACCAACCCATGGTTGTATCCTTGACAACTTCACATAGACACATTTTGTTGTGGATCAACAACATCATATAAGCATGTGGTCCTTTCCTTATATAGCCAAGAAAAATTAGAGTCGTTATAGAGTAGCTGGCTACTGAGGAATTTCGTTACACAAGGATGAAAATAGTACTGCCGCATATTGTCCTTTTCCACAATTTAAGGTTAGTGGAGAGTTAGTGGGATAAAGCATTTTTGTACTGTGTACTATCCTTGCTAACGGTCACATCGTCGTCTGAAATTCGGAGGCTTCTGATATTAGATGATTGATGTATGAAAAAATATGTGATAGTTGGATCTTCAAAATCTCAAGTCTTCAGTCTTCAGAACTTGTTCACTCAGAACCTTGTCTTCAGAACTTCAACACTTGTCTTTGAAACGCTTGGTCTTCAGAGCTTCAAGTCTTCAGAGTCTTTAGAAAGTTGTTCACTCAGAACCTTGTCTATAGAGTCTTCAGAACTTGTTCTGCAGAACCTTAATCTTTAGAACCCTTAAGTCTTCAGAGTCTTTCTGCACCTGGTCTTCAGAACCTTCAGTCTTCATGACTTCAAATCAATAGAGTTTTCAACACTTAGTTCTTCAGAAGATTATAACTTTAAAAGCTTCGCTCGCTTCAGAATCAGAATCACTCTCAAAACAGAATCCATAAGAGCATTGCAATAACAATATCAGACATCCTTGGATATTTCTGATTGTGATCAGATATAGAAGCATACTTGCTTCTTCATCACGCTTGCGACTTGTATTATACATAGTAACTCACATATAATATTTAGCGCCTATTCTGAGTATGTTTGTTAGATCTGATTGATTCATAACATGATATGTACAATAACAAACATTAAAATATAAAATTATTCGTTCAAAAATACTTCATTGTTATCATCAAAACATATAGATGAAATACAGAGTCAGCTCTTGTTCTTACAACTTTGAAGGTGAGTATGACTCCGAAGGCGACTCTGACTCTAATGGTGGAATTGACCCTAAAGGCAATAATAGTCTCTGAAGTTAATCCCGCCTCTAAAGGTGTAGTTTCTGAAGGTGGGTCTTCTGAAGGTGGTCCTGCTTCTTAATTTAAACTTGTGCAGTTCTAGATGCCACATAGAGTTAGACATATACCAAGGAGACTTGCAGACATTGAGTTGGTGTATGATACCGAGGTTGACTCTGAATGGGAAGTCATACAGAGTTCTATAATGGTGGAATTAGAACATGTTAACATCAATTAGGATCTTAAGAAAAATATGTGGGCGAATGCTATGAAGGAAGAACTTGAGGCCATTGAAAGAAACAAGACATGGGAATTGAATGTTATACCTTAGACCAAGAAAGCCATCAGTGTAAGATGGGTTTTTCAAAATAAATCTGAAGTCAAATAGTTTATTTTCCAATCATAAAGAAAGGTTAGTAGCTAGAGGATTCCTACAAAAGGCAGGTTTAGAATACTTTAAAGTGTTTACACCTATAGCTAGACATGAAACCATAAGGTTGGTTATTGCTATAGGTGCAAATAGGAATTGGCCTCTGATACATTTAGAGGTAAAGTAAACTTTTCTGAATGGTCCATTGCAAGAAGAAGTTTATGTGTTACAAACTCCTAGATTTTTGAAAAGGTACATAGATGGATGGTATACAAGCTGCATAAACCCTTGTACAGGGTGTAACAAGCTCCAAGGACTTGGAATCTGAAAATTTGATTATTGAAATTCTGGTATACAGATCTCGGATGTCCTAAGAGATGTGAAGACACTGATTTTTGCTCTAATCATAATGACAAGATAGAAACACAATAAAAATTGCAGAAAGTAAAGAACACACATATATGTTAATTCAGTTTGGTGTACAACAACACCTACATCTGGGGGCTACCAAGCCAGAAAGGAAATCCACTGAATAGTATTTGTTTGAAGCTCATATGTAAACAATCTCCAGTTTACAATCTTCGCACCTAATCACTACCCGTGCTTAATTTCAACCTAATACTCACCTAGGTATGAGATCCTTCTCACTTCTCTTTCAATCACCACGTGACACACACACTTAATGCTTAAAAGCTTAAGAGTGACTAACAACAAATTACAACTCAATAAAAATAGTCATACTCAAGGTGATATTATAGAGGCTCAAAATTAAAATAAACCCTAGAAAATCACTAAACATAGATGTATCTTCTGTTATACAATTAGGGTTTATCCATCCTATTTATAACTATAGTCTGGAATGAATTTTGGGCTTCAAAACTCTGCAGGATTGTTGCACAAATTCTGCAGATTATTCTCCATAGAAATAGGTCTTCAAAACAAAAGTTTCCTAAAATGTATCCACATTTAGAAAAACAGAATGCAAAAAAAAAGATAATCTAGGACTCCACATAGGATAACATAATATTCACAAAATATTCTATAATATGAAAATAAAACAGTTGAGTCCAATCAACATCACAATACCCTACAAATATGGAATTTGAATTATGAGAGTACAACAATTCATAATCACATGTACCATTCATATACTTCAGAATTATTTTCACTTAATTAATGTGGCTCGCTTTTAGTTTAGCCTGATATCTAGCACAAACTCCAACATCAAAAGTTATATTTGGTCTGCTTGTTGTAAGGTATAAAAGACTACCAATCATGCTTCTATATAAATTATGATCAATTCTAATTCCCTTTTCATCCTTAGATAACTTCAAGTGTGTAGGATCAAGAGTTCTTTTGTGACTAGCATTCTCTAAGCCAAATTTCTTCACAATACTCTTTGCATATTTTCCTTGACAAAGAAATATGGAGTCTTCCATCTGCTTGACTTGGAGGCCGAAAAAGTAAGTCAATTCACCTACCAAACTCATTTCAAACTCAGATTGCATTTGTTGGACAAAATGTTGAACTATCTCATCTCACATCCCTTCAAATACAATATCATCCACATAATTTGAGTCATCATAACTTTTCCTTCTTTCTCTTTGACAAAGAGAGTTATATCAATGCCACCTTTCCTGTATCCATGATTGATGAGGAACTCAATTAGCCTATCATACCAAGCTCTTGGAGCTTATTTTAAGCCATGCAGGGTCTTCTTTAATTTAAACACATGATTAGGAAATGTAGGGTCAACAAATCCTTTTGGATGTTCAACATATACCTTTTTATTTAAGTAGCCATTTAGAAAGGAGATTTTAACATCCATTTGGACAACTTGAACTTTAGCAGACATGTCACTCCAAGTAACAATCTGATAGATTCCAATCTAGCAACAAGATCTAATGTTTCATTAAAGTCCACCCTAATTTGAGTGTATCCTTGAGAAACAAGTCTAGCTTTGTTTATGGTAATCACACCTTGTTCATCTGACTTGTTCTTATACATCAATCTTGTACCAATAACATTTTTCCCATCAGGTCTTAGCACCAGATCCCATACCTCATTCCTTTTGAATTGTCCCAGCTCATCTTGCATAATATTGATCCAGAACTCATCAATCAAGTCTTCCTTGATATTATTGGGTTCAAATTTTGAGACAAAACAAGAATTTGACATAACTTTCTTTGATCTGGTAACTACTCCGTCATTTAGATATCCTATTATAAGCTCCTTAGGATGATCTTTTTGAATTCTTATGGAAGGTCCTTTGTCAACTGGCTCAGTCTTTGCAGGTTCAATATTAACACCTGAGTTTGCAACATCTTCAGGAACATCATTCATGGGAATAGATGTTTCAACATTATTTATGACATCAACTTCTATAAATGAGTCATCAATAACAACATTTACAGATTCCATCATAGCTTTAGTCATAGAGTTGAACACTCTATATGCTCTACTATTTGTAGAGTATCCCAGGAAAATTCCTTCATCACTTTTAGGATCCAATTTTCTCATTTGCTCATGATCTGCAAAAATATAGGATTTACTTACAAAAACATGAAAGCCTTTTACAATTGGTTTTCTCCCTTTCCAAAGTTCATACAGAGTAACAGAAATCATCAAACTTATTGTTTTCAAATTCCTTTCCATGGTCACTTCTAATTCTGACAATACCACATTCCTTCGCTCTTTGAATTTTTTGATAAGGATCTTTGAACACTTCAAATGCATCAGACTTTTCTTTGATAAAACTCACCAGGGTGAAACTTGAGAAATCATCAACAGCAATATATGCATACCTTTTTCCTTAAATAATTTCAACCTACATAGGTCTCATCAAGTCAGTATGAAGTAGCTCCGAAATTTTTTAAGTGGTCAGATGTTAGAGCTTTTTGTGTGCCATCTTTAATTACTTCCCAATTTGGCACTCACCACTGATTCTTACTTCATCAATTTTCAGACTGGGAACACCTCTGATAGCTTCCTTTGACAAGACTTTCTTCATCCCTTTCAGGTGTAAGTGACCAAACTTCTGATACCACAACTTCACTTCATCTTCTTTTGAAATCAAACATGTGGAGATTGTTTCTTGAGGAGTCCACAAGTAACAATTATCCTTAGATTTGACTCCCTTCATGATAACTTTTTTCTTCTCATTTGATACCAAACATTCAGATTTAGTAAAGTTAACTTTAAGACTTTGGTCACATAATGACTAATACTTATCAGATTTTTAGTCAGCCCTTTAACTAATAACACATCATCAAGACTAGTCAATCCAACATAGTCCAACTTCCTAACACCGTTTATTTCAACTTTTGATCCATCTCCAAAAGTGACATAGCTGGTGGAGTGTGATTTAATATTTACCAATTTGTTTTACAACAGTCATGTGTCTAGAACAACCACTATCAAAGTACCAATCCTCTCTAGAAGAAGCTCTTAGAGAGGTGTGAGCTATGATTCCAATAGTGCCATTTTTGGGAATCCATATATTCTTTACTTTAACAACATCCTGTTTTCTTCTGTGTTGTGTAGCGGGTTTGGGATAACCATGTAATTTGTAGCAGTATGGTTTTATGTGACCAAATCTACCACAATAATGACATTTCCAGCCTTGGGTCTTGCTTCTTGAATAATTCTTTTGATGTCTTTTCTGATGGGATATTTGACTCGACATCTTTTGTTCCTATTTTTCTTTTGTTCATCACAGCTTGATCATCATATCCAAGACCTTTAATGTCACAAACATTCTTCCCAGTTTGAAGAATTTCGTCCACCACATTAGAACTACTATTGAGCATTCTTACTAGTTTAGTCATATTGTCAAGTTTTGAGTTGAGCAATACAACTTCCTCCTTCAGATTAGAGATGACAACCAAATGCTTCACTTTTTCAGCCTGAAGTTGAACAATGACTTTTTGTTGATCCTCTCCAGTTGACATATTTACGCACTTCTGAGGCACAACTCTTTGTATGAATCAGCAAGTTCATAAAAAATGAGTTCTTCACCATTTGATTCTTCATCAGAATCACAAGTTCCAGTAAAGGCAGTGACCTGTTTGGAAGATTATCTTTCACTGAATAGTCATCTTCTAACCATGATGCAGATAAGCTTTTTTTTGCTTCCTGAGATGGGTAGGGCACTCAGCTTTTATGTGTCCAAATCCTTCACATGCATGACATTGGATTCCCCTACCTTAGTTAGTCTTCTCTTCAATTTTGGGCTTTCTTCCAAAATTATGCTTTTTGTTGATGTCAAATGACTTGTTCTTTACATTCACATACTTACACCAATAATGGTAGAATCTCATATATACCCAACATGAAAGGTGAAGTTGCGAATGGGTTATGGAAAAATGTTTCAGAACCTCTATCTCAAAAACAATGAAAGAGAATTACGCAAGCACCATACTTTTCACATATTCTTTCGTCCTCAGAAGGACTCCCAGTTCCCTAGTCAGAAGATAAACTAATTTCTGTAAAAGCACAGTTAAGACTACCTAGTTTAGCAAAAACAAAAGAAGAGAAAACATAAACAAAATCTATCCAAGAAGATGGAATATCCTTTTGATACTTGTGAATGCTTATTTATGATTTCTTATTCATAGTGCACTAACTTTACAGTTTCAGGAAATGGAATGGAGAAGAGCTAAATAGTTAAACTTTTAAACCGAAGAAAGAAATACTCAGAAAAAGGAAGATGATACATATCTCCTTAAAAGAAAATTATGTTCTGGAATGAAAAAGGGTTTCACCAAACACGTCTAATCACTCACACACAACACTCAAAGAGTCTCGATTTCCAAAAACTATAATGATGATATATATGAAAATATGTTTGAAGTATGGTTCATTAGATGCATGGTTCTTTAAAGAACAGAAATTGTTTTCATTCATCTATCTAAAAAATAATCATGGGTTGGTCGACATCCAAGGTTTTAATGTTAAACCCTAGCCTACCTACGCAACTGCACTTGTCTAGGACGACCCGATCAACCCCAAAGGTTAAGTCGATCACCCGAATCTCAGACAAGAATCAGAGAAAGGCCTCGCTCCTTCCAAAATCTTCCTAATATGCAAAGATTATTATTCTGGTGATAATCAAAGATCTCAACTGTAAAACATCTAACGATTCTCCGCAATTCACTTATATCTAATAGATGTTACTTATATCCTATATATTATATAGAATGCGTAAGTTTCACATACAATTTCATTGTACTCTTTTTTTTCATATATTAATTTGAGTGTTGGAGTGCTAATTTTACAGACCCCTTACTCCACCGCATTGAAAACCTTAATCCACCATCACCACTATTTAACTTCTCATCGCTAATTCTAGAACGAAACACTTTTTTATATAATTAAAAATATTAAATATAAGTATATTTCAATGTTATATTTAAAACTCCTCTCAATAAAAAAAAACATGTTGCAACGATATTAATATGCATCACACCAAATTTAAAACTATACTTGGATATAATTTTTCTCTTAAAAGTAGGATATTTCTTATATATTACTATTAATAATGATCTTATCTATATGGAAGGAACGAAGCACAATAAATTAAGATAAAATAGGGGAATACTAACAAATATCTTCGACACATTAGTTAAGAGATTAGAAAAATATATTGAATACTTTTTAAGAGATTATATATATATATATATATATATATATATATATATATATATATATATATATATATATATATATATATATATATATATATATATATATATATATATATATATATATATATATATATATATATATATATATATATATATATATATATATATATATATATATTTATTTAATGTCACAAAAAAAATTAACTTTTTAATTTTTTTTATATATATTCAATAAAATAAACATATAATATATTTCATTTATTTAAAATTCTTAACATGAACCAATATAATAATGGTAAATTCTTAGGTACCTATAATAAGTAATTGGATACCGGTATCTTTAGTGTAAATTATGAGAATATTTTAATGTATTTTAAAATAAAATAATACAATAAAATGACATAACATTGAATCATAGATTTTGATTGGTTAAAGATATTGATACCCAATTAAATTCAAGGGTATCGGAGTGTTCTCCTATAATAATTGATCAAAATAAATAAATAATTTCAAAATGATTCCTTCCTTCACACACGTGTATGGATCTTTACTTGGTTGAAGGGTAGCATGTTCGTTTTTTAAATTAAAATGAAAACATTGGACCCGAATAAATCAAGATCATGTACTCACATAAATTAAATTTAGAAGGTTTCAAATATTTCAAATTTATCACATTATTTGGCAATGAATTTAATGTTACTTACATTTTTAATCTCTATGAAATTGATTTTTTTTAAAAGCTTAATTATCGTTATATTTTTATACCATTTCTTAATATATTTATACATGTTTGGTATCGGGCTTGACCCTCCCTTCAATTTGATATAAAAAAGTAAAAATGTTTGAAGCTATTTTAATATGCAAACTATGAGACAGAGATTCCCTTAACAATTTAAATAGTAAAATATGTGTTGGCAAATCAAAATTTAAGAACTTCAAAACCTGGCAAGCCGTGCATACCATAATTAAAACATATTTGCAAACTTATCTCTTATTAGAAGGAAAATAAAAACACACTTCCTACAATTCCTCCATAATTTCAGGTTGAATTGAGCATAAAAGTGCAAAATAAGCATAATTATCTTTAAGTGGATTATAGTATTAACTAGGAGATAACAACATGCTGGTTTAATATATATATATATATATATATATATATATATATATATATATATATATATATATATATATATATATATATATATATATATATATATATATATATATATATATATAATTTCTTATCATATCACATGGATCTCTTAGGCATCATGTGCATTTTCATTTTTATCTTCACTACTTTCGTTGATATATCTCCGGACGCACCTTTTTTTTAAACGATTTGTTTCGTAGATAC
This sequence comes from Lathyrus aphaca, assembly GCA_963966055.1. Taxonomy (NCBI): domain Eukaryota; kingdom Viridiplantae; phylum Streptophyta; class Magnoliopsida; order Fabales; family Fabaceae; genus Lathyrus; species Lathyrus aphaca. The sequence continues at coordinate 65,831,707 of OZ014520.1, read as the reverse complement.
ATCTGCTGAACTTTTTCTCAAATATACCTGTAGAACATATTTTGATATACTTTGCGTGCATACCTTTATCCTCCCTCATTCTTCACTTTACATATTCTTCAAACTCTCAACTCTCTAAAAAATCATTTACACAAAAGTCAATTTTTGTCGCACGAGTTCAAAACTAAGCATCAACTGCAAGGATCAACAAATTCTTAATCATTCGTAACTCCTTTTAATCGGTAAGTTTCCGAGTTTTTGAGTTTTTGAGTTATTTTCGAATATTCTTCGTAATCGATTTAGAATAGCTATTTAGGTGTAGAAATCATTGGAAAAGTTTAGAAACATAGTTTAGAGACAATCTAAGTACTTATTTGGGGTTTAAACAGACGATTAGAGGTTGTTTTTGTATTTTTCTTCCACTGGGTCATTAATGGTGCTCGTCACTGTTTTGTTAAGTTTCAGAACAACTCATACTTTCTATATCCTGAGTGATTCCGTAGATGCACTTGCGGAACAATCCAGACTTTCTATATCCTGGATGCTTCCGTAAATACACTTGCGGAACAATGGGATGTTTTTTTCTTTATTTTATTTCGGTTGTATCTTAATTTAACTTATTGGTTTGCAAACATTATGTCTTCTTCAGGCTCAAACTTTCAGATCCCTACCGAGAGACAGATACACGGACGAGTTGCCCAGCATGCCTCCGTCAAGAAGGAGAAGGCACATGTACAGTCAGATGTATTGTCTACATCTGGAGTTGTAGGCACTTCTTCATCACAGAGGCCACATGATGCTTCTGAAGGTACTTTCCAGTCTCCGCCCTCCCAAAGGAGACGTACTGTCCGAAATGTTTTAAAAAAGAAGAAGAAAATAACAAATTTTATACTCAAATAATATAAAAATATATATTAAGACTTTATATAATTCTATAGATCAATTTTCACAATTATAAAAGAAAATATTCGATTTTAAAAAACAATAAAAACAAAATTCACCGTAAAACAATAGACGTAAGTTTATCAAACCACCATATTTTATTGTAAATAATGACGATTTTATTAAATGTCATTTTAAAACCGCCATATTTCATGAAATTTTTTGCTGTCTTTAAATTTTTGCCCAGACTTTTAAAACAATCTAGCTCCGCCACTATATATATATATATATATATATATATATATATATATATATATATATATATATATATATATATATATATATATATATATATATATATATATATATATATATATATATATATATATATATATATATATATATATATATATATATATTGGCGGAGCCAAAAAAATTAAACATTGATAAAAATTTAAAGACCGCAAATTCACATTGTATATAATATATAAATAGTCATCATTCAAAATAAAGAGAATATATATATATATATATATATATATATATATATATATATATATATATATATATATATATATATATATATATATATATATATATATATATATATATATATATAGTGGCGGAGCCAGAAAAATTAAGTATGGGAAAAAATTTAAAGACCGCAAATTCACATTGTATATAATATATAAATAGTCATCGATCAAAATAAAGAGACTCGTAATTTTTTTAACAAAAATATAGTTTAAAATAAGAAAGATAAATATAACCTTACAATAACGAGTTAAATAAAATTACGAGGTAAATATCCTTTTCGAGATTTATTTGCGGTGAATGTTCGAATAATATTAATATCATCAAGTGACTTGAATATCTTCTGCTCAGTGTAATATATCATCAAGTCATTGCTGAAAAGGCTCTTTCAATGGATACTTTCGACATCGACAATATCAAAGCTAACTTGTTCCCCCTCTTTTTGTATCAACTTCCATTTTCGTAATATATGGATTGGTTTATATAAAAAAAGTACATTAAATATTTCATAAATATAAAAGATATTATTATAAGAAATATCAAAAAGAATATATTGACAAGTGTTCATCTCTATCATAATTTAAGAACTCCAAAACTTTTCTTCTAATTATTTTTTAAAAATGAAACAAATATGTTTCCAAAAATCACATTAATTGATTAATTAATGAGTTTGGATCTGCTCTAGTTACTTAATAGTCCAATTTCCCTTTTACCTTAAGAGATGTGCGACATGTGGTATTAAAACAATCAATCATTAAAATTTAAAACTTAAAATCAACACTATTTTTAATTTAGAAACAAAAAAAATCCAATGATTCTTTCGATAAAAGAAATAAATTCACTCTTCTTCTAATTCAAAACCCGCTCAAGGTTTATTTCCCCCTATTTTTAATACTTTGTTCTGCCAATTTGGTTGTTTGATAGTGTTTACATTAGAATTTAATAAAAGTTCACACCATATTCTTTGGGATAGATCTGAGAAAATATTTTGTTAAACATTTATAACCACCCGTAAAAAGCATTTTTATGAAAAAATTTGTAAACTATTTTACCAAAAAAAATTGGGAAAAATTGCAGAATTAAAACCAAACAAACATGTAAAAGTAATAATACAATATTCTTTTTTGGTTGAGCAAGGATTTATCACGGTGCCGTTGCGGCGCTGAGAAAGAAGAAAGGTGACTTGGCAAGACAATAATAATGGAGTCTGAGAGAAAATTGAATAGAGAGAAGAAAATGGTTAATATGTTGAGAGAGAAAAAAAAACAATAAAATATTGAATATTTTAATCTAAATTTAATTTTAATATGGACAATTGATTTATGTCTATGAAATGTGTCACACATTAATGCAAAAACTGAAAAACTAGAGGAAGTGATTGAACATATATGTGTTTATACTACATTTTTGGTTTATTTGTAAAAGAAAAAAACTAAAAATTATAATTTTTATTTGGATCTGTTTGTGAGTTATTCGGATTACTCGATCATAAAATTAAATAATGAATTTTTGAAAACGAATTTTTATTATAATTTCTTGTTGGATTGGCAAATTAGTACATTATTTTGTATTCAAATTGTTTGAATATATTCTTCTAATGGATTTCAAATACATTTTGTATTCGTTTGTTTGCATATGTTGCTCATAAAAATAATTAATATTTTTTTAATAAATGGAATATCTGTAATAAATTTTTTTAACCAATTATCTTTCATTGGAATTTGACATTAGTTTACATCAAATATTGATTACACTTTATTTCTATTTTATTGGTTACATGTTGTTTTATGTTTGAAAGAACAAATACGGTCTCGGATATTTTAAAATTCTAAAAGAATATCCTCACACAAAAAGTTGGACAGTTTGAAATATAAGCAATTATTTTAGCTAATGTAATTCTATTTATTTATTTTTAGTTTATTATAGATTTCATTCTAGGCTCACCTTTATATAAACCTAAAAAATGAACCCTACTACCATTTTTAATAGAATTGGATATTATGGACAACAAAGGTAAATATAGTGGCATTTTAATAAAGATTTTAGGAATCCACCTTAAACATTTAACCCTTTATTTTATAGCAATTCTTTTATTTCCATAAAAAAGTTGTCTCATAAAATAAATAATTAGACTCAAGTGATTAATAAAGTTTACTAAGATCTAATCAATTTGATGTTCCTAAATTTGAACTCTTGAACAATTGTTTTCTTGTTTTTATTTTTAAATTAAAAAAGAAAAGAAAAAACAATTTTTCATGTATAATAATCTAGTAATTTCATACAAGTCTTGATTAAATAACTAATAAATTTAAGTAATAAATCTTATCAAATTTACTAAATTATTTTAATATTTATATTAACTTAAATTAAGTAAAAATCTTAATAATTACTTTACTTTAATAATTATTATTAAATATTATTTGACATTTGTTTTATGTTCTATATTTTTGTAAAGATAAATATTTTATTTATTTTTATAGAAGCACTAATCATTTTATATTAAGGTTATGTTTGGTAAAAATAGCTAACTAGCTTATAATTTATGGTTGATGGCTGATGACTGATAGCTTATAGCTGATGACTAATGACTTATAGATGATAAGTCAATTGAAGTTTTTAATAAAATTAGCGGTTCTATTTAGTTGATAAATTAAAATGACTTAAAAGACATTTAATATATAATTATTTTATTTAAATTAAAATAAATTATAAAAGGGTAGTAGTAGATTTAGTTAAAAAATAAAGATAAAAATGAAGGAAAAAAATGATAACCTATAAATTATAAACTAAAATGCTATTTTAAATAACGTTTAAAATATAAATCATAAACTAATAAAATATACTATAAACTCGTAATGAAAAGATTACTATCAAACATAACTTTTTTTATTTATATAAATTTATAAACTATAACACATAAATTATAAGTTATAAGCTAAAAATATGTCTTTCTAAACAGAGTTTAAGTGTGCTAGTTCAATGACAACTTTATAATTTTAAAATATAGAGTTTAATTAATTATTCTTAAATGATCCTAAAATAATCTTTATTATTAATAAATAAAATATAAATTTGCACAAACCATTTAGTAGAAAGAAAGAAAAAATATTCGGATAGATACTTATTACTTATACTTTTTTATGAAAAGCAACTTAGATACAAGTTCAGATGTAATTTTTATTAATACTAGTGGGAAACCCGTGCGAACGCACGGGTACTGGTCGGTAAACTAAAAATTGGAAGAAATAATTATTTGGCAATTGAGATTATTGGGGAACAAAATTCAAGACATAGTATCAATAGGGCAATAAAAATTATAATATTAGCAATTATAATGTTTTAGAATAGATGTGTAATTAAAACACGAGACATATAAAAAATTTGTTTAACAAAATTTATACAGTCATTTCAATAATTAAAATATATTAAGTAAAAAAAAAATTTGAATCAACAATATATAAATATTTTTAATAGTATTGTAAAGACTAATTAAAAGTTAATATAGAAAAAGAATGAAAAGAATTCATGTTAAGATCTAATATTAAATATTAGTATACAACCCATATTAAGAGAAACACTTTTTGTGCAATCAACACATCCATCATAGTACCAACCTGTCTGACCAGCTTCAAATTTTTCTAACGTAGCAACAGTAACACAGGTTGTCTCCTATATAAGCAGAAAATGCATACAATTCAGTTTATTTACAAAAAAAAAATATATATAGACATAAGGAATAAAGAATATATTACATATTGCAGACTTGTTATTTCAGCAAGACTTAGAATTTCAGCCTTCCAAACAAACTTATCGAACTCGGAATAATGTGAGTTCTGACTTGCATCTACTTGAACATTTGAAGAAGATAATAACGGCAACTCAGACTTCAAACTGATTTAAATAACAAACATAATATTAAAATTAGTATGATAAGGGATTCAATATTATACCCAAATTACAATGTGTTATGACGATTTAATTATTTCTGCCTCTACCTTTCTTTGAGCTTGCTAACCTCAGCAATGCTAATGTCATTAATCAATAGCTTTGTCCCGTTCCAAGCGTTTGAGATGCTTACAGGGAAACCACCTGGATTTTATCATAGTGTAATGGAATTTAGAAGAAAGCTGAATATTTTGTTAATCATATTACACTACAAAAACTCATATAAGTAACATACCTTAGGCATCTTTAATCCTTGCATTAATCAACAAAATCACTATATTACCATCTTCTTTATGATTCATATGATAGTCGAAGAGTTGAACAGCAAGGTCACCCCACAAAGTACACTGAACAACAGCCTTGCTGGTAATATTTTGCATGGCAGTGAAAATTATTAGTCACTTATCTAATTGAATCAGTCGAAATAAAAATATAGTACAAAGTCCTGTGAGCATTAATGGGCATGAAACATACCTCGAATCAGTAAGGAAAAAAACAACCTTGTTCTTGCTGTTATTACCATTAACCTGAGACTGATTAATCTCTGTTACACCACCAACAACATATAAAAAACACAACGTTATATCAGAAAAAAGCAGATATACAAACATTGTTTTGAAAACTTTGTAACAAAATATTCTTAAAACAATAATAATATACCAACTAATATATTAGACTGAAATTTTCCATCTACTATGGATTCCAAACCAATAATATTCAAGAAATTAAGAGGAATGTCGGGGAGATCCACGCGTTTGACTGAAGTAGATCCACAAAATACCAGTTTGTAACCATGGCTTGTGGATTTAAATGAGAAATCATTCTTCGACACTTTAAAATTCTGCATTATATAAGAACATCCAGCTGCAAGGTCTTCTTTGTATTTGGAAACCAAAAATGGAGGCACAATGACTTGAATCATGGAAAGCTTCAAAGATAAATAAAATACAATGGATTTATAAGTTCCATATCACAGAACAATGTAAAATATAAAATACAGATTCAATAGTACCTTTGAATCAACCAATATCATCTCTATATGTTCTTTATTTGAAGAACTTGTCACAGACCATATATGCTTACACCTAACGGCAATTTTCCACAAGTCCTTTGAGTCATCGATATCCTTGACACATTCAATGGAACGAGCCATATATCAAACTTAGAACCTGCACATTCACAAAAGACAAATAAACAAACTAATAGCTTTATAAATTTGTAATTAAAAGCAACATGATTGAAAGACAAAGGGGTTAGGGTTTTGTGCGAATACCAGATACTACCCAGAGGAAAAAGGTGAAGTTGATCAAAAGTCTGAAAATGTTAGAGGTATAAGGATATATCATATTTATGGTGTGGGTTGAAGGTAATGATTCTGGACGAAAATGATTTTGGGACTGGTAGAGAAGAATCATTGGGAGTGTAAACTTGTAGAATCCGAAGCGTTTGGTTTGTGAGATGAAAGGTGGGATTTTGGTTTAATTGGTTCAATGCTCTTTGTGCTATTAAATAGGTTTATTAATTAAATTAAACCATTATAATTATACCTATTTTGTAGGATATAAAAACAATATATTGTTGTAGGCTGTAACATCAATTTTTAAAATAAAAAAAAAAAAGGAAAACAACTTATTATGTGAATGTACTACATCAGCTGCATTTATTGCCAAATGAATCAAAACCCTTTAAAAATTGCATTACCAAAGTTAACCCTATTAAATAAGTCAAATTAACATTTTAATCAAAGGGATTAAGATGTAATTACCAGGTACTTTAGATTATATATATATATATTAGATATATATTTTATACTAATTTAATTTCTTAAAAGATATTTAATTACATATGTATATTTTCATGAGTAAAAATCAATTTTAAGGAATTGTCGGTAAGATTTATTTATTTTATTTATATTCAACCAATTTTTAAAATATATTAACTTAACGAGAAAAGAGACTCATGATATGAATAGGGGAAATATAAAGAAAAAAGACCGAAATGTGAAGATCCGAAAGTCAGCACCTACCCTTATTATTGGGCAAGTGGCATATTAAGTAATGATAAGTTGAGAAGTAGGGCCTTTGCCTATGTCTCAATAATGTTTGTGATAAGATCTGTCTAAAGGTGTTAGCAAGTGACAAACTTGCCATAGTATATCCAGAAAAGGAAAAGACGTACTATGAGTTGTCTACTTAAACTTATAAACTTTTGTAACTAACTGACAAAATACTTATTTAAAACACTAGTTTTCAAAATTAAGGTTGTGTTTGGATGAAATAATTTTAACGATGGAAAATAATTTTTTTGAAGAAATTTAAAATGACTTGATCAAAATCTATTATTTGAATAAAAAATATACAAAATTGTTAAAATGATGTTAATTTATGGAGTATTTTATTCATGTTAAATTTAAGAAATTTAAAATGACACCAAAAAGTAGAGAATTTTAAATTGATTCATCACTCTATATAATATATGAATGTTAAATTGTTTATTATTAATTTTTCAAATTTTACAAGATGGTATTTATATTTTATGAAATTTTCAAATTCACCCCAAAATTTTCAAAAATATTACAAATAAATCCCTAATAATTTTCAAATTTTACAAATTGATTCATCAAATTTTCAAAAATTACGAATTGGTCCCTATTTTCATATTTTAGATTTGACCCAAAAAAATTAAAATTATGAAAATTGCTCAAAATATTTATAATTAATCATTTTAATACTCTATCCAAACAAAAAAATTTAAAATTGAATAGATTCTAATTGAATCATTTGAATTACCTAAAATTTTAAATTCCTTAAAAATTTCTAATTACTCCATCCAAACACACACTTAACGATAACAAATGACCATCACATTTACCTTTTTAACTTTTTCTAATAATTGGCACATGCTACTTTTTTTTAAATTTAAATTTATAATAATAAAGTCATTGTTATATATTTTCATTTGTCAACAAAATAGTTTTATTTATTTTGTTTTATTTGTATATATTATTTACTATATAAAAATAATAATATATACAAATAAAACTATTATGATGGGGCATGGTATTATAAAATGTATATGGTACTAGAATCATGCATTTTCAGTTGCTTGTGGAAACTTAGGTCAATGATTAATGATCAAAATGTATTGAATTTATTGATTATATTAATGGATTTAAGTTGAGTGATGCTTATGTGGAGCACAATGTTGATAATCCAGTTATGACTAATTAATGAGCATGTAATAGAAGATAATGATTTTATATATGATGATGATGGTGAGATTGGACAAGGTATTAATAGTGGAATTGTTAAGGTTGATAAAGAAGTTGGACATGGTGGCGAAGAAATCAACTCTAAAGTAGAAATGTATAAGAATGTTGATGAGGAGGTTCATCATGAATGATAGTTTGCCTAAGTGAGGGTTTTTTAATGTGATACTCCACTTTTGAAAATTAAACATCCATATACCTCCTTTTGAAATTTTTTTTCCAAAGTACCCCAATTATAATGCATGCTCGGCCTCTTGGATGGGGAGTATGTGTTGGAAAATTGCTATGGGTCTGCTCGGCCAATGGGATGCCAAGCACCCAAATATTTTATTATTTTTTCGTTTTTCATAATTTTAAATGTTTTTAATTGTTTTTTTTATAATACTTTTAATAATAATAATTTTAATAATATATTTTAATAATATATTTTATTAATAATAATTTTAATAATATATTTTAATAAAAAAAATTATTTGTTCTATAACTACAAAGATTGATTAAAAAATATTTTTTATGGAATATGGATTAAAAAATATTATTGAATATATATTAAAAAATATTTATTATTGAATATTTATTAGTGAATATTTATTATTAAATATATATTAAATATTTATTATTAAAAATATTTATTTATCAATATTTTTTATTAAATATTGATAATTATGTGAAATAAAAATAAAGTGCTCGGCCATTGAATACCCGAACAGTAAAAGTTGCTCGGTCATTGAATATCCGAGTTATCATGTAAAATTTTATTATAAATAGTCTGATAGGTTTCACTAAAAATCATCACCAGTGTCAATTAGTATTTTAGAAATGTCTGTTTGGGCTGTTGCATTCTACGGGCAAGACAAAAGAACCAGTGTTTACCTAGATCCGCAATGGAATTTTAGAACACTGACTGCAGCCATCAACATGGGTCTTCGACAGGTAGGAGGTCGTCGCTTGAAGGTGAGGAAAGTTGAGTATCGATGTCCATACATAACGTTGACTGATAATAACCCCGATGGTACGTACATGTATTATATGGATCGCGTCGAAAACGATGAAGATGTCCAATGTATGTTTTCAACACACAGTGGTGAAGTCAACAGAGGAGTCGAAGACCCACTTACGCTGATCGTGGTTGTTGATTAGTTTGCTAAGTTGACGATATATGAACAAGATATTATTGTTGATGGTTGTTTTCTCTTAGGGTTGTTTAGATGTTTAATCGTTATTTTATTTATTGTCTTGTTGTTTTCTTGTTGTATGTTTAATATTGTTAGTTGAATGTTGAATTAAAGGGAGACGTATGAAATGTAAATCCATTACTAAAAGATTGAAAAGAAACAAACAAAGTAAATTATATGTGTCTTTGAGACGGACCAGCGACGTTTGGACATTTTCGACGCATATGGCCAATCTCTCGACAAAGTCCACATCTTCTCTTTTCTTTTTCAATGTCATCCATTTCAGTTCTGATCCGTGTACTATTTGGTCGTCCCTTCTTCTTTCTTCTCATCGATTCGTCGTGACAAAGAGTAAATCCTTCGTAACGTGGCCAGTTTTCCTCATGTGGTAATCCTAGGAAGCTTTCCTTGTAGACGTTGAAGACATTATAAATTTTGAAGACGTCTGGAATGTGAATGGTGTAGTCTTGGCGTATACTTGAACATGCTGCAATGACGTGGGAGCAAGGCAAGTGAAATGCCTGAAATTTCCCACAATCACACCACTGCTTCTGCAGATCAACGTGGAAACTAGCACTAGGCCTACTGTCATTCAGATTAATTTTTTCATTGACCATGAAAGCGAAATTTTCACGATCAAATTGCATGACATTGTGGGTGTTAGCTTTAGCCACTTCTTCAGCCATGCCCTTATTGCAACCATCAGTGAAAATCTGACCAGAAGGCAATTTTTTTGTCCACATGTGTCCTCTTTTACCAAAGAGCGAGCCCAACCGATAGTATGTACACTGGACTAATGCAGTGATTGGAAGGTTTCTGGTTTCCTTGAGTACCGCGTTCATTGCTTCTGCCAAGTTGGTAGTCATGTGTCCCCAACGTTGCCCACCATCATATGCTCTTGCCCACTTCTCCTTTGGGATGTTGTCTATCCAACGCGAAGCCGCAATGTTTGCGCTCCGAATTTCCCCACGATAGTATTTAAAAGTAGCCTCCGTTAACGCATAACCTGTAATAGAAGTGATATTACAATCTATAATACTTAATTGACCAAGTATCAAAGTAACCTAACAGTATGTTCTTACCCATGTTTACAAGCTTTTTTCGTAGGTCCTTGTCTTTAATCTCACGCATGAAGTTTTGCGCAATGTGTCTAATACAGTATACATGGGTAGACGGTGGATCCTGCCATCCATTTTCAGGATTGTTATATGCACTTTTTATTGATTCATGCCTGTCTGAGATTACACACAAACCTGCCTGCGGTGTCACATGTTGTCGCAAGTTTTTAAGAAAGAAACCCCAAGCCTCCTTTGTCTCGCCTTCAACCAATGCAAACGCTATCGGGAAAATGTTTCCGTTTCCATCTTGTACAACAGCCATCAATAGAGTACCTCTATATTTGCCATATATTCAATAATAATCTGGCATATTCACTAATAAATATTCAATAATAAATATTTTTTAATATATATTCAATAATATTTTTTAATCCATATTCCATAAAAAATATTTTTTAATCAATCTTTGTAGTTATAGAATAAATAATTTTTTTTATTAAAATATATTATTAAAATTATTATTAATAAAATATATTATTAAAATATATTATTAAAATTATTATTATTAAAAGTATTATAAAAAAAACAATTAAAAACATTTAAAATTATGAAAAACGAAAAAATAATAAAATATTTAGGTGTTTGGCATCCCATTGGCCGAGCAAACCCATAGCAATTTTCCAACACATGCTCCCCATCCAAGAGGCCGAGCATGCCTTAAAATTGGGGTACTTTGGAGAAAAAAATTCAAAAGGGGGTATATGGGTGTTTTATTTTCAAAAGAAGGGTATCACAAGTAAAAAATCCCCTAAGTGAAGAATGATAAGAATTCAATCACAAAACTTTTTGATTAAAATCAAATTGAATAAATTTATTAATAAAATATTGCTAAAGACTTATCTTCAAATCATACTACTTCAAAATAATTTTTTGTCAACATATTAACGATTTCTAAAACAATCTAACTGCACTAATAAATTCATGAGCTCCTAATACAATTTGTTTGGTGTTCTGAAACAACTTTAAGTATTAAAATGGCTAACCTATCTGCAAAGATCTAGGGATGGTTTTTAATTGAAAATTTTACTCTATACAAATGAAAAATTAAATGGATAATATTTAATGTAATTCAAACGATTCAATTGAAATTCATTCATTTTTCGATGAGATAATTGATAATTTTTAGAGAATTTAAAATTTTAAGCAATTCAAACAATTCAATTGAAATTCATTTATTTTTAAATTCTTTTATTTGGTTTGAGCATTAAAATGATTCATTGTAAAAAAAATTGGGTCAAATTTAAAATATGGACCAATTTTTTTAAAAAAAATAAGAATTTGACGGGACTAATTTCTAAATTTTGAAAACTTTTAGGGGTTTATTTGCAATTTTTGAAAACTCTGGAGATAATTTTGAAATTTTCATAAATATGAAGATCGTCTTGTAAAATTTAAAAACTTAATAATAAATAAGTGAAGAAGCAATTTGAAAAATTAATAATAAATAAGTGAAGAAACAATTTGAAATTATTTACTTTTTTTAGTGTCTTTTAAATTTCTTAATTTAACATAAAATACTCCATAAATTTACATCATTTAAATAATTATCCATATTTTTTATCAAAATAATGAATTTTGGTCAAGTCATTATAAATTTTCTCAAAAATTATTTTCTCTCATTAAAATGTTTCATACAAACACACTCTAGTGTGTGTTTGGATGGGGTAATTTAGAATTTTTAAAGAATTCAAAATTCTAAGCAATTTAAATGATTCAATTGAAAATTCATTCATTTTTAAATTCTTTTGTTTGGATGAAACATTAAAGTGGTTCATTGTTAAATTTTTGGGTCATTTTCATAAATTCTAAAACTTTTGGGCCAAATTTAAACTATAAAAAATAGGGATCAATTTGTAATTTTTTAAAAATTGAAGGGACTAATTTGTAAATTTTGAAAAAAAATTAGGGATTTATTTTGCTTTTTTTTTATATTTTAGAGAAAAATTTATAATTTTCATAAAATATGTGGATCATTTTGCAAAATTTAAAAAATTAATAATAAAAAAATTTAACATTTGCATTATAAATATTGAAGAAGCAATTTCAAATTCTTTACTTTTTGATGTCATATGAAATTCTTTAAATTTAATTGAACAAAATATTTCTTAAATATAAACCATTTTAATAATTCTTCATATTTTTTATCCAAACAATAAATTTAATTGAACAAAAAATTATTTTCTCTCATTAAAATGATTTATCCAAGCATTCTCTAAGTTTTTAGAGATAACTATTCTAAAATTCATGTTATGTGTCACACTCGCACATTGAAAGATGGCCAAAGTTTCAACTAGGAGAATTTCCTATATCATGTCACACAGGATATGAATTTTGAGTTTCCTATAAAAAAGCATCATCTACATTCAAGATGAATCCTTAATTTAAGTCACTTTTTCCCAAAATTTCTTCACACATTTCTTCACTAGGGTTTGAAAGTTATCTGAACCATATTTGTATCCTCAACTTCTAAAGATATATACTAGTAACAGTATTGCATGATTTTCTCTACAAGACAAGCTGAAAAATGCATCATAACATGGGAACTAAATTTCTAATTATTCTTCCTAAAGAAACAACCAAAAAGAAAAGGAAATAACTGAATTTCAAATAACTCCTTACAAAAAAAATTCAAAAGTTTCTTCGATAAACAGGATCGCATTCTTTCTTTTTTCTTGATAGAATTTTAATTAGAAGTTGTATGAGTTTCAAAAGATCTCTCTTTTCTCTTTTCTTAGATCCTATATTCAATTTAAAATCAAAGAAGAAAAAAGAGAGACCTTCTGAAACTTCAAACAAATTCATAATTGTTATTTAATACCAACTTTGTAATTTGCCACACTCCTCCTTACTCACATTTAATTTATAAAAGTCATCTATCATAAAAGAAGGAAAGATTCAATGGTGAGAGGCTAAAAAAACTCTAAAAAGTTTGACCAAAAATGTAGAGAAAAATGTGGGAGAGAACGGTTTGATATTGCTATTATTTCTCAAAATTAAACTACCTATTTCAATTTTAATGTTTTCTTATTTTTTATTTAGTATTGATGTGTATGTAAAAAAAATAAAAAACTAATAATTTTTCTAAGAATAAGAATTTATATTCGTCTTTATGCAAGTTTTTCTCATTCCTGAGATATCTATAAAAGATATTATATAAAAAAACAACTTAAATAGTTGTTACTATCTTAAAAGTAAAATAAAATTATTTATTTTTAATAAATTAGAAAAAATATGAACATAAAAATTTATACAACTTATATATATATATAGACAATTTTCCAAACATAAAAAATCTATATAATTAAAAAAGGATTTAAAATCCTTTTTGTTGAATCACTTAAGAAAATAAGTTGAACCAGATAAATAATGTTAATTAAAAAGAATAAATAATATTTAACATTAAATATTTGATATCAAATAAAACTATTTTATTTAGTTTTGTTTATATTTTTAAAATACATGTTTTTTTGTAAAAACTACAAAAGTAAGAGAAATTAAAATAAACATATACATGCCACATAAGAGTAAATCCATTTAAAGAAAAAATATTTACAATCCAATCTTAGAAAAAACTAAACAAAAATTAAATAATTTTGTATGTATGTCAATATTGTTTTGTAAAAGATTGTAACAAATTGAACCGTATACATCAAATATTTTTCCAGGTATATGTGTTTTATTAGAACAATATACTGTATAAATTTATTATTAATTGATAATTTTATATTAAAGACTATTTATTGTTTAATTCACTGTATTTTTGTATGATTTAATATACTCCAACTAGAGTTCATCATTGTTATTAATCAATATTATATATATATATATATATATATATATATATATATATATATATATATATATATATATATATATATATATATATATATATATATATATATATATATATATATATATATATATATAAGTTTAAAGGTAGTGTACTGTCAGAGTAAAAAAATTTATACAGACATCCAATCAGATTATTTTAAAGTGTCAAATCATAATAATATTTTAAAAATAAAAGTTTGATTTGACGGGATGCATGGTCGTCATTGGTTAACAGTGTAAAAAAACTTTACACTGTCAGTGCATCACCTTTTATATATATATATATATATATATATATATATATATATATATATATATATATATATATATATATATATATATATATATATATATATATATATATATATATAGTATTTTAAAAATAAAAGTGTGATTTGGCGGGATGCATGATCGTCATTGGTTGACAGTGTAAAAAAAAATTACACTCTCAGTGCACCACATTATATATATATATATATATATATATATATATATATATATATATATATATATATATATATATATATATATATATATATATATATATATATATATATATATATATTATTTTAAAAATAAAAGTGTGATTTGGCGGGATGGATGGTCGTCATTTGTTGACAGTGTAAAAAAAAATTACATTGTCAGTGCACCACATTATATATATATATATATATATATATATATATATATATATATATATATATATATATATATATATATATATATATATATATATATATATATATATAAGAAATGATAAGACAAAATACTTTTTTTGTCTCTTAATTATAGGTCATGGTTCACTTTGGTCCCTTAATTTTCAAAACGATACAAATCAGTCTCTGTCGTCTACTTCGTTAGTTAAAGTATGTTAAAAATCTACGTGGCACATTTAATCAATTATTGTGACGAAATTAGCGTGGGAAAAATCGACGCTAAAAACTATTTCTGGATTTATATCGTTCATCTCCATCACCCATCAACATCATCATCATCACCATAAAAATATTGATTAAATTTATGGTCAATATTGATTAAACAAAAACAACATATAACTCTTGATTAAATTTCCAACACATAAATCAAAACGATACATCGAAATCAAAAACCACAATTTCCTCTTTCCATTGTTGGAACAACTCAACCACTACACAACCCATGATCTCTAAATCAGGACTGAAAATAGAAAAGGAAACATAGAAGATCCAAAAGGAATTTGAACGCCGCACAAACCCTGCTCCGACAGGTTCCGTCATCCCTCGATTCAGAGAACAAGAATACCACCAAGTGCAAAAGGTTACCACGGCGGCGGCGTGAGGGGAGATCTATGGTGGTTTTATGTTTTCGAACAATTTATTTTTTCTGGTGAAAAATTTCCTGATTCAGACGTTGTTATGAATTTTCCAGCGAGCTTATATAAAAAATCAAAATCTTTTAGATTTTGTCCAAGTGAGATTTATGCTCCCGTTTCTCTATCTTGGTTTTCTCTTTTTATTTTCCATGTTTTCCTCCTGTATGTAATCAATGGCAATAACAATTATGTATAATAATTAGATTTGATTTTTCTTTCCATGAGTAGTGCCCCCCACCTTTTAATCAATTGAAATATTGATTAAATTACTTCGTTCAATAATTATTCAATTTCGTTCATCTTCTATTGTTGTTATGGTATGACCTATTCTACATGAAACACAAGGGTTATTGTTGAACTTTTGTTGGTGTATGAATTTTCCGAGGAATAAATCTGGTTTGAAAATACCATATTTGACGGTGAATAAATTTGGATTGAAGAGGATTGATGAAGTAAAGTTAAATGAGTTGATCTGTGAGAACGGTAAAGATGATTTGAAGAGGATTAAAAATACTATTTGCTTACTTGACATGTCACCTTAGTTATAGTTAATGTTTTTTTTCACACAAACTAACAGTATTGACCAAATGATTTAACAAAAGTGAAGTTAATGGATCATTATGTAATATTTTTTAGTTCGGAGACCAAAGCGAAACTTCGTTCAAAGTTAAGGGACATAAGTATTAATTATGTCATTATTTTTTTACGAAGGGTTTTCAAAACTCGCTCATATAATATGAAGCAAATTAACTATTAGCCCTTTAGTTTTTTATTGCTCTGATTTGTAACCATGAAAACAAATCATTTGATTATTGTTTTATGTTGAAGATTTTTTAATTTTGACATAATTAGTCCCCAAGTCCTATAAAATAATTTTAAATTTCGATTTAGTACCACAATAAAAAAATGTTTCACGTTAGTCCCATAATATTGCTTCCGTTAAGAATTTTGATTCATTCCGTTGATTGTTGTGTTTTGTTGTTAGTATTTGTCATTGTGGTGTGTCAAGTGGATACTGAGTCAGCTAAAATAAGGCTTAATTGCAATTTTGGTCCCTCTATTTTTCATTTTTTTTTTAGTTTTGATCCCCTTATTTTAAAATCCGAAATTTTTCTCCCTCTATTTTCATTTTTTTTTAGTTTTAGTCCTCGTATTTTAATTGGTCCCTCTATTTTTATTTTGTTTGAGTTTTGATCCCTTATTTTAAGTTTTGTTTTGGATTTTAGTCCCCTACTCAATTTGGAACTAATTTAATAGGGGGACCAAAAACTTAAAAAAATGAAGATAAGGGGATCAGAAAGAGCAAAAACACAAGAAAAACTCTCATTTTTGAATAAAGCTTCCATTTTCCTCACATATAAACTAAAAATCCATATGAAATTGAGCTTGGAGAAACAAAAATAAAATAAAATTATAAGATAGATTTGAGACTGGTAATGTCAATGCCATGACATCCTACAAAGTCCCCTGACTTATTTTGAAAAACTTTTCAATCCTATCATATTCTTCAATAACACCCTCATGTCCTTTAATATTAAACAAAAAAACAAAACTAACAACAATAAATGAGAGAAAAAGCAAACTTGAAGGTTGCATTCTCATCGAATCCCAAAACAAAAAGAGCTCTAATGATAGTTATACGTCAAAAAATTAAATTGAAGATGTCAAAATACAAATCGGTCCTACGAAGGCTAGGGATGCTTATAGAGATTTCTTTGGAGAATTGGAAGAAAACGATGATAAAATTGATTCCCTAGAAACCCCTTATGAAGATAGACCGAAGGAATCTGAGGCCGCTGGGTCTAAATCGGAGACGGGAGCTGAAATGGCGGTTGGGTCTTTAGTGGTGGGGAAAGGAGGTTTATGAAAACGGTGGAAGATAAATGAAAAGTTAAAGAATCCAATGAAATAAAATTAGGTTATAATTTTTCATGTTTAATAAGAAATAATAATAAATTAAAAGTAAACATAACAAAAAAGCCATTTAAGATAATATAATATCAAATAAACAGCCTATATATATATATATATATATATATATATATATATATATAATTAAGATAATATAAATCATATATATATATATATTAAAATATATATATATATATATATATATATATATAATAATATATATATATATAATATATATAGGGGCAACAATATAGTGAGAATGATATTTTTATGTGAGAACATGGATCTGAATCATTAAATTTTAAAATTAATGGTTGAGAATCATTAACTTATAATATTTTAATTTAATTCATTTATTTAATAATGATGGAGAGGGAAATAAATGAAACATAATCTCAACCATTAATTTTAAAATCTAATGGTTCAGATTCATTCTCATGTTCTCACATAAAAATGTCATTCTCACTAGATATGCTCCCTATATATATATATATATATATATATATATATATATATATATATATATATATATATATATATATATATATATATATATATATATATATATATATATATTCTTTAAATTTAACGGAATGAATCATTTTGATTAACGGAATCTTTTAAAGAATTTTAATGTAATATTTTTTAACTAAAGGATCAATATAAAATAATAAATTAAATTAAGAAACAAAATATGAATTAAGCTTTGAATTTTTTATTTAACTAAGTATTTCATTTTAGTTGTTCCAAATTCCCCTGCTATCTAAAAGTCATTTGAACATCACATGTGATATCAATTACTAGTACTTATGAATGGCCTGCAGATAATGACTGATTAATTATAAGACTACTCCCACAGGGACATACCAAATAATTTATTTATCAGTTCCCCACTTCCTCTGTCGGGTTTCTACCAATAGCTCTTTTAATTTGTGCTCAGAAGTCTTTAATTAATGCTATATTGCGGGGATTTCACAAGCACATCATGCAACGACAGCAACAAGAATAAATTAAATAAAAAGTTTAAATTTGCATAATTAGTACTACTATTCCATTAGTTCCTCAGCTTACAATTTCACATTCTAGCTTTCTATACTGGTTTTTTTACTTTAATACCCCATTTTTGAAAATTAAACACCAATATACCCCTTTTTGAAAAAAAATTCCAAAGTACCCCAATTCTAAGCAATGCTCGACCAGTGGGATGTGGAGCATGTGAAGGGAAAAAGCTATGGGTGTGCTCGGCCAATGGGATGCCAAGCACCCCAATTTTTTATTATTTTTTCGTTTTTCATGATTTTAAATGTTTTTAATTGTTTTTTTTATAATACTTTTAATAATAATAATTTTAATAATATATTTTATTAATAATAATTTTAATAATATATTTTAATAAAAAAAATTATTTATTCTATAACTACAAAGATTGATTTAAAAATATTATTTATTGAATATGGATTAAAAAATATTATTGAATATATATTAAAAGATATTTATATATTGAATATTTATTATTGAATATGCCAGATTATAAATATTGATAATTAAGTGAATAAAAATAATTATTTATATTATTTTTAAATAATACAATGTAAATATTTATTGATACAATCTGAATAATAGAACATCATTGATTACATTTCATTAATTATTTGTGACCGCCTGTTCCACAACCAGGTTTTCTTCTGATTCGTATTGGTCTTGTCGGGTCCCTTTGAGGTGGTGATGGATGAGGAGGAGATGAATCGGATGACATATCTTTGTTGTTATGTGTTACTGGAGGTCCACATTAGCCATAAGATCTTCAATATTATAATCTGGCATATTCAAAAATTGGTCATCCGTGAGCAAATAATGTTGGAATGACGTTCCTTGTTGTGAGGTGGTTTCAGGTTGAGTTTCTTGCATTGGCGAGTAATAGACATTTTCAGTGGTGAACATGGACGTGGGTTGGGAATACATTGTGTTATTAGTGTGTTGTTGGAATTGTGGGTTTGATTGTTGGAAGTTTGGTGGGGGAATTGGAGAAAAATGTAAGGGTGGTCGATAAGTGGATTGTTGGTGGAATTGTTGGTTGTAGGGGTAGTTTGGTTGTTGGAATGGAGTGTATGGAGTTTGATGTTGGGATGTGGTTGCATAAAAGGTGTGTTGTGTGTGATGGTATGTTTGTTGTGTGGATGAAGTTCCTTGTCCCCCAAATTGAGATGTATATGTTGGTGGAACATCTTCATATTGAGAGACGGTCGTGTGTTGGGTTTGGTAAGAGGCACGTTGGCGGGGGTTGTTCAGAAATTGCTCGGGAGCAACATGGACATATGGTATTGAGTGTAACCAATTCAAATAATCTTGACTTGGCTTATGCTCACCCATTACCGTCGTACCCTTCAATAATAAATTCCTTATATTTCTCCATTCACTCACTGCGTCTTTGTTTAGTTGCTGCCAATGGACTTTTTGGGCCTTTTTCATATTCATTTCATGTTCTTCCCTTAAACACCTTGGTTCGGAAGGGATCGGTTGTTCCAACCCAAACTGGAGTTTAACTCTGTCAGTCTGATGCATCTCAACTATAAAGAAGCATACGATATGAGTTGTTGCACTCCAGATTTGTGAATCCCTAAGATTTGGCACCGGGAATTCTAGGTAAGGCCTCCAAATAAACTGGAAAAAAAATTAAAGTTAGATAATAAATAATAAGTAATGGAAAATATATAGGTTGTATTGTTTCAAACTTACATCGCGTGCCTCCATGTGATCTATTACGATTCGATATCCACGAAGATCATGACGCGGATTATTCCGATAATTCATTCCTCGATGACACCACCTTGCATTTAAAAAATAAAATGTTAGGTATAGTTTAATAAATGTTGTGTATAATTTATTAAGAAGCGTAAATTTGGAGTAGTAATACCTTTGAGCGTATGGAAATGACGGATTCACTGTAGTAATGGGTGCAAGCAGAGTTATACGTGTGAATGCCCAGATTTGGAGTAATAATACGCACCCCCCATGCTTTTAACATTTTTGTAGGACGCCTTGCACATATTTCTGTACAATGTAGCCAAGCAAGCCGACCCCCAACTATATTGGCCGCATGTTTGTAGATCACCCACCATAGGTATCCATGATGAATGCAACAGGTTGTGACTTTTGTCTGGGCACAACAAAGTACCAATGATGCGTAGAATATAAAGTTTGGCACATAAAATATTGTCTGCCTCAGTTGGGGAAGCTTTCTCATTTAACTCGGCAAAAAGACGCTCCATCCAAACAATTCGGACAGAACATCTATTCATGTCATCCTCTGTAGGTTGTACCCCTAAATTCTCCATGTACATTTCGGGGTACGTTTCTGTTGGACCATTTACGCATCTACCATTAATACGGAGACCAAGTAACATACTTACATCCTCTAGCGTAATTGTGCATTCACCAGTAGGGAGATGAAACGTATGTGTCTCTGGTCTCCATCTCTCTAATAGAGCTACGAGCAGACTAGAATCCAACGGTAAATTCATAATTTTTGCAATATTATCAAAACCCGCTACTTGCAAATAAGGGATAATTTCAGCTCTCGGTTGAATATGTGCATGTACATGCACACGGAACCGACAATCAATCTAAAAAAATAATTAAGGCAACTTAGTAAAAAAATAGTACCATAATTATAACTATGATAACGGGAAAAAAAATTAAATTTAGAAACTTACATCAGCCGCAATATTTGTGGGTGTACCACGGTGTAACTCTCCCATCCACAACAAAGACATTGTTACAATACAGATAATGTGAAGAAAATAATACCGAAAATACTTGAAATGTGTAGAATATATTGTGTTGCAAGTGAGTGTGTGATGGTAAAAAATATTGATGGTAATTTATAGAGGAAAGGATGGTGTAATATTTCAAATTAAAGCAAATTTTTTACAAGATGGTAGAGTGTTGCATGCAAGCTAGTCCTGTAGCTACGCAACATTGTTTGCATGCAGCCCTAGATGGAATAGTGCAGACTGCATTGGGGACAGGAGACAGCATTCATTAATGCTCGTGAACCAGCATACCGAGCACGTGAAGGGTTTTGTCTGCTCGTCAGCCAGCATACCGAGCACGTGAAGGAAGTTCCATTGATGCTCGCTGGTTAGCATACCGAGCACGTGAAGAGCAATAAATGCTCGTTGACCAGCTGGACGAGCATGTGAATATGGAGAAACTTTTGTACGTGCATGTGAAAGCCTTACTAATATATAAATTTGTTTAGTCTTGTCCAAAGTTCTCATTGGTATCCATTTCAATGTCTCATAAAAATTTAATAGTTTGTTGTCACTTTTATGGAAATGTTGACACCGATAGAAATATTGGTTTCTCATTTTGCAATACAGATACATTTTCATTCAAAATTCATGTGAATTCCGATTTTTTTCATTTCAAAGAAAGGATGGAAAAAAAATTACAGCGAAGTGTGGGGGAGATTATTTATCGTCATCCATTTCTCGATGGCGATAATGTATTTTATATTATGGCCCCGATAAAAAATGACGAAGACGTGAAAGCAATAATTCAACGTCATATTATGTTTACTCAATTAGATACGATTGAGGTATACGTTCGTCTACTAGAGGATACCGACACATGTCCTACACAACATACCATGTCACATCAATATGGGTTGAGTCAAACATCCGACGATGAACCAACTCAAAACAATGAACCTTTCCTGCCCAATGAAGTGGTCGGAGAAGATAGTGACGATCAACTCGAAAAGGTCACAATGCAACAAATTTTTGGCAACAGTGATGGTGATGACAGCGACGATGAATTTCCAACACAGGCACTTATGATCGAACCCATCAATTTGTATAACCCACCTGGGCATATGCAAAATATATGTCTCGAAGATGTTGAACCACCCTTCGTGTTTGGATTTGTCACACCGAACCACATAGGTGACGAAATAGAAGAGGGGTGGAGTTTGAAAATAAGGAATCATGTGTTTCTTTTCTACAACATTGGCATATCACACACAATGTTGATTATTTCTTGTATCAAGCTGACAACGTACGATACGTAATTAAATGTAAGAAACCAGAATGCAAATTCAAATGCAGATCTTCACTGAGAAAGAAAAACTCAAAATGGAAGATTGGTACGCTGACCGGGCCTCACACATGCACATCCACATCAATGTCACAAGACCATAGCAAGCTTGATTCAAAAACGATTAGTCGCAGCATCAGAGAGATTGTTACCCGCGATGCTTCGGTCAAGGTTAATGTCATCATTGCCCATATTGCCGAGAAATACAAGTACATAATATCATACAGGAAAGCATGGATCGCAAAGACTAAGGCCATAGAATCATTGTATGGAAATTGGGAAACATCTTACAACGACCTGCCACAATGGTTACTGGTAATGAAAACTTTTCTTCCAGGAACTATAATTGAGTTGGAAACCATGCCTGCAATTTCTAGCAGTGGACTCCAAATAGGTGATGTGCAGATATTCCATCGTCTCTTTTGGGCGTTTCGACCATGTATCCATGGTTTCGCCTATTGTAAACCTATTGTACAGGTTGACGGAACATGGTTATATGGAAAATATAGAGGTACTCTATTGATGGCTGTTGCATAAGATGGAAACGGAAACATTTTCCCGATAGCGTTTGCATTGGTTGAAGGCGAGACAAAGGAGGCTTGGGGCTTCTTTCTTAAAAACTTGCGACAACATGTGACACCGCAGGCAGGTTTGTGTGTAATCTCAGACAGGCATGAATCAATAAAAAGTGCATATAACAATCCTGAAAATGGATTGCAGGATCCACCGTCTACCCATGTATATTGTATTAGACACATTGCGCAAAACTTCATGCGTGAGATTAAAGACAAGGACCTACGTAAAAAACTTGTTAACATGGGTAAGAACATACTTTTAGGTTACTTTGATACTTGGTCAATTAAGTATTATAGATTGTAATATCACTTCTATTATAGGTTATGCGTTAACGGAGACTACTTTTAAATACTATCGTGGGGAAATTCGGAGCGCAAACATTGCGGCTTCGCGTTGGATAGACAACATCCCAAAGGAGAAGTGGGCAAGAGCATATGATGGTGGGAAACGTTGGGGACACATGACTACCAACTTGGCAGAAGCAATGAACGCGGTACTCAAGGAAACCAGAAACCTTCCAATCACTGCATTAGTCCAGTGTACATACTATCGGTTGGGCTCGCTCTTAGGTAAAAGAGGACACATGTGGACAAAAAAATTGCCTTCTGGTCAGATTTTCACTGATGGTTGCAATAAGGGCATGGCTGAAGAAGTGGCTAAAGCTAACACCCATAATGTCATGCAATTTGATCGTGAAAATTTCGCTTTCATGGTCAATGAAAAAATTAATCTGAATGACAGTAGGCCTAGTGCTAGTTTCCACGTTAATCTGCAGAAGCAGTGGTGTGATTGTGGGAAATTTCAGGCATTTCACTTGCCTTGCTCCCACGTCATTGCAGCATGTTCAAGTATACGCCAAGACTACACCATTCACATTCCAGACGTCTTCAAAATTTATAATGTCTTCAACGTCTACAAGGAAAGCTTCCTAGGACTACCCCATGAGGAAAACTGGCCACGTTACGAAGGATTTACTCTTTGTCACGACGAATCGATGAGAAGAAAGAAGAAGGGACGACCAAATAGTACACGGATTAGAACTGAAATGGATGACATTGAAAAAGAAAAGAGAAGATGTGGACTTTGTCGAGAGATTGGCCATATGCGTCGAAAATGTCCAAACGTCGTTGGTCCGTCTCAAAGACACATGTAGTTTACTTTGTTTGTTTCTTTTCAATCTTTTAGTAATGGATTTACATTTCATACGTCTCCTTTTAATTCAACATTCAACTAACAATATTAAACATACAACAAAACAACAAGACAATAAATAAAATAACGATTAAACATCTAAACAAGCCTAAGAGAAAACAACCATCAACAATAATATCTTGTTCATACATCATCAACTTAGCAAACTAATCAACAACCACGATCAGCGTAAGTGGGTCTTCGACTCCTCTGTTGACTTCACCACTATGTGTTGAAAACATACATTGGACATCTTCATCGTTTTCGACGCGATCCATATAATACATGTACATACCATCGGGGTTATTATCAGTCAACGTTATGTATGGACATCGATACTCAACTTTCCTCACCTTCAAGCGAGGACCTCCTACCTGTCGAAGACCCGTGTTGATGGCTGCAGTCAGTGTTCTAAAATTCCATTGCGGATCTAGGTAAACACTGATTCTTTTGTCTTGCCCATAGAATGCAACAACCCAAACAGACATTTCTAAAAAAACTTTGACACTAGTGATGATTTATAGTGAAACGTATCAGACTATTTATAATAAAATTTTACATGATAACTCAGATATTCAATGACCGAGCAACTTTTACTGTTCGGGTATTCAATGGCCGAGCACTTTATTTTTATTCACTTAATTATCAATATTTAATAAATTAAATAGTTTAGTTATGAGGATTTTGGTATAATATATATTTAATAATAAATATTCAATAATAAATATTTTTTAATATATATTCAATAATATTTTTTAATCCATATTCAATAAATAATATTTTTAAATCAATCTTTGTAGTTATAGAATAAATAATTTTTTTTTATTAAAATATATTATTAAAATTATTATTAATAAAATATATTATTAAAATTATTATTAATAAAATATATTATTAAAATATATTAATAAAATTATTATTATTAAAAGTATTATAAAAAAAACAATTAATAACATTTAAAATCATGAAAAACGAAAAAATAATAAAAAAATTGGGGTGCTTGGCATCCCATTGGCCGAGCACACCCTAGGCAATTTTCCCACACATACTCAACATCCAAGAGGCCGAGCATAGTTTAAAATTGGGGCAGTTTGGAAATTTTTTTTCAAAATGGGGTATATTGGTGTTTAAATTTCAAAAGTGGGGTATCATAGTAAAAAATCCTTCTATACTCTATATTAGTATTATTAATTATATAATGGAATTATTTTTAGGAGTGATAGTTTGAATATGTTGGATTTAATATGGAATATTAAGGTTTTGGTATGGAGATGGTCTTTAATCGAGAAAATTACTCGGTCTAATTATAATTTTTATGAGTGTTACAAATTTCTTTTGTATTACTTAGCTTAAAGTTTAATTGGGTGTAATTTTTCTTTTTACTTTGAGGTTTCCCTCGTTTTTTTTTTCTTCTGTAAATGGTTTCGAGAACCCATTATTCTCGCCTTTAATGGATTTCTTGTTTTTTTTAAAAAGAAACTAAAAACAAATATACTAATTTTTATAATAATGAAAAATATTTTTTTAAGAATGTGTTGTCATGAGAACATAGATAATTCAAGTGCAGTAACCGGTTACCACGAATATGTAATTGAATACGAGTATGTCAAAATGTCAAATAAACTGAAGAAAGAGTGATTATGACATTTGTGTAATCGGTTACTCATTCGTAGAAACCGGTTGCCATTGTTTCTAATCTTAGAGTTTATTTCAAGTGTAATCAGTTACATGTTTTATGTAGTTGATTGCATGTACTGAGATTTTCAGTTTTCAATTATTTTGATGTTGTAATTATGTCTCAATCCACTTGTAGGTATAATGAATGAAAAATGATAATATATAATTCTCTCTCTCACTCTCTCTACCTCCCTCTCCACATTCAGTTTTTCCATTATTCATCAATCTTGTGATTTTAAGTTCTAACATTGGACATCAAAAGCCTAGTTCTAATCCACAAACACCTAGTGTGCAACCTGAATTATGTCTCTAATGAAAGAATCCTTACAAACCTACTCATCCTTGATGTGAAGAATTACGACAAATGGTGCAAACAAATGAAGGTGTTATTTGACTACCAAGATGTTCTTGAAGTGATCAAGAACGGGATGAGTCCTTTTGTTGAACGTGCAACGAATTCACAACGAGCAACACATAAGAAAGATAAGAAGAAAGATTTCAAGGTGTTGTTTTTTATCCATCAATGTGTGGATGGTGACAACTTTAAGAAAGTTGGTGATTATGAATCATCGAAGCAAGCGTGAAAAATCTTAGAGAATGCATATGTAAGGGATTACAAGGCAAAGGTGGTGAGGTTACAAACTCACAAGAATTAACTCGAAAGAATTCAAATGGAGTAAAATGAGACAATCAATGATTTCATAGCGAGAATCACTCGATTAGTTAATTAAGTGAAGGCGTGTGGAGAAATAATTACAGAGTAGTATGTTGTCGCAAAAATCTTGCATTCTTTAATGTCAAAATTTGACAAGGTGGTCGTAGCGATTAAGGAATCGAAGGATCTTGCGAAGATAAGCAAATAGTAGCTACAAAGCTCTCTTGAGCTTATGAGCAAAGGATGGAGGAGAGAAATAATTATAAGGCAAAGACGAAGATCACTTTGCAAGCTCGTTTCAACGAGGAGGACAATAGATTGAAAGGAAAATGGACCATGAAGAGTAAAAGGAATTTTCATAATTTTAGTGGAAGAGGGTCTTAATTTTCCAAGAATTCAACTTGTCAAATAGGTGAAAGTAGTTGCAACAAAAATGGTGATCAATGCAAATTTAGAGGTGAAAGGAAGAAGATTGACAAAAGCAATATGTAGTGCTTTAATTGTCAAAGGTTTGGTCATTTTACAAAAGAGTGTAATGCAAACAAGAATGAACCTCAAGGAGATGAATCCAAGGTTGAAAGACAAGAGTTTGATGAGAAGAACACACTCTTAGTCATGATCCCAGAAGGGGAAATGCAGTTACGGTAGATTTTGGGACAACAACAGTGGTAGTTTTGGAAACACTGCAGAGATATGTTGTAATCGGTTATGTAAACGTTGTAACTGGTTACAAGCAAAAGAAACTGTCATGATGAGTACACAAGGTGAAGTTGAGTGCATCTAGGAATGGTATTTGGACTTCGAGTGTTGTACTCATATTACGGGGCAGAAGTATTAGTTTGTTAAAATCAATTGTGCCATGAAGAACAAAGTGAAGTTCAAGGATGACACCACTCTAGTGGCGGATATGATTGCTGATGTTTTGATCATGAGAATGGATGGTGTACATTACTTGATAAAAAATGTACTATAAATTCTAGGAATCAAATGTAACCTTCTAAGTATTGGTCAATTGTTGAGAAGGGTTATAAGATTCACTTGGAAAACAAGGGAATACGCATTATGGATGCAAATAGGGTTTTGGTGCTTAAAGTTCCTATGGTCGCCAATAGAATTTTCAAGGTTGATTTGAAGGTTATTAAGCATAGGTGTCTTACTATAGAGGAAAGTTGAGAAGACTTGATATGGCAATATCCTCTTGGGCATCTCAATATCTGAGAACTCAATGCATTTCAAAAGAACGATATGGTAACGGGGTTTCCATTTATCAACATACCGGCTAAAATTTGTGAAGATTGTGTGCAAATGAAGACACATAAGGGTAAATTCAATAAAGATGCAGGTTGTAGAGCAAAGAATCACCTTGAGGTAATGTATTTAGAAGTGTGTTGACCAATGCAAGTTGACTTAATTAGTTGTTATAGATATTTTGTAACATTCATTGAATATCATAGTAGAAAGTTATGTACATGCCTAATCAATAAAAATTATGAGGTATTTGAAGTGTTTAAGAAGTTCAAGTCCATATTTGAAAAGAAAAGTGATCAAAAGCTCAAAGTGCTCAAAACGGATGGTGGAGGTGAATATGTTTCAAAATACTTTGAGAGGTTTTGTGATCAAGAAGGGATAGTACATGAGGTTGTAACACCTTTCACACCACAATAAACAATGTTGTCAAAAGAAAGCAACAAAGAAGCTTGACAAGGTAACACCGGAGGAAGCATGGTCGAGATTCAAACCAAATCTGAACCATTTGAGAGTTTAGTTTTGAAGCGTATCAAAATGTTCCAGTGTAGCTTAGAAAGAAGTTATATGATAAGGAATACTTGATGATATTTGTAGGTTATCACTCTACCGGTGGTTACAAGTTGTATGACATAACAAACATAAGGATTGGTATCAGCTGAGACATCATATTTTACGAGATCAAGCAGGCGCTACAACTTGTAACTGATTTCATGAAGGTTGTAATTTGTTACATCACTGAAAATTCAGTTTTTGTAACTAACTATACACATCATACTCTACAAAGTCGCTATTAGTACATTAGTTTCCGGAAAACTATTTTTTACTATAATTTTTGCATAATGTCCAAACCCGATTAATGAATTTGTACAAGAATTGTGTAACAAATATCATAGATATCAGCAAAATATGTATAAATTGAATTCGAAGTGTGACAATTAGTTATTCGAAAGACCAAAATCTTATGTGAAAATAGAGGTTATTGATCAAATAAAAGGAAAATACACATGGATGTAAAAATTAATGCAGGATCTATAAAAACAACTTATCTTTCATCGAAGTATAGACGACGCCTATTTCGGCGAGATGACAAAGCAGGAGACCCTCTAAGTTTCTCTGACGCAATGTGATTTCCAATATCTATATATGGCGATCAACTTACCCACAAAATTAGGGATCGTGTTGGAGAAATCTCAATGGCGACAGAGAAAAACCATTCATTGCATCCTCGTTTAGTTCAATCATGGATATGAATAGTCGAGTTTGAGTGATTTTAACACAACCCTTGACCCCGAAATCGCTGCCGACCCTTGATCTTTCCAGCGATTTGAATATGACCTTAACGATGATTTGAGCATATTAATTTTGATTTGAGAAAATTGGCGTCATTGCTTCTTGCTTTTGATCATGGTATCATAATTGGCAGTATATGATACCCTCAAAGTTAGATCCTGAGTGAGAAATGAGTGTAAATTAAGAGACAATTGACAATTAGATTCTAACAATGGAGATCTACTTATGGTAGCGGTAGGATTGAAAAGACTATTGACTAGTACAATTATGTGGCCCAGGAAAGTTTTACCAAAGCCCTATGGTGGGCGCCAAATGTTCTTTCTAAAACATTAAAAGGTGGACTTCCTTGTTATTAGTCAAGGAGAACCTAAAAATGATTGGTTAATGTGTTTGTCACTGGTATTGAGAGACGAGGTGATTAGCTCGATTTTGGGATCCTTTAGTCTTATTAGCATATCGCTTTTATGTTGCTCTCACCCAATAGTGTATTTTTTTCCTGTTACTCCTCATCTTTCCTCCCCTGTTTTTGAGAGTTGGCCTCAAGATATAAATACGTCCTTTTTTTCCCTCTTACGAGTAATAATCTTTTATGGACATAATAATCGTAATCGACTATTAATCATTCGTTAGGGACTTAATAAGTATTTGTAACCGTTTACAATTATTAATGATATGTAACCGGTTTATTAATTGTTTTGTAACGGTCTCTGACCCTTAGTTTGCCTCTTAATTGTTTAAAGAGTCCGTCGTCGACCTTAGGGGTCAGCCTATGTGTGTCGTTCTGAGGTTCAATACATATCTATCTCGTCCAACATTGAAAATAGATATCTCGGCCAAATTAGAAATTATGATTGCAAACCTCGGTCAGCTAGATAATTTATGGGGTGTACAATTACAAGTTGACGAAGAACATGACAAATCGTTGTGATTAAATATTATGAGGAATTGAATAACATGTGGAATGTGGATATAATTGTATCATTATGTATTATTGAATATATTTGCATATCATACTTGTCTTGATATGGTGAATGACTTACTGTCAGTGTACATGATCAAAAGTTAGGCCGGTTGTTAATGATCATATTTGTATGTTATTGTTGAGTCCATGCATCATGGTGTACGAACTTCGGTTTGGTGGTGAGCTTTGGTTCAGAAGTGGGCACAAGGAGCGAGTAGTTAATTTTGGTAATGGGGTCAGTGAAGCGTTACTAATTTAGTAATGGGAATCAGTGACGATTATGGACGAAAATCAATAATATCTCTTTGATGTCCAAATCGCTACCGCATTCATGTAGAGTCGAGTTGTTGGTACATTTGCATACATACTTGCATGTATCATCGAGTAATCATTATGATTATTTGTTGTTGTGAATAAGCATGTGATTGATGATTCTCATGAATATGTTACCCTTCCTATGTTTTGCACCATTTTTGAACTTGTTCTTATTCTGTTTGTTTATTGTGGTATTTGTACTCCTCTAGAATACAGACAATCAGGATGATGAGTAACTTTTTAAGCTAGAGGATGGCGTTGAGGCATCTTTAGTTATTTATGATTCAGGTCTTTAGTGGAATGCTCTAATATATAGCATTGGGGATGAATTGTTCTATATTTCACTATTACACGTCTTATTCATTTTGGGGTAGTTGAACCATTTATTGTTGAGACGTTATATATCAAACTCTATTGTTTCCACTGCTTAATTCATAAGTATATTTTATTTCTTTTTATATTTGGTGAAACATGCGTGACACTCTAAATATTAAATTATTTTACTAAATATTGATTAGGGGATTTAGAATGTTATAATAACAACTCTAAATATCATAATAGAGCCAAATAAAATTTTCAAGAGTTCTCTCCACTCCATTTCTTCTTGTTGCACTAACTTTAGAACACACCATTTGTTTTTTCATTATCATTTAACACGATAACATCCATCATAAAGGTCTCCTTAACAAGATAAATGAATGAACTGATCTGAACTCACTCACTTAGCTTCCTTTCAACCGTAAATCAATCGTCTTTTATAAGAAAAGAGCTCTAAGAAGGTTTCAGTTTTAGGAAGAATAGGCCATAGTTTTCTTTTAAAAAGTTAGATTAGGAAAGATAGAAGAAATTAGGGGTGATTGAATATGCTATAAGACTAATATTAATACATTTTATTTTATTTTATTTTACTATATTGTACTTTAATGCATTTAATAATCTATAACCTATAGATAGATTCCTGCTTGTCAATCCATTAAAATTGACAAAGCATTTGCTCAATTTACAAAGCAGTGTGTCGATCCATTAATGAAACACGTTTTCAAGGAACAGTATCTCAGAAATGTTCCCGGAAATCAACGTATTCCTATTTCCTAGTGCTGTTCGGTCACACCCAACGGTGGAACTGTTCTTCGAATATATTCTCACAGCCAAGTATAGTCCTCGAAAAATCGAATGCCAAATACAGTAATATATATTATAAATAACATATAGTAATTTATATTAATATAATATATATAATGTCTTACAACCCCTGCAAAAGAAGCAGGTTGAAGACTACACATCATCAACATTTGCACATTTGCATGTACTATAGCAGAACAGTGCTGCTTTACAACTGTCAAATATTAAAAGCGATTTTCATGAAAATAAACTAAGCAAAAGCACATTAGAAAAAACCCAATAGCAATCCTATCATAGAAACAGGAAATAAATTAACACTTTTTTGATGAAGACAAAATGCGGAAACTTTGCTTCCTTTTCTTCTTTTTCTTCTGTTATTGCCTTCCTTCCTTCCTTCGCTTTCTTTATTTTTCAAATATTCTTCATTCATATATCCTATAAAAACATTCAAAAAGATAAATATATTAATATCTGTCAATCAATGTCTTAAATTATATGGTCCCTCACCTAAATCTAAACGAGAAAAATATTTTTTTATAAGACATGAAATGTTGATGTAGACATAGTTTTGTTCTTGTTACCAGAATAGTCAATTTTGGACACAAATATATATCACTATGTTAGAACATAGATACTCCTTATTTAGCCTAATATCAGATTATCTCAACTAATTTACATATTAAGATAATGAATATAGTTAATATATGATATAAATGTGAAGATATTGATTAAGCAATAATGTGAGGAGAATGTATAATGCTTACATAGAGAGCTATGGCATACCACTATCTAAGAGTGGTAAGGAGGGGGAGGAGAAACATAGAGGTAAGGCTTCTTGGTTGGAGTTGGGGGAGGAGAGTGGTGAACTGGGTGAGGAATGTATGGAGGGTAAGTGTGAACTGGTGGAGGAGGAGGAGAAGCGTACTTGTATGGCTTCTTTGGTGGTGAGTAAACTGGGTGAGGAACGTAGGGAGTAGGGACTGGTGGTGGGGGAGATGAGTATTTGTATGGCTTTTTTGGTGGTGAGTAAACTGGGTGTGGAACGTAGGGAGTAGGGACTGGTGGTGGAGGAGATGAGTATTTGTATGGCTTCTTAGGTGGTGAGTACACTGGGTGAGGAACATAGGGAGTGGGGACTGGTGGGGGAGGAGAAGAATACTTATATGGTTTCTTTGGTGGTGAGTATACTGGGTGAGGAACGTAAGGAGGGTGGACTGGTGGTGGAGGTGATGAGTATTTGTATGGTTTCTTTGGTGGGGAGTAGACTGGGTGTGGGACGTATGGAGGGTGAACTGGTGGTGGTGGGGATGAGTATTTGTATGGCTTCTTTGGTGGGGAGTATACTGGGTGAGGAACGTAAGGAGTAGGGACTGGTGGTGGTGGAGACGAGTATTTGTATGGTTTCTTGGGTGGTGAGTAAACTGGGTGTGGAACGTAGGGAGGGTGGATTGGTGGTGGTGGGGATGAGTATTTGTATGGTTTCTTTGGTGGTGAGTACACTGGGTGAGGAATGTATGGAGTAGGGACTGGTGGAGGTGGAGATGAGTATTTGTATGGTTTCTTTGGTGGTGGTGAGTGGTAGATTGGTTTAGGGTAAACGTGGTGGGTGGGAGGTGGTGGAGATGAATACTTGTATGGTTTTTTATGTGGTGGAGGAGGTGAGTGGTAGACTGGGTGGGGGTGTGGGTAAGGATGGGGGTGGGGGTGGGGGTGGGGGTGAGGGTGAGGATGGGGGTGGGGATAAGGGTGAGATGGAGGAGGAGGGGAAGAATATTTGTATGGCTTCTTTGGGGATGGAGGAGGTGAACCGTAGACTGGGTGGGGGTGTGGATAAGGATGAGGGTGAGGGTGGGGGTGGGGGTGTGGATGAGGGTAGTATGGAGGTGGTGGAGAGTGGTAGATTGGTTTGGGGTAGACATGGTGCACTGGAGGAGGAGGAGATGAATATTTGTAGTGTGTTTTAGGTGGTGGTGGAGAGTGGTAGATTGGTTTAGGGTAAACATGATGAACCGGCGGTGGAGGAGAAGGATACTTGTACGGCTTATGGTGTGGTGGTGGTGGAGACTTATAATGGTAAGGATGTTTAGGAGGAGAGTACACCGGAGGTGGTGGTGAAGAGTAATGATAAGGCGGTGAAACCGGAGGATACACCTTAGGTGGTGATGGAGAAGGATAATGATAAGGTGGTGAAACCGGAGGGTAGACCTTATGTGGCGGCGAAACAGGAGGGTACACAATGGTTGGCGGTGGAGGTGAAGAATACAAGTAGCTATTAGCTGAAATATGGGAAGGTAAGGTGAGAGAAACAATGGCTAAAAGAAGGGTCAGGGTGGCAGAGGCCATGGAAGACCTCATTGTTTTGGTTCTTTGCCTTCAACCTCACTTGCTGAGTGGGTTTTTGATGTGCTTTAAGATAGAGAAATGATGCTCTTTATATAGATATTTTGGTTACCTCATTCATCTAACTAGTGTGGTTACAATTCATCTTGGTAACTTTGTTTTCAACTTGCCAAAACTTGGTTTCCAATAAGGTGTTGCCGTTTCTTGTGTTTTGCTTTCTTTTATTTTTCCTCAAAAGTTGTTACTACTTTAACAAGGCTGACTTAATTTCTTTATTAATAACCAATGAGTGTTGGATTAAGTGGAAAAGTTCAAATATCTGCTGGAAAAAGTGTATATTTAACTGTGTTCCAACAAAAATAATTACCTTCAGTGAAGAAAATCGGTAAATAAAATTATAAACATAATTAGATATCATTATCATTGAGTTTTTATAATTCCTTAATTTATGGTATTGAAGTTTCTTACTAATCTTTAAAAAAATGTATAGAGTCCTAACTTTGTGCTATATTCGGTTTTGTCATTGTAAGACTTTTCAAAAGGACTCTTACAGCAGAGGGCCCATAGCAGCCTTAATTATAGGACGATAATTTTACGTGAAATTTTTGTTATTATTTTTATAAAAAACACTTTTTATTTATTTATTTATAAATACATTTACTAAAATCTAACGTATTTGGCTTTTTTAACATACCTAGCCCCCTTAAAAATATTGCATGCAATTTAATAATGTATCATGGCATCGGTTCAGGGCTTGGTCCTTTTCAGATAAAGACAAGAGCTGTGTCTCCTTTTACTTTACAGCTTTAATTTTTTTAATCTTGTGTAAAGTAAAGTTTATAACTTTTGATATTGAATTTGCCTAATGAACTATAACTATTTTCTTTTAGAGCAAATAGATAATTTAGTCCACAAAGATATGAGTATTTTCACAATCATACTATTAGTTTGAGAATTTTGGAGTAGCTTGGAGCTTAATTGTACATCATTGATATTACATCTTGTACCAATTTTGTAGTTTGGAGCTTATATTAGTGCTAGATTTAATAGGAAGTATCATGGTTTAATTCTCTACAATTGTAATTGGGAGAGAAGGAAGTATCATGGTTTAATTCTCTACAATTGTAATGGGGAGAGAAGTTGAAACTACTTGATGTTAAAATTGTTTTATAATCAGATTAATCGATCTAATGGACGGAGTACCAGTGGTAAAAATCCAAAACAAAAAAAGATTCTTTAACGAAAATCTCAAAATTTTATCAATTGAAAATACTACCTCCATCCTTAAATATAAAACTCTCTAGAATAAATTACGAAAATTGATTGAAATATTAATTTTGTTAATTATTTGTTAGATTTTGCATATTTATACTTAATAGAGAAAAAATTTAATGTTTGTGTAAGAATATTTAATGCAAATTGTTGAAAAAAATATGTAATATAAGTAGGGGTATATGTATAATAAATAATTAATGTACCATAAAATAGGAAGAGGGTCACAATATTGAAAATGTAGATTCAAAAACTAGAACACAATGAAGGTATGGCTTTAAATTAAAAGTTGTAGTTATTATTAAATACAGGTTACCTCTCGTATGATATGACTAACAATCTTTCCAATACACAAGATCAAGGAGTTTCACTATAAATTTTGATATCGCGTTTGTGCGTCAAGGAAGAAGCTCACAAGTAAGATCAAAGAGATCATGTGTTGTTCTTTTTAACAGCAACACTAAAAATAAATTCATATGTGTTGTTGTAGCTAACTGACAAATCTCTCAAGAATCATAATAACGCTATAAATAAGAACTTCGACTGCGACAAGAACGGATACTCTCAAAAGGATTATAATGTGAATTAACTCTTACCTCCATCCTTTTTTATAACCTTGGTTATTACCTCTTGGTTGCCTTGATAAGGAGGTTGTCTTGGTTGGTAGTCTTCGTTTTGATTTGAAAAATTTGACATTTATTGAGTCAACAACTCCACTTGTTGGGATAGTGTTGGAATAGTATTTAGTAGGGGGTTGTTATCGTCTCCACAGGGATTGCACGGATATCTCGCCGCTCAATAATTCAAAGGTTGTAAGTGAATGTTTTCAAATGAGTTTTGTTCGGTATTATATGTTTGTCACTTGTTTTGCTAGCAATGCTTGTAAATAAAATATTTTGTTTGTTGTTATAAAAGATATGTCAAGATTAGGGTTTGTTAGTTCTTTTCATATATATTCAATCAATGAAGCATGTGAATGCAGTTACGACTAATATAATCGCGTACCCTCTCAATATGTATCCTCTTGGTCCCGATATCGTGAGAGTTATTGTACCGATCTAATAATTGCTCTCGCACATTATCAATCAATACAATAATCGTGAAGTTCATAACAAAAGCGAATATTTATTCACAAGTCTGTTTCCGACACTTGATCATTAATAGATGAAACAACTAGATCAAGGTTTAAAAATCCTTTCTCTAGCTCAAATCAAACCATACAAATCCAAGAAACACAAATTACTTCATCATATATTAAACATAACCTTGTTCACATACAAAAGATCAAAAGAAATACATAATAGAAAGATTAATTACCTCTAATCTTGACATAAGAGAGAACTTAGCCAACCATTTCCATGGTAGCTTATGTTGCAAGAAAGGAAGGAAGTTGTACAAGCATCAAAAGAAGAACCGAGAGTTGATGTGGTAAAACTTTGATCCTTAATGCTTCAAGAAAATCCCTCTTCTCAAACCCTAGAAATCTGATCTAAACTCAAAATATGTGAAAAATGAAGGCACAATCTAAAATATATCTCAAAAAGATATTTATAGAGGTACCTAAAATATGCCCTAAGTGGCAAGGGGTTAAGCGGCTGCAGAGCACGCTTAGCCACCAGTCCAAAGGCGACAAATAGTCCTAACACACTGAGCGAGGTCGCAGCGAGGTCCAAGCACCCAGATTCTAGTAGATACTTCCTAGAGCACGTTGAGAGTGTGCTAGTACTTCCCAAACTTCATGTTCTTGATCTTTCTAGCTCTCATTCTTCATTCATGGGCCATAGGCATCCATCTAAACATAAAAAACCTACAAAAAGCAAGAAAACATCATAATTCGAGTAATGAAAAGCAAAAGCGGTCAATTAGATATTTACACTTAAAGTAACGGTTAAACTACCGATTTAAACAAGAAAGCATTCTAAAGTGCCATAAAATCATATGAAATATAACTCCAATTTGGAACTTAACAACTCTCCCCAACTTTACTTATTTGTCCTCAAACAAAAGTTTCTAACCGATTAAGAACCCGACTTTATGTATAAGAGATCAATATCAATAATGAAAACACGACACAAATTGAATGGTTCAAAAATAGGAAGCACAAGCAAAGTAATTCTTACCACAAATCTTCAAACAAAGCATGAAAATGAAATTATTGCTAGGTGAAAAATATATCAAGAATTCTTAAAC
Organism: Lathyrus aphaca; assembly: GCA_963966055.1. Lineage (NCBI taxonomy): Eukaryota > Viridiplantae > Streptophyta > Magnoliopsida > Fabales > Fabaceae > Lathyrus > Lathyrus aphaca. Next base: position 65,793,779 of record OZ014520.1, on the reverse strand, counting down.
AATATTATTGCAATTATGAACCATACCTAATCATACAGTCATCTCAAGATGAATACAATTATGAGATTTTTTCACTCACCACACAAGTATGTAAGCATCCGGAACAAGTTATGCATTCAACAAACAAAATGTAAAAATAAGTATGAAAGAAAGAATCTCAAGGATTTCAAAGGTTGTACTATGGCTTGGGTTACAGGAAATGGACATATCTCTTATGGAAACAAAATTTTCTAATCCTATTAGAGCATTAAATCCTCATATTCATACACACCACAATTTTCACCTTCTTATTTTATTTTCATTGATGCATCATTAAAATCTTGTTTTTTCTTTTTCTTGGTCATTCATGCCATTTTCTTTCTTTTCTCAAATTTTTCTTTCTTTTCTTTGTTTCTTTTTCACTTTTTCTATTTACAACCATTTTTATTCTATTGATGCATTAATCTACCTTTTTCTCCCAAATTTTAGATTCAACCATATATAGCTTTTCAAATGCTCTCACACATCTAAGTCAAAGACACAGTAAGCAACCATACAAGGTTGAGGTTCACACTTTTAGATAAAATATCAAGGTCCATTTTCAAAAAAAAATAATCTTTGAGCAACAATACATAATTTATTAACAATCAAGGACCTTGATAGAAAGGCTCGAAAGGGGTATCAAATATTTTCTCACTCACGAGGTAAATTGATCATTCATCTTTTGGTTAAGTGGTTTTTCTCAAAGTGCACAAAAAATTGCCTTACTCATTTTCTTTCATTCATACAAACCACACATATGCAAGATTTAAACATAACAAGAACAAGCTAAACACAAATTTCGGTTTCCCGCATATATATATATATGTATATATATATATATATGTATATATATATATATATATATATATATATATATATATATATATATATATATATATATGTGTGTGTATATATATATATATATATATATATATATATATATATATATATATATATATATATATATATATATATATATACACACACATATATATGTGTGTATATATATATATATATATATATATATATATATATATATATATATATATATATGTATATATATATATATATATATATATATATGTATATATATATATATATATATATATGTATATACATATATATATATGTATATACATATATATATATCTATATATATATATATATATATATATACATATATATATATATATATACATATATATATATATATACATATATATATATATATATATATACATATATATATATATATATATATATATATATATATATATATATATATATATATATATATATATATATATATATATATATATATATATATATATATGCAAGTGGAAGCTACCTCACAATGGTTATGTTCTACATGGTTCACAATTGAAAAAGTATTATGAAAGAATTAATGTAAGCTAATTTTTCACAAGCCTAAAGTTTCAATGATAATGCTAAGTCTAGAAAGCGATAAAAAATGTATCTTTTCGCGGTTCCTCAACTTACACATATCATTGCCACTCAAATGTATATTGCTTCATCATTCACAACACTCATGGTTCCTTCAAAGTTAAAATTAAGGACCAAACTATTAAAAAAAATCTTCACAACACTCATGGTTCTTTCAAGAAACATTTCTTCCAATAAATTACAATTGGTCATAACAAGATTTGATTGATCAAGATACCAATCTTTAGTTTTTCCTATCAAGGAGTGAGGGAATAACCTTTTGAACAATTGTTCCTCTTCAGCTTCTGGAGCTCCCGTAGCTCCCGCAATATCGTAAAACTTCGTAAGATGAGTGAAAGGATCTTTGTGATCTAGCCTGATCAAAAGATTTGCATATAGAAGCGCGAGTATCTCGATTTTCATCTTCGAATGTCTTCCTTTGTTTGAATTGCGAGAAAATTAAGCTTTATGTATTGGCGTGAAAATGAGAGTAGTCGGTGGATTACTTGTAGAAATTCCTTCGTGCTCTCTTATTTTGCTAGTTGTCGCTTCCGTCTATTCTTACTAATAAGTCTATGGGTAGTTCTTTCAATCTCTGGATCGGAAAGAATTTGGTTTGCAGACACACTTCCACGCATAAACAAATATGTGAAACACTAACCAAACAAATTAAAAAATCACAAGAAATATGAACAAAGATAAGAAATAACAATACAAAACTTAAAACATAATAAACTATTGCAATGCTTGCAATATCAATCAACAATCCCCAACAAAGGCGCCATTTTGTTGAAAGGTATATCAGATGGGTAGTTGTTTTATCATCTCTACAAATATTGTATTGATATTACTATCGTTTTATAGTTCAGAGAGTTTTAAGTGAGTTTTTCAAAATAGTTTTGTTTGGTATCATGAGTTTTCACAAGTTTTAGTAGGAAAAAGTAAATTCTAGAAAGATGTTTGTTTAACAAAACATATCAAGAATATATTTTATCAACCTAACTTGTATATATTCGATTAATCAAGTGTGTGAATTTATTTTCGATCAATACAATCATGTATCCTCTCAATATTGTTTATGTCTAAAGCAGTTTCGTGAGTATTATCGTATTAATTATTAGATGATGTCTCATGCTAACAATTAATACAATAAACTTAAATATTGATACAAAGTGAATATCAACTCACAAATCTATGTCTAGAGTTTGTTCATTGATAGATGAATAACTTATATCATGTTTGGAAAATCTTTGTCTAGTGTGATACAAATCAAAAGTATATTATTAAGAGAAAAGATATTCATGATATATTAATCATCAACTTGTTCACATACAAGAGATTAAAAGAAATATATACAAGCTTAAGGAAGAATACATATACCCTTAATATAAAGGATTTAGCTACCAAAAATTATGGTAGCTTGCTTCAAAAGGAAAGAAAGAAGATGAATGTGTATCCATAATGAAGAATCGATAACGGATGCAAATCCAACTTCTATTTGATGGAGATCACTTCTTGGATGAAGAAATGAAGTTTTGTTTGGTTTTTTGTGCTCTTATGAAATGTTGTGTAAACGAGTTATATGAGTTATGTTCCAAAAAACAAGAAAACGTGTATAAATATCTTTCCAAAATTGCACTAGCTCGCACATGGAGCTCCAATTTTATGCACATCAAGTGCCTCTGAATACTTAAACCGCGCTTGCAGAAATATCTGAGCTCACACATCGAGCTACCTCGCCCATGCATCCATATTGAAGAATCGATAATGGATGTGAATCCAGCTTCTATTTGATGAAGATCACTTCTTGGATGAAGAAATGAAGTTTTTAGGCATTTTTTGCTCTTAGGAAATGTTGTGTAAAAGAGTTATATGAGTTATGTTCCAAAAATCAAGAAAAGTATATAAATATCTTTCCAAGTCTGCACTAACTCGTACAACAAGCTCCACTTTTTGGCACATCAAGTGCCTCAGAACAGTTAAACCGCTGTTGATGAAATATCTGAGCTCACACATCGAGCTACCTCACCCATGTGTCGCACAACGACCACCGAGGCATTTAGTTACTGCCTCTAAAATGTCTTGGCTTTCTTTTCATTTGTTTTGAGGTTGCACAACGACCTCGCCTTCCATTCGCTAGCAGCTCACACAACGAGCTAGCTTATTCTTCTCTTGTTTTCTTTGGCTTCCTTTTCCATTCTTCTGTGTGTCTTTCTTTAAGATTTATGCTTAATTCCTGCACATTAAAACATATATCAAGAAATCCAAAGGCTTGTGAAATTATATTGAATATTCACACAATAACATGGAATAAATAATCTAAAACACAAACAAAGAGTTGAAAAATGACAAGAAAATTAGTTCAATTTAAGACATATTTAGAATTCAACAGTTATATCTTTGGAGACACACTAGAAACAAATTCAATAGAAAAGTAAGTTTCCAAAATGAAATTGACATTCATTTCATAAAATGATCATTACAATTATGATTTCAACAAAAATTTCCATATACATTTCAATATCTCAGTGGACGCTTGAACATCTTTAAGATATCTTTGACCGATCTTTCTAGTGCCGCTTCCAACTCGAGCGGAACTTTCTATTCGAAATCGAGAAAACGTATCCCACGTAGCCCTAACCTCCGCTTGTGTCTTGAGCTCAATTTCGTTGAACTAATGTTCCTTTTGTTGTGAACCAAATGTGAACGGTACTCGAGCTTCACAATCTTTCAATTGTCTCTTCAAGGTAGGAAATGGTGGATTTTGTCATTGATAACTTCGAGGGAAGTGATGTTGGTGAGGTTGAACGTTCGTCCGAGTGTAGATCCATAGAAGGAGACATTTGCGACATACCAATAGATTTTTATTTGTGACATTTGAGACATTTTGAGTTTGTGTGAAATTTAACATTGGAACTCCTAAATTTATAGAAGACAAAGATCAATTTGGACCACTCATTAACTAGAATATTGATTTCGGAGATATATCTCTGAAATCGCACTCTATTATCTTGTTCCGGAGATACATATCTGAAACTTCTCTTGAACTAGTAGATGCATTTCTGAAACTTCTCTTGAACCAGTATCACAACAAAACCATATAACATAACCTTTTTTTCTATTTAAAAAATAGAAAGGTTGTTATGGGGAAGACAAAAAATGCATTAAGACAAAATATGAACAAAAAGTGAATATATAATATTTCATTTATATTGAGACACAACGTAACTTTTTTCACCAAAAATTGATGATTAATGTGAGCAATACAAAGGGAAAAGAACAATATTTACATGTAATTCTATCTTCTTTTCCTTCCTATGATGTGTTGAATCAAAAGGATGAAAATTTTGAGTAAAAAATGAATTGAGAATGAAGAGATTTTACGATGAAGGATTTGGTTGAAAACCAAGTATGTTAACAATAGACGAGTAATCATGTTGCTGAATTCTATATCAAATATTTCTCGAGATGTATCTCTAAAAATATCTGACATCTAAAGGTGATAAAAAAATTCAAAATATTATCCATATTTTTGGAAATACATTTCTGAAATAACTACTAAATTAAATAATTAAAATATTTTTCTTAAAATATTTCTGAGGACATTTAAGAAAATTCTTAGTGTGTGGTGCATTAAGAAATTCTCTTTTCTTATTCTCCTAGTTTGACTATAAATATACATACACAACACATCATGGCCCATTATGCATCTACTTAATCAATCAAAATATTTTGGATAACATATTTAAATCACCGTTGAACAAAAAAATCTATATTTAATTCACTTTACTTAATACTTATCTTCTGAATCCAAAACACAACAAACGTTCTTTTGATTTTCCTGTTCCCAAAATAAAACAAGCATATAAATGTTAAATAAACTTTTCATGTAATTACAAAAAATGTAGGTTACAAGGTCTATTTAAGTATGGGGTATGATGAGAATCATAGATCACTTATTAATTAAGAAGCATGGAAGGAAAATTAATAGAAATAGAATCTTAGTTCATGCTCTTAATCATATTAGGTGGGAGTCATTATTTTCTCATGTATCATCTATACCAAAATAGGAATGCCTGCAAAAATAAAAATATGACATAGGCAATTACCATAGTACAAAACAGAACATTTTATAAAACTTTGTGTGATGCAATTATATATAACATGCAATGATGTAATTTTTTTTTTAAACTTGTGCAATTATGAACATAAGACTGTTAAAATAATGGATCGATCTAAATCAAACCATCGAATAGAACCAAAATAAAGTTAAAATAATTAAATTATTATATTGATTAGTGAACTGAATTATACTCCACAAACATTTCTAAAAATGAATCAAATTAAAAAAAGAATTAAATTGAGTTGATGTTAAAATAATTGAATTATTATGTTGATGTTAAAATAATTGAATTATTATGTTGATTAATGAATTGAATTATTTTCCACAAACAATTTTAAAATCGAATCAAATAAAAAAATTAAATTAAATCGAATTGACGTAAAATAAATTGAATTATTAAAAATGAATCAAATAAAAAAAATTGAATCAAACTAAAATTGAAAAATAAAAAATATTTAAAATTATTATTAGAAATTTCTAAAAGTTACAAATGATTCTATTTAAAAAATTATTATTATTTTCTAATGATCCAAAACATATTCAAAATTTTCTGAATTGATATACCAGTTCAATTATAAATATATTGAAATAGTTTAGTTTTAAATATTTTACTCCATCCGTTTTAAAATTACTATCGTTTAAAAAAAATCATACAAATTATAAAATATAATAATATTATCATATAGAATTACAATTTTTACTATATTAATTTTTCTAACGTGTTAAATATAATATATAAAATAATTAAATACAAGAAAAAAATAATTATTATTTTTATATTAAAAAATGAGAATCTCATTTATTTTTTTAAAAAAAAATATTAAACAATTATTATTGTCAAACAAAGACTTTTTTCAAAAAAAAAAACTATATTTTTAACAAAAAATTCTAAAATAAGTTTTCAAAAAATATACTAAATTTTAGCTACGATTTTTGTCTGTCATTATAAGCATAAGACTTATACTCAAGGACAAAACCGTAGCTAATATTATAGATAAAAATCTATTTTTTTTAAAATTGTTATTTTTATATATTTTTTGAAAATACGGTTATTTTAGAATTTCTTTTGAAAAATATGGTTATTTTATAAAAAAAAATCACAAACGGATGGAATACTATCAGTATTTTAAAAATCAGATCGGTCATCAAATCGATTAGGATATTGGATCACTGATTTATTGACGAACCACTGAGTCACTAGTTGAACTGCATGATCAAACCGGATTAAACCGGATAACTTGGTTGAATATATCAGTCTTTATAACAAAATTATATAGATATAAAATTGGTCGAACCAGATGATTAAGTCAATATAACTAACACTTAATTTTTTTAAATTATAATATCATAAATTCACAAATTCATAATCTAAATTCAAATTTTAAACAAATGAATCACACATAACAAAATAGTATAAAATTACGAAGTCTAATTGCAAACAAAATCTAATTACAACATAATTTAATTAAATAGTTTATAACAAAATAACTCTAATGTGTATCAAATTTAATTTAAACGAAGGAAAATTGTTTCAATGTTGAAATTTCCTTCTTTAATATTAAAATAATCTGAAGTGAAATCAACTGCATTCGCAACAGTTTTTTCGTCAATGATATCATTATTATTTTAATTTTATATTTTTTAATTTTATATTTTATTTTATTTATTTCATTTTATATTTTAATTTAATTTTTAATTTTTTAATTAAATTAATTTTAAGAAAATGCAATTAAAATGTCGATTTATGAAAACTGCCAATTCACATAAGTTTAATCAGACCAATTAATTGGTTCTCGGTTATCGATCCGATCCAATTTTTAAAATACTTAATGCTATACTATAGTTCATTTCATTTCGTTCAATTGGATTTTTTATTGAACTTTACAATAAAGAATCCTACTCCCAATTAATAAAGTATTCAATAAATTAGGAGAAGAAACAGAATGCACCAACCATTCAACCAAGGTGATAATATTCGTTGAACATGACTGAAAAATATTTGGAAGTAAAAAAATAGTTTAACTTTTAGATCCAACTCTGCATTTTCTTGACCTTATTATTGAGCATGTATACAATGACCCTTGATGATGACATAGAGGACACATTCCATTGACTATAGGTTCTTTTATATATGTGGAGGATAGAGATACAACTTCCTGTCACAAGCACATGCCATGTGTTTTTATTTTTAATATATTAATATCTTATAACATTATTTATTTTAATATTATATTAAATCAACACAGAATTTATTATTTTTTGGTTGAGTTAAGTCACTCACCACAAATTTGGGCTATCACCACATAACAACAAATCATAAGCTTTCTCTTTCTATACTGTTTTTGGAAATTTTGCTTTGGACCATTTAAGTAGAAAGTTTTGAGTTTGAGATGATAAATGAAAATTCGCCGACGACTTCTATTCTATACTTGCGTTAATTTGTTTTAAAGGATGTATTCCTAAATGTCGAAAAGATTTTATTTCATAAATTTATTTATTAATGTACCTATTAATTATTTTAAAATTTATATTCTTTTTCTCTTATTAAATAATTTAATGACGGTTGTTTGTTTCTTTCATCTCTCACGAAAAAATCTATCCCACTTTATATATATATATATATATATATATATATATATATATATATATATATATATATATATATATATATATTATCAAATCAAATTTATTTATTTTTTGATTAAGTGAAACATATTTATTTTTAAAACTAGGGAAAATACATTGCATTGTTCTATATTTTTTACATTAATAATGATTTTTTCATTAAGAACTTCAAACTGATTCGTAGTCATTAGAAATTTGTAAAGTTCGTTAAAAATATAGACAAACATACAAAATTAATTCAATGCTCTAGCAAAAATCACACAAATATGGGCGAACCTATTCATAGGCAGGCACCAATTTTCATTTTTTTCTTTTATATATATATATATATATATATATATATATATATATATATATATATATATATATATATATATATATATATATATATATATATATATATATATATATATATATATATATATATATATATGGAGCATATCTAGTGAGAATGACATTTTTATGTGAGAACATGAGAATGAATCTGAACCATTAGATTTTAAAATTAATGGTTGAGATTATGTTTCATTTATTTCTCTCTCCATCATTATTAAAATAAATGAATTAAATTAAAATATTATAATAAATGACAAATAATCTCAACCATTAATTTTAAAATCTAATGGTTCAAATTCATTCTCATGTTCTCACATAAAAATATCATTCTCACTAGATATGCTCCCTATATATATATATATATATATATATATATATATATATATATATATATATATATATATATATATATATATATATATATATATATAAATCAATTAATAAATAAAAATATCACCAACACCCACTCACTTTTCTCTTTCTTACAATATTTTTTCCTTTCACTTTTTTTTTTCTTACTCTCAAACTCCACCACATTGGCTTGTTATAATATTTACTAATTCAATAATTTCTCATTTTTTTCCTTCAATTTTTTCACTTAGCTTTGTTGTATTTATTTGTGGATGATTGAAAATCAAAAGTAAATTGAGTATTTCAAATTTTCCTCATTCTTTTCTCCTTTTTGAGTTGAACTCAAAAACTACAATTTATTAAAAATATCAATTTTCTTAATTTCTCATAAATTATTTTCTTTATAAATTATTTTCTTTATAATTAATTGGTTTCATTGTTCTCTATATAGGAGGGAGAATTTTGATACTTTTTAGAGACAAAGCTACTTCTTCGACTAATCTAGAAGCATCAAAAACTCAACATCAAAGTGAGAGTATCAAAGTTGTTGATTATGAATTGTTGAAAACAGATCCAGGAATTTCAAACTGTCATCCTGACATCCAAAATGAGGTAAGGAAATCTTAGCAGTGTTTGATGTGATCCAAAATTCAGAATTATGTTAGAAGTGTTTGATGTGATCCAAAATTTGCAAAGTTAAAAGGACTTTCAGATCTTTGTGCAAAACTTGCGTGAAACATGGTTTTTAGCTATGAAGTTTGTAAAGAGTCGTCTATGTAACAAAATGAGTGATCAGTGGTTAAATGATCATCTTGTAACTTTTATAGAAATAAATGTTCTTTGAACAACTAACAATGATATTATTTTAACTCATTTTTAATAAATGAATGATATACAATTTTCATTGTAACATATTGCATTAAACAATATTATTTTTCATTTTTCATATAATTTAGTTTGTAATTTCTTTTATGTTTAGCCACACCAAAATATAATGCCTGGATCCGTCCCTGAATTACAAACCATCTGCTAGGGTTTGAATTAAGATTTTCAATTTTGAGAGACATTTTTCTCCATGATCCAAGATGATTCAAGTCAAGCATAAATCATCAAAGTTGTAGTATGTTTCATCATCTTTCCAAAGAGTCAAAGAGCATGAATTTATCTTACTTGAGCAAGAAGATATGATTTTTGCAAGAACTATGACGGAGGCTGAAATTCAAGACAGATTCTAAGCCAATTTGAACTACACAAGTTTGATACGACTTTTGATCAATTTCCATGCATCTTTTCTGCACACAATCAACACAAATCATGTAGTATCCCATGAGATCTTCAAGATAGTACCAAATCTGCAGAAAATCTATCTCTTTGCATAGTAGAAAAACTCACCCCAATGCATGAACTTGAGTTTTGTTTTGATGCGTTAAGTGAAAAAGTGGATTGGCCAAGAAACCACCACAACAAGTCAAATATTGATCAAAACACCAAGGGATGAGTAACAATCAGAGAAGTGAAGACTCAAAAACATCTAGTCAAACCACACTAGAAAATAGGTTATGTGTACCTTGTCACTCAAGTAATGAAACATCACATAGTTCGTTGGATAATAACATGTATCCATATCCAAAATTTTCTCCAAAATCTGAAATATTTTCCTATAAATAGAGGTCATTTCTGATCATTCAAAGAGACCAAAACATAGTCAAACACTCTCCGTCTAAAAATCACACCATTCTTGCAAATTTCAAAATCCATGAAAGTGAAACTTTGAAATTTAACAACCAGTTCATAAACAATCATTCTAACACTTCAAACACTTCCTATAAACATCATAGGAGTGATCCAAACCTTCAAAAACTTTATGTATTCACTCAAACAAATTCTCCATATCTCACTTGCTTCCATTTGCAAATTGACTTGGACAAAAAGTTTCAGAGGGTGTTAAACCATTTTAAGCATATCAACACACTCCTTGAAGGTCAAGGAAGTTGTAGCAATCATAAAAACACTTTTGGAACGCATCTAGCAAAAATCACGATTTCCACTTTGAAGGTAAGCTTCTCACTTTGAAACTCTGTGAAATATGCATCATTTCTGCTCATTCAAGTTACAAATATGTTTGTCATGATGTTGTGATTGATTACCCTATGTTAATTGTACATAAGCTGTGATATTTGGAATTTCATATTGAATTTTGAAATTAAGGTTCATATGATTTTCACATTGATTACTCTTGATGCACTTAATATAAATGAAATTAATTGATATCATTGGAATCTTGGTGAAAATCCAAGAAACTCTCGTTTTTACATCTTCCATTTTTATTGAGTATTGAGAAAGTTAGGAATTTAAAATTTTGAAGAAGATGTGAAGGTCGTGGAAGAAAACGAAGATGGTGGTGGCACCATAATTCAAATTTCTCATTTTGTTTTATTATATTATTCAATGTTTGTGTTTAGTGGATGACTCGGGCATTGTGGCATAATGGTTAGAAAGTGTATTTGGAGTGTGTTATGTGCAATAGGTCTGGGGTTCGAATCCTCTTCTCCCCAGACCTTTTGATGTTACTACCTTCGTCCCTAAATATAAGACCATGTGTGGAAAAATAATAATCAATACACTTTGAAAGTTGAAGAAGATCTTACAAAAAGGTACAAGAAAAAAACTCAACAGAGTCTTATAACTAGAGATGAAGTTAGTATTTTGTTTCTTCACATTTTCAATTTGAAGACTCAATATATTATCATATGCATGCATTCTTCTTTCACTATATCTGTAGTGGCCCAGTGGAAATGTTTTAGACCCATCACCTCAAGGGCGCATGTTCAACACCCTTATTTTTTTAATCACTATTTTCATGTTTTTCTTCACTAATTCATTCAATTATTTCACCAAGCAAAATTCATTATTTTTTATTTATTTTTTTCACATTGTTATTTATATACCCTATTTTGTGAATCCATCAAAAAATGTTAAACATACTATTTATTTGATACTTTTTTATTAGGTTGAAAAATGGTCCATTTTTTAAAAGTATTTTCATGCTTTTAATGACTTTCTTTTGAATATTTTCTTAATCTAATTGATCACATGTATTTGTATGGTCATGATATGTTTTGTTCAAGTCTTGTTTGATGTACACAACATGTTGTCTTGACTTATACACCATTTATATACCATGATTAAGTGTTATTTCTTTTGAAAAATACTTTGATTATTTATTTATTTAGACGAAACCTAGGGTTTTACTTGATAAATATCCATGAAAACATCTTGATGCATGTTAAATGGCTTCCACTTGAGTTTGACTCCTCCTTTCACATATTGATTCAACCATGTGCTAATGTCTAGTTTATGTTTACATTGTAAAAATTATTTACTACATATTCAAGTATTTCCTTCATAAACTTCCACGTTGATAAACATTTCTATTTGTCTTTGTCTTGTTCACATGTTGATATGACATATTTAATCACACTTATGTTCATTTCATCCTTGATGTTACATTTGTTTAAAGCTCAATTAAATTTGTCTTGTTAAGTTTCTCTTGACATTTATGTTTATGTCATCTCACATTAAACCCCAATTCCATAGAATCATATTGCTATGTGATTTTCCTCTGATAAATCTCATTGCTTTCAATTAATGTTCAATCCAAGGGAAAAGATATTTGTGACTCTTTAGTCACGTGGATTCATATAACTATTGCATTTCCCCTCACCCCTAGCCATTCTTGGCTTCAAAATTCAAACTTTAAGTCAAACCTTATCCATTCTTGGCTTCAAACTTCAAACTTTAAGTCAAACCCTAGCTATTCTTGGCTTCAAACTTCAAACTTCAAGTCAAGCCCTAGTCATTATTGGCTTCAATCTCAAACTCTTCCCCCAAGAGATGAGACATGAGTCATCTATGTAGAAGATATTCTCTTCTTTCCCCAAAACATAAATCAAACTTTTGAAATTATATTTCATTTAAGTGATGTAAGTGACACACTTGTTGATTCTACATCCAAGTTGAAGTCATTCTCTTATTATGCAAAAACTCATTTAAAGGAAGAATGTGGCTTTGCTCTGGATCTTCTACATCCAAGTTTAAAGCTTATTCCCTTATGATATTCTTTCTCAAAATATTTGAGGTGGTATAGGTGAGATATCTCCCTTAAATATGACAAATTATCTCTTTTCTCAAACCCAACAAACCCAGTTTCACTCATTAGTTAGGGGAACTACGATCGCTCTGAGTTCTTGTCATAGGATACGTAGGAATAGGATTGTGAGATCCTAACGAGCTCCCTTTTTATTTTTCCCCTTTTATCTACACAAACAATAAAACATTTCCCACTCTCACTCACTTTAAAGCAATCAACTGCCCCAAAACAATAGCAAATAACATATCAAAATAGCACAAATATTACAAGAGGTTCCTATAGGATACTATAGATACTTAGGGTGCTAGTACCTTCACTTAGTATAACCATCCATTAAACCTTAGATTTCTTATTGTAATGTTTTACATTTCACATTTACGGGTTTCATCTGATTATTTTCCTATTTCCTTGGATAAATTAAAGTTTGGTGGTGAACATTTGTTTTGCAAGTCAATTTAATCCAATAGCTTGGTCTCCCAATTCTCACCACGACATAAATGATGACTTCATTGGGGAAGATCCTCTCCTAAGAGGGTTAAGCCTATCTTGTATATATTTGTGATTATTATTGTTGATGTTACTTTCTATGTATTGGGGTTACTGGTTGCTCCATCTGAATTGAGATAAGTAATAACCCCATACTTAAGTGTAAACAAGAAAGGGTGTTTGAATTGGGTTTTGTAAAAAGTTTTGTTTAGCTAGTTAACACACATAAACAATAGTATGAACAAGAAAGTAGAAAGGACACGTTTAATTTATCTTGGTAAAATGTTAACAAAGCTAGTCCAGTCCACTCGCCAAGGTGATTTTTCCTTCTCAAAAGATCTTAATCCAATTTTCTTCAACAATATTACAACCTCTAAGTCGTTCGAAAACAACTTAGCCCTCTCAAGTTTATCGAATAACACCTTAGTCACTCAAGGAATAATATTCAACAAGATTATAAACAGCCTCTAAGTTGTTCAACAACAACTTAGCCCTTTCGAGTCTACTGACTAACACCTTAGTCGCTCAAAAGAGAACATGGAAGGATAGAAGATTCTTTTGTCAAATCTAGTTGTCTCAACAATAGAATCCTATGAAGAGTAGATGAGATAAAAGATGAATTAGCTTTCAAGTCAGTTTTGAGCGTATTCTCTGCTTTATCCATTTTAGGAAAAAGTCGTTTGTACGGATTCTTGGCATTCACGTCTTGCTTTGGAATTTGAGCTTTTGACTCTTATCTTCTTATGTCATGCTCTTAATTTGAATATTTGGGGTTGATCAAAACCTTTAGTCTTCAGAATCAGACATTTCTTGAGAAATACACATTTTTCTTCTTCTTAGAAACATTGATATTCTTCAGAGCTTTCTTGAGCGTGTCAGAATTTGATTCTAATGATAATTGTCCAGAATTTAACCAAATAATATATATGCACACTTGCGATTGGATTATAGTACAAAATTGCTACATATAGAATATATGCATTGCTATCATCAAAACTAGAGATTAAATGCATAACCAAAATATTTTTCTAATAATCTCTCCTTGTCTGATGATGACAAAATCATGTATTTTGATGAAACAATATATATGCATTAAAGTGCAAAAGTCATCAGATATAAGTTTAGAATTCTTTCCCCTTGAGTTTGTAACTTGTGAGATTCTGATTATACTCTTTTTGAGCTTGGATAACCAGAATTTTGTTGCAAAGTTTACCAAGGCTTTCCTCCAGAAGATTCTTAATAGAGTTATCCTGAAATATATTCACATACTCGTGTGTGTGTGTGTGTGTGTGTGTGTATATATATATATATATATAATGTTAGAATGTAAGCATGAGAATGTAGAGAACAAGTATGTATCGAAATCATTCTGCTTTTACTCCCCCTTTTTGTCATAATCTTAAAGATTTTATATATTAAAGATCAAAGATACATGGGAGAAATAACAAACAACAGTCTGAAAGAAGTGAAAGAAAGACCCTAAGGTGCCTAAGCTTGAGGAGGGATTCTTGCGAGATGATGGGTTAACCTATCCTTAATGGTACTATTAACCTCATCTTGATTGTCCAATCTTCCTACAACACTTATGTGAGCTTTCTTCATATCTTCCATAGAGGGTAACATAAACGAAATGAGGGTTACTGTAGAAGGAAATAGATGATTAGTAGCAAGCTTCTTAGCAGCTTTTTGTAGAGCAACTTCTCTGTCTGCAGCCTCTTGTTGAGCAGCTTCAACAACTAATAGCTTAGTTTCTTTGTAAGAAATTGCGGCAACAATTCTTTCATCGTCTTTCTTTGCCTCTTCGACAATCTTTCCAACCTCTTTCTTCTCTTCTAGCCTTTTCATAACTTGACTCACAAACTCATCTTTTACTTGATCAAAAAAATTCTTGACTTATTGAACTTCATCCATAAACCATTTGTTAAACTCATTCCATCTTTCTTTTAGAAGTAAGGGCTCATGACTTGAATGTTCAACAAATTTATAGCAATATGCAGAAACTAGTTGTTGAGAAGATAACTTGACCAAGTGACTTTGCTTTTACTCCATAGTACAAGAGCCACTGAAGATGGATACACAACAAATTATGAATCAAGTGGGTAACACGTTTAACCTTTGAATCTTCAAGAGGTTATGTACTGATAGAGCAGTTGGAGCAGTCATGCGTAGAATATTTTATCTTTTCTTGAGCCTTGCACAAATTAGACTATAGCTAACACGCTAATAAGACAATATAGCCTATTTTTCAGTAGTACGAACAACCAAAGCTTTACCACCAACTCTGAATGGTAGCAGAAGCTAATATATAATAACCAAGTGTAGTAACTCATCTGTATGATGACGCCTTCAGCTCAGAGTCTACTCCAAACCACCCTAGTAATTGTTCTTCAGATTTTGCCACCAGAAGCTAGCTATGAAGCAACTCTCAAGTGTGTTCATGTAGAACAAATTCTTATTATTTATGTACAATAATGTAGAACCTGCAATAAATAAAACACACATTAAATAAATTATTGTTCTTTCAATACTTTGTTATCATCAAAACCATAGTGAATTAAGTCAAGAACTTATCTTATTCTAACAGAAGAGACGAAAAATTTGCTTCTAGACAGACTGATAGAGACACATAAAGCTATCCTCATGCAAGGAAAGATGACATTGAGGATTCGCATACCCAGGCGGGTATAGTAGTTCCCACTGATTCTCATATGAGGAGGTATAATTGGACGGGGAAAAAGATTTTGATGTCGAGCCCGACGCTGAGGAGGATATAGAGACTCGGGTTGAGGCTTAGGCTCAGACTGAGGTAAGAGTTGTGGCTAAGTTAGAGGTGGTGGGGGTTGACACTAAGTTGGAGGTAGAGACTGAGGTTGACACTTATGTGACGACTCATGCTGGTGAAGAGGTATATGCTCAAGATAAGATTGAGGTGACGTCTTAGGCTAATACATAGCCAATTTTACATACAAATGAGGGCTTTCGTTGCTCATCGCATATGTTGATCATGTGGAATTTAGGTTATGGAAAGGAGAGGTATACATATTTTGTCTTAATTTTTTATTTATTTATTATTGTTTAATTGAAAAAAAAATTATGGTTTATATTTTTATTGTTATATGACCTCCTTCCATTGAAGGTGTCCACCCATGAGGGGTTGAAAATATTCTCTAATGCCTACACGCTTGGTGAGGCGAGAAAGATTGTTGTTGTCGGTCTGCTTCCTTTAGTGGACTGTTTGCTGACCATACTAGACATCCAACTAGGGGTGGGAATAGGCTGAGCCGAGCTAGGCTTTGTCAATCCTAAGTCTGGCCTACTAAATAATTCCAAGCCTAAGTCTGGCCTGTAGCCTATCAAAGGCTTATGTTTTGGCATGAGTCTGGCCTTTTCGAAGGCCTGATTGGCCTATTAGTCTACTTAAAAAGCCTATATCTTTTAAATATATGTAAATAACAAATTCAATATATTTTTAAATAGACTAGAGAATCAAGAGTATAATGAGACTAAATATTTGTTTTCATTGACTTATCTGAGCTTACCTAGTATTATAAATTTTGTGAGATGATTTTTTTTAGAGAACTTATGAAAACACCTTATAACATTATTCATAAGATTTCTTTCAACTTATTTTCATAAGTTCTTAAAAATAACTAAGTTTTACTCTTGTATTTTAATATAAAGAATAAAATACAATATAAAAAAAATCATCATATTTAATAAATAGGCCGACCTGATAGGCTTATAAGGTTTTTTCTATGGCCTGCGGCCTAGCTTATTTAACTAAGTAGGCTTATAAAAAAACCTATGCCTTTTCTATTAAAAAAAAGCCTAACCTGGCTTTGGCCTATGTAGGCTAGGCCTTAGGCCCCTGTTAGTTGGCCTGGCCTATTCCCACCCCTACATCCAACTGATGTCCTTGTTTTTTTAGTGATGGCATAATGAGACATCATTTTTCATCTTTCATTTGGTGCGATGAGGATTATTAAGATTAATGTCTTCTTCCTCTTCCATTTTGCATTGCAAGTAACTTCTTTACCGCTCATGTCCTTAACTATGATCTTTCATATATTATGGTTGAACAATACTTAGGGATTACCAATGCCATGGTCTTTAAGGAGTTCAGGTTTAATAAATGGTCTCACTTTCATATCCCCTAGCTTTAAGAGACTTATCGAACACGTGTGGCACACTCTATGTATAAGTCAACCGCTAGGGTATATACATGTTGTATCTGGTAAGATGCATTATCTTAGGGGATAAATCTCATGTATACATCGTTTTCAAATACATTTCCATGTTTACTAAACTTTGGCATGTCGATTGGGCATAATGGTGTGCTGCTTAGATGGTATTATATATTTTCCTTAAAGACTCGACTATCTCTAAGATGAAACAGTTTGTCAGTTATTTGAGTCTATTTTAGATAAGAATATTTATTGTGTTTTATTTAACTAGTTATTATTAATCAAATACTTGTTGTATATCTAATTTCTTCTTATTGTGTAGTGTTGGATATACAAGTGTTTTTCGTCCATTTGTGACAAACATGTTTGTATTTCTACCACTGGCTCCCCATGCGCCACCAGATGGAGGGAAAAACCTTACATCCAGGAGGTCTTCAGGAGTTCAGGCGAAGGATCAATTACTGACCATAGATGATGTCATTTGGACACCTTACATATAGCATAGAGTGCACCGGGATTTTGATGACACTACGATATTTTAGGGCTATCTACGATGGGAGAGTTTAATGGATATATTTTTAAGAAAAGATTTGTATACGACAATTTGGGTATGTTTAAGGCATCCATCCACACGTCCTATTATGCCATTTGAGGGCATTGATAAATGGTTTATGTCTAGCATTGTCAGTAATGTCATTGTTATTAGAGATAGTGCAATGGAGGTACAATTTCCCAGATAATATAAGGATGGTTACTAGAGTGGATTACAATATCATACCATCACATCATCCCACATGATCAGTCTGCTGATGATGTTGGACCTTTCCATGATGAAGGACCTTATGATGACATGTCACTGCCTCCATATAGTATTACAGACCAACAAAACCTACTGAGGACCACACTTCTTTCAGAAAAGCTCATGAGTTTGGAAAACCAAAATGGTGAGATGTATGTTTTAGCATCACGATAACACACATTATCTGTGGCGGACCTATGTAGATTTTATTAGCTTATTCATTATTTATTATCGTTAACAATATTTTGGGCTTGTAATGAATTATTTGTATATTATTGACATTTTAGTCTAACATTGCATTAGATGAAAATTAGCATTACGATACTGCGAGATAAACATAACTCAACATGAAAATTGTCGAACATAACTTAACATGAAATAACACGAACATAACTTAAACATTATTACAAGATTCAGAATGTTTCAACATCTTGATAATATCGATAATATATATGTCAATTGTCGCATCCACCTCGATCAAACCCTTTATTTCGTATCGTAATATGTATTCCACATGACTTTTAAATCTATGTATTTTCTGAGCATCTTACTTGTACTTCCCCCATTCATGCTGAATTTGGAGCTGCCATTAAATCCATGAAAATTGCTATAAACAATGGTTGGAAGAAGTTTTGGCTTGAAACCAACTCTGTTTTGGTGGCCAAAGTTTTCTCCAACTATTCCTTCGTCCCGTGCTTGTTTATGAATCGTTGGTTGGCCTGCACTCATCACAGTAAATTCACTAACTTAGTTATCACTCACATTTATAGAGATGACAACACTTGTGCCGACTTTTTGACGAACTTAGCACTCGACACCAATATGATTAGTTTTTTTGATTTCATTTCTTTAGGAATTCAGAATGATTTTATAAAGAATAAGTTAGAAATAGTGTTCTTTAGATTCTCCTGACTTTAAGGCTAACTTATTCCTCTCTTTTTTCTCATTTTCTATTTCTAATATATTGACCTTTTATAAATAAAAAAAACACATTAATTTTTTCTTTTTCACAAAAAATACATTAACATTGTCAACAATAACATGTCAACACACATAGGGAAGACTTATGGAAAACATTTAACAAAGCTTAATTTATCCATATATACTCTATCATGCGAACTTGTAGCCATTTAAAGTACATATAATAATAGTGTATTAATACGATTAGCTAACTAAATAAACATTTAAAACCTATTGAATTTTCTAAAACAATTACTATAAGACATTGGTAGGGTAGTTTAGCACGTGAATTAGGACAATCATCCATCAACATGTCTGAAAGATAGGTGTACAGTTTCACCAAACCTCTTCAAACTTCAAATTGAATTGCCTCTTACATCTATTTTAAACCATGTCTTGCAGGCCAAATTCTAAGATGTTTGTTCAAAGTTCTCCAAGAATCAGATCTAGTCATGTCGTTACTTGAATTAGATAATTGATTATACATTTAATGCAACATAACAAACCATTTAAGGGAATTATAAATTAAAAAATATTAATATCTCTCATTTTTAATGTGTGAAAGTAGTAGGCCATATTTAATTTAATATGTTATGGAATCAATAATGTATCATAAAAATATTCGCATAAACAACGTATAAGTTAATGATTGTATATAATCAATTAACATAATGAAAGCACAAGATTTAGAATTCAGATCCTTTAGAAAAAAAAAAGGAAAGAAAAGATGATTTTGATAGTTGTACAAGCCTCAAAAAGCATATAATAAAAAATATAAATAAATCAGTATGCATTATTAACAATATTCAACATATTTAGCTGTGCACTCATGTCGCAAGTAGGATAATTAGAACATAATAATTGAAGAGGAGCTAGAAGATAACATTATTTTTCATAAAATAAAAAAAAAATATAACAGTTTTTATTTTTATAATAGTGTGAGAAAAATGTTAATTATATGAGTTACCGACAGAGAAAAAATAACATGCAAGAAAGTGCATATTTTAGGCATAAATATTGTAAGTATGAATGGATCATATGGTGAAGATTTGATTAGATGGTGCTATCAAAAATAGGAAGGAGTCACTGCATGCATCATCCATTATAAATGGAAACAAGAGGGTAAAGTCAAAGGAGTTTCAAGAATTTGTTTTTAGTGTTTGGTTCTTGTGAAGGTTCCTGAGTTTCAATAGTAGTATCAACATATTCAAAAATTATTCATAGCAAATATTCCTTTTTTCAATATATGATGAAGGGTGTGTTTCATTGAGCTGTGGGATTCATCATGAGGCTTTTTTTAGAGTTTATAAAAGTTGAATCATGCTAATGAGTATTCTGAAACACTTTATAAATATTATCAAATAAAAAAATATTTTTTATTAAAATTAATTATTTCAATTTTTAATGTATTAAATATATGTATTTTTTTTTTTAAATCTTACCACTTTAAATACTTGAAGAGTATCTCTAGAAATTTATTAGCATTTCCCATAAAAATTTAATAAATTAATTTATTAATTTTTTTTATTATTATTTCTTAAAGTCATGTCTATAACAAACTAATAGCCTACAAAATTTATTCTTTGATAAAAAAATATTTTTTGTATGCTAGTCTGAAATTTTGTTAGTTTACATTAAAAATTAAATATTTTAACGTTATTGTTAGGCTGCCGAGAGCTCCGAGCAGAGGTTTTATGGCAACCTCCTCCTCCTCTTTGGATTAAGTTGAATTATGATGGTGCTTTCAAAGGTTCTACGGGTACGGCTGTCTGCGGAGGTATTGCTAGGGATGAGCAATGCTCTTTTTTGGATGCCTTCGTTTCTTATATTGGTGTTGTGGATTCTCTTATTGCCGAACTTTCTAGTGCTATGTTAGCAATTGAATTCGTTCATGAGAAGAATTGGTGTAATGTCTGGTTGGAATCAGACTCGACAGCGGTGGTTAGAGCTTTCAGTCATCCTTTTTTGATTCCTTAGGTGATTAGGAATATATGGCTAAATTGCATAAACTTAGTTTCTTATTGGAATTTTTTGGTCTCTCATATCTATAGAAAAGAGAATAGTTATGTATATACCATCATTAACTTAGGTATCTTACACAAGATTTTTTCCTCTATACCTTTGAGTATTATAGTTAATTTTATAAAGAATAAACTTGCCATTTTTTAGATTTACTTAATCATTTGTGAGAGTTTTGACATAGTCCCCTCTGTTTGTGTTCCACTTTTTATCTTTTATTCATAATCTTATTCAAGAAAAAAGAAAAGAATGAGAAGAGTTTTAAGAAAAATATTAATTGAAAAAATAGAAAGATTTAAATGGAGAGAATTTCAAAATTTTATTTTTATTTAAAAATATAAAAAGAAATTGAAAAAATAAAAAATTGTGAGGATTTTAGAGAAATTTAATTAAGTGCTTAGATAAATTGTTTAAATATAATCTATTTTATTACATATTCTAAAAATTAAAATATTTTATTAGTAAACTCTTTTTTTTTATCATTTTACATGAAGTTATTTTTTCAAAAACAATATTACATTTTATTTTTTATTTATTTTTTTTTAAAATTTATTTTCTTGAAGTCCTTCACTAAGCTCTTCTCCAAACTCCCAAACAAAAATTAAGAGAATTTTAATAAAATCTCTTTAAGTGTTTTTAAAATTTTTAATTAGTTCTTACAATATTAAACAACAAAAATATAAAAATCAAATATTTACATTTAACTCCATATTAAAGTAGAAGAATCCTTAGTTTTGAATAAATGTTCTTAATTAGGACCACTTAAATGATGATTGCTATTGGTAAGGCCTCTCTCTCTCTTACCTCTTTCTTTATAAAGAATCCAATGATTTTCTTAAAAGAATCCACAAAATGCTTTATTGTTGACACCTCAAATTTCATTTCATACTACTAATGTTACTATTATTTGAAATTATAATCCAAAATAATTACTCCGGGCAACTTATTTTTCAATAAAGTAAATGATAATAATTAAATATAGCATTAATGTGACTAGGATGATGTAATGGTTATTAATGCTATGAAATATAAATAGCAAAAGATGTGACCATACAATGGTAAAATTAATTAAGTTTAACCAAAACCTATTGACGCACGCAACACTTGATTATTAGCACTAATTAGGAAAGACAATGATATTTGATACTGTGTGGTTTTGAAAGTGCCATGCATTGTGAGGAAAAGAAATACAGTAAGTTTGAGATAATGGTTTTGCACATGGGGACAAGTGGGGGATTCTTCTTACTATTTTTTCATCATGTCTAGGCTCTGAAGCTAGCTATGAGTGCAATCATGTGCATGTCATGTACTAGTCCCAACAAAAATCACAAATTTCAAAATATTGCAATTCAAGACATGTATACTACAAGTACCAACATTGTTACTAACTGCTCTATTCTTACAATGTAGAGTACTCCTACTATCTTGGATCTGGAATTGGATTTTCTACTAGGATCATCTACTTCGATAGATCTATCTTACATATATATTGAGAATCAGATACCTTAAAAATAAAGTATAATTAATTTTTTAAAAATAAAATATAATTGATTCTTTGATTAGTCAAGAAATCTATCAGAATTAGGATTTATAGTAACTAAGGATAACAACAAAGATTTTTTATAAATTGTTATTTTTTTCCCTCTTAAAACAATATTACAAGTATATAAGAATAACGAATAATTTCTCTCACTTTTAAATTAAGATTTTATCTTCCAATTTTTCCTTATGCAAAATATGGGAGACTAATATACTATATTTATAAGAAAACTAACACACTAATTTAATGGTCTTTTTAACAATTACTCATTACAAACTAACTTAAGATACAAGTTAACTTAAGCAATTAGATTCATAACACAAGATCCAATTTGACAACACCATGTTATTGGACTTTGACGACATACTGAACATAAAGTTCGTTCCGATATCTAATGTGTATATTTAGTTCAACTTTTTATTTTTTTGGAAAAACAAGATGATTTTAGGGATTTACAATTAATTTTGTTATATTTGATTTCTCTAAATTGAAATAGGTTATATTTTTTAAAATTGGTTGTAGTTAAAGTTCGAATTTACTACTTCTAAGTATAATGTAATTTTTAATTTAGGTTTATATTAGTATAAAACATATAATTTCCTTAAATCAAATGATGTTTTTTTCAATTATAACGTAGTATTTCAAATATAATATTAAAATAATACTGTTTTAAAAAAATTATCCAACTAGAAAATATATATATATATATATATATATATATATATATATATATATATATATATATATATATATATATAATTGTAACACTTAGGTTACATCATATCGAATGGCGTATAATGGTTAGTCAAAGACGCAATATATAACGGCGCTATAGTTAAATTTTAATTTTTTTTTAAATCATATCAAATAACGTAAATTTTATATATATATATATATATATATATATATATATATATATATATATATATATATATATATATATATATATATATATATATATATATAAGATATTATTTATGAAAAAGAAATGTTACAAATTTGAAAATCAATTCCACTTCCGATCGAAACATCCTTCCGTTTCATATCTCGACACATTAGCATGTCTTCTAGGCCTACGATTTGGCCGAGGTGTTTGTGATTTTTGTGTATTGGCCGGAGGAAAAGGTACTTAGTTAGAGGCTCCCAGCGTATCAGATATATTTGTAAGTATTTGTCTCCGATTACACATTGCTCCTCAGCTTAACTTATGTTTGATCTCGAACAAACATGCATCAATTGAGAGTGCATGGAAGAATTTTGATAATGGTTGTATGATCCTCCTTCAACACATGTCTTTTGCATTAGATATGTCGCTCAAAATTTCATGAGAGAGATCAAAGACAAGACATTACGAAAGAAGGTCGTGAATGCAAGATATGCATTAATAGAATCTTCATTCAAACACTACCGTGAAGAAATCAAATTGACAAATGTAGATGCATTGAGGTGGATCACCCATATTTCATTGGATAAGTGGACCAAAACATACGACAATGGACAACGATGGGGCAACATGACAACAAATCTCATGGAATCAATGAACTTTGTATCCAAAGACATTCAGAACCTACCGATAATCGCTTCGGTAAGGACAACCTATTTTAGGCTCGAGGTACTTTTTGAGAACAGACGTTCAAAATGAAATTTTGTCTTAGAGTATGATAAGATATTTAGTAATAGTTCAATGACATTCATTAAGGAGAAAGTTGTCAAAACTAACACACATGTGGTCACAATGTTTAACCGCAATAAAACTCATTTCAATATTGATGAGATAATGGATTACAATGAATGAAGATCGGGGAATCATATCGGATAGAATTATTCTTCTTCAATTGAATTTGTATAACACAATGTTGTGTTCTTTCCCATCTGATAGACGACAAAATAGCTATTAACCAAATAAAATAAATTGTGAAGCAACGATTAAAATCTAGTTGGAGGTAAAATAGGAGCAATAAAACAAAATAGTACTAGTAAAATAAAAGATAGAGACCCCACTGTAATTTCCTCAACGAATGGGGAAAAAAACATTATCTGATCTTCTCCTAACTCAAGGACAAGGTACATGGAATTAATGATTAATATTAATTTTTCTTAGTTATGAAAAATATATACAAATTGCAATATGCTTTTAAAAAAAATTGAGAAGAAAAGTCATAGCAACTACACAAATGACGCAAAAGAATGTCAAAGATTTTCAACTTTGAGTAATGAGTAAAGTAAATTTATGAATCTTCACTTTCCACTTTTTCAATTTAGTCTTTTTATAATAAGTTTAGGTATTGATGTTTTTCCCCTAGTTGCCATCATTGAATTAATTTCAACCCTGTAAACTTTAA
The DNA here is from genome assembly GCA_963966055.1 of Lathyrus aphaca. Taxonomy (NCBI): domain Eukaryota; kingdom Viridiplantae; phylum Streptophyta; class Magnoliopsida; order Fabales; family Fabaceae; genus Lathyrus; species Lathyrus aphaca. The sequence continues at coordinate 65,768,400 of OZ014520.1, read as the reverse complement.
TAGGAATTTGGTATAGTTTGGTGAATATTAATATCCAGTTAAGTATTTTGCAATAAAAAAATGTGAGTATTTATTTCTGACACCAATAATTACAGATATGCTATTATTTGGTTTGATTACTCTTGTACGCAAAAGAAATAGAATGGACCCCTGCATGACCTTAACCTGTCTAAAAGAATGTAGAAAAGTCTGATTCATATTACTCCTTTCATTGTGATATAAACCAATTTTTACTATAAATAATTATTACCTTTAAAATTTAATCAAATTCATTTTTACTACATGTTGTTTATGATGTAAAAAATTAGGCAAAAATAATGTTTAAGTTATTTTAAAATATTTCTTTAATTTTTTTTAAATATTTTGGTCTTTTACTTTAAATAACGATTACATCGTTGATCTTTTTTAAAAAAATTATTACAAAAAATTGTAAACTTATATATTATTTGAATTTTTTTCACTAATCACGAATATACAATCAAATTTATCAAACAAATTATGGTATATGAGAATCAGGAAAAGAAAATGACAAATACATAATGAAAAATCATTCGATCCGATTAAAATATACAGTCAAACGCAAGATTAATTACATATTCGTGATTAGCGTAAAAATCAATTCAAATTGTATATGAATTTGCAATTTATTGTAACTAAATTTTTTAAAAAGCTCAACAACGAAATATTACTTAACATAAATGATTAAAACGTTAAAATGATTTAAAGGACTAACTTTATATTTTAAAATATTTAAAAGTTTATTGTAAAAAAAATTATTCCTCTTATTTAGGTCTATTTTTTAGAGAAGAAATTATTTTTTAAATACATTAAATAATTAATATATTAATATATCGAACAATATATAAATCAGATATATGAATTATTTAGTAAATTTTTAAAATAATTTTCTTAATAAATAGGACTACAAAATTCAATAAAATTATATATTTTTATATGGTGTTAAAATTAATATATAAATATTAAAATAATAATAGTGATTTTATGATTGAGAGTGTGCATGGAAGAGACGAGAATCCATTTTATTACAATATCATTCAAACCAAATGGTCCCAATTCACATGTCAGTGCATGTGCATTATGTTCAATCTTCAAAATAATAACTTTTGATTTTTCTTAACTCTGTCCCACCAATTTCTTCTAAGAATATACCATTTGATCCATAAACCATCAATCTCTTTCTCTAATTTGGTTTCTAAACTACTAATAGAATAGACTAATAGACTATAAATTATTGTTAAATTTAAAAAGTAAGGGAGACAATAATAGTTCAGGAACTATTTTGATGGCTTAAAAACAGTATATGAATTATTTAGGAAAGACAAATTAGAGATCTTGATCCAAAGGTGAGAATCAGTTAAAACAATTAAAAATTAACACTTTGTCTAACCACTTTTGCAACATATTTAAATTTTTATATAATGGCATCTCAAAAACAATGGTGGAGCATTAATTTTTATGTTTTTATCCATGTAAAAATTTCAATTTTCATATTTTTAATTTTTATTAAAAAAATAATAGATTTTAACATCTACAAATTTTATATGCATGCAATTCTAGTTCTTGTTGTTTTCTAAAATTTTAAAAAATAATTAAAAATAAAAACAAAAAGAAAAATAATTAAAAATAACTCACTAAATTATACTTTGCAAATACAATTTTTTTTTTGCTAAGCTCTTACCGAAAAACGCTCATCCGCAACCTTTCCCCGCCGACAAACATATCATGTAAGATTCTTCTCTTTCCGATAATAGTAGGTTTCATTCGCCTTTTCCTTGGTAGTTTCTTCCACCGGATTAGCCGAGGAAGCCCCTCCTCAGCATATTCATACGAATATGCCGGTGGAAATTCCTTAAGAATCGTCGAGGAGGGACCTCCTCGGGTGTTGATTGAGGGAATTTTGATGAGTGCGTTAGGCACCATATGCATATTTTATGAATATCCCGGGCATTCTCGTGATTTTTTTATGAATGTCCAGGGCATTCTCATGAATTTTCGATGAATGCCTCGGACATGCTTATGGATTTTTTTATGAATGCGTCAGGCGTTTCTTTCCCCGACTCCGATCATCGCCCTTTCACTTGAACTGCGGTGGAAGGGTGGATTTGATGCAACGTCAAATTCATCAGTTTCCTCTGCTTTTCAGGTAATGTGGACCTACAAGGAAGAATCGAGGATATCCCAGCGGATGACATTGACATAAAAGTGGATGAGGAAGAGGTGGACGACCAAGGGCCAGAGGAGCGTGATGTGGGCAGGAACAGGCTCGCTGCTCCTGGCGAGCCCGACTTATCGTGGGTTGGGGAAGAGCCGTTAGAAACAGGTTCACGCTTCATGCTTGACTCTCGCAACGCCCGTACAATTGTGGACGATTTGGACCTGGAGGCCCCTCACAATTGGGAATACTATACTCCCCTCCCCGAATAACAGATTTGCTTGATTTTTAGTGGAACGCACTTCCCCATGTATGAATTTGCATTTAGATAGGCGGGGCTCCGTCTCCCTTTCACTAGCTTCCGGGCGGGTGTCTTCAGATGGCTCGACTTGGCCCCCTCCCAACTACATCCAAATGTCATCGCTTTTGTTCGGGCGTTCGAACTGGTGTGTCAGTACCTCGAAATCGGCATCACGTTGCCCCCTATTTTTTCGGGTCTTCCATCTGCAACGGTCGAGCGTGAATGGATGACATAATTAGGTTTCGTTTAAGCATCTGAGGAGCTGTTTAAGACTTATGTTGATTATGTCCGAAATTTTAAGGACATGTGGTACACGGTGAAACCTATCACTCTGCGGGCTTTATGTAGTATAAGATTAAATATGTTTTAGGTCCCTACAAATATCTCATTTTCTGAAATTGGTCCCTCTAAATATTTTCTTCAAACATTGGTCCTCCAAAAGTTTTTCGTTTCGCAATGTAGTCCCTCCCGTTAGTTTGAACTAACGGAGACTGGTGTGGCAGACCATGTGTGTCTAATTCATTTTTCATGGTGTAATTCAAGTGATCCACGTGTGAATGTATTGCAGAGTATTTGTAGTCAACATGTGCTTCAATTTCATTCAAACCCTAATCCCCTCTTCCTCCAGAAATCGTAATCTATGATTCATCTACTCTCTTCATCTCTTCTCTAGATTTTGACGATTCTTCCCCAAATCCTTTTTCTTCTTCCAATTTGTCATGTCGTCTTCATCAAGGGTAACTAATTTTGGGTCACAACACTCCATCATTGCCACCAACAATGAAGGGAAAAAGTGTGGATGTAAGGGTACTTTGATTGCATACATGTGCAAGAAGGGAAAGAATAATAGGAGATTGTTCTGGAGATGCCCATTTTGGAGATGCCCATTTTGGAAGAACGCGAGAACGTTCTTTGATCATTAACATCTTAGCCTCATGTGCTTCAAAATAGGTTGCTTTTGCATCAACCTTCATGAGATCTCTAAACAAGGTGCCACCTCCAAATTTCTTCTTAAAGTTTGCATAAAGATGTCTTAAGCAAAACCTATGCTCATATGTTGGATACGTCTCTTTAAAAACCTGGACTAGACCCTGTTTGAGCTGCCAATATCAGTAAGACTACATTTTGTAAATGCAAAGAAATAACAATGTTTCAACATGATAAAAGTAAATGCATTGAAATAAAATACTAAGATTACCTTTGGTTGGTCAGAAATGAATCACCACCTTCCATATCTAATGTCCTCTATTAGAAATTTCATGAACCAACTCCAAGAATCCTTAGTCTCCATCTCAACTACAACAAAAGAAATTGGTAGGTATTGATAATTAGGATCTCTCCCAACAACAATCAAAAGAATCCCTCCATATTTGTGTTTCAAGTGACAACCATCCAATCCTATGAAATGTCTACATGATATTGTCAAAGCTTTCTTGGTTCCATCTAGGGACATGTAGCATCTCTCAAATCTTGGACTCATCCATTCAGTAGGAGTACTTGTGTTTATTTTAAAAGTGTTTCCAGTTGATGCCCTTCTCAATTCATCCCCATAAGACCATAGAAGACTAAATTGTTTGCTTAAGTCACCTTCAGCAATGGCTCTTGCAATCTTTCTTGCCTTGAATGCCCTACATGCTGGGATATTTGTTGCATACCTTTATCTCACATCAGCTACCACCTCACTTAAACTCATCTTAGATTTATTCTTCAAACCATCAACAATAACTTTATCCACCCATTCTTCTCTAGCATTTTTGTTAAAAAACTTCCTTCCACACTTGTATTTTGCATACAAGGTTTTGATTCTAAATAAGGTGGAGGTGAGTACCCTACTACACAACACAACATAGTCACATTTTTTCTTGTCCTTACACACAATCATACATCTATTAGAGTCATTTTTTTCAAACATAACCTCCCTTCCATTCAACACATTATGTTATAAAATAGCATCTTTGAATTGTCTAAGAGATGAAAACTCCATTCCAACTTTGAAAACATAATCTTTGCATAATGTATCATCCTCATTATACCTAAAAATACAAGGCCTCTCATCACAACTATCATCTTCACCACCACTGTCAAGCTCATCTTTCATATATTCATCCTCAATCAAATGCTCATTACACATCTCTTCAGTTATAAACACCTTCTTATCTTCTTTACTCTTTCCATCTTCAGTTTCAGAATTCTCTATCTTGTTTACCTCATCCCTATTGACTTCATCATCCCTATTAACAGTCACATCAACAAGTCCTTCTTCAAAACCAGTCATCCTCTTATTTTCACTATCCTCAAAGTGCACACTTCCATAGAACTATCACTAGAATCAGTACTTGATTCACTCAAAATCTCAACTTTGTCTTCACACTTCACTCCCTTACCTTTCTCTATATATTTAGTCATAAAAGTTTCCTCTCCATCAACCTTTGGCTCACAATAAATATCAACATCACACTTTTATCCAATAGCATACATGGCTAACTCATGTGCATCTCCATCGTCCCTAAATTTTTTTAAATCTTCTTCAAGCAATCCTCCATCATGCTTCCACCACATCTTAACTGAAGTATAATCAAACTCAGGTTCTAACACTTTCACTAAATCAACAGCCTCAAAGAAACTCCAATAATCGAGATCTTGCCCACTAAAGGCAAATATATCTCCACCCTCATATTTTAGGTTAATGTCTTTTACAAAACGACCCTTTGAGTAGAAAATTATATTGAACTTATTCATTAACCTGTACACATAATTTAACCTAGGTTTAATATCATTTACTAATTTCAGAATCAAAAGTTACATTAACCCTAATTTTTTTACCAATTCTAAATCAAAACCACAACATGTTGATATGCCTTAATTATTTACTCATAGTAACAAACACATTCAGTTAATGCATTGTACAACATAAATAGAAAACAAACACTATTACAACATACAACACAATGGGACCACGCAAGTACAAAAATGGCAGACAAGAGTTACTAACCTGAGACCACCTTCAAAGATACGATGCTTGTTTGGGACCACTACACTAGTTGACTTGCACAAACGATTCGAAAGTTGAATAGGAGAAGATAAAATGAAAAGAGTTGGATTATGTTAACTAGGACATTAGTGAAGAAAATGTAGGAAGTGTCTCTTAGAATTACTCTTCATTTTTACCTTTTCATTTTGACATATTTTCCACTCTGGCCACAGTCACCCACTTCAGCAAATGAATTAGACACACATGGCCTGCCACATCAGCCTCCGTTAGTTCAAACTAACGAGAGGGACTACATTGTGAAACGGAAAACTTTGGGAGGACCAATGTTTGAAGAAAATATTTAGAGGGACCAATTTCAGAAAGTGAGATATTTGTAAGGACCTAAAACTTATTTAACCCTATAATATATATGTCAAACAACGAAATGACCAAGGTAGTGAGCGTCTAGTTTCGACCATCCCGCTCGAGTGGTAGAGGGATCATTTTGATCGTGCTACAAATCAATTTTTTATGAAGCCTAAGAATCTGGGGCCCGAGGACACAACTGCCCACAAATAATTAGTGGCTTTTGTTCATATTTTTACCCCTTCCCTTTGTGTGGACCGGATGGACAATCCCGTCTTGTTTGACGACGGGGAGCCCATCTTTGAAACTCAATTAATAAACACCAAGGCGGTGCTCGAGTGTAAAACAGACGAGGAGTCCCTTCGTCTTTTAGGTAGTTTAAGTTTGTCTTTCTTTTGTCTTAACTATTTTATTCAATAGCTAACTTGTGCTCTTTTCTTTGCAACCGCCATGCCTAACCTTAAGGACCGTGTCTTGAAGCTGTCGAACAAGGACATGGGCAAAGCTCCTAAAAAGGTTTCTAAGAGTTGTATCCATCAAGTGGATGCTGAGGATGTGGCCGGCAGTTCGGGGACTCCTACTCCTTCTCCTAATTCTCCTTCTGTTATGGGGACGCCTGTCAGCTTGCCCTCCGAGTAAGTGACTCCTCCTGCCAAACGCCAGCGTGTTGAAGGCTTGCCAACTGCTGTTGTTGCGGGTGTAGGCCTGCCCGAGAACCAAGGGACACACCTTTTGCCTTTCTGTCATCTTCAACGGGTGTTTTTCAGTGGGGAAGGCTATGTAGGAGTGTTAGAGGCGGAGGCCAAGGCGATCATGGGTCTGGACAAGGCGACCAGACATGCGAATTTGTCCCAAGACATAGTTACGCTGATCAGGGTCATGGAGATGATCTTGATCTCGTCCGACAACACCTGCCCGCTCTCTAAGTTAGAGGTTGTTAAAAAGAAGCTGGATTCGGTGAGGATCACGAATGAGAAGTACAAAAGTGACCTATTTGGTTATAAGGAGCGTTATAGGCTCCAAGAGGGGTTGATAGTCGAACTGGGGGAAGTTAGGCTCGAGCATGATAACCAGGTCGACGAGAACAAAAAACTAAAAGATAAAGAGGTTGAGTTCGACGAGGCTGTCGAGGAGGTCCAGAGTCTTCAGACGAAGGTGGAAAAGCTGAAACGCCTGGTTTCCCTTACCGACGAGGAGGGCGAGGAGGACAAGGCCTTGAAGACTCGGGCTGAGTTGATTGCTCGGATTCAGATGTTGGAGAGCGACTGTGTGCAGACCCTTAAGTTGGGTTTTGACAATGTTGTCGAACAGCTGGGTCGTCAATCCTAGGATGGATCTCGTAACTGAGGGGACTGCTTTCAACTATGATGTGGTTGATGGAAAGAACGTCTACCTGGTGGAGGATTCAACAGAGGAAGAAGAGGGAAAAGAGGAATAGTTTCTAGGCCTATGTGTCGCAGTCATTTTGTTGACCTGTGTGCCGTTGTTTTTGTTTGTACTTGGGCGTAATCCCCCCTTTTGTACTTTCTGTGTTGGCCGGTTTTCGGTCGGCTGATTAAATGAAATGAATTTTGCTATTTTGTTAATTGTTACATTTATTTTTGAACTTTTATTGCTCGAATTGTTGGAATCGTCGGTTTAGGGAACCGACGAGGTTGCGAGTTTTACGTCTGCGGGTTAGCGGGACGATGACCGCGATGAAGGTCCTGATCCCATGGCTTGGACCTCCCCATCGTGAGTTGGGTGTCCTGTTGGCGTGGTACTGCAACAGGGAAGTTCGTTTGAATTATTCGCTGTCGAGGAGGGTTGTATCTGTCTCCCTGGAATGTGGGCCCTCCTTTTGATCGAGATGGATAGTCTTGGTCGTACCTTCCATGCTCTTATGGTCGCGTAGTTACCATTGTTCAAGTTGTGGTCGTGCGAGCTGCTTAGCTATAATATTGCTTAAGTTTTTAGGAATTCCATGGTCGAGCAAGTTCTTCACCTTGTAAGTCTTCGAGGTAGTTGGCTCTGTTGTCCGTCTTGGCTCGACATGATACGAGTCTTCCCAGTTCGCGGCCAGCTTGCCCTCTCGTGGATTCTTTTGATTCCGCCAGAGGATGAGGTTGCTGACCTGGAATTCTCGTTTAATGACTCTGACGTCGTGGCGCAGAGCCGCGTTTGTTTAGGGATGCCTCTCGAAGAGCCTCATCGGATCTTATTTCCTCGACAAGGTCAAGTTCTACTTGGAGGGCTTCGTCGTTCATCTCCTTGTCTAGGGAAGCTTCTATTTGCCTCGAAAGTTCCCTAATTTCTTCTGGTAGCACCGCCTCAGTTTTGTATGTTACCCGAAATGGGGTTTCCCTGATTGTTGAGTGTGGGGTCGTCCGGTAGGCCCATAGTACAATATGTAACTCTTCAACCCATGCTCTCTTTGCTTCACCTAGTATGCGTTTAAAAACCATTAAGATCACCATGTTGACCGCTTTCGCTTGGTCGTTAGTATGGGGATGTTCGACGGATGTGAAGTGTTGTTTTGTACCCAGGTTGGCGACGAAATCTTGGAACCTTCTGTATGTGAATTGTGTCCCGTTGTCAGTGACAAGGACTTGGGGTATGCCGAACGGGCGAGGATGTTTATATTGAAAAAATGGAGTATATTCTGCGATGTGATTTTAGCGAGGGCTTCTACCTCGATCTACTTCGTGAAATAGTCGATGCCGATAATGAGGTATTTGTTCTAGTAAGATATGGTCACGAAGTGTCTGAGGATGTCCATGCCCCACCATGTGAAGGGTCACGGGGACGATATGTTATTGAGCTCATTGGGAGGAGCCAGGTGATATCCCCGTGTCTCTGACATTTGTCACACTTCTTAATGTGTTCTTTCGTGTTGTTTTGTATCGACGGTCAGTAGTAGCCCACTCGGAGGTTCTTTCGTGCTAGGGATTTCCCTCTGAGGTGTTGGGCATTTATTCCCTCATGGATTTCTCCCAGGATGTCAGGGACCTTTGCTTCGTCGACACACTTGAGCAGCGGGATGGAGAATCCCCGTCGGTAGAGTTTGCCTTCCACGAGAACGTAGGAGCACGCTCTTCTTTTGGTCATCGAAGCCTCCTTTGGGTCGACATGTAGTTTGTCCCTCGTGAGACAGTTGTAAATTGGGGTCATCTAATAGTTGGCGTTCACTTAGAGAGGTGTAGATGGTTTCTCGATTCTTGGGCATGGGAGGATCTCTTGAATCACAGATTTATTATCGCCTTTCTTTCGTGTGCTTGCCAGTTTGGACAATATGTCTGCTTTTGTGTTGTGCTCGCGCGGCACGTGTTGGACTTCCCTATAGTCAAACTTTTCTAATTTTTCCTTGACGAGAGCTAGGTATTCGATGAGGTTGTCATTCCTAGCTTGATACTCTCTTCGTACCTGGGATGCGACGAGTTGAGAATCGGTGGAGTTTTTACTTCTTTGGCCCCTATGTCCTCGGCCAGTCTTAGACCTGCTAGGAATGCCTCGTATTCGGCCTGGTTGTTCGAGGTTGGGAAAGCTAGAGTCAGTGATACTTCGATTAAGATGCCATCTTTGTTCTCGAGGATGATACTTGCGTCGCTGCCCCTCGAGATGGAGGCCCCGCCCACTAAGATTGTCCACTTGTGGGCACCATTAGTCGGGGTCGGTTGGTAAGTCATCTCAGCGACGAAGTTGGCCAGGACTTGTGCCTTCAAGGATTTTCTGCTTTCGTATTGGATGTCGAACTCCAATAGTTCTAAGGATCAGTTTAACATTTTGTCGGCCATATCGGGGCGTCCGAAAGCCTGTTTTATAGGCTGATATGTTCAGACTTTAATTGTATGGGCGGGGAAGTAATGTCATAATCTTCTTGATGTGTTTATCAGGGCTAAGAAAACCTTCTCGATTTGCTGGTACCAGAGATCGGGGCCTTATAGGGCCTTACTCGTGAAATAGATTGGTTTCTGCTCGTCGGGCATTTCGCAGGTGAGGGACGCGACGACCGCCTCGGTAGTTACAGACATGTATAGGTATAATGTCTCCCTTTCTTGTGGTCGCGATAGCACCGACGAATCGGAAAGTTCCCTCTTAAGGTGGATCAATGCTTGTTCGCACTCCTCGGTCCATTCGAAGGCGACTTCTTTCCGTAGTAACTTGAAGAAAGGAAACGTGTGTTGCGCGGATTTGGCGACGAAGCGAGATAGCGAGGTGAGCATCCCATTGAGGGACTAGATGAACTTCTTCGACTTCGGGTCGAGAATTATGAAAACTCCCGACATTTTTTGGGGTTGGCCTCGATCCCTCGTTCATTTAGGTAAAAGCTGAGGAACTTCCATGCCCGTACGCCGAAGGTGCATTTCTCGGGGTTGAACCTCATTTTACACTTCATAGCCTACTCGAAGACCTTCTTGAGGTGATGGGCATGGTCGGGATCCTCGTGGGATTTCATGATCATGTCGTCCATGTAGACCTCGAGCATGTCTTTGATCTCTCCTCCTAAGAGTTTGTTCATCATGCGTTGGTATGTTGCTCTAGCATTCTTAAGCCCGGAGGGCATTACGTTATAGAAGTAATTGCCCGTCGGGGTCATGACGACTGTGTGTCACTTATTTGTTTCCGACATGGGGATCTGATTATATTCGTTATATGCATCCATGAACGACAAAAGTTTGAAACTTGCATAATTTTCTACCAATTTATCAATGTTAGGTAAGGGGAAAGCATCTTTGGCACATGCCCTATTAAGATCAGTATAATCAACGCACATTCGCCATTTTTTATTACTTTTCTTAACAAGGACTACATAAACGAGCCAGACTGTGTATTGGGCTTCAGAAATAAAATTTGTTTGTAAGAGTTCTTTTGCAGCATGCTCGGCAGCCTCCGCTTTCTCGGGAGACTGCTTGCGCCTATGTTATGCTACGACCTTAATGGTCGGATTTATGGCTAGCTGATGGCATGCGACCTCGAGGTCGATTTCGGACATCTCAGTGGCACTCCACGCGAACAGATCCGCATTCTCTCTGAGGCAGATTGCGAGTTGTTCTCTTGTCGTCGACGGAAGACTGGTTCCAATCTTCACACTCCTGTCGGGGTCATCACCTAGGGGAATGAGCTCGAAATCACCGTCGGGGATTGGGAACATTGGAAAGATCGGAGTCTGCCTGTTGGTGGGGGCCTTGTCTTCAGTGTCGTCTTCACCGAGTCGACTGTCGAGGTCGATAGAATTGATTCGTGGAGAGGGCCGACGCTCTTCGACCCACGGCTTTTTATTCCCTTTGGAGGCATTGATTATGTCATGTCCTTTGACTACTGCATCGAAGCATCTTCGGGCCGCCTCTATGTCCCCGTGCAATGTGACTAAGCAGCCCAACTTGGTGTAGTATTTTATCTTCAAGTGGACTGTCGAGGGCACTGCGGTCAGCTCAGATAGAGTTGGACGGCTAAGAATGCAGTTGTACAGTGAAGGGCATTCAATCACCAAGAATTGGATTTTGACTTCTCTAGCTGTCTCGTTTTCTCCATACAGAACGAGGAGCTCTACATATCCCCATGGCTTCGTGGTAGCCCGTGTTGAATCCTTGATGGGCGGATCCGACATACAGGGACAAGTTTGTTTTGTCGAGCTTGAGGGTCTAGAACAGGTGGGCATACATGATGCCAACAGTGCTGCCTTGGTCGACCAGGATGCGACCGACATCGAAGCGCGCTATTTTTGCCCTTATCAGTAGTGGGATGCTCGAGTTGGGAGATCCACTATGGAGTTCCTCAAGGTAGAAGGAGATGGGATTGGATTTACCTCGAGATTTGGTATGAGTTGCTAGTTGGTCGGGCGTGGTCAGCAGAAGTTCGTCGAATTTCCTTTTTATTGAGATTGTGTCATTCTTGTTGTTCATTGCTCCTCCGGAGATTACCAAGGTCGTTGGGAAGTTTTCCCAGGGACTGTGGGCAGCAAAATACCCTTTCTTGTGTGTGTCGGGGAGGTGGGAATCTTCAGGATGAGATACGCAAAGGGCCACGGGAAATAGGGAGTCGTGGGATGGAGTGTCCTCGCAGCTTCTCTTTGAACCATGGTCCTCGTGTCGGGTGGTCTCGTCCTCCTTAATGTACTTCTTGAGGTGGCCTTCCTTCAAAAGTATCTCGATTGCGTCTTTTAGGTGGACGCAATCTTTGGTCACATGTCAGTGGCTTTTGTGAAAGCGACAATACTTGAATTTGTCAGTGTGGGGGCTTAGGCGCCGTTGGTTTGGGGAACCTTACCCTGCCCTGCTTAAATTCCGAATTGACACATTTGTGAGGATGCGATTGCAGGGAGCGGTCGCCAATGTGTTTTCGGAGAAGTGCTCAGGTGGCCCTCTTCCTTCGCGGACCTCGCGATGCTTGTCTTCTTTTCGTCTCTCCCTGGTGCGTCGAGGAGCAGCATAGTCATCATGCTTGAGATTTTTGGTGTCATCCTGGTTGCGATTGTTCCTAACGTTGTGGGCGACTTGTAACACCCAAAATTTTCCCCGTCATTTTTAATAAATAAAATACAACAAATCAGAGTAAAATGTCATTCTCAATTCAAGGTGCTACTTTCAACCAATCAAAACACGCTCTTAAAAATTTGATACATAACATGAAATGAAAATTATTCAACTTAAGCAACGGATAAACTAAACGGTAGTGTCATCATTAAAATAGAAAATAGTTTGGAAACTTCTAAAGCAACACCAACATGTTCCAAACATAATAAATAACTAAAGTAACAAAACGACGTTCCCGACTCCCATGTTACATATCAGAGTGGACGCCACGACCACGACCACAATTAATCCTGAGTATTTGCATGTTACCAACATATGGGTAACATTCAACAGAAGGGGTGAGATTCTTAAATCAATTAAAAGAGGAAAATGATATAAATATAAGGCATATATCACATAAATACAACAACAACATACTTATCACGACAAGAATCACAACCTAACACATCAACAACATATACATCGACATCATACATGTCAACAACAATGCATGCAAATGAGATTCAACTATAGACTCAATGCATGTGGTACCAAGAATCGATCCCTATTTCATGATCCAGTTCCCATCAGAACTCTCAACCCCTTTTCCATGGTCCAGTGCAACCCCTCTTTCATGATTACACCCTCAACCCTTATTTCATGGTCCAGTGCGACCCCTATTTCATGATCCCTACATTGTGATTGAACACAATCACCTTACTAACAACAACAACATGCAACAACAACGACAATATGCAATAACAACAACATTTCATGCATATTAGTTCTCATACTAACAATTTTAGATCAACAACACTTACACAACTAAACATACATCATGCATTCGCAAGTTTCAGACAACAACTTTCAACTTTAACAAAATGCATATACAACATCTATAAACATGCTCGCACCGCATCAACAACACACCAACCTTCCTAAAACATAAAACACATTTTTTCATGAATTTTAATGAATTAAAAAATATTTTCTCACTTCCAGGTCTCGCTAAGCGACCCCCTTGCTCGCTAAGCGGCCTCCTATCGGGTTGGGAAAAATTCAGACTTTTAACTGCTCGCTAAGCGGGCATCTGCTCGCTAAGCGGACAAGACAGATTTTTAACTGCTCGCTAAGCGGGCAAGACAAATTTTTAAGAAAAACCCTGCGATGACAGCAAAACTCCTGCTACTATTTTTCACTCAAAAACCATCTTTTCACCATTTTCAATCACAAATTTCAGTATAGAACCTATAACTAATACACATACATCATTTACAACGCACAACACACATCAATTCATCAATAATTCCTCGAAATCTACTCATCAAATCCTAGGTTTTTCCATAAAATCCCAACTAACATACGTAAGGATATCTACCCTAACATTCATATTATAATACCATTGAAAGATGAAAGAGATTTTACCCTTATCTTAATTCGATGAAAAATTTCTTCCTTTCTCGCGAAATCTTTGCCTCTAGCCTTTCTCCTTTTCTCTCTTCTTCACGCTCTTCTCAGAATTTCCACGATCAGTTTTCACGAATGATTCCCCAACTTCTCCTAATTCCAAACATAACCCTTAGACCCCTAATATGGTATCCCCAACTTGCTCTCACTATTCCCTCGTCCAATTACCAACCTACCATTTCACTTAATATTCCAATATTTATTTCAATATAATATAAATTATTTAAACTTATATGAATTAAAATAACATTATCCATTCACACAACACATCACCAAACTTCACAATTCACACAACACACAATAATTTTCCAATTAATTAAATTAAATAATTAAATAAATAAACAGGGCATTACACGACTTGCTTTTCTTCGTATCTAATATATGCATGTACTTTGTGTAGAAGCTCGCCTAAAAGAGCGGGGAGGCTCGATCCCCACTACCCTGTTGAGTTCGCTATCGGGGAGGAGTCCCTTTTTGAGGAGGCACTTCTTCATATAGTTGGTCGTGTCTACCTCGACGGTCTCTTGGCTAAACCGCTCGATGTAAGAGCGCATCGTTTCATTTTCCCCCTGAATGATGGCTTCAAGCGTTGCTTCTGTTTTATGGCGGCGTCGAGAGGTTGTGAAGTGCCTCGTGAACGTTGACCTTAGGATTCTCCAGGAAGTGATGGATTCGAGGGTCAGACTTTTGTACCATGTCATGGGTCCCTTTCTGAGTGTCATGGAGAATAACCTACATTTGACATTTTCGCCGATCTCATTGCGGTAGTCTAACATGGCATTGATGTTGTCGATGTGATCGTCGGGGTCAGTAGTCCAATCGTACGTCGTAAGGTTGAGGGGCTTCTCCATACCCGCTGGGAGTTGGGTCTCCATGATGGCCCGAGATAATGGACAGCGAGGGTCATCCTCGTCGCTCCTCAGGGATGAGTAGTCCTCGTTCCTAGAACTTTGGTCGCGGCGGGGAAACACCTTCAGCTGGCTGTTGGACTGCTCAGGGCGTCCTCTTTCTTTATTCTTCTAGGACTCTGGGGAACGTCGTATCTGGCGAGGAGGGGAGCGGCCGCGCTTTTTGGAGGCTTCCGGTTGGACCTCTCTAGCAGAGGTCTGCACCCACGCCCGCGAGGAGAGGGGTTGCGTGATCAGCGGGGCCTCCGCTGAGGAGATGTGTTACGACGCCCTGTCTCCAGTGGAATGATTCTCTCTTGCTGTTGAAATAGAACGAGATTCGTCTGGTTAGGCGCGTTGGCCATGGATATGATCGTGACATCTCTTTCGACCGACATCGAAATGGGCTCGAAAATGGCTACGACGTGAGGTTGAGGAACTTCGTTGGCAGCTGGTTCAGAGGACGGAGTGGCAGGTTGTCCGTCCCTTTAGTCGAACTCGTGGACGACGTGGTGGTCGTCGTCGCCACTAATGATGTAGTCGACGAGGCTCTAGACGCGGTTGTCACCGTCTTCACTAGTCATGCTGATTGGTTGAGAAACAAGGTGAAGTTTTGGTCCTTTGTTGAAAAAGACAGTGAGAACTTTTGTGTTCCCACGAATGTCGCCACTGATCTGACTTGATCAGGAGGAACCTTCCAGCGATGAACATCTACGGTGGAGAAACGGAATGAGGTGTACCTGCAAGGTACTCCGATGCCAAAGTGAGAAAGAGCTATGGAGTGCAAGTACAAAAAGTAGTAAAGAATAACATACCTGACCCTCTCGTAAAAGAGGGTAGTTATAATATGCCACAAACGCTGAGCCAAGGTTTTTCCCATGGCTGGATTAGCTAGGCTCAATGAAGAACTGTCAAGGATTGCGTAGAAGCAGATAAGACCTATCACGTGGTCTTGCTCTTGGTCCAACTGTCCCATAATATTAAGAGATAATAATGGACAGTTGACAAAGTGCAGCATGTGGGGGAGACGCTCTTCCCACGTCCCTAGGTATTGGACCTTGGACATGTGCCTGACAGATTGAGTTTGTGCTCAACATGCACTGTGTTTGGCCCAGTCCAGAACAAAGGGGATCATTTGACACTGGTGTCAAAGTATTAACTTTGACACCAAATTCTACCCCTTTGTTCTTATCAAATCAAAGGCTAAGATAAATTCTCTAAAAATCTCATGTGTTAGTTTATATATATATATATATATATATATATATATATATATATATATATATATATATATATATATATATATATATATATATATATATATATATATATATATATATATATATATATTTCTCAAATTCTCTAATATGATTCTGACACAGACACTTCAACACCAATAATATAAAAACATAGAACACTGATACCACTATATATAAAAGTATTTAAGCTTTATCTATCCATTTATGATTTAAAAAGTTGAAAATGTTCCAATCAAAATTAATATTTTAAATTCTTTATCAATAATATCGTTGAAATACATGTTTAATCATTTTAAATTGGTATAATATTTATCTAAAATATATATACTCGCTTCATTCCTATTTATGAGCAAATTTTAACTTTTAAGGTTCATTGAATAATTGATATATCTAACCTATATATATATATAGTCCAAATACATCATTCAATGAACCTAAAAAGTCAAAATTTACTTATAAATAGGAATGGAGGAGTAAGTGTCTTGAAGGAAGAAACAAACAACTTTTTTTTTTTGTTTAAAACACTTATCTGGATCGTCTAACATGCGTTATGAGTGTGTCATTCAATTGTCGACCATTGATTTGAAGTGTCAAAACAAAAACAAAAAAATTAATAGACACTTGTCTAACTTTTCGGACACTTTTTTGACTTTTCTGACACGTGTCAAATGAATGTGATACAAGTATCGAACACCGACACGTGTCGGACACTGCAATACGCCTACTCCTAAAGGTGTTCATGCTTCATAGGTTCTCTTACTCCTAGAAGTGTTTATGCTTTAATAGGTTCTCTCTCTAGCTATCATATTCTGAGTTATACAGGAGCTATATGAGCCATGGCATCATATAGTAGTTTTACCTTTTAGGCTGAACTCCAGGTCGAACGAATTATTACCATATTATTGAAACTATAAAACAAAACTGATACAATTATACCGATTATTTAAGTAACAAAAAGCAAATATGACATCGATTTTATACTAAATATTTTACAACAAGGTAAATGACTCATCTCATAAATGACCATATTAGTTTTGAACAGATGCAATTGTAGTTTGGTCTCAATCTGTCTAGGCTATGCGCGCATATGACCTAAAAGCCCTAGATGACGCAGTTCACCTTTTACCGCGAGGTCCGGGCCCATTTCTAGGGCCGGGAGACCGAGCAAACTGAAGCCGCAAATAACTTGAATCTGGATTATGTTCATCAACTTTATAACCTGAGGAATACGACCAGTGTTAGTAAACATAACAATATACGTACATAATTAGGTCCAACCACAATTCTAAGATCTGTAAACATTCAAAATTTATTACAGCCACGCCATGATTCGGTAACAAAACACAAGGGCCGTGTTCAATTTTCACATGCTCGATCAAGTTAACTTATGCATAGATGATTCCCTATTAGACAGCTAGCATAGCCAGGACATGAAATTAATTTCCTTTTAGATCAGCAGGTAAAAAAAAGTGATACCTTGCAAGGCATTCAAGGCAGTGGCTGCACAGGGCGGGTTCACAAAATCTACAAAACAAAGGATCAAAGGATCTCCGCCGCGCTGCAATAAGCATTTCATCATAAAAAGCACAATGGAATTTTCGACCAATCATATAAACAATCTGAAACAAAAGAAAACAAGCAAACAACTGTTGCAAACACTACACTTACATGTTTGGATTCTTTGGTCACAAGTCTTACTTCTCTATATCCGACAAAAGGGCGAAAAATGTCTAAATAAGACATTAAGGAAAACGAATAATTGAATAAAAATTAATGAAGTCTAAGAGAAGCCAGTGAAAGCATGACAATACAATTTATAATCAGTATCTTAGAGAGAGAAAACAAAAAGGATACGAGCCACTTCTCTTTTTGTGCTGTCAGACGGGAGCCCTTCAACATATAAAGTACATGAAGCATCTGGGGGTAGCGGTATTGTCTCGGGTCTGGGTCTGGAAACTGCACCTATAGGTAACTGACTACCGAAATTAACATTATGCCCATTACGTGCAAGATCAGGGCCACCACCAGGATGCCCCATGATAGAAGGATTGCCTAGAGGATGGCCTGGCATTCCACCAACAGCCCTTGCCAACCCAACACCACCAATTACACTAGCTTCCCCTGAAGTAAACTGCTCCACAATTAAACAGGATGATAGTTTTCAGCAAACAACCAGTGATAGTGTATGTGCTCACATTAGATGTAAAATAAATTGGGTAGTGACATTACCCCGGAATTTTGAAGGTAGCGGTCATAAGAAGACCCAAGTGTTTTAGCGTCATTTGGCATTTGGTGACCATCGTTTTGAGCAATGTAAGTATGCAACTCATTACCTGAGTTCAGACCAACACCAGAAGATGACATATCTGCAACATTACAGAATCTAGTCTGAGAACTTCCATCTTTAGCACAAAAACTAAATCTGAAAAATACACGGAAGTATGTTTCCATTTATTTGCAATAGCATATATCATTGCTATACCAACAAAAAAAAAAATCTTATGTAGTGTATGGTTGGGGAGAAATGGAAGGCGGGGATTATTTTGAAAATTTCTTGTTTGGTCCAATTTTCGAGGAGGCAAGGGGACCAAAATCCTTCCATGCAATTGTATCTTGGAAAATAATCTTAGGAAAGACCATTAAGCAACCTGCAAAGGTTGTATCTTTAGGTGGTGTGAGACTAAGTTCACTCCCTCAGCCCAACACACTAAAGGTGTTGTGCCGTTGTAATAAAGTCGCCTAATAATAAACTGCAGGGTTGGCTGCAATTAAGGTGGACTTTCCAACACACGCTCACAACAATACCCAATTTCCCTGAAGCGTGGACGATGCAGGGAGGGCCCAACAACTGATCTGATATAGGCTTTGTTACACAATCTGAGAATTCAGGCTAAGGATCTAACTCAACCCCCACAAAACCGGCTTGTAAGATGTGATGAGAAGTATTGCAAAGGTCATATGACTGACGATGTGTGACTAAATCGACCCCATCAACCAAGCACTAAAGGTGCTGTACCACAAGCAATGAAGACAGACAAAGTGGTTGGTACAACTACAGACCACAGAGGTGGCAGCTCAAAATTAAATATCATATCTTATAAATTAAAATAAAACAAAAATAAATCAAAACTATCTCCAATGTATGTTATCAAGAGAATAACCGGTTACATTTCTATTCTAATTTATAAAATTTGAATCACCCAAAATGTAAAATAAAATACCCAAAAAATCAAAAGACTGCCAGATAAAACAAAAAGAGGGGCTAACAGCCAAAATACTTATAAGCAATTAAAGGCATAATCTTGCCAGTTTACAGTGTTTTATATTGAGGAAAAGTTGAGATAAATAAATGTAATGCAGTGCAGCATGATTACATATATACAAATCATTACATCGTCTTATGAACTTTTTAACTTGTAAAAGCTCAAACGCACAGCTTCTAATTTCAGGATGAAGACATGTCTAACAATCTGGCTTGAACTGTGTATTATGAGTGGGATCACGGAGGTAAGTGGAATAA
Source organism: Lathyrus aphaca (assembly GCA_963966055.1). NCBI lineage: Eukaryota > Viridiplantae > Streptophyta > Magnoliopsida > Fabales > Fabaceae > Lathyrus > Lathyrus aphaca. The sequence continues at coordinate 65,748,965 of OZ014520.1, read as the reverse complement.
CAGATTCACAGCATTTTTCATGCAATAATTCCACATTTCTCTGATTGTACTGTTATATTACAAAAGGCTAGTACAATATTCACATCATTTCACATACCAATTGTTTTTCTGTTTTCTCTAAACATAACTTTTAGCGCTTTCATTTTTCTCCACTATGGCTGAAAATACTCGCATGAAGAGAGCATGGAAACACTATAGCTGAACTCACCAAAACCGTACCCAAGTTCATGGTGGAAACCAATCGTCGACACAACCGTCACATCGACAAAGCCCAAATGAAATAGGTCAAGCATCAGCTCACCTCTCTTCATGCATCTCAATCAACTACCGGGTGGAAATAACTCTGTTCGGTCGTTACACTCATCACAGCAACTCTTACAGGTAAGTAAAATCAAACTGGACTTCCCTCGTTTTGATGGATCTGAGGTGATGAACTGGATTTTTCAGGCAGACCAGTTTTTTTATTACCATGCGACATTGGATGCTCACCATCTGACCATCGCCGCCATGCACATGGAAAGAGACGTTGTCCTATGGTTTCAGAGGATATCTCGCAACCAGCCCTTTCAATCGCGGGCCATATTCACAAGGACTTTGGAACTGGAATTTGGGCCCTCCCCATATGAATCCCCACAACCCACCTTATTCAAACTTACCCAAACAAACATTGTTGCTGAGAATTAGTCCACATTCACTATGCTTGCCAATAGAGCTCAAAGTCTGAGCCCAGAAGCCACTCTTGCATGTTTTGTAAGTGGACTTAAGCCCGATATCAAAAGATATGTCATAGCCCAAACCATATCATCCTTGTCCCGTGCCTTCTCCCTTGCCAAACTTTTTGAGAACAAATATTCACCACAACCACCAAAACCCCCAACCCCGACCACTTTGAAACCCTACCATTTTCCGTCCTCACACCCTAATCCACAACCTCAACTTGCCCCTCCTATTTTACCGAACCCTAAACCACCCAACCACTAAATCAAACCCAGTAAAGAGTATTACTAGAGCTGAGTGCAATTACACAGAGACAAGGGACTCTTTTACTATTGTGACGACAAATTCTCCTTCAACCACAAATGCCCAAACCGTCATTACTTGTTCCAAATTGAGGAGGATGACAATAACCAGCTCCCTGAACCTCAAATTGCATATTGTCTCCAGCTACCTATTCAATCAACTACACAATTTCAAGTAATGGTGGGTAACAGTAACTCTCTGTCTACTATCGATTACATCTCTGATTTGCATGTCATGATACAAGGCAACATACTTCACTTACTAGTGTATTTGTTACCCATTACAGATACAGATTAGGTTCTCGGTGCACCTTGGCTAAGAACTTTAGACCCCCACATGGCAGAATACAATATTTTGTCCATTAAATTCTATGTCAAGGATAACTTTATTACCCTCTAGGGTGATAAGCACCGAGGACCCACTCAGACACAATTTCATCACATCAAAAGGCTACAAAATACTCATTCTATCGCTGAGTTTTTTAACCTAATTTCATCAAGTGGGGCCTACTGAAGGCAGCAACACCTCAGCACCGTGATTTAGTAGAGCTTTACTCACTAATTCCACTGATATTTTTGCTTCGACTAAGGGTTTACCTCCTGATAGATTCCAAGACCATGCCATTTACTTGGTAGAAGGGAGTAATCTAGTCAAGGTGAGACCCTATTGTTATCCACATAGTCAGAAAGCACAGATTGAAACAATAGTGTTAGGGATGCTTAACCAAGGCATCATTCAACCTAGCAACAATCCCTTCACTTCACCGGTATTGCTAGTAAAAAAGAAGGATGGTTTATGGCACTTTTGCACGGATTATAGAGCCTGGAACTCAATTACAATCAAAGACAGTTTCCCTATCCCTACAATGGATGAACTCTTGGATGAGTTGCATGGTGCACACTATTTCTCAAAACTGGACCTTCGCTCGGGATATCATCAAATACTTTTCAAACCAGAAGACAGACCAAAAGACGGCTTTCAGAACACACGAGGGTCTTTATGATTGGCTCGTGATGCCATTTGGCCTTCTAACACAGCAGCTTCATTCCAAAGTCTCATGAATCATGTTTTTTAAGCACAACTTCGAAGGTCAGTTTTGGTGTTTTTTGATGATATCATAGTTTATAGCCATATATGGCCTGCTCACTTGCTGCACTTGATTGAAGTTTTGAAATTGACATGTCACCTCTCTCTTTATGCTAAACTACCCATGTGTTGTTTTGGTTTTACCACAGTGGATTACTTGGGGCATACAATGTCACGCCAAGGTGTACACGTGGACAAGTCCAAAATCCAATTTGTAATTGATTGGCCTCTTCCCCAAAACCTCAAACAATTGAGAGGATTTTTAGGGCTTTTTGCATACTGAAGGAGTTTTATCAGAAATTATGCTACAATTGATGCACCCTTAACTGCTTTATTAAAGAAAGATGCCTTTGATTGAACCAACTTAGCCACTGAAGCTTTTCACTGCTCTTAAGCAGGCTATAACGGCTGCCCCTGTGTTGGCATTGCCAAATCTCTTTAAGCCTTTCGTTTTGGAACCAGATGTTTCTGGCAGAGCAATTTGTGCCATTCTTAGTCAAGATAAACACCAGATCACTTACTTTTCTAAGAAACTTAACAACTCTATGCCAACACAAATCTAATATGTCAGGAAATTGAACGCAGTTACTGAGACTATGGCCAAACCCAGGCATTATATTTTGGGTCACAAATTCATTATTCGAACGACCAAAGGAGTTTGAAGGCTCTCACTGACCAAACTATTTAGCCACCGGAACTACAAAAGTGGCTCCTGAAATTTCTAGGATTTGATTCTCAATAGAATACAAGCCTGGCGAGGATAACAAAGTTGCTTTGCTGATGTGTTATCCAGATCCTTTTTCTTAGCTTTTTCAGGCCCTGTCAACTCACTTTTGGCCCCTTATCACTGCTCCAATAGTTGCTGATCCTACATTGCATCAAATTAAATTACACTGATCCTACATTGCATCAAATTAAATTACAGTGTCTTCAAGGATCCTATTCAGATCCTCTCTATCAGGTGAAAAACAACATTCTATACCAATAGAATAAAGTGGTTGTCCCTGCAATCCCAAGCATCATTCAAGCAATTTAAGAAGAATTCCATTCTTCTTTGTTAGGGGGGCGTGCTGGAATTGGGTGTACAAAAGCTAGAGTCACATCTCAATTCATGTGGCCATCTATGTCTATGGACATAAAACTATTTGTGTCTCAGTACCTAATCTGCCAACAAGCTAAAGCATCCAATACTGCCACTGTTGGCTTGCTTCAGTCTTTACCTATTCCCTCACAAATTTGGGAGGTTGTCTCAATGGATATTATCACAGGCCTTCATTTATCCAATAGCCTTACAATTTTCATGGTGGTTGTCGATAAATTATCCAAATATAGTCACTTTGGACCCTTGAAAGCTGATTTTACAAGTCTGAAAGTAGTTGAATCCTTCCTCCATCATATTGTTAATTTACATGGTTTCCCTTGAAGCCTTGTTTCTGACCGTGATATGGTCTTGGTTAAACTCCTACTATACTGGCAACATTTTGTGTTCATACGCCAAAACCAGAAGTTGGCCCTCCACTATTTTGGTCCTTTTCCTATCATTGAAAAGATAGGCACTGTGGCATACACGGTTTTACCACCACCTTCTGCCAAAATTCATCCTGTCTTTCACATTGTCTGCTTAAAATTATGCAAGGGCGGTCATTCAACTCAATACTTTCCACTTCCCTTACTCACTTCTGACACCGGTCCTATTTTAATTCTGGATATCATATTTGATTCTCGAGTACTGCTGCAACATGGCAAAGAAGTATCCCAAGTTCTGGTTCAGTGGCTTCACTTACCTGCATCAGAAGCTACTTGGGAAAATTGGACTAAATTCTCAGCCAATTACCCAACTTTAACCTTGAGGACAAGGCTAATTTTAATGGAGGGAGTAATGTTATGAATGGGGACACGGAGGCAAATGGAATAACAAATTCACATGCTGCAAGTGGACACATGGCACCGGATCCACACATCAAGAAACCAAGACATGGTGTGAGAAAGAGGATTCCTAACAGAAAGTTTACCGAGGACTATGTTAAATAGGGGAATGATTGGTAATGGGAATGGGGAATTTTATGAGTGGAAATTGGATCTCTTCTCCCTCTGAACTGTTAGCTTTTTCTGTTATATTTCCTGTATTTTCGTTCTTCAATTGGAAGAGCCAAATTCACAAAATAATTCCATTTTTCTCGAATTGTACTGTTATATTACAAAAGGCTGGTAGAATATTCACATCATTTCACATCCCAATTGTTGTTCTGTTCTCTAAACATAACACGACAACGACAACGACAATGGAAACAATTTTCTCACTAGGTAAGATGGGCTACATGGACTAAATGACATCGTAAATCTTTGCATAGACCATGACTATTCTACAAAAGCTACAAAAGAAAAAGAAAAACTATTCATACTGACAGACAGCGTGTAGTATATGTAACACTCAGTTTGTGCTTGAAGTCAGTTTAACTGATATTAAGAGCCATTAAGAATCAGAATTTTATTCCTAACCAATGTCCTTAAAACTAGAGCAATGTAAGGAACCAATTTCTACTGAGTTATGACTAATTCAAAAACTTTGATGCCCACTATCATTTCTATAATTCCCGTATCAATGAAGCTCGCTAACAAACAAATTACAAAAACCTAACATTGAAAAGACTTAAATTTCCAAAAAAATTAAAATGGCATAAAAGGATTAGGGTTAGGGCTAACCATATTCTGTACGAGGTCTTTTGAGCAAGCCGGGAGAAGGGAGAAGAGGCTGTTGTCGATTCCAGAAGCCGTCCGTCATGGCGAGAGATTGAAAGAGTGAGGCGAAGAAGACGGTGATGATGAATGAAGTTGATGGATCTGCTAGTGAATTGTTATGGTGTAGCAAGAAGAGGTGACTACAAATTAGAAAATCAGAAACCCTAGTTTGCAAAATAGGAAAAACCCAGCTCTTTCTCGTATGCGCACGATCAGAAAAACATATAATGTTCAATTTGTTTTTTCCTCTTCAGAAACAAAAACATACATTATTTTTGTCATATTTCTTGTCAACTATTTGAGAATGATGAAAATATTAATTATTAAAAGGTACAATTGAAAGAAGAAAAAAGAATTAATTTATATTCCAAATTGAAATGGATTTCATTTTAATGATCACTAATTGTAGAATGGATAGAGTAGGGATGTAAACTTCTTCGTGGGGATTTCTACGGGATATCTTGTTTGAAATCTCAAAGATGGGGATTTTATTTTTCAAAGATGAGGATGAGGAATAAAATTCCTCTTAAGACACTTTAGGGATAGGATGGCGAATATATTTGTCTTGTGGAGTTTCCGTATTATAATATCATAATATTTTAATTAATATATAATTTAATATTTTTAGGTAGGTTTTTTTGTCTTTTCAAATAACTTATTTTATAAACAAATATAAAATACATATGTAAGTGTAGTAAAAGCGAGAGATCTAAATGGTAATTTAAAATTTTTTTAAGTTTGAAAATTTGGTATTCATGAATCTCAGGATTAAATATTGTTAGAACAATATATTTATCGTAGATGATTAGTTTATTAATTTATTGTGATTAGTTTTTGAATTTTTTTGTTTAATTTAGTTAAAAATAATAAATAAAAATTTATATTTATAGATCTCCGTAAAATTAATGGAGATTCATGGGAATCTGCGGGGATCCGTGGTAACGGGGCTGAGGGAGAAAATTCCCATGTGACGGGGACCTAAGACGGGGATGGGGAGTTGTTCTGGATTGGGCCTTATGCAGGCGTGTCGAGCATGGCCCAATTCATTGGGCACAAATTCAAGGCCCATAAGCGGATGGGCGTGGGGAGCACCTCCCGCACGTGCACTTCAACAACTCATTCAACTGCTCCCCCATAATGATAGTCTCACTTCCTGGATTCTAGGAGCAGTTAGACCATGACGAAGACCATGTGCTAGGTTTTCCCTACTTCTTCGCAGACCTTGACAGTCCTCATCGTGGACCTAGCTGATTCAGCCCACAATGAGGACCTTGACCCAGCGTTTGGGGCAATTTATGAATACACTTTTTCACTAGAGGGTCAAATATTCTATTCTTCTATATTTCTTATGTATTTGCTCTCTCTCCGACCATGTCTAACCCAAGATGAGAACCATCCTTGACTAACTCCGAAGAATGTCTACCGGAAAACTCATATGTTGGCCGGTAGATTCATCGGATAGTTCATACATACGCCTCGAGGAGAGGCCTCCCCGACTAAACCGGTAAACAACCACCGAAAAAAGAAAACTTATCACTACGAAATAAAAGGAAAGGGACTTACTTGAGTTGTACGGTGGAAAGGGGGATCTTCTGGCAGCGGCGACTATTGTCTGCTCGAGTATTGTTTTCGCGGGGGACATGTCATACTTCCACGAAAGTGAATTTTGCAATCTTTTCCTTGACAAGGGTTAAGTATCCTGATAAGTTGTCACTTTTGACTTGGTACTCTCCTTTGACTTGCATGGCCACGAGTTGGAAATCTGTGCAGATGGTGATCTCCTCTGTCCCCAGGTCATCGGCCAGCCTCAACCCTGCGAGGAATGCCTCATATTCCACTTGGTTGTTAGACATTGGGAATGATATTGAGAGGGATACTTCGATCAGAATACCTTCCTCGTTTTCCAGGATGACCCCCGCCCCGCTACCCGTTGAGCTCGATGCCCCGTCCACATAAATAATCCATTTTCTAGACGGGCAGGTCGGGCTGTCTGGGGTAATCATTTCGGCCATGAAATCGGCGAGGTCCTGCGCCTTGATGGAGGCTCTACTTTCGTTCAAATGTCAAATTCCAACAGTTCGAGTGACCATTTCAACATCCTCCCATCCATATCTGGTCGTCCGAGGAATTGTTTAATGGGTTAATTCGTGCGTACGACGATCATATGCGCGAGGAAATAATGTCGAAGTTGCCTTGCTGCATGGAGGAATGCAAGGGCTACTTTCTCAATTTGCTGATACCTGAGCTCAGGCCCCTGTAGGGCTTTGCTCGTGAAGTAAATTGGTTTTTGGCCTTCGGGTGTCTCTCTTACGAGTGCGGCGCTTATGGCCTCGTTTGTGACCGCGAGGTAGAGAAATAGAGTTTCCCCTGCCTCAGGTCGGGACAGAACCGGGGGTTCTGATAGGGTTTTCTTGAGGTGTTTTAGGGCCTGATCGCAATCCTCGGTCCATTCAAAAGCTGCCTCCTTGCGGAGGAGCTTGTAGAAAGGGAGGGCGTGTTGGGTCGACTTCGCCACGAAGCGTGATAGTGATGCCAGCACCCCGTTTAAAGACTTGATGGATTTTTTAGATGTCGGCGGGGGCGTCTCGGTAAATGCTCGACATTTATCGGGATTAGCCTCTATTCCTTGTTCGGTTAGATAAAACCTGAGGAATTTGCCCGCGCGGACTCCGAATGTACATTTATCCGAGTTGAATCACATCTTGCATTTGCATGCCTGGTCGAAGATTCGTTTTAAGTGACAGGCATGATCGGTCTCCTCGTGGGATTTAACGATCATGTCGTCCATGTAATCTTCGAGCATGTCTCCGATTTCAGCTCGAAAAACCCCGTTCATCATGCATTGATAAGTAGCGCCTATGTTTTTCAGGCCGAACAATATTACATTGTAGTAATAATTGCCTGATTCGGTCATGAATGCGGTGTACTTTTTGTCGGTCACGGCCATGGGTATTTGATTATACCCAGAGTAGGCGTCGAGGAAAGATAAAAGTTTGAAACCTGCAGAGTTATCAACTAGTTTATCAATATTAGGTAGTGGATATGCGTCTTTCGGGCATGCCCGATTAAGATCGGTGTAGTTAACATACATTCTCCATTTTCCATTACGTTTCTTGACCAGTACAACGTTTGAGAGCCAGGTGGTATACTTGGCCTCAGTTACAAAATGAGCCTCTATGAGGTCTTTTACAGCCTATTCAGTTGCTTCTACTTTCTCCTGGGAATGCTTTCTTCTCCGTTGCGTGACTGCTCGAATGACAGGGTCGATGGCCAGATGATGGCATGCTACCTCTGGATCTAAACCGGGCATCTCAGTTGCGCTCCATGCAAACATGTCAGCATTCTCCCTCAGACAGGCTTTGAGCTGCTTTTTGGTTAGGTCGGGGAGGTCAATTCCGATCTTGACACCCTTAGAAGGATATGCACCTAGCATCACCAGCTCAAAATCATCGTCGGGGATAGGTCGAGTGGTCGAGGAGAGTTTTGCAATCAGCTGTGATTGTTCATCTTCCTCGGTGAACCTGTTGTCGAGTTCAATGGAATCCATGCGGGGCAGTGTTTTATGTTCCTCGGAAGAGCAAGGGAGTGCAGTTTTGATTGGCTTGAGTTTCGTGGTTATAATACTGAGACCTTTGGAAACGACCTCGTAACATCTGCGAGCAGCTTCAATATCTTCGTGAAGGGTAGCCAATGAAGTGTAATACTTCATCTTCAAATGTATTGTGGAGGGCACTGCTATGAGCTCGGCCAGGGTTGGTCGTCCTATAATACATTTGTATAACGACATGAAGTCTATCACAAGGAATTGTATTTTGGCTGATCGTGTTGTCTCCCCTTCTCCAAAGGTGACGATCAGGTCTACGTAGCCCCATGGTCGGGATACTGTTCCATTGAAGCCTTGGAGGTCAGAGCCGACATAAGGTGTCAGGTGTGTCTCATTCAACTACGGGGTAGAAAACAACTGAGAATACATGATATTGACCGAACTTATTTGGTCGACGAGTATTCTGCGAACGTTGAAGTTCGCCATCTGAGCACAGACCAGAAGGGGGATGCTGGCGTTGGGTGCTCCTCCGAGGAAATCTTCCATATAAAAGGAAATGGGCACGGAACCTCCGCGGGAAGGGTTAAGTGTTGAACTCTAATTTGAGCTAGTGCTTATCAGTTGATCGAAGCGTCGTTTGACCGATCCTACTGTGACCTTGTTAGGGCCTCCCCCATATATCAGCATGGCAGATGGGAAATACTTCCACGGTTTGTACGCGGAAAAGTACGTTGGACTAGTATACGGTTCGGGAATGTAAAAATCTTTCGGTCGCGTAATACTGAGCACGACCCGAAGATTAGTTTCCGCAACCGGTGGGGGCCTCTTTATTCTTAGTTAATTGCTTGAGGTGACCGACCCGAATGAATATCTCGATAGCATCCTTCAAGTGTATGCAATCCTCAATATTATGCCTGTGCGATTTATGAAAGCGAAAATACTTGGTCTTGTCCGTATTTGGTTTGCTCAGCAGCTGCTTCGGGAATCTGACCCCGACTTGGCGGAATTCGGAGTTTGCGCATTCGGACAAAATCTTTTCTTGTGTCGCCGTAAGGGGAGTGTAGTCGTGGAATCTTCCCATGGGTCCTTTGTACTCCCGCGGTTCACGGGAGAAATCTTCCTTTCTTTTGTCACTTCCCCGTCGTGACGTCGAGGGATCGTCGTGTTTGGAATGCTATGTGTCCTCGTTGCGCCGAGTATCCTGGGCAGTACCTGCTGTCTCTTTCTCTTCATATTGTATGTAGGCTTGCACCTTGATGAGAAATGCCTCGAGCATGGCCGGCGTCTCGATCCCCACAGCCTTTTTGAAGTCACTCTGAGGTTGGAGTCCCCACTCCAAAAGATACTTCTTCATGTCGTCCGTGGTTGAAACCTGGACAACTTCTTTGTTGAATCTTTCGATGTATTCCCGAAAGGGATCTTCCTTCCCTTGAATGATCGCCTCCAAAGACGCTTCGGTTTTGGGATGACATCAGGAGGCCGTAAAATGCCGGGAGAATGTCCTTCCCAGGTTCCTCCACGAGGTGATGGATTCGTAGGGAAGGCTCTTGTACTAGGTCATGGCCCATTTCCTCAGCGTAATGGGGAAAAGGCGACATTTAATGGCTCCCCGGTCACCTTGATAATCCAACAGGGTGTCAATATTCTCAATGTGTTCGTTTAGATCGGTCGTACCATCGTAGGTCCCCAATGGCGGGTTTCTCAAGTCCTTTTGGGAGCCTTGTGGACATTATTTCCTCGGAGAGGGGGCCGCGAGATTCATCCTTGTTGTTAGAAAATGGGGCGACTGAACGAGAGTGATCACCGCGATGCCTGCGGGGAGGGGATCTTGATCGATTCCTGTTATCCTCGAGGGATGGTTGTGCCCCCGGCTGGAGGTTCCTCTGTGTCTTCTTCGTCCAATGGGACTTATTGCGTCTGGGAGATGAACGAGTCCTCTTCTTGATAGAACTGGAAGCTTCTGGTTGCTGATCCTTCCTCTGCCTGGGCGATCTGCTGCGGGACCGACGCTTCCTCCTCGCTGGGGTAGGCGACCTGGAACTTATTGATTTTTCAAGGACGTCCAATCTTTTCGATCTGGAGAAAGAGTAGAATGTTGATGGTGTTTGTCACTTCGACCAGTGCTGCTAGAGTTTGATTTGTCCCTTATGGAACAGGGATCAACGGGATATCAACGGGCGTGATGACAGGATGATGGGATGGTTCAGGGGACGAAGATGATGTTCATCCATCCTGAGAACAAGCTGGCTCCCCGACGGGAGGGTTTTTCAATTCATTGTCCTGTTGCTTAAAGGAGACGTTAGAAAGGACACGAGCTGCTTCAGAATCCTCTTGGTGAGCCATCAAGAGTGAAATCGAGAGTGATATTTTGTCTTCACAAACGGAGGATGAAAAAACGGGGAGACGATGTTCCCACAGACCGCGCCACTGATCTTACCTAATGATCAAAACTTCAATGCCTGCTGATGTGGATCTTCGAGTCTGCTCGTGTGATCAAGAGAACGAGGGGGTGTACATGCGAGGTACTTTGTTGCCAAAGTAAGAACGGACACAAGAACTAGCAAGTATGAGTAAAGTTTTTAGGAGAGAAACATTCAATACCTGACCCTCTCAAGTGGGAGGGTTTATATAGATAGCCCATAGCGCGTGGCCAACAATCCCTATTTTTGGGTCTGGATCGCGGATCCCCCAAAAATAGGTAACTTCCAGGAAGGGAGCAAGGACGAGCATCCTGCTCGGGAGACATTTGTGTCGGGCACAGAGCCTCGAGCGAGGTCTGTCCTGGTCGATCTTGGGTGGTCCCTGTCGTAGCCGAGCAGGATCCATAAACGAGGAGGAGATCCCGAGCACCATGGAGGTGGGTCCCCTAGACGATGAGTTATTGGGCCGTTTCTAGGCCGAAAAAGGTTGGGCCATACTTAGTCGTTGGTCCGGTCCATAATATCTAGTGATTTATTTTCCTAGTAAACTCTCTTGTTGTCTGTTGTTCTCTTGTGGTGCTACATTTCCCACAGAGAATCTTGGGTTTGCATATCATCTCATATTCATATCACTATATGGTCTCTTAGGGCCAAAGATTGAGTTTTCTATATTTAAGTCTCTCCCATCTTGTATAACTGAAGATGTCAATCTTCATATCTCCAGATTGAAGAAACTTAAATAGGGGCAATTGTAACACCCTAATTTTTGCCCCTAAGATTTTGTTTTTCATTTGCATCTTTGCATACAAACAAGATCACACACTGGTTCTTCAATCCTTTTTGGTTGCAAGTTTATTCCTCACAAGGGATCACCATTACTTTTGTTTGCCTTTTATTTGTTTATGTTTACTAACATCTAATCAAAATCCAAAAATATTTTGTTTTCCATCTTTTACTAATTTTTAAGGAAGAAAGCAAGAATGTCAAAACAGTTCCTCAGCTCAAACAAATTTCATCTGAACAAAGTCAAAGTTGATCTGCAAACAATTCAAATTCATCTGATCAAAGATTTCCCAAGTTATGATTAATTATTATTCAAGTAATTCCAAGATTCATGTGTTTATTTCCATGCCTTCTTTGACAAGCAAAAGAATCGAGTCGGAGCCACAACAATTCTATAAAAAGCAACAATTTTTCAAAATTTACACTGAGTAACCGGTTATAACATGTGATAACTGGTTACCAGCGCATAAATTTGAAAAATGGCAACAAAATCAAATTTTTTGATTTTGGCACCAATTTCATTTTTGATCACATGTGGAATATTCTAGACCATCACCATTTAATTTCCATACATCATCAAAATTAATTCCCACCATGCACCTTCATTAATCACCTTTTTTTCTAATTTCCCTCCAAATTTAATTTCCAAGCCTAATCTTGATCTTCCAAACCTACCTCCATTCAACCAAATTTCCATACCTAAACTCCTTAAATAGCACCCTCATTTCACTCACTTTCTCAAGCTTTAGAGAGCAAAAAAACCTCTTGCAAATTATATCCCCAACCACCAAAATTCAACAAAGCTCAATTTCTTCTTTTGAAAGTTATCAAGAATTCACATTGAATTCTTGATTAACTTTGAGTTAAACCTTCATCCTTTTTCACTTTTCTTTATCAATTTCAGTAAATCAACCTTACTTGTGAGGTAATTTGGAGTTGTTCTAATCCTTGAAGTGGTAATTCATCTCACCCCATTGTTACACCTTCATCTTCATCATCCACAATGTAGATCTTTGGTGACTCTTGTGATAGATCCTTTTGGATCTCTTTTTATATTTTGATTGTTGGTTTTTATTGTGTTCTTACTCTAAAATTCATGCAAGTTCAGATCTATGATTACAAGGTGTTTGAAAAATATTTTAAAAGAGGATCATGTTGAATTTTGCACATTTTTCAGCCTTTGCACGTAGAGTAACCGGTTAGCAGATATGCAGTAACCAGTTACTTAGTGTATTTTTACCTTGTTTTCTGCATTTTTAAACTGTGTAACCGGTTATCAGATATGCAGTAATCAGTTATACCTGAGTCAAAATGACTTTTTTGTTGATTTTTGGGGCTTTTTTGATATCTTTTTGCTTCTTCTTCCCCTTTTTTCATATTTTTACCTTGGATTACATTTTTAGATGAATTCCTCTTTAATATCAATGGACTTCGGATATCGATTAGAGTGATTTAACATTCATTAATTTAAATCTATCTTCAAGTAAATTGTTAAATTCATGAGAGGTGTTTTGGATTAGTGATATGCTTTTCAAGATTGAATCTATCAATTAGAGGTGATTGATCTTAAAGATGGAAGGACTTTGAAAGTGCATTTCAATTTGGTTCTTCTCCATTCCCTCCCTCTAATTCTCCTTTTTATTTTTGATCGATGGAAGTCTTATGGATTGTGAGATTCCTTTGTTGAATTCATAATCAATACTAGATCACTACCTATTTTATTTTCATGTGGCATTAATTTAGGATGAGAACCTATACGTTGTTCATCTAACATACATTAGCACAAATAATAGTTACCATTATTGGTATTGACCAGCCTCGTTGTAGGGTGACTTCTATATAAGTTACTTGGAGATTGCTTAACATAACTCTACATTTGTCCCTCTCTATCCTTATCGGCATTTGTACTTTCGTGTCCCTAACCTTAATTGGTTGCGCAAGCCCAAGCATGGTTGGTCTTTGTATTAAGTTCACACTCAAACTTGTTGTTGTAGAGGCTTTGATCCTATCAATCTTCTGACAAGTTTTGTTAACTAATAAATTGAGTACATAGGTTAACCATATAGTGCAAAACATAAGACGAAATTCAGTTGTCGCTTTGAGCTTTTAGCTTTGTTACTTTTGTGGATGATTAAGTTCTCCGCATTCTTGTATATTATTATATTGCTTTTATTTCCTTCTTGCTCCCCATCTTCTTTATTTTATCTCTTGCTTCCTTCTACCTTTTATTTTTTATTATGCTTTATATCATCCAATATCATGTTTATGTTTATGTCATTGTATCTTTGTGCTTTTCTTTTCTTTTTGTCCTTTGGACATAAAAACATTAATAAAGGCCTAAACCTCTAAAAACTTGTGCTCCTAATCTTGGATTATGGTTACCATCCCTTGCATTAGACTTAGATTCTAGGACACCTTCCATTTGCTTTGATCATTATGGAGTTGGTACCTTAGCCTTTATTTGGTGTCATATCCTAAATTTTGACCCTAAGATATGTACATCATCAGAAGAAATCCACTTGCTCAAAAGACTGTGCCAGACTGGTTTGAACAATATCCCTGTAATGAATCAGGATTCCTGAGTCCCTCAGAGGATTTAGGAAAAGGACCAATCATTAATACATAAGCTTTTCAACCTTTCATTAATCACTATCAAAGGGTTAATGAATCTCAAATGATGATAAATCTTTCAAAGATTGTACAAAAGTCTAGTGATTTGGGCCCTGAGCCATCACAATCACCAATTAGGGTTTCAGTCAACTGAGCCCTCCAGATGAAATTTTTCATAGATAAATGAGATAAGATCTCCATACATCATCAATAATGTTGACATGACTTTGACAAGCCATTTTCAAGTACAAAAGGTGCAGAGATCAAGGACTGCAAGATTAGAGTTTCACAATGCCCAAATTAGGGTTTCTGACTAATCGGGGAACCAAAAGTCAAAACTTTCATCTGGACAAGAGCATATGCCATAAGTAATGGTTTAAATAGCTCATATACATCATGGAAGTCCATTCATAAGGACCAAATACCTCAGAGGAAGTCCAATCTAAAAATCAAAAATCCAGGGGTGTCCAGTGTGATTTCCATATGGACTAAAAAGTCAAAGTTTGACTTTTTCACCCAAAATGATCCTCATGACCTATATTTCAAGAATATATAGTCCAAGAATGCATTTGATCGCAAAAAATTAGAAATTTGAAGATAACTTGTAAAAGGGGCAACCTTTGAAACTTAGAATATTTTTTAAGTTATGGAAAAAAGTGTTCAAGTACCCTACTTCCAAGCATAATAACTTGTGATCCAAGCATCAGATTTTGGTGAACCAAAGCTCAAATGAAAGATCTTGTAACAAAATACAAATGATCCAACTAGAATTTCGTTATGGATTTCAAGTTGAAGATGGATCAAAATCAAGAGAAATACTGATTTTCAACACTTAGAAAAAATCTGCCTAAGTGTAAAATCAACAAAACATCAAAACTTGGAGGGATTTTCACCAAGTTCCAAGCTGATTCAGATCCTTTTCAAAACAACAATATTGTTGCAAATGTTTCCAACAATTCAAAGAACCAATTGGCATGAAAAGATCTTGCTTGTACATGAAGAAATCATGGATCAAAGTCACCTCAACAAACTGTTTTGCAAAAATAGATTTTTCACAAACTTGTGAAATATGATTTTAGGAAGCAAAGGAAAATGTCAAGTGGTTTTAAGCATCTAAACAATGATTACAAACCTGATCAAACCTGCAAATTCATGATTTCACCATGGAATTCACCAAAATGACATTGATAGAATTCAACATTATGCATTTTGATCCAAGGGCCACAAAGCTCCAAAATGGCATATTCTTGGATCTCTTGTTCAACAAGCAATATGTAGACACAATCCAAGCATCAAACTTCTGAGGAATGTGAATTTTACTGTTGTATAGCTGAGCTATTTGAGAATTTCATCATTTCACATGTAAGAGATATTTTTCATAAACAATGACTCACCATTGTGATCTCAACACTTCAAATCTTGGAGGCCAAGTTTGTTCAACATATTTTCCTATAAATAGAGACCTCACTCCATCATGAAAATTACACCAAAGCCTCTGATCACTAAGTTTTCTCTTCTTTGCTCTCAAAGACTCAAAACTAAATATTTTGAGTAATCACTTATGGTTTTTGAGTTTGAGCTAGCACAAGCTCAAACCAATTTCTCACACACATCACAAATGATGTTTATGAGGTGTTCAAACACTCGAATCACCTCTAAAACTCTCCCAGCCCAGAATCACTCATCAAAACCTCAAAAAGTCCTTGTTTCAGCAACTTGAAGATCAGAAGTTGATCCATCCACTTGCAATCAAGTCCGGGTGTTCAAACACACTCCATATGGTGTAGGGAAGCTTTCCAGATCATCATAACATCTATGGTGTAGGGAAGCTTTCAAAATCACAACTCCAGTTGCAAGCTCAAGTTTAGGTAAGCCTCAAACTTGGCCAATTCATGATCCATGCCTATTTCTTCGCACAATATTTTTTTCCATATGCGCATAATCATATTCTAAGTAATTCCCCTCAATCAATTTCACAAAATCATCATCATGTAGAATTTCATGAGGCTCAACCAAATTAGGGTTCTTCAGTGTTCATCACTGGTTTTTCACTCTACACTAAAAATAAATGAAATTAATTGGTACCATGGTGTTTGTGAGTTAAAAACGAGCAAGATTTATATTTATTTCATTTCATTTTATTACATATTTAGTGTGATATGAGGGATTTTTCAAAATCCCCATTTCTAGGCAACCTGGAGAACACGCGCGTGTTCTTACCATGATCTTGGCGCCTTTTTTTGAAAATTCAAATATTTGAATTTTGTAATTTTATTTAATTCAATCCAAAATTAATTTCTCTCTGATTATTTTGAGTTTTTAAATGATTATTTTTTCATTAATTCTCAAAAATGTCTAAATATTTTATTCCATGAAAAAACCACCAAAAAATATATTTTTTATTTTCATAAATAATTAATTTTATTTTTTTCTAAACATTTTTAAAATCATTTCTTTCACTTGATTTTTCAAACATAAATGATATTCAAGTTGTCTCATGGATAAAACATAAATTTTCAAATATTGATACAAGGTTTCAACTTGTTTTTCAATTGTGTTTGAAATTTATCAAAGTTTTAAATATTTTTAAATATTTAAAATATCAAAAACTGGGGTTTTGATTTTAATCACCCTTAATTTGGTTTTTATCACTCTTGGGCCTCTATTTGAGTGTAAGACCCACCCTTTTTTGAACAATGAACCATTAGAGTTCATCAGATCCATTTTCGAAAACTCGACGTGATCGCCTTTTTCACCGCATTAAGTTTTCATCTGTGAATATCTTTACACATAACAATTTTATTTTCTAAAATGAATTGTCAAAATGTGTCATGAGGAATCCTTTGTGTTTAGGACTCATTCTTTCTGTTTTAAACTTTATCCGGTCTATTTTAAAACTCCGTCAGGATTCCGTATAAGTCCTGAACCCATCATTTGTTTCTTAAACAATTTTTAATGTCTTATACAGAGATCACGAGCATTTGTTTACAAATCTCATCTTCTTTTCTTTTTTCATATTTATGACTAAAGATCTAATACACCAACAACTAAACTGAGTTTCACTCAGGTGAACTGCTTTCTAGGATGTATGCAGCTTTTCAGCACCCAAGTCCTACTTTGTGTATGCAATCATCAAATAATCAATCAACAAAACAAATTTAGGCATCCTTATGTATAAGCCCTATTATTGGATTTTGGGCCTTCTTTTCTCTTTCTAATTTCTCGCTGTTTTCTTAAACTGTTGTGCTTGCTTAAAATAAAATTGTTTGCTAAAATTATCTTTCTTCACCTCATACTAAAGCAAAGATAATAAAATACATCTTAATGAAAAAGAGAATATAATGTAAAACACATCTATAATCTTTCTACCTCGGGATTTTGGGCCTCTGCTTCCCAGTGTAACACCCAGCTTCATTCTTAATAAAAAAAATTAAGAATACTCAAACCTTAGCAAAGACAATACTAAAAGCTGTTAAACACATTCACTGACACCTTTTATTTGTCTGCATGCATCTTTACTGTTTTTACTTGCATCTTTGCTAGAATCTCAACAATCGGTTATTGTCACCAAACCTAACCTCTGAATAACTAGAACAAAACTAAGCAATACATAGCCTCCTCTTGGGATTTATTCAAGGACCCTAAAGCCTCCTAAAAGTGACTTCTCTCAGCCTTAGAAGTTACTCAGCCTCCCTTAGCCCCCTCTCGGGATTTATTCAAGGACCCATGGGCCTCTTATAGATAACCTAGCCTCCTCTTGGGCTTAAACACAAGGACTCTTTCAGGCTTCCTAAAAGCATATGAACAAACCTTAGAATTAAATACAATATAATAGTCTCCCTCTACCCGATGGATGACCAAGCTAGCCTCCTCTTTAGCTTTATACAATTGAATCCTCCCCATACAAATGAATGTCTGATGACCATATCTCACATACATTTCCAACAGACAAAACAGTCTTATTAAAGAGTCAGTCTTTAATAAATTTTCAGCCTCCCATCTTAGGCTTCATATAAGATACAAACAATCAAGAGTCAGTCTCTCATAAATAAGCTTCAACCCGGGCTTCCAAAATAGGACATAAATAAAACTTTTCCAACAGAGACATTTTTCATCCTTTAGATTCAACCTTGGACTTCAATAAAGGCACATATAAATCAAATCTTACTTCTTTAGAGATGACGAATTCTATCTACTGAGCACCTTTTAGCTTCAACCTTGTGCTTCAATCAAGGTACAAACAGTTAAACACTATACAGTTACTCAAAGTCAGTCATAGCCTTGGACTTTAACTTAGCTAATTCTTTTATTATAGTCATAGTCTTGGACTTTAACTAAACTAACACCACTCATAGCCTTGGACTTTAACTAAGCTAACAACACTCAATACAGTCATACTCTTGGACTTTAACTAAGCTAACTTCCCACAATACAGTCATAATCTTGGACTCTAATTAAGTTAAACATCCATCCTTTCTTGAGTTATGCAAATCAAGATAACTCATTCAACTGTCCTGAGCTATGCAATTCAGGTCAACCTTTTAGTCCTCATTAAGCAATGAAATTCAGGGTACCCATTCAACATTTCTTGAGCTATGCAAATCAATATACCATTCAGCTTATGCCTTGAAATGCTAAAGAAATGCATAACTCAAGAAATGAAAATCAATATACAACTTTTATACTGCTTTATGTTTAACTTTCCGCAAAATATATGTTCAAATGATATCCTTTGGGGTGGTCTCTAAAAAATGGGAATGTGGTTAATTTGCATCTGGGTGAGCTTGAGTGCACTTTAAGATAGGTAGGGCATATTTGAGATAGCTTGTTGGGAGTCCAATCCCGACCGGGAGAAACCTCAAAAGTCTTTGAATCATTCTAGGTATCTGGTGTGAAATTGATGTTTATAGCGTACTTCGCGAAAACTCGGCGATTTCCAGTCGGATACTCATAACACTGAGGATTTAGTAAACATTTACCCTTTGACCTTGACTTACATGATCTACAGGTAAAAAAATATTTTACTGTAGAATAAACCTTTGGGAACGGGTGGAGCTTTGACCTCATGATACTGAAACCTTGAACCCATGTTTTCACTGTGTTTTTGTGTGTTGCATTCATGCATTCATCAAAAGAAAACATTTTCCAAAAACAAATTCATCATTATTTTCTCCTTTAAAAGAACTGAACGAACGACTGTTTCATATTATCATCCTTTTCAAAAATGGACTTTGGGCGACTAAAAACCCACAAGTTTACATTCAAGAGTCCGAGATTGGATGATCTTAGAAATCTAGGAAAGTTTGTCACATGTAAGGAATCATTTTGGGAAAATTTTGGAGAAATTTTGTCCCTACAGAAAGTTAGCATGACATAAGGTGTTCTTGCTACACTGGTCCAGTTCTAAGACCCGGTGTACCACTACTTCACATTTCCCGATTATCAGCTCTGCCCGACATTGGAAGAGTACTCTTAGTTGATAGGAATCCCTATTAAAATTCTCTGGATTGGAAGGGATGCCGAGAGAATCAACAATTGTTAGGAATCTTGCTTTGGAAGAGTCATAAGTTAAAGCACATCTACCAAAGGAGGAATCGAGGGTCTGGCCTCCAAATTTCTAATTGAGAGAACATTATACTTTGCCAATATCAGAAATACTATTGGATTCAAAGTTATCTTCGCATTGCTCATCTATGGGATTTTCTTATTTCCCAACGTAGAAAACTTTGTCAACATCAATACGATAAAGATCTTTCTCATCAGAAATCCACTTCCTACACTGCTCGCGGATGTTATCCACTCAGTTCACCTGAGGAATTTACGCAGTAGAGGAATGCTTACTTATTGTGTACCTCTTCCTTACAAATGGTTCACTTCCCACTTACCCAAGTCATCAACATTTTGGGAAACTACAAGTGGAATGCACTGGTTATAGAAGATTATGTCTTTGACCAATTCAAACATCAGTTGGTCCAATCCAGTCTATGACATAATCATGATCATCACCAGCTATGGTAATTTCCCTAATGTGCCTCTCATTGGTATCGAGGGAGGGATTAATTATCACCCAAAGTTAGCTCGACGTCAGATGGGATACCTAATGAGAGATATACATGTCAATGCTCAAAATGAAGGAATTTTCTTTGAAGAAGGAGAAGAGCACAAGACTATCAAGGGAGAAATTGTGCATGTTTAGAAACATGTACATAAGAAAGGAATATAATCTATGGGAAAACCAAACTGTATCTCTTTGGATCCTTACCTACAATGGGTACAAGCCATAACATTGAAATTGAGGATGCCTTACCCTCGACAAGGGGTGCTTCCACGAAAGGAAATTATTCTCTACTTCATGAATGATACAGAGAAGCTTCAGATAGATTTCAACAAAATGCAAAGAAAGAGAGACTCCTGGAAAAACAAATATCATATTATTAGCTTAGAGAATGTCAAAGTTCAAAGTCTCCTGAAAGAAAAGGAGGACCTCATTGAGGTACTTGAGTACCACATCATAGAGAAGGAGGAACAACTACCTGTTCAGGGTAACGCCAAAACCTTCTACACTTGGAAAAGAACTGAAGATCTGGAAGAAGTCCCACTCAAGAGACAAAAAATAGATTGCCAAGAAACTGGTCCCAGCAAAGAGAGCTTTAGAATTTTAAACTTTATTTTTTGCATTTGAATAATGTACCATGGATGTAACTCGTTTCAGTTCAATAAAAAACCTTTGTATGATACTTTGCAATAGTTTGTTCAATCAGTTCTTTCTTTAATAAAGGAGAAAAATAAAAATAAAATTAATCATTGCATTATCATTCATCATTTGTATAATTTGCATGTTTTTTTTTATCGAGTCTTATTTTGTACTTCTTTAGAAGTCAAACTGTCTCATTCGTACAATACTCGGGCCTGTCTCCAAAAAAGAATGGAAGACCTCGAGGAAGAGAACATAGTGTTGAAAGAGGAGCTCTCTAATGTGAATTCAACTATGGGAAGGCTCAAATAAATGGTCAAAGCTCTGACTGTAGCTCAAAATCTTCACCAAAGAACAATGATCTCCAAAGTCGTGTCTGCACTGATTGAAGAGATGTTGTATAAGGATCCAAGGTATGAGATGCCAAAGGATTGTCCATGGGGCATGCCACCTGGTTTTATCCTGAAAGGATATGATCCACGAATAGTTGAAGAATTGAGGAAAGCCGCAGGACCGTCTCAGTTTGAAAGTTACAAACTTTGAACTTTTCAAGATGCATTAGCAAAGAATGCCATACCAGGAGGTTACAAACTCCCGGTACCTGAAGTTCCGACTGAAGTACAAGTTGTACCATCTCCACTGGTACACATTACCTCGGAAAGTCAAAGGTACTCTCCTGCTCCTAGTGAAAGGGGAGGAACCAATGAAAGGATAAACGAATTCCAAAAATAGTTTGCAGCAATGAAACAAGAATTACAGTCTCTCAGGGGACAAGAGTTGTTTGGAAGCAACGCATCAGATCTATGCTTGATCCCTAATGTTCAAATACCGCAATAATTCAAAGTGCCAGATTTTGAGAAGTACACGGGTGATTCTTTCCCTCAAAGTCATTTAATAATGTACGTCCGGAAAATGTCCACTCAAATGGACAATCTAAAGCTACTAATTCACTACTTTCAGGATAGCTTAACTGAGGCAGCGCTTCATTGGTACATGAAGCTCAATCGTACAAATATCAATAGCTTCTGAGATCTTGGTAATACTTTCATTGAACAATATAAATTCAATTTGGATGTGGCTCCCGATCGGGACCAGCTCAAAGCAAAGTCTCAAAAGGGTAATGAAACTTTCAATGAGTAAGCAGAAAAATGGCATGAAATTGCTGCTCAAATTTCTCATCCTCTTGGAGAGAAAGAAATGACAAAAATCTTCCTTAAGACATTGAGTTTATTCTATTATTAATGAATGGTTGCAAGCACGCCCAATGATTTCACCAAGATGGTAAACATAGGAGTGCATTTAGAAGAGACAGTTAAAGAAGTACGTTTAGTCAAATATGTTGAATCTTCAAGTTCCAATAAAAGATATGGAAGTTCCTTCCCAAAGAAGAAGGAACAAGATATCAACAACATATCTCTGGGTAAACATCGACAAATATTTGCACCTCGTCAAGAGGAGACGGTATCTCCTGTTATTACCTCAACTGTAGCTCCAACGTATCAACCTTAGATCGCTCGGAACTCTCCTAATCAATAACAGTATCAAAAAAGGCAACAACCTCCTCAACAAGCTCGTCCACAATTTAACAACAACGGGTATCCCAGGGCTCCATCTATTGACCCTATACCTACAACATATGCTAATTTGTTTCCACTATTACCAAGCAAGGGGCACATTCAAACAAAGACTCATGTTGCAATTCCTGCTGATCCCCTTCCATGGCATAAAGCTGACAAATCATGTCCTTATCATCAAGGAGGGAAAAGGAATAACATTGAAAATTTCATGGCTTTCAAGAACGACGTCCAGAGACTCATCAGGAATAAAGTTTTATCTTTCAGAGGTACTAATCCAAATTTTCAAACAAATCTGTTACCGCAACATGAGAAAGCGTCAGTCATCTGGATTCAAGATCAGGAAATTTGAGGAGTCAATTTACTTAATGATCCTCCAAGAATTGTTCAAAACTTTGATATCCAAACAATGAATGTCAATCTGGTTGCAATGGATTCCAGACAAAGTCTACATCATAATTTACCACAACATGACTACCAAAGTTGCTTTGTCTGCTCAATAAATGATCAAGGGTGCTCCTTTGTACAGGAAACCCTTCAATGATAAATAGATTTAGGATGGATTCAAGATTACCGTGAAGTGGATGATCCTTAGATCAACATGGTTCGAGTCTTCGACATTCGCATAATGAATACTAGTTTAGTTAAATTGCACTCCAAACACGTCGGACTTAGATTCTTATCAATGCACAATTATCGGAACTGCAGAGGTTGCTCTGAAAGTAATCAAGGGTGTCCAACAGTGCAAAGATATCTTCAAGCTTTATTGGACCATTGGTGGTTTCCAATTTACATGGACGAAGAAACTGGTCAGATTGGTCTCAACAATGGTACTCCGGCTAGAAGACAAATTTTGATGCCAAAATACAAGATTCAAACAGAGTTAAGATGCATCATATACAAAGTCGATACGATCTTTTTCCACCTCACAGTAATGAAAATTGAGAGGTCTACTCAAAAGATAAACGAGGATGCATCATAGTTCGCATCTCTGAGATCAAATGGAGCAAGGTGTTACTTGTCTGCAAGAGTCACAACAGATCAACATGATACGGGAAGTTCCAGCAGTTGAACTTATGGATTATGAAACCGACAAAGAGATTCTCAATATAATCCCTTTGATCGAGGAAAATAAATGCTTGGAAGTTCCCTTTGATAGCGGAAAAATTCACAAGCCAGTACCGATAAAGGTTACTTTTGACAGCTGAAAGGCTCGTGTAACCCCTTTGGTCATCTACTTACCAGGCTCAGTGCCTTATGTTTTAGAGAAATCAATTCCATACAAGTACGAACTAACAATCATGGAAGGAGGGAAAGAAGTACCCCTACCATCTCTTGTCAGTGTCGCTGATATCAGTCGAGTCACTGGAAGTGCACGAATATTCAACCGAGGAGTTGAAGAAACTGCAAAGGAAAAGGAATCTCAAGTTGAGGTCATTAACCCGCCAGTGGTCCAGACAAGTAATCTAGAGCCTGCAACAAAGGATAAAAATGAAATCCTTAGGCTCATCCAAAGAAGTGAGTACAACATTATGGATCAATTAGTACAAACTCCTTTGAGAATTTCGATGTTTTCTCTTCTGCTCAGCTCAGAAGCTCACCGAGAAGCATTACAAAGGGTTCTGGAGCAAGCCTTTGTAGAAATTCATTCGAGCTGAGGAATTGCTATTTTTGGTATTTTTGACATGTTCTCCCCTGAAAAGGTTAATGAAAGAAAACAAAATATTTTTGGATTTAAATTAATGATTAGTAAACATAAACAAATAAAAGCACATAAAAGCAATGATGATCCCCTATGAGGCATAAACCTGCAACAAAAAAGGACCGAGGTACCAGCGTGTGATCTTGTTTGTATGCAAAATGATACAAATGCAAATAAAAACTTAGTGGCAAGAATTAGGGTGTTACAGATACAAAGGCAATACTCTTGTTTTTCTTTTCAGTTCTATCATTTATTGTCATCTCAAAGGTTTACAATGATTCAATGAGTTCATCCACTTTAATGGTGCTAATGTCATGGGTTTCTTCAATAGTTGTGACCTCCATACTAAAACTTTTAGGTATGGATCTTAATACTTTTCTGGCCAATTTTTCCTCAGACATCTTCTCTCTTAATGCATAAGAAGGGTTGAAAAGAGATGAATTCATCTTCCTTCATTATCAGATTTTCAAACTTTGTTGTGAGGAGCTTCAACCTTGACATACGTACTTTGGAGATGCATTCATGTGTAGTTTTGAGAATCTCCCATGCCTTTTTGGTTTCACAACATGTGTTGATTAATCTAAACATGTTTTTCCACACCATTGAAAATAACATTTAGAGCTTCAGAATTTCCAAGAGCTTCATCATCTTCAGCATTAAACCATTCAACTTTTGGCTTTAAGATTGATGTTGCATCTTGAGAGGTATTCATGGGATTTTTCCAACATTTTGTTATAGCCTTCCATGTTTTGTTGTCCATGGACTTAAGAAAAGCAATCATTTTAGCTTTCAAATAATCATAGTTGGTACCATCCAAGACAAATGGTCTATTGACTTACCCTTGTTCCTTAGTATTATCCATTTGAACATAAAATACTTTCCATGGAGCTCACCCAAACAGGACATGTGGTCTACACTGAACAAATGTTGGACACAATGTCTTAGACAATATGTGCCACATAAAACAATTTAAAATAGACAAAGGAATTTAAAGCAGAAAGAAATAAAGAACACAAGAGAATTGTTAACCCAAATCAGTGCAACATCTCATACATATGAGGGGCTTCTAACCCAAAAAAGAAAATTCGTTCTCAATAGTATTATAGTACAATAAGTCTTAAATGAATAAACCTTGTTCAATTCTTACTTCCTACTACTCGTGTCTTTCTATTTAGGACACCCCTAAATATGAGAACACTTCTCACTTTCTCTTAATCACTACCTTAGTGATTTTAGGCTTTCAACATATTAAAGATGTTAAGTTACAATTCAACTAACAATCAACCTTAATACCTTGAATATTTAGTTTAGGTTTCTTTATAGATTTACAATAAAAAACAAGAATACAAATACTCAAATAACAATACCCTAACACAATAGATCATCAATACTTGTGTGTTATTTTTGTGTTTTCTTTGTTGGGTCTGAGTCTTTATTATAACACTCCATCTTTGAGGTATTCAATAATATTTTATTTGATGCATATTTGTTTTGATGAATATTTGAGTTTCTTATCCAAAAAGATATGATTTTAAAATCAATTAAAACCTTCTTAGATTTGATATGGTTTTGGAAAATCTCTTAGACAATTTTCCTTGAATTCATATTGCTAAAATATACACAACATAAATCACAAATCTTCTTGGAATTAACCAAACACGCACTCAGATTTAGTCACTGAATTTATCTTCCAGATTGAGGATAAATGTTGCACACATGCTAGAACATCATGTCCCACTTGTTGTCTCTCCACAAATTCATCTTGTTTTACCTAAAGCCAACCAAAGAAATAACAAGCTCCTAAACAAATAAATTCTTATAAAATAATACTTTAATTAATAGATAATACATTCTTGGTAAATTAAAATTAAGCCCTCATCCAGAACAATGATCCCCACTTAAACACAAGAACACTCTTGAAGCACTAAGGAAAATATATGTGAGAAAAATGAGAGGTTTAGAAAATGATGAAAATTTGAGAAAGTAGGGTCTATGATTTTATGGATGATTTGAAATGATATTGAAGCTCTCTATTTGTAGGAAAAATTATGGTTTTAATTTGGAAATAATCCATGGGCGAATTAGATGCCATAATCGATTAGGCCAATCAATTATTACACCTCAATAATAGATTGTTCAAGCCATAAATGGATGATTTTGATATTTAGTTGTTACCAATATTTAAAAGACTAGTTTTTAAAAATATTTTTATGTGATTTAAGCAAATAAATAAAGGATTCTCAAAGGTTTTTTTTGTGTGTGCGTATGTGCGTATGTGTGTATGCGTGTATGCATTTTTTTTAAAAATAAATAAATTTGTGTATGCGAACTATTCACTCGAATTTGCTTCTTGAATCTTCCAGCCCCAACAATCAGCTAATAAGTCTCTATATGTTGCAATATTTACTTGAATCCTATGGTATCTTGAGCGTTGGTCTTTTCAAAGATTAAGAAGAATTTCTACCATGTCTGTAGGCTTCCACACAACACCACCAAGGTCAACCTAGAAAACAAAACCTCCTTCTTTTTTCATCGGACTTGTCAGAACCAGTCACAACACTAGACATTCTTGAAAGCTTAAAGTCTTTGATTCATGCAACTTTACTGTTTACTCAAACAGACAAAACCAATTGATCTTTCACACTTCCTCTCTTTAACAACTCCAAAGCTCCAAGACTTGTCATCATTCTTTGATTTTAGCAACACACGGAAACCTTGAATCATCTATCTTTAAGAGGCTTGAGACATCTTCAAGTTGATCACCATCATCAAAGAGTTGAAAGAGAAAACAATCGAGAACTTTGAAACAAAAGTCTTCACAACATAGTTGGATATTAGGTGTTGATTTCAAAGACATGACTTTATCTTCAAGAGCATCTTTAAATGAATAACTTGATTCAAGAGGATAGTTTGATAATAGAAAACATCTTAAGCATTTTTTACAGCTTGATCTCTCTTTCACTATATATATCGTTGGATATCAGGCGTTGTCATCATCAAAATCAAAGACGTAATCAATTGATATTTTTTTCGATCAACAAACTCCACCATCTTAAATCAACTTGACAATACATATAAGCATATAGATCCACAAAGTTCATATATGTGCTAGAGATGAAAAATAGTGAACATGAACATTAAATTTGAGTTATAGACAATAATAAATGATTTGAATCTAGTTAAAGAATTAATTGAATCAAGTAAACAGGAAACTCATATTTTTTTATGTGATTCAAATCACACCCGACTATAATTCAAATCAAGGATCCATAAATGATTTCAAAATTATACTACTTACTCATGATCCAAATCAAATCAATCTGTGATTCTAAATAAAACCAGTTGTGATTTGAATTAAGTGAGCTCGTGATTCAAATCATGTTTTCATAAGTCAAAGCCCTGCTTGATTCGTTTCATGCTTGTCATAAATTTGATATGAATCAACTTCTATAATTTTAATCAAAAACTTGTTTTATACATGCAAAAGACATTTTCAAGAGACTCCAACAATACCTATTTTGAAGAACTCAATCATTAAAATAATAAACATAACGGCAAGAACAAAACACAAAAAAACATAGGAATACTCTATGAGTATTTTCGCTTTTCACATATCCTACTCACATTTTAAGCACAAATTTAAATATTTTGTAAAAAAACACAATTTAAAAATATTATTAATGATGATTTGATTTCTTAAAAACAAGAACAATATTGTAAATTTTTTTTTCCTAACAATTATATGGACATTGTAGAAATATTATCACAATATTTGAATCCACCATCAATTTTTTTTTTTTAAATTTTATTTTCAAAACTCAAAATCTAATCAAATAATCGACTAATCTGATGAGATCAATCACATTGTCCACTAATTTAACACAAAGGCCTCACCAAATCTTTTAGTGCTAAATTATTAATTTTTTCAAGTGTATTAATTTCAAGAAAAATTTACCTTCTATTCATTAAATTATATTTTTACTCAACAATTTTTTTAAACATTTATATTATCCTTATTCTAATTTTTTTTTCAATTTTCTTAATATGTTTTGAATTTATATTATCCTTATTCTATTTTTTTCTTTTCAATTTTCTTAATATGTTTTGAATAAGTCAAAATTTGAATTTACAAGAAAACAAAAGAGGTGGGCAAAAGAATTATATATTTTCAAAATATTAGAGGCAAATATGAAATTTTACAAAATTTAAGGAGTACAAAATTTAAGGGGTGGGGATATCAAGTAAAATATTTCTTTTAATTTATCAATTGCTCATATTCTCGTTTTATTGCAGATTAGTCCGGTAAATATCAAATAATTTTAAAAAAGTAAGGTTATTCATAATTTTTCAACCCATTTCCAATGTTTTTAGAGATCTCCAAAATATATCCAAAATGTTTTCTGATTTAAGACAAAATACAATAAATAAATAACTTTAATGGGAGTGGATTGAATAATTATGATGTTATTTTGTATTTTAAGACATCAACAAACTTGAAAAAAAAAAGTCATTTTAATATCTTAGAAAAAATTCTATACATAATTTGGTCATACAAAGAATTATAAAAGAACGAAGACATTGAAGATGGTAAATTATAATTTTTTTTGTTAAGATTTGAAAACTTCATATGTTATTCAGAATCAAAATATTTGGTTGGAAGATTTTCTTGAATATGATAGCGATTAAAGATCAACGATCAAATAAAGGTATTTTAAATCCTCAATTGATAAATCTTGTGTGCTATGTATTTAGGCTAAAGAGAATTTAGATCACCTATTCTTCTATTATTGTCAAGTGATGAAGAAGGTTTGGCGTTTGTGGAAGATTTTGATTAGATATTTCTTTAAGGAGGGAGGGGCTAGCTTGAAAGAATTTTCTTTGTATACTGGAGCATTAAAGCAAGAAAAAATTAAGAAGGGGAAGGATGGAATAGTTTGATTGACTATTTTTTGGTGCATTTTGAATTATAGAAACAAAATATTGTTCAAAAATTCAAAATGTAATGTTTGAGATTTAATTTGGTATATTAAATTTAAGATATAAAAATTGTCTCTCATATGAGACATTCCTAATCTCAGCTGTAATTTCTATGATTTCTATAAAGATCTCACTTATGTTTTCTTAGTTAAATTGTTGTTTGTCGGGAATATTTTTTGTTTTTTTCTAGAATTTTCTTGTTGTTTTTGTAATCGAGTAAGAGTATCCTAATTGTAGCTCGATTTTTGTGGTCTTTAATCACTATCGCATTTTTGTTACTTTCTGATTTCTTATTTTTTTCCCGGTGAAGTTGCTTATGGAAGGGAAAATATATCTTAACCTCACCCCGCTTTGCATACTGTTATTTAACAGATGCCCACATAGTTTTGGGTTCTGCTTTAGCTTAATTCAACTCTTGGATTAGTGCAAAATTTGTTCTTTTTTTATATTGGGATTTCTATGATATGGGTATGGGTATGAGATGAGTGCAGATTGATAGGTGATGTTGATATTTTTGTGTTTCTGTATCATCATAGTTTTCTGATGTTTTTCTTAGGTTTAGAAACCTAATTGTTGTTTTTTGTTTGGTGTGCTCGCAAAGTTCTTACGACCTTTTGCCTACGTACCCCAAAAAGAGAATTGAGGGATCAAAGCATCGTAGTTCCTCCTAAAAGGCTAGAGCTAGGAGGAAGGGGTTGATTTGTGTCTTGATTAAAGCCCGAGATTGAAACTGAAAATTTTGTTTGTTTCCTAATCAAAGGCTAGGATTGAAGCTGAAAAATAGTTGTTTGTAACTGGTTGGTTGATTGGTTGCTTGAATTGCATAGCTCAAGGCATAAGTTGAATGGTATTTTGATTTGCATAGCTCAAGAAAGGCTGAATGGGTACCCTGAATTGCATAACTTAAGGAGGACTGAATGGTTGACCTGAATTGCATAGCTCAGGACAACTGAATGGATTATCTTTATTTGTATTGCTCAAGAAAGGTTGAATTTTTAGCTTCGTTAGAGTCAAAGACTATGTCTGTATTGTGGAAAATTAGCTTAGTTAAAGTCCAGGATTATGATTGTTGGGAATGAATTAACTTATTTAAACTCCAAGACTATGACTGTATTGAAATAATTAGCTTAGTTAAAGTCCAAGGCTATGACTGGTGTTAGCTTAGTTAAAGTCCAAGGCTATGACTGTAATGAAAGAATTAACTTAGTTAAAGTCCAAGGTTGTGACTGATTTTGAGTGATTATATAGTGTTTGACTGTATGTGCCTTGATTGAAGCCCAAGGGGATAGCTAAAAGGTACTAAGTAGAGAGAATTTGTCATCACTAAAGAGGGAAGAATTGTTTTATGTGTGCCTTGATTGAAGCCTAAGGTTGAAGCTAAAGGATGAAAACTGACTCTGTTGGAAAGTTTTATTTCTGTCCTGATATAGAAGCCCAGGTGTGAAGCTTATTTGTGAGAGACTGACTTTTGATTATCTGTATCTTATATGAAGCATAAGATGGGAGTATTCAATTGTACAAAACCCAAGAGGAGGCTATCTTGTTTATCTATCGAGGAGAGGTAAACTATTGTACTTGTTTTGATTCTAAGGTTTGTTTCTATATTTTTAGGAAGCCTGAGAGGGTACTTGTGTTTAAGCCCAAAAAGAGGCTAGGTTACCTGTATGAGGCCATGAGTCCTTGGATGAAGCCCAAGAGGAGGTTAGGGATGGCTGAGTAACATCTAAGCCCGAGAGAAGGCACCTCTAGGAGGCCTGAGGGTTCTTGAATGAAGCCCAAGAGGAGGCTATGTTTTTCCCTAGTTTTTATTCTAGTTATTCAGAGGTTAGGTCTGGTGACAGTAACCCGATTACTTAAATTCTAGTAGATATGCAAGTATAAACAATAAAGATGCATGCAGATAAATAAAAGTTTCAGTAAACGTGTTTAACAACTTTTAGTATGTCATTGATATGGTTTGAGTATTCTTAAGTTGTTTCATTAAGAATGAAGCTGGGTGTTACACTAGGAAGTAGAGGACCAAAATCCCGAGGGAGAAAGATTACATATGTGTTTTAACATTGCATTCTATTTGTCATTAAGAAGTTTATTATTATATTTGCTTTAGTATGAGGTGAAGAAAGATAATTTTGGCAAACAGTTCTATTCTAAGCAAGCAACAACAGTTTAAGAAAACAACGACAAGTTAGAAAGAGAAAAGATGGCTTAGAAGCCAATAATAGGGCTTAAACATAAGTATGCCTATGAAATTTGTTTTGTTGATTAATTATCTGATGATTTCATACAAAGAGTAGGACTTAGATGCTGAAAAGCTATTTACAACCTAGAAAGCAGTTCACCAGAGTGAAGCTCGGTCTAGTTGCTGGTGTATTAGATCTTTAATCATAAAGATGAAAAAAGAAAAGGAGATGAGATTTGTAAACAAATGCTCATGATCTCTGTATAAGAGATTGAAAATTGTTTAAGAAACAATTAGTGGGTTCAGGACATATGCGGAAGCCTGACGGAGTTTTAAAACAGACCTAGAAAGTTTAAAACAAAAAGGATGAGTCCTAAACACAAATGATTCCTCGTGATACATATTGACAATTCATTTTAGAAAATAAATGGTTATGTGAAAGACATTCATATATGAAAACTTAATGCGGTGAAAAAGTCGATTGCGCCGAGTTTTTGAAAATGGATCAGATAAACCCTAATGGTTCATTTTTCAAAAAGGGATGAGTCTTACACTGTAATAGAGGCCCAAGAGTGTGACAAAATTCAGATTGAGGGTATGAAAGTCAAAACCCTATTTTTGAAATATTTTGAATATTTATTTGAATTAAAATATTAGAATATTTGATAAATTTCAAACACTAATGAAAAACAAGTTGAAACCTTGGATCAATGTTTGAAAAGTTATGTTTTATCCATGAAACAACTTGAATATCATTTATGTTTGAAAAATCAAGTGAAAGAATTGAATTTTTATATGTGTAAAAACAAATAAAATTAATTCTTTAAGAAAATAATAAATTAAAAAAATAAGTTTTTTGATATTTTTCATGGAATAAAATATTTAAACATTTTTGTGAATTAATGAAAATATAATCATTTAAAACTCAAAAGAATCAGAAAGTTATTAATTTTTGAATCAATTAACAAAATAATAAAAAATTCAAAAATTCAAAAATTTGAAAAATGGCGCCAAGAACAAGCCAAGAGCATGCGTCATGGCTGTCTTGCCCAGAATTTGCAAAATGGATCGTATCTCATGGAATAAGCATCCATTTGAGATGATTTAGACATCAAAATCACTCGTTGTGATCCTACGAACCCAATGGTACCAATTAATTTCATTTATTTTGTGTGTGGAGTGAGAAATCAGTGATGAACACTGAATAATCCTAATTTGACCTGAGCCTTGTGAAATTCTACATGATGAGGATTTTGTGAAATTGATTGAGGGTAATCTCTTAGAATATGATCATGCACATATGGCAAAAAGATAGTGCGAGGAAATATGTATGAATTATAATTTGGCCTACTTTGAGGCTTACATGAACTTGGAGTTGCAGCTGGAGTTGTGATTTCGAGTTGGAGGTGTTACAGAGATGTTATGATGATCTGGATAACTTCCTTACACCATATGGAGTGTGTTTGAACACTTGGACTTGATTGCAAATGGCTGGATCAAGTTATGGCCTTCAAGTTGCAAAAACAAGGACTTGGAGGTTTTGATGTGTGATTCTGGGTTGGAGGTGTTTAAGAGGTGATCTAAGTGTTTGAACACCTCATAAACATCATATGCAATATGTGTGAGTAATTGGTTTGAGCTCGTACTAGCTAAACTCAAAAACCAGAAGTGATTGCTCAAAATATTTAGTTTTGAGTCTTTGAGAGCAAAAAAGAGAAAGCTTAATGATCAGAGACTTTGGTGTAATTTTTATGATGAAATGAAGTCTCTATTTATAGGAAAATATGTTGAACAAACTTGGCCTTCAAGATTTGAAGTGACAAGGTCACAATGGTGGGTTATGGTTTATGAAAAATATCTCTTACAAGTGAAATGCTTATTTTGTGAAATAGCTCAACTATGCAGTAGGAAAATTCACATTCCTCAGAAGTTTGATGCTTGGATTGTGTCCACCTATTGCTTGTTGAACAAGAGATCCAAGAGTGTGCAGGTTTGATCAGATTTTTAATCATTGTTTAGATGCTTAATTCCACTTGACAATGTACTTTGACTCAAAAAATCAAATTTCACAAGTTTGTGAAAAATCTGTTTTTACAAAATAGTTTTGGATGATCACTTTGATCCATGATTTCTTCATGTACAAGAAGATATTTTCACACCAATTGGTTCTTTGAATTGTTGACAACATTTTCAACAACATTGGTGTTTAGAAGAGGATTTGAATCAGCTTGGAACTTGGTGTAAAATCCCTCCAAGTTTTGATGTTTTGCTGATTTTACACTTAGGTGTATTTTTTCTAAGTGTGAAAATCAATATTTTTCTTGATTTTGATTCATCTTTAAGTTGAAATCCATGGGGAATTGGAGTTTCTCCTAGTTGAATCATTTGTAGTTTGTTGTAATATCTTACATTTGATCTTTGGTTCACCAAAATCTGATGTTTGGATCACAAGTTACGATGCTTGGAAGTAGGGTACTTGAACACTTTTTTCCATAACTTAGAAAATTTTCTAAGTTTCAAAGGTTTCCCCTTTTACAAGTTATCTTCAAATTTTTGTTTTTTTTGTGATAAAATACATTCATAGACCATATATTCTTGAAATATAGGTCATATGGATTATTTTGGGTGAAAAAGTCAAACTTTGACTTTTTTGGTCTAGATGGAAATTACACTAGATACCCCTGGATTTCTGATTTTTCTGGCTGGATATCCTCTGAGGTATTTTGACTTTATTAATGGACTTACATGATGTATATGAGCTATTTGAATAATTCCCTATGGTATATGCTCTTGTCTAGATAAAAATCTTGTCTTTTGGTCCCCCAATTAGTTAGAAACCCTAATCTAGGCACAGTGAAACCCTAATCTTGCAGTCTTTGATCTATGCACCTTTTGTACTTGTAAATGGGTTTCCATGGTCATGTCAACATTCTTGATGATATGTGGAGGCCTTGTCTCCTTTTCCCATGAAAAATTTCATCTGGAGGGCTTAGAGGATTGAAACACTAATTGGTGATTGTGATGGCTCGGGGCCCAGATCACTGAAACTTTTGTACAATCTTTGAAAGATTTTCCATTACTTGAGATTACTTAATCCTTTGATTGGTGAATGAAAGTTTGAAAATATTATGTATTGATGATCGGTCCTTTGCCTGAATCCTCTGAGGAACTTATGAATCCTGATTCATTACGGGGATCCTATTCAAACCAGCCTGGCATAGTCCTCTGGCCACTGGATTTCTTCTGATAATGTACATATCTTAGTGTCAAAATTTAGGGTATACCACTAATTCCTCAATTAATATTGCTTTCATTGTTAAAAAAAACAAAAGAAACTTTTTAACTTTAAATAAAAAAATGGGTAACTTGATTCATCGTTAAAAAAGAAACAGATAATGCTAGTAACACATTATTTAGCTCATAGTTTTAAAGTTTTTTATGGGTCATTCTTTAATAAAAGGAAAAATACTCAAATTGGCCTCTTAACTATATCTCGGGGTCCAATTTGGTCTCTTATCTTTAAAAAGTGTCAAAGTAGTCCTTTAATTGTTCAAAAAGGTCAACGTTAGTCCTTTCCGTCCATTTGTTTACTAACAACGTCAATTTTTCCATGCTGGCATCTGGCGTGGCGCTGATGTGGCGTATGATAGTTATACTATTAATTAAAATTCAATAAAACCTCAAAAACGTTGTCTTAAACATGGATTCGAACCAAGTACATAATCACCATAAATGTTACTTTACCATTGATGCATTTTTCTTTTTGTAATTAAATTTACAAACTAAAATTATTAATTCTCAATCATGTTTCTCAATCTGGGTTTATTAATCATGTTCCTCAAAAGGGTTTATCAACAACTATAAGAACAACAATCTAGAAAAATCAACAACAATGACGATTCTTCTTCAACCTCAAAATCTGGGAAAATCAATCCAAATGAAACTGAAATCAACCGGTGTACTATTTTCAGGTTGGAAAGAAATGTTAAGCAACCTAACTCATCCTTGGAATATTCAAATAAGTTACAGTTGCCACAAAATAGTAGAAGTGAGGATACCCAGATGAAGAAGTAGATGCAAAATTAGAACTAGGGTAAATCCAATTATACAAATAAGGAACACAAACAAGGCCAGAAGGATTAACAAGAGGGTGGGGGTGTTTGATATAATCATGTCTCTGGTAGGGTTAACATAGACACAATGTGGGTGACGAGGGTAAGATTCCATGAGCCAGATAACAACAGGGATATTATAGGTAACACATTGATAGGTCATGAGTATGGTTCCATCGGCTTGGAGGAGATTAACAGTGCAACCATCGTTGTGAGTGAAAGTATCGGTTTTAGGTTCAAGGGAATGGAAAGTTGTTAGGAGAAAGATCAAGTGTTGACAGATAGGACCGCGCTAGGAGAGGACGGAGCTGAGGAATTTTAAGATTTGTTATGTCTCTACATTAAGACAAATGTTCTGATAATTCCTTAAGACATTTATCCTAAAACTACACCAACAAATTTGGTAATCCCTTGTTTGTATAATCCATAAGAAGACAACATCATTTCAATTGTATAAAAATTGGTTCTTTATGTTATTATTGTTTTGTTTGAGGTGTTTATGTGGTTGTTTTGATGAATATGGTTACAAGGTGTGAAACAATTTTGAAACTATTGTTGCAAATTACCGAAACCCAAAAATCATTGTTGGAATTGTGAATAATCTGTCATATTTTACTTATTAAAGTTTATTGGATTTGATATAAAAAGTATATTTGATTGTTGGTGTTGCTGGGTTCGTAAGATAATTCTGGACAAACTTATGTTGATGATGATCCTCTTTAGTTTGAGTGGAGAAATACACAATTTTATTCCATTCACTGTGTAAGATATACAAATAAGTGTGAAGTGGTGTGGCGATTGATAGCTATTTAAGCAATTGAGAGATCAAGTGTTTGAATCCTGACTGCTACAAAATTTTTCAGAAATTTTCTGCCTATTTAATGACCTAACGTGAACCTTTTTGAACACTCAAAAGACTAAATATGGCCCCGAGGTAAAATTCATGGATCAATTTAAATATTTTGCCTTACTAAAATGTAGATACAATATCTTAGATGATATGACACTAATATAATAATAAGTCATGTATTAAATTTGCAAGTCATAATCTATTTTTTTATCAAAAGTAAAATTTATTATTTTTAAAATTAATTAATTATATTTTTAATTTTTATGTTACGAACTTTCATTTCAACTATTCTCTTTGAGAGTCTGTCACAATAATTCTTCTAATTTGTGATAGTTCACTTGTATGTCACTTACTTGCAACACAATCAAACTGCCATTAAATCTAAACTTAATATGCTTACACACTTTAGAGATGATTTTTTACGAAGTATGAATTCAATGAGAGACTACTCGAAATATGATTAATTAGTACAGTACAAGGGAAAGAAAAGTATGAATTACCTATCTCTTTCGTTTGCTTCTTGTGTGTGGAATATATTCTCCATTATTATTTTCAATGTAGCTACAGATTATTTACTCATTTGACATTTCAGTATAACAGTATATAATTCCGTTTTGTATATAAAAAACAAATGGCTACTATACTTCCAACTTTTTGTTCTTTTCTTCATTTTACCTTTACGAGTAGTGTTGAGTTTGGAAAGTGTTGAGAATATAGTTAGTAGTTAAAATTAGTTGTTTGTTAGTGTTAAAGAATATAATTGGTGGTTAAAATTACTTGTTTATTTTCATGAATGCTATTGTATGTCTTATGTTTTTAAAAGCAAAAAATCTAAACAACTAAGAGTTTGTTGGTAAGATTAATTTTTAAAAGAAGTGGAATACCAAGTGGTTGCTATAGAATGCACCAGTATAAATGCAGCAGCCATGCTATGGTATAAAATTTGAATTCTCATTCCTTTCCGGAGATTTTGACGCCGTTAGCAGGTATGGTGTTTATTGTAAAAATCTGTCTGTATTTTTTTTTTTGAGGAATTGGATTCTCCTTCGCTAACGAAAACTCCAACGATGGTGTTGATTATGATATTAAAGCTTTGTTTAATTATTATCGTGATAATATGGTGAATTTGTTTGAAATTTAATATCAATTGAATGGATCGAGGTTGGAATCGTAGACGAAATCACTTTCTTAAAAAGTATTTCAATCACTCTCAAAATTGTCTTAGAGTTGGAACGCATAAATATCTAAGATAATTCAACCTTATATCGAATTTGCGCAAGACCAACGAAAACTTGATTATGTAGTGAAGAGTGTTTGGAATTTCTACAAGAGGATTTCCGATATAAGATTATTTTCTGAATTTCGGAATGAGGTATTTATAGGTCATACATGTGTTGTTTCACAAGGTTGCGACCCTTGATGAAACAACACCTTTTAACCAAAAGTTGCATTGTCTCCAAGCATTACTTATATTCATTCCAAAGCAACACTTCACGAAGTGTTGTTGTATATTTTAAATTCGAAATTCAAATTTTTAGTAGTCCAAGATAAATTTAACGACAACTTCCACCGGTGGATGTTTGGTGCAAAAACTGACCAAAATTCCCTCAGACAGATTTGAAGGTAAATTCCACCGATGGATGTTTAGTGCAAAAACTGACCAAAATTCCTTCAGACAGATTTGAAGGAAAATTCCACTTTTGTCTACGGGACACTTATATCCTCTTTAACTTTGTCATATTTGAACACACCCATGGGTATTAATTGTCTATCAATTTCCAATAATCTCTCACTTGTTCTAATAATGACTAATATAATTCCAGAAAATAAAGTATAAAGAGTGTTAATACAGTTAGGTATCTTTCGATTTATAACTTAACCTTAGTGAGGACAACACAAAGTTTAATCAGAATGTTAGGTAGCAATGTTTTAAAACCATTAATCCATATGATTAGACCAACGTTGCCTTACACACACTCTTTAAAGGTTTTTCCTCTACATATCTCACTTAACACTTATAAGTAACTGTCAGCCTGAGAAACTTCCTATCTGAACAAATGCACCAAAATCCATACATAGACACTAGCACATATAAGACCATGAGAAAATTTGGAACAAAAAAAAAACCTCAAGAGGCCTTTTGCAACTAAAACTCTAGTTTAGGTCCCTTGTGTAAGAGTTAAAGAACTAAGCTAGCTTCCTGATGAATTTCCCTCTTTTAGGGAGTTGAAACACCATTTGAGCTTGTGTGAGATATAAGAGACCTTTGAGCCTTGTTATAAGACACTTGACCCTTGTCTTTGGCTTTGGATAATCACAAACTTAAAAATCACTGACCACATGCCTTATGCCTCAAGTTATGGATGTTATGCTTCAAATTTCTTATACTAAAAATGTAATGCTATATATGAAAATGAAATTCTAAATGCTATGAAATGAGAGGGAAAATTTTGGGGTGTTAAACTTACTCTTAATAATATCCCAAACGGTTGAAGATGCTCTCAATACCAAGATAGTTTTGTCAAGTTATCTTTTTGAAGATGCTTCTGTTCAGAGGCCTAAAATACTTACCTCTAAGGTCAAGTGAACTTCAGGGTTGATATATTTATAGTTGCATTGGGCCTAAATCCTATGCCATTTGAAAATAACAACCTCCAGACAAAGTGTGTGGAAAGGACAATAAATCCTCTATTATTTTAGAGAGCATGGTTATCTCCCCTATATTTTCTCTTTCACTATTACGGACTAAGGACATGTCACTTACCTATTCCCCCACATTGGGTGACTTATCTTATTGGAAGGCGATGTATCTGATAAAAAAGCGCTCGATACAAGAAATAGGTGACCCGAGAGATGTTGTAGGTGATATGTTATATCTCTTGCCTCCACATTGCCCCTTGTGGTCTTTTTTGAAATATACCAATACAAAGTCTCTCAAGCATGAGGGCTTGTAAAGGGTGAAGTGATTTAATGTCAATCGGAATAGCTCAGAGCGAATGTAAAGCCCATATAATATATATTTAGAATAATATCATACACGTGTTAGTTTTTGGTACTGACACCATTATAAGATGCCTAATAGCATAATTCACATTCTTGACCAATTCTAACACAATACAAAACTATGGTACAAGTCATGGAAATCATACTAAAAAAATACTAAGATCAATACAATATCCATTATTGTACAAAGATACAGAAATACACAGCGAAAGACTAAAACTATGCTTCACTTGAAAATTCCCGAGCATAGCTCCACTTGTAAATCAAACCTGCAAAGGAAACCTGAAAAGCAACAACAATAGTGGGGTGAGATAACAACATCGCAGTGGGTTCCCTATCTTAGAGTTCTCTCGACTCTAAAGGTTCAATCAAACCTAACTCATGTTTTTGGAAAAGGAAAATGACCTTGAGTTCACACGTCTCGCAGTCCTTGGAACCACGTCC
This sequence comes from Lathyrus aphaca, assembly GCA_963966055.1. Classification (NCBI taxonomy): domain Eukaryota; kingdom Viridiplantae; phylum Streptophyta; class Magnoliopsida; order Fabales; family Fabaceae; genus Lathyrus; species Lathyrus aphaca. Next base: position 65,709,228 of record OZ014520.1, on the reverse strand, counting down.
GAGAGTTCTACAAATCCTACTATCACTAGTTATGATATTACCTTTATACTTCTCATGGGACTCGATATAGCACCCATCTCAAGCCTAAATTCACTTCTCCATAAGGAAATCAAACAAGATGGAATAACCAAAACAATGTTCTCGACACTTCACGTGGGACTCAAGGTAATACCCACCTCAAGCGACTACCAGTCTGATGCTTCCTGTGGGACTCAATGTAATACCCACCATAAGACTTACTCAATGCTTCCCGTGGGATTCAATGTAATACTCACCACACGCCTAAATTATGCTTCCCGTGGGACTCAATGTAATACCCACCACAAGACTTACTCAATGCTTCCCGTGGGACTCAATGTAATACCAACCACAAGCCTAAACGATGCTTCCCGTGGGACTCAGTGTAATACCCACCACAAGAATTACTCTATGCCTCCCGTAGGACTCAATGTAATACCCGCCACAAGCCTAAATAATGCTTCCCGTGGGACTCAGTGTAATACCCATCACAATACTTACTCAATGCTTCCCATGGGACTCAATGTAATACCCACCACAAGCCTAAACCAATAATGACGGTACCTCAAGCCTTTACGGATGCTTCCCGTGGGACTCAGTGTAATACCCACCACAAGACTTACTCAAGACTTTTCGGAGGACCGTGTGTCACGCGTGAACAATTTCACAACAACCTAGGTTAAACCTAAGCATCTCACAAGTCATATCATCTAACAATTTCTAGTTACACTACTAGGACACACTGTTGGTTTATGGTAATATTCCTCACTCTTTCTCCATTCTTGATGCTTTTAATCATAAAGTTATAAAACTTTTAGTTTAATTACCACCATTAAAAAATTCTCACCGTAATCTCATTGTCTCTACTTCCGTTCAATCCTCATGATTCCATATATTCCACAATTTGATTAATACCATAATTCCTTAACTAACAAAATTACGGTTAAACAGAAAAGTCCGGTAAAAGTTGGGTAAGAATAATATATTTTGGCATCATCAATTATTAAATGTTTTTTGCTTCGAATTGATATGTGGAACACTAAAAACGGATACTCGGATCACAAGTTATGAATTAAAACACAAAGACAACAACTTTCAGGTCTCGCTGAGCGAGCAAGCTCCTGCATTTGAGCCTTTCCAGAAATTAACTCACTCGCTAAGCGAGCTATACCAGAACTCAGGTTTTTATGCAAAATCAAATTGCTCGCTGAGCGAGCTCTGCGATTTCCAGAAAAATGGCTTACGGGAAACACTCATTTCCATGCCAAACTCATCCAAAATCATCACCCAACAGAGGAATCAAACACTAAACATGGATACCGTCATATATTAGCCATCATACTTTCATTTAATCGAGTTTTAACCGTTTAATCTTTCAATTTCTAAGATTTCTACAAAACCCTAAAACTAAAAAACTCAACCAAAACTCAAAAGAAAAGTTTCTAAATATCAACCCACATTTTAGTGAAGAGGAGTTTGGTGGAGATGGTGAAGATTGAAGAAGAATGGTGATGATCCAAGCATTTCCTCTCTTAGGGTTTCTTCCTCCTTTTTCTCTTCTCTTCCCTTTCTTGCTTTCCTTTTTCCTTCTTTCTCTTTTTCTTACTAACTTTCTTTTCTTTCTTTAAAACAAAAACATTATATTTATCAGTTAGTAACACTAACTGGTTCGAATTAGGAGTATTCAAAAATTTCTCTGATTCAAATTTTTAATAAAACCTCTGAGTCAGATAATACTAATTAATTAATTTAAGTTCGTCGGTTACTCTAATTATTTTTAATTGAAAACTCTCGGAGCACACCAGAACCTTATTAAACTTAATTAATATCATCCATAGTATTTTATTAAATACGAGGTATTACATCCCTCCCCTTAAATTGAAATTCGTCCTCGAATTTCCTTTAATCCATAACAACCACAGTTAACAACACTGTCTTAGATCCATACTTGTCCTTGCTTCTTCTACATAATCCGATATATTCAAATTCCAATTTGACTTCGTGGATCAAAGTACTCGTTTTCATAATAAATCAAGCTTCATATCCTTACTCATACGCTTGTTCCAACACTAGGTTAACTTCTAACTTTTTGTTCCCGCGATTCATCTATTACTTCATACTGAATCATTTGGTCTCATTCCTCCTTCAGAGAAACATACGATACTAACTCCTTCCATTGAGTCACAACACAAAAGCATAGCACTCCAACTTGATTTTGGAATACACCGACACTCGACAAATCTCCACAAGATATCTTGGTGAAATCTTAACTACATACAATTTCCAACGAAACTCTTATTACAATCCTTCAATTACTAAGCCATTTCAAAGGTTGTCAAACGACTTCTTTACCAATTCCACTCGGTCTTATACCAAAATTGTAACCATTTACTCTGGACACTTCATTCTTTCAGTATCTTACCATAGACAACACACTTAGAACAAAATTATCTTACCTCAACGCTTATAAATGATTCTATTCTGATTCTTAGCAATCTGACCGAACTCTTTCATCAGTCTATTTCCACTACACTTTCAAAGCCTAACGGTGGAGATACCACGAATTCTCAAACAATACCAAGTAGTTAATAGTCTGCGGAGAATACACTTATCCATCGGGTTCTCACCAATCAACAAAACAAAACTTGTAGACATTCCGAGATAAAACAATTTACTTGTCAACCACACAATAATAACATCGGTCCAAAACTCTCAAACGACAGAGATACAGAGGTTGTATTATTGCAAACAAAACTGATACAATTCTGATTCCATTCTAAACTCGAAAACATTTATCCAATTAAGCTTAACCAATCCGCCATGGTTACTATACTCCGTGCCAATTCTCTTTACAGGATTCCATTTACTCAAGGTTTCTACTGATACAAGGCCTCCATTAATAATAATGTAATGACGTCACAGAGCTTACAATAATTAGTGAGTCATCTGTACCAAACTTAAACCATCCTTAGTATACTCACAAATTTCCATAACACTTGCATATTGCATACAATATTCTACACACCCACCTTTGAAGGCCACACAAAACTCTTGTTCAAAACCATTTCTCTCAAGGGTCTCATTCCTTAAACGATCCAACTTACATGCTTAACTTCATAAAATTCACCTCTCACCCTTACCTAAGAGGTAACTTAAGGATCCATATCCTTAAGTACGACTCGGCTGCACGCATCTGGTATTACTCTTACGGAGTCTATAACTGATGTCAACGATACTAAAACTGACCAATTGTTCATCTCTTATCCACACAAAATTCAGATACCAAAACGATTCCTGGAAGATCAACACTTCATGTGTCTCTTATAGTTTCTCAATAGTCGCAACGATGACGCATCATTTATTCAGATCATTTACTATCTATCAATCATGCCCAAAAGAAAGTCCAACACTTTATCCCCTAACACTTTGAACAGAAGCCAAAACGGACTTATAGTTCAAAAAGTACAATTCTTTAACGTTCTCCACAAAAGTCATGTGTCAATCGAGTACCTATTCAAGGCTAAACGGTCGAACACAACTAAACTTGTTCCTCTTGTTAACAAACAATCTAACTCAAAATTACCAATCCAGTACACACTAACTTGCAAGATGATTCTCACTCGCAGTTTCTAAGCATGTGTAACAATCGTCCACCATTCACAACTCAAGATAACACAGAATGGGCACAACATGCAGGTTACATACTCCACAACGACAAGGTAGAACTACAATTCCTGTTACGGTCACATCACGAATACCCAACGGGACAGTTTGATTCCACTCGTATAACTACTTTTAGAAGGAAACAGCGGTGGCCACAAGCTAACATTTAGTTCGTCCATAAACAAAATCTAACATACGATCCTTATCGGGTAAAACAAATGATAAACATCTCATGTCTAGTATACAACTTTGTCCCCTCTCTTGAATTCCTTGGAAAGAATTTAAAACAACAACATTCTTAATCTCACTAGAGGCATATTCCAAATACTTCGATTATTCACAAACACAAGAGTTTTCCCTTACACTTGAAAACTGAGGTAAAACGCTCCTCTGAAGAGCCTTGATGTCTCTACTTACGTAATAATCGGGGTTCCCTTACCCAATGGTAATCATTACATAGAATGTTTCCACAGCTTCCCATCGGTACCAAGAATGCTTCGATCTGGCACTCAAGTCAAAATGTATGCATTTTAGAAAAATCCAATTTTCCAAAACTTAACAATGACAACTGGTCACTACCAGGAGGTTAACCGATTACTCAGTGCAATCCTGGATTTCCAGTAGCAGAAAGAGATTTACAAACACAATTATGTAACCGGGCACTACCCAAGGGGTAATTTGATAACTCAACGCATAAGAAACTTTTGGTCTCCATTGTTACCTAAACCTCCCAAACTCATTCCAATCACATCCAAAAGCTACAACCATACCAACCGACAATTCCATAAAAGTAATCATACCACCAGATTCCTAATGAGGGAACCGTCATTGCTTACACTTCCTTAACTTTAGTCTCAACAATAACTTAAAAATTCCATTGCACGCTCGTCCAAAAATATGCTTCGTTATCACTTTCTCATATCGCACTATTAATACTGTTCCATGCCGTATTAACTTTACGCTATGATGTAATCTTCTCACACCCATACATAAACCATCTTACTAGAAATTCTTCCAAATCCAATGTGTTTATTCTATCACTTATCAAAACTTTACCAAGTCCGTACTTTATACACCTCATATCACTAAATAGAGCTTATTCTTCCTCCGACATTATACCTTATACCATTCCTTGGGTCATTCAACAATTCCGAATTAATCTCTTAATAAAATATAACAACTTGATGCATTACTCTAAACTTTGTCTCTTCGGTCCCAACCGGACATACAACTCTAGTCTTCTATCTTGGAATGATATTTCTCAACATTCTCGTCATACCAGTGACCAATACTGATCCACCAGTGACTTTACGTATTCCTTGATACACTGACCACTCATCCTGTAGAGATCTTTACCCTTCAGACTCTATCTATTCCAAAGGATTTCTCGAACAACACACTACTCTGCAACTCCATGTTACAGGAAGTAAAACTCTTATGAAGACTCCAACTGAACTGACCAAAGCTCCCACGACTAACTCTTTGCTTGAGTCTACTCTCACAACATAAGTTAAAACAACACTTCAGAGTCCTCATGGTCACACAACACTTCATAGCATTAGGTTGATCAGACCCAATATTACATAATATGATATTAAGAACAATGTCGGCCAGACACACTTAAGAGGCAGGAAAGATTTACTTATGATGTTTGCTCTGATACCAACTATAATGCCCATATAATATATATTAGAATAATATCATACAAGTGTTTGTTTTTGGTACTGACACCATCATAAGATGCCTAATAGAATAATTCACATTCTTGACCAATTCTAACACAATACAAAACTATGATACAAGACATGGAAATCATACTAAAACAAAAATACTAAGATCAATATAATATCCATTATTGTACAAATATACAGAAATACACATCGGAAGACTAAAACTATGATTCACTTGAAACATCCCGAGCATAGCTCCACTTGTAAATCAAACATGCAAAGGAAACCTAAAAAGAAACAACAATAGTGGGGTAAGATAACAACATCTTAGTGGGTTCCCTATCTTAGAGTTCTCTCGACTCTAAAGGTTCTATCAAACCTAACTCAAGTCTTTGGAAATGGAAAATGACCTTGAGTTCACACATCTCGCACTCCTTGGAACCACGTCCGAGAGTTCTATAAATACTACTATCACTAGTTAGGATATTACCTTTATACTTCTCATGGGACTCAGTATAACACCCATCTCAAGCCTAAAGTCACTTCTCTATAAGGAAATCAAACAAGATGGAATAACCAAAACAACGTTCTCGGCACTTCACATGGGACTCAAGGTAATATCCACCTTAATCGACTACCAGTCTGATGTTTCCCGTGAGACTCAGTGTAATACCCACCACAAGACTTACTCAATGCTTCCTGTGGGACTCAACATAATACCCACCACAAGCCTAAATGATGCTTCCCATGTGACTCAGTGTAATACCCACTACAAGACTTACTCAATGCTTCCCGTGGGACTCAATGTAATACCCACCACAAGCCTAAATGATGCTTCCCGTGGGACTCAGTGTAATACCCACCACAAAACTTACTCAAATCTTCCCGTGGGACTCAATGTAATACCCATCATAAGCCTAAACGGTGCTTCCCGTGAGACTCGGTGTAATACCCAACACAAGACTTACTAAATGCTTCCCGTGGGACTCAATGTAATACCCACCATAAGCCTAAAATATGCTTCCCATGGGACTCAGTGTAATACCCACCACAAGACTTACTTAATGCTTCCCATTGGACTCAATGTAATATCCACCACAAGCCTAAACCAATACTGACGGTACCTCAAGCCTTTACGGATGCTTCCGGTGGGACTCGGTGTAATACCCACCACAATACTTACTCAAGACTTTTTGGAGGACCGTGTGTCACGCTTCAACGATTTCACAACAACCTTGGATAAACCTAAGCATCTCACAAGTCATACCATCTAACAATTTCTAATTACACTACTAGGCCACATTATTGGTTTATGGTAAGATTCCTCACTCTTTCTCCATTCTTGATGCTTTTAATCATAAAGTTCTAACACTTTTAGTTTAATTACCACCATTAAACAATTCTCACCATAATCTCACTGTCTCTACTTCCGTTCAATCCTCACGATCTCGTATATTCCAGAATTTGATTAATACCACAATTCCTTGACTAATAAAATTACGGTTAAACGGAAAAGTCGGGTAAAATTCGGGTAAAAATAATATCTTTTGGCATCATCAATTATTAAATGTTTTTAGATTCGAATCGATATGTGGAACACTAAAAACGGATACCCGAATCACAAGTTATGAATTAAAACACAAAGACAACAACTCCCAAGTCTCGCTGAGCATGGGGTCTGCTCGTTGAGCGAGCAAGCTCCTGCTTTGAGCCTTTCCATAAATTAACTCACTCGCTAAGAGAGCTCCTACTCGCTAAGCGAGCTATACCAGAACTCAGGTTTTCCTGCAGAATCAAATTGCTCGCTAAGTGAGCCTGCTCGCTGAGCGAGCTCTGCGATTTCCAGAAAAATGGCTTATGGGAAACACTCATTTCCATGCCAAACACATCCAAAATCATCACCCAACAGAGGAATCAAACACTAAACATGGATACCATCATATATTAGACATCATACTTTCATTTAATCGAGTTTTAACCGTTTAATCTTTCAATTTCTAAGATTTCTACAAAAACCCTAAAACTCAAAAACTCAACCAAAACTCAAAAGAAAAGTTTCTAACAATGAACCCACCTTGTAGTGAAGAGGATTTTGGTGGAGATGGTGAAGATTGATGAATAATGGTGATGATTCAAGCATTTCCTCTCTTAGGGTTTCTTCCTCCTCTTTCTCTTCTCTTCCCTTTCTTTCTTTCCTTTTTCCTTCTTTCTCTTTTTCTTACTAACTTTCTTTTCTTTCTTCTTATAAACCCTTCTTTTCTTTCCTTAAAACAAAAAAATTATATTTATTAGTTAATAACACTAACTAGTCCGAATTAGGAGTATTCAAAAATGTCTCTGAGTCGAATATTTAAGAAAACCTCTGAGTCAGATAATACTAATTAATTAATTTAAGTTCGTTGGTTGCTCTAATTATTTTTAATTGAAAACTCTCGGAGCACACCGGAACCTTATTAAGCTTAATTAATATCATCCAAAGTATTTTATTAAATACGAGGTATTACAACGAAATTCAAACAAAGCTCTTAGGAGAGTCTTAAGTATAGTCCATTTAGTGAGACTTTAATTGATTCATTCAAGAGAAACTTTAGTTGAACCCCTATTTCGAGACTTTAGTTGAGTCCCTTAAGCGAGACTTTAGTTGAGTCCTTCAAGCAAGACATTATATGAGTCCCTCTAGGGACATGTCTTACATATATAGTATTTTCCCTTAGGCTGACAATGACCTATCTATGGAAGTACAACATTTTTATTGGGCTTTTAAGGAGGCGAGGATCTTCCCTAGAATTCTAGCATTTGTATTGCCCTCTTAAGGCGACAAAAATCTTCCCATCGAAGTCCAACAAATGTATTCCTCTTTTAAGGAGACAAGGATCTTTTTATGGAAGTATATCATTTGTAATTCCTTTTTTAGGAGGCTAGGATCTTCCAGTGGAAGACCAACATTTATATTATCCTGTCAAGACATCAAGGATCTTCCTGTGGAATCCCATCATTTAAGTCAACTGTAAAGCCAAATAAACTTGCTACATAATATATTTTTTAATAAGATTTATATGTTAGTAGGCGACTCGCCTTTTTAATCAATCTACTATAGTAATATCTTAAGTTAATCGAGTTTCAAGTTCTCAGAATTACTCGTCCATTTAATTCATTGAGTTTGTAGGCTTTGTGAGGTTGCTTCTAGTATATGCAATATGGTACTTTCCAATTGGGTTGTAGTTTCACCAACTAAGCAGACATAATGACTTGTCTCAATACCAAGTCCCACACATGCATTTCTTTTCGATCCACTTTGGAATTATATCTTTTGGTCGCCCTTTTGTTTGGAGGAAAGTTTTTGAATGCAAGCAACATATCTTATTTCTTCGATTAGGCCAGCAACTAATCTTAGCCCTACTTCATTCTCCTATGTAATGAATTGGGAGCATCGCCATGAAGGCGTGTTGATTTCGACAGGAAACATGACATCCACCCCATATTCCATGGTGAAGGGAGTTTCAATGGTTGTCGTATGAGGGTGGTGTTATATATGACCAAAGCATTTCATGTAAGTGTATTAAGCAAACTAAGGATAAGATAGGCTACAACCCTTGTTGTTTAGGCTTTCTACCCAATGTTAATCGTCAAGTGAAAAATGATTAATTAATTAGTGTTAGATAATGATTAACTTTAATTTACATTAATAATGATTTATTCATAATTAATCATGATAATCCATAAATGACCAATTCAGTCAACACACGTTCCTATATTAAAACTAAGAAAAATTATACAAGAATTTTTTTTAACTTGTCAAGTGAGAAGTAAAATCCTCTAGATAAATAAAAATGAAAGGAATCAAATGAACATATCCAATAAATCACAAGGATAATAAGTGCAAAAAGTGAAAAAAGAAACACTCAAAATTTATAATTATCAACATGAATAGAGGAAATTTGTAAATATCAAATTTAGGTCAAATAATTGTGTCATTGGTTATATTTTCTCACAAGAGGAACAAAAGGGTTAAAACAGATACCAACTATTCGTTAAAAGTGATGCGAAGAACTGTTGGACATACTTGCAATTGAGATCCTTATAATCATGAGGATGATAATTCTTGTGTGCTGAGAAGTTCTAAAAATAATGTGGTCCTTACTTAGTAATCGGTCGGGTCGATAAGACCAGTCCATGAACATTAAAATTTATATATCATTGGCAACACCAGAGCCAAAACTTCGTATTAAAATAAAACAATATATCTTCAATTTGATAAATTTATATTATAATAATTAATACGTTTAAATAGTATTTTTCGTTTCTATAAATTTATTTGTTTTTGTTTTTTATCACTAAATATATATTCTTAATTGGAATTAGTTTCCAAATGTTAAAATCATTTTGATTTTAATACCTAAAAGGTGAAAATCCGTATATATATATATATATATATATATATATATATATATATATATATATATATATATATATATATATATACATATATATATATATATATATATATATATATATATATATATATATATATATATATATATATATATATATATATATATATATATATATATATTTGAAGGAAAATTTGCAAAATTAATACTCCCAACAACCCAACGTATAAGAGAGAGAAAATTAAAACACACTTTGTTGAAAAAATTGCTTTGAAAGATGTAAAAATAATTTTAATTGGTTGTTGGTTATAGAAAACATGAGAGAGAAACTAAATTAAATGCAATTTGTATTTAATTTTACCTTGAAAAAGATGAAAGCTGATTTTCTCTCTTATATTTTGGGACAAGAAAAATGCATTTTTTTTCAGGTATTTTTTTTGGGACGGAGGGAGTATGATATGATTATGGTATATGTAGTCAACTACCTACCTATTAACAAAACATACATCTAAATACCATAAATTGCCCTTTTTCTTTCAAAATTTTACACATGAAAAAAGACTAATAAATAAATGACAAATGTCCAAAATAATACAACTTCTTATACAATTCCAATCTGCCACATGGCCCAACAAATTAAAATCCATACAGTTTCCCTCACACCAACACGAGTCTTCTATTAAGATGTTTATACTCCATTCGTCTCATAATATGTGTCATCTTTGAGATTTTCACACTTTTTAAGATAATGATTAGTTAATGAATATCATTTACTAAAATAATATTATTAATAATAGGTAATTAAGTAGTTATATAATTTAAAACACAATGTTATCTTTCTACCCACGTTAACATATCATTAAAACCCAAAAACGTTAAAATAGGGAAATTGCGGTGAGCGTGGATCGAACACGCGACCTTCAGATCTTCAGTCTGACGCTCTCCCAACTGAGTTATCCCCGCTTGTTGAGACATCATTAATAGATCATATATACTACTATTAATTTTCGAGGTTGTGCTTATCCACAATCTTCATCATCTATAGTAACATAACAATTTTCATTAGATCTATTAATAGACCTGAACTAAAGTTTGAAGAAGAAATTTCTAAAATGGGAAGAAGATCTCGTTTCCAGGATGTAATAAAGGCTTGAAGAATCGCGTGATATTATTGCAAAATTCCCAGATCGAATCCCTAATTTTCGGATAGATGCCAAGCGAAAGACTTTTTCGACATATTCGGTTATATTGGAGAGATAGTTGAGGTCTTTATTTCATCAAAGAGGAACAAATTCGGTAAAAAGTACGGGTTTGCAAAATTCAAAGAGGTGACTGATGTGAATTATTTAGTTGTGATATTGGACAATGTTTTAGTTGATGGAAAGAAGATTCACGCAAATTTGAGAAGTAAAATCCTCTAGATAAATAAAAATTAAAGGAATCAAATGAACATATCCAATAAATCGCAAGGATAATAAGTGCAAAAAGTGAAATAAAGAAACACTCAAAATTTATAATTATCAACATGAATATTAGAAATTTGTAAATATCAAATTTAGCTCAAATAATTGTGCCATTGGTTATATTTTCTCACAAGGAGAACAAAAAGGTTAAAATAGACACCAACTATTTGTTAAAAGTGATGTGAAGAACTGTTGGACGTACTTACAATTGAGATCCTTATAATCATGAGGATGATAATTATTGTGTGCTGAGAAGTTTTGAAAAGAATTTGGTCCTTATACTTAGTAATCGGTCGGGTCGATAAGACCAGTCCATGAACATTAAAATTTATATATCATTGGCAACACCAAAGCCAAAATTTCATATTAAAATAAAAATATATATCTTAAATTTGATAAATTATATATTATAATAATTAATACGTTTAAATAGTCTTTTCGTTTCTATAAATGTACAAGTTTTTGTTTTTAATCAATAAATATATATTTTTAATTGGAATTAGTTTCTGAATGTTAAAATCATTTTGGTTTTAATACCTAAGGTGAAAATCCTCAAATATATATATATATATATATATATATATATATATATATATATATATATATATATATATATATATATATATATATATATATATATATATATATATATATATATATATATTAAATCTATAAAAATTTGAAGGAAAATTCGTAGAAAATCTATAAATTTTATGGAGATTTTAATTTTAAAGATTAAAAAAAAAAATTTAACAATTAAGGATTATTTCTAAAAAAATATTATACATTAAAAGAAAAAACATTTCAGCTTATTTAAGCCTAATTAATACTCCCACCAACCCAAAGTATAAGAGAAAAAAAATTAAAAATAACACTTATTAAGAAAAGTAAAAAATATAATAGTTTGACTAAGATTTTATTTAAAAAATTGCTTTGAAAGATGTAAAAATAATTCTAATTGGTTGTTGGTTATCGAAAAGATGAGAGAGAAAGTAAATTAAATGCAATTTGTATTTAATTTTACCTTGAAAAAGATGAAAGCTGGTTTTCTCTCTTATATTTTGGGTCAAGAAAAATGCATTTTTTCAGGTATTTTTTGGGACGAAGGGAGTATGATATGATTATGGTATACTAGTCAACTACTTACCTATTAACAAAACATACATCTAAATACCTTAAATTGCCCTTTTTCTTTCAAAATTTTACACATGAAAAAAGACTAACAAATAAATGAAAAATGTCCAAAATAATGCAACTTCTCATACAATTCCAATCTGCCACGTGGCCCAACAAATTCAAATCAATACTCTTTCCCTCTCACCAATCCCCCCAAATCCACTTTTATATCTTTCCCTCTCACCGTGAAAATGAAAAATTGAAACAAAAAGAAAAACCTAAAATAAAAACACTATTGTGCCTTGTTGTGTGACTACCGAATGCGACGATGGTGATCTCAGACGATTTATATCCATTCCATTCTCTCCATTTCATTTTTTATTTCAATTTCTATCCCTTTCATATCTCCTTTCTATTTTGACTACAAGAATGAGATCTCAAACGAAACGCGACAGATCGATCGTGAACGAGGACAACAGATTGACCGTGAAGAAGAGGTCGGAATATTGAAGATGTGTGATTTTAGTTTATTGTTGGTTTAGAATAGTTTGGTTCTTGAAAATATTTACCCATGTCTGGGATATTTTTTCATGGTGATGAATTTGAACGATATCTGATTTTTTGGAAGTTCTAAGTTGAATGAGATTTGTTTATGGAATCAATTTATTCTTATATGGTTTGGTCAGATCTGAAATGAGATTTGTTATTATAATGATTGATAGATCTTATTTATGTTTGTTTATACATTTTTATGTTTTTTGATGTTGTTATAATGCTACCAATGAGAGGTAGTGTTTTTTCAATGTTGTCGTTGTTTAAATACTTTTCTCTGTTTGAAGGTTTTGAGTGGTTACAAATGGAACTATCAATACTCGTTTTGCATTTGTTTCTAAATTTTCATGTTTTAACATTAATGTGGTTATAATGCTCCAAAGAATATAAGAGATACATATTTATAATAACGAATATTCAACAAAAAAAAGCCCAAAATCACAATAGTTTGAAAGACACAAAACGAGAAATTGTTAAAAAAAACTCGAAACTATTCACTGTACGAACATTACTATCCATCCGTACATGGTGGCACTATTCATCCGTACGACAACCTTACTCATCTGAACGAAATCATTATTCATCCGTACAAACGGTACTATTCACCATCAATTTTCCCCGATTTCTATTTTTCGACTTTTCATCTGACTTTCTTAAACTTCCAATTTTTGGGATAAATGCAATCTCCAAAATATATTTTTCTTTCTCTTCATCAACAAAGATTTTTTAAGACACATTTACAATAAAAGAATATGATTATGAAACTAAACCAAACTACCAACTCCTGTGAATTTTATCATTGAAACTCATTATTTTCACGAGACATTATCACCATAATATCTATTTTTATTCAACAAAATATTTGTAAATATTTACAGTTATTAGTGATATTTGTAAATATTTATAGTTATTAAGCATATTGGATTTATCATGGTGGTGATTTTCTACATATTTATTTTTAAGTATTTGTAATTATTAATGATTTTATAATAATAATTATATATCAGCAACAATCAACCCTTATCGAATAATCTAAGATATAAATGAAATTTTGTAATGTTGTCTAACGAAACAATGAGAGTAATATTTGTATATTTTACCAACTCTTGTGAATTATATCAATGAAATTCACTATTTTTACGGGTCACTATCACCACAATACATTTTTATTTTAATCAACAAAATATTTATAAATATTAATAGTTATTAATGATATTTGTAAATATTTATAATTATTAGACAATATTAGATTTATCATCAACAACAATCAAATTTTACCGAGTCTTCTACTAGTTTATACTTAAGATGTTTATACTCCATTTGTCTCACAATAGGCATCCTCTTTGATATTTTCACACTTTTTAATATAATAATTAATTAATGAATATCATTTACTAAAATAATATTATTAATAATAGGTAATTAAGTATCTATATAATTTAAAACACAATGTCATCTTTCTACCCATGTTACCATCTCATTCAAACCCAAAAATGTTAAAATAGGGAAATTTGCGGTGAGCGTGGATCGAACACGCGACCTTCAGATCTTCAGTCTGACGCTCTCCCAACTGAGCTATCCCCGCTTGTTGAGATATCATTAATAGATCATATATACTACTATTAATTTTCGAGGTTGTGCTTATCCATAATCTTCATCATCTATAGTAACATAACAATTTTTATGTTGACCATTAGATTTATTAATAGACTTGAACTAAAATTTGAAGAAGAAATTTCTAAATGGGAAGAAGATATTGTTTCAAGGATGAAACAAAGTCTTAAAGAATCGCGTGATATTATTGCAAAATTCCCATATTGAAACCCTAATTTCCGGATAGATACAAAGTGAAAGACTCTTTTGACATATTCGGTTGTATTGAAGAGATGGTTGAGGTCTTTATTCATCAAAGAGGAACAAATTCAGCAAAAAGTCTGGGTTTGCGAAATTCAAAGAGGTGACTGATGTAAATTATTTAGTTGTGATATTGGACAATGTTTTAGTTGATGGAAAGAAGATTCACGCAAATTTGAGAAGTAAAATCCACTAGATAAATAAAAATGAAAGGAATCAAATGAATATCCAATAAATCCCAAGGATAATAAGTTCAAAAAGTGAAAAAAAGAAACACTCAAAATTCATAATTTTAAACATGAATAAAGGAAATTTGTAAAAATCAAATTTAGCTCAAATAATTGTGTCAATGGTTATGTTTTCTCACAAGGAGAACAAAAGGGTTAAAACAGACACCAACTATTTGTTAAAAGTGATGCGAAGAACTGTTGGACATACTTAAAATTGAGATCCTTATAATAATGAGGATGGTAATTCTTGTGTGCTGAGAAGTTTTGAAAAGAATGTAGTCCTTACTTAGTAATCGGTCGGATCCATAAGACCAGTCCATGAACATTAAAATTTATATTTCATTGGCAACACCAGAGCCAAAATTTGAAATTAAAATAAAAAAAAAATATCTTAAATTTGAGAAATTATATATTATAATAATAAATATGTTTAAATAGTCTTTTAGTTTCTATAAACTTACGTGTTTTTGTTTTTAATTAATAAATATATATATTTTTAATTGGAATTAGTTTCTGAATGTTAAAATCATTTTGGTTTTAATATCTAAGGTGAAAATCCCCATATATATATATATATATATATATATATATATATATATATATATATATATATATATATATATATATATATATATATTTTTTTTTTTAATCTATAAAAATTTGAAGGAAAATTCGGAGAAAATCAATAAATTTTCATGGAGATTTTAATTTTAAAGATTACAAAAAAAATATTTAACAATTAAGGATGATTTCTAAAAAAATTATACTTTAAAAGAAAAAACATTTCAACTTATTTAAGCCTAATTAATACTCCCACCAACCCAAAGTATAAGAGAAAAAAAATTAAAAAACACACTTATTAAGAAAAGTAAAAAAAAAAACTAGTTTGACTAAGATTTTATTGAAAAAATTGTTTTGAAAGATGTAAAAATAATTTTAATTGGTTGTTGGTTATAGAAAAGATGAGAGAGAAAGTAAATTAAATGCAATTTGTATTTAGTTTTACCTTGAAAAAGATGAAAGTTGATTTTTTCTCTTATATTTCGGGACAAGAAAAATGCATTTGTTTCCACTTATTTTTTGGGACGGAGGGAGTATGATATGATTATGGTATATGTAGTCAACTACCTACCTATTAACAAAACATACATCTAAATGCCCTAAATTGCCCTTTTTCTTTCAAAATTTTACACATGAAAAAAGACTAACAAATAAATGACAAATGAACAAAATAATGCAACTTCTCATACAATTCCAATCTACCACGTGGCCCAACAAATTCAAATCCTTACTCTTTCTCTCTCACCAATCCCCCCAAATCCACTTTTATCTCTTTCCCTCTCACCGTGAAAATGAAAAATTGAAACAAAAAGAAAAACACTATTGTGCCTTGTTGTGTGACTACTGAATGTGATGATGGAGATCTCAGACGATTTATATCCATTCCATTCTCTCCATTTCACTTCTTATTTCAATTTCTATCCCTTTCATATTTCCTTTCTATTTTGACTGCGAAAATGAGATCTCAAACGAAATGCAACAGATCGATCGTGAACGGGGACAATCGATTGATCGTTGAGAAGAGGTCAGAGTATTGAAGAGGTGTGATTTAAGTTTATTGTTATTTTAGATTAGTTTGGTTCTTGAAAATATTTACCTATGTCTGAGATATTTTTTCATTGTGATGAATTTGAACGAGATTTGATTTTTTGGAAGTTCTAAGTTGAATGAGACTTGTTTATGGAATCAATTTATTCTAATATGGTTTGTTCAGATCTAGAATGAGATTTGTTATTATAATGATTAATATATCTTATATATGTTTGTTTATACATTTTTATGTTTTTTGATGTTGTTATAATGCTACAAATGAGAGGTAGTGTTTTTTCAATGTTGTTATTGTTTAAATATTTTCCTTTTTTTTTGAAAGTTTTAAGTGGTTACAAATGGAACTATTAATACTCTTTTTGTACTTGTTTCTAAATTTTCATGTTTTAACATTGATGTGGTTATAATGTTCCAAATGAGAGGTTAATTTTTTTTTCAATGTTGTCTTTTTCTTATTCAATTGGAACATCCAATATTTCAAAACCACTGATATTCATTATTAATTTGAAGAAGGGCAATCAATTTTGGAATATTTTTTTCTGTGTCATTGATCTCTGGACTGTGAAAGTACGAAGTGGACGAAAAAATCTTGAAATGATAATCCATGATTTTTGTTTATGTCATTGATCCACTTCAAACACAATTATCTCTTTCAATACAGACCTCCCAAACAAAAAATTATATTCCAAAATGAAGAGAAATTCGTGTAGATTCCAGAACATCAAGAATCACATGAATATATGTTACGAGTAAAAATTTATCATCCTCACAACGGGACTGGCTCAGAATTTCCGTATGCATAATTTTCCAAAAATCAGTATCAGACCCAAATATTAAAACACACTTTTCTCCTTCTTCACAAACTTCCTGAAGGAAAATCTTATATGAAAATTGATGGTGATTTCATAAGCTTTCCAAAAAGTCTATTATCGCTTCAATCTGAATCACAAGTAAAATTTTATGCCCCTTTTACTGACAGCTTCTCCAAAATTGTAAAAATCAGAATTTGAGATTGATGAACATAAGTCACATCTCTCTCTTGCTTCCAAGATCTACCAACAATCCTTTCTTTCCATCCAACTCTAAAAATTGCTCGACTTTAATCCAATTATACTCAAGGCATATTAATCCACTGACTTGATCCATCACTTATCATTTCCATTGGAATAATTCATTATTCTTAATCAATTCCTTATCCATATTCTACGCACTTCTCAAACTCGACCGATACAAATTCATGAGTCTAAGCTCTCGTCGGTCCGTAAAAATGTCGCTTCAACAACATTTGTACTATTGCAATCAACATCACCTTGAACCAACTTCTACGTACCAACAACACGTCCAGGAGACAGGCCTCTCCCCCACTTAATCCAAACCATCACTTGCAGAGAACGACTAGAAACTAACAAACAGGCACCGATAATATTGTTTCACACACATGTTGAGTACTAAGGAATAAACGACATTAGACAACATTGGTCGGACAGATCGACCTATTTTGATACCACTAATGTAACACCCCATTTCTACCCGACAATTATCGTTAAAATAAGAGTAATAAAATTCAACCAACAAATAAACAAATAGGATGCACATTTCAACTTTCAAAAACTTATTCATTTAATCGAATAATAACACATCGATACATAACACTTTCAATACGGAGAAAATCGTAACAACTTTTATTCAATCTTTGAAACAAATAACTTTTTACAACTAAGCAGCAGATTCATAAATATTCAACTATACATGATATAACATTTGGTTCAACTTAAGCAACTTAGTAACAACATATTTTCATGGAAACAACTCAAAACAACAAAAAACATCTTAATATAATCCAACAACAAAGCAACTAATCATTCCTTCCCCCCGAGTATTACGTATCAGAGCACCGAAACCGACTCGAGCTAACAAAGATAACAATCTTCCTTCAAGCTAACTTGCACGTTACCAACATAGGGGTAACATTCAAACAAAAAGGGTGAGATATCAAACAATATAAATAAAAATATTATAATTAATAAATTAGATAGAATCATCCAATTTCACTACTATCCAACAACAACAACAACTTAACAATCACCCACAATTTATCAACATGCCTTATCAACTTATTACATATATCAACATTTACCACATGATCAACAAAATCAACATTATCATAGTCAACATAATCAACTTCAACAACTTCAACAAACATAATCAACTTTATCATCATAATCATATAAGCAACTTCATCAACATGATCACATAAACAACTTCATCAACTTAAGAAATATAAACAACTTCATCAACTTAAGCAACATAAACAACTTCATCAATTCAAGCAACATAAACGACTTCATCAACTTAAGTAACATAAACAACATAAATAATGCAACACAAAATGCGACTCGAGTAAGCATATGCATGTGGTACAATCGGAGTAAAACTCTTGTCGCTCCCACCAAATGACACCTGGTCAGAAGGGGTATAGACGCGAACAGTCGGAGAAAAGAGAGGGAATGAATAGAGTCGCCAGCTAGGCATTTTTATCCCGAGGGAAAGGTAATGCTGCATAGACCTAGAAAAGATATGGATAAGACGGTCGCGAACCAGAGAGACTGAGAAAGGGGGTTGGTTACAATCTGGGAAGGTATTAGCACCCAGATTGTCCGCCGTACTCGACGGGATCCACGCTCAAAAGATTTGTGTTTTAAAGGGGTAGTGTCAGTGCAATTTGTATATCAAAGCTGGAAAGAAAGCAAGTGTCAGTGTAAAAGAAGTGTGAAGTGTATAAGAGAGTGTTAGTGTAAGAACAGGAGTGAAGCTCAAGACTTTGAGGCTTAAAAGAATGATACTGGAAGAGGGGGGAATATACAGAGACTTTTGTTCGATAACTGTTAAGTTATGCCTACGTATCCTCTCGTGCAATGAGGAAGTCAGAACACCGTAGTTCGACCCAAAGAGACTGAAAAAGGTAAATTGACTTGTGAACTGCTCACTTGTCTATGCTCAAGTGTATGACCTGTCTGGCTCAGGTGCAAACTGTTTTGCATTAGACGGAAGAAGCAAGTTCTCGTTTGTGAGTGAATGAGGTGAGAAAAAGAATCCCGGAGGAGACGATTATTGTTTGTTTTTATGTTTTCAGTCTTTTATTGCTTTTTGATGTTTGTCATAAGTTAATGAGCTTAAGCCTAAACCAATGGGTTAGTAAACTAATCACATCCTCCCTCTGATTAGGGGTAATGAGAATACCTTAAGTATGAAGTAAGCACCTCACTCTTAATCACCAAGGTGTAGGATTAAGATCATTAACCTACTTGTAATTATTTAGATGTTTTTTGGAGTTTGTTTAGTGTTAAGTAATGAGTTTAAGCCATAATCAGGGATTTAATGGACTCATTACACCATCCTAATGGAAGGATAATAGATGAGAACATTTAAGCTGAGGAAGACTCCTCAACTTAATCCATGATTAGGGATTAACCTCATGACAAAACAAAGCCTTTGTTAAATGGATTTTAGTCAAGGGTAAGATTAAGAAGTGATTTTTATAGTTTGTAAGACAACTTGAGGGGGACTTGTCCATTAACACTAGGGTTAGTCCTTCTTAACCAATTAAGGAAGAATTAGAACCCTAATGCAAGGCCCAAGTTACAAGCTTGATGTCTTAGTGATTATTATGTGGATTGATTAAAGGATTTAAACACATTAAGGGTTTAACACTTAGGATTAAAGTTATACACTCCATCCTAATAGAAGGATGCAGGCATAAGCTTAATCACAAAGCCTTAAAGCCTTAAGGATTTAGTCCTTGATTAAGAGGTGAGAAGAGAAGACACAAAGATGAAACAAAGGTAAAACTAATGGGGGGACTAATCAAACCCTAATTGTGATGATGCTTGGGTGTTCCTAGTGTTTATGAGGCTTGCAAGAGATCTTCAAGGAAAAGCCACCATGGAAGAAGCATGATGAAAGGAGCAAGAAGCAAAGAGAAGCAGAACAACTTGCTTCACTTAAGAAGACAAGTTGCTTGGAGAAAGAAAGTAAGAGATGAACATGAATGAGCAAGCTCACTCAAATACACAAGATAAATGCAGCAAAGATGCAAGAGAGATGAGAAGAGATTGTGAGAAGTGAAGGCAAATTCACTTCTCAAAATAACTTACCACCTGAAAAGTTAGCCAAAAGAGATGAAATGCAATGCAAATGAGATGAAATGTCATGATGCAAACCAAATTCAGAAGCAATTACATGATGTTAATGATGCTAAGAGATGTTACAAACATGAGGCAAGACATGAGAATGATCAAACAAGCACAAGGATGCAAATGAAGCATGCATTGATCCATGAATGTACATGAAAAGTTATGAAATGTAATGGACATATAACATGGCAAAGGAATGATGCAATGATCAATCATGGTTCTAATATGTCCTAAGATGTATTATGAATCATGTGGATGCACAAAATGTCATGGCAAGTCATTGGATGCAAGCAAATGAAAAATGGATGCAAAGGAAAGCACAAATTAGGGTTACATGCATCATGCAATGCAAAAATCCAAAACCAGAAGCAAATGACATGATAAAAAATTGAAAATGCAATCAAAGATACCCTAAACCTATACAAGCTCACTGCCCAAAGGAGGGGGTTCAACTCTTAACCTAGTGAAAGTTATGAATTTCCTAAGTTGGCTAGGGTTTTGGTGTACCTCATCAAGAAAAATGCTAAACAAATTGAAAATGCAAGATCAATTCAAACCAAATTTATTCTATAAACTACATGCTATGAAGAGTGCAATGCAAGAAGAATCATCATCCAACTCTCAATGGTTAGGCAGAATGAAATTTTTAAAGATTGAACCAAAATATTGCCTTAAAATGAAATTAATTCCAATGAAAATTGTCAAAATGCATCAAGAACAAAAAATAAATTTGGTTTGAGAGTTGGATAATGTTTCTAAATGTATTGAAATGCAATGTGATTTTTTTTGTGGTTTTTAAATACTTAAATGCATTTTTAATTAATTAATTTTCATTAACTAATTAAAAATAAACATTTAAATGATTTAAAAATAATTTTTAATGCAAAAAATAAAAATAAAAATATTTTTGGGTTTTAAAAATTAATGAAATGTTTGACAAAAATTTTCATAATTTTTAAATGTGTTTTGCTATCAAAATTTTCATAATTTTTAAATACAAAATAAATGAAATTAAAATCAAAATGGGAGAAGTATGCAAAAGGAGGGGCCAGGATTCATTCTGGGCTTGGAACGTTTGACTGGGCGCGCATCTGGACGGCCCAGGTTCAAACTCCCTTAATCTGACTTAATTAAATATTAATCACATAATTAAAATTAAACACAAGATCCAGACCACTCAAATGCGCGCAGGAACACTCATCCAATGGCCTACATTCAAACCTGGTGCCCTAACCCTAATTAGCATTTAATCACTTTCAGGTGGCCGGAAATGACCTCCGGTCATCTTCTCCGGCCACATCTCCCCTGAGAATTTCTCAAATCACTCCCCTGGCCATTTCTGGAGCTCTAAAGCTCCAGATCACTTCCTCTCACCTCCCTAAACTCATCCCTGACCTCAAAAACAATTTATCTCTCACCATTAACAAGATTCGAAGCAAGGTTCAAAAATGGCAGAAATTTCAGTCAGGCCATACACACTCATTTCTCAACCATTTTTGAAAATACAAAGTTCAGTGTGATCAGATGAGAATGCTTTATCATTTAGAAACTTAAAACAAGAGTTCTGGAAAAATGTTTTCACATGGCTACCTGAGATGGAGCTTTCAATCCAGGAGCTTTCTGCCTGCTTTTTTTGCTTCAAAATGGCTCCAAAGATCCTCTTGATGAAGCTTTGAAGCTTGGTTGGAGTTTAAAGTGGCTGATTTGTGAGTTTGATGGAGTTCTGTTCAGAGAGGGGAAAAATCGTGTTTGAGTTTCAGGGGGTTTCAAGGCAAGGTGAAGGGTGGTTTATGCTCTATGAAGTATTTCTGAATGAATGGTGAAGTTGGTTTTGATGTTTGAAGGCTGTGTTGTGTGATTCGAAGCAAAATGCATAAAGGGAGGTTTTTGTGAACTATGGATTGTGGGGTGTTTCAGGCTCCAAGATGTTATGAAATGGCTTGCTTGAAGTGTGTTTGTAAAGTCTTGATTGGTCAGAATAGTTGGTGTGGCACTGTGGGATTGGTATGTTTTTTTTTGCAAAAAGTCAAGTCTAGGTGTAAGAGAGGTATGGGTCAATGGTAGGCCAAGGACAAAGGGGTGTCCTGCGCAGCAAGGAATGAGGAGATCCATGGGATCAGTCTTGAAGCCAATTAGCAAGTGGATTAGGGTTTGTGAGATGTTTTGCAACTTTGTGATCCTTTTGCTCTTTTGTGATTTCTTGATACATAAGTCATGAAAATGGACAAATCCTTGATGCATTCTGACTTTTAGGCATTGGTTTATGTTTGTGCAAGGATTAGAAGTCCATTTGAAGTCACAATTTGCCTTGACAAGGGGTTTTGCAACTTTGCCTCTTTGGTACAAAACTTGAAATTATGTGATTTTTTCCAACTTTGACAAGCCATAACTTTTGATTCAAAATGAATTAGAATGAGTTCTCTTACTTTTTGAAAAGGGAATGATCCATTCTACAACTTTCATGACAAAAGTTTTCTCATTTGAAGCATTCTTGAATCAATTTGAGGAGGTTGAAAAACTTTCCCAAAATGGCAAGTTTCCATTACAAGTCATTTTCCCAAAAAGGCAACTTTGCAAATGGCTTGAAATTCTTCAATTTTGTGAACTTCTAACATCTTCTATGACCAAATAAAGATCATACACATTCAAAATGATGAAGAACACCCTTTGGTTGGGTCATTGGGGGCCTCAGATGCCCTGATTTTACACTGACTTGCTCAAGAAGTCAACTCTTGATCAGATGCCTTCCCCATGGAATTTCTTCATGAAAATTGATATGCATGATCCCTATACCATATAGAGACCAATAGAAACAAGAATGACCAAACAATTTGGAGTTAAGGCCTTTGAAACCAAAACCCTAATTCTAGGTCATCTGTGTAGTTAAACCTGGCTCTGCTTCCATGCTCTTCTTAGTTCTTGTGATTCTTTGACTTCCTTGACTTGGTGAGGATATAATATGATGCTATAACATACATGGACCCCTTTGAAGTGATTGATGACCTTTGGAGTGGCTCAAGTGGCTCAGGGATGGCTCAGATCACAAACCTTAGATGCAGATGACTTTGAATCAATGCAGTGAAGAAAATATGCAATATGAGATGCTATGATTGAACTTATGCAAATGAAAAGATCACAAGCCATGGTGTGAATGGGTGAGGGAAAATTTGGGGTGTTTACAGCTGCCCCTATTCAAGCATGAGTTAACTGTGCAGGATGTAAGCAACGACTTAACAGGCAAACAAGATAACTTGTGGTTGAATACCAAAGACAGTCCAAAATTTGCACTCACAGAATGAAGAAGAAAAGGGATATAGATTGTAAAGGAAAAATAAAGTATATATAAAGTGCGAGTGACGGAGGATGACTGCCGAGCAGAGGACGACTGCTGGGGATGAAGCAATGACGGGGACGACCGACAAGCTGGGGAAAATGCGGGAAATAAAGCAATGACGGAGACGGCCGACAAGCTGGGGATATAAGAGATTATGATGGGGACGGCCATCAGGTAAAACTATAAGACTACTTGGGGATTAAAGGTAGATGATGGGGACGACCATCAAGTTTAAAGCATAAATGGAATAAATGATGAGGTACGGTCATCAGAGGTGAAGGACGATCACCTAGCAGGGTACGACTGCTCTGTCGGGGAAAAGATGAGGGACGGTCATCTACAGTGAAGGACGATCACCTGGCAGGGCACGGTTGCCGAAAGTATCGCGACATAGGACGAATGCCGGATAGAAAAGGTCGACGATGGGGACGGCCATCGAATAAAATGATGAAGGACGATCATCAGGAGGTGACAGACGATCACCTAGCAGGGTACGGCTGCTCTGAGGATTTATCATGTCATAGGACGAATGTCAGATAACAAGATCAACGATGGGGACGGCCACCGGATAAAATGATGAAGGACGAACATCAAGAGGTGAAGGACGATCACCTAGCAGGGGACTGCTGCTAAAAATATCACGACATAGGACGAATGTCGGATAAGAAGGGGTTCTAATGAATAGAGACTCCACTAGGGGCGATGAAGGACGATCATAAAAAAGGTGAAGGACGATCACCTGGCAGGGGACGGCTGCTAAAAGTATCACGACATAGGACGGATGTCGGATAGGAAAGGGTTCCAATAATGGAGACTCCGCTGGGGATAAGATGAAGGACGATCATCAAAAGGTGAAGGACGATCACCTGGCAAGGTACGGCTGCCGGAAAGGTATCATGACATAGGATGAATGTCATATAGAAGGGAAATAATTCATTGGGATTTGCTGGGATTCTTTCTGGGGAAGGGTAGATACAAACGAGTGTCTAATTTCGGGAAAACAAAAGTGTTTGACACAGTGTATAGATTAAAGGTGCAGACGAGCATCCTTAAGACTATGATACAGACGAGTATCAGTAGAAACAAACGCTTGACACATGTTCAAAGATGATGATACGGATGAGTATCAACTGGTTAACAAGGAACACAGACGAGTGTCGAATCTGAGGGGATATGAGTGGCGTATACAAGATACGAACAAGTATCTGTATGAGTAAAAAGAGTGAGACACGAACGAGTGTTCACTTGCTGGGGAGAGTGCGATACGGACAGGTGTCGGAAAAAGTACATTATAAACAAGTATTTAGTTTGCAGAGTGTTTAGGTAACTATGTTAGAGGAGGTAACACGGACGGGTGTCGGGGAAGAAGTATATATACATGAATCTGTGAGTGCAAAGGGGACGCTTTGGCTTTCTGCTAGGGATATGACACGGACGGGTGTCAAGAAGTATCTGTAATGTATAAGTGTCTGTTTGTAAAGAATGCCCGGGCGACTTTACTGGGGAATGATGACACGGACGAGTACCACAAGGAGTGTGTATCTGTATTTGTGAGTGTAAGGCAAATGCTTTGGCTCTCTGCCGGGGAATTTGGGAAGTCTTCTGTATATCGTTGATGGATTGTCAAAATTTACAAGTGTTTGAGTTTACACATGGCTTGTGACTATGCAATATGTTTGATTTTTGCCGTAATGCTCCGTATTAGACGGAATGCTACGCTCTATGGGGAAAATATGATGCGAATGTTATGATTATGCAAAGGTACCGATCCGGGATTCAGATCCCGGTGCTGTGAAGATCTCTGGATGATCTGCTTGAAGTGGACATCCCAGCTGGGTATGGAGATCATTGGTAGATCTGAAATGACTTTGCTCGGGGAAATAGGTCACTGATAGACCTATCTTGGTAATGAGGGACCCAGCTGGGGTTTATAGAAGCTTTCGTCACTCTGTTGTGAGATCTTCAGGTATTGCTTTTCTGGATAGAGGTTGAAACTCTGTGGGGAGATGGTTCCCTGGTCTTTGCTTTTGGCTGAGGAGGAATGATGACCGGCAACCCAGTTGGGGAGAAAGAGAGATCACTGAAAGACCTTCCTAGGAATCTCTGTGGGGATCCTACTGAGGGTGATACTTGACAACTCAGCTGGGGAATATGAACACCTTCTGGTGCTGCCCTTTGAAGGAAATTTTGGAGAAGTGATGCCTGGAAACTCCGATGGGGAGAAAGCATCTCTGGTGCTGTTTGGAAGGTGTGTTGGGGAAACAATGCTTTGGCAGCCTACTGGGGAGAAGCTTTCGTGCCCCATGTTATGCTATGAACACCAGCAATCCTGAAAAGACAGAGAAACGCACAAGTATCCGAGGTATCTCTCACTGGATTCCATCATAGGAATTTAGACACTCCTAGAAGTAAGTATATTTCCTGTAAGCACTTATTTTTAGAAAAGAAGCATCTGTATTTATGCAATCTATATCTCAAGGACAATCGAACATTTTGCAAATGAAAGATAAAATGTACGAGACAAAGTATGGCTGAAAATCTGATTTTATTAATTTGCGTGCCCTGATTTGGCAAGATACAGTCAAAGAAACAAACCCCCTGAAATGAGGAGATTTGTTACAAAATTGAGAAACAAAAGAGTGCTGGCAATGTTGGTGACGCTTCAAGGAGCTTCCGCTCTTGCCATGACTTGTATGACATTGACGTTCTTCTCATCCTGCTTTCTGTAGAAGGCTGATTCTGACCGATGCTCAAACCCTTCGAAACTTGCCAAGTTGTAAGTGATACAGACGAATTCAGAATGCAATTGTTCGCTTATTCCCTTATTTTGCGTGGATCGCCCTCTCGGGTTTTCAATCCACCAGGATACCCATTTTTGCCTGAGTTGTCCAATGCGGCTTTTCAACTCAGCGGGTGTACACTTTTTTTCCCCCTTATTTTTGCCCGAGTCTTTTATTCTGTTTTTGACTCGCCGGGATGCCCTATTTTTGCCTGGACTTACATTCTATTTTTATGTCCAGCGGGTCATTTTATGCGAAGTATTTTTTAATTGCATCTGAATTCACAGGGGACGTGAAGTCTTCTCCATCCATAGTACTGAGCATCAATGCTCCACCAGAGAAAACTTTCTTTACTACGAATGGCCCTTCATAGTTTGGAGTCCACTTGCCCCTGTGGTCTGTATGAGGAGGGAGGAGTCTTTTCAGCACAAGATCTCCTACTTGGTATTCTCGGAGCCTGACTTTCTGATCGAAGGCTTTCTTCATTCTTCTCTGATACAGCTGCCCATGACAAATTGCAACTAATCTCTTTTCTTCAATCAGACTCAGTTGTTCGTATCGGGATCGGACCCATTCTGCTTCGTTCAACTTAACATCCATCAATATCCGTAGAGATGGTAACTCAACTTCGACCGGTAGGACTGCTTCCATACCATACACAAGCTGATACGGTGTTGCCCCAGTGGATGTTCTGATTGATGTACGGTACCCATGCAAGGCAAATGGTAGCATTTCATGCCAATCTTTATAGGTAACCACCATCTTCTGTACAATCTTCTTAATGTTCTTGTTAGCTGCCTCGACAACGCCATTCATCTTTGGCCTGTAAGGAGAAGAATTATGGTGTTGGATCTTGAAGTCCCGACATAGTTCTGCCATCATTTTGTTGTTCAAGTTGGAACCATTATCAGTAATGATTCGCTCGGGAACTCCGTACCGACAGATGATGTCTCTTTTCAGGAATTTGGATACCACTTGTCTGGTGACGTTTGCATATGAAGCTGCTTCAACCCACTTGGTAAAATAGTCAATGGCTACCAGGATGAATCTGTGGCTGTTTGAAGCAGTTGGTTCAATCCTGCCAATCATATCAATGCCCCACATGGCAAAGGGCCAGGGTGAAGACATTATATTCAAAGGATTTGGAGGCACATGCACTTTATCCGCATAAATCTGGCATTTATGACATTTTCGGGCATAAGCACAACAATCTGCATCCATTGTGATCCAGTAATAGCCTGATCTTAGCAACTTTTTAGCCATTGCGTGCCCTCCAGCATGGGTACCAAAGGATCTTTCGTGCACCTCGTGCATTAACAAATCTGCTTCTGTCCTATCAACGCATCTGAGGAGTACCATATCAAAGTTTCTCTATAAAAGGAACCATAAGTATTCAAAAAGAAACTACCAGCAAGTCTTCTTAATGTCTTCTTATCATTGGAAGATGCCCCTGGTGGGTACGTTTGATCTTCCAAGAAGCATTTGATGTCATGGAACCAAGGCTTATTATCTTTAACAACATCTGCTGCAAATACATATGCTGGTCTGTCAAGTCTGGATACTGCAATTTGAGGCACAAAGTTGGCAGCTTGAACTTTGATCATGGATGAAATGGTGGCCAGAGCATCTGCAAACTGATTTTCATCTCGAGGGATATACTCAAGCTTGACTGTTGTGAAGAAAGTCAATAACCTCCTTGTATAATCCCTTTAAGGTATCAGATGATCTTGGTGGGTGTACCATTTGCCGTTGGTTTAATTGATTACCAGAGCTGAATCTCCGAACACAGTCAAAGTCTTGATCCTGAGGTCAATGGCTTCCTCAAGTCCCATAATGCAAGCTTCGTATTCAGCTTCGTTGTTAGTGCAGTTAAAAGTGAGCTTTGCCGAGAAAGGCATGTGAACTCCCTTAGGTGTAATGAGTACTGCACTAACACCACGACCATTCATATTAACAGCCCCGTCAAACATCATAGTCCATTCTTCTTCGGGGCCAGGCCCTTCAGTGTGAACAGGCTCTTCATGATCTTTTGCTTTTATTAACATGATGTCTTCATCAGGGAAGTCGAATCTCATAGGCTGGTAATCATCAATGGGTTGCTCAGCAAGATAATCAGACAATACACTGCCCTTGATGGCTTTTTGAGATGTGTACTGAATGTCATATTCTGTGAGGATCATTTGCCATCTCGCAACCCGTCCGGTAAGTGCTGGCTTCTCGAAAATGTACTTAACTGGGTCCATCTTTGAGATCAATAAGGTAGCGTGGGTCAACATATACTGTCTCAGTCGGCAAGCAGCCCACGCTAAAGCACAACAAGTTTTCTCGAGCAGTGAATAACGTTGTTCATAGTCGGTAAACTTTTTGCTTAGGTAGTATATTGCATACTCTTTTCGACCAGACTCGTCATGCTGGCCCAACACACACCCCATTGACTCTTCTAATACTGTCAAATACATGATTAGAGGTCTTCCTTCGACTGGAGGCATAAGGATTGGAGGCTCTTGTAGGTATTCCTTGATTTTGTCAAAAGCCCTCTGGCAGTCTTCGTTCCACCTGACCGTTTGTTCTTTTCTTAACAGCTTGAACAAAGGCTCGTAAGTTGCTGTAAGGTGAGATATGAACCGTGAAATGTAGTTCAATCTACCTAGAAACCCCCGAACTTCTTTTTCAGTCTTCGGTGCAGGCATTTCTTGAATGGCTTTGACTTTATCAGGGTCAACTTCAATCCCTTTCTCGCTTACAATAAATCCCAGCAGCTTACCAGATCGCACTCCGAATGTGCATTTGTTGGGGTTTAACTTCAACTGATACTTCCTCAGACGCTTGAATAACTTCAACAGATTTACCAGGTGGTCTTCTTCTGTGAGGGACTTGGCAATCATGTCATCTACATAACATTCAATTTCTTTATGGATCATGTCATGGAATAATGTTACCATAGCCCGTTGATAAGTGGCACCAGCATTCTTCAGTCCGAATGGCATCACCTTATAACAGAACGTGCCCCAGGGTGTGATGAAAGTTGTCTTCTCCATGTCTTCAGGTGACATTTTGATCTGATTGTATCCTGAAAATCCGTCCATGAAGGAGAATACCGAGAACTGAGCTGTATTATCAACCAATACATCAATGTGAGGTAAAGGGAAGTCATCTTTCGGGCTGGCTCTGTTCAGATCCCGGTAATCCACACACATCCTCACCTTGCCCTCTTTCTTAGGCACAATTACGATATTAGCAACCCACGGCGGATAGCTAGTCACAGCAAGGAACTCGGCGTCCCACTGCTTTTGTACCTCTTCTTTAATCTTCATTGTCATATCTGGGCGAGTACGGCGTAGTTTCTGTTTTACCGGTGGGCAGTCTTCTTTTAAAGGCAACTTGTGCATAACAATATCGGTGTCCAACCCTGGCATATATTGATAAGACCAAGCAAAAACATCCACATACTCCCGAAGCATATCAATCAGTTGCTCTTTCACTGAATCTTGTAAGCAGGCCCCGATCTTAACTTCTTTCACTTCTTCTTCCGTACCAAGATTAACCGTTTCAACTTCCTCCCGATGAGGAGTGATAACCTTCTCCTCTTCTATCAACAACCTAGCTAGCTCTTCCGGTAGCTCATAATCTTCTTCAACCCCTTCGTCAGCTTGATTGATTGGATTGTCAAAGTCATACGAAGTCATAGTTGTGCTGTTGTCGGTGCAGTCTGAAAGGCACTCTCTGCAAGGGTTTAGATTTGGTTTATTTTAGTGATCGATTTTATCTTATTTAGAAAAAGTGAAATGAAGTTATCATTTTGAAAAACATTGCCATTTTATTTTTGTACAAAAAGAAAAAATGAAAAACAGTGAGCGGAAAAGGAAAAGACTCATTTGCAAAAGATGTCCGATATTCATTGATTGATCTGTTTGCACAAAATTACAAGATGGCCCGATTACAAAATGAGTCTTGACATCTTGGGCAATATGCAAGACTTGATGCATGCTTAAAAATACAGGAAATAATAATTACTCTGCAGGAGTAACCCATATAATTTCATGGGAAGACCAGTTTGAGACATGGCTCCCCGGGGTCCTTGGACGTATCCAGCTCTCTAGGTTGCGCTCATCTTCCGACTCATCTTCCAAGTTGTTCACCGCATCCGGGGTGAGCATCCCCCCGTTGACAAAGTTGGGCTCTTTAGCAACCTCTGATTGATCTTGTTGAGTTGGTTTGTAACCCAACCCAAATCTGTCTTCTTTCTTTTCCACGGGCAGCAGCTTGCCCCAGCCTTGGGCAGTACCCTCTTCAACAACCTTCCTGGCTTGCTGATAAGATGTTATGGAGGTTCCCAGTACAACAGACGTTTCATTAATGTCCAGGGCCTCAAACCCCTGGCTCATAGTTTCATGGATCTCTCCATCCATTTCTATGTATTTGTACGTAGCCAGATGGCTAACAAAGATGTCTTCTTCCCCACAGATGGTGATGATCTGGCCTTCCCACTCGAATTTCAACTTCTGGTGAAGGGTAGACGTAACAGCGCCAGCGGCATGGATCCAAGGTCTACCCAACAAACAGCTGTAGGCCGGCTGAATGTCCATCACATAGAAGGTAATTTTAAAAGTCTGCGGGCCAATCATCACAGGCAGATCAATCTCCCCAAGCACTGATCTTTTAGAGCCATCAAATGCTCTTACTACCAAATTACTTGGACGCAGTGCCAAGCCATCATACTCCATCTTCACTAAGGCCTTCTTTGGTAGGACATTGAGTGATGACCCAGTGTCCACCAGTACATGAGATAAAACAGCACCCTTGCACTCTAGGGTGATGTGTAAAGCCTTGTTGTGGTTACGTCCCTCAGTTGTTAAGTCAGCATTGGTAAAGCCCAGTCCATGACTAATATTGACATTTGCCACCACAGTTTCTAGCTGATTAACGGTGATCTCCTCTGGCACGTATGCTGCGTGCAAGACTTTCAATAATGCATTCCTGTGAGCTTCAGAACACATTAACAGGGATAATATGGAGATCTTTGAGGGAGTTTGGTGAAGCTGATCCACCACCTTGTAATCACTTTTCTTTATAATTCTCATAAACTCGTCTACATCTTGTTCAAAAGATGTCTTCTGAGTTTCTTTGACAGCCGGCTCTTCAAACACCACACTCTTTCCTTTTGCTTTGGCAGCTGCTTCTGCTTCAACATTAGGTCTTTGAGTTTGTGAGGCAAAAAGGCGTCCGCTTCTGGTGAAGCCCCCGCCTCCCCCAACATTATCAATTTGTGGAGAAGAGGTTGAAGAATCCAAAGTGATTTTCTCCCCGTTGCAGTAGAGGTCAGAGCCATAATGCCAAGGTATGGCATTACTGCTTTCATAGGGAACCGGTCCAAGCACCGTGATAGTAACTGGACTGACTGCTGTAGAGGAGGGTACTGAAATAGTGTGCGGATCGTAGTAAATGGTGACTGGTGATCTGGCAAGAGGTGCCACTGTTTGTTGCTGAAAGTTGTTATTTGGAGGAACATTTGATGGATCATAGTAGATGGTGACTGCTGAGATGTCTTCATTAATTTTTGTTGGCGTTGTAGAAGATTCTGTTGAATAAATGGATGCTGATGTTGTAGAAGAAAGGGTTGTTGACATTTGATTTGTTGAAGTGATGGGTGGAGCCATTATTGATGATATTGATGAATCGGTCGGAATGATTGTTGCTGCAGTTGTAGGAAACTCAGGAATTGTTGTCAAAGGAATTGCTGGATTTGTAGGCGTCGTTGTTGAGATCTGAAGTATACCATCTTTGATAAGACCATCTATGCCGCTTCTCAAGTTATCACACCTGTTTACTGCAATGTTGCAATATCCACAACCGAGCTCACACCCGGGGAATATCTGGCACTCTAGAAGCTGAGCTTTAATTTCTACCAAAGGTGTTCGAATTTGTCCAACACTGGTGATCGAGACAGATGGCCTGTCTTCCTCAATGGCATTAATTCTTGGCCCTCCATGATTAGGCATGGGATTCTTGTTGACATTTGGAGGGGGTGCAAAGTTGAGGGCTTTGGAATCCACCAGATCTTGGACTTTCATTTGTAAAGCCCTGCATTTCTCAGTATTGTGGCCAGGTGCATTGGAGTGGAAAGCACACCTGGCGTTGACATCATAATTCCTTGGAAGATTGGAGGGGTCTGGTGGTGCCAATATCCTTAACTCAACCAAGTTGAGCTTCAGGAGTTGTGGCAATAAGGCATCATAAGGCATAGGGATATGATCAATCACCCTATTTGCCTGTGATGGTCTTTGTTGGAAGGGTCGTTGTTGTGGAGTGCTGTTGTTGTTGTTGTTGTAGGCTCTTTGTGGCGGATACTGAACTTGCTGTTGATAATGTGGTTGTTGTTGTGGTTGATATGCTGGTTGCTGAGGAATTGGAGCTGGAATAGTGACAGCTGCCACTGATATATGAATATACTGAGGTCTGCCCCTGCTGGCATGGATGGCATTTGTCTCACCAGTCCTTCGAGGTCCCACAAAAGGCTTCCTGGGATTACTGGATGAACTTGCACCATTATCAGAAATCTTACCCATCTTCAAAAGGCTTTCAATCCTTTCTCCAGCTATGACTACGTCAACAAAACTGGTGGAAGAAAAGGCAGCTAGCCTATCAATGTATGTTCCTTGCAGAGTATTCATGAACATGTCGGCCATTTCTCTTTCCGACATGGGTGGTTGGACAGCAGCAGCAAGCTGTCTCCACCTTTGGGCATATTCTCTGAAGCTTTCTCTGGAGGATTGAGACATTCCCATCAGAAGGGTCCTGTTAGGGGCCATGTCTAGATTGTATTGGTACTGCCTGATGAAAGCCTCAGCTAAGTCCTTCCAGCATCTGATAGTAGCTCTGGTCAAGTGTGAGTACCACTCCCTCGAAGCCCCAGTCAAACTGTCTTCAAAGTAAAACATCCACAGTTTCTCATCCATGGTATATGCTTTAAGTCTTCCCAGAAAAGACTGCAGGTGAGTTCGTGGACAGGAGGTTCCATTGTACTTCTCGAAGCACGGGAGTTTAAACTTGTGGGGAATTCTTACCCCATCCACTAACCCCATATCCATTACATCGAAGCCTAAGGAATTTTGAGACTCCAGAGATCTCAATTTCTCAGCAATTTCATCAAACCTCCTATCATAGACTTCATCCCCAGCTCCCATTACAGTAAACTGCTCTTCTTGAGGATCTTCTTGCAAGATCCTGCCTGCAGCAGTATTGCCCTGTACATTCCTTGGGATGTTGGCCTCTGGATCTAGATGAGGTCCAAATACTGGTGGGTTAACATGAGGCTGACCTCCCTCATTGTTGCTGGTTCCTCCAGTCCCAGGATGTGGTTCCTCGGGGTTTTGTCTTTCTACCAATGCCCTCAATCTCTCTTGACTTTGGGCCAAGTTAGTCATTACAGTCATGAATTGGGCCATTTGGTTCCTCATCTCCACTCTCTCGTTAGCCATCTGAGTTCTGATCTCTGTCAGATCTTGCTGTACTTGATCCATTTGGATACCAGGAAGATTGTTGCGAGTAGGATACTGGTGCGGACGGTTGAGAGGGAACACCCGACGGCGAGCAATAATTCCTGAAGCACAACAGAGTTAGAAACAAATAAGGACAAGAACCTACAAAACAAAACAAAAGTTAGCATGCAATGCAGTATGCTTATTTGCTTTCTAAGGTATCCGGCTTGGCTCTTGGTTTTGACCTTTCCAGACCCCGAGGAAGATGCTTTGATGTTTCTTGAGAAAAGAAACTCATTGAAACAAACTAACAAATACATTACAAATGGTGGATCATACATAGTTTGTTTTTACAACATATGCCCCTGAAGGGTCAAAATACAACATAAAAAGAAAAGTACATCAAATGAAAACAACAACAATCAAAAGGTCAGGTATCAACTCCAAACTCATCCTCCTTAACCTCCTTCAGGAGTGCCTCGGTCACTGGACCAGCTGGATGCTCTGTGATGTTTCTGATGAGGAGGTTTCTGGTGGCAATGGCAGTAGTCAACTTCTTGTGCCTGTCCTGGTCCTTTGGCCTCTTCAAACCAGCCCTGAGCTTCAACTCTGAAATCTCCTTCTGGGCTGCTAGCAAAGCTTCCTGTTGCTTCTTTTCATTGGCCTCTAACTGCTCAATCCTGGCCTGAGTTTTCTGATCTTCTTGAGTACGAGCTTCAGTGATCCTGACCCACCTAGCTTGACTTTCTTGCAGATAGAGATCAGTCCTAGCTTTCTGAAACTGGGCCTCTTTACAGGCATTCTTCAATATTTGCTCCCCAGCTTTTGATTTCTTGATGTAGTCCTCTGCTTTCTCAATCTTGGCTAGATGCTCCACTTTAAGCTTCTTCAACCTCTCAATGTCTAGACGACCATCACTCCTCTCCCAGAGGGTCTTCTTCAGAGCTTGAGACAGATTCTCATTTCTTTCCTTCAGCTTCTCAAATTCTTCCAGGCTGACAGTGGCTGGTGGCTGAGCTGTGGATGGTCCAGGTATATCCTCAATGGTGAAAGGCATTCCAGTAATATGAGCTCGAGCATGAGACCAATCATAGTACTGAGCTGAAGTAACATTATTGCACCTTCCAAGAATAGCCATCCCTTTTGTCTGGATGTTGTCCCAAGCCCAGGATGCTTGTCTGACAGCAGCTACATTAGGCTTTATCTCACAATACAGGGTCTCTGCCAAATCTTGCATTCTAGGAGGGTGAACCAAAGCATAGCCCAGTTGTCTCTTAAACAGTAAAGGATTGTAGTTGATGCAACCCTTTACTCCTATCAGAGGTACATTTGGGTATTGCCCACAGCTAGTGCTTATGTCCTTGCCTTTGGTGCTCTGGGTGCACCATCTGATGTCATCTGAAGACAAAGCAATAAGCCTCTTAGCCCAATTCTTCTGTTGGTGAGGATTCAGGAAGGCATCTGTCCTAGGCAAGTGTTTGAGCAGCCAAGTGTGAAACAAAGGTGCACAACATCTCACTAACTTCCCCCTTTGTTTCTCATTCCTCTGATGGATGGAATAATAGAAATCTCCCAGCAATGTGGGTACTGGGTTCCTCAGAAGGAAAAGGTGAATGGCATTCTTGCTGATAAATTTGGGCTCATCTGCAAACAGTACAACCCCATATATACTGAGGGCTAACAGTGCACAAACTGCCCTCCATTCTCCCAAGGAGGCTTTCAGGATGGCCTGAGAAATCAAGAAATCCAAGTGTAAACCAGGGATCCCAGCCTTTGTTGTCATGTTCTGCTCAATCAAAGTAGGCTCCAGGTACAGTGCTTTTGCTACTTCTCCATTACTGGGAGAAGTCATATCTGGGTTGAAGGGGATACCACCTCTGACAGGTACTCCAATCAATGATGAAAACTCCTCCAACAGAGGTCCTAGCTGAAAGTCTGAAAATGTGAAACATCTCAAAGGAGGGTCATAAAACTGTAGGTAGGTGTGAATCATGCTTCTCTGAGAAGGGTCCAGGTCCATAACCATGTCAAGGATACCTCCATAATGTTCTCTGAATAAAGGGATGTGGTCTAGAGTGATAAGTGACTGGACCTGCCTGATGCCAGTCAGCACAGGCTCAAAGAAATGGTATGAAATGTTGCTCTTCCTGGGAGTAGCCATAAATGCTGAAGAAGAACTGAAGACAAGTGCTGATGAGGATCAAGGCTGGCACTGGAGATGAGCCACTGATAGGCTGATGCTGGTGATGATGAAGATGACTGAAGCAGACAACTGATGAAGATAGCTGAGGCAAATAGCTGATGAAACAGAGGTCTATGCAGATGAAGGGGTCAAAACCAAGCCAAAATATATAAAGTGGATACCCTGAAAAACAAATAAACAAATGTTAAATGATGCAATAATGATGTATGCAAATGATATGCAAGGGTTTGTGAGCAAGCTGGATCTGATTATCTGTCTTGATATGTAAGGCCCATGCATGTTCAAGAAGTCCAGATGGAGGTTCAGAAATCCAATAACCAAGGCGGGGGACTCAAATAAAGAGTCACATGTCCAGGGTTAAATCACAAGAACTGTCCAAAGTGAAGCATTCTTAAACAAAACAAGTATCAAGGTATGATGTGGCCAATGGTACCTGCAAACCTGTAAACATCCCAACCCCCTCACAGGTGATGTTCTAGAACAAGGATCCTCAGACTTGGATCAGTTATAAGAAGTGTAAACACTTCTAACTCGGAGGTACAGTGTTTACAATAACCATAAAAGATCCTCCTCTAATTCACCTCAGTTTCTGAAGGTCATAATAACGGTCATCCAGACTTAGCCGGCTTCTCAGATAGCCCTAGCACTACAGGAGATCTGTAGCACATAGTTCTCAAAAAGAAACCCACATCTGAACCGTGTTTCATATTCCCGCACCAGACCGAAATGGAATGGGAAAGAACATGAACCACTCTAGCCTAGGTGTCACTCAGGTCCCAGGTATAGGACCTTAACTCTCAATAGAACCCCACCCACCAAAACAAAAAACAGATCCAGCCAGATAATGACAGTATGAAATATGAAAAACTGTAAAGGAAAGCAATAAATAAAGCTGTACATAAAGCAGTAAATAAAGAAAATAAATAAACACAATTAGCACATAACACCCCAGTAAACACAAATCAAACAAGCGCTAGGAGGAACCCACAAAAAGAACCAGAAGCCCTGGTTACAGTATAAGGGTCCCCAGCAGAGTCGCCAAGCTGTCGCTCCCACCAAATGACACCTGGTCAGAAGGGGTACAGACGCGAACGGTCGGCGAAAAGAGAGGGAATGAATAGAGTCGCCAGCTAGGCATTTTTATCTCGAGGGAAAGGTAATGCTGCATAGACCTAGAAACGATATGGATAAGACGGTCGCGAACCAGAGAGACTGAGAAAGGGGGTTGGTTACAACCTGGGAAGGTATTAGCACCCAGATTGTCCGCCGTACTCGACGGGATCCACGCTCAAAAGATTTGTGTTTTAAAGGGGTAGTGTCAGTGCAATTTGTATATCAAAGCTGGAAAGAAAGCAAGTGTCAGTGTAAAAGAAGTGTGAAGTGTATAAGAGAGTGTCAGTGTAAGAACAGGAGTGAAGCTCAAGACTTTGAGGCTTAAAAGAATGATACTGAAAGAGGGGGGAATATACAGAGACTTTTGTTCGATAACTGTTAAGTTATGCCTACGTATCCTCTCGTGCAATGAGGAAGTCAGAACACCATAGTTCGACCCAAAAAGACTGAAAAAGGTAAATTGACTTGTGAACTGCTCACTTGTCTATGCTCAAGTGTATGACCTGTCTGGCTCAGGTGCAAACTGTCTTGCATTAGACGGAAGAAGCAAGTTCTCGTTTGTGAGTGAATGAGGTGAGAAAAAGAATCCCGGAGGAGACGATTATTGTTTGTTTTTATGTTTTCAGTATTTTATTGCTTTTTGATGTTTGTCATAAGTTAATGAGCTTAAGCCTAAACAAATGGGTTAGTAAACTCATCACATCCTCCCTCTGATTAGGGGTAATGAGAATACCTTAAGTATGAAGTAAGCACCTCACTCTTAATCACCAAGGTGTAGGATTAAGATCATTAACCTACTTGTAATTATTTAGATGTTTTTTGGAGTTTGTTTAGTGTTAAGTAATGAGTTTAAGACATAATCAGGGATTTAATGGACTCATTACACCATCCTAATAGAAGGATAA
Source organism: Lathyrus aphaca (assembly GCA_963966055.1). Lineage (NCBI taxonomy): Eukaryota > Viridiplantae > Streptophyta > Magnoliopsida > Fabales > Fabaceae > Lathyrus > Lathyrus aphaca. Next base: position 65,670,657 of record OZ014520.1, on the reverse strand, counting down.
TAGATGAGAACATTTAAGCTGAGGAAGAATCCTCAACTTAATCCATGATTAGGGATTAACCTCATGACAAAACAAAGCCTTTGTTAAATGGATTTTAGTCAAGGGTAAGATCAAGAAGTTATTTTTATAGTTTGTAAGACAACTTGAGGGGGACTTGTCCATTAACACTAGGGTTAGTCCTTCTTAACCAATTAAGGAAGAATTAGAACCCTAATGCAAGGCCCAAGTTACAAGCTTGATGTCTTAGTGATTATTATGTGGATTGATTAAAGGATTTAAACACATTAAGGGTTTAACACTTAGGATTAAAGTTATACACTCCATCCTAATAGAAGGATGCAGGCATAAGCTTAATCACAAAGCCTTAATGGGGGGACTAATCAAACCCTAATTGTGATCATGCTTGGGTGTTCCTAGGGTTTATGAGGCTTGCAAGAGATCTTCAAGGAAAAGCCACCATGGAAGAAGCAGGATGAAAGGAGCAAGAAGCAAAGAGAAGTAGAACAACTTGCTTCACTTAAGAAGACAAGTTGCTTGAAGAAAGAAAGTAAGAGATGAACATTAATGAGCAAGCTCACTCAAATACACAAGATAAATGCAGCAAAGATGCAAGAGAGATGAGAAGAGATTGTGAGAAGTGAAGGCAAATTCACTTCTCAAAATAACTTACCACCTGAAAAGTTAGCCAAAAGAGATGAAATGCAATGCAAATGAGATGAAATGTCATGATGCAAACCAAAGTCAGAAGCAATTACATGATGTTAATGATGCTAAGAGATGTTACAAACATGAGGCAAGACATGAGAATGATCAAACAAGCACAAGGATGCAAATGAAGCATGCATTGATCCATGAATGTACATGAAAAGTTATGAAATGTAATGGACATATAACATGGAAAAGAAATGATGCAATGATCAATCATGGTTCTAATATGTCCTAAGATGTATTATGAATCATGTGGATGCACAAAATGTCATGGCAAGTCATTGGATGCAAGCAAATGAAAAATGGATGCAAAGGAAAGCACAAATTAGGGTTACATGCATCATGCAATGCAAAAATCCAAAACCAGAAGCAAATGACATGATAAAAAATTGAAAATGCAATCAAAGATACCCTAAACCTATACAAGCTCACTGCCCAAAGGAGGGGGTTCAACTCTTAACCTAGTGAAAGTTATGAATTTCCTAAGTTGGCTAGGGTTTTGGTGTACCTCATCAATAAAAATGCTAAACAAATTGAAAATGCAAGATCAATTCAAACCAAATTTTTCCTATAAACTACATGCTATGAAGAGTGCAATGCAAGAAGAATCATCATCCAACTCTCAATGGTTAGGCAGAATGAAATTTTTAAAGATTGAACCAAAATATTGCCTTAAAATGAAATTAATTCCAATGAAAATTGTCAAAATGCATCAAGAACAAAAAATAAATTTGGTTTGAGAGTTGGATAATGTTTCTAAATGTATTGAAATGCAATGTGATTTTTTTTGTGATTTTTAAATACTTAAATGCATTTTTAATTAATTAATTTTCATTAACTAATTAAAAATAAACATTTAAATGATTTAAAAATAATTTTTAATGCAAAAAATAAAAATAAAAATATTTTTGGGTTTTAAAAATTAATGAAATGTTTGACAAAAATTTTCATAATTTTTAAATGTGTTTTGCTATTTTTTAAAATTCGTGCAAATTAAATACAAAATAAATGAAATTAAAATCAAAATGGGAGAAGTATGCAAAAGGAGGGGCCATGATTCATTCTGGGCTTGGAACGTTTGACTGGGCGCGCATCTGGACGGCCCAGGTTCAAACTCCCTTAATCTGAATTAATTAAATATTAATCACATAATTAAAATTAAACACAAGATCCAGACCACTCAAATGCGCGCAGGAACACTCATCAAATGGCCTACATTCAAACCTGGTGCCCTAACCCTAATTAGCATTTAATCACTTTCAGGTGGCCGGAAATGACCTCCGGTCATCTTCTCCGGCCACATCTCCCCTGAGAATTTCTCAAATCACTCCCCAGGCCATTTCTGGAGCTCTAAAGCTCCAGATCACTTCCTCTCACCTCCCTAAACTCATCCCTGACCTCAAAAACAATTTATCTCTCACCATTAACAAGATTCGAAGCAAGGTTCAAAAATGGCAGAAATTTCAGTCAGACCATACACACTCATTTCTCAACCATTTTTGAAAATACAAAGTTCAGTGTGATCTTATGAGCATGCTTTATCATTTAGAAACTTAAAACAAGAGTTTTGGAAAAATGTTTTCACATGGCTACCTGAGATGGAGCTTTCAATCCAGGAGCTTTCTGCCTGCTTTTTTTGCTTCAAAATGGCTCCAAAGATCCTCTTGATGAAGCTTTGAAGCTTGGTTGGAGTTTAAAGTGGCTGATTTGTGAGTTTGATGGAGTTATGTTCAGAGAGGGGAAAAATCGTGTTTGAGTTTCAGGGGGTTTCAAGGCAAGGTGAAGGGTGGTTTATGCTCTATGAAGTATTTCTGAATGAATGGTGAAGTTGGTTTTGATGTTTGAAGGCTGTGTTGTGTGATTCGAAGCAAAATGCATAAAGGGAGGTTTTTGTGAACTATGGCTTGTGGGGTGTTTCAGGCTCCAAGATGTTATGAAATGGCTTGCTTGAAGTGTGTTTGTAAAGTCTTGATTGGTCAGAATAGTTGGTGTGGCACTGTGGGATTGGTATGGGTTTTTTTTGCAAAAAGTCAAGTCTAGGTGTAAGAGAGGTATGGGTCAATGGTAGGCCAAGGACAAAGGGGTGTCCTGCGCAGCAAGGAATGAGGAGATCCATGGGATCAGTCTTGAAGCCAATTAGCAAGTGGATTAGGGTTTGTGAGATGTTTTGCAACTTTGTGATCCTTTTGCTCTTTTGTGATTTCTTGATACATAAGTCATGAAAATGGACAAATCCTTGATGCATTCTGACTTTTAGGCATTGGTTTATGTTTGTGCAAGGATTAGAAGTCCATTTGAAGTCACAATTTGCCTTGACAAGGGGTTTTGCAACTTTGCCTCTTTGGTACAAAACTTGAAATTATGTGATTTTTTCCAACTTTGACAAGCCATAACTTTTGATTCAAAATGAATTAGAATGAGTTCTTGTACTTTTTGAAAAGGGAATGATCCATTCTACAACTTTCATGACAAAAGTTTTCTCATTTGAAGCATTTTTGAATCAATTTGAGGAGGTTGAAAAACTTTCCCAAAATGGCAAGTTTCCATTACAAGTCATTTTCCCCAAAAGGCAACTTTGCAAATGGCTTGAAATTCTTCAATTTTGTGAACTTCTAACATCTTCTATGACCAAATAAAGATCATACACATTCAAAATGATGAAGAACACCCTTTGGTTGGGTCATTGGGGGCCTCAGATGCCCTGATTTTACACTGACTTGCTCAAGAAGTCAACTCTTGATCAGATGCCTTCCCCATGGAATTTCTTCATGAAAATTGATATGCATGATCCCTATACCATATAGAGACCAATAGAAACAATAATGACCAAAAAATTTGGAGTTAAGGCCTTTGAAACCAAAACCATAATTCTAGGTCATCTGTGCAGTTAAACCTGGCTCTGCTTCCATGCTCTTCTTAGTTCTTGTGATTCTTTGACTTCCTTGACTTGGTGAGGATATAATATGATGCTATAACATACATGGACCCCTTTGAAGTGATTGATGACCTTTGGAGTGGCTCAAGTGGCTCAGGGATGGCTTAGATCACAAACCTTAGATGCAGATGACTTTGAATCAATGCAGTGAAGAAAATATGCAATATGAGATGCTATGATTGAACTTATGCAAATGAAAAGATCACAAGCCATGGTGTGAATGGGTGAGGGCAAATTTGGGGTGTTTACAACTCTCAACTTAAAATATAGGATGTTATCGAGGTATCTGCAAGGCATGAGCTTTCAACTTAATAATTTTTCCAATAAAGGCCAATGTGGTGAGCATCCGCTCCAACTTATAAAATGCAATGTATGCCATGATCACAACGACACAACACATAACAACAACCAACTCAGAACGACATTCAACAAACAACATAGCAACTTTAATTCAACACGATTCAACTTTGGCCATAGACCTGCAACTTATATACATCAACGTTGGTCATACGACCTACAACTTTAATATCAACATTGGTTATTCGACCTACAACTTAAATAATCAATGTTGGTCATTCGACCTACAACTTAAAACATCCATAAATCGGAACAAAACAACATACTTGACGGCACGTGAAACCCACACATTTCAACATGTATACAACAAAATAAACCGACTAAAATCACCTACTAATTATTACGAACTACCTCTTCAATTTTTATTAAATTTCGAACAACTAATTTTATTGTGTAATTTCACTCGGTCGACTAAATCGATACTATTTTTACTACTATTACTGCTACCAAGGATTCATACTATTTCTGTTAAATTCTATTTCATTAATTCCAACATTTTTCTGTCACCAAATTAACACGGTTATCACAGTTCTTCAAAAATATCATTCTGCTAAAATAATTCATTTCGGCAAAAATACAAGTATTTACTAAGTTCTCGTTTTCTGCTAATTTGTTGTTTCTAAAATACTACTATATTATATCATTCTGTTTCTTCCACATAATACTAGTTTAAGTAATTAATCACTAATTACCTGCATCACAATTAATTAACCAATTCAGTAATCATACATAATTAATTAACTAGGTATTATGACCATTTAATACTCTATCTATCAACTAATTCCTTTAATCATATTCAGGAACTAAAACAAGTGGTCTCAACCTTCACACACAATATGGCTTGTGCCACGTACTATGGTGGTTCTCATCATGTTAAAGTGGCTCTCATCACATGTCATTTCCTTTCCTTTGTTATACCAACTTGTATCTATATTTTATAAAAGAAAAATGAATAAGATGACAGCATGCCTTTTGTACATTCCTACAAAAATTAAGTGTAAAAGAAATAAAGTGTCTTCCCTACATTTATGGGTGGCTTGCGCCACCCTTCATGAGAAAGCAAGTGGCCAGAGCCACTTAGTACAAATAGATTTTTGTTTTCTTTTGGGTGGCCTGCACCACCCCTTAAAGTGTAGTGGGTGGCCTACGCCACCCCGTGCAATGCAAAAGAGGGTTTTTGTCCCAGTTCAATTTCTCTATAAACCAATTAATCAACAACAATTTCTCAACAATTAATTCAATCATAAATCACGAAAAATCGATTACTCAATTATCACAGAAAATTATATTCTTCACAATAATTCAAAACAACACGATCAACACAAAATCAACATCTGACAATATGAAAATTCATATAACCCCAATCCCATATATTAATCATCTTATTCCCGGTTATAGAATTCGAACCTCACCCTTACCTTAAATTGATGGCCGCTCGAATTTCCGATCGACTTTTCCCAGAATTGGCTTCGGCGGCAATTCTTCCTCGTAACCGCTTTCTCACACTTCTTTCCTCTTTCTCAACTTCTACTGAAACCCACTAACATCGTTTTCTTCTTTTATTATAATTATTATGATAATTATAATCTCAATTGGGATTACTCACCAACATCCCCATGATTACTACTACCAAGGCAATGACTAAGTCCACTTAATTAAAACACTCCTAAAATTCAATAATATTAATTATAATATTATTGCTCCCGACTAAATCGACTAATTACTGATTATCAAATAAATAGTCTAAACAACCCAATCAACATATTCAACCACAAACGAAAAATATTCAATGTTATTTCTCACAACTCAAATCAACTTAAGTAATTCATTCAACTCAAACCAACTTAGAAACATCAACGTTACATTCCGATAATTCGGAACTCAACCCAAATCACCATAAACGACAAAACCAATGTAAATCAACATAAATACACAACTCAATGTAAATCAACACATCATAATACAAGTATATTTAATTAAATAATTAATTAAATAAACGGGCGTTACAACTCTCCCCCACTTAGAGTATTTTCGTCTTTGAAAATTTATCCGATTCAACTACTCAAACTACTTATTTCATCCAACTAATCAACTCTCATTACCAAAAGAAACTCCATGTTATCGCTCACGGAATTTTCATCCTAGTACAAACGCGAAAGTGGCGCGGAAAAGGTAGAGTCGCCAGCCATGCATTTTTATCCCGAATGAATGGGAAAGGTAATGTTGCACAATCCTAAGATAAAAATAAAGGACAAGGTCCCTGCGAACCAAAGATCTGGGATCGGGAGTCGGTTACGACCTAGGAAGGTATTAGTACCCGGACCGTCTGCCGTACCCGACGGGATCCACGCTTGTTTGTCTATTTCAAAGGGTGGGAATAAGATTGTTGTTGAATAAAAAACCGCTACTGGAACTGGAATGAAAAGAAAAAATGGGGAAAATGTAGGGAAAATAAAGAATGTGCTCGAAAGGGCCCTACCCCGCTGCCTACGTACCTCATTGGGAATATGAGGATCAGAGTCGACATAGTTTGCCTAACTAATACGGGAAATTTGTTTGTGTTTTTTATGAAGTGAACTGCCTATGTCTATGCTCAGGTGTTGTAGGCTCGTTTGGTACGAGTGTGTTGCCATCTTGCAAAGAGACATGTAGGAGCAAGTTCTTACGTTGTGAGTGAGTGTGATGAGAAGATAATTCCTGTAGGAAAAGACGTTTGTTGTTTGTTTATTGTCTTTTAGAAGAAGTGTTTTGATTTCGTTGTTTGTGAGACATCCTCATGCTAAGACTTGTTCATCGTGATAGATATCCTACACCTCATCCCGAAATGGAATGCGTGCAAATACCCCACGGCAAAGTCTCCTGGCGCAAGAGAAACCTAGACCTTTATTAGGTGTTTTGATTTTTCTTTGAGATGAGAAAGAGAGACTCAAGTTGAGAAAGGGAAAAACTATGGGACTAAGACTCGCCCTAAGTTGTTTATTCAAGGGATGTCCTATTGGTAATGAGGCTTTCTAATCCTAAGAAGAAAATAAAAGGAACTTAGAAATCAACTTACTTCTCTAAAGAAGCTAAGTTGTTTCTAAAGAGGGAATGAATGAAGTTGTACAAATAAAGCCTAAAGGGCTTAGACAATCACTTGAAAGCATAAAGAAGATGATGATGAAGTAGCATGTACAACTTACCTCAACCTCCCTATAAAACAAAGGTTAGTAGAATAAGACTAAAGCGATAAAATGAAAGCGGTAAACAAGTACCAAACATGTCCTATTACCACTATGGCCTAAACTAGGCTTAATTCTAAGCCTAAGGACACTAAAAAGCTAAGCAAAGCCTAAAGACGGCAACTACTACAACTCTTTATTACACAATCAGCCACTAAATGCAATTAACAATGCAAACAGTCTATTACAGCTACCAAACAACATAAAAATAGGTGTAAAAAGATCAACATAGAATAATGTAACAGGTTTTTACAGCCTCTATTTCAAAATGCAGCAATGAAACCAAGGCAGATTTTCAATTGTTTTTCGAATGCTAAACGAGTTTTAATGCTATCAATGGGAATGCAAAAAAAATCATGCATTTTAATGCAACAATCTGAAATGAACATTGAAAAATAACTGCAACACACTAACAATCACCAATGGATGAAAATTATGTGATTTGTGCGGTTTTAAACAACATGCAATTTTTTTCAATTATGCGCATAACTGACGTACTCATGAGAGGGCCTTAAACGCAATGCAAAACAGAAGTATAAACACATATTACCATGCTATTGAAAATGCTAAATCATGCAACCAATGACCACAACAAGATATGAACATGCATGCAATACTTTATACCAAAAATCGAAACCTAACTAGAAGCATGTTGAAAGTTATCAAAACTACACACACCGGCTCTAAAACAACTCCGAAAAACTCCCTAAAATCGCGTCCTAAAGATCTATGATGATTGGAGGGGGAATGGATATAAAAAATGAAAGAAAATGCAAGAATTTCGCATTCTAGTTCAGTGGTAAACGGTTACTACCTATGCAGTAACCGGTTACCAGTTCAAAAATTGGAGTTTCTGCAATATTAACACAGGTAACCGGTTACAGTCAGAATAAAAAATTCTACATTTTTTTGATCAAACCAGAACCGACTTATCCAAATAAGCTCTATTTTAATGCCTATCAACCTAGCACGAAAATTACACCTAAATGCAACATTCTAACACCTATTAACACTATAATCAAACCACAATTCTAGCTCTTATGATGAAACCAATCAAAGTATCAAAAATAAAAAAAGACGAAGAATGCACGAGGCAAGATGAAGAGAAATAATTTAAAATGAGAAGTGATTTCGGATTCACCAACCTACAAAGCGGAGGCTTGCTTTGGTGATTGTTGTGATGTTGATCAATGCACGAATGAAGAGAATACCAGAGATCTGAGGTCTCGATCCCCGAATGTGCAATAAATGCAATCGATGAGAATTTGAAACGGTTCCAAACGGTGAAATAAACACCGCAACCGTGACAAATCCTTCGATTATCCGCGGAATTGGTGAAGATGATGGAGGTTTATTTTCTGATTCTTCGAGTTTCAATGCAAAACTTGAAGAATCTTGAGGATGAAGCTTTGGTGTGAGTTTGGAAAAATGGAGAGAATTGAGATTGTGAAAATGGTGAGGCTTATGAAAATGTGACTCTAACATCTTTTTGGCTTGATGAGCAAGGTTTATATAAGGTTAGCTTTGGAGTTAGGTGTAGGTTTGGCGCGAGATTTGGACGCGAGGCTTGGATCCTAAGCTAAGGGTCGATCGAGAATATTCCTAGAATATTCCATGGCATATTTTTGGAATATTCCTTGGCATATTCTGGGAATATTCCCTTTGGAATAGCGTGGAATGTTCTAGTATTGGGTGGAAGCACAAGGCAAAAATGGAAAATGGAAAGTGAAGGGAAGCAACCAACTGAATTTTGAATTTTTTGAAAATCTGGACGAAGTAACCGGTTACTACCATTGAGGTAACCGGTTACCAATGCACAAGCTAGGCTTTTCTCCAAATTTCAATAGGTAACCGGTTACTACCTATGAGGTAACCGGTTGCTTTAACCAAAAAATATTTCTTCTTTCTGGTGGGAATCCTTGGACATCCTATCTTAGTCTTCTATTCTGGGATTATTTTCCTTCCGGAGACCCGATAGTCGCCCAATAACTCTTGATCACATGCCCCGCGCCTCAACCATGAATGCTATGATTCAATTTTATGCAAGGATGTGGAATTATGAATGCAATGTGATATGCTATATGCCATGAAAATGAGAGGGAAAATTTTGGGGTTTTACAGCTGCCCCTATTCAATCATTTGTAGACCTGAAGGGATGATAGCAATGACTTTCAGACTTTCAAGGTATGAAGGGATTGAATACCCGAATATACCGGAAAATTTTTACTCTTTGGGTAATGAAATATATTGGGAAAAATGCCATTTTAATGACAACTCAAAACATGAAACTGACCTCAGACAGAATCAAAAGGGATGAGTTCATCGTACTTAGATGATAACTCAAAAGGAGAGAGACCATCGTACCTAGATAGAATCGGAAAGGAATATGATCATCGTACTTAGATGATAACCCGACACGAGACCGTTGTACTTAAATGGAAACGAGGAAACGAGACCATTGCACTTAGATGGAGACTCAAAGATACGAAACCATTGTACTGAAATGGAATCGAATAAATGAAACCATCGTACTTAGATGGAGACTCGAAGATACGAAACCATTGTACTTAAATGGAATCGACAAAGATGAAATCATCGTACTGAGATGAAATCAAAAGGAACGGGATCATTGTACTTAAATGATAACCGGACACGAGACTGTTATACTGAAACGGAAACGAGGAAACGAGATAATCATACTTAGATGGGGACTCGAAGATACGAAACCATTGTACTGAAATGGAATCGACAAAGATGAAATAATAGTACTGAGATGAAATCAAAAGGAACAGGATCATTGTACTTAAATGATAACCCGATACGAGACCGTTGTACTGAAACAAAAATGAGAAAACGAGACCATCGTACTGAAATGGAATCGAAGAAATGAAACCATCGTACTTAGATGGAATCAAAAGGAACGGGTTCATCATACTTATATGAAAACCCGACACGATATCGTTGTACTTAAATGGAAACGAGGAAAAGAGACCGTCGTACTTAGATGGAGACTCGAACATATGAAACCATTGTACTAAAATGGAATCGACAAAGATAAAATCATCGTATTGAGATGAAATCAAAAGGAACGGGATCATTGTACTTAAATGATAACCCGACACGAGACAGTTGTACTGAAACGGAAACGAGGAAACGAGACCATCGTACTTAGATGGAGACTCGAAGATACGAAACCATTGTATTGAAATGGAATCAAAGAAATGAAATCATCGTACTGAGATGAAATCACAAGGAACAGGATAATTGTACTTAAATGATAGCCCGACAAGAGACCGTTGTATTGAAACGGAAACGAGGAAATGAGACAATCATACTGAAATGGAATCGAAGAAATGAAACCATCGTACTTAGATGGAATCAAAAGGAAAGGGAGCATCGTACTTAGATGAAAACTCGACATGAGACCGTTGTACTTAAACGGAAACGAGGAAACGAGACCATTGTACTTAAATGGCGACTCAAAGATACGAAACCATTATACTGAAATGGAATCGACTGGGGACAACACGTATTGACTAGCAAGTGTAACAGGGTTGAGGAATGAACTTAGAATTCTTTGCGGGGATAATTCAGTCTGATTGAAGAAATATTGTTTCAGGTTTTTGTGCAAAGCACCCCAAAACTAGCTTATGCTTTGTATGCATATGTTTGAATTTTTCCATGGCATAATGTTCCATAATGATAGAAATGCTACACTTTAGAGGATGCAAATATAATGATGATTACTAAATGCAAATGCAAAGGGATCTCCTGAGGAAGTGATGACAGGTATCCCAAGTAGCTTTACTGGGGAGAAAGTAATCACTACATTGATTTGATGAATCCCTGTGGGGAAAAGCCACTCTGTGGGGAATAGTATTAATGATACACTAGCTATGAACTTCCTCCCTTGCCAAAAATAAATTGGACTTTTAGATAGGAGAACAAAGACCCTATTGGGGATGAACTTGATTTGAGAGGTATGTTACCCGTAGAACTCCGTTGGGGAAGTGATGTCATTCTGACTTGGCTAGGGAAAAGGATTTGTTGATACTCTGTTGAGGAAAAGCTTGTTGGGAAACTACTCAGACACACAATCCTCTGTTGGGGGAAGAGATGCCAGTGAGTATCGAACTTTGGTTGGCAACTTCACTAGGGAAAATTGAGAACAATGTTGTGTAAGAAAGAAAACTCTCAGGTTCTTCCATATGTTCACCTCTGCTATGGATCGAGACACCTCCATGTATTGTTGGGTATAAGAGGCCTCTGGTGGGGAGTACTTCTCCGTTGATGAAGGAAAACTCTGCTTGGGGAGGACATCAACAACCTTCTGTTACTTCGCTGGGGAAGTTTTCACTTTCCAATTATACTAGGGATGAAAGAATACATCATCTCATATTAGGGATGAGTGGGATGCCCTTCTGCTCGGGAAGTACCAAACATCTGCTTGTTTCTCTGCTAGAAAAGGGATGTTCTAATGAAACTTGCTAAGGAAACTTGCTCAATGATCTGCTGAGAAAAGGCTTCCTAAAGTTCTGTGTTGGCAATGGCTTTGCTTGCAACACCTGTACCTGCATGTTTAATGAATACAACTGATAGTGCCTGCAAAAGAGATAGTTAGTTTGGCCTGCGTGCCCCATGTCATGGTATGAGTCATCACCCTTCTTACTCAACACATCAGATATATGTCAAATGGTTTTACTCGCATGCATGTATCATAAAGCATTCATGTATTCGCAATGCAATATTTATCACAATTTGTTGGACGTTTTTTGCAACCAATCAATGGTAGATGAAAAACAAAAACATATGCAAGCAAATTGAATGAAATTGCCCTTTTATTGATTGAAACGTGGCCATGAATAGGCATTACACCGGGAAGCAATCCCTGGAAAGAGGAAATTTCACAAAAGGAAAATAAACTATCCTAATGGCAATGTGAAAATCAAGTCTCATCAAGCTTCGACCCAACTATGGCCCGTATGTCCTCTAGACTCTCTGCACACTTTGCTTTTGAGGAAGATGATTGAATTGATCCTTAACCCTCAGATTATCCTTGATTTTTGATGATGCATCATAGATCCCGAAGAATGTAGTCGCTCATTTTAGTCCCTCTTTTGTGTGGATTTCCCTTTCGGGTTTTCAATCCACTGGGATACCCTTTTTGCCTGAGTTGTCCGGTGTTGCTTTTCAACTCAGCGGGTGTACACTTTTTCAAATATTTCCCTAACTTTTTCCCGAGCCTTTTATTCTGTTTTTGGTTCGCCGGGATGCCCCTTTTTTCATGGACTCTTATTTTGTTTTTCCAGCGGGTCTCTTTATACGAAGTATTTTCTAACTGCGTCTGCATTGACGGGGGATTGGAAGTCTTCACCGTCCATGGTTGTTAACATTAAGGCTCCGCCCGAGAAGACCTTTTTAACCATGAATGGACCTTCATAGTTAGGTGTCCACTTGCCCCTATGATCTGTTAGAGGAGGAAGGATCCTTTTCAACACTAAGTTGCTGGGTATGTAGCATTGAGGTTGTACTTTCTGGTCGAATGCCCGTTTCATTCGTCGTTGATACAACTGCCCATGGAATACAGTTGCTAAGTGTTTCTTTTCAATGAGACTTAACTGATTGTACCTGGATCAGAGCCACTCAGCTTCGTCCATTTTGACATCCATCATCAATCTCAAAGAAGGAATCTCGACTTTAACTGGTAGGGCTGCCTCCATACCGTACACAAGCGAGAATGGGGTTACCCCAGTTGAGGTACGCACAGATGTTCGGTACCCATGCAATACAAACGTCAATATCTCATGCCAATATTTGTACGTAACAACCATCTTCTGTACAATCTTTTTAATATTTTTGTTGGCCGCCACGACGGTGTCATTCATCTTCGGGCGATACGGCGAAGAGTTGTGATGTTCGATCTTGAAATCCCGACACAAATCTGCCATCATCTTATTGTTGAGATTGGAACCATTGTCAGTAATGATTCTTTCGGGAATTCCATATCGGCAGATAATATCTCTATTGAGGAACTGGGCTACCACTTGTTTGGTGACAATGGCATAGGACGCCGTTTCGACCCACTTCGTGAAATAGTCTATGGCAACCTGGATGAAACGGTGACCATTAGAAGCAGTTGGCTTGATCTTGCTAATCATATCGATAACCCACATGGTGAAGGGCCAAGGTAAAGACATGATACTCAACGGATTTGGTGGCACATGCACCTTATAAGCATAAATTTGGCACTTGTGAAACTTGCGGGAGTATTTACAGCAATCGGATTCCATGGTGATCCAATAATACCCTGACCTTAGAAGTTTATTTGCCATAGCATGTCCTCCAGCATGGGTACCAAAGGAGCCTTCGTGAACTTCTTGCATCAACATGTCTGCTTCGTATCTACCCACGCATCTGAGCAAGACCATGTCGAAGTTCCGTTTATAAAGCACATCATCTTGGTTTAAGAAGAAGCCGCCTGCCAATCTTCTGAGGGTCTTCTTGTCTTTACTACACGCCCCTGCTGGGTATTATTGAGATTTTAGAAAGCACTTGATATCGTAGTACCAAGGTTTGTTATCATCAACAGCGTCTACTGCAAACACATGTGCTGGTCTATCAAGACGAGACACATCGATTTTAGGCACAGAGTTCTCACATTGAACCTTAATCAAGGAAGACAAGGTTTCTAAGGTATCAGGAAATTGATTCTTGTCCTGAGGTATATAGTGTAACTTGACCTTCGTGAAGAATGTCAACAACCTCCGGGTATAATCCCTGTAGGGAATCAGATGTGGTTGATGAACCAACCATTTTTCGTTAACCTGATTGATAACTAAAGCCGAATCACCAAAGATCTCGAGGTTCTTAATTCGCAGACCAATTGCTCCTTGATCCACATTATGCAAGCTTCATATTTTGCTTCATTGTTAGTGTATTCGAATGTCAACCGGGAAATGAAAGGCATGTGGATCCCTTCTGGTTAGATAATAATAGCACCAACTCCACTTCCATTTATGTTAACGGCCCCGTCAAACATCAGAATCCATTCGGATTCAGGGTCTGGCCCCTCCTCTGGGAGTGGTTCTTCATAGTATTTCGACTTGAGGAACATGATGTCCTCATCCGGGAACTCGAACCCCATTGGATGGTAATCCTCAATCGGTTGATGGGCCAGATAGTCTGACAATACACTTCCCTTGATAGCTGTTTGTGAAGTATATTGGATATCTTATTCTATCAGAATCATTTGCCACCGAGCTACTCTTCTGGTCAAAGTTGGCTTTTCGAAGATGTATTTGACGGGGTCCATCTTGGAAATCAACAGAGTTGTATGAGTCAGCATGTATTGTCTTAGTCGGTGAGCAGCCCATGCCAAAGTGCAACAAGTTTTCTCGAGTAGTGAGTATCTTGTCTCACAGTCGGTAAACCTTTTGCTAAGGTAATAGATTGCATGCTATTTTCGACCAGACTCGTCATGCTGACCCAATACACATCCCATTGATCCCTCGAGTACTGTGAGGTACATGATCAAAGGTCTCCCTGGAACTGGAGGTATGAGAATCAGAGGTTCTTATAGATACTCCTTGATTTGGTCGATAGTTAATTGATAGTCATCATTCCACCTGATGGCCTGATTCTTCCTCAAAAGCTTGAAGATAGGTTCACACGTAGCTATTAGGTGAGAGATGAACCGTGCAATGTAGTTAAACCTCCCTAAGAATCCACATACTTCTTTCTCAGTTCTCGGCTCAGGCATCTCCTGAATTGCTTTCACCTTCGCATGGTCGATCTCGGTCCCTCTTTCACTAACAATAAAGCCCAACATCTTTCTATAACGCACCCCGAACGTGCACTTGTTCGGGTTCAACCTCAATCTCAACTTCCGCAACCTGTCAAATAGCTTGGCCAAGTTGACTAAATGTTCCTCTTCTGTTTGTGACTTTGTGATCATATCATCAACATAGACCTTGACCTCGTGATGAATCATGTCGTGGAATAGAGTCACCATTGCACGTTGGTATGTTGCCCCAACATTTTTCAAACCAAATGGAATTACTTTGTAACAGAAGGTGCCCCATGGGGTAATGAAAGTTGTCTTCTTCATGTCATTTGGCGACATCTTGTTTTGGTTGTAGCCCGAGAATCCATCCATGAAGGAAAAAACAGAGAATTGGGAAGTGTTGTCAACTAGCACGTCAATATGTGGCAACGAGAAGTCGTCTTTGGGGCTCGTCCGATTCAAGTCTCGATAATCCACACACATTCTAACCTTGTCATCCTTTTTAAGAACCGACACAATATTTGCAACCCACGGAGGATAACTTGTCACAACCAAGAATCTGGGATCAAACTGCTTTTGAACTTCTTCCTTGATTTTGATAGCCATGTCAGGTCGAGTTCATCTCAGTTTTTGCTTCACCAGTGGGCAATCTTCTCTGAGTGGCAGCTTGTGTACTACGATATCGGTGTCCAACCCTGGTATTTCCTGGTAAGATCAGGCAAAGACGTCAACATATCCTTGGAGCATGGAAATCAAACTACTATTTACAGATTCTTCCAGTGCAGCTCCGATCTTGACCTCTTTTTTGTCCTCTTCAGTACCAAGGTTCACCACTTCAATGGCCTCTTCGTGCAACTCAATCACCCTCTCCTCTTGCTTGAGAATTCTGACTAATTCTTTGGGTAATTCAAAATCTTCTTCACCTTCCTTGTCGGCTAGGTAAATTGGATTGTCGAAGTCATATTGGGCCATAGCACGATCGTCATTTATGAGATCCGATGGGGTACATCTTCATGAATGATGATTCATGCTAGGTTTTAGAAAAGGTGGGAGACATGAAAAAACATTGCCATTTATTTTAATTTTTTAAAGCAAAAATAAAAATGAAATGAAAGAAAAGGAACACCATGAATGCATGCTAAAACATCCACTTTATTAATGATTGTATTATTGCATTATGAAACAATGAACCCTTATAATGAGCTACTATGCCCCGGGCAAGGCATAAAACTTTCATACAAAATAGAAACACAAAACTATTACTCTTGCGGTTGAGTGACAGAGACGATTGCTTTGGCTGACCAATTGCTGAGTTGCATACCCGGGACACAGGGCTTTATCCACTCGTTCAATTCACAATCATTTTCAACCGTTTCATCTTGCACTGCACAGATGCTGCCATGATCAACCCATCCTGCACTTGTGAAAGTAATCGGGCCTTTCCGACCTCTAGAGTTCTGACTTGTCATTGATTGGCCAGGATTATAACCAATCCCGAACATATCCTTTTTCTCTAGGGGCTTCAATCATTTTGCCCCATCCTTCATTCGCTCCTGATTCCACAACCTCTAATGCCTGTTTGTAGGATGAGATTGACACACCCTTCTTATTATCCTTTGACACTGCAGCTGATGATGATGTACCCTCGGTTATGACTTGCTCAAAGTCTTGACAAGCATTCTCAACAATCTCTCCGTCCATCTCTACATATTTGAATGAGGACAAGTGACTGATGAAGATGTCTTCTTCCCTGCACACTGTAACGATTTGTCCTTCCCAGACGAATTGGAGCTTCTGGTGGAGAAAAATCAGGGTTTAGAAAGAAAAAAAACAAGGTTGATTAATTAGGGTTAGAAAAAAAATTAGGATTTGATTAGGGTTAGTAAGTGTAACACGGTGGGAGAACTGACTTTAGTTATGTTGCGGATAGCAAGAGTCGCCACCGACTTTTATTTTATCCAAAGGAAAGGCATAAAAGAACAGGAAAGACCTTTTAAAAGATTTTTGGGTCCGGGGGGTAGGTTATGTAAAGGGAAGGTATTAGCACCCTTTACATCCATGGTTATCCATGGGCTCTTAGTTACTTAGCTCACTTTAAAATGTTTTTGAAAGGTGAAGTGTGTGAATAGAAATTTTCTTAAGAGTTTGATAATGATCCATGTACGGATGCGTAAAAAACCTTTGTTTTGAAAATTTGTTTGAAAGTGTGAAGTGTTTGGAAAGTTTTGAAGAGTGAGCAAGTAACTATGAGGAACCTACCCTTAGTTTTAAGTCTTTTCTGTTCTTGAATCCCTTAAATGGTAAGACTATCCCTATTATTAAGGAATAGGTAGTCATTACCTTGGATGTGAGGGACATATAAAGGGACATCTGTTTATGTAGGCAACTGTGGGGTGTATTAAGCAATTTTGGAGGGGCTGTCATCTTTATTCGAAAGGGACAAGATCATTACGAAGGCAACATTCGAAAGGGACTTTATCTTTTATTTGTTAAGGGACTAGATGACTTTATTTTGAGGGACTTTTGCTTTATACACCCTACTTGACCTTTTTGATTAGGCAACATGAGAAGTATCCCTAAGGAAGTGAGATGGCGATCAAAGATCGACTTACGTGTGTGAGTGTACAATTTTTAATATTTATCTTTTGAATTAAGTGATCTAAATTAATTTTAAATAAACATACATGTTACACTCCCTATTTACTAACCATAGCATAAAATAAATAATTTAAACATTACTATTAAATATTACACCAAGGAGCAATTACAATAATAATAATAAAGCAATTTAAATATAATAAGCAAAATAAATAAATAATTATAATGGGGTTAGTATCAAATAAATATCATAAGAATATAATTAATAATAATAATGAAATAAGCAAAAATAATATAATAATTAAAAGACTAAATTTGATATAAATGATTATTTAAAGTTAATAAGAAAAATATGAACAATTAATTATTAAATTATTTACAAATTAAATTAATTAGTTATAAACATATTATGAAAATAAATTATGGTTACAAAATTAAATTAGCAATTATTTTTAAACATATAATAAAATTATTTACGTGCAAAATTAAATTCTAAACAAATTAGGTCATATTATTATATTAAGAATTTTAACTTTTAATTATATTTACATACAAAAGTTTAAATTATAAACAATTTATATATTAACAAAAATTAAATTAAGAATTTGAATGAAGTTATGAATATAAATAATAGAAGAAGAAAATTAGGATTAAAGAAAAATGTGTTTTTAGGGTTTTAAAAATAAATTAGATTTTATATACAAAAATATTAAATATTAAGTATTAATCTAATTATACAAATAAATTATATATACACATATTGATAAAAAGAAATTAGTTTTAGAAAAATATGATTATTATTATTTTAGAAATTATTTTTTATAACATATGACATTCATCTAAATATATTTACATATTAATAATATTCCATAATAACCAATTAATAAAATAAATAAAACAGAATTGAAAAAAAACTTACCTGGCTGGGAGTTGAACCCAGCACCTCATGCTTTCACATACTCAAACCAGCAACAACAACCACCAGGCCATCGCGCGCAGGTGCTAATATCATGGGTTCAATTGGTTTTGTGCCTTATGCCTGAAAATCAGAAAAAAGAAAGAAAAACAAAAGGCCTGGGGGAATCGAACCCAGGACCTTCACAATACACACAAACACCTTAACCAATCCAGCTGGGAGAGCGCACCTGTTAATAATCTCACCATAATTCATAATATATTAAGGTTGCTAATTATTTGGAAAAAAATAAGAAAAAGGTGGTGAAGCCAGGATTCGAACTCCAGCCATCCCACAATACACGCGCATGCTTTTGCCAACTGAGCTACCACGCAATGCTGATAAAATACAACCAACATAAAATAAAATATTATAACGAATTTTAAAATAGAATTTTGGCGCGCTGGGAGTCATCTTCTTCCTCAGGATTCGCAGGTTTTCCTGCGAATTTACCCAGGGATTTTCCTGCGATTCTTCTTGCGTGTATAAACCTGCGAAATACAAACCATGCCAAACAAGTACAATTTCACCCAATTGAGCATACCATTGTGATCTATACAGTTCACTCAATCAATCTACGGTCTTAGAATGTATTTATATACGCTGGATTAGGAAACCCCAATTCGAAGGTATAAACCCTAACCATGGTGATTGACTGATTACACCATGAAACTTCCATGTTTTCGTCCAGAATCAATCATTAGATCCTCACAAACAATAAAGTACAATCAAAACTCATTAGCAATGCATAAAAAGTCATAATCGAAAAAAATTAAATTTCAAGAATAAGAGCAATTCGGTTTATGTGATATGAGATGTTTTGGATGCAAATGATCATTGGTTTCGACTCAATGAAGCTTAGTGAACATCCTTGTGTCCTCAAAATACCTTCAAATGCCTTGTGGAGTTGAAATTGAATTTGACTTTTGTGAGGTTTTTGAAAATATGAAACTTACACTTGGGAGGCTGCCAATCGTCTTCTCTTGTTAGGGTTATCTCATGTACTTATAGTGTGATCAATTAGGTCAGAAAAACTTGATGCTTGTGTGAAAAAATTGATTAGAAAAGATTGAAAAAGATCAAGCTTTAAAATTCAAATATTTGAGAATTAAGCCTTTCTATTTCAAGTCAATCACCAATATTCTTGTATCAATTTAATCCACATTGCATTCATGATTTTCTAGAAGCTCAATCCCTTTTAAATCTTTGACTTTTATATTTTATTTTTATTTAAAATGATTTTAAATGAATTAAATCAAAATAAATAAAATAAAAATGATAAAAAATCTGATTTTTAGAGACTTGGGTCGTGCATGAGGTAATGGTATGGATTGCGTCATCATATGGCAAGCCCATTTAGAAAAAATTAGTTTTAAACCTCTATTTTCTTCATAAACCAACCAACAATTTCCCAACTTTGCAAGGGCACACATCCTTCAATTTTAATGCTATGAGGGTGTTCTTGGACATTTTGGAAATCTTGAAGAGTCCTCTAACCAACCCCACTGGTTTCATGTTCATATCATTTACCATTCTCAAGTTATGCCCTTTTGAAGTTGTTGACTTTTTGTTGACTTTTAAAAGGACCTATAATGTCTTAGCTCATACCTTCCAAATGAAGCATTTTTGGGCTTGGCTTGTGAGACACAAAGTTGTAGAGAATTCAATTTCCTTCAAAATGAGCTTTGGATGGAGACTTGGTGATGAAGCATGTGAAAGTTATGGCTGGTCAAAGTTCAGTTGACTTCTCCTGAGGAAACCCTAATTTAGAAACTCCTGATTCTTGATGATCTGAAATCTCCTTGATGAATCATGATCAACCCTTGATCAAATGATGAACTTTACTTCATATACTTGATGTTGGCAAAAAATCATGAAGTTTGACTTTGGTTTGACCACAGTTGACCTCAGTTTGACTTTTTAACTGCTTTGATTGATTTTGACTTATCTGATCATCTGACTGAGCAAACTTTTGAGAAAAGTCTTGAAACTTGTCATGGGGGTTCTTACACACATATAAGATGTTATGAAGCTCACTTGAAGTCTTGGAAGTTAATTTAGCCTGATTAAAGTCAAAACCCTAGTTTTGGATGCACTGCTTAGGAGGTGCATTGTCTGAGGGAATTGTCAAATCTTCTGACTATTTGTGAACTTTGTGAACCATCATAAGATGTCTTGTGAACCTCATGGAAGGTCTTGTGAACCTTGTGAACCTTATGAAAGGTCTTGTGAACCTTGTGAACCATCATAAAGTGTCTTGTAGACTTCATGAACCTCATGAAAGGTATTGTAAGTATTGTGAACCTTGTGAACCTCATAAAGTGTTTTGTAAACTTCATGAACCTCATGAAAGGTCTTGTGAATCTTGTGAACCTTGTGAACCTTCTTAGCACACAAAGTCTTGTATTGTGAGGGCAAATTTTGGGGTGCAACAGCTGCCCCTGTTCAATTTTCTGAAACCTGAGGGGTTAGATTGGTATATGTGCCAGTCGTGACCTGGAAGGTTGAAGGGGATTGAACACAAAAGCCCAAAAATTTGCACTCACCAGTGCATAGAGTGATACAGATGACTTAGTTGAATATGCTTGAGTGGGATTAAAGATGCCACTTGGAGAAAAATTCTTCAGGTACATTTCTTGGAGGATAAAGCAGTCCAAAATATGAAGATATAATGATAGCTTTCAGGAAGATAAACAACGTCCCGAGGTAATAATATGCTTTCAGAAAGATAAACAACGTTCTGAGGTAATAATATGCTTTCAGGAGGATAACAACGTCCTGAGGGAATGATATGCTTTCAGAAAGATAAACAACGTTCTGAGGTAATACTAGGCTTTCAGGAAGATAACAACGTCCTGAGGAAGTGGTAACCTTTGGGAAGATAAACAACGGCCCAAGGTAATAATATGCTTTCAGGAGTATAAACAACATCCTGAGGAAGTGATGATAGCTTTCAGGAAGATAAACAACGTCCCGAGGAAATAATATGCTTTCAGGAGGATAAACAACGTCCTGAGGTATAAGAAGCTTTCAGGAGGATAAAGCAGTCCTGAGGTGATGATATGCTTTCAGAAAGATGAACAACGTCCTGAGGAAATGATAACCTTTGGGAAGATAAACAATGGCCCAATTGTCGCAATTTGTTAATGAAATTTGTCTGCTGGAGAATTAACCTGAAAACAAAGTAGCATTCTTTTTGGTAATATTAGTTTATGCATTATGTATGCATGTATAATATGATGCACTTAAGTAATGTATTAAGTATCTATGGATATGTATGTTATGGTGTGATGTAAATGATGTATGTATGATATGATGCTGCCTGAAGCGTCTGGATATCTTCGTATATCAACTGCTGGCCAGGGAAAATAAATCCCAATTCGTTGCTTGAAGAATACGAGGAACTCGTTCTCGTCTTGTTTGATAATATAGTATATATAACCTCCCATCTTCGTTTGATAGTAGGATATACATAATCTTCCGTCTGCTGGGGATAGTAAGATATACATATCCTCCCGCCTTCGTTTGATAGTAGGATATACATAATCTTCCGTCTGCTGGGGATAGTAAGATATACATAACCTCCCGCCTTCGTTCGTCGTACTCCTATTGGAAAGTAAATTCCCGAATATCCGTATGAGGATAAAAGAGATGGATATAAATTCCAAGGGAGATGTGACTTTAGGAAGATGGATTTGTCCTACTGAGGGTTTGTGACTGTCTTGTAAAGATGAACCGGCGAAGCTTTGTTGAAATCCTTCCCTCGTTCGTCCTTAGTAAATACTATTACTGCATTTTCATGCATTTCTGGTAAACATCAATCATATTAAGCATACATGCATTTCTGGTAAACATCAATCATATTCAAAAGCAAACATACATTCAAACACAACCAATGGACGTTTCGCTTAGGTAAATAGGGTAAAAGTAAATCTGGATTCAAAAATGACATTTTATTTATATCAAAGAGGTGACCCATACATGGGTAAGTTTGTACAAGGAGACATAAACCCTAGTAAGAGGGATTTGCCATAAAGTTTTTACAAAACAAAGAGAATCAGCTACGTGGGAAATAATCCTATTGAGTTTCAATTCTACTATTGCCATTATCTTCAAGTATCTCATCTTCTACTGTCGAGACGGAAACGATTGAATTGAGCTTTATCTGTTCACACTTGAGTAAGTAGTACAACTGGTTGTAGTTTCATGAGTGATCCAAACGAGACATAGTCATACGCTTTAATCCCTAACTTTTGCCTGGATTGCCCTTTCAGGTTTTCAATCCACCGGGATACCCTTTTTTGCCCAAGCCGCCTTTTCAGGTTTTCGACTTGCCGGGTGTACATTTTTTTTATATATATCCCTAATTTTTGCCCGAACCCTTTCGGTTCGCCGGGATGCCCTTATTTTTGCCGAGGCCAGTCAACCTAGCGGGTCTTTTTTTATGCGTAGTATTTTTTAACTATGTCTGTGTTTACAGGCTGTGGGAAGTCTTCACCATCCATAGTAGTAAGTATCATGGCACCTCCTGAAAATACTGTTTTGACCACAAATGGTCCTTCATATGTTGGAGTCCACTTGCCCCTAGGATCACCCTGTGGTAATATGATACACTTGATTACCAAATCACCAGCCTGATATACCTTTGGCTTAACCTTCTTGTTAAAAGCTTTGATCATCCGTTTCTGGTACATCTGGCCATGACAAACTGCTGCTAACCTCTTCTCATCAATCAAATTTATCTGGTCAAGTCGAGTCTGAATCCACTCATCTTCATCCAAACCTGCATCCTTCATAATTCTTAAGGAGGGAATCTGAACTTCAATGAGCAGAACTGCTTCCATACCATAAACTAAGGAGAATGAGGTTGCGCCTGTTGAAGTACGTATTGTAGTACGATAACCATGAAGAGAAAATGGTAACATCTCATGCCAATCCTTGTAAGTAACAGTCATCTTCTGTACAATCTTCTTAATGTTCTTATTAGCAGCTTCAACTGCCCCATTCATCTTTGGACGATACAGAGAAGAGTTATGATGTTTAATCTTGAACTGCGTGCAGAGATCAGTAATCATAGTGTTGTTCAGATTAGAGCCATTGTCAGTAATAACCCTTTCAGGGATGCCATACCTACATATAAGATTATTCTTAATGAATCGAGCCACACCATTCTTAGTAACAGATGCAAATGAAGCTGCTTCTACCCACTTTGTGAAGTAATCAATAGCAACCAGGATGAAACGATGCCCATTAGAAGCAGTAGGCTTGATCTCACCAATCATATCAATGCCCCACATGGCAAAAGGCCAAGGAGCAGTCAACACATTTAATGGTATATGTACTTTATCAACATAAATTTGACACTTGTGACATGTTCTGGAGTGTTGATAGCAATCAGCTTCCATGGTAGACCAATAGTAACCCGCTCTCAAGATCTTCTTTGCCATGGTATGACCACTAGAATGAGTGCCGAAGGTCCCATCATGCATATCTTCCATAATCTCTGTTGCTTCTTTCTTATCCACACAACGAAGCATAGTTGAATCATGATTGCGCTTGTACAAAATCCCATTACTCAAAAAGAACTTAGCAGCAAACCTTCTCAGAAATTTCCTATCTTTGACAGATGCCCCTTCAGGGAACTCCTGAGCTTCAAGATATCTCTTCACTTCATAGAACCAAGGCTTCTCCTCTGCCCCTTCAGTGTCAATCTCATTGCAGTATGCAGGTTTTTCAAATCTATCAATAGTAATTTTGGGAGCTTCATCATCCCAACTGATCTCAAACATGGATGCCATGGTGGCCAATGCATCTGCCAACTGATTCTCTCTTCGTGGAATATGTCCAAAGATAATCTCTTTGAAATATGGGATCAAAGACAACACATGCTCTCTGTAAGGAATGAGGTTATCATGCTTGGTATCCCAATCTCCTTTAATATGACTTACTACCAGGGTTGAATCTCCGTACACGTCAAGGAACTGAATCTTCATATCAATACCAGCTTTAATACCTAGGATACATGCCTCATACTCAGCCATGTTATTAGTACAATAGAAACAAAGTCTGGCAGTAATCGGGGTATGACAACCTTCAGGGGAACTAATCACAACACCAACACCATTACCAAGTGCATTGGAAGCACCATCAAAAACCATAGTCCATCGGGATCCTTGTTCAGGTCCGTCATATTGTCCAGGTTCTTTGGTAATAATCATAATGTCTTCATCGGGGAACTCAAACTCATTGACTGGTAATCATCCACTGCTTGATGAGCCAAATGATCAGCAACAACACTTCCTTTGATGGCCTTCTGAGTAGTATACTGTATATCATATTCTGTCAAGATCATTTGCCATCTTGCAATTCTTCCGGAGAGAACAGGTTTCTCGAATATGTACTTGATTGGATCCATCTTCGAAATCAACAAGGTAGTATGGGTCAACATATACTGTCTTAGTCGGCGAGCAGCCCATGCCAAAGCGCAGCAAGTTTTCTCGAGCAGTGAGTATCTTGTTTCACAGTCGGTAAACTTTTTGCTAAGGTAGTATATTGCCTGCTCTTTTCGACCAGACTCGTCATGTTGCCCCAACACACACCCCATTGAATTGTCTAATACTGTTAAGTACATAATCAAGGGTCTTCCATCAACTGGTGGCATCAAGATTGGTGGTTCCAGAGAATATCTCTTGATCTCATCAAAGGCAGTTTGGCACTCATCATTCCATTTCATCACCTGATCTTTCTTCAGCAACTTGAAGATTGGCTCACAGATGGCAGTTAATTGGGAAATAAATCTTGCAATGTAATTCAATTGTCCCAAGAAACCTCTAACCTCCTTCTCAGTACGGGGAGCTGGCATCTCTCGTATAGCTTTCACTTTTGCAGGATCCACTTCAATACCTTTTCCACTGACAATAAAACCCAAGAGTTTACCAGACCTAACTCCAAAAGTACACTTGTTTGGGTTCAATCTCAACTTGTATTTCTTCAACCTCTCAAACAACTTGTGTAGATGATCAAGATGTTGCTCTTCATTCTGGGACCTGGCTATCATATCATCCACATACACCTCTATCTCATGATGAATCATATCATGAAACAAAGCCACCATAGCACGCTGATATGTTGCCCCTGCATTCTTCAAACCAAATGGCATCACTTTATAGCAAAAGGTGCCCCACTGTGTAACAAATGTTGTCTTCTCCATATCTTCAGGTGCCATCTTGATTTGATTGTAACCAGAGAAACCATCCATAAAAGAGAATACCTTATGCTGAGCAGTGTTGTCTACCAGAACATCAATATGAGGAAGTGGAAAGTCATCTTTGGGGCTGGCCTTGTTCAAATCTCTGTAGTCCACACACATACGTACCTTACCATCTTTCTTAGGCACCGGTACCACATTTGCAACCCACTGAGGATAAGAAGTCACAGCTAAGAACCCTGCATCAAACTGTTTCATTACCTCTGCTTTAATTTTCTCTGACATTTCAGGACGCATGCGACAAACCTTCTGCTTCTTTGGACGACAATCTTCTTTCACTGGTAAACGGTGAACCACAATGTCTGTATCCAACCCTGGCATATCTTCATAAGACCAAACAAAGATCTCGACATAGTCACGTAGCATCTGAATCAATCTGCTCTTGACACTATCTTCTAAATCAACCCCTATCTTGACTTCTTTCCTGTTTTCTTCAGTTCCCAGATTTACAACTTCGACTGGCTCTTCATGTGGCTGTATGGCTTTCTCTTCTTGTTGTAACAACCTAGCAAGCTCTACAGGTACTTCACAATCGTCTTCATTTCCGTCTTCAGTTTGATAGATCGGATTCTCGAAATTATAATTGGCAATAGTAGAACTGTTATCAACATGATCCGGAGTGGATGAGGATCTGCATTTAGTGATGTGGGTGTGTGTAAGAACACATAGCTGGTAAAACAAAAATAAACGAAAAGAAAGACAAGGAACATAATATTTACGAAACGAAATGTCCACTGATTTTTATTGAATGGAGTATGCAAATGAAATGACATCCCGTAACAATCACACCATTGTACCCCTGGTAAGGCACAAGGCTTAAGAATTCAATTGTTCAAGAAATTACAAACTTAAAAAGCAACAACACAGTAATAGTATTTACTCCTGACTAAAGGAGATAGGGATAACATCTTCAACTTTCCAATTGTTGAGTCCAGCACCCACAGTAGGAAAAATCCAAGCATCCAAGTTGTAGCCTTCATCATAGTCACCCACAGCACTGATCTGGTTCTTCATAACCCCTTGATTGGTGATACGAACAGCACGAGCACGACGAACAGCCTTCTGGGACTCTGCAGTGAAACCCAAACCAAATTTGTCAGACTTGTAAGGGATATCAGGAAGCTGACCCCAAATAGTACAACCACCTTCATCCATCACAACTCTAGCATCTTTAAGGGAGGCCATTGTAGGAGGTACTCTAGTGACCACAGGAACTTTCTTGACAACAGGAGGAGCTTCATAATCATTAACAATCCAAGGGACCACTTCAAATGTCTGACACGGAGTTTCAACATATTCACCTTCCACTTCCAGATACTTGAAGGTGTTCACATGGCTAACAAAATATTCTTCCTCTCCATAGACAGTAACAACCTTTCCTTCTACCGGATATCTCAGCTTCTGATGTAATGTAGTGGTTACAGCACCTGCCCCATGGATCAAGGGACGTCCAAGCAAGCAAGAATACGACGGATGAATATCCATGACATAAAATGTAGCATTGAAAACCTGAGAACCAACTTTGATTGGGAGGTCAATTTCTCCATGCACCACTCTTCTCGAACCATCAAAAGCCTTCACCACTATATTACTGGGTTTCAGCACAGCATCTTCAGGACTCAGCTTATTCAGGACTTCTTTGGGCAACACATTCAGAGAGGAACCATTGTCTATCAATACATGTGACAGGGTAGTGCCCCTGCATTCAATTGAGACATGCAGAGCCCTGTTATGATCCCTCTTGGCAGGGGTCAAATCAGCATCAGAAAACCCTAACCCATTATCATAGGTCAGGTGGGCAACACAATTCTCAAACTGGTCAACAGAAATTGCATTGGGTACATGAGTAGTCTTCAGAAATTTAATCAAGGCCTTGGCATGAGCCTCAGAACACAACAGCAAGGACATCATAGAAATCTTGGAGGGAGTATGCCCCAACTGATCAACGATGTCATAATCACTCTTACGAATGATCTTCAATACTTCTTCCATCTGCTTAGAGAGATCATCAGCAGCTGGCACATCAGTAGGTATAGGTTCAATAACAGGACCTTTGCCCCGAGCATCAGTGGTGGAGGTAGCAGCGGGAGTAACTGCATTCTTGGAAGTAACTGGAGGAGAGAAGACTCTTCCGCTTCGTGTGATCTTACTAGATCCAACAATATTATCAACATCAACAGGCACATCAGCTGAGGGTTCCTGCTTAACACCATGGATATAAACGTCAGACCCATAATGCCAAGGCACAGCTTTATCAGAAGTATACGGAATAGGACCAGGAGTGGTAATGACCACAGGAGCCATTCTAGCTTCAGCAACAATCTTCACAGGGCCTTCAGCAGTAATCTTAATTGGACCCTTATGAGTGATTTTGACAGGTCCCTTTGAAGTAATCCTTACTGGTACTTTATCAACCATATCAACCTCTTCAGTCTTCCTACCTTTAGTAATATGATCCACCATACTCTCCACAGAAGGTGGTGTCCTCTCGAATACTATGGTGTAATTATTCATGAGGCGTTGAATCCCGTCCTTCAACCTCCAACAACTATCTGGATTATACTCACAATAGACACAATCTTCACGACAACCTGGAAAGAACCCAGCTTGTACTAACTTCTTCTTGATAACAGACAATGGTGTAGTCAACTCTGCAACTAAAGAAATATGTGAATCCTCATCAATGGCATTGACAGTCTTCTCATGATTTGGCATGGGAGCAGTAATCACATTTGGAGTACCCGGAGGGTCAAACTCAATCTCTCCAGCCTCAATCATATCTTGAATTTTGTTCTTCAATACCCAGCAACTATTGGTATCATGTCCCTGACAGTTTGAATGATATGCACATCGTGCATTAGGATTGTACCTGGGAGAGGTAACATTAGGATTCTGAGAAGCATCTTTCAGAGTAATAAGTTCAGCCTTCAACAAGTGTTGCAATGCTTGGGCCATTGACATGTTGATCTTAGTGAACTTCCTTCTAGCTCTCTGTTGATTTCCTTGTGGTTGCTCTGTTGTTGCAGTAGTTGGATTGGAGATATGGACTGCACTTACAGACTGATGCCTTCTACTACGATCAGGTTGACCATAAACAGCATTTGACTCTTTCTTTCCGCTGGGAGGCTTCTTTGCAGCACCTGATGAAGAAGTACCTACTTGAATCTTGCCACTCTTTATACCATTTTCCACGCGCTCTCCTGTCATTATCAACTCAGTGAAGCCAGATGATGAGCTTCCAATGAGATGACTGTAAAAAGGACCATTCAATGTACACATGAACATATCAACTAACTCCCTGTTAGTTAAAGGGGGTTGTACTCTTCCAGCTAAGTCTCTCCACTTCTGAGCATACTCCTTGAAGCTTTCTTTAGCACCCATAGACATGCTCTGAAGTTGCATGCGAGTAGGAGCTAAATCAGCATTGTATTGATACTGCTTATAGAAGGCTTCAGCAAGATCATTCCAGTCCCGGATGTTGACACTCTCCAACTGATAGTACCACTCCAATTGAGCTCCAGATAAGCTCTCTTGAAAAAATGGATCCACAACTTCTTATCAGCAGTATGAGGTTGGATTCTCCTGACATAAGACCTCAGATGTAGCTTGGGACAAGAGACCCCATCATAAACAACAAAAGTAGGAACCTTGAAACCAATGGGTATGACTACCCCAGATATCAGACTCAAATCTTCAAAATCCAGCCCAGAAGACTTCTGCAACTCCATAGCATCCATTCTATCCACCAACATCCTGAATTTGTCTTCATTAGGCTCATGGTAGTAATTAGCCTCAGAATCAGAGTCCCCCATAGTGTTGTGGAGACTGCTGTAAACACCCCAAATTTGCCCTCACCCATTCACACCATGGCTTGTGATCATTTCATATGCATAAACACAATCATATCATCTCATATCTCATTTTTGATTCACTGCATAGTTTCTAAGTCATCTGCACCTAGGGTTTGTGATCTGAGCAATCCAAGAGCCTCCTGAGCCACTCCAAAGGTCATCAATCACTTCAAAGGGGTTCATGTGTGTTCTTATATCATATTGCATCCTCTCAAAGTCAAGAATTCCAAAGAATCACAAGAACTGGGATTGGTGTGGATGCAGAGCCAAGTTTGACTGCAGTTGACCTAAAATTAGGGTTTTGGTTTCAGAGGCCATAACTCCAATTTTTTTGGTCATTCTTGTTTCTATTGGTCTCTATATGGTATAGGGATTATGCACATCAATTTTCATGAAGAAATTCCATGGGGAAGTCATCTGATCAAGGGTTGACTTTTCAGACAAGTCAGTGTAAAATCAGGGCATCTGAGGCCCCCAATGACCCAACCAAGGGGTGATCTTCATCATTTTGAGTGTATATGATCTCTATTTGATCATGGAAGAAGGTTGAAGTTCACAAAAATCAAGAATTTGAAGTTTTTGCAAAGTTGACTTTTTAGGGCATAGTTGACTTTTAAAGAATATGTCATTTTAGGTCACTTTTCAAGCCTTGCTTTTTGATCCAAAAATGCTTCAAATGGAAAAACTTTGGTCATGAAAGTTGTAGAATACATTTTTCCCTTTTCAAAAAGTACAAGAACATGACCTAATTCATTTTGGATCAAAAGTTATGGTGTGACAAAGTTGGCAAAAATCACTAATTTTCAAGTTATGCACCAATTGGAAAACTTGCATTTTCATGTGCCAAGCATTCTTGTGACTTCTAATTGTCATCAAACCATTTCACAAACATTCTATGTGACCTAAAAATCATATTTGAACCAAAGTTTCTCATGGTTCATGGCTTGTGTAGCAAGATAGTCACATGTGAACCAAAGAGGAACCAACTTGCAAAATTCATGATCACACTTCCTACCACTTGCTACATTGGATGCTGAACCTTGCTAGCCCTTCCCCTCACCTTTGCTGCGCCAGCCCCATGCTTGTACTAGCCTAGAACCAAGCCCATGCCTCTCTTACAACAAAGTTGACATTTTGCAAAAGTGAACTTACCAATCAATAAAGTCCAGGTCACATCATCTGACCTATGAGATTATTTTATACTATCCATTTGCAAGCAAAACATATCAAGAAGCCAAGCTGAAACACACCACAACACAACATACACAAACTCACCCCATTTTGCATTTCTCTTCGAATCTGCCTCCACACCTCACAAACATTCAAGCAAGTCTCACCATCATCCCCACCTTGTCACACTGAACCTAAACCAACAAAGAAACAAGCCGGAAGCACACTAGAACATAGCATACCACAAAACCTGCAAAAACTCTTCCCTCTTCGAATCTCATTATCCAGCCATCAAACACCCCATTTCTCTTCACCAACAAGTTAAACACATTGAAAAGAACCAGAATCCACCATGAATGCAGCCTGAAACACTACCAATCACAACTGCCAAACCTGCCATATCAGAACTCAAGCTTCCAAAATAGCCACTAGCAAGAGGTTGTGAACATTCCACTGGCTTCAGGGGGTCCAGAGAAGGCATTTTGCACCAAAGCAAGGTCAGGAGAGCTCAAATTCACAGTTCATCACTTCAGGTAGCTTCAGGTTTTCAACTTTTCAGAGCTTGATTTTCTTGTTAAAAATTGATTGTGCATGCTTTGCTGGTCATGGGGATGGTTTTAGATTTAAGAATGAGTGAGAAATGAGGATTTACCAGGGCCCTGAAATTTTGCCCGTGAAACTTCATGGTTTCGATTCCCTTAGTTTAAGCATGAGAAATTTATTTTGAGAGTTGATTCGAGTAAGGTTTGAGTAGAAGAACATTTCCCTGGCATTAATTTGAAGAATGGTGGCCTGAATCGCATTCTAGGGTTTTGGGGTCGCCGGGGAAGATGACCGATGCTCCCCTCCGGTCACCTGAATTTGTTTTGCCCTAATCTCAGGTCATTAATTCCATTTGAATGTGGAGCGTAGGATCCTTTGACTTGTCTGACTTCCCGCTAGCTTGAATGGCCCAGATCCTTTTGTTTTGCCCTAATCACTTTAGTTAGGTTAATTAATCATAATTAAGTGAATTAACTCAGATGCAATCCTGGCCACTAGATCTGGCGCGTGGTCAACACTTTTAAACCCAGAGCTCATCTCAGCCTTCCATTCGTTTGACTTTCTCTTATTTCAATTTATTTTCATTTCTTTTTCATTTTATTTGCATAATTTATTTAAAATAGCAAAATTGTTTTAAAAATTATGAAACTTTTTCCCAAGAGTTTCATTAATTTTTAAAACACAAAAATATTTTTACTTTTATTTTTAGCATTTAAAAAGTATTTTAAAATATTTAAAAGTTTATTTTTAATTGATTAATGAAAATTAATTTATTAAAAATACTTTTAGGTATTCAAAAATCACCAAAAAATTCATGAAATGTTCTAAGACATTTAGAAACATTGTCCAACCTTCAAACCAAATTTCTTTTTTGATCTTGATGCATTTTGAGAATTTTTCATTGAATTAAAATCATTTTTGTGCATTAATTTGGTCCATAGTTCAAAAAATCATTTCTGCCTATTCATGAAGAGTTGGACATTGATTCTTCTTGCATTGCATTGTGTTTAGCATGTAGTTTTTGAGATTAAATGGCCATGATTTGATCTTTCATTTTCCATTTGTTTGACAATTTTCTTGTTTAGGAACCCTAAAAACCCTAGAATCTTAAGAAAACCATAACTTGAATTTGGTTAAGAGTTGAGACCTCTCCTTTGGGCATTGGTTTAGTATAGGATTAGGGGTCCTTTGAGTGCATTTTCAATTTTTTGTAATGTTGTTTGCTTCTGATTTTGGTTTGTGTTTGATGTATGATTCATGAACCCTAATTTGGGCTCCCATATGCATCCATCTTGCATTCTCTTGCATAACTTGACTTGCCATGACATTTCAAGCATCCATGTGATTCATTTGACATCATAAGACATATTGAAAGCATGTTTGCTCATTGCATCATGTATTTGCCATGTTGTATGCCATGGGCACTTCATAACTTTTCATGTATGTTCATGCCTCTTAACTTGCTTCATTTGCATTCATGAACTTGTATGATCATCTCCATGTACTGCCTCATGTTTTTAGCATCTCATAGCATCTTTAGCATCATGTATATGCTTCTGGTTTTGTTTCTCATCATGTCATCTCATCCCATCTTGCATTGCATTGCATTTCTTTCCTAACATTTCAGGTGGTAAGTGACTTTGAGAAGTGAATTTGCCTTCACTTCTCATAACTTTTCTCTTCATCTCTCTCTTGCACCCATGCTGCATTTTTATATGTGTTTGAGATTGAGCTTGCTCATTCTTCCTCTTCCCACTTTCTTTCTTCAAGTGACTTGACTTCTTGAATGAAGCAAGTCACCTTGCTTCTCTTGATCCTTTCATCTGCTTCCTGGTGGTTCCATTGAAGATTGTTCTTGCAAACCACACAAACCTTAGGAATAACCAAGCATGACAATGATTAGGGTTTTGATTAGTTTCCCCTCTTAGTTTTACCTTTGTGTCTCTCTTGAGTCTTCTCTTCTCACCTCATAATCAGGGACTATACCCTAAAGGCTTTAAGGCTTTGTGATTAAGCTTATGCCTGCATCCTTCTCTTAGGATGGAGTGTATAACTTTAATCCTAAGTGTTAAACCCTTAATGTGTTTAAGTCTCTTAATCAATTCATCTAATAATCATCAAGACATCATACTTGTAACTTGGGCCTTGCATTAGGGTTCTAATTCTTCCGTAATTGGTTAAGAAGGACTAACCCTAGTGTTAATGGACAAGTCCCCCTCAAGTTGTCTTACAAACCCTAAAAATCACTTCATCATCATACCATTAAATAAAATCCACTTAATCAAAAGCTTGTTTTGTCATGAGTTTAATCCCTAATCATGGATTAAGTTGAGGAGCTTTCCTCAGCTTAAACATTCTCATCTATTATCCTTCTATTAGGATGGTGTAATGAGTCTGTTTAATCCTTGATTATGGCTTAATCTCATTACTTAACACTAAACAAAAACCAACAAAAACATCTAAATAATCACAAGTAGGTTAATGATCTTAATCCTGCATCAAAGGTGATTAAGTGTGAGAATCTGACTTCACACTTAAGGTATTCTCATTACCCCTAATCAGAGGGAAGATGTGATGAGTTTACTAAATCCATTGGTTTAGGCTTAGGCTCATTAACTTATGACAAACTTTCAAAAGCAATAAAAGACTGAAAACTCAAAAACAAACAATAATCGTCTCCTCCGGGATTCTTTTCTCATCTCATTCACTCACAAACGAGAACTTGCTTCTCCCGTCTAATGCAAGACAGTAAGCACCTGAGCCAGACAGGTCATACACTTGAGCATAGACTAGTAAGCAGTTCACAAGTCAATTCATCTTTCAGTCTCTTTGGGTCGAACTACGGTGTTCTGACTTCCTCATTGCACGAGAGGATACGTAGGCATAACTTAACAGTTATCGAACAAAAGTCTCTGTACATTCCCCCTCCTTCCAGCATTATTCTTTAAGCCTCATGATCTTGAACAATTCACTCTTATCCCCACACTGACACTGTATATATCACACTTCACACTTCTTTTACACTGACACCTGTACATCCTTTCCCAGCTCTTTTATACACAAATTGCACTGACACTACCCCGTTAAAACACAAATCTTTTAAGCGTGGATCCCGTCGAGTACGGCGGACAATCTGGGTGCTAATACCTTCCCAGGTTGTAACCAACCCCCTTTCTCAGTCTCTCTGGTTCGCAACCGTCTTATCCATCTCTTTCTAGGTCTATGCAGCATTGCCTTTCCTCCGGGATAAAAATGCCTAGCTGGCGACTCTATTCATCTCCAGTGAGTTCACGGCTGTGTGTTCTCATTGTCCCTCTCGCCGACCGTTCGCGTCCGTACCCTATCTGACTTAGCTTCATTTAGTGGGAGCGACAGCTTGGCGACTCTGCTGGGGAACCTTATACTGCAACCAGGGCTTCTGGTTCTTTTTGTGGGTTCCTCCTAGCGCTTGATTGATTTGTGTTTACTGGGGTGTTATGTGCTATCTGTGCTTGTGTATTTATTTTATTTATTGCTTTATGTACAGTTGTTTATCTGCTTTCTTTACTGCTTTACATATATCATACTGTCATGCTGTCTGGCTGGATCTGGTTTTGCTTTGGTGGGTGGGTGTTCCATTGAGAGTTAAGGTCCTATACCTGGGACCTGAGTGACACCTAGGCTAGAGTGAATCATATTCTTTCCCATTCCATCTCGGTCTGGTGCGGGAATATGAAACACGGTTCAGATATGGGTTTCTTCTTGAGAACTCTGTGTTGCAGATTTCCTGCAATACTAGGGCTATCTGGGAAGCCTGCTAAGTCTGGATGACCTTTAGTTTTGACCTTCAGAAACTGAGGTGAATTAGAGGAGGAACTTTTATGGTTATTGTAAACACTGTACCTCCGGGTTAGAAGTGTTTACACTTCTCATAACTGATCCAAGTCTGAGGATCCTTGTTTTAGAACACTACCTGTGAGAGGGTTGGGCTGTTTACAGGTTTGCAGGTACCTTGACCTCAGAATACCCTGTTACTTTGACTTGATTAAGAATACTCCATTTTGGGACAGTTCTTGTGATTCTAAAACCCTGGACATGTGGCTCTTTATTTGAGCCCCCCACCTTGGTTACTAGATTTATAGACCTCCATCTGGAATTCTTGAGCATACTTGGACCTTTATCAAGGCATTTGATCAGATCCAGCTCAGTCACAAACCCTTGCATATCATTTGCATACATAAACATTGCATCATATTGACATTTGCTTATTTGTGTTTCAGGGTATCCATCTTCATTTGGTTTTGGTTTTGACCCCATCTTCAGTACTGACCTATCTTCATCAGCATTTGCTTCAGCTATCTACTTCAGTTATCTGCACCAGCCAATCAGTGGCTCATTCTTCAGTGTTATCATCAGCACCTGTCTCTACTCAGTCTCAGCATCATGGCTCCTAAAAAGAGCAACATCACCTATCACTTCTTCCAGCCAGAGCTATCTGACATCAGGAGGATTCAGACCCTGATCACTCCAGATCACATACCATTGTTCAGGGAACACTACGGAGATATACTTGATATGGTTATGGAACTGGACCCTTCACAGAGAAGCCTGATCCACACTTGCATTCAGTTCTATGATCCCCCACTGAGATGTTTCACTTTTCAGGACTTTCAGCTGGGCCCTCTACTAGAAGAATACTCATCATTGGTTGGCATGCCTATCAAGGGTGGAATCCCTTTCAACCCTGAGATGGTCTTTCCTGGTAATGGAGAAGTAGCAAAGGCTTTGCATCTGGAACCTGTCCTGATTGAACAGCATATGACTTCCAAAGCTGGAATCCCTGGTTTTCATCTGGACTTCTTGATCTCTCAAGCTACCCTGGAAGCTTCTTTAGGAGAGTGGAAAGCTGTTTGTGCTTTACTGGCCTTGAGTATATATGGAATTGTGTTGTTTGCAGATGAGCCTCGATTCTTAGCAAGAACTCAATCCATCTTTTCATCTTGAAGAACCCAGTGCCCAATTTATTGGGGGACCTCTACTACTCAGTGCATCAGAGGAATGAGAAGCAGAGGGGAAGATTAGTGAGGTGTTGTGCTCCATTGTTCCATACTTGGCTTCTCAAGCATCTACCCAGGACAGATGCATTTTTGAATCCTCATCAGCAGAAAAACTGGGCTAAGAGACTCACTGCTCTAACTTCAGCTGATATCAGGTGGTGCA
This sequence comes from Lathyrus aphaca, assembly GCA_963966055.1. NCBI lineage: Eukaryota > Viridiplantae > Streptophyta > Magnoliopsida > Fabales > Fabaceae > Lathyrus > Lathyrus aphaca. The sequence goes on along the minus strand of OZ014520.1, from coordinate 65,634,070 downwards.
CCCAAAGCACCAAGGGCAGGGATATCATCACCAGCTGTGGGCATTTTCCCAATGTGCCCCTAGTAGGAGTTAAGGGTAGTATTAACTACAACCCTCTGCTGTTCAAAAGACAACTGGGCTATGCACTGGTCCACACTCCTAAGGCACAGGACTTGGTTGAGACTCTTTATTGTGAGAACAAGCCTAATCTGGCTATTGTTAGGCAGGCTGCTTGGGCCTGGGATAATGTTCAAACCAAGGGAATAACCATTTTGGGGAGGTGCAGCAATGTGGCATCAGCACAATATTATGAATGGTCCCGTGCCAGGGCTCAATTCTCTGGGATGCCCTTTACCATAGAAGATATACCTGAATCATCTTCAGCACCACCCCCTGCCACCATTAGTTTGGAAGAGTTTGAGAGCTTGAAAGAAAGAAATGAGAAGTTAACTCAGGCCTTGCAGAAGACTCTCCGGGAGAGGAGTGATGGTAGGATGGAGATTGAGAGGTTGGAGAAGTTGAGAGTGGAGCATCTGACTAAGATTGAGAAGTCTGGGGATTATATCAAAAAGTCTAAAGCTGGAGAACAAATTCTGAAGAATGCTTGCAAAGAAGCCCAGTTCCGGAGAGCAAGGACAGACTTGTATCTAAAGGAGAGTCAAGCTCGGTGGGTCAGGATCACCGAGGCTCGTACTCTGGAGGACAAGAGAGTTCAAGACAAGATAGAGCAGATGGAAGCTAGTGCAAAAGTGCAGCAAGAAGCCCTGGCAGCAGCCCAGAGGGAGATATCAGAGCTGAAGATCAAAGCCGGAGTGAAGAGGTCAAAGGACCAAAGCCAGCACAAGAAGCTAACAGCAGCTGTTACGACCCGGAATCTCCTCATCAGGAATCTCACGGAGCGTCCGGCTGATCCTGTGACCGAAGCACTTCTTAAGGAAGTTCGTGAGGATGAGTTTGGTCTTGGTGTTTGACCATTTGTTTGTTGTTGCTTTCATTCCATGTACTTTTATTTTCTTGTAATGTATTTTGACCCCTCAGAGGGCTTGTATTTGTAAAACAAACTATGTACCATTTGCTTTTTTTGTAATATATGTATTAGTTTGTTCCATCCGAGTTTCACTTCAAAAGCAACATCAACAGCATCTTCAAGGGTCTGGAAGGGTCAAAACTGAATGCCAAGCCGGATACCTTGGAAGCAAATAAGCATACTGCATTGCATGCTAACCCTTTTGTTTGTTTTGTAGGTTTTTGATTTATTGCCACTAACTCTGTTGTGATGTTCAGGAACTATTGCTCGACGCCGGGTATTTCCCCTCAACCGTCCGCACCGTTATCCGACCCGTAACAACCTTCCGGGCATTCAAATGGATCAGATGCAGCAGGACCTTACTGAGGTCAGAAATCAAATGGCGAACGAAAGATTGGAAATGAGGAACCAGATGACTCAGTTTATGGAAGTGATGAACAACATGGCTCAGAGCCAAGAAAGATTGAGGGCCATGGTGGAAAGGCAGAATCAAGAAGAGCCACATATAGGGACTGCCGGCACCAGCAACAATGAGAGGGTCCAACCCCATGTTAACCCCCCTGTATTCGGCCCCCATCTTCATCCAGAGGTTAATATTCCTGCAAATGTTCAAGGGACTGCCACTGCAGCCAGGGTACTTCAAGAAGACCCCCAGGAGGATCAATTCACAGTAATGGGTGCCGGGGAAGAAGCTTATGATAGAAGGCTGGATGAGATAGCTGAGAAACTGAGATCCTTAGAGTCTCAAAACTCTTTGGGTTTTGACGTCATGGACATGGGCTTGGTAGACGGGGTCAGGATTCCCCATAAGTTCAAGCCTCCTTGTTTCGAAAAATATAACGGGACTTCATGCCCCCGGACTCATTTACAATCATTTCTGGGGAGGCTGAAGGCCTATACTATGGATGAGAAGCTCTGGATGTTCTATTTCGAAGACAGCTTGACTGGAGCGTCAAGAGAATGGTACTCTCACTTGACAAGGGCAACTATCAGATGCTGGAAGGACCTGGCAGAGGCCTTTATCAGACAGTATCAGTACAACTTAGATATGGCACCCAACAGGACTCTCCTAATGGGAATGTCACAATCGTCAAGGGAAAGTTTCCGAGAATATGCTCAGAGATGGAGGCAATTGGCTGCTGCTGTTCAGCCACCTATGTCTGAAAGGGAAATGGTAGACATGTTTATGAACACCCTTCAGGGGACATATATTGATAGGCTGGCTGCTTTCTCTTCCACTAGCTTTGCAGATGTTGTCATAGCTGGGGAGAGAATTGAGAGCCTGTTAAAAATGGGTAAGATATCTGACAACGGTGCCAGCTCGTCCAGTAGTACAAGGAAGCCTTTTGCAGGCCCGAGAAGAACTGGCGAGACCAATGCCATCCACACCAACAGGGGCAGGCCCCAATATGTTCACAGGTCAGTGGCAGCAGTCACCATTCCCGCTCCAGCTCATCCTCAACCAGTTTATCAACCTCCGCAACAAAACTATCAGCAACAACCTCAGTACCATCAACATAATCAGTATCCTCCGAGAAATTACAACAACAACAACACCAACAACAATAACCAGCAAAGGACATTCCAACAGAGGCCTTCTCAAGCCAACAGGGTAATCGATCCGATCCCTATGCCATATGCTACATTGCTGCCACAACTCCTGAATCTCAACCTAGTTGAGCTAAGGACATTGGCACCTCCAGATCCCAACAGTCTGCCCAGGAATTATGATTCCAACGCCAGATGTGCCTTCCATTCAAATGCACCTGGCCACAGTACAGAAAAGTGCAGAGCTTTGCACATGAAGGTACAAGACCTGGTAGACTCAAAAGCTCTGAATTTTGCACCACCACCCAATGTCAATAAGAATCCAATGCCAAACCACGGTGGTCCCAGGATTAACGCTATTGAAGAAGACAAGCCGTCTTATTTAATAACCAGTGTGGGTCAAATCCGGACACCGTTGGTGGAAATTAAGGCTCAGCTCCTCGAATGTCAAATGTTCCCGGGGTGCGAGTTGGGGTGTGCTTACTGCAATATTTCAGTCAATGGGTGCGATAACCTGAGGAATGGCATAGACGGTCTCATTCAGAGTGGCCAACTTCAGATCACCACATCATTTCCAACAAATCCAGCAATCTCATCAGCAACAATTCCAGAACCTCCTACAACTGCAACAACCATTGTTCCTGACAATTCTTCGGCTTTATCAACAAGTACTTCATCTATTATCTCAACTGATCAGGTATCAACAAATTTTTCTTCTACAACTCCAGCACCACTCCATTTTGAAACTCCTACAACAACAACATCCATCCTTCCACCAATGTCTCCTACAACACCAGCAACAAATCATGGAGATGTCTCAACTGTCACAATATTTTATGATCCTGAAAACAACTCTGCCTACAACTCAGAAGGTGCTGCTCCCATCAGAGCACCAGTTACAATTTATTACGATCCACAGACTATCACAATTCCTTCCGCAGCTGCAGCCAGTCCAGTCACTATCACGGTGCCTGGACCAGTACCTTATGAAAGCAGCAATGCCATCCCGTGGCATTACGGTTCTGACCTGTACTGTGAAGGACGGAGAGTCACTTTTGAATCATCAACCCCTGCACCACAAATTGACAATGTGGGAGGAGGCGGAGGCTTCACTCGAAGCGGACGTCTTTTCGCTCCACAAATTCAGAGACCCGCTGCCGAAGCAGAAGCTGCTGCTAAAGCAAAAGGAAAAAGCTTGGTGCAGGAAGAGCAGACTGTTAAAGAAGCTTTGAAAACACCCTTCGATCAAGAGGTTGATGAGTTCATGCGAATCATCAAGAAGAGTGATTATAAAATAGTGGATCAGCTTCATCAGACACCTTCCAAGATCTCAATCCTATCATTGCTTATGTGCTCCGAGGCACATCGGGATGCACTACTCAAAGTCTTGCACGCAGCTTACGTGCCTGAAGAGATCACTATCAATCAGCTGGAAGCTGTAGTTGGAAATGTCAATGCTAGTCACGGACTAGGGTTCACCAACACTGATTTGACAACGGAAGGCCGCAACCATAACAAAGCCTTGCACATAACCATGGAATGTAAAGGTGCTGTCCTTTCCCATGTGCTGGTAGACACGGGGTCATCCCTCAATGTCTTACCTAAGAAGGCCCTGGTGAAGCTAGAATATGATGGATTGGCATTGAGACCCAGCAACCTGGTGGTAAGAGCCTTTGATGGCTCAAAGAGATCGGTTCTGGGAGAGATCGAGCTGCCCATAACGATTGGCCCGCAGACCTTCAAAACGATCTTCTACGTGATGGATATACAGCCTGCCTACAGCTGTCTATTGGGTAGGCCATGGATTCACGCCGCTGGCGCCGTAACCTCTACCCTTCACCAGAAGTTGAAATATGAGTGGGAGGGTCAAATCGTTACAATCTGTGGAGAAGAGGATATTTTTGTCAGCCACCTGGCTACCTATAAGTATATTGAGATGGATGGGGAGATCCATGAAACAATGAGTCAGGGGTTCGAGGCCTTGAATGTCAATGAAACATCTGCTGTGCCTGGTACTTCAATATCATCATACCAACAAGCCCGGAAGGTTGTTGAGGGAGGAAACGCCCAAGGCTGGGGCAAACTGCTATTGGTGGAGAAGAAGGAGGACAGATTTGGGTTGGGTTACAAACCAACTCAACAAGATCAAGCAGAGGCTGCGAAAGAGCCCAACTTTGTGAGTGGGGGGATGCTCACCCCTGATGCTATCAACTGTCTGGAAGACGAGCTGGAAGAAGAGCGCAACCTGGAAAGCTGGATTCGTCCAAAGATCCCGGGGAGCAGTATCTCAAACTGGTCTTCCCAGGAAATTATAAGAGTTACTCATGCAGAGTAATTATTATTTCCTGTATTTTTATGGCATGCATCAAAGTCTTGCATCTTGCCCAAGATGACAAGACTCATTTTGTAATCGGGCCATCTGTACTTTTTGTGCAAACAAGATTAATCAATGAAATATCAGACATCTTTTTGCAAATGAGTCTTTTTTCTTTTCCGCTCACTGTTTTTCCATTTTTCTTTTTGTACAAAAAATAAATGGCAGTGTTTTCAAAATGACAAATTTATTTCACTTTTCTAAAACAAGATTAAAATCAAATCACTAAAATGAACAAACTGAACCCTTGCAGAGAGTGCCTTCCAGACAGCACCGACAACAGCACGGCTATGACTTCGTATGACTTTGACAATCCAATCAATCAAGCCGATGAAGGGGTTGAAGAAGAGTATGAGCTTCCTGAAGAGCTAGCTAGGTTGTTAAGACAAGAGGAAAAGGTTATTACTCCTCACCAGGAGGAGGTTGAAGTGATCAATATTGGTACAGATGAAGACGTGAAAGAGGTTAAAATCGGGGCCTGCCTGCGAGACTCAGTGAAGAGACAACTGATTGACCTGCTTCGAGAGTATGTGGACGTGTTTGCTTGGTCTTATCAAGATATGCCAGGGTTGGACACCAACATTTTCGTGCACAAGCTACCTTTGAGGGAAGAATGCCCGCCAGTTAAGCAGAAACTGCGCCGTACTCGCCCAGACATGGCAATAAAGATCAAGGAGGAGGTACAAAAGCAATGGGACGCCGGGTTCCTCGCTGTAACTAGCTATCCACCGTGGGTTGCTAATATAGTACCTGTGCCTAAGAAAGACGGCAAAGTAAGGATGTGTGTTGACTACCGAGATCTGAATAGAGCTAGCCCGAAAGATGACTTCCCTTTACCTCACATTGACGTATTGGTGGATAACACGGCTCAGTTCTCTGTATTCTCTTTCATGGACGGATTTTCAGGATATAATCAGATCAAGATGTCACCTGAAGACATGGAGAAGACAACTTTCATCACACCCTGGGGCACGTTCTGTTACAAGGTGATGCCATTCGGGCTGAAGAATGCTGGCGCAACATATCAACGGGCTATGGTGACATTATTCCATGATATGATCCATAAAGAAATAGAATGTTATGTGGATGACATGATTGCCAAGTCCCTTACTGAAGAAGACCACCTGGTGAATCTACTGAAGTTATTCAAGCGTCTGAGGAAATACCAATTGAAGTTGAACCCCAACAAATGCACATTCGGGGTGCGATCTGGTAAGCTGCTGGGTTTCATCGTGAGCGAGAAGGGGATTGAAGTTGACCCTGATAAAGTCAAAGCCATCCAAGAGATGCCTGCACCGAGGACAGAGAAAGAAGTTCGAGGGTTCTTAGGTCGATTGAACTACATCTCAAGGTTCATATCCCACCTTACGGCAACCTGTGAACCCTTGTTCAAGTTGTTAAGAAAAGAACAGACGGTCAGGTGGAATGAAGACTGCCAGAAGGCTTTTGACAAGATCAAAGAATATCTGCAAGAACCTCCAATCCTTATGCCTCCAGTTGAAGGAAGACCTCTGATCATGTACTTGACAGTATTAGAAGAGTCAATGGGGTGTGTGCTGGGCCAGCATGACGAGTCTGGTCGAAAAGAGTATGCAATATACTACCTAAGCAAAAAGTTTACCGACTGTGAACAACGTTATTCACTGCTCGAGAAAACTTGCTGTGTTTTAGCGTGGGCTGCTCGCCGACTAAGACAGTATATGTTGACCCACACTACTTTGTTGATCTCCAAAATGGACCCAGTCAAGTACATTTTCGAGAAGCCAGCTCTTACCGGACGGGTTGCAAGATGGCAAATGATTCTCACAGAATACGACATCCAGTACACCTCTCAGAAAGCCATCAAGGGCAGTGTACTATCTGAATATCTTGCTGAGCAACCCATTGAGGACTACCAGCCTATGAGATTTGACTTCCCCGATGAAGACATCATGTTCATAAAATCAAAAGATCATGAAGAGCCTATTCACACTGAAGGGCCTGACCCAGAAGAAGAATGGACTATGATGTTTGATGGGGCTGTCAACATGAACGGTCGTGGCGTTGGTGCAGTACTCATTACACCCAAAGGAGTTCACATGCCTTTCTCGGCAAAGCTCACTTTCAACTGCACTAACAACGAAGCTGAATACGAAGCTTGCATTATGGGTCTTGAGGAAGCCATTGACCTCAGGATCAAGACATTGACTGTATTCGGAGATTCAGCTTTGGTAATCAATCAAACCAACGGAAAATGGTACACCCACCAGGATCATCTGATACCTTACAGGGATTATACAAGGAGGTTACTGACTTTCTTTACAACAGTCAAGCTCGAGTATATCCCTCGGGACGAGAATCAGTTTGCAGATGCTCTGGCTACCATTTCATCCATGATCAAAGTTCAGGCTGCCAACTTTGTACCTCAGATTTCAGTGTCCCGACTTGACAGACCAGCATATGTGTTCGCAGCAGATGTTGTTAAAGATAATAAGCCTTGGTTCCATGACATTAAGTGCTTCTTGGAGGATCAAACATACCCATCTGGGGCATCTTCCAATGATAAGAAGACCTTGAGAAGGCTCGCTGGTAGTTTCTTCTTGAACACTGATGGGTCTTTATACAAAAGGAACTTTGATATGGTACTCCTCAGATGTGTTGATAAAACAGAAGAAGACTTGTTGATGCATGAAGTGCACGAAGGATCCTTTGGTACCCATGCAGGAGGGCATGCCATGGCTAAGAAACTGTTAAGATCAGGTTATTACTGGATCACAATGGATGCAGACTGTTGTGCCTACGCCAGAAAATGCCATAAATGCCAGATTTATGCAGATAAGGGGCATGTGCCTCCCAATCCTTTGAACATCATGTCTTCACCCTGGCCCTTTGCTATGTGGGGCATTGACATGATTGGCAAGATTGATCCAACTGCTTCAAATGGCCACAGATTCATCCTGGTCGCCATTGACTATTTCACCAAGTGGGTTGAAGCAGCCTCATATGCAAACGTCACAAGACAAGTGGTAGCTAGATTTCTGAAGAGAGATATCATCTGTCGATACGGAGTGCCCGAGCGAATCATTACTGATAATGGTTCCAACTTAAACAACAAAATGATGGCAGAGCTGTGCCGGGACTTCAAGATCCAACATCACAATTCTTCTCCTTACAGGCCAAAGATGAACGGCGCTGTTGAGGCAGCAAATAAGAATATCAAGAAGATTGTGCAGAAGATGGTGGTCACTTACAAAGACTGGCATGAAATGCTACCGTTTGCCTTGCATGGGTACCGCACGTCAATCAGGACATCCACCGGGGCAACACCGTATCAACTTGTGTATGGTATGGAGGCAGTCCTACCTGTTGAAGTTGAATTACCCTCCTTACGGGTACTGATGGATGTTAAACTGAGTGAAGCAGAGTGGGTTAGGGCCCGATTTGAACAACTGAGTCTGATTGAAGAGAAGAGGTTGGCTGCAATCTGTCATGGGCAGTTATATCAGAAAAGAATGAAGAAAGCCTTCGATCAGAAAGTCAGGCACCGAGAATACCAAGTAGGAGATCTTGTGCTGAAAAGAATCCTCCCTCCTCATACAGACCACAGGGGCAAGTGGACCCCAAACTATGAAGGACCATTTGTGGTAAAGAAAGTTTTCTCTGGTGGAGCACTGATGCTCAGCACCATGGATGGTGAAGATTTCCCGTCCCCTGTGAATTCAGATGCAGTTAAAAAATACTTCGCATAAAAATGACCCGCTGGACATAAAAACAGAATGTAAGTCCAGGCAAAAATAGGGCATCCCGGCGAGTCAAAAACAAAATAAAAGACTCGGGCAAAAATAAGGGAAAATAAACAAAAATGTACACCCGCTGAGCTGAAAAGCCGCATTGGACAACTCAGGCAAAAATGGGTATCCCGATGGATCGAAAACCCGAAAGGGCGATCCATGCAAAATAAGGGAATAAGCGAACAACTGCGTTTTGAATTCGTCTGTATCGTTTACAACTTGGTAAGCTTCAAAAGGATCAAGCCTCAGCCAGAATCAACATTCTTCAGAAAGCAAGATGAGAAGAACGTCAAAAGTCATACGAGTCATAGTGAAGAGGAAGCTCCTTAAAGCGTCATTAACACTGCCAGCATTTTTGTTTTTCAATTTGTAACAATCTCCTCATTTCAGGGGACTTGTTTCTTTGACTGTATCTCGCCAATTCAGGGCATATAAATTAATAAAATCAGATTTTCGGTCATGTCTCGTACATTTTTATTTGCAAAAATGTCTGATGTCTAAAAAACTGATTGCACAGAATACAGATGTTTTATCCTCAAATAAAAAGCGTGCTTGCAGGAAATATACTTACTCTCAGAAGTGCCTAACTCCTATGACGGAATCCAGTAAGGGATACCTTGGGATTATCTTGTGCGTTTCTCCATCTTTTTCAGGGTTGCAGGTATCCAGAATGCAACTTGGGGCATGAAAGCCTCATCCCAGCAAGCTGACAAATCAACACTTAATTTTAGCACCCGAAGTGCTCTCTCCCCAGCTGAGTTGCCTCTCATGACTTCCCCCAGCCGAGTTGTCATTTCCCCATCAGAGTTACCAGGCATCACGGAAGGCACCTATATCCCCGGATGAGTCAAGGATCCTCTTCAACAGAATCCCTAGGAAGGTCTCTCAATGATCTCTTCTCCTCCCCAGCCGAGTTGCCATCTCGTCCTCAGCCGAGTACAGAAGTCAGAGAATCATCCCCCACAGAGTTCCAGCCTCTATCCAGAAGAGCAGTGCATGGAAGATCACAACAGAGTGAAGAAAGCTTCTACAAACCCCAGCTGGGTCTCTCATTTATAAGGATAGGTCTATCAGTGACCCGTATCCCCAAGCAAACATCATCTTATTAGATCTACCAATGATCTCATCCCCGGCTGGGATGCCTACTTCAACAGATCGATCAAAGATCTTCGCAGCAACGGGACCCGGAGCCCGGTTTGGTATCTTTGCACAATCATAGCATTCACATCATATTTACCCACAAAGCGTAGCATTCCATTTTAACACGGAGCATTACGGCAAAAATCCAACACATAGCATGATCATAAGCCATGTTTTGAACCAACACTTGTGAATATTGACAGTTCATCAACATACAGAAAAATCCCCAGCGGAGATTCCCCCAGCAAAAGCAGCTGCCTCTCAATCAACAACACCAGTATATACTCATTTTAACACCCGCCTGTGCCATCTTTCCCCAGTAAAGTCACCTGAACACTCTTTACAAACAACACCACCCGTATTACAGATACTTCCTGACACCCGTCCGTGTCATACCCCAGCAGAAAGCCAAAGACATCCTCTTTGCACTCACATATACCTATATACATTTCCTCGACACCCGACCGTGTCGTTTCCCCAACGCAGTCACTTACACTTTTACAACCCATATACTTGTTGATATTATTATACTTTTCTTTTTCTGACGCTCGTCCGTGTCACCTTCCCCAGCAGATAAACATTCATCTATACACCATTCTCACTATTCATGTTACACTCATACAGATGCTCGTCCGTATCTTGTATATACCACTTACATATCCCCGCAGATTCAACACTCGTCCGTGTTCTCTGTTAACCAGTTGATACTCGTCCGTATCATCATCTTGGAACACGCGTCAGCGTTTGTTTCTACATGATACTCGTCCGTATCATAGTCTTAAGGATGCTCGTCCGCATCTTTAATCCATACACTATGTCAAACACTTATGTCCTCTTGAATATAGGCACTCGTCTGTGTCTACCATTCCCCAGAAGAGTCCCTCCAGATTCGACACTCGTCCGTGTTCTCTGTTAACCAGTTGATACTCGTCCGTATCATCATCTTTGAACACGCGTCAGTATTTGTTTCTACCCGATACTCGTCCGTATCGTAGGGATGCTCGTCCGCATCTTTAATCTATACACAATACCAAACACTTATACCTTTTGTTTCTTGGATATAAACACTCGTCCGTGTTTACTACTCCTCAGTAGATCGCCAACAAAGCAAATTTTCCTTCTTATCTGACACTCGAGAGCAGCCGTCCCCTGCTAGGTGGTCGTCCTCCACCTCTTGATGGTCGTCCTCCATCATGCTCATCCGATGGCCGTCCCCATCGTCGTTTTTAGCAGCCGTCCCCTGCTAGGTGGTCGTCCTCCACCCGTTGATGATCGTCCTTCATCATTTTATCCAATGGCCGTCCCCATTGTTGATTTTGGTTATCTGGCATTCGTCCTATGTCATGATAAACCCTGAGAGCAGCCGTCCCCTGCTAGGTGGTCGTCCTCCACCTCTTGATGGTCGTCCTCCATCATGCTCGTCCGATGGCCGTCCCCATCGTTGACCTTTTATCCGATGGCCGTCCCCATCGTTGATATTTTCGGCAGCCGTACCCTGCCAGGTGGTCGTCCTCCACCTTTGATGGCCGTCCCCATCATATTTCCTTTATTCCCCAACAGAGCAGCCGTCCCCTGCTAGGTGATCGTCCTTCACCTTTGATGGCCGTACCCCATCATCTGTTTATTTCATTTATTCTTTAACCCGATGGCCGTCCCCGTCTTGGTCCCTTTTCCTTTTCTTTTAGCCCGATGGCCATCCCCATCGTCGGTTACCTTGCTTTATGAACTTGATGGCCGTCCCCGTCATGTTTCATTAATCCCCAGAGAATTTTACAACTTTATCTTGATGGCCGTCCCCATCATAATATCTTATTTTTCCCAGCTAGTCGGCCGTCCCCGTCTTGGCTTTACCTTTTATCCCCAGCATGTCGGCCGTCCCCGTCATTGCTTTATTTCCCACACTTTTCCCAGCATGTCGGCCGTCCCCGTCATTGCTCGTTACCCAGCAGTCGTCCTCTGCTCGACGGTCGTCCTCCGTCGCGCACACTTTACAATATACTTTATTTTCCTTTACAATCTATATCCCTTTTTCTTCTTCATTTCGTGAGTGCAAATTTTGGACTGTCTTTGGTATTCAACCACAAGTTATCTCGCTTGCCTGTTAAGCCGTTGCTTACATCCTGCACAGCTAACTCATGTTTGAATAGGGGCAGCTGTAAACACCCCAAATTTGCCCTCACCCATTCACACCATGGCTTGTGATCATTTCATATGCATAAACACAATCATATCATCTCATATCTCATTTTTGATTCACTGCATAGTTTCTAAGTCATCTGCACCTAGGGTTTGTGATCTGAGCAATCCAAGAGCCTCCTGAGCCACTCCAAAGGTCATCAATCACTTCAAAGGGGTTCATGTGTGTTCTTATATCATATTGCATCCTCTCAAAGTCAAGAATTCCAAAGAATCACAAGAACTGGGATTGGTGTGGATGCAGAGCCAAGTTTGACTGCAGTTGACCTAAAATTAGGGTTTTGGTTTCAGAGGCCATAACTCCAATTTTTTTGGTCATTCTTGTTTCTATTGGTCTCTATATGGTATAGGGAGTATGCACATCAATTTTCATGAAGAAATTCCATGGGGAAGTCATCTGATCAAGGGTTGACTTTTCAGACAAGTCAGTGTAAAATCAGGGCATCTGAGGCCCCCAATGACCCAACCAAGGGGTGATCTTCATAATTTTGAGTGTATATGATCTCTATTTGATCATGGAAGAAGGTTGAAGTTCACAAAAATCAAGAATTTGAAGTTTTTGCAAAGTTGACTTTTTAGGGCATAGTTGACTTTTAAAGAATATGTCATTTTAGGTCACTTTTCAAGCCTTGCTTTTTGATCCAAAAATGCTTCAAATGGAAAAACTTTGGTCATGAAAGTTGTAGAATACATTTTTCCCTTTTCAAAAAGTACAAGAACATGACCTAATTCATTTTGGATCAAAAGTTATGGTGTGACAAAGTTGGCAAAAATCACTAATTTTCAAGTTATGCACCAATTGGAAAACTTGCATTTTCATGTGCCAAGCATTCTTGTGACTTCTAATTGTCATCAAACCATTTCACAAACATTCTATGTGACCTAAAAATCATATTTGAACCAAAGTTTCTCATGGTTCATGGCTTGTGTAGCAAGATAGTCACATGTGAACCAAAGAGGAACCAACTTGCAAAATTCATGATCACACTTCCTACCACTTGCTACATTGGATGCTGAACCTTGCTAGCCCTTCCCCTCACCTTTGCTGCGCCAGCCCCATGCTTGTACTAGCCTAGAACCAAGCCCATGCCTCTCTTACAACAAAGTTGACATTTTGCAAAAGTGAACTTACCAATCAATAAAGTCCAGGTCACATCATCTGACCTATGAGATTATTTTATACTATCCATTTGCAAGCAAAACATATCAAGAAGCCAAGCTGAAACACACCACAACACAACATACACAAACTCACCCCATTTTGCATTTCTCTTCGAATCTGCCTCCACACCTCACAAACATTCAAGCAAGTCTCACCATCATCCCCACCTTGTCACACTGAACCTAAACCAACAAAGAAACAAGCCGGAAGCACACTAGAACATAGCATACCACAAAACCTGCAAAAACTCTTCCCTCTTCGAATCTCATTATCCAGCCATCAAACACCCCATTTCTCTTCACCAACAAGTCAAACACATTGAAAAGAACCAGAATCCACCATGAATGCAGCCTGAAACACTACCAATCACAACTGCCAAACCTGCCATATCAGAACTCAAGCTTCCAAAATAGCCACTAGCAAGAGGTTGTGAACATTCCACTGGCTTCAGGGGGTCCAGAGAAGGCATTTTGCACCAAAGCAAGGTCAGGAGAGCTCAAATTCACAGTTCATCACTTCAGGTAGCTTCAGGTTTTCAACTTTTCAGAGCTTGATTTTCTTGTTAAAAATTGATTGTGCATGCTTTGCTGGTCATGGGGATGGTTTTAGATTTAAGAATGAGTGAGAAATGAGGATTTACCAGGGCTCTGAAATTTTGCCCGTGAAACTTCATGGTTTCGATTCCCTTAGTTTAAGCATGAGAAATTTATTTTGAGAGTTGATTCGAGTAAGGTTTGAGTAGAAGAACATTTCCCTGGCATTAATTTGAAGAATGGTGGCCTGAATCGCATTCTAGGGTTTTGGGGTCGCCGGGGAAGATGACCGATGCTCCCCTCCGGTCACCTGAATTTGTTTTGCCCTAATCTCAGGTCATTAATTCCATTTGAATGTGGAGCGTAGGATCCTTTGACTTGTCTGACTTCCCGCTAGCTTGAATGGCCCAGATCCTTTTGTTTTGCCCTAATCACTTTAGTTAGGTTAATTAATCATAATTAAGTGAATTAACTCAGATGCAATCCTGGCCACTAGATCTGGCGCGTGGTCAACACTTTTAAACCCAGAGCTCATCTCAGCCTTCCATTCGTTTGACTTTCTCTTATTTCAATTTATTTTCATTTCTTTTTCATTTTATTTGCATAATTTATTTAAAATAGCAAAATTGTTTTAAAAATTATGAAACTTTTTCCCAAGAGTTTCATTAATTTTTAAAACACAAAAATATTTTTACTTTTATTTTTAGCATTTAAAAAGTATTTTAAAATATTTAAAAGTTTATTTTTAATTGATTAATGAAAATTAATTTATTAAAAATACTTTTAGGTATTCAAAAATCACCAAAAAATTCATGAAATGTTCTAAGACATTTAGAAACATTGTCCAACCTTCAAACCAAATTTCTTTTTTGATCTTGATGCATTTTGAGAATTTTTCATTGAATTAAAATCATTTTTGTGCATTAATTTGGTCCATAGTTCAAAAAATCATTTCTGCCTATTCATGAAGAGTTGGACATTGATTCTTCTTGCATTGCATTGTGTTTAGCATGTAGTTTTTGAGATTAAATGGCCATGATTTGATCTTTCATTTTCCATTTGTTTGACAATTTTCTTGTTTAGGAACCCTAAAAACCCTAGAATCTTAAGAAAACCATAACTTGAATTTGGTTAAGAGTTGAGACCTCTCCTTTGGGCATTGGTTTAGTATAGGATTAGGGGTCCTTTGAGTGCATTTTCAATTTTTTGTAATGTTGTTTGCTTCTGATTTTGGTTTGTGTTTGATGTATGATTCATGAACCCTAATTTGGGCTCCCATATGCATCCATCTTGCATTCTCTTGCATAACTTGACTTGCCATGACATTTCAAGCATCCATGTGATTCATTTGACATCATAAGACATATTGAAAGCATGTTTGCTCATTGCATCATGTATTTGCCATGTTGTATGCCATGGGCACTTCATAACTTTTCATGTATGTTCATGCCTCTTAACTTGCTTCATTTGCATTCATGAACTTGTATGATCATCTCCATGTACTGCCTCATGTTTTTAGCATCTCATAGCATCTTTAGCATCATGTATATGCTTCTGGTTTTGTTTCTCATCATGTCATCTCATCCCATCTTGCATTGCATTGCATTTCTTTCCTAACATTTCAGGTGGTAAGTGACTTTGAGAAGTGAATTTGCCTTCACTTCTCATAACTTTTCTCTTCATCTCTCTCTTGCACCCATGCTGCATTTTTATATGTGTTTGAGATTGAGCTTGCTCATTCTTCCTCTTCCCACTTTCTTTCTTCAAGTGACTTGACTTCTTGAATGAAGCAAGTCACCTTGCTTCTCTTGATCCTTTCATCTGCTTCCTGGTGGTTCCATTGAAGATTGTTCTTGCAAACCACACAAACCTTAGGAATAACCAAGCATGACAATGATTAGGGTTTTGATTAGTTTCCCCTCTTAGTTTTACCTTTGTGTCTCTCTTGAGTCTTCTCTTCTCACCTCATAATCAGGGACTATACCCTAAAGGCTTTAAGGCTTTGTGATTAAGCTTATGCCTGCATCCTTCTCTTAGGATGGAGTGTATAACTTTAATCCTAAGTGTTAAACCCTTAATGTGTTTAAGTCTCTTAATCAATTCATCTAATAATCATCAAGACATCATACTTGTAACTTGGGCCTTGCATTAGGGTTCTAATTCTTCCGTAATTGGTTAAGAAGGACTAACCCTAGTGTTAATGGACAAGTCCCCCTCAAGTTGTCTTACAAACCCTAAAAATCACTTCATCATCATACCATTAAATAAAATCCACTTAATCAAAAGCTTGTTTTGTCATGAGTTTAATCCCTAATCATGGATTAAGTTGAGGAGCTTTCCTCAGCTTAAACATTCTCATCTATTATCCTTCTATTAGGATGGTGTAATGAGTCTGTTTAATCCTTGATTATGGCTTAATCTCATTACTTAACACTAAACAAAAACCAACAAAAACATCTAAATAATCACAAGTAGGTTAATGATCTTAATCTTGCATCAAAGGTGATTAAGTGTGAGAATCTGACTTCACACTTAAGGTATTCTCATTACCCCTAATCAGAGGGAAGATGTGATGAGTTTACTAAATCCATTGGTTTAGGCTTAGGCTCATTAACTTATGACAAACTTTCAAAAGCAATAAAAGACTGAAAACTCAAAAACAAACAATAATCGTCTCCTCCGGGATTCTTTTCTCATCTCATTCACTCACAAACGAGAACTTGCTTCTCCCGTCTAATGCAAGACAGTAAGCACCTGAGCCAGACAGGTCATACACTTGAGCATAGACTAGTAAGCAGTTCACAAGTCAATTCATCTTTCAGTCTCTTTGGGTCGAACTACGGTGTTCTGACTTCCTCATTGCACGAGAGGATACGTAGGCATAACTTAACAGTTATCGAACAAAAGTCTCTGTACATTCCCCCTCCTTCCAGCATTATTCTTTAAGCCTCATGATCTTGAACAATTCACTCTTATCCCCAAACTGACACTGTATATATCACACTTCACACTTCTTTTACACTGACACTTGTACATCCTTTCCCAGCTCTTTTATACACAAATTGCACTGACACTACCCCGTTAAAACACAAATCTTTTAAGCGTGGATCCCGTCGAGTACGGCGGACAATCTGGGTGCTAATACCTTCCCAGGTTGTAACCAACCCCCTTTCTCAGTCTCTCTGGTTCGCAACCGTCTTATCCATCTCTTTCTAGGTCTATGCAGCATTGCCTTTCCTCCGGGATAAAAATGCCTAGCTGGCGACTCTATTCATCTCCAGTGAGTTCACGGCTGTGTGTTCTCATTGTCCCTCTCGCCGACCGTTCGCGTCCGTACCCTATCTGACTTAGCTTCATTTAGTGGGAGCGACAACTGCCTCCCTCTTTTTCAGACTCTTCAGACTCATAATCTTCGACTGGTTCTTTGGTCTTGGCAAGACCTTTGAACCTTCTTCCCATGTTGATCAGGCCACCTGACCTTCTAGTCTTCTTAGTCTTCTTGGCCAGCAGTGTCTTCAATTTATCCTGCCCCTTGGACAGGTTCAGGATCAGCTCTTGGAACTGTGCATTTTGTGCCTGGAGATCCTTAACTGTTTGTTCAAGAGCCATTGCTGAAATAAACAGCGAGAAGATGAGAAACCTGTGCACAATTATAAACCTGTAATGTAATGAAATGATATGTGAATGTATATGCAATGTTTTCAAGGACCGCAGGATTTAAATTTGCTTAAACAAACAAGAAGGTAAACTTTTATTAGTAATAAATTTTTTTTGCCTCTTGGGCTTACAGAAAATGAAATGAAATAAATACAAGAGATGGGGTTTTAAGTCTCCCATGGACGTTTCCTCTTGGTCTTGAGGTATGAGTTGAGATTTCATTCCTCGTGAAGTTGCTTTGTCAGTTCCAGGACTCTTTCTTGGATGGCTTTGTAATGAGCCTCGAAAGTATCCCTTTGCTCCTTCAACTGGATCCAGGACCTCTGTAAGTCTTCCATGTCAGTAGGCATGTCTGGGTGAAGGATGGTATAAGATGTATCTCCTTCGGCAACAGGTTCCATGGTAACTGGCATGATAGCAGGATATGGCATCATGAGAGTCTGAGCACGAGATCGCACCCATCTGAGATAAGCTTCCATAGGAATGGTATACTTAGGCTCCAGAGTCTTGCTGTTAACCTTGTTTACTTTTCCCCATGCTCGTATGAATCTCTGACGGCAGCCTTGAAGATCGTTGTCGTAATCAAACACAATGCCCTGAATCAACATGTCATGTGGACCATCACTCCGAGCGTAACCAAACTGTCGTAAAGCTAGAGAGGGGTTGTAGGTGATGCCTCCTCTTATGCCTAGAAGTGGCACATTAGGAAACTCCCCACAACGGTCAATGATAGTGACATTCTCTATAGATCTGGAGCACCAATGAATATCTGAATGCGAGAGTGACAAGATCCTTTTGGACCACCTGAACCCTTGCTCATTCTTCATTACTGAGCGAGGAAGGTGAGAAATAAACCACCTAGATAGCAAAGGTATGCAACACATCAAAGTTCCTCTTGCCCTTGTAGTACGGGTATGAAGAGAATGTAGGATGTCTCCAAGCAATGTAGGTACTGGATTGTGACTCAGGAATATGTTGATGGCATGAACGTCTATGAACTGATCAGGATTGGGGAACAATACTAAGCCATAAATTAGTAAGGCTAATATCTCCTCAAAAGCATCGTAGCTCATAGCCTTCAAGAACACCCGAGCTTTATCCATTAATACCTTAGCAAGAATACCTTTAACTCCGCTTCTCGTTTCTAGAACAATGTCAGACTTCTTCAGATGTAGAGCTGCAGCAATAACCTCTGGTTTAAGCTCCTTCTCCAAGCCTGTGAAGGGTCTTTGATCAAGAACAGGTATACCCAGAAGTTTAGAGAACTCTTCCATTGTAGGAACCAGTTGATAGTCAGGGAATGTGAAGCAATGGTGCTTAGGATCAAAGAACTGAAACAGAACACTCATCATGTCTTCATTGAACCCTGAAGTGACTAGATCCAGCAGGTTACCATGTCTCTTGATGAACTGGGAATGATCAGACACTTGAGAAACTAATTCTTTAAGCTTGGGAGGTATCCCTACGAAGTTGATCCTGATAGTGTTTCTACGAGCAGAAGCCATGACCTGCAACAAAGAACAAAGATAAATCCTTTGGTCCTTGAAATTGGTTAGTGAAAATGCTATGCTTATGATGCATGATGATGTCATGATGTTATGCTCAATCACAAACATATGGCACACACAAACAAGTCATACAATAGCCCTAGGTTTAAAGGCTTGCATGAGGTTTAAAGGTAAGTACCCTCCCCTGAAGTTAGTTGGTTCATCCTGTCCTACAAAAGTAACCAGGTTCTAAGGGATCTCAATATCATTGATCCTTCACAA
Organism: Lathyrus aphaca; assembly: GCA_963966055.1. Classification (NCBI taxonomy): domain Eukaryota; kingdom Viridiplantae; phylum Streptophyta; class Magnoliopsida; order Fabales; family Fabaceae; genus Lathyrus; species Lathyrus aphaca. Next base: position 65,614,915 of record OZ014520.1, on the reverse strand, counting down.
GGGTGGTTGTTCAGTAGGCAACTTACTTGCCAACCAAAACCCTCCAAGTTTAGAATCTCAATGAGCGTAGCATCGAGTATCAACCAACTTCAGTCTCCACCAAAGCCGGTTATCTCACTACTTTCTAAAAGCCAAGATGGGATGACTAGGGTTCTAAAAGTTAGTTAGTGCATTGACAACATATGGCAGCCTCATATTATCCTCAACTTGACTTAAGGAACATAAGCACCAACCAAGAAGTCACACTAACTATGGCCACCAGATCAACCATATCGGTATACGCCGTACAGTTTCCTTGGTCTATTGCCATTTAACTAAGGTACACTAGATCCGGGTTAGGACCTTTCACACATAAGAGCACCCAACAAGTAAAGTAAAGCAAACAAATCAAACAAGTCTAAAGTGATCTTAATTCCTAAGGGTACCCCTCTTTAATTTAAATACCCAGCAGAGTCGCCAGTTCTGTAACACGGTGGGAGAACTGACTTTAGTTATGTTGCGGATAGCAAGAGTCGCCACCGACTTTTATTTTATCCAAAGGAAAGGCATAAAAGAACAGGAAAGACCTTTTAAAAGATTTTTGGGTCCGGGGGGTAGGTTATGTAAAGGGAAGGTATTAGCACCCTTTACATCCATGGTTATCCATGGGCTCTTAGTTACTTAGCTCACTTTAAAATGTTTTTGAAAGGTGAAGTGTATGAATAGAAATTTTCTTAAGAGTTTGATAATGATCCATGTACGGATGCGTAAAAAACCTTTGTTTTGAAAATTTGTTTGAAAGTGTGAAGTGTTTGGAAAGTTTTGAAGAGTGAGCAAGTAACTATGAGGAACCTACCCTTAGTTTTAAGTCTTTTCTGTTCTTGAATCCCTTAAATGGTAAGACTATCCCTATTATTAAGGAATATGTAGTCATTACCTTGGATGTGAGGGACATATGAAGGGACATCTGTTTATGTAGGCAACTGTGGGGTGTACTAAGCAATTTTGGAGGGGCTGTCATCTTTATTCGAAAGGGACAAGATCATTACGAAGGCAACATTCGAAAGGGACTTGATCTTTTATTTGTTAAGGGACTAGATGACTTTATTTTGAGGGACTTTTGCTTTATACATCCTACTTGACCTTTTTGATTAGGCAACATGAGAAGTATCCCTAAGGAAGTGAGATGGCGATCAAAGATCGACTTACGTGTGTGAGTGTACAATTTTTAATATTTATCTTTTGAATTAAGTGATCTAAATTAATTTTAAATAAACATACATGTTACACTCCCTATTTACTAACCATAGCATAAAATAAATAATTTAAACATTACTATTAAATATTACACCAAGGAGCAATTACAATAATAATAATAAAGCAATTTAAATATAATAAGCAAAATAAATAAATAATTATAATGGGGTTAGTATCAAATAAATATCATAAGAATATAATTATTAATAATAATGAAATAAGCAAAAATAATATAATAATTAAAAGACTAAATTTGATATAAATGATTATTTAAAGTTAATAAGAAAAATATGAACAATTAATTATTAAATTATTTACAAATTAAATTAATTAGTTATAAACATATTATGAAAATAAATTATGGTTACAAAATTAAATTAGAAATTATTTTTAAACATATAATAAAATTATTTACGTGCAAAATTAAATTCTAAACAAATTAGGTCATATTATTATATTAAGAATTTTAACTTTTAATTATATTTACATACAAAAGTTTAAATTATAAACAATTTATATATTAACAAAAATTAAATTAAGAATTTGAATGAAGTTATGAATATAAATAATAGAAGAAGAAAATTAGGATTAAAGAAAAATGTGTTTTTAGGGTTTTAAAAATAAATTAGGTTTTATATACAAAAATATTAAATATTAAGTATTAATCTAATTATACAAATAAATTATATATACACATATTGATAAAAAGAAATTAGTTTTAGAAAAATATGATTATTATTATTTTAGAAATTATTTTTTATAACATATGACATTCATCTAAATATATTTACATATTAATAATATTCCATAATAACCAATTAATAAAATAAATAAAACAGAATTGAAAAAAAACTTACCTGGCTGGGAGTTGAACCCAGCACCTCATGCTTTCACATACTCAAACCAGCAACAACAACCACCAGGCCATCGCGCGCAGGTGCTAATATCATGGGTTCAATTGGTTTTGTGCCTTATGCCTGAAAATCAGAAAAAAGAAAGAAAAACAAAAGGCCTGGGGGAATCGAACCCAGGACCTTCACAATACACACAAACACCTTAACCAATCCAGCTGGGAGAGCGCACTTGTTAATAATCTCACCATAATTCATAATATATTAAGGTTGCTAATTATCTGGAAAAAAATAAGAAAAAGGTGGTGAATCCAGGATTCGAACTCCAGCCATCCCACAATACACGCGCATGCTTTTGCCAACTGAGCTACCACGCAATGCTGATAAAATACAACCAACATAAAATAAAATATTATAACAAATTTTAAAATAGAATTTTGGCGCGCTGGGAGTCATCTTCTTCCTCAGGATTCGCAGGTTTTCCTGCGAATTTACCCAGGGATTTTCCTGCGATTCTTCTTGCGTATATAAACCTGCGAAATACAAACCATGCCAAACAGGTACAATTTCACCCAATTGAGCATACCATTGTGATCTATACAGTTCACTCAATCAATCTACAGTCTTAGAATGTATTTATATACGCTGGATTAGGAAACCCCAATTCGAAGGTATAAACCCTAACCATGGTGATTGACTGATTACACCATGAAACTTCCATGTTTTCGTCCAGAATCAATCCTTAGAACCTCACAAACAATAAAGTACAATCAAAACTCATTAGCAATGCATAAAAAGTCATAATCGAAAAAATTAAATTTCAAGAATAAGAGCAATTCGGTTTATGTGATATGAGATGTTTTGGATGCAAATGATCATTGGTTTCGACTCAATGAAGCTTAGTGAACATCCTTGTGTCCTCAAAATACCTTCAAATGCCTTGTGGAGTTGAAACCGAATTTGAATTTTGTGAGGTTTTTGAAAATATGAAACTTACACTTGGGAGGCTGCCAATCGTCTTCTCTTGTTAGGGTTATCTCATGTACTTATAGTGTGATCAATTAGGTCAGAAAAACTTGATGCTTGTGTGAAAAAATTGATTAGAAAAGATTGAAAAAGATCAAGCTTTAAAATTCAAATATTTGAGAATTAAGCCTTTCTATTTCAAGTCAATCACCAATATTCTTGTATCAATTTAATCCACATTGCATTCATGATTTTCTAGAAGCTCAATCCCTTTTAAATCTTTGACTTTTATATTTTATTTTTATTTAAAATGATTTTAAATGAATTAAATCAAAATAAATAAAATAAAAATGATAAAAAATCTGATTTTTAGAGACTTCGGTCGTGCATGAGGTAATGGTATGGATTGGGTCATCATATGGCAAGCCCATTTAGAAAAAATTAGTTTTAAACCTCTATTTTCTTCATAAACCAACCAACAATTTCCCAACTTTGCAAGGGCACACATCCTTCAATTTTAATGCTATGAGGGTGTTCTTGGACATTTTGGAAATATTGAAGAGTTCTCTAACCAACCCCACTGGTTTCATGTTCATATCATTTACCATTCTCAAGTTATGCCCTTTTGAAGTTGTTGACTTTTTGTTGACTTTTAAAAGGACCTATAATGTCTTAGCTCATACCTTCCAAATGAAGCATTTTTGGGCTTGGCTTGTGAGACACAAAGTTGTAGAGAATTCAATTTCCTTCAAAATGAGCTTTGGATGGAGACTTGGTGATGAAGCATGTGAAAGTTATGGCTGGTCAAAGTTCAGTTGACTTCTCCTGAGGAAACCCTAATTTAGAAACTCCTGATTCTTGATGATCTGAAATCTCCTTGATGAATCATGATCAAACCTTGATCAAATGATGAACTTTACTTCATATAATTGATGTTGGCAAAAAATCATGAAGTTTGACTTTGGTTTGACCACAGTTGACCTCAGTTTGACTTTTTAACTGCTTTGATTGATTTTGACTTATCTGATCATCTGACTGAGCAAACTTTTGAGAAAAGTCTTGAAACTTGTCATGGGGGTTCTTACACACATATAAGATGTTATGAAGCTCACTTGAAGTCTTGGAAGTTAATTTAGCCTGATTAAAGTCAAAACCCTAGTTTTGGATGCACTGCTTAGGAGGTGCATTGTCTGAGGGAATTGTCAAATCTTCTGACTATTTGTGAACTTTGTGAACCATCATAAGATGTCTTGTGAACCTCATGGAAGGTCTTGTGAACCTTGTGAACCTTATGAAAGGTCTTGTGAACCTTGTGAACCATCATAAAGTGTCTTGTATACTTCATGAACCTCATGAAAGGTATTGTAAGTATTGTGAACCTTGTGAACCTCATAAAGTGTTTTGTAAACTTCATGAACCTCATTAAAGGTCTTGTGAATCTTGTGAACCTTGTGAACCTTCTTAGCACACAAAGTCTTGTATTGTGAGGGCAAATTTTGGGGTGCAACAGTAAGAAATTAGGGTTTGATTGAATTAACCTAATTAATTAATTTTATTTACAATTTTAATTAAAACCTAATTAACTAAAATAATATATAAAAACAAATTATGTGAGAAAACTATTAAACATTATTTATAAAATTGTTTTTTTAAGAAAAATATTAGAGGTGGTTATTTTAATGGTTAATTTCTAATTAGGATTAGTTATTTAATTAATATAATAATAATAATTAAAAAAGATAGAAAAAGAAAAAGAAAATAATGTCTAAAAAAGAAAGGGAGAGGCTTGGATTCGAACCCATAACCTCCCCTTCACAACCTCAACGCGCAGCCACTGGGACACTTGTGTTTCTGCGTCAAATAAACAACAATAATATATTATAAAAAAAAATATTTCAAATATAGAAAACACACACAAAGACGGTCATCTTCCTCCTCCAGCCTTCTGACTTTTAGCTACGATTTTGACAGGATTTAGCTACGAAATTTATGTAGCTAAAACACCTGCATTTTTTCAAATTGTTAGAATCATGTACAATTAATCCAATCTAAGCACACTAATCAATTACCCATAAGCTCTACAGTCCAATCATGCCATCCAATGGTCTTTAAATTGTCTTAATCAAGAATCCCTAATCTCAAGCTCTAAACCCTAGCCATGGTGTTCTTTGATTCATGCAATGAAACTCCAATCTAATTGCCTAGAAAGTTGCTATATAATCAAACAAACAACATTATATCATCAAAATCAATTAAAATTGCAAGAATCAGTGAAATCTAAAAAGTGAAAATATGACATGAACATGAATTCAGTTTGGTCGATTTATGAGGTTTTTGATGAAGGTGATGATCAATATAGGTTCAGAATACGCCAAGGAAGATAATGGAACTCTTCAAACCTTTGAAAGATCACTAGAATGGCAAAACCGAATGGTCAATTTTCTTGGAAAATTTTGAACTTTGGTGGTGGTCTTTTGCTCTGATTTTTCGTCCCTTGGTCTTGTTATCATCTTAGGTATATATAAGGGTGTAATTCAGGTTTAAATTTTGGGCCTTGATGAAACTTTCTTGGGTTGCTTGGATGTGAAGAAACCATGTTTCCAATTTTGTCACAAATCATATAAAATCATCCTTTTTTAGTCTTACACGAATTGGGTTGTGATAAATCAACATAATCATTAAATATTTGATCCCAAAATAATTTTGGAATCAAATATTTGATTTTTTTATGATTTATTTCAATTAAAATTGAATTTAAATGATTAAAGTTAAATATAATGTAAAATAAATAATAAAAATCATAAAATATGATCAATGGGTCATGGATGGTATCATGTTTGAGTTTGGATTGAAATATTATGGGCCAATTTGAAGAAAACTTGAGTTTTGGTCTTTTTTACTTCATACACCTCCTCAAAATTGTCCAACTACAACAATGCATAATTCCCTCAATTTATATCCCATGAATGTGTTCTAGTACTTTTTAGAAAGCTTAGAGTGTCCTCTAACTTTTCTCTTTGGTACCATGTCCATTTAATTTTCCATTTTTAAGTTATGAGCTTTTGAAAAATTGACTTTTTGTTGACTTTTAAAAGGACCTGTAATGTCTTAGCTCATATCTCTCAAATGAAGTATTTTTTCCCTTGACTTGTGAGACACAAAGTTGTAGAGAAATGAATTTCCTTCAAAATGAGCTTTGGATGGGAATTTCTTTACGAATCATGTGAAAGTTATGGCTGATCAAAGTACAATTGACTTTTCCTGCACAAAACCCTAATTTAGTAACTCTTGATTCTTGATGATTCTGAGGTTTCCTAGATGAATCATGATCAACCCTTGATCAAATGATGAATTTCACCTCATAATCTTTATGTTGACCAAAAATCTTGAAGTTTGACATTGTGTTGACCGCAGTTGATTTTTTGACCAAGTTAACTGATTTTTGGATCATCTAAGCATCTGACTGAACAAACTTGTAGGGAAAGCCTTGAAACATGACATGAGGATCCTTTGAAGTATATAGGATTTAATGAAGTCCACTTGAGGCTTTAGAAGTCCAATTTACCTTGATAAACTCAAAACCCTAGTTTCAGATCCATTGCTTAGGAGGAGGCTTTGTCTGATGAAACCTGAAATCCTTTTGAGCAATTGTGAATCTTGTGGCCATTAGGAGACCTCTTGAGACACATTATCTTGAATACGGGAGGGCAAATTTTGGGGTACAATAGCTTCCCCTGTTCAATTTTCTGAAACCTGAGGAGTTAGATTGACATGTACGTCATTCGTGACCTGAAGTTGGAAGAGGATTGAACACTTAAGTCCAAATATTTGCACTCGTCGGTGCACAAAGTAATATTATTGGTTGATTGTGTTGCTTGAATGGGCTTAAAGATGAAATTCGGAGTATTCAGAGATGGGCTTATGGATGCCATCCCAAATATCTATTGGTAGGAGTGTCAGAATGTGTCTATGTTTGACTTTATCTGAATGTTGTTACTGCACTAAGTATCAAAATTAGATCTTCGTCTCGACCATCTCTGAACTTTCTCTGTAACATATCTGAACTAAGTATCAGCACTAAATCTTTGTTTAGATCCTCTTTGAACTGTCTCAAGGACAATAATTTTGAATTAAGCATCAGAACTAAATCTTCGTTTAGATTATCTCTGAATTGCTTCTCGAAAAATATTTTGCACTAATTATCAGCACTAGATCTTCGTTTAGATCGTCTCTGAACTATCTCAAGGACAATATCTTTAATTAAGCATCAAAACTAAATCTTCATTTCGATTATCTCTGAATTGCTTCTGGAAAATATATTGCACTAAGTATCAGCACTAGATCTTCGTTTAGATCGTCTCTGAACTGTCTCAAGGACAATAATTTTGAATTAAGCATCAGAACTAAATCTTCATTTCGATTATCTCTGAATTGCTTATGGAAAATATCTTGCACTAAGTATCAGCACTAGATCTTCGTTTAGATCGTCTCTGAACTGTCTCAGGAGAGTTCCAGTGTACCAGGACTAGATCCTCGTATAGATCATCTTCGTACTGTCTCTGGAAAGAAAAGCATCTTGAACTAAGTATCAGCACTGGATCTTCGTTCTGATCATCTCTGAACCGTTTCCAGGAAAATATCTTGAATTAAGCATCAAAACTAAATCTTTGTTTCGATTATCTCTTAAGTGCTTCTAGAAAGTATCCTGCACTAAGTATCAATACTAGATCTTCGTGTATATCGTCTTTGAACTGTCTCAAGAATAATTTCTTGAATTAAGCATCAGAATTAAATCTTTGTTTCGATTATCTCTGAACTACTTCTGGAAAATATCATGCATTAAGTATAAGCACTAGATCTTCGTTTAGATTGTCTCTGAATTGTCTCAGGAAAGTGTCAGCACTAAGTACCAGGACTAGATCTTCGTATAGATCGTCTCCATACTATCTCTGGAAAGAAAAGCATCATGCATTAAGCATCAGCACTAGATCTTTGTTTATATCGTCTCTGAACTATCTCAAGAAAATGTCAGCACTAAGTACCAAGACTAGATCTTCGTATAGATCGTCTTCATACTGTCTCTGGAAAGAAAAGCATCATGTACTAAGCATTAGCACTAGATCTTCGTTTAGATCGTCTCTGAACTTTCTCAAGGAGTTGGTAATGTTTATCTGACTGCGAACTATCCTGAAAAGGAAAAGTTAGTTTATGCAAGATTATTTGATGTATGCATGTATGACATGATGTTCTTAATTCGAGTGAGAATGTTGTATGCATTATGGATATGTATGCCATGATATGATGTAAATGATGTATGTATGAGTTATGTAATTGAAACACACTAGCATCTTCATGTAACAACTGCTGGCTAGGGAAAATCAATCCCGATTTGTTGCTGAGGAATACGAAGACATCGTTCCCGTCTTATTTCAGAATATTATACTTAGGATCTTTCGATCCCCATTCATCGTACTTTTTATTGGCAGATTAAATTCCATAATACCCTGATTGGGGATAAAAGAGACGAGCATTCCCCTGAGAGACTTATCTGACCAAGTGTCCATTCTTCGGAGGATATCAGGCTTGAGAGAAATCTGTCTGGAACTTTGTAGAGCTGGAAGTACAAAAGGCTACTTGAAATACTTTGCTGAAAATAATCCGTAAAGATTACTCTGTGGGGATGAGTTTGCGAAGATTTGTTGGATATGAACTCTGTTGGGGATTCCTACCTCTAATGGTCCTTAGTAAATGCTATTATTGTAATTTTATGCATTTTGGTAAACATCAATCATATTTGAAAGCTTATATTCATTCAAAGTAACCAATGGATTCAGAACTTCTGATATTCTCGACTTCCCCCGAGTAATTTTCTAGGAATTATCATGACTGAATCCGAAGACATGATACCGACACCATCTGATACTATTGGCATAAACAATTAATTTCCATAATGGCTTTTGCTGAAACCCAGTATCAAGGCAATGTAATGAGAGGAATGTGTTTTCAGACCGCAGTGGATCGTGTACACCTCAGGTAATGGTTTAGGAGCTTGCAACTGAATTTGATCTGATTAGATTTGAAAAGAGAGTGTTGCCCCTAGTTGAGGATGATTTGTCCCGGAATGGAAGTATTTGAAATGAGCTGCCTCAAGAGAAATAAACGAGATGCCCAATAATAACATGCCCATGGCACCGTGAACTCGATAATGTTACCTCTGGTAATTTAGATGATGAGATTTGCCACTGGCTATTAAGCATCATTGAATCTTGACCTGATTGTCCCAAATGAATTGGATAATAACATGGAATGCCCCTTGATTGGAAGATAGTGACCATGCCCCTTGTATACACTAGCTTTGATCCAACTGACTCAGGCCCAGGAAGCAACTTTGTTTGACAGGAGGACTTTGGTTTATTGAACGTTCATCATGTAAGCTTCTCTACTGTCAAACACTTGGTTATATGCAAATAATGATATTCAAAATGCAACGCTTATGTCTGTCTTGAAGTTTTGAAAAAGAATTATTTTAGCAAAACAATGTTTGTAACAACTGTGATATTAACTCAAGATTTATAATAAGCGCTAAAGGAGTCAGGATACCTTTTTGTAGCAGTTCGCTTTCGAACTAACTATGCTTTAGTTAGAACTTTTAAAGGGTTGTAATGTTCCCTGGTTCACAGTTTAATAAACAAAGGATAAAAGGCTCAAATTTTATTTGTACCCAACTCATCCTTCGTGATGTTCTTCAGTCCTATGTTCGGTTAACTTATGCATTGAGGCTCCAAAGGAGTTTAGAATTGTAACACTGACATTTGTGATGGTTCAGAAACCAGAAGTTTATTTGAAAGAAAAAAAATTGTCATCTTTTTTTTTTGTTGAGGATTTGTAGTGACCTCTTTTTCTTTTGACTTTGTTATCCCTTTCTTTTGCCTAAACTGTTTGTTTCAAGATTACAGTCAGCGGGATGTCTCAATTTTTATTAAGTCTCCTTCATAGGTTTTGACTTAGTGAGTTTTTCTTTTGCTAGATATTGACTGTCGGACTTAATGATTACAAGGAACCATCATTAGTTATGTACAAAAAGGACAACTGGAATAATTGAGTTAACCGAGGAACTACCCCGCCCCAGGTTATGATTAAGGGTTTTAATTTACGTGATAATGTAAACTCCTACTTTATAGGCTCAAAAGGGTTGACTAGGGATTAACTTCATTATATCTCCACTGTTTAGGAATCGAAACAATGCCATCACATCGTCAACATAGTCTGTTCAAAAACATATTGTATGAAATTATGGTATCGTCTTCTTCATCCTCCCTCTAAAGGCTTACAGCTTTAACAAGATTTAAATGTCACAAAAGGGAAGTAAGAATCATAGTTTAAATATAGTGAAATGAATGGATTAATTCAAGACAAACATATGTAATTCATTATCGTGAAAACAAAAATCTGACATAATAGTAAGTGTTTAAGTCGACAAAAGAAATTACAAATGAAAATTCAAATGTTCTCAAAGCCTCCTCCTCTAAACTTGTCACTCCGGATGTCTGGCAGCTTTGATGTTTGAGGGATGATAGGAGAATTCAATATGGTCTTCTGGAATAACCTCGAGGACTCCTTCGTCAATCAAGTCTTGAATCTTATTCCTCAATTCCCAACAATTATTAGTGTTATCTCCAAGTCAGTTGGAGTGATATGCACACCTTGCATTGGGATTATAGTCGGGAGAGGAAGTATATGGATTCAGAGGAGAATTTTTCAAGGTAATTAGCTTCATCTCCAACAAGAATTGCAAAGTTTGCAACATTGGCGTGTTGATTTTGGTAAAGTGTCTTCTATATTCCTTGTCTTGAGGCAGATTAACCCTAGAAGACCTTTTTCCTTTAATTGAAGAACTAACAATAGTATCCTATCTCTTTCCTTATCTTATCCTCATCTTGCTTTCAACCAAGTCAGTTTGTTTCATCAGAGGTTGACTGATGATTAGATTCCCGACTCCGTTACCTTGAATTTTATTGACAAAGACTCTCAGTTCTTCTTGCCCCTGGGCTAAGTTTTGGATAAGAGCCACCTGACCATTCATCTGGACTCTCATCTCTTCCATCTCAGCTTGTAGTAGTTCCAACTGATCATCCTTGTTGTTTTTAGGATTCTTCTTTTTCGCATCCTTAGTGAGGAGGGGTTTCAACTCTTCTTGCCCATAGGGATGGAGTGTTTTGGTTACGAAGTATTGATGTTGATCTTGTCCACCATGCTTCAAGCTTGTATAAACCTTTGACGGTAACCTTGAAGATCGTTTTCATAATCGAACACAATACCTTGAATAGTCATATCATGAGGACCATTACTCCGCGCATAACCAAACTGACATAGTGCTAAAGAAGGATTGTAGGTAATGCCCCCTCTTATGCCAAGGAGTGGTACATTAAGGAACTCTCCACAACGGTCAATGATAGTGATATTCTCCATAGATCGTGAACACCAAAGAACATCTGAATGAGAGAGTGACATTATTCTTCTAGACCAACTCAAACCTTTTTCATTCTTTATCACAGATCGAGGAAGGTGTGAAGAGAGTGCAAGATATCTCCAAGCAAGGTAAGCACAGGGTTGTGAGTCAGAAATATATTGATCGTGTGTACATCTATGAATTGGTCTGGATTAGGGAACAATACCAAACCATAAATCAACAAGGCTAAGATCTCCTCAAAAGCATCGTAACTCATAGCATCCAAGAACACTTGAGCCTTCTCTATCAATATCTTAGCAAGAATACCCTTAGTTCCACTTCTTGTTTTTAGTACAATGTATGACTTCTTCATATGCAAAGTTGCTGCAATAACTTCAAGTTTAGGCTCCTTCTCTAGGCCTGTGAATGGTTTCTGATCAAGAATAGGTACACCAAGTAGTTTGGAGATCAAAGAACTGGACCAAAACACTCATCATATCTTCATAAAACCTTGAGGTAACCAAGTCAAGTAGATAACCATGCTTCTTGATGAATTGAGTTCTCTTAGGAATTTTGGACCAATTCTTTAAGCTTGGAGGGTATCCCTACAAAGTTGATTCTAATAATATTCCTACAAGCAGAAGCCATAACCTGCAAAAAAGAACAAAGATAAATCCTTTGGTCCTTGAAATGGTTAAAGAGGATTCTATGCTTATGATGTCATGATGTTATGATGTTATGTTCATACACAAACAAGGGGAACACACAAACAAATCACACAATAGCCCTAGGTTTGAAGGCCTACATGAAGTTCATAGGTAAGTACCATCCTCACTGAAGTTTAGTTGGTTCATCCTGTCCTAGTAAAAGTAAACGGGTTCTAAGGGATCTCAATATCACTGATCTTTTTCAAAGGTTATTGTTCAGTAGGAAACTGACTTGCCAACCAAAACTCCCCAAGATTAGAATCTCAAAGAGCGTAGCATCGAGTATCAACCAACTTTAGACTTCACCAAAGCAGGTTATCTCACTACTTTCTAATGGCCAAGATGGGTCAATTAGGGTTCTAAAGGGTAGCTAGTGTTAATGAAAACATATGGCAGCCTCATATTATCCTCAACTTACTTAAGGATTATAAGAACCAACCAAGAAGTCACACTAATTATAGCCACCAGATCAACCATATCGGTATACGCCGTACAATTTCCTTGGTCTATTGCTACTTACCTAAGGTACACTAGATCCGGGTTAGAATCTTTCTCACAGTAACCCCACAATAGATACCCTTAAAAATAAAGAAAACAAATCAAGCAAGTAAAGTGATCTAATCCTAAGGTAACCCCTCTTTTACTTAGTACTCCCCAACAGAGTCGCCAGTTCTGTAACACGGTGGGAAAACTGACTTGGGTGTTTTTGTTTCCAAAAACTATGTTGTGGATAGCAAGAGTCGCCACCGACTTTCATTTTATCCAACAGGAAAAGGAATAAAAGAATAGGAAAGACCTCTTAAAAAACGATTTGAGTTCAGGGGTAGGTTATACAAAGGGAAGGTGTTAGCACCCTTTGTATCCATGGTTATCCATGGGCTCTTAATTACTTAGCTCACTTTACTTTTGTTTGAAAAATGTGTAGTGTGTGTTTAGAAAATATTTTCATAAGTCTTTAACTTTGTAATGATCCTCGTATGGATATATATAAGGTGTTTAGCTTTGAGAAATGTTGTGAAAAAAAAGTAGGGTGTAAAGAGTGTTTTTTGAAAGAGTGAGCAAGTATTTAAGAGCTACCTACCCTAAGTTGGTCTTTCTTGTTATTTATTTCCTTTAAGGGGTAAGATTGTCCTTACTATTAATGAGTAAGTAGTTGCCGCTCCTGGGATTTTCATCCTAGTATAAACGCGAAAGTTGCGCGAAAAAGGTAGAGTCGCCAGCCATGCATTTTTATCCCGAATGAATGGGAAAGGTAATGCTGCACAAACCTAAGAGAAAGGGAAATGACGAGGTCTAGTGAAATAAAGATATTGGATTCGGGAGTCGGTTACGACTTGGGAAGGTATTAGCAAACCAGATTGTCCGCCAAACCCGACGGGATCCATGCTTGTTAGTCTGTTTCAAAGGGTAAAAGAATAAATTGATGTTGAATAAAACTGCAAACTGAAACTGGAATGAGAAAGGGAACTGGAAAAGAGAAGGGTAAAATGTAGGGAAAATAAAGAGTGTGCTTGAACGGGCCCTACCCCGTTGCCTACGTACCTCATAGAGAAAATGAGGATCAGAGTCGACGTAGTTCGCCTAACTAAGGCGGGAACTATTTTTGTGTTTTTTATGAGTTGGAAATGCGTATGCCTTTGCTCAGGTGTTGCAGGCTCGTCTGGTACGACTGTGTAACCGTCTTGCAAATGAGACAAGTCGTCGCGAGTTTGCGTTAAGAGTGAAGGTGATGAGAAAAGAATTCCCGAAGGAAAAGACGAGTGTTATTTGTTTGTTGTCTTTTAGAGAAGTGTATTTTGTTTATTGTTTGTGAAACATTCTCATACTAAGACTTTTTCATCGTGGTAGATGCCTTACACCTTGCTCCAAAATGGGACGCGCATAAGTAACCCACGGAAAAGTCTCATAGCGTACGAGAAAGCTCGACCCTTATTAGGTGTTTTTTACTTTTCTTTGAGATGTGAAAGCAAAATGGACCAAAGGCAAAAAGTCTAAGGGGAAGACTAATAATTCCTAAGTGTTGTCATGCATGGATGAACTTAGGTTAGTGCGGTTTTCTAATCCTAATGAGAAAAAGGAAAAGAAAAGGAACTAGAAATCAACTTACTTCCTAAGGAAGCTAAGTCATTTATGAGGGGATTAGCATGAAGTTGCGAAAACTAACAAAATGCTAACACAAATACACTTTGAAAGCATAAAGAATTTTAAAAGGAAAAGGTTATGTGAACATACCTCCACCTCCCTATAAAACAAAGGTTAGTAGGATAAACATGATAAAAGGAATGAGGTAAACAAGTACCAAACAAAACCTAATTCATATAGGACCTAATCTAGACTCAATCCTAAGTCTAAGGGACCTAAAAGCTACGCAAAGCAAAAATCCAGCAGCTACTACTCCTCCTATAGCACAAACAGCTACCAAATGCAATGCAAAATGCAAACATCTTATTACAGCTAACAAACAGCATGCAAAATAGGTATAAAAAGTGTGAAAACAACATATATTTTACAGCCACTGCATCAAAATACAGCTATGAAAACATGGCAGATTTGAATGATTTTTAATTATGCATACAATGAATGGTAACTAATGAACAAACATCATATAATATGATCAAAGCAACATCAACATAAAAAATTAACATGGATTATGAACATGTAAGTATTTACAATGACTTTCTTATTAAAGAATGCACAAAAATAACAAAAGCAACAAGTATACATTTTAAAGTTTTGAGCAAATAGGCACAAAATATGAAGTATGGACATGTATCCCCTAAGATCAACACTAAGCATGCAATTAAGACAAAAATAAGAATTGATATTAACATGAAAATGTGATCAATCAAGAAAAAATGCAAGAACATGCACACATATGAATATTCATTTCCAAGTAAAACAACACAACATATAATTTAAGCACTTAATCAAAACATGCATGTATCACAAGTATGAAGCAAAACTGAACTTAAAATGATTGTTGGCATGCTAATCACTAACTTTAAACATAGAAACAACATTCTCAAACCATTTAATGCACACTTTCACAAATAAACATAAAATATGCAAAAGTAACGAATATGCATGTCGAAACGACTCGAAACTATGAAATCATGCACCTAAATTGGTCCTAAAAATTCCCTAAAATCATGATCTAATAACCTATGAAGATTAAAGGAACAATGAAGATGAAATATGCAATGAAACAAACAAAGAACACCATTCTGCACAACGTTAATCGGTTAACGCTGGAGGTTAACCGCTTAACGGTCCTAAAACTCACGCAACCAGGTTGAAAAAACACGTGTTAACCGGTTAACCCCAGGGGTTAACCTGTTAACACTGAATAGAATGCCAAAACAAATCAAGAAATAAGCACTTTTGGTCACTAACCTACTTCTAAAGACTCCTATTACATCCATGAACATGCTAGCACAAATTTTCTACTCAAATATAGATTCCTAACACTTATTAGCATAAAAAATAAGCTATAATTCTAGCTTCTAACAATTGAAATAATCAAAACGCAAGCAAATTGTAAAAAGATCAAAATGCAATCAAACGATAAACAATCTAAGAATGCCATACGGCGAGATGAAGTGAATAAATTAAATGTGAAACAGTTTCGAATTACCAACCTACAAATTGGAGGATTGCTTTGGTGATTGTTGCGGTGTTGATCGGAACGCGAATGAAGAAGAAAACCGGAGATCCGATATGCTTCCAAAAGTGCACAAAATAAATGTGATTCTACGCCGATCTTGATGAACACTTGCACAATCACTTCCAAGAAGCCAAAATCAATCCAAAACAGTAACAACTTCTCCAATAAGCCAAGAAATCAAGGTTAGATGGAGGTTATGCTTCAAGTTCTTCAAGTTTCAATGCAAAACTTGAAGAGCTTTTGGATGAAGCTTTGATGAATGTTGAAAATGGAGGAAAATTGAGAGAAAAAGTTGAGAGATAAAGTGAAATTTGGAAAATGAAGGTGTGTCCCTTTGCTTTGGAGTGAGTTAAGCATATATAGAGGTTAGGTTTGGCATGAGGCTTGGGCATGGAGCTAGATTGGGCCTTAGGTTTGGCAAATGAGGTTAGGAATTAGGCTTGGAGTTAGTTAAAGTTGGTTAGGGTTTCTAGAATATTCCTTGGAATTTTCCTTGGAAGAGTGTGGAAGAGTCTAGAAAGTGATAGAACTTTCAAGGCTAAATGTAATGTGAAAGTGGAGTGTGAAACAAGGTTGAAACAATAAAGGGAAAAAGTGGAGGGAAAAGAGAAAGCAACTAATTGTTGAAGTTTTTGTTCAAAATTCGCGCCTGTTAACCGGTTAACCCCAGGCGTTAACCGGTTAACGTATGGAAAATTTTAAATTTCCATTCTTTTGGTAGGTTAGCTTGGAAATGGTTCCGGGTTATTTTTGTGATATTATTTTCCTCCTTAAGCTCCAATGATTGACAAATATCACTTGATCATAAGCCTCATGCACATGCAGATGATGATGATTTATTTTATTATTTTTCTGAATGCAACGCAATATGGACGGATATGTGGGATGATGAAGCACAAACCACTTGAGGTTGATAATAAATTAAGTGAGGAAATTTTAAGGTATTACAGTTGCCCCTATTCAATCAACTGTAGACCTGAATGGGTGATAGTAATGGCTTTCAGACTTTCAAGGTATGGAGTGATTGAATACCCAAATAAACCGGAAAATTTGCACTCTATGGGAAATGAAATGAGTTGAGAACAAGTGTCACTCTCGGATGACATCTTGAAACATGGATTGACCTTGGACAGGACAAAAGGGAATGAGCTCATTGTACTTAAATGATCACACGAAGGGGACGAGACCATCGTACTTAGACGGAATCGGAAGTGAAACCATTATACTGAAATGGAATCAGAAAGAAAGGGATCGTTGTACTTAAACGATAACCCGACATGTGACCGTTGTACTAAAACGGAAACGAGGAAAATGAGACTATTGTACTTAAACGATAACCTGACACATGACCGTTGTACTGAAATATAAATGAGGAAAATGAGACCGTTGTATTTAAACGAGACTCAAAGACGAAACCATTGTACTTAAATGGAGTCAAGGAATTGAAATCATCGTACTCATATGAGATCAAAGAAACGAGATCATTATACTTAAATAATTACCCGAGACGCGACCGTTGTACTTAAACGAAAACGAGGAATATGAGACATTTGTACTTAAACGAGACTCAAAGACGAAACCATTGTACTTATATGGAATCGAAGAATTGAAATCATCGTACTTAGATGAGATCAAAGAAATGGGATCATTGTACTCAAATGATTACCCGAGACAGGACCATTGTACTTAAACGGAGACGCAAAAAATGAGACCGCTGTACTTAAACGAGACTCAAAGATAAGAAACCATTGTACTTAAATGGAATCAAAGAAATGGGATCATTGTACTTAAATGATTACCCGAGATGCGGCCATTGTACTTAAACAGAGACGCGGAAAAAATGAGACTGTTGTACTAAAATAAGACTCAAAGACGAGACCATTGTACTTAAATGGAATCAAGGAATTGAAATCATCGTACTTAGATGAGATCAAGGAAATAGGCTCATTGTACTTAAATGATTACCCGAGACGCGACCTTTGTACTTAAACGGAGACGCGTAAAAAATGAGACTGTTGTACTGAAACAAGACTCAAAGATGAGACCATTGTACTTAAATGGAATCGAGGAATTAAAATCATCGTACTTAGATGAGATAAAGGAAATGGGATCATTGTACTTAAATTATTACCCGAGACGCGACCGTTGTACTTAAATGGAGACGCGGAAAAAGGAGACCGTTGTACTTATACGAGACTCAAAGAATTGAAATCATCGTACTTAGATAAGATCAAAGAAATGGGATCATTTACTTAAATGATAACCCGAGACGCGGCCATTGTACTTCAACGGAAATGAGGAAAATGAGTCGGATGTACTTAAATGAGACTCAAAGAATTGAAATCATTGTACTTAGATGAGATCAAAGACATGGGATCATTGTACTTAAATGATAACCCGAGATGCAACAGTTGTACTTAAACGGAGACACGGAAAAAATGAGTCTATTGTACTGAAACAAGACTCAAAGACGAAACCATTGTACTTAAATGGAATCGAGGAATTGAAATCATCGTACTTAGATAAGATCAAAGAAATGGGATCATTGTTCTTAATTGATTGCCCGAGACGCGACCGTTGTACTTAAACGGAAACGAGGAAAATGAGACTGTTGTACTTAAATGAGACTCAACTAGGGATAACAAACAAGATTTGGTAGAAATAACCACACTGGGAAATGAACTTGGCATTATGTAGGGATATTTCGGTCTAATTGAAGAAATATTGTTTCGAGCTTCTGTGCAAGGTACCAAAACTGGCTTATGCTTCGTATGCATATGTTTGAATTTTCCATGGCGTAATGCTCCATAAAGATGGAAATGCTATGCTTTTTAAGGATGCAAATGTAATGATAATTACTAAATGCAAACGCAGAGGGATCCCTTGATGAGGAGACAACGGGTATACTTGACGACTTCGCTGGGGAAGAAGCAATTGCTACGTTAATTGTGATAACTCCCTTCAGGAAAAAAACAACTCTGTGGGGAATGATGTTAATGGTACACCGGCTCTGAACTGCCATCATTGCCAAAAATAAATTGGACTTTGAGATTGGAGAGCCAAAACCTTGTTGGGACTGAACTTGATTTGCGAGGTACTCTACCCGCCGAACTCCGTTGGGGAAGTGATATCCTTCTGACTCGGTTGGGGAACCAGATGTGTTGGTACTCCGCTGAAAAAGTAATCTACTAGGGATCCTTCGGATAGACAGTTTTCTTCTTGGGGATGAGGCGTCAATAAGGATTAGACTTTATTTGGCGAACCCGCTAGGGAAGAATGGTGAACGCTACTGGGTAAGAAAAAAGACCATTGGGTTTCTTCTATATCTTCACCACTTCCAGGGCGTAATGAATCTGCATGTACTGCTGAAGGTATGAAGACTCTGGCTGGGGATACCCTTCTGTTGAAGGAGAGCCCTCTACTTGGGGAGAACATCTGCATCTTTCTATTGCCTTACTAGGGTGACGAAAAACTCCGTTGGAGATATTTCCTTTCTGCTCGAGAAATAAGAGTTTTGATTACCTCTTGCTGAGAGGTGGGATGTGTCTCATGCTGGGGATAAGAAGTGGAGGGCGTTCTCCGCTGGAGATAAGAGATATTGATACCCTCCTTCTCGGGAAGTAACATTCTCTTGGTTGTTGCTCTGCTGGAGAGCTGGTGGTATGACTTGCTGAGGAGTCATGCCTAATGAAACCTGCTGAGGAAGAGGCTTCTTGAAGCTATGTGTTGGTGATGGCTTTGTTTGCAATTCCTATACCTACATGTTACTGAACACAATTTGATAGTACCTGCAAAATGAGAGTTAGATTGGCCTGCATGCCCCGGGCTTATGGTTTGAATCACCATCCCAGTCACCCAACACATCGAGTATGTGTCAAATGTTTTTAATCTCCTGCATGTGTTATGAGGCATTAAAGTGCTCTCAATGCAATATTTATCATAATTTATTGGACTTTTTGCAATCAATCATTGGTAGAATAAAAACAAAAACATATGGGAACAAATTTGAGTGAAATTGCACTTTGTATTGGTGGAAGAATGGCCATGAATAAGCATTACATTGGGAAGCAATCCCTGGAAAGAGGAAATAGCACAAAAGAAAAATAAATTATCCTAGTGGCAATGTGAAAACCAGATCTCATCAAGCTCCGACCTGGCTATGACTTTTATGTCCTCAAGACACTCCACATGCTTCACTTTGAGGAAAACGATTGGATTGATCTTTAACCCTCAGATTACCTTTGATTGTTGATAAAGAAACACAGATTTCGCAGATCACAATCATTCCTTTTAATCCCTCTTTTTCATGGATCGCCCTTCCGGGTTTTCAATCCACCGGGATGCCTTTTTTTGCCTGAGTTGTCCAATGTGGCTTTTCAACTCAGCGGGTGTACATTTTTTCCACATGTTTCGATAACTTTTGCCCGAGTCTTTTATTCTGTTTCTGGCTTGCCGGAATGCCCATTTTTTCCTGGACTCTTATTCTGTTTTTTTTTCCAGCGGGTCTCTTTGCAAGAAGTATTTTCTTACTACATCTGCGTTTACAGGGGATTTGAAGTCTTCTCCATCCATGGTTGTTAACATCAAGGCTCCGCCCGAGAAAACCTTTTTAGCCATGAATGACCTTCATAGTTGGGTGTCCACTTGCCCCTGTGATTTGTATTAGGAGGAAGAATCATTTTCAACACCAAGTCGTCGGGTATGTACCATTGAGGGCTCACTTTCTGGTCAAAAGCATGTTTCATTCGTCGTTGAAACAACTGTCCATGGCATACAGCTGCTAGGCGTTTCTCTTCAATGAGGCTCAGTTGTTTGTACCTGGATCAGAGCCACTTAGCTTCACCAAGCTTGACATCCATCATTAATCTCAGCGAGGGGATCTCGACTTCAACTGGTAGGACTGCCTCCATACCGTATACAAGTGAGAACATGGTTTCCCAAGTTGAGGTGTGCACCAACGTCCGGAACCCATGCAATGCAAACGGTAGCATCTCATGCCAATCTTTGTATGTCACAACCATCTTCTAAACAATCTTCTTGATATTTTTGTTGGCCACCTTGACGACGCCATTCATCTTTGGGCGATACGGCGAAGAGTTATAATGCTCGATCTTGAAATCCCGACATAAGTATGCCATCATCTTATTGTTGATATTAGAACCATTGTCAGTAATGATTCTTTCGGTAATTCCATACCGACAGACGATATCTCTTTTGATGAATCGGGCTACCACCTGTTTGGTGACATTGGCATAAGACGCCGCTTCGACCCACTTCGTGAAATAGTCTATGGCAACTAGAATGAAGCGGTGACTGTTAGAAGCAGTTGGTTCAATCTTGCAAATCATATCAATGCCCCACATGGAGAATTGCCAAGGTGAAGACATGACACTCAATGGGTTTGGAGGTACATGGACCTTATCAGCATAGATTTGGCACTTGTGGCACATACAAGAGTATTTACAGCAATCGGATTCGATGGTGATCCAATAATACCTCGATCTTAGCAGTTTCTTTGCCATAGCATGTCCTCCAGCATGGGTACCGAAGGAGCCTTCGTGCACTTCTTGCATCAACAGGTCTGCTTCGTGTCTATCCACGCATCTGAGCAAGACCATGTCGAAGTTCCATTTGTAGAGCACATCATCCTGGTTTAAGAAGAACCCGCCTGCCAACCTCCTAAGGGTCTTCTTGTCTTTGCTTGATTCCCCTGTCGGGTATTTCTAAGACTTCAGAAATTGTTTGATATCGTAATACAAGGGTTTGTTATCGTCAACACCGTCAACTGCAAATACGTATGCCGGTCTTTAGAGACGAGAGACATCGATTCGAGGTACGTAATTCTCTTGATGAACCTTGATCATGGAATATAAGGTTACCAAGGCATCAGCAAATTGATTCTCGTCCCGAGGTATATAGTGAAACTTAACCTTAGTGAAGAAAGTTAACAACCTCCTGGTATAGTCCCTGTAAGGAATCAAATGAGGTTGATGAACCAGCCATTGGTCGTTAACTTGGTTAATAACCAAAGCTGAATCGCTGAAGATCTCGAGGTTCTTGATCCTCATATTAATTACCTCATCGATCCCCATTATGCAGGCTTCATACTCTGCTACATTGTTAGTACATTTGAAAGTCAATCGAGAAGTGAAAGGCATATGCATCCCTTCCAGCGAGACAATGACAACACCAATTCCACTACCGTTCATGTTAACGTCTCCATCAAACATCAGACTCCATTTGGATTCGGCATCTGGCCCCTCCCCGGGAGTGGTTCTTCACAGTCTTTCGACTTGAGGAACATGATGTCCTCATCCGGAAATTCGAACCTCATTGGCTGGTAATCATCAATTGGTTGTTGGGCCAGATAATCCGACAATACACTTCCTTTGATGGCTTTTTGTGAAGTGTATTAGATATCATATTCCGTCAGAATCATCTGCCATCGGGCTACTCTTTCGGTTAGAGATAGCTTTTCGAAGATGTACTTAACAGGGTCCATCTTGGAAATTAGTAGGGTGGTATGAGTCAGCATGTATTGTCTTAGTCGGCGAGCAGCCCATGCCAAAGCGCAACAAGTTTTCTCGAGCAGTGAGTAGCGAGTCTCACAGTCGGTAAACTTTTTGCTAAGGTAATAGATTGTGTTCTCTTTTCGACCAGACTCGTCCTGCTGACCCAGTACGCAACCCATTGATCCCTCGAGTACAGTTAGGTACATGATTAGAGGTCTCCCTGGCACTAGAGGCATAAGAATCATAGGTTCTTGCAAGTACTCCTTGATTCGGTCGAAAGCTTGTTGGCAATCATCATTCCATTCGATGGTCGGATTCTTCCTCAGAAGTTTGAAAATAGGCTCACACGTGGCTGTTAGGTGAGAGATGAACCATGCAATGTAGTTCAACCTCCCTAAGAAGCCATGTACCTCTTTCTCAATTTTTGGTTCAGGCATCTCCTGAATTACTTTCACTTTCACAGGGTCGACCTCAATTCCCCTTTCACTGACAATAAAGCCCAGCAGCTTTCCGGGACGTACCCCAAATGTGCACTTGTTTGGGTTCAATCTCATCCTGAACTCCCGAAGCCTGTCAAACAGCTTGGCTATGTTGATTAGATGTTCTTCTTCTGTCTGTGACTTCACAATCATGCCATCGACATAGATCTCAATCTCGTGATGGATCATGTCATGGAATAGAGTCACCATTGCACGTTGGTATGTAGCTCCAGCATTTTTCAAACCAAACGGCATTACCTTATAACAGAAGGTTCCCTATGGGGTAATGAATGTAGTCTTCTCCATGTCCTATGGCGATATTTTTATTTGATTGTAGCCCGAGATGCCATCCTTGAAGGAAAACACGGAGAATTGGGTTGTGTTGTCAACTAGCACGTAAATATGTCGCAATGCGAAGTCATCTTTGGGGCTTGCCCGATTCAGGTCCCGATAATCCACGCACATTCTGACTTTACCATCCTTTTTAGGGACTGGCACGATGTTCGAAACCCATGGAGGATAAATCATCATGGCCAAGAACCCGTTGTCAAATTGCTTTTGAACCTCTTCTTTGATTTTGATGGCCATATCAGGGCGAGTTCGTCTCAGTTTCTATTTTACCGGTGGGTAGTCTTCCCTGAGCAGCAGCTTGTGCACTACAATATCGGTATCCAACCCGGGCATGTCCTGATAAGACCAGACGAAGACGTCGACGTATTCTCGGAGCATGGAGATCAATGGGCTCTTGACGGGTTCTTCCAACACGGCCTCGATCTCGACAACTTTCTTGTCTTCCTCAGTACCCAAGTTTAGCACCTCAATGGCTTCCTCGTGTGGCTGAATCATCTTCTCCTTTTGCTTGAGCAATCTGGCTAGTTCTTCGGGTAGTTCACAATCTTCTTCTCCTTCCTCGTCGGCTAGGTAAATCGGATTGTCAAAGTCATACTGAGCCATAGCAAGGTCGTCATCGATGAGACCCGATGAGGAGCATCTTCATGAATGATGATTCATGCTAGATTTTAGAAAAAGTGGAAGACGTGGAAAACATTGCCATTTATTTTATTTATTTTTAAACAAAAAAAGGAAATACAAGGAACACATGAATGAATGCAAAAACGTCCTTACAATGATATTGCATCATGAACAATGAACCCTTACAATGAGCTGCTATGCCCCGGGCAAGGCATAGAGCTTGCATACAAGAGAATATAAACATAAAAATATTACTCTTCAGGCTGAGTGACAGAGATGAGCGCTTCGGCCGACCAATTGTTAAGTTGAATACCTGGGACACAGGGCCTTATCCACTCATCCAGTTCGCAATCACTATCAATTGTTTCTTTCTGCACTGTACAGATGTTGTCGTGATCGACCATCCCGCACTGTTGAAGGTAATTGGGCCTTTCCGACCTCTAGCGCTTTGCCCTGGTGTTGAATGACCAGGTTGGTAGCCAACCCCGAACATATCTTTCTTCTCTGGGACTTCAACCATCTTTCCCCAGCCCTCATTTGCACCTGATTCCACAACTTTTAAGGCCTACTTGTAGGACGTTATGGATGTTCCTTTCTTTGTATCTTCTGATAAGGAAGCTGACGATGATGCGCTTCCAGGCTTGATGGGTTCGAAGGCTTGGCACAGAGTTTCGAAAATCTCCCCATCCATCTCTACGTACTTGAACGAGGCTAAGTGGCTGATGAAAATATCTTCTTCCCCACACACTTTCACAATATGTCCTCCTAGACAAATTTAAGCTTTTGGTGAAGGGTAGAAGACATTGCGCATGTTGCACGTATCCAAGATTGCCCTAACAAACAGATGTAGGTTGGTTGGATATCCATGACGTAAAAAGTAGTATTGAATACTTGTGGTCCTACCTTGATCGGCAATTCCACCTCTCTAAATACTGACCTTTTCGAGCCGTCGAATGCTCAGACGACCAAATCACTTGGCCTAAGCACAATCCCATCATAATCCATTTTAATCAGTGCTTTCTTAGGAAGTACATTCAAAGTTGACCCCGTGTCTACCAGCACATGAGAGCAAAACTCCTTTAGATTCCATAGAAATGTGTAGAGCGTGATTGTGACTGTGTCACTCAGTTGTCAAATCCATATCCGTAATCCCAACCCATGGCTGGCATTCACACTCGACACCACCATCTCTAGCTGATTCACGAATATGTCTTACAGTACATATGCGTTGTTCAAGATCTTCAATAAAGCTTTCCGGTGCGAGTCTGAACACATCAACAGGGATAAGATCGAAATCTTAGAAGGAGTTTGCTGCAAGTGATCAACAATCTTGTAATCACTCTTCTCGATTATTCTCAGGAATTATTCTGCTTCCTTGTCAAATGTGATATCATGCTCCAAAGTCAGCACAGGAGCATCACTTGTCATAGGCCGCTTGCCTCTAGCCTTAGCTTGAGCTTCAGCATTGTTCTTTGGTGGTAACACATTGTTTCTCAATATCTCTGGTGCAAACAGTCTACCACTCCTAGTGAATCCTCCGACCCCAACATTCTCAACTTGGTGCGGAGATGAACTGGATGTGGCCAGGCTCTGCTTCTGACCATTGTAATAAACTTCTCCCCCGTAGTTCCACGGGATAGCCTTATCACTCTGGTATGGAATTGGCCCAAAAGTAGTAATGGTTACTGGTGCCACCCTTGTTGGTGCTGGAACTTGTGTTGGATTATAATAAATCTTAACAGTTGATACTTAGTCCTCTTTCACGATTTTGTCGAACTGTATACTTCCTTCGTCCATCATTCTCTGTATTCCAGACCTCAACCGATCACAACCATTGACGGAACGAGCACAGTCTAAACAACCCTTTTCGCAACTTGGAAATATGTTTTTCTTAGCCAGGCAAGCCTTTACAGCCAACAATGAGGTCTTCATGGCATTGATGTCAGACCAAGTTCAAACATACCCCACTATCAACAGCTCCTATTGGTCCTTCTGTGATCAGGCATGGGATTTTGTAGCACATTCGGGGTTGGAGCGAAGTTGATCGCCTTGGAGTCTATCAAGTCATGCACCTTGTATTTAAGGGCTTTACAATTTTCAGTACTATGGCCTGGAGCTCCAGAGTGAAACTCGCAGTGGGCGTTAGCATCGTAGCCCTCAGGAAACTGCCCTGGCCTCGGAGGCTGCAAGGTTCTCAATTGGACCATCTGAAGCTGAAGACGATTTGGTAGAAATTGGGAGTAGGACATCGGAGGCTTCTCGAGATGCCTATCCTTTGATCTGGGAGGATAATATGGGCGGGGAGCCCTCTGTTGTTGGTACTGTTGTTGAACTTGTTGCTGAGTAGCAGGAGCAGAAATAGTGACGGGAGTTGCCTGATGATAAGCATTTTGATTCCCTCTCTACTTTTGAGAATATACGACCCCAGCTTCTCCTTCCCTTCGCTTGACAAAAGGCTTTTTGACCCCGGAGGTTGACGCTCTGTCGCTCTGAATTTTTCCTTGTTTCATCCAACTCACGATTCTTTCACCCATTAGAATGTGTAAACACCCCAAATTTGCCCTCACCCATTCACACCATGGCTTGTGACCTTCTCATATGCATAAATTCAATCATAGCATCTCATATTGCATTTTTACTTCACTGCATTGGTTCAAAGTCATCTGCATCTAGGGTTTGTGATCTGAGCAATCCAAGAGCCACTTGAGCCACTTCAAAGGTCATCAATCACTTCAAAGGGGTCCATGTATGTTCAAGCATCATATTATATCCTCTCAAAGTCAAGAATGTCAAAAAATCACAAGAACTGAGGTTGGCATGGAAGCAGAGCCAGGTTTGACTGCATAGATGACCTAGAATTAGGGTTTTGGTTTCAGAGGCCATAACTCCAAAATTTTTGGTCATTCTTGTTTCTATTGGTCTCTATATGGTATAGGGATCATGCATATCAATTTTCATGAAGAAATTCCATGGGGAAGTCATCTGATCAAGAGTTGACTTTCTGAGCAAGTCAGTGCAAAATCAGGGCATCTGAGGCCCCCAATGACCCAACCAAAGCGTGTTCTTCATCATTTTGATGGTGTATGATCTTTATTTGATCATAGAAGATGTTATAAGTTCACAAAATTGAAGAATTTCAAGCCATTTGCAAAGTTGACTTTTTGGGAAAATGACTTGTAATGGAAACTTGCCATTTTGGGAAACTTTTTCAACCCTTGCTTTTTTATTCAAAAATGCTTCAAATGAGAAAACTTTGGTCATGAAAGTTGTATAATGGATCATTCCATTTTCAAAAAGTACAAGAACTCATTCTAATTCATTTTGGATCAAAAGTTATGGCCTTGCAAAGTTGGACAAAATCATTGAAATTTTACTTTTGCACAAAATGGAAAACTTGCAATTTCTCATGGCAAGCCTTTATGTGACTTCAATGTGACCTCTAATCATCATACCAATGCAATGCATGACCTAAAATCAGAATTGGCCCAAGGTATTTCTCATTTATTTGCCTTGATTTTCACATAACCATAAGCCATTCTTCATGAAAGTACAAAGAGGGATTTTTTGCAAAATCATTCTCAAAGGGATTGTTTGACCTCTAGCTGGTTTCAAAACATTGCCATGACTTCATGAGGCATCACACACCAAAATTCAGCAAAGTTCTCTCACATGTACATAGCCAAAAGTTATGAGAAGTAACAAGTTGTCAAGTTGCAAAAACCCTTCCAACTCATGATCCAAATGCAGCAGCCTCTCATGAACCATCCAAGGGTCATCCTTGACTCAAGCTGAGGCAGGACAAGCCTCTAGATTGTCTCTGACCCGAGCCATGCCTAAGGTACACCATATCTTGACTTTTTGCACAAAGGCCCATACCAATCCCACAGTGACACACCAACTCTCTGCCCAACCAGAGCATGATATGTGGACCTCAAGCAATCCAAAAGCATACCACACACAAGCTGAACCCTCCCACTTTCTTGCATCCACAAAATTCTATCAAAAACTCTTCCCCTTCGAATTTCCTTACACAGCCATGAAACCTCGGTTCTTTCTTCACCAATGAACCACAAATCCTCCATGGAACAAAAACCCACCATTAAAACAGCCTGAAACCCCCTAGAACACAACTGTAAAAACTGTTACACCAGAACTCATCTTCACAACTCAGCCATCTACAAAAGTTTTGAAGCAGTCCATTGAGCTCAGGAGGTTCAGGAGAGGCAGTTTGCATAAGAGAAAGGCCAGGAAAGCTCATCTTCACAGTTCTTCATCTCAGGTAGCTTCAAAATTCCAACTTTTCAGAGCTTGTTATTTTTGTTACAAAATGAAAGAGCACATAATGGGGATCACTCTGATGCTTTTAGATTTTAAAATAGTGTGAAAATGAACATTTTATGCCTCTCTGAAGTTTTGCCCGTGAATGTGTTTGAGTTTGTTTCTCTTCGTTCATGGCTGGTAAATGGTTTTTGATGATGGATTTAGGTTTAGTTTGGGGAGGGGAAGGTTTTTGGGCAATTAATTTGACCTGGGGTGGCCTGTAGAGGAAACTAGGGTTTTGCCCTGTCGGAGAAGACGACCGGAGCTCATCTCCGGTCGCCTGAGTTTGATTAGGGTTAAACCTGTTTAATTAAGGAACTTTGAATTCTGGCCTTTAGATGCGTTGACCCGCGCGCGTATGGATGGCCAAGATCTCACCATTTTGCCCTAATCCTCATTTGACTTAATTAATCCAGATTAATTAATTTTAAAATCAGAATTAACCAGGTTTGAACTTGGGCCATTGGATGTGGCGCCAAGTCAACCTTTCCCAGCCCAGAATCAATCTGGTTCGTCCATTGTGCATACTTCTCATTATTTTAATTTTTATTTTCATTTGTTTTGATTTATTTTGCACGAATTAATTAAAATAGCAAAAAATGTTTAAAAATTATGAAAATTTTTGTCAAGATTTTCATTATTTTTCAGAACACGAAAATATTTTTATTTTTATTTTTTGCATTAAAAATTAATTTTAAATCATTTAAAAGTTTATTTTTAATTAGTTAATGAAAATTAATTAATTAAAAATACTTTTAGGTATCTAAAAATCCCAAAATAATTCATGTTGCATTTAGGAACATTTAGAAACATTGTCCAACCCTCAAACCAAATTTATTTTTTGTTCTTGATGCCCTTTGCTCATTTCCTTTGGAATTAATTCCATTTTTAGGCAATATTTTGGTTCAATCTTCAAAAATTCATTTCTGCCTAACCATTGAGAGCTGGACAATGATTCTTTTTGCATTGCATCTTGCATAACATGTAGTTTATAGGATAAAATTGGCATGAATTGATCTTGCATTTTCAATTTGTTTTGCATTTTTCTTGACAAGGTACCTTAAAACCCTAGCAATCTTAGGAAATTCATAACTCTCACTAAGTTAAGAGTTAGATCCCCTCCTTTGGGCAGTGAGTTTGTATAGGTTTAGGGTTCCTTTGATTGTATTTTCAATTTTTTATCATGTCATTTGCTTCTGGTTTTGGATTTTTGCTTTGTATGGTGCATGTAACCCTAATTTGTGCCTTCTCTTGCATCGATCTTCCATTTGCTTGCATACCATGACTTGCCATGACATTTTGTGCATCCATTTGATTCATAATACATCTTAGGACATATTAGAACCATGTTTGATCATTGCATCTTTCATTTGCCTTGTTGTATGTCCATTGCATTTCATAACTTTTCATGAACATTCATGGTTCAAAGCATGCTTCTCTTGCATCCATATGTTTGCATGATCATTCCCTTGCCTTGCCTCATGTTTGCATAATCTCTTAGCATCAATAACTTCATGATCTTGCTCCTGTTTTTGGTTTGCATCATCACATTTCATCTCATTTGCATTACATTTCATTTCTTTGTACTAACATTTCAGGTGGTAAGTTGTTTGAGAAGTGGATTTGCCTTCACTTCTCACAATCTCTTTTCATCTCTTCCATACTTCCTTTGCTGCATTTTGTATGTGTATTGGATTGAGCTTGCTCATTCATGTTCATCTCTTACTTTCTTTCTTCAAGCAACTTGTCTTCTTAAGTGAAGCAAGTTGTTTTGCTTCTCTTTGCTTCTTGCTCCTTTCATCTTGTTCCTCCTTGGTGGCCTTTGAAGATTCTTTCTCTCTTAAGCCTCACAAACCCTAGGATCTCCAAGTATGATAACATTTAGGGTTTTGATTAGTCCCCCACTTAGCTTTTACCTTTGTGTCATCATTGAGTCTTCTCTTCTCACCTCATAATCAAGGACTAAACCTTCAAGGTTTTAAGGCTTTGTGATTAAGCTTATGCCTGCATCCTTCTATTAGGATGGAGTGTATAACTTTAATCCTAAGTGTTAAACCCTTAATGTGTTTAAATCCTTTAATCAATTCACTTAATAACCATCAAGACATCAAGCTTGTAACTTGGGCCTTGCATTAGGGTTCTAATTCTTCCTTAATTGGTTAAGAAGGACTAACCCTAGTGTTAATGGACAAGTCCCCCTCAAGTTGTCTTACAAACCATAAAAATCACTTCTTCATCTTATCATTAACTAAAATCCATTTAATAAAGGCTTTGTTTTGTCATGAGGTTAATCCCTAATCATGGATTAAGTTGAGGAGCTTTCCTCAGCTTAAACATTCTCATCTATTATCCTTCTATTAGGATGGTGTAATGAGTCTGTTTAATCCCTGATTATGGCTTAAGCTCATTACTTAACACTAAACAAAAACAGCAAAAACATCTAAATAATCACAAGTGGGTTAATGATCTTAATCCTACATCATGGTGATTAAGTGTGAGATGCTGACTTCACACTTAAGGTACTCTCATTACCCCTAATCAGAGGGAAGATGTGATGAGTTTACTAACCCATAGGTTTAGGCTTAAGCTCATTAATTTATGACAAACTTTCAAAAGCAATAAAAGACTGAAAACTCAAAAACAAACAATAATCGTCTCCTACGGGATTCTTTTCTCATCTCATTCACTCATAAGCGAGAACTTGCTTTCTTCCGTCTAATGCAAGACAGTTTGCACCTGAGCCAGATAGGTCATACACTTGAGCATAGACAAGCAAACAGTTCACAAGTCAATTTTCCTTTCAGTCTCTTTGGGTCGAACTACGGTGTTCTGACTTCCTCATTGCACGAGAGGATACGTAGGCATAACTTAACAGTTATCGAACAAAAGTCTCTGTATATTCCCCCTCCTTCCAGCATGATTCTTTAAGCCTCATAGTCATGAGCATTTCATTCCTTTCTTACACTGACACTTCACTTATACACTTCACATTTCTTTTAACACTGACACTTGCATTCTTTTCCAGCTTTGATACACAAATTGCACTGGCACTACCCCTTTTAAACACAAATCTTCTAAGAGTGGATCCCGTCAAGTACGACGGACAATCTGGGTGCTAATACCTTCCCAGGTTGTAACCAACCCCCTTTCTCAGTCTCTCTGGTTCGCAACCGTCTTATCCATATCTTTTCTTAGGTCTATACAGCATTACCTTTCCTCCGGGATAAAAATGCCTAGCTGGAGACTCTATTCATTCCTTCGCCGACCGTTCGCGTCTGTACCCCTTCTGACCTGAGGTGTCACTAGGTGGGAGCGACAGCTTGGCGACTCTGCTGGGGACCCTTATACTGTAACCAGGGCTTCTGGTTCTTTTTGTGGGTTCCTCCTAGCGCTTGTTTGATTTGTGTTTACTGGGGGTGTTATGTGCTAATTGTGTTTGTATATTTGCCTTATTTACTACTTTATGTACAGTTATTTACTGCTTTCTTTACAGCTTTATATATCATACTGTCATACTGTTATCTGGCTGGATCTGGTTTTTTGTTTTGATGGGTGGGGTTCACTAAGAGTTTAAGGTCCTATACCTGGGACCTGAGTGACACCTAAGCTAGAGTGGTTCATGTTCTTTCCCATTCCGTTTCGGTCTGGTGCGGGAATATGAAACACGGTTCAGATGTGGGTTTCTTCTTGAGAACTCTGTGCTACAGATTTCCTGTAGTGCTAGGGCTATCTGGGAAGCCTGCTAAGTCTGGATGACCTTTATTATGACCTTCAGAAACTGAGGTGAATTAGAGGAGGATCTTTTATGGTTATTGTAAACACTGTACCTCCGGGTTAGAAGTGTTTACACTTCCCATAACTGATCCAAATCTGAGGATCCTTGTTTTAGAACATCACCTGTGAGGGGGCTGGGCTGTTTACAGGTTTGCAGGAACCCTTGGCCACATCATACCCTGATACTTTTTGTGTTTAAGAATGCTTCACTTTGGACAGTTCTTGTGATTTAACCCAGGACATGTGACTCTTTATTTGAGTCCCCCACCTTGGTTACTGGACTTCTGAACCTCCATCTGGACTTCTTAAACATACATGGACCTTTATATCAAGGCAGTAATCAGATCCAGCTTGATCACAAACCCTTGCATATCATTTACATACTCATCATTGCATCATTTAACATTTGTTTATTTGTTTTTCAGGGTATCCATATTACATCTGGCTTGGTTTTGACCCCTTCATCTGCATAGACCTTTGTTCATCAGTTATCTACTTCAGCTATCTTCATCAGTTGCCTGCTTCAGCTGCCTTTATCACCAGTCTCAGCCTATTAGTGGTTCATCTCCAGTATCAGTCTTCATCATCAGCATCTGTTTTCAGCTCTTCATCAGCAGTCATGGCACCCAAGAAGAGCAACATTTCATACCATTTCTTTGAGCCTGTGCTGGCTGGCATCAGGCAGGTCCAGGCACTTATTACTCCAGACCACATCCCATTATTCAGAGAGCATTATGGAGGCATCCTTGATATGGTTATGGACTTGGACCCTTCTCAGAGGAGTTTGATCCACACCTGCCTACAGTTTTATGACCCTCCTTTGAGATGCTTCACTTTCCAGAACTTTCAGTTGGGACCTCTGCTAGAGGAATTTTCATCACTGATTGGAGTGCCTATTAAGGGTGGGATTCCCTTCAACCCTGAAATGACTTCTCCCAGCAATGGAGAAGTGGCAAAAGCGCTACACCTGGAACCTATTGTGATTGAGCAGAACATGACCACAAAGGCTGGAATCCCTGGTTTGCACTTAGACTTTCTGACTTCTCAGGCTATCCTGAAGGCCTCCTTGGGAGAATGGAAGGCAGTTTGTGCATTGTTAGCCCTCAGTATATATGGGGTTATACTTTTTGCAGATGAGCCCAAGTTTATCAGCAAGAATGCCATTCATCTCTTCCTTCTGAGGAACCCAGTACCCACATTGCTGGGAGATTTCTATTATTCTGTTCACCAAAGAAATGAGAAGCAGAGAGGGAAGTTGGTGAGATGCTGTGCTCCTCTATTTCACACTTGGCTGCTTAAACACTTACCCAAGACTGATGCCTTCCTGAACCCTCACCAACAGAAGAATTGGGCTAAGAGACTTATTGCTTTGACTTCAGATGACATCAGATGGTGCACCCAGAGCACCAAAGGCAGGGACATAATTACTAGCTGTGGGCAGTTCCCCAATGTACCTCTAATAGGAGTGAAGGGCTGCATCAACTACAACCCTTTGTTGTTCAAAAGACAATTGGGCTATGCTTTGGTTCACCCTCCTAGAGTGCAAGACTTGACTGAAACCCTGTATTGTGAGATAAAACCTAATCTAGTTATTGTCAGGCAAGCATCCTGGGCTTGGGACAACATCCAGACCAAAGGGATGGCCATTCTTGGGAGGTGCAAAAATGTGGCCTCAGCTCAGTATTATGATTGGTCTCATGCTAGAGCTCAAATTTCTGGGATGCCTTTCACCATTGAGGATGCACCTGGACCATCCACAATACCACCTCCAGCCACTGTCAGCCTGGAAGAATTTGAGAAGCTGAAGGAAAGGAATGAGAATCTGTCTCAAGCTCTGAAGAAGACCCTCTGGGAGAGGAGTGATGGTCGTCTAGACATTGAAAGATTGGAGAAGCTTAAAATGGAGCATCTGGCCAAGATTGGGAAAGCAGAGGACTACATCCAGAAATCAAGAGCTGGAGAGCAAATATTGAAGAATGCCTGTAAAGAGGCCCAGTTTCAGAAGGCTAGGACTGATCTCTATCTAGAGGAAAGTCAAGCTAGGTGGGTCAGGATCACTGAAGCTCGCACTCAGGAAGATAAGAGAACTCAAGCCAGGATTGAGCAGTTGGAGGCCAATGAAAAGAAGCAACAGGAAGGTTTGCTGGCAGCCCAGAAGGAGATTTCAGAACTGAAGCTTAGGGCTGGTGTGAAAAGGTCAAAGGACTAGGACAGGCACAAGAAGCTGACCACTGCTATTGCCACCAGAAACCTTCTTATCAGAAGCATCACAGAGCATCCGGCTGGTCCTGTAACTGAAGCACTTTTGAAGGAGGTTAAGGAGGATGAGTTTGGCTTAGATGTTTGACTACTTTGCGTGTTGTTATTTCCATTTGACGTATTTTTCTTTTATGTTGTATTTTGACCCCTCAGGGGCATATTTTGTAAAAACAAATTATGTATGATCCACCATTTGTAATGTATTTGTCAGTTTGTTTCATTGAGTTTTCTTTCTCTCAAGCAACATCAAAGCATCTTCCTCGGGGTCTGGAAAGGTCAAAACCAAGAGCCAAGCCGGATACCTTGTAAAATAAATAAGCATACTGCATTGCATGCTGACTGATGTTTTGTTTTGTAGGTGTGTCTTTACTTTATTTTGTTTCTAACTCTGTTGTGGTTCAGGAATTATTGCTCGTCGTCGGGTGTTCCCTCTCAACCGTCCGCACAGGTATCCTACTCGCAACAATCTTCCTGGTATCCAAATGGATCAAGTACAGCAAGATCTGACAGAGGTCAGAACCAAGATGGTTAACGAAAGGCTGGAGATGAGAAACCAAATGACCCAGTTCATGGAGGTAATGAATGGCTTGGCTCAAAGTCAAGAAAGGTTGAGGGCATTAGTAGAAAGGCAAACCCCGGAAGAACCCCATTTGGGAACTGGAGGAACAAGTAACAATGAAAGGGGACAGCCTCATGTTAATCCACCAGTATATGGGCCTCATCTACATCCGGAAGTCAATATCTCGGGTAATGTGCAAGGAAATACTACTGGAGGAAGGATCTTACAAGAAGACCCCCAGGAAGAGCAGTTTACTGTAATGGGAGCTGGGGATGAAGCCTATGATAGAAGGTTTGATGAAATTGCTGAGAAGTTGAGATCTCTGGAGTCTCAAAATTCCCTAGGTTTTGATGTCATGGATATGGGACTAGTGGATGGGGTAAGGATTCCCCACAAGTTTAAACCCCCGTGCTTCGAGAAGTACAACGGAACCTCCTGTCCACGAACTCACTTGCAGTCTTTTCTGGGGAGACTTAAAGCATACACCATGGATGAGAAACTGTGGATGTTTTACTTTGAAGATAGTTTGACTGGGGCTTCAAGGGAGTGGTACTCTCACTTGACCAGAGCTACTATCAGGTGCTGGAAAGACTTAGCTGAAGCTTTCATCAGACAGTACCAATACAATCTAGACATGGCTCCTAACAGAACCCTTCTGATGGGAATGTCTCAATCCTCCAGGGAAAGCTTCAGGGAATATGCCCAAAGGTGGAGACAGCTTGCTGCTGTTGTCCAGCCACCCATGTCGGAAAGAGAAATGGTCGGCATGTTTATGAATACTCTGCAAGGAACATATATTGATAGGCTAGCTGCCTTTTCTTCCACCAGCTTCGCTGACGTAGTCATAGCTGGAGAAATAATTGAAAGCCTTCTGAAGATGGGTAAAATTTCTGATAATGGTGCAAGTTCGTCAAGTAATCCCAGGAAGCCTTTTGTGGGACCTAGAAGAACTGGTGAGACAAATGCCATTCATGTCGGCAGGGGCAAACCTCAGTATGTTCACAGGTCAGTGGCAGCTGTCACTATTCCAGCTCCGATTCCTCAGCAACCAGCATATCAACCACAACAACAACCACATTATCAGCAACAAGTTCAGTATCCGCCACAGAGAAACTACAACAACAACAATCAACAACAAAGATCTTTTCAACAAAGACCATCACAGGCAAATAGGGTGATTGACCCTATCCCTATGCCTTACGCCGCTTTATTGCCACAGCTCCTGAAACTCAACTTGGTTGAACTAAGGACATTGGCACCACCAGATCCCTCCAATCTTCCAAGAAACTATGATGTCAACGCCAGATGTGCTTTTCACTCCAATGCACCTGGCCACAATACAGAGAAATGCAGGGCTTTACAAATGAAGGTACAAGATCTGGTAGATTCTAAAGCCCTCAACTTTGCACCCCCGCCAAATGTCAACAAGAATCCCATGCCCAATCATGGAGGACCAAGAATTAATGCCATTGAGGAAGACAAGCCATCTTTCTTAATCACCAGTGTTGGACAGATTCGGACACCTCTGGTAGAAATTAAAGCTCAGCTTCTAGAGTGCCAGATGTTCCCCGGGTGTGAGCTCGGTTGTGGTTATTGCAACATTTCGGTCAACGGGTGTGATAACTTGAAAAGCGGCATAGATAGTCTTATCAGAAGCGGTGTACTTCAGATCACAACATCGGCGCCTACAAAAATTCCTGATTCTTCTACAACTGCAACAACAATCACTCCGACCAATTCATCAATATCATCAACAATGGCTCCATCCATCACTTCAACAAATCAGATATCAACAACCATTCCTTCTACAACATCAGCACCCATTTATTCAGCAGAATCTTCTACAACGCCAGCAGAAATTAATGAAGATATCTCAGCAGTCACTATTTACTATGATCCATCAAATGTTCCTCCAAACAACAACTTTCAACAACAAAAGTGGTATCTCCTGCCAGATCACCAGTCACCATTTACTACGATCCGCACACCATTTCAGTACCCTCCTCTGCTGCAGTCAGTCCGGTTACCATCACGGTACCTGGACCAGTTCCATATGAAAGCAGTAATGCCATCCCTTGGCATTATGGCTCTGACCTCTACTGCAACGGGGAGAAAATCACCTTGGATTCTTCAACCTCTTCTCCACAAGTTGATAATGTTGGGGGAGGCGGAGGCTTCACCAGAAGCTACTGCAAAAGCAAAGGGGAAGAGTGTGGTGCCTGAAGAACCAATCATCAAAGAAACTCAGAAGACATCTTTTGAGCAAGATGTAGATGAGTTCATGAGAATTATAAAGAGAAGTGATTACAAGTTGGTGGATCAGCTTCACCAAACTCCCTCAAAAATCTTCATATTATCAATGCTAATGTGTTCTGAAGCTCACATGAATGCATTACTGAAAGTCCTGCACGCAGCATACGTGCCAGAGGAGATCACTGTTAATCAGCTAGAAACCGTGGTAGCAAATGTCAATACCAGTCATGGACTGGGCTTTACCAATGCTGACTTAACAACTGAGGGACGTAACCACAACAAGGCTTTACACATCACTCTGGAATGCAAGGGTGTTGTTCTATCTCACGTACTGGTAGACACTGGGTCGTCACTCAATGTTCTACCAAAGAAAGCCTTGGTGAAGCTGGAATATGATGGCTTGGCATTGCGTCCGAGTAATTTGGTGGTAAAAGCTTTTGATGGCTCTAAAAGATCAGTGCTTGGGGAGATTGATCTGCCTGTGATGATTGGCCCGCAGACCTTCAAAATTACCTTCTATGTGATGGACATTCAGCCGGCCTACAGCTGTTTGTTGGGTAGACCTTGGATCCTTGCCGCTGGTGCTATTACGTCTACCCTTCACCAGAAGCTGAAATTCGAGTGGGAGGGCCAGATCATCACCATCTGTGGTGAAGAGGACATCTTTGTTAGCCATATGGCTACGTACAAATACATTGAGATGGATGGAGAAATCCATGAAACCATGAGCCAGGGGTTTGAGGCCCTGAACATTAATGAAGCATCTTCTGTACTGGGAACCTCCATGACATCTTATCAGCAAGCCAGTAAGGTTGTTGAAGAGGGTACTGCCCAAGGCTGGGGCAAGCTGCTACCTGTGGAGAAGAAGGAGGACAAATTTGGGTTCGGTTACAAACCAACTCAACGAGATCAATCAGAGGCCGCCAAGAAGCCCAGTTTTGTCAGTGGGGAAATGCTCACCCCAAATGCAGTGAACAACTTGGAAGATGAGTCGGAAGATAAGCGCAACCTGGAGAGCTGGATACGTCCAAGGACCCCGGGGAGCCATATCTCAAACTGGTCTTCCCAGGAAATTATAAGGGTTACTCCTGCAGAGTAATTATTATTTCCTGTATATTTTAAGCATGCATCAAGTCTTGCATCTTGCCCAAGATGTCAAGACTCATTTTGTAATCGGGCCATCTTGTAATTTTGTGTAAACAGATCAATCAATGAATATCGGACATCTTTTGCAAATGAGTCTTTTTTCTTTTTCGCTCACTGTTTTCCATTTTGCTTTTTGTACAAAAATAAAATGGCAATGTTTTCCAAAATGATAACTTCATTTCACTTTTTCTAAACAAAGATTAAAATCGATCACTAAAATGAACAATCTAAACCCTTGCAGAGAGTGCCTTTCAGACTGCACCGACAACAGCACAACTATGGCTTCGTATGACTTTGACAATCCAATCAATCAACCTGATGAAGGGGTTGAAGAAGTTTATGAGCTTCCTGAAGAGCTAGCCAGGTTGTTAAGGCAAGAGGAGAAGGTTATCACTCCTCATCAGGAGGAGATTGAAACGGTTAATCTTGGTACGGAAGAAGATGTGAAAGAGGTTAAGATCGGGGCCTGCCTGCAAGACTCAGTGAAAGAACAACTGATTGATATGCTTCGGGAGTATGTGGATGTTTTCGCTTGGTCTTATCAAGACATGCCAGGGTTGGACACCGATATTGTAATGCACAAGCTGCCCTTGAAAGAAGACTGCCCGCCAGTAAAACAGAAGTTGCGCCGTACT
Organism: Lathyrus aphaca; assembly: GCA_963966055.1. Taxonomy (NCBI): domain Eukaryota; kingdom Viridiplantae; phylum Streptophyta; class Magnoliopsida; order Fabales; family Fabaceae; genus Lathyrus; species Lathyrus aphaca. Next base: position 65,576,133 of record OZ014520.1, on the reverse strand, counting down.
CGTCCAGATATGGCAATGAAGATTAAGGAAGAGGTGCAAAAGCAGTGGGATGCTGGTTTCCTTGTTGTGACTAGCTATCCGCCGTGGGTCGCTAATATTGTACCTGTGCCTAAGAAAGATGGCAAGGTGAGGATGTGTGTGGATTACCGGGACCTGAACAGAGCCATCCCGAAAGATGACTTCCCTTTACCTCACATTGATGTATTGGTTGATAATACGGCTCAGTTCTCGGTGTTCTCCTTCATGGACGGATTTTCGGGATACAATCAGATCAAGATGTCACCTGAAGACATGGAGAAGACAACTTTCATCACACCCTGGGGCACATTCTGCTATAAGGTGATGCCGTTCGGACTGAAGAATGCGGGTGCCACTTATCAACGGGCTATGGTAACATTATTCCATGACATGATCCATAAAGAAATTGAATGTTATGTGGATGACATGATTGCCAAGTCCCTCACAGAGGAAGACCACCTGGTAAATCTGTTGAAGTTATTCAAGCGTCTGAGGAAGTACCAATTGAAGTTGAACCCCAACAAGTGCACATTCGGGGTACGATCTGGTAAGCTGCTGGGATTTATTGTAAGTGAGAAAGGGATTGAAGTTGACCCTGATAAAGTTAAAGCCATTCAAGAAATGCCTGCACCAAAATCAAAAAAAGAAGTTCGGGGGTTCCTAGGTAGGTTGAACTACATCTCAAGGTTCATATCTCACCTTACAGCAACCTGTGAACCCTTGTTCAAGTTGTTAAGAAAAGAACGAACGGTCAGGTGGAACGAAGACTGCCAGAGGGCTTTTGACAAGATCAAGGAATACTTACAAGAGCCTCCAATCCTTATGCCTCCAGTTGAAGGAAGACCTCTGATAATGTACTTGACAGTATTAGAAGAGTCAATGGGGTGTGTGTTGGGCCAGCATGACGAGTCTGGTCGAAAAGAGTATGCAATATACTACCTAAGCAAAAAGTTTACCGACTGTGAACAACGTTATTCACTGCTCGAGAAAACTTGTTGTGCTTTAGCGTGGGCTGCTCGCCGACTAAGGCAGTATATGTTGACTCACACTACCTTATTGATCTCAAAGATGGATCCAGTTAAGTACATTTTTGAGAAGCCAGCACTTACCGGACGGGTTGCAAGATGGCAAATGATTCTCACAGAATATGACATTCAGTACACATCTCAAAAAGCCATCAAGGGCAGTGTATTGTCTGATTATCTTGCTGAGCAACCCATTGATGATTACCTGCCTATGAGATTTGATTTCCCTGATGAAGACATCATGTTCATAAAAGCAAAAGATCATGAAGAGCCTGTTCACACTGAAGGGCCTGACCCAGAAGAAGAATGGACTATGATGTTTGACGGGGCTGTTAATATGAATGGTCGTGGTGTTGGTGCAGTACTCATTACACCTAAAGGGGTTCACATGCCTTTCTCGGCAAAACTCACCTTTAACTGCACTAACAACGAAGTCGAATACGAAGCTTGTATTATGGGTCTTGAGGAAGCCATTGACCTCAGGATCAAGACTTTGACTGTGTTCGGAGATTCAGCTTTGGTAATCAATCAAACCAACGGCAAATGGTACACACACCAGGATCATCTGATACCTTACAGGGATTATACAAGGAGGTTATTGACCTTCTTCACAACAGTCAAGCTTTAGTATATCCCTAGGGACGAGAATCAATTTGCAGATGCCCTTGCTACCATTTCATCCATGATCAAAGTTCAAGCTGCCAATTTTGTGCCTCAAATTGCAGTATCCAGACTTGACAGACCAGCATATGTGTTCTCAGCAGAGGTTGTTAAAAATGATAGGCCTTGGTTCCATGACATTAAGTGCTTCTTGGAGGATCAGACATACCCACCTGGGGCATCTTCCAATGATAAGAAGACATTAAGAAGGCTTGTTGGTAGTTTCTTCCTGAATACTGATGGCTCCCTATACAAGAGAAACTTTGATATGGTACTCCTCAGATGCGTTGATAGGACAGAAGCGGACTTGTTAATGAACGAGGTGCATGAAGGATCCTTTGGTACCCATGTGGGAGGGCATGCCATGGCAAAAAAGTTGCTAAGATCAGGTTATTACTGGATCACAATGGATGCCGACTGTTGTGCTTATGCCCGGAAGTGTCATAAATGCCAGATTTATGCGGATAAAGTGCATGTGCCTCCGAATCCTTTGAATGTGATGTCTTCACCCTGGCCCTTTGCTATGTGGGGCATTGATATGATTGGCAAGATTGAACCGACTGCTTCAAATGGCCACAGATTCATCTTGGATGCCATTGACTATTTTACAAGGTGGGTTGAAGCAGCCTCTTATGCAAATGTTACAAGGCAAGTGGTAGCCCGATTTCTGAAGAGAGACATCATCTGTCAGTATGGAGTGCCCGAGCGAATCATTACTGATAATGGTTCCAATTTAAACAACAAAATGATGGCAGAGCTATGTCGGGACTTCAAGATCCAACACCACAATTCTTCTCCTTACAGGCCAAAGATGAATGGCGCTGTCGAGGCAGCTAATAAGAATATCAAGAAGATTGTACAGAAGATGGTAGTTACCTATAAAGATTGGCATGAAATGCTACTGTTTGCCTTGCATGGGTACCGAACGTCAATTAGAACGTCCACTGGGGCAACACCGTATCAACTTGTGTATGGTATGGAGGCAGTCCTACCTATTGAAGTTGAATTACCTTCCCTGCGGGTACTGATGGATGTTAAGCTGAGTGAAGCAGAATAGGTCCGATCCCGATACGAACAGCTGAGTCTGATTGAAGAAAAGAGACTGGCTGCCATTTGCCATGGGCAGCTGTATCAGAAAAGAATGAAGAAAGCCTTCGATCAGAAAGTCAGGCTCCAAGATGTCGCTCCCGATAGATGGGACTGGCCCAAATAAAGGTACAGATGCGAACGGTCGGCGAGAGGGGCAATGAGAACACATAGCAGTGAACTCACTGGAGATGAATAGAGTCGCCAGCTAGGCATTTTTATCCCGGAGGAAAGGCAATGCTGCATAGGCCTAGAAAGATATGGATAAGACGGTTGCGAACCAGAGAGACTGAGAAAGGGGGTTGGTTACAACCTGGGAAGGTATTAGCACCCAGATTGTCCGTCGTACTCGACGGGATCCACGCTTAAAAGATTTGTGTTTTAAAGGGGTAGTGTCAGTGCAATCTGTGTATAAAGAGAGCTGGAAAAGGATGTACAGGTGTCAGTGCAAAAGAAGTGTGAAGTGTAATATGTATAGTGTCAGTGTAAGAACAGGAATAAGATGCTCAAGATCATGAGGCTAAAGAATGAAGCTGGAAAGAGGGGGAATGTACAGAGACTTTTGTTCGATAACCGTTAAGTTATGCCTACGTATCCTCTCGTGCAATGAGGAAGTCAGAACACCGTAGTTCGACCCAAAGAAACTGAAAGGTGAATTGACTTGTGAACTGCTTACTTGTCTATGCTCAAGTGTATGACCTGTCTGGCTCAGGTGCAAACTGTCTTGCATTAGACGGAAGAAGCAAGTTCTCGTTTGTGAGTGAAGATGATGAGAAAAGAATCCCGGAGGAGACGATTATTGTTTGTTTTTGAGTTTTCAGTCTTTTATTGTTTTTGGATTTTTGTCATAAGTTAATGAGCTTAAATCTAAACCAATGGATTTAGTAAACTCATCACATCTTCCCTCTGATTAGGGGTAATGAGAATACCTTAAGTGTGAAGTCAGCTTCTCACACTTAATTACCTTTGGTGTAGGATTAAGATCATTAACCTACTTGTGATTATTTAAATGTTTTTGTGGTTTTTGTTTAGTGTTGAGTAATGAGATTAAGCCATGATCAGGGATTAAACAGACTCATTACACCATCCTAATAGAAGGATAATAGATGAGAATGTTTAAGCTGAGGAAAGCTCCTCAACTTAATCCATGATTAGGGATTAAACTTATGACAAAACAAACCTTTGATTAAGTGGATTTTGATTAATGGTAAGATGATGAAGTGAATTTTATGATTTGTAAGACAACATGAGGGGGACTTGTCCATTAACACTAGGGTTAGTCCTTCTTAACCAATTAAGGAAGAATTAGAACCCTAATGCAAGGCCCAAGTTACAAGTGTGATGTCTTGATACTTATTAAGTGAATTGATTAAAGGATTTAAACACACTAAGGGTTTAACACTTAGGATTAAAGTTATACACTCCATCCTAATAGAAGGATACAGGCATAAGCTTAATCACAAAGCCTTAAAGCCTTTATGGTTTAGTCCTTGATTATGAGATGAGAAGAGAAGACTCAAAGAGAGACACAAAGGTAAAACTAAGTGGGGAGACTAATCAAAATACTAATCATTGTCATGCTTGGTTGTTCCTAAGGTTTGTGAGGTTTACAAGAAAGATCTTCAGAGGAACCACCAGGAAGCAAATGAAAGGATCAGGAGAAGCAAAGTAACTAGCTTCATTTAAGAAGTCAAGTCACTTGAAGGAAGAAAGTAAGAAGAAGAAGAATGAGCAAGCTCAAACTCAAACACATACAAAAATGCAGCAAGGATGCATAAAAGAGATGAAGAGAAGTTATGAGAAGTGAAGGCAAATTCACTTCTCAAAGTCACTTACCACCTGAAAAGTTAGAAAAGAGAATGCAATGCAATGCAAAATGAGATGAAATGGTATGATGAAAAACCAAACCAGAAGCACATACAAGATGTTAATGATGCTATGAGATGCTACAAACCAGAAACAACACATGTGGATGATCATACAAGCTTATGAATGCAAATGAAGCAAGTTAAGACACATGAACATACATGAAAAGTTATGAGATGCATATGGCATACAACATGGTAAATGAGAGATGCAATGATCAAGCATGCTTCCAATATGTCTTATGATATTAAATGAATCACATGGATGCATAAAATATCATGGCAAGTCAAGGCATGAATGCAAATGCAAGATGGATGCATATGAAGGCCCAAATTATGGTTTATGAACAATACAACAAACAAAAACCAAAATCAGAAGCAAACAACATTACAAAAAATTGAAAATGCACTCAAAGGATCCCTAAACCTATACTAACTCACTGCCCAAAGGAGAGGTCTCAACTCTTAACCCAATTCAAGATATGATTTTTCTAAGTTTTCTAGGGTTTTAGGGTTCCTAAACAAGAAAATTATCAAACAAATTGAAAATGAGAGATCAAATCATGGCCATTTAATCTCACAAACTACATGCTAAACAAAATGCAATGCAAAAAGAATCAAGGTCCAACTCTTTAGGGTTAGGCAGAAATGATTTTTGGAAGTTTGGATCAAAATAATGCATAAAAATGATTTTAATTCCATGAAAAATTCTCAAAATGCATCAAGATCAAAAAATAAATTTGGTTTGAGGGTTGGACAATGTTTCTAAATATTTTTAAAGGTTTCATGAATTTTTTGGTGATTTTTAAATACCTATAAGTATTTTTAATTAATTAATTCTCATTAATTAATTAAAAAGAAACTTTTAAATATTTAAAAATACTTTTAAGATGCAAAAAATGAAAATAAAAATATTTTTGGGTATTAAAAATTAATGAAACTCTTGACAAAAAATTTCATAATTTTTAAATGGTTTTTACTATTTTAATTAAATTGTACAAATTAAATGAGAAAAATTGAAATAAAAATTAAAATAAATGGAAGTATGCTAAATGAGAGGCTGAGATTGAATCTGGAGAAAGATTTGTTGACTGCGCGCCAGATCTAGTGGCCTATATTCAAACTGGGTTAATCTCAATTAATTAAATAAATTAAACCTAATTAAAACTAATGACATGATCTCAGCCTTCCAAACACGCGCGGGAAACAAGATCCAGTGGCTCACATTCAAACCTGGTGCCCTAACCCTAATTAACAGCTAATCACTTTCAGGTGGCCGGAGAAGACTTCCGGTCATCTTCTCCGGCCAGCATCCTCCCTGAAAATTGCTATCTTTCACCCTAGCTCACTAAAACCTAATCTTTCTGCCCAGAATCCACCCCCAAACATCATAGAGCAAGAATCAACAGCCAAAACACATTTATTTTACACAACAAAGCTGAATCGAAGCAAAAGGGGTTTAGGTCAAAAAATTTCAGGAACAACATACATGCTCAAAACTCAATTATTTTCGAAACAAAACATATCATCATGACCAGTGGAACATGGAGAATCATTTAAGAACTTAAAAACAAGTTTCTGGAAAAAATGTTCTTGAGCTACCTGAGTTTTGAAGCTTTCAGTTCACAGCTTTCTGGCCTCTCCTCTTTGTGAAATCCACTCCCTTTGATCCCCTGATGATGTCTGGATGCTTAGAAGGAGTTTTTTGTTGGCTAGTTTGGGAGGTTGAACAAGTTCTGTTCAGTGAAGTGAAGGAATCGTGTTTTGGATTCAGGCTGTTTCAGGCAATGGTGAGGGGTTCTTTGTGATCAGGGTGATGAGTGGAGAAGGTTTGTGAAGTTTGTTTTTATGTTTGTGGCTTGTATGCTGAGTTTCGAAGGGTTTTGCTCAAGGGAGTGAAAATGAGAAAGTGATGTTCTTGCTGGTTTCAGGCTCTTGTGTTATGTTGCTTGGCTTGCCATTTGTTTGTATAAACTAATGGGATTGGTCAGAGGATGTGACCTGTGCTTTAGTGATAGGTGTGCTAGCTTTTGCCAAAATGTCAACTTCTTGTAAGAGAGGGCATGGGCAGCTTCTAGCCAAGTACAAAGGGCTTGTCTGGCGTAGCATGGTGTGAGGGAAAGGCTAGTGTGATTCAGTATCCAAGGCAGCAAGTGGATGAGGTGTGATGATGGTTTTTTGCAACTTGCTCACTTTTAGTTCTCATGAAAAGATCATGCCTCACAAACCATGAAACATGTGATCTTTTTGGTTCAATCTGAATTTTAGAACTTGTGTGATGCTGGTGTATTGGTTTGATATCAACTAGAAGTCACAAATGCCTTTGGTACAAGATTTTGCGAATTTCTCATTTGGTGCATAACTTGAAATTTAATGATTTTAGCCAACTTTGATGCACCATAACTTTTGATCCAAAATGAATTAGGTCATGTTCTTGTACTTTTTGAAAAGGGAAAGATCTAATCTACAACTTTCATGACCAAAGTTTTTCCATTTGAAGCAGTTTTGGATCAAAAAGTAAGGGTTGAAAAAGTTGCATAAAATGACATTTCATTAAAAGTCAACCTTGCCCTAAAAAGTCAACTTTGCAAAAACTTCAAATTCTTGACTTTTGTGAACTTCAACCTTCTTCCATGATCAAATAAAGATCAAATACACTCAAAATGATGAAGATCACCCCTTGGTTGGGTCATTGGGGGCCTCAGATGCCCTGATTTTGCACTGACTTGTCCAGAAAGTCAACTCTTGATCAGATGACTTCCCCATGGAATTTCTTCATGAAAATTGATATGCACACTCCCTATACCATATAGAGACCAATAGAAACAAGAATGACCAAAAAATTTGAAGTTATGGCCTCTGAAACCAAAACCCTAATTTTAGGTCAACTGCAGTCAAACCTGACTCTGCTTCCATACCAAACCCAGTTCTTGTGATTCTTTGGCATTCTTGACTTTGAGAAGATGTAATATGATACTTGAACACACATAGACCTCTTTGAAGTGATTGTTGACCTTTGGAGTGGCTCAAGAAGCTCTTGGATTGCTCAGATCACAAACCCTAGATGCAGATGACTTAGAACCAATGCAAAGACTCAAAATTGTGGTATGAGATGTTATGATTGAGTTTATGCATATGAAATGATCACAAGCCATGGTGTGAATGGGTGAGGGCAAATTTGGGGTGTTTACAGCTGCCCCTATTCAAACATGAGTTAGCTGTGCAGGTTGTAAGCAATGGCTTAACAGGCAAACAAGATAACTTGTGGTTGAATACCAAAGACAGTCCAAAATTTGCACTCACAGAATGAAGAAGAAAAGGGATATAGATTGTAAAGGAAAATAAAGTATATTGTAAAGTGTGGGCGACGGAGGACGACCGTCGAGCAGAGGACGACTGCTGGGTGAAGAGCAATGACGGGGACGGCCGACATGCTGGAAAAGTGCGGAAAATAAAGCAATGACGGGGACGGCCGACATGCTGGGGATAAAAGAATTATGATGGGGACGGCCATCGAGATAAAGCTATAAAATTCTCTGGGGATTAATGAAACATGACGGGGACGGCCATCAAGTTCATAAAGTAAAGTAACCAACGATGGGGACGGCCATCGGGCTAAACTGATGAAGGACGATCATCAGGAAAAAGAAAAAGGGACCACGACGGGGACGGCCATCGGGTTAAAGAATAAATGAAATAAACAGATGATGAGGTACGGTCATCAAAGGTGAAGGACGATCACCTAGCAGGGGACGGCTGCTCTGTCGGGGATAAGATGAGGGACGGTCATCTAAGGTGGAGGACGACCACCTGGCAGGGTACGGCTGCCGAAAATATCGCGACACAGGACGAATGCCGGATAAAAGGTCAACGATGGGGACGGCCATCGGATGAGCATGATGGAGGACGACCATCAAGAGGTGGAGGACGACCACCTAGCAGGGGACGTCTGCTCTCAAGGTTTATCATGACATAGGACGAATGCCAGATAACCAAAATCAACAATGGGGACGGCCATTGGATGAAATGATGAAGGACGATCATCAAAAGGTGGAGGACGACCACCTAGCAGGGGACGGCTGCTAAATATCAACGATGGGGACGGCCATCGGATGAGCATGATGGAGGACGACCATCAAGAGGTGGAGGACGACCACCTAACAGGTTACGGCTGCTCTCAAGGTTTATCATGACACAGGGCGAGTGTCAGATAAAAAGAAAATTTGTTTGTTGGCGATCTACTGGGGAGTAGTAAACACGGACGAGTGTTTACATCCAAGGAATAAAAGGGTAAGTGTTTGGTATCGTGTATAGATTAAAGATGCGGACGAGCATCCCTAAGACTACGATACGGACGAGTATCGGGTAGAAACAAATAACTGACACGTGTTCAGAGATGATGATACGGACGAGTATCAACTGGTTAACAGAGAACACGGACGAGTGTTGAATCTGAAGGGACTCTTCTGGGGAATGGTAGACACAGACGAGTGTCTCTATTTAAAAAGTCATGAGTGTTTGACACGTGTATGGATTAAAGATGCGGACGAGCATCCTTAAGACTATGATACGGACGAGTATTATGTAGAAACAAACTCTCGACGCATGTTCTGAGATGATGGTACGGACGAGTACCAACGAGTTAACAAAGAACAAGGACTAGTGTTGAATCTGTGGGGATATAAGTGGTATATACAAGATACGGACGAGTATCTGTATAAGAGTGAGTGGTGTACAGATGAGTGTTTAACTGCTGGGGAGAGTGACATGGACGAGTGTCAAAAAGAGAAGAGTGTGATATGAACAAGTATCTGATATACAAAGTATAGATGACTGCGCTGGGGATATGACACGGACGGGTGTCAAAGGATTGTCATATGTAAGTATATGTGAATGCAAAGAGGACGTCTTTGGCTTTCTGCAGGGGTTACGACACAGACGGGTGTCAAAAAGAAGTATCTGTAATACGAGTGGTACTGTTTGCACAGAGTGTTTGGGTGACTTTACCGGGGAGTATTGACACGGACGGGTGCCAAAGAGAGTATATACTGGTGTTTGTGTATGTGAGGCAACTGATTTTGCTGGGGAATCTCCGTTGGGGATTTGGAGGAAGTATTCTGTATGTTTGACGGATTGTCACTATTCACAAGTATTGATTCGAAACATGGCTTATGATTATGCTATATGTTTGATTTTTACCGTAATGCTCCGTATTAAACGGAATGCTACGCTTTGTGGGTGAATATGATGCGAATGCTATGATTATGCAAAGATACCAAACCGGGATCCGGATCCCGCTGCTACGAAGATCTTCGGTCGATCTATTTGAAATGGACATCCCAGTTGGGGATGAGATCATTGGTAGATCTGATGAGAAGCATTTGCTTGGGGATTCAGGTCACTGATAGACCTGTCTCAGTAATGAGGGACCCAGCTGGGGTTTGTAGAAGCTTTCGTCGCTCTGTTGTGATCCCTTCATGCGTTGCTCTTCTGGATAGAGGCTGGAGTTGTGTGGGGAGATGGTTCCCTGACTTTGGTACTCGGCTGAGTAAGGAACGGCAACTCGGCTGGGGAGAAATAATAAGTGGCAACTCGGCTGGGGAGAAAACACTTTAAGTGTTAAGACTGAGCGTTGATTTGTCAGCTTGTTGGGATGAAGCTTACATGCCCCAAGTTGCGTTCTGGATTCCTGCAATCCTGAAAAGATAGAGAAACGCACAAGTAATCCCGAGGCATCCTTTACTGGATTCCGTCATAGGAGTTTAGACACTTCTGAGAGTAAGTATATTTCCTGCAAGCACGTGTTTTTATTATTATTTATTTTTTTTTGAAGATAAACATCTGTATTCTATGCAATCAATTTTTTCTTTAAGACATCAGACACTTTTTGCAAATGAAAATGTACAAGACGAGACATGACTGAAAATCTGATTTTATTAATTCGTATGCCCTGAATTGGTGAGATACAGTCAAAGAAACATATCCCCTGGAATGAGGAGATCGTTACAAATTGAGAAACAAAATGTTGGCAATGTTGATGACGCTTTAAGGAGCTTCCTCTTTACTATGACTCGTATGACTTTTGACGTTCTTCTCATCTTGCTTCCTGAAGAATGTTGATTCTGATTGAAGCTTGATCCTTTCAAAACTTACCAAGTTGTAACGATATAGACGAATTCAGAATGCAGTTGTTCGCTTATTCCCTTATTTTGCATGGATCGCCCTTTCGGGTTTTCAGTCCATCGGGATACCCATTTTTGCCTGAGCTGTCCAATGCGGCTTTTCAACTCAGCGGGTGTACATTTTTTGTTTACTTTCCCTTATTTTTGCCCGAGTCTTTTATTCTGTTTTTGACTCGCCGGGATGCCCTATTTTTGCCTGGACTTACATTCTGTTTTTATGTCCAGCGGGTCATTTTTATGCGAAGTATTTTTTAACTGCATCTGAATTCACAGGGGACGGGAAATCTTCACCATCCATGGTGCTGAGCATCAATGCCCCACCAGAGAAAACTTTCTTTACTACGAATGGTCCTTCATAATTTGGAGTCCACTTGCCCCTGTGGTCTGTATGAGGAGGGAGGATTCTCTTCCGCACAAGATCTCCTACTTGGTACTCTCGGTGCCTGACTTTCTGATCGAAGGCTTTCTTCATTCTTTTCTGATATAACTGCCCATGACAGATTGCAACCAACCTCTTTTCTTCAATCAGACTCAGTTGTTCGTATCGGGCTCGAACCCATTCTGCTTCACTTAGTTTAACGTCCATTAGTACCCGCAGAGAGGGTAATTCAACTTCGACAGGTAGGACTGCTTCCATACCATACACAAGCTGATACGGTGTTTCCCCAGTGGATGTTCTGATCGACGTGCGGTACCTATGCAAGGCAAATGGTAGCATCTCATGCCAGTCTTTGTAAGTGACTACCATCTTCTGCACAATCTTCTTGATATTTTTATTTGCTGCCTCAACAGCGCCGTTCATCTTTGGCCTGTAAGGAGAAGAATTGTGATGCTGAATCTTGAAGTCCCGGCACAGCTCTGCCATCATTTTGTTATTCAAGTTGGAACCATTGTCAGTAATGATTCGCTCGGGGACTCCGTATCGACAGATGATATCTCTCTTCAGAAATCTGGCTACCACTTGTCTTGTAACATTTGCATATGATGCTGCTTCAACCCACTTGGTGAAATAATCAATGGCGACCAAGATGAATCTGTGGCCATTTGAAGCAGTTGGTTCAATCTTGTCGATCATGTCAATGCCCCACATAGCAAAGGGCCAAGGTGAAGACATCACATTCAGAGGATTGGGCGGCACATGCACCTTATCCGCGTAAATCTGGCATTTATGGCATTTTCTGGCGTAGGCACAACAATCAGCATCCATTGTGATCCAGTAATAGCCCGACCTTAACAACTTCTTAGCCATGGCATGCCCTCCCGCATGGGTACCAAAGGATCCTTCGTGCACTTCATGCATTAACAAATCTGCTTCTGTCTTGCCAACGCATCTGAGGAGTACCATATCAAAGTTTCTCTTATACAGGGAACCATCAGTGTTCAGAAAGAAACTACCAGCAAGCCTTCTCAAAGTCTTCTTATCATTGGAAGATGCCCCAGGTGGGTATATTTGGTCCTCCAAGAAGCACTTAATGTCGTGGAACCAAGGCTTATCATCTTTAACAACATCTGCTGCAAATACATATGCTGGCCTGTCAAGTCTGGACACTGAGATCTGAGGTACAGAATTGGCAGCCTGAACTTTGATCATGGACGAAATGGTGGCCAGAGCATCTGCAAACTGATTCTCGTCCCGAGGTATATACTCAAACTTGACCGTTGTAAAGAAAGTCAATAACCTCCTTGTATAATCCCTGTAAGGTATCAGATGATCCTGGTGGGTGTACCATTTGCCATTGGTTTGATTAACTACCAGAGCTGAATCTCCGAATACGGTCAATGTCTTGATCCTGAGGTCAATGGCTTCCTCGAGACCCATAATGCAAGCTTCGTATTCAGCTTCGTTGTTAGTGCAGTTGAAGGTGAGCTTTGCCGAGAAAGGCATGTGAACTCCCTTAGGTGTAATGAGTACTGCACCAACACCACGACCATTCATGTTAACAGCCCCATCAAACATCATAGTCCATTCTTCTTCCGGGTCAGGCCCTTCAGTGTGAATAGGCTCTTCACGATCTTTCGCTTTTATGAACATGATGTCTTCATCAGGGAAGTCAAATCTCATAGGCTGGTAATCATCAATGGGTTGCTCAGCAAGATATTCAGACAATACACTGCCCTTGATGGCTTTCTGAGAAGTGTACTGGATGTCATATTCTGTGAGGATCATTTGCCATCTTGCAACCCGTCCGGTAAGAGCTGGCTTCTCCAATATGTACTTAACTGGGTCCATTTTTGAGATCAATAAGGTAGTGTGGGTCAGCATATACTGCCTCAGTCGGCGAGCAGCCCACGCTAAAGCACAGCAAGTTTTCTCGAGCAGTGAATAACGTTGTTCACAGTCGGTAAACTTTTTGCTTAGGTAGTATATTGCATACTCTTTTCGACCAGACTCGTCATGTTGGCCCAGCACACACCCCATTGACTCTTCTAATACTGTCAAGTACATTATCAGAGGTCTTCCTTCAACTGGAGGCATAAGGATTGGAGGCTCTTGTAAGTACTCTTTGATCTTGTCAAAAGCCTTCTGGCAGTCTTCGTTCCACCTGACCGTTTGCTCTTTCCTTAGCAGTTTGAACAAGGGTTCGCAGGTTGCTGTAAGGTGAGATATGAACCGTGAGATGTAGTTCAATCGACCTAAGAACCCTCGAACTTCCTTCTCTGTCTTCGGTGCAGGCATTTCTTGAATAGCTTTGACTTTATCAGGGTCAACTTCAATCCCTTTCTCGCTTACAATAAATCCCAGCAACTTACCAGATCGCACCCCAAATGTGCATTTGTTGGGGTTCAACTTCAATTGGTACTTCCTCAGACGCTTGAACAACTTTAGCAGATTCACCAGATGATCTTCTTCAGTAAGGGACTTGGCAATCATGTCATCCACATAACATTCGATTTCTTTATGGATCATATCGTGGAATAATGTTACCATAGCCCGTTGATACGTTGCACCGACATTCTTGAGCCCAAATGGCATTACCTTGTAGCAGAACGTGCCCCAGGGTGTGATGAAGGTTGTCTTCTCCATGTCTTCAGGTGACATTTTAATCTGATTGTATCCTGAAAATCCATCCATGAAGGAGAATACCGAGAACTGAGCCGTATTATCCACCAATACATCAATGTGAGGTAAAGGGAAGTCATCCTTCGGGCTAGCTCTGTCCAGGTCCCGGTAGTCAACACACATTCTTACTTTGCCGTCTTTTTTAGGCACAGGTACTATATTAGCAACCCACGGTGGATAGCTAGTTACGGCAAGGAAACCGGTGTCCCATTTCTTTTATACCTCTTCCTTGATTTTCATTGCCATGTCCGGGCGAGTACGGCGCAGTTTCTGTTTAACCGGCGGGCATTCTTCTCTCAAAGGCAGCTTGTGCACAACAATGTCGGTATCCAACCCTGGCATATCTTGATAAGACCAAGCGAACACGTCCACATACTCTTGAAGCAGGTCAATCAGTTGTCTCTTCACTGAGTCTTGTAAGCAGGCCCCGATTTTAACTTCTTTCACGTCTTCATCTGTACCAAGATTGATCGTTTCAACCTCCTCCTGGTGAGGAGTAATAACCTTTTCCTCTTGTCTTAACAACCTGGCTAGCTCTTCAGGAAGCTCGTACGCTTCTTCAACCCCTTCATCAGCTTGATTGATTGGATTGTCAAAGTCATACGAAGTCATAGCCGTGCTGTTGTCGGTGCTGTCTGGAAGGCACATTCTGCAAGGGTTCAGTTTGTTCATTTTAGTGATTTGATTTTAATCTTGTTTAGAAAAATGAAATAAAGTTGTCATTTTGAAAACACTGCCATTTATTTTTTGTACAAAAGAAAAATGGAAAAACAGTGAACGGAAAAGAGAAAAGATTCATTTGCAAAAAGATGTCTGATATTTTATTGATTAATCTTGTTGCACAAAAAGTACAGATGGCCCGATTACAAAATGAGTCTTGTCATCTTGGGCAAGATGCAAGACTTTGATGCATGCTATAAAAATACAGGAAATAATAATTACTCTGCATGAGTAACTCTTATAATTTCCTGGGAAGACCAGTTCGAGATACTGATCCCCGGGATCTTTGGACGGATCCAACTCTCCAGGTCGCGGTCGCCTTCATCCTCGTCTTCCAAATTGTTGACAGCATCGGGGGTGAGCATCCCCCCACTAACAAAGTTGGGCTCTTTTGTAGCCTCTGCTTGATCTTGTTGAGTTGGTTTGTAACCCAACCCAAATCTATCCTCTTTCTTCTCCACCGATAGCAGTTTGCCCCAGCCTTGGGCATTCCCTTCTTCAACAACCTTCCGGGCTTGTTGATATGATGTCATTGAGGTTCCAGGTACAGCAGATGTTTCATTTATGTTCAAGGCCTCGAACCCTTGACTCATTGTTTCATGGATCTCCCCATCCATCTCAATGTATTTATAGGTAGCCAGGTGGCTGACAAAAATATCCTCCTCTCCACAGATAGTAACGACTTGGCCCTCCCACTCGAATTTTAACTTCTGGTGAAGGGTTGAGGTCACGGCGCCAGCGGCGTGAATCCATGGCCTACCCAATAGACAGCTGTAGGCAGGCTGTATATCCATCACGTAGAAGGTCGTTTTGAAAGTTTGTGGGCCAATCGTTATGGGAAACTCAATCTCCCCCAGAACCGATCTCTTAGAACCATCGAAGGCTCTCACCACCAGGTTGCTGGGACGCAATGCCAATCCGTCATACTCTAGCTTCACAAGGTCTTTTTTAGGTAAGACATTGAGGGATGACCCTATGTCTACCAGCACATGGGAAAGGACTGCACCTTTACATTCCATGGTAATGTGCAAAGCCTTGTTATGGTTGCGTCCTTCCGTAGTCAAATCAGTGTTGGTAAACCCTAGTCCATGACTAGCATTAACATTTCCAACCACAGCTTCCAACTGATTGACGGTGATCTCTTCAGGCACATAAGCTGCGTGCAAGACTTTTAGTAGTGCGTTCCGATGGGCTTCGGAGCACATGAGCAATGATAGAATAGAGATCTTGGAAGGCGTCTGATGAAGCTGATCCACTATTTTGTAATCACTTTTCTTGATGATTCTCATGAACTCATCAACTTCTTGATCAAAGGGCGTTTTCAAAGCTTCTTTAACAATCTGCTCCTCCTGCACCAAGCTTTTCCCTTTTGCCTTGGCAGCAGCTTCTGCTTCGGCAGTGGGTCTTTGAATTTGTGGAGCAAAGAGACGTCCGCTTCGAGTGAAGCCTCCGCCTCCTCCCACATTGTCTATTTGTGGTGCAGGGGTTGATGATTCAAAAGTGATTTTTTGTCCTTCGCAGTATAAATCAGAGCCATAATGCCAGGGGATGGCATTACTGCTTTCATAAGGTACTGGCCCAGGCACCGTGATAGTGACTGGACTGATTGCAGCTGCGGAAGGGACTGTGATAGTCTGTGGATCGTAGTATATCGTGACTGGTGCTCTGATGGGAGTAGCACTTTGTGAGTTGTAGGCAGAATTATTTTCTGGATCGTAATAAATTGTAACGGTTGAGACATCTTCATTGTTTGTTGTTGATGTTGTAGGAGACATTGTCGGAAGGATGGGTGTTGTTGTTGTAGGAGTTTCAAAATGAAGCGGTGCTGGAATTGTAGAAGGAAAGTCGGTTGATATCTGGTCAGTCGAGATGACAGATGAAATACTTGTTGATGAAGCTGAAGAATTGTTGGGAACAACGGTTGTTGCAGTTGTAGGAGATACTGGAATTGTTGCTGATGAGATTGCTGGATTTGGTGGAATTGACGTTGTAATTTGAAGTAGGCCACTTTGGATGAGATCATCTATGCCATCCCTCAAGTTATCACACCCATTTACTGAAATGTTGCAGTAAGCACACCCTAACTCACACCCCGGGAACATTTGACATTCGAGGAGCTGAACCTTGATCTCTACCAACGGTGTCCGAATCTGACCCACACTGGTTATTAAATAAGACGGCTTGTCTTCTTCAATAGCATTGATTCTGGGACCCCCGTGGTGCGGCATAGGGTTTTTGTTAACATTGGGTGGTGGTGCGAAATTCAGGGCCTTAGAGTCTACCAGGTCTTGTACCTTCATGTGCAAGGCTCTGCACTTTTCTGTACTGTGGCCAGGTGCATTTGAGTGAAAAGCACATCTGGCGTTGGAGTCATAATTCCTGGGTAGACTATTAGGATCTGGAGGTGCCAACGTCCTTAGCTCAACTAGGTTGAGTTTCAGGAGTTGTGGCAATAGTGTAGCATATGGCATAGGGATCGGATCGATCACCCTATTGGCCTGAGAAGGTCTCTGTTGGAATGGTTTTTGCTGATTGTTGTTGTTGGTGTTGTTGTAGTTTCTCGGAGGATACTGAGCTTGTTGATGGTACTGAGGTTGTTGCTGATAATTTTGTTGCGGAGGTTGATAAGCTGGTTGTGGATGAGCTGGAGCGGGAATGGTGACTGCTGCCACAGACCTATGAACATACTGGGGTCTGCCCCTATTGGCATGGATAGCATTGGTTTCACCAGTTCTTCTTGCGCCTACAAAAGGTTTCCTTGCATTGCTGGATGAGCTGGCACCGTTGTCAGAAATCTTGCCCATCTTTAACAGGCTCTCGATTCTTTCCCCAGCTATGACAACATCTGCAAAGCTGGTTGAAGAGAAGGCAGCTAGCCTGTCAATGTACGTTCCTTGGAGGGTGTTCATAAACATATCTGCCATCTCCCTCTCTGACATAGGTGGCTGAACAACGGAAGCCAATTGCCTCCATCTCTGGGCATATTCTCGGAAACTTTCTCTTGACGACTGTGACATTCCCATTAGGAGGGTCCTGTTGGGTGCCATATCTAAGTTGTACTGATACTGTCTGATAAAGGCCTCTGCCAGGTCCTTCCAACACCTGATAGTTGCTCTTGTCAGATGAGAGTACCATTCTCTTGAAGCTCCCGTCAAGCTGTCCTCAAAATAAAACATCCAGAGCTTCTCGTCCATGGTGTAGGCCTTCAGCCTCCCCAGAAATGATTGTAAATGGGTCCGGGGGCACGTAGTCCCGTTGTATTTCTCAAAACAAGGAGGCTTAAACTTATGGGGAATCCTGACCCCGTCTACCAAGCCCATGTCCATAACATCAAAACCCAAAGAGTTTTGAGACTCCAAGGATCTTAATTTCTCAGCTATCTCATCCAGCCTTATGTCATAAGCTTCCTCCCCAGCACCCATTACTGTGAACTGATCCTCCTGGGGGTCTTCTTGCAGCACCCTACCTGCAGTGGCAGTACCTTGAACATTGGCAGGAATGTTGATCTCTAGATGAAGATGGGGTCCAAATACAGGGGGACTGACATGAGGTTGGACCCTCTCATTGTTGCTTGTGCCAGCAGTCCCTACATGTGGATCTTCTTGATTTTGCCTTTCCACCATTGCTCTCAATCTTTCTTGGCTCTGAGCCATGTTGTTCATCACTTCCATAAACTGCGTCATCTGTGTTCTCATTTCCAATCTTTCGTTTGCCATTTGGTTTCTAACCTCTGCAAGGTCCTGTTGTACCTGATCCATTTGTATGCCCGGAAGGTTGTTACGGGTTGGATATCGGTGCGGACGGTTGAGGGGAAATACCCGGCGTCGAGCAATAGTTCCTGAACATCACAACAGAGTTAGTAACAATAAAACAAAAACCTACAAAACAGACAAAGGGTTAGCATGCAATGCAGTATGCTTATTTGTTTTCAAGGTATCCGGCTTGGCATTCAGTTTTGACCCTTCCAGACCCTTGAAGATGCTGTTGATGTTTCTTTCGAAGTAAACTTGGATGGAACAAACTGATACATATATTACAAAAGGCAAATGGTACATAGTTTGTTTACAAATACAGGCCCTCTGAGGGGTCAAAATACATTACAAGAAAATAAAAGTACATGGAATGAAAGCAACAACAAGCAAACGGTCAAACACCAAGACCAAACTCATCCTCCCGAACTTCCTTGAGAAGTGCTTCGGCCACAGGATCAGCTGGACGCTCCGTGAGATTCCTGATAAGGAGGTTCCGGGTAGTAACAGCTGCAGTTAGCTTCTTGTGCTGACTTTGGTCCTTTGACCTCTTCACTCCAGCTCTGATCTTCAGCTCTGAGATCTCCCTCTGGGCTGCTGCCAGGGCTTCCTGCTGCTCTTTTGCACTAGCTTCCAGCTGCTCTATCTTGTCTTGGACCCTCTTATCCTCTAGAGTACGAGCCTCGGTGATCCTGACCCACCTAGCTTGACTCTCCTTCAGATACAAGTCTGTCCTGGCTTTCTGGAACTGGGCTTCCTTGCAAGCATTCTTCAGAATTTGTTCTCCAGCCCTAGACTTCTTGATGTAATCCTCAGACCTCTCAATTTTAGCCAGATGCTCCACTCTCAGCTTCTCTAACCTCTCAATGTCCAACCTACCATCACTCCTCTCCCGGAGGGTCTTCTGCAAAGCCTGAGTCAACTTCTCATTTCTCTCTTTCAAACCCTCAAACTCCTCCAAACTGACAGTGGCAGGGGGTGGTGCTGAGGATGATCCAGGCATATCCTCCATGGTAAAGGGCATTCCAGAGAATTGAGCCCTGGCATGGGACCACTCGTGGTACTGTGCTGATGCTACATTGTTGCACTTCCCCAGAATGGTTACTCCCTTAGTTTGAACATTGTCCCAGGCCCAGGCTGCCTGCCTAACAATAGCCAGATTAGGCTTGTTCTCACAGTAAAGAGTCTCAGCCAAGTCTTGTGCCTTAGGAGTGTGGACCAGTGCATATCCCAGTTGTCTTATGAACAGCAGAGGGTTGTAATTAATGCTACCCTTAACTCCTATCAGGGGTACATTGGGGAAATGCCCACAACTGGTGATGATATCCCTGCCCTTTGTGCTTTGAGTGCACCACCTGATATCAGTTGAAGTCAGAGCAGTGAGTCTTCTAGCCCAGTTTCTCTGCGGATGAGGATTCAAAAATGCATCTGTCTTGGGCAGATGTTTGAGAAGCCAAGTATGGAACAAAGGAGCACAACACCTCACTAATCTTCCCCTCTGCTTTTCATTCCTCTGGTGCACTGAATAGTACAAATCCCCCAATAAAGTGGGCACTGGGTTCCTCAGGATGAAAAGGTGGATTGCACTTTTGCTAATGAATCGAGGCTCATCTGCAAATAATATAATCCCATATATGCTCAGGGCCAATAAAGCACAGACTGCTTTCCACTCTCCCAAAGAAGCTTTCAGGGTAGCTTGAGAGATCAAGAAATCCAGATGCAGGCCAGAGATTCCAGCCTTAGAAGTCATATGCTGCCCAACCAGAACTGGTTCCAGATGCAATGCCTTTGCTACTTCTTCATTACCAGGAAAGACCATCTCAGGGTTGAAAGGGACTCCACCCCTGATAGGTATACCAACCAATGATGAGTATTCTTCCAATAAAGGGCCCAGCTGAAAGTCCTGAAAAGTGAAACACCTCAGTGGGGGATCATAAAATTGAAGGCAAGTATGAATCAGGCTCCTCTGTGAAGGGTCCAAATCCATAACCACATCAAGTATGTCTCCATAGTGTTCCCTGAACAGTGGTATATGGTCTGGAGTGATCAGGGTCTGAATCCTCCTGATGTCAGCTAGCTCAGGCTGGAAGAAGTGGTAGGAGATGTTACTCTTTTTAGGTGCCATGATGTTGAGGATGAGTGGAGACAGGTGTTGATGATAACACTGAAAATGGGCCACTGACTGGCTGATGCAGGTGACTGAAGCAGATAGCTGATAGCTGAAGCAGATGCTGATGAAGATAGGTCTATACTGATGATGGGGTCAAAACCAAGACAAAATGAAGATGGATACCCTGAAAAACAAATAAACAAATGTCAAAATGATGCAATGAGGATGTATGCAAATGATATGCAAGGGTTTGTGACTGAGCTGGATCTGATCAAGTGCTCTGATATAAGTCCAGGTATATTCAAGAAATCCAGATGGAGGTCTATAGGTCCAGTAACCAAGGTGGGGGACTCAAATAAAGAGTCACATGTCCAGGGTTTAGAATCACAAGAACTGTTCCAACATGGAGTACTCTTAATCAAACAAAGTAACAGGGTATGTTGAGGCCAAGGGTACCTGCAAACCTGTAAACAGCCCAACCCCCTCACAGGTGGTGTTCTAAAACAAGGATCCTCAGACTTGGATCAGTTATGAGAAGTGTAAACACTTCTAACCCGGAGGTACAGTGTTTACAATAACCATAAAAGATCCTCCTCTAATTCACCTCAGTTTCTGAAGGTTAATACTAAAGGTCATCCAGACTTAGCAGGCTTCCCAGATAGCCCTAGTATTGCAGGAAATCTGCAACACAGAGTTCTCAAGTAGAAACCCATATCTGAACCGTGTTTCATATTCCCGCACCAGACCGAGATGGAATGGGAAAGAATATGAACCACTCTAGCCTAGGTGTCACTCAGGTCCCAGGTATAGGACTTTAACTCTCAATAGAAACCCACCCACCAAAGCAAACAAACAGATCCAGCCAGCAGCACAGTATGACAATATGATATAATGCAAAGCTATAAAGAAAGCAGTAAACACTGTATATAAAGCAAAAATAAATACAAACACAAATAAGCACATAACACCCCAGTAAACACAAATCAATCAAGCTCTAGGAGGAACCCACAAAAAGAACCAGAAGCCCTGGTTGCAGTATAAGTATCCCCAGCAGAGTCACCAAGCTGTCGCTCCCGATAGATGGGACTGGCCCAAATAAAGGTACAGACGCGAACGGTCGGCGAGAGGGGCAATGAGAACACACAGCAGTGAACTCACTGGAGATGAATAGAGTCGCCAGCTAGGCATTTTTATCCCGGAGGAAAGGCAATGCTGCATAGGCCTAGAAAGATATGGATAAGACGGTTGCGAACCAGAGAGACTGAGAAAGGGGGTTGGTTACAACCTGGGAAGGTATTAGCACCCAGATTGTCCGTCGTACTCAACGGGATCCACGCTTAAAAGATTTGTTTTTTAAAGGGGTAGTGTCAGTGCAATCTGTGTATAAAGAGAGCTGGAAAAGGATGTACAGGTGTCAGTGCAAAAGAAGTGTGAAGTGTAATATGTATAGTGTCAGTGTAAGAACAGGAATAAGATGCTCAAGATCATGAGGCTAAAGAATGAAGCTGGAAAGAGGGGGAATGTACAGAGACTTTTGTTCGATAACCGTTAAGTTATGCCTACGTATCCTCTCGTGCAATGAGGAAGTCAGAACACCGTAGTTCGACCCAAAGAGACTGAAAGGTGAATTGACTTGTGAACTGCTTACTTGTCTATGCTCAAGTGTATGACCTGTCTGGCTCAGGTGCAAACTGTCTTGCATTAGACGGAAGAAGCAAGTTCTCGTTTGTGAGTGAAGATGATGAGAAAAGAATCCCGGAGGAGACGATTATTGTTTGTTTTTGAGTTTTCAGTCTTTTATTGTTTTTGGATTTTTGTCATAAGTTAATGAGCTTAAATCTAAACCAATGGATTTAGTAAACTCATCACATCTTCCCTCTGATTAGGGGTAATGAGAATACCTTAAGTGTGAAGTCAGCTTCTCACACTTAATTACCTTTGGTGTAGGATTAAGATCATTAACCTACTTGTGATTATTTAAATGTTTTTGTGGTTTTTGTTTAGTGTTGAGTAATGAGATTAAGCCATGATCAGGGATTAAACAGACTCATTACACCATCCTAATAGAAGGATAATAGATGAGAATGTTTAAGCTGAGGAAAGCTCCTCAACTTAATCCATGATTAGGGATTAAACTTATGACAAAACAAACCTTTGATTAAGTGGATTTTGATTAATGGTAAGATGATGAAGTGAATTTTATGATTTGTAAGACAACTTGAGGGGGACTTGTCCATTAACACTAGGGTTAGTCCTTCTTAACCAATTAAG
Source organism: Lathyrus aphaca (assembly GCA_963966055.1). Taxonomy (NCBI): domain Eukaryota; kingdom Viridiplantae; phylum Streptophyta; class Magnoliopsida; order Fabales; family Fabaceae; genus Lathyrus; species Lathyrus aphaca. The sequence goes on along the minus strand of OZ014520.1, from coordinate 65,553,386 downwards.
GAAGAATTAGAACCCTAATGCAAGGCCCAAGTTACAAGTGTGATGTCTTGATACTTATTAAGTGAATTGATTAAAGGATTTAAACACACTAAGGGTTTAACACTTAGGATTAAAGTTATACACTCCATCCTAATAGAAGGATACAGGCATAAGCTTAATCACAAAGCCTTAAAGCCTTTATGGTTTAGTCCTTGATTATGAGATGAGAAGAGAAGACTCAAAGAGAGACACAAAGGTAAAACTAAGTGGGGAGACTAATCAAAACCCTAATCATTGTCATGCTTGGTTGTTCCTAAGGTTTGTGAGGTTTACAAGAAAGATCTTCAGAGGAACCACCAGGAAGCAAATGAAAGGATCAGGAGAAGCAAAGTAACTTGCTTCATTTAAGAAGTCAAGTCACTTGAAGGAAGAAAGTAAGAAGAAGAAGAATGAGCAAGCTCAAACTCAAACACATACAAAAATGCAGCAAGGATGCATAAAAGAGATGAAGAGAAGTTATGAGAAGTGAAGGCAAATTCACTTCTCAAAGTCACTTACCACCTGAAAAGTTAGAAAAGAGAATGCAATGCAATGCAAAATGAGATGAAATGGTATGATGAAAAACCAAACCAGAAGCACATACAAGATGTTAATGATGCTATGAGATGCTACAAACCAGAAACAACACATGTGGATGATCATACAAGCTTATGAATGCAAATGAAGCAAGTTAAGACACATGAACATACATGAAAAGTTATGAGATGCATATGGCATACAACATGGTAAATGAGAGATGCAATGATCAAGCATGCTTCCAATATGTCTTATGATATTAAGTGAATCACATGGATGCATAAAATATCATGGCAAGTCAAGGCATGAATGCAAATGCAAGATGGATGCATATGAAGGCCCAAATTATGGTTTATGAACAATACAACAAACAAAAACCAAAATCAGAAGCAAACAACATTACAAAAAATTGAAAATGCACTCAAAGGATCCCTAAACCTATACTAACTCACTGCCCAAAGGAGAGGTCTCAACTCTTAACCCAATTCAAGATATGATTTTTCTAAGTTTTCTAGGGTTTTAGGGTTCCTAAACAAGAAAATTATCAAACAAATTGAAAATGAGAGATCAAATCATGGCCATTTAATCTCACAAACTACATGCTAAACACAATGCAATGCAAAAAGAATCAAGGTCCAACTCTTTAGGGTTAGGCAGAAATGATTTTTGGAAGTTTGGATCAAAATAATGCATAAAAATGATTTTAATTCCATGAAAAATTCTCAAAATGCATCAAGATCAAAAAATAATTTTGGTTTGAGGGTTGGACAATGTTTCTAAATGTTTTTAAAGGTTTCATGAATTTTTTGGTGATTTTTAAATACCTAAAAGTATTTTTAATTAATTAATTCTCATTAATTAATTAAAAAGAAACTTTTAAATATTTAAAAATACTTTTAAGATGCAAAAAATGAAAATAAAAATATTTTTGGGTATTAAAAATTAATGAAACTCTTGACAAAAAATTTCATAATTTTTAAATGGTTTTTACTATTTTAATTAAATTGTACAAATTAAATGAGAAAAATTGAAATAAAAATTAAAATAAATGGAAGTATGCTAAATGAGAGGCTGAGATTGAATCTGGAGAAAGATTTGTTGACTGCGCGCCAGATCTAGTGGCCTATATTCAAACTGGGTTAATCTCAATTAATTAAATAAATTAAACCTAATTAAAACTAATGACATGATCTCAGCCTTCCAAACACGCGCGGGAAACAAGATCCAGTGGCTCACATTCAAACCTGGTGCTCTAACCCTAATTAACAGCTAATCACTTTCAGGTGGCCGGAGAAGACTTCCGGTCATCTTCTCCGGCCAGCATCCTCCCTGAAAATTGCTATCTTTCACCCTAGCTCACTAAAACCTAATCTTTCTGCCCAGAATCCACCCCCAAACATCATAGAGCAAGAATCAACAGCCAAAACACATTTATTTTACACAACAAAGCTGAATCGAAGCAAAAGGGGTTTAGGTCAAAAAATTTCAGGAACAACATACATGCTCAAAACTCAATTATTTTCGAAACAAAACATATCAGCATGACCAGTGGAACATGGAGAATCATTTAAGAACTTAAAAACAAGTTTCTGGAAAAAATGTTCTTGAGCTACCTGAGTTTTGAAGCTTTCAGTTCACAGCTTTCTGGCCTCTCCTCTTTGTGCAATCCACTCCCTTTGATCCCCTGATGATGTCTGGATGCTTAGAAGGAGTTTTTTGTTGGCTAGTTTGGGAGGTTGAACAAGTTCTGTTCAGTGAAGTGAAGGAATCGTGTTTTGGATTCAGGCTGTTTCAGGCAATGGTGAGGGGTTCTTTGTGACCAGGGTGATGAGTGGAGAAGGTTTGTGAAGTTTGTTTTTATGTTTGTGGCTTGTATGCTGAGTTTCGAAGGGTTTTGCTCAAGGGAGTGAAAATGAGAAAGTGATGTTCTTGCTGGTTTCAGGCTCTTATGTTATGTTGCTTGGCTTGCCATTTGTTTGTATAAACTAATGGGATTGGTCAGAGGATGTGACCTGTGCTTTAGTGATAGGTGTGCTAGCTTTTGCCAAAATGTCAACTTCTTGTAAGAGAGGGCATGGGCAGCTTCTAGCCAAGTACAAAGGGCTTGTCTGGCGCAGCATGGTGTGAGGGAAAGGCTAGTGTGATTCAGTATCCAAGGCAGCAAGTGGATGAGGTGTGATGATGGTTTTTTGCAACTTGCTCACTTTTAGTTCTCATGAAAAGATCATGCCTCACAAACCATGAAACATGTGATCTTTTTGCTTCAATCTGAATTTTAGAACTTGTGTGATGCTGGTGTATTGGTTTGATATCAACTAGAAGTCACAAATGCCTTTGGTACAAGATTTTGCAAATTTCTCATTTGGTGCATAACTTGAAATTTAATGATTTTAGCCAACTTTGATGCACCATAACTTTTTATCCAAAATGAATTAGGTCATGTTCTTGTACTTTTTGAAAAGGGAAAGATCTAATCTACAACTTTCATGACCAAAGTTTTTCCATTTGAAGCATTTTTGGATCAAAAAGTAAGGTTTAAAAAGTTGCATAAAATGACATTTCATTAAAAGTCAACCTTGCCCTAAAAAGTCAACTTTGCAAAAACTTCAAATTCTTGAATTTTGTGAACTTCAACCTTCTTCCATGATCAAATAAAGATCAAATACACTCAAAATGATGAAGATCACCCCTTGTTTGGGTCATTGGGGGCCTCAGATGCCCTGATTTTGCATTAACTTGTCCAGAAAGTCAACTCTTGATCAGATGACTTCCCCATGGAATTTCTTCATGAAAATTGATATGAACACTCCCTATACCATATAGAGACCAATAGAAACAAGAATGACCAAAAAATTTGAAGTTATGGCCTCTGAAACCAAAACCCTAATTTTAGGTCAACTGCAGTCAAACCTGGCTCTGCTTCCATACCAAACCCAGTTCTTGTGATTCTTTGGAATTCTTGACTTTGAGAAGATGTAATATGATACTTGAACACACATAGACCTCTTTGAAGTGATTTTTGACCTTTGGAGTGGCTCAAGAAGCTCTTGGATTGCTCAGATCACAAACCCTAGATGCAGATGACTTAGAACCAATGCAAAGACTCAAAATTGTGGTATGAGATGTTATGATTGAGTTTATGCATATGAAGTGATCATAGGCCATGGTGTGAATGGGTGAGGGCAAATTTGGGGTGTTTACACGAGAGTACCAAGTAGGAGATCTTGTGCTGAAAAGACTCCTCCCTCCTCATACAGATCACACGGGCAAGTGGACTCCGAACTATGAAGGACCATTCGTAGTAAAGAAATTTTTCTCTGGTGGAGCACTGATGCTCAGCACTATGGATGGTGAAGACTTCCCGTCCCCTGTGAATTCAGATGCAGTTAAAAAATACTTCGCATAAAATGACCCGCTGGACATAAAAACAGAATGTAAGTCCAGGCAAAAACAGGGCATCCCGGCGAGTCAAAAACAGAATAAAAGACTCGGGCAAAAATAAGGGAAAATAAACAAAAAAAAATGTACACCCGCTGAGTTGAAAAGCCACATCGGACAGCTCAGGCAAAAATGGGTATCCCGATGGATTGAAAACCCGAAAGGGCGATCCATGCAAAATAAGGGAATAAGCGAACAACTGTACTCTGAATTCATCTGTAACTTGGTAAGCTTCAAAAGGATCAAGCTTCTTTCAGAACCAGCCTCCTTTGGAAAGCAAGATAAGAAGAATGTCAAATGTCATACGAGTCATAGCAAAGGGAAGCTCCCTGAAGCGTCATCAACATTGCCAGCACCTTTTATTTCTCAATTTGTAACAATCTCCTCATTTTAGGGGGTTTGTTTCTTTGACTGTATTTGTCAATTCAGAGCATACGAATTAATAAAATCAGATTTTCAGTCATGTTTCGTCTCGTACATTTTATTTTCATTTGCAAGAATGTCCGATGTCTTTAAAATACTGATCGCATAAATACAAATGCTTCTCTTCTAAAAAATACGTGCTTGCAGGAAATATACTTACTCCCGGGAGTGTCTAAACTCCTATGATGGAATCCGGTAAGGGATACCTCGGGATTACTTGTGCATTTCTCTGACTTTTCAGGATTGCAGGTGTCCAAAGCACAACATGGGGCATGAAAAACTCCATCCCAGCAATCTGGCAAAGCACCATCTACTCAATCTTAGCACCAGAGACGCTCTTTCCCCAGCTGAGTCGTCCAGTATCATCCTCAGCGGGATCCCCCACAGAAATCTCTAGGAAGGTCTTTCAGGGATCTCTCTTTCTCCCCAGCTGAGTTGCCAGTCATCAGTCCTCCTCAGCCAAAAGGAAAGACCAGAGAATCATCTCCCCACAGAGATTCAGTCTCTATCAGCAACGCCCGGAGATCTCACAACAGAGTGAAGAAAGCTTCTACAAACCCCAGCTGGGTCCCTCATTACCAAAGATAGGTCTATCAGTGATCCATATCCCCAAGCAGAGTCCCGTATGTCAGATTTACCAATGATCTCATCCCCAGCTGGGATGTTCACTTCAAAGCCGATCAGCCAGAGATCTTCGCAGCAATGGGATCCGAATCCCGAGTCGTCACCTTTGCATAATCATAGCATACGCATCATATCCTCCCCACAGAGCGTAGCATTCCGTTTAATACGGAGCATTACGGCAAAACTCAAACATATTGCATAAATCATAAGCCATGTGTCGAACCGAACACTTGTGAATACTGACAATCCATCAACAATATGCAGAAAACTCTCCGAACTCCCCGGCATAAAGCCAAGGCATTAGCCCTACACTCATAAATACAAATGAACACTCCTTTTGGCACCCGTCCGTGTCATGATTCCCCGGTAAAATTGCCCGAGCTTTCTCTACAAAACAGACACTTATATATTGCAGATACTTCTTGACACCCGTCCGTGTCGTATCCCCAGTAGAAAGCCAAAGCGTCCTCTTTGTGCTCACAGATACATATATCTATTCCTTGACACCCGTCCGTGTCACCTCCCCGGTATAGCTACCTAAACACTTTGTAAAACATACACTTGTTTATATTACATTTTATCTTTTTGACACTCGTCTGTGTCATTCTCCCCAGCGAGTTAAACACATCTGTATACCACTCATACATATTACTCATACAGATACTCGTCCGTATCTTGTATACACCGCTTATATCCCCACAGATTCAACACTCGTCCGTGTTCTTTGTTAACCAGTTGATACTCGTCCGTATCATCATCTCAGAACATGCGTCAGGCGTTTGTTTCTACCTGATACTCGTCCGTATCATAGTCTTAAGGATGCTTGTTCGCATCTTTAAATCCATACACGTGTCAAACACTTATGTCTTCTTGAATTTAGACACTCGCCCATGTCTACGATTCCCCCAGAAGAGTCCCCACAGAAGCAACATTCGTCTGTGTTCCTTGTTAAACCAGTTGATACTCGTCCGTATCATCATCTCTGAACATGTGTCAGCATTTGCTTCTACCTGATACTCGTCCGTATCATGGTTTTAGGGATGCTCGTCCGCATCTTTAATCTATACACCGTCCCCAAACACTGACATCTCTCATTTTTTGGATATAGACACTCGTCCGTGTTTACTTTTCCCCTGCAAAGTCCCAGGAAAACTTCTTTTTTATCTGACATTCGTCCTATGTCATGATACCTTTCGACAGCCGTACCCTGCCAGGTGATCGTCCTTCACCTTTGGATGACCGTCCCTCATCCTTTCCCCAGCGGAGTCTCCATTATTGGAACCCTTTTTATCCGACATTCGTCCTATGTCGTGATATTTAGCAGCCGTACCCTGCTAGGTGATCGTCCTTCACCTCTTGATGATCATCCTTCATCATTTTATCTGATGGCCGTCCCCATCGTCAATCTTGTTATCTGACATTCGTCCTATGTCATGATAAACCCTGAGAGCAGCCGTACCCTGCTAGGTGATCGTCCTTCACCTCTTGATGATCGTCCTTCATCATGCTTATCCGATGGCCGTCCCCATCGTCGACCTTTTCATCCGACATTCGTCCTATGTCGTGATACTTTCGGCAGCCGTACCCTGCCAGGTGATCGTCCTTCACCTTAGATGATCGTCCCTCATCTTATCCCCAACGGAGCAGCCGTCCCCTGCTAGGTGATCGTCCTTCACCTCTGATGACCGTACCTCATCATTTATTTTAGTTATACTTTGAGCTTGATGGTCGTCCCCATCATTCACCCATAATCCCCAGAGAATATTATATCTTTACTTGATGGTCGTCCCCATCATAATCTCCCGTATCCCCAGCATGTCGGTCGTCCCCGTCATTGCTTCTTCCCCAGCAGTCGTCCTCTGCTCGACGTTCGTCCTCCGTCACTCGCCCGCACTTTATAATTATACTTTATTTTCTTTTACAATCTATATCCCTTTTCTTCTTCATTCTGTGAGTGCAAATTTTGGTTGTCTTTGATATTCAACCACAAGTTATCTTGTTTGCCTGATAAGTCGTTGCTTACATCCTGCACATCTAACTCATGTTTGAATAGGGGCAGCTGTAAACACCCCAAATTTTCCCTCACCCATTCACACCATGGCTTGTGACCTTCTCATATGCATAAATTCAATCATAGCATCTCATATTGCATTTTTACTTCACTGCATTGGTTCAAAGTCATCTGCATCTAGGGTTTGTGATCTGAGCAATCCAAGAGCCACTTGAGCCACTTAAAAGGTCATCAATCACTTCAAAGGGGTCCATGTATGTTCAAGCATCATATTATATCCTCTCAAAGTCAAGAATGTCAAAAAATCACAAGAACTGAGGTTGGCATGGAAGCAGAGCCAGGTTTGACTGCATAGATGACCTAGAATTAGGGTTTTGGTTTCAGAGGCCATAACTCCAAACTTTTTGGTCATTCTTGTTTCTATTGGTCTCTATATGGTATAGGGATCATGCATATCAATTTTCATGAAGAAATTCCATGGGGAAGTCATCTGATCAAGAGTTGACTTTCTGAGCAAGTCAGTGCAAAATCAGGGCATCTGAGGCCCCCAATGACCCAACCAAAGGGTGTTCTTCATCATTTTGATGGTGTATGATCTTTATTTGATCATATAAGATGTTAGAAGTTCACAAAATTGAAGAATTTCAAGCCATTTGCAAAGTTGACTTTTTGGGAAAATGACTTGTAATGGAAACTTGCCATTTTGGGAAACTTTTTCAACCCTTGCTTTTTGATTCAAAAATGCTTCAAATGAGAAAACTTTGGTCATGAAAGTTGTAGAATGGATCATTCCCTTTTCAAAAAGTACAAGAACTCATTCTAATTCATTTTGGATCAAAAGTTATGGCCTTGCAAAGTTGGACAAAATCATTGAAATTTCACTTTTGCACAAAATGGAAAACTTGCAATTTCTCATGGCAAGCCTTTATGTGACTTCAATGTGACCTCTAATCATCATACCAATGCAATGCATGACCTAAAATCAGAATTGGCCCAAGGTATTTCTCATTTATTTGCCTTGATTTTCACATAACCATAAGCCATTCTTCATGAAAGTACAAAGAGGGATTTTTTGCAAAATCATTCTCAAAGGGATTGTTTGACCTCTAGCTGGTTTCAAAACATTGCCATGACTTCATGAGGCATCACACACCAAAATTCAGCAAAGTTCTCTCACATGTACATAGCCAAAAGTCATGAGAAGTAACAAGTTGTCAAGTTGCAAAAACCCTTCCAACTCATGATCCAAATGCAGCAGCCTCTCATGAACCATCCAAGGGTCATCCTTGACTCAAGCTGAGGAAGGACAAGCCTCTAGATTGTCTCTGACCCGAGCCATGCCTAAGGTACACCATATCTTGACTTTTTGTACAAAGGCCCATACCAATCCCACAGTGACACACCAACTCTCTGCCCAACCAGAGCATGATATGTGGACCTCAAGCAATCCAAAAGCATACCACACACAAGCTGAACCCTCCCACTTTCTTGCATCCACAAAATTCTGTCAAAAACTCTTCCCCTTCGAATTTCCTTACACAACCATGAAACCTCAGTTCTTTCTTCACCAATGAACCACAAATCCTCCATGGAACAAAAACCCACCATTAAAACAGCCTGAAACCCCCTAGAACACAACTGTAAAAACTGCTACACCAGAACTCATCTTCACAACTCAGCCATCTACAAAAGTTTTGAAGCAGTCCATTGAGCTCAGGAGGTTCAGGAGAGGCAGTTTGCATAAGAGAAAGGCCAGGAAAGCTCATCTTCACAGTTCTTCATCTCAGGTAGCTTCAAAATTCCAACTTTTCAGAGCTTGTTATTTTTGTTACAAAATGAAAGAGCACATCATGGGGATCACTCTGATGCTTTTAGATTTTAAAATAGTGTGAAAATGAACATTTTATGCCTCTCTGAAGTTTTGCCCGTGAATGTGTTTGAGTTTGTTTCTCTTCGTTCATGGCTGGTAAATGGTTTTTGATGATGGATTTAGGTTTAGTTTGGGGAGGGGAAGGTTTCTGGGCAATTAATTTGACCTGGGGTGGCCTGTAGAGGAAACTAGGGTTTTGCCCTGCCGGAGAAGACGACCGGAGCTCATCTCCGGTCGCTTGAGTTTGATTAGGGTTAAACCTGTTTAATTAAGGAACTTTGAATTCTGGCCTTTAGATGCGTTGACCCGCGCGCGTATGGATGGCCAAGATCTCACCATTTTGCCCTAATCCTCATTTGACTTAATTAATCCAGATTAATTAATTTTAAAATCAGAATTAACCAGGTTTGAACTTGGGCCATTGGATGTGGCGCCAAGTCAACCTTTCCCAGCCCAGAATCAATCTGGTTCGTCCATTGTGCATACTTCTCATTATTTTAATTTTTATTTTCATTTGTTTTGATTTATTTTGCACGAATTAATTAAAATAGCAAAAAATGTTTAAAAATTATGAAATTTTTTGTCAAGATTTTCATTATTTTTCAGAACACGAAAATATTTTTATTTTTATTTTTTGCATTAAAAATTAATTTTAAATCATTTAAAAGTTTATTTTTAATTAGTTAATGAAAATTAATTAATTAAAAATACTTTTAGGTATCTAAAAATCCCAAAAAAATTCATGTTGCATTTAGGAACATTTAGAAACATTTTCCAACCCTCAAACCAAATTTATTTTTTGTTCTTGATGCCCTTTGCTCATTTCCTTTGGAATTAATTCCATTTTTAGGCAATATTTTGGTTCAATCTTCAAAAATTCATTTCTGCCTAACCATTGAGAGTTGGACAATGATTCTTTTTGCATTGCATCTTGCATAACATGTAGTTTATAGGATAAAATTGGCATGAATTGATCTTGCATTTTCAATTTGTTTTGCATTTTTCTTGACAAGGTACCTTAAAACCCTAGCAATCTTAGGAAATTCATAACTCTCACTAGGTTAAGAGTTAGATCCCCTCCTTTGGGCAGTGTGTTTGTATGGGTTTAGGGTTCCTTTGATTGAATTTTCAATTTTTTATCATGTCATTTGCTTCTGGTTTTGGATTTTTGCTTTGTATGGTGCATGTAACCCTAATTTGTGCCTTCTCTTGCATCGATCTTCCATTTGCTTGCATACCATGACTTGCCATGACATTTTGTGCATCCATTTGATTCATAATACATCTTAGGACATATTAGAACCATGTTTGATCATTGCATCTTTCATTTGCCTTGTTGTATGTCCATTGCATTTCATAACTTTTCATGAACATTCATGGTTCAAAGCATGCTTCTCTTGCATCCATATGTTTGCATGATCATTCCCTTGCCTTGCCTCATGTTTGCATAATCTCTTAGCATCAATAACTTCATGATCTTGCTCCTGTTTTTGGTTTGCATCATCACATTTCATCTCATTTGCATTACATTTCATTTCTTTGTACTAACATTTCAGGTGGTAAGTTGTTTGAGAAGTGGATTTGCCTTCACTTCTCACAATCTCTTTTCATCTCTTCCATACTTCCTTTGCTGCATTTTGTATGTGTATTGGATTGAGCTTGCTCATTCATGTTCATCTCTTACTTTCTTTCTTCAAGCAACTTGTCTTCTTAAGTGAAGCAAGTTGTTTTGCTTCTCTTTGCTTCTTGCTCCTTTCATCTTGTTCCTCCTTGGTGGCCTTTGAAGATTCTTTCTCTCTTAAGCCTCACAAACCCTAGGATCTCCAAGTATGATAACATTTAGGGTTTTGATTAGTCCCCCACTTAGCTTTTACCTTTGTGTCATCATTGAGTCTTCTCTTCTCACCTCATAATCAAGGACTAAACCTTCAAGGTTTTAAGGCTTTGTGATTAAGCTTATGCCTGCATCCTTCTATTAGGATGGAGTGTATAACTTTAATCCTAAGTGTTAAACCCTTAATGTGTTTAAATCCTTTAATCAATTAACTTAATAACCATCAAGACATCAAGCTTGTAACTTGGGCCTTGCATTAGGGTTCTAATTCTTCCTTAATTGGTTAAGAAGGACTAACCCTAGTGTTAATGGACAAGTCCCCCTCAAGTTGTCTTACAAACCATAAAAATCACTTCTTCATCTTATCATTAACTAAAATCCATTTAATAAAGGCTTTGTTTTGTCATGAGGTTAATCCCTAATCATGGATTAAGTTGAGGAGCTTTCCTCAGCTTAAACATTCTCATCTATTATCCTTCTATTAGGAAGGTGTAATGAGTCTGTTTAATCCCTGATTATGGCTTAAGCTCATTACTTAACACTAAACAAAAACAGCAAAAACATCTAAATAATCACAAGTAGGTTAATGATCTTAATCCTACATCATGGTGATTAAGTGTGAGATGCTGACTTCACACTTAAGGTACTCTCATTACCCCTAATCAGAGGGAAGATGTGATGAGTTTACTAACCCATAGGTTTAGGCTTAAGCTCATTAATTTATGACAAACTTTCAAAAGCAATAAAAGACTGAAAACTCAAAAACAAACAATAATCGTCTCCTCCGGGATTCTTTTCTCATCTCATTCACTCATAAGCGAGAACTTGCTTTCTTCCGTCTAATGCAAGACAGTTTTCACCTGAGCCAGACAGGTCATACACTTGAGCATAGACAAGCAAACAGTTCACAAGTCAATTTTCCTTTCAGTCTCTTTGGGTCGAACTACGGTGTTCTGACTTCCTCATTGTACGAGAGGATACGTAGGCATAACTTAACAGTTATCGAACAAAAGTCTCTGTATATTCCCCCTCCTTCCAGCATGATTCTTTAAGCCTCATAGTCATGAGCATTTCATTCCTTTCTTACACTGACACTTCACTTATACACTTCACATTTCTTTTAACACTGACACTTGCATTCTTTTCCAGCTTTGATACACAAATTGCACTGGCACTACCCCTTTTAAACACAAATCTTCTAAGAGTGGATCTCGTCGAGTACGACGGACAATCTGGGTGCTAATACCTTCCCAGGTTGTAACCAACCCCCTTTCTCAGTCTCTCTGGTTCGCAACCGTCTTATCCATATCTTTTCTTAGGTCTATGCAGCATTACCTTTCCTCCGGGATAAAAATGCCTAGCTGGCGACTCTATTCATTCCTTCTCCTTCACCGACCGTTCGCGTCTGTACCCTTTCTGACCTGAGGTGTCACTAGGTGGGAGCGACAGAATGATATCAGAAAAACCATTGAAGGAACAACCTGCCAGCCTTTCCATGAAATGCCCCGGAAGGTTATCCATGAAGAGGTCAACCATTTCCCTTTCCAGCAATGGGGGTTGAACTCTGGCTACAACCTCGCCACCTATGCGCATAGTCTTTGAAACTTTTAGAGTTCTTTTGCGACAAGCTTTGCAATTAAGTCCGGATGAAAGCCGTGTCGATGTTGTATTGGTATTGCTTGAGGAAAGCCTCCCCAAGCTCCTTCCAATTACGGACAAAGTTCTTCTCCAATTTCATGTACCACTCTAGTGAACCCCCAGGCAGGCTTTCCTGGAAGTAGTACATCCAAAGCTTCTCGTCTTTGGTATGTGCAGCGATCTTGCGATAAAAGGCCTGCAAGTGAGTCTTGGGGAAAGAGTTGTCGTTGTATTTATCGAAACCTGGAGGTCTGAACTTTGGAGGGATAACCACCCCTGAACACAAGCCCATGTCAGAGATATTGATGCCGAGAGTATCTTTGCATTCCAAGGCCCTCACTTTCTCAGCCAGGAATTGGAATTCCTGATTGTTAGCTCCAGTACTAAATCCCACATCTTTATTGACCAAGGTGAACTGATCTTCCTGATGGTCCTGTACGAGGACAAGAATGGGGCCACCACTCTCTTGAGTTGGAGGTCCATCCCCTCTGTTGTTGTTGATCGGATTTCCCTGCGCATCCAAGGTAACCACTGGAGGATCTATTTGTGGGGGATTAAGCCTTTGCATAACAGCCCTCATCTCTTGCTACCCCAGAGCTATACCCAGCATTATTGTCATGAACTCTCCCATTTGGGTGTGAAGTTCGTTCAGCTCGATTTGTATTGTATACATGACGTGCCTTTGATTACGGAGAGTAGCGTACCAGTGTGAAGGGATATCGTTCCTGAGAAGACGAGTCTTGGAGGCTCTCGCAATCTTTCCTGAAAACGCATATAAGTTAATAACCCTGGATAACCTGCAAAAGAAAAAATGCAAATGATATGAATGCTTGCAATGTTTTGTTCTTTTCATTCTTAAGATTTTTTTATATTCCCGTTCCGGTATTCGAGAATTCTAATGGCCTTTCTAGACTTTAAGGAAGGAACCCCGCGTGACGTTCAGATAAGATGATATTTGTGGAGAATTGGTGCTTAGTACCCTGTGTCAGTGCAAGAGATAACAACTAGAGATTCAAACCAAATCAAGCATATCATAAACTGAGATCTGAATATAACAACGTCCCCAAAGGGTGCCAATTCATACATCAAGAGAATAGAAAAGTACAACAAAGAGGAATCCCACAACAAGCATGTGGGTAATCCAGGTACAAGAGAATGAGACTACACCCTAGGAAGCTCCATGTCTTACAGCCTCCAGCTAAGACGCTTGTGTAACACGGTGGGAGAACTGACTTTAGTTATGTTGCGGATAGCAAGAGTCGCCACCGACTTTTATTTTATCCAAAGGAAATGGCATAAAAGAACAGAAAAGACCTTAAAAGATTTTTGGGTTCGGGGGGTAGGTTATGTAAAGGGAAGGTGTTAGCACCCTTTACATCCATGGTTATCCATGGGCTCTTAGTTACTTAGCTCACTTTAAAATGTTTTTGAAAAGTGTAGTGTGTGTTTAGAAATTTTCTAAAGTGCTTTATAATGATCCATGTACGGACATATATGAAGCCTTTGTTTTGAAAATTGCTTGAAAAATGTGAAGTGTTTGAAATGTTTTTGAAAAGTGAGCAAGTACATGAGAGGAACCTACCCTAAGTTAAGTCTTTTCTGTTCTTAAATATCCTTTAAATGGTAAGACTATCCCTATTATTAAGGAATAGGTAGTCATTACCTTGGATGTTTGAGGGACAAGTGAAGGGACATCTGTTATTTAGGCAACTGTAGGGTGTATAAGCAATTCGAAGGGACTTATCATCTTTATTTTAAAGGGACAAGATCATTACAAAGGCAACCATGAAGGGACTTGATCTTTTTATCTGTTAAGGGACTAGATGATATAAGATGAGGGACTTTGCTTTATACATCCTACTTGACCTTTTGTTTAGGCAACTTGAGAGGCAACCCTTAAGAAGTGAGATGGCGATCCAGGATCGACTTACGTGTGTGAGTGTACCAATTCAGATATTTATCTTTAAACTTTAATGATCTAAATTCAAATTTACATACAAACATGTTTTACACTCCCTATTTTACTAACCATAGCAATTAAAGATAAATAATAAAAATTATTCTACAACTATTACATAAGGGATACAATTACATTATAATACTTAAAATAATTAAAATAAATAAGCAAATAAATAAATAATTGGGTTAGTAATAATAATAATAAAATAAATAATCATATAAGAAATAAATAAATAAATAAAGGGGGTTAGTAGTAATAAAATAAATAAGAATAAGATGAAAGTGCATAATGATAAATACTAAATTAAAAGTTCAATTTTGAATGAATAATTATTTTTCAGAGTTTTTTAATAAAAGAAATAAATAATAAGTATTAATAGTTCTAATATTTTAATTTTGGGTACATATATAATAAATTAATTTACTAAAATAAAGTTAAGTTTTTTTTTAATTTGTTTAGAAAAGAATAAATTAAAGTTAATTATTTAATCCAATTATTTATATACATAATAATAATATAAACAAATTATAAATATAAATAGATACAATTTAAAATTTACAAACGCATAAATTAATATTCATAATTATAATTGAGATTTTTTTTGATTATTTAGAAAAAATAAATTAGGGTTTACTATTTAATTAAATTATTTACATATATATTCAATAATAATTATAAACAAATTATAAAATAATGTACATAATTAAAATTTACAAATAAATAAATTAAGAATTATAATATAATTAAGATTTATATAAAAAAATATTAGGGTTTGGAAATTATTAGGTTTTATAGAATTAGGGTTTATAAACAAAATTAGATTTTTATATGAAAATATTAGGGTTAATTATATACAAATTATAAAATAAATATTCAAAATTAAAAATGAATTAAGAGTTAAAATATAATTAGGGTTATAGTTTAATTATCAATTAAAATTAATTGTAATTTAAAAATAATAATAATAATAAACAAACAAAACAAATGAAATAGAAGAAAAGAAAAGGGGGGAGGCCTGGTTTTGATCCCAGGACCTCCCCAATACCTGAAGAAGATTCCAGCCACTGGACCAACGTGCGCGTTGGTGATAGCAAACAACATAACTTTGTTTTGTTCCATTCCTGCGTAACAAAAGAAATTAAAGCAAAAAAATTGGTCTTGACTGGATTTGAACCCATGCCATTCAGTCAATCACGCATACACCAAAACCAGCTGAGCTACACGTATTAGTTGAAACAAAACAGCAACCATTTAATAAAATATTTAATCTATATTTTGGATTTCAAACTGGCGCCAGAACTTCATCTTCTTCCTTGGTACCTGCGTATTTTGCTACAACTTTTCCTATGAACTTTCCTGCGAAATTACAATGGCAGCAAAACCTACGAAATCCAATGATCAACAAAACCACAAAATTTCATAAAATTAAATCCATAAACATGATCCAGATGTCCATTCGAATCGATCCATGGTTTTAGAATCCATTTATGTTCCATAAATCACGAAGCCCTAAACCTTGGCCGAAACCCTAAGAATGGTGTTTTCATGATTCAGCCATGAAGCTTTGATCTAAGTATCCAGAAACGTTCTTGAAAAGCTTTGTGATGAAGAATCCGAATTTGGAATTTTTGATGAAATTTTGAAAACTTGAAACTTACTCTTGAGGCAGCCAATTCGTCTCTAATGCTTATGTTCATGTTGTATATATATCACTTGATGAAATTAGGTCAAAACATGTGACTATTCTTTGGACTTTTTGGATCAAGGAGATTGAAAAAGATCATGCTTTAAAATTCAAATATTCTTGAATACAACCTTGCTATTTTAAGACAATCACCATAACTTTCATATCAATCTGATCCAATTAACTTTCATGACCTTCTAGAATCAAAATATTTTTTAAATCTTCATATTTTATATTTTATTTGAATTTAAAATGATTTTTAATATAAAAAATCATAATAAATAAAATAAAATGAATAAAATTATGAAAATATTAAATAAATTTCGTGCATGATGTCATGGAACATATTGGGTCACAAAAAGTTCAGCCCATTTGAAGAATTATGGTTTTAAGACCCCATTTACTTCATAAACCACCCAAAAATTTCCCAACTTTGCAAGGGCACAAATCCTTCAATTTTAAAGCTATTAGGGTGTTCTTGGACATTTTGGAAAGCTTAAAGAGTCCTCTAACCAACCCCATTGGTTTCATGTCCATATCTTTTACCATTCTCAAGTTATGCTCTTTTGAAGTTGTTGACTTTCAAAGGGACCTATAATGTCTTAGCTCATACCTTCCAAATGAAGCATTTTTGGGCTTGGCTTGTGAGACACAAAGTTGTAGAGAATTCAATTTCCTTCAAAATGAGATTTGGATGGGAAAAAATTGATGAAGCATGTGAAAGTTATGGCTGGTCAAAGTTCAGTTGACTTTTCCTGAGGAAACCCTAATTTAGAAACTCCTGATTCTTGATGATCTGAAATCTTCTTGATGAATCATGATCAAACCTTGATCAAATGATGAATTTTACTTCATATAATTGATGTTGGCAAAAAATCATGAAGTTTGACTTTGGTTTGACCACAGTTGACCTTAGTTTGACTTTTTAACTGCTTTGACTGATTTTGACCTATCTGATCATCTGACTGAGCAAACCTTTGGGAAAAGTCTTGAAACTTGTCATGGGGGTTCTTAAACACATATGAGATATTATGAAGCTCACTTGAAGTCTTGGAAGTCCATTTAGCCTGATTAAAGTCAAAACCCTAGTTTTGGATGCCCTGCTTAGGAGGAGGCATTGTCTGAGAGAATTGTCAAACTTTCTGACTATTTGTGAACTTTGTGAACCTTGTGAACATCATGAGATGTCTTGTGAACCTTGTGAACCTCTTAGTGCACAAAGTATTGTCTTGTGAGGGCAAATTTTGGGGTGCAACAGCTGCCCCTGTTCAATTTTCTGAAACCTGAGGGGTTAGATTGGTATATGTGCCAGTCGTGACCTGGAAGGTTGAAGGGGATTGAACACAAAAGCCCAAAAATTTGCACTCACCGGTGCGTAGAGTAATACTGATGATATGTTGTATATACTTGAGTGGGCTTAAAGATACCACTTAGAGGAACTGAAGATAGGCTTAGAGATGCCATCAGGATGAATTGGAGATGGGTTTAAAGATGCCATCTAGAGAAAAGTTCTTCAAATATACTTCTTGGAGAATAAGGTAATCCAGAGTATGAAGATATAGCTTTTGGGAAGATAAACAACGGCCCAAGGTGAGGGTATAACTTTTGGGAAGATAAACAACGGCCCAAAGTAATGATATGGCTTTTGAGAAGATAAACGACGTCTCAAGATAGCCCTCGGGAAGATAAACGACGTCCCGAGATAATGATATAACCTTTGGGAAGATAAACCACGGCCCAAGGTGAGGGTATAACTTTGGGGAAGATAAACAACGGCCCAAAGTAATGATATGGCTCTTGGGAGGATAAACAACGGCCCAAGGCTTGATAATATGGCTTTTGAGAAGATAAACGACGTCTCAAGATAGCCTTCGGGAAGATAAACAACGTCCCAATATAATGAGATAACCTTTGGGAAGATAAACAACGGCCCAAGGTTATGATAATACTTTTGGGAAGATAAACAACGGCCCAAAGTAATGATATGGCTCTTGGGAAGATAAACAACGGCCCAAGGCTTGATAATACTTTTGGGAAGATAAACAACGGCCCAAAGTATAAGTTGTTGATGAAGTTTGTCATGCTGGAGAATTAATCTGAAAAACAAGATTAGTTTGATACAAATATCCTGATGTATATAACATTCTGCAAGATAACATTAGTTTATGCATTATGTATGCATGTATAGTATGATGCACTTAAGTAATGTATTATGCATTGATGGATATGTATGTTATGGTATGATGTAAATGATGCATGTATGCATCATGCAGCTTGAAGCGCCTGGATATCTTCGTATAACAAATGCTGGCCAGGGAAAATAAATCCCGATTTGTTGTTGAAGAATATAAGGAACTCGTCTTGTTTGATAATATAGTATTCATAACTTCCCGTCTTCGTTTGATAGTAAGGTATCCATAACCTCCCGTCTTCATTCGTCTTACTCCTATTGGAAGAATAAATTCCCGATTATCCGTCTGAGGATAAAAGAGATGGATATAAATTCCAGGGGAGATGTGACTCGAAGTATTTATGAAGATGGATTTGCCCTATTGGGGATTTGTAGCTGTCTGGTGGGGATGAACCGGCGAAGCTTCGTTGAATTCCTTCCCTCGTTCGTCCTTAGTAAATACTATTACTGCATTTTCATGCATTTCTGGTAAATAGCAATCATATTAAGCATTTTATGCATTTCTGGTAAACATCAATCATATTAAAAAGCATACATACATTCAAACACAACCAATGGACGTTTCGCTTATGTAAATAGGGTAAAAGTAAATCTGGATTCAAAGATGGAATTTTATTTATATCACAAAGTGACCTATACATAGGCAAGTTTGTACAAGGAGACAGAAATCCTAGTAAGAGGAATTTGTCATAACAAGTTTTACAAAACAAGGAAAATCAGCTATGTGGGAAATAATCCTATTGAGTTTCAATTCTACTATTGCCATTATCTTCAAGTATCTCATCTTCTGCTGTCGAGACGGAAACGATTGGATTGGTCCTTATCTGTTCGAGCTTGAATTAGTAGCACAACTGGTTGTAGTTTCATGGGTGATCCAAACGAGACATAGTCATACGCTTTTAATCCCTAACTTTTTCCTGGATTGCCTTTTCAGGTTTTCAATCCACCGCAATACCCTTTTTTGCCCAAGCCGCCTTTTCAGGTTTTCGACTTGCCGGGTGTACATTTTTTTTATATATATCCCTAATTTTTGCCCGAACCCTTTTGGTTCGCCGGGATGCCCTTACTTTTGCCTAGGCCAATCAACCTAGCGGGTCTCTTTTTATGCTTAGTATTTTTTAACTATGTCTGCGTTCACAGGCTGCGGGAAGTCTTCACCATCCATAGTAGTAAGTATCATGGCACCTCCTGAGAATACTGTTTTGACTACAAATGGTCCTTCATATGTAGGAGTCCACTTGCCCCTAGGATCACCCTGTGGTAATATGATACGCTTGATTACCAAGTCACCAGCCTGATATACCTTTGGCTTAACCTTCTTGTTGAAAGCCTTGATCATTCGTTTCTGGTACATCTGGCCATGACAAACTGCTGCTAACCTCTTCTCATCAATCAAATTTATCTGGTCAAGTCGGGTCTGAATCCACTCATCTTCATCCAAGCCTGCATCCTTCATAATTCTTAAGGAGGGAATCTGAACTTCAATGGGCAGAACTGCTTCCATACCATATACTAATGAGAATGGGGTTGCCCCTGTTGAAGTGCGTATTGTAGTACGATAACCATGAAGAGCAAATGGTAACATCTCATGCCAATCCTTATAAGTGACAGTCATCTTCTGTATAATATTCTTAATGTTCTTATTAGCAGCTTCTACTGCCCCATTCATCTTTGGACGATACGGAGAAGAGTTGTGATGCTTAATCTTGAATTGCATGCAGAGATCAGTAATCATAGTGTTGTTCAGATTAGAGCCATTGTCAGTAATAATCCTTTCAGGGATGCCATACCTACATATGAGATTATTCTTAATGAATCGAGCCACCACATTCTTAGTAACGGATGCAAATGAAGCTGCCTCCACCCACTTTGTGAAGTAATCAATAGCGACCAGGATGAAACGATGCCCATTAGAAGCATTAGGCTTGATCTCACCAATCATATCAATGCCCCACATGGCAAAAGGCCACGGAGCAGTCAACACATTCAATGGTGATGGAGGTATATGTACTTTATCAGCATAGATTTGACACTTGTGACATATTCTGGAGTGTTGATAGCAATCAACTTCCATGGTAGACCAATAGTAACCTGCTCTCAATATCTTCTTTGCCATAGTATGACCACTAGAATGAGTGCCAAAGATCCCATCATGCATGTCTTCCATAATCTCAGTTGCTTCCTTCTTATCCACACAACGAAGCAAAGTTGAATCATGATTGCGCTTGTACAAAATGCCATTACTCAAAAAGAATTTAGCAGAAAACCTTCTCAGAAACTTCCTATCTTTGACAGATGCCCCTTCAGGGAACTCCTGAGCCTCAAGATATCTTTTCACTTCATAGAACCAAGGCTTCTCCTCTGCTTCTTCAGTGTCAATCTCATTGCAGTATGCAGGCTTCTCAAATCTGTCAATAGTAATCTTGGGAGCTTCATCATCCCAGCTGATCTCAAACATGGATGCCATGGTGGCAAATGCATCTGCCAACTGATTCTCTCTTCGTGGAATATGTCCAAAGGTAATCTCTTTAAAATGTAAGATCAAAGACAACACATGCTCTCTGTAAGGAATGAGATTATCATGCTTGGTATCCCAATCTCCTTTAATCTGACTTACTACCAGGGTTGAATCTCCATACACGTCAAGGAACTGAATCTTCATATCAACGGCAGTTTTGATACCCAGGATACATGCCTCATACTCAGCCATGTTATTGGTACAATAGAAACAAAGTCTGGCAGTAATCGGGGTATGACAACCTTCAGGGGAACTGATCACAACACCAACACCATTACCAAGTGCATTAGAAGCTCCATCAAAAACCATAGTCCATCGGGATCCTTGTTTAGGTCCGTCATATTATCCAGGTTCTTTGGTAATAATCATAATATCTTCATCAGGGAACTCAAAACTCATTGACTGATAATCATCCACTACTTGATGAGCCAAATGATCAGCCACAACACTTCCTTTAATGGCTTTCTGAGTAGTATACTGTATATCATATTCTGTTAAAATCATTTGCCATCTTGCTATTCTTCCGGAGAGAGCAGGTTTCTCGAATATGTACTTGATTGGATCCATCTTCGAAATCAATAAGGTAGTATGAGTCAACATATGTTGTCTTAGTCGGCAAGCAGCCCATGCCAAAGCGCAACAAGTTTTCTCGAGCAGTGAGTATCTTGTTTCACAGTCGGTAAACTTTTTGCTAAGGTAGTATATTGCCTGCTCTTTTCGACCAGACTCGTCATGTTGCCCCAATACACACCCCATTGAGTTGTCTAACACTGTTAAGTACATAATCAATGGTCTTCCATCAACTAGTGGCATCAAAATTGGAGGTTCTAGAAGATATTTCTTGATTTCATCAAAGGCAGTCTGGCACTCATCATTCCATTCTATCACCTAATCTTTCTTCAACAACTTGAAGATTGGCTCACAGGTGGCAGTTAATTGGGAAATAAATCTTGCAATTTAATTCAATCGTCCCAAGAAACCTCTAACTTCCTTCTCAGTACGGGGAGCTGGCATCTCTTGTATAGCTTTCACTTTTGCAGGATCTACTTCAATACCTTTTCCACTGACAATGAAACCCAGGAGTTTTCCAGATCTAACTCCAAAAGTACACTTGTTTGGGTTCAATCTCAACTTGTACTTCTTCAACCTCTCAAACAACTTATGTAGATGATCAAGAAGTTGTTCTTCATTCTGGGACCTGGCTATCATATCATCCACATATACCTCTATCTCATGATGAATCATATCGTGAAATAAAGCCACCATAGCACGCTGATATGTTGCCCCTGCATTCTTCAAACCAAATGGCATCACTTTATAGCAAAAGGTGCCCCACTGTGTAACAAATGTTGTCTTCTCCATATCTTCAGGTGCCATCTTGATTTGATTGTAACCAGAGAAACCATCCATAAAAGAGAATACCTTATGCTGAGCAGTGTTGTCTACCAGAACATCAATATGAGGAAGTGGAAAGTCATCTTTGGGGCTGGCCTTGTTCAAATCCCTGTAGTCTACACACATACGTACCTTACCATCTTTCTTAGGTACTGGTACCACATTTGCAACCCACTGAGGATAAGAAGTCACAGCTAAGAACCCTGCATCAAACCGTTTCATTACCTCTGCTTTAATCTTCTCTGACATTTCAGGACGCATGCGACGAACCTTCTGCTTCTTTGGACGACAATCTTCTTTCACTGGTAAACGGTGAACCACAATGTCTGTATCCAACCCTGGCATATCTTCGTAGGACCAAGCAAAGATCTCCATATAGTCATGTAACATCTGAATCAATCTGCTCTTGACACTATCCTCTAATTCAGCCCCTATCTTGACCTCTTTCCTATTTTCTTCAGTTCCCAGATTCACCACTTCGACTGGCTCTTCATGTGGCTGTATAGCTTTCTCTTCTTGTTGTAACAACCTAGCAAGCTCTACAGGTACTTCACAATCGTCCTCATTTCCATCTTCAGCTTGATAGATCGGATTCTCGAAATTATAATTGGCAATAGTAGAACTGTTATCAACAGGATCCCGAGTGGATGAGGATCTGCATTTTAGTGATGTGGGTGTGTGTAAGAACACATAGCTGATAGAAGAAAAATAAAATAAAAGAAAGACAAGGAACACAATATTTACGAAAACGAAACATCCACTGATTTTTATTGAATGAAGTATGCAAATGAAATGACATCCCGTAACAGGCACATCATTGTGCCCCGGGTAAGGCACAAGGCTTTAGAGTTTAATTGTTCAGAAATTACAAACTTTAAAAGTAACAACACAGTAATAGTATTTACTCCTGACTAAAGGAGATAGGAATAACATCTTCAGCCTTCTAGTTATTGAGCCCAGCACCCACAGTAGGAAAAATCCAAGCATCCAGATTATAATCTTCCTCATAGTCACCCACAGCATTGATCTGATTCTTCATAATCCCCTGATTTGTGATACGAACAGCACGAGCACGACGAACAGCCTTTTGGGACTCTGTAGTGAAACCCAAACCAAATTTGTCAGACTTGTAAGGAATGTCAGGAAGCTGACCCCAAATAGTACAACCACCTTCATCCATCACAGCTCTAGCATCTTTAAGGGAAGCCATTGTAGGAGGTACTCTGGTGACCACAGGAACTTTCTTGACCACAGGAGGATCTTCATAATTGTTAACAATCCAAGGAACTACTTCGAATGTCTGGCACGGAGTTTCAACATATTCACCTTCCACTTCAAGATACTTAAAAGTGTTCACATGGCTAACTATATATCCTTCCTCTCCGTAAACAGTGACAACTTTTCCTTCTACTGGATATCTCAGCTTCTGATGTAAGGTGGAGGTTACAGCACCTGCCCCATGGATCCAGGGACACCCAAGCAAACAAGAATAAGAAGGACGAATATCCATTACATAAAAAGTAGCATTGAAGACCTGAGAACCTACTTTGATTGGGAGATCAATTTCTCCATGCACCACTCTTCTTGAACCATCAAAAGCTTTCACCATTATATTACTGGGCTTCAACACAGCATCTTCAGGACTAAGCTTATTCAGAACTTCTTTGGGAAACACATTCAGAGAGGAACCATTGTCTATTAATACATGTGATAGGGTAGTGCCCCTGCATTCAATAGAGATATTTAGAGCCCTGTTATGATCCCTTTTGGCCGGAGTCAAATCAGCATCGGAGAAACCTAACCCATTATCATAGGTCAAGTGTGCAACACAATCTTCAAACTGGTCTACAGAAATCTCATTTGGTACGTGAGCAGTCTTCAAAAATTTAATCAAGGCCTTGGCATGAGCCTCAGAACACAACAATAAAGACAGCATGGAAATCTTGGAGGGAGTATGCCCCAATTGATCAACAATGTCATAATCACTCTTGCGAATGATCTTCAATACTTCTTCCATCTGCTTAGAAAGATCATCAGCAGCTGGCATATTAGTTTGTATAGGTTCAATAACAGGACCTTTGCCCCGAGCATCAGCAGTAGAGGTAGTAGCTGGAGTAACTGTATTCTTGGAGGTAACTGGAGGAGAGAAAACTCTTCCGCTTCGTGTGATCTTACTAGATCCAGCAATATTATCAACATCAATGTTTTCATCAGCAACAGGCGTATCAGCTAAGGGTTCCTGCTTAACACCATGGATATAAACATTGGAACCATAATGCCAAGGCACAGCTTTATCAAAAGTGTATGGAATAGGACCAGGAGTGGTGATGATCATAGGAGCCACTCTAGCTTCAGCAACAATCTTCACAGGGCCTTCAGCAGTAATCTTAATTGGACCCTTATGAGTAATTTTGATAGGTCCCTTGGAAGTAATCCTTATCGGCACTTTATCAACCATATCCACCTCTTCAACTTTCGCACCTTTAGTTATATGATCAACCATACTCTCCACAGAAAGTGGGGTCCTCTCAAACACTATGGTGTAATTATTCATGAGGCGTTCAATTCCGTCCTTCAATCTCCAGCAACTATCCGGCTTATAAGCACAATAGACACAATATTCATGACAACCTAGAAAGAACCCAGCTTGTACTAACTTCTTCTTAATAACAGACAATGGTGTAGTCAAATCTGCAACTGAGGAAATATGTGAAACTTCATCAATGGCATTGACAGTTTTCTCATGATTTGGCATGGGAGCAGTAATCACATTTGGAGTACCCGGAGGGTCAAACTCAATTTCTCCCGCATCAATCATATCCTGAATCTTATTCTTCAATACCCAGCAACTATTGGTATCATGTCCCTGACAATTTGAATGATATGCACATCGTGCATTAGGATTGTACCTGGGAGAGGTAACATTGGGATTCTGAGGAGGGTCCCTCAAAGTGATAAGTTCACCCTTCAACAAGTGTTGCAAGGCTTGGGCCATTGATATGTTAAGCTTGGTGAACTGTCTCCTAGGCCTCTGTTGATTTCCCTGGGGTGGCTCTGGTGTTGCAGGAGTTGGATTGGAGATATGAACTGCACTCACAGACTGATGCCTTCTATTACGATCAGGTTAACCATAAACAACATTTGATTCTTTCTTCCCACTAGGGGGCTTCTTTGCAGTATTTGAAGAACAAGCACCCACTTGGATCTTGCCACTCCTTATACCACTTTCTACGCGCTCTCCTGTCATTATCAACTCAGTGAAGCCAGATGATGAGATTCCAATGAGATGACTGTAAAAAGGACCATTCAACGTACACATGAACATATCAACTAACTCCCTGTCAGTTAGAGGGGGTTGCACCCTACCAGCCAAATCTCTCCACTTCTGGGCATACTCCTTGAAATTTTCTTTAGCACCCATAGACATGCTTTGTAGTTGCATGCGAGTCGGGGCTAGATCAGCATTGTATTGATATTGCTTATAAAAGGCCTCAGTAAGATCATTCCAATCACGGATGTTGACACTCTCCAACTGATAGTACCATTCCAATTGAGCTCCAGATAAGCTCTCTTGGAAGAAATGGATCCACAACTTCTTATCAGCAGTATGGGGTTGGATTCTCCGGACATAAGACCTCAAGTGCAGCTTGGGACAAGAGATACCATCATAAACAACGAAAGTAGGAACCTTGAAACCAATGGGTATGACCACCCCAGATATCAAACTCAGGTCTTCAAAATCCAGCCCAGAAGACTTTTGCAATTCCATAGCATCCATTCTATCCACCAGCATCTTAAACTTATCTTCATTAGGCTCATGATAGTAATTAGCTTCAGAATCAGAGTCCCCCATAGTGTTGTGGAGACTACCTCCCTCTTTCTCAGACTCTTCAGACTCATATTCTTCAACCTGTTCTTTGGTCTTGACAGGACCTCTGAACCTTCTTCCCATGTTGATCAGGCCTCCTGACCTTCTAGTCTTCTTGGTCTTTTTGGCCAGCAGTGTCTTCAATTCATCCTGCCCCATTGGACAAGTTCAGGATCAGCTCTTGGAACTGTGCATTTTGTGCCTGGAGATCTTTAACTGTTTGTTCAAGAGCCATTGCTGAAATAAACAGCGAGAAGATAAGAAACCTGTGCACAATAAACCTGTGATGTAGTGATATGATATGCGTATGCAATGTTTTCAAGGACCGCAGGATTTAAATTTGCTTAAACAATCAAGAAAGTAAACTTTTATTAGTAATAAATTTTCTTGCCCCTTGGGCGTACAATAAAAATGAAATAAATACAAAAGATGGGGTTTTAAGTCTCCCATGGACGTTTCCTCTTTGTGTTGAGGTATGAGTTGAGATTCCGCTCCTCGTGAAGTTGCTTTGTTAGCTCCAGGATTCTTTCTTGACTTGCTTTGTAATGAGCCTCGAAAGTATCCCTTTGCTCCTTCAAATGGATCCAGGACCTCTGTAAGTCTTCCATGTCAGTGGGCATGTCTAGATGAAGGATGGTATAAGAGGTATCTCCTTCAGTAACAGGCTCCATAGTAACTGGCAGGATGGCAGGATATGGCATCATGAGAGTCTGCGCACGAGATCGCACCCATCTGAGGTAAGCTTCCATAGGAATAATGTACTTGGGCTCCAGAGTCTTGATGTCAACCTTGTTCACTTTCCCCCATGCTCGTATAAACCTTTGACGGTAACCTTGCAGATCATTGTCGTAGTCAAACACAATACCTTGAATCAACATGTCATGAGGACCATCACACCGGGCGTAACCAAACTGACGTAGAGCTAAGGAAGGATTGTAGGTAATGCCTCCTCTTATGCCTAGAAGTGTCACATTAGGAAACTCCCCACAACGGTCAATGATAGTAACATTCTTCATAGATTTAGAACACCAATGAATATCTAAATGAGAGAGTGACATAATCCTCTTGGACCACCTGAACCCTTGTTCATTCTTCATCACTGAGCGAGGAAGGTGAGAAATAAACCACCTAGATATCAAAGGTATGCAACACATCAGAGTTCCTCGTGCCTTCGTAGTACGAGTATGAAGAGAATGCAGAATGTCTCCAAGTAATGTAGGCACTGGATTGTGACTCAGAAATATGTTGATGGAGTGAATGTCTATGAACTGATCTGGATTGGGGAACAACACTAAGCCATAAATCAACAAGGCTAAGATCTCCTCAAAAGCATCATAGCTCATAGCCTTCAAGAACACTTGAGCCTTCTCTATCAACACCTTAGCAAGAATACCCTTAATTCCGCTTCTCGTTTCTAGAACAATGTCTGACCTCTTCAGATGTAGAGCTGCGGCAATAACCTCAGGTTTAGGCTCTTTCTCCAAGCCTGTGAAGGGTCTTTGATCAAGAACAGGTATACCCAGAAGTTTGGAGAATTCTTCTATTGTAGGAACCAGCTGATAGTCAGGAAATGTGAAGCAATGGTGCTTAGGTTCAAAGAACTGAAACAGAACACTCATCATGTCTTCACTGAACCCTGAAGTAACTAGATCCAGTAGCTAACCATGTCTCTTGATGAATTGGGAGTTTTCAGAAACTTGGGAAATCAATTCTTTAGGCTTAGCAGGTATCCCTACAAAGTTGATCCTGATAGTGTTTCTACGAGCAGAAGCCATGACCTGCAACAAAGAACAAAGATAAATCCTTTGGTCCTTGAAATGGTTAGTGAAAATGATATGCTTATGATGCATGATGATGCTATGATGTTATGCTCAATCACAAACATGTGGCACACACAAACAAGTCACACAATAGCCCTAGGTTTAAAGGCTTGCATGAGGTTCAAAGGTAAGTACCCTCCCCTGAAGTTTAGATGGTTCATCCTGTCCTATAAAGTAACCAGGTTCTAAGGGATCTCAATATCATTGATCCTTCACAAGGGTGGTTATTCAGTAGGCAGCTTACTTGCCAACCAAAACCCTCCAAGTTTAGGATCTCAATGAGTGTAGCATCGAGTATCAACCAACTTCAGTCTTCACCAAAGCCGGTTATCTCACTACTTTTCTAAAGGACAAGATGGGATAACTAGGGTTCTAAACGTTAGTTAGTGTATTGACAACGTATGGCAGCCCCATATTATCCTTAACTTACTTAAGGAACATAAGCACCAACCAAGAAGTCACACTAACTATGGCCACCAGATCAACCATATCGGTATACGCCGTACAGTTTCCTTGGTCTATTGCCATTTACCTAGGGTACACTAGATCCGGGTTAGGATCTTTCACACATAAGAGCACCCAACAAGTAAAGTAAAGCAAACATAGCAAACAAGTTTAAAATCATCTAATTCCTAAGGGTACCCCTCTTAGATTAATTCCCCAGCAGAGTCGCCAGTTCTATAACACGGTGGGAGAACTGACTTTAGTTATGTTGCGGATAGCAAGAGTCACCACCGACTTTTATTTTATCCAAAGGAAAGGGCATAAAAGAACAGAAAAGACCTTAAAAGATTTTTGGGTTCGGGGGGTAGGTTATGTAAAGGGAAGGTGTTAGCACCCTTTACATCCATGGTTATCCATGGGCTCTTAGTTACTTAGCTCACTTTAAAATGTTTTTGAAAAGTGTAGTGTGTGTTTAGAAATTTTCTTAAGTGCTTTATAATGATCCATGTACGGACATATATGAAGCCTTTGTTTTGAAAATTGCTTGAAAAATGTGAAGTGTTTGAAATGTTTTTGAAAAGTGAGCAAGTACATGAGAGGAACCTACCCTAAGTTAAGTCTTTTCTGTTCTTAAATATCCTTTAAATGGTAAGACTATCCCTATTATTAAGGAATAGGTAGTCATTACCTTGGATGTTTGAGGGACAAGTGAAGGGACATCTGTTATTTAGGCAACTGTAGGGTGTATAAGCAATTCGAAGGGACTTATCATCTTTATTTGAAAGGGACAAGATCATTACAAAGGCAACCATGAAGGGACTTGATCTTTTTATCTGTTAAGGGACTAGATGATATAAGATGAGGGACTTTGCTTTATACATCCTACTTGACCTTTTGTTTAGGCAACTTGAGAGGCAACCCTTAAGAAGTGAGATGGCGATCCAGGATCGACTTACGTGTGTGAGTGTACCAATTCAGATATTTATCTTTAAACTTTAATGATCTAAATTCAAATTTACATACAAACATGTTTTACACTCCCTATTTTACTAACCATAGCAATTAAAGATAAATAATAAAAATTATTCTACAACTATTACATAAGGGATACAATTACATTATAATACTTAAAATAATTAAAATAAATAAGCAAATAAATAAATAATTGGGTTAGTAATAATAATAATAAAATAAATAATCATATAAGAGATAAATAAATAAATAAAGGGGGTTAGTAGTAATAAAATAAATAAGAATAAGATGAAAGAGCATAATGATAAATACTAAATTAAAAGTTCAATTTTGAATGAATAATTATTTTTTTGAGTTTTTTAATAAAAGAAATAAATAATAAGTATTAATAGTTCTAATATTTTAATTTTGGGTACATATATAATAAATTAATTTACTAAAATAAAGTTAAGTTTTTTTTTAATTTGTTTAGAAAAGAATAAATTAAAGTTAATTATTTAATCCAATTATTTATATACATAATAATAATATAAACAAATTATAAATATAAATAGATACAATTTAAAATTTACAAACGCATAAATTAATATTCATAATTATAATTGAGATTTTTTTTGATTATTTAGAAAAAATAAATTAGGGTTTACTATTTAATTAAATTATTTACATATGAAAGCTATATTCAATAATAATTATAAACAAATTATAAAATAATGTACATAATTAAAATTTACAAATAAATAAATTAAGAATTATAATATAATTAAGATTTATATAAAAAAATATTAGGGTTTGGAAAATATTAGGTTTTATAGAATTAGGGTTTATAAACAAAATTAGATTTTTATATGAAAATATTAGGGTTAATTATATACAAATTATAAAATAAATATTCAAAATTAAAAATGAATTAAGAGTTAAAATATAATTAGGGTTATAGTTTAATTATCAATTAAAATTAATTGTAATTTAAAAATAATAATAATAATAAACAAACAAAACAAATGAAATAGAAGAAAAGAAAAGGGGGGAGGCCTGGTTTTGATCCCAGGACCTCCCCAATACCTGAAGAAGATTCCAGCCACTGGGCCAACGTGCGCGTTGGTGATAGCAAACAACATAACTTTGTTTTGTTCCATTCCTGCGTAACAAAAGATATTGAAGCAAAAAAATTGGTCTTGACTGGATTTGAACCCATGCCATTCAGTCAATCACGCATACACCAAAACCAGCTGAGCTACACGCATTAGTTGAAACAAAACAGCAACCATTTAATAAAATATTTAATCTATATTTTGAATTTCAAACTGGCGCCAGAACTTCATCTTCTTCCTTGGTACCTGCGTATTTTGCTACAACTTTTCCTATGAACTTTCCTGCGAAATTACAATGGCAGCAAAACCTACGAAATCCAATGATCAACAAAACCACAAAATTTCATAAAATTAAATCCATAAACATGATCCAGATGTCCATTCGAATCGATCCATGGTTTTAGAATCCATTTATGTTCCATAAATCATGAAGCCCTAAACCTTGGCCGAAACCCTAAGAATGGTGTTTTCATGATTCAGCCATGAAGCTTTGATCTAAGTATCCAGAAACGTTCTTGAAAAGCTTTGTGATGAAGAATCCGAATTTGGAATTTTTGATGAAATTTTGAAAACTTGAAACTTACTCTTGAGGCAGCCAATTCGTCTCTAATGCTTATGTTCATGTTGTATATATATCACTTGATGAAATTAGGTCAAAACATGTGACTATTCTTTGGACTTTTTGGATCAAGGAGATTGAAAAAGATCATGCTTTAAAATTCAAATATTCTTGAATACAACCTTGTTATTTTAAGACAATCACCATAACTTTCATATCAATCTGATCCAATTAACTTTCATGACCTTCTAGAATCAAAATATTTTTTAAATCTTCATATTTTATATTTTATTTGAATTTAAAATGATTTTTAATATAAAAAATCATAATAAATAAAATAAAATGAATAAAATTATGAAAATATTAAATAAATTTCGTGCATGATGTCATGGAATATATTGGGTCACAAAAAGTTCAGCCCATTTGAAGAATTATGGTTTTAAGACCCCATTTACTTCATAAACCACCCAAAAATTTCCCAACTTTGCAAGGGCACAAATCCTTCAATTTTAAGGCTATGAGGGTGTTATTTGACATTTTGGAAAGCTTAAAGAGTCCTCTAACCAACCCCATTGGTTTCATGTCCATATCTTTTACCATTCTCAAGTTATGCTCTTTTGAAGTTGTTGACTTTCAAAGGGACCTATAATGTCTTAGCTCATACCTTCCAAATGAAGCATTTTTGGGCTTGGCTTGTGAGACACAAAGTTGTAGAGAATTCAATTTCCTTCAAAATTAGATTTGGATGGGAAAAAATTGATGAATCATGTGAAAGTTATGGTTGGTCAAAGTTCAGTTGACTTTTCCTAAGGAAACCCTAATTTAGAAACTCCTGATTCTTGATGATCTGAAATCTTCTTGATGAATCATGATCAACCCTTGATCAAATGATGAATTTTACTTCATATAATTGATGTTGGCAAAAAATCATGAAGTTTGACTTTGGTTTGACCACAGTTGACCTTAGTTTGACTTTGTAACTACTTTGACTGATTTTGACCTATCTGATCATCTGACTGAGCAAACCTTTGGGAAAAGTCTTGAAACTTGTCATGGGGGTTCTTAAACACATGAGATATTATGAAGCTCACTTGAAGTCTTGGAAGTCCATTTAGCCTGATTAAAGTCAAAACCCTAGTTTTGGATGCCCTGCTTAGGAGGAGGCATTGTCTGAGAGAATTGTCAAACTTTCTGACTATTTGTGAACTTTGTGAACCTTGTGAACATCATGAGATGTCTTGTGAACCTTGTGAACCTTGTGAACCTCTTAGTGCACAAAGTCTTGTCTTGTGAGGGTAAATTTTGGGGTGCAACAGCTTGACATCTTGGAACAGCTGGGTGATGTCCGGATGATTTGGCTCCTGGATGAGCTTCTGAATAAGAAGATACCTTAGATCGAAGGAAGCATGAAGTTAGTTGATCTATTGTAGGAACACCTCTTCCATTTCTTTGTTAGGGTCTGGCCCAGTCTTGACTTTCTTGACATTGGCCCGAAGTTTTAGCTCTTATACTTCTTTCTTGATGTCTTCAGCTACTTGTTGACTTGTTTCCATCTTCTGAAGATAGTCTCTTCGTTGCTCGTGGGCTTTCTAAAGCAACTCTCCCTGCTTATTCAGAGTCTCTTGAGGGCCTTTGATCTTCAGCTTGTACTCGATCTCTACCTCCTTCTGCTTTCTCAGATGATCCTCCCACTTCTCTTGTCAGAGAGTCACAACTTCGTTGGCTTCATCCAAGGCTTTCTTATCCCTCCGTGGCTGACTCACCTTATGGGTTTTAGCCAACATTCGCTTCTTGAAGTAGATCTCTCGTTCTTTAAAGTCCTACTACTTGAGCCTGACTATCTCCTCAGCTTGACGAGCCCTCTCCTCTAGCTTCTGATTCTGAATCATCATCTTCTGGCATGAGTTAACAGCCTCTTGATTTTCATCTCTGAGCTGTTGTACAAAGCCTCCAACTTCTGGTAATCCTCCAATGGCATAGTCGCAGGAGGTTGAACCGATGCAGAGAAAGGGATTAGGGACACTTGAGCTTTCTTCCTTATACAGGCTTCGAATTAGGGGAACATTTGATTGTTTCTCTTTCCCAAGCGCTCTATACCCTTTCGCTTAACAAGTTTCCAAGCACCTACAGCTTCTCGGACCAAGGGAAGATTATCCTTCACGGGGAAATAGAAGGTCTGAACTAGCTATGATTCTTTGGGAACATTCTTGAGTGCATAACCCAATTGTCTTCTCAGGAGAATGGGGTTGTAATTGATGCCCCTAGCTACTCCTAAGAGAGGAGCATTGGGATAACCTCCACAGCTGGAGATGATATATTTCCCTTTTAGCTTCAAAGTGAACCACCTGACGTCCTTGGCAGACAACTTGCTTAGCTTCTGGGCCCAAATCACCTTGGGATCAGTGAAAGCTTCCATGATGGGTAGATGCCTCATAAACCATCTGTAGAACAAAGGAGAACAACACTTAACCAAACCACCCCACTTCTTCTCGTTCTTGTAATGTACTGAATAGTATAGATCACCCAGGAGAGTGGGTGCCAGATTCTTCAGCATAAAAAAAATGGATAGCATTCATGTCTACGAACTTATCCATATCAGCAAAGAGGATGATCCCATATATGGATAAAGCCGAGATAGCGCAAACTGACGCCCATTGACCAGCAACATCAAGTTCTCTAACTCTTCTTACCAAGAACTCCAAAGTAAAGCCAGGCACCCCAGCTTTGGTAGCAATTAGGTTATCAGATACCTCTGATGGGCTCAAATAAAGAGCCTTGGCAATGTCAAGATGAGTTGGTCTGGTCATCTTTGAATTGAAAGAAATCTGATCTTTGAGAGGCACCCCCAAAATCTCAGCATACTCTTCAAGTATATGACCCAACAGGAAGTCATGAAATGTGAAGCACCTGAGCCGCGGATCATAGTACTGCAACAAAGTATGAATGGCACTCCTTTGGAAACTATCCAGGTTAATTACCAGATCCAGAATGTCACTATAGCTCTTTGTGAAGTATCTAAGATGACCCTGGGTAATAAAAGACATCATCTGATTAAGCAAATCCACCTTAGTATCAAATAACTTGTAAAACACATTCCTTTTTCAGATTTCTTCCATTTCTGAAGCAGAAGTATGACCGGGAATAGTATGGACCCTGAGAATGAAAAAGAACACAAATGATTAATGATGTCATGATGCTTATGCAAGGCAATACATGTGATCAGTGACATGTCTGTGATGTGTCAATCATATAATCATGTATGTGTGCAGAGTCACGATAGCAATCATAACATCAATTCTCTGAACAGAAATCCGGGATCTCAGAACCAAGGAATCAAAGGACCAGATCACAATACTGAACAATACTGATAAAGTGGGTATGTTGGAAGTTTTAGGGTTCCTACAAACCTGTAAAACCCTCTTATCTCACAGGTGTGCTACTCGGGTCAACATCACGGACTCTCAAAGCCGAATAGCAATAATACGTCCACCATTTCTGAGAAATGGCTCATGACCAAATCAGGCAATCAGTTTGGCATTATGTACTACTCAGGGAGGTCTCAGCTGAGTCCAAGGAAACAAGCATCCCTCACAAGTCCCCAACTTCAAGCACTAAATCGAGAAACAATAGTACATTCATCCCGAAGGGTACAATACTATCGTCATAGGAACATTTTTCTTTAACTGGATTCCTATGAGAGAACCAGGACATCCTAAGCGAGTTCCTAGTGGGCCCTCGGATGTGTGTGGGTTTGCCAACAAATGTGGTCTACCACTGTCATCACTGGAGAGGGTTGTTTCTACTAAGGTTCTCAATGATTGGTCACTAGATGCACATAACTAGCAAGGTCGTACCTTGAAATGGAGTAATCTCCACACAGAATAGTTCCAAGAAGGTCGCAATCTGGGTGTGGAACACATCCCCACTCATTATGGTGAGATGCCATTGGAGTATAATGTATGTCCATGCTAATCCTATGGTGCACTTGAGTAGGGTAATTGGCTTATCTCACAGTAACTCCCACCCAAAGAAAAAATGAAAACCAGCACAATCCAGTATATATGATGCATGGAAAATAAATACTGAAAGTGGTAAATAAATGTTGTAAAGTAAAACTATAAATAAAACAGTATATAAACACTCAGCAACACACAGGTAAACACCCAATGAAACAAAAACAGACAGGCACTAGGATTGACTCTCAAAAGGGGAAACCAGAGATTCTGGGTTCGATCCCCAGCAGAGTCACCAGCTGTCGCTCCCAGGATTTTCATCCTAGTACAAACGCGAAATTGGCGCAGAAAAGGTAGAGTCGCCAGCCATGCATTTTTATCCCGAATGAATGGGAAAGGTAGTGTTACATAAACCTAATAAAAAAGGAAAGTATGAGGTCCTGCGAACCAAAGATACTGGGTTCGGGAGTCGGTTACAACCTGGGAAGGTATTAGTACCCCAGATCGTCCGTCGTACCCGACGGAATCCACGCTTGTTAGTCTGTTTCAAAGGGTAAAAGAGTAAATTGATGTTGAATAAAACTGCAAACTGGAATTAGAATGAGAAAGGGAACTGGAAAAGAGAAAGGGAAAATGTAGGGAAAATAAAGAGTGTGCTCGAACGGGCCCTACCCCGCTGCCTACATACCTCATAGGGAAAATAAGGATCAGAGTCGACGTAGTTCGCCTAACTAAGGCGGGAACTATTTTTGTGTTTTTTATGAGTTGGAACTGCGTATGCCTTTGCTCAGGTGTTGTTGGCTCGTCAGGTACGAGTGTGTAACCTAGGTTAGTGCGGTTTTCTAATCCTAATGAGAAAAAGAAAAATAAAGGGAACTAGAAATCAACTTACTTCTTAAGGAAGCAAAGTCATTTCTGAGGGGATTAGCATGAAGTTGCGAAAACTAAGAAAATGCTAACACAAATACACTTTGAAAGCATAAAGAATTTTAAAAGGAAAAGGTTAAGTGAACATACATCCACCTCCCTAGAAAACAAAGGTTAGTAGGATAAACATGATAAAAGGAATGAGGTAAACAAGTACCAAACAAAACCTAATTCATCTAGGACCTAATCTAGACTCAATCCTAAGTCTAAGGGACCTAAAAGCTACGCAAAGCAAAAATCCAGCAGCTACTATAGCTCCTATAGCACAAACAGCTACCAAATACAATGTAAAATGCAAACAGCTTATTACAGCTAACAAACAGCATGCAAAATAGGTGTAAAAAGTGTGAAAACAACATATATTTTACAGCCACTGCATCAAAATACATCTATGAAAACAGGACAGATTTGAATGATTTTTCAATTATGCATACAATGAATGGTAACTAATGAACAAACATCATATAATATGATCAAAACAACATCAACATGAAAGATTAACATGGATTATGAACATGTAAGTATTTACAATGACTTGCTCATTAAATAATGCACAAAAATAACAAAAGCAACAAGTATGCATTTTCAAGTTTTGAGCAAATAGGCACAAAATATGAAGTATGAACATGTATCCCCTAAGATCAACACTAAGCATGCAATTAATACAAAAATCAGAACTGATATTAACATGAAAATGTGATCAATCAAGCAAAAATTCAAGAACATGCACACATATGAATATTCATTTCCAAGTAAAACATCGCAACATAGCATTTAAGCACTTAATCAAAACATGTATGTATCACAAGTATGAAGCAAACCTGAACTTGAAATGATTGTTGGCAGGCTAATCACTAAGTTTGAACATAGCAACAACATTCTCAAACCATTTTATGCACATTTTCACAAATAAGCACAAAATATGCAAAAGTAACAAATACGCATGTCGAAATGACTCGAAACTATGGAATCATGCACCTAAATCGATCCTAAAAATTCCCTAAAATCATGATCTAATAACCTATGAAGATTAAAGGAACAATGAAGATAAAATATGAAATGAAACAAACAATGAACACCATTCTGCATAATGTTAACCGGTTAACGCTGGAAGTTAACCGATTAACGGTCCTAAAACTCACGCAACTAGGTTGAAAAAACACGTGTTAACCGGTTAACACTGAACAGAATGCCAAAACAAATCAAGAAATAAGCACTTTTGGTCACTAACCTACTTCTAAAGACTCCTATTACATCCATGAACATGCTAGCACGAATTTTCTACTCAAACATAGATTCCTAACACTTATTAGCATCAAGAATAAGCTACAATTCTAGCTTCTAACAATTGAAATAATCAAAACGCAAGCAAATCGTAAAACGATCAAAATGAAATCAAACGATAAACAATCGAAGAATGTCATACGGCGAGATGAAGTGAATAAATTAAATGTGAAACGGTTTCGAATTACCAACCTACAAAACGGAGGATTGCTTTGGCGATTGTTGCAGTGTCGATCGGAACACGAATGAAGAAGAAAACCGGAGATCCGATATGCTTTCGCGAATGCACAAAATAAATGGGATTTGACGCCGATCTTGATGAACACTTGTACAATCACTTTCAAGAAGCCAAAATCAATCCAAAACAGTAACAACTTCTCCAATAAGCCAAGAAATCAAGGTTGGAAGAAGGTTATGCTTCAAGTTCTTCAAGTTTCAATGCATGAGGCTTGGGCATGTAGCTAGCTTGGGTCTTAGGTTTGGGAAATGAGGTTAGGAATTAGGCTTGGAGTTAGTTAAAGTTGATTAGGGTTTCTAGAATATTCCTTGGAATATTCCTTGGAAGAGTCTAGAAAGTGGTAGAACTTTCAAGGCTAAATGAAATGTGAAAGTGGAGTGTGAAACAAGGTCGAAAAAATAAAGGGAAAAAAAGTGGAGGGAAAAGAGAAAGCAACTAATTTTTGAATTTTTTGTTCAAAATCCACGCCCGTTAACCGGTTAACCCCAGGCGTTAACCGGTTAACAGATGAAAATTTTGAAATTTCCATTATTTTGGTAGGTTAGCTTGGAAATAGTTCCGAGTTATTTTTGTGATATTAATTTCCTCCTTAAGCTCCATTGATTGATAAATATCACTTGATCACAATTCTCATGCTCATGCGGATGATGATGATTTATTTTATTATTTTTCTGAATGCAATGCAATATGGACGGATATGCCGGATGACGAAGCACAAACCACTTGAGGTTGATAATAAATTAAGAGCGTGAATTTTAGGGTATTACAGTAGTCTTTACCTTGGATGATGTAAGGGACAGGCGTAGGGTCATTGTATGGTCATAAAAGGCAACCTGTAGGGGTGTTTTAGTAATTCGAAGGGACGATCATCATTTTTGTAGGGTCATCGAGGGACAAGATTATTTATTCGTAGGCAACTTCGAAAGGATTATGATCTTTTAATATTGAAGGGACTATGATTATTTTTAATCTGAAGGGACATTTACTAAGACACCCCGACGTTCGAGGGACTGGACCATGTTTTAAAGGCAACCAAGAGGGGAAACCGTAGGAGGTGCAGATGGCAATCGTAGAACGATCAACTTACGTGTGTGAATATTAGTTTCAGATATTTATCTTATAATCAGTGGACTAAGTCCAATTTATTTATCATACCATCTTTATACTCCCTAAATTACTAACCACACATTTAGTTTGCAGAAATTAAAAGCGGAAATTAAAGTCCTACGCTATTATATTAGGGGAGGGGGTACATTTATCTTTTAGAGGGGATTGCAGAAATTAAACCTAACCTATTACACAAGAGAAGCAGTTACATAATCGGAAAAAGAAGCGAGGAAAGTAAATTTACATGATCATGCGTCCTATACAAATTCTCTAAAAAGAATAATAAGAAAATAAAATAAGTTTTAAAAATTAGGTTAAGAAAAATAATTAATTATTTTATGAAGAATTAGGGTTTTGAGAAAAATCAGGGTTTAGAAAAAAAAAACAAGGTTGATTAATAAGGGTTAAAATAAAATTAGGGTTTGATTAGGGTTAGTAAAAAATTAGGGTTTGATTGAATTAACCTAATTAATTAATTTTATTTACAATTTTAAATAAAACATAATTAACTAAAATAATATATAAAAACAAATTATGTGAGAAAATTATTAAACATTATTTATAAAATTGTTTTTTTAAGAAAAATATTAGAGGTGATTATTTTAATGGTTAATTGTTAATTAGGATTAGTTATTTAATTAATATAATAATAATAATTAAAAAAGATAGAAAAAGAAGAAGAAAATAATGTCTAAAAAAGAAAGGGGAAGGCCTGGATTCGAACCCAGGACCTCCATTTCACAACCTCAACGCGCAGCCACTGAGACACTTGTGTTCCTGCGTCAAATAAACAACAATAATATATTATAAAATAAAAAATATTTCAAATATAGAAAATACGCGTAATCAAGAATCCCTAATCATCTCAATCAAGAATCCCTAATCTCGAGCTCTAAACCCTAGCCATGGTGTTCTTCGATTCCTGCAATGAAACTACAATCTAATTGCCTGGAAAGTTGCTATACAATCAAACAAACAACATTATATCATCAAAATCAATTAAAAGTGCAAGAATCAGTGAAATCGAAAACGTGAAAATATGACATGAACCTGAATTCGGTTTGGTCGATTTATGAGGTTTTTGATGAAGGTGATGATCAATATAGGTTTAGAATACACCAAGGAAGATAATGGAACTCTTCAAACCTTTCAAAGATCACTAGAATGGCACAACCGAATGGTCAATTTTCTTGGAACATTTTGAAATTTGGTGGTGGTCTTTTGCTCTGATTTTTCGTCCCCTGGTCTTGTGATCATCTTAGGTATATATAAGGGTGTAATTCAGGTTAAAATTTTGGGGCTTGATGAAGCTTCCTTGGGTTGTTTGGATGTGAAGAAACCATGTTTCCTATTTTGTCATAAATCATATAAAATCATCATTTTTTAGTCTTACACGAATTGGGATGTGATCAATCAACATAATCATCAAATATTTGATCCCAAAATAATTTTGGAATCAAATATTTGATTTTTTTTATGATTTATTTCAATTAAAATTGAATTTAAATGATTAAAATTCAAAATAATGTAAAATAAATAATAAAAATCAGAAAATATGATCAATGGGTCGTGGATGGTCTCATGTTTGAGTTTGGATTGAAATATTATGGGCCCATTTGAAGAAAACTTGAGTTTTGGTCTTTTTTGCTTGATACACCTCCTCAAAATTCCCCAACTTCAACAATGCATAATTCCCTCAATTTTCATCCCATGAAGGTGTTCTAGGACGTTTTAGAAATATTATAGTGTCCTCTAACTTCTCCTGTTGGTCCCATGTCCATTTCAGTTTCTATTTTTAAGTTATGAGCTTTTGAAAAAGTTGACTTTTGTTGACTTTTAAAAGGACCTGTAATGTCTTGGCTCATATCTCTCAAATGAAGCATTTTTTGGCCTTGGCTTGTGAGACACATAGTTGCAGAGAATTGAATTTCCTTCAAAATGAACTTTAGATGGGAAATTTTTGATGAAGCATGTGAAAGTTATGGCTGGTCAAAGTATAGTTGACTTTTCCTACACAAAACCCTAATTTAGTAACTCTTGATTCTTGATGATTCTGAGGTTTCCTTGATGAATCATGATCAACCCTTGATAAAATGATGAATTTCACCTCATAATCTTAATGTTGACCAAAATCTTGAAGTTTGACTTTGTGTTGACAACAGTTGACTTTTTGACCAAGTTAACTGATTTTTGGATCATCTAAGCATCTGACTGGCCAAACTTGTAGGGAAGGCCTTGAAACTTGACATGAGGATCCTTTGAAGTATGTGGGATGTCATGAAGTCCACTTGAGGCTTTAGAAGTCCAATTTACCTTGAGAAACTCAAAACCCTAGTTTCATATTGCTTAGGAGGAGGCTTTGTATGATGAAACCTGAAATCCTTTTGAGCAATTGTGAATCTTGTGACTATTAGGAGACCTCTTGAGACACATTATCTTGAATATGGGAGGGAAAATTTTGGGTTACAACACTATTCATCTGTACGACAACCCTATATTGATAATGATTAGTTAATGATTATAATTTACTAGAATAATATTATTAATAATAGGTAATTAAGTAGTTATATAATTTAAAACACAATGTCATCTTTCTACCCATGTTACCATCTCATTCAAACCCAAAAACCATCTCATTCAAACCCAAAAACGTCAAAATAGGGAAATTATGGTGAGCGTGGATCGAACACACGACCTTCAAATCTTCAATCAGACGCTCTCCCAACTGAGTTATCCCCGCTCGTTGAGATATCATTAATAGATCATATATACCACTATTAATTTTTGAGGTTGTGCTTATCCACGATCATCATCATTTATAGTAACATAACAATTTTTATGTTGACCATTGGATCTATTAATAGACCTGAACTAAAGTTTGAAGAAGAAATTTCTAAAATGGGAAGAAGATCTTGTTTCCAGGATGAAATAAAGGCTTGAAGAATCGTGTAATATTATTGCAAAATTCCTAGATCGGACCCCTTATTTCCAGATAGATGCAAAGCAAAAGACTTTTTTAACATATTCGGTTGTATTGGAGAGATAGTTGAGGTCTTTATTTCATCAAAGAGGAACAAATTCGGTAAAAATTTCGGGTTTGCGAAATTCAAAGAGGTGACTGATGTGAATTATTTAATTGTGAAATTGGACAATGTTTTAGTCGATGGAAAGAAGATTCACGCAAATTTTCCTAGGTTCGAAAGGAGTTTCGGTATCGGCGCTAGTGTTACCCAAGAGGTGAGAACTGGTCGGTTCAACAGCCGAATGTTCAAATTCATAGAGGGGGTGGAGGTGCGGTACCGAGAAGAGTGGCTAGGACGTTTACTAAAGCTTTTATTAACAATGATAATTTGGAAGTGGCTAGGAATAAATAGTGGGTTAACTTCCTTTCTAAGGAGGAGGATAAATTAAGATTTTCGAAGGCGTGTGCTGGTCAAGTAATCATCCTAGGTTCAACTTATTGCATCCATTCTTATCTCGAGATGGAGGGTCTTTTTTCGGTGAAATTTACATCGATGGGTGTTAATCTTTGTTTAATCGAGGAAGTGGGAGAAGGTTATATCGAAGAGTTAATAACGAAGGGTGAAGATTGGTGGAAGAAATGGTTTAAGGAGATTAGGCGTTGGAACGAGAAGGATATTTGTGATGGAATAATGGTGTGGATTCAGGTTTACGGAGTTCCTACACATGCTTAGAACAGTGACTTCTTTGTGGAATTGGCTAACACTTTGGGGGGGGGGGGGGGGGGGGTTTCAAGCATTAACGATAACACTGTGAATGGGAGTGTGTTGGACATTGCAAGAATTCGAGTGAGAATCTCTCTTTCATTCAATATACCAAATTTGTTGCGGGTTATTATTGATGATAGGCCAGTGATTTTGCATATCAGATAAGAGGCGAGTGGATCCCTTAATTCCGGCTCAGGTATATTCTCAACTCAAATTACTGATTCTTCCTCTTCTGGTTCAAAGGAATGGTGGTCAAACCATTATTTTACAGAGAACGCTGATTCCGATAGATAAGGGTATGAAGATTGTATTGAAGAGTTTTTTTCTTCTATTAAAGTTGTTTGTACTCATAAGGGTGGAGTTGCGGGCAACAGGGAGGATAATGCAGTTGTTGTTTGTTATAAGCAAGATAGTCCCTTTGACTCGGTTAATTCTAATTATGAGTTTAGTGTTAATTTGGTGGAGGGTGGTAACGAGAAATATGTAGCCTGGTGCAGTTTAGAGGAACCAGTATCTTCTGGTGGCAGGGGCCTGGTATACATAATGGTAGCAAATTTCTAGGGCGTGCGGCTTGTTGTAGTAAGCAAGGGACAGTTTCCTCAGGTTGTAGCAGGAACGAAGGATCTTTTGATCTAGCCATAGCTATAGCCAGGATCTCTGCATTGTTTGAGGAAGTCT
Source organism: Lathyrus aphaca (assembly GCA_963966055.1). NCBI lineage: Eukaryota > Viridiplantae > Streptophyta > Magnoliopsida > Fabales > Fabaceae > Lathyrus > Lathyrus aphaca. Next base: position 65,510,573 of record OZ014520.1, on the reverse strand, counting down.
CGGTAGTCTATGAAACTCAAGCTCAAGGCCCTTTGTCTATTAAACCGAGGATTCATATGGTACCTAGCTGCATAGATAAAGAATCTGTCAGTGAAGAGGAACCTGACAGTGAAAAAGATATTGATTTCATTGTAGCAGTGTCTTTTCAAGGCACTCAACCGAGGAAAATCAAGGAGAAAAAGCTGAAATTCTTGAATTTCGACAGTTCTAGACCTTACCAAAAGAACTTATTGAAACGCATGAAGAATTTCAAGAATAAGGGGAGGATTTCATCTAAAAACAATGGCATGTCTGATTCTGTTGCAGACCCAGAATGTCCAGTGGTAAATTCGGATAAGCTTGCGAATTTCTCTGCCCCTAATTGCCTTATTCCGAACTCGGCTGGCACCAGTGTTGTCCACCATAGTGAACAATTAGAGAACTCTTATATTATCAGAAACAATGGTAAACAGTGAGAGTTTTTGTATTGTAATGTTGGTAGTAAATTATGGAAAGGGGGTCTATTAAATTTTTGGAGGAAAGTATTTGTAACGTTTGGAGTAATACTGACATAGGGTATTCATTCTTGAACGCGGAGAGAAGGTCAAGTGGTCTATTAACTTTTTGGAGGAAAGTATTTGGAGAGGTTTTGTTTAGTTTCAAAGGGGAGGGTTTTTTAGGTATCAAGATTTTTTGGATGTCTCGTATTTATTATGTGGTGAATGTCTACTCCTCTTTTTAGTTTGCTCTTAAGAAGTTGTTATGGGCAAATTTGTTGGAATTAAAAGGGAGATTTAACGATGAAGAATGGATTATCGGAGGGGAATTTAATGCGGTTAAAGGTTGTAGGGAAAGGAAAGGGATGGTGGAGGTGGAGGTGGGAAATAATGTTGAAATGAGATCTTTTATGGAATTCATAGAAGATAGTTTGTTGGTTGACGTGTCGTGTAAAGGGAAGAAGTTTTCTTGGTATTACGGTGATGGTAAGTCTATAAGTAGAATCAATTGTTTCATTTTGCCGGACTCTATAGTCAATAGATGGGGGGTCATTGGTCAACTCATTGGTTCAAGAGACTTGTCGGATCATTGCCCAATTTGGTTGATAACGGATAATATAAATTAGGGGGCTAAACCTTTCAAGTTTAACAACAAATGGTTTTTCTTTAGTTCTTTTATTCCTTTTGTGGAGAAGGAATGGAAAGAGTTCAAGGTTGAAAGAGAGGGGGTTTTATTTTAAAAAAGAAACTTAGACTTCTTAAAGAAAAGCTTAAATGATGGAATAAAGATGTTTCTGGGAGGATTAATTTGGAGGTGGAGGAGGGAGTTAGGGATATTAATTTTGGTGACGAGAGGGCGGAGGTTGAAGATGTTGGGTTGAATCCTGATATCATATTAAATAGGAAGGAAGCGTCGAGTAGATTTTGGAAAAAGTTGAGGATAAAAGAAAATATGTTTCTCCAAAAATCGAGATTAAAGTGGCTTAAGGAGGGAGATTCTAATCGTGGATTCTTTCATAAGGTCATGAAAGATATGAGAAGACACAACCACTTAGGCCTTATTATCACTCATAGAGGTATTATGGAATCGATTGAGAAGGTGAAGGAGGAGGTTCGAAGTCATTTTGCTTCCAAATTTGTTGAATCGGAGTGGGATAGGCCTTTGTTGGAGGGGATTAATTTCAAAAGTCTTAGTGTGGATGAGAGTTTTGCTCTTGAAAGACCTTTTCAATAGGAGGAGATTAAAGAGGCGATATGGGGTTACGATGGTTTTAAAAGTCTGGGCCCATATGGATTCTATTTCTTTTTTATTAAGAAATGTTGGTACTTTTTGAAAGATGATTTTATTCAGTTTTACAATAGCTTCCATGTGGGCAACGGTTCTTTGAAGACGGTTACATCTTTTTTTCTAACTTTGGTTCCAAAATCTCCGAATCTGGTTTCTTTGGACGATTACCGTCCAATTTGTTTAGTGGGTTGCTTATATAAAATGATTGCTAAAATGTTGGTGGAGAGATTGAAAAGGGTTTTAAATTTGATTATTTCTCCATGTCAAAATGTTTTTGTTCTGGGAAGGCAATTACATGATTGTGTTTTGTGGCTAACGAAGTGGTTGACTTTGCTAAGAAGGAGGGTAGAAATTGTTTCCTTTTTAAAGGCAGCTTTGAAAAGGCATACGATAAGGTGAGTTGGAATTTCTTAAGGTATATGTTATCAAAGATGGGGTTTGGGCGGTTTGGAGGAAATGGATGGAATTATTGGTGTTTCAAAGTAAGATGTAGATTTTAGTCAACGGGAGTCCCACTAAGGAGTTTGTTGTTGAAAGAGGGTTGAGACAAGGCATTCCTCTTTCTCCATATCTTTTTGTCTTGGTTGCAGAAGGTTTAACGAGGCTGGTGAGAAAATCTTGTGAAATTGGAGAATTTAGTAGCTTTGATATTCATAGAAGATGTTCGGTAGATATGTTACAATTTGTGGATGACACTTTGTTGGTGGAAGTGGGTACTTGGAGACATGTTTGGGCTATGAAGACGGTTTTGAGAGCTTTTGAGCTTGTTTCGGGTCTTAGCATTAATTACCACAAAAGCAAATTGATTGGTATTAATTCTAATACTCATTTTTTGGAGGTGGCCTTTGTTGTTCTTTCTTGCAAGGTGGAAGAGAGTAACTTCATTTTTCTAGGTATTCCGATCGGATTTAATCCTCAGAATTTCTCTAGTTGGATTCCTCTCTTTTTGAAGATGAAGAAGCGCTTAACGGGGTGAAAAAATAAATTTCTCAATCTTAGGGGGAGAATTACTCTCTTGAAGTCCATCTGATGTGCTTTAATATTTTTTACCATGTATTTTTACATGATGCCTTTGAAAGTTATTAAATAATTCAATAAGATTCAAAGTATTTTTTTGTGGGGTGGCACAGATGAGAAACAGAAGATTCATTGGGTTAGTTGGAAGAATGTTTGTTTACCGGTAGAGAAAGGGAAGCTAGGCATTAAAAATTTGGAGGATTTTAATATAACCCTTCTTAATAAATGGAGATGGAGAATTCTTAAAAATCAACATAGTCATTGATATAATTTGTTAAAAGCTAGATATGGCGATATTGATACGAAGGTTATTTGTGGAGAAAATAATAATATTGCTTCTTCTACAACATCTTTTTGGTGGAAGGATATTTCTTCGATTTGTAAGAATTTTCATTTGGATCCTTTTGTTTATTGTAGTAGATTCAAGGTGGGAAAAGGCTTTAATATTCCTTTTTGGAAGGCTAGATGGGTGGACGGAGTTTTGTTGAAGGAGGAATTTCCAGATTTGTATCCGGCATCGGCTTTGAAGAGGGTTTCGATAGCGACAATTGGGGGTGGTGTGACCGAATTTGTATTGAGGTGATTTTGGTCTTTGAGGGGCGGTAACTCATAATCCGAGCTTATTGACTGATTTGGTTTCTTTGAAGGAGAGGATTATTGACCATGATATTTTAGAGGATAATTTCGATAGTATTTCTTGGGTTTTATAACCCGGTGATGGTTTTTCGGTGGTATCGTGTTATGCCTTTTATGCTTTTTTTTCATATTTTGTTTGGTCCTTTTAATAGGTACGACGAGGCATTGGCTCTTATTTGAAAATGGAGGTTCCTTTCAAGATAAAGGTTTTGGTTGGAGACTTTTGGTGAATAGACTTCCAACAAAGGACCTTTTGGCTTTTAGAGGTATTAACTTTAGTATTGATACTTTGAAATGTGTCTTTTGTGGGATTGATTTGGAAAACTTGAGTCATTCCTTTTTTGCTTGTAATATGGTTAAGTTTATTTGGATAGAAATAGTTAATTGGATAGGTAGTAAGTTAGAAGTTAAAGGGGAAGAGTGTCTTCCGAAATTTATGCAATGGTACGAGTTTTGCCGTGTAAAAAAAAGTAAAGGAGGACAAATCAGGAGTGATTTGGTTAGCTATCGTTTGGAGCCTTTGGTTGTTAAGGAACGAAGTTTGTTTCCGGTTGGAGGAGTGGAACCACAACGATACGGTGTGGGGTATAAAAAAACTTGATTTGGAAGTGGTCTTTTTGTGGAGAGATTACTTATTCCAATTGTAGTTTTTACGAATTTAGTAAAAATCCTTTACTTTTTTTTTCGTAATTGTAATTGGTTAATAGTTTCTCTCTTTTTTATCGGGTCATTCCCGCTTATGGTGTAAACGGGTTGGAGAACCCTTAGTTCTCCTATTTATAATATCTTACTTACACAATAAAAAATAATTAAAATACAATAAATGTATATAAGTTGATGGAAAGAATTATTAAATATACATTAATATTCTAAAATGACAAATAATTTGAGACAAATAAAAAAAAATTAAAAATGATATATATTGTGAGAAGCATAGGCGATTCTTGGACCCGGCCAGGCTGGGCACATGCCCAGGCTCTGGTGGCCCAAATTTTTTTTTTTTAGTGTTAAAATAAAACGCAAAAATAAAAATTAAAAAAATAAAAAATAAAATAGAAGGCAACGAGAAGGAGAAGAAAGGGAAGTTGCGACTGAAACAACAAACAACATCATCCATCTCTCATCTCTACGTTTTCTTTGCACTGCATCATCTATTTTTCAAGGTATATTGATTTCTTTCTTGAGATTGACAGTGTATTGATGATAAAATTGGGGGGAAATTTCTTGGTTGTGTATTGATGATAAAATTGGGGCAAAATTTCTTGATTATATATTGATGGATTGATGACAAATTTGGGGCAAAATTTATTGAATGAGTCTATGTGAATGTGAAGAAGAAGAATAAGAGAGAAAGGGAATGCTTCGCCACTGCTCATGTTTTCATCAGTGTGTTAGCCGTGTTCTCTTGTCTTGTCTGTGTGTATTGATAATGATAATATAGCAAGTAGCAAGTAGCAACACCAACATATATATAATGACAACTGTTTGAATATATTTTTTAATACTAGTATTGACTAGTCTATTGTTGTTTAACTTTAACAATTAGAAAGATATTATTAATTTATATCTACACATGTAGATGTAGTAGACTATAAAGATAAGTAGTCAGTAGATAAGTTAGACAAGACAAGACAATGTAGGTTCATTTATTGATATTTGTGATGAAAAAGTATATATAATAGAAATTAGAAAACAAGTTGCTAATATAAATTCAAATTATGCAATTCTAATGACTAGTGGAACTAGCTCTCAGTCTCAGTCGTAGAATAGAAGTTCAAGCTGCATATTATATGTAAAAAGTATAATATAATAATATAGCAAGTTAGCAACTTGTTAATATATAGCAACTTGACTCTACTAGCTCAATATTTAACATTATATTCAAATTTTAATGTATAATAGTAGTTCTAAAAAGTATATATATATATATATATATATATATATATATATATATATATATATATATATATATATATATATATATATATATATATATAATAGAAAACAAGTTCTTATAATATGTAATAGAAAACAAATTGTTAAATTAATCCAAATTCTATATTCTATATTAAAATCATAGATTTTATTTTTTTTAATTGTAGTTCTATTTTTTAATTATTAGTCTTATATCATTAATTCTATTTTTAATTCATTGCTTCATTTTGAATTTCAGAATGAGGAGATTTTTAGTTGAATCAGAATCAGAACCAGAACCACCGCCTAATGTAGTTAATGAGTTTAACCCAAATGAGATTGTGCGTGATCCAGGTCGTAGGAAACAAATTAATGAGTATGCTCCGGATATTCAAGACCAAGTGAGGAGGGCATATATTTTGAAGGGTCCAATGCAATCGGATTTGCCAAGCTTTCCTCGAACTCCATTTGGAAGTGTTAAAAGAGCATTTAATAAATCATGGTATAAGAATTATACATGGTTAGAATACAGTGAGATCAAGGATGCAGCTTATTGTTTTTATTGCTTTCTCTTTAAGAAACCTGGGAGGGCCGAGCACTTTGGTTTTGAAGTCTTCACTAAAAGCGGATATAAAGATTGGAAGCATGCATCTCAAGGCTTGAAAGATCACGTTGGTAGTCATAATAGTTTGCACAACTCATGTGTCAAGCACTACGATGATTATAATAATCAGAGACAAAGTGTGGCTAGTAAGTTTATTAAAGCAACCAAGGAATCTGAAGAATTGTATAAGATTCGTTTGACTTGTTCTATAGATTGTTCAAGATATCTCATTGCACAAGGCATGGCTTTTCGTGGCCATGATGAATCCTCTAGTTCTCTAAGTAAGGGAAATTTTAGAGAGATGGTAGATTGGGTAAAAGCTAAGAATGAACAAGTGAGAGATGCTTTCGATCGTGGTGGGAAAAATTGCACAATGACTTCCAGTGACATTCAAAAAGAGCTTGCAACGTGTTGTGCACATGAAGTTACCAAGGTGATTATGGAAGAGCTTGGGGATAAACAATTCTCCGTGCTTATTGATGAGTCACGTGATATATCTGTCAAAGAGCAAATGGCGGTGATGTTAAGGTTAGTAGTTGTATTTTCCAATTTCCAATTTTCATTACGTATTTCCAATTTCTAATTTCCAAATTTTCGTCAAGTAAACTTGTTGGGCTTGTTTTAGGTTTGTGAGCGACAAAGGGAATGTTGTGGAACGATTTATTTCTCTACATCATGTCAAAGATACGACATCTGAGTCATTAAAGGATGCTCTTTATGGTATTCTTGATAAGTACACGTTATCTATTTCAAGGATACGAGGACAAGGATATGATGGAGCTTCAAATATGAGAGGTGAATTTAATGGTTTGCAAAGAAAGATTCTAGATGAAAACCCGTATGCTTTCTATGTCCATTGTTATGCTCACCGTTTGCAATTGGTTGTTGTGTCTGTTGCTAGTAGTTGCTCATCTATTCATGATTTCTTTGAATATATCTCCTTGATTGTGACCACAACAAGTGCATCTTGTAAGAGGAGGGATGCTTTGACGGAGGCACAACACCAAGATATTTTAAATAAACTTGAGAGTGGTGAGATATCTAAAGGAAGGGGTTTGCACCAATCATCTAGTCTCATTAGACCAGGGGATACTAGATGGGGTTCACATCATACTACATTGCTTCGTATGGATCAAATGTGGTCCTCCGTGTTAAATGTGCTTAGTATGGTTGATGAAGATGGACGTGGACCATCTCAAGCAGCGGGTTTGATAGAAAAAATGGAGAGCTTTAAATTTGCTTTTATTTTGAAGTTAATGTTAAAATTGTTTGGCATTACAAACGAGCTTTCACATGTCTTGCAAAGAAAAGATCTTAATATTGTGATTGCCATGGAATTAGTTGATGTTGTCAAATCTCGATTGGCCACAATGAGAGAGACTGGTTGGGATAATTTATTTGCAGATGTCCAAGAATTTTGTGTTGCTAAAGGTATTCCGGTTCCAAATATGGATGACGAAATACCGGTTCGGGGTCGTTCAAGGGCAGAAGGGAGGACTATCACTAATCTTCATCATTACCGTGCAGAGATTTTTTATGTTGCTATTGACAAAATATGTGTGGAGATGGATCACCGCTTTAATGAAGGAAGCAACATTATCCTTGATTGCTTCTCATGTCTTGACCCTAAGAACTCTTTCTCCAAGTTTGATGTTGATAAGCTTGCTCGTCTTGCTGATATTTATCATGCAGACTTTTCTGATGATGACCGTGCAACAATAAAGGATCAACTTGACACTTATGTTCTTCAAATGAAAAGAAATGCTTCATTTTCCACTTGTGAAGATGTTCAAAGTTTGGCTATGAAGATGGTTCAAACTGAGAAACATTTGGTATTTCCATTGGTTTACAAACTTATTGAGTTAGCTTTGATATTGCCGGTGTCGACAGCATCCGTTGAAAGAGCTTTTTCAGCAATGAAGATTATCAAGTCTAAATTGCGCAATAAGATCAACGATGTGTGGTTCAATGACTTGATGGTATGTTACACCGAGCGGGAGATATTCAAGTCACTTGACGATATTGATATTATTCGAACATTCAGCGCAAAGAAGTCTCGGAAAGGACACTTGGCTCGTGGTTTTATTTAACATGCTATTGTAAGGTTATGTTTCATCTCTTTTATTTTAAACTATACTTTTGTTGACAAAATGACGAGTCTCTTTTAATTTGATTGATGATTATTTATAGATTTATATATTATATACAATACGGTCTTTAAACTTTTGCCCAGGCTTTATAATTTTTCTGGCTTCGCCACTGGTGAGAAGGAGGAATTAATAATTTATATAGGTGTTTATAATTAAGGAGTAGTTTTTCTTTTTAAATAGTCAAACAAGACTCATACTCCTACAAGACTTTTGATAAAAAGTGGGATTTGCTTTTATTATTCATGTTTCTAAATACTCCAAAAGACTTATCTTAGTATTATTATTTAAATTAAATTAAACAACAGTTTTTTTCTTTATAGACATACTATTATGGTATTTTATCTTTCAACTCAACTTTAATTTATTTCCTTTTTGAAGAAAACTTTAAAAATAAAACACTGATTATAACACAATCAACCCTACCACAAGAAATTTGTCTTTAATATCTTGTCTCTATTTCCACACAGCACATGGGTCCATTCGCCCTTCTTCCTATTTTGATGCATCTTTGTGGGGACCTTAATTTCATTGTCCAATTTATTATGCCACAAAAACACAAATCTTAAGTCACCTTACACACACCTTCTTCACCATTTAAATTAACTAAACCTTGACTATATAAAAATAAAATAATAAAAATAGTATGATAATTGAGATAGCTATGACATCACATGAAGATCATTGAAGAGAGTTTAGTCCCCAAGTCATTGATTGCACATTGCTATGTGAGACTAAAGAACAACAGTTTGAGACTTTGAGTTTCTTAGTCGGTCATTAATGTCCATGGAGAGGCCCACATACATTCATTCACCTAATCAATTTAAACAGATTTCAGTTATTAACTTGAAATGAAACGGTTGAGATAAAACAGATTCAATAATTAAATGCATTAAATTCCAATCCATATCTTTACGGTTTATGTATCACATCAGTCACCATATTGTCCGCACACAAAATTAAATAGTACTAATAATCTCTCTATCTCAAAAGAAGGATAGAAATATAATTTTGAACTTGATTGCACTTTTGTATTGATGATAGTTAGTTTATTATAATGCCATGCTTTTCTATTTATGATGTTCCATGCATGTTAGCTCACCTTATGCTACTCATGCACACACACATGACATGATGTTTTACATCAATTCCATAGATACTCATCTATGAGTTTCATGCATATACTATTGCAAGATAATTTTTTAATACTCCACCACAAGATCATCATTAATGGATGAAAACCACGACTTTGAGTTTGATGGGAAGCTCTCAGAATACAATCGTATTAAGAGGTTTCCTGAGTTTATTAGTAATTTGTAATGAGTTTGGAACATGTTGAATCTTCATACGTTTAGAACTCTCTCACGTATGAAATGGATATCAGGTTCAATGTGTTTGGTGTGCGCATGAAGAATGAGGTTATGTGATAGAAGAATTGCATTGAGATTGTCACATAACATCATTGGAATAATGAACGAAACTAGAAATTATGTGAGGAGTGACTCTAACCAAAGTAAGTCAGATGTTGTGTGTGCTAAGGCACGATACTCAACCTCCGTACTTGACACAATGACAAGTGGTTGTTTCTTAGAGCTCTATGAGACAAGATTTTAGCCAGAGAAGATACATGATCATGATGTAGAGTGACGATCATCTGAATCACACACCCAATTTGAATCAATATAGTCACGGAGGGAGACGTTGCAAGAAGTAGGAGATGGAGACAACACGAAACCTTGTTTCATGGTTCCACTTAGGGTATTTAAGAATTCGTTTGACAGTTGACCAATGAGATTGCATAAGAGAAGCCATGAATTAATATGCTTTATTGACATTGAAATCAATATCTAGTCTCGTGAGGGTCATATACTGAACTGGTCCCACCATGGAACGATACAAATCTGATAGAAAGGATGATCCATGTTTATTGAGTTGGCATTTGCATAGCATGGGAGTGGTGACACCATTGGCATTACACATGTTAGCTAATGTGAGAATGTCTCAAATATATGTTTTTTGAGTGATAAGTCGACTCCATGTAGATAAATGTTTGATTTCAGTTCCTAGTAAGTATTTAGGATTGCCCTATTTCTCGAGAGCAAAAGTAGTCTGAAGGAAATTCATGAGTTTTTGCACCAAAGTAGAAGAAGAACGTGTGATTAGGATATCATCAACATATACCAACACATACAGAGAGTAATACCTTGATGAAAGTAAATAAAGACGGAGTGATCACATTTTATTTGAGTAAGCCAAGGTGAATTAGTATTTGAGTTAACTTCTCATACCAGACCCTGAGGACTTACTTGAACCCGTATTAATCTTTAAGTAGATTGCAAACTATTGAAGGATCTTGATTCTCAAATCCAAGTGATTAGGATATAAATACTCCCTCTTGTAATGAACCATTAAGGAATGCATTGTGTCATACCTCGAAAAAATACGATCCTAAAATAAACAACAGAGTCGCCACCTAATTCTATTTATTCTACGAGAGAAAAGGGAGATATAGATACAACCTAATAAAGGATAAGAAATGGTTTACGAAACCAAATTCTAAGTTCGGGAGTCGGTTACGCAAGGGGAAGGTATTAGCACCCCTCACGTCCGTTGTACTCAACGGGAACCTCTTAGCTAATTATGCGATTAAATGTTTGATCTTAAGTCTTTGTCTTCTAAATGATTTTTAATATGTTTGTTTAGAGTTTTAAATTATTATTATTAAGACGGAGAAAAGATTAAATGTTTTTTTTATATTGTGATTTAAACAGAGAAATAATTAAAAATTTTATTAGGGTGCTCGCGAAGGATTAAAATCCACGTGCCTACGTATTCCCTTGTGCAATGGGAAAGTCAGAGCTTCGTAGTTCGTGCAACTACGGTTTGTGATTTTTATTGAACAGTTGTTTAAAACGCATTCTACTGCTAAGCGTTGGCTTATACTCGCGGTGGAGGCTGAAGCGCTAGCTTGTTCGAGAGATAGAATGATTTAAACAATGTTCGTTTTAGAGAGAAGTGTTTGACTTTGTTACAGTGTTTTAAACGAAAGGGTGAATGAAACACGTCGCGTGGGGCTAGCCCAGGAGTGATTGTATTCCAAAACGTGCGGAGTGCTTGACTCCGGAGTTCCGTCTTTCGATAATTAATTGTGAAAATGATTTAAACTGGTTGGTATGTTTTAAATTGTTTTAAGATAAGAAAGATTGAATGAAGCGCGTCGCGTGAGGCTAGCCCAGGAACGATTCATTCTAAAACGTGCGGAATGCTAGACTCCGGAGTTCTGTTTTTTAATTTAATTTATATAAAAAAATGATTTGAATATTTTGATATGCGAATGGTGATTGGACACATCGCGTGGGGCTAGCCCAGGAATGATCCAATCCAGAACGTGCAGAGTGCTAGACTCCGGAGCTCTGTTTTCGTAAGTTAATTGTGCGATTAGATATTTCGAAATACAAAAGGCGAATGGACCACGTTGCGTGGGGCTAGCCCAGTAGCAGTCCATTTTAGAACGTGCGGAGTGCTAGACTCTGGAGTTCTGTTTTCGTATTTAAATTTGTAAAATAAGTTGAATAATTGTTTCTTAGACGTTCCAGAATTGATGTAATTAAAAAAGTAAAGGAATGAACGAAACGATACGCGTGGGGCTAACCCAGTTGTAGTTCGTTCTTAGAACGTGCGGAGTGCTAGACTCCGGGGCTCTATTCCTTGTTAAATTAATTAAGAAACACAAAAGTCGTGCAGACGGTGATCACTTGGTGACCGACTTACGTGTGTGCAAAGCGTAGACGAGAATGACTTGTTGGTTAAGTGAAACGATTCCTAATTCCTACGGGTATTCTTAGCAATGCGAAACCGTAAAATAAGGGCGATATCAAGGAGATAATCCAAATAAACTCTTAAGAAATTCAGAATTCATCATACATCCTAACAAATATTCCTAAAATAATTATAAAAACAAAATAGAGTATATATAATAAAAAGTTATCCTAATATAAATCCTAAAATGAAAAAAAAAAAAATAGAGTATATATAATAAAAGTTATCCTAACATAAATCCTAAAATGACTAGAAAAACAAAATAGTGTATATAATAAAAACTATCCTAACAGTAATCCTGAAATAATTAGAAAACATATATAATAAAAAAAAATAAAAAATAAAAATAAAAGAACATAGAGAGGGATATGCCGCGAAATGGGATGTGTACGCATAGCAGTGGTTTACTAGGCCCAAGGATCAACAAGAGAAAACAAGAGAAGAACATGGTTTATAAAATAAATAATAAAAAAAGGAAACTAAAACAAATAATCAGTAAGGCTATGCAGTCAATACCCACAGAAGCAAAAAGGTCTCCTCCAAACAAGATTAGAAAACAAACCTAAAAAGGAAAAAATGGCGGCGTCAAGACCTGTTGTTCATCACCAACCTCACTCTCCGCCGCCTCTCTCCCTCTCAGTCGCTCGTGTTTCTCTACTTCTACTCTCTCTCTCTCACGAATCTCATCTCAGATCGGGAAAAAAATTCACCGCGGCGGTATCTCTATACACTCACGGTTTGATCGCGTTTTGTACGGTGATTTCAAGGTTCGTGGTGGTAAGTGGTGGTGAAATGATTTCGGATTTTGGGGGGTTTCGATGGGGTTCAGATGGAGTTAAAGGGTGGTTTCAACAGTTTGTGTTTTGGGGTGGTTAGCGCAATTTACGGTTCTGAGTGTTTGGCAAAGGGGTTTGCGGCGGCGCTCACGCGTTTTGGGTTGTTGTTGTTGTTGTTGTCGGTGATGACGAAAGGTTGAAGGTCTTGTGGGGATGAAGAAAGGGGCGACGGGATGGTTGATGAAAAGGGTTTTCTTCGCGACGAACAGGGAATGGTTTTGGTGCAGCGGTTGTTGTTATGGGTTTGGCGGTGGTGGATAGTTGTTTTCGCAACGAACAGGGGACTCGCACGATCTGGTTTCACATTTATGTGGCTATATTTCAGTGCGTTTGGCCATGGTAGGTTATTTTTGGATTTGGTTTTGTTGTAGAGTGAGTAGTGTTGTTTGATCAATGTATGGTTTTATTAAGATGTTGCAGAGAAAGTGTGTTTTGTTCGTCCTAGTGTTGTTGTTGGCGGTTCGGAGAAGATGAATGGGTTTGAATGTATCGGCCGTGGTTTGAATGTATCGATGTGTTTGCGGTGTTTTTGCGTTGGGGATGGTGTTAACAGTTTTTTAGAGGGTGGTTGAGTGGTGATGTTCAGGTTTTTGAAGGTTTGTGAAGAAAACAAGAGGTTTTTTAGAGTTGATGGGTTTCCAGTTTTTTTTAGTTGAGAGTCCCTGAAGAAGAGATTTTTGAGTTCTTTTCATTCTTTTTTTTCAAAATTTCCCCCCGGAATAAGAGAGTTGATCCTCTTATTAAAGTTTTTCTTTTGTCCCTTTTAAAAAAAAAAGTCCTGCATCCAAAGGTCCTCTGCGAAAGACAGCTTTTTGAAACCTCCCCTGTTCTTTCCGTTGAGGCTCCTGTTCCTCCCCCCAATTGCCTGCCTTTCTTTTTTAATTCAAATTGTTTTTTTTTGGGTTGGTCAAACCTCCCTTTTCAAGATGCAGGTCCAAGTTAATTTTGTTTTGGTGTAAATTGTGCTGCAGCAAACCTGGTGAACAAACCAACTTTGGTTTGTAAGTGGCAGCAAAAGACAGGCTGTGTTTGGACTGGACCAAAAGCAAATACTTTTAAAACCAACTGAAATGGTTCCCAACCAACCAGATAGAAAATTAGACTAAATTTAAAAATAAATTGATAAATAAATAAAATTGATAATTAAACTATAATGTTAAATGATTTTAAGAAAAGAAAACAAATTTAATTAACAAAAATTAAAATTTAATAGAAACTTAAACCAATAAGTGGAAAAAAAAAACATCTCCCTATTTTTTGTATTATTTAGACTAAATAAATTTAATTAACAATAAAATTGAATTTTTTAAAAAACTAGTTCTAAATAATTTAATATATACTAAATTATAATTAAACTAAAACATCCTACATATAAACTAATAAAAGGTTAAAATATGATTAATAAAACTAAAAGATCTAATTAAAATAACCTAATTAATGATAACTAATTAAAAATAACCTAAAGTATAACTAAACTAATTTTATCTAAAATTAAAATTAACCTTAAATAAAAATTAAATAAAATTTAACTAAATAAGAATTAAACTAAATTTATATATAAACTAGATTTAAATTAAACTAATTAAATATTAACTAAGGCTAATTTTAAATAAACTAGATAATGATTAAGCAAAAATTCTAAATAAATTTAAAATCAAGAATAAAAATAAAAATGACATGGGACGATAAAATTGATTAAGAAAAGGCATGATTGATGATTAATGGGATGTTTTAACTAAAAAATGCAAAATGATTGATTAATGATATTGCGACAAAATGCGTTGAAAAATGCAATGACAAATGATTAATGACACGTTTAACCTAAACAGAAATGCTTGAATTCTCATATATCGACAGAATGCGTCAGAAAAAATGAACAAAAAATTGAAAATGTTCGGTCAAAATTTAGGGTGTGACAGTTGCCCCTATTTAATCATCTTGAACCAAAATGTATAAAAAACAAAGTTCTTGGACATTCGAGGTAGAAGAGGATTAAATATAAAAAATACCTAAAATTTTGACCGAATGCAGATGAAATGTGTTGATATGCAATGCTATGAAATCGAAAAAGACTCCCCCTCTCTTTTTGCTGGGGATATGTCATGCGAGATGCAACGAAACCTGGCATGCTGCTTTTTTTAAAAAAAAATAACGAATATGCTGAAAATGGTATGATGAAGCAACAGCGATCAGGAAACTAAACAGACACCGACAACGGCGGTCGGGAAATAAATAACAGATATCGACAACGGTGGTCGGGACAATAAAATGACAGGTGTTGACAACGGTGGTCAGGAAAATAAAATAACAGGCACCGACAACGGTGGTCGGGAAATAAAATGACAGACAAAAAAATCCAAAGTGGTAAATCAACAGGTTCAAGTGTAACCGTTGAGACCAAAGATTGGGAAACGAAAACAGTACTCAGGCGGTGGCTCCGTGCAAACCGCCGATACTGGGAGTAGCATGCAGAGCGTTCAGATATAAATCAACGGCTCTAAGCGACCGACTGGCAATAAAATGTTGGAGTTTTAAACAAGATAAACGTCCAAACTCCAGAAATTCCCTAAATGAAGAACTTGAAGGATTTGTGCCAATGACGATTGGACTTAAGAGAACCTCTGCAGGGGATATTAGTGTTACTAGGAAAAAGACTTTGGTTAACCACACTAAAGGGTAATCAACAACAATGGATTTTCAGACAAAGCTGCTAATGACAAATGATTTTTTCTCTGACATGCCAGACGGGAACGAGTTTCTTTTGATTCATTGTCAGGAGGGGACTGACTTTGGAAATGGTCTACTAAACAAGATTTGGTTTTGAACTGGATTTGGAAAAGAGATAACTGTCTAACAAGAACCGACTGTCAAATAACTTTTAAATGTAATACCCGGCGGGAACTGGTTTAGAATGGACTAACAGACGAAAACTGGTTTGAAAAGAAAAAAAGAATATCAGACAGGAACTGGTTTGAAAAGAAAAAGAATATCAGACAGGAACTGGTTTGAAAAGAAAATGACTACCAGACAGGAACTGGTTTGAAAAGAAAATGACTACCAGACAGGAACTGGTTTGAAAAGAAAATGACTACCAGACAGCAACTGGTTTGAAAATAAATGACTACCAGACAGGAACTGGTTTGAAAAGAAAATAACTACTAGACAGGAACTGGTTTGAAAAGAAATGACTACCAGACAGGAACTAGTTTGAAAAGAAAATGACTACCAAACAGGAACTGGTTTGAAAAGAAATGACTACCAGACAGGAACTGGTTTGAAAAGAAATGACTACCAGACAGGAACTGGTTTGAAAAGAAATGAATATCAGACAGGAACTGGTTTGAAAATAAAATGACTACCAGACAGGAACTGGTTTGAAAAGAAATGACTACCAGACAGGAACTGGTTTGAAAAGAAAATGACTACCAGACAGGAATTGGTTTGAAAAGAAATTTCAAATGAAAATACCAGATGGTAACAGAACACTTGGGTTTTGACCTGGACATACGCTAGATGAGTAAGACGATATGCAAGGTTAACGTTATGAGCGGAACGACATGACTAAATCATGAGAGTGATTATGCACTGACTCAGGATTTCCAAATATGCCCCTGTAATGGGTATTGGATGGAACAGTTCTTGGAAGACGACTCTCTAGACAAAAGATAATGACATGATTCCCAACACTCGTCCTAAATTTGAAGTTTGTTGTCGCATAAGGCTTACTTGAACAACTTGAAGGCACGGAGAGGATTTGCCCCTGTGTGATTCATCTTGCCCCTAATCAATGGTTTCTTGAACATATCCTTTCCAAAAGGTTTAGACCAACATGCCATGACATGGCCTTAAAATGGTTGCCTCAGTGCTGGAATGTCGGAGATTTTCCCCTAATTATCTGATCCCTGGGATAGGAGACTTTTGGTCTGGCTGGCCGTTTTGAACTCTTGAATTGCTTGTGATAGATCAACTCTAGTCTGAGTCTTGAGAACGGTTCAACCCCTGAGTGGATGACTTATCCTCAAAGTGGTTGCCCCTAGCTGGGCCTCTCTTACCAAGTTAAATTCCCTAACTGGTTGAATTCGTTGGGATTCCCTTGATGTTGAATTGACTTGAAAATGAACATTATACATTTAAAAATTGGCAATTTTAATGCAACGATTATGCAAGTTTTGAAATCACAATTTATTGGTATGATAGTGATACAATGGAGTTGATTAAAAAAGTGGATCTAGCCATTTTATGGAATGACAGATCAAGTGATCAATACGAATGATTAGCAAAGATCGTTAGGAGTCAAGTTAACACAACCTTGTTGTAGTATGCTCTCGAAATAAACCCTGCCTCAATTAGGTCTTTTAAGGGTAGTAATGTGGCTTGGTTCACAGTTTATGAAACAAAAGATAAAAGGCTCAAAATTTATTTGTACCCATCCCATCTTCGTGATGAACTCCAATCCTATGTTCAGTTAATTTGACATACGCATTCATATCTCAAAACTCTTTTGACAATGCGTGATAAGGATCAGGATTTGAAAGTGATGGCAGCCACCTTGCTTTATCCTGCTTTGTTGAGGATTTGATGACTTCATTAATTTTCGCCTAAGTCGTCTTTTTCTGTTTTTGACTTAGTAGACTTTTTCTTCGTATTTCTTTTTCCTTTTTGCCTTTCTTTTGGTTGGACGGTTGTGACTGCCATTTTAATGGAGGATAGAGAACATGCACTACAAACTTTTGACTTTTCACGACTTCTTTGGTGTGAAAGAAAGTATGTAGCTGATCCTTCTTGAATGATGGGTTGAATCTCTTGAAGATTGAATGCAAACAGATTAACTGAACCGACTACCCTGCCCCAGGTTTGAAATTAAGGGTTTTTGCATTTTTGAAAAAAAGAAAACTCCTACTTCTAGGCTCGAAGGGGTTAGCGAGGGATTATCTTCCTTATTTCACCGGTGTCTGGGAATTTGAAATAATGTTTGTACATCATTGGCAAGGTTTTAATTGAGAGCATACAAATGGAGAATTCAGGTATCTGGTTTTCATCATCATCCCTCCAATCTTTGCCAAAACAAAAGTTTGATAAATAAAAGGAGAGAAATAATGTTTATTTGTAACAATGAAAGAAAACGAGTGAATACGACTGGATTGATTCAAAATATGCATAAAAATTTCATTAATTTTGCCAATTCAAATACAACAATGCTAACAAGCAAATCAAAATCAACATGCAAAGAAAATACAACAGTGCTGAAACAAACAAGGGATTGCCAGCTTTAGGAAATTGAAAATGTCTTGATTCACTGTCTTCAAGAGATGCCCCGAAGAGTCTTTGTACTCACTCAGGTGAGAGGTTGATATGCACCAACAGGTTTCCTTCTGGAAAGGATATGTACTTTTTATCGATCAATTGTTGTACCTTGGCTTGAAAAGCTCTGCAGTCTTCAGTTGAATGCCCCATTGATCCAGCCTGATATCCACATTGCTTGTGTGGATTATACTCAGGCGGGTATGGCTCTGGCAATGGCTTGAGAGACTTGGGAACCACTAATGAGCTTTGAATCAAAGGTTGCAGAAGCTGAGTGTATAATACAGGTACTGGATGAAGAGGAGCACTCCTTCTTTCCAAATTGTTGTGAGGCTTATGTTGGTTCTGATGTTGTTTCAGATATCCTTGGCTTTGGGCTCGCTGACTTTGACGAGGAGAAATCCAGGGTTGCTGGTAAGGTACCTTAAACATTGTTGGTTGCCTACAAAGATGATGAGGCATATGGAATAATGATTGCTGAAAAGATGGAGGGTCATAGGGTCTTCCTGATGCACCACAAGAATACTTGACGTCTGCCATGACTGTATTGATTACATCCTCTTCCTCCTCTAGGGAACTGCTGAGGGATTCATTCTTACCAGCCTGGTTGCTTGAGGCGCCTTGGATCTTTCCGCTTTTGAGACTAATCTCAATACGTTCTCCCGTTTTTACCAGGTCAGAGAAACTTGTTGATGCGGTGCCTACCATCTTCTCAAAATACGGGCTCTGCAGAGTGTCCATAAACAGGTCCACTAACTCCCTCTCTGATAGCGGTGGTTGAACACGATCAGCAAACTTTCTCCACCTCTGGACATACTTTTTGAACGGCTCATCATTCCCTTGAGATATGTCCTTCAAGTGAAAGCGACTGGGAGCTTCTTCCAAATTGTAATGGTATTGTTTCACAAAAGCATTGGCTAGGTCCAACCATGACTGAATATGACTTCTTTCCAAATCCATGTACCAATTCAACGGTGCCCCACTCAAACTATCTTGAAAGCAGTGAATCATCAACTTATCGTCAAAAGCATATGCAGTCATCTTTCGATAGAACATCACCAAATGGTGTTTTGGACAGTTATCCCCTTTGTATTTCTGAAAAGAAGGTGCTTCAAACTTCGGAGGTATAACCAAACCAGGTACTAAGCACATGTTTAAAGCATCCAGGTCAAAAGCATTTTGCCCTTCTAGAGCTTTGAGTCTTTCGTTCAGCATTCGACATTTCTCAGTCATCTCAGTGATGTCTGGCCCCTTGGTCTTTCTCACTGGGATTGCCCCTTGGGAATTTGGCTCAGAGAACCCAAAACTTTGGTACTCGACGGCATCGTGAGGTAAGGAATTTCCATCTCGAATAATGGTATGCTCTTGAATAACGGATGCCCCAACTGGGGTCCTGACAGACTGAGGTTGAACAAAAATGTTCCTTTGAGGTGAAGAGACATCTCCAGTTACGGCAGCCTGTTGAACATTATCCCCTCTCCTGATCAAAGTTGTCACATCATCCATGAGTTGGTTCATTTGGTCCTTTGTCAAATCAAAGTCTCCCCTTGTCGCAGTCTGCTTTTGTCCTTCAGGGTCCATAATCAATAAGGAACTACTTCAAGTCCAATGTAGGTTTCGGGAAATCAACTGCGGGTTATGGACACAGGACGGGGATGAGCTTTCTCCGAGGAAAGAAAATGATATGCAATGCAAATGCAATGGTATGCAAACAGATGCAATGCAGGGATGCTTTAGATCACAAGCACAAACAGACTTGGAAGCTGGAAAAGCTCGAAACTTCCTAAATGGTAGGCTGTAAGAGATTGGTTCTACGTCTTACTACCCATAAGTCCCACTCAGAGGATGGTTTCTACGGTGATGGTTTAAGGAAACTCGAGGTCACGGACGTTTATCGTACTAACGCCCCGCCGCAGGCTAGCTGCATTGTGACGATAATAACGATAAGGTCTACCTTGAGTGGAGTTCCCATGCTAGGCTGATAAAGGGGCGAGCCCTCGGAGCCTAACATTACACAACTACCAAAATTGAAACAGGTCTTAGGGGGTCCCAGAATCACAGCCCTTTCGTGAATCAGGTCACGCGACAGGCTATCTGCGTTGCGACAAGATCTACGAAAAGTCTAACTATCTGGAGGAGCTTTCATGCTAGGCGTGCAAGGAGCGAGTCCTTGGAGACTAACACAAATAACATCCAATTCTAAACTTAGGTGTTCCCTCTGCTTTTTCCACCACTCAAAATTTATTTGCAAAGTGACCCCGAGATCCCACAGACAAATAATATAATGAGCAAATAAAAGGAAAGCGGTAAAAGCATAAACAAACATAAATAACAAACATAGAGAAAACAAGAAGTGATAAGGTCAAACAAATAAACACATAAAGCTAAGTTAGGCTCGACTCTCTCTAGCATGGAGCTATTCCCCAGCAGAGTCGCCAACTGTCGTACATCGAAAAAATACGATCCTAAAACAAACAACAGAGTCGCCACCTAATTCTATTTATTCTACGAGAGAAAAGGGAGATATAGATACAACCTAATAAAGGATAAGAAATGGTTTACGAAACCAAATTCTAAGTTCGGGAGTCGGTTACGCAAGGGGAAGGTATTAGCACCCCTCACGTCTGTTGTACTCAACGGGAACCTCTTAGCTAATTATGCGATTAAATGCTTGATCTTAAGTCTTTGTCTTCTAAATGATTTTTAATATGTTTGTTTAGAGTTTTAAATTATTATTATTAAGACGGAGAAAAGATTAAATGTTTTTTTTATATTGTGATTTAAACAGAGAAATAATTAAATTTTTTATTAGGGTGCTCGCGAAGGATTAAAATCCTCATGCCTACGTATTCTCTTGTGCAATGGGAAAGTCAGAGCTTCGTAGTTCGTGCAACTACGGTTTGTGATTTTTATTGAACAGTTGTTTAAAACGCATTCTACTTCTAAGCGTTGGCTTATACTCGCGGTGGAGGCTGAAGCGCTAGCTTGTTCGAGAGATAGAATGATTTAAACAATGTCCGTTTTAGAGAAATGTGTTTGACTTTGTTACAGTGTTTTAAATGAAAGGGTGAATGAAACACGTCGCGTGGGGCTAGCCCAGGAGTGATTGCATTCCAAAACGTGCAGAGTGCTCGACTCCGGAGTTCCGTCTTTCGATAATTAATTATGAAAATGATTTAAACTAGTTGATATGTTTTAAATTGTTTTAAGATAAGAAAGATTGAATGAAGCGCGTCGCGTGAGGCTAGCCCAGGAACGATTCATTCTAGAACGTGCGGAATGCTAGACTCCGGAGTTCTGTTTTTTAATTTAATTTATATAAAAAAAATGATTTGAATATTTTGATATACGAATGGTGATTGGACACATCGCGTGGGGCTAGCCCATGAATGATCCAATCCAGAACGTGCGGAGTGCTAGACTCCGGAGCTCTGTTTTCGTAAGTTAATTGTGCGATTAGATATTTCGAAATACAGAAGGCGAATGGACCATGTTGCGTGGGGCTAGCCCAGTAGCAGTCCATTTTAGAACGTGCGGAGTGCTAGACTCCGGAGTTCTGTTTTTGTATTTAAATTTGTAAAATAAGTTGAATAATTGTTTCTTAGACGTTCCGGAATTGATGTAATTAAAAAAGTAAAGGAATGAAAGAAACGATACGCGTGGGGCTAGCCCAGTTGTAGTTCGTTCTTAGAATGTGCGGAGTGCTAGACTCCGGGGCTCTATTCCTTGTTAAATTAATTAAGATACGCAAAAGTCGTGCAGACGGCGATCACTTGGTGACCGACTTACGTGTGTGCAAAGTGTAGACGAGAATGACTTGTTGGTTAAGTGAAACGATTCCTAATTCCTACGGGTATTCTTAGCAATGCGAAACCGTAAAATAAGGGCGATATCAAGGAGATAATCCAAATAAACTCTTAAGAAATTCAGAATTCATCATACATCCTAACAAATATTCCTAAAATAATTATAAAAACAAAATAGAGTATATATAATAAAAAGTTATCCTAATATAAATCCTAAAATGAAAAAAAAAAATGGAGTATATATAATAAAAGTTATCCTAACATAAATCCTAAAATGACTAGAAAAACAAAATAGTGTATATAATAAAAACTATCCTAACAGTAATCCTGAAATAATTAGAAAACATATATAATTAAAAAAAATAAAAAATAAAAATAAAAGAACATAGAGAGGGATATGTCGCGAAATGGGATGTGTACGCATAGCAGTGGTTTACTAGGCCCAAGGATCAACAAGAGAAAACAAGAGAAGAACATGGTTTATAAAATAAATAATAAAAAAAGGAAACTAAAACAAATAATCAGTAAGGCTATGCGGTCAATACCCACAGAAGCAAAAAGGTCTCCTCCAAACAAGATTAGAAAACAAACCTAAAAAGGAAAAAATGGTGGCGTCAAGACCTGTTGTTCATCACCAACCTCACTCTCCGCCGCCTCTCTCCCTCTCAGTCGCTCGTGTTTCTCTACTTCTACTCTCTCTCTCTCTCTCACGGATCTCATCTCAGATCGGAAAAAAAATTCACCACGGCGGTATCTCTATACACTCACGGTTTGATCGTGTTTTGTACGGTGATTTCAAGGTTCGTGGTGGTAAGTGGTGGTGAAACGATTTCGGATTTTGGGGGGTTTCGATGGGGTTCAGATGGAGTTAAAGGGTGGTTTCAACAGTTTGTGTTTTGGGGTGGTTAGCGCGATTTGCGGTTCTGAGTGTTTGGCAAAGAGGTTTGCGGCGGCGCTCACGCGTTTTGGGATGTTGTTGTTGTCGGCGGTGATGACGAAAGGTTGAAGGTCTTGTGGGGATGAAGAAAGGGGCGAAGGGATGGTTGATGAAAAGGGTTTTCTTCGCGACGAACAGGGAATGGTTTTGGTGCAGCGGTTGTTGTTATGGGTTTGGCGGTGGTGGATGGTTGTTTTCGCAACGAACAGGGGACTCGTACGATCTGGTTTCACATTTATGTAGCTATATTTCTGTGTGTTTGGTCATGGTAGGTTATATTTCTGGATTTGATTGTGTTGTAGAGTGAGTAGTGTTGTTTGATCAATGTATGGTTTTGTTAAGATGTTGCAGAGAAAGTGTGTTTTGTTCGTCCTAGTGTTGTTGTTGGCGGTTCGGAGAAGATGAATGGGTTTGAATGTATCGGTCGTGGTTTGAATGTATCGATGTGTTTGCGGTGTTTTTGCATTGGGGATGGTGTTAACAGTTTTTTAGAGGGTGGCTGAGTGGTGATGTTCAGGTTTTTGAAGGTTTGTGAAGAAAACAAGAGGTTTTTTAGAGTTGATGGGTTTCCAGTTTTTTTTAGTTGAGAGTCCCTGAAGAAGAGATTTTTGAGTTCTTTTCATTCTTTTTTTTCAAAATTTCCCCCCGGAATAAGAGAGTTGATCCTCTTATTAAAGTTTTTCTTTTGTCCCTTTTTAAATAAATAAAAAAGTCCTGCATCCAAAGGTCCTCTGCGAAAGACAGCTTTTTTGAAACCTCCCCTGTTCTTTCCGTTGAGGCTCCCGTTCCTCCCCCTAATTGCCTGCCTTTCTTTTTTAATTCAAATTGTTTTTTTTTTGTTGGTCAAACCTCCCTTTTCAAGATGCAGGTCCAAGTTAATTCAGTTTTGGTGTAAATTGTGCTGCAGCAAACCTGGTGAACAAACCAACTTTGGTTTGTAAGTGGCAGCAAAAGACAGGTTGTGTTTGGACTGGACCAAAAGCAAATACTTTTAAAACCAACTGAAATGGTTCCCAACCAACCAGATAGAAAATTAGACTAAATTTAAAAATAAATTGATAAATAAATAAAATTGATAATTAAACTATAATGTTAAATAATTTTAAGAAAAGAAAACAAATTTAATTAACAAAAATTAAAATTTAATAGAAACTTAAACCAATAAGTGGAAAACAAAACAACTCCTTATTTTTTGTATTATTTAGACTAAATAAATTTAATTAACAATAAAATTGAATTTTTTTAAAAACTAGTTCTAAATAATTTAATATATACTAAATTATAATTAAACTAAAACATCCTACATATAAACTAATAAAAGGTTAAAATATGATTAAATAAAACTAAAAGATCTAATTAAAATAACCTAATTAATGATAACTAATTAAAAATAACCTAAAGTATAACTAAACTAATTTTATCTAAAATTAAAATTAACCTTAAATAAAAATTAAATAAAATTTAACTAAATAAGAATTAAACTAAATTTATATATAAACTAGATTTAAATTAAACTAATTAAATATTAACTAAGGCTAATTTTAAATAAACTAGATAATGATTAAGCAAAAATTCTAAATAAATTTAAAATCAAGAATAAAAATAAAAATGACATGGGACGATAAAATTGATTAAGAAAAGGCATGATTGATGATTAATGGGATGTTTTAACTAAAAAATGCAAAATGATTGATTAATGATATTGCGACAAAATGCGTTGAAAAATGCAATGACAAATGATTAATGACACGTTTAACCTAAACAGAAATGCTTGAATTCTCATATATCGACAGAATGCGTCAGAAAAAATGAACAAAAAATTGAAAATGTTCGGTCAAAATTTAGGGTGTGACACATTGTTTATAGCAACCCGACGTTTTTCCAATTTGTTTTTGAGAGCTAGAGTAAGAATCACTCGAATAGTTGTTGGCTTCACAACATGAGAAAATATTTCATTAAAATCAAAATTAAATTTTTATTAGTATCTTTGGACAACAAGCCTAGCTTTGTATTTTTTCACAATGCTATCAGGATTCTTTTTCAACTTGAACACCCATTTCAATCCCACATGTTTTTTGTGAGGTAGGAGAGTGATAAGTGTCCAAGTATGATTAGTCAATAGTTTATCATATTTAAGTTACATAACTTGAATCCAAAATGGTTGATACAATGCTTGTTTCACAGATTTTGGTTCCACATGTGTGATCGACTTAGGTTTAGAATGACCTATTTGACCTTATTTTACATTTAATGTTCATTGAACTGAAGAACTTGGGGGAAGGAAGAGTTGTCTATAGAACAAGTAACATTAGGGGAAGTATAAGAATCAAGGATGATCACTACTACGAAAAATGCATTTAACAACGGTTGGTAAAGGGATACCATCACGCGGGTTCAGCCGTTGTGACGTAAGGTGTGATTGTATGTATGATGTTTTTCACAACGGGACGAGCGGCTGTGATTGTAGCTAGGGGTGTTCAAATCCAAACCAATCCAAATAGTAATCGAAAACCGGAAAAAAACGAATTTTGTTGGATGTCATTTTGTAAGAACCGGTCGGTTCGGATCGGATTTCGAATTGATTTTTCAAAACTGATCCAAACCAAACCAAATCGCATTTATATATATATATATATATATATATATATATATATATATATATATATATATATATTACTTATTTATTTTTTATTAGTATATATGTTTGTGTTAATTTAATATTAGATGAAAATTATTTTTTAAAAAACTATTTATCAGTTTGATTTAATTTTTTAATTTTTATTTTTTCATCTTGTAATATTAACTTTTGATATAGTATATTATATATTATCTCAAATTTACTATTTATTAGTATGTTTAGAATATAATAAAAGTTATATTTTATAATTTGGATATCCAAAAAACCTATCCAAATTTAACCGTATGAAATTGGATCGGATCGAATCGGATTTTTTTAATCAATCTTCCAAAACCGAACCAAACTATAAGTAAATTTATCTTTGAATCGGATGATATTTTGCTTCAAAACCGATCCAAACCAAATCACGAACACCCTTAATTGTAGCCATGTAGCGCGCTACCTACTACAACGGTTACTTAAACAATCGTTGTGGTATATATATATATATATATATATATATATATATATATATATATATATATATATATATATATATATATATATATATATATGTCTGTGTGTGTGTGTGTGCGCGCGCGAGTGTGTGTGTAACATATATAACAACAGTTATGTTAGACAACCATTGTCGTATGTATCCCTGGGTTTACTATATATTATGTGGAACACTTATTTTTCCAATGCTTACTAAACATATAAACTTCCAATCTGCACTAGAACATTATAATATGACAAATTAAGTTATATTAAAAAAATATGTATACGTACAATTCTTGAGAAGTTATCTTCAATTCCTTATCCATTTTTTATTCTTTGACCTTTAGAACTTGGTTTAATGATCCTCGATTTTCAACAACCACTGCCTTCACCATTAATTACTTTTGCAAACAAAATTTGAGATGGAGAGATGGGTGATTGAAGATCTACAATCATTAAACCAAGTTCTAACGCTCAAAGAACAACATGCAGTTAAGAATAATTCTCAATAATTCCTTATCTGTACATGAAGAATACTTCTCAAGAATTAAACGTGTAGTTATTTTCAAATACAATTTTATTTATCATATCATAATTTTCTAATGTAATTTGAGAAGTTATATATTCGGTAAGGTATTGGAGAAACACTCAAACCATATAATATATAATAAACTTATCAACTAAACAAACATTAACAAAAACATTCATCAATAAACATATCAAGTCATAGAATGCTTCAGAAACGTACCATAAATATCCCATATTGGCATGTAAATAATCAAATAAGGACGAAGCTGAAGTGAGAGCGCCAAACTTAAGATCCATACCTAGAAGCTTACCGCCCTAACTAAAACTTCATCCTCTTTATTGAAACAAGTTTGAAAGAAGGATCAATATTTCTACAAGCATCCATATACATACAAGTCAAATAAAGAAGTAAGTTCAAGGATAATGAAAAAAGTTATTAAACATATTTTGAAAAAAAATCTACTGAGAAAACGAACTTGTAAATACCCATGGACTAAGATTTATTGTTATGGTTACGTTTTGGTATTTCCATATGAGAGAAGAAAGACGAGTGATAGAGTTTTTATGATTTATTTTTTAGAGAGACGAGAGAAATAGTTATTAGGGTTTGAGAAATGAGTATTATGTTCTAAAATGAAAGAAAATTTCGCTTATATATAAATAAACTAGGCAAAATATCCAAATTGGTCCCTTAACTCTACTTATGGGTTCAATTTGGTCCCTTAAGTTTAAAAAGTTCCAAAAAGGTCCCTTAATTTTTTAAATGGTTCCAAATTGGTCTTGTCCGTCAAGTGCCCCCAAACGTACGTTTTATTTCTGCATATGTAGCAGCTGACATGGCATATTTCATCTTCTTTTTGTTAACTCTTGCCTTCAGGATTAGGGTTTGTGTTGTTAGAGCTTCTTCCCCAAATTGAATCACGACATAGTCTAGGGTTTCTTCACCAAATCCATCTTCAGCCATGAAATCGAATGGGCCGTCTCCAACAATGAAGCAAAAAAGCGCTTATGGTATGTCTTCTTCGAAGGAATGGTCGAATGTCAACATAAGCACAGGTTGGAAACCGTTTTGTCACTATGGGGATTTAGATGTTCTTCGAATGGCAACAACAGTTAAGAACTATGCAAAAAATTTATGGGGTTGTCCTAATTTTAAGGTATATTTAATGTGAATGTCATGTTTGCTCTTATTAAAACAGTTGTTGCTGCAAATATTTGATGTATAGAGATGAATTTTGCAGGGATCAATGCATGTTAGTTGTGGATACTTTGGATGGTATTATGAATATGTTGGGGATGAGAAGGAGCAGGTGTTGATGGATAGAATTGAAAAGCTTTCAAACACAGTTGCAGAATCTCAATTGATTATTGAAGAATATGGGAAACAAATAAGCAATGTGGAAAGTGAATTGAAGAACCTACTAAAGTGGGAAAAGTTGTGGAATTTGATTTTGTTCATGTGCCTCATTGTATTTTTTATTAGAATGCTTTAGGGAATATTTTGTTTATCAAGTTATTATTAATTTAATGAATAGACAAGTTATTGTACAAGTTGTTATCAATTTGTTGTTATCAATTAAAGAAAGATGTTGTTGATCATTTTGTTGTTAGCAAGTATGTATGAGCAATATGTTAGCAAGTATGTATCAGAAATATGTTAACAATTTGTTATCATTAATATGTTAGCGATATGTGACAAAATACCATAATAATTGTTGATCAATATGTGACATAAACATGTTAAAAATTCGTTATAGAAATATGTTAACAATTTTTTGATCAAGTTGTTATCAGTAATATCTTAGCAATATGTGTCAGAATTATGTTAACAATATATGACAGAGTTATGTTAACAATATGTATCAGAATACCATAATAATTTATTGTTAGCCAAAATACACAAGTCATAGCTTGTCTTAACAAATTACATAAGTACCATATGTCTTAGGAAAAATACCATATGTCTTAGCAAAATACCATACATGTCTTAACATAATAACATACAATTGTAATTTCCCTACATCTATCTAACTTTTCCAATTATTTATTGATCTCTTGGTTAAAATTGATCTCTTTGTAGTTGGCCCTACAACAGTCTTGGTTGCACCCATCCTTGTGGTTGGGCCTGGTGGAATAAAAGGCTTAGTTGGACTTCTGATTGACAACTTCTTGGGCCTTCCTTGAGTTTTCTGGGATGCTTGTGATTCTGCTGCAGAAGAGGATATCTTGGCATTTCCTTTATATTTCTGCTTTGATGATTGTTGACTTTGTTTTGCGTATGTTGGTTGTGTTGATGGTTGTTGAGATGCTTGTTGTGATGACTGTTATTGATTGATGATGTCCTTGCAAGTCGGTTTATTATGATCTTTTTTTGCACCTGCTACACTTAACATTAAAATAAGTAATTCTCATCTTTTTGTCTGATCCATCAAGTTCACCTTTCTCTAAATTCCTTCTCTTCTTTGGCCCTCCAGGCATATTTCTATACTTAGGAGGCTGCACATTTGGATACTCAGACCTTACCCACATATTAGACCAATAACTGGAAAAATGACATATTTATAGACTTCCATGTATCTTTCCTTTCTATAATAATCTGGAATGTAGGCATCAATATTGTAGTTCCTACTCTTGATTGTTGACAATGTATGAATACAAGGTAGGCCCGTCAGCTCCCATCTTCTATAGGAGCAATTATGAACCTTAAGGTCTACTGTAAACTTATCAACTTGGTTTTCTAGATGCCTAAACTTAAAATTATGTTCATCTTCCATCCTATAAGTAAATATTAGATCATTAGTTCTATGTTAATCACATTATCTACTACAACAATTCTACTTTCATATGTATTACCTGACAATCCAGAGGTTGGTGTATGAGCTTGTTTTTTCGACATTCTTTCTTATGTTTGGCAAGACTTCCTCATCAGCTATATTCTGAACCCTCATCATATTTGTTTCCCATCTCTCCATCATGTATATCCTTATTTCTTCAACCATAGTTATGAGTGGCTTGGCTCTAGAATCAAGGATTACATTATTGAATGCCTCAGACATATTATTGAGGATTGAATCACACTTGTTATGTGTCTTGAAATATGACCGACTCCAATATCTTAGAGGAGTGTTGATCATGTGCTTGAATGCCTCCACACTGATTTCCTTCATCACTTTCATCTCTCTCTCCCAGGATATCTTTAGCATCTTGCTAGGATATCTTTTTCTGAAATTGTTATAGAGATGTCTGACACAAAACCTTTGCTCAACTTTAGGTGGCAACTCATCCATGGATGGTAATAAACTTTATTCAAAACAAAACAAAGTTATACATAAAGCTAACAAGTATAACATAAGTAAAAAAAAAACAAGACTGAATATAAGTGTATGTCTATACCTTTTGTTGATTAGATATATAAGTGTGTGTGTGTGTGTGTGTGTGTGTGAGCGAGAAACTTTTCTCTCCCACCAAGATCATCAATTAGAAGCTCAAAGAACCATGTCCAGTTTTCTTTATTTTCACTTTCAACTACAACAAATTCTATTGGTAGCATTTGGTCATTTGGATATCTACATATGGCTGACAAGATTTAACCTCTACATAACCCTTTTAAAAAACAAGCATCAAGACCAATGAAATCTCTACATAATTTAAAGCTCTCCTTACAAGCTTCCAAGCAAATGTATAACCTCTTAAAATAGGGTCTTTGATATGTAGTACCCTCTGGTACAGGTTGAACATTCAGTTTCACAGTAGAACCTGGGTTAGACCTCAAAAGTTCATGGAAGTAGTCATAGATCCTTGTATAGTCCCTAAGGAAAGAACCATCTGCCATATCTCTAGCAGAAAATCTTGCTCTTATGGCATTTTTCTTACTGACACCTACATTCCACTTTTTATGTGCTTTTTCCTTTATGTCCCTAAGTTTCAATATTGGGTTGGTTTTCACAGAATTTTGTAGCCTTTTGCTTAACCACTTGGTACTCATCATTTTGACATTGTATTCTCTACTACAACTATGCTTGTCTGTGATCTTCCTTAGTTGCCAAGAATCCTCACTATGTAACTTTGCATAGTAAGCTTCCCACTCACATTCATCCTTGCATCTAACCATCACCCTAACCTTGTCATTTTTATTGTACCTAAGTTCCCTGCGAGATTGCACTGCATATGATGTTATGGCTTCTTTGAAATCAGACTTGGTTGTGAAATACATCCCAAACTCCCATTTGAAATTTGACATGTCTTTCTGTAATTTAAACCAAGGATATTTTTTTCTCACAACATCACTACTTTCATCACTGTCACACCCACTTTGTAAATTATCACTTTCATTATCACTAACAGCTTGATCCTCCTTTTTGTCCTCACACTTTTCTTTACCTTTTTTCCTCTTCCCCTCTTGGTCTTTCACATATCAATCAAATTTCCTTCTTCATCAAAATCATCATCAAAAGCCACTTCCATTGCATTGTCATAATTGAAGTTTTCATCCTCATTACCATCAGAGCTATGACCATCATTGACATCACCACCAGTCTCCATAACCTCAGTCTCCTTCAAAGCCTCACCTTTATTCACCTCAGTCTCCTTCAAAGCCTCACCTTTATTCACCTAAATATCATTCAAAGCCTCATTGTTATTCCCCCCAGTCTCATTCAAAGCCTCACCTTCCATCACCTCTGTCTCATTCAAAGCCTCATTGATATTCACCTCAATCTCCTTCAAAACCAAAGCATTAATTTCCTCAAGCATTGCAGCAAGTACTTTGTCAATATCATCCACTTCCATCACTTCTGCTTCTACTCCATCAATAGGACCATCATAGTAATCAGGTTGTGACAATATGTGTTTAATGTATATGTCAACACTAATGTGCGCCCTATAGAGATCAGTAATCTCTAAGGCTCATTGGTCATCAACCAAAGTGTTCATCCCAAATTATGGATCCCTGTAGTAAATCTTCTTAATAGAATTATAACCCAATTCCTTAAAACATCCTAACAGTTCAAAATAGCTCCATCTATCAACATCTATTCTCAAGTTAGCAATCTCAACCCCTTCGTAAACACTCATCTCATCATCGACAAATTTATCACTATGGTGGATTGTTAGATTCAAATACTCAGTCATTTCTACCAAACTCCTATGTCCTATTAAGATTTGTACGAAAAAAAACAATTTCAGAAACTAATTGAAAAATCCCTAAAACAACGAAAAACCCTAAAACGTTAAACACTATGAAAAACCCTAACATGTATTTGGTTAACTTTGATTTCAACAATAATAACGAAGATTGCTTCAGTATGTACGTGTTCCTTTGTTTCATCTTTCCATGGGTGCGCTAGGGTTCCTTTGCTTCATATCTCCTTTCCCTTTCTGTGTTTTCCTTTTCTGTGTTCTCCATGAATAAATTTGATTTTAAGTTATTCATATCCAACATGGCAGATGAATCAGCAAATTGCAGCACCATGTGTCCAAAACTTTTGACTTTGACTAACGGTAGGTTACTAAAGGACTAATGTGGAACCTTTTAAATACTTAAGGGACCTTTTTGACACTTTTTAAACTTAAGGGACCAAATTGGACCCCAGAGGTAGAGTTAAGGGACCAGTTTGGGTACTTTGCCAATAAACTATTACCTTTCATCACAGGTGGTTACAAAAATTGTGGTTATATACAAGTGCAATAACATTTTTATCACGATAAATGGTTAATAGTTGGTGTTTGGACTCGAACCATTTCACTATGTAACTTTTCACCATGGTTGGAATATTAGACCGTTGTAAATTAGGTGTTATGGAAAAATGCGCCCAGAAACAGGTGTTACCACGGTTATCACTAAGTCCATTGTCAAATAGGTGTTATGAAATGTATATTTCGTATTAGTGGATGTTGGATAAGGTTTTATACCTAACATGAATATTTAGAGGTGTGGGACCTGGTTGACGTGATTGAGACATCTAAGATATGTTGTGACAAGTACACTAAGGTAAACCAGGTGCAAGATTAGAGTGTGATTTATGCTTGGACTAATCATCAAATGTTGGAATGGAAGACATACTATTAACAACTATCAAAGAAGATGGAACATTATCCATTGGACTATTGCAAGATATGTAAGACATTTTAGATGAATTCAACTAGGGTGACAAACGGGCATGCCTACCCCGTTTAGGCCCGACCCGCAAAAGCCCGCAAAAAAATGAGGTGGGGCGGGGCGGTAAAAGTTGAGGATGTGAGCCTAAAACCTAAGTCATCCCCGCAAAACAAATTAGGACGGGGAAAGTCCGCGGGCATTTTTAAGCCTTAAAATTCAAAAATTTAATTAAATGTGCATGCCCGCAAAAGTCGAAGAAAACGGGACGGGTAGACACTTTAGAGGGTGAGGGCCTAAACCTTTGGCCCGTCCCGCACTAAAGTGCGGGAAAAACGGGCATGCCCAACGGGTCGGGCCCGTTTTTCCACCCCTAAATTCAACTGTGGAAAAGGAAGTGACTCAGGAAAACTATTTCTCTACTAGAAGTGTTAGGTTCATATGGAACAAGACAAAAAAGGAAATGAGTGTTCATGAAAAATGACATTTTTTTAGATGAATATTTTCTCAGACTTGTTCAAGCTTTTTTACCATTTATGTTAAGCTGAAATACCCAGAAATATACACTTTTGACTTCTAAATTCTAACTTATGTTTGTTGCAAGGTTTGGTGAATGGAAAACAGGCACACCCAAACAATTTGAGAGTGTCATAACTAGGTAGCTTGTGATACAATTCATGATAAAAGGACTGGAATTTTGGAAGTTCAACAGATAGTAACCTATTGATGATATGAATAAATTAACATATATATGATCCAAAATTGGGGGAGAATGAAAGCATGTGATAATAATGTGAGGCACATTTATACAATGTGCATATGTTTCCTTCCATTGTTCCATTTTGGTGAGAGGTATCTGGATAAGTAAGCATTTGTAAAATTCCTAACTCAGCTAGATACTTGGTGAAGGGGACAAATTCTCCCCCATAATTTGATTGTAATGCTTTAATCTAAGTCTGAAATTGAGTTAGAACAAAATTCAGAAATAATTTGAAAGCATAAAGTGCTTCATTTTAAGAAGTAAATCCAAGTGTATTTGGTGTATGCATCAACAAAATCAATTTAGAAGCTAAAACTAGAGGAAAAATGTGCAAGTTCCCAAAGATTTGTATGTATAACATCAAAAGGATATCTATAGATAATTGAGGTAAGAGCAACATGTATCCTATGAGATTTTCCTAGACAATAAGATATTCATAACAAAGTATTTGCTTTATTGGATATAGGAATATTATAATGTTTGAGAGCCAACTTAATAGCTGGAAAATGTGCATGAACTAGCTTATAATGCCACAAGAGGCTAGTGTTAGGCTTTTTTACATAAAAAATAATTGAACAAAAAATGGAATTAGCATTTGTACAAAGAGGAAATGAGCTTTGGTGATGCAGAAAAGAGATCCTGAAGGCACCATGATCAACAATGGAGACCAGTACAATCCACTTGAACCAAGAAAGCTTTCAAGTAAAGTGAGTCTAGAAACTTGATATTTGATAAAGCATTTATCAACAGTGAACT
This sequence comes from Lathyrus aphaca, assembly GCA_963966055.1. Classification (NCBI taxonomy): domain Eukaryota; kingdom Viridiplantae; phylum Streptophyta; class Magnoliopsida; order Fabales; family Fabaceae; genus Lathyrus; species Lathyrus aphaca. Next base: position 65,476,539 of record OZ014520.1, on the reverse strand, counting down.
CAAATTTAACTTTGTTATCTTTAGAGAACTTTGAAACTGACAACATATTTTTTGTAGTGCAAGGCACATGAAGAATATCATTGAGAGCTAGAGTGTACGAGGGATGAGACTAATTAAAAACATAAGATGAACCTGCACAATTAATGGTTAAAGATTGACCATTGTCCACACGGACTCGACTATAACATATATATGATTTCTTTGTATGTAAGAAAGAAGAGTTAGGTGTGAGATGATGTGAAACACTCGAGTCAGCAAACCAAACTTAGGTTTCAAGATCCCTAGGAAAAGAATACTCGCAACATTGAATTTGTAACGTGAGAGATGTCACTATATATAAATTATTTGTGGGTTTTATCTTTAACCAATATGGGATTTGGATTTTTTTCAAAACATCCCCCCCCCCCTCGCGCGCGCGCTCAACACTATTGAGCTTGGTGCATGGATATAAACGATAGGTGACCTGAATTATCAATATGTATTATTGTTTACTTTATACAACATCTCAGTTCAACTAATAGAAATCAATGTTTATCAATCACATAGGAAAAAAATAGAGTATGTTCAAATTTCGATACCTATCAATGCTTTAATACCATAATAGTCTCTATTTACTATATTTAATATCATTTTCACCAAATATTAAAGAAAATAATATCAATTTTTTAACAAAATAATAAAAAAACAACGTCGTTTTAATTTTAAAGAAAAAAAACTTAAATCATCGGTTTTTTAATTTTTACCGGTCTCACCGGTTCAATAACATACTCGATTCAACAATTGAAACAGATCAATTACTATTTCGATTCCAGATTCAACCGATTTGATCGGTCAGCCTAATCCGATTTTTAAAACTATGAATAAACTCCACTTAAAAATGAAATCATAAATTTCAAATCAAATATTCTTTACATGTAATTTTTAAGTTGCATCCTTTAACACATTAGTCTATATTTATCTACCCTTCACCTTTTCATTCATCAATTCATTTGACAATACTCTTTTTGGCTAAGATTCTACCATCCCCAACTTGTTATAAGAAATCACAAAAACACCCTTCCTAAGGACCCGTTCCCATGCCTCTAAAATTGTTTCCTCGTCACATTTTAATTGTATAAAACCACTATTCCTTCATGTTGTCTCATTTATTGCTACAAACAACCAAAATCTTTAACCACATGACCCTGCATTTACTCTCCTCCCCCATTTTTCCGCACCTTGTTCTTCTTCTTCATTAAATGCTATCCAACTTAGTACCATTTCCATAAATTCATTCATTTATACTTCACTCACAACCCACCCTAATTTGCTACATAAATAAATTCTCTTCTTCATTTATTAACCAACCTTGCACCATTAATTCATCATACTTTATATATATTGAAGTGGAAAAAAATGTATAAGAGTAGACATGTTCTCATTGTGTTGCTAGTGATGCTACTTTTGGTGATATATTTTGTTGGTCATGGTTATGGTTCTAGACACACTACTCAAGTTTTCAAAGTGTATCCTAAACCTAAGGCTTTGGATTCAAATGTTTTTGGTTTGTTGCCAAAAGGAATGGTTCCACCTTCAGGGCCTTCTAAGAGGCATAATGAGATTGGTTTACAAAGCTCAATTGGGAAACCCTAGAGGGTTTGGTTATATATATCTTGAATATACTTATAGGTAATAATGTATATGCATGGTGGCTTTAACTCTTGGTTATATTTTGTGATTTTTTTTAACTTGTTTTTAATTTTTCTTTCCCTTCTCTTTGATCATACTTTTATATAAGATCATTTTTAAGGGATAGAGATGTAGATTTGTCTTCTCTTCACATAGCTTGTGAAGGATATATGATTTAACTTCATATTGTTGATGCTAGAATATTAATATGAATAAAATCTAAGAAAATACTAAGAAGTACTGCGTTGTTGATTCTAGTGGTTTCAAATTAAGTTCTTGTACTTGTGTGTTGTTTTTTTATGAAATTTTGATCTGTTTTTGGAATGAATGCATTTGGGATGTAGAAGGAATATGAACTGTTGCTAAGAGTGACCATACAATCGCATAAATTTGGGGAAGTGACGTGTGATTCTTCCATTATTATTAATGTTGATTTCATTTTTTAGTAATTAAATGCCAAATAAATGTTTGTACGAGAACCCTTGTTTTATAACATCCTCTATAATTGCTCTCTTTCTATTAGCTTGCTTACTTAATGCCTAGTTTTCTGTAATTGAGATGAAGTACTATTACATGTAATTAACCATACTTTCTTAACTTCTTGGGGGACTATAGTGGCGACTATGTGTGGTTAGTAATAGTTTAATTATAATTAAATAAATAAATAGTAGTACTTAGTTAGTGGTTTAACTATAACAAATGTGTTTTCACTATGTGGGGTTACTCATAGTTTAATCATAATTAAATAAATAAGGGTGACACAAATACTAAATACTAAAGATTAACATACGTTAAATATAAAATGAAAATACAAGATGCAAATAACGAACCTTTCAGATAAAATTTTGGAATCCATTCGATAAAAAAAATATTGAATTGTGTTATGATTAAAAGTAATCTTGATGGTCACCTCAAATATGTTTAAATACAAAAACAAAGAAATTCAAATAGATTTTTAATCCAAAATAAAAATAAAGTATAAAATTATTTAAATAGTAAAAAAATCCTATTTTTAGATCTGAAACAAAGTTGGATGGCTTAAAAAACCTATAGATCATGGAAAACTGTGAGTTGGATTAGTGAGTCGATTCCCTATCCAGAAAGGTATAATAATAGTAATTCTGATATTTGTTGTCAAACTAGTACAAAGTATGTCGAACCTTTATGGTACACAATTTCTTTGATACACACAACCAATCTTCCTACATCAGTCTCCTCCACCTCTAAAGAAATCGACCATGAATTCTCTTGTTGATAAAGACACTACAACAAATAATGATTTTCGTGACGAAGTTTTCACCTTGGACAACAGAAAAATGGGGTATAAAGTCAAGAAGCGCTATTTTTCATTATATAAAAAAATAAAAATAAAATCATATATTCCCTTAGTTTTTCATAACACTGAGGTAAAAAAACAATCCAGTACAAACTTTGATTCCCAACTATCGCATTTTATGAATGATTTACCCAAAATGAGAGGAACTATATCATCTTTTTCTATATTTATATTAATAAAATTCATATGAAATTGGGATTTATCAACCATCAATAACATGTATTTCTAAGCTTTTTATTGATGCACAAGTTTATTTTTGGTTTATCATTAACATGTTCATAAACTAATTAAGAGTGTCTTACAATTTTTATGTTTTATATGAATGTAGTTTTGATATCGTTCTTGTCTATTTGTTGGACATGTGTCTTGTCTCCCTCCTTTTTCAAAACTTATTTTGTTTTTTTTTGTATGATCTATGTTTTTTTTTGTCACATAGTTCATTTCTTCACCACAGGGAAGACAAATTTGGATATCTCGCACACACACTCCTGAAATATATTATAGATTTTTCATATGATTATTTCGTGGATGAACTTATTATACCATTCCATGCGTCCATTATATTTTCCACCACCACGCTAGGTTTGACCAATTTTCTATCTTCTAGTTTAACTTGTTTTGTGCCACCTGTGGGTGTTACTCGTCTTCTCACATTTTTGGTTATGTGATACTTACGAAGTAATGTGGACAATGTAGGAAACATCGTTGCAGTCGAATTCATCAATGTGGTTTCGCGATCAGTGATTATTACCTACGACGTCTTTTCTTTGGCCTTCAACATAGTCTTGCATATTTACAAAGCTTGTGTAACATTGTCCTCTTTTTCGGATTCCAAAAATGCAAAATCAATCAAATAATTCATCATTGTAGAAGTAGCACCAACAATTTCTAGGAGTGGGGGTCTATACTTGTTTGTTTTGTATGTTGAATCAATTATGAGCATAGAGAGAAAAATGTTGAACAACTTGATGGAATCGAGATGACTCCAAAATATATCTCGAACAATGACTTTGTCCTCACAAACTTTGTACCTAAAAACATGGTCGTTATCTTCCAAAAGCTTCAATAATTGTTGCATCTCAGATTTTTGTCCTCTTACCTCCTTGTTGTATCGAGCACGCACGTTGTATATTTATTTGATATTTGAAATATTTAGAGGTATTTTCCCTTTCAAATATGTGGGTATGTTTTTTCGGCACTATCATGTGTAATGTCATATTCGGAACAAGTTCTCTCTCTTTCGGAACAAGGCAACATACAATGGGATGACTGTCTAGCTTGTCATTCAAGGCATGATTATGTATACTGAAAATCATATTAAATTTCCATGTTTCATCCGCCATACGGTATTCGCGTAATTTAAACTAACACTCGCATTTTCTTGATCCAGTGTTATCTCATTTCAACTTCCAAATCTTTGGTTGGTACGTACCACTTATTTCGTATCTCATTGTTACAAACTCTTGTCTTCTATCCAAACCATTTTCGGACCTTCTGATTATAACTCCAACCCCCAATTTTTCGGCCTCTATATATACCTATTGTAGCATATGTTCATGAATAATAAACTCTTATTTATTCATAAATTGTTCACAAACATCTACCTTAATAACGATCGATCAAGTACTCGATTTAACATCATCATTGACTTCATTTGCTTTAGCATCATATTTCACTTCATCCGGTTTAACATCGACACTCATAATAGCTTGGGAAACATATTTAGGTGCACCATATCTAATGACACCAAAAACAGAAAAAAACAACTTTAAAACTCAAAGTATCAGGAAAATCTGGATATGCATCTCCGGACCACACCAAACATTGTCTGGAGATACATATGAGACTCAACATGATTTACAGCTCAAATATCAGATTAATGCAAGGAATGAGGGATGAAATGAATGAAATTTACTTGTAATTCCAGCTTCTTTTGCTCACTTTGATGTGATGAAATATAAGATTGATCTTTTGGTGTTGAAAAGTTCATTGAGAAAGAGAGAATTTGTTTAAGGGTTTTGAAAATGGAGGATATTTTCAGCATGAATAGGAATATCATGAAATATGATATTTTATCCAATTTTCCACTTGACACTTTCGAATATTCATCTCCGAAAATATCACTAAGATGTTAATTTAACCAGATCATTTAATAAAAATACCATAATTGAGTATAAGGGGTATTTCACAGATGCATCTCCAGATACACCTAAATAATAAACAGATATTCATATCCGGACAATTTTTTCTCAATTTAGGGTGGATCTAAAAAAACGAAGGCGGTGTGATTTTTGGGTGCATGAGGAAATGAATTTCCTAAAGCATGGAGGGCATTTTTTGGATTTTCAGGAATGTGGTATGCACACATAAGGGTGGGAAAAAAATTCTCAATATCCCTTAGGCCATAGTGAGTCAGACCATCAACCCATCAACTGATTTGACAATTTTAGTTGTTACATATTTTGGGTTGGAGGTTTTAACTTGTCACCCCCACGGTTGTACTTGACACCCCCTCCCCATAATTTCATAATTCCAAAATTTCTCCTGAGAAAAATTTGAAACATATTTGCATACAAAATTTCCAGTAGACAATTCAAAATTTCTGATACTACCTAAATTTCCAATAGCGTATTCATAATTTTTGGTATACCGAAATTTCTAAAATTTCCGTGAGTTTGTAATATTACAGGAAATGTTAAAAAGTACCATGTTATACCAGAAATTTCAATCAAAGTCAAATATCTACTAGTTTAATTTTTTTTAAAATTTTAAATGGTCAGAATTTTGCTGACAGTTTTGGAAATATGTGATTGCACTAACCGTTTTGTGTGATCCAGAATAAATGATAAGTTGCAGAAATATGGGTCACCTTTTATTTGAGAAAAATATCTCAAAATGTCTCTTCCTCAATTTTTGATTAATACAGAAGTGCACTTTAACATAGCTTCACCTCCCGTAGACTTCCGGCTTCCGGATGACACCACATCTCATGCCACCTTTACATCTAAGTTGAATGAATTATTTATTGATACTAATAGCAAAAAGATGAGAAATATCGAGTTTCGTGAAGATTTAGATTGATACTATTGGAATGATGAAATACAACCTTATTGAGTTGAAGACCGATGAAGATGTGATGGTTATGTGGAGATCATTTCACTGTAGGTTAACAAAAGGGTCGATTGAGTTAGATGTGAATATTTCAATATCTGTCGACGACATGATTAAGATGATGAAACATTCATAATCATCTGGTAGTGTTTAGGATTTCTTATTTATTATCGCTTTCTTAAGTTATGTTTAAGTTATGTAATCCTTTGTCAAATGTTAAATTATGTTCATATTGCATCGATGGAAGATCAAAAACATTATCTAATAAAAAAATTTATACAAATGTCTGAGTAATGTTGCATGTAATATTCAAATAATACATAAAAAATAATAATAATGTCTAAATAGATCCCCCACGGACTATGTGTGCGACCCGATATAATCAAGTAAAAATCTCACCATCTAGATTTACCAAATCCATAAGGTTATCCATAATAATTGCAATCATCTGGAAGCCCTACTGGTCATCAACATCAGTTAGAGGTGGCGGCAGCAGCACATCATTGACATGTACTCCAACACCAAAAGACCCAACATCATTTATATGCTCAACATGTGGGATGATATGAGGGTGTGATACAGTGAGGTATCACTCCAAGTAACCATCCTCGCACTGTGAGTCGTGTTGAAACCTCGTTGCGCGATATTTAATGGCACAACTAGAGTTGATGATGTTACTTTGAAACTACCTGCCAATGCCCGCAGATGGAATATCTAGAATTGCTCGTGGAATTCCCTATACATAACCATATTGTCATAGACACCTCTCAGACAAGTGTCCAGCGAGTGAAGTCTCCCACTGCATATAACTCCAAGTGTTGTATGTAGAATGGTCAACGCAACGCAACCCCAAGCCCAACTTGTATCATCAAGTCTATTGAACAACCACATGTAATGGGCATCGATATAAACACATGACTTGTCCGTAAAGAGAGTACATTCTATTAGATGTAGCATGTACACCATAGCGGCAACCTCATACATTTGTGTCGCAACAAAATCCTCGTACCTATCCTGAAGCCAAGACATACGAAAGTGAGATCCCCTGTTAAAGTCAAACTCCTCTAGCACGACCTCCTTAAAAACTCTCAAATCTCGTATTGCAGTCAAACATGTAAGCGACATGCTAATAACAAGAACCGTCAAGAATCTGTCGACGATGGGGAGATGGAACAATGAGGAGACATCATTCAAAGTGATAGTCATCTCCCCAAACGGAAGATGAAAGGAAGATGTCTCCATGTGTCATCGCTCAACAAAAGTAGTAAGAAGTGAAGTATCGAGCATGGTAAGGGAGTAGTCAGCAAATGCGAGGAGATCAAATCATATACAATTTGCCTGACCTGCTCAAAAATTGAAGTCTTTGGGAAGTTCTTCATCTTCAACCTGTAGGAGGTCACCTTCAGCGTGGGGCGGTCCTTAAACAAATAAATTTATTAAAAAAATTACCAGTTAGTTTTCATTGAACAATAATAAATAAAGTAAAGTTAAACATAATATATATATATATATATATATATATATATATATATATATATATATATATATATATATATATATATATTTGTCATAGTCGGTATGCCACATGATCAGCATACTCGGTAAGTATCGACCGGTCAATGGGTCCTCCTGGGAATGCTCCATTAGTGTGGACAGAAGGGTCCTTCGAATGAGCTATAACTTTTATGTCATCAGTAGCAGATGGGACCAGATTTGTGGCAGCCATCTCATCAGCAACATTGACATCAGGTTGGACCACCTCATCTGCAATAAGGGCTTCTGGCTGGACCATCTTATCAGCAACCTCAACAAAAACATGTGTCGCATCTATTTCGACCGTTAGGTCGTGAACTTCCTGAACGTGCACATTCTGAGCATGAACAACATCAGCATCATCTCTGGGTTGCTCGATTGATCTCTTCGCTCGGCGTCGGGTGCTACGGGATGCGCGGAATTTCTCCTGCTCAGCCAACTGTTTCTGGTATGAATCGGTTGGAACCACTCATCCAACTCGTATTTGAAAATATTTAACCTCAGCAGCCCTAGCCTGGGTTGCCTCTCTATTTGTCGCTCTTCCTGCAATAGTATTGTCATTTCCCATGTATTTCACTGTAAAAACTGAAAGAAAATATCATATAAATTTCGAAAATTTTGAAATATCCCTAATTTCATCGGTAATTCAGAAATTTTCAAGAAAAGAAACATTTTTTAATTACCGAAAATTCTAAAATTTCCAAAAGAAATGTATTTAAAGACTGGAAATTTTGAAATTCATTATACATTTTCAACTGATTTTCATAAAAATTTTAAAATTTCCAATAAAATACATGCATACTATTTTCAGAATATCTGGGAATCAACGAAATTTTTGGGAATCAACGAAATTTTGTCCAGAGAATTTGAAATTCAGACTAATGTTTGATAAATTTTATAAAAAAAAATGAAAAATGCTCAAAGATTAATATTGTCTATTCATTGGGATTGAGAATGTCAAATACAAGTGTGGAGTTGGCAAGATTGAGTTGTGTTTACTCCTTTTTTAACAAAACTACTCTTATAACTAACTACCTCTCCAATTCCAATTGACAGACACTAGATGCTAATGTAGTTTAAACAAATCCAAAAATATGTTCTTTAATTAAAAAAAAATGCTAAAGTGATGAGACACTGAGATTTCAAAATAACTACAATGACATAAACATAATTAGTGGCTAAACTCACACCTCAAGTGTATAAAAATGAAGAATCTCATGTTTAAACTCAAATCCGTGCATACCAACACCCTTTGTGCAGGATAGAAAAAGTACAAAGTTTTTCGTGACAGTTATTTTTCTTCATAGAACTAAAGTCCTCTAATGAACATGGAGAAAGTTGTAAAATGTATCAGAAATTTTTTGGATAGTTTGGAGAACTGAATCAAATCCTTCAAATCATTCTTCTCTATATATTTCCATAGATAATCATTTTTCTCGTTTTATATTATTCTCAAAACCAAAACATTTTGTGCATGAGGTATATACAGTGATAATAAAAAATAAAAATAAATAGAAGTGTGACAAGGAAAAACAAAAAAGAACCAAGAAAATAGAAAAGTTACATCAATGATTTTATATACACTACAGTACAACAAATACTATGTAACAGGAACCAGCCCATATAAAATGGAGGAAATTTAACTAAGAATGACAGATAACAAAAGGTGCCTGGTTCCTTCATATTGATTTCCTACAGTTATGTTCACTGCAACAAAATGAGTTAAATGGAGAACTTTCCTCTATCTATTTTCCTAACATTATTGTACAACAGGTGAACCACCACCTTCTGCTTTCCGCGCTGTTTGGCCGGTCGACTTGTCTGTGCTACGAACATTGTACCTTTCATATACCCTATCGCGATTCTCTGACCACCAAGTCTCGGCTTGGTGCTCTCCGAATCTTCTTCGGCTGCATACACATTTACCACCAAACACATCAAGCATGCAAGATGATGATAAGTGATAGATCATTTAGAATTCTTAGCTTAAAGCAATAATAATCATGTGTTTAATTCTTTTATTACCTGAAGCGCACTCTCCTTAGATCTCTTGTTCCGTCTCGCATGGCAACCAGTGTTATATAGACACCGGGTTCATACTGTTCAATCCATTCTGCATCAACCTGATTATTATTATTATTATTGTTATTATTAGCAGGCATCGCGTCATTTCTTGATCTCGAGCCACTCTCATCATCTCGGAAATTTCCAGAATCCCTGCCGTCAATTGTATGCGACACACTATTGTTGGTTGTCTGGATTGTGCCACTGCCATTTGGCAAGTTAACATCTTGGTAATCATCAGTCCCATTAGAGGTCACAAAACCCCGGTTCTGCTGGTAAAGAGTAGTTGCATAGCTTCCAGGTGAATTCCTATTGGTTCTATTCATCGGCGAAGATTCAAGTCCTATGGATGCCAAACTGGAGCCACTGATTGACTCTGCCCTTGAGTGGTGTGGATCCTCATTTGAGTCTCGGTGATGGATACCATTTGTCTCGACAAAACCATTAGGCAGGTACGCTGGTTTCATGTCATCGGCATCATAAACACCAGGAGGAAGCCTCTCTGCCAGATCTTTGAGCTGAAATAACAATATGACATGTCACTAAAAAAAACACATCCATCTTTAAAATTACATGAAAATAATCCTTTGAAATACATATAGTTCTGAGAGAAGTAAATTAACCTGTGCTGTAAGTGACTTAATAACTTCTTTTGCAACCTTCGATTTGGCAGATTCCTCATTCGCCAGTGCCACTGCTTCCTGAGTCTTTTTTGCCGACTTTTTAAGCTCTAATTCTTGCAACTCACATCTCTGTCTCAGGGTCTCAACCTAATGAGATTTACTTTAGATCCCTCTTGATACCATAATAGGTAAAGCCATAAATGTAAAAAAAACTTTACATGTGTGGTGTAATCAATCCACGTGTTTTATATGGTTTATTTGATAGACTCGAACTTATAGGGAAGAAATTTAAAACCGAGTAATGATATGTAGCATAATATGTACCTGAGAACGCAACTTCAGCACTTCTTGATTCAAAAGTTCATTTGTTTTCTTCAAACTATCAGTAATGCTTTTTGAGAAGGCGAGTCCGGATGTTGTTGGAATGGGCGTAGCTGAACGAGGAGGGCTTGATCTTCTAGAGAAAGGTGAGACAGACCTGGAATTCACTCCAGACGGTGTAAAACCAGGTCTCGGGACTGTGCGTTTTACGTCTATAGCAGTAGCTAAGACAACATCTTTCAGCTGTAGCAAAGACGGAGCTTGTGAAGCGCGAACCAGAGAGAACGTATCAGCTTTTTTCCCTTGTTTGGCTGCCTTACTATCTAATTGCTTTATCAAATCCATATTAGAAGGCACGGCTGACTTCGTCAATCTCAGCTCAGACTTTTCTAACCTATCCTTGTTTTCGCCTGGAATACGAGGCATTGCGTTCCTCCGATTATTGTTGCTGGATTCTGCAACCTTGTTCAATTTTACATAACAAGAATCACAAACACGATACAGCTTCCCAGAATTAGGAGCAAGGGCTGCTCTTAACGCTTTCCTTGAGCTGCATGAATGGCAGTGCACAAGTCCACAATTATAACAGTTGTGTCGCTTTCTAGTGAATCCAAACGCCTGTCTGCAAGTAGAGCACTGAGACTGCTCAGCACCGGATACCCACTTATGAAGGCATATCGCAGCCGAATAATTTGAACCACATGCAATATATTTCACGTGTCTATCCTTCAGGGCTTCGACCAAAGTTGGAATTTTTCGATCTTCAACGTCTCCATGACCTAGTCTTCCATTTGCACCCTTGCCCCACGTATAAACTTCATTCCTTGAGGTTAAAGCAGTAACATGATAAGCCCCGCATGCAATTTCTTCAACACATTCTCCAGCAAGCTTGTCTTCGACCAAGCAGGGAAGTTTTCCATCAGACTGGGGATTTCCAAGCTGGCCGTAAACAGTGCTACCCATCGTAAAAACACGTCCAGCCGTTGTCAGGCCTACTGTCAAACTGTGCCCACAAGCGATTCTATGAAAATTGTAATCGATAAGCGCAGGTATACAGGTTGGTTCGAGCCGAGCATCCTTATCTCCATGTCCTAGACGACACTTATCTCCATCTCCCCAAGTAAACAATTTACCCGATGATATACTTGCACTGGATTGTGCCACAATGACCTCTACAATAGCTGCAGTATGCCACACTCCACATGCAACAGATACAGTCCTCAACCCAGATAACGATTCTACTTCTCTAGGATATGAAATATTTTCTCTATCTCCATGGCCGAGGACACCGAACGTTCCATCGCCAAATGTAAATAGCTGTCCAGTTGAACTTATCAAGGCTGTGTGCCATGGACCGCAAGTGACAAAAGCAACCTGAAGCCCCTCTAGTGGACCTGCGATTCTCTTCGGTATCCAGTGACTAACATTGGTTCCATGACCAAGAAGTCCAGCATTGTGAGTGCCATCACCCCATGTATATATTTCCCCAGCCATTGTAACAGCGCAGGTATGAAACTCGCCACAAGCGACAAAATCAACAGTTGAAGAAGCTAATGCTTCAACTAGACGAGGTTGAACCACATTCTTCCCAACACCATGGCCAAGGCGTCCACCAGATTCTTCACCCCAAGTAAACATTTCACCTTGCCTTGTGACAAGAGCAGCATGTTTAACACCACATGCTATTTGAAGTACATCTAAAACCACATTGGATTCAAGTGGCTTCGGGAGGAGAATGTCAGTTCTCGGACTACAAAAACTGACATTTTTATCAGCACCGACTTTTATAATATTCTCAGAGATAACCTCCCCCCATATGTATACATCTCCAAGAGCATCATAGTCATCCGGTGCAGACCCATGACTGGACGTGCTGGGTGCACTTGAAACACTAACACGAAAAACATCTGAACTAGATCCTTTCACTTGCATGTTTGATGGGTTTGATGGTGCATGTGACCTTTCGAAATTTAAGGTATTTTCAGGCTGTAAGGACCTTGGAGATGTGTTTGGTACGCTAGCAGAAACGTCAGGAGAACTGATGTCCTGAGAAGCACGGACTGAACTTTCACTAGGACTATTTGATGTCAAGTCTTTACTATCCTGAAAATAAGTGAGCCAGAAAGAACTATAAGCAACATTCCATATATTTTATCATTCAAACAATAACACAGAATAATGGCATCAGGTAAAATAGACGAACTTTGTAGAATCTCTAATCAAATCAGACCATAATCACGATGGAAAAATTGAAGTAGGAAAACGCCACAACCATACATTTTTTCTAGTCCTATACATCATAGTACGAAACAAAACACAAGCAAAGACAACAAGTAGGTGTTTTTACATCAAGATACAGGCCTCCATCACACCATCCATCAATTTTGGACCGCCCACCTTGACCAGAAGATATCAATGCCCCGAGACCCGCAATCCACACTTCCGCCTCAACTTTATCCTTACAAATCTGAAAATGACCAAAATATATATATTTTCAATGGTGGAAAATTCAGAAAACATATACAAAACAATGTAGTCATTGATGGATTTTGAGACTTCAGTACCAACCAAATCAAGGGATCGCTTCCCGTGGTTATAAATAAGTGAAAAAGATAAGTAATCCTTCTCAGGACGCGGAAATCGCTGGAAAACAGCCTGTCAGAGGATTGGGAAAAACAATCAAATAACATATAAGAAACCATTTATAGAACTTTTTCTAAATCAATAAAAAAGAATGCTAAGGAATTTGTATGATATAAAATAGTATTGTAGAAATCTCACAGTTCTTTGTCCAGGAATAATTTTTGAGACAGAAGAGAGTTTCAGACTTCTTTCTTCACTACTCGAAAACCAAATTAATGACAACTCATCCTGCATAGTCCAATGAATGCAGTTAGAAATAACTCAGACGAGTATCATTACCTAAGCCTACATGTCTGTGAAGTTTATAATCGACAACCACGGAAACATAAGTTTATATTCATGAATAAGACCGTCAAATGATACATCAAACTAAGACGCACAAGTCCAAGTCACTACTAGTTAGCACAAAATTGAGAAAATCATGCCTAGGGGGAAGCAAATCATTGAATCCAACCCAAATCTAAGGCTGTAATTCAGTTTTTTGATCAATGGAAATTTATAACTGTGATGCCTCGACAGATCATACTAAACCTAAAATATGGAATCAAACCAATAAATTGCATCATACCTTGTAAACTATAGTCCATCCATTACTCAAGATACAAAATTTTATGCTAAATCACGAAATAATGAGTAGCAATAGGTCTTAAGATATAAAATTTTACTAAAGAAATAATAAAAGAGTAAACTAGGAAATAAGAATCTAATTTGATACAAAATCCTTTCCCTATATAGATGATATTTTCCAACAATAGTTATAGTAATAATTAACAATAACCTGAAGCCATCCACTAGGAGGCATAGATGAACCACAGAAACCCGTAAGCTAACTCAAGACTTGAGGAAGTATTGATTTTATCAAGGAGACAAAATACAAAATTACACAAATCATAATGAGGTTAAACTCATGAATTGAACTAAAAGGTTTTGGGAACAAGTAACTAAACAGAGATTAAAACTAGAGATTCGAGTCATAAAAAATAAATCTGGTTTTATGCTAGGGACGATGAAAATGTATACTTACTAGAAGAACTGATGAAGAGATATCAAAGAGATAAAAAAGACATACAAGTGGTTTTTCGTGATTTAGAAAAAGCATATATGAAAGGATTTAGAAAGAGAAAAAAAAATCAGATTGCATATATTAGAGCAATCAAGGATATGTGAGGAGGCCACAACTAATGTAAAAATATAGAAAGATATGGGAGGAGGCCACGACTAATGTAAGAATATAGAAGATTTCCCTATAACTACAGATGTGTACTAAGGGTCAAAATTGACCCTTTGTCTAGTTTTCTTCTTATCTTGGTACCGGTTTACTAAATGTGACATGAAACTATGGCACGAAGATGAGAATGCTACGATAAATGAGTGGTCACACAAACAAGATAAGATAGGATTTGATGTACAGATATTAGGGGGAAAATTGGGGTAGCCGCCATTGTTAAAAAGATGGACGAATCTCATTTTAGTAGAATTGGACATGCATGGAGAAGACCCATGAAGCATCAATAAGAAGGGTTAGCTTATAAAAGATTATTTGATAATTACAAGTACGGGGAGACTAAGGAAAACTATAGGTCAAACCATTAAGAGATATTTAGAGGTGAATGGTCTATTGCTAAACCTAATACATGACAGGACTTCACAGTGTTGATTGATCTACGTAGTTGACCCCACCTAGTGAGAAAAGACTTGATTGTTGTCATTCTATTTGTAGATACGGCTCATGACACAATATTATGGCAACGTTTGATTTATGTAGCTGATCAGACCCATCTAGTGGGAGAATAAATATATTATTCTTGATTATTAGTCATTCTTAATTGATGAAATAAAGGACTTGGAGCACGAAGGACACAGACTGATAAACTAATTCTATAGAAGATGGAATGGTCCACTAGAGAAATCAAACTTTGATTGTATTTGATATTATTAGTAGTTTAGTACAGCAATAACCTTCATGTACTATGTGAGGACAGCTACATCCATCAATTGGCAATATCATTAAAAAAACTTCAATAAAACTATACATAGCTTTGTTATCATAAGGTTTACTACGTAATAAAACGGTAGGTAAAAGCATTACAAATACAATTTAAAACCTTTCCATATCATACATTCGTATAACATCAGCTAACATGCAAAATAACCTATCTATAACTATGCAAAAGATATAGAGAATCCATTAAAATCTTGCTGAGAAAGATTTTCCTCAACTTACTTTGGAAAGTCTAAACGGACAAAACTTCGGCTTTCCTTTACGACCATATTTAAGCAATTGAGCACCCTTTTTCAAAGCAATCAACGCCTGCATAATGAATATAATTGTAAACTAGATGAGAAATTAAATTAAACAGACAAACAAATATTCATATAGGAAATAAACCAGACATAGAGGTTGGTAAAATGATGTCCGGGCCAGAGATGTTTCTAGGGAACACAATCAATATTGTCCAAGAAATCAACATTAATAGAAGACTCAAATTCACTAATTCAGTCACCTCCAATCTAGTTCCTCCACAAAGATTAGACATTGACAAAGTTAGTACCAATAACATGGTTATCAACAAATAGCAACTAAACCTCATTTCTCAAATCAAAAACCCCACTTCACAAAAATCCTATTTTTATCCAAAATTCATAACTTAAGTTTAGTATACCAAAACAAAAATAGACTTAAAACAAAAAATTTACTCTCTATGCCTTCACACCCATGTTCTCAATAAAACACTGACACACAAAGCACTTGATCATAATCATAACCTTAACATTCTTTGCCACCCCAAATACAAAAAAGTTCAACAACAAAACCAACTACTGAATTTCACCAAAAGAAAAAAAAAAAAACTTTAAAAATCAAAACTTTGACGTAAAACGAGTGACTCACCTGCTGAATGTCACGGTCTGCATTCCTGTGATTAACAAGATCTGCCATTCCATGTGAGAGATTCACCGAAACTCCACCATCCTCTGCGATCGCTTCTCAGAGGTCCGTACATCATAAACCTCAAACTCAATTTCTCCGAAACTCAAAACCCACTTCTTATCTATCCTCTAAACTGCAAAAAAACCTAGGTAGATCCGTTCCTCTTCACGAAAACTAGAAACCCAGTAACCCCATTGACAATTCCAAGTCAAAGACTCCGTTTTTTCAACTCATGCAGCAACTTGGACCGGGTGAAGAAGAAACGAAAAAAATCCGGTTCTCCGAGACTTGGTCGGAGCGTTTTACTTCAAAGAATAAGAACAGAGTATTTTCCGGCAGTGGAAGAGAATTTCCGGCAGATAATACGGGGTTCCGGCGTTGTCTCCGAAGCGGGTGATGGAGGAGACAGAGGAGAGAGAGAGTTTAGAGAGAGAATCGGAGCCTGAATAAAGTACAAGTAGTCAAAAGTAGAAGAAAGAACGAAGAATAGATAAAAATAAAATAAAAATAAAAACTAAATTAAATATTTTATTATAATATATTGGAAATGATTTAAATAATAAAAAGGAAAAAGGCATAAACTCTCCTGAAACTGAAACTGAAATACTAAAAAGAAACGAGGACATTGTAAAAGCACACTAGTAATGACACCACTCATGTTTTTTTTAAATAATTAATTAAAAATATTTAAATAATTAATTAAAACTATTTAATTAATTATTATGTACTTATTAAACTGTGGGAAATCCGTGCGTCTACACGGATACCCGTAGTTGTCGTATAATTTGTGTCAGAATGACTTTAAAAACAAATAGTAAAATTTGTTTTGAAAAATAAAGTTATATAATCATAGATGTTATACAGTGATTATGAATTAACTAATAATTAAATATTATCTTAAATATAAATTAACAATTATTTATTATAATATTGATGGATCAACCAATAAGGAATGTGAAAATATTAAGACCGATGATGGTGGAATGGAGATAATTTTGTGGAATTTCTGAAGATGAAGATGAAATAAATGGGTTGTTCGATGAAAATTGCGATGATGACTCTGACGATGAAGAGTATGTTTGGCAAAGGGTAATACATGTGTTGATATTGATAAAATGAATTTATTAGTAAGTGTTGAACTTTAAAACAGATTATTTACAATTTGCCCGTATAATTCAATGATGATGATGAATATCGTATGTTTTTAATCCTGTTTCAGTTTTTGCCAAAGTTTATCGTGGAAATGTGCTTATACTTCAACCAAAGAATAATAGATTTGATTGATTTTGACACAGAAAAATTATATGTTGCGGAGACCCTTACTGCCTCATACATGGGAAGGTATTCATATGAGGAGAAATTCATCATTTGTCGTTGTCGTATAATTTTTTTGTCAGAATGACCTTAGAAACAAATAGTAAAATTAGTTTATAAAAATAAAGTTATATAATTATAGATGTTATTATCGGAAAAAAAATGAAATAATTTATTTTAAAAAATTTTAAGAAAATAGAAAAATTGTGATAATGAATCTGATGATGAAGAGTATGTTTGGCAAGGGTAATAACATGTGTTGATATTGATAAAATGGATTTATTAGTAAGTGTTGAACTTTAAAACAGATTATTTACCACTTTGACCGTATAATTCAATGATGATGATGATTATCGTATGTTTTTAATATTGTTTCAGTTTTTGCCAAAGTTTATCGTGGAAAGGTGTCTATACTTCAATCAAAGAACAAAAGATTTGATTGATTTTGACACAGGAAAATTATATAACAGATTATTTACAACTTTATCTGTATAATTCAATGATGATGATGATGATGATGATGATGAATATCGTATGTTTTATATACTGTTTCAGTTTTTGCAAAGTTTATCGTGGAAAGATGCCTATACTTCAATCAAAGAACAATATATTTGATTGATTTTGACACAGAAAAATTATATAACAGATTATTTACATCTTTACCCGTATAATTCAATGATGATGATGAATATCATATGTTTTTAATATTGTTTCAGTTTTTGCCAAAGTTTATCGTGGAAAGGTGCCTATACTTCAATCAAAGAACAATAGATTTGATTGATTTTGACACAGGAAAATTATATAACAGATTATTTACAACTTTGTCCGTATAATTCAATGGTGATGATGAATATCGTATGTTTTTAATACTGTTTCAGTTTTTGCCTAAGTTTATCCTGGAAAGGTGCCTATACTTCAATCAAAGAACAATAGATTTGATTGATTTTGACACAGGAAAATTATATGCTGCGGAGACCCTTTACTGCCTCATACATGGGAAGGTATCCATATGAGGAAAAATTCATTATCCGTCGTTGTCGTATAATTTGTGTCAGAATGACCTTAAAAACAAATAGTAAAATTAGTTTAGAATAATAAAGTTATATAATTATAGATGTTATTATCGGGAAAAAAAATGAAATAATTTATTTTAAATTTTTTTAAGAAAATAGAAAAATTGCGATGATGACTCTGATGATGAAGAGTATGTTTGGCAAAAGGTAATAACATGTGTTGATATTGATAAAATGGATTTATTAGTACGTGTTGAACCTTAAAACATATTATTTACAACTTTGCCCGTATAATTCAATGATGATGATGAATATCGTATGTTTTTAATACTGTTTCAGTTTTTTCCAAAGTTTATCGTGGAAAGGTACTTATACTTCAATCAAAGAAAAATAGATTTGATTGATTTTGATACAGGAAAATTATATAATAGATTATTTACAACTTTTACCCGTATAATTCAACGATGATGATGATGAATATCATATGTTTTTAATATTGTTTCAGTTTTTGCCAAAGTTTATCGTGGAAAGGTGTTTATACTTCGATCAAAGAACAATAGATTTGATTGATTTTGACACGAGAAAATTATATAACAGATTATTTACAACTTTGCCCGTATAATTCAATGATGATGATGAATATCGTATGTTTTTAATACTGTTTCAGTTTTTGCCAAAATTTATCGTGGAAAGGTGCCTATACTTCAATCAAAGAACAATCATTTGATTGATTTTGACACAGGAAAATTATATAACAGATTATTTACAACTTTTCCCGTATAATTCAATGATGATGATGAATATCGTATGTTTTTAATATTGTTTCATTTTTTGCCAAAGTTTACCGTGGAAAGGTGTTTATACTTCAATCAAAGAACAATAGATTTGATTGATTTTGACACAGGAAAATTATATGTTGCGGAGATCCTTACTGCCTCGTACATGGGAAGGTATCCATATGAGGAGAAATTCATCATTCGTCGTTGTCGTATAATTTGTGTCAGAATGACCTTAGAAACAAATAGTAAAATTAGTTTAGAAAAATAAAGTTATATAATTATAGATGTTATTATCGGAAAAAAATGAAATAATTTTTTTTAATTTATTTTAAGAAAATAGAAAAATTGCGATGATGACTCTGATGATGAAGAGTGTGTTTGGCAAAGGGTAATAACATGTGTTGATATTGATAAAATGGATTTATTAGTAAATGTTGAACTTTAAAACAGATTATTTATAACTTTTCCCGTATAATTCATTGATGATGATGATGATGAATATCGTATGTTTTTAATACTGTTTAAGTTTTTGCCAAAGTTTATCGTGGAAAGGTGCCTATACTTCAATCAAAGAACAATAGATTTGATTGATTGATTTTGACACAGGAAAATTATATAACATATTATTTACAACTTTGCATGTATAATTCAATGATGATGAAGAATATCGTATGTTCTTAATATTATTTCAGTTTTTGCCAAAGTTTATCGTGGAAAGGTGTCAATACTTCAACCAAAGAACAATAGATTTGATTGATTTTGACACAGGAAAATTATATAACAGATTATTTACAACTTTTCCCGTATAATTCAATGATGATGATGAATATCGTATGTTTTTAATACTGTTTCAGTTTTTGCCAAAGTTTATTGTGGAAAGGTGTTTATACTTCAATTAAAGAACAATATATTTGATTGATTTTGACACAGGAAAATTGATCGTACCTGGAGATCATGATCTGATGTAGCTGGCGTCGAACGTGGATGAAGCACGGTTGATGGTGAGAGAAAAGGGGTGTACCTGCAAGGCACTCTGATGCTAAAGTCAGAGAGCGAGCAACGAGTCAGCAAGAACGAGATTTAGGGTAAGAAATTGAATACCTGACCCTTTCAAATGAGAGGGTTTATATAATATCCCCAGCGTATGGTTATTGGTCCCTTTCATTAGGCCTGAATCGTGGATCCCCCAATAATCGATAACTGCCAGAAACTAACCGTTGGGGCGACGCTTGGACTGTTCGGATGAGACCCTGGTCGGATGATGTTGATATCGACCGAAGGACTTGTCGGGAAAATGTTCCCCGGCTGATCATGGGGAGTTCGGCCCTTGCTGGGTGCGAATCATGGTCGGCATCGTTGATGGCCGGTCGGAAGGGACTTCCGGTGCCAGAGAGTTATTAGGCCGTCATGTGCTACAAGATGGATTGTGCCCAAGCTGAGAATTGGGGCAGTCCGGAATAGGAGGCCCCTAATTCGTTGTTTCTCGTCAAAGGAGCGATGACTTAAGGGTGGCTAGCTGCTCGGAATTATCTCTTAATGTTGACAGAATATTACTTGGTCCGATAAAACGGTCTCCTCTGGAGAAGCAGGAGAAATTTTGAAAGTCGAGCAACTCATTAGATGGTCGGTACCGAGGGAGAGGAAACGAAGAGGTGACGTATTTTGGAATTTGTGCCAATTTAATGCTTTTGGCGGCTAGTCTAGGGGCTAGCATATAGGTCATGATTGCCTAGGGATAGGGGTCACGCTTACACGCACGTGTTCCTATCTCTATAAATAGGGGAAGTCTTTTCATTTTCAGACTTTTCTGCCTTCGCTTCTCTGCTTGACGCCCTCTCTATTCTCTGGTTTCCATCTATGTATGTCGACCATCGTGACTACCTTCCCGACCACTGTACAACCTTTTTCTAGAATTATCATCATCATGTCTCAACCACCTGGTAAGCATTTTTATTCGCTTTTTGCTTTCCTTTTTCCTTGCTTAGACATGCATGTAGTTAGGTTCTAGTTTTAAAACGTAGAATAAGTAATCTAGATAGTTTCTTAGGTTGTTGTGGTGACAAGTTGTCCTTCTGGTGATGAATCGCCTTTAGAGTGTCTAGGCCGTGTCCGTAGCATTGTTCGCGCAGGAACCTTGCCCTGCGCCGACCGGTGGCTTTGGTTGGCGTTCAACCAGAGCCTTGGGTTTAGGGACAGCAGCGATAATTTGGTCGTCGCACAGTCCTTTCGCTATCACGAGCATGGTCGATAGTCTTAAGCATGTAGCTTCTTTTAGGGCTTTGGTAGGGGGCCTTGTCTCCTGGTCGTCGCATGCCCTTTCACTTGATAGGTAATGGAAAGGTGGATTTGATGCCTTGATCGAATTCACTGACGCATTTCCTTTACTTTTAAGGTGAAAAAGTGCTCGTTGATACGTATGATTTTTCGTCTGAGGAAGATACTCTGGAGGACTCTGGATCCTCAGCTACCGTTCCGAGCGATCCCGAAAGCTCTTCGGAGGATTCTGATGCCACCGAGGTGGGCGAAGCGGCCACCACTTCTGGGGGAGCGGCAGATGCTCAAGAAATTTCTGATGAAGGAAACGAGGTCCCTGTGCTTGAGGAATGGGTAGTGGAGGATTTATTGGATAAGGTCTTGAGTTATGCTCGACCGAGGAGGGAGTCGTTGCCCATGGTGGGGGATCCTGCGCACTGGGTTGTGACTTGCCCGGTTGACGATGATATGATATACTCAGATTTCGGGGGCTCGAAATTTTCAATATATGAGTATGTCTTCACGACTCTAGGGGTCAAGATGTCGTTCAGCGACCTGGTTTGCTCGGTGCTGGGCCATTTGGGAGTGACTTCCTCTCAGTTGCATCCCAACTCTTACGCTTTTATGAGGGCGTTCGAGCTAACGTACTCGCATCTTGGGGTCGGGGCTACTCTCCCACTGTTCTTCCGACTTTTCTCCCTGCAACACCAGGTCGAGGGGGGGGGGGAATTCGAAAAGGCTTCATTTCATTTAAGCAGCGGACCAAGATTTTCAAGGCGCACTCGGAATCTATCTGCTCATTTAAGGACGACTATTTCTTGGTCGAATCGTCGACTACTACAGCAACCCGATCGATTAGCTTCAGCGGGATCGACACTGATGCGAACGGGGTGCCCAGGCTTGACGATCAAAAGAAAAAGTTTGAATAAGCATTAGTTCATACCATATTTCAGATGCAGAAAAGGGCTATACAGAGACTCCTCCCAAAGTGTCACATAGGAAATCCATGATCATAGAAGCAAATCAAGTCCCCCATGAATCAATAGCAAAACCATGTCAAGAAAAATTAAGAGCAAAGTTAGGCAACAGTTACATAGTGAAAATCGAAGCAGCAGTACAAAGAAAATTTGAAAATAATCGAATATCACAAAGGGGACCACCTAATTGGAATTTCACAAGAGGACAAAAGCTAATTTTCTGCAGCAAAGAGAATATCTCATGTAATCAGGATTCGTATAAATTTCACTAACGGTTTGATTTGCACAAGAAGGCCACCTCATGATTCATCAAATCTCACACACAAACCTCACACAATTTCACACGATTCCTCTCAACTCTCACGTATGACCACCTCAATATTCCCCTATAAATACACACAATCATTGGCATAAGAACACACAAAACCCTAGTGAAAAAACGGCAGAAACACCAATAATTCAAAAAAACCCTAAAAATTTCTAAAGCTCGTTCTCAAGAGCTCTTTAAGTCTCACACGGAGACTCAAATTTGCTCGAGCTAAGCCTCTCATTATTCTCTGCCTCACTATCGCCCAACGCCCAACAACAAGTTACATTCATCAGACAACAAAAACAAAATGCAGAGAAGAAGGAGATGAAGCATAGACTAGCAAAAAGGAAGAAGGAAAGAATCAAAGGCTGAGGAACGGAAAAGACATACCTAAGACATTTGTTCATCTCCAGAAAAGGTGCTCGTTGGACCATCTCCGACCATGTACGATCCAACGTGCTTCCAGTAACCTCTTCATAACGTGATAATCGATGTAATCTCTTGAATGCTTCCATTGTGCAAACCGTGTGTTGTTGGTATATTTGAAAACAAATTTAGAAATTTAGGGTTTTGTTTGGGATTGGTTGCGATCTGAAGGATTGGTTGTGTTTTCGAAAAAATTAAGGTTGGATTTGGGAAGAGGAAGAAAAGTTAAAGGGGGTTGGTGTTTATAACTTCATGTTTAGGGTTAGGTTCGTTGGAGAAGACGACGGTCTCCATCGCGAACCGTCGTTGGTTCGTCTTCTCCGGCTAGGTATACGGTTTCCGGTGAGGCAATATTGAGATAGGGTGAGAGACAAGGTAAGAGAACTGGTTTTGTGTGAAATGTTTTCTAAACTCATTTTTTATTGCTTTTAACGTGAGAGCCATTTGCCTTGATTGATGATGTATGTGTCGGCGTCAGGCAGCAGTGACACCCTCTCTATTTTGTTTCTCACCCTTATAATTTCATGTGGATCTCTCCCTGAATGACCATCGTAAGCGCCTTTTAGGCCATTAGATGGGGTCATCATGTTGACTCACTTAAGATCAACGAACCAAATCTTTCAAATAGTCAACTTGTTGAGTGAACTCATGCCATAGACCCTCCCTGGACGCGTGGGCCTCCTTTTCTTGGGCCTTTGCAACTTTTCTGATAATACCCCCTGGTTTACTTACAAATATCCTGGCCTATGACTTGTTTTTTTTCTTCTTTTATTTCATATAGTTTATTTTAATTTCTTTTATTCAAAATATAAAAAAAAAAGAAACTTAAAAAATATTTTGTATTAATTAATTATTTTAAATAACTTTATTTAATTTAATTAATTTGTTAATTAATTTTATTAAATAATTGTATTTAATTTAGTTAATTAATTATTTTTTGATCGATTTTATGTGTATAGTGTATGATTGTATGCTTATGCCCTTGCTCATTACTTGGTTGTATGCTTATGATATATCATGTTTATACTTGTGTGATTCATTTTCGCATTATGACCATAATTTGTCAAGTAAAAATAAATGCAACCACTAAGATTTTATCATTTCAAAAATAATTGAATCTCTTGGTCCAACGCCAAGTAAATATTCACATACATTTTACCCGCACGTAAGTCGGTCATTCCATGATCGCCATCAACCATATCCCAACACTCGCACCCACTGCACGGCTTCTCTTGGACTTTCTTACAATGAGCGGTAGTTGATCGATTATATTTAATCGGTTTTCTATGAAGGCTAACATCTTCTGTTAGTACACGTAAAATAAAATAAAAATTAATTAAATGAACGCATCGCGCTTGTTATCCATAGCCACTCATAGCACTTGATCCACATATCAAGTTCCATCCGATTCTTGCAAAGTCGAGCGCATCGTGCCTCGCAAACAATTTTTCTAGCACCCGTAAGTCGAGCGCATCGTGCCTCGCCATCTGCCTTAACCTAGTCCACTAGGTTCTCTAAACTATTTATCTCAAAACTTAAGCCTTTCTCATACGAATCCAAACCTCGACCCAACGTCGAGTCATTTTCTTAAAGGTGTAAAAGAGAAATGTGGAATCTTTCATGTTTCTCCTCAACTGTTTGAATATGAGGCATTTTTCTCGTAGGCGAGCAGTTGACACCTCTTAACTTCAAAACACTTAACATTTATCTAACACATCTTTTCTAAAATGTGTAAAAGAAAATTGTCGGATCTCCGATGCCTTTCCTCAATTGTTTCTGTGCGAGGAATCTGTCACGCACGTGGGCAGTTGACACCTCTAAAATGAACAACCGACCAACCATAGTACCACGAACTACGAGGCTTTGACTTTCCCATTGCACATGGGAATACGTAGGTACACGGATCTTACTCATTGTCGAGCACCCTAAGACTAAAACCACCCATTTTCCATAACGTATCGTTTACCCTTAAGAAGACAATAGCATAAGTTAACACCCGATCGCAAACTAGACTAAGAGGTTCCCATTGAGTACAACGGACGTAAGAGGTTCTAATACCTTCCTCTTGCGTAACCAACTCCCGAACCCATAATTTGGTTCCAACGACCAAGTTCTTTTCAATTAGGTTTTATCTATATTTTCCTTTTCTTTCGATAGAATAAACAAAATTAGGTGGCGACTCTGTTTGTTTGTTTTTCCGCGTTCTTCGCGAGGATCGTATTTTTCGAGGTACGACAGATGGCGACTCTGCTGGGGATAGCCTTGTGCATAAGAGATTCGAGTCTAACTTAGGATAGTTTATGCTTGTGTGTTAGCATTGTTTGCGTGTCTTCTTATTTGATTATGTTTTTTCTCTTATTCGCTTTGATTGCATACTTTATATTATTTATTTACTCGTTTATCTTTATTATTCATATTATCATTGTTGTCATTATTGGGGTTCTTTGATCATTGGTACTGAGTGAGATAGGCTCACTACCCACGCCTCAGAAAAACCTAAGCTTAAGATCGATGGTTGTGTAGTGGAGGACTATGGGGAATCTGCCTTGTAGGACAAAGCGAAAACCATCACTCAGAGTAAATTCTCTTGGAAATATTGGAATGCGATGAATCTTCGTCGTAGGACAATGTTTTCAAGTTGAGTTGCTGACTCTGGGGACTTTCAAACTAATACATGGTGGTTAGTAGTGTTAACTTACGAGATCTTTATGACTCAATGGGTTAATACGAAAACCCCAATCAGACTAAATCCCTTGAACATATTACTACCTAACAATAATATTTTCAACCTCGATCGACGATGTCTGAGAATCCTATTTTAAAACCTGGGATTGATGGTTGTGTAGTAAAAGCCTATTCGGAATCTTCTTTGTAGGCCGATACGAAGACCTCACCTAGAAACGATCGTTTTTAAAGATATTATCATCTTATGGATCTCCGTCATGGAAATAATGTCTTTGATAAGGATCCATGTTTCTGGGCACCTACCCGTTTAGAGCCTATCTATGGGGTTTCCGTTGATCAGAGATACATGTTTCCTAGCTCCATCTTCAGAATCCGTTGAACCTATGATCATGAGCATTACATTGCATTGCATTCATTCGCATTTGCATTAGATATCATTTTCCCAAAACAAAAAAACTCATTCCAAACTTTGACCATAAACCGTAGTGGATTTCTCGACACTTGTATCAGACTTGAAGTAACTTTGAGGACAATGGATCCGTTGGAGCAAAGTCATGTTGTGTTAAGAGGAGATTTGGATGCAATGAAGAACTAGTTGGACCAACTTGTGGAGGTCATAATAGCCTTAGTAAAAAGAGATGACAACATTCAAAGAACGACAATTGAGAATTTTGTTGCACAAGAACGTCACATTGTCCGAGATAGGAATTCTTCATCTGTTGATGCCATGGAATATCAAAGCTTCTCATTCTCTGCGCCTAATTCCAAAGGGTCAAACCTGGTAGTAATACTGAGCAACCTCAAGATCTTGAGATTGCAGAAAGATATTGTGTGTTGAAAGAAAGGATTGAAGCCTTGCAAGGACATAATGGTTTTGGAATGAACGCTTCTGATTTGTGCTTAGTGCCTGACGTGGTAATCCCTCAGAAGTTCAAAATTCCAAAGTTTGGTAAGTATGGAGGAGATAGTTGTCCAAAGAATAATTTGGTGATGTTTTGTAGAAAAATGACCACTCATACTAAGAATGATAAACTGATGATTCACTGTTTTCAAGACAGTTTAAGTGGAGCATCATTATATTAGTACACGCAGCTAAAGAGTAGCCACATCCAGTCATGGTTGGACTTGTCCATTGCTTTTATAAAGCAGTATGATTACAATCTTGACATGGCTCCAGACCACATGCAGTTTCAAGGGTTATGTCAAGAAAGCGATGAATCATTCAGAAAGTATGCCCAAAGATGGAGAGAGTTATTTGCTCATGTTCAACCACCAATCTTAGAGAAAGAATAGGTTGGCTTGTTCATGGACACCTTAAAGAGCCCGTATAGTGAAAGGATGATAGGCAATTCATTTCCTGGCTTTTCACAGTTGGTGTCAGCGAGAGAACACATTGAGAGCCTACTCTAGAGTAGAAAAGTACAAGACAACTCAGACGCCCAGACTAATGAGAGTGAATCAGTTGTCAGTTCCCAAGAGGAAGAAGCAGAAGAGGAAATTAATGTAGTTTGGGAATCCCCACAAGCTCCACCTCTAGTGCCTTATCAACAATACCCATGCAGGTCAGTTGTTCATGACCAACAAGCTTTTAGATCCCCATATCAGATGCACAACCCTTCATATGGTCAATATCCTCCTGTCAATAGAGGACCTCCTCAGTATCAACAACAAGTTGCACATCAAAAGCCAATGCAATAACAACATACTCCGCAACGACGTCCTTACTATGCTAAAATACCTAAAAGGCATTTTGATCAATTGCCAATGCCTCACAATCACATACTTCCATGTTTGATCAATATTGGATTGGTAGAGCCAAGGAAGCTAGATCCAATGCCTCTTCCACACCGACCGAACTTTGATCATAATGCCTATTGTGGTTTTCATGCCAACTCACCCGAACATTCAACTGATGATTGCCAACAATTCAAAAATAAAGTCCAGGATCTGATTGATTCCAAGGTAATCTCATTCACACCTCAAGGCATTCAAATCAACAATCATGTGGGTTACTCAATCCATGTCATGGAAGAAGTTGATGAGAGTACATGCAAAGAGGGTTCCCAAACTGATTTCGAAGAGCATGTCTGAAGAAGGCTTCCCAATGATAAGTCAAAGCCCAGTTCCTCAACACTGGCAATCTTTATCTCATATCATTACTTTGCATCTGTAGTTTCTTTTCTATTAAGTGCTACTTACTTTTAAAACATTGTTGTCTGGGTGATATTAATGTAATAAACATGCATGTTTTGAACTAATATATCCATTCGTATTCACTCATATTTTCTCATTTATTACGACAAAAAAAATCACAAAAAATTCACTTTACCTCCTTTACCACATTTGTTTAGCAAAGACTTGAGGGAGGATGACGAAAACAAAATACCCATAATTGTTGATAACATGCTTTTAGAAAGAACCTTGTTGATGATGTACATGCATTGTTTCAAATCCCCAAACACTAGAAATATAAGGAGTTAATCCCTAGACAACCACTTCGAGCCTAGAAGTAGGAGTTTCTTTCGAATAATTCAAAACCCTTACACTTAACCTGGGGCAGGGTAGTGTTTAGTTAACCTGAATACGCATCCAAACTACAAGGTGAAAAATCCCAATCTGGAGATCCTTCCATGAATAAGGACTTGGCAGCCACAATCTTTCAACAAAGGAAAAAAAATAGAAAAATCCCGTTAAGTTGAACACCCAGATAAGAGACTTAGGAAAAAATTAGGGCAAATCCCGATGGACTAAAAAAAAACAAAAAAAAACGGTCCATGCAAGAATTAGGGATCAATAAGAAAAACAATAAAAAGAGGTCATCAAAATCCTCAGCGAAAACAAAATAAGTTGCAGTGACCATCCTATCCATAACTAAATGGGTCACTAACATCCAAAGAAAAACGAATAAGATGACTGGCACTTCAAGAAAGTCTTGAATCATCATCTTTAACTATTACACCTTCAAACTCTCATAGGAGACAAATGTGTGTGTCAAATTAGCTGAACGTAGGACTGGAGAACATCACGAAGGCGGGTGGGTACCAATCAAACTTTGAGCCCATATCCTTTGTTTCTATAACCGTGAACCAGACCACGTTACAACCCTTAAAAGACCTAATTGAAGTAGGGTTTATTTTGAAAGTGTATCTCAGCAAGGTTGCATAAACGGACTCCTAAAATATTTGCTAATTTTCTCCTTGTTGTATCACAAAATCACCAGCTAAATCAGCACTACGTTTGGACCGTTGATTCATTCGTCACACACTGTCACATCATCCAAATAAATGTTTTTTCAAAACTCGCATGAATATTGCATCAAAATTACCATTTATGAACAAACAAATTTTAATTGCAAGTCAGTACTTAGCATCTAAAGAAATTCCCAACAAGGAACAGTCAAAGAGGAGCTTGAGAATTCATTGGTGTTGACTTGAATCAATATCACTCCTAATCAGGGGAATGACTTTCAATGACTGTATGGACCTGAGAATTGGTTGGTCGAAAATCAAATCTCCAAGCATCAGAGGAAGACTATTTTAACTATCAACCTATTGTAAACACCCCAAATTTGCCCTCACCCA
Source organism: Lathyrus aphaca (assembly GCA_963966055.1). Taxonomy (NCBI): domain Eukaryota; kingdom Viridiplantae; phylum Streptophyta; class Magnoliopsida; order Fabales; family Fabaceae; genus Lathyrus; species Lathyrus aphaca. Next base: position 65,446,973 of record OZ014520.1, on the reverse strand, counting down.
TTCACACCATGGCTTGTGATCATTTCATATGCATAAACACAATCATATCATCTCACATCTCATTTTTGATTCACTGCATAGATTCAAAGTCATCTGCATCTAGGGTTTGTGATCTGAGCAATCCAAGAGCTTCTTGAGCCACTCCAAAGGCCATCAATCATTTCAAAGGGATCCATGAGTGTTATTATATCATATCACATCCTCTCAAAGTCAAGATTGCAAAAGAATCACAAGAACTGGGATTGGTGTGGATGCAGAGCCAAGTTTGACTGCACAGTTGACCTAAAATTAGGGTTTTGGTTTCAGAGGCCATAACTCCAAATTTTTTGGTCATTCTTATTTCCATTGGTCTCTATATGGTATATGGAGTAGGCATATCAATTTTCATGAAGAAATTCCATGGGGAAGTCATCTGATCAAGAGTTGACTTTTCAGACAAATCAGTGCAAAATCAGGGCATCTGAGGCCCCCAATGACCCAACCAAGGGGTGATCTTCATCATTTTGAGTGTATATGGTCTTTATTTGATCATGGAAGAAGATTGAAGTTCACAAAAATCAAGAATTTGAAGTTTTTGCAAGTGTTGACTTTTTGGGCATAGTTGACTTTTCAAGGATGCTTCATTTTAGGTCATTTTTCAAGCCTTGATTCTTGATCCAAAAATGCTTCAAATGGAAAAACTTTGGTCATGAAAGTTGTAGATTACATCTTTCCCTTTTCAAAAAGTACAAGAACATGATCAAATTCTTCTTGGATCAAAAGTTATGGTGTGACAAAGTTGGCAAAAATCATTGATTCTCAAGGTATGCCTCAAATGTGAATTTTGCAAAACCATGAACCAATGCCTTTTGTAACCTCTAGTTCATTTCAAACCATGACACAAACATTCTATAAGCCATAAAAATCATAATTGAACCAAGAATGCCCATGTATCATGGCTTGTGGGATAAGGAAACCACATGTGAACCATAAAGCAACAACTTGCAAAAGCACTCATCACTCTTCACCAACTTGATGCATTGGGTGCTGCACCTTGCTAGCCCTCTCACCTCATCTTGCTGCACCAGAACCATGCCTTGTACTAGCTATAACTTAGCCCATGCCTCTCTTACAAAGAAGTTGACATTTTGCAAAAGGTGACTTACCTATCACAGCAGGCCATGTCACATCATCCAGCCAATTGGATTAGTTTATACTTTTCATTGGCAAGCCATTTCATACACCAAGCCATGCTGAAACTCTCCACACCAACACATTCACAAAACACACCCCAGCTGCAAATTGCTTCGAATCTCTCTGCCCAGCCACAAAACACTCAAACCATTTTCACCATTCAACTCACCATGCCCCATTGAGTAGAAACCAGCAAGAACACAAGCCTGAAACAAGCTGTAACCCCACTGCACCATTTTCACTCCAACTTGCAGTTTCATTCGAAACTCTCTCCACAACTCACAAACATCAAAACAAACTCCATAGACCTTCTCCACTCATCATCTGGACCACAAACAACCCTTCACCATTGCAAGAAACAGCCTGAAACTCCATTGCCATTTTCAACTGAGCTTGAGCAGAAGCTGCTCAAACTCCTCATCCAGCCAATATAAACCCCTCCAAAGCATTCAAACATCATCAAGGGATCCTAAGGAGTGGATTGCACCAGGAGAAAGGGCCAGAAAGTCATCAAAGTGAAAGCTTCGAATCTCAGGTAGCTCAAGAAATATTTTTCTAGAAATCATTTCTTTTGTTCTAAACTTGTTCTTTGTATCTTCCTGATCATGAATATGTCTTTGGTTTTGCAAATGGTGAGGAAATGAGAGTTTAATTGCTCTCTGAAACTTGCGTGCCCTAATTCTTTCTTGCTTCGATTCAGCCTTGTTAGGAACTATAAATTTGTTTTGAGATGGGGTTTTAGTTCGTGAGTGAGTGGGGATCATTTCCCAATTCTTAGATTTCATTTTAGTTAGGTTTTTAGGGTTTTGGGGATTTTCAGGGGAGATGCTGGCCGGAGAAGACGACCGGAAGTCTTCTCCGGCAGCCTGAAAGTGATTTGTGCCCTAATCCAGTCATTAACTCTAGTTTGAATGTGGAGCGTAGGATCCTTTGACTTGTTTGACTTCCCGCTTGATTGAGTGGCCCGGATGCATTTGATTAGCCCTAATTCATTTTATTAGTTTAATTAATCCATAATTAAGTTAATTAATCTGAACCAACCATGGCCCTTGGATCTGCGCGCCAGTCAACGCATTTGAATCCAGCCTCAATCTCCACCCTCCATTCTGATTACTTTCCCATTTTCTTTATTTTAATTTCATTTCTTTTCATTTTATTTGCATATTTATTTAAAATAGCAAAAATGTCTTAAAAATTATGAAACTTTTTCTCAAGAGTTTTATTAATTTTTATGACACAAAAATATTTTTATTTTCATTTTTAGCACTTAAAAAGTATTTTTAAATATTTAAAAGATTATTTTTAATTGATTAATGGAAATTAATTTATTAAAAATACTTTTAAGTATTTAAAAATCACCAAAAAAATTCATGAAATGTTCTAAGACATTTAGAAACATTGTCCAACCTTCAAACCAAATTTCTTTTTTGATCTTGATGCATTTTAAGAATTCCTCATTGAATTAAAATCATTTTTATGCATTAATTTGATCCTAAGTTCAAAAAATCATTTCTGCCTATCCATGAAGAGTTGGACATTGATTCTTCTTGCATTGCATTGTGTTTAACATGTAGTTTTTGAGATAAAATTGCCATGATTTGATCTTGCATTTTCAATTTGTTTGACATTTCTTTTGTTTGGAAGCCCTAAAAACCCTAGAATCTTGTAAAAATCATAACTTGAGATTGGTTAAGAGTTGAGACCTCCCCTTTGGACATTGGTTTAGTATAGGTTTAGGGATCCTTTGAATGGCATTTTCCATTTTTTATCTTAGGGTTTGCTTCTGTTTTTGGTTTTTGTTTGATGTTTGATTCATAAACCCTAATTTGGGCTTCCATTTGCATCCATTTTGCATACTCTTGCATAACATGACTTGCCATGACATTCCAAGCATTCATGTGATTCATTTGACATCATAAGACATATTGCAAGCATGTTTGATCATTGCATCACATATTTTCCATCTTGTATGCCATGTATGCTTCATAACTTTTCATGTATGTCCATGTTTCTAACTTGCCTCATATGCATTCATAAACTTGTATGAACATTTCCATGTGCTGCCTCATTGTTTGTAGCATCTCATAACATCATTATCATCATCAACATGTTTCTGGCTTTGTGTATCACCATGTCATTTCATTTCATTTTGCATTGCATTGCATTTCTTTTCTAACCCTTTCAGGTGGTAAGTGATTTGAGAAGTGAATTTGCCTTCACTTCTCATAACTTTTCTTTTCATCTCTCTTGCATCCATTGCTGCATTTCTATTTGTGTTTGAGTTTGAGCTTGCTCATTCTTCTTCCTCCCACTTTCTTTCTTCAAGTGACTTGACTTCTTGAATGAAGCAAGTTGCTTTGCTTCTCTTGATCCTTTCATCTGCTTCCTGGTGGCTCCATTGAAGATCTTCTCTTGAAAACCTCACAAACCTTAGGAACAACCAAGCATGACAATGATTAGGGTTTTGATTAGTCTCCCCTCTTAGTTTTACCTTTGTGTCTCTTTTGAGTCTTCTCTTCTCACCTCATAGTCAGGGACTAAACCCTAAAGGCTTTAAGGCTTTGTGATTAAGCTTATGCCTGCATCCTTCTCTTAGGATGGAGTGTATAACTTTAATCCTAAGTGTTAAACCCTTAATGTGTTTAACTCCTCTAATCAATCCATCTAATAATCATCAAGACAGCACACTTGTAACTTGGGCCTTGCATTAGGGTTCTAATTCTTCCTTAACTGGTTAAGAAGGACTAACCCTAGTGTTAATGGACAAGTCCCCCTCAAGTTGTCTTACAAATCATAAAATCCACTTCATCATCATATCATTAAATAAAATCCACTTAATCAAAAGCTTGTTTTGTCATGAGTTTAATCCCTAATCATGGATTAAGTTGAGGAGCTTTCCTCAGCTTAAACATTCTCATCTATTATCCTTCTATTAGGATGGTGTAATGAGTCTGTTTAATCCTTGATTATGGCTTAACCTCATTACTAAACACTAAACAAAAATCCCAAAAACATCTAAATAATCACAAGTAGGTTAATGATCTTAATCCTATACAAAGGGTGATTAAGTGTGAGAATCTGACTTCACACTTAAGGTATTCTCATTACCCCTAATCAGAGGGAAGATGTGATGAGTTTACTAATCCATTGATTTAGACTTAAGCTCATTAACTTATGACAAACTTTCAAAAGCAATAAAAGACTGAAAACTCAAAAACAAAACAATAATCGTCTCCTTCGGGATTCTTCTCTCATCACCTTCACTCATAAACGAGAACTCGCTTCTTCCGTCTAATGCAAGACAGTTAGCACCTGAGCCAAACAGGTCATACACTTGAGCATAGACAAGCAAGCAGTTCATCAGTCAACTCACCTTTCAGTCTCTTTGGGTCGAACTACGGTGTTCTGACTTCCTCATTGCACGAGAGGATACGTAGGCATAACTTAACAGTTATCGAACAAAAGTCTCTGTATATTCCCCCTCCTTCCAGCATTATTCTCTTAGCCTCATTATCATGAGCTTTTCATTCTTGTCCTTACACTGACACTATACATATCACACTTCACTTCTTTTTCACTGACACCTGTACATCCTTTTCAGCTCTTTATACACCAATTGCACTGACACTACCCCTTTAAAACACAAATCTTTTAAGCGTGGATCCCGTCGAGTACGACGGACAATCTGGGTGCTAATACCTTCCCAGGTTGTAATCAACCCCCTTTCTCAGTCTCTCTGGTTCGCAACCGTCTTATCCATCTCTTTTTCCAGGTCTATGCAGCATTGCCTTTCCTCCGGGATAAAAATGCCTAGCTGGCGACTCTATTCATCTCCAGTGAGTTCACGGCTGTGTGTTCTCATTGTCCCTCTCGCCGACCGTTCGCGTCTGTACCTTTATCTGGGGCCGGTCCCATTTTATCGGGAGCGACAGCTTGGCGACTCTGCTGGGGACCCTTATACTGTAACCAGGGCTTCTGTTTCTTTTTGTGGGTTCCTCCTAGCGCTTGATTGATTTGTGTTTACTGGGGTGTTATGTGCTTATTTGTGTTTGTATATTTGTACTTATTTTTGCTTTATGTACAGTTGCTTTACTGCTTTCTTTATTACTTTTGTATATATCATACTGTCATACTGTTGGCTGGATCTGTTGTTTGCTTTGGTGGGTGGGTGATTCATTGAGAGTTAAGGTCCTATACCTGGGACCTGAGTGACACTTAGGCTAGAGTGAGTCATATTCTTTCCCATTCCATCTCGGTCTGGTGCGGGAATATGAAACACGGTTCAGATATGGGTTTCTTCTTGAGAACTCTGTGTTGCAGATTTCATGCAATGCTAGGGCTATCTGGGAAGCCTGCTAAGTCTGGATGACCTTTTAGTATTGACCTTCAGAAACTGAGGTGAATTAGAGGAGGAACTTTTATGGTTATTGTAAACACCGTACCTCCGGGTTAGAAGTGTTTACACTTCTCATAACTGATCCAAGTCTGAGGATCCTTGTTTTAGAACATCACCTGTGAGAGGGTTGGGCTGTTTATAGGTTTGCAGGTACCTTGACCTCAGAATACCTTGTTACTTTGATTTGATTAAGAATACTCCATGTTGGAACAGTTCTTGTGATTCTAAACCCTGGACATGTGGCTCTTTATTTGAGCCCCCCACCTTGGTTACTGGATTTATAGACCTCATCTGGAATTCTTGAACATACTTGGACCTATATCAGAACAGTTTGATCAGATCCAGCTCAGTCACAGACCCTTGCATTTCATTTGCATACATAATCATTGCATCATATTGACATTTGCTTATTTGTGTTTCAGGGTATCCATCTTCATTTGGTTTTGGTTTTGACCCCATCTTCAGTTTTGACTTGTCTTCATCAGCTATCTGCTTCAGTTATCACCTGCACCAGCCAGTCAGTGGCCCACTTCTTCAGTATTATCATCAGCACCTGTCTCTATTCAGTCTCAGCATCATGGCTCCTAAAAAGAGCAACATCACCTATCACTTTTTCCAGCCAGAGCTATCAGACATCAGGAGGATTCAAACCCCGATCACTCCAGATCACATACCATTGTTCAGGGAAAGTTATGGAGATATACTTGATATGGTTATGGATCTGGACCCATCACAGAGAAGCCTGATCCACACCTGCCTTCAGTTTTATGATCCCCCACTAAGATGTTTCACTTTCCAGGACTTTCAGTTGGGGCCTCTACTAGAAGAATACTCATCATTGGTTGGCCTGCCTATCAGGGGTGGGATCCCTTTCAACCCTGAGATGGTCTTTCCTGGTAATGGAGAAGTAGCAAAGGCTCTACATCTGGAACCTGTTCTGATTGAGCAGCATATGTCCTCTAAAGCTGGAATCCCTGGTTTCCATCTGGACTTCTTGATCTCTCAAGCCACCCTGAAAGCTTCTCTAGGAGAGTGGAAAGTTGTTTGTGCTTTACTGGCTTTGAGCATATATGGAATTGTATTGTTTGCAGATGAGCCTCGATTCATCAGCAAGAATGCAATCCATCTATTCATCTTGAAGAACCTAGTGCCCACTTTATTAGGGGATCTCTATTACTCAGTGCATCAGAGAAATGAAAAGCAGAGGGGGAGATTAGTGAGGTGTTGTGCTCCATTGTTCCACACTTGGCTTCTCAGGCATCTACCCAGGACAGATGCATTCCTAAATCCTCATCAGCAGAGCAACTGGGCTAAGAGACTCACTGCTCTAACTTCAGCAGACATCAGATGGTGCACTCAAAGCACCAAGGGTAGGGATATCATCACCAGCTGTGGGCATTTTCCTAATGTGCCTTTGATAGGAGTTAAGGGTAGTATCAATTACAACCCTCTGCTGTTTAGACGACAATTGGGCTATGCATCGGTCCACAATCTTAAGGCACAGGACTTGGTTGAGACTCTTTATTGCGAGAACAAGCTTAATCTGGCTATTGTTAGGCAGGCAGCCTGGGCCTGGGATAATGTTCAAACCAAGGGAATAACCATTCTGGGGAAGTGCAACAATGTGGCATCAGCACAATATTATGAATGGTCCCGTGCCAGGGCTCAATTCTCTGGAATGCCCTTTACCATAGAAGATATGCCTGAGTCCTCTTCAGCACCACCCCCTGCCACTATCAGTTTGGAGGAGTTTGAGAGCTTGAAGGAAAGAAATGAGAAGCTAACCCAGGCTTTGCAGAAGACCCTCCGGGAGAGGGGTGAAGGTATGAGGGAGATTGAGAGGTTGGAGAAATTAAGAGTAGAGCATCTGATTAAGATTGAGAAGTCTGGGGAATACATTAAAAAGTCAAAGGCTGGAGAACAAATTCTGAAGAATGCTTGCAAATAGGCCCAGTTCCAGAGAGCGAGGACAGACTTGTATCTAAAGGAGAGTCAGGCTAGGTGGGTCAGGATCACCGAGGCTCGTACCCTGGAGGACAAGAGAGTTCAAGACAAGATAGAGCAACTAGAAGCTGGTGCAAAAGTGCAGCAAGAAGCCCTGGCAGCAGCCCAGGGGGAGATATCAGAGCTAAAGATCAAAGCAGGGGTGAAGAGGTCAAAGGACCAAACTCAGCACAAGAAGCTAGCAGCAGCTGTTACCACCCGGAATCTCCTCATCAGGAATCTCACGGAGCGTCCAGCTGATCCTGTGACCGAAGCACTTCTCCAGGAAGTTCGTGAGGATGAGTTTGGTCTTGGTGTTTGACCATTTGTTTGTTGTTGCTTTCATTCCATGTACTTTTATTTTCCTGTAATGTATTTTGACCCCTCAGAGGGCTTGTATTTGTAAAACAAACTATGTACCATTTGCTTTTGTAATATATGTATTAGTTTGTTCCGTCCAAGTTTCACTTCGAAAGCAACATCAACAACATCTTCAAGGGTCTGGAAGGGTCAAACTGAATGCCAAGCCGGATACCTTGAGAACAAATGAGCATAACTGCATTGCATGCTAACCCTTTTGTTTGTTTTGTAGGTTTTTGTTTTATTGCCACTAACTCTGTTGTGATGTTCAGGAACTATTGCTCGGCGCCGGGTATTTCCCCTCAACCGTCCACACCGTTATCCAACCCGAAACAACCTTCCGGGAATTCAAATGGATCAGGTACAGCAGGACCTTGCAGAGGTCAGGACTCAAATGGCAAACGAAAGATTGGAAATGAGAACACAGATAGCTCAGTTTATGGAAGTAATGAACAACATGGCTCAGAGCCAGGAAAGATTGAGGGCCATGGTGGAAAGGCAAAACCAAGAAGATCCACATATAGGGACTGCCGGCACCAGCAACAATGAGAGGGTCCAACCTCATGTCAATCCCCCTGTATTTGGACCACACCTCCATCCTGAGGTCAACATCCCTGCAAATGTTCAAGGGACTGCCACTGCAGCTAGGGTACTTCAAGAAGACCCCCAGGAGGACCAGTTTACAGTAATGGGTGCTGGGGAAGAAGCTTATGATAGAAGGCTGGATGAGATAGCTGAGAAATTAAGGTCCTTAGAATCTCAAAATTCTTTGGGTTTCGACGTCATGGACATGGGTTTGGTAGACGGGGTCAGGATCCCCCATAAATTCAAGCCTCCTTGTTTTGAAAAATACAACGGGACTTCATGCCCCCGGACTCATCTGCAGTTATTTCTGGGAAGGCTGAAGGCCTATACTATGGATGAGAAGCTCTGGATGTTCTATTTCGAAGACAGCTTAACTGGAGCGTCAAGAGAATGGTACTCTCACTTGACAAGGGCAACTATTAGATGCTGGAAGGACCTGGCAGAGGCCTTCATCAGACAGTATCAGTATAACTTAGACATGGCACCCAACAGGACCCTCCTAATGGGAATGTCACAGTCTTCAAGGGAGAGTTTCCGAGAATATGCCCAGAGATGGAGGCAATTGGCTGCTGCTGTTCAACCACCTATGTCTGAAAGGGAAATGGCAGATATGTTCATGAACACCCTTCAGGGGACTTATATTGACAGGCTGGCTGCTTTCTCTTCCACTAGCTTTGCAGATGTTGTCATAGCTGGGGAGAGAATTGAAAGCCTATTGAAGATGGGTAAGATTTCTGACAATGGCGCCAGTTCGTCCAGTAGCACAAGAAAGCCTTTTGCAGGCCCAAGAAGAACTGGCGAGACCAATGCCATCCACTCCAACAGGGGCAGGCCCCAATATGTTCACAGATCAGTGACAGCAGTCACCATTCCTGCTCCAGCTCATCCCCAACCAGTCTATCAACCTTCGCAGCAAAACTATCAGCAACAACCTCAGTACCATCAGCAAAATCAGTATCCTCCAAGGAATTACAACAACAGCAACACCAACAACAACAGTCAACAAAGGCCATTTCAGCAGAGGCCATCTCAAGCTAATAGGGTGATTGATCCAATCCCTATGCCATATGCTACCTTGCTGCCACAACTTCTGAAACTCAACCTGGTTGAGCTAAGAACGTTGGCACCTCCGGATCCCAACAGTCTACCAAGGAACTATGACTCCAATGCCAGATGTGCCTTCCATTCAAACGCACCTGGCCACAGTACAGAAAAGTGCAGAGCTCTGCATATGAAGGTACAAGACCTGGTAGACTCCAAGGCTCTGAATTTCGCACCACCACCCAATGTAAATAAGAACCCAATGCCAAACCACGGTGGTCCTAGAATTAACACTATTGAAGAAGACAAACCGTCTTATTTAATAACCAGTGTGGGTCAGATCCGGACACCGTTGGTAGAAATCAAGGCTCAACTCTTGGAATGTCAAATGTTCCCGGGATGTGAGTTGGGTTGTGCTTACTGCAATATCTTGGTAAATGGGTGCGATAATTTAAGGAATGACATAGATGGCCTTATTCAGAGTGGCCAGCTTCAGATCACCACATCATTTCCAACAAATCCAGCAATCTCATCAGCAGCAATTCCGGTACCTCCTACAACTGCAACAGCCATTGTTCCTGACAACTCTTCGGCTTCATCAACAAGCACTTCATCTGTCGTTCCAACTGACCAGACATCAACAAATTCTTCTTCTACAACTCCAGCACCACTCCATTTTGAATCTCCTGCAACAACAACATCCACACTCCCGACAATGTCTCCTACAACACCAGCAACAAATCATGAAGATGTCTCAACTGTCACAATATTTTACGATCCAGAAAACAACTCTGCCTACAACTCAGAAGGTGCCGCTCCCATCAGGGCACCAGTCACAATTTATTATGATCCACAAACTATCACAATTCCTCCCACAGCTGCAGTCAGTCCAGTCACTATCACGGTGCCTGGACCAGTACCCTATGAAAGCAGTAATGCCATCCCCTGGCATTACGGCTCTGACCTGTACTGTGAAGGACAAAAGATCACTCTTGAATCATCAACCCCTGCACCACAAATTGACAACGTGGGAGGAGGCGGAGGCTTCACTCGAAGCGGACGTCTCTTCGCTCCACAAATTCAGAGACCCACTGCCGAAGCAGAAGCTGCTGCCAAGGCAAAAGGGAAGAGCCCGGTGCAGGAAAATCAAGCTGTTAAAGAAGCTTTGAAAACACCCTTCGATCAAGAGGTTGATGAGTTCATGCGAATCATCAAAAAGAGTGATTATAAAGTAGTGGATCAGCTTCATCAGACGCCTTCCAAGATCTCAATCCTATCATTGCTTATGTGCTCCGAAGCCCATCGGGATGCACTACTCAAAGTCTTGCACGCAGCTTACGTGCCTGAAGAGATCACTGTCAATCAGCTGGAAGCTGTGGTGGGGAATGTTAATGCTAGTCATGGACTAGGGTTCACCAATACTGATTTGACAGCGGAAGGCCGCAACCACAACAAAGCCTTGCACATAACCATGGAATGCAAAGGTGCTGTCCTTTCCCATGTGCTGGTAGACACAGGGTCATCCCTCAATGTCTTACCTAAAAAGGCCCTGGTGAAGCTAGAATATGACGGATTGGCATTGAAACCCAGCAACCTGGTAGTGAGAGCTTTTGATGGTTCAAAGAGATCGGTTCTGGGAGAGATTGAGTTGCCCATAACGATTGGCCCGCAGACTTTCAAAACTACCTTCTACGTGATGGATATACAGCCTGCCTACAGCTGTCTATTGGGTAGGCCATGGATTCACGCCGCTGGCGCCGTGACCTCTACCCTTCACCAGAAGTTAAAATATGAGTGGGAGGGTCAAATCGTTAAAATCTGTGGAGAAGAGGACATTTTTGTCAGCCACCTGGCTACTTATAAGTACATTGAAATGGATGGGGAGATCCATGAAACAATGAGCCAGGGGTTTGAAGCCTTGAATGTGAATGAAACATCTGCTGTACTTGGTACTTCAATATCGTCATACCAACAAGCCCGGAAGGTTGTTGAGGAAGGAACTGCCCAAGGCTGGGGCAAGCTACTACCGGTGGAGAAGAAAGAGGACAGATTTGGGTTGGGTTACAAACCAACTCAACAAGATCAAGCAGCGGCTGCGAAAGAGCCCAACTTTGTGAGTGGGGGGATGCTTACCCCTGATGCTATCAACTGTCTGGAAGACGAGCTGGAAGAGGAACACAACCTGGAAAGATGGATTCGTCCAAAGATCCCGGGGAGCAGTGTCTCGAACTGGTCTTCCCAGGAAATTATAAGAGTTACTCATGCAGAGTAATTATTATTTCCTGTATTTTTATAAGCATGCATCAAAGTCTTGCATCTTACCCAAGATGACAAGACTCATTTTGTAATCGGGCCATCTGTGCTTTTTGTGCAAACAAGATCAATTAATGAAATATCAGACATCTTTTTGCAAACGAGTCTTTTCCTTTTCGTTCACTGTTTTTCCATTTTTCTTTTTGTACAAAAAATAAATGGCGGTGTTTTCAAAATGACAACTTCATTTCACCTTTCTAAATAAGACTAAAATCAAATCACTAAAATGAACAAACTTAAACCCTTGCAGAGAATGCCTTCCAGACAGCACCGACAACAGCACGGCTATGACATCGTATGACTTCGACAATCCGATCAATCAAGCTGATGAAGGGGTTGAAGAAGAATATGAGCTTCCTGAAGAGCTCACCAGGTTGTTGAGACAGGAGGAAAAGGTTATTACTCCTCACCAGGAGGAGGTTGAAGTGATTAATCTTGGTACAGATGAAGACGTGAAAGAAGTTAAAATCGGGGCCTGCCTGCAAGACTCAGTGAAGAGACAACTGATTGATCTGCTTCAAGAATATGTGGATGTGTTTGCTTGGTCTTATCAAGATATGCCAGGGTTGGACACCGATATAGTTGTGCACAAGCTGCCTTTGAGAGAAGAATGCCCACCGGTTAAACAGAAACTGCGCCGTACTCGCCCAGATATGGCAATGAAAATCAAGGAAGAGGTACAAAAGCAATGGGACGCCGGGTTCCTTGCTGTAACTAGCTATCCACCGTGGGTTGCTAACATAGTACCTGTGCCTAAGAAAGACGGCAAAGTAAGAATGTGTGTTGACTACCGGGATCTGAACAGAGCCAGCCCGAAAGATGATTTCCCATTACCTCACATTGATGTACTGGTGGATAACACGGCTCAGTTCTCGGTATTCTCCTTCATGGATGGATTTTCAGGATACAATCAGATCAAGATGTCACCTGAAGACATGGAGAAGACAACATTCATTACACCTTGGGGCACGTTCTGTTACAAAGTGATGCCATTCGGACTGAAGAATGCTGGTGCCACATATCAACGGGCTATGGTAACATTATTCCACGATATGATTCATAAAGAGATAGAATGTTATGTGGACGACATGATTGCCAAGTCCCTTATTGAAGAAGATCACTTGGTAAATCTGCTCAAATTGTTCAAGCGTCTGAGGAAGTATCAACTGAAGTTGAACCCCAACAAGTGTACATTCGGGGTGCGATCCGGTAAGTTGCTGGGATTTATTGTAAGCGAGAAAGGGATTGAAGTTGACCCTGATAAAGTCAAAGCCATCCAAGAGATGCCTGCACCGAAGACAGAAAAAGAAGTTCGAGGTTTCTTAGGTCGATTGAACTACATCTCACGGTTCATATCTCACCTTACAGCAACCTGTGAACCTTTGTTCAAGCTGTTAAGAAAAGAACAGACGGTCAGGTGGAATGAAGACTGCCAGAAGGCTTTTGACAAGATCAAGGAATATCTGCAAGAACCTCCAATCCTTATGCCACCAGTTGAAGGAAGACCTCTGATAATGTACTTGACAGTATTAGAAGAGTCAATGGGGTGTGTGCTGGGCCAGCATGACGAGTCTGGTCGAAAAGAGTATGCAATATACTACCTAAGCAAAAAGTTTACCGACTGTGAACAACGTTATTCACTGCTCGAGAAAACTTGCTGTGCTTTAGCGTGGGCTGCTCGCCGACTGAGACAGTATATGTTGACCCACACTACTCTATTAATTTCAAAGATGGACCCAGTTAAGTACATATTTGAGAAGCCAGCTCTCACCGGACGGGTTGCAAGATGGCAAATGATTCTCACAGAATACGAAATCCAGTACACTTCTCAGAAAGCCATCAAAGGCAGTGTACTATCTGAATATCTTGCTGAGCAACCCATTGATGACTACCAGCCTATGAGGTTTGACTTCCCTGATGAAGACATCATGTTCATTAAAGCAAAAGATCATGAAGAGCCTGTTCACACTGAAGGGCCCAACCCGGAAGAAGAATGGACTATGATGTTTGACGGGGCTGTTAACATGAATGGTCGTGGCGTTGGTGCAGTACTCATTACACCTAAAGGAGTTCACATGCCTTTCTCGGCAAAACTCACTTTCAACTGCACCAACAACGAAGCTGAATACGAAGCTTGCATTATGGGTCTTGAGGAAGCCATTGACCTCAGGATCAAGACGTTGACTGTATTCGGAGATTCAGCTTTGGTAGTTAATCAAACCAACGGCAAATGGTACACCCACCAGGATCATCTGATACCTTACAGGGATTATACAAGGAGGTTACTGACTTTTTTCACAACAGTCAAGCTTGAGTATATCCCTCGGGACGAGAATCAGTTTGCAGATGCTCTTGCTACCATTTCATCCATGATCAAAGTTCAAGCTGCTAACTTTGCACCTCAGATTTCAGTATCCAGACTTGACAGACCAGCATATGTGTTCGCAGCAGATGTTGTCAAAGATGATAAGCCTTGGTTCCATGACATTAAACGCTTCTTGGAGGATCAAACATACCCACCTGGGGCATCTTCCAATGATAAGAAGACTTTGAGAAGGCTTGCTGGTAGTTTCTTTCTAAACACTGATGGGTCTTTATACAAAAGGAACTTTGATATGGTACTCCTCAGATGTGTTGATAAGATAGAAGCAGACTTGTTGATGCATGAAATGCACGAAGGATCCTTTGGTACCCATGCGGGAGGGCATGCCATGGCCAAGAAATTGCTAAGATCAGGTTATTACTGGATTACAATGGATGCAGACTGTTGTGCCTACGCCAGAAAATGCCATAAATGCCAGATTTATGCAGACAAGGTGCATGTGCCACCCAATCCTTTGAATGTGATGTCGTCACCCTGGCCCTTCGCTATGTGGGGCATTGATATGATTGGCAAGATGGAGCCAACTGCTTCAAATGGCCACAGATTCATCCTGGTCGCCATTGACTATTTCACCAAGTGGGTTGAAGCAGCCTCATATGCAAATGTCACCAGGCAAGTGGTAGCCAGATTTCTGAAAAGAGATATCATCTGTCGGTATGGAGTTCCCGAGCGAATCATTACTGATAATGGTTCCAATCTGAACAACAAGATGATGGCTGAGTTATGCCGGGACTTCAAGATCCAACATCACAATTCTTCTCCTTACAGGCCAAAGATGAATGGCGCTGTTGAGGCGGCAAATAAGAATATCAAGAAGATTGTGCAGAAGATGGTAGTCACCTACAAAGACTGGCATGAGATGCTACCATTCGCATTGCATGGGTACCGCACGTCAATCAGGACGTCCACCGGGGCAACACCGTATCAACTTGTGTACGGTATGGAAGCGGTCCTACCAGTTGAAGTTGAATTACCCTCTCTACGAGTACTAATGGATGTTAAGCTGAACGAAGCAGAATGGGTCAGGGCCCGATACGAACAACTGAACCTGATCGAAGAGAAAAGATTGGCTGCAATCTGTCATGGGCAGTTATATCAGAAAAGGATGAAGAAAGCCTTCGATCAGAAAGTCAGGCACCGAGAATACCAAGTAGGAGATCTTGTGCTGAAAAGAATCCTCCCTCCTCATACAGACCACAGGGGCAAGTGGACTCCGAACTATGAAGGACCATTCGTGGTAAAGAAAGTCTTCTCTGGTGGAGCACTGATGCTCAGCACCATGGATGGCGAAGATTTCCCGTCCCCTGTGAATTCAGATGCAGTTAAAAAATACTTCGCATAAAAAATGACCCGCTGGACATAAAAACAGAATGTAAGTCCAGGCAAAAAAAGGGCATCCCGGCGAGTCAAAAACAGAATAAAAGACTCGGGCAAAAATAAGGGAAAATAAACAAAAATGTACACCCGCTGAGTTGAAAAGCCGCATTGGACAACTCAGGCAAAAATGGGTATCCCGATGGAGCGAAAACCCGAAAGGGCGATCCATGCAAAATAAGGGAATAAGCGAACAACTGCATTCTGAATTCGTCCGTATCATCTACAACTTGGTAAGCTTCGAGAGGATCAAGCTTCAATCAGAATCAACATTCTTCAAAAAGCAAGATGAGAAGAACGTCAAAAGTCATACGAGTCATAGTGGAAGAGGAAGCTCCTCAAATCGTCATCAACACTGCCAACATTTTGTTTCTCAATTTATAACAATCTCCTCATTTCAGGAGATATGTTCCTTTGACTGTATCTCGCCAATTCAGGGCATATGAATTAATAAAATCAAATTTTCAGTCGTGTCTCGTTTTGTACATTTTTATTTGCAAAAAATGTCTGATGTCTTAAAAGAAAAAACTGATTGCATAAGAACACAGATGCTTATCTTCAAATAAAAACATGCTCGCAGGAAATATGTTTACTCTCAGAAGTATTCTAAACTCCTCTGACGGAATCCAGTAAGGGATACCTCGGGATTATCTTGTGCGTTTCTCTATCTCTTTTCAGGAATGCAGGTATCCAGAACGCGACTTGGGGCATGAAAACTTTATCCCAGCAAGCTGGAAAATCAACACTCAATTTTAGCACCCGAAGTGCTCTCTCCCCAGCTGAATCGTCTCTCATGACTTCCCCAGCTGAGTTGCCTTTTATTATCTCTCCCCATCAGAATTGCCAGGCATCGCAAAAGGCACATATATCCCCGGCTGAGTCAAAGATCCTCTTCAACAGAATCCCTAAGGAGGCCTCTCAATGATCTCTCTTTCTCCCCAGCTGAGTTGCCATCTCGCCCTCAGCCGAGTATAAAAGTCAGGGAGTCATCTCCCCACAGAATCCTCAGCCTCTATCCAGAAGAGCAACGCACGAAGGAATCACAACAGAGTGAAGAAAGCTTCTACAAACCCCAGCTGGGTCTCTCATTTATAAGGATAGGTCTATCGATGGCCCGAATCCCCGAGCAGATATCATGTCATCAGATCTACCAATGATCTCACCCCCAGTTGGGACGGCCATTTCAAGCAGATCGGCCAGAGATCTTCGCAGCAGCGGGACCCGGATCCCGGTTTGGTACCTTTGCATAATCATAGCATTTGCATCATATTCACCCACAAAGCGTAGCATTCCGTCTAGTACGGAGCATTACGGCAAAAATCCAACACATAGCATATTCATAAGCCATGTTTTGAATCAACACTTGTGAATAATGACCATTCATCAGAATGCAGATTACTTTCCCCCAGAGTCCCCACCAGAGTCCCAGCAAAAGCAGCTGCCTCACAAACAACAAACACCAGTACACACTCATTTTGACACCCGACCGTGCCATCTCTCCCCAGTAAAGTCGCCTGAACACTCCTTGCAAACAACATCACCCGTATTACAGATACTCGTTTTGACACCCGTCCGTGTCAAATCAGCAGAAAGCCAAAGACATCCTCTTTGCACTCACCTATACTTGTATATACATTTCCTTGGCACCCGTCCGTGTCGTATCCCCAGCACAATCACCTACACTTGGTATATCAGATATTTGTTCATATTATACTTTTCTTTCTCGACACTCGTCCGTGTCACTCTCCCCAGCAGTTAAACACTCATCTATACATCACTCATACTTACTACTCATACTCATACTTATACAGATACTCGTCCGTATCTCATAAACACCGTTTATATCCCCACAGATTCGGCATCAGTCCTTGTTCTTTGTTAACCAGTTGGTACTTGTCCGTACCATCATCTCTGAACATGCGTCAAGAGTTTGTTTCTACATGATACCCGTCCGTATCATAGTCTTAAGGATGCTCGTCCGCATCTTTAATCCATACACTGTGTCAAAAACTTTTGTCTTCTTAGATATAGATACTCGTCTGTGTCTACTATTCCCCAGAAGAGTCTTTTCAGATTCGATGCTCGTCCGTGTTCTCTGTTAACCAGTTGATACTCGTCCGTATCATCATCTTTGAACACGCGCCAGTATTTGTTTCTACCCGATACTCGTCCGTATCATAGTCTTAAGGATGCTCGTTCGCATCTTTAATCTATACACAATACCAAACACTTATACTTTCTTTTCTTGGTTGTAAGCGCTCGTCCGTATTTACTCTCCCCAGTAGATCGCCAACAAAGCAAATCTTCCTTTTTATTCTGACACTCGTCCTGTGTCATGATAAACCCTGAGAGCAGCCGTACCCTGCTAGGTGGTCGTCCTCCACCTCCTGATGGTCGTCCTCCATCATGCTCATCCGATGGCCGTCCCCATCGTTGATATTTTCGGCAGCCGTACCCTGCCAGGTGGTCGTCCTCCACCTCTTGATGATCATCCTTCATCAGTTTATCCAATGGCTGTCCCCATTGTTGATTTTGGTTATCTGGCATTTGTCCTATGTCATGAGAAACCCTGAGAGCAGCCGTCCCCTGCTAGGTGATCGTCCTCCACCTCTTGATGGTCGTCCTCCATCATGCTCATCCGATGGCCGTCCCCATCGTTGATATTTTCGGCAGCCGTACCCTGCCAGGTGGTCGTCCTCCACCTTTGATGGCCGTCCCCATCATATTTTCTTTTATTCCCAACAGAGCAGCCGTCCCCTGCTAGGTGATCGTCCTTCACCTTTGGTGGCCGTACCCCATCATCTGTTTATTTCATTTATTCTTTAACCCGATGGCCGTCCCCGTCGTGGTCCCTTTTCTTTTTAGCCCGATGGCCGTCCCCATCGTTGGTTACTTTATGAACTTGATGGCCGTCCCCGTCATGTTTCGTTAACTCCTAGAGAATTTTACTTTATCTTGATGGCCGTCCCCATCATAATTTTATTTTCCCCCAGCTAGTCGGCTGTCCCCGTCTTAGCTTTACCTTTTATCCCCAGCATGTCGGCCGTCCCCGTCATTGCTTTATTTTCAGCACCTTCCCAGCATGTCGGCCGTCCCCGTCATTGCTCTTTACCCAGCAGTCGTCCTCTGCTCGACGGTCGTCCTCCGTCGCCCACACTTTACAACATACTTTATTTCCCTTTTACAATCTATATCCCTTTTCTTCTTCATTCTGTGAGTGCAAATTTTGGACTGTCTTTGGTATTCAACCACAAGTTATCTTGTTTGCCTGTTAAGCTGTTGCTTACATCCTGCACAGCTAACTCATGTTTGAATAGGGGCAGCTGTAAACACCCCAAATTTGCCCTCACCCATTCACACCATGGCTTGTGATCATTTCATATGCATAAACACAATCATATCATCTCACATCTCATTTTTGATTCACTGCATAGATTCAAAGTCATCTGCATCTAGGGTTTGTGATCTGAGCAATCCAAGAGCTTCTTGAGCCACTCCAAAGGCCATAAATCATTTCAAAGGGATCCATGAGTGTTCTTATATCATATCACATCCTCTCAAAGTCAAGATTGCAAAAGAATCACAAGAACTGGGATTGGTGTGGATGCAGAGCCAAGTTTGACTGCACAGTTGACCTAAAATTAGGGTTTTGGTTTCAGAGGCCATAACTCCAAATTTTTTGGTCATTCTTATTTCCATTGGTCTCTATATGGTATATGGAGTAGGCATATCAATTTTCATGAAGAAATTCCATGGGGAAGTCATCTGATCAAGAGTTGACTTTTCAGACAAATCAGTGCAAAATCAGGGCATCTGAGGCCCCCAATGACCCAACCAAGGGGTGATCTTCATCATTTTGAGTGTATATGGTCTTTATTTGATCATGGAAGAAGATTGAAGTTCACAAAAATCAAGAATTTGAAGTTTTTGCAAGTGTTGACTTTTTGGGCATAGTTGACTTTTCAAGGATGCTTCATTTTAGGTCATTTTTCAAGCCTTGATTCTTGATCCAAAAATGCTTCAAATGGAAAAACTTTGGTCATGAAAGTTGTAGATTACATCTTTCCCTTTTCAAAAAGTACAAGAACATGATCAAATTCTTCTTGGATCAAAAGTTATGGTGTGACAAAGTTGGCAAAAATCATTGATTCTCAAGGTATGCCTCAAATGTGAATTTTGCAAAACCATGAACCAATGCCTTTTGTAACCTCTAGTTCATTTCAAACCATGACACAAACATTCTATAAGCCATAAAAATCAGAATTGAACCAAGAATGCCCATGTATCATGGCTTGTGGGATAAGGAAACCACATGTGAACCATAAAGCAACAACTTGCAAAAGCACTCATCACTCTTCACCAACTTGATGCATTGGGTGCTGCACCTTGCTAGCCCTCTCACCTCATCTTGCTGCACCAGAACCATGCCTTGTACTAGCTATAACTTAGCCCATGCCTCTCTTACAAAGAAGTTGACATTTTGCAAAAGGTGACTTACCTATCACAGCAGGCCATGTCACATCATCCAGCCAATTGGATTAGTTTATACTTTTCATTGGCAAGCCATTTCATACACCAAGCCATGCTGAAACTCTCCACACCAACACATTCACAAAACACACCCCAGCTGCAAATTGCTTCGAATCTCTCTGCCCAGCCACAAAACACTCAAACCATTTTCACCATTCAACTCACCATGCCCCATTGAGTAGAAACCAGCAAGAACACAAGCCTGAAACAAGCTGTAACCCCACTGCACCATTTTCACTCCAACTTGCAGTTTCATTCGAAACTCTCTCCACAGCTCACAAACATCAAAACAAACTCCATAGACCTTCTCCACTCATCATCTGGACCACAAACAACCCTTCACCATTGCCAGAAACAGCCTGAAACTCCATTGCCATTTTCAACTGAGCTTGAGCAGAAGCTGCTCAAACTCCTCATCCAGCCAATATAAACCCCTCCAAAGCATTCAAACATCATCAAGGGATCCTAAGGAGTGGATTGCACCAGGAGAAAGGGCCAGAAAGTCATCAAAGTGAAAGCTTCGAATCTCAGGTAGCTCAAGAAATATTTTTCCAGAAATCATTTCTTTTGTTCTAAACTTGTTCTTTGTGTCTTCCTGATCATGAATATGTCTTTGGTTTTGCAAATGGTGAGGAAATGAGAGTTTAATTGCTCTCTGAAACTTGCGTGCCCTAATTCTTTCTTGCTTCGATTCAGCCTTGTTAGGAACTATAAATTTGTTTTGAGATGGGGTTTTAGTTCGTGAGTGAGTGGGGATCATTTCCCAATTCTTAGATTTCATTTTAGTTAGGTTTTTAGGGTTTTGGGGATTTTCAGGGGAGATGCTGGCCGGAGAAGACGACCGGAAGTCTTCTCCGGCAGCCTGAAAGTGATTTGTGCCCTAATCCAGTCATTAACTCTAGTTTGAATGTGGAGCGTAGGATCCTTTGACTTGTTTGACTTCCCGCTTGATTGAGTGGCCCGGATGCATTTGATTAGCCCTAATTCATTTTATTAGTTTAATTAATCCATAATTAAGTTAATTAATCTGAACCAACCATGGCCCTTGGATCTGCGCGCCAGTCAACGCATTTGAATCCAGCCTCAATCTCCACCCTCCATTCTGATTACTTTCCCATTTTCTTTATTTTAATTTCATTTCTTTTCATTTTATTTGCATATTTATTTAAAATAGCAAAAATGTCTTAAAAATTATGAAACTTTTTCTCAAGAGTTTTATTAATTTTTATGACACAAAAATATTTTTATTTTCATTTTTAGCACTTAAAAAGTATTTTTAAATATTTAAAAGATTATTTTTAATTGATTAATGGAAATTAATTTATTAAAAATACTTTTAAGTATTTAAAAATCACCAAAAAAATTCATGAAATGTTCTAAGACATTTAGAAACATTGTCCAACCTTCAAACCAAATTTCTTTTTTGATCTTGATGCATTTTAAGAATTCCTCATTGAATTAAAATCATTTTTATGCATTAATTTGATCCTAAGTTCAAAAAATCATTTCTGCCTATCCATGAAGAGTTGGACATTGATTCTTCTTGCATTGCATTGTGTTTAACATGTAGTTTTTGAGATAAAATTGCCATGATTTGATCTTGCATTTTCAATTTGTTTGACATTTCTTTTGTTTGGAAGCCCTAAAAACCCTAGAATCTTGTAAAAATCATAACTTGAGATTGGTTAAGAGTTGAGACCTCCCCTTTGGACATTGGTTTAGTATAGGTTTAGGGATCCTTTGAATGGCATTTTCCATTTTTTATCTTAGGGTTTGCTTCTGTTTTTGGTTTTTGTTTGATGTTTGATTCATAAACCCTAATTTGGGCTTCCATTTGCATCCATTTTGCATACTCTTGCATAACATGACTTGCCATGACATTCCAAGCATTCATGTGATTCATTTGACATCATAAGACATATTGCAAGCATGTTTGATCATTGCATCACATATTTTCCATCTTGTATGCCATGTATGCTTCATAACTTTTCATGTATGTCCATGTTTCTAACTTGCCTCATATGCATTCATAAACTTGTATGAACATTTCCATGTGCTGCCTCATTGTTTGTAGCATCTCATAACATCATTATCATCATCAACATGTTTCTGGCTTTGTGTATCACCATGTCATTTCATTTCATTTTGCATTGCATTGCATTTCTTTTCTAACCCTTTCAGGTGGTAAGTGATTTGAGAAGTGAATTTGCCTTCACTTCTCATAACTTTTCTTTTCATCTCTCTTGCATCCATTGCTGCATTTCTATTTGTGTTTGAGTTTGAGCTTGCTCATTCTTCTTCCTCCCACTTTCTTTCTTCAAGTGACTTGACTTCTTGAATGAAGCAAGTTGCTTTGCTTCTCTTGATCCTTTCATCTGCTTCCTGGTGGCTCCATTGAAGATCTTCTCTTGAAAACCTCACAAACCTTAGGAACAACCAAGCATGACAATGATTAGGGTTTTGATTAGTCTCCCCTCTTAGTTTTACCTTTGTGTCTCTTTTGAGTCTTCTCTTCTCACCTCATAGTCAGGGACTAAACCCTAAAGGCTTTAAGGCTTTGTGATTAAGCTTATGCCTGCATCCTTCTCTTAGGATGGAGTGTATAACTTTAATCCTAAGTGTTAAACCCTTAATGTGTTTAACTCCTCTAATCAATCCATCTAATAATCATCAAGACAGCACACTTGTAACTTGGGCCTTGCATTAGGGTTCTAATTCTTCCTTAACTGGTTAAGAAGGACTAACCCTAGTGTTAATGGACAAGTCCCCCTCAAGTTGTCTTACAAATCATAAAATCCACTTCATCATCATATCATTAAATAAAATCCACTTAATCAAAAGCTTGTTTTGTCATGAGTTTAATCCCTAATCATGGATTAAGTTGAGGAGCTTTCCTCAGCTTAAACATTCTCATCTATTATCCTTCTATTAGGATGGTGTAATGAGTCTGTTTAATCCTTGATTATGGCTTAACCTCATTACTAAACACTAAACAAAAATCCCAAAAACATCTAAATAATCACAAGTAGGTTAATGATCTTAATCCTATACAAAGGGTGATTAAGTGTGAGAATCTGACTTCACACTTAAGGTATTCTCATTACCCCTAATCAGAGGGAAGATGTGATGAGTTTACTAATCCATTGATTTAGACTTAAGCTCATTAACTTATGACAAACTTTCAAAAGCAATAAAAGACTGAAAACTCAAAAACAAAACAATAATCGTCTCCTTCGGGATTCTTCTCTCATCACCTTCACTCATAAACGAGAACTCGCTTCTTCCGTCTAATGCAAGACAGTTAGCACCTGAGCCAGACAGGTCATACACTTGAGCATAGACAAGCAAGCAGTTCATCAGTCAACTCACCTTTCAGTCTCTTTGGGTCGAACTACGGTGTTCTGACTTCCTCATTGCACGAGAGGATACGTAGGCATAACTTAACAGTTATCGAACAAAAGTCTCTGTATATTCCCCCTCCTTCCAGCATTATTCTCTTAGCCTCATTATCATGAGCTTTTCATTCTTGTCCTTACACTGACACTATACATATCACACTTCACTTCTTTTTCACTGACACCTGTACATCCTTTTCAGCTCTTTATACACCAATTGCACTGACACTACCCCTTTAAAACACAAATCTTTTAAGCGTGGATCCCGTCGAGTACGACGGACAATCTGGGTGCTAATACCTTCCCAGGTTGTAATCAACCCCCTTTCTCAGTCTCTCTGGTTCGCAACCGTCTTATCCATCTCTTTTTCCAGGTCTATGCAGCATTGCCTTTCCTCCGGGATAAAAATGCCTAGCTGGCGACTCTATTCATCTCCAGTGAGTTCACGGCTGTGTGTTCTCATTGTCCCTCTCGCCGACCGTTCGCGTCTGTACCTTTATCTGGGGCCGGTCCCATTTTATCGGGAGCGACACCTATCTGGGGAAAATCATTCACGATCACCTAATTCAGGGCAAATCCTTCCAAAGGCTCAGACAGGGGCAACTCCCCATGAGACTCAGATACTGGGGCAATTTGTATCGTGCCAGAACATGGCATAATCATTCCCAAGGCTTCTATTCGAAGAAGATTCCTTCAAAGTCCCTACAGACTGGGGCAAGGCAGTTATAAAAGGATGTCTTAGGGCTAAGCCAAAGCATAATCAACA
This sequence comes from Lathyrus aphaca, assembly GCA_963966055.1. NCBI lineage: Eukaryota > Viridiplantae > Streptophyta > Magnoliopsida > Fabales > Fabaceae > Lathyrus > Lathyrus aphaca. The sequence goes on along the minus strand of OZ014520.1, from coordinate 65,422,674 downwards.
TGCGTTGATTATGTCGCTACGCTCATTTGAAAGTCATCTTGGCATCAGTCAAAGAAGTTGAAGTTCTCTCAGCAACTTACAACTTCAGCAATGGATCAGACTTGAGGCACCAAAAATGGTTGCATCCAACCTACGATCAGACCATCGTCAGATATCTAGTGTCAAGAAGTCAATACCCTCCACCACCCCCAAAATCCCAATTTTATTGGCAACCACCAAAAATCCTAAAGCCCAATTTTATTGGCAACCACCAAAAATCCTAAAGTCCAATTTCATTGGCAACCACAAAAAATCCCAAAGTCCAATTTTATTGGCAACCACAAAAAATCCCAAAGTCCAATTTTATTGGCAACCACCTAAAAGCTTAAAGTCCAATTCCATGGGTGCCCTCATAATTCCCAAAAGTCCACTATGGTGGCAACTACCAGAAAGCCAAAAGTCCAATTGTGTTTGGTACATCTCAAAAGTCCAACAGTGTCTGGCACAACTTAAAAGTCCAAGTCCTCTTGGCATTTCGCTCAATCCAATCTTCTTCAACTCTGTGTTGATATCTTTGCCTTTTCAACCCTGTGTTGATACCTTTTCGACCCTGTGTTGATACCTTTATCTTTTCGACCCTGTGTTGATACCTTTTCGACTCTGTGTTGATATCTTTATCTTTTCAACCCTGTGTTGATACCTTTTCAACCCCGTGTTGATACCTTTTCAACCCCGTGTTGATACCTTTAACTTTTCAACCCCGTGTTGATACCTTTAACTTTTCAACCCCGTGTTGATACCTTTGCTTTCTCAACCCCGTGTTGATATCTTTAGATTTTCAACCCCGTGTTTATACCTTTATTTTCTCAACCCTGAGTTGATACCTAATGAGTCTTTTCACCATTGCTTTCAAAACCACTAAAAACCGAAAAGTCCACCCGTGATGTGGCACCCTGTTAAAAGTCCACCCGTGGAGTGGCATCTTTTCAAAGTCTAATTTCATTGGCTCCTCAAAAGTCCACCCGTGATGTGGCACCCCCTCAAAAGTTCACCCGTGGAGTGGCATCTTTCCAAATTCCAATTTCGTTGGCAACTACCAAAGACTTATTTCCAGTATACCCAATCATTTGCATTGTCACATGCATGACATGCATCGTTCCTGCCCAAAAGCAAGAATGTCATCAAACACTATCATATCAATCATAAAAAAAATCATTTGCATCAAAATTTCAACAATCATCATTATATGAATCACTGTGCATCATGGAATGCATAATATTCATGTACAACAGAGCATAGCAGGATCAGGACATGCATCCCGGACAATCCTCTCCCAAAGTCGGCAGTATTCCTCCGAAAGAAGATAATACCCTGCATTTGTTCGCGGAATTTATATTCCCCCCAACAAGTCATTTTTCAACTTTATGGTTGATAATGATGACCCCCAACATCTTCGATGTTACTACTCCCCAAGCAGAGGTTATCCTAAAAAGCATCTTGTGAGCTTTTCCTCTGCAGAACTTGGCTAGCATGCTTCCTCCGAAAAGGAATTCTTGTTGAACTGTTTTCCCCAACAGACCATTCGCACTTGAGATATTACTTTGGTATCCCCGAAGAACCTTAATTGATAAGGTACCACTTCGTCCAACCCAAAGAATATCCTGTTTGGTTAAGACATTGTCCCCGAAGAACCTTAATTCATAAGGGACTGCTTCGTCTGACTTTAAGAAATTTATTCAATAAACTGAGATACTTCTTTGATAATTTAAAGAATATCAAACATTTTTGCTCTATTTTCATTCAACCATGTCATTCTTATACCCTCTCATATTTTTTATTGCATTGCATCTTACATAACGAGGCTTGTGGTGGGTATTACATTGAGTCCCACGGGAAGCAAAGTATTAGGCTTGAGGTAGGTATTACATTGAGTCCCACAGGAAGAAAGGGTTAAGCTTGAGGTGGGTATTACATTGAGTCCCACGAGAAGCATGTTAGTGGCTTGAGATGGGTATTACTTTGAGTCCCATGGGAAGTCTAGTTGAGTTATACTTGAGGTGGGTGTTTCACTGAGTCCCACGTGAAGTGTTATAGAGCGTTGTATGGATGTTTTCCGTTTTGCTTTGGCTACTCTTGAGAAGAGGTGTTTGTATTCGTGGAGTAATAGGTTTTGAACCCTTAAAGCCGAGAGAACTCTAAGATAGGGAACTCACTGAGATGTTGTTATCTCACCCCATGTTGATGTTGTTATTTCAGGTACTTTAGGTTCCGCAAAGGGTAATGATAAGGCGATTTGATTATCTTTACTTGTTTGATGGCTTTGTCTTCCGTTGTGGACTCTTGAGATCTTCAGATCTAGTTCTTAGACTTTTATATTTTGAACATCTTGTATAATTTATAGCCTTTGTATTAGTACCTTATGTTATAGTGGCTATTGTCATACCTCAAAATTGTCCTACATGTACAATATTGCTTTCTTTTGTGTTTACGTTTTGTTTACTAACCTTTACTTGAAAAGAAATAAAAAAAAATATGTGCACATTGCTTGTATTCTTTTGTTGACAGATTTCGGGTGGGGCAAGGGATGAGTCATGGTTCGATTAAGGAAATCAAGAGAAATGTGGATTTAATTCAAATTTGTTTCAAGTTATGTTTAAGGTTTGACTAATTGGCGAGGATGGTTTATTTACATGACCCGTTTGGGTTACCTTTCAAGTTATGTGGGAATTGTTTCAAATGTTTGGGTAAGACATGGAGGTATCAAGTTTCATTTCAAGCTATTATGAGACATGAGCCATGGTTTTCAAGGTATTGATGCAAGTTATGAAATTAACTATATGTCATGGAGGGACTTCATTTTCCTAAGCTAAATGGAATTAGTTTTAGTCTTAAGTCTTGATACAAGTCATTTTGTTTTGAAAACCTTGTCCAAATTTATGGTTTGAGTGAAATCCTGCCAACGTGCCAAGTCATGCTTTAATCTTAAGTCTTGATACAAGTCATTTTGTCACCCTCTCTATTCTGTTTCTCACCCTCATAATTTCATGAGGATCTCTCCCTGAATGACCATCATATGCACATTAACAGTCTTCTCATGTTTAGGCATGGGAGCAGTAATCACATTAGGAGTCTCCGGAGGGTCAAACTCAATCTCTCCATTCTCAATCATATCCTGGATCTTGTTCTTCAACGATCAGCAACTGTTAGTATCATGGCCAGGGCTATTAGAATGATATGCACACCTTGCATTGAGATTGTGGCGAGAAGAGGAGGTATTGATATTCTGTGGTGGATCCTTCAAAGTAATTAATTCTCCTTTCAACATATGCTGCAAAGCCTGAGCCAATGACATATTGAACTTAGTAAACTGCCTCCTAGGCTTGGGATGATTATTTTGTTGTTGCTCTTGTGGTGGAGGTGTAGGGTTAGAGTTCAAAACAGCTCTTACAGATTGGTTACGATCATTACGACTATGTTGGCTATACACATCATTGGATTCCTTCTTCCCAGGAAGGGGCTTCTTGGTAATACTTGAAGAAGCAACTATCTGAATCTTTCCACTTCGTATCCCACTTTCTACATGCTCTCCAGTCATTATCAGCTCAGTGAAGCCAGATGATGAGCTTCCAATGAGATGACTATAGAAAGGACCAATCAACGTACTCATGAGCATATCAACTAATTCCTTGTCAGTCAAAGGGGGTTGAACTCTACTTGCCAGATCTCTCCATTTCTGAGCATACTCCTTGAAACTTTCTTTGGCATCCATGGACATGCTTTGAAGCTGCATGTGAGTTGGTGCCAAATCAGAATTGTATTGGTACTTCTTATAGAAAGCTTCAGCAAGATCATTCCAGTTGAGAATATTGGTACTCTCTAGTTGATAATTCCATTCCAGTTGGGATCCAGACAAACTTTCTTGAAAGAAATGTATCCATAACTTTTTATTAGGAGTATGGGGTTGAATTCTTCTGACATAAGACCTTAAATGTAGCTTTGGGCAAGACACACCAACATACACCATAAAAGTATGAACCTTGAAACCTATAGGGATGAAGACTCTAGAAATCAAACTCAAATCTTCGAAGTCAAACCCATACTTCTTTTGTAGTTCCATAGCATTCATTCTATCTACCAGCATCTTATACTTCTCCTCACTAGCAGGATCATGATAATAGTTTTCCTCAAAATCAGAAGCTTCCATTGTGCCATGAAGGCTGCCTCCTTCTCCCTCAGAATTTTCAGACTCAAGATTCTCAACCTCCTCTTCTGTCTTGACAGGACCTCTGAATCTTCTACCCAGTTTGATAAGGCTCACTGATTTTCTAGTCTTATTCTTTTTCTTAGTCAGAAGTGTCTTCAGCTCATCTCGTCCCTTGGACAGGTTCAAGATCATTTCTTGAAATTGTGCATTATGAGTCTGGAGATCCTTAATAGTTTGTTCGAGAACCATTTCTGCTGAAATAAACAGCGAGAAGATAAGATACCTGTTCATAAGAAACCTGTGATGCAATGATATGGTATGTATATGTTTATGCAATGTTTTCAAGGACCACAGGATTTAAAGTTGTTTAAACAAAGGCAAGAACAAAATTTTATTAGTAAATACTTATTATAAGTTTTGCCCCTTGGGCTTACAAAGAAATGATAATAAAATACAAAAGGTAGATATATGGGGTCTTAAGTCTCCCATGGACACTTCCTCTTTGTGTGGAGGTACTTGTTGAGGTTTTGCTCCTCGTGAAGTTTCCTTGTTAGCTCCAGAATTCTTTCTTAACCAGCTCTGAAATGAGTCTCAAAAGTATCCCTTTGCTCATTCAACTGAATCCAGGACTTTTGCAATTCTTCCAAATCAATGGGCATGTCTGGATGAAGGATGGTATAAGGAACATCTCCTTCAGCAACATGCTCCATAGTGACTGGTAGAACAACAGGATATGCTCCATAGTGATCGCACCCATCTGAGATAAGACTCCATAGGAATAGAATACTTTGGCTCCAAAGTGTTGCTGTCAATCCTGTTCACCTTGTTCCAAGCTCGTATAAACCTTTGATGGTAACCCTGAAGATTGTTGTCGTAGTCGAACATAATACCCTGAATAAGCATGTTGTAAACACCCCAAATTTTCCCTCACCCATTCACACCATGGCTTGTGATCATTTCATATGCATAAACACAATCATACCATCTCATATCACATTTTTGATCCACTGCATTGATCCTAAGTCATCTGCATCTAGGGTTTGTGATCTGAGCAATCCAAGAACTTCTTGAGCCACTCCAAGGGCCATCAATCACTTCAAAGTGGTCCATGTGTGTTCAAGTATCATATTATATCCTCTCAAAGTCAAGAATGTCAAAGAATCACAAGAACTGGGATTTGTATGGAAGCAGAGCCAGGTTTGACTGCACAGATGACCTAAAATTAGGGTTTTGGTTTCAAAGGCCATAACTCCAAATTTTCTGGTCATTCTTGTTTCTATTGGTCTCTATATGGTATAGGGAGTATGCATATCAATTTTCATGAAGAAATTCCATGGGGAAGTCATCTGATCAAGGGTTGACTTTCTGAACAAGTCAGTGTAAAATCAGGGCATCTGAGGCCCCCAATGACCCAACCAAAAGGCATTCTTCATCATTTTGATTGTATATGATCTTTATTTGATCATAGAAGAGGTTGGAAGTTCACAAAATTGAAGAATCTCAAGTCTTTTGCAAAGTTGACTTTTTGGGCAAGTTTGACTTTTAATGAAAATGTCATTTTATGCAACTTTTTCAACCCTTACTTTTTGATTCAAGAAAGCTTCAAATGGAAAAACTTTGGTCATGAAAGTTGCAGATTAGATCTTTCCCTTTTCAAAAAGTACAAGAACATGACCTAATTCATTTTGGATCAAAAGTTATGGTTTGTCAAAGTTGGCAAAAATCACTAAATTTCAAGTTATGCACCAAATGGAAAACTTGCAAATTCTTGTACCAAGGCAATTTGTGACTTCTAATTGATGTCAAACCTTTACACAAACATCACACAAGTCCTAAAAATCAGAATGCACCCAAAGAATCACATGTTTTATGGCCCATGCATCAAGGTTCTCTCATGAAAATCAAAGGCAAGCCAAGTTGCAAAAGTCATGATAACTTCTCATCCACTTGCTAGCTACTTTGCTGATCAACCCTAGCCTTTTCTCTCACCATGCTGCGCAGCACACTCCCCTTGTACTTGGCTAGAACATGACCCATGCTTCTCTTACACAAAAGTTGACAAATTGCAAAAGCAACCATACCTATCACAAAAGGGCATGTCACATCTTCTGACCAATGAGCATTGTTTATACAAACAAATTGCAAGCCAAACATAACAATACACAAGCCTGAAACCAGCCATAGCACCACATTCTCATTTTCACTCTCAAAAAGCAAAAGCTTTCGAAACTCAGCATACAAGCCACAAACACACAAACAAACTTCATACATCAACTCAACTCATCTTCCTGGTCACAAAGCACCCATCATCCTTGCCTTAAACTGCCAGAATCACAAACACGATTCTCACCTGAGCTTGAACAGAACTTGTGCAAACTTCCAAACCAGCCATCACAAACTCTTTCTAAGCATCCAGAGTTCATCAGGGGCCTAAGAGGAGTGGATTGCACAAAGAGAAGGGGTCAGAAAGTGGCAAACTGAAAAGCTTCAAACTCAGGTAGCTTCATGAACATTTTTTCCAGAAATGATTTTTAAAGTTCCTAAGTTGTTCTTCATGATTCACTGGTCACTCTGATGTCTTTGGTTTTGAAAATGGTTGAGAGATGAGAGTTTAATCTTGTTCTGAAACTTTTTGCCCTAAAATTATTTTGATTCGATTCAACCAATTTAGGAATGATAAATGATGTTTGAGTGAGGGGTTTGATTCGTTTTTGGATGGGGATGATTCCTGGATAGTTAGTTTTCATTTTCATTGCGTGTAGAGTGATTTAGCATTTGGGCTCGCCGGAGAAGATGACCGGAACCACTGTTCCGGTCATCTGAAAGTCATTAAGGCTGGATTAGGGCTAATTAATTAGGGTTAGTGAGTTTGAATGTAGGCCGTCCAGATGCGCGCCTAGTCAACTCCCGCGCGTGTGAGTTTAAATGCTGGCCTTAGGATCTGCTGACTTCTTCATTAATTCATTTATTTTCATTTTTATTTTCATTTAAATGCATTTGTTTTCTATATTTTATTTAAAATAGCAAAATCAATTTAAAAATTCTGAAATTTTTTGTATAAACTTTTATTTAATTTCAGAAACCAAAAATATTTTTATTTTTATTTTTTGTATTAAAAATGTATTTTTAAATATTTAAAAGTTTATTTTTAATTAGTTAATGAGAATTAATTAATTAAAAATACTTTTAGGTATTTAAAAATCACCAAAAAATTCATGAAACCTTTAAAAACATTTAGAAACATTGTCCAACCCTCAAACCAAATTTCTTTTTGATCTTGATGCATTTTGAGAATTTTTCATGGAATTAAAATCATTTTAATGCATTACTTTGATCCAAACTTCCAAAAATCATTTCTGCCTAACCATTGAGAGTTGGACCTTGATTCTTTTTGCATTGCATTGTGTTTAGCATTTAGTATGTGAGATTAAATTGGCATGATTTGATCTTTCATTTTCCATTTGTTTGACATTTTTCTTGTTAAGGAACCCTAAAACCCTAAAAAACTTAGGAAAATCATAACTTGAATTAGGTTAAGAGTTGGAGCTTCTCCTTTGGGCAGTGAGTTAGTATAGGATTGGGGATCCTTTGAGTGCATTTTCAATTTTTTATATTGATGTTTGCTTCTGATTTTGGTTTTTGTTTGATGCTTTGATCATAAACCCTAATTTGGGCTTCCATATGCATCCACCTTGCATTTGCATTCATACTTTGACTTGCCATGACATTTTGTGCATCCATTTGATTCATTTGACATCTTAAGACATATTGAAAGCATGTTTGATCATTGCATCTTGCATTTGCCATGTTGTATGCCATTTGCATTTCATAACTTTTCATGTATGTTCATGTGTCTTAACTTGCTTCATCTGCATCCATAAGCTTGTATGATCATCACCATGCCTTGTTTCATGTTTGCATCATCTCATAGCATCATTATCATCATGAATGTGCTTCTGGTTTTGATTTTCATCATGCCATTTCATCTCATTTTGCATTGCATTTCATTTCTTTCACTAACATTTCAGGTGGTAAGTTGTTTGAGAAGTGAATTTGCCTTCACTTCTCATAATCTCTTTTCATCTCTTTCATGCATCCTTGCTGCATTTTTGTTATGAGTTTGAGATTGAGCTTGCTCATTCTTCTTCTTCTTACTTTCTTTCCTCAAGTGACTTGTCTTCTTCAATGAAGCAAGTTACTTTGCTTCTCCTGATCCTTTCATCTGCTTCCTGGTGGTTCCATTGAAGACTTCTCTTGTAAACCTCACAAACCTTAGGAACAACCAAGCATGACAATGATTAGGGTTTTGATTAGTCCCCCACTTAGTTTTTACCTTTGTGTCTCATTGAGTCTTCTCTTCTCACCTCATAATCAGGGACTAAACCCTAAAGGCTTTAAGGCTTTGTGATTAAGTTTATGCCTGCATCCTTCTATTAGGATGGAGTGTATAACTTTAATCCTAAGTGTTAGACCCTTAATGTGTTTAAATCTCTTAATCAATTAACTTAATAATCATCAAGACATCACACTTGTAACTATGGCCTTGCACTAGGGTTTTAATTCTTCCTTAATTGGTTAAGAAGGACTAACCCTAGTGTTAATGGACAAGTCCCCCTCAAGTTGTCTTACAAACCCTAAAAATCACTTCATCATCATATCATTAAATAAAATCCACTTAACCAAAGGCTTGTTTTGTCATGGGTCTAATCCCTAATCATGGATTAAGTTGAGGAGCTTTCCTCAGCTTAAACATTCTCATCTATTATCCTTCTATTAGGATGGTGTAATGAGTCTGTTTAATCCCTGATTATGGCTTAAACTCATTACTCAACACTAAATAAAAACACCAAAAACATCTAAATAATCACAAGTAGGTTAATGATCTTAATCCTACATCAAAGGTGATTAAGTGTGAGAAGCTGACTTCACACTTAAGGTATTCTCATTACCCCTAATCAGAGGGAAGATGTGATGAGTTTACTAATCCATTGGTTTAGGCTTAAGCTCATTAATCTATGACAAACTTTCCAAAGCAATAAAAGACTGAAAACTCAAAAACAAACAATAATCGTCTCCTCCGGGATTCTTTTCTCATCTCATCCACTCATAAACGAGAACTTGCTTCTTCCGTCTAATGCAAGACAGTTTGCACCTGAGCCAGACAGGTCATACACTTGAGCATAGGCAAGTAAGCAGTTCACAAGTCAATTCATCTTTCAGTCTCTTTGGGTCGAACTACGGTGTTCTGACTTCCTCATTGCACGAGAGGATACGTAGGCATAACTTAACAATTATCGAACAAAAGTCTCTGTATATTCCCCCTCTTTCCAGCTTTATTCTTTAGCCTCATTATCTTGAGCACTTCATTCCTGATCTCACACTGACACTTCACTCATACACTGCACTTCCCTTACACTGACACCTGTATATCTTTTCCAGCTCTTTTACACACAGATTACACTGACACTACCCCTTTAAAACACAAATCTTTTAAGCGTGGATCCCGTCGAGTACGGCGGACAATCTGGGTGCTAATACCTTCCCAGGTTGTATTCAGACCCTGATTACTCCAGACCATATACCACTTTTCAGAGAACATTATGGAGGAATCCTTGATGTGGTTATGGATTTGGACCCTTCACAAAGGAGCTTGATTCATACTTGCTTGCAGTTCTATGATCCCCCTCTGAGGTGCTTCACATTTCAGAATTTTCAGTTGGGACCCTTGTTGGAGGAATATTCATCATTGGTTGGTGTGCCTATCAGGGGTGGAATTCCCTTCAACCCTGAGATGGCTTTCCCTAGTAATGAGGAGATAGCAAAAGCATTATATCTAGAACCAGTTCTGATTGGGCAGAATTTGACAGCTAAGGCTGGAGTCTCTGGTTTTCATCTGGATTTCTTGACTTCTCAGGCTATTTTGAAGGCCTCCTTGGGGGAGTGGAAGGCAGTCTGTGCTCTGTTGGCCCTTAGCATATATGGGGTCATACTTTTTGCAGATGAGCCTAGGTTTGTTAGCAAGAATGCAATCCATCTTTTCATCCTGAGAAACCCAGTGCCCACCTTACTGGGAGATCTTTACTACTCTGTTCATCAAAGGAATGAAAAGCAAAGGGGAAGATTAGTGAGATGCTGTGCTCCTTTGTTCCATACTTGGCTGCTCAAGCATTTACCAAAGACTGATGCATTCTTGAACCCTCACCAGCAGAAGAACTGGGCTAGGAGGCTTGTTGCTCTAACCTCAGATGACATCAGGTGGTGCACTCAGAGCACCAAGGGCAGAGACATCATTACTAGTTGTGGGCAGTTTCCCAATGTGCCACTGATTGGAGTGAAGGGTTGCATCAACTACAACCCTCTGCTATTCAAAAGACAACTGGGCTACGCATTAGTCCACCCTCCTAGAGTACAGGATCTAGCTGAGACCCTTTATTGTGAGATCAAGCCTAATCTGGCTATTGTCAGGCAGGCATCCTGGGCCTGGGACAATGTGCAGACTAAGGGGGTAACCATTCTTGGGAGATGCAATAATGTAGCCTCAGCTCAGTACTATGAGTGGTCTCATGCCAGAGCTCAAATTACTGGAATGCCCTTCACTATTGAAGATGTGTCTGGACCCTCCACAGCACCACCTCCAACAACTGTCAGCTTAGAGGAGTTTGAGAAATTGAAAGAGAGAAATGAGAAGCTGACTCAGGCTTTACAGAAAACCCTCTGGGAGAGGAGTGATGGTCGCTTGGACATTGAAAGGTTAGAAAAGCTAAGGGTGGAGCATCTAGCCAAAATTGAGAAGTCAGAGGATTACATTAAGAAGTCTAGGGCTGGAGAACAGATCTTGAAGAATGCCTGCAAGGAAGCTCAATTCCAGAAGGCCAGGACTGATTTGTATCTAAAGGAGAGTCAAGCTAGGTGGGTCAGGATCACCGAAGCCCGTACTCAGGAGGATAAAAGGACTCAGGATAAGATTGAGCAGATGGAAGCTAGTGCAAAAGAACAACAGGAAGCCCTGGCAGCAGCCCAGAGGGAGATCTCAGAGTTGAAGATCAGAGCTGGTGTGAAGAGGTCAAAGGACCAGAGCCGACACAAGAAGCTAACTGCAGCTGTTACTACCAGGAATCTTCTCATCAGGAATCTTACAGAGCGTCCAGCTGATCCTGTGACTGAAGCACTTCTCAAGGAAGTTCAGGAGGATGAGTTTGGTCTTGGTGTTTGACTTTTGCTTGTTGTTGCTTTCATTTTATGTACTTTTCTTCATGTTGTATTTTGACCCCTCAGAGGGCATGTATTGTAAAAAACAAACTATGTATCATTTACTTTTTGTAATATATGTGTGGATTTGTTTATCTGAATTCTTCCAAAGCAACATCACAAGCATCTTCTTCAAGGGTCTGGAAAGGTCAAAACCAAGTGCCAAGCCGGATACCTTAGAAACAAATAAGCACACTGCATTGCATACTAACCTTTTTGTTTTGTTTTGTAGGTTTTTGTTTTATTGTTACTAACTCTGTTCTGACTTCAGGAACTATTGCTCGACGTCGAGGGTTTCCACTCAACCGTCCGCACAGATATCCCACCCTCAACAATCTTCCGGGCATACAAATGGACCAAGTACAGCAGGACCTTACGGAGGTCAGGACTCAAATGGCCAACGAGAGGTTGGAAATGAGGAATCAGATGACACAATTTATGGAGGTGATGAATAATATGGCTCAAAGCCAAGAGAGGTTAAGAGCACTGGTAGAGGGGAGGAATCAGGAAGACCATCATCCAGGGACTGCTGGGACAAGCAACAATGAGAGAGTCCAGCCTCATGTCAATCCCCCAGTCTTTGGACCCCACCTACATCCAGAGATCAACATCCCTACTAATGTGCAAGGGACTGCCACTGCAGGTAGAGTGCTGCAAGAAGACCCCCAGGAAGATCAGTTCACAGTGATGGGAGCTGGGGAGGAAGCCTATGACAGAAGGCTAAAAGAGATTGCTGAGAAACTGAGGTCCCTAGAGTCCCAGAATTCTTTGGGCTTTGATGTTATGGACATGGGTCTAGTGGACGGGGTCAGGATTCCCCACAAATTTAAACCACCATGCTTTGAGAAGTATAACGGGACTTCCTGCCCGCGGACCCATTTACAATCCTTTCTGGGGAGGCTGAAGGCCTATACCATGGACGAAAAGCTATGGATGTTTTATTTTGAGGATAGCTTAACTGGAGCTTCGAGGGAATGGTACTCTCATCTGACCAGAGCAACCATTAGATGCTGGAAGGACCTGGCTGAGGCCTTTATCAGACAGTATCAGTACAACTTGGATATGGCTCCCAACAGGACCCTCCTGATGGGGATGACTCAATCATCCAGGGAAAGCTTCCGGGAGTACGCTCAAAGATGGAGACAGCTTGCTGCTGCTGTCCAGCCGCCCATGTCAGAGAGGGAGATGGCTGATATGTTTATGAACACCCTCCAAGGAACATACATTGACAGGCTGGCTGCCTTTTCTTCCACTAGCTTTGCTGATGTAGTCATAGCCGGGGAAAGAATTGAGAGCCTATTAAAAATGGGTAAGATTTCTGACAACGGTGCTAGCTCATCCAGTAACCCAAGAAAGCCTTTTGTGGGCCCAAGAAGAACTGGTGAAACCAATGCTATCCATACCAGCAGGGGCAGGCCCCAGTATGTTCATAGGTCTGTGGCAGCAGTCACCATTCCTGCTCCAATTCATCCTCAACCAGTTTATCAACCTCAACAACAAAATTATCAGCAACAAACTCAGTATCCTCCTCAGAGAAATTATAACAACAACAACACCAACAACAACAATCAGCAAAGACCATTTCAACAGAGACCTTCTCAGGCCAATAGGGTGATCGATCCGATTCCTATGCCTTATGCCACATTATTGCCACAACTCTTGAAACTCAACCTGGTTGAGCTAAGGACGTTGGCACCTCCGGATCCTAACAGTCTGCCCAGAAATTATGACGCCAGCGCCAGATGTGCTTTTCACTCAAATGCACCTGGCCACAGTACAGAGAAGTGCAGAGCCTTGCACATGAAGGTACAAGACTTGGTAGACTCCAAAGCTCTGAACTTTGCACCACCACCAAATGTTAACAAGAACCCTATGCCACACCATGGTGGTCCCCGAATCAATGCTATTGAAGAAGACAAGCCGTCTTACTTGATAACCAGTGTGGGTCAGATTCGGACACCCTTGGTGGAAATTAAAGCTCAACTCCTTGAATGTCAAATATTCCCGGGATGTGAGTTAGGGTGTGCTTATTGCAACATTTCAGTGAATGGTTGTGATAACTTGAGGGAAGACATAGATGGTCTCATCCAGAGTGGCCTGCTTCAAATCACAACATCAATACCTACCAATCCAGCAATCTCCTTAACAACGGTTCCAGAATCTCCTACAAATGCAACAACCATTGTTCCAAACAACTCTTCGGTTTCATCAACAAATGCTTCATCTGTTACTTCAATGGACCAGATATCAGCAAACATCCCTTCTACAACTTCAGCACCCTCCATTCAGAGTCTCCTACAACAACAACACCCATCCTTCCAGCAATGTCTCCTACAACATCAACAACAAACAGTGCAAGTGTCTCGACGATTACAATTTATTATGATCCTGCAAATGATTCTGCCTACAACTCACAAAATGCCACTCCTACCAGAGCACCAGTCACAATATATTATGATCTACAGACTATCATGGTTCCTTCCGCAGCTGCCATCAGTCCAGTCACTGTCACAATGTCTGGGCCAGTACCTTATGAAAGCAGTAATGCCATCCCTTGGCATTACGGCTCCGACCTATACTGCGAAGGACAGAAAATCACTTTTGAATCATCAACTTCTTCACCACAAATAGACAATGTGGGAGGAGGCGGAGGCTTCACTCGAAGCGGACGTCTCTTTGCCCCGCAAATTCAAAGACCCACTGCCGAAGCAGAAGCTGCTGCCAAGGCAAAAGGGAAGAGCATGGTGCAAGAAGAGCAGGTTGTTAAAGAAGCTTTGAAAACACCTTTTGATCAAGAAGTTGATGAATTCATGAGAATCATCAAGAAAAGTGATTACAAGATAGTGGACCAGCTTCACCAGACGCCTTCCAAGATCTCCATTCTATCATTGCTTATGTGCTCCGAGGCTCATCGGAACGCACTACTCAAAGTTTTGCACGCAGCTTATGTGCCAGAAGAGATCACGGTCAATCAGTTGGAAGCTGTGGTTGGAAATGTTAATGATAGTAATGGACTAGGGTTCACCAACACTGATTTGACTTCGGAAGGCCGCAATCACAACAAGGCTTTGCACATTACCATGGAATGTAAAGGTGCAGTACTTTCCCATGTACTGGTAGACACAGGATCATCCCTCAATGTCTTACCTAAAAAAGCCCTTGTGAAGCTGGAATATGAAGGATTGGCATTACGACCCAGTAACTTAGTAGTAAGAGCTTTTGATGGCTCTAAGAGATCAGTTCTGGGGGAAATTGAGTTGCCTGTAACGATTGGCCCACAGACTTTCAAAACGACCTTCTACGTGATGGACATTCAGCCTGCCTACAGCTGTTTGTTGGGTAGACCATGGATTCATGCCGCTGGCGCAGTTACGTCTATCCTTCACCAGAAGTTAAAATTCGAGTGGGAGGGCCAGGTCGTTACTATTTGTGGAGAGGAAGATATTTTTGTTAGCCATCTGGCTACATACAAATATATTGAGATGGATGGGGAGATCCACGAGACGATGAGTCAAGGGTTTGAGGCCCTGAATATTAATGAAACATCTGTTGTACTTGGGACTTCCATGACATCCTACCAGCAGGCCCGGAAGGTGGTGGAAGAAGGAAGCGCTCAAGGCTGGGGCAAATTGTTGCCTGTGGAGAAGAAAGAAGATAGATTTGGGTTGGGTTACAAACCAACTCAAGAAGATCAAGCAGAGGCTGCTAAGAAGCCCAACTTTGTTAGTGGGGGGATGCTTACCCCCGATGCTGTCAACAACTTGGAAGATGAGTCGGAAGAAGAACGCAACCTGGAAAGCTGGATTCGTCCAATGATCCCGGGGAGCAGTATCTCAAACTGGTCTTCCCAGGAAATTATAAGAGTTACTCCTGCAGAGTAATTATTATTTCCTGTATATTTTAAGCATGCATCAAGTCTTGCATCTTGCCCAAGATCACAAGACTCATTTTGTAATCGGGCCATCTGTAATTTTTGTGCAACAAGATTAATCAATGAAATATCAGACATCTTTTGCAAACAAGTCTTTTTCTTTTCCACTCACTGTTTTTCCATTTTTCTTTTTGTACAAAAAAATAAATGGCAATGTTTTCAAAATGACAACTTTATTTCACTTTTCTAAACAAGATTAAAATCAATCACTAAAATGAACAAACTGAACCCTTGCAGAGAGTGCCTTCCAGACAACACCAACAACAGCACGGCTATGACTTCGTATGACTCTGACAATCCGATCAATCAAGCTGATGAAGGGGTTGAAGAAGATTATGAGCTTCCTGAAGAGCTAGCCAGATTGTTGAGACAAGAGGAGAAGGTTATCACTCCTCATCAGGAGGAGGTCGAGACGATTAATCTTGGTACAGATGAAGATGTGAAAGAAGTTAAAATCGGGGCCTGCTTACAAGACTCAGTGAAGAAACAACTGATTGACCTGCTTCAAGAATATGTGGATGTGTTTGCTTGGTCTTATCAGGATATGCCAGGGTTGGACACCGATATCGTTACACACAAGCTGCCTTTAAGAGAAGAATGCCCACCGGTTAAACAGAAACTACGCCGGACTCGCCCAGACATGGCAATGAAAATCAAAGAAGAGGTACAAAAGCAGTGGGACGCCGGATTCCTGGCTGTAACTAGCTATCCGCCGTGGGTTGCTAATATAGTACCTGTGCCTAAGAAAGATGGCAAAGTAAGGATGTGTGTTGACTACCGGGACCTGAACAGAGCCAGCCCGAAAGATGATTTCCCATTACCTCACATTGACGTATTGGTTGATAATACAGCTCAATTCTCGGTATTCTCCTTCATGGACGGATTTTCAGGATACAATCAGATCAAGATGTCACCTGAAGACATGGAGAAGACAACTTTCATCACACCCTGGGGCACGTTCTGTTACAAAGTGATGCCATTCGGACTGAAGAATGCTGGTGCAACATATCAAAGGGCTATGGTAACATTATTCCACGATATGATCCATAAGGAAATCGAGTGTTATGTGGATGACATGATTGCCAAGTCCCTCACAGAAGAAGACCACCTGGTGAATCTGCTGAAACTATTCAAGCGTCTGAGGAAGTACCAACTGAAGTTGAACCCCAACAAGTGCACATTCGGGGTGCGATCCGGTAAGCTGCTGGGATTTATTGTAAGCGAGAAAGGGATTGAAGTGGACCCTGATAAAGTCAAAGCCATTCAAGAGATGCCTGCACCGAAAACTGAGAAAGAGGTTCGAGGTTTTCTAGGTAGATTGAACTACATTTCAAGGTTCATATCGCACCTTACAGCAACCTGTGAACCTTTGTTCAAGCTGTTAAGAAAAGAACAGACGGTCAGGTGGAATGAAGACTGCCAAAGAGCTTTTGACAAGATCAAGGAATACCTGCAAGAACCACCAATCCTTATGCCTCCAGTTGAAGGAAGACCTCTGATAATGTACTTAACAGTATTAGAAGAGTCAATGGGGTGTGTGTTGGGCCAGCATGACGAGTCTGGTCGAAAAGAGTATGCAATATACTACCTGAGCAAAAAGTTTACCGACTGTGAACAACGTTATTCACTGCTCGAGAAAACTTGTTGTGCTTTAGCGTGGGCTGCTCGCCGACTGAGACAGTATATGTTGACCCACACTACTTTATTGATCTCGAAGATGGACCCAGTCAAGTACATTTTCGAGAAGCCAGCTCTTACCGGACGGGTTGCAAGATGGAAAATGATTCTCACGGAATATGACATTCAGTACACATCTCAAAAAGCCATCAAGGGCAGTGTATTATCTGAATATCTTGCTGAGCAACCCATTGATGATTACCAGCCTATGAGATTTGACTTCCCTGATGAGGACATCATGTTCATAAAAGCAAGAGATCATGAAGAGCCTGTTCACACTGAAGGGCCTGACCCGGAAGAAGAATGGACTATGATGTTTGACGGGGCTGTTAATATGAATGGTCGCGGTGTTGGTGCAGTACTCATTACACCTAAAGGAGTTCACATGCCTTTCTCGGCAAAGCTCACCTTTAACTGCACTAACAACGAAGCTGAATACGAAACTTGCATTATGGGTCTTGAGGAAGCCATTGACCTCAGGATCAAGACATTGACTGTATTCGGAGATTCAGCTCTGGTAGTTAATCAAACCAACGGCAAATGGTACACTCACCAGGATCATCTGATACCTTACAGGGATTATACAAGGAGGCTATTGACGTTCTTCACAACGGTCAAGCTTGAGTATATCCCTCGGGACGAGAATCAGTTTGCAGATGCGCTGGCTACCATTTCATCTATGATCAAAGTTCAAGCTGCCAACTTTGTACCTCAGATTTCAGTATCCAGACTTGACAGACCAGCTTATGTATTTGCAGCAAATATTGTCAAAGATGATAAGCCTTGGTTCCATGACATTAAGTGCTTCTTGGAGGATCAAACATACCCATCTGAGGCATCTTCCAATGATAAGAAGACTTTGAGAAGGCTTGCTGGTAGTTTCTTTCTGAACACTGATGGTTCCCTATACAAGAGAAACTTTGATATGGTACTCCTCAGATGCGTTGATAGAACAGAAGCAGACTTGTTGATGCACGAGGTGCACGAAGGATCCTTTGGTACCCATGCTGGAGGGCATGCCATGGCTAAGAAATTGCTAAGATCAGGTTATTACTGGATCACAATGGATGCAGACTGTTGTGCCTACGCCAGAAAATGCCATAAATGTCAGATCTATGCGGATAAAGTACATGTACCTCCCAATCCTTTGAATATAATGTCTTCACCCTGGCCCTTTGCCATGTGGGGCATTGATATGATTGGCAAGATTGAGCCAACTGCTTCAAACGGCCACAGATTCATCCTGGTCGCCATTGACTATTTTACCAAGTGGGTTGAAGCAGCTTCCTATGCCAATGTTACAAGGCAAGTGGTAGCCAGATTTCTGAAGAGAGATATCATCTGTCGATACGGAGTGCCCGAGCGAATCATTACTGATAATGGTTCCAACTTGAATAACAAAATGATGGCAGAACTATGCCGGGACTTCAAGATCCAACACCACAATTCTTCTCCTTACAGGCCTAAGATGAACGGCGCTGTTGAGGCAGCTAATAAGAATATCAAGAAGATTGTGCAGAAGATGGTAGTCACCTACAAAGACTGGCATGAAATGCTACCATTTGCCTTGCATGGGTACCGCACGTCAATCAGGACGTCCACTGGGGCAACACCGTATCAGCTGGTGTATGGTATGGAGGCAGTCCTACCTGTTGAAGTCGAATTACCCTCTCTACGGGTATTGATGGATGTTAAGCTGAACGAAGCAGAATGGGTTCGGTCCCGATACGAACAACTGAGTCTGATTGAAGAGAAAAGATTGGCTGCAATCTGTCATGGGAAGTTGTATCAGAAAAGAATGAAAAGAGCCTTTGATCAGAAGGTCAGGCACCGAGAGTACCAAGTGGGAGATCTTGTGCTGAAAAGAATCCTCCCTCCTCATACAGACCACAGGGGCAAGTGGACTCCGAACTATGAAGGACCATTTGTAGTAAAGAAGGTTTTCTCTGGTGGAGCACTGATGCTCAGCACCATGGATGGCGAAGACTTCCCGTCCCCTGTGAATTCAGATGCAGTTAAAAAATACTTCGCATAAAAATGACCCGCTGGACACAAAAACAGAATGTAAGTCCAGGCAAAAATAGGGCATCCCGGCGAGTCAAAAAAAAACAGAATAAAGGACTCGGGCAAAAATAAGGGAAAATAAACAAAAATGTACACCCGCTGAGTTGAAAAGCCACATTGGACAACTCAGGCAAAAATGGGTATCCCGATGGATTGAAAACCCGAAAGGGCGATCCAGGAAAAATAAGGGAATAAGCGAACAATTGCATCTTGAATTCGTCTGTATCACCTGCAACTTGGTAAACCTCGAAAGGATCAAGCTTCTGTCAGAATCAGCCTTCTTCAGAAAGTAAGACGAGAAGAACGTCAAAAGTCATACGAGTCATAGCAGGAGGGGAGCTCCTTGAAGCGTCGACAACATTGCCAGCATTTTGTTTCTCAATTTTGTAACAACCTCCTCATTTCAGGAGATATGTTTCTTTGACTGTATCTTGCCGATTCAGGGCATATGAATTAATAAAAACAGATTTTTTCAGTCACACAATGTCTCGTATATTTTTATTTGCAAAAATGTCTGATATCTTAAAGGAAACTGATTGCATGAATACAAATGCTAAATCTTTAAAAATAAAGAAAATAAAACACGTGCTTACAGGGAATATACTTACTCTCAGAAGTGTCTCACTCCTATGACGGAACCCGGTAAGGGATGCCTCGGGATTACTTGTGCGTTTCCCTGTCTTTGCAGGATTGCAGGTATTCAAAAGCGCAGCATGAGGCATGAAAGCTTCATCCCAGCAAGCTGGCAAATCAACACTCACTCAGTCTTAGCACTCAAGATGTTTTCTCCCCCATCTGAGTTGTCACTTGTTGCTTCTCCCAGCCGAATTGCCAATCATTCTTCCTCAGTCAAGTACAAAAGCCAGGGAATCATCTCCCCACAGAGTCTCAGCCTCTATCCAGAAGGGCAACGCACGAAGGAATCACAACAGAGTGACGAAAGCTTCTACAAACCCCAGCTGGGTCCCTCATTGTCAGGAATAGGTCTATCATTGACCCATTTCCCCAAGCAGAATCATTTCATCAGATCTACCAATGATCTCATCCCCAGATGGGATGTTCACTTCAAGCAAGATCGACCAGAGATCTTCACAGCAACGGGATCCGAGTCCCGGATCGGTATCTTTTGCATAATCATAGCATTAGCATCATATTCACCCCACAAAGCGTAGCATTCCGTCTTGATACAGAGCATTACGGCAAAAATCAAACATGTTGCATAATCATAAGTCATGGTCCGAATCAAACACTTGTGAATAATAATCCATCAACAATATACAGAATACTCCCCAGATTCCCCAGCAAAAGCAGTTGCCTCACATTCACCAATGCAAATACACACTCCCTGTGGCACTCGTCCGTGTCATATCCCCAGCAGAAAGCCAAAGACGTCCCCTTTGCACTCACATATACTCATATATATACATTTCCTTGACATCCGTCCATGTCGTTTTCCCAGCACAGTAACATAAACACTTTGTATACTAAATATTTGTTTTCTCTTTTTAGCACTCGCCTGTGTTATTCTCCCCAGCAGATTGAACACTCATCTATACATCGCTCATACTTTCTACTCATACTTATGCAGATACTCGTCCGTATCTTGTATACACCATTTATATCCCCGCAGATTCGACACTCGTCCGTGTTCTTTGTTAACCAGTTGGTACTCGTCCGTATCATCATCTCAGAACATGCGTTAAGCGTTTGTTTCTACATGATACTCGTCCGTATCATAGTCTTAAGGATGCTCGTCCGCATCTTTAATCCATACACTGCGTCAAACACTTGTGTCTTCTTGAATATAGATACTTGTCTGTGTCTACTATTCCCCAGAAGAGTCCCCTCAGATACAACACTCGTCCGTGTTCTTTGTTAACCAGTTGATACTCGTCCGTATCATCATCTCTGAACATGTGTCAGTACTTGTTTCTACCTGATACTCGTCCGTATCATAGTCTTAAGGATGCTCGTCCGCATCTTTAGTCTATACACAATACCAAACACTTATACCTTTTATTTCTTGGATGTAAACACTCGTCCGTGTTTACTATTCCCCGGTAAAGCAATTTTCTTCTTATCTGACATTCGTCCTATGTCATGATAAACACTGAGAGCAGCCGTACCCTGCTAGGTGGTCGTCCTCCACCTCTTGATGGTCGTCTCCATCATGCTCGTCCGATGGCCGTCCCCATCGTTGACTTTTTTCTATCCGACATTCGTCCTATGTCGTGATATTTAGCAGCCGTCCCCTGCTAGGTGGTCGTCCTCCACCTCTTGATGGTCGTCCTCCATCATGCTCCTCCGATGGCCGTCCCCATCGTTGACCCTTTTATCCGGCATTCGTCCTATGTCGCGATATTTTCGGCAGCCGTACCCTGCCAGGTGGTCGTCCTCCACCTTAGATGACCGTCCCTCATCTTACCCCCAACAGAGCAGCCGTCCCCTGCTAGGTGATCGTCCTTCACCTTTGATGATCGTACCTCATCATCTGTTTATTTCATTTATTCTTTAACCCGATGGTCGTCCCCGTCGTGGTCCCTTTTCTTTTTAGCCCGATGGCCGTCCCCATCGTTGGTTACCTTTGCTTTATGAATTTGATGGCCGTCCCCATCATCTTTCGTTAATCTCCAGAAAATTTTACAGCTTTACTTGATGGCCGTCCCCATCATAATCCCTTTATCCCCAGCATGTCGGCCGTCCCCGTCATTGCTTTACTTCACACACTTTTCAGCATGTCGGCCGTCCCCGTCATTGCTCTTTACCCAGCAGTCGTCCTCTGCTCGACGGTCGTCCTCCGTCGCCCGCACTTTATAATATACTTTATTTTCTTTTACAATCCATATCCCATTTCTTCTTCATTCCGTGAGTGCAAATTTTGGACTGTCTTTGGTATTCAACCACAAGTTATCTTGCTCGCCTGATAAGCCGCTGCTTACATCCTGCACAGCTAACTCATGTTTGAATAGGGGCAGCTGTAAACACCCCAAATTTGCCCTCACCCATTCACACCATGTCTTGTGATCATTTCATATGCATAAACACAATCATACCATCTCATATCACATTTTTGATCCACTGCATTGATCCTAAGTCATCTGCATCTAGGGTTTGTGATCTGAGCAATCCAAGAACTTCTTGAGCCACTCCAAGGGCCATCAATCACTTCAAAGGGGTCCATGTGTGTTCAAGTATCATATTATATCCTCTCAAAGTCAAGAATGTCAAAGAATCACAAGAACTGGGATTTGTATGGAAGCAGAGCCAGGTTTGACTGCACAGATGACCTAAAATTAGGGTTTTGGTTTCAAAGGCCATAACTCCAAATTTTCTGGTCATTCTTGTTTCTATTGGTCTCTATATGGTATAGGGAGTATGCATATCAATTTTCATGAAGAAATTCCATGGGGAAGTCATCTGATCAAGGGTTGACTTTCTGAACAAGTCAGTGTAAAATCAGGGCATCTGAGGCCCCCAATGACCCAACCAAAGGGCATTCTTCATCATTTTGATTGTATATGATCTTTATTTGATCATAGAAGAGGTTGGAAGTTCACAAAATTGAAGAATCTCAAGTCTTTTGCAAAGTTGACTTTTTGGGCAAGTTTGACTTTTAATGAAAATGTCATTTTATGCAACTTTTTCAACCCTTACTTTTTGATTCAAGAAAGCTTCAAATGGAAAAACTTTGGTCAT
The DNA here is from genome assembly GCA_963966055.1 of Lathyrus aphaca. Classification (NCBI taxonomy): domain Eukaryota; kingdom Viridiplantae; phylum Streptophyta; class Magnoliopsida; order Fabales; family Fabaceae; genus Lathyrus; species Lathyrus aphaca. The sequence goes on along the minus strand of OZ014520.1, from coordinate 65,399,875 downwards.
GAAAGTTGTAGATTAGATCTTTCCCTTTTCAAAAAGTACAAGAACATGACCTAATTCATTTTGGATCAAAAGTTATGGTTTGTCAAAGTTGGCAAAAATCACTAAATTTCAAGTTATGCACCAAATGGAAAACTTGCAAATTCTTGTACCAAGGCAATTTGTGACTTCTAATTGATGTCAAACCTTTACACAAACATCACACAAGTCCTAAAAATCAGAATGCACCCAAAGAATCACATGTTTTATGGCCCATGGATCAAGGTTCTCTCATGAAAATCAAAGGCAAGCCAAGTTGCAAAAGTCATGATAACTTCTCATCCACTTGCTAGCTACTTTGCTGATCAACCCTAGCCTTTTCTCTCACCATGCTGCGCAGCACACTCCCCTTGTACTTGGCTAGAACATGACCCATGCTTCTCTTACACAAAAGTTGACAAATTGCAAAAGCAACCATACCTATCACAAAAGGGCATGTCACATCTTCTGACCAATGAGCATTGTTTATACAAACAAATTGCAAGCCAAACATAACAATACACAAGCCTGAAACCAGCCATAGCACCACATTCTCATTTTCACTCTCAAAAAGCAAAAGCTTTCGAAACTCAGCATACAAGCCACAAACACACAAACAAACTTCATACATCAACTCAACTCATCTTCCTGGTCACAAAGCACCCATCATCCTTGCCTTAAACTGCCAGAATCACAAACACGATTCTCACCTGAGCTTGAACAGAACTTGTGTAAACTTCCAAACCAGCCATCACAAACTCTTTCTAAGCATCCAGAGTTCATCAGGGGCCTAAGAGGAGTGGATTGCACAAAGAGAAGGGGTCAGAAAGTGGCAAACTGAAAAGCTTCAAACTCAGGTAGCTTCATGAACATTTTTTCCAGAAATGATTTTTAAAGTTCCTAAGTTGTTCTTCATGATTCACTGGTCACTCTGATGTCTTTGGTTTTGAAAATGGTTGAGAGATGAGAGTTTAATCTTGTTCTGAAACTTTTTGCCCTAAAATTATTTTGATTCGATTCAACCAATTTAGGAATGATAAATGATGTTTGAGTGAGGGGTTTGATTCGTTTTTGGATGGGGATGATTCCTGGATAGTTAGTTTTCATTTTCATTGCGTGTAGAGTGATTTAGCATTTGGGCTCGCCGGAGAAGATGACCGGAACCACTGTTCCGGTCATCTGAAAGTCATTAAGGCTGGATTAGGGCTAATTAATTAGGGTTAGTGAGTTTGAATGTAGGCCGTCCAGATGCGCGCCTAGTCAACTCCCGCGCGTGTGAGTTTAAATGCTGGCCTTAGGATCTGCTGATTTCTTCATTAATTCATTTATTTTCATTTTTATTTTCATTTAAATGCATTTGTTTTCTATATTTTATTTAAAATAGCAAAATCAATTTAAAAATTCTGAAAATTTTTGTATAAACTTTTATTTAATTTCAGAAACCAAAAATATTTTTATTTTTATTTTTTGTATTAAAAATGTATTTTTAAATATTTAAAAGTTTATTTTTAATTAGTTAACGAGAATTAATTAATTAAAAATACTTTTAGGTATTTAAAAATCACCAAAAAATTCATGAAACCTTTAAAAACATTTAGAAACATTGTCCAACCCTCAAACCAAATTTCTTTTTGATCTTGATGCATTTTGAGAATTTTTCATGGAATTAAAATCATTTTAATGCATTACTTTGATCCAAACTTCCAAAAATCATTTCTGCCTAACCATTGAGAGTTGGACCTTGATTCTTTTTGCATTGCATTGTGTTTAGCATGTAGTATGTGAGATTAAATTGGCATGATTTGATCTTTCATTTTCCATTTGTTTGACATTTTTCTTGTTAAGGAACCCTAAAACCCTAAAAAACTTAGGAAAATCATAACTTGAATTAGGTTAAGAGTTGGAGCTTCTCCTTTGGGCAGTGAGTTAGTATAGGATTGGGGATCCTTTGAGTGCATTTTCAATTTTTTATATTGATGTTTGCTTCTGATTTTGGTTTTTGTTTGATGCTTTGATCATAAACCCTAATTTGGGCTTCCATATGCATCCACCTTGCATTTGCATTCATACTTTGACTTGCCATGACATTTTGTGCATCCATTTGATTAATTTGACATCTTAAGACATATTGAAAGCATGTTTGATCATTGCATCTTGCATTTGCCATGTTGTATGCCATTTGCATTTCATAACTTTTCATGTATGTTCATGTGTCTTAACTTGCTTCATCTGCATCCATAAGCTTGTATGATCATCACCATGCCTTGTTTCATGTTTGCATCATCTCATAGCATCATTATCATCATGAATGTGCTTCTGGTTTTGATTTTCATCATGCCATTTCATCTCATTTTGCATTGCATTTCATTTCTTTCACTAACATTTCAGGTGGTAAGTTGTTTGAGAAGTGAATTTGCCTTCACTTCTCATAATCTCTTTTCATCTCTTTCATGCATCCTTGCTGCATTTTTGTTATGAGTTTGAGATTGAGCTTGCTCATTCTTCTTCTTCTTACTTTCTTTCCTCAAGTGACTTGTCTTCTTCAATGAAGCAAGTTACTTTGCTTCTCCTGATCCTTTCATCTGCTTCCTGGTGGTTCCATTGAAGACTTCTCTTGTAAACCTCACAAACCTTAGGAATAACCAAGCATGACAATGATTAGGGTTTTGATTAGTCCCCCAATTAGTTTTTACCTTTGTGTCTCATTGAGTCTTCTCTTCTCACCTCATAATCAGGGACTAAACCCTAAAGGCTTTAAGGCTTTGTGATTAAGTTTATGCCTGCATCCTTCTATTAGGATGGAGTGTATAACTTTAATCCTAAGTGTTAGACCCTTAATGTGTTTAAATCTCTTAATCAATTCACTTAATAATCATCAAGACATCACACTTGTAACTTGGGTCTTGCACTAGGGTTCTAATTCTTCCTTAATTGGTTAAGAAGGACTAACCCTAGTGTTAATGGACAAGTCCCCCTCAAGTTGTCTTACAAACCCTAAAAATCACTTCATCATCATATCATTAAATAAAATCCACTTAACCAAAGGCTTGTTTTGTCATGGGTCTAATCCCTAATCATGGATTAAGTTGAGGAGTTTTCCTCAGCTTAAACATTCTCATCTATTATCCTTCTATTAGGATGGTGTAATGAGTCTGTTTAATCCCTGATTATGGCTTAAACTCATTACTCAACACTAAACAAAAACACCAAAAACATCTAAATAATCACAAGTAGGTTAATGATCTTAATCCTACATCAAAGGTGATTAAGTGTGAGAAGCTGACTTCACACTTAAGGTATTCTCATTACCCCTAATCAGAGGGAAGATGTGATGAGTTTACTAATCCATTGGTTTAGGCTTAAGCTCATTAATCTATGACAAACTTTCCAAAGCAATAAAAGACTGAAAACTCAAAAACAAACAATAATCGTCTCCTCCGGGATTCTTTTCTCATCTCATCCACTCATAAAAGAGAACTTGCTTCTTCCGTCTAATGCAAGACAGTTTGCACCTGAGCCAGACAGGTCATACACTTGAGCATAGGCAAGTAAGCAGTTCACAAGTCAATTCATCTTTCAGTCTCTTTGGGTCGAACTACGGTGTTCTAACTTCCTCATTGCACGAGAGGATACGTAGGCATAACTTAACAGTTATCGAACAAAAGTATCTGTATATTCCCCCTCTTTCCAGCTTTATTCTTTAGCCTCATTATCTTGAGCACTTCATTCCTGATCTCACACTGACACTTCACTCATACACTGCACTTCCCTTACACTGACACCTGTATATCTTTTCCAGCTCTTTTACACACAGATTACACTGACACTACCCCTTTAAAACACAAATCTTTTAAGCGTGGATCCCGTCGAGTACGGCGGACAATCTGGGTGTTAATACCTTCCCAGGTTGTAACCAACCCCCTTTCTCAGTCTCTCTGGTTCGCGACCGTCTTATCCATATCTTTCTAGGTTTATGCAGCATTACCTTTCCTCCGGGATAAAAATGCCTAGCTGGCGACTCTATTCATTCCATGTGAGTTCACTCCTGTGTTTTCTCACATCCCTCTTTCGCCGACCGTTCGCGTCTGTACCCTTATTTGGGCCATTCCCATCTTTTGGGAGCGACACATGTCATGAGGACCATTACTCCGAGCATAACCAAACTGACGTAGTGCTAAAGAAGGGTTGTAGGTAATGCCCCCTCTTATGCCTAGAAGTGGCACATTAGGGAATTCCCAACAACGGTCAATGATAGTAACACTCTCCATAGATCGAGAGCACCAACGAATGTCTGAATGAGAAAGTGACATGATCCTCTTAGACCACCTGAACCCTTGTTCATTCTTCATCACTGATCGAGGAAGGTGAGAAATAAACCACCTATACAATAAAGGTATACATCACATCAGAGTCCCTTTCGCCTTCGTAGTACGAGTGTGAAGAGAATGTAAGATATCTCCAAGTAATGTAGTCACTGGATTATGAGTCAGAAATATGTTGATGGCGTGTACGTCTATGAACTGGTCTGGATTAGGGAACAATACTAAGCCATAAATCAATAAGGCTAGGATCTCCTCAAAAGCATCATAACCCATAACCTTCAAGAACACTTGAGCTTTCTCCATCAATACCTTAGCAAGAATACCCTTAACTCTGCTTCTCGTTTCTAGGACAATGTCTGATTTCTTCAGATGTAGGGATGCAACAATGACTTCAGGTTTAGGCTCCTTCTCTAAGCCTGTGAAGGGTCTCTGATCAAGGATAGGTATACCCAGTAGTTTGGAGAACTCTTCCATTGTAGGAACCAGCTGATAGTCGGGAAATGTGAAGCAATGGTGTTTAGGATCAAAGAACTGAAACAAGACACTCATCATGTCTTCATTGAACCCTGAAGTGACTAGATCCAGTAGCTGACCATGCCTCTTGATGAATTGGGAGTTTTCAGAAACTTGAGAGACCAATTCTTTAAGCTTAGAAGGTATCCCTACAAAGTTGATATGAATTGTATTCCTACGAGCAGAAGCCATGACCTGCAACAAAGAACAGAGTTAAATCCTTTAGTCCTTGAAATGGTTAGTGAAAATGCTATGCTTATGATGTCATGATGTCATGATGTTATGCTCAATCACAAACATGTGGCACACACAAACAAGTCACACAATAGCCCTAGGTTTAAAGGCTTGCATGAGGCTTAAAGGTAAGTACCCTCCCCTGAAGTTTAGTTGGTTCATCCTGTCCTACAAAAGTAACCAGGTTCTAAGGGATCTCAATATCACTGATCCTTCCCAAGGGTGGTTGTTCAGTAGGCAACTTACTTGCCAACCAAAACCCTCCAAGTTTAGGATCTCAATGAGCGTAGTATCGAGTATCAACCAACTTCAGTCTTCACCAAAGCCGGCTATCTCACTACTTTCTAAAGGCCAAGATGGGATAACTAGGGTTCTAAAAGTCAGTTAGTGTATTGACAACATATGGCATCCCCATATTATCCTTAACTTACTTAAGGAACATGAGCACCAACCAAGAAGTCACACTAACTATGGCCACCAGATTAACCATATCGGTATATGCTGTACAGTTTCCTTGGTCTATTGCCATTTACCTAGGGTACACTAGATCCGGGTTAGGATCTTTCACACATAAGCCCAACAGATAAATATAAAGCAAATAAGACAAACAATTTAAGTGATCTAATTCCTAAGGGTACCCCTCTTTTACTTAGTAACTCCCCAGCAGAGTCGCCAATTTTGTAACACGGTGGGAGAACTGACTTTTTGGTCATGTTGCGGATAGCAAGAGTCGCCACCGACTTTTATTATATCCATAAGGAAAGGACATAAAAGAACAGGAAATACCTATTTTAAAAGACTTGAGTTCGGTGGGTAGGTTATATAAAGGGAAGATGTTAGCACCCTTTATATCCATGGTTATCCATGGGCTCTTAGTTACTTAGCTCACTTAATTTTTTTTTTAAAAGTGTAGTCTGTGATGAGAAATTTTCCTAAGTACTTTGTAATGATCCTCGTATGGATGTATACAAAGCCTTGTTTTGAAAAATGTTTAAGAAAGTGAGGTGTAAAAAGTATTTTGAAATGTAAGCAAGCAACTAAGAGGTACCTACCCTAGATTAAGTCTTTCATGTTCTCGTATGTTCTTTCAATGGTAAGACTATCCCTATTATTAAGGAATAGGTAGTCATTACCTTGGATGTGTTAAGGGACAAGCGTAGGGTCATCATATGGTCATAGAAGGCAACTTAAGGGGTGTCTTTAGCAATTCGTAGGGACTATCATCATTTATTCGAAGGGAAAAGATCATTATCATAGGCAACCTCGTAGGGACTTGATCTTTTAAGTTGTAAGGACTATGATGATTTATACTTGAAGAGACTTTGCTTAAGACATCCCTATATTCGAGGGACTTGACCATATTTAAAGGCAACCAAGAGGAATACCCTAGGAAGTGCAAGTTGACGATCAAAGATCGACTTACGTGTGCGAGTGTTTGTTTTCAAATATTTATCTTTTTTAAATTAGTTATCTAAGTTAGATTAAATACAAATAAGTTTCCACACCCTATTTACTAACCACACAATAAAATATTTATAATAAAATAAAGACGGAAAATAAATCTAAAATTATTACATGGCTTTGGGACAATTACAATATAATCTGAAAAATAATAAATGATAATAATAATAATAAAGCAAATATAAGCAATAATAATAAATAAAGCAAATAAATAAAGCAATAATAATAATAAAGCAATAAATATTAGAATATTAGAATTAAAAGAAAAGAAAAATGAGGTAATAAAGAAAAGTTAGCATTTTTAAAGAAATTAAATAAGTTAGAAATTGTTTAGAATTTATAAGAAAAACAATAAGTTTAAATAATAATAGTAATAAGAAAATAAAGTATTTACAAAATAAAAAGTTATTATAAAAATATTCTAATTAGGGTTTAAGAAAATAAATTTGGTTTTTAGGGTTAATGGAAAAAATTAGGTTTAGTTAAAGAAATTAGGGTTTTTAATCATAATTAAAATACATTATTTTTTTATTTACACAATATATATAATAATTATATACAAATATATTATTAAATTAATACAATTAATAAACATTAAGAAAATAATTATGAATTTTAGAAAATATAAGATTTATAAAAATATTATTGATTTTAAATTTAATTAATTATTTAAACAAAAATAAAGAAAATAGGAAAAATAAGAAAATATGAGAAAATGACTAAAAAGATAGGACCTGGGATTTGAACACAGGTCCCTTACCTCAACAGTATCACACAAAATCAACTGAGCCAGCACGCGCTGGTGATACTTATAGGAGAGACAATCATTATATTTAAAACCTGCAGTGAAAAATAAATATGTGAAAAAATGTTGGAACCAAGGATTCGAACCCAGCCCTCCTGCCTCCATGCGTGTATCACCAACTACCTGAGCTAAGCAACACATCTGAAATATAAACACAAACACAATCTAATAAAATAAACAAAGTTTTGAAAATTCAATTTCGCGCCAGACTTCATCTCCTTCCTCTAGCTGTCGTATTATGCTATACCTACAGACGTTCGTCACTAAACGTTTTAGTGACAGATTTTCTCCATCACTAAAGGTCCCGCACATTCAAACATCACAAATAACAAGAATAAATTGCTTTTAATGATTCAAGTCAGTTAATACAAGGTCCCTAAGTCCAATTGATCCATCAATTTCATGTGAAATTGCTTTTAACAGAGGTTCCCAATTTCAAGTTTATAAAACCCTAACAATGGCATCGTACGATTCATGCATCAAAGCTTACAACCAATTATCTAGAATCCATCTACACACTCAAACAAACAATATTATATAGTTCAAATCAATTAATCATGCGTAAAACAATGGATTCGAAAAATAAAAAAAAGACCAAGAACATGAATTTGGTTTATGCTTGTATGAGTTAATGTGATGCTTTTGATGATTGGGAAAGGTTTAGGAAGCATCCAGGAATGATTTTACACCTTAAATCCTTTGATAAGCAGCCTAAAAGATGAAATCTGAATCTCACGTTTCCTTGGAATTTTTTACTTTTGTTCTTGTGCTTTGGAGGCAGAGAATTCGTCCCCTTGTGTATGCTTTTGTTTATGTGTATATAGTGACTGAATTTAGGTCAAAAACTTGTGGATTTGTGGACTTGTGAAGGTTGCTTGATCATGAAGTTTCATCACTTTCAAATATTCAAAAAATCTCATCTAACCTTTCTATTTTTGATCTAATCTGACTTTAGTTGATTTCGAATCATTCCAAATATAATCCAACTAATTTTCAATCAAAGATTTCATTCTTCATTTGACTTTTCATATTTTATATATATATATATATATATATATATATATATATATATATATATATATATATTTAAATTGAATTTTAATGAATAAAATCCAAATTAATATAAAATAAACTATAAAAATCTGAAAAAATAATCATTGGGTCGTGCATGATGTCATTGTAAGGATTGGATTACAAAATTGCAAGCCCACTTGGAAAAATTTGGTTTAAGACCTCATTTGCTCAATATACCCCTAAAAAATTTTCCAACTTTGCAAAGGCACAAATCCCTCAATTTTATGGATATGAAGGTGTTCTTGGAAATTTTGGAAAGCTTAAATATTCCTCTAACCAACCTATTTGGTCTCATGTCCATATCTTTTACCATTTTCAAATTATGCCCTTTGGAAGATGTTGACTTTTTGTTGACTTTTGAAATGACCTATAATGTTTTAGCCCATACCTTCTAAATGAAGCATTTTTAGGCTTGGCTTGTGAGACACAAAGTTGTAGATAATTAAATTTCCTTAAAAATGAGCTTTGGATTGGAATTTTTTTGATGAAGCATGTGAAAGTTATGGCTGGTCAAAGTTCAGTTGACTTTTCCTTAGAAAACCCTAATTTAGAAACTCCTGATTCTTGATGATCTGAAACTTCCTTGATGAATCATGATCAACCCTTGATAAAATGATGAATTTTACTTCATAAACTTGATGTTGGAAAAAAATATTGAAGTTTGACTTTAGTTTGACCACAGTTGACCTCAGTTTGACTTTTTAACTACTTTGACTGATTTTTGCATATCTGATCATCTGACTGGGCAAGCTCTTTGGGAAAGCTTTGAAACTTGACATAGGGATTCTTGAATACATATGGGGTGAAATAAAGTTCACTTGAAGCCTTAAAACTCATTTTAACCTGAGGAAACCCAAAACCCTCGTTTTGGACACTTTGCTTAGGAAGAGGCATTGTCTGAGGAAACTTCCACACTTCTTGACCAATTGGGTGTCTTGAGGACCTTATGATAATTTAGAAGTCTTGAGAGAGATTGTCTTGATTGTGGGAGGGCAAATTTTGGGGTACAACATCTGCCTTTGTTCAATTTTCTGGAATCTGAGGAGTTAGATTGGCATGTACGCCATTCGTGACTTGAAGATTGAAGAGGATTGAACACAAAAAACCCAAACATTTGCACTTGCTGATGTATAAAATGATACTGTTGGTTGATCGTGATGCTTGAATGGGCTTAAAGATGCCATTTGAATAAAGAGTCTTCTGATATGCTTCTTGAATATGGAGATGACATTTTTGGGAAGAATAAACGACGACCCAAAAATGAGATAACCTGCGGGAAGAATAAACGACGGCCCGAGGTAACAAGGTAACCATTGGGAAGAATAAACGACGGCCCAAGGTAAGTTGATTTCTGGGAAGAATGAACGACTGCCCAAAAATGAGATAACTTGCGGGAAGAATGAATGAAGGCCCGAGGTAACAAGGTAACCATTGGGAAGAATAAACGACGGCCCAAGGTAAGTTGATTTCTGGGAAGAATAAACGATGACCCAAAAATGAGATAACCTGTAGGAAGAATGAACGACGGCCCGAGGTAACAAGGTAACCATTGGGAAAAATAAACCACGACCTAAGGTAAGTTGATTTCTGGGAAGAATAAACGACAGCTCAAAAATGAGATAACTTGCGGGAAGAATGAACGACGGCCCGAGGTAATAAGGTAACCATTGGGAAGAATAAACGACGACCCAAGGTAAGTTGATTTCTGAGAAGAATAAAAGACGGCCCAAAAATGAGATAACCTGCGGGAAGAATAAACGACGGCCCGAGGTAACAAGGTAACCATTGGGAAGAATAAACGACGACCCAAGGTAAGTTGATTTCCAGGAAGAATAAACGACGGCCCAAAAATGAGATAACCTGTGGGAAGAATGAACGACGGCCCGAGGTAATAAGGTAACCATTGGGAAAAATAAACGACGGCCCAAGATAAGTTGATTTCTGGGAAGAATAAACGACGGCCCAAAAATGAGATAACCTACGGGAAGAATGAACGACGGCCCGAGGTAATAAGGTAACCATTGGGAAGAATAAACGACGGCCCAAGGTAAGTTGATTTCTGGGAAGAATAAACGACGGCCCAAAAATGAGATAACCTGCGGGAAGAATAAACGACGGCCCGAGGTAACAAGGTAACCATTGGGAAGAATAAACGACGACCCAAGGTAAGTTGATTTCTGGGAAGAATAAACGACGGCCCAAAAATGAGATAACCTACAACAAGAATGAACGACGGCCCGAGGTAACAAGGTAACCATTGGGAAGAATAAACGACGGCCCAAGGTAAGTTGATTTCTAGGAAGAATAAACGACGGCCCAAAAATGAGATAACCTGCGGGAAGAATAAACGATGGCCCGAGGTAACAAGGTAACCATTGGGAATAATAAACGACGGCCCAAGGTAAGTTGTTGATGAAGTTTGTCTGCTGGAGAATTTATCTGAAAAACAAGGTTAGCTGGGTGCAAGCATAATGATATATATAACAACTTGCAAGATAATATTTTATGAGAATGCGTATGATATGATATGATATGATATGATATGATATGATATGATGTATGTACGAATGAATTATGTCGGGAAGCTGATCAGTAGCTTCATATAACTACTGCTGGCTGGGGAAAATAAATCCTGATTTGTTACTGAGGAGTATGAAGACTTCGTTTCCGTCTTGTTTAAGAATATTGTACTTAGGAACTTCCTGTTTTTCGTTCTTCGTACTTCTTATTGAAGGATTAAGTTCCTGAATATCCTGACTGAGGATAAAAGAGATGGACATAGATCCGGGAGACCTATGTAGTTAAGTATCAATTCTTCGGAGGATATGAAACCGCTTGGAGACTTCGTAGAGTTTGAAGTATAAGATATTACTTGTAGTACTTCGTAAGGATATCCGTAAAGATTACTTTGTGGGGATGAACCGGCGAAGCTTCGTTGAATTCCTACCTCCGTTCGTTCTTAGTAAATGCTATTATTATATTTTATGCATTTCTGGTAAACATCAATCATATTCAAAGGCATATATTCATTCAAACATAATCAATGGACGTTTTTCGCTTTAGTAAAAAGGGGAAAAGTAAAGCTGAAAGAGGGAAAAGTAAAGCTGAATAAAGAGGGAAAAGTAAAGTTGAATAAAGAGGGAAAAGTAAAGCTGAATAAAGAGGGAAAAGTAAAGCTGAATATAGAAATGGAATTTTTCTTATTCTAGACATGTTTTAATACGGAGACGGAAATCCTAGTAAGATGAATTCGTCAAAGAAATTTTTACAAGGAAAAATAGCTATGTGTAAATAATCCCATTGAGTTCCAACTTTGTTATTGCCATTATCTTCAAATATCTCATCTTCAGCTATTAGAGAGGAAACGATTGGACTGATCGGTATCTGTTGAACTTGACGTAGATAACACAACTAGTAGAGGTTGCTTGGGTGATCTAACGAGACATAGTCATACGCTTTAATCCCTAACTTTTGCCTGGATTGCCCTTTCAGGTTTTCAATCCACCGGGATACCCTTTTTTGCCCAAGCCGGCTTTTCAGGTTTTCGACTTGCCGGGTGTACATTTTTCTTATATATATCCCTAATTTTTGCCCAAACCCTTTTGGTTGGCCGGGATGCCCTTATTTTTGCCTAGGCCAGTCAACCTAACAGGTCTCTTTTTATGCGTAGTATTTCTTAACTATGTCTGCGTTCACAGGCTGTGGGAAATCTTCACCATCCATAGTGGTAAGCATCATGGCACCTCCAGAAAATATTCTCTTAACAACAAATGGCCCTTCATAGGTGGGAGTCCATTTGCCCCTGGGATCACCTTGTGGTAATATAATACACTTGATTACCAAATCACCAGCCTGATACACCTGTTGCCTAACTTTCTTATTGAAGGCTTTAATCACACGTTTCTGATACATCTGACCATGACAAATAGCTGCTAGTCTTTTCTCATCAATCAAGTTTATTTGGTCAAGTCGAGTCTGAATCCATTCATCTTCATCCAAGCCTGCATCCTTCATAATTCTCAAAGAGGGAATCTGAACTTCAATGGGTAAAACTGCTTCCATACCATAGACAAGGGAAAATGGGGTTGCCCCTGTTGAAGTATGCATAGTGGTTCGATAACCATGAAGAGAAAATGGTAACATCTCATGCCAATCCTTATATGTAATTGTCATCTTTTGCAAGATCTTCTTAATATTCTTGTTGGTGGCTTCCACTGCGCCATTCATCTTTGGACGATATGGAGAATAATTGTGATGTTTAATCTTGAACTGCATGTAGAGATCAGTAATCATAGTGTTGTTCAAATTTGTACCATTGTCTGTGATAATCCTTTCAGGGATGCCATATCTGCATATAAGATTATATTTGATGAATCGAGCCACAACATTCTTAGTAACAGAAGCAAATGAAGCTGCCTCTACCCATTTTGTGAAGTAATCAATAGCTACAAGGATGAAATGATGTCCATTAGAGGCAGTAGGTTTGATTTCAGCAATCATATCAATGCCCCACATGGCAAAAGGCCATGGAGCAATTAGAACATTCAACGGAACTGGAGGCATGTGAATCTTATCAGCATAAATCTGACATTTGTGACAAGTTTTGGAGTGTTGATAGCAGTCAGCTTCCATGGTAGACCAATAATAACCTGCTCTCAGAATCTTCTTAGCCATTGTATGCCCACTAGAGTGAGTACCAAAGATCCCCTCATGCATGTCTTCCATAATCTCTACTGCTTCTTTCTTATCCACACAGCGAAGCAAAGTCGAATCGTGGTTGTGCTTGTACAAAATTCCATTACTCAAGAAGAATTTAGCAGAAAACCTCCTTAGAAACTTCTTATCATTGATAGATGCCCCTTCAGGGAACTCCTGAGCTTCAAGATACCTCTTCACTTCATGGAACCAGGGCTTTTCTTCTACTCCTTCAGTATCCACTTCATTGCAGTATGCAGGTTTATCAAATCGATCAATAGTAATTCTTGGAGCTTCATCATCCTAACTGATTTCAAACATAGATGTCATGGTAGCTAATGCATCTGCCAACTGATTCTCTTCTCGTGGAATATGTCCAAAGGTAATATCTTCAAAGTACGGGATCAAAGACAACACATGCTCTCTGTAAGGGATAAGATTAGGATGCCTGGTGTCCCAATCTCCTTTAACTTGACTGACTACTAGGGCTGAATCTCCATACACATCCAAAAATTGGATTTTCATTTCAATAGCAACCTTGATACCCATGATGCACGCTTCATACTCAGCCATATTATTGGTACATTTAAAACAAAGCTTTGCAGTAATTGGTGTATAACAACCTTTAGGAGAGATAATCACAACACCAACACCATTACCAAGCGCATTAGAAGCTCCATCAAAAACCATAGTCCATCGGGATCCTTGTCCAGTTCCTTCATATTGTCTAGGTTCTTTAGTAACAATCATAATATCCTCATCTGGAAACTCAAAATTCATAGATTGATAATCATCCACTGCTTGATGAGCCAAATGGTCGACTACTACACTTCCTTTGATTGCTTTCTGAGTAATATATTGTATGTCATATTCCGTCAGGATCATTTTCCATCTTGCTATTCGTCCGGAGAGAGCAGGTTTCTCGAATATATACTTGATTGGATCCATTTTTGAAATCAATAAAGTGGTATGAGTCAATATATACTGTCTTAGTCAGCGAGTAGCCCATGCCAAAGCGCGACAAGTTTTCTCGAGTAGTGAGTATCTTGTTTCACAGTCGGTAAACTTTTTGCTAAGGTAGTATATTGCCTGCTCTTTTCGACCAGACTCGTCATGTTTCCCCAATACACACCCCATTGAGTTATCTAATACTGTCAATTACATAATCAAGGGTCTTCCTTCAATTGGTGGCATCAATATGGGAGGTTCCTGTAAGTATCTTTTAATTTCATCAAAAGCTGTCTGACATTCATCATTCCATTCCAATACTTGATTTTTCTTCAACAACTTAAAAATTGGTTCGCAAGTAGCAGTCAACTGAGAAATAAATCTTGCAATGTAATTCAGTCGTCCCAGGAAACCTCTAACTTCTTTCTCAGTACGAGGAACATGCATCTCTTGTATAGCTTTTACCTTTGTCGGATCTACTTCAATACCTTTACCACTAACAATAAAACCCAGAAGTTTACTAGATCTAACTCCGAAAGTACATTTGTTTGGATTTAACCTCAACTTGTATTTCTTCAACCTATCAAACAACTTGTGCAGGTGATCAAGGTGCTCTTCTTCATTCTGAGATCTGGCTATCATATCATCCACATATACCTCTATCTCATGGTGAATCATATCGTGGAACAAAGCTACCATTGCACGCTGATATGTTACCCCAACATTCTTCAAACCAAATGGCATTACCTTATAGCAAAAAGTGCCCCATTGTGTAACAAATGTAGTCTTCTCCATATCTTCAGGTGCCATCTTGATTTGATTATACCCAGAGAAACCATCCATAAAAGATAACACCTTATGCTGAGCAGTGTTGTCTACCAGAACATCAATATGTGGAAGTGGAAAATCATCTTTAGGGATGACTCTATTCAAATCCCTGTAATCTACACACATGCGTACTTTACAATCTTTCTTAGGTACTGGTACCATGTTTGCAACCCATTGTGGATAAGAAGTAACAGCTAGAAACCCTGCATTGAATTATTTCATCACCTCTGCCTTAATCTTTTCTGACATATCAGGACGCATACGACGAACTTTCTGTTTTATTGGACGATAATCCTCTTTCACTGGTAGACAGTGAACCACAATATATGTATCCAACCCTGACATATCTTCATAGGACCAAGCAAAAACTTCCACATAGTCATGTAACATCTGAATCAATCTGTCCTTAATACCATCCTCTAGTTCAACACTTATCTTGATTTCTTTCCTGTTTTCTTTGGTTCCTAAGTTCACGACTTCAATTGGTTCCTCATGTGGTTGTATAGTTTTCTCTTCTTGCTGTAGTAATATAGCCAACTCTATAGGTACTTCACAATCTTCCTCCTTTCCATCCTCGGCTTGATAGATCGGATTTTCGAAGTCATAATTGGCAATAGCAGAATTGTTATCAATAGGATCCAGAGTGGATGAATATCTGCATTTAGTGATGTGGGTGTGTGTAAGAACACATAGCTTTATTTTTGATAAAAAAAAATAAAATAAAAAAATAAAAGAAAGACAAAGAGCACAATATTTACGAAAGCGAGAAACGTCCATTGATTTTATTGAATGAAAATATGCAAATGAAATGACAACCCTAATAAGCATACCATTGTGCCCTGGGCAAGGCACAAGGCTTAAAAGTTTTTAGTTATTCAAAGTTACAAAATAAATATAGAAAAAATGAAATAACATTTACTCCTGACTAAAGGAGATAAGAATAATGTCTTCAGCCTTCCAATTGTTGAGTCCATCCCCCATGGTAGGAAAAATCCAATCGTCCAGGTTGTAACCTTCATCATAATCTTCCACATCATTGACTTGGTCCCTTATGATTCCTCCATGAGTAATACGAGCAGCACGAGCACGACGAACAGTCTTCTGAGATTCTGCAGTAAAACCCAAACCAAACTTGTCAGACTTGTAAGGAATGTCAGGAAGCTGACCCCAAATAGTACAACCACCTTCTTCAACCACAACTCTAGCATCTTTGAGGGAGACCATTGTAGGAGGCACTCTGGTAACCACATGAACTCTTTTGACAACAGAGGGAGCTTCAGTAGCAGGAAGGACCCAAGGAACTACTTCAAATATTTGGCAAGGAGTCTCAACAAATTCACCATTCATCTCAACATATTTGAAAGTGTTTACATGACTAACCATGTATTCTTCTTCACCATAAACAATGACAATCTTTCCTTTCACAGGATATTTCAGCTTCTGATGTAAAGTGGAAGTCACAGCACCTGCCCCATGGATCTAGGGGCGCCCAAGCAAACAGGAGTACGCAAGACGAATATCCATCACATAGAAAGTGGAATCAAAAACTTGAGAGCCTACTTTGACTGGAAGATCCACCTCTCCATACACCATTCTTCTTGAACCATCAAAGGCCCTCACCACCACATTACTTGGTCTTAACACTACATCATTCAAATTGAGTTTGACTAGAACCTCCTTAGGTAATACATTTAATGAAGAACCATTATCCACCAATACATGAGACAAAGTAGTGCCCCTATACTCAACGGAGACGTGCAGAGCTCTATTATGGTTTCTTCCTGCAGGAATCAGATCAGCATCATTAAAACCTAAGCCATTATCACTAGTTAGATGAGCAACACAATTTTCAAATTGATCCACCGAGATTTCATGTGGCACATGGGCAGTCTTCAGGAATTTGATTAAAGCCTTGGCATGGGCTTCAGAATACAATAGCAGAGATAACATGGAGATTTTGGAGGGAGTATGCCCTAACTGGTCAACAATATCATAATCACTCTTGCGGATGATCTTCAGTACTTCTTCCATCTTAGAGAGATCTTCACTAACTGGTGCCTCAGCTTGAACAGGTTCAATCACTGGTCCTTTTCCCCGAGCCTTCCACTCCTGGTAACCTTACTGGATCCAACAATATTGTCCACATCAAGATTAACATCAGTAACAGGTTCATCAGTCAAAGGTTCTTGTTTGACACCATGAATATAAACATCAGAACCATAATTCTAGGGTATAGCTTTGTCAGAAGTGTATGGGATAGGACCAGGAGTAGTAATAATCATTGGAGCCACCTTTGGCTCAACAATAATCTTCATAGGACCCTTAGAAGTGATCCTCACTGGACCATTGGAAGTAATCTTCACAGGAATCTTATTAACCATAGCCACATTTTCAATTTTCAAATCTTGAGCCAAACCTCCACACAGACTCTCTATGAAGGGGTCCTCTCAAATAGTATAGTATAGTTATCTATCAGGCGTTGAATACCTGACCTCAACCTCCAACAACTATCAGGTTTACAGTCATAGTAAAAACAATCTTCCCTGCAACCCAGAAATAAACCGGCTTGCACAAGTTTCTTCTTGACAATAGCTAGATGAGTAGTTATTTCAGCCACAATACGAACATAAACAACCTCATCAATAGCATTAACAGTCTTCTCATGTTTAGGCATGGGAGCAGTAATCACATTAGGAGTCTCCGGAGGGTCAAACTCAATCTCTCCATTCTCAATCATATCCTGGATCTTGTTCTTCAACGACCAACAACTGTTAGTATCATGGCCAGGGCTATTAGAATGATATGCACACCTTGCATTAGGATTGTAGCGAGAAAAGGAGGTATTGATATTCTGTGGTGGATCCTTCAGAGTAATCAATTCTCCTTTCAACATATGCTGCAAAGCCTGAGCCAATGACATATTGAACTTAGTAAACTGCCGCCTAGGCTTGGGATGATTATTTTGTTGTTGCTCTTGTGGTGGAGGTGTAGGGTTAGAGATCAAAACAGCTCCTACAGATTGGTTACGATCATTATGACTACGCTGGCTATACACAAGATTGGATTCCTTCTTCCCAGGAGGGGGCTTCTTGGTAATACTTGAAGAAGCAACTATTTGAATCTTTTCACTTCGTATCCCACTTTCTACACGCTCTCCAATCATTATCAGCTCACTGAAGCCAGGTGATGAGCTTCCAATGAGATGACTATAGAAAGGACCAGTCAACGTACTCATGAACATATCAACTAATTCCCTGTCAGTCAAAGGGGGTTGAACTCTACTTGCTAGATCTCTCCATTTCTGAGAATACTCCTTGAAACTTTCTTTGGAATCCATGGACATGCTTTGAAGCTGCATGCGAGTTGGTGCCAAATCAGAATTGTATTGGTACTGCTTATAGAAAGCTTTAGCAAGATCATTCCAGTTGAGAATATTGGTACTCTCTAGTTGATAATACCATTCCAGTTGGGATCCAGACACACTTTCTTGAAAGAAATGTATCCATAACTTTTTATCAGGAGTATGGGGTTGAATTCTTCTGACATAAGACCTTAAATGCAGCTTTGGGCAAGACACACCATCATACACCACAAAAGTAGGAACCTTGAAACCTATAGGGATGGAGACTCTAGAAATCAAACTCAAATCTTCAAAGTCAAACCCAAAATTCTTTTGTAGTTCCATAACATTCATTCTGTCTACCAGCATCTTATACTTCTCCTCACTAGCAGGATCATGATAATAGGTTTCCTCAAAATCAGAAGCTTTCATTGTGCCATGAAGGCTGCCTCCTTCTCCCTCAGAATTTTCAGACTCAAGATTCTCAACCTCCTCTTCTGCCTTGGCAGGACCTCTGAATCTTCTACCCAGGTTTATAAGGCCCACTGATTTTCTAGTCTTCTTCTTTTTCTTAGTCAGAAGTGTCTTCGGCTCATCTTGTCCCTTGGACAGGTTCAGGATCATTTCTTGAAATTGTGCATTCTGAGTCTGGAGATCCTTAATAGTTTGTTTGAGAGCTATTTCTGCTGAAATAAACTGCGAGAAGATAAGATACCTGTTCATAAGAAACCTGTGATGCAATGATATGGTATGTATATGTTTACGCAATGTTTTCAAGGACCGCAGGATTTAAAATTGTTTAAAAAAAGGCAAGAACAAAATTTTATTAATAAATACTTATTATAAGTTTTGCCCCTTGGGCTTACAAAGAAATGATAATAAAATACAAAAGGTAGATATATGGGGTTTTAAGTCTCCCATGGACGCTTCCTCTTTGCGTGGAGGTACTTGTTGAGGTTTTGCTCCTCGTGAAGTTGCCTTGTTAGCTCCAGAATTCTTTCTTTACCAGCTCTAAAATGAGTCTCAAAAGTATCCCTTTGCTCCTTCAACTGAATCCAGGACTTTTGCAATTCTTCCAAATCAGTGGGCATGTCTGGATGAAGGATGGTATAAGGAACATCTCCTTCAGCAACAGGCTCCATAGTGACTGGTAGAATAGCAGGATATGACATCATAAAATGCTATGCTTATGATGTCATGATGTCATAATGTTATGCTCAATCACAAACATGTGGCACATACAAACAAGTCACACAATAGCCCTAAGTTTAAAGGCTTGCATGAGGCTTAAAGGTAAGTACCCTCCCCTGAAGTTTAGTTGGTTCATCCTGTCCTACAAAAGTAACCAGGTTCTAAGGGATCTCAATATCACTGATCCTTCCCAAGGGTGGTTGTTCAGTAGGCAACTTACTTGCCAACCAAAACCCTCCAAGTTTAGGATCTCAATGAGCGTAGTATCGAGTATCAACCAACTTCAGTCTTCACCAAAGCCGGCTATCTCACTACTTTCTAAAGGCCAAGATGGGATAACTAGGGTTCTAAAAGTCAGTTAGTGTATTGACAACATATGGCAGCCCCATATTATCCTTAACTTACTTTAGGAACATAAGCACCAACCAAGAAGTCACACTAACTATGGCCACCAGATCAACCATATCGGTATACGCCGTACAGTTTCCTTGGTCTATTGCCATTTACCTAGGGTACACTAGATCCGGGTTAGGATCTTTCACACATAAGCCCAACAGATAAATATAAAGCAAACAAGACAAACAATTTAAGTGATCTAATTCCTAAGGGTACCTCTCTTTTACTTAGTAACTCCCCAGCAGAGTCGCCAATTCTATAACACGGTGGGAGAACTGACTTTTTGGTCATGTTGCGGATAGCAAGAGTCGCCATCGACTTTTATTTTATCCATAAGGAAAGGACATAAAAGAACAGGAAAGACCTATTTTAAAATACTTGAGTTCGGGGAGTAGGTTATATAAAGGGAAGGTGTTAGCACCCTTTATATCCATGGTTATCCATGGGATCTTAGTTACTTAGCTCACTTAAATTGTTTTTTAAAAGTGTAGTGTGTGATGAGAAATTTTCCTAAGTACTTTGTAATGATCCTCGTATGGATGTATACAAAGCATTGTTTTGAAAAATGTTTAAGAAAGTGAGGTGTAAAAAGTATTTTGAAATGTGAGCAAGCAACTAAGAGGTACCTACCCTATATTAAGTCTTTCATGTTCTCGTATGTTCTTTCAATGGTAAGACTATCCCTATTATTAAGGAATAGGTAGTCATTACCTTGGATGTGTTAAGGGACAAGCGTAGGGTCATCGTATGGTCATAAAAGGCAACTTAAGGGGTGTCTTTAGCAATTCGTAGGGACTATCATCATTTATTCGAAGGGAAAAGATCATTATCGTAGGCAACCTCGTAAGGACTTGATCTTTTAAGTTGTAGGGACTATGATGATTTATACTTGAAGGGACTTTGCTTAAGACATCCCTATATTCGAGGGACTTGACCATATTTAAAGGCAACCAAGAGGAATACCCTAGGAAGTGCAAGTTGGCGATCAAAGATCGACTTACGTGTGTGAGTGTTTGTTTTCAAATATTTATCTTTTTTAAATTAGTTATCTAAGTTAGATTAAATACAAATAAGTTTCCACACCCTATTTACTAACCACACAATAAAATATTTATAATAAAATAAAGACGGAAAATAAATCTAAAATTATTACATGGCTTTGGGACAATTACAATATAATTAGAAAAATAATAAATGATAATAATAATAATAAAGCAAATATAAGCAATAATAATAAATAAAGCAAATAAATAAAGCAATAATAATAAAAAACAATAAATATTAGAATATTAGAATTAAAAGAAAAGAAAAATGAGGTAATAAAAAAAAGTTAGCATTTTTAAAGAAATTAAATAAGTTAGAAATTTTTTAGAATTTATAAGAAAAAGAATAAGTTTAAATAATAATAGTAATAAGAAAATAAAGTATTTACAAAATAAAAAGTTATTATAAAAATATTCTAATTAGGGTTTAAGAAAATAAATTTGGTTTTTAGGGTTAATGGAAAAAATTAGGTTTAGTTAAAGAAATTAGGGTTTTAATCATAATTAAAATACATTATTTTTTTATTTACACAATATATATAATAATTATATACAAATATATTATAAAATTAATACATTTAATAAACATTAAGAAAATAATTATGAGTTTTAGAAAATATAAGATTTATAAAAATATTATTGATTTTAAATTTAATTAATTATTTAAACAAAAATAAAGAAAATATGAGAAAATGACTAAAAAGATAGGACATGGGATTTGAACCCAGGTCCCTTACCTCAACAGCATCACACAAAACCAACTGAGCCAGCAAGCGCCGGTGATACTTATAGGAGAGACAATCATTATATTTAAAACCTGCAGTCAAAAATAAATATGTGAAAAAATGTTGGAACCAAGGATTCGAACCCAACCCTCCTGCCTCCATGCGCATATCACCAACCAACTGAGCTAAGCAACGCATCTGAAATATAAACGCAAACACAATCTAATAAAATAAACAAAGTTTTGAAAATCCAATTTCGCGCCAGACTTCATCTCCTTCCTCTAGCTGTTGTATTAGGCTATACCTATAGACGTTCGTCACTAAACGTTTTAGTGACGGATTTTCTCCATCACTAAAGGTCCTGCACATTCAAACATCACAAATAACAAGAATAAATTGCTTTTAATGATTCAAGTCAGTTAATACGAGGTCCCTAAGTCCAATTGATCCATCAATTTCATGTGAAATTGCTTTTAACAGAGGTTCCCAATTTCAAGTTTTTAAAACCCTAACAATGGCATCGTACGATTCTTGCATCAAAGCTTACAACCAATTATCCGGAATCCATCTACACACTCAAACAAAAAATATTATATAGTTCAAATCAATTAATCATGCGTAAAACAATGGAATCGAAAAATAAAAAAAAGACCAAGAACATGAATTTGGTTTATGCTTGTATGAGTCAATGTGATGCTTTTGATGATTGGGAAAAGTTTAGGAAGCATCCAGGAATGATTTTACACCTTAACAGCTTTGATAAGCAGCCTAAATGATGAAATCTGAATCTCACATTTCCTTGGAATTTTTTACTTTTGTTTTTGTGCTTTGGAGGCAGAGAATTCGTCCCCTTGTGTATGCTTTTGTTTATGTGTATATAGTGACTGAATTTAGGTCAAAAACTTGTGGATTTGTGGGCTTGTGAAGGTTGCTTGATCATGAAGTTTCATCACTTTCAAATATTCAAAAAATATCATCTAACCTTTCTATTTTTGATCTAATCTGACTTTAGTTGATTTCCAATCATTCCAAATATAATCCAACTAATTTTCAATCAAAGATTTCATTCTTCATTTGACTTTTCATATTATATATATATTTAAATTGAATTTTAATGAATAAAATCCAAATAAATATAAAATAAACTATAAAAATCTGAAAAAATAATCATTGGGTCGTGCATGATGTCATTGTAAGGATTGGATTACAAAATTGCAAGCCCACTTGGAAAAATTTGGTTTTAAGACCTCATTTACTCAATATACCCTCAAAAATTTCCCAACATTGCAAAGGTACAAATCCCTCAATTTTAAGGCTATGAAGGTGTTCTTAGATATTTTGGAAAGCTTAAAGAGTCCTATAACCAACCTCTTTGGTCTCATGTTCATATCTTTTACCATTTTCAAATTATGCCCTTTGGAAGATGTTGACTTTTTGTTGACTTTTGAAATGACCTATAATGTTTTAGCCCATACCTTCTAAATGAAGCATTTTTAGGCTTGGCTTGTGAGACACAAAGTTGTAGAGAATTCAATTTCCTTCAAAATGAGCTTTGGATGGGAATTTTTTTGATGAAGTATGTGAAAGTTATGGATGGTCAAAGTTCAGTTGACTTTTCCTTAGAAAACCCTAATTTAGAAACTCCTGATTCTTGATGATCTGAAACTTCCTTGATGAATCATGATCAACCCTTGTAAAATGATGAATTTTACTTCATAAAATTGATGTTGGCAAAAAATCTTGAAGTTTGACTTTAGTTTGACCACTGTTGACCTCAGTTTGACATTTTAACTACTTTGACTGATTTTTGCATATCTGATCATCTGACTGGGCAAGCTCTTTGGGAAAACTTTGAAACTTGACATAGGGATTATTGAATACATATGGGGTGACATGAAGCTCACTTGAAGCCTTGAAACTCATTTTAACCTGAGGAAACCCAAAACCCTAGTTTTGGACACTTATCTTGGGAGGAGGCATTGTCTGAGGAAACTTCCACATTTCTTGACCAATTGGGAGTCTTGAGGACCTTATGATCATTTAGAAGTCTTGAGAGAGATTTTCTTGATTGTGGGAGGGAAAATTTTTGGGTATAACACTTATGATATGTCATGTTTATACTTATGTGATTCATTTTGGCATTATAACCATAATTTGTCAAGTAAAAATAAATGCGACCACTAAGATTTTATCATTTAAAAAATAATTGAATCTCTTGGTCCAACGCCAAGTAAATATTCACATACACTTTACCCTCATGTTAGTCGGTCATTCTATGATCGCCATCAACCATATCCCAACACTCGCACCCACTGCACGACTTCTCTTGGGCTTTCTTACAATGAGCGGTAGTTAATCGATTATATCTAATCAGTTTTCTATGAAGGCTAACATCTTCTGTTAGTACACGTAAAATAAAAAACAATTTAATTAAATGAACGCATCGTGCTTGTTTTCCATATCCACTCATAGCACTTGATCCACATATCAAGTTCCATCTGATTCTTGCAAAGTCGAGCGCATCGCCTCGCAATCAATTTTTCTAGCACCTGTAAGTCGAGCGCATCGTGCCTTGCCATCTGCCTTAACCTGGTCCACTAGGTTCTCTATACTATTTATCTCAAAACTTAAGCCTTTCTCATACAAATCCAAACCTCGATCCAACGTCGAGTCATTTTCTTAAAGGTGTAAAAGAGAAATGTGGAATCTTTCATGTTTCTCCTCAACTGTTTGAATATGAGGCATCTGTCTCGTAGGCGAGCAGTTGACACCTCTTAACTTCAAAACACTTAACATTTATCAAACACATCTTTTCTCAAATGTGTAAAAGAAATTTGTCGGATCTCCGATGCCTTTCCTCAACTATTTTTGTGTGAGGCATTTGTCACGCACATGAGCAGTTGACGCTTCTAAAACAATCAACGAACGATCAACCATTTTCTTAATTCAAAATTAAGACATTTAACGACTATCAAACACTTTTTAATTGGTGTAAAAGAAATTTGTCGGTTCTCCGATGCCTTTCCTCAATTGTTTCTGTGAGAGGCATCTGCCACGCACATGAGCAGTTGACACCTCTAAAACGAACAACCGACCAACCATAGTACCACGAACTACGAGGCTCTGACTTTCCCATTGCACAAGGGAATACGTAGGCACACGAATCTTACTCCTTGCCGAGCACCCTAAGACTAAAACCACCCATTTTCCATAATGTATCGTTTACCCTTAAGAACACAATATCATAAGTTAACACCCGATCGCAAACTATACTAAGAGGTTCCCGTTGAGTACAACGAACGTAAGAGGTGCTAATACCATCCTCTTGCGTAACCGACTCCCAAACCCAAAATTAGGTTCCAACGACCAAGTTCTTTTCAATTAGGTTTTATCTATATTTGCCTTTTCTTTCGATAGAATAAACAAAATTAGGTGGCGACTCTGTTTGTTTGTTTTTCCGCGTCCTTCGTGAGGATCGTATTTTTCGAGGTACGACAACTATACTTATGCAATGTGTTGCTAGGAACTTGTTGTATTTCAATACCAAACTTAAATTTATATATGAAAAATATGCTTTGAAGTATGTCTTTTATATATGGGTATTACAGTTGGTATCAGAGCAGGTCGTATCCTCGACCTATCCTTGGAATATTAAAAATGTTTCCTTCCGTTCATATATGTAACTTGCGATAGAACTAAATGTTATGTTTATGGTATTGAGCCTGATCAACTCAATCCTATTTTGATGACATTTGGGAATATGGCTGGTGGACGTAGAACTCGTGGTCATCCTAGTGTCACCCCTCCTGGTAGTGATCAGCCGAGCGGTGACGGGTATGCACCCATGTTCCAATTCATGCAACAGATGCAGCAACAACAACATCAGTTCATACAGGAGATGATGCATCAAATGAATGGAGGTCTTCATCCTCCTATGGTTGCTCCTGAAGCTATTGATGGAACCTTCCGGGATTTCTTCTATATGAATCCCTAGGAGTTTCATGGTGGATTGGATCCGATGAAGGCTGTCGTTCCCCGAATTTTCATCCCGGTGCAAACGTGAACTGTCCGCGATGATGGAGGTTGAGGTTGAATAGAGTTGCCAGCTAGGCATTTTTATCCCGAAGGAAAGGTAATGTTGCATAAACCTAGAAAGAGATGGATAAGACGGTTGCGAACCAAAGAGACTGAGTAGGGGGTAGGTTACGACCTGGGAAGGTATTAGCACCCAGATCGTCCGTCGTACTCGACGAGATCCACACATACCTGATTGTGTTTAAAAGGGGATAGTGTATGTGCTAAATTGTGTATAAAAGGCTAGGGGAAATAAATGTACAGGGTGTCAGTGCAAGAAGAAAGCAAGTGCTCAAAACTGAGGCTGAGGAAAGAGAATTGGGAGGAGGAGAGAGGGAAGACAAAGAGACTTATGTTCGATAACTGTTAAGTTATGACTACGTATCCTCTCGTGCAATGAGGAAGTCAGAACACCGTAGTTTGACTCAAAGAGACTTGGATATTTTGGTGTGAACTGCTTGCTTTTCTATGCTTAAGTGTATGACTCGTCTGGCTCGAGTGCTAACTGTCTTGCATTAGACGGAAGAAGCGAGTTCTCTTTTTCAGAGTGAATGTGATGAGAAAAGAATCCCAGAGGAGACATTTATTGTTTGTTTTTGTGCTTTCAGTTTTTTATTATTTTTGGTGTTTTTCATAAGATAGTGAGCTTAAGCCTTAATCAATGGTCGTAAACTCATTATATCACCCCTGATTAGGGATAATGAGTCTACTTAAGTATGATATGAAAATCTCAACTTAATTACCCTAATGATGCAGGATTAAGATCATTAACCTACTTGTGATTATTAAGTGTTTTTGGATATTTGTTTTGTGTTAAGTATTGAGTTTAATCTCTAATCAGGGATTAGTGAACTCATTACACCATCCTAAGAGAAGGATAATAGATGAGAACACTTAAGATGGGGAAGACTCCTCAACTTAATCCATGGTTAGGGATTAAAATCATTATATAAAAAGCCTTTATTAAAGTGGATTTTAATTAAAGGTGGGATTAAGAAATGGATTTTATGTTTGTAAGACTAAACCTGAGGGGGACTTGTCCATTGAACACTAGGGTTAGTCCCTCTGAACCAACAGGCAGAGATGTAACCCTAATATAAGGCCCAAGTTACAAGCTTAAGTCTTAATGATTATTAGGTGTTTTGATTAGGATGTGTAAACAACTTAAAGGTTTAACACTAAGTATTAAAGTTATACACTCCATCCTAAGATAAGGATACATGCATAACCCTAATTCAGATTCTTAAAACTTTAATTGTTTAGCCTTGATTATGAGATGAGAAGCAGAGACTCAAGGAGACTCAAAGGTAAAAACTAGGGGAGACTATGTAAAACCCTAAAGTTATCATGCTTGGATATTCCTATGGTTTTTGAGGCTTAGAGAAAGATCTTCAGATTGGCCACCAAGGAAGAGGAAGCAGATGAAAATAAAAGAGAAAGGAGAATAGGTTACTTACTTCCTGAAGAAGTTAAGTAACCTGAGAGAAAGAAAAGGAGCAAGAGAGAGCATAAGTGAGTCAAACTCACTTAAAAGACAAATAAAGATGCAAATGAAGAGATAAGAAGAGGTTGGATGTGGAGGCAAATCCACATCCTAAACAACTTACTTGAAGCCCCTGAAATGGTTAGTATGAATGCATAAGATGTGAAACAAAAGGAAATAAGGCAAATGAAGATGAAATGATCAAGACCAGAAGTGCAAACACAATTCAAATATGTTATGAAATGATGCAAAGACATGTACAATGTTTATGCATGATCATACAAGAGATGGGATGCAAAGGGAGGCGTGTTAGAAGCTTGAAATCACATGAATACATATAAGAAGTAATGAATGCAAAACATACCAAATGGATGCAACAATGATCAACCAATGTTCATACATGTCCTAAGGTATCTAAGATGACATACAAATGCATGAGATGTCATGACAAGTTCACATGATGAAGGTATGCAAAAATGAATGCAAATGAACATGGCAAATTAGGGTTTTAAGAAAGTATGAGATGCACATGTCCACAACAGAAGGATAACACATGATAAATTTTTTTAAAATGCAACCAAATGAACCCTAAACACACATAAGATCACTCCCCAAAGATGGAGGTCAGAAGCTATACCAAAGTCAAGTTATGGTTTTTCTAAGTTAGGCTAGGGTTTTGGGTACTTCTTCATGAAAAATGTCAAACAAATAGAAAATGCAATGCAAAAATATGAGTTAAATGCCCTAGATAATACATGTAAAGTATGAAAGAATGCAAAAAGAACCATGTGCAAACTCATCTTGGTTGATCAGAAATGGATTTTTGAAGTTAGCGTTAGAAAAATAGGAAATTTGGAAACCCTAATTCATGGTTAATTGTCAAAACATGATCAAACCCTAAAAGAAATTTGTAATATGAGTTTGTAAATTGTTCTAAATGTGTAAGAATGCTTCATGACTTTTTTGGTGATTTTTAAATACCTAAAAGTATTTTTAATTAATTAAAATGAGTTAATTAATTAAATAATACAATTAAATGATTTAAAAAATAGATTTTTAATGCAAAAATAAAAATAAAAATGTTCTTAGTTTCTGAAAATTATTTAAAGTGAAAGTACAAAAGATTGTATATTTATAAAATGATTTGCTATTTTAAATAAATAAAGGAAAATAAAAATGAAAAAAATAAAATAAAAATGCAAAGTAATCACAATGAATGGTTCAGATGCAAAGTTGAGGAGATCAAGGGTTGAGATGGTGAGTCAGCGTGACTTGGGGTATGAAGATCTAAGGGACCAGATTCAAACTTCCATTACGCGCGTGATCTAAGGGCCAATATTCACTCTGATTAAATTAATTAAGATTAAATTAATTAATTAGAAATTAGGGTTAATGACATGATCTGGGCCGTTCGTGCGCTAACCTAATCAGGATCCTAGGGTTGTGGTTCAATCTGGGCACCCTAACCCTAATTACTTTAAGATGACCGGAATAGTGCTCCGGTCATCTTCTCCGACCAACCCCAAACCCTATCTTCTTCTACAGGCCACTAAAACTCATAAAACCTGCCCAAAATCAAACCCCAAACATCATAGAACACGAAT
Source organism: Lathyrus aphaca (assembly GCA_963966055.1). Lineage (NCBI taxonomy): Eukaryota > Viridiplantae > Streptophyta > Magnoliopsida > Fabales > Fabaceae > Lathyrus > Lathyrus aphaca. The sequence goes on along the minus strand of OZ014520.1, from coordinate 65,371,124 downwards.
TCACAAACAAAAACCATTTATATTACATGAACAAGCTGAATCGAAACCAAACATTTTTCAGGTCAAACTTTCAGAACATCATAACTTGCTTATTTTTCACTCATTTTCAGTTTTAAACACATCAACATGACCAGCATAACATGTAGATTCACATTTTAACAAGAAATTAAGGTTCTGGAAAAATTGTTCTTGAGGGATACCTGAGCTGGAGTTCTTAAAACTAGAGTTTTCAAGGCCTTCCCTTTGTGCAAACCAACTCCTTTGGACCTCCTGAAGCTATTGAGATGCTTGGATGAAGTTTATTTTGGCTAGTTTGTGAGATACAGTTCTGATATAGTAGAAATCTTGTTTGTGTTTAAGGTTGTTTCAGGTCATGGTGATGGGTGGGTTTTGTTCCTTGAGTGATAAGGAGTTGAATGGTGAAAGAAAATGTGATTTTTGTTGGCTGGATTGAGAGTTTCGAAGAAATGAAGTTTTGAGAGGATTTTTGCAATCTGAGCTTGTGGTATGTTTCAAGGCTTCATGTTCTGTCTTTTATGCTTCTTAGGGTTTCTATAAACAATGTTATTGGTCAGAAGACTTGTTGTGGAACTGTGGGATTGGTATGGCTTGAAATTCAAAAAAGTCAAGATTTGTGTACTTGAGGTATGGGCCATGGCATAGCTGATTTTCTGGCTGGATTGTGTTCAGCTGGCTTCAAGGATGACCTTTGGATCAAATGTGGTGAGCTGTGAGGCTTGGAACACAAGTTTGAAGTGATTTAGCAAATTTCCAACTTTGTGAAGTTTGTGAAAATTGGCCATGAAATGCCTTGGTTCTTGGCTCAATTCTGGTCTAAACAAGTTGCATTATGTTTCTATGATGTGTAGAAATGCATTAGAGGTCATGAGAAGGCTTGGAAAGCAAAATTGCACATTTCCCTCTTTGGCATGAACTTGAAAATTATGTGATTTTTGCCAACTTTGATCCATCATAACTCGAGTTCTAGGATGAATCAAGAGGAGTTCTTGTACTTTTTGAAAATGGGAAGATCCAATCTACAACTTTCATGTTTGAAGAAAAATCATTTGAAACCTTTTTGATCAAGAAAGAGGAGGTTGAAATTCTTTCCCAAAATGGAACGTTTTCATTACAAGTCATGCCCAAAAATAGAAAGTTTTCAAATGGCTCAAAATTCTTAAATCATGTGAACTCCAAGCATTCCTAAGATCAAATAAAGATCATAGGACCTTAAATTGATGAAGATGACCCTTTGGTACCCTTGATGGAGGTCTCAGATCCCCTGATTCTGACTTTTCTTGGACAACAAGTTACCATTTGATCAGATGACTTCCACAAGGAATTTTTGCTTCAAATTCGATACACATGCTCCTTATAAATATATAGACCAATAGAATCAAGAATGGCCAAACATTTTGAGTGTAAGGGCCTCAAACCCAAAACCCTAATTTCTGGTCATCTGTGTAGGATCCCTGGGCCTGCCAGGGTGGCTCTGCAATCTCTTGTGATCTTTTGACTTTCAAGAACCCTTGGGGGTATAATATGATCTTAGAACACTCAAAGACCTTCTTGTCATGCTTCATGGTCATCTGGATGCCTCATACTCTTCTAAGATTCATTTGATCACAAACCCTAGTTATGCAACTTATGCAGTGAAATAACTATGCAGTGTGAGATGGTATGCTTATGCAATGCAATATGAAGGATCACAAGCCAAGGTGTGAGAAAAAAATGAGGGCAAATTTGGGTGTTTACAACTGCCCCTATTCAAGCATGAGTTAGTTGTGTAGGATGTAAGCGCCTGGCTTAACAGACAAACAAGATAACTTGTGGTTGAATACCAAGACAGTCCAAAATTTGCACTCTTTATTATAAGAAGAAAAGGGATATAAATTGTAATAGACAGTATATACTGAATGTCAAATGATAACGACGGAGGACGACCATCGAGCAGAGGACGACTGTTGGGGATAAAAACGGTGAGAAACGCACTGACGGGGATGACCATCATGCTGGGGAATAAAGAATCCGCGACGGGGATGATCATCGGGTAAAGTGATGAAGGACGATCATCAAGATAAAGAAGAAAACCACGACGGGGACGACCATTAGGTAAAGGATAAATGAAACAATGATGAGGGACGATCATCAAAAAGGTGAAGGACAATCACCGAGCAGGGGACGACTGCTGAAAAGATCACGACATAGGACGAATGTCGGATAGAAAGATCAACGATGGGGACGGCCATCTGATAAAATGATGAGGGACGATCATCAAAATAAATGATGAGGGACGGTCATCAAGAGGTGAAGGACGATCACCTAGCAGGGGACGACTGCTCAAAAGATCACGACATAGGACGAATATCGGATAGAAAGATCAACGATGGGGACGGCCATCGGATAACGTAATGAGGTACGGTCGTCAAAATAAATGATGAGGGACGGTCATCAAAAGGTGAAGGACGATCACCTAGCAGGGGACGACTACTCTGTTGGGGATTATCTCAACATATGATGAATGCCGGATAAAAAGATCGACGATGGGGACGACCATCAGATGAATGATGAGGTACGGTCATCAAAAGGTGAAGGACGATCACCTAGCAGGGTACGGCTGCTGAAGATTATCGCGACATAGGACGAATGTCGGATAGAAAGTTGTTTTGATGGCGACTTCTGGGGATGGATAAACACGAACGAGTGTTTAAGCCCTAAAAATAAAATGGTATAAGTGTTTCGACAGTGTGTATAGATTAAAGATACAGAAGAGTATCCTTAGGACCACGATACGGACGCGTATCGATAGAAGCAAACAAAGATACGTGTTTAAGGAGTGATGATACAGATGTGTATCAACTGTTTGAACAAGGAACACTGACGAGTGTTGATCTTCTAGGGAGATGCGTAAGATACAGACGAGTATCAAAGAATTATGTATAAGTAGGATACAGATGAGTATCGAAAGGATTGTGTATAAGTATGTACAAGTATTTGTATTGAGAGTGCAAAAGGATATTTTGGCTTTTATCTGCAAGGGATAAGTTTTTGCGTATTGCTGGAAGAGTAATTTTGGCATTTGTAGGTGACTGGCTCAAACCTGGCTTATGATCATGCAAATGTTTGATTTTTGTCGTAATGCTCCATATTAGACGAAATGCTACGCTCTATTTGGGGAGGAATGATGCGAATGCTATGATTATGCGAATGAGAGAAACGAGATCCGAGATCTGAAATCTCCTGGGAGAACGGATCATGGGCGGTCTGTGGGGGAGAAAGGATCACTTCCCGATCTTTCTAGAGAACTCAGGGGGAAGAACTCTGTGGGGATCCAATGTTGGGGATGAGAAGATCTGGAAACTCGCTGGGGAAAAGTGATTTAGGCATCTCTTTGGAGATCTTGCTTGGGGAGGAGAGAACTTCTGGGAAGTAATCTGTTAGAGGATCAGCTTTGTGGGGGATACTCTAATGGGCTAAAAGGCTCCGTGGGGAATACTTTCGTCAAATAGTTCTTCTAATGATGTGACTGCCGGCTTGGCTGGAGATATAGTGCCTGATATGCCCCATGTTGTGAAAGGTTGTCCGCCTTGAGTACCTGCAACTTACCAAACAAAGGAAACGCACAAGTGCCCTGAGGTATCCTCAACCGGATTCCGTCATAGGAGTTAGATTCGCTTAAGAGCACATATTTCCTGCAAGCATTTATTGAAAATGGCCTATATGTTTTCATGCAAATATTGTATTACGAACTTTGGACATTTTGCAAACAAAACAAAAAGGTACAAAACAAAGTATGAGTGAATATTTATTTTATTGATTTATGTGCCATGAATAGGCGAGTACAGTGAGGAAGCTAATCCCTGAAATGAGGAGATTGCTGCAAAATTTGAGAAAATAAAAGTCTTATTCGACAATGCTGAAGTTGGTGCTTCAATCTTCCTTTGCTATGACCTGTATGACCTGAACGCTTATCTTATCTTGCTTTATAAAGAAAGTTGATTCTGACCGACGCTTTGTCTTTTCGAAGCTTGCCAGGTTATGTAAGTGATACAGACGAATTCAGAATGTAGTTGTTCGCTTATTCCCTGATTTTGCGTGAATCGCCCTTTCGGGTTTTCAATCCACCGGGATACCCTTTTTTGCCTGAGCAGTCCGATGTGGCTTTTCAACTCAGCGGGTGTACATTTTTTTCTTCAATTTTTCCCTTATTTTTGCCCGAGTCTTTATTTTGTTTTTGACTCGCCGGGATGCCCCATTTTTTCTTGGACTTACATTCTGTTTTTATGTCCAGTGGGTCATTTATGCGAAGTATTTTTTAACTGCATCTGAATTCACAAGAGATGGGAAATCTTCACCATCCATGGTTGCGAGCATCAGTGCTCCGCCTGAGAAAACCTTAGTTATCACGTAGGGACCTTCATAGTTTGGTGTCCACTTGTCCCTGTGGTCTGTATGAGGAGGAAGGATCCTTTTTAGTACAAGCTCTCCCACTTGAATTCCTGAGGTCTGACTTTTTGATCGAAGGCTTTCTTCATCCGTTTCTGATATAACTAACCATGACAGATAGCTGCTAATCTCTTTTCTTCAATCAGGCTCATTTGGTTATAACGAGATCGGACCCATTCTGCTTCGTCCAATTTTACATCAATCATTACTCGCAAGGAGGGTAATTCAACTTCAACAGGTAGGATAACTTCCATACCATACACAAGCTGATAAGGTGTTGCCCCGATAGATGTTCTGATGGAAGTTCGGTACCCATGCAAGGCGAATGGTAACATTTCATGCCAGTCTTTGTATGTGACTACCATCTTTTGCACAATCTTCTTAATGTTCTTGTTAGCCGCCTCAACAACGCCATTCATCTTTGGCATGTAAGAAGAAGAGTTGTGATGTTGGATCTTGAAATCCCGGCATAACTCTGTCATCATTTTGTTGTTAAGGTTTGAACCATTATCAGTAATGATTCGCTCAGGAACTCCATATCGACAAATAATATCCCTTTTCAGAAATCGGGCTATCACTTGCTTGGTGACATTTGCATACGAAGCTGCTTCAACCCATTTGGTGAAGTAATCAATGGCTACCAGGATGAATCTGTGACCATTCGATCTTTCCAATCATATCAATGCCCCGCATGGCGAAGGGCCAGGGTGAAGACAATATGTTCAAAGGATTGGGAGGCACATGCACTTTGTTTCCGTAGATCTGGCATTTATGGCATTTTCTGGCATAGGCGCTACAGTTTGTGAAATTCTGGGATCAGATATGTGATGTCGAAACAGATGTTTAGACACTAATATCCTAAACAATAAATTAATGAGCTAGCAAATTAATTAACACAGGAAATTTGTTAACCCAGTTCAGTGTATCTCCACACTTACTTCTGGGGGCTACCAAGCCAGGAAGGAAATTTAATATAAGTAATATCAATTAGGGAGTTAAACCAATCACTTTAATCCTTCACTTAATATCTACCCAAGGCAATTTCTATCTAAGACTCTACTTAGATATGAGTACCTACTCACTCCCCCTCAATCACACATTGATCTCTAACTTAGAATGATTAATAAGTTTGAAGTCACACTTCAGACAAACCAGCTTGATCTTACTTATAAGTTTCAATCAAGACACAATTCACTTTTTGCTTAAAAGCTTATAAAGTGAATAACACACAAATAAAACCTGCTTGAGTAACTAGCTTCACAAACACACTTGACACTCTGCTTAAAAAATCGTTCGCTTTACTTGAGTGTATCAGTTTCTTAAATAGATGTTGAGTTTGTGGGCTTTTTGCAAATTATCCAGACTTGTAATTTCTAAATCCCACAGTTATCTCCTTGAATAAAGGTGAGTTAGTTTTCTGTTTTAAATCCCACATTTATCTCCTTGAATAAAGGTGAGTTAGTTTTCTGTTTTCTTTACACTAGAACTAGATAACTTAACTTCCTAAAGAGGTGCCTTGGAGTGCTCACCCTTTACATTTATTTCCAGATATTTACTCCTGATTTTAAGCACTTCTGTTGCGTATCACTTAGGGCAGATAGCAGGTTCGCGATGTCACAACATCTGGTGTGACATCCTGATGTCCTGAACTAAGTTCATAACTTTTACTTTGTTTATCAAAAATTCTGCCAATTTCTAACATCTACAAACTCCCCCTTTGGCTAATTTTTGGCTAACATATTCTTCTGGTTTTGTTAGAGAGCAACGGAGTTCCTTTCTGTTGGATCATGTGAGAGCTAAGAATTTGCTCCCCCTCAAACATGTAGTTACCTGAGATGTATACTGCCATGACTTGGTCCAACAGACTTTGATAATTATCCAGTGACACTTTGATAGGTCCAAAATATACTATTGAATATTCAACTTAGTTCAGCAGACATGCATTAACATCATTGTTCAATACACACATATTTCTCCCCCTTGTTAGGCATAAATTTTGGGGCCAAACAAAACATTACAGAAATAGACATAACATTCAGAATTACAATGCAGAACAGACAGACTCCAAACAAATATTTTCCACCAACAAACAACTTCAGTCTTCATCCTCTGTATCATCAGACTCATCACCAGTTCCATCATCATTTCCGACATCCTCTTCCAGCTCCAGTCTTTGAATCAGATCCTCAAGCTTCTTCTTCCTTTCTTCCAGCTCTTTGCAGGTTGTCCTGAGCTCTGCAATTAGGGTTGCCTTAGATATAGGTGTCTTGACAACAGATGTCCCAGCAGATGTCCCACCTGGTGCTTCAACATCTGCAGCATGATGACCTAGAAACAACTTGTAATGGAAAGACAGTGGACTTTCCCTTTTACAGACAGAGTCCTTGTCAGTAAGGATTCCTGGATACTAGTTGAGAATCACCCCACAAAGTAGTGATGGGAAGGCTATTAGAAGCTTGATTGCTGAGGTTCCTGCATGCTTGAGAGTCTGGTCAAAGATGTATGCTCCATAATCCAGCTTGGTTTGGGTGCCTACAACACAGATAAACCTCCCAAGCCTAGTGGCTATGGTTGAGGTGTGGTTGGTTGGGACCCAGTTGACTGTCCCAATTCTGTGTAGCATGGCATATTTCCTGGTTAACAAGTTGACTGAGAGTTTTCCTTTTACTGGCCATGTCTTGACCTAGTTAGCTGTAATTATTTTGCACACTTGATTGTCAGTCTTGCCCAGCTCAGTTGGCCCATATGCTTCTCTCCACAGGTACTGATTTATCACCCTAGGAGAAAAGTCTACACATCTTCCCCTGACATACATTTTTCTGAAATCTTCAGATTTCCCATCAGCACATCCTTCTTGTAAGTTCACTATAAATTCTTTTACCAGCAACTCATAACATGGAGAAAATTTAGAGACAGCCTTGAACAGTCCAGCATTGGAGATTAAATCAATTACCTCAGTACATTCCAAGGCATTACTACCCAGCTCTCGTTCCAGAGCCACCCTTCTCTGATAGACATATTTCCACATGCTTACGCTGGAGACATGGTGGAAGGACACATTATCCAGGGGTGCTTCAGGGACAGCAGTGGCAGTCCTAGGAGGTGCTGGCCTCTTTCTGGGTTGAGATGTTGGGACATCCTTCTCAACATCAGAATCAGATGGAGTTGTGGCCTTCCTCTTCTGTGTGCTTACCTTACTCCATTGCTTTTTAGGTCCAAAAGCAGTTTTGACCTTGTGCTTCTTGGGGGTTGGCTGTCTTTTCTCAGGAGTTGCTTGAGTAGCTGGCCTCTTATCCTTCCTAGCCCTGAGCCTCTTGGCTATGCTAGGATCAGAGTTTCAGCTGTAGCATGCAAAAGGTTCAGTGGTGCTAATGAGAATGTGAGAAGCTGAAAGCACGTTTGTACATAAATAGAGCCCGTTGCTATTGGTATTTTTAAAACTGGAATACAAACGGTTATTGGCCAGACTAGTGCTGCCACCTAGTGGTCATGCCACACGATGTCATAAGACATGCTGGCACTTCTCCATAATTGCTATATGTCACACATGCAGATTCCCAATTTATCCCTTAGGTTTTCAAATTGGGTAGCATCCAAAGCCTTGGTGAATATGTCAGCTAATTGCAGCTCTGAGGCTACATGCTCCAATGTGATCACCTTCTCCTCCACAAGGTCTCTGATGAAGTGATGTCTGATATCTATGTGCTTAGTCCTGCTGTGTTGGATAGGATTTTTGGAGATATTAATGGCACTTAAATTGTCACAATACAATGTCATGACATCTTGTGTGACATTGTATTTTGTGAGCATTTGTTTCATCCATACCAGCTGTGAACAAATGCTACCAGCTGCAATGTATTTAGCTTTAGCAGTGGATAAGGACACACAATTATGTTTCTTACTGAACCAAGAAATTAAATTGTTCCCTAGAAAGAAGCATCCTCCTGATGTACTCTTTCTATCATCAACACTTCCAGCCCAGTCAGCATCACAAAACCTAGTGAGGATGGGTTCACAACCATGAAAGTACATTATACCATAGTCACAAGTACCATTTACATATTTCAAGATCCTCTTAACCTGGTTGAGATGGCTCACCTTTGGTTCAGCTTGATACCTTGCACACACACATACTGCAAAAGCTATAACTGGTCTGCTAGCTGTAAGATATAGTAGACTTCCAATCATGCTCCTGTACAAGCTTTGGTCCACACTCTCACCTTTGTCAGTTTTAGATGAGTGGGGGCAGGTGTTCTCTTGTGACTTGCATTGTCCATCCCAAACTTCTTGACAGTGTTCTTTGCATACTTGCTTTGGGATATGAACATGAAATCCTCCATCTGTTTGATTTCCAGTCCAAGGAAGTAAGTTAATTCTCCCACTAGGCTCATTTCAAACTCAGACTCCATTTGAGTTAAAAAATGTTTAACCATCCTGTCTGACATCCCACCAAACACTATGTCATCCACATATATCTGAGCAATCATAACCTTTCCCTCTTCATCTTTTACAAATAGGTTTTTGTCTATTCCTCCCTTCCTGTATCCATGCTTAATGAGAAAGGTGGTCAGTCTTTCATACCATGCTCTGGGAGCTTGCTTTAGCCCATACAGAGCCTTCCTCAGCTTATATACATGGTCTGGACAGCTTGGATCAATAAATCCCTTTGGTTGCTCCACATATACTTCCTCATTAAGGTACCCATTTAGGAAGGCACTTTTAACATCCATCTGAAATAATTTGAACTTTAGGATGCAAGCAATTCCTAGGAGTAGTCTGATGGATTCAAGTCTTGCTACTGGTGCAAAAGTTTCATCAAAATCCACCCCCTCAATTTGAGTATATCCTTGAGCCACAAGCCTAGCCTTGTTTCTTGTAACTACTCCCTGCTCATTAGACTTGTTTTTGTACACCCACTTAGTGCCAATCACATTAATGCCATCAGGCCTAGGAACAAGATCCCATACTTTATTTCTTGTAAAATGGCCTAATTCTTCCTGCATAGCAGAGATCCAGTACTCATCATTCATAGCTTCCTTGATGTTCTTAGGTTCTACCTTTGAAACAAAGCAGGAGCCTGAGATCATCTCTCTTGATCTAGTGGTGACACCACTATTAAGATCACCAATTATCAGTTCTTTAGGATGATCTTTCTGGATTCTGATGGAGGGAGATTTGTTGGATTGCTCTGACTTTGCCTCAGTTAAAGTGAAGTCAAGATTATCACTTTCTATTTCAACTTCAGTTGGATTGTCAGCAGATGTTCTAACATCATCAGCAACATCTGTCTTTGCATAGGTATCATCAATAGTCACATTTATTGACTCCATTATAACCTTGGTTCTGGAGTTAAATACTCTGTAAGCTCTTCTATTTATAGAGTATCCAAGAAATATCCCTTCATCACTCTTAGGGTCCATCTTCCTTCTTTGATCCCTATCACCCAGGATGTAGCACTTACTTCCAAATACATGAAAGTACTTGACTGTAGGTTTTCTACCCTTCCAGACTTCATAGATGGTGGATAGAGTTCCCTTTCTTAGTGTGACTCTATTGTGGATGTAGCATGCTGTATTCATAGCTTCAGCCCAAAAGTACAGGGGTAACTTCTTGGCATGAATCATGGCTCTAGCTGACTCCTGAATAGTTCTGTTTTTCCTTTCTACAATCCCATTCTGTTGAGGGGTGATGGGAGAAGAATACTCATGGTTGATCCCTTCTGATGAACAGAAGTCTGAGAATTTTTTATTCTCAAACTCCTTTCCATGATCACTTCTTATTCTGACCACACAACTTGCCTTTTCTCTATGGATCCTATGACACAGATCTCTAAATACCTCAAACACATCTGACTTTTCTTTGATGAAGCTTATCCAGGTATATCTTGAGAAGTCATCAACAACCACATAGGCATATCTTTTTCCACCAAGACACTCTACCTGCATTGGTCCCATAAGGTCCATGTGCAGTAATTCCAAGAATTTGGAGGTTGTCAGATGTTGAAGCTTTGGGTGTGACATCTTGGTTTGCTTACCTATTTGACACTCACCACACACTTTTCTTTCATCAATCTTAAGTCTTGGGATCCCTCTTACAACCTCCATAGAGATGATCTTCTTTATTCCTCTGAGATGGAGATGACCCAGTCTTTGATGCCATAACTTCACTTCTTCTTCTTTGGCTATGGAACAAGTAGATGTGAGGCTGAAATCTTGGGGTTCCCACATATAGCAGTTATCTTTTGATCTGGCTCATCTCATGACCACTTTCTGCTCTTTATCAGAAACTATGCACTCATCTTTGGTGAAGTTGACACTGTAACCTTGGTCACATAACTGACTTATGCTGATCAAGTTAGCAGTTAATCCTTTCACCAATAACACATCATCTAGACTTGGTACACCTGAGCAGTCTAGGGTCCCAACTCCCTTGATTTTCCCTTTTGCTCCATCTCCAAAGGTTACATAGTTGGATGAGTGTGGCTTTAAGTCTACCACCAAATTCTTTAGTCCAGTCATGTGCCTTGAGCAGCCATTGTCAAAATACCAGTCTTCCTTAGCAGATACCCTGAGAGATGTGTGTGCTATAGAGGCAACAACCTGCTTGGACCACTTGTGCCTATTGTGAGGTTTCCTTTGCCTAGAATGTGAGTTCAGATCAGGTTGTCTTTCTCTCTTAGGCTCCCACTACTGGATATATGTGTGTCTCCTCTAATGCATCTGCCCTGGGTAGTGTCCATCTCTAGAGTTCCAAGGTTTCCTGGTGAACTTGTTCTTCTACTTAGGCATGTACTGGTAGCTTTGATCAGTATAATGTCTAGCTTTAGGTATCCAAGTTTTCCTGGTGACCTCTGTCTTCTGCTTAGAAAAGTGCTGGGAACTCTGATTGGGGTATCCATGCAGTTTGTAGAAAAAAGGTTTGATGTGACCAAACCTTCCACAGTGATGGCATCTCCACCTTTGATATTTCTTTTTCATCATGTCTTTCTCATGATGTTGAGACATTTGCTTGAACATCTTGTTTGACTTCATAGGATCTGGAGTTGTTTGGCTGGTGCTAGACTCAGAGTTTTGAGCTTTATTAAATCCCAGTCCAGTCCTATCCCCTGAGTGCTTGTTGTTGTTGAGAATGACATCCAGTGTGTTTGAGCCACTATTCAGCATTCTGACAGATTTGGACATATGCTCCATTTTGGAGTTGAGTAGGCTGACTTCATCTTTCAAAGTGGCAATGATCTCCAGATGACTTTCCTTTTCAGCTTTTAATTCCTTAATCTGCTTCTTCTGCTGTTCAATTTCCTTGCATACCTCAGTGCTTCTTTCACACAGCATCCTGTAAGATGTTTCAAGCTCTTCAAATGTCAGATCCTCATCACTGGATTCCCCTTCAGTTTAACATACTCCAGCTAGAGCAGTGATGTGCTTTGCAGACTCTTCTTCTGACTCACTGCCTGAGTCTTCATCTGACCAGGACACAGAGAGGCCTTTCTTTTGCTTCTTTAGATAGGTTGGGCATTCACTTCTAATGTGTCCATAACCTTCACATCCATGACATTGGATCCCTTTTCCTTGGTTAGTCTTCTCATCATAGTTTGACCTTCTGTTAGAGTCATATGATCTTTTAATCTTAGAGATTGAGTTTCTTCCACTTGATCTGGGCCTGTTGTCCATTCTTTTGATAATTTTGTTAAATTGCCTTCCAAGCATAGCAATTGCATCTGATAAGTTGTCCTCAGAGGGTGCTTCATGACTTTCTCCTTCCTTATCAGTGTTTGAGACCAGGGCTATGCTCTTGTTTTTCTTCACAATAGTATCACTTATTCCCATCTCAAAGGTTTGAAGGGAACCAATGAGCTCCTCAACTTTCATTGTACAAATGTCCTGAGCTTCTTCTATGGCAGTGACCTTCATGTCAAACCTCTTGGGCAGTGATCTGAGAATCTTCCTTACCAGCTTTTCATCACTCATCTTCTCTCCCAAGGATCCAGAAGTATTAGCAATCTCCAGGATGTTCATGTAGAACTCATGAATGGTCTCATCTTCCTTCATCCTCAAGTTCTCAAACTTGGTGGTGAGAAGTTGAAGTCTTGACATCTTCACCTTTGATGTTCCTTCATGAGTAGTTTTGAGGGTGTCCCAAACATCCTTGGCTAGCTCACAGTGGTGCACAAGCCTAAATATGTTCCTGTCAATGCCATTGAACAAGGCATTTAAGGTTTTGGAATTTCCAAGTGCTGACTCCTCTTCCTCCTTGCTCCACTCTTCTTCAGGCTTCATCACTTTTGTCCCATCCTTATTGTCTTTGACAGGGTGCTCCCATCCTTTGTTAGCTGCTTTCCAAGCCCTGCTATCAAGAGATTTCAAGAATGCCACCATTCTTGGCTTCCAGTAATCATAGATGGATCCATCCAAAATAGGTGGTCGATTCACAGATCTTACATCTCTGTCCATGTTCCCAAAATTTGCAGTCCCTAGATCTCACCCAGGTATACAGGAAGGGTGCCTGCTCTGATGCCAATTGAAATTCTGGGATCAGATATGTGATGTCGAAACAGATGTTTAGACACTGATATCCTAAACAATAAATTAATGAGCTAGTAAATTAATTAACACAGGAAATTTGTTAACCCAGTTCAGTGTATCTCCTCACTTACATCTGGGGGCTACCAAGCCAGGAAGGAAATTCAATATAAGTAATATCAATTAGGGAGTTAAACCAATCAGTTTAATCCTTCACTTAATATCTACCCAAGGCAATTTCTATCTAAGACTCTACTTAGATATGAGTACCTACTCACTCCCCCTCAATCACACATTGATCTCTAACTTAGAATGATTAATAAGTTTGAAGTCACACTTCAGACAAACCATCTTGATCTTACTTATAAGTTTCAATCAAGACACAATTCACTTTTTGCTTAAAAGCTTATAAAGTGAATAACACACAAATAAAACTTGCTTGAGTAACTAGCTTCACAAACACACTTGACACTCTGCTTAAAAAATTGTTCGCTATACTTGAGTGTATCAGTTTCTTAAATAGATGTTGAGTTTGTGGGCTTTTTGCAAATTATCCAGACTTGTAATTTCTAAATCCCACAGTTATCTCCTTGAATAAAGGTGAGTTAGTTTTCTGTTTTAAATCCCACATTTATCTCCTTGAATAAAGGTGAGTTAGTTTTCTGTTTTCTTTACACTGGAACCAGATAACTTAACTTCCTAAAGAGGCGCCTTGGAGTGCTCACCCTTTACATTTATTTCCAGATATTTACTCCTGATTTTAAGCACTTCTGTTGCGTATCACTTATGGCAGATAACAGGTTCGCGATGTCACAACATCTGGTGTGACATCCTGATGTCCTGAACTAAGTTCATAACTTTTACTTTGTTTGTCAAAAATTATGCCAATTTCTAACATCTATAGTTTGCATCCATCGTGATCTAGTAGTAACCTGATCTTAATAATTTCTTTGCCATTGCATGTCCTCCGGCATGGATACCGAAAGAACCTTCATGTACTTCGTGCATTAGTAGGCCTGCTTCCTTCTTGTCAACATATCTGAGCAAGACCATGTCGAAGTTCCGCTTGTATAAGGAGCCATCAGTATTGAGGAAGAAACTTCCAGCTAGCCTTCTCAATGTCTTATTATAATTAGACGATGCCCTATGTGGGTATGTATGAGTCTCTAAGAATCATTTGTAGTCATGGAACCAAGGTTTGTTGTCAATGGCAGTGTCCACAGAGAATACATACGCTGGTCGGTCTAGTCTGGATACTAAAATCCGAGGCACATAGTTGGCAGTTTGTACTTTGATCAATGATGAAATAGTGGCCAAGGCATCTACAAACTGATTCTCATCTCGAGGGATGTATTCAAGCTTGACTGTTGTGAAGAAAGTCAACAATCTCCTCGTATAGTCACGATAGGGAACCAGATGCTCTTGATGAGTATACCATCTGCCATTAGTTTGGTTGATCACCAAAACCGAATCTCCGAATACATTCAAGGTTTTGATCCTGAGGTCAATGGCTTCCTCAAGACCCATGATACAAGCTTCGTACTCTGCTTCGTTGTTAGTGCAGGCGAAGGTAAGCATTGCTGAGAAAGGCAGATGGACTCCTTTGGGTGTAATAAGCACTACACCAACTCCACGACCGTTACAATTAACTGCCCCATCGAACATCATAGTCCATGCTTCTTCTGGATCAGGCCCTTCAGTGTGAATAGGCTCTTCACAATCTTTTGACTTTAAGAACATGATGTCTTCATCAGGGAAATCAAATCTCATAGGCTGGTAGTCATCAATGGGTTGCTCGGCCAGATAGTCAGACAATACACTGCCTTTGATGGCTTTTTGAGAGGTGTACTGAATATCATATTCTGTTAGAATCATTTTCCATCTTGAAACCCTTCTAGTAAGTGCTGGCTTCTCAAATATGTACTTGATAGGGTCCATCTTTGAGATCAACAAGGTAGTATGAGTCAACATATACTGTCTTAGTCGGCGAGCAGCCCACGCTAAACCACAATAATTTTTCTCGAGTAGTGAATAACGTTGTTCACAGTCGGTAAACTTTTTGTTTAGGTAGTATATTGCATACTCTTTTCGACCAGACTCGTCATGCTGGCCCAACACACACCCCATTGATTCATCTAATACTTTTAGGTACATTATTAGAGGTCTTCCTTCAACTGGAGGCATGAGAATTGGAGGTTCTTGCAGATACTCCTTGATCTTGTCAAAAGCTTTCTGACAATCATCGTTCCACCTGACTGTTTGTTCCTTTCTTAGCAATTTGAACAAGGGCTCGCAGGTTGCAGTGAGATGAGATATGAACCTTGAAATGTAGTTCAATCTACCTAAGAACCCTCGAACTTCTTTCTCAGTCTTAGGTGCGGGCATTTCCTGAATTTCTTTGACTTTGTTGGGATCAACCTCAATTCCTTTTCCGCTTACAATAAAACCCAGCAGCTTACCAGAACGCACCTTGAATGTGCATTTGTTGGGGTTCAACCTTAACTGATACTTCCTCAGACACTTGAACAATTTCAACAGGTTTACCAAATGGTCTTCTTCTGTGAGGGATTTGGAAATCATGTCATCCACGTAACACTCAATTTCTTTATGGATCATGTCGTGGAATAATGTTACCATAGCCCGTTGATATGTTGCACCGGCGTTCTTTAGACCAAACGACATTACTTTGTAGCAGAACGTGCCCCATGGTGTGATGAAGGTTGTCTTCTCCATGTCTTCAGGCAACATATTGATCTGGTTGTATCCAGAAAATCCGTCCATAAAAGAAAATACCGAGAATTGAGCTGTGTTATCCACCAATACATCAATGTGAGGTAATGGGAAGTCATCTTTCAGGATTTCTCTGTTCAGATCCCGGTAATCGACACACATACGCACCTTACCATCCTTCTTAGGTACGGGTACAATGTTAGCAACCCACGGAGGGTAACTAGTTATAGCAAGAAAACCAGCGTCTCACTGCTTTTGTACTTCCTCTTTGATTATCATGGCCATGTCTGGGAGAGTACGGTGCAACTTTAGTTTAACTGGCGGTCAATCATCTTTCGATGGCAGCTTGTGCATGACAATATCTGTATCCAAACCCGACATATCTTGATAGGACCAAGCGAACACATCGACATATTCTCGCAGCATACTGATAAGTTGTTCTTTTACCGGAGCTTGCAGACTGGCCCCAATCTTCACTTCTTTCACAACTTCTCCATTACCAAGATTAATAGTCTAAACCTCCTCCTGATGAGGAGCAATCACTTTTTCCTCTTGTCTCAATAACCTGGCTAGCTCTTCAGGTAAATCGTAGTATTCTTCAACCCCTTCATCTGCTTGATTAATCAGATTGTCAAAGTCATACAAGATCATAACAGTGTCGTTGTCGGTGAAATCTGGAGGGCTATCTCTGCAAGGGTTGAGATTTGGTTCATTTTAGTGATTGATTTTATCTTATTTTAGAACAAGTGAATGAAGTTATTATTGAGAAAAACATTGCCATTTATTGTTTTGTGCGAAAATAACAGAAATGAAAAGACAGTGAGGGAAAAAGATTGTTTGCAAAAAGGTGTCCATTGTTCATTAATATTCAATTTGCACAAATACATATGGCCCTATTACAAAATGAGTCCAGACATCCTGGGCAAGATGCAGGACTTTGATGCATGCTTAAAACAGGAAATAATAATTACTCTGCAGCAGTAACCCTTATAATTTCCTGGGAAGACCAGTTGAGGACTTGTTGGCCCGGGACTCTTGGACGGATCCAGCTTTCCAGGTTGTAGTAACTCTCAGCCTCGTCTTCCAAAGTATTGACATCATCCAGGTCAGCATTCCCCCACTTATGAACTTGGGAGCTTCGGCAGCCTCCTCTGGAACTTGTCAGGATGGTTTGTAACCCAAACCGAATTTGTCTTCTTTCATCTGAACCTTTAGTAGCTTGCCCCAGCCTTGGGCATTCCCTTCTTCCACAACCTTCCGAGCTTTATTTGTAGGAAGCAATTGAGGTGCCCATCCTTTCCTCTTGGGATGCAGCAAACACCTCAGTTGTAGCTTCGTTGATATTCAAAGCTTCAAAACCCTGACTCATGGTTTCATGGATCTCCCCATCCATTTCTATGTACTTGTATGCAGCCAGGTGACTAACAAAGATGTCTTCTTCTCCATAGATGGTGATAATCTGGCCTTCCCACTCATATTTTAACTTCTGGTAAAGGGTCGATGTTACCGCTCCGGCGGTGTGGATCCAGGGTCGACCCAACAAACAACTGTAGGCAGGCTGTATGTCCATCACATAGAAGGTAGTTTTGAAAACTTGTGGGCCAATTACCACAGGAAGCTCAATTTCTCTGAGAACCGATCTCTTAGAACTATCAAAAGCTCTGACAACTAGGTTGCTCTGACGGAGTGCAAGACCATCATACTCCAGCTTGACTAAAGATTTCTTTGGCAACACATTGAGTGATGATCCGGTATCAACAAGGACATGAGAAAGTACATCACCTTTACATTCCAAAGTGATATGCAAAGCCTTGTTGTGGTTATTCCCCTCCGTAGTCAAGTCAGCATTGGTGAAACCTAGTCCATGACTAGTATTGACATTTGCGACCACCGTTTCTAACTGATTGACAGTGATCTCTTCAGGCACATAAGTTACGTGCAAGACCTTGAGTAGTGCATTCCGGTGAGCCTCAGAACACATGAGCAGAGATAGTATGGAGATTTTGGAGGGTGTTTGGTGAAGCTAATCCACAACTTTGTAATCACTTTTCTTGATAATCCTCATGAACTCGTCCACATCCTGATCAAAGGACGTCTTTTGAGTTTCTTTTGCAGCTGGTTCTTCTGGCACCACACTTTTGCCTTTTGCTTTGGCAGCAGTTTCTGCTTCAGCATTAATTCTTGGAAACTGTGAAGCGAAGAGACGTCCGCTCCGAGTGAAGCCTCCGCCTCCCCTAACATTGTAAATTTGTGGTGTAGAAGTTGAGGAGTCAAGAGTGACCTTTCTTCTGTGGTAGTAAAGATCCGAACCATAATACCAAGGCACGAAACTGTTGTTATCATAAGGAATTGGTCCAGCCAGCGCGATGGTCACCAGACTAATTGCAGTAGAAGAAGGAGTTGTGATAGTCTGTGGATCATAGTAGATGGTGACAGGAGGTCTGATTGAAGATGATGCAGGTGCAAGAAGTTGTTGATGTTGATGGGGGTGTTGCTGAAAGTTGTTGTTGAGAGAATCCGGAACATGGATGGTTGCTGGATCATAATATATGGTAACCGTTGATATGTCGTCACTAGTGTTGGTTGTTGTTGTAGCCGATTCTGTTGGAATGACTGTTTCTGGTGTAACACCCCAAATTTGCCCTTTTCTTTTAAGCATCATATGACATCATATTCATCATGAACATATCATATTCTTAGCATCCTAGCATGGAAAGATGAGGCATAACATTCTCATGACCTAGCATCAGGCATATGATCATCTGTGGAGGGCTTTTAGGCATCACAAGCTATGACAAGAGTCCTAGTGGATTTGTCCAAGTCCTGTGAGGGGTCTATATTGCATTCATAAGTTCAAGATTATTCACAAAAGCTCAGGAGATGGGAAGATCATCAGGGAATTCAAGCTAGGGCAAAGCTCCTGCACAATGATCCCAAATTAGGGTTTGAGTTTCAAGCAGGGAAACTTTGTGACTTTGGCCATTTCATTTGGGAAAAGTCTCTAATATGACAAGAGGACCCTAAGGTTGAAATTTGGTGAGAAAATTCCTCAGGGAAGTCAGTTATTTCATCAGAAGTTCAAGATGCAACTTTTCTCCTGTACAAGGAAATCCTGATTAGGGTTTTGGGGCCAGACACTCATATTTTCCGAATTTTGACAATTTCTTGAGGGTAAAGGCTTTTATTTGGTCTACATGGCTTATGTATGAAGTTTGAGACAAAAATTCACTGAAGAGGTCAAGACTTGGTTCAGTTGCTTGGAGGTGAAGCAAGAAAGTCAACTGCGCAGTCAGGAAAGTCAAAATGACAATTTCAGAGGCTTTTAGTCAAGATTATCATTTTTTGAGGTCATACTATGCCAAGGAGTATCTCAGTTACGCTTAAATGTCAAAAATCGGGAGTATGCAAAAAGTTACTAAATTTGGAAGTTTCTATTTTTAGAAATTTCTTGGTCCCTAACTTCAGGCTATTATTTCATGTGCGAAAAAGCTCCGAATGATTTTCCGGTGAACACGAAAGTTGAAGAGCACGATTTTCCCTTTCCGAAAAGTCGTAGAACACCTTCATAGCCTTTTTAGAACTCAAGATATGAATTTGTGAAGTTTTGAGGCATTTTAGGTTTTTTAGTGCACGTGTGTCAAATTGTCATTGGTCCTTTATTCTTTTTTATTTTTGTCACACTTTTGCTATTTTTCCTACACATTTTTATGTCCAACATAAATTTTTCACGTGACCTATTGGTATTTATCATTTTCATTTTTATGGAAAAAGGTACATAAATAAATGCAAAAAAAAAGTATCACATTGGTAGTACATGTGACTCAGCATGCCCACCCATTATCTCTCTTCTCTTGATGCCTCTCACGCCATCCTCTCTCACTCTAGTACTACCATGTTTTCTTTCCTCATTGGCAAAACAAAGTGACACTTTCCTCCACTCACTGATAAGCACGCGCGGTGCACAAAAAGGGGAGAATGAGTGCGGGAAAAAAGGCTGAAGGGGAGAAACGCGTGAAGGATGATTGGGCTTCTTTTTGTGAACAAACGTTGGTGCAGCCACCCTTCATTTAGAGGCAAAAATAACACCTCACTATAATAGTGAATTGTAACAAACTCTGGGGAGAGGACGTCATTTCTCATTTGCATTCTCATAAACACCACAAAAATCGATCTCACTTTTTCCTTGCAACAAAGTTCAAATATGGAAAAAAGGCTTCCTCCATAGCCTATTTTTAGAGGCATTCCTCTGTTTTCGGTGGCGTTTTCGAAGAGCATTCCATAGAGAAGTTGAAGGCCATTCTCGGATCTGCTGATTTCACGCTTTAATCTCCCACTCCAAGCCTTTATTTGGCTCAACAAAGCTTGAGAAGGACCTCCACATTGCTGACTTCTTCAAAGCCGTGAGGAGTAGATTCATACAGGTTTCATATTCGATTTGATTCTGCCTCAGATTTGGTGTTTTGTTGATTGTGTTGCGTCATTTATGAACAATATAATTTACTTGAAGTATAGATAGGTATGTGTGTGCTTTAATCTGGATTTTTAGTTTTCTACATGGATCTTGTTTTGATCGGTTCTTGGTGCATATATGTTTGTTTTGGTAAAGTGTTGATATATTTGTGATGTATGTTGCTAGAGGTTTGTTTTGATGTGCTTACTTTTTGATTCTAGAAATTTTCGTAGCGGCGACCGGAAAAGTGTGCTCCGATGGTCCTTTCATCGCCATATTTCTTTGCGTTTGAGCCGTTGTTTTGATTTTATTTCATGATAGTCGTGTTGTTCTTATTTCATAGATCAATTTTGGTTTTTACATCTTTGAATTTCGTTAAGTTTTGGTGGAGTTATGCTAGGATGAAGTTGATGGGGTATGGTAGTGTTTCGGTTTGCCATGGTTTCTTTCTCCTGGGTGTTTTTTGTGTTTTCAGCATGCATGAAGAAGGAGGTGACCGCGTGGCGGTCTGCAATAGGTTGAGAGTTTTGTTTTGTCTTTTAGTGGATTAAGTGAAGCAATGACCAATTGATATATTTGTTTGAAACGGTACAGCATGTGCACATCCCTTCATTTATTTTTCTATTTTTTTCTTTTATTTTGTTTAATAAAAATTGAATTTATTTTTGGGTTCCGCATGGGCCTAGCGCTTTTCCTATTCACACCCTCCCATTTTCAGTCCAATCTTTTCCTCTGAAAATTGTTTCTATTCGCCCCCCAGTCTCATCCTTTCTTTTATTCATTTTTTATTCTCATTTTTATATCATTTGGATTTTAATTTATAAAAATAGTTTTAGGTTATTAAAAATTCTAAAATAATTCATGGGTGATTGTTTGAGTTTTCTTTAATTTTTAACATTTTTATTTTCCATTTTCTTATTTTGACACGTGTAAATTAATTGTTCACTTTAATTAATTCATTTTTATTCATTTTTAAGCATGTTAACTTGCCCATTTTCTATCTTGTTCATTATTTTGAATTTTTGGATGATTCTTTTTGCTCTGGATTCATGAGGAGATCTAGTTCATGTGTGATTTTTATTCTAATTTTTAGAAGCTTGTTCAATTGACTTTGGTCCTTGATTTGTGAGTGAAGTTTCTTAGCCCTAGTTGATGTTTGACCCCTCTTTTGATTTGTATAGCTTATGAATTTCTCCCTCTTCTTTTGGCATGTTGTTATCTCATGATTGAAGGTCTTTTGTACAAGGTTGTAGAAGTTTTGGGTGCATATTTGATTTGATTGGAATTTTTGTTCATGACTTGTCCCATTTTGTTTCTTTTTTGATCATAAGTCCTCTCCTTAGCTTAGAAGGGCACTTGTGCCAACTTCTTCATCTTGTTTAGGGTCTCTTTAAGGCAATGGTACCTCTCTGATCTTGGGTTGGGGTTGATGTTTTGGAAATCTTGTGATTTGTTTGCCTTTGAAGTTCTTCCATTCTTATGTACATACACCTCACTTCTTTTACTTCTTTCTTCCCATAATGTGATATGCCTCTCTTCTCTTCACCTCTCGTGCTCTTTAGACATTTTTCTAACTTGATTAGGGTTCTGATCTTGTGCCTTGGGTTTTTAATTTGTTTATTTTGCTTTACATCTTCTCAGGATTGTTTTGCTTTGTTATGTGATTCATGTTGCCTCATGTTGATTGGTGTGCTTCTTTTCTCATTCTTGTGACTTGTGTTTTGCATTGAGCATTTATGTGTATGACTTCACTGCTGTTTGTATGATGTTGGAATGGCTTTACGTTCATTTTGTTTTACTTGTATGCTTTTGTCACTAACCATTTTAGGGGCTATGGTAAGTGAGAGATGTGGATGTGATTCCCACATCTCCAAATCTCATCTCTTCTCTTCTTATTCTTATTTGTACTAACCTTGTGATTGTTGGGCTTAGGCCTTACCTTTCCTCCTCCTCTTTTTCTTCTTCTTCTTTTCTTTCCTTCTTCTTCATTAGGATAGGATTTAAATCTCACTAACCTAGGTTCATCCATGCATGACAACATTTATGATTTTAGTCTCCCTTAGATTTTTCACCTTTGAGATCCTTTTGGTGCTCTCTCTTCTCATCTTCAAACTTAATTCTAATTCACTCTAATAAGGGTTGAGTCTTCTCATGTGATATGAGACTTTGCTATGAGATACTTGCACGCGTTCCGTTTCGGGCGAGGTGAAAGTTATCCCTCGTAGTGGATAGGTCTTAGCATGAGATTACCTCGCAAAGAAAAGCTAAAAAACACTTCTTAACAAAAAAAACACTTAATAAATGTCTGTAGTTCAGTGTGTCTGAGCCTTCACTTATGGGACTAGATTTGGGGATTTCCTCCATAGATAGGTGTGCCTCTTGCGCATTCCATTTCGGGATGATGTGAGACGTATACATGCCAATGAGTAAGACTTAGGTACACTTACCTATGCAAATTTCACTCATAAAAAGCTTCATAAAAGCACAAAAAAATAATAAACGTCTCTCCTTCGGGAATTCTTTTCTCATCTCCTTCGCTCCGTCCGTGAACTTGCTCTTACTTGTCATTTTGCAAGACGGTAACGCACTCGTCGTCCGAGCCTGCAACACCTGAGCATTGACATAGGCAGTTCAAGCCTTAAGACACAAGCAATCTTTTCCACCCTTAGTTAGGGGAACTACGGCGACTATGATCCTCATTGTCCAGATGAGGTACGTAGGCAGCAGGGTAGGGCCCGTTCGAGCACAATCTTTATTTTCCCTACATTTTTCCTTTCATTTCTTTTCCATTTCCTTTTTCAGTTCTTTTATCCAGTTCAGTTTCCTTTCTTTGCAACAACTTTCATTTCTTCACCCTTTGAAACAGTTTTCTTTGCAAGCGTGGATCCCGTCGGGTACGGAGGACGACCTGGGTGCTAATACCTTCCCAGGTCGTAACCGACTCCCGAACTTAGTCTCTTTGGTTCGTAGGACCCATGTCCTTCCTTTTCTTTTCTTCTGGTTTGTGCAGCATTACCATTCCCGTTCCTTAGGGATAAAAATGCCTGGCTGGCGACTCTATTCTTTTCCGCGCCACTTTCGCGTTTGTACTAGGATGGAAATCCAGGGAGCGACAGCTGGCATTATAGAAGATTATGCTGAGATAATGTTTGCTGGTGCTGTAGGAGAGATCTTTGTTGCCTTTGCGGAAGATGGAACTGTTGATGTGACTTGTAGGATGCCTTCTCTGATAAGACTGCTAATACCATTCTTCAGATTTGCACAACCATTGGTAGAAACTTTGCAAGCTTCACAATGGGCCTCATGTAACAGCCCGGGCCCCTCGTAAGGCAATCCTGGCACTGCCACCTCACGGTCTTCTCTACCCCCCTCACTAGTAGAGTTTTTGCCTTCCGTGGGAATCGAACCCTGTACCCTGGGGTTCAAGTACTTGTTCAATCCATTCCCACTACCAATTGAGCTAGTAGCTCAATTGGTAGTGGGAATGGATTGAACAAGTACTTGAACCCCAGGGTACAGGGTTCGATTCCCACGGAAGGCAAAAACTCTACTAGTGAGGGGGGTAGAGAAGATCGTGAGGTGGCAGTGCCGGGATTGCCTTGCGAGGGGCTCGGGCTGTTACAAATCAATTGGTAGTGGGAATGGATTGAACAAGTACTTGAACAACAGCCCGGGCCCCTCGCAAGGCAATCCCGGCACTGCCACCTCACGATCTTCTCTACCCCCCTTACTAGTAGAGTTTTTGCCTTCCGTGGGAATCGAACCCTGTACCCTGGGGTTCAAGTACATGCTCAATCCATTCCCACTACCAATTGAGCTTACACCTCACAACCCGGAAACATTTGGCACTTCAATAGCTGAGCTTTTACTTCGGCCAGTGGTGTTTGAATACTTGCAATGTCATCAATCAGAATTGCTGGTTGATCCTCCTCAATGGCATTAATCTTTGGCTCACCATGATTTGGTATTGGATTCCTTGTGACATTTGGTGGAGGTGCATAATTCAAAGCTTTGGAGTCAATCAAATCTTGGACTTTCATGTGCAGGGCCCTACACTTCTCTATTGAATGACCAGGTGCATTGGAGTGAAAAGCACATCTGGCGTTGACATCATAATTCCTTGGAAGATTCAGAGGATCTAGTGGAGCCAAAGTCCTCAGTTTAGTCAGGTTAAGCTTCAATAGTTATGGGAGTAAGACTTCATAGGGCATCGGGATGGGATCGATCACCCTATTAATCTGAGAAGGCCTTTATTGGAAAGGACGTTGTTGTTGGTTGTTGTTATTTTAAGGTCTTTGCTGCTATTGTGGGAATTGTTGTTGCTAAGGTGCTAGAGTAGGAATGTTGACAGCAACCACTGATCTTTGCAATTACCAGGGTCTACCTCTACTAACATGCATTGAATTGGTTTCTCCTGTCCTTCTAGGTCCTGAGAAAGGTTTCTTTGCATTGCTGGAGCTAGCACCATTGTCTGAAATCTTACCCATCTTCAATAGGCTTTCGATTCTCTCGCCTGCTATAACCACATAAGCAAAATTGGTAGAAGAGAAGGCAACAAGTCTATCAATGTAGGTCCCTTGCAAGGTATTCATAAACATATCAGCCATTTCCCTTTCAGACATAGGTGGCTGGACAACAGCAGCGAGTTGTCTCCACCTTTGAGCGTATTTGCGGAAACTTTCTCTCGAGGACTGAGACATACCCATCAAGAGGGTCCTATTGGGTGCCATATCCAGGTTGTACTGATATTGGCGTATGAAGGCCTCAGCTAAGTCTTTCCAGTTCCTGACAGTAGCCCTTGATAGGTGTGAATACCACTCTCTGGATGCTCCGGTTAAACTATCTTCAAAGTAAAACATCCACAGTTTCTCATCCATGGTATATGCTTTCAATCTTCCCAGAAAAGATTGCAAATGGGTACGAGGACAGGAGGTACCATTATACTTTTCAAAGCATGGAGGTTTGAACTTGTGGGGAATCCTTACCCCTTCCACTAAGCCCATATCCATCACATCGAATCCCAAAGAGTTCTGGGATTCCAGGGATCTCAGCATCTCAGATATCTCGTCTAGACGACGATCATAAGCTTCATCTGCCCCAGCACCTAACACTGTAAACTGCTCATCCTGAGGATCTTCCTGCAGAATACAATCTCCAGTGTTCCTTTGGCCATTCCCAATGATATTAGCTTCAGGATTGTTGTTAGGTCCAAACACTACTGGAGTCGTTTGTGGCTATCTGCGCTCGTTGTTACCAGTACCTCCAGTGCCTGCGTGGTTATCTTCCAGGGTTTGCCGCTCGACCAACTCCCTTAATCTTTCCTGGGTCTGGGCCAGTCCAGTCATCATAGCCATGAATTGATTCATTTGGGTCCTCACTTCTGTGCTCACATCTGTCATTTGAGTCCTCACATCCGTCAGTTCCTGCTGTAGCTGTTCCATTTGTAGACTCGGAAGGTTGTGTCGAGTTGGATATCTGTGGATGCGATTGACGGGAAAGACCCTCATGTGAGCAATATTTACCGAAACAATCAACAAAGTGAGAAGACAACAACAAAACACCTTCAAAACAAAGGATATGAGATTAGCATGCAATGCAATATGTTTATTTGTCTTCAGAGGGTATCCGGTTTGGTTCTTGGTTTTGACCTTCCAGGCCTCTGAGAGATGAAGATGTTGAAGCAAACGAAGTCCATAAGAAAATCCAATACATAACCATAAAAATACAAGTGGCAATGCCAAAATATAAATAGTTCATGACTTACAACCAAACAAACTCCTATGGTGAATCAAAATACAAACAAATTCAAGAATACAACAAACAAAATCACCATGGTGAGCTAAAGTACAATCAAATAGATATAAGTAAAGAAAATCAGACATCCAGTCCAAAAGCATCCTCCCTGACTTCCTTCAGAAGAGCATCAGTTACCGGTCCAACTGGGTGCTTTGTAATGGTTCTGATGAGGAGGTTTCTGGTTGCAAATTCATTTATCATCTTCTGATACTTGTCTTGTTCTTTGGATCTCTTTAACCCTGCCCGAAGTTTCAACTCTGAGATCTCTTTTTGAGCTGCTACCAGTGCTTCTTGGCTTCCTTTCTCATTTGACTCTAAATGCTCTATCTTGGCTTGCATCTTCTGGTCTTCTTTCAGACGAGCCTCAGTTATCTTGACCCATCTATCCTGACTCTCCTCCAGATAATGTGCAACTCTTTCCCTTTGAATCTTTGCTTCCTTACATGCATTCTTCAACACAAGTTCTCCTGCTCAGGCTTTCCTGATGAAGTCTTCAGTCTTCTCAATTTTGGTTACATGCTCGATGCGCAGCTTCTTTAACCTCTCAATGTCTAGACGACCATCATTCCTTTCCTAAAGGGTCTTCTTCGAAGCTTCAGCCAGCTGGGTATTTCTTTCCTTCAACTTTTCAAACTCTTCCAGGCTCATTGTGGCTAGGGGCTCAACTGCTGATGGCCCTGGTACATCTTCCAGGGTGAATGGCATACGAGTAATTTGTCCTCTGATGCGGGACCATTCAGTGTACTGAGCAGAGGCTATGTTGTTGCACTTCCCCAGAATAGCAATCCCTCTAGTCTGTTTGTGGTCCCAAGCCCAGGCTGTTTGTCGGACAATGACATAATTGTTCTGAATAACACAATAAAGAGACTCTTCTAAGTACTGCTCCCTAGATGGATGTATCAAGGCATACCCCAACTGTCTTTTGAAAAGTAAAGGATTGTAATTGATGCAACCTTTTACTCCGATAAGTGGCACATTTGGGTATTGCCCGTAACTTGTTATTATTTCTCGACCCTTGGTGTTTTGAGTACACCACCTGATATCTTCTGAAGAAAGGACAATCATCCTCTTAGCCCAATTCCTTATCTGGTGTGGATTCAGGAAAACTTCCGTCTTCGGCATATGTTTCATCAACCAACTGTAGAAAAGAGGTGTACAACACCTTACCGGTCTTCCTATTTGTTTCTCATTCCTCTGATGAACTGAGTAGTAGAAGTCTCCTAATAAGGTGGGAACCGGGTTCTTAGCATGAAGATGTGGATGGCATTTTTTGCTTACAAACTTAGGCTCGTCTGCAAACAAAATGATACCATAGATGCTGAGAGCCAGGAGTGCACACATAGTTTCCCAATTCCCTACTGTAGCATGCTTTGTAGCCTAAGTAATCAAGAAATCCAGATGAAAGCCTGGGATTCCAACTTTGGAAGTCATGTGCTCATCAATGATAGTTGCTTCCAGATGTAATGCTTTGGCTATGTCTTCATTCTTTGGAGGAGTCATTTCAGGATTGAAAGGAATTCCTCTTCTGATAGGGACACCCAATAGCATAAAGTATTCTTCCAGCAGAGGACCTATCTGAAAATATGGGAAAGTGAAGCAACGTATAAGAGGGTCATAAAACTGAAGACAAGTGTGAATCATGCTCCTCTGCAATGTATCCAAGTCCATGATCATGTCCAGGATTCCACCATAATGCTCTCTGAATAAAGGAACATGATCAGGGGTCATAAGGGCCTGTATCTGCCTGATGCCTGCTAGAGGATAATCAAAGAAGTGGTAGGTGATGTTACTTTTCCTAGTTGAATCCATGTTGAAGATGTGTGCTGAAGGAGATAACTAAAGAGGATAACTGAAGAAGATAGCTGAAGGAGTGTTGGAGAAGATATCTGAGCAGATGAACGGTCAAAACCAAACCAAGGGAAGATGGATACCCTGTAAAACAAATAGAAAAATGTTAAATGATGCAATATGATGTATGCTTATGATATGCAAAGGTTTGTGATCATGTGCTGGATTATCAGTTTCCTTTGGTGGGATCCTTGAGTGTTCAGAGTTTCGGATGGAGGTCTGAGAACCAGTAACCAAGTGGGGGACTCAAATAAAGAGTCAATAATCCAAGGTTTCAAAGAATTAGTCCAAAATAGTACAACCTTAAGAACAAATTCCACTAGCAAGGTATGCTGAAGTCAAGGGTTCCTGCAAACCTGTAAACAACCCAACCCACTCACAGGTATTGTTCTAGAACAAAGATCCTCAGGTTCGGATCTATTATGAGAAATGTAAACACTTCTAACCCGGAGGTACAATGTTTACCTTAATCATAAAGGATCCTCCTCTAATTCACCTCAGATGCTGAAGGTCATCTAAAAAGGTCATCCAGACTTAGCAGGCTTCCCAGATATCCCTAGCACTAAAGGAAATCCATAGCACAGAGTTCTCAAAAGGAAACCCATGTCTGAACCGTGTTTTCATATTCCCACACCAGACCGAAATGGAATGGGAAAGAATACAAAACCACTCTAATCCTATGTGTCACTCAGGCCTTTGTGTTGAGCCTTTCTCACTGGAATACCCCTCCCACCAAAGCAAACTAGAAATCCAGCACAATGATATGATAATAATAAATGAAATGCAGAAACCAATAAATGAAAGCGATAAAGTAAATGCAATAAATAAAGTTGTACAAGAAGCAATAAATAAAGCAAAAATATAAACACAAATAGCATATAACACCCCCAATAAACACAAACAAACAAGCGCTAGGAGAAACCCACAAGAGAACCAGAAGCCCTGGTTGCAAAGAAGTCCCCAGCAGAGTCGCTAAGCTATCGCTCCCCGAATTTTCATCCCGGTGCGAACGCGAACAGTCGGCGATGTTGGAGGTTGAGGTTGAATAGAGTCGCCAGCTAGGCATTTTTATCCCGAAGGAAAGGTAATGTTGCATAAACCTATAAAGAGATGGATAAGACGGTTGCGAACCAAAGAGACTGAGTAAGGGGGTAGGTTACGACTGGGAAGGTATTAGCACCCAGATCATCCGTCGTACTCGACAGGATCCACGCATACCTGATTGTGTTTAAAAGGGGATAATGTATGTGCTAAACTCTGTATAAAACGCTAGGGGAAATGAATGTACAGGGTGTCAATGCAAAAAGAAAGTAAGTGCTCAAAACTGAGGCTAAGGAAATAGAACTGGGAGGAGGAGAACTGAGTTAATTAATTAAATAATACAATTAAATGATTTAAAAAATAGATTTTTAATGCAAAAATAAAAAATAAAAGAGTTTTTGGTTTCTGAAAATTATTTAAAGTGAAAGTGCAAAAGATTGTATTTTTATAAAATGATTTTCTATTTTAAATAAATAAAGGAAAATAAAAATGAAAAAAATAAAATAAAAATACAAAGTAATCACAATGAATGGTTCATATGCAAAGTTGGGGAGATCAAGGGCTGAGATGGTGAGTCAGCATGACTTGGGGTATGAAGATCTAAGGGACCAGATTCAAACTTCCATTATGCGCGTGATCTAAGGGCCAGTATTCACACTGATTAAATTAATTAATTAGAAATTAGGGTTAATGACATGATCTGGGCCATTCGTGCGCTAACCTAATCAGGATCCTAGGGCTGTGGTTCAATCTGGGCACCCTAACCCTAATTACTTTCAGATGACCGGAACAGTGCTCCGGTCATCTTCTCCGGCCAACCCCAAACCCTATCTTCTTCTACAGGCCACTAAAAATCATAAAACCTGCCTAGAATCAAACCCCAAACATCATAAAACACGAATTCACAAACAAAAACCATTTATATTACATGAACAAGCTGAATCGAAATCAAACATTTTTCAGGTCAAACTTTCAGAACATCATAAAATGCTTAATTTCCACTCATTTTCAGTTTTAAACACATCAACATGACCAACATAACATGTAGATTCACATTTTAACAAGAAATTAAGGTTCTGGAAAAATTATTCTTGAGGGATAACTGAGCTGGAGTTCTTCAAACTAGAGCTTTCAAGGCCTTCCCTTTGTGCAAACCAACTCCTTTGGACCTCCTGAAGCTATTGAGATGCTTGGATGAAGTTTATTTTGGCTAGTTTGTGAGATACAGTTCTGATATGGTAGAAATCGTGTTTGTGTTTAAGGCTGTTTCAGGTCATGGTGATGGGTGGGTTTTGTTCCTTGAGTGATAAGGAGTTGAATGGTGAAAGAAAATGTGATTTTTGTTGGCTGGATTGAGAGTTTCGAAGAAATGAAGTTTTGAGAGGATTTTTGCAATCTGAGCTTGTGTTATGTTTCAAGGCTTCATGTTCTGTCTTTTATGCTTCTTAGGGTTTCTATAAACAATGCTATTGGTCAGAAGAGTTGTTGTGGCACTGTGGGATTGGTATGGCTTGAAATGAAAAAAAGTCAAGATTTGTGTACTTGAGGTATGGGCCATGGCATAGCTAATTTTCTGGCTGGATTGTGTTCAACTTGCTTCAAGGATGACCTTTGGATCAAATGTGGTGAGCTGTGAGGCTTGGAACACAAGTTTGAAGTGATTTTGCAAATTTCCAACTTTGTGAAGTTTGTGAAAATTGGCCATGAAATGCCTTGGTTCTTGGCTCAATTCTGGTCTAAACAAGTTGCATTATGTTTCTATGATGTATAGAAATGCATTAGAGGTCATGAGAAGGCTTGGAAAGCAAAATTGCACATCTCCCTCTTTGGCATGAACTTGAAAATTATGTGATTTTTGCCAACTTTGATCCATCATAACTTGAGTTCTAGGATGAATCAAGAGGAGTTCTTATACTTTTTGAAAATGGGAAGATCCAATCTACAACTTTCATGTTTGAAGAAAAATCATTTGAAACCTTTTTGATCAAGAAAGGGGAGGTTGAAATTCTTTCCCAAAATGGAAAGTTTTCATTACATGTCATGCCCAAAAATAGAAAGTTTTCAAATGGCTCAAAATTCTTAAATCTTGTGAACTTCCAAGCATTCCTAAGATCAAATAAAGATCATAGGACCTTAAATTGATGAAGATGACCCTTTGGTACCCTTGATGGAGGTCTCAGATGCCCTGATTCTGACTTTTCTTGCACAACAAGTTACCATTTGATCAGATGACTTCCACAAGGAATTTTTGCTTCAGATTTGATACACATGCTCCTTATAGCATATATAGACCAATAGAATCAAGAATGGTCAAAATATTTGAGTGTAAGGGCCTCAAATCCAAAACCCTAATTTCTGGTCATCTGTGTAGGAGCCCTGAGCCTGCCTGGGTGGCTCTGCAATCTCTTGTGATCTTTTGACTTTCAAGAACCCTTGAGGGTATAATATGATCTTAGAACACTCAAAGACCTTCTTTTCATGCTTCATGGTCATCTGGATGCCTCATACTCTTCTAAGATTCATTTGATCACAAACCCTAGTTATGCAACTTATGCAGTGAAATAACTATGCAGTGTGAGATGGTATGCTTATGCAATGAAATATAAAGGATCACAAGCCAATGTGTGAGAAAAAAGTGAGGGCAAATTTGGGGTGTTTACAAAGGCACATGAGTGGGTAACGGGAATGGAGCGGATCTTCCAAAATGTGATTTGCGGTGAAGAGGATAAGGTGACCTTTGCGTCACATCTGTTGAAGGGTCCCACTGCTAGGTGGTGGGAGAGTGCTTCAAATCTGATGATGGTACAAGGAGTTCCAAGAGTGTGGCATCAATTTAAGACAATTTTTTTATGGATAAGTATTTTCCGAGTTCTTTGAGAACGCAAAAAGGAGTTTGAGTTTCAACAACTAAGACAAGGGAGCATGGCTGTGGCCAGTTATGCTGAGAAGTTTGAGAACATGGTGGCCTACTCTAGGCAAGCTATTTATGCCCCTAATGAAAGGTGGAAAATTGACCAGTTCTTGTTTGGATTAAGGGTAGAAATCTCGCATAGTGTCTCTCAACGGGAGTTCACTACCTATTCTGAGATGTTGAGGCAATGCTATGTCGCCGAACATAGTTTGAAGAAAGTGCAAGTTGAAGCTGGTAAGGGAAGGGCTGCTCAAGGTGACCGAGGAAGATCCAATCAATCTCTTAGGCCGAGGCCTCAACCCTTCAAAGGGAAGGAGGTCTCGAGTTCAAGATCTAGTACTCCTCCTTCTTGTTCCCGATGCCATAAGAATCATTATGGAAGATGCAATCCGGGTGCCGTGGTATGTTTCATTTGCCAGAAAGAAGGACATTTCGCTAAATATTGCCCCTAGAAGAAGGATGGTGGTATGCGTCTGTGCATTGATTACCGCAAGTTGAACAAAGCTACCTTCAAGAATAAGTATCCTTTCCCGAGGATAGACGATCTCTTAGATCAATTGAAAGGAGCCTGTGTGTTCTCGAATATTGATTTAAGATTGGGTTATCACGAGATCTATGTAAAGGGTTCCGATGTGCCAAAGACCGTGTTCTAAACCTGTTACGGTCATTACGAATTTCTAGTGATGCCTTTCAGCGTGACAAATGCTCCAACTATTTTCATGGACTACATGAACCGGATATTTCAAGCTTACTTGGATCAGTTTGTAGTAATCTTTATTGATGATATTCTTATTTATTCTCGTACTCCCTAGGAGCACGAAGAACATCTAAGAATTGTTCTAACGATACTGCAAGAGAAGCAACTTTTTGCTAAGTTTAGTAAGTGTGTGTTTTAGATGTCGGAAGTTAAGTTTCTTGGACATGTTATATCTAAGGGAGGTGTAGTAGTGGATCCGTCAAAGATTGAAGTCGTGATTGGGAGAGACTGAGGAATGCTTCAAAAGTGAGAAGTTTCTTAGGATTGGAAGGTTACTACAGAAGGTTCATTAAAGGATTTTCTCAGATGGAGTTACCATTAACTAAGCTTACAAGGAAGGACTTCACTTACGAATGGGATTCTAGTTGTGAGCAAAGTTTCGTGTGGCTGAAAGAGAAATTGACAACTGCTCCAGTTTTGATCATTCCTGATCCTAACAAATCTTATGAAGTGTTCTGTGATGCTTCCAAGATGGGATTAGGAAGTGTTCTTATGCAAGAAGGCCAAGTTGTAGCCTATGCTTCTAGACAGTTGAGAGTTCATGAGAAGAATTATCCAACTCATGATTTGGAGCTAGCAACCGTGCTGTTTACTTTGAAAGTGTGGCAGAATTATCTGTATGGTGTACGTTTTGAGATGTTTAGTGATCATAAGAGTTTGAAGTATCTCTTTGAACATAAGGAATTAAATATGAGACAAAGAAGGTGGATGAAATATTTGAAGGATTATGATTTGGATTTGAAATACCATCCGGGTAAAGCGAACAAAGTGGCAGATGCTCTAAGCCGGAATGTGATTCATGGTGTTGAGTTGATGATGTTGGAATATGCACTGTTGGATAAGTTTCGAGATCTTAATCTCCAATTTGTATGGACTCTGAATGGTGTGATGATGCGAAATATAAATATTATTTCTACCTTGATGAATGAGATTCTACAAGCATAAGTTCTAGATGAGAAGTTGCAAGAGATGTTACTCCAACCGAGTTTTATAAGGGCGTTATATGGGGTTATCCTATTTAACCAAAGGATTTGTATTCCGAGCAATGATGTATTAAAGAGAAATATTTTGGAGGAAGCTCATAAAGGTCCTTTTACGATACATCCGGGTTCTTCGAAGATGTATCAAGATCTGAAGAAAGAGTATTGGTGGTCCGGTATGAAAAAGGATGTCGCGATGTTCGTGTCCGAATGTGCGGTGTGCCAACAAGTGAAGATCGAGCACCAAAGATCAGGTGGTTGTTACAACCTTTAGATATCCTAGTTTGAAGTGGGATAGTATCTCCATGGATTTTGTAGTGAGGTTACAGAGTACTCAAGGTGGTTATGATTCTATTTGGGTAATCGTGGATCGACTAACGAAATCTGCGCATTTCTTAGTCGTTAAGACTACATACAAGGCAAGTCATCTTGCGAGGTTGTTTATTGTCGAAATTATAAGATTGCATGGTGTCCCATATAATATTGTGTCGGATAGAGATCCGAAGTTTACTTCGAGGTTTTGGAAGGTGTTCCAACAAGCTATGGGTACAAATTTACATTTAAGTACTTCTAATAATCCTCAAACAGATGGTCAGACGAAACGTATGATTCAAACGATGGAAGACATGTTGAGAGTGTGTGTGTGTTGGAAAGTAAAGGAAATTGGAAAGAACTTTTGCCCTTGACTGAGTTCTCCTACAATAATAGTTACCAAGCGAGCATTGGTATGGCTCCATATGAGGCTTTATATGGAAGAAAGTGTAGAACACCCTTGTGTTGGTCGGAAGTGGGTGAAGATAGAATTTTGGGACCCGAAGTTATTCAAGATACTACGGAAAAGATTCAAATGATTCAAGAGAAAATCAAGAAAGCCCAAGATCGTCAAAAGAGTTATGCTGACAATCGAAGGAGACCTTTGGTTTTGAGGAGGTGATCATGTTTACTTGAAAGTTACTTCGAGATTGAGGTTGAAAGGACCGTTCAAGTCGTGCAAGCTAAGTCCGAGATACGTAGGACCGTATCAGATCTTAGAAAATATTGGTGAAGTTGCTTATAGATTAGCCTTACCACCCTCTCTGTCTGTAATGCATGATGTTTTTCATGTATCTCAACTTCGTAAGTTCGTTCCTAATCCTCTTCAACCTATTCTGCCGAATTCTATCGAAATAAAAACGAATTTAACTTTTGAACCCCAACCGAGTTATGTTGTTGGAAGATAAATGAAGGTGTTAAGACAAAAAGAGATTCCACTTGTTAAGGTACAATGGGATGTGACGCATCCGGGAGATGCTACGTGGGAATTGGAATCGAAGATGCGGGAGTTGTATCCTCACCTATTCAGGTAATCTTTTAAATTTGAGGACAAAATTCTATTTAAGGGGGGAGGATGTAACACCCCGTAATTTATTTAGGTCTCCGGATAATATTATTTTTGTGCCAATATAATTTTTCGGTTTATTCTAAGAAATTTTAATGAAAAACCAATTAAAGTAAACGAAAATTTAAATTGGGTGACCGATATTATTTGTTTCGAAGGTTTTATTAATTTGAGGATTAAGAGACATTTTTGGATACTCTCTATTTTTTGGACCCATTGGTAAAATATAAGTTTTGATATAATTCTTTATATATAAAGAAAATGGGAAAAAGAAGAAGTTGGTAAGAAAAAAAGAGAAAAAGGAAAAGAAGAAAAGAAGAGAAAAAAGAAGAAGAAAGAGGGGAAACCCTAAAGCTTCAAATTCATCTTCCTCCATCATTCGTCCGTCGAATCAACTCATTATTTCCGTAAATCTTCATCTCTCGAGGTGGGTTCGTAGTTAGATACTTTTGTTTTAGTTTTTGGTTGAGTTTTGAAGTTTATGAGTTTTAGAGTTTTGGTAGAAATCTTGAAAACAAATGATTTTAAACGGTTAAAAACTCGTTTAAACATAACTATGTTGCTCACAATATGCCTATGAACATGTTTAATATTGTTTTACTATGTTGGTTGATGCTATGGTTGCTTTTGGCATGATTTGGTACCTTTCTCGTAAGACTGTTTTTCTGGAAACCGCTGAGCTCGCTCAATGTGTTTAGTACGAGAATGTAACACAAGATTCCGTTCATTTGTTTCGAGTCGTTTCGACATGATTCCGTTCACTTTTCTATGTTTTGTGTTAAATGTGCAAATGTGATATAATTGATTCTTGATGTTGTTTTGCTACACTTTAATCATTTGTTTCACATGTTAATTGCTTGCTTAAATTCAACATATGCTTCATGATTATTGTCATTGCTTGTTTGATTGATAAAGTGATTAAATACCATGTTGATTTTTTGCCAAAAGTGATTAAATGCTTCACATGTTCATGCAAGTTTCTTGTGCTTAATTGATCATATCTTAACATGAGTTCAATTCTGATTTTTATGCCATGCATGTATGCTTGTAGTGATACTTGTTCAATCTCATGATAAATTGCTCATTTGTGCAACATGAAAAAGTATGTTTGTTCTTGATTGATCATTGCCATTTTTAATCAAATAAATGATGTAAATAAATTCACATGTTTGAGTTCATTTTGTGATGCATATAGATTCATGTTAAGTGACATTAATGTGTTGTTTATCATTCACTTTGTGCACAAAAATGAAAATAACCAAATCTGGATTTTGCATTTCATAGCTGTTTTTGTATATAGGTGCTGTAAAATACATGCTGTTTGTTATGTTAGCATGCTGTTTGTAACCTTTTACACCTACCTTTTCATGTTGCATGCTGGCTGTAAAAAGCTTATTTGTATTATGCATTGTTTTCATAGCTGATTGTGTGTTTGAATGCTGTAAATACTGGCTGAATTTTAGTTTAGCATAGTGTAGGCACCCTTAAACTTAAGATTGAGTATAGTTTAGGTCCAAGTTGCCTTAGGATTTGTTTGGTATGCGTTTACCTCATTCCTTTTTAATAAAAATGTACATTAACCTTTGTTTTATAGAGGGGAAGATTGAGGTAAGTTTCCTTACACCTTATCCTTTATTTTTTTATACATTTTCTTTATGCATTTAATTTACATTTAATTCTCCCTTTTATTTTTCATACTTGTGATTGGTAGGATTTCCCCCTCTTTTGTAGAATCAACTTATCTTCCTTAGGAAGTAAGTTGCATTCTATTCTTTTCTCTTTAGGATTAGAAAAGCCTCATTAACCATAGGACACCATTTTAATAAATAACTTAGGGTTGTGTCTTAGTCCCCCTTAGTTTTTTTCCTTTTCTCCATTTGAGTCTTTCTCTTCTCATCTTCAAACAAAATTCAAAAAGACTTAATAAATGCATGAAAGGATCCCTTGTGTATAGCCTTATTCTATGGGGCACTTACATTCATTCCATCTTGGAATAGTGTAAGCTTGTCTAGCATGATGTACAAGTCTCACCAAGGGGTTGTTTCACAAAGAAAACATAAAAGATACTTCTTCACAAAAACAACAAAAACACTTAATAAAGTTCAACAAGCTAGTGAACTTAAACCCTAATCTTAGGTAACAAGTCTTGGATAAATTATCCTTGCTTGATATGCTTGTTCTATTATTCCATCTTGGAATGTAGTAGCAAGTACACATTCCATGGAAAAGAGTTTGAATTCACTTCCTTGTGCCAAATTCATACAAAACTCTTAAAAGGCAAAAACAAACAATAAGCGACTATCCTGCGGGAACTTCTTTTCTCATCTCATTCACTCTAAACACGAACTTGCGACGACTTGTCTCGCATGCAAGACGGTAAACGCACTCGTACCAGACGAGCCTGCAACACCTGAGCATAGACATACGCAGTTCCAGCCATAAAAAACACAAACAAAAAGTTCCCGCCTGGTTAGGAGAACTACGTCGACTCTGATCCTCATTTTCCCGATGAGGTACGTAGGCAGCGGGGTAGGGCCCGTTCGAGCACATTCTTTATTTTCCCTACATTTTCCCCATTCTTTCTTTTCATTCTCTTTTCCAATTCCCTTTCTCATTTTGCATTCCTATTCCAGTCAGCAGTTTTATTCAGCAACACTCGTATTTTCTCACCCTTTGAAACAAAACAAGCAAGCGTGGATCCCGTCGGGTACGGCGGACGGTCTGGGGTGCTAATACCTTCCCAGGTCGTAACCGACTCCCGAACCCAGATCTTTGGTTCGCAGGACCTTGTCCTTTCCTTCTTCCTCAGGTTTGTGCAACATTACCTTTCCCATTCTTTCGGGATAAAAATGTATGGCTGGAGACTCTACCTTTTCCGTGCCACTTTCGCGTTTGTATTAGGATGAAAATCCCGGGAGCGACAGCTGGCGACTCTGCTGGGGTTCGAACCCAAAATCTCTGATTTCCCTCGTAGAGTCAATCCTAGCGCCTGTTTGATTTTGTTTCTTTGGGTGTTTATCTGTTTGCTGTTGTGCGCTTTAGTTTAGCTTTACTATTTTTATTTATAGTTTTTACTTTACAACTTTGCTTTACCGCATTTATTTACTGCTTTCAGTGTTTATTTTCACATGCATCATATGCTGGACTGTGTTTGTTTTCATTTTTTCTGTAGGATGGGGTTACTGTGAGATTAGCTCGTAACCGTGGCTCGAGTGCACCCTAGGACTTAGAGTGGTTCCACTTTGGCTTCATGGCATCTTGCTATGTTGGTAGTAGTGAGTCCCACACCTTAACTTGCGACCTTCTCCGGAATGTGTTGATACCGGAATCTTTCTGAGTTAATACGCTACCTTGATAGTTATGTGCAGTCAAAGGACCGATCATTGAGAACCTTTGTGGAAACATCCCTCTCTAGTGATGACAGTGACAGACCACATTTGTTGGAAAACCCACTCGCATCCGAGGGCCCGCTGGGAACTCGCATAGGATGGCCTGGTTCTCTCATAGGAATCCAGTCAAGGTAAACTGTTCGTATGACGATAGTATTGTACCCTTCGGGATGAATGTACTATTGTTTCTCGATTCAGTGCTTGAAGCTGGGGACTTATGAGGGATGCTTGTTTTTCCGGACTCAGCTGAGGCCTCCCTGAGTAGTACATAATGCCAAACCGATTCCCTGATTTGGTCATGAGCCATTTCTCGGAAATGGTGAACGTATTATTGTTATTCGACTTTGAGAGTCCGTGATGTTGACCCGAGTAGCACACCCGTGAGATTGGGAGGGTTTGCAGGAACCCTAAACTTCAACATACCCACTTTGCCAGTATTGTTCAGTGTTCTATGGTTCTTTGTTCAGAGATCCGGGATTTCTATTCAGAGAAATTATTATTGTGATTACCATTGTGACCCTGATATTGTGACTGTTATTATGACTCTCCACAGACACTTGGCTCGTTATTCAGCCTCAACACCATCAGTGACTGTTCAGTTATGTGATCCAGTTCTACAGTTATTGGGTTCTCAATTATGGGGTTCTATACAGAAATGGTATTGTTATTGTGATTCTATACAGACAGTTGGTTCACTGCTCAACACCAACATCAAACCATTGATCACATGCCTGTTGCATACATGACATCATACCATTTCTGCACACATGTACAGTTATTTCCGAGGATCACATATCTGAATCATATTGTTGGATTTTTTCTGTATCAAAACTTGAATCAAAGCAGATAAATTCCTCAAAAATAACTGAACATGGAATTTGCATACATCCTTGCATTCTTGACAGGTGTTCAGGGACAAATTATTATCCTGACTTGATTTCTCATCAAAATGGCCAACTTGAATCACAATTATTAAGGTACAACTCCGGGTGGAGGTAACCGAAATGAAGACCCAGCTGGGGCAGTTCAGGGAAGATGTGCAAGCTTTATTTCAGAATCAGAAACTACTGTAAGAGGAAGTCAACCAGATGAAGACTCAGATGAGCTTGGTTATAGAAATCCTGAATATAGTGTCAATGGAGATACGTCGCTAGTGAGGGGAACTACGTCGCTCTGATTCTTCATTGGTCTTGGATCAATGGAGATACGTAGGCAGAAGATCGTCAGGTCTTTCCGAGCAAGCTTAGGTGTCAACTTTACTTCTTAGCGTTAGGTCTTTCCGAGCAAAATAACTAGAAGATGAGAAATGATTGCCGTGTCGGACATGCGACCACTTACCTGAATACTACAAGTCCATGAAGATTTATTGATCATGGGAAGCGCTCAAGATTGATTTAGTCCAGAAGGAGTCAAGTCTCCTCAACAATGGCGATGCTCGGTTTCTTTACTGAAATTTCCTTTGTAGTTTCTATTGTTTATTTAAACATTTGTATGCATGCATGAAACTTATTTGTTTTTGAATGTTAATCATAATATAAAGCACATGTTTTTCTTGAAGTAATCCATTCGTATTCACTCATGATTTTGCGTATGTGCATTGCAATACCAACTGTTGTGCTTAAACTCTGTGAGGGAGGATGACGAAATGAAAACGTAAAAATCTTTAATTGTGTGCTTTTGAGAAAGACCCTGTTGACGATGTACAAACATTGTTTCAAATCCTAAACACCGGAGATATAAGGGAGATAGACCCTCGCCAACCCATTTGAGCCTTGAAGTAGGAGTTTCTTTTCACATGAAAAAACCCTTGCATGTAACCCAGGGGCAGGGTAGGCGTCAGTTAATTTGACCGAGCGTTCAAATTTCAAAAAGGAGTGCACATCTGAGGATCCATTACCTTTCGTTGTACCAAATCAAGAGGTCCAATGACCAGAAACCACAATGGTTATCGCAATGGTTATCCCTCAAACAACCAAGAAGTGAGGCAGTCACAACCCTTTCAAAGAAATAAAGACAAACAGTGTCACACAATTTGTTCAAAAAAAGAGAGAAAAAAAGAAAAGAGTAAGAAAGCCCGCTAAGTCGAAACTTGAAAACAAGCGACTTAGGCAAAAATTAGGGCATCCCGTTGGACTTCACAATCAAAGATTCACAAGAATCAGTCCAGGCAAAAGTTAGGGACAAGCAAAATAATGCAAAAGTGAAAGATGAAAAGGATTACACAAGAAAGATCCTCAAATAAGAACAAAATCATGTGGCACAGACACGAAAGACGAAGGGGTGACTGACTCCCAACAACAACCTAATTGGTGCTTAAACCGTTAGTGTAATTGGTCCCTCAACCATCACGAAACTCTTTTTGAGAAGTGAGCGCTTGTGAAAGCTAGCTGAACATAGGAATGGAGAACATCGCGAAGAGGGGTGGGTACAAATAAATTTCGAGCCTATATCCTTTGTTTCTATAACCATGAACCAGACCACGATACAACCCTCAAAAGTCCTAACTGAAACAGGGTTATTTCAAGAGCGTACTACCACAAGATCACGTTCCTGACTCCTATGAGTTGTGCTAAAAGTTCTTTGTTGGTGTTGCATGTGCATGCTTTTATTCAAAAATAATGTCATATCTTAACCAGTGATTTGTTCACAAAGGTTTGCGACATCTTTTACAGTAAAACTTCAAGATTAACATGTGTGTTGTATTAGAATTTTTATTCTCAAAATAAACATTTTTCTGCTTGCATACATTTGTTTGACATTATAAAAGTTCACGTATGGAATCTCAGTCCAGAAGCTTAATCTTGCCAAGTTGAGAAGTCTGAAACTTCTGAAGGACAATCACGTCGAGATGCACTTTTCCAAGAAACTCCATTGAGTGGGGACTTTCCAAACCAGTCGTGGTAAGAGCCAACTAATCTGGGGCAATCACGTCGAGCAATCTCTTCAAAATTCAGCCGAGCTGGGGCAATCACTTCGAGAGCAAATCGCTCAAGGAGCCATTAGTCAGAAGCCTTCATTCAAAGTTCAACCAAGCTGGGGCAATCATTTCGAGATTCAAATCTCTCAAAGAAAAATTAATCTGGGTGTTTTCTTCAAAGCACAGTCAGTCAGAGGTGATCACTTCAAGGCTCGTACTGGGGCAGGCCACCCCAAGAGCATGAGAAGTTACTTTCTCTCAAAGACAGTTAATCAGAGGCACCTATCTAGAGTTCAATATACTGGGGCAGAATATCTCACAGTGATATGAGGTTCTTCAAGAATCCTCATGAGGAAAATTTCTTTCATAGACCATGTAGTCTGGGGCAGTTATTTCGAGATCCGAAGAATCTCTCCAAGAGTTTGAAGACACTGAGGCATTTCGTATGTCATGTTTTCTGGAAAATCCTCTTGAGACATTTTCTTCCGATGGACCTTAATCGGAGGCGAGTTGAAATTTGCAAAGAACCATTGTTCACTCATGATTAGTTGGCAATTTATCAAACCAGAGGCTAGAAGCAAAGCCATTGCCAACATAGTACTTCAAGAGTTGTTTCATCTGCAGACTTCATCGATCAGAATTCCTTAGCAAGTCTCATTAGACAATCCCTTCTCCAGTAGTGCGGAAAATAGAAGGTTACTTATTAAGCAGAAGGGTATCATCGTCTCTCATCCCCATCATGAGACACCTTACATCTCTCATTCCCAACATGAGAGGATTTATCTCTTATCCCCAGCAAGTGGCAACTTAAGCTCTTATCTTCAGTGGGAAGCTTTATCATTGACATCATCCATAATCCCCAGTAGAGTTGGAAGATGAAATCTCCCCTAGCAAGGCAGCAGAAGGCTGGTGTCCTCCCCAAGCAGAGACTTCCTTTCAATATAGGGGCCATCCCCAGCAGTGCAAGGAGTTTCTTTCCTCCCCAGCAGATTGCTACTTCAGCAATATCATACATCTGGTCCCCATCCAAGTCAGGATGTCTCCATTTCCCCATCAGAGTTCGAGAAGAGTCCATCTCCAGCAGGGTCTTGACATTCCAATCTCAAAGTCCAATTTATTTTTGGCAATAACGGCAGTTCAGAGCCTATGTATCATCAATAACATTCCCCGCAGAGTTGTCTTCTCCTCACAAGGATTCATCAAATCAATGCAGTGATCATCATTTCTCCCCAGTCAAGCCACCTGGGATACTTGCAGTCTCCTTGTCAGGAGATCTCTTTGCATTTTCATATGCATAATCATCATTATATTTGCATCCTCCAAGGCGTAGCATTTCCATTGTCATGGAGCATTACGCCATAAATTCAAACATATGCATACAGCATGGGCCAGTTATCGCTCCCACCAAAATGACACGGGGCCAAGAGGGGTACAGACGCGAACGGTCGGCGAAAGAGGAAGAGAACACACAAGGGTGAGCTCAGAAAGACAAGAGTCGCCAGCTAGGCATTTTTATCCCGGAGGAAAGGTAATGCTGCATAGACCTAGAAAGATATGGATAAGACGGTTGCGAACTAGAGAGACTGAGAAAGGGGGTTGGTTACAACCTGGGAAGGTACAAGCACCCAGATTGTCTGTCGTACTCGACGGGATCCACGCTTGAAAGATTTGTGTTTTAAAGGGGGAGTGTCAGTGCAATCTGTGTATCAAAGCTGGAAAGAATGCAAGTGTCAGTGTAAAAAGAAAGTGAAGTGAGATATGTGAAGTGTCAGTGTAAGAACAAGAGTGGAATGCTCAAGACTATGAGGCTTAAAGAATAATGCTGGAAGAGGGGGGATATACAGAGACTTTTGTTCGATAACTGTTAAGTTATGCCTACGTATCCTCTCGTGCAATGAGGAAGTCAGAACACCGTAGTTCAACTCAAAGAGACTGAAAGGTAAATTGATTTGTGATCTGCTTACTTGTCTATGCTCAAGTGTATGAC
Organism: Lathyrus aphaca; assembly: GCA_963966055.1. Classification (NCBI taxonomy): domain Eukaryota; kingdom Viridiplantae; phylum Streptophyta; class Magnoliopsida; order Fabales; family Fabaceae; genus Lathyrus; species Lathyrus aphaca. Next base: position 65,327,975 of record OZ014520.1, on the reverse strand, counting down.
CTGTCTGGCTCAGGTGCTAACTGTCTTGCATTAGACGGAAGAAGCAAGTTCTCGTTTGTGAGTGAATGAGGTGAGAAAAGAATCCCGGAGGAGACGATTATTGTTGGTTTTTGAGGTTTTCAGTCTTTTATTTCTTTTTGGAGTTTGTCATAGGAAAATGAGCTTAAGACTAAACAAAGGATTAGTAAACTCATCACATCTTCCCTCTGATTAGGGGTAATGAGAATACCTTAAGTGTGAAGTAAGCACCTCACACTTAATCACCATGATGTAGGATTAAGATCATTAACCTACTTGTGATTATTTAGATGTTTTTGTTGTTTTTGTTTAGTGTTAAGTAATGAGATTAAGCCATAATCAAAGATTTAATGGACTCATTACACCATCCTAATAGAAGGATGATAGATGAGAACATTTAAGCTGAGAAAGACTCCTCAACTTAATCCATGATTAGGGATTAACCTTATGACAAAACAAAGCCTTTATTAAATGGTTTTTAGTTAATGGTAAGATGAAGCAATGATTTTTATGGTTTGTAAGACAACTTGAGGGGGACTTGTCCATTAACACTAGGGTTAGTCCTTCTTAACCAATTAAGGAAGAATTAGAACCCCAATGCAAGGCCCAAGTTACAAGCTTGATGTCTTGATGATTATTAAATGAATTGATTAAAGGATTTAAACACATTAAGGGTTTAACACTTAGGATTAAAGTTATACACTCCATCCTAATATAAGGATGCAGGCATAAGCTTAATCACAAAGCCTTAAAGCCTTTAGGGTTTAGTCCCTGATTATGAGATGAGAAGAGAAGACTCAAAGATGACACAAAGGTAAAAGATAAATGGGGGGACTAATCAAACCCTAATTGTTATCATGCTTGGATATCCTAGGGTTTATGAGGTTTGCAAGAAGATCTTCAGAGAAACCACCAGGAAGGAAGCAGATGAAAGGAGCAAGAAGCCAAGAGAAGCAAAACAACTTGCTTCACTTAAGAAGACAAGTTGCTTGAAGAAAGAAAGTAAGAGATGAACATGAATGAGCTAGCTCACTCTAATACACATACAAAAATTCAGCAAAGAAAGTATGAAAGAGATGAAAAGAGATTGTGAGAAGTGAAGGCAAATTCACTTCTCAAACAACTTACCACCTGAAATGTTAGCACAAGAAAATGAAATGAAATGAGAATGAGATGCAATGCCATGATCCAAACCAAAACCAGAAGCAAGAACATGATATTAATGATGCTAAGAAAGGATGCAAGCACATGACAAAAGATGAGAATGATCATACAAGCACATGGATGCAAATGAAGCATGCTTTGAACCATGAATGTACATGAAAAGTTATGAAATGCAATGGACATATAACATGGCAAATGAAAGATGAAATGATCAAACATGATTCTAATATGTCCTAAGATGTATTATGAATCATGTGGATGCACAAAATGTCATGGCAAGTCATTAAATGCAAGCAAATGAAAGATGGATGCACAGGAAAGCACAAATTAGGGTTTATGATCAACACACAAAGCAAAATTCAAAATCAGAAGCATATGGCATAATAAAAAATTGAAAATGCAATCAAAGATACCCTAAACCTATACAAGCTCACTGCCCAAAGGAGGGGACCTAACTCCTAACCTAGTGCAAGTTATGAATTTCCTAAGATTACTAGGGTTTTAAGGTACCTCATCAAGAAAAACACCAAACAAATTGGAAATGCAAGATCAATTCAAACCAAATTTATCCTATAAACTACATGCCATGAAGAATGCAATGCAAGAAGAACCATCATCAAACTCTCAAGGGTTAGGCAGAAAGGATTTTTTCAAAGTTTGCATAAAAATATTGCCTTAAAATGAATTTAATTCCAAAGAAAATGATCAAAATGCATCAAGAACAAAAAAGAAATTTGGTTTGAGGGTTTGATAATGTTTCTAAATGCAATGTGAATTTTTTGGTGATTTTTAAAAACATAAATGCTATTTTAATTAATTAATTTCCATTAATTAATTAAAATATACATTAAAATATTTTAAAAATACTTTTTATGTGCAAAAAATAAAATAAAAATCATTTTCTGATTAAGAAAAATATTTGAAACAAAAATACAGAGGGAAATATTTTTAGGATTTTTCTAACTATTTTAAAATAAATATGAAAGATAAATGAATAAAAATGAAATAAAAATGAATTTAAATGGAAAGTATGCAGGATCCAAGGCTGAGATTCAAAGTTATTTGGAGGGAGTTGACTGGCGCGTAAATGAGTGGTCCAGATTGCTTCTGACTAATTAATTTTAATTAAACTAATTAATTAAAGATTAGGGTTTAATGACTGATCTTGACCATCCATACACGCGGGAGTCAACCCTAGTCCACCTCATCTACGGACCAAATTTAAACCCTCATTAATTACTCAGATTAGGGTTAATGACCCTCAGGTGGCCGGAGAAGACTTCCGGTCGTCTTCTCCAGCGAGACCTTCAACCTATCTCTCTCAAAACCTCACTACAACGTGCCAAAATCTCCAGATTCACTCATCCAAACATCCTAAACAAGAATCTAACACCAAAACCTATTTATTTTTCATGAGTCAAGAAGAACAAGCAAAAATCAATTTCACGGGCAAAGTTTCAGACAAACCATACATCCTCATCTCTTCATCATTTTCAAAAATTCAAAGCTCATTGCATTCAGGGGAGTATGTAGATCATTTTAGTAACTTAAAACAAGGTTTCTGGAAAAAATAATTTTCGAAGCTACCTGAAGTGAAGCTTTCAGTTTGGAGCTTTCAGCCTGCCTCCTTGCTTCAAAGCTTCTCCAGTGGACCTCCTGAAGATGTTTTGAGGTTTAGTTGGATTGGATAGTGGCTGATTTGTGAGTTTGATGGAGTTCTGTTCAGAGAGGGGAAAAATCGTGTTTGAGTTTCAGGGACTTTCAAGGCAAGGTGAAGGGTGGTTTTTGCTCTATGAAGCCTTTCTGAATGAATGGTGAAATTGGTTTTGAGGTTTGATGCTTATGTGATCAGATTCGAAGGAAAGTGCATAAGAGGTGAAATCTTGAAACTATGGCTTATGAAAGAGATCAGGCTTGTGTGTGTTATGCTTTGAGTTGCTTTTTGTCCACTTATCACACTGTGATAGGTCTGTGGAGTTGGTGTGGCCTATGCTGATTGGTATGGGCCATTTTGCATAAAGTCCAAGTTAGGTGTACTTGAGGTATGGGCAAGTGGGAGGTTGTGATAGGAGCATGGTTTGGCTCAACTGAGATCATGGAGTTCTTGTGGATCAGATTTTGTGAGCTGTAAAAGGTAGAGGCATGACTACATGAGTTTTTGCAAGTTGGTACATCTTTGGCCCCTTTGTGATTACTTGAAGCATAAGTCATGAAAATGGACAAATCTTTGGTGCATTCTGATCTTTAGGCATTGGTTTATGTTTGTGCAAAGGTTAGAAGTCACTTTGAGGTCTCATTTTGCCTCGGCAGTAGGTTTTGCAACTTTGCCTCTTTGGTGTAAAACTTGAAATCATGTGATTTTGTCCAACTTTGACAAGCCATAACTTTTGATCCAAAATGAATTAGGATTAGTTCTTGTACTTTTTGAAAAAGGAATGATCCATTCTACAATTTTCATGACCAAAGTTTTCTCATTTGAAGCATTTTTGAATCAAAAAGAAAGGGTTGAAAAACTTTCCCAAAAAGGCAATTTTGCATTACAAGTCACTTTCCCAAAAAGGCAACTTTGCAAATGGCTTGAAATTCTTCAACTTTGTGAACTTATAACATCTTCTATGATCAAATAAAGATCATACACATTCAAAATGATGAAGAACACCCTTTGGTTAGGTCATTGGGGGCCTCAGATGCCCTGATTTTACACTGACTTGCTCAAGAAGTCAACTCTTGATCAGATGCCTTCCCTATGGAATTTCTTCATGAAACTTGATATGCATGATCCCTATACCATATAGAGACCAATAGAAACAAGAATGTCCAAAAAATTTGGAGTTATGGCCTCTGAAACCAAAACCCTAATTCTAGGTCATCTGTGTAGTTAAACCTGGCTCTGCTTCCATGCCATTCTCAGTTCTTGTGATTCTTTGACTTTCTTGACTTTGTGGGGATATAATATGATGCTTGAACATACATGGACCCCTTTGAAATGATTGATGACCTTTGGAGTGGCTCAAATGGCCCTTGGATGGCTCAGATCACAAACCCTAGATGCAGATGACTTAGAAGCAATGCAGTGAATCAAAAGTGCAATATGAGATGCTATGATTGAACTCATGCATATGAAAAGATCACAAGCCATGGTGAAATGGGTGAGGGAAAATTTGGGGTGTTTATAGCTGCCCCTATTCAAGCATGAGTTAGCTGTGCAGGATGTAAGCAACGACTTAACAGGCAAACAAGATAACTTGTGGTTGAATACCAAAGACAGTCCAAAATTTGCACTCACAGAATGAAGAAGAAAAGGGATATAGATTGTAAAAGAAAATAAAGTATGTTTATAAAGTGCGGGCGACGGAGGATGACCGTCGAGCAGAGGACGACTGCTGGGGAAAGAGCAATGACGGGGACGACCGACATGCTGGGGATATAAGAGATTATGATGGGGACGACCATCAAGTAATCTATAAGACTCTCTGGGGATTATAGGTAAATGAAATAAATGATGAGGTACGGTCATCAAAGGTGAAGAACGATCACCTAGCAGGGGACGACTGCTCTGTTGGGGATAAGATGAGGGACGATCATCTAAGGTGAAGGACGATCACCGGGCAGGGTACGGCTGCCGAAAGTACCACGACATAGGACGAATGTCGGGTAACAAGGTCGACGATGGGGACGGCCATCGGATAAAATGATGAAGGACGATCATCAGGAGGTGAAGGACGATCACCTAGCAGGGGACGGCTACTAAAAATATCACGACATAGGACGAATGTCGGATAGGGAGGGGTTCTATGAATAGAGACTCCACTGGGAATGATGAAGGACGATCATCAAAAAGGTGAAGGACGATCACCTGGAAGGGTACGGCTGCCGAAAAGGTATCATGACATAGGACGAATGTCAGATAGAAAGGAAATAGTTTAACAAGTTTGGTTGGGGACTTTGCTGGGGAATAGTAAACACGGACGAGTGTTTACATCCAAGAAATGAAAGGTATAAATGTTTGGCACTGTGTATAGATTAAAGATGCGGACGAGCATCCTTAAGACTATGATACGGACGAGTATCGGGTAGAAACAAACGCTTGACGCATGTCCAGAGATGATGATACAGACGAGTACCAACTGGTTAACAAAGAACACGGACGAGTGTTGATTCTGAGGGGACTCTTCTGGGGAATAATAGACACAGACGAGTGTCTAAATTCTAAAAAAGAGGTAAAAGTATCCGACATTGTGTATGGATTAAAGATGCGAACGAGCATCCTTAAGACTATGATACGGACGAGTATCAGTAGAGACAAACGCTGACACATGTTCAGAGATGATGATACGGACGAGTACCAACTAGTTAACAAAGAACACGGACGAGTGTTGATTCTAAGGAAGATAAGTGGTGTATACAAGATACGGACGAGTATTTGTATGAGTAACAAGTATGAGTAAGACACGGACGAGTGTATTATAAACAAATATATGATTTACAAAGTGTTTAGGTAACTGTACTGGGGGAGGTGATACGGACGGGTGTCAAGGAATTGCATGTATATGTATTTGTATGGTGAGTGCAAAGGGGACGCTTTGGCTTTCTGCTGGGGGTTTGACACGGACGGGTGTCAGGAAGTATCGGTATCTGTAAGAGAAACGTCGTGGCTCTCTGCCGGGGAATTTTGGGGAGCATTCTGTATATCATTGATGGATTGCCAGGATTTACAAGTGTTTGATTCGGGACATGGCTTATGACTATGCAACATGTTTGATTTTTGCTGTAATGCTCCGTTTTAGACGGAATGCTACGCTCTGTGGGGAGAATATGATGCAAATGTTATGATTATGCAAAGATAATGACCCAAGATTCGGATCCCGTTGTTGTGAAGATCTCTGACTGATCTGCTTGAAGTGGACATCCCAGCTGGGGATAAGATCATTGGTAGATCTGATAAGATGTATCTGCATGGGGAAACAAGTCACTGATAGACCCATCTCAGCAATGGGGGACCCAGCTGGGGTTGGCAGAAGCTTTCTTCACTCTGTTGTGAGATCTTCAAGTGTTGCTCTTCTGGATAGAGGTTGAAACTCTGTGGGGAGATGGTTCCCTATCTAGCACTCGGCTGGGGAAGGAGAAAGATCACTGAAAGATCTTCCTAGAGACTCCGGTGGGGATCCTGCTGAGGATGACACTTGACTCAGCTGGGAAGAGAACACCTCCGGTGCTACCCTGGAAGACGGACCGAATAGATAATGATTTGACAGCTTGCTGGGGAGAAGCTTTCATGCCCCATGCTGCGCTTTGGATACCTGCAATCCTGTAAAGACAGAGAACGCACAAGTACCCCGAGGTATCCCTTACTGGTTTCCATCATAGGAGTTTAGACACTCCTGGGAGTAAGTATATTTCCTGTAAACATGTAGTTTCAGAAAGACGCATCTGTATTTATGCGATCAGCAAATTAATGACATCGGACATTTTTTGCAAAATAAAAGAGTACGAGACAGTGTGACTGAAAATCTGATTTTATTAACTCGAGTGCCCTGAATTTGGAAAGATACATTCAAAGAAACGGATCCCCTGAAATGAGGGAATCGTTACAAATTGAAAAAAAAAAAGGTGCTGGCAATGTTGATGACGCTTCAAGGAGCTTCCCTTTTGCTATGACTCGTATGACATTTGACGTTCTTCTCGTCTTGCTTTCTGAAGAAGGTTGATTCTGAACGAAGCTTGAACCTTTCGAAACTTACCAAGTTGTAAGTGATACAGATGAATTCAGAATACAGTTGTTCGCTTATTCCCTTATTTTGCATGGATCGCCCTTTCGGGTTTTCAATCCATTGGGATACCCATTTTTTTCCTGAATTGTCAATGCGGCTTTTCAACTCAGCGGGTGTACATTTTTTGTTATTTTCCCTTATTTTTGCCCGAGTCTTTTATTCTGTTTTTGACTCGCCGGGATGACCTATTTTTGCCTGGACTTACATTCTGTTTTTATGTCCAGCGGGTCATTTCTATGCGAAGTATTTTTTAACTGCATCTGAATTCACAGGGGACAGGAAGTCTTCACCATCCATAGTGCTGAGCATCAGTGCTCCACCAGAGAAAACTTTCTTTACTACGAATGGCCCTTCATAGTTCGGAGTCCACTTGCCCCTGTGGTCTGTATGAGGAGGGATGAGTCTTTTCAGCACAAGATCTCCTACTTGGTATTCTCGGAGCCTGACTTTCTGATCGAAGGCTTTCTTCATCCTTTTCTGATATAGCTGCCCATGACAAATTGCAGCTAGTCTCTTCTCTTCAATCAGATTCAGTTGTTCGTATCGGGATCGGACCCATTCTGCTTCATTTAGTTTAACATCCATCAATACCCGCAGAGAGGGTAGCTCAACTTCAACAGGTAGGAATGCCTCCATACCATACACAAGCTGATACGGTGTTGCCCCAGTGGACGTTCTGATTGACGTACGGTACCCATGCAAGGCAAATGGTAGCATTTCATGCCAATCTTTGTAGGTAACCACCATCTTCTGTACAATCTTCTTGATATTCTTGTTAGCTGCCTCAACAGCGCCATTCATTTTTGGCCTGTAAGGAGAAGAATTATGGTGTTGGATCTTGAAGTCCCGACATAGATCTGCCATCATTTTGTTGTTTAAGTTGGAACCATTATCAGTAATGATTCGCTCGGGAACTCCATACCGATAGATGATATCTCTCTTCAGAAATCGGGCTACCACTTGCCTTGTAACATTTGCATAGGAAGCTACTTCAACCCACTTGGTAAAATAGTCAATGGCAACCAGGATGAATCTATGGCCGTTTGAAGCAGTCGGTTCAATCTTGCCAATCATATCAATGCCCCACATAGCAAAAGGCCAGGGTGAAGACATCACATTCAGAGGATTGGGAGGCACATACACCTTATCCGCATAGATCTGACATTTATGACATTTCCTGGCATAGGCACAACAGTCTGCGTCCATTGTGATCCAGTAATAACCTGATCTTAGCAACTTCTTAGCCATTGCATGTCCTCCTGCATGGGTACCAAAGGATCCTTCGTGCACTTCGTTCATCAACAAGCCTGTTCTGTTCTATCAACGCACCTGAGGAGTACCATATCAAAGTTTCTCTTGTATAGGGAACCATCAGTATTCAGAAAGAAACTACCAGCAAGCCTTCTTAATGTCTTCTTGTCATTGGAAGATGCCCCAGATGGGTATGTTTGATCCTCCAAGAAGCACTTAATGTCATGGAACCAAGGCTTATCATCATTTACAACGTCTGCTGCAAATACATATGCTGGTCTATCAAGTCTGGACACTGAAATCCGAGGTACGAAGTTGGCAGCTTGAACTTTGATCATGGATGAAATGGTAGCCAGAGCATCTGCAAACTGATTCTCGTCCCGAGGGATATACTCAAGCTTGACCGTTGTAAAGAAAGTCAATAACCTCCTTGTATAATCCCTGTAAGGTATCAGATGATCTTGGTGGGTGTACCATTTGCCGTTGGTTTGATTAATCACCAGAGCTGAATCTCCGAATACAGTCAAAGTCTTGATCCTGAGGTCAATGGCTTCCTCAAGACCCATAATACAAGCTTTGTATTCAGCTTCGTTGTTAGTGCAGTTGAAGGTGAGCTTTTCCGAGAAAGGCATGTGAACTCCTTTGGGTGTAATAAGTACTGCACCAACACCACGACCATTCATATTAACAGCCCCATCAAACATCATAGTCCATTCCTCTTCTGGGTCAGGCCCTTCAGTGTGAACGAGCTCTTCATGATCTTTTTCTTTTATGAACATGATGTCTTCATCAGGGAAGTCAAATCTCATAGGCTGGTAATCATCAATAGGTTGCTCAGCAAGATAATCAGACAATACACTGCCCTTGATGGCTTTCTGAGATGTGTACTGAATGTCATATTCTGTGAGGATCATTTGCCATCTTGCAACCCGTCCGGTAAGTGCTGGCTTCTCAAAAATATACTTGACTGGGTCCATCTTTGAGATCAATAAGGTAGTGTGGGTCAACATATACTGCCTCAGTCGGCGAGCAGCCCACGCTAAAGCACAACAAGTTTTCTCGAGCAGTGAATAACGTTGTTCACAGTCGGTAAACTTTTTGCTTAGGTAGTATATTGCATACTCTTTTCGACCAGACTCGTCATGCTGGCCCAGCACACACCCCATTGACTCTTCTAATACTGTCAAGTACATGATTACAGGTCTTCCTTCAACTGGAGGCATAAGGATCGGAGGCTCTTGTAAATATTCCTTGATCTTGTCAAAAGCCCTATGGCAATCTTCATTCCACCTGACCGTTTGTTCTTTTCTCAATAGCTTGAACAGGGGCTCACAGGTTGCTGTAAGGTGAGATATGAACCGTGAGATGTAGTTCAATCTACCTAGAAAACCCCAAACTTCTTTCTCAGTCTTTGGTGCAGGCATTTCTTGAATGGCTTTGACTTTATCAGGGTCAACTTCAATCCCTTTCTCGCTTACAATAAAGCCCAACAGCTTACCGGATCGTACGCCGAATGTGCACTTGTTGGGGTTCAACTTCAGTTGGTACTTCCTCAGACGCTTGAATAATTTCAACAGATTCACTAGGTGGTCTTCTTCTGTGAGGGACTTGGTAATCATGTCATCCACATAACATTCAATTTCTTTATGGATCATGTCGTGGAATAATGTTACCATAGCCCGTTGATAAGTTGCACAAGCATTCTTCAGTCCGAATGGCATCACTTTGTAACAGAATGTGCCCCAGGGCGTGATGAAAGTTGTCTTCTCCATGTCTTCAGGTGACATCTTGATCTGATTATATCCTGAAAATCCGTCCATGAAGGAGAATACCGAAAACTGAGCCGTATTATCAACCAATACATCAATGTGAGGTAAAGGGAAGTCATCTTTCGGGCTGGCTCTATTCTGATCCCGGTAGTCCACACACATCCTCACCTTGCCATCCTTCTTAGGCATAGGTACAATATTAGCGACCCACGACGGGTAGCTAGTTACAGCAAGGAAACCGGCGTCCCATTGCTTTTGTACCTCTTCTTTAATCTTCATTGCCATATCTGGGCGAGTACGGCGCAACTTCTGTTTTACTGGCGGGCAGTCTTCTTTCAAAGGCAGCTTGTGCATGACAATATCGGCGTCCAACCCTGGCATATCCTGATAAGACCAAGCAAACACATCCACATACTCTCGAAGCATGTCAATCAATTGCTCTTTCACTGAGTCTTGTAAGCAGGCCCCGATCTTAACCTCTTTCACATCTTCTTCCGTACCAAGATTAACTGTTTCAACCTCCTCCTGATGAGGAGTGATAACCTTCTCCTCTTGCCTTAACAACCTGGCTAGCTCTTCAGGAAGCTCATAATCTTCTTCAACCCCTTCGTCAGCTTGATTGATTGGATTGTCAAAGTCATACGAAGTTATAACAGTGTTGTTGTCGGTGCAGTCTGAAAGGCACTCTCTGCAAGGGTTTAGATTGTTCATTTTAGTGATCAATTTTAATCTTGTTTAGAAAAAGTGAAATGAAGTTTTCATTTTGGAAAACATTGCCATTTTATTTTTTGTACAAAAAGAAAAAATGAAAAACAGTGAGCGGAGAAGAAAAAGACTCATTTGCAAAAGATGTCCGATATTCATTGATTAATCCATTTGCACAAAATTACAAGATGGCCCGATTACAAAATGAGTCTTGTCATCTTGGGCAAGATGCAAGACTTGATGCATGCTTAAAAATACAGGAAATAATAATTACTCTGCAGGAGTAACCCTTATAATTTCCTGGGAAGACCAGTTAAGGACTTGGCTCCCCGGGATCCTTGGACGTATCCAGCTCTCCAGGTTGCGGTCGCTTTCTTCCTCGTCTTCCAAGTTGTTCACAGCATCCGGGGTGAGCATCCCCCCGCTAACAAAGTTGGGCTTCTTGGCAGCCTCTGATTGATCTTGTTGAGTTGGTCTGTAACCCAACCCAAATCTGTCTTCTTTCTTCTCCACGGGCAACAGTTTGCCCCAGCCTTGGGCAGTACCCTCTTCAACAACCCTCCGGGCTTGCTGATAAGATGTTATGGAGGTTCCCAGTACAACAGACGCTTCATTAATGTTCAGGGCCTCAAACCCCTGGCTCATGGTTTCATGGATTTCTCCATCCATTTCTATGTACTTGTACGTAGCCAGATGGCTAACAAAGATGTCTTCTTCCCCACAGATGGTGATGATCTGACCTTCCCACTCGAATTTCAGCTTCTAGTGAAGGGTAGACGTAACAGCGCCAGCAACATGAATCCAGGGTCTACCCAACAAAAAGATGTAGGCCGGCTGAATGTCCATCACATAGAAGGTAATTTTGAAGGTCTGCGGGCCAATCATCATAGGCAGATCAATCTCCCCAAGCACTGATCTTTTAGAGCCATCGAATGCTCTCACCACCAAATTACTTGGACGCAGTGCCAAGCCATCATACTCCAGCTTCACTAAGGCTTTCTTTGGTAGAACATTGAGTGAAGACCCAGTGTCCACCAGTACATGGGATAGAACAACACCCTTGCATTCTAGAGTGATGTGTAAAGCCTTGTTGTGGTTACGTCCCTCTGTTGTTAAGTCAGCATTGGTGAAGCCCAATCCATGACTGGTATTGACATTTGCCACCACAGTTTCTAGCTGATTAACGGTAATCTCCTCTGGCATGTATGCTACGTGCAGGACTTTCAATAATGCATTCCTGTGAGCTTCAGAACACATCAGCAGTGATAATATAGAGATTTTTGAGGGAGTTTGGTGAAGCTGATCCACCACTTTGTAATCACTTCTTTTGATGATTCTCATAAACTCGTCTACATCTTGCTCAAAAGATGTCTTCTGAGTTTCTTTAATAGTCGGCTCTTCAAATACCACACTCTTTCCTTTTGCTTTGGCAGCAGCTTCTGCTTCGGCATTAAGTCTTTGCAATTGTGAGGCAAAAAGGCGTCCACTTCTGGTGAAGCCTCCGCCTCCCCCAACATTATTAATCTGTGGAGAAGAGGTTGAAGAATCCAAGGTGATTTTCTCCCCGTTGCAGTAAAGATCAGAGCCATAATGCCAAGGTATGGCATTACTGCTTTCATAGGGAACTGGTCCAGGCACCGTGATGGTAATTGGACTTACTGCTGCAGAGGAGGGTACCGTAATGGTGTGCGGATCGTAGTAGATTGTAACTGGTGATCTGGCAGGAGGTGCCACTGCTTGTTGTTGGAAATTGTTACTTGGAGGAACATCTGATGGATCATAGTAAATGGTGACTGCTGAGACATCTTCATTAATTTCTGTTGGCGTTGTAGAAGATTCTACTGGTAAAAAGGATGCTGATGTTGTAGAAGAAATGGTTGTTGACATTTGATTTGTTGAAGTGATGGATGAAGCCATTGTTGATGATATTGATGAATCGGTAGGAATAATGGTTGCTGCTGTTGTAGAAGAATCAGGAATTGTTGTCAAAGGAATTGCTGGATTTGTAGGTGCCGTTGTTGAGATTTGAAGGATACCATCCTTGATAAGACCATCTATGCCACTTCTCAAATTATCACACCCGTTGACTGCAATGTTGCAATACCCGCAACCGAGCTCACACCCGGGAAACACCTGGTACTCTAGAAGCTGAGCTTTAATTTCTACCAGAGGTGTTCGAATTTGTGCAACACTGGTGATCAAAGTAGATGGTTTGTCTTCCTCGATGGCATTAATCCTTGGCCCACCATGGTTAGGCATAGGATTTCTGTTGACATTTGGAGGAGGTGCGAAGTTGAGGGCTTTAGAATCCACCAGATCCTGAACTTTCATTTGCAAAGCCCTGCATTTCTCTGTGTTGTGGCCATGTGCATTGGAATGGAAAGCGCACCTGGCGTTGACATCGTAATTCTTTGGGAGATTAGAGGGATCTGGAGGTGCCAATGTCCTTAGCTCAACCAAGTTAAGTTTCAGGAGTTGTGGCAACAAGGCAGCATAGGGCATAGGGATAGGATCAATCACCCTATTTGCCTGTGATGGTCTTTGCTGAAAAGGTCTTTGCTGTTGATTGCTGTTGTTGTTGTAGGCTCTCTGTGGAGGATACTGAACTTGCTGTTGATAATGGGGTTGTTGTGGTTGTTGATATGCTGGTTGCTGAGGAATCGGAGCTGGAATAGTGACAGCTGCTACTGATCTGTGGACATACTGAGGCCTGCCCCTGTTGGCATGAATGGCATTTGTCTCACCGGTCCTTCGAGGTCCCACAAAAGGTTTCCTGGAATTACTTGACGAACTTGCACCATTATCAGAAATCTTACCCATCTTTAGCAAACTTTCAATTCTTTCACCAGCTATAACCACGTCTGCGAAGCTAGTGGAAGAAAAGGCAGCCAACCTATCAATGTATGTTCCTTGCAAAGTATTCATGAACATGTCGGCCATCTCTCTTTCCGACATGGGCGGTTGGACAGCAGCAGCAAGCTGTCTCCACCTTTGGGCATATTCTCTGAAGCTTTCCCTGGAGGATTGAGACATTCCCATCAAGAGGGTCCTGTTAGGAGCCATGTCCAGATTGTATTGGTACTGCCTGATGAAAGCCTCAGCTAGGTCCTTCCAGCATCTGATAGTAGCTCTGGTCAAGTGTGAGTACCACTCCCTTGAAGCCCCAGTCAAACTATCTTCAAAATAGAACATCCACAGCTTTTCATCCATGGTATATGCTTTAAGTCTCCCCAGAAAGGACTGCAGGTGAGTTCGTGGACAGGAGGTTCCATTGTATTTCTCGAAGCACGGGGGTTTGAACTTGTGGGGAATTCTTACCCCGTCTACTAACCCCATATCCATTACATCAAAACCCAGGGAATTTTGAGACTCCAGAGATCTCAACTTCTCAGCAATTTCATCAAACCTCCTATCATAGACTTTATCACCAGCTCCCATGACAGTGAATTGCTCCTCTTGGGGGTCTTCTTGTAAGATCCTCCCCCCAGTAGTATTTCCTTGCACATTAGCCGAGATGTTGACTTCCGGATCTAGATGAGGTCCAAATACAGGTGGGTTAACATGAGGCTGACCCCTCTCATTGTTGCTTGTGCCTCCAGTCCCAGGATGAGGTTCCTCGGGAGTTTGTCTTTCTACCAATGCCCTTAACCTTTCTTGGGTCTGAGCCAGACCAGTCATCACAGTCATGAACTGGGCCATTTGGTTCCTCATCTCCACTCTTTCATTAGCCATCTGGGTCCTGACCTCAGTCAGGTCTTGCTGTACTTGCTCCATTATAATACCCGGAAGGTTGTTGCGTGTAGGATACCAGTGTGCACGGTTGACGGGGAACACTCTTCTGCAAGCAATATTTCCTGAGACACAACAGAGTTAGAACAAATAATAATAACAAAACCTACAAAACAAAACAAAAGTTAGTATGCAATGCAGCATGCTTATTTATTTTCCAAGGTATCCGGCTCGGCTCTTGGTTTTGACCTTTCCAGACCTCGAGGAAGATGCTTTGATGTTGCTTGAGAAAAGAAAACCCAAATGGAAACAAACTAACAAATATATTACAAATGGTGCATAACACATAGTTTGTTTTTTACAACACATGCCCCTGAGGGGTCAAAATACAACATAAAAGAAAAGTACATCAAATGAAAGCAACAACAAACAAAAAGTCAGACATCAAGTCCAAACTCATCCTCCTGAACCTCCTTCAAAAGTGCCTCAGTTACAGGACCATCCGGATGCTCTGTAATGGTCCTGATGAGGAGGTTCCTAGTGGCAATAGCAGTGGTCAGCTTCTTGTGCCTGTCTTGGTCCTTTGACCTCTTCAAACCAGCCCTAAGTTTCAACTCTGAAATCTCCTTCTGGGTTGCCAGCAGAGCTTCCTTTTGTTTCTTTTCAATGGCCTCTAACTGCCCAATCTTGGCTTGAGTTCTCTTATCTTCTTGGGTACGAGCTTCAGTGATCCTGACCCACCTAGCTTGACTTTCTTGCAGATAGAGATCAGTCCTAGCCTTCTGAAGCTTGGCCTCCTTACAGGAATTCTTCAATATTTGCTCCCCAGCTCTTGATTTCTTGATATAGTCCTCTGCTTTCTCAATCTTGGCCAGATGCTCCACTTTAAGCTTCTCCAACCTCTTAATGTCTAGACGACCATCACTCCTCTCCCAGAGGGTCTTCTTCAGAGCTTGAGACAGATTCTCATTCCTTTCCTTCAACTTCTCAAATTCTTCCAGGCTGACAGTGGCTGCTGGCTACACTGTAGAAGGTCTAGGTGTATCCTCAATGGTGAAGGGCATCCCAGAAATCTGAGCTCTAGCATGAGACCATTCATAGTACTGGGCTGAAGCAACATTATTGCACCTTCCAAGAATAGCCATCCCCTTGGTCTGGATGTTGTCCCAAGCCCAGGATGCTTGCCTGACAACAACTAGATTAGGCTTTATCTCACAATACAGGGTCTCAACTAAATCTTGCACTCTTGGAGGGTGAACCAAAGCATAGCCCAATTATCTCTTGAACAACAAAGGATTGTAGTTGATGCAACCCTTCACTCCTACTAGAGGTACATTGGGGTACTGCCCACAGCTAGTGATTATGTCCTTGCCCTTGGTGCTCTGGGTGCACCATCTGATGTCATCTGAAGTCAAAGCAATAAGTCTCTTAGCCCAATTCTTCTGTTGGTGAGGATTCAGGAAGGCATCAGTCTTGGGTAAGTATTTAAGCAACCAAGTGTGAAAGAGAGGAGCACAACATCTCACCAACTTTCCTCTTTGCTTCTCATTCCTTTGATGAACAGAATAATAGAAATCCCCCAGCAATGTGGGCACTGGGTTCCTCAAAAGGAAGAGATGAATGGCATTCTTGCTGATAAATTTGGGCTCGTCTGCAAATAGTATAACCCCATATATACTGAGGGCTAACAATGCACAAACCACCCTCCATTCTCCTAAGGAGGCCTTCAGGATGGCCTGAGAGATCAAGAAATCCAAGTGTAAGCCAGGGATCCCAGCTTTTGTTGTCATGTTCTGCTCAATCAAAGTAGGCTCCAAATACAGTGCCTTTGCCACCTCTCCATTGCTGGGAGAAGTCATCTCTGGGTTGAAGGGGACACCACCCCTGACAGGTACTCCAATCAATGATGAAAACTCTTCCAGCAGAGGTCCCAGCTGAAAGTTCTGGAATGTGAAGCATCTCAAAGGAGGGTCATAGAACTGTAGGCAGGTGTGGATCATACTCCTCTGAGAAGGGTCCAGGTCCATAACCATATCAAGGATGCCTCCATAATGCTCTCTGAATAATGGGATGTGGTCTGGAGTGATAAGTGCCTGGACCTGCCTGATACCAGTCAACACAGGCTCAAAGAAATGGTATGAAATGTTGCTTTTCCTGGGAGGAGCCATGATTGCTGAAGACAAGTGCTGATGAAGATCAAGACTGATGCTGGAGATGAGCCACTGATAGGCTGGTGCTGGTGATGAAGACAGCTGAAACAGGCAACTGATGAAGGTGGCTGAAGCAGATAACTGATGAAACAAAGGTCTCTGCAGATGAAGGGGTAAAAACCAAGCCAAATATGATGTGGATACCCTGAAAAACAAATAAACAAATGTTAAATGATGCAAATGATGAGTATGCAAATGATATGCAAGGGTTTGTGATCAAGCTGGATCTGATTAACTGTCTTGATATAAGTCCATGTATGTTCAAGAAATCCAGATGGAGGTTTAGAAGTCCAGTAACCAAGGTGGGGGACTCAAATAAAGAGTCATATGTCCAGGGTTAAATCACAAGAACTGTTCCAAAATGAGGTACTCTTAACCAAAACAAAGTAACAGGGTATGATGTGGCCAATGGTACCTGCAAACCTGTAAACAGCCCAAACCCCTCATAGGTAGTGTTCTAAAACAAGGATCCGCAGGCTTGGATCAGTTATGAGAAGTGTAAACACTTCTAACCCGGAGGTACAGTGTTTACAATAACCATAAAGGATCCTCCTCTAATTCACCTCAGTTTCTGAAGGTCATAATAAAGGTCATCCAGACTTAGCAGGCTTCCCAGATAGCCCTAGCACTACAGGAGATCTGTAGCACAGAGTTCTCAAGAAGAAACCCACATCTGAACCGTGTTTCATATTCCCGCACCAGACCGAAATGGAATGGGAAAGAACATGAACCACTCTAGCCTAGGTGTCACTCAGGTCCCAGGTATAGGACCTTAAACTCTCAGTAGAACCCCACCCACCAAGACAGAAGAACAGATCCAGCAATGATAATGACAGTATGAAATATGAAAGACTGTAAAGAAAGCAATAAATAAAACTGTACATAAAGCAATAAATAAAGCAACTATGTACACACAATTAGCACATAACACCCCAGTAAACACAAATCAAACAAGCGCTAGGAGGAACCCACAAAAAGAACCAGAAGCCCTGGTTACAGTATAAGGGTCCCCAGTAGAGTCGCCAAGCTGTCGCTCCTACCAAAATGACACGGGGCCAAGAGGGGTACAGACGCGAACGGTCGGCGAAAGAGGAAGAGAACACACAAGGGTGAACTCAGAAAGACAAGAGTCGCCAGCTAGGCATTTTTATCCCGGAGGAAAGGTAATGCTGCATAGACCTAGAAAGATATGGATAAGACGGTTGCGAACCAGAGAGACTGAGAAAGGGGGTTGGTTACAACCTAGGAAGGTATTAGCACCCAGATTGTCCGTCGTACTCGACGGGATCCACGCTTGAAAGATTTGTGTTTTAAAGGGGGAGTGCCAGTGCAATCTGTGTATCAAAGCTGGAAAGAATGCAAGTGTCAGTGTAAAAATAAAGTGAATTGAGATATGTGAAGTGTCAGTGTAAGAACAAGAGTGGAATGCTCAAGACTATGAGGCTTAAAGAATAATGCTGGAAGAGGGGGGATATACAGAGACTTTTGTTCGATAACTGTTAAGTTATGCCTACGTATCCTCTCGTGCAATAAGTGTATGACCTGTCTGGCTCAGGTGCTAACTGTCTTGCATTAGACGGAAGAAGAAAGTTCTCGTTTGTGAGTGAATAAGGTGAGAAAAGAATCCCGGAGGAGACGATTATTGTTGGTTTTTGAGGTTTTCAGTCTTTTATTTCTTTTTGGAGTTTGTCATAGGAAAATGAGCTTAAGACTAAACCAAGGATTAGTAAACTCATCACATCTTCCCTCTGATTAGGGGTAATGAGAATACCTTAAGTGTGAAGTAAGCACCTCACACTTAATCACCATGATGTAGGATTAAGATCATTAACCTACTTGTGATTATTTAGATGTTTTTGTTGTTTTTGTTTAGTGTTAAGTAATGAGTTTAAGCCATAATCAAAGATTTAATGGACCCATTACACCATCCTAATAGAAGGATAATAGATGAGAACATTTAAGCTGAGAAAGACTCCTCAACTTAATCCATGATTAGGGATTAACCTTATGACAAAACAAAGCCTTTATTAAATGGTTTTTAGTTAATGGTAAGATGAAGCAATGATTTTTATGGTTTGTAAGACAACTTGAGGGGGACTTGTCCATTAACAGTAGGGTTAGTCCTTCTTAACCAATTAAGGAAGAATTAGAACCCCAATGCAAGGCCCAAGTTACAAGCTTGATGTCTTGATGATTATTAAATGAATTGATTAAAGGATTTAAACACATTAAGGGTTTAACACTTAGGATTAAAGTTATACACTCCATCCTAATAGAAGGATGCAGGCATAAGCTTAATCACAAAGCCTTAAAGCCTTTAGGGTTTAGTCCCTGATTATGAGATGAGAAGAGAAGACTCAAAGATGACACAAAGGTAAAAGCTAAATGGGGGGACTAATAAAACCCTAATTGTTATCATGCTTGGAGATCCTAGGGTTTATGAGGTTTGCAAGAAGATCTTCAGAGAAACCACCAGGAAGGAAGCAGATGAAAGGAGCAAGAAGCCAAGAGAAGCAAAACAACTTGCTTCACTTAAGAAGACAAATTGCTTGAAGAAAGAAAGTAAGAGATGAACATGAATGAGTTAGCTCACTCTAATACACATACAAAAATTCAGAAAAGAAAGTATGAAAGAGATGAAAAGAGATTGTGAGAAGTGAAGGCAAATTCACTTCTCAAACAACTTACCACCTGAAATGTTAGCACAAGAAAATGAAATGCAATGAGAATGAGATGCAATGCCATGATCCAAACCAAAACCAGAAGCAAGAACATGATGTTAATGATGCTAAGAGAGGATGCAAGCACATGACAAAAGATGAGAATAATCATACAAGCACATGGATGCAAATGAAGCATGCTTTGAACCATGAATGTACATGAAAAGTTATGAAATGCAATGGACATATAACATGGCAAATGAAAGATGCAATGATCAAACATGATTCTAATATGTCCTAAGATGTATTATGAATCATGTGGATGCACAAAATGTCATGGCAAGTCATTGAATGCAAGCAAATGAAAGATGGATGCACATGAAAGCACAAATTAGGGTTTATGATCAACACACAAAGCAAAATTCAAAATCAGAAGCATATGGCATAATAAAAAATTGAAAATGCAATCAAAGATACCCTAAACCTATACAAGCTCACTGCCCAAAGGAGGGGACCTAACTCCTAACCTAGTGCAAGTTATGAATTTCCTAAGATTACTAGGGTTTTAAGGTACCTCATCAAGAAAAACACCAAACAAATTGGAAATGCAAGATCAATTCAAACCAAATTTATCCTATAAACTACATGCCATGAAGAATGCAATGCAAGAAGAACCATCATCAAACTCTCAAGGGTTAGGCAGAAAGGATTTTTTCAAAGTTTGCATAAAAATATTGCCTTAAAATGAATTTAATTCCAAAGAAAATGATCAAAATGCATCAAGAACAAAAACGAAATTTGGTGATTTTTAAAAACATAAATGCTATTTTAATTAATTAATTTCCATTAATTAATTAAAATATACATTTAAATATTTTAAAAATAATTTTTATGTGCAAAAAATAAAATAAAAATCATTTTCTGATTAAGAAAAATATTTGAAACAAAAATTTAGAGGGAAATATTTTTAGGATTTTTCTAACTATTTTAAAATAAATATGAAAGATAAATGAATAAAAATGAAATAAAAATGAATTTAAATGGAAAGTATGCAGGATCCAAGGCTGAGATTCAAAGTTATTTGGAGGGAGTTGACTGGCGCCTAAATGAGTGGTCTAGATTGCTTCTGACTAATTAATTTTAATTAAACTAATTAATTAAAGATTAGGGTTTAATGACTGATCTTGACCATCCATACACGCGGGAGTCAACCCCAGTCTACCTCATCTACGGACCAAATTTAAACCCTCATTAATTACTCAGATTAGGGTTAATGACCCTCAGGTGGCCGGAGAAGACTTCTGGTCGTCTTCTCCGGCGAGACCTTCAACCTATCTCTCTCAAAACCTCACTACAACGTGCCAAAATCTCCAGATTCACTCAACCAAACATCCTAAACAAGAATCCAACACCAAAACCTATTTATTTTTCATGAATCAAGAAGAACAAGCAAAAATCAATTTCACGGGCAATGTTTCAGACAGACCATACATCCTCATCTCTTCATCATTTTCAAAAATTCAAAGCTCATTGCATTCAGGGGAGCATGTAAATCATTTTAGTAACTTAAAACAAGGTTTCTGGAAAAAATAATTTTCGAAGCTATCTGAAGTGAAGCTTTCAGTTTGGAGCTTTCAGCCTGCCTCCTTGCTTTAAAGCTTCTCCAATGGACCTCCTGAAGATGTTTTGAGGTTTAGTTGGATTGGATAGTGGCTGATTTGTGAGTTTGATGGAGTTCTGTTCAGAGAGGGGAAAAATCGTGTTTGAGTTTCAGGGACTTTCAAGGCAAGGTGAAGGGTGGTTTTTGCTCTATGAAGCCTTTCTGAATGAATGGTGAAGTTGGTTTTGAGGTTTGATGCTTGTGTGATCAGATTCGAAGGAAAGTGCATAAGAGGTGAAATCTTGAAACTATGGCTTATGAAAGAGATCAGGCTTGTGTATGTTATGCTTTGAGTTGCTTTTTGTCCACTTATCACACCGTGATAGGTCTGTGGAGTTGGTGTGGCCTATGCTGATTGGTATGGGCCATTTTGCATAAAGTCCAAGTTAGGTGTACTTGAGGTATGGGCAAGTGGGAGGTTGTGATAGGAGCATGGTTTGGCTCAGCTGAGATCATGGAGTTCTTGTGGATCAGATTTTGTGAGCTGTAAAAGGTAGAGGCATGACTACATGAGTTTTTGCAAGTTGGTACATCTTTGGCCCCTTTGTGATTACTTGAAGCATAAGTCATGAAAATGGACAAATCTTTGGTGCATTCTGATCTTTAGGCATTGGTTTATGTTTTTGCAAAGGTTAGAAGTCACTTTGAGGTCTCATTTTGCCTCGACAGTAGGTTTTGCAACTTTGCCTCTTTGGTGTAAAACTTGAAATCATGTGATTTTGTCCAACTTTGACAAGCCATAACTTTTGATCCAAAATGAATTAGGATGAGTTCTTGTACTTTTTGAAAAAGGAATGATCCATTCTACAACTTTCATGACCAAAGTTTTCTCATTTGAAGCATTTTTGAATCAAAAAGAAAGGGTTGAAAAACTTTCCCAAAAAGGCAATTTTGCATTACAAGTCACTTTCCCAAAAAGGCAACTTTACAAATGGCTTGAAATTCTTCAACTTTGTGAACTTCTAACATCTTCTATGATCAAATAAAGATCATACACATTCAAAATGATGAAGAACACCCTTTGGTTAGGTTATTGGGGGCCTCAAATGCCCTGATTTTACACTGACTTGCTCAAGAAGTCAACTCTTGATCAGATGCCTTCCCTATGGAATTTCTTCATGAAAATTGATATGCATGATACCTATACCATATAGAGACCAATAGAAACAAGAATGACCAAAAAATTTGGAGTTATGGCCTCTGAAACCAAAACCCTAATTCTAGGTCATCTGTGCAGTTAAACCTGGCTCTGCTTCCATGCCATTCTCAGTTCTTGTGATTCTTTGACTTTCTTGACTTTTTGGGGATATAATATGATGCTTGAACATACATGGACCCTTTTGAAATGATTGATGACCTTTGTAGTGGCTCAAATGGCCCTTGGATGGCTCAGATCACAAACCCTAGATGCAGATGACTTAGAAGCAATGTAGTGAATCAAAAGTGCAATATGAGATGCTATGATTGAACTCATGCATATGAAAAGATCACAAGCCATGGTGAAATGGGTAAGGGCAAATTTGGGGTGTTTACACCAGTTTTGAGGTATATTACATAAGACCTGTAACATCTTCTCAACCTGAAATACTGCCCACAGAAGATACTTATACCATTTGCCAAGCATCTTTGTCTACCAAGTCTTGTTGTTATCCCCATTTGAGTCTTGTTTCAGTACAACAGTCTCATTTTTTCGCGTCTCAGGCTCTCGTTTAAGTACAACGATCTCGTTTCTTTCGAGTCTCCATTTAAGTACAATGGTCTCGTCTTTGAGTCTTGTTTCAGTACAAAAATCTCATTTTTTCGCGTCCCCGTTTCAGTACAATGGTTGCGTCTCACAATCTCGTTTAAGTACAATGATCCTATCCCTTTTGGTCTCGTCTCAGTGCGATGATTATGGATTGGTTGATACCATCTCCATGTTAGATCGGTTGATCTTATTTGAGTTGTAAATCGGTTGATATTACTTCTCTTCGAGCCGTAAATCGAATGATATTACGTTCTCGTTTTCCTAGTTATGGATCGGTTGATACCATCTCCATGTTAGATTGGTTGATCTTATTTGAGTTATAAATCGGTTGATATTACTTCTCTTCGAGAAGTAAATCGGATGATATTACGTTCTCGTTTTCCTGGTTATGGATCGGTCGATACCATCTCCATGTTAGATCGGTTGATCTTATTTGAGTTGTAAATCGGTTGATATTACTTATCTTCGAGCCGTAAATCGGATGATATTACGTTCTCGTTTTCCTGGTTATGGATCGGTTGATACCATCTCCATGTTAGATCGGTTAATCTTATTTGAGTTGTAAATCGGTTGATATTACTTCTCTTCGAGCCGTAAATCGAATGATATTACGTTCTCATTTTCCGGGTTATGGATCGGTTGATACCATTTCCTGGTTGGATCGGTTGATCTTATTTGAGTTATGAATCAGTTGATATCATTTCTCTTCGAGCCATAAATCGGATGATATTACGTTCTCATTTTCCTGGTTATGGATCGGTTGATATCATCTCCATGATAGATCGGTTGATCTTATTTGAGTCGCAAATCGATTGATGTTGCGTTAAGTCCTGTTTCGCCAACAGGCACCTTCCGTGGCTTGGTCCTGCCTAGCAGTCGCGTGTTTTCTTTATGGCTTGGTCCTACCCAGTAGTCATATTGATTGAGTTCCATTCCGCTAATGGTCTCATTAAGTCCTGTTTCGCCAACAGGCATCTTCCGTGGCTTGGTCCTGCCCAGTAGTTGCGTGTGTTTTCTTTATGGCTTGGTCCTGCCCAGCAGTCATATTGATTGAGTTCCATTCCGCTAATGGTCTCGTTAAGTCTTGTTTCACCAACAGGAACCTTCCGTGGCTTGGTCTTGCCCAGCAGTCGCGTGTGTTTTCTTTATGGCTTGGTCCTGCCCAGCAGTCATATTGATTGAGTTCCATTCCGCTAATGGTCCCGTTAAGTCCTGTTTCGCCAACATGCACCTTCCGTGGCTTGGTCCTGCCCAGCAGTCGCGTGTTTTCTTTATGGCTTGGTCCTGCCCAGCAGTCATATTGATTGAGTTCCATTCCGCTAATGGTCTCGTTAAGTCCTGTTTCGCCAACAGGCACCTTCCGTGGCTTGGTCCTGCCCAGCAGTCGCGTGTTTTCTTTGTGGCTTGGTCCTACCCAGCAGTCACATTGTCGAGCTCCGTTTCGCTAACGATCTCGTTTTGGTTTGTCTCGCTCAGCGTTCAGTACAGTTTTTTGGCATTGGTTCTATTCCACCTGGTTCTATTTCCGATACCTATTCAGAGGTAAAAAAAAGGGAGTAAAAGGCAGATGGCATTTCTACTATCCACCGAGTTCAAATTTCCAGATTTTATTCGAGTATTCAATCACTCCATACCTTGAATTTCCAAAAGCTTTCGCAATTACTCATTCAAGCTTGCAGATGATTGAATAGGGGCAGCTGTAATACCTCAAAATTTGCCCTCTCATTTCCTCAACATTTTGCATAGCATTTTGCATTCATAAACTCATAAAATAACCAAAAACATTGCATCATGTATAGCATATCTGAGGCATGGGTATGTGATTAATGATTGGAACAACTGAGGGAATTACAAAGGCAATCACATAACCACAAAGCTTCTCAACCTGGTGCGAAGGGTTCACAACATCCCACAAGTCTTCACTTAAAGCCACGAGCCATGGAAAGATGGGGTTTAATTAAAGGAGGCAAGCAGTGCAATATCTCCTGATGAAAAGGGTCAAATTAGGGTTTCACTTCTACTGGGCTTCTCCATGAAGTTTCGATTCAAAGAGGATTCCTTTGTATTATATATGATGTCAAAGGCATAGGGTTCAAATCTCGTCCACAAATTCATTTTGGAAGGGGTTCGACTGGCCAGACGATGAAAAATCGAGGAATCGGGGAAAAGGCAACCGAGCTAGGTAAAAAAGGTCAATTCCTGACTTTTAAGATCGAAATCATGAAATAAGGGTTACAATGATCCTATGGTTCAAATTTGGTCAAGAAATGATGGAGGAATCATAAAAAAAAATCAAAGAAAAATCATTTGAAAAGTGGTTGGTTTTGCATTTCTCTCCACTTTTCCTTCCACTTTCCTTCCACACTTCCTTTCATTCTTTCCCTCTTGTTTTTCCATTTCAATTCCACTCCATTTACCTTGGAAACTTCTACCATGTTCTACCATCTTCTAGAATGTTCATTCTCCTAACCTAGCTCCATTGCTAAATCCTAACCTCATTACCAAACCATAATTTTGGATCCCAAGCCTAATTTTTGGGCCCCAAACCTAAGCCATATTTAATCCATTTTCATCCAAACCAAAGAAAAAAAACACACAATTTTCATTCACAAGATTCTTCCCTCTTTCACAATCACTTTATCTCTCTCACTTTTTCTCCATTTCCATTTTCACCAAAGCTTTTTTTGAATAAGCTCTTCAAGTTTCACATTGAAACTTGAAGATCTTAAAGCTTAAGCCTTCAACCTCAATTGATTGTGGATCGTGGAAGAAGAAGCTACTGAATTTTGGTGAAGGTTTTGACTTATCGGAAGCACACGAAGGTTCAAGCATCAAGAACACATTTATTTTGCGGTTTCGCGGTTTTCTTGGTTTCTCTTCAATCAAGCTCCGATGCTTGCAACATTCACCGAAGCACTTCTCCGCTTCGTAGGTTGGTGATCTAAATCACTTTTCCTTTAATTTATTCTCTTCATCTCGCCATTTCGGCATTCTTTAAGGGCTTTTCATATTGCTTATGTTTGATTACGTGTTCGTTAAGTTTTGCTTGCGATTTGTGTTTTTGATGGATTAGAAGTTAGGATTGTAGCTTGTTATAGATTCTAGCATGTGTAAATAAGTCCCAATTAAGTAGAAATTAGTGTTAGCATGTTCCTAGGAATGTTAGGGATCATTAGAAGTGAGTTTGTGGCCAAAAGCACTTATTTCAAAAGCATTTTTCACTTTCTGTTCAGCGTTAACCAGTTAACGCATTTGGTTAACCGATTAACGCATGCGTTTTTGGCCAAAATGCTGTATTTTTCTGTCCGTTAACGGGTTAACCAATTTGGTTAACCGGTTAACGCTGTTCATTTTTGGATTTTTAGCTTATTTTCTTGCTCAATCTTGCTTCCTAGTGCCTCTAATGTTCATGTATGTTTAGGTAGTGATTTTAGGGAATTTTTGGGTCCATTTCCAGTAGCCAATTCATTTGTTTCGAGTCGTTTCGACATGATTCCGTTCACTTTTCTATGTTTTGTGTTAAATGTGCAAATGTGATATAATTGATTCTTGATGTTGTTTTTCTACACTTTAATCATTTGTTTCACATGTTAATTGCTTGCTTAAATTCAACACATGCTTCATGATTATTGTCATTGCTTGCTTGATTGATAAAGTGATTAAATACCATGTTGATTTTTTGCCAAAAGTGATTAAATGCTTCACATGTTCATGCAAGTTTCTTGTGCTTAATTGATCATATCTTAACACGAGTTCAATTCTGATTTTTATGCCATGCATGTGTAACAATTGATGCTTGTAGTGATACTTGTTCAATCTCAAGATAAAATGCTCATTTGTGCAACATGAAAAAGTATGTTTGTTCTTGATTGATCATTGCCATTTTTAATAAAATAAATGATGTAAACAAATTCACATGTTTGAGTTCATTTTGTGATGCATGTAGATTCATGTTAAGTGACATTAATGTGTTGTTTATCATTCACTTTGTGCACAAAAATGAAAATAACCAAATCTGGATTTTGCATTTCATAGCTGTTTTTGTATATAGGTGCTGTAAAATATATGCTGTTTGTTATGTTAGCATGCTGTTTGTAACCTTTTACACCTACCTTTTCATGTTGCATGCTGGCTGTTGTAAACACCCCAAATTTTCCCTCACTAAGGTCATACCATGGCTTGTAATCTTTTTCATTTGTATAAGTTCAATCATATCATCTCATATTGTATTTTTGCTTTACTGCATTGGTTCAAAGTCATCTGCATCTAGGGTTTGTGATCTGAACAATCCCTGAGCTATCTGAGCAATTCCAAAGGTCTTCAATCATATCAAGAGGGTCCATGTATGTTCAAATATCATATTGTATCCTCCCAAGATCAAGGAAGTCAAAGAATCATAAGAACTGAGAAAGGCATGGAGGCAGAGCCAAGGTTTAACTACACAGATGACCTAAAATTAGGGTTTTGGTTTCAAAGGCCATGACTCCAAATTAGGGTTTTGGTCATTCTTGATTCTATTGGTCTCTATATGTTATAAGGATCCTATACACCAATTTTCATGAAGAAATTCAATGGGGAAGACATCTGATCAATAGATGACTTCTTGAGCAAGTCAGTGTAAAATCAGGGCATCTGAGGCCCCCAATCATCCAACCAAAGGGTCTTCTCCATCATTTTAGGTGTATATGATCTTTATTTGATCTTATAAGTAGTTATAAGTTCACAAAATTGAAGAATTTCAAGCCATTTGCAAAGTTGCCATTTTGGGAAAGTGACTTTTAATGCAAACTTGCCATTTTGGGAAAGTTTTTCAACCTCCTCTTTTTGATTCAAAAATGCTTCAAATGAAAAATTCTTGGTCATGAAATTTGTAGATTGGATCATTCCCTTTTCAAAAATTACAAGAACTTGATCTAATTCATCATAGAACTCAAGTTATGGCCTTGCAAAGTTGGGAAAAATCACAAAATTTCACTTATGTACCAAAGAGGGAAACTTGCAAAAACTCATACCAAGGCAAAGTGTGACCTCAAAGTGACTTCTAACCATTACACAAACATCATACATGACCTATAATTCATAATTTCCCAAAGAAATCTCAAGTTTCATGCCTTGATCATCAAGTATTTCAAAAGGGGCCAAAACCTTCACAATTTGCAAAACCACCCACAAACTTCATCCCACTTGCTATCTTGCCTCAATTTGAATTCCATGGACCTCCCTAAAGCCACCTGCGCAGGACACCCCATTGTCCTTGGCCTGCCATGAGCCCATACCTCCAAAGACAACTTTGTTGACTTTATGCAAAATGAGCCATACCAATCACACTGCTCCACAACAACTCTCTGCCCAATCAGAACATGTTATGTGGACCTAAAGCAACTCAACACACACAACAACACAACCTGAATCTTCCCACAACTCAGCATTCACCAAAATCCCCTCTTATGCATTTCTCTTCGAAACACACAACTCAGCCATCAAAACTCCAAACTTTTTCCACCATTCAACTCCACATTCATCACTGATCATTTCTCACCCTTCATTTTGCCTTGAAACACCCCATATCAAAAACACGATTTTCACACTCCTTGACCTGAGCTTCAGCAAACTTCCAAAAGAGTCCATAAAAGCTTCAGCCAAGCATCCCAGAGGCAAGACGGAGTCAAAAGAAGGAGGAAAGGTCCAGACAGTGTCATTTTCGAAAGCTCCATTTCAGGTAACATCAAGAACAAATTTTCCAGAAATGATTTCTTAATTTCTTAGATTGTTCTCCATGCTTCACTGATCACACTGCACCTTTTGGTTTTGAAAATGATTCAGTTTTAAGCATGTATGAAGCTTCTGAAATTTCTGAAAGATTTTCCGTTTTGCTTCGAATCTCATTGTTCATGTGAAATAAATGTTGTTTGATGGCTGAATCTTGTTTAGAATGGGGTGGGGATCATTTCTGGAGAGTTTGTTGGTCTGATTTTACGGATTGAGTGAGATAGCAAGAGTGGATGGCCGGAGAAGATGACCGGAACACTGTTCCGGTCACCTGAAAGTAGTTAGGGCATAATCCTGTAATTAGGGCTAAGTTTGAACGTGGACCCTTGGATTTGTGATTGGCGCGTGTTCTGATGGCCAGGATTGAATCATTAATTTTTAATTAGGTTTAATTAAATGAATAATCAGAATTAGTCAGGTTTGAACCTGGGCCGTCCAGATGCGCGCCCAGTCAAACCTCTTAAGGCCCAGATTTCATCTCCACCACCCATTCAGCATACTTCCCTTTTATTTAATTTTTATTTCATTTTATTTGTTTTATTTTCTACGAATTTTTAAAAATAGTAAAACATATCAAAAAATTCTGAAAATTTTTGTTAAATCTTTTATGATTTTTCAGAACCCAAAAATATTTTTATTTTTATTTTTTGCATTAAAAAATATTTTTAAATCATTTAAATGTTTATTTTTAATTAGTTAATGAAAGTTAATTAATTAAAAATACATTTGGGTATTTAAAAATCCCAAGAAAATTCAGAGAGCATTTTCAAACATTTACAAACATTTACAAACTCACAACACAAATTTATTTTTGGTTTTGATCATACTTTGGCAATTTTCATTTGAATTAGGGTTCTTTAATTTGAATATTTTTAACCCTAACTTCAAAAATTCATAACTTTTGATCCAAGTTGAGTTTGTGAATGATTATTTTTGCTTTGTGTTATGCATCCTTTCAAGCATCTAAAAACCTTTTGTTTCATTTTTATCTTTCATTTTCCATTTGTTTGGCATTTTCCCTTTTGGATCACCCTTAAAACCCTAGCAAACTTAAAAAAATCATAAGTCCTTTAGGGTTTAGCTTCTGACCTTCTCCTTTGGGCAGTGAACTTGTATAGGTTTAGAGTACCTTTGATCCCATTTTCAATTTTTTATCTTGGCATTTGCTTCTGATTTTGAATTTTGCATTGCATCTTGTACATAAACCCTAATCTTTGCTTTCATTTGCATTCATTCTTCATAAGCTTGCATACATAAACTTGCCATGACATTTTGTGCATCCAAATGACATATGAGACATCTTAGGACATATTAGAATCATGTTTGATCATTGCATCATCCAATTGCCATGCTTTTGCTTTCATTTGATGTGATATGCATTCATGAACTTTCATGCCTCCTTTCATGCTTCATTTGCATCTTCATCCCTTGTATGATCCTCCACATCTCATGACATACATTTGTATCATATCTTAGCATCACTTGCATCTTGATCTTGCTTCTGGTTTTGGTTTGCATTATTGCATACTTTTCATTTTCATTTCATTTCATTTCTTGCTGCTAACTTTTCAGGTGGTAAGTGTTTGAGAAGTGAATTTGCCTTCACTTCTCATCTCTTTTATGCATTCTTTGCTGCATTTTACTTGTGAATTAGAGTGAGCTTTCTCATTCATGTTCCCTCTTCACCTTCTTTCTTCAAGCAACTTATCTTCTTAAGTGAAGTAAGTTGTCTTGCTTCTTCTTGCTTCTCCTTCCTTCATCCAGCTTCTTCCTTGGTGGCTTTTCTCTTGAAGATCTTCTTGCAAGCCTCATAAACCCTAGGAACACCCAAGCATGATCACAATTAGGGTTTTATTAGTCCCCCATTAGTTTTACCTTTGTGTCATCTTTGTGTCTTCTCTTTTCATCTCTTAATCAGGAACTAAGCCTTAAAGGTTTTAAGGCTTTGTGATTAGGGTTATGCCCGCATCCTTCTATTAGGATGGAGTGTATAACTTTAATCCTAAGTGTTAAACCCTTAATGTGTTTAATTCCTTTAATCAATTCACCTAATAATCACTAAGACACCAAGCTTATAACTTGGGCCTTGCATTAGGGTTCTAATTCTTCCTTAAATGGTTAAGAGGGACTAACCCTAGTGTTAATGGACAAGTCCCCCTCAAGTTGTCTTACAAACCATAAAATCCACTTCTTAATCTTAACATTAACTAAAATCCACTTTAATAAAAGTTTTGTTTTGTCATGAGGTTAATCCCTAATCATGGATTAAGTTGAGGAGCCTTCCTCAGCTTAAATGTTCTCATATATCATCCTTCTATTAGGATCGTGTAATGGGTCCATTAAATCCTTGATTATGGCTTAAAATCATTACTTAACACTAAAAAAAACAACAAAAACATCTAAATAAATACAAGTAGGTTAGTGATCTTAATCCTACATCATGGTGATTAAGTGTGAGGTTCTTACTTCATACTTAAGGTATTTTCATTACCCCTAATCAGAGGGAAGATGTGATTAGTTTACTAACCCTTGGTTTAGGCTTAAGCTCATTTTCTTATGACAAATCCCAAAAGCAAATAAAAGATTGAAAACACCAAAAACAGACAATAATCGTCTCCTCCAGGATTCTTTTCTCATCATACTCACTCACAAACGAGAACTTGCTTCTTCCGTCTAATGCAAGACAGTTAGCACCTGAGCCAGACAGGTCATACACTTGAGCATAGACAAGTAAGCAGTTCACAAGTCAATTTACCTTTCAGTCTCTTTGAGTCGAACTACGGTGTTCTGACTTCCTCATTGCACGAGAGGATACGTAGGCATAACTTAATAGTTATCGAACAAAAGTCTCTGTATTTCCCGCTTTTCCAGCATTATTCTTTAAGCCTCATTGTCTTGAGCTTTGGACTCTTTCCTTACACTGACACTCTCTTGTTTCACTTCACATTTTCTTTTACACTGACACTTGCATTCTTTTCCAGCTTTTGTACACAAAATAGCACTGACACTATCCCTTTAAGCACAAATCTTTCAAGCGTGGATCCCGTCGAGTACGACGGACAATCTGGGTGCTAATACCTTCCCAGGTTATAACCAACCCCCTTTCTCAGTTTCTCTGGTTCACAACCGTCTTATCCATCCTTTCCTAGGTTTATGCAGCATTACCTTTCCTTCAGGATAAAAATGCCTAGCTGGCGACTCTTTTCAGTTCATCTTCATGTTCTCCCTTCGCCGACCGTTCGCGTTTGTACCCCTCTTGGCCCTGTGTCATTTGGTGGGAGCGACAACTTGGCGACTCTGCTGGGGAAATAAATATTGCAACCATGGCTTCTGGTTCTTTTTGTGGGTTCCTCCTAGCGCTTGTTTGATTTGTGTTTGTTGGGGTGTTATGTGCTATGTGTGTTTATTTATTTTGCTTTATTTACTGTTTTATGTACAACTTTATTTACTTGCTTTCTTTACAGTCTTATGCATATTTCATACTGTCATCTGCTGGATCTGGTTTGCTGTTTTGGTGGGTGGGCTTCTATTGAGAGTTTAAGGTCCTATACCTAGGACCTGAGTGACACCTAGGCTAGAGTGGTTCATGTTCTTTCCCATTCCATTTCGGTCTGGTGCGGGAATATGAAACACGGTTCAGATGTGGGTTTCTTCTTGAGAACTTTGTGCTACAGATTTCCCGTAGTGCTAGGGCTATCTAGGAAGCCTGCTAAGTCTGGATAACCTTTATTATGGCCTTCAGAAACTGAGGTGAATTAGAGGAGGATCTTTTATGGTCATTGTAAACACTGTACCTCCGGGTTAGAAGTGTTTACACTTCTTATAACTGATCCAAGTCTGAGGATCCTTGTTCTAGAACATTACATGTGAGGGGGTTGGGTTGTTTACAGGTTTGCAGGAACCCTTGGCCACATCATACCCTGTTACTATCTTGTTTAAGAGTACCTCATTTTGGACAGTTCTTGTGATTAACCCTGGACATGTGACTCTTTATTTGAGTCCCCCACCCTGGTTACTGGATTTCTGAGCCCTCATCTGGACTTTTGAACATACATGGGCCTTATATTAAGATAGATAATCAGATCCAGCTTGATCACAAACCCTTGCATATCATTTGCATATATCATTATTGCATCATTTAACATTTGTTTGTTTACTTTTCAGGGTATCCATTTCATTGTATCTTGGTTTTGGTTTTGACCCCTTCTTCTTCATAGACCTCTGCTTCAGCTGTCTTCATCAGTTATCTGCTTCAGTTATCTCCATCATCACCTGCATCAGTTTGTCAGAGACTTACTTTCAGCATCTCAATCTATGATCTTCATCAGCACTTATCTTTAGTTTCTTCATCAACGCTCATGGCTACTCCCAGGAAGAGCAACATATCCTATCACTTCTTTGAGCCTGTATTGACTGGAATCAGGCAGGTCCAGTCACTTATCACCCCTGACCATGTCCCACTGTTTAGAGAGCACTATGGAGGTATCTTGGATATGGTTATGGACCTTGATCCTTCTCAGAGGAGCATGATCCACACATGCTTGCAGTTTTATGACCCACCACTGAGATGCTTCACATTTCCAGACTTCCAGTTAGGGCCTCTGCTGGAAGAGTTTTCTTTAATGATTGGAGTACCTATCAGAGGTGGAATTCCCTTCAACCCAGAGATGACTGCTCCCAGAAATGAAGAAATAGCAAGGGCACTGTACTTGGAGCCTGCCCTTATTGAGCAAAGTATGACAACAAAAGCTGGGATTCCTGGTTTGCATTTGGACTTCTTGATTTCTCAGGCCATCCTGGAAGCTTCATTGGGAGAGTGGAGGGCAATCTGTGCACTGTTAGCCCTCAGCATATATGGGGCTATACTGTTTGCAGATGAGCCCAAATTTGTCAGCAAGAATGCCATCCATCTGTTTCTTCTGAAGAACCCAGTACCCACATTGCTAGGATATTTTTACTACTCCATTCATCAGAGGAGTGAGAAACAAAGGGGGAAGTTGGTAAGATGTTGTGCTCCTTTGTTTTACACCTGGCTGCTCAGACACCTGCCTAAGTCAGATGCTTTCTTGAACCCACATCAGCAGAAAAATTGGGCCAAGAGGTTCATTGCCTTAACTTCAGATGATATCAGATGGTGCACCCAGAGCACCAAAGGCAAGGACATTATCACTAACTGTGGACAATACCCAAATGTGCCTCTAATAGGAGTGAAGGGTTGCATAAACTACAATCCTTTACTGTTTAAGAGACAATTGGGATATGCCTTGGTTCACCCTCCCAGAGGGCAGGATTTAGCTGAGACCCTATATTGTGAAGTGCAACCTAATTCAGCTGTTGTCAGACAAGCATCTTGGGCTTGGGACAACATCCAAACAAAAGGGGTAGCTATTCTTGGAAGATGTAATAATGTTGCTTCAGCTCAGTACTCAGACTGGTCCCGTACTAGAGCTCAGATTACCAGAATGCCTTTCACCTTGGAAGATATACCTGGGCTATCCACAGTATAGCATGCAGCAACAGTTAGCCTGAAGGAATTTGAAAAGTTGAAGGAAAGGAATGAGCAGCTATCTCAAGCCTTGAAGAAGACTCTTTGGGAAAGAAGTGATGGTCGTCTGGACATTGAGAGATTGGAAAAGCTCAGGGTGGAGCATCTTGCCAAAATTGAAAAGACAGAAGACTACATAAGGAAAGCGAGGGCTGGGGAACAGATATTGAAGAATGCCAGCAAGGAGGCCAAGATTCAGAAAGCTAGGGTGGAGCACTATCTGCAAGAGAGTCAGGCTAGGTGGTTCAGGATCACCGAAGCCCGTACACAAGAAGACCAGAAGACTCAAGCCAAGATTGAGCAGCTAGAGGCCAATGAGAGGAAGCAACATGAAGCTCTATTGGCTGCACAGAAAGAGATATGAGAGTTGAAGCTCAGAGCAGGGTTGAAAAGATCCAAGGACCAGGACAAGTATAAGAAGCTGACCACTGCCATTGCTACCAGGAACCTCCTCATTAGGACCATTACAGAGCACCCAGCTGGTCCAGTGACTGAGGCACTCCTAAAGGAGGTCAGAGAAGATGAGTTTGGACTGGATGTCTGACTTTTTGCTTGTTGTTTGTTTCCATTTGATGTACTTTTCCTCTTTTGTTGTATTTTGACCCTCAATGGGCATGTATTGTAAAACAAACTGTGTATTGTTCATCAGTTGTACTATATGTTAGTTTGTTTTCATTTGGGCTTTCTCTCAACAACATCAAGCATCTTCCTCGAGGTCTGGAAAGGTCAAAACCAAGAACTAAACCAGATACCTTGGAAAACAAATAAACATACTGCATTGCATACTAACTTTGTTTTTGTTTTGTAGGTTTTTGCTATTATTTTTGTTTCTAACTTTGTTGTGATCTCAGGAAACATTGCTCGTCGCCTTGTGTTCCCTGTCAGCCGCACGCACCGGTACCCGACTCGTAACAACCTTCCCGGCATTCAAATGGAACAAGTATAGCAGGACCTAAATGAGGTCAGAAATCAGATGGCCAATGAGAGAGTAGAGAAGAGAAATCAGATGTCTCAGTTTATGGCAGTGATGACTGGCTTAGCACAGAGTCAAGAAAGGTTAAGAGAGCTGGTGGAAAGACAAACTCCTGAGGAGCCTCATCTGGGAACAGGAGGAACTAGCAACAATGAACGGGGACAACCTCGTTTTGACTCACCAGAATATGGACCTCATCTGAATCCAGAAGTTAACATCCCAAGAAATGTTCAAGGTAATACTGCTGGGGGCAGAATCCTGCAAGAGGATCCCCAAGAAGAACAATTTACCGTTATAGGGGCTGGAGATGAGGTATATGACAGGAGATTGGATGAGATTGATGAAAAGTTAAGATCTTTGGAATCTCAGAATTCTTTGGGCTTCAATGTGATGGACATGGGCCTAGTAGATGGGGTGCGAATTCCCCACAAATTCAAACCCCCATGCTTTGAAAAGTATAATGGTACCTCCTGTCCTCGCACTCATCTGCAATCTTTCTTGGGACGGCTCAAGGATTATACTATGGATGAAAAGTTATGGATGTTCTGATTTGAGGACAGTCTGACTGGAGCTTCTAGAGAATAGTATTCGCACCTGACTAGAGCCACCATAAGATGTTGGAAGGATTTGGCCGAAGCATTCATCCGTCAATATCAGTACAACCTGGATATGGCTCCCAATAGAACTCTTCTAATGGGCATGTCTCAGTCTTCTAGAGAGAGCTTCCAGGATTATGCTCAGAGGTGGAGACAGCTAGCTGCTGCTATCCAGCCACCCATGTCAGAAAGGGAAATGGCTGACATGTTCATGAACACATTGCAAGGGACTTATATTGATAGGCTGGCTGCTTTCTCCTCTACCAGTTTTTCTGATGTGGTCATAGCTGGTGAGAGGATTGAAAGTCTCTTGAAGATGGGTAAAATCTCCGACAGTGGTGCAAGTTCCTCCAGCAATCCCAGAAAACCTTTTGCGGGACCCCGAAGGGCAGGTGAAACAAATTCTATTCATACAAGCCGGGGCAGGCCCCAGTATTCTCACAGGTCAGTAGCAGTTGTTACCATCCCAGCTCCAATTCCATAACAACCATCATATCTTCAACAACAACAACAACAATATCAACAACAAGATCATTATCTACAACAAAGGTCGTATAACAACAACAACGGTAATCAACAACAGCGTCCTTTCCAACAAAGACCATCTCAGGCAAATAGGGTAATTGACCCAATCCCAATGCCGTATGCTGCACTCTTGCCACAACTCCTAAAGCTCAACCTAGTTGAGTTAAGGACGTTGGCTCCTCTAGATCCTCTTAATCTTCCAAAGAACTATGATGCAAATGCCAGGTGTGCATTCCACTCAAACGCACCGGGGCATAATACTGAAAAGTGTTGGGCCCTACAGATGAAAGTCCAGGATTTGGTGGACTCAAAAGCTCTCAATTTTGCGCCTCCTCTGAACGTCACAAGAAATCCAATGCCTAGTCACAACGGGCCTAGGATTAATGCTATTGAGGAGGGCAAACCATCCACATTAATTAGTAGTGTTGCACATATCCGAACACCTTTGGTTGAAATCAAAGCTCAGTTGTTAGAATGCCAAGTGTTCCCCGGGTGTGAGGTCGGCTGTGGATATTACAATATTGCCATTAATGGATGTGAGAGACTGAGAAACGACATAGATGGCCTCATTAGAGATGGCATTCTTCAGATTACAACAACATCGACTACAACTCCAACAATTCCTTCATCAACAGTCACAGATGCTCCTACAACGTCAGCAACCATTGTTCCAACAGATTCGACTACAACTCCAACAAATATTCGATCAATCACTTCAACAGATACAGATTCAGTCACAGTTCCTGCTACAACTTCAACACCCGTCCAGTCAACAGTATCGTCTACAACATCAGCAACAGTTAATGAAAGCGTCTCAACGGTTACGATATACTACGATCCCGCAAATGTTCCTTCCAACAACTCACAACAAAATACTACTCTTGTCAGAGCTCCAGTTACCATATATTATGATCCACACACCATTGTGGTCCCCTCTGCAGCTGCTATCAGTCCGGTCACTATCACAGTGCCTGGGCTAGTTCCTTACGAAAGCAATAATTCCATCCCTTGGCATTATGGCTCAGATCTATATTGCGAGGGGCAGAAAATCACTTTAGAGTCATCAACTTCTTCACCTCAGATAGACAATGTGGGGGGAGGCGGAGGCTTCACTAGAAGCGGACGTCTCTTTGCCTCGCAAATACCAAGACCCATTGCTGAATCAGAAGCTACTGCTAAGGCAAAAGGGAAGAACGTGGTGCAAGAAGAATCAGTTGCTAAAGAAACTTTGAAGACTCCTTTTGATCAAGAGGTTGATGAATTCATGCGGATAATCAAGAAAAGTGATTATAAGGTGGTGGACCAGCTTCACCAGACACCTTCCAAAATCTCCATACTATCATTGCTAATGTGCTCCGAGGCTCATCGGAATGCACTATTAAAGGTCCTACATGCAGCTTATGTGCCGGAGGAGATTACTGTCAATCAATTAGAGGCTGTGGTTGGAAATGTCAACGCTAGTCATGGGCTAGGATTTACCAACGCTGATCTGACAACGGAAGGTCACAATCACAGCAAGGCTTTGCACATTACCTTGGAGTGTAAAGG
Source organism: Lathyrus aphaca (assembly GCA_963966055.1). NCBI lineage: Eukaryota > Viridiplantae > Streptophyta > Magnoliopsida > Fabales > Fabaceae > Lathyrus > Lathyrus aphaca. The sequence goes on along the minus strand of OZ014520.1, from coordinate 65,290,335 downwards.
TGCAGTTATTTCTCACGTATTGGTGGACATAGGGTCATCACTCAATGTCCTACCCAAGAAAGCCCTTGTGAAGCTGGAACATGATGGATTGGCACTACGTCCAAGCAACTTGGTAGTGAGAGCCTTTGACGGTTCTAAAAGATCAGTTCTGGGAGAGATAGAGTTGCCAATAATGATTGGCCCACAGGTTTTCAAAACGACCTTCTTTGTGATGGATATACAGCCTGCCTACAACTGTCTATTGGGTAGACCATGGATACACGCCGCTGGCACCGTGACGTCAACCCTTCACCAGAAGTTAAAATTTGAGTGGGAGGGCCAGGTCATTACCATTTGTGGGGAAGAGGATATCTTCGTTAGCCAGCTGGCTACTTTCAAATACATAGAAATGGATGGGGAGATCCATGAGACCATGAGTCAGGGGTTTGAGGCCCTTAATATTAATGAAGCATCTGCTGTGTCTGGGACTTCCATCACATCATACCAATATGCCCGGAAGGTTGTTGAGGAGGGTACCGCTCAAGGTTGGGGCAAGCTACTGCCAGTTGAGAAGAAAGAAGACCAATTTGGGTTGGATTACAGACCAACTCGACAAGATCAACCAGAGGCTGCAACGGAGCCCAAGTTTGTCAGCGGGGGGATGCTCACCCCGGATGCTGTGAATAGTTTGGAAGATTAGTCAGAAGACGAGCGCAACCTGGAAAGTTGGATACGTCCGAGGATCCCGGGGAACCATGTCTCAAACTGGTCTTCCCAGGAAATTATAAGAGTTACTCCTGCAGAGTAATTATTATTTCCTGTCTTTTAGCATGTATCAAGTCCTGCATCTTGCCCAAGATGTCAGGGCTCATTTTGTAATCGGGCCATCTTGTATTTTATGCAAATGATCAATTAATGAATATCAGGATATCTTTTGCAAATGAGTCTTTTTTTTTCCCGCTCACTGTTTTTCATTTTCCATTTTTTGTACAAAAATAAAATGGCAATGTTTTTCAAAATAATAACTTCATTTTCACTTTTTCTAAGCAAGATAAAACTGATCACTAAAATGAACAAATCTAAACCCTTGTAGAGAGTGCCCTCCAGACTGCACCGACAACAACACCGCTATGACTTCGTATGACTTTGACAATCCGATTAATCAAGCTGATGAAAGGGTTGAAGAAGATTATGAGCTTCCTGAAGAACTTGCTAGGTTGTTAAGGCAAGAGGAGAAGGTTATAACTCCTCATCAGGAGGAGGTTGATACGGTTAATCTTGGTACAGAAGAAGACTTGAAAGAAGTTAAAATCGGGGCTTATCTGCAAGATTCAGTAAAAAAGCAACTTATTGACATGCTTCGGGAGTATGTGGATGTTTTTGCTTGGTCTTATCAGGATATGCCAGGGTTGGACACCGACATTGTTATGCACAAACTGCCTCTGAAAGAAGACTGTCCGCCAGTAAAACAGAAACTGCGTCGTACTCGCCCAGATATGGCCATGAAGATAAAAGAAGAAGTACAAAAACAGTGGGACGCCGGTTTCCTTGCTGTAACTAGTTATCCTCCGTGGGTGGCTAATATTGTACCTGTTCCTAAAAAGGATGGCAAAGTACGGATGTGTGTGGATTACCGGGATCTGAACAGAGCTAGCCCAAAAGACGACTTCCCTTTACCTCACATTGATGTATTGGTCGACAATACGACTCAGTTCTCGGTATTCTCCTTCATGGATGGATTTTCAGGATATAATCAGATCAAGATGTCACCTGAAGACATGGAGAAGACAACTTTCATCACACCCTGGGGCACATTCTGTTATAAGGTAATGCCATTCGGGCTGAAGAATGCTGGTGCCACTTATCAACGGGCTATGGTAACATTATTCCATGACATGATCCACAAAGAAATTGAATGTTATGTGGATGACATGATTGCCAAGTCCCTCACAGAAGAAGACCACCTGGTGAATCTGTTGAAGTTATTCAAGCGTCTGAGGAAATACCAATTGAAGTTAAACCCCAACAAATGCACATTCGGGGTGCGGTCCGGTAAGCTGCTGGGATTTATTGTAAGCGAGAAAGGGATTGAAGTTGACCCTGACAAAGTCAAAGCCATTCAAGAGATGCCTGCACCAAAGACAAAAAAGGAAGTTCGGGGGTTTCTAGGTAGATTGAACTACATTTCAAGGTTCATATCTCACCTTACAGCAACCTGTGAGCCCTTGTTCAAGCTGTTGAGAAAGGAACAAACGGTCAAGTGGAATGATGACTGCCAAAGGGCTTTTGACAAAATCAAGGAATACTTACAAGAGCCTCCGATCCTTATGCCTCCAGTTGAAGGAAGACCTCTAATCATGTACTTGACAATATTAGAAGAGTCAATGGGGTGTGTGCTGGGCCAACATGACGAGCCTGGTCGAAAAGAGTATGCAATATACTACCTAAGCAAAAAGTTTACCGACTGTGAACAACGTTATTCACTGCTCGAGAAAAATTGTTGTGCTTTAGCGTGGGCTGCTCGCCGACTAAGGCAGTATATGTTGACCCACACTACCTTATTGATCTCAAAGATGGACCCAGTCAAGTATATATTTGAGAAGCCAGCACTCACCGGACGGGTTGCAAGATGGAAAATGATTCTCACAGAATACGACATTCAATACACATCCCAAAAAGCCATCAAAGGCAGTGTATTGTCTGATTATCTCGCTGAGCAACCCATTGATGATTACCAGCCTATGAGATTTGACTTCCCTGATGAAAACATCATGTTCATAAAAACAAAAGATCACGAAGAGCCTATTCACACTGAAGGGCCTGACCCGGAAGAAGAATGGGCTATGATGTTTGATGGGGCTGTTAATATGAATGGTCGTGGTGTTGGTGCAGTGCTCATTACACCTAAGGGAGTTCACATGCCTTTCTCGGCAAAACTCACTTTTAACTGCACTAACAACGAAGCTGAATACGAAGCCTGTATCATGGGTCTTGAGGAAGCCGTTGACCTCAGGATCAAGACTTTAACTGTATTCGGAGATTCAGCTCTGGTAATCAATCAAACCAATGGCAAATGGTACACTCACCAGGAGCATTTGATGCCTTACCGGGACTATACGAGGAGGTTACTTACATTCTTCACAACAGTCAAGCTTGAGTATATCCCTCGAGATGAAAATCAGTTTACAGATGCTCTGGCTACCATTTCATCCATGATCAAAGTTCAAGCTGTCAACTTTGTGCCTCGGATTTCAGTATCCAGGCTTGATAGACCAACATATGTATTCTCTACAGACCTTGCTAAAGATGAAAATCCTTGGTTCTACGACATCAAATGCTTCTTGGAGGATCAAACATACCCACCTGGGGCATCTTCCAATGATAAGAAGACATTAAGAAGGCTGGCTGGTAGTTTCTTCCTGAATGCTGATGGTTCCTTGTATAAAAGAAACTTTGATATGGTACTTCTCAGATGTGTTGATAGGGAAGAAGCAGACTTTTTGATGCACGAGGTGCACGAGGGATCTTTTGGTACCCATGCTGGAGGACATGCAATGGCTAAAACGTTATTAAGATCAGGCTATTATTGGATCACAATGGATGCAGACTGTTGTGCTTATGCCCGGAAATGTCATAAATGCCAGATTTACGCAGATAAGGTGCATGTGCCTCCAAATCCTTTGAATGTGATGTATTCACCTTGGCCCTTTGCCATGTGGGGCATTGATATGATTGGTAAGATTGAACCGACTGCTTCAAATGTCCACAGATCCATCTTGGTAGCCATTGACTATTTTACCAAGTGGGTTGAAGCAGCTTCCTATGCAAATGTCACCAGGCAAGTGGTAGCCCGATTCCTGAAGAGAGATATCATCTGTCGGTATGGAGTGCCCGAACGAATCATTACTGATAATAGTTCCAACTTGAACAACAAAATGATGGCAGAACTATGCCGGGACTTCAAGATCCAACACCACAATTCTTCTCCTTATAGGCCAAAGATGAATGGCGCTGTGGAGGCAGCTAACAAAAATATTAAGAAGATTGTGCAGAAGATGGTGGTCACCTACAAAGACTGGCATGAAATGCTACCATTTGCCTTGCATGGGTACCGTACATCAATCAGAACATCCACTGGAGCAACACCATATCAGCTGGTGTATGGTATGGAGGTAGTCCTGCCTGTTGAAGTTGAATTACCCTCCTTGCGGGTACTGATGGATGTTAAACAGAATGAAGCAGAATGGGTTCGATCCCGATACAAACAACTGAATCTGATCAAAGAGAAGAGATTAGCTGCAATCTGTCATAGGCAGTTATATCAGAAGAGAATGAAGAAAGCCTTCGATCAGAAGGTCAGGCTTCGGGAATACCAAGTAGGAGATCTTGTGCTGAAAAGACTCCTTCCTCCTCATACAGACCAAAGGGGCAAATGGACTCCGAATTACGATGGTCCATTCATAGTAAAGAAAGTTTTCTCTGGTGGAGCACTAATGCTCAGTACTATGGATGGTGAAGACTTCCTGTCCCTTGTGAATTCAGATGCAGTTAAAAAATACTTCGCATAAAATGACCTGTTGGACATAAAAACAGAATGTAAGTCCAGGAAAAAATAGGGCATCCCGGCGAGTCAAAAACAGAATAAAAGACTCGGGCAAAAATAAGGGAAAATAAATAAAAAATGTACACCCGCTGAGTTAAAAAGCCACATTGGACAACTCAGGCAAAAATGGGTATCCCGGTGGATTGAAAACCCGAAAGGGCGATCCACGCAAAATCAGGGAATAAGCGAACAACTGCATTCTGAATTCGTCTGTATCACTTACAACATGGCAAGCTTCGAGAGGATTAAGCATTGATCAGAATCAACCTTCTTCGAAAGCAAGATGAGAAAAACGTCAATGTCGTACAAGTCATAGCAAAAGGGAAGCACCAAAGCGTCAATCAACATTGCCAGCACCTTTTTGTTTCTCAATTTGTAACAATCTCCTCATTTAAGGGGATTTGTTTCTTTGACTGTACTTGCCAACTCAGGGCACCCAAATTAATAAAATTAGATCTTCAGTCACATTTTGTCTCGTACATTTTATCTTTATTTGCAAAAATGTCTGATGTCCTTAATATAATGGTTGCATAAATACAGATGCGTCTTTTCTAAATTACATGCTTGCAGGAAATATATTTGCTCCCGGGAGTGTCTAAATTCCTATGATGGAATCCAGTAAGGGATACCTCGGGGTACTTGTACATCACTTTGTTATAACATGATTGCAGGTGCTCAAAGTGAAACATGGTGTAAACACCCCAAATTTGCCCTCACTCATTCTCACCATGGCTTTTGATTTCTTTTCATATTGCATAAGTTCAATCATAGCATCTCATGTTGCAATTTTGCTTCACTGCATTGTTTCAAAGTCATCTGCATCTAGGGTTTGTGATCTGAGCCATCCCTGAGCTATCTGAGCCACTCCAAAGGTCTTCAATAATCTCAAAGGGGTCCATGTATAATCAATCATCATATTATGTCCTCACAAGGTCAAGAAAGTCAAAGGATCACAAGAACTGAGAAAGGCATGGAGGCAGAGCCAAGTTTAACTGCACAGATGACCTAGAATTAGGGTTTTGGTTTCAGAGGCCATAACCCCAAATTTTTTGGTCATTCTTGTTTCTATTGGTCTCTATATGTTATGAGGATCATGCATATCAATTTTCATGAAGAAATTCAATGGGGAAGGCATCTGATCAAGAGATGACTTCTTGAGCAAGTCAGTGCAAAATCAAGGCATCTGAGGCCCCCAGTGACCCAACCAAAGGGTGTTCTCCATAATTTTGAATGTGTATGATATTTATTTGATCATAGAAGATGTTAGAAGTTCACAAAATTGAAAAATTTCAAGCCATTTGCAAAGTTGCCTTTTTGGGAAAGTGACTTATAATGTAAACTTGCCATTTTGGGAAAGTTTTTCAACCCCCTCTTTTTGATTCAAAAATGCTTCAAATGAGAAAACTTTGGTCATGAAAGTTGTAGAATGGATCCTCCCATTTTCAAAAAGTACAAGAACTCATTCTAATTCATTTTGGATCAAAAGTTATGGCTTGTCAAAGTTGGGAAAAATCATGAAATTTCACTTAGGCACCAAAAGAGGAAAGTTGCAAAACTTCATGCCAAGGCCAATTGTGACTTCAAATCAACTTCTAAGCATTACACAAACATAAACCATGACCTAAAATTCAGAATGCACCAAAGAATTCTCAAGTTTCATGACTTGTGCATTAAGAAACTTCAAAAGGGCCAAAAGTTCACAAAATTGCAAAACCACACATAAGCTTTGATCCACTTGCTAATTTGCCTCAATCTCACTTCCATGGTTCTCCTTGATCACAACTGCACAGGACATGCCCTTGTCCTTGGCCTGCCATGACCCATACCTCAAAGGACACCTAACATTGACTTTTGGCAAAATGGACCATACCAATCAACATAGGCCAGCAACAACCCTCTGACCTATCCCAACTTGATACATGGACCAAAAGCAACTCAACACACCACACAACACAGCCTGAGTTCTCCCACAAGTGAGCATTCACAAAAATCCCTCTTTATGCATTTTCATTCGAATCTCATCACACAATCATAAAACCTCAAAACCAACTTCACCATTCATTCAGAAAAGCTTCATAGAGCATAAACCACCCTTCATCTTGCCCTGAAAAGCCCACAAACAGAAATACGATTTTTCACTCCCCTTGGTCAAAACTTCATCAATCTCAAAAACCAGCCACAATACATTCCAACTAAGCCTCAAAGCATCTTCAGGGAGATCATTGGAGGGACTTTGAAGCAATGAATTGGCCTGAAAGCTCCAAAAGCAAAAGCTCCATCTCAGGTATCCTCTTGAAACTTTTTTTTCCTGAAATGGTTTCTTTGGTTATAGAATGATAAAGCATGTTCCACTGGTCACAATGAACCTTGAATGATAAAAAATGGTTGAGTATTGAGGATGTATGAGTGTTCTGAAATATTGTTCAGTTTTTGATTTCTTGTTCGAATCATGTTGTTGATGAAAAATAAATGAAATTTGATGTTTGATTCTTGTTCCTTGATGTTTGTTGAGTGATTCTGGAGCTTTAGGGGGCTTGGGGTGAGGTTTTGAGGGAGATAGAAATTTTCAGGGAGGCATGTCACCGGAGAAGACGACTGGAGCTCTTCTCCGGTGTCCTGAAAGTCATTAGGGCTTTAATTGTGATTAGGGTTTGGTTTGAATGTGAGCCATAGATCCTGTTGACCCGTGATGACCCGCGCGCGAATGAGTGGCCCAGATCCATCATTAAACCCTAACCCTGATTTATTAAATTAATTAATTAGGTTTTAGTTTTAATTTGCCAGTTTGAACCTCAGCCCTTGGATAAGGCGCGAGTCAATTCCCTCCATTTCCTTTTGAATTTGGGCCATCAGATACGCTTACTTTTCATTAATTCATATTTTTATTTCATATATTCTATTTTATTTTGCATCATTTATTAAAAATAGTTAGAAAATTCCAAAAATATTTTCCTTTTGCATTTTTGTCTCAAATATTTTTCTTAACCAGAAAACAATTTTTATTTTATTTTTTGCATTTTTAAACTATTTTAAAAATATTTAAATGTTTATTTTAATTGATTAATGAAGATTAATTAATTAAAATAGCATTTAGGTTTCCAAAAATCACCAAAAAATTCACATTGCATTCTAAAACAATTAGAAACATTATCAAACTCAAACCAAATTTCTTTTTGGTTCTTGACCTATTTTGACAATTTTCATTGGAATTAAATTTGTTTAAAGGCAATATTTTGATCCTAACTTGAAAAAATCCATTCTGCCTAACCATGAAGAGTTTGATAATGGTTCTTCTTGCATTGCATCCTTCATATCATGTAGTTTTTAGGGTAAAATTGGTTTGAATTTATCTTGCATTTTCAATTTAATGTGCATTTTCCCTTTTGAGGTGCCTTGAAACCCTAGTTGACTTAGAAAAATCATAACACCCATTAGGTTAAGAGTTAGGTCCCCTCCTTTGGGCAGTGAACTTGTGTAGGGTTAGGGTTCCTTTGATCCCATTTTCAATTGTTTATCTTGTCATTTGCTTCTGATTTTGAATTTTTGTGTTGCATGTTGTTCATAAACCCTAATTCTTGTCTTCATTTGCATCCATCTCTCACATGCTTGCATTCAAGAACTTGCCATGACATTTTGTGCATCCTCATGACATATAAGACATCTTAGGACATATTAGAATCATGTTTTATCATTGCATCTTTCATTTGCCATGTTATGTGTCCATTGCATTTCATAAACTTTCATGAACTTTTATGGTTCAAAGCATGCTTCATTTGCATCCTCATCCTTGTATGATCATCCACAACTCTTGACATGTGTTTGCATCATCTCTTAACATCATTAACATCATATTTATGCTTCTGACTTTGGTTTGCATCATGGCATTTCATCTCATCTTCATTGCATTTCATTTCTTTTGCTAACTTTTCAGGTGGTAAGTTGTTTTGAGAAGTGGATTCGCCTTCACTCCTCACAATCTCTTCTCATCTCTTTTATGCATCATTGCTGCATTTTATCTTGTGTATTAGAGTGAGCTTGCTCATTCATGCTCTTTCCCACTTTCTTCCTTCAAGCAACTTGTCTTCTTAAGTGAAGCAAGTTGTCTTGCTTCTCTCTGCTTCTCTCTGCTTCTTTCTCCATTCATCTGCTTCTTTCCTGGTGGTTTCTCTGAAGATCTTCTTGCAAGCCTCATTAACCCTAGGAACAACCAAGCATGATAACAATTAGGGTTTGATTAGTCCCCCATTTAGTTTTGCCTTTGTGTCATCTTTGAGTCTTCTCTTCTCATCTCATAATCAAGGACTAAACCCTGAAGGTTTTAAGGCTTTGTGATTAAGCTTATGCCTGCATCCTTCTATTAGGATGGAGTGTATAACTTTAATCCTAAGTGTTAAACCCTTAATGTGTTTAAATCCTTTAGTCAATCCATCTAATAATCACTAAGACATCAAGCTTGTAACTTGGGCCTTGCATTAGGGTTCTAATTCTTCCTTAACTGGTTAAGAAGGACTAACCTTAGTGTTAATGGACAAGTCCCCCTCAAGTTGTCTTATAAATCATAAAATCCACTTCTTCATCTTATCATTAACTAAAATACACTATAATAAAGGCTTTGTTGTGTCATGAGGTTAATCCCTAATCATGGATTAAGTTGAAGAGCCTTCCTCAGCTTAAATGTTCTCATCTATCATCCTTCTATTAGGATGGTGTAATGAGTCCATTAAATCCTTGATTATGTCTTAAACTCATTACTTAACACTAAACAAAAACAACAAAAACATCTAATAAATGCAAGTAGGTTAATGATCTTAATCCTACATCATGGTGATTAAGTGTGAGGTGTTTACTTCACACTTAAGGTATTCTCATTACCCCTAATCAGAGGGAAGATGTGACGAGTTTACTAACCCTTGGTTTAGGCTTAAGCTCATTTTCTTATGACAAACTTCAAAAGGCAATAAAAGATTGAAAACACAAAAACAAACAATAATCGTCTCCTCCGGGATTCTTTTCTCACCTCATTCACTCACAAACGAGAACTCGCTTCTTCCGTCTAATGCAAGACAGTTTGCACCTGAGCCAGACAGGTCATACACTTGAGCATAGATAAGTAAGCAGTTCACAAGTCAATTTATCTTTCAGTCTCTTTGGGTCGAACTACGGTGTTCTGACTTCCTCATTGCACGAGAGGATACGTAGGCATAACTTAACAGTTATCGAACAAAAGTCTCTGCATATTCTCCCTCCTTCCAGCATCATTCTTTAAGCCTCATAGTCTTGAGCATTTCATTCTTGTTCTTACACTAACACTTCTCTTATGCACTTCACTTTTCTTTTACACTGACACTTGCATTCTTTTTCAGCCTTGATACACAAATTGCACTGACACTACCCCTTTAAAACACAAATCTTTCAAGCGTGGATCCCGTCGAGTACGGCGGAAAATCTGGGTGCTAATACCTTCCCAGGTTGTAACCAACCCCCTTTCTCAGTTTCTCTGGTTCGCGACCGTCTTATCCATATCTTTTCCTAGGTTTATGCAGCATTACCTTTCCTTCGGGATAAAAATGCCTAGCTGGCGACTCTATTCATTCCCTCTCCTTTCGCCGATCGTTCGCGTCTGTACCCCTCTTGACCAGGTGTCATCAGGTGGGAGCGACAGCTTGGCGACTCTGCTGGGGAATCTTATACTGTAACCAGGGCTTCTGGTTCTTTTTGTGGGTTCTTCCTAGCGCTTGTTTGATTTGTGTTTACTGGGGTGTTATGTGCAATTGTGTTTATCTATTTGCTTTATTTATTGCTTTATGTACAACTTTATTTATTGCTTTCCTTTACAGCTTTCCATATTTCATACTGTCATTATCATTGCTGGATCTGGTTTTCTGTTTTGGTGGGTGGGGTTTTCATTGAGAGATTAAGGTCCTATACCTGGGACCTGAGTGACACCTAGGCTAGAGTGGTTCATGTTCTTTCCCATTCCATATCGGTCTGGTGCGGGAATATGAAACACGGTTCAGATATGGGTTTCTTCTTGAGAACTCTGTGCTACAGATTTCCTGTAGTGCTAGGGCTATCTGGGAAGCCTGCTAAGTCTGGATGACCTTTATTATGACCTTCAGAAACTGAGGTGAGTTAGAGGAGGATCTTTTATGGTTATTGTAAACACTGTACCTCCGGGTTAGAAGTGTTTACACTTCTCATAACTAATCCAAGTCTGAGGATCCTTGTTTTAGAGCACTACCTGTGAGGGGGGTAGGGCTGTTTACAGGTTTGCAGGTACCACTGGCCACAACATACCCTGTTACTTGTTTGGTTTAAGAGTACCTCATTTTGGACAGTTCTTGTGATTTAACCCTGGACATGTGACTCTTTATTTGAGTCCCCCACCTTGGTTACTGGATTTCTGAACCTCCATCTGGACTTCTTGAACATACATGGGCTTTATATTAAGACAGATAATCAGATCCAGCTTGGTCACAAACCCTTGCATATCATTTGCATATATCATCATTTGCATCATTTAACATTTGTTTATTTGTTTTTCAGGGTATCCACATTATATCTGGCTTGGTTTTGACCCCTTCTTCTGCATAGACCTCAGCTTCAGCTGTTTTCATCAGTTACCTGCTTCAGCTATCTTCATCATCACCAGCATCAGCCTATCAGTGGCTCATCTCCAGTATCAGTCTTGATCCTCATCAGCACCTGTCTTCAGCTCTTCATCAGCACTCATAACTATTCCCAGGAAGAGCAACATATCTTACCATTTCTTTGAGCCTGTGTTGACTGGCATCAGGCAGGTCCAGTCACTTATCACACCTGACCACATCCCATTATTCAGAGAGCATTATGGAGGTATATTGGATATGGTTGTGGACCTTGACCCTTCTCAGAGGAGCATGATACACACCTGCCTACAGTTTTATGACCCTCCTTTGAGATGCTTCACATTCCCTGACTTTCAGCTAGGACCTCTGCTGGAGGAGTTTTCATCATTGATTGGAGTACCTGTCAGGGGTGGAGTCCCCTTCAACCCAGAAATGACTTCTCCCAGCAATGGAAAAGTGGCAAAAGCACTGTACCTGGAGCCTACTTTGATTGAGCAAAATATGACAACAAAAGCTGGGATCCATGGTTTGCACTTAGACTTCTTGATTTCTCAGGCCATCCTAAAGGCCTCTTTGGGAGAATGGAGGGCAGTTTGTGCATTGTTAGCCCTCAGTATATATGGGGTTATACTGTTTGCAGATGAGCCCAAATTTGTCAGCAAGAATGCCATTCATCTTTTCCTTCTGAGAAACCCAGTACCCACTTTACTGGGAGATTTTTATTACTCCATCCATCAGAGGAATGAGAAACAAAGAGGGAAGTTAGTGAGATGTTGTGCTCCTCTGTTTCACACCTGGTTGCTCAAACACCTGCCTAAGTCAGATGCCTTCCTGAATCCTCACCAACAGAAGAATTGGGCCAAGAGGCTCATTGCTTTGACTTCAGATGATATCAGATGGTGCACCCAGAGTACCAAAGGCAAGGACATTATCACCAGCTGTGGACAATACCCAAATGTACCTCTGATAGGAGTAAAGGGTTGCATCAACTACAATCCTTAGCTGTTTAAGAGACAACTGGGATATGCTTTGGTCCACCCTCCTAGAGTGCAAGATCTAGCTGAGACCCTATATTGTGAAGTGAAACCTAATTCAGCTGTTGTCAGACAAGCATCCTGGGCTTGGGACAACATCCAGACAAAAGGGATGGCTATTCTTGGGAGGTGTAATAATGTTGCTTCAGCTCAGTACTATGATTGGTCCCGTACCAGAGCTCAGATTACTGGAATGCCTTTCACCATTGAGGATACACCTGGACCATCTACAGTACAGCCAGCATCCACTGTCAGCCTGGAAGAATTTGAGAAGCTAAAAGAAAGGAATGAGAATCTGTCTCAAGCTCAGAAGAAGACCCTTTGGGAAAGGAGTGATGGTCGTCTGGACATTGAAAGGTTGGAGAAGCTTAGGATGGAGCATCTGGCCAAGATTGAGAAAACAGAAGACTACATCAAGAAATCAAGAGCCGGGGAGCAAATATTGAAGAATGCCTGTAAAGAGGCCAAGATTCAGAAGGCTAGGACTGAGCTCTATCTGCAAGAAAGTCAGGCTAGGTGGGTCAGGATCACTGAAGCCCGTACTCAAGAAGATCAGAGAACTCAAGCCAAGATTGAACAGTTAGAGGCCAATGAAAAGAAGCAGCAGGAAGCTTTATTGGCAGCCCAGAAGGAGATTTCAGAGTTGAAGCTTAGAGCTGGATTGAAGAGGTCAAAGGACCAGGACAGGCACAAGAAGCTGACCACTGCCATTGCCACCAGGAACCTCCTCATTAGAACCATTACAGAGCATCCAGCTGGTCCAGTGACTGAGGCACTTCTGAAGGAGGTTAAGGAGGATGAGTTTGGATTGGATGTTTGACTTTTTTGCTTGTTGTTCATTTCCATTTGATGTACTTTTCTTTTTGTTGTATTTTGACCCCCCAGGGGCATGTGTTGTAAAACAAACTATGTTTGATTCACCATTTGTAATATATTTTTTAGTTTGTTTCCATTTTGGGTTTCTTTTCTCAACAACATCAAAGCATCTTCCTCGAGGTCTGGAAAGGTCAAAACCAAGAACCAAGCCGGATACCTTGGAAGACAAATAAGCATATTGCATTGCATACTAACCTTGTTTTGTTTTGTAGGTTTCATTATTATTTGTTTCTAACTTTGTTGTGGTTCAGGAAATATTGCTCGCCGAAGAGTGTTCCCTGTCAACCGTACGCACCGGTATCCTACTCGCAACAACCTTCCTGGTATCCAAATGGAGCAAGTACAGCAGGACCTGACTGAGGTCAGAACCCAGATGGCTAATGAAAGAGTGGAGATGAGAAACCAAATGACCCAATTCATGGCTGTAATGACTGGCTTGGCCCATAGCCAAGAAAGGTTAAGGGCATTGGTAGAAAGACAAACTCCCGAGGAACCTCATCCTGGCACTGGAGGAACTAGCAACAATGAGAGGGGTCAGCCTCATGTTAATCCACCAGTATTTGGACCTCATCTGGATCCGGAAGTCAACGTCCCGGGAAATGTGCAAGGAAATACTGTTGGGGGGATAATCTTGCAAGAAGATCCCAAAGAAGAGCAGTTTACTGTCATGGGAGCTGGAGACGAAGTCTATGATAGGAGGTTTGATGAAATTGCTGAGAAGTTGAGATCTCTGGAGTCTCAAAATTCCTTGGGCTTCGATGTAATGGATATGGGGCTGGTGGATGGGGTAAGAATTCCCCACAAATTCAAACCCCCGTGCTTTGAGAAATACAATGGAACCTCTTGTCCACGAACTCACCTGCAGTCTTTTCTGGGGAGACTTAAAGCATATACCATGGATGAAAAGCTGTAGATGTTCTACTTTGAAGAAAGTTTGACTGGGGCTTCAAGAGAGTGGTATTCACACCTGACCAGAGCTACCATCAGATGCTGGAAGGACTTAGCTGAAGCCTTCATCAGACAATATCAATACAATCTGGACATGGCTCCTAACAGGACCCTTCTGATGGGAATGTCTCAATCCTCCAGAGAAAGCTTCAGGGAATATGCCCAAAGGTGGAGACAGCTTGCTGCTGCTGTCCAGCCACCCATGTCGGAAAGAGAAATGGCCGACATGTTCATGAATACTTTGCAAGGAACATATATTGATAGATTGGTGACCTTTTCTTCTACCAGCTTTGCAGATGTGGTTATAGCTGGGGAAAGGATTGAGAGTCTATTGAAAATGGGCAAAATATCTGATAATGGTGCAAGTTCATCCAGTAATTCCAGGAAGCCTTTTGTGGGACCCCGAAGGACCGGGGAGACAAATGCTATTCATGCCAGCAGGGGCAGACCTCAGTATGTTCACAGATCAATAGCAGCTGTCACCATTCCAGCTCCGGTTCCTCAGCAATCAGCATATCAACAACAACAACAACAACAACAACCACATCATCAACAGCAAGTCCAGTATCCGCAACCGAGAACCTACAACAACAACAATAGCAATCAACAACAACGACCCTTCCAACAAAGACCATCACAGGCAAACAGGGTGATTGACCCTATCCCTATGCCTTATGCTGCCTTATTGCCACAACTCCTGAAGCTTAACTTAGTTGAGTTAAGGACATTGGCACCTCCAGATCCCTCCAATCTCCCAAAGAATTATGATGTCAACGCCAGATGTGCTTTCCACTCCAATGCACCTGGTCACAATACTGAGAAATGCAGGGCCTTACAAATGAAAGTTCAAGATCTGGTGGATTCTAAAGCCCTCAACTTAACACCTCCTCCGAATGTCAACAGGAATCCTATGCCTAATCATGGTGGGCCGAGGATTAATGCCATTGAGGAAGACAAACCATCTACTTTGATCACCAGTGTTGCACAAATTCGAACACCTTTGGTCGAAATTAAAGCTCAGCTTCTAGAGTGCCAAGTGTTCCCCGGGTGTGAGCTCGGTTGTGGGTATTGCAACATTGCAGTCAACGGGTGTGAAAATTTGAGAAGCGGCATAGATGGTCTTATTAAGGATGGTATCCTTCAGATCTCAACAACGGCACCTACAAATCCAGCAATTCCCTTGACAACAATTCCTGATTCTTCTACAACAGCATCAACAATCATTCCTAACGATTCATCAATATCATCAGCAATGGCTCTGCCCATCACTTCAACAAGTCAAATTTCAACAACCATTTCTTCTACAACATCAGCATCCATGTTATTAGCAGGATCTTCTACAACGCCAGTAGAAATTAATGAAGATGTCTCTGCAGTTACAATCTACTATGACCCATCAAATGTTCCTTCAAACAACAACTTTCAGCAAAAAACAGTGGCACCTCCTGCCAGGTCACCAGTCACAATTTACTACGATCCGCACACCATTACAGTACCCTCCTCTACAACAATCAGTCTGATCACCATTACGGTGCCAGGACCCGTTCCTTATGAAAGCAGTAATGCCATACCTTGGCATTACGACTCTGATCTCTACTGCAACAGGGAGAAAATCACTCCGGATTCATCAACCCCTTCTCCACAAATTGAAAATGTTGGGGGAGGCGGAGGCTTCACCAGAAGCGGACGCCTTTTTGCCTCACAAATACAGAGACCTAATGTTGAAGCAGAAGCTGCTGCCAAAGCAAAAGGAAAGAGTGTGGTGCCTGAAGAGCCGACTGTCAAAAAAACTCAGAAGACATCTTTTGAACAAGATGTAGACGAGTTCATGAGAATCATAAAAAGAAGTGATTACAAGGTGGTGGATCAACTTCACCAAACTCCCTCAAAGATCTCCATATTATCACTGTTGATGTGTTCTGAAGCTCACAGGAACGCATTATTGAAAGTCCTGCACGCAGCATACGTGCCAGAGGAGATTACTATTAATCAGCTAGAAACTGTGGTGGCAAATGTCAACACCAGTCACGGACTAGGCTTTACCAATGCTAACTTAACAACGGAGGGACGCAACCATAATAAGGCTTTGCATATCACCTTGGAATGCAAGGGTGCTGTTCTGTCTCATGTGCTGGTGGACACTGGGTCATCACTCAATGTTCTGCCAAAGAAAGCCTTAGTGAAGCTAGAGTATGATGGCTTGGCACTGCGTCCGAGTAATTTGGTGGTGAGAGCATTTGATGGCTCCAAAAGATCAGTGCTTGGGGAGATTGATCTGCCTGTGATGATTGGCCCGCAGACCTTCAAAACTACCTTCTATGTGATGGACATTCAGCCAGCCTACAGCTGTCTGTTGGGTAGACCCTGGATCCACGCCGCTGGCGCTGTTACGTCTACCCTTCACCAGAAGTTGAAATTCGAGTGGGAAGGCCAGATCATCACCATCTGAGGAGAAGAAGACATCTTTGTTAGCCATCTGGCTACGTATAAGTACATAGAAATGGATGGAGAGATCCATGAAACTATGAGCCAAGGGTTTGAGGCCTTGAACATCAATGAAGCATTTGCCGTACTGAGAACTTCCATAACATCATACCAGCAAGCCCGGAAGGTTGTTGAGGAAGGTACCGCCCAAGGCTGGGGCAAGCTGTTGCCCGTGGAAAAGAAAGAAGACCGATTTGGGTTGGGTTACAGACCAACTCAACAAGATCAATCAGAGGCTGCAAAAGAGCCCAATTTTGTCAGCGGGGGAATGCTCACCCCGGATGCTGTGAACAATTTGGAAGACGAGGAGGAAAGCGACCGCAACCTGGAGAGCTGGATACGTCCAAGGATCCCGGGGAGCCAAGTCCTTAACTGGTCTTCCCAGGAAATTATAAGAGTTACTCCTGCAGAGTAATTATTATTTCCTGTATTTTAAAGCATGCATCAAGTCTTGCATCTTGCCCAAGATGTCAAGACTCATTTTGTAATCGGGCCATCTTGTATTTTGTGCAAAGATCAATTAATGAATATCAAGACATCTTTTGCAAATGAGTCTTTTCTTTTTCGCTCACTGTTTTTCATTTTTATTTTTGTACAAAAATAAAATGGCAATGTTTTTCAAAATAAAATAACTTCATTTTCACTTTTTCTAAATAAGATAAAACTGATCACTAAAATAAACCAATCTAAACCCTTGCAGAAAGTGCCCTTAAGACTGCACCGACAACAACACTGCTATGACTTTGTATGACTTTGACAATCCAATCAATCAAGCTGATGAAGGGGTTGAAGAAGATTATGAGCTACCTGAAGAGCTAGCCAGGTTGTTAAGGCAAGAGGAGAAGGTTATTACTCCTCATCAGGAGGACGTTGAGACAGTTAATCTTGGTACAGAAGAAGAAGTGAAAGAAGTCAAGATCGGGGCCTGCTTACAAGATTCAGTAAAAGAGCAACTGATTGATATGCTTCGGGAATACGTGGATGTTTTTGCTTGGTCTTATTAGGATATGCCAGGGTTGGACACCGATATTGTCATGCACAAGTTGCCTTTGAAGGAAGACTGCCCGCCAGTAAAACAGAAGTTGCGCCGTACTCGCCCAGATATGGCAATGATGATAAAGGAAGAGGTGCAAAAGCAGTGGGACGCCGGTTTCCTTGCTGTGACTAGCTACCCGCCGTGGGTCGCTAATATTGTACCTGTGCCTAAGAAGGATGGCAAGGTAAGAATGTGTGTGGATTACCGGGATCTGAACAGAGCCATCCCGAAAGATGACTTCCCTTTACCTCACATTGATGTATTGGTTGATAATACGGCTCAGTTCTCGGTGTTCTCCTTCATGGATGGATTTTCAGGATATAATCAGATCAAGATGTCACCTGAAGACATGGAGAAGACAACTTTCATCACACCCTGGGGCACGTTCTGTTATAAGGTGATGTCGTTCGGACTGAAGAATGCTGGTGCTACTTATCAACGGGCTATGGTAACATTATTCCATGACATGATCCATAAAGAAATTGAATGTTATGTAGATGACATGATTGCCAAGTCCCTCACAGAAGAAAAACACCTGGTAAATCTGCTGAAGTTATTCAAGCGTCTGAGGAAGTACCATTTGAAGTTAAACCCCAACAAATGCACATTCGGGGTGCGATCCGGTAAGCTGCTGGGATTTATTGTAAGTGAAAAAGGGATTGAAGTTGACCCTGATAAAGTTAAAGCCATTCAAGAAATGCCTGCACCGAAGACTGAGAAAGAAGTTCGGGGGTTTCTAGGTAGATTGAACTACATTTCAAGGTTCATATCTCACCTTACAGCAACCTGTGAACCCTTGTTCAAGCTGTTAAGAAAAGAACAAACGGTCAAGTGGAATGAAGACTGCCAGAGGGCTTTTGACAAAATCAAGGAATACTTACAAGAGCCTCCAATCCTTATGCCTCCTGTTGAAGGAAGACCTCTAATAATGTACTTGACAGTATTAGAAGAGTCAATGGGGTGTGTGCTGGGCCAGCATGACGAGTCTGGTCGAAAAGAGTATGCAATATACTACCTAAGCAAAAAGTTTACCGACTGTGAACAACGTTATTCACTGCTCGAGAATACTTGCTGTGCTTTAGCGTGGACTGCTCGCCGACTAAGGCAGTATATGTTGACCCACACTACTTTATTGATCTCGAAGATGGATCCAGTTAAGTACATTTTTGAGAAGCCAACACTTACCAGACGGGTTGCAAGATGGCAAATGATCCTCACAGAATATGACATTCAGTACACATCTCAAAAGGCCATCAAGGGCAGTGTACTGTCTAACTATCTTGCTGAGCAACCCATTGATGATTACCAACCTATGAGATTTGACTTCCCTGATGAAGACATCATGTTCATAAAAGCAAAAGATCATGAAGAGCCTGTTCACACTGAAGGGCCTGGCCCCGAAGAAGAATGGACTATGATGTTTGACGGGGCTGTTAATATGAATGGTCGTGGTGTTAGTGCAGTACTCATTACACCTAAGGGAGTTCACATGCCTTTCTCGGCAAAGCTCACTTTTAACTGCACTAACAACGAAGCTGAATACGAAGCTTGCATTATGGGACTTGAGGAAGCCATTGACCTCAGGATCAAGACTTTGACTGTGTTCGGAGATTCAGCTCTGGTAATTAATCAAACCAACGGTAAATGGTACACTCACCAAGATCATCTGATACCTTATCGAGATTATACAAGAAGGTTATTGACTTTCTTCACAACGGTCAAGCTTGAGTATATCCCACGAGACGAAAATCAGTTTGTAGATGCTCTGGCTACCATTTCATCCATGATCAAAGTTCAAGCTGCCAACTTTGTACCACGGATTTCAGTGTCCAGACTTGACAGACCAGCATACATGTTCTCAGCAGATGTTGTCAAAGATGATAAGCCTTGGTTCCATGACATTAAATGCTTCTTGGATGATCAAACATACCCGTCTGGGGCATCTTCCAATGATAAGAAAACATTAAGAAGGCTTGCTGGTAGTTTCTTCCTGAATGCTGATGGTTCCCTGTACAAGAGAAACTTTGATATGGTACTCCTCAGATGTGTTGATAAGACAGAAGCAAACTTGTTGATGCACGAGGTGAACGAAGGATCCTTTGGTACCCATGCAGGAAGGCATGCAATGGCTAAAAAGTTGTTGAAATCAGGCTATTACTGGATCACAATGGATGCCGACTGTTGTGCCTATGCCAGAAAATGCCATAAATGCCAGATCTATGCGGATAAAGTGCATGTGCCTCCGAATCCTCTGAATGTGATGTCTTCACCCTGGCCCTTTGCTATGTGGGGCATTGATATGATTGGCAAGATTGAACTGACTGCTTCAAATGGCCACAAATTCATCCTGGTTGCCATTGACTATTTTACCAAATGGGTTGAAGCAGCTTCCTATGCAAATGTCACAAGGCAAGTGGTAGCCCGATTTCTGAAGAGGGACATCATCTGTCGGTATGGAGTGCCCGAGCGAATCATTACCGATAATGGTTCCAACTTGAACAACAAAATGATGGCAGAATTATGCCGGGACTTCAAGATCCAACACCACAATTCTTCTCCTTATAGGCCAAAGATGAATGGCGCTGTAGAGGCAGCTAACAAGAATATCAAGAAGATTGTACAGAAGATGGTAATCACCTACAAAGACTGGCATGAAATGCTACCATTTGCCCTGCATGGGTACCGTACGTCAATCAGAACATCCACTGGGGCAACACCGTATCAGCTTGTGTATGGTATGGAGGCAGTCCTACCTGTTGAAGTTGAATTACCTTCCTTGCGAGTGCTAATGGATGTTAAGCTAAATGAAGCAGAGTGGGTCCGATCCCGATACGAACAACTGAATCTGATTGAAGAGAAGAGATTAGCTGCGATCTGTCATGGGCAGCTATATCAGAAAAGAATGAAGAAAGCCTTCGATCAGAAAGTCAGGCTCCGAGAGTACCAAGTAGGAGATCTTGTGCTGAAAAGACTCCTTCCTCCTCATACAGACCACAGGGGCAAGTGGACTCCGAATTATGATGGTCTGTTCATAGTAAAGAAAGTTTTCTCGGGTGGAGCACTGATGCTCAGTACTATGGATAGTGAAGACTTCCTGTCCCCTGTGAATTTAGATGCAGTTAAAAAATACTTCGCGTAAAAATGACCTGCTGGACATAAAAACAGAATGTAAGTCCGGGCAAAAATAGGGCATCCCGGCGAGTCAAAAATAGAATAAAAGACTCGGGCAAAAATAAGGGAAAATGAATAAAAATGTGTACACCCGCTGAGTTGAAAAGCCGCATTGGACGACTCAGGCAAAAATGGGTATCCCGGTGGATTGAAAACCCGAAAGGGCGATCCACGCAAAATAAGGGAATGAGCGAACAACTGCATTCTAAATTCGTTTGTATCACTTGCAACATGGTAAACTCCGAAAGGATCAAGCTGCGGTCAGAATCAGCCTTCTTCAAAAGCAAGATGAGAAGAACGACAAAAGTCATACGAGTCATAGCAAAAGGGAAGCTCCTTGAAGCGTCATCAGCATTGCCAGCATCTTTTTGTTTCTCAATTTGTAACGATTTCCTCATTTCAGGGGATCCGTTTCTTTGACTGTATCTTGCCAATTCAGGGCACACGAATTAATAAAATCAGATTTTCAGTCATGTTTCGTCTCGTACATGTTATTTTCGTTTGCAAAAACGTCCGATGTCTTTAAGATATTGATTGCATAAATACAGATGTTTCCCTTCTAAAAATACGTTCTTACAGGAAATATACTTACTCCCGGGAGTGTCTAAACTCCTATGATGGAATCCAGTAAGGGATACCTCGGGATACTTGTGCATTTCTTTGTCTTTATAGGGTTACAGGTATCCGAAGCGCAACGTGGGGCATGAAAGCTTCTCCTCAGTAGGCTGCCAAATCATTGTTTCCTCAGCTCACCTTCCAAACAGCACCAGAGATGCTTTCTCCCCATCAGAGTTGCCAGGCATCACTTCTCCAACATTTCCTTCAAAGAGCAGCACCTGAAGGTGTTCATATCCCTGGCTGAGTTGTCAAGTATCATCCTTAGCAAGATCCCCACAGAAATCCTTAGGAAGATCTTTCAGTGATCTTTCTTCTTCCCCAGCCGAGTGTTAGATAGGGAACCATCTCCCCACAGAGTTTCAGCCCCTATCCAGAAGAGCAACGCCTGAAGATATCACAACAGAGTGACGAAAGCTCACATAAACCCCAGCTGGGTCCCTCATTACCGAGATAGGTCTATCAGTGATCTATTTCACCAAGCAGAGTCATATATGTCAGATCTGCCAATGATCTCATTCCCCAGCTGGGATATCCACTTCAAGCGGATCAGCCAGAGATCTCCACAGCAGCGGGATCCGAATCCCGGATCGGTATCTTTGCATAATCATAGCATTCGCATCATATTTTCCCCACAAAGCGTAGCATTCCGTCTAATACGGAGCATTACGGCAAAAATCAAACATATTGCATAAATCATAAGCCATGTGTCGAACCAAACACTTGTAAATACTGGCAATCCATCAACAATATACAGAATATTTCCCCAATTCCCCACCAGAGAGCCAAAGCATTTCCCTTACAGATACAGATACACACTCCTTTTGGCACCCGTCCGTGTCATCATTCCCCAGTAAAATTGCCCGAGCAAACAAATACTTATATTACAGATGCTTCTTGACACTCGTCTGTGTCATACCCCCAGCAGAAAGCCAAAGCGTCCCCTTTGCACTCACAGCACAAATACATATATACACACTTCCCTGACGCCCGTCCGTGTCATCTCCCCCAACGTAGTTGCCTAAACAGACACTTGGGGAACCATATACTTGTTTATAATACACTTTTTCCGGCACTCGTCCGTGTCGTGCTCTCCCTAGCAAGTTGAACACTCGTCCATGTCTCACTCATCACTTTTTACTCATACAGATACTCGTCCGTATCTTGTATACACCACTTATCTCCCCTCAGATTCGACACTCGTCCGTGTTCTTTGTTAACCAGTTGATACTCGTCTGTATCATCATCTCTGAATATGCGTCAAGCGTTTGTTTCTATTGATACTCGTCCATATCATAGTCTTAAGGATGTTCGTCCACCGTGTCAAACACTTATGTCTTCTTGAATTTAGACACTCGTCTGTGTCTACCCTTCCCCAGGAGAGTCCCCAGTAAACCCCATTGATCTATTTCCTTTCATCTGACATTCGTCCTATGTCATGATACCTTCCGGCAGCTGTACCCTGCCAGGTGATCGTCCTTCACCTTTTTGATGATCGTCCTTCATCACCCCCAGTGGAGTCTTTATTCATTAGAACCCCTTCCTATCCGACATTCGTCCTATGTCATGATATTTTCAGCAGTCGTCCCCTGCTAGGTGATCGTCCTTCACCTCTTGATGATCGTCCTTCATCATTTTATCCGATGGCCGTCCCCATCGTTGATCTTGTTATCTGACATTCTTCCTATGTCATGATAAACCCTCAGAGCAGCCGTACCCTGCTAGGTGATCGTCCTTCACCTCTTGATGATCGTCCTTCATCATGCTTATCCGATGGCCGTCCCCCATCGTCGACCTTTTCTATCCGGCATTCGTCCTATGTCACGATATTTTCGGCAGCCGTACCCTGCCAGGTGATCGTTCTTCACCTTAGATGATCGTCCCTCATCTTATCCCCAACAGAGCAGCCGTCCCCTGCTAGGTGATCGTCCTTCCCCTTTGATGACCGTACCTCATCATTTATTTCATTCATGCCTTGAACTTGATGGCCGTCCCCATCATAATCTCTTATATCCCCCGCTTGTCGGCCGTCCCCGTCATTGCTTTATTTCCCGCATTTTCCCCAGCATGTCGGTCGTCCCCGTCATTGCTTCATCCCCAGCAGTCGTCCTCTGCTTGACGGTCGTCCTCCATCGCCCGCACTTTATAATTATACTTTATTTATTTTTACAATCTATATCCCTTTTCTTCTTCATTCTGTGAGTGCAAATTTTGGACTGTCTTTGGTATTCAACCACAAGTTATCTTGTTTGCCTGTTAAGCCGTTGCTTACATTCTGCACAGCTAACTCATTCTTGAATAGGGGCAGCTGTAAACACCCCAAATTTGCCCTCACTCATTCTCACCATGGCTTGTGATTTCTTTTCATATTGCATAAGCTCAATCATAGCATCTCATGTTGCAATTTTGCTTCACTGCATTGTTTCAAAGTCATCTGCATCTAGGGTTTGTGATCTGAGCCATCCCTGAGCTATATGAGCCACTCCAAAGGTCTTCAATCATCTCAAAGGGGTCCATGTATGTTCAATCATCATATTATGTCCTCACAAGGTCAAGAAAGTCAAAGGATCACAAGAACTGAGAAAGGCATGGAGGTAGAGCCAGGTTTAACTGCACAGATGACCTAGAATTAGGGTTTTGGTTTCAGAGGCCATAACCCCAAATATTTTGGTCATTCTTGTTTCTATTGGTCTCTATATGTTATGAGGATCATGCATATAAATTTTCATGAATAAATTCAATGGGGAAGGCATCTGATCAAGAGATGACTTCTTGAGCAAGTCAGTGCAAAATCAGGGCATCTGAGGCCCCCAGTGACCCAACCAAAGGGTGTTCTCCATCATTTTGAATGTGTATGATCTTTATTTGATCATAGAAGATGTTAGAAGTTCACAAAATTGAAAATTTTCAAGCCATTTGCAAAGTTGCCTTTTTGGGAAAGTGACTTATAATGTAAACTTGCCATTTTGGGAAAGTTTTTCAACCCCCTCTTTTTGATTCAAAAATGCTTCAAATGAGAAAACTTTGGTCATGAAAGTTGTAGAATGGATCCTCCCATTTTCAAAAAGTACAAGAACTCATTCTAATTCATTTTGGATCAAAAGTTATGGCTTGTCAAAGTTGGGAAAAATCATGAAATTTCACTTAGGCACCAAAAGAGGAAAGTTGCAAAACTTCATGCCAAGGCCAATTGTGACTTCAAATCAACTTCTAAGCATTACACAAACATAAACCATGACCTAAAATTCAGAATGCACCAAAGAATTCTCAAGTTTCATGACTTGTGCATTAAGAAACTTCAAAAGGGCCAAAAGTTCACAAAATTGCAAAACCACCCATAAGCTTTGATCCACTTGCTGATTTTCCTCAATCTCACTTCCATGGTTCTCCTTGATCATAGCTGCACAAGACATGACCTTGTCCTTGGCCTGCCATGACCCATACCTCAAAGGACACCTAACATTGACTTTTGGCAAAATGGACCATACCAATCAACATAGGCCAGCAACAACTCTCTGACCTATCCCAACTTGATACATGGACTAAAAGCAACTCAAAACACCACACAATACAGCCTGAGTTCTCCCACAAGTGAGCATTCACAAAAATCCCTCTTTATGCATTTTCATTCGAATCTCATCACACAATCATAAAACCTCAAAACCAACTTCACCATTCATTCAGAAAAGCTTCATAGAGCATAAACCACCCTTCATCTTGCCCTGAAAAGCCCACAAACAGAAATACGATTTTTCACTCCCCTTGGTCAGAACTTCATCAATCTCAAAAACCAGCCACAATACATTCCAACTAAGCCTCAAAGCATCTTCAGGGAGATCATTGGAGGGACTTTGAAGCAAGGAATTGGCCTGAAAGCTCCAAAAGCAAAAGCTCCATCTCAGGTATCCTCTTGAAACTTTTTTTCCAGAAATGGTTTCTTTGGTTATAGAATGATAAAGCATGTTCCACTGGTCACAATGAACCTTGAATGATAAAAAATGGTTGAGTATTGAGGTTGTATGAGTGTTCTGAAATATTGTTCAGTTTTTGATTTCTTGTTCGAATCATGTTGTTGATGAAAAATAAATGAAATTTGATGTTTGATTCTTATTCCTTGATGTTTGTTGAGTGATTCTGGAGCTTTAGGGGGCTTGGGGTGAGGTTTTGAGGGAGATAGAAATTTTCAGGGAGGCATGTCACCGGAGACGACGACCGGAGCTCTTCTCCGGTGACCTGAAAGTCATTAGGGCTTTAATTGTGATTAGGGTTTGGTTTGAATGTGAGCCATAGATCCTGTTGACCCGTGTTGACCCGCGCACGAATGAGTGGCCCAGATCCATCATTAAACCCTAACCCTGATTAATTAAATTAATTAATTAGGTTTTAGTTTTAATTTGCCAGTTTGAACCTCAGCCCTTGGATAAGGCGCGAGTCAATTCCCTCCATTTCCTTTTGAATTTGGGCCATCAGATACGCTTACTTTTCATTAATTCATATTTTTATTTCATATATTCTATTTTATTTTGCATCATTTATTAAAAATAGTTAGAAAATTCCAAAAATATTTTCCTTTTGCATTTTTGTCTCAAATATTTTTCTTAACCAGAAAACAATTTTTATTTTATTTTTTGCATTTTTAAACTATTTTAAAAATATTTAAATGTTTATTTTAATTGATTAATGAAGAATAATTAATTAAAATAGCATTTAGGTTTCCAAAAATCACCAAAAAATTCACATTGCATTCTAAAACATTTAGAAACATTATCAAACTCTCAAAACAAATTTCTTTTTGGTTCTTGACCTATTTTGACAATTTTCATTGGAATTAAATTTGTTTAAAGGCAATATTTTGTTCCTAACTTGAAAAAATCCATTCTGCCTAACCATGAAGAGTTTGATAATGGTTCTTCTTGCATTGCATCCTTCATATCATGTAGTTTTTAGGGTAAATTGGTTTGAATTTATCTTGCATTTTCAATTTAATGTGCATTTTCCCTTTTGAGGTGCCTTGAAACCCTAGTTGACTTAGAAAAATAATAACACCCATTAGGTTAAGAGTTAGGTCCCCTCCTTTGGGAAGTGAACTTGTGTAGGGTTAGGGTTCCTTTGATCCCATTTTCAATTTTTTATCATGTCATTTGCTTCTGATTTTGAATTTTTGTGTTGCATGTTGTTCATAAACCTTAATTCTTGTCTTCATTTGCACCCATCTCTCACATGCTTGCATTCAAGAACTTGCCATGACATTTTGTGCATCCTCATGACATATAAGACATCTTAGGACATATTAGAATCATGTTTGATCATTGCATCTTTCATTTTCCATGTTATGTGTCCATTGCATTTCATAAACTTTCATGAACTTTTATTGTTCAAAGCATGCTTCATTTGCATCCTCATCCTTGTATGATCATCCACAACTCTTGACATGTGTTTGCATCATCTCTTAGCATAATTAACATCATATTTATGCTTCTGACTTTGGTTTGCATCATGGCATTTCATCTCATCTTCATTGCATTTCATTTCTTTTGCTAACTTTTCAGGTGGTAAGTTGTTTTGAGAAGTGGATTTGCCTTCACTCCTCACAATCTCTTCTCATCTCTTTTATGCATCATTGCTGCATTTTATCTTGTGTATTAGAGTGAGCTTGCTCATTCATGCTCTTTCCCACTTTCTTCCTTCAAGCAACTTGTCTTCTTAAGTGAAGCAAGTTGTCTTGCTTCTCTCTGCTTCTTTCTCCATTCATCTGCTTCTTTCCTGGTGGTTTCTCTGAAGATCTTCTTGCAAGCCTCATTAACCCTAGGAACAACCAAGCATGATAACAATTAGGTTTTGATTAGTCTCCCATTTAGTTTTGCCTTTGTGTCATCTTTGAGTCTTCTCATCTCATCTCATAATCAAGGACTAAACCCTGAAGGTTTTAAGGCTTTGTGATTAAGCTTATGCCTGCATCCTTCTATTAGGATGGAGTGTATAACTTTAATCCTAAGTGTTAAACCCTTAATGTGTTTAAATCCTTTAGTCAATCCATCTAATAATCACTAAGACATCAAGCTTGTAACTTGGGCCTTGCATTAGGGTTCTAATTCTTCCTTAACTGGTTAAGAAGGACTAACCCTAGTGTTAATGGACAAGTCCCCCTCAAGTTGTCTTACAAATCATAAAATCCACTTCTTCACCTTATCATTAACTAAAATCCACTATAATAAAGGCTTTGTTGTGTCATGAGGTTAATCCCTAATCATGGATTAAGTTGAAGAGCCTTCCTCAGCTTAAATGTTCTCATCTATCATCCTTCTATTAGGATGGTGTAATGAGTCCATTAAATCCTTGATTATGGCTTAAACTCATTACTTAACACTAAACAAAAACAACAAAAACATCTAATAAATGCAAGTAGGTTAATGATCTTAATCCTACATCATGGTGATTAAGTGTGAGGTGTTTACTTCACACTTAAGGTATTCTCATTACCCCTAATCAGAGGGAAGATGTGACGAGTTTACTAACCCTTGGTTTAGGCTTAAGCTCATTTTCTTATGACAAACTTCAAAAGGAAATAAAAGATTGAAAACACAAAAACAAACAATAATCGTCTCCTCCGGGATTCTTTTCTCACCTCATTCACTCACAAACGAGAACTCGCTTCTTCCGTCTAATGCAAGACAGTTTGCACCTGAGCCAGACAGGTCATACACTTGAGCATAGATAAGTAAGCAGTTCACAAGTCAATTTATCTTTCAGTCTCTTTGGGTCGAACTACGGTGTTCTGACTTCCTCATTGCACGAGAGGATACGTAGGCATAACTTAACAGTTATCGAACAAAAGTCTCTGTATATTCTCCCTCCTTCCAACATCATTCTTTAAGCCTCATAGTCTTGAGCATTTCATTCTTGTTCTTACACTAACACTTCTCTTATGCACTTCACTTTTCTTTTACACTGACACTTGCATTCTTTTTCAGCCTTGATACACAAATTGCACTGACACTACCCCTTTAAAACACAAATCTTTCAAGCGTGGATCCCGTCGAGTACGGCAGACAATCTGGGTGCTAATACCTTCCCAGGTTGTAACCAACCCCCTTTCTCAGTTTCTCTGGTTCGCGACCGTCTTATCCATATCTTTTCCTAGGTTTATGCAGCATTACCTTTCCTTCGGGATAAAAATGCCTAGCTGGCGACTCTATTCATTCCCTCTCCTTTCGCTGATCGTTCGCGTCTGTACCCCTCTTGACCAGGTGTCATCAGGTGGGAGCGACACGTGGGGCCTGAAAGCTTCTCCCCAGTAGGATGCCAAATCAGTACTTCCTCAGCACTTTCTCCAGGACATCATCAGGAAGGGCTCATTTCCCCAGCTAAGTCCATCACCCTCAGTAGGGCCCCTACCGAAATCTCTAGGAAAATCATTCAGTGATCTTTCCTCCCTAGCTGAGTGGTAGACAGGGAACCATATCCCCACAGAGCTCCAGCCCATATCAAGAAGAGCAATGTCTGAAGATCTCACAACAAAGTGACGGAAGCTTTCGCAAATCCCCAGCTGGGTCCCTCATTATTAAGATAGGTCTATCAGTGATTTATTTCCCCAAGCAGAATCATCTGTATCAGATCTACCAGTGATCTTATCCCCAGCTGGGATATTCTTTCAAGCAGATCAGCAAGAGATCTCCATAACAACGGGATCCGAATCCCAGATCGGTATCTTTGCATAATCATAGCATTCACATCATATTTACCCCCCCAGAGCGTAGCATTCCGTCTAATACGGAGCATTACGGCAAGAGCCAAACATATTGCATAACCATAAGCCATGTTTTGAATCAAACACCTGTCTATACCAGCATTCCATCAGTGATATATATACAAAGACCCACAGTCACAGCAGAAAGCCAAAGCATCCTCTTCGCACTCTCAAATACAGATACATGCTCCTTTTGGCACTCGTCCGTGTCATCATTCCCCAGTAAAGTCGCCCGAGCATTCTCTACAGACAGATACATCTATATACACTCCATCGACACCCGTCCGTGTCACCATTCCTCAGCATGGTTGCCAAAACATTTATTGTAAACCAAACACTTGTTTATAACACACTTCTTCCGACACCCGTCACTGTCATCTTATCCCCACAGAGCGTCAGAATATCTCTTACATTCATAAGTTCATAACTTATACACTTTCTCTTATGATACTCGTATGTGTCCTGCTCTCCCCAACAAGTTGAACACTCGTCTGTGTCTCATTCATGTTTACTCTTTACTCATATAGATACTCGTCCGTATCTTGTATACACCACTTATCTTCCTCAGATTCGAGACTCGTCCGTGTTCTTTGTTAACCAGTTGGTACTTGTCCGTACCATTATCTCTGAACATGCGTCAACGTTTGTTTTTACCGATACTCGTTCGTATCGTAGTCTTAAGGATGATCGTCCACATTTTTAGTCTATACACAGCGTCAAACACTTATACCTTTTCTTTCATTGAATTTAGACACCAGTCTGTGTCTACCATTCCCCAGAAGGTTCTCCCCAGCAAATCCCATTAAATTATTTCTTTTCTATCTGATATTCATCCTATGTCATGATACTTCCGGCAGCCGTACCCTGCTAGGTGATCGTCCTTCACCTTTTGATGATTGTCCTTCATCATCCCCAGCGGAGTCTCCATTATTGGAACCCTTTCCTATCCGACATTCGTCTATGTCGTGATATTTTAGCAGCCGTACCCTGCTAGGTTATCGTCCTTCACCTTTTGATGATTGTCCTTCATCATTTTATCCGATGGCCGTCCCCGTCGTTGATCTTGTTATCTGACATTCTTCCTATGTCATGATAAACCTCGAGAGCAGCCGTACCCTGCTAGGTGATCGTCCTTCACCTCTTGATGATCGTCCTTCGTCATGCTTATCCGATGGCCGTCCCCATCATCGACCTTTTCTACCCGGAATTCGTCTTATGTCGTGGTACCTTCGGCAACCGTACCTTGCCAGGTGATCGTCCTTCACCTTAGATGACCGTCCCTCATCTTTCTCCCCAACAGAGCAGCCGTCCCCTGCTAGGTGATCGTCCTTCACCTTTGATGACCATACCTCGTCATTTATTTCATTTATTTTATTAACCCGATGGTCTTCCCCATCATTGATTTTACTTATTATCCCCCGGAGAATTTTGTTACTTCATCTGATGGCCGTCCCCATCATAATCCTTTATTTCCCCAGCATGTCGGTCGTCCCCGTCATTGCTTCATCACCAGCAGTCGTCCTCTGCTCGAAGGTCGTCCTCCGTCGCCCGCACTTTATAATCATACTTTAATACCTCTTATAATCTATATCCCTTTTCTTCTTCACCCAGTGAGTGCAAAGTTTGGACTGTCTTTGGTATTCAACCACAAGTTATCTTGTTTGCCTGTTAAGCCCGACGCTTACATCCTGCACAGCTAACTCATGCTTGAATAGGGGCAGCTGTAAACACCCCAAATTTTCCCTCACTAAGTTCATACCATGGCTTGTAATATTTTTCATTTGCAGAAGTTCAATCATATCATCTCATATTGTATTTTTGCTTCACTGCATTGGTTCAAAGTTATCTGCATCTAGGGTTTGTGATCTGAACAATCCCTGAGCTATC
Source organism: Lathyrus aphaca (assembly GCA_963966055.1). Taxonomy (NCBI): domain Eukaryota; kingdom Viridiplantae; phylum Streptophyta; class Magnoliopsida; order Fabales; family Fabaceae; genus Lathyrus; species Lathyrus aphaca. Next base: position 65,259,347 of record OZ014520.1, on the reverse strand, counting down.
TGAGCAATTCCAAAGGTCTTCAATCATCTCAATAGGGTCCATGTATGTTAAAATATCATATTGTATCCTCCCAAGATCAAGGAAGTCAAAGAATCATAAGAACTGAGAAAGGCATGGAGGCAGAGCCAAGGTTTAACTGCACAGATGACCTAAAATTAGGGTTTTGGTTTCAAAGGCCATGACTCCAAATTTTTTGGTCATTCTTGATTCTATTGGTCTCTATATGTTATAAGGATCCTATACACCAATTTTAATGAAGAAATTCAATGGGGAAGGCATCTGATCAATAAATGACTTCTTGAGCAAGTCAGTGTAAAATCAGGGCATCTGAGGCCCCCAATCATCCAACCAAAGGGTCTTCTCCATCATTTTAGGTGTATATGATCTTTATTTGATCTTATAAGAAGTTAGAAGTTCACAAAATTGAAGAATTTCAAGCCATTTGCAAAGTTGCCATTTTGGGAAAGTGACTTTTAATGCAAACTTGCCATTTTGGGAAAGTTTTTCAACCTCCTCTTTTTGATTCAAAAATGCTTCAAATGAAAAATTCTTGGTCATGAAAGTTGTAGATTGGATCATCCCCTTTTCAAAAATTACAAGAACTTGATCTAATTCATCATAGAACTCAAGTTATGGCCTTGCAAAGTTGGGAAAAATCACAAAATTTCACTTATGTACCAAAGAGGGAAACTTGCAAAAACTCATACCAAGGCAAAGTGTGTCCTCAAAGTGACTTCTAACCATTACACAAACATCATACATGACCTATAATTCATAATTGCCCAAAGAAATCTCAAGTTTCATGCCTTGATCATCAAGTATTTCAAAAGGGGCCAAAACCTTCACAATTTGCAAAACCACCCACAAACTTCATCCCACTTGCTATCTTGCCTCAATTTGAATTCCATGGACCTCCCTAAAGCCAGCTGCGCAGGACACCCCATTGTCCTTGGCCTGCCATGAGCCCATACCTCCAAAGACAACTTTGTTGACTTTATGCAAAATGAGCCATACCAATCACACTGCTCCACAATAACTCTCTGCCCAATCAGAACATGTTATGTGGACCTAAAGCAACTCAACACACACAACAACACAACCCGAATCTTCCCACAACTCAGCATTCACCAAAATCCTCTCTTATGCATTTCTCTTTGAAACACACAACTCAGCCATCAAAACTCCAAACTTTTTCCACCATTCAACTCCACATTCATCACTGATCATTTCCCACCCTTCATTTTGCCTTGAAACACCCCATATCAAAAACACGATTTTCACATTCCTTGACCTGAGCTTCAGCAAACTTCCAAAAGAGTCCATAAAAGCTTCAGCCAAGCATCCCAGAGGCAAGAGGGAGTCAAAAGAAGGAGGAAATCACCAAGGAAAGGTCCAGACAGTGTCATTTTCGAAAGCTCCATTTCAGGTAACATCAAGAACAAATTTTCCAGAAATGATTTCTTAAGTTCTTAGATTGTTCTCCATGCTTCACTGATCACACTGCACCTTTTGGTTTTGAAAATGATTCAGTTTTAAGCATGTATGAAACTTCTGAAATTTCTGAAAGATTTTCCGTTTTGCTTCGAATCTCATTGTTCATGTGAAATAAATGTTGTTTGATGGCTGAATCTTGTTTAGAATGGGGTGGGGATCATTTCTGGAGAGTTTGGTGGTCTGATTTTACGGATTGAGTGAGATAGAAAGAGTGGATGGCCGGAGAAGATGACCGGAACACTGTTCCGGTCACCTGAAAGTAGTTAGGGCATAATCCTGTAATTAGGGCTAAGTTTGAACGTGGACCCTTGGATTTGTGATTGGCGCGTGTTCTGATGGCCAGGATTGAATCATTAATTTTTAATTAGGTTTAATTAAATGAATAATCAGAATTAGTCAGGTTTGAACCTGGGCCGTCCAGATGTGCGCCTAGTCAAACCTCTTAAGGCCCAGATTTCATCTCCACCACCCATTCAGCATACTTCCCTTTTATTTAATTTTTATTTCATTTTCTACGAATTTTTAAAAATAGTAAAACATATCAAAAAATTCTGAAAATTTTTGTTAAATCTTTTATGAATTTTCAGAACCCAAAAATAATTTTATTTTTATTTTTTGCATTAAAAAATATTTTTAAATCATTTAAATGTTTATTTTTAATTAGTTAATGAAAGTTAATTAATTAAAAATACATTTAGGTATTTAAAAATCCCAAGAAAATTCAGAGAGCATTTTCAAACATTTACAAACATTTACAAACTCACAACACAAATTTATTTTTGGTTTTGATCATACTTTGGCAATTTTCATTTGAATTAGGGTTCTTTAATTTGAATATTTTTAACCCTAACTTCAAAAATTCATAACTTTTGATCCAAGTTGAGTTTGTGACTGGTTCTTTTTGCTTTGTGTTATGCATCCTTTCAAGCATCTAAAAACCTTTTGTTTCACTTTTATCTTTCATTTTCCATTTGTTTGGCATTTTCCCTTTTGGATCACCCTTAAAACCCTAGCAAACTTAGAAAAATCATAAGTCCTTTAGGGTTTAGCTTCTGACCTTCCCCTTTGGGCAGTGAACTTGTATAGGTTTAGGGTACCTTTGATCCCATTTTCAATTTTTTATCTTGTCATTTGCTTCTGATTTTGAATTTTGCATTGCATGTTGTACATAAACCCTAATCTTTGCTTTCATTTGCATTCATTCTTCATAAGCTTGCATACATAAACTTGCCATGACATTTTGTGCATCCAAATGACATATGAGACATCTTAGGACATATTAGAATCATGTTTAATCATTGCATCATTAAATTGCCATGCTTTTGCTTTCATTTGATGTCATATGCATTCATGAACTTTCATGCCTCCTTTCATGCTTCATTTGCATCTTCATCCCTTGTATGATCCTCCACATCTCATGACATACATTTGTATCATCTCTTAGCATCACTTGCATCTTGATCTTGCTTCTGGTTTTGGTTTGCATCATTGCATACTTTTCATTTTCATTTCATTTCATTTCTTACTGCTAACTTTTCAGGTGGTAAGTGTTTGAGAAGTGAATTTGCCTTCACTTCTCATAACCTCTTCTCATCTCTTTTATGCATTCTTTGCTGCATTTTACTTGTGAATTAGAGTGATTTTGCTCATTCATGTTCCCTCCTCACCTTCTTTCTTCAAGCAACTTATCTTCTTAAGTGAAGTAAGTTGTCTTGTTTCTTCTTGCTTCTCCTTCCTTCATCCAGCTTCTTCCTTGGTGGCTTTTCTCTTGAAGATCTTCTTGCAAGCCTCATAAACCCTAGGAACACCCAAGCATGATCACAATTAGGGTTTGATTAGTCCCCCATTAGTTTTACCTTTGTGTCATCTTTGTGTCTTCTCTTCTCATCTCTTAATCAGGAACTAAGCCTTAAAGGTTTTAAGGCTTTGTGATTAGGGTTATGCCTGCATCCTTCTATTAGGATGGAGTGTATAACTTTAATCCTAAGTGTTAAACCCTTAATGTGTTTAAATCCTTTAATCAATTCACATAATAATCACTAAGACATCAAGCTTGTAACTTGGGCCTTGCATTAGGGTTCTAATTCTTCCTTAAATGGTTAAGAAGGACTAACCCTAGTGTTAATGGACAAGTCCCCCTCAAGTTGTCTTACAAACCATAAAATCCACTTCTTAATCTTACCATTAACTAAAATCCACTTTAATAAAGGTTTTGTTTTGTCATGAGGTTAATCCCTAATCATGGATTAAGTTGAGGAGCCTTCCTCAGCTTAAATGTTCTCATCTATCATCCTTCTATTAGGATAGTGTAATGGGTCCATTAAATCCTTGATTATGGCTTAAACTCATTACTTAACACTAAACAAAAACATCTAAATAAATACAAGTAGGTTAGTGATCTTAATCCTACATCATGGTGATTAAGTGTGAGGTGCTTACTTCATACTTGAGGTATTCTCATTACCCCTAATCAGAGGGAAGATGTGATGAGTTTACTAAGCCTTGGTTTAGGCTTAAGCTCATTTTCTTATGACAAATCCCAAAAGCAAATAAAAGATTGAAAACACCAAAAACAGACAATAATCGTCTCCTCCGGGATTCTTTTCTCATCATACTCACTCACAAACGAGAACTTGCTTCTTCCGTCTAATGCAAGACAGTTAGCACCTGAGCCAGACAGGTCATACACTTGAGCATAGACAAGTAAGCAGTTCACAAGTCAATTTACCTTTCAGTCTCTTTGAGTCGAACTACGGTGTTCTGACTTCCTCATTGCACGAGAGGATACGTAGGCATAACTTAACAGTTATCGAACAAAAGTCTCTGTATTTCCCCCTTTTCCAGCATTATTCTTTAAGCCTCATTGTCTTGAGCTTTGGACTCTTTCCTTACACTGACACTCTCTTGTTTCACTTCACATTTTCTTTTACACTGACACTTGCATTCTTTTCCAGCTTTTGCACAAAAAATAGAACTGACACTACCCCTTTAAGCACAAATCTTTCAAGCGTGGATCCCGTCGAGTACGACGGACAATCTGGGTGCTAATACCTTCCCAGGTTGTAACCAACCCTCTTTCTCAGTTTCTCTGGTTCGCAACCGTATTATCCATCCTTTCCTAGGTTTATGCAACATTACCTTTCCTTCGGGATAAAAATGCCTAGCAGGCGACTCTTTTCAGTTCATCTTCATATTCTCCATTCGCCGACCGTTCGCGTCTGTACCCCTCTTGGCCCTGTGTCATTTGGTGGGAGCGACAGCTGTAATAAGCTGATTTGTATTATGCATTGTTTTCATAGATGATTGTATGTTTGAGTGCTGTAAATAGTGGCTGAATTTTAGTTTAGCATAGTGTAGGCACCCTTAAACTTAAGATTGAGTCTAGTTTAGGTCCAAGTTGCCTTAGGATTTGTTTGGTATGCGTTTACCTCATTCCTTTTTAATAAAAATGTACATTAACCTTTGTTTAATAGAGGGGAAGATTGAGGTAAGTTTCCTTACACCTTATACTTTATTTTTTTATACATTTTCTTTATGCATTTAATTTGCATTTAATTCTCCCTTTTATTTTTCATACTTGTGATTGGTAGGATTTCCCCCTCTTTTGTAGAATCAACTTATCTTCCTTAGGAAGTAAGTTGCATTCTATTCTTTTCTCTTTAGGATTAGAAAAGCCTCATTAACCATAGGACACCATTTTAATAAATAACTTAGGGTTGTGTCTTAGTCCCCCTTAGTTTTTTTCCTTTTCTCCATTTGAGTCTTTCTCTTCTCATCTTCAAACAAAATTCAAAAAGACTTAATAAATGCATGAAAGGATCCCTTGTGTATAGCCTTATTCTATGGGGTACTTACATTCATTCCATCTTGGAATAGTGTAAGCTTGTCTAGCATGATGTACAAGTCTCATCAAGGGGTTGTTTCACAAAGAAAACATAAAAGATACTTCTTCACAAAAACAACAAAAACACTTAATAAAGTTCAACAAGCTAGTGAACTTAAACCCTAATCCTAGGAAACAAGTCTTGGATAAATTCTCCTTGCTTGATATGCTTGTTATATTATTCCATTTTGGAATGTAGTAGCAAGTACACATTCCATGGAAAAGAGTTTGAATTCACTTCCTTGTGCCAAATTCATACAAAACTCTTAAAAGGAAAAAACAAACAATAAGCGACTATCCTGCGGGAACTTCTTTTCTCATCTCATTCACTCTAAACGCGAACTTGCGACGACTTGTCTCGCATGCAAGACGGTAAACGCACTCGTACCAGACGAGCCTGCAACACCTAGGCATAGACATACGCAGTTCCAGCCATAAAAAACACAAACAAAAAGTTCCCGCCTGGTTAGGCGAACTACGTCGACTCTGATCCTCATTTTCCCGATGAGGTACGTAGGCAGCGGGGTAGGGCCCGTTCGAGCATATTCTTTATTTCCCCTACATTTTCCCCATTCTTTCTTTTCATTCTCTTTTCCAATTCCCTTTCTCATTTTGCATTCCTATTCCAGTCAGCAGTTTTATTCAGCAACACTCGTATTTTCTCACCCTTTGAAACAAAACAAGCAAGCGTGGATCCCGTCGGGTACGGCAGACGGTCTGGGGTGCTAATACCTTCCCAGGTCGTAACCAACTCCCGAACTCAGATCTTTGGTTCGCAAGACCTTGTCCTTTCCTTCTTCCTCAGGTTTGTGCAACATTACCTTTCCCATTCTTTCGGGATAAAAATGTATGGCTGACGACTCTACCTTTTCCGTGTCACTTTCGCGTTTGTACTAGGATGAAAATCCTGGGAGCGACACCCTTAGAATATACAATTTAAACAAATATATTAAAAATAACCAAGATTCAACCACAATCATGAGCGATTTTAAGGCTCGGCTAGGCTGGACATGTGTCCAGGCTCTGGTTGCGGTGGTTAAAAAGTGCTATTACGACAATTTAAACCGCCACAATTAACGAAAATGCATAAACATATAAATTTAAACTAAAAATTAAATTATAAAAGTGCTATTACGAATGTTTTAAACCACCACAAATAACAAAAATGTAGGAAATACAAATTTGAACCAAAAATTAAATTGTTAAAGTGCATTACAGCGGTTTAAAACACCAGAATTAACAAAAATGCAGGAAAAATATAAATTTAAACCAAAAATTAAATTATAAATTGTAAATTAAGAAAACAATACATGTATAATGATGTAAATTATGGTTTAAATAAAAAATCTATATTTGTATGCATAAATATACAGGTTTAAACAAAAAAATATAAATTATGCAAAATAAAAAATATTTTTATGCAATTAAGAATACACTACATCAAATTTTTTGTTATTATAATATTTAGATTCAACTACATTACAAAAATTGCAAGAATTGAAATAAAGAATAAAATTATAATTTAGGACCAAATTAACCAAAAATTAAAAATGAATACTAGAAGAAATAAAAATTAACATAAAAGAAGCAAATACTAAAATTAAAAAAAAACATGTACAATGTTGTAAAAAAAAGAAGAAGAAAAAAATAAATTTTATCCTCAAATAATATTAAATATATATTAGGACTTTATTTAAATCTATAGATGAATTTCACAATTATAAAAGAAAATATTCAATTTAAAAAACAATAAAAAAAATTCACCATGAAGCAATTGACGTGTCAAAATAAAGGTGGTCAAAACTGTCATTTTTCTATTAACAATACGTGAGTTTATAAAACTACCATATTTTACTATAAATAGTTACAGTTTTACTAAACACCATTTTAAAACCGTCATATTTCATGCAAATTGTTACGGTCTTTAAGTTTTTGCCCAGGCTTCAAAAAGAATTAGCTCCACCACTAACCATATTGTGGAATATTGGAACAAACCCTAGTACAAATAGCATGTCGTCAAAGTCTGCTCACATGTTATTGTTTAATTGGGACTTGTGTTATGGATCCAATTGTTTAAGTTAGCTTGTACCCTAAGTTAGCTTGTAATGGTTAATTGTTAAAAAGCCCATTATGTTAGTATGTTAGTTTTATTATAAATAGCATACTAGTCTCTCATATTTTATATAAGGGAAAATAGGAAGATAAGACCCTAATTCAATAGTGAGAGAGGTTATTTGTTATTCTTGTATACTTGTAATCTTGTTTTAAGAGAAAGGAAAGAATAACAGTTTATAACCAATCCTTGTTGTTTTCTTTGGTAACCCTAAACCTTAACCCTTGTGGGTTTCTTGAGAAACCTATTATACTTTATTTCTAAGGTATCTAATTCACAACAAATTGGTGCGATGAGCGTGGAGAAGATGCCTTCAACAAAGTATGAGATTGAAAAGTTCACCGGAGTGAACAATTTCGCTCTGTGGCGCTTGAAGATGAAAGCCCTACTTGTTCAGCAAGGTTGTTTGGAAGCGCTGAAGGGAGAGACGACCATGAATGTTGCGTTGACGACAGCTGAAAAGACGACCATGATTGAGAAAACACACAACGCAATATTGTTGAGCCTTGGTGATAAGGTTCTTCGACAACTATCAAGGGAGACAATTGCGTCAGGGTTATGGTTGAAACTTGAAGGTTTGTACATGACCAAATCGTTGGTGAATTGACTCTACCTGAAGCAAGCCTTGTATTCATTCAAGATGAGTGAAGACAAAGTGTTGGCTAAGCAGTTGGATATATTCAATAAGCTGATTCTTGATCTTGAAAATATTGATATGAAGATCGATGATGAAGATCAAGCATTGTTGTTGTTATGCGCTTTGCCTAGAACACATGCTCACTTCAAATAAACCCTATTGTATGGAAGAGAGTCCATGACCTTTGAAGATGTTCAATCTTCCTTGTACTCTAAGGACTTGAACGAACAGAAGGAGCATAAACCTTTGACGGTTGGTGAAGGTTTAGCCGTTAAGGAGAAATTTTTACGAAAGTATAGTAAGTTCGACAAGAAGAAAGGAAAAAGTTAGCAGAAGTCTTATAGTGGTGAATCATCTGGTGTTCGATGCTATCATTCTAAGAAGGAGGGTCACATTCGAAAGATATGTCATGAACGTCTGAAAGACCATGGAGGTAATGATAATGGCAATGCTGCCATTGTTCAAGATGATTTCAACTCATATGATGTTCTTGTGGTTTCGAGCGGTGACTCAAGAAAAGAGTGGATTATGGATTCAGGTTGCACTTGGCACATGACTTCAAACAAAGATTTATTTGAGGAGCTATGTTATCAAGATGGTGGATCGGTGCTGCTAGGAAACAACAAAGCTTGCAAAATTGTAGGTATTGGATCTGTGAGATTCAAGCTCCATGATGGGTCAATAAGACTATTGACTGAAGTTAGGTATATACCTGACTTGAAGAGAAATTTGTTTTTTCTTGGTGAATTCGACAAGAAGGGATATGTCTTTCAAGGAGAGAAAAGTATCCTAAGATTCATGAAGGGGTCGAAGGAAGTACTGAGAGGCGTGAAGAAACAAGGCTTGTATACCCTTAAGGCTGAAGTTGTAAGTTGTTCGAAAAATGTTGCATCCATGAAACTGTTGTCGAAGACAAAATTATGGCACATGAGATTGGGTCATGTCAGCGAGAGAGGCCTGGTCGAACTGGGGTAACCGAACTTTCTAGGTGGTGACAAAATCGAGAAGTTGGAGTTTTGTGAACTTTGTGTATTTGGTAAATCATGTAGGGTGAAGTTTAACAAAGGTAAACAAATAACATATGGATCCCTTGATTACATCCATGCCGATCTTTGGGAGCTTGCAAGGAATCCTTCACATTCAGGTGTAAGATATTTTCTATCCATAGTTGATGACTATTCCAGAAAGTTATGGGTATTCATTCAGAAGACAAAGGATGAAACTTTTGAGAATTTCAAGAGTTGGAAGGTTCTATTCGAAACTCAAACAGGCAGAAAGGTCAAGAGGTTGAGAAGTGATAATGGCCTTGAATTCTGCAATGAAGCTTTCAATAGTTATTGTGTCGAGTCTGGGATTGCAAGGCATAACACTGTAGCAAGTACTCCTCAACAAAATGGTCTAGCTGAGAGATTCAATCGAACAATCCTCAAAAGGGTTAGATGCATGTTGGTTAGTGCTGGATTGAAGAAGGTGTTTTGGGCTGAGGCTGTTTTGACGACAACATATCTGATAAACAGATGTCCTTCGATTGTGTTAGATATGAATACACCTGAAGAAATTTGGTCGGGACATCCACTAGATCTCGACAAACTTAGAGGATTTGGTTGTGTAGCCTATGCTCACATTAGGCAAGACAAGTTCGAACCTAGAGATCTAAAATGCATGTTCATGGGATATCCTAAAGGAGTCAAAGCTTATAGGCTATGGTGCCTAGAGCCAGGTCACAAGAGGTGTATCACTAGTCGAGATGTAGTTTTCAATGAAGATGAGATGGCTTTCAAGAAAACTGATGATGTTGTCGAAGAGCTGGAACAGGGAAAATTCCTGTTGAGGTGGAGCATAGTGATGTTAAATTGCATGACACAGATGAAGTCAAAGAAGAAGCAGAAACTATCGTCGAAGATGAGGAGACTGATAATGACTACCTGCTGGCAAGAGATAGGTCAGGAAGAGTCATCAAGCCACCTCAGAGACTTTGGTATGCAGATCTTATAGCTTATGCCTTAATCTCTGCAAGTGAGGTTTTAAATGAAGAACCTAGAGACTACAAGGAAGTTATGAGGAGTCGAAATAAGACTGAATGGCTGAAGGCCAGGGATGATGAAATGAAATTTCTTCATGATAACAATACTTGGGAACTAATCAAGAAACCTGCTGGAGCCAGGTTAGTCAGCTGTAAATGGATTTTCAAAGTTAAGGAAGGAATCAAAGGAGTGGCTTTGAAGAGATACAAGACAATGTTAGTTGCAATGGGGTTCACTCAGAAAGAAGGTGTCGACTTTAATGATGTGTTCTCTCCTGTTGTGAAGCACATGTGCATTCAAATGTTACTTGCCATGGTGGTAGAATTCGACCTTGAACTGGAACAGATGGATGTGAAGACTGCGTTCTTGTATGGTGATCTTGATGAAACAATCCTTATGAGGCAACCTGAAGGGTATGTCGAAGAGGCAACCTGAAGAGATCTTTATATGGGCTGAACAAATCTCCTCGACAATGGAATAAGAGATTCGACAAGTTCATGACAAACATAAGTTTCATCAGAAGTCAGTTCGATCACTATGTTTACTTCATATTTCGACCTAGTAATTCATTTGTTATTTTGTTGCTTTATGTGGATGATATTCTAATAGCAAGCAACAATATTGAATATGTAATGAGGGTGAAGGTTGAACTCAATAAGGAGTTCGATATGAAGGATCTGTGAGCTGCATCCAGGAATCTTAGGATTGACATCTATAGAGATAGAAATCAATCGAGATTATGCTTATCTCAAGAGGCATACTTGAAGAAGATTCTTGATAAGTTTGGTATGTTGAATTCAAAGCCTGTTGTGACTCCAACAAACCCTAAATTCAAGCTGAGTATAGATCAATGTCTCAGTACTGATGTCGAAAGAGCTTATATGAATAGAATTCCATATGCTAATATAGTAGGTTATTTGATGTATGCTATAGTCTGTACTAGACCCGACATAGCATATGCAGTAAGTCTTGTAAGCAGGTACATGTCGAATCCTGGAAAGGCTCACTGGAAAGCATTGAAGTGGATTTTAAGGTACATAAATGAGTCTTTGAATAGAGTCATATTTTATGGTGGAGCCTTGGGTGAAGATAGTAAAGCAGCAACCGAAGGATATGTCGACTCTGATTATGTAGGTTGTATGAATTCTAGAAAATCTATTTCTGGATATGTTTTCACTATGTTTGGCACAACAATTAGTTGGAAAGCAACACTTCAAAAGGTTGTTGCCTTATCAACCACTGAAGCAGAATATATTGCTCTAACTGAAGCTGTAAAGGAAGCATTGTGGCTTGAAGGTTTTGCAAAGGAGCTAAAACTTTAAGGTCGAAGTATCCCTGTTAAATGTGATAGGAAAAGTGAAATACACATGTCGAAGAACTCAACCTATCATGAGCGAACCAAGCACATTGATGTGAGGTTGCATTTTGTCAGAGGGTTAATCGAGCATGGAGAAGTCCAAGTGGTGAAGGTTTCGACAGATCATAATGCTACTGATATGATCACCAAGACGTTGCCCAGTTGCAAGTTTTTCCATTGTATGCAGTTGATAAAGTTGCATGAAGAAAGCTAGTTTGTTTCTTGTTCGTATATGGTGTGTTCCAAGGTGGAGATTTGTGGAATATTGGAACAAACCCTAGTACGAATAGCATGTTGTCAAAGTCTGCTCACATGTTATTGTTTAATTGGGCCTTGTGTTATGGATCCAATTGTTTAAGTTAGCTTGTATCCTAAGTTAGCTTGTAATGGGTAATTGTTAAAAAGCCCATTAGGTTAGTATGTTAGTTTTATTATAAATAACATACTAGTCTCTCATATTTTGTATAAGGGAAAGTAGGAAGATAAGACCCTAATTCAATACTGAGAGAGGTTATTTGTTATTCTTGTATACTTGTAATCTTGGTTTAAGAGAAAGGAAAGAATAATAGTTTATAACCAATCCTTGTTGTTTTCTTTAGTAACCATAAACCCTAACCCTTGTGGGTTTCTTGAGAAACTTATTATACTTTGTTTCTAAGGTATCTAATTCACAACACATAACAATATATATTTTGTTTGCAAACAAGAATTCAAAAGTAACTATATACCATTAATAGTTTGAAGATATCAACCCGGAGTGTCGTGACCGATTTAAGTTGTTCCCCTCCTTTTCTTTCCTTTCTTTTTATCCCTACTCCTCCCTATTTGAATCCATTTCTTATTGTATTTTTCGCCTTCCTCTTTGTTTCAAGAGTCTTTCTCCTCATTTTGTTGAATGAGTGATGAAGGGGACTAAGGTTTAATTGTTGTTCTTCAATGTGAAGAACAACAACTTTTAGGGTTTGTTTTGTGAATTGTGGGTGGCCTCCCCTAGGTTAGAAGAAAATTATCTATTTATATTAGATAGAAATTAGATCAAGGTTACAAAAAGGAAATAATTCATTTGATTTAAATAATTAGACGCTCAACAACAAATTCCCTTGATTTTGATTTTTTTAATGATTTTTTAAGATTTTATTCATGAAATAATGATTTTAATAAAAAATATCATTATTTAAAAATATGCATTAAATAAAATATAAAAATTAATAATTAAATAATAAAAAAAAATTATTTGTGTGATTTAAGAAAAGTTAGAATAAAAATAACAGATAAAAACTAAATATGAGGAATGTGAGATTTGAACACATGATCTTCCATCTTTATAATACATTTAACACACTTTGCTACCAACTATTATATTCTATTTATTCAAAATAAAACAAAATTAGAGAGTATATAATAATAATTTAATCATAATATTAATAATAGTATTAATGCTCTAATAACTGACCCTAATGTAATTTTGATTAAAAATTAATCTAACCCTAATTAACCCCTATATTTTAATAACATAACTTAATATTAAAATAAAAAATAATAATAATATAACCTCCATTTAACTAACAACGTTATCATACTTTATCCTACCCAAATAACCCCCTTAATATTTACTATTATAATCTTATATAAAGAAAACAAAAATAGAATGGTGGTCAAAATTTGGGATATAACAGCTGCCCCTATTTAATCAGCTTCAAAACGAGATGAAGATGATGGGGAGTCCTTATCTTCTTGGTGAGGAGATTATTAAATATAAAAAGGATAAAAGAGAAGAGAAATAAGTTATAAGATTGTTGTTTGGAAGTTATTGATGTATCATGCAGTTCAACTCCCGCAAGCATTTCAATTTTCTCTTAACCCTTTTGTTTTTAGCCTAGTACCCCTTAGAATTTATCTCGCCCTTACCTTGGCCAAATTAAAATTGAATAAAATTCTTTTTGATCGGTGTGTGCATGCATTTAAATTGCAGATGTTAGAGTCTTTTCAAGCTTATTGTAGTACTAACTTTCATGTTGTGTTTTGAGTGTAAACAATTAACCTAAAATCTTGAGAGTTGAGTGAATTTTATCCTATGAGGATCTTGTTGCTTTTGATGTACATTTTGGTAATATGTTTTTCCTATTTGCTCTGAATGCCACAAAGAGTTGCTTACTAACATCATATTCTTGAAGCTTAGACTTAGAACTCTACTTGTACCTTGTATCTTGAATTATTTTTGAATTACATGCTCTGTTTTGAATTTTTAATTTTGCTCAGAATGCAAAAGTTTAAATGTGGGGGAATTTGATTAGTGCATCTTCATGGACATTCTTCTACTGTTATACTTAGGCATTTACTTAGTTGATTTCATTAGTTTCACCATTTTAGTGTGTTTTCATATTTAAGTTTGTTTATAGCCTTATTTGATTTTTCGTTTATTATTTTTCAGCATTAGTAGCTTTCAATAAAAAAAATCATAACTGGAGCTACAACAATCCGATTGACGCATTCTATCAGGCATTGGAAAGCCAAGACAGAGAGCTACAACTTCCATGTTTTTGTGAAAAGCTGATTCAGACTGTAGATGCCTCGTAAAATTTGTTGAAGTTTAGACTTTAGAAATTTAGTTGTTTTGGGTCATTTAGAATTGGGGCTGGGTCAGGTTTTCCGACCCGGTTTGTATCAAAATTATTTGCTTAATTTAATTTGGTGTTTTAGGATATAATTATTAAATTTCATAAATTTCAATTTGAGGTTCTTTCATAAATTTCATATTAATCTGTTTCCTTTGAATTCTTCTTATAATCTCAATTATTTGCTTAATTTAATTTGGTGTTTTAGGATATAATTATTAAATTTGATTGTTTGTATGATCTTGAATCCATTTCGCGCGTTAACGTAGCTTTTGTATTATCACGTTTGATCAAGTTGTGTTTGCTTAATTCGCAACCGTTTTTTATCCGTTTGCTTAATCCAGAATTCGGGAACATACTTCGTATAATTATTATTGCGCTTGTCAGTGGTTATTATAATTGCATAGGATTATACCCGTTTATGGAATTGGAATTTTATAGGAATCAATGATAAGTCGGAAGTCGATGGAGTAGGTTGATTCGTTTCAGTTTAATTGGTAATAACTTATTTAAATTAATCAGTTTTGTAATTGGTTAATATTAATACAAAATTCCATGTGATACGACATCCGAGTGTCGCTTCTCGTTACTACATTTTTCTAAAACTTGTTTTTGATCCGTGCGTGATACGCTAGTCAAGGAACTAAAATTTTCACCGCAAAGTGAATAAATCCCGGAGTTAAAGAGGATTGAACAATCCTCAGTGCTCTGTTAGTATCCCACTTTGATGTATCCTTGGGAATATCTTGTTGGTACGATTCCGATAATCATAGAAATCAGGCAGGAATCTGACGATCCTCCGATCATTGTGTGATAAACCCTTGTGGACCCCCTTGATAACAATCCTTGGTAAAGTTTCAATAAAACACATGTGAAAACTTTTGATGGAACCCCTTGGTGATTAAACCCTGACAAAGTTGTTTGACAAATAACTGATAGAGCCCCTTGATTAACCCCAGACGGTCATACTTTGACGAAGCCTTCTGGCAAATTCCTGATGGAACCCCTTGATTAAATTTTGATGATAATGTTCCACCTTTCCGGGTGGAACTTTCTTGTGGTTCTTATGATCCTTTGATCACGCTTCTAGAATCAATTAAGACTTTAGCGATACCCCGATTACTCTGGATGAAACCCCTTTGCTAAAAACTCTAGTGAAATCCCTGGATAAAGTTCTGGTAAAACTTCTTGACGGAACCCCTTATTTGGATGAAAATATCCTGAACCTTTTTGATAAAATTATGATAGAACCCTTGGTGAATTTCCTTGGTAAAAACCTTTTGTTAAAAGTCTAGTAGAAATCCTTGATAAAATTCTGATAGAACCCCTTTTGGATGAAAATCCTTTGATAGAACCCTTTGATAAAATTCCGATAGAAGCGTTTTTGGATGAAAATCCCTTGATATAACACCTTGGATAAAACTCCAGTAGAACCCCTTGATAAAATTCCTTGGAAGAACCCTTTTTGATAAAAACCCTTTCGATAAAATGCCTTGATGAAATCCTTTTTTATAAGATTCCTTAATAGAAATATGGTGAAACCCCATATAAAAATTTAGAACACCTTGATGAAAATCTCATGATAGAACCCCTTAATAAAATTTTTGTAGAACCCCTTGATAAATTTTTGTAGAACGCCTTGATGATATTTTATATAACCCTTGATAAAACCTTTGATGAAATTCCTTGATGAAATCATCTAATGAAACCTTTTGTTATAATCCTCTAATGAAACCTCTTTTTATAAATCCCTGAAGGTAAAATCATCTAATGAAACCCCTTTTGATAAATCCCTTGATATAACCCTCTTTTGATAAACTCTAAACCCTAATTAATCCATATATTTTAATAATATAACTGAATATTAAAATAAGAAATAATAGTAATCTAACCCCCATTTAACTAATAATGTTATCATACTTTATCCTACCCAAATAATCCCCTTATTATTTACTATTATAATCTTTTATAAAGAAAACATAAATAGAATGATGGTCAAAATTAGGGGTACAACAGTTGCCCCTATTTAATCAGCTTCAAAATGAGATGATAATGACGGTGAGTCCTTATCTTCTTGGTGAGGAGATTATTAAATATAAAAAGAAAAAAAGAGAAGAGAAATAAGTTGTGAGATTGTTGTTTGGAAGTTATTGATGTATCATGTAGTTCAACTCCCGCAAGCCTTTCAATTTTCTTTTAACCTTTTGGTTTTTAGCCTAGTACCCCCTTAGGATTTTTCTCACCCTTACCTTGGCCAAATTACAACCGAATAAAAGTCCTTTTGATTTGTCTGTACATGCATTTAAATTGCAGATGTTAGAGTATTTTCAAGCTAATGGTAGTACTAACTTTCATGTTGTGCTTTGAGTGTAAACATGTAATCTAAACACTTGAGAGTTGAGTGAATTTTATCCTGTGAGGATCTTGCTGCTTTTGATGTATTTTTAGGTAATCTGCTTTTCCTATTTGCTCTGAATGTCATGGAGAGTTGCTTACTAACATCATATTCTTGAAACTTAGACTTAGAACTCTACTTGTACCTTGTATCTTGAATACTTTTTGAATTACATGCTCTGTTTTGAATTTTTTCTGTTTTAATTTTGCTCGGACTGCAAAAGTTTAAGTGTGGGGGAATTTGATCAGTGCATCTTCATGCACATTCTTCTATTGTTATACTTAGGCATTTCCTTAGTTATTTCATAAGTTTTACCATTTTAGTGTGTTTTCATATTTAAGTTTGTTTCTAGCCTTATTTGATTTTCGTTTGTTATTTTTCAGTATTAACAGCTTTCAATAAAAAATTCATAACTAGAGCTATAGGAATATGATTGACACGTTCTACTAGGCGTTGGAAAGATAAGAAAGAGAACTACAACTTTGATGTTTTTAAGAAAAGCTGATTCGGTCTGTAGATGCCTCGTAAAATTCGTTGAAGTTATGACTTTAGAAATTAAGTTGTTTTGGATCATTTATAATTGGGTATGGGTCAAGTTTCTGACCCTGTTTGTATCAGAATTGAAACCTTTATTTTGTTAAAAACATTGGGAAGGGGCGGTGGTACTATTCACCGAGTTTAATATTCACAAAATTATTCAGAAGCTTGGTACAAATTCGAATGGTGAACTAATTTCCCAAGAGTCAATCTACTATACTCGGATTCCACTTTGAGGTTCTGTCACAAATTTCATATTAATCTGTTTCCTTTGAATTCTTCATATAATCTCAATTATTTTCTTAATTTGATTGTTGTTATATGATAGAATTATTAAATTTGTTTGTTTGTATGATCTTGAATCAATTTCGTGCGTTAATGTAGCTTTTGCATTATCACGTTTGATCAAGTTGTGTTTGCTTAATTTGCAACCGTTTTTTATCCGTTTGCTTAATCCGGAATTTGAGAACATACTTCGTATAATTACTATTGCGCTTGTCAGTAGTTATTATAATCGAAAGATCAGACCCGTTTAGGAAATTGGAATTTTATAGGAATCAGTGATAAGTCGGAAGTCGATGTAGTAGGTTGATTCGTTTCAGTTTATTTGGTTAATCACTTATTTATTTAATCACTTTTTCTAAATCGACAGATTTACTCCCCCCATAATCTATTTTGTAAATGGTTAATAATAATTCAAAAATCCTTGCGACATGACATCCGAGTGTCGCTTTCTGTTACTACATTTTTCTAAAACTCGTTTTTGATCCGTGCGTGACACGTTGGTCAAGGAACCCTAATTTTGACCGCAAAGTGAATAAATCCTGGAGTTGAGCGAAGAATGAACAATCCTTAGTGCTATCTTTGTATCCAACTTTGACGTATCCCTGGGAATATCTTGTTGATAAGATTCTGATAATCATAGAAATCGGGAAGGACTCTGACGATCCACCTGTTATTGTGTGATAAGCCCTGATGAACCCCCTTGATAACAATCCTTGGTAAAAATTTGATAAAACCCATGTGAAAACTTTTGATGGAACCCCTTTGTGATTAAACCCTGAGAAAGTTGTCTGACAAATCATTGATAGAACCCCTTGATTAACCCCTGATGATCATACTTTGACGAAACCGTCTGACAAATTCCTGATGGAACCCCTTGATTAAATTTTGATGATAATGTTCCACCTTTTCGGGTGGAACTTGCTTGTGATTCCTACAATCCTCCAATCATGCTGCTAGAATCAATTAGGACTTTATTGATACCTTGATTACTCTGGATGAAACCCCTTTGCTAAAAACTCTTTTGAAACCCATGGATAAAGTTCTTGTAAAACTTCTTGATGGAACCCCTTATTTGGATGAATATATCTTGAACCTTTTCGATAAAATATTGGTAGAACCCCTTTGGTGAATCCCCTTGGTAAAACCCTTTTGTTAAAAGTCTAGTAGAAACCCTTGATAAAATTCTGATAGAACCCCTTTTTGATGAAAATCCCTTGATAGAACCCCTTGGATGAAATCCGATAGAACCCATGGATAATATTCCGATAGAACCTTTTTTGGATGACAATCCCTTGATAGAACCCCTTAGATAAAAATCCAGTAGAACCCCTTGATAAAATTCCTTGGAAGAACCCTTTTTGATAAAAACCCTTTTGATAAAATGCCTTGATGAAATCCTTTTTTATAAGATTCCTGAATAGAAATATGGTGAAACCCCATAAAAAAAATTTAGAACACCTTGATGAAAATATCTTGATAACTTGTTAATAA
Organism: Lathyrus aphaca; assembly: GCA_963966055.1. Taxonomy (NCBI): domain Eukaryota; kingdom Viridiplantae; phylum Streptophyta; class Magnoliopsida; order Fabales; family Fabaceae; genus Lathyrus; species Lathyrus aphaca. Next base: position 65,240,516 of record OZ014520.1, on the reverse strand, counting down.
ATTTTTTGTAGAACCCCTTGATGATATTTTATATAACCCCTTATAAAACCCTTGATGAAATTCCTCGATGAAATCCTCTAATGAAACCCTTTTGATATAATCCTCTAATGAAACCTATTTTTATAAATCCTTGGTGGTAATATCATCTAATGAAACCCGTTTTGATAAATCCCTTGATATAACCCTCTTTTGATAAATCCCTGATGGAACCCTTTATTAATAATAATTTGTTGAAACTTCTTGGTAAAATCATAGTGAACCCTTGGTGGAACATGGTAGATAATGCTCTGATGAAAACCCTTTAATAGAACACCTTTGATGAAACTTCAAATATAATCCCTAGATAGAATCCTTTGGTGAACCCCTTAAAATTCTTTGACAACCCTCGATGAATCCTTAATGAAACCCCTGATGAAACCCCTTTGGTAAATCCTTTGGAAAAATCTATTGTAATAGACTCCTTGGTAAAACCCCTTTTGATTAATATCTTGGTAAAATTCTTTTTGATAAATCCCTTGGTAAAACTCCTTAATCAAACCCGGATCAAACCCTTTAAAAAACTCCTGATGAAATCATTTTGATAAATCCCTTAGTGAAACCCCTTTTGGTTGAATCCCATTGATAAAACTCCCTTGATAAAATTCCTTGATAAAACCTAAAAGCACCTAAGGTTTGACGAAATTTTGGATAAACAAAATAAGATTGAAGATAAAGAATATGTGCATAATAAAGATGTCGAAGAAGATGACCTAACAACTAGATACGACATCCTAGACTGTATTGCAGGATTTAAGTCAATAATAAACCAGTCTAAGATTTGTTGAGGAATTAAGTATTAGATCAAGACAAAAGATAGAAATCCCAAGACATAAGACTATATATGAAGACTTAGACCTAGAGTTAATTACGCCTTATGTAATGATTGTAACCTAGTTCTCTTTTGTAAAAAATAAGGGTTTAGGTTTTTGAGAATCATAGACTCTTAGGGTTGTAGTTCCCCTTTGCAGTATAGGATGCAGAGAGGACGACATAGGTGTATGTACACTACCAGAAGCCTTTATGAAGGTGTGAGAAAAAACAAGAAAAATGGGGGATTGAATTGAGGTTTTCACTCTTGGCTACTTTTTGCACTTTGATGAGTTGCGTCAAGTTATACTATGAATGCTTTGCGGAAGCATACAAGAATATAAAGCATAAAGCAAGATTAAAGAACACACAATATATCCTGGTTCACTTGAGAGCTTATCAAGCTAATCCAGTCCACCTGCCAAGGTGCTTTCGCCTTAAACAAGGATTTAATCCACTATAACCAAATCCACGATTACAAATTGCACAGCAACACTATGACTCACTCAATGAATCTTCTAGGGCTCTAATCGGATATAATGTTCACTGACCCAATAGAACCTCTGCCAGGATTTCCTGCGCAGCCTACAACTGTGACTAACTGCACAGAACATCTGTGACTTCCACAATGAACCGTTCAGAGATCCAACTAGATATAATGTTCACTGACCAAGAAGAACCTTTGTTGGGATTTCATCTCAACTCATAACTGGACCGTTAAGGGATCCATTTTGGATATAATGTCCACTTGAGGAGTCTCAACTCACAAATGGACCATTCAGGGATCCATTTCAGATATAACATCCACTTGAGGAGCTTCAATTCATTAAGTAAAATTGATATACTGGAGCTAATTGAGGTTCTTCTTTGCAAACATATACTCCTTTTTTTAAGTATAAAGTAACTCTACAGAGTTACAACAAGATGAACAACAACTCCTTGCAAACTACATGATTTAAAGATGTTCATAATATAACAATTCAAATTGCATCTTCATAATTCTTCATCTTCATTGTTGAGCAAGCTACGATCAACAAATCCTTGCTTTTGATCTTCAATGAGCTCCAAGATGATATAGTTGGTGTTGATTGATGACTTGTTGATTTCTTCTTCTTCAATTTCAGTTCATCAATGTCTAGTTGTTGTTGTTGTAGATGATGATCTTGATGTAACAACACAAACTCAGAATCTCGGATGTTGTATTGTTGATTTATGATATGATCATGGTTGAGCAACAACTGAGATATCAACAATGGTTGAAGTACAGTAAGGTCCAACAATAGTTGTGTTCCTCTGCAGGTCCAACATTGGTTGGGATCTTAAACAGGACCAATAATGGTTGTGTTCAGCAAAACCAACAATAATTGTGATCCTATCAGGACCGTCAATGATTGGGTTTACCAGCACCAACAACATCACAATGCATGTGATGTTTTCCTTTATAGAAAAACATAAAAGAGCCATTACAACCCATTCAGCTACTAAGGAATTCATTATACAAGGATTCAAATAGTACTGCCACGTATTTTCCTTATCCACAACTCAAGGTAGTGGGATAAAGCATTATCGTACTGTGCACTATCCATGATAACGGTAACATTTTCATCTGAACTTCATAGGCTTCTATGTAAAATAAATGAATGAAGCATGAGCTAGAGACGATGATACTTGGGTTTTCAGAGAACCTAAGTCTTTACTCTTCAGAACTTGTTCACATAAAACTATGTTCTTCAGGACATCAACACTTGGCTTGAAACCCATGGTCTTTAGAACTTCAAGTCTTAGAGTCTTCAGAACTTTGTTCACATAGAACATTGTCTTCAGAGTCTTCAACATTTGGTTCTTCAGAACCAATCTTTAGAACTTTAAGTCTTAGAGTCTTCAGAACTTTGTTCATATAGAAAATTGTCTTTAGAGTCTTCAGCACTTAGTTATTTAGAACCTTAATCTTCATAATGCACAAGTCTTCAGAATCTTTTAGGCACTTTATCTTCAGACATTCTGTCTTCAGAATTTCAAGTCATAAGATTCTTCAGAACTTATTTCTTCAGAAGATTAATTTCAAAAGCTTCGCTTTGTTATCTGATCAGAACCACATTCAAAACAACATCCATAAGAGCATTGCCACAACAACATCAACATCGTTGGATCTTTCTGATTATGTTCAGATACAGAAGCACACTTGCTTCTTTAGCACACTTGCGACTACTGTTACACATAGTAACTCCGCATATTAACTTTTGCATACTCATTCATAATGTTTGTTTGATATGATATATAATATTCATGATCTGCACTTTAACAAACATCAGAACATAAAATGGTTCTTTCATAAACACTCCATTGTTATTATCAAAACATTGAGATGGAATTCAGAAACAACTCTTGTTCTTACAATCTCCCCCTTTTTGATGATGAAAAAACCATGTATTTTGATAGAACATTTTATACGGGAAATCACCAAATGTAATAGGGTAATAACCGGGTAATCACCAGTGATAACATATTCAGAGTTTCCGAGCAACAACTTCCCCTGAATGTGTTATCCCCAACATTTTATTAATGCTTGTTCAGAGTATCTCCTTGATCCCAAGACTCACAAAATATAAATTTTGAGTTGTTCAGAGCATATGATAGAGAAGGATTACTTCCCTATACTGATCAGAGTCTGACTAGAAGACAAACCTTCATCTCAGAACCTTATTACTATCAGAACTCTATGATTATTCTTAGTCTGATACCAAATGTAATATCAGTGCTTGGTCTATCAGAACTTCATCATAATTTTCCAAGTAAAAAATATTATACTTCCAGAGTATCAGAGTTTGTCTTGACATAACTTCTCTCTTGGATCTTCATATCTAGATATTCAGACAGTCTTGAGATTTCTGATTAGCTCTTTGTTCTGAAAAGTTTCATTGAATGTAGACTTTGTCTTGACCGCTTTTAGGAAGACTTTTGCTTCATATTATTATGTTTTGAATATCATATTCTCATATAATTTACATATTCTGAACATTATGACACCAAAATCACGATAACTTTAACTTTCAGAAAGTTCTCAACTTCTGAATAGTACTGGGTCTATCTGATTCTAAACATATGGTCACGAAGTGTACAACTTCGATTATATGAACAAATAATTCTTAAGAACTTAAATAGGGTTCTTACAAATAACCTGTTCTAAGAATTCCTAGTGAACTTGTTAAGTTCCTTGGATAAACATCAAACATCAAACGTTAGTGATAAACAATTTATATAATTTGATTTGTTTGAGTTTGCATTCTTAAGGTTATATTAAAATCATATTTTAATTTCTCCCCCTTTTTGACATCATCAAAAAGTTAATGCATCTTAGTATTTTAATATAATAATGATTCTCAGATTCAATGCATATGTTATGTTTAACAATTATCTTGTGCAAAGATTGAAACTCTCAGGTTTTAGCTACGCATAATGATTTCACAATATCGGATTTAACAATTCTCATAAAATTAAGCAATTCATAACGGAAAAGAGAATTTCATTAATCACAGGGACGTCGTACAAATTTGATAATGAAAGAAAAACAAATAAATTGAAAGAAACAATTATCCTAAACAATATCATTGTTCAAAGTCTTCCACATCGTCCATCTTTATGCAATTTTTCTCAACTAGGGCAGTCTTTGATCCAATTCTTCGAACTAGTTCTAGACATTCCTCCTTAAGAAAAAGTTCAGATATAATCCTTCTAAAATTATGGTATCAGATACGTGATGTCGAAGGCGATGTCACGACATTACTATCTGAGTATTAACAAGATAAAAGCAGTAAAAACATAATGGATTGTTAGCCCAGTTCGGTGAGAACACACCTACTCTAGGGGCTACCAAGCCAGGAAGGAAATCCATTATTAGTAGAACAATTCAAAGCCTAAACAGTCCCAGTTTACAACTTCTCACGTGAACCTACCTAGTGCAACTTCTACCTAGAAATCAACATCTAGATATGAGAAATCACCATCTCACCCCCCCCCCCCCTCAATCACACACTATGATAATCAACCAATTCTTTCAAAGAAATTAGAAGACCACTCTTCCAAAACAGAACACCTTGATCTTGCTTAAAGCTTTGATCAAGAATAAACACTCATGCTTAAAAGCTTAGAGTGGACATAATTACAACTCAAAAATCAGTATAATTCAAACATCTAGGTGATGTATGAATGACTCACAAAAATACACGCACAAAGAAAAGCCCTAACACTCAAAATCACTTTGCTTTACACAATATTCCGTAGAGAGTAATTAGGTTAAACATCCAATAATATAGTATTCTGAATGGACCTGGATCTGATCAGAAACTTCCTCAAAAAGATCACATGAATTAAGCAAGAAAAGATCTTCAATAATCTTCAAAAAATAATGCATAGTAACTTTTATTTTTTTACAGCAACACTCCGTTGATTTTCGCACATCCTGGAGCAAATCACAAGACCAAATGCCTACTAAAAATATACAGAAATTAAATCAAAACTTTATGTATTTAGAAAGTTCTAGAACTATCAAGACAGATGTTACAACATCTGATCTAACCTCACAAAAGCATTGCACACCAGAAGATCTTCAAGCATATGTCAAGGACATCTTATAAGACATCAAGACAAATGATAATGTTTTTCAACATATGCAGCCAAACCAAGAACCTTCAATCTCCCCCTTTGGAAAATTGTGGCTAAAAACATTATCAGCACTAGACAACCAGGAGAACCAACCATCAAAGATCAAAGCAACAGAAGAAATAAGAAACAAAATTCTGGTTGCCCATAGTAGAACATCTGGTAACACAACACCCACCCAATCAGAACAACAACCCTCCTAATCCATTCAACCAGATACATCAGCAAAAGAAATAATGCAAATTTAGCTAACTGTCCCCTTTTTAGCCATAATATGACAACCACACCAACAACTGTTCCCCTATAACACATGATATTACTCAATAGAGAGAGATAGAGAGAGAGACCACACCAACTTCCCATATCATCATTGGAAGCAACATCACCAGTCTTTTTTCCAGCAATTTTCTCACCAAGGATAATGTTTTCAACATCATCTTCAACATTATAGCCTGAGACATTATCAGACCCAATAACATTCTTCAAAACAGCAGAAATAAAATTTTCTTTCCTTGTCTTGATCTTTATTTCACCATCATGATTCGCACTTTTGATCCATCCATCATTAACAGGTACAAAATAAAACAATTGTAGTAGGAGAATTGAAAAATCTTGACTAGTTTTCCCATACAGCTTTAATTGCTATAGATCCTCATTGATGTAAATCCCTAGCTTTCCTCTCAGGATTTCAAACTAATTAGAATCCAAAGCTTTAGTAAAAATGTCAGCCAGTTGTAAATCAATGGCTACATGTTCTAAAGCAACAATATTTACTTCAACCAGTTCTTTGATTAAATGATGAAGAATATCAATATGCTTGGTTCTGCTATGTTGAATAAGATTCTTGGAAATGTTGATAGCACTCAAATTGTCACAGTACAATGTCATGACATCTTGTGAGACATTGTATTCTGTCACCATTTACTTCATCCAAACTAACTGAGAACAACTGCTTCCAATTACTATGTATTCAGCCTCAGCCGTGGAAAGAGAAACATAATTTTGCTTCTTACTGAACTAAGATATGTTTCCTAAAAATAAGCATCCTCCAGATGTGCTTTTTCTATATCATCAGCACATCCTGCCCAGTCAGCATCACAATAACCACTTAGCTCAGAATTGGAACCATGAGAATATAGCATACTATAATCACATGTACCATTGACATACTTCAAGATTCTTTTCACTTGGTTGATGTGACACACTTTGGGATCAACTTGATACTTATCACAAACACTTACAACAAATGCAATGCCAGACCTGCTTGTTGTGAGATATAATAAGCTTCCAATCATACTTCTGTAGTGACTTTGATCCATATTCACACCCTTTTCATCTTTAGGCAACTTCAGATGAGTAGGAGAAGGTGTCATTTTGTGACTAACATTATCCATTCCAAACTTTTTAACTATATTCTTGGCATATTTACTCCGAGATATGAATATAGAGTATTCCATTTGCTCGACTTAAAGACCAAGAAAATAAGTTAATTCACCAACTAGGCTCATCTCATATTCAGTCTGCACCTGTTTAATAAAATGTTGAACCATCTTCTCAGACATCCCACCAAACACAATATCATCAACATAAATTTGAACAATCATGAGCTTTTTCCCTTATTCTTTCACAAAGAGAGTCTTGTCTATGCTACCTTTTCTGTAGCCATGTTTAACAAGAAATTTTTAAATTCTCTCATACCAAGATCTAGGGGCTTGTTTTAATCCATATAGAGCTTTCCTTAGCTTATAGACATGATTAGGTAAATTAGGATCAATGAATCATTTGGGTTGTTCTCCATAGACTTCTTCATTTAGATAACCATTTGTAAACACCCCAAATTTTCCCTCACCCATTCACACCATGGCTTGTGATCATTTTCATATGCATAAACTCAATCATAGCATCTCATTTTACATTTTTGATTCACTGCATAGATTCAAAGTCATCTGCATCTAGGGTTTGTGATCTGAGCAATCCAAGAGATTCTTGAGCCTCTCCAAAGGTCATCAATCACTTCAAAGGGGTCCATGTATGTTCAAACATCATATTATATCCTCTCAAAGTCAAGAATGTCAAAAAAATCACAAGAACTGAGAATGGTATGGAAGCAGAGCCAGGTTTGACTGCACAGTTGACCTAGAATTAGGGTTTTGGTTTCAGAGGCCATAACTCCAATTTTTTGGGTCATTCTTGTTTCTATTGGTCTCTATATATTATAGGGAGTATGCATATCAATTTTCATGAAGAAATTCCATGGGGAAGTCATCTGATCAAGAGTTGACTTTTCAAGCAAGTCAGTGCAAAATCAGGGCATCTGAGGCCCCCAATGACCCAACCAAAGGGCATTCTTCATCATTTTGATTGTGTATGATCTTTATTTGATCATAGAAGATGTTGGAAGTTCACAAAATTGAAGAATTTCAAGTCTTTTGCAAAGTTGACTTTTTGGGAAAGTTTGACTTTTAATGAAATTGCCATTTTAGTAAACTTTTTCAACCTTTGCTTTTTGATTCAAAAATGCTTCAAATGGAAAAACTTTGGTCATGAAAGTTGTAGAATGGATCATTCCCTTTTCAAAAAGTACAAGAACATGACCTAATTCATTTTGGATCAAAAGTTATGGCTTGTCAAAGTTGGCAAAAATCACAAAATTTGAAGTTTTCCACCAAAGAGGCATTTTGCAAAATGACTTGATCAAGTGTTCTAAAGCTATCAAATGGGCTTCTAATCTTCACAACATGATCATACAAGACCTAAAGTTCAGAATGGGCCAAGAGATCATTCATTTTTGTGGCCTATGGATCAAGATTTTTCATGAGAAGCAAAAGCAAGGTAAGTTGCAAAACTCATCATAAGCTTCCATCCACTTGCTGGCTGACTTGCTGAACCATCCTAGGCATCTCCCCACATCATGCTGCGCAGGACAAACCTTTTGTCCTTGGCTAGAAAGTAGCCCATACCTCTCTTACACAACTTTGACATTTTGGCAACTTGAGCCATACCAATCAATAAAGCACACATCACTTCATCTGACCTATCACAATTGTTTATACAAACCAAAAGCAAGCCAAAGCAACAAGAACACAAGCCTGAAACCATCCATAACACAACATTCTCATTTTCCACCCCATTTGCAAAAGCATTCGAAACTCATCATACAAGCTACAAACTCACAAACAAACTTCACAGAACATATCACCACATCCTCCTGATCATTTCCCTGCCTTCATTCACCCTTGAAACCTCACATAAGCCAGATACGATTTCTGCCCCCCTTTGAACAGAACTCAAGCAAACTCTCAAACCAGCCATTGCAAACTTCAAACAAACCTTGCAAGCTTCTTAGGAGGATCAGTGGAGTAGATTTGAGCCAAAGAAACAGCCTGAAAGCTCTGGAATCGAAAGCTCCATCTCAGGTATCATCCAAGAACATTTTTCCAGAACTTGTGTTTTGAGTTACAAACTGATTCTATGTGATGTGCTGATCATTTTAAGCTTTGAATCATTGAAAATGGTTGCGTGTGTAGGATGTATTTGATCTCTGAAATTTTTGTGTTATTTTCCGTTTTGATTCGTTCCTCATGTTTCAGTGGAAATGAATGGATTTTGGGGTGGGGTTTAGGTTTAGTGATGATTAATGATTGATTCTGGAGAGTTTGGCATGATTTCATGGCATATTGAGAGAGATTGAGAGTTGAGCTGGCCGGAGAAGACGACAGGAACAGTGTTCCGGTCGCCTGAATGTGATTAGGGTAGGATTAGGGCTTAATCATTTAATTAGCGAATTTGAATCTCAGCCCTTGGATGTGGCGCCAAGTCTTCTCCCGCGCGTGTGAGTTCAAACCATGGCCATTGATTATGTTGACTTTTCCTTTTTTTCAGATTTAATTCATTTTATTTTCATTTTAATTGATTTGTTTTCTACATTTTATAAAAAATAGCAAAACAATTTTAAAAATTCTGAAATTTTTTGTATAAACTTTTATTAATTTTCAGAAACCAAAAACATTTTTATTTTTATTTTTTGCATTCAAAAATATTTTTAAATCATTTAAAAGTTTATTTTTAATTAATTAATGAGAATTAATTAATTAAAAATACTTTTAGGTATTTAAAAATCACCAAAAAATTCATGAAACCTTTAAAATCATTTAGAAACATTGTCCAACCCTCAAACCAAATTTCTTTTTTGATCTTGATGCATTTTGACAATTTTCCATGGAATTAATTCATTTTAAAAGCATTATTTGGATCCAAACTTCAAAAAATCATTTCTGCCTAACCATTGAGAGTTGGACTTTGATTCTTTTTGCATTGTGTTTTGCATCTCATGTAGTTTGTGAGATTAAATTGGCATGAATTGATCTTGCATTTTCCATTTGTTTGACATTTTTCTTGTTAAGGTACCTTAAAACCCTAGAAAACTTAGGAAATTCATAACCCTCATTAGATTAAGAGTTAGAACCCCTCCTTTGGGCAGTGAGTTTGTGTAGGGTTAGGGTTCCCTTGAATGCATTTTCAATTTTTTATCTTGATGTTTGCTTCTGGTTTTGATTTTTGTTTGTTGCATTGAACATAAACCCTAATTTGGGCTTCCATATGCATCCATCTTACATTTGCTTGCATACCATGACTTGCCATGGTATTTTGTGCATCCATTTGATTCATTTGACATTTTAAGACATATTAGAATCATGTTTGATCATTTCTTCTTGCATTTACCATGTTGTATGCCATTTGCACTTCATAACCTTTCATGTATGATTATGGTTCTTAACTTGCTTCATTTGCATCCATAAGTTTGTATGATCATCCCCATGCTTTGTTTCATGTTTGCACCATCTCATAACATCATTATCATCTCATATATGCTTCTGGTTTTGATTTGCATCATGTCATTTCATCTCATCTTGCATTGCATTGCATTTCTTTCACTAACTTTTCAGGTGGTAAGTCATTTTGAGAAGTGAATTTGCCTTCACTTCTCACAACCTCTTTTCATCTCCCTTATGCATCATTGCTGCATTTTGTTATGTGTTTGAGATTGAGCTTGCTCTTTCTTTTTCTCCTTACTTTCTTTTCTCAAGTGACTTGACTTCTTGAATGAAGCAAGTTACTTTGCTTTCTCTTTGCTCCTTTCATCTGCTTCCTGGTGGTTCCATTGAAGATTTCTTTCTTAAACCTCACAAGCCTTAGGAACAACCAAGCATGACAATAATTAGGGTTTTGATTAGTCCCCCATTTAGTTTTTGCCTTTGTGTCTCATTGAGTCTTCTCTTCTCATCTCATAATCAGGGACTAAACCTTAAAGGCTTTAAGGCTTTGTGATTAAGCTTATGCCTGCATCCTTCTATTAGGATGGAGTGTATAACTTTAATCCTAAGTGTTAAACCCTTAATGTGTTTAAATCCTTTAATCAATCCACTTAATAATCATCAAGATATCAAGCTTGTAACTTGGGCCTTGCATTAGGGTTCTAATTCTTCCTTAATTGGTTAAGAAGGACTAACCCTAGTGTTAATGGACAAGTCCCCCTCAAGTTGTCTTACAAACCCTAAAAATCACTTCATCATCTTATCACTAAATAAAATCCACTTAACAAAGGCTTTGTTTTGTCATGAGTTTAATCCCTAATCATGGATTAAGTTGAGGAGCTTTCCTCAGCTTAAACATTCTCATCTATTATCCTTCTATTAGGATGGTGTAATGAGTCTGTTTAATCCCTGATTATGGCTTAATCTCATTACTTAACACTAAACAAAAAACCACAAAAACATCTAAATAATCACAAGTAGGTTAATGATCTTAATCCTACACCAAAGGTGATTAAGTGTGAGAAGCTGACTTCACACTTAAGGTATTCTCATTACCCCTAATCAGAGGGAGGATGTGATGAGTTTACTAAATCCACTGGTTTAGGCTTAAGCTCATTAACTTATGACAAATTCTCAAAAGCAATAAAAGACTGAAAATACAAAAAAAAAACAATAATCGTCTCCTCCGGGATTCTTTTCTCATCTCATTCACTCATAAACGAGAACTTGCTTCTTCCGTCTAATGCAAGACAGTTTGCACCTGAGCCAGACAGGTCATACACTTGAGCATAGACAAGTAAGCAGTTCATCAGTCAATTCATTCTTTCAGTCTCTTTGGGTCGAACTACGGTGTTCTGACTTCCTCATTGCACGAGAGGATACGTAGGCATAACTTAACTGTTATCGAACAAAAGTCTCTGTATATTCCCCCTCCTTCTAGCCTTATTCTTTAGCCTCATTATCATGAGCATTTCATCTTTGTTCTCACACTGACACTTCACTTATACACTTCACATTTCTTTTACACTGACACTTGCATTCTTTCCAGTTTTGATACACAAATTGCACTGACACTACCCCTTTAAAACACAAATCTTTTAAGCGTGGATCCCGTCGAGTACGACGGACAATCTGGGTGCTAATACCTTCCCAGGTTGTAACCAACCCCCTTTCTCAGTCTCTCTGGTTCGCAACCGTCTTATCCATATCTTTCTAGGTCTATGCAGCATTGCCTTTCCTTCGGGATAAAAATGCCTAGCTGGCGACTCTATTCATTCCCCGTGAGATCACTCCTGTGTGTTCTCACATCCCTCCTTTCGCCGACCGTTCACGTCTGTACCTTTATTTGGGCCTTTCCCATTTATCGGGAGCGACAGCTTGGCGACTCTGCTGGGGATACTTATACTGCAGCCAGGGCTTCTGGTTCTTTTTGTGGGTTCCTCCTAGCGCTTGTTTGATTTGTGTTTACTGGGGTGTTATGTGCTATTTGTGTTGTGTATTTATTTTGTTTATTGCCTTATGTACAGTTGTTTACTGCTTTCTTTATAGCTTTGCATATATCATACTGTCATACTGTGCTGGCTGGATCTGGTTTTGTTGTTTTGGTGGGTGGGGTTCTACTGAGAGTTGAGGTCCTATACCTGGGACCTGAGTGACACCTAGGCTAGAGTGGTTCATGTTCTTTCCCATTCCATTTCGGTCTAGTGCGGGAATATGAAACACGGTTCAGATATGGGTTTCTTCTTGAGAACTCTGTGCTACAGATTTTCTGTAGTGCTAGGGCTATCTGGGAAGCCTGCTAAGTCTGGATGACCTTCAAAAACTGAGGTGAATTAGAGGAGTATCTTTTATGGTTATTGTAAACACTGTACCTCCGGGTTAGAAGTGTTTACACTTCTCATAACTGATCCAAGTCTGAGGATCCTTGTTTTAGAACATCACCTGTGAGGGGGTTGGGCTGTTTACAGGTTTGCAGGTACCCTTGACCTCAGCATACCCTGTTACTTTGTTTTGATTAAGAGTACTCCATTTTGGAAACAGTTCTTGTGATTTTTAACCCTGGATATGTGACTCCTTATTTGAGTCCCCCACCTTGGTTACTGGACTTATGAACCTCCATCTGGATTTCTTGAACATATATGGACCTATATCAAGGCAGTTAATCAGATCCAGCTTGATCACAAACCCTTGCATAACATTTGCATACATCATCATTGCATCATTTTAACATTTGTTTATTTGTTTTTCAGGGTATCCATCATACATTTTGGCTTGGTTTTGACCCCTTCATCAGCATAGACCTATCTTCATCAGTACTTACTTCAGCTATCAGCTACCTGCTTCAGTCACCTGCATCACCAGCCTCAGCCTGTCAGTGGCCCATCTTCTAGTATCAGTCATCATCATCAGCACCTGTTCTTCAGCAACATGGCACCTAAGAAGAGTAACATCTCCTATCATTTCTTTGAGCCTGAGTTGGCTAGCATCAGGAAGATTCAGACCCTGATTACTCCAGACCATATACCACTATTCAGGGAACATTATGGAGGAATCCTTGATGTGGTTATGGATTTGGACCCTTCACAGAGGAGCTTGATTCATACTTGCCTGCAGTTCTATGATCCCCCTCTGAGGTGCTTCACCTTCCAGAATTTTCAGTTGGGACCCTTGTTGGAAGAGTATTCATCACTGATTGGTGTACCTATCAGGGGTGGAATCCCCTTCAACCCTGAGATGGCTTTCCCTAGTAATGAAGAGGTGGCAAAGGCATTGTATCTAGAACCAGCTCTGATTGGGCAGAATATGACAGCAAAGGCTGGAATCTCTGGTCTCCACTTGGATTTCCTGACCTCTCAGGCTATTCTGAAAGCCTCCTTGGGAGAGTGGAAGGCAGTCTGTGCATTATTAGCCCTTAGCATATATGGGGTCATATTATTTGCAGACGAGCCTAAGTTTATTAGCAAGAATGCAATCCATCTTTTCATCCTGAGGAACCCAGTGCCCACCTTACTGGGGGATCTCTACTACTCTGTTCACCAAAGGAATGAAAAGCAAAGGGGAAGATTAGTGAGATGCTGTGCTCCTTTGTTCCATACTTGGCTGCTCAAACATTTGCCAAAGACTGATGCATTCTTGAACCCTCACCAGCAGAAAAATTGGGCTAGGAGGCTTGTTGCTCTAACCTCAGATGACATCAGGTGGTGCACTCAGAGCACTAAGGGCAGAGACATCATTACTAGTTGTGGGCAGTTCCCCAATGTACCCCTGATAGGAGTAAAGGGTTGCATCAATTACAACCTGTAACACGGTGGGAGAACTGACTTTAGTTATGTTGCGGATAGCAAGAGTCGCCACCGACTTTTATTTTATCCAAAGGAAAGGCATAAAAGAACAGGAAAGACCTTTAAAAGATTTTTGGGTCCGGGGGGTAGGTTATGTAAAGGGAAGGTGTTAGCACCCTTTACATCCATGGTTATCCATGGGCTCTTAGTTACTTAGCTCACTTTGAATTGTTTTTGAAAATGTGAAGTGTGTGAATAAAAGTTTTCATAATAGTTAATAATGATCCATGTACGGATGCGTAAAAACTTGTGTTTGAAAATTTGTTTGAAGTTTGTGAAGTGTTTGAAAAGTTTGAATAGTGAGCAAGTAACTATGAGGAACCTACCCTAAAGTTTTAAGTCTTTCTGTTCTTTATCCTTTAAGTGGTAAGACTATCCCTATTATTAAGGAATAGGTAGTCATTACCTTGGATGTGAGGGACATATGAGGGACATCTGTTTTATGAAGGCAACTGTGGGGTGTATTAAGCACTATGGAGGGACTGTCATCATTATTCGAAAAGGGACTTGATCTTTAAAGGCAACCATTAAGGGACTTGATGACTTTTCTTTTAAGGGACTTGCTTTATACACCCCACTTGACCTTATGATTAGGCAACATTGAGAGGCAACCCTAGAAAGTGAGATGGCGATTAAAAATCGACTTACGTGTGTGAGTGTTTAATTTATATTTATCTTATAATTAAAGTGATCTAAATTTGATTTTAAATAGAATACACGTTTACACTCCCTAAATTACTAACCAAAGCATAAAAATTAAATAAATTAAACATTTACAAAATTTACACCAAGGAGCAATTACATAATAATTATAATGAGCAATTAAAATAAATAGCAAATAAATAAAAAATAAATAATAAGCAAAAATAAATAAGCAATAATATAATATAATAAGGGTTAGTAATAATAATAATAAAAACAATTAAATAAGCATAATAATAAATATAATAATAAAATAAAGGGATTAGTAATAATAAACAAAATAAACAATGAATAAGAATTAGAAATTATGAAGGAAATAAGAGCAATTATAAAATTATAAATTATAAACATAAAAAATTACAATTACAACATATTAGCATAAATTTAATTATTTTTTAACCATATATATTTTTTTAAAAGAATAAAATTTGGATTATGAACAAAATTATAGAAACAATTTCATAATATAAAAATTTTTGGTTATAAGCATATTTACAAGATTCAATTATATTAAATATTATATTTACAAAAAAAAATTAGAAATTTAAATCATAAAAATAAAGTTAGTTTTGTTATTGTTTAGAAAATAAAATTAGGTTTTTTTAAAATTAGGGTTCATTAGAAAATATTTATTTAAGGTTTAATTTAATATACAAAATTATTTAAATAAACATACATATATTTACAATTTAATTACATAATAAAAGAAAAATTAAAGTTGAGAAAAATAGAAGTTTAGAATTTTAAAAAAAACATAAGTGTTGTTTTTTAGATATTTATTAAATATATATATACATGCCTAATTTGATTTTTATTTAATGAATAAGAAAACATTTAGACAAATTAATTAAATAATTTAAAATAGAAAAAGTGTAAAAAGAAAACTTACCTTGGCTGGGTTTGAACCCAGGACACCCTGCTTGCAAACAACAAAACGTACCACCAGGCCAACCACATATTGGTGATAATGGAATGAATTGAATCAGTTTTGTTCTTTTGAAACTTGAAAAATCAGAAAAAATAATAAAGCAAAAAAGGCCTGGGGGAGGATTGAACCCAGGACCTTTGAACCAAACGCATATGCACATTACCAACCAAGCTAGATGAGCGAACCTGTCTACAAACCAACAACAATTCATAATATATAATAATCAATGCATAAATGAGAAAAACCAAAATTATTTGTCATGGCCAGGATTCGATCCCCTGCCCTTTCGTCAAACGCATGCGTGCTTTTCCACTGGGCCAAGCGTTGGCTTGTGATAATAATCCAATAATAAAACATAAAATATTTAAATTATAATTTGAATTCTCAGAACGCGCGCCAACAGCTTCTTCTTCAACCTCATGTCCTTCGAATTTTCCTGCGAATCCAGCCACGAATTTTCCTGCGAAAACCAAATTCCAGCAAAACCTACGAAACTCAATGATCCAACAAAACTGTGAAATTTCACAAAATTGAATACACAAACATAGTCCAGAGGTCCATTCGAATCAGTCCATGGTCTTAGAATTCATTTATGTTTCGTAAATCATAAAACCCTAATTCTTGGCCGAAACCCTAACTATGGTGGATTACGTTTCAGGCCATGAATCTTCAATCCAATTGTCCAGAATCATTCTAGGCATCACAACAAACACATATCAGTCATCAAAAACAATTTATAATGCATATGTTAGTGAATTCGAAAAATTAAATTTCAAGACAAAAGTTGATTCGGGTTCAGCAATATGGCATGGTATTGATGCATATGAGTGATGGTTTATGATCAGAGAGGCCCAATGAGTCTTGCTATGTTCTTGTTTTACCTTCTAATGCCTTGAATCAAAGAATCCGAATGTGACTTTTGGCTTGAATTTTTGAAGTATGAACTTACCTTTGAGGCTGCTAAAATTCGTCCCTTGGTGATTGCAATGAGTTATGTACTTATAGGTGATTGAATTTAGGTCATAAAATTGAATGGTTGTGTGGAAGAATTGATATGAAAAGATCCAAGTTGATCATGCCTTGAAAATCAAATATTCTTGTATGATGGCTTACTATTTTTGGACAAATCTTATGATTTCATTCCTCTTCCATTCCAATCAACATTTAAGACTTTCTAGAAACTCAATATCCATCAAATATTACATTTTCATATTTTATTTTTATTTAAAATGATTTTTAATGAATTAAATCAAAATAAATCAAAATAAAATAATAAAAATTCTGATTTTTAATGGTTTGGGTCGTGCATGAAGTCAATGTATGGATTGGGTCATCATTTGGCAAGCCCATTTGGAAGAAATTGGTTTTAGACCTCCTTTTTCTCATAAACCAACTCAAAATTTCCCAACTTTGCAAGGGCACATATCCTTCAATTTTAATGCTATGAGGGTGTTCTTGGACATTTTGGAAAGCTTGAAGAGTCCTCTAAACAACCCCACTAGTTTCATGTCCATATCATTTACCAATCTCAAGTTATGCCCTTTTGAAGTTGTTGACTTTTTGTTGACTTTCAAAAGGACCTATAATGTCTTAGCTCATACCTTCCAAATGAAGCATTTTTGGGCTTGGCTTGTGATACACAAAGTTGTAGAGAATTCAATTTCCTTCAAAATGAGCTTTGAGTGGAGACTTGGTGATGAAGTATGTGAAAGTTATGGCTGGTCAAAGTTCAGTTGACTTTTACTAAGGAAACCCTAATTTAGAAACTCCTGATTCTTGATGATCTGAAATCTCCTTGATGAATCATGATCAACCCTTGATCAAATGATGAATTTTACTTCATATACTTGATGTTGGCAAAAAATCATGAAGTTTGACTTTGGTTTGACCATAGTTGACCTCAGTTTGACTTTTTAACTGCATTGACTGATTTTGACTTATCTGATCATCTGACTGAGCAAACTTCTGAGAAAAGTCTTGAAACTTGTCATGGGGGTTCTTACACACATATAAGATGTTATGAAGCTCACTTTAAGTCCTGGAAGTCCATTTAGCCTGATTAAAGTCAAAACCCTAGTTTTGGATGCACTGCTTAGGAGGTGCATTGTCTGAGGGAATTGTCAACTCTTCTGACCAATTGTGAACTTTGTGAACCTTGTGAACCATCATAAAATGTCTTGTGATGCTCATGGGAGGTATTGTGAACCTTGTGAACCTTGTGAACCTTCATGAAGTGACTTGTAGACTTCATGAACCTCATGAAAGGTCATGTAAACATTGTGAATCTTGTGAACCTTGTGAACCTTCATAAAGTGACTTGTAGACTTCATGAACCTCATGAAAGGTCTTGTGAATGTTTGAGAAGCTTGTGAACCTTGTGAACCTTCAAGAAGTGACTTGTAGACTTCATGAACCTCATGAAAGGTTTTGAAAGCATTGGGAAACTTGTGAACCTTGTGAACCTTCTTAGCACACAAAGTCTTGTATTGTGAGGGCAAATTTTGGGGTGCAACACAACCCTCTATTATTCAAAAGACAACTGGGCTATGCATTGGTTCACCCTCCTAAAGTGCAAGATCTAGCTGAGACTCTTTATGGTGAGATCAAGCCTAATCTGGCCATTGTCGGCAAGCATCCTGGGCTTGGGACAATGTCCAGACTAAAGGGGTAACCATTCTTGGGAGATGCAACAATGTGGCCTCAGCTCAGTACTATGAGTGGTCACATGCAAGGGCTCAAATTTCTGGGATGCCCTTCACCATTGAAGATGTGCCTGGGCCATCCACAGCACCACCTCCAGCTACTGTCAGCCTGGAGGAGTTTGAGAAATTGAAAGAGAGAAATGAGAATCTGACTCAGGCTCTACAGAAGACCCTCTGGGAGAGGAGTGATGGTCGGCTGGACATTGAGAGGTTAGAAAAGCTAAAGGTGGAGCATCTAGCCAGGATTGAAAAGTCAGAGGACTATATCAAGAAGTCAAGAGCTGGAGAGCAGATCTTGAAGAATGCCTGCAAAGAGGCCCAATTCCAGAGAGCTAGGACTGATCTTTATCTGAAGGAGAGCCAAGCAAGGTGGGTCAGAATCACCGAAGCTCGCACTCAGGAGGATAAGAGAACTCAGGACAAGATTGAGCAGTTGGAGGCTAATTCAAAGGAGCAACAGGAAGCCCTGGTAGCAGCCCAGAGGGAGATCTCAGAATTGAAACTCAGAGCTGGTGTGAAGAGGTCGAAGGACCAGAGTCGGCACAAGAAGCTAACTGCAGCTATTGCCACCAGGAATCTTCTCATCAGGAACCTCACAGAGCATCCAGCTGACCCTGTGACTGAAGCACTTCTGAAGGAAGTTCAGGAGGATGAGTTTGGTCTTAGTGTCTGACTTTTTGCTTGTTGTTGGTTTCATTTCATTGTACTTTTCCCTTTTTATGTTGTATTTTTGACCCCTCAGAGGGCATGTATTGTAAAAAGAAACAAACTATGTATCATTTACTTTTTGTAATATATGTGTTGGTTTGTTTTATCTGAATTCTTCAAAGCAACATCAAAAGCATCTTCCTCAGGGGTCTGGAAAGGTAAAAACCAAGCGCCAAGCCGGATACCTTGGATACAAATAAGCATACTGCATTGCATACTAACCTTTGTTTGTTTTGTAGGTTTGTTTTGTTTTTGTTACTAACTCTGTTGTGATCTCAGGAACTATTGCTCGACGTCGGGTGTTTCCACTCAACCGTCCACACAGATATCCAACCCGCAACAACCTTCCGGGTATACAAATGGACCAAGTACAGCAGGACCTTACAGAGGTCAGGACTCAAATGGCCAATGAGAGACTAGAAATGAGGAATCAGATGACTCAGTTTATGGAGGTGATGAATAATATGGCTCAAAGCCAAGAGAGATTAAGAGCACTGGTAGAGAGGCAGAATCAGGAAGACCCCCATCTAGGGACTGCTGGGACAAGCAATAATGAGAGAGTTCAACCTCATGTTAATCCTCTAGTCTATGGACCCCACCTTCATCCAGAGATCAACATCCCTGTTAATGTGCAAGGGACTTCCACTGCAGGCAGAGTGTTACAAGAAGACCCCCAGGAAGATCAATTTACAGTGATGGGAGCTGGGGAGGAAGCCTATGACAGACGGCTAGATGAGATTGCTGAGAAACTGAGGTCCCTGGAGTCCCAGAATTCTTTGGGCTTTGATGTTATGGACATGGGTCTAGTGGACGGGGTCAGGATTCCCCACAAATTTAAACCTCCGTGTTTTGAGAAATAAAACGGAACTTCCTGTCCCCGAACCCATTTACAATCCTTTCTGGGGAGGCTGAAGGCATATACCATGGACGAAAAGCTATGGATGTTTTATTTTGAGGATAGCTTAACAGGAGCTTCAAGGGAATGGTACTCTCACCTGACTAGAGAAACCATCAGGTGCTGGAAGGACTTGGCTGAGGCCTTTATCAGACAATATCAGTACAACTTGGATATGGCCCCCAACAGGACCCTCCTGATGGGGATGTCTCAATCATCCAGGGAAAGCTTCCGGGAGTACGCTCAGAGGTGGAGACAGCTTGCTGCTGCTGTCCAGCCACCCATGTCAGAGAGGGAGATGGCTGATATGTTTATGAACACTCTCCAGGGGACATACATTGACAGGCTGGCCGCCTTTTCTTCCACTAGCTTTGCTGACGTGGTCATAGCCGGGGAAAGAATTGAGAGCCTATTAAAGATGGGTAAGATTTCTGACAACGGTGCGAGCTCATCCGGCAATACAAGAAAGCCTTTCGTGGGCCCAAGAAGAGCTGGTGAGACCAATGCTATCCATACCAACAGGGGCAGACCACAATATGTTCATAGGTCTGTGGCAGCAGTCACCATTCCCGCTCCAATCCATCCTCAACCAGCTTATCAACCATGGCAACAAAACTACCAACAACAAACTCAGTATCCTCCTCAGAGAAACTACAACAACACCAACAACAACAATCAGCAAAGACCATATCAACAGAGACCATCTCAGGCCAATAGGGTGATCGATCCGATCCCTATGCCCTATGCCACATTATTGCCACAACTCCTAAAACTCAACCTGGTTGAGCTAAGGACATTGGCACCTCCAGATCCTACCAGTCTGCCCAGAAATTATGACGCCAGCGCCAGATGTGCTTTTCACTCGAATGCACCTGGCCACAGTACAGAGAAGTGCAGAGCTTTGCACATGAAGGTACAAGACCTGGTAGACTCCAAGGCTCTAAACTTTGCACCACCACCAAATGTTAACAAGAACCCTATGCCACACCACGGAGGACCCAGAATCAACGCTATTGAGGAAGGTAAGCCGTCTTACTTGATAACCAGTGTGGGCCAGATTCGGACACCCTTGGTGGAGATTAAAGCTCAACTCCTTGAATGTCAAATGTTCCCGGGATGTGAGCTGGGATGTGCTTATTGCAACATTTCAGTGAATGGGTGTGATAACTTGAGAGAAGGCATAGATGGTCTCATCCAGAGTGGCCTGCTTCAAATCACGACATCAATACCTACCAATCCAGCAATCTCCTTAACAACAATTCCCGAGTCTTCTACAACTGCAACAACCATTGTTCCAAACAACTCTTCAATCTCATCAACAAATGCTTCATCTGTTACTTCAACGGACCAAATATCAACAAACATCCCTTCTACAACTTCAGCACCCCTTCATTCAGAGTCTCCTACAACAACAACATCCATCCAGCCAACAGTGTCTCCTACAATACCAACAGCAAACAATGAGAATGTCTCAACGGTTACAATTTATTATGATCCTGCAAATGATTCTGCCTACAACTCACAAAATGCCACTCCTATCAGAGCACCAGTCACAATATACTATGATCCGCATACTATCATGGTCCCTTCTGCAGCTGCTATCAGTCCAGTCACTATCACAGTGCCTGGGCCAGTACCTTATGAAAGCAGTAATGCCATCCCTTGGCATTACGGCTCCGATCTATACTGCGAAGGACAGAAAATCACTCTCGAATCATCAACTTCTTCACCACAAATAGACAATGTGGGGGGAGGCGGAGGCTTCACTCGAAGCAGACGTCTCTTGGCCCCGCAAATTCCAAGACCCAGTGCCGAAGCAGAAGCTGCTGCCAAGGCAAAAGGGAAGAGCATGGTGCAAGAAGATCAAGTTACTAAAGAAGCTTTGAAAACCCCGTTTGATCAAGAGGTTGATGAATTCATGAGAATCATCAAGAAAAGTGATTACAAGATAGTGGACCAGCTTCACCAGACGCCTTCCAAGATCTCCATTCTATCATTGCTTATGTGCTCCGAGGCTCATCGGAACGCACTACTAAAAGTCTTGCACGCAGCTTATGTGCCAGAGGAGATTACCGTCAATCAGTTGGAAGTTGTAGTTGGAAATGTTAATGCTAGTAATGGACTAGGATTTACCAACACGGATTTGACTACGGAAGGCCGCAATCATAACAAGGCTTTGCACATTACCATGGAGTGTAAGGGTGCAGTTCTTTCCCATGTGCTGGTAGACACAGGGTCATCCCTCAATGTCTTGCCTAAAAAAGCCCTTGTGAAGCTGGAGTATGAAGGATTGGCATTACGCCCCAGTAACTTGGTAGTGAGAGCCTTTGACGGTTCTAAGAGATCAGTTCTGGGAGAAATTGAGTTGCCTATAACGATTGGCCCACAAACTTTCAAAACGATCTTCTACGTGATGGACATTCAGCAAGCCTACAGCTGTTTGTTGGGTAGACCATGGATTCATGCCGCTGGCGCAGTTACGTCTACCCTTCACCAGAAGTTAAAATTCGAGTGGGAGGGCCAAGTCGTTACTATTTGTGGAGAGGAAGATATTTTCGTTAGCCATCTGGCTACATACAAATACGTTGAGATGGATGGGGAGATCCACGAAACGATGAGTCAAGGGTTTGAGGCCCTGAACATAAATGAAACATCTGCTGTACCTGGAACCTCAATGACATCTTACCAACAAGCCCGGAAGGTTGTTGAGGAAGGGACTGCCCAAAGGCTGGGGCAAGTTGTTGCCCGTGGAGAAGAAAGAGGATAGATTTGGGTTGGGTTACAAACCAACTCAACAAGATCAAGCAGAGGCTGCTAAAGAGCCCTATTTTGTTAGTGGGGGGATGCTCACCCATGATGCTGTCAACAACTTGGAAGATGAGTCGGAAGATGAGCGCAACCTGGAGAGCTGGATACGTCCAAGGATCCCGGGGAGGCGTATCTCAAACTGGTCTTCCCAGGAAATTATAAGAGTTACTCCTGCAGAGTAATTATTATTTCATGTATATTTTAAGCATGCATCAAGTCTTGCATCTTGCCCAAGATGACAAGACTCATTTTGTAATCGGGCCATCTGTAATTTTTGTGCAACAAGATTAATCAATGAAATATCAGACATCTTTTGCAAATGAGTCTTTTTTCTTTTCCGCTCACTGTTTTTCCATTTTTCTTTTTGTACAAAAAAATAAATGGCAATGTTTTCAAAATGACAACTTTATTTCACTTTTCTAAACAAGATTAAAATCAATCACTAAAATGAACAAACTGAACCCTTGCAGAGAGTGCCTTCCAGATCGCACCGACAACAACACGGCTATGACTTCGTATGACTTTGACAATCCGATCAATCAAGCTGATGAAGGGGTTGAAGAAGATTACGAGCTTCCTGAAGAGCTAGCCAGGTTGTTGAGACAAGAGGAGAAGGTTATCACTCCTCATCAGGAGGAGGTCGAAACGATTAATCTTGGTACAGATGAAGATGTGAAAGAAGTTAAAATCGGGACCTGCTTACAAGACTCAGTGAAGAAACAACTAATTGACCTGCTTCAAGAATATGTGGATGTGTTTGCTTGGTCTTATTAGGATATGCCAGGGTTGGACACCGATATTGTTATGCACAAGCTGCCTTTAAGAGAAGATTGCCCACCGGTTAAACAGAAATTGCGCCGTACTCGCCCAGACATGGCAATGAAGATCAAAGAAGAGGTACAAAAGCAGTGGGACGCTGGGTTCCTTGCTGTAACTAGCTATCCACCGTGGGTTGCTAATATAGTACCTGTGCCTAAGAAAGACGGCAAAGTGAGGATGTGTGTTGACTACCGGGACCTGAACAGAGCCAGCCCAAAAGATGACTTCCCATTACCTCACATTGATGTATTGGTGGATAACACGGCTCAGTTCTCGGTTTTCTCCTTCATGGACAGATTTTCAGGATACAATCAGATCAAAATGTCACCTGAAGACATGGAGAAGACAACCTTCATCACACCCTGGGGCACGTTCTGTTACAAGGTGATGCCATTCGGATTGAAGAATGCTGGTGCAACGTATCAACGGGCTATGGTAACATTATTCCACGATATGATCCATAAAGAAATAGAGTGTTATGTGGATGACATGATTGCCAAGTCCCTCACAGAAGAAGACCACCTGGTGAATCTGCTGAAACTATTCAAGCGTCTGAGGAAGTACCAACTGAAGCTGAACCCCAACAAGTGCACATTCGGGGTGCGATCTGGTAAGCTGCTGGGTTTTATTGTAAGCGAGAAAGGGATTGAGGTTGACCCTGATAAAGTCAAAGCCATTCAAGAGATGCCTGCACCGAAATCCGAAAAAGAAGTTCGGGGGTTTCTAGGTAGATTGAACTACATTTCACGGTTCATATCTCACCTTACAGCAACCTGTGAACCCTTGTTCAAGCTGTTAAGAAAAGAACAGACGGTCAGGTGGAATGAAGACTGCCAGAGGGCTTTTGACAAGATCAAAGAATACCTGCAAGAACCACCAATCCTTATGCCTCCAGTAGAAGGAAGACCTCTGATAATGTACTTGACAGTATTAGAGGAGTCAATGGGGTGTGTGCTGGGCCAGCATGACGAGTCTGGTCGAAAAGAGTATGCAATATACTACCTGAGCAAAAAGTTTACCGACTGTGAACAACGTTATTCACTGCTCGAGAAAACTTGATGTGCTTTAGCGTGGGCTGCTCGCCGACTAAGACAGTATATGCTGACCCACACCACTTTATTAATCTCCAAAATGGACCCAGTCAAGTACATTTTCGAGAAGCCAGCTCTTACTGGACGGGTTGCAAGATGGCAAATGATTCTCACGGAATATGACATTCAACACACATCTCAGAAAGCCATCAAGGGCAGTGTATTGTCTGAATATCTTGCTGAGCAACCTATTGATGATTACCAGCCTATGAGATTTGACTTCCCTGATGAAGACATCATGTTCATAAAAGCAAAAGATCATGAAGAGCCTGTTCACACTGAAGGGCCTGACCCGGAAGAAGAATGGACTATGATGTTTGATGGGGCTGTTAATATGAATGGTCGTGGTGTTGGTGCAGTACTCATTACACCTAAAGGAGTCCACATGCCTTTCTCGGCGAAACTCACCTTTAACTGCACTAACAACGAAGCTGAATACGAAGCTTGCATTATGGGTCTTGAGGAAGCCATTAACCTCAGGATCAAGACTTTGACTGTGTTCGGAGATTCGGCTTTGGTAGTTAATCAAACCAACGGCAAATGGTACACCCACCAGGATCATCTGATACCTTATAGGGATTATACAAGGAGGTTATTGACTTTCTTTACAACGGTCAAGCTTGAGTATATCCCTCGGGACGAGAATCAGTTTGCAGATGCTCTGGCTACCATTTCATCCATGATCAAAGTTCAAGCTGCCCACTTTGTACCTCAGATTTCAGTATCCAGACTTGACAGACCAGCATACGTGTTCGCAGCAGATGTTGTCAAAGATGATAAGCCTTGGTTCCATGACATTAAGTGCTTCTTGGAGGATCAAACATACCCACCTGGGGCATCTTCCAATGATAAGAAGACTTTGAGAAGGCTTGCTGGTAGTTTCTTCCTGAATACTGACGGTTCCCTGTACAAGAGAAACTTTGATATGATACTCCTCAGATGCGTTGATAGGGCAGAAGCAGACTTGTTGATGCACGAGGTGCACGAAGGATCCTTTGGTACCCATGCAGGAGGGCATGCCATGGCTAAGAAGTTGCTAAGATCAGGTTATTACTGGATCACAATGGATGCAGACTGTTGTG
This sequence comes from Lathyrus aphaca, assembly GCA_963966055.1. Lineage (NCBI taxonomy): Eukaryota > Viridiplantae > Streptophyta > Magnoliopsida > Fabales > Fabaceae > Lathyrus > Lathyrus aphaca. The sequence goes on along the minus strand of OZ014520.1, from coordinate 65,214,620 downwards.
CCTACGCCAGAAGATGCCATAAATGCCAGATTTATGCGGATAAGGTGCATGTGCCTCCCAATCCTTTGAATGTAATGTCTTCACCCTGGCCCTTTTCCATGTGGGGCATTGATATGATTGGCAAGATTGAACCGACTGCTTCAAATGGTCACAAATTCATCTTGGTAGCCATTGACTATTTTACCAAGTGGGTCGAAGCAGCTTCTTATGCAAATGTTACAAGGCAAGTGGTAGCCAGATTTCTGAAGAGAGATATCATATGTCGATACGGAGTTCCCGAGCGAATCATTACTGACAATGGTTCCAACTTGAACAACAAAATGATGGCAGAACTATGCCGGGACTTCAAGATCCAACACCACAATTCTTCTCCTTACAGGCCAAAGATGAACGGCGCTGTTGAGGAGGCTAACAAGAATATCAAGAAGATTGTACATAAGATGGTAGTCACCTACAAAGACTGGAATGAAATGCTACCATTTGCCTTGCACGGGTACCGCACATCAATCAGAACATCCACTGGGGCAACACCGTATCAGCTTATGTATGGTATGGAAGCAGTCCTACCGGTTGAAGTTGAACTACCCTCCCTACGAGTACTGATGGATGTTAAGCTGAACGAAGCAGAGTGGGTTCGATCCCGATACGAACAACTGAGTCTGATTGAAGAGAAGAGATTGGCTGCAATCTGTCATGGACAGTTGTATCAGAAAAGAATGAAGAAAGCCTTCGATCAGAAAGTCAGGCACCGAGAGTACCAAGTGGGAGATCTTGTGCTGAAAAGAATCCTCCCTCCGCATACAGACCACAAGGGCAAGTGGACTCCAAACTATGAAGGACCATTCGTGGTAAAGAAAGTCTTCTCCGGTGGAGCACTGATGCTCAGCACCATGGATGGTGAAGATTTCCCGTCCCCTGTGAATTCAGATGCAGTTAAAAAATACTTCGCATAAAAATGACCCGCTGGACATAAAAACAGAATGTAAGTCCAGGCAAAAATAGGGCATCCCGGCAAGTCAAAAACAGAATAAAAGACTTGGGCAAAAATAAGGGAAATAAATAAAAAATGTGTACACCCGCTGAGTTGAAAAGCCGCATGGGACAACTCAGGCAAAAAAGGGTATCCCGATGGATTGAAAACCCAAAAGGGCGATCCATGCAAAATAAGGGAATAAGCGAACAACTGCATTCTGAATTCGTCTGTATCGCCTACAACTTGGTAAGCCTCGGAAGGATCAAGCTTCTATTGGAATCAGCCTTCTTCAGAGAGCAAGACGAGAAGAACGTCAAATGTCATACGAGTCATAGCAAAGGGAAGCTCCTTAAAGCGTCGTCAACATTGCCAGCATTTTGTTTCTTAATTTGTAACAATCTCTTCATTTCAGGGGATTTGTTTCTTTGACTGTATCTTGCCAATTCAGGGCACACGAATTAATAAAAACATATTTTCAGTCAAGTTTCACCTCGTACACTTCATTTTATTTGCAAAGAATGTCTGATGTCTTTAAAATACTGATTGCATGAATACAGATGCTTATCCTCAAAAATATAAAAAACTACGTGCTTGCAGGAAATATATTTACTCTCGGGAGTATCTAACTCCTATGACGAAGTCCGGTAAGGGATACCTCGGGATCACTCGCGCGTTTCTCTGTCTTTTCAGGATTGCAGGTACTCAAAGCGCGACATGGGACATGTAAGCTTCATTCCAGCAAGCTGGCAAATCAACACTCACTCAGTCTTAGCACCCAAGTGCTTGCTCCCCAGTTGAGTTGCCACTTGTTATTTTCTCCCCAGCCGAGGTGCCAATAATGCTTCCTCAGCTAAGCACAAAAGTCAGGGAATCGCTTCCCCACAGAGTTTCAGCCTCTATCCAGAAGAGCAGCACGCGAAGGAATCACAACAGAGTGACGAAAGCTTCTACAAACCCCAGCTGGGACCCTCATTGCCGGGAATAGGTCTATCATTGACCCATTTCCCCAAGCAGAATCATTTCATCAGATCTACCAACGATCTCATCCCCAGGTGGGATGTTCACTTCAAACGGATCAACCAGAGATCTCCGCAACAACGGGATCCAAATTCCGGATCGGTATCTTTTGCATAATAATAGCATTCGCATCATATTCACCCCACAAAGCGTAGTATTCCGTCTAATACGGAGCATTACGGCAAAAATCAAACATGTTGCATAATCATAAGTCATGGTCTGAATCAAACACTTGTGAATAATGACAATCCATCAGCAATATACGGAATGCTCCCCAGATTCCCCAGCAAAGAGCTAAAACAGTTGCCTTACACCCACAAACACCAGTATACACTCCTTGTGGCACCCGTCCGTGTCACATCCCCAGCAGAAAGCCAAAGCGTCCCCTTTGCACTCACAGATACTTGTATATATATAATTTTCTTGACATCCGTCCGTGTCATCACCCCCAGCATATTTACCTAAATCATATACTTGCTTATATTATACCTTCCTCTTCTCGACACTCGTCCGTGTCACTCTCTCCAGCAGATTAAACGCTCATCTATACATCACCCATCATTCGTACTCATACTTATACAGATACTCGTCCGTATCTTGTATACACCATTTACATCCCCGCAGATTCGACACTCGTCCGTGTTCTTTGTTAACCAGGTGGTATTCGTCCGTACCATCATCTCAGAACATGCGTCAAGCGTTTGTTTCTACCCGATACTCGTCCGTATCGTAGTCTTAAGGATGCTCGTCCGCATCTTTAATCCATACACCGTGTCAAACACTTTTGTCTTCTTGAATATAGACACTTGTCTGTGTCTACTATTCCCCAGAAGAGTCCCCTCAGATTCAACACTCGTCCGTGTTCCTTGTTAACCAGTTGATACTCGTCCGTATCATCATCTCTGAACACGTGTCGGTATTTGTTTCTACCTGATACTCGTCCGTATCATAGTCTTAAGGATGCTCGTCCGCATCTTTAATCTATACACATCTAAACACTTATACCCTTTATTTCTTGGATATAAACACTCGTCCGTGTTTACTATTCCCCAGTAGATCGCCCGCAAAGTGAATTTTCTTTTTATCTGACATTCGTCCTATGTCATGATAAACCCTGAGAGCAGCCGTACCCTGCTAGGTGATCGTCCTTCACCTCTTGATGGTCGTCCTCCATCATGCTCATCCGATGGCCGTCCCCATCGTCGACTTTTTATCCGACATTCGTCCTATGTCGTGATATATTTAGCAGCCGTCCCCTGCTAGGTGATCGTCCTTCACCTTTGATGATCGTCCTTCATCATTTTATCCAATGGCCGTCCCCATTGTTGATTTCGGTTATCTGACATTCGTCCTATGTCATGATAAACCTCGAGAGCAGCCGTCCCCTACTAGGTGATCGTCCTTCACCTCTTGATGGTCGTCCTCCATCATGCTCGTCCGATGGTCGTCCCCATCATTGACCTTTTATCCGGCATTCGTTCTATGTCGCGATATTTTTTCGGCAGCCGTACCCTGCCAGGTGGTCGTCCTCCACCTTAGATGACCGTCCCTCATCTTAACCCTTACAGAGCAGCCGTCCCCTGCTAGGTGATCGTCCTTCACCTTTGATGACCGTACCTCATCATCTGTTTATTTCATTTATTCTTTAACCCGATGGCCGTCCCCATCGTGGTCCCTTTTCTTTTTTAGCCCGATGGCCGTCCCCATCGTTGGTTACCTTACTTTATGAACTTGATGGCCGTCCCCATCATTTTTCATTAATCCCCAGAATTTTACAGCTTTACTTGATGGCCGTCCCCATCATAACCCCTTTCATCCCCAGCATGATGGCCGTCCCCGTCATTGCTTTACTTCACACACTCTCCCCAGCATGTCGGCCGTCCCCGTCATCGCTCTTTACCCAGCAGTCGTCCTCTGCTCGACGGTCGTCCTCTGCTCGACGGTCGTCCTCCGTCGCCCATACTTTACAATATACTTTATTTTCTTTTACAATCTATATCCCTTTTCTTCTTCATTCTGTGAGTGCAAATTTTGGACTGTCTTTGGTATTCAACCACAAGTTATCTTGTTTGCCTGATAAGCCGTCGCTTACATCCTGCACAGCTAACTCATGTTTGAATAGGGGCAGCTGTAAACACCCCAAATTTGCCCTCACCCATTCACACCATGGCTTGTGATCATTTTCATATGCATAAACTCAATCATAGCATCTCATATTACATTTTTGATTCACTGCATAGATTCAAAGTCATCTGCATCTAGGGTTTGTGATCTGAGCAATCCAAGAGCTTCTTGAGCCTCTCCAAAGGTCATCAATCACTTCAAAGGGGTCCATGTATTTTCAAACATCATATTATATCCTCTCAAAGTCAAGAATGTCAAAAAAATCACAAGAAGTGAGAATGGTATGGAAGCAGAGCCAGGTTTGACTGCACAGTTGACCTAGAATTAGGGTTTTGGTTTCAGAGGCCATAACTCCAATTTTTTGAGTCATTCTTGTTTCTATTGGTCTCTATATGGTATAGGGAGTATGCATATCAATTTTCATGAAGAAATTCCATGGGGAAGTCATCTGATCAAGAGTTGACTTTTCAAGCAAGTCAGTGCAAAATCAGGGCATCTGAGGCCCCCAATGACCCAACCAAAGGGCATTCTTCATCATTTTGATTGTGTATGATCTTTATTTGATCATATAAGATGTTGGAAGTTCACAAAATTGAAGAATTTCAAGTCTTTTGCAAAGTTGACTTTTTGGGAAAGTTTGACTTTTAATGAAATTGCCATTTTAGGAAACTTTTTCAACCTTTGCTTTTTGATTCAAAAATGCTTCAAATGGAAAAACTTTGGTCATGAAAGTTGTAGAATGGATCATTCCCTTTTCAAAAAGTACAAGAACATGACCTAATTCATTTTGGATCAAAAGTTATGGCTTGTCAAAGTTGGCAAAAATCACAAAATTTGAAGTTTTCCACCAAAGAGGCATTTTGCAAAATGACTTGATCAAGTGTTCTAAAGCTATCAAATGGCCTTCTAATCTTCACAACATGATCATAAAAGACCTAAAGTTCAGAATGGGCCAAGAGATCATTCATTTTTGTGGCCTATGGATCAAGATTTTTCATGAGAAGCAAAAGCAAGGCAAGTTGCAAAACTCATCATAAGCTACCATCCACTTGCTGGCTGACTTGCTGAACCATCCTAGGCATCTCCCCACATCATGCTGCGCAGGACACACCTTTTGTCCTTGGCTAGAAAGTAGCCCATACCTCTCTTACACAACTTTGACATTTTGGCAACTTGAGCCATACCAATCAATAAAGCACACATCACTTCATCTGACCTATCACAATTGTTTATACAAACCAAAAGCAAGCCAAAGAAACAAGAACACAAGCCTGAAACCATCCATAACACAGCATTCTCATTTTCCACCCCATTTGCAAAAGCATTCGAAACTCATCATACAAGCTACAAACTCACAAACAAACTTCACAGAACATATCACCACATCCTCCTGATCATTTCCCTGCCTTCATTCACCCTTGAAACCTCACATAAGCCAGATACGATTTCTGCCCCCCTTTGAACAGAACTCAAGCAAACTCTCAAACCAGCCATTGCAAACTTCAAACAAACCTTGCAAGCTTCTTAGGAGGATCAGTGGAGTAGATTTGAGCCAAAGAAACAGCCTGAAAGCTCTGGAATCGAAAGCTCCATCTCAGGTATCATCCAAGAACATTTTTCCAGAACTTGTGTTTTGAGTTACAAACTGATTCTATGTGATGTGCTGATCATTTTAAGCTTTGAATCATTGAAAATGGTTGCGTGTGTAGGATGTATTTGATCTCTGAAATTTTTGTGTTGTTTTCCGTTTTGATTCGTTCCTCATGTTTCAGTGGAAATGAATGGATTTTGGGGTGGGGTTTAGGTTTAGTGATGATTAATGATTGATTCTGGAGAGTTTGGCATGATTTCATGGCATATTGAGAGAGATTGAGAGTTGAGCTGGCCGGAGAAGACGACCGGAACAAAGTTCCGGTCGCCTGAATGTGATTAGGGCAGGATTAGGGCTTAATCATTTAATTAGCGAATTTGAATATCAGCCCTTGGATGTGGCGCCAAGTCTTCTCCCGCGCGTGTGAGTTCAAACCATGGCCATTGATTATGTTGACTTTTCCTTTTTTTCAGATTTAATTCATTTTATTTTCATTTTAATTGATTTGTTTTCTACATTTTATAAAAAATAGCAAAACAATTTTAAAAATTCTGAAAATTTTTGTATAAACTTTTATTAATTTTCAGAAACCAAAAACATTTTTATTTTTATTTTTTGCATTCAAAAATATTTTTAAATCATTTAAAAGTTTATTTTTAATTAATTAATGAGAATTAATTAATTAAAAATACTTTTAGGTATTTAAAAATCACCAAAAAATTCATGAAACCTTTAAAATCATTTAGAAACATTTTCCAACCCTCAAACCAAATTTCTTTTTTGATCTTGATGCATTTTGACAATTTTCCATGGAATTAATTCATTTTCAAAGCATTATTTGGATCCAAACTTCAAAAAATCATTTCTGCCTAACCATTGAGAGTTGGACTTTGATTCTTTTTGCATTATGTTTTGCATCTCATGTAGTTTGTGAGATTAAATTGGCATGAATTGATCTTGCATTTTCCATTTGTTTGACATTTTTCTTGTTAAGGTACCTTAAAACCCTAGAAAACTTAGGAAATTCATAACCCTCATTAGGTTAAGAGTTAGAACCCCTCCTTTGGGCAGTGAGTTTGTGTAGGGTTAGGGTTCCCTTGAATGCATTTTCAATTTTTTATCTTGATGTTTGCTTCTGGTTTTGATTTTTGTTTGTTGCATTGAACATAAACCCTAATTTGGGCTTCCATATGCATCCATCTTGCATTTGCTTGCATACCATGACTTGCCATGGTATTTTGTGCATCCATTTGATTCATTTGACATTTTAAGACATATTAGAATCATGTTTGATCATTGCTTCTTGCATTTACCATGTTGTATGCCATTTGCACTTCATAACCTTTCATGTATGATTATGGTTCTTAACTTGCTTCATTTGCATCCATAAGTTTGTATGATCATCCCCATGCTTTGTTTCATGTTTGCACCATCTCATAACATAATTATCATCTCATATATGCTTCTGGTTTTGATTTGCATCTTGTCATTTCATCTCATCTTGCATTGCATTGCATTTCTTTCACTAACTTTTCAGGTGGTAAGTCATTTTGAGAAGTGAATTTGCCTTCACTTCTCACAACCTCTTTTCATCTCCCTTATGCATCATTGCTGCATTTTGTTATGTGTTTGAGATTGAGCTTGCTCTTTCTTTTTCTCCTTACTTTCTTTTCTCAAGTGACTTGACTTCTTGAATGAAGCAAGTTACTTTGCTTTCTCTTTGCTCCTTTCATCTGCTTCCTGGTGGTTCCATTGAAGATTTCTTTCTTAAACCTCACAAGCCTTAGGAACAACCAAGCATGACAATAATTAGGGTTTTGATTAGTCCCCCATTTAGTTTTTGCATTTGTGTCTCATTGAGTCTTCTCTTCTCATCTCATAATCAGGGACTAAACCTTAAAGGCTTTAAGGCTTTGTGATTAAGCTTATGCCTGCATCCTTCTATTAGGATGGAGTGTATAACTTTAATCCTAAGTGTTAAAACCTTAATGTGTTTAAATCCTTTAATCAATCCACTTAATAATCATCAAGACATCAAGCTTGTAACTTGGGCCTTGCATTAGGGTTCTAATTCTTCCTTAATTGGTTAAGAAGGACTAACCCTAGTGTTAATGGACAAGTCCCCCTCAAGTTGTCTTACAAACCCTAAAAATCACTTCATCATCTTATCACTAAATAAAATCCACTTAACAAAGGCTTTGTTTTGTCATGAGTTTAATCCCTAATCATGGATTAAGTTGAGGAGCTTTCCTCAGCTTAAACATTCTCATCTATTATCCTTCTATTAGGATGGTGTAATGAGTCTGTTTAATCCCTGATTATGGCTTAATCTCATTACTTAACACTAAACAAAAAACCACAAAAACATCTAAATAATCACAAGTAGGTTAATGATCTTAATCCTACACCAAAGGTGATTAAGTGTGAGAAGCTGACTTCACACTTAAGGTATTCTCATTACCCCTAATCAGAGGGAGGATGTGATGAGTTTACTAAATCCACTGGTTTAGGCTTAAGCTCATTAACTTATGACAAATTCTCAAAAGCAATAAAAGACTGAAAATACAAAAAAAAAACAATAATCGTCTCCTCCGGGATTCTTTTCTCATCTCATTCACTCATAAACGAGAACTTGCTTCTTCCGTCTAATGCAAGACAGTTTGCACCTGAGCCAGACAGGTCATACACTTGAGCATAGACAAGTAAGCAGTTCATCAGTCAATTCATTCTTTCAGTCTCTTTGGGTCGAACTACGGTGTTCTGACTTCCTCATTGCACGAGAGGATACGTAGGCATAACTTAACTGTTATCGAACAAAAGTCTCTGTATATTCCCCCTCCTTCTAGCCTTATTCTTTAGCCTCATTATCATGAGCATTTCATCTTTGTTCTCACACTGACACTTCACTTATACACTTCACATTTCTTTTACACTGACACTTGCATTCTTTCCAGTTTTGATACCCAAATTGCACTGACACTACCCCTTTAAAACACAAATCTTTTAAGCGTGGATCCCTTCGAGTACGACGGACAATCTGGGTGCTAATACCTTCCCAGGTTGTAACCAACCCCTTTTCTCAGTCTCTCTGGTTCGCAACCGTCTTATCCATATCTTTCTAGGTCTATGCAGCATTGCCTTTCCTTCGGGATAAAAATGCCTAGCTGGCGACTCTATTCATTCCCCGTGAGTTCACTCCTGTGTGTTCTCACATCCCTCCTTTCGCCGACCGTTCGCGTTTGTACCTTTATTTGGGCCTTTCCCATTTATCGGGAGCGACACCATTCAAGAAGGCACTCTTGACATCCATTTGATATAGTTTGAATTTAAAGATGCAAGCAACACCAAGAAGTAATCTAATAGATTCAAGTCTAGCAACAGGAGGGAAGGTCTCATCAAAATCAATTCCTTCAACTTGAGTGTATCCCTGAGCAACCTGTCTTGCCTTATTCCTTGTGACAACCCCCTGTTCATCATATTTGTTCTTGTACACCCACTTGGTACCTATCACATTTGATCCTTCAGGCCATGGGACAAGATCTCAAACTTCATTCCTCTTGAATTAAGCTAATTCCTCTTGCATAACATTGATCCAGAATTCACCAGTTAATACTTCCTTAACCTTCTTTGGTTCTATCTTTGACATAAAATAAGAGTTAGAGATTATCTCCCTTGATCTTGTAGTAACTCCTTTATCCATCTCTCCTATGATGGGGTCTTTAGGATGATCTTTCTGAATTATAATAGAGGGGCCTTTGTTGGTATATCTATCTTCAGGCTCAAAACTAGAGGGTTGTTCATCAATACCTCTATCTTTAGTTTCTGCTGGAGTTGTATTCTGGAATGTTTCAGCATCATTCAAGACATCAGCTTCTTTGTTCAAGTCTTGATAATCAATAACAACATTTATAGACTCCATCATTACTTTAGTTCTAGAGTTGTAGACTCTATAAGATCTGTTGTTGGTTGAGTATCCTAGAAATATTCCTTCATCACTCTTTGGATCTAACTTTCTTCTTTGTTCACGATCTGCTAGGATGTAGCATTTGCTTCCAAAGACATGGAAGTATTTCACAGTAGGTTTTCTTTCTTTCCGTAATTCATACAGAGTAGCTGAAGTAACTTTCCTCAGGGTGACTCTATTGTGAATGTAGCAAGTAGTATTCATTGGTTCAGCCCAGAAATGATAAGGTAATTGTTTTTCATGTATCATGGCTCTGGAAGATTCTTGTATAGTCCCGTTCTTGCGTTCTACATTCCCATTTTGCTGAGGAGTAATAGGAGATGAGAATTCACGTCTAATCCCTTAAGAGGAGCAAAATTAAGAAAACTTGGCATTCTCAAATTCCTTCCCATGATCACTTCTAATTCTAATAACATTGCTTTCCTTCTCTCTTTGATGTTTTTGACATAGATCTATGAAAACTTCAAAAGCTTCTGAATTTTCTCTAACGAAATTTATCCAAGTGTATCTTGAATAGTCATCCACTAGAACATAAGCATATTTCTTTCCACCAAGACTTTCTACCTGCATAGGTCCCATCAAATCCATGTGAAGAAGTTATAAGACTCTTGAGGTGGTAAGATGCTGAATCTTCTGATGTGACATCTTAGTCTGCTTTCCTACTTGGAATTATCCACAAACTTTTCCTTCTTCAATCTTGAGCTTAAGAATCCCTCTAATAACTTCCATGGATATGATTCTCTTCATGCCTTTCAGATGCAAGTGTCCAAGTTTCTGATGCTAGAGTTTAACTTCATCTTCTTTGGTAAGATGGGAAGAGTAGACATAACTTGATTCTTGAGATGCCCATAGATAACCGTTGGAGAAATTGACTTTTAGTCCATGGTCACATAGTTGACTAATGCTAACTAGATTGGAAATCATCCCTTTTACAAGTAGCACATTGTCAAGTTTAGGCACTCTTGAGCAGTCCATCTGTCAAATTCCTTTGATTTCACATTTGGCTCCATCACCAAAAGTAACAAAACTAGTAGCATGGAGTCTCATATTCACTAGCAGATTAGTGACTGTCACATGTCTTGAACATGCACTGTCAAAATACCAGTCATTCTTTTTCTTCTGAAACTCTGAGAGAAGAATGGGCTATCAAGTTATTGGTACCAATATTAGGAATCCATTGCTTTCTGACTTTAGGTATGTTCTAAATTAGAACACACTGAGGGACAAGCTTAGGATATCCATAGAGTTTGAAACAGTAGTGCTCTTCCTTTTCATTCTCTAGTTGCGATATGATTTTCTTTTGTTCTTCTCCTTGTTGGCAGACTTCTTCATTTTTGAGACATAGTTCTCTATAGAAAGTAGATAGCTCATCATATGTGACTTCATCATCATTGAAATCAGAATAATATCTCCCAGTTAGAGCAGTAGCATTCTTAGCAGATTCTTCTTCAACTTCACTTTCAGTATCTTCATCTGGCCAAGCCACACTAAGACCCTTTTTCTGATTCTTGAGATATGTGGTACATTCAAATCTGATATGCCCATAACCTTCACATCCATAGAAATGAACTCATTTTCCTTGATAAGAGTTCTCTTCATCCATTGTCTTTCTACCGGAATCATTTGACTTATTTATGTCAAATGAGTTGTTCTTGACATTTGGTCTTGAATTCCTATCCATCTTTTGCATTACTTTGTTGAATTGTCTTCCAAGAAGAACTCTAGCATTAGATAGACCTTCCTCAGTATTCAAATTAAAATCTTCTACTCCATCTCCAGTGTTGGAAGAGAAGACAATATTTTTGTTTTTCTTGTCAGATTTGTCACTTATGCCAATCTCAAAAGTTTGAAGAGATCCAATAATTTCATTTAATCTTATCATGCTAAAGTCATGAGCTTCTTCTATGGATATGACCTTCATGTCAAATCTCTTAGGTAGAGATCTGAGAGCTTTTCTCACCAACTTTTCTTCAGACATTGGTTCTCCAAGAGCACTTGAAGCATTAGCTATTTCAAGGATATTCATATGAAAATCATAAATACTTTCATCATCTTTCATCCTTAAGTTTTCAAATTTAGTGGTGAACAACTAAAGTCTTGACATCTTGACTTCAGAGGTACCTTCATGAGTAGTTTTGAGAATATCCCAAGCATCTTTGGCAACAATGCAAGTATTGATCAATCTGAAGATGTTTTTGTTAATTTCATTGAATATGGTATTCAAGGCTTTAGAATTTCCCAAAGCAATCTCATCTTCTTCTTTAGACCAGTCCTCTTATGGCTTCAACTTTGTAGTATCATTCCCATCTCTGTCCTTAACAACGTGATGTATCCATCCTCTCAGAATAGCTTTCCAAGCCTTGTTATCCAAGGACTTCAAGAAGGCAACCATCTTTGGCTTCAAATAATCATAACTAGTTCCATCCAAAATGGGTGGTCTGTTCACAAACCCTGCCTCTTTTTCCATTGTACCATAAAGTAACTTCCCTAGATCTCACCCAGATACAGAGCAGGATGCATGCTCTGATACCAATTGAAATTATGGTATCAGATACGTGATGTCGAAGGCGATGTAACGACATTACTATCTGAGCATTAACAAGATAAAAGAAGTATAAAGAAAAGCAGTAAAAACACAATGGATTGTTAACACAGTTTGGTGCAAACACACCTACTATGGGGGCTACTAAGCCAGGAAGGAAATCCACTATTAGTAGAACAATTCAAAGCCTAAAATATCCCAGTTTACAACTTCTCACTTGAACCTACCCAGTGCTACTTCTACCTAGAAATCAACATCTAGATATGAGAAATCACCATCTCACTCCCCCTCAAGCACACATTGTGATAACCAACCAATTCTTTCAAAGAAAATAGAAGATCACTCTTCCAAAACTTAACACCTTGATATTTCTTAAAATCTTTGATCAATAACAAACACTCATGCTTAAAAGCTTAGAATGGACAGAATTACAACTCAAAAATCAGTCGAATTTAAACATCTAGGTTGTGAGTGAATGGCTCACAAAAACACACGCACAAAGAAAAACCCTAACACTCAAAAGCACTTTGCTTTACACAATATTCCGTAGAGAGTAATTAGGTTAAACATCCAATAATATAGTATTCTGAATGGGCCTGGATCTGATAAAAAACTTTCTCAAAAAGATCACATGAATTAAGCAAGAAAAGATCTTCAATAATCTCCAAAAACTAACGCATAACAACTTCTGTTTTTGACAACAACACTCCCTTGATTTTCGGACATCCTGGAGCAAATCACAAGACCAAATACCTGCTAAAAATATATAGAAATTAAATCAAAACTTTATGTATTTAGAAAGTTCTAGAATTGTCAAGACAAATGTTATAACATCTGATTTGACAAATGTCAAGGACATCTTACAAGACATCAAGACAAATGATAATGTTTTTCAACATATGTAGCCAAACTAAGAACCTTCACCTTCCATAAGGAATATATGATTTTATATGTCTTCTAGATGTCTCAATGGAATGCTTTAAATGATTGTAAATTGTTTGAGGTAGATTGATGTCCACATGATGCATGAGCGTGATAAATAAGAATTCTATCATTATGTGCCACAATGCACCTGACCATTTTTCACGGACGAAGATTGGATAGGGAGATGTTGAACCAATTCCTAGCAATAGGAAGGAGAGAGAAATGACTAGTAGGTCCATAGATTTTAAGAGACTCGTTGTGAACAACCTTTAGCACTTTAATACGCTTGATGCCTGATTGAAAATCTTCAGCCATTGGTTTCTTCAGTAATGGAAGATGGATTGATCTCAAAAGGTATGCCAAAGATTTCTGAGAAAATGGATTTACCTTTGTTTCCAATGAATGCAAATTTCCAACATTCTTTTACAAGATTTGGAAGAATGGATCCATTAAGAGTGGTAAAATATCTAGTCCAAGCCTGAGCATACATGCTCTCATGGATATCTGACCCATTTGATCTTTGATTTTCAAACATAGGGAGTTTTTATGGGATAAGCCCCAAAAGGGATTCATCTCCAAGGAATGTTTTTTAAGACATATTGAGAAGATACTATGTATAATTTTACTGATTGAGTAGATACAAGGACTCAAGAATGAGAAGAGAAGGAGAAGTAGTTGTATGTTTAAATAGAATTCAGCACGTCTCAATTAATAACTCCTAGGTAGGTTATGATTACTTAAGAAGATTTAAAGACAGACTTAGCACGAAAGAGGAAGTGAATGGTCTAAATTTACAGCAAATATCAAGCGATGAAATGAATGATGGTTTCACCATAAATGACAAGAAAAGAAAATTGCTTACTTTTATAAATGCTTAGTCCTGATATATATCTTATAATGAATGCATATAAGAAGGAAAGCGTAAGGATCTTGAGATATCTTAAGAAATCCAATGTGTCATAACATGATTACACATGGTTAATATTTATGACAAAGGTCATTATATCTTTTCACACAGTCTCAAAATTAAGTGTTGTGACTATTCAAAATCCAAAGGGTAAAATCAAGAGATTTTTCTCATGGAGAGAACATGTCCCTTCAATCATAACTTTTATAGCACTAAAGGTTTAGATTGCAGAACTGCACTTAGTATGTGACTAATCATGCATCTGATTTAAGAATTCATCTAACTTGTATAAGTATCCTTATCAGAGGACACTGCTCAAACATAAATAAAGAGATCATACCATGAGGTTGAAGGTTCTTCAAGATAACTCTTTATCTGAGTGCTTCCTTTTCTGATTCTGATTCTGCCTTGATCTTCTTCTTTGAAAAGCTTTTGATAATATTTTCTTCATCCAGGTTTTGAAGGTTGTTCTTCTTCTAAATGTTGACTCCGAGCTTGGTGATAAGAACTAGTCTTCAGATCAAAACGAATCTTAGAACATCTGAAGGTTTTCCTTGCAGCGTCCTTAACATCGGAACATTCATCTTCTTATCAATAACTTCTTGACAAGAAACTGAATATCAGAGGGTTAATAATTCCATTAGCTTGAACATAAACGTTTGAGAAGTTATGTGCTAGGAAGATTTAATTGACATCTCCCGATCTTCTAATTCTACTTCCTTGCATAGATGTGAATCTTTGTCAGATACAAGTATCAAAAAACTTAGACAAGTTTGAGTGACAATCTTGTTCTTGCAATACTGAGCAAACTTGATCAAAGTTAGTTCAACAAAGTTCGACAAAATATCTGCTTCTGAAAAAAATATCTACTGATTTCTTCAAGGTGAATAATATCAGTGATTTAAATTCTTTTAACTCAGAACACATGACTTTTGTCCCAACATCTCTGATTTCAAAATTCATTCATCATGAATTTCTAAGTAGAATGTTGGATAACATCCTGAATAATTTTAGTTTGTTCAATTGAGATAGAGACTCAATTTAATAGAACTTTAACTTTCAGAGTTACTTCCATCAAGTTCTCAGAATACTTCATTAATGAAGTTCTCTAGGAACCACTAAGATTTCTTCTTTTAAATACACAAAGTATTACTTATAAGCATAGAAAAGGAAACATCATTCAATCTTCGTTGAATCTTCTAACTATTGAACAAGTTAGGTCTTTGACGTTCTGACAAAAATCATTTTCAGAGTTTGACATCCTTTGTTTACGATTTCTGACTTCTTTTGTAGACTTCAACATGAAGTTCTTATGAATCGCAATCATACTTTAACAATCATCCTTTTCACTTTAGAAAACTTCCAATGAACTTAATATGAGAAAGTCAATGGTGGACTAATCTATTTCTTGAAAACATCCTATACTCATTTAGAAATAATCTTCAGCAAACAAGATTTCTTGTTTTTTGATGATTTGATTCTTTATCAAAATACGTTGATCAACCAATCGTATTTAAGATAAAACATTCAACATATATATATATATATATATATATATATATATATATATATAGAATTATCTGGAGAATATATCTTGTCAGCTGATTCCACCAAATTAGTGACTTGCTCAAATGTAATCCATTTGGCTACAATTCAGTATCCTCTCAATATCATCAACTGATATGAGACTGAAATTTTAAGTGAATTAACTTTCACCTCAGGTGTTCTCAACATACAACAAGGGATCTTTATTTGTCAATGTTAAAAGTTTGATATCCATCTGTAATACGGTGGGAGAACTGACTTGGGCGTTTTTGTTTCCAAAAACTATGTTGCGGATAGCAACAGTCGCCACCGACTTTTATTTTATCCAATAAGGAAAAGGAATAAAAGAACAGGAAAGACCTTTGAAAAAGATTTGAGTTCGGGGGGTAAGTTATACAAATGGAATGTGTTAGCACCCTTTGTATCTATGGTTATCCATGGGCTCTTAATTGCTTAACTCACTTTACTTTTGTTTGAAAAATGGTGTAGTGTGTATTTAGAAATTATTTTCATAAGTATTTAACTTTGCAATGATCCTCGTATGGATGCACACAAAGTGTTTAGTTTTGAAAATGTTTGAAAAGTGTGGTGTAAAGAGTGTTTTGAAAAAGTGAGCAAGTACTTAATAACTACTTACCCTAAGTTTGTAAGGTCTTTCTTGTTATTTATTTCCTTTAGGGATAGAATTGTCCTTACTATTAGTCAGTAAGTAGTCTTATCCTTGGATATAAGGGATGAGCGTAGGGTCATCGTATGGTCATAGAAGGCAACATGTAAGGGTATCTTAGAAATTCAAAGGGACTATCATCATTTTTCCGTAGGGTCATCGAGGGACTAGATCATTTGTTCGTAGGAAACTCGAAGGGACTATGATCTTTTATCTGAAGGGACTTGATGATTCTTATTCGTAGGCAACTTTACTAAGATACCCCCACGTTCGAGGGACTTGACCATTTATTATAAGGCAACAAAGAGAGGTTACCCTAGAGGTGTGAGTGTGCAAGTGTATTCAATTCAGTTATTTTAATCTTGGAAATTAGGGTTATCTAACGGTTGATTTTAGTCTTGCCATACAATCCTATTAAGCATACATCTAATAGTTTATAGTGCAGAAAAATAAAACTCTAGTTTAAACTATTACATGGCTTTGGGAGAGATACATAAATATAAAAAATCCTGATAGAAAATGTAAAGTACGAAAAATAAACCTAAACTATTACAAGGCTTTAGCAGTTACATTATCTTTAGAAATTGTAAAATAATCGAAACAAAAAGATCGAAAGAATATTGAGTCTTTGAGATGAGAGAAAGATATTTTTCTTTATCATGCTATTAGAAGAATAAAAAAATAAAATAAACAGATTCAGATAAAATCACTACATATTTTAAAATAATGGAAAATAAGAAAAGCGATTAAAATAAAATCTAAAAAATATTAAAACGATGCTAAAAATCTAATAAAATCAAATAAAGAGAGCACAAATTTTTTCAAATTTTTTTGAAAATATGGAAATAGAAAATAAATCAAATTAAATAGAAAAAAGAGGAATTTGCGATTTTGAGGGTCGAAATCTTTTAGAATTTTATTCTAAAAGAGTATTGTTCTTCGATTGTTTTCTGAACTTCTGGAAAATATCCGGAGTAAATCGAAACAGTAGCACTTACCTGACTTACCTGTCAGACTAGAATTCTTAGTACTACCGCAGCCTTCAAAGTATCGGCGGAAACAGATTATAGCAAATTAACCAACAGTTTAGTTCTCCATGGTGCCCTAAACTTCAATTCAATCGCCCAGATAGCTTACTCACATCATACAAAACACAAATATACAAAGAGATTAGATGTATCATGCGTATAAATATGAAATCAAAAAATTGAAAGAAAAAAAAAGCAAATTCAGTTATGGCGTTTTATGAGGTTTTGGAGCAATGTGATGATTGGTACGCCTTCAAAAGAGTCTAAGGAATGTTCTTGGACCTTCAAACCTCCTTGAGAATGACTGCAACCCTAAAACCAAATCCAGCTTACTCTTGAGTTTTTTGAAGTTTTGTATGCTCTCTTTGATAACAAATGTCTTCCTCTTGACTTGTGGAGATGATAAGTATTTATAAAGGGTGTAATTTAGGTCAGACTTTGGGCTTTTGTGATGGATTGAGAGGTTACTTGAGGATGAAGAAAAGATGTTTCCAATTTGGTCAAAAAATTATATGAAATCACACTCTTTTGGTCCTGCACGAATTTGGACACTTACAATAATTATAAACGTCAAATATTTGATCCCAAAATAGACCTAAGATCAAATATTTGATTTTTTCAATATTTATCTTAATTAAAATTGAATTTAAATAAAATAAATCCAATATAATATAAAATAGATATAAAAAAATCAGATATTATGATCTATGGGTCGTGCATAATCTTATGATTGAGTTTGGGTTGGAAAAATATGGGCCCATTTGGAAGAAACTTGAGTTTTGGTCATTTCTGCTTCATACACCTCCTCAAAATTTCCTAACTTCAACAATGCATAACTCCCTCAATTTTTATCTCATGTATGTGTTCTAGGACTTTTTGGAAAGCTTGGAGTGTCCTATAACTACTACTTTTGGTCCCATGTCCATTTGATCTTCCATTTTTAAGTTATGAGCTTTGGAAAAAGTTTACTTTTTGTTGACTTTTAAAAGGACGTGTAATGTCTTGGCTCATATCTCTTAAATGAAGCATTTTTGGACTTGGCTTGTGAGACACAAAGTTGCAGGGAATTTAATTTCCTTCAAAATTAGCTTTGGATGGGAAATTTTTGATGAAACATGTGAACGTTATGGCTGGTCAAAGTACAATTGACTTTTCCTGCAAAAACCCTAATTTAGCAACTTTTGATTCTTGATGATTCTGAGGTTTCCTTGATGAATCATGATCAAACCTTGATCAAATGGTGAATTTCACCTCATATGTTGATGTTGACCAAAAATATTGAAGTTTGACTTTGTGTTGACCACAATTGACCTTTTGACCAAGTTAACTGATTTTTTGGGTATCTGAGCATCTGACAGACCAAACTTGTAGGGAAAGCCTTGAAACTTGACATGTGGATTCTTTGAAGCATGTGGGATGTCATGAAGTCCACTTGAGGCTTTGGAAGTCCACTTTGCCTTGAGAAATTTAAAACCCTAGTTTTAGATCCTTTGCTTAGGAGGAGGCTTTGTCTGATGAAACTTGAAATCTTTTTGAGAAATTGTGAATCTTGTGACTATTAGGAGACCTCTTGAGGTATTTTGTCTTGAAGATGTGAGGGAAAATTTTGGGGTACAACAACTTCCCCTGTTCAATTTTCTGAAACCTGAGGAGTTAGATTGGCATGTACGTCATTCGTGACCTGAAGGTGGAAGATGATTGAACACATAAGCCCAAAAATTTGCACTCGCCGATGCGCAAAGTAATAATGTTAGTTGATTGTATTGCTTGAATGGGCTTAGAGATGCCATTCAGAGTATTCAGATATGGGCTTATAGATGCCATACAAAGTATCTGTTGATAGGAGTGTCTGAATGTGTCTACGTTTGACTTTATTTGAATGTTGTTACTGAACTAAGTATCAAAATTAGATCTTTGTCTCGACCATCTCTGAATTGTTTTTGTAACATATCCTGAACTAGATCTTTGTTTAGATCGTCTCTGAACTGTCTCTAGGGGAAAAGATACCATGAAATAAGTATCAGCACTAGATCTTCATCTTGATTGTCTCTGAACTGTTTCTAGGAAAATATGTTGAATTAAGCATCAGAACTAAATCTTCGTTTCGATTATCTCTGAATTTCTTCTGGAAAGTATCCGACACTAGATCTCCGTGTAGATCGTCTCTGAACTGTCTCAAGGACAATTTATTAAATTAAGCATCAGAATTAAATCTTCGTTTCAATTATCTCTGAATTGCTTTTGGAAAGTATCCTGAACTAAGTATCAACACTAGATCTTCATTTACATCATCTCTGAACTGTCTCAAGGAAAGAAAAGCATCAAGAACTAAGTATTAGCACTAGATCTTCGTTTAGATCGTCTCTGAACTATCTCTAGGAAAATATCTTGAATTAGGAATCATAACTAAATTTTAGTTTTGATTATCTCTGAATATCCTCTGGAAAATATCTTAAACTAAGTAGCAGCACTAGATTTTCATTTAGATCGTCTCTGAACTGTCTCTGGAAAGAAAAGCATCCTAAACTAAGTATCAGCACTAGATCTTCATTTACATCGTCTCTGAACTGTCTCAAGGAGTTGGTAATGCTTATCTGACTGCGAACTATCCTGAAAAGGAAAAATTAGTTTTTATGTAAGAGTGTTTGCTGTATGTATGCATGTCATGACGTTCTTAATGTAAATGAGAATGTCATATGCGTTATGAATGTGTATTTCATGATATGATGTATGTATGAATTATGTAGTTGAAGCATACTAGCATCTTCATGTAACACCTGCTGGCTAGGGAAAATAAATCCCAATTTGTTGCTGAGAAATATGAAGACATCATTCCCGTCTTGTTTCAGAATATTGTATCTAGGACCTTTCAATTTCCGTTTGTCGTACTTTTTTATTGGAAGATTAGATTCCTAAATACCCTGGCTGGGGATAAAAGAGAAGGACATTCCCCTGAGAGACTTATCCGACCAAGTGTCAATTCTTTGGAGAATATCAGGTTTGAGAGAAATCTGTCTGGGACTTTATAGAGCTGGAAGTACAAGAGGCTACTTGAAATACTTTGCTGAAATAAATTTGTAACGATCACTCTGTAGGGATGAATTTGTGAAGATCTGTTGGATATGAACTTTGCTGGGGATTCCTACCTCTGAAAGTCCTTAGTAGATGTTGTTATTGTAATTTTATGCATTTTCGTAAACATCAATCATATTCAATAGCATACATTCATTCAAAATAATCAATGGCTTCAGAATTTCTGATATTCTTGACTTCCCCTTGTAACTTTCTAGGAATTATCATGACTGAATCTGAAGACATGATACTAACACCATCTGATACTATTGGCACAAACAATTAATTTCCACAATGGATTTTGCTGAAATATGGTATCAAGGAAATGTAATGAGAATAATGTGCTTTCAGACTGCGGTGGATCGTGTAAGCCCCGGGTAATGGTTAAGGAGGTTGCAACTGAATTTGATCTGATTAGATTTGAAAAGAGAGTGTTACCCCTAACTGAGGATGATTTCCCCAAAATGGAAGTATTTGAAAGGAGCTGCCTCAAGAGAAATAAACGAGATGCCCCATAATAACACGCTCCTAGCTTCTTGAACTCGGTAATGTTACTTCTAGCAATTCAGATGAAGAGATATGCCCATAGTTATTAAGCATCGTTGAATCTTGACCTGACTTCCCCAGATGAATTGGAAATAACATGGCCAGCCCCTTGATTGGAAGATAGTGACTGTGCCCCTTGTATACATTGGCTTTGATCCAACCGAGTCAGGCCCAGGAAGTAACTTTGTCTGTCAAGAGGACTTTGGTTTATTGAATGTTCATCATGTAAGCTTCTATGCTGTCAAACACTTAGTTATATGCAAACAATGATATTCAAAATGCAACGCTTATGTCTGTCTTGATGTTTTGAAAAATAATTATTTTAGCAAAACAATGTTTGTAAAAACTATGATATTAACTCAAGATTTATAATAAGCCCTAAAGGAGTCAGGATACCTTTTTGTAGCAGTACTCTTTCGAACTAACCATGCTTCAGTTAGGACTTTTAAAGGGTTGTAACGAGGCCTGGTTCCCGGTTTAAGAAATATAGGATAAAGGCTCAAATTTTATTTGTACCCAACCCATCCTTCGTGATGTTCTTCAGTCCTATGTTCGGTTAACTTATGCATCGAGGATCCAAAGGAGTTTGAAATTGTAACACAGACAATAGTTTATTTGAAAAGCCAGTCATCTTTTTTTTTGTTGAGGATTTATAATGACCTCTTTTTCTTTCTTTTGACTTTGTTATCCCTTCTTTTTTCTTGAACTATTTGTTTCAAGATTATAGTCAGCGGGATGTCTCAATTTTTACTAAGTCTCCTTCATAGGTTTTGACTTAGTGAGCTTTTATTTACTAGATATTGACTATCGGACTTAATGATTACATGGAAACATCATTAGTTGTTTACAAAAAGGACAACTAGCATAATTGAGTTAACCAAGGAACTGCCCTGCCCCATGTTAGGATTAAGGATTTTAATTTGCGTGAGAATGAAAAATCCTACTTCATAGGCTCAAAAGGGTTGACTAGGGATTAACTTCCTTATATCTCCACTATTTAGGAATCGAAACAATGCCTGTACATCGTCAGCATAGTCTGTTCAAAAGTATACTATATGAAATTATGGTATCATCTTCGTCATCCTCCTCTAAAGGCTTAAAACTTTAACAATTGGCAAGATTGAGCCAACTGCTTCTAACGGTCACCGCTTCATCTTTATTGCCATAGACTATTTCACGAAGTGGGTCGAAGCGGCGTCTTATGCCAACGTCACGAAACAAGTGGTAGCCCGGTTCATCAAAAGGGATATTATCTGCTGGTATGGAATTCTCAAAAGAATCATTATTGACAATGGTTCTAATCTCAACAATAAGGTGATGGTAGACTTATCTCGGGATTTCAAGATTGAGCATCACAACTCTTTGCCGTATCGCCCAAAGATGAATGGTGTCGTCGAGGCGGCCAACAAGAATATCAAGAAGATCATTCAGAAGATGGTTGTGACATAGAAAGATTGGTATGAGATGCTACTGTTTGCATTGCATGGGTACCGAACATCGGTGCACACTTCTACAGGGGCAACCCCGTTCTCGCTTGTATATGGTATGGAGGCAGTCATACTAGTCGAAGTCAAGATTCCTTCGCTGAGATTAATGATGGACGTCAAGCTTGACGAAGATGAGTGGATCCGATCCAGGTACAATCAACTGAGCCTTATTCAAGGAGATAAGGGGAGAGCTAGTCAATCTTTTAGGCCGAGGCCTCAACCCTTCAAGGGGAAACAGGTGTCGAGTCCTAGATCCAGTGCTCCTCCTTCTTGCTCCCGATGCCATAAGAATCATTTTGGTAGATGCAATCCAGGTGTCGTGGTTTGTTTCCTTTGTCAGAGAGAAGGACATTTTGCTAGAGATTGTACCCAGAAGAAGGACCAAGTGCAAGCAAGAGTTTATACTATGGATGCTAGGAAGGTGAAGGGCGACAATTCCTTGATTGCGGGTAATTGTCTTGTTAATAATCATCCTTTTCTTGTTTTATTTGACTGTGGAGCTACGCATTCTTTTATATCTACTAGTTGTGCGAAGCGACTTGGGTTGTGACTATTTCCTTTGTCTTCTCCAATGGTGGTTACTACCGCTATGGATGAAACTGTCGAGACGCCGCTTAAGTGTGAGAACTGTACGTTGTCCGTGGATGGTAGAATCTTTCAGATTGACTTCATTTGTTTGCCCCTTAAGAAAATTGATGTTATCCTGGGAATGAATTGGTTTTCTGCTAATTCTGTGTTTATTGGGTGTAAAGAAAAGTTGATCCTCATTCCCTTCGTTGAAGCGCCTCCAAAAGATGTTTTGACAACGATCTTAGAAGGTACGGTTGGAATGGTAAATTTTCTGTTTGAACAAGAGAAATCCGTTTTGCTTGTCCTTACTAATGAGGAGAGTAATGACCAGCAAGTTTTGGACATTCCGATAGTTTGTGAATTTCCCGATGTTTTTCCTGAAGATGTCACTTCCTTACCTCCGGTGAGGGAAGTTGAGTTCTCAGCCGACCTGATACCGGGAACGACTCCTATATCCGTTTCCCCATATCGGATGGCTCCGCTCGAGTTGAAGGAGTTGAAGGATCAATTGGAAGATTTGATGGCAAAGCATTTTGTAAGACCTAGTGTCTCACCGTGGGGAGCTCCGGTGTTGTTAGTAAAGAAAAAGGATGGTGGTATGAGGTTGTGCATCGATTATCGAAAGTTGAACAAGGTTACAATCAAGAATAAATATCCCTTACCAAGGATATACGACCTTCTAGATCAATTGAAAGAAGCCTGCATGTTCTCGAAGATTGATCTGAGATCGGGCTATCACCAGATTCGTGTGAAGAGTTCTGATGTTCTGAAGATGTGTTCAGAACCCGTTACGGTCATTACGAATTCTTAGTGATGCCTTTCGGTGTGACGAATGCTCCAGTTGTTTTTATGGATTACATGAACCGGATATTTCAGAGTTATTTGGATAAATTTGTGGTGATCTTTATCGATGACATTCTTATCTATTCTCGTACTCCGCAAGAGCACGGAGAACATCTAAGGATTGTCCTATCGATACTGCAAGAAAAGCAACTTTTTGCTAAATTTAGTAAGTGTGAGTTCTGGATGTCAGAAGTCAAGTTCCTTGGACATGTTATATCCTAAGGAGGTGTAGCTATAGACCCGTCCAAGATAGAAG
This sequence comes from Lathyrus aphaca, assembly GCA_963966055.1. Lineage (NCBI taxonomy): Eukaryota > Viridiplantae > Streptophyta > Magnoliopsida > Fabales > Fabaceae > Lathyrus > Lathyrus aphaca. Next base: position 65,190,564 of record OZ014520.1, on the reverse strand, counting down.
CTGTAATTAATTGGGAGAGACCAAATAATGTTACCGAAGTGAGAAGCTTCTTAGGTTTGGCAGGTTACTACAGAAGGTTTATTAAAGGTTTTTCTCATATGGCATTACCGTTAACTAAGCTCACTAGGAAGGACTTCGCTTATGAATGGGATTCCAGTTGTGAGCAAAGTTTCATGTGGTTGAAGGAGAAATTGACAACTACTCCAGTCTTGATTATTCCCGATCCTAACAAATCTTATGAAGTGTTTTGCGATGCTTCGAAGATGGGTTTGGTAGGTGTTCTCATGCAAGAAGGTCAGGTGGTGGCGTATGCTTCCAGACAGTTGAGAGTTCATGAGAAGAATTATCCTACACATGATTGGAATTAGCGGCCGTGGTGTTTACCTTGAAAGTGTGGCGGCACTATTTGTATGGTGTGCGTTTTGAGATGTTTAGTGATCATAAGAGTTTGAAGTATCTCTTTGATCAGAAGGAACTGAATATGAGACAGAGGAGATGGATGAAGTATTTGAAAGATTATGATCTTGAGTTGAAGTATCACCCCGGAAAAGCGAACAAAGTGGCAGATGCCTTAAGTAGAAAAGTGATTCATAGTGCCGAATTGATGGTATTGGAGTATGCATTGTTAGAAAAGTTTCGGGATCTTAATCTTCAGTTTGTTTGGACTCCGAATGGTGTAATCATGGGGAACTTGAATATTAATTCTACCTTGAGGAATGATATTCAACAAGCGCAAGTTTTGGATGAGGAGTTGCAAGGACTGTTACTCCAACCGGGTTTCGTGAGAGCATTAGATGGGATCATCCTATTTAATCAAAGAATTTGCATTTCGGATGATGATGTGTTAAAGAGAAGGATTCTGGAAGAAGCACATAAAGGTTCTTTTACGATACATCTGGGTTCTTCGAAGATGTATCAAGATTTGAAGAGGGAGTATTGGTGGTCCGGGATGAAAAAGGACATTGCGGTATTTGTGTCAGAATGTGCGGTGTGTCAGCAAGTGAAGATTGAGCACCAAAGGCCAGGTGGATTATTAAAACCTTTGAACATCCCAATTTGGAAATGGGATAGTATCTCTATGGACTTTGCAGTAGGTTTACTGAGTACTCAGGGTGGCTATGACTCTGTTTGGGTGATTGTGGACCGACTAACGAAATCTGCATATTTCTTAGTCGTGAAAACTACATATAAGACAAGTCAGCTTGCAAGGTTGTTTATTGCTGAAATTGTGAGATTGCACGGTGTCCTATCCAGTATTGTATCGGATAGAGATCCGAAGTTCACTTCGAGATTTTGGAAGGTGTTCCAACAAGCCATGGGTACGAATCTGCGTTTTAGTACTTCTAATAATCCTCAAACGGATGGTCAGACAGAACATACGATTCAAACGATGGAGGATATGTTAAGAGCATGTATTTTAGAGAGTATAGGAAATTGGAAAGAACTTTTGCCGTTGATTGAATTTTCGTACAACAATAGTTACCATGCAAGCATCGGTATGGCTCTGTATGAGGCTTTGTACGGAAGAAGGTGTAGAACACCGCTGTGTTGGTCGGAAGTGGGTGAAGATAGGATCTTAGGACCGAAAATTATTCAAGAGACTACGGAAAAGATTCGTATGATCTGAGAAAGGATTAAGCAAGCCCAAGATCGTCAGAAGAGCTATGCTGAAAATCAAAGTAGACCCTTGGAATTCGATGAAGGCGATCATGTGTACTTGAAAGTCACTCCGAGATTAAGATTGAAAGGACTGTTTAAGTCGCGTAAGTTAAGTCCGAGATACGTAGGACCGTATCAGATTCTAGAAAAGATTGGTGAGGTTGCTTACCGTTTTTCCTTTCCACCATCTCTATCCGAAATGCATGATGTTTTTCATGTATCTCAACTTCGTAGGTTCGTTCCTGATCCTCTTCAGCCTATTCTGCCGGATTCTATCGAGATAGAAGCGGATTTGACCTTCGAGCCCCAACCGAGCCGTATTGTTGGAAGAGAAACCAAAGTGTTGAGAAATAAAGAGATATCACTTGTTAAGGTGCAATGGGATGAGACGCATCCGGGCGATGCTACGTTGGAGTTGGAATCAGAAATGCGGGAATCATATCCTCACCTGTTCAGGTAATCCTTTAAATTCGTGGACGAATTTTATTTAAGGGGGGGGGGGGAGGATGTAATACCTCGTAGTTTATTTAAAGCTCTGGACAATATTAATTAGTAATAATATTATTCTGGAATACTCAAAGAAATTTTAATGGAACCAGATAGAGTAATCAGCAGGATATTATTTTATTAATTGATATTAGCTGACTCAGAGGTTTTATAAAATATCAGATTAAGAGACATTTTCGGATACTCTCTAATTTTGACCTATTGGTAAAAATATAAGCTTTTATATTTTTATATATGTAGAAAGATTATGAGAGGAAGAGAAAGTTGGTAAGAAAGAAGAAAAGAAGGAAAAGGAGAAGAGAAGAGTAATAGAAGAGAGAAAAGCCCTAAAGCTCCAATTCCTCATTCCCGATCATCCGTCCGTGGAATCAACTCAATCTTTCCGCCAATCTTCATCTCTAGAGGTGGGTTCTTAGTTAGAAACTTTTATCTTTGATTTTGGTTGAGTTTAGAGCTGTTTATGGTTAGGGCTTAGTTGGAAAATCTAAGAAAAATCGGAAGTTTAACGGTTAAAACTCGATTAAAACCTACCTAAAATACTCATATGATGATAATGGATATTTTTGATTATGTCTTGTTGCATTGGTTGATGTTTGGGTGTGGAAAACGTGTTTTCCCGTAAGGCTGGAACTTCCTGAACTGGTGTAGCTCGCTCAGCGAAAGTTCCAGGGCGATTTTCGCTCAGCGAGACCTGTAGGTTCCAACCTTGGTTTTTAATTCGTAACTTATGATCCGAGTATCCGTTTTTAGCGTTCCACATATCGTTTCGAAGCTAATGATGAAATCTATATTTTGAGATCAAGAAATGTTGGTTCCACCCGACGTTTACCCGACTATTCGATTAAAAGGTAACGAAACATAATTATGGAATTGTGAGTTAAAGATAAGGAATTTGTGAGACTTGTGAGACACCTAAGAGTTCGTAGACTAATAAGAATTGAGGATCGCGCTTGATTGTGTTCCCCTTTGTTAGCTTGAGGTGGGTATTACATTGAGTCCCACGGGAAGCGAGAGTTAGCTTGAGGTGGGTATTACATTGAGTCCCACGGGAAGCGAGAGTTAGCTTGAGGTGGTTATTACATTGAGTCCCACGGGAAGCGAGAGTTAGCTTGAGGTGAGTATTAAATTGAGTCCCACGGGAAGCGAGAGTTAGCTTGAGATGGGTATTACATTGATTCCCACGGGAAGCGAGAGTTAGCTTGAGGTGGGTATTACATTGAGTCCCCCGGGAAGCGAGTGATAACTTGAGATGGGTATTTCATTGAGTCCCATGAGAAGTCTAGTGGTTCATACTTGAGGTGGGTGTTCCACTGAGTCCCACAGGAAGTCTTGTACGAAGTATTGTTGGGTTGTTCCGTTTCGATTTGGTTATTTTTTAGAGGAACCTTTGTACTCGTAGAATTGTTATGCTTGACCCTTAGAGCTGAGAGAACTCTAAGATAGAGAACCCACTGAGATGTTTTATCTCACCCCATGTTGATGTTGTTATTTCAGGTACTTCAGGTTTCTCTAAGGGTAAGGATAAGGCAACTTGATTATCCTTACTAGTTGATGGCTTAGTCTTCTGCTGTGGATATTTTGAGATCTTCGGATCTAGTTCTTAAATCTTTTTGTAGTTGAACATCTTGTACTATTTTTATAGCCTTGTTTAGTACCTTATGTTGTAGTGGCTATATTTATACAATGTGTTGCTAAGAACTTATTTGTATTTCAGTACCAAATTATTAATATTATATATGAAAAATATGCTTTATGTATGTCTTTTGTATATGGGTATTACAGGGCAGCTGTTATACCCTAAAATTTCCCCTCTTATTTTGCCAACCTCAAGTGGTTTATGCTTCGTCATCTTGCATATACGTTCATATTGCATCGCATTCGAAGGAAAAAGAATAAAACAAATACATCATCATCATCCGCATGTGCATGAGGCTTGTGATCAAGTGATATTTGTCAATCATTGGAGCTCAAGAGAAGAAATAATATCACAAAAAAATAACCCGACCCATTTCCAAGCTAACCCACCAAAAGAATGGAAAAATCAAGTTTTTCATCCGTTAATCGGTTAACGCCTAAGGTTAACCAGTTAACGGGCGCGGATTTTGAACAAAAACTTTAAAAATTAGTTGCTTTCTCTTTTCCCTCCACCTTGTTTCACACTCCACTTTCACATTTCATATAGCCTTGAAACTTCTACCACATTCTAGACCCTTCCACACTCTTCCAAGGAATATTCTAGAAACCCTAACCAACTATAACTAACTCCAAGCCTAAGTCCTAACCTCATTCTCCAAACCTAAACCCTAGGCTAGCTCCATACCCAAATCTTGATCCAAACCTAACCTCTATATAAGTTCAATTCATTCCAAACCTTACAAGTTCCACCATTTTTCTCAAAAACTTCAACAATTTCTCTTCATCTCTCTCATTTTTCTCTCAACTTTTCCTCCATTTTCAACCTTTACCAAAGCTTCTTCACCAAAAATTATTTAAGTTTCACATTGAAACTTGAGGAGTTTGAAGCTAAACCTCCATTCAAACATCAATTCCATTGCTTATTGGATAAGTTGTTGTTGTTTTGGATTGATTTGAGCTTATTGGAAGTGATTTTGCAAGAGTTCATCAAGATCTTCATCAATTGCATTTATTTTGCATTCTTACGGATCGAAGTTTGAAGCCTCCGATTTTCTCTTCTTTTGTACATCGATAAACTCGCAACAATCACCAAAGCAAGCCTCCGCTTTGTAGGTTGGTGAATCCGAAACCGCTTCTCGCTTTTAATTTATTCTCTTCATCTCTCCGTATGGCATTCTTCGGTTGTTTATCGTTTGATTGCATTTTGATTTGATTATTTTGATTGTTAGAAGCTAGAATTGTAGCTTATTCTTGATGCTCATAGGTGTTAGGAAGTTGTATTTAAGTAGAAAATTCGTGCTAGCATGTTCATGTATGTGATAGGAGTCCTTAGAAGTAAGTTAGTAGCTAGAAGTGCTTATTTATTGGCTTTTTCCTGTATTCAGTTCAGTGTTAACCGGTTAACCCCTGGGGTAAACCGTTTAACACGCGTTTTTTCAAAGTTGGTCATTGCTGTTTCAGGACCGTTAACCGGTTAACGCTGTGCAGTTTGGTGATTCTTGTTTGTTTCATTGCTTGCTTGCTTTTAATTGTGCCTCTAATTTTCATAGGTTGATAGATCATGATTTTAGGGAATTTTTAGGACCGTTTAAGATGCGTGATTCCATAGTTTCGAGTCGTTTCGACATGCATATTCGTTACTTTTTTATGTTTTGTGATTATTTGTGAAAGTATGCATAAAATGATTTGTGAATGTTGTTGCTATGTTCAAACTCATTGATCCACATGCCAATAATTGTTTCAAGTACAATTTTTGCTTCGTGTTTACGATCCATGCATGTTTCAATCGATTAAGTGTTCAAATGTCATGATGTTTTGCTTGAAAATGAACATTCATATGTATACACATTCTTGCATTTTTACTTGATTGATCACATTTTCATGTTGATGCCAATTCTGATTTTTGTACCAAATTGCATGTTTAGTCATTGATCTTAGTGATACATGTTCGCAATCCATGTTTTTGCTTATTTGTTCAAATCTTGAAATTGCATAATTGTCGTTCTTGTTACTTTATGTGCATTTTTTCATGAATAAACCATTGCAAATAATCATGTTCATATCCATGTTATGCCATGCATTTTGATTCTGTTTAATCATGTTATGTGATGATTGTGCATTATTTGTCATGCATTGTGTGCATAAAAGAAAATATTCAAATCTGTCTTGTTTTCATAGCTGTATTTTGAAATAGAAGTTGTAAAAACACATTGCATTCATGCTGTTTTGACTTTTTACACCTGTTTTGCATGCTGATTGTTAGCTATAATAAGTTGTTTGCATTTTGCATTGCATTTGGTAGCTGTTTGTGCTATAAGAGTTATAGTAGTTGCTGGATTTTTGCTTTGCATAGATTTTAGGTCCCTTAGACTTAGGATTGAGTCTATATTAGGTCCTAGATGAATTAGATTTTGTTTGGTATTTGTTTACCGCATTCCTTTTATCATGTTTATCATACTAACCTTTGTTTTGTAGGTAGGTGGAGGTGAGTTCACACAATCTTTCCCTTTTAAAAATTCTTTACGCTTTCAAAGTGTTTGTTTTAGCATTTTATGCTTATCTTACATAACTTCATGCTAACCCCCTTTAGAAATGCCTTAGCTTCCTTAGGAAGTAAGTTGATTTCTAATTCCCTTTTCTTTTCCTTTTTTTCATTAGGATTAGAAAACCGCACTAAACTAGGTTCATCCATGCATGATAACACTAGGATTAGTAGTCCCCTTAGACTTTTACCTTTGGTTCGCTTCACTTTCTTTCTCGTCTCAAAGAAAAGTAAAAAAATACCTAATAAAGGTTGATCTTCTCGTACGCCATGAGACTTTGCCGTGGGTTACTTATACACGTCCCATTTCGGGGTGAGGTGTAAGGCATCTACCACGATGAACAAGTCTTAGTATGAGAATGTTCACAAACAACAATCTCAAAAAACACTTCTCTAAAAGACAGTAAACAAACAACACTCGTCTTTTCCCTCGGGAATTCTTTTCTCACCTCACTCACTTTAAACGTGAACTTGCGACGACTTGTCTCATTCGCAAGACGGTAACTCACTCGTACCAGACGAGCCTGCAACACCTGAGCATAGACATAGGCAGTTCAGCTCTAAAAAACATATAAATAGTTCCCACCTTAGTTAGGAGAACTACGTCGACTTTGATTCTCATTTCCCATGAGATACGTAGGCAGCGGGGTAGGGTCCGTTCGAGCACACTCTTTATTTTTCCTACATTCTTTCTTTTTCGATCTCTTTTCCAGTTCCCTTTCTCATTCTGGTTCCAGTTAGCGGTTTTATTCAACAACACCTTTTTTTACCCTTTGAAATAAACAAACAAGCGTGGATCCCGTCGGGTACGGTAGACGGTCTGGGGTGCTAATACCTTCCTAGGTCGTAACCGACTCCCGAACCCAGATCTTTGATTCGCAAGACCTTGTCCTTTCCTTCTCTCTCTGGTTTGTGCAACATTACCTTTCCCATTCATTCGGGATAAAAATGCATGGTTGGCAACTCTACCTTTTCCGCGCCACTTTCGCGATTGTACTAGAACGAAAATCCTGGGAGCGACATATGTCTGCTTGATTTTCACCATTCTCTCAGCCCTCTGAACCTTTTCTTCTAAACTATACAACAACGTTCCATAACTATACACCAACTTCCATATCTTATACAATTCTTTTCTCAATAAAGTATTCACACAAATCCTCTTTGATTTCTTCCAATTTATTTTTCGTGTAATGAGCACACTTGTATTCATCAAAGTCTTACATAACAAAACATAATATGTATGATTTAGTTAAAAGTAATAAATTATATGAAACATCCGATAAATATTAAAATAAATCCTAAGTTATAAATCCATACCATGATTGGAATCTATTCGATCCAAATGAATGATTTCTCCATAAACCTCAAAACGTAATAACCGTAGTCTATACCATTATGCTGACGAGGACACTACAAATAGAAAAACAAATAAGAATATATAGTTGTCTTGTTTTATCTAGTAGCATCACTATTATAAGAAACATTGTGAAAATTAATATACCTCTACTATGATCCATGTAATGTTGCTTGCTTTAGACCGTGATACTCGAGCGTCTGTTTTTTAATGGTATACTAGTGTTGTTCTAACAAAATAAAAATGTATATTTAGAACAATGTCACAGAAATAATTAAATATATAAATACACACAAATATTTAGAACAATCTAACTTACGTATCAACCAGGTCCTTCATATCCTGATATGTTGTCCAATGACCATCTAATGAATTATGATAATACACCACTTCTCTTGTAGGATTAATAGCAACCAACAACCAGTTTCCACTATAAAATATAACAAAAGTTTAGATGGAAAATTTCTATGAAAAAGATACAAATATTAGAATGAAAATCTAACCTGTTTCTAGTATTATACGATAAAAGATACAAACATTTTGTACGGTTGGCCATAAATCTCTCGAGTAAGTGATCTCTTACTGAATTTGGATCAATAGCAATTGTCGGTGCATTGATATTGGCGGAAGACCTAAAAAGAATATGTTTGACAATTGATTCTCGCGCATTAATTTGTCATACAAACACCTTAAATAAAAACGTAATAAAAATTAGACTATTTTCATTGAAATGTGTAAATAAATTGTTCAACTAATTAATAATAGATTGATCGGAGTACCAGATGTATGAATGCATAACACCGATGTCTAATCCAATATGCCGAAAAATCTGATCCATGTCCTCTTTTGCAATTGTTTTGGAATGAGAAAAACCAAAAACACCTTCCTCCATGTCTATTTGATGAATAACACCATGCATCAAATCCGATGTCGCCACAAGTGTTTCAAGACACATCTGAAATCGAGGTGTAAGAGCTCTTTTTGCCGACCTGGTCCTTAGAAAATCCATTTTTTTGTTGGATACGTTACTAATTTTCTTGCTAACTTGTTGTGACTCTTGAGTAGGAACCTAAAAATCATATAAGTTAGGTAAAGTATGAAATCATGAAGCTTTTGAATTCGAATCATAGAATTAACACTTTCAATGTTGCTTTTTTATTTTATGAAACAGGCTCGTTGTGCCACTAAATTCCTTTATCCTTAGATGCGGGTTTTATAGGAGTCTAACATTACCATGTAAAAAAAAATGTACATAATGGTTCAGAATTGACATTTGAATATTAAAAGATTCATAACGGGTTTCAACATACCTCATCATCTATGAAAATAAGATATGACGGCCATGCAACAAACAATCCAATTGCATCTCGCATCAATGTTGTCTCTGAAACAAAGTCAAGTATTGGTAGAAATGCATCCAACTCTAATGCAATATCAACCAATAGTTTCAGATATCCAGCAGGGATCGGATTATGATGAAGTAAATCTCCCAAAGTGTTATGCATTTATCCCTTGTCAGCTATGTGATAAGTCGGTAACGATAAATATAGCTGATAAGATGAAATGCCCTAAACCAATAATAAATATGTTACTGTTAATGTCTATATATGCCAAGTGCTAATTTAATTTCATAATAACATATATAATTACCTCGGGAAATTTTTTTGACAATTGATATTAGCTTTGTCACTAGTATCTCTTAACTCTGAACCGCGCTTTTCCACCATATATCTCTCTTTATCCTTTTGTAATTCACGAACTTGCACTTTTAATTCCTCCAATGACTGAATCACCTCTTGATTTTTAGGAATTTTTTATTTGGATTCTTTACAAGGAAGATGTAGTCACACTAAATCCTTTACACTTTACCCAACTGGAATACTCAGGAACATTTAGTACTCGACTAAGTATGCTCGTGCAATCTTGGTCCTCACTCGTGGTTAAGGATTGAGATAGGGTCTCCTAAAATTCATTTACATATCCAAAATTATTAGTGGGGATTAAAAATTAATTATATGTTAATAAACTTTTGATTTAATTAAAGACATAATGTTATACTTACACATTCGTCAAAAACATGTTGAACATCTTCCATAACAACTACATCCTTGTCCACACGAGCAGCCTTCCACAAAACATGATCCGGAAGAGATGTTTCTTCACTAGATAATTCCAAGTGAAAGTTTCTTACTTCTTTTCCAAATTCAGGATAATCATCATCAATTTTCATCCACTCTGGTGAATCTTCCGGATGTCAAAACTTTCCATCAATAATTCTTTCATCTACATGCCAAGTCTAGTGTCTTGAATCAGTTTCACTACGAAACATGCGTCTAAATCATGGAATTATAGGAAAATACCATAAGACTTTTGCTGGAGACAACTTTTTCTTATATCGAGAGACACCGCATTTAGGACATTCATTTAATGATGCATACTCATTTCAAAACAAAATGCAATAATTTGGACAAACATGTATCGTATCATAGCTCATGCCAATAAAGCACAACATCTTTTTAGACTCATATGTTCAATTGGGAAGAACATTATCCTCTGGAAGCATATCTTTCATAAGGGCCACTAACTCTGTGAAACTTTTATCTGACTATCCATTGCCCGCTTTTAAGTTGTATAACTTTAATACCGCATGCAATCTTGTGAATTTAGTGCAACTATTATACAACAGTTTCTTAAAATACTTACTAACCTCTTAAACATTTTGGGACAATCCTTAAGATTTTCTTCAAGTGCTTCTGCAATCTATTCGACTCGATCAATATCGTATGTATCTGTGCCATTGTCGTTTGAAGCATTAGTCATATTATCCCTCGTTTAACATTCCCGTTACTTTTCTCACCATGCAAGTTCCAATGTGTATAACTTCTATCAATTCGACGCCTCTTTAAATGTGATGCCAACTGAACTGCGTCAACCTGACTCCCATAACAGTAACCCAGGAAAGGATATGTCATTCAACTTGGGTCTTTGGCATGCACAACAACAAAATCAACGAATTCTAATACCCCATTCTCATACTCTTTCGACAATCAATTCAAATACACCCATGTCTTATCCATGATTTTACTAATTAAGCTAAACAAAATAAAAAATATTTACTTGTAGGGAAACAATTCGACTTTCAGACTTTGATCACAAGTAACCCCTATATATAGGAAATTCAATAAGTTAGTTCCAAATCCTTGCAAGCAATGCTCATCCATCATAGTAGTTCATTCAAAGAAGTTCATTCAAATGGTTTTACTAATTAAGCTAAATAAAAAAGTTAATTATTCATGCAACTATAACAAAAGAACAACTAATTACTTGTAGATAAGTACAGAACTTCTGGACCCACACAATGTAAGATTCTTGTAAACGACCAGACTTTCACTCCGCACCTATAAAACGATCATACTATCAATATCAATTCAGCTTTTCACTTTTAAATGTCTCTTAAATATAGAATTCTTGTATGATTCTTAAAAATCCATATAGTAAAATGATTTTTTGATAACTAATGTTGAAAAACAAGAAACATTGAAAAGTACATGATTTTAGGGACTTTAACCAATTTAACCATTTCAGGTGCAAAACATAAATTTACTTTAAGTTGAAACTTTGTACACATCCATAATTTAATATATAATTATCCATGGCTAAAACACAATTCTATTTTCTTCATCATAGCCAAACCACAATACAATCCTTATTACAATCCTAATTAGCCATAACTAAAACACAATTCCTTTCATGTTCTATGGAGCACATCTCTATTATAATCATCAGATGAAACCAGAATACAATCCTTATTACGGTGCTATAAGCATGGCATATGTAACACCCGTTTAATTTATTTAATTATTTAATTAATTATAATTGTGGTATGATGTGGTAATTCGCGTTGATTTGAGTATCTTGTCGATTTGCTTTGTTTTGTGTGGAATTGTGTCGATTTGTGTTGATGGTCGAATTTATCAGAACATTATGTTGATGGTTATAAGTTGGTTTGAGTCGAGTTTAATTAACTAAGTTGATATAAGTTGTGAAAGATTATATGGAGTGTTCTCCCGTTTATTATTGAATATGTTGATTGGATCGTTCGGACCATTTGGGTTGATAATCAGTAGTTAATCTATTAAGTTACGAGAAGGTAGTTAGTTGTGAATTATCATTTGGTTGATTTTATGTTGTGGAGAATTAAGTCGTAAAGTCGAGGGAATAATATTAGAAGTGATATTATTGATTATTGGAGCATGTTGGATAATGGGATTGGATTGCATCGGGATTAACAATTGAGGGGACTTAGGCCCATTGGTTATTATATTGGATTATTATTTTCTTAATAAAGAAAGAGAATAAAAGAAATAGTCAAGGAGAAGAAGTATCAGTAAGAAGAAAGAATCATGAAAATTGGAGAAATCGTGAAACTGGAGAACGAGGAAAAGTTGGAGAAAACGGTTACGAGAAGTTGTCGTCGGAAAGCAAAATCAGTCACAAATTCGAGCAGCTATCGATCAATGTAAGGGTGGGTTTCAATCCTTATAACCGGGTATGATAATCGGTACTATGATTGGATAGTTTTAGGTTGCTGTGTTTTGTTGATGTTGTCTATGAACAATCTGTTAATAATTTTCTTATATGGAGTTGTTGTTCGATTGATGATTATAAGATGTTTATAAGTTGTTCTGTATAATGTTGATTTTAATTACGTTGTTGTGTTGTGTGAATTTCTGGAATTGGGTTTGGGGACGATAACTCAGAACCCAGTAGGTTGGAAGACCACATGTGGCGGGAGCCACATACGTAAAGTGGGAAACCACCTTCAGGTGGAGGGAGCCATGATCCCTAGGCACTCATGGTGCAAGCCATGTTGGGAAGGGTGCCAGCCACATGAAAGTGTGGCCATTAACTAGAAATTGGCGCTGGCAACTCTAGGTACCTCTTGGATGGGTGGCGCAAGCCACCATGTTTATGAGATGAGGCACTAATTTGCCTTTTATGCAATTTTTTAATAAATAATCCATATAAATCATGTTTTATAGTTTTAATGATTCTAAATAATAACTTAGTAATTCTATGAATGTCATTTTGTTAAATATGAAATTTTTTGGATTAACATTTTAGAATCAACAATCAACACGTAGCAAATAAAATTGTTTTGGTATTAGCATTGTGTTGTACAAGTTTTGATAGAAAAAGTAGTTTTGGAAATTTGATAGAACAAGAATTTAGGCAACATTTTCACGACAAATAGAATTTATTTGAAAACAAAAAATTGGCAGGTTTAGTCGGTTTAGCCGAATTAGGTGAAACTCTTAGTTGCCCGAAATTTAACGAAAATTGTCAGGGTAAGTCGGATAGTTTAATAATTGATTGTTGTTGTGTTGTTTTGTTGAAACGATGTTAGAAAGTTGAGTTGTAGGTACAGGCTGAGTTGGTAAGTCGTTCTGGTTTGTGGGATGTTATAAGTTGTTTATGTTGGAGGCCTTACAAGCAAATGTTGACTTTATGTTGTTTGCGTCGTATAAGTTGTTTGTGTTGCTTGTTTATTCCATTTAAGTTGCTCATGTTGTCTAAGTTGTTATGTGTTGTCGAAGTTGTTGTGTGGTTCAAGTTGGAGGCTTAATAGCCAATGTTGATGTTAAGTTGTTCATGTTGTATAAGTTGTTGTGCTGATGATGTTGTTAAGTTGTTTGTGTTGTAAAGTCGTGTATGCCATATAGAACATTTGCATATTATGTCGGAGTCGTTGCTCACACAGTGTTGGCCTTGATTGGCACTAAGTTGAAAGTTGAAGGCTTATGCCTTGATTGCCTCGATAACCTGGCAATGATTTTAAGTTGGAAGTGTTACTCCGAATGGTACCACATGTATATGCATAGTAGAGTCGTATCTTTGTTGCATTATTTATGTCGATTATGTCGTTTATGTTGTTCAAGTTGATAAGTTTTTTATTTTGTGATAAGTTGATTAAGTTGTTGTTGTTGGAGGGATATGGTGATACTTGTATAAACCTTTATCTATGTATTGTTTATCATATATCGTTTATAATTATCGATATCTCACCCCTTCTGTTTGAATGTTACTCCTATGTTGGTAACATGCAGGTAGCTTACTAGAAGATGGTTATCTTCAGTAGTTCTAGTCGGTGTCGGTGCACTGATACGTAACACTCGGGGAATGGAAGCTTAGTTGTCTTGTTGTTATTTCTAAGTTTTTTCAGTATAATCATGTTGTTGCTATGTTGTTTTAAGTTGAATAACATGTTTTACTTGTTTAGTTGAATATTTGAGAATCCACTGCATAGTTGTAAAATTTATTTTGGTTTCAAAAATGAATAAAAGTTGTTGTTTTAGTTTATTCCGAACCAAAGGTGTTATGTATCAATTCTCATGAAATTAAATGAAGTTCTTATAAGTTGAAAAATGTAGTGTCCTATTTGTGTACTTGTTGGTTGATTTTTATTACTCTGGTTTTCTTTATAACCGTTGGGTAGAAATGGGGTGTTACAGAAGAGGATCCTAATGGTTGTGTCATCATCTAAATTTTGTGTATTAAGTTTGATAAAATGATAAAACAAGACCAAAACTATCATAAGATGAACATTATAAATCTTAAATAAACCAATACCAAAACCGTAATTCATAACCCAAAACCTAAAACATGGACAAACATACTGAGTACCTACAAGATAACAGTCGAAAAAGACGACCGCGGTCGGAGAAGAATGCAAAATACCGTCGCAGAAGACGAACAAGGGAAGAAAGTCGTCGAAGAAGATGAACTTAGGGAGTAAGGTCGTTGGAGAAGATGAACAAATGGAGTATTGCCTGAAGTTTTGAAGAAATACGAGCAAGGGAGTACGCAGAAGTAGAATGAAGGGAGAGTCGCGAGAGTGAAACAATGATTAGGGTTCTGAAACAATGATAAGTTTTTTTAATTAATTAGTATAAATGACATTAGGCAACACTATTGGAAAACGCTTTCTTATGTACTAGATTTAGCAACGCTTTTTCTTCAAAAAGCGCTTTCTTTTCATTTGGATATATCAGCGCTTTAAGAAAGAGCTTTCTAAGGTGTGTCCCACGTCAGGCCTTTAGCGGTGCTTTCAAAAAACGCTTTCTAAAGTTATTCTTTAGTAGCGCTTTATGGAAAGCACTTTCTAAGGTGTGGCCTTTGTATGGCTTATAGCAACGCTTGGTTTCAGCGATTTTTTTTAATTATATAGAAACGCTTTTTGAAAAAAGCGCTGCCTGTGTTGTGCTGTCTAAAAGTAATTTTGGTGTAGCGAAAAGCAAGAAAAAATGTGGATCGCTCTATAAACCATAGAATCAGAGTTCAAGGTTCTTGCTTCCATTAGTAAAGATGGTGAATGGTTGAGGGACATTCAGTTGGAAGTTCCATTAGCTAAAGATAATATTTCATAGATGTTGATACATTGCAGTAGTCAAACCACTCTACCTAGACCATTCAAAAAGTGTATAACTAAAAGTCTAGGCAAGTAGGACTTAGACATTCTTTCTTGAGACAATTGATTAAGGATGTAATCATTTCATTAACATACATACAATTACGTTATAATTTGATTGATCCATTTACTAAACCATTGGCCATAAATTTAGTAAAGACTACCTTGAGAGGTATGACATTGTGATGAGTTCTAAATTATTGTGAATTTGAGAGTGAATAATTAGCAGTCATCGACTTAATTCATTTGATTTTTGTCAATAAACATCAACTTTAGTATTCGGTATAATTTATGTTATAATGTATGTATTGCGTTATCGTGTAAATATCATTGAGTTTAATTATTTTTATCTCATTTTTGTAGCTATACAATCAATGATATTTTTCATTGTCTTATAGAGCATTGAATAAGCTTTCCAACGATTTTGACCAGGCCTCACACAGAGTTACGGTTCAAAAGTGAAATTCTGGGATCAGATATGTGATGTCGAAATAAATGCTTAGACACTGATATCCTAAGCAATAAATTAATGAGCTAGTAAATTAATTAACACAGGAAATTGTTAACCCAGTACAGTGTATCTCCACACTTACATCTGGGGGCTACCAAGCCAGGAAGGAAATTCAATATAAGTAATATTAATTAGGGAGTTAAACCAATCAGTTTAATCCTTCACTTAATATCTACCCAAGGCAATTTCTATCTAAGACTCTACTTAGATATGAGTACCTACTCACTCCCCCTCAATCACACAGTGATCTCTAACTTAGAATGATTAATAAGTTTGAAGTCACACTTCAGACACACCAGCTTGATCTTACTTATCAGTTTCAATCAAGACACAATTCATTTTTTGCTTAAAAGCTTATCAAGTGAATAACACACAAATAAAACCCGCTTAAGTAACTAGCTTCACTAACACCATTGACACTCTGCTTAAATTCGTTTGCTTTACTTGAGCGTATCAGTTTCTTAAATAGATGCTGAGTTTGTGGGCTTTTTGCAAATTATCCAGACTTGTAATTTCTAAATCCCACAGTTATCTCCTTGAATAAAGGTGAGTTAGTTTTCTGTTTTAAATCCCACAGTTATCTCCTTGAATAAAGGTGAGTTAGTTTGTTATCTCCTTGAATTAAGGTGAGTTAGTTTTCTGTTTCCTTTACACTGGAACCAGACAACTTAACTTCCTAAAGAGGCGCCTTGGAGTGCTCACCCTCTTACGATTACTTCCATATATTTACTCCTGATTTTAAGCACTTCTGTTGCGTATCATTTAAGGCAGATAGCAGGTTCGCGATGTCACAACATCTGGTGTGACATCCTGATGTCCTGAACTAAGTTCATAACTTTTACTTTGTTTTTCAAAAATTCTGCCAATTTCTAACATCTACAAACTCCCCCTTTGGCTAATTTTTGGCTAACATATTCTTCTGGTTTTGTCAGAGAGCAGCGGAGTTCCTTTCTGTTGGATCATATGAGAGCTAAGAATTTTCTCCCCCTCAAACATGTAGTTACCTGAGATGTACACTGCCATGACTTGGCCTAACAGACTTTGATAAGTACCCATTACACCCAGTGACACTTTGATAGGTCCAAAATATACCATTTCAGCAAACAAACATAATATCATTGTTCAACACACACAAATTTCTCCCCCTTGTTAGACATAAATTTTGGGGCCAAACAAAACATTAAAGAAACAGACATAACATACATACAATTCAGAACAGCTTCACAGACTCCAAACATACATTTTCCACCAACAAACAACTTCACTCTTCATCCTCTGTATCCTCAGACTCCTCACCAGCTCCATCATCATTCCCAGCAGCCTCTTCCAGCTCCAGTCTTTGAATCAGGTCCTCAAGCTTCTTCTTCCTTTCTTCCAGCTCCTTGCAGGTTGTCCTGAGCTCTGCAATTAGAACTGCCTTTGATATAGGTGTCTTGACATCAGATGTCCCAACAGATGTCCCACCTGGTGCTTCAACATCTGCAGCATGATGACCTAGAAACAGCTTGTAATGGAAAGACAGTGGACTTTCCCTTTTACAGACAGAGTCCTTGTCAGTAAGGATTCCTGGATACTGGTTGAGAATCACCCCACAGAGTAGTGATGGGAAGGCTATTGGAAGCTTGATGGCTGAGGTTCCTGCATGCTTGAGAGTCTGGTCAAAGATGTATGCTCCATAATCCAGCTTGGTTTGGGTGCCTACATTACAGATAAACCTCCCAAGCCCAGTGGCTATGGTTAAGGTGTGGTTGGTTGGGACCCAGTTGGCTTCCCCAATTCTGTGTAGCATGGCATATTTCCTGGTTAACAAGCTGACTGAGAGTTTGCCTTTTACTGGCCATGTCTTGACCTGGTTAGCTGTTATTATTCTGCACACTTGATTGTCAGTCTTGCCAAGCTCAGTTGGCCCATCTGCTTCTCTCCCTAGGTACTGATTGATCACCCTAGGAGAAA
The DNA here is from genome assembly GCA_963966055.1 of Lathyrus aphaca. Classification (NCBI taxonomy): domain Eukaryota; kingdom Viridiplantae; phylum Streptophyta; class Magnoliopsida; order Fabales; family Fabaceae; genus Lathyrus; species Lathyrus aphaca. The sequence continues at coordinate 65,172,935 of OZ014520.1, read as the reverse complement.
AGTCTACACACCTTCCCCTGACATACACTTTTCTGAAATCCTCAGATTTCCCATCAGCACATCCTTCTTGTAATTTCACTATAAATTCTTTTACCAACAACTCATAACATGGAGAGAATTTAGAGACAGTCTTGAACAGTCCAGCATTGGAAATTAAATCATTTACCTCAGTACAATCCAAGACATTACTACCCAGCTCTCGTTCCAGAGCCACCCTTCTCTGATAGACATATTTCCACATGCTTACGCTGGAGACATGGTGGAAGGACACATTGTCCAGGGGTGCTTCAGGGATAGCAGTGGCAGTCCTAGAAGGTGCTGGCCTCTTTCTGGGTTGAGATGTTGGGACATCCTCCTCAACATCAGAATCAGATGAATCTGTGGCCTTCCTCTTTTGTGTGTTGACCTTACTCCATGGCTTTGTAGGTCCAAAAGCAGTTTTGACCTTGTCCTTCTTTGGGGTTGGCTGTCTTTTCTCAGGGGTTGCTTGAGCAGCTGGCCTCTTATCCTTCCTAGCCATAAGCCTCTTGGCTATGCTAGGATCAACAGCTGCTATGATCTCTGTATCAGAATCATCACCCAGGTTCACATCTGGTGGAGGTTGGGAAGCCTCATTCTTAGCATCTTGATCATCAGTAGGACCTTCTACTCCTTCATCATCATTTGGTGCTTTGTCCTGGCCCTCAGTTGTCTTAACATTGCTTGGGACATCTTGTGGAGCAGGCATGTATTCCTTAGCTTGGTTGTTGGGAGTTGAGACAGGCATCCTGTTCAGGGGAACTGACACCCCAGGCACAACCCTTTCTTCTGTCAGGATCCTGGTTACAAGATCTCTGATTGTGGAGTCCACGTAAGCAGAAGCTTTGGGAGCACTGGAAGTTGAAGAGGTTCCCTTACTTTTGCTGAAGACTGGCTCCTTGGGGCTTCTTGCATGGGGAGTCCTGGGCTTTTGGGCGATGGGAATGCTTCCTCTGACAACGTTTATGGGTGTCGCATCCATGGGTACTACAGACAATGGAGTGACGTCCACTACGTCTTCCTGAAGGAGACCCTCAGCAATGGAGTTAGGGTTCTGATGTTGTGACATGTTTGCGATTGTAGTGGGGATGCAAAAAGGTTTGATGATAGACTTAGATGGGTTCAGAATCTCAGCTGTAGCATGCAAAGGGTTCAGTGGTGCTAATGAGAATGTGAGAAGCTGAAGGCACGTTTGTACATAACTAGGGCCCGCTTCTATTGGAATTTGTAAAACTGGAATACAAACGGTTATTGGCCAGACTAGTGCTGTCACTTGGTGGTCATGCCCCACGATGTCATAAGACATGCTGGCACTTCTCCATAATTGCTATTTGTCACACATGCAGATTCCCAATTTACCCCTTAGGTTTTCAAATTGGGTAGCATCCAAAGCCTTGGTGAATATGTAAGCTAATTGCAGCTCTGTGGCTACATGCTCCAATGTGATCACCTTCTCCTCCACAAGGTCTCTGATGAAGTGATGTCTGATATCTATGTGCTTAGTCCTGCTGTGTTGGATAGGATTTTTGGAGATATTAATAGCACTTAAATTGTCACAATACAATGTCATGACATCTTGTGTGACATTGTATTCTGTGAGCATTTGTTTCATCCATACCAGCTGTGAACAACTGCTACCAGCTGCAATGTATTCAGCTTCAGCAGTGGATAAGGACACATAATTCTGTTTCTTACTGAACCAAGAAATTAAATTGTTCCCTAGAAAGAAGCATCCTCCTGATGTACTCTTTCTATCATCAGCACTTCCAGCCCAGTCAGCATCACAAAACCCAGTGAGGATGGTTTCACAACCATGAGAGTACATTATGCCACTGTCAAGAAGTTTGGGATGGACAATGCAAGTCACAAGAGAACACCTAATTCTCCCACTAGGCTCATTTCAAACTCAGACTCCATTTGAGTCACAAAATGATTAACCATCTTGTCTGACATCCCACCAAACACTATGTCATCCACATATATCTGAGCAATCATAACCTTTCCCTCTTCATCCCTTACAAACAGGGTTTTGTCTATTCCTCCCTTCCTGTATCCATGCTTAATGAGAAAGGTGGTCAGTCTTTCATACCATGCTCTGGGAGCTTGCTTTAGCCCATACAGAGCCTTCCTCAGCTTATATACATGGTCTGGACAACTTGGATCAACAAATCCCTTTGGTTGCTCCACATATACTTCCTCATTAAGGTACCCATTTAGGAAGGCACTTTTAACATCCATCTGAAATAATTTGAACTTTAGGATGCAAGCAATTCCTAGGAGTAGTCTGATGGATTAAAGTCTTGCTACTGGTGCAAACGTTTCATCAAAATCCACCCCCTCAATTTGAGTATATCCTTGAGCCACAAGCCTAGCCTTGTTTCTTGTAACTACTCCCTGCTTATTAGACTTGTTTTTGTACACCCACTTAGTGCCAATCACATTAATGCCATCAGGCCTAGGAACAAGATCCCGTACTTCATTCCTTGTAAACTGGCCTAATTCTTCATGCATAGCAGAGATCCAGTACTCATCATTCAGAGCTTCCTTGATGTTCTTAGGTTCTACCTTTGAAACAAAGCAGGAGCCTGAGATCATATCTCTTGATCTAGTGGTGACACCACTGTTGAGATTACCAATTATCAGTTCTTTATGACGATCTTTCTGGATTCTGATGGAGGGAGATTTGTTGGATTTCTCTGACTTTGCCTCAGTTAAAGTGAAGTCAAGATTATCACTTTCTATTTTAACTTCAGTTGGATTGTCAGCAGATGTTCCAACATCATCAGCAACATTTGTCTTTGCATAGGTATCATCAATAGTCACATTTATTGACTCCATCATAACCTTGGTTCTGGAGTTAAATACTCTGTAAGCTCTGCTATTTATAGAGTATCCAAGAAATATCCCTTCATCACTCTTAGGGTCCATCTTCCTTCTTTGATCCCTATCAGCCAGGATGTAGCACTTACTTCCAAATACATGAAAGTACTTGACTGTAGGTTTTCTACCCTTCCAGACTTCATAGATGGTGGATAGAGTTCCCTTTCTTAGTGTGACGCTATTGTGGATGTAGCATGTTGTGTTCATGGCTTCAGCCCAAAAGTACAGGGGTAACTTCTTGGCATGAATCATGGCTCTAGCTGACTCCTGAATAGTTCTATTTTTCCTTTCTACAACCCCATTCTGTTGAGGGGTGATGGGAGAAGAGTACTCATGGTTGATCCCTTCTGATGAACAGAAGTCTGAGAATTTTTTATTCTCAAACTCCTTTCCATGATCACTTCTTATTCTGACCACACAACTTGCCTTTTCTCTTTGGATCCTATGGCACAGATCTCTAAACACCTCAAACACATCTGACTTTTCTTTGATGAAGCTTATCCAAGTATATCTTGAGAAGTCATCAACAACCACATAGGCATATCTTTTTCCACCAAGACTCTCTACCTGCATTGGTCCCATAAGATCCATGTGCAGTAATTCCAAGACTTTGGAGGTTGTCAGATGTTGAAGCTTTGGGTGTGACATCTTGGTTTGCTTACCCATTTGACACTCACCACACACTTTTCTTTCATCAATCTTAAGTCTTGGGATCCCTCTTATAGCCTCCATAGAGATGATCTTCTTCATTCCTCTGAGATGGAGATGACCCAATCTTTGATGCCATAGCTTCACTTCTTCTTCTTTAGCTATGGAACAAGTAGATGTGAGGCTGGAATCTTGGGGTTCCCACATATAGCAGTTATCTTTTGATCTAGCTCCTCTCATGACCACTTTCTGCTCTTTATCAGAAACTATGCACTCAGCTTTGGTGAAGTTGACACTGTAACCTTGGTCACATAACTGACTTATGCTGATCAAGTTAGCAGTTAATCCTTTCACCAACAGCACACCATCTAGACTTGGTACACCTGAGCAGTCCAGGGTCCCAACTCCCTTGATTTTCCCTTTTTCTCCATCTCCAAAGGTTACATAGCTGGATGAGTGTGGCTTTAAGTCTACCACCAGATTCTTCAGTCCAGTCATGTGCCTTGAGCAGCCACTGTCAAAATACGAGTCTTCCTTAGCAGATACCCTGAGAGATGTGTGTGCTATAGAGGCAACAACCTGCTTGGAACACTTGTGCCTGTTGTGAGGTTTCCTTTGCCTAGAATGTGAGTTCAGATCAGGTTGTCTTCCTCTCTTAGGCTCCCACTGCTGGATATATGTGTGTCTCCTCTGATGCATCTGCCCTGGGTAGTGTCCATCTCTAGAGTTCCAAGGTTGCCTGGTGAACTTGTTCTTCTGCTTAGGCATGTACTGGTAGCTTTGATCAGTATAATGTCTAGCTTTCGGTATCCAAGTTTTCCTGGTGACCTCTGTCTTCTGCTTAGAAAGGTGCTGGGAACTCTGATTGGGGTATCCATGCAGTTTGTAGCAAAAAGGTTTGATGTGACCAAACCTTCCACAGTGATGGCATCTCCACCTTTGATATTTCTTTTTCATCATGTTTTTCTCATGATGTTGAGACATCTGCTTGAACATCTTGTTTGAGTTCATAGGATCTGGAGTTGTTTGGCTGGTGCTAGCCTCAGAGTTTTGAGCTTTATTAAATCCCAGCCCAGTCCTATCCCCTGAGTGCTTGTTGTTGAGAATGGCATCCAGTGTGTTTGAGCCACTGTTCAGCATTCTGACAGATTTGGACATATGCTCCATTTTGGAGTTGAGTAGGTTGACTTCATTTTTCAAAGTGGCAATGATCTCCAGATGACTTGCCTTTTCAGCTTTTAATTCCTCAATCTGCTTCTTCTGCTGTTCACTTTCCTTGCATACCTCAGTGCTCCTTTCACACAGCATCCTGTAAGATGCTTCAAGCTCTCCAAATGTCAGATCCTCATCACTGGATTCCCCTTCAGTTTCACATACTCCAGCTAGAGCAGTGATGTGCCTTGCAGACTCTTCTTCTGACTCATTGCCTGAGTCTTTATCTGACCAGGACACAGAAAGGCCTTTCTTTTGCTTCTTTAGATAGGTTGGGCATTCACTTCTAATGTGTCCATAACCTTCACATCCATGACATTGGATCCCTTTTCCTTGGTTAGTCTTCTCATCATAGTTTGACTTTCTGTTAGAGTCATAAGATCTTTTATTCTCAGAGGTTGAGTTTCTTCCACTTGGTCTGGGCCTGTTGTCCAGTCTTTTGATAATTTTGTTAAATTGCCTCCCAAGCATAGCAATTGCATCTGATAAGTTGTCCTCAGAGCCTGCTTCATGACTTTCTTCTTCCTTATCAGTGTTTGAGACCAGGGCTATGCTCTTGTTTTTCTTCACAATAGTATCACTCATTCCCATCTCAAAGGTTTGAAGGGAACCAATGAGCTCCTCAACTTTCATTGTGCAGATGTCCTGAGCTTCTTCTATGGTAGTGACCTTCATGTCAAACCTCTTGGGCAGTGATCTGAGAATCTTCCTTACCAACTTTTCATCACTCATCGTCTCTCCCAAGGATCTAGAAGTATTAGCAATCTCCAGGATGTTCATGTAGAACTCATGAATGGTCTCATCTTCCTTCATCCTCAAGTTCTCAAACTTGGTGGTGAGAAGTTGAAGTCTTGACATCTTCACCTTTAATGTTCCTTCATGAGTAGTTTTGAGGGTGTCCCAAACATCCTTGGCTAGATCACAGTGGTGCACAAGCCTAAATATGTTCCTGTCAATTCCATTGAACAAGGCATTTAAGGCTTTGGAATTTCCAAGTGCTGACTCCTCTTCCTCCTTGCTCCACTCTTCTTCAGGCTTCATCACTTTTGTCCCATCCTTATTGTCTTTGACAGGGTGCTCCCATCCTTTGTTAGCTGCTTTCCAAGCCCTGCTATCAAGAGATTTCAAGAATGCTACCATTCTTGGCTTCCAGTAATCATAGTTGGATCCATCCAAAATAGGTGGTCGATTCACAGATCCTACATCTCTGTCCATGTTCCCAAAATTTGCAGTCCCTGGATCTCACCCAGTTATACAGGCAGGGTGCCTGCTCTGATGCCAATTGAAATTCTGGGATCAGATATGTGATGTCGAAACAGATGTTTAGACACTGATATCCTAAGCAATAAATTAATGAGCTAGTAAATTAATTAACACAGGAAATTATTAACCCAGTTCAGTGTATCTCCACACTTACATCCGGGGGATACCAAGCCAGGAAGGAAATTCAATATAAGTAATATTCATTAGGGAGTTAAACCAATCAGTTTAATCATTCACTTAATATCTACCCAAGGCAATTTCTATCTAAGACTCTACTTAGATATGAGTACCTACTCACTCCCCCTCAATCACACAGTGATCTCTAACTTAGAATGATTAATAAGTTTGAAGTCACACTTCAGACACACCAGCTTGATCTTACTTATCAGTTTCAATCAAGACACAATTCACTTTTTGCTTAAAAGCTTATCAAGTGAATAACACACAAATAAAACCTGCTTAAGTAACTAGCTTCACTAACACCCTTGACACTCTGCTTAAATTCGTTTGCTTTACTTGAGCGTATCAGTTTCTTAAATAGATGTTGAGTTTGTGGGCTTTTTGCAAATTATCCAGACTTGTAATTTCTAAATCCCACAGTTATCTCCTTGAATAAAGGTGAGTTAGTTTTCTGTTTTAAATCCCACAGTTATCTCCTTGAATAAAGGTGAGTTAGTTTGTTATCTCCTTGAATTAAGGTGAGTTAGTTTTCTGTTTCCTTTACAATGGAACCAGACAACTTAACTTCTTAAAGAGGCGCCTTGGAGTGCTCACCCTTTTACGATTACTTCCAGATATTTACTCCTGATTTTAAGCACTTCTGTTGCGTATCATTTAAGGCAGATAGCAGGTTCGCGATGTCACAACATCTGGTGTGACATCCTGATGTCCTGAACTAAGTTCATAACTTTTACTTTGTTTTTCAAAAATTCTGCCAATTTCTAACATCTACAAAAAGTTATGGTCGAAATAGTGCTGAAAATTTCAATTTACTGTCAGCCTCGCCCCGAGCTTGTCGGGAGCAGCAGAGGCAAAGAAGAAGCATGAAAACACTGTTTTTGCTGTAGCAAATGTCGCCTTCATTCGCCGAGCGAACCGGGAATTCGCAGGGTGAATATGGACGGACAAAAACACATTAAAAGGGTAATTTTTTTAGGTTATGGTTTGGGTATTTTTTGCTCCCACTCCATTAAACTTCATTTATTCATAGGATTAGCTTATAAAACAACAACGAAGCTTGCAATTGGATGATCCAGAGTCAAATCTCTCGTCAATTGGTGTTAACAAACCAAAAAATGTTTGGTTCCTCTTCTTCTCTTCTCTTTGTAATATCTATTTATTGGTGTTTGTATGTAAATTTACCTTAATTATATATATATATATATATATTTCTCATGGTGTTGTATAAAACTCATTTTACAAATTAATGTTGATGATTGCTTTATTTACAAATTATGGTTTGGGTTTATTTGATCCCACTTCATCAAACTTAATTTATTCATAGGTTTAGCTTATAAAACAACAATGGAGCTTGCCATCGGATGATCCAGAGTTCAAGGTTTTTGCTTCCATTAGTGGAGATGATGAATGTTTAAGGGACATTCAGTTGGAAGTTCCATTAGATAAAGATAATGTTTCAAAGATGTTGATACATAGCAGTAGTCAAACCACTCTACCAAGACCATTCAAAAAGTGTATAACTAAAAGTCTAGACAATTAGGACTTAGACATTCTTTCTTGAGAAAATTGATTAAAGATGTAATCATTTCATTAACATACATATAATTAAGTTATAATTTGATTGATCCATTTACTAAACCACTGGCTATAGATTTAGTAAAGGGTATCTTAAGAGGTATGACATTGTAATGAGTTCTAAATTGTTGTGAATTTGAGTGTGAATAATTAGCATTCATCAGCTTAATTCATTTGTTTTTTGTCAATAAACATCAACTTTAGTATATATTCGGTATAATTTATGTTATAGTGTATGTATTGTTTTATCGTGTAATATCATTGAGTTTAATTATTTTTATCTCATTTTTGTAGGTATACAAGCAATGATATTTTTCATTGTCTTATAGAGCCTTGAATAAGCTTTCCAACGCTTTTGACTAGGCCTCAAACTGAGTTACGGTTCAAAAGTTATGGTTGAAACAGTGCTGAAAATTTCAATTTACTGTCAGCCTCGCCCCGAGTTTGCCGGGCGAAGTAAAGGCAAAGAAGAAGCACGAAAAACACTATTTTCGAAGTAGCAAATTCCGCCTACATTTTCCGGGCGAACCAGTACTTCACAGGGAGAATATGGACAGACAAAAACACATTAAAAGGACAAAAAAAAACAATTTTTAGGTTATGGTTTGGGTATTTTTTGCTCCTGTTGCACCCTAATTTTTTCCCTAAGTGTTCTTTGCATTTTCATCTGCATTTTGCATACAAACAAGATCGTACTGGTTGCACGGTTCTTCTCGGGTTAGGTTTATGCCTCGCAGGGGATCACCGTTGTCTTTAATTATTTTATTTTTTTATGTTTACTAACCATTAATCATTAATCAAAAAAAAATATTTTGTTTTCTTTTGCTAACCTTTTTTCAGGAAGAGGAACCATTGAAAATACCAAAAATAACAGTCCTGCAGCTCGAGCGAAATTTCACAGAAACAAGTCGAAGTTGATCCGAAAATAATTCAAATTATTATCTGATCAAGGATTTCCCAAGTTAATTGATTCATTCAAAGGATTTCCAAGGTTCATATGTTCATTTCTTCGACGCATAAAAAGAATCGGGCCGAAACAACCAAGCAACCATGTTTGAATAAAAAATTCAAATTTCAGCTTGGTTAACCGGTTAACCATATGCGTTAACCGGTTAACGAGTGTGAAATTTGAATTTTTTATTCAAATTTAGCACCCTTAGATCATTGATTTAATTGGAATATTCTAGATCCATTGGTTTCTGATTTCTCTACATCACTTTGATCATTTCCTACCATAAACCCTCATTAATCACCACTCTTTTCCATTTCCCACCAAATTTTCAATTACCAAAACTAAATTCAAATTACCAAAGCAAGCTCCATTCCACCAAAATTCCACACCTAAGGCCTTTAAATAGGACCACAATTTCATTCATTGAACAAGCTTTAGAGAGCCAAATTCACCTTGCAAAAAATTTCCACAAGCTTTTGATAGCCACAAAACCTCTTGCAAATTACTTCCCCAACACCAAAATTCTCAAAAGCTCACTTTCTTTCTTTTGAAGTTATCAAGAATTCACATTGAATTCTTGATTAACTTGATCTAAACCTTCAACCTTTCCTTCTTTTGATCATCAATTGCAGTATATCTAGCTTGGCTTGGTTCAATTTGAAGAAGAGCTTTTGGTAATTCCTCTCCTTCCACAAACCCATACTCACCATCAACCATTCAAGATGTAGATCTTTGGTTCCTTTGATTCTAGATCCTTTGGATCTTTATTTTTTGTTTGATTGTAGGGATTCCACTGTATTTTGGTTTTAAAATTCGTGCAAATTCAGATCATGATCATTAAATGTTTTGAAAGAGTTTTGGAAATGGATCAATACTGAATTTCTGCATATTTTTTGCTGCTGCTTCAGCGTTAACCGGTTAACCATATGCGTTAACCGGTTAACGCAAGTCAGAATTGAATTCTTGGCTTGTTTCAAGCCCTTTTTGGTTCCTCTTTCTTCTTCTTCTTCCTCCTTTTTATTTTTACCTTGGGAAGCACTTTTGGGAGTGATTTCTCCTTAATTTCAATGAACTTTGGGTGTATATTAGAGTAGTTAATGTTCATCAATTCAAAACTACCTTTAAGTGGATTATTCAATTCATTTAAGGTACTTTAAATTAGTGATACATTTTCATGCTTGAATCCACCAAGAAGAGTGAATGAACTTAAGGATGGAAGAATACCATAAGTGCGGCTCAATTTGGTATTCACCTTTAGTTTGGTGCAGTATCATGTCCGGATAACGATTTACATATCGTTTATCTCGCATGTATTAACACTAACATTATGCACCTTAATTGGTGGTGGCCGGCCTCATTTGCAGGATAATTACTTCGTAAATTACTCGGCGATTGGTTAACATAGACCTAAATGTGTCCCGACTTCGGAATAAAAATCTAATTGGGTACTTGCACTTTTGTGGACCAGATCTCTTGTTGATCGCGTAATCCCAAAGTGGTTAATCATATTGCATTAAGAATCGAGACTTATGAATGTTTGATGCGTAAGTGCTTTGGGTCTCCTAATCGCCTTTCAAATTTCATTGAATTCATTCAGTTTGCCTTGATTAATCGCTATAGTGTAAGATGCTAAGCGGATCTGGTTGCCTTCGATTTTGGTTACTCTTTTGGTTGTGGTTGATTAAGTTTACCATACCATTATTATGTAAATATTATTATACTATTACTACTATTAATATTTTAAATTCTTGCACTTTAATTTCTTTTGTTACTAACATTTAATTTCTTGCACTTTTATTGCCTTTATTCTATTTTGCTTTATTCATCCATATCATGTTTATTATTTGTTCTTATTATTTTCATTGTTGATTTTCCTTTTGTCCATTTGGACACAAAAAACATTAATAAAGAATTAAACTTCTAAAAGACTTGTGACTTTAATTTGAGGACTTTTGGTTACTATCCTTGGCATTGGAATGAAGATTTTTGGACTTAGATTTTAGGATCCCTTCCATTTGCTTTGATCTTCATGAAATTGGATTTAGCCTTTATTTGGCCATTTGCTAGCTCATAAAGATGGAACTCTTTTGCTCATAATTTGGAATGTCATCAAGTTTGGTTAGATCTTTCTTCCCTTATCTCCTTATTTTCTTTTTTTAGGATAGTCCCTTCATCTTCTCCCATTCTTCAATTTTCAAAACCTTCTCCCTTTTTCAAAGGATTCCTTATTTTTAAATCATCGCCTCTTTAATAAACAAAAACCTTGACTTTTTTCAAGTGGCTTTTACTTTTTTTATTTTCTTTTAAAATCAATGAATCTAATCATGTTGACCTTAATTCAAAAAATAAAAAGAACTAAACTCATTCAATTTGTTTTGTGCCTTTGTGCACTTTTGTTTATTTTCTTTTAAAAAGTGCCGATTATGAGTCATTATTCTTTAGTTGGGTGCAAGTCCCTCAATATCCATGGTTGTAGTTTGATGTAATTGAGTCTCTTGTCATTTGTGGGGGTTTAGTGGCATACTCATTGATTTTATCTGAGTTGGCGCCCTCCCCATAATGATGTATGAGTTCATGCCTTCATTCTCATGGTAGATTTGTTTGACTATCCACTTGAAGATGACAAATTCTCTTCACTTAATAAAATTAATCATAACCCACCTTTTTCACTATTTGTACCACGAACTACAGGGTTTTTATCTCGCATTGCACTTTGTGGGTACGTAGGCATGAGGTGGTAAACCTCTCCAAACACAAAAATATTAAAAAATAATTCTTTTCTCATCCCTCCACTCATATTTTATAAACCATTTTCAAACCAAAAGCAGTAAATTTTCCAAAAGGCTCCCGTGGAGTACCACGGACATTTTGGGTGCGTAAAACCTTCCCATTGTGTAACCTATCCCCTTACATGTTTCTCTGTTGTGTCTCTTTAGCTTTTTTCTTTTTGATTCATTAGGATTTATTCGCTCTTTTTCCCTTTTCCTCTTGGAATAAAATAAAAGCGCGGTGGCGACTCTGTTTACTTTTAGTTAAGTTAACCAATAGCTTACACTCATGTTTTTTACCGCTACAGAAAAGTGGCGACTCTGCTGGGGAGTAATCTCTAAGTGGATTCAGCCTACTTTGATTTATTTACTACTTTGGTTTGATTTTTTTGTTATTTGTTTGTTCTGTTTCGGTTTTGGTGATCCTCTATGAGTGAGATATATTCTAACTTGGATCTGAGTTGAACTTATGATAGGACAGCGATATTCGAAGAGATAAGCGATGGAGTAGTCCAAAGCTATATAAATTTGATAATCTCCACTCGGTTAGGCTCTCTTGGATTATCAATGTCATGATGAGTAATCATACGTGGCATTATTTTCCGACCTTGAGCTGATCATACTGAGGACCGTAGAACCCTTAACCCATCCAAGCCAATTTAGGAACGTAGTGCGGAAACTATCTGGGTGTAAACCTAAGGTGGTTGTCACGTGATACTACACTCGGATGAGGTCTATTTTAAGAATGTTATCATTTGGGGAGTAATCCAACGTACCGATAATATTCTAAAGATGGTTGTTAACTCCGGGCACCTCTGTTAGCACCTTTTTGGTTTTCTGCAGGTACAATGAAGACAAAACCTTAGTACTTACCTATGTGGGTTGGTGTTCTGTTACCTTGACTTCATGCTCGTGACTCGGAACCTTAACCCGTGTGCTTTGTGTGATCTTGTTTGTAGTTGTTGCATACATGCCATCATGCATTCATGAGCATTGTTTTTGAGATTTCAAGGGACTCATAAGGAACTTTTGCAAAATTTCAGATGTCTATGGTTATGAATTTTGAAAGGAGGAACACAAAGAAGTACACTTTCAAGAATCCTAATATAGTAGAGTTGAGAAAGCTAGGAGCATTGGTGGTTGACACCCAGGAGTTCCGGAAGTGTTATGGAAAGCTCTTGTTTATTTTGGATACCGATGTACTAGAGGGGATTCTCCCTACCTTAGCTCAGTTTTATGATCCGTTGCATCATTGTTTCACCTTTCCTGATTATCAGCTTGTGCCGACCTTGGAGGAGTACTCTCATTAGATGGGTCTACCTATTTTGGACAAAGAATTTCTTTTTAGTGGTTTAGAGAAGGAGCTTATTACCATAGTCATCACCAAAGCCCTTTTTCTCAAGGAGTCTGATCTTAATGGGAAGTTTCTTCCAAAAGGGAGTGTTCGTGGTATTAATGCTAAGTTCTTAATGGGGAAAGCTTCTACTTCTCTTACTTTGGGTCATAAGGATGTATTTGAAGCTATTCTTACTTTGCTCATTTATGGGATTGTCTTGTTTCCTAACTTAGATGATATTGTGGATGAGAATGCCATTTAGATTTTCTTGAAGAAGAATCTGGTACCTACTTTTCTTGGAGACATGTATCATGCTTTTCATTATAGGACCTCCAAAGGTGATGGAGAGATTGTGTGTTGTGCGCCTCTTCTCTATAGGTGGTTTATTTCGCACCTACCAAAGTCCGACGTCTTCAAGGATAGTAGAGAAAAGCGAAGATGGTCTCAAAGGATTATGTCTCTTTCTCATAAGGATATGACTTGGTATTGTTCCCATTATGATACTGGAGTGCTTATTGACAGTTGTGGAGAGTTTCCAAATGTACCTCTTCTTGGTACACGTGGGGGAATTAGTTACAGCCATATTCTTGCTAGGAGGCAGTTGGGATATTGTTTGAAGGACATACTAAACAACCTTTCCTTATCCCGTTTCTTCTTTTTTAATGGTGCATATCATGTAGAAATGAAGAAAAGGATTGCTCATTCTTGGCATGAAGTTCATTGGAAAGAGAAGGGTCAATTGGGAAGACAACATCTTGCTCCCTCCGAGTGTTACATCCAATGGGTTCGATCTAGGGCTTCCAAGCTCAAGATGCCTTATCCACCCGAGGAGCCTTTGTTTCCTATATTACCATTGTCTGCTTTTCTTCCTCCCGTTGATGAGAAAGTTTCTCTTCAAGAAGAGTTGGACAAGATGAAGAAAGAGAAAAAAGAATGGCTACTTGAGAACTATGATGCAAGAAAAACTGAAGGAGAAGGATGATCTCATTGAGTTACTTGAGCGGCGTGTTACGAAGAGGCCAAGAGAGGATTTACTTTCCTCTACCATTCCTCCTACGCCAGGTGCTTGGAAGGCCATTGTTGACCAGTTGGCGAATGATAAGGAAGACGTGGAAAATCAGTACAAGAAAGAGATTAAGAGGATTCGCATGAAGTACCAACCAGGATTCAGATCTTCTTCGGATGTGATCCCCTAGGCCTAGTTTACTTTCTATCTCTTGTATTAGGATTGTTGAGGCTTGTACTTCACTTGTAATCCTTACTTTGATTTTAATGAGAATGAGCTTTAAGTACTTCAAAAAGTGTTTCTTTATAAATATTGCAATTTATCTTATGGTCCTTTGAAATCTTTGCATTTGCATACGCATACCATGCATCATGCCCGCATTTGTCTTGCTTTTTGAGTGTTGTCCAGGGATCTTATGTTGTTTCTTGGTCTTCATTCAGTTCTTCAGTCAAGCTGACTCACAAAGTTGATACTCGAGCTAATCGGAAAAAGATGTCGGAAACCCTACAACAATAGAATCGCGAGCTGCATGAGGAAGTTACATATCTGAGGGAAAGCTTGGAAAGAGTTACTGCCATGATGGAAAGCCTGGTGGCTGCTCAGAATCAACCACCTCCTTCTAATTCTCCTGTTCAGAATACAGTCATCTCTGAGATTATTACTGCATCAATTCTTGCTGAGACAGTTCTTTCTCCTTGCTATCGCATGCTTGCTAGCACACCGTGGGGCATACCGGTTGATTTCATTCCTGCTGGTTATCATCCTCCTCCTCCTGAGACTGCTGCATTTAATACTCTTCCGCCAGTGATGACTACTCTTCCGCCAGTGATGACTACTGCACCGCCTGTGATGCACACCATTCCGCACCATGATGAAATGATTTACAATGCTGAGCCCAGTGAAGGCGCTGGTGTGATTGAAAGACTTGATGATTTTCAAGGTCGTTTTACTGAGATACAAAAGGAGATGAGAGACTTGAAGCATAAGGATTTGTTCAGAAAAGATGCTTATGATCTCTGTCTAGTTCCTAATGTCAAGGTTTCGTACAAGTTCAGGTTGCCTGAGTTTGAGAAGTATAAAGGCAACACTTGTCCTCTGAGTCATTTGACTATGTATGCTAGGAAGATGTCTGCTCAGACAGACAATGATCAATTGTTGATTCATTATTTCCAGGATAGTTTGACTGGTGCAGCCATGAGATGGTATATGAGTTTGGACAATAGCCAAATCAAGAATTTCAATGATTTGGGAAAGGCTTTTGTTAGGCAATACAAGTATAATGTTGATATGACACCAGATAGAGATCAGCTTCGTGCTATGTCCCAGAAGGACAAAGAGACTTTCAAAGAGTACGTTCAGAGATGGCGCGAGCTAGCAGCTCAGATTGTTCCTCCTCTAGAAGAGAAAGAAATAACGAAGATCTTTTTAAAGACTTTAGGTTCTTATACTATGAGAAAATGATAGCAAGTGCTCCTTCTAATTTCACTGAAATGGTGAGTATGGGGATGCGTTTAAAAGAAGGTGTTCGTGAAGGACGGTTGAGCCAAGAGAGTAGTGCAGACTCGAGTTCTAGGAGGTTAAACTTTGGTAAAAAGAAAGAAGGTGAGACTAATGCTATGTCTCGTGAAAGTTACAGAAGACCGCGTGGTCGTGAGAATCGTCATCCGTAGCATGTAGCTTTTGTAACTCCAGTGATTAATGTGACTCCAGCTGTGCTAGTAGCTCCAAAGTATCAGTCACATTATCAATCGCCTTCTGTGCAACAGAGTGGTAATCAACGGGTTCGTGCTAAGCAAAGTTTTGATCCCATTCTGATGTTGTATGCGGATTTTCTTCCTTCTTTGATTGCGAAGAATCTTGTGCAAACACGTTCTCCACCTCCAGTTCCAGAGTCTATCCCATGGTGGTATAAGTCAGAGGCTCATTGTGGTTTCCATCAAGGTTCCCCGGGGCATGATGTTGAGAACTGTTATCCCTTGAAGTTTGAAGTGCAAAAATTGATAAGGAGCAATGTTCTGTCCTTCAATGATGTTAATCCAAATGTGAAGACAAATCCGCTTCCGAAGCATGGTAATACGTCTGTAAATATGGTTGATGGTTGTCCTAGTTTGTTCAATATTTATGAGGTCTGCCATATTCGAAGGTCTTTGGTTGAGATGCAAGCTTTCTTAAGTGAATATCATGATATTGATCACAATTATGCTGGTATTTGCATTTGTTCGGTGAACCCTCGTGGTTGCGTGATTGTTAAGAGAGACATTCAAAAGATGATGGACGATAAGTTGATAGAGGTGACAGCAAAAAGAGATGAGTATGAAAATGATGTGAATGTTATTGTGCCTTAGTTCAATATTTCTAAGAAGGTTGTTCCTGAGAAGGTGGTTATTTCTTTTGATAGTCGCAAATATGTTGTTACTCCATTGGTGATTAATTTTCCTAGTCCAATGCCATATGAGTCTGATAAAGCTGTTCCATATTGATATAATGCTACGATGATAGGAAATGGTAAGGAAGTTCCTATTCCTTCTCCAAGGTCTGTGGTTAGCATTGCTGATGTGACAAAGATTACTCGAAGTGGTAGAGTTTATGCTCCGGATCCTCCGAAGAAAGTTGAAGATACAAATGTGAGTAAACAGATTATGGATGTTGTTTCCCGATCATGCCATTTCGGTGATAGTGAAGATGAGGTGTTAAAATATATAAAGAAGAGCGAGTACAACATTACTGAGCAGTTGTTGCATACTCCGTCGAAAATATCAGTTTTATCACTCTTGATGTCCTCTGAGGCTCATAGGCAGTCTTTGTAGAAGATTCTTGATCAAGCTTATGTTGACCATGATGTGACCATTGATCAGTTTGATAGTATTGTGGAAAATTCACATCATGCAACAATCTGAGTTTCTGTGATGATGATTTTCCTGAAGAAGGAAGGAACCATAATTTGGCTCTGCATATTTCAGTGAACTATCAGGAAGATGCTATGTCTAAAGTGCTGGTTGATACTGGGTCTTCTCTGAATGTGATGTCGAAGTCGACTTTGTCAAGGTTGGCGTACCAATGTGCTCCTATGAGGCATAATGGGATTATTGTGAAAGCTTTTGACGGATCGAAGAAGACTGTGATTGGTGTAGTTGATCTTCCTATTCTGATTGGACCGTTTATATTCCAAATTACTTTTCAAGTAATGGATATACGTCCCGCTTACATTTGTCTCCTTGGAAGACCCTGGATTCACGAGGAAGGAGCTGTGACATCTACTCTCCATCAGAAGCTGAAGTTTGTGAAAGATGGGAAATTAGTGACTATTGGCGGTGAAAAGGCGATGCTAGTGAGCAATTTGTCATCTTTCTCCTATATTGATGCTGAAGAAGAGGTGGGAACTTAATTTCAGGCTCTTTCTGTTGTTGATAATGCTTCTAAGAAGAATGTTATGCCTATGTCTTCTCTCAAGGATGCTCTGCGCATACTCGAAACTGGTCGATTTGACGGTTGGGGACGAGTTATTGATGTTGTTGACAACAAAGAAGGATTCAGTATTGGTTTTGCACCAGGTGTGGCTCTTAATAACCCGAAGACTATTCAGGAAGGATTCCGAAGTGCTGGGTTTATCAACGATCATTCCGCTACTGCCATCATTAAAGATGATGAAGATGAAGAAGTGCCTAACTTTGTTACACACGGAAAGATTTGCAATAACTGAATTGCTGTTGATGTTCCTTCTATTGTTCATGCTTCAAAGTAATTTGTTTTATTTTCTTTCAAAAATCCTTTCACTCTGCCCAAGGTGAAAGTGATGTTTATCGGGCTTTATTTCAAATTTTATCATCATCAATAAAATGTTATTTTGTTATTTCCATATGTGTTTTTCCTTTTTACTTTATTCTGAAAAATGGTAACATAAAAACCCAAAAATAATAACTGTTTATTTGCATAATGTTTGCACTTTTGTTCATACTCTAAAATAAAAAATAAAATCATTGTGCAGATTGATTGATAAACCCATTGAAAACAATGATCCTATGCCCACTCCCAACTTTGAATTCCCTGTGTTTGAAGCTGAGAAAGAGGATGTTGAAGAGATTCCTGATTAGATTTCTCAGTTGCTTGAGCATGAGGAGAAGGTTATTCAGCCTCATGGAGAGTCTATAGAGATAGTGAACTTGGGTTCTGAAGATGATAAGAAAGAAGTCAAGGTTGGAGCATTGCTTGGTACCGATGTTAAGAAGAGGATTGTAGAGCTTCTTAGAGAGTATGTTGATGTATTTGCTTGGTCTTATCAAGATATGCCAGGTCTTGATACTGATATTTCGGAGCATAGATTGTCGCTGAAGCCCGAATGTCCACCTGTGAAGCAAAAGTTGAGAAGAACTCATCCTGATATGGCAGTAAAGATCAAAGAGGAGATTCAAAAGCAGATTGATGCAGGTTTTCTTGTGACATCTAATTATCCTCAATGGGTGGCCAATATTGTGCCTGTTCCAAAGAAAGACGGAAAAGTCCGAATGTGTGTTGATTACAGAGATTTGAATAAAGTCAGTCCAAAAGATGATTTTCCCTTGCCCCACATTGATGTGTTGGTAGATAATACGGCTAAGTTTGATGCGTTCTCCTTTATGGACGGATTTTCCGGTTATAATCAAATAAAGATGGCACCTGAGGAAATGGGAAAGACCACATTTATTACACCATGGGGAACATTCTGCTATAGAGTGATGCCCTTTGGATTGAAGAATGCTGGTGCGACATACCAAAGAGCTATGACCACACTTTTCCATGATATGATGCACAAAGAAATTGAGGTATATGTTGATGATATGATCTCTAAGCCGAGGACTGAAGAGGATCATGTTGAACATTTGCTGAAGTTGTTTCAGAGGCTAAGGAAGTTTAAGCTTCGTCTGAATCCGAACAAGTGCACATTTGGTGTACGTTCTAGAAAGTTGTTAGGTTTCATTGTCAGCCAAAGAGGCATTGAAGTTGATCCTGATAAAGTGAAAGTTATTCAAGAAATGCCTGCTCCAAGAACTGAAAAGCAAGTAAGAGGATTATTGGTCCATTTGAATTATATTTCGAGGTTTATCTCTCACATGACTGCCACATGTGCTCCGATTTTCAAGTTGCTTCGAAAAGATAGAGGTTGTGTCTGGACAGATGATTGTCAGAAGGCGTTTGAAAGTATCAAAGGATATCTACTTGAACCTCCTATTTTGTCTCCTCCGGTGGAAGGTAGACCGTTGATCATGTACTTGACTGTGGTGGAAGATTCAATGGGTTGTGTGCTTGGTCAGCAAGATGAATCTGGAAGAAAATAATATGCAATTTACTACTTGAGTAAGAAATTCACTGATTGTGAGTCTCGGTACTCCATGCTTGAAAAAACGCGTTGAGCCTTAGCTTGGGCTGCAAAGCGTCTTCGCCAGTATATGCTGGATCATACAACTTGGTTGATCTCTAAAATGGATCCAATCAAGTATATATTTGAAAAGCCTGCTTTGATTGGGAGGATTGCTCGTTGGAAAATGTTGTTGTCAGAATTTGATATCGAGTACCGAGCTCAAAAAGTTATAAAAGGTAGTATCTTGGCTGACCATTTGGCACATCAACCGATTGATGATTACCAGCCAATCAAGTTTGATTTCCCAGATGAGGATGTGATGTATTTGAAAATGAAAGATTGTGATGAACCTTTGATTGAGGAAGGGCTGGAGCCTGGATCTCGATGGGGTTTAGTTTTTGATGGTGTTGTGAATGCACGCGGAAGAGGAATTGCTGCGAGGTTGACTTTTCCTTGTACCAATAATGAAGTTGAGTATGAATCCTGTATTATGGGTCTTGAGGAAGCTATTGATCTGAGGATTAAACATCTTGATGTGTATGGAGATTCTGCCTTGGTAATCAATCAGATCAAGGGTAAGTGGGTAACTCATCAACCCCACTTGATCCCTTATAGAGATTATGCCAGGAGGATATCAACTTTCTTCACTAAAGTTGAGTTTCATTATGTGCCTCGTGATGAAAATCAGATGGCAGATGCTTTGGCAACTATAACTTCTATGATAAAGGTGCACTAGTGGAATGATGTTCCCATGATCAGAGTGATGCGACTTGAAAGACCAACTCATGTGTTTGCAGTTGAAGTGGTCCATGATGACACGCCTTGGTATCATGATATTAAATGTTTTCTCCAGAGTCAGGAATACCCACTTGGGACATCTGATAAAGACAAAAGGACTTTGAGGAGATTGGCAGGCAATTTCCTCCTGAAGGGAAATGTGCATTATAAGAGGAATTTTGACATGGTCTTGCTCATATGTGTGGATAGACACGAAGCAGACATGTTAATGAAAGAAATTCATGAAGGATCTTTTGGTACTCATGCTAATGGGCATGCAATGGCTAAAAAGATGTTGAGAGAAGGTTACTATTGGCTGACAATGGAATCTGATTGTTGCAAGTATGTGAAAAAGTGCCATAAGTGCCAAGTGTATGCTGATAAGATTCATGTGCCACCAACTCATCTCAATGTAATTTCTTCCCCGTGGCCTTTCTCTATGTGGGGAATTGATATGATTGGTATGATTGAACCCAAGGCTTCGAATGGACATCTTTTTATTCTTGTGGAAATCGACTACTTCACCAAGTGGGTGGAAGCGGCATCGTATGCTAATGTGACCAAGCAAGTTGTGGTTCGGTTTATCAAGAATAACATTATCTGCAGATTTGGTGTTCCGAATAGAATCATTACTGATAATGGTTCAAATTTGAATAATAAGATGATGAAAGAGCTTTGTGAAGAATTCAAGATTCAACACCATAATTCTTCTCCTTATAGACCGAAGATGAATGTGGCTGTTGAAGTTGCGAATAAGAACATTAAGAAGATCATTCAGAAGATGGTTGTGACATACAAGGACTGGAATGTGATGCTCCTTTTTTCTTTGCATGGGTATCGTACATTTGTCCGCACCTCAACAGGGGTAACCCCTTTCTCAGTTGTTTATGGTACAGAAGCAGTGCTCCCCGTCGAGGTTGAGATCCCATCAATGAGAGTTCTGATGGAAGCCAAGTTGACTGAGGCTGAATGGTGTCAGAGTAGATTTAATCAGTTGAATTTGATTGATGAAAAGAGAATAACAACTTTGTGTCATGGTCGGTTGTACCAGCAAAGAATGAAGAAAGCTTTTGACAAGAAGGTCAAACCTCGTGTATTCAGAGAAGGCGACCTCGTGCTCAAAAAGATCCAGTCTTTCATTACAGATTATTGGGGAAAGTGGACTCTGAACTATGATGGCCCATATGTTGTCAAGAAAGCCTTCGTTGGCGGTTCATTAATTCTTGCAACTATGGATGGTGAGGAGATCACTCGTCCTGTGAATGCGGATGCAGTCAAGAAATACTTCGCCTAAAAAATAAAAGAACAGCTCGCTAAGTTGAAAACCCGAAAGGGCGGCTTAGGCAAAAATGAGCGTCTCGGTGGATTGAAAACCCGAAAGGGCGATCCAGGCAAAAATTAGAGACATAAATAGAAGTAATTATCCCGGTAGATTGAAAACCCGAAAGGGCAATCTAGGAAAAAGTTAGGCATCATGGCAAGTAACTGCATCGACAGATTGGATCACTTGTAATGACCGAGGATTTCAGATTCTATCCTTCAGAAGAATTGCCCATCAAAGATTCTTATTAACTCATCCTTGACTGAAGTTTCGGACACAGTGGAGTTCAAAGTTGATAGGGAAAATAGTGATCATTGTATTTCAATGTAGCCCTTTTCCATGTATTTACCATTTTTCAAACTTGTAATGATCTATGGAGTCCCGCCATTTGCTGACTACCATTCTATCAATAAATTTGAGCTTTTATCCCATTGTTTGAAACTCTTTATATTGTTTCTGTTTACAAAATTTCAATTTATTGTTGATGATGATTTTTGAAACAAATTTAATAAATTTAATCTTTGAAGATTATAAAAACATTTTCTCTTGATTTGTGAACAAAGAAAGGATATCAATAGTGATTCCAGGGATGGTAAAGTCCGGATGTGTGTAACTTGTCTCTCCCAAAGAAGGGTTTGATCCGTTTGTGTCCTTATGAAATTACTGATTGGTCCTGGCATATCGATGTTAATGATGTTTTGTTCCCCAACAACCAGCATGAGCAAGGATTGTAAATACTCTTAATTCTGTTCATTTCCCCCAGAAGAGTTGTTGGAAGGTATATCCTAGAAAATCCCCAACTGAGTTTTGATCTCTTCCTCAGCAGTTTACCCTTGACTTGAAAAGTTTTGGAAGCTCCCGACCAAGTCTTTGTTCCTCAGCATAGGTTGTTTGCATCCCTCAGCAGAAGTATTAGTATATCAATCAGTTTAGAGGTTTTCTTTCACCTGTTAGTGATTATTGATTTAAAATCCCTCGTAATTGTGATTTGCTATGATGTTAACCTCTGGAATCCCCCGTGGGTCGAAAAGTCCAAACGTTCAGTGATGAAAGATCTTCATAGATCCCCAGTAAGTCTGTGTGTGATGGTTTCTAGCAGATCTCTATTTCCCTAAGCAGAGCAGGAGTGGCGTAACTCCTTCCCCAAATAGAGTGAGAGTGGTATAATTCTTTCCCTGAATGGAGCAGAAATAGTATGATGGTTGTTCCTGCATGAATTTGATTAAGAACATTTCTATCCCCATCATGGATCGTGGAATTATTCCCCATCCTCGACATATTTTTACCTCTCCTCAACAAGGTGGTATCCCTATGCAGAGTTGATGATTGATGTTTGATACTCCAGCAGGATTTGCTTTATTTGCATCATTGGTAGATCTTTATTTCGTTTCCTCATCAGAGTTATGCAGATATTCGTCCCCATCAGAGTTTAACAGGGATATTTCCTTTTTTTCCCCAGAGTATGGAAGATTTTGAGTTGTTAAGATATCTCCGACATGTTATCCTCTCAGAATGGAATTTTCTGATGTTATCCTTTTATGGATTCTGGAAGAATGCTTTGTGGATCGGATCCTTAGCAATTGTTTTCCCCAGTCTGAGTTATGCCTTATAGTAGGATTTTATTCCTTTGATGGCTTTTGATGTTCCCCTGCAGGATTTCGAATCGAATTTCCAGCATGGTCCCCAGCCTTATTGCCCTGGTTAGCCGAGTATCCGGTTGTTGTGGTGTTTACGTCACCCGTTTCTTATCTTTATGTCTGTTTTGTCAGCATATTCATACGCATGAGCATATAATCTTTTGCTTGCATTCTTGCATTTATCTTTGTTCCCCGCTCTTTGGTGTGATTTTTTTCCCAGAGCGTGTGTGTGGTTTTCCTCTCAAGTTTATAGTGTCAAACCTTAAGCAGAAAATGTTTATCCTTTCTATTTCCCCACTGAGTTTGTTTCTCGTGGATGATTTTGATTCAGTTTCCTCCCCAGTTTATTATCTGGATGGAATTTGTTGAGATATTTCCTCCTCGGGATGAGTTTTGTTTGACCGTTTCTCTCTAATTTGTTCTTAATTTAACTTTGGTCCCCCTTTGTGAGTAATATTACTTTGGAATTAAGCTATCAATTTTTTGATAGTGGGTAATATGACCAAATTGATCAAGTTCTTTTGCTTGTACTCCTACCCAGTAAATCCGGTAGTTGAGAGTTCTTCTTTTTACCTAGTAAAAAGGCAATAAAAGTTGTTCCCCTTTGTTGTGATCCTACCCAGTAAATCAGGTAGTTGAGGTTTTCTACCCAGTAAAAAGGTAGTGGAAGTTATCCCTCTTTGTTTTGCTACTATCCAGTAAATTGATAGTCGAGTCCCTTGTTTTCCTACCCAGTAAACCGGTAGTTGATGATTCTGTTCCGACTCGGTATTCCTCCATTTTTGGACTCGAATACTTTGATTGGTTATTTTTCCTTGGAAGAGTGTTTACTCTTTCCCGTTGAACCCTGTTACCTTGATTATATCGTATTTTCTTTTCCCCCATGTGGAGTCGGTTATCCAGTGATTTATTTTCCTGGTAACTCTTTTGGTGTCTTTTGTTTTCCCTGACGGGATATTTCTTATGCGTCCCCAAGCTTTTGCTTTCCTCTGGTGGTCGTGTTTTCCCCACAGAGATCTTGGGTTTGCATATCATATTCATATCATATCATGTTCTCTTAGGACAAAAATTTGGGTTTTCTGTATTTAAGTCTCTCCCATCTTGCAGAGACAAAGATGTCAATCTTCATATCTTCAGATTGAAGTCTCTCCCACTAAATGAGGTTAAGTCAAATAGGGTACAGACGCGAACGGTCGGCGAAAAGAGAAAACGAAAAGAGTCGCCAGCTAGGCATTTTTATCCCGAAGGAAAGGTAATGCTGCATAGACCTAGAAAGATATGGATAAGACGGTTGCGAACCAGAGAGACTGAGAAA
The DNA here is from genome assembly GCA_963966055.1 of Lathyrus aphaca. Classification (NCBI taxonomy): domain Eukaryota; kingdom Viridiplantae; phylum Streptophyta; class Magnoliopsida; order Fabales; family Fabaceae; genus Lathyrus; species Lathyrus aphaca. The sequence goes on along the minus strand of OZ014520.1, from coordinate 65,148,712 downwards.
GGGGGTTGGTTACAACCTGGGAAGGTATTAGCACCCAGATTGTCCGCCGTACTCGACGGGATCCACGCTTAAAAGATTTGTGTTTTAAAGGGGTAGTGTCAGTGCAATTTGTGTATCAAAGCTGGAAAAGAATGCAAGTGTCAGTATAAAAGAAATGTGAAGTGTATAAGAAAAGTGTCAGTGTAAGAAATGAGTGAAGCTCAAGACTATGAGGCTTAAAGAATAATGCTGGAAAGAGGTGGAATATACAGAGACTTTTGTTCGATAATTGTTAAGTTATGCCTACGTATCCTCTCGTGCAATGAGGAAGTCAGAACACCGTAGTTCGACTCAAAGAGACTGAAAGATAAATTGAATTACTTAATTGTATATGCTCAAGTGTATGACCTGTCTGGCTTAGGTGCAAACTGTCTTGCATTAGATGGAAGAAGCAAGTTCTCGATTATGAGTGAATGAGATGAGAAAAGAATCCCGGAGGAGACGATTATTGTTTGTTTTTGTGTTTTCAGTCTTTTATTGCTTTTTGAAGTTTGTCATAAGTTAATGAGCTTAAGCCTAAACCAAGGGGTTAGTAAACTCATCACATCCTCCCTCTGATTAGGGGTAATGAGAATACCTTAAGTGTGAAGTCAGCTGATGCGTGTTTTTCGCAAGTGTACGAACACGTCAGAGTAATATAAAAGATTGTCGAATCCACAGAGACCAAGTGTCAATCTATCGTACCTGTTGCTATGGTGTGTATCTAAGGCAACTAAATATAGGGGTTTTAAGAAGGGTGCAATGGTAAATAAAATGATAATTTTAAATAATAAATAAAAGACAGGCTCGAATGTAATTCACGTAATCAATGATAATCTAGTACTTGTTAATGGAACTACTTATGGGTAATGTTTTCTCCTTTGAAAAGAACTAATTTAACAGGAACTGTCGCTTTCGCGTATTCAGAACCGAGTTGTACTCTCTAATCAACCCCTCCTATTGTCACGGATAAAAAGGTGCGTACTGCGTTAGAGTAGTAAACCTATTTTTAAGAAATGTAGTATCTTAACTAAGTTGAAAAGTATTTTAACCTGGACTTCTTAGCAAAAAGAGGTTCTTATGAACCAGACTATAAATCTCATAACGCGTCCGAAAATCGTTTTAAAATATCTTTTCTTTTTAATCTAAAAACTCCTAATGAACTAGACAAAGCGCTTTTGGCTGTTTTTGAAATAGTTAAAAACAATTACTTGAATTGAAAGATAAAATAGCCCTTAAGTGTTTCCACGAACAATTATACGGATTACTGGTTTAATTACGATCCTTACATCCTAACCTTTATGGAATTAGTTAGACATGATAAGGTAAAGATTCTTTTTATAATTTTTCATAAAAGTAATTTAGTGCGAGTGCGGAAAGTAAATGAATTTAGTGCGAGTGCGAGAAATAAAGTAATTTAGTGCGAGTGCGGGAAATAAAGGAATTTAGTGCAAGTGCGGGTAATAAACGAAAGTAAAACGAGTGTGGGAAATAAATAAAGTAAAGTGCGAGTGCGGATAATAAATGAAAGTAAAGCAGTGCGAGAAATAAATAAAAGTAAAGCAATACGGAAAAGTAAAATACGAACTGGAATTAAAATGGCGGCAGGATTAACTTCCTCCAGAGTGCTCCAAAACTCGATCACACAGACAAATTACAGACTCGATCACTCGATTGCAGAGACACCCCGATGTGGAATGGTAACTGCTTTGAAACTGATATATGCCTAAAGAAATCTAAGTTTGGATGAAGAAAAATGAAAAACTAAAGTCCTATTTATAGGAAAACTAAATGCGGGAAATGACCAGGACGCCCCTCCACTAAAAAGTGGAGGGAACTGAATTTTTGCCTTGTGGCGCCCGCCACAAGGTCATGGCGCCCGCCATGAGGCCAATGGAGAATGAAAGAGTGGGGATCGTGGGTCTTGGCAGTTGTGGAGTGGTCTTGATACGTGGCCACGTCATGGCTAACCCTATGGCGCCCGCCACGGTGGGTGCCGTAAGTGCAAAACGCTGAATTTCTAGGTTTTCGTCCGTTTCCACTCCTTTTTCGCTCCTTTTCTCAATTCAAGCCCCGATTACAATAAAAACCTGGAAAAAAAAAAGAAAACAAAGTAATAACATAACAAAATAACAATAAAATCTAAGAATGCATGCGAAATCGGAGTCAGAAATACGGTGAAATTTAGTGTGATCAAATTCTCCCACACTTAAACCTTTGCTTGTCCTCAAGCAAACATTAAAGCTCAAGAAAATATGGTGTCAACACGTGTCTCTGGGCTAAAGGGCTTCTAAGTTCAAGTCAGGATGCAGTGACAGATACTAACTAAGTGAACCAAGGGTACCATAGTAACACAAACACAAACTTCAATCCTATATTAACCACTCCATATCATCCCACAATACCTAGGCCTATCTTCTAATCTTTTTGTGTCCTTTTCATTCAGGCGCAATCACATTAAGCCCGTTATCCGTACATACTTCATAGTAGAGTGACCGGTTAGTGATTCTGATCCATAACATAAGGTTTCTGGCACATAAGCATGTGTAAACCTATTTTTATTTCGCCTAAATGTAGCTGCGGGGGATCGGATCGTAATCCGCCCTACCAAGTTCAGTGCCAGATACCTCTGAACTAACTAACAATAGGTGACTTGCAATTTTTTTCTTTTTGTGGCAAAAATTTTTTTCTTCTCTTTTTTTCGGTTTAAATGACTTTGTGAGGGTCACCTATACCAGAGTTTGCCCTTTTTTTCTTTTTTTATTAGCACTGGATCATTCACTTATGTTCATCGGCCCCCTACGTAGAGCATGCTTAGGCCGGAGCTGACTGCTAAAATAAACTACTTAGGACAATTTTTTGAATGATAATAAAGGCCATGGTGGTGGGGTTTAGGAGTGATTCCTATATTCAAGAGGTCTATGGTGCTAAAATGGTTCTGATGTTTCAAAAAGTTGACCTAAGTCACCACATCCTAATCTAAACCTGCCTCAAAGCCCAAAAAACATGTGAAACAACATTATTTTCTTTTTAAAATTTTTCTGGTAAGGCTAAGGAAATGGGAAAAAATGAAGATGAACTAAAAATACACTATACTGGTGACTCGTCAGACTCATGCATTGTCTAAGAAAAATAAATTATTGAAAAGGGAAATAACTGAAAGGAAATAATTAACTAAAAAGGGAAATGACAGAAAGCAATAAAATCCCCTCCCGCACTTAAATCGAACATTGTCCCCAATGTTTCAAAATAAGATAAGGGGGGTAACCTGAAAAAGACTACTGAGGAGGAGCACTGGTGCCCTCGCCGTCCTGCTGTGATGGTCTGGAACGACGGGATCTACTATGATGCTGGTCCCTCCGGTCGAGTCGTGCTGATAAAGCAGCCTGAGCACTCCGGACCTCTCGAAGGTTACCTAAGATGGAACCCTGAGTGGCCTCTACAAGCTGGTAGTGCCGACTGTTGAACTCTCTCTGACGGTTCTGCTCTAATGAGATATCGTTCAAGGTACGGCAAACGTTGCTATAAGCACGATCCGAAACCAATCGCGATTGTTGCATGAAGCTCATGTTGTCCTTCAGCTGTTGTGAAATAGTAGAGAGAAGGACGTCTCGCCTTTCCTCTCTAGCTGTCATATCACGCCACATCTCCTCGGTGACATAGAATCCAGGAGCAGTACCTGCAACAGGGTTAGAGGAAGATGGTGCGGTGTGTGACTGTGAAGGACGATGGGGGGACATGTGAGGGATGGGAGACTGCTCTCTCTGATCATACTCTTCATCAGTGTCATGTGCCTCCTCATCGGGAATATTAGGAGGAAGTGGACCCAAAACACGTGGAGCATTAAGATCATAGGTCCAGTTCCTTTCAATATGTACATCAGTACGTCTACTGCATGGTAAAGCAACAGATGGGATAGCTACCCCATGAACCATCAACTCATAACCACCTTCTCTCCTCGTTCGGCACAATTTCATGTCTTTCAGAAATTTTAAATTAATTGTGCAAGGAGGTAGTGGTTCAAGTGTAGCTATTTCATTGTTCAGGCCAAGAGCCCGAGCAATAGACGTAACAAGCCCTCCAAAAACAATCGGTCCTGTTTTATTAGTAAATAAAGTCATGTGGGCAAGCATAAACGGGACCGGATTGATGTGGGTTCTAGTGAGGCATCCTTTCAAAAATAGGAGTTCTCTAGCATTTACCTTGTTTGGACTTTCCCGGCCAAAAATAGTACATGCCAAAAGATGTCTGAAAACTCTTATGGCCGGGTTGTGAATGGTCGACGCAAGTATCCCTTCAAAAGAATTAATTGAAGTACTTGAAAGCCTTTTCCAGAAGGTAAATACCTCGGTCGACCATTCCGCATCCAAAGGTGCCTCACAAATCGCACCTTCCCTATGAGGGATTCCTAACAAGCCTGCTAGATCGTTGGTACTGAATTCATACTCAATTCCAAACAGTCTAAAAATAACAGTACTGACAGTGCTAGCAGTGTTAGGACTGACAGTGTATATCAAAGAACTCAAAAACTCAATTGTCAGTTTCTCATAGGTAGGTTCCTGATTAATGAAAATATTATGCAAGCCTAGAAATTCTAATAAATTAAAAACACTATGATAAATACCACAAGCATACAGACAGTTATCGTCGACGTACCTAGTCGAGAGAATTTCTCGACTCTGAAGCCTCTGAATAATTTTCCGTTGCCTATCGCCCGGTCTTCCATCACGAAGAAGAAATCCATTGAACTCCATTGTTGATTGCTCCTTAGGTAGTGAAAATGGTAGAAAAATGGTTTATGAGGGAAATGATAAAGTTTTGATTTTTATGGTTTGTGGTGGATGAAAATGAAAATGGATGTTGGATATGTTTTATGGATGGAGGGTATTTTGGAAATGGGGGAGCTTTAATGGGGTTCAAGGAGGTTTTGGAAAGTTGCAAAAATGGGTTTTTGGTGAAGAAAGGGATGAAAATGGTGGAAAATGAAGTTCTGCCCCGAAATAGGGGAGAACGCCATGGCGCCCGCCATGGGCTTGTGGCGCCCGCCACAAGGCTATTTCCTGGGCCTTGGATTTTTTAAATCCTCCTTTTGGGCCTTCCTTGCACCTTTGGTCTTCGGGGGGTCTGGATAGCGCTTTCTTCTTCTTTTCAAGGCATGAGGCTTGCATTTTTTTTTGTGAAGACAAAAATGAAAATATTTTTGTCTTATATATTTTTTTCTTTGCACAACAAAAATAAAATAATTAAAAATCAAAAAGAAAAAGAAAAATTAACATTAGTGCATAATATGTATATATAGGAGGAATTCAAAGTACATGAAAATATAATAGATGCAATAAAGTGAGATATGTCTGGAAATGCGATAAATAAAATAAAGCATATAAAAGGAAATTAAATACTAGGGTAGCGTTGTCAGTGTAGAATGAGTCATGTGGTAGGCTTCTTTTCCTGGCTTGATCCACGAATCTCAGCTATCTCCCTCTGAAGCTCTTCAATCGCCTGATATAGAGCATCGGCCTCTGAGGCATGAGTGAGATCAGAAACCTGAATCTGTAATTCCAAGTCCGCCACTTCCTGCTTGAGCAGGGCAGTCTCCTTACGGAGCTCGTAAATCTGTGTTTGTAGGTCAGGCGGCTGCAGAGACATATTGTTAGACATAACAGTGATTCGGGGAGTAAGAGGTGTAGGAGTGTACTCAGCGGCGGGAGGCGATTTCGGCTCTTCGACAGTCTCTCCATAACCCTCTAGAGCATAACTCCAATTTGCAGGATCATGGACACTGGTCATCAGCGGATCTGGTAATGTAAAATAGTGTATCGCTTCGCCGTCGATCAGTAATCTAAACATGTTGGGCTCAAAAGAAGCCCTCCTCATTAGTCCTCTGTCAAGACAAAAATCAACATCCAGGGTGGTGTAGAAGCTGAAGGTCCTGAGGTGCAATAATTTGCGAGACAAACCCAATGCAGTAGCTATCTGTGTAACAATCCCACCGACATGTATAATGCCTACGGATGATCTGGCAACACTAGCCAGGCCCTTCAACAGAAAGTTGCCACAAGCAACTGAGCGAGACTGAGTCGCACAAAACAGTAGGAAAATCTCCTCTTCACTTAGCAGGGTCTCTGTATCTGGCAAACCTAGGAAAGAATGTGCTAGAATCATCTGGAAGTACCTTAACGCAGGGTTGTGGATTACCTGAGAAAACTGGGTGGAAGGATCTTGGCTTCCTCCACCTGATATTTTAGACCAAAACTTTTCCACTTCTCTGCTCATAAAATACCCCATCGGTGTCTCTGGAATAGCATCAGGAGTGGTCTGGAAACCTAGTAAATCACCAAACTCTTTGTGAGAGAAGGAGTAGTCAATCCCGAATAACCTGAAAACAGCGAGTCCATCGGGTCCAGCCCAAGGGTCATGATGAAACGAGCTGAGGAACTCAAGAGTCAAGTTCCTATAAGTGTTGTTCCTGTCGTCAAACTAGTCCCACTGGAGTTGATGGCATAAGAATCTGACGCTTGGCTCTATCCCCAAGGCATCCATGCAGTCATAGTCAGGGTACCTGGTAGGAGCCATAGGGCGTCTCATGTGGACATAGTAACGCTCTCTCTGTGCGTCGTCTCCAAAGGCCACGTGCATGTCATCAGGGTTCTGCATTCTGTACAAGGTTAGCAAACAAGTCCTGAAAGCACATAAAACATTCAATCGTTAGTCCTGACATAATAATAAAATAAACAAATTAAAATAAAGTAAAAATAAATAAAAAGTACATAAATAAGAAAACCATGGGTTGCCTCCCATGCAGCGCTTGTTTAACGTCATTAGCTCGAGGACCGATTTTTAAACATCATTGGGAGGATATGGTGGATCACTCAGAGTATGACAGGTGTATGTTGTTGGGATGTCACCTCCTTCGTAGGGCTTCAACCTCTGTCCATTGACGATGAACGGTTTACATGTTTGGTTCTTGATTTCAATAGCACCGGATCTTAGGATCTTAGATACTTCGAAAGGGCCAGTCCATCTCGAACAGAGCTTTCCTGGAAAAAGTCGTAACCTAGAATCGAACAGGAGAACAGGATCGCCTATTTTGAAGTCTCTTCTTATGATTCTTTTGTCATGCCAAGCTTTTGTTCTTTCTTTGTATATGATGGCATTCTCGTAGGCAGATTGTCTGAGCTCTTCTAATTTGTGGATATCAAGGATACGTTTCTCACCAGCAGTCAAGTAATCCAAATTCAAAGTTTTGATGGCCCAATAGGCCTTATGCTCCAACTCAAAAGGTAAGTGACATGATTTTCCATAGACCAGTTGGTAAGGGGTTGTTCCTATAGGGGTTTTGAAAGCGGTTCTATAGGCCCATAATGATTCTTGAAGTTTCTGTGACCAATCCTTTCTAGATATAGAGACAGTCTTCTCGAGGATTTGTTTGAACTCCCTATTAGATACTTCCACTTGTCCATTGGTCTGTGGGTGGTATGGTGTTGCTACTCTATGCTTAACTCCATACTTGCTTAAAAGTTTATCAAATATTCTCGATATGAAGTGTGATCCTCCATCACTTATGACTAAACGGGGTGTTCCAAACCTGGGAAATATATAGTTTTTGAACAATTTGATGACTACTCTGGTATCGTTCATGGGTGCGGCGATAGCTTCAATCCATTTAGACACGTAGTCAACTGCTACTAAGATGTACTGATTTCCAAAAGATGGTGGGAACGGTCCCATAAAGTCTATATCACATACGTCGAAGAGTTCTACTTCTTGGATATTTCTTAACGGCATTTCATTACGTCTTGAAATATTTCCTGTGCGTTAGCATCTATCACACTTGACAATGAAAGCATGGACATCACGCCACATAGTAGGCCAGAATAGGCCAGCTTGAAGAATCTTGGCGTAGGTCTTAGATGTGCTTGCATGTCCACCATAGGGTGCAGAGTGACAATGCTCAATTATATTATTTACCTCTTCTTCTGGAACACAACGGCGGAAAATGCCATATTTACCTCTCTTGAAAAGAAATGGTTCATCCCAATAGAAGTTTCTCACATCATTGTAGAACTTCTTCTTCCGGTGGTAGTTTAGATCAGGGGGTATGATGTCAGCGGCTAGGTAATTAACAAAGTCTGCATACCAAGGTACATTGCTTATAGCTAAGGATTTATGAAAATGTTCATGAGGGTCTGGGTTATCATCTTCAATAGTTTCTAGTTGGGCTATCAGTCTATCATAGGCAAAATCGTCATTTATGAGTACTCAGTCAGGTTTCAGGTATTCTAGCCTGGATAGGTGATCAGCTACCACATTATCAGTGCCTTTCTTATCACGGATATCCAAATCAAACTCTTGTAGTAATAGAATCCATCGAAGTAACCTAGGTTTGGCATCCTTTTTGCTTAGCAAGTAACGAATGGCAGCATGGTCGGTGTAAACTATAATCTTGGCTCCTACTAGATAAGATCTATATTTGTCTATGGCAAAAACTACAGCTAGGAGCTCTTTTTCGGTTGTTGCGTAGTTGAGCTGTGCAGCGTCTAGGGTTCTACTGGCATAATAAATTACGTGTAACTTTTTGTCTTTTCTCTGACCTAGAACGGCTCCAACAGCATAATCACTGGCGTCACACATTATCTCAAACGGTTCTGACCAATCAGGGGGTTTCATTATAGGTGCTGAAATCAGAGCTTGCTTCAGAAGATTAAATGCTTCAGTACATTTTTCATCGAAGATGAATTCAGCATCTTTCATTAAAAGACCAGTTAAGGGCTTTGTTATTTTGAAGAAATCCTTGATAAAACGTCGGTAAAATCCGGCGTGTCCAAGAAAACTTCTTATCTCCCTGATAGTCTTCGGCGGTTTTAGATTCTCTATGACTTCTATTTTTGCTTTATCTACCTCTATACCTTTTTCGGAAACTATATGTCCTAAAACAATCCCTTTGGTGACCATGAAATGACATTTTTCCCAATTTAGCACAAGGTTTACCTCCACACATCTCTCCAGGATTTTCTCAAGGTTGATAAGACAATTTTTGAAATCTGATCCACAAACTGAGAAATCGTCCATAAATACTTCCATGATTCCATCAAAATAGTCTGCAAAGATAGACATCATGCAGCGTTGGAAAGTGGCAGGAGCATTACAAAGTCCAAAAGGCATTCTTCTATAGGCAAAAGTTCCAACTGGGCATGTAAAGGTAGTTTTTTCTTGATCTTCGGGGTGAATAGGTATTTGGAAGAATCCTGAATATCCATCTAGGTAACAAAATTAAGAGTGTCTGGCTAGGCGCTCCAACATTTGGTCTATGAATGGTAATGGGAAATGGTCCTTCCTAGTTGCTTTATTTAATTTTCTATAATCTATGCACATACGCCAACCTCCATCGGTTCTTTTTGCTACAGGTTCGCCCTTCTCGTTTTGCACGACCGTGATGCCTCCCTTTTTAGGTACTACATGCACAGGACTCACCCATTTACTGTCCGAGATCTGATATATTATACCTGCCTCTAGTAACTTAAGAACTTCAGTCTTAACTACAGTACTCATTATAGGATTTATTCTTCGTTGGTGTTCTCTGGAAGGTTTTGAATCTTCTTCAAGCAAAATCCGATGCATGCATACGGATGGGCTTATTCCTTTTAGATCAGAGATCTTATATCCTAAGGCTGAGGGGTACCTACGTAAAACTTCTAATAATTGATCGGTTTCTTCTTGGTTTAAGGTAGCACTGACTATAACTGGACGGTTCATATCCTCATCGAGAAATTCATATCTCAGGTTTTTAGGCAGTTCCTTAAGTTTTACGGTCGGTTTCAAAGGGCAAGGCATAGGATCTGGGGTAAGAGATAAACATTTGTGAAGGTTATCATCAATGTAGGGTCTTTTATAATTGTCATCTTCCAAAATAAGGGTTGATGGCAATTTTATAGATTCAGTTTCTTCTTCTTGTTCTAATTCCCTAATGCATTCTTCGATGATATCTAAGGCATAACAAGCATCTCCTATCACAGGTGCCATAAGAAATTTTGAAAGTATAAATTCTATCTTCTCGTCACCTACCTCAAAAGTTAGTTTTCCTTTTTTAACATCTATTACGGCTCCAGCAGTTGATAAGAATGGTCTACCTAGGAGGATTGGTATGTCGTCATCTTCTTTAATGTCCATGACAACAAAATCAGTAGGTATAAACAACTGACTTATCCTAACAGGGACGTCTTCAAGTATGCCTATAGGGTATTTAACGGATCTATCGGCTAATTGAAGTGACATCTTAGTAGGTTGTAATTCTCCTAAGTTTAATCTCTCACAAACTGCCAAAGGCATTAAGCTCACACTAGCTCCTAAGTCTAGAAAAGCTTTTTCGATGACATGATTTCCCAAAATACACGGAATGGAAAAATTTCCGGGATCTTTATCTTTCTTTGCTAACCTATTTTCGGAAATAGAATTACATTCCACGGGTTTTGGATCTTCAAGTCTACGTTTATTCGTAAGTATGTCTTTGAGAAACTTAGCATAAGAAGGTATTTGGGTGATGGCTTCTGTAAAGGGGATTTCTACGTGAAGTTTTTCTATAACCTTAACGAATTTTTGATATTGATTATCGATTTGGGTTTTCTTTAATCTTTGAGGGTAAGGTATTGGTGGTTTGTATGGCGGTGGTGGTACATAGGTTTTATTTTTAGGTTCTTCTCCTTTTTCTTGATTTTCCGGGGTTTCAGACTCCTCTGGTTCCTTCTCTTTATTCCTCTCAGAAGTTTCGGGCTCACTCAATCTAGGGTTTGAAGGTTCTTTATAAGCGGTTCCACTTCGTAGAGTAATGGCATTAGCTTTCCCTTTCGGGTTTTGTTGAGGTTGTCCAGGGAACTGTCCTCCAGGTGTAGTCTGAGGGGCTTGGTTTAAAGCTACCTGAGAGATCTGGGTTTCAAGCATTTTATTATGAGTAATGATTTGATCAACCTTGGTTCCTAACTGGGTAATCAATTCGTTAACATGGACGTTTTGGTTCATGAACTCTTTGTTTTGTTGTGTTTGAGCAGCGATAAAATTTTTTACAACTTCATCAAAACTCGGACTTGGTGGTACAGGTTGCATAGGTTGATTTGTTCTTGGGGCTTGGTAACCTTGTTGTCTCGGAGGTGCGGTATTTTGAATAGGGTTATTATTTTTGTAGGAGAAGTTTGGGTGATTCCTCCATCCAGGGTTATATGTGTTCGAAAATGGGTTCCCTTGGGTATAGTTCACTTGCTCGGTGTTGGTCTCATTTAACAGATTGCATTCGGCGGATTGGTGTCCTTGCGTTCCACATATCTCACAATTCGGCGAAACTGCGGCTACAGTATTCGGAGTTGTGTACATATGTTCGACCTTAAGGGCCAACGCGTCCATTTTAGCTTGCATCATGTCTATAGAGCTTAGCTCATGTATTCCTCCTTGGGCTTCCTTCTTTTCCACTATCACTCGTTCTACTCCCCATGATTGATGGTTTTGGGCCATATCCTCGATAAGGGCACTAGCTTCAGGGTAAGGTTTGTTCATCAGTGCGCCACCAGCGGCAGCGTCGATGGTCATCTTAGTGTTATAATGAAGTCCATTATAGAAGGTTTGGATGATTAGCCAATTCTCTAAACCATGATGTGGGCATGCTCTTAATAGTTCTTTATATCTCTCCCAGGCTTCGAACAACGACTCTCCTTGGTGTTGGGTAAATCTAGTTATTAGGTTTCGAAGAAGAGTGGTCTTACTTGGGGGAAAATATCTAGCAAGGAAAACTTTCCTAAGGTCATCCCAAGTTGTTATTGAATTGGGTGGAAGGGAATCTAACCATGATAGAGCTTTATCTCTGAGGGAAAAGGGAAATAATCTTAAGCGTATCGCCTCAGGAGAAGCTCCATTGGTTTTAAAGGTGTCTGCTAACTGAAGAAAGTTTTTTAAATGTTGGTTCGGATTATCAGTAGCGAGACCTGCGAATTGTCTCTGTTGCACTAATTGCAGCAGGGATGGTTTAAGTTCAAAATTATTGGCTGGGATAGCGGGGTTTACTATACTGGAACTAGGTTCCTCGTTTGATGGTTGGGCGAAGTCCTTAAGAGGTCTTCGGTTTTGATCTTCGGCCATAGCTCTCCTATTCCTATGGAAAAACAAACGTGCGCGAGCGTAACGTTCAGGTTCAGCTAGAGGGTCTACTAAACTTCTGGCACTGCGACTCTTTCGCATTGACCGGTGGGTAACAACCTTAGTCTAAATGGTATAACTACAGGGTAATGAAATTTGACGAAATTGGTCCCCGGCAACGGCGCCAAAAACTTGATGCGTGTTTTTCGCAAGTGTACGAACACGTCAGAGTAATATAAAAGATTGTCGAATCCACAAAGACCAAGTGTCAATCTATCGTACCTGTTGTTATGGTGTGTATCTAAGGCAACTAAATATAGGGGTTTTAAGAAGGGTGCAATGGTAAATAAAATGATAATTTTAAATAATAAATAAAAGACAGGCTCGAATGTAATTCACGTAATCAATGATAATCCAGTACTTGTTAATGGAACTACTTATGGGCAATGTTTTCTCCTTTGAAAAGAACTAATTTAACAGGAACTGTCGCTTTCGCGTATTCAGAACCGAGTTGTACTCTCTAATCAACCCCTCCTATTGTCACGGATAAAAAGGAGCGTACTGCGTTAGAGTAGTAAACCTATTTTTAAGAAATGTAGTATCTTAACTAAGTTGAAAAGTATTTTAACCTGGACTTCTTAGCAAAAAGAGGTTCTTATGAACCAGACTCTAAATCTCATAACGCGTCCGAAAATCGTTTTAAAATCACTTTTCTTTTTAATCTAAAAACTCCTAATGAACTAGACAAAGCGCTTTTGGCTGTTTTTGAAATAGTTAAAAACAATTACTTGAATTGAAAGATAAAATAGCCCTTAAGTGTTTCCACGAACAATTATACGGATTACTGGTTTAATTACGATCCTTACATCCTAACCTTTATGGAATTAGTTAGACATGATAAGGTAAATATTCTTTTTATAATTTTTCATAAAAGTAATTTAGTGCGAGTGCGGAAAGTAAATGAATTTAGTGCGAGTGCGAGAAATAAAGTAATTTAGTGCGAGTGCAGGAAATAAAGGAATTTAGTGCAAGTGCGGGTAATAAACGAAAGTAAAGCGAGTGCGGGAAATAAATAAAGTAAAGTGCGAGTGCGGATAATAAATGAAAGTAAAGCAGTGCGAGAAATAAATAAAAGTAAAGCAATATGGAAAAGTAAAATACGAACTGGAATTAAAATGGCGGCAGGATTAACTTCCTCCAGAGTGCTCCAAAACTCGATCACACAGACAGATTACAGACTCGATCACTCGATTGCAGAGACACCCCGATGTGGAATGGTAACTGCTTTGAAACTAATATATGCCTAAAGAAATCTAAGTTTGGATGAAGAAAAACGAAAAAATAAAGTCCTATTTATAGGAAAACTAAATGCGGGAAATGACCAGGACGCCCCTCCACTAAAAAGTGGAGGGAACTGAATTTTTGCCTTGTGGCGCCCGCCACAAGGTCATGGCGCCCGCCATGAGGCCAATGGAGAATGAAAGAGTGGGGATCGTGGGTCTTGGCAGTTGTGGAGTGGTCTTGAGACGTGGCCACGTCATGGCTAACCCCATGGCGCCCGCCACGGTGGGTGCCGTAAGTGCAAAACGCTGAATTTCTAGGTTTTCGTCCGTTTCCACTCCTTTTTCGCTCCTTTTCTTGATTCAAGCCCCGATTACAATCAAAACCTGAAAACAAAAGAAAACAAAGTAATAACATAACAAAATAACAATAAAAGCTAAGAATGCATGCGAAATCGGAGTCAGAAATACGGTGAAATTTAGTGTGATCATCAGCATCTCACACTTAATCACCCTGAAGTAGGATTAAGATCATTAACCTACTTGTTGTTTATTTAGATGTTTTGGTTGTTTTTGTTTAGTGTTAAGTAATGAGATTAAGCCATAATCAAAGATTAAATGGACTCATTACACCATCCTAATAGAAGGATAATAGATGAGAACATTTAAGCTGAGGAAAGCTCCTCAACTTAATCCATGATTAGGCATTAACCTCATGACAAAACAAAGCCTTTATTAGATGGATTTTAGTTAATGATGAGATTAAGAAGTGGATGTTATGATTTGTAAGACAACTTTAGGAGGACTTGTCCATTAACACTAGGGTTAGTCCTTCTTAACCAATTAAGGAAAAATTAGAACCCTAATGCAAGGCCCAAGTTACAAGCTTGATGTCTTAGTGATTATTAGGTGTATTGATTAAAGGATTTAAACACATTAAGGGTTTAACACTTAGGATTAAAGTTATACACTCCATCCTAATAGAAGGATGCAGGCATAAGCTTAATCACAAAGCCTTAAAACCTTTAGGGTTTAGTCCTTGATTATGAGATGAGAGGAGAAGACTCAAAGATGACACAAAGGGCAAATCTCAATGGGGGACTAATCAAACCCTAATTGTTGTCATGCTTGGTTGTTCCTAGGGTTAATGAGGTTTGCAAGGAGATCTTCAGAGAAACCACCAGGAAGGAAGCAGATGAAAGGAGCAAGGAGAAGCAAAACAACTTGCTTCACTTAAGAAGACAAGTTGTTTGGAGGAAGAAGATAAGAAATGAACATGAATGAGCAAGCTCACTCTAAAACACATACAAAATGCAGCAAAGAAAGTATGAAAGAGATGAAAAGAGATTGTGAGAAGTGAAGGCAAATTCACTTCTCACACAACTTACCACCTGAAATGTTAGCATAAGAAATGAAATGCAATGCAAATGAGATGAAATGTGATGATGCAAACCAAAACCAGGAACAAGATCATGAAGTTAATGATGCTAAGAGATGATGCAAACACATGACAAAAGATGAGAATGATCATACAAGCCTAAGGATGCAAATGAGGCATGCATTGAACCATGAACATACATGAAAAGTTATGAAATGCAAATGACATACAACATGGCAAATGAAAGATGCAATGATCAAACATGATTCTAATATGTCCTAAGATGTATCATGAATCAAATGAATGCACAAAATGTCATGGCAAGTCGATGAATGCAAGCAAATGAAAAATGGATGCAAAAGAAGGCACAAATTAGGGTTTCATGCATCATGCAAGGCAAAAATCCAAAACCAGAAGCAAACAACATGATAAAAATTTGAAAATGCAATCAAAGATACCCTAAACCTATACAAACTCACTGCCCAAAGGAGGGGATCCAACTCTTATCCTAGTGAGAGTTATGAATTTCCTAAGATTGCTAGGGTTTTGGGGTGTCTCACAAAGAAAAATGCCAAAAAATTTGAAAATGCAAGATAAAATCAAATCAATTTTATCCTATAAACTACATGTTATGCAAGATGCAATGCCAAAAGAATCATCATCCAACTCTCAAGGGTTAGGCAGAAATGAATTTTTGAAGTTTGAAACAAAATATTGCCCTGAAATGAAATTAAATCCAATGAAAATGATCAAAAGGCATCAAGATCAAAAAAGAAATTTGGTTTGAGAGTTGGACAATGTTTCTCAATGTTTCTAAATGCTATGTGAATTTTTTTGTCATTTTTAAATACCTAAATGTATTTTTAATTAATTAAATTCCATAAATTAATTAAAAATAATCATTTAAATAATTTAAAAATAATTTTTAATGCAAAAAATAAAAATAAAAATATTTTTGTGTTCTGAAAATTCATGAAACCCTTGACAAAAAATTTCATAATTTTTCAATGATTTTAGCTATTTTTAAAAATTCGTACAAATTAAACATAAAACAAATGAAAATAAAATGAATTTAAATGAAAAATGAAAAAGTCAAATGATCTGAGGGCCAGGATTCAAATTCCAGGGGGCGGGAGTTGACTGCGCGCGCTAATGGACGGCCAGAATTCAAACTCACGTAATTATGATTAAGCCCTAATCCAAAACCCTAATTACTTTCAGATGACCGGAACAGTGTTCCGGTCATCTTCTCCGGCAAGCCAAAATCTCAATCTCTCTTAAAACGCATCAAAACCTCACAAAACTCTCCAGAATCAAACTATGAACATCACTAAACATAAACCCTAACACAAATAACATTTATTTTGCGTGAATAAAAGGAAACAAACAAAAACATTTTCACGGGCAAACTTTCAGACAGTCTATACATGCTTGTTTCTGGCTCATTTTCAAAAATAAATAGATCCCCATGATCAGGGCAACATATAGAACAACATTCTAACAAGAAATCAAAGTTCTGGAAAATTTGTTCATCATGTTACCTGAGATTGAGCTTTCAGTCCAGGAGCTTTCTGCTTGCCTCTTTGCCTCAAAATGATCCCAATGATCCCCTTGATGAAGTTATGAAGCTTGGTTGGAGTTTAAAATGGTTGGTTTGGGAGTTTGATGAAGTTTTGTTCAGTGAAGGAGAGAAATCGTGTTTCTGATTGAGGAGGTTTCAGGGACGAATGAGGGTAGGGAAATGATCAGGGGAGCATGTTGAGTGATTCTATGGAGTTTGTTTTTATGTTTGATGCTTGTGTGATGTGTTTCAAATGAAAATGCATAAGAGGCATAAACTTGGTGCTATGGCTTGGAGTGAGTTTCAGGCTTGTGTGTGTAGTATGTTATGTTGCATTTGGTCCACTTATCACAACTAGAGAGGTCAGAGGAGTTGGTGTGGCACAGGCTGATTGGTATGGGGTTTTTGCAAAAAAGTCAAGTTTTGTGTAAGAGAGGTATGGGCTATGGCAGTGAGGGTACAAAGCATGGCTTGGCTGCAGCTTGAATCAGGGAGAGCCATGGAAAAGGATTAGAGGCAATGCAGCAAGTGGACTAGGGTTTATCATAGGTTTTGCAACTTTGTCCAACTTTGGCCCTTTTGAAGTTTCTTGATCCATAAGTCATGAAAATGGGAAAACCTTTAGTGCATTCTGAATTTTAGGCATTGGTTTATGTTTGTACAAAGATTAGAAGTTCATTTGAAAGCACAATTTGTCTTGGCAAGTGGTTTTGCAACTTTGCTTCTTTGGTACATAACTTGAAATTATGTGATTTTTCCCAACTTTGACAAGCCATAACTTTTGATCCAAAATGAATTAGCGTGAGTTCTTGTACTTTTTGAAAAGGGAATGATCCATTCTACAACTTTCATGACCAAAGTTTTCTCATTTGAATCATTTTTGAATCAAAAAGCAAGGGTTGAAAAAGTTTCCCAAAATGGCAAGTTTCCATTACAAGTCATTTTCCCAAAAAGGAAACTTTGCAAATGGCTTGAAATTCTTCAATTTTGTGAACTTCTAACATCTTCTATGATCAAATAAAGATCATACACATCCAAAATGATGAAGATCACCCTTTGGTTGGGTCATTGGGGGCCTCAGATGCCCTGATTTTGCACTGACTTGCTCAAGAAGTCAACTCTTGATTATATGCCTTCCCCATGGAATTTCTTCATGAAACTTGATATGCATGATCCTTATAACATATAGAGACCAATAGAAACAAGAATGACCAAAAAAATTGGAGTTATGGCCTTTGAAACCAAAACCCTAATTCTAGGTCATCTGTGTAGTTAAACCTGGCTCTGCTTCCATGCCATTCTCAGTTCTTGTGATTCTTTGACTTTCTTGACTTTATAAGGATATAATATGATGCTTGAACACACATGGACCCCTTTGAAGTGATTGAAGACCTTTGGAGTGGCTCAAGTGGCTCTTGGATAGCTCAAATCACAAACCCTAGATGCAGATGACTTAGAAGCAATGCAGTGAATCAAAGATGTGGTATGAGATGCTATGATTGAATTTATGCATATGAAAAGATCACAAGCCATGGTGTGAATGGGTGAGGGCAAATTTGGGGTGTTTACATCTGCCCCTATTCAAACATGAGTTAGCTGTGCAGGGTGTAAGCAACGGCTTAACAGTCAAACAAGATAACTTGTGGTTGAATACCAAAGACAGTCCAAAATTTGCACTCACAGAATGAAGAAGAAAAGGGATATAGATTGTAGAAGAAAATAAAGTATGATTTATAAAGTGCGGGCGACGGAGGACGACCATCGAGAAGAGGACGACTGCTGGGGATGAAGCAATGACGGGGACGACCGACACGCTGGGGAAGATGCGGGAAATAAAGCAATGACGGGGACGGCCGACAAACTGGGGATATGAGAGATTATGATGGGAACGGCCATCAAGTAAAGCTATAAGACTCTCTTGGGATTATAGGTAAATGAAGTAAATGATGAGGCATGGTCATCAAAGGTGAAGGACGATCACCTAGCAGGGGACGGCTGCTCTGTTGGGGATAAAATGAGGGACGGTCATCTCAGGTGAAGGACGATCACCTAGCAAGGTACGGTTGCCAAAAGTATCACGACATAGGACGAATGTCGGACGAACAGGTCGACGATGGGGATGGCCATCGGATAAGCATGATGAAGGACGATCATCAGGAGGTGAAGGACGATCACCTAGCAGGGTACGGCTGCTCTCAGGGTTTATCATGACATAGGACGAATGCTAGATAACAAGGTCACCGATGGGGACGGCTGCTGAAAATATTGCGACATAGGACGAATGTCGGATAGGAAGGGGTTCTAATGAATAGAGACTCCACTGGGAATGATGAAGGACGATCATCAAAAAGGGGTGAAGGACGATCACCTAGCAGAGGACGACTGCTAAACATATCACGACATAGGACGAATGTCGGATAAGAAGGTAGTTCAACAAGCTTTGTTGGGGGCTTTGCTGGGGAATAGTAAACACGGACGAGTGTTTACATCCAAGAAATGGAAGGTATAAGTGTTCGGGTACTGTGTATGGATTAAAGACGCGGACGAGCATCCTTAAGACCGTGATACGGACGAGTATCGGGCAGAAACAAACACTGACACATGTTCAGAAATGATGATACGGACGAGTATCAACTGGTTAACAAAGAACACAGACGAGTGTCGAATCTGAGGGGACTCTTCTGGGGAATAATAGACACATATGAGTGTCTAAACTCAAGAAGACCTAAGTGTTTGACACGGTGTATAGATTAAAGATGCGGACGAGCATCCTTAAGACTATGATACGGACGAGTATCAGGTAGAAACAAATGCTTGACGCATGTTCAGAGATGATGATACGGACGGGTACCAACTGGTTAACAAAGAACACGAACAAGTGTCGAATCTGAGGGGATATAAGTGGTATATACAAGATACGGACGAGTATCTGTATGAGTAAAAAGAGGATGAGTAACACGGACGAGTGTCAGAGAAAGTGCATTATAAACAAATGTATGGTTTCCAAAGTGTTTGGGTGACTATGCTGGGGAGGTGACACTGACGGGTGTCAAGGAATTGTATATATGTGTATTTGTGAGTGCAAAGGGGACGCTTTGGCTTTCTACTGGGGATATGACACGGACGGGTGTCAGGGAGTATCTGTATCTTTAGAGAAAGTGCCTTGGCTCTCTGCCGGGGAATTTTGGGGAGCATTCTGTATATCGTTGATGGATTGTCAGTATTCACAAGTGTTTAGTTCGACACATGGCTTATGATTATGCAATATGTTTGATTTTTGCCGTAATGCTCCGTATTAGACGGAATGCTACAGTCTGTGGGGAGAATATGATGTGAATGCTATGATTATGCAAAGATACCGATACGGGATTCGGATCCCGTTGCTGTGAAGATCTTTGACCGATCTGCTTGAAGTGGACATCCCAGCTGGGGATAAGATCATTGGTAGATTTGTCATGTATGGCTATGCTTGGGGGAATAGGTCACTGGTAAATCCATCTCATTAATGAGGGACCCAGCTGGGGTTTGTAGAAGCCTTCTTCACTCTGTTGTGATTTCTTCGCGCGTTGCTCTTCCGGGTAGAAGTTGACACTTTGTGGGGAGACGGTTCCCTGGCTTTTGTACTTGGCTGAGGAGGAAACAACAAATGGCAACTCGGCTGGGGAGAAAGCACCTCCGGTGCTAAGACTGAGTAGATGATGATTTGCCAGCTTGCTGGGATGAAGTTTTCATGCCCCATGTTGTGCTTTGAATACTTGCAATCCTGAAAAGACAGAGAAACGCACAAGTAATCCCGAGGTATCCCTTACCAGATTCCGTCATAAGAGTTTAGACACCCCCGGGAGTAAGTATATTTCCTGCAAGCACGTATTTAAAAGAAGCATCTGTATTTATGCTCTCAGTATCTTATCGGACATTTTTCGCAAATGAAAATAAAATGTACGAAACATGACTGAAAATCTGATTTTATTAATTCATGTGCCCTGAATTGGCAAGATACAGTCCAAGAAACAAATCCCCTGAAATGAGGAGATTGTTACAAATTGAGAGACAAAAGATATTGGCAATGTTGATGACGCTTCAGGGAGCTCCCCTTTGCTATGACTCGTATGACATTTTCCGTTCTTCTCGTCTTGCTTTCTGAAGGAGGCTGGTTCTGAAAGAGACTTGATCCTTTCGAAGCTTTCCAAGTTGTAAGTGATACAGATGAATTCAGAGTACAGTTGTTCGCTTATTCCCTTATTTTGCATGGATCGCCTTTTCGGGTTTTCAATCCATCGGGATACCCTTTTTATCCTGAGTCGTCCAATGCGGCTTTTCGACTCAGCGGGTGTACATTTTTTAATTATTTTCCCTTATTTTTGCCCGAGTCTTTCATTCTGTTTTTGACTCGCCGGGACGCCCTATTTTTGCATGGACTTACATTCTGTTTTTATGTCCAGCGGGTCATTTTATGCGAAGTATTTTTTTAACTGCATCTGAATTCACAGGGGACGGGAAGTCTTCACCATCCATAGTGCTAAGCATCAGTGCTCCACCAGAGAAAACTTTCTTTACTACAAATGGTCCTTCATAGTTCGGAGTCCACTTGCCCCTGTGGTTTGTATGAGGAGGGAGGAGTCTCTTCAGCACAAGATCTCCTACTTGGTACTCTCGGAGCCTGACTTTCTGATCGAAGGCTTTCTTCATTCTCTTCTGATACAATTGCCCATGACAGATTGCAGCCAATCTCTTTTCTTCAATCAGACTCAATTGCTCGTATCGGGATCGGACCCATTCTGCTTCGTTCAGCTTAACATCCATCAGTATCCGTAGGGAGGTTAATTCAACTTCAACAGGTAGGACTGCCTCCATACCATACACAAGCTGATACGGTGTTGCCCCAGTGGACGTTCTGATTGACGTACGGTACCCATGCAAGGCAAATGGTAGCATTTCATGTCAGTCTTTGTAGGTGACTACCATCTTCTGCACAATCTTCTTGATATTCTTATTAGCTGCCTCCACAGCGCCATTCATCTTTGGCCTGTAAGGAGAAGAATTGTGGTGTTGGATCTTGAAGTCCAGGCATAGTTCTGCCATCATTTTGTTGTTCAAGTTGGAACCATTGTCCGTAATGATTCGCTCGGGCACTCCATATCGGCAGATGATATCTCTCTTCAGAAATCGGGCCACCACTTGCCTTGTAACATTTGCATAGGAAGCTGTTTCAACCCACTTGGTGAAATAGTCAATAGCAACCAGGATGAATTTGTGGCCGTTTGAAGCAGTCGGTTCAATCTTGCCAATCATATTAATGCCCCACATGGCAAAGGGCCAGGGTGAAGACATCACATTCAGGGGATTGGGAGGTACATGCACTTTATCCGCATAAATCTGGCATTTATGGCACTTCCTGGCATAAGCACAACAGTCGGCATCCATTGTGATCCAATAATAACCTGATCTTAGCAACTTCTTGGGCCATGGCATGCCCTCCTGCATGGGTACCAAAGGATCCTTCGTGCACTTCGTGCATTAACAAGTTCGCTTCTGTCCTATCAACGCACCGGAGAAGTACCATATCAAAGTTTCTCTTGTACAGGGAACCATCAGCATTCAGGAAGAAACTACCAGCTAGCCTTCTTAATGTCTTCTTGTCATTGGAAGATGCCCCAGGTGGGTATGTTTGATCCTCCAAGAAGAATCTGATATCATGGAACCAGGGCTTATCATCTTTAACAACATCTGCTGCAAATACATATGTCGGTCTGTCAAGTCTGGATACTGCAATTCGAGGCACAAAGTTGGCAGCTTGAACTTTGATCATGGATGAAATGGTAGCCAGAGCATCTGCAAACTGATTCTCGTCCCGAGGGATATACTCAAGCTTGACCGTTGTAAAGAAAGTCAATAACCTCCTTGTATAATCCCTATAAGGTATCAGATGGTCCTGGTGTGTGTACCATTTGCCGTTGGTTTGATTAACTACCAGAGCTGAATCTCCGAACACAGTCAAAGTCTTGATCCTGAGGTCAATGGCTTCCTCAAGACCCATAATGCAAGCTTCGTATTCAGCTTCGTTGTTAGTGCAGTTAAAGGTGAGCTTTGCCGAGAAAGGCATGTGAACCCCCTTAGGTGTAATGAGTACTGCACCAACACCACGACCATTCATATTAACAGCCCCATCAAACATCATAGTCCATTCTTCTTCCGGGTCAGGCCCTTCAGTGTGAATTGGCTCTTCATGATCTTTTGCTTTTATGAACATGATGTCTTCATCAGGGAAGTCAAATCTCATAGGCTGGTAATCATCAAGGGGTTGCTCAGCAAGATAATCAGACAATACACTGCCTTTGATGGCCTTTTGGGATGTGTACTGGATGTCATATTCTGTGAGGATCATTTGCCATCTTGCAACCCGTCCGGTAAGTGCTGGCTTCTCAAAAATGTACTTAACTGGGTCCATCTTTGATATCAATAAAGTAGTGTGGGTCAACATATACTGTCTCTGTCGGCGAGCAGCCCACGCTAAAGCACAACAAGTTTTCTCGAGCAGTGAATAACGTCGTTCACAGTCGGTAAACTTTTTGCTTAGGTAGTAAATTGCATACTCTTTTCGACCAGACTCGTCATGCTGGCCCAGCACACACCCCATTGACTCTTCTAATACTGTCAAGTACATTATCAGAGGTCTTCCTTCGATTGGAGGCATAAGGATTGCAGGTTCTTGCAAGTATTCCTTGATTTTGTCAAAAGCCCTTTGGCAGTCTTCGTTCCACCTGACCGTTTGTTCTTTTCTTAACAGCTTGAACAAGGGTTCACAAGTTGCCGTAAGGTGAGATATGAACCGTGAAATGTAGTTCAATCTACCTAGAAAACCTCGAACTTCTTTCTCAGTTTTTGGTGCAGGAATTTCTTGAATGGCTTTGACTTTATCAGGGTCAACTTCAATCCCTTTCTCACTTACAATAAATCCTAGCAGTTTACCGGATCGTACCCCGAATGTGCACTTGTTGGGGTTTAACTTTAACTGGTACTTCCTCAGACGTTTGAATAACTTCAACAGATTCACCAGGTGGTCTTCTTCTGTGAGGGACTTGGCAATCATGTCATCCACATAACATTCGATTTCTTTATGGATCATGTCGTGGAATAATGTTACCATAGCCCGTTGATAGGTTGCACCAGCATTCTTCAGTCCGAATGGCATCACCTTATAACAGAACGTGCCCCAGGGTGTGATGAAAGTTGTCTTCTCCATGTCTTCAGGTGACATCTTGATCTAATTATATCCTGAAAATCCGTCCATGAAGGAGAATACCGAGAACTGAGCCGTATTATCCACCAATACGTCAATGTGAGGTAATGGGAAATCATCCTTCGGGCTGGCTCTGTTCAGATCCCGGTAGTCTACACACATTCTCACTTTGTCGTCTTTCTTGGGCACAGGTACAATATTAGCGACCCACGGCGGATACCTAGTTACAGCAAGGAAACCGGCGTCCCACTGCTTTTGTACCTCTTCTTTAATCTTCATTGCCATATCTGGGCGAGTACGGCGCAGCTTCTGTTTTACTGGCGGGCAGTCTTCTTTTAAAGGCAGCTTGTGCATAACAATATCGGTGTCCAACCCTGGCATATCGTGATAAGACCAAGCGAAAACATCCACATACTCTCGAAGCATATCAATCAGTTGTTTTTTCACTGAGTCTTGTAGGCAGGCCCCGATCTTAACTTCTTTCACATCTTCTTCCGTACCAAGATTAACCATTTCGACCTCCTCCTGATGAGGAGTGATAACCTTCTCCTCTTGCCTTAACAACCTGGCTAGCTCTTCAGGAAGCTCATAATCTTCTTCAACCCTTTCATCAGCTTGATTGATTGGATTGTCAAAGTCATACGAAGTCATAGCAGTGTTGTTGTCGGTGCAGTCTGGAAGGCATTCTCTGCAAGGGTTTAGATTGTTCATTTTAGTGATCATTTTTAATCTTGTTTTTTAGGAAAAAGTGAGATGAGGTTTTCATTTTGGAAAACATTGCCATTTTATTTTTGTACAAAAAGAAAAAATGAAAAACAGTGAGCGGAAAAGAAAAAAGACTCATTTGCAAAAGATGTCCGATATTCATTGATTGATCTGTTTGCACAAAATTACAAGATGGCCCGATTACAAAATGAGTCTTGTCATCTTGGGCAAGATGCAAGAATTGATGCATGCTTAAAATACAGGAAATAATAATTACTCTGCAGGAGTAACCCTTATAATTTCCTGGGAAGACCAGTTAAGGACTTGGCTCCCCGGGATCCTTGGACGTATCCAGCTCTCCAGGTTGCGGTCGCTTTCTTCCTCGTCTTCCAAGTTGTTCACTGCATCCGGGGTGAGCATTCCCCCGCTGACAAAATTGGGCTTCTTGGCAGCCTTTGATTGATCTTGTTGAGTTGGTTTGTAACCCAACCCAAATCTGTCCTCCTTCTTCTCCACGGGCAACAGCTTGCCCCAGCCTTGGGCAGTCCCCTCTTCAACAACCTTCCTGGCCTGCTGATAAGATGTCATGGAGGTTCCTAGTACAGCAGATGCTTCATTTATGTTCAGGGCTTCAAATCCCTGGCTCATAGTTTCATGGATCTCTCCATCCATCTCAATATACTTATACGTAGCCAGATGGCTAACAAAGATGTCTTCTTCACCATAGATGGTGATGATCTGGCCTTCCCACTCGAATTTCAGCTTCTGGTGAAGGGTAGACGTAACAGCGCCAGCGACATGGATCCAGGGTCTACCCAACAAACAGCTGTAGGCCGGCTGAATGTCCATCACATAGAAGGTAATTTTAAAAGTCTGCGGGCCAATCATCACAGGCAGATCAATCTCTCCAAGCACTGATCTTTTAGAGCCATCAAATGCTCTCACCACCAAATTACTTGGACGCAATGCCAAGCCATCGTACTCCAGCTTCACCAAGGCTTTCTTTGGTAGAACATTGAGTGAAGACCCAGTGTCCACCAGTACATGGGATAGAACAGCACCCTTGCATTCTAGAGTGATGTGTAAAGCCTTGTTGTGGTTACGTCCCTCAGTTGTTAAGTCAACATTGGTAAAGCCCAGTCCATGACTGGTGTTGACATTTGCCACCACAGTTTCTAGCTGATTAACGGTGATCTCCTCTGGCACGTATGCTGCGTGCAAGACTTTTAGTAATGCATTCCTGTGAGCTTCAGAACACATCAGCAGGGATAATATGGAGATCTTTGAGGGAGTTTGGTGAAGCTGATCCACCACTTTGTAATCACTTCTCTTTATAATCCTCATAAACTCGTCTACATCTTGTTCAAAAGATGTCTTCTGAGTTTCTTTGAGAATTGGTTCTTCAGATATCACACTCTTCCCCTTTGCTTTGGCAGCAGCTTCTGCCTCGACATTAGGTCTTTGTAATTGTGAGGCAAAAAGGCGTCCGCTTCTGGTGAAGCCTCCGCCTCCCCCAACATTATCAATCTGTGGAGAAGAGGTTGAAGAATCCAAAGTGATTTTCTCCCCGTTGCAGTAGAGGTCAGAGCCATAATGCCAAGGTATGGCATTACTGCTTTCATATGGAACTGGTCCAGGCACCGTGATGGTAACTGGACTGACTGCTGTAGAGGAGGGTACTGAAATGGTGTGCGGATCGTAGTAAATGGTGACTGGTGACCTGGCAGGAGGTTCCACTGTTTGTTGTTGAAAGCTGTTATTTGGAGGAACACTTGACGGATCATAGTAGATAGTGACTGCTGAGACATCTTCATTAATTGTTGTTGGTGTTGTAGAAGGTCCTGGTGAATAAATGGATGTTGATGTTGTAGAGGAAATGGTTGTTGAAACTTGATTTGTTGAAGTGATGGATGAAGCCATTGTTGATGATATTGATGAATTGGTCGGAATGATGGTTGTTGCAGTTGTAGAAGAGTCAGGAATTGTTGCCAAAGGGATTGCTGGATTTGCAGGTACCGTTGTTGTGATCTGAAGTATACCACTCTTGATAAGACCATCTATGCCGCTTCTCAAATTATCACACCCGTTGACTGAAATGTTGCAGTACCCACAACCGAGATCACACCCGGGGAACATCTGGCACTCTAGAAGCTGAGCTTTAATTTCGACCAGAGGTGTCCGAATCTGTCCAACACTGGTGATTAAGAAAGATGGCTTGTCTTCCTCAATGGCATTAATTCTTGGTCCTCCATGATTGGGCATGGGATTCTTGGTGACACTTGGAGGGGGTGCAAAGTTGAGGGCTTTAGAATCCACCAGGTCTTGGACTTTCATTTGCAAGGCCCTGCACTTCTCCGTATTGTGGCCAGGTGCATTGGAATGGAAAGCACATCTGGCGTTGACATCATAATTTCTTGGGAGATTAGAGGGATCTGGTGGTGCCAATGTCCTTAATTCAACCAAGTTGAGTTTCAGGAGTTGTGGCAACAGGGTGGCATAAGGCATAGGGATAGGTTCAATTACCCTATTTGCATGTGATGGTCTTTGCTGAAAAGGTCTTTGCTGTTGATTGTTGTTATTGTTGTTGTAGGTTCTTTGTGGCGGATACTGAACTTGCTGCTGATAGTATGGTTGTTGTTGTGGTTGATATGCTGGTTGCTGAGGAATCAGAGCTGGAATGGTGACAGCTGCTACTGATTTGTGGACATACTGAGGTCTGCCCCTGCTAGCATGAATGGCATTTGTCTCACCAGTTCTTCTAGGTCCCACAAAAGGCTTCCTGGGGTTACTAGACGAACTTGCACCATTATCAGAAATCTTGCCCATTTTCAGAAGGCTTTCAATTCTTTCTCCAGCTATAACTACGTCGGCAAAACTGGTGGAAGAAAAGGCAGCTAGCCTATCAATATATGTTCCTTGCAGGGTATTCATAAACATGTCGGCCATTTCTCTTTCCGACATGGGTGGCTGGACAGCAGCAGCGAGTTGTCTCCACCTCTGGGCATATTCCCTGAAGCTTTCTCTGGAGGACTGAGACATTCCCATCAAAAGGGTTCTGTTAGGAGCCATGTCCAGATTGTATTGGTATTGTCTGATGAAGGCCTCAGCTAGGTCTTTCCAACATCTGATAGTAGCTCGGGTCAAGTGTGAGTACCACTCCCTTGAAGCCCCAGTCAAATTGTCTTCAAAATAAAACATCCACAATTTTTCATCCATGGTGTATGCCTTAAGTCTCCCCAGAAAGGACTGTAAGTGCGTTCGTGGACAGGAGGTTCCATTGTACTTCTCGAAGCACGGGGGCTTAAACTTGTGGGGAATCCTTACCCCATCCACTAACCCCATATCCATGACATCAAAACCTAGGGAATTTTGAGACTCCAGAGATCTCAACTTCTCAGCAATTTCATCAAACCTTCTATCATAGACTTCATCCCCAGCTCCCATTACAGTAAACTGCTCCTCTTGAGGATCTTCTTGCAAGGTCCTGCCTGCAGTAGTATTTCCTTGCACATTACCCGGGATGTTGACTTCCGGATGTAGATGAGGCCCATATACTGGTGGATTAACATGAGGCTGACCCCTTTCATTGTTACTTGTTCCTCCAGTTCCCAGATGGGGTTCTTTCGGGGTTTGTCTTTCTACCAATGCCCTCAACCTTTCTTGACTTTGGGCCAAGCCATTCATTACTTCCATGAATTGGGTCATTTGGTTTCTCATCTCCAGCCTTTCATTAGCCATCTGGGTTCTGACCTCTGTCAGATCTTGCTGTACTTGGTCCATTTGGATACCAGGAAGATTGTTGCGAGTAGGATACCTGTGCGGACGGTTGAGAGGGAACACCCGACGGCGAGCAATAATTCCTGAATCACAACAGAGTTCAAAACAAAAACCTGCAAAACAAAACAAGAGTTAGTATGCAATGCAGTATGCTTATTTATTTTCCAAGGTATCCGGCTTGGCTCTTGGTTTTGACCCTTCCAGACCCTGAGGAAGATGTTGTGATGTTGCTTGAGAAAAGAAACTCAAATGAAACAAACTAACAAATACATTACAAATGGTGGATCATACATAGTTTGGTTTTTACAACACATGCCCCTGGGGGGTCAAAATACAACATAAAAAGAAAAGTACATGAAATGGAAATAACAACAAGCAAAGAAGTCAAACATCTAATCCAAACTCATCCTCCTTAATCTCCTTCAAAAGTGCTTCAGTTACAGGACCAGCCGGATGCTCTGTAATGTTTATGATAAGAAGGTTTCTGGTGGCAATAGCAGTGGTCAGCTTCTTGTGCCTGTCTTGGTCCTTTGACCTCTTCACACCAGCCCTAAGTTTCAACTCTGAAATCTCTTTCTGGGCTACTAGCAGAGCCTCCTGTTGTTTCTTTTCATTGGCCTCCAATTGCTCAATCCTGGCCTGAGTTCTCTTATCTTCTTGAGTACGAGCTTCAGTGATCCTGACCCACCCAGCTTGACTTTCTTTCAGATAGAGATCAGTCCTAGCCTTCTGAAACTGGGCCTCTTTACAGGCATTCTTCAAAATTTGCTCCCCAGCCCTTGATTTCTTGATGTAGTCCTCTGCTTTCTCAATCCTGGCTAGATGCTCCACCTTAAGCTTTTCCAACCTCTCAATGTCTAGACGACCATCACTCCTCTCCCAGAGGGTCTTCTTCAGGGCTTGAGACAGATTCTCATTCCTCTCCTTCAGTTTCTCAAATTCTTCCAGGCTGACAGTGGCTGGAGGTGGCACTGTGGATGGTCCAGGTGCATCCTCAATGGTGAAAGGCATCCCAGAAATCTGAGCCCTAGCATGAGACCATTCATAATACTGAGCTGAAGCCACATTGTTGCACCTCCCAAGAATGGCCATCCCTTTGGTCTGGATGTTGTCCCAAGCCCAGGATGCTTGTCTGACAACAGCTAGATTAGGTTTTATCTCACAATACAGGGTTTCAGCCAAGTCTTGCACTCTAGGAGGGTGAACCAAAGCATAGCCCAACTGTCTCTTAAATAGCAAAGGATTGTAGTTGATGTAACACTTTACTCCTATCAGAGGTACATTGGGGAACTGTCCACAGCTAGTAATTGTGTCCCTGCCTTTGGTGCTTTGGGTGCACCATCTGATGTCATCTGAAGTCAAAGTAATAAGTTTCTTAGCCCAATTCTTCTGTTGGTGAGGATTCAGGAAGGCATCAGTCTTAGGTAAGTGTTTAAGCAACCAAGTGTGAAACAGGGGAGCACAACATCTCACCAACCTCCCTCTTTGCTTCTCATTTCTTTGGTGAACAGAATAATAGAAATCTCCCAGTAATGTGGGCACTGGGTTCCTCAGAAGGAAAAGATGAATGGCATTCTTGCTGATAAACTTGGGCTCATCTGCAAATAGTATAACCCCATATATACTGAGGGCTAACAATGCACAAACTGCCCTCCATTCTCCCAAGGAGGCCTTCAGGATGGCCTGAGAAGTCAGAAAGTCTAGGTGTAGGCCAGGAATCCCAGCCTTTGTTGTCATGTTCTGCTCAATCAAAATAGGTTCCAGGTATAGTGCTTTTGCCACTTCTTCATTGCTGGGAGAAGTCATTTCAGGGTTGAAGGGGAGACCACCCCTGACAGGTACCCCAATCAATGATGAGAACTCCTCCAGCAGAGGTCCTAGCTGAAATTTCTGGAAAGTGAAGCATCTCAAAGGAGGGTCATAAAACTGTAGGCAAGTGTGGATCAAACTCCTCTGAGAAGGGTCTAGGTCCATAACCATGTCAAGGATGCCTCCGTAATGCTCTCTGAATAATGGGATGTGGTCTGGAGTGATAAGTGTCTGGACCTGCCTGATGCCAGTCAGCACAGGCTCAAAGAAATGGTATGAAATGTTGCTCTTCTTGGGTGCCATGACTGCTGATGAAGAGTTGAAACAAATGCTGATGATGAAGACTGACACTGGAGATGAGCCACTGATAGGCTGAGACTGGTGATAAAAGTAGCTGAAGCAGGCAACAGGGGTCTATGCAGATGAAGGGGTCAAAACCAAGCCAAATATGATGTGGATACCCTGAAAAACAAATAAACAAATGTTAAATGATGCAATGATGATGTGTGCAAATGATATGCAAGGGTTTGTGATCAAGTTGGATCTGATTACTGCCTTGATATAAGTCCATGTATGTCTAAGAAGTCCAGATGGAGGTTCAAAAGTCCAGTAACCAAGGTGGGGGACTCAAATAAAGAGCCACATGTCCAGGGTTAAAATCACAAGAACTGTCCCAAAATGAGGTACTCTTAATCAAAACAAAGTATCAGGGTATGTTGTGGTCAAGGGTACCTGAAAACTTGTAAACAGCCCAACCCCCTCACAGGTGGTGTTCTAAAACAAGGATCCTCAGACTTGGATCAGTTATGAGAAGTGGAAACACTTCTAACCCGGAGGTACAGTGTTTACAATAACCATAAAAGATCCTCCTCTAATTCACCTCAGTTTCTGAAGGTCATAATAAAGGTCATCCAGACTTAGCAGGCTTCCCAGATAGCCCTAGCACTACAGGAGATCTGTAGCACAGAGTTCTCAAGAAGAAACCCACATCTGAACCGTGTTTCATATTCCCGCACCAGACCGAAATGGAATGGGAAAGAACATGAACCACTCTAGCCTAGGTGTCACTCAGGTCCCAGGTATAGGACCTAAAACTCTCAGTAGAACCCCACCCACCAAAGCAAAAACCAGATCCAGCAAGATGACAGTATGACAGTATGATATATAAAGCTGTAAAGAAAGCAGTTAATAACTGTTCATAAAGCAGTAAATAAAGAAAATATGCAAACACAATTAGCACATAACACCCCTAGTAAACACAAATCAAGCAAACGCTAGGAGGAACCCACAAACAGAACCAGAAGCCCTGGTTACAGTATAAGGGTCCCCAGCAGAGTCGCCAAGCTGTCGCTCCCACTAAATGAGGTTAAGTCAAATAGGGTACAGACGCGAACAGTCGGCGAAAAGAGAAAACGAAAAGAGTCGCCAGCTAGGCATTTTTATCCCGAAGGAAAGGTAATGCTGTATAGACCTAGAAAGATATGGATAAGACGGTTGCGAACCAGAGAGACTGAGAAAGGGGGTTGGTTACAACCTGGGAAGGTATTAGCACCCAGATTGTCCGCCGTACTCGACGGGATCCACGCTTAAAAGATTTGTGTTTTAAAGGGGTAGTGTCAGTGCAATTTGTGTATCAAAGCTGGAAAAGAATGCAAGTGTCAGTATAAAAGAAATGTGAAGTGTATAAGAAAAGTGTCAGTGTAAGAAATGAGTGAAGCTCAAGACTATGAGGCTTAAAGAATAATGCTGGAAAGAGGGGGAATATACAGAGACTTTTGTTCGATAACTGTTAAGTTATGCCTATGTATCCTCTCGTGCAATGAGGAAGTCAGAACACAGTAGTTCGACTCAAAGAGACTGAAAGATAAATTGAATTGCTTACTTGTCTATGCTCAAGTGTATGACCTGTCTGGCTCAGGTGCAAACTGTCTTGCATTAGATGGAAGAAGCAAGTTCTCGATTATGAGTGAATGAGATGAGAAAAGAATCCCGGAGGAGACGATTATTGTTTGTTTTTGTGTTTTCAGTCTTTTATTGCTTTTTGAAGTTTGTCATAAGTTAATGAGCTTAAGCCTAAACCAAGGGGTTAGTAAACTCATCACATCCTCCCTCTGATTAGGGGTAATGAGAATACCTTAAGTGTGAAGTCAGCATCTCACACTTAATCACCCTGAAGTAGGATTAAGATCATTAACCTACTTGTTGTTTATTTAGATGTTTTGGTTGTTTTTGTTTAGTGTTAAGTAATGAGATTAAGCCATAATCAAAGATTAAATGGACTCATTACACCATCCTAATAGAAGGATAATAGATGAGAACATTTAAGCTGAGGAAAGCTCCTCAACTTAATCCATGATTAGGGATTAACCTCATGACAAAACAAAGCCTTTATTAGATGGATTTTAGTTAATGATGAGATTAAGAAGTGGATGTTATGATTTGTAAGACAACTTGAGGAGGACTTGTCCATTAACACTAGGGTTAGTCCTTCTTAACCAATTAAGGAAGAATTAGAACCCTAATGCAAGGCCCAAGTTACAAGCTTGATGTCTTAGTGATTATTAGGTGGATTTATTAAAGGATTTAAACACATTAAGGGTTTAACACTTAGGATTAAAGTTATACACTCCATCCTAATAGAAGGATGCAGGCATAAGCTTAATCACAAAGCCTTAAAACCTTTAGGGTTTAGTCCTTGATTATGAGATGAGAGGAGAAGACTCAAAGATGACACAAAGGGCAAATCTCAATGGGGGACTAATAAAACCCTAATTGTTGTCATGCTTGGTTGTTCCTAGGGTTAATGAGGTTTGCAAGGAGATCTTCAGAGAAACCACCAGGAAGGAAGCAGATGAAAGGAGCAAGGAGAAGCAAAACAACTTGCTTCACTTAAGAAGACAAGTTGTTTGGAGGAAGAAGATAAGAAATGAACATGAATGAGCAAGCTCACTCTAAAACACATACAAAATGCAGCAAATAAAGTATGAAAGAGATGAAAAGAGATTGTGAGAAGTGAAGGCAAATTCACTTCTCACACAACTTACCACCTGAAATGTTAGCATAAGAAATGAAATGCAATGCAAATGAGATGAAATGTGATGATGCAAACCAAAACCAGGAGCAAGATCATAAAGTTAATGATGCTAAGAGATGATGCAAACACATGACAAAAGATGAGAATGATCATACAAGCCTAAGGATGCAAATGAGGCATGCATTGAACCATGAACATACATGAAAAGTTATGAAATGCAAATGACATACAACATGGAAAATGAAAGATGCAATGATCAAACATGATTCTAATATGTCCTAAGATGTATCATGAATCAAATGAATGCACAAAATGTCATGGCAAGTCGATGAATGCAAGCAAATGAAAAATGGATGCAAAAGAAGGCACAAATTAGGGTTTCATGCATCATGCAAGGAAAAAATCCAAAACCAGAAGCAAACAACATGATAAAAATTTGAAAATGCAATCAAAGATACCATAAACCTATACAAACTCACTGCCCAAAGGAGGGGATCCAACTCTTATCCTAGTGAAAGTTATGAATTTCCTAAGATTGCTAGGGTTTTGGGGTGTCTCACAAAGAAAAATGCCAAACAAATTGAAAATGCAAGATCAAATCAAATAAATTTTATCCTATAAACTACATGCTATGCAAGATGCAATGCCAAAAGAATCATCATCCAACTCTCAAGGGTTAGGCAGAAATGAATTTTTGAAGTTTGAAACAAAATATTGCCTTGAAATGAAATTAAATCCAATGAAAATGATCAAAAGGCATCAAGATCAAAAAATAAATTTGGTTTGAGAGTTGGACAATGTTTCTCAATGTTTCTAAATGTTATGTGATTTTTTTTGTGATTTTTAAATACCTAAATGTATTTTTAATTAATTAAATTCCATAAATTAATTAAAAATAATCATTTAAATAATTTAAAAATAATTTTTAATGCAAAAAATAAAAATAAAAATATTTTTATATTTTGAAAATTCATGAAACCCTTGACAAAAAATTTCATAATTTTTCAATGATTTTAGCTATTTTTAAAAATTCGTACAAATTAAACATAAAACAAATGAAAATAAAATGAATTTAAATGAAAAATGAGAAAGTCAAATGATCTGAGGGCCAGGATTCAAATTCCAGGGGGCGAGAGTTGACTGCGCGCGCTAATGGACGGCCAGAATTCAAACTCACGTAATTATGATTAAGCCCTAAACCAAAACCCTAATTACGGTTCCGGTCATCTTCTCCGGCAAGCCAAAATCTCAATCTCTCTCAAAACGCATAAAAACCTCACAAAACTCTCCAGAATCAAACTATGAACATCACTAAACATAAACCCTAACACAAATAACATTTATTTTGCGTGAATCAAAGGAAACAAACAAGAACATTTTCACGGGCAAACTTTCAGACAGTCTATACATGCTTGTTTCTGGCTCATTTTCAAAAATAAATAGATCCCCATGATCAGGGCAACATATAGAACAACATTCTAACAAGAAATCAAAGTTCTGGAAAATTTGTTCATCATGTTACCTGAGATTGAGCTTTCAGTCCAGGAGCTTTCTGCTTGCCTCTTTGCCTCAAAATGGTCCCAATGATCCCCTTAATGAAGTTATGAAGCTTGGTTGGAGTTTAAAATGGTTGGTTTGGGAGTTTGATGAAGTTCTGTTCAGTGAAGGAGAGAAATCGTGTTTCTTATTGAGGAGGTTTCAGGGACAAATGAGGGTAGGGAAATGATCAGGGGAGCATGCTGGGTGATTCTATGGAGTTTGTTTTTATGTTTGATGCTTGTGTGATGTGTTTCGAATGAAAATGCATAAGAGGCATAAACTTGGTGCTATGGCTTGGAGTGAGTTTCAGGCTTGTGTGTGTAGTGTGTTATGTTGCATTTGGTCCACTTATCACAACTAGAGAGGTCAGAGGAGTTGGTGTGGCACAGGCTGATTGGTATGGGGTTTTTACAAAAAAAGTCAAGTTTTGTGTAAGAGAGGTATGGGCTATGGCAGTGAGGGTACAAAGCATGGCTTGGCTGCAGCTTGAATCAGGGAGAGCCATGGAAAAGGATTAGAGGCAATGCAGCAAGTGGACTAGGGTTTATCATAGGTTTTGCAACTTTGTCCAACTTTGGCCCTTTTGAAGTTTCTTGATCCATAAGTCATGAAAATGGGCAAACCTTTAGTGCATTCTGAATTTTAGGCCTTGGTTTATGTTTGTACAAAGATTAGAAGTTCATTTGAAAGCACAATTTGTCTTGGCAAGTGGTTTTGCAACTTTGCTTCTTTGGTACATAACTTGAAATTATGTGATTTTTCCCAACTTTTACAAGCCATAACTTTTGATCCAAAATGAATTAGCATGAGTTCTTGTACTTTTTGAAAAGGGAATGATCCATTCTACAAATTTCATGACCAAAGTTTTCTCATTTGAAGCATTTTTGAATCAAAAAGCAAGGGTTGAAAAAGTTTCCCAAAATGGCAAGTTTCCATTACAAGTTATTTTCCCAAAAAGGAAACTTTGCAAATGGCTTGAAATTCTTCAATTTTGTGAACTTCTAACATCTTCTATGATCAAATAAAGATCATACACATCCAAAATGATGAAGATCACCCTTTGGTTGGGTCATTGGGGGCCTCAGATGCCCTGATTTTACACTGACTTGC
This sequence comes from Lathyrus aphaca, assembly GCA_963966055.1. Classification (NCBI taxonomy): domain Eukaryota; kingdom Viridiplantae; phylum Streptophyta; class Magnoliopsida; order Fabales; family Fabaceae; genus Lathyrus; species Lathyrus aphaca. The sequence goes on along the minus strand of OZ014520.1, from coordinate 65,113,144 downwards.
TCAAGAAGTCAACTCTTGATTATATGCCTTCCCCATGGAATTTCTTCATGAAACTTGATATGCATGATCCTTATAACATATAGAGACCAATAGAAACAAGAATGACCAAAAAAATTGGAGTTATGGCCTTTGAAACCAAAACCCTAATTCTAGGTCATCTGTGTAGTTAAACCTGGCTCTGCTTCCATGCCATTCTCAGTTCTTGTGATTCTTTGACTTTCTTGACTTTGTAAGGATATAATATGATTCTTGAACACACATGGACCCCTTTGAAGTGATTGAAGACCTTTGGAGTGGCTCAAGTGGCTCTTGGATAGCTCAAATCACAAACCCTAGATGCAGATGACTTAGAAGCAATGCAGTGAATCAAAGATGTGGTATGAGATGCTATGATTGAATTTATGCATATGAAAAGATCACAAGCCATGGTGTGAATGGGTGAGGGCAAATTTGGGGTGTTTACACTCTCCTTCCACAAACCCATAGTCACCATCATCCATTCAAGATGTAGATCTTTGGTTCCTTTGATTCTAGATCCTTTGGATCTTTATTTGTTGTTTGATTGCAGGGATTCCACTTTATTTTGGTTTTAAAATTCCTGCAAATTCAGATCATGATCATTAAATGTTTTGAAAGAGTTTTGGAAATGGATCAATGCTGAATTTCTGCATATTTTCTGCTGCTGCTTCAGCGTTAACCGGTTAACCATGTGCGTTAACCGGTTAACACAAGTCAGAATTGAATTCTTGGCTTGTTTCAAGCCCTTTTCGGTTCCTCTTTCTTCTTCTTCCTCCTCCTTTTTATTTTTACCTTGGGAAGCACTTTTGGGAGTGATTTCTCCTTAATTTCAATGAACTTTGGGTGTTGATTAGAGTAGTTAATGTTCATCAATTCAAAACTACATTTAAGTGGATTATTTAATTCATTTAAGGTACTTTGCATTAGTGATACATTTTCATGCTTGAATCAACCAAGAAGAGTGATTGAACTTAAGGATGGAAGAATACCATAAGTGCGGCTCAATTTGGTATTCACCTTTAGTTTGGTGCGGTATCGTGTTCGGATAACGATTTACATATCGTTTATCTCGCATGCATTAGCACTAACATTATGCACCTTAATTGGTGGTGGCCGGCCTTATTTGTAGGGTAATTACTTCGTAAATTACTCGGCGATTGCTTAACATAGACCTAAATGTGTCCCGACTTCGGAATAAAAATCTAATTGGGTACTTGCACTTTCGTGGACCGGATCTCTTGTTGATCGTGTAATCCCAAAGTGGTTAATCATATTGCATTAAGAATCGAGACTTATGAATGTTTGATGTGTAGGTGCTTTAGGTCTCCCAATCGCCTTTCAAATTTCATTGAATTCGATTCAGTTTGCCTTGATTAATCTCTATAGTGTAAGACGCTAAGCAGATCCGGTTGTCTTCGATTTTGGTTACTCTTTTGGTTGTGGTTGATTAAGTTCACCATACCATTATTATGTAAATATTATTATACTATTACTACTATTAATATTTTAAATTCTTTCACTTTAATTTCTTTTGTTACTAACATTTAATTTTTTGCACTTTTATTGTCTTTATTCTATTTTGCTTTATTCATCCATATCATGTTTATTATTTGTTCTTATTATTTTAATTGTTGATTTTCCTTTTGTCCATTTGGACACAAAAAACATTAATAAAGGATTAAACTTCTAAAAGACTTGTGACTTTAATTTGAGGACTTTTGGTTACTATCCTTGGCATTGGAATGGAGATTTTTGGACTTAGATTTTAGAATCCCTTCCCTTTGCTTTGATCTTCATGAAGTTGGATTTAGCCTTTATTTGACCATTTGCTAGCTCATAAGGATGGAACTCTTTTGCTCATAATTTGGAATGTCATCAAGTTTTGTTAGATCTTTCTTCCCTTATCTCCTATTTTTCTTTTTTTAGGATAGTCCCTTCATCTCCTCCCATTCTTCAATTTTCAAAACCTTCTCCTTTTTTCAAAGGATTCCTTCTTTTTAAATCATCACCTCTTTAATAAACAAAAACCTTGACTTTTGTCAAGTGGCTTTTACTTTTTTTTATTTTCTTTTAAAATCAATGAATCTAATCATGTTGACCTTAATTCAAAAAATAAAAAGAACCAAACTTATTCAATTTGTTTTGTGCCTTTGTGCACTTTTGTTTATTTTCTTTTAAAAAGTGTCAATTATGAGTTATTATTCTATAGTCGGGTGCAAGTCTCTCAATCTCCATGGTTGTAGTTTGATGTAATTGAGTCTCTTGTCATTTGTTGGGGTTTAGTGGCATACTCGTTGATTTTATCCGAGTTGGCGCCTTCCCCATAATGATGTATGAGTCCATGCCTTCATTCTCATGGTAGATTTGTTTGGCTATCCACTTGAAGATGACAAATTCTCTTCACTTAATAAAATTAATTATAACCCGCCCTTTTCACTATTTGTACCACGAACTACGGGGTTTTGATCTCGCATTGCACTTTGTGGGTACGTAGGCATGAGGTGGTAAACCTCTCCAAACACAAAAATATTAAAAAAAATAATTCTTTTCTCATCCCTCCACTCATATTTTACAAACCATTTTCAAACCAAAAGCAGTAAATTTTTCAAAGGGCTCCCGTGGAGTACCACAGACATTTTGGGTGCGTAAAACCTTCCCATTGTGTAACCTATCCCCTTACCTGTTTCTCTGTTGTGTCTCTTTAGCTTTTTGCTTTTAGATGCATTAAGATTTATTCTCTCTTTTTCCCTTTTCCTTTTGGAATAAAATAAAAGCGCGGTGGCGACTCTGTTTACTTTGAGTTAAGTTAACCAATAGCTTACACTCATGTTTTTTACCTCTATAGCTCCCATTCCATCAAACTTCATTTATTTATAGGATTGGCTTATAAAACAACAATGGAGCTTGTAATCATATGATCCAGAGTTGAATCTCTCGTCGATTGGTGTTAACAAACCAAGAAATATTTGGTTCATCTTCTTCTCTTCTCTTTGTAATCTCTATTTGTTGTGTTTGTATGTAACTTTACCTTGATTAATATATATATATATATATATATATATATATATATATATATATATATATATATATATATATTTATTGCTCATGGTGTTGTATAAAACTCATTTTACAAATTAATGTTGATGATTGCTTTCTTTATTTGGGTTTGAGTTGTTGCATACATGGATGGGTTCAATCCGGATTTAGGATGAACATCTATTAGGTTCTAGATTCTAGAGATAGTTTTAGGCTTAATATTCACTTGGGTATCGACTCTTAATGCCTCAGTGTTATTCGTGTTGTATTGAGATATCGTCGATGCGAGTAATATGGTTGATATCTCGCTATGCATTTGAAATAACCTATGTGTGAGAGATACATGATAATGTTTACGAGTGATTTAGGTTGCGTTGGGAAGTGAGTTTAAGTACTTGATAGGGTAGACAAAATGCAAACTCGAGAGTTCTATCCTTTCCATAGAATGAATTCTTTTATATGTTTACTTTTAATTCCTGCATTTAATTTAAACCCATTTAAAACCAAACTCATTAACATTTAAATTTTTGAACGACAATTCAATAAAACTAATCTTTATGGACACAATAATTTCGCGGATAAAAATTTCCAAAATTTTGTTGCGTCCCGCTTCAACAAAAATGGCGCCGTTGTCGGAGATTGGTGTTCTTATTGAATGACATTGCAATAGTTTCTTTGTTTTTAAGTTTTGTATATATCATATATATTGTCTATTTTCACTTGTTTGTATTGATACTTGTATATGTTTACCATTTTTGTGAATTATACATGTTATCATACTTGTGAATATAATGTATATACTTGTTTCTCTTCACGTTTGCCAAAAGTGTCGTTAGATGTGTAGTTTCGGTTAGAGCTCGAAGAGATGAAAGCAAAGGCGGGAGTAAAAGCATTTGGCACACCCGATGCAACAAGCTAGTTTGTAAATAATAGGAATCGAGCTTACGACGTAAAACAAACATGTTGTGTTTTTTTTTTAATTTTTTATTGTTTTATTATATTAGTATAGGTAGTGTGGTGAATTGGGTAAACAAGTAGAGATTGGACCAGTTCTTAAAATTCTAAAATCTTCACTTTTCAACTTGTTTAATTCAATTTCACCTAATCTTTTAGTATGTTTATAATAGTTTGTTTTAATTTTTTATGTTTGTGTTTGTCCAAGAGCTTGTTTTGAGTATCTTGAGGAAGTTTGAGGTGATTTCCAAGTTGACCATTTCAACTTGCGGAGGTATGGTAATTATATTGTTTTGAAGTTGGTAAACTCCAAGTACTCGTTTATCGCTTTATATAGATTAAGATGTTTAGGATACTTTTCATTCGTACAAATTCCATGCCATTCATTCTTTTAAATTACTTTTTTTTATTTAATCACTTTAATTCCCTTTTTACCCCCAAATGTGTGGAAGTTTTCCATTGTTCATATATGCACGAAGTACCAACACTCTTGTTTTAGCTTGATTTTATTATATTTAATATTTTGTTTATGTTGATTGTATGAAAGCATGAAAATGATCAATGAATTTTGTTTGATTATTGAGCACAACTACCTAAATAAATAGTCAATTCACCTTGTGAGTGTGTGAACTTTTGTTAACCCCTTATGAGCCTTTTTGTCAATGTACATGTTATTTTTAAATTGGATGCTTGTCTATGAGTATTAGCTCATCTTTTTGAATGAATGTTGATTATTTGTTATTTTTGAACCCTCAACCATGTGTTGTTGTTTGAATTATTACCTTGCCTTATAAAGTAAGGAGTATTCACACATTAATGTTGGTTGAATTCAAGTTATGGAGAGCAATTTTTGCTCACTTATGTTATTGGTTTCTATGCGGTTGTGAAAAAATAAAAGAAAAATAAGAAAAAAAAGAAAAGAAAGAAAAGAAAGAAAAGAAAAAAAAATAAAAAGCGAGAAAAGTTTAAAAAGAAAAACGAAAAGAGTATAAAATAATTGTGCTAATAGGTAAGGTGTGTTTGGTGTAACACTTTGGATGAAAGAAGAAGTTTGATTTAAATTTTGTGTTTTAACTTTTGTGAGTTGATCACTCCCTTAAGTTTAAGCAAGTTTTTGTTTCGATTAGCTTTAGGAATAACCCCTTGTTAGTTAACCAAGTCACATTATAACCTTGAAAAACCCTTGTGATTCTTGCCTTTGTATGTTCAATGTAAATTTTTGGATGAATGCATAATTTATTCTTTTGTTTGCAAGCTTATTGGATGGGTGTCAAATCCTCACCTTTGTATGTTTTTCATTCCTCGATGAATTTTGCTAGGTGTGATTCATGTTTTAGCTTGTGTTGTGTTAGATTGTTTGACATGATTTTTGTACTTACGGTTTGTTTTGTTTTCATGTTGTCTAGGATTGCGGTAAGTGTTTACTTTGCTTGTACTTTCTTTTTTATTTGAACCATACATTTGTTTTCTGTTTCAAAACATGTTGATTCGTGATTCTTGGATTATCGTCTTTTGTTTCTTTAAGTTGTTTGAATTTGTTTTAGGACAAACAATGTTTTAAGTTGGGAAGAGTGATGAGTGCTAAATTATTGTGAATTTGAATGTGAATAATTAGGATTCATCGGCTTAATTCGTTTTCTTTTTGTCAATAAACCTCAAATTTACTATATATTCGATAGGGTTTACGTTATAATGTATAAATTATGTTATCGTGTAAATATCATTGAGTTTAATTGTTTTTTATCTCATTTTTGTATGTATACAAGAAATGCTATTTTTTTATTGTCTTATAGAGCATTGAATAAGCTTTCCAACACTTCTGACCAGACCTCAAACGCAGTTACGATTCAAAAGTTATGGTCGAAACAAAGCTGGAAATTTCAATTTACTGTCAGCATCGCCCCGAGCTCGCCGGGCGAAGTTGGGGCGAACCAAAAGCGTGAAAACACTCTTTTTCAAGTAGCAAATGTCGCCTTCATTCGTCGGGTGAACCGGGACTTCACAGGGAGAATATGGACGGACACAAACACATTAAAAGGAAAAAAACAATTTTTAGGTTTTGGTTTGGGTATTTTTGGCTCCAATTCCATCAAACTTCATTTATTCATAGGATTAGCTTATAAAATAACATTGGAGCTTGTAATCGGATGATCCAGAGTCGAATTTCTCATCGATTGGTGTTGACAAACCAATAAATATATTTGGTTCCTCTTCTTCTCTTCTCTATGTAAAATCCATTTGTTGGTGTTTATATGTAACTTTACCTTGATTATATATATATATATATATATATATATATATATATATATATATATATATATATATATATATATATATATATATATATATATATATATATTTATTGCTCATGGTGTTGTATAAAACTCATTTTACAAATTAATGTTGATGATTGCTTTCTTTATTTGGGTTTGAGTTGTTGTAGACATGGACTTATTGAATTGTGATTTAGGATGAACATATATTAGGTTCTAGATTCTAGAGATAGATTTAGGCTTAATATTCACTTGGGTATCGACTCTTAATGCCTCAGTGTTATTAGTGTTGTGCTGAAAGATCGTCGACGCGAGTAATACGATTGATATCTCGCCCTGCATTAGAAATAACCTATGTGTGAGAGATACATGATAATGTTGACGAGTGATTTAGGTTGCGTTGGGTAGTGAGTTTAAGTACTTGATATGGTAGACGAAATGCAAACTCGAGAGTTCTATCCTTTCCAAAGAATGAATTCTTTTATACGTTTACTTTTAATTCCTGCATTTAATTTAAACCCATTTTAACCCAAACTCATTAACATTTAAATTTTTGAATGAAATTTCAATAACACTAATCTTTGTGGACATAATAATTTCCCGGATAAAAATTTCCAAAATTTTGTTGCTTCCCGCTTCAACAAAAATGGCACCGTTGTCAGAGATTGGTGTTCTTATTGAATGACATTGCAATAGTTTCTTTGTTTTTAAGTTTTGTAGATATCATATATATTGACTATTTTCACTTGTTTGTATTGATACTTGTATATGTTTACCATATTTGTGAATTATACATGTTTTGCATACTTGTGAATATAATATATATACTTTTTCTCTTCACGTTTTCCAAAAGTTTCGTTAGAGGTGTAGTTCCGGTTAGAGCTCGAAGAGATGAAAGCAAAGGCGAGAGTAAAAGCATTTTGCACATCCGGAGCAACATGCTAGTTTGTAAATAATAGGCATCGAGCTTACGACGTAAAACAAACATGTTGTGTTTTTTCTTTAATTTTTTTTATTGTTTTTATTGTATTAGTAGAGGTAGTGTGGTGAATTGGTTAAACAAGTTGAAATTGGACCGGTTCTTAAAACTCTCAAATCTTCACTTTTCAACTTGTTTAATTCAATTTCACCCGATCTTTTAGTATGTTTATAATAGTTTGTTTTAATTTGTTATGTTTGTGTTTGTCCAAGAGCTTGTTTTGAGTATCTTGAAGAAGTTTGAGGTGATTTCCAAGTTGACCATTTCAACTTGCGTATGTATGGCAATTATATTGTTTTGAAGTTGGTACACGCTAAGTACTCGTTTATCACTTTATATAGATTAAGATGTCTGAGAAACTTTTCATTCGTACAAATTCCATGCCATTCATTCTTTTACATTACTTTTTTATTTAATCACTTTAATTCCCATTTTAACCCCAAATGTGAGGAACTTTTCCATTGTTCATATATGCACGAAGTACCAACACTCTTGTTTTAGCTTGATTTTATTATGTTTAATATTTTGTTTATGTTAATTGTATGAAAGAATGAAAATGATCAAGGCATTTTGTTTGATTATTGAGCACAACTACCTAAACAAATAGTCAATTCACCTTGTGAGTGTGTGAACTTTTGTTAACCCCTTTTGAGCCTTTTTGTCAATGCACATGTTGTTTTTAAACTGGATACATGTCTATGAGTATTAGGTCACCTTTTTGAATGAATGTTGATTATTTGTTTTTTTGAACCCTCAACCATGTGTTGTTGTTTGAGTTTTTACCCTGCCTTATAAAGTAAGGAGTATTCACACATTGATGTTGGTTGAATTCAAGTTATGGAGAGCAATTTTTTCTCACTTATGATATTGGTTGCTATGCGGTTGTGAAAAAAGAAAAAAAAAGAAAAAAAAAAGAAAAGAAAGAAAAGAAAAAAGAGAAAAGTTTTGAAAAAGAAAAACAAAAAGAGTATAAAATAATTGTGCTAATAAGTAAGGTGTGTTTGGCGTAACACTTGGGATGAAATAATTAGTTTGATTGATATTTTGTGTTTGAACTTTTGTGAGTTGATCACTCCCTTAAGTTTAATCAATTTTTTGTTTCAATTAGCTTTAGGAATTACCCCTTGTTAGTTAACCAAGTCACATTACAACCTTGAAAAATCCTTGTGATTCTTGCCTTTGTATGCTCAATGTGAATTTTTGGATGAATGCATAATTTAGTCTTTTGCTTACAAGATTGTTGGATGATTGTCAAATCCTCACCTTTGTGTGTTTTTAATTCCTCGATGAATTTTTGCTAGGTGTGATTCATGATTTAGCTTGTGTTGTGTTAGATTGTTTGGCATGATTTTTGTACTTAGGATTTGTCTCGTTTTCAGGCTGTCTAGGATTGTGTTAAGAGTTTACTTTGTTTGTACGCTTTTTTTTATTTGAACCATACATTTGTTTTCCCGTTTTCAAAACATGTTGTTTCGTGATTCTTGGATTATCGTCTTTTGTTTCTTTAAGTTGTTTGACTTTGTTTGAGGACAAATAATATTTTAAGTTGGGAAGAGTGATGAATGCTAAATTGTTGTGAATTTGAATGTGAATAATTAGAATTCATCGGCTTAATTCGTTTGCTTTTTGTCAATAAACCTCAACTTTACTATATATTCGATATGGTTTACGTTATAATGTATATATTGTGTTATCGTGTAAATATCATTGAGTTTAATTATTTTTATCTCATTTTTGTAGGTATACAAGCAATGGCATTTTTCATTGTCTTATAGAGTATTGAATAAGCTTTCCAACGCTTATGATCGGACCTCAAACGGAGTTACGGTTCAAAAGTGATGGTCGAATCAGTGTTGGAAATATCAATTTACTGTCAGCATCACCCCGAGCTTGCCTGGAAAAGCTGAGGCGAAGCAGAAGCGTGAAAACACTATTTTTGAAGTAGCAAATGCCGCCTTCATTCGTCGGGTGAATCGGAACTTTGTCGGACGAAACTTGACAGACATAAACACATTAAAAGGGCAAAAACACAATTTCTAGGTTATTGTTTAGGGATTTTTCTCCCACTCCATCAAACTTCACTTCTTCATAGAATTAGCCTTGAAAACAACAATGGTGCTTACAATCGGATAATCTAGAGACGAATTTTTCGTCAATTGGTGTTGACAAACCAAGAAATGTTTGGTTCCTCCTATTCTATTCTCTTTGTAATCTCCATTTGTTGGTGTTTGTATGTAACTTTACCTTGATTATATGTATATTTATTGCTCATGGTGTTGTATAAAACTCATTTTACAAATTCATGTTGATGATTGCTTTCTTTATTTGGGTTTGAGTTATTGCAGACATGGATGGGTTAAATCTAGATTTAGGATGAACATCTATTAGGTTCTAGATTTTAGAGATACATTATGCTTAATATTCACTTGGATATCGACACGTTATGCCTCAGTGTTATTCGTGTTGTGCGGAGAGATCGTCGACGCCAGTAATACCGTTGATATCTCGCTTTGCATTAGAAATAACCTATGTGTGAGAGATACTTGATAATGTTGACGAGTGATTTAGGTTGTGTTGGGTAGTGAGTTTAAGTACTTGATATGGTAGACGAAATGAAAACTCGAAAGTTCTATCTGTTCCAAAGAATGAATTCTTTTATACGTTTCCTTTTAATTCCTGCATTTAATTTAAGCCTATTTAAACCAAACTCATTAACATTTAAATTTTTGAACGAAAATTTAATAACACTAATCTTTGTGGACACAATAATTTCCCGGATAAAAATTTCCAAAATTTTGTTGCTTCCCGCTTCAACAAAAATGGCACCATTTGAATGACATTGCAATAGTTTCTTTGTTTTTATGGTTTGTAGATATCATATATATATATATATATATATATATATATATATATATATATATATATATATATATATATATATATATATATATATATATATATATATATATATATATATATATATATTGTCTATTTTCACATGTTTGTATTGATACTTGTATATGTTTACCATATTTGCGAATTATACATGTTTTGCATACTCGTGAATATAATGTATATACTTTTTTCTCTTTCAAATTTTCCAAAAGTTTCGTTAGAGGTGTAGTTCCGGTTAGAGCTCGAAGAGATGAAAGCAAAGGCGAGAGTAAAAGCATTTGGCACATCCGAAACAACATGCTAGTTTGTAAATAATAGGCATCGAGCTTACGACGTAAAACAAACATGTTGTGTTTTTTTTAAATTGTTTTTATTTTTTTTATTGTATTAGTAGAGGTATGGTGGTGAATTGGTTAAACAAGTTGAAATTGGACCAGTTCTTAAAATTCTCAAATCTTCACTTTTCAACTTGTTTAATTCAATTTCACCCGATCTTTTAGTATGTTTATAATAGTTTGTTTTAATTTGTTATGTTTGTGTTTGTACAAGAGCTTGTTTTGAGTATCTTGAGGAAGTTTGAGGTGATTTCCAAGTTGACCATTTTAACTTGCGGATGTATGGTAATTATATTGTTTTGAAGTTGGTACACGCCAAGTACTCATTTATCGCTTTATATAGATTAAGATGTTTAGGAATGTTTTCATTCGTACAAATTCCATGGCATTCATTCTTTTACATTACTATTTTTATTTAATCACTTTAATTCCCATTTTACCCCAAAATGTGAGGAAGTTTTCCATTGTTCATATATGCATGAAGTACCAACACTCTTGTTTTAGCTTGATTTTATTATGTTTAATCTTTTGTTTATGTTGATTGTATGAAAGCTTGAAAATGATCAAGACATTTTGTTTGATTATTGAGCACAACTACCTAAAAAAATAGTCAATTCACCTTGTGAGTGTGTGAACTTTTGTTAACCCCTTTCGAGCCATTTTGTCTATAAATATTAGATCACCTTTTTGAATGAATATTGATTATTTGTTTTTCTGAACCCTCAACCATGTGTTGTTGTTTGAATTCTTACCTTGCCTTATAAAGTAAGGAGTATTCACACATTTATGTTGGTTGAATTCAAGTTATGAAAATCAATTTTTGCTCACTTATGTTATTGGTTGCTATGCAGTTGTAAAAAAAGAAAAGAAAAAAAAGAAAAGAAAAAAAAAGAAAAAAGAGAAAAGAAAGAAAAGAAAAAAGAAAAAAAAAAGAGAAAAGTTTTGAAAAAGAAAAACAAAAAGAGTATAAAATAATTGTGCTAATAAATAAGGTGTGTTTGGTGTAATACTTGGGATGAAAGAAGAAGTTTGATTGAAATTTTGTGTTTGAACTTTTGTGAGTTGATCACTCCCTTAAGTATAAGCAAGTTTTTGTTTCGATTAGCTTTAGGAATCACCCCTTGTTAGTTAACCAAGTTACATTACAACCTTGAAAAACCCTTGTGATTCTTGCCTTTGTATGTTCAATGTAAATTTTTGGATGAATGCATTTAGTCTTTTGTTTGCAAGATTGTTGGATGAGTGTCAAATCCTCACCTTTGTGTGTTTTTCAATCCTCGATAAATTTTTGCTAGGCGTGATTCATGATTTAGCTTATGTTGTGTTAGATTGTTTGACATGATTTTTGTACTTAGGATTTGTTTCGTTTTCACGTTGTCTAGGATTTTTGTAAGTGTTTAATTTTCTTGTACATTCTTTTTCATTTGAAACATACATTTGTTTTCTGTTTTCAAAACATGTTGATTCGTGATTCCTGGATTATCGTCTTTTGTTTCTGTAAGTTGTCTGACTTTGTTTGAGGACAAACAATTTTTTAAGTTGGGAAGAGTGATGAGTGCTAAATTATTGTGAATTTGAATGTGAATAATTAGAATTCATCGGCTTAATTCGTTTGCTTTTTGTCAATAAACCTCAACTTTAGTATATATTCTATATGGTTTACGTTAAATGTATATATTGTTTTATCGTGTAAATATCATTGAGTTTAATTGTTTTTATCTCATTTTGGTAGGTATACAAGCAATCATATTTTTTCATTGTTTTATAGAGCATTGAATAAACTTTCCAATGCTTCTGACCGAACCTCAAACGGAGTTACAGTTCAACAGTTTTGGTCGAAACAGTGCTGGAAATTTCAATTTACTGTCAGCCTCACCCCAAACTGGCCGGGCGAAGCTGAGGTGAACCAGAAGCGTGAAAACACTCTATTTGCAGTAGCAAATGCCACCTTCATTTGCCGGGTGAACCAAAACTTCGCCGGACGAAACTAGATAGACAGAAACACATTAAAAGGGCAAAAAACAAAATATTTAGGTTATGGTTTAGGTATTGTTTGCTCCCACTCCATCAAACTTAATTTCTTCATAGGATTATCCTAGAAACAACAATGGGGCTTGTAATCGGATAATATAGAGACAAATTTCTCGTCGATTGGTGTTGACAAACCAAGAAATGTTTGGTTCCTCTTCTTCTCTTCTCTTTGTATTCTCCATTTCTTGGTGTTTGTATGTAACTTTAGCTTGATTATATGTATATTTATTGTTCATGGTGTTGTATAAAACTTATTTCACAAATTCATGTTGATGATTGCTTTCTTTATTTGGATTTGAGTTGTTGCAGACATGGATGGGTTAAATCTAGATTTAGGATGAACATTTATTAGTTTCTAGATTTTAGAGATATATTAGGCTTAATATTCACTTGGATATCGACTCTTAATGCCTCAGTGTTATTCGTGTTGTATTGAGAGATCGCTGACGCGAGTAATACAGTTGATATCTCACTCTGCGTTAGAAATAACCTTTGTGTGAGAGATACATTATAATATTGAAGAGTGATTGAGGTTGCATACAACATGGTAGTGAGTTTAAGTATTTGATAGGGTAGACGAAATGAAAACTCGAGAGTTCTATCATTTCTAAAGAATGAATTCTTTTATACGTTTACTTTTAATTCCCACATTTAATTTAAACCCATTTTAACCCAAACTCATTAACATTTAAATTATCGAACGTCAGTTCATTAATATTAATCTTCGTGGACACAATAATTTCCCGGATAAATACTTCCAAATCTTTTGTTACTTGCCGCTTTACCGCTTCAACACATTAAACTCCTTGAATAAGGGTTCCAACAACAATAACAACCCTATTTGAAGTTAATAAACCGTAATATATAATTCAATGGGTAATAAATAGTCGTTGATTTGGATGTTTGTGTAACATTTTGTGACAATGTTGACTATTACATATTCCGGGTTGAGTTTTTTCAAACTCAGAATGAAGTTCTATATCGAGGATATGTATCTCAAGAAATAAATACAAAATGAACTTCACCTATATGAATTCTGAGAGCACATGACTATAAATAGTTCTAGGCGAGAGATGTAGGCGAAGAACCACTAAAGAGTGCGTGTAAGGTAACACATATTTAATCACAAGGAAAATAATAGTTCAAAGCATTTCTACCTAACATTCCGATTAGACTTTACATTGTCCTTACTAAGATTAAGTCCAAATAAAAAGATACTTAACTGTATTAACATTCTTTTCCTCTCTTTTTCTGGAATTGGTCTTGTCATTATTAGAACAAGTAGGGGATTATTGTATATTATAAACAATTAATAATTTGGGTGTGTTCCAAAATGACAAGAAAATATTAAAGTGAAGATTAATTTTTGAATTCAGAAATAGGCAACACTTGTGAAGTGTTCTACTAGGTTTGAATTCAGAAATATGCAACACTTGTGAAATGTTGTCGTAGGTTTGAATTCATAAATAGGAAACACTTCGTAAAGTGTTGCATAATGCGAAACAATGCAACCTTTTTGAAATCTGTTGATGTAGGCGAAACAATGAAACATTTGATAAAAGTGTTGTTGTAGGCGAAACATTGCAACATTTGGTAAAAATGTTATTGTAGGCGAAACAGTGTAACATTTGAAAAATGTTGATCTAGGTGAAACAATGCAACATTTAGCAAAAATGTTGCTGAAAGTGTGTTTCATCGAGGGTCGCAACCTTATGAAACAACACCAGTTTTTCCTATAAATTGAGCATTTCAGATTCAGAAAAACAGACTAGAAAAGCCTATCCTCTTCACACAAAATTTCAGATTTCATCTTCCCTCCATTCGAGTTTTCACCGGTCTTATGCAAACACGAGTATAAGCTGAATTATTCTGGGTATTCATATGTAGAAACTCTAAGACAATTTGGGAGTGCTTGGAATACTATAAAGAAAGTGATTTGTTCACGAATTTAGCCGCGATCAATTTCATTATAATTTAAATTTCTAACAACTAATATATTCTCAATGTTCATGTCTTATATATATATATATATATATATATATATATATATATATATATATATATATATATATATATATATATATATATATATATATATATATATATATATATATATATATATATATAAAATTTATTATTAGTCTCTTAGAGTAACTTATGTAATTGATATTTTTTAGTAAATTTAAATATATATTAAATATAATCAACAATATTTGTTTAATATGCATAATCTAATACATTTTTGTTTATATTTGATTATAGAGGTAGTAGTGGTAAATGGAAACAGTTACACCATTACAATAATAGCAAGATGATGATCACTTTGAAAGCCGACTTTGCATGATTTTGGTGGGTGAAAAAGTGAGTAAAATCTCGAAGCAAGAGAAGCAAAGCTTTGAATGATGAAAAAGAGAAATGAGAGAGAATGAAATTGAATATGGTTCCAAAATCGAAAGGCATTGCTTTGGGAACAAGAAGCCAAAATAATATGGCTAAGGTCCCCCCACTTGATTTAACACAATCACACCAAATGGCCAGCCTTGGTCGGTGACTAGGAATGCTTATGGGACCCTATTTACATCAATTTTCAGAATGTTTTCATTAAAAGGATCAACTGTAACGTTTAATACACCTTTCTCATTATTCCTTTCCTTTTCAAATCTCATCTCTCCAATTTATAGTTTGAGATATTATTAAGCTTGTTTGTAAACATGCTGGTTTTTTTTGGGGGTGTAATTAGAAATTTTTTGTGTAGATATAGCAATATATATAGATCTTTGTATTCATGGGCCAGACAGAATGTGCTTCAAACATTTCCAACATGCCACATTTGCCTTTTGTTGTCTTACCAAGTCATTGCTGGCTGTTATCAAGTAAATTTATTTTATTCTTATATTATAATATTTTTATATGTACATGTGTTTTTGTTTAATTATATTAATTATTTCTCAATTAAGAGTTTTGATTAATTGTTGATCAAATTAAGTAGTAAATCATATTAAAATTTTATTTTAACAATAAAGGATTTAATTAATTGATATTAATTCACTATGAATATATGTTTGGAATATTTCTCTTAAAATAATGAAAAATATAATTAATTACTATATATATATATATATATATATATATATATATATATATATATATATATATATATATATATATATATATATATATATATATATATATATATATATATGTTTTTTTTTATAAATGGAAGAGTTCAAACACACCAAAAACTTTTATGTGCTAGACAAAGTGAAATGGCTTTTAGAATTTTGTTGTTTGTCTATTGATTGCATGTTTTGATTATCTTTTTAGTAAATGAGTTTCCAAACTATTAGGTTTATGCACATATCTTAGAATCGAGCATTTTCATTAAAATATTTTGTTACATGCATAAATAAGGTCTTTGAGCTAAAATTGATGCAAAATGATTCAGGTCAATAAATCTATAACTTAAATTAAGAAACTCATACAAGCATGATTTCAGTTAAACATTGACTCAATTTAAGTTATGAACTTTTTTTTCTTCTTCTTTGGATTGTAATTCAAATCAAAGAAATGTGAGACTTGAATCATGAGCTAAATGAGAAAATAAGAGTTTGTCGTTAGAAATGTGATTCAAATCACAAGATCTTCTTACTCGAATTAAAAAAGAGATTGATTCAAAGATTTCATTGACTAGAATCACATGACTCGAATCAAACTTGCACATTCTTCATTTTATGTTCTTTACTCAACTCATTCTCTCATTTGACTAAAATAAATTCTTTTCCTCTTGAATCAAATCAAATGGTAAATTTTACTCTTTTTTAGTGTATAGTCTCAAGCACATATATAAATAAATTTGTGTCACTCTAACTCATAACTCTCATTATTATTGACAAACCAACTGCATTTTGTTAATCACACCAACTTCCTGTCTCAAATCAAACTTGAATAAATACTTCATTGGGTGTTGATTTCGTGAGATTTGATTAGATGTTGTGTGAGATTCTTTTTTGAGTAACTTCAATTTCAACCTCTCACAAAGTTACCATTGTTGTGCGTGTGTGTTTCTCTTCTCTAAAAGAGTGTGAGATCTACTATGAGATGATTCATTAGGTATTATGATGCATTGTGTATATTCATTTTTAGATAGAAGAATCGAGTTGTAATTGTGTTTGGAGATTATCAATCTAGTGAAAGAAAATATGAGATTTTTTCTCCAAGGAAAATTTCGCTAGGATCGAGTGAAGATGGTTATAGATGAAATTTTAAAGTGATTTGCTTCTGAGAAGGTGAATTGATTCAAGGTCGAGTGAAGATCTTGAGGAATCACACATTAGTGAGATTTATACATCGAAAGGAGAATCAAATTTCAGATCTGAGTTGTTGAACATTTGTTTGAAGTTTTCAGTATTGTCTATGATTATTATATTATATTAAAAAAACACTTTGTAAATTCTATGAATTTAATGAAAGACTAAAAAATATTCAATGGCTTTCCCTTGGAGACTGTATTACCTGCTAGCAAGGATGAATGCATTAAACCATTATAAATCATGGTGCACATTCTCTCATTTCCTTACTCTTTTTTTTTTGTATAGGATTACGGGTTTGGGTTTTAATCGAGTTCTATAATTGAACGTGGCTAAGTTTTCTTGCTTATGGCGATTAAATGTTTAAGCGTAGGCCAATGATAGATCTAATCTACTAAATATTAGTTTTTGCGATTATATTTGTACAAAATTGTAATATTAGATTGATATTTCAGTTAATAAAATCCAGTTCAAACATCTTATGTGAATTGAATCTGTTTAATAGGGGAATTGCATGTTTTCATACCCTAAATTTTGACCCTAAGATACCCACACACCCATTAGCTCAATGGACAATTTTGAAGTTTACCGGCTCACATCCCCGCAGTGAATCAGAATTCCTGAGTCCCCCAGAGGATTCAGGCAAATGATCAATCATAAATTCCTAAGATTTTATACCTTTTAAAAATCCTAAAATGATTAGGTAATCTCAAATGGTGAAGATTCATGCAAAGATTGCAAAAATTTCCAGTGATCTGAGCCCTAAGGCCTCAGTGTCACAAATTATGGTTTTTAGTCGACACTGCCCTCCAGAGGAATCTTTTCATGGGAAAATGATCCAAGACTTCCACATGTCATCTAATAAGCTCAATACAACCCTAATAGATCATCTACAAGTGTGAATCAAATTCAAGAGATTATGAGATCAAGAATCACAAAATTAGGGTTTCATAATGCCCAAATTAGGGTTTTAACTGATCGGGGAACCCAAAGTTGAAATTTTCATCTGGACATGAGCCAATACAATAGGGAATGGTTTAAATATATCACATACACCTTATAAGTCCATTCACAAGTTTGAAATACCTCAGAGGATACCTAGTCAAAAAATAAAAAATTCGGGGTACCCACTATAATTTTCATTTGGACCAAAAAGTCAAAGTTTGAATTTTTGACCTAAAATGATCCGCATGATCTATATTACAAGAATAAATGGCCCATGGATGCATTTGATCACAAAAAATCAAGAATTTGAAGATAACTTGTAAAAGGGGCTAACTTAGAAAATATGATTTTTTTCTAAGTTATGAGAAAAAATGTGCATGTACCCTACTTCCAAGCATCATAACTTGTGATCCAAGCATCATATTTTTGTGAACCAAAGATCAAATGATATATTTCATCACACACTACAAAATATTCAAATACATGAAACTCCAATTCTTCATGAATTTTAAGTTGTAGGATGATCAAAATAAAAAAAAAAGTTGAATGTTTCAACATATTGACAAAATCTGTCTAAGTTAAAAAACAGTCAAAACACCAAAACTTGGAGGCTTTTTACACATAGTTCCAAGCTGATTCAGATCTTCATATAAACACCAATGTTCTTACAAATCATACCAACAATTCAAAGAAATAATTGACATGAAAAGATCTCACTTGAGCATGGAGAAATCCTTTGCCAAACACTTCATGTCATAACTATTTTGCAAAAATAGTTTTGAACCAAAACTTGAAGTTGAGATTTTATAAGTTAAAGATAACTATTAGCTGGTCAAGAGCATCTTAATCATCATTACAAACCTGAGCCAACCTGCAAATTCATGATCACAACCAAGAAGCTTCCATTTTGCATTCATAAATTTCAACACCTATCACTTGATCCAATGGCTAAAATTCTTCAAAAAGGTATATCCTAGAATCTTATGAACTTCAGTCAATTTGCCTTCATAAACAAAGATTAAAATGTCTGCAAAATGTGAATTTGGATAAGGCTAGTGTGATCTATTTGAGATAGTAATTGAGTGTCTTGAGTAGCAAGTAATGATGCATAATAATGACTAAGCTCATAAGCCTTATCCCTTAAACAAGAGGAAAACCACTTCAACAAGTCTCTTCCAATATAAATACAGACTCTCATTGATCATAATAATTACACCAAAGCATTACAATTCTCAACTTTCTCTTTATCCCTTCAAAAGACTCAAAACTTGACATTTTTAGCAAACACCATAGGATTTTGAGTTGTGACCATAATCAACTCAATCCAATTGCTCAAACACATCACATATGATGTATATGAGGTATCCAAACACCTAAACCACCTCTGCAACACCTCTAGCCAAATATCATCCTTCAACCAAGCCATTATGCATTCATTCGGCAACTTGGATACCAAAACTTGATCCAAGAGTTTTCAAAGGAGTTCAAAGCTTGTAATCCACTAAACATCATACAAGGAAGCTGTCCAAATCAACAAGAAACATCTATAACACCCCCTTCATCGAAATCAAAGTGCTCGTGCTTCATCCACATTCAAGTAAGCCTAAACATGGTCATTTCATAATGCATGCATATTTCCCCGCACTATCATTTTGCCAATTATTTATGAACATATTTTAAGTGTTTCCCCTCAATCAATTGCACAAAGTCATCCATGTATAGAATTTTATGAGGCTTAGGCCAAAACTAGGGTTTATCTGTTCATGTTCATATATCTCTTTGTGCACTAAAAATAAATGAAATAAATGAGTTTCATCATGTTCGTGGGATCAAAACACACAACTTTGGTCTTTATTTCATCTGAAATGGATGCCTATTCCATTAGATCGGATCGTTTTTGCAAATCTAGGCCAAATGAAGAACATGCGTGTGTTCTTCATATGTTCTTGGCGACCTTTTTCAAAAAATTGAATTTTTAAATTTGTAAGTTATTTTAATTAATTTCAAAAATTAATAACTATTTGGTTTTATTTTTATCATTTTTTATTGATTCTTTTTTCAATATTTTACAAAAATATTTAAATATTTTATTCCATGAAAAAATCACAAAAAAAAAAATATTTTTTAATATATTTTAAATTTTCATAAAGAATTAATTTTATTTGTTTTTCAACATTTTTTTAAATGATTCTTCTTCTTGATTTTTCAAACACAAATGAATCACAAGTTATCTCATGGATAAAACATAATTTTTCAAATCTTGACCCAAGTTTATAACTTGTTTTTCTTTATTGTTTGAAATTTTCAATCATTTTATAATTTTTATTCAAAGAATAATCATTTAAAAATAGAATTTAGGGGTTTTCAACTTACACCCTCAAATTCAATTGTTTTTACACTCATGGGCCTCTATTATAGTGTAAGTCCCAACCCATTTTTTTAAATATAGACCATTAGGGTTTATATCGGCTATTTTCAAAAACTCGGCGCAATCACCTTTTTCACAGAACTGTAAATTTCTTTCTTTGAATTTCTTTACATATAACTCTTTGTTTTATAAAATGAATTGTACAAATGTGTCATGGACAATATTTTGTGTTTAGGACCCATTATTTTGTTTTAAACTTTCTTCGGTCTGTTTTAAAACTCCACTAGGCTTCCGTATAAGTCCTGATCTCCCCAACTATTTTTACAAAAAAAATTCAATTTCCTAAATAGAGATTCATGGGCCACTTGTTTACAAGTCCCATTCATTTTTATTTTTTCATCTTCATAACTAAATATCTAATACACCAACTACTAGACTGAGCTTCACTCTGGTGAACTACTTTCTAGGCGGTAGGCCGCTTTTCAGCACCCAAGTCCCACCCTATGTATGAAATCATCAGATAATTAAAATACACAAACTTTCATAGGCATTCTTATGTATTAGCCCTATTATTGGCTTATGAGCCATCTTTTCTCTCTCTCTAACTTCTTGCTGTTTTCTTAATCTGATGTTTGCTTGTTAAAATAGATTTCTTATTCAAAACTATCTTTCTTTATCTCATACTAAAGCAAAGATAATAAAACATTTCTTAATCTAAAAGTGTAACTCCCAACATCATTCTTAAAAATCATTTAAGAATACTCAAACCATAGCAAAGACATACTAAAATATGTTTAACACATTCACCGACACATTTCTTTGTCTGCATGCATCTTTTACTGTATATATTTGCATCTCTTCTAGAATCTCTAAGTAATCGTGTTAGGGTAAAACATAGAACCCTGTTATTGTCAGAATCACTAGACCAAACCTTTGAATAACTTAGAACCCTGTTAGGGAAAAAACATATCCTTCTCTTGGGCTTAGTTCAAGGACCCTGTGGCCTCTTAAAGGTGCCTTCTCTCAGGCTTAGAAATACTTATCCTCCCCTAGAATCCTCCTGGACTTAGTTCAAGGACCCATTGGCCTCTTAAACGTAACCTAGCCTAATCTTGGGCTTAATTCAAGGACCCTCAAAAGGCTTCCTAAAAGCATAGGAACAGATCCTTAGCATCAAACACATACAATAGTCCCCCTCTCCTCAATGTATGACCAAGATAGACTCCTCTTGTGCTTTAAGCAATTGAATTTCCCCAGACAAAGGAAAGTCTAATGACCTAAACTTTTACAATAAACATACAACATTCTTCTTCAAAAGTCAGTCTCTCACAAAATTCAACCTTCCATCTTGGGCTTCATTCAAGATACAAACAATCAAGAGTCAGTCTCTCACCAAATAAGCTTCACTATCATGGGCTTCAAAATCTGGATACAGATAAAATTTCCCCAAAAGAGTTACTTTTCCTTTTTCAGCTTTAACCTTGGGCTTCAATCAAGGCACATTAAAATCCCCAAACACTTTTTGTGTCATAATCATGGACTATAACTAAGACAGACAATCAAACAATCACTATACCAAAAATGACATTTAACAGCGCACCTTAGACAACGCTTTATTAAGAAAGCACTGCTATAAGTAAAAAATAAAATAAAATAAAACACGGAAACTGTTAAAAAATAAATAATAAAAGCGCTGCTAAAAGTCATACCTTAGACAACGCTTTTGGAAAAGCGTTGTCTAAGATAGACCTTAGACATCGCTTTCAGAAAGCGCTTTTAAAGGTATATCTTAGACAATGCTTTTGAGGAAAACGCTGACTAAGGTCTTTTAATTTAAAAAATAAATAAAATCAAAAGCGCTATCTAAGGTTGACCTTAGATAGCGCTTTTCAAAAGCGCTGTTTAAGGGCTCCCTTAGACATTGCTTTCCACAAAAGCGTTGTCTAAGGTCTAATTATATGAAATAATTAGAATATGCAGTTTCTATTTCATATCTTTATTTCCCTCTCTCTGTGAACGAATGTGCGAACAACCATTTTCGACCTAACGAAGCTTCAATAACCACCGTCGTCCACCACCGTGACCCTCCGTGACGTTTACTGTTATCATCGTGTTCCTTCCTCCACCGTACACTGTCTCATTTTTGGTAAGTTTCTTCTCTATTTAGCACAAGCACAAATTCATCTCTGTTTATGGCAAGCATGAAAATAGGTTACATTGATGATAGAAGTAGATTATAAAGATGACATTGATGATATAAGTAGCTTATAAAGAAGAAATAGCTTATCTCTTTTTGAATATAATTGACATTGTTTGAAGAAGTGCTTATTATATTAAGCTCTTTTTGTATATAGTTGACATTGTTATAGAAGTGCTTATTAGTTTAATATCTTTTTGTATATGGTTGACATTGTTTGAAGAAGTGATTATTATTTTAATCTCTTTTTGAGATTGAGAAAGTGATTATTATTTTAATGGGAATAGCTTATTATTTTAATCTCTTTTTGAGATTGAGAAAATGCTTATTATTTTAATCAAGTTTAGTTTGATTTGTTAGTACACGTTTAGTTTGAGATTAAAGAAGTGTTGATTATTAGTTCTAGCTTGGAAAGTTCGTGTTTAGAAATATTGTCTGGCTTATTTGTGAATAGCGTGCGATGGTAGAATAACACGGATACAAAATTGCGTGGCTTATTTTGTTTTCCTTAATAAGTAGGAAAACCATGGATAAAAAATGGATGTTTGACGATCGATAGTCCAAAGAGTACGAGAATGGGGTTGTGGAATTCGTTAAGTTTGCTGTTCAACACGTTAAAAACCCCAATCGAATGAAATGTCCTTGCTTGGGTTGTTGTTATATTGATAAGGTTGACGCAGATGGATTGAAATCGCATTTATTGAGGCATGGAATTGATCGAAGTTATCAGTGTTGGAAATTTCATGGTGATAAAATTAACAAGAATGTTGAACCGAGTGGGAAAAGTAATACGACCTATGCTTCAGACGACAAAGACACGATCGAGTTGAAGAGATTGTAGAAGCACTTAAAGAAGATCTTCATGATTATCCTAAAATGTTTGAGAGGTTGGTAAGTGATGCATAGAAACTGTTGTATAAAGGTTGCACTAAATTCTCAAGACGGTATGCGGTATTAAAGTTGTACAACTTAAAGGCGGGCAATGGATGGTCGGATAAAAGTTTCATATAGTTGTTGGCCCTTATGAGAGAAATGCTACAGGAGGATAATGTTCTTCCTAATCGAACCTATGAGGAAACAATGTTGTGCTCTATTGGCATGAGCTATGATAAGATACATGATTGTCCAAACGATTGTGTTTTGTTTCGTAACGAATATGCATCGTTAACTGAGTGCCCTAAATGCGGTTTGTCTCGATATAAGAAAAGATTGTCTCCAGCAAAAGTCTTATGGTACTTTCCTATAATTTTGAGATTTAGGTGCATGTTTTGTAGTGAAACCGATACAAGACACCTGACTTGGAATGCAGATGAAGGAATTATTGATGGAAAGTATCGACATCCAGTTGATTCACCACAGTGGTCGAAAATTGATAATGATTATCCTGACTTTGGAGAAGAAGCAAGAAACCTTCGCTTGGCATTATCTACTGATGGAATGAACTCGCATGGTCTTCAAAGTATCTCACATACAACATGGCATGTGATTCTTATGATTTATAACCTACCTCCATGGTTATGTATGAAGCGTAAGTACATGATGTTATCTATGTTAATCTCTGGGACTAAACAACCAGGGAATGACATAGACGTATACTTGACACCTTTGATCGAAGATTTAAAGATTTTGTGGGAGAATGGTGTGGAGGTTTATGATGGATATAAGAAACAAAGTTTAAATTTAAGGGCGATGTTGTTTGGCACAATTAATGATTTTCCAGCATACGTGAATATATCTGGGTATATCATTAAAGGTCAATGCGCATGTTCTGTTTGTTAAGATGGAAGCGATACGATTCGATTGGAACTTTTCAGAAGAATATGTTTCTAGGCTATCGTAGATTCTTACATTCTAAACATCACTACTATGGGTGGAGAAAAGCATTCAATGGAGACACCGGACAACGTAAAGCTCCACCCGCATTGTCAGGTGACCAAGTTTTTGAAAAGGTGAAAGATGTGCATACTGAGTTTGGCAAGCCTTTTTCACATAAGGTTGTCAAAGGTGGGTGGAAGAAGAGGTTGATATTTTTTGAATTTCCATATTGGAAGTCTTTATACGTGAGACATTTTCTCGATGTTATGCATATTGAAAAAAATGTATTTGAAAGTGTTATTGGTACGTTACTCAATATAAAAGGAAAGTCTAAGGATGGCCTTAAAGCAAGGGAGGACATATTAAAAATGGGAATGAGAACTGAATTAGCACCCTTGAAGAAAGGAAGACGAACATATCTACTACCTGCTACTTTTACTCTATCTATAAAGGAGAAAAATAATTGTGTAAGTTTCTGAGTGAAGTTAAGGTTCCAGAAGGATACTCTTCAGATATTAGAAGACTTGTGTCTATGAAATACCTCAAGTTGAAGAGTTTGAAGAGACATGATTGCCATGTTATAATGGAACATTTTCTACCAATAAGTATACGTTCTATTTTTTTAGAAAAAGTAAGAAGTGCCATAACTAAATTGTGTTTTTTCTTTAGGTCAATTTGTAGTAAGGTGATCAATCCCGAGATCTTACCAACACTACATAAAAAGATTGTAATTACCTTGTGTGAGGTTGAAATGTATTTTCCTCCCTCTTTTTTTGACATAATGGTTCATATAGTTGTTCATCTTGTGAAAGAGATACAGTTGTGTGGACCAACTTATATGAGATGGATGTACCCTACTGAACGGTATATGAAAATATTAAAAGGGTAGGTGAAAACCCGAAGTCGACCAGAGGGTTGTATTGTTGAATGATACATTGTTGAAGAATCTATTGAGTTTTGTACTGAATATTTGTCCAACGTTCAACCAATTGGACTCCCCAAAGCTTAGATTTTCGAAAAAAAGGAAGGTAAAATATTAATTGGAAATAAAATTGTGACAGTGTCAAGGGATGAACGAGATCAAGTGCATTTGTATGTTCTTCACAATGATAATGAGGTTGAGCCATATGTTGAAATGCACAAGGATGTACTCTGAAGGTTAAATCCGAACAGAAATGAAAATTGGATAGTATGAGAGTGCAATCAAAGTTTCATACAATGATTAAAGGATCATATTTATTCGAAGCGCTCTTTAGATCCTGCTTCGTGTCGCTCCCTGGATTTCCATCCTGGTACAAACGCGAAAGTGGCGCGGAAGAGGTAGAGTCTCCAACCAGACATTTTTATCCCGAAGGAACGGGAATGGTAATGCTGCACAAACCGAAGAAAAGAAAAGGAAGGACACAGGTCCTGCGAACCAAAGAAAATGAGTTCGGGAGTCGGTTATGACCTGGGAAGGTATTAGCACCCCAGATCGTCCGCCGTACCCGACGGGATCCACTCTTGCAAAGAAATCTGTTTCAAAGGGTGAAGGAATGAAAGCTGATGCGAATAAAAGGAACTGAACTGGATAAAAGAAAATAAAATGAAACTGAAAAAGAAATGAAAAGGAAAAATGTAGGGAAAATAAAGATTGTGCTCGAACGGGCCCTACCCCGCTGCCTACGTACCTCATCTGGACAATGAGGATCAGAGTCGCCGTAGTTCCCCTAACTAGGGGTGGAAAAGATGTTTGTGTCTTAAGGCTTGAACTGCCTATGTCAATGCTCATGTGTTGCAGGCTCGAACGACGAGTGCGTTACCGTCTTGTAAAATGATAAGTAGGAGCAAGTTCTTACGATGAGAGTGAAGGTGGTGAGAAAAGAAGTCTCGAAGGAGAGGCGTTTATTGTTTGTTTGTGTTATTTAGAAGCTTTTAACTGAGTGTGTCACAAGGAAGTGAACTCAAGCTCTTTTCCATGGAATGTGTACTTGTCACTACATTCCAAGATGGAATAATAGAACAAGCACACTCAAGTAAGGAGAAGATCCCCAAAACTTGATTCCAGAGATTAGGGCCTAAGCTCACTAACTCATTGAATTTATTAAGTGTTTTTGTATTTTTGAATGAAGAAGTCTTTTTTATGATTTTCTCGATGAAGATGGTACCCTGATCAGACTTGTGCATCATGATGAACAAGCTTGCACTATCCCAAGATGGGAAGACTACAAGTGTTTCATGGAATAAGGCTATTGCACAGGAGACCATTTCAATCCTTATTAAGGTGTTTTTTAGGGTTTTGAGATGAGAAGAGGAAAGAAACAAAAGGATCTTAAAGGTAAAAGTCTAATGGGGGACTAAAGAATCTTAATTGTTATCATGCATAGAAAATCCTAGGTTAGTGAGGCTTACTATCCTAAAGAAGGAAAAGATAAGAAAAGGAAGAGAAAGAATCAAGAAGAGAAGAAGGAAGAAGTAAGGCCTAAGCCCCAACAATCACAAGTAAGATAATAATAAGGGAAAAAGAAGAGATAAGACTTGGAGATGTGGGAATCACATCCACACCTCTCACTTACCAAAGCCCCTGAAATGGTTAGTAACATGAGAATAAATGCAACACAAAATAGGCATAATATCCAACCAAAGCCACACAACCAGAAGTGAAGTCTCAATCACAAATGTCAAATGCAAATACACAACATAAGAATGAGAATGGAACTATACAACTCAACATGAAGCAACATGGATTACCATGACAAAACAAAGCAAACATGAGATAACACAAAGTAAACTTAGACAAAACAACATCACCAACTTCAAGACCAAAACCCTAGCATGTTAAGAATGTGCCTAAGTGTCATATGAGATGAAGAGAAGAAGCATACAAACTCAAGCATTAACATCATGAGAAGTAAAGAAGCAAAAGAAGTGAGGTGAGCATGCATAAAAGTGAATGAACTTCCAAAGGAAACAAACACAATTTTTCAAAGAAAAAACATCAACTCAAGACCATAGGGGTACTAACATCCTAAAAAGGCTCTAAAAAACCTAAAGAAGTTGGCACAAGTGCCCTTCTAACCTAAGGATTGAACATATGACCAAAAAGGTGCAAAAGGAAGCAAGCAAAGAACAAAAAATTCAAATCAATTCAAGCATACATTCCAAAATTCCACAAACTTGCACAAAGACTCTTCAAACATACAATATCATCATGCCAAAAGGAGAGAATCAAACTCAAAATCTAAACAAGTCAAACAAGGGCTCAAACATGGATTAGGGTTAGAAGACTTCAATCACAAGTTAAAGACCAAAACCAATTAAGCAAACTTCTAAAAATCAGAGGAAAAATCAACAATAAACTACACTTCAATATGAATCCAGAGCAAAAAGAATCAGTTCAAGACTCCAATTAATGATCAAAATAGAAATTGTACAAGACAGCATGCATAGAAAGTGAAATAAAAGCAATTAATAAAATAGAGAATTAATTCCAGCGTGGCAAATAAAAATAAATGAAAAATAAAAATTCCAAAAATTAGAGAAAACTCAAAGGATCATTCATGAAATTTTTTAGAATTTTTATGAACTTATTTCTATTTTTAAAAATTGAAAATCAAACTGAAAATAAAATGAAATAATAAAAAGAAATAATGAAGCCAGGGGTGTGATTAGCAACGAAAACAATTCAATATAACTTGGGCTTACAAAGACATGGGGTGTGAATAGCAAGGGAGGCCCATTAGGTCTGCGCAGTACATAACAATTATGGTGGAAAATCAAATATCAGAAAAAAAAAACCAAAGCCAGTGGATCAAATGGACGCGTGAGATTCAGTCAACCAATGCCCTAAGTCTTCTCATTCATTGGCTAGGGTGTGAGAACATGATAATAATGGTGAGGTGCGAAACACAAAGCTTAATTCAGATTAAATTTATAAAATGAAGCACGTGAGAGGGAGGGGGTGATTTTAATGCGTTGGCAAGCCAACGCCCGTCCAGATCACAGATCCTATGGATGGGAAGTCATCTTCCTCAATTCTCCGTTCCAGAATCCGGTGACGGAGCCCTAGCTCTGGTCACCGGAAAGTTCAACAGCATGAACAAAAACACACATAAATGCATCACAAGCTCCAGATCAACTCAATAAGACATGCTGAATCCAAATATATCCATGAAATTCACAATGGACCAAAGATTAAACCGGATCGAAGACAAACAACTCTGAACATCAAATTTCAAATCAACATAAAACACTTAATACTCAATAATTTTTGAATCTAAACATCACAGAATCACCAGCACAACGAGCAGATCACAATGCATACATTTAATTTCAAATCTAGATCCACAAATTTCAGAGCATACCTGAACTTGCAGCTCCTTTAAAACACCAAGATAAGATCCCTCCAGCTGCAGATCTGCTCCTTTTAACTTCTTATTGCAAAATAAATGCAAAAGAAACCTTGAATTCTCTTAGATCTTGAGATTCGAAAGCAACTGCACTTGAATGGCACCTCTTGAAATATGGAGTTTCAGCTTGAATAAATGTGCGCAATGTGATCCTTAGGGTTCAAGGAAGAAGAATATGTGAAGAGATTATGAAGTGAGAGCTTGAGGAGAGAAATTCGAAAGGAAATGCAAGAGAGCAAGATAATGTGAATCTGAGAAATGAGAGAGTCTCCCCACGAATTCAGTGCATGCTTTTCTTTTATACCCTTGATCTTTTCACCTGATTAGGGTTTATGAAGTAAAAGTGGCATGAGGAGTGTGATTGAGGTGCATTTGCAAAAATGCATGAAATGTGTGATTGCCTCATACACCCGTGCCAAGCTTCCCTCAAGTGTGCATTCTGACTTCAATCCATCCCCCCATTTCTTTTGAAACAATCCTGACCTTTGGATGTGAGTGTAACATGCCTTTTGAATGATTATGCAATTTTGCATCTTATGGAGTATACCTCATCCCATGCACGAATTAGATGATTTATTTGGAGCAAAATGTTTTTTATGTAATGCCTTGTAATATTATGACCTCCTATAGTCCATGAAGTAACTTAGAAATGACTTACATGAGTTCTTGCATTTGGAGGAAACTTGAAATTCAAGGCAAACCCTAAAATTCAAGTAATTTTCGAAGGCCATATCTCATGATCCATGAGGGCTATGAAAATGTACTTATACTTTTTGAAAATGGGAGAACCTATTCTTCAACTTTCATGTTTATTGGCAACTCATTTGAAGCTTTTTCCACCATGTTATAAGCCTTTGAAAATTAGGGCAAAAGTTGCCAAAAATGGAAAATTCCATGACAAGCCACATGCCAAAAATGGAAACCTCCTCAAAACCCCTTGATTCTTGATCTTTGACTTTTCCAAACCTCTTCTAAGGTTATAAGAACATCCCTTGACTTAAAAAATGAGGTTGGACCCTTTGAAATCTCACAGTTGACTTCTAGAATGCACAGTTGACCAATTTCTTCTTTTACAAGCAACTGATGAAATAACTGACTTCCACAAGGAATTTTCTCACCCAATTTCATCTCTAGGATCCTCTTGTCATATGAAAGACTTTTCCCAGATGAAATGGCCAAAGTGAAAAATATTTCATGCTTGAAAGTGAAACCCTAATTTGGGATCATTGTGTAGGAGCTTGCCCTAGCTTGAACTTCTCTGATGATCCCTCAACCTTCTGGGCTCTTGTAAAGGATCTTCAACTTGTGAATGTCATGTAGACTCTTCATGGGACTTGGACAAGTCCACTTGGCCTCTTGCTATAGCTTGTAATGCCTCAAATCCACCAATGGTTGATCATATGCCTAGTGCTAGGTCATGAGAATGTTATGCTTCATTTTTCCATGCAAAGATGCCAAGGATATGATATGCTTATGATGACTATGATATGATGACTATGATATGATGATGATGCTTAAAAAGAAGAGGGAAAATTTGGGGTGTTACAGCTTCCCCTATTCAAGCAACTGTTAATCTGAAAAAGGACGGTAGCACGACTATCGACCGCTCAAGATGAACTGTGGTTGAATACCAAGAAAACCTTAAATTTGCACTCTGCTGGAGAATGCAAGCACTGGGAAATAAACCCATCCAAATGACGCTTTGGCGACTGAAGTGGGGAGAAAGCAGACGAGCTCCTTCCAAGTTGAACTGTTATTTTGGATAAGAATACTTTGACAGACGAGTCTTCTTTGAGCAAACCTGTTACGCCAAGTACTGGACATACGAGTCCTCCTCAAGTATACCTGTTATACTAGGACCTAGGCATACGAGCCCTCTTTATACATTTACAAAAATATACGACTTGAGACAGACGAATCTCCTTCGGATAACCTGTTACGCCAGGACCGGTGATGCACTTAAGTCTGTGGGCTAGACATGCATAATCAGGATAGACGAATCCTCCTCATATATTATCCATGGATATATGGTTTAAGACAAACGAGCCTTCTTCTGATAACCTGTTACGCCAGGTGCAACATTATGATTGGACGAACCCTCTTCACAAATCTTGCGTAGATAAGTGGTGTCTGAGACAAACGAACCTCCTCCGGATAACCTGTTACGTCAGGACCGGTAACCATTTTGACATTTAATCCCACCGTCAGGACTTCAAACCTCTTCAATACAGACGAATATTGGATGATCATCAAGAGAGCACAGACAAGTGCCATAAGTCAATGATACAAACGAATATCAAACGATGATCTAAGAAACACATACGAGCGCTTCAGGCGACGATACAGACGAATATCAACCACTGGTACAGACGAATACCAGAAATCCAACACAGACGCGCAATTGGAGTAGCAATACAGACGAGTACCAGAGTGATTATCAAATCAACACATACGGATATAAGCTAACACGGACGAGTGTGAGGGATGATACAGACGAGCATCCAAACAATGCAGACGAGCTTCAAACAAATAACATACACAGACGAGCGCTGGAAAATGCATACGAGCATTAAATAAGTTCAAACACAGACAAGTGTCGAGCAGCAAAAGGAAGTTAACACACAGACGAGTGCTGGGAAGTGCAGACGAGCAACAACATCTACCAACAATGGGCGACTGTTGGGGAAAGAAAACGAGTAATAACAAAGTGCGAATACAGACGAGTGTTGGGGCAATGCTGACGAGCAACTATCAAACATCAAACATAGACGAGCGTTGGGGCGTGCATACGAGCAAAAGCAATTATCAAACACAGACGAGTGCTGGGGGATGCTTACGAGCATCAAACAAATGCCTGATTGGCAACAAAAATCACAACTCTGCAGGAGAGTCCCAGATCAAGAGGCTTTGACAATGCCTAATTCTGACTGGGGATATTTCAATGACGGTTGTATACCAATCCTGAAACTCTGCGGGGAAATGACGATCTTCCAACATGGCTGGGGATATGCTTCATCAAATATCCTTTGCTTAGGAAAAGAGTTTGACAGTTATAAACTCTATGGGGAATGAGCCTCCCACTGCCTGCTGGGCATATTTCACTTGTGAAAAGATAATCTGCTTGGGGATACCCACTGCTCTAACTCAGCTGGGGAAAATTCTTCTTGGGAGAATGTGACGCCATCCTGCAAAACCTGCAACAACAGAATACACATATGTGCCCCGGGGACTTGCATGGTATGATCTGTTCATCCATCGTCACCCGACACTCAAAGATGGTTTTAAATGTTTCCCTGCAATGTCATTTTTCATTTAGAAAACAAACACCATGTTTTTAAATGCAATGTTATTATTTTTGCCAAAAATTCAGGACATTTTTGCAAACAAAAAGTAAACACAACACATCTTTTTGACTGAATATTCTTTTATTGAAAGGCCTCTGAATAGGCAAAGTTTTTACATCAGGAACCAACCACCTGGAAAGAGGTAGCTACCAGAAAATTGAGAAAATAAACTATCCCAATGGCAATGGGCACGACATCCCAATGAGTTTCCTTCTTGCTATGACCAGCATGTCTTCAAAACTCTCCATTCTTGCCTTCGCTTTCTGAAAAGACGATGGGACTGATTCCTATCCTTCTGATATTGTCAAGCTATACGAAACAATGATTTGGTTCAGATTACTCGGATCACAGTTGTTCGCTTATTCCCTTGTTTTGCGTGGATCGCCCTTTCGGGTTTTCAATCCACCGGGATACCCTTTTTTGCCTGAGCTGTCCGATGTGGCTTTTCAACTCAGCGGGTGTACATTTTTTTTACTTTTTCCCTAACTTTTGCCCGAGCTTTTTATTCTGTTTTTAGCTCGCCGGGATGCCCTTTTCTTGCCTGGACTTTAATTATGTTTTTGTGTCCAGCGGGTCTTTTTATGCGAAGTATTTTTTAACTGCGTCCGAGTTAACAAGGGATTGGAAATCTTCTCCCTCCATAGTGGTGAGTGTAAACACCCCAAATTTTCCCTCACTCATTTCACCATGGCTTGTGATATTTTCATTTGCATAAGTTCAATCATATCATCTCATATTGCATTTTTGCTTCACTGCATTGGTTCTAAGTCATCTGCATCTAGGGTTTGTGATCTGAGCAATCCCTGAACTATCTGAACCACTCCAAGGGTCTTCAATCATCTCAAGAGGGTACATGAATGTTCAAGCATCATATTATATCATCCCAAGATCAAGAAAGTCAAAGATCACAAGAACTGAGGAAAGCATGGAAGCAGAGCCAAGTTTGGTTGCACAGATGACCTAAAATTAGGGTTTTGGTTTCAGAGGCCATAACTCCAATTTTTTTGGTCATTCTTGTTTCTATTGGTCTCAATATGATATGAGGATCATGCATACCAATTTTCATGAAGAAATTCAATGGGGAAGGCATCTGATCAATAGATGACTTCTTAAGCAAGCCAGAGCAAAATCAGGGCATCTGAGGCCCCCAATCATCCAACCAAAGGGTCTTCTCCATCATTTTGGGTGTATATGATCTTTATTTGATCTTAGAAGAAGTTAGAAGTTCACAAAATTGAATAATTTCAAGCCATTTGCAAAGTTGCCATTTTGGGAAAGTGACTTGTAATGTAAACTTGCCATTTTGGGAAAGTTTTTCAACCTCCTCTTTTTGATCCAAAAATGCTTCAAATGAAAAATCTTTGGTCATGAAAGTTGTAGATTGGATCCTCCCATTTTCAAAAAGTATAAGAAATCATTCTAATTCATTTTAGAACAAAAGTTATGGCCTTGCAAAGTTGGATAAAATCACTTAATTTTCACTTTTATGCCAAAGAGGAAACTTGCAAAAACACTTGCCAAAGCCAAATGTGACTTCAAATCAACTTCTAATCATCACACAAACATCATTCATGGTCCATAATTCATATTTTCCCAAAGTATTTCTCATTTCTATGCCTTGAATTACAAGTTACATAAGGCATTTTCTCATGAATCTTCAAAATTGAATTTTTTGCAAAAGGAACTTTTAATGCTTGAATTGGACACTAATTGATCTCAAAGCATTCTAGCAACTTCATATGGTTAATTTTGCTGCATTTTGTCCAAGAATTCACAAGATTCTTTGCCTTGGTTCATAAGAAAATTCAAAGAGGGAAACATGCAAGAACATTGAAAACTCTTGATCAAGACCATCCAGCTCACAAAATCAGATCCAAAGGCCTTCCTTGACTCAAGCTAAAGCAGGACAAGCCCTAAGATCTCCTCTAACCCGAGCCATACCTATGGTACACAAAATCTTGACTTTTTGCATTTTGCCCATGCCAATCAAACTGTGCCACTACCAACCCTCTGCCCAATCAGAGCCTCATATGTGGACCTCAAGCATTCCAAAACACAACACACACAAGCCTGCAACCTCCCATAAGCCAGGATTCACAAAAACTGTCAAAAACTTCACCTCTTTGAAACTTCTCCCACAACCATCAAACTTCCATTTTTCCTTCACCAATGAGTCACACATCCTCCATAGAACCAAAATCCACCATTGAAACAGCCTGAAACATCACATACTCAACCCTCCAAATCTGCTACACCAGAGCCAAAACCTTCAAACCAAGCCATATAAACTCATTCTAAGCTTCATTTCATCATCAGGGGGTTCAAAGGAGTGGACTTGCAGCAAAGGAAAGGCCAGAAAACCCAGAACCAGAAGGTTCCATCTCAGGTATAGCTCAAGAACTTTTTTCTCAGAACCTTGTTTTTAAGTTCTCAATCGAATCCTTATGATGTGCTGATGATTCTGATGTATTTACTTTTCAAAATGGTGG
Organism: Lathyrus aphaca; assembly: GCA_963966055.1. Classification (NCBI taxonomy): domain Eukaryota; kingdom Viridiplantae; phylum Streptophyta; class Magnoliopsida; order Fabales; family Fabaceae; genus Lathyrus; species Lathyrus aphaca. Next base: position 65,078,770 of record OZ014520.1, on the reverse strand, counting down.
AATATTGAGTATGTATGGAGTGTCTGAAAGTCTCTGACCTAAAAATGTTTTGTTTCGATTTGCCCTTTTGAGGAATGAAAAATGATTTTTGTTTGGGGATTTTGGTTCAGTGATGTGTGGGGTTCATTTCTGGCCAGAGAGATTTTGTTTTAGAAGCTTAGGGAGAGAGATAGAAAAATGGCTCGTCGGAGAAGACGACCAGAACCACTGTTCCGGCCGTCTGAGAGTCATTAACCCTAATTAGGGTTTAAGCCCAGTTTTGAATGTGGAGCGTTAGATGGCCTTTCCCGCGTGTGTACCAACGGCCCAGATCCTTTGATTTAGCCCTAATCCAGTCATTAACATTAATTAATTAGGATTAAAATTTGAATTTGCCAGAATCAATCCTAGCCACTGAAACCCGCGCCAAGTCAACTCCCGCGTCTCAGCTTTGAATCCTGGCTCTTGGATCAACATACTTCTCCTTTAATTCAATTTTATTTTCAATTTTATTCATTTGTTTTTCACATTTTATTTAAAATAGCAAATCACTTCTAAAAAATCCCATTTTTTGCATCATACCTTAAAATATTTTTCTCTTTCTGAAAATAATTTTTATTTTATTTTTTTGCATAATTTTCGTATTTTAAAAATATTTAAATGTTTATTTTAATTAGTTAATGAGAATTAATTAATTAAAATAGCATTTAAGTTTCTAAAAATCACAAAAAAATTCACATTGCATTTTAATACATTTAGAAACATTATCAAACTCTTCAAACAAATTTCTTTTTGGTTCTTGACCTACTTTGATATTTTTCTTTGAAATTAAGGTTCTTAAAAGGCAATATTTTGGTCCTAACTTAGAAAAATTCATTCTGCCTAACCATGAAGAGTTTGATGTTGATTCTTTTTGCCTTGCATTATTCATATGATGTAGTTTCTAGGGTAAAATTGGTTTGAATTTATCTTTCATTTTCAATTTGATGTGCATTTTTCCTTTTGAAGTGCCTTAAAACCCTAGCCAACTTGAGAAAATCATAACTTCCATTAGGTTAAGATTTAGGTCTCCTCCTTCTGACAGTGAACTCATGTAGGGTTAGGGTTCCTTTGATCCCATTTTCAATTTTTTATCTTGTCATTTGCTTCTGATTTTGGATTTTGCTTTGTGTCTTGTGCATAAACCCTAATTTCTTGCCTTCATTTGCATTCATCTCTCATATGCTTGCATTCATGAACTTGCCATGACATTTTGTGCATTCACATAACTTCTAAAACATCATAGGACATATTAGAATCATGTTTGATCTTTGCATCATTCATTTGCCATGTTATGCATTCATTCCATTTCATAAACTTTCATGAACTTTCATGGTTTATAGCATGCTTCATTTGCACCTTCATCCTTGTATGATCATCCACAACTCTTGACATGTATTTGCTTTATCTCTTAGCATCATTAACATCATGTTCATGCTTTTGGTTTTGGTTTGCACCTTTGCATCTTATCTCATTTTCATTTCATTTCATTTCTTGTTACTAACTTTTCAGGTGGTAAGTCATTGAGAAGTGGATTTGCCTTCACTTCTCACAATCTCTTCTCATCTCTCTTATGCATTCATTTGCTGCATTTTTCTTGTGCTTTAGAGTGAGCTTGCTCATTCATGTCTCCTTCTCACTTTATTTCTTCAAGCAACTTATCTTCTTCAGTGAAGTAAGTAAACTTGCTTCTTCTGCTTCCTCCTCCTTTCATCTGCTTCTTTCTTGGTGGATTTTCTCTTGGAGATCTTTTGCAAGCCTCACAAACCCTAGGAATACCCAAGCATGATCACAATTAGGGTTTGATTAGTCCCCCATTAGTTTTACCTTTGTGTCATCTTTGTGTCTTCTCTTCTCATCTCATAATCAAGGACTAAACCTTAAAGGTTTTAAGGCTTTGTGATTAAGCTTATGCCTGTATCCTTCTATTAGGATGAAGTGTATAACTTTAATCCTAAGTGTTAAACCCTTAATGTGTTTAAACCCTTTAATCAATCCATCTAATAACCATTAAGACATTAACTTGTAACTCGGGCCTTGCATTAGGGTTCTATTTCTTCCTTAATTGGTTAAGAAGGACTAACCCCAGTGTTAATGGACAAGTCCCCCTCAAGTTGTCTTACAAACCATAAAATCCACTTCTTAATCTTACCATTAACTAAAATCCACTTTAATAAAGGCTTTGTTTTGTCATGAGGTTAATCCCTAATCATGGATTAAGTTGAGGAGCCTTCCTCAGCTTAAATGTTCTCATCTATCATCCTTCTATTAGGATGGTGTAATGGGTCCATTAAATCCTTGGTTATGGCTTAAACTCATTACTTAACACTAAACAAAAAAACAACAAAAACATCTAAATAAATGCAAGTAGGTTAATGATCTTAATCCTACATCATGGTGACTAAGTGTGAGGTGTTTACTTCATACTTAAGGTATTCTCATTACCCCTAATCAGAGGGAAGATGTGATGAGTTTACTAACCCTTGGTTTAGGCTTAAGCTCATTTTCTCATGACAAACATCAAAAAGCAATAAAAGATTGAAAATACCAAAAATAAACAATAATCGTCTCCTTCGGGATTCTTTTCTCATCATCTTCACTCACAAACGAGAACTCGCTTCTTCCGTCTAATGCAAGACAGTTAGCACCTGAGCCAAACAGGTCATACACTTGAGCATAGACAAGCAAGCAGTTCATCAGTCAATTTATCTTTCAGTCTCTTTGGGTCGAACTACGGTGTTCTGACTTCCTCATTGCACGAGAGGATACGTAGGCATAACTTAACAGTTATCGAACAAAAGTCTCTATATATTCCCCCTCTTCCAGCATTATTCTTTAAGCCTCATCGTCTTGAGCATTTCATTCCTGTTCCTACACAGACACTCCTCTTATTCACTTCACATTTCTTTTATACTGACACTTGTATTCTTTTCCATCTTTTGCACACAAAATAGCACTGACACTACCCCTTTAAAACACAAATCTTTTAAGCGTGGATCCCGTCGAGTACGACGGACAATCTGGGTGCTAATACCTTCCCAGGTTGTAACCAACCCCCTTTCTCAGTTTCTCTGGTTCGCGACCGTCTTGTCCATCTTTTCTCAGGTTTATGCAGCATTACCTTTCCTTCGGGATAAAAATGCCTAGCTGGCGACTCTTTTTTCTTTCAGTTCACCCTTGTGTGTTCTTCCTCTTCTCGCCGACCATTCGCGTCTGTACCCCTTCTGACCTGGGTGTCATTTGGTGGGAGCGACAATGAGCATCAACGCTCCTCCTGAGAAAACCTTCTTCACTATGAATAATCCTTCGTAATTTGGGGTCCACTTGCCCCTGTGATCTGAACCTGGAGGAACGATCCTCTTGAGCACAAGCTCTCCTACTTGATACTCCCGAGTACATACTCGTTGGTCGAATGCTCGCTTCATTCTCCTCTGATAAAGATGACCATGACAGATAGCCGCTAATCTCTTTTCCTCAATTAGACATAGCTGATTGTATCGAGCACGTACCCATTCAGCCTCGTCAAGCTTCACATCCATCATCATAGGCAATGAAGGAATTTCCACCTCAACAGGCAAGGCTGCCTCCATACCATATACCAATGAGAAAGGAGTTGTCCCGGTTGACGTCCTGACTGACATTCGGTACCCATGCAACGCAAATGGTAACATCTCATGCCAATCCTTGTAAGTGACAACCATCTTTTGCACAATCTTCTAAATGTTCTTGTTGGCTTCCTCTACCGCACCATTCATATTTGGTCGATAAGGAGAAGAATTGTGATGCTGAATCTGGAAGTCCCGACACAATTCTGCCATCATCTTATTGTTCAAATTAGAACCATTGTCAGTAATGATTCGCTCGGGCACTCCGTATCTGCAAATAATGCCTCTCTTCAAATATCTGGCTACCACTTGATGAGTGACATTGGCATAGGATGCTGCTTCAACCCATTTAGTGAAGTAATCAATTGCCACCAAAATGAAACGATGACCATTTGAAGCAGTAGGCTCTATTTTCCCGATCATGTCAATGCCCCACATAGAGAAGGGCCAAGGAGATGACATGACGTTGAGAGGGATGGGAGGAACATGCACCTTGTCTGCATATATCTGGCACTTGTGGCACTTACGGGCGTACGAGCAACAGTCTGCATCCATTGTCATCCAATAGTACCCCGATCTTAACAACTTTTTAGCCATTGCATGTCCTCCTGCATGAGTACCGAAGGATCCCTCGTGAACTTCTTACATTAACAGGCTTGGTTCATGTCTATCCACGCATCTGAGCAAGACCATGTCAAAGTTACTCTTATACAAAACCCCATCCATATTCAAGAAGAAGCTAGCAGCAAGTCGTCTTAAGGTCTTCTTGTCATTGGATGATGCCCCAGTTGGGTATTCCTGCTTTTCCAGGAAAAGCTTAATATCAAAGTACCAAGGTTTCTCGTCAGACACTACGTCTACAGAGAAAGCGTAAGCTAGTGCGTCAAGCCTGGAAATATCAATCCTGGGTACATAATTCCAACACAAGACTTTGATGGACGAAGAAAGAGTAGCCAATGCATCGGCGAATTGATTCTCATCTCGTGGTATGTATTGCAGCTTAACTGTCGTGAAGAACGTCAACAGTCTTCTGGCATAATCCCTATAAGGAACTAAATGTTGTTGATGTGTATACCACTTGCCGATAATCTGATTGATAACGAGGGCTGAATCCCTGAATATATCGAGGGTCTTAATCCGAAGATTAATAGCCTCCTCTATTCCCATTATGCACGCCTCGTATTCCGCTTCATTGTTGGTGCAACCAAAAGTAATTCTGGCAGCGAAGGGAAAGTGAACACCTTCGGGAGTGATAAGAACAACACCAACTCCATGTCCGTTGATATTGACTTCCCCATCAAACATCAACTTCCATTTGGATTCAGGGTCTGGCCCCTCCTCCGGAAGTGGTTCCTCGCAATCTCTTGCTTTGAGGTGCATGATGTCCTCGTCAGGGAAATCAAACTTCATTGGCTGATAATCATCTTCCAATGGTTTCTATGCAAGATAATCTGACAATACACTTCCTTTGATGGCTTTCTGAGAAGTATATTGTATGTCATACTCTGTTAAGATCATTTGCCACCTTGCAACCCTTCCGGTTAACGCTGGTTTCTCGAAAATATACTTGACAGGATCCATTTTTGAGATTAGCAGTGTGGTATGGGTCAACATATACTGTCTCAGTCGGCGAGCAGCCCATACCAAAGTGCAACAAGTTTTCTCGAGCAGTGAGTAACAAGATTCACAGTCGGTAAAACTTTTGCTAAGGTAGTAAATAGCATACTCTTTTTGACCAGACTCGTCATGTTGGCCTAGAACACACCCCATTGACCCCTCTAGCACAGTCAAGTACATGATAAGAGATCGTCCTGGAACTAGAGGCATTAGAATCGGAGGTGTCTGCAAATATTCTTTTATCTTTTCAAAGGCTCTTTGACAGTTCTCATTCCACCTGACTGTTTTCTCTTTTCTTAGCAATTTGAATATTAGTTCACACGTGGCAGTTAGATGAGATATGAACCGTGAAATGTAGTTCAATCTCCCTAAAAACCCGCGCACTTCTTTTTCTGTTTTCGGTGCATGCATATCTTGTATTGCTTTTACTTTTGTAGGATCCACCTCGATTCCTTTCTGTCTAACAATAAAACCCAGCAATTTTCCGGAACGCACTCCGAAGGTACACTTGTTTGGGTTCAACCTCAGCTTATACTTTATCAATCTATCAAACAACTTTTTGAGATTGACCAGATGCTCTTCTTCGTCTCGGGACTTGGCAATCATGTCGTCCACATAGCATTCAATCTCCTTGTGTATCATGTCGTGGAACAGTGTGACCATAGCCCGCTGATACGTTGCACCGGCATTCTTCAACCCAAAGGGCATCACCTTGTAGCATAATGTACCCCACGGGGTAATGAATGTTGTTTTCTCCATGTCTTCCGGTGCCATCTTAATCTGATTATACCCGGAGAAGCCATCCATGAAAGAAAATACCGAGAACTGAGCGGTGTTATCTACCAGCACATCAATGTGAGGTAATGGAAAGTCATCTTTTGGACTCGCTCTGTTTAGATCCCGATAATCAACGCACATCCGAACTTTGCCGTCTTTCTTTGGTACCGGCATAATGTTGGCTACCCAAGGTGGATAACTAGTTACGGCAAGGAATCCAACATCCCACTGCTTCTGAACTTCCTCCTTGATCTTCATCGCCATATCAGGACGAGTTCTTCTCAGCTTTTGCTTTACCGGAGGACATTCTTCTCTTAGTGGTAGCTTATTCACAACAATGTCGGTATCCAACCCTGGCATATCTTGATACGACCAGGCAAAGATATCCACATACTCACGTAGCATACCAATCAACTCTTTCTTTACCTCGGCCTGCAGACTGGCCCCAATCTTTATCTCTTTCTTTACATCCTCAGTCCCGATGTTGATGATCTCTATCTCTTCCTGATGAGGCTGAATGACCCTTTCCTCCTGTTTCAACAACCTAACCAATTCTTCGGGGAGTTCACAGTCTTCCTCAACCCCTTCATCAGCTTGGTAGATAGGATTGTCGAAGTCATGCATGGTCATAGCAGGAACGTTATCGCTAGAATCCGGATGATCAAAACTGCACAGATGATGTGCTTATTTCAGAATCTGTTCTTTTTTCAAAAGAGACGCAAACACACAAACAAAAGAAAAAGGAAAAACACATTGCCACTTTATTTTTTTTGTGAAAAAATTTAAAACGAAAGAAAGAGAACACAAATTTGCTTGAAAAAAAAGTCCTTTATTTCATGGAAAAATATAAATGTATTAAAAGCATGGTGGCCCTACAAATGGATCCGTGCACCTTGGGCAGAGTGCAGGATTAACATGCAGCATGATAAAAAGGAAACAAGTAAATTACTTTGATTGCCAGGTAACTTGAACGAAATCCTCGGTAGACCAGTTCCTGAGCTCCTCCCCAGGTGCACATGGGTGAATCCAGCTATCCCAGTCGCAGTCACTGTCCCCTTCTTCACTTGTTGCACAGATGTTGTTGCGATCGAGCAATCCGGCGCTTGTGAAAGTTATGGCTTTACCATCTTGAGGCCAGTTGGACCCACCAGGCTGGTAACCAAGACCAAACTTGTCATCTTTCTTCTCTAATTCCAGTAACTTGCCCCAGCCCTGGGCACTTCCAGATTGGACCACTTATTTGGCTTGCTTGTAGGAGTGAATGGAGGTCCCTTCCTTCTCGTTGTTCCTCTATACCGGAGTCAAAATGCTGACATTGACCGCTTCAAAGGCTTGACACAATGTTTCATGAATCTCTCTGTCCATCTCCACGTATTTGAAAGTTGACAGGTGACTCACAATGATATCTTCTTCTCCACACACAGTGATCACCTGACCATCGACCACATACTTCAGCTTCTGTTGTAACGTGGATGTCACTGCGCCTGCAGCATGGATCCAGGGACGTCTCAGCAAGCAACTGTAAGCAGATTGAATATCCATGACATAGAACGTGCTCTTGAACACTTGTGATCCTATCTTCACAGGTAGCTCAACTTCCCCGAACACAGACCTTCGGGACCCATCAAAGGCTTTTACAATCAAATCGCTGGGTCGCAAAACAATGCCATCAACATTCAACTTCATCAAGGTCTTCTTAGGGAGCACATTGAGGGAAGAGCCTGTATCAACCAAGACATGTGATAGGACAGCACCCTTACACTCCATGGTGATATGCATAGCTTTGTTGTGATTGCGGCCTTCAGAAGTAAGATCTCTATCCGTGAAGCCCAACCCGTGGCTGGCATTCACACTGCTTACAACAGCCTCCAAATGATTAACCGTTATCTCCTATGGAACATATGCCATCTGCAAGACCTTCAGCAAAGCTTCCCTATGAGCTAGAGAACACATTAACAAGGATAAAATTGATATCTTGGACGGAGTTTGATTCAGCTGTTCAACTACCTTGTAGTCACTCTTCTTTATTATCCTCATAAACTCCTCAACCTCTTTTTCAAAAGTACCTTGGCCAGCAGCAGGAGTTGTCAATTCTTCGGTCACTGTCTGTTTACCTTTAGCTTTTGCAGCAGCCTCAGTTTCAGGATCTCCTCTGAGAGTTTGAGGAGCAAAAAGACGCCCGCTTCTTGTAAAACCACCAACTCCTCCGACGTTCACCACAGTCGGGTCAACCGTTACTGACCTACTCTCCACCTTCTGACCTTCCACATACACATATGAGCCATAATGCCATGGGATGGCTTTATCATCGACATAAGGAATAGGTCCTGGAACAGTAATAGTAACAGGACTAACCTCCGGAGCATAGATAGTCACAGGCTCTCTCCGGGCAGGAACTTCAGCTGGATCATAGTAAATAGTTATGGTAGACACACAATCACTTCTATCATCAACCTTATCAAACTGCAATGACCCCTCATCAATCAGATATTGCAGCCCTATCTTCAAGTCTTCACAGCCATTCCCTGAACTTAAACACTTTTCGCAATCATAACCACACCCCGGAAATACTTGTCCTTTCAACAATCTTCCTTTCACCACCAGCAATTGAGTCTTCACCTCTTCTACGTTCAGAATCAAGCTTAACTTCTCACCCCCGTCAACAACATTTATCCTCGCCCCTCCATGGTTTGGAATAGGGTTGGACGTAACATTAGGTGGCGGTGCGAAGTTAATCGCCTTTGAGTCGATCAAATCTTGAACTTTATGCTGTAGTGCCCTGCACTTCTCAGTTGAGTGCCCGGGAGCTCCTGAATGAAACGCGCATCTTGCGTTAGTATCTTACCCACTGGAAGCTCTCCAGGTGGAGGTGGTGCTAAAGTCCTCAATTGAACCAAGTTCAAGTCTAGCAACCTCTACAGCAGTGCCGTATACGTCATGGGAATGGCTTCAAGCACTCTATTAGCCGGACGAGCTTGTCTCGGTTGATAAGGTCTTTGTTGATAATTGTTACGCTGTGGTTGTTGCTGTTATTGCTGTTGTGGTTGAGTCTGTTGCACATGACTTGAAGGAATAGTGACAGCTGCCACTTGCTCATAGGATCTTCTATATCCCCGGCCCCTTCCTCGGCCGTACACATCATTAGTTTCCCCTTCTCTCCTTCTCGGGGGTCCATTAAAAGCTTTTCTTACACCGCTGGAGCTACCTGCACCGGTGTCCTGAATCTTCCCCATCTTCAACAGAGTTTTGACCCTCTCTCCTGCTATCACTATATCATTGAACTTAGTTGCTGAACAAGACGCCAACCTCTCGATAAACACCCCCTGTAATGTTCCCATGAACATATCATCCATCTCGTTTTCCAGCAAGGGTGGTTGTACTCTGGCAGCAAGCTGACGCCACCTTTGAGCGTACTCCTTAAACCCCTCCTTAGCATTTTGAGACATGGTCTGCAATTGAGTGCGATTTGGAGCCATATCCAAATTGTACTGGTATTGCTTCATGAATGCCTCTGCTAAATCCTTCCAGCTTCGAATGTTAGCCCTGCTCAGCTTTATATACTACTCCAAGGAGGCCCCCACCAGACATCCTGGAAGTAATACATCCATAACTTCTCGTCATCAGTATGGGCAACAATTCTTCCTATAAGGGACTGGAGGTGAGTCGTTGGGCAAGCCGTGCCGTTGTACTTCTCGAAAGTAGGAACCTTGAACTTGTAAGGGATTCTAACCCCTGGCACCAAGCCCAAGTCAGTAATATCAAACCCCAGGGAGCTCTGAGATTGAATAACACGGATCTGCTCAGCCATCTCTTCAAACTTTCTGTTCATTTCAACCCCTTGGCCTTCTGCCTCGTCCAGCAAAGTAAACTGTTCATCTTGACCATCCATCTGCACATTGTTCAATCCATCATTGATAATGGTGATCCCTGGTTATGCCACATGGATCTCAACTTGACGGGCGCCAACACCGTTGCGATTACCTCCATCAATAGCCCCATTGTTCCTGGTCTGATTGTTTTCCACCATCTCGCGCAAGCGCTCCTGAGTATGACCCATCCCTGCCATGAGGGTCATGAAGTTATCCATTCTTGTTCTTGTCGCTCCCACCAAATGACACCCGGTCAGAAGGGGTACAAACGCGAACGGTCGGCGAAAGGAGAGGGAATGAATAGAGTCGCCAGCTAGGCATTTTTATCCCGAAGGAAAGGTAATGTTGCATAAACCTGGAAAGATATGGATAAGACGGTTGCGAACCAGAGAAACTGAGAAAGGGGGTTGGTTACAACCTGGGAAGGTATTAGCACCCAGATTTTCCGTCGTACTCGACGGGATCCACGCTTAAAAGATTTGTGTTTTAAAGGGGTAGTGTCAGTGCAATTTGTGTATCAAAGCTGGAAACGAATGCAAGTGTCAGTGTAAAAGAAGTGTGGAGTGTATAAGAGAAGTGTCAGTGTAAGAACAGGAGTAAAATGCTCAAGACTATGAGGCTTAAGGAATAATGCTGGAAGGAGGGGGAATATACAGAGACTTTTGTTCGATAACTATTAAGTTATGCCTACGTATCCTCTCGTGCAATGAGGAAGTCAGAACACCGTAGTTCGACCCAAAGAGACTGAAAGATAAATTGACTTGTGAATTGCTTACTTGTCTATGCTCAAGTGTATGGCCTGTCTGGCTCAGGTGCAAACTGTCTTGCATTAGATGGAAGAAGCAAGTTCTCGTTTGTGAGTGAATGAGATGAGAAAAGAATCCCGGAGGAGACGATTATTGTTTGTTTTTGGTGTTTTCAATCTTTTATTGCATTTTTTGAGATTTGTCATAAGTTAATGAGCTTAATCCTAAACCAAGGGTTAGTAAACTCATCACATCCTCCCTCTGATTAGGGGTAATGAGAGTACCTTAAGTATGAGGTAAACACCTCACACTTAATCACCATGGTGTAGGATTAAGATCATTAACCTACTTGTGATTATTTAGATGTTTTTTGGAGTTTTTGTTTAGTGTTAAGTAATGAGTTTAAGCCATAATCAGGGATTTAATGGACTCATTACACCATCCTAATAGAAGGATAATAGATGAGAACATTAAACTGAGGAAGGCTCCTCAACTTAATCCATGATTAGGGATTAACCTCATGACAAAACAAAGCCTTTATTAAAGTGGATTTTAGTTAATGATAAGATTAAGAAGTGGATTTTATGGTTTGTAAGACAACTTGAGGGGGACTTGTCCATTAACACTAGGGTTAGTCCTTCTTAACCAGTTAAGGAAGAATTAGAACCCTAATGCAAGGCCCAAGTTACAAGCTATTGTCTTAGTGATTATTAGATGGATTGATTAAAGGAATTAAACACATTAAGGGTTTAACACTTAGGATTAAATTTATACACTCCATCCTAATAGAAGGATGCATGCATAAGCTTAATCACAAAGCCTTAAAACCTTTAGGGTTTAATCCTTGACTATGAGATGAGAAGAGAAGACTCAAAGATGACACAAAGGTAAAACTAAATGGGGGACTAATCAAACCCTAATTGTGATCATGCTTGGGTATGCTAGGGTTTGTGAGGCTTAATAGAGAAAGAATCTTCAAAGAGACACCAAGGAAAGAAGCAGATGAAAGGAGCAAGAAGTAGAGAGAAGCAAGACAACTTGCTTCACTTAAGAAGACAAGTTGCCTGAAGGAAGAAAGTGGGAAAGAGCATGAATGAGAAAGCTCACTCTAATACAAAGATAAAATGCAGCAATTATGCATAAGAGAGATGAAAATAGATTGTGAGAAGTGAAGGCAAATTCACTTCTCAAAACAACTTACCACCTGAAAAGTTAGCAAAAGAAATGAAATGCAATGCAAATGAGATGAAATGTCATGATGCAAACCAAAGTCAGAAGCATAAACATGATTTCAACTATGCTAAGAGATGATGCAAACACATGTCAAGAGTTATGGGTGATCATACAAGGGTGTGGATGCAAATGAAGCATGTTTTGAACCATGAAAGTTCATGAAAGTTTATGAAATGCAATGGATACATAACATGGCAAATGAAAGATGCAATGATCAAACATAATTCTAATATGTCCTAAGATGTCTTATATGTCCTATGGATGCACAAAATGTCATGACAAGTTCTTGAATGCAAGCATGTGAGAGATGGATGCAAAAGGAAACAAGAATTAGGGTTTATGAACAACATACAACACAAAAATTCAAAACCAGAAGCAAATGACATGACAAAAAATTGAAAATGGGATCAAAGGAACCCTAACCTTACACAAGTTCACTGCCCAAAGGAGGGGATCTAACTCTTAACCTAATGGGAGTTATGATTTTTCTAAGTCAACTAGGGTTTCAAGGCACCTCAAAAGGAAAAATGCACATTAAATTGAAATTGAAAGATAAATTCAAACCAATTTTACGCTAGAAACTACATGATGTGAAGGATGCAATGCAAGAAGAACCATCATCAAACTCCTCATGGTTAGGCAAAATGAATTTTTTCAAGTTAGGATCAAAATATTGCCTTTAAACAAATTTAATTCCAATGAAAATTGTCAAAATGCATCAAGGACCAAAAAGAAATTTGTTTTGAGAGTTGGATAATGTTTCTAAATGTTTTGAAATGCAATGTGAATTTTTTGGTGATTTTTAAATACCTAAATGCATTTTTAATTAATTAATTTTCATTAACTAATTAAAATTAAACATTCAAATGATTTAAAAATAATTTTTAATGCAAAAAATAAAAATAAAAATATTTTTGGGTTCTGAAAATTAATGAAATGTTTGACAAAAAATTTCAGAATTTTTTAATATGTTTTGCTATTTTAAAAAATTCGTGAAAGTTAAATGAAAAAGAAATGAAATAAAATTAAAATAAAAGAAAGTATGCCAAAGGAGAGGTCCAGATTGAATCTGGGCTTGGGGTTGTTGACTTGGCGCCACATCCAATGGCCCAAGTTCAAACCTGACTAATTCCAATAATTAATTTAATTAAACATTATTAAATCAGAATTAGGGCTAATCATGAAATCCCAGCCATCCAACACACGCGGGAAAGAGCCATCGCACGGCCTACATTCAAACTCCCCTTAATTACACAGTTAAACCTAATTAGGGCTAATCAAACTCAGACGGCCGGAACAGTGTTCCGGTCGTCTTCTCCGGCGAACCAAAAACCCTAGTTTCTTCTCTAGGTTACCAAACTTCAAATTTCTTCCACCAAAATGATCCTCACATCAATCTAAACCTAAACCCTCAATCAAAATCCATTTATTCTTCCTCACAAACATGAATCGAAACAAAATGCAAGACACGGGAAAATATTCAGAGACAACATACATGATGGTTTCGCAGCCATTTTCAAAAGTAAATACATCCCCATGATCAGGAGAACATGCAGAATCATAAAAGAACTTAAAACTTAGCTTCTGGGAAAAATGTTCTTCATGTTACCTGAGATGAAGACTCCCTGTTTCTGAGCTTTCTGGACTCAAACTTGGTGCAATCCCTCTCCTTTGAACACCCTGATGATGAAATGAAGCTTGGAGAGCTTTGAGAATGACTGGTTGTGGCTGTTTTGTTCTGGTGTAGCAGAAATGAAGGTCTTTGTGTGTGATGTTTCAAGCTGTTTCAGGGGGTGGGTTTTATTCTAAGGATGATTTGTGACTTGTTGGTGAAAGAAAAAAATGAGGTTTGATGGCTGTGTGAAGAGATTCGAAGAGGAGAAGTTTCAAGACAGTTTTTGTGCAAGCTGGATTGTGTCTTGTTTCAATGTTGAATGAGTTGCTATATCACTCCCATAATGTTTGAGTAGGCTATGGAGCAGGTTAATAGAGGCTGCTGATCACTATTCCAAGAGCATGGGAGAAATTGCAAAAAGTCAAGGTTTGGTGTACTTGAGGCATGGGATGTGGCAAAGATGGTTTCCTGGCTTGTACTGCATCAGCTAAGTTCAAGGGTGACTCTTAGATCAATTGTGGTGAGCTGTATGGCTTGGATCACAAGTTTGAAGTGATTTTGCATTTTGGCAACTTGTTACATTTTGTGACTTTTGGTCATAGACATGTGACACTCTTTGCTGAATTTTTGTTATGATAGGTTACATGATGTTATGGTGATGTCTTGAAATCAGTTAGAGACCATACAAAACCTTGGGGATCAATTTTGCAAGAGTTCCTCTTTTTGGACTTTATGGAAAATGGCTTATGATAGCTTGGAATTCAAAGCATGAAAGTGAGAAACTTCTTGGGCAAATCTGAATTTTGGGCCATACATGATGTTTGTGTATTGGCTAGAAGCTGATTTGAGGTCACATAAATGCTTGGCATGAGAATTTGCAAGTTTTCCCTTTTGTGCAAAAGTGAAATTTCAATGATTTTATCCAACTTTGACAAGCCATAACTTTTGATCCAAAATGAATTAGAATGAGTTCTTGTAATTTTTGAAAATGGGAGGATCCATTCTACAACTTTCATGACCAAAGTTTTCTCATTTGAAGCATTCTTGAATCAAAAAGAGAAGGTTGAAAGACTTTCCCTAAATGGCAAGTTTACATAACAAGTCACTTTCCCAAAAAGGCAACTTTGCAAATGGCTTGAAATTCTTCAATTTTGTGAACTTCTAACATCTTCTATGATCAAATAAAGATCATACACATTCAAAATGATGGAGAAACCTCTTTGGTTGGGTCATTGGGGGCCTCAGATGCCCTGATTTTGCACTGACTTGCTCAAGAAGTCATCTCTTGATCAGAAGCCTTCCCCATTGAATTTCTTCATGAAAATTTATATGCATGATCCTCATAACATATAGAGACCAATAGAAACAAAAATGGCCAAAAAATTTGGAGTTATGGCCTTTGAAACCAAAACCCTAATTTTAGGTCATCTGTGCAGTTAAGCCTGGCTCTGCTTCCATGCCTTTCTCAGTTCTTGTGATTCTTTGACTTTCTTGACCTTGAGAGGATATAATATGATGCTTGAACATACATGGACCCTCTTGAGGTGATTGATGACCTTTGGAGTGGCTCAAATGGCTCAGGGATGGCTCAGATCACAAACCCTAGATGCAGATGACTTTGAAACAATGCAGTGGAGCAAAAATGCAATATGAGATGCTATGATTGAACTTATGCACATGAAAAGATCACAAGCCATGGTGTGAATGGGTGAGGGAAAATTTGGGGTGTTTACAGCTGCCCCTATTCAAGCATGAGTTAACTGTGCAGAATGTAAGCAACGGCTTAACAGGCAAACAAGATAACTTGTGGTTGAATACCAAAGACAGTCCAAAATTTGCACTCACAGATTGAAGAAGAAAAGGGATATAGATTGTAAAAGGAAGTAAAGTATAATTATAAACCGCGGGAGACGGAGGACGACCGTCAAGCAGAGGACGACTGCTGGGGATGAAGCAATGACGGGGACGACCGACATGTCGGGGAAAATGCAGGAAATAAAGCAATGACGGGGACGGCCGACAAGCTGGGGATATAAGAGATCATGATGGGGACGACCATCAAGTTCAAGGCATGAATGAAATAAATGATGAGGTACGGTCATCAAAGTTGAAGGACGATCACCTAGCAAGGGACGGCTGCTCTGTTGGGGATAAGATGAGGGACGGTCATCTAAGGTGAAGGACGATCATCTGGCAAGGTACGGTTGCCAAAAGTATCATGACATAGGATGAATGTCGGACGAAAAGGTCGAAGATGGGGATGGCCATCGGATAAGCATGATGAAGGACGATCATCAAGAGGTGAAGGACGATCACCTAGCAGGGTACGGCTGCTCTGTTGGGGATCATGACATAGGACGAATGTCAGATAACAAGATCAACGATGGGGATGACCATCAGATAAAATGATGAAGGACGGTCATCAAGAGGTGAAGGACGATCACCTAGCAGGGGACGGCTGCTGAAAATATCATGACATAGGACGAATGTCGGATAGGAAGAGGTTCTAATGAATAGGGACTCCACTGGGGGTGATGAAGGACGATCATCAAGAGGTGAAGGACGATCACCTGGCAGGGTATGACTGCCGGAAGTATCATGACATAGGACGAATGTCAGATAGAAAAGGTAATAAATCATCGTGGTTTGCTGGGGACTCTTCTAGGGAAGGGTAGACACAAATGAGTGTCTAAATTCAAGAAGACATAAGTGTTTGACACGGTGTATAGATTAAAAATGCGGACGAGCATCCTTAAGACTTATGATACGAACGAGTATCAGTAGAAACAAATGCTTGACGTATGTTCAGAGATGATGATACGGACGAGTACCAACTGGTTAACAAAGAACACGGACGAGTGTCGAATCTGAGGGGATTTAAGTGGCATATACGAGATACGAATGGGTATCGGTATGAGTGAAAAGTGATGAGTGAGATATAGACGAGTGTTCAACTTGCTAGGGAGAACACGACACGGACGAGTGTCGGAAGAAGTGTATTACAAACAAGTAGTTGGTCTACAAAGTATTTAGGCACTATGTTGGGGACGGTGACACAGACGAGTGTCAGGGAATTGTATATATATGTATCTGTGTAGTGAGTGCAAAGAGGAAGCTTTGGCTTTCTGCTGGGATATGACACAGACGAGTGTCAAGAAGCATCTGTAGTATAAGCATTTGTTTGCTCGGGCAATCTTACTGGGGAATGATAACACGGACGAGTGCCAAAAGGAGTGTGTATCTGTATCTGTAAGGGAAATGTTTGGGCTCTCTGGTGGGGAATTGGGAAATATTCTGTATATTGTTGATGGATTGTCAGTATTTACAAGCGTTTAGTTCGACACACGACTTATGATTATGCAATATGTTTGATTTTTGCCGTAATGCTCCGTATTAGACGGAATGCTACGCTCTAGGGGGAAATATGATGCGAATGCTATGATTATGAAAAGATGCCGATCCGGGATTCGGATCCCGTTGCCGTGGAGATCTCTGGCTGATCTGCTTGAAGTGGATGTCCCAGCTGGGGGTGAGATCATTGGTAGATCTGACATATATGACTTTGCTTGGGGAAATAGATCACTGATAGACCTATCTTGGTAATGAGGGACCCAGCTGGGGTCTGTAGAAGCTTTCTTTACTCTGTTGTGAGATCTTCAGGCGTTGCTCTTCTGGATAGAGGCTGAAACTCTGCGGGGAGATGGTTCCCTGTCTAGCACTCGGCTAGGGAAGAAAACAGATCACTGAAAGATCTTCCTAGAGATTTCTGTGGGGATTCTGCTGAGGGTGATACTTGACAACTCAGCTGGGGATATGAACACCTTCTGGTGCTGCTCTTTGAAGGAAATGTTGGAGAAGTGATGCCTGGCAACTCTGATGGGGAGAAAGCATCTCTGGTGCTGTTTGGAAGGTGTGCTGAGGAAACAATGACTTGGCAGCCTACTGGGGAGACGCTTTCATGCCTCATGTTGCGCTTTGGATACCTACAATCCTGTAGAGACAAAGAAACGCACAAGTACCCCGAGGTATCCCTTACCGAGTTCCATCATAGGAGTTTAGACACTCCCGGGAGTAAGTCTATTTCCTGTAAGCACGTATTTTTTAGAAGGGAAGCATCTGTATTTATGCAATCAATATCTTAAAGATATCGGACATTTTTTTGCAAACGAAAATAAAATGTACGAGACGAAACATGACTGAAAATCTGATTTTATTAATTTGTGTGCCCTGAATTGGCAAGGTACAGTCAAAGAAACGGGTCCCCTGAAATGAGGGAATCGTTACAAATTGAGAAACAAAAAGATGCTGGTAATGCTGATGACGCTTCAAGGAGCTTCCCTTTGCTATGACTCGTATGACTTTGACGTTCTTCTCATCTTGCTTTCTGAAGAAGGCTGATTCGGACCGAAGCTTGAACCTTTCGGAGCTTACCATGTTGTAAGTGATACAGACGAATTCAGAATGCAGTTGTTCGCTTATTCCCTTATTTTGCGTGGATCGCCCTTTCAGGTTTTCAATCCACCGGGATACCCATTCTTGCCTGAGTTGTCCAATGCGGCTTTTCAACCCAGCGGGTGTACACATTTTTTTAATATTTTCCCTTATTTTTGCCCGAGTCTTTTATTCTGTTTTTGACTCGCCGGGATGCCCTATTTTTGCCTGGACTTACATTCTATTTTTATGTCCAGCGGGTCATTTTATGCGAAGTATTTTTTAACTGCATCTGAATTCACAGGGGACAGGAAGTCTTCACCGTCCATAGTACTGAGCATCAGTGCTCCACCAGAGAAAACTTTCTTTACTATGAACGGACCATCATAATTCGGAGTCCACTTGCCCCTGTGGTCTGTATGAGGAGGGAGGAGTCTTTTCAGCACAAGATCTCCTACTTGGTATTCCCGAAGCCTGACTTTCTGATCGAAGGCTTTCTTCATTCTTTTCTGATATAACTGCCCATGACAGATTGCAGCTAATCTCTTTTCTTCGATCAGATTCAGTTGTTCGTATCGGGATCGGACCCACTCTGCTTCATTCAATTTAACATCCATCAGTACCCGTAAGGAGGGTAATCCAACTTCAACAGGTAGGACTGCCTCCATACCATACACAAGCTGATACGGTGTTGCCCCAGTGGATGTTCTGATTGACGTACGGTACCCATGCAAGGCAAATGGTAGCATTTCATGCCAGTCTTTGTAGGTAACTACCATCTTCTGCACAATCTTCTTGATATTCTAGTTAGCTGCCTCAACAGCGCCATTCATCTTTGGCCTGTAAGGAGAAGAATTGTGGTGTTGGATCTTGAAGTCTCGGCACAGTTCTGCCATCATTTTGTTGTTTAAGTTGGAACCATTATCAGTAATGATTCTCTCGGGCACTCCATACCGACAGATGATGTCTCTCTTCAGGAATCGGGCTACCACTTGCCTGGTAACGTTTGCATATGAAGCTGCTTCAACCCACTTGGTAAAGTAGTCAATGGCTACCAGGATGAATCTGTGGCCATTTGAAGCAGTCGGTTCAATCTTGCCAATCATATCAATGCCCCACATAGCAAAGGGCCAGGGTGAAGACATCACATTCATAGGATTCGGAGGCACATGCACTTTATCCGCATAGATCTGGAATTTATGGCATTTTCTGGCATAGGCACAACAGTCTGCATCCATTGTGATCCAGTAATAGCTTGATCTTTGCAAATTTTTAGCCATGGCATGTCCTCCTGCATGGGTACCAAAAGATCCTTCGTGCACCTCGTGCATCAACAAGTTTTCTTCTGTCCTATCAACGCATCTGAGGAGTACCATATCAAAGTTTCTCTTGTAAAGGGAACCATCGGTATTCAGGAAGAAACTATCAGCTAGCCTTCTTAATGTCTTCTTGTCATTGGAAGATGCCCCAGGTGGGTATGTTTGATCCTCCAAGAAGCACTTAATGTCATAGAACCAAGGCTTATCATCTTTAACGACATCTGGTGAGAACACATATGCTGGTCTGTCAAGTCTGGATACTGAGAACCGAGGTACAAAGTTGGCAACTTGAACTTTGATCATCGATGAAATGGTAGCCAGAGCATCTGCGAACTGATTTTCGTCTCGTGGGATATACTCAAGCTGGACCGTTGTGAAGAAAGTCAATAACCTCCTTGTATAATCCCTGTAAGGTATCAGATGATCTTGGTGTGTGTACCATTTGCCGTTGGTTTGATTGATTACAGAGCTGAATCTCCGAATACAGTCAAAGTCTTGATCCTGAGGTCAATGGCTTCCTCAAGACCCATAATACAAGCTTCGTATTCAGCTTCGTTGTTAGTGCAGTTAAAGGTGAGCTTTGTCGAGAAAGGCATGTGAACTCCCTTAGGTGTAATGAGTACTGCACCAACACCACGACCATTCATATTAACAGCCCCGTCAAACATCATAGTCCATTCTTCCTCTGGGTCAGGCCCTTCAGTGTGAACAGGCTCTTCATGATCTTTTGCTTTTATGAACATGATGTCTTCATCAGGGAAGTCAAATCTCATAGGCTGGTAATCATCAATGGGTTGCTCAACGAGATAGTCAGACAGTACACTGCCTTTGATGGCTTTCTGAGGTGTGTACTGAATGTCGTACTCTGTGAGGATCATTTGCCATCTTGCAACCCGTCCGATAAGTGTTGGCTTCTCAAAAATGTACTTAACTGGATCCATCTTTGAGATCAATAAAGTAGTGTGGGTCAACATATACTGCCTTAGTCGGCGAGCAGCCCACGCTAAAGCACAACAAGTTTTCTCGAGCAGTGAATAACGTTGTTCACAGTCGGTAAACTTTTTGCTTAGGTAGTATATTGCATACTCTTTTCGACCAGACTCGTCATGTTAGCCCAGCACACACCCCATTGACTCTTCTAATACTGTCAAGTACATGATTAGAGGTCTTCCTTCAACTGGAGGCATAAGGATTGGAGGCTCTTGTAAGTATTCCTTGATTTTGTCAAAAGCCCTCTAGCAGTCTTCATTCCACCTGACCGTTTGTTCTTTTCTTAACAGCTTGAACAAAGGCTCACAGGTTGCTTAAAGGTGAGATATGAACCTCGAAATGTAGTTCAATCTTCCTAGAAACCCTCGAACTTCTTTCTCAGTTTTCGGTGCAGGCATTTCTTGAATAGCTTTGACTTTATCAGGGTCAACTTCAATTCCTTTCTCACTTACAATAAATCCCAGCAGCTTACCGGATCGCACCCCGAATGTGCATTTGTTGGGGTTTAACTTCAGTTGGTACTTCCTCAGACGCTTGAATAACTTCAACAGATTCACCAGGTGGTCTTCTTCTGTGAGGGACTTGGCAATCATGTCATCCACATAACATTCAATTTCTTTGTGGATCATGTCATGGAATAATGTTACCATAGCTCGTTGATAAGTTGCACCAGCATTCTTCAGTCCGAATGGCATCACCTTATAACAAAATGTGCCCCAGGGTGTGATGAAAGTTGTCTTCTCCATGTCTTCAGGTGACATCTTGATCTGATTATATCCTGAAAATCCATCCATGAAGGAGAATACCGTGAACTGAGCCGTATTGTCGACCAATACATCAATGTGAGGTAATGGGAAGTCATCTTTCGGGCTGGCTCTGTTCAGGTCCCGGTAATCCACACACATCCTCACTTTGCCGTCTTTCTTAGGCACATGTACAATATTAGCAACCCACGGCGGATAGCTAGTCACAACAAGGAAACCGGCGTCCCACTGCTTTTGTACTTCTTCTTTTATCTTCATTACCGGCGAGCAGTCTTCCTTCAAAGGCAGCTTTTTCATGACGATGTCGGTGTCCAACCCTGGCATATCCTGATAAGACCAAGCAAAAACATCCACGTACTCCCGAAGCATATCAATCAGTTGTTCTTTCACTGACTCTGGCAGGAAGGCCCCGATCTTAACCTCTTTCACGTCTTCTTCCGTACCAAGATTAACCGTTTCAATCTCCTCCTGATGAGGAGTGATAACCTTCTCCTCTTGCCTTAACAACCTGGCTAGCTCTTCAGGTAGCTCATAATCTTCTTCAACCCCTTCATCAGCTTGATTGATTGGATTGTCAAAGTCATATGAAGTCATAGCAGTGTTGTTGTCGGTGCAATCTGGAGGGCACTTTCTGCAAGGGTTTAGATTGGTTTATTTTAGTGATCAATTTTATCTTATTTAGAAAAAAGTGAATATGAAATTATTTTATTTTGAAAAACATTGCCATTTTATTTTTGTACAAAAAGAAAAATGAAAAGACAGTGAGCGAAAAAGAGACTCGTTTGCAAAAGATGTCTGATATTCATTGATTAATCCATTTGCACAAAATTACAAGATGGCCCGATTACAAAATGAGTCTTGATATCTTGGGCAAGATGCAAGACATGATGCATGCTTTAAAATACAGGAAATAATAATTACTCTGCAGGAGTAACCCTTATAATTTCCTGGGAAGACCAGTTAAGGACTTGGCTCCCCGGGACCCTTGGACGTATCCAGCTCTCCAGGTTGCGGTCGCTTTCCTCCTCGTCTTCCAAATTGTTCACAGCATCCGGGGTGAGCATCCCCCCGCTGACAAAATTGGGCTCTTTGGCAGCCTCTGATTGATCTTGTTGAGTTGGTCTGTAACCCAACCCAAATCTGTCTTCTTTCATTTCCACGGGCAGCAGCTTGCCCCAGCCTTGGGCAGTACCTTCCTCAACAACCTTCGCTCATAGTTTCATGGATCTCTCCATCCATTTCTATGTATTTATACGTAGCCAGATGGCTAACAAAGATGTCTTCCTCCCCACAGATGGTGATGATCTGGCCTTCCCACTCGAATTTCAACTTCTGGTGAAGGGTAGACGTAACAGCGCCAGCGGCGTGGATCCAGGGTTTACCCAACAAACAGCTGTAGGCCGGCTAAATGTCCATCACATAGAAGGTAGTTTTGAAGGTCTGCGGGCCAATCATCACAGGCAGATCAATCTCTCCAAGCACTGATCTTTTAGAATCATCAAATGCTCTCACCACCAAATTACTCGGACGCAGTGCCAAGCCATCATACTCCAGCTTCACTAAGGCTTTCTTTGGTAGAACATTGAGTGATGACCCAGTGTCCACCAGTACATGAGATAGAACAGCACCCTTGCATTCCAAGGTGATATGTAAAGCCTTGTTGTGGTTACGTCCCTCTGTTGTTAAGTCAGCATTGGTAAAGCCCAGTCCATGACTGGTGTTGACATTTGCCACCACAGTTTCTAGCTGATTAACGGTAATCTCCTCTGGCACGTATGCTGCGTGCAGGACTTTCAATAATGCATTCCTGTGAGCTTCGGAACACATTAGTAGAGATAATATGGAGATTTTTGAGGGAGTTTGGTGAAGCTGATCCACCACCTTGTAATCACTTCTTTTTATGATTCTCATAAACTCGTCTACATCTTGTTCAAAAGTTGTCTTCTGAGTTTCTTTGACAGTTGGCTCTTCAGATACCACACTCTTTCCTTTTGCTTTGGCAACAGCTTCTGCTTCAACATTAGGTCTTTGAGTTTGTGAGGTAAAAGGCGTCCGCTTCTGGTGAAGCCTCCGCCTCCCCCAACGTTATCAACTTGTGGAGAAGAGGTTGAAGAATCCAGAGTGATTTTCTCCCCGTTGCAGTAGAGATCAGAGCCATAATGCCAAGGTATGGCATTACTGCTTTCATAAGGAACTGGTCCAGGCACCGTGATGGTAACTGGACTGAATGCTGCAGAGGAGGGTACCGTAATGGTATGCGGATCGTAGTAAATTGTGACTGGTGATCTGGCGGGAGGTGCCACTGTTTGTTGTTGGAAATTGTTGCTGGGAGGAACATTTGATGGATCATAGTAGATGGTGACTGCTGAGACATCTTCATTAATTTCTGTTGGCGTTGTAGAAGATTCTGCTGATAAAATGGATGCTGATGTTGTAGAAGGAATGGTTGTTGAAATCTGACTTGTTGAAGTGATGGACGGAGTAACTGCTGATGATATTGAGGAATCGGTAGGAATGATTGTTGCTGGTGTTGTAGAAGAATCAGGAATTGTTGTCAAAGGAATTGCTGGATTTGTAGGCGCCGTTGTTGAGATCTGAAGGATACCATCTTGAATAAGACCATCTATGCCGCTTCTCATATTTTCACACCCGTTGACTGCAATGTTGCAATACCCACAACCGAGTTCACACCCGGGGAACACTTGGCACTCTAGAAGCTGAGCTTTAATTTCGACCAGAGGTGTTCGAATTTGTGCAACACTGGTGATCAAGGTATATGGTTTGTCTTTCTCAATGGCATTAATCCTTGGCCCTCCATGATTAGGCATAGGATTTCTGTTGACATTCGGAGGAGGTGCGAAGTTGAGGGATTTAGAATCCACCAGATCTTGGACTTTCATTTGCAATGCCCTGCACTTCTCAGTATTGTGACCAGGTGCATTGGAGTGGAAAGCACACCTGGAGTTGACATCATAATTCTTTGGGAGATTGGAGGGATCTGGAGGTGCCAATGTCCTTAACTCAACCAAGTTAAGCTTCAGGAGTTGTGGCAATAAGGCAGCATATGGCATAGGGATAGGGTCAATCACCCTGTTTGCCTGTGATGGTCTTTGTTGGAAGGGTTGTTGTGGTTGATTGCTATTGTTGTTGTTGTAGGTTCTCTGTGGCGGGTACTAAACTTGCTGTTGATAATGTGGTTGTTGTTGTGGTTGATATGTTGATTGCTGAGGAATCGGAGCTGGAATGGTGACAACTGCTATTGATCTGTGAACATACTGAGGTCTGCCCCTGCTGGCATGAATGGCATTTGTCTCTCCGGTCCTCCGGGGTCCCACAAAAGGCTTCCTGGAATTACTGGATGAACTTGCACCATTATCAGAAATTTTGCCCATTTTCAAAAGGCTTTCAATCCTTTCCCCAGCTATAACTACGTCAACAAAACTGGTGGAAGAAAAGGCAACCAGTCTATCAATATATGTTCCTTGCAAAGTATTCATGAACATGTCGGCCATTTCTCTTTCCGACATGGGTGGCTGGACAGCAGCAGCAAGCTGTCTCCACCTTTGGGCATATTCTCTGAAGCTTTCTCTGGAAGATTGAGACATTCCCATTAGGAGGGTCCTGTTAGGAGCCATGTCCAGGTTATATTGGTATTTTCTGATGAAGGCTTCAGCTAAGTCCTTCCAGCATCTGATGGTAGCTCTGGTCAGGTGTGAATACCACTCTCTTGAAGCCCCAATCAAGCTATCTTCAAAGTAGAACATCCACAGCTTTTCATCCATGGTATATGCTTTAAGTCTTCCCAGGAAAGACTGCAGGTGAGTTCGTGGACAAGAGGTTCCATTGTATTTTTCAAAGCACGGGGGTTTGAATTTGTGGGGAATTCTCACCCCATCCACTAGCCCCATATCCATTACATCGAAGCCTAAGGAATTTTGAGACTCCAAAGATCTCAACTTCTCAGCAATTTCATCAAACCTCTGGTCATAGACTTCATCTCCTGCTCCCATGACAGTAAACTACTCTTCTTGGGGATCTTCTTGCAAGATTCTCCCCCCAGCAGTGTTTCCTTGCACATTTCCCGGGATGTTGACTTCCGGATCTAGATGAGGTCCAAATACTGGTGGATTAACATGAGGCTGGCCCCGCTCATTGTTACTAGTTCCTCCAGTTCCAGGATGAGGTTCCTCGGGAGTTTGTCTTTCCACCAATGCCCTTAACCTTTCTTGGCTCTGGGCCAAGCCAGTCATTACAGCCATGAATTGGGTCATTTGGTTTCTCATCTCCACTCTTTCATTATCCATCTGGGTTCTGACCTCAGTTAGGTCCTGCTGTACTTGCTCCATTAGAATACTAGGAAGGTTGTTGCGAGTAGGGTACCGGTGTGCATGGTTGACAGGGAACACTCTGCGACGAGCAATATTTCCTGAGATGATAACAGAGTTAGAAACAAATAATAATGAAACCTACAAAACAAAAACAAGGTTAGTGATCACACTAAATTTCACCGTATTTCTGACTCCGATTTCGCATGCATTCTTAGCTTTTATTGTTGTTTTGTTATGTTATTACTTTGTTTTCTTTTGTTTTCAGGTTTTTATTGTAATCGGGGCTTGAATCAAGAAAAGGATCGAAAAAGGAGTGGAAACGGACGAAAACCTAGAAATTCAGCGTTTTGCACTTACGACACCCACCGTGGCGGGCGCCATGGGGTTAGCCATGACGTGGCCACGTCTCAAGACCACTCCACAACTGCCAAGACCCACGATCCCCACTCTTCCATTCCCTATGAGTACTATGGCGGGCGCCATAGGCCTGTGGCGGGCGCCACAAGGCAAAAATACAGTTCCCTCCACTTTTTAGTGGAGGGGCGTCCTGGTCATTTCCCGCATTTAGTTTTCCTATAAATAGGACTTTATTTTTTCGTTTTTCTTCATCCAAACTTAGATTTCTTTAGGCATATATCAGTTATAAAGCAGTTACCATTCCACATCGGGGTGTTTCTGCAATCGAGTGATCGAGTCTGTAATCTGTCTGTGTGATCGAGTTTTGGAGCACTCTGGAGGAAGTTAATCCTGCCGATTTTAATTCCAGTTCGTATTTTATCTTTCCGCATTGCTTTACTTTTATTTATTTCTCGCACTGCTTTACTTTCATTTATTATCCGCACTCGCACTTTATTTTATTTATTTTCTGCACTCGCTTTACTTTCGTTTATTTTCCGCACTCGCACTAAATTACTTTATTTCTCGCACTCGCACTACTTTTATTTACTTTCCGCACTCGCACTAAATTACTTTTATGAAAAATTATAAAAATAACTTTTACATTATCATGTCTAACTAACTTTATAAAGGTTAGAATGTAAGGATCGTAATTAAACAAGTAATCTGTACAATTGTTCGTGGAAACACTTAAGGGCTATTTTATCTTTCAATTGGAGTAATTGTTTTTAACTATTTCAAAAATAGCCAAAAGCACTTTGTCTAGTTCATTAGGAGTTTTTGGATTAAAAAGAAAAGAGATTTTAAAACGATTTTCGGACGCGTTATGAAGTTTAGAGTCTGGTTCGTAAGAACCTCTTTTTGCTAAGAAATCCAGGTTAAAATACTTTTCAACTTAGTTAAGATACTATATTTCTTAAAAATAGGTTTACTACTCTAACGCAGTACGCACCTTTTTATCCGTGACAATAGGAGGGGTTGATTAGAGAGTACAACTCAGTTCTGAATAAGCGAAAGCGACAGTTCCTGTTAAATTAGTTCTTTTCAAAGGAGAAAACATTGCCCATAAGTAGTTCCATTAACAAGTACTGGATTATCCATTGATTACGTGAATTACATTCTAGCCTGTCTTTATTTATTATTTAAAATTATTATTTTATTTACCATTGCACCCTTCTTAAAACCCCTTTATTTAGTTGCCTTAGATACACACCATAACAACAGGTACGATAGATTGACACTTGGTCTCTGTGGATTCGACAATCTTTTATATTACTCTGACGTGTTCGTACACTTGCGAAAAACACGCATCAAGTTTTTGGCGCCGTTGCCGGGGACCAATTTCGTCAAATTTCATTACCCTGTAGTTATACCGTTTAAACTAAGGTTGTTACCCACCGGTCAATGCGAAAGACTCGCAGTGCCGGAAGTTTAGTAGACCCTCTAGCTGAACCTGAACGTTACGCTCACGCACGTTTATTTTTCCATAGGAATAGGAGAGCTATGGCCGAAGATCAAAACCGAAGACCTCTTAAGGACTTCGCCCAACCATCAAACGAGGAACCTAGTTCCAGTATAGTAAACCCCGCTATCCCAGCCAATAATTTTGAACTTAAACCATCCCTGCTGCAATTAGTGCAACAGAGACAATTTGCAGGTCTCGCTACTGATAACCCGAACCAACATTTAAAAAACTTTCTTCAGTTAGCAGACACCTTTAAAACCAATGGAGCTTCTCCTGAGGCGATACGCTTAAGATTATTTCCCTTTTCCCTCAGAGATAAAGCTCTATCATGGTTAGATTCCCTTCCACCCAACTCAATAACAACTTGGGATGACCTTAGGAAAGTTTTCCTTGCTAGATATTTTCCCCCGAGTAAGACCGCTCTTCTTCGAAACCTAATAACTAGATTTACCCAACACCAAGGAGAGTCGTTGTTCGAAGCCTGGGAGAGATATAAAGAACTATTAAGAGCATGCCCACATCATGGCTTAGAGAACTGGCTAATCATCCAAACCTTCTATAATGGACTTCATTATAACACTAAGATGACCATCGACGCTGCCGCCGGTGGCGCACTGATGAACAAACCTTACCCTGAAGCTAGTGCCCTTATCGAGGATATGGCCCAAAACCATCAATCATGGGGAGTAGAACGAGCGATAGTGGAAAAGAAAGAAGCCCAAGGAGGAATACATGAGCTAAGCTCTATAGACATGATGCAGGCTAAAATGGACGCGTTGGCCCTTAAAGTCGAACATATGTACACAACTCCGAACGCTGTAGCCGCAGTTTCTCCGAATTGTGAGATATGTGGAACGCAAGGACACCAATCCGTCGAATGCAATCTGTTGAATGAGACCAACACTGAGCAAGTGAACTATACCCAAGGGAACCCATTTTCAAACACATATAACCCTGGATGGAGGAATCACCCAAACTTCTCCTACAAAAATAATAACCCTATTCAAAATACCGCACCTCCGAGACAACAAGGTTACCAAGCCCCAAGAACAAATCAACCTATGCAACCTGTACCACCGAGTCCGAGCTTTGATGAAGTTGTAAAAAAATTTATCGCTGCTCAAACACAACAAAACAAAGAGTTCATGAACCAAAACGTCCATGTTAACGAACTAATTACCCAGTTAGGAACCAAGGTTGATCAAATCATTACTCATAATAAAATGCTTGAAACCCAGATCTCTCAGGTAGCTTTAAACCAAGCCCCTCAGACTACACCTGGAGGACAGTTCCCTGGACAACCTCAACAAAACCCGAAAGGGCAAGCTAATGCCATCACTCTACGAAGTGGAACCGCTTATAAGGAACCTTTAAACCCTAGATTAAGTGAGCCCGAACCTTCTGAGAGGAATGAAGAGAAGGAACCAGAGGAGTCTGAAACCCCGGAAAGTCAAGAAAAAGGAGAAGAACCTAAAAATAAAACCTATGTACCACCACCGCCATACAAACCACCAATACCATACCCTCAAAGATTAAAGAAAACCCAAATTGATAATCAATATCAAAAATTCGTTAAGGTTATAGAAAAACTTCACGTAGAAATCCCCTTTACAGAAGCCATCACCCAAATACCTTCTTATGCTAAGTTTCTCAAAGACATACTTACGAATAAACGTAGACTTGAAGATCCGAAACCCGTGGAATGTAATTCTATTTCCGAAAATAGGTTAGCAAAGAAAGATAAAGATCCCGAAAAATTTTCCATTCCTTGTATTTTGGGAAATCATGTCATCGAAAAAGCTTTTCTAGACTTAGGAGCTAGTGTGAGATTAATGCCTTTAGCAGTTTGTGAGAGATTAAACTTAGGAGAATTACAACCTACTAAGATGTCACTTCAATTAGCCGATAGATCCGTTAAATACCCTATAGGCATACTTGAAGACGTCCCTGTTAGGATAGGTCAGCTGTTTATACCTACTGATTTTGTTGTCATGGACATTAAAGAAGATGACGACATACCAATCCTCCTAGGTAGACCATTCTTATCGACTGCTGGAGCCGTAATAGATGTTAAAAAGGGAAAACTAACTTTTGAGGTAGGTGACAAGAAGATAGAATTTATACTTTCAAAATTTCTTATGGCACCTGTGATAGGAGATGCTTGTTATGCCTTAGATATCATCGAAGAATGCATTAGGGAATTAGAACAAGAAGAAGAAACTGAATCTATAAAATTGCCATCAACCCTTATTTTGGAAGATGACAATTATAAAAGACCCTACATTGATGATAACCTTCACGAATGTTTATCTCTTACCCCAGATCCTATGCCTTGCCCTATGAAACCGACCGTAAAACTTAAGGAACTGCCTAAAAACCTGAGATATGAATTTCTCGATGAAGATATGAACCGTCCAGTTATAGTCAGTGATACCTTAAACCAAGAAGAAACCGATCAATTATTAAATGTTTTACGTAGGTACCCCTCAGCCTTAGGATATAAGATCTCTGATCTAAAAGGAATAAGCCCATCCGTATGCATGCATCGGATTTTGCTTGAAGAAGATTCAAAACCTTCCAGAGAACACCAACGAAGAATAAATCCTATAATGAGTACTGTAGTTAAGACTGAAGTTCTTAAGTTACTAGAGGCAGGTATAATATATCAGATCTCGGACAGTAAATGGGTGAGTCCTGTGCATGTAGTACCTAAAAAGGGAGGCATCACGGTCGTGCAAAACGAGAAGGGCGAACCTGTAGCAAAAAGAACCGATGGAGGTTGGCGTATGTGCATAGATTATAGAAAATTAAATAAAGCAACTAGGATGGACCATTTCCCATTACCATTCATAGACCAAATGTTGGAGAGCCTAGCCAGACACTCTTACTTTTGTTACCTAGATGGATATTCCGGATTCTTCCAAATACCTATTCACCCCGAAGATCAAGAAAAAACTACCTTTACATGCCCAGTTGGAACTTTTGCCTATAGAAGAATGCCTTTTGGACTCTGTAATGCCCCTGCCACTTTCCAACGCTGCATGATGTCTATCTTTGCCGACTATTTAGATGGAATCATGGAAGTATTTATGGACGATTTCTCAGTTTGTGGATCAGATTTCAAAAATTGTCTTATCAACCTTGAGAAAATCCTGGAGAGATGTGTGGAGGTAAACCTTGTGCTAAATTGGGAGAAATGTCATTTCATGGTCACCGAAGGGATTGTTTTAGGACATATAGTTTCCGAAAAAGGTATAGAGGTAGATAAAGCAAAAATAGAAGTCATAGAGAATCTAAAACCACCAAAGACTATCAGGGAGATAAGAAGTTTTCTTGGACATGCCGGATTTTACCGACGTTTTATCAAGGATTTCTCCAAAATAACAAAGCCCTTAACTGGTCTTTTGATGAAAGATGCTGAATTCATCTTTGATGAAAAATGTACTGAAGCATTTAATCTTCTGAAGTAAGCTCTGATTTCAACACCTATAATGAAACCCCCTGATTGGTCAGAACCGTTTGAGATAATGTGTGACGCCAGTGATTATGCTGTTGGAGTCGTTCTAGGTCAGAGAAAAGACAAAAAGTTACATGTAATTTATTATGCCAGTAGAACCCTAGACGCTGCACAGCTCAACTACGTAACAACCGAAAAAGAGCTCCTAGTTGTAGTTTTTGCCATAGACAAATTTAGATCTTATCTAGTAGGAGCCAAGATTATAGTTTACACCGACCATGCTGCCATTCGTTACTTACTAAGCAAAAAGGATGCCAAACCTAGGTTACTTCGATGGATTCTATTACTGCAAGAGTTTGATTTGGATATCCGTGATAAGAAAGGCACTGATAATGTGGTAGCTGATCACCTATCTAGGCTAGAATACCTGAAACCTGACTCAGTACCCATAAATGACGATTTTGCCTATGATAGACTGATAGCCCAACTAGAAACTATTGAAGATGATAACCCATACCTACATGAGCATTCTCATAAATCCTTAGCTATAAGTAATGTACCTTGGTATGCAGACTTTGTTAATTACCTAGCCGCTGACATCATACCCCCTGATCTAAACTACCACCGGAAGAAGAAGTTCTATAGTGATGTGAGAAACTTCTATTGGGACGAACCATTTCTTTTCAAGAGAGGTAAAGATGGCATTTTCCGCCGTTGTGTTCCAGAAGAAGAGGTAAATAATATAATTGAGCATTGTCACTCTGCACCCTATGGTGGACATGCGAGCACATCTAAGACCCACGCCAAGATTCTTCAAGCTGGCCTATTCTGGCCTACTATGTGGCGTGATGTCCATGCTTTCATTGTCAAGTGTGATAGATGCCAACGCACATGAAATATTTCAAGACGTAATGAAATGCCGTTAAGAAATATCCAAGAAGTAGAACTCTTCGACGTATGGGGTATAGACTTTATGGGACCGTTCCCACCATCTTTTGGAAATCAGTACATCTTAGTAGCAGTTGACTACGTGTCTAAATGGATTGAAGCTATCGCCGCACCCACGAACGACACCAGAGTAGTCATCAAATTATTCAAAAACTATATATTTCCCAGGTTTGGAACCCCCCGTTTAGTCATAAGTGATGGAGGATCACACTTCATATCGAGAATATTTGATAAACTTTTAAGCAAGTATGGAGTTAAGCATAGAGTAGCAACACCATACCACCCACAGACCAATGGACAAGTGGAAGTATCTAATAGGGAGATCAAACAAATCCTTGAGAAGACTGTCTCTATATCTAGAAAAGATTGGTCGCAGAAACTTCAAGAAGCATTATGGGCCTATAGAACCGCTTTCAAAACCCCTATAGGAACAACCCCTTACCAACTGGTCTATGGAAAATCATGTCACTTACCTTTTGAGTTGGAGCATAAGGCCTATTGGGCCATCAAAACTTTGAATTTGGATTACTTGACTGCTGGTGAGAAACGTATCCTTGATATCCACAAATTAGAAGAGCTCAGACAATCCGCCTACGAAAATGCCATCATATACAAAGAAAGAACAAAAGCTTGGCATGACAAAAGAATCATAAGAA
This sequence comes from Lathyrus aphaca, assembly GCA_963966055.1. Lineage (NCBI taxonomy): Eukaryota > Viridiplantae > Streptophyta > Magnoliopsida > Fabales > Fabaceae > Lathyrus > Lathyrus aphaca. The sequence goes on along the minus strand of OZ014520.1, from coordinate 65,046,536 downwards.
GAGACTTCAAAATAGGCGATCCTGTTCTCCTGTTCGATTCTAGATTACGACTTTTTCCAGGAAAGCTTCGTTCAAGATGGACTGGCCCTTTCGAAGTATCTAAGATCCTAAGATCCGGTGCTATTGAAATCAAGAACCAAACATGTAAACCGTTCATCGTCAATGGACAGAGGTTGAAGCCCTACGAAGGAGGTGACATCCCAACAACATACACCTGTCATACTCTGAGTGATCTACCATATCCTTCCAATGATGTTTAAAAATTGGTCGTCGAGCTAATGATGTTAAACAAGCGCTGCAGGGGAGGCAACCCATGGTTTTTCGTATTTATGTACTTTTTATTTATTTTTACTTTATTTTAATTTGTTTACTTTATTATTATGTCAGGACTAACGATTGAATGTTTTATGTGCTTTCAGGACTTGTTTGCTAACCTTGTGCAGAATGCAGAACCCTGATGACATGCACGTGGCCTTTAGAGACGACGCACAGAGAGAGCGTTACTATGTCCACATGAGACGCCCTATGGCTCCTACCAGGTACCCTGACCATGACTGCATGGATGCCTTGGGGATAGAGCCAAGCGTCAGATTCTTATGCCATCAACTCCAGTGGGACCAGTTTGACGACAGGAACAACACTTATAGGAACTTAACTCTTGAGTTCCTCAGCTCGTTTCATCATGACCCTTGGGCTGGACCCGATGGACTCGTTGTTTTCAGGTTGTTCGGGATTGACTACTCCTTCTCTCACAAAGAGTTTGGTGATTTACTAGGTTTCCAGACTACTCCTGATGCTATTCCAGAGACACCGATGGGGTATTTTATGAGCAGAGAAGTGGAAAAGTTTTGGTCTAAAATATCAGGTGGAGGAAGCCAAGATCCTTCCACCCAGTTTTCTCAGGTAATCCACAACCTTGCGTTAAGGTACTTCCAGATGATTCTAGCGCATTCTTTCCTAGGTTTGCTAGATACAGAGACCCTGCTAAGTGAAGAGGAGATTTTCCTACTGTTTTGTGCGACTCAGTCTCGCTCAGTTGCTTGTGGCAACTTTCTGTTGAAGGGCCTTGCTAGTGTTTCCAGATCATCTGTAGGCATCATACATGTCGGTGGGATTATTACACAGATAGCTACTGCATTGGGTTTGTCTCGCAAATTATTGCACCTCAGGACCTTCTGCTGCTACACCACCCTGGATGTTGATTTTTGTCTTGACAGAGGACTGATGAGGAGGGCTTCTTTTGAGCCCAACATGTTTAGATTACTGATCGACGGCGAAGCGATACACTACTTTACATTACCATATCCGCTGATGACCAGTGTCCATGATCCTGCCAATTGGAGTTATGCTCTAGAGGGTTATGGAGAGACTGTCGAAGAGCCGAAATCACCTCTCGCCGCTGAGTATACTCCTACACCTCTTACTCCCCGAATCACTGCTCTGTCTAACAATATGTCTCTGCAACCGCCTGACCTACAAACACAGATTTATGAGCTCCGTAAGGAGACTGCCCTGCTCAAGCAGGAAGTGGCGGACTTGGAATTACAGATTCAGGTTTCTAATCTCACTCATGCCTCAGAGGCCGATGCTCTATATCAGGAGATTGAAGAGCTTCGGAGGGAGATAGCTGAGATTCGTGGATCAAGCCAGGAGGAGAAGCCTACCACATGCTTCATTCTACACTGACGACACTACCCTAGTATTTAATTTCCTTTTATATGCTTCATTTTATTTCTCGCATCTCCAGACATATCTCACATTATTGCATCTATTATATTTTCATGTACTTTGAATTCATCTTATATATACATATTATGCACTAATGTCGATTTTTCTCTTTTCTTTTTGATATTTAATTATTTTATTTTTGTCATGTAAAGAAAAAAAAATATAAGACAAAAATATTTTCATTTTTGTCTTCACAAAAAAAAATATGCAAGCCTCATGCCTTGAAAAGAAGAAGAAAACGCTATCCAGACCCCCCCCCCCCCCCGAAGACCAAAGGTGCAAGGAAGGCCCAAAAGGAGGATTTAAAAAAATCCAAGGCCCAGGAAATAGCCTTGTGGCGGGCGCCACAAGCCCATGGCGGGCGCCATGGCGTTCTCCCCTATTTCGGGGTAGAATTTCATTTTCCACCATTTTCATACCTTCCTTCTCCAAAAACCCATTTTTGCAACTTTCAAAAACCTCCTTGAACCCCATTAAAGCTCCCCCATTTCCAAAATACCCACCATCCATAAAACCTATCCAAAATCCATTTTCATTTTCATCCACCACAAACCAAAAAAATCAAAACTTTATCATTTCCCTCATAAACCATTTTTCTACCATTTTCACTACCTAAGGAGCAATCAACAATGGAGTTCAATGGATTTCTTCTTCGTGATGGAAGACCGGGTGATAGGCAACATAAAATTATTCAGAGGCTTCAGAGTCGAGAAATTCTCTCGACTAGGTACGTCGACGATAACTGTCTGTATGCTTTGGGTATTTATCATAGTGTTTTTAATTTATTAGATTTTTTAGGCTTGCATAATATTTTCGTTAATCAGGAACCTACCTATGAGAGACTGACAATTGAGTTTTTGAGTTCTTTGATATACACTGTCAGTCCTAACACTGCTAGCACTATCGATACTGTTATTTTTAGATTGTTTGGAATTGAATATGAATTCAGTACCAACGAGCTAGCAGGTTTGTTAGGAATCCCTCATAGGGAAGGTGCGATTTGTGAGGCACCTTTGGATGCGGAATGGTCGACCGAGGTATTTTCCTTCTGGCAAAGGCTTTCAAGTACTTCAATTAATTCTTTTGAAGGGATACTTGCGTCGACCATTCACAACCCGGCCATAAGAGTTTTCAGACATCTTTTGGCATGTACTATTTTTGGCCGGGAGAGTCCAAACAAGGTAAATGCTAGAGAACTCCTATTTTTGCAAGGATGCCTCACTAGAACCCATATCAATCCGGTCCCGTTTTATCTTGCACACATGGCTTTACTTACTAATAAAACATGACCGATTGTTTTTGGAGGGCTTGTTACGTCTATTGCTCGGGCTCTTGGCCTGAACAATGAGATAGCTACACTTGAACCACTACCTCCTCGCACAATTAATTTAAAATTTTTGAAAGACATGAAATTGTGCCGAACGAGGAGAGAAGGTGGTTATGAGTTGATGGTTCATGGGGTAGCTATCCCATCTGTTGCTTTACCATGCAGTAGACGTACTGATGTACGTATTGAAAGGAACTGGACCTATGATCTGAATGCTCCACCTATTTTGGGTCCACTTCCTCCTAATATTCCTGATGGGGAGGCACATGACACTGATGAAGAGTATGATCGGAGAGAGCAGTCTCCCATACCTCACATGTCCCCCCATCGTCCTTCACAGTCACACACCGCACCATCTTCCTCTAACCCTGTTGCAGGTGCTGCTCCTGGATTCTATGTCACCGAGGAGATGTGGCGTGATATGACAGCTAGAGAGGAAAGGCGAGACGGCCTTCTCTCTACTATTTCACAACAACTGACGGACAACATGAGCTTCATGAAACAATCGCGATTGGTTTTGGACCGTGCTTATAGCAACGTTTGTCGTACCTTGAACGATATCTCATTAGAGCAGAACCGTCAGAGAGAGTTCAACAGCCGGCACTACCAGCTTGTAGAGGCCACTCAAGGTTCCATCTTAGGTAACCTTCGAGAGGTCCGGAGTGCTCAGGCTGCCTTATCAGCACGACTCGACCGGAGGGACCATCATCGTAGTAGATCCCGTCGTTCCAGACCATCACAGCAGGACGGCGAGGGCACCAGTGCCCCTCCTCAGTAGTCTTTTTCAGGTTACCCCCCTTATCTTATTTCGAAACATTGGGGACAATGTTCGATTTAAGTGTGGGAGGGGATTTTATTGCTTTCTGTCATTTCCCTTTTTAGTTAATTATTTCCTTTCAGTTATTTCCCTTTTCAGTAATTTATTTAGTTTAATTTTCTTAGATAATGCATGAGTCTGACGAGTCACCAGTATAGTGTATTTTTAGTTCATCTTCATTTTTTCCCATTTCCTTAGCCTTACCAGAAAATTTTAAAAAAGAAAACAATGTTGTGTCACATGTTTTTTGGGCTTTGAGACAGGTTTAGATTAGGATGTGGTGACTTAGGTCAACTTTTTGAAACATCAGAACCATTTTAGCACCATAGACCTCTTGAATATAGGAATCACTCCTAAACCCCACCACCATGGCCTTTATTATCATTTAAAAAAATTGTCCTAAGTAGTTTATTTTAGCAGTCAGCTCCGGCCTAAGCATGCTCTACGTAGGGGGCCGATGAACATAAGTGAATGATCCAGTGCTAATAAAAAAGAAAAAGGCAAACTCTGGTATAGGTGACCCTCACAAAGTCATTTAAACCTAAAAAAAAGAAGAGAAAAAAAAATTGCCACAAAAAGAAAAAAATTGCAAGTCACCTATTGTTAGTTGGTTCATAGGTATCTGGAACTGAACTTGGTAGGGCGGATTATGATCCGATCCCCCGCAGCTACATTTAGGCGAAATAAAAACAGGTTTACACATGCTTATGTGCCAGAAACCTTATGTTATGGATCAGAATCACTAACCGGTCACTCTACTATGAAGCATGTACGGATAACGGGCTTAATGTGATTGCGCCTGAATGAAAAGGACACAAAAAGATGAGAAGATAGGCCTAGGTATTGTGGGATGATATGGAGTGGTTAATATAGGATTGAAGTTTGTGTTTGTGTTACTATGGTACCCTTGGTTCACTTAGTTAGTACCTGTCACTGCATCCTGACTTGAACTTAGAAGCCCTTTAGCCCAAAGACACGTGTTGAAACCATATTTTCTTGAGCTTTAATGTTTGCTTGAGGACAAGCAAAGGTTTAAGTGTGGGAGAATTTGATCACACTAAATTTCACCGTATTTCTGACTCCGATTTCGCATGCATTCTTAGCTTTTATTGTTTTTTTGTTATGTTATTACTTTGTTTTCTTTTGTTTTCAGGTTTTTATTGTAATCGGGGCTTGAATCGAGAAAAGGATCGAAAAAGGAGTGGAAACGGACGAAAACCTAGAAATTCAGCGTTTTGCACTTACGGCACCCACCGTGGCGGGCGCCATGGGGTTAGCCATGACGTGGCCACGTCTCAAGACCACTCCACAACTGCCAAGACCCACGATCCCCACTCTTCCATTCCCTATGAGTACTATGGCGGGCGCCATAGGCCTGTGGCGGGCGCCACAAGGCAAAAATACAGTTCCCTCCACTTTTTAGTGGAGGGGCGTCCTGGTCATTTCCCGCATTTAGTTTTCCTATAAATAGGACTTTATTTTTTCGTTTTTCTTCATCCAAACTTAGATTTCTTTAGGCATATATCAGTTATCATTCCACATCGGGGTGTTTCTGCAATCGAGTGATCGAGTCTGTAATCTGTCTGTGTGATCGAGTTTTGGAGCACTCTGGAGGAAGTTAATCCTGCCGCCATTTTAATTCCAGTTCGTATTTTATCTTTCCGCATTGCTTTACTTTTATTTATTTCTCGCACTGCTTTACTTTCATTTATTATCCGCACTCGCACTTTATTTTATTTATTTTCTGCACTCGCTTTACTTTCGTTTATTTTCCGCACTCGCACTAAATTACTTTATTTCTCGCACTCGCACTACTTTTATTTACTTTCCGCACTCGCACTAAATTACTTTTATGAAAAATTATAAAAATAACTTTTACATTATCATGTCTAACTAACTTTATAAAGGTTAGAATGTAAGGATCGTAATTAAACAAGTAATCTGTACAATTGTTCGTGGAAACACTTAAGGGCTATTTTATCTTTCAATTGGAGTAATTGTTTTTAACTATTTCAAAAATAGCCAAAAGCGCTTTGTCTAGTTCATTAGGAGTTTTTGGATTAAAAAGAAAAGAGATTTTAAAACGATTTTCGGACGCGTTATGAAGTTTAGAGTCTGGTTCATAAGAACCTCTTTTTGCTAAGAAATCCAGGTTAAAATACTTTTCAACTTAGTTAAGATACTATATTTCTTAAAAATAGGTTTACTACTCTAACGCAGTACGCACCTTTTTATCCGTGACAATAGGAGGGGTTGATTAGAGAGTACAACTCGGTTCTGAATACGCGAAAGTGACAGTTCCTGTTAAATTAGTTCTTTTCAAAGGAGAAAACATTGCGCATAAGTAGTTCCATTAACAAGTACTGGATTATCCATTGATTACGTGAATTACATTCTAGCCTGTCTTTATTTATTATTTAAAATTATTATTTTATTTACCATTGCACCCTTCTTAAAACCCCTTTATTTAGTTGCCTTAGATACACACCATAACAACAGGTACGATAGATTGACACTTGGTCTCTGTGGATTCGACAATCTTTTATATTACTCTGACGTGTTCGTACACTTGCGAATAACACGCATCAATTAGTATGCAATGCAGTATGCTTATTTGTTTTCCAAGGTATCCGGCCTGGTTCTTGGTTTTGACCTTTCCAGACCTCGAGGAAGATGCTTTGATGTTGTTGAGAACAGAGGCCCGAATGAAAACAAACTAATATATCACAAATGATGAATAATACATAGTTTGTTTAACAGCACATGCCCCTGGAGGGTCAAAATACAACAAAAGAAAAAAGTACATCAAATGGAAACAACAACAAACAAAAAGTCAGACATCCAATCCAAACTCATCCTCCTTGACCTCCTTCAGAAGTGCCTCAGTCACTGGACCAGCTGGATGCTCTGTAATGGTCCTAATGAGGAGGTTCCTGGTAGCAATGGCAGTGGTCAGCTTCTTGTGCCTGTCCTGGTCCTTTGATCTCTTCAACCCAGCCCTAAGCTTCAACTTTGAAATCTCCTTCTGGGCTGCCAATAAAGCTTCCTGCTGCTTCTTTTCATTGGCCTCTAACTGCTCAATCTTGGCTTGAGTTCTCTTATCTTCTTGTGTCTGGGCTTCAGTGATCCTGACCCACCTAGCCTGACTCTCTTGCAGATAGAGCTCAGTCCTAGCCTTCTGAATCTTGGCCTCTTTACAGGCATTCTTCAATATTTGTTTCCCAGCTCTTGCTTTTCTGATGTAGTCCTCTGTTTTTTCAATCTTGGCCAGATGCTCCACCCTAAGCTTCTCGAACCTCTCAATGTCCAGACGACCATCACTCCTTTTCCAAAGAGTCTTCTTCAGAGCTTGAGACAGATTCCCATTCCATTCTTTCAGCTTCTCAAATTCTTCCAAGCTGACAGTCACTGCAGGTTGTACTGTAGAGGGTCCAGGTATGTCCTCCAAGGTGAAGGGCATTCCAGTAATCTGAGCTCTAGCATGGGACTAGTCATAATACTGAGCTGAAGCAACATTATTACACCTCCCAATAAGAGCCATCCCTTTCGTCTGGATGTTGTCCCAAGCCCAGGATGCTTGTCTGACAACAACTGAATTAGGTTTTACTTCACAGTACAGGGTCTCAGCTAAATCTTGCACTCTAGGAGGGTGAACCAAAGCATAGCCCAGTTGTCTCTTAAACAGTAAGGGATTGTAGTTGATGCAACCCTTTACTCCTATCAGAGGTACATTTGGGTATTGCCCACAGCTGGTGATGATGTCCTTGCCTTTGGTGCTATGGGTGCACCATCTGATGTCATCTGAAGTCAAAGCAATGAGCCTTTTGGCCCAATTCTTCTGTTGGTGAGGATTCAGGAAGGCATCTGACTTAGGTAGGTGTTTGAGCAGCCAAGTGTGAAACAGAGGAGCACAACATCTCACCAACTTCCCCCTTTGTTTCTCATTCCTCTAATGAATGGAATAATAGAAATCTCCCAGCAATGTGGGTATTGGGTTCCTTAGAAGGAAAAGATGGATGGCATTCTTGCTGATAAATTTGGGTTCATCTGCAAACAGTATAACCCCATATATGCTGAGGGCTAACAGTGCACAGACTGCCCTCCATTCTCCCAAAGAGGCCTTCAGGATGGCCTGAGAAATCAAGAAGTCTAAGTGCAAACCAGGGATTCCAAATTTTGTTGTTATATTTTGCTCAATCAATGCAGGCTCCAGGTACAGTGCTTTTGCTACTTCTCCATTGCTGGGAGAAGTCATTTCTGGGTTGAAGGGGATTCCACCCCTGACAGGTACTCCAATCAATGATGAAAATTCTTCCAGCAGAGGCCCTAACTGAAAATCTGGGAAAGTGAAACATCTCAAAGGAGGGTCATAAAAATGCAGGCATGTGTGGATCATGCTCCTCTGAGAAGGGTCTAGGTCCATAACCATATCCAGGATACCTCCATAATGTTCTCTGAATAATGGGATGTGGTCAGGTGTGATAAGTGACTGGACCTGCCTGATACCAGTCAATACAGGCTCAAAGAAATGGTAAGATATATTGCTCTTCCTGGGAGTGGTCATGAGTGCTGATGAAGAGCTGGAGACAAGTGTTGATGAGGATTAAGACTGATACTGGAGATGAGCCACTGATAGGTTGATGCTGGTGATGATGAAGATGGATGAAGCAGACAACTGATGAAGACAACTGAAGCAGAGGTCTATACAAGTGAAGGGGTCAAAACCAAACCAGATATAATGTGGATACCCTGAAAAACAAATAAACAAATGTTAAATGATGCAGATGATGAGTATGTAAATGATATGCAAAGGTTTGTGATCAAGCTGGATCTGGTTATCTTGTCTTGATATAGAGCCCATGTATGTTCAAGAAGTCCAGATGGAGGTTTAGAAATCCAGTAACCAAGGTGGGGGACTCAAATAAAGAGTCACATGTCCAGGGTTAAATCACAAGAACTGTCCAAAATGAGGTACTCTTAAACCAAAACAAGTAACAGGGTATGATGTGGCCAAGGGTACCTGCAAACCTGTAAACAGCCCAACCCCCTCACAGGTAGTGTTCTAAAACAAGGATCCTCAGACTTGGATCAGTTATGAGAAGTGTAAACACTTCTAACCCGGAGGTACAGTGTTTACAATAACCATAAAAAATCCTCCTCTAATTCACCTCAGTCTCTGAAGGTCATAATAAAGGTCATCCAGACTTAGCAGGCTTCCCAGATAGCCCTAGCACTACAGGAAATCTGTAGCACAGAGTTCTCAAGAAGAAACCCATATCTGAACCGTGTTTCATATTCCCGCACCAGACCGAAATGGAATGGGAAAGAACATGAACCACTCTAGCCTAGGTGTCACTCAGGTCCCAGGTATAGGACCTTAAACTCTCAATGGAACCCCACCCACCAAAACAGAAAACCAGATCCAGCAATGATAATGACAGTATGAAAAAAAAACTGTAAAGAAAACAATAAATAAAGCTGTACATAAAGCAGTAAATAAAGCAAATAAATATACACAAATAGAACATAACACCCCAGTAAACACAAATCAAACAAACGCTAGGAGGAACCCACAAAAAGAACCAGAAGCCCTGGTTACAACATAAGTGTCCCCAGCAGAGTCGCCAAGCTGTCGCTCCCACCAAATGACACCCGGTCAGAAGGGGTACAGACGCGAACGGTAGGCGAAAGGAGAGGGAATGAATAGAGTCGCCAACTAGGCATTTCTATCCCGAAGGAAAGGTAATGTTGCATAAACCTGGAAAGATATGGATAAGACGGTTGCGAACCAGAGAAACTGAGAAAGGGGTTGGTTACAACCTGGGAAGGTATTATCACCCAGATTGTCCGTCGTACTCGACGGGATCCACGCTTAAAAGATTTGTGTTTTAAAGGGGTAGTGCCAGTGCAATTTGTGTATCAAAGCTGGCAAAGAATGAAAGTGTCAGTGTAAAAGAAGTGTGGAGTGTATAAGAGAAGTGTCAGTGTAAGAACAGGAGTAAAATGCTCAAGACTATGAGGCTTAAGGAATAATGCTGGAAGGAGGGGGAATATACAGAGACTTTTGTTCGATAATTGTTAAGTTATGCCTACGTATCCTCTCGTGCAATGAGGAAGTCAGAACACCGTAGTTCGACCCAAAGAGACTGAAAGATAAATTGACTTGTGAATTACTTACTTGTCTATGCTCAAGTGTATGACCTGTCTGGCTCAGGTGCAAACTGTCTTGCATTAGACGGAAGAAGCAAGTTCTCGTTTGTGAGTGAATGAGATGAGAAAAGAATCCCGGAGGAGACGATTATTGTTTGTTTTTGGTGTTTTCAATCTTTTATTGCATTTTTTGAGATTTGTCATAAGTTAATGAGCTTAAGCCTAAACCAAGGGTTAGTAAACTCATCACATCCTCCCTCTGATTAGGGGTAATGAGAGTACCTTAAGTATGCGGTAAACACCTCACACTTAATCACCATGGTGTAGGATTAAGATTATTAACCTACTTGTGATTATTTAGATGTTTTTTGGAGTTTTTGTTTAGTGTTAAGTAATGAGTTTAAGCCATAATCAGGGATTTAATGGACTCATTACACCATCCTAATAGAAGGATAATAGATGAGAACATTTAAGCTGAGGAAGGCTCCTCAACTTAATCCATGATTAGGGATTAACCTCATGACAAAACAAAGCCTTTATTAAAGTGGATTTTAGTTAATGATAAGATTAAGACGTGGATTTTATGGTTTGTAAGACAACTTGAGGGGGACTTGTCCATTAACACTAGGGTTAGTCCTTCTTAACAAGTTAAGGAAGAATTAGAACCCTAATGCAAGGCCCAAGTTACAAGCTATTGTCTTAGTGATTATTAGATGGATTGATTAAAGGAATTAAACACATTAAGGGTTTAACACTTAGGATTAAATTTATACACTCCATCCTAATAGAAGGATGCAGGCATAAGCTTAATCACAAAGCCTTAAAACCTTTAGGGTTTAATCCTTGACTATGAGATGAGAAGAGAAGACTCAAAGATGACACAAAGGTAAAACTAAATGGGGGACTAATCAAACCCTAATTATGATCATGCTTGGGTATCCTAGGGTTTGTGAGGCTTAAGAGAGAAAGAATCTTCAAAGAGCCACCAAGGAAAGAAGCAAATGAAAGGAGCAAGAAGTAGAGAGAAGCAAGACAACTTACTTCACTTAAGAAGACAAGTTTCCTGAAGGAAGAAAGTGGGAAAGAGCATGAATGAGCAAGCTCACTCTAATACAAAGATAAAATGCAGCAATGATGCATAAGAGAGATGAAAAGAGATTGTGAGAAGTGAAGGCAAATTCACTTCTCAAAACAACCTACCACCTGAAAAGTTAGCAAAAGAAATGAAATGCAATGCAAATGAGATGAAATGTCATGATGCAAAACAAAGTCAGAAGCATAAACATGATTTCAATGATGCTAAGAGATGATGCAAACACATGTCAAGAGTTGTGGGTGATCATACAAGGGTGTGGATGCAAATGAAGCATGTTTTGAACCATGAAAGTTCATGAAAGTTTATGAAATGCAATGGATACATAACATGGAAAATGAAAGATGCAATGATCAAACATAATTCTAATATGTCCTAAGATGTCTTATATGTCCTATGGATGCACAAAATGTCATGACAATTTCTTGAATGCAAGCATGTGAGAGATGGATGCAAAAGGAAACAAGAATTAGGGTTTATGAACAACATACAACACAAAAATTCAAAACCAGAAGCAAATGACATGACAAAAAATTGAAAATGGGATCAAAGGAACCCTAACCCTACACAAGTTCACTGCCCAAAGGAGGGGATCTAACCCTTAACCTAATGGGAGTTATGATTTTTCTAAGTCAACTAGGGTTTCAAGGTACCTCAAAAGGAAAAATGCACATTAAATTGAAAATGAAATATAAATTCAAACCAATTTTACCCTAGAAACTAAATGATGTGAAGGATGCAATGCAAGAAGAACCATCATCAAACTCCTCATGGTTAGGCAGAATGGATTTTTTCAAGTTATGATCAAAATATTGCCTTTAAACAAATTTAATTCCAATGAAAATTGTCAAAATGCATCAAGGACCAAAAAGAAATTTGTTTTGAGAGTTGGATAATGTTTCTAAATGTTTTGAAATGCAATGTGAATTTTTTGGTGATTTTTAAATACCTAAATGCATTTTTAATTAATTAATTTTCATTAACTAATTAAAAATAAACATTTAAATGATTTAAAAATAATTTTTAATGCAAAAAATAAAATTAAAAATATTTTTGGGTTTTGAAAATTAATGAAATGTTTGACGAAAAATTTCAGAATTTTTTAATATGTTTTGCTATTTTAAAAAATTCGTGAAAGTTAAATGAAAAAGAAATGAAATAAAATTAAAATAAAAGAAAGTATGCCAAAGGAGAGGTCCAGATTGAATCTGGGCTTGGGGTTGTTGACTTGGCGCCACATCCAATGGCCCAAGTTCAAACCTGACTAATTCCAATAATTAATTTAATTAAACATTATTAAATCAGAATTAGGGCTAATCATGAAATCCCAGCCATCCAACACACGCGGGAAAGAGCCATCGCACGGCCTACATTCAAACTCCCCTTAATTACACAGTTAAACCTAATTAGGGCTAATCAAACTCAGACGGCCGGAACAGTGTTCCGGTCGTCTTCTCCGGCGAACCAAAAACCCTAGTTTCTTCTCTAGGTTACCAAACTTCAAATTTCTTCCACCAAAATGATCCTCACATCAATCTAAACCTAAACCCTCAATCAAAATCCATTTATTCTTCCTCACAAACATGAATCGAAACAAAATGCAAGACACAGGCAAATATTCAGAGACAACATACATGATGGTTTCGCAGCCATTTTCAAAAGTAAATACATCCCCATGATCAGGAGAACATGCAGAATCATAAAAGAACTTAAAACTTAGCTTCTGGGAAAAATGTTCTTCATGTTACCTGAGATGAAGACTCCCTGTTTCTGAGCTTTCTGGACTCAAACTTGGTGCAATCCCTCTCCTTTGAACACCCTGATGATGAAATGAAGCTTGGAGAGCTTTGAGAATGGCTGGTTGTGGCTGTTTTATTCTGGTGTAGCAGAAATGAAGGTCTTTGTGTGTGATGTTTCAAGCTGTTTCAGGGGGTGGGGTTTGTTCTAAGGATGATTTGTGACTTGTTGGTGAAAGAAAAAATGAGGTTTGATGGATGTGTGAAGAGATTCGAAGAGGAGAAGTTTCAGGACAGTTTTTGTGCAAGCTGGATTGTGTCTTGTTTCAATGTTGAATGAGTTGCTATATCACTCCCATAATGTTTGAGTAGGCTATGGAGCAGGTTAGTAGAGGCTGCTGATCACTATTCCAAGAGCATGGGAGAAATTGAAAAAAGTCAAGGTTTGGTGTACTTGAGGCATGGGCTGTGGCAGAGATGGTTTCCTGGCTTGTACTGCATCAGCTGAGTTCAAGGATGACTCTTGGATCAATTGTGGTGAGCTGTATGGCTTGGATCACAAGTTTGAAGTGATTTTGCATTTTGGCAACTTGTTACATTTTGTGACTTTTGGTCATAGACATGTGACACTCTTTGCTGAATTTTTGTTATGATAGGTTACATGATGTTATGATGATGTCTTGAAATCAGTTAGAGACCATACAAAACCTTGGGGATCAATTTTGCAAGAGTTCCTCTTTTTGGACTTTATGGAAAATGGCTTATGATAGCTTGGAATTCAAAGCATGAAAGTGAGAAACTTCTTGGGCAAATCTGAATTTTGGGCCATACATGATGCTTGTGTATTGGCTAGAAGCTGATTTGAGGTCACATAAATGCTTGGCATGAGAATTTGCAAGTTTTCCCTTTTGTGCAAAAGTGAAATTTCAATGATTTTATCCAACTTTGACAACCATAACTTTTGATCCAAAATGAATTAGAATGAGTTCTTGTACTTTTTGAAAATGGGAGGATCCATTCTACAACTTTCATGACCAAAGTTTTCTCATTTGAAGCATTCTTGAATCAAAAAGAGAAGGTTGAAAGACATTCCCAAAATGGCAAGTTTACATTACAAGTCACTTTCCCAAAAAGGCAACTTTGCAAATGGCTTGAAATTCTTCAATTTTGTGAACTTCTAACATCTTCTATGATCAAATAAAGATCATACACATTCAAAATGATGGAGAAACCTCTTTGGTTGGGTCATTGGGGGCCTCAGATGCCCTGATTTTGCACCGACTTGCTCAAGAAGTCATCTCTTGATCAGATGCCTTCCCCATTGAATTTCTTCATGAAAATTGATATGCATGATCCTCATAACATATAGAGACCAATAGAAACAAAAATGGCCAAAAAATTTGATGTTATGGCCTTTGAAACCAAAACCCTAATTTTAGGTCATCTGTGCAGTTAAGCCTGGCTCTGCTTCCATGCCTTTCTCAGTTCTTGTGATTCTTTGACTTTCTTGACCTTGAGAGGATATAATATGATGCTTGAACATACATGGAACCTCTTGAGGTGATTGATGACCTTTGGAGTGGCTCAAATGGCTCAGGGATGGCTCAGATCACAAACCCTAGATGCAGATGACTTTGAAACAATGCAGTGGAGCAAAAATGCAATATGAGATGCTATGATTGAACTTATGCACATGAAAATATCACAAGCCATGGTGTGAATGGGTGAGGGCAAATTTGGGGTGTTTACAGTTCTCAAATCATCTAAATCTGCCTACATTTGATCCATCACTATTTCTCTGTTTACTCTTGTGGGATATCTGTGTACAATTGGCTGTTCTCGAACCTTCCTGGGAGCTATAGTGCCTGAAAGGACATAAATGTTAGAAACTGATGAACTACCTGTAAAACAAGCAAACATGTTATATGCATGCAATGTAACTATTCATGTTTCCAAGTTTAGGCATTTGTATGCCCCGGTTCTGGTATTTGCTCCAGATAGCCACTTTGAGTATTAATTTTCAAATTTTCCCTTAGAAGAGTGTTCAAATCTTAGCAGTATCAGACAGACAAGCTTTGCGTACTTAGAAACAGTAATTGGAAATTAACATTGCATAACATGGATAACCCACTGCCGGCCAAAGAGTTAAAGCACAAACAAATTCCCCGAAGGGTTACAAGTCAAATCATGAACAAAGACAAATGATAAAGCAAGACTCCTACAACAAGCCTGTAGGTAGTCTGAACAACAATAAATAAAATCTAAACTAAAAACTCAGGTTCTTCTGCAGCTATCACCTCTGTCCTGTTCTTCTTCACCCCTGCTCTCAGCTTGAGCTCTTCAATCTCTTTCAATGCCTCCTCCAAGGCCATCTGGCTCTGTGCCAACTGTTGAATATTTTCCCTTCGTATCTTGTGAACTTGTTCTACTTCTTCTTTCTTGAAGGCCATCTGTACCTCGAAAAACTCTACCTTTTCCTTATACTTCTTCTGCTCCTGTTCCCTTTGGCCTTGCAACCAAACAATGGACTGGCGAGCTTCTTTAAGAGTCTTCAAAGTATTCTTACGTTCCGCTTCTCTTTTTGATTCCATGAGTCCCAATCTCTGAAAGTGAGCTTCTCTTCCGGCAAACTCCTTTTCTTTAGCTTCTGATGAGACTTGCATCTTCTGTAGCTTTTCCTCTTCTTCATTCTTGGCACGATTGGCAAGGTGGTACAAGTTAACCATTTCAGCATTCTCTATCCGGATCTCGTGCAACTGAGCTTCCAATTTCTTATATTCTTCAAGAGAGACAATGTTCTGGCATGGCACCTCTCTGGGATACAATGGAGCTTCCACTAAAAATGGCATGAGCACTTCCTCTACACGTTTCTGCAACCATGTAGCAAAAGGAGGATATGTCTTGGGATCTACCCTTCCAAAATCCTTCTTTCCTTTCTTCACCCTATGAGCCCAAGCCTGAGATACTTGTATGGCCAAATCTTTGTTTCCCTCCACAGAAGAGTACAAAGACCCAGCTAATTCTTCCATACTTGGTGGATCTCTCAGAGGATAGCCAAATTGCTTCCTAGATAAGACTGGATGGTAACTGATCACACCCTTTCTTCCTAACAAAGGCACACTAGCAAATCTTCCACAACTGACCAGTAACTCCTTTCCCAGCAAATATCTGTCATAACCCCAAGCTATATCCTCAGAAGTCAGCCCCATTAGCCTCCTAGACAACCTCCATTCATCTCTCATCTCTTTGAAAGAGCCTGACTTTGGCAATTGCCTAGCAAACCACTCAGCAAATAATGAAGCACAACAGCCCAATGGTCCACCTCTGCCATTCTCATTCTGGTAATGAACATTGTAGTAGAAATCTCCAAACAGAGTTGGTACAGGATTTCCTTTAGCAAAAATGGAAATCACCTCCAAGCTCACAAACTCCTTTTCTCCTGGGAAAAGACTAGATCCATATACCATCAAGGCCACCACAACACCAAAATCTCCCTGTTTACTCTCTTTGGCTTACTCTTCAGCTTCTGGTATAAGCATATCCCAAGGAAGTCTTGTGCCCTCACTGTCCTTCAAAGCCTTCTTGACCTTAGCAACTGGTATACGACAAACTCTGGCTATGTCTTCTTCCTTGAGAACCACCTCTGACCCATAGTAAGGCAAAGTATCTCTGACAGGAACACCCAAAATGCTGGAAATCTCCTCCAAGGTAGGAGCCAAGATATAATCCGGAAATACAAAACACCGCAACAAGGGATCATAGAACTGAAGCAAAGTGTACAAGCTATCCTTCTGGTATGCAGTAGGTTTGTACATGTACTTCAAAATCTGACCATACCTCTTTCTGAAATTCCCTGAAACTTGGTCATTCATCAGCCCTGCTAGTCTCTGAACACTCTTGACTTCTGGTTGGAGAAAAGTATAATGAACATTCTTTTTCCTTGTAATTTTCTTAACTTCTGCCATCTGGAGAGCTTACAATTACAAGAACTGGGTGCTAAATTGTAAACGACAACCTGAAAAATGGAAACACAAATAGTTAATGCGAGTATGATGCGATGCAAATGCAATGCAGGCATATGATCAATCTGGGACCATCTGGATACTGAACATTAGGACCCCCTGAATAACTAAAAAACCAAGATTCTATGAGCCATAACCATCTGATAGAAACCCTCAGAACCAAGAGATCAAGAAATCCAGAACCATGAGGATCAAATCATAACAAGGACCATACTGATAATGAGGGTATGTAGAGGTCAAGGGTTCCTGCAAACTTGTAAACCCCTCCCAATCTCACGCGTATGCTCTAGGTCAAACATCACGGACTCTCAAAGCCGAATAACAATAATACGTTCACCATCTCCGAGAAATGGCTCATGACCAAGTCAGGGAATCGGTTTGGAATTATGTACTACTCAGGGAGGCCTCAGCTGAGTCCGGGAAAACAAGGTCATCCTATGTGAGTTCCAGGTGGGCCCTCGGGTGCAAATGGGTTTGCCACAGAATATGGTCTGCCACTGTCACCACTAGAGAGGGATGTTTCCACAAGGTTCTCAATGATCGGTCCCCAGTTGCACATAACTGTCAAGGTTATGAAATGAGAGAGGAAGATCCCCAAATCAAAACATTTCCAAGACAGTCACAAATCTGGGCATGGAACTCACTACTACCCCCATGGAAAGATCTCATGAGGCCAAAGTGGAACCACTCTAAGTTCTAAGGTGCACTCGGGCCTTGGTAATGAGCTCATCTCACAATAACAGTATCACCCAAGTCCCACCAAACAAAAAATCCAGTCCAGACAGTCCAGTAATAATATGATGCAGGAAAATAAGTACTGAAAATTGTAAATAAAGCTGTAAATAAATTGTAAATAAAACAGTAAAATACAACACACAACAACAAATAATCAACACCCAAAGAAACAGAAACACGCAAGCGCTAGGAGAGATTCTCAAGGGAACCAGAGATACTCTGGTTAGGAATTCCCCAGCAGAGTCGCCAGCCAGACATTTTTATCCCGAAGGAACGGGAATGGTAATGCTGCACAAACCGAAGAAAAGAAAAGGAAGGACACAGGTCCTGCGAACCAAAGAAAAGGAGTTCGGGAGTCGGTTACGACCTGGGAAGGTATTAGCACCCCAGATCGTCCGCCGTACCCGACGGGATCCACGCTTGCAAAGAAATCTGTTTCAAAGGGTGAAGGAATGAAAGCTGCTGCGAATAAAAGGAACTGAACAAGATAAAAGAAAAGAAAATGAAACTTTCGCTCCCCGGATTTCCATCCTGGTACAAACGCGAAAGTGGCGCGGAAAAGAATAGAGTCGCCCGCCATGCATTTTTATCCCAAAGGAACGGGAATGGTAATGCTGCACAAACCAGAAGAAAAGAAAAGGAAGGACACGGGTCCTGCGAACCAAAGAGACTGAGTTCGGGAGTCGGTTACGACCTGTGAAGGTATTAGCACCCAGATCGTCCGCCGTACCCGACGGGATCCACGCTTGCAAAGAAACTGTTTCAAAGGGTGAAGAAATGAAAGCTGCTGCAAAAGAAAAGGAACTGAACTGGATAAAAGAAAAGAAAAGGGAACTGAAAAAAGAAATGAAAAGGAAAAAATGTAGGGAAAATAAAGATTGTGCTCGAACGGGCCCTACCCCGCTGCCTACGTACCTCATCTGGACAATGAGGATCAGAGTCACCGTAGTTCCCCTAACTAGGGGTAGAAAAGATTGCCTGTGAATTAAGGCTTGAACTGCCTATGTCAATGCTCAGGTGTTGCAGGCTCGGACGACGAGTGCGTAACCGTCTTGCAAAGTGACAAGAAGAAGCAAGTTCGCCGACGGAGCGAAGGAGATGAGAAAAGAATTCCCGAAGGAAAGGCGCTTATTGCTGGTTTGTGTTTTTTATGAGTTTTCTGCTTTGAAGTTTGCATAGGTAAGTGTACCTAAGTCTTACTCACCGGGATGTGTACGTCTCACATCATCCCGAAATGGAATGTGCAAGAGGCACACCTATCTATGGAGGAAATCCCCAAATCTAGTCCCACAAGTGAAGGCTCAAACACACTGACCTACTAGCATTTATTAAGTGTTTTTGTGACTTTATGTTAAGAAGTGTTTTTTATGCTTTTCTTTGTGAGCTAATATCATGCTAAGACCTATCCACCACAAGGGATAACTTACACCTCGCCCCGAAACAGAACGCTTGCAAGCATCTCATAGCAAAGTCTCATGTCACATGAGAAGACTCGTCATTTATTAAAGTGACTTAAAGTTAAGTTTGAAGATGAGAAGAGAGAAAACCAAAAGGATCTCAAAAGATGAAAAATCTAAGGGAGACTAGAATCCTAAATGTTGTCATGCATGGATGAACCTAGGTTAGTGTGGTTTAACTCTATCCTAAAGAAGAAAGAAAGAAGAAGAGAAGAAGAAGAATAAGAGAGGAGGGAAGTAAGGCCTAAGCCCAACAAACAAAGGTTAGTACAAATAAGAATAAGATGAGAAGAGATGAGATTTGGAGATGTGGGAATCACATCCACACCTCTTACTTACCATAGCCCCTGAAATGGTTAGTGACATAAGCATACAAGTAAAGCAAAATGAACAAAATGACATGCCAACATCATAAAAACTGAAGTGAATTCATGTATACAAAAGCTCAATGCAAATGCAAGTCACAAGAATGAGAAAAAAAGCATACAAGTTATTGAAGTAACATGAAACACATGGCAAAACAAAGTACACTTAAGAAGATGCAAAGCAAAAATGCACAAAACATGAACTCAAGGCACAAGACCAGAACCAAATCAAGTTAAAGAAGTGCTTTAGAGGCAAGGAAGATGAAGAGAAGAGAAGCACAAAGCTACACAATCAAATTATGAGAGGAAAGGAGCAAAGGAGTGAGGTGGATGTACATAAGAAAGAAAGGACTTAAAAGGTAAGTAAATCACAAAATTTCAAAGACACAAACCTTAAACCAAGGCCAGAAAGGTACCCATACCCCAAAGAGACCCCAAATGAGAAGAAGAAGTTGGCACAAGTGCCCTTCTAGGCTAATAAGAGAGCTTATGACCACAAGGAAGCAAAAATGGGACAAGCTAAGAAACAAAATTCAAATCAAATCAACAATGCAACCAAAAATTCCACAACTTAGGATAAAAGACCTTCAAACATGATATAATAAGATGCCAAAAGGGTTGGAAGAAATTCAGAAGCTAGATGGGTCAAATGAAGGCTTAAACATGAACTAGGGTTAAGAAACTTCCATCACAAGTCAAAGGTCAAAACCCAATGAACAAATTTCTAAAAAACAGAGCAAAAAACACACATGAACTACATCCTCTTATGAATCCAGAGCAAAAAGAACCAACACAAACCTCAAAATGATGATCACTAGGGAAATTGGACAAGGCAGCATGCTTGAAAAGGAATTAAAATGAATTAATTAAGATGAACAATTAATTGACACGTGGATATTAAAAATAAATGGAAAAGAAAAATATGGAAAATTAAAGAAAACTCCAAATGACTTCCATGAATTAATTTGGAATTTTTTTGAAGCTTAGAAGTATTTTAAAAAAATGAAAACCAAAATGAAATAAAAGAAATAAAGAAAAGAAAGAATTAAAATGAGAGAAGAGGACTGGGGGTGCGAATAGAAGAGAAAATAGTTAATTTGAAATGGGCTCGCAAGGCAGGGGGTGCGAATAGAGGTTCAGGCCCATTGGTTGCGCATGTATATAAAAATAAGGGTGGAAATTCAGGAAAATAATTGGAAAAAACAAAGACCATCAGATTACATGAACGCATCCTATGGCTGGCTTCATTAAATGACGTGTCACTTTGATTTGTTCTGAGTTGAGGGAGTATGAGAGTTATTGTGAGGTGAGAAACATAATGATTATTCAGAAAACAAATATAGAAGCCAAGGCACGTGAATGGGAGGCTGTCTCATTTAATAAGGTGGAAGGCTTATGTGCGTGAGATGAAATAATCCAAGGGCAGAGAACTAGTCTTCAACCTCTAAAACCCTAAAACAAACTTTCCCAGATTCCGGTGACCGGAGCTAGGGCTTCGGCACCGGAAATTGCATAATATAAACAAACATTAATAGAAATGGACAAGAAGCTCCAGATTGGGTAATTGAGGTGCCCTGAGTTCAAAAATGGTGATGAAAATTTCAAAAGATCAATGGATTCTCTAGATCGAAGGAAAACAGTTTTGACCATGAAAATTCAAATCCACATTACACACTCAATAATGCATCAAATTCAAAACTACAAACAACAGAATGATCAGTGAACATCAAGGATTACAATGCACACCACCAATTTCATTTCCAGATCTGAAGATTTGGAGGCTTACCTGAGCTTGCAGATCTTGAGAAAGCTTGTTAGAAGCCCAGATGAAGAAGCCAATCCACTCCAAATGCACTCTAGTTGCAAAATAAATGCAACTAGAGTCTTGAATCTTGTTGGATCTGAGGATTTGCAACCAACTGCCCTGAAATGGCAAGGTGATGAAACTTCAGAGATAGCTTGCACAATGGTGAGATATATGATCCTGAGCTCCCAAGGATGAAGGATCTGTAATTTGTTTTGGAAGAGAGCAAGTGTGTGAAGAGATTTGAGAGAAAATGAAAATTGTGCAAGAACTTGGAAACTGAGAAAATGAGAGAGAGCTGGGTGCTCTAAAACCCTAATTTGGTTTTATATCATGTCATTAGGAAATGCTGAAGAGATGAGGAACTTTGCACGTGAGAATGAAAAGTTTTAGTGATTTTGCAATTTTGGCCAATTTGTGATGAGAGCATGTAAACCTCATGAATTCCTTTGCCTTCTGCCCATGTGCACTCACCATCCAGCCCTTAATTTCAAACTAAAATAATCTTGGCCATTGGATTAGAGAGTCACACTTTTTTCATGTTCATGCACAAAATACACTTATGGAATAACATTCTCACTTAGCACGAATTTTGTGTAATTCTTTGAGCAAAGTGTGCCAAATGTATTGCATTTTAACATTGTGAACTTATTTGATCCATACCAACACTTAAAATCAAGTTTCATGACATTTGGCCTTGGTGCATAAGTGAAAACTTAAGTTTTGCCCTAATTTGGATGGAATTTTCGAGGGGCATATCTGTACAACCATGAAGGCTATGAAAAAGTACTTGTACTTTTGAAAATGTGAGGCCTTAATCTCCAACTTTCATGTTTGACTTTGGTCCATTTGAAGAATTTTTCATTAAGTTATGCTCACTTGAATTTTAGGGCAAAAGCTTGCCAAAAATGGAATTTTCCAAAACCAACTTTGCACCAATTTTGCAAAACACCTCAAAACCTCATGATTCTTGATATTTGAACTTGCAAAACCTCTTCTAACATTATAAGAACATCCCTTGGCTAGAAAAATTGGATTGGACCCCTTGAAATCTCACAGTTGACCTTTTTAAGGCACAGTTGACCAATTACTTCATCTGCAAGCAACTGAAGAAATACTTGACTTCCACAAGGACTTTTCTCACCAAAATTGGTACCTAGGATCCTCTTAACATATGAAAGACTTTGCCCAAATGAAATGGCCAAAGTTTTGAGGTTTTCATGCTTGAATCTCAAACCCTAGTTAAGGACCATTGTATATGAGTTTTGCCCTAGCCTGGAATCCCTGATGATCTTCCAACCTTCTGAGCTTTTGTAAATGAACTTGAACTTGTAAATGCAATGTAGACCCCTCATAGGACTTGTACAAAACCATTGGGACCCTTGTCATGGCTTGTGGTGCTTCAAGAATCTCCACAGATGATCATATGCCTAATGCTAGGTCATGAGAAATGTTATGCCTCATCTTTCCATGCTAGGATGCTGAGAATATGATATGTTCATGATGAATATGATGTGATATGATGCTTAAAATGAAGAGGGTAAATTTGGGGTGTTACAGCTGCCCCTATTCAAACAACTGTTAATCTGAAAAGGACGGTAGCACGGGCTATCGACCGTTCAAGATAAACTGTGGTTGAATACCAAGAAGACCTGAAATTTGCACTCTGACGAAGAATGCAGAAATTGGGAAATAAACCCAACCAAATGACGTTTTGGTGATCTGAAGTGAAGAGAAAGCAGACGAGCTCCTCCCAAGTTGAAACTGATATCTGGAATACTTTGACAGACGAGTCTTCTTTGAACAATCCTGTTACACCAGGAACTGGACATACATCCTCAAACACTTTGCAAGAACATATGACTTGAGACAGACGAATCTCCTTCGAATAAACCTGTTACGCCAGGACCGGTGATGCACTAAAGTCTGTGGGATAGACATGCATAACCGAGGTAGACGAACCTTCTTCATATATTATCCGTGGATATATGGTACAAGACAGACGAGTCTTCTTCGAGCAAACCTGTTACGCCAGGTGCAACAATAATAAGTGGTGCTTGAGACAAACGAGCCTCCTTCGGATATACCTGTTACGCCAGGACCGGTAACCATTTTGACATTTATTCCCACAGTCAGGACTTTAAACCTCTTCAATACAAACGAGTAGTGGATGATCATCAAGATAACACAGACGAGTGCCAAAAGTCAATGATACAGACGAGTATCAGACGATGATCTGAGAAACACAGACGAGCGCTTCAGGCGATGATACAGACGAATATCAGCCACTGGTACAGACGAATACCAGAAATTCAAACACATACGAGCATTTGGAGCAGCAATACAGACGAGTGTCAGGATAATCAGCAAATCCACACATACAAGTATAAACTAACACAAACGAGTGTTAAGGAAGATACACACTAATATCCAAACAATGCAAACGAGCTTCACACCGATAATAAACACAGACGAGTGCTGGAGAATGCAGACGAGCAATACCAAAGGGATAACACAGACGAGTGTTGAAAAGTGCAGACGAGCAATATCAAAGTGATAACACAGACGAGTGTTGAGAAATGCAGACGAGCAATATCAAGGTAATCATGGGCCACTGCTGGGGTAAGCAAACGAGCGATACCAAAGCGACAACACAGACGAGTGTTGAGGAGTGCAGACGAGCAGCAATAAAGTATGAACACAGACGAGTGTTGAGAAATGCAGACGAGCAATATCAAGGTAATCATGGGCCACTGCTGGGGAAAGCAAACGAGCGATACCAAAGCGACAACATAGACGAGTGTTGAGGAGTGCAGACGAGCAGCAATAAAGTATGAACACAGACGAGTGTTGAGAAATGCAGACGAGCAATATCAAGGTAATCATGGGCCACTGTTGGGGAAAGCAAACAAGCGATACCAAAGCAACAACACAGACGAGTGTTGAGGAGTGCAGACGAGCAACAATAAAGTATGAACACAGACGAGTGTTGAGAAATGCAGACAAGCAATATCAACGTGCCCTGATTGGCAATAAGGTTCACAACTCTGCAGGGGAGAACCAAGTCAAGAGTTTTGGACGATTAACTCTGGTTGGGGAGATGAATAATTGTCTGTGTCATCACACTAGCCAAAAATAAATTGGTGACCTCTCTGGGGAATATCTTACTGATGGGACTGAGACCCAAATGCGACCTCTGTGGGGAAGTTAGGCATTCAGCTGCCTGCTGGGCATACTCCACTGGGGAAGAATAGACAGCTGGGGATCCCACTTGCTATCACTTAGCTGGGGAAAATTTTGCTTGGGAGAATGTGACGCCATCCTGCAACCTGCAACAACAGAAAACACAAGTGTGCCCCGGGGACTTGCATGGTATGATCTGTTCATCCGTCGTCACCCGACACTCAAAGAGGGTTTCAAATGTTTCCCTGCAATGTCATTTTCTTTCAAATTATCACCATGTTATAAATGCAATGCTATTTTTGCCAACAATTCAGGACATTTTGCAAACAAAAATAAACACAACACAACTTTTTTGACTGGATATTCTTTTTTATTGAAAGGCCTTTGAATAGGCAAAAATTTACATCAGGAAGCAACCACCTGGAAAGAGGTAGCCACCATAAAATTGAGAAAATAAACTATCCTAATTGCAATGGGCACGACATCCCAATGAGTTCCCTTTCTGCTATGACCAGCATGTCTTCGAAACTCTCCATTCTTGCCTTTGCTTTCTGAGAAGATGAGGGGACTGATTCCTATCCTTCTGATATTGTCAAGTTGTACGAAACGATGATGCGGTTCAGATTACTCGGATCGCAGTTGTTCGCGTATTCCCTTGTTTTGCGTGGATCGCCCTTTCGGGTTTTCAATCCACCGGGATACCCTTTTTTGCCTGAGCTGTCCGATGTGGCTTTTCAACTCAGCGGGTGTACATTTTTTTATTTATTTTCCCTAACTTTTGCCCGAGCTTTTTATTCTATTTTTAGCTCGCCGGGATGCCCTTTTTGCCTGGACTTTAATTCTGTTTTTGTGTCCAGCGGTTCTCTTTATGCGAAGTATTTTTTAACTGCGTCTGAGTTAACAGGGGACTGGAAATCATCTCCATCCATAGTGGTGAGCACCAGTGCTCCTCCTGAGAAAACTTTCTTCACTATGAATAGTCCTTCGTAGTTTGGGGTCCACTTGCCCCTGTGATCTGAACCTGGAGGAACAATCCTCTTCAGCATAAGCTCTCCCACTTGATACTCCCGAGTATGTACTCGTTGGTCGAATGCACGCTTCATTCTCCTATGATAAAGTTGACCATGACAGATAGCCGCTAATCTCTTTTCCTCAATTAGACATAACTGATTGTAACGAGCACGCACCCATTCCGCCTCATCAAGCTTCACGTCCATCATCACACGCAATGAAGGAATTTGTACTTCAACAGGCAAGACTGCCTCCATGCCATATACCAGAGAGAAAGGAGTTTCCCCAGTTGACGTCCTGACTGACGTTCGGTACCCATGCAGCGCAAATGGTAACATCTCATGCCAATCTTTGTAAATGACAACCATTTTCTGCACAATCTTCTTGATATTCTTGTTTGCCGCCTCTACCGCACCATTCATCTTTGGGCGGTAAGGAGAAGAATTGTGATGTTGAATCTTGAAGTCCTGACATAATTCTGCCATCATCTTGTTGTTGAGATTAGAACCATTGTCAGTAATAATCCTTTCGGGCACTCCGTATCTACAAATGATGTCCCTTTTCAGAAATCTGGCAACCACTTGGCGAGTGACATTGGCATAAGAAGCTGCTTCAACCCACTTAGTGAAGTAATCAATCGCAACCAAGATGAAGCGATGACCATTTGAAGTAGTAGGCTCTATCTTCCCGATCATGTCAATGCTCCACATAGAAAAGGGCCAAGGAGATGACATGACGTTGAGCGGGCTTGGAGGGACATGCACTTTGTCTGCATAAATCTGGCACTTATGGCACTTACGGGCGAATGAGCAACAGTCTGCATCCAGTAATACCCCGATCTCAATAATTTCTTAGCCATTGCATGCCCTCCTGCATGGGTACCTAAAGATCCCTCGTGGACTTCCTGCATTAACAGGCTTGCTTCGTGTCTATCCATGCATCTGAGCAAGACCATGTCAAATTTTCTCTTGTACAAAACTCCGTCAGTATTCAAGAAGAAGCTAGCAGCAAGTCGCCTTAAGGTCTTCTTGTCATTGGAAGATGCCCCACCTGGGTATTCTTGCTTTTCTGAAATAGCTTGATATCAAAATACCAAGGTTTCTCGTCAGACACTGCGTCCACAGAGAAGGCATGAGCTGGTGCGTCAAGCCTGGAAATGTCAATTCTGGGCACATAATTCCAACACAAGACTTTGATAGACGAAGAAAGAGTGGCCAATGCGTCGGCAAATTGATTTTCATCACGTGGTATGTACTGAAGCTTAACTGTCGTGAAGAACGTCAACAGTTTTCTAGCATAATCCATGTATGGAATTAGATGCTCTTGATGCGTATACCACTTGCCAGTAACTTGATTGATAACGAGGGCTGAATCTCCGAATATATCGAGGGTTTTAATCCGAAGATTAATAGCCTCCTTTATTCCCATTATGCACGCCTCGTATTCCGCTTCATTGTTGGTGCAACCAAATGTAATTCTGGCAGTGAAGGGAAAGTGAACACCTTCGAGAGTGATAAGAACAACACCAACTCCACGTCCATTGATATTGATTGCCCCATCAAACATCAACTTCCATTTGGATTCAGGGTCTGGCCCCTCCTCCGGAAGTGGTTCCTCGCAATCGTTTGCTCTGAGGTACATGATGTCCTCATCAGGGAAATCAAACTTCATTGGCTGATAATCATCTTCAAGAGGTTGTTGTGCCAGATAATCTGACAAGACACTTCCCTTGATGGCTTTCTGGGAAGTATATTGGATGTCATATTCTGTTAAGATCATTTGCCACCTAGCAACCCTTCCGGTTAACGTTGGTTTCTCAAAGATGTACTTGACAAGATCCATTTTGGAAATTAGCAGTGTGGTATGAGTCAACATGTACTGTCTCAGTCGGCGAGCAGCCCATACCAAAGTGCAACAAGTTTTCTCGAGCAGTGAGTAACGGGATTCACAGTCGGTAAACGTTTTGCTAAGGTAATAAATAGCATACTCTTTTCGACCAGACTCGTCATGTTGGCCTAGAACACACCCCATTGACCCTTCTAGCACAGTCAAGTACATGATTAAAGGTCTTCCTTCAACTGGAGGCATTAGAATTGGAGGCTCCTGCAAATATTCTTTTATTTTGTCGAAAGCTCTTTGGCAGTCTTCATTCCACCTGACCGTTTGCTCTTTTCTTAGCAATTTGAATATTGGTTCACACGTGGCAGTTAGATGAGATATGAACCGAGAAATGTAGTTCAACCTCCCTAAAAACCCGCGCACTTCTTTTTCTGTTCTCGGTGCAGGCATATCTTGAATTGCTTTTACTTTTGCAGGATCTACCTCAATTCCTTTCTGACTAACAATGAAACCCAGCAGTTTCCCGGAACGCACTCCGAAAGTGCACTTGTTTGGGTTCAACCTCAGCTTGTATTTTATCAGCCTATCGAACAGCTTCTTAAGGTTGACCAGATGCTCTTCTTCATCTCGGGACTTAGCAATCATATCGTCCACATAACACTCTATCTCCTTGTGTATCATGTCGTGGAACAATGTGACCATGGCCCGCTGATAAGTTGCTCCAGCGTTCTTCAAACCAAAAGGCATGACCTTATAGCAGAATGTACCCCACGGGTTAATGAACATTGTTTTCTCCATGTCTTCCGGCGCCATCTTAATCTGATTATATCCGGAGAAGCCATCCATGAAGGAAAATACTGAGAATTGAGCAGTATTGTCTACCAACACGTCAATGTGAGGTAAAGGAAAGTCATCTTTTGGGCTCGCTCTATTCAAATCCCGGTAATCAACACACATTCGGACCTTGTTGTCCTTCTTTGGTACAGGTACAATGTTAGCTACCCAAGGTGGGTAACTAGTTACGGCAAGGAATCCGACATCCCATTGCTTCTGAACTTCCTCCTTGATCTTCATCGCCATGTCAGGACGAGTTCTTCTCAACTTCTGTTTCACAGGAGGACAGTCCTCTCTCAATGGTAAGTTATGCACAACGATGTCGGTATCCAACCTTGGAATATCTTGATACGACCAAGAAAAGATATCCACATACTCTTGCAGCATACCAATCAGCTTTTTCTTGACTTCAGCCTGCAGACTGGCCCTAATCTTGATCTCTTTCTTTACATATTCAGTGCCGATGTTGATGATCTCAATTTCTTCCTGATGAGGCTGAATAACTCGTTCCTCTTATTTCAACAATCTGACCAATTCTTCAGGGAGTTCACAGTCTTCCTCAACCCCTTCATCAGCTTGGTAGATAGGATGGTCAAAGTCATGCGTGTTCATAGCAGGAACATTATCAATGGAATCCGGATGATCAACACTGCACAGATGATGTGCTTATTTCAGAATCTATTTATTTTGAAAAAGAGACGCAAACACAAAAGCAAAACGGAAAAACACATTGCCATTTTTATATTTTTTTTTGTGAAAAATTTAAAACAAAAGAAAGAAAGAGAGCACAATTTGTCTGAAAATGTCCTTTATTTCATGGTAAAATAAATGCATACAAAACATGGTGACCCATACAATGGATCCTAGCATCTTGGGCAGAATGCTGGATTTGACAATGCAGCATGATAAGAAAGGAAACAAATAAATTAATCTGAGTGCCAGGTAACTTGGACGATGTCTTCAGCAGACCAGTTCTTCAGCTCCTCTTCGGGAGCACACGGATGAATCCAGTTGTCCCAGTCACCATCATTGTCTCCCTCTTCAGTAGTTGCACAGATTTGGTTGCGGTCAAGCATCCCAGCGCTTGTAAAAGTAATGGCTTTACCACTTGGAGTAGACCCACCAGGCTGATAACCCAAACCAAACTTGTCGTCTTTCTTCTCTAACTCCAGCAATTTGCCCCAGCCTTGGGCGCTTCCTGACTGAACCACTTCCTTCGCCTGCTTGTAGGAGTGAATGGAGGTACCTTCTTTCTCACTACTTCTCTCTACTGGAGTCAAGATGCTGACATTAACTGCTTCGAAGGCCTGACACAGAGTCTCATGGATCTCTCCGTCCATCTCCACATATTTGAAAGTTGATAAGTGGCTCACAAAGATGTCTTCCTCTCCGCATACTGTGATTACTTGGCCATCAACCACGTATTTGAGGTTCTGATGCAGAGTGGATGTTACAGCTCCGACAGCATGAATCCATGGGCGTCCCAACAAGCAGCTGTATGCGGGTTGAATGTCCATGACGTAGAAGGTGCTTTTGAAAACTTGGGAACCTATTTTCACAGGTAACTCAACTTCTCCAAACACTGATCTTCTTTACCCATCAAAAGCTTTGACAATCAAATCACTGGGTCTTAGGACAATACCATCAACATTGAGCTTCATTAATGCTTTCTTGGGAAGTACATTAAGAGAAGAGCCTGTGTCAACAAGGACATGCGACAACACAACACCCTTGCACTCCATAGTAATATGTAGTGCTTTGTTATGGTTACGGCCCTCTGACGTAAGGTCTCTGTCTGTAAAGCCCAGCCTGTGGCTTGCATTCACACTGCCCACTATAGCTTCGAGTTGATTAACAGTTATTTCTTGAGGAACATAAGCCATCTGCAGCACTTTCAACAAGGCCTCTCTATGTGCAGGAGAGCACATCAGCAGAGATAGAATGGATATCTTGGAAGGTGTCTGGTTCAACTGCTCGACCACCTTATAGTCACTCTTTTTAATGATGCGCATAAATTCTTCGACCTCCTTCTCAAAGGTACCCTGTCCAGCAGCAGGAGTTGTTGTCTCTTCAGTCGTTGTTTGCTTTCCTTTAGCCTTTGCCGAAGCCTCAGCCTCAGGATCTCCTCTCAGAACTGGGGGAGCAAATAGACGACCACTTCTTGTAAAACCTCCAACCCCTCCAACGTTCACTACAGTCGGGTCAATGACAACAAACTTACTCTCAACTTTCTGTCCTTCCACGTACACATTTGAGTCGTAATGCCATGGAATGGCTTTGTCGTCTGCATAAGGAACAGGCCCAGGCACAATGATAGTCACAGGACTGACTTCAGCAGCATAAATGGTCACAGGCTCTCTTCTAGAAGGCATCTCAGCTGGATCATAGAAAATGGTTATAGTGGACACATCATCAGCTTCATTATCAACTTTGTTAAACTGCAAAGATCCTTCATCAATCCGATTCTGCAATCCTCTCTTCAGGTCCTCACAACCGTTCTCTGAATTCATACACTCCTCACAATCAGAACTGCAACCCGGAAACACTTGTTCTTTCAACAGCCTCTCCTTCACTACCAACAGCGGAGTCTTCACTTCTTTTATGCTCAGAATCAGACTTAACTTCTCACCACCCTCAACAGCATTTATTCTAGCCCCTCCATGATTCAGAATAGGGTTTGAATTAACATTCGGCGGTGGTGCGAAGTTAATCGCCTTGGAGTCTATCAAATCTTGAACTTTGTGTTGTAGCGCCCTGCACTTCTCAGTTGAGTGCCCGGGTGCCCCTGAATGGAAAGCGCATCTTGCATTGACATCGTACCCCACTGGAAGCTCTCCAGGAGGTGGTGGTGCCAAAGTCCTCAGTTGTATCAAATTCAGGTCCAGTAATCTTGGTAGCAATGCAGCATATGTCATGGGAATTGCCTCAAGCACCCTATTAGCCGGGCGAGTCTGCCTTGGCTGATAAGGTATTTGTTGATAGTTGTTACGTTGTGGCTTCTATTGTTGTTGTTGTTGAGGTTGTACCTGCTGCACAGGACTGGAAGGAATCGTGACAACTTCCACTTGCTCATACAACCTTCTATATCCTCGGCCCCGTCCTCGGCCAAACACTACATTGGTCTCACCTTCCCTTCTTCTTAGGGGTCCGTTGAAAGCTTTTCTCACTCCACTCGAGCTGCTTGCACTCGTATCCTGAATCTTTCCCATCTTTAACAAAGTCTCAACCCTGTCTCCAGCAATTACTATATCGTTGAACTTGGTAGCCGAACAAGACGCCAATCTTTCGATAAACACTCCTTGCAATGTTCCCATAAACATATCAACCATCTCATTCTCCAGCAGTGGTGATTGCACTCTGGAAACAAGCTGACGCCACCTCTGAGCATATTCTTTGAATCCCTCCTTAGCAGTTTGAGACATATGTTGCAATTGAGTGCGATTTGGAGCCATGTCCAAATTATACTGGTATTGCCTCACGAAAGCCTCTGTCAGGTCCTTCCAGCTCTTAATGTTGAGTCTACTCAGCTTCATATACCATTCCAAGGAGGCCCCAACCAGGCTGTCCTGGAAATAGTACATCCATAGCTTTTCATCATCAGTGTGGGCAGCAATCCTTCCTACAAAGGACTGGAGGTGAGTCTTTGGACACGCTGTGCCGTTGTATTTCTCAAAAGTCGGGACCTTGAACTTGTAAGGGATTCTAACCCCTGGAACCAAGCCCAAGTCAGTAATGTCGAACCCCAAAGAGTTCTGAGATTGAATAGCCCTGATCTGCTTTGCCATCTCTTCAAATTTCCTGTTCATTTCAGCTCCCTGGCCTTCAGTTTCATCCAGCAGAGTGAACTGTTCGTCTTGACCATCCATCTGTACATTATTCAGCCCATCATTGATTATGGTAACCCCTGGCTGTGCTACAGGGATCTCAACCTGACGGGCGCCCGTACCGTTACGATTACCTCCTTCAGCAGTACCGTTGTTTTTGGTTTGATTATTCTCAACCAACTCACGCAGACGTTCTTGATTCTGACCCATGCCTGCCATAAGGGTCATAAAATTGTCCATCCTCAATCTCAAGTCAGCTAAATCAGCTTGCATTTGATCCATGACTCGTTCTCTGTTGACCTTTGTGGGATATTTGTGTGCGACTGGCTGTTCTATGACCTTTCTAGGAGCTATAGTGCCTGAAACAGAAAAGACATTAGGAACCTATGGTCATACCTGTAAAACAAAAAATAGGTGATATGTATACAATGCAATTGTTTATGTTTTCAATCCCAGGTCATCCATGTCCCGATTCCGGTATTTAGCAAAGAAAACCAGATGGATACTGATCCTCGACTTTCAGAAACCTTCGCATGGAAACCACATTCAAACCATAACAGCGGGCACAGAAAAAATGGTGAACTGAAAAACTCCATAACATAAATCAGCCCATTAGGCAAAAATAACAGAATTCCTCGTAGGGTACAAGTTTCTAAGAAGAAAAACAAACAACCGGGATTCCTACAACATGTCTGTAGGTAATCCAAATACGAAGGAAACAAATTAAGAAGCATAACCACTGCATGAGGACCCTGAACCTCCCTCACTAAGTCCCAAATCAGACCTAGCCTTCTTGACTCCAGCCATCAACTTGAGGTCTTCAATCTCTTTACGTGCTGCTTCTAAGGCTTACTGACTATCTGCTAACTGCTGAGTCTTCTCCCTTCGAATCTGGTGAGCTTGTTCCACTTCTTCCTTCTTGAAAGTCATCTGCACTTCGAAGAACTCTTCTTTTTCTTTATATTTCTTCAATTCCTGCTCTCTTTGTCCCTGCAACCAGACAATAGACTGACGAGCTTCCTTGAGAGTCTTCGAATTCTTCTTTCGTTCTGCTTCTCTTTTTGCTTCCATCATACCTAACCTGTGAAAGTGAGCTTCCCTTCCAGCAAACTCTTTCTCCTTAGCCTCCAAGGTGGTCTGCATCTTCAGCAACTTCTCTTCAGCTTCATTCTTGGCCCGGTTGGCAAGATGGTACAGATTAACCATTTCAGTGTTCTCCACCCTGACTTCATGCAGCTGGGCTTCCAATTTCTTGAACTCCTCTAAAGACATAGTATCCTTAGACTCAGCAGCTGGAGGAACTGGTGATGAGAATGGCAGCAATACCCTTCTGGCTCTGTCTTTCAACCAAACCTCATACTCCAGGAAGACTTGATTGTTTCACTTTCCAAAGCTAGCTATCCCTTCTTCCTTTATACACTTCCAAGCTCCAGCAGCTTTCCTCACCAAAGGCATATTGTCCTTTACCGGGAAGTAGAAAATAGGGGTCAACTTCAACTCTTCTAGAACCTCTCTCAAGGCATACCCCAACTGTCTTCTTAACAAGATCGGGTTGTAATTGATCCCTCCAGTCACTCCCAACAAAGGTACACTAAGATAGCTCCCACAACCAGTGATGAAACGTGCACCCTGAAGTCTCTGAGTAATCCCCCTGACATCCTTGGCATGCAACTTTTCCAGCTTCTGAGCCCACACCAAGGTATGGTCACTAAACACTCCAGTACTAGGCAGGTGCCTCATGAACCACATATGAAATAAAGGAGCGCAACAACGAACTAAACCTCCCATTTTCTTCTCAGTCTTGTAGTGCACCGAGTAATACAAATCTCCGAGCAACGTAGGCACAGGATTCTTCAGCAAGAAGATATGTATGGCATTCATGTCTATGAACTTCTTCATATCTGCAAACAAAATAATGCCATAGATAGAAAGAGCCAAGATAGCACAGACAGAATCCCATTCTTCCTCAACAGCCAACTCTTCCACCTTCTTTACTAAAGCCTCTAAAGAAAACCCAGGTACACCTCCCTTAATGATGGTCATAGAATTCATAGTAGAAGTGCTCAAATAAAGAGCCTTGGCAATAGCCTCAGGTGCAGGTCTACTCATCTCAACATTGAACGAAATCTGGTCTCGAACAGGAACTCCTAAGACCAAAGCATACTCCTCCAGCAAAGGGCCTATATGGAAATCAGGAAAAGTGAAACAACGGAGCTGAGGATCATAGTACTGCAGCAGGGTGTGGATGGCACTTCTTTCAGAAGGATCTAACTCTACCACCACTTCCAGAATACTCCCATAAGCCTTCTTGAACCTCTCTATATGATTGGGTGTGATCAGCTTCACCATCTTCTTTAACAGGACAACCTTAGTGTCGAAAAACTTGAAATGAATATTCTGCTTGCGAGGATCTTCCATCTCTGAACAGGATACCAGAACCGGAAGCAAAGATTTGAACCTGTGAATGAAAACAAAACATGATTAATGATGAAATGATGCAATGCAAATGCAAATGCAATGACATATGATCCATCTGGGACTGTCTGGAATCTGGATGCCAAGGCCAAGTGATCAGAAACCCAAATCCTCTGGATAACAACCCACAAACACTCAGATGATCATAGATACACCCAATCAAGAACCAGATAAACTCAAGAACTCCGGAACCAAAATAACTGTATCAGAACATGAAACTGCACTGGTAACAAGGGTATACTGAAGTCAAGGGTTCCTGCAAACCTGTAAACCCATCCCCAATCTCACAGGTGTGCTCCGGGTCAAACATCACGGACTCTCAAAGCCGAATAGCAATAATACTTTCACCATTTCCGAGAAATGGCTCATGACCAAATCAGGGAATCGGTTAGGCATTATGTACTACGCAGGGAGGCCTCAGCTGAGTCCGGGAAAAAACAAGCATCCCTTATAAGTCCCCAGCTTCGAGCGCTGAAATTGAGAAACAATAGTACATTCAGCCCGTAGGATACAATACTAATGTCATACGAACAGATGTTTTGACTGAGTTCTTATAAGAGAACCAGGCCATCCTATGCGAGTCCCCAGTGGACCCTCGGGTGCGAATGGGTTTGCCACAAAATGTGGTCTGCCACTGCCACCACTGGAGATGGTTGTTTCCACAAAGGTTCTCAATGATCGGTCCCCAGATGCACATAACTATCAAGGTCCTATCCCGAAGTGGAGGAAATCCCCACACAAGATATTTCCAAGACGGTCGCAATCTGGGCGCAAAACACATCACCACTCATCATGTCACATGTGAGTACAATATGTCCACTCTAATCCTATAGTGCACTCAAGTCGGGTACTTGGCTTATCTCTCAGAAACAGTATCACCGAGCCCACCAAACAGAAAACCAGTCCAGACAGTCCAGTATGATATATATGATGCGGAACATAAGTACTGAAAACTGTAAATAAAGCTGTAAATAAAACTGTAAATAAACAATAGTAAAAATACAACACACAATAGCAAACAATCAACACCCAAAGAAACAGAAACACGCAAGCGCTAGGAGAGACTCTCAAGGGAACCAGAGATTCCGAGTTCGATCCCCAGCAGAGTCGCCAGCTGTCGCTCCCCGGATTTCCATCCTGGTACAAACGCGAAAGTGGCGCAGAAAAGAATAGAGTCGCCAGCCAGGCATTTTTATCCCGAAGGAACGGGAATGGTAATGCTGCACAAACCAGAAGAAAAGAAAAGGAAGGACACGGGTCCTGCGAACCAACGAGACTGAGTTCGTGAGTCGGTTACGACCTGGGAAGGTATTAGCACCCAGATCGTCTGCCGTACCCGACAGGATCCACGCTTGCAAAGAAACTGTTTCAAAGGGTGAAGAAATGAAAGCTGCTGCAAAAGAAAAGGAACTGAACTGGATAAAAGAAACGAAAAGGGAACTGAAAAAAGAAATGAAAAGGAAAAAATGTAGGGAAAATAAAGATTGTGCTCAAACGGGCCCTACCCCGCTGCCTACGTACCTCATCTGGACAATGAGGATCAGAGTCGCCGTAGTTCCCCTAACTAGGGGTAGAAAAGATTGCCTGTGAATTAAGGCTTGAACTGCCTATGTCAATGCTCAGGTGTTGCAGGCTCGGACGACGAGTGCGTAACCGTCTTGCAAAGTGACAAGAAGAAGCAAGTTCGTCGACGGAGCGAAGGAGATGAGAAAAGAATTCCCAAAGGAAAGGCACTTATTGTTGGTTTGTGTTTTTTATGAGTTTTCTGCTTTGAAGTTTGCATAGGTAAGTGTACCTAAGTCTTACTCACCGGGATGTGTACGTCTCACATCATCCCGAAATGGATGTGCAAAAGGCACACCTATCTATGGAGGAAATCCCCAAATCTAGTCCCACAAGTGAAAGCTCAGACACACTGACCTACTAGCATTTATTAAGTGTTTTTGTGACTTTATGTTAAAAAGTGTTTTTTATGCTTTTCTTTGTGAGCAAATCTCATGCTAAGACCTATCCACCACAAGGGATAACTTACACCTCGCCCCGAAACGGAACGCGTGCAAGCATCTCATAGCAAAGTCTCATGTCACATGAGAAAACTCGTCATTTATTAAAGTGACTTAAAGTTAAGTTTGAAGATGAGAAGAGAGAAAACCAAAAGGATCTCAAAAGGTGAAAAATCTAAGGGAGACTAGAATCCTAAATGTTGTCATGCATGGATGAACCTAGGTTAGTGTGGTTTAACTCTATCCTAAAGAAGAAAGAAAGAAGAAGAGAAGAAGAAGAATAAGAGAGGAGGGAAGTAAGGCCTGAGCCCAACAAACAAAGGTTAGTACAAATAAGAATAAGATGAGAAGAGATGAGATTTGGAGATGTGGGAATCACATCCACACCTCTTACTTACCATAGCCCCTGAAATGGTTAGTGACATAAGCATACAAGTAAAGCAAAATGAACAAAATGACATGCCAACATCATACAAACAGAAGTGAATTCATGTATACAAAAGCTCAATGCAAATGCAAGTCACAAGAATGAGAAAAGAAGCATACAAGTTATTGAAGTAACATGAAACACATGGCAAAACAAAGTACACTTAAGAAGATGCAAAGCAAAAATGCACAAAACATGAACTCAAGGCACAAGACCAGAACCAAATCAAGTTAAAGAAGTGCTTTAGAGGCAAGGAAGATGAAGAGAAGAGAAGCACAAAGCTACATAATCAAATTATGAGAGGAAAGGAGCAAAGGAGTGAGGTGGATGTACATAAGAAAGAAAGGACTTAAAAGGTAAGTAAATCAAAAAAATTCAAAGACATAAACCCTAAACCAAGGCCAGAAAGGTACCCATACCCCAAAGAGACCCCAAATGAGAAGAAGAAGTTGGCACAAGTGCCCTTCTAGGCTAATAAGAGAGCTTATGACCACAAGGAAGCAAAAATGGGACAAGCTAAGAAACAAAATTCAAATCAAATCAACAATGCAACCAAAAATTCCACAACTTAGGATAAAAGACCTTCAAACATGATATAATAAGATGCCAAAAGGGTTGGAAGAAATTCAAAAGCTAGATGGGTCAAATGAAGGCTTAAACATGAACTAGGGTTAAGAAACTTCCATCACAAGTCAAAGGTCAAAACCCAATGAAATAATTTCTAAAAATCATAGAAAAAATCACACATGAACTACATCCTCTTATGAATCCAGAGCAAAAAGAACCAACACAAAACTCAAAATGATGATCACTAGGGAAATTGGACAAGGCAGCATGCTTGAAAAGGAATTAAAATGAATTAATTAAGATGAACAATTAATTGACCCGTGGATATTAAAAATAAATGGAAAAGAAAAATATGGAAAATTAAAGAAAACTCCAAATAACTTCCATGAATTAATTTGGAATTTTTTGAAGCTTAGAAGTATTTTAAAAAAATGAAAACCAAAATGAAATAAAAGAAATAAAGAAAAGAAAGAATTAAAATGAGAGAAGAGGACTAGGGGTGCGAATAGAGGAGAAAATAGTTCATTTGAAATGGGCTCGCAAGGAAGGGGGTGCGAATAGAGGTTCAGGCCCATTGGGTTGCGCAGGTATATAAAAATAAGGGTGGAAATTCAGGAAAATAATTGGAAAAAACAAAGACCATCAGATTACATGAACGCATCCTATGGCTGGCTTCATTAAATGACGTGTCACTTTGATTGGTTCTGAGTTGAGGGAGTATGAGAGTTATTGTGAGGTGAGAAACATAATGATTATTCAGAAAACAAAAATAGAAGCCAAGGCACGTGAATGGGAGGTTTTCTCACTTAATGAGGTGACAGGCTTATGTGCGTGAGATGAAATGATCCAAGGGCAGAGAACTCGTCTTCAACCTCTAAAACCCTAAAACAAACTTTCCCAGATTCCGGTGACCGGAGCTAGGGCTCCGGCACCGGAAATTGCATAATATGAACAAACATTAATAGAAATGGACAAGAAGCTCCAGATTGGGTAATTGAGGTGCCCTGAGTTCAAAAATGGTGATGAAAATTTCAAAAGATCAATGGATTCTCTGGATCGAAGGAAAACAGTTTTGACCATGAAAATTCAAATCCACATTACACACTCAATAATGCATCAAATTCAAAACTACAAACAACAGAATGATCAGTGAACATCAAGGATTACAATGCACACCACCAATTTCATTTCCAGATCTGAAGATTTGGAGGCTTACCTAAGCTTGCAGATCTTGAGAAAGCTTGTTAGAAGCCCAGATGAAGAAGCCAATCCACTCCAAATGCACTCTAGTTGCAAAATAAAAGAAACTAGAGTCTTGAATCTTGTTGGATCTGAGGATTTGCAACCAACTTCCCTGAAATGGCAAGGTGATGAAACTTCAGAGATAGCTTGCACAATGGTGAGATATATGATCCTGAGCTCCCAAGGATGAAGGATCTGTAATTTGTTTTGGAAGAGAGAAAGTGTGTGAAGAGATTTGAGAGAAAATGCAAATTGTGCAAGAACTTGGAAACTGAGAAAATGAGAGAGAGTTGGGTGCTCTAAAACCCTAATTTGGTTTTATATCATGTCATGAGGAAATGCTGAAGAAATGAGGAACTTTGCACGTGAGAATGAAAAGTTTTAGTGATTTTGCAATTTTGGCCAATTTGTGATTAGAGCATGTAAAACTCATGAATTCCTTTTCCTTCAGCCCATGTGCACTCACCATCCAGCCCTTGATTTCAAACCAAAAGAATCCTGGCCATTGGATTAGAGAGTCACACTTTTTTCATGTTCATGCACAAAATACACTTATGGAATAACATTCTCACTTGGCACGAATTTTGTGTAATTCTTTGAGAAAATTGTGCCAAATGTATTGCATTTTAACATTGTGAACTTATTTGATCCATACCAACACTTAAAATCAAGTTTCATGACATTTGGCCTTGGTGCATAAGTGAAAACTTAAGTTTTGCCCTAATTTGGATGGAATTTTCGAGGGGCATATCTTTACAACCATGAAGGCTATGAAAAAGTACTTGTACTTTTTTAAAATGGGAGGCCTTAATCTCCAACTTTCATGTTTGACTTTGGTCCATTTGAAGAATTTTTCATTAAGTTATGCTCACTTGAATTTTAGGGCAAAAGCTTGCCAAAAATGGAATTTTCCAAAACCAACTTTGCACCAATTTTGCAAAACACCTCAAAACCTCATGATTCTTGATATTTGAACTTTCCAAACCTCTTCTAACATTATAAGAACATCCCTTGGCTAGAAAAATTGGATTGGACCCCTTGAAATCTCACAGTTGACTTTTTTAAGGCACAGTTGACCAATTACTTCATCTGCAAGCAACTGAAGAAATACTTGACTTCCACAAGGAATTTTCTCACCAAAATTGGTACCTAGGATCCTCTTAACATATGAAAGACTTTGCCCAAATGAAATGGCTAATGTTTTGAGGTTTTCATGCTTGAATCTCAAACCTAGTTAAGGACCATTGTATAGGAGTTTTGCCCTAGCCCGGAATCCCTGATGATCTTGCAACCTTCTGAGCTTTTGTAAATGAACTTGAACTTGTAAATGCAATGTAGACCCCTCATAGGACTTGTAAAAAACCATTGGGACCCTTGTCATGGCTTGTGGTGCTTCAAGAATCTCCACAGATGATCATATGCCTAATGCTAGGTCATGAGAAATGTTATGCCTCATCTTTCCATGCTAGGATGCTGAGAATATGATATGTTCATGATGAATATGATGTGATATGATGCTTAAAATGAAGAGGGTAAATTTGGGGTGTTACAGAAACTGAAAAAGAAATGAAAAGGAAAAATGTAGGGAAAATAAAGATTGTGCTCGAACGGGCCCTACCCCGCTGCCTACGTACCTCATCTGGACAATGAGGATCAGAGTCGCCATAGTTCCCCTAACTAGGGGTGGAAAATATGCTTGTGTCTTAAGGCTTGAACTACCTATGTCAATGCTCAGGTGTTGCAGGCTCGAACGGCGAGTGCGTTACTGTCTTGCAAAATGACAAGTAGGAGCAAGTTCTTACGATGAGAGTGAAGGTGGTGAGAAAAGAAGTCCCGAAGGAGAGGCGTTTATTGTTTGTTTGTGTTTATTAGAAGCTTTTAACTGAGTGTGTCACAAGGAAGTGAACTCAAGCTCTTTTCCATGGAATGTGTACTTGTCACTACATTCCAAGATGGAATAATATAACAAGCACACTCAAGTAAGGAGAAGATCCCCAAAACTTGATTCTAGAGATTAGGGCCTAAGCTCACTAACTCATTGAATTTATTAAGTGTTTTTGTATTTTTGAATGAAGAAGTCTTTTTTATGATTTTCTTGATGAAGATGGTACCCTGATCAGACTTGTGCATCATGATGAACAAGCTTGCACTATCCCAATATGGGAAGACTACAAGTGTTTCATGGAATAAGGCTATTGCACAGGAGACCATTTCAATCCTTATTAAGGTGTTTTTTAGGGTTTTGAGATGAGAAGAGGAGAGAAACAAAAGGATCTTAAAGGTAAAAGTCTAATGGGGGACTAAAGAATCCTAATTGTTATCATGCATAGAGAATCCTAGGTTAGTGAGGCTTACTATCCTAAAGAAGGAGAAGATAAGAAAAGGAAGAGAACGAATCAAGAAGAGAAGAAGGAGGAAGTAAGGCCTAAGCCCCAACAATCACAAGTAAGATAATAATAAGGAAAAAAGAAGAGATAAGACTTGGAGATGTGGGAATCACATCCACACCTCTCACTTACCAAAGCCCCTAAAATGGTTAGTAACATGAGAATAAATGCAACACAAAATAGGCATAATATCCAACCAAAGCCACACAATCAGAAGTAAGTCTCAATCACAAATGTCAAATGCAAATACACAACATAAGAATGAGAATGGAACTATACAACTCAACATGAAGCAACATGGATTACCATGACAAAACAAAGCAAACATGAGATAACACAAAGTAAACTTAGACAAAACAACATCACCAACTTCAAGACCAGAACCCTAGCATGTTAAGAATGTGCCTAAGTGTCATATGAGATGAAGAGAAGAAGCATACAAACTCAAGCATTAACATCATGAGAAGTAAAGAAGCAAAAGAAGTGAGGTGAGCATGCATAAAAGTGAATGAACTTCCAAAGAAAACAAACACAAAGTTTTTCAAAGCACAAATATCAACTCAAGACCAGAGGGGTACTAACATCCTAAAAAGGCTCTAAACAACCTAAAGAAGTTGGCACAAGTTCCCTTCTAACCTAAGGATTGAACATATGACCAAAAAGGTGCAAAAGGAAGCAAGCAAAGAACAAAAAATTCAAATCAATTCAAGCATACATTCCAAAATTCCACAAACTTGCACAAAGACTCTTCAAACATACAATATCATCATGCCAAAAGGAGAGAATCAAACTCAAAATCTAAACAAGTCAAACAAGGGCTCAAACATGGATTAGGGTTAGAAGACTTCAATCACAAGTTAAAGACCAAAACCAATTAAGAAAACTTCTAAAAATCAGAGGAAAAATCAACAATAAACTAAACTTCAATATGAACCCAGAGCAAAAAGAATCAGTTCAAGACTCCAATTAATGATCAAAATAGGAATTGTACAAGACAGCATGCATAAAAAGTGAAATAAAAGCAATTAATAAAAGAGAAAATTAATTCCATCGTTGCAAATAAAAATAAATGAAAAATAAAAATTCCAAAAATTAGAGAAAACTCAAAGGATCATTCATGAAATGTTTTAGAATTTTTATGAACTTATTTCTATTTTTAAAAATTGAAAATCAAACTGAAAATAAAATGAAATAATAAAAAGAAATAATGAAACCAGGGGTGTGATTAGCAACAAAAACAATTCAATATAACTTGGGCTTACAAAGACAGGGGGTGTGAATAGCAAGGGAGGCCCTTAGGTCTGCGCAGTACACAACAATTATGGTGGAAAATCAAATAATCAGGAAAAAAAACCAAAGCCAGTGGATCAAATGGACGCGTGAGATTCAGTCAACCAATGCCCTAAGTCTTCTCATTCATTGGCCAGGGTGTGAGAACATGATAATAATGGTGAGGTGTGAAACACAAAGCTTAATTCATATTAAATTTATAAAATGAAGCACGTGAGAGGGAGGGGGTGATTTTAATGCACTGGCAAGCCAACACCCGTCCATATCACAGATCCTATGGTTGGGAAGTCATCTTCCTCAATTCTCCGTTCCAGAATCTGGTGACGGAGCCCTAGCTCCGGTCACCGGAAAGTTCAACAGCATGAACAAAAACACACATAAATGCATCACAAGCTCCAGATCAACTCAATAAGACATGTTGAATCCAAATATATCCATGAAATTCACAATGGACCAAAGATTAAACCAGATCGAAGACAAACAACTTTGAACATCAAATTTTAAATCAACATAAAACACTTAAGACTCAATCATTTTTGAATCTAAACATCACAGAATCATCAGCACAACGAGCAGATCACAATGCATACATTTAATTTCAAATCTAGATCCACGAATTTCAGAGCATACCTGAACTTGCAGCTCCTTCAAAACACCAAGATAAGATCCCTCCAGCTGCAGATCTGCTCCTTTTAACTTCTTATTGCAAAATAAATGCAAAAGAAGCCTTGAATTCTCTTAAATCTTGAGATTCGAAAGCAACTGCACTTGAATGGCACCTCTTGAAATATGGAGTTTCAGCTTGAATGAATGTGTGCAATGTGATCCTTAGGGTTCAAGGAAGAAGAATATGTGAAGAGATTATGAAGTGAGAGCTTGAGGAGAGAAATTCTAAAGGAAATGCAAGAGAGCAAGAT
Source organism: Lathyrus aphaca (assembly GCA_963966055.1). Lineage (NCBI taxonomy): Eukaryota > Viridiplantae > Streptophyta > Magnoliopsida > Fabales > Fabaceae > Lathyrus > Lathyrus aphaca. Next base: position 65,003,303 of record OZ014520.1, on the reverse strand, counting down.
AATGTGAATCTGAGAAATGAGAGAGTCTCCCCACGAATTCAGTGCATGCTTTTCTTTTATACCCTTGATCTTTTCACCTGATTAGGGTTTAAGAAGTAAAAGTGGCATGAGGAGTGTGATTGAGGTGCATTTGCAAAAATGCATGAAATGTGTGATTGCCTCATACACCCGTGCCAAGCTTCCCTCAAGTGTGCATTCTGACTTCAATCCATCCCCCCATTTCTTTTGAAACAATCCTGACCTTTGGATGTGAGTGCAACATGCCTTTTGAATGATTATGCAATTTTGCATCTTATGGAGTATACCTCATCCCATGCACGAATTGGATGATTTCTTTGGAGAAAATGATCTTTATGTAATGACTTGTAATATTATGACCTCCTATTGTCCATGAAATAACTTAGAAATGAGTTACAAGAGTTCTTGCATTTAGAGGAAACTTGAAATTCAAGGCAAATCCTAAAATTCAAGTAATTTTCGAAGGCCATATCTCATGATCCATGAGGGCTATGAAAATGTACTTATACTTTTTGAAAATGGGAGAACCTACTCTTCAACTTTCGTGTTTATTGGCAACTCATTTGAAGCTTTTTCCACCATGTTATAAGCCTTTGAAAATTAGGGCAAAAGTTGCCAAAAATGGAAAATTCCATGACAAGCCACATGCCAAAAATGGAAACCTCCTCAAAACCCCTTAATTCTTGATCTTTGACTTTGCCAAACCTCTTCTAAGGTTATAAGAACATCCCTTGACTTGAAAAATGAGGTTGGATCCTTTGAAATCTCACAGTTGACTTCTAGAATGCACAGTTGACCAATTTCTTCTTTTACAAGCAACTGATGAAATAACTGACTTCCACAAGGAATTTTATCACCCAATTTTATCCCTAGGATCCTCTTGTCATATGAAATACTTTTCCCAAATGAAATGGCCAAAGTCACAAATATTTCATGCTTGAAAGTGAAACCCTAATTTGGGATCATTGTGTAGGAGTTTGCCCTAGCTTGAACTTCTCTGATGATCCCTCAACCTTCTGGGCTCTTGTAAAGGATCTTGAACTTGTTAATGTCATGTAGACTCTTCATAGGACTTGGACAAGTCCACTTGGCCTCTTGCTATAGCTTGTAATGCCTCAAATCCACCAATGGTTGATCATATGCCTAGTGCTAGGTCATGAGAATGTTATGCTTCATTTTTCCATGCAAAGATGCCAAGGATATGATATGCTTATGATGACTATGATATGATGATGATGCTTAAAAAGAAGAGGGAAAATTTGGGGTGTTACACTTCGGTAACAGAAAGGTTGAGATGTTTGGCATATGGTCCAAGTTTGCATGTGTTTTCTCATAGCGCATACGCAATTAATGGATACACATTTTATACCAAAGAACAAGATGATAAGAGTACTATGCAAAATAGTGGTGTTATCGTGCTAGCTGAAGCAATGCATATATCAAGTATGAAGGACTTAAACCCCAAATATGCAAATTTGTCATATTTTGGAGTTATTGAGCACATTTGGGTGTTTGATTATGAGAAGTTTCAGATTCCCATCTTTGGTTGCAAGTGGGTAAATAGTAGTGGCATATGAATGGATAAGTCTGGATTTTTGCAAATTGATCTTACTAGGGTGGGGTACAAAGATGAGCCTTTTATTCTAGCATCTCAAGCTAAACAAGTGTTCTATGTTGTCACTCCCACCAAAATGACACCGGGCCAAGAGGGGTACAGACGCGAACGGTCGGCGAAAGAGAGGAGAGAACACACAAGGGTGAACTCAGAAGACAAGAGTCGCCAGCTAGGCATTTTTATCCCGAAGGAAAGGTAATGCTGCATAGACCTAAGAAAGATATGGATAAGACGGTTGCGAACCAGAGAGACTGAGAAAGGGGGTTGGTTACAACCTGGGAAGGTATTAGCACCCAGATTGTCCGTCGTACTCGACGGGATCCACGCTTAAAAGATTTGTGTTTAAAGGGGTAGTGTCAGTGTTATCTGTGTGCAAAAGCTGGAAAAGAATGTACAGGTGTCAGTGCTGGAAAGTGAAGTGAAGCAAAGGAGTGTCAGTGTAAGAAAAGAGTGCAATGCTCAAGACAATGAGGCTTAAAAGAATAAGGCTAGAGGAAGGGGAATATACAGAGACTTTTATTCGATAACTGTTAAGTTATGCCTACGTATCCTCTCGTGCAATGAGGAAGTCAGAACACCGTAGTTCGACCCAAAGAGACTGAAAGATAAATTGACTTGTGAACTTCTTACTTGTCTATGCTCAAGTGTATGACCTGTCTGGCTCAGGTGCAAACTATCTTGCATTAGACGGCAGAAGCAAGTTCTCGTTTGTGAGTGAATGAGGTGAGAAAAGAATCCTAAAGGAGACGATTATTGTTTGTTTTGATGCTTTCAATCTTTTATTGCTTTTTGGTGTTTGTCATAGGAAAATGAGCTTAAGCCTGAACCAAAGGGTTAGTAAACTCATCACATCCTCCCTCTGATTAGGGGTAATGAGAATACCTTAAGTATGAAGTAAGCACCTCACACTTAATCACCGTGATGTAGGATTAAGATCATTAACCTACTTGTGATTACTTGAATGTTTTTTGTGGTTTTTGTTTAGTGTTAATAATGAGTTTAAACCATAGTCAAGGATTTAATGGACCCCTTACACCATCCTAATAGAAGGATAATAGATGAGAACATTTAAGCTGAGGAAGGCTCCTCAACTTAATCCATGATTAGGGATTAACATCATGACAAAACAAAGCCTTTATTAAATGGATTTTAGTTAATGATAAGATGAAGAAATGATTTTTATGGTTTGTAAGACAACTTGAGGGGGACTTGTCCATTAACACTAGGGTTAGTCCTTCTTAACCAATTAAGGAAGAATTAGAACCCTAATGCAAGGCCCAAGTTACAAGCTTGATGTCTTAGTGATTATTAGGTGGATTTATTAAAGGATTTAAACACATTAAGGGTTTAACACTTAGGATTAAAGCTATACACTCCATCCTAATAGAAGGTTGCAGGCATAAGCTTAATCACAAAGCCTTAAAACCTTTAAGGTTTAGTCCTTGATTATGAGATGAGAGGAGAAGACTCAAAGATGACACAAAGGCAAAACTAAATAGGGGACTAATCAAACCCTAATTATTATCATGCTTGGTTGTTCCTAGGGTTAATGAGGTTTGCAAGGAGATCTTCAGAGAAACCACCAGGAAGGAAGCAGATGAAAGGAGCAAGAAGCAGAGAGAAGCAAGACAACTTGCTTCACTTAAGAAGACAAGTTGCTTGAAGAAAGAAAGTAAGAGAGGGCATGAATGAGAAAACTCACTCAAATACAAAGATAAAATGCAGCAATGATGCATAAGAGAGATGAAGAGAGATTGTGATAAGTGAAGGCAAATTCACTTCTCAAAACAACTTACCACCTGAAAAGTTAGCAAAGGAAATGCCATGCAATGAAAATGGGATGAAATTCCATGATACAATACAAAGTCAGAAGCATAAACATGATGCTAATGATGCTAAGAGAAGATGCAAACACAAGGCAAGACATGAGAATGATCATACAAGGATATGGATGCAGATGAGGCATGCTTTGAACCATAAAGACTCATGAATGTTTATGAAATGAAATGAACATATAACATGGAAAATGAAAGATGCAATGATAAAACATGATTCTAAGATGTCCTAAGATGCCTTATGAATCATGTGGATACACAAAATGTCATGGCAAGTCATTGAATGCAAGCATATGAGAAATGGATGCAAAGGAAGGCACAAATTAGGGTTTATGGACAACACACAAAGCAAAATTCAAAATCAGAAGCAAATGACATGATAAAAAATTGAAAATGGGATCAAGGGAACCCTAACCCTACACAAGTTCACTGCCCAAAGGAGAGGACCTAACTCTTAACCTAGTGCAAGTTATGAATTTCTCAAATCAGTTAGGGTTTTGGGATACCTCACAATGAAAAATGCAAAAACAAATTGAAAATGGAAGATCAATTCAAACCAATTTAAACCTAGAAACTAAATGCTATGAAGGATGCAATGCAAGAAGAACCATCATCAAACTCTCAATGGTTAGGCAGAATGGATTTTTCTAAGTTTGAACAAAAATATTGCCTTTAAAAGAATTTAATTCCAATTAAATTTGTCAAAATGCGTCAAGAACCAAAAAGAAATTTGTTTTGAGAGTTTGATAATGTTTCTAAATGTTTTAAAATACAATGTGAATTTTTTGGTGATTTTTAAATACCTAAATGCATTTTTAATTAATTAATTTCCATTAACTAATTAAAAATAAACATTTAAATGATTTAAAAATGATTTTTAATGCAAAAAATAAAAAATAAAAATATTTTTGGGTTCGTAAAAATTAATGAAATGTTTGACAAAAATTTTCAGAATTTTTAAATGTTTTTTGCTATTTTAAATAATTCGTTCAAATAAATGCAAAGAAAATGAAAATTAAATTAAATAAAATGGAAAGGTATGCAAATCCAATGGCTGATGTTTAAATGGGATGCGCAGGAGTTGACTGGCGCCAGATCCAGTGGCCCAGATTCAAACTGGCTGGATTAAATTAAACTTAATTAATTAATTTGATTAATTAGGATTAGGGTTTTAATGAGAGATTTGGTCCATTCAAACACGCGGGAGTCAACACAAGTCAAACAGATCCATGGTCCAAATTCAAACTGATCCCTAAACGAATTTAATGAACTAATGACTTTTAGGTGGCCGGAAATGACCTCCGGTCATCTTCTCCGGCCACACCCCTCCCTGAAAATTGCTAACTTCTTCCCTAGGCTTCTAAAATCCAATCTCTCTGCCCAGAAATGATCCCCATACATCATACATCAAGAATCAACAAACAAACAACATTTAAAACACATCAAAAGTGAGAATCGAATCAAAACAGTTCTAGGTCAAAAAATTTCAGAACACGAATACATACTCATTTCTCAATCATTTTCAAAACAAAACACATCAACATGATCAGTGAAGCATAGAGAATCATTTAGTAACTTAAAAACATGTTTCTGGAAAAAATGTTCTTGAGCTCACCTGAACTGGAACTTTGATCCTTGGAACTTTCTGGCTGCCTCTTTGATCCAAAACGCCTCTAATGAACCTCCTGAGATGCTTGCAATGCTTGGTTGGAGTTTAATGTGGCTGGTTTAAGAGTTTGATGAAGTTCTGTTCAAGGGAAGTGAAAAATCGTGTTTCTGTTTGTGGGCTTTTCAGGGAAAATTGATGGTTGGGAAATGATCAGAGGGTCATGGTGAATGGTTTTGTGAAGTTTGCTTGGAAGTTTGATGCTTGTGTGATGAGTTTCGAAACAAAATGCATAAGAGGTGAGTTTTGGGAACTATGGCTTATGAGAGGCTTCAGCTTCCAAGATTATGTGAAATGTAATCCATGAGGCATGTATGTGAAGCTGTGATTGGTCAGAGAGTTGTTGCTGGCCTAGCTTGATTGGTATGGGCCATTTTGCATAAAGTCAACTTTTGTGTAAGAAGAGGTATGGGCTGGTTCAGTCAAGGTACAAGGGCATGGCTTGGCTCAGCATGCTTCAAGGAGAACCATGGAAATGAATTTGAGGCAATGCAGCAAGTGGATTAGGGTTTATGTGAGGTTTTGCAATTTTCACAAAGTTTGGCCCTTTTGTGATTTCTTGAAGCATAAGTCATGAAACTTGGAGATTCTTTGGTGCATTATGATTTTTAGGTCATGGTTTATGTTTGTGTGATGATTAGAAGCCACTTTGAAGTTACATTTTGCCTTGGCATGAGGTTTTGCAACTTTGCCTCTTTGGTACAAAACTTGAAATTATGTGATTTTGTCCAACTTTGACAAGCCATAACTTTTGATCCAAAATGAATTAGAATGAGTTCTTGTACTTTTTGAAAATGGGAAGATCCATTCTACAACTTTCATGACCAAAGTTTTCTCATTTGAAGCATTTTTGAATCAATTTGAGGAGGTTGAAAAACTTTCCCAAAATGGCAAGTTTTCATTACAAGTCACTTTCCCAAAAAGGAAACTTTGCAAATGGCTTGAAATTCTTCAATTTTGTGAACTTCTAACACCTTCTATGATCAAATAAAGATCATATACATTCAAAATGATGAAGAACATCCTTTGGTTGGGTCATTGGGGGCCTCAGATGCCCTGATTTTGCACTGACTTGCCCAAGAAGTCAACTTTTGATTAGATGCCTTCCCCATGGAATTTCTTCATGAAAATTTATATGCATGATCCCCATAACATATAGAGACCAATAGAAACAAGAATGACCAAAAAATTTGGAGTCATGGCCTTTGAAACCAAAACCCTAATTCTAGGTCATCTGTGCAGTTAAACCTGGCTCTGCTTCCATGCCTTTCTCAGTTCTTGTGATTCTTTGACTTCCTTGACTTTGTGAGGATATAATATGATGCTTGAACATACATGGACCCCTTTGAAGTGATTGAAGACCTTTGGAGTGGCTCAAGTGGTTCAGGGATAGCTCAGATCACAAACCCTAGATGCAGATGACTCAAAAGCAATGTAGGGAAGCAAAAATGCAATATGGGATGCTATGATTGAACTTATGCACATGAAAAGATCACAAGCCATGGTGAAATGGGTGAGGGAAAATTTGTGGTGTTTACAGCTGCCCCTATTCAAGCATGAGTTAGCTGTGCTGGATGTAAGCAACGACTTAACAGGCAAACAAGATAACTTGTGGTTGAATACCAAAGACAGTCCAAAATTTGCACTCACATAATGAAGAAGAAAAGGGATATAGATTGTAAAAGAAAATTAAAGTATAAATATAAAGCGCGGGCGACGGAGGACGACCGTCGAGCAGAGGACGACTGCTGGGGATGGAGCAATGACGAGGACAACCGACATGCTGGGGAAGATGCGGGAAGTAAAGCAATGACGGGGACGGCCGACAAGCTGGGGATATAGGAGATTGTGATGGGGACGGCCATCAAGTAAAGAAATAAAAATCTCTGGGGGTTATGGGTAAATGAAATAAATGATGAGGTACGGTCATCAAAGGTGAAGGACGATCACCTAGCAGGGAGCGACTACTTTTGTTGGGGATAAGACGAGGGACGGTCATCTAAGGTGAAGGACGATCACCTGGCAAGGTACGGTTGCCAAAAGTATCGCAACATAGGACGAATGTCGGGTGAAAGGTCGACGATGGGGACGGCCATCGGATGAGCATGATGAAGGACGATCATCAAGAGGTGAAGGACGATCACCTCGCAGGGTACGGCTGCTCTCAGGGTTTATCGTGACATAGGACGAATGTCAGATAATAGAATCAACGATGGGGACGGCCATCGGATAAAGTGATGAAGGACGATCATCAAGAGGTGAAGGACAATCGCCTAGCAGGGGAAGGCTGCTAAAATATCACGACATAGGACGAATGTCAGATAGAAAGGGGTTCTAATGAATAGAGACTCCACTGGGGGTGATGAAGGACGATCATCAAAAAGGTGAAGGACGATCACCTGGCAGGGTACGGTTGCCGAAAAGGTATCGTGACATAGGACGAATGTCAGATATAAAGGAAATAGTTTATCAAGATTTGATGGGGACTCCTCTAGGGAGGGGTAAACACAGACGAGTGTCTAAATTCAAGAAGGTATAAGTGTTTGACACGGTGTATAGATTAAAGATGCGGACGAGCATCCTTAAGACTATGGTATGGATGGGTATCAGGTAGAAACAAAAGCTTGACACATGTTCAGAGATGATGATACGGACGAGTACCAACTGGTTAACAAAGAACACGGACGAGTGTCGAATCTGAGGGGAATATAAGCGGTTTATACAAGATACAGACGAGTATCTGTATGAGTAAACCATGAATAACAAGTATGGGTGGGGAGAGTGACACGGACGAGTGTCAAAAGAGAGTGTATTATAAACAAGTATATAGTTCCCAAAGTGTTTAGGTAACTATGCTGGGGAAAGTGACACAGACGAGTGTCAAGGATTTGTGTATATATATGTATCTGTGAGTGCAAAGGGGACGCTTTGGCTCTCTGCTGGGGATATGAAACGGATGGGTGTCAAGAAGTATCTGTACTGTATAGGCATCTGTTTGGGCGACTTTACTGGGGAATGATGACACGGACGAGTGCTAAAAGGAGTGTGAATCTGCATCTGAAAGGGAAATGCTTTGGCTCTCTGGTGGGGAATTTGAGAGGTATTTTTGTATATTGTTGATGGATTGTCAGTATTTACAAGTGTTTGATTCAGAACATGGCTTATGATTATGCAATATGTTTGATTTTTGCCATAATGCTCCGTATTAGACGGAATGCTACGCTCTGTGGGGAAAATATGATGCGAATGCTATGATTATGCAAAGATATCGAACTGGGATTCGGATCCCGCTGCTGTGGAGATCTCTGGCTGATCTATTTGAAGTGGATGTCCCAGCTGGGGGTGAGATCATTGGTAGATCTGACATATCTGACTTTGCGTGGGGAACTAGATCACTGATAGACCTATCTCAGAAATGAGGGACCCAGCTGGGGTTTGTAGGAGCTTTCTTTACTCTGTCGCGAGATCTTCAGGCATTGCTCTTCTGGATAGAGGCTGCAACTCTGTAGGGAGATGGTTCCCTATCTAGCACTTGGCTGGGGAAGAAGAAAGATCACTGGAATATCTTCCTAGGACTTTCCTGTGGGGATCCTGCTGAGGATGATACTTGACAACTCAGCTGGGGATATGAACAATCCTGATGCTATTTGGAAGATGTGTGGTGACTTGCCAGCTTGCTGGGGAGAAGCTTTCACGCCCCATGTTGTGCTTTGGATACCTGCAATCCTGTAAAGACAAAGAAACGCACAAGTACCCCGAGGTATTCCTTACTGGATTCCATCATAGAAATTTGGACACTCCCGGGAGTAAGTATATTTCCTGTAAGCACGTATTTTTTAGGAAGGAAACATCTGTATTTATGCAATCAATATCTCAAAGGCATCGGACATTTTGCAAATGAAAATAAAATGTATGAGACGAAACATGACTGAAAATCTGATTTTATTAATTCGAGTGCCCTGAATTGGCAAGATACAGCCAAAGAAACAGATCCCCTGAAATGAGGAAATCGTTACAAATTGAGAAACAAAAAGATGCTGGCAATGTTGATGACGCTTCACGGAGCTTCCCTTTGCTATGACTCGTACGACTTTGACGTTCTTCTCATCTTGCTTTCTGAAGAAGGCTGATTCTGACTGAAGCTTGATCCTTTCGGAGTTTAACACGTTATAAGTGATACAGACGAATTCAGAATGGAGTTGTTCGCTTATTCCCTTATTTTGCGTGGATCGCCCTTCTAGGTTTTCAATCCACCGGGATACCCATTTTTGCATGAGTTGTCCAATGCGGCTTTTCAACTCAGCGGGTGTACATTTTTTATTTATTTTCCATTATTTTTTCCCGAGTCTTTTATTCTGTTTTTGAATTGCCGGGATGCCCTATTTTTGCCTGGACTTATATTCTGTTTTTATGTCCAGCGGGTCATTTTATGCGAAGTATTTTTTAACTGCATCTGAATTCACAGGGGACAGGAAGTCTTCACCATCCATAGTATTGAGCATCGGTGCTCCACCAGAGAAAACTTTCTTTACTACGAACGGCCCTTCATAGTTCGGAGTCCATTTGCCCCTGTGGTCTGTATGAGGAGGGAGGAGTCTTTTCAGCACAAGATCTCCTACTTGGTATTATCGGAGCCTGACTTTCTGATCGAAGGTTTTCTTCATTCTTTTCTAATACAGCTGCCCATGACAAATTGCATCCAATCTCTTCTCTTCAATCAGATTCAGTTGTTCGTATCGGGATCGGACCCATTCTGCTTCATTCAACTTAACATCCATCAATACCCGTAAAGAGGGTAATTCCACTTCAACAGGTAGGACTGCCTCCATACCATACACAAGCTGATATGGTGTTGCCCCAGTGGATGTTCTGATTGACGTACGGTACCCATGCAAGGCAAATGGTAGCATTTCATGCCAGTCTTTGTAGGTGACCACCATCTTCTGTACAATTTTCTTGATATTCTTGTTAGCCGCTTCTACAGCGCCATTCATCTTTGGCCTGTAAGGAGAAGAATTGTGGTGTTGGATCTTGAAGTCCCGGCACAGTTCTGCCATCATTTTGTTGTTCAAGTTGGAACCATTATCAGTAATGATTCGCTCGGGAACTCCATACCGACAGATGATATCTCTCTTCAGAAATCGGGCTACCACTTGTCTTCTAACATTTGCATATGAAGCTGCTTCAACCCACTTGGTAAAATAATCAATGGCAACCAGGATGAATCTGTGGCCATTTGAAGCAGTCGGTTCAATCTTGCCAATCATATCAATGCCCCACATGGCGAAGGGCCAGGGTGAAGACATCACATTTAGAGGATTCAGAGGTACATGCACTTTATCCGCATAAATCTGGCATTTATGGCATTTCTTGGCATAGGCACAACAGTCGGCATCCATTGTGATCCAGTAATAGCCCGATCTTAACAACTTTTTAGCCATGGCATGCCCTCCAGCATGGGTACCAAAGGATCCTTCGTGCACCTCTTGCATCAACAGGTCTGCTTCTGTCTTATCAACGCATCTGAGAAGTACCATATCAAAGTTTCTTTTGTACAGGGAACCGTCAGTATTCAGGAAGAAACTACCAGCTAGCCTTCTTAATGTCTTCTTGTCATTGGAAGATGCCCCAGGTGGGTATGTTTGGTCCTCCAAGAAACACTTAATGTCGTGGAACCAAGGCTTATCATCTTTAACAACCTCTGCTGAGAACACGTATGTTGGTCTGTCGAGTCTGGATACTGAAATCCGGGGCACAAAGTTGGCAGCTTGAACTTTGATCATGGATGAAATGGTAGCTAGAGCATCTGCGAACTGATTTTCGTCTCGTGGGATATACTCAAGCTTGACCGTTGTGAAGAAAGTCAATAACCTCCTTGTATAATCCCGATAAGGTATCAAATGATCCTAGTGGGTGTACCATTTGCCATTGGTTTGATTAACTACCAGAGCTGAATCTTCGAACACAGTCAAAGTTTTGATCCTGAGGTCTATAGCTTCCTCAAGACCCATAATGCAAGCTTCGTATTCAGCTTCGTTGTTAGTGCAGTTAAAGGTGAGCTTTGCCGAGAAATGCTTGTGAACTCCTTTAGGTGTAATGAGTACTGCACCAACACCACGACCATTCATATTAACAGCCCCGTCAAACATCATAGTCCATTCTTCTTCCGGGTCAGGCCCTTCGGTGTGAACAGGCTCTTCATGATCTTTTGCTTTTATGAACATGATGTCTTCATCAGGGAAGTCAAATCTCATAGGCTGGTAATCATCAATGGGTTGTTCAGCAAGATAATCAGACAATACACTGCCCTTGATGGCTTTCTGAGATATGTACTGAATGTCATATTCCGTGAGGATCATTTGCCATCTTGCAACCCGTCCGGTGAGTGCTGGCTTCTCAAAAATGTACTTAACTAGATCCATCTTTGAGATCAATAAGGTAGTGTGGGTCAACATATACTGTCTTAGTCGGCGAGCAGCTCACGCTAAAGCACAACAAGTTTTCTCGAGCAGTGAATAACGTTGTTCACAGTCGGTAAACTTTTTGCTTAGGTAGTATATTGCATACTCTTTTCGACCAGACTCGTCATGCTGGCCCAGCACACACCCCATTGACTCTTCTAATATTGTCAAGTACATTATTAGAGGTCTTCCTTCAACTGGAGGCATAAGGATCGGAGGCTCTTGTAAATATTCCTTGATTTTTTCAAAAGCCCTCTGGCAGTCTTCATTCCACCTGACCGTTTGTTCTTTTCTTAACAGCTTGAACAAAGGTTCACAGGTCGCAGTAAGGTGAGATATGAACCGTGAAATGTAGTTCAATCTACCTAGAAACCCCCGAACCTCTTTTTCTGACTTCGGTGCAGGCATTTCTTGAATGGCTTTGACTTTATCAGGGTCAACCTCAATCCCTTTCTCACTTACAATAAATCCCAGCAGCTTACCAGATCGCACCCCGAATGTGCATTTGTTGGGGTTTAACTTCAATTGGTATTTCCTCAGACACTTGAATAACTTCAACAGATTCACCAGGTGGTCTTCTTCTGTGAGGGACTTGGCAATCATGTCATCCACATAACATTCAATTTCTTTATGGATCATGTCGTGGAATAATGTTACCATAGCCCGTTGGTAAGTGGCACCCACATTTTTCAGTCCGAATGGCATCACCTTATAACAGAATATGCCCCAAGGTGTGATGAAAGTTGTCTTCTCCATGTCTTTAGGTGACATCTTGATCTGATTATATCCTGAAAATCCGTCCATGAAGGAGAATACCGAGAACTGAGCCGTATTATCAACTAATACATCGATGTGAGGTAATGGGAAGTCATCTTTCGGGCTGGCTCTGTTCAGATCCCGGTAGTCTACAAACATCCTCACCTTTCCATCTTTCTTAGGCACAGGTACAATATTAGCAACCCACGGCGGATAGCTAGTTACAGCAAGGAACCCGGCGTCCCACTGCTTTTGTACCTCTTCTTTAATCTTCATCGCCATATTTGGGCGAGTACGGCGCAGTTTCTGTTTTACTGGTGGACAATCTTCTTTCAAAGGCAGCTTGTGCATGACAATATTGGTGTCCAACCCTGGCATATCCTGATAAGACCAAGCAAAGACATCCACATACTCCCGAAGCATATCAATAAATTGCTCCTTCACTGAATCTTGTAGGCAGGCCCCGATCTTAACCTCTTTCATGTCTTCTTCCGTACCAAGATTAACCGTTTCAATCTCCTCCTGATGGGGAGTGATAACCTTCTCCTCTTGCCTTAACAACCTGGCTAGCTCTTCAGGTAGCTCATAATCTTCTTCAACCCCTTCATCAGCTTGATTGATTGGATTGTCAAAGTCATACGAAGTCATAGCAGTGTTGTTGTCGGTGTAGTCTGAAAGGCACCTTCTGCAAGGGTTTAGATTGGTTTATTTTAGTGATCGATTTTATCTTATTTAGAAAAAAGTGAAATGAAGTTATCATTTTGAAAACATTGCCATTTTATTTTTGTACAAAAAGAAAAATGAAAAACAGTGAGCGGAAAAGGAAAAGACTCATTTGTAAAAGATGTCCGATATTCATTGATTAATCCATTTGCACAAAATTACAAGATGGCCCGATTACAAAATGAGTCTTGACATCTTGGGCAAGATGCAAGACTTGATGCATGCTTAAAAATACAGGAAATAATAATTACTCTGCAGGAGTAACCCTTATAATTTCCTGGGAAGACCAGTTAAGGACTTGGCTCCCCGGGATCCTTGGACGTATCCAGCTCTCCAGGTTGCGGTCGCTTTCCTCCTTGTCTTCCAAGTTGTTCACTACATCCGGGGTGAGCATTCCCCCGCTGACAAAATTGGGCTCTCTAGCAGACTCTGATTGATCTTGTTGAGTTGGTTTGTAACCCAACCCAAATCTGTCTTCTTTCTTCTCCACGGGCAACAGCTTGCCCCAGCCTTGGGCGGTACCTTCTTCAACAACCTTCCGGGCTTGTTGATATGATGTTATGGAGGTTCCCAGTACAGCAGATGCTTCATTAATGTTCAGGGCCTCGAACCCCTGGCTCATAGTTTCATGGATCTCCCCGTCCATTTCTATGTACTTGTACATAGCCAGATGGCTAACAAAGATTTCTTCTTCCCCACAGATGGTGATAATCTGGCCTTCCCACTCGAATTTCAGCTTCTGGTGAAGGGTAGACGTAACAGCGCCAGCGGCATGGATCCAGGGTCTACCCAACAAGCAGTTGTAGGCCGGCTGAATGTCCATCACATAGAAGGTAGTTTTGAAGGTCTGCGGGCCAATCATCACAGGCAGATCAATCTCTCCGAGCACTGACCTTTTAGAGCCATATAATGCTCTCACCACCAAATTACTCGGGCGTAGTGCCAAACCATCATACTCCAGCTTCACTAAGGCTTTCTATGGTAGAACATTGAGTGAAGACCCAGTGTCCACCAGTACATGGGATAGAACAGCACCCTTGCATTCCAAGGTGATATGTAAAGCCTTGTTGTGGTTGCGTCCCTCAGTTGTTAAGTCAGCATTGGTAAAGCCCAGTCCATGACTGGTATTGACATTTGCCACCACGGTTTCTAGCTGATTAACGGTGATCTCCTCTGGCACGTATGCAGCGTGCAGGACTTTCAATAATGCATTCCTGTGAGCTTCAGAACACATCAACAGGGATAATATGGAGATTTTTGAGGGGGTTTGGTGAAGCTGATCCACCACTTTGTAATCACTTCTCTTTATGATTCTCATAAACTCGTCTACATCTTGCTCAAAAGATGTCTTCTGAGTTTCTTTGACAGTTGGCTCTTCAAGTACCACACTCTTTCCTTTTGCTTTGGCAGCAGCTTCTGCTTCAACATTAGGCCTTTGCACTTGTGAGGCAAAAAGGCGTCCGCTTCTGGTGAAGCCTCCGCCTCCCCCAACATTATCAATTTTTGGAGAAGAGGTTGAAGAATCCAAAGTGATTTTCTCCCCGTTGCAGTAGAGAACAGAGCCATAATGCCAAGGTATGGCATTACTGCTTTCATATGGAACGGGTCCAGGCACCGTAATAGTAACTGGACTGACTGCTGCAGAGGAGGGTACTGAAATGGTGTGCGGATCGTAGTAAATTGTGACTGGTGATCTGGCAGGTGGTGCCACTGCTTGTTGCTAAAAGTTGTTATTTGGAGGAACATTTGATGGATCATAGTAGATGGTGACTGCTGAGACATCTTCATTAATTTCCGTTGGCGTTGTAGAAGATTCTGCTGATGAAATGGATGCTGATGTTGTAGAAGAAATGGTTGTTGACACTTGATTTGAAGTGATGGATGGAGCCATTGCTGATGATATTGATGAATCGGTGGGAATGATTGTTGCTGCTGTTGTAGAAGAATCAGGAATTGTTGTCAAAGGAATTGCTGGATTTGTAGGCGTCGTTGTTGAGATCTGAAGGATACCATCTTTGATAAGACCATCTATACCGCTTCTCAAATTATCACACCCGTTGACTGCGATGTTGCAATACCCACAACCGAGCTCACACCCGGGGAACACCTGGCACTCTAGAAGCTGAGCTTTAATTTCGACCAGAGGTGTTCGAATTTGTGTAACACTGGTGATTAAAGTAGATGGTTTATCTTCCTCAATGGCATTAATCCTTGGCCCACCATGATTAGGCATAGGATTTCTGTTGACATTCGGAGGAGGTGCGAAGTTGAGGGCTTTAGAATCCACCAGATCTTGAACTTTCATTTGCAAAGCCCTGCATTTCTCAGTATTGTGGCCAGGTGCATTGGAGTGGAAAGCACATCTGGCGTTGACATCGTAATTCTTTGGGAGATTGGAGGGATCTGGCGGGGCCAATGTCCTTAACTCAACCAAGTTAAGTTTCAGGAGTTGTGGCAATAAGGCAGCGTAAGGCATAGGGATAGGGTCAATCACCCTATTTTCCTGTGATGGTCTTTGCTGGAAGGGTCTTTGTTGTTGATTGTTATTATTGTTGTTGTAGGTTCTCTGAGGCAGATACTGAACTTGCTGTTGATAATGTGGTTGTTGTGGTTGTTGATATGTTGATTGCTGAGGAATTGGAGCTGGAATAGTGACAGCTGCTACTGATCTGTGAAAATACTGAGGTCTGCCCCTGCTAGCATGAATGACATTTGTCTCACCGGTCCTTAGAGGTCCCACAAAAGGCTTCCTGGGATTACTGGACGAACTTGCACCATTATCAGAAATTTTGCCCATTTTTAATAGACTTTCAATTCTTTCACCGGCTATAACCACGTCTGCGAAGCTAGTAGAAGAAAAGGCAGCCAATCTATCGATGTATGTTCCTTGCAAAGTATTCATGAACATGTCGGCCATTTCTCTTTCCGACATGGGTGGTTGGACAGCAGCAGCAAGCTGTCTCCACCTCTGGGCATATTCTCTGAAGCTTTCTCTGGAAGATTGAGACATTCCCATTAGGAGGGTCCTGTTGGGAGCCATGTCCAGATTGTATTGATACTGCCTTATGAAGGCTTCAGCCAAGTCCTTCTAGCATCTAATGGTAGCTCTGGTCAAGTGTGAATACCACTCTCTTGAAGCCCCAGTCAAACTGTCTTCAAAATAGAACATCCACAGTTTTTCATCCATAGTATATGCTTTAAGTCTCCCCAGAAAAGACTGCAGGTGAGTTCGTGGACAGGAAGTTCCATTGTATTTCTCGAAGCACGGAGGTTCGAACTTGTGGGGAATTCTCACCCTGTCTACTAACCCCATATCCATTACATCAAAGCCCAAAGAGTTTTGAGACTCCAAAGATCTCAATTTCTCAGCAATTTCATCAAACATCCTATCATAGACTTCATCTCCAGCTCCCATGACAGTGAATTGCTCCTCTTGGGGGTCTTCTTGCAAGATCCTTCCCCCAGTAGTATTTCCTTGCACATTTCCCGGGACATTGACTTTCGGATCTAGATGAGGTCCAAATACAGGTGGATTAACATGAGGCTGACCCCTTTCATTATTACTTGTTCCTCCAGTCCCAGGATGAGGTTCCTCGGGAGTTTGTCTCTCTACCAATGCCCTTAGCCTTTCCTGACTCTGGGCCAAGCCAGTCATCACAGTCATGAATTGGGCCATTTGGTTCCTCATCTCCACTCTTTCATTGGCCATCTTGGTTCTGACCTCGGTTAGGTCTTGTTGTACTTGCTCCATTAGAATACCCGGAAGGTTGTTGCGAGTAGGATACCGGTGTGCACGGTTGACAGGGAACACTCTTCTGCAAGCAATATTTCCTGAACCACAACAGAGTTAGAAACAAACAAAATAATTACGAAACCTACAAAACAAAACAAAAGTTAGTATGCAATGCAGTATGCTTATTCGTTTTCCAAGGTATCCGGCTTGGTTCTTGGTTTTGACCTTTCCAGACCTCGAGGAAGATGCTTTGATGTTGTTGAGAAAAGAAAACCCAAATAGAAACAAACTAAAAATATATTACAAGTGATGAATAATACATAGTCTGTTTTTTTTACAACACATGCCCCTGAAGGGTCAAAATACAACACAAAAGAAAAGTACATCAAATGAAAACAACAACAATCAAAAAGTCAGACATCTAGCCCAAACTCATCCTCCTTAACCTCTTTCAGAAGTGCCTCAGTCACTGGACCAGCTGGATGCTCTGTAATGGTCCTGATGAGGAGGTTCCTGGTGGCAATGGCAGTGGTCAGCTTCTTGTGCCTATCCTGATCTTTTGATCTCTTCAATCCAGCCCTAAGCCTCAATTCTGAAATCTCCTCCTGGGCTGCCAGCAAAGCTTCCTGCTGCTTCTTTTCATTGGCCTCTAACTGCTCAATCTTGGCTTGAGTTCTGTGATCTTCTTGAGTATGGGCTTCAGTGATCCTGACCCACCTAGCCTGACTTTCTTGCAGATAGAGCTCAGTCCTAGCCTTCTGAAGCTTGGCCTCTTTACAGGCATTCTTCAATATTTGCTCCCCAGCTCTTGACTTCTTGATGTAGTCCTCTGTTTTCTCAATCTTTGCCAGATGCTCCACCCTAAGCTTCTCCAACCTCTCAATGTCCAGACGACCATCACTCCTCTCCCAGAGGGTCTTCTTCAGAGCTTGAGACAGATTCTCATTCCTCTCCTTCAGCTTCTCAAATTCTTCCAGGCTGACAGTGGCTGCTGGCTGTACTGTAGATGGTCCAGGTGTGTCCTCCAAAGTGAAGGGCATCCCAGTAATCTGAGCTCTAGCATGGGACCAGTCATAGTACTGAGTTGAAGCAACATTATTGCACCTCCCAAGAATAGCCATCCCTTTTGTCTGGATGTTGTCCCAAGCCCAAGATGCTTGTCTGACAGCAGCTAGATTAGGTTTTATCTCACAATACAGGGTCTCAGCTAAATCTTGCACTCTTGGAGGGTGAACCAGAGCATAGCCCAGTTGTCTCTTAAACAACAAAGGATTGTAGTTGATGCAACCCTTTACTCCTACCAGAGGTACATTTGGGTACTGCCCACAGCTAGTGATGATGTCCTTGCCTTTGGTGCTCTGGGTGCACCATCTGATGTCATCTGAAGTCAAGGCAATGAGCCTCTTAGCCCAATTCTTCTGTTGGTGAGGATTCAAGAAGGCATCAGTCTTAGGTAAGTGTTTAAGCAGCCAAGTGTGAAACAGAGGAGTACAACATCTCACAAACTTCCCTCTTTGTTTCTCATTCCTCTGATGAATGGAGTAATAGAAATCTCCCAGCAATGTGGGTACTGGGTTCCTCATAAGGAAAAGATGAATGGCATTCTTGCTGATAAATTTGGGCTCATCTGCAAACAGTATAACCCCATATATGCTGAGGGCTAACAGTGCACAGACTACCCTCCATTCTCCCAAAGAGGCCTTCAGGATGGCCTGAGAAATCAAGAAATCCAAGTGCAAACCAGGGATCCCAGCCTTTGTTGTCATGTTTTGCTCAATCAAAGTAGGTTCTAGGTACATTGCTTTTGCCACTTCTCAATTGCTGGGAGAAGTCATCTCTGGGTTGAAGGGGACTCCACCCCTGACAGGTACTCCAATCAATGATGAAAACTCCTCCAGCAGAGGTCCTAGCTGAAAGTTTGGGAATGTGAAGCATCTCAAAGGAGGGTCATAAAACTGCAGGCAAGTGTGGATTATGCTCCTCTGAGAAGGGTCTAGGTCCATAACCATATCAAGGATACCTCCATAATGCTCTCTGAATAATGGGATGTGGTCAGGTGTGATAAGTGACTGGACCTGCCTGATACCAGTCAACACAGGCTCAAAGAAATGGTACGAAATGTTGCTTTTCCTGGGAGGAGCCATGACTGTTGATGAAGAGCTGAAGACAAGTGCTGATGAAGATCAAGACTGGTACTGAAGATGAGCCACTGATAGGCTAGTGCTGATGATGAAGGCAGCTGAAGCAGACAACTGATGAAGATAGCTGAAGCAGATAGCTGATGAAACAGAGGTCTATGTAGATGAAAGGGTCAAAACCAAACCAGATATAATGTGGATACCCTGAAAAAAAAATAAACAAATGTTAAATGATGCAATGATGATGAGTATGCAAATGATATGCAAGGGTTTGTGATCAAGCTGGATCTGATTATCTGCCTTGATATATAAGGTCCATGTATGTTCAGGAAATCCAGATGGAGGTTCAGAAATCCAGTAACCAAGGTGGGGGACTAAATAAAGAGTCACATATCCAGGGTTAAATCACAAGAAATGTCCAAAATGAGGTACTCTTAATCAACAAGTAACAGGGTATGATGTGGCCAATGGTACCTGCAAACCTGCAAACAGCCCAACCCCCTCACAGGCAGTGTTCTAAAACAAGGATCCTCAGACTTGGATCAGTTATGAGAAGTGTAAACACTTCTAACCTGGAGGTACAGTGTTTACAATAACCATAAAAGATCCTCCTCTAATTCACCTCAGTTTCTGAAGGTCATAATGAAGGTCAACCAGACTTAGCAGGCTTCCCAGATAGCCCTAGCACTACACGAAATCTGTAGCACTGAGTTCTCAAGAAGAAACCCACATCTGAACCGTGTTTCATATTCCCGCACCAGACCGAAATGGAATGGGAAAGAACATGAACCACTCTAGCCTAGGTGTCACTCAGGTCCCAGGTATAGGAACTTAAACTCTCAATAGAACCCCCACCCACCAAGACAGAAGAACAGATCCAGTAAGATGACAGTATGGCAGTATGATGTATAAAACTGTAAGTAAAGCAATAAATAAAACTGTACATAAAGCAAAAATACATAACACATATAGCACATAACACCCCAGTAAACACAAATCAAACAAGCGCTAGGAGGAACTCACAAAAAGAACCAGAAGCCCTGGTTACAGTATAAGGGTCCCCAGCAGAGTCGCCAAGCTGTCGCTCCCACCAAAATGACACCTGGTCAGAAGGGGTACAGACGCGAACGGTCGGCGAAAGGAGAGAGAACACACAAGGGTGAACTCAGGAGAAAAGAGTCGCCAGCTAGGCATTTTTATCCCGGAGGAAAGGTAATGTTGCATAGACCTGAGAAAAGATATGGATAAGACGGTTGCGAACCAGAGAGACTGAGAAAGGGGGTTGGTTATAACCTGGGAAGGTATTAGCACCCAGATTGTCCGCCGTACTCGACGGGATCCATGCTTAAAAGATTTGTGTTTAAAGGGGTAGTGCCAGTGTTATCTGTGTGCAAAAGCTGGAAAAGAATGTACAGGTGTCAGTGCTGGAAAGTGAAGTGAAGAAAAGGAGTGTCAGTGTAAGAAAAAAGTGCAATGCTCAAGACAATGAGGCTTAAAAGAATAAGGCTAGAGGAGGGGGGACATACAGAGACTTTTGTTCGATAACTGTTAAGTTATGCCTACGTATCCTCTCGTGCAATGAGGAAGTCAGAACACCGTAGTTCGACCCAAAGAGACTGAAAGATAAATTGACTTGTGAACTGCTTACTTGTCTATGCTCAAGTGTATGACCTGTCTGGCTCAGGTGCAAACTGTCTTGCATTAGACGAAAGAAGCAAGTTCTCGTTTGTGAGTGAATGAGGTGAGAAAAGAATCCCGAAGGAGACGATTATTGTTTGTTTTGATGCTTTTTTATGTTTGTCATAGGAAAATGAGCTTAAGCCTGAACCAAAGGGTTAGTAAACTCATCACATCCTCCCTCTGATTAGGGGTAATGAGAATACCTTAAGTATGAAGTAAGCACCTCACACTTAATCACCGTGATGTAGGATTAAGATCATTAACCTACTTGTGATTACTTGAATGTTTTTTGTGGTTTTTGTTTAGTGTTAAGTAATGAGTTTAAGCCATAGTCAAGGATTTAATGGACCCTTTACACCATCGTAATAGAAGGATAATAGATGAGAACATTTAAGCTGAGGAAGGCTCCTCAACTTAATCCATGATTAGGGATTAACCTCATGACAAAACAAAGCCTTTATTAAATGGATTTTAGTTAATGATAAGATGAAGAAATGATTTTTATGGTTTGTAAGACAACTTGAGGGGGACTTGTCCATTAACACTAGGGTTAGTCCTTCTTAACCAATTAAGGAAGAATTAGAACCCTAATGCAAGGCCCAAGTTACAAGCTTGATGTCTTAGTGATTATTAGGTGGATTGATTAAAGGATTTAAACACATTAAGGGTTTAACACTTAGGATTAAAGTTATACACTCCATCCTAATAGAAGGATGCAGGCATAAGCTTAATCACAAAGCCTTAAAACCTTTAAGGTTTAGTCCTTGATTATGAGATGAGAGGAGAAGACTCAAAGATGACACAAAGGCAAAACTAAATGGGGGACTAATCAAACCCTAATTATTATCATGCTTGGTTGTTCCTAGGGTTAATGAGGTTTGCAAGGAGATCATCAGAGAAACCACCAGGAAGGAAGCAGATGAAAGGAGCAAGAAGCAGAGAGAAGCAAGACAACTTGCTTCACTTAAGAAGACAAGTTGCTTGAAGAAAGAAAGTAAGAGAGAGCATGAATGAGAAAACTCACTCAAATACAAAGATAAAATGCAGCAATGATGCATAAGAGAGATGAAGAGAGATTGTGATAAGTGAAGGCAAATTCACTTCTCAAAACAACTTACCACCTTAAAAGTTAGCAAAGGAAATGCCATGCAATGAAAATGAGATGAAATGCCATGATACAATACAAAGTCAGAAGCATAAACATGATGGTAATGATGATAAGAGAAGATACAAACACAAGGCAAGACATGAGAATGATCATACAAGGATATGGATGCAGATGAGGCATTCTTTGAACCATAAAGACTCATGAATGTTTATGAAATGAAATGAACATATAACATGGCAAATGAAAGATGCAATGATCAAACATGATTCTAAGATGTCCTAAGATGCCTTATGAATCATGTGGATACACAAAATGTCATGGCAAGTCATTGAATGCAAGCATATGAGAAATGGATGCAAAGGAAGGCACAAATTAGGGTTTATGGACAACACACAAAGCAAAATTCAAAATCAGAAGCAAATGTCATGATAAAAAATTGAAAATGGGATCAAGGGAACCCTAACCCTACACAAGTTCACTGCCCAAAGGAGAGGACCTAACTCTTAACCTAGTGCAAGTTATGAATTTCTCAAATCAGTTAGGGTTTTGGGATACCTCACAATGAAAAATGCAAAAACAAATTGAAAATGGAAGATCAATTCAAACCAATTTAAACCTAGAAACTACATGCTATGAAGGATGCAATGCAAGAAGAACCATCATCAAACTCTCAATGGTTAGGAAGAATGGATTTTTCTAAGTTTGAACAAAAATATTGCCTTTAAAAGAATTTAATTCCAATGAAATTTGTCAAAATGCATCAAGAACCAAAAAGAAATTTGTTTTGAGAGTTTGATAATGTTTCTAAATGTTTTAAAATACAATGTGAATTTTTTGGTGATTTTTAAATACCTAAATGCATTTTTAATTAATTAATTTCCATTAACTAATTAAAAATAAACATTTAAATGATTTAAAAATGATTTTTAATGCAAAAAATAAAAAATAAAAATATTTTTGGGTTCGTAAAAATTAATGAAATGTTTGACAAAACTTTTCAGAATTTGTAAATGTTTTTTGCTATTTTAAATAATTCGTGCAAAAAATGCAAAGAAAATGAAAATTAAATTAAATAAAATGGAAAGGTATGCAAATCCAATGGCTGATGTTTAAATGGGATGTGCGGGAGTTGACTGGCGCCAGATCCAGTGGCCCAGATTCAAACTGGCTGGATTAAATTAAACTTAATTAATTAATTTGATTAATTAGGATTAGGGTTTTAATGAGAGATCTGGTCCATTCAAACACGCGGGAGTCAACACAAGTCAAACAGATCCATGGTCCAAATTCAAACTGAGCCCTAAACGCATTTAATGAACTAATGACTTTCAGGTGGCCGGAAATGACCTCCGGTCATCTTCTCCGGCCACACCCCTCCCTGAAAATTGCTAACTTCTTCCCTAGGCTTCTAAAATCCAATCTCTCTGCCCAGAAATGATCCCCATACATCATACATCAAGAATCAACAAACAAACAACATTTAAAACACATCAAAAGTGAGAATCGAATCAAAACAGTTCTAGGTCAAAAAATTTCAGAACACGAATACATACTCATTTCTCAATCATTTTCAAAACAAAACACATCAACATGATCAGTGAAGCATAGAGAATCATTTAGTAACTTAAAAACATG
This sequence comes from Lathyrus aphaca, assembly GCA_963966055.1. Lineage (NCBI taxonomy): Eukaryota > Viridiplantae > Streptophyta > Magnoliopsida > Fabales > Fabaceae > Lathyrus > Lathyrus aphaca. The sequence continues at coordinate 64,979,935 of OZ014520.1, read as the reverse complement.
TTTCTGGAAAAAATGTTCTTGAGCTCACCTAAACTGGAGCTTTGATCCTTGGAACTTTTTGGCTGCCTCTTTGATCCAAAACGCCTCTAATGAACCTCCTGAGAAGCTTGCAATGCTTGGTTGGAGTTTAATGTGGCTGGTTTAAGAGTTTGATGAAGTTCTGTTCAAGGGAAGTGAAAAATCGTGTTTCTGTTTGTGGGCTTTTCAGGGCAAATTGATGGTTGGGAAATGATCAGAGGATCATGGTGAATGGTTTTGTGAAGTTTGCTTGGAAGTTTGATGCTTGCGTGATGAGTTTCGAAACAAAATGCATAAGAGGTGAGTTTTGGGAACTATGGCTTATGAGAGGCTTCAGCTTCCAAGATTATGTGAAATGTAATCCATGAGGCATGTATGTGAAGCTGTGATTGGTCAGAGAGTTGTTGCTGGCCTAGCTTGATTGGTATGGGCCATTTTGCATAAAGTCAACTTTTGTGTAAGAAGAGGTATGGGCTGGTTCAATCAAGGTATAAGGGCATGGCTTGGCTCAGCATGCTTCAAGGAGAACCATGGAAATGAATTTGAGGCAATGCAGCAAGTGGATTAGGGTTTATGTGAGGTTTTGCAATTTTCACAAAGTTTGGCCCTTTTGTGATTTCTTGAAGCATAAGTCATGAAACTTGGAGATTCTTTGGTGCATTCTGATTTTTAGGTCATGGTTTATGTTTGTGTGATGATTAGAAGCCACTTTGAAGTCACATTTTGCCTTGGCATGAGGTTTTGCAACTTTGCCTCTTTGGTACAAAACTTGAAATTATGTGATTTTGTCCAACTTTGACAAGCCATAACTTTTGATCCAAAATGAATTAGAATGAGTTCTTGTACTTTTTGAAAATGGGAAGATCCATTATACAACTTTCATGACCAAAGTTTTCTCATTTGAAGCATTTTTGAATCAATTTGAGGAGGTTGAAAAACTTTCCCAAAATGGCAAGTTTTCATTACAAGTCACTTTCCCAAAAAGGCAACTTTGCAAATGGCTTGAAATTCTTCAATTTTGTGAACTTCTAACACCTTCTATGATCAAATAAAGATAATATACATTCAAAATGATGAAGAACATCCTTTTGTTGGGTCATTGGGGGCCTCAGATGCCCTGATTTTGCACTGACTTGCCCAAGAAGTCAACTTTTGATTAGATGCCTTCCCCATGGAATTTCTTCATGAAAATTGATATGCATGATCCCCATAACATATATAGACCAATAGAAACAAGAATGACCAAAAAATTTGGAGTCATGGCCTTTGAAACCAAAACCCTAATTCTAGGTCATCTGTGCATTTAAACCTGGCTCTGCTTCCATGCCTTTCTCAGTTCTTGTGATTCTTTGACTTCCTTGACTTTGTGAGGATATAATATGATGCTTTAACATACATGGACCCCTTTTAAGTGATTTAAGACCTTTGGAGTGGCTCAAGTGGTTCAGGGATAGCTCAGATCACAAATCCTAGATGCAGATGACTCAAAAGCAATGTAGGGAAGCAAAAATGCAATATGGGATGCTATGATTGAACTTATGCACATGAAAAGATCATAAGCCATGGTGAAATGGGTGAGGGCAAATTTGGGGTGTTTACATATGTGAATGACCCGACGAGTACAAAATGGTCTATAGTGCTTTTATCTAACAAAGTGGTTGATGATAGAGGTGTCAATCAATGTGATATTGATGTTGAGAATTAGTCATGCATTAGACGGAATGAGTTGAATAGAAATGATCAAGATGAGGATCTTATAGCAGATGAGTCGTATATATCAGAAATGATCATAACGAGGGAATTTGGATCAATTCATACATCCGCATTGCTAAGAAACAAGTAATTAATATTCCAACAAAGAAAAGAAAGAGATGTTAGTGAAAGAGGTAATATAATAAAATGTTATATATTATGTCATTTTCATTTTCAATTGCTTTCATTATAATTTATATTTGATATCCTTGGTTTCTTTATTTTTCATTTTCAATTGCTTTCATTATAATTTATATTTGATATCCTTGGTTTCTTTATTACATGTTAGATATGGCTACTAACGATGATCACCCACATGATGATGATTCTACGCATGAAGGAGGTAATAAAAAGGTATCTACGGAAGACGAGATTAGAAGAGGCATAACAGTGATGAGGAAAGTGATCCATGGTAGAGACCGAGGCATCATTTTAGATGTGAATTGGAGCCCACATGGGCAGCTCATAGAACCTAACAGTCATACCTTGACTAGTTTCATTGGTGCACTAGTAAGGAATGAGATTCCAATTACTTGTGATTATTGGAGAAAAAGAGAGTTGAAAGAATCAAAAGACAAAATTTGGACTGAGATAAAGGTACAATAATTATGTCTTTATTTATGCAAACTAATTATGTCTTTTAAATTACTTGTACTAAGACACAATGTGTATGTTTTTCTTAGAGACGTTTCAACATCGAAGATGATAGAAGAGGTTTTTGTCTTAAATTGGCCGGAAAGCTACTAAGGGGGTTTAAAACATTTTTATCATCCAAGTATCTTAGGGATGAAGATGGTAATCATGTTGATGCGGAGCTTCCAAAAAAATATGAAAGTTTGATTTCACCAGAAAAATGGGAAGCGTTTAAATCCAAACGAAAAAACCCAGAATTTAAAAGAATAAGTGACACAAATCGGGAAAGAGCATCAAGTTTCGTGTATCCATACAGAAAAGGACGTGTCAGATATGGACGCTTAGAACAATATATGGTAAGTATCTATAAATTGCAATAATATATTTGTTCATCATGAGTTTTATTTGATCATATTATATGACTTAATGTGTAGTTGCAGAAGGAGAAAAGTTCTGAAACATCTCTTCCTGCACATGTTTTGTGGAAGGAAGCCAGTTTGGGCAAATCTGGAGTTGCTAAAGAAGATGTTATACAAGTATATGAGAAATGTGTAAGTAGAACAATATTTCTTTAATTAAATCAAAACTTTATTAACAAATATTTGACCAGTATTCGATATTCATCTGATTTTCAGGAGGTGCTATCTCAGTCTTTATCTCCAGAAGATACTAGGAGCATACTTAGTCGGGCATTAGATGTCCGTGAGTATTCGGGTCGGGTGAAGGGTAAGCCATTTGGGATCACTCCGACCTCCTTGAATATTAAAAAAGGAAAGGCTCCTAGTAATAAAGAACTTAATGCAAAATTGGAAGCACTGGAAGTTGAAGGTCGTGCATTAAGGAAAGAAAAAGAGGCTAGCGCTTCAGCATGTTTTAATGATGGTCCAGACAAAGATAGTATCAATTGTAACTTTCAAACGAACATTCCAGAGGTAATTTTATATATTTTTATGAAATTGAACTATTAGCTTAAATTATGTAATCGACATATATACACATTAACAATTTCATATTTATTATTGGTTTTAGGGCATTTCCCCTTGTCAGTTCTACTTATCGTCACCATATTATCGGATGGTTGGCAAGGGAAAAGCATAACACTAGCGGAGAATTACATCACACTAGACATCTCCCTACTGGATGTTTGAAAGTCGTGGTTGATATTGCAGTAGAGCCGAATGCATTATTACCATATCCTGACGATGTTTCGGATGCAACAACGGTAGAACAAGCAATATGTTCGTTTGTTGCATGGCCGACAAACCTCATTAACGTAGGATATGAGGTATGCTTAAAAGCATTATGAACCTTTGTTAACCTTAATGTGTAGATTCAAAGTTTTTACGCGCATTTTACGTACATTTTTTACAGGGTTATGTTAATTAGACTCCAACAAGATTCAAATCAAAAGATAAGGCTATTCCGGAGCATACCGAGCCTGTTGTTTCAAAAAAACAGGTACATTACAATTATATGATATTTTAGCATGGAAAATGTTAAATTCTTGATTTTATACTTCATCTAACTATTTATATGATATGTAGCTTCATGATAAGGAGGTTAGGAACGTCTCCACACAAAAAAAGGTTGGTGCTAAGAAGACTGCGAATAGAAAAAAACCTACCTCCAAGTATAGGTCTTGCCTTCAGACGTTTCTTGAATTGACAAATATTTCGACTGGAGGTATTCGTCTTATACATATGGAGGAAGGTATTTATGGCTTTGAATATGAACAATCAGCTGGTAATGAAGAATTTGTGCAAGTTTTTTGTCATGAAGAAATAGGCGTCAATGTTGTCAATACATACGTGAGGTATATCCGGTCTACTTTGTTATATTAATTGAACAAATTATTTACTTTATGTTTCAAATGAATAGTCTAATGTTAATGATGTTTTTATTTAAGGTTTTTGTATGACAAAGTGATGCGCCCAAGTGGATTGGACGAAAGATTTGGATTCTTAAGCCCCGCGTTCGTCAACTTAGCTTTAATCTTAAGTAAACCAGATGAGGTCATGGTGTACGTATGCAGCCTCTTCATAGACAACAAAGATACGAAAAAGTTGTTCTTTTTATTGTTTAATATCAGGTTAGATTTCCATTCTGAATTCATCTATTATAATTATTTTGTATTTTGACATCGTGTAGAAAATTTTCATCTAACATTTGTTTAATCTTATAGTGGACATTGGTTGTTGGTCGCAATTAATCCTATTAGAGAAATTGTTTATTATCTTGACTCGTTAGGAAATGATTGGACAACATACCCGAATATGAAGAACATGATTGACACGTAAGTGAGATTGTTATAAATATTCTTGTGTGTATTTATTTATTTATGTGAATTATTCTAAATATTCATTTATATTTTATTAGTATTATACAAGCTTTTCGAGCCCAACGAGATATCCAAATATCAAAGAGGAGAGCCAACAACATTACATGGATAAAAGTGGCGGTATATTATTAATTATCACATTTTTTATTATATTAGTGATGATACTTGATAAAACTTAGGATTTATCCATATTTTCTTTTCATGCGTAGTGTCCTCTGCAATATAATGGTATAGATTGCAGATATTTCATGTTGAGGTTTATGAGAGAAACTCTTTCTTTGGGTCGATTAGAGATTCCATCTGATGTATGTATTTCTAACTTATGAGTTATTTTAATATTTAACACATATTTCTTATATAATTAAATAGTTGAAACTAAATCAAACTATGTTATATTATTATGTGGTACTTTGATGAATTCAAGTGTGCATATTATTCAAAAGATCATTTGGAAGAAATTAAAGAGGAATGATGTCAATTCATTATGGAGCTCGAAGTGTTATAAGGTATATTGTACTCTTACTTTAATTGATGAAAATTTTGAGTATGTGTATGTAACTATAGACATATTGATTATGACTTGTTTTAATTGATCAATTACAATATTTTGTGTTGTTTCAGGTTATAGTATAATTGCAATTGAATGAAAATGTATAACTCAGAGAGTTATCACATTTTTGTTTATGTAGATTTCATTTGAAACAAAATGTATAGTTGGATGAAATGATTTGTAAAAACTATGTTGTATATTTAAATTGGTTCGTAAATTTGGTACGATTGTATGAATTATTTTGTAAGTTTGGTACGATTGTATATTTAAATTGGTTCGTAAATTTGGTACGATTGGTATGATTCTATAAATCGGTGCCTAAATTAATAGTTTTAAATAGGATAATTTGGTGTAAATTCTGGATTGGAAACCAGGTACAAATTATGGTTTAAAAACCAGGTGAAAAATGGATAAAACACAGGTGCCTATAATTTGGCAACTTTAGACAACGCTTTTTAAAGGAAAATATTTTAAAATTTTCGTATACCTTAGACATCACTTTCAACAAAAAGCGTTGTCTAAGGTGGGGTTTAGAAAGCGCTTTCACTAAAAGTGCTGTCTAAGGTGGAGTTTAGAAAGTGCTATTAGTGAAAGCGTTGTCTAAGGTATACCATTAAAATAAAAAAAGCGTTGTCTAAGGTATATTCAAAAAAGGCAAAAAGCGTTGTCTAAAGTGGGGTTTAGAAAGCGCTTTTGACAATAAAAGCGTTGTATAAGTCCCCTTTAGACAACGCTTTTAACATTAACCAAAGCATTGTCTAAACCTTTAGGAGCGCAAGTTTAGACAATGCTTTAAAGCATTGTCTAAACCTTTAGCAGCGCAAGTTTAGACAACGCTTTAAAACATTGTCTAAGGACAATAAAATGTTGTCTAAGATCTTGTTTGGCATAGTGAATACAATCATAATATTGTACTATAACTAAGAAAATAATTCAAATCGTTTCATTCATACACTTGGACTCTAACTAAGAACACCTTCCATATAGTCATACACTTGGACTATAACTAAGTCATCCATCCAAATTCAACTTTTGTGAGCTATGCAATTCAGGTAATCATTCAACCTTTCTTGAGTTATGAAATTCAAGATAACCATTCAGTCCTTCTTAAGCTATGCAATTCAGGGTACCTATTCATCCTTTCTTGAGCTATGCAAATCAAGATACCAGATTCGTCTTATGCCTTGATCTATGCAATTCAAGAAAACCATTTGTGCATCATCATCTTATGCTTTGATCAAGATACAAATCAATCCTCCTCCTAGCCTTAGCCTTAGTAGGAACTATAATGCTCTGATCCCTCAATTATCTTTTCAGGGGTACATAGGGAAAAGGTCGGAAGATCTTTACGAGCATACCAAACAAAAATCAACAACTATGTCCTCAGACCTATCCAAAAACATCAAAAGAATCCTCCAAAATACCAAAACCACAAATCTCACTTATCTTACCACATCTCAACTCACTCCCAATCCCAAATTCAAGACCCCACCACAGATATCATGAACAACAAATATTTTCTAAAACCTATTGTGAATAAGCTAAAAGGTGACCCTGATCTCTTGGTAGCATCTGTAAATTAACAATCATATGTTTAAACTCAGTTTGCAAGCAGGGTTAGTTGGAGACTTCTATTACCCTTCCTTAATCAGTTTCATAGGATAAAAAATGAATCAAACTATAGCCACAAAAGGTCGTGATTCGCAACCACAAAAATCGGTGCAACACATGTTAGTGATTTCATTATATTCTTTTGATGATTGAGTAAATCGTGTATTTAGTCTATAAAAAATCTTTTGAAAACTTTTTCTTCTATTACATTTCAAACTCAAATGTTTAGAAAACTTTTGAAAACAATTTTTAGGAGGAAAGGTCCAAACAACTCCCTTTCTTGACCATTCTGCACCCATATTCTAACCCACACAAAGAACAATGACAATCAAAATAAATGGTCTCAAGCAAAAACTAGCATGTCAAAATGTATAGCAAAAAATAATCACACAAACCCAAGGTGTTTAGAAATGATGTGGATATATATATATATATATATATATATATATATATATATATATATATATATATATATATATATATATATATATATATATATATATATATATATATATATATATATATATATATATATATATATATGTGTGTGTGTATAACACTCAAACATAATATACATCTAGAAAATATATTACATATATTGTAAATTGGTACTGATACATATAAGTGTCTATCGACATCATTGTATATAAACATGTACAAAAATAATAATAATATATAATATGGCACATTCTATTCAAAGGCGCCTAATGAATACTAAGAGCTATGTACAACATTTACATATGTACATAATTCACAACAGAAGATCATAAAAAAAGTCTCTAAAACATTATCAGTCAAACATATCCTTACCATTCACATGCAATGAAACACCTACAACAATAATAATAATGAGTTGATATAATAATCTTTATGTGTTCCCTATCTTATGGGTCCACTTGGCTCTAAATGGACTATTATATATTCTTAACTTAAGCCTTTCACTTTACCTTACTTGTGTATCATCAACACAACGATAATGGACTTAAGCATTCAAGGGGTTCACGCTTCATATGGAAACACACAACATGAGTTCACGTAACTCAATGAATCACTATTCAGGAATGCACAACAATGTATCTTTCCCCAACTGATCCTATGTATATAACTAGGAACACGGGTCATAAATCTCTTTCACCTCAGACATTTTTTCCCCGATCGATCTGAACCAAGGACTATTTACACGAGTCACGATTATTTATTCAACTAGGAATGTATTCTTCTCGATCAATCCAAATCCATGGACTATGGAAACAGGTCACAGATTTCCTATATCATGGAATACTTCTCTCATCCCAATCCAAATCCATGGACTATGGACATGGGTCACAATATTGACTAAATAATCATTTGCCTTCCTGGTTAACACTAGATATGAGTCTCGAACTCGGGATACACATGAATAATGGTTATACTAGATATGAGAACTTAATGCAAACACGCAAGTGGCTTCACATTATCTGCAATTTGAAGTTCGCATCCATGACTTCGTCTTCTACCTTACTCGTTCTCATGGCTTCCTTGCTTTCGTCTTCTCCAAATTCAAACTCATAAATGATAAACCCTAATTTCACGGGTGGGAGGGGAGGAACAAGAATATATATCAATGCTTCTCTATGCTTGCATAGTCAGCTTGCCACATTACCAATTAACACACGCCCAGTCAGCATGTGTGGTAACAGGGTGTGGTAAAATCTGCTTTTGGGTTTTATAATGGGGGCATTATAAAAAAAAACATCAGGGGAAATAAAAAATCTCGCCCTAATGATAGGGGGTTTCATATAATTAACCCTAGAATAAATTGCATATGGAGGCAGATAATAAATGGTCAGGATATAAAAGCTAACTTCATTGTGCAAAATTTCGTAGATATAATGCCATTTATTTTGTTTGTTATCAATGATTATTAAACATTAAGGTGCTAATAGCGAATGAGCAACATGATATAAATTGTAGAAATGCTTTAGTTATATAAAAATAAGAAAGAATAGCAGTCAGTACCTGTTTATCATTAATTCATCACATGAAGACTTTCAATATCAAATTATTCAAGAATCTCTAGTAAATTTCTCTCCAAGAGGGTATGAACATTACTGATCCAACCAAGCCAATGAAATCAGTGAAGAATCTTATCCCCATACTCATGTATAATGCTTCCGAAAAATACTGAGTTCTCATCTCATGCATCATCATTTGGTGGCACTTGATGTTTTGTTTGCTCATCTCCGGGACATTTTCTATCAAGTGGTTCTCCACACAGATTGGAATTACCTTCAAAACATGAAGCATTAAATGTCTGCAATTGTGTTCCAATTGGAGTTTTTCCATAGAGCTGATTGTTTGACAAATCCAACATAGTGAGATAGTCAATGTGAGCTAGACTTGAAGGAATTCTTCCTGATAGGTGATTTCTTGACAGATCAAGAAATTTGAGTGACTTTAAGTTTCCTACTTTTGAAATGATTTCTCCACTAAGATTGTTCCTTGACAAATTTAAGGAAGTCAATCTAATTAAATACTCCATTTCTGTTGATATTTCCTCTGTAAGATGGTTGCTTGAGAGACCAATGACTTTTAAAAACCTGTATGCATTCCTGTAGAATTGGTCTTTACCTTTCCACTTCAAAAATATGTTTAAACTATTTGTTAAGAATTTTTTGAATGAATTCAAGTGCACCAATGTTTCTTGTGAGCTTATGAAGTCTTGCGCCATTGAAGTAAAATTGTTTATAAAAATTGGTATTCCTCCGGATAAGTTATTGAATGACAAATCCAACACTTGAAGTTTTCTCAAATAACAAATATTTGAATGTAAACTCCCATTAAAGTTATTAAACCACATGCTTAAGACTCTTAAATTATGCAAACTTTCTCCAATCAATGAAGGTTTTGGACCATGAAACATGTTTTCTCCGAGTTCTAGCAAAACCAACTTCTTTGACAAGTTCTTCAAGGAAGAAGGAAGCTGTCCAATCAAACTATTATTTCTTTAAAAAAAATCTTCAAGTTATCCAGGGAACCCATTGAGAAGGGAATGTTTCTTGACAACTCGTTATTGCTTAGATCAACATATTGTAATGAGGTTAAATTATTCCAACAATCAGGAATCTTACCCTTTACTTCATTGTTTGATAAATCCAAAACTTCCAAAATGTTAGGATTTCTTTTGTTGCATAGAAAGGAAGCTTAATCTGAAATTTTATTAATGTCGAGATCCAACACTACTGTTTGCAATAAACAATATTCACAATTTGCGGTGGTTTAAACCATCACAATTTATAATTTGATAGCGGTTAAGAACCGTCGTAAATATGTACGACGGTTGGCAAAATGGTTTTCTAAAGCATAGTAAAACAGCTCTGCGACACATACTTTTACGACGGTTGAGAAACTGTTGCGAAACAGATTTTACGACAGTTTGAACCATCGTAATCTGAAGAAAAAAATGTCACAAATAACTTTTTTCTTGTTGTAACATATTAAAAAGTATTTTCTGTATAATGTTGTGTGTCTAATGAGACAAAACTATAGTATATTTATATTCATATGAGTTGTATAAAATAAGGTAATACAATTAATGCAATTGATACATATTGATTTTAATTGATATACATTCATTCTGATTGATTCTCAACACTTTCAGTAACGCCCAAATATTTAATTATTTATTTAATTAAAATATTTAATTATTTATTTGTGTTTATTCGTTCAATTTTGTATTGCGGTAAATTAAGTCGTTAAGTCGGAATATTAAGTCAGAAAGTTGTGGATTAATATTAGAAGTTTCATTATTGTTGTTGGAGTGTGTTGGTTTAGTCATCACAAAAAATCGCGTAAATTATGGCGGTTAGATTAAACTGCCACAATTTACGGTTGATTACAACGGTTTACTAAACGAAGTAATACTAGTATTAAAATGGCGGTTTTAGCCGCCACTATTTACTATAAATTTTACATATTTAAATGGTACACGTTTATCTCACTTTCCCTTTTTCTTTTTCATTTTCTTAGCTACATGTTTAATAAAATATGTTTTATTAATGTTTTTTCAAAGATAAGTATTAATGTTAAATAATAGTAATATTGTTTTTTAAAAGAATAATAATAATAATACATTAATCTATGAATTACAAAAAGAAAAGAAAAATAAAACCACATTCATCTCCTCAATCTCTTTCAACGAAACCCTAAAAGAGTCATATTCAACTTTTTTTCCCCAAACTACAACCTTCGTTTTCAAAATTCTTTGATTCCTTCCTTCCGTTCAGTTTCTTTCGATTTTAATTTTTTTTCCTTTCAATCAAATTCAAACCATTACAATGATTTGAAATAAAAAATCACACCTATCAGTGTCAATATGGAACCCTAATAATCAAGCCTACCATTCGTTTGAACTGTGATATTTTCTTCGTTTAATCGTAAATCCGCAATCCACAATTCTACAATTAGGTTTTTTGCTGCCATGTTCTGCGGATAAAGGAGGGACACTTGAAGGTTTTGATTGAATTCCCTAGGTTTGCTTTTGTTTCAATTTTGATATGGATTTCATGTTTTAATGATTCTCGTGCGGTTTTTCTTGCAGATACAATAAGAACAGTTGGGGGTTACTTTGATTTAATTGTGCTTCGACACTTTGAAAGTGGGGCTTCCAGAAGAGTTGCGACTATAGCTGGCATTCCGTCTCAGGTATGCATCAATAGGGGATTCTGTTGCAAGCAAAGTTCACATGTTTTGTATTATATTATTTTGTGGAAATTATCGCGTTATTTTTGCAATTTCCTAAAAAAGTTTTTGAAATAATGCCAATCACGTATTAAAATTACTCTATTTACTTTTAAATAGATCAGATAACATGTAGACTATTATGTTAGATGCAGCTGATTCAGGTTATTCGTGTAATTGCTAGTTCATTTTCTTTATACTTCCTAGTTGTATCATGGATGCATTTTATTTTTCGGTTTAACACAACATTTCTCCAGGTAAGTGGTAATTACTATAAAAAGTTCTCTGGTAGGCACTCTCCTATGTACTTCAGGTACTCCTTTCCAAGCTCAACATAATTTTCATTTCTCCAAGGGTTAGAAACAATTAAGTTTTCCCATTTGTTCACATTTGCAGGAACAAGAACCCCTTATCCTATCTTAGTGGCAACCCCATAAATATCAACCAGTGGCATAGAACTACATAGAGCACCAGCATCTCGCTCTTACAAATACGACTTTGACAATGAGTGATACAAAAAATGAGCATATGCAATGGCATGTTTTCTGTTATTTTTAACAGAACTGCACATCGCATTTGCAAAAGTGTTCACGCTCAAATTAGAAACATCTACTTCACTTACAAGTCATTCCATCAAAGTCTGTTTCTAGGACAAACATGACATGGCTTTTTGTGTCTTTTCGGGCATAAAAAATGGTTTGCTGCACATACGAATTTCCTGTTCCAATTAATCAGCCAAGAGCAAACATTAGACTAACATGAGATTGTTATTACTACTCGCTTGGCACATGCATGGATTTGTGTACATTCATGAAAACTGAAAGAGGATACAGTTCCATCCAATGCCACATACTTAATCAAAGGAATGCTATTAATGTTTGTGCCCTCAAATTTGGATGACCAATATTTAGTAACAAACAATAAAAGTGGTAGATAGAGATCTTCTGATACTCCATCCACAAGATTAGAAATTTGGATACACTTCGCGTACCAGTTGAAACTAACTGGTTTGACCCCTAAAAAGCTGAGTATTTCATCATACTCACTTGTATCAAAGGAAGAGCTCAATACCATCATGAGAAGAGAGGTTAAGCCAATACACTCCTTCATCCCTTGCTTATTTATATGTTTTTCGATCGGTCTTCTCTATATTGAGAGTTTATAGTGTTGTCATGGTTTTAGTTATAGGGAAGTAGGCGAAAAGCAGTCTATCTTTGGTTCATTACCAATTACTATAGTTTTGGTGTAAAATATATTGTTCTACATGTGTCATTAATTTTGGAATTATTGCCACCCAAATTGCTTTAATTTAGAGCATGGATTTGGTTTGCAAGAGAATCAAATAGCAAGAACCAAAGATATATTTACATCACCTTAATTATAGTTTTAGTTTTCCCAAAATGAAAACATGAGAATATAGTTTAATTGTGTAATTTAGAAAAATGATGACTCAATTTTGTGATTTTAGAAGTTGTGTAAACATGAGAATATATTTTTAGTGTAAAAGAACTTTGTCAGATATTATTTTTATATTTATAAACTAATCCAATCGCTAATTCGGATAAAAATTCAAAATCCCTCAACTCATACCAACCTTTTTTAACTCATTCATACCAACCTAATACATATAGTTTTATCATTTACGTTTTAATGATTAAAATATACATTCTGATAGGTTATTATATTTTAAGAAAAAAACATGTATCATTCTTAAATGATGTATCATTGTGATAATTGTGTTTTTACTCCAACTAGAAATATATATGGTGGGTGGTATAGATGTTGCTTTGCTTTAAAGACAAGTGTGCATGGAAGATTGATAATCACAATCACATTATATACTTTCACTTTTTTATTGCTATAGCATCTTGAAATTATCTCTGTCAGTGTTCATGTCCAGCAAAAGCTTGAACAATATTAGTTCTTTTTTTTCTTCTTAAATTTAACACCAAAATTTTATAGGTTCATTGTTTGTCTTGATGCAACAAGAGACTGCTAAAGTAAATATGTTGATCTTTCATTAGTTTTGATGGATGTTGGCTAAAGAGATAGTTTGGTTGAAGGGCTAAATTGATTGGTGTTCTTTAACTTAAGAGACTGATTTGATATATCGTGAATTTGAGTGGCTTAATTGTTTGATCCTTACCATTTTCTTAATCTTATCTTTTGATAGTTAACTATTGCATCTTGCAGTTTGGTAGTTTGGAAGAACGCAATGAGACTAGTTGTCTGCATTGGCAGTGCAATAAGATAGTTCCTCTAGATCCATATTCAGTAATAACATTTTTAAGTACACTACAAGTCATGAACAAAGCTAGGAAAGTTAATCAATTGATAAATATAATTTTTTTATAGATATTTTAAATTTTTAATGCAATGTATAAATCTAAATTTTTTATCGATATTTTAATTCTGACTCTAATTATATGTTTTTTTAATATTTTTTAAAAGAAAGCATAATTGTAAATTTATTATAGATATTTTAATTTACTTTGTGATGGTGTTAAATTGTGACAAAAAAAAATTTTAAATTTTTAGATTTTTTTTTTCGAATTGATTTGAAAATTATGCTGGTTTATGTAATGTTTTTATGGAAATATCATAAGCAAATTACGACGGTTTTAACTGACATAAAATTTGAAGGTATTTCTTTATTTTGTGCAGAATACGTCCTTTGAAATCGTCATTATATTCAAACAAAAACCGACACTTTAAACTATGTAAATTACAGCGGTTTGCGTGGTGTTTATTTAAAAAGTGCCGCTATTTTCCTTGCGGCATCCAAATTTATGGCGTTTTCCAAAATGTAGTATTTGTAAATTGTGTCGGTTCAAACCGCCATAATTTGTTTAAAATAACCGCCACAATTTACGCGCTTTTTTGTAGTGAGTGAACTAGAATTCATCTATGAATTAGCAATTAGAGGGGTTCATTGTTTAGGCCCATTAGTAATATTAATAATTTAATAATATATAATAAAAAGAAATAGAAGTTAGAGAGTTAGGTTTGTATCAGTAAGTGGAAATAGAAGAAAGCATAACATGATCGTGACAGAAGAGGCTGTGGGAGAGAAACTGAAATCGGAGCAATTTCCCGAAATCCGATCAATTTAGAGCTTCCTTTAATCCAAGGTAAGGGTGGGTTCGACTTTTATAATCAGGTATGATAATTGGTACGTAGGGTTGAATGATTTGTGTTTTGTTGTGAATTGTTGATATTGCTATGATAATTGTGATTTCTTACAGTTATGATTGATCAATGTTGTTAAGTTGTTTAGTTGATAAGCTGTTTAAGTTGAATAAATGAATTGGTTGGGAATGTTGCATAAACAGTAAACAAATTATTTAGTAATATTGAGGGTGAATCTGTTGTGGTTGTATGAAGTTAATTAGACAGCTGGTATTGTGAGGTATATGAAAATAGTGCATAGAATACAAAGAATACGAAGGAAATAGAGAGGAAGCTGGAGGTTTGAGGCTGGGACGTTCGTCCCTTGAGCCTGACAGCTGTCAGGGAGAGGTGGCATTCGTCACTTCCCTGTGTCATCCTTCACAAGGTAATGATGGTCGTTTAGGTGTGATGATAGTCACATTGATGAGGGTGGCTTATTTTGACGTTATGTTTCGTGTCTGTTAGACTGAGTGGCATGGCTTGCTATTATGCTTAGATTTAATTGCAGAACCATGAATAAACCAAGTAACTAAGTATAAAAAATTAACTAATTGGCTTAGGATGCAGTAAGAAGTTAAATAGAAAATACTAAGATGAAATTACCAGAAGTTAATTATGCAATATTACTATAAAAATGATAGCAAGTTTGGTGAGTTGTTTACTGCCATAGTTTTAACAGGGACTTAGGAATAGGATAGTTGGTAAGTTGTTGTTGTGAACATAAGGTGTAGAGCCAACGTTTATTTGTCGTTGTTGTTGTTATATTGAAGGCCTTTGGCCAACATTGATAAGTTGAATGTTGCTATGTTGTTACATTGTATTAGTTGCTATCATTGGTAATCATGTTGAGCTGCATATCATATCATTATTTATGTTGGGGTTGTTGCTCACACAACGTTGGCCTGGATTGACACTAAGTTGAAATTTGAAGGCTTATGCCTTGGCCCCTCGGTAAATTGGCAATTCTAAGTTGGGAGTTTTACTCTGAATGGTACCACATGCATAACATAGTCGAGTCACATTAAAGTTGCATTTTTCAAGTTGTTGTTGATTGTTGCTTTGTTGTTGATGTGAAGTGGTGATATTTGTATGATTCCTATCTATGTATTATTTATTATACTTCGTTTATAACTTTCGATATCTCACCCCCTTTTGTTTGAATGTTGTCCCTATGTTGGCAACGTGCAGGTAATCAGGAGGAGTAACCAGTTTACCTTTAATTGAGTTGGTGGTTGTCGCTCTGATACATAGCACTCAGGGGGATAACATGTGTCTTGTTTTGCTTGGTTGTTTTTAAATTCTGAATTTTTAAGTTGATTTGCTGAAGACTACTTTGTTGCTTTATTTTAAAGTTGAATTTTGTTGGTTAGAGATGCTATGATTTGAGAATTGAATCCGCTGCGTAGTATTTAACGAAGTTGAATTATTTCGAAGACTATATGATTGTTGAAGTTCTTCTTGAACGTGTTATGTATCTTTCTTGATTGGTTATTAAGTTATTGATTTTATGTTGAAAATGTGATATCCTGTTTTATGTCAAATATTTTATAACTCTGATTTTAATATAAATCTCGGGTAGAAAATGAGGCGTTACAATTTCTATTAAGAATTCTCTTTCTCACACCTCATTTTAATTGTTGATGTGTGGATCCTATGGCACGTATCCACGTGCATCATATGAATATATTTTGCATTTTCCTTCATGTTGTTGTGAACAAGTGTGAGTGGTTAGTTCCACATTACTAGGAAAATTGGAAGTTGATCACTTTATAAGTGAGAGGACCCATAGACCTATCACCTTAAGGTTTGGGGTAAATATGTGGTGTCTCTTTCACGTGTGTGTTTGCTCTTGACCCAATGTGGATGCTCCTCATGATGAATCAACTATGGTATCAAAGCTAATGATTCAATTAAGGGATCAACTCCTTGTATCGAAAGTCTTCCTGATATGGTGGTGGTCCGAAAGTCTGTCCCATTGAAGTGCTTGATACGATGATGTCCGTATGTGAATGAAAGAGCTTCTGCTTGATGGGGAGTATAGTGGATGGACTCACACTTAAGAGAAAAATTGTTGTGTACAAGTGTGAGTTGTTAGTCCTACATTGCTTTGAAAAGTTGAGGTGAATCATTTTATAAGTGAGAGGACCCATACACCTATCACCTTAAGATTTTAGGTGAATATGTGGTGTTTCTTTCACTTATGTGTTGCTCTTGTCCTAATTTGGATTCTCCTCATGATGTCTTAACACATATTCCCACTCGTAATAATTCTTGTAGAATGAACCATGTGAAGTTTTAGTTACAAGAAAAACATATCTTTTTGGTGACAAAATGAGTATTATGCACTACTACAAATAATATATTTCATTACAAAGCTTTCACCTCACCTAACCAAAAACCGAGGTAAAATATCCAGGCGCATCGTGTTTTTTTTTTATTTTTATTTTAATAAATACCATATTTCCCTCATTTTCTAAATATAAACAAGAGGACAAATAATACAGGACATGCTTCGAATCCCAACAACAAACATTTATGTTTTTATTTATTTAAAAGTAATGTCTTTCTTTTTATTTTATTTTAATTTTTAAAATTAATGATCAATTCCTTTAGGTTTTACTATAAAATCACTCGTTAACTAGATTTTACCTTAAACCTAACTTATATGTAGTCACTCCAAATTTGTACACGTTATTCTTTGTGATGGATTCCAAAAGATAAAAAATCTTCAATGTTCTTCCTAAGTTATCAATCAAAGAAAACATTGAGAATTTTACACCTAAACATAATCATCTTATTCTCTTTCATGTGAACGAATATTTCCTGAAAACATTTGCTCAAGATAATGAAATCTCTCTGGGATAGATTGCAAGTGCAGCAAAAAATTTCATGGTAGGAACATATAACTTATTAGAAATTTGAAAATATTTGTTGTTCTCCAAGAATCCATTGTTAAAATTTGGATTTGTTTAAACAATTTATTTTAATATTTTGTGTAAATAATGTAATTTAAAAAAAAGTTTTTTCCCTCGGTTTTAGTAGAAACTGAGAGATATGTGGCGCTTGTAATGAAACCTATGTTATTGTATTTTTTTTTATCTAAAAAGAAACATTTTACCTCAGTTTTTAGTAATAACCGAGGTAAAATGTTTTATTTGAACACATTTTATTGAGGTAAAATATAAACGTGTTTTTTCGCCGTCCTTAACCAAATATTTGTCGTTCATTTAATGAGTATCAATTTTAAAGCCATTGCCATTAGCGATCATCGTAAAACCTAAAATCCTCATTTAAAATCATTTTGAATATTAAAATTTAATAGTAGTGAATCTACAAGAAACTCAAATGTAGTTGAAAAACCATCTACGTTTAATCTGAGTGTCATAAGATTTTACAAAGTAAAAGTATCATTATGATTATTCTCTCGTAATAAAAGGTAGAACCATTTTTCGTATGTATTGAGAAAACAACATATCATTAATTAATAACCTGAAAGCATATTTTATATTACATTTTCATTCAAAAAATACCAACCAAAAAAGTTACAACAAAATGGCATTCATTTTATTTAGTACACAACAAGAGAACAGAATGTATGGTGAATCACTTATCTAAAGATTATGTTGTAAGGATTTTATTGAATTTGTCAATAAAAAAAGAAATGATAAGAAGAAATTCTGTCAAAATAAAGAATCGCATAAACTATTAGAAGTTGTAATGCATTGGTGTGAGTGAAGAATCGCATAAACTATTAGAAGTTGTAATGCATTGGTGTGAGTGAATATAATGATTTTTCTCTCATAATAAAAGGTAGAACCATTTTTGGTATGTATTGAGAAAACAACATATCATTAATTTTTTTCATAGGCAAATTCAATAAGCGAGATTAAGGAAATCTCAAACCAAAATTACACAATAAAAGAAACGAAATACAATCATTCCAACCAAAAACAAAAAGGCAAAAAATCTTCCAGAAATCGAGAGGGAATTTGGACCATTCATATAGAGTACAATTCCTCCTCTTCCGATTTCCTAAAACCAATCAAAACCAAGACGAAGAACTATAGATGAAAAAATAGAATCTACGTTACAAAAATCTCCATTAATTAATAATCTGAAAGCATATTTTTTATTACATTTTCATTCAAAAACTTCGACAAAAAGTTTAACAAAACACAATAAAACTTTATATCAGCAAAGTTATAACAAAATGACATTCATTTTATTGAGTACACAACAAGAAGAGACATTCATCCTATCCATTAACAAAAGTGAACTGCAAATTGCTAAAGGAACACCATTATTTTAAAACAGAAAAAGATGTATTCATCCCGTAAAGGCATAGAAGATCATCCTGCAAAATATTAATTAATTTTAGTACTTTGAAACAACATCAAAGTATTGTGATTTTCATAGAATAAATTGTATATAAAAGATAACTTCATTGTGCAAAATTTCATAGATATAGTGCCATTTATTTTGTTTTTTATTGATGATTATTAAACATTAAGGTACTAATAGCGAATGAGCAACATGATATAAATTGTAGAAATGCTTTCGTTATAAAAAATAAGAAAGAATAGCAGTCAGTACCTGGTTATCATTAATTCATCACATGAAGACTTTCAATATCAAATTATTCAAGAATCTCCAGTATGTTTCTCTCCAAGAGGGTATGAACAATACTGATCCTACCAAGCCAACAAATCCGGTGAAGAATCCTATCCCCATGCTCATGTATAATGCTTCCAAAAATTCTGAATTCTCATCTTCTGCATCATCACTTGTTGCCACTTGATGTTTTGGTGGCTCTTCTCCAGGACATTTTGTATCAAGGGGTTTTCCACACAGATTAGAATTTCCTTCAAAACTCGAAGCATTAAAGCTTTGCAACTGTGTTCCAATTGGAATTTTTCCATAGAGATGATTGTTTGACAAATCCAACATACTGAGCCGATCAATTTGTACTAGACTTGAAGGGATTCTTCCATACAGATGATTTCTTGATAGATCAAGAAATTCTAGTGACTTTAAGTTTCCCACTTTTGAAATGATTTCTCCACTGAGATTGTTCCTTGACAAATTTAAGGAAGTCAATCCAAATAAGCTCTCCATTTCTGTTGGTATTTCCCCTATAAGATGGTTGCTTGAGAGATCAATGACTTTTAAATACCTGTCTGCATTCCTGTAGGTTTGGTCTTTACCTTTCCACTAAACTATATCTAACCTATATGTTAAGAATTTTTCGAATGAATGCAAGTGCACCAATGTTGCTTGTGAGCTTATGAAGTCTTGAGCCATTGATGTAAAGTTGTTTATGCAAGTTGGTATTCCTCCGGATAAGTTATTGAATGAGAGATCCAACACTTGAAGTTTTCTCAAATAACAAATATTTGAAGGTAAACTTCCATTTAAGTTATTAAATCGCATGCTTAAGACTCTTAAATTGTATAAACTTTCTCCAATCAATGAAGGTGTTGGACCATGAAACATGTTTTCTCCGAGGTCCAGCAAAACCAACTTATTTGACAAGTTCTTGAAGGAAGAAGGAAGCTGTCCAGTCAAACTGTTATTTCTTAAAAACAAAATCTTCAAGTTATCAAGGGAACCCATTGAGAAGGGAATATTTCCTGACAACTCGTTATTGCTCAGATCAACATACTGTAATGAGGTTAAATTATTCCAACAATCAGGAATCTCACCTTTTACTTCATTGTTTGATAAATCAAAAACTTCCAAAACGTTAGGATTACTTTTGCTGCATAGAAAGGAAGCTAAATCTGAAATTTTATTAAACTCGAGATCCAACACTACTGCTTGCAATAAAAAAGAAGGAATGGAACCTTCAAGTTGATTTGAAGACAAATCTATTAAAGGATTGTTGGTAAGATTTAATGCTAAATTAGGAATCTTTCCTGTGAGATTGTTGTTTGAAATTTCCATGTGACCTAGTGTTTGCAATTTGCCCCAAAACCATTGTGGTATGGGAGACACAATACTGCTATTTGAAAGATAAAGTCTGGATAATTCATTTTGTGTTCGAAGCCAATTAGGAAATCTAGAATTCAGATTGCAACCTGATAGACCTAAATCAACTAATTGAAAAGAAGGAATCCAATCATCACTAATTTTCACAGTCAGCAACGAGTTGTAAGACAAATGTAAGAGTTTCAAATTAGAGAGTTTTGTGAAGTGGGTTTCTGAGACAACCCCGTCAAAAGAGTTTCCATCCAACCTCAAAGTCTCTAACTTTGAAAGCGATCCCATGCTTGTTGGTATTTCTCCAATTAATTTATTGTCAGTTAACTCTAACCTTCTCAAAGATGACAACATTGCAACGTTCTGTAACGTGCCTGAAATCAAATTTCTCCCTAACACCAGTTCTCGTAACAATGACACATTTGTATTACATTTGGAATCATAAATATGAATGAAACTTGATAGATCTCCACTCAAATGGTTATCATTAGCTACAAATGTCTGTAAATTGCATATATTCCGAATGGATTTTGGAATCTTTCCTTCTAGATGGTTGTGTGATAGATCGAGACTTACAATTGAATGCATTATGTTGTCCAAATCATCAGGAATGACACCATTTAATATGTTATTAGAAAGGTCAAGGTGTTGAAGATTGGAGCTGTAGTTAAGCACCCATTGAAATATCATTGATGATGCCAATTGATTTTCAGCAAGATCCAAGACAATAAGAACACTACTAGAAATGTTCAAATGGGGTCTAGATAACTGACGAATATTGGCGTCAGAAAGACTACAATTTCTTAGGTGTAACTCTTCAAGTCTTGGAAACATCATTAGGAACTGCGCAGTGTGTTGAGATGAATCGTTGAGATTTTGAACTCCACTCAAGTCAAGAATTCTTAAAGAAAAGAGATTTGATACCCACTCAACATCTCCTTGAACTTGGTTTTTTATTCTTAGATCAGAATTATTACCAAGTATAAGAGACTCCAATAAATAAAGATTCCCGAGTTGAAAAGGAATTAGTCCAGAGAGTTGATTGTTGCTGAGATCTAAGTATCGCAGTTGTGATAATTTCCCAAGCTGAGAAGGAATTTTACCATGATAACCATGATATTCCCATTCTAAAATATATTCACCATAAACAATTTCATCGTATCCATATTGATAACCACTGAGGTCTAGATAGATTAGATGTTCCAACTCAGTTATTGATGGATTGATTTGACCACTCAAATAACCAGTTTCTGAACCATGAAGATCAAGACTTTCAACATAACCAGTTTGGTTGTTGCATTGTACTCCCATCCAATTGCAACAATCTTCATTTGGACCTTCCTTCCACGTGGACAACATGCCATATTGGTCTTGAACGCTTTCTTTGAAGGTGAGGAGTGCGTGTCTCTCCCTCTCTTTGCATTTCGTGGCTGAATTGTACCCAATGGTGGAAGACAGCACCAACAATGCATGGAATATAAGAATATTATAGCTTTTCATCATAATTTCATCAACAAAATAAATTTGGATTTTTCTAATGGATACTATATTTTCAAAAGTTATACAAACACGTATTTATAAGGAATTACGTTAAAGAAAGGTCTTTATTTAAAAATAAAAATATATATTTATTCAAGGTTTTGTCATGTTTCTTCTTTTCCGTAATTTGACGGTTCTTTAGTTTGAATAAATTTTATTTTTCTTTCTTGCCAATTGAACTACATGTCTTTGTATTATTGTTGCCAAAGTCTATTCATATTTAATGCCCAACGACATACACACCCAAAGACAAGAAACAACAACAACCCCTCCTAAATATTTAATGCCCAACGACTTACACACTCAAAGACAAGAAACATCACCGTGGAAAAGAGCATTTTGAAAAGAGCACAAAACAAAATATGATCGAGTGTGTTTAGAATTTTATGTCATTTTGTAAAAACATTTGGAGCAGATAAAATATTTTGAATTCTACATTTAAAATAGATGCATACCAACTGACATTTACCACCGGCAAAAATCCGTTGCCAAAGGTCCAAAAAAACATCGGTAAAGGTCAAAACAATCTATACGGATGTTTGGTTCCATCAACTATAATTCCCTATATCAATGGAAATTTTTCATCCCAATATCTTATACCAACAACAATTTTCAGGAGTTAGAACAAACTCTAGGGCTATACCAACAGCTAATTATATTATTTAATAACTTTATCCACAACTTATTTTCATTCGTATAAGTGTCTCTTTTTTTACAAATATATTTCTTTCCTATAATTAATATTTTTTAATAATCAAATTTTGGCAATAATTTATACATGCATCACACAAATTTAAAAAAACACCAATTTTTTTTTCCAATTATATTGTCAAAATAGCAAATCTTACAAACATATCAAAATAAGAAAGTAATGTCAATTATATAATAAAATCACCAAAATAGATGCTACAAGCCTACAACAACAAAAAAACATGAACTAAGATCTTCCTTTATTCCATCTTCATCAACGAGGGCACCAAAAGCATATGTAGTCTATTAAAAATAAAATAAAGTAAGTTACAAACCCAACTTAATAAATCTCTTTATAATATTTAAAATATGAACTCAAAGAGTAAAATATAATATACTTAAATGGGATAACACAAAATGCAACATAAACAAACTACATAAGAACACCAATATTTGTCAAACAGCTACATCTTCTGACCCAATCTCATATGCGCAACTTTTCTCTCAAATGGGATTACATCCATCAGAAGTCTCTACAGGTAGTGGAAGTCTGAATAAACTAAATTTCCATGGTTTAAATTCTAATGACTCTTGTATCATTAGGAGTAATACTAGATTGAGAAGAAATATGAGTTCAATGGTGGGGGAGAAGTTATGGGACGTAATTGTTAATCTCGGAGTCGCAGTTTCTGAGTCGAAGATGGATTATGTGTCCAAATTGGCAGATTTAGATATTAGTAGCAGAGTTGGTATTGAAGGAAGGATGGAGAAGATAGTCAAGGTTCAATGATTATTGGTTCCTTGAATATAAGAGGGGGTGGCAGTCGGGTGAAGAGGAAGCAGATTTGTCAGATCATATCAAAGGGTGATGCGGATTTGTTCATGATTCAAGAGTCGAAACTTCAAGATGCATGTTAACATTGATATTGCGGGTAGTTTGTGGCACAAGGAGGTAGGTTGGTCTTTTTCTAGTTCCAATGGGGCTTTCGGTGGTTTAATAACTCTTTGGAATTCCAATGTGGAAGTCAATTACAGCTTCAAAGGGGACGGTTTTCTGGGAGTGAAGGTTAGATGGAAGGAGACCTATTATTATATTGTGAATGTGTATTCGCCCTGTGATTTATCTCTCAAGAGGAAGTTATGGGAATATTTGATCATCTTAAAATCTAGATGCATTGATGGAGATTGGATCATTGAGGGAGATTTTAATGCGATTGTCGTTTGTAGTGAGCGGAAGGTTAAGTCGTAAGTGAACAAAAGCGGGGAAGTGAGAGAATTTTCGGATTTCATCTTGGATTGCGATTTGGTGGATGTTCCTTGTAAGGGTAAGAAATACTCTTGGTATAACGGTGATGGTTTGTGTATGAGTCGGCTTGACCGCTTTCTTGTTTCGGAAAATGTGATTAATAGATGGGGTATTGTTGGGCAATTGATCGGTATGAGAGATGTTTCTGATCACTGCCCAATTTGGTTGCTATCGGATAAGTCAGATTAGGGTCCGAAACCTTTCAAGTTCAATAATGAATGGTTTGGCGACAAGCATTTCTTACCGTTTGTGGAGAAGTCTTGGAGAAATTTGAACGTTCACGGTAGAAGCGATTTTGTTATCAAGGAAAAACTTCGCTTGCTCAAATTTGATCTTAGAAAGGTGGAATTCCGAAGTGTTCGGGAAGTTTGATTTAGAGTTGGAGTTGGGTGCTAAGGGGATTACTAAAGGTGATAAAGATCTTGAATGGTGTGAGGAGTCGAATTTGTTGGATATTATCAACACCCACAAGGAGGCTAATAGTCGGTTTTGGTTGAATTTGAAAATCAAAGAGAATATGCTAATCCAAAAGGCGAGATTGAAGTGGCTAAATGATGGTGATAATAATTCGAGGTTCTTCCATAGTATTATTAAAGAGAGGAGAAAGAGGAACTATTTGGGATCTATAAATATGGCGAGTGGTTTGTTTGACACGGTGGTTGGGGTGAGAGAGGAGGTGCATTTTGCAAGGAAATTCAAGGAACTTGATAAAGATCGTCCATTGCTTGACGGTGTGGCTTTCAAAATGTTATCGTCCTTCGAGAATAATATGATTGAAGCGCCTTTTTCGGAAGAGGAGATCAAGGATGCTATTTGGAGTTGTGGAAATTCTAAAAGCCCGGGGCCGGACAATTACACGTTCTTGTTTATCAAGAAATGTTGGTTTTTCCTAAAAGAAGATTTCTTTCGATTCTTTGCGGATTTCCATCGAAGCTTCATATTATCTAAATCGATTGTTTCGTCTTTCTTGTCTTTGATTCCGAAGAAAGATAATCATTTAACCCTTGATGATTATAGGCCTATTTGTCTTTTGGGTTGCATTTACAAGGCATTGGCAAAGCTTTTGGCGTCGAGATTGAAGTTGGTTCTTCACTCCATCATTTCTCTGTGTCAAACGGCCTTTGTTCTGGGTCGACAATTGTTAGACGGAGTTCTTGTGGCTAATGAATTAGTGGATTTTTCCCTAAAAGAGAAGAGGGAATGTTCCTTGTTTAAAGTAGATTTTGAAAAGGCCTATGATAATGTATCATGAAATTTTCTTAGATACATCTTACATCGTATGGGCTTTGGAGAGAAATGGATAGGATGGATGAAGGTGTTGGTGTTTTCTAGTAAGATGTCAGTTTTGGTGAACAGAAGTCCTACTAAGGAGTTTGTGGTTGAAAAAGGTTTGAGACAAAGAGATCCACTATCTCCTTTTCTTTTTGTTTTGGTTATGGAAGGATTGACAGGCTTGATCCGTAACGCGGTAAACATTGGGGAGTTCGCCAGATTCGACATTAATCGGAAGTGCTTCATTGATGTTTTGCAATATGCGGATGACACTTTATTGGTGGGGGATGGGAGTTGGAGACATATTTGGGCTATTAGGGCGGTGCTTTCAAATTAGTTTCGGGTCTCGGTATAAACTTTCACAAAAGCAAGATTATTGGTATCAATGTTCGAGATACCTTCCTTGAAGCTGCATCAACTTTTCTCTCTTGTAGGACGAAATCGCATAAGTTCTCTTTTCTTGGATTACCCATTGGCTCTAATCCTAGGCGGATTAACAATTGGAAGACTTTGTTATCCAAATTTTGTAATATACTTTCGACATGGAAAGGTAGACTTTTGTCCTTTGGGGGAAAAATCACTTTGATTAAATCGGTTCTTTCTAGCCTTTCAATTTTTCACCTTTATTTTTACAAGGCCCCTGTGAAAATTTGGAAGGAAATGATGAGGATCCAATGTAGGTTCCTTTGGGGTAGTTCGGATTTGGTCCGGAAAATCCATTGGATCAAGTGGCAAGATTTATGTTTACCCCATGATATAGGAGGTCTTAATTTGAAACGGTTGGATGTTTTTAATGAAGCCCTATTAAGCAAATGGAGGTAGAGGATGATTGGAGGTTCGGAAGATCTTTGGTTTCGGGTGTTAAAGGCGAAGTACGAAGATGTTAGGCTTTTGATGTGGCATAATGGGTTGGAGATCTCCAAGCTGAATTCTGTTTCTCAATGGTTCAAGGACCTATTCTATTGTGGAAAATATATGTCGGAGGATATTTTGACGGATAATAGTACAGTGGCTCTCGGGGATGGTTATGGTTCCTCCTTTTGGTTGTCAAATTGGACCAGTAAAGGGAAGTTAGCTTTATTATTTCCGGAGGTGTTCACGGTTTCACATTTGAAGGAGGTTTCGGTAGCGGCTATGGGCGGTTGGCGGGATGGTCGTTGGAAATGGGGAGATGTTGGAGTCAAGGACTTTTGGAGTTCTTTTATTGCGGATGGATCGGGGGCTGAACATGTTGGCACATTTCGTACGATGAATTACCAGCAGCATGTTGCCTCCTTGCCGGCTTTTGCGACATGGCAGAATCCAGCTGCTGGAACTGCGAATGTGCAGGGCGATGCTTCTCCTTCCTTTGCTGTTCCAGATGCTCTTGACACTCCAACTGTTGTCGATGCAATTATTACGGCTGGTGTAGGGATGGTGTCTGAGCAGGTTGCGGATTTTCCTGCGTTAGTGCAGGATGTTGGCGCTGTGGGGCATGCTGCAGACATCAGTTCTGCTGGTTCTAGTTCAGGTATTGCGGGTGCCTCTTATGCTTCTCGTGTCAATTGCAGCGAGGTGGTTCTGTAATTAAGTTCATCAATTTTATCGGGTTTGGCGGAAGCTATACAGGGCCTTGCTCTTCTGCTTGTTAACTTTACCCCTTTGACAGATACAAAGGACAACATTTTGTGGGATCTTGAAGAAGACAACAAGTTTACGATCAGTTCTTTTTATAGGAAGGCTTTTAATTATTTAATTCCGTTGGGTCCTCCAAACTGTGATGATATTGCCTTTGCTTCGGTTTGGAAGTTGTTGGCGCCTTTCAAAATCAAAGATTTTGCTTGGAGATGTTTTTTGAACAGATTACCATCTAAAGTTTCTTTGGCTAAGAAATGAATTCTAGGTGATTCAGATGGGTTGATGTCTGCGTTTTGTGATTTGTACCACGAGTCTTTGGATCACTTATTTCTTCGTTGTAAAGTGGCTATTTTGGTGTGGAGGGATATTGGGGATTGGGTGGAGTTTCTAAACCCTGCTCAGCTCAGTTTGAAAAATAGTTTTTTAGATTGGGTTGCGTTTGGTAGATTAAAAAAATGATGAAAGGCAAGGAAGATATCGTTTGGTTGGCGGTGACTTGGAATATCTGATTGATTCGAAATGAGATCATTTTTCGGAATGATAATTAGAATGTGTTAGACATTGTTTGGAAGAT
This sequence comes from Lathyrus aphaca, assembly GCA_963966055.1. NCBI lineage: Eukaryota > Viridiplantae > Streptophyta > Magnoliopsida > Fabales > Fabaceae > Lathyrus > Lathyrus aphaca. The sequence continues at coordinate 64,952,166 of OZ014520.1, read as the reverse complement.
TAAGGTCTCGATTTTGAAATGGAACATGATGGGGGAAATTACAAATCCCAAATGCACCTTGTAGATGTTTAGAATTGGCAGAATTTTTGACCAACAAGAATTGTTGAATTTAGTTCAGGATGTCCTATCAGATGTTGGGACATTATCAAACAGAGTATAAGTAAATGAATTTAATTCAGGATGTCACACCAGATGTTGGGACATTGCATCAGTTAATGATATAAGTTCAGTTTACAGGATGTCACATCAGATGTTGTGACATTGTATCAGTTAATGAAGTAAGTTCAGTTTTCAGGATGTCCCAACAGATGTTGTGACATCTCAAACCTGCTACCAGAATTAATTAATGACTAACAGAACTGAGTAAATTAAGGAAAGTTATCTGGAATTAATTATGGATGGATAAAACAGAACAAGGCGCGTCTGTAGGGAGTATTGTTATATGTCTTCAGCATAATCAGAACAACTGAATCACCTAGAATCTAGGAAGTAACAAACCCTAATTCAAGGTGGAAGCAGCATGCGTTTTAGGATTGGATAAACCTACAGAAAGCCCAAAATCCAAACACCTATTTAAGCAACAGAAACTCTCAGAACAGAGCACGAATTTCAGAAGACAAAATAGGGTGTTTTGAGTTTTAATAGCAGGTTGTTTTAATTGTACCACTTTATGAGCTTTTAAGCAAAAGTGTATTTATGTCTTGATTGAAACTGTGAAGTAAGATCAAGCTGTTTTTGTTTGAAGTATGTCTTCAATTTTATTAAACTTGTAAACAAGATCACTGTGTGATTGAGGGGGAGTGAGTTGGTACTCATATCTAAGTTGTGTCTTAGGTAGAAATTGCATTGGGTAGATATTAAGTGAAAGATTAAGTCTAGAATTAATATTACTTATAGTGGATTTCCTCCTGGCTTGGTAGCCTCCAGATGTAAGTGTGGTTATACACTGAACTGGGTTAACAAATTACTGTGTTGTTTAATTTTCCTGCACTTTAAGTTTTGGTTAAAGCTGTCAAGTGTTTAAACACCTCATTCGACATCTCATACATGATCACAGAATTTCACACCTTTTATGATTTTGACAAGGACCTTTTATTATTCATGGCGTAGATGCATTTTGGTTGGTAATATCTTTTAGTTTTTGACGAGTATTGTTACTCGACATTCCTCTTTTGTAATCAGATTGAATACCCTTTATACTCGTTTTAATATTATCTCTTGCTTAAAAAAAAATATTTGTCAAACAAAAGAGAAAATATCAGCCCACGTAAAGCCTAAGTTTTTGTACTATAAACATAGTAGAATGATGCTGAAGTGATAAGAATCAAAGGAAAATTTATGTGAGCAGAGTACAACACAAAACAATGGTTGGGTGCACATCTCACATCTTGTAACATTTGGCCACTGAAGTATAATCATTCAACAATAAATGCAGGTTAAATTGTTCTATCATAAAAGACAAAGACCACGATACCATAACAACACCTCCACATGTGCAACATGGATCTAAGTATGAGGCATCTCAGTAAAATAACAAAGGATTGTCTTAAATAAAAAATATAAACATGAAAACATAATGAAAAAAGATCACTACCAAGAACCACACACTAATTTGAAACATATATAAGAATTATTATTATCACCTCTTTGTTGAATCGGTCATCTGGAGCAAACAAAATGTTTCCTTGACTATTGATGGTTGCATTACATCAGCAATAATTTTATTTTATTAAAACTTAATTAGTATTTAAAGAATCTTAAAACACTTTTAATTAGGTTTATTTAATATGTTGTAGGTGAGAATGTATTAACTTTGTCAAATATTTATGTGATAGATTGCAAGTGCAGGAAAAAAAATCTGATTCATGGTTTATTTTCTAACATATTCTTTGATCATGTAAATACAAATTTATTTTATTTTACAAATTTATAATACTTGTTTCTTTCAATTTTTTCAAAATTGTAATATATATATATATATATATATATATATATATATATATATATATATATATATATATATATATATATCCAATCAGTTATAGATATAATTGAGAGGTAAAGTGGCGTCTCTTAAAAATAAAGATATGCAGTTGTTGGGAATCGAATCAACTCCCTGCTCAACGTTTGAGTAACCGAGTACAATCAATTTCATGTCCGAGATGAAATGGAATTATTTGTAGTAATGATGATTTTAATCAAAATAATTTTAATTTCACTAAATTGAAGATATCTTTCAAAACTTGATTTTTTAATACAACTATGCCCTTATTGCATGTTTAAAGTGAGTGGATATAATGATTTTTCTCTCATAATAAATGGTAGAACCATTTTTTGTATGTATTGAGAAAACAACATATCATTGATTAATAACCTGAAAGCATATTATATCCTATTTCATCTCTTCTTTGATTTTGATAGGTAAACGATAACTTTTAGAGAGAGAAGCTCTAACTTCTCTCTAACAAAAACATCTGCGAAGAAACCCCCTTTTATATTGTTCATCTTCCTCAAACAAAATCATGTATCAAGTCCTTTAATTTGGTTTCTTATCCACCTCTTCTATTTCATCCTGTTATTGCTTAGTAGGTGAAATTACAGATTCTATCCAATATTTGAAGTAGATACTGGGGGAACTTCGCTCTATATTCGACTTAAATTTCTGGCTTTTGAGTTCAGGGGCCTTGGTAGGGAGTTGTTCTTCTTCCTGGGTTTTACTTAGATATTGGGGTTTGAATTTGTGGGTTTTAACCGTGGGCATTAAGGAGGTGGTGGAGTTTTCTTCGTGGTGGAGTTTTCTTCAGTTTTGACATTTACATTTTAGGGTTTGTCATCTGTTTTTGTGATGGGTTTTTTTAGAAAAAGCTGATTGTGGCTGGACAAAGGTTATTCGTAAAGGAAACGAACAGGGTCCAAGCACGAGACGATCAATTTGGAAAGTACAAGGTGGGAAAGTTAGCAAGCGAGACCTCGAAGATGCATCGCCATTTTTCTTCTCCGAATTCCCAGAAACCTATGAGGCAAAAGACATGTTCCAGGTTTTCTCTGAATTTGGCATTATCTTAGAGGTTTATATCCCAGCTAGGAGGAATATCAGGGGCAAGAGGTTTGGCTTCGTCGAATTCAAAAACATGGAGGATGAACAACACTTAGCCATTCTGCTTGATAACATTATCATAAACGGGAAGAAAATCTTTGCTAACACTCCTAGATTTCAAAGAAGAAAATGTTGGCATAATGGATTTAAAGTAAATCAAGAACAGGTAGATGTGCACACTGATAAAACAAGTTTCGCTAAACCCCAGAAACAGGGGATGAGGTTTGAATCAAATGATAGGAATGGATTATCTTTTGCCCAGATTACCAAGGCCAAATCAACTATTAACGACGTATTGCCCAAAGCCAGCTACAAAAGACAGAACAACTTCTTCATGAGGGATAAACCAAAGTTTGCTCATTTGGAATTCAACACTAATGAAGAGCATCTGATTATATTTAACAAAGCTTTTGTTGGGGTGGTGGAATCTCCAGGATCGACATTTGACTTTCAAAGAGCTTTACAATCGGAAGGTTACTTTCATATCAAAGCCACTCCATTAGGGGCTAATTTGTGCCTACTAGAAGAAGAACCCCAAGGAGAAATTAAGAAGATTATACAAGAAGATAAAGCATGGATTTCAAATTGGTTTTCAGAAATTCACCCTTGGACACCTGATGATATGGACAAAGAAAGATTAACCTGGTTGAGCATTTATGGTCTTCCTTGTCATGTATGATGAGATGACTTTTTCAAATTTTTAGCTGGAACAATTGGTGTATTTGTTAAAGCTGATAAAGAAACGCATGACCAAACAAGAATGGATGTTGCTAGGATTCTTATCAAGACGAAATTTGCCATGAACATGTGTGAAGTTATCAGTATTGAGGTCAACAATCATATCTATTGCATCAAACTTGTTGAAGATTCAATTGGTGATAGATGGTCTGAAAAGCATATGAACAAACATGGTGACGATAGCTCTGATGAGATCTCCTCAAACTCAAGCGATTCATCAAATTATAGTGAGAATACAAGAGGTGGTCTGATTGGAGAGGATATTGAGGTTTTATCTGATGACACATAAGTGGCGGATTCAATGGAAAATGAGAAGATATCGGTGGACGAAAAAGCTGATAGCCCAGGAAACAAAGCTGAAGGTGGACCAACTCTCGAGGCTGAAGATGCACGGGAGTTAAACCATAGTAGGTTTGAAAAAGTAATAAAATTTTCTGAAAAAAAGCAAAATGGTGACCTTGGGATGACAAATAGAGATAGGATGGGCTGTCAACTTTGCACAAGAAGCGAAAATATGACACTTTGTCTGGATATTTCGGAACAGCTGGGCAATACATCCAAGGAACTTGTGGACAATAACCAATACAGGGAGTGTGATATTAACAAGGAGCAGACATCATCTGTTGGAAAAAAAGGTGGGAAGAAAAAGAAACTAATTGAAGATATTTATAAAAAGCTCAAAAAATTCCGTTTGACCCATCATACTATGCTACTTTGCTCCATACTGACAAGCATATAGAAGATGATAATGAAACACCCATTGGGAACGAGGTCAACCATTTGAACACTCTAACAAATTTGTCCTCTAATGACTCCATCAGCGACTCGGTTATGCTGCATAGTAATTCAAGAATTAAAAAGAAGTTAGATGTCTTACCAATTAAACTATGGGATTCAATTAAGAAGCTGGGAGTAGAAACTAATGGTGAAGGTACATTATATGAAGAATTCATTCACAACATGGATAAAGCAAACAAGAAGAAAGTTAACGTTGGAAAAAAGGCAAAGAAGATTGTAGCTAAAGGGAGAGTATGATTTGTATTACATACAATATCAGAGGATGTGGAAGCACTATAAAGAGGAGGAAAGTTAGAGAGTTGATTAGAAAAGAAAAAGTTGAGGTAATTTTTCTGCAGGAAACAAAATGCACAAAGATGACGGATGAGATTGTGTACAGTCTATGGGGGAATAGAAATTGTGAATGGTCTGCATCAAATTCGATTGGACTTGCAGGTGGTAAGGTCACAATTTGGAATAAAACGAGTTTTAAACCTGTATATACATTTAGAGGGAAAGGTTTTATTGGGATGAATGTCATGTGGAGGAATTACAATGTCTACCTATCAATATTTACTCTCCATGCTCAAATACAGAAAAGAGAGAATGGTGGCAAAATTTACTTCAAGTAATTGGGTCTGCTGCAGTTGGTGAGTGGATCATAGGCGGAAATTTCAAAGCCATCAAACGGAAGAATGAGAGAGTTGGGGCTGCTATACACAATAACAGAATTATGCTTGAATTTTATGAATTTATTGAGGCTTCAGGATGTATTGATATTTCATTGGTCGGCAATAAGTTTACTTGGTATAACACATCTGGTACTTCATGTAGTAGACTAGATAGGTTCTTGATTTCACCTGGATTGCTACAGGATTGGAACTCGGTCACGCAAAGAGTGGGAGATAGAGACGTTTCTGATCATAGACCTGTTGTTTTATGTGCGAGAAACGTTAACTGGGGTCCAAAACCTTTCAAATTTATGAAATGTTGGCTTGAACATAATCAATTTCATTCATTTGTCAAGGATGAGTGGAACGCTTATAGTGTTGAAGGCTCCGCAGCGTTTGTATTTTCAAAAAAATTACAAAACTTGAGAATCAAGATCAGGAAGTGGAACATTGAGGTGTTTGGATGGATTGACACAAAAATCATGAAGAATGTGGAGGTCATTAACGAAATGGAAGACTTGATAGCAAACACACATGGTGAGTTGAATGTGGAACATAATCATAGTAGGATTAATGCTATGGACAATATGTGGAAAACCCTTAGGATCAAGGAGAGCATTCTAAGACAAAAATCAAGAATGAAATGGATATTCGAAGGAGATAAAAACACCAAATTTTATCACGCCGTAATTAATAAAAGAATCTGAGAGAACTCAATTAATACATTGATAATTGAAGATGAAGTTATAGATGATGCGACAATAATCAAAGAAGAAGTTGTGAGGCATTTTGAAAAAGTATTTCAAGCGAATAATGACAGTAGACCGGCGCTTGGTAGCAGAGGCATACAAACAATTTCAGAAGCCGAGAAAAACTTTTTGAAAGCACCATTTCTTGTTGAAGATGTCAGAAAAGATGTGTTTGAATGTGCTGGAAATAAAAGTCCAGGCCTGAACGGTTTCACATTTGATTTCTTCAAGGCTTGCTGGGAAACGGTAGGAAAAGATTTCTCCGATTGTGTTTTGGAGTTCTTTGTGGAAGGTTATTTACCTAAGGTACTAGCATCTTCCTTTATGGTATTATATCCTAAGAATGAAGATTCATCCATTTTGACCGAATATCGACCTATATGTTTAATTGGCTGCATATACAAAATTGTGTCTAAATTAATGGCGGGAAGTATGAAGAGAGCCATGGACAACATCATTTCCAAGAACCAAACGGCATTCATAGAAGATAGGAATTTGTTGGATGGAGTTTTAGTGTTAAATGAGATCATAGATTATGCCAAGAGATCTAAATGCAATACCATTTTCTTAAAGGTCGATTTTGCTAAGGTTTATGACTGTGTTGATTGGACTTATTTAAAATCGATCATGAGATATATGGGGTTTGGAGAGTTGTGGATGAAATGGATTGACGGAAGTGTATTGAATAATTATATGTCAATTCTGATTAATGGTAGTAGTACAAGGGATTTTAAGGTCACTCGAGGACTTCGACAAGGTGATCCACTATCACCATTTTTGTTTGCCATTGCCGCGGAAAGTCTAACAACTTTAATGAATAGAGCTGTGGAAGATTCTATCTTTCGAGGGTGCAGGTTTGATAATGAAACAATGTTTGAGATCTTACAATACGCTGATGACACTATCATTATTGGAGAAGGATCTTGGAGTAATTTGTGGACTATTAAAGCCCTATTAAAGGGATTCCAATTGAAGGTGGCTGAGGGTTTTCTTGGATGTAAAATTGATACTTTCCCATTCAAATTCCTTGGGATTATGGTGGGTGGAAATCCTAGATTAATTACATTTTGGAAACCAATGATTGAAAAGATTAAATCTAGGCTTGCAACTTGGAAGGGTAGACTCATTTCCATGGGTGGAAGAGTTTTACTCATTAATTCAGTGTTGTCAAATCTTCCAATACATTATATGTCCTTCTACAAGATGCCAATCAAGGTATGTCAAATGTTGATGTCAATCCAAAGACGGTTTTTGTGGAGTGGTTCGTCGTTGAAGGAAAGTGTGAAGTGGACTAATTGGAAGACGGTTTGTAAGATGAAGCATGCCGGAGGCCTTGGAATAAAGAATTTACAATTATTCAACATTGCTTTGATGTCGAAAGGGTTATGGAAGATAGTCAAAAACAAACAATGTTTATGGTCTAGCTTAATACAAGCACGATACGGAAAGTTTGCTTCTGACTTGATCCAAAATAAAATTACCAAATATAGGGTAAAACCATCCCTATGGTGGAAGGATTTGTTCTCAATTTCGGAATCATTTGGTGCTGATGGTTTTTTTAGTTGGACCGTATGTCAAGTGGGTAACGGGAAGGTGGCGTCGTTTTGGAAATCAAAATGGTTGGGGAATGCAAATTTGGCTGAAACATTTTCGGAATTGTATTCAGCTGCGACAAATAAAGTCGGCTCAATTTCAGAATTTTGTTCTTTTACTAATAATGATTGCAGGTGGAATATACAGGTTGATCAACTTTTGAGTAATCATTCAGTGGTGGAACAACACAGGCAATTGTTGGATAGCGTTCGTGGATTGACTATTAAGGAAGATGAACAAGATGCATTGATTTGGTCGGCAGATTCGACAGGTGAGTTTTCGGTTAATATTGGATATACCATTTTGGATTCTTTACTGGATTGTGGGTCTAGTCTAGGGAATGCCGAATTGAATGCTATTAGATTACGTTGGAATTCTATGGCGCCGGAAAAGATTAAGACATTTTGTTGGAGATTATTATATAACAGATTACCCACACGAGATAACCTTCGCCGACGTCAAATCATCACGAATAGTAGTGACCTCCCGTGTCCTTTATGTTTTTTGGTGGAGGAGAAGCGTTTCCATTTATTCATTACGTGTTGTAAAAGTAATCGGATTTGGAATTTTTTGGCTTCTTGGTTGGGAATTTTGTTGGAACAACATAATACTTTGATAGAAGATTTTGAAAGTTGGTGTCAGAAGCTAGTGACTCGGAAGATTTCTATTGCAAATGTTGCAGCTATGTGGATGTCCACATGTTGGATTATTTGGAATTGTAGGAATAAAATTATGTTTAGTGGGGAATTTTGGGATGAGCATCAAGTTGTGAATGCTTGTATCACATTTACATGGTGGTGGATTGAAAAAAGATCAAATATTAATTGTAATTATCACAGTTGGTATAACTGCCCAGGTGAATTTCTGTAATTATATTCACTGAGGATTAGGTGATTTTGTATATGGGTTGGGTGCCCCTTTGCATCTTTTTTAAATGAATTGTATAAAAAAAAAACCTGAAAGCATATTTTTGATTACATTTTCATTAAAAAAACTACCAACCACAAAAGTTTAACAAAACACAATAAAACTTTATGACAGTAAAGTTACAACAAAATGGCATTCATTGAACTTGCAAATTGCTAAAGGAACAACATTATTTTAAAACAGAAAAAGATGTACTCATCCCGTACCGAAGGCATAGAAGATCATCCTGCAAAATATTAATTAATTTTAGTACTTTGAAACAACATCAAACTCTTTTAAAAAGATAACTTAATTGTGCAAAATTGCATAGATTATTAAACATTTTGAAATGCTTTAGTTATTAAAAATAAAAAAGAATAACAGTCAGTACCTGTTTATCATTAATTCACTGCATCCACCACACGAAGACTTTTAATATCAAATTATTCAAGAATCTCCAGTATGTTTCTCTACAAGAGGGTACGAACAATACTGATCCTACCAAGCCAACGAAACCGGTGAAAAATCCCATCCCCATGCTCATGTATAATGCTTCCAAAAATACTGAATTGTCATCTTCTGCAACACCACTTGTTGGCACTTGATGATTTGTTGGCTCTTCTCCTGGACATTTATTATCAAGTGGTTCTCCACACAGATTGGAATTACCTTCAAAACATGAAGCATTAAATGTCTGCAATTGTGTTCCAATTGGAATTTTTCCATAGAGCTGATTGTTTGACAAATCCAACATACCGAGACGGTCAATGTGAGCTAGACTTGAAGGAATTCTTCCTGATAGGTGATTTCTTGACAGATCAAGAAATTCGAGTGACTTTAAGTTTCCTACTTTTGAAATGATTTCCCCACTAAGATTGTTCCTTGACAAATTCAAGGAAGTCAATCCAATTAAATACTCCATTTCTGTTGGTATTTCCCCTGTAAGATGGTTGCTTGAGAGATCAATGACTTTTAAATACCTGTCTGCATTTTGGTAGGTTCGGTCTTTACCTTTCCACTTTAAAAATATGTTTAAAGTATATGTTAAGACTTTTTCGAATGAATGGAAGTCCACCAATGTTGCTTGTGAGCTTATGAAGTCCTGAGCCATTGATGTAAAGTTGTTTATGCAAATTGGTATTCCTCCGGATAAGTTATTGAATGACAAATCCAACACTTGAAGTTTTCTCAAATAACAAATATTTGAAGGTAAACTTCCATTAAAGTTATTAAACCGCATGCTTAAGACTTTTAAATTCTGCAAACTTTCTCCAATCAATGAAGGTGTTGGACCATGAAACATGTTTTCTCCGAGGTCCAGCAAAACCAACTTATTCGACAAGTTCTTGAAGGAAGAAGGAAGCTGTCCAGTCAAACTGTTATTTCTTAAAAACAAAATCTTCAAGTTATCAAGGGAACCCATTGAGAAGGGAATATTTCCTGACAACTCGTTATTGCTCAGATCAACATATTGTAATGAGGTTAAATTATTCCAACAATCAGGAATCTCACCTTTTACTTCATTGTTTGATAAATCAAAAACTTCCAAAACATTAGGATTACTTTTGCTGCATAGAAAGGAAGCTAAATCTGAAATTTTATTATACCGGAGTTCCAACACTGCTGCTTGCAATAAAAAAGAAGGAATGGAACCTTCAAGTTGATTTGAAGACAAATCTATTAAAGGATTTTTGGTAAGATTTAATGCTAAATTAGGAATCTTTTCTGTGAGATTGTTTTTTGAAATTTCCATGCGATCTAGTGTTTGCAATTTGCCCCAAAACCATAGTGGTATTGGAGACACAATACTGCTCTTTGAAAGACAAAGTCTGGATAATTCATTTTGTGTTCGAAGCCAATTAGGAAATCTAGAATTCAGATTGCAACCTGATAGACCTAAATCAACTAATTGAAAAGAAGGAATCCAATCATCATTAACCTTCACAGTCAGCAAGTTGTGAGACAAACGTAGTTGTTTCAAGTTAGAGAGGTTTGTGAAATGGGTTTCTGAGACAAATCCCTCAAAAGAGTTTACACCCAACCTCAAAATCTCTAACTTTGTAAGGGATCCCATGCTCGTCGGTATTTCTCCAATTAATTTATTTTTATACAACTCTAACCTTCTTAAAGATGATAACAATGCAACGTCCTGTAACGTGCCTGAAATCAAATTGCTCCCTAACACCAGTTCTTGTAACGATGACACATTTGTATTACATTTGGAATCATTAATATGAATGAAACTTGATAGATCTCCACTCAAGTGGTTATCATTAGCTACAAATGTCTGTAAAGTGCATATATTCTCGATGGATTTTGGAATCTTTCCTTCTAGATTGTTGCTTGAGAGGTCGAGAGTTACAATTGAATGCATTATGTTGTCCAAATCATCAGGAATGACACCTTTTAATATGTTATTAGAAAGGAAAAGGTGTTGAAGATTGGAGCTGAAGTTAAATACCCATTGAAATATCACTGACGATGCCAATTGATTTTCAGAAAGATCCAAGACAGTAAGAACACTACTAGAAATGTTCAAACGGGGTCTAGATAACGGAAGAATATTGGCATCAGAAAGACTACAATTTCTTAGGTGTAACTCTTCGAGTCTTGGAAACTTCATTACGAATTGCACAGTGCTTTGAGAAGAATCATTGAGATTTTGAACTCCACTCAAGTCAAGAATTTTTAAAGAAGAGAGATTTGATAACCACTCAACATCTCCTTGAACTTGGTTTTTGATTCTAAGATCAGAATTATTACCAAGTATAAGAGACTCCAATAAATAAAGATTACCGATTTGAAAAGGAATTAGTCCAGAGAGTTGATTGTTGCTGAGATCTAAGTATCGCAGTTGTGATAATTTCCCAAGTTGAGAAGGAATTTCGCCATCATAACCATGATATTCCCATTTTATAATATAATCACCATCAACATGTTCATTGCATCCATAATGATAACCACTGAGGTCTAGATACATTAGATGTTGCAACTCAGTTATTGATGGATTGATTTCACCACTCAAATAACCAGTTTCAGAACCACTCAGATCAAGTGTTTGAACATAACCAGTTTGGTTGTTGCATTGAACTCCCATCCAATTGCAACAATCTGTTAGAACAAACATAAACAACAAAACCAGAATTGAAATTGAAGGTTTAACAAAAATGGTGAAAATCAATTTGGGAAGAAGATGAAATTGAGAGAGAAAGAGAATTTGAGAAGAGAGAGTAATATGGATGAAAATGATTTGGCATTAACCTCTAATTGGGATTACAAACAGTATTTATACATTGATACACTTGAGAGAATTAAAAAATACAACATTTACAACTAAAGTGCAATGCTGTTAAATTCAGTTATTTTTCTGTTTTTGACAGTGGTAACCGGTTACTCACCAGAGGGTAACCGGTTACTGCTGTTGCAGAATGAAAAATACTGCAATTTAACAGCACTTTCAACACACCACCTCACTTTAGTTGATCCAAGTCCAGCATGTTCAAGCTCTTCACCAGTCTCTTGAACACCTCATTTGTCACACCCTTCGTCAACAAATCCGCAACTTGGTCTTCGCTTCGGCAATAACTCAATCTAAGCTTTCCGTCACCAACTAGTTCTCTCAAGTAATGAAACCGCATCTCGATGTGCTTGCTCCTTCCGTGTGCAATCGGATTCTTCGCAAGATTAATCGCGGAAACATTATCCACCAACAATGTAGTAACATCATCACCACATCCCAATTCCTTCATTAGATTCATAAGCCACATAGCTTGGCACGCACTCAACGAAGCCGCAATGTACTCCGCCTCACAAGAAGAGAGTGCTACAACCGGTTCCTTCTTGGAGCACCAAGAGATTGGTGTTTTACCGAACATAAAGATGTAGCCCGCCGTTGATTTTCGATCATCTTTATCTCCGCACCAATTGGAATCGGTGTAGCCTAGTAAAGTACATTTGCGTCCCATATCCGATGCGGGAAATAGAATTCCGCAACCAAGAGTACCTTTCATGTATCTAAGGATTCTCTTAACCGCTGCCAAGTGTGATACCTTAGGTCTCTCCATGAATCTACTAGCAATACCGACACTAAAAGCCAAATCCGGTCGCGTATTGCACAAGTACCTCAACGATCCAATCAAACTCCGGTAAAGTGTTGGATCTACATCATCCTCATCCTCACTTTTGGACAGCTGCACTCTTGCTTCACACGGTGTATTAGAAGCGTTGCAATGCTCCATTTCAACCTTTTTCAAAATATCAAGTGCATACCTCCTTTGATGCATAAGCAGCCCCGCTTTTGACTTGTGGAACTCTATGCCAAGGAAGTAACTCATCACACCAAGATCCGTCATTTCAAACTCACTCATGAGCTCTCCTTTGAACCTTGAAATGCACTTGTCATTGCTGCCCGTAATCAAGAGATCATCAACATACAAGCAAAGTATGATAACACCATCAATCGTATCCGTCCTCACATAAACACCATGTTCGGATACACATCGCTTGAAGCCGATGTCAATAAGAAAGCCGTCTATGCGTTTGTTCCAAGCTCTTGGAGCTTGTTTCAAACCATACAACGCCTTATGTAGCTTGTAATACTTCCTCTCTTGATCTTTAATCACGAAACCGGGTGGCTGCCCCACATAAACTTCCTCATCAAGAGGACCATTCAAAAATGCCGACTTCACATCCATTTGGTAGATCACCCAATTGTTGCTATGTGCCATCCCAACAACCAAACGAATAGTCTCTAGTCTAGCCACCGGTGCGAATACCTCTTCGTAGTCTATGCCTTCACGTTGCAAGAACCCTTTGGCCACTAATCGAGCTTTATGCTTGATCACTTCACCCTTAGGATTTGCTTTGACTTTATAGACCCAACGCACACCAATCGGTTTCTTTCCAAGCGGTAAATCGACCAACTCCCAAGTACCATTCTTCTCAATAGATTCCAGCTCCTCCTTCATTGCACATATCCATTTAGGATCACTTAAGGCTTCCTCCTCATTTACCGGTTCAGATTCGGCCATAAGTGCGAAATGAACAAAATCACCATCGTTATTCACTTCGGTATCTAGGAACCTCTCATAGTCTCGGAGTCTTTGAGGCATAGCTCTTTGCCTCACAGGTCTACCTTCATTAACAACATTGTTTTCAGCTGCTGTAGGTGCAGGTACAGCGGAATCGGACGCCTCCGGATCAGCCAATTCAAAAAACTGATGTTGCTGATTTTTCTGCAGTAACCGGTTACTCACCGGTTGGTAACCGGTTACTGCTGTTGCTGCAGAATTTTTCACTTCATCAAACAGCACGTCCTGGCTTATCACGATCTTCCGATTCTTCTCATCAAACAGCTTGTATCCCCCAGTAGAATGATATCCAACAAGTATCAACCTTTCACCTTTATCGTCCAACTTCTTTCTAAGTTGATCCGGTATGTGACGATACGCAATCGATCCAAAAACGCGCAAATGATCCACACTAGGTTTGAAACCACTCCAAACCTCTTCGGGTGTGATATTCTGCAGCTTCTTAGTAGGACACCTATTCAACAAGTAGGTAGCCGTAGATACGGCCTCACCCCACAATTCCTTAGGTAACTTCTTCCCACAAAGCATGCTACGCACCATGTTCATTATTGTACGATTTTTCCTCTCGGCAGCCCCGTTTTGTTGAGGCGTATATGGAGGCACCACCTCACGCACAATACCCTCAAGGTCACAAAAATTCCCAAACTCGCTAGAGGTATACTCACCTCCACCATCCGTTTTGAGAACTTTGAGCTTCCGGCCGCTTTGACGCTCCACCAAGGATTTGAAACTCTTGAACACACCAAACACCTCATCCTTTCTCTTGATAAGATAGGTCCAAAGTTTCCTACTAAAATCGTCAATGAACGTAACAAAGTATCGATTGCCGCCATAAGTCTCTACTTGCATCGGTCCACAAACGTCGGAATACACCACCTCAAGTAAGCCTTTAGCTCTCCGACCCGCATCCTTGCTAAACACATTCTTGTGTTGCTTGGATGTCACACATTCTTCACACAATTCTGTCGGAATACTAATAAGTGGCAGCCCCGTTACCATACCACTTTGTTGCAACATCTTAAGATCCCTAAAATTAAGGTGACCAAGACGGTAATGCCATAGCCACTCCTCTCTACTTGCCGCGGTCGCCAAACAACGATGCTCCATAACCCTTAACTCAACTTTAAAGGTTCTATTGGCAGCCATCGGCGCTTTTAGAATCAACACACCTTTTGAATCTAAAACACGCATCATCTTGTTTTCCATCCGAATTAAGTACCCTCTTTCAAGCAATTGACCAATACTTAAAAGATTGCACCTAATTCCCGGTATATACAAGACATCTTTGATCCTTGAAAAGCCTCCACTCTTCCTTCCGATCAAAACATCTCCAACCCCTTCCGCGCTTAAAGTAGTGTCGTCGGCAAACTTGACTTTGCTCTTTGTCGCTTGATTGATTTGCACAAACCAATCCTTACGACCCGTCATATGTGTTGAACAACCGGAATCCAAGTACCATTCATCTTTACCTTGAACTCCATCACGTACGGTAACCAATGCATCTCGATCCGAGCACATTTTTTTACCACTTTCCGAAACGGTACAGCTGCTGTCCCGCGAACTGTCATGACAGTAGCTGCTGTCCGGAACATCCACAATGCCACTTTTCTCCTCCGTGATCATCACTAGAACGGTGTCTTCATCCTCCACCTCTTCTCTAGCAACCTTGGCTTCATCATCGCGAGTCTTGTTCAATTTTGCATAACATTTCGATTGAACATGTCCAAGCTTTTTGCACCTAAAACATTGAACCTTACTCCAATCCTTTTTGAAACCGCTACTACGATCACTCTCCTTGGAGCTGCTCTCACCCTTTTCATACATCGAACCCTTCGAATTTTGAGAATTGTTTGCACCAAAATTCTGAAAATTTGGCTTACCTCTAGCTACAAATTTTCCTTTCGACCTCTTGCTCTTCTCATTCAAACGCGCTTGCAAAGCGATCTCCGCTTTCGCTTCGACACATCTCTCATCCATCCTTTGCTCATGCGCCTCCAACGAACTTTGCAACTCATCCTTGCTCATAGTCGTTAGATCCTTTGATTCTTCAATAGCAACCACAATGTTATCGAACCGCGATGTTAACGAACGCAACACTTTCGATACAACATTCTGCTCTACGATCGTTTCGCCGCAAGACTTGATTTGATTGACTAACCGAGTAATGCGCGTAATGTAGTCGTTGATCGTTTCTTTGTCTTCCATCTTCGTTAGCTCAAATTGACGCTTGTAAGTTTGTAACCTTACCACCTTCGCTTTCGCGGCACCGGCATAAGCTTTCTCCAAGATTTCCCACGCTTGCTTCGCGGATTCACAATCACCAACCTTCTCGAAGTTGTCGTTATCAACACAAGAGTGAATCAAGAATAGGGCTTTGTAATCCCTCTTCTTTTCTTCTTTGTGTGTAGCCCTAATCGTATCGGTAGCTTGTTCCCCCAATGGCGTGACTCCATTGATGACAATCTCAAGCACTTCTTGATAACCGAATAGAACCTTCATTTGCTTCGCCCATTTGTCGTAATTTTTCGAATCAAGAATTGGAAGATTTGTGGGAATTCGATCATTGGAAATGGTAGCCATTGTTGCAGCGGAATCGGATCAATAACCGAAGCTCTGATACCAAATGTTAGAACAAACATAAACAACAAAACCAGAATTGAAATTGAAGGTTTAACAAAAATGGTGAAAATCAATTTGGGAAGAAGATGAAATTGAGAGAGAAAGAGAATTTGAGAAGAGAGAGTAATATGGATGAAAATGATTTGGCATTAACCTCTAATTGGGATTACAAACAGTATTTATACATTGATACACTTGAGAGAATTAAAAAATACAACATTTACAACTAAAGTGCAATGCTGTTAAATTCAGTTATTTTTCTGTTTTTGACAGTGGTAACCGGTTACTCACCAGAGGGTAACCGGTTACTGCTGTTGCAGAATGAAAAATACTGCAATTTAACAGCACTTTCAACACAATCTTCATTCGGACCTTCCTTCCATGTCGACAGCATGCCATACTCGTCTTGAACGCCTTCTTTGAACATGAGGAGAGCATGTCTCTCACTCTCTTTGCATTTCATTGCAGAGTTGAATCCAATGGTGGAAAACAACACCAACAAAGTATTGATGTTTTTTTTTAATGGATACTATATTCTCATGGCTTATAGAAAACACGGATATATATGTAAAAAAATGTTAATGTAGGGCATTTTCGTAATTATCACTACTCTTTTGTTTTAATAAATTTCATTTTTGTTGACTAATTAGAAGACATTTCTTTTGTATTGTTATTTTTCGCATTATCTTTATTATCCTAATTATTAGTTTTTTTTCGTGAAGATACAAGACAAACAAAAATATTCATTAGCATTTTTCTTTCCATGTTATCTTTAAATTATAAAATTGATAAATTATACAATCTGATTAAAGAATACGGATATAAGAAAGTTTACATCTTAGCCGTTCTTCTCAGAATATGTGACTCACATTGATTTACTGCATGCAAGTGTTTGAATTTTTAAGTTCAAAAAATCCTATTCGCAATTATAAATGTTCATATTGAAACTAATTAAAACTATAATTATTGCAATTTGAATAAAAAAAGAAAAAAAAAGTATTAATCTATAATTTTTGTTTGTTTTTAGTTTATTTTTGTAAGTTATAAGTTTAACATATTCATAGTGAATTCACATATGTTTTTTTTTATAATCAATTGTATTAAGAGGAGAAAAAGATCATCTTCAAACAAAAACAACTTACAAACCAAAAAAAGGAAAAAAACAAAATCCTCCCAAACAAATCAATAACTACTACCAAAATTACAAGAAATCGAATGGAAATTTAAATCATTCGTATAAACTACATTTTCTACTATTCGACCTTCCTAAAATCAATCAATTCCAATAATTTTTTTTGATATTATTAACAATATCATCAGTACAACACGAACCGTTGTTGAAAAGGATATCGTTCCTAGTCTTCCACAAAACCCAACAAGCAATGAACCAAATAGAATTAACCGCTTTTGGCTTGCATCGTCCAACAACCCACGAGTTCCAAGCCTTTAAGTGAAGACAACAATCGTTTTCCACTATCCAATCTATGTCAATCCACTCACTCAGCTTGTTCCAAACCAGTAATGAAATACGGCAAGCAAAAAAAGAAATGTTTGGCGTCCTCTATAAGATCGCAACAAAATAAACAAACTTTATTATTATCTTTTTGAATGATTTTTCTCGCAACCAAATTTGATTTCGTTGGAAGTCTATCAAAAACCAATCTCCACGCGAAAACTTGAATTTTAATTGGAATAATAACTTTCCAAATCAAATCCAACACCTCAACAGTATACGGATCCAAAGCTTGCATGGTCTTGCAAGAATTAATAATGGCGTAGTAAGATTGAACCGAAATATTTTTATGAATGCCATCACCTCACAGCCATATATCCTTTTCTCATCTTTATTGATAGTTTGATTGTGCAGCAAATTGAATAGAGCTTGAACATCATCTTCCAAGATAATTTATGGATGGAATAATCTAATTTTTTCCGTCCATCCATTTAATGAGAAAATAATATGCACAACCAAGGATAATATTTTGTCATATATGGATGGAAACAAAGTAATTTGTGTGGTTGGATAATTTATTTTAAGTCTTTTTATTTATTTTTTTAGGATTGAATTATTGGACATCGTACACGTGCCATAGGATTTTTATTTTAAACATAAAATGATATTAAATCTTTTAAATCTTTAGTGTATTTGATATATTTATAAATCCAATTTACAACAAATGTTTTAAAAATGATATTGATTTAACTAGTTGATCCAATTAAAATCGATTAAAACAAGAATCGAATGGATCATATTGGGAAAAACCCAAGTCCCACATTGGTCAAATATATAATTCACAAAGGGTTTAAATAGAGTGACACTCCCCACCTTACCAACCGGTTTTGTAGGGTGAGTTAGGTCAAACTCTAATTCTAATATGGTATCAAGAGCCTATCGATTCGGGTCACCTAGGATGAGTTAGATCAAATTCTAATTCTAATAGATCATTGGTCCAATCTAATAACTTTTTTCCGTGATAAAACACTACTAAAAAATTACAATTTAAAGAAAAAAATTTGTAAGGGAAAAAAGTCCCTCACTAATAATTGATGAATTTTGTGAGGAAAAATTGTATAAATTCATTATTATTTATTACATTATTAAATTAGAGAATAATTCTAAATTAGAGAATTATTCCGTGATTTATAACTTGTATTTATTATTAAATTTAGATGTACGAAAATTATAGAATTTAATGAGGGAATTTAAAATAAATGCATGAATATAATCTAATTTTTTCCATCCATCCATTTAATGCTAAAATAATATGCACAACCAAGGATAAGGATAAGATTTTGTCATATATATAATCTAATTTTTTCTGTCCATCCATTTATTTTGTGATTTATAATTTGTTGAGTTGGAATCGCATAGGACTTGAGTGGACGGTTTTGTGGTCCGCCGTTTTCGGTCATGATTTGTTCTTCAACAGGTTCTGGTATAAGATCTTCAGGTGAAGGAATTTCGTGAGTTTCAGTTCAATTCGGCGTCTCAAACTTAAGAAACACTCAACTTCATCGATTTGTGGTTCTAAGTCTTCGCCCCGAGAGCGAGTACTGATCATACAATCGACAAAAATGAAATCTTTTGTTTGCCTTAGTCTATATGGTGCAACAAACGAATTGCATTATTGACTAAATCAGAGTTCCCGACAACGACGCCAAAAACTTGATCGCGACTTTCTGAGTCTTAAGGTACTAACTGCAAGTATACAACCTAATCGTGTAGTAGTAAAAGATATCGATTTTACAGAGACTCGATAATCAACCTAACGCTATCAGGATGTTACTATGTTTAGCTAAGGAGAGTGATGATTTAGTTTAAAGGAACAGGAAATTAAGAATTTAAATTAAATTAGAATTTCGATAGAATATCGGTACGTAATTAATATGTCTTCACGAATTCAATAAATGGTCGGCTTATAAAGTTTTGTCAAATTATCTTTCTGTAGAAAATGTTGGTTTAAAAGTTGTCAACTCACACTCTCGTGGTCTTGCATATTACTATACTCCTAAGTCAGATTGAGCGCTCTCGCTGTATCAATTCAAGTTAGGAGTACTTTTTGAAAATCTAGAGATTCTAATTAACTTTAAAGTGTTTCCGTTGTATTTAAAACTAATGTTCGATTTTAGTTATCCGATTAAAACCTCACACTCTCGTGGTCTAATTTTAACCTTTTTACCTTTTTACTTTCGTAACAAAAGCTGATTTTATTTTAAGAAATCGAAACCAGAAAATAAGTTGTGTTAATGATTTTAGCCTAGATCTATTTAATTCGTTTCGGTTAATCAATTACATACCGAATAAAGCGTTTTAGCCAAGAGACGGGGTGGAAGGGTGTCCGTCTCGAGCGTCAGATTCATGGTAGTCCAAATTGTCCTCCATCGTGTAGTCGACGAGGGAACGATTACGGTCGTTGAGCTGTTCTCCGGCCATGCTGAAAGGATGGAGTAGTTGAGCTTTGATCTTCTACTATGGAAGAAGGGGGGCTGATTCCCACAGACGACATCACTGATCTTACCTGATCAAGAGGGCCTTCCAGCAATTGGGTGAAGACAACAAATGGATGGAATGGAGGGGGTGTACCTGTAAGGCGCTCCGATGCCAAAGTCAATAGAGGTACAGTAGAATAGGTAAGTAGAAGAATGGAATCAGAATACCCGACCCTTTAGTGAAAAAAAAAGTATTTATAGAGAGCCCCCAGCGCTAGGCCAAGGTCCTTCCTTGGGCTCGATCAGCTAGGCCCAAGGAAGAACTGCCAAGGAACGCATGAGAAGCGTAAAGACCTAGCTAAGTGGTCTGGTCCTTGGTCCAACTGCCCCTATCTTTCAGGAGACAAAAGGGGAGACAGTTGGATGATATGGCACGTGACCGAGCAGGCACGTACTCTGCTCGTTCTGAGTGCGTGCGCGACACATAGGATACATGCTCGACTGTCCAGCGTCTATGCCCGTCTAACAGGCATGCCTGCCCGAGCATATGGGCCTCTGCTGGACATATTGGGCCGCAACCCAATATAGTCTGGAGGCCTAGTCCGGAACAATAACTTTATCCACCGCTTATTTTCGTTGGTATAAGTCTTTTTTTTTACAAATATATTTCTTTCCTATAATTAATATTTTTTAATAATCAAATTTTGGCAATAATTTATATATGCACCACACAAAAATTTTATAAAAAAAAAACACCAAAAAAAATTCAAGTATAAAATCTTACAAACATATCAAAATAACAAAGTAATGTCAATTATATAATAAAATCACCAAAATAAAATAAAATAATTAAGTTACAAACTCAACTTATTAAATCTTTTTATATTATTTGAAATATGAACTCAAAGAGTAAAATATAATATACTTAGATGGGATAACACAAATTGTAACATGAACAAACTAAATAAGAACACCAATATTTGTCAAACAAAAGAGAAAATATCAGCCAAGTAAAGCCTATGTTTTTGTACTATAAACATAGTAGAATGATGCTGAAGTAATAGAATCGAAGGAAAATTTATGTGAGCAGAGTACAACGCCAAAACAATGGTTGGGTGCACATCTCACATCTTGTAACATTTGGCCACTGAAGTATAATCATTCAACAATAAATGCAGGTTAAATTGTTCTATCATAAAAGACAAAGACCACGATACCATAACAACACCTCCACATGTGCAACATGGATCTAAGTATGAGGCATCTCAGTAAAATAACAAAGGATTGTCTTAAATAAAAAATATAAACATGAAAACATAATGAAAAAAGATCACTACCAAGAACCACACACTAATTTGAAACATATATAAGAATTATTATTATCACCTCTTTGTTGAATCGGTCATCTGGAGCAAACAAAATGTTTCCTAGACTATTGATGGTTGCATTAGCACTTTAATCAATAGCATACATTCCTAATGAGTATAGTCATTGCTCACCAAATGGAAATAACCATGCCTACATCTGCAATAATTTTATTTTATTAAAACTTAATCAGTATTTAAAGAATCTTAAAACACTTTTAATTTGGTTTATTTAATATGTTATAGGTGAGAGTGTATTAACTTTGTCAAACATTTATGTGATAGATTGCAAGTGCAGAAAAAAATCTGATTCATGGTTTGTTTTCTAACATATTCTTTGATCATGTAAATACAAATTTATTTTATTTTACAAATTTATAATACTTGTTTCTTTCAATTTTTTTAAAATTGTAATATATATATATATATATATATATATATATATATATATATATATATATATATATATATATATATATATATATATATATATATATATATATATATGTATATATATATATATATATATCCAATCAGTTATAGATATAATTGAGAGGTAAAGTGACGTCTCTTAAAAATAAAGATATGCAGTTGGGAATCGAATCAATTTCATGCTCAACGTTTGAGTAACTGAGTACAATCAATTTCATGTCCGAGATGAAATGGAATTATTTGTAGTAATGATGATTTTAATCAAAATAATTTTAATTTCACTAAATTGAAGATATCTTTCAAAACTTGATTTTTTAATACAACTATGCCCTTATTGCATGTTTAAAGTGAGTGAATATAATGATTTTTCTCTCATAATAAATGGTAGAACCATTTTTTGTATGTATTGAGAAAACAACATATCATTGATTAATAACCTGAAAGCATATTTTTTATTACATTTTCATTCAAAAACTAGCAACCACAAAAGTTGAACAAAACACAATAAAACTTTATGACAGTAAAGTTACAACAAAATGGCATTCATTTTATTTAGTACACAACAAGAAGTGAACTGCAAATTGCTAAGGGAACAACATTATTTTAAAACAGAAAAAGTTGTACTCATCCCGTACAGAAGGCATAGATGATCATCCTGCAAAATATTAATTAATTTTAGTATTTTGAAACAGCATCAAACTCTTTTAAAAAGATAACTTAATTGCGCAAAATTGTTAGAAAAAAATCCAGTAGAACAAAACTATGATACAGATTAAAAAAATACATAGTAACATATTTATTTTTTCTTTTTGTTATCTTGGAGATGACG
Source organism: Lathyrus aphaca (assembly GCA_963966055.1). Lineage (NCBI taxonomy): Eukaryota > Viridiplantae > Streptophyta > Magnoliopsida > Fabales > Fabaceae > Lathyrus > Lathyrus aphaca. The sequence continues at coordinate 64,929,371 of OZ014520.1, read as the reverse complement.
AAGACCATTCTTTTTCTAAATAGCTTTGATTTGAAGAGTTTGATGTTATTCAAAAAAATAAACTATATAAAAGAAAATCCACTAGCTAGTGTCTTATATAAATTCTAAATTTGCTTTACATTGTACTAAAATTCATTATGATGATTAGAAAAATAAATTCATCTTTATGGTTAGGTTACAAAGTATATGATACTTCAGGAAAGTTCCAATGTCTTCGTTGAGGTAAACATTTCTTAACTTTTATTAGATTGACAACTAATATAAATATTATACAACAAATATGATTGGTCCATATAGAACCATTTTATAATCTTTGCTAGATTCGTGGATATTATTCTTCAAATGTTCAATTTAAAACCTCAAATAAACTTGTATTTTTGTACTAAGTATTTCATCTCAAACTATTTAACATTTAGAAATGCATTAGTTTTAAAAAATAAAAAAGAATAGCAGTCAGTACCTGTTTAACATTAATTCACTGCATCCACCACATGAAGACTTTCAACATCAAACTATTCAAGAATCTCCAGTAAGTTTCTCTCCAAGAGGGTATGAACAATACTGATCCCACCATGCCAACAAAACCGGTGAAGAATCCTATCCCCATGCTCATGTATAAGGCTTCCAAAAATTCTGAATTCTCATCTTCTGCATCATCACTTGTTGCCACTTGATGTTTTGGTGGCTCTTCTCCGGGACATTTTATATCAAGGGGTTTTCCACACAGATTAGAATTTCCTTCAAAACTCGTAGCATTAAAGCTTTGCAACTGTGTTCCAATTGGAATTTTTCCATAGAGATGATTGTTTGACAAATCCAACATACTGAGCCGATCAATTTGTACTAGACTTGAAGGGATTCTTCCAGACAGATGATTTCTTGATAGATCAAGAAATTCTAGTGACTTTAAGTTTCCCACTTTTGAAATGATTTCTCCGCTGAGATTGTTCCTTGACAAATTTAAGGAAGTCAGTCCAATTAAATACTCCATTTCTGTTGGTATTTCCCCTGTAAGATGGTTGCTTGAGAGATCAATGACTTTTAAAAACCTGTCTGCATTCCTGTAGGTTTGGTCTTTACCTTTCCACTTCAAAGATATATCTAACCTATATGTTAAGAATTTTTCGAATGAATGCAAGTGCACCAATGTTGCTTGTGAGCTTATGAAGTCTTGAACCATTGATGTAAAGTTGTTTATGCAAGTTGGTATTCCTCCGGATAAGTTATTGAATGAGAGATCCAACACTTGAAGTTTTCTCAAATAACAAATATTTGAAGGTAAACTTCCATTAAAGTTATTAAATCGCATGCTTAAGACTCTTAAATTGTGCAAACTTTCTCCAATCAATGAAGGTGTTGGACCATGAAACATGTTTTCTCCGAGGTCCAGCAAAACCAACTTGTTTGACAAGTTTTTCAAGGAAGAAGGAAGCTTTCCAGTCAAACTGTTATTCCTCAAACTCAAAGCCTTCAAGTTAACAAGGGAACCCATTGAGAGGGGAATGTTTCCCGACAAATTGTTACTGACCAGGATAATATATTGTAATGAGGTTAAATTATTCCAACAATCAGGAATCTCACCCTTTACTTCATTGTTTGATAAATCCAAATATTCCAAATTAATGTTAGGATTACTTTTGCTGCATAGAAAGGAAGCTAAATCTGAAATTTTATTATACCCGAGATCCAACACTGCTGCTTGCAATAAAAAAGAAGGAATGGGACCTTCAAGTTGATTTGAAGACAAATCTATTGAAGGATTTTTGGTATGATTTAATGCTAAATTAGGAATCTTTCCTGTGAGATTGTTGTTTGAAATATCCATGTCAACTAGTGTTTGCAATTTGCCCCAAAACCATTGTGGTATTGGAGATACAATACTGCTATTTGAAAGAAAAAGTCTGGATAATTCATTTTGTGTTTGAAGCCAATTAGGAAATCTAGAATTCAGATTGCAACCTGATAGACCTAAATCAGCTAATTGAAAAGAAGGAATCCAGTCATCACTAACCTTCACAGTCAGCAGCCAGTTACTAGACAAATGTAGGAGTTTCAAGTTAGAGAGGTTTGTGAAGTGGGTTTCTGAGACAAACCCCTGAAAAGAGTTATCACCCAATCTCAAAATCTCTAACTTTGAAAGCGATCCCATGCTCATTGGTATTTCTCCATTTAATTTATTGGAATACAACTCTAATCTTCTCAAAGATGACAACATTGCAAGGTCCTGTAACGTGCCTGAAATCAAATTCCCCCATAACATCAGTTCTTGTAAGGAGGACACATTTGTATTACATTTGGAATCGTTAATATGAATGAAACTTGATAAACCTCCACTCAAGTGGTTATCATTAGCTACAAATGTTTGTAAAGTGCATATGTTCCCTATGGATTTTGGAATCTTTCCTTCTAGATGGTTGTGTGATAGATCGAGACTTACAATTGAATGCATTATGTTGTCCAAATCATCAGGAATGACACCTTTTAATATGTTATTAGAAAGGTCAAGGTGTTGAAGATTGGAACTGTAGTTAAACACCCATTGAAATATCATTGATGATGCCAATTGATTTTCAGACAGATCCAAGACAATAAGAGAACTACTAGAAAAGTTCAAATGAGTTCTAAATAACGGAAGAAAATTGGCGTCAGAAAGACTACAATTTCTTAGGTGTAACTCTTCAAGTTTTGGAAACTTCATTACGAACTGCATAGTGTTTTGAGAAGAATCGTTGAGATTTTGAACTCCACTCAAGTCAAGAATTTTTAAAGAGAGATTTGATAGCCACTCAACATCTCCTTGAACTTGGTTTTTGATTCTAAGATCAGAATTGTTACCAAGTATAAGAGACTCCAATGAGAAAAGATTCCCGAGTTGGAAAGGAATTAGTCCAGAGAGTTTATTGTTGCTGAGATCCAAGTGTCGCAGTTGTGATAGTTTCCCAAGTTGAGAAGGAATCTTGCCATGATAACCATGATATTCCAATTCAAAAATAAATTCACCATCAACATTTTCATAGTATCCATATTGATAACCACTGAGGTCTAGATAGATTAGATGTTGCAACTCAGTTACTGATGGATTGATTTCACCACTCAAATAACCAGTTTTCGAACCACTCAGATCAAGACTTTGAACATAACCGGTTTGGTTGTTGCATTGAACTCCCATCCATTTGCAACAATCTTCATTCGGACCTTCCTTCCATGTCGACAGCATGCCATACTCGTCTTGAACGCCTTCTTTGAACATGAGGAGAGCATGTCTCTCACTCTCTTTGCATTTCATTGCAGAGTTGAATCCAATGGTGGAAAACAACACCAACAATGAAAGGAGTATAAGAATATTAAAGTTTCTCATCATAATTTCACCAACAAAGTATTGATGTTTTTTTTTAATGGATACTATATTCTCATGGCTTATAGAAAACACGGATATATATATATTCAAAAAAAAAAATGTTAAAGTAAGACATTTTTGTAAGTATCACTATTCTTTTGTTTTAGAAATTTTCATTTTTGTTGACTCATTAGAAGTCAATTCTTTTGTATTATTATTTTTCACATTATATTTTTATAATAATTATTAGTTCTTTTTTATCTCGTAAAGAAACACAAGACACAAAATTACCCTTACAACATATATTTTTAATAAAAAGTTATAAGTCTAATTTAATGAATATTTTTTAAATAATAAAAAAAATTACAAAATAACCAAAAAGTCAAAAGAAAGCATGACTCTGCAGAAATCCAAAATTAAGGGGATTAAGGAGGGATATTCGAATTCGGAGTACTTTCATGCTATGCTTAAACTGAGGTCAAGGAGAAATTATATTTCTGCCTTATAGTCGGATAATGAGTTAATAGAGGAAGTGGATTTGGTTAAATCTTCTATCAAGCAGTTCTTTGAAGACAAGTTCATGAAAGTCGAGCATAAGGGCATTCATCTTGATATGCCTGATTTGAATAAAATCGTTGTTGAAGATAACCTTATGTTGTCATTACCTTTTGATGAAGAAGAGGTTTTGGAAACATTGGCTGATGATGATGGCTATAAGAGTCCCGGTCTTGACGGGTTCAATCTTTACTTCTTGAGGTGATATTGGAGTACGGTGAAGAGTGATGTGATGAAGTTGGTAAGTCACTTCCATAAATATGCTTTGTTACCTAAAGCCTTGGCTTCCTCTTTTATTACACTCATTCTGAAACAAGATAATCTTCGAAGGTTGGAGCATTTTAGGCCTATTGGTTTGATTGGCTATATATACAAAATTCTATCTAAGTTGTTGGCTTGTAGATTGAGTAACATAGTTAGTAAGTTGGTTTCATTGTCTTAAATGGCATTTATCTCGGGGAGGCAAATGTTGGATGAGATTTTCTTATGAACAAAGTTCTTGACTTGGCAAGAAGAAGAGATAATAAATGCATAGTGTTTAAGGTAGACTTTCAATAGGCATATGACTGCATCGATTGATACTTTTTAGAGGAGGTGCTAAAGGGTATGAATTTCAATAATACTTGGATCAAATGGATTAGAGGGGGTGCACTGAGTTGTTGCCTTTCGGTGAACGTGAATGGTGGTACTGCTAGAGACTTTAAGGCATGCCGTGGTCTTAGGCTAGGTGATCCTCTCTCACTGTTGTTGTTTACATTGGTATGCAGAGGGAATTGCGGAGATGATGAGAATTTCCAACTTTAATGGTTTGTTGAGAGGTTTTAAAGTAGCTAATGGGATGTTTGTTAATTTGATTCAATATGTCAACGACACGATTCTAGTTAGTGAAGGTTTGTGGAAAGATATTTTTAACATTAAAGCGTTGTTGAGAGGTTTTGAGTTACTATTCGATCTTCGTATTAACTTTTAAAAGAGTAGTATCTTTGGCATTGAGGTGGATTCTTTATTCTTAAATGGTGTTGCTGCTTTCTTGTCGTGTAATATGGGAGTTACTCCTTTTAAGCTTTTGGGTCTTGAGGTTGGAGGGAACCGTATATGATTCGATTTCTGGAATTCAATGATTGCAATGTTCAAACGGAGGTTGCTGTCTTGGCATGGCAAACTGCTTTCATTTGGTGGCAGGATTATACTTATTAATTGTGTCATTTCTAACCCACTTATTCATCACTTTTCTTTTTTAAAAGTTTCGTCCAAGGTGTTACAAGAGTTTATTGTCATTCAACGTAGATTCTTGTGGTCGGGTACATGCGATAGACTTGGTATTAATTTTGTGGGTAAATTGGGAGATTGTTTGCTTGCCTAAGGGTGATGGTGGGTTGGGCATAAAGGATTTATCACAGTTAAATTTAGCATTTATGTTGAAGTGGTTATGGCACTTCCTCCATGATTCGTCGGCGTTGTCGTTTCGTACAATGGTGTGTCAATATGGAGATTTGGCTGACAAAATTATTCTCAAGAAAAAGTTTGGTGCGTTGAGGTATGAATCATTTTGGTTGCGCAATATTGTAAAGATTGGGGTGTTAGTATTTGGGGGAGATTTTTATGACCAACTGTTATGTAAACTTAGTAATAGCGTGTGTGTTGCGTTTTAGCAGAGCCACTGATTTGGTCATTTTCCTATTAAACTTATCTATACGGTTGATATTTTTAACCGTTATGAAATAGTTTACCCATATATAAGCGAATTTCCTTTCACTTATTGACAGTAGCGCCGTTTCCTTCATAAAGAAACCATAGAACCCATTTTTTCTCTTCTTCTTCACCATTAGACGTGAATCATTTGCTTCATACATTAAGGTATTCTTCTTCTCCCATTTATTGTTAGATATTTCTCATACTTTGGCTATCGTACATAATGTTTGTGTAGCTATGAAAAAAAAGAAGTACAAGAAGAATGAAGCTATGATGAAAACTTCTTCCACCTTGTACTTCTTCTTTTTCATAGCTTCACAAATAAAATGTTAGTAAATGAAGAAACAATCGTGGCTTCAAACTTCATATAGTCTTAGAACCCATGAAAAGAAATATAAGAAGTATGAGGCTTTTGGGTAAGCATATTTCTCCTTATATCTCTTTTTCATTGCTTCACTAACTAGATGAACATCATATTTGATTCATGTTCCACGATTATTTTCATTAAAAGGTGTGTCCTAGAAAATTATAATACTTTTTCTTCATCATGACTACATAAAGTAGATGAACTTAATATATCTTGATTTGTTACAATCCAAACTCTAACAACGGTGAAGATGGTATGTTCTCATGCTCTCTCTTTCGATGTCTCTTTACTCTTCACTGGATTATGATTTTAGGGGTTGGTTTCAACTGAAGATGCTCATTGTTGATGTTTGTTGTGTTTCCTTACAGATTAAGGGTATGATACATGATGATACCAAGCGGTGGTAGCAAGCGTATTGTATGAGCTGATAAGGTTCATATGGTTTGTGTAACAATGAAAAAAATACAAGAAGCATGAAGTCATTGTGGAAACTTCATCCACCTTGTATTTTTTCTTCATTGCTTCACAAACTAGATGAAATTCATAGTTCTGCGATAATTTTCAATAAAATGTGCGATCTTGAAACAGTTTAACATAATTTATGATATTGTATGCAGTTAGGGTTTTGTTGATAAATTTATAATATCTGGTTCTAGTGTATGATATTGTTTGAGTTTATTATATTCTATGTAGATTGTTTGTTTAACTAATCTTCACTTAAAATACATTCATTTAAATTAACATAAATACTTATAATCTGTAAATTAAGTTGTATTTGAAAACCAACTTAAACAAACTATTATTGTTTTCGAATTGCATCAGTCTCCTCATTCATCTCACATTCTTTTACATATATTATGGTATAATGATCTGACTCTTTAGATGCATCGTTGTATTCGATTATAGTTAAATTTCATTAAATACCATTTATTGGATATCTTCCTCTCCATCAAAAGTTATAATCGTAAAATTATGATTATAAAAATTACGATGATAATTGTTAATGATGAGGTAGATTATCCAATAAATAATTTTTCTAGAAATTTAACTATAATCGAAGATAGCGATGCATCTAAGGAGCCGGGTCAATATACCATAGTATATGTAAAACAACATGAGATGAACGACGAGACAAATGCAATAAAAAAACAATAATGGCTTGTTTAAGTTAGTTTTCAAGAATAGTTTAATTTTCAGATTATAGACTTCTTTATCAATTTGAATCCCTGTATTTCTTTAGTGAGGTGTATGGAAAACAAGCAATCCATATATAATATAATAAACTCAGGGTAGTTTTAACAACGGTTATCTATTGTAACCGACATCAAAGGCAATTTTTGTTTTACATAATTTTCTGATGATGGGTTTCGAACCCAATATATAAGTGTATATATCACAACGGTTAATAAACATAACTGGTGTGATATGTGGCGCACGTCATGGCTTTCAATAACGGTTTCCAGACCATTATAGAACAAACAAAGATACAACGACCATCTACTTAACGGTATGACCAGCGTGATGATACTCATTTTCCAACCGTTGTGAAAAGGATTTTTCGTAATAACGGTGATTGTTGTATATCTTGTATTTGGGTTGATGTATTCCTGATATATCCTTTGTTAGCATAGTAATGTCTAATTTGCACAATTAACGGACATATTTTGATTGATTAGACATTGAATTTAATAGTTATACGGTAAAAATTAGGTAATTTTCTTTATTCAATTTGCTTGATTCCATACGCTTAGAAAATTGTCCTTTCATTCAAATTTTCTTAGATATGAATATATTGATCACACAAAAACGATTTTTTATAAGGAAAAACAAGTCTTCTAAATCGTGTAAAAAGGGCAAAAGAAAACATAAAAATAGACGTAATAGACCCAATAATGTTGATTAGTCAAGTATAGTAAGCCATTCTATAAGTTAGAAACTTTTGCAGAAAAAACAAGTGGTAAGTTTCCTTACATGCAATATTTGAAAGCAAAGGTTAGATTTGGTAACACCATATACTACAAAATAAAACATAGAAGATAACACAGTATAAGCTATTAGATTTAGTAACATTAGATTCAGCTAGCATTATTTAAGATACTGCTTGTTAAATTAATTTTAATTTTATAAACAGTTTATTAATAATTTATTATTATAAAACTGAAGTAGAAAAATGCATTATATCGACTCACTTTATGTTAGGATTTAAAAGATTAAAATAAATCATGGGAATTCCTTTAATTAATTAATTTATTCTTTTATTTAACAATAGTCCCAGCATGAAATCATCAAATAATACTACAACCTCAAAATTGGTGGACCCTTGGTCATTTTATTCTTTCCACATATTAGGACAGATTAAGCCTTGATAAAAACAAAGTATGAAAGAATACATGATATACAGACAACTTGACCTTTCCTAAAAAATGCAAACAGACAAGTTGACTAACGTGAAAATTGCTTCATCGATAATTGAAGACCTAAAAAAAATATTTCTCTTAGTCTTTGGAATTTAGAGACTTTTAGACCATTTATTTTTAGATAAGTTAAAATTGTGTTAGAGAGATTTTGTCCTGCAATCTTCCACTTATATCCGACACCCTGTTACAGTGTTTTTATTATATTATTTTTACTTATTAAAAGATTATTTTACATTTTTATTGTCACGTTTCAAATTTTCCAAAAGCTATGCAATTTATTAGATATTTCGATGGAACTATCAAATGTTTACAAGTAAGTTGTATTTTTCCCGGCAATTTGCATTTTATATCGGATTTTTCGTTAAAAACATGCACTTTTACTGGAATTTTTTAAATGTTATGTGAAAACTCATATTTCTCATACATTTTTATCAGATATTTTGAAAAAACCGACTGAACGACATGCATTTTACTGGTGATTTTGAAAACTCCCATAAAAAAAGCATATAGAATATTTTATAAATATAAGTAAAAGAAAATATTGAGATGGTAACTAGATTTTTCATAATATCCAGGAAAGACTTTGATGGAGTGCTTTTGGCCAACGAGTTTGTTGATTATGCAAAAAGATTTAAGAGAAGTTGCCTATTATTCAAAGTCGATTTTGCGAAGGCGTATGATTGTGTTGATTGGTTGTATCTGGATTCCACGTTAACCAAGATGAGATTTGGTAGGAATTGGTTAAAATGGATTAGATGATCGGTTTTTAACTCTTTTATGTTGGTGTTAATTAATGGAAGTCCTTCAAAGGACCTTAAGATGTATAGGAGCTGCAACAAGGTGACCCACTGCCCCCTTATCTGTTTGCTATAGTAGCGGAGGGTTTGGCGAGTTTAGTCAAGAAAGCTACTAAGATTAATTTGTTGGTGGAGTTCAAAATTCAGAATTCTGCATGCAATTGCTAGTTTACTCCAATTTGCAGATGACACTCTGCTAATTGGAGATGGGCCAACTTCCAATATTTGGGCCTTCAAGGCTATTCTGCGGGCTTTTGAGTTGATGTCGGGCTTGAAGATAAATTTCTCGAAAAGCTGTTTGTTTGGTATTGGTATTGGGAATGATTTTATTGTAGCAGCAGAACAATATCTTAATTGTAAATTAGGGAATTTTCCTTTCTCTTTCTTCGGGTTAAGAATTGGAGGCAATCATCGTAAGGTGAATTTTTGGAATCCGGTGGTTTCTTGTATTAGGAATAGATTATCCAAGTGGGAGTGTAAAGACCTATCTATTGGTGGTAGAGTATCGCTCATTAACTCGGTACTCACAAATTTACCTATTCATCACTTGGCGTTCTATAAGGCTCCTAAGAAAGTAGTCAAGGAAATTATTCTGATTCAACGATGTTTTCTTTTGGTGGGATCTTCTTCCAAAGAATTTATTTCTTGGATAGGTCGGAAGAACATTTTCAAATCGAAGGAATGTGGTGGTCTTGGGATAAAACACGTGGGTCGTTTTAATAGTGCTCTCCTAGCCAAATGGATGTGGAAGTTTTCTCGGAAAGGAACTGAAATTTGGACACCGGCGCTTGAAGCGAGATACGGTAATTTGAGCTTGAAAATCCAAAATTTTCTGGAGGAAAGGCATTTGAGGAGTGATTCTATATGGATGAAAGATCTGCCCTCCACTTCTTTATTGGAGGACCACAAGATTTTCAAGAACCTGCTGATTAATAATTTGGGAGATGGTGCTGGTGTAGCTTTTTGGCATTTGATATGGGTCGAAAATGTTACTTTAAAAACTGTTTTTCCCAACTTATATCAGGTTTATAGTAACATGTTTGTTGCTTTTGCCGAATACGGTAGGATAGCGATAGGTTTGTGGCATTGGAATCTGAACAGTGTTGTTAATTTGGAAGACAACAGCCTGATTCTGAAAATTGTCCAGTGTTATGATCTGCTGAACTGGGTGTCGAATCAAGGTTAATTGCATGATATGTGGGGCTGGCTGCTTGAAGAGTCCAAGGTATTTACAGTAAAATCCTACTACAATTTCCTTGATTCTTTGACAGCTCAAAACAATATTGTGGAGAATGTGGCAGAGGTTATGTCTTTTATGTGGCAGTCGTTTTTATCGTTAAAAGTTCAAGCTTTTTCTTGGAGAATGCTCTTTGATAGGCTGCCTACGAGGTTGAACTTAGCGGCTAGACATATTTTGGTAAGTGGTTACGATAAGGTTTGCGTTCTATGTTTTCGAGAGGAAGATGATTTAAATCACTTATTTTTTTGCTGTACTAAATCATTATTGATTTGGAAGAAGATTTATGAGTGGATGGATATTCCTTTGATAGAGGATTCTTGCTGCCTTCTACATGTTAAGTTGTGGTTTAACAGTCTCCGTAATTGTGGAAAAAAAGAGGTGATAAACGCGGTTTGGTTTAATGTTGGGACTGTTTATTCCGGTTTCGGTAGTTCTGTTGTTGTTGTTTATGGTGGTTCTGAAGCTGGGATAGTTAATGCAGTAGTGTAATACCCTAATTTTTGCCCTAAGATTTCTTCGCATTTTATCTTCTTTTTGCATGCAAACAAGATCGCATTGGTTCCTCGGTTCTTTTAGAGTGTAGGTTTATGTCTCACAGGGGATCACCATTACTTTTATTTTTTATCACTCTTGAAATATTCTAGACCATCTTCATTTAATTCCCATAGATCATTAAAATTAATTCCCACCATAAACTCTCACTAATCACCACTCATTTCATGATTCCCTCCAAATTTTTAATTACCAATCCTAATTTGAATTTCCAAAGCAAGCTCCATTCCACCAAATTCACATACCTAAACTCTTTAAATAAAGGCCTTTTCTCCTTCATTTCACAAGATTTTGATAGCCAAGTCCACCTTGCAAAAATTTCTTGGAAGTTTTTGATAGCCAAAAAATCTCTTGCAAAATATCCCCCAAACCAAAAATTCACTAAAGCTCTTCTCTCTTTTTGAAAGTTATTAAGAATTCACCTTGAATTCTTGATCAACTTTGAGCTAAATCTTCATCCTATTCTTTTTTGTTCATCAATTTCAGTAGATCAAGCTTGTTATTGGATCAATTTGAAGATTGTTCTTGGTAATTCACGTTTTCCATGGTTCCACCTTCATCATCAACGAAGGATAATCTTATTCGAAGAGGTACGAATTTTACCGTGGATAATTCTCTTTGTGATTTTTGTTCTTCCCACATTTAGAATTCCTATCATTTGTTTTTGAATTGTTTGGTGATAAAGTTAATTTGGAGGGAGATTAGGGAGTGTGTTGGTTTTGTAGATATTACAGTAGACATAATGGATTGGTGTAAAGAATGTTTCGAAAGATGTTATCGTTTTTGCAAATCTCAAGGAGCAAAGAAAAGGAAAGCTAGCATTTTTTTATTGGCAACAATGTGGAATATTTGGATAGTTAGGAACAAGATCATCTTTAAGAGTCATACTTGGAATCTTTTCGACATTGTTTGGAACATTAAAATTACGGCTTGAAAGTGGTCTTTATTAGGATATATTGCTAAAACCAATTGTAATTTATATGATTTTTGTAAAAACCCATTTTTTTATTTCATAGGTACAATTGGCTAGCAATATTTTTTTCGGTATTGGATTGACTTGGCTCTTTTGTAATCAGGTTCGAGAACCCTTAGTTCTCGTTTTATTGGAATCACTTGCTTACAAAAACAAGACAAAAAATATCCAGGAAAGTCAAGTTGAATATATGTATTTTTTTTAAATTCTACTAGTTCATATATTTTATAATGAGGATCAGAGCAAGAGACGACATAATTGCTTATAGACATACTGAAAGAGACGAGACAACATTTATAAAGACCTCTCGTGCGAGAGCGAATGACCTTAGATGATTTTCATATTTAGGTAGGTAGAGTAGTTTAGGCCGATTCTCACAAGTGGAGGCTGATTGAGAATTCACGCACATCCTGCATTATCCAACGTATATGAGGTAAAGTTTTTGGACGGGGAAAAGAACTTGCTAATAAAATGTTAATGTTGTTGTTATTGATGATGTTAAGATAACAACTCAACAGATTAAGGGTCAAGATGAGGGACCTCAATGGTTAGACACTTACTTGAGAGATGTCTGCAGAAGTTTGGGTATGTTCAGGACATCCTACGACCACTCCCAGCTTTTCCAGGTGATGGCATTGATAAATGTTTTATATCTAATGTTATCATTAGTTCCCATGATATTACAAATCAAGTGGTGGAGGTTAAGTTTCCCTGGGTAGTGTGTGGATGTTTACTTCGATTAGCATCTTACTGTATCACATCCTCATATCATCCCACATATTGAGCATGCAGATGATGTGGAACCTTTCGGTGATAGGGGACCTTCTAATGATGTGCCATCGCTTCAACCTATTATGGTTGACCAACAATGTCTACAAATGATAATAGTACTTATTGATAACTTCATTGGTTTGGTAAACCTAAATTGCGAGGTTTGTACTTTAGCATTGAAGATAACACACATAGCTTGTGGGGACCTTTGTCGATTTTATTATTTTTGTATTATTCGTATATTGTTTGTATATTATTGACTTTATAACTTCAATTTATTAGATAACCATTTAATATTTTATTATTACAAGATTAATATAACTCAACACAGATAATTACATAACTTAACAAAACAATAAAAAATAACAAAATTTAGATATTATTATATGATTCTAGACGTTTCAACTTTTTGATTATATCATTGACAAAACTAGCAATTGTCGCATCATACTCGATTGGTCCTTTTGTTGGCCTATAATAATATGTTCTCCGCATAACTTTAAATCTTCATCAGTCCTCATTATGGACCTGACATAATCATTGGTGCAATCACCTCCGTAAAAATGGTTAGTAAAATCTAAATCTTGTAGATATTTCATAATCCTGCTAAATATTAGGTAAATGCTTCAACATTTAAAAATGATGATTTTACACGACCGGATTTTTCAACATTTTAAAAAAATGTCACATTTTTTCACACACCAATTTCTTTTTTCACACACCAATATCTAGTGGTTGTTAATACTTATCCCAATTACCATTACAAATAATACATTTCACAACAATGCTTTCACCTCACCTTGTAGAAACTGACGTATAATTTCAGGGCGCACCATGATTAATTTTTATTTTTTAAAAAACAATATCTATTCCCCGGGATATTGAATATAACCGAGAGGAAAAGTAATCCATGATATGCTTTGATTCCTAGCAAAAGCAGTTTAAGAGTTATTAATTTTTATTTGTTAATTATTTGATATATTCTTTCGATTTATTTAATAATCGAGGGGTTAGATTTTCCCATAAAAGCACACATTTATTAAGTTTTACCCTAAACTTGGACGCTTCAATCGAGTATACATCATTCTTTGGGATGAATTGCAAACCTTAAAAAATCTTCAAGGTTATGTGTTTTATTTTATTCTTCTAACACCAATCTTGAACAAAATAGTTTTTCAGTTTTTTCATTCCATCTCACATAATGATGTTTTTATGTTGTCGTTTTTATTATTGTCCCTAGCTTATTTTATTTTATAATTTACATTGAAAAAACATTTCTCATTGGTTTTAGAAAAGAACATAGGGGTATAGTTACTCAGTTAACCAATAGCGAATCTATGCCATACGTTCATAAAGTAACAATGCCCAAGATATTGCCAACACATCAATCCACCAGAAACCCTCTCTATCCAATAAGAACGCGAACACCACCACTATATATCTTGGATGCTATCTTGTGAAACTCAAACATTTATAATGAAAGCGTTTTCTATGAAAATATTAATAATGAAAGCTTGGAACAGATCTCCGGGGTGAATTAAGATTGCAGAAACAAAATTTGTTGCAAGGTTGATTCTCTTACATAATATCTTATCTTCTTACTTGAAATTTATGTTATGTATCTAACCTTATTTTTATTTTTATGTTATATCAGAAATTGGAAAGCGTTCAAACCATTCATATTGAAAAACATTCTAAATTTTATACTTGTATTTATTGCCAATTTTTGTATAAAAAAAACTATGGTATTGGACTTGACTAATATCTTTATGAAAATTCAACTTATGGAAGAAAAAGAATATGGTTCAAAACTCGCCAAGTCTTCCATACTGTATTTGACAAATATCATTTTTCAAGTCTTCCATTATAGATAATGTAATTTTCATACTGTATTTATTTTATTAGGAAAAGTCAAGTCATCTCTATATTCTTTCATAATTTGATTTTATCAACTTATTGGCTTCACCTGTCGTAATATGTGGAAAGAAGAGTAACACAAGGCCCACAAATTAATAAACTCTTATTTTGTTGCATCAATTAAAAATCAAGATTGAATAAATAGGTAAATATTAGATAAGATCAAATCCAGACAGAACTAAATAAAATTGCAAATTGATCTAAAAATTTAAAACTATAAAAATAAATCCAATAACTTTGAATATCTTTGGATATTGTTTTGCAAAAGGCTCAGGTTGAATCAAATTTTGAATTAAATTTTTAAAGCTGATCCAAACTTTGCATCTTATATTTATTTATTTTATAATCTTATACCTTCTTCCACAAAATATCTCGCCAAAACTCTATTTCTTTTAATTCACTTATTAATTATTTTATATTTAATAATAATAATAATATTAATATTAATTCAATAACTAATAAAAAAATATTATCTTATCCAATAAAAATTCAATCATTATCTAATAAAATTAAAGATAATTTACTAATAACTTTAAAACTACCCACCACTCAAATATTTACTAATTTTTATCTCCAAATCACATCTCCTATTTTTTATTTAATTATAAATAATTTTAATTAATAAATAAAATTAAAATAATTAAAAAATAATTTTATTATTATACTAGCCACAGAAGAAAGAAGTAGAAAAACACCTCCAAATCTCTCTCCACTTTCTTTCTATAATTATAAATTAATTATAAAAATTCTTTTAAAATAATAAATATAATTAAAATAATTAAAAAATAATTTAATTATTCTACTAGCCACAAAAGAAAGAAGTAGAAAAAAACACCGTCAAATATATCTCCACTTTCTTTCTAAAAATTATAAATTAATTAATTATTATTTGTATTCTTTAAAAATAAAAATTAATTCCACTATTAATTATTAATTAATTAATTAATTCATATTTGATCTTACCTGATCAGAAGGGCCTTCTAGAAGTTGGGTCGTGAACTGGTGGGTTAATTGAGAAGAGGAGGGGGTGTACCTGCAAGGCACTCAGAAGATTAAGTTAGTTTTGGTACAGAGTATGGTAAGAGTGAATAAATCAGAATACCTGATCCTTTGGGGAGAAAGGGTATTTACAGTGTGCCCTCAGCGCTGGGCTAAGGTCCTTTCTTGGGCTGGGTCAGCTAGGCCCAAGGAAGAACTGCCAAGGTACGCGTAGAAGCGTGTAAGACCTAGAACGTGGTCTTGACCTTGATCTAACTGCCCCTATCTTTCAAGAGATAATGTTGGACCGTTGGGTGACGTGGCATATGAAGGGAATGCGTGGTCTCCCTAGCACCAATTTAGTAGACTTAGTACTTGCTCGACGTCCTAGGCATCTGCCCGTGAAGTTGGGCGTCTTCCCAACTGTCTGGATTTTTGCCCGACTGATTGGGCCTCTGCCCGACATGTTGGGCCTTGGCCCAACAATGTCTTTAGAGGCCCAGCCTAGAACAATATTCATATTCATATTTCTATTAACTCCCCACTCACTCAATTAACTTTCAATACTTCATTAACTTCCCACTCACTCCATTAACTTTCAATATATACTACTCATTAAAAATACTAATTTCCTTTATTCTCTCTTAACTTAATTATTAATAACCTCACATTTTCTCTAACGATTTTATTAGTTGCACTATGGCATAAAAGTTATTAGACAACACTTTTTTCCCTTAGACATCTCTTAAAAGGGCTTTCTAAACCTGCGCTGCTAAAGGTTTAGACAACGCTTTGGTTAATATCAAAAGCGATGTCTAAATGTGCTTTATACAATGTTTTTATTGTCAAAAGTGCTTTGTAAACCCCACATTAGACAACACTTTTTGCCTTTTTTTAATATACCTTAGACAACACTTTTGGAATTTATATGGTATACCTTAGACAGCGCTTTCACTAAAAGCGCTTTCTAAACCTCATCTTAGACAACACTTTTAGTGAAAGCGCTTTCTAAACCCCACCTTAGACAACGCTTTTGGTTAAAAGCATTGTCTAAGGTATACGAATTTTTTAAAATAATTTTCTTTCAAAAGCGCTGTCTGGATTTTACAAATTATAGGCACCTGTTTTAAACCAGAATTTGTACATGTTCTTTCCAACCAGAATTTACACCAAATTTTCCTATTTAAACGTACCAATTTAGGCACCGATTTATACATACAAAACAATCGGATTTTCAAATCAATATCTACGAAAAAATTTATACAAATGTACTAATTTACGCACCAATTTAAATATACAAAATATTTTTTTACATATCATTTCATTCAACTATACATTTTGCTTCAAATGAAATCTACATAAACAAAAATGTGATAACACTCCGAGCTATATATTTTCATCCAACTATACTATAACCTAGATCTATTGAATTCGTTTCGGTTAATCAATTACATACCGAATAAAGCGTTTTAGCCAAGAGATGGGGTGGAAGGGTGTCCGTCTCGGGCGTCAGATTCATGGTAGTCCAAATTGTCATTCATCGTGTAATCGACGAGGGAAGGGTTACGGTCGTTGAGCTGTTCTCCGGCCATGCTGAAAGGATGGAGTAGTTGAGCTTTGATCTTCTGCTATGGAAGAAGGGGGAGCTGGTTCCCACAGACGGCGTCATTGATCTTACCTGATCAAGAGGGCCTTTCAGCAATTGGGTGAAGACAGCAAATGGATGGAATGGAGGGGGTGTACCTGCAAGGCGCTCTGATGCCAAAGTCAATAGAGGTACAGTAGAATAGGTAAGTAGAAGAATGAAATCAGAATACCCGATCCTTTAGTGAAAAAAAGGTATTTATAGAGAGCCCCTAGCGCTGGATCAAGGTCCTTCCTTGGGCTCGATCAGCTAGGCCCAAGGAAGAACTGCCAAGGAACGCGTGAGAAGCGTAAAGATCTAGCTAAGTGGTCTGGTCCTTGGTCCAACTGCCCCTATCTTTCAGGAGACAAAAGGGGAGACAGTTGGATGATGTAGCACGTGACCGAGCAGGCACGTACTCTGCCCGTTCTGAGTGCGTGCGCGACACATAGGATACGTGCTCGACTGTCCAGCGTCTATGCCCGTCTAACAGGCGTGCCTGCCCGAGCATATGGGCCTCTGTTGGACATATTGGGCCGCAGCCCAATATAGTCTGGAGGCCCAGTCTGGAACAATAACTTTATCCACCGCTTATTTTCGTTGGTATAAGTCTTTTTTTTTACAAATATATTTCTTTCCTATAATTAATATTTTTTAATAATCAAATTTTGGCAATAATTTATATATGCACCACACAAAAATTTTATAAAAAAAACACCAAAAACAATTCAATTATATTGTCAAAATAGCAAGTCTTACAAACATATCAAAATAACAAAGTAATTCTATGCAATCCTTTGTTACCTCGTTTGAGTAACCGAGTAAATCGATTTCATGTCCGAGATGAAATGGAATTATTTGTAGTAATGATGATTTTAATCAAAATAATTTTAATTTCACTAAATTGAAGATATATATCTTTCAAAACTTGATTTTTTTTAATACAACTATGCCCTTATTGCATGTTTAAAGGGAGTGAATATAATGATTTTTCTCTCATAATAAATGGTAGAACCATTTTTTGTATGTATTGAGAAAACAACATATCATTGATTAATAACCTGAAAGCATATTTTTTATTAGATTTCCATTCAAAAAATAGCAACCACAAAAATTGAACAAAACACAATAAAACTTTATGACAGTAAAGTTACAACAAAATGGCATTCATTTTATTTAGTACACAACAAGAAGTGAACTGCAAATTGCTAAGGGAACAACATTATTTTAAAACAGAAAAAGTTGTACTCATCCCGTACAGAAGGCATAGATGATCATCCTGCAAAATATTAATTAATTTTAGTATTTTGAAACAGCATCAAACTCTTTTAAAAAGATAACTTAATTGCGCAAAATTGTTAGAAAAAAATCCAGTAGAACAAAACTATGATACAGATTAAAAGAATACATAGTAACATATTTATTTTTCCTTTTTGTTATCTTGGAGATGACGAAGACCATTCTTTTTCTAAATAGCTTTGATTTGAAGAGTTTGATGTTATTCAAAAAAATAAACTATATAAAAGAAAATCCACTAGTGTCTTATATAAGGGAAGGATATATTGAAGAAATTGTATTGTTTTATTAACTAGTATTTTTTTCTTATACAAAGTGAATGTGACAGTTTTAGAGAGTTTCTAAAACTTCTCCATAAGGCCACTAACATCATTTACAGGCCATGATTTTAGGCATTAATAAAGTAACTATATTGACTGAATTTATTTGAATAAACAATAATAAATAATAAAGGTAAATATGACTAATTTAATTCTCTAACACGCCCTCGCAAGCCGGACGGCCGCCGGGAAAGTCCGAGCTTGTTGATGATTAACTCAAATTGGGGACGGTGGAGAGGCTTCGTCAGAACATCGGCGAGCTGGTCGCCAGTGGACACATGGGTTACCCGGAAAACACCGCATTGCACATTCTCCCGAACAAAGTGATAGGCTATGGCGATGTGCTTCATTCTGGAGTGGAATACAGGATTGGATGAGAGAAAGGTGGCGCCCATATTATCACAATATATGGCAGGTTGGTGGATCCGGTGCTGGAGCTCTTTGAGGAGAGACAATAGACAGAGAACTTCGGATGCAGTGTCTGCGAGGGCGCGGTACTCGGCTTCCGTGGAGGAACGAGCTACAGCTCTCTGCTTTTTGGATCCCCAAGAGATAGGGGTGGAACTGAGATAAATGATGAACCCAGTTGTGGAGACGTAATTGTCCCTGTCACCAGCCCAGTCGGCATCGGAAAAGGCATGTAATGTTGTGGATGGACCGGGAGAAATGACTATGCCCCTGTCGATAGTTCCAACAAGGTACCGAAGCAGACGTTTGAGAGCAGCCCAGTGAGACGAGGTGGGATGCTGCATAAATTGGGACAGTTTATTGACTGCATATGCAACATCGGGACGAGTTAAGCTTAGGTATTGCAAGCTGCCGACGACACAACGATAATCGGTGGGTGATGGAAGTGGTTCACCTTCTGTTTTGAGTAGGGGAGTTGATGCAGAGAGTGGTGTTGTGACTGGTTTGGCATCCTCCATGCCAGCTTTGATGAGTATGTCACTGACATATTTTCGTTGGGACAAAATCAGACCGCCAGAATGATGTGGGATGACTTCAACACCTAGGAAATATGACATCGTACTTAGATCCTTGAGAGAGAAGCGATCAGCAAGGCGTTGAACAAGTTGGGTGACGGCTGTGTCAGTGTTCCCGGTGACGATAATGTCATCCACATATACCAATAAGGCAAGAAAGATTGACTCACTGGAATGGATGAAAAGTGACGCATCTGCAGCAGAGGTGACAAAACCAATTTGGAGTAGAAAGGAGCGAAGTTCAGTGTACCACGCTCTCGGTGCCTGTCGGAGACCATACAGGGCCTTGTTGAGCCGGCATACGTGGCTGGGATGAGATGGATCTATGAAGCCTGGCGGTTGGCAAACGTACACCTCCTCCGAAAGCGAACCTTGCAAGAACGCATTGTTGATGTCTAGTTGACGCAAGCGCCAACCCTTAGAGACAGCCAACGTGAGAATGACTCTGACGGTAACCGGTTTTACCACGGGGCTAAACGTCTCATGGAAATCCCATCTGGGGCGTTGATGGAAGCCCTTTGCGACGAGCCTTGCTTTTAGACGATCAATTGAACCATTTGGAAGATATTTGGTTCGAAATATCCATTTGCTACCAACCAAGTTTTGTGTGGGGTGGGGTGGAACTAAAGTCCAGGTATTGTTGGCGCACAAGGCATCGTATTCCTTTTGCATTGCTTCCCGCCATGCTCGATCCTTGAGAGCCTGCGTGATGGTTCGTGGTTCAATGGGTGGATGAGGAATGGCAGAGAGGTTCATCTTGTGGAGGGGTTTGAATATGTTGTTTTGGGATCGAGTGACAATGCCACGATCCGGGATTATTTGACTGGGTGGCGGTGTTGATTGTGGTTCTGGGAATGATGATAGAGAGGTAGAGGGAGTGGCAGCTAAGGGACTGGATTTCGAGGACAGTGGAGATATAGGTTGATTTGTATGAGAGAGGCTTGCTGAGTTTGTAGGACTTAGAGAATTAGGTGGGTTGTTAGTGGATGGTAGTGAGCCTGTAGTTGGGGTAGGTGGAAAAATAGGATATGATGAGGCCGATTGGGACGAAGAAGGAGGTGGCCTGGGAGGTGGGAGGATGGGTAGTGATAAGGTAGTCCAATTTGTATGGTGGTCCGAATTTTGTGTGGTGTTGGGTTCTTGCCGAAACGGGAATTCTGTTTCAACAAATTTGACATGCCTTGAGGTGTAGACTCGTCGGGTTTTCGGATCCATGCAATAGTAGGCATGTTGAGTGGTGGAGTAACCTACAAAAACACAAACAACAGATCTGGATTCCAATTTATGAGCAGTATATGGTTTTAACCATGGAAAACACAAACAACCAAAACTTTTTAACTTAGCATAATTTGCATTTTGTTTAAAAATAATAGAAAATGGTGATCGATTTTGTAGGGTTGGGGTGGGAAGCCGGTTGATGAGATATACCGCGGTGAGAAGGGCGTGAGGCCAAAACTCAAGTGGCATACCAGAGTGTGTTAGTAGGGCAAGACCAGTTTCGACTATGTGACGGTGTTTACGTTCGGATATACCATTGTGTTCGGGAGTATGGGGTGGTGAAGTAAAGTGACTTATTCCGTTTTGACTTAGAAAATTTTGTAGAGCAATAAACTCGCCACCATTATCAGAATAGAATATTTTGATTTTAGTTTTGAAGTAATTTTCGACAAGTGAACGAAATTTAATGAATGTGTTTTGGACATCGGATTTGCGTTTGAGGGGATAAATCCAAGAATATCGTGTAAAGTGATCAACAAAAACTACATAATATTTGAATCCATCATACGACAATAGTGGAGAGGTCCATACATCTGAGAAAATAACTTCAAGAAAATAATTTGAACAAAGACTAGAATTGTGAAACGGGAGCTTGTGGCTCTTATGTAATTGACAGGAGGTGCAATCAGATTGCTCAAAGGTAGGGGAGCTAATCCGAAGTTGTTGTTGAATTAATTTGAAGGTAGCGGCAGATGGATGACCTAACGCGTGGTGCCATAGTGGGCTGGAGTTGCGGGACAAAGACAGAACTGTAGGAGAGGATGTGGGCCACACGTACAGGCCGTCTCTGCAAGGTCCATTAAGAAGAATCCTGCCTGTTTTGAGACACTGAACATGAAAAGAGTGGGGTAAGAAAATAATAGCACAATTCTTTTGACTTGAAAGTTGAGAAACAGAAATGATGTTTTTGGTCATTTGTGGAACACAAAGAGTATCTGGTAAATTAAACATAGATGCAACAGTGCTAAGTGAAAGAGTTCCAGAGTTAGTGATTCACAAACCTTCACCACTTCCCATAAATAGTTCGTCCGGACCGTTGTAGGGATAGTGTAGGGAGAGTCGGTCGAGGTCATTGACAACGTGGTGCGTTGCACCGCTGTCGACTATGTAGTTTTGAGAGGTGGAGACAGTGTTGGCAGTGGGAGCTTGAGGTGGGGGTTGAGGTGTAGGATTCCTGGGCATTGTTGGAGGATAAGCGGTCGGATTTTGTTGGCGGAAGAGAGGACAGTATGCAACGACGTGGCCCGTTTCACGACACCATTGGCATTTGCCGAGAAAGGGTCGGGTGTGTTGCGGGGGGACTATGGGAGGAGGGCGGAAGGGAGTGGAGGGTGAGCGGTTGGATGGAGGTTGGTGGCGTGGCCTATTGTTTCGAGGACGGGACTGCGCATTCAGGGCTGTTGCCGGTGCGCCCAAGTTGGTGGTTGCAGAGCGGAGTTCCAGTTCCTTGACGATGAGCTTCTCGTGAAGGTCATCAATACCGATGGTGGTATCCCGGGCCTTGATTGCATCAACAATGGACTGATAATTTCCGTCGAGACCTTGGAGGACAAAGGAGACAAGGTCGTCATCGTCAACCGGTTTTCCAAGCGAAGCTAGGAGGTCCGCAGTCGAAGTGATCGATTGAATGTATTCAGTGATCGACTTAGAGCCTTTTGTGGACGAGCGCAGCTTGGTTTTGAGTTGATTAAGGTGGCCCTTTGATGGGTTGGCATAGGTGCGGGCGAGAATATCCCATGCTTCTTTGGAGGTGGTGGCTCGAGTGACCGACGGAGCCACGGAGGTGTCGAGGGTGCCGACCAGAGCGCCATAAATGAGTTTATCCTGACGCATCCAGGAAGTGAACGTCGGGTTGGGGGTGGTGACGTTGTTGGCGGTGAGAGGTTTAGGCGGAGCAGGGTGGTCGCCGTTGAGAAACTTGAAAAGGTCATACCCGGTGAGAGTCGCCTGAATTTGCGACTTCCAGGTTATGTAGTTTGAAGTGGTAAGTTTTATGGCGTTGGTGAAGTGCACAATAACGAACGGGCGAGCGCCGTCGTTTGGGTTAACAATGGTGGTGGAAAATTCAGCAGCCATGGTGTTTGATTTTGGAAAAGAGATGGATCAGCGGCTGATACCATATAAGGGAAGGATATATTGAAGAAATTGTATTGTTTTATTAACTAGTATTTTTTTTCTTATACAGAGTGAATGTGACAGTTTTAGAGAGTTTCTAAAACTTCTCCATAAGGCCACTAACATCATTTACAGGCCATGATTTTAGGCATTAATAAAGTAACTATATTGACTGAATTTATTTGAATAAACAATAATAAATAATAAAGATAAATATGACTAATTTAATTCTCTAACATCTTATATAAATTCTAAATTTGCTTTACATTGTACTAAAATTCATTATGATGATTAGAAAAATAAATTCATCTTTATGGTTAGGTTACAAAGTATATCTGTATATGATATACTTCAGGAAAGTTCCAATGTCTTCGTTGAGGTAAACATTTTTTAACTTTTATTAGATTGACAACTAATATAAATATTATACAACAAATATGATTGGCCATATAGAACCATTTTATAATCTTTGCTAGATTCGTGAATATTATTCTTCAAATGTTCAATTTAAAACCTCAAATAAACTTGTATTTGTACTAAGTATTTCATCTCAAACTATTTAACATTTAGAAATGCATTAGTTTTAAAAAATAAAAAAGAATAGCAGTCAGTACCTGTTTAACATTAATTCACTGCATCCACCACATGAAGACTTTCAATATCAAACTATTTAAGAATCTCCAGTAAGTTTCTCTCCAAGAGGGTACGAACAATACTGATCCTACCAAGCCAACGAAACCGGTGAAGAATCCCATCCCCATGCTCATGTATAACACTTCCAAGAATACTGAATTGTCATCTTCTGCAACATCACTTGTTGGCACTTGATGTTTTGTTGGCTCTTCTCCGGGACATTTTCTATCCAGTGGTTCGCCACACAGATTGGAATTTCCTTCAAAACTGGAAGCATTAAATGTCTGCATTTGTGTTCCAATTGGAATTTTTCCATAGAGCTGATTGTTTGACAAATCCAACATACCGAGACGATCAATGTGAGCTAGAGTTGAAGGAATTCTTCCGGATAGATGATTTCTTGACAGATCAAGAAATTCAAGTGACTTTAAGTTTCCTACTTTTGAAATGATTTCTCCACTGAGATTGTTCCTTGACAAATTCAAGGAAGTCAATCCAATTAAATACTCCATTTCTGTTGGTATTTCCCCTGTAAGATGGTTGCTTGAGAGATCAATGCTTTTCAAAAACCTGTCTGCATTTTTGTAGAATTGGTCTTTACCTTTCCATTTCAAAAATATGTTTAAACTATATGTTATAAGTTTATCGCTTGAACACAAGTGCATCAATGTTGCTTGTGAGCTTATGAATTCGTGAGCCATTGATGTAAAGTTGTTTACACAAGTTGGTATTTCTCCAGATAAGTTATTGAATGACAAATCCAACACTTGAAGTTTTCTCAAATAACAAAGATTTGAAGGTAAACTTCCATTGAAGTTATTAAACCGCAGACTTAAGATTCTTAAATTATGCAAACTTTCTCCAATCAATGAAGGTGTTGGACCATGAAACATGTTTCCTCCGAGGTCCAGCAAAAGCAAATTGTTTGACAAGTTCTTCAAGGAAGAAGGAAGGTGTCCGGTCAAACTGTTATTCATCAAATTCAAAACCTTCAAGTTAACAAGGGAACCCATTGAGAGGGGAATGTTTCCCGACAAATTGTTACTGACCAGGATAACATATTGTAATGAGGTTAAATTATTCCAACAAACAGGAATCTCACCTTTTACTTCATTGTTCGATAAATCCAAAAATTCCAAAATGTTAGGATTACTTTTGCTGCATAGAAAGGAAGCTAAATCTGAAATTTTATTATCCCTGAGATCCAAACCTACTGCTTGCAATAAAAAAGAAGGAATGGAACCTTCAAGTTTATTTGAAGACAAATCTATTAAAGGATTGTTGGTAAGATTTAATGCTAAATTAGGAATCTTTCCTAAGAGATTGTTGTTTGAAATGTCCATGAAAATTAGTGATTGCAATTTGTCCCAAAACCATTGTGGTATTGGAGATACAATACTGCTATTTGAAAGACAAAGTCTGGATATTTCATTTTGTGTTCGAAGCCAATTAGGAAATCTGGAATTCAGATTGCAAGAAGCTAGAGCTAAATCAACTAATTGAAAAGAAGGAATCCAATCATCATTAACCTTCACAGTCAGCAAGTTGTAAGACAAATGTAGGAGTTTCAAGTTAGAGAGGTTTGTGAAATGGGTTTCTGAGACAAATCCCTCAAAAGAGTTTCCACCCAACCTCAAAATCTCTAACTTTGTAAGGGATCCCATGCTCGTCGGTATTTCTCCAATTAATTTATTGTTATACAACTCTAACCTTCTTAAAGATGACAACAATGCAACGTCCTGTAACGTGCCTGAAATCAAATTGCTCCCTAACACCAGTTCTTGTAACGATGACACATTTGTATTACATTTGGAATCATTAATATGAATGAAACTTGATAGATCTCCACTCAAGTGGTTATCATTAGCTACAAATGTCTGTAAAGTGCATATATTCTTTATGGATTTTGGAATCTTTCCTTCTAAATGGTTGTGTGAGAGATCAAGACTTACAATTGAATGCATTATGTTGTCCAAATCATCAGGAATGACACCTTTTAATATGTTATTAGAAAGGTCAAGGTGTTGAAGATTGGAACTGTAGTTAAACACCCATTGAAATATCATTGATGATGCCAATTGATTTTCAGAAAGATCCAAGACAGTAAGAACACTACTAGAAATGTTCAAACGGGGTCTAGATAACGGAAGAATATTGGCATCAGAAAGACTACAATTTCTTAGGTGTAACTCTTCGAGTCTTGGAAACTTCATTACGAATTGCACAGTGCTTTGAGAAGAATCATTGAGATTCTGAACTTCACTCAAGTCAAGAATTTTTAAAGAAGAGAGATTTGATAACCACTCAACATCTCCTTGAACTTGGTTTTTGATTCTAAGATCAGAATTATTTCCAAGTATAAGAGACTCCAATAAATAAAGATTACCGATTTGAAAAGGAATTAGTCCAGAGAGTTGATTGTTGCTGAGATCTAAGTATCGCAGTTGTGATAATTTCCCAAGTTGAGAAGGAATTTCGCCATCATAACCATGATATTCCCATTTTATAATATAATTAACATCAACACCACTGAGGTCTAGATACATTAGATGTTGCAACTCAGTTACTGATGGATTGATTTGACCACTCAAATAACCAGTTTCAGAACCATGAAGATCAAGACTTTCAACATAACCAGTTTGGTTGTTGCATTGAACTCCCATCCATTTGCAACAATCTTCATTTGGACCTTCCTTCCATGTCGACAACATGCCATGCTTGTCTTGAACGCCTTCTTTGAACATGAGGAGTGCATGTCTCTCACTCTCTTTGCATTTCAGTGCTGAGTTGAATCCAATGGTGGAAAACAACACCAACAATGAAAGGAGTATAAGAATATTAAAGTTTCTCATCATAATTTCACCAACAAAGTATTGATGTTTTTTTTTTTAATGGATACTATATTCTCATGGCTTATAGAAAACACGGATATATATATTCAAAAAAAATAAAAATGTTAAAGTAAGACATTTTTGTAAGTATCACTATTCTTTTGTTTTAGAAATTTTCATTTTTGTTGACTAATTACAAGACAATTCTTTTGTATTATTATTTTTCACATTATATTTTTATAATAATTATTAGTTCTTTTTTATCTCGTAAAGAAACACAAGACACAAAAATACCCTTACAACATTTTTTTTTAATAAAAAGTTATAAGTCTAATTTAATGAATATTTTTTAAATAATAAAAAAAATTACAAAATAACCACGAAGTCAAAAGAAAGCATGACATTAAGGGGATCAAGGAGGGATATTCGAACTTAGAGTACTTTCATGCTATGCTTAAACTGAGGTCAAGGAGAAATTCTATTTCTACCTTAGAGTCGGATAATGAGTTAATAGAGGAAGTAGATTTGGTTAAATCTTCTATCAAGCAGTTCTTTGAAGACAAGTTCATGAAAGTCGAGCATAAGGGCATTCATCTTGATATGCCTGGTTTGAATAAAATTGTTGTTGAAGATAACCTTATGTTGTCGTTACCTTTTGATGAAGAAGAGGTTTTGGAAACATTGACTGATGATGATGGCTATAAGAGTCCCGATCTTGACGGGTTCAATCTTTACTTCTTGAGGTGATATTGGAGTACGGTGAAGAGTGATGTGATGAATTTGGTAAGTCACTTCCATAAATATGCTTTGTTACCTAAAGCCTTGGCTTCCTCTTTTATTACACTCATTCTGAAACAAGATAATCTTCGAAGGTTGGAGCATTTTAGGCCTATTGGTTTGATTGGTTATATATACAAAATTTTATCTAAGTTGTTGGCTTGTAGATTGAGTAACGTAGTTAGTAAGTTGGTTTCATTGTCTCAAATGGAATTTATCTCGGGGAGGCAAATGTTGGATGAGATTTTCTTATGAACAAAGTTCTTGACTTGGCAAGAAGAAGAGATAATAAATGCATAATGTTTAAGGTAGACTTTCAATAGGCATATGACTCCATCGATTGGTACTTTTTAGAGGAGGTGCTAAAGGGTATGAATTTCAATAATACTTGGATCAAATGGATTAGAGGGGGTGCACTGAGTTGTTGCCTTTCGATGATCGTGAATGGTGGTACTGCTAGAGACTTTAAGGCATGTTGTGGTCTTAGGCTAGGTGATCATCTCTCAATATGCCAACGACACGATTCTAGTTAGTGAAGGTTTGTGGAAAGATCTTTTTAACATTAAAGCGTTATTGAGAGGTTTTGAGTTACTATTCGGTCTTCGTATTAACTTTTGGAAGAGTAGTATCTTTGGCATTGAGGTGGATTCTTTATTCTTAAATGGTGTTGTTGCTTTCTTGTCGTGTAATGTGGGAGCTCTTCCTTTTAAGTTTTTGGGTTTGAGATTGGAGGGAACCGTATATGATTCGATTTCTGGAATTTGGTGATTGCAATGTTCAAACGGAGGTTGCTGTCTTGGCATGGAAAACTGCTTTCATTTGGTGGCAGGATTATACTTATTAATTGTGTCATTTCTAACCCACTTATTCATCACTTTTCTTTTTTAAAAGTTTCGTCTAAGGTGTTACAAGAGTTTATTGTCATTTAACGTAGATTCTTGTGGTCGGCTTCATGCGATAGACTTGGTATTAATTGTGTGGGTAAATTGGGAGATTGTTTGCTTGCCTAAGGGTGACGATGGGTTGAGCATAAAGGATTTGTTACAGTTAAATTTAGCATTTATGTTGAAGTGGTTATGGCACTTCCTCCATGTTTCGTCGGCGTTGTCGTTTCGTACAATGGTGTGTCAATATGGATATTTGGCTGACAAAATTATTCTCAAGAAAAAGTTTGGTGCGTTAAGGTATGAATCATTTTGGTTGCGCAATATTGTAAAGATTGGGGTGTTAGTATTTGGGGGAGATTTTTATGACCAGCTATTATGTAAACTTAGTAACAGCGTATGTGTTGCGTTCCACACCCCTGATTGGGGATAATTTTTATGGTAAGGAAAGGAGGAGTACCTTCCATTGATATGAAATCCCTTGACACATCCCCGCTAATCAGTGCGAACTCGATCACCTTTGAATAAATGAGCTCTTGAACTTGATATTTGAACCTCTTACAGTTCTCTACATAATGACCAGGTGCCCCAGAATGGAAAACACACCTGGCACTGGCGTCAAAATCTAGAGGAAGCTTTTTGGGTGTGGCTGTCACGGTGACAAGTTCAACCAGATTAAGCTCGAGCAAACAAAGAAGCAATTGTGCATATGACAACGGAATCAAATCATACTTGGCTTCAGGCGTTTTCGGCATTTGTCCGTAGTTTTTGTCTTTACCTTCCCTTTGATGAACTGGAAGAGTCTGCAAATTGAGATGCTTAGGATCCCAAAGTTGAGGAGAGTTTCCGCGAAACGCTTCCTGATCTTGGAACAAAAGCACTGAACTGGGAGGACCAACAACTTCTGCAGCAGTAAAGGGGACATGGTGCCCTTCTTGGATCTTTGGGGCTTCCCTGGTCTGGTTCTCTTGTTTCTTCAGTTGGTAAACTTTCTCTATCAATAGCATGTGGCCATGGAACAAGGTCTTCATGTCCATCAAGAGTTGTTCCATTCGGATTTTCACTTCAGCTATTTCTGCTCGGCATTGTTCCATGTCCATCTCTTGATGACTGTGATTTAAATTGGCCATTCTGGAGAGTAACCAAATCAGGATGAGAATTTGTCCCCGGACACCTGTAATGAGTGTAAGGATGCATGCAAATGCCATTTTCGATTATTTCCAAGAGATCCATCTGCTTTGATTCCAGTTTGGACATAGGAACATATAATGACATGGTTCATATATGGAATCTTTTGGAAATAGCCGAACATGTATGCTAAAATGCCATGATGTAATGTATGCAACATGCATGTGATCAAGGATCTGATGCTGGTGTTGGGCGGTGAACCAACTGTGGATAGTCACAATAACTTTATCTCTGTATAGATACTTTAAAACTCAAAATCATAGAATCAGATCATATTACTAAACAATACTAGAAAAGTGGGTATGTTGAAGTTTAGGGTTCCTGCAAACCTGTAAATCCTCCCAATCTCACAGGTGTGCTACTCGGGTCAACATCACGGACTCTCAAAGCCGAATAGCAATAATACGTTCACCATTTCTGAGAAACGGATCATGACCAAATCAGGGAATCGGTTTTGCATTATGTACTACTCAGGGAGGTCTCAACTGAGTCCAAGGAAACAAGCATCCCTCATAAGTCCCCATCTTCAAGCACTGAATCGAGAAACAATAGCATATTCATCCCGAAGGGTACAATACTATCGTCATATGATCAGTTTGCCTTAACTGGATTCCTATGAGAGAACCAGGCCATTCTATGCGAGTCCCTAGTGGGCCCTCGGATGCGAGTGGGTTTGCCGACAAATGTGGTCTGCCACTGTCATCACTGGAGAGAGATGTTTCCACAAAGGTTCTTGTAAACACCCCAAATTTGCCCTCCCCCATTCACACCATGTCTTGTGATCATTTCATATGCATAAACTCAATCATAGCATCTCATACCGCATTTTTGATTCATTGCACTGGTTCAAAGTCATCTGCATCTAGGGTTTGTGATCTGAGCAATCCAAAAGCTTCAAGAGCCACTCCAAAGGTCATCAATGTTCAAGCATCATATTGTATGCCCTCGAAGTCAAAAATGCCAAAGAATCACAAGAACTGAAAATGGCATGGAAACGGAGCCAGGTTATGAGGTTCGCGCATATCAAGTTTCATGAAGAAATTCCATGGGGAGGGTATCTAATCAAGGAATGACTTCTGGAACACGTCAGTATAAAATCAGGATATCTGAGGCTCCCGATGACCCGACCAAAGGGTGTTCTTCGTCATTTTTGATTGCGTATGATCTTTATTTGATCATAGAGGATGCCAGAAGTTCACAAGACTGAAGAATTTCGAGCCACTTTGCAAAATTGCCTTGAATTGGAGAACCTGCAAATTCTCATGGCAAGCTTCTGTGTGACTCCAGTGCGACTTCCAATCATCACGCAAGCATGAATCAGGGCCTTAAATTCTGAATGCACCAAAGAATCTCCAAGTTTCACGACTTATGCCTCAAGGGATCACAAAGGGGGCATACTTGTGCCAATTTGCGAAGACCCATGTGACTATGCCTCCACTTGTTGTAATTCCCAAGATCTGATTCATGGGCCTGTGCCACACCAGCTATCCTTACCCATCAAAGACCTTACAAATACGTTTCCTGCAAATCATTTCGATCAACTGGGGTCTCATTGATGATTAAGCGTCACTAAAATTTCAGAGTTGGTTTTAAGATATTTCGAATTCATTTTCAATAAATTGATGAGTTATGGGTTAAACTTATTGCATTTTTGCAAAGAAAAATGATAAGTGTGACTTCTTTGATTCATTGGTTTCAAAAAAAAAGAGGGAAAGGAGAAAAGAAAATTCATGGTATCATGAGGGACTTGGATTCAAAAGGCGATGCATAGAAATTCTTCATTTAAATTGTGATTCCTAAAGTCAAGGATTGTCATGAGAAGTCATTTTAAGGATTAATTGAGTGCTGATTTATGTATGGGATGGTGGTGTTGAGAGATCATCATTTAGTCTTACAACAGGTTATTCAAGGGTTTATCATTTTACAAATCAAACATGTGGTTTAAATACCATTTAAGGGTAATTCAAGTATTGTTCTTACAAGACAAGGCCCGGCTTGCATTCCAAAAGCCCATTCACAAAATTCGATCAATAGTTCATTCACAAGAATAGCCCACTATATTACACAAATAAGGATTGCAAAATGATGATTGTAAGATGATGATTGGTACAAATGTTCTCAAGATAATTAAATCATGTTTCCGGAATAAGAGAGCAGACTTCATCAAAAAAATATGATTTATTCATAAGATTACAAAAAAGAAAGATTTGTTTTGGAATGTGATTCATCATTAAAAAAAACTGCAAGGTGCACTTGAGAACTAGAATTCCAAGAGGGAATGTTGCCCTTTAGAAACTTCAAGTTCACAATCAGGATTACAAAGCAAAATGCATGGACGACTATTGTTTCACCATCGCCTATCCAAGACGCACATGTCTCATATGTCCACCATTCTGGAAGTTTTATTTGAAGTGCAATGAAGAAAGTGAAGAAGGTTAATAGTTGTACTCATGTGCAAGCAATCTCAAAGGCTTCAGTCGGCATCCAATGGGGATAAGTGTGATAAAATTCAGGAGTTAGGAGTCTGACTTCCGGAATACCATTCAGTAAGCATTGCAGCAGGTTTGTATTAGTTTGTTTCTTCGCGAGTTTTCGCATTGAAGTAAACTGAATACAGGATAAGCTTCTAAGAATGTTCCCGAACCTGATAATAAAGAGATGTTGATTCAAGTAAGTCAGTAGCACATCATCTTTGGTATATCAACTGTGAATCAGAAGAGTGTTATACGTATAACTACAACGTACCTAGCACTAAACAAGCGCTAATCGTACCGGCTGCTGTGATCATATGTCAACTGGCGGAATCATACGACGACGCAATGATTGTTTCTGCAATAAACGGATTAGAGCAAGCACAACAAATGATGAAGAAAACACTTTTTGAGGCTTTATACCTTAAATGATAGGCTACAGCAATAACAGTCAGGAATTGACGCCGGCAATGACGTCAACAGCGGCATCAATCTCCTGCAATGTATTCTCCACTTCTGTCGTTTTGTTTCGTCAAAATCAACAGATGAATTCCCAATCCTTCGACTCTCTCTGACTGTCCCATTTCGCTCTTCCCGATCCTCGCTTGATCTACTGCCGGATGACTTTGACGTATCCGCCATCATCAAAGATCCTGTGCCTCCTTTAGTTGCAGACATTATTGGCAAGACGGAAACTCAGTTTGATGCAGGAAATAAGAAAAGAGCAATAGTTCTGGAAAAAAACATTCATACATCGTGTCTTGAAGTCACGGAGCCAGAAGATGATGAAGATAGTAACTTACAACGTAAACGGTTTGAGACAACGCATATCGCAGCTCGTTTCTCTCCGCAATCAGCTCAATTCATTCGACGCTGATATTATTTGCTTCCAAGAGACAAAAATTAGCAGACAAGATGTTACAGCGGATTTGGTTATGGTAGATGGATACGAATCGTTCTTCTCTTGTACCCGAACTTCTCAGAAAGGCCGAACTGGTTACTCCGGTTTTATTACATTTTGTCGACTGAAGAAGGATTCACTGGCCTAATGTGTAACTCTCAAACTGGTGAAGATAAATTGCCACTCTTCATAGAAGATCTTGAGGGTTTTTCAAAAGATGAGATTTTCAGTGTTGATAGTGAAGG
Source organism: Lathyrus aphaca (assembly GCA_963966055.1). Classification (NCBI taxonomy): domain Eukaryota; kingdom Viridiplantae; phylum Streptophyta; class Magnoliopsida; order Fabales; family Fabaceae; genus Lathyrus; species Lathyrus aphaca. The sequence goes on along the minus strand of OZ014520.1, from coordinate 64,896,229 downwards.
GCGATGCGTTTTCACTGATCACAGTCACTTTGGTCTTTTCAATATTTACGGGCCTCGAGCTGGAAGTGATGACACGGAGAGGATTCAGTTTAAACAAGTATTCTACAGGACACTGCAGAAAAGATTGGAGTCCCTCCTGCATCAAGGAAGCAGAATCTTTGTTGTTAGTAGTCTCAATATTGCACCATTTGCAATTGATAGGTGTTATGCAGGGCTTGATTTTGACAATAATGAGTGTAGAAGATGGTTCAGATCGATGTTAATTGAAAATGGAGGCCACTCTTCTGATGTTTTCCGAGCAAAATATCCTGATAAAAGTGATGCATTCACCTGTTGGTCTCAAAGTACGGATGCTGAAGTATTTAACTATGGGAGTAGAATCGATCATATTCTATGTGCTGGTTCATGCTTACATAAATTAGATGACCTGCAATGTCATAGTTTTATAAGATGCCATGTTAAAGAATGTGAAATTATGACACAGTACAAACGGTTCAAACCAGAAAGCAAGCCAAGTGCCCACATGCGGAAGGGAGGAAAGAGTGTTAAACCTGAAGGATCCGATCATGCTCCGGTTATTTTGACTTTGATGGAAATTCCTGAGGTCTCTCTGCATAGTACTCCCTCCTTATCTGCTAGATATGTTCCCATGATTCATGGCGACCAGCAAACTCTAGTTGTCATTGCTGGTGAAAAGACGGGTTTCTGATTCGTGCAAGATGGCACACAGTGACATTTCAGTGGTCAGTACTTCTGAGAGAGTAGAAGAACCAATTGACATAATAGGTTCATCTACCTGTGAATGTGGTTTTCTTCCAAACAAAGGGGCAGAAGGAGCTCTCTTGAAATCAGACACGATGAGCCTCATGAAAATCCCCTGCAAAATTCGAAAATTACCACAATGGTTAGCAGTGAAAATGAGTTTACGGCAGTAAAAAATGAGAGAAACCAATCCAATCCAAGGCCAACTATTTCAGTTCATTTTCAAAACCAAGAGGCATAAACAGACAAAAATCCAGAGCAGAAGTGTCAGCAGGATTGCAGGGCAAAGTTTCACAAAATGGCAAAGACAGTTTCTGTTACGGAAAAGAAGAAGAAGACATAGCCGAATTGAAATTGTTTCAGTTTAAATCAAAATTCTTGAAACCCTAATTCTCACTATAAAAACCAAGGTGAATTCATGAATCAAGCTCTGAATTGAGAGCCGCATCAAAAACAACACACAGAGGAACCCTAATCACAATACACAGCCGCAATTCAAAAGACTCAGATACGAAAGTTCACAAAAAACCTAGCCACCATTCGATTCAGAAAAATCAACATCAACAAGAAGCTGAGAGGTCAAAGAAGAAAGGAGAGAAGAAAACTATACCGAAAGGGCAAGGGAAGCACAATACCAGTCGAAGCATCCCGAATCGGTAACGATTGTTTACTTTCATAATCGAACAATATTTGTTGTTGTCCGTTTCTTGCTCATTCGATTTCGTTCTCGTTGTTGTGTGGATTGATGATTTGTTTACGCTCTAAGTAGGCTTTGGGTTTAGATTCCCAGTTTTTCTCAGAGTGATGTTTCCTATTTGCGATTGAAGAAGCATTTCCGTTTTCACGAACAAATTAGGGCCGTCGTATGTATGCTGTCTTTTGGGTACTTTAAGTTTGCCACTTCCGTTTTGGGGATGAACCGGGTCGGTTTTGACCCAGCCAGCACCACTTAATCCACATGGGCCTACGCGGATACCTCTGCTGGATTGTCCATGTTCATATGTGTTTTGTTTTATTGCTTAATTTTCCTTTTTTTTATATACATACAAAATGAGTTTTTTTTTAAAAACAATGAAATATTTATTTGTTTCTTTTTTAGAATAAGGTATTTATAGATTTAAGTGTTCAACTAAAATATAATTTTTTTTAAAAAAAGGAGGAAGAAAATATTTTTATTATATAGGATAGAGTTTTTTTTTTTAGTTAATTTGTCAACCATTTCCTTTAATTAATTTCATTTTAACTTAGCTATTTATCTTTCGTTCGTTTTCACTTGCACAATAATTCATATCATCTTGTAACTCTCCTAGTATCATGAACATGTTTCTATTTTCGGTTTGCATCCTAATATCAGCTTCACTTTCACTTTGTTTCTTTCTTTCGTGCTAACTTTTCAGGTGGTAAGTACTCCGAGAAGTGAATTTGCCTTCACTTCTCGCATTTCCTTTTCATCCCCTTTGTGCATTTATTGTTACATTTGTTGTATGTGAATTGGAGTGAGCTTGCTCCTCCCTGTTTATTATACCTTCTTTCTTCGAGCAACTTGACTTCTTAAGTGAAGCAAGTTGTCTCGCTTCCCTTCGCTTCTTGATCCTTTCATCTGCTTCCTGGTGGTTCTCTTCGAAGGTATCTCTTGAAAACCTCACAAACCTTAGGAACAACCAAGCATGACAATGATTAGGGTTTCTAATTAGTCCCCCACTTAGTTTTACCTTTGTGTCTCATTGAGTCCTCTCTTCTTACCTCATAATCAGGGACTCAACCCTAAAGGCTTTAAGGCTTTGTGATTAAGCTTATGCCTGCATCCTTCTATTAGGATGGAGTGTATAACTTTAATCCTAAGTGTTAAACCCTTAATGTGTTTAACTCCTTTAATCAATTCACATAATAATCATCAAGACATCACACTTGTAACTTGGGCCTTGCATTAGGGTTCTAATTCTTCCTTAATTGGTTAAGAAGGACTAACCCTAGTGTTAATGGACAAGTCCCCCTCAAGTTGTCTTATAAACCCTAAAAAACATTTCATCATCATATCATTAAATAAAATCCACTTAATCAAAGGCTTGTTTTGTCATGAGTTTAATCCCTAATCATGGATTAAGTTGAGGAGCTTTCCTCAGCTTAAACATTCTCATCTATTATCCTTCTATTAGGATAGTGTAATGAGTCTGTTTAATCCCTGATTATGGCTTAACCTCATTACTTAACACTAAACAAAAACACCAAAAACATCTAAATAATCACAAGTAGGTTAATGATCTTAATCCTACACCAAAGGTGATTAAGTGTGAGAAGCTGACTTCACACTTAAGGTATTCTCATTACCCCTAATCAGAGGGAAGATGTGATGAGTTTACTAACTTATTGGTTTAGGCTTAAGCTCATTAACTTACGACAAACTCTCAAAAGCAATAAAAGACTGAAAACTCAAAAAACAAACAATAATCGTCTCCTCCGGGATTCTTTTCTCATCACCTTCACTCACAAACGAGAACTCGCTTCTTCCGTCTAATGCAAGACAGTTTGCACCTGAGCCAGACAGGTCATACACTTGAGCATAGGCAAGTAAGCAGTTCACAAGTCAATTCATCTTTCAGTCTCTTTGGGTCGAACTACGGTGTTCTGACTTCCTCATTGCACGAGAGGATACGTAGGCATAACTTAACAGTTATCGAACAAAAGTCTCTGTATATTCCCCCTCTTTCTAGCCTCATTCTTTTAGACTCATGATCTTGAGCATTTCATTCCTGTTCTTACACTGACACATCATTTACACACTCCACACTTCTTTTACACTGACACCTGTACATCCCTTTTCCAGCTCTTTTATACACAAATTGCACTGACACTACCCCTTTAAAACACAAATTTTTCAAGCGTGGATCCCGTCGAGTACGGCGGACAATCTGGGTGCTAATACCTTCCCAGGTTGTAACCAACCCCCTTTCTCAGTCTCTCTGGTTCGCAACCGTCTTATCCATCTATTTCTAGGTCTATGCAGCATTGCCTTTCCTCCGGGATAAAAATGCCTAGCTGGCGACTCTTTTCATCTCCAGTGAGTTCACGGCCGTGTGTTCTCATTGTCCCTCTCGCCGACCGTTCGCGTCTGTACCTTTATCAGGGCCAGTCCCATTTATCGGGAGCGACAGCTTGGCGACTCTGCTGGGGACCCTTATACTGCAACCAGGGCTTCTGGTTCTTTTTGTGGGTTCCTCCTAGCGCCTGTTTGATTTGTGTTTACTGGGGTGTTATGTGTTATTTGTGTTTGTATTTGTTTTATTTTGGCTTTATGTACAGTTACTTTATTGCTTTCTTTATAGTTCTGCATATATCATATTGTCATACTGTGCTGGCTGGATCTGTTTGGTTGTTTTGGTGGGTGGGGTTTCTATTGAGCGTTAAGGTCCTATACCTGGGACCTGAGTGACACCTAGGCTAGAGTGGTTCATATTCTTTCCCATTCCATCTCGGTCTGGTGCGGGAATATGAAACACGGTTCAGATATGGGTTTCTTCTTGAGAACTCTGTGTTGCAGATTTCCTGCAGTACTAGGGCTATCTGGGAAGCCTGCTAAGTCTGAATGACCTTTAGTATTGACCTTCAGAAACTGAGGTGAATTAGAGGAGGATCTTTTATGGTTATTGTAAACACTGTACCTCCGGGTTAGAAGTGTTTACACTTCTCATAACTGATCCGAGTCTGAGGATCCTTGTTTTAGAACACCACCTGTGAGGGGGTTGGGCTGTTTACAGGTTTGCAGGTACCCTTGACCTCAGTATACCCTGTTACTTTGTTTGATTAAGAGTACTCCATTTTGGAACAGTTCTTGTGATTTTAACCCTGGACATGTGGCTCTTTATTTGAGTCCCCCCACCTTGGTTACTGGACTTATAGACCTCCATCTAGATTTCTTGAACACACTTGGACTTATATCAGAGCACTTGATCAGATCCAGCTCAGTCACAAACCCTTGCATATCATTTGCATACATCCTCATTGCATCATTTTAACATGTGTTTATTTGTTTTTCAGGGTATCCATCCTATCATTTTGGCTTGGTTTTGACCCCATCATCGGCTTAGACCTATCTTCATCAACACTTGCTTCAGCTATCAGCCACCTGCTTCAGTCACTTGCATCCTCAGTCTCAGCCTATCAGTGGCCCATCTTCAGTATTGTCCTCAGTCCTCATCATCAACACCTATTCTTCATCAACATGGCACCTAAGAAAAGTAACATCTCCTATCACTTCTTTGAGCCTGAGCTAGCTAGCATCAGGAGGATTCAGACCCTGATTACTCCAGACCATATACCACTTTTCAGAGAACATTATGGAGGAATCCTTGATGTGGTTATGGATTTGGACCCTTCACAAAGGAGCTTGATACATACTTGCCTGCAGTTCTATGATCCCCCTTTGAGGTGCTTCACATTTCAGGATTTTCAGTTGGGACCCTTGTTGGAGGAATATTCATCATTGGTTGGTGTACCCATCAGGGGTGGAATCCCCTTCAACCCTGAGATGGTTTTCCCAAGTAATGCGGAGATAGCAAAAGCATTACATCTGGAACCAGTTCTGATTGGGCAGAATTTGACATCTAAAGCTGGAATCTCTAGTTTTCATCTGGATTTCTTGACTTCTCAGGCTAGTCTGAAAGCCTCCCTGGGGGAGTGGAAGGCAGTCTGTGCTCTGTTGGCCCTCAGCATATATGGGGTCATTTTATTTGCGGACGAGCCGAAGTTTGTTAGCAAGAATGCAATCCATCTTTTCGTCCTGAGGAACCCAGTGCCCACTTTACTGGGGGATCTCTACTACTCTGTCCACCAAAGGAATGAAAAGCAAAGGGGAAGATTAGTGAGATGCTGTGCTCCTTTGTTCCATACTTGGTTGCTCAGGCATTTGCCAAAGACTGATGCATTCTTGAATCCCCACCAGCAGAAGAACTGGGCTAGGAGGCTTGTTGCTCTAACCTCAGATGATATCAGATGGTGTACTCAGAGTACTAAGGGCAGAGACATCATTACTAGTTGTGGGCAATTTCCCAATGTGCCTCTGATAGGAGTGAAGGGTTGCATCAACTACAACCCTCTGTTATTCAAAAGACAACTGGGCTATGCATTAGTCCACCCTCCTAAAGCACAGGATCTAGCTGAGACCCTTTATTGTGAGATCAAGCCTAACCTGGACATTGTCCGGCAAGCATCCTGGGCTTGGGACAATGTTCAGACTAAAGGAGTAACCATTCTTGGGAAATGCAACAACGTGGCTTCAGCTCAGTACTATGATTGGTCCCATGCCAGAGCTCAAATTACAGGAATGCCCTTCACTGTTGAAGATATGCCTGGACCTTCCACAACACCACCCCCAGCAACTGTCAGCTTAGAGGAGTTTGAGAAATTGAAAGAAAGGAATGAAAAACTGACTCAAGCTCTACAGAAGACCCTCTGGGAGAGGAGTGATGGTAGGTTGGATATTGAAAGGTTGGAGAAGTTGAAGATAGAGCATCTAGCCAAGATTGAGAAGTCAGAGGATTACATTAGGAAGTCTAGGGCTGGAGAACAGATCCTGAAGAATGCCTGCAAGGAAGCTCAGTTCCAGAAGGCCAGGACTGATTTGTATCTGAAGGAGAGTCAAGCTAGGTGGGTCAGGATCACCGAGGATCGTACTCTGGAAGACAAAAGGACTCAGGACAAGATTGAGCAGTTGGAAGCTAGTGCAAGAGAGCAACAGGAAGCCCTGGCAGCAGCCCAAAGGGAGATCTCAGAGCTGAAGATTAGAGCTGGTGTGAAGAGGTCAAAGGACCAGAGTCAACACAAGAAGCTAGCTGCAGCTATTACTACCAGGAATCTCCTTATCAGGAATCTTACAGAGCGCCCGGCTGATCCTGTGACTGAAGCACTTCTCAAGGAAGTTCAGGAGGATGAGTTTGGTCTTGGTGTTTGACTTTTGTTTGTTGTTGCTTTCATTTCATGTACTTTTCTTTATGTTGTATTTTTGACCCCTCAGAGGGCACATATTGTAAAAACAAACTATGTATCATTTACTTTTTGTAATATATATGCATCAGTCTGCTTTATCTGAATTCTTCAAGACAACATCAACAGCATCTCCTTCAAAGGCCTGGAAGGGTCAAAACCAAGTGCCAAGCCGGATACCTTGGAAACAAATAAGCATAACTGCATTGCATACTAACCTTTTACCTTGTTTTGTAGGTTTTGATTATTTGTTACTAACTCTGTTGTGATGTCAGGAACTATTGCTCGACGACGTGTGTTCCCACTCAACCGTCCACACCGATATCCAACCCGTAACAACCTTCCGGGCATACAAATGGACCAGGTACAACAGGATCTTACGGAGGTCAGGAACCAAATGGCCAATGAGAGACTGGAAATGAGGAACCAGATGACACAATTTATGGAAGTGATGAATGGATTGACACAGAGCCAAGAAAGATTAAGAGCTTTGGTAGAAAGGCAGACTCGGGAAGATGCCCATCTAGGGACTGGCGGAACAAGCAACAATGAGGGGGGTCAGCCTCATGTCAACCCACCTGTGTTCGGCCCTCACCTTCATCCAGAGATCAATATCCCTGCTAATGTACAAGGGAATGCTGCTACAGGAAGGGTACTCCAAGAAGACGCCCAAGAAGATCAGTTCACAGTGATGGGAGCTGGGGATGAGGCCTATGACAGAAGGCTAGATGAAATTGCCGAGAAATTAAGATCCTTGGAGTCTCAAAACTCCTTGGGTTTTGATGTTATGGACATGGGCTTAGTGGACGGGGTCAGGATTCCCCACAAGTTTAAACCTCCGTGCTTTGAGAAGTACAACGGAACCTCCTGTCCACGGACCCACTTGCAATCTTTTCTGGGGAGGCTAAAGGCGTATACCATGGACGAAAAGCTATGGATGTTTTATTTTGAGGATAGCTTAACAGGAGCTTCAAGGGAGTGGTACTCTCATTTGACTAGAGCAACTATCAGTACAACTTGGATATGGCTCCCAACAGGACCTGGCTGAGGCCTTCATTAGACAATACCAGTACAACTTGGATATGGCTCCCAACAGGACCCTTCTGATGGGAATGTCGCAATCATCCAAAGAAAGCTTCCGGGAGTACGCGCAGAGGTGGAGACAGCTGGCTGCTGCTGTCCAACCACCCATGTCGGAGAGAGAGATGGCTGACATGTTTATGAACACCCTCCAAGGAACATACATTGACAGGCTAGCTGCCTTTTCTTCTACCAGCTTCGCTGATGTGGTTATAGCCGGAGAAAGAATTGAGAGCCTGTTAAAGATGGGCAAAATTTCTGACAACGGTGCTAGCTCGTCCAGCAACCCAAGGAAGCCTTTTGTGGGACCTAGAAGGACTGGTGAGACTAGTGCTATCCATACCAACAGGGGCAGACCCCAGTATGATCATAGGTCTGTGGCAGCAGTCACCATTCCCGCGCCAGCTCATCCACCACCAGCTTATCAACCACCGCAACAAAATTATCAGCAACAACCTCAGTACCAGCAACAAACTCAGTATCCTCCTCAGAGGAACTACAACAACGCCAACAGCAACAATCAGCAAAGACCATATCAACAGAGACCTTCTCAGGCCAATAGGGTGATCGATCCGATCCCTATGCCCTATGCAACATTACTGCCACAACTCCTGAAACTCAACCTAGTTGAGCTAAGGACATTGGCACCTCCAGATCCTAATAGTCTACCCAGGAATTACGACTCCAACGCCAGATGTGCTTTTCATTCAAATGCACCTGGCCATAGTACAGAGAAGTGCAGAGCTTTGCACATGAAGGTACAAGACTTGGTAGATTCTAAGGCTCTGAATTTCGCACCACCACCAAATGTTAACAAAAACCCTATGCCACACCACGGAGGTCCCAGAATCAATGCTATTGAAGAAGACAAGCCGTCCTATTTAATAACCAGTGTGGGTCAGATTCGGACACCGTTGGTAGAGATTAAGGCTCAACTCCTCGAATGTCAAATGTTCCCGGGATGTGAGCTAGGGTGTGCTTACTGCAACATTTCAGTGAATGGTTGTGATAACTTGAGGGATGGCATAGATGGTCTCATCCGGAGTGGCCTGCTTCAAATTACAACATCAATTCCAACAAATCCAGCAATCTCATCAGCAACAATTCCAGTATCTCCTACAACTGCAACAACCATTGTTCCCGACAACTCTTCAGCTTCATCAACAAATGTTTCATCTGTCATCTCAACTGACCAGATATCAACAAACATTCCTTCTACAACTTCAGCACCACTTCATTTTGAATCTCCTACAACAACAACACCCATCCTTCCAACAATGTCTCCTACAACGTCAGCAGCAAACAATGAAGATGTCTCAACCGTTACTATTTATTATGATCCTGAAAATAGTTCTGCCTACAACTCTCGAAGTGCTACTCCTATCAGAGCACCAGTCACAATATACTATGATCCACAGACTATCACGGTCCCTGCTGCAGCTGCCATCAGCCCAGTCACTATCACGGTGCCTGGGCCAGTACCTTATGAAAGCAGTAACGCCATCCCTTGGCATTGTCATACCCTAAATTTTGACCAGAAATTTTCAATTTTTGTTCATTTTTAGACGCATTTTGTCGATGTATCAATTTTCAATCATTTTGCATATGTTAGTTTAACGTCTCATTAATCATGCATTTTTATTAGTCAACCTTACCGTTTTAATGATATATTTGTCTTTAGAATTAATTATTTCAATTTTGGAATTTGTCTAGAATGTTGTCTCATTTTTTCAATTTATTATGTTTAAGTTTAATTTTAGTTAACTAATTATATTAGATATTTTAGATTTATTTTATTAATTTTGTTTTCAGTTAAATTTTAATTTAGGTTTTAGAATTAGTGTTAATCTTATTAACCTTTATTTAGATTTCACCTTAACTAATTATTTAATTTGTTTATTTTTTAAGATAGTTTAATTTAGTTTTTTTTATTATCATTATAGTTTTATTATTTAAAGTTTATGATTATTTTAGCTAATTTTGATAAGTTTTATTTAGGTTAGTTTATTGACTTTATGTCATTTTAATTAGTATTCTATTTATTGTTTAGTCTTTACTTTTAAAAAATATAGTTCAGTCTCAATTGTCTCATTACTATACATTTCAACACCAACCAAAGGTTTTGCCTCAACAATGACAGCACATAGCCTACACACAAGCTACACAATACTCCTTTTTTTCTACACATTAGCAGCTTTAAATTTACACCAGAATTAACCCTTACAAAATCTGCATCAAAAAGTGAAAAGAGAATTCTCAATGAAATAGAAAAGTAACCACCAGATATTTTAAAGGGGGACACCGTAGGGACCGAAAAATAACAGGAGGGTAGGACAGATTTTTCAGAAAAAAGCTTCCTCGATAAGACCTTCATTAAAAACCTGAAAAGGGTCAGATAAGGGGGAGGATCAAAATACAGAAAAGAAAGGGTTTTTAATCACAACAAAATTTCACAGACATAGGAGAGGGAGGGTCCGCAAGTTTATCAGAAAAACTTAACACAAAAATATGGAATTTCTGAGTTTGTGAAAAGAAACAGAAAAGTATTGCTATTAATTTTTCCTTACATTCAGCAAGCGAGTTCTTCAATCGCGGCCCTGTTATCCGCTTACCTCAACAAAAGCCTCAAACATCACCACGATCCCTCTTGGACTCTCCTTCAAACACGTCCGCCGTTTCCACACCACCGTCCATTTTCTACCAAAACTGAAGCTGAAACCATACCCTTAAACCTTCTTCCTCCATCACTCATCGACCCTTCAACCATCCATTTTCATTCGTGAAACCAACAAACCCCCCCCAAAACCCTCAATACAGAACCTGTAAACCTCCATCCGATTTCATCTTCACCGAACCCTTTCATTCCTTCATCACTAACCTAACCGCCATCGCTGACCCTCCTCCATCCATAACCCGAAAACCAACGTCCGAAAAACCTCCGCTCCGCCAAACCCACCTTCGACCTCACCCTTCGAACATTGAACCTTCAGACTGAACCAAAACCTTGTCGTGACGAATCCACCGTAACCAATCTCACGACCTACAAAAATCAAAGTTTCCGCCGCGTGAGGGCCAAAGCCGGAAGAAGAAGAAAGAAAAGCAGAAAGTGAAAGAGTCAGAGATTCTTTAGATCAGAACTCACCATAAGCCATCAGTGATCTCGAATCGGTAGTTCTGTTGTTGTTCATTTTCATCTTCGAACTTTATTGTTGTTGTTTGTCGTTTTTTCTCGTTTTTTTTTGTTGTTTTTTCGTCCCTTTGAACATGTGGATTTGATTGAAGATTGTTTTAGGTTTTGGGGTTAGGATTCTGTATTTGAAGAAGACGATTTATCTCTTCGTTGTGTTCTAGCTTTCGTGTAGCGTTCCTTTTGCATTCTGGCTGCAGTGATTCTTTCGGTTAGGGTTTTCAACCCTCATTTTGTTTTGACCAAGCTGGGTCAGTTCAAACCCGACCCACACCCTCCGGTCCGGCCCGTTTGCTTTTGGTCGGTGCCCTTTTGGGCCTATTTGGAAGATCATTTGACTGACTTTGTTCTTGTTTTGCTTCTCCATTTATCTATTTAGTCTTTATAATTTATTTTGATAGAATTCAGTTTTTTTTTCATGATAAAAAAGAGATAATAAACATTGAAAATATCTCAACATTTTTTCTAGAAAAGGGATAATAGATCAATTATTTTTTTTGTTTTTTTGTTTTTTTTTCTTTCATTATTATTTTAAATCTTTATTTTATTTTGTTATTTGATTTATTAAATACCTTATATTTAAATTAGAGAATGTCTTTTTTCTCTTACCTTTCTTTTGATTTTTTTTATTTTTATTTTTTTTATTCTTTTATTTATTATTGTAAGTCATTTTATTTTATTTATTCGTGTCAATTTATTTAGTCGAACGGTAAGAGTCTAGGATTTGTACGACTTTGAATATTTGTTCTCGCGTTATGATTGATATTTTGCTAGATAGATTAAGCATGATCATTGCAAAGTATAATTGTTATAAAAAAAAATATATAATAATTATTTTCTTAATTCGACACCATGTAAAACTCATACGCCCGCATTTGCACACACGTAAGCCGATTATCAAACGGTCGCCGCCTGCACGAAAATTCAATTCATCTTAATTAATTTACGAAAAAAGGAACTCCGGAGTCTAGCACTCCGCACGTTCTAGATTGAATCGCAAATGGGCTAGCCCCACGCGTTGGTTCAATCACCATTCGTATAAAAATAATTCAATTCATCTTAATTAATTTATGGGAAAAAGGAACTCCGGAGTCTAGCATTCCGCACGTTCTGGATTGAACTGCAAATGGGCTAGCCCCACGCGTTGGTTCAATCACCGTTCGTATAAAAATACTTCAATTCATTTAATTTAATTTATGAAAAAAAGGAACTCCGGAGTCTAGCATTCCGCACGTTCTGGATTGAACTGCAAATGGGCTAGCCCCACGCGTTGGTTCAATCACTATTCGTATTCAACAATTCAATAATCTTAAAGGATCAGACATGATTCATCTCCACAGGAAAGTTGTTCCTTCTATCCCCACAAACACAAACAAAAATCTTACAAAAACAATTACTTTCAAAGGAAGAACGTGGCATTGCTTGTCGATCTTATATCCAAGTTTAAAGCTTCTTCCGATTTTATTTATTCTCAAAGAAAGAATGTGGCATTGCTTGTCGATCTTATATCCAAGTTTAAAGCTTCTTTCGATTTCTCGTTCCTCAAACGTTTGTGATGGAATAGGTGAGATACTTCTCTTAAAGATGACGACTTGTCTCTTTCTTTCAAATACAAATTAAAACTTACCAACCAATTCAAATCATTTTCATAATTAAGTAGCGAGTAACTGAACTCCGGAGTCTCGCACTCCGCACGTTCTTGAATGCAACCGCAACATGGGCCAGCCCCCACGCGTGGTTCATTCGCCCTCTCGTTTTAAAACAATTAACAAAGATCAAACATCTTTTCTCAAAACGAACATTGTTTAAATCTTTCTATCTCGCAAACAAGCTAGCGCTTCAGCTTCCTATCGCGAGCAGATAAGCCAACGCTTAGCAGTAGAATGTATTTTCAAACAATCGTTCAATTAAAAAAAACACAAATCGTAGTAGCACGAACTACGAAGCTCTGACTTTCCCATCGCACAAGGGAATACGTAGGCACGGGGATTTTAATCCTTCGCGAGCACAATAAATAAAAATTAACTATCTCTCCGTCACAATAATAAAAAAACTCTAATCTTTCCCTCGTAATAATAAACAGACATCGATACTTAATCATTAAAAGAAGACAATAATAACAAGTTAACATTTAAAGCGCAAACTAGACTAAGCGGTTCCCGTTGAGTACAACGGACGTGAGGGGTGCCTAACACCTTCCCCTTGCGTAACTGACTCCCGAACTTAGATTAGTGGTTTCGTTGACCATTCTTATCCTTTATTTAGGTTGTGTCTATATCTTCCTTTTCTCTTGTAGAATAAATAGAATTAGGTGGCGACTCTGTTGTTTTGTTTTAGGATCGTATTTTTCGAGGTGCGACAGCTGGCGACTCTGCTGGGGATGGAATGCCTTGTGCATAAGAGAGTCGAGCCTAGCTTAGGACAGTTTGCGTTTGTTTGCTGATTTGTTTAATTGTCTTCTTTATTTATTGTTGATATTCTATTTATTGCTTCCTTATTTATTACCTACTCATTATATCTGCCTGTTGGATCTCGGGATATCACGGGTTTGAATTTGTACTTGAGTTCTGAAAAAGAAGAGGGAACACCTAAGTTAGAATTGGATGTTATTAGTGTTAGTCTCCAAGGACTCGCTCCTTGCACGCCTAACATGAAAGCTCCCCCAGATAGTTAGACCTTTCATAGATCTTGTCACAACGCAGCTAGCCTGCCGCGGGACCTGATTCGTGAAAGGGCTGTGATTCTGGGACCCCCTAGAGCCTGTTTCAATTTTGGTAGTTGTGTAATGTTAGGATCCAAGGACTCGCTCCTTGCACGCCTAGCATGAGAACTCCACCCAAGGTAGACCTTATCGTTATTATCGTCACAATGCAGCTAGCCTGCGGCGGGGCGTTAGTACGATAAACGTCCGTGACCTTGAGTATCCTTATACCATCACCATAGAAGCTACCCTGTGAGTGGGCTTTATGGGTAAAGAATTTAGAACTCTCCACTTAAGGCTTACCAGTTAAGAGATTCCAAGTTACTTGTACCTTGGATCCAACACCTTGCCTTTATATCCAAATCTGGAGCTGTTTATGTTTGTGATTTTGAGCATTCTGAGTATTGCATTCATTCGCATCTCATTTGCATTTGCATTTGCATTGCATATCACCTTCCAACGATCCAACTCACACATGTCTTGTTCTCCGTCAGTCAACTGTACTCGACCAGTCACAAGAGAAAGATGGACCAACTTGAGCAGGAAAACAGGGAGCTTAGAAACGAGGTCACCATATTGAGAAATCGTATGGGAATATTCTCAACTACAATGAAGACTCTAATAGACAGCCTTGTGCAGGAGAACACTGAACTCCAGGAAGAGATTCACAGCTTGAAGATTGATAGAGGGCGACTGATTTCTTTGGCCAAAGATCTGGTCATTTTTCAGCGTCGGTCAAATTCTACCTCTACTCGTCAGCGACGTCAGAATCAGCGGAGGTCTCCAAACAGTCCTGAAGGAGCGGCCCATCAGTTTGACCCAATCCCAATGACTTACAGTCAATTGTGGTCTCATTTTGCCCGGAACTCAATAATGACACCCAGAAAGACTAGAGCCACGAGGTCTCGGCCCTGTGGGATCAATCCAAATACCAGTTGTGAGTTTCATGGTGGAGCACTGGGGCATCCGATTGAAGAATGCAAAGTCTTCCAGGAAAAGGTTCAAGAGATGATCGACTACGGGGTGTTGGCTTTCAATGGAGGAATCCCATCTATGGACGGAGTGCCTTTGTGCTGATAGAAAACTCAAGAAAGTCCTTTCTAAATCAGTTTGTTACTGGAGCCTGGGACCAGTTATTCCTCCATACACGATCGTTTCGATGCTTTGGAGCTATCCTCTCAGATGTTTAGCTCGTTTACTGCTTTTCATATGTATTTTGCTATGTTTTGTTAATGCATTTGTTTTGGCATGTAAGAACTTATTTGTTTTGAATGATTAATGCAATGAATATGTTTGTTTTGAAGTAATCCATTCGTATTCACTCATAATGCTTTTTCAACTTTATAATGCCAATATTATCCCATCTCTTGCTTAGGCAGAGAATTGGAGGGAGGATGACGAAATTAAAACACAAATTCTCTAGTTGAATGCTTTTGATTAAAATCCTACTGACGATGTACATGCATTGTTTCAAATTCCCAAACACTGGAGAAATAAGGAGTTAATCCCTAGTCAACCACTTCGAGCCTAGAAGTAGGAGTTTCTTTCAGATATTTCAAAACCTTTTGCTTAACCTGGGGCAGGGTAGTGTTCAGTTAATCTGGTTACACAGTCAAATCATAAGATGAAACATTCCATCAGGGAATCCACTACAATCAATGGCTTGACAGTCACAACTTTCAACCTTCCATTAATTAAAAAAAAAAAAGAGAAAATAAAATCCCGCTAAGTCAAGCACCCAAAAGGAGACTTAGGCAAAAATCAGGGACCAAAGAAAAATTCGAGTTAGAAGAGGCCTTTAAATCCTCAACTCCAAATACATAAGATTTAGTGACCGCCATACCAAAATCAAAGGGTCACCAATATCCACGAAGAATAAATAAGATGACTGTCATTTCAAGCGGACCTTGGAGCATCATCTCTACGCTATCAAGACAAATGTATGTGTCAATTTAGCTGAACCTAGGATTGGAGAATATCACGGAGAGTGGGTGGGCACCAAATAAAATTTGAGCCTTTATCCTTTGTTTCTAAAACCGTGAACCAAACCACATTACAACCCTCAAAAGTCCTAATTGAAGTAGGGTTTATTTCGAAAGCACACTCGATGAGAAAGTGTTTCCCGACTCCCATGAGCTTTGCTCAAAAAATTTGTGTTGGCTTTATAAAAAAAAATGAATATCTCCTCCTAGCTAGTGATTCGGTCACAAGCTATTGTGAAAATCTTTTCAAAAACAAAAAAAACTCCGAGACAAACATGTGTGTTGCATTAGCAGTCCTAACATTAACCTTTTTGCTTGTTAGCATTTGCTTGATATCATAGAAGCCTATGTATGAGTACCAGTGATGAGCTTAATCTCTTGAGATTTGAAACTCTGGTAAGTAGTTGAACAACCATTTCAGAGAATGATCATCCCCAGGGGCAAGTTGTTTGAAGACTCTGCCAGACAGGGGCAGGTTGCCTTAGTACTTCGCCAGCCAGGGGCAGGTTGCCTTAATACTTTGCCAGCCAGGGGCATTTTGCCTGAAGACTCTGCTAGACAGGGGCATGTTGTTGGAATACTTTGTCAGATATGGGCATGTTGCTTGAAGACTTTTCTAAACAGGGGCAAGTCGTTTCCCAATTTGTGCTTACACATTCTTATCATCCCTAAAAGGATAAGTATTGAAGACTCATTTGTGCCAAGTACAGTTAATCTGAGGTAGTGACGTCGAGATTCGACGAATCTCTACAAGAGTTTGAAGACACTAGGGCATCTTGAATATCAAGTCTTCTATAAAATCCTCTTGAGATGATCTCTTCTCATAAATCATTTTGTGGGCGCATGACCACGTGTTCCCCTAAGCAAGACGCTCTTAGGATCTACCTTGCAAGTACTTCCAGATACTGGGGTCCTCACGCCAAGTTGCTATGATGTGTCAGGGGCATGACTCATTATTTTTTGGTGGATTTCGTTTACTATTTAGTGCTTCCAGTGAGTTACTAAGTCTAGTACCCCCAATTGAGCCATGATTCTAGCTTCTCCAGGAATCTGATTTTTCTCTCCCCAACGGAGTACAAAATTTACTTCATCCCAAGCAGACGTAGTTTGTATGGTTGCTTCCTTCTGATGGATGTTGAAGTTAGAAGACTTGCCTGGGTTTATCTTCCCGATTGAAGCATCCTTCTCTCCTCGAAGAGATTCGCGCCTTGTTGCAGGACTTTGCTCCATGGATGGCTCTTTACCCTATCCTCAGTGTTTGTGTACACTTTGATGAGATTGGTCGAGTATTCGTTTGTTGTGATGTTTATTTCATCACCAGTGTATCTCTTGCGTCTGTTTTGTCTGTTTGTCAGCATAAACATAACGCATATACATACATGTACATTAAATGAATTCATATTCATATGCATATTCATGTCGCATTCATTAATGCATACCTCCTTCACCTTGGTCGTGTTTATCCCCAAGTGATGTGTCTCTCTCAAAATAGAGTTGTCAGCTTTAGGCAGAAAATGTACATTCTTTCTAATTCCCCACTGAGTTCTCACCCTCGTGGAAGATTTTTGCTTTAGTACCCCTTTCCACACTTGGAGAGGATTAATCCCCAATTGAGTTTATTCCTCATGGGTTAGTGTCTTGCTTGACAGTTTCTTTCCAGCTCGTTCCTGGATTGAATTTTGGTCGTTGACATCTTTGATGATTGAACTACCAATTGGAAAGTGCATTTATTTTGCACCTTCGGATGCATAATTTCCCAGGAGGAATTTGTTGGAGGCTTCCTTTGAAGACGAATTTTGCTCTCCAGCAGTGTTACTACAACATTCCCTTGGATTACTTATACCCGACAACGAGTGGCAGTCTCTTTATTCGAGAAGCTTGTTTTGTCCTAAAACTTCCAAGTGGAATCAACAGATGGCAGTCTCTTTCCGAGCAGTCGATCCATCCCCAGCGATTCCAGATGGAAAGTAAGTTCATTTGGCGCCTTTGAGTACTTTGTTTCCTAGAAGGAATTGAAGGTTCCCCATTGAAGACAAATTTGTGCTCTCCAGCAGTGTTATAACATTCTCCTGGAGTACTTATACCTGACAACAAGTGGCAGTCTCTTTATCGGAGAAGCTTGTTCTTATCCCTGGACCTCTAATCGGAATCAACAAGTGGCCGTCTCCTTATTTGAGAAGCTTGTTTCTTATCCATAGATTTCCCAGTAAATTAACAGATGACGTTCTCTTTTCGAGCAATTTGTTCATCCTCAACAAGGTTTCCGTTCTATCAAATGGCATCTCCCCTGTTCAGCGGAGAAGTTTGGTATGAATTTATTTTCAACAAATGGCATCTCATCCAGACACGGTGAGAAGTTTGTTCGGCAAATGGCATCTCATCTAGACACGGTGGGAAGTTTGTCGTGATTCCAATTTTCAACAAATGGCATCTCATCCAGTCATGCGCGTCTAATCCCCAGTAGGGTCAAATTTTCTTTCCCAATAGCATTGTAGCCTTTGTCTTGCATCTTCGCATTGCATATCATAGCATTTTCATCTGCATTTTCGGTCAAAATTCCCGGTATTCTGATATTTAATCGCCTTCCACCTTGAATGTTCAAAAAACTTTGTTACTCGCACATTCAGGTTCTAGATGATTAAATAGGGGCAGCTGTCATACCCTAAATTTTGACCAGAAATTTTCAATTTTTGTTCATTTTTAGACGCATTTTGTCGATGTATCAATTTTCAATCATTTTGCATATGTTAGTTTAACGTCTCATTAATCATGCATTTTTATTAGTCAACCTTACCATTTTAATGATATATTTGTCTTTAGAATTAATTATTTCAATTTTGGAATTTGTCTAGAATGTTGTCTCATTTTTTCAATTTATTATGTTTAAGTTTAATTTTAGTTAACTAATTATATTAGATATTTTAGATTTATTTTATTAATTTTGTTTTCAGTTAAATTTTAATTTAGGTTTTAGAATTAATGTTAATCTTATTAACCTTTATTTAGATTTCACCTTAACTAATTATTTAATTTGTTTATTTTTTAAGATAGTTTAATTTAGTTTTTTTTATTATCATTATAGTTTTATTATTTAAAGTTTATGATTATTTTAGCTAATTTTGATAAGTTTTATTTAGGTTAGTTTATTGACTTTATGTCATTTTAATTAGTATTCTATTTATTGTTTAGTCTTTACTTTTAAAAAATATAGTTCAGTCTCAATTGTCTCATTACTATACATTTCAACACCAACCAAAGGTTTTGCCTCAACAATGACAGCACATAGCCTACACACAAGCTACACAATACTCCTTTTTTTCTACACATTAGCAGCTTTAAATTTACACCAGAATTAACCCTTACAAAATCTGCATCAAAAAGTGAAAAGAGAATTCTCAATGAAATAGAAAAGTAACCACCAGATATTTTAAAGGGGGACACCGTAGGGACCGAAAAATAACAGGAGGGTAGGACAGATTTTTCAGAAAAAAGCTTCCTCGATAAGACCTTCATTAAAAACCTGAAAAGGGTCAGATAAGGGGGAGGATCAAAATACAGAAAAGAAAGGGTTTTTAATCACAACAAAATTTCACAGACATAGGAGAGGGAGGGTCCGCAAGTTTATCAGAAAAACTTAACACAAAAATATGGAATTTCTGAGTTTGTGAAAAGAAACAGAAAAGTATTGCTATTAATTTTTCCTTACATTCAGCAAGCGAGTTCTTCAATCGCGGCCCTGTTATCCGCTTACCTCAACAAAAGCCTCAAACATCACCACGATCCCTCTTGGACTCTCCTTCAAACACGTCCGCCGTTTCCACACCACCGTCCATTTTCTACCAAAACTGAAGCTGAAACCATACCCTTAAACCTTCTTCCTCCATCACTCATCGACCCTTCAACCATCCATTTTCATTCGTGAAACCAACAAACCCCCCCCAAAACCCTCAATACAGAACCTGTAAACCTCCATCCGATTTCATCTTCACCGAACCCTTTCATTCCTTCATCACTAACCTAACCGCCATCGCTGACCCTCCTCCATCCATAACCCGAAAACCAACGTCCGAAAAACCTCCGCTCCGCCAAACTCACCTTCGACCTCACCCTTCGAACATTGAACCTTCAGACTGAACCAAAACCTTGTCGTGACGAATCCACCGTAACCAATCTCACGACCTACAAAAATCAAAGTTTCCGCCGCGTGAGGGCCAAAGCCGGAAGAAGAAGAAAGAAAAGCAGAAAGTGAAAGAGTCAGAGATTCTTTAGATCAGAACTCACCATAAGCCATCAGTGATCTCGAATCGGTAGTTCTGTTGTTGTTCATTTTCATCTTCGAACTTTATTGTTGTTGTTTGTCGTTTTTTCTCGTTTTTTTTTGTTGTTTTTTCGTCCCTTTGAACATGTGGATTTGATTGAAGATTGTTTTAGGTTTTGGGGTTAGGATTCTGTATTTGAAGAAGACGATTTATCTCTTCGTTGTGTTCTAGCTTTCGTGTAGCGTTCCTTTTGCATTCTGGCTGCAGTGATTCTTTCGGTTAGGGTTTTCAACCCTCATTTTGTTTTGACCAAGCTGGGTCAGTTCAAACCCGACCCACACCCTCCGATCCGGCCCGTTTGCTTTTGGTCGGTGCCCTTTTGGGCCTATTTGGAAGATCATTTGACTGACTTTGTTCTTGTTTTGCTTCTCCATTTATCTATTTAGTCTTTATAATTTATTTTGATAGAATTCAGTTTTTTTTCATGATAAAAAAGAGATAATAAACATTGAAAATATCTCAACATTTTTTCTAGAAAAGGGATAATAGATCAATTATTTTTTTTGTTTTTTTGTTTTTTTTTCTTTCATTATTATTTTAAATCTTTATTTTATTTTGTTATTTGATTTATTAAATACCTTATATTTAAATTAGAGAATGTCTTTTTTCTCTTACCTTTCTTTTGATTTTTTTTATTTTTATTTTTTTTATTCTTTTATTTATTATTGTAAGTCATTTTATTTTATTTATTCGTGTCAATTTATTTAGTCGAACGGTAAGAGTCTAGGATTTGTACGACTTTGAATATTTGTTCTCGCGTTATGATTGATATTTTGCTAGATAGATTAAGCATGATCATTGCAAAGTATAATTGTTATAAAAAAATATATATAATAATTATTTTCTTAATTCGACACCATGTAAAACTCATACGCCCGCATTTGCACACACGTAAGCCGATTATCAAACGGTCGCCGCCTGCACGAAAATTCAATTCATCTTAATTAATTTACGAAAAAAGGAACTCCGGAGTCTAGCACTCCGCACGTTCTAGATTGAATCGCAAATGGGCTAGCCCCACGCGTTGGTTCAATCACCATTCGTATAAAAATAATTCAATTCATCTTAATTAATTTACGGGAAAAAGGAACTCCGGAGTCTAGCATTCCGCACGTTCTGGATTGAACTGCAAATGGGCTAGCCCCACGCGTTGGTTCAATCACCGTTCGTATAAAAATACTTCAATTCATTTAATTTAATTTATGAAAAAAAGGAACTCCGGAGTCTAGCATTCCGCACGTTCTGGATTGAACTGCAAATGGGCTAGCCCCACGCGTTGGTTCAATCACTATTCGTATTCAACAATTCAATAATCTTAAAGGATCAGACATGATTCATCTCCACAGGAAAGTTGTTCCTTCTATCCCCACAAACACAAACAAAAATCTTACAAAAACAATTACTTTCAAAGGAAGAACGTGGCATTGCTTGTCGATCTTATATCCAAGTTTAAAGCTTCTTCCGATTTTATTTATTCTCAAAGAAAGAATGTGGCATTGCTTGTCGATCTTATATCCAAGTTTAAAGCTTCTTTCGATTTCTCGTTCCTCAAACGTTTGTGATGGAATAGGTGAGATACTTCTCTTAAAGATGACGACTTGTCTCTTTCTTTCAAATACAAATTAAAACTTACCAACCAATTCAAATCATTTTCATAATTAAGTAGCGAGTAACTGAACTCCGGAGTCTCGCACTCCGCACGTTCTTGAATGCAACCGCAACATGGGCCAGCCCCCACGCGTGGTTCATTCGCCCTCTCGTTTTAAAACAATTAACAAAGATCAAACATCTTTTCTCAAAACGAACATTGTTTAAATCTTTCTATCTCGCAAACAAGCTAGCGCTTCAGCTTCCTATCGCGAGCAGATAAGCCAACGCTTAGCAGTAGAATGTATTTTCAAACAATCGTTCAATTAAAAAAAACACAAATCGTAGTAGCACGAACTACGAAGCTCTGACTTTCCCATCGCACAAGGGAATACGTAGGCACGGGGATTTTAATCCTTCGCGAGCACAATAAATAAAAATTAACTATCTCTCCGTCACAATAATAAAAAAACTCTAATCTTTCCCTCGTAATAATAAACAGACATCGATACTTAATCATTAAAAGAAGACAATAATAACAAGTTAACATTTAAAGCGCAAACTAGACTAAGCGGTTCCCGTTGAGTACAACGGACGTGAGGGGTGCCTAACACCTTCCCCTTGCGTAACTGACTCCCGAACTTAGATTAGTGGTTTCGTTGACCATTCTTATCCTTTATTTAGGTTGTGTCTATATCTTCCTTTTCTCTTGTAGAATAAATAGAATTAGGTGGCGACTCTGTTGTTTTGTTTTAGGATCGTATTTTTCGAGGTGCGACAGCTGGCGACTCTGCTGGGGATGGAATGCCTTGTGCATAAGAGAGTCGAGCCTAGCTTAGGACAGTTTGCGTTTGTTTGCTGATTTGTTTAATTGTCTTCTTTATTTATTGTTGATATTCTATTTATTGCTTCCTTATTTATTACCTACTCATTATATCTGCCTGTTGGATCTCGGGATATCACGGGTTTGAATTTGTACTTGAGTTCTGAAAAAGAAGAGGGAACACCTAAGTTAGAATTGGATGTTATTAGTGTTAGTCTCCAAGGACTCGCTCCTTGCACGCCTAACATGAAAGCTCCCCCAGATAGTTAGACCTTTCATAGATCTTGTCACAACGCAGCTAGCCTGCCGCGGGACCTGATTCGTGAAAGGGCTGTGATTCTGGGACCCCCTAGAGCCTGTTTCAATTTTGGTAGTTGTGTAATGTTAGGATCCAAGGACTCGCTCCTTGCACGCCTAGCATGAGAACTCCACCCAAGGTAGACCTTATCGTTATTATCGTCACAATGCAGCTAGCCTGCGGCGGGGCGTTAGTACGATAAACGTCCGTGACCTTGAGTATCCTTATACCATCACCATAGAAGCTACCCTGTGAGTGGGCTTTATGGGTAAAGAATTTAGAACTCTCCACTTAAGGCTTACCAGTTAAGAGATTCCAAGTTACTTGTACCTTGGATCCAACACCTTGCCTTTATATCCAAATCTGGAGCTGTTTATGTTTGTGATTTTGAGCATTCTGAGTATTGCATTCATTCGCATCTCATTTGCATTTGCATTTGCATTGCATATCACCTTCCAACGATCCAACTCACACATGTCTTGTTCTCCGTCAGTCAACTGTACTCGACCAGTCACAAGAGAAAGATGGACCAACTTGAGCAGGAAAACAGGGAGCTTAGAAACGAGGTCACCATATTGAGAAATCGTATGGGAATATTCTCAACTACAATGAAGACTCTAATAGACAGCCTTGTGCAGGAGAACACTGAACTCCAGGAAGAGATTCACAGCTTGAAGATTGATAGAGGGCGACTGATTTCTTTGGCCAAAGATCTGGTCATTTTTCAGCGTCGGTCAAATTCTACCTCTACTCGTCAGCGACGTCAGAATCAGCGGAGGTCTCCAAACAGTCCTGAAGGAGCGGCCCATCAGTTTGACCCAATCCCAATGACTTACAGTCAATTGTGGTCTCATTTTGCCCGGAACTCAATAATGACACCCAGAAAGACTAGAGCCACGAGGTCTCGGCCCTGTGGGATCAATCCAAATACCAGTTGTGAGTTTCATGGTGGAGCACTGGGGCATCCGATTGAAGAATGCAAAGTCTTCCAGGAAAAGGTTCAAGAGATGATCGACTACGGGGTGTTGGCTTTCAATGGAGGAATCCCATCTATGGACGGAGTGCCTTTGTGCTGATAGAAAACTCAAGAAAGTCCTTTCTAAATCAGTTTGTTACTGGAGCCTGGGACCAGTTATTCCTCCATACACGATCGTTTCGATGCTTTGGAGCTATCCTCTCAGATGTTTAGCTCGTTTACTGCTTTTCATATGTATTTTGCTATGTTTTGTTAATGCATTTGTTTTGGCATGTAAGAACTTATTTGTTTTGAATGATTAATGCAATGAATATGTTTGTTTTGAAGTAATCCATTCGTATTCACTCATAATGCTTTTTCAACTTTATAATGCCAATATTATCCCATCTCTTGCTTAGGCAGAGAATTGGAGGGAGGATGACGAAATTAAAACACAAATTCTCTAGTTGAATGCTTTTGATTAAAATCCTACTGACGATGTACATGCATTGTTTCAAATTCCCAAACACTGGAGAAATAAGGAGTTAATCCCTAGTCAACCACTTCGAGCCTAGAAGTAGGAGTTTCTTTCAGATATTTCAAAACCTTTTGCTTAACCTGGGGCAGGGTAGTGTTCAGTTAATCTGGTTACACAGTCAAATCATAAGATGAAACATTCCATCAGGGAATCCACTACAATCAATGGCTTGACAGTCACAACTTTCAACCTTCCATTAATTAAAAAAAAAAAGAGAAAATAAAATCCCGCTAAGTCAAGCACCCAAAAGGAGACTTAGGCAAAAATCAGGGACCAAAGAAAAATTCGAGTTAGAAGAGGCCTTTAAATCCTCAACTCCAAATACATAAGATTTAGTGACCGCCATACCAAAATCAAAGGGTCACCAATATCCACGAAGAATAAATAAGATGACTGTCATTTCAAGCGGACCTTGGAGCATCATCTCTACGCTATCAAGACAAATGTATGTGTCAATTTAGCTGAACCTAGGATTGGAGAATATCACGGAGAGTGGGTGGGAACCAAATAAAATTTGAGCCTTTATCCTTTGTTTCTAAAACCGTGAACCAAACCACATTACAACCCTCAAAAGTCCTAATTGAAGTAGGGTTTATTTCGAAAGCACACTCGATGAGAAAGTGTTTCCCGACTCCCATGAGCTTTGCTCAAAAAATTTGTGTTGGCTTTATAAAAAAAAATGAATATCTCCTCCTAGCTAGTGATTCGGTCACAAGCTATTGTGAAAATCTTTTCAAAAACAAAAAAAACTCCGAGACAAACATGTGTGTTGCATTAGCAGTCCTAACATTAACCTTTTTGCTTGTTAGCATTTGCTTGATATCATAGAAGCCTATGTATGAGTACCAGTGATGAGCTTAATCTCTTGAGATTTGAAACTCTGGTAAGTAGTTGAACAACCATTTCAGAGAATGATCATCCCCAGGGGCAAGTTGTTTGAAGACTCTGCCAGACAGGGGCAGGTTGCCTTAGTACTTCTCCAGCCAGGGGCAGGTTGCCTTAATACTTTGCCAGCCAGGGGCATTTTGCCTGAAGACTCTGCTAGACAGGGGCATGTTGTTGGAATACTTTGTCAGATATGGGCATGTTGCTTGAAGACTTTTCTAAACAGGGGCAAGTCGTTTCCCAATTTGTGCTTACACATTCTTATCATCCCTAAAAGGATAAGTATTGAAGACTCATTTGTGCCAAGTACAGTTAATCTGAGGTAGTGACGTCGAGATTCGACGAATCTCTACAAGAGTTTGAAGACACTAGGGCATCTTGAATATCAAGTCTTCTATAAAATCCTCTTGAGATGATCTCTTCTCATAAATCATTTTGTGGGCGCATGACCACGTGTTCCCCTAAGCAAGACGCTCTTAGGATCTACCTTGCAAGTACTTCCAGATACTGGGGTCCTCACGCCAAGTTGCTATGATGTGTCAGGGGCATGACTCATTATTTTTTGGTGGATTTCGTTTACTATTTAGTGCTTCCAGTGAGTTACTAAGTCTAGTACCCCCAATTGAGCCATGATTCTAGCTTCTCCAGGAATCTGATTTTTCTCTCCCCAACGGAGTACAAAATTTACTTCATCCCAAGCAGACGTAGTTTGTATGGTTGCTTCCTTCTGATGGATGTTGAAGTTAGAAGACTTGCCTGGGTTTATCTTCCCGATTGAAGCATCCTTCTCTCCTCGAAGAGATTCGCGCCTTGTTGCAGGACTTTGCTCCATGGATGGCTCTTTACCCTATCCTCAGTGTTTGTGTACACTTTGATGAGATTGGTCGAGTATTCGTTTGTTGTGATGTTTATTTCATCACCAGTGTATCTCTTGCGTCTGTTTTGTCTGTTTGTCAGCATAAACATAACGCATATACATACATGTACATTAAATGAATTCATATTCATATGCATATTCATGTCGCATTCATTAATGCATACCTCCTTCACCTTGGTCGTGTTTATCCCCAAGTGATGTGTCTCTCTCAAAATAGAGTTGTCAGCTTTAGGCAGAAAATGTACATTCTTTCTAATTCCCCACTGAGTTCTCACCCTCGTGGAAGATTTTTGCTTTAGTACCCCTTTCCACACTTGGAGAGGATTAATCCCCAATTGAGTTTATTCCTCATGGGTTAGTGTCTTGCTTGACAGTTTCTTTCCAGCTCGTTCCTGGATTGAATTTTGGTCGTTGACATCTTTGATGATTGAACTACCAATTGGAAAGTGAATTTATTTTGCACCTTCGGATGCATAATTTCCCAGGAGGAATTTGTTGGAGGCTTCCTTTGAAGACGAATTTTGCTCTCCAGCAGTGTTACTACAACATTCCCTTGGATTACTTATACCCGACAACGAGTGGCAGTCTCTTTATTCGAGAAGCTTGTTTTGTCCTAAAACTTCCAAGTGGAATCAACAGATGGCAGTCTCTTTCCGAGCAGTCGATCCATCCCCAGCGATTCCAGATGGAAAGTAAGTTCATTTGGCGCCTTTGAGTACTTTGTTTCCTAGAAGGAATTGAAGGTTCCCCATTGAAGACAAATTTGTGCTCTCCAGCAGTGTTATAACATTCTCCTGGAGTACTTATACCTGACAACAAGTGGCAGTCTCTTTATCGGAGAAGCTTGTTCTTATCCCTGGACCTCTAATCGGAATCAACAAGTGGCCGTCTCCTTATTTGAGAAACTTGTTTCTTATCCATAGATTTCCCAGTAAATTAACAGATGACGTTCTCTTTTCGAGCAATTTGTTCATCCTCAACAAGGTTTCCGTTCTATCAAATGGCATCTCCCCTGTTCAGCGGAGAAGTTTGGTATGAATTTATTTTCAACAAATGGCATCTCATCCAGACACGGTGAGAAGTTTGTTCGGCAAATGGCATCTCATCTAGACACGGTGGGAAGTTTGTCGTGATTCCAATTTTCAACAAATGGCATCTCATCCAGACAAGGTGAGAAGTTTGTTCGGCAAATGGCATCTCATCTAGACACGGTGGGAAGTTTGTCGTGATTCCAATTCTATCAAATGGCTATCTCTTCCATACAAGTCGAGAAGTTTGATATGAATCCCTTTATTTTTCCAACAAATGGCTATCTCTTCCAGACAAGTTGAGAAGTTTGTTGTGAATTTTCCAATTTCCGTCAAATGGCCATCTCTTCCATACAAGTCGAGAAGTTTGAGCGTGAAGTTGTTCTATCAAATGGCTATCTCTTCCATACAAGTCGAGAAGTTTGATATGAATCTCTTTTATTTTTCCGTCAAATGGCCATCTCTTCCATACAAGTCGAGAAGTTTGAGCGTGAAGTTGTTCCTCCATCATATGGTTGTCTCTTTCAGAGAAAGGGAAGTATGAGGAGGGTTCTATTCAACGGTATCCTTAGTTGAATCCCGACAGAAGATTTAACAATATGTGTTTCCTTTTATTTCTGGCAAGTCTCGGCAGAAGATTTCCAGTCTACCTCGGCAGAAGGTATTTACTTTGTATGATCTCGACAATGGCATCCTTAGTTAAATCTCGGCAGAAGATTTGGCGACAGGTGTATTCTCTGGTAATCTCGGCAGTAGATTTTTGGTTCATTTTGATACCTCGGCAGAAGGTATCTCATTCTTAGATTCTCTGGTAATCTCGGCAGAAGATCTCCAGCAGATTTCGAAAGATTTTGTGTTCTTACCAAGATCTCGGCAGTAGATTTTTGGTACATTTTAGGATACCTCGGCAGAAGGTATTCCATTTTTTTAGATTCTCTAGTCATCTCGGCAGTTAGATCTCCAGTAGACTTCGGAATAATTGGTTTTCGTTTCAGAATCTCGGCAGTAGATTTCTGTTTCGTTTTCGATACACCAACAGAAGGTTCTTCCAAATGAGGTTTTAAATCTCGACAGTAGATTTCCTCAAAGTGGAATGTTTGTTCAAAGATTTCGAGTCATCTTGGGATTCGCAGACGATTGTCGTCTGGCTTCGTTCAAGATAATTTCCTCGTGTGGTCTATACTCCAGTCATGCGCGTCTAATCCCCAGTAGGGTCAAATTTTCTTTCCCAATAGCATTGTAGCCTTTGTCTTGCATCTTCGCATTGCATATCATAGCATTTTCATCTGCATTTTCGGTCAAAATTCCCGGTATTCTGATATTTAATCGCCTTCCACCTTGAATGTTCAAAAAACTTTGTTACTCGCACATTCAGGTTCTAGATGATTAAATAGGGGCAGCTGTCATACCCTAAATTTTGACCAGAAATTTTCAATTTTTGTTCATTTTTAGACGCATTTTGTCGATGTATCAATTTTCAATCATTTTGCATATGTTAGTTTAACGTCTCATTAATCATGCATTTTTATTAGTCAACCTTACCATTTTAATGATATATTTGTCTTTAGAATTAATTATTTCAATTTTGGAATTTGTCTAGAATGTTGTCTCATTTTTTCAATTTATTATGTTTAAGTTTAATTTTAGTTAACTAATTATATTAGATATTTTAGATTTATTTTATTAATTTTGTTTTCAGTTAAATTTTAATTTAGGTTTTAGAATTAATGTTAATCTTATTAACCTTTATTTAGATTTCACCTTAACTAATTATTTAATTTGTTTATTTTTTAAGATAGTTTAATTTAGTTTTTTTTATTATCATTATAGTTTTATTATTTAAAGTTTATGATTATTTTAGCTAATTTTGATAAGTTTTATTTAGGTTAGTTTATTGACTTTATGTCATTTTAATTAGTATTCTATTTATTGTTTAGTCTTTACTTTTAAAAAATATAGTTCAGTCTCAATTGTCTCATTACTATACATTTCAACACCAACCAAAGGTTTTGCCTCAACAATGACAGCACATAGCCTACACACAAGCTACACAATACTCCTTTTTTTCTACACATTAGCAGCTTTAAATTTACACCAGAATTAACCCTTACAAAATCTGCATCAAAAAGTGAAAAGAGAATTCTCAATGAAATAGAAAAGTAACCACCAGATATTTTAAAGGGGGACACCGTAGGGACCGAAAAATAACAGGAGGGTAGGACAGATTTTTCAGAAAAAAGCTTCCTCGATAAGACCTTCATTAAAAACCTGAAAAGGGTCAGATAAGGGGGAGGATCAAAATACAGAAAAGAAAGGGTTTTTAATCACAACAAAATTTCACAGACATAGGAGAGGGAGGGTCCGCAAGTTTATCAGAAAAACTTAACACAAAAATATGGAATTTCTGAGTTTGTGAAAAGAAACAGAAAAGTATTGCTATTAATTTTTCCTTACCTTCAGCAAGCGAGTTCTTCAATCGCGGCCCTGTTATCCGCTTACCTCAACAAAAGCCTCAAACATCACCACGATCCCTCTTGGACTCTCCTTCAAACACGTCCGCCGTTTCCACACCACCGTCCATTTTCTACCAAAACTGAAGCTGAAACCATACCCTTAAACCTTCTTCCTCCATCACTCATCGACCCTTCAACCATCCATTTTCATTCGTGAAACCAACAAACCCCCCCCCCCCAAACCCTCAATACAGAACCTGTAAACCTCCATCCGATTTCATCTTCACCGAACCCTTTCATTCCTTCATCACTAACCTAACCGCCATCGCTGACCCTCCTCCATCCATAACCCGAAAACCAACGTCCGAAAAACCTCTGCTCCGCCAAACCCACCTTCGACCTCACCCTTCGAACATTGAACCTTCAGACTGAACCAAAACCTTGTCGTGACGAATCCACCGTAACCAATCTCACGACCTACAAAAATCAAAGTTTCCGCCGCGTGAGGGCCAAAGCCGGAAGAAGAAGAAAGAAAAGCAGAAAGTGAAAGAGTCAGAGATTCTTTAGATCAGAACTCACCATAAGCCATCAGTGATCTCGAATCGGTAGTTCTGTTGTTGTTCATTTTCATCTTCGAACTTTATTGTTGTTGTTTGTCGTCTTTTCTCGTTTTTTTGTTGTTGTTTTTTCGTCCCTTTGAACATGTGGATTTGATTGAAGATTGTTTTAGGTTTTGGGGTTAGGATTCTGTATTTGAAGAAGACGATTTATCTCTTCGTTGTGTTCTAGCTTTCGTGTAGCGTTCCTTTTGCATTCTGGCTGCAGTGATTCTTTCGGTTAGGGTTTTCAACCCTCATTTTGTTTTGACCAAGCTGGGTCAGTTCAAACCCGACCCACACCCTCCGATCCGGCCCGTTTGCTTTTGGTCGGTGCCCTTTTGGGCCTATTTGGAAGATCATTTGACTGACTTTGTTCTTGTTTTGCTTCTCCATTTATCTATTTAGTCTTTATAATTTATTTTGATAGAATTCAGTTTTTTTTTCATGATAAAAAAGAGATAATAAACATTGAAAATATCTCAACATTTTTTCTAGAAAAGGGATAATAGATCAATTATTTTTTTTGTTTTTTTGTTTTTTTTTTCTTTCATTATTATTTTAAATCTTTATTTTATTTTGTTATTTGATTTATTAAATACCTTATATTTAAATTAGAGAATGTCTTTTTTCTCTTACCTTTCTTTTGATTTTTTTTATTTTTATTTTTTTTATTCTTTTATTTATTATTGTATGTCATTTTATTTTATTTATTCGTGTCAATTTATTTAGTCGAACGGTAAGAGTCTAGGATTTGTACGACTTTGAATATTTGTTCTCGCGTTACGATTGATATTTTGCTAGATAGATTAAGCATGATCATTGCAAAGTATAATTGTTATAAAAAAAAATATATAATAATTATTTTCTTAATTCGACACCATGTAAAACTCATACGCCCGCATTTGCACACACGTAAGCCGATTATCAAACGGTCGCCGCCTGCACGAAAATTCAATTCATCTTAATTAATTTACGAAAAAAGGAACTCCGGAGTCTAGCACTCCGCACGTTCTGGATTGAATCGCAAATGGGCTAGCCCCACGCGTTGGTTCAATCACCATTCGTATAAAAATAATTCAATTCATCTTAATTAATTTACGGGAAAAAGGAACTCCGGAGTCTAGCATTCCGCACGTTCTGGATTGAACTGCAAATGGGCTAGCCCCACGCGTTGGTTCAATCACCGTTCGTATAAAAATACTTCAATTCATTTAATTTAATTTATGAAAAAAAGGAACTCCGGAGTCTAGCATTCCGCACGTTCTGGATTGAACTGCAAATGGGCTAGCCCCACGCGTTGGTTCAATCACTATTCGTATTCAACAATTCAATAATCTTAAAGGATCAGACATGATTCATCTCCACAGGAAAGTTGTTCCTTCTATCCCCACAAACACAAACAAAAATCTTACAAAAACAATTACTTTCAAAGGAAGAACGTGGCATTGCTTGTCGATCTTATATCCAAGTTTAAAGCTTCTTCCGATTTTATTTATTCTCAAAGAAAGAATGTGGCATTGCTTGTCGATCTTATATCCAAGTTTAAAGCTTCTTTCGATTTCTCGTTCCTCAAACGTTTGTGATGGAATAGGTGAGATACTTCTCTTAAAGATGACGACTTGTCTCTTTCTTTCAAATACAAATTCAAACTTACCAACCAATTCAAATCATTTTCATAATTAAGTAGCGAGTAACTGAACTCCGGAGTCTCGCACTCCGCACGTTCTTGAATGCAACCGCAACATGGGCCAGCCCCCACGCGTGGTTCATTCGCCCTCTCGTTTTAAAACAATTAACAAAGATCAAACATCTTTTCTCAAAATGAACATTGTTTAAATCTTTCTATCTCGCAAACAAGCTAGCGCTTCAGCTTCCTATCGCGAGCAGATAAGCCAACGCTTAGCAGTAGAATGTATTTTCAAACAATCGTTCAATTAAAAAAAACACAAATCGTAGTAGCACGAACTACGAAGCTCTGACTTTCCCATCGCACAAGGGAATACGTAGGCACGGGGATTTTAATCCTTCGCGAGCACAATAAATAAAAATTAACTATCTCTCCGTCACAATAATAAAAAAACTCTAATCTTTCCCTCGTAATAATAAACAGACATCGATACTTAATCATTAAAAGAAGACAATAATAACAAGTTAACATTTAAAGCGCAAACTAGACTAAGCGGTTCCCGTTGAGTACAACGGACGTGAGGGGTGCCTAACACCTTCCCCTTGCGTAACTGACTCCCGAACTTAGATTAGTGGTTTCGTTGACCATTCTTATCCTTTATTTAGGTTGTGTCTATATCTTCCTTTTCTCTTGTAGAATAAATAGAATTAGGTGGCGACTCTGTTGTTTTGTTTTAGGATCGTATTTTTCGAGGTGCGACAGGCATTACGGCTCTGATCTATACTGCGGAGGACAGAGATGAGAATCCTTTGAGAATCCTCTGATCTATACTGCGGAGGACAGGATCAAGCTATTAAGGAAACTTTGAAAACATCCTTTGATCAAGAAGTTGATGAGTTCATGAGAATCATCAAGAAGAGTGATTACAAAATAGTGGATCAGCTTCACCAGACGCCTTCCAAGATCTCCATTCTGTCATTGCTTATGTGCTCCGAAGCCCATCGGAATGCACTACTCAAAGTCTTGCACGCAGCTTACGTGCCTGAAGAGATCACCGTTAATCGGTTGGAAACTGTGGTAGGAAATGTTACTGCTAGCAATGGACTAGGGTTTACCAACACTGATTTGACTACGGAAGGCCGCAATCATAACAAGGCTTTGCACATCACCATGGAATGTAAAGGTGCAGTCCTTTCCCATGTGCTGGTAGACACATGATCATCCGTCAATGTCTTACCTAAAAAAGCCCTTGTGAAGCTAGAGTATGAAGGATTGGCATTGCGTCCCAGTAACCTGGTAGTAAGAGCCTTTGATGGTTCTAAGAGATCGGTTCTAGGAGAAATTGAGTTGCCCGTAACGATTGGCCCACAAACTTTCAAAACGACCTTCTACGTGATGGACATTCAGCCTGCCTACAGCTGTTTGTTGGGTAGACCATGGATTCATGCCGCTGGCGCAGTTACGTCTACCCTTCACCAGAAGTTAAAATTCGAGTGGGAGGGTCAAGTCGTTACTATCTGCGGAGAGGAGGATATTTTTGTCAGCCATCTGGCTACCTACAAGTATATCAAGATGGATGGGGAGATCCATGAAACAATGAGTCAAGGGTTTGAGGCCTTGAACGTAAATGAAGCATCCGCTGTACCTGGAATCTCCATGGCATCTTATCAACAAGCCCGGAAGGTTGTTGAAGAAGGAACTGCCCAAGGCTGGGGCAAGGTTTTATCTGTGGAGAAGAAGAAAGACAAATTTGGGTTGGGT
Organism: Lathyrus aphaca; assembly: GCA_963966055.1. Lineage (NCBI taxonomy): Eukaryota > Viridiplantae > Streptophyta > Magnoliopsida > Fabales > Fabaceae > Lathyrus > Lathyrus aphaca. The sequence goes on along the minus strand of OZ014520.1, from coordinate 64,862,788 downwards.
TACAAACCAACTCAACGAGATCAAGCGGAGGCTGCTAAGGAGCCCAATTTTGTTAGTGGGGGGATGCTCACCCCCGATGCTGTCAACAACTTGGAAGACGAGGATGAAAGCGACCGCAACCTGGAAAGTTGGATCCGTCCAAAGATCCCGGGGAGCAGTATCTCAAACTGGTCTTCCCAGGAAGTTATAAGAGTTACTCATGCAGAGTAATTTTTATTTCCTGTATTTTTATAGCATGCATCAAGTCTTGTATCTTGCCCAAGATGACAAGACTCATTTTGTAATCGGGCCATCTGTACTTTTTGTGCAACAAGATTAATCAATGAAATATCAGACATCTTTTGCAAATGAGTCTCTTTTTCTTTTCTGCTCACTGTTTTTCCATTTTTCTTTTTGTACAAAAAATAAATGGCAATGCTTTCAAAATGACAACTTTATTTCACTTTTCTAAACAAGATTAAAATCAATCACTAAAATGAACAAACTGAACCCTTGCAGAGAGTGCCTTCCAGACCGCACCGACATTGACACGGCTATGACTTCGTATGACTTTGACAATCCAATCAATCAAGCTGATGAAGGGGTTGAAGAAGAGTATGAGCTTCCTGAAGAGCTAGCCAGGTTGTTGAGACAAGAGGAGAAGGTCATCACTCCTCATCAGGAGGAGGTCGAAACGATTAATCTTGGTACAGATGAAGAGGTGAAAGCAGTTAAAATCGGGGCCTGCTTACAAGACTCAGTGAAGAGACAACTGATTGATCTGCTTCAAGAATATGTGGATGTGTTTGCTTGGTCTTATCAAGACATGCCAGGGTTGGACACCGACATTGTTGTACACAAGCTTCCTTTAAGAGAGGAATGCCCACCGGTTAAACAGAAACTGCGCCGTACTCGCCCAGACATGGCAATGAAAATCAAGGAAGAGGTACAAAAGCAGTGGGACGCCGGATTCCTTGTTGTGACTAGCTATCCGCCGTGGGTTGCTAATATAGTACCTGTGACTAAGAAGGACGGCAAAGTAAGAATGTGTGTTGACTACCGGGATCTGAACAGAGCTAGCCCGAAGGATGATTTCCCATTACCTCACATTGACGTATTGGTGGATAACACGGCTCAGTTCTCGGTATTCTCCTTCATGGATGGATTTTCAGGATACAACCAGATCAAGATGTCACCTGAAGACATGGAGAAGACGACCTTCATCACACCCTGGGGCACGTTCTGTTACAAGGTGATGCCATTCGGATTGAAGAATGCTGGTGCAACATATCAACGGGCTATGGTGACATTATTCCACGATATGATCCATAAAGAAATCGAATGTTATGTGGATGACATGATCGCCAAGTCCCTCACTGAAAAAGACCACCTGGTAAATCTGCTGAAGCTATTTAAGCGTCTGAGGAAGTACCAATTGAAGCTGAACCCCAACAAGTGCACATTCGGGGTGCGATCTGGTAAGCTGCTGGGATTTATTGTAAGCGAGAAAGGGATTGAAGTTGACCCTGATAAAGTCAAAGCCATTCAAGAAATTCCTGCACCGAAGACTGAGAAGGAAGTTCGAGGTTTCCTAGGTAGATTGAACTACATCTCACGGTTCATATCTCATCTTACGGCAACTTGTGAACCTTTGTTCAAGCTATTGAGAAAGGAACAGACTGTCAGGTGGAATGAAGATTGCCAGAAGGCTTTTGACAAGATCAAGGAGTACTTGCAAGAACCTCCAATCCTCATGCCTCCAGTTGAAGGAAGACCTCTAATCATGTACTTGACAGTATTAGAAGAGTCAATGGGGTGTGTGTTGGGCCAGCATGACGAGTCTGGTTGAAAAGAGTATGCAATATACTACCTGAGCAAAAAGTTTACCGACTGTGAACAACGTTATTCATTGCTCGAGAAAACTTGCTGTGCTTTAGCGTGGGCTGCTCGCCGACTGAGACAGTATATGTTGACCCACACTACCTTATTGATCTCAAAGATGGACCCAGTCAAGTACATATTTGAGAAGCCAGCACTTACCGGACGGATTGCAAGATGGCAAATGATCCTCACAGAATATGACATCCAGTACACCTCTCAGAAAGCCATCAAGGGCAGTGTATTGTCTGAATATCTTGCTGAGCAACCTATTGATGATTACCAGCCTATGAGATTTGACTTCCCTGATGAAGACATCATGTTTCTGAAAGCAAAAGATCATGAAGAGCCTGTTCACACTGAAGGGCCCGACCCGGAAGAGGAATGGACTATGATGTTTGACGGGGCTGTTAATATGAATGGTCGTGGTGTTGGTGCAGTACTCATTACACCTAAAGGAGTTCACATGTCTTTCCCGGCAAAGCTCACTTTTAACTGCACTAACAACGAAGCCGAATACGAAGCTTGTATTATGGGTCTTGAGGAAGCCATTGACCTCAGGATCAAGACTTTGACCGTATTCGGAGATTCAGCCCTGGTAATCAATCAAACCAATGGCAAATGGTACACGCACCAAGATCATCTGATACCTTACAGGGATTATACAAGGAGGCTATTGACTTTTTTCACAATAGTCAAGCTTGAGTATATCCCTCGGGATGAGAATCAGTTTGCAGATGCTCTGGCTACCATTTCATCAATGATCAAAATTCAGGCTGCCAACTTTGTACCTCAGATATCAGTGTCCAGACTTGATAGACCAGCGTACGTGTTCGCAGCAGATGTTGTCAAAGACGATAAGCCTTGGTTCCATGACATTAAGTGCTTCTTGGAGGACCAAACATACCCATCTGGGGCATCTTCCAATGATAAGAAGACTTTGAGAAGGCTTGCCGGTAGTTTCTTCCTGAATACTGATGGTTCCCTATACAAGAGGAACTTTGATATGGTACTCCTCAGATGCGTTGACAAAACGGAAGCAGACTTGTTAATGCATGAAGTGCACGAAGGATCCTTTGGTACCCATGCAGGAGGGCATGCCATGGCCAAGAAGTTGCTAAGATCAGGGTATTATTGGATCACAATGGATACAGACTGTTGTGCCTACGCCAGAAAATGCCATAAATGCCAGATTTATGCGGACAAGGTGCATGTGCCGCCCAATCCTTTGAATATAATGTCTTCACCCTGGCCTTTTGCCATGTGGGGCATTGATATGATTGGCAAGATTGAACCGACTGCTTCGAATGGCCACAGATTCATCTTGGTTGCCATTGACTATTTCACCAAGTGGGTCGAAGCAGCTTCCTATGCCAATGTTACAAGGCAAGTGGTAGCCCGATATCTGAAGAGAGATATCATCTGTCGATACGGGGTTCCCGAGCGAATCATTACTGATAATGGTTCCAATCTAAACAACAAGATGATCGCTGAGTTATGCCGGGACTTCAAGATCCAACACCACAATTCTTCTCCTTACAGGCCAAAGATGAATGGCGCTGTTGAGGCAGCTAATAAGAATATCAAGAAGATTGTGCAGAAGATGGTAGTCACCTACAAAGACTGGCATGAGATGCTACCGTTCGCCTTGCATGGGTACCGCACGTCAATCAGAACATCCACCGGGGCAACACCGTATCAACTTGTGTATGGTATGGAAGCAGTCCTACCGGTTGAAGTTGAATTAACCTCTCTACGGGTACTGATGGATGTTAAGCTGAACGAAGCAGAATGGGTCCGGTCCCGATACGAACAACTGAGCCTGATTGAAGAGAAAAGGTTGGCTGCAATCTGTCATGGGCAGTTATATCAGAAAAGAATGAAGAAAGCCTTCGATCAGAAAGTCAGACACCGAGAGTACCAAGTAGGAGATCTTGTGCTGAAAAGAATCCTTCCTCCTCATACAGACCACAGGGGTAAGTGGACTCCGAATTATGAAGGACCGTTTGTAGTAAAGAAAGTTTTCTCGGGTGGAGCACTCATGCTCAGCACCATGGATGCTGAAGATTTCCCGTCCCCTGTGAATTCAGATGCAGTTAAAAAATACTTCGCATGAAATGACCCGCTGGACATAAAAATAGAATGTAAGTCCAGGCAAAAATAGGGCATCCCGGCGAGTCAAAAACAGAATAAAAGACTCGGGCAAAAATAAGGGAAAATAAACAGAAAAATGTACACCCGCTGAGTTGAAAAGCCGCATTGGACAACTCAGGCAAAAATGGGTATCCCGATGGATTGAAAACCCGAAAGGGCGATCCATGCAAAATAAGGGAATAAGCGAACAACTGCATTCTGAATTCGTCTGTATCACTTCCAACTTGGTAAATCTCGAAAGGATCAAGCCTCAATCAGAATCAGCCTTCATCAGAAAAACAAGACGAGAAGAACGTCAAAAGTCATACGAGTCATAGCAGAAGAGGAAGCTCCTTAAAGCGTCGTCAACATTGCCAGCATTTTGTTTCTCAATTTGTAACAATCTCCTCATTTTAGGAGATATGTTCCTTTGACTGTATCTTACCAATTCAGGGCAATTGAGTTAATAAAATCAGATTTTTCAGTCCTGTCTCGTCTCGTACAGTTTATTTTTATTTGCAAAGAATGTCTGATGTCTCTAAAAAAACTAATTGCATAAGTACAGATGTTTTTCCGCAAAAAAACAATAAAAACACGTGCTTGCAGGGAATATACTTACTCTCGGGAGTGTCTAAACTCCTACGACGGAATCCAGAAAAGGGATACCCCGGGAATACTTGTGCGTTTCTATCTTTGCAGGATCGCAGGTATCCAGAATGCAACTTGGGGCATGAAAAGCTTCACTTCAGCAAGCTGACAAATCGACACTCAATCTTAGCACCCGAAGTGTTTTCTCCCCAGCTGAGTTACCGCTTATTGTTTCTCCCAGCCGGGTTGCCAATCATTCTTCCTCAGCTAAGTACAAAAGTTAGGGAACCATCTCCCCACAGAGCTTCAGCCTCTGTCCAGAAGAGCAGCGCTTGAAGGAATCACAACAGAGTGAAGAAAGCTTCTACAAACCCCAGCTGGGTCCCTCGTTATCAGGATGGGTCTATCAATGACCTACCTCCCCCCCCCCCCAAGCAGATATCATCTCGTCAAACCTACCAATGATCTTATCCCCAGCTGGGATGTCCATTTCAAGCAGATCAACCAGAGATCTTCACAGCAACGGGATCCAAATCCCGGTTTGGTATCTTTGCATAATCATGGCATTCGCATCATGAAATTCTGTAATGAGATGTCCTAAGAGATGTTCCAACACTTAATAGGACATTTGACAAATTTTAACCAAAACTTAAACAGCAGGAAAAATAAACAACACAGAAGTTTGTTAACCCAGTTCAGTGTATAACCACACCTACATCTGGAGGCTACCAAGCCAGGAGGAAATCCACTATTAGTAATATTAATTCTAGACTTAAACCACCCTGTTTAATCTATCACTTAATACTTACCCAATGCAATTTCTACCTAAGACTCACTTAGATAAGAGTACCCTACTCACTCCCCCTTAATCACCCAGTGATCAAGTTTACAAGTTTACAAAAGTTGAAGACATCCTTCAAAAATAACAGCTTGATTTTACTTCACAGTTTCAATCAAGTCACAAATGCACTTTTGCTTAAAAGCTCATAAAGTGGTACATAAAAGCAACCTGCTATTAAAACACTAGACACCCTATTTAGTCTTCTGAAAATTCGTGCACAATTCTATGAGATTCTGTTGTTTAAATAGGTTCTGAATTTTGGGCTTTCTGTAGAATGATCCAGCCCTAATGTGCAGCAGCTGTCACCTTGAATTTAGGGTTTGTTACCTCCTATATTCTAGGTGCATTAGGTCTTCTGTTTTAATCTGAATCTTCAATTTAAAAACTCCCTACAGATGCGCCTTGGTCTGTTTTATCCAGCATTAATTAATTCCAGATAGTTCTCCTTAAATATCTCTGATCTGTTAATCAATAATTAATTCTGGTAGCAGGTCTGAGATGTCTCAACATCTGTTGGGACATCCTGACAAAACTGAACTTAGTCATTTATACAATGTCCCAACATCTGGTAGGACATCCTGAACCAAGTTCACATACTCTGTTTGCTAATGTCCCAACATCTGATAGGACATTCTGAACTGAATTTAACATTTCTTGTTTGGTCAAAAATTCTGCCAATTCTTAAACATCTACAAACTCCCCCTTTGGCTAATTTTTGGCTAACATCTTTTCTGGTTTTCAGAGTGCAGCAGAAGTTCTTTTTATCAGAGTATATCATTACTTTTCTGTTGAATTTTATTTGAGATTACTCCCCCTCAAACATATATGTGTCCTGTCTTTATCCAGTCTTGTTCCAACAGAAAAACTTATTCAGTTCAGAAGCAAACAAACAGATTTCATTCATTTAAACAGCAATTACATTTGATGTTGTTCTCCCCCTTGGTAGGCACAAAATTAGGGGCCAAAGAACTATTATCCAGAATTACAAATCATTGCTGTCATTACAAATGCCTCACATACAAAGATCACTCAGATTTATCACTCTCAGTAGCTTCCTCCACCTCAGTGTCTTCATCTTTATCAGCTTCACTGTCAGCTTCACTGTCTTTATCAGATGCAGCTGTCTGATCTTCTTCACTTTCCAACCTCTTAATTATTTCTTCAAGCTTCTGCTTTCTAGCTTCAAGCTCTTTGCAGGTGCTTTTTAGCTCAGCAATTAAGGTCTTCCTGGAGATTGGATTCTTAACAGTGGATGGACCAGCAGATGTCCCAGAAGGAGCTTCAACATCTGCAGCATGATGACTGAGGAATAACTTGTAGTGAAAAGCCAGGGGGCTCTCTCTCTTGCAGGCAGTATCCTTGTCAGTTAAAATCCCAGGATATTGATTGAGTACAATACCACACAGCAATGATGGAAAGGCTATTGGTAGCTTGGTTGCAGAGGAGCTGGCATGCTTCATGGTTTGATCAAAGATGAAAACTCCATAGTCCATTTTGGTTTGAGTTCCAACAGCATATATAAATCTGGCTAGACCAGTTGAGATTGAGGAAGTGTGGTTAGTAGGCACCCAATTAGATGTACCAATCCTGTTCAGCATGGCATATTTTCTGGTAAGCATGCTTACAGATAGTTTTCCCTTCACAGGCCATGCCTTTACCTGGTCAGCAGTTATCACCTTACAGACTTGATTATCTGTCTTGCCCAGCTCATTTGGTCCATCTGTTTCTCTTCCTAGATACTGATTTATGATTTGGGGAGAAAACTCCACACATCTACCTCTAACAAAAACTTTTTGGAATTCAGAGGACTTACCATGTGAACAATCTTCCTGAAGATTCACAATGAACTCTTTGACAAGAAGTTCATAGCAGGGAGAGAGGTCTGAGACTGTCTTGAACAGTCCTGCAGCAGATATGAGGTCTATCAGTTCTGTGCACTCAAGTGCATTGCTGCTCAGTTCTCTTTCCAGGGCAACCCTTCTTTGGTACACATATTTCCACCTGTTCACACTAGAGACATGGTGAAATGATATGTTATCCAAGGGAGCTTCTGGTACAGCAGATGAAGCTCTGGATATTGCTGGTCTCTTCTTAGGAGGAGATGTTGGGACATCTGATTCAACATCTGAATCTGATGGTGTGACAGCCTTTCTTTTCTGAGTTTGAACTTTACTCCATTGTTTTGATGGCCCAAAAGAGGCTTTAGCTTTCCCTTTCTTTGGAGAGGCTTTCTTCTTTTCAAGAATTGCTGCTTCAGCTTGCATCTTACCCTGCCTGGACCTGAGTCTTTTGGCTATGCTGGGTTTGACAGATGCTATGATTTCTGCATCAGAGTCCTGCTCCAGATTGACCCCTGGAGGAGATTGAGCAGTCTCTTCTTCAGCTTGTTGATCAGCAGGAATTAGATCTTCATCTGAGGCTTTGGTCTGATTCTCAGAGACTTTGTCATTATCTTCATTTAAGGCCTTATTCTGATCCTTAGAGTTTTCTTTATCACTTTCACTTGAGGCCTTTTCTTGGACCTCAGTCTGTTCAGCATCAGATGAATTTTCTTTCTCATCTGCAGATGTTCCAACATTTATTGGGACATCTTGTTCTGCAGAAGTGCCCTCTGCAGTTTGAGATGGTTCTTCTTGGGGAGCAGGCATGGTTTGCAATGGAACAGAGATCCCACTCACCTTTCTTTGTTCAAACAGAATTTGGGTGACAATCTCCTTGATTGAATCATCCACATAGTTTGTAGATTTTGGTGGCATGTTAGCAGGAGAAGGAATGCCTCCTTTGGCTTTGCTACAAACTTGATCTTTAGCTCTCTTTGGTGTTCTTGCCTTTTTAGAGTGAGAAGCGCTTCCCCTGAGCTCGTCTAATGGTGTTGATTGCATTGGCACCATAGAAATAGGAGTAGCATGAACCACGTCTTTCTGATTGAGAACTTCTTCAGATGTTTTAGGGTTTTGAGACATTGTTGAAGAAGATGAATGTGCAGCTTTAGGGTTTATGATTTCTGAAGGATTGCTAGTTAATGTGATTCGCTTTAGATGATGTAATGAGACTCTTGATAGTTGATTATAAGGAGTTCCTAAATAAGTAACCGTTACAGTCCAAATGATTAGGATTGGAATTCCCAAAGATCTTGTCCAGACCAGTTTTGCCATCTGGAAATTAAGCCATGCAATGTCATATGACATGTTGGCACATCTCATTAACTGCTAGATATCACATAAACAGATTCCAAGTTTGCCCCTTAAGTTCTCAAATTGTGTAGCATCCAATGCCTTGGTAAAAATATCAGCTAACTGCAGATCTGTAGCTACATGCTCCAATGAAATCACCTTTTCTTCTACAAGATCTCTGATGAAATGATGTCTGATATCAATATGCTTTGTCCTGCTGTGTTGGATAGGATTTTTAGATATGTTGATTGCACTTAAGTTGTCACAGTACAATGTCATGACATCCTGTGGGACATTGTACTCAGTGAGCATATGCTTCATCCAAACCAACTGAGAACAACTGCTACCTGCTGCTATATACTCAGCTTCAGCTGTAGATAATGACACACAATTCTGTTTCTTACTGAACCAAGAAATCAGATTGTTTCCTAGAAAGAAGCATCCTCCTGAAGTGCTTTTTCTGTCATCAGCACTTCCTGCCCAATCAGCATCACAGAAGCCAGTGAGAATTGGTTTGCATCCATGAAAGTACATTATGCCATAGTCACATGTACCATTAACATATTTAAGGATTCTCTTCACTTGATTGAGATGACTGACTTTTGGATCAGCTTGATATCTTGCACAAACTCCTACTGCAAATGCAATGTCTGGTCTGCTAGCAGTCAAGTATAACAAGCTTCCAATCATGCTTCTATATAAACTTTGATCTACCTTCTCACCCTTTTCATCTTTAGTCAGCTTTAAATGTGTAGGAGCAGGAGTTCTTTTATGAGAAGCATTTTCCATTCCAAATTTCTTCACTATGTTCTTGGAGTACTTGCTTTGTGAGATGAACATTGAGTCTTCCATTTGCTTAACTTGCAGACCAAGAAAATAGGTTAATTCACCTACTAGACTCATTTCAAATTCAGCTTCCATCTGCTTGACAAAATGTTTGACCATCTTATCAGACATCCCACCAAACACAATGTCATCAACATATATTTGTGCAATCATGACATTTCCTTCTTCATCTTTAACAAACAGGGTTTTATCAATCCCACCTTTTCTGTATCCTTGCTTGATAAGAAATGTGGTAAGTCTCTCATACCATGCCCTTGGAGCTTGCTTCAGACCATAAAGTGCTTTCTTGAGTTTGTATACATGATTTGGACAGCTTGGATCAACAAATCCTTTAGGCTGTTCTACATATACCTCTTCATTAAGATAACCATTAAGAAAGGCACTTTTCACATCCATTTGAAATAGCTTGAACTTTAAGATACAAGCAATTCCCAACAGTAGTCTTATTGATTCAAGCCTTGCTACTGGTGCAAAGGTTTCATCAAAGTCTACCCCTTCAATTTGAGTGTATCCTTGAGCCACAAGTCTAGCTTTGTTCTTTGTAACAATTCCTTGTTCATTTGACTTGTTCTTGTACACCCATTTTGTACCAATCACATTTATGTCATTAGGTCTAGGAACAAGATTCCACACTTCATTCCTTGTGAATTGACCTAATTCCTCTTGCATAGCACAAATCCAGTATTCATCAGTGAGAGCCTCCTTGATGTTTTTAGGTTCTATTTTGGACACAAAACAAGAACCTGAAATCACTTCTCTTGATCTAGTGCTCACACCTCTGTTGGGATCACCAATTATTAAATCTTTGGGATGATCCTTCTGTATTCTGATGGAGGGAGGTTTGCTTGAATCTTCTGACCTTGTATCATTTTGAGTGAAGTTATATTGATCATTCTTTTCTTCAGCTTCAATCTTGATATCAGCAGATGTTCCAACATCTTCTGGGACATCTGTAGGAGCATCATCAATTATCACATTTATGGATTCCATGATAACATTTGTTCTGTAGTTAAATACTCTATATGCTCTGCTGTTTATAGAGTATCCAAGGAAAATTCCTTCATCACTTTTAGGATCCATTTTTCTCCTTTGCTCCCTATCTGCCAGAATATAGCATTTACTTCCAAACACATGAAAGTACTTCACAGTGGGTTTTCTGCCCTTCCAGACTTCATATATTGTGGACAGGGTTCCTTTTCTCAAGGTAACTCTGTTATGGATGTAGCAGGCAGTGTTCATAGCTTCAGCCCAGAAATACAGAGGTAACTTCTTAGCATGGATCATAGCTCTTGCTGATTCTTGAATAGTTCTATTCTTCCTTTCAACAATCCCATTCTGTTGAGGAGTGATAGGAGAAGAATACTCATGATTGATTCCTTCTGAAGAGCAGAAATCTAAGAACTTTTGATTCTCAAATTCTTTTCCATGATCACTTCTTATTCTGATCACACAGCTGGATTTTTCCCTTTGCAATCTTTGACATAATTCCTTGAATACATCAAAGACATTTGACTTTTCTTTAATGAAATTTATCCATGTATATCTTGAAAAGTCATCAACCACCACATAGGCATACCTCTTACCACCAAGACTTTCAACCTGCATAGGTCCCATAAGATCCATATGTAAAAGTTCCAAAACTTTGGAAGATGTCAGATGTTGGAGCTTTGGATGGGACATCTTGGTTTGTTTGCCTATTTGACAATCACCACATATTTTGCCATCATCAATCTTCAGTTTGGGAATACCTCTTACAGCATCCATAGATATGATCTTCTTTATGCCTCTGAAATGAAGATGACCTAGTCTTTGATGCCACAGTTTCACTTCTTCTTCTTTAGCTAGAGTGCAAGTTGAAGTGAGACTGAGATTTAATGGCTCCCACATGTAACAGTTGTCTTTTGACCTTGCACCTTTCATGACAACTTCTTGCTCTTGGTTAGTCACTAAGCATTCAGTTTTTGTAAAGTTTACACTGTATCCTTGATCACATAGTTGACTTATGCTGATCAGGTTAGCAGTTAAACCTTTAACTAGCAGCACATCATCTAATCTTGGAACATCTTGACAATCCAAGGTTCCAACTCCCTTGATCTCTCCTTTAGCTCCATCTCCAAAGGTAACATACCTGGATGAATGTGGCTTTAAGTTTACTAGCAAATTCTTCAATCCAGTCATGTGTCTTGAGCATCCACTGTCAAAGTACCAGTCTTCCTTAGCTGATACTTTCAATGATGTATGTGCTATGTGTGCAGTACTCTTCTTTGACCAGATGAGTTGAGATTTCTTTTGATGCCTCTGCTCTGAGTGTTGTTCAGCTGATCTCCAAGCTTGATTGTTGATCTTGTTCTTGGGTATGTGGCTTTGATCAGTCTGAATGTCAGCTTTTGGTCTCCAAACTTTCTGTTTGGAGGGTTGCTGATACATCTGATTTGGATATCCATGTAGCTTATAACAGTGAGGTTTGATATGCCCAAATCTTCCACAGTGATGGCATCTCCATCTTTGATACTTCTTCTTCATTTTGTTCTTTCTAGAATGTTGAGACATCTGTTGGAACACTATGTTAGTCTTTGTGTTCTGATGTTGAAGCATCTGTTGGGACATCTTGTTTGACTGTGTAATTTTTGAAGTAGCTTTGCTGGAGCTGGCTTCATCTCTGTTATATCCCAGTCCACTTTTGTCCCCTGAATGTTTATTATTGCAGAGAATAACATCCAGTGTATTTGAGCTGCTGTTCATCATTCTAACAGATTTGGACATATGTTCCAGCTTAGAATTGAGAAGAGTTACTTCACTTTTTAAGGTATCAATGATTACTTGATCACTTGCTTTTTCCTCTTCCAGTACTTCATTCTGCTTCTTTAGCTTTATAACCTCACTGCATATTTCAGAGCTTCTTTTGTATAGATCTTTGAATGCTTGCTCAAGTTGTTCATAAGTAAGCTCTTCATAACTGGAATCACTATCATATTCACACAGTCCAGCTAAGGCAGTAATATGCTTAGCTGATTCTTCTTCTGAATCTCCTCCTGAGTCTTCATCAGACCAGGTTACAGATAGTCCCTTCTTTTGTCTTTTTAAGAAATTGGGACATTCCTTCTTGATGTGTCCATATCCTTCACATTCATGACACTTGATTCCTTTTTCTTGACTGGTCTTTTCAGCAAGATTTGATTTTCCGTTAGCATCATAGGTTCTCTTGTTTTCAGAAGAGTTTGTGAATCTTCCACTGGAATTTGATTTACCTTCCATACCTCTGAGAATCTGTTTGAACTGTTTTGTAATTAATGCAAGGTTTTCTGATAAGCTTTTATCATTTGCTAGTTCATCATCTTCTTCTTCATCTGCATTTGACACCAAGGCAATGCTTTTGTTCTTTTTAGCATGTGTGTCATTCAGTCCCATTTCAAAAGTTTGAAGGGAACCAATGAGTTCTTCAGCTTTCATGGAGCATATGTCTTGTGCTTCTTCTATTGCTGTGACTTTCATGTCAAATCTTTTTGGCAAAGATCTGAGAATCTTCCTTACAAGCTTTTCATCAGTCATCTTTTCTCCCAAGGCTCCAGAAGTATTGGCTATATCCAAGATGTTCATGTAGAACTCATGAATTGATTCATCTTCCTTCATTCTCAAGTTTTCAAACTTGGTGGTGAGAAGTTGAAGTCTTGACATTTTTACTTTTGATGTTCCTTCATGAGTTGTCTTGAGGGTATCCCACACATCTTTGGCCAGCTCACAATGATGCACCAGTCTGAAAATATTTCTATCAATGCCATTGAATAAAGCATTTAGGGCTTTTGAGTTGCCTAGTTCTGAATCTTCTTCCTCTTTACTCCATTCTTCTTCAGGTTTCAGAACTGTTGATCCATCTTTGGTGTCTTTAACAGGATGTTTCCATCCAACAATTACTGCTCTCCATGCCCTGTTGTCAAGTGACTTTAAGAATGCAATCATTCTTGGCTTCCAGTAGTCATAATTAGAACCATCCAGTATAGGTGGTCTATTTACTGACCCTATATCTCTGTCCATGTTACAGAATTTGTTTTCCCTAGATCTCACCCAGTATAAACAGGCAGGGTGCCTGCTCTGATGCCAATTGAAATTCTGTAATGAGATGTCCTAAGAGATGTTCCAACACTTAATAGGACATTTGACAAATTTTAACCAAAACTTAAACAGCAGGAAAAATAAACAACACAGAAGTTTGTTAACCCAGTTCAGTGTATAACCACACCTACATCTGAAGGCTACCAAGCCAGGAGGAAATCCACTATTAGTAATATTAATTCTAGACTTAAACCACCCTGTTTAATCTATCACTTAATACTTACCCAATGCAATTTCTACCTAAGACTCACTTAGATAAGAGTACCCTACTCACTCCCCCTTAATCACCCAGTGATCAAGTTTACAAGTTTACAAAAGTTGAAGACATCCTTCAAAAATAACAGCTTGATTTTACTTCACAGTTTCAATCAAGTCACAAATGCACTTTTGCTTAAAAGCTCATAAAGTGGTACATAAAAGCAACCTGCTATTAAAACACTAGACACCCTATTTAGTCTTCTGAAAATTCGTGCACAATTCTATGAGATTCTGTTGTTTAAATAGGTTCTGAATTTTGGGCTTTCTGTAGAATGATCCAGCCCTAATGTGCAGCAGCTGTCACCTTGAATTTAGGGTTTGTTACCTCCTATATTCTAGGTGCATTAGGTCTTCTGTTTTAATCTGAATCTTCAATTTAAAAACTCCCTACAGATGCGCCTTGGTCTGTTTTATCCAGCATTAATTAATTCCAGATAGTTCTCCTTAAATATCTCTGATCTGTTAATCAATAATTAATTCTGGTAGCAGGTCTGAGATGTCTCAACATCTGTTGGGACATCCTGACAAAACTGAACTTAGTCATTTATACAATGTCCCAACATCTGGTAGGACATCCTGAACCAAGTTCACATACTCTGTTTGCTAATGTCCCAACATCTGATAGGACATTCTGAACTGAATTTAACATTTCTTGTTTGGTCAAAAATTCTGCCAATTCTTAAACATCTACACATCATATTCACCCACAAAGCGTAGCATTCCGTCTAGTATGGAGCATTACGGCAGGAATCAAACATATAGCATAATCATAAGTCATGATCTGAATCAAACACTTGTGAATCTTATCAACTCATCAACAATATGCAGAATCCCTCCCCGTATTCCCCAGCAAGTGCAGTTGCCTTACACCAGTATATACTCCTCGTGGCACCCCTTTCGTGTCGTATCCCCAGCAGAAAGCCAAAGACATCCTCTTTGCACTCACATATATATACATTTCCTTGACATCCGTCCACGTCATTTTCCCAGCACAGTAATGTAAACACTTTGTATATCAGATACTTGTTTATAATATACCTTTTGACACTCGTCCGTGTCGCTCTCCCCAACAGTTTAAACACTCATCTATACACCACTCATACTTATTTTACCTATACAGATACTCGTCCGTATCTTGTATACACCATTTATATCCCCACAGATTCGACACTCATCCGTGTTCTCTGTTAACCAGTTGATACTCGTCTGTATCCTCATCTCTGAACACGTGTCAGTATTTGTTTCTATCCAATACTCGTCCGTATCGTAGTCTTAAGGATGCTCGTCCGCGTCTTTGATCTATACACAATACCAAACACTTATACTTTTATTTCTTGGATATAAACACTCGTCCGTGTTTACTATTCCCCAGTAGATCGCTACCAAAACAATTTTTCTTTTATCTGACATTCGTCCTGTGTCATGATAAACCCTGAGAGCAGCCGTACCCTGCTAAGTGGTCGTCCTCCACTTCTTGATGGTCGTCCTCCATCATGCTCATCCGATGGCCGTCCCCATCGTTGACTTTCTATCCGACATTCGTCCTATGTCGTGATATTTAGCAGCCGTCCCCTGCTAGGTGGTCGTCCTCCACCTCTTGATGATCGTCCTTCATCATTTTATCCAATGGCCGTCCCCATTGTTGATTTTTGGTTATCTGGCATTCGTCCTATGTCAAGACAAACCTTGAGAGCAGTCGTCCCCTGCTAGGTGGTCATCCTCCACCTCTTGATGGTCGTCCTCCATCATGCTCATCCGATGGCCGTCCCCATCGTTGACTTTTTATCCGGCATTCGTCCTATGTCGCGATATTTTCGGCAGCCGTACCCTGCCTGGTGGTCGTCCTCCACCTTAGATGACTGTCCCTCATCTTAACCCTTACAGAGCAGCCGTCCCATGCTAGGTGATCGTCCTTCACCTTTGATGACCGTACCTCATCATCTGTTTATTTCATTTATTCTTTAACCCGATGGCCGTCCCCGTCGTGGTCCCTTTTCTTTTTAGCCCGATGGCCGTCCCCATCGTTGGTTACATTACTTTATGAACTTGATGGCCGTCCCCATCATTTTTCATTAATCCCCATAGAATCTTATAGCTTTGCTTGACGGCCGTCCCCATCATAATTCCTTTTATCCCCAGCATGATGGCCATCCCCGTCATTGCTTTACTATACACACTCTCCCAGTATGTCGGCCGTCCCCGTCATTGCTCTTTACCCAGCAGTCGTCCTCTGCTCGACGGTCGTCCTCCGTCGCCCACACTTTACAATGTACTTTATTTTTCTTTGCAATCTATATCCCTTTTCTTCTTCATTTTGTGAGTGCAAATTTTGGACTGTCTTTGGTATTCAACCACAAGTTATCTTGTTTGCCTGACAAGCCGTCGCTTACATCCTGCACAGCTAACTCATGTTTGAATAGGGGCAGCTGTAAACACCCCAAATTTGCCCTCCCCCATTCACACCATGGCTTGTGATCATTTCATATGCATAAACTCAATCATAGCATCTCATACCGCATTTTTGATTCATTGCACTGGTTCAAAGTCATCTGCATCTAGGGTTTGTGATCTGAGCAATCCAAAAGCTTCAAGAGCCACTCCAAAGGTCATCAATGTTCAAGCATCATATTGTATGCCCTCGAAGTCAAAAATGCCAAAGAATCACAAGAACCGAAAATGGCATGGAAACGGAGCCAGGTTATGAGGTTCGCGCATATCAAGTTTCATGAAGAAATTCCATGGGGAGGGTATCTAATCAAGGAATGACTTCTGGAACACGTCAGTACAAAATCAGGATATCTGAGGCTCCCGATGACCCGACCAAAGGGTGTTCTTCGTCATTTTTGATTGTGTATGATCTTTATTTGATCATAGAGGATGCCAGAAGTTCACAAGACTGAAGAATTTCGAGCCACTTTGCAAAATTGCCTTGAATTGGAGAACCTGCAAATTCTCATGGCAAGCTTCTGTGTGACTCCAGTGCGACTTCCAATCATCACGCAAGCATGAATCAGGGCCTTAAATTCTGAATGCACCAAAGAATCTCCAAGTTTCACGACTTATGCCTCAAGGGATCACAAAGGGGGCATACTTATGCCAATTTGCGAAGACCCATGTGACTATGCCTCCACTTGTTGTAATTCCCAAGATCTGATCCATGGGCCTGTGCCACACCAGCTATCCTTACCCATCAAAGACCTTACAAATACGTTTCCTGCAAATCATTTCGATCAACTGGGGTCTCATTGATGATTAAGCGTCACTAAAATTTCAGAGTTGGTTTTAAGATATTTCGAATTCATTTTCAATAAATTGATGAGTTATGGGTTAAACTTATTGCATTTTTGCAAAGAAAAATGATAAGTGTGACTTCTTTGATTCATTGGTTTCAAAAAAAAGAGGGAAAGGAGAAAAGAAAATTCATGGTATCATGAGGGACTTGGATTCAAAAGGCGATGCATAGAAATTCTTCATTTAAATTGTGATTCCTAAAGTCAAGGATTGTCATGAGAAGTCATTTTAAGGATTAATTGAGTGCTGATTTATGTATGGGATGGTGGTGTTGAGAGATCATCATTTAGTCTTACAACAGGTTATTCAAGGGTTTATCATTTTACAAATCAAACATGTGGTTTAAATACCATTTAAGGGTAATTCAAGTATTGTTCTTACAAGACAAGGCCCGGCTTGCATTCCAAAAGCCCATTCACAAAATTCGATCAATAGTTCATTCACAAGAATAGCCCACTATATTACACAAATAAGGATTGCAAAATGATGATTGTAAGATGATGATTGGTACAAATGTTCTCAAGATAATTAAATCATGTTTCCGGAATAAGAGAGCAGACTTTATCAAAAAAATATGATTTATTCATAAGATTACAAAAAAGAAAGATTTGTTTTGGAATGTGATTCATCATTAAAAAAAACTGCAAGGTGCACTTGAGAACTAGAATGCCAAGAAGGAATGTTGCCCTTTAGAAACTTCAAGTTCACAATCAGGATTACAAAGCAAAATGCATGGACGACTATTGTTTCACCATCGCCTATCCAAGACGCACATGTCTCATA
The DNA here is from genome assembly GCA_963966055.1 of Lathyrus aphaca. Lineage (NCBI taxonomy): Eukaryota > Viridiplantae > Streptophyta > Magnoliopsida > Fabales > Fabaceae > Lathyrus > Lathyrus aphaca. The sequence continues at coordinate 64,844,908 of OZ014520.1, read as the reverse complement.
TGTCCACCATTCTGGAAGTTTTATTTGAAGTGCAATGAAGAAAGTGAAGAAGGTTAATAGTTGTACTCATGTGTGTAACACCCCAAATTTGCCCTCTTCTTGTTTAGCATCGTTATCATATCATAATCATCACGAGCATACCATATCCTTATCATTTTGCATAGAAAAATAAAGCATAACACTCACATGTTCTAGCATAAGGCATATGATCGGTCATCTGGGAAAATCCGAACCTGCAAGTCAAAATCAAAAGCATGGTGATCTAGCAAGGATCTCACAGGATCATTTTGCACAAGCCTGGTATCATGTTCAGAGCCCTAGAAAGAGAAGATGGATCAAAATTTGCTTGAAACGGTTGGTGCAGGTCTATTTTTGAAGGTTCCCACCAAAGGGAGGGAAATTCAAATTTTCCATGCGTTAACCGGTTAACGCATATGGTTAACCGGTTAACAGCTGCGAAATTTGAATTTCCAGCAGTAATTTCAGCATGTGTGTTTTGGCTTCATTTTCCAATTTTCTGATTTTTATTCATTTGAATTAATTTGAATTTGGGAGAAGGATCTAGAACATTTATCCAAGCCTAATCCCATTGCTACATCCTAATCACACTACCCAAACCATAATTTTGGATCCCAAACCAAAATTTTGGGCCCCAAACCTAAACCATATTTATTCCATTTTCCTCCAAACCAAAGGGGCTCTCACTCATTTTTCACTCTCATTTCTGAATTTTCATTCCTCTCACTCACAATTCTCTCACTTTTCTCTCCCAATTTTCCAAATCACTCAAAGTTCCTCTTTGAAGATCACACAACCTTGCCTTGAGGTGTGTAGATCTTGGAACTAAACCTCCTTTCATAGCTTCTTTGCATCTCTTTGCTGGTTTTATTGGAGATTCAGATCTGGTTTGAGATCTAGAAGTGCTTTTGGATCCAAAATTCTGCATCAAGAGCTTGTTCTTGCATTTATTTTGCATGGAGTGTGGAGCTTAGCATCGGATCTTCAAAGTTTTGCGCGAGATCTACTGTTTTCAGCTCAATCAACAATTACCAAAGCATATCTCAGCTTTGTAGGTTGGTTAATTTCAGATCTAGCTCTGTTTTTAGCTTATTTGCATGCTTGTGCTTTAGATCCACCATGTGTTTGTGTATTTGCTTGTGTTGTTTGATTTGATTGGTTGATTTGTATCCGGATCCGAATGTTATTGTTCATGAGCTTAATGATATGGATTAATGTGAATTGATCTAATTTTCCATGTGTAATTGATTGCTGGTCTGGTGCAAGCTTATTTGAATAAGCTGTTTTGAGATGCTGTTTTCTGCAGGATTTGTTGCTGTTTTATCAGTGTTAACCGGTTAACGTATATGGTTAACCGGTTAACGCCCCTGTTTTGTGCGTATTTTGTGCAGGTTTGAGTTGGTTAACCGGTTAACGCATTTGGTTAACCGGTTAACACTGAAGCAGAATGGTTTTTTAGTGTTGTTTTGAGCTTGTTTGATCCCTTTGCTTGTTCTAATTGCCTTGGATCATTGCATGATCATTAAGCATGATATTTTAGGGTGATTTGCTTGCTGGTTGATGTATGCTTTCATGTTTTCGACGCGTAAGTCGTGTATTTGCAATGCTTGGTATGTTGTTTGTTTCTTGTTTACAAGAACCTTTGAGCATGATTAATTCCATGATTGTGTTGGTCAATTCGCTGGATTTTTGCTAACATTTCAAGGGCTCATGGTAAGAGAAGTGTGGATGTTTATCCACATTTCAACTTTTCATCTTTCCTCTTTTGCTTTGTTTTTTCTTTGTGGTGTTTGATGTGCTTTGTGCCATCATGTGGTTCTCTTTCCCCTTTCTAGTTTCCTCTTCTCTTTTTCTATCTTCTTCCTTCTTCATTAGGGTAGAAACCTCACTAACTCTTAGGACTTCCATGCATGTGAATACTTAGGATTATTTTAGTCCCCCTTTAGAATTTTTCCTTTGAGATCTTTTGGTTCTTCTTCTCTTCTCATCTCATAACTCTTAAAAAGAAAACACTTTAATAAATGTGAAGTGATACATTGATCCATAGCCTTATTCCATGAGGTATGCTTGTAGTCTTCCCATCTTGGGATAGTACATGTTTACCTTGTGATGCACAAGTCTGATCAAGGTATCTTCTTCATAAAGAAAAGCATAAAAAACACTTCTTCATGTAAATAACCAAAAAAAAACACTTAATAATTAAGCAAGTTAGTGAGCCTAAGCCCTAATCTTTGGGTTCAAGTTTTGGGGATCTTCTCCTTACTTGAGTGTGCTTGTTCTATTATTCCATCTTGGAATGTAGTGACAAGTGCACATTCCATTGGTGAGAGTTTGAGTTCACTTCCTTGTGACACACTCATAAAAGCTTCTAAAAAACACAAAACAAACAATAAGCGTCTTTCCTTCGGGAATTCTTTTCTCATCTCCTTCGCTCCGTACGCGAACTTGCTCCTACTTGTCATTTTGCAAGACGGTTACGCACTCGTCGTCCGAGTCTGCAACACCTGAGCAATGGCATAGGCAGTTCAAGCCTTAATTCACAAGCAATTTCCTTTTAGTACCCCTAGTTAGGGGAACTACGGCGTCTCTGATCCTCATTATCCCGATGAGGTACGTAGGCAGCGGGGTAGGGCCCGTTCGAGCACAATCTTTATTTTCCCTACATTTTTCCTTTTGCTTTCTTATTCAGTTCTTTTCCAGTTCCAGTTTCTTTTCATATTCATTTCTTTGCTGCATTTTTCATACCCTCACCCTTTGAAACAGTTTCTTTTGCAAGCGTGGATCCCGTCGGGTACGGCGAACGATCTGGGTGCTAATACCTTCCCAGGTCGTAACCGACTCCCGAACTCAGTCTCTTTGGTTCGCAGGACCCGTTTCCTTCCTCTTTCTTTCTTCTGGTTTGTGCAGCATTACCATTCCCTTTCTTCGGGATAAAAATGCATGGCTGGCGACTCTTTTCTTCTTCCGTGCCACTTTCGCGTTTGTACCAGGATGGAAATCCCGGGAGCGACAGCTGGCGACTCTGCTGGGGACCAAAACCCAGAATCTCTGGTTCCCCTGTGAGTCTCTCCTAGCGCTTGTGTGTTGCTGTTTCATTGGGTGATGTTTGTTTGATGTGGCTTGTTGTATTATATTGCTGTTTGTTTATTGCTTTATTTACAGCTTTATTTACAGCTTTATTTACAGTTTTCAGTATTTATTTTCTGCATCATATATCATACTGGACTGTCTGGACTGGTTTCCTTTGGTGGGATGGGAGTTACTGGTTCTTGAGAGATATGAGCCAAGTACCCGGCTCGAGTGCACCATAGGACTTAGAGTGGTTCCACTTTGGCCTCATGAGATCTTGTCATGGGGGTAGTAGTGAGTTCCACACCCAGGTTGCGATTGTCTTGGAAATGTCTTGATTTGGGGATCTTCCTCTCTCATTACATAACCCTGACAGTTATGTGCAGCTGGGGACCGATCATTGAGAACCTTTGTGGAAACAACCTTCTCCAGTGGTGACAGTGGCAGACCACATTTTGTGGCAAACCCATTCGCACCCGAGGGTCCACTGGGAACTCGCATAGGATGGCCTGGTTCTCTTATAAGAACTCAGTTAAAGCATCTGGTCATATGACATTAGTACTGTATCCTACGGGCTGAATGTACTATTGTTTCTTGATTTCAGCGCTTGAAGCTAGGGACTTATAAGGGATGCTTGTTTTTCCCGGACTCAGCTGAGGCCTCCCTGCATAGTACATAATGCCTAACCGATTCCCTGATTTGGTCATGAGCCATTTCTCGGAGATGGTGACAGTATTATTGCTATGTGGCTTTGAGAGTCCGTGATGTCTGACCCGGAGCCTTTTACCCGTGAGATTGGGGGGTATGTACAGGTGTGCAGGAACCCATGACCTCAACATACACTCATCTGTTCAGTTATGATCTTTGGTCTTGTGAATATGACCGGTGGTTCTATTGATTCTATGGTTCCGAAGTTATGGTCCTGGAATTCTGGATTTCTTGATACTGTGGGTCTGAGATCTTCTATCAGAGGGTTGTGATTATCAGAGGGTGTGACTCAGTGAACTGTTGAGTTTGCCAGTTGTTCCGAGGGGCCCTTGTCAGTGTGCCAGTTCAGATGGTCCCAGTTGGTCATATGCTTGCATTGCATTACATTTGCATCATTCTTTGCATTAACTGTTTATGTTTCCCATTTTTTTCAGGTCATTACTCACATCTGTTCCCGGGTCTGGTATTCTTATCTCCATGGCAGAAATTAAAAGCGATCCGAGAAAAAAGAATGTGCATTACACCTTTCTTCAGCCGGAAGTCAAAAGTGTTCAGAGGTTAGCAGGTCTGATGAATGAGCAAGTCTTAGGAAATTTCAAGAAAAGATATGGCCAGATACTGAAGTTTGTGGACAAGCCTACTACAGACCAAAAGGACAGCTTGCATACCTTGTTGCAATTTTATGATCCCCTGCTGCGTTGTTTTATTCTTCCAGGTTACATCTTAGCTCCGACATTGGAAGAGATTTCCAGCATGCTGAGTGTTCCGATCAGAGAGACATTGCCGTTCTACGGGTCAGAGGTTGTGCTCAGAGATGAAGACATAGCCAAGGTTTGTAGGTTGCCAGTTGCTTCAGTCAGAAAAGCTTTGCAAGAGAGTAAAGGCAGAGGTCTACCATGGAGTGTGCTTATCCCAGAAGCTGAGAAGTATGCTACAGAAGCTAAGTGGAATGACTTTGGAGCTTTGCTCGCATTGATGGTATATGGGTCTAGCTTGTTTCCCGGAGAGAAAGAGTTTGTCAGCTTAGAAGTGATCTCAATTTTTGCAAAAGGCAATCCAGTGCCTACTTTATTGGGTGACTTTTATTTTAGTGTCCATTACAGAAACGAGAAAGGTAGAGGTGGTCCAGTGGTCTGCTGTGCTCCTTTGTTTGCTGAATGGTTCGCTAGACAGTTGCCTAAATCAGGTGCCTTCAAGGATATACGAGACGAATGGAGATGGTCCAGAAGACTGATGGGATTGACTGAAGAAGACATTGCTTGGGGTTATGACAGGGAATTGCTAGGAAAAGAGGTGATGGTTAGCTGCGGAAGGTTTGCCGGAGTACCTTTGCTGGGAAGGAAAGGTGTCATCAGTTACTACCCGACATTAGCCAGAAGGCAGTTTGGCTACCCTTTGAAGGATCCTCCTCAGATGGAAATGTTTGCTAAATCTTTGTATTTTCCTGTTGATGGAAACAGAGAGCTAGTCCAACAAGCAGTTCAATCCTGGGATCACAGGAAAAGGAAAGGGAAGAAGGACTTCGGCCGAGTTGATCCCAAAGCATATCCACCATACGTTGAATGGTTGCAAAGGCATATCGAGTCAGTTCTCATGCCTTTTTCAGTCGAAGCTCCACTTTATCCTCGAGAGGTACCAGGTCCGAGCAGTACGGTTTCCTTGGAGGAGTACAAGAAGCTAGAAGCTCAGCTGCATGCGGTCAGAGTAGAGAATGTTGAGATGGTAAGCTTATACCACCAGGCCAATGGAGCCAAGAAGGAAGCTGAAGATAAACTGCAAAAGCTCCAGTCCTCCTTGGAAAACAAAGAGAAGGATTTTGCCGAAAGAGAAGCCCATTTCCACCGATTGGGTATGATGGAAGCGCAAAGAGAAGCCAAGCACAAGGAGACTTTAAAGACTCTCAGGAGTGCTCGACAGTCCATTGTTTGGCTGAAAGGCCAAAGGGAGGAAGAGCAAAAGAAATTCAAAGAGAAGGAAGAGTTCTTTGAAGTTCAGATGGCTTTTAAGAAGGAGGAAGTGGAGCAAGCCCACGCCATCCGGAGGGAGAGGACCCAACAGCTAGTCCAAATCCAATTAGCTCTGGAGGAGGCCAGGAAAGAGATTGAAGAGCTCAAGCTGAGAGCAGGCGTCAAGAAGAGCAGGGCAGAGGTGGCAGAGTCGGGGTCCTTAGCTTAGTTTATTTTTCAGACTACCTACAGGCTTGTTGTAGGGGTTTTGCTTTTATTTCTTTTGTCTTTATGTACTGATTTGTAACCCTTCGGGGAATATTCTTGGATGTACTCTGACTTTTAGCCTATAGTGGTTTGTCCATATTCAGTATTAATGTGCAAGTTATCGTTTTGAATGTGCAAGACTCGATACTACTAACGTCTGAACACTTATCAAAGAGAAAGTTCGAAAGCTAAACACTGAAAGTGATTGCCGAGATAGATACCAGAACTGGGGCATGCCAAATGCTTAAAATTGGGAACATGAACAGTTACATTGCATTGCATATAACCTGTTTGTCTGTTTTGCAGGTGTTGCATCAATTACTAACGTATTTTGTGTTTCAGGCACTATAGCTCCTCGAAAAGTTCGAGAACAACCGGCAGTGCACAGATACCCAACCAAGATTAACAGAGAGAGAGCCATGGATCAGATGCAGGCAGATTTGGCAGACCTAAGGCAGAGAATGGATAACTTCATGACGTTAATGACCGGCATGGGGCAGAATCAAGAACGGCTGCGAGAGTTGGTTGAAAATCAGAACCGGAATGCTGCTACTGCTGCTAATGCTGGTAATCATGCTGGTGCAGGCGCACATCAAGGGGGAATTCCTGCCACACAACCAGGGACGACAACAGTCAACGACGGGATGCATAACATTCATGTGGACCACCAGGAGGACCAGTTCACTTTACTTGATGAAACCGAGGGTCAAGGGGTCGAAATGAACAAGAGGTTTGAAGAGATGGCTAAGCAAATTAAGGCTATTCAGTCCCAAAGTTCTTTGGGATTCGATATAACAGACTTGGGTTTGGTTCCGGGAGTCAGAATCCCGTACAAATTCAAAGTTCCTACTTTCGAGAAGTACAACGGCACTGCTTGCCCAAGGACTCATCTGCAATCATATGTGGGGAGAATTGCCGCGCATACAGACGATGAAAAACTGTGGATGTATTACTTTCAGGACAGCTTAGTGGGAGCTTCCCTTGAGTGGTACATGAAGCTCAGCAGGGTCAATGTTAAGAGCTGGAAGGATCTCGCTGAGGCCTTTGTGAGGCAGTACCAGTATAACATGGACATGGCTCCGAATCGCACCCAGTTGCAACATATGGCTCAGACAGCAAAAGAAGGCTTCAAAGAATACGCCCAGAGGTGGCGTCAGCTAGCTGCCAGGGTGCAGCCACCCTTGTTAGAGAATGAAATGGCCGATATGTTTATGGGTACTCTCCAGGGAGTTTTTCTTGAAAGATTGGCGTCAAGTTCTGCTACAAAGTTCAACGATATTGTCATTGCGGGAGAAAGGGTTGAAACACTGTTGAAAATGGGGAAGATACAAGACCCCGGTGCTAGTAGTTCAAATGGGGCGAGGAAAGCTTTTAGCGGACCTCCAAGAAGGCGAGAAGGAGAGACCAATGCTGTATTCGGCCGAAGCCAGGGTCGTGGTTACAGAAGACCTTATGAGCATGTGGCTGCTGTCACTATTCCTGCAGCTCCCGTACAACAGATGCTACCTCCACCACAACAACAACAACAACCCAGAGCCAACTACCAGCAAAGGCCTTATCAGCCAAGGCAGGCTCGTCCTGCTAACAGGGTGATTGAAGCTATTCCGATGACATATGCTGCCTTGTTGCCGAGACTACTAGACTTGAACCTTATTCAATTAAGGACTTTGGCACCACCACCTCCTGGAGAGCTTCCAGCTGGTTATGACGTCAACGCGCGATGCGCTTTTCATTCAGGGGCACCCGGGCACTCAACCGAGAAGTGCAGGGCGCTACATCACAAAGTTCAAGATCTCGTGGATTCAAAGGCAATCAACTTTGCGCCACCACCGAATATCAACTCGAACCCTATACCTAATCATGGAGGGGCAAGAGTTAACGCTGTTGAGAGTGATGACAAGTTGAGTTTGGTACTGAGAATTGATGAAGTCAAGACGCCGTTGAAGGTGGTGAAAGAGAGACTGTTGAAAGGTCAAGTATTTCCTGGTTGTTCTCTCGATTGTGAAGACTGTATAAGTGTTGCGAATGGCTGCGAGAAATTGAAGACGGGTTTGCAAGAGTTGATTGATGTTGGGTCCCTACAATTTAGCAAGATTAGTAATGAAAAGGCTGATGATGTGTCAACCATTACTATCTTCTACAATGAAGCTGACATGCCCGTCAGACAAGAGCCAGTTACTGTTTACGCTCCTCAGATTAGTCCTGTGACTATAACTGTACCTGGGCCAGTGCCGTACACCGATGATAGAGCCATTCCGTGGCATTATGGTTCTGATGTCTATGTGGCGGGACAGAAGATGGAAAGTAGACCTGTTGCTGACCCGACTATTGAAAATGTGGGAGGTGTTGGGGGATTTACTCGAAGTGGCCGTTTATTTGCTCCCCCTGCATTGAGAAAGGATCCCGAGGCCGAAGCTTCGTCCAAAGACAAAGGAAAGCAGACTGCGAATGATGAGTCAGATACTCCTGTGGCTGGGCAGGGGACGTTTGAAAAGGAGGTAGAGGAGTTTATGAAGATCATCAAAAGGAGTGACTACAAGGTGGTTGACCAACTGAATCAAACGCCTTCAAAGATTTCTATTTTGTCACTGTTGATGTGCTCTCCCGCGCACCGAGAAGCCTTGCTGAAAGTATTTCAAATGGCTTATGTTCCTCAAGAGATCACTGTTAATCAACTCGAAGCTGTTGTTGGGAGTGTCAATGCTAGCCATGGCTTGGGCTTCACTGACCGAGATCTCACTTCAGAGGGAAGGAATCACAATAAAGCACTGCATATCACGATGGAATGCAAGGGCGCTGTTTTGTCTCATGTTCTTGTAGACACAGGCTCTTCTTTGAATGTGCTCCCGAAGAAGGCGCTGATGAAGCTTAACATTGATGGGGTTATTCTGACGCCGAGTGATCTGGTGGTTAAAGCTTTCGATGGTTCAAGAAGATCCGTTTTCGGAGAGGTTGAGTTGCCTGTCAAGATAGGCTCTCAAGTCTTCAAAAGTGTCTTCTATGTCATGGATATCCAGCCTGCGTATAGTTGCTTGTTGGGCAGACCGTGGATACACGCAGCTGGAGCCGTCACTTCAACCCTGCACCAAAAGCTTAAATATGTGGTGGATGGCCAGGTCATCACAGTTTGCGGGGAAGAAGATATTTTCGTCAGCCACCTGTCGACGTTTAAATATGTGGAAATGGACGGAGAAATTCACGAGACTTTGTGCCAAGCTTTTGAGGCAGATGTCAGTATCTTGACTCCGGTGAAGAAAAACAACGAAGGCACGTCAATTCATTCCTACCGGGAAGCAAAAGAGGCCGTCCAATCAGGCAATGCCCAGGGCTGGGGCAAGCTACTGGAGGTGGAAAAGAAGGGTGATAAATTCGGCTTAGGGTATCAACCTGGGGGGTCTATTCAGAGTGGTAAAGCTATCTCATTCACAAGTGCTGGGTCGCTCGACCGCGATCAAATCTGTACGGCGAACAAAGACGGGGATAGTGGCAGAGACTGGGACAACAATTGGATCCGCCCGTGTGCACCCGGCGAGGAGCTAGGAAATTGGTCCGCGGAAGACATCGTCCAAGTTACCTGGCTCTCAAAGTAATTGTTTTGTTTCCTTTTATTAGCATACTGCATTGTCAAATCCAGCATTCTGCCCAAGATGTTTGGATCCATTGTACTGGGCCACCATGTTTTGTATTGCATCGTTATTTTTGTCATGAAATAAAAGGACATTTTCAGACAAATTGTGCTCTCTTTCTTTGTTTTTAAACTTTTTCACAAAAAACAATATAAAAATGGCAATGTGTTTTTTCATTTTTTGCTTTGTGTTAGCGTCTCTTTTCAAAATAAGCAGATTCTGAATAAGCACGTCATTTGTGCAGTATTGATCATCCGGATTCCACGGATAACGTTCCTGCTATGACTATGCATGACTTTGATAATCCAGTCTACCAAGCTGATGAAGGGGTTGAGGAAGACTGTGACCTCCCTGAAGAATTGGTCAGATTGTTGAAACAAGAGGAACGAGTTATTCAGCCTCATCAAGAGGAGATTGAGACCATCAACATTGGCAGTGAAGATGCAAAGAAAGAAATCAAGATAGGAGCCAATCTGCAGGCCGACGTCAAACAAGAGCTGATCAGTATGCTGAGAGAGTATGTAGATATCTTTGCTTGGTCATATCAAGATATGCCAGGGTTGGATACCGACATCGTGATGCATAAGCTACCTCTGAGAGAAGACTGTCCTCCTGTGAAGCAAAAGTTGAGAAGAACTCGCCCGGATATGGCGATGAAGATTAAAGAGGAGGTGCAGAAACAGTGGGATGCCGGGTTCCTTGCCGTGACTAGTTACCCACCTTGGGTAGCTAACATCGTACCAGTGCCTAAAAAGGACGGCAAGGTCCGGATGTGCGTTGACTATCGAGATTTGAACAGAGCAAGTCCGAAGGATGATTTTCCGTTGCCACACATCGACGTGTTGGTCGACAGTACTGCTCAATTCTCAGTATTCTCCTTCATGGATGGATTCTCCGGTTATAATCAGATAAAGATGGCGCCGGAGGACATGGAGAAGACAACGTTCATTACCCCGTGGGGAACATTCTGCTACAAGGTCATGCCCTTCGGTTTGAAGAACGCTGGGGCAACTTATCAACGGGCAATGGTCACGTTGTTCCATGACATGATCCACAAGGAGATCGAATGTTATGTGGACGATATGATTGCAAAGTCCAAAGACGAAGAGGAGCATTTGGTTAATTTGAAGAAGTTGTTTGATAGATTGATCAAGTATAAATTGAGGTTGAATCCGAACAAGTGCACTTTCGGAGTGCGTTCTGGAAAGTTGCTGGGTTTCATTGTAAGTCAAAGAGGAATTGAGGTAGATCCTGCTAAAGTGAAAGCTATTCAAGATATGCCTGCACCAAAGACAGAAAAAGAAGTGCGCGGGTTCTTAGGTAGATTGAACTACATTTCTCGGTTCATATCTCACCTAACCGCCACGTGCGAACCGATATTCAAACTGCTAAGAAAAGAGCAAACAGTCAGGTGGAATGATGATTGCCAAAGAGCTTTCGACAAAATAAAGGAATATTTGCAGGAACCTCCAATTCTGATGCCTCCAGTGGAAGGAAGACCGTTAATCATGTACTTGACCGTGCTAGACGGGTCGATGGGGTGTGTGCTCGGCCAACATGACGAGTCTGGTCGAAAAGAGTACGCCATTTATTACCTTAGCAAAAAGTTTACCGACTGTGAATCCCGATACTCACTGCTCGAGAAAACTTGCTGCGCTTTGGTATGGGCTTCTCGCCGACTGAGGCAGTACATGTTGACCCATACTACACTTCTCATTTCCAAGATGGATCCTGTCAAGTACATCTTTGAGAAACCAGCATTGACCGGAAGGGTTGCTAGATGGCAGATGATTTTAACTGAATACGACATCCAGTACACTTCTCAGAAAGCCATCAAAGGAAGTGTATTGTCGGAATACCTTGCTCAGCAACCTCTTGAGGATGACTATCAGCCGATGAGATTTGATTTCCCTGATGAGGACATCATGTACCTCAGAACAAACGATTATGAGGAACCACTTCCGGAGGAGGGACCTGACCCTGAATCCAAATGGAAGTTGATGTTTGATGGGGCTGTCAATATCAATGGTCGTGGAGTTGGTGCCGTACTTATTACTCCTGAAGGTGTTCATTTACCCTTCGCTGCCAGAATTACTTTTGGCTGCACCAACAATGAAGCGGAATACGAGGCGTGTATAATGGGAATAGAGGAGGCAATTGATCTTCGGATCAAGAACCTCGATATATTCGGAGATTCAGCCCTCGTCATTAACCAAATTACCGGCAAGTGGTATACACATCAAGAGCATCTAGTTCCGTACAGGGATTATGCTAGAAAACTGTTGACATTCTTCACGACAGTTGAACTCAAGTACATACCACGCGACGAAAATCAATTTGCCGATGCTTTGGCCACTCTCTCTTCGTCGATTAAAGTCATGTGTTGGAACTTTGTGCCCAGAATTGACATCTCCAGGCTTGACTCTCCAGCTTATGCTTTCTCTGTAGACGCTGTGCCTGATGAGAAACCTTGGTATTTTGATATCAAGTTATTCCTGGAGAAGCAAGAATACCCAACAGGGGCATCTTCCAAAGACAAAAAGACCTTGAGACGACTTGCTGCTAGTTTCTTCTTGAACACAGACGGGGTTTTGTACAAGAGGAATTTCGACATGGTCTTGCTCAGATGCGTGGATAGACACGAAGCAAGCCTGTTGATGCAGGAAGTCCATGAAGGATCTTTTGGTACCCATGCAGGAGGGCATGCTATGGCAAAGAAACTGCTGAGATCAGGGTATTACTGGATGACAATGGATGCAGACTGTTGTTCATTCGCTCGTAAATGCCACAAGTGCCAAATATATGCAGATAAAGTGCATGTTCCTCCAAATCCGCTCAACGTCATGTCATCTCCTTGGCCTTTCTCTATGTGGGGCATTGACATGATCGGGAAGATTGAACCGACTGCTTCGAACGGTCATCGCTTCATCCTGGTCGCGATTGATTACTTTACCAAGTGGGTAGAAGCAGCGTCTTATGCCAATGTCACTCGTCAAGTGGTGGCAAGATTTCTGAAAAGAGATATCATATGCAGATATGGAGTACCCGAAAGGATCATTACTGATAATGGTTCTAATCTCAACAACAAGATGATGGCAGACTTATGTCGGGACTTCAAAATACAGCATCACAATTCTTCTCCTTACCGACCAAAGATGAATGGTGCGGTAGAGGCAGCTAACAAGAATATCAAGAAGATTGTGCAGAAAATGGTTGTCACCTACAAGGATTGGCATGAGATGTTACCGTTTGCTTTGCATGGGTACCGAACGTCGGTCAGGACGTCAACAGGGGCAACTCCCTTCTCTCTAGTGTATGGCATGGAAGCAGTCCTGCCTGTTGAAGTAGAGATTCCTTCACTGCGTGTGATGATGGACGTCAAACTGGATGAGGCTGAATGGGTGCGTGCTCGTTACAACCAGCTATGTCTAATTGAGGAAAAGAGATTAGCGGCTATCTGTCATGGTCAGCTTTATCAGAGGAGAATGAAGCGGGCATTCGATCAACGAGTACGTACTCGAGAGTATCGAGTGGGAGAGCTTGTATTGAAGAGGATCGTTCCTCCAGGTTCAGATAACAGGGGCAAGTGGACCCCAAACTACGAAGGACCATTCATAGTGAAGAAAGTATTCTCAGGAGGGGCACTGATGCTCACCACTATGGATGGAGAAGACTTCCCATCCCCTGTTAACTCGGACGCAGTTAAAAAATACTTCGCATAAAGAGACCCGCTGGACACAAAAACAGAATGTAAGTCCAGGCAAGAAAAGGGCATCCCGGCGAGCTAAAAACAGAATAAAAAGCTCGGGCAAAAATTAGGGAAAATAAACAAAAAAAAATGTACACCCGCTGAGTTGAAAAGCCACATTGGACAGCTCAGGCAAAAAAGGGTATCCCGGTGGATTGAAAACCCGAGAGGGCGATCCACGCAAAATAAGGGAATAAGCGAACAACTGTGATCCAAGTTATCTGAACCACGTCATCGTTTCGTACGGTTTGACAATATCGGAAAGATAGGAAACAGTCCCCTTGTCTTCTCAGAAAGCCAAAGCAGAATGGAGAGTCTTGAAGACGTGCAGGTCATAGAGGAAATGGAACTCTTTGGAATGCCGTGTACATTGCCATTAGGATAGTTTCTTTTCTCAATTTTTATAGTGGCTACCTCTTTCCAGGTGGTTGCTTCCTGATGTAAATCTTTGCCTATTCAGAGGCCATTCAATAAAAATAATATTCAGTCAAAAAGCTGTGTGTGTTTATTTTTGTTTGCAAAATGTCTTGAATTTTTGGCAAAAATAGCATTGCATCTAAACATGGTGATAATCTTGAAAAGAAAACTGACATGCAGGGAAACTGTAACCCTCTTTGAGTGTCGGGTGATAATGGATGAACAGATCACGCCATGCAAATCCCCGGGACACACGTGTGTTTTCTGTTGTTGCAGGTTGCAGGATGGCGTCACATCAAGCAATTTACTCTCCCCCAGTAGAGTATCTCCCCAAGCAGAGATTTTTCTTCTCCAGCAGGTAGCTGAAAGCCTGACTTGTCTAAATAGATATTTTCCTCCAACTAAGTCTTGGCAGCAGCCCAAGCAGGTTCTTCTTCCCAAGTGAAGTAGTAGTCCTTTCTTCCCCAGCGGAGTGTGCCTAGCAAGTACCTGAGAGCATGTCATCATCAGAGGTGAAATTAACCGTATTCTGTTCCCAGTAAGAGTCCTTGCCTATCAGGTACCCGAAAGCCTGATATCCCCTCAGAGTCTTGAATCATCGGATGCTCTCCCCAGTCAGAGTATTCGCCCAGGAATATTCCCCAGCTAAGTCTGAAGATGATTGGTTCCCACAGAGTTCATATTTGATTTTCACCTCCGTCCGTGAAATATTCCCCAGCAAAGTTGCCCTATTGTTGGTATATTTGATGATGCAGCCAGGTATTCATCACCTCAGTCGGAGTGGGTATCCAGACCTCTTGGCTTTTTCTCCCCTGCAGAGTTGTATCTCTTGTTGCCGATCAGGCATTCGTTTATTGCTCGTCTGCAATCTTCAACACTCGTATGTGTTATCCCTAAGCAAGTTTCCCCAGCGAGGACATATCACTGCTTTATGGCTGCTCGACTGCATCTTTCAACACTCGTCTGTGTTAGCTCTGTGTTGCTGTTTGCTCGTCTGCAATTTTCGGCATTCGTCTGTGTTTTGAAGTGATTACCTTATTATTGCTCGTCTGCAATTTCCAACACTCGTCTGTGTCATGATGCCTCCGTTGTTGCTCGTCCGCAACTCCTCAACACTCGTCTGTGTTCTGAGATGATATTTGTTGTTGCTCGTCTGCAACCTTCCAACACTCGTCTGTGTTTGGTATGGGGTCCTTCGTTGCACTCGTCTGTGCCTTGACATGTATTCTCTGTTGTTGCTCGTCTGCAATGTCCAGCACTCGTCTGTGTGTGTTTGAAGCTCGTCTGCTTTTATCCCCCAGAAGTCGTTTGTGTTCTGAAGCTCGTCTGCTTTGCCTGGATACTCGTCTGTATCATCCTCAGCACTCGTCTGTGCTAGCTTGCACCTGAATGTGAAGATTTGCTGTTTACCCTGATATCTCTGTGACTACTTCAAATGCTCGTCTGTGTTTGAATTTCTGGTATTCGTCTATACCAGTGGCTGATACTCGTCTGTATCATCGCCTGAAGTACTCGTCTGTGTTTCTCAGATCATCGTCCGATACTCGTCTGTATCTTTGACTATTGGCACTCGTCTGTGTTCTCTTGATGATCATCCAATACTCGTCTGTATTGAAGAGGTTTAAAATCCTGACAGTGGGAATTAAATGTCGAAATGGTTACCGGGCCTGGCGTAACAGGTAAATCCGAGGGAGGCTCGTCCGTCTCAAGCACCAATTATTATGGTTGCTGCACCTGGCGTAACAGGTTTGCTCAGAAGACTCGTCTGTCTTATACCATATATCCGCGGATAATATATGAAGAAGGTTCGTCTACCTTGATTGCATGTCTATCCCACAGACTTATATGCATTCCCGGAGCCTGCGTAAGGGTTATCCGAAGAAGACTCGTCCGTCTTATTCCACTTATCTGCGTAAGGATTAGTGAAGGAGATTCGTCCATCTCAGGTTACTTTGAAGATCCTTAAGGGCTCGTCCGCTCTCTGTACCTGGCGTCACAGATCATGCGAAGACTCGTCTGTCAGCATGATAGTATTCCAGATATCAGTTTCAACTCGGAAGAAGCTCGTCTGCTTTTTCTCTCCTTCTTATCCCCAGAGCGTCATCTGGTTGGGTTTATTTCCCAGTGTTGCATTCTTCGTCAGAGTGCAAATTTCAGGTCTTCTTGGTATTCAATCACAGTTTATCTCGAATGTCTGATAGCCGCTGCTCTCATCCTTTTCAGATTAACAGTTGATTGAATAGGGGCAGCTGTAACACCCCAAATTTGCCCTCTTCTTGTTTAGCATCGTTATCATATCATAATCATCACGAGCATACCATATCCTTATCATTTTGCATAGAAAAATAAAGCATAACACTCACATGTTCTAGCATAAGGCATATGATCGGTCATCTGGGAAAATCCGAACCTGCAAGTCAAAATCAAAAGCATGGTGATCTAGCAAGGATCTCACAGGATCATTTTGCACAAGCCTGGTATCATGTTCAGAGCCCTAGAAAGAGAAGATGGATCAAAATTTGCTTGAAACGGTTGGTGCAGGTCTATTTTTGAAGGTTCCCACCAAAGGGAGGGAAATTCAAATTTTCCATGCGTTAACCGGTTAACGCATATGGTTAACCGGTTAACAGCTGCGAAATTTGAATTTCCAGCAGCAATTTCAGCATGTGTGTTTTGGCTTCATTTTCCAATTTTCTGATTTTTATTCATTTGAATTAATTTGAATTTGGGAGAAGGATCTAGAACATTTATCCAAGCCTAATCCCATTGCTACATCCTAATCACACTACCCAAACCATAATTTTGGATCCCAAACCAAAATTTTGGGCCCCAAACCTAAACCATATTTATTCCATTTTCCTCCAAACCAAAGGGGCTCTCACTCATTTTTCACTCTCATTTCTGAATTTTCATTCCTCTCACTCACAATTCTCTCACTTTTCTCTCCCAATTTTCCAAATCACTCAAAGTTCCTCTTTGAAGATCACACAACCTTGCCTTGAGGTGTGTAGATCTTGGAACTAAACCTCCTTTCATAGCTTCTTTGCATCTCTTTGCTGGTTTTATTGGAGATTCAGATCTGGTTTGAGATCTAGAAGTGCTTTTGGATCCAAAATTCTGCATCAAGAGCTTGTTCTTGCATTTATTTTGCATGGAGTGTGGAGCTTAGCATCGGATCTTCAAAGTTTTGCGCGAGATCTACTGTTTTCAGCTCAATCAACAATTACCAAAGCATATCTCAGCTTTGTAGGTTGGTTAATTTCAGATCTAGCTCTGTTTTTAGCTTATTTGCATGCTTGTGCTTTAGATCCACCATGTGTTTGTGTATTTGCTTGTGTTGTTTGATTTGATTGGTTGATTTGTATCCGGATCCGAATGTTATTGTTCATGAGCTTAATGATATGGATTAATGTGAATTGATCTAATTTTCCATGTGTAATTGATTGCTGGTCTGGTGCAAGCTTATTTGAATAAGCTGTTTTGAGATGCTGTTTTCTGCAGGATTTGTTGCTGTTTTATCAGTGTTAACCGGTTAACGTATATGGTTAACCGGTTAACGCCCCTGTTTTGTGCGTATTTTGTGCAGGTTTGAGTTGGTTAACCGGTTAACGCATTTGGTTAACCGGTTAACACTGAAGCAGAATGGTTTTTTAGTGTTGTTTTGAGCTTGTTTGATCCCTTTGCTTGTTCTAATTGCCTTGGATCATTGCATGATCATTAAGCATGATATTTTAGGGTGATTTGCTTGCTGGTTGATGTATGCTTTCATGTTTTCGACGCGTAAGTCGTGTATTTGCAATGCTTGGTATGTTGTTTGTTTCTTGTTTACAAGAACCTTTGAGCATGATTAATTCCATGATTGTGTTGGTCAATTCGCTGGATTTTTGCTAACATTTCAAGGGCTCATGGTAAGAGAAGTGTGGATGTTTATCCACATTTCAACTTTTCATCTTTCCTCTTTTGCTTTGTTTTTTCTTTGTGGTGTTTGATGTGCTTTGTGCCATCATGTGGTTCTCTTTCCCCTTTCTAGTTTCCTCTTCTCTTTTTCTATCTTCTTCCTTCTTCATTAGGGTAGAAACCTCACTAACTCTTAGGACTTCCATGCATGTGAATACTTAGGATTATTTTAGTCCCCCTTTAGAATTTTTCCTTTGAGATCTTTTGGTTCTTCTTCTCTTCTCATCTCATAACTCTTAAAAAGAAAACACTTTAATAAATGTGAAGTGATACATTGATCCATAGCCTTATTCCATGAGGTATGCTTGTAGTCTTCCCATCTTGGGATAGTACATGTTTACCTTGTGATGCACAAGTCTGATCAAGGTATCTTCTTCATAAAGAAAAGCATAAAAAACACTTCTTCATGTAAATAACCAAAAAAAACACTTAATAATTAAGCAAGTTAGTGAGCCTAAGCCCTAATCTTTGGGTTCAAGTTTTGGGGATCTTCTCCTTACTTGAGTGTGCTTGTTCTATTATTCCATCTTGGAATGTAGTGACAAGTGCACATTCCATTGGTGAGAGTTTGAGTTCACTTCCTTGTGACACACTCATAAAAGCTTCTAAAAAACACAAAACAAACAATAAGCGTCTTTCCTTCGGGAATTCTTTTCTCATCTCCTTCGCTCCGTACGCGAACTTGCTCCTACTTGTCATTTTGCAAGACGGTTACGCACTCGTCGTCCGAGTCTGCAACACCTGAGCAATGGCATAGGCAGTTCAAGCCTTAATTCACAAGCAATTTCCTTTTAGTACCCCTAGTTAGGGGAACTACGGCGTCTCTGATCCTCATTATCCCGATGAGGTACGTAGGCAGCGGGGTAGGGCCCGTTCGAGCACAATCTTTATTTTCCCTACATTTTTCCTTTTGCTTTCTTATTCAGTTCTTTTCCAGTTCCAGTTTCTTTTCATATTCATTTCTTTGCTGCATTTTTCATACCCTCACCCTTTGAAACAGTTTCTTTTGCAAGCGTGGATCCCGTCGGGTACGGCGAACGATCTGGGTGCTAATACCTTCCCAGGTCGTAACCGACTCCCGAACTCAGTCTCTTTGGTTCGCAGGACCCGTGTCCTTCCTCTTTCTTTCTTCTGGTTTGTGCAGCATTACCATTCCCTTTCTTCGGGATAAAAATGCATGGCTGGCGACTCTTTTCTTCTTCCGTGCCACTTTCGCGTTTGTACCAGGATGGAAATCCCGGGAGCGACAATGTGCAAGCAATCTCAAAGGCTTCAGTCGGCATCCAATGGGGATAAGTGTGATAAAATTCAGGAGTTAGGAGTCTGACTTCCGGAATACCATTCAGTAAGCATTGCAGCAGGTTTGTATTAGTTTGTTTCTTCGCGAGTTTTCGCATTGAAGTAAACTGAATACAGGATAAGCTTCTAAGAATGTTCCCGAACCTGATAATAAAGAGATGTTGATTCAAGTAAGTCAGTAGCACATCATCTTTGGTATATCAACTGTGAATCAGAAGAGTGTTATACGTATAACTACAACGTACCTAGCACTAAACAAGCGCTAATCGTATCGGCTGCTGTGATCATATGTCAACTGGCGGAATCATACGACGACGCAATGATTGTTTCTGCAATAAACGGATTAGAGCAAGCACAACAAATGATGAAGAAAACACTTTTTGAGGCTTTATACCTTAAATGATAGGCTACAGCAATAACAGTCAGGAATTGACGCCGGCAATGACATCAACAGCGGCAGCAATCTCCTGCAATGTATTCTCCACTTCTGCCGTTTTGTTTCGTCAAAATCAACAGATGAATTCCCAATCCTTCGACTCTCTCTGACTGTCCCATTTCGCTCTGCCCGATCCTCGCTTGTTCTACTGCCGGATGACTTTGACGTATCCGCCATCATCAAAGATCCTGTGCCTCCTGTAGTTGCAGACATTATTGGCAAGACGGAAACTCAGTTTGATGCAGGAAATAAGAAAAGAGCAATAGTTCTGAAAAAAAACACTCATACCTCGTGTCTTGAAGTCACGGAGCCAGAAGATGATGAAGATAGTAACTTACAACGTAAACGGTTTGAGACAACGCATATCGCAACTCGTTTCTCTCCGCAATCAGCTCAATTCATTCGACGCTGATATTATTTGCTTCCAAGAGACAAAAATTAGCAGACAAGATGTTACAGCGGATTTGGTTATGGTAGATGGATACGAATCGTTCTTCTCTTGTACCCTAACTTCTCAGAAAGGCCGAACTGGTTACTCCGGTGTTATTACATTTTGTCGACTGAAGAAGGATTCACTGGCCTAATGTGTAACTCTCAAACTGGTGAAGATAAATTGCCACTCTTCATAGAAGATCTTGAGGGTTTTTCAAAAGATGAGATTTTCAGTGTTGATAGTGAAGGGCGATGCGTTTTCACTGATCACAGTCACTTTGGTCTTTTCAATATTTACGGGCCTCGAGCTGGAAGTGATGACACGGAGAGGATTCAGTTTAAACAAGTATTCTACAGGACACTGCAGAAAAGATTGGAGTCCCTCCTGCATCAAGGAAGCAGAATCTTTGTTGTTAGTAGTCTCAATATTGCACCATTTGCAATTGATAGGTGTTATGCAGGGCTTGATTTTGACAATAATGAGTGTAGAAGATGGTTCAGATCGATGTTAATTGAAAATGGAGGCCACTCTTCTGATGTTTTCCGAGCAAAATATCCTGATAAAAGTGATGCATTCACCTGTTGGTCTCAAAGTACGGATGCTGAAGTATTTAACTATGGGAGTAGAATCGATCATATTCTATG
The DNA here is from genome assembly GCA_963966055.1 of Lathyrus aphaca. Taxonomy (NCBI): domain Eukaryota; kingdom Viridiplantae; phylum Streptophyta; class Magnoliopsida; order Fabales; family Fabaceae; genus Lathyrus; species Lathyrus aphaca. The sequence continues at coordinate 64,824,340 of OZ014520.1, read as the reverse complement.
TGCTGGTTCATGCTTACATAAATTAGATGACCTGCAATGTCATAGTTTTATAAGATGCCATGTTAAAGAATGTGAAATTATGACACAGTACAAACGGTTCAAACCAGAAAGCAAGCCAAGTGCCTACATGCGGAAGGGAGGAAAGAGTGTTAAACCTGAAGGATCCGATCATGCTCCGGTTATTTTAACTTTGATGGAAATTCCTGAGGTCTCTCTGCATAGTACTCCCTCCTTATCTGCTATATATGTTCCCATGATTCATGGCGACCAGCAAACTCTAGTTGTCATTGCTGGTGAAAAGACGGGTTTCTGATTCGTGCAAGATGGCACACAGTGACATTTCAGTGGTCAGTACTTCTGAGAGAGTAGAAAAACCAATTGACATAATAGGTTCATCTACCTGTGAATGTGGTTTTCTTCCAAACAAAGGGGCAGAAGGAGCTCTCTTGAAATCAGACACGATGAGCCTCATGAAAATCCCCTGCAAAATTCGAAAATTACCACAATGGTTAGCAATGAAAATGAGTTTGCGGCAGTAAAAAAAGAGAGAAACCAATCCAATCCAAGGCCAACTATTTCAGTTCATTTTCAAAACCAAGAGGCATAAACAGACAAAAAGCCAGAGCAGAAGTGTCAGCAGGATTGCAGGGCAAAGTTTCACAAAATGGCAAAGACAGTTTCTGTTACGGAAAAGAAGAAGAAGACATAGCCGAATTGAAATTGTTTCAGTTTAAATCAAAATTCTTGAAACCCTAATTCTCACTATAAAAACCAAGGTGAATTAATGAATCAAGCTCTGAATTGAGAGCCGCATCAAAAACAACACACAGAGGAACCCTAATCACAATACACAGCCGCAATTCAAAAGACTCAGATACGAAAGTTCACAAAAAACCTAGCCACCATTCGATTCAGAAAAATCAACATCAACAAGAAGCTGAGAGGTCAAAGAAGAAAGGAGAGAAGAAAGCTATACCGAAAGGGCAAGGGAAGCACAATACCTGTCGAAGCATCCCGAATCGGTAACGATTGTTTACTTTCATAATCGAACAATATTTGTTGTTGTCCGTTTCTTGCTCATTCGATTTCGTTCTCGTTGTTGTGTGGATTGATGATTTGTTTACGCTCTAAGTAGGCTTTGGGTTTAGATTCCCAGTTTTTCTCAGAGTGATGTTTCCTATTTGCGATTGAAGAAGCATTTCCGTTTTCACGAACAAATTAGGGCCGGCGTATGTATGCTGTCTTTTGGGTACTTTAAGTTTGCCACTTCCGTTTTGGGGATGAACCGGGTCGGTTTTGACCCAGCCAGCACCACTTAATCCACATGGGCCTACGCGGATACCTCTGCTGGATTGTCCATGTTCATATGTGTTTTGTTTTATTGCTTAATTTTCCTTTTTTTTTATATACATACAAAATGAGTTTTTTTAAAAAAACAATGAAATATTTATTTGTTTCTTTTCTAGAATAAGGTATTTATAGATTTAAGTGTTCAACTAAAATATAATTTTTTTTAAAAAAAGGAGGAAGAAAATATTTTTATTATATAGGATAAAGTTTTTTTTTTAGTTAATTTGTCAACCATTTCCTTTAATTAATTTCATTTTAACTTAGCTATTTATCTTTCGTTCGTTTTCACTTGCACAATAATTCATATCATCTTGTAACTCTCCTTGTATCATGAACATGTTTCTATTTTCGGTTTGCATCCTAATATCAGCTTCACTTTCACTTTGTTTCTTTCTTTCGTGCTAACTTTTCAGGTGGTAAGTACTCCGAGAAGTGAATTTGCCTTCACTTCTCGCATTTCCTTTGCATCCCCTTTGTGCATTTATTGTTACATTTGTTGTATGTGAATTGGAGTGAGCTTGCTCCTCCCTGTTTATTATACCTTCTTTCTTCGAGCAACTTGACTTCTTAAGTGAAGCAAGTTGTCTCGCTTCCCTTCGCTTCTTGATCCTTTCATCTGCTTCCTGGTGGTTCTCTTCGAAGGTATCTCTTGAAAACCTCACAAACCTTAGTAACAACCAAGCATGACAATGATTAGGGTTTCTAATTAGTCCCCCACTTAGTTTTACCTTTGTGTCTCATTGAGTCCTCTCTTCTCACCTCATAATCAGGGACTAAACCCTAAAGGCTTTAAGGCTTTGTGATTAAGCTTATGCCTGCATCCTTCTATTAGGATGGAGTGTATAACTTTAATCCTAAGTGTTAAACCCTTAATGTGTTTAACTCCTTTAATCAATTCACATAATAATCATCAAGACATCACACTTGTAACTTGGGCCTTGCATTAGGGTTCTAATTCTTCCTTAATTGGTTAAGAAGGACTAACCCTAGTGTTAATGGACAAGTCCCCCTCAAGTTGTCTTATAAACCCTAAAAAACATTTCATCATCATATCATTAAATAAAATACACTTAATCAAAGGCTTGTTTTGTCATGAGTTTAATCCCTAATCATGGATTAAGTTGAGGAGCTTTCCTCAGCTTAAACATTCTCATCTATTATCCTTCTATTAGGATAGTGTAATGAGTCTGTTTAATCCCTGATTATGGCTTAACCTCATTACTTAACACTAAACAAAAACACCAAAAACATCTAAATAATCACAAGTAGGTTAATGATCTTAATCCTACACCAAAGGTGATTAAGTGTGAGAAGCTGACTTCACACTTAAGGTATTCTCATTACCCCTAATCAGAGGGAAGATGTGATGAGTTTACTAACTTATTGGTTTAGGCTTAAGCTCATTAACTTATGACAAACTCTCAAAAGCAATAAAAGACTGAAAACTCAAAAAACAAACAATAATCGTCTCCTCCGGGATTCTTTTCTCATCACCTTCACTCACAAACGAGAACTTGCTTCTTCCGTCTAATGCAAGACAGTTTGCACCTGAGCCAGACAGGTCATACACTTGAGCATAGGCAAGTAAGCAGTTCACAAGTCAATTCATCTTTCAGTCTCTTTGGGTCGAACTATGGTGTTCTAACTTCCTCATTGCACGAGAGGATACGTAGGCATAACTTAACAGTTATCGAACAAAAGTCTCTGTATATTCCCCCTCTTTCTAGCCTCATTCTTTTAGCCTCATGATCTTGAGCATTTCATTCCTGTTCTTACACTGACACATCATTTACACACTCCACACTTCTTTTACACTGACACCTGTACATCCCTTTTCCAGCTCTTTTATACACAAATTGCACTGACACTACCCCTTTAAAACACAAATTTTTCAAGCGTGGATCCCGTCGAGTACGGCGGACAATCTGGGTGCTAATACATTCCCAGGTTGTAACCAACCCCCTTTCTCAGTCTCTCTGGTTCGCAACCGTCTTATCCATCTATTTCTAGGTCTATGCAGCATTGCCTTTCCTCCGGGATAAAAATGCCTAGCTGGCGACTCTTTTCATCTCCAGTGAGTTCACGGCCGTGTGTTCTCATTGTCCCTCTCGCCGACCGTTCGCGTCTGTACCTTTATCAGGGCCAGTCCCATTTATCGGGAGCGACAGTTCTCAATGATCGGTCCCCTGACTGCACATAAATATCAAGGTTGTGTATCACCCCAGAAAGATTTCGGCATCAATACATTTATGAGAAGGTCGCAAGTCAAGGTGTGGAACTCACTACTACCAATATAGAAAGATGCCATGAAGCCAAAGTGGAACCACTCTATGTCCTAGGGTGCACTCAAGCCCCGATTACGAGCTCATCTTACAGTAACCCCATCCCACAGAAAAAATGAAAGCCAAACAGTCCAGCATATGATGCATGTGAAAATAAATACTGAAAGTAGTAAATAAATCTGTAAAATAAATTGTAAACGAAAACATTAAATAAGCACAACAGCACACACATATAAACACCCAAAGAAAGCAAAAACAAACAGGCTATAATTGACTCTCATAGGGGAAACCAGAGATTCTGGGTTCTTTCCCCAGCAGAGTTGCCAGCTGTCGCTCCTGGGATTTTCATCCTAGTACAAACGCGAAAGTGGCGCGGAAAAGGTAGAGTCGCCAGCCAGGAATTTTTATCCCGAAGGAACGGGAAAGGTAATGCTGCACAAACCTGAGGAAGAAGGAAAGGACAAGGTCCTGCGAACTAAAGATCTGGGTTTGGGAGTCGGTTACGACCTGGGAAGGTATTAGCACCCCATATCATCTGCCGTACCCAACGGGATCCACGCTTGTTTGTTTGCTTCAAAGGGTGAGAAAAATATAACTGATGCTGAACAAATGAACTGCTAACTAGAATGGGAATGGAAATGAGAAAGGAAACTGAAAAGGAAAATGGAAAGAAAGAGGGAAATGTAGGGAAAATAAAGAATGAGCTCGAACGGGCCCTATCCCGCTGCCTACGTACCTCATCGGGAAAATGAGGATCATAGTCGACGTAGTTTGCCTAACTAGGCGGGAACATTGTTTGTGTTTTTCATGGCTTGAACTGTGTTTGTCTATGCTCAGGTGTTGCAGACTCGTCTGGTACGAGTGCATTTACTGTCTTGCATGCGAGACAAGTCGTCGCAAGTTCGCGTTCATAATGAATGAGATGAGAAGTTCCCACAGGAAAGTCGCTTATTGTTTATTGTTTGAATTTTAAGAGTTTTGTATGAATTTGGCACGAGGAAGTGAATTCAAACTCTTTTCCATGGAATGTGTACTTGCTACTACATTCCAAGATGGAATAGCAGAACAAGCACACCAAGCAAGGAGAATTTATCCAAGACTTGTTTCATAGGATTAGGGTCTAAGTTCACTAGCTTGTTGAACTTTATTACATGTTTTTGTAGTTTGTGAAGAAGTATCTTTTAGATTTTTGTTTATGAAACAACCCTTTGATAAGACTTGTACATCATACTAGAAAAGCCTACACCACTCCAAGATGGAATGAATGCAAGTGTCCCATGGAATAAGGCTATACACAAAGGATTCTTTCATACATTAATTAAGTCTTTTTGGATTTTGTTTGAAGATGAGAAAAGAAGACTCAAAAGGCAAAGGTCAAAGCTAATGGGGGACTAAGACACAACCCCAAAGTTATCTTATTATCTACAAGATGTGGTCCTATGGTTAATGAGGTATTCTAACCTAAGGAAGAAAGAAATAAGTTAGAATTCAACTTACTTCCTAAGGAAGTTAAGTTGAATCTAAAGAACAAAAGGGAAGCTATGAACAAAGCACTGTAAACACCCCAAATTTGCCCTCACCCATTCACACCATGGCCTGTGATCATCCTCATATGCATAAACACAAACATATCATCTCATATCTCACTTTTGTTTCACTGCATAGTTTTCAAGGCATCTGCACCTAGGGTTTGTGATCTGAGCAATCCCAAAGCTTCTTGAGCCATTCCAAAGGCCACCAATCAACTCAAAGGGGTCCATGTGTGTTCTTATATCATATTTCATCTCCTCAAAGTCAAAATTGCAGAGGAATCACAAGAACTAGGGTTTGAGTGGATGCAGAGCCAGGATGAACTGCACAGTTGACTGAAAATTAGGGTTTTGGTTTCAGAGGCCATAACTCCAAATTTTTTGGTCATTCTTGTTTCCATTGATCTCTATATGGTATAGGGAGTATGCATATCAATTTTCATGAAGAAATTCCATGGGGAAGTCATCTGATCAAGAGTTGACTTTCTGGACAAGTCAGTGCAAAATCAGGGCATCTGAGGCCCCCAATGACCCAACCAATGGGTGGTCTTCATCATTTTTGAGTGTATATGATCTTTATTTGATCATGGAAGAAGGTTGAAGTTCATAGAAATCAAGAATTTAGGGTTTTTGCAAATGTTGACTTTTTGGGCATAGTTGACTTTTCAAGAATGCATCATTTTAGGTCATTTTTCAAGCCTTGATTCATGATTCAAAAAGGCTTCAAATGGAAAAACTTTGGTCATGAAAGTTGTAGATCTCATCTTTCCCTTTTCAAAAAGTACAAGAACATGATCAAACTCTTCTTGGATCAAAAGTTATGGCAATGCAAAGTTGGCTAAAATCATTAATTTTCAAGGCATGCCCTAAGTGAGAATTTTGCAAAATCATGGATCAATGACTTTTGCAGCCTCAAGTTCACCTCTAACCAATGTGCCAACATTCTACAAGTCCTAAAAATCAGATTTGAACTAAGATTGCCCATGGTTTCATGCTTGGTTAGACAAAGAATCACATGTGAACCAAAATGTCACAACTTGCAAAAACTCATGATCATGCTTTACCAACTTGCTGCCTTGAATGCTGGACCAAGCTGACTCTTTCCCCTCATTTTGCTGCGCATAGCCCATGCCTTGTACTTGCCTAGCACCTCACCATACTTGCCTTACACATAAAGTGGACTTTGAGCAAAAGGTGACATACCTATCCATAAAGCACAAGTCACATCCTCTGACCAATCAGATTTGTTTATGTTATCCCTTTGCAAGCTAAAGACATCACTAAGCAAGGCTGAAACACATACATTCAACACATTCACAAAAACCTTCCACATTGCATAAGCCTTCGAATTTCTATATACAGCCTGCAAACACTCAAACTTTCTTCATCATCCAACTCAACACACTTCATAGACCTCAAACCACCCAAAGCACAAGCCTGAAACAGCCAGAATAACTCACTGCCATTTCTCACTCCATTTTGCAGTTTCATTCGAAACTCTCATCCTAGCTTACAAACAGCCAAACAAACCTTGCAAAGCTTTTCCATACATCATCTAGACCACAAACCATCATTCACAATGGCCTGAATCAGCCAGAATCACCATAGCCATTGTTGATTGAGCTTGAAGCAGGAGCTTTCGAAACTCATCAACCAGCCTACATAAATTGTTCTAAGGCATTCAAACATCATCAAGGGGTCCTAAGGAGTGGTTTGCACTTAAAGAAAAAGCCAGAAAGTCCTCAAGTGGAGAGCTTCAAATCTCAGGTAGCCTGAAATTTATTTTTCCAGAAATGATTTTTCTTGTTACAAACTTGTTCTATTTGTTTCACTGATCATTCTGGTACCATTGGTTTTGAAAATGGTTGTGATTTGAGCATTTAATTTGTTTCTGAAGCTTGCGTGACCTAGAACTTATTCTCTTCGATTCAGTTGATTTAGGAAATTTAAATTTCTTTTGAGAGAGGGGTTTGATTCGTGAGAGGATGAGGATCATTTCCATGTTCTTAGTTTTCATTTTTGGTACGTTTTGAGAGGTTTGGAGATTTTTCAGGTGAGGTGCTGGCCGGAGAAGACGACCGGAGGTCTTCTCCGGCCACCTGAGAGTGATTATGCCCTAATGGCGTCATTAACTCTAGTTTGAATTTGAGCCATTGATGAGCGTTGACCAGCTGACTTCCCTCTCTTTTGAATGGCCCAGATTAGCTGCTTATGCCCTAATCCACGTGTTTAGGTTTAATTAATCATAATTTAATTAATTAAGTCAGAAGCTGTGTGGACCCTTGGATCTGGCGCGTGGTCAATCCATTTAAACCCAGAGCGCATCCTGGCCTTTCCTTCATTTGACTTTTCTTTTTATTCAATTTTAATTCATTTTTTATTTCAATTAACTTGCATATTTATTTTAAAATAGCAAAAAATTCTTAAAAATTATGAAACTTTTTCTTAAAAGTTTTATTAATTTTTAAGACCCAAAAATATTTTTATTTTATTTTTCATCATTAAAAAAGTATTTTTAAATATTTAAAAGATTATTTTTAATTGATTAATGGGGATTAATTAATTAAAAATACTTTTAGGTATTTAAAAATTACAAAAAAATTCATGAAATGTTCTAAGACATTTAGAAACATTGTCCAACCTTCAAACCAAATTTCTTTTTTGATCTTGATGCATTTTAAGAATTTTTCATTGAATTAAATCATTTTTTGTGCATTATTTTGATCATAAGTTCAAAAATTCATTTCTGCCTATTGGAGAAGGTTGAGACATTGATTCTTCTTGCATTGTTTTATGTTTAGCATGTAGTTTCTAGGGTAAAAAGGCCATGATTTGATCTTGCATTTTCTAATTGTTTGGCATTTCTTTTGTTAAGAACCCTAAAAAACCTAGTAACTTAGAAAATTCATATCTTGAGTTTGGTTGAGAGTTGAGAGCTCCCCTTTGGGCAGTGGTTCATTGTAGGTTTAGGGTTTCTTTGGGTAGCATTTTCCATTTTTTATCTTAGGATTTGTTTCTGTTTTGGGTTTTTGTTTGATGTTTGATCCATGAACCCTAATTTGGGCTTTCTTTTGCATCCTCCTTGCATTTCCTTGCATAACTTGACTTGTCATTGCATTTTGTGCATTCTTGTGATCCATTTGACATCTTAAGACATATAGGAAACATGTTTTATCATTGCATTGCACATTTGCCATGTCATTTGTCTTGTATGCTTCATAACATTTCATGCTTGTTCATGCTCCTTAGCTTGCATCATTTGCATCCATAATCTTGTATGAGCATCCCCATGTCTTGCCTCTTGTTTGCAGCACCTCATAACATCATTTTCATCATCACCATGCTTCTGGTCTTGCTTTGCATCATATCATTTCATCTCATCTTGCATTGCATTGCATTTCTTTCTAACATTTCAGGTGGTAAGTAAACTTGAGAAGTGAATTTGCCTTCACTTCTCATAACTTTTCTTTTCATCTCTCTTGCATCCATTGCTGCATTTCTATATGTACTTGAGCTTGAGCTTGCTCATTCTTGTTCCTCCCACCTTCTTTCTTCAAGTGACTTGACTTCTTGAATGAAGCAAGTCACTTTGCTTCTCTTGATCCTGTTCATCTGCTTCCTGGTGGTTCTTCTGAAGATTGTTCTTGAAAACCTCACAAACCTTAGGATCATCCAAGCATGATAATGAATTAGGGTTTTGATTAGTCCCCCCATAGTTTTACCTTTGTGTCTCTCTTTGTGTCTTCTCTTCTCACCTCATAATCAGGGACTAAACCCTAAAGGCTTTAAGACTTTGTGATTAAGCTTATGCCTACATCCTTCTCTTAGGATGGAGTGTATAACTTTAATCCTAAGTATTAAACCCTTAAGGTGTTTAAATCTCTTAATCAATTCACTTAATAAATATCAAGACATTACACTTGTAACTTGGGCCTTGCATTAGGGTTCTAATTCTTCCTTAAGTGGTTAAGAAGGACTAACCCTAGTGTTAATGGACAAGTCCCCCACAAGTTGTCTTACAAATCATAAAATTCACTTCATCACCATATCATTAACTAAAATCCAATTAATAAAGGCTTTGTTTTGTCATGAGTTTAATCCCTAATCATGGATTAAGTTGAGGAGTTTTTCTCAACTTAAACATTCTTATCTATTATCCTTCTTTTAGGATGGTGTAATGGGTCTGTTTAATCCCTGATTATGGCTTAACCTCATTACTTAGCACTAAACAAAAACACCAAAAACATATAAATAATCACAAGTAGGTTAATGATCTTAATCCTACATCAAATGGTGTTTAAGTGTGAGAATCTGACTTCACACTTAAGGCATTCTCATTACCCCTAATCAGAGGGAAGATGTGATGAGTTTACTAAATCCATTGGTTTAGGCTTAAGCTCATTAACTTATGACAAACTTTCAAAAGCAATAAAAGACTGAAAACAAAAAAACAAACAATAATCGTCTCCTTCGGGATTCTTTTCTCATCATCTTCACTCACAATCGAGAACTCGCTTCTTCCGTCTAATGCAAGACAGTTTGCATCTGTGCCAGACAGATCATACACTTGAGCATAGGCAAGTAAGCAGTTCACAAGTCAATTCACCTTTCAGTCTCTTTGGGTCGAACTACGGTGTTCTGACTTCCTCATTGCACGAGAGGATACGTAGGCATAACTTAACAGTTATCGAACAAAAGTCTCTGTATATCCCCCTCCTTCCAGCATTATTCTTTGAGCCTCATGGTCATGAGCATTTCACCCCTTTCTCTCTTACACTGACACATCATTTATACACATCACATTTCTTTACACTGACACCTGTACATCTTTTCCAGCTATTTTATACACAAATTGCACTGACACTACCCCTTTATAACACAAATCTTTAAGCGTGGATCCCGTCGAGTACGACGGACAATCTGGGTGCTAATACCTTCCCAGGTTGTAACCAACCCCCTTTCTCAGTCTCTCTGGTTCGCAAACCGTCTTATCCATATCTTTCTAGGTCTATGCAGCATTGCCCTTCCTCCGGGATAAAAATGCCTAGCTGGCGACTCTTTTCATCTCTAGTGAGTTCACGGCTGTGTGTTCTCACTGTTCCCTTCGCCGACCGTTCGCGTCTGTACCTTTATTTGGGCCAGTCCCATTTTATCGGGAGCGACAGCTTGGCGACTCTGCTGGGGAAACCTTATACTGCAACCAGGGCTTCTGGTTCTTTTTGTGGGTTCCTCCTAGCGCTTGTTTGATTTGTGTTTACTGGGGTGTTATGTGCTTGTTTGTGCTTGTATTTATTTTTGTTTATTGCTTTATGTACATTTTACTTTTACTGCTTTCTTTATTGCATTTATACTGTCATTATTGCTGGCTGGATCTGTTGTTTGCCTTGGTGGGTGGGTATTTCATTGAGAGTTAAGGTCCTATACCTGGGACCTGAGTGACACCTAGGCTAGAGTGAATCATATTCTTTCCCATTCCATTTCGGTCTGGTGCGGGAATATGAAACACGGTTCAGATATGGGTTTCTTCTTGAGAACTCTGTGTTGCAGATTTCCTGCAATGCTAGGGCTATCTGGGAAGCCTGCTAAGTCTGGATGACCTTTTAGTATTGACCTTCAGAAACTGAGGTGAATTAGAGGAGGAATTGTTATGGTTATTGTAAACACTGTACCTCCGGGTTAGAAGTGTTTACACTTCTCATAACTGATCCAAGTCTGAGGATCCTTGTTCTAGATCATCACCTGTGAGGGGGTTGGGCTGTTTACAGGTTTGCAGGTACCTTGACCTCAGAATACCCTGTTACTTTGACTTTGTTAAGAATGCTCCATGTTGGACAGTTCTTGTGATTCTAAAACCCTGGACATGTGGCTCTTTATTTGAGTCCCCCACCCTGGTTACTGGATTTTTAGACCTCCATCTGGATTTCTTGAACACACATGGATCTACACCAAGGCAGTTAATCAGATCCAGCTCAGTCACAAACCCTTTGCATTTCATTTGCATACATACCCATTGCATCATATTAACATTTGCTTATTTGTGTTTCAGGGTATCCACCTTCATCTCTGGTTTTGGTTTTGACCCCATCTGCATCATTGACCTATCTCCACCAGCACTTGCTTCAGTTTGTCAGCCATATACTTCAGTTACTTGTACTAGCCAGCCAGTGGCCCACTCCTCAGCATCTTCATCAACACTTATCCTACTCAGTCCTCAGCATCATGGCTCCAAAGAAAAGCAACATCACCTATCATTTCTTCCAACCAGACTTATCAGACATCAGGAGGATCCAAACCCTGATCACTCTAGATCACATACCCTTGTTCAGGGAGAGTTATGGAGATATACTGGACATGGTTATGGATCTGGACCCATCCCAGAGGAGTTTGATCCACACCTGCATTCAGTTTTATGACCCCCCATTGAGATGTTTCACCTTTCAGGACTTTCAGTTGGGGCCTCTTTTAGAAGAATACTCATCATTGATTGGTTTGCCTATCAAGAGAGAAATCCCTTTTAACCCTGAAATGGTCTTTCCCAGCAATGGAGAGGTAGCAAAAGCTCTGCACCTGGAACCTGTTTTGATTGAACAGCATATGACCTCTAAAGCTGGGATCCCTGGATTTCATCTGGACTTCCTGATTTCTCAAGCTAGTCTGAAGGCCTCCTTGGGGGAGTGGAAAGCTGTTTGTGCTCTGTTGGCCTTAAGTGTATATGGAATTGTGTTGTTTGCAGATGAGCCTCGATTCATTAGCAAGAATGCCATCCATCTGTTCATCCTGAAGAACCCAGTGCCAACTTTATTGGGTGATCTCTATTACTCAGTCCATCAGAGAAATGAGAAGCAGAGGGGGAGATTAGTGAGGATTTGTGCTCCATTATTTCATGCTTGGCTTCTCAAGCATCTACCCAGGACAGATGCATTTCTAAATCCTCGTCAGCAAAGCAACTGGGCTAAGAGGCTCACTACTCTCACTTCAGCAGACATCAGATGGTGTACTCAAAGCACCAAGGGCAGAGATATCATTACAAGCTGTGGACACTTTCCCAATGTGCCTTTAATAGGAGTTAAGGGGAGTATCAACTACAACCCTCTGTTGTTCAAGAGGCAATTGGGCTATGCACTGGTTCATACTCCAAGGGAACAAGACTTGTTTGAGACCCTCTACTGTGAGAACAAGATTAGTCTGACAGCTGTTAGGCAGGCTGCCTGGGCCTGGGATCATGTTCAAACCAAGGGAATCACCATTCTGGGGAAGTGCAATAATGTGGCATCAGTCCAATATTATGAGTGGTCCCATGCCAGGGCCCAATTCTCTGGAATGCCCTTCACCATAGAAGACATGCCTGAGTCATCCTCAGCACCACCCCCTGCCACTATCAGTTTGGAGGAGTTTGAGAGCTTGAAGGAAAGAAATGAGAAGTTAACCCAAGCCTTGCAGAAGACCCTCCGGGAGAGGAGTGAAGGTGTGAGGGAGATTGAAAGATTGGAGAAATTGAGAATAGAACACTTGACTAAAATTGAGAAGTCTGGAGATTATATCAACAAGTCTAAGGCTGGTGAGCAAATTCTGAAGAATGCTTGTAAAGAAGCCCAGTTTCAGAGAGCAAGGACAGACTTGTATTTAAAAGAGAGTCAAGCCAGGTGGGTCCGGATCACTGAGGCCCGTACTCTAGAAGACAAGAGAGTTCAGGACAAGATGGAGCAGATGGAAAAAGCCCTGGCAGCAGCCCAGAAGGAAATATCAGAGCTAGAAATCAGAGCTGGAGTGAAGAGGTCTAAGGACCAAAGTCAGAACCAGAAGTTGACTGCAGCTGTTGCAACAAGAAACCTTCTCATCAGAGGTCTCACGGAGCACCCGGCTGATCCTGTGACCGAAGCACTTCTCAAGGAAGTTCGTGAGGACGAGTTTGGCCTCGGAGTTTGATCATTTGTTTGTTGTTGCTTTCTTTCCATGTACTTTTATTTTTGTACTGTATTTTGACCCCTTAGCGGGCTTGTGTTGTAAAATGAACGAGATGTATTATTTCACCTTCTGTAATATATTTGTGTTAGTTTCCACCTGGGTTTATTTCGAAAGTAACTTCAACAGCAACATCTTCAAGGGTCTGGAAGGGTCAAAACTGAAGACCAAACCGGATACCTTGAGAACAAATAAGCATAACTGCATTGCATACTAACCCTTCTGTTTGTTTTGTAGGTTTTGTTTTATTGTTACTAACCTCTGTTGTGATATTCAGGAATTATTGCTCGCCGCCGGGTATTTCCCCTCAACAGGCCACACAGATACCCAACTAGAAACAACCTTCCGGGAATTCAGATGGATCAGATGCAGCAAGACCTTACGGAGGTCAGAAACCAGATGGCCAACGAAAGGTTGGAGATGAGAACCCAGATAACACAGTTCATGGAAGTGATGAACAACTTAGCTCAAAGCCAGGAGAGGCTCAGAATTTTGGTAGAAGGGAGGAATCAAGAGGAACCCCATGTGGGGACTGCTGGCACAAGTAACAATGAACGGGTACAACCCCATGTTAATCCTCCTGTGTTTGGCCCACATCTACATCCTGAGATTAACATTCCTGCAAATGTTCAAGGAACAGCCACTGCAGCCAGAGTACTTCAAGAAGATCCTCAGGAGGACCAGTATACAGTAATGGGTGCCGGAGAGGAAACTTATGACAGGAGATTGGATGAAATAGCTGAGAAGTTGAGGTCCTTAGAATCTCAAAACTCTTTGGGTTTCGACGTCATGGACATGGGTTTGGTAGACGGGGTTAGGATTCCCCACAAGTTCAAGCCTCCATGTTTTGAAAAGTATAACGGGACTTCTTGTCCCCGGACCCATCTGCAATCTTTTCTCGGAAGATTAAAAGCTTATACCATGGACGAGAAATTGTGGATGTTCTATTTTGAAGATAGCTTGACTGGAGCATCGAGAGAGTGGTATTCCCACTTGACAAGGGCAACTGTGAGATGCTGGAAGGACCTGGCGGAGGCCTTTATCCGACAGTATCAATACAACCTAGACATGGCACCCAACAGGACCCTCTTGATGGGAATGTCACAGTCTTCAAGGGAGAGTTTCCGAGAATATGCCCAAAGATGGAGGCAATTGGCTGCCGCTGTTCAACCCCCTATGTATGAACGGGAAATGGCAGATATGTTCATGAATACCCTTCAGGGGACCTATATTGACAGGCTGGCCGCTTTCTCTTCAACTAGCTTCGCAGATGTTGTCATAGCTGGGGAGAGAATTGAAAGCCTGTTGAAAATGGGCAAAATTTCCGATAATGGTGCTAGTTCGTCCAGTGGTACAAGGAAGCCTTTCGCAGGCCCAAGAAGAGCTGGAGAAACCAATGCCATTCACACCAGCAGGGGTAGGCCCCAATATGTTCAAAGGTCAATAGCAGCAGTCACTATCCCTGCTTCAGCTCATCCTCAGCCAGTCTATCAACCTCCGCAACAAAACTTCCAACAACAACCTCAGTATCAGCAGAATCAGTATCCTCCAAGGAACTACAACAACAACTCCAACAACAACAATCAACAGAGGCCATTCCAACAGAGGCCATCCCAAGCTAACAGAGTGATCGACCCGATCCCAATGCCGTATGCTGCCTTGCTGCCACAACTTCTGAAACTCAACCTAGTTGAGCTAAGAACGTTGGCACCTCCGGATCCCAACAGTCTACCAAGGAACTATGACTCCAATGCTAGGTGTGCTTTTCATTCGAACGCACCTGGTCACAGTACAGAAAAATGCAGGGCTCTGCATATGAAGGTACAAGACTTGGTAGACTCCAAGGCTCTGAATTTTGCACCTCCGCCCAATGTCAATAAAAACCCAATGCCAAACCATGGTGGTCCCCGAATTAACGCTATTGAAGAAGACCAACCGTCTTATTTAATAACTAGTGTGGATCAGATCAGGACGCCATTGGTGGAAATCAAAGCTCAACTCCGTGAAAACCAGATATTTCCGGGGTGTGAACTAGGGTGCCCCTACTGCAATATTTCATGGAATGGGTGCGAGGACCTGAGGAATGGCATTGACAGCCTTATTCGGAGTGGCCTACTCCAGATCACTACATCATTTCCGGCAAATCAAGCAACTTCATCAGCAACGGTTTCAGATCCTCCTACAAATGCAGCAACTATTGTTCCCGACAATTCATCAGCAGCATCAACAAGTACTTCATCAGTTCTCCCAAATGATCAGTTTTCAACAGTTTCTCCTGCTACAACTTCAGCTTCATTCCATTTCGACTCTCCATCAACAACAACAACAGTCCTTCCAACAGTACCTCCTACAACACCAGCAATCAATCACGAAGATGTCTCCACTGTTACCATATTCTACGATCCTGAAAATAATTCTGCCTACCATTCAGAAGGTGCTGCTCCCGCCAGAGCACCAGTTACAATCTTTTATGATCCACAAACAATTACAGTCCCTTCAGCAGCAGCAATCAGTCCAGTCACTGTCACGGTGCCTGGACCAGTACCATATGAAAGCAATAGGGCCATCCCTTGGCACTATGGCTCTGACATATACTGCGAAGGAAAAAGAATCACTCTTGAAACGTCAACACCTGCACCACAAGTAGATAATGTGGGGGGAGGCGGAGGCTTCACTCGAAGCGGGAGTCTCTTTGCTTCACAAGTTCAAAGACCTACTGCCGAAGCAGAAGCTGCTGCCAAGGCAAAGGGAAAAGGCCCGGTGCAGGAAGATTCAGCTGCCAAAGAAACCCTGAAGACTCCATTCGATCAGGAAGTTGATGAGTTTATGCGAATCATCAAAAAGAGCGACTACAAAATTGTGGATCAGCTTCACCAGACGCCATCCAAAATCTCTATCCTCTCACTGCTTATGTGTTCCGAAGCCCATCGGAATGCACTACTTAAAGTCTTGCACGCAGCTTACGTGCCTGAGGAGATTACTGTCAACCAATTGGAAACCGTGGTTGGAAACGTTACTGCTAGCAATGGGCTAGGGTTTACCAATTCTGACCTGACAGTGGATGGCCGCAATTACAACAAAGCCTTGCACATAACCATGGAATGCAAAGGAGCTGTCCTTTCTCATGTGCTGGTGGACACAGGTTCTTCCCTGAATGTCTTACCAAAGAAGGCTCTGGTGAAGTTAGAATATGATGGACTGGCATTGAGACCCAGCAACCTGGTGGTACGAGCCTTTGATGGTTCGAGGAGATCGGTTCTGGGAGAGATTGAGCTGCCCGTGACAATTGGCCCGCAGACCTTTAAAACTATCTTTTATGTGATGGACATTCAGCCCGCCTACAGCTGTTTGTTGGGTAGACCCTGGATTCACGCCGCCGGCGCAATAACGTCTACCCTTCACCAAAAGTTAAAATTTGAGTGGGAAGGTCAAGTTGTCACAATCTGTGGGGAAGAGGATATCTTTGTTAGCCATCTGGCTACTTACAAATACATTGAGATGGATGGAGAGATCCATGAGACAATGAGCCAAGGTTTTGAAGCTTTGAATGTCAATGAAGCATCTGCTGTATCTGGTATCTCCATGTCATCTTACCAACAAGCCCGGAAGGTTGTTGAAGAAGGAACTGCCCTAAGCTGGGGCAAGGTTTTAGCTGTGGAGGAGAAGAAGGACAGATTTGGGTTGGGTTACAGACCAACTCAACATCAAGCAAAGGCTGCTGCCGAGCCTGGTTTTGTCAGTGGGGGGATGCTTACCCCCGATGCTATCAACTGTCTGGAAGACGAGCTGGAAGAGGAGCGCAATCTGGAGAATTGGATTCGTCCAAAGATCCCGGGGAACAGTGTCTCGAACTGGTCTTCCCAGGAAATTATAAGAGTTACTCATGCAGAGTAATTATTATTTCCTGTATTTTTATAGCATGCATCAAAGTCTTGCATCTTGCCCAAGATGACAAGACTCATTTTGTAATCAGGGCCATCTGTACTTTTGTGCAAACAAGATCAAATTAATGAAATATCAGACATCTTTTTGCAAACGAGTCTTTTTTTCTTTTCTGTTCACTGTTTTTCCATTTTTCTTTTTGTACAAAAAATAAATGGCGGTGTTTTCAAAATGATAACTTCATTTCACTTTTTTCTAAAGCAAGATTAAAATCAATCACTAAAATGAACGAACTTAACCCTTGCAGAGAGTGCCTTCCAGACTGCACCGACAACAGCACGGCTATGACATCGTATGACTTTGACAATCCAATCAATCAAGCTGATGAAGGGGTTGAAGAAGAATATGAGCTTCCTGAAGAGCTAGCCAGGTTGTTAAGACAAGAGGAAAAGGTTATTACCCCTCACCAGGAGGAGGTTGAAGTGATTAATCTTGGTACAGAGGAAGACGTGAAAGAAGTTAGAATCGGGGCCTGCCTGCAAGACTCAGTGAAGAGACAACTGATTGATCTGCTTCAAGAGTATGTTGATGTGTTTGCTTGGTCGTATCAAGATATGCCAGGGTTGGATACCGATATAGTTGTGCACAAGCTGCCTTTGAGAGAAGAGTGTCCACCAGTCAAACAGAAGCTGCGCCGAACTCGCCCAGACATGGCTATGAAAATCAAGGAGGAGGTACAAAAGCAATGGGACGCCGGGTTCCTTGCTGTAACTAGCTACCCGCCGTGGGTTGCTAATATAGTACCTGTACCTAAGAAGGACGGTAAAGTAAGAATGTGTGTTGATTACCGGGATCTGAACAGAGCCAGCCCGAAAGATGACTTCCCATTACCTCACATTGATGTATTGGTGGATAACACGGCTCAGTTCTCGGTATTCTCCTTCATGGATGGATTTTCAGGATACAATCAGATCAAGATGTCACCTGAAGACATGGAGAAGACAACATTCATCACACCTTGGGGCACGTTCTGTTACAAAGTGATGCCATTCGGACTGAAGAATGCTGGTGCCACATATCAACGGGCTATGGTGACATTATTCCACGATATGATCCATAAGGAAATAGAATGTTATGTGGATGATATGATCGCCAAGTCCCTTACAGAGGAAGACCACCTGGTGAATCTGCTCAAATTATTCAAGCGTCTGAGGAAGTACCAATTGAAGTTGAACCCCAACAAATGCACATTCGGGGTGCGATCCGGTAAGCTGCTGGGTTTTATTGTAAGCGAGAAAGGGATTGAAGTGGACCCTGATAAAGTCAAAGCCATCCAAGAGATGCCTGCACCGAAAACTGAGAAAGAAGTTCGAGGGTTCTTAGGTCGATTGAACTATATCTCACGGTTCATATCTCACCTCACAGCAACCTGTGAACCCTTGTTCAAGCTGTTAAGAAAAGAACAAACGGTCAGGTGGAACGAAGACTGCCAGAAGGCTTTTGACAAGATCAAGGAATATTTACAAGAACCTCCAATCCTCATGCCTCCAGTCGAAGGAAGACCTCTGATCATGTACTTGACAGTATTAGAAGAGTCAATGGGGTGTGTGCTGGGCCAGCATGACGAGTCTGGTCGAAAAGAGTATGCAATATACTACCTAAGCAAAAAGTTTACCGACTATGAACAGCGTTATTCACTGCTCGAGAAAACTTGCTGTGCTTTAGCGTGGGCTGCTCGCCGACTGAGACAGTATATGTTGACCCACACTACCTTATTGATCTCAAAAATGGATCCAGTTAAGTACATTTTCGAGAAGCCAGCTCTTACCGGACGGGTTGCAAGATGGCAGATGATTCTCACAGAATACGACATACAGTACACATCTCAGAAAGCCATCAAGGGCAGTGTACTATCTGAATATCTTGCTGAGCAACCCATTGATGACTACCAGCCTATGAGGTTTGACTTCCCTGATGAAGACATCATGTTCATTAAAGCAAAAGATCACGAGGAGCCTATTCACACCGAAGGGCCTGACCCGGAGGAAGAATGGACTATGATGTTTGATGGGGCTGTTAACATGAATGGCCGTGGTGTTGGTGCAGTACTCATTACACCAAAAGGAGTTCACATGCCTTTCTCGGCAAAACTCACTTTCAACTGCACTAACAACGAAGCTGAATACGAAGCTTGCATTATGGGTCTTGAGGAAGCCATTGACCTCAGGATCAAGACATTGACTGTATTCGGAGATTCAGCTTTGGTAGTCAATCAAACCAACGGAAAATGGTACACCCACCAAGATCATCTGATACCTTACAGGGATTATACAAGAAGGTTATTGACCTTCTTCACCAAAGTCAAGCTTGAGTATATCCCTCGGGACGAGAATCAGTTTGCAGATGCTCTTGCTACCATTTCATCCATGATCAAAGTTCAAGCTGCTAACTTTGTACCTCAGATTTCAGTGTCTAGGCTTGATAGACCAGCATATGTATTTGCAGCGGATGTTGTAAAAGATGATAAGCCTTGGTTCTATGACATTAAGTGCTTCTTGGAGGATCAAACATACCCACCTGGGGCATCTTCCAATGATAAGAAGACTTTGAGAAGGCTTGCTGGAAGTTTCTTTCTGAACGCTGATGGATCTTTATATAAGAGGAACTTTGACATGGTACTCCTCAGATGTGTTGACAAGACGGAAGCAGATTTGCTGATGCATGAAGTGCACGAAGGATCTTTTGGTACCCATGCAGGAGGGCATGCCATGGCAAAGAAATTGTTAAGATCAGGCTATTACTGGATCACGATGGATGCAGACTGTTGTGCTTATGCCAGGAAATGTCATAAATGCCAGATTTACGCAGATAAGGTGCATGTACCTCCCAATCCTTTGAACATCATGTCTTCACCTTGGCCCTTTGCTATGTGGGG
The DNA here is from genome assembly GCA_963966055.1 of Lathyrus aphaca. Classification (NCBI taxonomy): domain Eukaryota; kingdom Viridiplantae; phylum Streptophyta; class Magnoliopsida; order Fabales; family Fabaceae; genus Lathyrus; species Lathyrus aphaca. The sequence goes on along the minus strand of OZ014520.1, from coordinate 64,804,400 downwards.
CATTGATATGATTGGCAAAATTGAGCCAACTGCTTCAAACGGCCACAGATTCATCCTGGTTGCCATTGATTATTTCACCAAGTGGGTCGAAGCAGCTTCCTATGCCAACGTTACAAGACAAGTGGTAGCCAGATTTCTGAAGAGAGATATCATCTGTCGATACGGAGTTCCCGAGCGGATCATTACTGACAATGGTTCCAATCTAAATAACAAGATGATGGCTGAATTATGTCGGGACTTCAAAATCCAACATCACAATTCTTCTCCTTACAGGCCAAAGATGAATGGCGCTGTTGAGGCAGCAAATAAGAATATTAAGAAGATTGTGCAGAAGATGGTAGTCACCTACAAAGACTGGCATGAAATGCTACCGTTTGCCTTGCATGGGTACCCACGTCAATCAGAACTTCCACTGGGGCAACACCATATCAGCTTGTGTATGGTATGGAAGCAGTCCTACCTGTTGAAGTTGAATTACCCTCCTTACGGGTATTGATGGATGTTAAACTGAGTGAAGCAGAATGGGTTCGGGCCCGATACGAACAACTGGGTCTGATCGAAGAGAAAAGATTGGCTGCGATCTGTCATGGGCAGCTATATCAGAAGAGAATAAAGAGAGCCTTCGATCAGAAAGTCAGGCACCGAGGGTACCAAGTGGGAGATCTTGTGCTGAAAAGAATCATCCCTCCTCATACAGACCACAGGGGCAAATGGACTCCAAATTATGAAGGACCATTCGTTGTAAAGAAAGTTTTCTCTGGTGGAGCACTGATGCTCAGCACCATGGATGGTGAAGATTTCCCATCCCCTGTGAATTCAGACGCAGTTAAAAAATACTTCGCATAAAATGACCCGCTGGACATAAAAACAGAATGTAAGTCCAGGCAAAAATAGGGCATCCCGGCGAGTCAAAAACAGAATAAAAGACTCGGGCAAAAGTAAGGGAAAATGAATAAAAAATGTACACCCGCTGAGTTGAAAAGCCGCATTGGACAACTCAGGCAAAAATGGGTATCCCGATGGATTGAAAACCCGAAAGGGCGATCCATGCAAAACAAGGGAATAAGCGAACAACTGCATTCTGAATTCGTCTGCGTTATCTGCAACTTGGTAAGCTACAAAGGATCAAGCTTCAATCAGAATCAACTTTCTTCAGAAAGCAAGACGAGAAGAACGTCATTGTCATACGAGTCATAGCAGGAGAGGAAGCTCCTCAAAGCGTCGCCAACACTGCCAGCATTTTGTTTCTCAATTTGTAACAATCTCTTCATTTCAGGAGATTTGTTTCTTTGACTGTATCTTGCCAATTCAGGGCACATGAATTAATAAAATCAGATTTTCAGTCATGTTTCGTTTTTACATTTATGTTTTGCAAAGAGTTGTCTGATATCTCTAAAAACACAATTGCATAAGTATGGATGCCTTTCTCTAAAAAGATAAATAAAAGCACATGCTTGCAGGGAATATACTTACTCGTGAGAATGCTTAAACTCCTATGACGGAATCCAGTAAGGGATGCCTCGGGACCATTTGTGCGTTTCCTTATCTTTGCAGGATTGCGGGTATCCAGAACGCAACTTGGGGCATGCAAGTTACGTCCCAGCAAGCTGGCAAATCAACAGAAGATATCAGCATCCGAGATGCTCTGTCCCCAGCTGAGTTGTTTCTTATTGCTCTCCCCAGCCGAGTTGCCTCTCATCATCTCCCCACAGAACCCCCAGCCTCTATTCAGAAGAGCAACGCACGAAGAAGTCACAACAGAGAGGGAGAAAGCTTCTACAAACCCCAGCTGGGTCCCGTATTATAAGGATATGTCCATCAGTGACCTATATCCCCAAACAGATACATCATTATATCTACCAATGATCTCATCCCCAGCTGGGATGTTCACTTCAAACAGATCATCCAGAGATCTTCGCAGCAACGGGATCCGGATCCCGGATCTGTGCTTCCTTGCATAATCATAGCATTCGCATCATATTATACCCTCAGAGCGTAGCATTCCGTCTGATACGGAGCATTACGGCAAAAATCAAATGCATAGCATAATCATAAGTCATGTTGTGAATTGAACACTTGTGAATAATGACGATCTATCGGCATACAGAATACAATACACAAAAATCCCCACCAGGGTCCCAGCAAAAGCAGTTGCCCCTCAAATCACAAACACCAGTATATACACCTCTTGGCACTCGTCCGTGTCATCACTCCCCAGTAAAGTCGCCTGAATATCTTTACAAACAAGATCACCCGTATTGCAGATACGTCCTGACACCCGTCCGCGTCATATCACCAGCAGAAAGCCAAAGACATCCTCCTTGCACTCACATATACTCATAAATACATTTTCTTGACACCCGTCCGTGTCATATCCCCAGCGCAGTTGCTTACACTTTTGTCAACCCATACACTTGTTAATATTATACTTTTCTCTCTTGACACTCGTCCGTGTCACCCGCCCCAGCAGATAAACACTCATTATATATACTCACTACTCATTGGTACACTTATACAGATACTCGTCCGTATCTTGTATACATCATTTATATCCCCACAGATTCGACAGTAGTCCTTGTTCTTTGTTAACCAGTTGGTACTCGTCCGTACCATCATTTCAGAACATTGCGTCTAGTGTTTGTTTCTACACGATACTCGTCCGTATCATAGTCTTAAGGATGCTCGTCCGCATCTTTAATCCATACACCGTGTCAAACACTTATGTCTTCTTGGATATAGACACTCGTCCGTGTCTACTATTCCCCAGAAGAGTCCCTTCAGATGCAACACACGTCCGTGTTCTTTGTTAACCAGTTGATACTCGTCCGTATCATCATCTCTGAACATGCGTCAGTTTGTTTCTACATGATACTCGTCCGTATCATAGTCATAAGGATGCTCGTCCGCATCTTTAATCTATACACAATACCAAACACTTATGCCTTTTGTTTCTTGGATGTAAACGCTCGTCCGTGTTTACTATCTCCCCAGTAGATCACCAACAAATTTCCTTTTTATCTAACACTCGTCCTGTGTTATGATAACCCTGAGAGCAGCCGTACCCTGCTAAGTGGTCGTCCTCCACTTCTTGATGGTCGTCCTCCATCATGCTCATCCGATGGCCGTCCCCATCGTTGATTTTAGCAGCCGTCCCCTGCTAGGTGGTCGTCCTCCACCTTTTGATGATCGTCCTTCATCACTTCATCCAATGGCCGTCCCCATTGTTGATTTTGGTTATCTGACATTCGTCCTATGTCATGATAAACCTCGAGAGCAGCCGTCCCCTGCTGAGTGGTCGTCCTCCACTTCTTGATGGTCGTCCTCCATCATGCTCGTCCGATGGCCGTCCCCATCGTTGACTCTTTTTTCTATCCGGCATTCATCCTATGTCGCGATATTTTCGGCAGCCGTACCCTGCCAGGTGGTCGTCCTCCACCTTTGATGGCCGTCCCCATCATATTTCTTTTATTCCCGACAGAGCAGCCGTCCCCTGCTAGATGATCGTCCTTCATCTTTGATGGCCGTACCCATCATCTGTTTATTTCATTTATTCTTTAACCCGATGGCCGTCCCCGTCGTGGTCCCTTTTCCTTTTTAGCCCGATGGCCGTCCCCATCGTTTATTTACTTTACCTTTATGAACTTGATGGCCGTCCCCGTCATGTTTCATTCGATCCCCAGAAAAGTTTTACAACTTTATCTTGATGGCCGTCCCCATCATGATATCTTACTTTTTCCAGCTAGTCGGCCGTCCCCGTCTTAGCTTTGCCTTTTTATCCCCAGCATGTCGGCCGTCCCCGTCATTGCTTTATTTTCCTGCACTTTTCCCAGCATGTCGGCCGTCCCCGTCATCGCTCTTTACCCAGCAGTCGTCCTCTGCTCGACGGTCGTCCTCCGTCGCCCACTTTACAATATACTTTAGTTTTCATTTACAATCTATATCCCTTTTCTTCTTCATTCTGTGAGTGCAAATTTTGGACTGTCTTTGGTATTCAACCACAAGTTATCTTGTTTGCCTGTTAAGCCGTTGCTTACATCCTGCACAGCTAACTCATGTTTGAATAGGGGCAGCTGTAAACACCCCAAATTTGCCCTCACCCATTCACACCATGGCCTGTGATCATCCTCATATGCATAAACACAAACATATCATCTCATATCTCACTTTTGTTTCACTGCATAGTTTTCAAGGCATCTGCACCTAGGGTTTGTGATCTGAGCAATCCCAAAGCTTCTTGAGCCATTCCAAAGGCCACCAATCAACTCAAAGGGGTCCATGTGTGTTCTTATATCATATTTCATCTCCTCAAAGTCAAAATTGCAGAGGAATCACAAGAACTAGGGTTTGAGTGGATGCAGAGCCAGGATGAACTGCACAGTTGACTGAAAATTAGGGTTTTGGTTTCAGAGGCCATAACTCCAAATTTTTTGGTCATTCTTGTTTCCATTGATCTCTATATGGTATAGGGAGTATGCATATCAATTTTCATGAAGAAATTCCATGGGGAAGTCATCTGATCAAGAGTTGACTTTCTGGACAAGTCAGTGCAAAATCAGGGCATCTGAGGCCCCCAATGACCCAACCAATGGGTGGTCTTCATCATTTTTGAGTGTATATGATCTTTATTTGATCATGGAAGAAGGTTGAAGTTCATAGAAATCAAGAATTTAGGGTTTTTGCAAATGTTGACTTTTTGGGCATAGTTGACTTTTCAAGAATGCATCATTTTAGGTCATTTTTCAAGCCTTGATTCATGATTCAAAAAGGCTTCAAATGGAAAAACTTTGGTCATGAAAGTTGTAGATCTCATCTTTCCCTTTTCAAAAAGTACAAGAACATGATCAAACTCTTCTTGGATCAAAAGTTATGGCAATGCAAAGTTGGCTAAAATCATTAATTTTCAAGGCATGCCCTAAGTGAGAATTTTGCAAAATCATGGATCAATGACTTTTGCAGCCTCAAGTTCACCTCTAACCAATGTGCCAACATTCTACAAGTCCTAAAAATCAGATTTGAACTAAGATTGCCCATGGTTTCATGCTTGGTTAGACAAAGAATCACATGTGAACCAAAATGTCACAACTTGCAAAAACTCATGATCATGCTTTACCAACTTGCTGCCTTGAATGCTGGACCAAGCTGACTCTTTCCCCTCATTTTGCTGCGCATAGCCCATGCCTTGTACTTGCCTAGCACCTCACCATACTTGCCTTACACATAAAGTGGACTTTGAGCAAAAGGTGACATACCTATCCATAAAGCACAAGTCACATCCTCTGACCAATCAGATTTGTTTATGTTATCCCTTTGCAAGCTAAAGACATCACTAAGCAAGGCTGAAACACATACATTCAACACATTCACAAAAACCTTCCACATTGCATAAGCCTTCGAATTTCTATATACAGCCTGCAAACACTCAAACTTTCTTCATCATCCAACTCAACACACTTCATAGACCTCAAACCACCCAAAGCACAAGCCTGAAACAGCCAGAATAACTCACTGCCATTTCTCACTCCATTTTGCAGTTTCATTCGAAACTCTCATCCTAGCTTACAAACAGCCAAACAAACCTTGCAAATCTTTTCCATACATCATCTAGACCACAAACCATCATTCACAATGGCCTGAATCAGCCAGAATCACCATAGCCATTGTTGACTGAGCTTGAAGCAGGAGCTTTCGAAACTCATCAACCAGCCTACATAAATTGTTCTAAGGCATTCAAACATCATCAAGGGGTCCTAAGGAGTGGTTTGCACTTAAAGAAAAAGCCAGAAAGTCCTCAAGTGGAGAGCTTCAAATCTCAGGTAGCCTGAAATTTATTTTTCCAGAAATGATTTTTCTTGTTACAAACTTGTTCTATTTGTTTCACTGATCATTCTGGTACCATTGGTTTTGAAAATGGTTGTGATTTGAGCATTTAATTTGTTTCTGAAGCTTGCGTGACCTAGAACTTATTCTCTTCGATTCAGTTGATTTAGGAAATTTAAATTTCTTTTGAGAGAGGGGTTTGATTCGTGAGAGGATGAGGATCATTTCCATGTTCTTAGTTTTCATTTTTGGTACGTTTTGAGAGGTTTGGAGATTTTTCAGGTGAGGTGCTGGCCGGAGAAGACGACCGGAGGTCTTCTCCGGCCACCTGAGAGTGATTATGCCCTAATGGCGTCATTAACTCTAGTTTGAATTTGAGCCATTGATGAGCGTTGACCAGCTGACTTCCCTCTCTTTTGAATGGCCCAGATTAGCTGCTTATGCCCTAATCCACGTGTTTAGGTTTAATTAATCATAATTTAATTAATTAAGTCAGAAGCTGTGTGGACCCTTGGATCTGGCGCGTGGTCAATCCATTTAAACCCAGAGCGCATCCTGGCCTTTCCTTCATTTGACTTTTCTTTTTATTCAATTTTAATTCATTTTTTATTTCAATTAACTTGCATATTTATTTTAAAATAGCAAAAAATTCTTAAAAATTATGAAACTTTTTCTTAAAAGTTTTATTAATTTTTAAGACCCAAAAATATTTTTATTTTATTTTTCATCATTAAAAAAGTATTTTTAAATATTTAAAAGATTATTTTTAATTGATTAATGGGGATTAATTAATTAAAAATACTTTTAGGTATTTAAAAATTACAAAAAAATTCATGAAATGTTCTAAGACATTTAGAAACATTGTCCAACCTTCAAACCAAATTTCTTTTTTGATCTTGATGCATTTTAAGAATTTTTCATTGAATTAAATCATTTTTTGTGCATTATTTTGATCATAAGTTCAAAAATTCATTTCTGCCTATTGGAGAAGGTTGAGACATTGATTCTTCTTGCATTGTTTTATGTTTAGCATGTAGTTTCTAGGGTAAAAAGGCCATGATTTGATCTTGCATTTTCTAATTGTTTGGCATTTCTTTTGTTAAGAACCCTAAAAAACCTAGTAACTTAGAAAATTCATATCTTGAGTTTGGTTGAGAGTTGAGAGCTCCCCTTTGGGCAGTGGTTCATTGTAGGTTTAGGGTTTCTTTGGGTAGCATTTTCCATTTTTTATCTTAGGATTTGTTTCTGTTTTGGGTTTTTGTTTGATGTTTGATCCATGAACCCTAATTTGGGCTTTCTTTTGCATCCTCCTTGCATTTCCTTGCATAACTTGACTTGTCATTGCATTTTGTGCATTCTTGTGATCCATTTGACATCTTAAGACATATAGGAAACATGTTTTATCATTGCATTGCACATTTGCCATGTCATTTGTCTTGTATGCTTCATAACATTTCATGCTTGTTCATGCTCCTTAGCTTGCATCATTTGCATCCATAATCTTGTATGAGCATCCCCATGTCTTGCCTCTTGTTTGCAGCACCTCATAACATCATTTTCATCATCACCATGCTTCTGGTCTTGCTTTGCATCATATCATTTCATCTCATCTTGCATTGCATTTCAATTCTTTCTAACATTTCAGGTGGTAAGTAAACTTGAGAAGTGAATTTGCCTTCACTTCTCATAACTTTTCTTTTCATCTCTCTTGCATCCATTGCTGCATTTCTATATGTACTTGAGCTTGAGCTTGCTCATTCTTGTTCCTCCCACCTTCTTTCTTCAAGTGACTTGACTTCTTGAATGAAGCAAGTCACTTTGCTTCTCTTGATCCTGTTCATCTGCTTCCTGGTGGTTCTTCTGAAGATTGTTCTTGAAAACCTCACAAACCTTAGGATCATCCAAGCATGATAATGAATTAGGGTTTTGATTAGTCCCCCCATAGTTTTACCTTTGTGTCTCTCTTTGTGTCTTCTCTTCTCACCTCATAATCAGGGACTAAACCCTAAAGGCTTTAAGACTTTGTGATTAAGCTTATGCCTACATCCTTCTATTAGGATGGAGTGTATAACTTTAATCCTAAGTATTAAACCCTTAAGGTGTTTAAATCTCTTAATCAATTCACTTAATAAATATCAAGACATTACACTTGTAACTTGGGCCTTGCATTAGGGTTCTAATTCTTCCTTAAGTGGTTAAGAAGGACTAACCCTAGTGTTAATGGACAAGTCCCCCACAAGTTGTCTTACAAATCATAAAATTCACTTCATCACCATATCATTAACTAAAATCCAATTAATAAAGGCTTTGTTTTGTCATGAGTTTAATCCCTAATCATGGATTAAGTTGAGGAGTTTTTCTCAACTTAAACATTCTTATCTATTATCCTTCTTTTAGGATGGTGTAATGGGTCTGTTTAATCCCTGATTATGGCTTAACCTCATTACTTAGCACTAAACAAAAACACCAAAAACATATAAATAATCACAAGTAGGTTAATGATCTTAATCCTACATCAAATGGTGTTTAAGTGTGAGAATCTGACTTCACACTTAAGGCATTCTCATTACCCCTAATCAGAGGGAAGATGTGATGAGTTTACTAAATCCATTGGTTTAGGCTTAAGCTCATTAACTTATGACAAACTTTCAAAAGCAATAAAAGACTGAAAACAAAAAAACAAACAATAATCGTCTCCTTCGGGATTCTTTTCTCATCATCTTCACTCACAATCGAGAACTCGCTTCTTCCGTCTAATGCAAGACAGTTTGCATCTGTGCCAGACAGATCATACACTTGAGCATAGGCAAGTAAGCAGTTCACAAGTCAATTCACCTTTCAGTCTCTTTGGGTCGAACTACGGTGTTCTGACTTCCTCATTGCACGAGAGGATACGTAGGCATAACTTAACAGTTATCGAACAAAAGTCTCTGTATATCCCCCTCCTTCCAGCATTATTCTTTGAGCCTCATGGTCATGAGCATTTCACCCCTTTCTCTCTTACACTGACACATCATTTATACACATCACATTTCTTTACACTGACACCTGTACATCTTTTCCAGCTATTTTATACACAAATTGCACTGACACTACCCCTTTATAACACAAATCTTTAAGCGTGGATCCCGTCGAGTACGACGGACAATCTGGGTGCTAATACCTTCCCAGGTTGTAACCAACCCCCTTTCTCAGTCTCTCTGGTTCGCAAACCGTCTTATCCATATCTTTCTAGGTCTATGCAGCATTGCCCTTCCTCCGGGATAAAAATGCCTAGCTGGCGACTCTTTTCATCTCCAGTGAGTTCACGGCTGTGTGTTCTCACTGTTCCCTTCGCCGACCGTTCGCGTCTGTACCTTTATTTGGGCCAGTCCCATTTTATCGGGAGCGACAAGCACCAAGGTGCTAAAGCAAATACAAATAAATGCATAAGAGATAGGAATGAAGAATGATTACCTTATCTCCCCCCCCCCCCTACAAAACAAATGTTAGCATGATGAAGTAATATGAATAATTATAACATGGAAAACTTCAAGAACAACTCACATTAGCTAAGGAATGATGTTAGTGAACTTCTAAGGTTAATACCTAGGTCTAAGGCATCCTATAATGTAACAAACTTAAAAAGTCAGTAGCTAAATCATATTAAAAGTGTCTAAAGGGATTAAGTTAATTAAAGTCGAACTATGCCCTAAAGTGTTACTAAACCCCCTAAGTGGAAACTAGTTGGATTTGCATGGAAAACTCGAATAAAGTCAAAGCATAAAAAAATGGTAAAGGTCCTGGAAAAATATGAGATTAAATCCTTAAGGTCCCTAACCTAAATCTAATGTTGTTTTAAAAAATATCCAAAAAATTCATAATCCAACTATGCCAAATGGTCACTTGAATCTACATAGGATTTGTTCACAAACTTGCACAAACTATGCTTCCAAAACAGTGGATAAAATGGACCTAAAAATATGACCAAAATAATTCCAGGTTCTATTATGAGTCCTCTAATCACAACAAAAAGAATGGGACAAAAACATTACTGGAAGTGGGAGAAATTAAATGAACAAAATGAAGTGTAGCTGAAAGAATTCCATAAAAAACTAATTAAATGGAAAATCTAAATAAAATTGAAAAATGGCTAAAATCAGAAAGTAAAAGTGTGAAAACTTTCTAAAATGAGTTAGGAAGTCTCTGTGATTTTGGGGGAATTTTATCATGAGTTTTGGTATTTTTGTTGGATTAAAATTGAAAGTTATGTAAAACAGAAAAATAAAGAAAACAAGGCAAATGGAGAGGGGTGCAGGAAGTGGAAAGTTGAACTGAATTGGGCTGGACCCAAACATGTTAGGGTGCAAATAGTGATCTGAAAAACTCTTTACAAAATATGGCACATGATTGGCATATGATCATTAATGTGGTGGCAGAATCTGAAGCATTGGATTAAAATAATCTAAGGGTTGTGTTATGTTTTCCACTTAATGCTAGGTTTACTATTCCGGTCACCGGAGCTAAACTCTGGTCATCTTCTCTGATCACTCTCCGGTTAGGGTTTGGACAAATGTCTACCAAACTGAAAAATAAGGCCATGGACGGATTCGTCTCCTCAAGTACATCAACAATCTAGGCTTGACTTTCTCCTAAGGCTCATGAATAATGCAAATCGAAGCACACAAGAATCAACCTAAAAATTGAATCTAAGCACCTAAGGTGCCTATCAACTAGCCAGCACAAGCATTGCTCCTATTGAGCTCATATCAACACAAAATAACAAAAAAAAAACAGAATTCATGTCAATGGAATTGAAGATGAAATCTGAAATTCAGTGGTGTTTAGAGTTGTAGAAATCCAGAGGTGAGGTTCCAATGTCTTCTATGCTTGATCTTGATCCTTTGTGAAGTGAAATAAACACTTTGTTGATGAAGAATCTTGAGAAATTGATGAAGATGCAAAAAATTCAAAAGTGAAATCTTGATGATTCAAGCTATAAACTCCATGGATATGCTGCAAATCATGATGCCGGTGATGAATTGATGCTCAATGAGGTTTGTTGGATGATGATTTAGCTTGTTCAATCCAAAAGGTGGAAATGTTATGATGATGCAACTTCAAATTTCCAGCTTCAAATCTCCATGAAAATGCACTATGAATGGTGCTTGAAGAAGCACAAGGAAGAAGAAGATCAATGCTATGGTTGTGGAAGCTTAATCTTTCAAAATGCAGAGAATTTGCAGAGAAAATGCAGAGCCAAATTTGGAGGATTTTAGTGTGATTTGAGTGAAAATGAAGCTGAACCCCAAACTCAGTCACTACTTATCCTTTTATAGAGCATTAGACCTCTGGTTAACAGTTAGAACCAGGGTTAATTAGCCTTGGTTAACTGAGTGAAGTGAGTTAAATGAGTGAAGTTAGTTATGACAGTTATGCCAGTTGGATTTCTAGAACCTTCTTCAGTTGAAATCAATCCAATGCTGCAGAGAACATGAAGCTTATGCTGAAGATTAGTGAAGTGAAACACCAGCTTAATTGCCCAAGGATTGCAGCTTGAGTTTGCTCACTTGGTTGTGAGATGCACAACAATTAAAGTGGTCCTGCATACACATAATGCCAGCCTGCTGATGCAAAAAAAACAAAGTCCAAATACAGCTTGAGACCATGAACCCAATGTACACCAGCTCATGATCACTGGGGTGGGGATGCATTCTAATGTAGCAGCAATGTTCGAAGTTTAAATTGAAGCAAATGTGAAGCTAAATGAGCTCTAGTACGTGCATACATCACCCTTGAACTCAGCCCCAAGATAGCACTGTCATTACCCATTGCTATATATCACATAACAGCTTTTTAGCAGAAAAACTGGCCTATGTATCGATACATAACACGGATGCATCGATACATGTCAGTTTTTTAATTGATATATATCGATACATGCATGTATGCATCGATGCATACTGAAGCATTGGCAATTTTCAGCAAAAAAACCCAATTGTGTATCGATACATAACACGGATGCGTCGATACATGTCAGTTTTAAACTGATATGTATCGATACATAAGTCGTATGCGTCGACACATAGCCTGCTGTATTGCCTTGTTTTTGCCCAAACTTTGAACGATCATATCTCTCTCAATTTTGATCCGATGAAGGAGTTCCACATATGGATTTGAAGCTTAGGATGCCCTCTTTCATTTGCGCAAGGTAGAATTTTCATAGGCCTCTTATTTTTTTGGGAAAAACCTCTCTTGAAGTGGCTGCAAAAATGACCAAAACTTGCCATTTTTGGAAACCCAAGTTTTCCAAAAATGGTAAGTTTTAGTTTTCTTGATTTTTCATGATCCCTCCATCATTTCTTGATCAAATTTGAAACATAGTATCCTTGTAACCCTAATTTCATGATTTTGATCTCAAAAAGTCAAGAGTTGACTTTTTCTTCAGCATGGTTGACTTTTCCCCAAATTCCTGATTTTCAATCATCTGACCAATTGAACCTCTTCTAAAATGAATTTGTGGATGAAATTTGAACCCTATACACTTGTTGTCATATAGAACATAGTGGAATCCAATTTTGCTCAAAAATTTCATGGATAAGCCCTTCACAATTGAAACCCTAATTTGGATCATTTCCTCAGGAGATGTTGCACTGCTTGCATTCCTTGGAGCCATTCACTTCTTTTGAGGACTTGAGGCTTCAAATGGAGACTTGTGGGATGTTGTAGACCCGTTGCACATGATTGAAGAGCTTTGTGTCCCTTTGATTGTCTTTGTATAGCCTCAAGTTGCTCCAGTCATTGACCACATACCTATGCCTCAACTATGCTACACATGATGCAATGTTTTTTTTGTTATTTTATGAACTTATGTATGCTAAATGCTATGCCAAATGTTGAGGATATGAGAGGGAAAATTTTGAGGTATTACAATATTTTTAACCGTTATGAAATAGTTTACCCATATATAAGCGAATTGTCTTTCACTTATTCACAGTAGCGCCGTTTCCTTCATAAAGAAACCATAAAATCCATTTTTTCTCTTCTTCTTCACCATTAGACGTGAATCATTTGCTTCAAACATTAAGGTATTCTTCTTCTCCCATTTATTGTTAGATATTTCCCATACTTTGGCTATCGTACATAATGTTTGTGTAGCTATGAAAAAAAAAGAAGTACAAGAAGAATGAAGCTATGATGAAAACTTCTTCCACCTTGTACTTCTTCTTTTTCATAGCTTCACAAATAAAATGTTAGTAAATGAAGAAAAAATCGTGGCTGCAAACTTCATATAGTCTTAGAACCCATGAAAAAAATATAAGAAGTATGAGGCTTTTGGGTAAGCATATTCCTCCTTATATTTCTTTTTCATGGCTTCACTAACTAGATGAACATCATATTTGATTCCTGTTCCACGATTATTTTCATTAAAAGGTGCGTCCTAGAAAATTATAATACTATTTCTTCATCATGGCTACATAAAGTAGATGAACTTAATATATCTTGATTTGTTACAACCCAAACTCTAACAACAGTGAAGATGGTATGTTCTCATGCTCTCTCTTTCAATCTCTCTTTACTCTTCACTGGATTATGATTTTAGGGGTTGGTTTCAACTGAAGATGCTCATTGTTGATGTTTGTTGTGTTTCCTTGCAGATTAAGGGTATGATACATGATGATAGCAAGCGGTGGTAGCAAGCGTATTTTATGAGTTGATAAGGTTCATATGGTTTGTGTAGCAATGAAAAAAAATACAAGAAGCATGAATTCATTGTGGAAACTTCATCCACCTTGTATTTTTTTCTTCATTGCTTCACAAACTAGATGAAATTCATAGTTCTGCGATAATTTTCAATAACATGTGCAATCTTGAAACAATTTAACATAATTTATGATATTGTATGCAGTTAGGGTTTTGTTGATAAATTTATAATATCTGGTTCTAGTGTATGATATTGTTTGAGTTTATTATATTCTATGTAGATTGTTTGTTTAACTAATCTTCACTTAAAATACATTCATTTAAATTAACATAGATACTTATAATCTGTAAATTAAGTTGTGTAGATGTTTAGAATGGGCAGAATTTTTGACCAACAAGAAGTGTTGAACTTAGTTCAGGATGTCACACCAGATGTTGTGACATTATCAAACAGAGTATAAGTTAACGAACTTAATTCAGGATGTCACACCAGATGTTGTGACATTGTATAAGTTAATGAAGTAAGTTCAGAATTTAGGATGTCACACCAGATGTTGTGACATCTCAAACCTGCTACCAGAATTAAATAATGCTTAACAGAACTGAGTAAATTCAGGGAATTTATCTGGAATTAATTATGAATGGATAAAACAGTAGAAGGCGCATATGTAGGGAGATTGGTTATATGATTTCAGTATAACAGAAGAACTGACTCACCTAGAATCAAGGAAGTAACAAACCCTAATTCAAGGTGATGACAGCATGCGTATCAGGATTGGATAACCTACAGAAAGCCCAAAATCCAAGCATCTATTTAAGCAACAGAAACTCTCAGAATAGAGCACGAAATTAAGAAGACTAAATAGGGTGTTTGTGTTTTAATAGCAGGTTTTATATGTGTATCACTTTATGAGCTTTTAAGCAAAAGTGTATTGTGTCTTGATTGAAACTGTGAAGTAAAATCAAGCTGTTGTGTTTGAAGTGTGACTTCAATTTTATTAAACATTGTAACATATCACTGTGTGATTGAGGGGGAGTGAGTTGGTACTCATATCTAAGTCTTGTCTTAGGTAGAAATTGCCTTGGGTAGATATTAAGTGAGGGATTAAACTGAGTGGTTTAAGTCCAGAATTAATATTACTTATATTGGATTTCCTTCCTGGCTTGGTAGCCCCCAGATGTAAGTGTGGAGATACACTGAACTGGGTTAACAATTTCATGTGTTGTTTAATTTACCTGCACTTTAAGTTTTGTTCAAAGTCTTCAAGTGTTTAAACATCTCATTCGACATCACGTACCTGATCCTAGAATTTCAATTGGCATCAGAGCAGGCACCCTGCCTGTTTAACTGGGTGAGATCTAGGGACTGCAAATTTTGGGAACATGGACAGAGATGTAGGATCTGTGAATAAACCACCTATATTGGATGGATCCAACTATGACTACTGGAAGCCAAGAATGGTAGCATTCTTAAAATCACTTGATAATAGGGCTTGGAAAGCAGTCAACAAAGGATGGGAGCACCTTGTCCAAGACAACAAGGATGGGGCAAAAGTGTTGAAACCTGAATAAGAATGGAGCAAGGAAGAAGAAGATTCAGCACTTGGAAATTCCAAGGCCTTAAATGCCTTATTCAATGGCATTGATAGGAACATATTCAGACTTGTGCATCATTGTGAGCTGGCCAAAGATGTTTGGGATACTCTCAAAACCACTCATGAAGGAACATCAAAGGTGAAGATGTCAAGACTTCAACTTCTCACCACCAAGTTTGAAAACTTGAGAATGAAGGAAGATGAGACAATTCATGAGTTCTACATGAACATCTTGGAAATAGCTAATACTTCTGGTGCTTTGGGAGAAAAGATGAGTGATGAAAAGCTGGTAAGAAAGATTCTCATATCTTTACCAAAAAGATTTGATATGAAGGTTACAGCAATAGAAGAAGCTCAAGACATATGCAAAATGAAGGTTGAAGAGCTCATTGGTTCCCTTCAAACATTTGAGATGGGAATGAATGATACAATTGTAAAGAAGAACAAAAGCATAGCCTTAGTTTCAAATACTAATAAAGAAGAAGACAATCATGAAGCAGACCCTGAAGAAAATTTATCAGAAACAATTGCTATGCTTGGAAGACAATTCAACAAGATTCTCAAAAGAATGGATAGCAGGTCCAGACCAAGTGGAAGAAACTCAAACTCTTCTGAGAATAAAAGACCTTATGATGCTAATAGAAGGTCAAATTATGATGAAAAAACCAATCAAGAAAAAGGGATTAAATGTCATGGATGTGAAGGATATGGACACATCAGAAATGAATGCCCTACCTATCTAAAGAAGCAGAAGAAAGGTCTCTCTGTGACCTGGTCTGATGAAGACTCAGGATGTGATTCAGAAGAAGAATCAGCAAAGCACATCACTGCTCTAGCTGGAGTATGTAAATCTGAAAGTGGATCCAGTGATGAGGAGCTAACTTTTGAAGAGCTTGAAGAATCATACAAAGAGCTGTGTAAAAGGAGCACTGAAATATGCATGGAGGATATAAAGCAGAAGAAGCAGATTGAGGCATTAAAGGTTGAAAAGACAAGTAATCTAGAAACCATTGACACTTTGAAAAGTGAAGTAAGTATTCTCAACTCCAAGTTGGAACATATGTCCAAATCTGTCAGAATGCTGAACAGTAGCTTAAACACACTGGATGTCATTCTCAACAACAATAAGCATTCAGGGGATAGAAGTGGACTGGGATTTAACCAAGCTCAATAGGTTGAGGCTAACACCAGCAAAACTACTTCAAATCCCATAAAGTCAAACAAGATGTCCCAACAGATGTCCCAACATCATGAAAAGAACATGATGAAAAAGAAGTATCAAAGATGGAGATGACATCATTATGGAAGGTTTGGTCACATCAAACCTTATTGCTACAAGTTGCATAGATATCCAAATCAGATGCATCAACAACCTCCTAAGCAGAAGATAAAGGTCACCAAGAAAGTGCTGCATGGACATCAAAATCAAAGATATCAGCAACCCCCTAAGCAGAAGACAGAGGTCATCAAGAAAGTATGGGTACCTAAAGCTAGTCTTCATGCTGATCAAAGCCACATGCCCAAGAACAAGTTCAACAAACAACCTTGGAGCTCTAAAGATAGATACTATACAGGGAAGAGGCACCAAAGGAAACCTCACAACAAGCAAAAATGGTCAAAAAAGGGTGTTGCCTATATAGCTCATACATCTCTCAGAGTATCAGCTAAGAAAGACTGGTACTTTGACAGTGGATACTCAAGGCATATGACTGGATTGAAGAATATGCTGGTAAACTTAAAGTCACATTCATCCAGATATGTAACCTTTGGAGATGGAGCTAAAGGAGAAATCAAGGGAGTTGGGACCTTGGACTGCCCAGATGTACCAAGACTAGATGATGTGCTGCTGGTAAAAGGATTGACTGCTAACTTGATCAGCATAAGTCAATTATGTGATCAAGGTTACAGTGTAAAATTTACCAAAACTGAATGCATAGTGTCTGATAAAGAACAGAAGGTTGTCATGAGAGGAGCCAGATCTAAAGACAACTGTTATATGTGGGAACCTCAAGACTTCAGTCTCACTTCAACTTTCTCCTTAGCCAAAGAAGAAGAAGTGAAGCTATGGCACCAAAGACTGGGTCATCTTCATCTCAGAGGAATAAAGAAAATCATATCTATGGAAGCTGTAAGAGGTATTCCAAAACTGAAGATTGATGAAGGCAAAGTATGTGGTGAATGTCAAATAGGCAAGTAAACCAAGATGTCCCATCCAAAGCTCCAACATCTGACAACTTCCAAAGTTTTGGAATTATTACATATGGATCTCATGGGACCAATGCAAGTTGAGAGCCTTGGGGGAAAAAGGTATGCCTATGTAGTTGTTGATGACTTTTCAAGATATACATGGATAAATTTCATCAAAGAAAAGTCTGATGTGTTTGATGTATTCAAAGATTTGTGCCAAAAAATACAAAGAGAAAAAGCAAGATGTGTGGTCAGAATAAGAAGTGACCATGGAAAGGAGTTTGAGAATAAAAAATTCTCAGATTTCTGTTCTTCAGAAGGAATCAATCATGAGTATTCCTCTCCTATCACCCCTCAACAAAATGGGATTGTTGAGAGGAAGAACAGAACTATCCAAGAGTCAGCAAGAGTTATGATCCATGCTAAAAAGTTACCACTGTACTTCTGGGCTGAAGCTATGAACACAGCTTGTTACATTAACAACATAGTCACTCTAAGAAAAGGAACCTTGTCCACCATCTATGAAGTCTGGAAGGGCAGAAAACCTACAGTCAAGTACTTCCATGTGTTTGAAAGTAACTGTTACATTCTGGTTGATAGAGATCAAAGAAGAAAGATGGATCCTAAAAGTGATGAAGGGATCTTCCTTGGATACTTCATAAATAGCAGAGCCTATAGAGTATTTAACTCCAGAACCAAGGTTATAATGGAGTCCATAAATGTGATAATTGATGATGCCCCTGCAGATGTTGCAGATGATGTTGGAACATCTGCTGATAGTCAGACTGAAGCTGAAATAAAGAGTGATCATCCTGAATTCACTCTAACTGAGGCAAGGACAGAACAATCCAGCAAACCTCCCTCCATCAGAATCCAGAAGGATCATCCTAAAGATCTGATAATTGGTGATCCCAACAGTGGTGTAATCACTAGATCAAGAGAGGTGATTTCAGGTTCTTGTTTTGTTTCAAAAATAGAACCTAAAAACATCAAGGAAGCTCTTATTGATGAGTATTGGATTTGTTCTATGCAAGAAGAATTAGGCCAGTTCACAAGGAATGAAGTGTGGGACCTTGTTCCTAGACCTGATGACATAAATGTGATTGGCACTAAATGGGTGTATAAGAACAAGTCAAATGAGCAGGGAGTTGTTACAAAGAACAAGGCTAGACTTGTAGCTCAAGGATACACACAAATTAAGGGAGTAGACTTTGATGAAACCTTTGCACCAAGAATTGCTTATACCCTGAAGTTCAAGCTATTTCAAATGGATGTGAAAAGTGCCTTTCTAAATGGATATCTTAATGAGGAGGTATATGTGGAGCAGCCTAAGGGATTTGTTGATCCAAGCTGTCCAAATCATGTATACAAACTAAGGAAGGCTCTTTATGGTCTGAAGCAAGCCCCAAGAGCATGGTATGAGAGACTGACTACTTTTCTCATAAAACAAGGGTATAGGAAAGGTGGAATAGACAAAACCTTGTTTGTGAAGGATGAAGAAGGAAATGTCATGATTGCTCAAATATATGTAGATGACATTGTTTTTGGTGGGATGTCAGACAGGGTGGTTAAACATTTTGTCACTCAAATGGAATCTGAATTTGAGATGAGCCTAGTAGGAGAACTAACCTACTTTCTTGGACTGCAAATCAAGCAAATGGAGGACTCCATGTTCATATCCCAAAGCAAGTATGCAAAGAACATTGTCAAGAAGTTTGGGATGGACAATGCTAGTCACAAAAGAACACCTGCCCCCACTCATTTAAAGCTGACAAAGGATGACAAGGGTGAGAATGTAGACCAAAGCTTATACAGAAGCATGATTGGAAGCCTTTTATATCTGACTGCTAGCAGACCAGATATAGCCTTTGCAGTAGGTGTATGTGCAAAATATCAAGCTGAGCCAAAAGTAAGTCATCTAAACCAGGTTAAGAGAATTCTGAAATATCTCAATGGTACTTATGACTATGGCATAATGTACTCCCATGGATGTGAACCAATTCTCACTGGCTTTTGTGATGCTGATTGGGCTGGAAGTGTTGATGATAGAAAGGCACATCAGGAGGATGCTTCTTTCTAGGAAACAATTTGATTTCTTAGTTCAGTAAGAAACAAAATTGTGTATCCTTATCCACTGCTGAAGCTGAATATATTGCAGCTGGTAGCAGTTGTTCACAATTGGTTTGGATAAAGAAAATGCTCACAGAATACAATGTCCCACAAGATGTCATGACATTGTACTGTGACAATTTAAGTGCCATTAACATATCAAAGAATCCTATCCAACACAGCAGGACCAAGCACATTGATATCAGGCATCATTTTATCAGAGATCTTGTGGAAGAAAAAGTGATCTCATTAGAACATGTAGCCACAGATCTGCAATTGGCTGATATATTTACTAAAGCTTTGGATGCTACCCAATTTGAAAACCTAAGGGGTAAATGGGAATCTGCTTATGTGAAATATAGCAGTTATGGAGAAGTGCCAACATGTCCTATGACATCGTGTGGCATGATCACCAGATGGCAACACCAGTCTGGTCAAAAACTCTGTGTATTCCACTCTTTAAAATTCTCCAAGTAACGGCTTTTATAAAAGCTCCAGCTTGCTCTCAGCTCTTCATCTCCTCACTATCCTCTTAAAACCTTTTGTATGCTAAAGCTGTTTTTCTGAGCTCATCAAAATCAATCAACTCTAAACTCTTTCTTCACCACATTCGAAAATGTCTCAACACCAAAACCCTAACATCATGAATGAAAATCTCAACCAAGAAGATGTGGTGCATGCAACCCCAATCTCCATGGTTCCAATGGATACTACTCCCATGGACGAAATCAGAGGAAGTGTTCCTCTTGCTCAAAAGCCTAGAACTCCAAATGTGAGAAGAGCAAAGGAACCTGTGTTCAGCAAAAGCAAAGAGGTTCCTTCATCCTCAAACACCACCCCCAAAGCCTCTGATTATGTGGATGCCTCCATCAAGCATCTTGTTAATAGGATTTTGTCTGAGCAAAGAGTTGTGAGTGGTATATCTGTTCCTCTGAACACCATGCCAGCTTCACAAGAAGAACAGAGCAATCAGGCTGCAGAGGACACTCCTGCTCAACAGGATGTCCCAATAGATGTTGAAACATCTGAGGACCAGAACAAGGCCTCAACTGATGATGATAATGAAGCCACTGATGACCAAGCTTCGATTGATCCACCTGCTGAAGAGGAGACTACCCAACCTCCTCCTGTTGTAGACATAGATCATGACTCTGAAACAGAGATTATTGCATCTGTGGACCCTAGCATAGCCAAAAGGCTTATAACTAGGAAGGAAAAGAAGACTGCAGGACATGCAACTCCTGAAAAGAAACAGCCTACTCCAAAGAAAGACAAGGCCAAAGTGGTATTTGGACCTACTAAACAATGGAGCAAGGTGAATACACAAAAGAGGAAAGCTGTTACTCCACCAGATTCAGATGTTGAAGAGGATGTCCCAACATCCCAACCAAAGAAGAAACCAACACCTTCAAGGTCTACCTCTGCTGTTCCAGAAGCTCCTCTGGACAATGTATCATTCCATCATGTGTCAAGTGTGAGCAGATGGAAATTTGTCTACCAAAGAAGGGTGGCACTGGAAAGAGAGCTGGGCAGCAATGCACTGGAGTGCACTGAGGTAATAGACCTCATATCATCTGCTGGTTTATTCAAAACAGTTTCAAACTTTTCACCTTGCTATGAGCTGCTAGTCAAGGAGTTTATTGTCAACCTGCAAGAAGACTGTGCTGATGGCAAGTCAGAAGAATTCAGAAAGGTGTATGTAAGAGGGAGATGTGTGGAATTCTCTCCTAGGGTTATCAATCATTACCTAGGGAGAGAATCTGATGGGCCTAATGAGCTGGGGAAGACTGACAACCAGGTTTGCAAGGTCATCATTGCCAATCAAGTCAAAGCTTGGCCAGTCAAGGGGAAACTTTCTGTTAGCTTGCTAACAAGGAAGTATGCAATGCTGCATAGGATTGGTACTGTCAATTGGGTCCCTACCAACCATACCTCTTCAATAGCAACTGGATTGGGCAGATTCATTTATGCTGTGGGCACCCAAACAAAGCTGGACTTTGGGGCTTACATATTTGATCAAACACTGAAGCATGCAGGAACATCAGCAACAAAGCTTCCCATTGCTTTTCCATCTCTGCTATGTGGAATCATACTCAGCCAGTATCCAGGTATCCTCACTGAGAAGGATTCAATCTGCAAAAGAGAGTGCTCAGAAGGCTGCTAAAACTGATGATGACTCTGATGATGAATCTGAAGAAGAGGAAGATACTGAATATGAAGACTCTGAGTGAAAATGTATGTGAGGAATGTGTACTGTCTGCTTCAACATTGCATTTTGGTTTTGTAATTTTGTATTTCTCTCTGATTATGTAATTTGGCCCCAATTTCTGTCTAACAAGGGGGAGAAGAGAACTGAACAACAACAATGTTTGTTGCAGTTTACTGATTTCAGTAAAATGCCTTTTGTCTGTTTAATGTCTGCTTCTGAACTAAGTTGTTTTTAATGAAAAATTTATGTTGAACAAGTCAGAACACATACAGGTTTGAGGGGGAGTAAACTCACACATGACTCAACAGAAAAGAACTGCTGCACTCTGATAAATGAAACTCTGCTGCACTCTGATAAAACCAGAAGATTGTGTTAGCCAAAAATTAGCCAAAGGGGGAGTTTGTAGATGTTTAGAATTGGCAGAATTTTTGACCAACAAGAAGTGTTGAACTTGGTTCAGGATGTCACACCAGATGTTGTGACATTATCAAACAGAGTATAAGTTAATGAACTTAATTCAGGATGTCACACCAGATGTTGTGACATTGTATAAGTTAATGAAGTAAGTTCAGATTTCAGGATGTCACACCAGATGTTGTGACATCTCAAACCTGCTACCAGAATTAAATAATGCTTAACAGAACTGAGTAAATTCAGGGAATTTATCTAGAATTAATTATGAATGGATAAAACAGTAGAAGGCGCATCTGTAGGGAGATTGGTTATATGATTTCAGTATAACAGAAGAACTGACTCACCTAGAATCAAGGAAGTAACAAACCCTAATTCAAGGTGATGACAACATGCGTATCAGGATTGGATAACCTACAGAAAGCCCAAAATCCAAGCATCTATTTAAGCAACAGAAACTCTCAGAATAGAGCACGAAATTAAGAAGACTAAATAGGGTGTTTGTGTTTTAATAGCAGGTTTTATATGTGTATCACTTTATGAGATTTTAAGCAAAAGTGTATTGTGTCTTGATTGAAACTGTGAAGTAAAATCAAGTTGTTGTGTTTGAAGTGTGACTTCAATTTTATTAAACATTGTAACATATCACTGTGTGATTGAGGGGGAGTGAGTTGGTACTCATCTAAGTTGTGTCTTAGGTAGAAATTGCCTTGGGTAGATATTAAGTGAGAGATTAAACTGAGTGGTTTAAGTCCAGAATTAATATTACTTATATTGGATTTCCTTCCTGGCTTGGTAGCCCCCAGATGTAAGTGTGGAGATACACTGAACTGGGTTAACAATTTCCTGTGTTGTTTAATTTACCTGCACTTTAAGTTTTGTTCAAAGTCTTCAAGTGTTTAAACATCTCATTCGACATCACGTACCTGATCCCAGAATTTCAAGTTGTATTTGAAAACCAACTTAACAAAACATTATTGTTTTCGAATTGCATCTGTCTCCTCATTCATCTCACGTTCTTTTACATATATTATGGTATAATGATCTGACTCTTTAGATGCATCGTTGTATTCGATTATAGTTAAATTTCATTAAATACAATTTATTAGATATCTTCCTCTCCATCAAAAGTTATAATCGTAAAAATTATGATTATAAAAATTAAGATGATAATTGTTAATGATGAGGTGGATTATCCAATAAATTATTTTTCTAGAAATTTAACTATAATCGAAGATAGCGATGCATCTAAGGAGTCGGGTCAATATACCATAGTATATGTAAAACAACATGAGATGAACGACGAGACAAATTTAAAAAAACAATAATGGTTTGTTTAAGTTAGTTTTCAAGAATAGTTTAATTTTCAGATTATAGACTTCTTTATCAATTTGAATCCCTGTATTTCTTTAGTGAGGTGTATGGAAAACAAGCAATCTATATATAATATAATAAACTCATGGTACTATTGTAACCGACATCAAAGACAATTTTTGTTTTACATAATTTTCTGATGATGGGTTTCGAACCCAATATATAAGTGTATATATCACAACGGTTAATAAACATAACTGGTGCGATATGTGGCGCACGTCATGGCTTTCAATAACAGTTTTCGGACCGTTATAGAACAAACAAACATACAACGACCATCTACTTAACAACGGTATGACCAGCGTGATGATACCCCTTTTCCAATCGTTGTGAAATTTTTCGTAATAACGGTGATTGTTATATATCTTGTATTTGGGTTGATGTATTCCTGATATACCCTTTGTTAGCATAGTAATGTCTAATTTGCACAATTAACGGACATATTTTGATTGATTCGACATTGAATTTAATAGTTATACGGTAAAAATTAGGTAATTTTCTTTATTCAATTTGCTTGATTCCATACGCTTAGAATATTGTCCTTTCATTCAAATTTTCTTAGATATGAATATATTGATCACACAAAAACGATTTTTTATAAGGAAAAACAAGTCTTCTAAATCGTGTAAAAAGGGCAAAAGAAAACATAAAAATAGACGTAATAGACCCAATAATGTTTATTAGTCAAGTATAGTAAGCCATTTTATAAGTTAGAAACTTTTGCAGAAAAAACAAGTGGTAAGTTTCCTTACATGCAATATTTGAAAGCAAAGGTTAGATTTGGTGACACCATATACTACAAAATAAAACATAGAAGATAACACAGTATAAGCTATTAGATTTAGTAACATTAGATTCAGCTAGCATTATTTAAGATACTGCTTGTTAAATTAATTTTAATTTTATAAACAGTTTATTAATAATTTATTATTATAAAACTGAAGTAGAAAAATGCATTATATCGACTCACTTTATGTTAGGATTTAAAAGATTAAAATAAATCATGGAAATTCCTTTAATTAATTAATTTATTCTTTTATTTAACAATAGTCCCAGCATGAAATCATCAAATAATACTACAACCTCAAAATTGGTGGACCCTTGGTCATTTTATTCTTTCCACATATTAGGACAGATTAAGCCTTGATAAAAACAAAGTATGAAAGAATACATGATATACAGACAACTTGACCTTTCCTAAAAAATACAAACAGACAAGTTGACTAACGTGAAAATTGCTTCATCGATAATTGAAGACCTAAAAAAAATATTTCTTAGTCTTTGGAATTTAGAGACTTTTGGACCATTTATTTTTAGATAAGTTAAAATTGTGTTAGAGAGATTTTGTCCTACAATCTTCCACTTATATCCCACACCCTGTTACAGTGTTTTTATTATATTATTTTTACTTATTAAAAGATTATTTTACATTTTTATTGTCACGTTTCAAATTTTCCAAAAGCTATGCAATTTATTAGATATTTCGAGGGAACTCTCAAATGTTTACAAGTAAGTTGTATTTTTCCCGGCAATTTACATTCTATATCGGATTTTTCGTTAAAAACATGCACTTTTACTGGAATTTTTTATATGTCATGTAAAAACTCATATTTCTCATGCATTTTTATCAGATATTTTGAAAAAACCGACTGAACCACATGCATTTTACTGGTGATTTTGAAAACTCCCATAAGAATGTATACAAGCATACCGAATATTTTAAAAATATAAGTAAGAAAATATTGAGATGGTAACTAGATTTTTCATAATATCCAGGAAAGACTTTGATGGAGTGTGCTTTTGGCCAACGAGTTTGTTGATTATGCAAAAAAATTTAAGAGAAGTTGCCTATTATTCAAAGTCGATTTTGCGAAGGCGTATGATTGTGTTGATTGGTTGTAGTATCTGGATTCCATGTTAACCAAGATGAGATTTGGTAGGAATTGGTTAAAAGGGATTAGATGTTCGGTTTTTTACTCTTTTATGTCGATGTTAATTAATGGAAGTCCTTCAAAGGACCTTAAGATGTATAGGGGCTGCAACAAGGTGACCCACTGCCCCTTATCTGTTTGCTATAGTAGCGGAGGGTTTGGCGAGTTTGGTCAAGAAAGCTGTTGAGATTAATTTGTTGGTGGAGTTCAAAATTCAGAATTCTGCAATTGCTAGTTTACTCCAATTTGCAGATGACACTCTGCTAATTGGAGATGGGCCAACTTCCAATATTTGGGCCTTCAAGGCTATTCTGCGGGCTTTTGAGTTGATGTCGGGCTTGAAGATAAATTTCTTGAAAAGCTGTTTGTTTGGTATTGGTATTGAGAATGATTTTATTGTAGCAGCAGAACAATATCTTAATTATAAATCAGGGAATTTTCCTTTCTCTTTCCTCGGGTTAAGAATTGGAGGCAATCATCGTAAGGTTAATTTTTGGAATCCGGTGGTTTCTTGTATTAGGAATAGATTATCCAAGTGGGAGTGTAAAGACCTATCTATTGGTGGTAGAGTATCGCTCATTAACTCGGTACTCACAAATTTACCTATTCATCATTTGGCATTCTATAAGGCTCCCAAGAAAGTAGTCAAGGAAATTATTTTGATTCAACGATGTTTTCTTTTGGTGGGATCTTCTTCCAAAGACTTTATTTCTTGGATAGGTCGGAAGAACATTTTCAAATCGAAGGAATGTGGTGGTCTTGGGATAAAACACGTGGGTCGTTTTAATAGTGCTCTCCTAGCCAAATGGATGTGGAAGTTTTCTCGGAAAGGAACTGAAATTTGGACACCGACGCTTGAAGCGAGATACGGTAATTTGAGCTTGAAAATCCAAAATTTTCTGGAGGAAATGCATTTGAGGAGTGATTCTATATGGATGAAATATCTGCTCTCCACTTCTTTATTGGAGGACCACAAGATTTTCAAGAACCTGCTGATTAATAATTTGGGAGATGGTGCTGGTGTAGCTTTTTGGCATTTGATATGGGTCGAAAATGTTACTTTAAAAACTGTTTTTCCTAACTTATATCAGGTTTATAGTAACATGTTTGTTGCTTTTGCCGAATACGGTAGGATAGCGATAGGTTTGTGGCATTGGAATCTGAACAGTGTTGTTAATTTGGAAGACAACAGCCTGATTCTGAATATTGTCCAATGTTATGATCTGCTGAACTGGGTGCCGAATCAAGGTTAATTGCATGATATGTGGGGCTGGCTGCTTGAAGAGTCCAAGGTATTTACAGTAAAATCCTACTACAATTTCCTTGATTCTTTGACAGCTCAAAACAATATTGTGGAGAATATGGCAGAGGTTATGTCTTTTATGTGGCAGTCGTTTTTACCGTTAAAAGTTCAAGCTTTTGCTTGGAGAATGCTCTTAGATAGGCTGCCTACGAGGTTGAACTTAGCGGCTAGACATATTTTGGTAAGTGATTACGATAAGGTTTGCGTTCTATGTTTTCGAGAGGAAGATGATTTAAATCACTTATTTTTTTGCTGTACTAAATCATTATTGATTTGGAAGAAGATTTATGAGTGGATGGATATTCCTTTGATAGAGGATTCTTGCTGCCTTCTACATGTTAAGTCGTGGTTTAACAGTCTCCGTAATTGTGGAAAGAAAGAGGTGATAAACGCGGTTTGGTTTAATGTTGGGACTGTTTATTCCGGTTTCGGTAGTTCTGTTGTGGTTGTTTATGGTGGTTCTGAAGCTGGGATAGTTAATGAAGTAGTGTAATACCCTAATTTTTGCCCTAATATTTCTTCGCATTTTATCTTCTTTTTGCATGCAAACAAGATCGCACTGGTTCCTCGGTTCTTTTCGGGTGTAGGTTTATGTCTCACAGGGGATCACCATTACTTTTATTCGTTTTATTATGTTTACTAACCATTAATTAAAATCGAAAAATATATTTTTTCTTTTACTAACATTTTCAGGGGAAAAGTAGGTGAAAATGCCAAAATAGCAGTCTCACAGCTCAAATAAATTTCACAGATAAAAATTTGAAGTTGGTCCGTAAATAATTCAAATTTATCTGATCAAGGATTTCCCAATTTAATTGATTTATTCAAGGAATTCCAAGGTTCATGTGTTTATTTCCATGCCTTCTTCGACGCGCAAAAGAATCGAGCCAAAGTTATGGCAGTGCAAAAGGAAAACAAAATTTTCAAATTTTGCACTGAGTAACCGGTTACTACCTAGGGCGTAACCGGTTACTTGTGCGCAAATTTGAAAATTTTGGTAGCAATTTCATTTTTTGAACTTTGGCACCAATTTCATTTTTTATCACTCTTGAAATATTCTAGATCATCTACATTTAATTCCCATAGATCATTAAAATTAATTCCCACCATAAACCCTCACTAATCACCACTCATTTCATGATTCCCTCCAAATTTTTAATTACCAATCCTAATTTGAATTTCCAAAGCAAGCTCCATTCCACCAAATTCACATACCTAAACTCTTTAAATAAAGGCCTTTTCTCCTTCATTTCACAAGATTTTGATAGCCAAGTCCACCTTGCAAAAATTTCTTGGAAGTTTTTGATAGCCAAAAAATCTCTTTGCAAAATATCCCCCAAACAAAAAATTCACTAAAGCTCTTCTCTCTTTTTGAAAGTTATTAAGAATTCACCTTGAATTCTTGATCAACTTTGAGCTAAATCTTCATCCTATTCTTTTTTGTTCATCAATTTCAGTAGATCAAGCTTGTTATTGGATCAATTTGAAGATTGTTCTTGGTAATTCACGTTTTCCATGGTTCCACCTTCATCATCAACGAAGGATAATCTTATTCGAAGAGGTACGAATTTTACCGAGGATAATTCTCTTTGTGATTTTTGTTCTTCCCACATTTAGAATTCCTATCATTTGTTTTCGAATTATTTGGTGATAAAGTTAATTTGGAGGGAGATTAGGGAGTGTGTTGGTTTTGTAGATATTACAGTAGACATAGTGGATTGGTGTAAAGAATGTAACGAAAGATGTTATCGTTTTTGCAAATCTCAAGGAGCAAAGAAAAGGAAAGCTAACATTTTTTGATTGGCAACAATGTGGAATATTTGGATAGTTAGGAACAAGATCATCTTTAAGAGTCATACTTGGAATCTTTTCGACATTGTTTGGAACATTAAAATTACGGCTTGAAAGTGGTCTTTATTAGGATATATTGCTAAAACCAATTGTAATTTATATGATTTTTGTAAAAACCCATTTTTTTATTTCATAGGTACAATTGGCTAGCAATATTTTTTTCCTGTATTGGATTGACTTGGCTCTTTTGTAATCAGGTTCGAGAACCCTTAGTTCTCGTTTTATTGGAATCACTTGCTTACAAAAACAAAACAAAAAATATCCAGGAAAGTCAAGTTGAATATATGTATTTTTTTTAAATTCCACTAGTTCATATATTTTATAATGAGGATCAGAGCAAGAGACGACACAATTGCTTATAGACATACTGAAAGAGACGGGACAACATTTATAAAGACCTCTCGTGCGAGAGCGAATGACCTCAGATGATTTTCATATTCAGGTAGGTAGAGTAGTTTAGGCCGATTCTCACAAGTGGAGGCTGATTGAGAATTCACGCACATCCTGCATTATCCAACGTATATGAGGTAAAGTTTTTGGACGGGGAAAAGAACTTGCTAATAAAATGTTAATGTTGTTGTTATTGATGATGTTAAGATAACAACTCAACAGATTAAGGGTCAAGATGAGGGACCTCAATGGTTTGACACTTACTTGAGAGATGTCTGCAGAATTTTGGGTATGTTCAGGACATCCTACGACCACTCCCAGCTTTTCCAGGTGATGGTATTGATAAATGTTTTATATCTAATGCTATCATTAGTTCTCATGATATTACAGATCAAGTGGTGGAGGTTAAGTTTCCCTGGGTAGTGTGTGGATGTTTACTTCGATTAACACCTTACTGTATCACATCCTCATATCATCCCACATATTGAGCATGCAGATGATGTGGAACCTTCCGGTGATAGGGGACCTTCTAATGATGTGCCATCGCTTCAACCTATTATGGTTGACCAACAATGTCTACAAATGATAATAGTACTTATTGATAACTTCATTGGTTTGGTAAACCTAAATTGCGAGGTTTGTACTTTAGCATTGAAGATAACACACATAGCTTGTGGGGACCTTTGTCGATTTTATTATTTTTGTATTATTCGTATATTGTTTGTATATTATTGACTTTATAACTTCAATTTATTAGATAACCATTTAATATTTTATTATTACAAGATTAATATAACTCAACACAGATAATTACATAACTTAACAAAACAATAAAAAATAACAAAATTTAGATATTATTATATGATTCTAGACGTTTCAACTTTTTGATTATATCATTGACAAAACTAGCAATTGTCGCATCATACTCGATTGGTCCTTTTGTTGGCCTATAATAATATGTTCTCCGCATAACTTTAAATCTTCATCAGTCCTCATTATAGACCTAACATAATCGTTGGTGCAATCACCTCCGTAAAAATGGTTAGTAAAATCTAAATCTTGTAGATATTTCATAATCCTGCTAAATATTAGGTAAATGCTTCAACATTTAAAAATGATGATTTTACACGACCGGATTTTTCAACATTTTAAAAAAATGTCACATTTTTTCACACACCAATTTCTTTTTTCACACACCAATATCTAGTGGTTGTTAATACTTATCCCAATTACCATTACAAATAATACATTTCACAACAATGCTTTCACCTCACCTTGTAGAAACCGACGTATAATTTCAGGGCGCACCATGATTAATTTTTATTTTTTAAAAAACAATATCTATTCCCCCGGATATTGAATATAACCGAGAGGAAAAGTAATCCATGATATGCTTTGATTCCTAGCAAAAGCAGTTTAAGAGTTATTAATTTTTATTTGTTAATTATTTGATATATTCTTTCGATTTATTTAATAATCGAGGGGTTAGATTTTCCCATAAAAGCACACATTTATTAAGTTTTACCCTAAACTTGGACGCTTCAATCGAGTATACATCATTCTTTGGGATGAATTGCAAACCTAAAAAAATCTTCAAGGTTATGTGTTTTATTTTATTCTTCTAACACCAATCTTGAACAAAATAGTTTTTCAGTTTTTTCATTCCATCTCACATAATGATGTTTTTATGTTGTCGTTTTTATTATTGTCCCTAGCTTATTTTATTTTATAATTTACATTGAAAAAACATTTCTCATCGGTTTTAGAAAAGAACATAGGGGTATAGTTACTCAGTTAACCAATAGCGAATCTATGCCATACGTTCATAAAGTAACAATGCCCAAGATATTGCCAACACATCAATCCACCAGAAACTCTTTCTATCCAATAAGAACGCGAACACCACCACTATAATGAAAGCGTTTTCTATGAAAATATTAATAATGAAAGCTTGGAACAGATCTCCGGGATGAATTAAGATTGCAGAAACAAAATTTGTTGCAAGGTTGGTTCTCTTACATAATATCTTATCTTCTTCCTTGAAATTTATGTTATGTATCTAACCTTATTTTTATTTTTATGTTATATCAGAAATTGGAAAGCGTTCAAACCATTCATATTGAAAAACATTCTAAATTTTATACTTGTATTTATTGACAATTTTTGTATAAAAAAAACTATGGTATTGGACTTGACTAATATCTTTATGAAAATTCAACTTATGGAAGAAAAAGAATATGGTTCAAAACTCGCCAAGTCTTCCATACTGTATTTGACAAATATCATTTTTCAAGTCTTCCATTATAGATAATGTAATTTTCATACTGTATTTATTTTATTAGGAAAAGTCAAGTCATCTCTATATTCTTTCATAATTTGATTTTATCAACTTATTGGCTTCACCTGTCGTAATATGTGGAAAGAAGAGTAACACAAGGCCCATAAATTAATAAACTCTTATTTTGTTGCATCAATTAAAAATCAAGATTGAATAAATAGGTAAATATTAGATAAGATCAAATCCAGACAGAACTAAATAAAATTGCAAATTGATCTAAAAATTTAAAACTATAAAAATAAATCCAATAACTTTGAATATCTTTGGATATTGTTTTGCAAAAAGCTCAGGTTGAATCAAATTTTGAATTAAATTTTTAAAGCTGGTCCAAACTTTGCATCTTAATATTTATTTATTTTATAATCCTATACCTTCTTTCACAAAATATCTCGCCAAAACTCTATTTGTATTAATTCACTTATTAATTATTTTATATTTAATAATAATAAAATTTATATTATTAATATTTATTCAATAACTAATAAAAAAATATTATCTTATCCAATAATAATTCAATCATTATCTAATAAAATTAAAGATAATTTACTAATAACTTTAAAACTACCCACCACTCACATATTTACTAATTTTTCTCTCCAAATAACATCTCCTATTTTTTATTTAATTATAAATTATTTTAATTAATAAATAAAATTAAAATAATTAAAAAATAATTTTATTATTATACTAGCCACAGAAGAAAGAAGTAGAAAAACACCTCCAAATCTCTCTCCACTTTCTTTCTATAATTATAAATTAATTATAAATTCTTTTAAAATAATAAATATAATTAAAATAATTAAAAAATAATTTAATTATTCTACTAGCCACAAGAGAAAGAAGTAGAAAAAAACACCGCCAAATATATCTCCACTTTCTTTCTAAAAATTATAAATTAATTAATTATTATTTGTATTCTTTAAAAATAAAAATTAATTCCACTATTAAGTATTAATTAATTAATTAATTCATATTTGATCTTACCTGATCAGAAGGGCCTTCTAGAAGTTGGGTCGTGAACTAGTGGGTTGATTGAGAAGAGGAGGGGGTGTACCTGCAAGGCACTCCGAAGATTAAGTTAGTTTTGGTATAGAGTATGGTAAGAGTGAATGAATCAGAATACCCGACCCTTTGGTGAGAAAGGGTATTTATAGTGTGCCCTCAGCGCTGGGCCAAGGTCCTTTCTTGGGCCGGGTCAGCTAGGCCCAAGGAAGAACTGCCAAGGTACGCGTAGGAGCATGTAAGAACTAGAACGTGGTTTTGACCTTGGTCTAACTGCCCCTATCTTTCATGAGATAATGTTGGACCGTTGGGTGACGTGGCATATGAAGGGAAGGTGTGGTCTCCCTAGCACCAATTTAGTATACTTAGTACTTGCTCGACGTCCCAGGCATCTGCCAGTGAAGTTGGGCGTCTGCCCAACTGTCTGGATTTCTGCCCGACTGATTGGGCCTCTGCCCGACATGTTGGGCCTTGGCCCAACAATGTCTTTAGAGGCCCAGCCTAGAACAATATTCATATTCATATTTCTATTAACTCCCCACTCACTCAATTAACTTTCAATACTTCATTAACTTCCCACTCACTCCATTAACTTTCAATATATATTACTCATTAAAAATATTAATTTCCTTTATTCTCTCTTAACTTAATTATTAATAACCTCACATTTTCTCTAACGATTTCATTAGTTGCATGATCACACTAAAATTCACCGTATTTCTGACTCCGATTTCGCATGCATTCTTAGCTTTTATTGTTGTTTTGCTTTGTTATTGCTTTGTTTTCTTATGTTTTCAGGTTTTTATAATAATCGGAGCTTGAATCAGGAAAAGGAGCGAAAAAGGAGTGAAAACGGACGAAAACCTAGAAATTCAGCGTTTTGCACTTGCGGCACCCACCGTGGCGGGCGCCATGGGGTTAGCCATGACGTGGCCACGTCTCAAGACCACTCCTCAACCTCCAAGACCCACGTTACCCACTCCATCATCCCCTGTAGGGACCATGGCGGGCGCCATAGGCCTGTGGCGGGCGCCACAAGGCCAAAATCAGTAACCTCCACTTTTTAGTGGAGGGGCGTCCCGGTCATTTCATGCTTTCAGTTTTTCCTATAAATAGGACCTTAGATTTTCGTTTTTCTTCATCCAGAATTAGAATTCTCTAGGCATATATCAGTTATAAAGCAGTTGCCATTCCACATCGGGGTGCCTCTGCAATCGAGTGATCGAGTCTGTAATCTGTCTGTGGTTCAAGTTTTGGAGCACTCTGGAGGAAGTTAATCCTGCCGCCATTTTAATTCAAGTTCGTACTTTACTTTTATTTATTTCCCGCACTCGCACATTTACTTTGTTTATTTCCCGCACTCGCACATTTACTTTGTTTATTTCCCGCACTCGCACATTTACTTTGTTTATTTCCCGCACTCGCACATTTACTTTGTTTATTATCCGCACTCGCTTTAAATTACTTTTATGAAAAATTATAAAAAGAATCTTTACTTTATCATGTCTAACTAATTCCATAAAGGTTAGAATGTAAGGATCGTAATTAAACCAGTAATCAGTATAATTGTTCGTGGAAACACCTAAGGGCTATTTTATCTTTCAATTCAAGTAATTGTTTTTAACTATTTCAAAAACAGCCAAAAGCGCTTTGTCTAGTTTATTAGGAGTTTTTAGATTAAAAAGAAAGGATATTTTAAAACGACTTTTGAACGCGTTAAAGAAGTTTGGAGTCTGGTTCGTGAGAACCTCTTTTTGCTAAGAAATCCAGGTTAAAGTACTTTTCAACTTAGTTAAGATACTATATTTCTTAAAAATAGGTTTACTACTCTAACGCAGTACGCACCTTTTTATCCGTGACAATAGGAGGGGTTGATTAGAGAGTACAACTCGGTTCTGAATACGCGAAAGCGACAGTTCCTGTTAAATTAGTTCTTTTCAAAGAAGAAAACATTGCCCATAAGTAGTTCCACTAACAAGTATTGGATTATCATTGATTACGTGAATTACATTCGAGCCTGTCCTTTATCTATTATTTAAAATTATAATTTTATTTACCATTGCACCCTTATTAAAACCCTTAAAAATAGTTGCCTTAGATAAGCACCATAACAACAGGTACGATAGATTGACACTTGGTCTCTGTGGATTCGATAATCTTTTATATTACTTTGACGTGATTCGTACACTTGCGAAAAACACGCATCAAATTTTTGGCGCCGTTGCCGGGGACCAATATCGTCAAATTTCATTACCTTGTAGTTATACCGTTTAGACTAAGGTTGTTACCCACCGGTCAATGCGAAAGACTCGCAGTGCCGGAAGTTTAGTAGACCCTCTAACTGAACCTGAACGTTACGCTCGCGCACGTTTGTTTTTCCATAGGAATAGGAGAGCTATGGCCGAAGATCAAAACCGAAGACCTCTTAAGGACTTCGCCCAACCATCAAACGAGGAACCTAGTTCCAGTATAGTAAACCCCGCTATCCCAGCCAATAATTTTGAACTTAAACCATCCCTGCTGCAATTAGTGCAACAGAGACAATTCGCAGGTCTCACTACTGATAACCCAAACCAACATTTAAAAAACTTTCTTCAGTTAGCAGACACCTTTAAAACCAATGGAGCTTCTCCTGAGGCAATACGCTTAAGATTATTTCCCTTTTCCCTCAGAGATAAAGCTCTATCATGGTTAGATTCCCTTCCACCCAATTCAATAACAACTTGGGATGACCTTAGAAAAGTTTTCCTTGCTAGATATTTTCCCCCAAGTAAGACTGCTCTTCTTCGAAACCTAATAACTAGATTTACCCAACGCCAAGGAGAGTCGTTGTTCGAAGCCTGGGAGAGATATAAAGAACTATTAAGAGCATGCCCACATCATGGCATAGAGAATTGGTTAATCATCCAAACCTTCTATAATGGACTTCTTTATAACACTAAAATGACCATCGACGCTGCCGCTGGTGGCGCACTGATGAACAAACCTTACCCTGAAGCTAGTGCCCTTATCGAGGATATGGCCCAAAACCATCAATCATGAGGAGTAGAACGAGCGACAGTGGAAAAGAAGGAAGCCCAATGAGGAATACATGAGCTAAGCTCTATAGACATGATGCAGGCTAAAATGGACGCGTTGGCCCTTAGAGTCGAACATATGTGTACAACTCCGAATACTGTAGCCGCAGTTTCGCCGAATTGTGAGATATGTGGAACGCAAGGACACCAATCCGCCGAATGCAATCTGTTAAATGAGACCAACACTGAGCAAGTGAACTATACCCAAGGGAACCCATTTTCAAACACATATAACCCTGGATGGAGGAATCACCCAAACTTCTCCTACAAAAATAATAACCCTATCCAAAATACCGCACCTCCGAGACAACAAGGTTACCAAGCCCCTAGAACAAATCAACTTATGCAACCTGTACCACCTAGTCCGAGCTTTGAGGAAGTTGTAAAAGATTTTATCGTTGCTCAAAAACAACAAAACAAAGAGTTCATGAACCAAAACGTCCATGTTAATGAACTGATTACCAAGTTAGGAACCAAGGTTGATCAAATTATTACTCATAATAAGATGCTTGAAACCCAGATCTCTCAGGTAGCGTTAAACCAAGCCCCACAGACTACACCTGGAGGACAGTTCCCTGGACAACCTCAACAAAACCCGAAAGGGCAAGCAAATGCCATTACTCTACGAAGTGGAACCGCTTATAAGGAACCTTTAAACCCTAGATTAAGTGAGCCCGAAACTTTTGAGAGGAATGAGGAAAAGGAACCAGAGAAGCCTGAAACCCCGGAAAGTCAAGAAAAAGGAGAAGAACCTAAAAATAAAACCTATGTACCACCACCGCCATATAAACCACCAATACCTTACCCTCAAAGATTAAAGAAAACCCAAATCGATAATCAATATCAAAAATTCGTTAAGGTTATAGAAAAACTTCACGTAGAAATCCCCTTTACAGAAGCCATCACCCAAATACCTTCTTACGCTAAGTTTCTCAAAGACATACTTACAAATAAACGTAGACTTGAAGATCCGAAACCCTTGGAATGTAATTCTATTTCCGAAAATAGGTTAGCAAAGAAAGATAAAGATCCCGGAAATTTTTCCATTCCTTGTATTTTGGGGAATCATGTCATCGAAAAAGCTTTTCTAGACTTAGGAGCTAGTGTGAGCTTAATGCCTTTAGCAGTTTGTGAGAGATTAAACTTAGGAGAATTACAACCTACTAAGATGTCACTTCAATTAGCCGATAGATCCGTTAAATACCCTATAGGCATACTTGAAGACGTCCCTGTTAGGATAGGTCAGCTGTTTATACCTACTGATTTTGTTGTAATGGACATTAAAGAAGATGACGACATACCAATCCTCCTAGGTAGACCGTTCTTATCGACTGCTGGAGCCGTAATAGATGTTAAAAAGGGAAAACTAACTTTTGAGGTAGGTGGCCAGAAGATAGAATTTATATTGTCAAAATTTCTTATGGCACCTGTGATAGGAGATGCTTGTTATGCCTTAGATATCATCGAAGAATGCATTAGGGAATTAGAACAAGAAGAAGAAACTGAATCTATAAAATTGCCGTCAACCCTTATTTTGGAAGATGACAATTATAAAACTCCTTACATTGATGATAACCTTCACGAATGTTTATCTCTTACCCCAGATCCTATGCCTTGCCCTATGAAACCGACCGTAAAACTTAAGGAACTGCCTAAAAACCTGAGATATGAATTTCTCGATGAAGATATGAACCGTCCAGTTATAGTCAGTGCTACCTTAAACCAAGAAGAAACCGATCAATTATTAGAAGTTTTACGTAGGTACCCCTCAGCCTTAGGATATAAGATCTCTGATCTAAAAGGAATAAGCCCATCCGTATGCATGCATCGGATTTTGCTTGAAGAAGATTCAAAACCTTCCAGAGAACACCAACGTAGAATAAATCCTATAATGGGTACTGTAGTTAAGACTGAAGTTCTTAAGTTACTAGAGGCAGGTATAATATATCAGATCTCGGACAGTAAATGGGTGAGTCTTGTGCATGTAGTACCTAAAAAGGGAGGCATCACAGTCGTGCAAAACGAGAAGGGCGAACCTGTAGCAAAAAGAACCGATGGAGGTTGGCGTATGTGCATAGATTATAGAAAATTAAATAAAGCAACTAGGAAGGACCATTTCCCATTACCATTCATAGACCAAATGTTGGAGCGCCTAGCCAGACACTCTTACTTTTGTTATTTAGATGGATATTCGGGATTCTTCCAAATACCTATTCATCCCGAAGATCAAGAAAAAACTACCTTTACATGCCCAGTTGGAACTTTTGCCTATAGAAGAATGCCTTTTGGACTTTGTAATGCTCCTGCAACTTTCCAACGCTGCATGATGTCTATCTTTGCTGATTATTTAGATGGAATTATGGAAGTATTTATGGACGATTTCTCAGTTTGTGGGTCAGATTTCAAAAATTGTCTTGTCAACCTTGAGAAAATCCTGGAGAGATGTGTGGAGGTAAACCTTGTGCTAAATTGGGAAAAATGTCATTTCATGGTCACCGAAGGGATTGTTTTAGGACATATAGTTTCCGAAAAAGGTATAGAGGTAGATAAAGCAAAAATAGAAGTCATAGAGAATCTAAAACCGCCGAAGACTATTAGGGAGATAAGAAGTTTTCTTGGACATGCCGGATTTTACCGACGTTTCATCAAGGATTTCTCCAAAATAACAAAGCCCTTAACTGGTCTTTTAATGAAAGATGTTGAATTCATCTTCGATGAAAAATGTACTGAAGCATTTAATCTTCTGAAGCAAGCTCTGATTTCAGCACCTATAATGAAACCCCCTGATTGGTCAGAACCGTTCGAGATAATGTGTGACACCAGTGATTATGCTGTTGGAGCCGTTCTAGGTCAGAGAAAAGACAAAAAGTTACATGTGATTTATTATGCCAGTAGAACCCTAGACGCTGCACAGCTCAACTACGCAACAACCGAAAAAGAGCTCCTAGCTGTAGTTTTTGCAATAGACAAATTTAGATCTTATCTAGTAGGAGCCAAGATTATAGTTTATACCGACCATGCTGCCATTCGTTACTTACTAAGCAAAAAGGATGCCAAGCCTAGGTTACTTCGATGGATTCTATTACTGCAAGAGTTTGATTTGGATATCCGTGATAAGAAAGGCACTGATAATGTGGTAGCTGATCACCTATCTAGGCTAGAATACCTGAAACCTGATCCAGTACCCATAAATGACGATTTTGCCTATGATAGACTGATAGCCCAACTAGAAACCATTGAAGATGATAACCCAGACCCTCATGAGCATTTTCATAAATCCTTAGCTATAAGTAATGCACCTTGGTATGCAGATTTTGTTAATTACCTAGCCGCTGACATCATACCCCCTGATCTAAACTACCACCGGAAGAAGAAGTTCTATAGTGATGTGAGAAACTTCTATTGGGACGATCCATTTCTTTTCAAGAGAGGTAAAGATGGCATTTTTCGCCGTTGTGTTCCAGAAGAAGAGGTAAATAATATAATTGAGCATTGTCATTCTGCACCCTATGGTGGACATGCAAGCACATCTAAGACCTACGCCAAGATTCTTCAAGCTGGCCTATTCTGGCCTACTATGTGGCGTGATGTCCATGCTTTCATTGTCAAGTGTGACAGATGCCAACGCACAGGAAATATTTCAAGACGTAATGAAATGCCGTTAAGAAATATCCAAGAAGTAGAACTCTTCGACGTATGGGGTATAGACTTTATGGGACCGTTCCCACCATCTTTTGGAAATCAGTACATATTAGTAGCTGTTGACTACGTGTCTAAATGGATTGAAGCTATCGCCGCACCCACAAATGACACCAGAGTAGTCATCAAATTATTCAAGAATTATATATTTCCCAGGTTTGGAACCCCCCGTTTAGTCATAAGTGATGGAGGATCACACTTCATATCGAGAATATTTGATAAACTTTTAAGCAAGTATGGAGTTAAGCATAGAGTAGCAACACCATACCACCCACAGACCAATGGACAAGTGGAAGTATCTAATAGGGAGATAAAACAAATCCTCGAGAAGACTGTCTCTATATCTAGAAAGGATTGGTCACAGATACTTCAAGAAGCATTATGGGCCTATAGAACCGCTTTCAAAACTCCTATAGGAACAACCCCTTATCAACTGGTCTATGGAAAATCATGTCACTTACCTTTTGAGTTGGAGCATAAGGCCTATTGGGCCATCAAAACTTTGAATCTGGATTACTTGACAGCTGGTGAGAAACGTATCCTTGACATCCACAAATTAGAAGAGCTCAGACAATCTGCCTACGAAAATGCCATCATTTACAAAGAAAGAACAAAAGCTTGGCATGACAAAAGAATCATAAGAAGAGACTTCAAAATAGGCGATCCTGTTCTCCTGTTCGATTCTAGGTTACGACTATTTCCAGGTAAACTCCGTTCGAGATGGACTGGCCCCTTCGAAGTATCTAAGATCCTAAGATCCGGTGCTATTGAAATCAAGAACCAGACATGTAAACCATTCATCGTTAATGGACAGAGGTTGAAGCCCTACGAAGGAGGTGACATTCCAACAACATACACCTGCCATACTCTGAGTGATCCACCGTATCCTTCCAATGATGTTTAAATATCGGTCGTCGAGCTAATGACGTTAAACAAGCGCTGCATGGGAGGCAACCCATGGTTTTCTTATTTTTGTACTTTTTATTTATTTTTACTTTATTTTAATTTGTTTATTATTATTATTATGTCAGGACTAACGATTGAATGTTTTATGTGCTTTCAGGACTTGTTTGCTAACCTTGTACAGAATGCAGAACCCTGATGACATGCACGTGGCCTTTAGAGATGATGCACAGAGAGAGCGTTACTATGTTCACATGAGACGCCCTATGGCTCCTACCAGGTACCCTGACCATGACTGCATGGATGCCTTGGGGATAGAGCCAAGCGTCAGATTTTTATGCCATCAACTCCAGTGGGACCAGTTTGACTACAGGAACAACACTTATAGGAACTTGACTCTTGAGTTCCTCAGCTCATTTCATCATGACCCTTGGGCTGGACCCGATGGACTCGCTGTTTTCAGGTTGTTCGGGATTGACTACTCATTCTCTCACAAAGAGTTTGGTGACTTACTAGGTTTCCAGACTACTCCTGATGCTATTCCAGAGACTCCGATGGGGTATTTTATGAGCAGAGAAGTGGAAAAGTTTTGGACTAAAATATCAGGCGGAGGGAGCCAAGATCCTTCTACCCAGTTTCCTCAGGTAATCCACAACCTTGCATTGAGGTACTTCCAGATGATTCTAGCACATTCTTTCCTAGGTTTTCCAGATACAGAGACACTGCTAAGTGTAGCAGCAGAAGGTCCTGAGGTGCAATAACTTGCGAGACAAACCCAATGCAGTAGCTATCTGTGTAACAATCCCACCGACATGGATGATGCCTACTGATGATCTGGCAACACTAGCAAGGCCCTTCAGTAGAAAGTTGCCACAAGCAACAGGGCGAGACTGAGTCGCACAACATGTTTAAATTACTGATCGACGGTGAAGCGATACACTACTTTACATTACCAGATCCGCTGATGACCAGTGTCCATGATCCTGCAAATTGGAGTTATGCTCTAGAGGGTTATGGAGAGACTGTCGAAGAGCCGAAATCGCCTCCCGCCGCTGAGTACACTCCTACACCTCTTACTCCCCGAATCACTGTTATGTCTAACAATATGTCTCTGCAGCCACCTGACCTACAAACACAGATTTATGAGCTCCGTAAGGAGACTGCCCTGCTCAAGCAGGAAGTGGCAGACTTGGAGTTACAGATGCAGGTTTCTGATCTCACTCATGCCTCAGAGGCCGATGCTCTACATCAGGCGATAATCTTTTATATTACTTTGACGTGA
Organism: Lathyrus aphaca; assembly: GCA_963966055.1. Taxonomy (NCBI): domain Eukaryota; kingdom Viridiplantae; phylum Streptophyta; class Magnoliopsida; order Fabales; family Fabaceae; genus Lathyrus; species Lathyrus aphaca. Next base: position 64,763,239 of record OZ014520.1, on the reverse strand, counting down.
TTCGTACACTTGCGAAAAACACGCATCAAGTTTTTGGCGCCGTTGCCGGGGACCAATATCGTCAAATTTCATTACCTTGTAGTTATACCGTTTAGACTAAGGTTGTTACCCACCGGTCAATGCGAAAGACTCGCAGTGCCGGAAGTTTAGTAGACCCTCTAGCTGAACCTGAACGTTACGCTCGCGCACGTTTGTTTTTCCATAGGAATAGGAGAGCTATGGCCGAAGATTAAAACCGAAGACCTCTTAAGGACTTCGCCCAACCATCAAACGAGGAACCTAGTTCCAGTATAGTAAACCCCGCTATCCCAGCCAATAATTTTGAACTTAAACCATCCCTGCTGCAATTAGTGCAACAGAGACAATTCGCAGGTCTCGCTACTGATAACCCAAACCAACATTTAAAAAACTTTCTTCAGTTAGCAGACACCTTTAAAACCAATGGAGCTTCTCCTGAGGCAATACGCTTAAGATTATTTCCCTTTTCCCTCAGAGATAAAGCTCTATCATGGTTAGATTCCCTTCCACCCAATTCAATAACAACTTGGGATGACCTTAGAAAAGTTTTCCTTGCTAGATATTTTCCCCCAAGTAAGACTGCTCTTCTTCGAAACCTAATAACTAGATTTACCCAACACCAAGGAGAGTCGTTGTTCGAAGCCTGGGAGAGATATAAAGAACTATTAAGAGCATGCCCACATCATGGCTTAGAGAATTGGCTAATCATCCAAACCTTCTGTAATGGACTTCTTTATAACACTAAAATGACCATCGACGCTGCCGCTGGTGGCGCACTGATGAACAAACCTTACCCTGAAGCTAGTGCCCTTATCGAGGATATGGCCCAAAACCATCAATCATGAGGAGTAGAACGAGCGACAGTGGAAAAGAAGGAAGCCCAATGAGGAATACATGAGCTAAGCTCTATAGACATGATGCAGGCTAAAATGGACGCGTTGGCCCTTAGAGTCGAACATATGTGTACAACTCCGAATACTGTAGCCGCAGTTTCGCCGAATTGTGAGATATGTGGAACGCAAGGACACCAATCCGCCGAATGCAATCTGTTAAATGAGACCAACACTGAGCAAGTGAACTATACCCAAGGGAACCCATTTTCAAACACATATAACCCTGGATGGAGGAATCACCCAAACTTCTCCTACAAAAATAATAACCCTATCCAAAATACCGCACCTCCGAGACAACAAGGTTACCAAGCCCCTAGAACAAATCAACTTATGCAACCTGTACCACCTAGTCCGAGCTTTGAGGAAGTTGTAAAAGATTTTATCGTTGCTCAAAAACAACAAAACAAAGAGTTCATGAACCAAAACGTCCATGTTAATGAACTGATTACCAAGTTAGGAACCAAGGTTGATCAAATTATTACTCATAATAAGATGCTTGAAACCCAGATCTCTCAGGTAGCGTTAAACCAAGCCCCACAGACTACACCTGGAGGACAGTTCCCTGGACAACCTCAACAAAACCCGAAAGGGCAAGCAAATGCCATTACTCTACGAAGTGGAACCGCTTATAAGGAACCTTTAAACCCTAGATTAAGTGAGCCCGAAACTTTTGAGAGGAATGAGGAAAAGGAACCAGAGAAGCCTGAAACCCCGGAAAGTCAAGAAAAAGGAGAAGAACCTAAAAATAAAACCTATGTACCACCACCGCCATATAAACCACCAATACCTTACCCTCAAAGATTAAAGAAAACCCAAATCGATAATCAATATCAAAAATTCGTTAAGGTTATAGAAAAACTTCACGTAGAAATCCCCTTTACAGAAGCCATCACCCAAATACCTTCTTACGCTAAGTTTCTCAAAGACATACTTACAAATAAACGTAGACTTGAAGATCCGAAACCCTTGGAATGTAATTCTATTTCCGAAAATAGGTTAGCAAAGAAAGATAAAGATCCCGGAAATTTTTCCATTCCTTGTATTTTGGGGAATCATGTCATCGAAAAAGCTTTTCTAGACTTAGGAGCTAGTGTGAGCTTAATGCCTTTAGCAGTTTGTGAGAGATTAAACTTAGGAGAATTACAACCTACTAAGATGTCACTTCAATTAGCCGATAGATCCGTTAAATACCCTATAGGCATACTTGAAGACGTCCCTGTTAGGATAGGTCAGCTGTTTATACCTACTGATTTTGTTGTCATGGACATTAAAGAAGATGACGACATACCAATCCTCCTAGGTAGACCGTTCTTATCGACTGCTGGAGCCGTAATAGATGTTAAAAAGGGAAAACTAACTTTTGAGGTAGGTGGCCAGAAGATAGAATTTATATTGTCAAAATTTCTTATGGCACCTGTGATAGGAGATGCTTGTTATGCCTTAGATATCATCGAAGAATGCATTAGGGAATTAGAACAAGAAGAAGAAACTGAATCTATAAAATTGTCGTCAACCCTTATTTTGGAAGATGACAATTATAAAACTCCTTACATTGATGATAACCTTCACGAATGTTTATCTCTTACCCCAGATCCTATGCCTTGCCCTATGAAACCGACCGTAAAACTTAAGGAACTGCCTAAAAACCTGAGATATGAATTTCTCGATGAAGATATGAACCGTCCAGTTATAGTCAGTGCTACCTTAAACCAAGAAGAAACCGATCAATTATTAGAAGTTTTACGTAGGTACCCCTCAGCCTTAGGATATAAGATCTCTGATCTAAAAGGAATAAGCCCATCCGTATGCATGCATCGGATTTTGCTTGAAGAAGATTCAAAACCTTCCAGAGAACACCAACGTAGAATAAATCCTATAATGGGTACTGTAGTTAACACTGAAGTTCTTAAGTTACTAGAGGCAGGTATAATATATCAGATCTCGGACAGTAAATGGGTGAGTCCTGTGCATGTAGTACCTAAAAAGGGAGGCATCACAGTCGTGCAAAACGAGAAGGGCGAACCTGTAGCAAAAAGAACCGATGGAGGTTGGCGTATGTGCATAGATTATAGAAAATTAAATAAAGCAACTAGGAAGGACCATTTCCCATTACCATTCATAGACCAAATGTTGGAGCGCCTAGCCAGACACTCTTACTTTTGTTATTTAGATGGATATTCGGGATTCTTCCAAATACCTATTCATCCCGAAGATCAAGAAAAAACTACCTTTACATGCCCAGTTGGAACTTTTGCCTATAGAAGAATGCCTTTTGGACTTTGTAATGCTCCTGCAACTTTCCAACGCTGCATGATGTCTATCTTTGCTGATTATTTAGATGGAATTATGGAAGTATTTATGGATGATTTCTCAGTTTGTGGGTCAGATTTCAAAAATTGTCTTGTCAACCTTGAGAAAATCCTGGAGAGATGTGTGGAGGTAAACCTTGTGCTAAATTGGGAAAAATGTCATTTCATGGTCACCGAAGGGATTGTTTTAGGACATATAGTTTCCGAAAAAGGTATAGAGGTAGATAAAGCAAAAATAGAAGTCATAGAGAATCTAAAACCGCCGAAGACTATCAGGGAGATAAGAAGTTTTCTTGGACATGCCGGATTTTACCGACGTTTCATCAAGGATATCTCCAAAATAACAAAGCCCTTAACTGGTCTTTTAATGAAAGATGTTGAATTCATCTTCGATGAAAAATGTACTGCAGCATTTAATCTTCTGAAGCAAGCTCTGATTTCAGCACCTATAATGAAACCCCCTGATTGGTCAGAACCGTTTGAGATAATGTGTGACGCCAGTGATTATGCTGTTGGAGCCGTTCTAGGTCAGAGAAAAGACAAAAAGTTACATGTGATTTATTATGCCAGTAAAACCCTAGACGCTGCACAACTCAACTACGCAACAACCGAAAAAGAGCTCCTAGCTGTAGTTTTTGCAATAGACAAATTTAGATCTTATCTAGTAGGAGCCAAGATTATAGTTTATACCGACCATGCTGCCATTCATTACTTACTAAGCAAAAAGGATGCCAAGCCTAGGTTACTTCGATGGATTCTATTACTGCAAGAGTTTGATTTGGATATCCGTGATAAGAAAGGCACTGATAATGTGGTAGCTGATCACCTATCTAGGCTAGAATACCTGAAACCTGATCCAGTACCCATAAATGACGATTTTGCCTATGATAGACTGATAGCCCAACTAGAAACCATTGAAGATGATAACCCAGACCCTCATGAGCATTTTCATAAATCCTTAGCTATAAGTAATGCACCTTGGTATGCAGATTTTGTTAATTACCTAGCCGCTGACATCATACCCCCTGATCTAAACTACCACCGGAAGAAGAAGTTCTATAGTGATGTGAGAAACTTCTATTGGGACGATCCATTTCTTTTCAAGAGAGGTAAAGATGGAATTTTTCGCCGTTGTGTTCCAGAAGAAGAGGTAAATAATATAATTGAGCATTGTCATTCTGCACCCTATGGTGGACATGCAAGCACATCTAAGACCTACGCCAAGATTCTTAAAGCTGGCCTATTCTGGCCTACTATGTGGCGTGATGTCCATGCTTTCATTGTCAAGTGTGACAGATGCCAACGCACAGGAAATATTTCAAGACGTAATGAAATGCCGTTAAGAAATATCCAAGAAGTAGAACTCTTCGACGTATGGGGTATAGACTTTATGGGACCGTTCCCACCATCTTTTGGAAATCAGTACATATTAGTAGCTGTTGACTACGTGTCTAAATGGATTGAAGCTATCGCCGCACCCACAAATGACACCAGAGTAGTCATCAAATTATTCAAGAATTATATATTTCCCAGGTTTGGAACCCCCCGTTTAGTCATAAGTGATGGAGGATCACACTTCATATCGAGAATATTTGATAAACTTTTAAGCAAGTATGGAGTTAAGCATAGAGTAGCAACACCATACCACCCACAGACCAATGGACAAGTGGAAGTATCTAATAGGGAGATAAAACAAATCCTCGAGAAGACTGTCTCTATATCTAGAAAGGATTGGTCACAGAAACTTCAAGAAGCATTATGGGCCTATAGAACCGCTTTCAAAACTCCTATAGGAACAACCCCTTATCAACTGGTCTATGGAAAATCATGTCACTTACCTTTTGAGTTGGAGCATAAGGCCTATTGGGCCATCAAAACTTTGAATCTGGATTACTTGACAGCTGGTGAGAAACGTATCCTTGACATCCACAAATTAGAAGAGCTCAGACAATCTGCCTACGAAAATGCCATCATTTACAAAGAAAGAACAAAAGCTTGGCATGACAAAAGAATCATAAGAAGAGACTTCAAAATAGGCGATCCTGTTCTCCTGTTCGATTCTAGGTTACGACTATTTCCAGGTAAACTCCGTTCGAGATGGACTGGCCCCTTCGAAGTATCTAAGATCCTAAGATCCGGTGCTATTGAAATCAAGAACCAGACATGTAAACCATTCATCGTTAATGGACAGAGGTTGAAGCCCTACGAAGGAGGTGACATTCCAACAACATACACCTGCCATACTCTGAGTGATCCACCGTATCCTTCCAATGATGTTTAAATATCGGTCGTCGAGCTAATGACGTTAAACAAGCGCTGCATGGGAGGCAACCCATGGTTTTCTTATTTTTGTACTTTTTATTTATTTTTACTTTATTTTAATTTGTTTATTATTATTATTATGTCAGGACTAACGATTGAATGTTTTATGTGCTTTCAGGACTTGTTTGCTAACCTTGTACAGAATGCAGAACCCTGATGACATGCACGTGGCCTTTAGAGATGATGCACAGAGAGAGCGTTACTATGTTCACATGAGACGCCCTATGGCTCCTACCAGGTACCCTGACCATGACTGCATGGATGCCTTGGGGATAGAGCCAAGCGTCAAATTTTTATGCCATCAACTCCAGTGGGACCAGTTTGACTACAGGAACAACACTTATAGGAACTTGACTCTTGAGTTCCTCAGCTCATTTCATCATGACCCTTGGGCTGGACCCGATGGACTCGCTGTTTTCAGGTTGTTCGGGATTGACTACTCATTCTCTCACAAAGAGTTTGGTGACTTACTAGGTTTCCAGACTACTCCTGATGCTATTCCAGAGACTCCGATGGGGTATTTTATGAACAGAGAAGTGGAAAAGTTTTGGACTAAAATATCAGGCGGAGGGAGCCAAGATCCTTCTACCCAGTTTTCTCAGGTAATCCACAACCCTGCATTGAGGTACTTCCAGATGATTCTAGCACATTCTTTCCTAGGTTTTCCAGATACAGAGACACTGCTAATGAAGAGGAGATTTTCCTACTGTTTTGTGCGACTCAGTCTCGCCCTGTTGCTTGTGGCAACTTTCTACTGAAGGGCCTTGCTAGTGTTGCCAGATCATCAGTAGGCATCATCCATGTCGGTGGGATTGTTACACAGATAGCTACTGCATTGGGTTTGTCACGCAAGTTATTGCACCTCAGGACCTTCTGCTGCTACACCACCCTGGATATTGATTTTTATCTTGATAGAGGACTGATGAGGAGGGCTTCCTTTGAGCCCAACATGTTTAAATTACTGATCGACGGTGAAGCGATACACTACTTTACATTACCAGATCCGCTGATGACCAGTGTCCATGATCCTGCGAATTGGAGTTATGCTCTAGAGGGTTATGGAGAGACTGTCGAAGAGCCGAAATCGCCTCCCGCCGCTGAGTACACTCCTACACCTCTTACTCCCCGAATCACTGTTATGTCTAACAATATGTCTCTGCAGCCACCTGACCTACAAACACAGATTTATGAGCTCCGTAAGGAGACTGCCCTGCTCAAGCAGGAAGTGGCAGACTTAGAGTTACAGATGCAGGTTTCTGATCTCACTCATGCCTCAGAGGCCGATGCTCTACATCAGGCGATTGAAGAGCTTCGGAGGGAGATAGCTGAGATTCGTGGATCAAGCCAGGAGAAGAAACCTACCACATGACTCATTCTACACTGACATCGCTACCCTAGTATTTAATTTCCTTTTTACGCTTTATTTTCACGTACTTTAAATTCCTTATATATATACATATTATGCACTAATGTTAATTTTTCTTTTTTTTATTTTTAATTATTTTATTTTTGTCGTGCAAAGAAAAAAAATATAAGACAAAAATATTTTCATTTTTGTCTTCACAAAAAAATATGCAAGCCTCATGCCTTGAAAAGAAGAAGAAAACGATTGTTTTTGGAGGGCTTGTTACGTCTATTGCTCGGGCTCATGGCCTGAACGATGAGATAGCTACACTTGAACCACTACCTCCTCGCACAATTAATTTAAAATTTCTGAAAGACATGAAATTGTGCCGAACGAGGAGAGAAGGTGGTTATGAGTTGATGGTTCATGGGGTAGCTATCCCATCTGTTGCTTTACCATGCAGTAGACGTACTGATGTACGTGATGAAAGGAACTGGACCTATGATCTTAATGCTCCACGTGTTTTGGGTCCACTTCCTCCTAATATTCCCGATGGGGAGGCACATGACACTGATGATGAGTATGATCGGAGAGAGCAGTCTCCCATCCCTCACATGTCCCCCCATCGTCCTTCACAGTCACACACTGCACCATCTTCCTCTAACCCTGTTGCAGGTACTGCTCCTGGATTCTTTGTCACCGAGGAGATGTGGCGTGATATGACAGCTAGAGAAGAAAGGCGTGATGGCCTTCTCTCTACTATTTCACAACAGCTGACGGACAACATGAGCTTCATGCAACAATCGCGATTGGTTTCGGATCGTGCTTATAGCAACGTTTGCCGTACCTTGAACGGTATTTCATTAGAGCAGAACCGTAAGAGAGAGTTCAACAACCGACACTACCAGCTTGTAGAGGCCACTCAGGGTTCCATCTTGGGTAACCTTCGAGAGGTCCGGAGTGCTCAGGCTGCTTTATCAGCACGACTCGACCGGAGGGACCAGCATCGTAGTAGATCCCGTCGTTCCAGACCATCACATCAGGACGACGAAGGCACCAGTGCCCCTCCTCAGTAGTCTTTTCCAGGTTACCCCCCTTATCTTATTTCGAAACATTGGGGACAATGTTCGATTTAAGTGTGGGAGGGGATTTTATTGCTTTCTGTTATTTCCCTTTTTAGTTAATTTCCTTTCAGTTATTTCCCTTTTCAGTAATTTAATTTTCTTAGATAATGCATGAGTCTGACGAGTCACCAGTATAGTGTTTTTTTTAGTTCATCTTCATTTTTTCCCATTTCCTTAGCCTTACCAGAAAATTTTTAAAAAGAAAATAATGTTGTTTCACATGTTTTTTTGGGCTTTGAGACAGGTTTAGATTAGGATGTGGTGACTTAGGTCAACTTTTTGAAACATCAGAACCATTTTAGCACCATAGACCTCTTGAATATAGGAATCACTCCTAAACCCCACCACCATGGCCTTTACTATCATTTAAAAATTGTCCTAAGTAGTTTATCCTAGCAGTCAGCTCCGGCCTAAGCATGCTCTACGTAGGGGGCCGATGAACATAAGTGAATGATCCAGTGCTAATAAAAAAAGAAAAAAAAAAAAGAAAGAAAAAAAGGCAAACTCTGGTATAGGTGACCCTCACAAAGTCATTTAAACCGAAAAAAGAGAAGAAAAAAATTTGCCACAAAAAGAAAAAATTGCAAGTCACCTATTGTTAGTTGGTTCAGAGGTATCTGGCACTGAACTTGGTAGGGTGGATTACGATCCGATCCCCCGCAGCTACATTTAGGCGAAATAAAAACAGGTTTACACATGCTTATGTGCCAGAAACCTTATGTTATGGATCAGAATCACTAACCGGTCACTCTACTATGAAGCATGTACGGATAACGGGCTTAATGTGATTGCGCCTGAATGAAAAGGACACAAAAAGATGAGAAGATAGGCCTAGGTATCGTGGGATGATATGGAGTGGTTAATATAGGATTGAAGTTTGTGTTTGTGTTACTATGGTACCCTTGGTTCACTTAGTTAGTATCTGTCACTGCATCCTGACTTGAACTTAGAATCCCTTTCGCCCAAAGACATGTGTTGACACCATATTTTCTTAAGCTTTAATGTTTGCTTGAGGACAAGCAAAGGTTTAAGTGTGGGAGAATTTGATCACACTAAAATTCACCGTATTTCTGACTCCGATTTCGCATGCATTCTTAGCTTTTATTGTTGTTTTGCTTTGTTATTGCTTTGTTTTCTTATGTTTTCAGGTTTTTATAATAATCGGAGCTTGAATCAGGAAAAGGAGCGAAAAAGGAGTGAAAACGGACGAAAACCTAGAAATTCAGCGTTTTGCACTTGCGGCATCCACCGTGGCGGGCGCCATGGGGTTAGCCATGACGTGGCCACGTCTCAAGACCACTCCTCAACCTCCAAGACCCACGTTCCCCACTCCATCATCCCCTGTAGGGACCATGGCGGGCGCCACAAGGCCAAAATCAGTAACCTCCACTTTTTAGTGGAGGGGCGTCCCGGTCATTTCATGCTTTCAGTGTTTCCTATAAATAGGACCTTAGATTTTCGTTTTTCTTCATCCAGAATTAGAATTCTCTAGGCATATATCAGTTATAAAGCAGTTGCCATTCCACATCGGGGTGCCTCTGCAATCGAGTGATCGAGTCTGTAATCTGTCTGTGGTTCGAGTTTTGGAGCACTCTGGAGGAAGTTAATCCTGCCGCCATTTTAATTCAAGTTCGTACTTTACTTTTATTTATTTCCCGCACTCGCACATTTACTTTGTTTATTTCCCGCACTCGCACATTTACTTTGTTTATTTCCCGCACTCGCACATTTACTTTGTTTATTTCCCGCACTCGCACATTTACTTTGTTTATTTCCCGCACTCGCACATTTACTTTGTTTATTATCCGCACTCGCTTTAAATTACTTTTATGAAAAATTATAAAAAGAATCTTTACTTTATCATGTCTAACTAATTCCATAAAGGTTAGAATGTAAGGATCGTAATTAAACCAGTAATCAGTATAATTGTTCGTGGAAACACCTAAGGGCTATTTTATCTTTCAATTCAAGTAATTGTTTTTAACTATTTCAAAAACAGCCAAAAGCGCTTTGTCTAGTTTATTAGGAGTTTTTAGATTAAAAAGAAAGGAGATTTTAAAACGACTTTTGAACGCGTTAAAGAAGTTTGGAGTCTGGTTCGTGAGAACCTCTTTTTGCTAAGAAATCCAGGTTAAAGTACTTTTCAACTTAGTTAAGATACTATATTTCTTAAAAATAGGTTTACTACTCTAACGCAGTACGCACCTTTTTATCCGTGACAATAGGAGGGGTTGATTAGAGAGTACAACTCGGTTCTGAATACGCGAAAGCGACAGTTCCTGTTAAATTAGTTCTTTTCAAAGAAGAAAACATTGCCCATAAGTAGTTCCACTAACAAGTACTGGATTATCATTGATTACGTGAATTACATTCGAGCCTGTCCTTTATCTATTATTTAAAATTATAATTTTATTTACCATTGCACCCTTATTAAAACCCTTAAAAATAGTTGCCTTAGATAAGCACCATAACAACATGTACGATAGATTGACACTTGGTCTCTGTGGATTCGATAATCTTTTATATTACTTTGACGTGATTCGTACACTTGCGAAAAACACGCATCAAGAGAGCAAGTGTACGAATCACGTCAAAGTAATATAAAAGATTATCGAATCCACAGAGACCAAGAGTCAATCTATCGTACCTGTTGTTATGGTGCTTATCTAAGGCAACTATTTTTAAGGGTTTTAATAAGGGTGCAATGGTAAATAAAATTATAATTTTAAATAATAGATAAAGGACAGGCTCGAATGTAATTCACGTAATCAATGATAATCCAGTACTTGTTAATGGAACTACTTATGGGCAATGTTTTCTTCTTCGAAAAGAACTAATTTAACAGGAACTGTCGCTTTCGCGTATTCAGAACCGAGTTGTACTCTCTAATCAACCCCTCCTATTGTCACGGATAAAAAGGTGCGTACTGCGTTAGAGTAGTAAACCTATTTTTAAGAAATATAGTATCTTAACTAAGTTGAAAAGTACTTTAACCTGGATTTCTTAGCAAAAAGAGGTTCTCACGAACCAGACTCCAAACTTCTTTAACGCGTTCAAAAGTCGTTTTAAAATCTCCTTTCTTTTTAATCTAAAAACTCCTAATAAACTAGACAAAGCGCTTTTGGCTGTTTTTGAAATAGTTAAAAACAATTACTTGAATTGAAAGATAAAATAGCCCTTAGGTGTTTCCACGAACAATTATACTGATTACTGGTTTAATTACGATCCTTACATTCTAACCTTTATGGAATTAGTTAGACATGATAAAGTAAAGATTCTTTTTATAATTTTTCATAAAAGTAATTTAAAGCGAGTGCGGATAATAAACAAAGTAAATGTGCGAGTGCGGGAAATAAACAAAGTAAATGTGCGAGTGCGGGAAATAAACAAAGTAAATGTGCGAGTGCGGGAAATAAACAAAGTAAATGTGCGAGTGCGGGAAATAAATAAAAGTAAAGTACGAACTTGAATTAAAATGGCGGCAGGATTAACTTCCTCCAGAGTGCTCCAAAACTCGAACCACAGACAGATTACAGACTCGATCACTCGATTGCAGAGGCACCCCGATGTGGAATGGCAACTGCTTTATAACTGATATATGCCTAGAGAATTCTAATTCTGGATGAAGAAAAACGAAAATCTAAGGTCCTATTTATAGGAAAAACTGAAAGCATGAAATGACCGGGACGCCCCTCCACTAAAAAGTGGAGGTTACTGATTTTGGCCTTGTGGCGCCCGCCACAGGCCTATGGCGCCCGCCATGGTCCCTACAGGGGATGATGGAGTGGGGAACGTGGGTCTTGGAGGTTGAGGAGTGGTCTTGAGACGTGGCCACGTCATGGCTAACCCCATGGCGCCCGCCACGGTGGGTGCCGCAAGTGCAAAACGCTGAATTTCTAGGTTTTCGTCCGTTTTCACTCCTTTTTCGCTCCTTTTCCTGATTCAAGCTCCGATTATTATAAAAACCTGAAAACATAAGAAAACAAAGCAATAACAAAGCAAAACAACAATAAAAGCTAAGAATGCATGCGAAATCGGAGTCAGAAATACGGTGAATTTTAGTGTGATCAAATTCTCCCACACTTAAACCTTTGCTTGTCCTCAAGCAAACATTAAAGCTTAAGAAAATATGGTGTCAACACGTGTCTTTGGGCTAAAGGGATTCTAAGTTCAAGTCAGGATGCAGTGACAGATACTAACTAAGTGAACCAAGGGTACCATAGTAACACAAACACAAACTTCAATCCTATATTAACCACTCCATATCATCCCACGATACCAAGGCCTATCTTCTCATCTTTTTGTGTCCTTTTCATTCAGGCGCAATCACATTAAGCCCGTTATCCGTACATGCTTCATAGTAGAGTGACCGGTTAGTGATTCTGATCCATAACATAAGGTTTCTGGCACATAAGCATGTGTAAACCTGTTTTTATTTCACCTAAATGTAGCTGCGGGGGATCGGATCGTAATCCGCCCTACCAAGTTCAGTGCCAGATACCTCTGAACCAACTAACAATAGGTGACTTGCAATTTTTTCTTTTTGTGGCAAATTTTTTTCTTCTCTTTTTTCGGTTTAAATGACTTTGTGAGGGTCACCTATACCAGAGTTTGCCTTTTTTTCTTTTTTTTTTATTTTTATTTTTTTTATTTTTTTTTTATTACTGGATCATTCACTTATATTCATCGGCCCTCTACGTAGAGCATGCTTAGGCCGGAGTTGACTGCTAAAATAAACTACTTAGGACAATTTTTTAAATGATAATAAAGGCCATGGTGGTGGGGTTTAGGAGTGATTCCTATATTCAAGAGGTCTATGGTGCTAAAATGGTTCTGATGTTTCAAAAAGTTGACCTAAGTCACCACATCCTAATCTAAACCTGTCTCAAAGCCCAAAAAAACATGTGAAACAACATTATTTTCTTTTTAAAAATTTTCTGGTAAGGCTAAGGAAATGGGAAAAAATGAAGATGAACTAAAAAAAACACTATACTGGTGACTCGTCAGACTCATGCATTATCTAAGAAAATTAAATTACTGAAAAGGGAAATAACTGAAAGGAAATTAACTAAAAAGGGAAATAACAGAAAGCAATAAAATCCCCTCCCACACTTAAATCGAACATTGTCCCCAATGTTTCGAAATAAGATAAGGGGGGTAACCTGGAAAAAGACTACTGAGGAGGGGCACTGGTGCCTTCGCCGTCCTGATGTGATGGTCTGGAACGACGGGATCTACTACGATGCTGGTCCCTCCGGTCGAGTCGTGCTGATAAAGCAGCCTGAGCACTCCGGACCTCTCGAAGGTTACCTAAGATGGAACCCTGAGTGGCCTCTACAAGCTGGTAGTGTCGGCTGTTGAACTCTCTCTGACGGTTCTGCTCTAATGAAATACCGTTCAAGGTACGGCAAACGTTGCTATAAGCACGATCCGAAACCAATCGCGATTGTTGCATGAAGCTCATGTTGTCCGTCAGCTGTTGTGAAATAGTAGAGAGAAGGCCATCACGCCTTTCTTCTCTAGCTGTCATATCACGCCTGGATAGCGTTTTCTTCTTCTTTTCAAGGCATGAGGCTTGCATATTTTTTTTTTGTGAAGACAAAAATGAAAATATTTTTGTCTTATATTTTTTTTTCTTTGCACGACAAAAATAAAATAATTAAAAATCAAAAAAGAAAAAGAAAAATTAGTGCATAATATGTATATATATAAGGAATTCAAAGTGCATGAAAATATAAAAGCTGCAATAAAGTAAAATATATGTCTGGAAATGCGATAAATAAAATACTAGGGTAGTGCTGTCAGTGTAGAATGAGTCATGTGGTAGGTTTCTTTTCCTGGCTTGATCCACGAATCTCAGCTATCTCCCTCCGAAGCTCTTCAATCGCCTGATGTAGAGCATCGGCCTCTGAGGCATGAGTGAGATCAGAAACCTGCATTTGTAACTCCAAGTCTGCCACTTCCTGCTTGAGCAGGGCCGTCTCCTTACGGAGCTCATAAATCTGTGTTTGTAGGTCAGGTGGCTGCAGAGACATATTGTTAGACATAACAGTGATTCGGGGAGTAAGAGGTGTAGGAGTGTACTCAGCGGCGGGAGGCGATTTCGGCTCTTCGACAGTCTCTCCATAACCCTCTAGAGCATAACTCCAATTTGCAGGATCATGGACACTGGTAATCAGCGGATCTGGTAATGTAAAGTAGTGTATCGCTTCACCGTCGATCAGTAATTTAAACATGTTGGGCTCAAAGGAAGCCCTCCTCATCAGTCCTCTATCAAGACAAAAATCAATATCCAGGGTGGTGTAGCAGCAGAAGGTCCTGAGGTGCAATAACTTGCGAGACAAACCCAATGCAGTAGCTATCTGTGTAACAATCCCACCGACATGGATGATGCCTACTGATGATCTGGCAACACTAGCAAGGCCCTTCAGTAGAAAGTTGCCACAAGCAACAGGGCGAGACTGAGTCGCACAAAACAGTAGGAAAATCTCCTCTTCACTTAGCAGTGTCTCTGTATCTGGAAAACCTAGGAAAGAATGTGCTAGAATCATCTGGAAGTACCTCAATGCAGGGTTGTGGATTACCTGAGAAAACTGGGTAGAAGGATCTTGGCTCCCTCCGCCGGATATTTTAGTCCAAAACTTTTCCACTTCTCTGCTCATAAAATACCCCATCGGAGTCTCTGGAATAGCATCAGGAGTAGTCTGGAAACCTAGTAAGTCACCAAACTCTTTGTGAGAGAATGAGTAGTCAATCCCGAACAACCTGAAAACAGCGAGTCCATCGGGTCCAGCCCAAGGGTCATGACGAAATGAGCTGAGGAACTCAAGAGTCAAGTTCCTATAAGTGTTGTTCCTGTAGTCAAACTGGTCCCACTGGAGTTGATGGCATAAAAATCTGACGCTTGGCTCTATCCCCAAGGCATCCATGCAGTCATGGTCAGGGTACCTGGTAGGAGCCATAGGGCGTCTCATGTGAACATAGTAACGCTCTCTCTGTGCATCATCTCTAAAGGCCACGTGCATGTCATCAGGGTTCTGCATTCTGTACAAGGTTAGCAAACAAGTCCTGAAAGCACATAAAACATTCAATCGTTAGTCCTGACATAATAATAATAATAAACAAATTAAAATAAAGTAAAAATAAATAAAAAGTACAAAAATAAGAAAACCATGGGTTGCCTCCCATGCAGCGCTTGTTTAACGTCATTAGCTCGACGACCGATATTTAAACATCATTGGAAGGATACGGTGGATCACTCAGAGTATGGCAGGTGTATGTTGTTAGAATGTCACCTCCTTCGTAGGGCTTCAACCTCTGTCCATTAACGATGAATGGTTTACATGTCTGGTTCTTGATTTCAATAGCACCGGATCTTAGGATCTTAGATACTTCGAAGGGGCCAGTCCATCTCGAACGGAGTTTACCTGGAAATAGTCGTAACCTAGAATCGAACAGGAGAACAGGATCGCCTATTTTGAAGTCTCTTCTTATGATTCTTTTGTCATGCCAAGCTTTTGTTCTTTCTTTGTATATGATGGCATTTTCGTAGGCAGATTGTCTGAGCTCTTCTAATTTGTGGATGTCAAGGATACGTTTCTCACCAGCTGTCAAGTAATCCAGATTCAAAGTTTTGATGGCCCAATAGGCCTTATGCTCCAACTCAAAAGGTAAGTGACATGATTTTCCATAGACCAATTGATAAGGGGTTGTTCCTATAGGAGTTTTGAAAGCGGTTCTATAGGCCCATAATGCTTCTTGAAGTTTCTGTGACCAATCCTTTCTAGATATAGAGACAGTCTTCTCGAGGATTTGTTTTATCTCCCTATTAGATACTTCCACTTGTCCATTGGTCTGTGGGTGGTATGGTGTTGCTACTCTATGCTTAACTCCATACTTGCTTAAAAGTTTATCAAATATTCTCGATATGAAGTGTGATCCTCCATCACTTATGACTAAACGGGGGGTTCCAAACTTGGGAAATATATAATTCTTGAATAATTTGATGACTATTCTGGTGTCATTTGTGGGTGCGGCGATAGCTTCAATCCATTTAGACACGTAGTCAACAGCTACTAATATGTACTGATTTCCAAAAGATGGTGGGAACGGTCCCATAAAGTCTATACCCCATACGTCGAAGAGTTCTACTTCTTGGATATTTCTTAACGGCATTTCATTACGTCTTGAAATATTTCCTGTGCGTTGGCATCTGTCACACTTGACAATGAAAGCATGGACATCACGCCACATAGTAGGCCAGAATAGGCCAGCTTGAAGAATCCTTGCGTAGGTCTTAGATGTGCTTGCATGTCCACCATAGGGTGCAGAATGACAATGCTCAATTATATTATTTACCTCTTCTTCTGGAACACAACGGCGAAAAATGCCATCTTTACCTCTCTTGAAAAGAAATGGATCGTCCCAATAGAAGTTTCTCACATCACTATAGAACTTCTTCTTCCGGTGGTAGTTTAGATCAGGGGGTATGATGTCAGCGGCTAGGTAATTAACAAAATCTGCATACCAAGGTGCATTACTTATAGCTAAGGATTTATGAAAATGCTCATGAGGGTCTGGGTTATCATCTTCAATGGTTTCTAGTTGGGCTATCAGTCTATCATAGGCAAAATCGTCATTTATGGGTACTGGATCAGGTTTCAGGTATTCTAGCCTAGATAGGTGATCAGCTACCACATTATCAGTGCCTTTCTTATCACGGATATCCAAATCAAACTCTTGCAGTAATAGAATCCATCGAAGTAACCTAGGCTTGGCATCCTTTTTGCTTAGTAAGTAACGAATGGCAGCATGGTCGGTATAAACTATAATCTTGGCTCCTACTAGATAAGATCTAAATTTGTCTATTGCAAAAACTACAGCTAGGAGCTCTTTTTCGGTTGTTGCGTAGTTGAGCTGTGCAACGTCTAGGGTTCTACTGGCATAATAAATCACATGTAACTTTTTGTCTTTTCTCTGACCTAGAACGGCTCCAACAGCATAATCACTGGCGTCACACATTATCTCAAACGGTTCTGACCAATCAGGGGGTTTCATTATAGGTGCTGAAATCAGAGCTTGCTTCAGAAGATTAAATGCTGCAGTACATTTTTCATCGAAGATGAATTCAACATCTTTCATTAAAAGACCAGTTAAGGGCTTTGTTATTTTGGAGAAATCCTTGATGAAACGTTGGTAAAATCCGACATGTCCAAGAAAACTTCTTATCTCCCTGATAGTCTTCGGCGGTTTTAGATTCTCTATGACTTCTATTTTTGCTTTATCTACCTCTATACCTTTTTCGGAAACTATATGTCCTAAAACAATCCCTTCGGTGACCATGAAATGACATTTTTCCCAATTTAGCACAAGGTTTACCTCCACACATCTCTCCAGGATTTTCTCAAGGTTGACAAGACAATTTTTGAAATCTGACCCACAAACTGAGAAATCGTCCATAAATACTTCCATAATTCCATCTAAATAATCAGCAAAGATAGACATCATGCAGCATTGGAAAGTTGCAGGAGCATTACAAAGTCCAAAAGGCATTCTTCTATAGGCAAAAGTTCCAACTGGGCATGTAAAGGTAGTTTTTTTCTTGATCTTCGGGATGAATAGGTATTTGGAAGAATCCCGAATATCCATCTAAATAACAAAAGTAAGAGTGTATGGCTAGGCGCTCCAACATTTGGTCTATGAATGGTCATGGGAAATGGTCCTTCCTAGTTGCTTTATTTAATTTTCTATAATCTATGCACATACGCCAACCTCCATCGGTTCTTTTTGCTACAGGTTCGCCCTTCTCGTTTTGCACGACTGTGATGCCTCCCTTTTTAGGTACTACATGCACAGGACTCACCCATTTACTGTCCGAGATCTGATATATTATACCTGCCTCTAGTAACTTAAGAATTTCAGTCTTAACTACAGTACCCATTATAGGATTTATTCTACGTTGGTGTTCTCTGGAGGGTTTTGAATCTTCTTCAAGCAAAATCCGATGCATGCATACGGATGGGCTTATTCCTTTTAGATCAGAGATCTTATATCCTAAGGCTGAGGGGTACCTACGTAAAACTTCTAATAATTGATCGGTTTCTTCTTGGTTTAAGGTAGCACTGACTATAACTGGACGGTTCATATCTTCATCGAGAAATTCATATCTCAGGTTTTTAGGCAGTTCCTTAAGTTTTACGGTCGGTTTCATAGGGCAAGGCATAGGATCTGGGGTAAGAGATAAACATTCGTGAAGGTTATCATCAATGTAAGGAGTTTTATAATTGTCATCTTCCAAAATAAGGGTTGACGGCAATTTTATAGATTCAGTTTCTTCTTCTTGTTCTAATTCCCTAATGCATTCTTCGATGATATCTAAGGCATAACAAGCATCTCCTATCACAGGTGCCATAAGAAATTTTGACAATATAAATTCTATCTTCTGGCCACCTACCTCAAAAGTTAGTTTTCCCTTTTTAACATCTATTACGGCTCCAGCAGTCGATAAGAACGGTCTACCTAGGAGGATTGGTATGTCGTCATCTTCTTTAATGTCCATGACAACAAAATCAGTAGGTATAAACAGCTGACCTATCCTAACAGGGACGTCTTCAAGTATGCCTATAGGGTATTTAACGGATCTATCGGCTAATTGAAGTGACATCTTAGTAGGTTGTAATTCTCCTAAGTTTAATCTCTCACAAACTGCTAAAGGCATTAAGCTCACACTAGCTCCTAAGTCTAGAAAAGCTTTTTCGATGACATGATTCCCCAAAATACAAGGAATGGAAAAATTTCCGGGATCTTTATCTTTCTTTGCTAACCTATTTTCGGAAATAGAATTACATTCCAAGGGTTTCGGATCTTCAAGTCTACGCTGTCGCTCCCGATAAATGAAACAGGGTCAAATAAAGGTACAGACGCGAACGGTCGGCGAGAGGGACAATGAGAACACACAGCCGTGAACTCACTGGAGAATGAATAGAGTCGCAAGCTAGGCATTTTTATCCCGGAGGAAAGGCAATGCTGCGTAGGCCTAGAAAGAGATGGATAAGATGGTTGCAAACCAGAGAGACTGAGAAAGGGGGTTGGTTACAGCTTGGGAAGGTATTAGCACCCAGATTGTCCGCCGTACTCGACGGGATCCACGCTTAAAGATTTGTGTTTTAAAGGGGTAGTGTCAGTGCAATCTGTGTGTAAAAGAGCTGAAAAAGGATGTACAGGTGTCAGTGTAAGAGAAGTGAAGTGTATATATGTATGGTGTCAGTGTAAGAAGTGAATGGAAGGCTCAAGATCATGAGGCTTAAAGAATAAAGATAGAAAGAGGGGGAATGTACAGAGACTTTTGTTCGATAACTGTTAAGTTATGCCTACGTATCCTCTCGTGCAATGAGGAAGTCAGAACACCGTAGTTCGACCCAAAGAGACTGAAAGGTAAATTGACCTGTGAACTGCTTGCTTGCCTATGCTCAAGTGTATGACCTGTCTGGCTCAGGTGCAAACTGTCTTGCATTAGACGGAAGAAGCAAGTTCTCGTTTATGAGTGAGTGAGATGAGAAAAGAATCCCGGAGGAGACGATTATTGTTTGTTTTTTGTATTTTCAGTCTTTTATTGCCTGTGAAAGTTTGTCATAAGTTAATGAGCTTAAGCCTAAACCAATGGATTTAGTAAACTCATCACATCTTCCCTCTGTTTAGGGGTAATGAGAGTACCTTAAGTGTGAAGTCAGCTTCTCACACTTAATCACCTTTGGTGTAGGATTAAGATCATTAACCTACTTGTGATTATTTAGATGTTTTTGTGGTTTTTGTTTAGTGTTAAGTAATGAGGTTAAGCCATAATCAGGGATTAAACAGACTCATTACACCATCCTAATAGAAGGATAATAGATGAGAATGTTCGAGTTGAGGAAAGCTCCTCAACTTAATCCATGATTAGGGATTAAACTCATGACAAAACAAGCCTTTGATTAAGTGGATTTCAGATTAATGGTAAGATGATGAAGTGATTTTTTAGGGTTTGTAAGACAACTTGAGGGGGACTTGTCCATTAACACTAGGGTTAGTCCTTCTTAACCAATTAAGGAAGAATTAGAACCCTAATGCAAGGCCCAAGTTACAAGTGTGATGTATTGATACTTATTAAGTGAATTGATTAAGATATTTAAACACATTAAGGGTTTAACACTTAGGATTAAAGTTATACACTCCATCCTAAGAGAAGGATGCAGGCATAAGCTTAATCACAAAGCCTTAAAGCCTTTAGGGTTTAGTCCCTAATTATGAGGTGAGGAGAGAAGACTCAAAAGAGACACAAAGGTAAAACTAAGAGGGGAGACTAATCAAAACCCTAATCATTGTCATGCTTGGTTGTTCCTAAGGTTTGTGAGGCTTTCAAAAGAAGATCTTCAATGGAACCACCAGGAAGCAGATGAAAGGATCAGGAGAAGCAAAGCAACTTGCTTCATTTAAGAAGTCAAGTCACTTGAAGAAAGAAAGTGGGAAGAAGAAGAATGAGCAAGCTCAAACTCAAACACATATAAAAATGCAGCAATGGATGCAAGAGGGATGAAAAGAAAAGTCATGAGAAGTGAAGGCAAATTCACTTCTCAAATCACTTACCACCTGAAAGGTTAGGAAAGAAATGCTATGCAATGCAAAATGGGATGAGATGACATGATGAGAAACAAAACCAGAAGCACATATGTGATGCTAATGATGTTATGAGATGCTACAAACATGAGGCAGCACATGGGATTGATCATACAAGTTCATGAATGCAAATGAAGCAAGTTAGGAACCATGGATATACATGAAAAGTTATGAAGTGCACATGGCATACAACATGGCAAATACATGATGCAATGATCAAACATGCTTTCAATATGTCTTATGATGTTAAATGAAACACATGAATGCTTGAAATGTCATGACAAGTCATATTATGCAAGAGAATGCAAGAGGTATGCAAATGGAAGCCCAAATTAGGGTTTATGGATCAAACAACAAACAAAAACCAAAAACAGAAACAAACCCTAATATAAAAAAAGGAAAATGCCACCCAAAGAAACCCTAAACCTATACTAAACCAAGGTCCAAAGGGGAGGTCTCAACTCTCAACCAATCTCAAGATATGAATTTTCTAAGTTATTAGGGTTTTTAGGGCTCTTAAACAAAAGAAATACCAAATAAATGGAAAATGCAAGATCAAATCATGGCCATTTTATCCTAGAAACTACATGCTAAACACAAAACAATGCAAGAAGAATCAATGTCCAACTCTTCTTAGATAGGCAGAAATGAATTTTTGAACTTTGGATCAAATTAATGCACAAAAAATGATTTAATTCAATGGAAAATTCTCAAAATGCATCAAGATCAAAAAAGAAATTTGGTTTGAAGGTTGGACAATGTTTCTAAATGTCTTAGAACATTTCATGAATTTTTTGGTGATTTTTAAATACCTAAAGGTATTTTTAATTAATTAATTTCCATTAATCAATTAAAAATAATCCTTTAAATATTTAAAAATACTTTTTTAATGATAAAAAATAAAATAAAAATATTTTTGGGTCTACAAAATTAATAAAACTCAGGAGAAAAAGTTTCATAATTTTTAAACCTTTTTTACTATTTTAAAATAATTGTGCAAATTAAATGGAAAAGAAATGAAATAAAAATAAATGAAAATGAAAGTAAACAGAAGGGAGGGCCAAGATTTGATCTGGGCTTGGTCTGGTTGACTGCGCGCCAGATCCAAAGGCCCAGATTCAAATCTGGCTAATTAATATTTATGAATTAATTAAACCAAAATTAAATGGATAAACAAGATTAGGGTTTCTAATGACTCATCCCAGCCATCCATCCACGCGCGGGAGAGTCCATCCAAGGGACCAAATTCAAAATTCGTTAATTAATGAGGCTTAGCCCTAATCACATTCAGGCTGCCGGAGAAGACTTCCGGTCGTCTTCTCCGGCGAGCCAAAACCCTAGGTTCCTCTACAAGTCACCAAACAACAAATCTCCTCCACCAAAATGACTCTCTCATCCATCTAAACCATAACCCTCACCCTAATTCCATTTATTTTCTCCCATGAGCCTGAATCGAAACAAAAAGTAAAACACGGGAAAATGTTCAAAAGCTTCATACATGCTGGTTTCTACACTATTTTCAAAAGCAAGCATACATTCATGATCAGGGGAACACAGGGCATCATAAAAGAACTAAAAAACTAGTTTCTGGGAAAAATGTTCATGAAGCTCACCTGAGATGAAGCTTCTCTGTTTATGAGCTCTCTGGACTTTTCTTTTGCACAGGCTTGCTTCCTTGAACCTCCTGAGGACAAAATGAGGCTCAAAATGCTTGGAGAGTGGCTGGTTTGAAAGATCCAACTCTGGTGTAGCAGAAATGGGGATCTGTGTACAGGCAGCTTCAGATCAAAGTAAAGGGTGGTTTTGACTCCTTTGGGTGTTTCTGATTTGTTGGTGAAGAGAAATGATGTGTTTGTTGAATGTATAGTGAGATTCGAAGAGTTCTGGTTTGGAAGGGGAGGAATGGTGAAGCTCAGGTCAGGCTGGTTTCAGGCTTGAACTTTGGTGGTTTCTACTTAATGAAGCATGGCAAGATGATTGGTGAAGATGGTTTTTGTGTTTGTATCCTGTGGAGGCAGATTCGAAGGAATATGCAAAATGAGGTGTTTTTGTGAATGTCTTGTTGTAAATGGTTTCAGCCTTGCTAGATGTATGGAATGGCTTTCTCTTTGTCCACATAAACCTCTCTCATTGGTCAGATGATTGGACATGTGCTTTATTGATTGGTAAGTCACCTTTTGCAAAAAGTCAAATTTTTGTGTAAGGCAAGTATGGCTTGATCTATAGCTAGTACATGGGCTGGTTCTGGTGCAGCAAGATGATGTGAGAGGGCTAGCAAAGTGCAGCATCCAATGCATCAAGTGGTAGAAGTGTCATGAGTGTTTTTGCAAGTTGTTGCCTTTTTGCACTTCATGAAAGAAAGTCTTGTTACATGAACCATGAACATGTGATTTTGGTTCAATTCTGATTTGTATGACCTATAGAATGTTTGTATGCTGGTTTGAAATGAACTAGAGGTCACAAAAGGCATTGGTTCATGATTTTGCAAAATTTCCATTTGAGGCATGCCTTGAAAATCAATGATTTTTGCCAACTTTGTCACACCATAACTTTTGATCCAAAAAGAGTTTGATCATGTTCTTGTACTTTTTGAAAAGGGAAAAATGAGATCTACAACTTTCATGACCAGAGTTTTTCCATTTGAAGCATTTTTGGATCAAGAATCAAGGCTTGAAAAATGACCTAAAATGATGCATTCTTGAAAAGTCAACTATGCCCAAAAAGTCAACATTTGCAAAACTTCCAAATTCTTGATTTCCATGAACTTCAACCTTCTTCCATGATCAAATAAAGATCATATACACTCAAAATGATGAAGATCACCCATTGGTTGGGTCATTGGGGGCCTCAGATGCCCTGATTTTACACTGACTTGTCTGAAAAGTCAACTCTTGATCAGATGACTTCCCCATGGAATTTCTTCATGAAAATTGATATGCATACTCTCTATACCATATAGAGACCAATGGAAACAAAAATTACCAAAAGATTTGGGGTTATGGCCTCTGAAACTAAAACCCTAAATTTAGGTCAACTGTGCAGTCTATCCTGGCTCTACATCCACTCAAACCCTAGTCCTTGTGATTCTTTTGAATTCTTGGCTTTGTGAGGATGTAATATGATGCTTGAACACATGTAGACCCCTTTGAATTGATTGGTTGCCTTTGGGGTGGCTCAAGAGGCTTTTGGCTTGCTTAGATCACAAACCCTAGGTGCAGATGCCTTAGAAACTATGCAGTGATTCAAAAGTGAGATATGAGATATTATGGTTGTGTCTATGCATATGAGAATGATCACAAGCCATGGTGAATGGGTGAGGGCAAATTTGGGGTGTTTACATACGTTTATTTGTAAGTATGTCTTTGAGAAACTTAGCGTAAGAAGGTATTTGGGTGATGGCTTCTGTAAAGGGGATTTCTACGTGAAGTTTTTCTATAACCTTAACGAATTTTTGATATTGATTATCGATTTGGGTTTTCTTTAATCTTTGAGGGTAAGGTATTGGTGGTTTATATGGCGGTGGTGGTACATAGGTTTTATTTTTAGGTTCTTCTCCTTTTTCTTGACTTTCCGGGGTTTCAGGCTTCTCTGGTTCCTTTTCCTCATTCCTCTCAGAAGTTTCGGGCTCACTTAATCTAGGGTTTAAAGGTTCCTTATAAGCGGTTCCACTTCGTAGAGTAATGGCATTTGCTTGCCCTTTCGGGTTTTGTTGAGGTTGTCCAGGGAACTGTCCTCCAGGTGTAGTCTGTGGGGCTTGGTTTAACGCTACCTGAGAGATCTGGGTTTCAAGCATCTTATTATGAGTAATGATTTGATCAACCTTGGTTCCTAACTTGGTAATCAGTTCGTTAACATGGACGTTATGGTTCATGAACTCTTTGTTTTGTTGTTTTTGAGCAACGATAAAATCTTTTACAACTTCCTCAAAGCTCGGACTAGGTGGTACAGGTTGCATAGGTTGATTTGTTCTAGGGGCTTGGTAACCTTGTTGTCTCGGAGGTGCGGTATTTTGGATAGGGTTATTATTTTTGTAGGAGAAGTTTGGGTGATTCCTCCATCCAGGGTTATATGTGTTTGAAAATGGGTTCCCTTGGGTATAGTTCACTTGCTCAGTGTTGGTCTCATTTAACAGATTGCATTCGGCGGATTGGTGTCCTTGCGTTCCACATATCTCACAATTCGGCGAAACTGCGGCTACAGTATTCGGAGTTGTACACATATGTTCGACTCTAAGGGCCAACGCGTCCATTTTAGCCTGCATCATGTCTATAGAGCTTAACTCATGTATTCCTCCTTGGGCTTCCTTCTTTTCCACTGTCGCTCGTTCTACTCCCCATGATTGATGGTTTTGGGCCATATCCTCGATAAGGGCACTAGCTTCAGGGTAAGGTTTGTTCATCAGTGCGCCACCAGCGGCAGCGTCGATGGTCATTTTAGTGTTATAAAGAAGTCCATTATAGAAGGTTTGGATGATTAACCAATTCTCTAAGCCATGATGTGGGCATGCTCTTAATAGTTCTTTATATCTCTCCCAGGCTTCGAACAACGACTCTCCTTGGTGTTGGGTAAATCTAGTTATTAGGTTTCGAAGAAGAGCAGTCTTACTTGGGGGAAAATATCTAGCAAGGAAAACTTTTCTAAGGTCATCCCAAGTTGTTATTGAATTGGGTGGAAGGGAATCTAACCATGATAGAGCTTTATCTCTGAGGGAAAAGGGAAATAATCTTAAGCGTATTGCCTCAGGAGAAGCTCCATTGGTTTTAAAGGTGTCTGCTAACTGAAGAAAGTTTTTTAAATGTTGGTTTGGGTTATCAGTAGCGAGACCTGCGAATTGTCTCTGTTGCACTAATTGCAGCAGGGATGGTTTAAGTTCAAAATTATTGGCTGGGATAGCGGGGTTTACTATACTGGAACTAGGTTCCTCGTTTGATGGTTGGGCGAAGTCCTTAAGAGGTCTTCGGTTTTGATCTTCGGCCATAGCTATCCTATTCCTATGGAAAAACAAACGTGCGCGAGCGTAACGTTCAGGTTCAGCTAGAGGGTCTACTAAACTTTCGGCACTGCGAGTCTTTCGCATTGACCGGTGGGTAACAACCTTAGTCTAAACGGTATAACTACAAGGTAATGAAATTTGACGATATTGGTCCCCGGCAACGGCGCCAAAAACTTGATGCGTGTTTTTCGCAAGTGTACGAATCACGTCAAAGTAATATAAAAGATTATCGAATCCACAGAGACCAAGTGTCAATCTATCGTACCTGTTGTTATGGTGCTTATCTAAGGCAACTATTTTTAAGGGTTTTAATAAGGGTGCAATGGTAAATAAAATTATAATTTTAAATAATAGATAAAGGACAGGCTCGAATGTAATTCACGTAATCAATGATAATCCAGTACTTGTTAGTGGAACTACTTATGGGCAATGTTTTCTTCTTCGAAAAGAACTAATTTAACAGGAACTGTCGCTTTCGCGTATTCAGAACCGAGTTGTACTCTCTAATCAACCCCTCCTATTGTCACGGATAAAAAGGTGCGTACTGCGTTAGAGTAGTAAACCTATTTTTAAGAAATATAGTATCTTAACTAAGTTGAAAAGTACTTTAACCTGGATTTCTTAGCAAAAAGAGGTTCTCACGAACCAGACTCCAAACTTCTTTAACGCGTTCAAAAGTCGTTTTAAAATCTCCTTTCTTTTTAATCTAAAATCTCCTAATAAACTAGACAAAGCGCTTTTGGCTGTTTTTGAAATAGTTAAAAACAATTACTTGAATTGAAAGATAAAATAGCCCTTAGGTGTTTCCACGAACAATTATACTGATTACTGGTTTAATTACGATCCTTACATTCTAACCTTTATGGAATTAGTTAGACATGATAAAGTAAAGATTCTTTTTATAATTTTTCATAAAATTAATTTAAAGCGAGTGCGGATAATAAACAAAAATATTCGTGGATCAAGCCAGGAGAAGAAACCTACCACATGACTCATTCTACACTGACATCGCTACCCTAGTATTTAATTTCCTTTTTACGCTTTATTTTCACGTACTTTGAATTCCTTATATATATACATATTATGCACTAATGTTAATTTTTCTTTTTTTGATTTTTAATTATTTTATTTTTGTCGTGCAAAGAAAAAAAATATAAGACAAAAATATTTTCATTTTTTGTCTTCACAAAAAAATATGCAAGCCTCATGCCTTGAAAAGAAGAAGAAAACGATTGTTTTTGGAGGGCTTGTTACGTCTATTGCTCGGGCTCTTGGCCTGAACAATGAGATAGCTACACTTGAACCACTACCTCCTCGCACAATTAATTTAAAATTTCTGAAAGACATGAAATTGTGCCGAACGAGGAGAGAAGGTGGTTATGAGTTGATGGTTCATGGGGTAGCTATCCCACCTGTTGCTTTACCATGCAGTAGACGTACTGATGTACGTGATGAAAGGAACTGGACCTATGATCTTAATGCTCCACGTGTTTTGGGTCCACTTCCTCCTAATATTCCCGATGGGGAGGCACATGACACTGATGATGAGTATGATCGGAGAGAGCAGTCTCCCATCCCTCACATGTCCCCCCATCGTCCTTCACAGTCACACACTGCACCATCTTCCTCTAACCCTGTTGCAGGTACTGCTCCTGGATTCTTTGTCACCGAGGAGATGTGGCGTGATATGACAGCTAGAGAAGAAAGGCGTGATGGCCTTCTCTCTACTATTTCACAGCAGCTGACGGACAACATGAGCTTCATGCAACAATCGCGATTGGTTTCGGATCGTGCTTATAGCAACGTTTGTCGTACCTTGAACGGTATTTCATTAGAGCAGAACCGTCAGAGAGAGTTCAACAGCCGACACTACCAGCTTGTAGAGGCCACTCAGGGTTCCATCTTGGGTAACCTTCGAGAGGTCCGGAGTGCTCAGGCTGCTTTATCAGCACGACTCGACCGGAGGGACCAACATCGTAGTAGATCCCGTCGTTCCAGACCATCACATCAGGACGGCGAAGGCACCAGTGCCCCTCCTCAGTAGTCTTTTTCCAGGTTACCCCCCTTATCTTATTTCGAAACATTGGGGACAATGTTCGATTTAAGTGTGGGAGGGGATTTTATTGCTTTCTGTTATTTCCCTTTTTAGTTAATTTCCTTTCAGTTATTTCCCTTTTCAGTAATTTAATTTTCTTAGATAATGCATGAGTCTGACGAGTCACCAGTATAGTGTATTTTTAGTACATCTTCATTTTTTCCCATTTCCTTAGCCTTACCAGAAAAATTTTAAAAAGAAAATAATGTTGTTTCACATGTTTTTTGGGCTTTGAGACAGGTTTAGATTAGGATGTGGTGACTTAGGTCAACTTTTTGAAACATCAGAACCATTTTAGCACCATAGACCTCTTGAATATAGGAATCACTCCTAAACCCCACCACCATGGCCTTTATTATCATTTAAAAAATTGTCCTAAGTAGTTTATTTTAGCAGTCAGCTCCGGCCTAAGCATGCTCTACGTAGAGGGCCGATGAATATAAGTGAATGATCCAGTGCTAATAAAAAAAGAAAAAAAAAAAAAAAGGCAAACTCTGGTATAGGTGACCCTCACAAAGTCATTTAAACCGAAAAAAGAGAAGAAAAAAATTTGCCACAAAAAGAAAAAATTGCAAGTCACCTATTGTTAGTTGGTTCAGAGGTATCTGGCACTGAACTTGGTAGGGCGGATTACGATCCGATCCCCCGCAGCTACATTTAGGCGAAATAAAAACAGGTTTACACATGCTTATGTGCCAGAAACCTTATGTTATGGATCAGAATCACTAACCGGTCACTCTACTATGAAGCATGTACGGATAACAGGCTTAATGTGATTGCGCCTGAATGAAAAGGACACAAAAAGATGAGAAGATAGGCCTAGGTATCGTGGGATGATATGGAGTGGTTAATATAGGATTGAAGTTTGTGTTTGTGTTACTATGGTACCCTTGGTTCACTTAGTTAGTATCTGTCACTGCATCCTGACTTGAACTTAGAATCCCTTTAGCCCAAAGACACGTGTTGACACCATATTTTCTTAAGCTTTAATGTTTGCTTGAGGACAAGCAAAGGTTTAAGTGTGGGAGAATTTGATCACACTAAAATTCACCGTATTTCTGACTCCGATTTCGCATGCATTCTTAGCTTTTATTGTTGTTTTGCTTTGTTATTGCTTTGTTTTCTTATGTTTTCAGGTTTTTATAATAATCGGAGCTTGAATCAGGAAAAGGAGCGAAAAAGGAGTGAAAACGGACGAAAACCTAGAAATTCAGCGTTTTGCACTTGCGGCACCCACCGTGGCGGGCGCCATGGGGTTAGCCATGACGTGGCCACGTCTCAAGACCACTCCTCAACCTCCAAGACCCACGTTCCCCACTCCATCATCCCCTGTAGGGACCATGGCGGGCGCCATAGGCCTGTGGCGGGCGCCACAAGGCCAAAATCAGTAACCTCCACTTTTTAGTGGAGGGGCGTCCCAGTCATTTCATGCTTTCAGTTTTTCCTATAAATAGGACCTTAGATTTTCGTTTTTCTTCATCCAGAATTAGAATTCTCTAGGCATATATCAGTTATAAAGCAGTTGCCATTCCACATCGGGGTGCCTCTGCAATCGAGTGATCGAGTCTGTAATCTGTCTGTGGTTCGAGTTTTGGAGCACTCTGGAGGAAGTTAATCCTGCCGCCATTTTAATTCAAGTTCGTACTTTACTTTTATTTATTTCCCGCACTCGCACATTTACTTTGTTTATTTCCCGCACTCGCACATTTACTTTGTTTATTTCCCGCACTCGCACATTTACTTTGTTTATTTCCCGCACTCGCACATTTACTTTGTTTATTATCCGCACTCGCTTTAAATTACTTTTATGAAAAATTATAAAAAGAATCTTTACTTTATCATGTCTAACTAATTCCATAAAGGTTAGAATGTAAGGATCGTAATTAAACCAGTAATCAGTATAATTGTTCGTGGAAACACCTAAGGGCTATTTTATCTTTCAATTCAAGTAATTGTTTTTAACTATTTCAAAAACAGCCAAAAGCGCTTTGTCTAGTTTATTAGGAGTTTTTAGATTAAAAAGAAAGGAGATTTTAAAACGACTTTTGAACGCGTTAAAGAAGTTTGGAGTCTGGTTCGTGAGAACCTCTTTTTGCTAAGAAATCCAGGTTAAAGTACTTTTCAACTTAGTTAAGATACTATATTTCTTAAAAATAGGTTTACTACTCTAACGCAGTACGCACCTTTTTATCCGTGACAATAGGAGGGGTTGATTAGAGAGTACAACTCGGTTCTGAATACGCGAAAGCGACAGTTCCTGTTAAATTAGTTCTTTTCGAAGAAGAAAACATTGCCCATAAGTAGTTCCACTAACAAGTACTGGATTATCATTGATTACGTGAATTACATTCGAGCCTGTCCTTTATCTATTATTTAAAATTATAATTTTATTTACCATTGCACCCTTATTAAAACCCTTAAAAATAGTTGCCTTAGATAAGCACCATAACAACAGGTACGATAGATTGACACTTGGTCTCTGTGGATTCGATAATCTTTTATATTACTTTGACGTGATTCGTACACTTGCGAAAAACACGCATCATTGCACTATGGCATAAAAGACATTAGACAACACTTTTTTTTCCTTAGACATCTCTTAAAAGGGCTTTCTAAACCTGCGCTGCTAAAGGTTTAGACAACGCTTTGGTTAATGTCAAAAGCGATGTCTAAATGTGCTTTATACAATGCTTTTATTGTCAAAAGCGCTTTCTAAACCCCACATTAGACCACGCTTTTTGCCTTTTTATAATATACCTTAGACAACGCTTTTGGCATTTTTATGGTATACCTTAGACAACACTTTCACTAAAAGTGCTTTCTAAACCTCATCTTAGACAACACTTTTAGTGAAAGCGCTTTCTAAACCACACCTTAGACAACGCTTTTGGTTAAAAGCATTGTCTAAGGTATACAAATTTTTTAAAATAATTTTCTTTCAAAAGCGCTGTCTGGATTTTACAAATTATAGGCACCTGTTTTAAACCACATTTTTCACTTGGTTTTCAACCAGAATTTGTACATGTTCATTCCAACCAGAATTTATACCAAATTTTCCTATTTAAACGTACCAATTTCGGCACCGATTTATATATACAAAACAATCGGATTTTCAAACCAATATCTATGAAAAAATTTATACAAATGTACTAATTTACGCACCAATTTAAATATAAAAAATATTTTTTACATATCATTTCATTCAACTATACATTTTGCTTCAAATGAAATCTACATAAACAAAAATATGATAACACTCCGAGCTATATATTTTCATCCAACTATACTATAACCTGAAACAACAAAAAAATATTGTAATTCAATTGAAACAAGACATAAACAATATGTCTATAGTTACATACACATACTCAAATTTTTCATCAATTAAAGTAAGAGTATAATATACCTTATAACACTTTGAGCTCCATAATGAATTGACATCAATCCTCTTTAATTTCTTCCAAATGATCTCTTGAATAATATGCACACTTGAATTCATCAAAGTACTACATAATAATATAACATAGTTTGATTTAGTTTCAACTATTTAATTATATGAGAAATATGTGTTAAATATTAAAATAACTCATAAGTTATAAATACATACATCGATTGGAATATCTAATCGGTACAAATAAAGAGTTTCTCTCATAAACCTCAACATGAAATATCCGCAATCTATTTTATTACGTTGTTGAGGACACTACACATGAAAAGAAAATATGGATAAATCCTAAGTTTTATTAAGTATCATCACTAATATAATAAAAAAATGTGATAATTAATAAATACCGCCACTTTTATCCATGTAATATTGTTGGCTCTCCTCTTTGATACTTGGATATCTCGTTGGGCTCGAAAAGCTTGTATAATGCTAATAAAATATAAATGAATATTTAGAACAATTCACATAAATAAATAAATAAATATACACTTGAATATTTAGAACAATCTCACTTACGTGTCAATCATGTTCTTCATATCTGGGTATGTTGTCCAATCATTTTCTAATGAGTCAAGATAATAAACAAATTATTTGATATGATTAATTGCGACCAACAACCAATGTCCACTGTAAGATTAAACAAATGTTAGATGGAAACTTTCTACACGACGTCAAAATACAAAAAAAATTATAATAGATGAATTTAGAATGAAAATCTAACCCGGTATTAAACGGTAAAAAGAACATCTTTTCCGTATCTTTGTTGGCCATGAAGAGGTTGCGTGCATACACCATGAACTTATCTAGTTTACTTAAGATTAAACTTAAGTTGACAGACGCGGGGCTTAAGAATGCAAATATTTCTTCCAATCCACTTGGGCGCATCACTTTGTCATACAAAAACCTTAAATAAAAACATCATTAACATTAAACTATTCATTTGAGACATAAAGTAAATAAGTTGTTCAATTAATATAACAAAGTAGATCGGATATACCTTCCTCCATATGTATAAGACGAATACCTCTGGTCAGAATATCTGTCAATTCTAGAAACGTCTGAAGGCACGACCTATACTTGGAGGTAGGTTTATTTCTAGCCGCGGTCTTCTTAGCACCAACCGTTTTTGTGTGGAGACGTTACTAATCTCCTTACCATGAAGCTACATATCATATAATTAGTTAGATGAAGTATAAAATCTAGAATTTAACATTTTCCATGCATAAATATCATATAATTGTGATGTACCAATTTTTTGAAACAACAGACTCGGTATGCCACGGAATAGCCTTATCTTTTAATTTGGATCCTGTTAGAGTCTAATTAACATTACCATGTCAAAAATGTACGTAAAATGCGCGTAAAAACTTTGAATATACACATTAAGGTTAACAAAGGTTCATAATAGTTTTAAGCATACCTCATATCCTACGCTAATGAGGCTTGCCGACCATGCAACAAACGAACCTATTGCTTGTTCCACCGTTGTTGAATTTGAAACATCGTCAGGATATGGTAATAATGCATTCGGCTCTACTACAATTTCAACCGTGACATTCAAACATCCAGTAGGGAGCGGTCTAGTGTGAAGTAATTATCTGCTAGTGTTATGCACTTTTACCTTGCCAACCATCCGATAATATGGTGACGATAAGTAAAGATGACAAAGGGAAATGCCCTAAAACAAATAATAAATATGAAATTGTTAATGTGTATATATGTCAATTACATAATTTAAGTTAATAGTCAAATTTCATAAAAATATATATAATTACCTCTGGAATGTTCGGTTGAAAGTTACAGTTGATATTATCTTTGTCTGAAGCATCTTTAAAACATGTTGAAGCGCTTCCCTCTTTTTCTTTTCTAAATGCACGAACTTCAGCTTCCAATGCTTCTAATTTTTGATGAAGTTCTTTACTACTAGGAGCCTTTACTTTTTTAATACTCAAGGAGGTCAGAGTGATCCCAAACCCCTTACCCCTCACCTGACCCGAATACTCACGGACATCTAATGCCCGACTAAGTAGGCTCCTAGTATCATTTGGAGATAAAGACCGATATAACACCTCCTGAAAATTAGATGAATATAGAATATTTGTCAAATATTTGTTAATAAAGTTTTGATTTAATTAAAGAAATAATGTTATACTTACACATTTCTCATATACTTGTATAACATCTTCTTTAGCAACTCCAGACTTGCCCACACGGGCTTCCTTCCACAAAACATGTGCAAGAAGAGATGTTTCAGAACTCCCTTCCTTTTGTAACTACACATTAATCAAAATAACATGATCAAATATAACTCATGATGAAAAAGTATATCATTTCAATTTATAGATACTTATAATAGATTGTTCTAAGCGTCCATATCCAACACGTCCTTTCCTATATGGATACGCGGGACTTGATGCTCTTTCTCGATTTGTTTCACTTATTATTTTTAATTCTGGGGTTTTCGTTTGGATTTAAATCTGTCACATTCTTATTGTGAAATCAAACTTCCATATTTAGATGGAAGCTCTGCATCAACATAATTACCATCTGCATCCCTAAGAAACTTGGATGAAAAAACTGTTCTAAACCCTCTTAGTAGCTTTCCGGCCAAATTGAAACAAAAATATCTTCTATCATCTTCGATGTTCAAACACCTCTAAGAAAAATATACACATTGTGCGTTAGTACAAGTAATTTAAAAGACATAATTAGTTCACATAATTAAAGAAATAATTATTATACCTTTATCTGAGTCCATAGTTTTTCTTTGGCTTCTTTCAACTGTTTATTTCTCCAATCGTCACAAGTAATTTGAATCTCATTCCTTACAAGTGCACCAATGAAACTAGTCAAGGTATAACCGTTAGGTTCAATAAGCTGGCCTTGTAGGCTCCAATGCACATTGTAAACACCCCAAATTTTCCCTCACTCATTTCCCCATGGCTTATGATCTTTTCATTTGCATAAGTTCAATCATATCATCTCATATTGCATTTTTGCTTCACTGCATTGGTTCAAGGTCATCTGCATCTAGGGTTTGTGATCTGAGTCATCCCTGAGGTATTTGTGCAAGGCCAAAGGTATTCAATCATCTCAAGAGGGTCCATGTATGTCCAAGCACCATATTATATCCTCCCAAGATCAAGAAAGTCAGAAAATCACAAGAACTATGAAAGGCATGGAAGTAGAGCCAGGTTTAACTGCACAGATGACCTAAAATTAGGGTTTGGGTTTCATAGGCCAAAACTCCAAATTTTTTTAGTCATTCTTGTTTCTATTGGTCTCTATATTCTACAAGGATCATGCATACCAATTTTCATGAATAAATTCAATGGGGAAGGCATCTGATCAATAGATGACTTCTTGAGCAAGTCAGTGCAAAATCAGGGCATCTGAGGCCCCCAATCACCCAACCAAAGGGTATTCTCCATCATTTTGGATGTGTATGATCTTTATTTGATCTTAGAAGAAGTTATAAGTTCACAAAATTGAAGAATTTCAAGCCATTTGCAAAGTTGCCATTTTGGGAAAGTGACTTGTAATGTAAACTTGCCATTTTGGGAAAGTTTTTTAACCTCCTCTTTTTGATTAAAAAATGCTTCAAATGAAAACTTCTTGGTCATGAAAGTTGTAGATTGGATCCTCCCATTTTCAAAAAGTACAAGAACTTGATCTAATTCATTCTAGAACTAAAGTTATGACCTTGCAAAGTTGGGAAAAATCACTTAATTTTCACTTTTGTGCCAAAGAGGAAACTTGCAAAAACACTTGCCAAAGCCAAATGTGATCTCTAATTAACTTCTAAACATTGAACAAACATCATTCATGGTCCATAATTCAGAATTGCCTAAGAGATTTCCCATTTTCATGCCTTGAATTACAAGTCACCATAAGGCATTTCTCATGAATCTTCAAGAATGGAATTTTTGCAAAAGGAACTTCTAATGTTTGAATTAATTTGTTAAGTGATCTCAAAACATCATGACAACTTCATATGGTCCATTTGGCTGCAATTTTCCCAAGAGTTTATGGGTTTCTTTGCCTTGATTCACAAAGATTTCCAAAGAGGGAAAAGTTGCAAGAGCCATGCTACCACTTGCCCTAACCATTACAGCTACACAAAAACAATCTAAGGGCCTTCCTTGATCCATGCTGAGCCCAGCCATGCACCTAATTCTCCTCTGACCCGAGCCATACCTCAAGTACACAAAGTCATGACTTTTTGCATCTTTGTCCATACCAATCAAACTGTGACATTACCAACCCTCTACCCAATCAGAACCTCATATGTGGACCTCAAGGACTTGAAAGATACACACACACAAGCCAACATCCTCCCATAAGCAAGGATACACAAAAACTGTATTTATCTTCATCTCTTCGAAATTCTTGACACAACCATCACACTTCAGTTTTCTCTTCACCAACAAATCACACATCCTCCATAGAACCAAAATCCACCATTAAAACAGTCAAAAGCATCACATACACCAACTGCAAAACCTGTTATACCAGAACTCAAACTCCCAAATCAGCCACCATCAAAGGTTTTTGAGCATTCCATTGATCTTAGGGGGTTCAGAGGAGACTTATTGCATTAAGGAAAGGCCAGAAAAGTTCACTTTGGCATTTCATCATCTCAGGTAAGCTCAAGAATCAAATTTCTCAGAGCTTGTTTCTTTTGTTAAAAATTGAAAATATATGTCATGTTGGTCATGTTGATGCTCTTAGAATAAAAAATGGTGAAGAATTGAGTATTTTGTGGTCCTCTGAAATTTCACCCGTGAAATATTTTTGTTTCGATTCTCTCTGTTCTTGGTTTGTAAATGATGTTTGAGGGGTGATTTGAATGGGGTTTGGGTAGAGGAACATTTATGTGTGTTTAATTTGATGAGGGGTGGCCTGTAGAGTGTTTTAGGGTTTTGGATACGCCGGAGAAGATGACCGGAGCTCCTCTCCGGTCACCTGAAAGTAATTAGGTCTTAACCCTAATTAATTTGCCAGTTTGCTTCGTGGCCGTTGGATACGGATTAGGTTAACTTCTGAACGGCCCAGATCAAGTCATTTAGCCCTAATCTGGTTTTATTAATTTAATTAAATACAATTAGGTTAATTAAACTAGAATGAATATCAGCCTTTAAAAGGCGCGCGCAGTCAACCTTTTCCTCTTCAGTTCAAATCTAGACCATCAGATCTAATTACTTTCCTTTTAATTCAATTTTATTTTCATTTTAATCTATTTTTCTTGCACATTTTATTTAAAATAGTAAAACATGTCTAAAAAATTTCATTTTTTGCATCATACCTTAAAATATTTTTCTCATTCTGAAAATAATTTTTATTTTATTTTTTGTATAATTTTCGTATTTTAAAAATATTTAAATGTTTATTTTAATTAGTTAATGAGAATTAATTAATTAAAATAGCATTTAAGTTTCTAAAAATCACCAAAAAAAATCACATAGCATTTTGATACATTTAGAAACATTATCAAACTCTTCAAACAAATTTCTTTTTGGTTCTTGACCTACTTTGACATTTTTCTTTGGAATTAGGGTTCCTAAAAGTCAATATTTTTGCCCTAGCTTAAAAAATTCCCTTCAGCCTAACCATGAGGAGTTTGATGATGATTCTTTTTGCATTGCATTCCTCATATCATGTAGTTTCTAGGATAAAATTGGTTTGAATTTATCTCTCATTTTCAATTTGTTGTGCATTTTTCCTTTTGAAGTGCCTTAAAACCCTAGCAAACTTGGGAAAATCATAACTTCCATTAGGTTAAGAGTTAGGTCTCCCCCTTTGGACAATGAACTTGTGTAGGGTTAAGGTTCCTTTGTTCCCAATTTCAATTTTTTATCATGTCATTTGCTTCTGGTTTTGAATTTTGTATTGCATGTTATGTATAAACCCTAATTTTTGCCTTCATTTGCATCCATCTTCCATATGTTTGCATACATGAACTTGTCATGACATTTTATGCATTCACATGACTTCTAAGACATCTTAGGACATATTAGAATCATGTTTGATCATTGAATCATTCATTTTCCATGTTGTGCATCCATTACATTTCATAAACTTTCATGAACTTTCATGGTTCAAAACATGCTTCATTTGCATCCTCATCCTTGTATGATCATCCACAACTCTTGTTTTGTGTTTGCATCATCCCATAGCATCATTTACATCATGGATATGCTTCTGACTTTGGTTTTTATCTTTGCATTTCATCTCATTTTCATTTCATTTCATTCCTTGTTTCTACCTTTTCAGGTGGTAAGTCATTGAGAAGTGAATTTGCCTTCACTTCTCATAACCTCTTCTCATCTCTCTTATGCATCATTGCTGCATTTTACTTTTGTATTAGAGTGAGCTTGCTCATTCATGCTCCCTCCCCTCTTTCTTTCTCCAAGCAACTTGTCTTGCTTCTCTTTGCTTCTCTTTCTCTTCATCCTGCTTCTTCCATGGTGGCTTTTCTCTTGAAGATCTTTTGCAAGCCTCATAAACCCTAGGAACACCTAAGCATGATAACACTTAGGGTTTTGATTAGTCTCCCCATTAGTTTTACCTTTGTGTCATCTTTTGTGTCTCTCTTCTCATCTCATAATCAGGGACTAAACCTTTAAGGCTTTAAGGCTTTGTGATTAGGGTTATGCCTGCATCCTTCTATTAGGATGGAGTGTATAACTTTAATACTAAGTGTTAAATCCTTAATGTGTTTAAATCCTTTAATCAATCCACTTAATAAAGCACTAAGACATCAAGCTTGTAACTTGGGCCTTGCATTAGGGTTCTAATTCTTCCTTAATTGGTTAAGAAGGACTAACCCTAGTGTTAATGGACAAGTCCCCCTCAAGTTGTCTCACAAACCATAAAATCCACTTCTTAGCCATATCATTAACTAAAATCCACTTTAATAAAGGCTTTGTTATGTCATGAGGTTAATCCCTAATCATGGATTAAGTTGAGGAGCCTTCCTCAGCTTAAATGTTCTCATCTATCATCCTTCTATTAGGATGGTGTAATGGGTCCATTAAATCTTTGATTATGGCTTAAACTCATTACTTAACACTAAACAAAAACCCCAAAAACATCTAAATAAATGCAAGTAGGTTAATGATCTTAATCCTACATCATGGTGGTTATGTGTGAGGTGTTTACTTCATACTTAAGGTATTCTCATTACCCCTAATCAGAGGGAAGATGTGATGAGTTTACTAACCCTTGGTTTAGGCTTAAGTTCATTTTCCTATGACAAACTCCAAAAAGCAATAAAAGACTGAAAACACAAAAACAAACAATAATCGTCTCCTCCGGGATTATTTTCTCATCATCTTCACTCACAAGCGAGAACTTTCTTCTTCCGTCTAATGCAAGACAGTTTGCACCTGAGCCAGACAGGTCATACACTTGAGCATAGACAAGTAAGCAGTTCACAAGTCAATTTATCTTTCAGTCTCTTTGATTCGAACTACGGTGTTCTGACTTCCTCATTGCACAAGAGGATACGTAGGCATAACTTAACGGTTATCGAACAAAAGTCTCTGTATATTCCCCCTCTTCCAGCTTTATTCTTTTAAGCCTCATAATCTTGAGCTTCCCACTCTTTCCTTACACTGACACTCCTTTTATTTCACTTCACATTTCTTTCTTACACTGACACTTGCATTCTTTCCCAGCTTTTGCATATAAAATAGCACTGACACTACCCCCTTTAAACATAAATCTTTTAAGCGTGGATCCCGTCGAGTACGGCGGACAATCTGGGTGCTAATACCTTCCCAGGTTGAAACCAACCCCCTTTCTCAGTTTCTCTGGTTCGTGACTGTCTTATCCATATCTTTCTAGGTTTATGCAGCATTACCTTTCCTTCGGGATAAAAATGCCTAGCTGGCAACTCTTTTCTTTTCAGTTCACCCTTTTTCATTCTCTCTCTTTCGCCGACCGTTCGCGTCTGTACCCTATCTGACCAGGTGTCATTTGGTGGGAGCGACAACTTGGCGACTCTGCTGGGGACCCTTATATTGCAACCAGGGCTTCTGGTTCTTTTGGTGGGTTCCTCCTAGCGCTTGTTTGATTTGTGTTTACTGGGGTGTTATGTGCTATTGTGTGTTTATTTGTTTTTTGCTTTATTTACTGCTATATGTACAGTTATTTATTGCTTTCTTTATAGTTTTATACATCATACTGTCATACTGTCATCTGCCGGATCTGGTTTGCTGTTTTGGTGGGTGGGGTTCCATTGAGAGTTTAAGGTCCTATACCTGGGACCTGAGTGACACCTAGACTAGAGTGGTTCATGTTATTTCCCATTCCATTTCGGTCTGGTGCGGGAATATGAAACACGGTTCAGATGTGGGTTTCTTCTTGAGAACTCTGTGCTACAGATTTCCTGTAGTGCTAGGGCTATCTGGGAAGCCTGCTAAGTCTGGATGACCTTTATTATGACCTTCAGAAGCTGAGGTGAATTAGAGGAGGATCTTTTATGGTTATTGTAAACACTGTACCTCCGGGTTAAAAGTGTTTACACTTCTCATAACTGATCCAAGTTTGAGGATCCTTGTTCTAGAACATTACCTGTGAGGGGGTTGGGCTGTTTACAGGTTTGCAGGAACCCTTGGCCACATCATACCCTGTTACTGTTTTGTTTAATAATACTCCACTTTGGACAGTTCTTGTGATTAACCCGGGACATGTGACTCTTTATTTGAGTCCCCCACCCTGGTTTCTGGATTTCTAAGCCTTCATCTGGACTTTTTGAACATACATGGGCCTTATATCAAGACAGATAGTCAGATCCAGCTTGATCACAAACCCTTGCATATCATTTGCATATATCATCATGGCATCATTTAACATTTGTTTATTTGCTTTTCAGGGTGTCCATATCATATCTGGTTTGGTTTTGACCCCTTCTTCTGCATAGACCTCTGCTTCAACTGTCTTCATCAGTTATCTATTTCAGCTATCCTCATCATCACTAGCCTCAGCCTGTCAGTGGCTCATTTCCAGCATCAGTCTGTGATCTTCATCAGCACTCATCTTCAGTTTCCTCAGCAGCATTCATGACTACTCCCAGGAAGAGCAATATATCCTACCATTTCTTTGAGCCTGTGTTGACTGGTATCAGGCAGGTCCAGTCACTTATCACACCTGACCACATCCCACTGTTTAGAGAGCACCATGGAAGTATCCTGGATATGGTTATGGACCTTGACCCCTCTCGGAGGAGCATGATCCACACATGCTTGCAGTTTTATGACCCTCCTTTGAGATGTTTCACATTCCCAGACTTTCAGTTAGGGCCTCTACTGGAAGAGTTTTCTTCATTGATTGGAGTGCCTATCAGGGGTGGAATCCCTTTCAACCCAGAAATGCCAGCTCCCAGAAATGAAGAAATAACAAAGGCAATGTACTTGGAGCATGCCTTGATTGAGCAGAGTATGACAACAAAAGCTGGGATCCCTGGTTTGCATTTGGACTTCTTAATTTCTCAGGCCATCCTGAAAGCCTCTTTAGGAGAGTGGAGGGCAGTCTGTGCACTGTTAGCCCTCAGCATATATGGGGTTATATTGTTTGCAGATGAGCCTAAATTTGTCAGCAAAAATGCCATCCATCTGTTTCTTCTGAAGAACCCAGTACCTACATTGCTAGGAGATTTCTATTACTCCATTCATCAGAGGAATGAGAAACAAAGGGGGAAGTTAGTAAGATGTTGTGCTCCTTTGTTTTATACCTGGCTGCTCAGACATCTGCCTAAGTCAGATGCTTTCTTGAATCCCCACCAACAGAAGAATTGGGCTAAAAGGCTCATTGCTTTGACTTCAGATGATGTTAGATGGTGCACCCAGAGCACCAAAGGCAAGGACATTATCACCAGCTGTGGATAATACCCAAATGTGCCTCTGATAGGAGTAAAGGGTTGCATCAACTACAAACCCTTACTATTTAAGAGACAACTGGGCTATGCTTTGGTTCACCCTCCCAAAGGACAAGATTTAGCTGAGACCTTGTATTGTGAAGTGAAACCTAACTCAGCTGCTGTCAGACAAGCATCCTGGGCTTGGGACAACATCCAGACAAAAGGGATGGCTATTCTTGGAAGGTGTAATAATGTTGCTTCAGCTCAATACTATGACTGGTCCCGTACTAGGGCTCAGATTACTGGAATGCCTTTTACCTTGGAACACATGCCTGGACCATCCACAGTACAACCTGCAGCAACTGTCAGCCTGGAAGAATTTGAGAAGTTGAAGGAAAGGAATGAGAACTTATCTCAGGCCTTGAAGAAAACTCTCTGGGAAAGAAGTGATGGTCATCTGGATATTGAGAGATTGGAGAAGCTTAGGGTGGATCATCTTACCAAAATTGAGAAGATAGAGGACTATATCAGGAAAGCAAGAGCCGGGGAACAAATATTGAAGAATGCCTGTAAAGAAGCCAAGATTCAGAAGGCTAGGACTGAGCTCTATCTACAAGAGAGTCAGGCTAGGTGGGTCAGGATCACTGAAGCCCGTACACAAGAATACCAAAAGACTCAAGCTAAGATTGAACAGTTAGAGGCTAATGAGAAGAAGCAGCAGGAAGCTTTGCTGGCAGCCCAGAAGGAGATTTCATAGTTGAAGCTCAAGGCAGGAGTGAAGAGATCAAAGGACCAGGACAGGCATAAGAAGTTGACCACTGCCATTGCTACCAGGAACCTCCTCATTAGGACCATTACAGAGCATCCAGCTGGTCCAGTGACTGAGGCACTCCTGAAGGAGGTCAGAGAGGATGAGTTTGGACTGGATGTCTGATTCTTTGTTTGTTGTTGTTCCCATTTGATGTACTTTTCCTTTTATTGTATTTTGACCCTCCATGGGCATGTGTTGTAAAACAGACTATGTACTATTCCCCATTTGTAATATATTTTAGTTTGTTTCCAGTTGGGCTTTTCTCTCAACAACATCAAGCATCTTCCTCGAGGTCTGGAAAGGTCAAAACCAAGAACCAAACCGAATACCTTGGAAAACAAATAAGCATGCTGCATTGCATACTAACTTTGTTTTGTTTTGTAG
Organism: Lathyrus aphaca; assembly: GCA_963966055.1. Taxonomy (NCBI): domain Eukaryota; kingdom Viridiplantae; phylum Streptophyta; class Magnoliopsida; order Fabales; family Fabaceae; genus Lathyrus; species Lathyrus aphaca. The sequence continues at coordinate 64,720,987 of OZ014520.1, read as the reverse complement.
GTTTATTATTATCTTTGTTTCTAACTTTGTTGTGATCTCAGGAAACATTGCTCGTCGCCGAGTGTTCCCTGTCAACCACACGCACCGGTACCTGACTCGCAACAACCTTCCCGGTATTCAAATGGAACAAGTACAGCAGGATCTGACTGAGGTCAGAAATCAGATGACCAACGAGAGATTGGAGATGAGAAATCAGATGTCTCAATTCATGGCAGTGATGACTGGCTTAGCCCAGAGTCAAGAAAGGTTAAGAGAGCTGGTGGAAAGACAAACTCCTGAGGAGCCTCATCTTGGAACAGGAGGAACTAGTAACAATGAACGGGGCCAACCTCGTATTGACCCACCAGTATTTAGACATCATCTAGATCCGGAAGTCAACATCCCGAGAAATGTGCAGGGTAATACTGCTGGGGGTAAAATCCTGCAAGAGGATCCCCAAGAAGAACAGTTTACTATTATGGGGGATGGAGATGAAGTATATGACCGAAGATTGGACGAAATTGCTGAGAAGTTAAGATCTTTGGAGTCTCAGAATTCTTTGGGCTTCGACGTGATGGATATGGTACTAGTAGATGGGGTGAGAATTCCCCACAAATTCAAACCCCCATGCTTTGAGAAGTACAATGGAACCTCCTGCCCACGAACCCACTTACAGTCTTTCCTGGGTAGACTCAAGGCTTATACTATGGATGAAAAGTTGTGGATGTTCTACTTTGAAGACAGTCTGACTGGAGCTTCGAGAGAGTGGTATTCGCATTTGTCTAGGGCCACCATAAGATGCTAGAAAGATTTGGCTGAAGCTTTCATCAGACAATATCAGTACAACCTGGACATAGCTCCCAACAGGACCCTCCTAATGGGAATGTCTCAGTCTTCTTAGGAGAGCTTCAGGGAATATGCCCAAAGGTGGAGACAGCTTGCCGCTGCTGTCCAACCACCCATGTCAGAAAGGGAAATGGCTGACATGTTCATGAATACATTGCAAGGGACCTACATTGATAGATTGGCCGCTTTTTCCTCTACCAGTTTTGCTGACGTGGTCATAGCTGGTGAAAGGATTGAAAGCCTTTTAAAGATGGGCAAAATTTCCAACAGTGGTGCAAGTTCATCTAGCAATCCCAGAAAGCCTTTTGTGGGACCCCGAAGGGCCGGTGAAACAAATTTCATTCTTGCAAGCAGGGGCAGGCCTCAGTATGTGCACCGGTCAGTAGCAGCAGTTACCATTCCAGCTCCGATTCCTCAACAATCAGTATATCCTCAACAACAACAATCATAGTATCAACAACAAGTTCACTATCCGCAACAGAGAACCTACAACAACAGCAACAACCAACAACAGCGTCCTTTCCAACAAAGACCATCACAGGCAAACAGGGTAATTGACCCAATCCCAATGCCGTATGTTGCACTCTTGCCACAACTCCTGAAGCTCAACCTAGTTGAATTAAGGACATTGGCACCTCCAGATCCCACTAATATGCCAAAGAATTATGATGTAAATGCCAGGTGTGCATTTCATTCAAACGCACTGGGGCATAATACTGAAAAATGCAGGGCCTTACAGATGAAAGTCCAAGACCTGGTGGACTCAAAAGCTCTCAACTTTGCACCTCCTCCGAATGTCACAAGGAATCCAATGCCTAGTCACAACGGGCCTAGGATTAATGCTATTGAGGAAGGAAAATCATCCACCTTAATCACCAGTGTTGCACAAATTCGAACACCTTTGGTTGAAATCAAAGCTCAGCTTTTAGAATGCCAAGTGTTCCCCGGGTGTGAGCTCGGCTGTGGGTATTGCAATATTGCAGTCAATGGGTGTGAGAGGCTGAGAAACGGCATAGATGGTCTTATCAAGGATGGTACCCTTCATATTACGACAACAGCGCCTACAACTCCAACAGTTCCTTCATCGACGATCCCAGATACTCCTACAACGTCAGCAACCATTGTTCCTATGGATTCTACTACAACTCCAACAACTGCTCAATCAATCACTTCGACGGATGTGAGTTCAGTCACCATTCCTGCTACAACAACAACACCCATTATTCCATCAGTTCCTGATACATTCCCAACACCTCCTACAACATCAGCAGCAATTGATTAAAGCATCTCAACGGTTACAATATACTACGATCCTGCAAATGTTCCTGCCAACAACTCACAAAATGCTACTCCTGTCAGAGCACCAGTTACCGTATACTATGATCCACGCACCATTGTAGTCCCCTCTGTAGCTGCTATCAGTCCGGTCACTATCACAGTGCCTGGGCCAGTTCCTTACGAAAGCAATAATTCCATCCCTTGGCATTATGGCTCAGATCTATACTGCGAGGGGCAGAAAATCACTTTAGAATCATCAACTTCTTCACCTCAGATAGACAATGTGGGGGGAGGTGGAGGCTTCACTAGAAGCGGACGTCTCTTTGCCTCGCAAATTCCAAGACCCATTGCCGAAGCAGAAGCTGCTGCCAAGGCAAAAGGAAAGAGCATGGTGTAAGAAGAACAATTTGTCAAAGAAGCTTTGAAGACTCCTTTTGATCAAGAGGTTGATGAATTCATGAGAATCATAAAGAAAATTGATTACAAGGTGGTAGACCAGCTTCACCAAACACCTTCCAAAATCTCCATACTATCATTGCTAATGTGCTCCGAGGCTCATCGGAACGCACTATTAAAAGTCCTGCATGCAGCTTATGTGCCGGAGGAGATTACCGTCAATCAGTTTGAGGCTGTGGTTGGAAATGTCAATGCTAGTAATGGACTAGGGTTTACCAACACTGATCTAACAACGGAAGGTCGCAATCACAACAAGGCTTTGCACATTACTTTGGAGTGTAAGGGTGCAGTTCTTTCTCACGTATTGGTGGACACAGGGTCATCCCTCAATGTCCTGCCCAAGAAAGCCCTTGTGAAGCTGGAATATGACGGATTGGCACTACGCCCAAGTAACTTGGTAGTGAGAGCCTTTGACGGTTCTAAAAGATCAATGCTAGGAGAAATAGAATTACCAATAATGATTGGCCCACAGGTTTTCAAAACGACCTTCTTCGTGATGGATATACAGCCTGCCTACAGCTGTCTATTGGGTAGACCATGGATACATGCCGCTGGCGCCGTGACATCAACCCTTCACCAGAAGTTAAAATTCGAGTGGGAAGGCCAAGTCATTACTATTTGTGGGGAGGAGGATATTTTTGTTAGCCAGCTGGCTACTTTCAAATACATTGAAATGGATGGGGAGATACATGAAACTATGAGTCAAGGGTTTGAGGCCTTGAATATTAATGAAACATCTGTTGTGCTGGGGACTTACATCACATCATATCAGCAAGCTCGGAAGGTTGTTGAGGAAGGTACCGCCCAAGGCTGGGGCAAGCTGCTTCCCGTAGAGAAGAAAGGGGACCGATTCGGGTTGGGTTACAAACCAACTCGACAAGATCAACTAGAGGCTGCAAAGGAGCCCAAGTTTGTCAGCGGGGGAATGCTCACCCCGGATGCTGTAAATAGCTTGGAAGATGAGTCGGAGGACGAGCGCAACCTGGAAAGCTGGATACGTCCAAGGATCCCGGGGAGCCATGTCTCAAACTGGTCTTCCCAGGAAATTATAAGAGTTACTCCTGCAGAGTAATTATTATTTCCTGTTTTTTTAAGCATGCATCAAGTCCTGCATCTTGCCCAAGATGTCAGGACTCATTTTGTAATCGGGCCATCTTGTATTTTGTGCAAAGATCAATTAATGAATATCAGGACATCTTTTGCAAATGAGTCTTTCCTTTTTCGCTCACTTTTTTTCATTCTTTATTTTTTGTACAAAAATAAAATGGCAATGTTTTTCAAAATAAATAACTTCATTTCCACTTTTTTCTAAACAAGATAAAATTGATCACTAAAATGAACAAATCTAAACCCTTGCAGAGAGTACCCTCCAGACTGCACCAACAACGACACCGCTATGACTTCGTATGACTTTGACAATCCGATTAATCAAGCTGATGAAGGGGTTGAAGAAGATTATGAGCTACCTGAAGAGCTAGCCAGGTTGTTGAGACAAGAGGAGAAGGTTATAACTCCTCATCAGGAGGAGGTTGAAACAGTTAATCTTGGTACGGAAGAAGACTTGAAAGAAGTTAAGATCAGGGCCTGCCTGCAAGATTCAGTAAAGGGGCAACTGATTGACATGCTTCGGGAATATGTGGATGTTTTCACTTGGTCTTATCAAGACATGCCAGGGTTGGACACCGACATTGTTATGCACAAGTGTAAACACCCCAAATTTGCCCTCACCCATTCACACCATGGCTTGTGATCATCTCATATGCATAAACACAGTCATATCATTTCACATTTCATTTTTGATTCACTGGATAGTTTCTAAGTCATCTGCACCTAGGGTTTGTGATCTGAGCAATCCCAAAGCATCTTGAGCCATTCCAAAGGCAACCAATCAGCTCAAAGGGGTCTATGTGTGTTCATACATCATATTCTATCTCCTCAAAGTCAAGAATGCAGAGGAATCACAAGAGCTAGGGTTTGAGTGGATGCAGAGCCAGGATGAACTGCACAGTTGACTGAAAATTAGGGTTTTGGTTTCAGAGGCCATAACTCCAAATTTTTTGGTCATTCTTGTTTCCATTGATCTCTATATGGTATAGGGAGTATGCATATCAATTTTCATGAAGAAATTCCATAGGGAAGTCATCTGATCAAGAGTTGACTTTTCAGACAAGTCAGTGCAAAATCAGGGCATCTGAGGCCCCCAATGACCCAACCAATGGGTGATCTTCATCATTTTGAGTGTATATGATCTTTATTTGATCATGGAAGAAGGTTGAAGTTCATAAAAATCAAGAATTTAGGGTTTTTGCAAGTGTTGACTTTTTGGGCATAGTTGACTTTTCAAGAATGCATTATTTTAGGTCATTTTTCAAGCCTTGATTCTTGATCCAAAAATGCTTCAAATGGAAAAACTTTGGTCATGAAAGTTGTAGATCTCATCTTTCCCTTTCCAAAAAGTACAAGAACATGATCTAATTCATCTTGGATCAAAAGTTATGGTTTGTTAAAGTTGGCAAAAATCACTAAAATTCAAGTTATGCACCAAATGGAAATTTTGCAAAACCTTGGACCAATGCATCATGTGACCTCTAATCCATTTCAAACCATTACTTAAACATTCTATGAGCCTAAAAAATCAGAATTGGACCAAGTTTCCCCATGGTTTGGTTTGTGTAACAAGGATTTCTCACATGTGAACCAAAGTACAACAACTTGCAAAACCACTCATCATGCTTCCTACAACTTGTGACCTTGGATGCTGACCTTGCTAGCTCACTCACCATCCCATGCTGCGCAGCCCCTAGGCTTTGTACCAAGCTAGCACTTCACCATACCTCTCTTACACAATTTTTGACTTTTTGCAAAAGGCAACTTACCAATCAATAAAGCACATGTCTTGTCAACTGACCAATGAGAGAGAGTTATGTGGACAATTTGCTGACCATAACACACTTCAAGCAAGGCTGAAAACACTTCATTCACAACATACACAAAAACTCACCATTTTGCAAGTTCCTTCGAATTCCTCTCCACAGCCACAAAACACTAAAACTTTTCCCTCCATTCAACTCACCATGTATCACTGAGTAGAAACCACCCAAAGCACAAGCCTGAAACAGCCAGATTACTCCATAACCATTTCTCACCCCAAGCTGCAAGTTCCTTCGAAACTCTTGCCACAACTTGCAAACACACAAACAAACACCATAGACCTTCTCCATTCACCCTCAGGATCATAAACAACCCCTCACCATGACCTGAAAGTGCCTATTTCACCATTTCCATTTCTGATCAAGCTTGAACAGAAGCTTTCGAAACTCATCAACCATCCAACTTAAACTCCATTTGAGCATTCAAACATCATCAAGAGGTTCTAAGGAGTAGATTGCACAAGGAGAGGTGGCCAGAAAGTTCCTAAACTGAAAGCTTCAAATCTCAGGTAGCTCGAAAATTATTTTTCCAGAAATCATTTTTCTTGTTACAAACTTGTTCTTTGTGTTGTCCTGATCATCCTGATGTTCTTAGTTTTTGAAATGGTGATGAAATGAGCATTTAATTTCTCTCTGAAACCTGCGTGCCCTAGTTTTCTTTTTCTTCGATTCAGTTGATTTAGGAAACATAAATTTGTTTTGATTGGGGGTTTTGATTCGTGAGCTTGTGGGAATCATTTCTGGGTTCTTAGAATTCATTTTAGATGCGTATGGAGTGAGTTAGGGATTTTGATTGAACGGAGAAGATGACCGGAACACTGTTCCGGTCATCTGAGAGTGTTTAACGGCGTAATTAGGGCATAAGCATTTAATTAGCTGATTTTGAATCTGAGCCGTGAGATGTGGCGCGCAGTCAACTCCCGCGCGTGTGAGTTTGAATCTCCACCCTAGGATGTGCTGACTTCTCATTAATTCATTTTAAATTCATTTATTTTCATTTTCCTTTCATTTGTTTTGCATAATTATTTAAAAATAGCAAAAATGTCTTAAAAATTATGAAACTTTTTCATGAAAGTTTTATTAATTTTTAAGACCCAAAAATATTTTCGTTTTATTTTTTATCATTAAAAAAGTATTTTTAAATATTTAAAAGATTATTTTTAATTGATCAATGAGAATTAATTAATTAAAAATACTTTTAGGTATTTGAAAATTACAAAAAAATTCATGAAATGTTCTAAGACATTTAGAAACATTGTCCAACCTTCAAACCAAATTTCTTTTTTGATCTTGATGCATTTTAAGAATTTTTCATTGAATTAAATCATTTTTTATGCATTATTTTGATCATGGATTCAAAAATTCATTTCTGCCTATTGGTGAAGGTTGTGACATTGATTCTTTTTGCTTTGTCTTGTGTTTAACATGTAGTTTCTAGGGTAAAAAGGCCATGAATTGTTCTTGCATTTTCAAATTGTTTGGCATTTGTTTTGTTAAGAACCCCTAAAAACCCTAATAACTTGCAAAAATCATAACTTGAGTTTGGTTGAGAGTTGAGAGTTCCCCTTTGGGCAGTGGTTTAGTATAGGTTTAGGGTTTCTTTGAATACCATTTTCCATTTTTTTATCATGAGGTTTGCTTCTGTTTTGGGTTTTTGTTTGATGTTTGATCCATAAACCCTAATTTGGGCTTTCTTTTGCATCTTTCTTGCATTCTCTTGCATAACATGACTTATCTTTGCATTTTGTGCATGCTTATGATTCATTTGACATCTTAAGACATGTAGAAAGCATCTTTGATCATTGCATCTCATGTTTGCCATGTCATTTGTCTTGTATGTTTCATAACATTTCATGCTTGTTCATGCTCCTTAGCTTGCATCATTTACATTCATAACCTTGTATGAACATCCCCATTGTCTTGCCTCATGTTTGCAGCACTTCATAACATCATAATCATCATCAACATGCTTCTGGTCTTGCTTTGCATCATATCATTTCATCTCATCTTGCATTGCATTGCATTTCCTTTCTAACATTGCAGGTGGTAAGTAAACTTGAGAAGTGGATTTGCCTTCACTTCTCATAACTTTTCTTTTCATCTCTCTTGCATCCATTGCTGCATTTATATATGTGTTTGAGTTTGAGCTTGCTCATTCTTCTTCTTCCCACTTTCTTTCTTCAAGTGACTTGACTTCTTGAATGAAGCAAGTCACTTTGCTTCTCTTGATCTTGTTCATCTGCTTCCTGGTGGCTCCTTTGAAGATTTCTCTTGAAAACCTCACAAACCTTAGGACCAACCAAGCATGACAATGAATTAGGGTTTTGATTAGTTCCCCCATAGTTTTTACCTTTGTGTCTCTCCTTGAGTCTTCTCTTCTCATCTCATAATCAGGGACTAAACCCTAAAGGCTTTAAGACTTTGTGATTAAGCTTATGCCTGCATCCTTCTCTTAGGATGGAGTGTATAACTTTAATCCTAAGTATTAAACCCTTAAGGTGTTTAAATCTCTTAATCAATCCATCTAATAATTATCAAGACATTACACTTGTAACTTGGGCCTTGCATTAGGGTTCTAATTCTTCCTTAAGTGGTTAAGAAGGACTAACCCTAGTGTTAATGGACAAGTCCCCCTCAAGTTGTCTTACAAATCATAAAAAACACTTCATCATCATATCATTAATTAAAATCCACTTAATAAAGGTTTGTTTTGTCATGGGTTTAATCCCTAATCATGGATTAAGTTGAGGAGTCTTCCTCAGCTTAAACATTCTCATCTATTATCCTTCTTTTAGGATGGTGTAATGGGTCTGTTTAATCCTTGATTATGGCTTAACCTCATTACTCAACACTAAACAAAAACACCAAAAACATCTAAATAATCACAAGCAGGTTAATGATCTTAATCCTACACCAAAGGTGATTAAGTGTGAGAATCTGACTTCACACTTAAGGTATTCTCATTACCCCTAATCAGAGGGAAGATGTGATGAGTTTACTAAATCCATTGGTTTAGACTTAAGCTCATTATCTTATGACAAACTCCAAAAAGCAATAAAAGACTGAAAACTCAAAAACAAACGATAATCGTCTCCTTCGGGATTCTTTTCTCATCACACTCACTCACAATCGAGAACTCGCTTCTTCCGTCTAATGCAAGACAGTTTGCATCTGTGCCAGACAGATCATACACTTGAGCATAGGCAAGTAAGCAGTTCACAAGTCAATTCATCTTTCAGTCTCTTTGGGTCGAACTACGGTGTTCTGACTTCCTCATTGCACGAGAGGATACGTAGGCATAACTTAACAGTTATCGAACAAAAGTCTCTGTATATTCCCCCTCTTTCCAGCTTCATTCTTTAGCCTCATTATCATGAGCAGTTCTTTTTTCATTCTCACACTGACACTTTCATACTTCATATCATTCATACACTTTACACTGACACCTGTACATTTTGCTTTCCAGCCATTTTACACACAGATTGCACTGACACTACCCCTTTAAAACACAAATCTTTTAAGCGTGGATCCCGTCGAGTACGGTGGACAATCTGGGTGCTAATACCTTCCCAGGTTGTAACCAACCCCCTTTCTCAGTCTCTCTGGTTCGCAAACCGTCTTATCCATCTTTTTCTAGGCCTATGCAGCATTGCCTTTCCTCCGGGATAAAAATGCCTAGCTGGCGACTCTATTCATCCTCCAGTGAGTTCACGGCTGTGTGTTCTCACTGTTCCCTTCGCCGACCGTTCGCGTCTGTACCTTCATATGACCCGGTGTCACTTGTCGGGAGCGACAGCTTGGCGACTCTGCTGGGGATCCTTATACTGCAACCAGGGCTTCTGGTTCTTTTTGTGGGTTCCTCCTAGCGCTTGATTGATTTGTGTTTACTGGGGTGTTATGTGCTTATTTGTGTTTGTATATTTGTATTTTGTTTATTGCTTTATGTACAGTTGATTTATTGCTTTCTTTATAGCTTTATATTTTTCATACTGTCATACTGTGCTGGCTGGATCTGGTTTTTCTTTGGTGGGTGGGTGTTCCATTGAGAGTTAAGGTCCTATACCTGGGACCTGAGTGACACCTAGGCTAGAGTGAATCATATTCTTTCCCATTCCATTTCGGTCTGGTGCGGGAATATGAAACACGGTTCAGATATGGGTTTCTTCTTGAGAACTCTGTGTTGCAGATTTCCTGCAATGCTAGGGCTATCTGGGAAGCCTGCTAAGTCTGGATGACCTTTTAGTATTGACCTTCAGAAACTGAGGTGAATTAGAGGAGGAATTGTTATGGTTATTGTAAACACTGTACCTCCGGGTTAGAAGTGTTTACACTTCTCATAACTGATCCAAGTCTGAGGATCCTTGTTCTAGATCACCACCTGTGAGGGGGTTGGGCTGTTTACAGGTTTGCAGGTACTTTGACCTCAGAATACCCTGTTACTTTGACTTTGTTAAGAGTACTCCATGTTGGATAGTTCTTGTGATTCTAAAACCCTGGACTTGTGGCTCTTTATTTGAGTCCCCTACCCTGGTTACTGGATTTTTAGACCTCCATCTGGAATTCTTGAACACACATGGATCTATACCAAGGCAGTTAATCAGATCCAGCTCAGTCACAAACCCTTGCATTTCATTTGCATACATACTCATTGCATCATATTAACATTTGCTTATTTGTGTTTCAGGGTATCCACCTCCATCTGGTTTTGGTTTTGACCCCATCTGCAGTTTTGACCTATCTCCACCAGCACTTGCTTCAGCTGCCAGCCATACTTCAGTTACTTGCACTAGCCAGCCAGTGGCCCACTCCTCAGCATCTTCATCAGCACTTATCCTACTCACTCCTCAGCATCATGGCTCCAAAGAAAAGCAACATCACTTATCATTTCTTCCAACCAGACTTATCAGACATCAGGAGGATCCAAACCCTGATCACCCCAGATTACATTCCTTTGTTCAGAGAGCATTATGGAGATATACTGGACATGGTCATGGATCTGGACCCTTCACAGAGGAGCCTCATCCACACCTGCATTCAGTTCTATGATCCCCCATTGAGATGTTTCACCTTTCAAGACTTTCAGTTAGGGCCTCTTCTGGAAGAATACTCATCATTGACTGGTCTGCCCATCAAAAGAGAAATCCCTTTCAACCCTGAAATGGTCTTTCCCAGCAATGGAGAGATAGCAAAAGCTTTGCACCTGGAACCTGTATTGATTGAACAACACTTGACCTCTAAAGCTGGGATCCTTGGATTTCACCTGGACTTCCTGATTTCTCAAGCTAGTTTGAAAGCCTCCCTGGGAGAGTGGAAAGCTGTTTGTGCTCTGTTGGCCTTAAGTGTGTATGGAATTGTGCTGTTTGCAGATGAGCCTCGATTCATCAGCAAGAATGCAATCCACTTGTTCATCCTGAAGAACCCTGTGCCAACTTTACTGGGTGATCTCTATTACTCAGTACATCAGAGAAATGAGAAGCAGAGGGGGAGATTAGTAAGGATTTGTGCTCCATTATTCCATGTTTGGCTTCTCAAGCATCTACCCAGGACAGATGCATTTCTAAATCCTCATCAGCAAAGCAACTGGGCTAAGAGGCTCACTACTCTCACTTCAGCAGACATCAGATGGTGTACTCAGAGCACCAAGGGCAGAGATATGATCACAAGCTGTGGGCATTTTCCCAATGTGCCTTTAATAGGGGTTAAGGGAAGTATCAATTATAACCCTCTGCTGTTCAGGAGGCAATTAGGCTATGCACTGGTTCATATTCCTAGGGAACAAGACTTGGTGGAGACCCTCTACTGTGAGAACAAGATTAGTTTGGCTGTTGTTAGGCAGGCTGCTTGGGCCTGGGATCATGTTCAGACTAAGGGAATCACCATTCTGGGGAAGTGCAATAATGTGGCATCAGTCCAATATTATGAGTGGTCCTATGCCAGGGCCCAATTCTCTGGAATGCCCTTTACCATAGAAGATATGCCTGAGTCATCTTCAGCACCACCCCCTGCCACTATCAGTTTGGAGGAGTTTGAAAGCTTGAAGGAAAGAAATGAGAAGTTAACCCAAGCCTTGCAGAAGACCCTCCGGGAAAGGAGTGAAGGTGTGAGGGAGATTGAGAGATTGGAGAAGTTGAGATTGGAACACTTGACTAAGATTGAGAAGTCTGGAGATTATATCAACAAGTCTAAAGCTGGTGAGCAGATTCTGAAGAATGCTTGTAAAGAAGCCCAGTTCCAAAGAGCAAGAACAGACTTGTATTTGAAAGAGAGTCAGGCCAGGTGGGTCCGGATCACTGAGGCCCGTACTCTAGAAGACAAGAGAACTCAAGACAAAATGGAACAGATGGAAAAAGCCCTGGCAGCAGCCCAGGAGGAAATATCAGAGCTGAAAATCAAAGCAGGAGTGAAGAGGTCTAAGGACCAAAGTCAGAGTAAGAAGTTGGCTGCAGCTGTTGCAACAAGAAACCTTCTCATCAGAAGTCTCACGGAGCATCCGGCTGATCCTGTGACCGAAGCACTTCTCAAGGAAGTTCGTGAGGATGAGTTTGGCCTTGGAGTTTGATCATTTGCTTGTTGTTGTTCCTTTTTCATGTACTTTTGCTTTTTTGTGATGTATTTTGACCCCTTTGAGGGCTTGTGTTGTAAAAATGAACAATTTGTATTATTTCACTTTTGTAATATATTTGTGTTGGTTTCTATCTGGGTTACTTCAAAAGCAACTTCAACAGCATCATCTTCAAGGGTCTGGAAGGGTCAAAACTGAAGACCAAACCGGATACCTTGATAGCAAATAAGCATAACTGCATTGCATGCTAACCCTTTTGTTTGTTTTGTAGGTTTTTGTTTTGTTGTTGCTAACCTCTGTTGTGATGTTCAGGAATTATTGCTCGCCGCCGGGTATTTCCTCTCAACAGGCCACACAGGTATCCAACTAGAAACAACCTTCCGGGAATTCAGATGGATCAGATGCAGCAGGACCTTACGGAGGTCAGAAACCAGATGGCAAACGAAAGGTTAGAGATGAGAACGCAGATGACGCAGTTCATGGAAGTTATGAACAACATGGCTCAGAGCCAGGAGAGACTGAGGGCCATGGTGGAGAGGCAAAATCAAGAGGAGCCTCATGTAGGAACTGCAGGCACCAGTAATAATGAAAGGGTGCAACCACATGTTAACCCCCCTGTGTTTGGACCCCATCTCCATCCAGAGGCTAACATCCCAGTCAACATTCAAGGGACAACCACTGCAGCCAGAGTACTTCAAGAAGATCCTCAGGAAGACCAGTATACAGTAATGGGTGCCGGAGAGGAAACATATGATAGGCGATTGGAAGAGATAGCTGAGAAGTTGAGGTCCTTAGAATCTCAAAATTCTTTGGGTTTCGACGTCATGGACATGGGTTTGGTAGAAGGGGTCAGGATCCCCCACAAGTTCAAGCCTCCATGTTTCGAAAAGTATAATGGGACTTCATGCCCCCGAACTCATCTGCAATCATTTCTGGGAAGGCTGAAGGCCTATACAATGGATGAGAAATTGTGGATGTTCTATTTTGAAGATAGCTTGACTGGAGCTTCGAGGGAGTGGTATTCCCATCTGACAAGAGCAACAATTAGATGCTGGAAGGACCTGGCAGAAGCCTTCATCAGACAGTATCAGTATAATCTAGATATGGCACCCAACAGGACCCTCCTAATGGGAATGTCACAGTCTTCGAGGGAGAGTTTCCGAGAGTATGCCCAAAGGTGGAGGCAACTGGCTGCTGCTGTTCAACCACCAATGTCTGAGAGAGAAATGGCAGACATGTTTATGAACACTCTTCAGGGAACATATATTGACAGGTTGGCTGCTTTCTCTTCCACCAGCTTCGCAGATGTTGTCATAGCTGGGGAGAGAATTGAAAGCCTGTTAAAAATGGGAAAGATCTCAGACAACGGTGCAAGCTCGTCCAGTAGTACAAGAAAGCCTTTTGCAGGCCCGAGAAGAACTGGCGAGACCAATGCCATTCACACCAACAGGGGTAGGCCCCAATATGTTCAGAGGTCAATAGCAGCAGTCACTATCCCTGCTCCAGCTCATCCTCAGCCAGTCTATCAACCTCCTCAACAAAACTTCCAACAACAACCTCAATATCATCAGAATCAGTATCCCCCAAGGAACTTCAACAACAACTCCAACAACAACAATCAACAGAGGCCATTCCAACAAAGGCCATCCCAAGCTAACCGAGTGATCGACCCGATCCCAATGCCGTATGCTGCCTTGCTGCCACAACTTCTGAAACTCAACCTGGTTGAGCTAAGAACGTTGGCACCTCCGGATCCCAACAGTCTACCAAGGAACTATGACTCCAATGCTAGGTGTGCTTTTCATTCAAACGCACCTGGTCACAGTACAGAAAAATGCAGGGCTCTGCATATGAAGGTACAAGACTTGGTAGACTCCAAGGCTCTGAATTTTGCACCGCCGCCCAATGTCAATAAAAACCCAATGCCAAACCATGGTGGTCCTCGAATTAATGCTATTGAAGAAGACCAACCGTCTTATTTAATAACTAGTGTGGATCAGATCAGGACACCATTGGTAGAAATCAAAGCTCAACTCCGTGAAAGCCAAATATTTCCGGGGTGTGAACTAGGGTGTCCCTACTGCAATATCTCATGGAATGGGTGCGAGGACCTGAGGAATGGCATTGACAGCCTTATTCAGAGTGGCTTGCTACAGATCACTACATCATTTCCGACAAATCCGGCAACTTCATCTACAACGGTTTCAGACCCTCCTACAAATACAGCAACTATTGTTCCCGACACTTCATCAGCACCGTCAACAAGTACTTCACCTGTCCTCCCAAATGATCAGTTTTCAACAGTTTCTCCTGCTACAACTTCAGCTTCATTCCATTTCGACTCTCCATCAGCAACAACAACAGTCCTTCCAACAGAACCTCCTACAACACCAGCAATCAATCATGAAGATGTCTCCACTGTTACCATATTCTACGATCCTGAAAATAATTCCGCTTACCATTCAGAAGGTGCTGCTCCCGCCAGGGCACCAGTTACAATCTTTTATGATCCGCAAACAATTGCAGTCCCTTCAGCAGCAGCAATCAGTCCAGTCACTGTCACGGTGCCTGGACCAGTGCCATATGAAAGCGATAGGGCCATCCCTTGGCACTATGGCTCTGACGTGTATTGCGAAGGAAAAAGAATCACTCTGGAAACATCAACACCTGCACCACAAGTAGATAATGTGGGGGGAGGCGGAGGCTTCACCCGAAGCGGACGTCTCTTTGCTTCACAAGTTCAAAGACCTACTGCCGAAGCAGAAGCTGCTGCCAAGGCAAAAGGAAAAGGCCCGGTGCAGGAAGATCCAGCTGCCAAAGAAGCCCTGAAGACTCCATTTGATCAGGAAGTTGATGAGTTTATGCGGATCATCAAAAAGAGTGACTACAAAATTGTGGATCAACTTCACCAGACGCCATCCAAAATCTCCATCCTCTCACTGCTTATGTGCTCCGAAGCCCATCGGAATGCACTACTTAAAGTCCTGCACGCAGCTTACGTGCCTGAGGAGATTACTGTCAACCAATTGGAAACCGTGGTTGGAAATGTTACTGCTAGCAATGGGCTAGGGTTTACCAATTCTGACTTGACAGCGGATGGCCGCAACCACAACAAAGCCTTGCACATAACCATGGAATGCAAAGGAGCTGTCCTTTCTCATGTGCTGGTGGACACAGGTTCTTCCCTGAATGTCTTACCAAAGAAGGCTCTGGTGAAGCTTGAATATGATGGACTGGCATTGAGACCCAGCAACCTGGTGGTAAGAGCCTTTGATGGTTCTAAGAGATCGGTTCTGGGAGAGATTGAGCTGCCTGTGACAATTGGCCCACAGACCTTTAAAACTATCTTTTATGTGATGGACATTCAGCCCGCCTACAGCTGTTTGTTGGGTAGACCCTGGATTCACGCCGCCGGCGCAATAACGTCTACCCTTCACCAAAAGTTAAAATTTGAGTGGGAAGGCCAAGTTGTCACAATCTGTGGAGAGGAGGACATTTTTGTCAGCCACCTGGCAACCTACAAGTACATTGAAATGGATGGAGAGATCCATGAAACAATGAGCCAGGGGTTTGAAGCGTTGAATGTGAATGAAGCATCTGCTGTATCTGGTACCCCAATGTCGTCTTACCAACAAGCCCGGAAGGTTGTTGAAGAAGGAACTGCCCTAGGCTGGGGCAAGGTCTTAGCTGTGGAGGAGAAGAAGGACAAATTTGGGTTGGGTTACAAACCAACTCAACATCAAGCAAAGGCTGCTGCAGAGCCTGGTTTTGTCAGTGGGGGGATGCTTACCCCCGATGCTATCAACTGTCTGGAAGACGAGCTGGAAGAGGAGCGCAATCTGGAGAATTGGATTCGTCCGAAGATCCCGGGGAGCAGTGTCTCGAACTGGTCTTCCCAGGAAATTATAAGAGTTACTCATGCAGAGTAATTATTATTTCCTGTATTTTTTATAGCATGCATCAAAGTCTTGCATCTTGCCCAAGATGACAAGACTCATTTTGTAACCAGGGCCATCTGTACTTTTGTGTAAACAAGATCAAATTAATGAAATATCAGACATCTTTTTTGCAAACGAGTCTTTTTTCTTTTATGCTCACTGTTTTTCCATTTTCTTTTTGTACAAAAATAAATGGCGGTGTTTTCAAAATGATAACTTCATTTCACTTTTTCTAAAGCAAGATTAAAATCAATCACTAAAATGAACAACTTAACCCTTGCAGAAAGTGCCTTCCCGACAGCACCGACAACAGCACGGCTATGACATCGTATGACTTTGACAATCCAATCAATCAAGCTGAGGAAGGGGTTGACGAGGAATATGAGCTTCCTGAAGAGCTAGCCAGGTTGTTGAGACAGGAGGAAAAGGTTATTGCTCCTCACCAGGAGGAGATTGAGGTGATTAATCTTGGTAATGACGAAGACGTGAAAGAGGTTAAAATCGGGGCCTGCCTGCAAGACTCGGTGAAGAGACAACTGATAGATCTGCTTCAAGAGTATGTTGATGTGTTTGCTTGGTCGTATCAAGACATGCCAGGGTTGGATACCGACATTGTTGTGCACAAGCTGCCTCTGAGGGAAGAATGCCCACCAGTCAAACAGAAGTTGCGCCGAACTCGCCCAGACATGGCTATGAAAATCAAGGAAGAGGTACAAAAGCAATGGGACGCCGGGTTCCTTGCTGTGACTAGCTACCCACCGTGGGTTGCTAATATAGTACCTGTGCCTAAGAAAGATGGCAAAGTAAGAATGTGTGTTGACTACCGGGATCTGAACAGAGCCAGCCCGAAAGATGACTTCCCATTACCTCACATTGACGTATTGGTGGATAACACGGCTCAGTTCTCGGTATTCTCCTTCATGGACGGATTTTCAGGATACAATCAGATCAAGATGTCACCTGAAGACATGGAGAAGACAACATTCATCACACCTTGGGGCACGTTCTGCTACAAAGTGATGCCATTCGGGCTGAAGAATGCTGGTGCAACATATCAACGGGCTATGGTGACATTATTCCACGATATGATCCACAACGAAATAGAATGTTATGTGGATGATATGATCGCCAAGTCCCTTACAGAGGAAGATCACCTGGTAAATCTGCTCAAGTTATTCAAGCGTCTGAGGAAATACCAATTGAAGCTGAACCCCAACAAATGCACATTCGGGGTGCGATCCGGTAAGCTGCTGGGCTTTATTGTAAGCGAGAAAGGGATTGAGGTTGACCCTGACAAAGTCAAGGCTATTCAAGAAATGCCTGCACCGAAAACTGAGAAAGAAGTTCGAGGGTTCTTAGGTCGATTGAACTATATTTCCCGGTTCATATCTCACCTCACAGCAACCTGTGAACCCTTGTTCAAGCTATTAAGAAAGGAACAAACGGTCAGGTGGAACGAAGACTGCCAGAAGGCTTTTGACAAGATCAAAGAATATCTGCAAGAACCTCCAATCCTTATGCCGCCAGTTGAAGGAAGACCTCTGATCATGTACTTGACAGTATTAGAAGAATCGATGGGGTGTGTGCTGGGCCAGCATGACGAGTCTGGTCGAAAAGAGTATGCAATATACTACCTAAGCAAAAAGTTTACCGACTGTGAACAACGTTATTCACTGCTCGAGAAAACTTGCTGTGCTTTAGCGTGGGCTGCTCGCCGACTGAGACAGTATATGTTGACCCACACTACCTTATTAATCTCAAAAATGGATCCAGTTAAGTACATTTTCGAGAAGCCAGCTCTTACCGGACGGGTTGCAAGATGACAGATGATTCTCACAGAATACGACATACAGTACACCTCTCAGAAAGCCATCAAGGGCAGTGTACTATCTGAATATCTTGCTGAGCAACCCATTGATGACTACCAGCCTATGAGGTTTGACTTCCCTGATGAAGACATCATGTTCATAAAAGCAAAAGATCACGAAGAGCCCATTCACACTGAAGGGCCCAACCCGGAAGAAGAATGGACTATGATGTTTGATGGGGCTGTTAACATGAATGGCCGTGGTGTTGGTGCAGTACTCATTTCGCCAAAGGGGGTTCACATGCCTTTCTCGGCAAAACTCACTTTCAACTGCACTAACAACGAAGCTGAATACGAAGCTTGCATTATGGGTCTTGAGGAGGCCATTGACCTCAGGATCAAGACATTGACCGTGTTCGGAGATTCAGCTTTGGTAGTCAATCAAACCAACGGGAAATGGTACACCCACCAAGATCATCTGATACCTTACAGGGATTATACAAGAAGGTTATTGACTTTCTTTACAACAATCAAGCTTGAGTATATCCCTCGCGATGAGAATCAGTTTGCAGATGCTCTTGCTACCATTTCATCCATGATCAAAGTTCAAACGGCCAACTTTGTACCCCAGATTTCAGTGTCTAGACTCGATAGACCAGCATATGTATTTGCAGCGGATGTTGTAAAAGATGATAAGCCTTGGTTCCACGACATTAAGTGCTTCTTGGAGGATCAGACATACCCACCTGGGGCATCTTCCAATGATAAGAAGACTTTGAGAAGGCTTGCTGGTAGTTTCTTCCTGAATGCTGATGGGTCTTTATACAAGAGGAACTTTGACATGGTACTCCTCAGATGTGTTGACAAGACGGAAGCAGATTTGCTGATGCATGAAGTGCATGAAGGCTCTTTTGGTACCCATGCAGGAGGGCATGCCATGGCAAAGAAATTGTTAAGATCAGGCTATTACTGGATCACGATGGATGCAGACTGTTGTGCTTACGCCAGAAAATGCCATAAATGCCAGATCTATGCAGATAAGGTGCATGTGCCTCCCAATCCTTTGAACATCATGTCTTCACCATGGCCCTTTGCTATGTGGGGCATTGATATGATTGGCAAGATTGAGCCAACTGCTTCAAACGGCCACAGATTCATCTTGGTCGCCATCGACTATTTCACCAAGTGGGTTGAAGCAGCCTCCTATGCAAACGTCACAAGACAAGTGGTAGCCAGATTTCTGAAGAGAGATATCATCTGTCGATACGGAGTCCCCGAGCGAATCATTACTGATAATGGTTCCAACTTGAACAACAAAATGATGGCAGAGCTGTGCCGGGACTTCAAGATCCAACATCACAATTCTTCTCCTTACAGGCCAAAGATGAACGGCGCTGTTGAGGCGGCAAATAAGAATATCAAGAAGATTGTGCAGAAGATGGTAATCACCTACAAAGACTGGCACGAAATGCTACCATTTGCCTTGCATGGGTACCGCACATCAATCAGAACATCCACTGGGGCAACACCGTATCAACTTGTGTATGGTATGGAAGCAGTCCTACCTGTTGAAGTTGAATTACCCTCGTTACGGGTATTAATGGATGTTAAACTAAGTGAAGCAGAATGGGTACGGTCCCGATACGAACAACTGAGTCTGATCGAAGAGAAGAGATTGGCTGCAATCTGCCATGGGCAGTTATATCAGAAGAGAATGAAGAAAGCCTTCGATCAGAAAGTCAGGCACCGAGAGTACCAAGTGGGAGATCTTGTGCTGAAAAGAATCCTCCCTCCTCATACAGACCACAGGGGCAAATGGACTCCGAATTATGAAGGACCATTCGTTGTAAAGAAAGTTTTCTCCGGTGGAGCACTGATGCTCAGCACCATGGATGATGAAGATTTCCCATCCCCTGTGAATTCAGATGCAGTTAAAAAATACTTCGCATAAAATGACCCGCTGGACATAAAAACAGAATGTAAGTCCAGGCAAAAATAGGGCATCCCGGCGAGTCAAAAACAGAATAAAAGACTCGGGCAAAAGTAAGGGAAATAAATGAAAAATGTACACCCGCTGAGTTGAAAAGCCGCATTGGACAACTCAGGCAAAAATGGGTATCCCGATGGATTGAAAACCTGAAAGGGCGATCCATGCAAAATAAGGGAATAAGCGAACAACTGCATTCTGAATTCGTCTGTATCACCTACAACTTGGTAAGCTTCCAAAGGATCAAGCTTCAATCAGAATCAACTCTCTCCAGAAAGCAAGGCGAGAAGAACGTCATTGTCATACGAGTCATAGCAGAAGAGGAAGCTCCTTGAAAGCGTCGTCAACACCGCCAGCACTTTATTTCTCAATTTGTAACAATCTCCTCATTTCAGGAGATTTGTTTCTTTGACTGTATCTTGCCAATTCAGGGCACATGAATTAATAAAATCAGATTTTTCAGTCATGTTTCGTTTTCACATTTATGTTTTGCAAAGAGTTGTCTGATATCTCTAAAATATAATTGCATAAGTACAGATGCCTTTCTCTAAAAATAAAAAAAAAACACATGCTTACAGGGAATATACTTACTCTCGAAAGTACTTATCTCCTATGATGGAATCCAGTAAGGGATACCTCGGGACCTTTTGTACGTTCCATTATCTTTGCAGGATTGCAGGTATCCAGAACGCAACCTTGGGGCATGCAGGTTACGTCTCAGCAAGTAGGCGAATCATTATCAACTCGGCCTATCTTCAACATACAGCATCGAAGGTGCCCATTTCCCCAGCGGAGCTGCCAAATCAGCATACACTCAATCTCAGCATCCAAGATGCTCTATCCCCAGCTGAGTTGCCTCTTGTTGCTCTCCCCAGCTGAGTTGCCTCTCAATTCCCCAGCCAAGTTGCCATTCTTCCTCAACAGAATACAGAAATCAGGGAATCATCTCCCCACAGAGCTTCAACCTCTATCCAGAAGAGCAATGCACGGAGAAGTCACAACAGAGTACAGAAAGCTTCAACAAACCCCAGCTGGGTCCCGTATTTTCAAGATTATGTCAACCAGTGACATATATCCCCGAGCAGATACATCATTGGATCTACCAATGATCTCATCCCCAGCTGGGATGTTCATTTCAAGCAGATCATCCAGAGATCTTCGCAGCAACGGGATCCGAATCCCGGATCTGTGCCCCTTTGCGTAATCATGGCATCCGCATCATATTCATCCCCCAGAGCGTAGCATTCCGTCTAATACGGAGCATTACGGCAAAAATCAAATGCATAGCATAATCATCAGTCATGTTGTGATTTGAACGCTTGTGAATACAGATTACTTTCCCCAAGAGTCCCCACCAGAGTCCCAGCAAAAGCAGCTGCCCTTTCAAATCACAAACACCAGTATATACACCTTTTGGCACCCGTCCGTGTCATCTTTCCCCAGTAAAGTCGCCTGAACACACTCTACAAACAAAACCACCCGTACTACAGATACATCCTGACACCCGTCTGTGTCATATCCCAGCAGAAAGCCAAAGACATCCTCTTTGCACTCACATGTACTTGTATATACACCCTTTTTGACACCTGTCCGTGTCATATCCCCAGCGCAGTCGCCTAGACTTTGTATAGCAGAGACTTGTTAATATTACACTTTTCTTTCTTGGCACTCGTCCGTGTCACTTTCCCCAGCAGTTAAAACACTCATCAATACAATACAATACTCACTACTCATGGTACGCTTATACAGATACCCGTCCGTATCTTGTACACACCACCACTCGTATCCCCGCGGAGTCGACAATAGTCCTTGTTCTTTGTTAACCAGTTGGTACTCGTCCGTACCATCATCTCAGAACATTGCGTCTAGTGTTTGTTTCTACATGATACTCGTCTGTATCATAGTCTTAAGGATGCTCGTCCGCATCTTTAATCCATACACCGTGTCAAACACCTTTGTCTTCTTGAATATAGATACTCGTCCGTGTCTATTATTCCCCAGAAGAATCCTTTCAGATGCAACACTCGTCCGTGTTCTTTGTTAACCAGTTGATACTCGTCCGTATCATCATCTCTGAACATGTGTCAGTTTGTTTCTACATGATGCTCGTCCGCATCCTTAATCTATACACAATACAAAACACTTATACCCTTTTGTTTCTTGGATGTAAACGCTCGTCCGTGTTTACATTATCCCCAGTAGATCACCAACAAATTTTCTTTTTATCTAACACTCGTCCTGTGTTATGATACCCTTGAGAGCAGCCGTACCCTGCTGAGTGGTCGTCCTCCACTTCTTGATGGTCGTCCTCCATCATGCTCATCCGATGGCCGTCCCCATCGTTGATTTTTAGCAGCCGTCCCCTGCTAGGTGGTCGTCCTCCACCTCTTGATGATCGTCCTTCATCAACTTTATCCAATGGCCGTCCCCATTGTTGATTTTAGTTATCTAACACTCGTCCTGTGTTACGATAAACCTTGAGAGCAGCCGTCCCCTGCTGAGTGGTCGTCCTCCACTTCTTGATGGTCGTCCTCCATCTTGCTCGTCCGATGGCCGTCCCCATCGTTGACCTTATCTATCCGATGGCCGTCCCCATCGTTGATATTTTCGGCAGTCGTACCCTGCCAGGTGGTCGTCCTCCACCTTTGATGGCCGTCCCCATCATTTTTCTTTCTTTCCCCACAGAGCAGCCGTCCCCTGCTAGGTGATCGTCCTTCACCTTTGATGGCCGTACCCCATCATCTGTTTATTTCATTTATTCTTTAACCCGATGGCCGTCCCCGTCGTGGTCCCTTTTCCTTTTTAGCCCGATGGCCGTCCCCATCGTTGATTACTTTACCTTTATGAACTTGATGGCCGTCCCCGTCATGTTTCATTAATCCTCAGTTTTATCGTGATGGCCGTCCCCATCATGATTTTATTTTCCCCAGCTAGTCGGCCGTCCCCGTCTTAGCTTTACTTGTTTTTCCCCAGCTAGTCGGCCGTCCCCGTCTTAGCTTTACCTTTCCCCCAGCATGTCGGCCGTCCCCGTCATTGCTATTTACCCAGCAGTCGTCCTCTGCTCGACGGTCGTCCTCCGTCGCCCACACTTTACAATATACTTTATTTTCTTTTACAATCTATATCCCTTTTCTTCTTTATTCTGTGAGTGCAAATTTTGGACTGTCTTTGGTATTCAACCACAAGTTATCTTGTTTGGCCTGTTAAGCCATCGCTTACATCCTGCACAACTAACTCATGTTTGAATAGGGGCAGCTGTAAACACCCCAAATTTGCCCTCACCCATTCACACCATGGCTTGTGATCATCTCATATGCATAAACACAGTCATATCATTTCACATTTCATTTTTGATTCACTGGATAGTTTCTAAGTCATCTGCACCTAGGGTTTGTGATCTGAGCAATCCCAAAGCATCTTGAGCCATTCCAAAGGCAACCAATCAGCTCAAAGGGGTCTATGTGTGTTCATACATCATATTCTATCTCCTCAAAGTCAAGAATGCAGAGGAATCACAAGAGCTAGGGTTTGAGTGGATGCAGAGCCAGGATGAACTGCACAGTTGACTGAAAATTAGGGTTTTGGTTTCAGAGGCCATAACTCCAAATTTTTTGGTCATTCTTGTTTCCATTGATCTCTATATGGTATAGGGAGTATGCATATCAATTTTCATGAAGAAATTCCATAGGGAAGTCATCTGATCAAGAGTTGACTTTTCAGACAAGTCAGTGCAAAATCAGGGCATCTGAGGCCCCCAATGACCCAACCAATGGGTGATCTTCATCATTTTGAGTGTATATGATCTTTATTTGATCATGGAAGAAGGTTGAAGTTCATAAAAATCAAGAATTTAGGGTTTTTGCAAGTGTTGACTTTTTGGGCATAGTTGACTTTTCAAGAATGCATTATTTTAGGTCATTTTTCAAGCCTTGATTCTTGATCCAAAAATGCTTCAAATGGAAAAACTTTGGTCATGAAAGTTGTAGATCTCATCTTTCCCTTTCCAAAAATTACAAGAACATGATCTAATTCATCTTGGATCAAAAGTTATGGTTTGTTAAAGTTGGCAAAAATCACTAAAATTCAAGTTATGCACCAAATGGAAATTTTGCAAAACCTTGGACCAATGCATCATGTGACCTCTAATCCATTTCAAACCATTACTTAAACATTCTATGAGCCTAAAAAATCAGAATTGGACCAAGTTTCCCCATGGTTTGGTTTGTGTAACAAGGATTTCTCACATGTGAACCAAAGTACAACAACTTGCAAAACCACTCATCATGCTTCCTACAACTTGTGACCTTGGATGCTGACCTTGCTAGCTCACTCACCATCCCATGCTGCGCAGCCCCTAGGCTTTGTACCAAGCTAGCACTTCACCATACCTCTCTTACACAATTTTTGACTTTTTGCAAAAGGCAACTTACCAATCAATAAAGCACATGTCTTGTCAACTGACCAATGAGAGAGAGTTATGTGGACAATTTGCTGACCATAACACACTTCAAGCAAGGCTGAAAACACTTCATTCACAACATACACAAAAACTCACCATTTTGCAAGTTCCTTCGAATTCCTCTCCACAGCCACAAAACACTAAAACTTTTCCCTCCATTCAACTCACCATGTATCACTGAGTAGAAACCACCCAAAGCACAAGCCTGAAATAGCCAGATTACTCCATAACCATTTCTCACCCCAAGCTGCAAGTTCCTTCGAAACTCTTGCCACAACTTGCAAACACACAAACAAACACCATAGACCTTCTCCAGTCACCCTCAGGATCATAAACAACCCCTCACCATGACCTGAAAGTGCCTATTTCACCATTGCCATTTCTGATCAAGCTTGAACAGAAGCTTTCGAAACTCATCAACCATCCAACTTAAACTCCATTTGAGCATTCAAACATCATCAAGAGGTTCTAAGGAGTAGATTGCACAAGGAGAGGTGGCCAGAAAGTTCCTAAACTGAAAGCTTCAAATCTCAGGTAGCTCGAAAATTATTTTTCCAGAAATCATTTTTCTTGTTACAAACTTGTTCTTTGTGTTGTCCTGATCATCCTGATGTTCTTAGTTTTTGAAATGGTGATGAAATGAGCATTTAATTTCTCTCTGAAACCTGCGTGCCCTAGTTTTCTTTTTCTTCGATTCAGTTGATTTAGGAAACATAAATTTGTTTTGATTGGGGGTTTTGATTCGTGAGCTTGTGGGAATCATTTCTGGGTTCTTAGAATTCATTTTAGATGCGTATGGAGTGAGTTAGGGATTTTGATTGAACGGAGAAGATGACCGGAACACTGTTCCGGTCATCTGAGAGTGTTTAACGGCGTAATTAGGGCATAAGCATTTAATTAGCTGATTTTGAATCTGAGCCGTGAGATGTGGCGCGCAGTCAACTCCCGCGCGTGTGAGTTTGAATCTCCACCCTAGGATGTGCTGACTTCTCATTAATTCATTTTAAATTCATTTATTTTCATTTTCCTTTCATTTGTTTTGCATAATTATTTAAAAATAGCAAAAATGTCTTAAAAATTATGAAACTTTTTCATGAAAGTTTTATTAATTTTTAAGACCCAAAAATATTTTCATTTTATTTTTTATCATTAAAAAAGTATTTTTAAATATTTAAAAGATTATTTTTAATTGATCAATGAGAATTAATTAATTAAAAATACTTTTAGGTATTTGAAAATTACAAAAAAATTCATGAAATGTTCTAAGACATTTAGAAACATTGTCCAACCTTCAAACCAAATTTCTTTTTTGATCTTGATGCATTTTAAGAATTTTTCATTGAATTAAATCATTTTTTATGCATTATTTTGATCATGGATTCAAAAATTCATTTCTGCCTATTGGTGAAGGTTGTGACATTGATTCTTTTTGCTTTGTCTTGTGTTTAACATGTAGTTTCTAGGGTAAAAAGGCCATGAATTGTTCTTGCATTTTCAAATTGTTTGGCATTTGTTTTGTTAAGAACCCCTAAAAACCCTAATAACTTGCAAAAATCATAACTTGAGTTTGGTTGAGAGTTGAGAGTTCCCCTTTGGGCAGTGGTTTAGTATAGGTTTAGGGTTTCTTTGAATACCATTTTCCATTTTTTTATCATGAGGTTTGCTTCTGTTTTGGGTTTTTGTTTGATGTTTGATCCATAAACCCTAATTTGGGCTTTCTTTTGCATCTTTCTTGCATTCTCTTGCATAACATGACTTATCTTTGCATTTTGTGCATGCTTATGATTCATTTGACATCTTAAGACATGTAGAAAGCATCTTTGATCATTGCATCTCATGTTTGCCATGTCATTTGTCTTGTATGTTTCATAACATTTCATGCTTGTTCATGCTCCTTAGCTTGCATCATTTACATTCATAACCTTGTATGAACATCCCCATTGTCTTGCCTCATGTTTGCAGCACTTCATAACATCATAATCATCATCAACATGCTTCTGGTCTTGCTTTGCATCATATCATTTCATCTCATCTTGCATTGCATTGCATTTCCTTTCTAACATTGCAGGTGGTAAGTAAACTTGAGAAGTGGATTTGCCTTCACTTCTCATAACTTTTCTTTTCATCTCTCTTGCATCCATTGCTGCATTTATATATGTGTTTGAGTTTGAGCTTGCTCATTCTTCTTCTTCCCACTTTCTTTCTTCAAGTGACTTGACTTCTTGAATGAAGCAAGTCACTTTGCTTCTCTTGATCTTGTTCATCTGCTTCCTGGTGGCTCCTTTGAAGATTTCTCTTGAAAACCTCACAAACCTTAGGACCAACCAAGCATGACAATGAATTAGGGTTTTGATTAGTTCCCCCATAGTTTTTACCTTTGTGTCTCTCCTTGAGTCTTCTCTTCTCATCTCATAATCAGGGACTAAACCCTAAAGGCTTTAAGACTTTGTGATTAAGCTTATGCCTGCATCCTTCTCTTAGGATGGAGTGTATAACTTTAATCCTAAGTATTAAACCCTTAAGGTGTTTAAATCTCTTAATCAATCCATCTAATAATTATCAAGACATTACACTTGTAACTTGGGCCTTGCATTAGGGTTCTAATTCTTCCTTAAGTGGTTAAGAAGGACTAACCCTAGTGTTAATGGACAAGTCCCCCTCAAGTTGTCTTACAAATCATAAAAAACACTTCATCATCATATCATTAACTAAAATCCACTTAATAAAGGTTTGTTTTGTCATGGGTTTAATCCCTAATCATGGATTAAGTTGAGGAGTCTTCCTCAGCTTAAACATTCTCATCTATTATCCTTCTTTTAGGATGGTGTAATGGGTCTGTTTAATCCTTGATTATGGCTTAACCTCATTACTCAACACTAAACAAAAACACCAAAAACATCTAAATAATCACAAGCAGGTTAATGATCTTAATCCTACACCAAAGGTGATTAAGTGTGAGAATCTGACTTCACACTTAAGGTATTCTCATTACCCCTAATCAGAGGGAAGATGTGATGAGTTTACTAAATCCATTGGTTTAGACTTAAGCTCATTATCTTATGACAAACTCCAAAAAGCAATAAAAGACTGAAAACTCAAAAACAAACGATAATCGTCTCCTTCGGGATTCTTTTCTCATCACACTCACTCACAATCGAGAACTCGCTTCTTCCGTCTAATGCAAGACAGTTTGCATCTGTGCCAGACAGATCATACACTTGAGCATAGGCAAGTAAGCAGTTCACAAGTCAATTCATCTTTCAGTCTCTTTGGGTCGAACTACGGTGTTCTGACTTCCTCATTGCACGAGAGGATACGTAGGCATAACTTAACAGTTATCGAACAAAAGTCTCTGTATATTCCCCCTCTTTCCAGCTTCATTCTTTAGCCTCATTATCATGAGCAGTTCTTTTTTCATTCTCACACTGACACTTTCATACTTCATATCATTCATACACTTTAAACTGACACCTGTACATTTTGCTTTCCAGCCATTTTACACACAGATTGCACTGACACTACCCCTTTAAAACACAAATCTTTTAAGCGTGGATCCCGTCGAGTACGGCGGACAATCTGGGTGCTAATACCTTCCCAGGTTGTAACCAACCCCCTTTCTCAGTCTCTCTGGTTCGCAAACCGTCTTATCCATCTTTTTCTAGGCCTATGCAGCATTGCCTTTCCTCCGGGATAAAAATGCCTAGCTGGCGACTCTATTCATCCTCCAGTGAGTTCACGGCTGTGTGTTCTCACTGTTCCCTTCGCCGACCGTTCGCGTCTGTACCTTCATATGACCCGGTGTCACTTGTCGGGAGCGACAACAAGCTGCCTCTGAAAGAAGACTGCCCACCAGTAAAACAGAAGCTGCGCCGTACTCGCTCAGATATGGCAATGAAGATAAAAGAAGAGGTACAAAAACAGTGGGACGCCGGTTTCCTTGCTGTGACTAGTTACCCGCCGTGGGTTGCTAACATTGTACTTGTGCCTAAGAAGGATGGCAAGGTGAGGATGTGTGTGGATTACCGGGACCTGAACAGAGCTAGCCCGAAAGATGACTTCCCTTTACCTCACATTGATGTATTGGTTGATAATACGGCTCAGTTCTCGGTGTTCTCCTTCATGGATGGATTTTCAGGATACAATCAGATTAAAATGTCACCTGAAGACATGGAGAAGACAACTTTCATCACACCCTGGGGGACGTTCTGTTATAAGGTGATGTCATTCGGATTGAAGAACGCGGGTGCCACTTATCAACGGGCTATGGTAACATTATTCCACGACATGATCCATAAAGAAATTGAATGTTATGTGGATGACATGATTGCCAAGTCCCGTACAGAAGAAGACCACCTGGTGAATCTGTTGAAGCTATTCAAGCGTCTGAGGAAGTACCAATTGAAGTTAAACCCCAACAAATACACATTCGGGGTGCGGTCCGGTAAGCTGCTGGGATTTATTGTAAGTGAGAAAGGGATTGAAATTGACCCTGATAAAGTTAAAGCCATTCAAGAAATGCCCGCACCAAAGACTGAGAAAGAAGTTTGAGGGTTCCTAGGTAGATTGAACTACATTTCAAGGTTCATATCTCACCTCACAGCAACCTGTGAACCCTTATTTAAGATGCTAAGAAAAGAACAAACGGTCAGGTGGAACGAAGACTGCTAAAAGGCTTTTGACAAGATCAAGGAATATTTACAAGAGCCTCCAATCCTTATTCCTCCGGTTGAAGGAAGACCTCTAATCATGTACTTGACAGTACTAGAAGAGTCAATGGGGTGTGTGTTGGGCCAACATGACGATTCTGGTCGAAAAGAGTATGCAATATACTACCTGAGCAAAAAGTTTACCGACTGTGAACAACGTTATTCACTGCTCAAGAAAACTTGTTGTGCTTTAGCGTGGGCTGCTCGCCGACTGAGACAGTATATGTTGACCCACACCACCTTATTAATCTCAAAGATGGACCCGGTCAAGTACATATTTGAGAAGCCGGCACTTACCAGACGGGTTGCAAGATGGCAAATGATCCTCACAGAATATGACATCCAATACAAATCTCAGAAAGCCATCAAAGGCAGTGTATTCTCTGATTATCTTGCTGAGCAACCCATTGATGTTTACCAGCCTATGAGATTCGACTTCCCTGATGAAGACATCATGTTCATAAAAGCAAAAGATCATGAAGAGCCTATTCACACTGAAGGGCCTGACCCAGAGGAAGAATGGACTATGATGTTTGATGGGGCTATTAATATGAATGGTCGTGGTGTTGGTGCGATACTCATTACACCTAAGGGAGTTCACATGCCTTTCTCGGCAAAACTCACCTTTAACTGCACTAACAACGAAGCTGAATACGAAGCTTGTATTATGGGTCTTGAGGAAGCCATTGACCTCAGGATCAAGACTTTAACTGTGTTCGGAGATTCAGCTCTGGTAATTAATCAAACCAACGGCAAGTGGTACACTCACCAGGATCATCTGATACCTTATCGGGATTATACAAGGAGGTTATTGACTTTCTTCACAACGGTCAAGCTTGAGTATATCCCCCGGGATGAAAATCAGTTTGCAGATGCTCTGGCTACCATTTCATCCATGATCAAAGTTCAAGCTGCCAACTTTGTGCCTCGGATTTCAGTATCCAGACTTGACAGAACGACATACGTGTTTTCAGCAAATGTTGTTAAAGATGATAAGCCTTGGTTCCATGACATCAAATGCTTCTTGGAGGATCAAACATACCTGTCGCTCCCGACAAATGAAACAGGGTCAGATGAAGGTACAGACGCGAACGGTCGGCGAAAGGGACAATGAGAACACACAGCCGTGAACTCACTGGAGAATGAATAGAGTCGCCAGCTAGGCATTTTTATCCCGGAGGAAAGGCAATGCTGCATAAGCCTAGAAAAAGATGGATAAGACGGTTGCGAACCAGAGAGACTGAGAAAGGGGGTTGGTTACAACCTGGGAAGGTATTAGCACCCAGATTGTCCGCCGTACTCGACGGGATCCACGCTTAAAAGATTTGTGTTTTAAAGGGGTAGTGTCAGTGCAATTTGTGTGTAAAAGAGCTGGAAAGGAATGTACAGGTGTCAGTGTAAAGAAATGTGATGTGAAGTATGAAAGTGTCAGTGTAAGAAAGGAGTGAAATGCTCATGACAATGAGGCTAAGAGAAAGATGCTGGAAAGAGGGGGAATGTACAGAGACTTTTGTTCTATAACTGTTAAGTTATGCCTACGTATCCTCTCGTGCAATGAGGAAGTCAGAACACCGTAGTTCGACCCAAAGAGACTGAAAGGTGAATTGACTGATGAACTGCTTGCTTGTCAATGCTCAAGTGTATGACCTGTCTGGCTCAGATGCAAACTGTCTTGCATTAGACGGAAGAAGCAAGTTCTTGATTGTGAGTGAAGGTGATGAGAAAAGAATCCCGAAGGAGACGATTATTGTTTGTTTTTGTGTTTTCAGTCTTTTATTGCTTTTGAAAATTTGTCATAAGTTAATGAGCTTAAGCCTAAACCAATGGATTTAGTAAACTCATCACATCTTCCCTCTGATTAGGGGTAATGAGAATACTTTAAGTGTGAAGTCAGATTCTCACACTTAATCACCTTTGATGCAGGATTAAGATCATTAACCTACTTGTGATTATTTAGATGTTTTTGTTGTTTTTGTCTAGTGTTGAGTAATGAGGTTAAGCCATAATCAAGGATTAAACAGACCCATTACACTATCCTAAAAGAAGGATAATAGATGAGGATGTTTAAGCTGAGGAAAACTCCTCAACTTAATCCATGATTAGGGATTAAACCCATGACAAAACAAGCCTTTGATTAAGTGGATTTTAGTTAATGATATGATGATGAAGTGAATTTTATTGTTTGTAAGACAACTTGAGGGGGACTTGTCCATTAACACTAGGGTTAGTCCTTCTTAACCAATTAAGGAAGAATTAGAACCCCAATGCAAGGCCCAAGTTACAAGTAATGTCTTGATACTTATTAAGTGAATTGATTAAGAGATTTAAACACATAAAGGGTTCAAGACTTAGGATTAAAGTTATACACTCCATCCTAAGAGAAGGATGCAGGCATAACCCTAATCACAAAGCCTTAAAGCCTTTAGGGTTTAGTCCCTGATTATGAGATGAGAAGAGGAGACTCAAAAGAGACACAAAGGTAAAACTATGAGGGGAGAATAATCAAGACCCTAATTCATTATCATGCTTGGTTGGTCCTAAGGTTTGTGAGGTTTGCAAGAACAATCTTCAGAGGAGCCACCAGGAAGCAGATGAATAAGATCAAGAGAAGCAAAGTGACTTGCTTCATTCAAGAAGTCAAGTCACTTGAAGAAAGAAAGTGGGAGGAAGAAAAATGAGCAAGCTCAAACTCAAACACATATAAGGATGCAACAATGGATGCAAGAGAGATGAAAAGAAAAGGTATGAGAAGTGAAGGCAAATTCACTTCTCAAGTTTACTTACCACCTGAAATGTTAGAAAGAAATGCAATGCAATGCAAGATGAGATGAAATGGTATGATGATAAGCAAAACCAGAAGCATGTTGATGATGATTATGATGTTATGAGGTGCTGCAAACATGAGGCAAGACATGGAGATGTTCATACAAGATCATGAATGCAAATGATGCAAGCTAAAGAGCATGAACAAGCATGAAATGTTATGAAGCATATAAGGCAAATGACATGGCAAATATGTAATGCAATGATCAAACATGCTTTCTATATGTCTTAAGATGCCAAATGAATCACAAGAATGCACAAAATGCAAAGACAAGTCATGTTATGCAAGGAAATGCAAGAAGGATACAAGAGAAAGCCCAAATTAGGGTTCATGGATCAAACATCAAACAAAAATCCAAAACAGAAACAAAACCCTAAGATAAAAAATGGAAAATGACATCCAAGGAAACCCTAAACCTATAATGAACCACTGCCCAAAGGGGAGCTCTCAACTCTCAACCAAACTCAAGTTATGAATTTTCTAAGTTATTAGGGTTTTTAGGGTTCTTAACAAAATAAATGCCAAACAAATAGAAAATGCAAGATCAAATCATGGCTATTTTACCCTAGAAACTACATGCTAAACACAAATCAAAGCAAAAAGAATCAATGTCTCAACCTTCTCCAATAGGCAGAAGTGAATTTTTGAACTTGGGATCAAATTGATGCATAAAAAATGATTTAATTCAATGAAAAATTCTTAAAATGCATCAAGATCAAAAAAGAAATTTGGTTTGAAGGTTGGACAATGTTTCTAAATGTCTTAGAACATTTCATGAATTTTTTTGTAATTTTTAAATACCTAAAAGTATTTTTAATTAATTAATTCCCATTAATCAATTAAAAATAACCTTTTAAATATTTAAAAATACCTTTTTTAATGATAAAAATAAAATAAAAATGTTTTTGTGTCATAAAAATTATTAAAACTCAGAGGAAAAAGTTTCATAATTTTTATGTATTTTTTACTATTTTAAATAAATTGTGCAAGTTAAATGAAAAGAAAATGAATTAAAATAAATGAAAATGAAAAGTAATCTGATCCAATGATCCAGATTCAAAGTTGAAATGAAAAGGTTGACTGGCGCGCTAATGAATGGCCTAGATTTCACTTCAGCTAATTTTGATTTACGAATTAAATAATCCAGATTAAGAAAAGTCAACTGGGATTAGGGCATAATGGGATGATCCTGGGCGTCCAAACACGCGCGAGTCAACACATCCAAGGGACCAAATTCAAACTTCATTAAACACAGGGATTAAACCCTAATCATTTTCAGGTGGCCGGAGAAGACCTCCGGTCGTCTTCTCCGGTGGGAAGTCCACCTGAAAATCTCCAAAACCTCTCAAAACGCATCAAAAATAAAAACCAAACACACCAAACTGGTTCCCATGACCCCCTGAATCAAAACCCTAAGTCATAACAAATTTATTCTTCCTGGAATTCATGAATCGAGCAAAACAAATTTTAGGGCAAACCAGTTTCAGAGACAAATTAAATGCTTATTTCATCACCATTTCAAAAACTAAAAACATCAGGATGATCAGGACAACACAAAGAACAAGTTTGTAACAAGAAAAATGATTTCTGGAAAAAATAATTTTCAAGCTACCTGAGATTTGAAGCTTTCAGTTTGAGGACTTTCTGGCCACTTCTCTTTGTGCAAACTGCTCCACTTGGTCCCCAGAAGATGTTTGAATGCTCAAAGAGAGTTTAAGTTGGCTGGTTGATGAGTTTCGAAAGCTCCTGCTCAAGCTTGATCAGAAATGGCAATGGTGTTTCTGGAGGTTTCAGGTCATGGTGATGGGTTCTATGTGATCCTGAGGATGGATGGAGAAGGTCTGGAGTGTTTGTTTGTGTGTTTGTGAGCTAGGATGAGAGTTTCGAATGAAACTGCAGAGTGA
The DNA here is from genome assembly GCA_963966055.1 of Lathyrus aphaca. Lineage (NCBI taxonomy): Eukaryota > Viridiplantae > Streptophyta > Magnoliopsida > Fabales > Fabaceae > Lathyrus > Lathyrus aphaca. The sequence goes on along the minus strand of OZ014520.1, from coordinate 64,687,311 downwards.
GGTGAGGAATGGCAATGGAGTGTTCAGGTTGTTTCAGGCCTGGTTCTTGGTTGCTGGGTGGTCTATGGAGTGAGGTGAGATGATTGGTGAAGATGGCTTGAGTGTTTGATGGCTGAGCAGAGGGATTCGAAGCAAAATGCAAATGAGAGTGTTTTTGTGAATGTTGTGAATGAATGAGTTTCAGCCTTGCCTTGTACATGAAATGGCTTGCAAAATGATAATGTATTTTAATCCTATAGGTCAGATGATGTGACCTGGCCTATAGTGATTGGTAAGTTTGCTTTTGCAAAAAGTCAAGTTTTGTGTAAGGCAAGCATGGCTCATGATCTAGGCAAGTACATGGCATGGGCTGCGCAGCAAAGGGTGAGGTGAGAGGCTAGCCAAAGTCAGCATCCAATGTCATAGTTTGTAGGAAGTGAAATGAGTGGTTTTGCAACTTGTTGCTTTATGGTTCCCATGAAAGAAAATCTTGTTACATGAACCAAAACATGAAGGAAACTTGGTCCAATTCTGATTTTTTAGGCTCATAGAATGTTTATGTAATGGTTTGAAATGAACTAGAGGTCACATAATGCATTGGTTCATGACTTTGCAAAATTTCCATTTGAAGCATGCCTTGAAAAATAATGATTTTAGCCAACTTTGTATTGCCATAACTTTTGATCCAAGAAGGGTTTGATCATGTTCTTGTACTTTTTGAAAAGGGAAAGATGAGATCTACAACTTTCATGACCAAAGTTTTTCCATTTGAAGCCTTTTTGGATCAAGAATCAAGGCTTGAAAAATGACTTAAAATGATGCATTCTTGAAAAGTCAACTATGCCCAAAAAGTCAACATTTGCAAAAACCCTAAATTCTTGATTTCTATGAACTTCAACCTTCTTCCATGATCAAATAAAGATCATATACACTCAAAATGATGAAGATCACCCATTGGTTGGGTCATTGGGGGCCTCAGATGCCCTGATTTTGCACTGACTTGTCTGAAAAGTCAACCCTTGATCAGATGACTTCCCCATGGAATTTCTTCATGAAAATTGATGTGCATACTCCCTATACCATATAGAGACCAATGGAAACAAGAATGAACAAAAAAATTGGAGTTATGGCCTCTGAAACCAAAACCCTAATTTTCAGTCAACTGTGCAGTTCATCCTGGCTCTGCACCCACTCAAACCCTAGTTCTTGTGATTCCTCTGCAATTTTGACTTTGAGGATATGAAATATGATATAAGAACACACATGGACCCCTTTAAGTTGATTGGTGGCCTTTGGAATGGCTCAAGAAGCTTTGGGATTGCTCAGATCACAAACCCTAGGTGCAGATGCCTTAGAAACTATGCAGTGAAACAAAAGTGAGATATGAGATGATATGTTTGTGTTTATGCATATGAGATGATCACAAGCCATGGTGTGAATGGGTGAGGGCAAATTTGGGGTGTTTACAGCTGCCCCTATTCAAACATGAGTTAGCTGTGCGGGTTGTAAGCGACGGCTTAACAAGCAAACAAGATAACTTGTGGTTGAATACCAGAGACAATCCAAAATTTGCACTCACAGAATGAAGAAGAAAAGGGATATAGATTGTAAAAGGAAATAAAGTATATTGTAAAGGTGCGGAAAACAAAGCGATGACGGGGACGGCCGACATGCTGGGGATAGAAGGTAAAGCCAAGACGGGGACGGCCGACTAGCTGGGGAAATAAAATCATGATGGGGACGGCCATCAAGATAAAGCTGTAAAATTCTCTGAGGTTTTAATGAAACATGACGGGGATGGCCATCAGGTTCACAAAGGTAAAGCAAACAACGATGGGGACGGCCATCGGGCTAAAAAGGAAAAGGGACCACGACGGGGACGGCCATCGGGTTAAAGAATAAATGAAATAAACAGATGATGGGGTACGGCCATCAAAGGTGAAGGACGATCACCTAGCAGGGGACGGCTGCTCTGTTGGGGATAAAAGAAATATGATGGGGACGGCCATCAAAGGTGGAGGACGACCACCTGGCAGGGTACGGCTGCCGAAATTAACAACGATGGGGACGGCCATCGGATAGAAAAGGTCAACGATGGGGACGACCATCGGACGAGCATGATGGAGGACGACCATCAAGAAGTGGAGGACGACCACTTAGCAGGGGACGGCTGCTCTCAAGGTTTGTCATGACATAGGACGAATGTCAGATAACCAAAATCAACAATGGGGACGGCCATTGGATAGAATGATGAAGGACGATCATCAAAAGGTGGAGGACGACCACCTAGCAGGGGACGGCTGCTAAAAAATATCAACGATGGGGACGGCCATCGGATGAGCATGATGGAGGACGACCATCAAGAAGTGGAGGACGACCACTCAGCAGGGTACGGCTGCTCTCAAAGGTATCATAACACAGGACGAGTGTTAGATAAAAAGAAAATTTGTTGGTGATCTACTGGGGATATAGTAAACACGGACGAGCGTTTACATCCAAGAAACAAAAGGTATAAGTGTTTGGTATTGTGTATAGATTAAAGATGCGGACGAGCATCCTTAAGACTATGATACGGACGAGTATCACGTAGAAACAAACTGACACATGTTCAGAGATGATGATACGGACGAGTATCAACTGGTTAACAAAGAACACAGACGAGTGTTGCATCTGAAAGGACTCTTCTGGGGAAAAGTAGATACGGACGAGTATCTATATCCAAGAAGACATAAGTGTTTGACACGGTGTATGGATTAAAGATGCGGACGAGCATCCCTAAGACTATGATACGGACGAGTATCACGTAGAAACAAACATTAGACGCAATGTTCTGAGATGATGGTACGGACGAGTACCAACTGGTTAACAAAGAACAAAGACTACTGTCGAATCTGTGGGGATATGAGTGACGGTGTATACAAGATACGGACGAGTATCTGTATAAGTGTACCATGAGTAATGAGCATTGTATTGTATAGATGAATGTTAACTGCCGGGGACAGTGACACGGACGAGTGCCAAAAGGGAAAAGTATAATATTAACAAGCGTATGGGTGATGAAAGTGTAAGCGACTGCGCAGGGGATATGACACGGACGGGTGTCAAGAAAAGTGCATATAAGTATATGTGAGTGCAAAGAGGATGTCTTTGGCTTTCTGCTGGTGTTTTGACACGGACGGGTGTCAGGTAGTATCTGAAATACGGGGGTCTTGTTTGTAAAGAGTGTTCAGGCGACTTTACTGGGGAAAGATGACACGGACGGGTGCCAAAAGGAGTATATACTGGTGTTTGTGGTTTGAGAGGCAACTGTTTTTGCCGGGGACTCTGGTGGGGATTTTTCTGTGTATTGTATTCTGTATAATGACAGGTTGTCAATGTTTACAAGTGTTCAACTCACAACATGACTTATGATTATGCTATGCGTTTGATTTTTGCCGTAATGCTCCGTATTAGACGGAATGCTACGCTCTGAGGGGATAGTATGATGCGAATGCTATGATTATGCAAAGGGGCACAGATCCGGGATTCGGATCCCATTGCTGCGAAGATCTCTGGATGATCTGCTTGAAGTGAACATCCCAGCTGGGGATGAGATCATTGGTAGATCTAATGATGTATCTGCTTGGGGATATAGGTCACTGATTGACATATCCTTATAATATGGGACCCAGCTGGGGTTTGTAGAAGCTTTCTCCCTCTCTGTTGTGATCTTCCTGCGCTGCTCTTCTGGATAGGGGCTGACGATTCTGTGGGGAGATGATTCCCTGATTTCTGCATTCTGCTGAGGAAGAATGGCTGGTACTACAGCTGGGGGAGAGTAACGAGAGGCAACTCGGCTGGGGAGAAAACATCCGGAGTGTTAAGCCTGTTAGTTGATTCGGCAACTTTGCTGGGGAAAGCAATGGGGAGCAACTCAGCTGGGGATAGAGCATCTCGGATGCTGATATCTTTTGTTGATTAGCCAGCTTGCTGAGATGTAACTTGCATGCCCCAAGTTGCGTTCTGGATACCTGCAATCCTGCAAAGATAATGGAACGTACAAAAGGTCCCGAGGTATCCCTTACTGGATTCCGTCATAGGAGTTAAGTACCTTCGAGAATAATCACATTCCCTGTAAGCATGTGTTTTTATTTTTAGAGAAAGGCATCTGTACTTATGCAATTGTATTTTTAGAGATATCAGACAACTCTTTGCAAAACATAAATGTAAAAACGAAACATGACCGAAAATCTGATTTTATTAATTCATGTGCCCTGAATTGGCAAGATACAGTCAAGGAAACATATCTCCTGAAATGAAGAGATTGTTACAAATTGAGAAACAAAATGCTGGCGATGCTGACGACGCTTTCAAGGAGCTTCCCCTTCTGCTATGACTCGTATGACAATGACGTTATTCTCGTCTTGCTTTCTGGAGAGAGTTGATTCTGATTGAAGCTTGATCCTTTGTAGCTTACTAAGTTATAGGTGATACAGACGAATTCAGAGTGCAGTTGTTCGCTTATTCCCTTATTTTGCATGGATCGCCCTTTCGGGTTTTCAATCCATCGGGATACCCATTTTTGCCTGAGCTGTCCAATGCGGCTTTTCAACTCAGCGGGTGTACATTTTTCATTTATTTCCCTTATTTTTGCCCGAGTCTTTTATTCTGTTTTTTTTTTGACTCGCCGGGATGCCCTATTTTTGCCTGGACTTACATTCTGTTTTTATGTCCAGCGGGTCATTTTATGCGAAGTATTTTTTAACTGCATCTGAATTCACAGGGGACGGGAAATCTTCACCATCCATGGTGCTGAGCATCAGTGCTCCACCGGAGAAAACTTTCTTTACCACGAATGGTCCTTCATAGTTTGAAGTCCATTTTCCCATGTGGTCTGTATGAGGAGGGAGGATTCTTTTCAACACAAGATCCCCTACTTGGTACTCTCGGTGTCTGACTTTCTGATCGAAGGCTCTCTTCATTCTCTTCTGATATAGCTGTCCATGACAGATTGCAGCCAATCTTTTCTCTTCGATCAAACTCAGTTGTTCGAATCGGGACCGAACCCATTCTGCTTCACTCAGTTTAACATCCATTAATACCCGTAGGGAGGGTAATTCAACTTCAACAGGTAGGACTGCTTCCATACCATACACAAGCTGATACGGTGTTGCCCCAGTGGATGTTCTGATTGACGTGCGATACCCATGCAAGGCAAACGGTAGCATTTCATGCCAGTCTTTGTAAGTGACTACCATCTTCTGCATAATCTTCTTGATATTCTTATTTGCTGCCTCAACAGCGCCATTCATCTTTGGCCTGTAAGGAGAAGAATTGTGATGTTGGATCTTGAAGTCCCGGCATAACTCTGCCATCATTTTGTTGTTTAGATTGGAACCATTATCAGTAATGATTCGCTCGGGCACTCCATACCGACAGATGATATCTCTCTTCAGAAATCTGGCTACCACTTGTCTTGTAACATTTGCATATGAGGCTGCTTCAACCCACTTGGTGAAATAGTCAATGGCGACCAGGATGAATCTGTGGCCGTTCGAAGCAGTTGGCTCAATCTTGCCAATCATATCAATGCCCCACATGGCAAAGGGACATGGTGAAGACATGATGTTCAAAGGGTTGGGAGGCACATGCACCTTATCTGCGTAGATCTGGCATTTGTGGCACTTTCTGGCATAAGCACAACAGTCTGCATCCATTGTGATCCAGTAATAGCCTGATCTTAACAACTTTTTAGCCATGGCATGCCCTCCTGCATGGGTACCAAAAGAGCCTTCATGCACTTCATGCATCAACAAATCTGCTTCCGTCTTGTCAACACATCTGAGGAGTACCATGTCAAAGTTCCGCTTATATAAAGACCCATCAGTGTTCAGGAAGAAACTACCAGCAAGCCTCCTCAAAGTCTTCTTATCATTGGAAGATGCCCCAGGTGGGTATGTTTGATCCTCCAAGAAGCACTTGATGTCATGAAACCAAGGCTTATCATCCTTGACAACATCTGCTGCGAATACATATGCTGGTCTATCAAGTCTAGACACTGAAATCTGAGGTACAAAGTTGGCGGCTTGAACTTTGATCATGGACGAAATGGTAGCAAGAGCATCTGCAAACTGGTTCTCGTCCCGAGGGATATACTCAAGCTTGACTGTTGTGAAGAAAGTCAATAACCTTCTTGTATAATCCCTGTAAGGTATCAGATGATCCTGGTGGGTGTACCATTTTCCGTTGGTTTGATTGACTACCAAAGCTGAATCTCCGAATATGGTCAATGTTTTGATCCTGAGGTCAATGGCTTCCTCAAGACCCATAATGCAAGCTTCGTATTCAGCTTCGTTGTTAGTGCAGTTGAAAGTGAGTTTTGCCGAGAAAGGCATGTGAACTCCTTTAGGTGTAATGAGTACTGCACCAACACCACGACCATTCAAGTTAACAGCCCCATCAAACATCATAGTCCATTCTTCTTCTGGGTCAGGCCCTTCAGTGTGAATAGGCTCTTCATGATCTTTTGATTTAATGAACATGATGTCTTCATCAGGGAAGTCGAACCTCATAGGCTGGTAGTCATCAATGGGTTGCTCAGCAAGATATTCAGATAGTACACTGCCCTTGATGGCTTTCTGAGATGTGTACTGTATGTCGTATTCTGTGAGAATCATCTGCCATCTTGCAACCCGTCCGGTAAGAGCTGGCTTCTCGAAAATGTACTTAACTGGATCCATTTTTGAGATTAATAAGGTAGTGTGGGTCAGCATATACTGTCTTAGTCGGCGAGCAGCCCACGCTAAAGCACAGCAAGTTTTCTCGAGCAGTGAATAACGTTGTTCACAGTCGGTAAACTTTTTGCTTAGGTAGTATATTGCATACTCTTTTCGACCAGACTCGTCATGCTGGCCCAGCACACACCCCATTGACTCTTCTAATACTGTCAAGTACATAATCAGAGGTCTTCCTTCGACTGGAGGCATGAGGATTGGAGGTTCTTGCAAATACTCCTTGATCTTGTCAAAAGCTTTCTGGCAATCTTCGTTCCACCTGACCGTTTGTTCTTTTCTTAGCAACTTGAACAAGGGTTCACAGGTTGCTGTGAGGTGAGATATGAACCTTGAAATGTAGTTCAATCGACCTAAGAACCCTCAAACTTCTTTCTCAGTCCTCGGTGCAGGCATCTCTTGAATAGCCTTGACTTTATCAGGGTCAACTTCAATCCCTTTCTCGCTTACGATAAAACCCAGCAACTTACCAGATCGCACCCCAAATGTGCATTTGTTGGGGTTCAACTTCAGTTGATACTTTCTCAGACGCTTGAACAACTTGAGCAGATTCACCAGATGATCTTCTTCAGTAAGGGACTTGGCAATCATATCATCCACATAACATTCTATTTCTTTGTGGATCATATCGTGGAATAATGTTACCATAGCCCGTTGATACGTTGCACCGGCATTCTTGAGCCCAAATGGCATCACTTTGTAACAGAACGTGCCCCAAGGTGTAATGAATGTTGTCTTTTCCATGTCTTCAGGTGACATCTTGATCTGGTTATATCCTGAAAATCCATCCATGAAGGAGAATACCGAGAACTGAGCCGTGTTATCAACCAATACGTCAATGTGAGGTAATGGGAAATCATCCTTCGGGCTGGCTCTGTTCAGATCCCGGTAATCAACACACATTCTAACTTTTCCGTCCTTCTTAGGCACAGGTACGATGTTAGCAACCCACGGCGGATAGCTAGTCACAGCAAGGAACCCGGCGTCCCATTGCTTTTGTACCTCTTCTTTGATTTTCATAGCCATGTCTGGGCGAGTTCGGCGCAACTTCTGTTTGACCGGTGGGCATTCTTCCCTCAGAGGCAGCTTGTGCACAACTATATCGGTATCCAACCCTGGCATATCTTGATACGACCAAGCAAACACATCAACATACTCTTGAAGCAGATCTATCAGTTGTCTCTTTACTGAGTCTTGCAGGCAGGCCCCGATTTTAACCTCTTTCACGTCTTCCTCCGTACCAAGATTAATCACTTCAATCTCCTCCTGGTGAGGAGTAATAACCTTTTCCTCTTGTCTCAACAACCTGGCTAGCTCTTCAGGAAGCTCATACTCTTCATCAACCCCTTCATCAGCTTGATTGATTGGATTGTCAAAGTCATACGATGTCATAGCCGTGCTGTTGTCGGTGCTGTCTGGAAGGCACTCTCTGCAAGGGTTAAGTTTGTTCATTTTAGTGATTGATTTTAATCTTGCTTTAGAAAAAAGTGAAATGAAGTTATCATTTTGAAAACACCGCCATTTATTTTTGTACAAAAAGAAAAAATGGAAAAACAGTGAACAGAAAAGAAAAAGACTTGTTTGCAAAAAGATGTCTGATATTTCATTAATTTAATCTTGTTTGCACAAAAGTACAGATGGCCCTGATTACAAAATGAGTCTTGTCATCTTGGGCAAGATGCAAGACTTTGATGCATGCTATGAAAATACAGGAAATAATAATTACTCTGCATGAGTAACTCTTATAATTTCCTGGGAAGACCAGTTCGAGACACTGCTCCCCGGGATCTTTGGACGAATCCAAATCTCCAGATTGCGCTCCTCTTCCAGCTCGTCTTCCAGACAGTTGATAGCATCGGGGGTAAGCATCCCCCCACTGACAAAACCTGGCTCTGCAGCAGCCTTTGCTTGATGTTGAGTTGGTCTGTAACCCAATCCAAATTTGTCCTTCTTCTCCTCCACAGCTAAAACCTTGCCCCAGCCTAGGGCAGTTCCTTCTTCAACAACCTTCTGGGCTTGTTGGTATGATGACATTGGAGTACCAGATACAGCAGATGCCTCATGCACATTCAAAGCTTCAAACCCCTGGCTCATTGTTTCATGGATCTCCCCATCCATTTCAATGTACTTATAGGTTGCCAGGTGGCTGACAAAAATGTCCTCCTCTCCACAGATTGTGACAACTTGACCTTCCCACTCAAATTTTAACTTTTGGTGAAGGGTAGACGTTATTGCGCCGGCGGCGTGAATCCAGGGTCTACCCAACAAACAGCTGTAGGCGGGCTGAATGTCCATCACATAAAAGATAGTTTTAAAGGTCTGTGGGCCAATTGTCACAGGCAGCTCAATCTCTCCCAGAACCGATCTCTTAGAACCATCAAAGGCTCTTACCACCAGGTTGCTGGGTCTTAATGCCAAACCATCATATTCTAACTTCACCAGAGCCTTCTTTGGTAAGACATTCAGGGAAGAACCTGTGTCCACCAGCACATGAGAAAGGACAGCTCCTTTGCATTCCATGGTTATGTGCAAGGCTTTGTTGTGATTGCGGCCATCCGCTGTCAAGTCAGAATTGGTAAACCCTAGCCCATTGCTAGCAGTAACATTACCAACCACGGTTTCCAATTGGTTGACAGTAATCTCTTCAGGCACGTAAGCTGCGTGCAGGACTTTAAGCAGTGCATTCCGATGGGCTTCGGAGCACATAAGCAGTGAGAGGATAGAGATTTTGGATGGCGTCTGGTGAAGTTGATCCACAACTTTATAATCACTCTTTTTGATGATCCGCATAAACTCATCAACTTCCTGATCAAATGGAGTTTTCAAGGCTTCTTTGGCAGCTGGATCTTCCTGCACCGGGCCTTTTCCTTTTGCCTTGGCAGCAGCTTCTGCTTCGGCAGTAGGTCTTTGAACTTGTGAAGCAAAGAGACGTCCGCTTCGAGTGAAGCCTCCGCCTCCCCCCACATTATCTACTTGTGGTGCAGGTGCTGATGTTTCAAGAGTGATTCTTTTCCCTTCACAGTACACGTCAGAGCCATAGTGCCAAGGGATGGCCCTATTGCTTTCATATGGTACTGGTCCAGGCACCGTGACAGTGACTGGACTGATTGCTGCTGCTGAAGGGACTGTTATTGTTTGTGGATCATAAAAGATTGTAACTGGTGCTCTGGTGGGAGCAGCACCTTCTGAATGGTAGGCGGAGTTATTTTCAGGATCGTAGAATATGGTAACAGTGGAGACATCTTCATGATTGATTGCTGGTGTTGTAGGAGGTACTGTTGGAAGGACTGGTGTTGTTGTTGATGGAGATTCGAAAAGGAATGAAGCTGAAGTTGTAGCAGGAGAAACTGTTGAAGTCTGATCATTTGGAAGGACAGGTGAAGTACTTGTTGATGTTGCTGATGAATTGTCGGGAACAATAGTTGCTGCAGTTGTAGGAGGTTCTGAAACCGTTGTTGATGAAGTTGCCGGATTTGTTGGAAATGATGTAGTGATCTGTAGCAGGCCACTCTGAATAAGGCTGTCAATGCCATTTCTCAGGTCCTCACACCCATTCCATGAAATATTGCAATAGGGGCACCCTAGTTCACACCCCGGAAATATTTGGTTTTCGCGGAGTTGAGCCTTGATTTCCCCCAATGGTGTCCTGATCTGATCCACACTAGTTATCAAATAAGACGGTTGGTCTTCTTCAATAGCATTAATTCGGGGACCACCATGGTTTGGCATTGGGTTTTTATTGACATTGGGCGGCGGTGCAAAATTCAGAGCCTTGGAGTCTACCAAGTCTTGTACCTTCATATGCAGAGCCCTGCATTTTTCTGTACTGTGACCAGGTGCGTTTGAATGAAAAGCACACCTAGTATTAGAGTCATAGTTTCTTGGTAGACTGTTGGGATCCGGAGGTGCCAACGTTCTTAGCTCGACTAGGTTGAGTTTCAGAAGTTGTGGCAGCAAGGCAGCATACGGCATTGGGATCGGGTCGATCACTCGGTTAGCTTGGGATGGCCTCTGTTGGAATGGCCTTTGTTGATTGTTGTTGTTGGAGTTGTTGTTGTTGTAGTTTCTTGGAGGATATTGATTCTGCTGATACTGAGGTTGTTGTTGGAAATTTTGTTGCGGAGGTTGATAGACTGGCTGAGGATGAGCTGGAGCAGGGATAGTGACTGCTGCTATTGACCTTTGAACATATTGGGGCCTACCCCTGCTTGAATGGATGGCATTGGTCTCGCCAGTTCTTCTCGGGCCTGCAAAAGGCTTTCTTGTACTACTGGACGAGCTTGCACCGTTGTCTGAGATCTTTCCCATCTTTAACAGGCTTTCAATTCTCTCCCCAGCTATAACAACATCTGCGAAGCTAGTGGAGGAGAAAGCAGCCAACCTGTCAATATACGTTCCCTGGAGAGTGTTCATAAACATGTCTGCCATTTCCCTTTCGGACATAGGGGGTTGAACAGCAGCAGCCAATTGCCTCCATCTTTGGGCATATTCTCTGAAGCTCTCCCTGGATGACTGTGACATTCCCATTAGGAGGGTCCTGTTGGGTGCCATGTCTAAGTTGTACTGATACTGTCGGATGAAGGCCTCTGCCAGGTCCTTCCAGCATCTAACAGTTGCCCTTGTCAAATGGGAATACCATTCCCTCGAAGCTCCAGTCAAGCTATCTTCGAAGTAGAACATCCAAAGTTTCTCATCCATTGTATAGGCCTTCAGCCTTCCCAGAAATGATTGTAGATGAGTCCGGGGGCATGAAGTCCCATTATACTTTTCGAAACAAGGAGGTTTGAACTTATGGGGGATCCTGACCCCGTCTACCAAACCCATGTCCATGACGTCGAAGCCCAAAGAATTTTGAGACTCTAAGGACCTCAACTTCTCAGCTATTTCTTCCAATCGTCTATCATAAGTTTCCTCTCCGGCACCCATTACTGTATACTGGTCCTCCTGAGGATCTTCTTGAAGTACTCTGGCTGCAGTGGCAGTCCCTTGAATGTTTGCAGGAATATTGGTCTCAGGATGTAGATGTGGACCAAACACAGGAGGGTTAACATGAGGTTGTACCCGTTCATTGTTACTTGTGCCTGCAGTTCCCACATGGGGCTCATCTTGATTCCTCCCTTCTACCAAAGCCCTGAGCCTCTCCTGGCTTTGAGCTAAGTTGTTCATCACTTCCATGAATTGTGTTATCTGAGTTCTCATCTCCAACCTTTCGTTGGCCATCTGGTTTCTGACCTCTGTAAGGTCCTGCTGCATCTGATCCATCTGAATTCCCGGAAGGTTGTTTCTAGTTGGGTACCTGTGAGGCCTGTTGAGAGGAAATACCCGGCGGCGAGCAATAATTCCTGAATATCACAACAGAGGTTAGCAATAACAAAACAAAACCCTACAAAACAAATAAAAGGTTAGCATGCAATGCAGTTATGCTTATTTGCTCTCAAGGTATCCGGTTTGGCCTTCAGTTTTGACCCTTCCAGACCCTTGAAGATGATGCTGTTGAAGTTGCTTGTGAAGTGAACTTTGGATGGAACAAAACTAACAAATATATTACATAAGATGAAAAAAATACAACTTGTTTATTTTACAACACCAGCCCTCTAAGGGGTCAAAATACATCACAAGAAACAAAAGTACATGGAATAGGAATAACAAAAAGCAAATGATCAAACTCCAAGGCCAAACTCATCCTCACGAACTTCCTTAAGAAGTGCTTCGGTCACAGGATCAGCCGGATGCGCCGTGAGGTTCCTGATGAGAAGGTTTCTTGTTGCAACAGCTGCAGTCAACTTCTTGTTCTGACTTTGATCTTTGGACTTCTTCACTCCAGCTTTGATCTTTAGTTCTGATACCTCCCTCTGGGCTGCTGCCAGGGCTTCTTCCATCCGTGCCATCTTGTCTTGAACTCTCTTGTCTTCCAGAGTGCGGGCCTCAGTGATCCGGACCCACCTGGCCTGACTCTCTTTCAGGTACAAGTCTGTTCTTGCTCTCTGGAACTGGGCTTCTTTACAAGCATTCTTCAGAATTTGCTCACCAGCCTTAGACTTGTTGATATAATCTCCAGACTTCTCAATTTTAGTCAAGTGTTCTATTCTCAATTTCTCCAATCTTTCAATCTCCCTCACACCTTCACTCCTCTCCCGGAGGGTCTTCTGCAAAGCCTGGGTTAGCTTCTCATTTCTTTCCTTCAAGCTCTCAAACTCCTCCAAACTGATAGTGGCAGGGGGTGGTGCTGAAGATGACTCAGGCATGTCTTCTATGGTGAAGGGCATTCTAGAGAATTGGGCCCTGGCATGGGACCACTCATAATATTGCGCTGATGCCACATTATTACACTTCCCTAGAATGGTGACTCCCTTGGTTTGAACATTATCCCCGGCCCAGGCAGCCTGCCTAACAACAGCCAAACTAATCTTGTTCTCACAGTAGAGGGTCTCAACCAAGTCTCGCTCCCTGGGAGTATGGACCAGTGCATAGCCTAATTGCCTCCTGAACAGCAGAGGGTTGTAATTGATACTTCCCTTGACCCCTATTAAAGGCACATTGGGAAAGTGCCCACAGCTTGTAATGATATCTCTGCCCTTGGTGCTTTGAGTACACCATCTGATATCTGCTGAAGTTAGGGTAGTGAGCCTCTTAGCCCAGTTGCTCTGCTGATGAGGATTGAGAAATGCATCTGTCCTGGGTAGATGCTTTAGAAGCCAAGCATGGAATAATGGAGCACAACACCTCACTAGCCTTCCCCTATGCTTCTCATTCTTCTGATGTACTGAGTAATAGAGATCTCCTAGCAAAGTTGGCACTGGGTTCTTCAGGATGAACAAATGAATTGCATTCTTGCTGATGAATCGAGGCTCATCTGCAAACAACACAATTCCATATATGCACAAGGCCAGCAGAGCACAAACAGCTCTCCACTCCCCCAGGGAGGCCTTCAGACTAGCTTGAGAAATTAGGAAGTCCAGATGAAAACCAGGGATCCCAGCTTTAGAGGTCATGTGTTGCTCAATCAAAGCAGGTTCCAGGTGCAAAGCTTTTGCTATCTCTCCATTGCTGGGAAAGACCATTTCAGGGTTGAAAGGGATTTCCCTCTTGATAGGCAAACCAATCAATGATGAGTATTCTTCTAAAAGAGGCCCCAACTGAAAGTCTTGAAAGGTGAAACACCTCAATGGGGGGTCATAGAATTGAATGCAGGTGTGGATCAAACTCCTCTGAGATGGGTCTAGATCCATGACCAAGTCAAGTATATCCCCATAATGTTCCCTGAACAAAGGTATGTGCTCTGGAGTGATCAGGGTTTGGATCCTCCTGATGTCTGATAAGTCTGGTTGGAAGAAATGATAGGTGATGTTGCTTTTCTTTGGAGCCATGATGCTGAAGACTGAGTAGGGTGCTGATGAAGATGCTGAGGAGTGGGCCACTGGCTGGCTAGTGCAAGTATTTGAAGTATATGGCTGACAAGCTGAAGCTAGTGCTGGTGGAGATAGGTCAGTAATGCAGATGGGGTCAAAACCAAAACCAGATGAAAATGGATACCCTGAAACACAAATAAGCAAATGTTAATATGATGCAATGAGTATGTATGCAAATGAAATGCAAGGGTTTGTGACTGAGCTGGATCTGATCAAAATGCCCTGATATAAGTCCATGTGTGTTCAAGAATTCCAGATGGAGGTCTAAAAATCCAGTAACCAGGGTGGGGGGCTCAAATAAAGAGCCACATGTCCAGGGTTTTAGAATCACAAGAACTGTCCAACATGGAGTATTCTTAACAAAGTCAAAGTAACAGGGTATTCTGAGGTCAAGGTACCTGCAAACCTGTAAACAGCCCAACCCCCTCACAGGTGATGATCTAGAACAAGGATCCTCAGACTTGGATCAGTTATGAGAAGTGTAAACACTTCTAACCCGGAGGTACAGTGTTTACAATAACCATAACAATTCCTCCTCTAATTCACCTCAGTTTCTGAAGGTCAATACTAAAAGGTCATCCAGACTTAGCAGGCTTCCCAGATAGCCCTAGCATTGCAGGAAATCTGCAACACAGAGTTCTCAAGAAGAAACCCATATCTGAACCGTGTTTCATATTCCCGCACCAGACCGAAATGGAATGGGAAAGAATATGATTCACTCTAGCCTAGGTGTCACTCAGGTCCCAGGTATAGGACCTTAACTCTCAATGAATCACCCACCCACCAAGGCAAATAACCAGATCCAGCCAGCAGCAATGACAGTATGATATAAAAACAGTAAAGAAAGCAATAAATAAAGCTGTACAGAAAGCAATAAATAAAGCAAATATACACATACAGACAGCACATAACACCCCCAATAAACACAAATCAAACAAGCGCTAGGAGGAACCCACAAAAAGAACCAGAAGCCCTGGTTGCAGTATAAGGGTCCCCAGCAGAGTCGCCAAGCTGTCGCTCCCGACAAATGAAACAGGGTCAGATGAAGGTACAGACGCGAACGGTCGGCGAAAGGGACAATGAGAACACACAGCCGTGAACTCACTGGAGAATGAATAGAGTCGCCAGCTAGGCATTTTTATCCCGGAGGAAAGGCAATGCTGCATAAGCCTAGAAAAAGATGGATAAGACGGTTGCGAACCAGAGAGACTGAGAAAGGGGGTTGGTTACAACCTGGGAAGGTATTAGCACCCAGATTGTCCGCCGTACTCGACGGGATCCACGCTTAAAAGATTTTTGTTTTAAAGGGGTAGTGTCAGTGCAATTTGTGTGTAAAAGAGCTGGAAAGGAATGTACAGGTGTCAGTGTAAAGAAATGTGATGTGAAGTATGAAAGTGTCAGTGTAAGAAAGGAGTGAAATGCTCATGACAATGAGGCTAAGAGAAAGATGCTGGAAAGAGGGGGAATGTACAGAGACTTTTGTTCGATAACTGTTAAGTTATGCCTACGTATCCTCTCGTGCAATGAGGAAGTCAGAACACCGTAGTTCGACCCAAAGAGACTGAAAGGTGAATTGACTGATGAACTGCTTGCTTGTCAATGCTCAAGTGTATGACCTGTCTGGCTCAGATGCAAACTGTCTTGCATTAGACGGAAGAAGCAAGTTCTTGATTGTGAGTGAAGGTGATGAGAAAAGAATCCCGAAGGAGACGATTATTGTTTGTTTTTGTGTTTTCAGTCTTTTATTGCTTTTGAAAATTTGTCATAAGTTAATGAGCTTAAGCCTAAACCAATGGATTTAGTAAACTCATCACATCTTCCCTCTGATTAGGGGTAATGAGAATACTTTAAGTGTGAAGTCAGATTCTCACACTTAATCACCTTTGATGCAGGATTAAGATCATTAACCTACTTGTGATTATTTAGATGTTTTTGTTGTTTTTGTCTAGTGTTGAGTAATGAGGTTAAGCCATAATCAAGGATTAAACAGACCCATTACACTATCCTAAAAGAAGGATAATAGATGAGGATGTTTAAGCTGAGGAAAACTCCTCAACTTAATCCATGATTAGGGATTAAACCCATGACAAAACAAGCCTTTGATTAAGTGGATTTTAGTTAATGATATGATGATGAAGTGAATTTTATTGTTTGTAAGACAACTTGAGGGGGACTTGTCCATTAACACTAGGGTTAGTCCTTCTTAACCAATTAAGGAAGAATTAGAACCCCAATGCAAGGCCCAAGTTACAAGTAATGTCTTGATACTTATTAAGTGAATTGATTAAGAGATTTAAACACATAAAGGGTTCAAGACTTAGGATTAAAGTTATACACTCCATCCTAAGAGAAGGATGCAGGCATAACCCTAATCACAAAGCCTTAAAGCCTTTAGGGTTTAGTCCCTGATTATGAGATGAGAAGAGGAGACTCAAAAGAGACACAAAGGTAAAACTATGAGGGGAGACTAATCAAGACCCTAATTCATTATCATGCTTGGTTGGTCCTAAGGTTTGTGAGGTTTGCAAGAACAATCTTCAGAGGAGCCACCAGGAAGCAGATGAATAAGATCAAGAGAAGCAAAGTGACTTGCTTCATTCAAGAAGTCAAGTCACTTGAAGAAAGAAAGTGGGAGGAAGAAAAATGAGCAAGCTCAAACTCAAACACATATAAGGATGCAGCAATGGATGCAAGAGAGATGAAAAGAAAAGGTATGAGAAGTGAAGGCAAATTCACTTCTCAAGTTTACTTACCACCTGAAATGTTAGAAAGAAATGCAATGCAATGCAAGATGAGATGAAATGGTATGATGATAAGCAAAACCAGAAGCATGTTGATGATGATTATGATGTTATGAGGTGCTGCAAACATGAGGCAAGACATGGAGATGTTCATACAAGATCATGAATGCAAATGATGCAAGCTAAAGAGCATGAACAAGCATGAAATGTTATGAAGCATATAAGGCAAATGACATGGCAAATATGTAATGCAATGATCAAACATGCTTTCTATATGTCTTAAGATGCCAAATGAATCACAAGAATGCACAAAATGCAAAGACAAGTCATGTTATGCAAGGAAATGCAAGAAGGATACAAGAGAAAGCCCAAATTAGGGTTCATGGATCAAACATCAAACAAAAATCCAAAACAGAAACAAAACCCTAAGATAAAAAATGGAAAATGACATCCAAGGAAACCCTAAACCTATAATGAACCACTGCCCAAAGGGGAGCTCTCAACTCTCAACCAAACTCAAGTTATGAATTTTCTTAGTTATTAGGGTTTTTAGGGTTCTTAACAAAATAAATGCCAAACAAATAGAAAATGCAAGATCAAATCATGGCTATTTTACCCTAGAAACTACATGCTAAACACAAATCAAAGCAAAAAGAATCAATGTCTCAACCTTCTCCAATAGGCAGAAGTGAATTTTTGAACTTGGGATCAAATTGATGCATAAAAAATGATTTAATTCAATGAAAAATTCTTAAAATGCATCAAGATCAAAAAAGAAATTTGGTTTGAAGGTTGGACAATGTTTCTAAATGTCTTAGAACATTTCATGAATTTTTTTGTAATTTTTAAATACCTAAAAGTATTTTTAATTAATTAATTCCCATTAATCAATTAAAAATAACCTTTTAAATATTTAAAAATACCTTTTTTAATGATAAAAATAAAATAAAAATGTTTTTGTGTCATAAAAATTATTAAAACTCAGAGGAAAAAGTTTCATAATTTTTATGTATTTTTTACTATTTTAAATAAATTGTGCAAGTTAAATGAAAAGAAAATGAATTAAAATAAATGAAAATGAAAAGTAATCTGATCCAATGATCCAGATTCAAAGTTGAAATGAAAAGGTTGACTGGCGCGCTAATGAATGGCCTAGATTTCACTTCAGCTAATTTTGATTTACGAATTAAATAATCCAGATTAAGAAAAGTCAACTGGGATTAGGGCATAATGGGATGATCCTGGGCGTCCAAACACGCGCGAGTCAACACATCCAAGGGACCAAATTCAAACTTCATTAAACACAGGGATTAAACCCTAATCATTTTCAGGTGGCCGGAGAAGACCTCCGGTCGTCTTCTCCGGTGGGAAGTCCACCTGAAAATCTCCAAAACCTCTCAAAACGCATCAAAAATAAAAACCAAACACACCAAACTGGTTCCCATGACCCCCTGAATCAAAACCCTAAGTCATAACAAATTTATTCTTCCTGGAATTCATGAATCGAGCAAAACAAATTTTAGGGCAAACCAGTTTCAGAGACAAATTAAATGCTTATTTCATCACCATTTCAAAAACTAAAAACATCAGGATGATCAGGACAACACAAAGAACAAGTTTGTAACAAGAAAAATCATTTCTGGAAAAAATAATTTTCAAGCTACCTGAGATTTGAAGCTTTCAGTTTGAGGACTTTCTGGCCACTTCTCTTTGTGCAAACTGCTCCACTTGGTCCCCAGAAGATGTTTGAATGCTCAAAGAGAGTTTAAGTTGGCTGGTTGATGAGTTTCGAAAGCTCCTGCTCAAGCTTGATCAGAAATGGCAATGGTGTTTCTGGAGGTTTCAGGTCATGGTGATGGGTTCTATGTGATCCTGAGGATGGATGGAGAAGGTCTGGAGTGTTTGTTTGTGTGTTTGTGAGCTAGGATGAGAGTTTCGAATGAAACTGCAGAGTGAGGTGAGGAATGGCAATGGAGTGTTCAGGTTGTTTCAGGCCTGGTTCTTGGTTGCTGGGTGGTCTATGGAGTGAGGTGAGATGATTGGTGAAGATGGCTTGAGTGTTTGATGGCTGAGCAGAGGGATTCGAAGCAAAATGCAAATGAGAGTGTTTTTGTGAATGTTGTGAATGAATGAGTTTCAGCCTTGCCTTGTACATGAAATGGCTTGCAAAATGATAATGTATTTTAATCCTATAGGTCAGATGATGTGACCTGGCCTATAGTGATTGGTAAGTTTGCTTTTGCAAAAAGTCAAGTTTTGTGTAAGGCAAGCATGGCTCATGATCTAGGCAAGTACATGGCATGGGCTGCGCAGCAAAGGGTGAGGTGAGAGGCTAGCCAAAGTCAGCATCCAATGTCATAGTTTGTAGGAAGTGAAATGAGTGGTTTTGCAACTTGTTGCTTTATGGTTCCCATGAAAGAAAATCTTGTTACATGAACCAAAACATGAAGGAAACTTGGTCCAATTCTGATTTTTTAGGCTCATAGAATGTTTATGTAATGGTTTGAAATGAACTAGAGGTCACATAATGCATTGGTTCATGACTTTGCAAAATTTCCATTTGAAGCATGCCTTGAAAAATAATGATTTTAGCCAACTTTGTATTGCCATAACTTTTGATCCAAGAAGGGTTTGATCATGTTCTTGTACTTTTTGAAAAGGGAAAGATGAGATCTACAACTTTCATGACCAAAGTTTTTCCATTTGAAGCCTTTTTGGATCAAGAATCAAGGCTTGAAAAATGACTTAAAATGATGCATTCTTGAAAAGTCAACTATGCCCAAAAAGTCAACATTTGCAAAAACCCTAAATTCATGATTTCTATGAACTTCAACCTTCTTCCATGATCAAATAAAGATCATATACACTCAAAATGATGAAGATCACCCATTGGTTGGGTCATTGGGGGCCTCAGATGCCCTGATTTTGCACTGACTTGTCTGAAAAGTCAACCCTTGATCAGATGACTTCCCCATGGAATTTCTTCATGAAAATTGATGTGCATACTCCCTATACCATATAGAGACCAATGGAAACAAGAATGACCAAAAAAATTGGAGTTATGGCCTCTGAAACCAAAACCCTAATTTTCAGTCAACTGTGCAGTTCATCCTGGCTCTGCACCCACTCAAACCCTAGTTCTTGTGATTCCTCTGCAATTTTGACTTTGAGGATATGAAATATGATATAAGAACACACATGGACCCCTTTAAGTTGATTGGTGGCCTTTGGAATGGCTCAAGAAGCTTTGGGATTGCTCAGATCACAAACCCTAGGTGCAGATGCCTTAGAAACTATGCAGTGAAACAAAAGTGAGATATGAGATGATATGTTTGTGTTTATGCATATGAGATGATCACAAGCCATGGTGTGAATGGGTGAGGGCAAATTTGGGGTGTTTACAATACCCACCGGGGGCATCTTCCAATGATAAAAAGACATTAAGAAGGCTAGCTGGTAGTTTCTTCCTGAATGCTGATGGTTCCTTGTACAAGAGAAACTTTGATATGGTACTCCTCAGATGTGTTGATAAGACAGAAGCAGACTTGTTGATGCACGAGGTACATGAAGGATCTTTTGGTACCCATGCTAGAGGGCATGCCATGGCTAAAAAGTTGCTAAGATCAGGCTATTACTGGATCACAATGGATGCAGACTGTTGTGCGTATGCCAGAAAATGCCATAAATGCCAGATTTATGCTGATAAAGTGCATGTGCCTCCGAATCCTTTAAATGTGATGTCTTCACCCTGGCCCTTCTCCATGTGGGGCATGGATATGATTGGCAAGATTGAACCGACTGCTTCAAATGGCCACAGATTCATCCTAGTAGCCATTGACTATTTTACCAAGTGGGTCGAAGCAGCTTCTTATGCAAATGTTACCCGGCAAGTGGTAGCCCGATTTCGAAAGAGAGACATCATTTGTCGGTATGGAGTGCCCGAGCGAATCATTACTGATAATGGTTCCAACTTGAACAACAAAATGATGGCAGAACTATGCCGGGACTTCAAGATCCAACACCACAATTCTTCTCCTTACGGGCCAAAGATGAATGGCGTTGTAGAAGCAGCTAACAAGAATATCAAGAAGATTGTGCAGAAGATGGTGGTCACATACAAAGACTGGCATGAAATGCTACCGTTTGCCTTGCATGGGTACCGTACATCAATCAGAACATCCACTGGGGCAACACCATATCAGCTTGTGTATGGTATGGAGGCAGTCCTACCTGTTGAAGTTGAATTACCCTCTTTACGGGTATTGATGGATGTCAAGTTGAACGAAGCAGAATGGGTCAGATCCCGATACGAACAACTAAGTCAGATCGAAGAGAAGAGATTGGTTGCAATTTGTCATGGGCAGTTGTATCAGAAAAGAATGAAGAAAGCTTTCGATCAGAAAGTCAGGCTTCGAGAGTACCAAGTAGGAGATCTTGTGCTGAAAAGACTCCTTCCTCCTCATACAGACCACAGGGGCAAGTGGACTCCGAATTATGATGGTCCGTTCATAGTAAAGAAAGTTTTCTCTTGTGGAGCACTGATTCTCAGTACTATGGATGGTGAAGACTTCCTGTCCCCTGTGAATTCAGATGCAGTTAAAAAATACTTTGCATAAAAAAATGAAATGACCCGCTGGACATAAAAACAGAATATAAGTCCAGGCAAAAATAGGGCATCCCGGCGAGTCAAAAACAGAATAAAAGACTCGGGCAAAAATAAGGGAAAATAAATAAAAAATGTACACCCGCTGAGTTGAAAAGCCACATTGGACAACTCAGGCAAAAATGGGTATCCCGGTGGATTGAAAACACGAAAGGGCAATCCACACAAAATAAGGGAATAAGCGAACAACTGCATTCTGAATTCGTCTGTATCACTTACAACATGGTAAGCTTCGGAGGTTCAAGCGTCGGTCAGAATCAACTGTCTTCAAAAAAGCAAGATGAGAAGAACGTCAATGTCATACGAGTCATAGCAAAAGGGAAGCACTGAAGCATCATCAACATTGCCAGCATCTTTCTGTTTCTCAATTTGTAACAATCTCCTCATTTCAGGGGATCTGTTTCTTTGACTGTATCTGGCCAATTCAGGGCACACAAATTAATAAAATCAGATTTTCAGTCGTATTTCGTCTCGTACATTTTATTTTCATTTGCAAAATGTTTGATGTCCTTAAGATGTTGATTACATAAGTACAGATGCATCCTTTCTAAAATTACATGCTTACATGAAAAATGTTTGCTCCCGGGAGTGTCTAAATTCCTATGATGGAATCCAGTAAGGGATACCTCGGGATACTTGTACGTTTCTCTGTCATGACAGGATTGCAGGTAGTCAAAGTATAACATGGGGCATGAAAGCTTCTCCCCAGCAAGCTGCCAAATCACTTTTCACTCGGCCCATAGCATCAGGGGTCCCCTCTCCCCAGCTGAGTTGCCAGACATCATCATTCTCTAGGAAGGTCGTTCAGTGATCATTCTTCCTCAGCCAAGTGTTAGACAGGGAACCATCTCCCCGCAGAGCTCCAGCCTCTATCCAGGAGGGAAATGTCTGAAGATCTCACAACAAAGTGACGAAGGCTTCCACAGGCCCCAGCTGGGCTCCTCATCACCAAGAATAGGTCTATCAGTGACTTATTCCTCCAAACGGAGTCGCATATCAAATCTACCAACGATATCATGCCCAGCTGGGATATCACTTCAAGCAGATCAGCCAGGGATCTTCACGGCCACGGGATCCGAATCCCGGATCGGTATCTTTTGCACAATCTGTCGCTCCCGGGATTTTCATCCTAGTACAAACGCGAAAGTGGCGCTGAAAAGTTAGAGTCGCCAGCCAGACATTTTTATCCCGAAGGAATGGGAAAGGTAATGTTGCACAAACCTAAGGAGGAAGGAAAAGGACGAGGCCTTGCGAACCAAAGATCTGGATACGGAAGTCAGTTACGAATTGAGAAGGTATTAGCACCCCAATCCGTCCGCCGTACCCGACGGGATCCATGCTTATAAGTCTGTTTTCAAAGGGTGAGAAATAATATGATGTTTGAATAAAGGAATGACTATCTGGAATGGAATGGAATTGAGAAAAAGAAATGGAATTGACAAATGGAAATAAAAGGGAAAAATGTAGGGAAAATAAGATTGTGCTCGAATGGGCCCTACCCCACTGCCTACGTACCTCATTGGGATAAATGAGGATCAGAGACGTCGTAGTTCGTCTAACTAAGGCTTACACTCGTTTGTGATTTTTAGGATGACGTTTCCATAGCTCTAGCTCAGGTGTTACCGGCTCTGACTCGAGGTTATTTACCGTGTCGCTGTTTGAACTGTCGAGACAAGTCATCTTCGTCCGCAAAGAGTATGAGATGAGAGGAGAAGACGTGACTTCTTAGTTTGTTGTCTTTTAGACGAAGTGTTTTGAATTTGTGTTTATTGAATGTACAACACTAAAGACTATGACACAGGAGCGAATACTTTCCAAGATCGCCCCCAATGGAACGTTTGTAAAGCATCCTAGAAGAGTGAAGGAGACTTCCACTAATCATTTCCCGTATAGCTTAAGGCTCGTGGCGCATTGTACACCTTTTCCTTTATTAAGTGTTTTTTATTTTCTTTTAAGATGAGAAGTGAGACTCAAGTTGTCAAAGGAAAAATTCTAAGGGAAACTAGACTTACCCTAAGTTAGTTTGAATTTGAAGATAACCTATGGTTAGTGAGGTTTGGAATATTAAATCTACCTAAGAGATATAAGACTAGAAATGAGAATACAAGAATTAATAGTGAACAATATGGTCCTCCTAAGTCATGGTGGGTAAAGACGTGAATGAAATGTAAATGGGATGAAACAATGGATCAGGTGGGTCGGTTGCATGGTGCTAAGACGCACGACTTATGGTGTGCAACATACAAGGCTTGCTTTTGGTTAAATGGAATGGAACGACAGTGATCGAGGAATCCTAAAGTCACATGCAACTTTATTCATTTGAAAACTTACTCGACGTTGGATCGAGTTTTATTTATTTCATTTTTTTGAGATTTGGTTTTCTATCGATTCATTTTATCTTTTCTAACCTAGTTATAAAAACTATACAAGCATACAAGTATTACACTATTACATCACAAAGCATACAAACATAATTGAGGCACAAAAATATCCAAGTCCATAAGCCAAACCTTGAAAAATACCTTGCACAAAAAAACAAATAGTTAGTGAATGATATGAACCATGAATATGCACAATATGATGGAAATGAATTTAAATGCCAAAAATATTAAAAGTCATGGAAAAAATATGAAATTAAATTCCTAAGGTCTTAAACCTGATTATAACACTATGTTAAAAAAATCTCTTAAAAATTCTAATCCTAACTATGTCAAATGGCCACTTAATTCTATCAAAAGTTTAATCACAAATTTATACAAATCGCACTACCACAATAGTAGAAAAAATGTCCTAAAAAATACACCAAAAATATTCTAGATAATTTAATTTGTCCTCTAATCATAGCAAAAAGAATGGATCAAAAATGTTATAGGAAGTGGAAGAAATAAAATGTTCAAATTTATGTGTCCATGAGGCAATTCAATCTAAAAAAACAATTAAGTGAAAAGTCGAAATTAAATTAAAAAATGATTAAATTCAGAAAGAAAAAATTGGGAAAAGTTCTAAAATGTCTTAATACTCTACTGTAATTTTTTGGGATTTTTCTTATGCATGTTGGTATTTTTTATTGATTTAAATCAAAGGGGCATTAAAATAAAACAAAAAAAAAAGAAAGAAAATAGGAGGGGGGAGAAATAGCAATATTTGTAAGTTAAGAAACTACTGGGCCTGCACATGGGGGTGCTGATAGCGATTCGCTAGGCCCGAAACACAGGACAGCTTGAGGGTGCTTGGTATCTATGGTGTGGTCATATGCGTGGGATTACCATACAGGGTCCAACCGGACGGTGACAAGTGTCACCGCCGGATTGGACCGTCCAAAGGGATCTTATCATCTCCTAATCTTATCCATTTAAATCCTGCAAACTAATGACAAATTAATGGTTATCTTATAACTTCAATATCATTTAACGGTACATTTAAAACGAATTATTAGCCTTTTAATTTCTCTTAATCAGAATTAACTTATAATGTTTTTTTGAAATCTTCATTAATTATAAAGAATTAAACAAAATAAAAATACATAAGGTTGAACATCTGAAAAATGCAAAAAAAAAAAGAAAAGAAGAAACCCTAGGTTCTTCCCCTTTCCTCTTGCCGCCACGGCGCCGTCCCCTTGTCTTCTTCCTCTTCTCTCCGCCGCCGGCCTCACCACCTAGGTTTTCTCCATTATTCTCCTACTGAAACTCACCCCGACTCCAACCTTCAACCGCCAAAGAAATGAAAACCAACACCTAAACTAATCGCCCTCCCCCCAAACTCAGAATCCAAAACCTCTCAAATCGCACTCGATCAAAACCGCTTATTAGCCACAAACAATCAATGATAAACACGTTCTAATAACATTCCTATTCGCACCTGTTAATTGACGGCGCAAAGGATTTGGCCGAAGCGAAGAACGTGGTGGATGTGGTTCACTATTGGATTCGAGTCATTGATACTTGATGAGCAATAGAGATATACGATGAAGGTGAACGCAAAAGATGGAGAACACGGATTGTTTCAGGTACGAAGAAAACGTTATGATTCGATCTTCTTCCTCTTCTGCTTGATCTCTTTCTTCCTCTCTTTCTTCACTGCCGGATTAAGTTGTTGTGGTTGAACCTTGCGTTTTGCCTCTGTGAATCACTTGTGAAATCGTGTTGTTGTTGAAATCCGAAATTATTGCAGGTAATTGACGAAGGTGTAAGCCGCATATGGTGACGACGAATAAGAGTGGTGGAGGTTTCTTGTAGAAGGACTGAAGGCATGGAGCAATCAATGTTTATTGAGGAATCTCGTGAGAGAGTTTGTAGAGGCCGAAGCTTGGAGATGAATGGCGTAATCGTGAAAACGATTGGTTCTGAGTGAAAGCTCTAATGCATTCGTGATGAAACATTGAATTTGTAGCAAGATGAAGATGGAGAAAATGATGAAGTGTTGAAGACGGTAAAGGTGCAAAACATGAACTGAATGAGGTTGAAGAGTAAGGAAAAATGAAGGTTCAAAAGAAGTTGATGCAAATGCGAGAGTGGATCAGAATCAACCCCCCCCCCCCCCGAAGATTGGTGCATCTGTGCGATTATATCCGATGACTCCAAGGGCAATTTCGTATATCCAGGTAATAATCGGTTAAGAATCAGTTAGGATTCTGTTAGAGTTAGTTAATGATTTGCAACTGATTTCTTGTTCCAAATGGTTTTTTGGCTTACCTCTTTTCCTGACTATTTTCTACCATGCCTTATTTGTCTATGTAGCCAAGGTATTGAAAAGATGAAAAAAAACATAGCTTTGGGAGATTTTTCTGAGTTCGGTGAGTCTGTGAAGATGATGATTGAAGATCAGTTTTTTTTGTAACCGTAACTGACAGCCATAACTTGTAACTGGATTTTTTGTAGCTGAATTTCTCCTTCTCAGCTTTTGGCATTGATTCAATGCTTTTGTTTCTGATTTTCTAGTGTGAAGTCTCCCTTTTCTTTCCTGTTAACAGCTGAATTATTTTTTCGAATCCTGCTGATATGCTTTGCCATTATGAAATACTAATCATTGTCATTTTAAAATCAACTGCAGGACCGATCCAGATTGGAGCCAGATGATAAGTGATGATGATGTCGATTGAAGGTTGGAGCTATGGAGTCTGATTATTGACGAAACGGAACGGAGTTCTTCAACCCCCCCACTTATTTTCCATCTCTGCCATCTTTTGAATTTTTTTGTTAACTAATTCTGAAGAAATCCGTTGTAATAGTTTCTGTTTGTAACTGAATTCAAAGTGGTTTAAGCAATGGTGTTGTTTGGCTCCTGCATCACATCTACATGATTTCTTTCTTAAATTATCCATTGATTTTAAATTATCCATTGATTGAAGCTGAATCTCGTCTTTAACTTCCGCCGAATCCAAACATTGAGATTGAATGGGAATCAATAGAAATGACTTGAAAATAAAATCAATAGAAATGGCTTGAGGATATGGCAAATAAAATGGGTTGATTCGAAGGAAATCTTAGTTAAGAATTTGATTAGAAGCATGGGCCTAAAAAAAGGATCAACAAGGACATTAGTTTTTTTTTTTTTTTTTGCTTGGGTTATGGAGTAGAACTAGGAAATGGACTTAACCTGCGGATATAAAAAAAAACATATAACAGGTTTAATGTTGAGAAGAAATAGCGGGTGTTTAGAGAAGAATAAAAATAAAAATAGAAAAGGATATTAGGAAATCGAATAAATTTGGTTAGTGAAACAAGATATAGCCATGGTGAATTAAATCGAATCAGGAGGTGGATATTAAAAGTGATAATAGCTTGTATTTGACGGGATATTCAGACTTGAATGATGAGTGACAGTGACACTTGATTCCTTCCCTATACACCCTGATTATGCGCTTTCCATCTTTAATGTAAATCCAACCTTTGAACCAAGACCAATTCTTATGAATTGTGATACCATAATAGATTTGAAGGTCAACACCTCGAACCTGCTTTTCAATTACCAATATAGCCCAGAAGGAGAGAATACTCGAAAGACACCTCTGGACAAGGGAAACCTTGGAACATGATGAATCCCATAACAAGAATGTGCTTTTGATGTTGCGACCTCAACTTTGGTTTCAACCTTGAGCGTAAGGGCTATGTAAACCCCCTATGAACAAGAAAACACATATCATAGGAAGGTGATTTGAACCTATGCCTTAGGAACTTAATGAAAACGAATGATTGTGAGTATTATGACCTGATGGGATACGCGGATAGATGTGAAATAAACCAGCTAAATGGTTATAAATATGAGGGCAAATTTTGGGGTGTTACAGTTGCCCCTATTCAATCACTGTAGACTTGAATGGATGATAGCAGTTGCTTTCAGACGTTTGAAGTATGCAGGGATTGAATACTAGAAACAACCAGAAAATTCGCACTCTGTGATAGCGGAATGGGGAGATAAACTCAACCGAATGAACTTTGCGTGGATATAATTATGATGGGAAGAATAGTAGACAGGGGATGCCTTTTGAATAATGCCAGAACGCTACTGGCTTGCCACACTGTGGGTGGACTTGTGATATGATGCCACCTTGAGGATGGACTTTCGCCAATCTGCGGTTGGACTTAAAAATACTTTGCCACACTGCAGGTGGACTTTGGAAATTGCCACCCGTAGATGGACTTTGGCCAGTCTGCGGCTGGACTTTTGCTCACTGTGGGAGACTTTTGAGATTTGCCACACTGCGGGTGGACTTTTGCTCACTACGGGAGACTTTTGTTCACTACGGGAGGCTTTTGCCCACTGCGGGGGACTTTAAAGATTTGCCACACCGCGGGTGGACTTTTGCTCACTACGGGAGACTTTTGCCCACTGCGGGGGACTTTAAAGATTTGCCACACTGCGGGTGGACTTTTGCTCACTACGGGAGACTTTTTCTCACTACGGGAGACTTTTGCCCACTGCGGGGGACTTTAGAGATTTGCCACACTGCGGGTGGACTTTTGCTCACTACGGGAGACTTTTGCTCACTACAGGAGACTTTAAAGATTTGCCACACTGCGGGTGGACTTTTGCTCACTACGGGAGACTTTAAAGACTTGCCACACTACGGGTGGACTTTTGAAGCTTGCCACCCGAAGATGGACTTTGGCCAGTCTGCGGCTGGACTTTGAAATCTGCCACCCGAAGATGGACTTTGGCCAGTCTGCGGCTGGACTTTGCATATGTTGAATTGCATGGTATGTTGCCCCATGACACTGGGGATGTTATGCCTTGAGTATTGCTAATGAACTGGTATGAATGTGAAAGAAATTCCTGACGCGGAAGTAATAAGTTCCTGCTAACTCTATGGGGAAACACAATGATCGCGTATTCGATCCCAAGAAGTCCTGTGGAGATAACATCTCTGTCGGAGAAGGGCGTGAATAATTCATTTGTCCCGAATTATCACCTTTGCCAAAAATAAAATGGACTTTTAGATTTGAGGGTCGTGCCTGGGGATACCTTGACTATTGGGGATTATCCATTCTTATGGATCTGCTGGGGAGGAGAATGATTTATCTGAAATCTGCTAGGAGAATAGGAGTTACCTTAGATCTGTTGAGGAACTGAGATCAAGGAACCCAGCTGAAAGAAAGATGCTGACTTTAGTGAGGATAACTTTTATTTGCCTGTTGGTGATGACAACACCGAGACACGTCCTGCTGAGGAGGAAAGATTTCAAGTTGTCTCGTATTGGGGATCAGTTGCTTCTGTATGGACTTTACCTCAAGAGGATTTTACAAAAGACTTGGTGTCTTTAAACTCTTAGGTATCGTAACGACTGTATGAATCAATGTAATAACCTTGTTGAGGAGGTAACTATTGCCAATGCAGATGAGTTTGTATCTGTCAGAAGTGCTGAACGAGATAGTTGGCTTGACAAGTGACCACGGTATTCTAAACTCCGGGTAAGTGCTTCCGATCGTCTGTCTTTGGGAAAGAATGAACTCTCGTACTATTGGGGTGGCCTGCCCCAGTACGAGTATTTGAATAGCTTTGCACTTGACTGACTAATCTTCGCTCTTGGAGAGATTTGAATCTCGAGGTGATTGCCCCAGTTTGCCTGAAATTTGAAGAGATTGCTCGACGTAACTGCCCCGGATTGGCTCAGTACTTTAATTTTGAAGAGATTGCTCGACGTGACTGCCCGGGATTGGATAGCTCTTACCATGACTAGTTGGGAAAATCCTTGCTCAATGAAGCTTTCTCAGAAAAGTGCACCTCGACGTGACAGTCTTTCAGGAGTTTTAAACTTCTCAACTTGGCAAGCTTAAGCTCCTGGATTGAATTTCCGTATGTGAACCATTTATGATGCCAAACAAATGTATGCAAGCAAAAAATGTTTATTCTTAGAATGAAGATTCTAATGCAACAAACCAGTTAATCTTGAAGTTTTTGAAAATGGGTCGCTAACCTTCGTGAGCGAATCACCGGTTAAGATACGACCTTATTTTGAATGAGAGTATGTACATGCAATACCAACAAATATCTTTTAGCACAACTCATAGGAGTCAGGAACGTGGTCTCGTGGTAGTACGCTCTAAAATTAACCCTGTTTCAGTTAGGACTTTTAAGGGTTGTATCGTGGCCTGGTTCATGGTTTATAGAAACAAAGGGTATAGGCTCGAAATTTATTTGTGCCCACCCACTCTTCGTGATGTTCTCCATTCCTATGTTCAGCTAGTTTTCACAAGTATTCACCTCTCACAAGGGTTTCGTATTGATTGAGGAACCATTGCTGCTATCAGTTCAAGCACCAATCAAGTTATTGCTGAGAGTCAGTCACCCCTCTATCTTTCATGTTTGTGCCACACGACTTTGTTCTTGTTTTGAGGATCTTTCCTGTGTAATCCTTTCCGTCTTTTGCTTTTGCATTATTTTTTTTATCCCTAACTTTTGCCTGGACCGATTCTTGTGAATCTTTGACTGTGAAGTCCAGCGGGATGCCCTAACTTTTGCCTAGGTCGCTTGTTTTCAAGTTTCGACTTAGCGGGTTTTTCTTTTCTTTTTCTTTTTGTACTTTAAATAAGTCACGTGACATTGTTTGTCTTGATTGCTTTGCGAGGGCTGTGACTGCCTCATTCTTTGGGTCGACGAAAGATAACCATTGTGGTTTTCAATCTTTGGACCTTTTGACTTGGGTAACCATTGTGGTTTCGGGTCTTTGGACCTCTTGCTTAGCATAGTAGAATGCAATGGATCTTCAAATACACTCCTTTATGGAAGCCTGAACACTTGGTCCGACTAGCTGACATCTACCCTGCCCCTGGGTTACATATGAGGGTTTTTTATGTGAAAAGAAACTCCTACTTCAAAGCTCAAAGGGGTTAGCAAAGGTTTATCTTCCTTATATCTCCAGTGTTTAGGATTTGAAACAATGCCTGTACATCGTCAACAGGGTCTTACTTGAGAGCACACAATTAGAGATTTTGCATTTTTGTTTCGTCATTCTCCCTCATAGAATTTAAGCATGACAATTGGTATTGCGATGTACATATGCAAAATTATAAGGGAATGCAAATGAATTTACTTCAAGAAAAACATGTGAGTTTTATTATTGCTAACATTCAAAAGCAAACAAATTTCATACATGTAGACAAATGTTTAGCATATAAAAGAAACTACAAATGGAAATGCAGTAAAGAAACTGAATATTGCCGTAGTTGAGGAGGCTTGGCTCCGTCTGGACCTGTCAGTCTTGGATACTTTCAACGATCAATAGCTCTTTTCACCGACTTGTAATCTTCAATTTGCAGTTGTATACCTAACTATGGCAGTCATACTTCTTCTTCTAGCTATTGTGACTCTGACACGAGACATCTGAAGGAAAGAGTGAAGCTGGGGAGTAAAGTTGTCCCATAAGGTTGCTCGGAAAGATCTGACGATCTTCTGCCTACGTATCTCCATTGACTGATAACCAATGAAGAATCAGAGCAACGTAGTTCCCCTTAATAGGGATGAAAATGAACAATGAAGAAAGGCAAACACGTGAATGCCATCACTGAGAGTATTTGAATACTGCTGGCTTTATTTGCTTTATGAATACCCTGGCGTCCTGGGTGATTAACTTGAAGACTTCAGCTTAACGTGAACCATCTGGTAGAATAACCGTGACACCGTTTCCATTATGACTAGGCATCGGATTCTGGAGTACATTTGGGAGAGGAGCAAAATTGATCGCCTTGGAGTCAACTAAGTCCTGTACCTTGTTCTGAAAAGCCCAACATTTCTCAATATTGTGCCCCTGGGCACCTGAATGGAATTCGCACCTGGCGTTAGCATCAAAATTCGGAGGTAGATTGTCAGGAGCAGGAGGTCTCATGGTACGAAGCTCGACCAGGTTTAACTTTAGCAGCTCTGGGAGCAATACAGCTGTAACACGGTGGGAGAACTGACTTTAGTTATGTTGCGGATAGCAAGAGTCGCCACCGACTTTTATTTTATCCAAAGAAAAGGCATAAAAGAACAGGAAAGACCTTTTAAAAGATTTTTGGGTCCGGGGGGTAGGTTATGTAAAGGGAAGGTGTTAGCACCCTTTACATCCATGGTTATCCATGGGCTCTTAGTTACTTAGCTCACTTTAAAATGTTTTTTGAAATGTGAAGTGTGTGAATAGAAATTTTCTTAAGTGTTTATAATGACCCATGTACGGATGCGTATAAACCTTTGTTTTGAAATGTGTGAAATGTTTGAAAAGTTTTGAAGAGTGAGCAAGTAACTATGAGGAACCTACCCTAAATTTAAGTCTTTTCTGTTCTTGAATCCTTTGAATGGTAAGACTATCCCTATTATTAAGGAATAGGTAGTCATTACCTTGGATGTATGGGACAAGTAAAGGGTCATCTGTTTATGTAGGCAACTGTGGGGTGTATTAAGCAATTTTGGAGGGACTGTCATCTTTATTCGAAAGGGACAAGATCATTACGAAGGAAACATTCGAAAGGGACTTGATCTTTTATTTGTTAAGGGACTAGATGACTTTATTTTGAGGGACTTTTGCTTTATACACCCTACTTGACCTTTTTGAATAGGCAACAGGAGAGGTAACCCTAGAAAGTGAGATGACGATCAAAGATCGACTTACGTGTGTGAGTGTATAATTTAATATTTATCTTTAAATTTAAATGATCTAAATTAATTTTAAATTACAAGTATATTTACACTCCCTATTTACTAACCATAACATAAAATATAAATAATTTAAATAATACACCAAGGAGCAATTACAATAATAATAATAAAGCAATTTAAATATAATAAGCAAAATAAATAAATAATTATAGTGATTGGGTTAGTGAAAATAATAATAATAACAATTTAAAGATAAATGGGGTTAGTAACAAATGAATATCATAAGAATATAATTAATAATGAAAAAAGAAAAAATAATATAATAATTAAAAGATTAAATTTTGATATAAATGATTATTTAAAGTTAATAAGAAAATTAATTATTAAATTATTTGCAAGTTATAAAAAAATTAAATTAATTAGTTATAAACATATTATGAAAATAAATTATGGTTACAAAATTAAATTAGCAATTATTTTTTTACATATAATAAGAATTATTTTCATGCAAAAATTAAATCCTAAGCAAATTATGTCATATTATCATATTGTCGCTCCCACCAAATGACACCGGGTCAAATAAGGTACAAACGCGAACGGTCGGCGAAAGGAGGGTGCGAGAACACACAGGAGTGAACTCACAGGGAATGAAAGAGTCGCCAGCTAGGCATTTTTATCCCGGAGGAAAGGCAATGCTGCATAGACCTAGAAAGATATGGATAAGACGGTTGTGAACCAGAGAGACTGAGAAAGGGGGTTGGTTACAACCTGGGAAGGTATTAGCACCCAGATTGTCCGTCGTACTCGACGGGATCCACGCTTAAAAGATTTGTGTTATAAGGGGTAGTGTCAGTGCAATTTGTGTATCAAAGGCTGGAAAGGGATGTACAGGTGTCAGTGTAAGAGAAAAGTGAAGTGTATAAGTGAAGTGTCAGTGTAAGAACAGGAGTGAAATGCTCAAGATCATGAGGCTAAAAGAATAAATCTGGAAAGAGGGGAATATACAGAGACTTTTGTTCGATAACTGTTAAGTTATGCCTACGTATCCTCTCGTGCAATGAGGAAGTCAGAACACCGTAGTTCGACCCAAAGAGACTGAAAGATGAATTGACTTGTGAACTGCTTGCTTGTCTATGCTCAAGTGTATGACCTGTCTGGCTCAGGTGCAAACTGTCTTGCATTAGACGGAAGAAGCAAGTTCTCGTTTATGAGTGAATGAGATGAGAAAAGAATCCCGGAGGAGACGATTATTGTTTGTTTTTGTATTTTCAGTCTTTTACTGCTTTTTGAAATTTTTCATAAGTTAATGAGCTTAAGCCTAAACCAATGGATTTAGTAAACTCATCACATCTTCCCTCTGATTAGGGGTAATGAGAATACCTTAAGTGTGAAGTCAGCTTCTCACACTTAATCACCTTTGATGCAGGATTAAGATCATTAACCTACTTGTGATTATTTAGATGTTTTTGTGGTTTTTGTTTAGTGTTGAGTAATGAGATTAAGCCATAATCAGGGATTAAACAGACTCATTACACCATCCTAATAGAAGGATAATAGATGAGAATGTTTAAGTTGAGGAAAGCTCCTCAACTTAATCCATGATTAGGGATTAAACTCATGACAAAACAAATCCTTTATTAAGTGGATTTTATTTAATGATATGATGATGAAGTGTTTTTTAGGGTTTGTAAGACCACTTGAGGGGGACTTGTCCATTAACACTAGGGTTAGTCCTTCTTAACCAATTAAGGAAGAATTAGAACCCTAATGCAAGGCCCAAGTTACAAGCTTGATGTCTTGGTGATTATTAAGTGAATTGATTAAAGGATTTAAACACATTAACGGTTTAACACTTAGGATTAAAGTTATACACTCCATCCTAATAGAAGGATGTAGGCATAAGCTTAATCACAAAGCCTTAAAGCCTTTAGGGTTTAGTCCCTGATTATGAGATGAGGAGAGAAAACTCAAGGAGATACAAAGGTAAAACTAAGAGGGTAGACTAAACAAAACCCTAATCATTGTCATGCTTGGTTGTTCCTAAGGTTTGTGAGGTTAACAAGAAAGATCTTCAAAGGAACCACCAGGAAGCAGATGAAAGGATCAGGAGAAGCAAAGTAACTTGCTTCATTTAAGAAGTCAAGTCACTTGAAGGAAGAAAGTGAGAAGAATAAGAATGATCAAGCTCAATCTCAAACACAAATTAAAATGCAACAAGGATGCATGAAAGAGATGAAAAGAAGTTGTGAGAAGTGAAGGCAAATTCACTTCTCAAAGTTGCTTACCACCTGAAAAGTTAGTGAAGGGAATGCAATGCAATGCAAAATGAGATGAAATGGCATGATGTAGATCAAAACCAGAAGCACATACATGATGTTAATGATGCTATGGGATGATACAAACATGAAACAAAGCATGGGGATGATCATACAAACTTATGGATGCAAATGAAGCAAGTTAAGAACCATGGACACACATGAAAAGTTATGAGATGCAAATGACATACAACATGGCAAATACATGATGCAATGATCAAACATGCTTTTAATATGTCTTAAGATGCCCAATGAATCAAATGGATGCATAAAATATCATGGCAAGTCATGTTATGCAAGCAAATGCAAGATGAATGCAAATGAAAGCCCAAATTAGGGTTTATGATCAATGCATCAAACAAAAACCAAAATCAGAAGCAAACATCAAGATAAAAAATTGAAAATGCATTCAAAGCAACCCTAATCCTATACAAACTCACTTCCCAAAGGAGGGGTTCCAACTCTTAACCTAATTAGGGTTATGAATTTTCTAAGTTTTCTAGGGTTTTAAGGTACCTTAACAAGAAAAATGCCAAACAAATTGAAAATGAAAGATCAAATCATGCCAATTTAATCTTACAAACTACATGCTAAACAAAATGCAATGCAAGAAGAATCAAAGTCTAACTCTCAAAGGTTAGGAAGAAATGATTTTTTGAAGTTTGGATCAAAATAATGCCTTGAAATGATTTTAATTCCATGAAAAATTCTCAAAAGGCATCAAGATCAAAAAAGAAATTTGGTTTGAGGGTTGGACAATGTTTCTAAATGATTATGAAGGTTTCATGAATTTTTTGGTGATTTTTAAATACCTAAAAGTATTTTTAATTAATTAATTCTCATTAATTAATTAAAAATAAACTTTTAAATGATTTAAAAATATTTTTTAATGCAAAAAATAAAAATAAAAATGTTTTTGGCTTCTGAAATTAAATAAAAGTTTATACAAAAAATTTCAGAATTTTTAAAATGATTTTGCTATTTTTAATAAATATGAGAAAACAAATGAATTAATATGAAAAAGAAAATGAATTTAATCTGAAAAATGGAAAAGTATGCGCATCCAAGGGTCCAGGTTTGAATTCACACGCGCGGGAAGAGACTTGGCGCCACATCCAAGGGCTGACATTCAAATTCACTAATTAACTGATTAAACCCTAATCCATGCCCTAATCACTCTCAGGCGACCGGAACACTGTTCCGGTCGTCTTCTCCGGCTAGGTCATCTCCCAATCTCTCTCAATACGCCATGAAATCATGCCAAACTCTCCAGATCAACTAAACTAACATCCCTAAGCAATAATCCAGCAACAAAATCCATTTATTTCAACACAAAATCAAGATACGAATCAAACATCAAAAACTGCCAAAATTTCAGAAACACAATACAACCTCATTTCTCAATCTTTTTCAAAAGTAACAAGTTCAGTGAACTCAGGGAAGCATGCTTTATCATTTAGAAACAAGAAATAGAGGTTCTGGAAAAATGAAATGCCATAGCTACCTGAATCGAAGCTTTCAAACCAGGAGCTTCTGGGCCAGTTTCTTGCTTCTAAACAGCTTCAATGACCTCTCCAAAGTGTTTGCCAGGCTTGTTTGAAGTTTATTTGGGCTGGTTTGAGAGATTGAACAAGTTCTGTTCAGGGGCAGGTGAGAATCGTATCTGGCTTATGTGAGGTTTCAAGGGTGAATGAAGGCAGGGAAATGATCAGAAGGATGTGGTGATGTGTTCTATGAAGTTTGTTTGTGTGTTTGTGGCCTGTGTGATGATTTTCGAAAGCTTTTGCTCAAGAGGGTGAAAATGAGAATGTTGTCTTGTGTAGTGTTTCAGGCTTGCTTCTGGTTGTATTTGGCTTGCATTTTCTTTGTATAAACAAATGCCATTGGTCAGAAGAAGTGACATGTGCTTTATTGATTGGTATGGGTGCTTTTGCCAAAATGTCAAAGTTGTGTAAGAAGGGCATGGGCTACTTGCTAGCTGAGTACAAAAGGCATGTCCTGCGCAGCATGATGTGAGGAAAGGCCTAGGATTGATCAGCAAGCTAGCCAGCAAGTGGATGAGAAGCTATGATGAGTTTTGCAACTTGCCTTGCCTTTGCTTTTCATGAAAAAGTCTTGCTCCATAGGCCACAAAAGTGAATGATCTCTTGGCCCATTCTGATTTTTATGTGTTGTATGATCATGTGGTGAAGTTTTGAAGTGCATTTGACAGCCCAATTTGCCTTGACATATGAATTTGCAACTTTGCCTCTTTGGTGCATGACTTGAAAATTAGTGATTTTTGCCAACTTTGACAAGCCATAACTTTTGATCCAAAATGAATTAGGTCATGTTCTTGTACTTTTTGAAAATGGAATGATCCATTCTACAACTTTCATGACCAAAGTTTTTCCATTTGAAGCTTTTTTGAATCAAAAAGTAAAGGTTGAAAAAGTTGCCTAAAATGGCAATTTCATTAAAAGTCAACTTTGCAAAAGACTTGAAATCCTTAAATTTTGTGAACTTCCAACATCTTCCATGATCAAATAAAGATCATATACAATCAAAATGATGAAGAATGCCCTTTGGTTGGGTCATTGGGGGCCTCAGATGCCCTGATTTTGCACTGACTTGCTTAAAAAGTCAACTCTTGATCAGATGACTTCCCCATGGAATTTCTTCATGAAAATTGATATGCATACTCCCTATACCATATAGAGACCAATAGAAACAAGAATGACCAAAAAAATTGGAGTTATGGCCTTTGAAACCAAAACCCTAATTTTAGGTCATCTGTGCAGTCAAGCCTGGCCCTGCTTCCATACCAATCCCAGTTCTTGTGATTCTTTGGTATTCTTGACTTGGTGGGGATATAATATGATGCTTGAACATACATGGACCCATTTGAAGTGATTGTTGACCTTTGGAGTGGCTCAAGAAGCTCTTAGATTGCTCAGATCACAAACCCTAGATGCAGATGACTTAGAACCTATGCAGTGAATCAAAATGTGATATGAGATGGTATGATTGTGTTTATGCATATGAAATGATCACAAGCCATGATGTGAATGGGTGAGGTCAAATTTGGGGTGTTTACAGCTGCCCCTATTCAATCATGAGTTAGCTGTGCAGGTTGTAAGCAACGGCTTAACAGGCAAACAAGATAACTTGTGGTTGAATACCAAAGACAATCCAAAATTTGCACTCACAGAATGAAGAAGAAAAGGGATATAGATTGTAAAAGAAAATAAAGTATATTGTAGAGTGTGGGCGACGGAGGACGACCGTCGAGCAGAGGACGACTGCTGGGGAAGGAGCAATGACGGGGACGACCGACATGCTGGGAAAAGTGCGGGAAATGAAGCAATGACGGGGACGACCGACATGCTGGGGATAAAAAGAATTATGATGGGGACGGCCATCAAGTAAAGCTGTAAAATTCTCTGGAGATTAATGAATCATGACGGGGACGGCCATCAAGTTCATAAAGTAAGGTAACCAACGATGGGGACGGCCACCGGGCTAAACTGATGAAGGACGATCATCAGGAAAAGGAAAAGGGACCACGACGGGGACGGCCATCGGGTTAAAGAATAAATGAAATAAACAGGTGATGAGGTACGGTCATCAAAGGTGAAGGACGATCACCTAGCAGGGGACGGCTGCTCTGTTGGGGATAAGATGAGGGACGATCATCTAAGGTGAAGGACGATCACCTGGCAGGGTACAGCTGCCGAAAATATCGCGACATAGGACGAATGCCGGATAAAAGGTCAACGACGGGGACGGCCATCAGATGAGCATGATGGAGGACGACCATCAAGAGGTGGAGGACGACCACCTAGCAGGGGACGGCTGCTCTCAAGGTTTGTCATGACATAGGACGAATGCCAGATAACCAAAATCAACAATGGGGACGACCATTGGATAAAATGATGAAGGACGATCATCAAAAGGTGGAGGACGACCACCTAGCAGGGGACGGCTGCTAAATATCACGACATAGGACGAATGTCGGATAGAAAATCAACGATGGGGACGGCCATCGGATGAGCATGATGGAGGACTACCATCAAGAGGTGGAGGACGACCACCTAACAGGGTACGGCTGCTCTCAGGGTTTATCATGACATAGGACGAATGTCAGATAAAAAGAAATTTTTCTTTGTTGGCGATCTACTGGGGAATAGTAAACACGGACGAGTGTTTATATCCAAGAAACAAAAGGTATAAGTGTTTTGACGTTGTGTATAGATTAATGATGCGGACGAGCATCCTTAAGACTACGATACGGACGAGTATCAGGTAGAAACAAATACTGACACATGTTCAGAGATGATGATATGGACGAGTATCAACTGGTTAACAGAGAACACGGACGAGTGTTGAATCTGAGGGGACTCTTCTGGGGAATAGTAGACACAGAAGAGTGTCTATTCAAGAAGACAAAAGTGTTTGACACGGTGTATGGATTAAAGATACGGACGAGTATCTTTAAGACTATGATACGGACGAGTATCAGGTAGAAACAAACGCTTGACGCATGTTCTGAGATGATGGTACGGACGAGTACCAACGGGTTAACAAAGAACAAGGACTAGTGTTGAATTTGCGGGGATAGTGTATACAAGATACGGACGAGTATCTGTGTAAGTATGAGTGATTTATATATGAGTATTCATTCTGCTGGGAAGGGTGACACGGACGAGTGTCAAAAGGAGAAGAGTATAGTATAAACAAGTATCTGATGTACAAAGTGTTTATGTTACTGCACTGGGGAAAATGACACGGACGGGTGTCAAGGAAATTAGTATATGTGAGTGCAAAGAGGATGTCTTTGGCTTTCTGCTGGGGATATGACACGGACGGGTGCCACAAGGAGTATATACTGATGTTTGGGAATGTAAGGCAACTGTTTTTGCTGGGGGAATCTGGGGGTATTCTGTATATTGATGGGTTGTTATTATTCACAAGTGTTTGATTCAGGACACGGCTTATGATTATGCAATATGTTGGATTTTTGCCGTAATGCTCCGTGTTGAACGGAATGCTACGCTTTGCGGGGTAAGTATGATGCAAATGCCATGATTATGCAAAAATACCAAACCGGGATTCGGATCCCGTTGCTGCGAAGATCTCTGGCCGATCTGCTTGAAATGGACATCCCAGCTGGGGGTGAGATCGTTGGTAGATCTGATGAGATGTATCTGCTTGGGGGAATAGGTCACTGATAGACCCATCCTGATAATGAGAGACCCAGCTGGGGTTTGTAGAAGCTTTCTTCACTCTGTTGTGATTCCTTCATGCGTTGCTCTTCTGGATAGAGGCTGAAACTTTGTGGGGAAGTGGTTCCCTGGCTTTTGTACTTAACTGAGGAGAAAGAATGGTTGGCAGCTCGACAGGGAGAAATAGCAAGTGGAAAATCAGCTGGGGAGAAGACACTTTGGGTGCTAAGAATGAGTGTTGATTTGTCAGCTTGCTGGAGTGAAGCTTTCATGCCCCAAGTTGCGTTCTGGATACCTGCAATCCTGCAAAGATAAGGAAGCGCACAAGTAACCCCGAGGTATCCTTGACTGGATTCCGTCATAGGAGTTTAGACACTTCTGAGAGTAAGTATATTTCCTGCAAGCATGTGACTTTTATTATATATATTTTTTGAAGATAAGCATCTATATTTATGCAATCAGTTTTTCTTAAGACATCAGACATTTTTTGCAAATAAAAATGTACAGGATGAAACATGACTTGAAAATCTGATTTTATTAATTCACGTGCCCTGAATTGGCGAGATACAGTCAAAGAAACATATCCCCTGAAATGAGGAGATTGTTACAAATTGAGAAACAAAATGCTGGCAAAGTTGACGACGCTTCGAGGAGCTTCCCTTTTGCTATGACTCGTATGACATTTGACGTTCTTCTCGTCCTGCTTTCTGAAGAAGGCTGATTCCGAAAGAAGCTTGATCCTTTTTGAAGCTCACCAAGTCGTAAACGATACAGACGAATCCAGAATGCAGCTGTTCGCTTATTCCCTTATTTTGCATGGATCGCCCCTTCGGGTTTTCAATCCATCGGGATACCCATTTTTGCCTGAGTTGTCCAATGCGGCTTTTCAAATCAGCGGGTGTACATTTTTGTTTATTTTCCCTTATTTTTGCCCGAGTCTTTTATTTTGTGTTTGACTCGCCGGGATGCCCTATTTTTGCCTGGACTTACATTCTGTTTTTATGTCCAGCGGGTCATTTTTATGCGAAGTATTTTTTAACTGCATCTGAATTCACAGGGGACGGGAAGTCTTCACCATCCATAGTGCTGAGCATCAGTGCTCCACCAGAGAAAACTTTCTTTACTACGAATGGTCCTTCATAGTTCGGGGTCTACTTGCCCCTGTGGTCTGTATGAGGAGGAAGGATTCTCTTCAGCACAAGATCTCCTACTTGGTACTCTCGGTGCCTGACTTTTTGATCGAAGGCTTTCTTCCTTCTCTTCTGATACAACTGCCCATGACAGATTGCAGCCAGCCTCTTCTCTTCAATCAGACTCAGTTGCTCGTATCGGGATCGGACCCACTCTGCTTCGTTCAGCTTAACATTCATTAGTACCCGTAGGGAGGGTAATTCAACTTCAACAGGTAGGACTGCTTCCATACCATACACAAGCTGATACGGTGTTGCCCCAGTGGATGTTATGATTGACGTGCGGTACCCATGCAAGGCAAATGGTAGCATCTCATGCCAGTCTTTGTAGGTGACTACCATCTTCTGCACAATCTTCTTGATATTCTTATTAGCTGCCTCGACAGCGCCGTTCATCTTTGGCCTGTAAGGAGAAGAATTGTGGTGTTGGATCTTGAAGTCCCGGCACAGCTCTGCCATCATTTTGTTGTTTAAGTTGGAACCATTATCAGTAATGATTCGCTCGGGCACCCCATACCGACAGATGATATCTCTCTTCAGAAATCTGGCTACCACTTGCCTTGTAA
Source organism: Lathyrus aphaca (assembly GCA_963966055.1). Lineage (NCBI taxonomy): Eukaryota > Viridiplantae > Streptophyta > Magnoliopsida > Fabales > Fabaceae > Lathyrus > Lathyrus aphaca. Next base: position 64,645,404 of record OZ014520.1, on the reverse strand, counting down.
CGTTTGCGTAGGAAGCTGCTTCGACCCACTTGGTGAAATAGTCAATGGCTACCAGGATGAATCTGTGGCCATTCGAAGCAGTCGGTTCAATCTTGCCGATCATGTCAATTCCCCACATAGCAAAGGGCCAAGGTGAAGACATCACATTCAAAGGATTGGGAGGCACATGCGCCTTATCCGCATAAATCTGGCATTTATGGCATTTTCTGGCGTAGGCACAACAGTCTGCATCCATTGTGATCCAGTAATAGCCTGATCTTAGCAACTTCTTGGCCATGGCATGCCCTCCCGCATGGGTACCAAAGGATCCTTCGTGCACTTCATGCATCAACAAGTCTGCTTCTGTCTTATCAACGCATCTGAGGAGTACCATATCAAAGTTTCTCTTGTACAGGGAACCATCAGTGTTCAGAAAGAAACTACCAACAAGCCTTCTTAATGTCTTCTTATCATTGGAAGATGCCCCAGGTGGGTATGTTTGATCCTCTAAGAAGCACTTAATGTCATGGAACCAAGGCTTATCATCTTTAACAATATTTGCTGCGAACACATATGTTGGTCTGTCAAGTCTGGACACTGAAATTTGAGGTACGAAGTTGGCAGCTTGAACTTTGATCATGGACGAAATGGTAGCCAGAGCATCTGCAAACTGATTCTCGTCTCGAGGGATATACTCAAGCTTGACTGTTGTAAAGAAAGTCAATAACCTCCTTGTATAATCCCTGTAAGGTATCAGATGTTCTTGGTGGGTGTACCATTTGTCGTTGGTTTGATTAACTACCAGAGCTGAATCTCCGAATACGGTCAATGTCTTGATCCTGAGGTCAATGGCTTCCTCAAGACCCATAATGCAAGCTTCGTATTCAGCTTCGTTGTTAGTGCAGTTGAAAGTGAGTTTTGCCGAAAAAGGCATGCGAACTCCTTTAGGTGTAATAAGTACCGCACCAACACCACGACCATTCATATTAACAGCCCCATCAAACATCATAGTCCATTCTTCTTCCGGGTCAGGACCTTCAGTGTGAACAGGCTCTTCATGATCTTTTGCTTTTATGAACATGATGTCTTCATCAGGGAAGTCAAATCTCATAGGCTGGTAATCATCAATGGGTTGCTCAGCAAGATATTCAGACAATACACTACCTTTGATGGCTTTCTGAGGCGTGTATTGAATATCATATTCTGTGAGGATCATTTGCCATCTTGCAACCCGTCCGGTAAGTGCTGGCTTCTCAAAAATATACTTGACTGGGTCCATCTTTGAGATCAACAAAGTAGTGTGGGTCAACATATACTGTCTCAGTCGGCGAGCAGCCCACGCTAAAGCACAGCAAGTTTTCTCGATCAGTGAATAACGTTGTTCACAGTCGGTAAACTTTTTGCTTAGGTAGTATATTGCATACTCTTTTCGACCAGACTCGTCATGCTGGCCCAGCACACACCCCATTGACTCTTCTAATACTGTCAAGTATATTATCAGATGTCTTCCTTCAACTGGAGGCATAAGGATTGGAGGTTCTTGTAAGTATTCCTTGATCTTGTCAAAAGCCTTCTGGCAGTCTTCGTTCCACCTGACCGTCTGTTCTTTTCTCAACAATTTGAACAAGGGCTCACAGGTTGCCGTAAGGTGAGATATGAACCTTGAAATGTAATTCAATCTACCTAGAAACCCTCGAACTTCTTTTTCAGATTTTGGTGCAGGCATTTCTTGAATGGCTTTGACTTTATCAGGGTCAACTTCAATCCCTTTCTCGCTCACAATAAAACCCAGCAGCTTACCCGATCGCACCCCGAATGTGCACTTGTTGGGGTTCAACTTCAGTTGGTACTTCCTCAGACGCTTGAACAGCTTCAGCAGATTTACCAGGTGGTCTTCTTCAGTAAGGGACTTGGCAATCATGTCATCCACGTAACATTCGATTTCTTTATGGATCATATCGTGGAATAATGTCACCATAGCCCGTTGATATGTTGCACCAGCATTCTTCAGTCCAAATGGCATTACCTTGTAACAGAACGTGCCCCAGGGTGTGATGAAGGTTGTCTTCTCCATGTCTTCAGGTGACATCTTAATCTGATTGTATCCTGAAAATCCGTCCATGAAGGAGAATACCGAGAACTGAGCCGTGTTATCCACCAATACATCAATGTGAGATAATGGGAAATCATCCTTCGGGCTGGCTCTGTTCAGATCCCGGTAGTCAACACACATTCTCACTTTGCCGTCTTTCTTAGGCACAGGCACAATATTAGCAACCCACTGTGGATAGCTAGTCACAGCAAGGAACCCGGCGTCCCACTGCTTTTGTACCTCTTCTTTGATTTTCATTGCCATGTCTGGGCGAGTACGGCGTAACTTCTGTTTAACCGGCGGGCATTCTTCTCTTAAAGGCAGCTTGTGCACAACAATGTCGGTGTCCAACCCTGGCATATCTTGATAAGACCAAGCAAACACGTCCACATACTCTTGAAGTAGGTCAATCAATTGTCTCTTCACTGAGTCTTGTAAGCAGGCCCCGATTTTAACTTCTTTCACATCTTCATCTGTACCAAGATTGATCGTTTCTACCTCCTCCTGATGAGGAGTGATAACCCTTTCCTCTTGCCTCAACAATCTGGCTAGCTCTTCAGGAAGCTCGTAATTTTCTTCAACCCCTTCATCAGCTTGATTGATTGGATTGTCAAAGTCATACGAAGTCATAGCCGTGCTGTCGTCGGTGCAGTCTGGAAGGCACTCTCTGCAAGGGTTCAGTTTGTTCATTTTAGTGATTTGATTTTAATCTTGTTTAAAAAAGTGAAATAAAGTTAACATTTTGAAAACATTGCCATTTATTTTTGTACAAAAAGAAAAATGGAAAAACAGTGAGCGGAAAAGAAAAAGACTCATTTGCAAAAGATGTCTGATATTTCATTGATTAATCTTGTTGCACAAAAATTACAGATGGCCCGATTACAAAATGAGTCTTGTCATCTTGGGCAAGATGAAAGACTTGATGCATGCTATAAAAATACAGGAAATAATAATTACTCTGCAGGAGTAACTCTTATAATTTCCTGGGAAGACCAGTTTGAGATACTGCTCCCCGGGATCTTTGGACGGATCCAACTCTCCAGGTTGCGGTCGCTTTCATCCTCGTCTTCCAGATTGTTGACAGCATCAGGGGTGAGCATTCCCCTACTAACAAAGTTGGGCTCCTTAGCAGCCTCTGCTTGATCTTGTTGAGTTGGTTTGTAACCCAACCCAAATCTATCCTCTTTCTTCTCCACAGGTAACAACTTGCCCCAGCCTTGGGCAGTCCCTTCTTCAACAACCTTTCGGGCTTGTTGATAAGATGTCATTGAGGTTCCAGGTACAGCAGATGTTTCATTTATGTTCAAGGCCTCAAACCCTTGACTCATCGTTTCATGGATCTCCCCATCCATCTCAATGTATTTGTAGGTAGCCAGATGGCTAACAAAAATATCTTCCTCTCCACAAATAGTAACGACTTGGCCCTCCCACTCGAATTTTAACTTCTGGTGAAGGGTAGACGTAACTGCGCCAGCGGCATGAATCCATGGTCTACCCAACAAACAGCTGTAGGCAGGCTGAATGTCCATCACGTAGAAGGTCGTTTTGAAAGTTTGTGGGCCAATCGTTATAGGCAACTCAATTTCCCCCAGAACTGATCTCTTAGAACCGTCAAAGGCTCTCACTACCAGGTTGCTGGGACGTAATGCCAATCCTTCATACTCTAGCTTCACAAGGGCTTGTTTAGGTAAGACATTGAGGGATGATCCTGTGTCTACCAGCACATGGGAAAGAACTGCACCCTTACACTCCATGGTAATGTGCAAAGCCTTGTTATGATTGCGGCCTTCCGTAGTCAAATCAGTGTTGGTGAACCCTAGTCCATGACTAGCATTAACATTTCCAACCACAGCTTCTAACTGATTGACGGTGATCTCTTCTGGCACATAAGCTGTGTGCAAGACTTTTAGTAGTGCGTTCCGATGAGCCTCGGAGCACATAAGCAATGATAGAATAGAGATCTTGGAAGGCGTCTGGTGAAGCTGGTCCACTATCTTGTAATCACTTTTCTTGATGATTCTCATGAATTCATCAACTTCTTGATCAAAAGGTGTTTTCAAAGCTTCTTTAACAATTTTCTCTTCTTGCACCATGCTCTTCCCTTTTGCCTTGGCAGCAGCTTTCGCCTCAGCAGTGGGTCTTTAAATTTGCGGGGCAAAGAGACGTCCGCTTCGAGTGAAGCCTCCGCCTCCCCCCACATTGTCTATTTGTGGTGAAGAAGTTGCTGATTCAAGAGTGATTTTCCGTCCTTCGCAGTATAGATCAGAGCCGTAATGCCAAGGGATGGCATTACTGCTTTCATAAGGTACTGGTCCAGGCACTGTAATAGTGATTGGACTGACGGCAGCTGCAGAAAGGACTGTGATAGTCTGTGGATCATAGTATATTGTGACTGGTGCTCTGATAGGAATGGCATTTTGTGAGTTGTAGGCAGAATCATTTTCAGGATCATAGTAAATTGTAACTGTTGAGACGCTTTCACTGTTTGCTGTTGATGTTGTAGGAGACACTGTTGAATGGATGGGTGTTGTTGTTGTAGGAGATTCTGAATGAAGGGGTGCTGAAGTTGTAGAAGGGATGTTTGCTGATATTTGGTCCGTTGAAGTAACAGATGAAGCATTTGTTGATGAGATTGAAGAGTTGCTTGGAACGATGGTTGCTGCAGTTGTAGACGAATCTGGAACTGTTGTTAAGGAGATTGCTGGATTGGTAGGTATTGATGTTGTGATTTGAAGCAGGCCACTCTGGATGAGACCATCTATGCCATCTCTCAAGTTATCACATCCATTCACTGAAATGTTGCAATAAGCACACCCTAGCTCACATCCCGGGAATATTTGACATTCAAGGAGTTGCGCTTTGATCTCTACCAAAGGTGTCCGAATCTGACCCACACTGGTTATCAAGTAAGACGGCTTGTCTTCTTCAATAGCGTTGATTCTGGGGCCACCATGGTTTGGCATAGGGTTCTTGTTAACATTTGGTGGTGGTGCGAAGTTTAGGGCTTTAGAATCTACCAAGTCCTGTACCTTCATGTGCAAAGCTCTGCACTTCTTTGTACTATGGCCGGGTGCATTCGAATGAAAGGCACATCTGGCGCTGGCGTCATAATTTCTGGGTAGACTGGCAGGATCTGGAGGTGCCAACGTCCTTAGCTCAACCAGGTTGAGTTTTAGGAGTTGTGGCAATAATGTGGCATAGGGCATAGGGATCGGATCGATCACCCTATTGGCCTGAGAAGGTCTCTGTTGGAACGGTCTTTGCTGATTGTTGTTGTTGGTGTTGTTGTAGTTTCTCTGAGGAGGATACTGAGTTTGTTGCTGATAATTTTGTTGATGTGGTTGATAAACTGGTTGTCGATGAATTGGAGCGGGAATGGTGACCGCTGCCACAGACCTATGAACATATTGGGGTCTGCCCCTGCTGGCATGGATAGCATTGGTCTCACCAGTTCTTCTTGGGCCCACAAAAGGCTTTCTTGTGTTGCTGGATGAGCTGGCACCGTTGTCAGAAATTTTGCCCATCTTTAATAGGCTCTCAATTCTTTCTCCAACTATAACGACATCTGCAAAGCTGGTAGAAGAAAAGGCAGCTAGCCTATCAATGTATGTTCCTTGGAGGGTGTTCATAAACATATCAGCCATCTCCCTCTCTGACATGGGTGGCTGGACAGCAGCAGCCAACTGTCTCCATCTCTGGGCGTACTCGCGGAAGCTTTCCCTGGATGACTGTGACATTCCCATCAGGAGGGTCCTGTTGGGTGCCATATCTAAATTATACTGGTATTGTCTGATAAAGGCCTCAACCAGGTCTTTCCAACATCTGATGGTGGCTCTGGTCAGATGAGAGTACCATTCCCTTGAAGCTCCCGTTAAGCTATCCTCAAAATAAAACATCCATAGCTTTTCATCCATGGTATATGCCTTCAGCCTCCCCAGAAAGGATTGTAAGTGGGTTCGCGGACAGGAAGTTCCGTTGTACTTCTCAAAGCACGGAGGTTTAAACTTGTGGGGAATCCTGACCCCGTCCACTAAGCTCATGTCCATGACATTAAAACCCAAGGAGTTTTGAGACTCCAAGGACCTTAATTTTTCAGCAATTTCATCTAGCCTTCTGTCATAGGCCTCCTCCCCAGCTCCCATCACTGTGAACTGATCCTCCTGGGGGTCTTCTTGCAGCACTCTGCCTGTGGTAGCATTCCCTTGAACATTAGCGGGGATATTGATCTCTGGATGAAGGTGGGGTCCAAATACAGGTGGGTTGATATGAGGCTGAACCCTCTCATTGTTGCTTGTCCCACCAGTCCCTAGATGGGGATCTTCCTGAGTCTGCCTCTCTACTAAAGCCCTCAATCTCTCTTGGCTCTGTGCCAATCCATTCATCACCTCCATAAATTGTGTCATCTGATTCCTCATTTCCAATCTCTCATTGGCCATTTGGTTCCTGACCTCTGTAAGGTCCTGCTGTACCTGGTCCATCTGTATACCCGGAAGATTGTTGCGGGTTGGATATCTGTGTGGACGGTTAAGTGGGAACACCCGACGTCGAGCAATAGTTCCTGAATCACAACAGAGTTAGTAACAAAAACAAAACAAACCTACAAAACAAAACAAAGGTTAGTATGCAATGCAGTATGCTTATTTGTCTCCAAGGTATCCGGCTTGGCACTTGGTTTTGACCTTTCCAGACCCTTGAGGAAGATGCTTTTGATGTTGCTTGAAAGAACTCAGATAAAACAAATCAATACATATATTACAAAAAGTGAATGATACATAGTTTGTTTTTTACAATTCATGCCCTCTGAGGGGTCAAAAATACAACATAAGAAATAAAAGTACATGAAATGAAAGCAACAACAAGAAAAAGTCAGACTCCAAGACCAAACTCATCCTCCTGAACTTCCTTGAGAAGTGCTTCAGTCACAGGATCAGCTGGACGCTCTGTGAGATTCCTGATAAGGAGATTCCTGGTAGTAACAGCTGCGGTTAGCTTCTTGTGTTGACTCTGGTCCTTTGACCTCTTCACACCAGCTCTAATCTTCAACTCTGAGATTTCTCTTTGGGCTGCTAGCAGGGCTTCCTGTTGCTCCTTTTCACTAGCCTCCAACTGCTCAATTTTGTCCTGAGTCCTCTTATCTTCCAGAGTACGAGCTTCGGTGATCCTGACCCACCTGGCTTGACTCTCTTTCAGATATAAATCAGTCCTGGCTTTTTGGAACTGAGCCTCCTTGCAGGAATTCTTCAAAATCTGTTCTCCAGCCCTTGACTTCTTAATGTAATCCTCTGACTTCTCAATCCTGGCTAGATGCTCTACCCTCAGCTTTTCTAACCTCTCAATGTCCAAGCGACTATCACTCCTCTCCCAGAGGGTCTTCTGTAGAGCCTGAGTCAACTTCTCATTTCTCTCTTTCAAATTCTCAAACTCCTCTAAGCTGACAGTGGCAGGAGGTGGAGCTGAGGATGGTCCAGGCATATTTTCCATGGTGAAGGGCATCCCAGAAAATTGAGCCCTGGCATGGGACCACTCATAGTACTGTGCTGAGGCTACATTGTTGCATTTTCCCAGAATGGTTACTCCTTTAGTATGGACATTGTCCCAAGCCCAGGATGCTTGCCTGACAATAGCCAGATTAGGCTTAATCTCACAGTAAAGAGTCTCAGCCAAGTCTTGTGCCTTAGGAGTGTGGACCAATGCATAGCCCAGTTGTCTTTTGAATAGAAGAGGGTTGTAGTTGATGCAACCCTTAACTCCTATCAGGGGTACATTGGGAAACTGCCCACAACTGGTAATGATATCCCTGCCTTTTGTGCTTTGAGTGCACCACCTGATATTAGCTGAAGTTAAAGCAGTGAGTCTTCTAGCCCAGTTCCTCTGCTGATGAGGATTCAAAAATGCATCAGTCTTGGGCAAGTGCTTGAGCAGCCAGGTATGGAACAGGGGAGCACAACATCTCACTAATCTTCCTCTTTGTTTTTCATTCCTTTGGTGAACAGAGTAGTAAAAATCTCCCAGTAAGGTGGGTACTGGGTTCCTTAGGATGAAAAGGTGGATTGCATTCTTGCTAACAAACTTAGGCTCATCTGCAAATAAAATGACCCCATATATGCTAAGGGCCAATAAAGCACAGACTGCCTTCCACTCTCCCAAGGAGGCCTTCAGAATAGCTTGAGAGGTCAAGAAATCCAAATGTAGACCAGAGATTCCAGCCTTGGTAGTCATATTCTGCCCAATCAGAACTGGTTCCAGATATAATGCCTTTGCCACTTCTTCATTACTTGGAAAAGCCATCTCAGGGTTGAAGGGGACTCCACCCCTGATAGGTACACCAACCAATGATGAATACTCCTCTAATAAAGGTCCCAACTGAAAATCCTGAAAAGTAAAACACCTCAGAGGGGGATCATAGAACTGCAGGCAAGTATGAATCAAGCTCCTCTGTGAAGGGTCCAAATCCATAACCACATCAAGTATGCCTCCATAGTGTTCTCTGAATAGTGGTATATGGTCTGGAGTAATCAAGGTCTGGATCTTCCTGATGTCAGCTAGCTCAGGCTGAAAGAAGTGGTAGGAGATATTACTCTTCTTAGGTGCCATGTTGCTGAAGAAGAGCTGAGACAGATGCTGATGATGGAGAATAACACTGAAGATGGGCCACTGACAGGCAGGTGCAGGTGACTGAAGCAGGTAGCTGATAGCTGAAGTAGATGCTGATGAAGATAGGTCTATGCTGATGATGGGGTCAAAACCAAGCCAAAATAAAGTATGGATACCCTGAAAAACAAATAATCAAATGTTAAAATGATGCAATGATGATGTATGCAAATGATATGCAAGGGTTTGTGACTGAGCTGGATCTGATCAAGTGCTCTGATATAAGTCCAGGTGTGTTCAAGAAATCCAGATGGAGGTTCATAAGTCCAGTAACCAAGGTGGGGGACTCAAATAAAGAGTCACATGTACAGGGTTAGAAATCACAAGAACTGTTCCAAGATGGAGTATTCTTAATCAAAGAAAGTAACAGGGTATGCTGAGGTCAAGGGTACCTGCAAACCTGTAAACAGCCCAACCTCCTGACAGGTGGTGTTCTAAAACAAGGATCCTCAGACTTGGATCAGTTATGAGAAGTGTAAGCACTTCTAACCCGGAGGTACAGTGTTTACAATAACCATAAAAGATCCTCCTCTAATTCACCTCAACTTATGAAGGTCAATACTAAAGGTCATCCAGACTTAGCAGGCTTCCCAGATAGCCCTAGTACTACAGGAAATCTGCAGCACAGAGTTCTCAAGAAGAAACCCATATCTGAACCGTGTTTCATATTCCCGCACCAGACCGAAATGGAATGGGAAAGAACATGAACCACTCTAGCCTAGGTGTCGCTCAGGTCCCAGGTATAGGACCTCAACTCTCAATAGAACACCCACCCACCAAAGCAACACAACAAATCCAGCCAGCACAGCATGACAGTATGATATATGCAAAGCTATAAAGAAAACAATAAAGCAACTGTACATAAAGCAAATAACACAAGTAAATATACAAATACAAACACAACTAGCACATAACACCCCAATAAACACAAATCAAACAAGCGCTAGGAGGAACCCACAAAAAGAACCAGAAGCCCTGGTTGCAGTATAAGGGTCCCCAGCAGAGTCGCCAAGCTGTCGCTCCCACCAAATGACACCGGGTCAAATAGGGTACAGACGCGAACGGTCGGTGAAAGGAGGGTGCAAGAACACACAGGAGTGATCTCACAGGGAATAAAAGAGTCGCCAACTAGGCATTTTTATCCCGGAGGAAAGGCAATGCTGCATAGACCTAGAAAGATATGGATAAGACGGTTGCGAACCAGAGAGACTGAGAAAGGGGGTTGGTTACAACCTGGGAAGGTATTAGCACCCAGATTGTCCGTCGTACTCGACGGGATCCACGCTTAAAAGATTTGTGTTTTAAAGGGGTAGTGTCAGTGCAATTTGTGTATCAAAGGCTGGAAAGGGATGTACAGGTGTCAGTGTAAGAGAAAAGTGAAGTGTATAAGTGAAGTGTCAGTGTAAGAACAGGAGTGAAATGCTCAAGATCATGAGGCTAAAAGAATAAAGCTGGAAAGAGGGGAATATACAGAGACTTTTGTTCGATAACTGTTAAGTTATGCCTACGTATCCTCTCGTGCAATGAGGAAGTCAGAACACCGTAGTTCGACCCAAAGAGACTGAAAGATGAATTGACTTATGAACTGCTTGCTTGTCTATGCTCAAGTGTATGACCTGTCTGGCTCAGGTGCAAACTGTCTTGCATTAGACGGAAGAAGCAAGTTCTCGTTTATGAGTGAATGAGATGAGAAAAGAATCCCGGAGGAGACGATTATTGTTTGTTTTTGTATTTTCAGTCTTTTACTGCTTTTTGAAATTTGTCATAAGTTAATGAGCTTAAGCCTAAACCAATGGATTTAGTAAACTCATCACATCTTCCCTCTGATTAGGGGTAATGAGAATACCTTAAGTGTGAAGTCAGCTTCTCACACTTAATCACCTTTGATGCAGGATTAAGATCATTAACCTACTTGTGATTATTTAGATGTTTTTGTGGTTTTTGTTTAGTGTTGAGTAATGAGATTAAGCCATAATCAGGGATTAAACAGACTCATTACACCATCCTAATAGAAGGATAATAAATGAGAATGTTTAAGCTGAGGAAAGCTCCTCAACTTAATCCATGATTAGGGATTAAACTCATGACAAAACAAAGCCTTTATTAAGTGGATTTTATTTAATGATATGATGATGAAGTGTTTTTTAGGGTTTGTAAGACCACTTGAGGGGGACTTGTCCATTAACACTAGGGTTAGTCCTTCTTAACCAATTAAGGAAGAATTAGAACCCTAATGCAAGGCCCAAGTTACAAGCTTGATGTCTTGGTGATTATTAAGTGAATTTATTAAAGGATTTAAACACATTAAGGGTTTAACACTTAGGATTAAAGTTATACACTCCATCCTAATAGAAGGATGCAGGCATAAGCTTAATCACAAAGCCTTAAAGCCTTTAGGGTTTAGTCCCTGATTATGAGATGAGGAGAGAAAACTCAAGGAGACACAAAGGTAAAACTAAGAGGGGAGACTAAACAAAACCCTAATCATTGTCATGCTTTGTTGTTCCTAAGGTTTGTGAGGTTAACAAGAAAGATCTTCAAAGGAACCACCAGGAAGCAGATGAAAGGATCAGGAGAAGCAACGTAACTTGCTTCATTTAAGAAGTCAAGTCACTTGAAGGAAGAAAGTGATAAGAAGAAGAATGAGAAAGCTCAATCTCAAACACAAAGTAAAATGCAGCAAGGATGCATGAAAGAGATGAAAAGAAGTTGTGAGAAGTGAAGGCAAATTCACTTCTCAAAGTTGCTTACCACCTGAAAAGTTAGTGAAGGGAATGCAATGCAATGCAAAATGAGATGAAATGGCATGATGTAGATCAAAACCAGAAGCACATACATGAGGTTAATGATGCTATGGGATGATACAAACATGAAACAAAGCATGGGGATGATCATACAAACTTATGGATGCAAATGAAGCAAGTTAAGAACCATGGACACACATGAAAAGTTATGAGATGCAAATGACATACAACATGGCAAATACATGATGCAATGATCAAACATGCTTTTAATATGTCTTAAGATGCCCAATGAATCAAATGGATGCATAAAATATCATGGCAAGTCATGTTATGCAAGCAAATGCAAGATGAATGCAAATGAAAGCCCAAATTAGGGTTTATGATCAATGCATCAAACAAAAACCAAAATCAGAAGCAAACATCAAGATAAAAAATTGAAAATGCATTCAAAGCAACCCTAATCCTATACAAACTCACTGCCCAAAGGAGGGGTTCCAACTCTTAACCTAATTAGGGTTATGAATTTTCTAAGTTTTCTAGGGTTTTAAGGTACCTTAACAAGAAAAATGCCAAACAAATTGAAAATGAAAGATCAAATCATGCTAATTTAATCTTACAAACTACATGCTAAACAAAATGCAATGCAAGAAGAATCAAAGTCTAACTCTCAAAGGTTAAGCAGAAATGATTTTTTGAAGTTTGGATCAAAATAATTCCTTGAAATGATTTTAATTCCATGAAAAATTCTCAAAAGGCATCAAGATCAAAAAAGAAATTTGGTTTGAGGGTTGGACAATGTTTCTAAATGATTATGAAGGTTTCATGAATTTTTTGGTGATTTTTAAATACCTAAAAGTATTTTTAATTAATTAATTCTCATTAATTAATTAAAAATAAACTTTTAAATGATTTAAAAATATTTTTTAATGCAAAAAATAAAAATAAAAATGTTTTTGGCTTCTGAAATTAAATAAAAGTTTATACAAAAAATTTCAGAATTTTTAAAATGATTTTGCTATTTTTAATAAATATGAGAAAACAAATGAATTAATATGAAAAAGAAAATGAATTTAATCTGAAAAATGGAAAAGTATGCGCATCCAAGGGTCCAGGTTTGAATTCACACGCGCGGGAAGAGACTTGGGGCCACATCCAAGGGCTGACATTCAAATTCACTAATTAACTGATTAAACCCTAATCCATGCCCTAATCACTCTCAGGCGACCGGAACACTGTTCCAGTCGTCTTCTCCGGCTAGGTCATCTCCCAATCTCTCTCAATACGCCATGAAATCATGCCAAACTCTCCAGATCAACTAAACTAACATCCCTAAGCAATAATCCAGCAACAAAATCCATTTATTTCAACACAAAATCAAGATACGAATCAAACATCAAAAACTGCCAAAATTTCAGAAACACAATACAACCTCATTTCTCAATCTTTTTCAAAAGTAACAAGTTCAGTGAACTCAGGGAAGCATGCTTTATCATTTAGAAACAAGAAATAGAGGTTCTGGAAAAATGAAATGCCATAGCTACCTGAATCGAAGCTTTCAAACCAGGAGCTTCTGGGCCAGTTTCTTGCTTCTAAACAGCTCCAATGACCTCTCCAAAGTGTTTGCCAGGCTTGTTTGAAGTTTATTTGGGCTGGTTTGAGAGATTGAACAAGTTCTGTTCAGGGGCAGGTGAGAATCGTATCTGGCTTATGTGAGGTTTCAAGGGTGAATGAAGGCAGGGAAATGATCAGAAGGATGTGGTGATGTGTTCTATGAAGTTTGTTTGTGTGTTTGTGGCCTGTGTGATGATTTTCGAAAGCTTTTGCTCAAGAGGGTGAAAATGAGAATGTTGTCTTGTGTAGTGTTTCAGGCTTGCTTCTGGTTGTATTTGGCTTGCATTTTCTTTGTATAAACAAATGCCATTGGTCAGAAGAAGTGACATGTGCTTTATTGATTGGTATGGGTGCTTTTGCCAAAATGTCAAAGTTGTGTAAGAAGGGCATGGGCTACTTGCTAGCTGAGTACAAAAGGCATGTCCTGCGCAGCATGATGTGAGGAAAGGCCTAGGATTGATCAGCAAGCTAGCCAGCAAGTGGATGAGAAGCTATGATGAGTTTTGCAACTTGCCTTGCCTTTGCTTTTCATGAAAAAGTCTTGCTCCATAGGCCACAAAAGTGAATGATCTCTTGGCCCATTCTGATTTTTATGTGTTGTATGATCATGTGGTGAAGTTTTGAAGTGCATTTGACAGCCCAATTTGCCTTGACATATGAATTTGCAACTTTGCCTCTTTGGTGCATGACTTGAAAATTAGTGATTTTTGCCAACTTTGACAAGCCATAACTTTTGATCCAAAATGAATTAGGTCATGTTCTTGTACTTTTTGAAAAGGGAATGATCCATTCTACAACTTTCATGACCAAAGTTTTTCCATTTGAAGCTTTTTTGAATCAAAAAGTAAAGGTTGAAAAAGTTGCCTAAAATGGCAATTTCATTAAAAGTCAAACTTGCCCAAAAAGTCAACTTTGCAAAAGACTTGAAATCCTTAAATTTTGTGAACTTCCAACATCTTCCATGATCAAATAAAGATCATATACAATCAAAATGATGAAGAATGCCCTTTGGTTGGGTCATTGGGGGCCTCAGATGCCCTGATTTTGCACTGACTTGCTTAAAAAGTCAACTCTTGATCAGATGACTTCCCCATGGAATTTCTTCATGAAAATTGATATGCATACTCCCTATACCATATAGAGACCAATAGAAACAAGAATGAACAAAAAAATTGGAGTTATGGCCTTTGAAACCAAAACCCTAATTTTAGGTCATCTGTGTAGTCAAGCCTGGCCCTGCTTCCATACCAATCCCAGTTCTTGTGATTCTTTGGTATTCTTGACTTGGTGGGGATATAATATGATGCTTGAACATACATGGACCCCTTTGAAGTGATTGTTGACCTTTGGAGTGGCTCAAGAAGCTCTTAGATTGCTCAGATCACAAACCCTAGATGCAGATGACTTAGAACCTATGCAGTGAATCAAAATGTGATATGAGATGGTATGATTGTGTTTATGCATATGAAATGATCACAAACCATGATGTGAATGGGTGAGGGCAAATTTGGGGTGTTTACACATATTAAGAATTTTAATTTTTAAACATGTTTACATACAAAAAATTTAAATTATAAATAATTTATACATTACTAAAAAAATTAAATTAAGAATTTTAATTAGATTATGAATATAATATACAAATAATAATTTTAAACAAATAGAAGAAGAACAATTAGGGTTTGAAAAAATATATTTTTTAGGGTTTATAAAAATAAATTAAGTTTTTCATACAAAAGTTTTAAATATTAAATACTATATAATAACAAATACATACATATTAATAATTTATAAAATAAAGTATCAATACAAAATATATATGTGATTTATTTTATGAAAAAAACATAATAATTAATTAAAATTTAAAAGAATAAGATAAGAGAAAGGAAAATATACAAAAAATTGCTAGGTTTTGAAAAAAGTTGGGAGGCCTGGATTTGGACCCAGGACCTCCCTGATACCTGAATGAAGAGTTAACACTAGGCTACAGGTGCGCTGGTGTTAGAAACAGGGCTTCATTTGCTTTTGTGCCTTAATCCTGAAAATCAAAGAAAAAGAAAGAAAAACAAAAGGCCTGGGGGAATCGAACCCAGGACCTTCACAATACACACAAACACCTTAACCAATCCAGCTGGGAGAGCGCACCTGTTAATATGGTCACTTTATTTCATTATATTTTAAGGTTGATAATTATCTGGAAAAAATAAGAAAAAAGTGGTGAAGCCAGGATTCGATCCCTGGACATAAACATCACATGCGCGTCCCTTGCCAACTGAGCTAGCCAACATTTGTGAAATAAAACAGAGAACAATTCATAAAATAATATGCATAATTTTTGAATCCTGGAATGCGCGCGCAGGGTATCATCTTCTTCCTTGGTTCCTGCGAAATTTCATACACATTTTGTTGCAATATTTCCTGCGAGTTTCAAAGTATAAAAACCTACGAAATTGGACAAGCATCAAAACAGTAAAATTTCTCAACAATGACCAGTATTTCATAATCCCCAAGGTCCATAGAATTGTTCTATGTTCTTAGAACTTATTTATATTAGGTTTAAGTCAAAGCCCCAAATCCATGGCCGAAACCCTAGCAATGGTAGTTCTTGTTAGAACAAATGTGGTTCTGATCCTTTAAGTGTTTTGATGATAACAAAGTCTTTCATATTAAAAGTTCTAATTAATATACTTACTCTCGTGTAGAAGATAATATTGTTTGAGTAATCCATACAAGCTAAGGAGAACCTTTATAGAAGATACGCTCAAAGAAGAATCCAGCATTAAATGACATTTATTGGCTGCGCATATATTATTCATTATCTCTGATTTCCGCTTAGAAGATGCTGGTATCCTTTTTAAAAAAGCTTTAATTAAAGAATATGGTCTTTAATATGCAAAGACAAGTATCTCTTCTTATGGAAAGAAATTAAGGTATTAAAGTATATCCTAATTTGGTTCAAGATGTCTCCAACGGCTACTTTATCAAGAACTATATAAAGGACATCATTTGAAGAAATAAAGCGAGAACGCAACGCATTACAACGTATAACATATACTCAAGCAAATCATTTTATCTTGTTCTTATTGCTGTAACTATCACTTAGTGATACCTGCTTACCTAGAAGCATTTTAAGTTACGTCTTTATCATTCTTGTAACAATTATCTTTTTCCTTGAGTGACTAAGTTTAGTCAGAAGACTCAAGAAGACATTGACTATAGGTCTTTGTGTGTATTCTTATTGAATAGTGGATTAAGACCTCAGTAGAGGCAAAATCACCTTGGCGGGTGGACTGGATGTAGTTTGAGTTCAAACGAACCAGGATAAAGTAAAACGTGTCTTTAGAAGTTAATTTTAATTATACAGAAAACCCAATTCCAACCCCCCTTCCTTGTGTTTTGCCACCTTCAATTGGCATCAGAGCGCTAGGTTCTGAGTATTACACTTTACCGTGTCAGTAAAAGATCCAGAAGATAAACACATGGCAGAAACTGGAATTAACAATGACTATCAGAATGACAAGATCAATGCTAAACCACCAATGTTCAATGGCGACAATTTCGACTACTGGAAGGATGTTCTAGAGAGTTTCTTTCTAGCTCTAGATGGAGATCTCTGGGACATGGTGACAGATGGATATATTCATCCTGTTGGAGAAGATGGTCAGAAGATCGAAAGGAAAAATATGACAGTTCAACAGAAGAAGGAATTCAGAAATCATCACAAAGCTAGGACCATACTTCTAAGTGCCATCTCGTACACAGAATATGAGAAGATCACAAACAGGGATTCAGCCAAACACATGTTTGATTCTCTAAGGATGACACATGAAGGCAACTCTCAAGTCAAGGAGACCAAAGCTCTAGCTCTCATCCAGAAGTATGAAGCCTTCAAGATGGAAGAAGATGAAACCATTGAAAAAATGTTTTCAAGGTTTCAAATTCTGGTCGCTGGACTAAAAGTTCTGGACAAAGGCTACTCAACAGCAGATCACGTGAAGAAAATCATCAGAAGTTTACCTAAAGCCTGGAGACCCATGGTCACTGCTTTAAAGTTATCAAAAAATCTGAATGAAATTTCCTTAGAAGAACTGATCAGCTCCTTGAGAAGTCATGAGATTGAATTAGAAGAAGATGAGCCCCAGAAGAAAGGTAAGTCTGTAGCTCTTAAATCTAACAAACATGTTTCTAAAGCTTTACAGGCAGAAGAAGAAGAAAGCTCTGGATGCTCATCAGAAGAAGATGAATTATCTCTCTTGTCAAGAAGAGTTCAACAACTCTGGAAGCATCGTCAGAAGAAGTTCAGAAATACCAGAAGATCAAACAATTATTCTGAATCAACATCCAGTCACAAGAAACCCAGAAGCAAAGAAGTTGTGTGCTACGAATGCAAAGAACCAGGACACTACAAAAGTGAATGTCCAAAACTTCAGAAAGACAAACCTAGAAACAGATTCAGCAGAGAAAAGAAAAAGAGTCTCATGGCAACATGGGATGATTCTGAATCATCTGAAGCAGAGTCAGATTCTGAAGATGAACAAGCTAATATTGCATTAATGGCAAATATACCAGAAGATGATCACTCATCAGAATCAGAGTTAGAATCAGACTCAGAAGAGGTATTTTCTAAATTATCTAGATCTGAGTTAGAAGCTAGTCTTTCAGAAATTCTTGAAAAATATCAGAAGCTTCAATTCAAATACAAAGACGTCAAACAAAATCTTGTATCTGAATTAGAAGATATTAGAAAACTGAAAACAGAAAACTCTGAGCTGAAAGAAAATCTCTTTGAATGTAAAAACTCTTTTGAAAAGCTCAAAGCTCAGAAGAAATCTGAATTAGAAGATCTAATCAATTCTGATAATATCATAAAACAATATGATTATAGTTTTCAACAATTTCTTACTAAAAGTTTAGATAGAAGTAAGATTGCTTCTATGATCTATGGTGTTAGCAGAAATGAAAGAAGAGGCATTGGCTATGTGAAAAATAATGAAACTCTGAAATTAAAAAATATTGATGACATTGTCATAAATACCAATACTCCTCTAAGTTCTCATTTCACCTACGGTCATAATCATGATCTTATATACACTAGTGAGTCATCCTGCTCTACAAGTTCTGATTTAAAACCCAAAATAAATCAGAAGTTTGTAAAATCTAACAAACAAGGACCCAGAAGAATATGGGTACCCAAGGATAAAATTGTGTATGTTGCAGATGTCTTTAACAGCAAAACTGAAACACCAATCATGGTACCTGGACTCTGGATGCTCACGTCACATGACGGGAAGAAAGCATATGTTCCAAAGTCTTGAATTAAAAGATGGAGGCCATGTAGGTTTTGGAGGCAATCAAAAAGGAAGAATTATTGGCTCCGGAACTATTGGTAACGGAAATCTTCCTTCTATATCTAATGTTCTGCTTGTAGAAGGATTAATGCATAATTTATTATCCATAAGTCAATTAAGTGATAATGGCTATGACATAATCTTTAATCAAAAGTTCTGTAAAGCTGTTAGTCAGAAAGATGGAACAATCCTCTTTAGTGGAAAGAGAAAGAACAACATTTATAAAATAAAGCTTTCTGAATTAAAAATTCAAAATGTAAAATGTCTAATGTCTGTGGAAACTGAGCAATGGGTCTGGCACAGAAGATTGGGACATGTTAATATGAGAAGAATATCTCAACTTAACAAACTCAATCTAGTCAGAGGACTTCCAAATTTGAAGTTCAACTCAGAAGCTCTATGTGAAGCATGTCAGAAAGGCAAATTTTCAAAAACTGGATTCAAAGCTAAAAATATTGTATCTTCCTCTAGACCATTAGAACTTCTGCACATTGACTTGTTTGGACCAGTGAAAACTGCTTCTGTCAATGGCAAGAAGTATGGATTGGTGATCGTAGATGACTTCAGCAGATGGACATGGGTAAAGTTTCTTAGACACAAGGATGAGTCAATTGCTGTATTTTCTAACTTCTGTAAACAAGTTCAAAATGAAAAAGAATCAAAGATCATAAAAGTCAGAAGTGATCATGGTGGAGAATTTGAAAATAAACAATTAGAATCATTTTTTAATGAAAATGGCATCTCTCATGATTTTTCTTGTCCTAGAACTCCACAACAAAATGGGGTTGTAGAACGTAAAAATAGAACTTTACAAGAGATGGCCAGAACCATGATCAATGAGACCAATATGGCTAAACATTTTTGGGCAGAAGCAGTAAATACAGCATGTTACATTCAGAATAGAATCTCTATAAGACCTATTCTTGAAAAGACTCCTTATGAATTGTGGAAGAACAGAAAGCCCAACATTTCTTACTTTCATCCTTTTGGATGTATTTGTTTTATGCTAAACACTCTTGATACTCTGAATAAATTTGATTCTAAGGCACAAAAGTGTTATATGTTAGGATACTCTGAACGTTCTAAGGGATACAGAGTATACAATACAGAAACACGTATTGTGATAGAATCAATTCACGTCAGATTTGATGATAAGCTTGGTTCTGAAAAACCAAAGCAAAAAGAATTTACTGCAGATATAGAAGTAGAAATCTCTACAAACAGAACTTCTAAAGATCAATCTTCTAAAGTTCAAAACAATACAACTGCTCCATCAACACCTGAAGAACCCATCCAGAAGAAGCTCTCCAGAAGCAATATTAATCATCCAGAGGATAAAATCTTGGGAAAGAAAGATGAACCAATCAGAACAAGATCCTCATTCAAAAACTCTGAAGAGACACTACTAGGACTTGTCTCTCTGATTGAACCATCTTCTGTAGAAGAAGCTCTATCAGAAAATGATTGGATTCTGGCTATGCAAGAAGAACTTAATCAATTCACCAGAAATGATGTGTGGGATCTAGTTCCTAGACCCAGAGGATTAAACATCATTGGCACCAAATGGGTATTCAGAAACAAACTCAATGAGAAAGGAGAAGTTGTCAGAAACAAAGCAAGACTGGTTGCACAAGGGTATAGCCAACAAGAAGGAATTGACTATACAGAAACCTATGCACCAGTCGCCAGGTTAGAATCAATAAGACTTCTAATATCATTTGCTGTAAATCATAATATCATTCTGTATCAAATGGATGTCAAAAGTGCATTTTTAAATGGTTATATTGATGAAGAAGTATATGTACACCAACCCCCTGGTTTTGAAAATACAAAATTTCCAGAACATGTTTACAAACTCAAAAAATCATTATATGGTTTAAAACAAGCTCCCAGAGCTTGGTATGAAAGATTAAGTAATTTTCTACTGGAAAATAAATTCATCAGAGGGAAAGTGGACACAACTCTTTTCAGTAAAAACATTAAAAATGATCTTCTGATATGCCAAATTTATGTAGATGATATAATTTTTGGTTCTACTAAAAGTGCCTTGGGAAAGGAATTTGCTAAATCTATGCAGGCAGAATTTGAAATGAGCATGATGGGAGAATTAAAGTTCTTTCTGGGAATTCAAATAAATCAAACATCAGAAGGAACATATATCCATCAAAGCAAATATGTAAAAGAACTTCTGAAGAAATTTGATTTATCAGAAAGTTCAATATCCAAAACTCCTATGCATCCTACGTGTATCTTGGAGAAAGAAGAGGTAAGTAAGAAAGTAGATCAGAAGCTCTACAGAGGTATGATTGGATCACTTCTCTATCTTACTGCTTCTAGACCAGATATTCTATATAGTGTATGTTTATGTGCTAGATTCCAATCAGATCCTAGAGAAACTCACTTAACAGCAGTTAAGAGAATCTTTAGATATCTGAAAGGTACTACTAATCTTGGTCTGTATTACAGAAGATCAGAAAAGTATAAACTTGTAGGATATTGTGACGCTGACTTTGCTGGAGATAGAACAGAAAGAAAAAGTACTTCTGGAAGTTGTCAATTTCTAGGAGACAACCTAATCGCTTGGTCTAGCAAAAGACAACCAACCATAGCATTATCAACTGCAGAAGCTGAATACATTGCAGCAGCTGGATGCAGTACTCAGATGCTCTGGATGAAAAATCAGCTAGAAGACTTCAATATCTATGAGAGTAACATTCCAATCCTCTGTGACAATACTTCTGCTATTTGTCTCTCTAAAAATCCTATTTTACATTCTAGAGCTAAACACATAGAAGTTAAACATCACTTCATTAGGGACTATACTCAGAAGGGAATTTTAATGTTAAAATTTATAGACACAAATCACCAATGGGCTGATATTTTTACTAAACCCCTTTCTGAAGATAGATTTAATTTCATTCTAACTAACCTTAGCATGAAGTTATGTCCAGAATGAAAATGCTTTAATCATATGTCTTATCTCTAGAAGTTCTACTATTTATATTCTATCTGATTGTCTCAGAAGATTCTATGCTCTATCGTTTACTCTTAGAACTTCTGTTCAAAAGATTAATTTGTAGATCTTCATATCAAACACTTGTCAACAAAGCTCTAAGGACTTCCATCAGAATCACAACACGTGTTCAAATTCTGAAGAGTGACAGAACGTGCCTTAGCAACTGTTCGCTCAGAAGGATAACTGTTGAGATTCTGGAATCTGATACGGCTAGGTTTGACACCAAAAAGGCAAGAAAATCTCTTGGGTAACTGTTCCAGAATCATTTACGCTTTACCCCATGTCAGCGCATTTAATGTTGTTAATGATTATGTTTTCAAACTTAATTGTTTCCCACTAATTTCTCAATTAATAAATTGCTTTATTTTTTACTATTTTAATTTCTGGTTCTGCATAACTATTTGAACTTCTACTGGTTGTTTGCGTTTGCTTCTAAGTACTTTAACTCTACTGGTTTTGGTTTATAATTTTTTTTCTCTCTTGTTCTTTCTCCTTTTATCTTTTTGATTATGACAAAAAGGGGGAGAAACGAAAATGATTCTGATCCATAGCAGTTTACCATAATCTGCCTTTTACATATTCTGATAAAAGTATTTGAGTTGATATCTTAAAAAGAAACAGGTCAAGTAATCAACTCAGGGGGAGCTAAGGATCATAGAACATCTGAAAGAAATTTTTCTTCAAATCAAAGGGAGTACATTTAAACTCATTAAACTCTCTTCTTGTTAAATTAAAATGTTTTTGTCATCATCAAAAAGGGGGAGATTGTTAGAACAAATGTGGTTCTGATCCTTTAAGTGTTTTGATGATAACAAAGTCTTTCATATTAAAAGTTCTAATTAATATACTTACTCTCGTGTAGAAGATAATATTGTTTGAGTAATCCATACAAGCTAAGGAGAACCTTTATAGAAGATACGCTCAAAGAAGAATCCAGCATTAAATGACATTTATTGGCTGCGCATATATTATTCATTATCTCTGATTTCCGCTTAGAAGATGCTGGTATCCTTTTTAAAAAAGCTTTAATTAAAGAATATGGTCTTTAATATGCAAAGACAAGTATCTCTTCTTATGGAAAGAAATTAAGGTATTAAAGTATATCCTAATTTGGTTCAAGATGTCTCCAACGGCTACTTTATCAAGAACTATATAAAGGACATCATTTGAAGAAATAAAGCGAGAACGCAACGCATTACAACGTATAACATATACTCAAGCAAATCATTTTATCTTGTTCTTATTGCTGTAACTATCACTTAGTGATACCTGCTTACCTAGAAGCATTTTAAGTTACGTCTTTATCATTCTTGTAACAATTATCTTTTTCCTTGAGTGACTAAGTTTAGTCAGAAGACTCAAGAAGACATTGACTATAGGTCTTTGTGTGTATTCTTATTGAATAGTGGATTAAGACCTCAGTAGAGGCAAAATCACCTTGGCGGGTGGACTGGATGTAGTTTGAGTTCAAACGAACCAGGATAAAGTAAAACGTGTCTTTAGAAGTTAATTTTAATTATACAGAAAACCCAATTCCAACCCCCCTTCCTTGTGTTTTGCCACCTTCAGTTCTTTACTCCTGCATCGAAAATCCAATCAAATTGCCCAGAAACGTTCACAAGCTCAACACAAACACAAATACAGAATCAAAATCAATTTATATTACATGTATGTATGAAAACGAAAAAATCATAAATGTGTCAATATTTGAATTCGGTTTGTGCTATATGAGAGGTTTTTGATGCAAATGAGGCTTGGGATCGCATTAGAGATGTTCAAGGAATCATTCCATGTCTTAAAATTACCTTCAAATGCCTTGTAGATTAAAAACCGAATTTGAAGTTTTGTGTGGTTTTTGAAAATATGAACTTACACTTTGGAGGCTGGATTTCGTGTCTAATGAGTAGGGTTAAGTCATATACTTATAGAGTGATGAATTAGGTTAGAAAAAATTGATGTTTGTGTGGAAGATTTGATCCAAAAAGATTCAAAAAGATAAGCTTTGAAATTCAAATATTTTTGCATCAACACTTTCTATTTCAAGCCAATCAACATTATCTTTGTATCAATTTGATTCATGCTGAATTCATGACCTTCTAGAATCAAAAATAATTTTAAATCTTCATGTTTAATATTTTATTTAATTTTAAAATGATTTTTAGTATAAAAAATCATAATAAATTAATTAAATAAAATAAAAATTATGAAAATATCAAAGAATTTTCGTGCATGATGTCATGGATTGCATTGGGTCATTAAAAGTTCAGCCCACTTAGCAAAATTTGGTTTTAAACCTCCATTTGCTTCATAAACTTCCCTAAAATTTCCCAACTTTGCAAGGGCACACATCCTTCAATTTTAATGCTATGAGGGTGTTCTTGGACATTTTGGAAAGCTTGAAGAGTCCTCTAACCAACCCCACTGGTTTTATGTTCATATCATTCACCATTATCAAGTTATGCCCTTTTGAAGTTGTTGACTTTTTGTTGACTTTCAAAAGGACCTATAATGTCTTAGCTCATACCTTCCAAATGAAGCATTTTTGGGCTTGGCTTGTGGGACACAAAGTTGTAGAGAATTAAATTTACTTCAAAATGAGATTTGGATGGAGACTTGGTGATGAAGCATGTGAAAGTTATGGCTGGTCAAAGTTCAGTTGACTTTTACTAAGGAAACCCTAATTTAGAAACTCCTGATTCTTGATGATCTGAAATATCCTTGATGAATCATGATCAACCCTTGATCAAATGATGAATTTTACTTCATATACTTGATGTTGACAAAAAATCATGAAGTTTGACTTTGGTTTGACCACAGTTGACCTCAGTTTGACTTTATAACTGCTTTGACTGATTTTGACTTATCTGATCATCTGACTGAGCAAACTTTTGAGAAAAGTCTTGAAACTTGTCATGGGGGTTCTTATACACATATAAGATGTTATGAAGCTCACTTGAAGTATTGGAAGTTCATTTAGCCTAATTAAAGTCAAAACCCTAGTTTTGGATGCACTGCTTAGGAGGTGCATTGTCTGAGGGAATCGTCAACTCTTCTGACTATTTGTGAACTTTGTGAACCTTGTGAACCATCATAAGATATCTTGTGAACCTTGTGAACCTCATGGGAGGTCTTGTGAACCTTGTGAACCTCATAAAGTGTCTTGTAGACTTCATGAACCTCATGAAAGGTCTTGTAAGCATTGTGAATCTTGTGAACCTTGTGAACCTCATAAAGTGTTTTGTAAACTTCATGAACCTCATGAAAGGTCTTGTGAACCTTGTGAACCTTCTTAGCACACAAAATCTTGTATTGTGAGGGCAAATTTTGGGGTGCAACAACAGCATATGGGCATGGGACGGGGTCGAGTCTGCGGTTTCTTGCTCTTGTTCTTTCCTGAAACGGTCTCTGTACCTGTTGTTGCTGACCCTGTGGTCGTTGTTGTTGAACCTGTGGAGTAATAGTCACCGCAGCTGCTTGGTGGTAACCTTGAGAATAACTTCTGTCTCGGCCTCTATACACAGCATTCGTCTCGCCTTCTCTTCTTCTTTGGTCGTTGCCAAAAGGCTTTCTCACACCAAAAGAACTAGCACTGCTTGCATCCTGGATCTTTCCCAATTTCAGAAAATTCTCTATTCTTTCTCCCGCAATGACGATATCAGAAAAACCAATGGACGGGCAGGCGGCCAAACGATCCAAGTAAACACCTTGCAAGGTGCCCATAAACATGTCGGCCATTTCCCGATCCAGCAATGGAGGTTGAACCTGTGCGGCCAGCTCACGCCACCTCTGGGCATACTACTTAAAACTCTCTTTAGGTCCTTGAGACAAGTTCTGCAACTGAGTGCGATTCGGAGCCATATCAATGTTGTATTGATACTGCTTGAGGAATGCTTCAGCTAGATCTTTCCAACTTCGAATAGAGACCCGACTCAGCTTCATGTACCAGCTCAACGAAGCTCCAGATAAACTGTCTTGGAAGAAATGCATCCAAAGTTTCTCGTCATCAGTGTGAGCCGAGATTCTTCCAAAGTACGCATGAATGTGAGTCCTAGGGCACGTGCTGCCGTTGTACTTGTCAAACGATGGTGCCTTGAACTTGGGAGGGATTCTGACTCCTGGTACTAACCCGAGACTGGTTACATCGATGCCCAAAGAATTCTGACATTCCATGGCCTTGATCTTCTCTGACAGCTCTTCATACCTGCGATTGTTGATCTCATTCATGTTACCCATATCAGCATCCAGTAGAGTGAACTGGTCCTCTTGATTGTCTTCTAAACCTGCATTACGTGCTGTGGTCCTATTTGGATTAGGTTCTCTGTTACGGGCAGTGTTAGAATCCACATTCTCAGCCGGTATTCCCGTATTAACATTCCCACGAGGTTGCTCAACCATCAACCGGAGACGTTCCTGGTTCTGGGCCATGCCAGTCATCATTTCCATGAACTGATCCATCCTTTGTCGGAGCTCATTGAGATCTGTCTGCATTCGTTCAGCCATCCTTACTCGGTTTCTTTTAGTCGGATATCGGTGAACGCGTTGACCAGCTATATTGCCTGAAGTTAAATAAGTTAGAAACTCTAGGTAACCTGCAAAAACACAAGAATATGATATGCAGGAAATGAATGTTATGGCATGTCGATCCATTTTTAGGGCATCCCATCTCCTGATTCCAGTTTTGTGGGTTTGATGAAGATAGAAGCTCTTTCTTTTTTTGTTGTAAATAACAAGCAGTGTTTGATAATATAAGGTGTGTGTGTGTAGTAGACGTGCCAAACAATTCCAAGAATACGAAGACCGACGTGTTTTTGTAAATGTGTCAGATGTGTCAGTGATCACAAAGTGAGAGAACACAGAATGATAGCAAAGAGATCTTTTTATGATAAGAATTTTGTTGATATAGTCAAAACACCAAAAGCATGGATTCAAACAGAAGTACAATGATAAAAAGATTCCATCAACAGTCCTGATGGTAATCCCACAACATACAAGCAAATAGAAATATGTCTTTGTCAATGCGATCCTCTATCTAGATCTGAGTCAATGATCGGTCCTGCCTTAGGAACTTCTACCAATTCCTTCACCTGTACCTGGTTGTCTTCAAACCTCTTCAGCTTCTTCTGATAGCAGATCATCATCCGCTTGTAGTAAGCATCTTCTTCTCGGGCTTTAGCAAGTTCTGCATCCTTTTCTCTTAACTTACCGTCCATCTCTTCATCTTTCTCCTTTAGCTTACTCGCGATCTCTTCAGCTTGAACTTTGTCTTGTTCCTCTCTTTTGATCCTGTAAGCAACATGTCTCTTTTTCATGTTCTCAAACATCATGGTCTTCTGATCCAGTTGCCTTCTAGTGTCAATGTGTTCCTTGGAAGAACTTCTGGTAGCAAACTCGAACCTCTCATACCGAGCTAACTCAACTTCACACTGTTTCCTTGCAATAGCATGCCTCTCAGCATCTTCCTGAGCTTTCCACTCAATCTCAAGTCTGGCGTGATTAGCTTTAGCAAGCTCCTGACCTAACTGTGCATTCTCCATTAACAAACCGTCTCTTTCCGTCTTCATCTTGTTGAACTCTTCAATGCTAACTGTGGTAGGTTGTTCAATGACCGTGGGATATAGAAGAGGCGTAGGCCCAAATGGTAATAGTAACACTTCAATCCGTTCTCTTAACCATTCTGCAAACGGTGGATACATTCGACAATTCCCTACTCCCAAAGTCTTCTTCCCTTTTGTCTTTCGACTATGCCAAGCATTAGAAGCTTTTCGAGCGATCTCGAATCCATCTGTTGATTGGAAGTACAAGGACTCAGTGATGTCCACAGTGGCTGGTGGTTCCTTTAAGGCATACCCGAACTGTCTAACCGTGAGAGAAGGGTTATAATTAATTCCCCCTTTCCTCTCGATTAATGGAACATTAGAGAATCCTCCACAACTATGAAGAATGTCAATGCATCACAATCCCTGATTAACCCAAACAATATCCTTTGCTTGCAAGCCCATCAATCTTTCCGACCATTCAAGAGTGTTCTTCGTCTTCTCAAAAGCTCCTGATTGTGGAAGAAATCGTGTGAACCACTTGTAGAATACATTCGCGCAACAATTCAACATTCCACCCCTTCGCTTCTCATTCTTATAATGCACAGAGTGGTAGAGATCACCTAGGAGAGTAGGAATATGATTCTTTGCTATGAAAATGCGAATAGCATCAACATCCACGAAGTTCGGCATGTTCGGGAACAAAGTGATTCCATAGATATACAAAGCTAGGATCGCATTGAAGGCACTCCAACTTTTCGCCTCAGATGCTTTGGTAGCCTCATCTAACAAGAAACTCAAATGATATCCTCGAAAGCCTCCTTTGCTATCAATCCGGTCTTCCAATAATGACTTGCTCAAATAAAGAGCAGTTGCTACATCTTTGAAGTCAGGATCAATCTTGGTCCTAAAGAATGGTGCACAGTCCTTCACGGAAACTCTCAGGATGCTCGAATACTCCTCTAATGTGGGTGCCAACACGAAATCAGAAAGTACGAAACATCTAAGTTGTGGATCATAAAACTGTAGCAAGGTGTGCATCCCTCTAAAGGCATAGTCACTGATGGGCTCTATGAAATACAAAATCCACCCGTAATCCTCCTTGAAGACATTCAGAACTTCTGGAGGAGCTAAGGCCTTTACTTTGAGCATTTCTTTCACAACAGGCTGATAAACCTTGTAGGAGATAATACACTTGGTCTTTTTCTTGGATTCCATGCTCATAGATCAATACCCACAACCGGAATCAAGGATGTGATATGTAGCCCTGCAAATGAATAAACATGCGTTAGGAATGCAAGTATGCGGATGATGTGATGCAATGCAATGGCATGTGATCACTATTGCATATACTGGGCACTGTTGTACTGTCTTCTAATTTTGCCTGAATACCGACTGTCAAGAATACCAGATCATAAGTATGTGTCAGAAGAAAACCCAAGTATCAAGAACAAGGTAGGTTGAAGGTTTAGTTTTCCTGCGAACCTGTAAACCCCTCCCAATCTCACGGGTATGCTACTACGGGTCAACATCACGGACTCTCAAAGCCGAATAGCAATAATACGTTCACCATTTCCGAGAAATGGCTCATGACCAAATCAGGGAATCGGTTTGGCATTATGTACTACTCAGGGAGGCCTCAGCTGAATTCCGGAAAAACAAGCATCCCTCATAAGTTCCCGGCTTCAAGCACTGAAGTCGAGAAACAATAGTACATTCATCCCGAAGGGTACAATACTACTGTCATACGACCAGTTGCTTTAACCAGGTTCCTATGAGAGAACAAGGTCATCCTATGCGATTTCCTAGTGGGCCCTCGGGTGTGAATGGGTTTGCCACGACATGTGGTCTGCCACTGTCACCACTGGAGAGGGTTGTTTCCACTAAGGTCCTCGATGATCGGTTCCCAGTGTTAACAGCTCAGGTGAGAACATTCTATGGTCTGCCTAGGCAGTATAGGACATATCCCAAGAGAGCCTGATCTGGGTGTGGGACTCGTGAAAACTACACGTGCTCAAGACCACGCAAGCCACACGACTGCCCACTCTAAATCCTATGTGTATACTCAAGCCGGGTATTTGGCTTATCTCACAATAATCCCATCCCGCCAAGGAAAACCAGAACAACCAGTACAGTATATGCCAGTATATGCGACAGTAAAGTAAAGTGCAGAAAGCTGTAAATAAAGTCGTAAAGGAAAGCGATAAACTGTAAATAAAATAGTAAAGCTAAACTAAAGCATAACAACAAACAAATAAACACCCAAAGAAAACAAAAACAGACAAGCGCTAGGATTGACTCTCAAAGGGGAAATTAGAATTTCTAAAGGTCCCCAGCAGAGTCGCCAGCTGTCGCTCCCGGAATTTTCATCCTAGTATAAACGCGAAAGTGGCGCTGAAAAGTTAGAGTCGCCAGCCAGACATTTTTATCCCGAAGGAATGAGAAAGGTAATGTTGCACAAACCTAAGGAGGAAGGAAAAGGACGAGGCCTTGCGAACCAAAGATCTGGATACGGAAGTCGGTTACGAATTGATAAGGTATTAGCACCCCAATCCGTCCGCCGTACCCGACGGGATCCACGCTTATAAGTCTGTTTTCAAAGGGTGAGAAATAATATGCTGTTTGAATAAAGGAATGACTATCTGGAATGGAATGGAATTGAGAAAAAGAAATGGAATTGACAAATGGAAATAAAAGGGAAAAATGTAGGGAAAATAAGATTGTGCTCGAATGGGCCCTACCCCACTACCTACGTACCTCATTGGGATAAATGAGGATCAGAGACGCCGTAGTTCGTCTAACTAAGGCTTACACTCGTTTGTGATTTTTAGGATGACGTTGCCATAGCTCTAGCTCAGGTGTTACCGGCTCTGACTCGAGGGTGTTTACCGTGTCGCTGTTTGAACTGTCGAGACAAGTCATGTTTGTCCGCAAAGAGTATGAGATGAGAGGAGAAGACGTGACTTCTTGGTTTGTTGTCTTTTAGACGAAGTGTTTTGAATTTGTGTTTATTGAATGTACAACACTAAAGACTATGACACAGGAGTGAATACTTTCCAAGATCGCCCCCAATGGAACGTTTGTAAAACATCCTAGAAGAGTGAAGGAGACCTCCACTAATCATTTCCCGTATAGCTTAAGGCTCGTGGCGCATTGTACACCTTTTCCTTTATTAAGTGTTTTTTATTTTCTTTTAAGATGAGAAGTGAGACTCAAGTTGTCAAAGGAAAAATTCTAAGGGAAACTAGACTTACCCTAAGTTAGTTTGAATTTGAAGATAACCTATGGTTAGTGAGGTTTGGAATATTAAATCTACCTAAGAGATATAAGACTAGAAATGAGAATACAAGAATTAATAGTGAACAATATGGTCCTCCTAATTCATGGTGGGTAAAGACGTGAATGAAATGTAAATGGGATGAAACAATGGATCGGGTGGGTCGGTTGCGTGGTGCTAAGACGCACGACTTATGGTGTGCAACATACAAGGCTTGCTTTTGGTTAAATGGAATGGAACTACGGTGATCGAGGAATCCTAAAGTCACATGCAACTTTATTTATTTGAAAACTTACTCGACGTTGGATCGAGTTTTATTTATTTCATTTTTTTGAGATTTGGTTTTCTATCGATTCATTTTATCTTTTCTAACCTAGTTATAAAAACTATACAAGCATACAAGTATTACACTATTACATCACAAAGCATACAAACATAATTGAGGCACAAAAATATCCAAGTCCATAAACCAAACCTTGAAAAATACCTTGCACAAAAAAACAAATAGTTAGTGAATGATATGAACCATGAATATGCACAATATGATGGAAATGAATTTAAATGCCAAAAATATTAAAAGTCATGGAAAAAAATGTGAAATTAAATTCCTAAGGTCTTAAACCTGATTATAACACTATGTTAAAAAATCTCTTAAAAATTCTAATCCTAACTATGTCAAATGGCCACTTAATTCTATCAAAAGTTTAATCACAAATTTATACAAATCGCACTACCACAATAGTAGAAAAAATGTCCTAAAAAATACACCAAAAATATTCTAGATACTTTAATTTGTCATCTAATCATAGCAAAAAGAATGGATCAAAAATGTTATAGGAAGTGGAAGAAATAAAATATTCAAATTTATGTGTCCATGAGGCAATTCAATCTAAAAAAACAATTAAGTGAAAAGTCGAAATTAAATTAAAAAATGATTAAATTCAGAAAGAAAAAATTGGGAAAAGTTCTAAAATGTCTTAATACTCTACTGTAATTTTTTGGGATTTTTCTTATGCATGTTGGTATTTTTTTATTGATTTAAATCAAAGGGGCATTAAAATAAAACTAAAAAAAAGAAAGAAAATAGGAGGGGGGAGAAATAGCAATATTTGTAAGTTAAGAAACTACTGGGCCTGCACATGGGGGTGCTGATAGCGATTCGCTAGGCCCGAAACACAGGACAGCTTGAGGGTGCTTGGTATCTATGGTGTGGTCATATGCGTGGGATTACCATACAGGGTCCAACCGGACGGTGACAAGTGTCACCGCCGGATTGGACCGTCCAAAGGGATCTTATCCTCTCCTAATCTTATCCATTTAAATCCTGCAAACTAATGACAAATTAATGGTTATCTTATAACTTCAATATCATTTAACGGTACATTTAAAACGAATTATTAGCCTTTTAATTTCTCTTAATCAGAATTAACTTATAATGTTTTTTTGAAATCTTCATTAATTATAAAGAATTAAACAAAATAAAAATACATAAGGTTGAACATCTGAAAAACGCAAAAAAAAAAAAAAAGAAGAAACCCTAGGTTCTTCCCCTTTCCTCTTGCCGCCACGGCGCCGTCCCCTTGTCTTCTTCCTCTTCTCTCCGCCGCCGGCCTCACCACCTAGGTTTTCTCCATTATTCTCCTACTGAAACTCACCCCGACTCCGACCTTCAACCGCCAAAGAAATGAAAACCAACACCTAAACTAATCGCCCTCCCCCCAAACTCAGAATCCGAAACCTCTCAAATCGCACTCGATCAAAACCTCTTATTAGCCACAAACAATCAATGATAAACACGTTCTAATAACATTCCTATTCGCACCTGTTAATTGACGGCGCAAAGGATTTGGCCGAAGCGAAGAACATGGTGGATGTGGTTCACTATTGGATTCGAGTCGTTGATACTTGATGAGCAATAGAGATATACGATGAAGGTGAACGCGAAAGATGGAGAACACAGATTGTTTCAGGTACGAAGAAAACGTTATGATTCGATCTTCTTCCTCTTCTGCTTGATCTCTTTCTTCCTCTCTTTCTTCACTGCCGGATTAAGTTGTTGTGCGAGTTGTTGTGGTTGAACCTTGCGTTTTGCCTCTGTGAATCACTTGTAAAATCGTGTTGTTGTTGAAATCCGAAATTATTGCAGGTAATTGACGAAGGTGTAAGCCGCATATGGTGACGGCGAATAAGAGTGGTGGAGGTTTCTTGTAGAAGGACTGAAGGCATGGAGCAATCAATGTTTATTGAGGAATCTCGTGAGAGAGTTTGTAGAGGCCGAAGCTTGGAGATGAATGGCGTAATCGTGAAAACGATTGGTTCTGAGTGAAAGCTCTAATGCATTCGTGATGAAACATTGAAGTTGTAGCAAGATGAAGATGGAGAAAATGATGAAGTGTTGAAGACGGTAAAGGTGCAAAACATGAACTGAATGAGGTTGAAGAGTAAGGAAAAATGAAGGTTCAAAAGAAGTTGATGCAAATGCGAGAGTGGATCAGAATCAACCCCCCCGAAGATTGGTGCATCTGTGCGCTTATATTCGTTGACTCCAAGGGCAATTTCGTATATCCAGGTAATAATCGGTTAAGAATCAGTTAGGATTCTGTTAGAGTTAGTTAATGATTGGCAACTGATTTCTTGTTCCAAATGGTTTTTTGGCTTACCTCTTTTCCTGACTATTTTCTACCATGCCTTATTTGTCTTTGTAGCCAAGGTATTGAAAAGATTAAAAAAAACATAGCTTTAGGAGATTTTTCTGAGTTCGGTGAGTCTGTGAAGAGGATGATTGAAGATCAGTTTTTTTTGTAACCGTAACTGACAGCCATAACTTGTAACTGGATTTTTTGTAGCTGACTTTCTCCTTCTCAGCTTTTGGCATTGATTCAATGCTTTTGTTTCTGATTTTCTAGTGTGAAGTCTCCCTTTTCTTTCCTGTTAACAGCTGAATTATTTTTTCGAATCCTGCTGATATGCTTTGCCATTATGAAATACTAATCATTGTCATTTTAAAATCAACTGCAGGACCGATCCAGATTGGAGCCAGATGATAAGTGATGATGATGTCGATTGAAGGTTGGAGCTATGGAGTCTGATTATTGACGAAACGGATCGGAGTTCTTCAACCTCCCCACTTATTTTCCATCTCTGCCATCTTTTGAATTTTTTTGTTAACTAATTATGAAGAAATCCGTTGTAATAGTTTCTGTTTGTAATTGAATTCAAAGTGGTTTAAGCAATGGTGTTGTTTGGATCCTGCATCACATCTACATGATTTCTTTCTTAAATTATCCATTGATTTTAAATTATCCATTGATTGAAGCTGAATCTCGTCTTTAACTTCCGCCGAATCCAAACATTAAGATTGAATGGGAATCAATAGAAATGACTTGAAAATAAAATCAATAGAAATGGCTTGAGGATATGGAAAATAAAATGGGTTGATTCAAAGGAAATCTTAGTTAAGAATTTGATTAGAAGCATGGGCCTAAAAAAAGGATCAACAAGGACATTAGTTTTTTTTTTTTTTTTGCTTGGGTTATGGAGTAGAACTAGGAAATGGACTTAACCTGCGGATATAAAAAAAACATATAACAGGTTTAATGTTGAGAAGAAATAGCGGGTGTTTAGAGAAGAATAAAAATAAAAATAGAAAAGGATATTAGGAAATCGAATAAATTTGGTTAGTGAAACAAGATATAGCCATGGTGAATTAAATCGAATCAGGAGGTGGATATTAAAAGTGATAATAGCTTGTATTTGGCGGGATATTCAGACTTGAATGATGAGTGACAGTGACACTTGATTCCTTCCCTATACACCCTGATTATGCGCTTTCCATCTTTAATGTAAATCCAACCTTTGAACCAAGACCAATTCTTATGAATTGTGATACCATAATAGATTTGAAGGTCAACACCTCGAACCTGCTTTTCAATTACCAATATAGCCCAGAAGGAGAGAATACTCTAAAGACACCTCTGGACAAGGGAAACCTTGGAACATGATGAATCCCATAACAAGAATGTGCTTTTGATGTTGCGACCTCAACTTTGGTTTCAACCTTGAGCGTAAGGGCTAAGTAAACCCCCTATGAACAAGAAAACCCAGATCATAGGAAGGTGATTTGAACCTATGCCTTAGGAACTTAATGAAAACGCATGATTGTGAGTATTATGACCTGATGGGATACGCGGATAGATGTGAAATAAACCAGCTAAATGGTTATAAATATGAGGGCAAATTTTGGGGTGTTACACAATCATAACATTCGCATCATATTTCCCCAGAGCGTAGCATTCCGTCTAATACGGAGCATTACGGCAAAAATCAAACATATTACATAGTCATAAGCCATGTTTTGAATCAAATATCTGTATGCATCAACATTCCATCAACAATACCCAAAATACCCCTCAAATCCCCCAGCAGGGAGCCAAAGCATCCTCTTTGCACTCTCAAATACATATGCATACTCCTTTTGACACTCGTCCGTGTCATCATTCCCCAGTAAAGTCGCCAGAACCTTTTCTACAAATAGATACTTCCACATAACGGATACTTCTTTACACTCGTCTGTGTCATACCCCCAGCACAGTTGCCTAAAACCTTGCTTATGGTACTTTCCAGACACTCGTCCGTGTCATCTTATCCCCACAGGTCGTCAAACACTTTTTATATTTATAAATTCATAACTTATACACTTCCTCTTATGATATTCGTCTGTATCATACTTTCCCCAGCAAGTCGAACACTCGTCTGTGTCTCACTCATACATACTTTACTCATACAGATACTTGTCCGTATCTTGTATACACCACTTATCTCCCTCAGAGTCGACACTCGTCCGTGTTCTTTGTTAACCAGTTGGTACTCGTCTGTACCATCATCTCTGAACATGCGTCAGCATTTTGTTTCTACCGATACTCGTCCGTATCATAGTCTTAAGGATGCTCGTCCATATCTTTAATCTATACATAACGTCAAACACTTATACTTTTCCTTTCTTGAATGAAGACACTCGTCTGTGTCTACCATTCCCCAGAAGATTCTCCAGCAAAAATTTCTTTTCTATCTGACATTCGTCCTATGTCATTGTAAACACCCCAAATTTTCCCTCACCCATTCACACCATGGTTTGTGATCATTTCATATGCATGAACACAATCATACCATCTCATATTACATTTTTGATTCCCTGCATAGATTCTAAATCATCTGCACCTAGGGTTTGTGATATGAGCAATCCCAGAGCTTCTTGAGCCACTCCAAAGGCCATCAATCACTTCAAAGGGGTCTACATGTGTTCAAGTATCATATTACATCTTTTCAAAGTCAAGAATGCAAAAGAATCACAAGAACTGGGATTGGTATGGATGCAGAGCCAAGTTTGACTGCACAGTTGACCTAAAATTAGGGTTTTGGTTTCAGGGGCCATAACTCCAAATTTTTTGGTCATTCTTGTTTCCATTGGTCTCTATATGGTATAGGGAGTATGCATATCAAGTTTCATGAAGAAATTCCATGGGGAAGTCATCTGATCAAGGGTTGACTTTTCAGACAAGTCAGTGTAAAATCAGGGCATCTGAGGCCCCCAATGACCCAACCAATGGGCATTCTTCATCAATTTGAGTGTATGTGATCTTTATTTGATCATGGAAGAAGTTTGAAGTTCACAAAAATCAAGAATTTGAAGTTTTTGCAAAGTTGACTTTTTTGGGCATAGTTGACTTTTCAAGAATGTGTCATTTTATGTCATTTTTCAAGCCTTGATTCTTGATCCAAAAATGCTTCAAATGAGAAAACTTTGGTCATGAAAGTTGTAGAATACATGTTTCACTTTTCAAAAAGTACAAGAACATGATCTAATTCTTCTTGGATCAAAAGTTATGGTGTGACAAAGTTGGCCAAAATCATTGATTTTCAAGACATGCCTCAAATGAGAAATTTGAAAAATCATGTTTCAAGGCAAGTTGTAACTTCTAGTTGGCATCAAACCATTACACAAACATTCTATGTGACATAAAAGTCAGAATTGAACCAAAATGCTCATGTTTCATGGCTTATGGAATGAGAAAATCACATGTGAACCAAAATGAGCCAACTTGCAAAACTCATGATCACTCCTACAACCACTTGCAACATTGGATGCTGAACCATGCTAGCATCTCACCTCACCATGCTGCGCCAGCCCTAGCCCTTATACCAAGCCTAGCACCAAGCCATACCTTTCCTTACAAAAAGTTGACTTTTGGCAAAAGCAAACATCCCAATCACAGCAGGCCATGTCACATCCTCTGGCCAATTGGGATTGTTTATACTTTCCATTTGCTAGCCAAACATAACACGAAGCCAAGCTGAAACAGGCCAGAGCATCACATTTTCACAAAGACACCCCATTTGCATTTCTCTTCGAAACTCTCTGCACAAACCACCAACATTCAAACCAGCTTCACTAATCATCTCACCATGCTTCATAGAGCCTAAACCAAGCCAAGCCCAAGCCTGAATCCATCAAGAACTTGGTTTCTCCATTTTCACCCTCACCTGCAGTTTCCTTCGAAACATCTTCCACAGCTCACAAACACCCAAACAAACTCCACAAACCTTCTCAAAACATCACCCTGACCACAAAGAACCACTCACATTGGCCTGAAACTGCCTGCATCACCATTGCCATTTTCAACTGAGCTTGAGCAGAAGCTGTCCAAACTCATCAACCAGCCAATATAAATTCCTCTCAAGCATTCAAGCATCATCAAGAGGTCATAAGGAGTGGATTTCACAAGGAGAGGAGGTCTGAAAGTTGCTGGAGTGAAAGCTTCGAATCTCAGGTAGCTCAAGAACTTTTTTTCCAGAAATGGATTTTTAAGTTCTAAACTTGTTCTCCATGTCTTACTGATTATCCTGGTGCTTTTAGTTTTGAAAATGGTGATGAAATGAGAATTTAATTGCTCTCTGAAACTCTGTGACCTAAAAATTTGTTTTGTTCGATTCATGAGTTCCAGGAAGAATAAATTTGTTTTGATTGGGGGTTTTGGTTCGTGAGTGAGTGGGAATCATTTCCATGTTTTTAGATTTCGTTTTAGTTAGGTTTTGAGAGTTTTAGGGATTTTCAGGTGGGCTTCCCGCCGGAGAAGACGACCGGAGGTCTTCTCCGGCCACCTGAAAATCATTAGGGCATAATCCTGTAATTAATTGTCATTTGAATATTGAGCGTAGGATCAGTAGACTTTGTTGACCTGCCGCGCGAATGAGTGGCCCAGATCCATTTGTTTAGCCCTAATCCACTCAGTTAGTTTAATTAATCCATAATTAAATTAATTTAACCAGATGCAATCCTGGCCCTCCACTAACGCGCGCAGT
Organism: Lathyrus aphaca; assembly: GCA_963966055.1. Lineage (NCBI taxonomy): Eukaryota > Viridiplantae > Streptophyta > Magnoliopsida > Fabales > Fabaceae > Lathyrus > Lathyrus aphaca. The sequence goes on along the minus strand of OZ014520.1, from coordinate 64,607,793 downwards.
CAACCCTTTCAAACTCAGAAGCCATCCCAGCCATCCACTCAGTTGACTCCCATTTATTTCAATTTTTATTTCATTTTCTTTCATTTTATTTGCACAATTTATTTAAAATAGCAAAAATCGTCTAAAAATTATGAAATTTTTTCTCAAGAATTTCATTAATTTTTATGACACAAAAATATTTTTGTTTTCATTTTTAGCATTTAAAAAGTATTTTTAAATATTTAAAAGATTATTTTTAATTGATTAATGAGAATTAATTTATTAAAAATACTTTTAGGTATTTAAAAATCACCAAAAAATTCATGAAATGTTCTAAGACATTTAGAAGCATTGTCCAAACTTCAAACCAAATTTCTTTTTTGATCTTGATGCATTTTGAGAATTTTTCATTGAATTAAAATCATTTTTGTGCATTATTTTGATCCAAAGTTCAAAAAAAAATCATTTCTGCCTATTCATGAGGAGTTGGACATTGATTCTTCTTGCATTGCATTGTGTTTAGCATGTAGTTTTTGAGATAAAAAGGCCATGATTTGATCTTTCATTTTCAAATTGTTTGACATTTCTTTTGTTTGGAAACCCTAAAAACCCTAGAATCTTGTAAAAATCATAACTTGAAATTGGTTGAGAGTTGAGACCTCTCCTTTGGGCAGTGTGTTTGTATGGGATTATGGGTCCTTTGTGTGGCATTTTCAATTTTTTTGTAATGTTGTTTGATTCTGATTTTGGGTTGTGTTTGATGTTTGATTCATAAACCCTAATTTGGGCTTCCATATGCATTCATCTTGCATTCTCTTGCATAGCATGACTTGCCATGACATTTCAAGCATCCATGTGATTCATTTGACATCATAAGACATATTGAAAGCATGTTTGATCATTGCATCATGTATTTGCCATGTTGTATGCCATGTGCACTTCATAACTTTTCATGTATGTTCATGGTTCTAAACTTGCTCCATTTGCATCCATTAGTTCATGTGATCATCCCCATGTCTTGATTCATGTTTGCATCTTTTCATAGCATCATTATCATCTCATATATGCTGCTGGTTTTGGTTTGCATCATGCCATTTCATTCCATTTTGCATTGCATTGCATTCCTTTCACTAACTTTTCAGGTGGTAAGCAACTTTGAGAAGTGAATTTGCCTTCACTTCTCACAACTTCTTTTCATCTCTCTTGCATCCATTGCTGCATTTTTGTTTGTGTTTGAGTTTGAGCTTACTCATTCTTCTTCTCCCCACTTTCTTTCTTCAAGTGACTTGACTTCTTGAATGAAGCAAGTCACTTTGCTTCTCTTGATCCTTTCATCTGCTTCCTGGTGGTTCCATTGAAGACTTCTCTTGAAAACCTCACAAACCTCAGGAACAACCAAGCATGACAATGATTAGGGTTTTGATTAGTCTCCCCTCATAGTTTTACCTTTGTGTCTCTTTTGAGTCATCTTTTCTCACCTCATAATCAAGGACTAAACCCTAAAGGCTTTAAGGCTTTGTGATTAAGCTTATGCCTGCATCCTTCTCTTAGGATGGAGTGTATAACTTTAATCCTAAGTGTTAAACCCTTAATGTGTTTAAATTCTTTAATCAATCCATCTAATAATCATCAAGACATCACACTTGTAACTTGGGCCTTGCATTAGGGTTCTAATTCTTCCTTAATTGGTTAAGAAGGACTAACCCTAGTGTTAATGGACAAGTCCCCCTCAAGTTGTCTTACAAATCATAAAATTCACTTCATCATCTTATCACTAATTAAAATCCATCTAATAAAGGCTTTGTTTTGTCATGAGTTTAATCCCTAATCATGGATTAAGTTGAGGAGCCTTCCTCAGCTTAAACATTCTCATCTATTATCCTTCTATTAGGATGGTGTAATGAGTCTGTTTAATCCTTGATTGTGGCTTAACCTCATTACTCAACACTAAACAAAAACACCAAAAACATCTAAATAATCACAAATAGGTTAATGATCTTAATCCTATACCAAAGGTGATCAAGTGTGAGAATCTGACTTCACACTTAAGGTATTCTCATTACCCCTAATCAGAGGGAAGATGTGATGAGTTTACTAACCCATTGGTTTAGGCTTAAGCTCATTAACTTGTGACAAATTCTCAAAAGCAATAAAAGACTGAAAACACAAAAACAAACAATAATCGTCTCCTTCGGGATTCTTTTCTCATCTCATTCACTCACAAACGAGAACTTGCTTCTTCCGTATAATGCAAGACAGTTTGCACCTGAGCCAGACAGGTCATACACTTGAGCATAGACAAGTAAGCAGTTCACAAGTCAATTTATCTTTCAGTCTCTTTGGGTCGAACTACGGTGTTCTGACTTCCTCATTGCACGAGAGGATACGTAGGCATAACTTAACAGTTATCGAACAAAAGTCTCTGTATATTCCCCCTCTTTCCAGCTTCATTCTTTTAGCCTCATGATCTTGAGCATTTCACTCCTGTTCTTACACTGACACTTCACTTATATACTTCACTTTTCTCTTACACTGACACCTGTACATTTTGTTTTCCAGCTCTTTTACACACAAATTGCACTGACACTACCCCTTTAAAACACAAATCTTTCAAGCGTGGATCCCGTCGAGTACGGCGGACAATCTGGGTGCTAATACCTTCCCAGGTTGTAACCAACCCCCTTTCTCAGTCTCTCTGGTTCGCAACCGTCTTATCCATTCTTTTCTAGGTCTATGCAGCATTGCCTTTCCTCCGGGATAAAAATGCCTAGCTGGCGACTCTATTCATCTCCAGTGAGTTCACGGCTGTGTGTTCTCACTGTCCCTCTCGCCGACCGTTCGCGTCTGTACCTTTATTTGGGCCATTTCCCATTTATCGGGAGCGACAGCTTGGCGACTCTGCTGGGGAACCTTATACTGCAACCAGGGCTTCTGGTTCTTTTTGTGGGTTCCTCCTAGCGCTTGTTTGATTTGTGGTGTTATGTGCTTATTTGTGTTTGTGTATTTGTATTTATTTTGTACAGTTTTGTTTATTGCTTTCTTTATAGCTTTATGCATATATTATCATATTGCCATACTGTGCTGCTGGCTGGATCTGGTTTTGCTTTGGTGGGTGGGGTTCTACTGAGAGTTAAGATCCTATACCTGGGATCTGAGTGACACCTAGGATAGAGTGGTTCATATTCTTTCCCATTCCATCTCGGTCTGGTGCGGGAATATGAAACACGGTTCAGATATGGGTTTCTTCTTGAGAACTCTGTGTTGCAGATTTCCTGCAATGCTAGGGCTATCTGGGAAGCCTGCAAAGTCTGGATGACCTTTAGTTTTGACCTTCAGAAACTGAGGTGAATTAGAGGAGGAACTTTTATGGTTATTGTAAACACTGTACCTCCGGGTTAGAAGTGTTTACACTTCTCATAACTGATCCAAGTCTAAGGATCCTTGTTTTAGAACACCACCTGTGAGGGGGTTGGGCTGTTTACAGGTTTGCAGGTACCTTGACCTCAGAATACCCTGTTACTTTGACTTGATTAAGAATACTCCATGTTGGAACAGTTCTTGTGATTCTAAACCCTGGACATGTGGCTCTTTATTTGATCCCCCCCACCTTGGTTACTGGATTTATAGACCTCCATCTGGAATTCTTGAACATACTTGGACCTATATCAGAGTTCTTGATCAGATCCAGCTCAGTCACAAACCCTTGCATATCATTTGCATACATAAACATTGCATCATATTGACATTTGCTTATTTGTGTTTCAGGGTATCCACTCTCATCTTTGGTTTTGGTTTTGACCCCATCTTCAGTATTGACCTATCTTCATCAGCACTTGCTTCAGCTATCAGCTATCTACCTCAGTCACCTGCACCAGCCAATCAGTGGCCCATTCTTCAGTGTTATCATCAGCACCTGTCAGCATCATGGCTCCTAAAAAGAGCAACATCACCTACCACTTCTTCCAGCCAGAGTTAGCAGACATCAGGAGGATTCAGACCCTGATCACTCCAGATCATATACCATTGTTCAGGGAACATTATGGAGATATACTTGATATGGTTATGGATCTGGACCCTTCACAGAGAAGCCTGATCCACACCTGCATTCAGTTCTATGATTCCCCACTGAGATGTTTCACTTTCCAAGACTTTCAGTTGGGCCCTCTACTAGAAGAATACTCATCATTGGATGGCATGCCTATCAGGGGTGGAATCCCTTTCAACCCTGAGATGGTCTTTCCTGGTAATGGAGAAGTAGCAAAAGCTTTGCATCTGGAACCTGTCCTGATTGAACAGCATATGACTTCTAAAGCTGGAATCCCTGGCTTTCATCTGGATTTCTTGATCTCTCAAGCTACCCTGAAAGCTTCTTTAGGAGAGTGGAAAGCTGTTTGTGCTTTGTTGGCCTTGAGTATATATGGAATTGTGTTGTTTGCAGATGAGCCTCGATTCATTAGCAAGAATGCAATCCATCTGTTCATCTTGAAGAACCCAGTGCCCACTTTATTGGGGGATCTCTACTATTCAGTGCATCAGAGGAATGAAAAGCAGAGGGGAAGATTAGTAAGATGTTGTGCTCCATTGTTCCACACTTGGCTTCTCAGGCATCTACCCAGGACAGATGCATTTTTGAACCCTCATCAGCAGAGCAACTGGGCTAAGAGACTCACTGCTCTAACTTCAGCCGATATCAGATGGTGCACTCAAAGCACCAAGGGTAGGGATATCATCACCAGCTGTGGGCATTTCCCCAATGTGCCCCTGATAGGAGTTAAGGGTAGTATCAATTACAACCCTCTGCTGTTTAGAAGACAACTGGGCTATGCCCTGGTCCACACTCCTAAGGCACAGGACTTGTTTGAAACTCTTTATTGTGAGAACAAGATTAATCTGGCTATTGTTAGGCAGGCAGCCTGGGCCTGGGATAATGTTCAAACCAAGGGAGTAACCATTTTGGGGAAGTGCAACAATGTGGCATCAGCACAATATTATGAATGGTCCCGTGCCAGGGCCCAATTCTCGGGGATGCCCTTTACTATAGAAGATATGCCTGAATCATCTTCAGCACCACCTGCCACTGTCAGTTTAGGGGAGTTTGAGAGTTTGAAAGAAAGAAATGAGAAGTTAACTCAAGCTTTGCAGAAGACCCTCCGAGAGAGGAGTGATGGTATGAGGGAGGTTGAGAGATTGGAGAAGTTGAGATTGGAGCATCTGGTTAAGATTGAGAAGTCTGGGGATTCTATCAAGAAGTCCAAAGCTGGAGAACAAATTCTGAAGAATGCTTGTAAAGAAGCCCAGTTCCAGAGAGCAAGGACAGACTTGTATCTGAAGGAGAGTCAAGCTCGGTGGGTCAGGATCACCGAAGCCCGTACTCTGGAGGACAAGAGAATTCAAGACAAGATGGAGCAGCTGGAAGCTAGTGCAAAAGAGCAGCAAGAAGCCCTGGCAGCAGCCCAGAGGGAGATATCAGAACTGAAGATCAAAGCTGGGGTGAAGAGGTCAAAAGACCAAAGTCAGCACAAGAAGCTAACAGCAGCTGTTACCACCCGGAATCTCCTCATCAGGAATCTCACGGAGCGTCCGGCTGATCCTGTGACCGAAGCACTTCTCAAGGAAGTTCGTGAGGATGAGTTTGTGTAATACCTCAAAATTTGCCCTCTCATTTTCATGCCATTTAGCATATCCTTTCATACATTGCATTGCATTTAGATCATAATTGCATCATAAACATACATGAACATACATCTCCATTTGAGCTTTCACAGGTTGCGACTGGCCTTTATTTCTTCATGCGGCACGTGCACAATAATCTCAGAAGAAGCCAAAAGTTCTCGGTTGATTTAGAGGAGTTTAAGCTGAATATCAGTTTTATGGTGCAATTTGCAAAAGTTGTAACTTATGCTCGGAAACTCATTTTGGCTTGAAACTCAATAGTTTATACCGTTTCATTATTCTCTACAACTTTTGTGTTCGGCTCGGAGGCCAATTCATCAAGTAAAATGGCGGGAATTATTTGTTTTTGAAATTTCGGTTTCGCTGATTAACTGTGCTAGCGGTATTCAAGAGTTCATAACTTCTGATTGGGTCAACATGTTTGAGATATTCATATGCCAAAAGTTCCGTCTTGATATCCTTTCCAACTTTTGGGTTTTGGCCGAGAACTAATTCTTTGAAGAAGATCTCAGAATGTGCGAGTCTTTAGAGTCGACATAGTGAAAAACAGTGCTGAACCGGTGAGTTTTGAACACTAAAAAATTCATAACTCTTGGATCGTTTATCGAATTGATGTCGTTTCGGTGCCTAAAATTGAGTTTAGATGTTATCTTCATTATGTGAATTCAGTTTTGGTTCGGTCCAAGCGGAAGGATCTCGAAAATGCGAATTACCAATAAGGTTCTTTGATGCACTGCATTGTCTGTCAGATTTTGTAAAATTCATAACTCGGTCAATTTTCATCGGATTGCACCCGTTCTTGAAGCGTTGGTTCAAAAATTTTATCCTCTTCAAGTTCAAAGACAAATGCGAGTTTGAACGTGTAAACACCCCAAATTTGCCCTCACCCATTCACACCATGGCTTGTGATCATCTCATATGCATAAACACAATCATATCATCTCACATCTCATTTTTGATTCACTGCATAGATTCTAAGTCATCTGCACCTAGGGTTTGTGATCTGAGCAATCTCAGGGCTTCTTGAGCCACTCCAAAGGCAACCAATCACTTCAAAGGGATCCATATGTGTTCAAGTATCATATTACATCCTCTCAAAGTCAAAAATGCAAAAGAATCACAAGAACTAGGGTTTGAGTGGATGCAGAGCCAGGATTGACTGCACAGTTGACCTAAAATTAGGGTTTTGGTTTCAGAGGCCATAACCCCAAATTTTTTGGTCATTCTTGTTTCCATTGGTCTTTATATGGTATAGGGAGTATGCATATCAATTTTCATGAAGAAATTCCATGGGGAAGTCATCTGATCAAGGGTTGACTTTCTGGACAAGACAGTGCAAAATCAGGGCATCTGAGGCCCCCAATGACCCAACCAATGGGCAATCTTCATCATTTTGAGTGTATATGATCTTTATTTGATCATGGAAGAAGTTTGAAGTTCATAAAAATCAAGAATTTAGGGTTTTTGCAAATGTTGACTTTTTGGGCATAGTTGACTTTTCAAGAATGCATCATTTTAGGTCATTTTTCAAGCCTTGATTCTTGATCCAAAAATGCTTCAAATGGAAAAACTTTGGTCATGAAAGTTGTAGAATACATCTTTCCCTTTTCAAAAAGTACAAGAACATGATCAAACTCTTCTTGGATCAAAAGTTATGGTGTGACAAAGTTGGCTAAAATCATTGATTTTCAAGGCATGTCTCAAATGAGAATTTTGCAAAATCATGGACCAAGGCCAATTGCAACCTCTAATTCATTTCAAACCAGTATGCAAACATCCTCTAAGTCATAAAATTCAGATTTGAACCAAGAATGCCCATGGTTATGGTTCATGTAACAAGACTTTTCTCATAAAGTTTCAAAAAGCAACAAGTTGCAAAACCACTCATTTCTCTTCACCAACTTGCAGCATTGGCCCTTGAACCAAGCTAACCCTTTCCCCTCATTTTGCTGCGCATAGCCCATGCCTTGTACCAAGCCTAGATCATGAGCCATGCTTGCCTTACACAAAATGTGACTTTTTGCAAAAGCAAACTTACCAATCACTATAGGCCAGGTCACATCATCTGACCTATAGGATTAAAATACATTATCATTTTGCAAGCCATTTCATGTACAAGGCAAGGCTGAAACCATTCACAAGAGAGACATTCACAAAACACTCCATCTTGCAAGTTGCTTCGAATCTCTCTGCCCAGCCTTCAAGCACTCAAACCATTTTCACCATTCAACTCACCATACTTCATAGACAAAAAACCACCAAGAGCCAGGCCTGAAACAAGCAAGAATCCCCCATTGCCATTCTTCACCTCAGCCTGCATTTTCATTCGAAACTCTCTCCATAGCTCACAAACACCCAAACAAATACCACAGATCTTCTCCACTCATTGTTCTGATCACATAGAACCCATCACAATGACCTGAAACTGCCTGAAACTCCATTGCCATTTCTGACTGAGCTTGAGCAGAAGCTGTCGAAACTCATCAACCAGCCAACATAAATTGTTCTAAAGCATTCAAACACCATCAAGAGGTCCTAAGGAGTGGATTGCACTGAGGGGAGTGGCCAGAAAGTCATCAGGTTGAAAGCTCCAAATCTCAGGTAGCTTGAAAATTATTTTTTCCAGAAATTGTTTTTCATGTTGTAAACTTGTTCCCTATGTTCCACTGAATATCCTGGTGCTCTTAGTTTTTGAAATGGTGCTGGATTGAGAGTTTAATTGCTCTCTGAAGCTTGCGTGCCCTAGTTCTTATTTTCTTTGATTCAGCTTAGTTAGGGAAAAGAAATTTGTTTTGGGAGAGGGGTTTGATTCGTGAGTGGTTGGAGAACATTTCCCAATTCTTAGATTTTGTTTTTGTTACGTTTTGAGGGAGTTTGGAAATTTCCAGGTGAGATGCTGGCCGGAGAAGACGACCGGAAGTCTTCTCCGGCAGCCTGAGTGATTAGCCCTAATCTCAGGTCATTAATGCCAGTTTGAATGAGGAGCGTTGGATGCGTTTAAATGTTTGACTTGCCGCGCGTATAAACGGTCCAGATTTGTCATTATGCCCTAATCTTCATTATCCATTTAATTAATTGAGTTTAAGCCAGTTTAAACGTGGGCCACAGGATCTGGCGCGTAGTCAATGCCCCTAAGCCCAGATTGAATCCCAGCCACCCATCCTGCATACTTTCCTTTTAATTCATTTAAATTCATTTTCTTTTCATTTAATTTGCACATTTATTTTAAAATAGTAAAAAAGGTTTTAAAATTATGAAACTTTTTCCTCTGAGTTTTATTAATTTTGTAAACACAAAAATATTTTTATTTTATTTTTTATCATTAAAAAAGTATTTTTAAATATTTAAAAGATTATTTTTAATTGATTAATGGAGATTAATTAATTAAAAATACTTTTAGGTATTTAAAAATCACCAAAAAATTCATGAAATGTTCTAAGACATTTAGAAACATTGTCCAACCTTCAAACCAAATTTCTTTTTTGATCTTGATGCATCTTAAGAATTGTTCATTGAATTAAATCATATTTTGTGCATTATTTTGATCATAAGTTCAAAAATTCATTTCTGCCTATCTAAGAAGAGTTGGACATTGATTCTTTTTGCATTGCATTGTGTTTAGCATGTAGTTTCTAGGATTAAATGGCCATGATTTGTTTCCTCATTTTAAATTTGTTTGGCATTTCTTGTGTTTAGGAACCCTAAAAACCCTAATAACTTAGAAAAATCATAACTTGAGATTGGTTAAGAGTTGAGACCTCCCCTTTGGACCTTGGTTTAGTATAGGTTTAGGGTTTCTTAGGATGGCATTTTCCATTTTTTATCTTAGAGTTTGCTTCTGTTTTTGGTTTTGGTTTGTTGCTTGATCCATAAACCCTAATTTGGGCTTCCATTTGCATCCTCCTTGTATTCTCTTGCATAACATGACTTGCCATGCCATTCCATGCCTCCATTTGATTCATTTGACATCATAAGACATGTAAAAAGTATGTTTGATCATTGCATCTCATATTTGCCATGTCATTTGCCTTTTATGCTTCATAGCTTTCCATGCTTGTTCATGCTCCTTAACTTGCATCCATGATCTTGTATGAACATCTCCATGCCTTGCCTCATGTTTGCAGCATCTCATAACATCATTTTCATCATCAACATGCTTCTGGTTTTGTTTAGCATCATACCATTTCACTTCATTTGGCATTGCATTGCATTTCCTTCTAACATTTCAGGTGGTAGGTGAGCTTGAGAAGTGAATTTGCCTTCACTTCTCATAACTTCTCTTCATCTCTTTCCCTTGCATCCATGCTGCATTTTTATATGTGTTTGAGTTTGAGCTTGCTCATTCTTCTTCTTCCCACTTTCTATCTTCAAGTGACTTGACTTCTTGAATGAAGCAAGTTGCTTTGCTTCTCTTGATCCTCTCATCTGCTTCCTGGTGGTTCCATTGAAGATTGTTCTTGTTTAAACCTCACAAACCTTAGGGACAACCAAGCATGACAATGATTAGGGTTTTGATTAGTCTCCCCTCTTAGTTTTACCTTTGTGTCTCTTTTGAGTCTTCTCTTCTCATCTCATAATCAGGGACTAAACCCTAAAGGTTTTAAGGCTTTGTGATTAAGCTTATGCCTGCATCCTTCTCTTAGGATGGAGTGTATAACTTTAATCCTAAGTGTTAAACCCTTAATGTGTTTAAATCTCTTAATCAATTCACTTAATAATCATCAAGACATCACACTTGTAACTTGGGCCTTGCATTAGGGTTCTAATTCTTCCTTAATTGGTTAAGAAGGACTAACCCTAGTGTTAATGGACAAGTCCCCCTCAAGTAGTCTTACAAATCATAAAACCCACTCCTTCATCATATCATTAAATAAAATCCACTTAATCAAAGGCTTGTTCTGTCATGAGTTTAATCCCTAACCATGGATTAAGTTGAGGAGCTTTCCTCAGCTTAAACATTCTCATCTATTATCCTTCTTTTAGGATGGTGTAATGAGTCTGTTTAATCCCTGATTACGGCTTAACCTCATTACTTAACACTAAACAAAAACAGCAAAAACATCTAAATAATCACAAGTAGGTTAATGATCTTAACCCTACATCAAAGGTGATTAAGTGTGAGAATCTGACTTCACACTTAAGGTATTCTCATTACCCCTAATCAGAGGGAAGATGTGATGAGTTTACTAAATCCATTGGTTTAGGCTTAAGCTCATTAACTTATGACAAACTTTCAAAAGCAATAAAAGACTGAAAGCACAAAAACAAACAATAATCGTCTCCTTCGGGATTCTTTTCTCATCACCTTCACTCATAAACGAGAACTTGCTTCTTCCGTCTAATGCAAGACAGCCTGCACCTGAGCCAGACAGGTCATACACTTGAGCATAGACAAGTAAGCAGTTCATCAGTCAATTCATCTTTCAGTCTCTTTGGGTCGAACTACGGTGTTCTGACTTCCTCATTGCACGAGAGGATACGTAGGCATAACTTAACAGTTATCGAACAAAAGTCTCTGTAAATTCCCCCTTTCCCAGCTTTATTCTTTAAGCCTCATAGTCTTGAGCATTTCATCTCTTTCTCTTTTACACTGACGCATCATTTATACACTTTACACTACACTTTTTCAGCACTGGCACCTGTACATCCTTTTCCAGCTCTTTGACACACAAATTGCACTGACACTACCCCTTTAAAACACAAATCTTTTAAGCGTGGATCCCGTCGAGTACGGCGGACAATCTGGGTGCTAATACCTTCCCAGGTTGTAACCAACCCCCTTTCTCAGTCTCTTTGGTTCGCAACCGTCTTATCCATCTCTTTCTAGGTCTATGCAGCATTGCCTTTCCTCCGGGATAAAAATGCCTAGCTGGCGACTCTATTCATTCCCCAGTGAGTTCACGGCTGTGTGTTCTCACTGTTCCCTTCGCCGACCGTTCGCGTCTGTACCTTCATCTGACTTAGTTTCATTTGTCGGGAGCGACAGCTTGGCGACTCTGCTGGGGATCCTTATACTGCAACCAGGGCTTCTGGTTCTTTTTGTGGGTTCCTCCTAGCGCTTGATTGATTTGTGTTTATTGGGGTGTTATGTGCTATTTGTGTTTGTATATTTGCTTTATTTATTGCTTTCTATACAACTTTATTTATTGCTTTCTTTACAAGTTTTTCATATATCATACTGTCATGCTGCTGGCTGGATCTGTTGTCTGCTTTGGTGGGTGGGGTTCTATTGAGAGTTAAGGTCCTACACCTGGGACCTGAGTGACACCTAGGCTAGAGTGAATCATATTCTTTCCCATTCCATTTCGGTCTGGTGCGGGAATATGAAACACGGTTCAGATATGGGTTTCTTCTTGAGAACTCTGTGTTGCGGATTTCCTGCAATGCTAGGGCTATCTGGGAAGCCTGCTAAGTCTGGATGACCTTTTAGTATTGACCTTCAGAAACTGAGGTGAATTAGAGGAGGAATTGTTATGGTTATTGTAAACACTGTACCTCCAGATTAGAAGTGTTTACACTTCTCATAACTAATCCAAGTCTGAGGATCCTTGTTTTAGAACACCACCTGTGAGGGGGTTGGGATGTTTACAGGTTTGCAGGTACCTTGACCTCAGAATGCCCTGTTACTTTGTTTGTTTAAGAATACTCCAACTTGGGACAGTTCTTGTGATTCTAAACCCTGGACATGTGACTCTTTATTTGAGTCCCCCACCCTGGTTACTGGATTTATAGACCTCCATCTGGAATTCTTGAACACACATGGACTTATATCAGGGCATTTTGATCAGATCCAGCTCAGTCACAAACCCTTGCATATCATTTGCATACATAATCATTGCATCATATTAACATTTTCTTATTTGTGTTTCAGGGTATCCTTCTTCATCTGGTTTTGGTTTTGACCCCATCTTCAGTTTTGACCTGCCTTCATCAGCACTTGCTACCAGCTATCTATTCCAGCCAATCAGTGGCCCTTCTCTTCGGTATCTTCATCAACATTTGTCATCATGGCTCCTAAAAAGAGCAATGTCACCTATCACTTCTTCCAACCAGAGCTATCAGACATCAGGAGGATTCAAACCCTGATCACTCCAGATCACATATCCTTGTTCAGGGAGAACTATGGAGATATACTTGATTTGGTTATGGATCTGGACCCTTCACAGAGAAGCCTGATCCACACTTGCATTCAGTTTTATGATCCCCCATTGAGGTGTTTCACTTTTCAAGACTTTCAGTTGGGCCCTCTTTTAGAAGAATACTCATCATTGGTTGGTTTGCCTATCAGGGGTGGAATCCCTTTCAGCCCTGAGATGGTCTTTCCTACTAATGGAGAAGTAGCAAAAACTTTACATCTGGAGCCTGTCCTGATTGAGCAGCATATGACCTCTAAAGCTGGAATCCCTGGTCTTCATCTGGACTTCTTAATCTCTCAAGCTAGTCTGAAGGCTTCCCTGGGGGAGTGGAAAGCTGTTTGTGCTTTGTTGGCCCTAAGTGTATATGGAATTGTGTTGTTTGCAGATGAGCCTCGATTCATTAGCAAGAATGCAATCCATCTGTTCATCTTGAAGAACCCAGTGCCAACTTTATTAGGGGATCTTTACTATTCAGTGCATCAGAGGAATGAAAAGCAGAGGGGGAGATTAGTGAGGTGCTGTGCTCCATTGTTCCACACTTGGCTTCTCAGGCATCTACCCAGGACAGATGCATTTTTAAACCCTCATCAGCAAAGCAACTGGGCTAAGAGACTCACTGTTCTAACTTCAGCTGACATCAGATGGTGCACACAGAGCACCAAGGGCAGAGATATCATCACCAGCTGTGGGCATTTTCCTAATGTGCCTTTAATAGGAGTTAAGGGAAGTATCAATTACAACCCTCTGCTGTTCAGAAGACAACTGGGCTATGCACTGGTCCACACTCCTAGGGCACAGGACTTGGTGGAGACCCTTTATTGTGAGAACAAGATTAGTTTGGCTGTTGTTAGGCAGGCTGCCTGGGCCTGGGATAATGTTCAAACCAAGGGAGTTACCATTCTGGGGAAGTGTAATAATGTGGCATCAGCACAGTATTATGAGTGGTCCCGTGCCAGGGCCCAATTCTCTGGAATGCCCTTTACCATAGAAGACATGCCTGAGTCATCTTCAGCACCACCCCCTGCCACCATCAGTTTGGAGGAGTTTGAGAGCTTGAAGGAAAGAAATGAGAAGCTAACCCAGGCTTTGCAGAAGACCCTCCGAGAGAGGAGTGAAGGTATGAGGGAGATTGAGAGATTGGAGAAGTTGAGAGTGGAGCATTTGACTAAGATTGAAAGGTCTGGGGATTACATCAAAAAGTCAAAGGCTGGAGAACAAATTTTGAAGAATGCTTGCAAGGAAGCCCAGTTCCAGAGAGCAAGGACAGACTTGTATCTGAAGGAGAGTCAAGCCCGGTGGGTCAGGATCACCGAGGCTCGTACCCTGGAGGACAAGAGAGTTCAAGACAAGGTGGATCAACTGGAGGCTAGTGCAAAAGAACAGCAAGAAGCCCTGGCAGCAGCCCAGAGGGAGATATCAGAATTGAAGATCAAAGCAGGGGTGAAGAGGTCCAAGGACCAAACTCAGCACAAAAAGCTAGCAGCAGCTATTGCAACCCGGAACCTCCTTATCCGGAATCTCACGGAGCGTCCGGCTGATCCTGTGACCGAAGCACTTCTCAAGGAAGTTCGTGAGGATAAGTTTGGTCTTGATGTTTGACCATTTGCTTGTTGCTGTTTCTTTTCTATGTACTTTTACTTTTTTGTGATGTATTTTGACCCCTTAGGGGGCTTGTGTTGTAAAAGGAACAAGTTGTATTATTCCACCTTTTGTAATGTATTTGTGTTAGTTTGCTTCATCTGAGCTTTCATCAAGCAACAACAACAGCATCTTCAAGGGTCTGGAAGGGTCAAAACTGAAGACCAAACCGGATACCTTGAGAACAAATAAGCATAACTGCATTGCATGCTAACCCTTTGTTTGTTTTGTAGGTTTTTGTTTTATTGTTGCTAACCTCTGTTGTGATGCCTTAGGAACTATTGCTAGGCGCCGGGTATTTCCCCTCAACCGTCCGCACCACTATCCAACCCGAAACAACCTTCCGGGAATTCAGATGGATCAGATGCAGCAGGACCTTACTGAGGTCAGAAATCAAATGGCAAATGAAAGGCTAGAAATGAGGAATCAAATGACTCAGTTTATGGAAGTTATGAACAACATGGCTCAGAGCCAGGAAAGATTGAGGGCCATGGTGGAAAGGCAGAATCAAGAAGATCCACATATAGGGACTGCCGGTACCAGTAACAATGAAAGAGTCCAACCTCACGTCAACCCTCCGGTATTTGGACCACACCTCCATCCTGAGGTCAATATCCCTGCAAATGTTCAAGGGACGGCCACTGCAGCCAGGGTACTTCAAGAAGATCCTCAGGAGGACCAATTCACAGTAATGGGCGCTGGTGAAGAAGCTTATGATAGAAGATTGGATGAGATAGCTGAGAAGTTGAGGTCCTTAGAATCTCAAAACTCTTTGGGCTTCGACGTCATGGACATGGGCTTGGTAGACGGGGTCAGGATCCCCCATAAGTTCAAGCCTCCCTGTTTTGAAAAGTACAACGGGACTTCATGCCCCCGGACTCATTTACAGTCATTTCTGGGAAGGCTGAAGGCCTATACAATGGATGAGAAGCTCTGGATGTTCTATTTCGAAGACAGCTTAACTGGAGCATCGAGAGAATGGTACTCTCACTTGACAAGGGCAACTATTAGATGCTGGAAGGACCTGGCAGAGGCCTTCATTAGACAGTATCAGTATAATCTAGACATGGCACCCAATAGGACCCTCCTAATGGGAATGTCACAGTCGTCAAGGGAAAGTTTCCGAGAATATGCACAGAGATGGAGGCAACTGGCTGCTGCTGTTCAACCACCTATGTCTGAACGGGAAATGGCAGACATGTTCATGAATACCCTTCAGGGAACTTATATTGACAGGTTGGCTGCTTTCTCTTCTACTAGCTTTGCAGATGTTGTCATAGCTGGGGAGAGAATTGAAAGCCTGTTGAAAATGGGTAAGATCTCTGATAATGGTGCCAGCTCGTCCAGTAGTACAAGAAAGCCTTTTGCAGGCCCGAGGAGAACTGGCGAGACCAATGCCATCCATTCAAACAGGGGCAGGCCCCAATACGTTCAGAGGTCAATAGCAGCAGTCACCATTCCTGCTCCAGCTCATCCTCAGCCAGTCTATCAACCTCCTCAGCAAAACTATCAGCCGCAACCTCAGTACCATCAGCAAAATCAGTATCCTCCAAGAAATTACAACAACAGCAACAACAACAATAGTCAACAAAGGCCATTCCAACAGAGGCCATCTCAAGCTAACAGAGTGATCGATCCGATCCCCATGCCATATGCTACCTTGCTGCCACAACTTCTGAAACTCAACCTGGTTGAGCTAAGAACGTTGGCACCTCCGGATCCCAACAGTCTACCAAGGAACTATGACTCCAATGCTAGGTGTGCTTTTCATTCAAACGCACCTGGCCACAGTACAGAAAAATGCAGGGCCCTGCATATGAAGGTACAAGACCTGTTGGACTCAAAGGCTCTGAATTTCGCACCTCCACCCAATGTCAACAAAAATCCCATGCCAAACCATGGTGGTCCCAGGATTAACGCTATTGAAGAAGACAAGCCGTCTTATTTAATAACCAGTGTGGGACAGATCAGGACACCATTGGTAGAAATCAAGGCTCAGCTCTTGGAATGCAACATGTTCCCAGGATGCGAGTTGGGGTGTGCTTACTGCAATATCTCAGTAAATGGGTGCGATAATTTGAGGAATGGCATAGATGGCCTTATTCAGAGTGGCCAGCTTCAGATCACCACATCATTTCCAACAAATCCAGCAATATCATCAGCAACGGTTTCAGAACCTCCTACAACTGCAGCAACTATTGTTCCTGACAATTCTTCGGCTTCATCAACAAGTACGTCATCCATCATCTCAACTGATCAGTTTACAACAAATCTTCCTGCTACAACTTCAGCTTCACTCCACTTCGAGACTCCTACAACGACAACATCCATTCTCCCGCCAAAATCTCCTACAACTCCAGCAACAAATCATGAAGATGTCTCTACTGTCACAATATTTTATGATCCTGAAAACAACTCTGCCTACCATTCAGAAGGTGCTGCTCCCACCAGAGCACCAGTTACAATCTTTTATGATCCGCAAACAATTACAGTCCCTTCAGCAGCAGCAATCAGTCCAGTCACTGTCACGGTGCCTGGACCAGTACCATATGAAAGCAATAGGGCCATCCCTTGGCACTATGGCTCTGACGTGTACTGCGAAGGAAAAAGAATCACTCTTGAAACATCAACACCTGCACCACAAGTAGATAATGTGGGGGGAGGCGGAGGCTTCACTCGAAGCGGACGTCTCTTTGCTCCACCAATTCAAAGACCTACTGCCGAAGCAGAAGCTGCTGCCAAGGCAAAAGGAAAGAGCCCGGTGCGGGAAGATCAAGCCGTTAAGGAAGCCTTGAAGACGCCGTTCGATCAAGAAGTTGATGAGTTCATGCGAATCATCAAAAAGAGTGATTACAAAATTGTGGATCAACTTCACCAAACGCCATCCAAAATCTCTATCCTCTCACTGCTTATGTGCTCCGAAGCCCATCGGAATGCACTACTCAAGGTCTTGCACGCAGCTTACGTGCCTGAAGAGATTACTGTCAACCAGTTGGAAACCGTGGTTGGGAATGTTACTGCTAGCAATGGGCTAGGGTTCACCAATACCGACTTGACAGCAGATGGCCGCAACCACAACAAAGCCTTGCACATCACCATGGAATGCAAAGGAGCTGTCCTTTCTCATGTGCTGGTAGACACAGGTTCGTCCCTGAATGTCTTACCAAAGAAGGCTCTGGTGAAGTTAGAATATGATGGACTGGCATTGAGACCCAGCAACCTGGTGGTAAGAGCCTTTGATTGTTCTAAGAGATCGGTTCTGGGAGAGATTGAGCTACCTGTGACAATTGGCCCACAGACCTTTAAAACTATCTTTTATGTGATGGACATTCAGCCCGCCTACAGCTGTTTGTTGGGTAGACCCTGGATTCACGCCGCCAGCGCAGTAACGTCTACCCTTCACCAAAAGTTAAAATATGAGTGGGAAGGCCAAGTTGTTACAATCTGTGGGGAGGAGGATATATTTGTTAGCCATCTGGCTACTTATAAGTATATTGAAATGGATGGGGAGATCCATGAAACAATGAGCCAAGGATTTGAAGCCTTGAATGTGAATGAAGCATCTGCTGTATCTGGGATCTCCATGTCATCTTACCAACAAGCCCGGAAGGTTGTTGAGGAAGGAACTGCCCTGGGCTGGGGCAAAGTTGTAGCTGTGGAGGAGAAGAAAGACAAATTTGGGTTGGGTTACAAACCAACTCAACATCAAGCAAAGGCTGCTGGAGAGCCTGGTTTTGTCAGTGGGGGGATGCTTACCCCCGATGCTATCAACTGTCTGGAAGACGAGCTGGAAGAGGAGCGCAATCTGGAGAATTGGATTCGTCCGAAGATCCCGGGGAGCAGTGTCTCGAACTGGTCTTCCCAGGAAATTATAAGAGTTACTCGATCAGAGTAATTATTATTTCCTGTATTTTATAAGCATGCATCAAAGTCTTGCATCTTGCCCAAGATGACAAGACTCATTTTGTAATCGGGCCATCTGTACTTTTTTGTGCAAACAAGATCAATTAATGAAATATCGGACATCTTTTTGCAAACGAGTCTTTTTCTTTTCCGTTCACTGTTTTTTCTATTTTTCTTTTTGTACAAAAAATAAATGGCGGTGTTTTCAAAATGACAACTTCATTTCACTTTTCTAAATAAAGATTAAAATCAAATCACTAAAATGAACAAACTTAACCCTTGCAGAGAGTGCCTTCCAGACCGCACCGACAACAGCACGGCTATGACATCGTATGACTTTGATAATCCGATCAATCAAGCTGATGAAGGGGTTGAAGAAGAATATGAGCTTCCTGAAGAGCTAGCCAGGTTGTTAAGACAAGAGGAAAAGGTTATTACTCCTCACCAGGAGGAGGTTGAAGTGATCAATCTTGGTACAGATGAAGACGTGAAAGAAGTTAAAATCGGGGCCTGCCTGCAAGACTCAGTGAAGAGACAATTGATTGACTTGCTTCAAGAGTATGTGGACGTGTTTGCTTGGTCTTACCAAGACATGCCAGGGTTGGATACCGACATTGTTGTGCACAAGCTGCCTTTGAGAGAAGAATGCCCTCCAGTCAAACAGAAGCTGCGCCGTACTCGTCCAGACATTGCTATAAAAATCAAGGAAGAGGTACAAAAGCAATGGGACGCCGGGTTCCTTGCTGTAACTAGCTACCCGCCGTGGGTTGCTAACATAGTACCTGTGCCTAAGAAGGACGGCAAGGTAAGAATGTGTGTTGACTACCGGGATCTGAACAGAGCCAGCCCGAAAGATGATTTCCCTCTACCTCACATTGATGTATTGGTTGATAACACGGCTCAGTTCTCGGTATTCTCCTTCATGGATGGATTTTCAGGATACAACCAGATTAAAATGTCGCCTGAAGACATGGAGAAGACAACATTCATCACACCTTGGGGCACGTTCTGCTACAAAGTAATGCCATTTGGGCTCAAGAATGCCGGTGCAACATATCAACGGGCTATGGTGACATTATTCCACGATATGATCCATAAAGAAATAGAATGTTATGTGGATGATATGATCGCCAAGTCCCTTACGGAAGAAGACCATCTAGTAAATTTGCTCAAATTGTTCAAACGCCTGAGGAAGTATCAACTGAAGTTGAACCCCAACAAATGCACATTCGGGGTGAGATCTGGTAAGCTGCTGGGATTTATTGTAAGCGAGAAAGGGATTGAAGTTGACCCTGATAAAGTCAAAGCTATTCAAGAGATGCCTGCACCGAAAACTGAAAAAGAAGTTCGAGGGTTTCTAGGTCGATTGAACTACATTTCACGGTTCATATCTCACCTTACAGCAACCTGTGAACCCCTGTTCAAACTGCTAAGGAAAGAGAAAACGGCCAGGTGGAATGAAGATTGCCAGAAGGCTTTTGACAAGATCAAGGAATATCTGCAAGAACCTCCAATCCTTATGCCACCAATTGAAGGAAGACCTCTGATAATGTACTTGACAGTATTAGAAGAGTCAATGGGGTGTGTGTTGGGCCAGCATGACGAGTCTGGTCGAAAAGAGTATGCAATATACTACCTAAGCAAAAAGTTTACCGACTGTGAACAACGTTATTCACTGCTCGAGAAAACTTGCTGTGCTTTAGCGTGGGCTGCTCGCCGACTAAGGCAGTATATGTTGACCCACACTACTTTGTTGATCTCAAAGATGGACCCAGTCAAGTACATTTTTGAGAAGCCAGCTCTTACCGGACGGGTTGCAAGATGGCAGATGATTCTCACAGAGTACGACATACAGTACACATCTCAGAAAGCAATCAAGGGCAGTGTATTGTCTGAATATCTTGCTGAGCAACCCATTGATGATTATCAGCCTATGAGGTTTGACTTCCCTGATGAAGACATCATGTTCATTAAAACAAAAGATCATGAAGAGCCTATTCACACTGAAGGGCCTGGCCCGGAGGAAGAATGGATTATGATGTTCGATGGGGCTGTTAACATGAATGGCCGTGGTGTTGGTGCAATACTCATTACACCTAAAGGAGTTCACATGCCTTTCTCGGCAAAACTCACTTTCAACTGCACTAACAACGAAGCTGAATACGAAGCTTGCATTATGGGTCTTGAGGAAGCCATTGACCTCAGGATCAAGACATTGACTGTATTCGGAGATTCAGCTTTGGTGGTCAATCAAACCAATGGGAAATGGTATACACACCAGGATCATCTGATACCTTACAGGGATTATACAAGAAGGTTATTGACTTTCTTTACAACAGTCAAGCTTGAGTATATCCCTCGGGACGAGAATCAGTTTGCAGATGCCTTGGCTACCATTTCGTCCATGATCAAAGTTCAAGCTGCTAACTTTGTACCTCAGATTTCAGTATCGAGACTTGATAGACCAGCATATGTATTCGCAGCAGATGTTGTCAAAGATGATAAGCCTTGGTTCCATGATATTAAGTGCTTCTTGGAGGATCAAACATACCCACCCGGGGCATCTTCCAATGATAAGAAGACTTTGAGAAGGCTTGTTGGTAGCTTCTTCCTGAACACTGATGGGTCTTTATACAAAAGGAACTTTGATATGGTACTCCTCCGATGTGTTGACAAGGCAGAAGCAGATTTATTGATGCATGAAGTGCACGAAGGCTCCTTTGGTACCCATGCCGGAGGGCATGCCATGGCTAAGAAGTTGTTAAGATCAGGCTATTATTGGATCACAATGGATGCAGACTGTTGTGCCTATGCCAGGAAATGCCACAAATGCCAGATCTACGCAGATAAGGTGCATGTGCCTCCTAATCCTTTGAACATCATGTCTTCACCTTGGCCTTTTGCAATGTGGGGCATCGATATGATTGGCAAGATTGAGCCAACTGCTTCGAACGGCCACATATTCATCCTGGTCGCCATCGACTATTTCACCAAGTGGGTTGAAGCAGCCTCATATGCCAATGTTACAAGGCAAGTGGTAGCCCGATTCCTAAAGAGAGATATCATTTGTCGATACGGAGTGCCCGAGCGAATCATTACT
Organism: Lathyrus aphaca; assembly: GCA_963966055.1. Taxonomy (NCBI): domain Eukaryota; kingdom Viridiplantae; phylum Streptophyta; class Magnoliopsida; order Fabales; family Fabaceae; genus Lathyrus; species Lathyrus aphaca. The sequence continues at coordinate 64,586,364 of OZ014520.1, read as the reverse complement.
GATAATGGTTCCAATCTGAACAACAAAATGATGACAGAACTGTGCCGGGACTTCAAGATCCAACATCACAATTCTTCTCCTTACAGGCCAAAGATGAATGGCGCTGTTGAGGCGGCAAACAAGAATATTAAGAAGATTGGGCAGAAGATGGTAGTCACCTATAAAGACTGGCATGAAATGTTACCGTTTGCCTTGAATGGGTACCGCACGTCAATCAGAACATCCACTGGGGCAACACCGTACCAGCTTGTGTATGGTATGGAAGCAGTCCTACCGGTTGAAGTTGAATTACCCTCTCTGCGGGTACTAATGGATGTTAAACTGAGTGAAGCAGAATGGGTTAGGGCCCGATACGAGCAACTGAGTCTGATCGAAGAGAAGAGATTGGCTGCAATCTGTCATGGACAGTTGTATCAGAAGAGAATGAAGAAAGCCTTCGATCAGAAAGTCAGGCACCGAGAGTACCAAGTGGGAGATCTTGTGCTGAAAAGAATCCTCCCTCCTCATACAGACCACAGGGGCAAATGGACTCCAAACTACGAAGGACCATTTGTGGTAAAGAAAGTTTTCTCTGGTGGAGCACTGATGCTCAGCACCATGGATGGTGAAGATTTCCCATCCCCTGTGAATTCAGATGCAGTTAAAAAATACTTCGCATAAAAATGACCCGCTGGACACAAAAACAGAATGTAAGTCCAGGCAAAAATAGGGCATCCCGGCGAGTCAAAAACAGAATAAAAGACTCGGGCAAAAATAAGGGAAATAAATAAAAAATGTACACCCGCTGAGTTGAAAAGCCGCATTGGACAACTCAGGCAAAAATGGGTATCCCGATGGATTGAAAACCCGAAAGGGCGATCCATGCAAAATAAGGGAATAAGCGAACAACTGCATTCTGAATTCGTCTGTATCACTTGCAACTTGGAAAGCTCCAACAAAATCAAGCTTCAATCAGAATCAGCCTTTTTTCAGAAAGCAAGGCGAGAAGAATGTCATTGTCATACGAGTCATAGCAGGAGAGGAAGCTCCTTAAAGCGTCGCCAACACCGCCAGCATTTTGTTTCTCAATTTGTAACAATCTCCTCATTTCAGGAGATATGTTTCTTTGGCTGTATCTTGCCAATTCAGGGCATTTGAATTAATAAAATCAGATTTTTCAGTCATGTCTCGTTTTGTACATTTTTTGCAAAAGATGTCTGATATCTTGAAAGAACATTGATTGCATAAGAATACAGATGTTTGTCACTAATAATAAAACACATGCTTGCAGGAAATATACTTACTCTTGAGAGTGCTTAACTCCTATGACGGAATCCAGTAAAGGATACCTCGGGACCTTTTGTGCGTCTCCTTATCTTTGCAGGATTGCAGGTATCCAGAACGCAACCTGGGGCATGCAAGTCACGTCTCGGCAAGCTGGTGAATCATTATCAACTCGGTCAATCTTCCACGTGGCACTGGAAGGTGCCTATTTCCCCAGCGAAGTTGCCAAATCAACATACACTCAATCTCAGCATCTGAAATGCTCTATCCCCAGCTGAGTTGCCTCTTGTTGCTCTCCCCAGCTGAGTTGCCTCTCATAATTCCCCAGCCAAGTTGCCATTTCATCCTCAGCTGAGTACAGGAATCAGGGAATCATCTCCCCACACGAATCATTAGCCTCTATCCAGAAGAGCAGCGCCCGAAGAAGTCACAACAGAGTACAGAAGGCCCCTGCAAACCCCAGCTGGGCCCCACATTACAAGGATATGTCAATTAGTGGCATAGATCCCCAAGTGGATACATCTCACCAGATCTGTCAATGATCTCATCCCCAGCTAGGAGGTCCATTTCAAACAGATCAGCCAGAGATCTTCGCAGCGGCGGGATCCGAATCCTGGTTTGGTATCTTTGCATAATCATGGCATTTGCATCATATTATCCCCTCAGAGCGTAGCATTCCGTCTAAAACGGAGCATTACGGCAAAAATCAAACGCATAGCATAATCATAAGCCATGTTCTGAATTAACACTTATGAATAACAACCGTTCATCATCATTGTACAGAAATCCTCACCGGAGTCCCAGCAAAAACAGTTGTCTCATATTCACAAATACCAGCATATTTCCTTTTGATACCCGTCCGTATCATCACTCCCCAGTAAAGTCGTCTGAACACTCTTTATAACAAAATCACCCGTATTACAGGTACTTCATGACACCCATCCGTGTCATATTACCAGCAGAAAGCCAAGGACATCCTCTTTGCACCCACACATACCTATATATACACTTTCCTGACACCCGTCCGTGTCATATTACCAGCAGAAAGCCAAAGACATCCTCTTTGCACCCACACATACCTATATATACACTTTCCTGACACCCGTCTGTGTCATATCCCCAGCGCAGTCGCCTAGACTTTGTATAGCAGATACTTGTTCATATTACACTTTCCTCTCTTGGCACCCGTCCGTGTCATTTTCCCCAGCAGTTAAAACACTCATCTATATATACTCACTACTCACGATACGCTCATACAGATACTCGTCCGTATCTAATATACACCATCTATATCCCCGCAGATTCGACAATAGTCTGTGTTCTTTGATAACCAGTTGATGCTCGTCCGTATCATCATCTCAGAACATTGCGTCTAATGTTTGTTTCTACATGATACTCGTCCGTATCATAGTCTTAAGGATGCTCGTCCGCATCTTTAATCCATACACTGTGTAAAACACTTCTGTCTTTTTGAATATAGATACTCGTCTGTGTCTACTATTCCCCAGAAGAGTCACCTCAGATTCAACACTCGTCCGTGTTCTTTGTTAACCAGTTGATACTCGTCCGTATCATCATCTCTGAACACGCGTCAGTTTGTTTCTACCTGATACTCGTCCGTATCATGGTCTTAAGGATGCTCGTCCGCATCTTTAATCTATACACAATACCAAACACTTGTACTTTCTCTTCTTGGTTGTAAATACTCGTCCGTGTTTACTATATCCCCAGTAGATCGCAAACGAATTTTCCTTTCTTATCTGGCATTCGTCCTGTGTCATGATAAACCCTGAGAGCAGTCGTCCCCTGCTGAGTGGTCGTCCTCCACTTCTTGATGGTCGTCCTCCATCGTGCTCATCCGATGGCCGTCCCCATCGTTGATATTTTTAGCAGCCGTCCCCTGCTAGGTGGTCATCCTCCACCTCCTGATGATCGTCCTTCATCATTTTATCCAATGGCCGTCCCCATTGTTGATTTTGGTTATCTGGCATTCGTCCTGTGTCATGATAAACCCTGAGAGAAGCCGTCCCCTGCTGAGTGGTCGTCCTCCACTTCTTGATGGTCGTCCTCCATCTTGCTCGTCCGATGGCCGTCCCCATCGTTGACCTTTTCTACCCGATGGTCGTCCCCATCGTTGATATTTTCGGCAGCCATACCCTGCCAGGTGGTCGTCCTCCACCTTTGATGGTCGTCCCCATCATATTTCTTTTATCCCCAACAGAGCAGCCGTACCCTGCTAGGTGATCGTCCTTCACCTTTGATGGCCGTCCCCCATCATCTGTTTATTTCATTTATTCTTTAACCCGATGGCCGTCCCCGTCGTGGTCCCTTTTCCTTTTAGCCCGATGGCCGTCCCCATCGTTGGTTACTTTACCTTTATGAACTTGATGGCCGTCCCCGTCATGTTTCATTAATCCCCAGAGAATTTTACAACTTTACCTTGATGGCCGTCCCCATCATATAATCTTATTTTCCCCAGCTAGTCGGTCGTCCCCGTCTTGGCTTTACCTTTTATCCCCAGCTAGTCGGTCGTCCCCGTCTTGGCTTTACCTTTTATCCCCAGCATGTCGGCCGTCCCCGTCATTGCGTTGTTTCCTACTTTACAATATACTTTATTTTCTTTTACAATCTATATCCCTTTTCTTCTTCATTCTGTGAGTGCAAATTTTGGATTGTCTTTGGTATTCAACCACAAGTTATCTTGTTTGCCTGTTAAGTCGTTGCTTACATCCTGCACAGCTAACTCATGTTTGAATAGGGGCAGCTGTAAACACCCCAAATTTGCCCTCACCCATTCACACCATGGCTTGTGATCATCTCATATGCATAAACACAATCATATCATCTCACATCTCATTTTTGATTCACTGCATAGATTCTAAGTCATCTGCACCTAGGGTTTGTGATCTGAGCAATCTCAGGGCTTCTTGAGCCACTCCAAAGGCAACCAATCACTTCAAAGGGATCCATATGTGTTCAAGTATCATATTACATCCTCTCAAAGTCAAAAATGCAAAAGAATCACAAGAACTAGGGTTTGAGTGGATGCAGAGCCAGGATTGACTGCACAGTTGACCTAAAATTAGGGTTTTGGTTTCAGAGGCCATAACCCCAAATTTTTTGGTCATTCTTGTTTCCATTGGTCTCTATATGGTATAGGGAGTATGCATATCAATTTTCATGAAGAAATTCCATGGGGAAGTCATCTGATCAAGGGTTGACTTTCTGGACAAGACAGTGCAAAATCAGGGCATCTGAGGCCCCCAATGACCCAACCAATGGGCAATCTTCATCATTTTGAGTGTATATGATCTTTATTTGATCATGGAAGAAGTTTGAAGTTCATAAAAATCAAGAATTTAGGGTTTTTGCAAATGTTGACTTTTTGGGCATAGTTGACTTTTCAAGAATGCATCATTTTAGGTCATTTTTCAAGCCTTGATTCTTGATCCAAAAATGCTTCAAATGGAAAAACTTTGGTCATGAAAGTTGTAGATCTCATCTTTCCCTTTTCAAAAAGTACAAGAACATGATCAAACTTTTCTTGGATCAAAAGTTATGGTGTGACAAAGTTGGCTAAAATCATTGATTTTCAAGGCATGCCTCAAATGAGAATTTTGCAAAATCATGGACCAAGGCCAATTGCAACCTCTAATTCATTTCAAACCAGTATGCAAACATCCTCTAAGTCATAAAATTCATATTTGAACCAAGAATGCCCATGGTTATGGTTCATGTAACAAGACTTTTCTCATAAAGTTTCAAAAAGCAACAAGTTGCAAAACCACTCATTTCTCTTCACCAACTTGCAGCATTGGCCCTTGAACCAAGCTAACCCTTTCCCCTCATTTTGCTGCGCATAGCCCATGCCTTGTACCAAGCCTAGATCATGAGCCATGCTTGCCTTACACAAAATGTGACTTTTTGCAAAAGCAAACTTACCAATCACTATAGGCCAGGTCACATCATCTGACCTATAGGATTAAAATACATTATCATTTTGCAAGCCATTTCATGTACAAGGCAAGGCTGAAACCATTCACAAGAGAGACATTCACAAAACACTCCATCTTGCAAGTTGCTTCGAATCTCTCTGCCCAGCCTTCAAGCACTCAAACCATTTTCACCATTCAACTCACCATACTTCATAGACAAAAAACCACCAAGAGCCAGGCCTGAAACAAGCAAGAATCCCCCATTGCCATTCTTCACCTCAGCCTGCATTTTCATTCGAAACTCTCTCCATAGCTCACAAACACCCAAACAAATACCACAGATCTTCTCCACTCATTGTTCTGATCACATAGAACCCATCACAATGACCTGAAACTGCCTGAAACTCCATTGCCATTTCTGACTGAGCTTGAGCAGAAGCTGTCGAAACTCATCAACCAGCCAACATAAATTGTTCTAAAGCATTCAAACACCATCAAGAGGTCCTAAGGAGTGGATTGCACTGAGGGGAGTGGCCAGAAAGTCATCAGGTTGAAAGCTCCAAATCTCAGGTAGCTTGAAAATTATTTTTTCCAGAAATTGTTTTTCATGTTGTAAACTTGTTCCCTATGTTCCACTGAATATCCTGGTGCTCTTAGTTTTTGAAATGGTGCTGGATTGAGAGTTTAATTGCTCTCTGAAGCTTGCGTGCCCTAGTTCTTATTTTCTTCGATTCAGCTTAGTTAGGGAAAAGAAATTTGTTTTGGGAGAGGGGTTTGATTCGTGAGTGGTTGGAGAACATTTCCCAATTCTTAGATTTTGTTTTTGTTACGTTTTGAGGGAGTTTGGAAATTTCCAGGTGAGATGCTGGCCGGAGAAGACGACCGGAAGTCTTCTCCGGCAGCCTGAGTGATTAGCCCTAATCTCAGGTCATTAATGCCAGTTTGAATGAGGAGCGTTGGATGCGTTGAAATGTTTGACTTGCCGCGCGTATAAACGGTCCAGATTTGTCATTATGCCCTAATCTTCATTATCCATTTAATTAATTGAGTTTAAGCCAGTTTAAACGTGGGCCACAGGATCTGGCGCGTAGTCAATGCCCCTAAGCCCAGATTGAATCCCAGCCACCCATCCTGCATACTTTCCTTTTAATTCATTTAAATTCATTTTCTTTTCATTTAATTTGCACATTTATTTTAAAATAGTAAAAAAGGTTTTAAAATTATGAAACTTTTTCCACTGAGTTTTATTAATTTTGTAAACACAAAAATATTTTTATTTTATTTTTTATCATTAAAAAAGTATTTTTAAATATTTAAAAGATTATTTTTAATTGATTAATGGAGATTAATTAATTAAAAATACTTTTAGGTATTTAAAAATCACCAAAAAATTCATGAAATGTTCTAAGACATTTAGAAACATTGTCCAACCTTCAAACCAAATTTCTTTTTTGATCTTGATGCATCTTAAGAATTGTTCATTGAATTAAATCATATTTTGTGCATTATTTTGATCATAAGTTCAAAAATTCATTTCTGCCTATCTAAGAAGAGTTGGACATTGATTCTTTTTGCATTGCATTGTGTTTAGCATGTAGTTTCTAGGATTAAATGGCCATGATTTGTTTCCTCATTTTCAATTTGTTTGGCATTTCTTGTGTTTAGGAACCCTAAAAACCCTAATAACTTAGAAAAATCATAACTTGAGATTGGTTAAGAGTTGAGACCTCCCCTTTGGACCTTGGTTTAGTATAGGTTTAGGGTTTCTTAGGATGGCATTTTCCATTTTTTATCTTAGAGTTTGCTTCTGTTTTTGGTTTTGGTTTGTTGCTTGATCCATAAACCCTAATTTGGGCTTCCATTTGCATCCTCCTTGTATTCTCTTGCATAACATGACTTGCCATGCCATTCCATGCCTCCATTTGATTCATTTGACATCATAAGACATGTAGAAAGTATGTTTGATCATTGCATCTCATATTTGCCATGTCATTTGCCTTTTATGCTTCATAGCTTTCCATGCTTGTTCATGCTCCTTAACTTGCATCCATGATCTTGTATGAACATCTCCATGCCTTGCCTCATGTTTGCAGCATCTCATAACATCATTTTCATCATCAACATGCTTCTGGTTTTGTTTAGCATCATACCATTTCACTTCATTTGGCATTGCATTGCATTTCCTTCTAACATTTCAGGTGGTAGGTGAGCTTGAGAAGTGAATTTGCCTTCACTTCTCATAACTTCTCTTCATCTCTTTCCCTTGCATCCATGCTGCATTTTTATATGTGTTTGAGTTTGAGCTTGCTCATTCTTCTTCTTCCCACTTTCTATCTTCAAGTGACTTGACTTCTTGAATGAAGCAAGTTGCTTTGCTTCTCTTGATCCTCTCATCTGCTTCCTGGTGGTTCCATTGAAGATTGTTCTTGTTTAAACCTCACAAACCTTAGGGATAACCAAGCATGACAATGATTAGGGTTTTGATTAGTCTCCCCTCTTAGTTTTACCTTTGTGTCTCTTTTGAGTCTTCTCTTCTCATCTCATAATCAGGGACTAAACCCTAAAGGTTTTAAGGCTTTGTGATTAAGCTTATGCCTGCATCCTTCTCTTAGGATGGAGTGTATAACTTTAATCCTAAGTGTTAAACCCTTAATGTGTTTAAATCTCTTAATCAATTCACTTAATAATCATCAAGACATCACACTTGTAACTTGGGCCTTGCATTAGGGTTCTAATTCTTCCTTAATTGGTTAAGAAGGACTAACCCTAGTGTTAATGGACAAGTCCCCCTCAAGTAGTATTACAAATCATAAAACCCACTCCTTCATCATATCATTAAATAAAATCCACTTAATCAAAGGCTTGTTCTGTCATGAGTTTAATCCCTAACCATGGATTAAGTTGAGGAGCTTTCCTCAGCTTAAACATTCTCATCTATTATCCTTCTTTTAGGATGGTGTAATGAGTCTGTTTAATCCCTGATTACGGCTTAACCTCATTACTTAACACTAAACAAAAACAGCAAAAACATCTAAATAATCACAAGTAGGTTAATGATCTTAACCCTACATCAAAGGTGATTAAGTGTGAGAATCTGACTTCACACTTAAGGTATTCTCATTACCCCTAATCAGAGGGAAGATGTGATGAGTTTACTAAATCCATTGGTTTAGGCTTAAGCTCATTAACTTATGACAAACTTTCAAAAGCAATAAAAGACTGAAAGCACAAAAACAAACAATAATCGTCTCCTTCGGGATTCTTTTCTCATCACCTTCACTCATAAACGAGAACTTGCTTCTTCCGTCTAATGCAAGACAGCCTGCACCTGAGCCAGACAGGTCATACACTTGAGCATAGACAAGTAAGCAGTTCATCAGTCAATTCATCTTTCAGTCTCTTTGGGTCGAACTACGGTGTTCTGACTTCCTCATTGCACGAGAGGATACGTAGGCATAACTTAACAGTTATCGAACAAAAGTCTCTGTAAATTCCCCCTTTCCCAGCTTTATTCTTTAAGCCTCATAGTCTTGAGCATTTCATCTCTTTCTCTTTTACACTGACGCATCATTTATACACTTTACACTACACTTTTTCAGCACTGGCACCTGTACATCCTTTTCCAGCTCTTTGACACACAAATTGCACTGACACTACCCCTTTAAAACACAAATCTTTTAAGCGTGGATCCCGTCGAGTACGGCGGACAATCTGGGTGCTAATACCTTCCCAGGTTGTAACCAACCCCCTTTCTCAGTCTCTTTGGTTCGCAACCGTCTTATCCATCTCTTTCTAGGTCTATGCAGCATTGCCTTTCCTCCGGGATAAAAATGCCTAGCTGGCGACTCTATTCATTCCCCAGTGAGTTCACGGCTGTGTGTTCTCACTGTTCCCTTCGCCGACCGTTCGCGTCTGTACCTTCATCTGACTTAGTTTCATTTGTCGGGAGCGACAGAACGGTGCTCCAAAGATTATCGTTTTGGTTTATTTCACAAAACTGAAGTGCTGAACCGAAGAAAAAGGGCGAAAGTGGTTTCACGAGAAAATTCATATCTCCCTCGTCGTTTGTCCGGTTGACCTTAGATTTTAACACCAGGTCACTGACTCATAGATCTACAACTTTGCTGACAAAGTCGAGTCGAGATTATGCTCCGAAGAGGTTGACCTTGTCACATTTTCGAGTAACAGACACCAAATAAGCCGAAAAAACAACTTGCAGCTTAAACGTATCGATCGCACTCGATTTTGATCGTATGACATTCGTTCTTTTTGTGTTGCAACCGTGATTCAGAGGCGGACGATATTGTGGAAGGCTCAGAGTCGAAATTTCTTGCCGAAGATATTGTTATTTTCACTTAAGCCGAAATTCTACCTTTTGCCTTTCATTTTACACTCCACTATATATTCTTTTGACCCACAATTTGTCTCATAACTTCAATCATAATTTACAAACACCAAAAAACTCTCACAAACTCTCTCTAAAGGATCAAAATTCATTCTCTCAATTCTTTCTCAAGAACACAACAACAACTTCATCAAGAACTCAAGAACACAACAATTCCGATCAAGCTTCCGGTAGCCGAGCCGCCACGAACCACCACCTCCGGTCAACTTCACCACCGTAAGACCACCATCTTCCGCCACCGGCAGCCGCGCGGCCTCTCCTCCTCTCCTCCGTTCATGATCGCGTCTCACTTCCTTCGGATTCGCAATTTCTTCGTCGATTCTTCATTCGGTAAGCTTCTTAAACTTTAATTCATGAATAATTGTTGAATTGTTTCTTGAATTGAATTTTGAAGTTGAATTAATCTTGTGGAGATTATGTGCATTGATTCATAATTTTATTATTGATTGATTCTTGATTAATTTATCCTAATAATTGTTGTGGTGTATGATTGAAAAGGCTTGGTAAAGTTGACATAAAATAATCGGTGAATGTTAGGTGTTTGACAAAATTCTTAAGAGAGCTAATTATTGTGACTTGATATTGATTGAAGTGCTTGACTTTTGAATTCATGTTTGTTTCATTGTGTAAATTCGGAATAGGATAGGTTGAAGCTTAATTGTTGATGTTGTTCATATGTCGCGTGTCGATAAGTGCGTTTTGGTCATAACTTCCTAACCGTAGCGCGTTTTCGCGAATGTGAATAGTGTAAATTGACTTTGTTGATTATTCCGGAGCCATTGGTAAACTTTTTAGTCGATTTCGGACAATTTTTTTCGGCTATTTCGCTACTGCCAGCCGATAAAATCGGCCAAAAAGTACCACTTCCGAGCGGAATTTTCAAAATCCGATTGTATATTTGAATCCGTTGGCACGTTTGCAAGTTACCATGCGATTTTCGTTCAATTCCGAGTCGGTGATTTTTGACGCGTTTTTTCGTTTTAAGGCTTTTTAAGTTCGGTTTGGTGCAATTTTTATGCATTGATCTTGTTTTGACTTGTACTTATGTTTGTTGATCATTTTCCATTCATTGCATGTAAATTTATTTGATTTTGGTTTGAATTTGCATGTTGTTTATGTTAGAGCATAAGTGCTGCCCCGTTTTGAAACGTAAATTTCAATGCATGTCCATGACTCGTACATTCATCTTTCTATTTGATTTTGAGTTGTGAGACATAGGTGCAACTTCCGGTTGCACCTCTTTTTTGTTTCTAATGTGTTTGTTGAGTTCATGCAAGGTTCTCGCAAAGATCTTAACGACGGTCGTTTGGTTTGTATTCCACTTTATTTGTGGGATACCTTTGGATTCAAATGATATTTTGTGTCGTTGTTTTTGTTTCGATTATGGGGGATCTTCACAAAGAAATTATGGAAGATGAGCATTTATTTTGCTCATGGGAGATTACAAGGCTTGGCTTGAAGTTTTTTTGGATTTCTTTTATGTGAAAGAATCGGCACTTCGACCAAGTAAGTAATCTCGATTCTCTACTTTAATGCATCATTCTAGTTGTATGCGACTTAGGATCATGTAACTTAAGGTGCATATTGAGCCCTCCCACCTGAGGCATTGGATTTATTTGTGATATATATTGATATGTGTCGATTTCGGAGTTTAGGGATTAGATTACGGATTAGAGAATTCGATTCCTTTCACTTTCCCTTAAAATATCGTTTTTGCCTGCTTCGTCGCAATTATTAAAAATAGTTTTAGGTGTGATAAAATTCTGGAAAAATTCATGAGTTATCTTCTTCCTCTTAATTAATTTGTCATATTTTTTGTTTCCAGATTTGGGTGGTTTCAATATTTTATTTGGATTTTAGATCACAAGCTGTCCCAAAAAGGAAGGTTTTGGCATAAGGGACCGAAATCGTTTTTTCCCCATAGGTGTGAGACCTATTTTTTGTGTATGATTAATTACTGTAATTTGTGACATTTTGATGCTCCTTAGGCATTTTTTCATAATTTTTGATGTCCTTTTTGATCCACTTTGTGGAGTCGTTTTTTGGGTGATCATTCATTGCTACCTTGCTAGTCAAGTAATTGTTTTGGCACTTTGGTGCATAATATTGTGGAATACTTTTGGACAATGTGAGATAATGACTTTATTATTCCAGGGATTTAATTTCATAATTTTTAAAGCCTTTTTGCTATTTTTCCATGTCACCTAGATCCTAGGTTGATTCATGTGTCTATTTGCTCCATAACTTAAATGATAAGAAGGCATTCATGCCATTTTCTTGAAGGGATTTTTGGTAGATTTTAGGAGTTGATTATAGGTCATTTGTATGCCTTTAATTCCAGTCATGGGTATTTTTTTGAACCATAATCATTTGGTTTGTTTTGGTGCTTTAAAGTGCATACTTATGTGAATTAATCTTAACCTAAAATAGATTCTCCTCTCCTCTAAATAATAACTTGAATTATGTGGAAATCATTAATGCCTATTCATGCATTCTAATTGCATCTCATACCTTGTATGCTACTGAACCATAATCATTTCATGCATATTCACATGCCATTTTTCCTTAACTTTCATCATGTGCGATCTTATGCGATTTTTGCTCGTTTCTTCTCATATCTTCTTCTCATTGCTCCATATGCCTAATCCATTGCATCCATGATTGTATATTCATTCATCCATCTTCATAAGCATTCATTACTGACTTTGATGTTCATTTTATGCATTAATCCATTTTTGTAAGCCATATGCATTCATATTTCATCCATGAGTCCTAATTTGCATTTATGTGAACTTAGGTGAATTTTTTGTACATAGTTTGATCTTGTGGGGTATCCTAGCATCCTTAGGGACCTATAGCATGTAGCTACTGACTTTAGAAGTCATGTGACCTTTAGGTACATTCACCTTTAGACTTAGGTCTTATTTTGAACCCTAGTTCCATTCTAGGACGTTTATGGTACTTAATCGCTTTTATGTTTTGATTTTACTTTCAATATGCATTGTCATGCTAACTTTTGTTTTGTAGGGGGGAAGATTGAGGTAAGCATTACTTCATTCCTATCTCTTATGCATTTTAATTGTGTTTGCCTTAGCACTTTGTGCTTTGCTTTTAGGCTTTCCCTTTCTTTAGAAACAACTTAACTTCCTTAGGAAGTAAGTTAGTTTCTAAGCTCTCTTTTCTTCCTTTCCTTTTCTTTCTTAGGATTAGAATACCTCATTAACCATAGGATCTCCCTTGTAAATAAATCAATAAAAATTAGGGTGTGTCTTAGTTCCCATTAGATTTTTCCTTTTCCAACTTGAGTCATTCTTTCTCATCTCATAAAGAAAAGCAATAAAACACTTAATAAAAACCGAACAATCTTGTACGACACGAGACTTTGTTGCGGAGTGTTTATACGCGTCCTGTTTCGGGGCGAGGTGTAAATACTTCCCGCAATGGATAGGTCTTAGTACAAGACAGTTCACAAACAAATTCAAAACACTTCTCATAAAAGACAAAAACAAATAACAAGCGACTATCCTGCGGGAACTTCTTTTCTCATCTCATTCACTCACAACGCGAACTTGCGACGACTTGTCTTTCATGCAAGACGGTAAACGCACTTGTACCAGACGAGCCTGCAACACCTGAGCATAGACATACGCAGTTCCAGCTGTAAAAAACACAAACAAATAGTTCCCGCCTTAGTTAGGCGAACTACGTCGACTCTGATCCTCATTATCCCGATGAGGTACGTAGGCAGCGGGGTAGGGCCCGTTCGAGCACATTCTTTATTTTCCCTACATTTCCCCCTTTTATTCTCATTCCAGTTCCTTTCTCATTTCTCATTCCCATTCCAATTAGCGGTTTTATTCAGCAACAGTTATTCTTTCTCACCCTTTGAAACAAAGCAAGCAAGCGTGGATCCCGTCGGGTACGACGGACGATCTGGGGTGCTAATACCTTCCCAGGTCGTAACCGACTCCCGAACCCCGATCTTTGGTTCGCAAGACCTTGTCCTTTCCTTCTTCCTCAGGTTTGTGCAACATTACCTTTCCCATTCATTCGGGATAAAAATGTCTGGCTGGCGACTCTACCTTTTCCGCGCCACTTTCGCGTTTGTACTAGGATGAAAATCCCGGGAGCGACAGCTGGCGACTCTGCTGGGGATTTAACCTGATTCTTCCGGTTTCTCTTGTAGAGTCAATCCTAGCGCCTGTTTGGTTTTGTTTCTTTGGGTGTTTATATGTTTGTTGCTGTGTGCTTTAGTTTAGCTTTACTGTTTTCATTTACAGCTTTTATTTACAGCTTTACTTTCGCATTTATTTACCACTTTCAGTATTTTATTTTCCATACATCATATTATACTGGACTGTCTGGCTATGCTGGTTTTCATTTTTTCTGTGGGATGGGAGTTACTGTGAGATAAGCCAAATACCCAGCTTGAGTGCACTATAGGATTAGCGTGGACATGTTGTACTCGCATGGTTACATGATGAGTGGCGATGTGTTCCACACCCAGGTTGCGACCGTCTTGGAACTATCTTGTGTGGGGGTTCTTCCCCACTTCGGGATACAACCTTGATGGTTATGTGCAGCTGGGGACCGATCATTGAGAACCTTAGTGGAAACAACCCTCTCCAGTGATGACAGTGGCAGACCACATTTGTTGGCAAACCCACTCGCATCCGAGGGTCCACTGGGAACTCGCATAGGATGGCCTGGTTCTCTCATAGGAACCCAGTCAAGGCAAACTGTTCGTATGACGATAGTATTGTACCCTTCGGGATGAATGTACTATTGTTTCTCGATTCAGTGCTTGAAGCTGAGGTCTTATGAGGGATGCTTGTTTCCTTGGACTCAGCTGAGGCCTCCCTGATTAGTACATAATGCCAAACCGATTCCCTGATTTGGTCATGAGCCATTTCTCGGAAATGGTGAACGTATTATTGCTATTCGGCTTTGAGAGTCCGTGATGTTGACCCGAGTAGCACACCCGTGAGATTGGGAGGGGTTTACAGGTTTGCAGGAACCCTAAACTTCAACATACCCACTTTGCCAGTATTGTTCAGTGTTCTATGGTTCTTTGATTCTGAGATCTGGGATTTCTATTCAGAGAAATTGTTACTGTGATTACCATTATGACCTTGATATTGTGACTCTCCACAGATACTTGGCTCGTTGTTCAACTTCAACACCATCAGTGACTATTCTATTATGTGATCCAGTTCTACAGTTATTGGGTTCTCAATTATGGGGTTCTATACAGAGATGGTGCCGTTATTGGGGTTCTATACAAACAGTTGGTTCACTGCTCAACACCAACATCACACCATTGATCACACGTCTGTTGCATATGTGACATCATAGCATTTCTACACACATGTTCAGTTATTTCTGAGGATCACATATCTGAATCATGTTGTTGGATCTTTCTGTATCAAAATTTGAATCAAAGCAGATAGATTCCTCAGAAATAATTGAACATGGCATTTGCATACATCCTTGCATTCTTGACAGGTGTTCAGAGACATATTCTTTTCCTGACTTGATTTCTCATCAGAATGGATAACTTGAATCACATTCATCAAGGTATGTATTTGAAGCAACTCCGGGCGGAGGTAATCGAAGGAAGACCCAGCTGAGGCCATTCAGGGCAGAAGTATAAGCTTTATTTCATAATCAGAAACTGTTGAAAGAGGAAGTCAACCAGATGAAGACTCAGATAAGCCGATTATGGAAATCCTGAATGTGGTGTCAAGGAAATGAAGCTATTTTCATCCCTATTGAGGGGAACTACGCTGCTCTGATTCTCCATTGGTCAATGGAGATACGTAGGCAGGAGATCGTGCAAGATCTTTCCGAGCAACCTTATCTATTAACTTTATTAACCTTTTCCCTCCAGATGTCATTTGTCAGCATCTGACTGGAGCTTCCCAAGAGAATCCTAGGGGCAGAGAATACGGGTAAGGTCCAAAACAACTTGAGAAGAAGTTTGATCATATTCCTATGTTGTACGTGCAACAAGTTTCATCATTTACGCAAATTCGGAGTGGTTGAGCTAATTGCATCAGGATCATCTCCGACAAAGTTTCCTTTGGGGTTTCAATGCCAAGTATGACTATCATTCAGGGGCACCTGGCCTTTTAATTGAAGATTGCAAGTCTTTCAGAGGCAAAGGTGAAGACAAGGTCCAGAATTTGATCGACTCAAAGGTCATCATGCCAGAAAGTCTGCTCACATATTGAAGTCTCCTCATCAAATGGGTCTCCCAATTTGCAAAGGCATCTTCAGAAGCAATAAGTCCATACGGAGTCAAGTCTCCTCAATGACAACAATGTTCAGCTTCTTTACTGCATTTTCATTTGTAGTTTATATTGTTTGTTTAAACATTTGTATGCATGCATGAAACTTATTTGTTTTTGAATGATAACCATAATAAAATGCACATGTTTTTCTTAAAGTAATCCATTCGTATTCACTCATGATTTTGTGTATGTGCATTGCAATACCAATTGTCGTGCTTAAACTCTATGAAGGAGGATGACGAAATGAAAACGCAAAAACACTCTAATTGTGTGCTTTTGAGAAAGACCCTGTTGACGATGTACAGGCATTGTTTCAAATCCTAAACACCGGAGATATAAGGGAGATAGACCCTCGCCAACCCATTTGAGCCTTGAAGTAGGAGTTTCTTTTTGCATGAAAAAACCCTCGCAATTAACCCAGGGGCAGGGTAGGTGTCAGCTAGTTGGACCGATCGTTCAAATTTCAAAAAGGAGTGCACATCTGAGGATCCATTTCCTTTCGTTGTACAAAATCAAGAGGTCCAAAGACCAGAAACCACAATGGTTATCCCAATCAAGAGTCCAAAGACCGGAAACCACATTGGTTATTACTCATTGACCAGAGAATGAGGCAGTCACGACCCTTTCAAAGCAATCAAGACAACCAGCGTCACACGATTTGTTCAAAAAAAAGAATTAAAAAAAATGATGAAAGAGCCCGCTAAGTCGAAACTTGAAAACAAACGACTTAGGCAAAAATTAGGGCATCCCGCTGGACTTCACAATCAAAGATTCACAAGAATCAGTCCAGGCAAAAGTTAGGGATAAGCAAAATAATGCAAAAGCGAAAGACGAAAAGGATTACACAAGAAAGATCCTTGAACAAGAACAAAGTTGTGTGATACAGACACGAAAGACGAAGGGATGACTGACTCCAAACAACAACCTGAGTGGTGCTTAAACCGTTAGTGTAATTGGTTCCTCAATCATCACAAAACCCCTTTTCGAAAGGTGAGCGCTTGTGCCAAGCTAGCTGAACATAGGAATGGAGAACATCACGAAGATGGGTGGGCACAAATAAATTTCGAGCCTATATCCTTTGTTTCTATAACCGTGAACTAGGCCACGATACAACCCTCAAAAGTCCTAACTGAAACAGTGTTATCTTGAGAGCGTACTACCACGAGACCGCGTTCCTGACTCCTATGAGTGGTGTTGAAAATATTTGTTGGTGTTGCATGTGCATGCTTTCTATTATTAAAAAAAAATTAATGTCGAATCTTAACCAATGATTCGCTCACAAAGGTTTGCGACATCTTTTTCAGTAAAACTTCAAGATTGACATGTGTGTTGCATTAGAATTTTCATTCTTAGAATAAACATTTTCTGCTTGCATATATTTGTTGGGCATCATAAAAATTCACACATGAAACTTCACTCCAGAAGCTTAATCTTGCCAAGTTGAGAAGTCTGAAACTTCCGAAGGACAATCTATGAAGATGTAATTTTCCAAAAAAAACTCCATTGAGTAGGGACTTTCCCAACAGTCGTAGCAAGAGCCAATTAATCTGGGGCAATCATGTCGAGTAATCTCTTCAAAATCCAGCCAAGCTGGGGCAATCACTTCGAGATTCAAATCTCTCAAAGAGCCATTAGTCTGAGGCATACATTCAAATTTTAGTCAAACTGGGGCAATTACTTCGAGATCCAATCTCTCAAAGAACAGTTGATCTGGGTGTTTTCTTCAAAGCATAGTCATTCAGAGGTGATCACTTCAAGACTTGTACCGGGTAGGCCACCACAAGATCATGAGAAGTCACTTTTTCCCGAAGACGGTAAATCCAAAGCATCTATCCAAAGGTCAAAATACTGGGGCAGAATATCTCACAGTGATATGAAGTTCTTCATGAATCCTTGCGAGACAATTTCTTTCACAGACCATGCAGTCTGGGGCAGTTATTTCGAGATCCAACGAATCTCTCCAAGAGTTTGAAGACACTGAGGCATTTCGTATGTCATGTTTTCTGTAAAATCCTCTTGAGACATTTTCTTCCGATGGACCTTAGTCGGAGGCGAGTTGAAAATTTCAGAGAACCATTATTCAATCATGGTTAGTTGGCGATCTATCAACCCAGAGGCTGGAAGCAAAGCCATTGTCAGCACAGTACTTCAAGAGTTATTTCATCAGCAAGCTTCATTGATCAAAATTACTTAGCAAGTCTCATTAGACAATTCCTTCTCCAGTAGTGCGGCAAATGGAAGGTTACTTCTTGAGCAAAAAGATATCATCGTCTCTCATCCCTAGCATGAGACGCCTTACATCTCTCATTCCCAACATGAGAGGATTTATATCTTATCCCCAGCAAGTGGCAACTTGAGCTCTTATCTTCAGCGGGAAGCTTTATCATTGACATTATCTATCGTCCCCAGCCAAGTGGGAAGTGAAATTTCTCCCAGCAGGGTAGCAGAAGATGGGTGTCCTCCCTAAGCAAAAGTTTCCCTTCATACAGGGGCAATTTTCAGCAGTATAATAAGTGTTTTGCCTCCCCAACAGTTACCTCCTCAGCAATATCATTCCTTTGGTTCCCAGCCAAGTCAGGAGGTCCTCACTTCCCCACCAGAGTTCAAGAAGAGTCCATCTCCAGCAGGGCTTGGCACTCCAATCTCATAGTCCAATTTATTTTTGGAAATGGCGGTTGTTCAGAGCCGGTGAATTATTAACAGTTTTCCCCGCAGAGTTGTTACCTCATCAGGATGAGCCAGATCAATGCAGTGATCATTATTCCTCCCCAGTCGAGCTATCTGGGATGCCTGCAGTCTCCTTATCAGGAGGTTTCTTTGCATTTGCATACGCATAATCATCATCACATCTGCATCCTCCAAAGCGTAGCATTTCCATCGTCATGGAGCATTACGCCATAAATTCAAACATATGCATGCCAGCATGGGCCAGTTTTGAGGTATATTACATACGACCTATAACATCTTCTCAACCTGAAGTACTACGCACAGAGGATACCAATATCGTTTTCCATACATCTTTGTCTTTTCAAGTCGATGTTTGTCACTTATTCCGCGTCTTGTTTGGTACAACAGTCGCGTCACAGGTCCCCGTTTCGTACAACGGTCCTGTTTGCTTGGGCTCTCGTTTATGTACAACGATCTCGTTCCATCTTGTCCTATTTTCTTTGTTTCTGGTTACCGCCTGCGGCCGGTATACCTTTGCGTCTCCATTTGAGAATGGTTTCGTGTTAGATCCGAGGATCTTTTGGATTGTCATTCGAGGATGGCATTTCTTTTCTTCAAGCCCTTCTGCGGTTGGTCTTGTTGTGTGGCTATTATTCGAGGATAGTAGTTCACTTTTCGAGCTTATTGATCGAGGTCAGTTTGTCTCTTTTGCAAAGTCTGTCTGAGGTCAGCTTTGTGTTTGGTTATCAGTCGAGGTTGGTATACCTTTGCGTCTCCATTCGAGGATGGTTTCGTGTTAGATCCGAGGATCTTTTGGATTGTCATTCGAGGATGACATTTCTTTTCTTCAAGTCCTTCGGAGGTTGGTCTTGTTGTTGTGGCTATTATTCGAGGATAGTAGTTCACTTTTTGAGCTTATTGATCGAGGTCAGTTTGTCTCTTTTGCAAAGTCTGTCTGAGGTCAGATTTGTGTTTGGTTATCAGTCGAGGCTGGTATACCTTTGCGTCTCCATTCGAGGATGGTTTCGTGTTAGATCCGAGGATCTTTTGATTTGTCATTCGAGGATGACATTTCTTTTCTTCAAGTCCTTCCGAGGTTGGTCTTGTTGTTGTGGCTATTATTCGAGGATAGTAGTTCACTTTTCGAGCTTATTGATCGAGGTCAGTTTGTCTCTTTTGCAAAGTCTGTCTGAGGTCAGGTTTGTGTTTGGTTATCAGTCGAGGATGGTATACCTTTGCGTCTCCATTCGAGGATGGTTTCGTGTTAGATCCGAGGATCTTTTGGATTGTCATTCGAGGATGACATTTCTTTTCTTCAAGTCCTTCTGAGGTTGGTCTTGTTGTTTTGTCTGGCTATTATTCGAGGATAGTAGTTCACTTTTCGAGCTTATTGATCGAGGTCAGTTTGTCTCTTTTGCAAAGTCTGTCTGAGGCCAGCTTTGTGTTTGGTTATCAGTCGAGGCTGGTATACCTTTGCGTCTCCATTCGAGGATGGTTTCGTGTTAGATCCGAGGATCTTTTGGATTGTCATTCGAGGATGGCATTCTTTTCTTCAAGTCCTTCTACGGTTGGTCTTGTTTTTGTTTTGTGTGGCTATTATTCGAGGATAATAGTTCACTTTTTGAGCTTATTGATCGAGGTTAGTTTGTCTCTTTTGCAAAGCCTGTCCGAGGTCAGTCTTTGTTGTTGATGGTTATCGCCTGCGGCCGGTATACCATTATGTTTCTATTCGAGGAGGGTTTTAGTACTGGATCTGAGGATCCCGTGTGAGTGGTCATTCGAGGATGGCATTCTTCCCAGCATATTTCCACCTGGTTCTATTTTCGCTACCTATTCAGAGGTCAAAAACAAAAAAGATATAAATAAATAAATGGGCAGATGGCATTTCCATTACCCTCAGTGTGCAAATTTTCAGGTTTTGTTCGAATATTCAATCACTCCACACCTTGAACGTCTAAAAGCTGTTGCAATTATTCATTCAGGTCTGCAGATGATTGAATAGGGGCAGCTGTAATACCTCAAAATTTGCCCTCTCATTTTCATGCCATTTAGCATATCCTTTCATACATTGCATTGCATTTAGATCATAATTGCATCATAAACATACATGAACATACATCTCCATTTGAGCTTTCACAGGTTGCGACTGGCCTTTATTTCTTCATGCGGCACGTGCACAATAATCTCAGAAGAAGCCAAAAGTTCTCGGTTGATTTAGAGGAGTTTAAGCTGAATATCAGTTTTATGGTGCAATTTGCAAAAGTTGTAACTTATGCTCGGAAACTCATTTTGGCTTGAAACTCAATAGTTTATACCGTTTCATTATTCTCTACAACTTTTGTGTTCGGCTCGGAGGCCAATTCATCAAGGAAAATGGCGGGAATTATTTGTTTTTGAAATTTCGGTTTCGCTGATTAACTGTGCTAGCGGTATTCAAGAGTTCGTAACTTCTGATTGGGTCAACATGTTTGAGAGATTCATATGCCAAAAGTTCCGTCTTGATATCCTTTCCAACTTTTGGGTTTTGGCCGAGAACTAATTCTTTGAAGAAGATCTCAGAATGTGCGAGTCTTTAGAGTCGACATAGTGAAAAACAGTGCTGAACCGGTGAGTTTTGAACACTAAAAAATTCATAACTCTTGGATCGTTTATCAAATTGATGTCGTTTTGGTGCCTAAAATTGAGTTTAGATGTTATCTTCATTATGTGAATTCAGTTTTGGTTCGGTCCAAGCGGAAGGATCTCGAAAATGCGAATTACCAATAAGGTTCTTTGATGCACTGCATTGTCTGTCAGATTTTGTAAAATTCATAACTCGGTCAATTTTCATCGGATTGCACCCGTTCTTGAAGCGTTGGTTCAAAAATTTTATCCTCTTCAAGTTCAAAGACAAATGCGAGTTTGAACGGTGCTCCAAAGATTATCGTTTTGGTTTATTTCACAAAACTGAAGTGCTGAACCGAAGAAAAAGGGCGAAAGTGGTTTCACGAGAAAATTCATATCTCCCTCGTCGTTTGTCCGGTTGACCTTAGATTTTAACACCAGGTCACTGACTCATAGATCTACAACTTTGCTGACAAAGTCGAGTCGAGATTATGCTCCGAAGAGGTTGACCTTGTCACATTTTCGAGTAACAGACACCAAATAAGCCGAAAAAACGTCTTGCAGCTTAAACGTATCGATCGCACTCGATTTTGATCGTATGACGTTCGTTCTTTTTGTGTTGCAACCGTGATTCAGAGGCGGACGATATTGTGGAAGGCTCAGAGTCGAAATTTCTTGCCGAAGATATTGTTATTTTCACTTAAGCCGAAATTCTACCTTTTGCCTTTCATTTTACACTCCACTATATATTCTTTTGACCCACAATTTGTCTCATAACTTCAATCATAATTTACAAACACCAAAAAACTCTCACAAACTCTCTCTAAAGGATCAAAATTCATTCTCTCAATTCTTTCTCAAGAACACAACAACAACTTCATCAAGAACTCAAGAACACAACAATTCCGATCAAGCTTCCGGTAGCCGAGCCGCCACGAACCACCACCTCCGGTCAACTTCACCACCGTAAGACCACCATCTTCCGCCACCGGCAGCCGCGCGGCCTCTCCTCCTCTCCTCCGTTCATGATCGCGTCTCACTTCCTTCGGATTCGCAATTTCTTCGTCGATTCTTCATTCGGTAAGCTTCTTAAACTTTAATTCATGAATAATTGTTGAATTGTTTCTTGAATTGAATTTTGAAGTTGAATTAATCTTGTGGAGATTATGTGCATTGATTCATAATTTTATTATTGATTGATTCTTGATTAATTTATCCTAATAATTGTTGTGGTGTATGATTGAAAAGGCTTGGTAAAGTTGACATAAAATAATCGGTGAATGTTAGGTGTTTGACAAAATTCTTAAGAGAGCTAATTATTGTGACTTGATATTGATTGAAGTGCTTGACTTTTGAATTCATGTTTGTTTCATTGTGTAAATTCGGAATAGGATAGGTTGAAGCTTAATTGTTGATGTTGTTCATATGTCGCGTGTCGATAAGTGCGTTTTGGTCATAACTTCCTAACCGTAGCGCGTTATCGCGAATGTGAATAGTGTAAATTGACTTTGTTGATTATTCCGGAGCCATTGGTAAACTTTTTAGTCGATTTCGGACAATTTTTTTCGGCTATTTCGCTACTGCCAGCCGATAAAATCGGCCAAAAAGTACCACTTCCGAGCGGAATTTTCAAAATCCGATTGTATATTTGAATCCGTTGGCACGTTTGCAAGTTACCATGCGATTTTCGTTCAATTCCGAGTCGGTGATTTTTGACGCGTTTTTTCGTTTTAAGGCTTTTTAAGTTCGGTTTGGTGCAATTTTTATGCATTGATCTTGTTTTGACTTGTACTTATGTTTGTTGATCATTTTCCATTCATTGCATGTAAATTTATTTGATTTTGGTTTGAATTTGCATGTTGTTTATGTTAGAGCATAAGTGCTGCCCCGTTTTGAAACGTAAATTTCAATGCATGTCCATGACTCGTACATTCATCTTTCTATTTGATTTTGAGTTGTGAGACATAGGTGCAACTTCCGGTTGCACCTCTTTTTTGTTTCTAATGTGTTTGTTGAGTTCATGCAAGGTTCTCGCAAAGATCTTAACGACGGTCGTTTGGTTTGTATTCCACTTTATTTGTGGGATACCTTTGGATTCAAATGATATTTTGTGTCGTTGTTTTTGTTTCGATTATGGGGGATCTTCACAAAGAAATTATGGAAGATGAGCATTTATTTTGCTCATGGGAGATTACAAGGCTTGGCTTGAAGTTTTTTTGGATTTCTTTTATGTGAAAGAATCGGCACTTCGACCAAGTAAGTAATCTCGATTCTCTACTTTAATGCATCATTCTAGTTGTATGCGACTTAGGATCATGTAACTTAAGGTGCATATTGAGCCCTCCCACCTGAGGCATTGGATTTATTTGTGATATATATTGATATGTGTCGATTTCGGAGTTTAGGGATTAGATTACGGATTAGAGAATTCGATTCCTTTCACTTTCCCTTAAAATATCGTTTTTGCCTGCTTCGTCGCAATTATTAAAAATAGTTTTAGGTGTGATAAAATTCTGGAAAAATTCATGAGTTATCTTCTTCCTCTTAATTAATTTGTCATATTTTTTGTTTCCAGATTTGGGTGGTTTCAATATTTTATTTGGATTTTAGATCACAAGCTGTCCCAAAAAGGAAGGTTTTGGCATAAGGGACCGAAATCGTTTTTTCCCCATAGGTGTGAGACCTATTTTTTGTGTATGATTAATTACTGTAATTTGTGACATTTTGATGCTCCTTAGGCATTTTTTCATAATTTTTGATGTCCTTTTTGATCCACTTTGTGGAGTCGTTTTTTGGGTGATCATTCATTGCTACCTTGCTAGTCAAGTAATTGTTTTGGCACTTTGGTGCATAATATTGTGGAATACTTTTGGACAATGTGAGATAATGACTTTATTATTCCAGGGATTTAATTTCATAATTTTTAAAGCCTTTTTGCTATTTTTCCATGTCACCTAGATCCTAGGTTGATTCATGTGTCTATTTGCTCCATAACTTAAATGATAAGAAGGCATTCATGCCATTTTCTTGAAGGGATTTTTGGTAGATTTTAGGAGTTGATTATAGGTCATTTGTATGCCTTTAATTCCAGTCATGGGTATTTTTTTGAACCATAATCATTTGGTTTGTTTTGGTGCTTTAAAGTGCATACTTATGTGAATTAATCTTAACCTAAAATAGATTCTCCTCTCCTCTAAATAATAACTTGAATTATGTGGAAATCATTAATGCCTATTCATGCATTCTAATTGCATCTCATACCTTGTATGCTACTGAACCATAATCATTTCATGCATATTCACATGCCATTTTTCCTTAACTTTCATCATGTGCGATCTTATGCGATTTTTGCTCGTTTCTTCTCATATCTTCTTCTCATTGCTCCATATGCCTAATCCATTGCATCCATGATTGTATATTCATTCATCCATCTTCATAAGCATTCATTACTGACTTTGATGTTCATTTTATGCATTAATCCATTTTTGTAAGCCATATGCATTCATATTTCATCCATGAGTCCTAATTTGCATTTATGTGAACTTAGGTGAATTTTTTGTACATAGTTTGATCTTGTGGGGTATCCTAGCATCCTTAGGGACCTATAGCATGTAGCTACTGACTTTAGAAGTCATGTGACCTTTAGGTACATTCACCTTTAGACTTAGGTCTTATTTTGAACCCTAGTTCCATTCTAGGACGTTTATGGTACTTAATCGCTTTTATGTTTTGATTTTACTTTCAATATGCATTGTCATGCTAACTTTTGTTTTGTAGGGGGGAAGATTGAGGTAAGCATTACTTCATTCCTATCTCTTATGCATTTTAATTGTGTTTGCCTTAGCACTTTGTGCTTTGCTTTTAGGCTTTCCCTTTCTTTAGAAACAACTTAACTTCCTTAGGAAGTAAGTTAGTTTCTAAGCTCTCTTTTCTTCCTTTCCTTTTCTTTCTTAGGATTAGAATACCTCATTAACCATAGGATCTCCCTT
The DNA here is from genome assembly GCA_963966055.1 of Lathyrus aphaca. Lineage (NCBI taxonomy): Eukaryota > Viridiplantae > Streptophyta > Magnoliopsida > Fabales > Fabaceae > Lathyrus > Lathyrus aphaca. Next base: position 64,561,208 of record OZ014520.1, on the reverse strand, counting down.
GTAAATAAATCAATAAAAATTAGGGTGTGTCTTAGTTCCCATTAGATTTTTCCTTTTCCAACTTGAGTCATTCTTTCTCATCTCATAAAGAAAAGCAATAAAACACTTAATAAAAACCGAACAATCTTGTACGACACGAGACTTTGTTGCGGAGTGTTTATACGCGTCCTGTTTCGGGGCGAGGTGTAAATACTTCCCGCAATGGATAGGTCTTAGTACAAGACAGTTCACAAACAAATTCAAAACACTTCTCATAAAAGACAAAAACAAATAACAAGCGACTATCCTGCGGGAACTTCTTTTCTCATCTCATTCACTCACAACGCAAACTTGCGACGACTTGTCTTTCATGCAAGACGGTAAACGCACTTGTACCAGACGAGCCTGCAACACCTGAGCATAGACATACGCAGTTCCAGCTGTAAAAAACACAAACAAATAGTTCCCGCCTTAGTTAGGCGAACTACGTCGACTCTGATCCTCATTATCCCGATGAGGTACGTAGGCAGCGGGGTAGGGCCCGTTCGAGCACATTCTTTATTTTCCCTACATTTCCCCCTTTTATTCTCATTCCAGTTCCTTTCTCATTTCTCATTCCCATTCCAATTAGCGGTTTTATTCAGCAACAGTTATTCTTTCTCACCCTTTGAAACAAAGCAAGCAAGCGTGGATCCCGTCGGGTACGACGGACGATCTGGGGTGCTAATACCTTCCCAGGTCGTAACCGACTCCCGAACCCCGATCTTTGGTTCGCAAGACCTTGTCCTTTCCTTCTTCCTCAGGTTTGTGCAACATTACCTTTCCCATTCATTCGGGATAAAAATGTCTGGCTGGCGACTCTACCTTTTCCGCGCCACTTTCGCGTTTGTACTAGGATGAAAATCCCGGGAGCGACAGTTTGGTCTTAGTGTTTGACCATTTGTTTGTTGTTGCTTTCATTCCATGTACTTTTATTTTCCTGTAATGTATTTTGACCCCTCAGAGGGATGGTATTTGTAAACAAACTATGTACCTTTTGATTTTTGTAATATATGTATTAGTTTGTTCCATCCGAGTTTCGCTTCAAAAAGCAACATCAACAGCATCTTCAAGGGTCTGGAAGGGTCAAAACTGAATGCCAAGCCGGATACCTTGAAAACAAATAAGCATACTGCATTGCATGCTAACACTTTTGTTTGTTTTGTAGGTTTTTGTTTTATTGCCACTAACTCTGTTGTGATGTTCAGGAACTATTGCTCGGCGCCGGGTATTTCCCCTCAACCGTCCGCACCGTTATCCGACCCGTAACAATCTTCCGGGCATTCAAATGGATCAAATGCAGCAGGACCTTACTGAGGTCAGAAATCAAATGGCAAACGAAAGGCTAGAAATGAGGAATCAAATGACTCAGTTTATGGAAGTGATGAACAACATGGCTCAGAGCCAGGAAAGATTGAGGGCCATGGTGGAAAGGCAGAATCAAGAAGATCCACATATAGGAACTGCCGGCACTAGCAACAACGAAAGGGTCCAACCTCATGTTAACCCCCCTGTATTTGGCCCCCACCTCCATCCTGAGGTCAACATCCCTGCAAATGTTCAAGGGACTGCCACTGCAGCCAGGGTACTTCAAGAAGACCCCCAAGAGGATCAATTCACAGTAATGGGTGCCGGGGAAGAAGCTTATGATAGAAGGTTGGATGAGATAGCTGAGAAATTGAGGTCCTTAGAATCTCAAAATTCTCTGGGTTTCGATGTCATGGACATGGGCTTGGTAGACGGGGTCAGGATCCCCCATCAGTTTAAGCCTCCTTGTTTTGAAAAATACAACGGGACTTCATGCCCCCGGACCCATCTACAATCATTTCTGGGAAGGCTGAAGGCCTATACTATGGATGAGAAGCTCTGGATGTTCTATTTCGAGGATAGCTTGACTGGAGCGTCAAGAGAATGGTACTCTCACTTGACAAGGGCAACTATTAGATGCTGGAAGGACCTGGCTGAGGCCTTTATCAGACAGTATCAGTATAACTTAGACATGGCACCCAACAGGACCCTCCTAATGGGAATGTCACAGTCGTCAAGGGAAAGTTTCCGAGAATATGCGCAGATATGGAGGCAATTGGCTGCTGCTGTCCAGCCACCTATGTCTGAAAGGGAAATGGAAGATATGTTCATGAACACCCTTCAGGGAACCTATATTGACAGGCTGGCTGCTTTCTCTTCCACCAGCTTTGCAGATGTTGTCATAGCTGGGGAGAGAATTGAGAGTTTGTTAAAAATGGGAAAGATATCTGACAATGGAGCAAGCTCGTCCAGTAGTACAAGAAAGCCTTTTGCAGGCCCGAGAAGAACTGGCGAGACCAATGCCATCCACACCAGCAGGGGCAGGCCCCAATATGTTCACAGATCAGTGGCAGCAGTCACCATTCCTGCTCCAGCTCATCCTCAGCCAGTTTATCAACCTCCGCAACAAAACTATCAGCCACAACCTCAGTACCACCAACAGAATCAGTATCCTCCGAGAAATTACAACAACAGCAACACCAACAACAATAACCAGCAAAGGCCATTCCAACAGAGGCCTTCTCAAGCTAACAGGGTAATCGATCTGATCCCTATGCCATATGCTACATTGCTGCCACAACTCCTGAAACTCAACCTGGTTGAGCTAAGGACGTTGGCACCTCCAGATCCCAACAGTTTACCCAGGAATTATGACTCCAACGCCAGATGTGCTTTTCATTCCAACGCACCTGGCCACAGTACAGAAAAGTGCAGAGCCCTGCACATGAAGGTACAAGACCTGATAGACTCGAAAGCTCTGAATTTCGCACCACCACCCAATGTCAATAAGAACCCCATGCCAAACCACGGCGGTCCCAGAATTAACGCTATTGAAGAAGACAAGTCGTCTTATTTAATAACCAGTGTGGGTCAAATCCGGACACCGTTGGTAGAAATTAAGGCTCAACTCCTCGAATGTCAAATGTTCCCGGGGTGTGAGTTGGGGTGTGCTTACTGCAATATCTCAGTAAACGGGTGCGATAACCTGAGGAATGGCATAGACGGTCTCATTCAGAGTGGCCAACTTCAGATCACCACATCATTTCCTACAAATCCAGCAATCTCATCAGCAACAACTCCAGAACCTCCTACAACTGCAACAACCATTGTTCCTGACAATTCTTCGGTTTCATCAACAAGTACTTCATCTATTATCTCAACTGATCAGTTATCAACAAATTTTTCTTCTACAACTCCAGCACCACTCCATTTTGAAACTCCTACAACAACGACATCCATCCTTCCACCAATGTCTCCTACAACACCAGCAGCAAATCATGAAGATGTCTCAACTGTCACAATATTTTATGATCCTGAAAACAACTCCGCCTACAACTCAGAAAGTGCTGCTCCCATCAGGGCACCGGTCACAATTTATTATGATCCACAGACTATCACAATTCCTTCCGCAGCTGCAGTCAGTCCAGTCACTATCACGGTGCCTGGACCAGTACCTTATGAAAGTAGTAATGCCATCCCCTGGCATTACGGCTCTGACTTGTACTGCGAAGGACAAAGAATCACTTTTGAATCATCAACCCCTGCACCACAAATTGATAATGTGGGAGGAGGCGGAGGCTTCACTCGAAGCGGACGTCTTTTCGCTCCACAAATTCAGAGACCCACTGCCGAAGCAGAAGCTGCTGCCAAGGCAAAAGGAAAAAGCTTGGTGCAGGAAGAGCAGACTGTTAAAGAAGCCTTGAAAACACCCTTCGATCAAGAGGTTGATGATTTCATGCGAATCATCAAGAAGAGTGATTATAAAATAGTGGATCAGCTTCATCAGACGCCTTCCAAGATCTCAATCCTATCATTGCTTATGTGCTCCGAAGCCCATCGGAATGCACTACTCAAAGTCTTGCACGCAGCTTACGTGCCTGAAGAGATCACTGTCAATCAGCTGGAAGCTGTAGTTGGAAATGTTAATGCTAGTCATGGACTAGGGTTCACCAATACCGATTTGACAACGGAAGGCCGCAACCATAACAAAGCCTTGCACATAACCATGGAATGTAAAGGGGCTGTCCTTTCCCATGTGCTGGTAGACACGGGGTCATCCCTCAATGTCTTACCTAAGAAGGCCCTGGTGAAGCTAGAATATGACGGATTGGCGTTGAGACCCAGCAACCTGGTGGTGAGAGCCTTTGATGGTTCAAAGAGATCGGTTCTGGGAGAGATTGAGTTACCCATAACGATTGGCCCGCAGACCTTCAAAACGACCTTCTACGTGATGGATATACAGCCTGCCTACAGCTGTCTATTGGGTAGGCCATGGATTCACGCCGCTGGCGCCGTGACCTCTACTCTTCACCAGAAGTTAAAATATGAGTGGGAGGGTCAAATCGTCACAATCTGTGGAGAAGAGGATATTTTTGTCAGCCACCTGGCTACCTATAAGTATATTGAGATGGATGGGGAGATCCATGAAACAATGAGCCAGGGTTTTGAAGCCTTGAATGTCAATGAAACATCTGCTGTGCCTGGTACTTCAATATCATCATACCAACAAGCCCGGAAGGTTGTTGAGGGAGGAAACGCCCAAGGCTGGGGCAAACTGTTATCGGTGGAGAAGAAAGAGGATAGATTTGGGTTGGGTTACAAACCAACTCAACAAGATCAAGCAGAGGCTGCGAAAGAGCCCGACTTTGTGAGTGGGGGGATGCTTACCCCTGATGCTATCAACTGTCTGGAAGACGAGCTGGAAGAAGAACGCAACCTGGAAAGCTGGATTCGTCCAAAGATCCCGGGGAGCAGTATCTCAAACTGGTCTTCCCAGGAAATTATAAGAGTTACTCATGCAGAGTAATTATTATTTCCTGTATTTTATAGCATGCATCAAAGTCTTGCATCTTGCCCAAGATGACAAGACTCATTTTGTAATCGGGCCATCTGTACTTTTTGTGCAACAAGATTAATCAATGAAATATCAGACATCTTTTTGCAAATGAGTCTTTTTCTTTTCCGCTCACTGTTTTTTCTATTTTTCTTTTTGTACAAAAAATAAATGGCAGTGTTTTCAAAATGACAACTTTATTTCACTTTTCTAAAACGAGATTAAAATCAAATCACTAAAATAAACAAACTGAACCCTTGCAGAGAGTGCCTTCCTGACAGCACCGACAACAGCACGGCTATGACTTCGTATGACTTTGACAATCTAATCAATCAAGCTGATGAAGGGGTTGAAGAAGAATATGAGCTTCCTGAAGAGCTAGCCAGATTGTTGAGACAAGAGGAGAAGGTTATTACTCCTCACCAGGAGGAGGTTGAAGTGATTAATCTTGGTACAGATGAAGACGTGAAAGAGGTTAAAATCGGGGCCTGTTTACAAGACTCAGTGAAGAAACAACTGATTGACCTGCTTCAAGAGTATGTGGACGTGTTTGCTTGGTCTTACCAAGATATGCCAGGGTTGGATACCGACATTGTCGTGCACAAGCTGCCTTTGAGAGAAGAATGCCCGCCAGTTAAACAGAAACTGCGCCGTACTCGTCCAGACATGGCAATGAAAATCAAGGAGGAGGTACAAAAGCAATGGGACGCCGGGTTCCTTGCTGTAACTAGCTATCCACCGTGGGTAGCTAACATAGTGCCTGTGCCTAAGAAGGACGGCAAAGTAAGAATGTGTGTTGACTACCGGGATCTGAACAGAGCCAGCCCGAAAGATGATTTCCCTTTACCTCACATTGATGTATTGGTGGATAATACGGCTCAGTTCTCGGTATTCTCCTTCATGGACGGATTTTCGGGATACAATCAGATTAAGATGTCACCTGAAGACATGGAGAAGACAACCTTCATCACACCCTGGGGCACATTCTGTTACAAGGTAATGCCATTTGGGCTCAAGAATGCTGGTGCGACATATCAACGGGCTATGGTAACATTATTCCACGATATGATCCATAAGGAAATCGAGTGTTATGTGGATGACATGATTGCCAAGTCCCTTACAGAGGAAGATCACCTGGTGAATCTACTGAAGTTATTCAAGCGTCTGAGGAAGTACCAATTAAAGCTGAACCCCAACAAGTGCACATTCGGGGTGCGATCCGGTAAGCTGCTGGGATTTATTATAAGCGAGAAAGGGATTGAAGTGGACCCTAATAAAGTCAAAGCTATTCAAGAGATGCCTGCACCGAGGACAGAGAAAGAAGTTCGAGGGTTCTTAGGTCGATTGAACTACATCTCAAGGTTCATATCTCACCTTACAGCAACCTGTGAACCCTTGTTCAAGTTGTTAAGAAAAGAACAGACGGTCAGGTGGAATGAAGACTGCCAGAAGGCTTTTGACAAGATCAAAGAATATCTGCAAGAACCTCCAATCCTTATGCCTCCAGTTGAAGGAAAACCTCTGATAATGTACCTAACAGTATTAGAAGAGTCAATGGGGTGTGTGTTGAGCCAGCATGACGAGTCTGGTCGAAAAGAGTATGCAATATACTACCTAAGCAAAAAGTTTACCGACTGCGAACAACGTTATTCACTGCTCGAGAAAACTTGCTGTGCTTTAGCGTGGGCTGCTCGCCGACTGAGACAGTATATGTTGACCCACACTACTTTGTTGATCTCAAAGATGGACCCAGTTAAGTACATATTCGAGAAGCCAGCACTTACCGGACGGGTTGCGAGATGGCAAATGATTCTTACAGAGTATGACATCCAATACACCTCTCAGAAAGCCATCAAGGGCAGTGTACTATCTGAATATCTTGCTGAGCAACCCATTGATGATTACCAGCCTATGAGATTTGACTTCCCTGATGAAGACATCATGTTCATAAAAGCGAAAGATCATGAAGAGCCTGTTCACACTGAAGGGCCTGACCCGGAAGAAGAATAGACTATGATGTTTGATGGGGCTGTTAACATGAATGGTCGTGGTGTTGGTGCAGTACTCATTACACCTAAGGGAGTTCACATGCCTTTCTCGGCAAAGCTCACTTTCAACTGCACTAACAACGAAGCTGAATACGAAGCTTGCATTATGGGTCTTGAGGAAGCCATCGACCTCAGGATCAAGACATTGACCGTATTTGGAGATTCAGCTCTGGTAGTTAATCAAACCAATGGAAAATGGTACACCCACCAGGATCATCTGATACCTTACAGGGATTATACAAGGAGGTTATTGACTTTCTTTACAACAGTCAAGCTTGAGTATATCCCTCGGGACGAGAATCAGTTTGCGGATGCCCTGGCTACCATTTCATCCATGATCAAAGTTCAAGCTGCTAACTTTGTACCTCAGATTTCAGTGTCCAGACTCGACAGACCAGCATATGTGTTCGCAGCAGATGTTGTTAAAGATGATAAGCCTTGGTTCCATGACATTAAATGCTTCTTAGAGGATCAAACATACCCACCTGGGGCATCTTCCAATGATAAGAAGACTTTGAGAAGGCTTGCTGGTAGTTTCTTTCTGAACGCTGATGGGTCTTTATACAAAAGGAACTTTGATATGGTACTCCTCAGATGTGTTGATAAGACAGAAGCAGGTTTGTTGATGCATGAAGTGCACGAAGGACCTTTTGGTACCCATGCTGGAGGGCATGCCATGGCTAAGAAATTGTTAAGATCAGGATATTACTGGATCACAATGGATGCAGACTGTTGTGCCTACGCCAAAAAGTGCCATAAATGCCAGATTTACGCAGATAAGGTGCATGTGCCTCCCAATCCTTTGAACATCATGTCTTCACCATGGCCCTTTGCTATGTGGGGCATTGATATGATTGGCAAGATTGAGCCAACTGCTTCAAATGGCCACAGATTCATCCTGGTCGCCATCGACTATTTCACCAAGTGGGTTGAAGCAGCCTCATATGCAAATGTTACAAGACAAGTGGTAGCCAGATTTCTAAAGAAAGATATCATCTGTCGGTACGGAGTTCCCGAGCGAATCATTACTGATAATGGTTCCAATCTAAACAACAAAATGATGGCAGAGCTGTGCCGGGACTTCAAGATCCAACATCACAATTCTTCTCCTTATAGGCCAAAGATGAATGGCGCTGTTGAGGCAGCAAATAAAAATATCAAGAAGATTGTGCAGAAGATGGTAGTCACTTACAAAGATTGGCATGAAATGCTACCATTTGCCTTGCATGGGTACCGCACGTCAATCAGAACATCCACTGGGGCAACGCCGTATCAGCTTGTTTATGGTATGGAAGCAGTCCTACCGGTTGAAGTTGAATTACCCTCTCTACGGGTACTGATGGATGTTAAACTGAATGAAGCAGAATGGGTTCGGGCCCGATTCGAACAACTGAGTCTGATTGAAGAGAAAAGATTGGCTGCAATCTGTCATGGGCAGCTGTATCAGAAAAGAATGAAGAAAGCCTTCGATCAGAAAGTCAGGCACCGAGAGTACCAAGTAGGAGATCTTGTGCTAAAAAGAATCCTCCCTCCTCATACAGACCACAGGGGCAAATGGACTCCAAATTACGAAGGACCATTTATAGTGAAGAAAGTTTTCTCCGGTGGAGCACTGATGCTCAGCACCATGGATGGTGAAGATTTCCCATCCCCTGTGAATTCAGATGCAGTTAAAAAATACTTCGCATAAAATGACCCGCTGGACATAAAAACAGAATGTAAGTCCAGGCAAAAATAGGGCATCCCGGCGAGTCAAAAACAAAATAAAAGACTCGGGCAAAAATAAGGGAAAATAAACAAAAATGTACACCCGCTGAGTTGAAAAGCCGCATTGGACAGCTCAGGCAAAAATGGGTATCCCGATGGATTGAAAACCCGAAAGGGCGATCCATGCAAAATAAGGGAATAAGCGAACAACTGCATTCTGAATTCGTCTGTGTCATTTACAACTTGGTAAGCTTCGAAAGGATCAAGCTTCAGTCAGAATCAACATTTTTCAAAAAAAGCAAGATGAGAAGAACGACAAAAGTCATACGGGTCGTAGTGAAGAGGAAGCTCCTCAAAGCGTCATCAACACTGCCAACATTTTGTTTCTCAATTTGTAACGATCTCCTCATTTCAGGGGATGTGTTCCTTTAACTGTATCTCACCAATTCAGGGCATATGAATTAATAAAATCAGATTTTCAGTCATGTCTCGTTTTGTACATTTTATTTGCAAAAAAAATGTCTGATGTCTTAAAAGAAAAAAAAAACTGATTGCATAAGAATACAGATGCTTATCTTCAAATAAAAACATGCTTGCAGGAAACATGCTTACTCTCAGAAGTATCCTAACTCCTATGACGGAATCCAGTAAGGGGTACCTCGGGATTATCTTGTGCGTTTTTCTATCTTTTTCAGGATTGCAGGTATCCAGAACGCAACTTGAGGCATGAAAGCTTTATCCCAGCAAGCTGGCAAATCAACACTCAATTTTAGCACCCGAAGTGCTCTCTCCCCAGCTGAGTTGCCTCCCATGACTTCTCCCAGCTGAGTTGGCCACTTATTACTTATCCCCATCAGAATGGGCAGGTATCGCAAGAGATGCCCATATCCCCGGCTGAGTCAAGGATCCTCTTCAACAGAATCCCTAGGGAGGTCTCTCAAATGATCTCTCTTTCTCCCCAGCCGAGTTACCATCTCGCCCTCAGCCGAATACACAAGGTCAGGGGACCATCTCCCCACAGAGTTCCAGCCTCTATCCAGAAGAGCAACGCGTGAAGGATCACAACAGAGTGAAGAAAGCTTCTACAACCCCCAGCTGGGTCTCTCATTTATTAGGATAGGTCTATCAGTGACCTGTATCCCCAAGCAGATGTCATCTCGTCAGATCTATCAATGATCTCTTCCCCAGCTGGGATGTCTACTCCAAGCAAATCGATCGAAGATCTTCGCAACAACGGGACCCGGATCCCGGTTTGGTATCTTTGCATAGTCATAGCATTCGCATCATATTCACCCACAAAGCGTAGCATTCCGTCTAGTACGGAGCATTACGGCAAAAATCCAACACATAGCATAATCATAAGCCATGTTTTGAATCAGCACTTGTGACTAGTAACCATTCATCAGAATGCAGAATACTTTCCCCCAGAGTCCCCACCAGAGTCCCAGCAAAAGCAGCTGCCTCACAATCCACATACGCCAGTATATACTCATTGTGACACCCGTCCGTGCCACCTTTCCCCAGTAAAGTCGCCTGAACACTCCTTGCAAATAACACCACCCGTATTACAGATACTTCCTGACACCCGTCCGTGTCCTCACCAGCAGAAAGCCAAAGACATCCTCTTTGCACTCACATATACCTATATACACTTTCTTGACACCCGTCCGTGTCGTACCCCCAGCACAGTCACCTACACTTTGTACATCAGATATTTGGTCATATTATACTTTTCTCTCTTGACACTCGTCCGTGTCACTCTCCCCAGCAGTTAAACACTCATCTATACAATACTCATACTCATTACTCATGTTACACTCATACAGATACTCGTCCGTATCTTGTATATACCATTCATATCCCCACAGATTCAACACTAGTCCTTGTTCTTTGTTAACCTCGTTGGTACTCGTCCGTACCATCATCTCAGAACATGCGTCAAGAGTTTGTTTCTACATGATACTCGTCCGTATCGTAGTCTTAAGGATGCTCGTCCGCATCTTTAATCCATACACTGTGTCAAACACTTTTGTCTTTTTGAATATAGATACTCGCCTGTGTGTACTATTCCCAAGAGAAGTCCCTACAGATTCAACACTCGCCCGTGTTCCCTGTTAACCAGTTGATACTCGTCCGTATCATCATCTTTGAACACGCGTCAGTATTTGTTTCTACCCGATACTCGTCCGTATCGTAGTCTTAAGGATGCTCGTCCGCATCTTTAATCTATACACAATACCAAACACTTATACCTTTTGTTTTCTTGGATGTAAACGCTCGTCCGTGTTTACTATTCCCCAGTAGATCACCACCAAAGCAAATTTTCTTTTTATCTGACACTCGTCCTGTGTTATGATAAAACCTGAGAGCAGCCGTACCCTGCTAGGTGGTCGTCCTCCACCTCTTGATGGTCGTCCTCCATCATGCTCATCCGATGGCCGTCCCCGTCGTTGTTTTTTAGCAGCCGTCCCCTGCTAGGTGGTCGTCCTCCACCTCTTGATGATCGTCCTTCATCATTTTATCCAATGGTCGTCCCCATTGTTGATTTTGGTTACCTGGCATTTGTCCTATGTCATGATAAACCCTGAGAGCAGTCGTCCCCTGCTAGGTGGTCGTCCTCTACCTCTTGATGGTCGTCCTCCATCATGCTCATCCGATGGCCGTCCCCATCGTTGATATTTTCGGCAGCCGTACCCTGCCAGGTGGTCGTCCTCCACCTTTGATGGCCGTCCCCATCATACTTCCTTTATTCCCCAACAGAGCAGCCGTCCCCTGCTAGGTGATCATCCTTCACCTTTGATGGCCGTACCTCATCATCTGTTTATTTCATTTATTCTTTAACCCGATGGCCGTCCCCGTCGTGGTCCCTTTTCCTTTTCTTTTAGCCCGATGGCCGTCCCCATCGTTGGTTACTTTACTTTATGAACTTGATGGCCGTCCCCGTCATGTTTCATTAATCTCCAGAAAATTTTACAGCTTTATCTTGATGGCTGTCCCCATCATAATATCTTATTTTCCCCAGCATGTCGGCCGTCCCCGTCATTGCTTTACTTTTCCGATTTCTCCGGCATGTCGGCCGTCCCCGTCATTGCTCTTTACCCAGCAGTCGTCCTCTGCTCGACGGTCGTCCTCCGTCGCCCACTTTACAATATACTTTACTTTCTTTTAAAATCTATATCCCTTTTTCTTCCTCATTCTATGAGTGCAAATTTTGGTCTGTCTTTGGTATTCAACCACAAGTTATCTTGTTTGCCTGTTAAGCCTTTGCTTACAATCTGCACAGCTAACTCATGTTTGAATAGGGGCAGCTGTAAACACCCCAAATTTGCCCTCACCCATTCACACCATGGTTTGTGATCATTTCATATGCATGAACACAATCATACCATCTCATATTACATTTTTGATTCCCTGCATAGATTCTAAATCATCTGCACCTAGGGTTTGTGATCTGAGCAATCCCAGAGCTTCTTGAGCCTCTCCAAAGGCCATCAATCACTTCAAAGGGGTCTACATGTGTTCAAGTATCATATTACATCTTTTCAAAGTCAAGAATGCAAAAGAATCACAAGAACTAGGATTGGTATGGATGCAGAGCCAAGTTTGACTGCACAGTTGACCTAAAATTAGGGTTTTGGTTTCAGGGGCCATAACTCCAAATTTTTTGGTCATTCTTGTTTCCATTGGTCTCTATATGGTATAGGGAGTATGCATATCAAGTTTCATGAAGAAATTCCATGGGGAAGTCATCTGATCAAGGGTTGACTTTTCAGACAAGTCAGTGTAAAATCAGGGCATCTGAGGCCCCCAATGACCCAACCAATGGGCATTCTTCATCAATTTGAGTGTATGTGATCTTTATTTGATCATGTAAGAAGTTTGAAGTTCACAAAAATCAAGAATTTGAAGTTTTTGCAAAGTTGACTTTTTTGGGCATAGTTGACTTTTCAAGAATGTGTCATTTTATGTCATTTTTCAAGCCTTGATTCTTGATCCAAAAATGCTTCAAATGAGAAAACTTTGGTCATGAAAGTTGTAGAATACATGTTTCCCTTTTCAAAAAGTACAAGAACATGATCTAATTCTTCTTGGATCAAAAGTTATGGTGTGACAAAGTTGGCCAAAATCATTGATTTTCAAGACATGCCTCAAATGAGAAATTTGCAAAATCATGTTTCAAGGCAAGTTGTAACTTCTAGTTGGCATCAAACCATTACACAAACATTCTATGTGACATAAAAGTCAGAATTGAACCAAAATGCTCATGTTTCATGGCTTATGGAATGAGAAAATCACATGTGAACCAAAATGAGCCAACTTGCAAAACTCATGATCACTCCTACAACCACTTGCAACATTGGATGCTGAACCATGCTAGCATCTCACCTCACCATGCTGCGCCAGCCCTAGCCCTTATACCAAGCCTAGCACCAAGCCATACCTTTCCTTACAAAAAGTTGACTTTTGGCAAAAGCAAACATCCCAATCACAGCAGGCCATGTCACATCCTCTGGCCAATTGGGATTGTTTATACTTTCCATTTGCTAGCCAAACATAACACGAAGCCAAGCTGAAACAGGCCAGAGCATCACATTTTCACAAAGACACCCCATTTGCATTTCTCTTCGAAACTCTCTGCACAAACCACCAACATTCAAACCAGCTTCACTAATCATCTCACCATGCTTCATAGAGCCTAAACCAAGCCAAGCCCAAGCCTGAATCCATCAAGAACTTGGTTTCTCCATTTTCACCCTCACCTGCAGTTTCCTTTGAAACATCTTCCACAGCTCACAAACACCCAAACAAACTCCACAAACCTTCTCAAAACATCACCCTGACCACAAAGAACCACTCACATTGGCCTGAAACTGCCTGCATCACCATTGCCATTTTCAACTGAGCTTGAGCAGAAGCTGTCCAAACTCATCAACCAGCCAATATAAATTCCTCTCAAGCATTCAAGCATCATCAAGAGGTCATAAGGAGTGGATTTCACAAGGAGAGGAGGTCTGAAAGTTGCTGGAGTGAAAGCTTCGAATCTCAGGTAGCTCAAGAACTTTTTTTCCAAAAATGGATTTTTAAGTTCTAAACTTGTTCTCCATGTCTTACTGATTATCCTGGTGCTTTTAGTTTTGAAAATGGTGATGAAATAAGAATTTAATTGCTCTCTGAAACTCTGTGACCTAAAAATTTGTTTTGTTCGATTCATGAGTTCCAGGAAGAATAAATTTGTTTTGATTGGGGGTTTTGGTTCGTGAGTGAGTGGGAATCATTTCCATGTTTTTAGATTTCGTTTTAGTTAGGTTTTGAGAGTTTTAGGGATTTTCAGGTGGGCTTCCCGCCGGAGAAGACGACCGGAGGTCTTCTCCGGCCACCTGAAAATCATTAGGGCATAATCCTGTAATTAATTGTCATTTGAATATTGAGCGTAGGATCAGTAGACTTTGTTGACCTGCCGCGCGAATGAGTGGCCCAGATCCATTTGTTTAGCCCTAATCCACTCAGTTAGTTTAATTAATCCATAATTAAATTAATTTAACCAGATGCAATCCTGGCCCTCCACTAACGCGCGCAGTCAACCCTTTCAAACTCAGAAGCCATCCCAGCCATCCACTCAGTTGACTCCCATTTATTTCAATTTTTATTTCATTTTCTTTCATTTTATTTGCACAATTTATTTAAAATAGCAAAAATCGTCTAAAAATTATGAAATTTTTTCTCAAGAATTTCATTAATTTTTATGACACAAAAATATTTTTGTTTTCATTTTTAGCATTTAAAAAGTATTTTTAAATATTTAAAAGATTATTTTTAATTGATTAATGAGAATTAATTTATTAAAAATACTTTTAGGTATTTAAAAATCACCAAAAAATTCATGAAATGTTCTAAGACATTTAGAAGCATTGTCCAAACTTCAAACCAAATTTCTTTTTTGATCTTGATGCATTTTGAGAATTTTTCATTGAATTAAAATCATTTTTGTGCATTATTTTGATCCAAAGTTCAAAAAAAAATCATTTCTGCCTATTCATGAGGAGTTGGACATTGATTCTTCTTGCATTGCATTGTGTTTAGCATGTAGTTTTTGAGATAAAAAGGCCATGATTTGATCTTTCATTTTCAAATTGTTTGACATTTCTTTTGTTTGGAAACCCTAAAAACCCTAGAATCTTGTAAAAATCATAACTTGAAATTGGTTGAGAGTTGAGACCTCTCCTTTGGGCAGTGAGTTTGTATGGGATTAGGGGTCCTTTGTGTGGCATTTTCAATTTTTTTGTAATGTTGTTTGATTCTGATTTTGGGTTGTGTTTGATGTTTGATTCATAAACCCTAATTTGGGCTTCCATATGCATTCATCTTGCATTCTCTTGCATAGCATGACTTGCCATGACATTTCAAGCATCCATGTGATTCATTTGACATCATAAGACATATTGAAAGCATGTTTGATCATTGCATCATGTATTTGCCATGTTGTATGTCATGTGCACTTCATAACTTTTCATGTATGTTCATGGTTCTAAACTTGCTCCATTTGCATCCATTGGTTCATGTGATCATCCCCATGTCTTGATTCATGTTTGCATCTTTTCATAGCATCATTATCATCTCATATATGCTGCTGGTTTTGGTTTGCATCATGCCATTTCATTCCATTTTGCATTGCATTGCATTCCTTTCACTAACTTTTCAGGTGGTAAGCAACTTTGAGAAGTGAATTTGCCTTCACTTCTCACAACTTCTTTTCATCTCTCTTGCATCCATTGCTGCATTTTTGTTTGTGTTTGAGTTTGAGCTTACTCATTCTTCTTCTCCCCACTTTCTTTCTTCAAGTGACTTGACTTCTTGAATGAAGCAAGTCACTTTGCTTCTCTTGATCCTTTCATCTGCTTCCTGGTGGTTCCATTGAAGACTTCTCTTGAAAACCTCACAAACCTCAGGAACAACCAAGCATGACAATGATTAGGGTTTTGATTAGTCTCCCCTCATAGTTTTACCTTTGTGTCTCTTTTGAGTCATCTTTTCTCACCTCATAATCAAGGACTAAACCCTAAAGGCTTTAAGGCTTTGTGATTAAGCTTATGCCTGCATCCTTCTCTTAGGATGGAGTGTATAACTTTAATCCTAAGTGTTAAACCCTTAATGTGTTTAAATCCTTTAATCAATCCATCTAATAATCATCAAGACATCACACTTGTAACTTGGGCCTTGCATTAGGGTTCTAATTCTTCCTTAATTGGTTAAGAAGGACTAACCCTAGTGTTAATGGACAAGTCCCCCTCAAGTTGTCTTACAAATCATAAAATTCACTTCATCATCTTATCACTAATTAAAATCCATCTAATAAAGGCTTTGTTTTGTCATGAGTTTAATCCCTAATCATGGATTAAGTTGAGGAGCCTTCCTCAGCTTAAACATTCTCATCTATTATCCTTCTATTAGGATGGTGTAATGAGTCTGTTTAATCCTTGATTGTGGCTTAACCTCATTACTCAACACTAAACAAAAACACCAAAAACATCTAAATAATCACAAATAGGTTAATGATCTTAATCCTATACCAAAGGTGATCAAGTGTGAGAATCTGACTTCACACTTAAGGTATTCTCATTACCCCTAATCAGAGGGAAGATGTGATGAGTTTACTAACCCATTGGTTTAGGCTTAAGCTCATTAACTTGTGACAAATTCTCAAAAGCAATAAAAGACTGAAAACACAAAAACAAACAATAATCGTCTCCTTCGGGATTCTTTTCTCATCTCATTCACTCACAAACGAGAACTTGCTTCTTCCGTATAATGCAAGACAGTTTGCACCTGAGCCAGACAGGTCATACACTTGAGCATAGACAAGTAAGCAGTTCACAAGTTAATTTATCTTTCAGTCTCTTTGGGTCGAACTACGGTGTTCTGACTTCCTCATTGCACGAGAGGATACGTAGGCATAACTTAACAGTTATCGAACAAAAGTCTCTGTATATTCCCCCTCTTTCCAGCTTCATTCTTTTAGCCTCATGATCTTGAGCATTTCACTCTTGTTCTTACACTGACACTTCACTTATATACTTCACTTTTCTCTTACACTGACACCTGTACATTTTGTTTTCCAGCTCTTTTACACACAAATTGCACTGACACTACCCCTTTAAAACACAAATCTTTCAAGCGTGGATCCCGTCGAGTACGGCGGACAATCTGGGTGCTAATACCTTCCCAGGTTGTAACCAACCCCCTTTCTCAGTCTCTCTGGTTCGTAACCGTCTTATCCATTCTTTTCTAGGTCTATGCAGCATTGCCTTTCCTCCGGGATAAAAATGCCTAGCTGGCGACTCTATTCATCTCCAGTGAGTTCACGGCTGTGTGTTCTCACTGTCCCTCTCGCCGACCGTTCGCGTCTGTACCTTTATTTGGGCCATTTCCCATTTATCGGGAGCGACCGTCATGATACTTTTGGCAGTCGTACCCTGCCAGGTGATCATCCTTCGCCTTTTGATGATCGTCCTTCATCATTCCCCCGACGGAGTCTCCATTATTGGAATCCTTTTCTATCCGACATTCGCCCCATGTCGTGATATTTGAGCAGTCGTCCCCTGCTAGGTGATCGTCCTTCACCTTCTGATGATCGCCCTTCATCATTTTTATCCGATGGTCGTCCCCATCATCGATCTTGTTATCTGACATTCGTCCTATGTCATGATAAACCCCGAGAGCAGCCGTACCCTGCTAGGTGATCGTCCTTCACCTCCTGATGATCGCCCTTCATCATGCTTATCCGATGGCCGTCCCCGTCGTCGACTCTTTCAATCCGACATTCGTCCTATGTCGTGATGCTTTCGGCAGCCGTACCCTGTCGGGTGATCGTCCTTCACAAATGGATGACCGCCCCTCATCCTCATCCCCAACAGAGCAGCCGTCCCCTGCTAGGTGATCGTCCTTCACCTTTGATGACCGTACCTCATAATTTATTTCATCTATGCTTTGAACCTGATGGTCATCCCCATCATTTACTTTACCTTTAATCCCCAGAGAGTCTTGTTGGTCGTCCCCATCATAATCTCTTCGTCTCCCCAGCATGTCGGCCGTACCCGTCACCACTTTATCCCCAGCAATCGTCCTCTGCTTGATGGTCGTCCTTCATCGCCTTTATAATCATACTTTACTTCCTTTTACAATCTATATCCCTTTTCTTCTTCATTCAGTGAGTGCAAATTTTGGACTGTCTTTGGTATTCAACCACAAGTTATCTTGTTTGCCTGTTAAGCCGTTTCTTACATCCTACACAGCTAACTCATGCTTGAAAAGGGGCAGCTGTAAACACCCCAAATTTGCCCTCACTCATTTCCCCATGGCTTATGATCTTTTCATTTGCATAAGTTCAATCATATCATCTCATATTGCATTTTTGCTTCACCGCATTGGTTCAAGGTCATCTGCATCTAGGGTTTGTGATCTGAGTCATCCCTGAGCTATTTGTGCAAGGCCAAAGGTCTTCAATCATCTCAAGAGGGTCCATGTATGTCCAAGCACCATATTATATCCTCCCAAGATCAAGAAAGTCAGAAAATCACAAGAACTAAGAAAGGCATGGAAGCAGAGCCAGGTTTAACTGCACAGATGACGTAAAATTAGGGTTTTGGTTTCAGAGGCCATAACTCCAAATTTTTTTGGTCATTCTTGTTTCTATTGGTCTCTATATGCTACAAGGATCATGCATACCAATTTTCATGAAGAAATTCAATGGGGAAGGCATCTGATCAATAGATGACTTCTTGAGCAAGTCAGTGCAAAATCAGGGCATCTAAGGCCCCCAATCACCCAACCAAAGGGTATTCTCCATCATTTTGGATGTTTATGATCTTTATTTGATCTTAGAATAAGTTAGAAGTTCACAAAATTGAAGAATTTCAAGCCATTTGCAAAGTTTCCATTTTGGGAGAGTGACTTGTAATGTAAACTTGCCATTTTGGGAAAGTTTTTTAACCTCCTCTTTTTGATTCAAAAATGCTTCAAATGAAAAATTCTTGGTCATGAAAGCTGTAGATTGCATCCTCCCATTTTCAAAAAGTACAAGAACTTGATCTAATTCATTCTAGAACTAAAGTTATGGCCTTGCAAAGTTGGGAAAAATCATTTAATTTTCACTTTTGTGCCAAAGAGGAAACTTGCAAAAACACTTGCCAAAGCCAAATGTGATCTCTAATTAACTTCTAAACATTGCACAAACATCATTCATGGTCCATAATTCAGAATTTCCTAAGAGATTTCCCATTTTCATGCCTTGAATTACAAGTCACCATAAGGCATTTCTCATGAATCTTCAAGAATGGAATTTTTGCAAAAGGAACTTCTAATGTTTGAATTAATTTGTTAAGTGATCTCAAAACATCATGACAAATTCATATGGTCCATTTGGATGCAATTTTCCCAAGAGTTTATGGGTTTCTTTGCCTTGATTCACAAAGATTTCCAAAGAGGGAAAAGTTGCAAGAGTCATGCTACCACTTGCCCTAGCCATTACAGCTACACAAAAACAATCTAAGGGCCTTCCTTGATCCATGCTGAGCCCAGCCATGCCCCTAATTCTCCTCTGACCCGAGCCATACCTCAAGTACACAAAGTCATGACTTTTTGCATCTTTGCCCATACCAATCAAACTGTGACATTACCAACCCTCTGCCCAATCAGAACCTCATATATGGACCTCAAGGACTTGAAAGATACACACACACAAGCCAACATACTCCCATAAGCAAGGATACACAAAAACTGTATTTATCTTCATCTCTTCGAAATTCTTGACACAGCCATCACACTTCAGTTTTCTCTTCACCAACAAATCACACATCCTCCATAGAACCAAAATCCACCATTAAAACAGTCAAAAGCATCACATACACCAACTGCAAAACCTGCTATACCAGAACTCAAACTCCCAAATCAGCCACCATCAAAGGTTTTTGAGCATTCCATTGATCTCAGGGGGTTCAGAGGAGACTTATTGCATTAAGGAAAGGCCAGAAAAGTTCACTTTGGCATTTCATCATCTCAGGTAAGCTCAAGAATCAAATTTCTCAAAGCTTGTTTCTTTTGTTACAAATTGAAAATATATGTCATGCTGGTCATGTTGATGCTCTTAGAATAAAAAATGGTGAAGAATTGAGTATTTTGTGGTCCTCTGAAATTTCACCCGTGAAATATTTTTGTTTCGATTCTCTCTGTTCTTGGTTTGTAAATGATGTTTGAGGGGTGATTTGAATGGGGTTTGGGTAGAGGAACATTTCTGTGTGTTTAATTTGATGAGGGGTGGCCTGTAGAGTGTTTTAGGGTTTTGGATACGCCGGAGAAGATGACCGGAGCTCCTCTCCGGTCACCTGAAAGTAATTAGGTCTTAACCCTAATTAATTTGCCAGTTTGCTTCGTGGTCGTTGGATACGGATTAGGTTAACTTCTGAACGGCCCAGATCAAGTCATTTAGCCCTAATCTGGTTTTATTAATTTAATTAAATACAATTAGGTTAATTAAACTAGAATGAATCTCAGCCTTTAAAAGGCGCGCGCAGTCAACCTTTTCCTCTTCAGTTCAAATCTAGGCCATCAGATCTAATTACTTTCCTTTTAATTCAATTTTATTTTCATTTTAATCCATTTTTCTTGCACATTTTATTTAAAATAGTAAAACATGTCTAAAAAATTTCATTTTTTGCATCATACCTTAAAATATTTTTCTCATTCTGAAAATAATTTTTATTTTATTTTTTGTATAATTTTCGTATTTTAAAAATATTTAAATGTTTATTTTAATTAGTTAATGAGAATTAATTAATTAAAATAGCATTTAAGTTTCTAAAATCACATAGCATTTTGATACATTTAGAAACATTATCAAACTCTTCAAACAAATTTCTTTTTGGTTCTTGACCTACTTTGACATTTTTCTTTGGAATTAGGGTTCTTAAAAGTCAATATTTTTGCCCTAGCTTAAAAAATTCCCTTCTGCCTAACCATGAGGAGTTTGATGATGATTCTTTTTGCATTGCATTCCTCATATCATGTAGTTTCTAGGATAAAATTTGTTTGAATTTATCTCTCATTTTTAATTTGTTGTGCATTTTTCCTTTTGAAGTGCCTTAAAACCCTAGCAAACTTGGGAAAATCATAACTTCCATTAGGTTAAGAGTTAGGTCTCCCCCTTTGGACAGTGAAATTGTGTAGGGTTAAGGTTCCTTTGTTCCCAATTTCAATTTTTTATCATGTCATTTGCTTCTGGTTTTGAATTTTGTATTGCATGTTATGTATAAACCCTAATTTTTGCCTTCATTTGCATCCATCTTCCATATGCTTGCATACATGAACTTGTCATGACATTTTATGCATTCACATGACTTCTAAGACATCTTAGGACATATTAGAATCATGTTTGATCATTGCATCATTCATTTGCCATGTTGTGCATCCATTCCATTTCATAAACTTTCATGAACTTTCATGGTTCAAAACATGCTTCATTTGCATCCTCATCCTTGTATGATCATCCACAACTCCTATTTTGTGTTTGCATCATCCCATAGCATCATTTTCATCATGGATATGCTTATGACTTTGGTTTTTATCTTTGCATTTCATCTCATTTTCATTTCATTTCATTCCTTGTTGTTAACTTTTCAGGTGGTAAGTCATTGAGAAGTGAATTTGCCTTCACTTCTCATAACCTCTTCTCATCTCTCTTATGCATCATTGCTGAATTTTACTTTTGTATTAGAGTGAGCTTGCTCATTCATGCTCCCTCCCCTCTTTCTTTCTCCAAGCAACTTGTCTTGCTTCTATTTGCTTCTCTTTCTCTTCATCCTGCTTCTTCCATGGTGGCTTTTCTCTTGAAGATCTTTTGCAAGCCTTATAAACCCTAGGAACACCTAAGCATGATAACACTTAGGGTTTTGATTAGTCTCCCCATTAGTTTTACCTTTGTGTCATCTTTTCTGTCTCTCTTCTCATCTCATAATCAGGGACTAAACCTTTAAGGCTTTAAGGCTTTGTGATTAGGGTTATGCCTGCATCCTTCTATTAGGATGGAGTGTATAACTTTAATCCTAAGTGTTAAATCCTTAATGTGTTTAAATCCTTTAATCAATACACTTAATAAAGCACTAAGACATCAAGCTTGTAACTTGGGTCTTGCATTAGGGTTCTAATTCTTCCTTAATTGGTTAAGAAGGACTAACCCTAGTGTTAATGGACAAATCCCCCTCAAGTTGTCTCACAAACCATAAAATCCACTTCTTAGCCATATCATTAACTAAAATCCACTTTAATAAAGGCTTTGTTATGTCATGAGGTTAATCCCTAATCATGTATTAAGTTGAGGAGCCTTCCTCAGCTTAAATGTTCTCATCTATCATCCTTCTATTAGGATGGTGTAATGGGTCCATTAAATCCTTGATTATGGCTTAAACTCATTACTTAACACTAAACAAAAACCCCAAAAACATCTAAATACATGCAAGTAGGTTAATGATATTAATCCTACATCATGGTGGTTAAGTGTGAGGTGTTTACTTCATACTTAAGGTATTCTCATTACCCCTAATCAGAGGGAGGATGTGATGAGTTTACTAACCCTTGGTTTAGGCTTAAGTTCATTTTCCTATGACAAACTCCAAAAAGAATTAAAAGACTGAAAACACAAAAACAAACAATAATCGTCTCCTCTGGGATTATTTTCTCATCATCTTCACTCACAAGCGAGAACTTGCTTCTTCCATCTAATGCAAGACAGTTTGCACCTGAGCCAGACAAGTCATACACTTGAGCATAGACAAGTAAGCAGTTCACAAGTCAATTTATCTTTCAGTCTCTTTGAGTCGAACTACGGTGTTCTGACTTCCTCATTGCACAAGAGGATACGTAGGCATAACTTAACAGTTATCGAACAAAAGTCTCTGTATATTCCCCCTCTTCCAGCTTTATTCTTTTAAGCCTCATAATCTTGAGCTTCCCACTCTTTCCTTACACTGACACTCCTTTTATTTCACTTCACATTTCTTTCTTACACTAACACTTGCATTCTTTCCCAGCTTTTGCATATAAAATAGCACTGACACTACCCCTTTAAACACAAATCTTTTAAGCGTGGATCCCGTCGAGTATGGCGGACAATCTGGGTGCTAATACCTTCCCAGGTTGTAACCAACCCCCTTTCTCAGTTTCTCTGGTTCGCGACCGTCTTATCCATATCTTTCTAGGTTTATGCAGCATTACCTTTCCTTCGGGATAAAAATGCCTAGCTGGCGACTCTTTTCTTTTCAGTTCACCCTTTTTCATTCTCTCTCTTTCGCCGACCGTTCGCGTCTGTACCCTATCTGACCAGGTGTCATTTGGTGGGAGCGACACACATCTAAAATGATGTCTTGATCTCTAGCACGGATCACTTTCTTTATCAATGTTATGCCTCTTTTAATTTCCTCTTCAGTAGATACCTTTTTATTACCTCCTTCATGCATAGAATCATCATCATGTGGGTGATCCTCGTTAGTAGTCATATCTAACCTGTAATAAAGAAACCAAGGATATCAAATATAAATTATAATGAAAGTAATTGTTTAAGCTATAAATTATGATACCAAATAACATTTATTGAAAAGGAAAAATAAAGAAACCAAGGATATCAAATATAAATTATGAAAAATAAAGAAAAGTATATAAATTTATTGAAAATGACATAATATATAACATTTTATTATATTACCTCTTTCACTAACATTTCTTTCTTTTCTTGGTTCGAATATGAATTACTTGTTTCTTAGAAATGTGGACGGATGAATTGATCCAAATTCCCTCGTTATGATCATTTTTGATATATGACTCATCTTCTATAAGATCCCCATCTTGATCATTTCCTTTCAACTCATTCTGTCTAATGCATGACTCATTCTCAACATTAATATCACATTGATCTACACCGCTATCATCAACCACTTTGTTAGATAAAAACACTATAGACCATTTTATACTCGTCGGGTCATTGACATAGAACACTTGTTTAGCTTGAGATGCTAGAATAAAATGATCATCTTTGTACCCCACCCTATTAAGATCCACTTGCAAAAATCCAGACTTATTCATTCGTAAGCCACTTCTATTTACCCACTTGCATCCAAAGATGAGAATCTGAAACTTCTCGTAATCAAACACCCAAATGTGCTCAATAACTCCAAAATATGACAAATTTGCATATTTGGGGTTTAAGTCCTTCATACTTGATATATGCATTGTTTCAGCCAGCACGGTGACACCACTATTTTGCATAGTACTCTTATCATCTTGTTCTTTGGTATAAAATTTGTATCCATTAATTGTGTATGCGCTATGAGAAAACACATGCAAACTTGGACCTTATGCCAAACATCTCAACCTTTCTTTTCACTCCATATTTACTAACCACGTAATTATCAAATAAAAATAAATATCGGAAAATTAAAGGCAAAAATAAGAAATTCCTAAACTATTACAATGCTTCGGGACAGTTACATAATTATGAGGCGAAAAATAAAAACATAAAAACTTACAGGTGAGAAACAATTACATAATTATAATGGCGAAGAAGAAAAATAATAGAAATTTCAGAGCAACAATAATAAGGCAGGTTATATGAATAACATAAAAAAGAGGAAAATGTTTAAGGTTTGAAAAAAAAAATTTAGGGTTTATGAAAAAATTTTAAGGTTTAGAAAAATTTTAGGGTTTAGAAAAAATTAGGGTTTATTAAAATTAGGGTTGATTAAAATCAATTTTAACCTAATTAAAAAATTAATCATGAATTAATAAAAAAACCTAAAACTAAGGTTTATAAAAAATATTATTTAATAAAAATTATTAAAAGTTATTTATGAAACTTGTTTCCTTAAAAAAAAGTGATTAAATTAAATAAGTTAATTGGTTAATTAAAGAAAACTAATTAAGAATATAATAAACAAAAAAAGAAAAGAAAGAAAAGCATAAAAATAAATGGGGGAGACCTGAATTTGAACCCAGGACCTCCCCATTACCAAGCTGAAGTAAGAACCATTGGGGCTCCGTGCGCGCCTTGGTATCAGAATGACTAGAATATATTATATACAAAGCCTGCGAAATAAGATCAATTATTAAAAAAAAGGAGGACCTAGGAATCGAACCCAGGCCCTGAGGTTCACACGCGCGCTTTGCAACCACTGAGTTGTTTGTTCTGCAATATATATAGTTAGAAAAGATATATTATATGATAAACTTAAAATTCAAAAACGAAAATTGGCGCCCAGACTTCATCTTCTTCCTCCAGCCATGCGATTTTTCCTACGAAAATTCCTATAGCATTACCTGCGAAATTAAACTTGTAGGAAAACCTGTGTTTTTCAAATATCACGTAACAAGTCAAATCAGGCCAAATTAATTGTTTCAATCAATCACACATGACTTAGGAAATTCAACCATGTTCTTAAAAGTTCGTTAAATGACCTAAATCGTGAGGCCCCAATTTTGACCTAAAGACCCTAGTAATGGCACATGACTAATCATGCATTAAAAACTAAATCAAAGATACCATAAATGATCTACACATGATTACAAACAATAAGCAACAATCAAAATTACGTTAGAATGCATATATGAATGAAATCGAAAATTGAAGTTTCAAGACAAAATATGGATTCGGTTTATGAGATTTTGCGTGAATTTGATGGTGGTGATGAGTGCAATGCGTTCAGAAGGTTCTCAAGAACATATTTAAACCTTTAAAACACTTTGAGGACCTTTGGAAAGGCAAAACCGAAAGTTCAATTTTTTGAAAAAATTTGAAGTTTATATGGTGATTGGTCTGCAGAAATCATCCCCTTATGCTTTGGTCTTGTTTTGTTTTTATCATGGAGTGAATTAGGGTAAAGATTTTGGGCTTTTGATGAGTTTTTGTGGATTACTTAAGTTTGAAGAAATCCATGATCATAAATGTAAAAAAAATTAAAATCTCCATATTCCTCAAAGGTCTTGTACGAATTTGTGTGATTCCAATCATCTTAAACACCAAATTTTTTATCCAAAAATAGACATTAGATCAAATATTTGATTTTCATTAAAATTGAATTTTATAAAATAAAATCCAAAATAATATAAAATTAAATTAATAAATCAGAATAATTTATCATTGGGTCGTGCATGCCTTTATCTTTGAGACTGGGTTGCAATTTTATGGGCCCATTTGATTTTTTTTTTAATTAAGACCTTTTTTGCTTCATACACCCCTTCAAAATTTCCCAACTTTGACAAGTCACAACTCCCTCAATTTTAAGGCTATGAAGGTGTTCTTGGACTTTTTAGAAAGCTTAAAGAGTCCTCTAATCAACCTTTTTGGTCCCATGTCCATATTGTTTACCATTTTCAAATTATGAGCTTTGGAAAAAGTTGACTTTTTGTTGACTTTCAAAAGGACCTATAATGTTTTAGCTCATACCTTCCAAATGAAGCATTTTTAGGCTTGGCTTGTGATAAACAAAGTTGTAGAGAATTCAATTTCCTTCTAAATGAGCTTTGGATGGGAAATATTTGATGAAGTATGTGAAAGTTATGGCTGGTCAAAGTTCAGTTGACTTTTACTATGAAACCCTAATTTAGAAACTTCCTGATTCTTGATGATCTAAGATTTCCTTGATGAATCATGATCAACTCTTGATCAAATGATGAATTTTACCTCAAAATATTGATGTTGACAAAAAATCTTGAAGTTGACTTTAAGTTGACCACAATTGACCTCAGTTTGACTTTTTTACCAAGTTGATTGATTTTTGAATATCTGAACATCTGACTGGTCAAACTTATTGGGAAAGCTCTGAAACTTGACATGAGGATTCTTGAAGACATGTGGGATGTTATGAAGCTCACTTGAGGCCTTGGAAGTCCATTTAGCTTGGAGAAATTCAAAACCCTAATTCTGGATCCCTTGTTTAGGAGGAGACTTTGTCTTTAATCCTTTTGACCAATTGTGAACCTTGTGAACCTTGAGATACATTGCCTTAATTGTGGGAGGGAAAATTTTGGGGTACAACACCAAGTCAGGTGTTTTGCATCAGTTTCACTACGAAACATGCGCCTAAATCTCAGAATTATAGGAAAATACCATAAGACTTTTGTTGGAAATATGTTTTTCTTATATCTAGACAAACCGCATTTAGGGCACTCAGTTAACGATGCATATTCGTTTCGAAACAAAACACAATTGTTTGGGCAAGCATGTATCTTATTATAGCTCATGCCAATAGAGCAAAACATTATTTTTGCCTCATAGGTTCGATTAGGAAGAACATTATCCTCCAGTAGCATTTCTCTCATAAGGGCCAACAACTCTGTGAAACTTGTATCCGACCATCCATTACCCGCCTTTAAGTTGTACAACTTTAATACCGCAGAAAATCTTGTGAATTTAATGCAACCTTTATACAACGATTTCTCTGCATCGCTTACCAACCTCTCAAACATTTTGGGACAATAATGAAGATCTTCTTCAAGTGCTTCTGCAATCTCTTTGACTCGATCACAATCGTATGTTTCTGTGTCTTTGTTGTCTGAAGCATAGGTCATATTACTTTTCCCCCTTGGTTTAACAATCTCGTTAATTTTCTCACCATCAAATTTCCAACACTAATAACTTCGATCAATTCCATGCCTCAGTAAATGTGATTTCAATCCATCTACGTTAACCTTGCCTATATAACAACAACCCAAGCAAGGACATTTCATTACACTTGGGTCTTTAACATGTTGAACAACAAACTTAACGAATTCCACAACCCCATTCTCGTACTCTTTGGACAATCGATCGACAAACATCCATTTTGTATCCATGGTTTTCCTACTTATTAAGGTAAACAAAATAAAATATCATACGAAGATTTGAGTGCAAGAATAAAATACCTTTCTAGTGGTAGCACTTGGTTCAAAAAAAAATTCTCCTCAAACAACAATCTGAAAAGAACAATCACAATTGAAAGTAATCAATATTAACTTCAATAACCTATACATAACTAATGTAAATCCAAACGACAATAACCTATACATAACAAATGTAAACCCAAACGACAATAACCTATACATAACCAATGTAAATCCAGATGACAACAACCAATAAATAACCAATGTAAATCCAGACGAAAATAACCTATACATAACCAATGTAAATCCAAACGAAAATAACCTATACATAACCAAAGATAATAAGAGATACATATTTTCACTACATAAACAACATAAATCCAAACGACATTGCCTATACATAACCTGATTAATCCAAACGAAAATAGAGATACATAACCTGATTTTTCACTATTCTTCACATAATCATAACAACAACATTGCCTATTTTCACTATTCTTCACAAAACATATTTATCAAAGAAATACATAACAATGACATTGCCATA
The DNA here is from genome assembly GCA_963966055.1 of Lathyrus aphaca. Lineage (NCBI taxonomy): Eukaryota > Viridiplantae > Streptophyta > Magnoliopsida > Fabales > Fabaceae > Lathyrus > Lathyrus aphaca. The sequence goes on along the minus strand of OZ014520.1, from coordinate 64,533,130 downwards.
TTCTTCACAAAATCCTATTTTCACTACAACAACAATGTAAAACACCAAAAATGTATTCTTCACAACAACGTACCTTAAACGATGGAGATGGAGGACGAACTCAGCAAAGACGAACTCGGTTTAGACGAACTCAAAAGAGGATGAACTCGGGTTAGACGAAGCAACGATGGACTGGACGAACTCAGTCAAGAAGAAATTCACGAACTCAGTAGAGAACTTCATGAACTCAGTCAAGAAGAATGAAGTAACGACAATGGTCAAGCTATGGAGGTTTTTTGTTCACAGTAAAGTGGAAAGATCAATGTTTCAGAAAGAAAGAGCGTTAATGGAGGTTTGTTCATTCGTTAGGTTTTCGTTCGCAGGGAGAAGAAAGAGAAAAAATATATGAAAACATAAAAATGACTATTCTAATATTTTAATTTAATTAGACCTTAGACAACGCTTTTGAGAAAAGCACTAGCTAAGATAGCCCTTTAAAAGCACTTTCTAAAAGCACTGGCTAAGGTCAACCTTAGACAGCGCTTTTAGTTTTTTTTATAAAAATTATAAGACCTTAGACAACGCTTTTGGGTAAAGTGTTGTCTAAGATATTCCTTTAAAAGTGCTGGCTAATGTATACCTTAGACAACGCTTTTCCAAAAGCGTTGTCTAAGATAGTACTTTTAGACAGCGCTTTTAATATTTTTTGTGAACAGTTTCTGTGTTTTACTTTTTTTTAAACTTATAGCAGCACTTTTTTAATTAAGCGTTGTCTAAGGTACGTTGTTAATATCATTTTTGGCATAGTGTTGTTCTTTCACAAAGAAATGAAAAATAATTTTTTTTGGTTTACATGCTATGATGAAATGGTTATTTTCCCTTTCTTCACTTTTAATCACATTGTTCTCCTTTTCTCAATTTTCATATTTGATTGTATTATTTCTCTTTGTTTGTTTTCTACAAATTAGTTTTACATTTTGTAGTGATATCAAGGAGTGTAAATATTAGTTTCTATCCTGTAATAAATTGTAGTTTTGTGATCAATGTGGAGGTGAAGTTCTCTATATAATTGTTACTATTTACAATATAATTTCTCATTATGATTTTTTTTTATTGATTTTGACATGTATAAGTATATAATGAATGAAATAATTGTACATACAATTAAAATATTCTAATATATAATTTAATTTTTCTATTTTATTGATTTATTATATTTATTGTTTGATTCTATTTTTCTATTTCTCTCATCTTATTCTCTTTTATTCTCATTACTTTTAAGTATGTCTGTTGAAATTTGAAGGTTAAGTCCTTCTTAAAGGTGGTCACTAGAGGAAAAGGAATAAAACAAATTAATTTAAAATTTTACAATAGTATTTAACTATTTATTTTAATCATACATTTTTTTTTGTTTCTTAATTTTTTTTAACTGTACTATGCCAAACAAGACCTTAGACAACGCTTTTTTTCCCTTAGACAGCGCCTTAAAGTGCTGTCTAAACCTCCGCTGCTAAAGGTTTAGACAACGCTTTTTTAAATCTTAAAAGCGTTGTCTAAGGTACCCTTAGACAACGCTTTTAGGAATACCTTAGATAGCGCTTTTAGGAATACCTTAGACAACGCTTTTGATGAAAGCGTTGTCTAAGCCCCTCCTATTTTAATTATTTTAGGTATACCTTAGACAACACTTTTGGTGAAAGCGCTGTCTAATCCCCTCCTATTTTAATTTTTATAGGTATACCTTAGACAACGCTTTTTGAAAGCTTTGTCTAAGCCCCCCCTTAGACAAAGCTTTTTCCAAAAGCGCTTTCTAAGCCCCCCCTTAGACAACACTTTTTGTGTAAAGCACTGTCTAAGGTATACGAAAATTTTAGTATAATTTTTTTGAAATCACTTTTTTTACCAGGTTTTTAAACCAGAATTTTGACCTGTTTTCAACCAATTTTTGGCAGACAAATATCACAAATTATATATCAATTTATGCACCAAAATTATAAATCCAAAACTGGCAATTCAAACCAATATATATATATATATATATATATATATATATATATATATATATATATATATATATATATATATACACACAAATTCAAACCATTTTGGCCTATTAAATGTACCAAAAAATATACAATTTTATGTACCAAAATTATAATTACAAGTCATTACATTGTACTACAAATATACATATTATAATTACACATATCTAATCCATCCAAAGCATTTCTTCAAATATACATAGGTCCTGAAACAACACACAAATTGTAATTCAATTAATAAACAATATTATAGAAATTACAACGTTACACATATTTAAATTCTCATTAATTAAAGTAAGAGTACAATATTATACCTTATATAACACCGAGCTCTATAATGAATTGACATCATTCCTCTTTGATTTCGTCCACTTGATCTTTTGTATAATATGCACACTTGAATTCATCAAAGTACTACATAATAATATAACATAGTTTGATTTAATTTCAACTATTTAATTATATGAGAGATATGTGTAAATATTAAAATAACTCATAAGTTAGAAATACATACATCGGTGGGAATCTCTAATCGGCCCAAAACAAGAGTATCTCGCATAAACCTCAACATGAAATATCCGCAATCTATTTGATTACGTTGCTAAGGACACTACAAATGAAAAGAAAATATGGATAAATCATAAGTTTTATCAAGTATCATCACTAATATAATAAAAAATGTGATAATTAATAATATACCGCCACTTTTATCAATGTAATGTCGTTGGCTCTCCTCTTTGATGTTTAGATTTCTCGTTGGGCTCGAAAAGCTTGTAGGATGCTAATAAAATAAAAATGAAGTAATTAGAACAATTCACATAAATTAATAAATACACACAAGAAAATTTAGAACAATCTCACTTACGTGTCAATTGTGTCCTTCATATCTGGGTATGTTGTCCAATCATTTCCTAACGAGTAAAGATAATAAACGATTTCTCTGATAGGATTGATTGCGAGCAACAACCAATGTCCATTGTATGATTAAAAAAATGTTAGATGTAAACTTTATACACGACGTCAAAATACAAAATAATTATAATAGATGAATTTAGAAAGAAATTCTAACCCGGTATTAAACGGTATAAAGAACAACTTCTCCGCATCTTTGTTGGCCATGAAGATCCTGAGAACGTACTCTGTCACGTTACCCGATCTAGTTAAGATTAAACTTAAGTTGACGGACGCGGGTGCTAAGAATCTAAATGTTACGTCCAATCCATTGGGGCGCATCAATTTGTCAAACAAAAACCTTAAATAAAAACATCATTAACATTAGACGCCTCATTTGAAACATAAAATAAATAAGTTGTTCAATTAATATAACAAAGTAGACCGGATTTACCTGATATATGTACTGATAACATTGACGTCAATTTCTTCACGACCAAAAACTTGCATGAAGGCTTCATTACCAATCATTTGTTCATAATCAAAGCCGAAAATACCTTCCTCCATATGCACAAGACGAACACCTCCGGTCGGTATATCTGTCATCTCTAGAAATTTCTGGAGGCACGACCTATACTTGGTGGTAGGTTTTTTCCTAGATACGGTCTTCTTAGCACCAGCCTTATTTTTTGTTGCGCAGAGGCGTTGCTAACCTCCTTTTTTTGTTGTGCAGAGGCGTTGCTAACCTCCTTTTTTGTTGTTGTGCGGAGGCGTTGCTAACCTCCTTTTTTTGTTGTGCGGAGACGTTGCTAACCTCCTTTTCTTGAAGCTACATATCATATAAATAGTTAGATGAAATTAAGAATTTAACAAATTCCATGCATATATGTCATATAATTGTATTGTACCTGTTTTTTTGAAACCACGGACTCGGTATGCCGCAGAATAGCATTATCTTTTGATTTGGATCTTGTGGGAGTCAATTTAACATAACCAAGTAAACAATGTACGTAAAATGCGCGTAAAAACTTTGAATATACACATTAAGGTTAACAAAGGTTTTATGCATACCTCATATCCTACGCTAATGAGGTTTGTCGGCCATGCAACAAACGAACCTACTGCTTCGTCCACCGTTGTTGCATCCGAACCATCGTTAGGATATGGTAATGATGCATTCGGCTCAACTGCAATATCAACTGATATTTTCAAACATCCAGCAGGGAGCTCTCTAGTGTGAAGTAATACTCCGCTAATGTTATGCACTTTTCCCTTGCCAACCATCCGATAATATGGTGACGATAAATATAGCTGACAATGGGAAATGCCCTAAAACAAATAATAAAATGAAATTGTTAATGTGTATATATGGCAAATACATAATTTAAGCAAATATTTAAATTTAAGACAATTATATGTAATTATCTCTGGAATGTTCGGTTGAAAGGTACAATTGATACTATCTTTGTCTGAACCATCTTTGAAACATGCTAAGGCGCTAGCCTCTCTTTCTCTCCTTAATGCATCAAGCTCAGCTGTCATTGCTTCCAATTTTGCATGAAGCTCCCGATTACTAGGAGCCTTTCCCTTTTTAATACTCAGGGAGGTCAGAGTGACTCCAAATCCCTTACCCCTCACCCGACCAGAATACTCACAGACATCTAATACCCGACTAAGTATGCTCCTAGTATCATCTGGAGGTAAAGACTGAGATATCGCCTCCTAAAAATCAGATGAATACCGTATACTCTTCAAATATTTGTTTGTAAAGTTTTTATTTAATTAAAGAAAAATGTTATACTTACACATTTCTCGTATACTTGTAAAACATCTTCTTTAGGAACTCCAGATTTGCCCACACGGGCTTCCTTCCACAAAACATGTGCAGGAATAAATGTTTCAGAACTTTTCTCCTTCTGCAGCTACACATTATGTCATACAATATGATCAAATAAAACTAATATATGATGAAAAAAATATGTTATCGCAATTTATAAATACTTACCATGGATTGCTCTATGCGCCCATATCCAACACGTCTTTTTCGGTACGGATATGCGGGACTTGATGCTCTTTCCCAATTTGTGGCACTTAGTCTTTTAAATACTGGGTCTTGTCGTTTAGATTTGAAGGCTTCCCATTCTTCTGTAGATATCAAACTTTCATATTTTTTAGGAAGCTTCGCATCAACATGATTACCATCCGCATCCTTAAGGAACTTGGATGATAAAAATGTTCTAAATCCTCGTAAAAGCTTTCCGGCCAATTTCATACAAAAACCTCTTCTTTCTTCTTCGATGTTAAAACACCGCCAAGAAAAATATACAGATTGTGCGTTAGTACAGGTAATTGAAAAAACATGATTGATTCACATAATTAAAGACATAATTATTGTACCTTTATCTCCCTCCAAATTCTTTCTTTGGAGTTGTCACACCCTAAATTTTGACCAGGGTTTCTTTTATTATTTTTGTTCATTTGACGCTTTTCTGTCGATATTTCGGAATCGATCATTTTGTTTTTTTGTATTCAGTGGTTTAGCATCTCACTATTCATGTAATCATGCATTTTAATTTGTTTTAACTTAGCCTTTATTTAAGTAGTTATCTTATTTATTCAAGTTAATTTAATTTTGATCTAGGTAGGTTTAGAAATAATTCTTTTAATTTAATTGCTTAAGTTTTACTTTTCTCGTTTCCTTTTTTAAAGATATTAAAAAATCATATTTTGAGATTGTCTAGTTCAATTTTAATTTAAATTAATTTAATTGTTTCTTTTTATATATATAGATTTATTTTGATTAGTTAATTAGTGAAATTATGTTAATAAGTTAATTAGTTTCTTTTGACATTTTAATTATTAGACTAGTCTAGTTAACATGATTTTAGTTAGGTTTTATCATTTCCATTTTATATGTTTATTTATTTCACAGTATAATATGCCAAGCCTTGGGATAGGCATCTTTGACTTTTGCATTTTTGCAGTGTTACAGCAAACCTACACCCTCCAACACTCCATCAGAATTTTCACTAAAATGTAGCAAAAAACAAAACCTGCAAAAAAAGAAAATTACTACTTAATGAAAAAGAAATTGAACATACCCAGATAACAAAAAGTCTCTCCAGGAACACAAAAAAGGAAACAAAGACACGAAAACATAAAACCAGTCAACTTAAAACGGGGATCGAAAAAACAACAACCAAGAACCCCTTCAAAAAATCCCACAACATCTTCCTCTCCAAAAAAACCATGGTTACCGCCCAGAAATCCTCACTCCCTCCAACCACCAACCAAGATCATCAACAACACAGCAACACCTTCAATCGTCACCTCCACTCCTTCGAACCACCCAGCCACCAAAACAAACCGAACTCAAAACAACCTCCAAACCTGCAAATCCGCTTCCAAATCATCCAAAAAAACACAGAAAGCCCGAAAACATTGCATGAATCGCTCTCACCATAATCCAAATCCGGCGAGGCAAAGCGTTCCACCGTGAGAAAAAACTGTGAAAGCTGAACCACACAAACAATCACAAAACCCCTTCAAGCTTCCGTCGTTCACCACCACCAGCATAAGACCAAAAAGCAGAAAATAGAGAAATATGAAACACGTATGTAAACTGTTCGAAACCCAAAACGCATGAGCGCCGCCGCGAACCCTTCCGCGTTGAAACTCATAGGACCACCACAGAATCTTCCATTGTTGAACCAAACCCGCGAGTGAGAATAAAAACAGTGAGGATATTCGTCGTGAAAAGCAAAACGTGTGCGAGAGGAGAGAGGCGAGATCGGGAGATCCGTGGGCCAAGACACGAGTTGAGGGTGCCGCCGTGGGTGAGAGACCTGCGCCGCGGAAGCTCTAGGTTTTTTCCATCTGCAATGTACGGTGGACCTTTTGTGCTAATTTTGTTTTTATATTTAATCTAAAAACGTTTTTTTTATATATATGGTAATCTATTCAGTTTTTTTTTGTTTTTATTAGTAACATGTTTCTATCCCTTTCAGCACAAGGGCCTCCTTTCATTTTATTTTGTTTTCTTTTTTTGTTTCATTGATTTTGTTGAAGTTACATGCGCCTTGAAGCCCACGGAATTTGTTGCCAACATCACGTCTCCGAATCCTGCGCAGCACCCCATCTTTTTTTTTTAAAATTTTATTTTATATATTTTTTTTGGGTTTGTTTGTGTTTTTATCAATTTTTTTTATGGTATTCATTATCTTAGTAAAAAAATTAAAAATATATATTTAAATTTTCATTCGATATGTCGGTTTTGATGGCCAATGATATAGCAAAGTTGCGATAAGTCGTTTCCGACTAATCGCGACCAATATGAGGCCATCTTATATTCATTTATTTTATAAGATTAATTTATTCTTATTTCATGATTTTTCTATTTAGTATATTTAGTTTATTTATTTTATTCTTACATTTTACATAATACTAAATTCTAACGTTTCCAAATAACTTATCGCGCGTCTTAATTAATTTAACAAGGAATAGAACCCCGGAGTCTAGCACTCCGCACGTTCTAGAATGAACTACAACTGGGCTAGTCCCACGCGTATTATTTCGTTCACTCCTTCGTTATTAATCGCATCGATTCCTAAAAACATCTAAAAGCAATTTTTCAACTTATTTAATTAATTTAATACGAGAACAGAACTCCAGAGTCCAGCACTCTGCAAGTTCTGGATTGGACCGCTACTGGGCTAGCCCCACGCGATGTGTTCAATCACCTTTCGTACATCAAAATATCTCAATCATTTTATAAATTAAATTACGAAAGAACCGAACTCCGGAGTCTAGCACTCCGCACGTTCTAAAATGGACTGCAACTGGGATAGCCCCACGCAACGTGGTCCATTCGCTCTTTTATATCTTAGAAACAACCTAAAACTCACCAACCAACTTAAATCATTTTCATAATTAATTATCGAAAGACAGAACTCCGGAGTCTAGCACTCCGCACGTTTTGGAATGCAATCACTCCTGGGCTAGCCCCACGCGACGTGGTTCATTCGCCCTTTCGTTTAAAATATCTTAACCAAAGTCAAATACTTTTCTCAAAAACGAACATTGTTTAAATCATTCTATCTCTCGAACAAGCTAGCGTTTCAGCCTCCACCGCGAGTATAAGCCAACGCTTAGCAGTAGAATGCGTTTCAAACAATCGTTCAATTAAAAATCATAAACCGTACTCGCACGAACAACGAAGCTCTGACTTTCCCACTGGACAAGGGAATACGTAGGCACAGGGATTTTAATCCTTCGCGAGCACCCTAATAAAATTTAATTATTTCTCTGTTTAAATCACAATAATAAAAAACATTAATCTTTTTCCCGTAATATTAACAATAATTTAAAACTTTCATTTCCCTTTAGAACGAACATAATAACAGACATTTAGAAGACAAAAACTTAAGATCAAACATTTAATCGCATAATTATCTAAGAGGTTCCCGTTGAGTACAACGGACGTGAGGGGTGCTAATACCTTCCCCTTGCGTAACCGACTCCCGAACTTAGAATTTGGTTTCGCAAACAATTTCTTATCCTTCATTAGGTTGTATCTATATCTCCCTTTTCTTTAAGTAGAATAAATAGAATTAGGTGGCGACTCTGTTGTTTGTTATAAGGTCGTATTTTTTTCGAGGTACGACAGGAGTCATTCAGATCTTTGTTTCTCCAATCATCACAAATAATGGGAACTTCATTCCTTACTAGTGCACCGATGAAACTAGTTAAGCTGTGCCCATTAGGTTCTATAAGCTGCCCTTGATGGCTCCAATGCACATCTAGAATGATGCCTCGAGATCTACCATTGACCACTCTTCTCATAACCGTTATACCTCTTTGAATCTCTTCTTCAGCTGATACTTTTTCACTACCTCCTTCATGTGTCGAATGATTATGATGTGGGTTATCATCATTAGTGGCCATGTCTAACCTGTAATAAAGAAACCAAGGAGGATCAAATATAACTTATAATCAAAGCAATTGAAAACAAAAAAATAAAGAAACCATGCATGATCAAATATAACTTATAATCAAGAAACCAAGGATATAATTGCATAATTTACCTCTTTCACTAAAATCTCTTTCTTTTCTTTGTTGGAATATTAATCACTTGTTTCTTAGCAATGCGTACGGATGAATTAATCCAAATTCCCTGATTATGATCGTTTCTTATATATGACTCATCCGCTATAAGATCCTCATCTTCATCATTTCTATTCAAATCATTCTGTCTAATGCATGACTCATTCTCAACATCAATATGACATTGATCGACACCGCTATCATCAACCACTTTGTTAGAGAAAAGCACTATAGACCATTTTGTACTCGTCGGGTCATTCACATAGAACACTTGTTTAGCTTGAGTAGCTAGAATAAAATGATCATCTTTGTACCCCACCCTAGTAAGATCAACTTGCAAAAATCCAGACTTATCCATTCGTATGCCACTACTATTTGCCACTTGCAACCAAAGATGGGAATCTGAAACTTCTCGTAATCAAACACCCAAATGTGCTCAATAACTCCAAAATATGACAAATTTGCATATTTGGGGTTTAAGTCCTTCATACTTGATATATCCATTGCTTCAGCTAGCACGGTGACACCACTATTTTGCATAGTACTCTTATCATCTTGTTCTTTGGTATAAAATGTGTATCCATTAATTGAGTATGCGCTATGAGAAAACACATGCAAACTTGGACCATATGCCAAACATCTCGACCTTTATGTTACCGAAGAAGGATCTGAAGAGCACTTCGAATAAATATGATCCTTTAACCATTGTATGAAACTTTGATTGTGCTCTCTAACTATCCAATTTTCATTTATGTTCGGATTTAACATTCGGAGTACATCCTTGTGCATTTCAACATATGGCTCAACTTTATTATCATTTTGCAGAACATACAAATGAACTTGATCCCATTCATCCCTTGATACTGTCACAATTTTATTTCCAATTAATTTTTTACCTTCCATTTTTTCGAAAATCTGAACTTTGGGGACTCCAATCGACTGAACGTTAGACAAATATTCAGTACAAAACTCAACAGCTTCTTCAACAATGTATAGTTCAACAATACAACCCTCTGGTCGACTTTAGGATTTCCCGTACCCTTTTAATATTTTCATATACCGTTCAGCAGGGTACATCCATCTCATATAAGCTGGTCCACACAACTGTGTCTCTTTCACAAGATGAACAACTAGATGAACCATTATGTCAAAAAAAGACGGAGGAAATTACATTTCAAGTTCACACAAGGTAATTACAATCTCTTTTTGTAGTGTTGGTAAGATCTCGGGATCGATCACCTTACTACAGATTGACCTAAAGAGAAAACACAATTTAGTTATGGAACTTCTTACTTTTTCTGGAAAAATAGAACGTATACTTATCGGTAGAAAATGTTCCATTATAACATTGAAATCATGTGTCTTCAAATTCTTCAACTTGAGGTCTTTCATAGAAACAAGTCTTCTGATATCTGATGAGTATCCTTCTGGAACCTTAACTTCACTCAGAGACTTACACAAATTTGTTTCTCCTTTCTAGATAAAGTAAAAGCAGCAGGTGGTAGATATGTTCGTCTTCCTTTCTTCACGGGTGCTAATTCAGTTCTCATTCCCATTTTTAACATGTCCTCCCTTGCTTTAAGGCCATCCTTATACTTGCCTTTTATATTGTGTAATGTACCGATAACACTTTCAAATACATTTTTTTCAATATGCATAACATCGAGAAAATGTCTCACGTACAAAGACTTCCAATATGGCAATTCAAAAAATATCGACCTTTTCTTCCACCCACCTTTGACAACCTTATGTGCAAAAGGCTTGCAAAACTCAGTACACACATCTTTCACCTTTTCAAAAACTTGGTCACCTGACAATGCGGGTGGAGCTTTACGCTGTTCGGTGTCTCCGTGAATGCTTTTCTCCACCCACGATAGTGATATTTAGAATGTAAGAATCTACGATGACCGAGAAACACATTCTTCTGACAAAGTTCCAATCGAATCATATCAGTTCCGTCTTCACAAATAGGACACGCACATTGACCTTTAATGCTATACCCAGATAGATTCCTGTATACTGGAAAATCATTAATTGTGCCAAACAACATCGCCCTCAAATTGAAACTTTCTTTCCTATATCCATCATAAACCTCCACACCGTTCTCCCACGAAATCTTTAAATCTTCGATCAAAGGTGTCAAGTATACGTCTATGTCTTTCCCTGGTTACTTAGGCTCAGAGATTAACATAGATAACATCATGTACTTACGCTTCATACATTGCCATGGAGGTAGGTTATAAATCATAAGAATCACATGCCATGTGGTATGTGACATACTTTGAAGACCATGCGGGTTCATTCCATCAGTAGATAATGCCAAGCGAAGGTTTCTTGCTTCTTCTCCAAACTCAGGATAATCATTATCAATCTTTGACCACTGTGGTGAATCAGTCGGATGCGGATACTTTCCATCAATAATTCTTTCATCAGCATGCCAAGTCAGATGTTTTGCGGGAGACAATCTTTTCTTATATCGAGACAAACCGCATTTAGGGCACTCAGTTAACGATGCATATTCGTTACGAAACAAAATGAAATCGTTAGGACAAGCATGTATCCTATCATAGCTCATGCGAATAGAGCACAACATTTTTTTTGCCTCATAGGTTCGATTAGGAAGAACATTATCATCTGGTAGCATTTCTCTCATAAGGGCCAACAACTCCGTGAAACTTTTATCCGACCATCCATTGCCTGCCTTTAAGTTGTACAACTTTATTACCACAGACAATCTTGAGAATTTAGTGCAACCTTTGTACAGCGGTTTCTCTGTATTGCTTACCATCCTCTCAAACATTTCAGGAAAATCATGAAGATCTTCTTCAAGTGCTTCTACAATCTCTTCAACTCGATCACAATCGTATGTTTCCGTGTCTTTGTCGTATGAAGCATAGGTCGTATTACTTTTTCCACTCGGTTAAACATTCTCGTTAATTTTCTCACCATGAAATATCCAACACTGATAACTTTGATCAATTCCATGCCTCAGTAAATGCGATTTGAATCCATCTGTGTCAACCTTACCAATATAACAACAACGCAAGCAAGGACAATGAATTCGTCTGGGGTTTTCAGCGTGTTGAACATCAAACTTAACGAATTCCGCAACCCCATTCTCGTACTCTTTGGTCATTCAATCAGCACAGATCCATATTTTATCCATGGTTTTCCTACTTATTAAGGTAAACAATCAATATCAACTTCAATAACGTATACATAACCAATGTTTCTCCAAACGACAATAACCCAGTTAAATCCAGACGAAAATACATAACTAAGGTAGTATCTTCTAATATTCTAACAACTTTCAAGTTCACTTCATTTTCTCACATTTAACAGATATTTACATCATTAAAGTTGAAAATAGAGTTTCATATAATAACAACAATATTAGACTTATCGAACATAACACCAATGACTAACGTATCTCCGCATCCTAAATGTTTTAAACAAAAACCCTGTATCCTAAATGTTTAATTTTAATTTAGACTTATTGCACATAACACTAATATTAGACTTATCGAACATAAACTAATATTAGACTTTCAAGTTCACTTTCATTATAACAATATAACAACAATATTAGACTTATCGAACATAACAACAATATTAGACTTATCGAACATAACACTAATGTTTAATTTTAATTTTTTATATACGTATTTTAATCGTATCGTATCCTAAACTTTTCAATGACTAACGTATCTCTGTATCCTAAATGTTTTATTCGCGCTTCATAGATTATAACCAAAAACTCAGTCAAGAAAATAACAAAATTATTATGACTTATCGAACATAACAACAATGTACCTTATGAGAACTCAGTAGAGGACGAACTCGGACGAACTCAGTCAAGAAAATGGACGAACTCGGTTGCTTTTCGAACTCAGTCTACAGATTCAACAATAAAACTTCTCAGGTAATGAAGCCAACAACTCAGTGTTAATATTTATATAAACTCAGTGTATGAACTACTAAACTTCTCAGGTTATACTACTGTATATAAACTACTGTATATATATATATATATATATATATAAACTCATTGAACTACAAAACAACTTCTCAGTGTTAATATTTTCTTCACACTATCCATCAATGAACTACTAAACTCAGCCATTAATAAACTAATGTATATAAACTCAGGTTATGCAACTTCTCAGCAATAAAACAAGCAAGAGATTGAAAACAATGGAAGAACAATACCATGAACAAGAACAATACCATGAACGAAGAACACGTACCTTTTTGAACAGAAGAAGAAGAAAAAACGAAACCCAGTCAATGATCGGAACCGATAATAGCTTCTACAAACACTTCTTCAATGATCGGAACAGAGAAATGTAGTTTATGGAGGATTCGTGGTTAGGTTTCGCGTTTCGCGTATCACTGGAAGAGAGGGAAAACGAAAGAACAGAAAGAATAAAAATAAAAACTGAGTAATATTTTAATTTAATTAGACCTTAGACAGCGCTTTTGAGGAAAACGCTGTCTAAGATATACCTTTAAAAGCACTTTTAGTAAGCGTTGTCTAAAGGGAACCTTAGACAACGTTTTTTATTTAATTTTTTTTTTATTTTTAATACCTTAGACAACGCTTTCTCAAAAGCACTGTCTAAGGTATACCTTTAAAAGCGTTTTTTGAAAGCTCTGTCTAAGGTATACCTTTAAAAGCGCTTTTTGAAAGCGCTGTGTAAGCTCCCCTTAGACAGCGCTTTTTAAAATATTTTTGTGAACAGTCTCCGTGTTTTTTAATTTTTTCACTTATAACAGCGCTTTTTCATATAAGCGTTGTCTAAGGTGCTCTGTTAAACCTCATTTTTGTTGTAGTACTACAGTATGAGAAAATGGTAAAGGAAAATATTTATCGCATAAAAGTTTCTCGAAGATGTTCTACCTACTTTATTGAAAATATTTTGGGAGATATTAAGTTTAAATAAACAAGACATAAATTTAATTTGAACTTCATTGAATTAAAATTAATTTATTAATTTAAGTTTAATATTTTTGAAAAGTTATGTTGTATTATAAATAAAATATATTTTTTGTCAATTTTATCATGAATATTAATTTAATATTACATATCAGTGCATCACACGGGTAGACGGCTAGTTTTTTCTAAATTGCAAAACTAATTTTGATATCCTACAAAATAAATATACATTATTGAAGATCAAAACATAGTCGAAATCGTAATTTTTGAAAAAAAATTGTATCTGAAAAATGATTTTTATAAAAATCTATTTGAAATAACTTCAAAATTAAGTGATTTTTTTAAATTTTGATATCCAATTTTTTTTTATAAAATATTAAAATATCTAAAATAACATTTTAAGAATAATTATTCAAACCAAATTTTCATTTGAAACTTTTATGAAAATTTGTTTGTAAATAATATTTCTACAAAATTTTATTACACTATAAATATCATTTAAAAAAAATAAAATAAACGGGCTTTTAATCCAAAGAAAGGAATTTCTTATTTTAAATTATAAGAAACGGGGGTATATGGTCTATGATAAGTGCAAAAATATAGTAAAAGTTCACATTAAATATTGGTATTTGTTGACTTGTCTTGTAAGTATTCCATATCAAAACTTCACCTATACTACCAATTTGAGTTTTAATAGAGTATCATTTGGTTTGTGAATAATATATCTAATTATGGCTCATTTTGTAGATACTCTTCCAAAGCATATCAATGAAAAAAAAGTTTTGAACACAAGACAAAGTGGCAGCATGGCTTCTGGCACGCTAGTAGTGGTGGGATAAGTAAAAATTCAGAGAGTTATGATTGTGGTTAGGGGTGGCAAAACGGATCATAGTTTACTGGATCGGTCTGTTTGCCTGTCAAAAAAAGGTGGATTGCGTTGGAATTTTGTGTCCGCCTAGTTCACCCTGTTTTAATCCCGCTCCGGCTTAAGCCCACCAAAGAAAGGGACGGGTTAGTCCGTCAATCCACCAACGTATTTATTAAGTACTTAAATAAATTATTTTATTGTTGGTTAAAGGTTATTACTTAATCTATATATAAAAATTAAAAAAATTCTAACTAGGTGCATGCATATATTTTCTACCTAAGTTATGAATTAGGTAATGGATGTTTATATTTTTAACTAAATGAAAGTATAATGTTCTAGATTAAAGCTACTGTGATATTTTTCTAAGATTACAAACTAATGTATATATTAAACTAAGACTAAAGGATTATTGTATATGATAAAACTAATAGATTAATAAAACTAACTATATGAAAAATTAACATCGTTTACATTTCGTAACCGCACACCAAGACAAATCTATTAAAAAGTTAAAACTAAAAATTAAAAAAATAGGCGGACAAGTCCACCGTCCACCAACCCGCCATCTTAGCGGGGCAAGGTTAATTTGTAAACCCATTTTCATAAGCGGGCTTGCCCGCCCCGCCCTATTTTTTGGTTGGCGGGTGGCGTGCTATAAGTATCCAACAAAAGAGTTTGAACAAAGAATATCAAAATAAAGAAAATCATAAACTATTAGAAGTTGTAAAAAATTTCTTGTAACAAATGCATTGGTGAATGAATAAACCAGGCCAATGAAGAACATATAATTATTTTTCTTTTATTATATAATTGATTACATTTCAATACAAACACTACCAAACAAGAAAGCTTAACAAAACACAATAAAACTTGATGACATGAAAATTTTAACAAAATGACACTCATTTTATTTAGTTCACAACAATATTAGGCATTCATCCTATCCATTACCAAACAGAAAAAAGATGAACTTGTCCCGTACAGTAGGCATAGGAAAATATCCTGCAAAAAATAATTGGCTTTAGTATTTGGAAACAACATTGTGTCCTATTAACAGTGAGTGAGTGAAGACTATGATACAAATTGTAGAAATGCTCTAGTCACAAATTTATATCCACAGGGAAATAACAGAGAACATATTCCAAGACTAAAAATTATTCAAGATTCAATTAACCATAAAAAGTTAAGAAAGAATAGTACCGTTTCATCATTCACTCTTTCCACCACATGAAGACTTTCAATGTCAAATTGTTCAAGAATCTCGAGTAAGTTTCTCTCCAGGAGGTTATGAACAATACTGATCCTACGAAGCCGACGAAACCGGTGAAAAATCCTATCCCCATACTCATGTACAACGCTTCCAAAAATATTGAATTTTCATCTTCTGCATCATCACTTGTTGGCACTTGATGTTTTGGTGGCTCTTCTCCTGGACATTTTATACCAAGGGGTTCTCCACACAGATTGGAATTACCTTCAAAACATGAAGCGTTAAATGTCTGCATTTGTGTTCCAATTGGAATTTTTCCATAGAGCTGATTGTTTGACAAATCCAACATACCGAGACGATCAATGTGAGCTAGACTTGAAGGAATTCTTCCCCATAGATGATTTCTTGACAGATCAAGAAATTCTAGTGATTTTAAGTTTCCTACTTTTGAAATGATTTCTCCACTGAGATCGTTCTTTGACAAATTTAAGGAAGTCAATCCAATTAAATACTCCATTTCTGTTGGTATTTCCCCTGTAAGATGGTTGCTTGAGAGATCAATGACTTTTAAAAACCTGTCTGCATTTTCGTAGGTTTGGTCTTTACCTTTCCACTTCAAAATTATGTCTAAACTTTGTTTAAAGCGTTCTCCTAATATTGACGGGAAGTTGTTCAATGTTGCTGGTGAACTTATGAAGTCCTGAGCCATTGATGTAAAGTTGTTTACACAAGTTGGTATTCCACCTGATAAGTTATTGACTGACAAATCCAACACTTGAAGTTTTCTCAAATAACAAAGATTTGAAGGTAAACTTCCATTGAAGTTATTAAACCGCAGACTTAAGATTCTTAAATTGTGCAAACTTTCTCCAATCAATGAAGGTGTTGGACCATGAAACATGTTTTCTCCGAGGTCCAGCAAAACCAACTTGTTTGACAAATTCTTCAGGAAGAAGGAAGCTGTCCAGTCAAAGTCAAAATCAAAACCTTCAAGTTAACAAGGGAACCCATTGAGAGGGGAATATTTCCCGACAACTCGTTATTGCTCAGATCAACATATTGTAATGAGGTTAAATTATTCCAACAATCAGGAATCTCACCCTTTACTTCATTGTTTGGTAAATATAAATTTTTCAAAATGTTAGGATTACTTTTGCTGCATAGAAAGGAAGCTAAATCTGAAATTTTATTATAATGGAGTTCCAACACTACTGCTTGCAATAAAAAAGAAGGAATGGAACCTTCAAGTTGATTTGAAGACAAATCTATTAAAGGATTGTTGGTAAGATTTATGCTAAATTAGGAATCTTTTCTGTGAGATTATTGTTTGAAATGTCCATGAAAACTAGTGATTGCAATTTTCCCCAAAACCATAGTGGTAATGGAGACACAATACTGGTATTTGGAAGATAAAGAATGGATAATTCATTTTGTGTTCGAAGCCAATTAGGAAGTCTAGAATTCAGATTGCATGAACCTAGAGCTAAATCAGCTAATTGAAAAGAAGGAATCCAGTCATCACTAACTTTCACAGTCAGCCGGTTACTAGACAAACGTAGTTGTTTCAAGTTAGAGAGGTTTGTGAAGTGGGTTTCTGAGACAAACCCCTGAAAAGAGTTATCACCCAATCTCAAAATCTCTAACTTTGAAAGCGATCCCATGCTCATTGGTATTTCTCCATTTAATTTATTGGAATACAACTCTAATCTTCTCAAAGATGACAACATTGCAAGGTCCTGTAACGTGCCTGAAATCAAATTTCTTCCTAACACCAGTTCTTGTAAGGAGGACACATTTGTATTACATTTGGAATCATTAATATGAATGAAACTTGATAGATCTCCACTCAAGTGGTTATCATTAGCTACAAATGTTTGTAAAGTGCATATGTTCCCTATGGATTTTGGAATCTTTCCTTCTAGATGGTTGTGTGAGAGATCGAGAGTTACAATTGAATGCATTAAGTTGTCCAAATCATCAGGAATGACACCTTTTAATATGTTATTAGAAAGGTCAAGATGTTGAAGATTGAAGCTGTAGTTAAACACCCATTGAAATATCATTGATGATGCCAATTGATTATTAGACAGATCCAAGACAATAAGAGAACTACTAGAAAAGTTCAAATGAGTTCTAGATAACGGAAGAAAATTGGCGTCAGAAAAACTACAATTTCTTAGGTGTAACTCTTCAAGTCTTGGAAACTTCATTAGAAATTTCACAGTTTGTTGAGGAGAATGGTTGAGATTTTGAACTCCACTCAAGTCAAAAATTCTTAAAGAAGAGAGATTTGATAACCACTCAACATCTCCTTGAACTTGGTTTTTGATTCTAAGATCAGAATTGTTACCAAGTATAAGAGACTCCAATGAGAAAAGATTCCCGAGTTGGAAAGGAATTAGTCCAGAGAGTTTATTGTTGCTGAGATCCAAGTGTCGCAGTTGTGATAGTTTCCCAAGTTGAGAAGGAATCTTGCCATGATAACCATGATATTCCCATTCAAAAATAAATTCACCATCAACATATTCATTGTATCAGAACCACTGAGGTCTAGATACATTAGATGTTGCAACTCAGTTACTGATGGATTGATTTCACCACTCAAATAACCAGTTTCAGAACCATGAAGATCAAGACTTTGAACATAACCAGTTTGGTTTGGTTGTTGCATTGAACTCCCATCCATTTGCAACAATCTTCATTTGGACCTTCCTTCCATGTTGACAACATGCCATATTGGTCTTGAACGCCTTCTTTGAACATGAGGAGTGCATGTCTCTCACTCTCTTTGCATTTCATTGCTGAGTTGAATCCAACGGTGGAAAACAACACCAACAATGAAAGGAGTATAAGAATATTAAAGTTTCTCATCATAATTTCACCAACAAAGTATTGATGTTTTTTTTTGGGATAAATATATAAAACCCCCCTGTCATTAGGGCGGGTTTTGGTTTTACCCCCTTTAAGATTTTTTTTTATAGACGCCCCCTTATAAAATGAAAACTCAGATTCTACCACCCCCTATTACTGCCTTGCTGACGTGGACAAGGATGACTGGGCTATGGGGTGTGACTGGACAATTGTGAAACCTTGCTATACTATTTGAAATTCCCCCCCGTGATTTAGGGTTCCCAATCTCAGTTTGGAAGCAGGAAGACGAAGTGACTCCATGGGAGAACGCAATGATTCACGCAAGGAAGAACGCAAGGAAGAAGACGAATCAACGGATTTACAGGTTTGTTTAGCAATGTTGATGATGTTAGGTAGTTATATTTTCGGCATCTTCATCTTCTTCTGTTTCTATTTTCAGAAGAAAAAAACTATTGTTTAATGTGGTGTTTCGACATGGAGGTGAGTTTGTGAAGCACAGTGCAACCGAAACAATATATAGGGGTGGTGTTTCTACTCTAGTTTCTGGGGAACACTTAGATAGATTTACCACTTTACATATTAACAACATAGTCAGTGGATGGGGATACCATGTAGGATCGTTTCGGTTGTGGGCTAGGATCCCTGAAATTGCTCCTAGGCATTTTCAGATTAAGAACGATGAGGATGCATATGATTTCGCATGTTACCATTCTGCAAATGAAGTTGATGGTGAACTTTTTGTTGAACATAATGCTAGTGGTAGTGCAATAAACCCTAGGTGTGTCAATCATTGGTCTGAGTCAAAGGATAGTGATGAAGATAATGTAGATAGTTTGGACGATAGTGAGGATGAGAGAACCACTGCCTTTGAAGATGGTTTTGAAGGTATAGATGTCACTCTACCAGTCAGTCAAGGTCCAATAATTAGTGGTTTCTTAACTGGTAGTAGTAAGAAATGTGTGGAAGATGAGGATGATGAGGATGATGATGCTTATGTGAGTGAAGAGTTGTTGAGTTCTGATGTTGATAACTCAGATGGAGAGAAAAAACCAAAGTTTGAGAAGTTTAAAAAAGAACAGATGAATAAAAATTTCAAGTTCAAATGGGGTATGGAGTTCAATTCCCTAGACGAGTTTAGGGGAGCAATTCGTGAGTGGACTATTTTGAATGGGAGGGAAATAAGATTTGTGAAAAATGAGGGGTATAGAGTGAGAGTGGAATGTAAAGTGAATTGTGGTTTTTTAATGCTTTGTTCCAAAGTGGGCCACAAGCACACTTATGCTATAAAGACTATAAAGGATACCCACACATGTGCTAGGGTTTTAGATAACAAAACAGCTAGTGCAAAGTGGGTTGCAAAGGCTGTGGTTAAGATGCTTCAAACTTCAGAGAAGGTGAGAATCATTGATATCATTCAGCATATTAGGCAAACCTTTGCAGTTGGTATCACTGTTGCTAGGGCTTGGAAGGCTAAGATGATTGCCAAGAAAATCATAGAAGGTGATGCAGATCAAGAGTATGCTAGCCTATGGAGATATGCAGTTGAGTTGAAGAGGGCAAATCCTGGGAATACTGTCAAGATAAACACAGAAAGAGCATCATCCTCCATTCAACCAAGATTTGGATCCTTTTATTTTTGTTTTGATGGATGTAGGAAGGGTTTCAAGAATGGTTGTAGACCCTTCATTGGAGTTGATGGGTGTCACTTGAAAACTAGATATGGAGGTCAGCTTTTGATTGCTGTTGGAAGGGATCCCAATGATCAATATTTTCCACTTGCATTTGGTGTGCTTGAAACTGAAACTAAGGAATCATGGAGGTGGTTCATAAATTTGGTGATGGAAGATGTTGGCATTGAAAACAGATATGTTTTTATTTCTGACCAGCAAAAGGTAAACATATGTTGTCTGTCATATGTTACTTGGCTGTCATATGTTTTTATTTCTTGTCTGTCATATGTTACTTGGCTGGCATATGTTTTTATTTCTTGTCTGTCATATGTTACTTGGCTGTCATATGTTTTTATTTCTTGTCTGTCATATTATATTCTGGTTCTTGTCATATGTGATATTCTGGTTCTTGTCATATGTGATATGTGATATGTGATATTCTTGTAATGTTCTGTCATATGTGATATTTTGGTTCTTGTCATATGTGATATGTGATATGTGATATTCTTGTAATGTTCTGTCATATGTGATATGTGATATTCTTGTAATGTTCTTGTCATATGTTCTGGTAATGTTCTGTGATAGCTGATATTCTGGTTTATCTTCATTTTGTCAGGGGTTGGTGTCAGTTTTTGAGGAAATGGAAGCTAGGATTGAGCATAGGCTATGCTTAAGGCACTTGTATGCTAACTTCAAGAAGAAGTTTGGTGGTGGAGCTCTAATTAGAGATCTTATGATGGGGGCAGCAAAGGCAACATACCAGCAAGCATGGCAGCAAAAGATGAATGAGTTAAAGGCAATAGACACTAAGGCTTGGGCTTGGATCATGGGAATTCCAAAGGAAAGTTGGTGTAAGCATGCTTTTAGTTTCTATTCTAAGTGTGATGTATTGATGAACAACATATCTGAATCTTTTAATGCAACTATTTTGCTTGCTAGAGATAAACCAATTGTGACAATGTGTGAATGGATTAGGATGTATCTAATGAATAGATGTAGTAACTCCACTGTGAAACTGGATAAGTGGCCACATAGGGTAATGCCCATTCCTAGGAGAAGGTTAGATACTGAGGTTGCTAATAGTGGTCATTGGTTACCTACTTGGTCTAAGGATGAAGTATTTCAAGTCAGTCATGCATATAACAGACAAGAGTTTATTGTGGACATAGCCAAAAGAGCATGCAGCTGTAATTTTTGGGAATTGGTTGGCATCCCATGCAGGCATGCTATTGCTGCATTAGGCTTTAGGCAACAATCACCTGAGCTGTTTGTACATGAGTGTTACTCAAGAGAGAAGTATGCATTGGCCTATGGTTTTGCTATCAGTCCTATAAATGGGATTGATATGTGGCCTGAGGTTGAGTGTGAAGAATTGTTGCCTCCTAAGTACAAAAAGGGTCCTGGTAGACCTAGAAAACTCAGAATTAGGGAGAGTGGGGAGGAAGGTGCAAGAAGAAGGCTACCAAGTGTATCTTATAGATGCACTAGGTGTGACAAGACTGGGCATAATGTGAAATCATGCAAGGCCAAGAAACAACATCCAAATGCACTAAAAAGAAAGGTAATTATTTGTTTCTGCTAATGTTATGTTTCTACTGCCTAGGTGTGTAAACACCCCAAATTTGCCCTCACCCATTCACACCATGGCTTGTGATCATTCTCATATGCATAAGTACAATCATGTCACCTCACATCTCATTCTTGATTCACTGCATAGTTTCTAAGGCATCTGCACCTAGGGTTTGTGATCTGAGCAATCCCAAAGCATCTTGAGCCATTCCAAAGGCAACCAATCAACTCAAAGGGGTCCATGTGTGTTCTTATATCATATTCCATCTCCTCAAAGTCAAAAATGCAGAGGAATCACAAGAGCTAGGGTTTGAGTGGATGCAGAGCCAGGTTGAACTGCACAGTTGACTGAAAATTAGGGTTTTGGTTTCAGAGGCCATAACTCCAACTTTTTTGGTCACTCTTGTTTTCATTGATCTCTATATGGTATAGGGAGTATACATATCAATTTTCATGAAGAAATTCCATGGGGAAGTCATCTGATCAAGGGTTGACTTTTCAGACAAGTCAGTGTAAAATCAGGGCATCTGAGGCCCCCAATGACCCAACCAATGGGTGATCTTCATCATTTTGAGTGTATATGATCTTTATTTGATCATGGAAGAAGGTTGAAGTTCATAGAAATCAAGAATTTAGGGTTTTTGCAAATGTTGACTTTTTGGGCATAGTTGACTTTTCAAGAATGCATCATTTTAGGTCATTTTTCAAGCCATGATTTTGGATCCAAAAATGCTTCAAATGGAAAAACTTTGGTCATGAAAGTTGTAGATCTCACCTTTCCCTTTCCAAAAAGTACAAGAGCATGATCTAATTCATCTTGGATCAAAAGTTATGGTTTGTTAAAGTTGGCAAAAATCACTAAATTTCAAGTTATGCACTAAATGGAAAACTTGCAAATTCATGTATCAAGCATTCTAGTGACTTCAAAGTGACTTCAAAACTTCATCACATGATCACATATGCCCTAAAAAACAGAATTGGCCCAAGGGATTCTTCTTTGTTTGCCTTGATTTTCAAAGTTCCATAAAGCATTTTTCACAAGAGTGCAAAAGGGGGATTCTTGGCAAAACCATTCTCCAAGGAATTATGTGGTCTCTAGCTGACTTTTAAACATTGCCATGACTAAAAGAAGTGTTATGCTACAAAATTCAGCAAGAAGATTCACATGTACTTAGCATAAACTCATAAGAAAACACAAGTTGTCAAGTTGCAAAAGCTAGCATAGCTTGTCATCCACATGCTGCAGACATTCTCAAGCCATCCAAGGGTTGTCCCTGACTCAAGCTGAAGCAAGACATGCCCTAACATAGCTGCTGCCATAGCCCATGCTGCAAGTACAACAACTTTTGACTTTTTGGCCAATTGCTCCATACTTTTCCCACAGTGCATGTCAAGTCTTCTGACTGGTTCCAATAGATTAGGGATAATGTATGGATCATAAAACACACCATTCACAAGGCAGAAACCTCCCACAATCCAGCATCCAAGAAATCTGACCAAAACTTCTCCTCTTCGAATCTTCACACACAACCATCAAACTTCATTTTTTTCCTTCACCAATAAGTCACAAATTGTCCCCAGAACAAAAGCCACCCCTCAAAGCAGCTTGAAACATCACATACAAAGGTCCCCATTTCTGCTACACCAGAGCTGAATCTTTCAAACCAGCCACTCCACAAGCTTTCTAAGCTTCATTCCATCCTCAGGAGGTTCAAGGAAGCAAGCTTGCGCAAGAGAAAAGCCCAGAAAGCTCATAAACAGAGAAGCTTCATCTCAGGTAACATGAAGAACTTTTTTCCCAGAAACTGATTTTTAAGTTCTTTTATGATGCTATGTCTTCTCCTGATCATGGATATGTGTTTATTTTTTGAAATAGTGAAGAAACCAGCATGTATGGTATCTCTGAACATTTACCCGTATTTTGTGTTTTGCTTCGATTCAAGCTTGTGAGTGAAAATAAATGAGTTTTGGGAGAGGGGTTAGGTTTGGATTGAGGAGAAGATCATTTTGGTGGAAGAAATTTGTTGATTGGTGACCTGTAGGAAAATCTAGGGTTTTGGCTGGCCGGAGAAGACGACCGGAAGTCTTCTCCGGCGGCCTGAAAGTCATTTAACCCTAATTATGTCATTAATTGAAGTTTGAATGTGGAGCGTAGATCAGGCTGACTTTGGTTGACTTGCGCGCAAACGTGTGGCCAGGATGCATCATTAAAACCCTAAGCATGTTTAATTAATTCAAAAACCTGATTAATTAGTTCATAAATAAGTTTAGCCAGATTTGAACCTGGGCCCTTGGATCTGGCGCGCAGTCAACCAGTCCAAGCCCAGATCAAATCCTGGCCATCCCTTGTGCATACTTCTCTTTATTTCAATTTTATTTTCATTTTTATTGCATTATTTTGTACGAATTAATTAAAATAGTAAAAATCATTTAAAAATTATGGAAATTTTTGTCAAAGTTTTCATTAATTTTTAAAACCCAAAAATATTTTTTATTTTATTTTTATCATTAAAAAAGTATTTTTAAATATTTAAAAGATTATTTTTAATTGATTAATGAAAATTAATTTATTAAAAATACTTTTAAGTATCTAAAAATCACCAAAAAATTCATGAAATGTTCTAAGACATTTAGAAACATTGTCCAACCTTCAAACCAAATTTCTTTTTTGATCTTGATGCATTTTGAGAATTTTTCATTGAATTAAATCATATTTTGTGCATTATTTTGATCATAAGTTCAAAAAATCATTTCTGCCTATTGGAGAAGGTTGAGACATTGATTCTTCTTGCATTGTTTTGTGTTTAGCATGTATTTTCATGGATAAAAAGGTCATTATTTGTTCTTGCATTTTCCATTTGTTTGGCATTTGTTTTGTTAAGAACCCTAAAAAACCCTAATAACTTGCAAAATTCATATCTTGAGGTTGGTTGAGAGTTGAGAGCTCCCCTTTGGGAAGTGGTTCATTATAGGTTTAGGGTTTCTTTGGGTACCATTTTCCATTTTTTATCTTGAGGTTTGCTTCTGTTTTGGGTTTTTGTTTGATGTTTGATCCATAAACCCTAATTTGGGCTTTCTTTTGCATCCTTCTTGCATTCTCTTGCATAACATGACTTGTCTTTGCATTTTGTGCATTCTTGTGATTCATTTGACATCTTAAGACATATAGGAAGCATCTTTGATCATTGCATCTCATATTTGCCATGTCATTTGTCTTGTATGATTCATAACATTTCATGTTTGTTCATGCTCCTTAACCTGCATCATTTGCATTCATAACCTTGTATGAACATCTCCTTGCCTTGCCTCATGTTTGCAACACCTCATAACATCATAATCATCATCAACATGCTTCTGGTTTTGCTTAGCATCATATCATTTCATCTCATCTTGCATTGCATTGCATTTTCTTTCTAACATTGCAGGTGGTAAGTAAACTTGAGAAGTGGATTTGCCTTCACTTCTCATACCTTTTCTTTTCATCTCTCTTGCATCCATTGCTGCATTTCTATTTGTGTTTGAGTTTGAGCTTTCTCATTCTTGCTTCTCCCACTTTCTTTCTTCAAGTGACTTGACTTCTTGAATGAAGCAAGTCACTTTGCTTCTCTTGATCCTGTTCATCTGCTTCCTGGTGGCTCCTTTGAAGATTGTTCTTGCAAGCCTCACAAACCTTAGGAACAACCAAGCATGATAATGAATTAGGGTTTTGATTAGTCTCCCCTCATAGTTTTACCTTTGTGTCTCTCTTTGAGTCTTCTCTTCTCATCTCATAATCAGGGACTAAACCCTAAAGGTTTTAAGACTTTGTGCTTAGGGTTATGCCTGCATCCTTCTCTTAGGATGGAGTGTATAACTTTAATCCTAAGTATTAAACCCTTAAGGTGTTTAAATCTCTTAATCAATTCACTTAATAATCATCAAGACATTACACTTGTAACTTGGGCCTTGCATTAGGGTTCTAATTCTTCCTTAAGTGGTTAAGAAGGACTAACCCTAGTGTTAATGGACAAGTCCCCCTCAAGTTGTCTTACAAATCATAAAAAACACTTCATCATCATACCATTAATCTAAACAAAATCCACTTAATAAAGGCTTGTTTTGTCATGGGTTTAATCCCTAATCATGGATTAAGTTGAGGAGTCTTCCTCAGCTTAAACACTCTCATCTATCATCCTTCTTTTAGGATGGTGTAATGGGTCTGTTTAATCTTTGATTATGGCTTAACCTCATTACTCAACACTAAACAAAATCACAAAAAACATCTAAATAATCACAAGTAGGTTAATGATCTTAATCCTACATCAAAAGGTGATTAAGTGTGAGAATCTGACTTCACACTTAAGGTATTCTCATTACCCCTAATCAGAGGGAAGATGTGATGAGTTTACTAACCCATTGGTTTAGACTTAAGCTCATTATCCTATGACAAACTCCAAAAGCAATAAAAGACTGAAAGCTCAAAAACAAACAATAGTCGTCTCCTTCAGGATTCTTTTCTCATCACCTTCATTCACAAACGAGAACTTGCTTCTTCCGTCTAATGCAAGACAGTTCGCACCTGAGCCAGACAGGTCATACACTTGAGCATAGACAAGCAAGCAGTTCACAAGTCAATTCATCTTTCAGTCTCTTTGGGTCGAACTACGGTGTTCTGACTTCCTCATTGCACGAGAGGATACGTAGGCATAACTTAACAGTTATCGAACAAAAGTCTCTGTATATTCCCCCTCCTTCCAGCATTATTCTTTAAGCCTCATGATCATGAGCAGTTCATCCTCAGTTCCTACACTGACACTGTATATATCACACTTCACACTCTTCCACACTGACACCTGTACATCTTTCCAGCTCTTTTACACACAAATTGCACTGACACTACCCCTTTAATACACAAATCTTTTAAGCGTGGATCCCGTCGAGTACGGCGGACAATCTGGGTGCTAATACCTTCCCAGGTTGTAACCAACCCCCTTTCTCAGTCTCTCTGGTTCGCAACCGTCTTATCCATCTTTTTCTAGGTCTATGCAGCATTGCCTTTCCTCCGGGATAAAAATGCCTAGCTGGCGACTCTATTCATCTCCAGTGAGTTCACGGTTGTGTGTTCTCACTGTCTCCCTCGCCGACCGTTCGCGTCTGTACCTTCATCTGAACCGGTTTCATTTGTCGGGAGCGACAGCTTGGCGACTCTGCTGGGGACCCTTATATTGCAACCAGGGCTTCTGGTTCTTTTTGTGGGTTCCTCCTAGCGCTTGTTTGATTTGTGTTTACTGGGGTGTTATGTGCTTGTTTGTGCTTGTATTTATTTTTGTTTATTGCTTTATGTACAGTTGCTTTACTGCTTTCTTTATTGCATTTATTTATATCATACTGTCATTGTTGCTGGCTGGATCTGGTTTTTCTTTGGTGGGTGGGTATTTCATTGAGAGTTAAGGTCCTATACCTGGGACCTGAGTGACACCTAGGCTAGAGTGAATCATATTCTTTCCCATTCCATTTCGGTCTGGTGCGGGAATATGAAACACGGTTCAGATATGGGTTTCTTCTTGAGAACTCTGTGTTGCAGATTTCCTGCAATGCTAGGGCTATCTGGGAAGCCTGCTAAGTCTGGATGACCTTTTAGTATTGACCTTCAGAAACTGGGGTGAATTAGAGGAGGAATTGTTATGGTTATTGTAAGCACTGTACCTCCGGGTTAGAAGTGTTTACACTTCTCATAACTGATCCAAGTCTGAGGATCCTTGTTCTAGATCATCACCTGTGAGGGGGTTGGGCTGTTTACAGGTTTGCAGGTACCTTGACCTCAGAATACCCTGTTACTTTGACTTTGTTAAGAATGCTCCATGTTGGATAGTTCTTGTGATTCTAAACCCTGGACATGTGGCTCTTTATTTGAGTCCCCCACCCTGGTTACTGGATTTTTAGACCTCTATCTGGAATTCTTGAACACACATGGATCTATACCAAGGCAGTTAATCAGATCCAGCTCAGTCACAAACCCTTGCATATCATTTGCATACATACTCATTGCATCATATTAACATTTGCTTATTTGTGTTTCAGGGTATCCACCTTCATCTTTGGTTTTGGTTTTGACCCCATCTGCTATATTGACCTATCTCCACCAGCACTTGCTTCAGTTTGTCAGCCATACTTCAGTTACTTGCACTAGCCAGCCAGTGGCCCACTCCTCAGCATCTTCATCAGCACTTATCCTACTCAGTCCTCAGCATCATGGCTCCAAAGAAAAGCAACATCACCTATCATTTCTTCCAACCAGACTTATCAGACATCAGGAGGATCCAAACCCTGATCACCCCAGATCACATTCCTTTGTTCAGGAAGCATTATGGAGATATACTTGACTTGGTCATGGATCTGGACCCATCTCAGAGGAGCCTCATCCACACTTGCATTCAGTTCTATGATCCCCCATTGAGATGTTTCACCTTTCAAGACTTTCAGTTGGGGCCTCTATTAGAAGAATACTCATCTTTGATTGGTTTGCCTATCAAGAGGGAAATCCCTTTCAATCCTGAGATGAATTTCCCAAGCAATGGAGAGGTAGCAAAAGCTTTGTATCTGGAGCCTGTTTTGATTGAACAGCATATGACCTCTAAAGCTGGAATCCCTGGTTTTCATCTTGACTTCCTGATTTCTCAAGCTAGTCTGAAGGCCTCCCTGGGGGAGTGGAAAGCTGTCTGTGCTCTGTTGGCCTTAAGTGTATATGGAATTGTGCTGTTTGCAGATGAGCCTCGATTCATCAGCAAGAATGCAATCCACTTGTTCATCCTGAAGAACCCTGTGCCAACTTTACTGGGTGATCTCTATTACTCAGTCCATCAGAGAAATGAGAAGCAGAAGGGAAGACTAGTGAGGATTTGTGCTCCATTATTTCATGCTTGGCTTCTCAGGCATCTACCCAGGACAGATGCATTTCTAAATCCTCATCAGCAAAGCAACTGGGCTAAGAGGCTCACTACTCTCACTTCAGCAGACATCAGATGGTGTACTCAGAGCACCAAGGGCAAAGATATAATCACCAGCTGTGGGCACTTTCCCAATGTTCCTTTAATAGGAGTTAAGGGAAGTATCAACTACAACCCTCTGCTGTTCAGGAGACAATTGGGCTATGCACTGGTCCACACTCCTAGGGAACAAGACCTGGTTGAGACCCTCTACTGTGAGAACAAGATTAGTCTGGCAACTGTTAGGCAGGCTGCCTGGGCCTGGGATCATGTTCAAACCAAGGGAATCACCATTCTGGGGAAGTGCAATAATGTGGCATCAGTCCAATATTATGAGTGGTCCCATGCTAGGGCCCAATTCTCTAGAATGCCCTTTACCATAGAAGGCATGCCTGAGTCATCTTCAGCACCACCCCCTGCCACTATCAGTTTGGAAGAGTTTGAAAGCTTGAAGGAAAGAAATGAGAAGTTAACTCAAGCCTTGCAGAAGACCCTCCGGGAGAGGAGTGAAGGTGTGAGGGAGATTGAGAGATTGGAGAAGTTGAGAGTGGAACACTTGACTAAAATTGAGAAGTCTGGAGATTATATCAACAAGTCTAAAGCTGGTGAACAGATTCTGAAGAATGCTTGTAAAGAAGCCCAGTTCCAGAGAGCGAGAACAGACTTGTATTTGAAGGAAAGTCAGGCCAGGTGGATCCGGATCACTGAGGCCCGTACTCTAGAAGACAAGAGAGTTCAGGACAAGATGGAGCAGATGGAAAAAGCCCTGGCAGCAGCCCAGGAGGAAATATCAGAGCTGAAAATCAAAGCAGGAGTGAAGAGGTCTAAGGACCAAAGTCAGAACAAGAAGTTGACTGCAGCTGTAGCAACGAGGAACCTTCTCATCAGAAGTCTCACGGAGCATCCGACTGATCCTGTGACCGAAGCACTTCTCAAGGAAGTTCGTGAGGATGAGTTTGGCCTTGGAGTTTGATCATTTGCTTGTTGTTGTTCCTTTTCCATGTACTTTTGCTTTTTTGATGTATTTTGACCCCTTTGAGGGCTTGTGTTGTAATTTGAACAATTTGTATTATTTCACCTTTGTAATATATTTGTTGGTTCACTTCAAAAGCAATTTCAACAGCAGCATCTTCAAGGGTCTGGAAGGGTCAAAACTGAAGGCCAAACCGGATACCTTGAGAACAAATAAGCATAACTGCATTGCATGCTAACCCCTTTTGTTTGTTTTGTAGGTTTTTTGTTTTGTTGTTGCTAACCTCTGTTGTGAATCTCAGGAATTATTGCTCGCCGCCGGGTATTTCCTCTCAACAGGCCTCACAGGTACCCAACTAGAAACAACCTTCCGGGAATTCAGATGGATCAGATGCAGCAGGACCTTACGGAGGTCAGAAACCAGATGGCCAACGAAAGGTTGGAGATGAGAACCCAGATAACACAATTCATGGAAGTGATGAACAATTTAGCTCAAAGCCAGGAGAGGCTCAGAGTTTTGGTAGAAGGAAGGAATCAAGAGGAGCCCCATGTGGGAACTGCTGGCACAAGTAACAACGAGAGGGTCCAACCTCATGTCAATCCCCCAGTTTTTGGACCCCATCTCCATCCAGAGGCCAACATCCCAGTCAACATTCAAGGGACAGCCACAGCAGCCAGAGTACTTCAAGAAGATCCTCAGGAGGACCAGTATACAGTAATGGGTGCCGGAGAGGAAACATATGATAGGCGATTGGAAGAGATAGCTGAGAAGTTGAGGTCCTTAGAATCTCAAAACTCTTTGGGGTTTGACGTCATGGACATGGGATTGGTAGACGGGGTCAGGATCCCCCATAAGTTCAAGCCTCCTTGTTTCGAAAAGTATAATGGGACTTCATGCCCCCGAACTCATTTGCAATCATTTCTGGGAAGGCTGAAGGCCTATACAATGGATGAGAAACTTTGGATGTTTTACTTCGAAGATAGCTTGACTGGGGCTTCTAGGGAATGGTATTCCCATCTGACAAGAGCAACTATAAGATGCTGGAAGGACCTGGCAGAAGCCTTCATCAGACAGTATCAGTATAATCTAGATATGGCACCCAACAGGACCCTCCTAATGGGAATGTCACAGTCTTCGAGGGAGAGCTTCAGAGAATATGCTCAAAGATGGAGACAGCTTGCTGCTGCTGTTCAACCACCAATGTCTGAGAGAGAAATGGCAGACATGTTTATGAACACTCTCCAGGGAACGTATATTGACAGGTTGGCTGCTTTCTCCTCCACTAGCTTCGCAGATGTTGTCATAGCTGGGGAGAGAATTGAAAGCCTGTTAAAAATGGGTAAGATCTCAGACAACGGTGCAAGCTCGTCCAGTAGTACAAGAAAGCCTTTTGCAGGCCCGAGAAGAACTGGCGAGACCAATGCCATTCACACCAACAGGGGTAGGCCCCAATATGTTCAGAGGTCAATAGCAGCAGTCACTATCCCTGCTCCGGCACATCCTCAGCCAGTCTATCAACCTCCTCAACAAAACTTCCAACAACAACCTCCGTATCAGCAGAATCAGTATCCTCCAAGGAGCTACAACAACAACAACTCCAACAACAACAATCAACAGAGGCCATTCCAACAAAGGCCATCCCAAGCTAACCGAGTGATCGACCCGATCCCAATGCCGTATGCTGCCTTGCTGCCACAACTTCTGAAACTCAACCTAGTTGAGCTAAGAACGTTGGCACCTCCGGATCCCAACAGTCTACCAAGGAATTATGACCCCAATGCTAGGTGTGCTTTTCACTCGAACGCACCTGGTCACAGTACAGAAAAATGCAGGGCTCTGCATATGAAGGTACAAGACTTGGTAGACTCCAAGGCTCTGAATTTTGCACCTCCGCCCAATGTCAATAAAAACCCTATGCCAAACCATGGTGGTCCCCGAATTAATGCTATTGAAGAAGACCAACCGTCTTATTTAATAACCAGTGTGGATCAGATCAGGACACCATTGGTGGAAATCAAAGCTCAACTCCGTGAAAGCAATATATTTCCGGGGTGTGAACTAGGGTGTCCCTACTGCAATATTTCATGGAATGGGTGCGAGGACCTGAGGAATGGCATTGACAGCCTTATTCAGAGTGGCCTGCTACAGATCACTACATCATTCCCAACAAATCCGGCAATTTCATCAACAACGGTTTCAGAACCTCCTACAACTACAACAACTAATGTTCCCGACAATTCATCAGCACCATCAACCAGTACTTCACTTGTCCTTCCAAATGATCAGACCTCAACAGTTTCTCCTGTTACAACTTCAGCTTCATTCCATTTCGAATCTCCAACAACAACAGCAACAGTCCTTCCAACAGTACCTCCTACAACACCAGCAATCAATCACGAAGATGTCTCTACTGTTACCATATTCTACGATCCTGAAAATAATTCCTCCTACCATTCAGAAGGTGCTGCTCCCACCAGAGCACCAGTTACAATCTTCTATGATCCACACACAATTACAGTCCCTTCAGCAGCAGCAATCAGTCCAGTCACTGTCACGGTGCCTGGACCAGTACCATATGAAAGCAATAGGGCCATCCCTTGGCACTATGGCTCTGACGTGTATTGCGAAGGAAAAAGAATCACTCTGGAAACATCAACACCTGCACCACAAGTAGATAATGTGGGGGGAGGCGGAGGCTTCACTCGAAGCGGACGTCTCTTTGCTTCACAAGTTCAAAGACCTACTGCCGAAGCAGAAGCTGCTGCCAAGGCAAAAGGAAAAGGCCCGGTGCAGGAAGATCCAGCTGCCAAAGAAGCCCTGAAAACTCCATTTGACCAGGAAGTTGATGAGTTTATGCGGATCATCAAAAGGAGTGATTATAAAATTGTGGATCAGCTTCACCAGACGCCATCCAAAATCTCTATCCTCTCACTGCTTATGTGCTCCGAAGCCCATCGGAATGCACTACTTAAAGTCCTGCACGCAGCTTACGTGCCTGAGGAGATTACTGTCAACCAATTGGAAACCGTGGTTGGAAATGTTACTGCTAGCAATGGGCTAGGGTTTACCAATTCTGACTTGACAGCGGATGGCCGCAACCACAACAAAGCCTTGCACATAACCCTGGAATGCAAAGGAGCTGTCCTTTCTCATGTGCTGGTGGACACAGGTTCTTCCCTGAATGTCTTACCAAAGAAGGCTCTGGTGAAGCTTGAATATGATGGATTGGCATTGAGACCCAGCAACCTGGTAGTAAGAGCCTTTGATGGTTCTAAGAGATCGGTTCTGGGAGAGATTGAGCTGCCTGTGACAATTGGCCCACAGACTTTTAAAACTATCTTTTATGTGATGGACATTCAGCCCGCCTACAGCTGTTTGTTGGGTAGACCCTGGATTCACGCCGCTGGCGCAATAACGTCTACCCTTCACCAAAAGTTAAAATTTGAGTGGGAAGGTCAAGTTGTCACAATCTGTGGAGAGGAGGACATTTTTGTCAGCCACCTGGCAACCTATAAGTACATTGAAATGGATGGAGAGATCCATGAAGCTTTGAATGTGAATGAAGCATCTGCTGTATCTGGTATCTCCATGTCATCTTACCAACAAGCCCGGAAGGTTGTTGAAGAAGGAACTGCCCTAGGCTGGGGCAAGGTCTTAGCTGTGGAGGAGAAGAAGGACAAATTTGGGTTGTGTCGCTCCCGAAGATTTGCATCCCGGTATAAGCGCGAACGGTCGGCGAAGGGAACAGTGAGAACACACAGCCGTGAACTCACTGGAGATGAAAAGAGTCGCCAGCTAGGCATTTTTATCCCGGAGGAAAGGCAATGCTGCATAGACCTGGAAAGAGATGGATAAGACGGTTGCGAACCAGAGAGACTGAGAAAGGGGGTTGGTTACAACCTGGGAAGGTATTAGCACCCAGATTGTCCGTCGTACTCGACGGGATCCACGCTTAAAAGATTTGTGTTATAAAGGGGTAGTGTCAGTGCAATCTGTGTGTAAAATAGCTGGAAAAGAATGTACAGGTGTCAGTGTATGAGAAGTGAAGTGTGATATATATACAGTGTCAGTGTGAGACCAGGAATGAAATGCTCATGATAATGAGGCTAAAAGAAATGAGCTGGAAGGAGGGGGGATGTACAGAGACTTTTGTTCGATAACTGTTAAGTTATGCCTACGTATCCTCTCGTGCAATGAGGAAGTCAGAACACCGTAGTTCGACCCAAAGAGACTGAAAGATGAATTGACTTGTGAACTGCTTGCTTGCCTATGCTCAAGTGTATGATCTGTCTGGCACAGATGCAAACTGTCTTGCATTAGACGGAAGAAGCAAGTTCTCGTTTGTGAATGAAGATGATGAGAAAAGAATCCCGAAGGAGACGATTATTGTTTGTTTTTGAGTTTTCAGTCTTTTATTTCTTTTTGGATTTTTGTCATAAGAAAATGAGCTTAAGCCTAAACCAATGGATTTAGTAAACTCATCACATCTTCCCTCTGATTAGGGGTAATGAGAATACCTTAAGTGTGAAGTCAGATTCTCACACTTAATCACCTTTTGATGTAGGATTAAGATCATTAACCTACTTGTGATTATTTAGATGTTTTTGGTGTTTTTTGTTTAATGTTGAGTAATGAGGTTAAGCCATAATCAAGGATTAAACAGACTCATTACACCATCCTAAAAGAAGGATAATAGATGAGAATGTTTAAGCTGAGGAAGACTCCTCAACTTAATCCATGATTAGGGATTAAACCCATGAAAAAACAAGGCCTTTATTAAGTGGATTTTAGTTAATGATAAGATGATGAAGTGATTTTTATGGTTTGTAAGACAACTTGAGGGGGACTTGTCCATTAACACTAGGGTTAGTCCTTCTTAACCATTTAAGGAAGAATTAGAACCCTGATGCAAGGCCCAAGTTACAAGTGATGTCTTGATGATTATTAGATGAATTGATTAAGAGATTTAAACACCTTAAGGGTTCAAGACTTAGGATTAAAGTTATACACTCCATCCTAAGAGAAGGATGCAGGCATAAGCTTAATCACAAAGTCTTAAAGCCTTTAGGGTTTAGTCCCTGATTATGAGGTGAGAAGAGAGGACTCAAAGAGAGACACAAAGGTAAAACTATGGGGGGACTAATCAAAACCCTAATTCATTATCATGCTTGGTTGTTCCTAAGGTTTGTGAGGTTTCACCAAGAAGATCTTCAGAGGAACCACCAGGAAGCAGATGAACAGGATCAAGAGAAGCAAAGTGACTTGCTTCATTCAAGAAGTCAAGTCACTTGAAGAAAGAAAGTGGGAGAAGCAAGAATGAGCAAGCTCAATCTCAAACACAAATAGAAATGCAGCAATGGATGCAAGAGAGATGAAAAGAAAAGGTATGAGAAGTGAAGGCAAATCCACTTCTCAAGTTTACTTACCACCTGAAATGTTAGAAAGAAATGCAATGCAATGCAAGATGAGATGAAATGATATGATGCAAAGCAAGACCAGAAGCATGGTGATGATGAAAATGATGTTATGAGGTGCTGCAAACATGAGGCAAGACAATGGGGATGCTCATACAAGATTATGAATGCAAATGGTACAAGCTTAGAAGCATGGATACACATGAAAAGTTATGAAACATACAAGACAAATGACATGGCAAATATGTAATGCAATGATCAAATATGCTTCCTACATGTCTTGATATGTCAAATGAATCATAAACATGCACAAAATGCAAAGACAAGTCATGTTATGCAAGGAAATGCAAGAAGGGTGCAAATGAAAGCCCAAATTAGGGTTCATGGATCAAACATCAAACACAAACCCAAAACAGAAGCAAACCTCAAGATAAAAAATGGAAAATGGTACCCAAAGAAACCCTAAACCTATAATGAACCACTGCCCAAAGGGGAGCTCTCAACTCTCAACCAAACTCAAGATATGAATTTTCTAAGTTATTAGGGTTTTTTAGGGTTCTTAACAAAACAAATGCCAATCAATTTGAAAATGCAAGAACAATTCATGGCCTTTTTATCCTAGGAACTACATGCAAAACAAAAGACAATGCAAGAAGAATCAATGTCTCAACCTTCACCAATTGGCAGAAATGAATTTTTGAATCCATGATCAAAATAATGCATAAAAAATGATTTAATTCAATGAAAAATTCTTAAAATGCATCAAGATCAAAAAAGAAATTTGGTTTGAAAGTTGGACAATGTTTCTAAATGTCTTAGAACATTTCATGAATTTTTTTGTAATTTTTAAATACCTAAAAGTATTTTTAATTAATTAATTCCCATTAATCAATTAAAAATAATCTTTTAAATATTTAAAAATACTTTTTTAATGATAAAAATAAAATAAAAAATGTTTTTGTGTCATAAAAATTAATGAAACTCAGGATAAAAAATTTCATAATTTTTAAACAAATTTTGCTATTTTAAATAAATTGTGCAAAATAAAAGAAAAGAAATGAAATGAAAATTGAGATAAATGGAAGTAATCAAAAGGAGAGGCTGAGATTGATTCTGGGCTTCACAAGGTTTGACTGGGCGCGCATCTGGACGGCCCAGATTCAAACTTCCCTAATTTTAATTAATTAAATATTAATCCACAATTATTAACTAATGACATGATCCAGACCACACAAACGCGCGCGGGAAGCCTGATCCAAGGGTCCACGTTTAAAACTTGCCCTAACCCTAATTTAATGACTAATGACTTTCAGGTGGCCGGAAGTGACCTCCGGTCATCTTCTCCGGCCACACTCTCCCCTGAGAATCTCAATCTCACTCCCTAGGTATCTAAAACACAATCTTTCTGCCCAGAATTCATCCCCAAGCAGCATACAACATGAATCAACAAACAAAATGCATTTATTTTTCGTATTCAGGCTGAATCGAATCAAAAGGGATTTAGGTCAAAAGATTTCAGAGACATCATACATGCTCAAAACTCAATGATTTTCGAAACCAAACATACCATCATGATCAGTGGAACATAGAGAACCAATTAAGAACTTAAAAAACAACTCCTGGGAAAAAAGTTCATGAAGCTCACCTGAACTGGAGCTCTGATCTCTGGCACTTTCTGGCTAGTTTCTTGGCTCAAACAAGTCACAATGATCCCCCTTTGAAGCTTTGGATGCTTGGTTAGAGTTTAGAAAGCCTCCTGAGTAAGTTTGCAGAAGCTCTGACCAAGGAAGTGTGAAAATCGTATTTGAGTTGTGGAGGGTTTCAGGCCAAAGTAATGAGTGGTTTCTGGTCAGTGAAGCAAGGTGAGTTGATGTGTGGAATTTGTTTGAGTGTTTATGGCTTGTAGAAGCAGATTCGAAGGCTTTTGCTTTATGGAGTGAAAATGGTGAAATGGAGTTAGGGCTTGTTTCAGGCCTGGTTCTTTGTTGCTTTGTGCTTAATGAGGCATGGTGAGTTGATGTGTGGGAATGGTTTGGATGTTTGTGAGCTGTGAAAACAAATTCGAAGGAAAATGCAAAGTGGTGTGTTTTGGTGTATGTGATGGTATAGAGTGTTTCAGCCTTGCTTCCTTTATGAAATGGCTTGCAAATGGATAGTATATTTTAATCCAAGTGGCCAGAGGATGTGACATGGCCTGTGGTGATTGGGATGTTTACTTTTGCAAAATGTCAACTTGGTTGTAAGAGAGGCATGGGCTTGGTTCTAGCTTGGTACAAGGGCTAGGGCTGGCGCAGCATGGTGTGGTGAGAGACTATGGCTGGTTCAAAGGCCAAGGCAGCAAGTTGTAGGAAGCATCATGATGGTTTTGCAACTTGGTTACCTTTTGGTTCATATGGAAAAATCTTGTTGAATAAGCCATGAAACATGAGGCACCTTGGTTCAAATCTGACTTTTAGAAGTTACATGATCATGTTAAGTGCATTAGAAGCCCATATGGTGACTGAATTGGCCTTGAAAGGAGAATTTGCAATTTTTGCCTTTGGTGCATAACTTGAAAATCAATGATTTTTGCTAACTTTGCCACACCATAACTTTTAATCCAAAAGGAATTTGATCATGTTCTTGTACTTTTTGAAAAGGGAAAGATGAGATCTACAACTTTCATGACCAAAGTTTTTCCATTTGAAGCATTTTTGGATCAAGAATCAAGGCTTGAAAAATGACCTAAAATGAAGCATTCTTGAAAAGTCAACTATGCCCAAAAAGTCAACATTTGCAAAAACCCTAAATTCTTGATTTTTATGAACTTCAACCTTCTTCCATGATCAAATAAAGATCATATACACTCAAAATGATGAAGATCACCCATTGGTTGGGTCATTGGGGGCCTCAGATGCCCTGATTTTGCACTGACTTGTCTGAAAAGTCAACTCTTGATCGGATGACTTCCCCATGGAATTTCTTCATGAAAATTGATATGTATACTCCCTATACCATATAGAGATCAATGGAAACAAGAATGACCAAAAAATTTGGAGTTATGGCCTTTGAAACCAAAACCCTAATTTCAGGTCATCTGTGCAGTTCAACCTGGCTCTGCATCCACTCAAACCCTAGCTCTTGTGATTCCTCTGCATTTTTGACTTTGAGGAGATGAAATATGATATAAGAACACACATGGACCACTTTGAATTGATTGGTAGCCTTTGGAATGGCTCAAGATGCTTTGGGATTGCTCAGATCACAAACCCTATGTGCAGATGCCTTAGAAACTATCCAGTGAATCAAAAAAATGAGATGTGAGATGATATGTTTGTGTTTATGCATATGAGAATGATCACAAGCCATGGTGTGAATGAGTGAGGGCAAATTTGGGGCGTTTACAGCTGCCCCTATTCAAACATGAGTTAGCTGTGCAGGATGTAAGCGACGGCTTAACAAGCAAACAAGATAACTTGTGGTTGAATACCAAAGACAGTCCAAAATTTGCACTCACAGAATGAAGAAGAAAAGGGATATAGATTGTAAAGGCAAAATAAAGTATATTGTAAAGTGTAGGCGACGGAGGACGACCGTCGAGCAGAGGACGACTGCTGGGTAAAGAGCGATGACGGGGACGGCCGACATGCTGGGGAGAGTGTAGAAAAATAAAGCAATGACGGGGACGGCCGACATGCTGGGAAAGTGCTGAAAATAATGCAATGACGGGGACGGCCGACATGCTGGGGATAAACGGTAAAGCTAAGACGGGGACGGCCGACTAGCTGGGAAAATAAAAATCATGATGGGGACGGCCATCACGATAAAACTGTAAAATTTCTGAGGATTAATGAAACATGACGGGGACGGCCATCAAGTTCATAAAGGTAAAGTAACCAACGATGGGGACGGCCATCGGGTTAAAAAGGAAAAGGGACCACGACGGGGACGGCCATCGGGTTAAAGAATAAATGAAATAAACAGATGATGGGGTACGGCCATCAAAAGTGAAGGACGATCACCTAGCAGGGGACGGCTGCTCTGTTGGGTAAAAAAGGAAAAATGATGGGGACGGCCATCAAAGGTGGAGGACGACCACCTGGCAGGGTACGGCTGCCGAAAATATCAACGATGGGGACGGCCATCGGATAGAAAAGGTCAACGATGGGGACGGCCATCGGACGAGCAAGATGGAGGACGACCATCAAGAAGTGGAGGACGACCACTCAGCAGGGGACGGCTGCTCTCGAGGTTTGTCATAACACAGGACGAGTGTTAGATAACCAAAATCAACAATGGGGACGGCCATTGGACAAAGTTGATGAAGGACGATCATCAAAAGGTGGAGGACGACCACCTAGCAGGGGACGGCTGCTAAAAACAACGATGGGGACGGCCATCGGATGAGCATGATGGAGGACGACCATCAAGAAGTGGAGGACGACCACTCAGCAGGGTACGGCTGCTCTCAAAGGTATCATAACACAGGACGAGTGTTAGATAAAAAGAAAATTTGTTGGCAATCTACTGGGGAGATAGTAAACACGGACGAGCGTTTACATCCAAGAAACAAAAGGTATAAGTGTTTGGTATTGTGTATAGATTAAAGATGCGGACGAGCATCCTTAAGACTATGATACGGACGAGTATTATGTAGAAACAAACTGACACATGTTCAGAGATGATGATACGGACGGGTATCAACCGGTTAACAAAGAACACGGACGAGTGTTGCATCCGAAGGGACTCTTCTGGGGAATAATAGACACGGACGAGTATCTATGTTCAAGAAGACATAAGTATTTGACACGGTGTATGGATTAAAGATGCGGACGAGCATCCCTAAGACTATGATACGGACGAGTATCATGTAGAAACAAACACTAGACGCAACGTTCTGAGATGATGGTACGGACGAGTACCAACTGGTTAACAAAGAACAAGGACTACTATCGAATCTGTGGGGATATGAGTGATGATGTATACAAGATACGGACGAGTATCTGTATAAGCGTACCATGAGTAGTGAGTATTGTATTGATGAGTGTTTTAACTGCTGGGGGGAGTGACACGGACGAGTGTCAAGAGAGAAAAGTATAATATTAACAAGTGTGTGGGTTGATGAAAGTGTACGCGACTGCGCTGGGGATATGACACGGACGGGTGTCAAAAAGGGTGTATATACAAGTACATGTGAGTGCAAAGAGGATGTCTTTGGCTTTCCGCTGGTGATTTGACACGGACGGGTGTCAGGAAGTGTATATATTGGTGATTTTGTTTGTAAAGATGTTTAGGCGACTTTACTGGGGAAAGATGACACGGGCGGGTGCCAAAAGGTATATATACTGGTGTTTGTGATTTGAAAGGCAGCTGCTTTTGCCGGGGACTCTGGTGGGGATTTCTGTACAGTGATGATGAACGGTTTATTATTCACAGGCGTTCTATTCACAACATGACTTATGATTATGCTATGCATTTGATTTTTGCCGTGATGCTCCGTATTAGACGGAATGCTACGCTCTGGGGGGTGAATATGATGCGGATGCCATGATTATGCAAAGAGGCGCAGATCCGGGATTCGGATCCCATTGCTGCGAAGATCTCTGGTCGATCTGCTTGAAATGGACGTCCCAGCTGGGGATGAGATCACTGGTAGATCTAATGATGCATCTGCTTGGGGATATAGGTCACTGATAGACATATCCTTATAAATGAGAAACCCAGCTGGGGTTTGTAGAAGCTTCCTGTACTCTGTTGTGATCTCTTCATGCCTTGCTCTTCTGGATAGAGGCTGAAGATTCTGTGGGGAGATGATTCCCTGACTTCTGTATTCTGTTGAGGAAGAATGGTTGGCACTACAGCTGGGGAATGCTGTTGATAACTCAGCTGGGGAGAGTAATGAGAGGCAACTCGGCTGGCGAGAAAACATCCTGAGTGTTAAACCTGTTAGTTGATTTGGCAACTTTGCTGGGGGAAGCAATGGGGAGCAACTCAGCTGGGGATAGAGCATTTCGGATGCTGAGATTGAGTGTATGTTGATTTGGCAGCTCCGCTGGGGAAATGGGCACCTTCTAGTGCCATGTGGAAGATAGACCGAGTTGATAATGATTTGCCAGCTTGCTAAGACGTAACTTGCATGCCCCAGGTTGCATTCTGGATACCTGCAAACCTGCAAAGGTAAAGAAACGTACAAAAGGTCCCGAGGTATCCCTCACTGGATTCCGTCATAGGAGTTAAGTACTTTCGAGAATAATCACATTCCCTGTAAGCATGTGTTTTTATTTTTAGAGAAAGGCATCTGTACTTATGCAATTGTATTTTTAGAGATATCAGACAACTCTTTGCAAAACATAAATGTAAAAGACGAAACATGACTGAAAATCTGATTTTATTAATTCATGTGCCCTGAATTGGCAAGATACAGTCAAGGAAACAAATCTCCTGAAATGAGGAGATTGTTACAAATTGAGAAACAAAATGCTGGCGATGTTGACGACGCTTTCAAGGAGCTTCCTCTTCTGCTATGACTCGTATGACAATGACGTTCTTCTCGTCTCGCTTTCTGGAGAGAGTTGATTCTGATTGAAGCTTGATCCTTTGAAGCTTACCAAGTTGTAGGTGATACAGACGAATTCAGAATGCAGTTGTTCGCTTATTCCCTTGTTTTGCATGGATCGCCCTTTCGGGTTTTCAATCCATCGGGATACCCATTTTTGCCTGAGCTGTCCAATGCGGCTTTTTCAACTCAGCGGGTGTACATTTTTTGTTTATTTTCCCTTACTTTTGCCCGAGTCTTTTATTCTGTTTTTGACTCGCCGGGATGCCCTATTTTTGCC
This sequence comes from Lathyrus aphaca, assembly GCA_963966055.1. Lineage (NCBI taxonomy): Eukaryota > Viridiplantae > Streptophyta > Magnoliopsida > Fabales > Fabaceae > Lathyrus > Lathyrus aphaca. Next base: position 64,490,825 of record OZ014520.1, on the reverse strand, counting down.
TGGACTTACATTCTGTTTTTATGTCCAGCGGGTCATTTTATGCGAAGTATTTTTTAACTGCATCTGAATTCACAGGGGATGGGAAATCTTCATCATCCATGGTGCTGAGCATCAGCGCTCCACCAGAGAAAACTTTCTTTACAACGAATGGTCCTTCATAATTTGGAGTCCATTTGCCCCTGTGGTTTGTATGAGGAGGGAGGATTCTTTTCAGCACAAGATCTCCTACTTGGTACTCTCGGTGCCTGACTTTCTGATCGAAGGCCTTCTTCATTCTCTTCTGATATAACTGTCCATGGCAGATTGCAGCCAATCTCTTCTCTTCGATCAGACTCAGTTGTTCATATTGGGACCGAACCCACTCTGCTTCACTTAGTTTAACATCCATTAACACCCGCAGAGAGGGTAGTTCAACTTCAACAGGTAGGACTGCTTCCATACCATATACAAGCTGATACGGTGTTGCCCCAGTGGATGTTCTGATTGATGTGCGGTACCCATGCAAGGCGAACGGTAGTATTTCATGCCAGTCTTTGTAAGTGACTACCATCTTCTGTACAATCTTCTTAATATTCTTATTAGCCGCCTCAACAGCACCATTCATCTTTGGTCTGTAAGGAGAAGAATTGTGGTGTTGGATCTTGAAGTCCCGGCATAACTCTGTCATCATTTTGTTGTTTAGATTGGAACCATTATCAGTAATGATTCGCTCGGGAACTCCATATCGACAGATGATATCTCTCTTCAGAAATCTGGCTACCACTTGTCTTGTAACGTTTGCATATGAGGCTGCTTCAACCCACTTGGTGAAATAGTCAATGGCGACCAGGATGAATCTGTGACCATTTGAAGCAGTTGGCTCAATCTTGCCAATCATATCAATGCCCCACATGGCAAAGGGCCATGGTGAAGACATGATATTCAAAGGATTGGGAGGCACATGCACCTTATCCGCATAGATCTGGCATTTATGGCATTTCCTGGCGTAAGCACAACAGTCTGCATCCATCGTGATCCAGTAATAGCCTGATCTTAACAACTTCTTAGCCATTGCATGTCCTCCAGCATGGGTACCAAAGGAGCCTTCGTGCACTTCATGCATCAATAAATCTGCTTCCGTCTTATCCACACATCTGAGGAGTACCATGTCAAAGTTCCTCTTGTATAAAGACCCATCAGCGTTCAGAAAGAAACTACCAGCAAGCCTTCTCAAAGTCTTCTTATCATTGGAAGATGCCCCAGGTGGGTATGTCTGATCCTCCAAGAAGCACTTAATGTCGTGGAACCAAGGCTTATCATCTTTTACAACATCCGCTGCAAATACATATGCTGGTCTATCAAGTCTTGATACTGAAATCTGAGGTACAAAGTTAGCAGCTTGAACTTTGATCATGGATGAAATGGTAGCAAGAGCATCTGCAAACTGATTCTCATCCCGAGGGATATACTCAAGCTTGACTGTTGTGAAGAAAGTCAATAACCTCCTTGTATAATCCCTGTAAGGTATCAGATGATCTTGGTGGGTGTACCATTTCCCGTTGGTTTGATTGACTACCAAAGCTGAATCTCCGAATACGGTCAATGTCTTGATCCTGAGGTCAATGGCTTCCTCAAGACCCATAATGCAAGCTTCGTATTCAGCTTCGTTGTTAGTGCAGTTGAAAGTGAGTTTTGCCGAGAAAGGCATGTGAACTCCTTTTGGTGTAATGAGTACTGCACCAACACCCCGGCCATTCATGTTAACAGCCCCATCAAACATCATAGTCCATTCTTCCTCCGGGTCAGGCCCTTCAGTGTGAATAGGCTCTTCGTGATCTTTTGCTTTAATGAACATGATGTCTTCATCAGGGAAGTCAAACCTCATTGGCTGGTAATCATCAATGGGTTGCTCAGCAAGATATTCAGATAGTACACTGCCCTTGATGGCTTTCTGAGAGGTGTACTGTATGTCGTATTCTGTGAGAATCATCTGCCATCTTGCAACCCGTCCGGTAAGAGCTGGCTTCTCGAAAATGTACTTAACTGGATCCATTTTTGAGATTAATAAGGTAGTGTGGGTCAACATATACTGTCTCAGTCGGCGAGCAGCCCACGCTAAAGCACAGCAAGTTTTCTCGAGCAGTGAATAACGTTGTTCACAGTCGGTAAACTTTTTGCTTAGGTAGTATATTGCATACTCTTTTCGACCAGACTCGTCATGCTGGCCCAACACACACCCCATCGACTCTTCTAATACTGTCAAGTACATTATCAGAGGTCTTCCTTCAACTGGAGGCATAAGGATTGGAGGTTCTTGCAGATATTCCTTGATCTTGTCAAAAGCCTTCTGGCAGTCTTCGTTCCACCTGACCGTTTGTTCCTTTCTTAACAGCTTGAACAAAGGTTCACAGGTTGCTGTAAGGTGAGATATGAACCTTGAAATGTAGTTCAATCGACCTAAGAACCCTCGAACTTCTTTCTCAGTTTTCGGTGCAGGCATCTCTTGAATAGCTTTGACTTTATCAGGGTCCACTTCAATCCCTTTCTCGCTTACAATAAATCCCAGCAGCTTACCGGATCGCACCCCGAATGTGCACTTGTTGGGGTTCAGCTTCAATTGGTACTTCCTCAGACGCTTGAATAACTTGAGCAGATTCACCAGGTGATCTTCCTCTGTAAGGGACTTGGCGATCATATCATCCACATAACATTCTATTTCCTTGTGGATCATATCGTGGAACAATGTCACCATAGCCCGTTGATATGTGGCACCAGCATTCTTCAGTCCGAATGGCATCACTTTGTAACAGAACGTGCCCCAAGGTGTGATGAATGTTGTCTTCTCCATGTCTTCAGGTGACATCTTGATCTGATTATATCCTGAAAATCCATCCATGAAGGAGAATACCGAGAACTGAGCCGTGTTATCCACCAACACGTCAATGTGAGGTAATGGGAAATCATCCTTCGGGCTGGCTCTGTTCAGATCCCGGTAATCAACACACATTCTTACTTTGCTGTCCTTCTTAGGCACAGGTACTATGTTAGCAACCCACGGCGGGTAGCTAGTCACAGCAAGGAACCCGGCATCCCATTGCTTTTGTACCTCTTCCTTGATTTTCATAGCCATGTCTGGGCGAGTTCGGCGCAACTTCTGTTTGACTGGCGGGCATTCTTCCCTCAGAGGCAGCTTGTGCACAACAATATCGGTGTCCAACCCTGGCATGTCTTGATACGACCAAGCAAACACATCAACATACTCTTGAAGCAGATCTATCAGTTGTCTCTTCACTGAGTCTTGCAGGCAGGCCCCTATTTTAACCTCTTTCACGTCCTTGTCAGTACCAAGATTAATCACTTCAACCTCCCCCTGGTGAGGAGTAATGACCTTCTCCTCCTGTCTTAACAACCTGGCCAGCTCTTCAGGAAGCTCATATTCTTCTTCAACCCCTTCATCAGCTTGATTGATCGGATTGTCAAAGTCATATGATGTCATAGCCGTGCTGTTGTCAGTGCTGTCTGGGAGGCACTCTCTGCAAGGGTTAAGTTGGTTCATTTTAGTGATTGATTTTAATCTTGCTTTAGAAAAAGGTGAAATGAAGTTATCATTTTGAAAACACCGCCATTTATTTTTGTACAAAAAGAAAAAATGGAAAAACAGTGAGCAGAAAAGGAAAAGACTTGTTTGCAAAAAGATGTCTGATATTTCATTAATTTAATCTTGTTTGCACAAAAGTACAGATGGCCCTGGTTACAAAATGATTCTTGTCATCTTGGGCAAGATGCAAGACTTGGATGCATGCTATAAAAAATACAGGAAATAATAATTACTCTACATGAGTAACTCTTATAATTTCCTGGGAAGACCAGTTCGAGACACTGCTCCCCGGGATCTTTGGACGAATCCAATTCTCCAGATTGCGCTCCTCTTCCAGCTCGTCTTCCAAACAGTTGATAGCATCAGGGGTAAGCATCCCCCCACTGACAAAACCAGGCTCTGCAGCAGCCTTTGCTTGATGTTGAGTTGGTTTGTAACCCAACCCAAATTTGTCCTTCTTTTCCTCCACAGCTAAGACCTTGCCCCAGCCTAGGGCAGTTCCTTCTTCAACAACCTTCCGGGCTTGTTGGTATGATGACATTGGGGTACCAGATACAGCAGATGCTTCATTCACATTCAAAGCTTCAAACCCCTGGCTCATTGTTTCATGGATCTCTCCATCCATTTCAATGTACTTATAGGTTGCCAGGTGGCTGACAAAAATGTCCTCCTCTCCACAGATTGTGACAACTTGGCCTTCCCACTCAAATTTTAACTTTTGGTGAAGGGTAGACGTTATTGCGCCGGCGGCGTGAATCCAGGGTCTACCTAACAAACAGCTGTAGGCGGGCTGAATGTCCATCACATAAAAGATAGTTTTAAAGGTCTGCGGGCCAATTGTCACAGGCAGCTCAATCTCTCCCAGAACCGATCTCTTAGAACCATCAAAGGCTCTTACTACCAGGTTGCTGGGTCTCAATGCCAGTCCATCATATTCAAGCTTCACCAGAGCCTTCTTTGGTAAGACATTCAGGGAAGAACCTGTGTCCACCAGCACATGAGAAAGGACAGCTCCTTTGCATTCCAGGGTTATGTGCAAGGCTTTGTTGTGGTTGCGGCCATCCGCTGTCAAGTCAGAATTGGTAAACCCTAGCCCATTGCTAGCAGTAACATTTCCAACCACGGTTTCCAATTGGTTGACAGTAATCTCCTCAGGCACGTAAGCTGCGTGCAGGACTTTAAGTAGTGCATTCCGATGGGCTTCGGAGCACATAAGCAGTGAGAGGATAGAGATTTTGGATGGCGTCTGGTGAAGCTGATCCACAATTTTATAATCACTCTTTTTGATGATTCGCATAAACTCATCAACTTCCTGATCAAATGGAGTCTTCAGGGCTTCTTTGACAGCTGGATCTTCCTGCACCGGGCTCTTTCCTTTTGCCTTGGCAGCAGCTTCTGCTTCGGCAGTAGGTCTTTGAACTTGTGAAGCGAAGAGACGTCCGCTTCGAGTGAAGCCTCCGCCTCCCCCCACATTATCTACTTGTGGTGCAGGTGTTGATGTTTCAAGAGTGATTCTTTTCCCTTCACAGTACACGTCAGAGCCATAGTGCCAAGGGATGGCCCTATTGCTTTCATATGGTACCGGTCCAGGCACCGTGACAGTGACTGGACTGATTGCTGCTGCTGAAGGGACTGTAATTGTTTGTGGATCATAAAAGATTGTAACTGGTGCTCTGGCGGGAGCAGCACCTTCTGAATGGTAGGCAGAATTATTTTCAGGATCGTAGAATATGGTAACAGTGGAGACATCTTCATGATTGATTGCTGGTGTTGTAGGAGGTTCTGTTGGAAGGACTGTTGTTGTTGCTGATGGAGAGTCGAAATGGAATGAAGCTGAAGTTGTAGCAGGAGAAACTGTTGTAAACTGATCATTTGGAAGGACAGGTGAAGTACTTGTTGATGGTGCTGATGAATTGTTGGGAACAATAGTTGCTGCAGTTGTAGGAGGTTCTGAAACCGTTGTTGATGAAGTTGCTGGATTTGTCGGAAATGATGTAGTGATCTGTAGCAGGCCACTCTGAATAAGGCTGTCAATGCCATTCCTCAGGTCTTCACACCCATTCCAAGAAATATTGCAGTATGGGCACCCTAGTTCACACCCCGGAAATATCTGGTTTTCACGGAGTTGAGCTTTGATTTCCACCAATGGTGTCCTGATCTGATCCACACTAGTTATCAAATAAGACGGTGGGTCTTCTTCAATAGCGTTAATTCGGGGACCACCATGATTTGGCATTGGGTTTTTATTGACATTGGGCGGAGGTGCAAAATTCAGAGCCTTGGAGTCTACCAAGTCTTGTACCTTCATATGCAGAGCTCTGCATTTTTCTGTACTGTGACCAGGTGCGTTCGAGTGGAAAGCACACCTAGCATTGGAGTCATAGTTCCTTGGTAGACTGTTGGGATCCGGAGGTGCCAACGTTCTTAGCTCAACCAGGTTGAGTTTCAGAAGTTGTGGCAGCAAGGCAGCATACGGCATTGGGATCGGGTCGATCACTCTGTTAGCTTGAGATGGCCTCTGTTGGAATGGCCTCTGCTGATTGTTGTTGTTGGAGTTGTTGTTGAAGTTCCTTGGAGGATACTGATTCTGCTGATACTGAGGTTGTTGTTGGAAGCTTTGTTGAGGAGGTTGATAGACTGGCTGAGGATGAGCTGGAGCAGGGATAGTGACTGCTGCTATTGACCTCTGAACATATTGGGGCCTACCCCTGTTGGTGTGAATGGCATTGGTCTCGCCAGTCCTTCTCGGGCCTGCAAAAGGCTTTCTTGTACTACTGGACGAGCTTGCACCGTTGTCTGAGATCTTTCCCATTTTTAACAGGCTTTCAATTCTCTCCCCAGCTATGACAACATCTGCGAAGCTGGTGGAAGAGAAAGCAGCCAACCTGTCAATATACGTTCCCTGAAGAGTGTTCATAAACATGTCTGCCATTTCTCTCTCAGACATTGGTGGTTGAACAGCAGCAGCCAGTTGCCTCCACCTTTGGGCATACTCTCGGAAACTCTCCCTCGAAGACTGTGACATTCCCATTAGGAGGGTCCTGTTGGGTGCCATATCTAGATTATACTGATACTGTCTGATGAAGGCTTCTGCCAGGTCCTTCCAGCATCTTATAGTTGCTCTTGTCAGATGGGAATACCATTCCCTAGAAGCCCCAGTCAAGCTATCTTCGAAGTAAAACATCCAAAGTTTCTCATCCATTGTATAGGCCTTCAGCCTTCCCAGAAATGATTGCAAATGAGTTCGGGGGCATGAAGTCCCATTATACTTTTCGAAACATGGAGGCTTGAACTTGTGGGGAATCCTGACCCCTTCTACCAATCCCATGTCCATGACGTCGAAACCCAAAGAATTTTGAGATTCTAAGGACCTCAACTTCTCTGCTATCTCTTCCAATCGTCTATCATATGTTTCCTCTCCGGCACCCATTACTGTATACTGGTCCTCCTGAGGATCTTCTTGAAGTACTCTGGCTGCTGTGGCTGTCCCTTGAATGTTGACTGGGATGTTGGCCTCTGGATGGAGATGGGGTCCAAAAACTGGGGGATTGACATGAGGTTGGACCCTCTCGTTGTTACTTGTGCCAGCAGTTCCCACATGGGGCTCCTCTTGATTCCTTCCTTCTACCAAAACTCTGAGCCTCTCCTGGCTTTGAGCTAAATTGTTCATCACTTCCATGAATTGTGTTATCTGAGTTCTCATCTCCAACCTTTCGTTGGCCATCTGGTTTCTGACCTCCGTAAGGTCCTGCTGCATCTGATCCATCTGAATTCCCGGAAGGTTGTTTCTAGTTGGGTACCTGTGAGGCCTGTTGAGAGGAAATACCCGGCGGCGAGCAATAATTCCTGAGATCACAACAGAGGTTAGCAACAACAAAACAAAAACCTACAAAACAAACAAAAGGGTTAGCATGCAATGCAGTTATGCTTATTTGTTCTCAAGGTATCCGGTTTGGCCTTCAGTTTTGACCCTTCCAGACCCTTGAAGATGCTGCTGTTGAAGTTGCTTTTGATGTAACCCAGATAGAAACCAACACAAATATATTACAAAGGTGAAATAATACAATTTGTCCAAATTACAACACAAGCCCTTAAAGGGGTCAAAATACATCACAAAAAGGCAAAAGTACATGGAATAGAAACAACAACAAGCAAATGATCAAACTCCAAGGCCAAACTCATCCTCACGAACTTCCTTGAGAAGTGCTTCGGTCACAGGATCAGCCGGATGCTCCGTGAGACTTCTAATGAGAAGGTTTCTTGTTGCAACGGCTGCAGTCAACTTCCTGCTCTGACTTTGGTCCTTAGACCTCTTTACTCCTGCTTTGATTTTCAGCTCTGATATTTCCTCCTGGGCTGCTGCCAGGGCTTTTTCCATCTGCTCCATCTTGTCCTGAACTCTCTTGTCTTCTAGAGTACGGGCCTCAGTGATCCGGACCCACCTGGCCTGACTCTCTTTCAAATACAAGTCTGTCCTTGCTCTCTGGAACTGGGCTTCTTTACAAGCATTCTTCAGAATCTGTTCACCAGCTTTGGACTTGTTGATATAATCTCCAGACTTCTCAATCTTAGTCAAGTGTTCCACTCTCAACTTCTCCAATCTCTCAATCTCCCTCACACCTTCACTCCTCTCCCGGAGGGTCTTTTGCAAGGCTTGGGTCAACTTCTCATTTCTTTCCTTCAAGCTCTCAAACTCCTCCAAACTGATAGTGGCAGGGGGTGGTGCTGAAGATGACTCAGGCATGTCTTCTATGGTGAAGGGCATTCCAGAGAATTGGGCCCTGGCATGGGACCACTCATAATATTGGACTGATGCCACATTATTGCACTTCCCCAGAATGGTGATTCCCTTAGTCTGAACATGATCCCAGGCCCAGGCAGCCTGCTTAACAACAACCAAACTAATCTTGTTCTCACAGTAGAGGGTCTCGACCAAGTCTTGTTCCCTAGGAGTATGAACCAGTGCATAGCCTAATTGCCTTCTGAACAGCAGAGGGTTGTAGTTGATACTTCCCCTAACTCCTATTAAAGGCACATTGGGAAAGTGTCCACAGCTGGTGATTATATCTCTGCCCTTGGTGCTCTGAGTACACCATCTGATGTCTGCTGAACTGAGAGTAGTGAGCCTCTTAGCCCAGTTGCTTTGCTGATGAGGATTTAGAAATGCATCTGTCCTGGGTAGATGCCTGAGAAGCCAAGCATGGAATAATGGAGCACAAATCCTCACTAATCTTCCCCTCTGCTTCTCATTTCTCTGATGTACTGAGTAATAGAGATCACCCAGTAAAGTTGGCACAGGGTTCTTCAGGATGAACAAGTGGATTGCATTCTTGCTAATGAATCGAGGCTCATCTGCAAACAACACAATTCCATATACACTTAAGGCCAACAGAGCACAAACAGCTTTCCACTCCCCCAAGGAGGCCTTCAAACTAGCTTGAGAAATCAGGAAGTCCAGATGAAATCCAGGGATCCCAGCTTTGGAGGTCATATGCTGTTCAATCAAAACAGGCTCCAGGTGCAAAGCTTTTGCCACCTCTCCATTGCTAGGAAAGACCATTTCAGGGTTGAATGGGATTTCTCTTTTGATAGGCAAACCAATCAAAGATGAGTATTCTTCTAATAGGGGCCCCAACTGAAAGTCTTGAAAGGTGAAACATCTCAATGGGGGGTCATAGAACTGAATGCAGGTGTGGATGAGGCTCCTCTGTGAAGGGTCCAGATCCATAACCATGTCCAATATATCTCCATAACTCTCCCTGAACAAAGGTATGTGATCTGGGGTGATCAGGGTTTGAATCCTCCTGATGTCTGATAACTCTGGTTGGAAGAAATGATAAGTTATGTTGCTTTTCTTTGGAGCCATGATGCTGAGGACTGAGTAGGATAAGTGCTGATGAAGATGCTGAGGAGTGGGCCACTGGCTGGCTAGTGCTAGTAACTGAAGTATATGGCTGACAAGCTGAAGCAAGTGCTGGTGGAGATAGGTCAATATAACAGATGGGGTCAAAACCAAAACCAGATGAAAAATGGATACCCTGAAACACAAATAAGCACATGTTAATATGATGCAATGAGTATGTATGCAAATGAAATGCAAGGGTTTGTGACTGAGCTGGATCTGATTAACTGCCTTGGTATAGATCCATGTGTGTTCAAGAAATCCAGATGGAGGCCTATAAATCCAGTAACCAGGGTGGGGGACTCAAATAAAGAGCCACATGTCCAAGGTTTTAGAATCACAAGAACTATCCAACATGGAGCATTCTTAACAAAGTCAAAGTAACAGGGTATTCTGAGGTCAAGGTACCTGCAAACCTGTAAACAGCCCAACCCCCTCACAGGTGGTGATCTAGAACAAGGATCCTCAGACTTGGATCAGTTATGAGAAGTGTAAACACTTCTAACCCGGAGGTACAGTGTTTACAATAACCATAACAATTCCTCCTCTAATTCACCTCAGTTTCTGAAGGTCAATACTAAAAGGTCATCCAGACTTAGCAGGCTTCCCAGATAGCCCTAGCATTGCAGGAAATCTGCAACACAGAGTTCTCAAGAAGAAACCCATATCTGAACCGTGTTTCATATTCCCGCACCAGACCGAAATGGAATGGGAAAGAATATGATTCACTCTAGCCTAGGTGTCACTCAGGTCCCAGGTATAGGACCTTAACTCTCAATGGAACACCCACCCACCAAAACAAGAAACCAGATCCAGCCAGCAACATGACAGTATGATATATACAAATGCAATAAAGAAAGCAGTAAAGCAACTGTACATAAAGCAATAAACAAAAATAAATACAAGCACAAACAAGCACATAACACCCCAGTAAACACAAATCAAACAAGCGCTAGGAGGAACCCACAAAAAGAACCAGAAGCCCTGGTTGCAGTACTAGGGTCCCCAGCAGAGTCGCCAAGCTGTCGCTCCCGAAGATTTGCATCCCGGTATAAGCGCGAACGGTCGGCGAAGGGAACAGTGAGAACACACAGCCGTGAACTCACTGGAGATGAAAAGAGTCGCCAGCTAGGCATTTTTATCCCGGAGGAAAGGCAATGCTGCATAGACCTGGAAAGAGATGGATAAGACGGTTGCGAACCAGAGAGACTGAGAAAGGGGGTTGGTTACAACCTGGGAAGGTATTAGCACCCAGATTGTCCGTCGTACTCGACGGGATCCACGCTTAAAAGATTTGTGTTATAAAGGGGTAGTGTCAGTGCAATCTGTGTGTAAAATAGCTGGAAAAGAATGTACAGGTGTCAGTGTATGAGAAGTGAAGTGTGATATATATACAGTGTCAGTGTGAGACCAGGAATGAAATGCTCATGATAATGAGGCTAAAAGAAATGAGCTGGAAGGAGGGGGGATGTACAGAGACTTTTGTTCGATAACTGTTAAGTTATGCCTACGTATCCTCTCGTGCAATGAGGAAGTCAGAACACCGTAGTTCGACCCAAAGAGACTGAAAGATGAATTGACTTGTGAACTGCTTGCTTGCCTATGCTCAAGTGTATGATCTGTCTGGCACAGATGCAAACTGTCTTGCATTAGACGGAAGAAGCAAGTTCTCGTTTGTGAATGAAGATGATGAGAAAAGAATCCCGAAGGAGACGATTATTGTTTGTTTTTGAGTTTTCAGTCTTTTATTTCTTTTTGGATTTTTGTCATAAGAAAATGAGCTTAAGCCTAAACCAATGGATTTAGTAAACTCATCACATCTTCCCTCTGATTAGGGGTAATGAGAATACCTTGAGTGTGAAGTCAGATTCTCACACTTAATCACCTTTTGATGTAGGATTAAGATCATTAACCTACTTGTGATTATTTAGATGTTTTTGGTGTTTTTTGTTTAATGTTGAGTAATGAGGTTAAGCCATAATCAAGGATTAAACAGACTCATTACACCATCCTAAAAGAAGGATAATAGATGAGAATGTTTAAGCTGAGGAAGACTCCTCAACTTAATCCATGATTAGGGATTAAACCCATGACAAAACAAGGCCTTTATTAAGTGGATTTTAGTTAATGATAAGATGATGAAGTGATTTTTATGGTTTGTAAGACAACTTGAGGGGGACTTGTCCATTAACACTAGGGTTAGTCCTTCTTAACCATTTAAGGAAGAATTAGAACCCTGATGCAAGGCCCAAGTTACAAGTGATGTCTTGATGATTATTAGATGAATTGATTAAGAGATTTAAACACCTTAAGGGTTCAAGACTTAGGATTAAAGTTATACACTCCATCCTAAGAGAAGGATGCAGGCATAAGCTTAATCACAAAGTCTTAAAGCCTTTAGGGTTTAGTCCCTGATTATGAGGTGAGAAGAGAGGACTCAAAGAGAGACACAAAGGTAAAACTATGGGGGTACTAATCAAAACCCTAATTCATTATCATGCTTGGTTGTTCCTAAGGTTTGTGAGGTTTCACCAAGAAGATCTTCAGAGGAACCACCAGGAAGCAGATGAACAGGATCAAGAGAAGCAAAGTGACTTGCTTCATTCAAGAAGTCAAGTCACTTGAAGAAAGAAAGTGGGAGAAGCAAGAATGAGCAAGCTCAATCTCAAACACAAATAGAAATGCAGCAATGGATGCAAGAGAGATGAAAAGAAAAGGTATGAGAAGTGAAGGCAAATCCACTTCTCAAGTTTACTTACCACCTGAAATGTTAGAAAGAAATGCAATGCAATGCAAGATGAGATGAAATGATATGATGCAAAGCAAGACCAGAAGCATGGTGATGATGAAAATGATGTTATGAGGTGCTGCAAACATGAGGCAAGACAATGGGGATGCTCATACAAGATTATGAATGCAAATGGTACAAGCTTAGAAGCATGGATACACATGAAAAGTTATGAAACATACAAGACAAATGACATGGCAAATATGTAATGCAATGATCAAATATGCTTCCTACATGTCTTGATATGTCAAATGAATCATAAACATGCACAAAATGCAAAGACAAGTCATGTTATGCAAGGAAATGCAAGAAGGGTGCAAATGAAAGCCCAAATTAGGGTTCATGGATCAAACATCAAACACAAACCCAAAACAGAAGCAAACCTCAAGATAAAAAATGGAAAATGGTACCCAAAGAAACCCTAAACCTATAATGAACCACTGCCCAAAGGGGAGCTCTCAACTCTCAACCAAACTCAAGATATGAATTTTCTAAGTTATTAGGGTTTTTTAGGGTTCTTAACAAAACAAATGCCAATCAATTTGAAAATGCAAGAACAATTCATGGCCTTTTTATCCTAGGAACTACATGCAAAACAAAAGACAATGCAAGAAGAATCAATGTCTCAACCTTCACCAATTGGCAGAAATGAATTTTTGAATCCATGATCAAAATAATGCATAAAAAATGATTTAATTCAATGAAAAATTCTTAAAATGCATCAAGATCAAAAAAGAAATTTGGTTTGAAAGTTGGACAATGTTTCTAAATGTCTTAGAACATTTCATGAATTTTTTTGTAATTTTTAAATACCTAAAAGTATTTTTAATTAATTAATTCCCATTAATCAATTAAAAATAATCTTTTAAATATTTAAAAATACTTTTTTAATGATAAAAATAAAATAAAAAATGTTTTTGTGTCATAAAAATTAATGAAACTCAGGATAAAAAATTTCATAATTTTTAAACAAATTTTGCTATTTTAAATAAATTGTGCAAAATAAAAGAAAAGAAATGAAATAAAAATTGAGATAAATGGAAGTAATCAAAAGGAGAGGCTGAGATTGATTCTGGGCTTCACAAGGTTTGACTGGGCGCGCATCTGGACGGCCCAGATTCAAACTTCCCTAATTTTAATTAATTAAATATTAATCCACAATTATTAACTAATGACATGATCCAGACCACACAAACGCGCGCGGGAAGCCTGATCCAAGGGTCCACGTTTAAAACTTGCCCTAACCCTAATTTAATGACTAATGACTTTCAGGTGGCCGGAAGTGACCTCCGGTCATCTTCTCCGGCCACACTCTCCCCTGAGAATCTCAATCTCACTCCCTAGGTATCTAAAACACAATCTTTCTGCCCAGAATTCATCCCCAAGCAGCATACAACATGAATCAACAAACAAAATGCATTTATTTTTCGTATTCAGGCTGAATCGAATCAAAAGGGATTTAGGTCAAAAGATTTCAGAGACATCATACATGCTCAAAACTCAATGATTTTCGAAACCAAACATACCATCATGATCAGTGGAACATAGAGAACCAATTAAGAACTTAAAAAACAACTCCTGGGAAAAAAGTTCATGAAGCTCACCTGAACTGGAGCTCTGATCTCTGGCACTTTCTGGCTAGTTTCTTGGCTCAAACAAGTCACAATGATCCCCCTTTGAAGCTTTGGATGCTTGGTTAGAGTTTAGAAAGCCTCCTGAGTAAGTTTGCAGAAGCTCTGACCAAGGAAGTGTGAAAATCGTATTTGAGTTGTGGAGGGTTTCAGGCCAAAGTAATGAGTGGTTTCTGGTCAGTGAAGCAAGGTGAGTTGATGTGTGGAATTTGTTTGAGTGTTTATGGCTTGTAGAAGCAGATTCGAAGGCTTTTGCTTTATGGAGTGAAAATGGTGAAATGGAGTTAGGGCTTGTTTCAGGCCTGGTTCTTTGTTGCTTTGTGCTTAATGAGGCATGGTGAGTTGATGTGTGGGAATGGTTTGGATGTTTGTGAGCTGTGAAAACAAATTCGAAGGAAAATGCAAAGTGGTGTGTTTTGGTGTATGTGATGGTATAGAGTGTTTCAGCCTTGCTTCCTTTATGAAATGGCTTGCAAATGGATAGTATATTTTAATCCAAGTGGCCAGAGGATGTGACATGGCCTGTGGTGATTGGGATGTTTACTTTTGCAAAATGTCAACTTGGTTGTAAGAGAGGCATGGGCTTGGTTCTAGCTTGGTACAAGGGCTAGGGCTGGCGCAGCATGGTGTGGTGAGAGACTATGGCTGGTTCAAAGGCCAAGGCAGCAAGTTGTAGGAAGCATCATGATGGTTTTGCAACTTGGTTACCTTTTGGTTCATATGGAAAAATCTTGTTGAATAAGCCATGAAACATGAGGCACCTTGGTTCAAATCTGACTTTTAGAAGTTACATGATCATGTTAAGTGCATTAGAAGCCCATATGGTGACTGAATTGGCCTTGAAAGGAGAATTTGCAATTTTTGCCTTTGGTGCATAACTTGAAAATCAATGATTTTTGCTAACTTTGCCACACCATAACTTTTAATCCAAAAGGAATTTGATCATGTTCTTGTACTTTTTGAAAAGGGAAAGATGAGATCTACAACTTTCATGACCAAAGTTTTTCCATTTGAAGCATTTTTGGATCAAGAATCAAGGCTTGAAAAATGACCTAAAATGAAGCATTCTTGAAAAGTCAACTATGCCCAAAAAGTCAACATTTGCAAAAACCCTAAATTCTTGATTTTTATGAACTTCAACCTTCTTCCATGATCAAATAAAGATCATATACACTCAAAATGATGAAGATCACCCATTGGTTGGGTCATTGGGGGCCTCAGATGCCCTGATTTTGCACTGACTTGTCTGAAAAGTCAACTCTTGATCGGATGACTTCCCCATGGAATTTCTTCATGAAAATTGATATGTATACTCCCTATACCATATAGAGATCAATGGAAACAAGAATGACCAAAAAATTTGGAGTTATGGCCTTTGAAACCAAAACCCTAATTTCAGGTCATCTGTGCAGTTCAACCTGGCTCTGCATCCACTCAAACCCTAGCTCTTGTGATTCCTCTGCATTTTTGACTTTGAGGAGATGAAATATGATATAAGAACACACATGGACCACTTTGAATTGATTGGTAGCCTTTGGAATGGCTCAAGATGCTTTGGGATTGCTCAGATCACAAACCCTATGTGCAGATGCCTTAGAAACTATCCAGTGAATCAAAAAAATGAGATGTGAGATGATATGTTTGTGTTTATGCATATGAGAATGATCACAAGCCATGGTGTGAATGAGTGAGGGCAAATTTGGGGCGTTTACAGGTTGGGTTACAGACCAACTCAACATCAAGCAAAGG
Source organism: Lathyrus aphaca (assembly GCA_963966055.1). Taxonomy (NCBI): domain Eukaryota; kingdom Viridiplantae; phylum Streptophyta; class Magnoliopsida; order Fabales; family Fabaceae; genus Lathyrus; species Lathyrus aphaca. Next base: position 64,475,178 of record OZ014520.1, on the reverse strand, counting down.
CTGCTGGAGAGCCTGGTTTTGTCAGTGGGGGGATGCTTACCCCCGATGCTATCAACTGTTTGGAAGACGAGCTGGAAGAGGAGCGCAATCTGGAGAATTGGATTCGTCCAAAGATCCCGGGAAGCAGTGTCTCGAACTGGTCTTCCCAGGAAATTATAAGAGTTACTCATGCAGAGTAATTATTATTTCCTGTATTTTTTTATATAGCATGCATCCAAGTCTTGCATCTTGCCCAAGATGACAAGACTCATTTTGTAACCAGGGCCATCTGTACTTTTGTGCAAACAGGATTAAATTAATGAAACATCAGACGTCTTTTTGCAAACGAGTCTTTTTCTTTTCTGCTCACTGTTTTTCCATTTTTCTTTTTGTACAAAAATAAATGGCGGTGTTTTCAAAATGATAACTTCATTTCACTTTTTCTAAAGCAAGATTAAAATCAATCACTAAAATGAACAAACTTAACCCTTGCAGAGAGTGCCTTCCTGACAGCACCGACAACAGCACGGCTATGACATCGTATGACTTTGACAATCCAATCAATCAAGCTGATGAAGGGGTTGACGAAGAATATGAGCTTCCTGAAGAGCTAGCCAGGTTGTTGAGACAGGAGGAAAAGGTTATTGCTCCTCATCAGGAGGAGATTGAAGTGATTAATCTTGGTACTGACGAAGACGTGAAAGAAGTTAAAATCGGGGCCTGCCTGCAAGACTCGGTGAAGAGACAGCTGATAGATCTGCTTCAAGAGTATGTTGATGTGTTTGCTTGGTCGTATCAAGACATGCCAGGGTTGGATACCGACATTGTTGTGCATAAGCTGCCTTTGAGGGAAGAATGCCCACCAGTTAAACAAAAGCTGCGCCGAACTCGCCCAGACATGGCAATGAAAATCAAAGAAGAGGTACAAAAGCAATGGGACGCCGGGTTCCTTGCTGTAACTAGCTATCCGCCGTGGGTTGCTAACATAGTACCTGTGCCTAAGAAGGATGGCAAAGTAAGAATGTGTGTTGACTACCGGGATCTGAACAGAGCCAGCCCGAAAGATGACTTCCCATTACCTCACATTGACGTATTGGTGGATAACACGGCTCAGTTCTCGGTATTCTCCTTCATGGATGGATTTTCAGGATATAATCAGATCAAAATGTCACCTGAAGACATGGAGAAGACAACATTCATCACACCCTGGGGCACGTTCTGCTACAAAGTGATGCCATTCGGACTGAAGAATGCTGGTGCAACATACCAACGGGCTATGGTGACATTATTCCACGATATGATCCACAAAGAAATAGAATGTTATGTGGATGATATGATCGCCAAGTCCCTTACAGAGGAAGATCACCTGGTAAATCTGCTCAAGTTGTTCAAGCGTCTGAGGAAATACCAACTGAAGCTGAACCCCAACAAATGCACATTCGGGGTGCGATCCGGTAAGCTGCTGGGCTTTATTGTAAGCGAGAAAGGGATTGAAGTTGACCCTGATAAAGTCAAGGCTATTCAAGAAATGCCTGCACCTAAAACTGAGAAAGAAGTTCGAGGGTTCTTAGGTCGATTGAACTACATCTCACGGTTCATATCTCACCTCACAGCAACCTGTGAACCCTTGTTCAAGCTGCTAAGAAAAGAACAAACGGTCAGGTGGAACGAAGATTGCCAGAAGGCTTTTGACAAGATCAAGGAGTATCTGCAAGAACCTCCAATCCTCATGCCGCCAGTTGAAGGAAGACCTCTGATTATGTACTTGACAGTATTAGAAGAGTCAATGGGGTGTGTGCTGGGCCAACATGACGAGTCTGGTCGAAAAGAGTATGCAATATACTACCTAAGCAAAAAGTTTACCGACTGTGAACAACGTTATTCACTGCTCGAGAAAACTTGCTGTGCTTTAGCGTGGGCTGCTCGCCGACTGAGACAGTATATGTTGACCCACACTACCTTATTAATCTCAAAAATGGATCCAGTTAAGTACATTTTCGAGAAGCCGGCTCTTACCGGACGGGTTGCAAGATGGCAGATGATTCTCACAGAATACGACATACAGTACACATCTCAGAAAGCCATCAAGGGCAGTGTACTATCTGAATATCTTGCTGAGCAACCCATTGATGACTACCAGCCTATGAGATTTGACTTCCCTGATGAAGACATCATGTTCATTAAATCAAAAGATCATGAAGAGCCTGTTCACACCGAAGGGCCCGACCCGGAGGAAGAATGGACTATGATGTTTGATGGGGCTGTTAACATGAATGGCCGTGGTGTTGGTGCAGTACTCATTACACCTAAAGGAGTTCACATGCCTTTCTCGGCAAAACTCACTTTCAACTGCACTAACAACGAAGCTGAATACGAAGCTTGCATTATGGGTCTTGAGGAAGCTATTGACCTCAGGATCAAGACATTGACCGTATTCGGAGATTCAGCTTTGGTAGTCAATCAAACCAACGGGAAATGGTACACCCACCAAGATCATCTGATACCTTACAGGGATTATACAAGAAGGTTATTGACCTTCTTCACCAAAGTCAAGCTTGAGTATATCCCTCGGGACGAGAATCAGTTTGCAGATGCTCTGGCTACCATTTCATCCATGATCAAAGTTCAAGCCGCCAACTTTATACCTCAGATTTCAGTGTCCAGACTCAACAGACCAGCATATGTATTTGCAGCGGATGTTGTAAAAGATGATAAGCCTTGGTTCCATGACATTAAGTGCTTCTTGGAGGATCAAACATACCCTCCTGGGGCATCTTCCAATGATAAGAAGACTTTGAGAAGGCTTGCTGGTAGTTTCTTCCTGAACACTGATGGGTCTTTATACAAAAGGAACTTTGACATGGTACTCCTCAGATGTGTTGACAAGACGGAAGCAGATTTGTTGATGCATGAAATGCACGAAGGGTCTTTTGGTACCCATGCTGGAGGGCATGCCATGGCTAAGAAATTGTTAAGATCAGGCTATTATTGGATCACAATGGATGCAGACTGTTGTGCTTACGCCAGAAAATGCCACAAATGCCAGATCTACGCAGATAAGGTGCATGTGCCTCCCAATCCTTTGAACATCATGTCTTCACCATGGCCCTTTGCTATGTGGGGCATTGATATGATTGGCAAGATTGAGCCAACTGCTTCAAACGGCCACAGATTCATCCTGGTCGCCATCGACTATTTCACCAAGTGGGTTGAAGCAGCCTCATATGCAAATGTTACAAGACAAGTGGTAGCCCGATTTCTGAAAAGAGATATCATCTGTCGGTATGGAGTGCCCGAGCGAATCATTACTGATAATGGTTCCAATTTAAACAACAAAATGATGGCAGAGCTGTGCCGGGACTTCAAGATTCAACATCACAATTCTTCTCCTTACAGGCCAAAGATGAACGGCGCTGTTGAGGCAGCAAATAAGAATATTAAGAAGATTGTACAGAAGATGGTAATCACCTACAAGGACTGGCATGAAATGCTACCGTTTGCCCTGCATGGGTATCGCACATCAATCAGAACATCCACTGGGGCAACACCGTATCAACTTGTATATGGTATGGAAGCGGTCCTACCTGTTGAAGTTGAATTGCCCTCTCTACGGGTATTAATGGATGTTAAACTGAATGAAGCAGAATGGGCACGGTCCCGATACGAACAACTGAGTCTGATCGAAGAGAAAAGATTAGCTGCAATCTGCCATGGGCAGTTATATCAGAAGAGAATGAAGAAAGCCTTCGATCAGAAAGTCAGGCACCGAGAGTACCAAGTAGGAGATCTTGTGCTGAAAAGAATCCTCCCTCCTCATACAGACCACAGGGGCAAATGGACTCCAAATTATGAAGGACCATTTGTTGTAAAGAAAGTTTTCTCTGGTGGAGCACTGATGCTCAGCACCATGGATGGTGAAGATTTCCCGTCCCCTGTGAATTCAGATGCAGTTAAAAAATACTTCGCATAAAATGACCCGCTGGACATAAAAACAGAATGTAAGTCCAGGCAAAAATAGGGCATCCCGGCGAGTCAAAAACAGAATAAAAGACTCGGGCAAAAGTAAGGGAAATAATTAAAAAATGTACACCCGCTGAGTTGAAAAGCCGCATTGGACAGCTCAGGCATAAATGGGTATCCCGATGGATTGAAAACCCGAAAGGGCGATCCATGCAAAATGAGGGAATAAGCGAATAACTGCATTCTGAATTCGTCTGTATTATATACAACTTGGTAAGCTTCAAAGGATCAAGCTTCAATCAGAATCAACCCTCTCCAGAAAGCAAGACGAGAAGAACGTCATTGTCATACGAGTCATAGCAGAAGAGGGAGCTCCTTAAAGCGTCGTCAACACCGCCAGCACTTTGTTTCTCAATTTGTAACAATCTCCTCATTTCAGGAGATATGTTTCTTTGACTGTATCTTGCCAATTCAGGGCACATGAATTAATAAAATCAGATTCTCAGTCATGTTTCGTTTTTACATTTATGTTTTGCAAAGAGTTGTCTGATATCTCTAAAATACAATTGCATAAGTACAGATGCCTTTCTCTAAAAATAAAAAAAAAACACACGCTTACAGGGAATATGATTACTCTCGAAAGTACTTAACTCCTATGACGGAATCCAGTAAGGGATACCTCGGGACCTTTTGTACGTTTCCTTACCTTTGCAGGATTGCAGGTATCCAGAACGCAACCTGGGGCATGCAAGTTACGTCTCAGCGAACTGGCGAATCATTATCAACTCACATGGCACTGGGAGGTGCCCACTTCCCCAGCAAAGTTGCCAAATCGACATGCACTCAATCTCAGCATCGGAAATGCTATATCCCCAGCTGAGTTGCCTCTCACAATTCCCCAGCGGAGTTGCCCCTTGTTCATATCCCCAGCTGAGTTGCTTCCCATTGCTCTCCCCGGCTGGGTTACCAACAGCATTCCCCAGTTGAAGCACCAGCTATTCTTCCTCAGCAGAATGCAGAAATCAGGGAATCATCTCCCCACACCTTCCCCAGCCTCTATTCAGAAGAGCAACGCATGAAGAGATCACAACAGAGTGAAGAAAGCTTCTGCAAACCCCAGCTGGGTCCCGTATTATCAAGGTTATGTCAACCAGTGACATATATCCCCGAGCAGATACATCATTAGATCTACCAGTGATCTCATACCCAGCTGGGATGTCCATTTCAAGCAGATCATCCAGAGATCTTCGCAGCAATGGGATCCGAATCCCGGATCCGTGCCCCTTTGCATAATCATGGCATTTGTATCATACTATCCCCCAGAGCGTAGCATTCCGTCTAATACGGAGCATTACGGCAAAAATCAAATGCATAGCATAATCATAAGTCATGTCGTGAATTGGACACTTGTGAATAATAAACCGTTCATCACCGTACAGAAATCCCCATCAGAGTCCCGGCAAAAGCAGCTGCCCTTTCAAATCACAAACACCAGTATATACACCTTTTGGTACCCGTCCGTACCATCTTTCCCCAGTAAAGTCGCCTGAACACCCTTTACAAACAAATCACCCTCATTACAGATACGTCCTGACACCCGTCCGTGTCACATCACCAGCAGAAAGCCAAAGACACCCTCTTTGCACTCACATATACATATATACAACTTTCTGGACACCCGTCCGTGTCATATCCCCTAGCGCAGTCGCTTACACTTTCATCAACCCACACACTTGTTAATATTATACTCTTCCCCTTTTGACACTCGTCCGTGTCACCCTCCCCAGCAGTTAAAACACTCATCTATACAGTACAATACTCACTACTCATGGTACACTTATACAGATACTCGTCCGTATCTTGTATACATCATCACTCATATCCCCACAGATTCGGCAGTAGTCCTTGTTCTTTGTTAACCAGTTGATACTCGTCCGTACCATCATCTCAGAACATTGCGTCTAGTGTTTGTTTCTACATGATACTCGTCCGTATCATAGTCTTAGGGATGCTTGTCCGCATCTTTAATCCATACACCGTGTCAAACACTTGTGTCTTCTTGAATATAGATGCTCGTCCGTGTCTACTATTCCCCCAGAAGAATTCTTTCAGATGCAACACTCGTCCGTGTTCTTTGTTAACCAGTTGATACTCGTCCGTATCATCATCTCTGAACATGTGTCAGTTTTGTTTCTACGTGATACTCGTCCGTATCATAGTCTTAAGGATGCTCGTCCGCATCTTTAATCTATACACAATACCAAACACTTATACCTTTTGTTTCTTGGATGTAAACGCTCGTCCGTGTTTACATTATCCCCAGTAGATCACCAACAATTTTCTTTTTATCTAACACTCGTCCTGTGTTATGATACCTTTGAGAGCAGCCGTACCCTGCTGAGTGGTCGTCCTCCACTTCTTGATGGTCGTCCTCCATCATGCTCATCCGATGGCCGTCCCCATCGTTGATTTTAGCAGCCGTCCCCTGCTAGGTGGTCGTCCTCCACCTCTTGATGATCGTCCTTCATCAACTTTATCCAATGGCCATCCCCATTGTTGATTTTTGGTTATCTAACACTCGTCCTGTGTTATGACAAACCTCGAGAGCAGCCGTCCCCTGCTGAGTGGTCGTCCTCCACTTCTTGATGGTCGTCCTCCATCTTGCTCGTCCGATGGCCGTCCCCATCGTTGACCTTATCTATCCGATGGCCGTCCCCATCGTTGATATTTTCGGCAGCCGTACCCTGCCAGGTGGTCGTCCTCCACCTTTGATGGCCGTCCCCATCATATTTCTTTTACCCCCAACAGAGCAGCCGTCCCCTGCTAGGTGATCGTCCTTCACCTTTGATGGCCGTACCCCATCATTTGTTTATTTCATTCATTCTTTAACCCGATGGCCGTCCCCGTCGTGGTCCCTTTTCCTTTTTAGCCCGATGGCCGTCCCCATCGTTGGTTACTTGACCTTTATGAACTTGATGGCCGTCCCCGTCATGTTTCATTAATCCCCAGAAAATTTTACAGCTTTATCTTGATGGCCGTCCCCACCATAATATCTTATTTTCCCCAGCTAGTCGGCCGTCCCCGTCTTAGCTTTACTTGTTTTTCCCCAGCTAGTCGGCCGTCCCCGTCTTAGCTTTACTTTTTATCCCCAGCATGTCGGCCGTCCCCGTCATCGCTTTATTTCCTGCACTTTACCAGCATGTCGGCCGTCCCCGTCATCGCTTTGCGTCATTGCTCCTTACCCAGCAGTCGTCCTCTGCTCGACGGTCGTCCTCCGTCGCCTACACTTTACAATATACTTTATTTTGCTTCTACAATCTATATCCCTTTTCTTCTTCATTCTGTGAGTGCAAATTTTGGACTGTCTTTGGTATTCAACCACAAGTTACCTTGTTTGCCTGTTAAGCCGTCGCTTACATCCTGCACAGCTAACTCATGTTTGAATAGGGGCAGCTGTAAACACCCCAAATTTGCCCTCACCCATTCACACCATGGCTTGTGATCATTCTCATATGCATAAGTACAATCATGTCACCTCACATCTCATTCTTGATTCACTACATAGTTTCTAAGGCATCTGCACCTAGGGTTTGTGATCTGAGCAATCCCAAAGCATCTTGAGCCATTCCAAAGGCAACCAATCAACTCAAAGGGGTCCATGTGTGTTCTTATATCATATTCCATCTCCTCAAAGTCAAAAATGCAGAGGAATCACAAGAGCTAGGGTTTGAGTGGATGCAGAGCCAGGTTGAACTGCACAGTTGACTGAAAATTAGGGTTTTGGTTTCAGAGGCCATAACTCCAACTTTTTTGGTCACTCTTGTTTTCATTGATCTCTATATGGTATAGGGAGTATACATATCAATTTTCATGAAGAAATTCCATGGGGAAGTCATCTGATCAAGGGTTGACTTTTCAGACAAGTCAGTGTAAAATCAGGGCATCTGAGGCCCCCAATGACCCAACCAATGGGTGATATTCATCATTTTGAGTGTATATGATCTTTATTTGATCATGGAAGAAGGTTGAAGTTCATAGAAATCAAGAATTTAGGGTTTTTGCAAATGTTGACTTTTTGGGCATAGTTGACTTTTCAAGAATGCATCATTTTAGGTCATTTTTCAAGCCATGATTTTGGATCCAAAAATGCTTCAAATGGAAAAACTTTGGTCATGAAAGTTGTAGATCTCACCTTTCCCTTTCCAAAAAGTACAAGAGCATGATCTAATTCATCTTGGATCAAAAGTTATGGTTTGTTAAAGTTGGCAAAAATCACTAAATTTCAAGTTATGCACTAAATGGAAAACTTGCAAATTCATGTATCAAGCATTCTAGTGACTTCAAAGTGACTTCAAAACTTCATCACATGATCACATATGCCCTAAAAAACAGAATTGGCCCAAGGGATTCTTCTTTGTTTGCCTTGATTTTCAAAGTTCCATAAAGCATTTTTCACAAGAGTGCAAAAGGGGGATTCTTGGCAAAACCATTCTCCAAGGAATTATGTGGTCTCTAGCTGACTTTTAAACATTGCCATGACTAAAAGAAGTGTTATGCTACAAAATTCAGCAAGAAGATTCACATGTACTTAGCATAAACTCATAAGAAAACACAAGTTGTCAAGTTGCAAAAGCTAGCATAGCTTGTCATCCACATGCTGCAGACATTCTCAAGCCATCCAAGGGTTGTCCCTGACTCAAGCTGAAGCAAGACATGCCCTAACATAGCTGCTGCCATAGCCCATGCTGCAAGTACAACAACTTTTGACTTTTTGGCCAATTGCTCCATACTTTTCCCACAGTGCATGTCAAGTCTTCTGACTGGTTCCAATAGATTAGGGATAATGTATGGATCATAAAACACACCATTCACAAGGCAGAAACCTCCCACAATCCAGCATCCAAGAAATCTGACCAAAACTTCTCCTCTTCGAATCTTCACACACAGCCATCAAACTTCATTTTTTTCCTTCACCAATAAGTCACAAATTGTCCCCAGAACAAAAGCCACCCCTCAAAGCAGCTTGAAACATCACATACAAAGGTCCCCATTTCTGCTACACCAGAGCTGAATCTTTCAAACCAGATACTCCACAAGCTTTCTAAGCTTCATTCCATCCTCAGGAGGTTCAAGGAAGCAAGCTTGCGCAAGAGAAAAGCCCAGAAAGCTCATAAACAGAGAAGCTTCATCTCAGGTAACATGAAGAACTTTTTTCCCAGAAACTGATTTTTAAGTTCTTTTATGATGCTATGTCTTCTCCTGATCATGGATATGTGTTTATTTTTTGAAATAGTGAAGAAACCAGCATGTATGGTATCTCTGAACATTTACCCGTATTTTGTGTTTTGCTTCGATTCAAGCTTGTGAGTGAAAATAAATGAGTTTTGGGAGAGGGGTTAGGTTTGGATTGAGGAGAAGATCATTTTGGTGGAAGAAATTTGTTGATTGGTGACCTGTAGGAAAATCTAGGGTTTTGGCTGGCCGGAGAAGACGACCGGAAGTCTTCTCCGGCGGCCTGAAAGTCATTTAACCCTAATTATGTCATTAATTGAAGTTTGAATGTGGAGCGTAGATCAGGCTGACTTTGGTTGACTTGCGCGCAAACGTGTGGCCAGGATGCATCATTAAAACCCTAAGCATGTTTAATTAATTCAAAAACCTGATTAATTAGTTCATAAATAAGTTTAGCCAGATTTGAACCTGGGCCCTTGGATCTGGCGCGCAGTCAACCAGTCCAAGCCCAGATCAAATCCTGGCCATCCCTTGTGCATACTTCTCTTTATTTCAATTTTATTTTCATTTTTATTGCATTATTTTGTACGAATTAATTAAAATAGTAAAAATCATTTAAAAATTATGGAAATTTTTGTCAAAGTTTTCATTAATTTTTAAAACCCAAAAATATTTTTTATTTTATTTTTATCATTAAAAAAGTATTTTTAAATATTTAAAAGATTATTTTTAATTGATTAATGAAAATTAATTTATTAAAAATACTTTTAAGTATCTAAAAATCACCAAAAAATTCATGAAATGTTCTAAGACATTTAGAAACATTGTCCAACCTTCAAACCAAATTTCTTTTTTGATCTTGATGCATTTTGAGAATTTTTCATTGAATTAAATCATATTTTGTGCATTATTTTGATCATAAGTTCAAAAAATCATTTCTGCCTATTGGAGAAGGTTGAGACATTGATTCTTCTTGCATTGTTTTGTGTTTAGCATGTATTTTCATGGATAAAAAGGCCATGATTTGTTCTTGCATTTTCCATTTGTTTGGCATTTGTTTTGTTAAGAACCCTAAAAAACCCTAATAACTTGCAAAATTCATATCTTGAGGTTGGTTGAGAGTTGAGAGCTCCCCTTTGGGCAGTGGTTCATTATAGGTTTAGGGTTTCTTTGGGTACCATTTTCCATTTTTTATCTTGAGGTTTGCTTCTGTTTTGGGTTTTTGTTTGATGTTTGATCCATAAACCCTAATTTGGGCTTTCTTTTGCATCCTTCTTGCATTCTCTTGCATAACATGACTTGTCTTTGCATTTTGTGCATTCTTGTGATTCATTTGACATCTTAAGACATATAGGAAGCATCTTTGATCATTGCATCTCATATTTGCCATGTCATTTGTCTTGTATGATTCATAACATTTCATGTTTGTTCATGCTCCTTAACCTGCATCATTTGCATTCATAACCTTGTATGAACATCTCCTTGCCTTGCCTCATGTTTGCAGCACCTCATAACATCATAATCATCATCAACATGCTTCTGGTTTTGCTTAGCATCATATCATTTCATCTCATCTTGCATTGCATTGCATTTTCTTTCTAACATTGCAGGTGGTAAGTAAACTTGAGAAGTGGATTTGCCTTCACTTCTCATACCTTTTCTTTTCATCTCTCTTGCATCCATTGCTGCATTTCTATTTGTGTTTGAGTTTGAGCTTGCTCATTCTTGCTTCTCCCACTTTCTTTCTTCAAGTGACTTGACTTCTTGAATGAAGCAAGTCACTTTGCTTCTCTTGATCCTGTTCATCTGCTTCCTGGTGGCTCCTTTGAAGATTGTTCTTGCAAGCCTCACAAACCTTAGGAACAACCAAGCATGATAATGAATTAGGGTTTTGATTAGTCTCCCCTCATAGTTTTACCTTTGTGTCTCTCTTTGAGTCTTCTCTTCTCATCTCATAATCAGGGACTAAACCCTAAAGGTTTTAAGACTTTGTGCTTAGGGTTATGCCTGCATCCTTCTCTTAGGATGGAGTGTATAACTTTAATCCTAAGTATTAAACCCTTAAGGTGTTTAAATCTCTTAATCAATTCACTTAATAATCATCAAGACATTACACTTGTAACTTGGGCCTTGCATTAGGGTTCTAATTCTTCCTTAAGTGGTTAAGAAGGACTAACCCTAGTGTTAATGGACAAGTCCCCCTCAAGTTGTCTTACAAATCATAAAAAACACTTCATCATCATACCATTAATCTAAACAAAATCCACTTAATAAAGGCTTGTTTTGTCATGGGTTTAATCCCTAATCATGGATTAAGTTGAGGAGTCTTCCTCAGCTTAAACACTCTCATCTATCATCCTTCTTTTAGGATGGTGTAATGGGTCTGTTTAATCTTTGATTATGGCTTAACCTCATTACTCAACACTAAACAAAATCACAAAAAACATCTAAATAATCACAAGTAGGTTAATGATCTTAATCCTACATCAAAAGGTGATTAAGTGTGAGAATCTGACTTCACACTTAAGGTATTCTCATTACCCCTAATCAGAGGGAAGATGTGATGAGTTTACTAACCCATTGGTTTAGACTTAAGCTCATTATCCTATGACAAACTCCAAAAGCAATAAAAGACTGAAAGCTCAAAAACAAACAATAGTCGTCTCCTTCAGGATTCTTTTCTCATCACCTTCATTCACAAACGAGAACTTGCTTCTTCCGTCTAATGCAAGACAGTTCGCACCTGAGCCAGACAGGTCATACACTTGAGCATAGACAAGCAAGCAGTTCACAAGTCAATTCATCTTTCAGTCTCTTTGGGTCGAACTACGGTGTTCTGACTTCCTCATTGCACGAGAGGATACGTAGGCATAACTTAACAGTTATCGAACAAAAGTCTCTGTATATTCCCCCTCCTTCCAGCATTATTCTTTAAGCCTCATGATCATGAGCAGTTCATCCTCAGTTCCTACACTGACACTGTATATATCACACTTCACACTCTTCCACACTGACACCTGTACATCTTTCCAGCTCTTTTACACACAAATTGCACTGACACTACCCCTTTAATACACAAATCTTTTAAGCGTGGATCCCGTCGAGTACGGCGGACAATCTGGGTGCTAATACCTTCCCAGGTTGTAACCAACCCCCTTTCTCAGTCTCTCTGGTTCGCAACCGTCTTATCCATCTTTTTCTAGGTCTATGCAGCATTGCCTTTCCTCCGGGATAAAAATGCCTAGCTGGCGACTCTATTCATCTCCAGTGAGTTCACGGCTGTGTGTTCTCACTGTCTCCCTCGCCGACCGTTCGCGTCTGTACCTTCATCTGAACCAGTGTTTCATTTGTCGGGAGCGACAAGGTGCTAATGATATTTTTCTGCTAATGTTCTGTTTCTACTGCCTGTGCAGAAGATGAATAGACCACAAGGTGAGCAAGATCAAAGTCAGGCTAGTGTTGAACAAACTCAGCCTGGTGTTGAACAAACTCAGCCTGGTGCTGAACCAAGTCAGCATGGTGTTGAACCAAGTCAGCATGGTGTTGAACCAAGTCAGCATGGTGTTGAACCAAGTCAGCATGGTGTTGAACCAATTCAGCCTAGTGTGGTGACCAGCCAAACTCAGCATAATGTAGAACAAGATCAAAGTCAGCCTAGTGTGGTGATCAGTCAAACTCAGCCTAATGTTGAACAAAGTGTGCAAGCATCTGCAATGGCTAAGGGAAAAGCAAAAAAGGAGGTCAAGCCATTGAGAAAGAGGCAAAGTGAGAGAATTAAGGAAAATTGGTTTAAAAAACCAAAACCCAACTCAGGTCCAGGTTCAGACCCACAACAGCCTTTGACTTTCCCTGAAGAAGATGGACATGCCCTGAGGAAGAAGGCTACAAGGAAGAAACAAAAGGAGAAATGCATCAATGGGCTCTAACTACATTTTATGTTATGTTTCAATTCTGCATATTAGTAAACAAGATGCTATTTTGTAAACAAGATGATATTTTGTATTCTTGATCAATTCTGAATATTTTGTAAACAAGATGCTTAATGTTGCTTCTTCCATTTTGGTAAACAAGATTCTGCTTTATGTTACTTCTTCCATATTGTTACTTCTTCAATTCTGCTTTATGTTACTTCTTCCATATTGTTACTTCTTCAATTCTGCTTTAGAATCATGCATTATGTATAAACCAGAATTACAACTAGAATCTTGTAATGTTCTGTCATATGTCATATGTGATATGTGATATGCAGAAACCAATATTACAACTAGAAACAATAATGCAGAAACAATAATGCATTATTACAGAATCATGCATTATGTATAAACCAGAATCATGCATTATTACAGAATCAATAATTCAGAAACAAGCAACAAATAATGGCCCTGTAACAAGCATAATGTATAAACCAGAATCATGCATTATTACAGAATCAATAATGCAGAAACAATCAACAAATAATGGCCCTGCAACAAGCATAATGTATAAACCAGAAACAACCAACCAATATAAACCAGAAACAAATAATGCAGAAACACTATGCAATTATCATAAACCAGAAACAATCTCATTTTATTTAACTTTGTCATCAACATTACAACTTTGTCATTAATTCTTTACAAATGGTTAAACAATAAGGCAAAAAAAATACAGAGCATTATAATTCCTATCTTAAGCTTCCTATTAACACTTCTCTGCACATCAAGCTTCATCTTCACCTTCTCTAGTTTGACTTTCAATGCTTCAAATTTCACTTCTTCCATTACACAATTCTTACAAACAGATTGCATAGCCCCCATATCTTTGACTGACTTTTCCATTTCATCATCCCATGCAAATAACTCACAACCATTAGTGTTATTGCGACATTTCCAGAACTTCCGATTGCGATTTTTGCTTGTACTTGAAACCCACAACTTCATTGATCTCCCACAACCACAAACGGGTAACCCAGGAATCGAAACCGAAGCACTGCTTGCAGTAGACATAATCAAGAGGAGAAGAAGAATGGAGATTGTGATTGGAGATTGTGAAGCGAAAACGATGCAAGAGGAGAAGAAGAATGGAAATTGTGATTGGAGATTGTGAATCGAATAACATGCAAGATGAGAAGAAGATTGGAACCCTAGAAATTGGGATCTTTTATGGAACCCTAGAAATTGTCCAGTCACACCCCATAGCCCAGTCATCCTTGTCCACATCAGCAAGGCAGTAATAGGGGGTGGTAGAATCTGAGTTTTCATTTTATAAGGGGGTGTCTATAAAAAAAATCTTAAAGGGGGTAAAACCAAAACCCGCCCTAATGACAGGGGGGTTTTATATATTTATCCCTTTTTTTTTAATGGATACTATATTCTCATGGCTTATAGAAAACACGGATATATATATTCAAAAAAAATAAAAATGTTAAAGTAAGACATTTTTGTAAGTATCACTATTCTTTTGTTTTAGAAATTTTCATTTTTGTTGACTAATTAGAAGACAATTCTTTTGTATTATTATTTTTCACATTATATTTTTATAATAATTATTAGTTCTTTTTTATCTCGTAAAGAAACACAAGACACAAAAATACCCTTACAACATTTTTTTTAATAAAAAGTTATAAGTCTAATTTAATGAATATTTTTTAAATAATAAAAAAAATTACAAAATAACCACGAAGTCAAAAGAAAGCATGACATTAAGGGGATCAAGGAGGGATATTCGAACTTAGAGTACTTTCATGCTATGCTTAAACTGAGGTCAAGGAGAAATTATATTTCTACCTTAGAGTCGAATAATTAGTTAATAGAGGAAGTAGATTTGGTTAAATCTTCTATCAAGCAGTTCTTTGAAGACAAGTTCATGAAAGTCGAGCATAAGGGCATTCATCTTGATATGCCTGGTTTGAATAAAATCGTTGTTGAAGATAACCTTATGTTGTCGTTACCTTTTGATGAAGAAGAGGTTTTGGAAACATTGACTAATGATGATGGCTATAAGAGTCCCGATCTTGACGGGTTCAATCTTTACTTCTTGAGGTGATATTGGAGTACGGTGAAGAGTGATGTGATGAATTTGGTAAGTCACTTCCATAAATATGCTTTGTTACCTAAATCCTTTGCTTCCTCTTTTATTACACTCATTCTGAAACAAGATAATCTTCGAAGGTTGGAGCATTTTAGGCCTATTGGTTTGATTGGTTATATATACAAAATTCTATCTAAGTTGTTGGCTTGTAGATTGAGTAACGTAGTTAGTAAGTTAGTTTCATTGTCTCAAATGGAATTTATCTCGGGGAGGCAAATGTTGGATGAGATTTTCTTATGAACAAAGTTCTTGACTTGGCAAGAAGAAGAGATAATAAATGCATAGTGTTTAAGGTAGACTTTCAATAGGCATATGACTGCATCGATTGGTACTTTTTAGAGGAGGTGCTAAAGGGTATGAATTTCAATAATACTTGGATCAAATGGATTAGAGGGGGTGCACTGAGTTGTTGCCTTTCGATGATCGTGAATGGTGGTACTGCTAGAGACTTTAAGGCATGTCGTGGTCTTAGGCTAGGTGACCATCTCTCACTGTTGTTGTTTACGTTGGTATGCAGAGGGACTTGCGGAGATGATGAGAATTTCCAACTTTAATGGTTTGTTGAGAGGTTTTAAAGTAGCTAATGGGGTGTTTGTTAATTTGATTCAATATGCCAACGACACGATTCTAGTTAGTGAAGGTTTGTGGAAAGATCTTTTTAACATTAAAGCATTATTGAGAGGTTTTGAGTTACTATTCAGTCTTCGTATTAACTTTTGGAAGAGTAGTATCTTTGGCATTGAGGTGGATTCTTTATTCTTAAATGGTGTTGCTGCTTTCTTGTCGTGTAATGTGGGAGCTCTTCCTTTTAAGTTTTTGGGTTTGAGATTGGAGGGAACCATATATGATTCGATTTCTGGAATTTGGTGATTGCAATGTTCAAACGGAGGTTGCTGTCTTGGCATGGCAAACTGCTTTCATTTGGTGGCAGGATTATACTTATTAATTGTGTCATTTCTAACCCACTTATTCATCACTTTTCTTTTTTAAAAGTTTCGTCCAAGGTGTTACAAGAGTTTATTGTCATTCAACGTAGATTCTTGTGGTCGGGTTCATGCGATAGACTTGGTATTAATTGTGTGGGTAAATTGGGAGATTGTTTGCTTGCCTAAGGGTGACGATGGGTTGAGCATAAAGGATTTGTTACAGTTAAATTTAGCATTTATGTTAAAGTGGTTATGGCACTTCCTCCATGTTTCGTCGGCGTTGTCGTTTCGTACAATGGTGTGCCAATATGGATATTTGGTTGACAAAATTATTCTCAAGAAAAAGTTTGGTGCGTTAAGGTATGAATCATTTTGGTTGTGCAATATTGTAAAGATTGGGGTGTTAGTATTTGGGGGAGATTTTTATGACCAGCTATTATGTAAACTTAGTAACAGTGTGTGTGTTGCGTTCCACACCCCTGATTGGGGATAATTTTTATGGTAAGGAAAGGAGGAGTACCTTCCATTGATATGAAATCCCTTGACACATCCCCGCTAATCGGTGCGAACTCGATCACCTTTGAATAAATTAGCTCTTGAACTTGATATTTGAACCTCTTACAGCTCTCTACATAATGACCAGGTGCCCCAGAATGGAAAACACACCTGGCACTGGCGTCAAAATCTAGAGGAAGCTTTTTGGGTGTGACTGTCACGGTGACAAGTTCAACCAGATTAAACTCGAGCAAACAAAGAAGCAATTGCGCATATGACACCGGAATCAAATCATACTTGGCTTCGGGCGTTTTCGGCATTTGTCCGTAGTTTTTGTCTTTACCTTCCCTTTGATGAACTGGAAGAGTCTGCAAATTGAGAGGCTTAGGATCCCAAAGTTGAGGAGAGTTTCCGCGAAACGCTTCCTGATCTTGGAACAAAACCACTGAACTGGGAGGACCAACAACTTCTGCAGTAGTAAAGGGGACATGGTGCCCTTCTTGGATCTTTGGGGCTTCCCTGGTCTGGTTCTCTTGTTTCTTCAGTTGGTAAACTTTCTCTATCAATAGCATGTGTCCATGGCACAAGGTCTTCATGTCCTCCAAGAGTTGTTCCATTCGGATTTTCACTTCAGCTATTTCTGCTCGGCATTGTTCCATGTCCATCTCTTGATGACTGTGATTCAAATTGGCCATTCTGGAGAGTAACCAAATCAGGATGAGAATTTGTCCCCGGACACCTGTAATGAGTGTAAGGATGCATGCAAATGCCATTTTCGATTATTTCCAAGAGATACATCTGCTTTGATTCCAATTTGGACATAGGAACATATAATGACATGGTCCATATATGGGATCTTTTGGAAATAGCCGAACATGTATGCTAAAATGCCATGATGTAATGTATGCAACATGCATGTGGTTAAGGATCTGATGCTGGTGTTGGGCGGTGAACCAACTGTGGATAGTCACAATAACTTTATCTCTGTATAGATACTTTAAAACTCAAAATCATAGAATCAGATCATAATACTGAACAATACTAGAAAAGTGGGTATGTTGAAGTTTAGGGTTCCTGCAAACCCTCCCAATCTCACAGGTGTGCTACTCAGGTCAACATCACGGACTCTCAAAGCCGAATAGCAATAATACATTCACCATTTTCGAGAAATGGCTCATGACCAAATCAGGGAATCGATTTGGCATTATGTACTACTCAAGGAGGTCTCAGCTGAGTCCAAGGAAACAAGCATCTCTCATAAGTCCCCATCTTCAAGCACTGAATCGAGAAACAATAGCATATTCATCCCGAAGGGTACAATATTATCGTCATACGATCAGTTTGCCTTAACTGGATTCCTATGAGAGAACCAGGCCATTCTATGCGAGTCCCCAGTGGGCCCTCGGATGCGAGTGGGTTTGCCAACAAATGTGGTCTGCCACTGTCATCACTGGTGTCATACCCCAAATTTGTCCTACCCGCACTTTTTATTTTATTTTATTTTAATGTCTCATCATTTTTCAGAAATCCAAAAAAAAGCATGTGCTGCTTTATTTTTCTGTCAGATATTGCAAAATTCGAAAATATGTACTACTCTATTTTTCTGTCTAATATGCGAAAATCCAAAATATGTCATTTTCTTTTGTGCAAAAAATCGAGGTTTATATGCTTATCAGGTCACTGGTGTGTGGAGGTCCAGTTCGCGATTATTATCTTTTTCGGTTCCAAAAAAAATCCACTTTCTAACCAAAGTTTTCTTTTATTAGTATCTTGCTATTATTTTTCCATCAAACTTTAATATTATTATTATTTCATGATCTTTTATTTTATTATTACTATTTTATTATCATTATCATTTTTATTTTATTTTATTTTTATTATTATTATTATTATTAGTTATGGTTTTTATTATACTAATTATTATTATGCACCTTTTTTATCATTACCATCATCATTATTATTATTACTTTTATTTTTTTTTAATTTTTAATTTTCTATTATTATTATTATTATTAGTATCATTATTCTTAATATTATTATTAATTTTTATTATTTCATTATTACTACTTTACATTTTATTATTATAATTATTATAACTTTTTATTTATTTCTATTTGCTCATACACTAATTTCATGTGACATGTAAAATATTTTCCAATAAGTAATCAGCCCCACCATGTGCAACGTATAATCCCCAACCTGACACAATTGAAAAACACTCATCCTCCACATTCGTACGACATGCTGCAATGACAATTCCGGTACCGCGTCCACTATTTCACAACATCATCATCCTTTTCCAAAACTCAACTCAAATCCCTAATTCACCCTCATTTCTTCTTACTATATAAGAGCAATTTCATGTTGCAAAGAAGGGGGAAGAAAGAAGCCGAAAAAAAACAAAACCCGAAAATATCTATAGTTTTTTATTACCTTCAAATCTTCATAATAGAAACCAGAACCTGCATTTGTTTTACTGAACAACGCATTTACCTTCTTCAAACACACAAACCTTTCATCATTTTTCATATAAACTCTACGAATAAGCTTCCTGTAAAACCCCTTCCAAATCCTTCCTCAAACCATACACTCAAAAAAAAAACCAGAAAGAGATATGAAAACGAAACCCAAAACGACACCTTCACTTACCCAAAACCATCGAATCCTTCATTGCAAATCCAACCTCACAAAACCTTAAACCGAAAAAACCGTGTTGAATCCGATACTCACCCTTCATCACCACCTCAAAACAAAAAACGCACAAACTCATTAAACACCATAAATACTTCATCAAACCTCTACTAAAATAAATCTTTTGCCATCTTCATCAACCTCACCACCATTAACAGAACCTCTCTTCTCATCCTTCAATAAACATCTACAAATCAAAACCAAAAAAAGACCATAAACCACCAAAAAAATCCAGAAAAGGAGAGAGGGATGAGTTTGAGAAAACAGAACCGTTGAGAACCAAACACAAGCCAAACTCGCAGAGCAACCACTGCGAAACCACTGAGTAAAACCCAGTCGGAGAAACCAAAACCCAATCTCAAAAAACTCAACCACCGTGAACGCCACCTGAAGCACGTCCGTCACCTTTGTAACCCAAGCCACTCTTCCGCCGTTCACCTTCCGAATTCGAGAGAGACGCTGAGGAGAGATTCGCACGCGAAATAGAACGGATCTGAGACAGAGAGTGTTGTCGCGAGTAAGACTGAGAGACACCGTGAGGAGCGTGGAAATCGAGAACCGATTTGGGATTGGGGACCAATCTGAATCGTAAGGAGAAAAGCCACCGCCGCCGAGGGTCTTGAAGGGTAGGGTTTTTTTTTTCCAATTTCTGTTGGAGAATGAGAGAGGGAACGTGATCTGATTTTGGAGATAGGGTTGAGTTCTTTTCTCTGTAATTTATGCTTTTGAAAATATTTTGGATACAACGTTTTGTTTTTTTTCTTTAAACTTAAATTTAGTTTTATTTTTTTTATATAGAAAAAAGATCATCTGTTATAATTTCTGGGCTAATCGGTTTTTTTAAAAACAAAACTTTTTAATTTGACTTTGTTTAGTTGGGCTAATTGGTCCCATTCATCGCTGAATCCCTTGTTTGGTTCTCATCATTAATTAATTTATTTATTTATTTAAGTTTGTTTTGTTTACTTTTGTGTTAATTAGTTATTTTCGTTTTTTTTTATATAGTCATCATTAACATCCCTTCAAGGATTATTATGGTTTATTTTAGCTAATATTTGTTATTTTCATTTCATTTTGATCATTAATTTATGTTTTTGGGCCAATGACATAATAAAAGGCCGATGTTTCGTCCGATTTCGTTAAATCGGTGATACTCGGTCAATATGAGGCCCTCCTTTTAAATTAGTTTTTTTATTATTATTATTTTATTATTTTGACCAATAAATATTCAATTTAATTAATTTTATTCTTTATTCTCAATATTACCAATTTATTTATTATTTATATTTATTATTCTATTTTAATTTAATTCTAGCAATTCAATTTAATTTATTTATTTATTTCCGCATTTCAAAAATAACGATTCGACTCCTCGTAGAACGATTTCATTAAATCGGCTCTAAGGAAGTGAACGAACTAAATTTCGACGCGTCCGAAAAGGTCAAACGCCTTCGAATAGTTGTCTTCGAATAAAAAGGCCGAACGCCTTCGAACAGTTCAAAAATACTGCACACACGCTTTCTCTTGGGCGAATTACAACGAGACCCCTTTATTTCTCGCAATCCCCTGTAATTTATTTTTGTATCCCTCTCCCATTATTTTGTACGTATTTTATTTTATCGATTTAGTTTAAGTTCGCGAATCCTTGGTCCAACGCCAAGCGATTTCACTCGCACACTTGCACTTTATTTTTCAGTTATCATTTTATTTATTAGGTTCCACCTTACCTTGCGAGCCGAGCGCTTTGTGCCTCGCTAACAAACCACAAAAATAAACCTCCACTTGCATTCACCCCAAACCTCAAAAAAACCAAAACGTTTCTTTTTAGATCCAAACCCTTGATCCAACGTCAAGCGGTCTTAGGAAATAAAACATTCTAATAATACGAGAAGAATTGTACGCCCCGAGCCTTAAGTAGTAGAAAGGAGGATAACGAGCTCTCGTTACTCGCTCCGATTATTTCGACGTAAGACGCTCGTCTTGTTGGACGGAATAAACTATCCATAGTCTTTAGTACAAATCGACTCCTAAACCCTTTCATCGAAGAAAGGTAATAAAATCAAACAAGCATTAACTGTAGTAGGCCGAACTACGAGGCTCTGACTTTCCCATTGCACGCGGGAGTACGTAGGCACAAGGATCTCAATCCTTGTCGAGCACCTAGGTTCAATCTAACTTATAATCAAACTCATTTCCCTCTAGCAAGTATTTCGTTTAAGCATAGACATCCTTTCGCGCGTGATAACTTAGATGGTTCCCATCGAGTACGATGGATGTAGGGGGTGCTAATACCTTCCCCCTGCATAACCGACTCCCGAACCCAGGCAATGGTTTCGTTGACCTTTGTCCTCATCCTTCTCTTCCCGGGTTGTATCTATATCTTCCCTTTCCCTCTTCGGGAATAAATAGAATTAGGTGGCGACTCTTCAGTCTGTCCAGCGCGCGGCTCCCGTCCTTTCGGATTGCGTGAGGTCGTATTTTTCGGAGTACAACAGTTGGCGACTCTGCTGGCGACTGGTTCACCCCTATGCGAGTCAAGCCTAGTCTAGGTTCCCATGCTTGTTTGGATGTTTGCTTTTATGCCTTGCTTGTTTATTTTTTTCTTTATCGCATTCCATTTTATATATCTTGTGGCTCCTTGGTACTATAATTTGGATCGATACTTTGCAAGAGAAACTTGAGGGAAGGCTCTATACCCGGGCTTATGAGTACAAACATAAGTTAGCGAGGTTGTGTAGTATGGGCTCCCGAGGGAACCTCTCTCGTGGGTTGTTGATACGAAAACCTCACTTGGAGTAGATTTTAATGAGAATACTGACGACTGTCAAACTCTTGGCAGGTGTGCTCAGTTGTTTTCATTAGGGTCATCGACTCTGAGGACCTTTAGAACCTTTTGGTTAAAACATCGATTGATGGTCGCGTAGTATTGGCTCCCGAGAAATTTGCTCTTGTGGGTTGTCGATACAAAGACCTCACTCAGAATAGACTTTCTTAATGGAGTTGATTGACTGTCAAGAGCTGACATGTGCATCAAACACTTGAGCAAAGTCCATAACTCTGAGGCTTTGTTTAAGCCTTGTGTCGATGATCGCGTAGTATAGGCTCCCGAGAAAATTTGCTCTCGTGGGTTGTCGATACGAAGATCTCACCCAAAATAGATTCATATGAGGGAGTCAATCAAACGTCATGCTTATGGCGTGTGTGATGAACAACCATATGAATTGATAACTTTGGGATCCCTAAAACCTTAGAGTCTACCCAGTGAGTTCCTGATCAGAGTATCCTCCATCTGTACCTTGGACTCATGAGACCCTGATCTTGTGATCCTGGATTCTGACATTGCATATCATCTCATTTGCATTATTTATTCATCTTGCATTTCATTCCAAAAGCCAAGAACTCATTTCATGTTCCTCCATCTTCAGTAAATCAAGCTGGTTTCCCGACGCCCGTATCGTGCTAGGCGCCCATACTTAACTCGAGCCAATACTAGAATACTAATGGACGTGATTCAAGAAGAGCAAGCTGCCATGAGGGAAGAGATTGACTCGGTCAAGAACACGATTGATCAGATTTATGAGACTTTGCAAGCTTTGGCAAGAATGGAAGAACGTCACGAAGCTGCTGCCGCAATGAACAATGCTCAAGTGCAAGGATCTACCTCGCACGCAATGCCTTCAGTTCCAGTTCCAAATCCTTTGGTCTATGGTTTGCCTCCAGGTTTTACTCCTGCTGTTGAAGAGGTCACTTCCCAACCAATACCTGCTTCTGGTGTCACTGTTGGTGCTATTCCTCAAGCTCAACCTTTTCCAACTCAAGTCCAGTTTCCTCAAGCTGAAGAGGATCATCAAGTTGAGTATGAGATGCATACTGCTGTTCCAATCACCAATCCTCATGCTATTCAAGAGTCCGAAGGCATGAATATGTGTCGTGAATTAGCTGAAAAACTCTGGATCATGGAAGGACACAACTCAACTTCTCTGAGTGCCTCAGACATGTGCTTAGTTCCAGATGTTGTGATCCCTGCTAAGTTCAAACTGCCAGAATTCGAGAAATACAAAGGCCTCAGTTGTCCTAAACTCCATTTGAGGATGTACTGCAGGAAAATGGCCGCTCATGCCAAAGATGACAAGCTCATGATCCATTGCTTCCAAGACAGCCTGTCTGGAGCATCTCTAGAATGGTACATGCAACTCGAACGCAACAATGTTCGTACTTGGCTTGATCTATCAGATGCATTCAAAAAGCAATACAAGTACAACACTGACCTTGCTCCTAACCGTACTCAACTTCAGAGTATGTCTCAAAAGGAAAGCGAATCCTTTAAGGAGTACGCCCAACGCTGGAGGGAGTTAGCTGCCAGAGTGCATCCGCCATTGGTTGACCGTGAATTGATCGATATCTTCATGGGTACCTTACAGGGGCAATACTACGAGAAGCTGATCAGCAGCGTATCTTCTGGATTTTCAGACATGGTGATGGTGGAGAAAGAATTGAAGAGGGTTTGAAAAGTGGAAAGATTCAAGGAGGTTCTAGAAGCCAATCTGGAACCAAGAAGCCTTTCAACGGGTACAAGAAGGGCGAAACAAATTCCATTTCTGCTGCAAGTGGGAATCCTCAATAGGGTGCACTTACTCCAATTCCCTATTATCAGTATCCCTATGTTGCTGCTGCGCAATATGCACCCGTGCCATATCATCCAATTCCTCCAATGCCTTATCAGCAGGCCTTTCAAGCTCTATTTCCGCCTCAGATGGCTCATCAACCACGTCCACGTCCTATGGTTGCAGCTACGCAATATGCACCCGGACCATACCAGCAACCGACTTATCCACAACGGTCAGGTCAACAACAACAACGCACTCCTCAACAGCGTCCACCATATCAACAAAGAGGATATGATAGACACATTGATCCCCTGCCTATGACATATTCTGAGATCTTTAATCAGCTGATGGCAAAAGGATCTCTTACTTTGAGAGATATGCCACCTCAGACAGGTAATGCCCAGAACTATGATGCCAATGCCCGCTGTGAGTATCACAAAGGCGCTCCAGGTCACATGATCGAGAACTGCCATGCCTTCAAACACATGGTTCAGGATATGATCAACTCTAAGGATCTTACTCTCACTCCGAGAAATGCAAATGTCCAGAAGAATCCAATGCCGCCGCACTGTGCCAACAAGTGAAGACATTTGAAGGGGTTGTTGAAGACCAAGCTGAGTAGTCTCCAACTTTGAAGCATTCAATCAAGAGAAGTTCATTCCTCAAATCAAGGCAGCCATCGCCATTTATCATTGTCGCATCTTTGTTATTTTGTACTTTTGTTAAGTACTATTTGCTTGGAATATTATCGTTTGTACTTGGTTTTGTTAATATTATGTTTATACATGTTTTGAATCAATCTATTCGCATTCGCTCATTATTTATCATTTATCGTAAAAATCACAAAAAAAAAATATATTTCTCTCACTTCACTTTAGCAAATATTTGAGGGAGGATGATGAAAATAAAATACCCATAACTGTTGCGGTATGCTTTCGGATAGAACCTCGTCAATGATGTATAGGCATTCTTTAAAATCCCCAAACACTGGAGATATAAGGAGTTAATCCATTATCAACCACTTCGAGCATAGAAGTAAGAGTTTCTTTCGGATACAACCCTTACATCTAACCTGGGGCAGGGTAGTTGTTTAGTTAACCTGACTACACATTCAAGTCACAAGATGTGACATCCCGTCGGAGGACCATCAACAAATGACTTGGCAGTCACAACATTTGAAATTCTGGGATCAGGTACGTGATGTCGAATCAGATGTTTAAACACTTGAAGACTTAAACAAAACTTAAAGTGCAGGTAAATTAAATAACACAGGAAATTGTTAACCCAGTTCAGTGTATCTCCACACTTACATCTTGGGGCTACCAAGCCAGGAAGGAAATCCAATATAAGTAATATTAATTCTGGAATTAAACCAACCAGTTTAATCCTTCACTTAATATCTACCCAAGGCAATTTCTACCTAAGACACAACTTAGATATGAGTCCCTACTCACTCCCCCTCAATCACACAGTGATATTTTACAATGTTTAATAAAATTGAAGTCACACTTCAAACACAACAGCTTGATCTTACTTAAAAGTTTCAATCAAGACACAATTCACTTTTTGTTTAAAAGCTCATAAAGTGACAAACAATTAAAAGCTGCTATTAAACACAACCACCCTTTACAGTGTTCTTAATTTCGTACTCTATTCTGAGAGTTTCTGTTCCTTAAATAGATGCTTGGTTTTTGGGCTTTCTGTAAATTATCTAGTCCTGATAAGTCCCAATGTCATCACCTTGAATTAGGGTTAGTTAGTTTGTTACTTCCTTGATTCAAGGTGAGTTAGTTATTCTGTTTCACTGAAGTCAGATAACTAAGCTCCCTAATGATGCGCCTTGGAGTGTTTATCTATTCACAATTTATTCCAGATAAATTCTCCTGAATTTACTTACTTCTGTTATGCATCATTTAAGTCTGGTAGCAGGTTTACGATGTCACAACATCTGGTGTGACATCCTGATGTCTTGACTTAATTCATTAACTTATACTCTGTTTGACAATGTCACAACATCTGGTGTGACATCCTGAACTAAGTTCAACACTTCTTGTTTGTCAAAAATTCTGCCAATTCTTAACATCTACAAACTCCCCCTTTGGCTAATTTTTGGCTAACATAATATTCTAGTTTTAGCAGCAGAGTTCTTTTATCAGAGTGCAGCAGAGTTCTTTTCTGTTGAATCATATGAGAGATAATACTTTGCACCCCCCCAAACCTGAATGTACTGCTATGACTTGTTCAACAAAATTTGATATACCAATGAGCATTCAAAAAAACTTAGTTCATAAGACAAAATTTAACTTTAGCATTGTTCATTAATTTGACAAACAGCAAACAGCAGCAGACAGTTGTTCAGAACTCTTACTCCCCCTTGTTAGACAGAAATTGGGGCCAATCATTACATAAGCAGAGAAAAACAAAACATTCAAAATTACAAGACATGAATACAATTCAGAACAGGCAATACAGCTTTCATCACACCCAGCTTTACTCAGACTCATCATACTCAGTATCCTCTTCATCTTCAGACTCATCATCAGATTCATCAGCATTCTGAGCAACCTCTTCCAGCTCCAGCCTTTGAATTATTTCCTCAAGCTTTTTCTTCCTGGCATCCAGCTCTTTGCAAGTGGTCTTGAGTTCTGCAATCAAGGCTGCTTTGGATATAGGAGTCTTTGCATTTGATGGTCCAGCAGATGTCCCACTGGGAGCTTCAACATTTGCAGCATGATGGCTCAAGAACAGTTTGTAGTGGAAGGCCAGTGGACTCTCCCTCTTGCAGACAGAATCCTTATCAGTAAGGATGCCTGGATATTGGTTGAGGATTATACCACAGAGCAGAGAGGGAAAAGCTATTGGAAGCTTGGTTGCTGATGTTCCTGCATGCTTTAGGGTTTGATCAAAGATGTAAGCCCCATAGTCCAAATTTGTTTGGGTGCCTACAACACAGATGAATCTTCCCAGTCCAGTAGCTATAGAAGAGGTGTGGTTGGTGGGAACCCAGTTGACAGTACCAATTCTATGCAACATAGCATACTTTCTTGTTAGCAAGCTGACAAAAAGTTTTCCTTTGACTGGCCAAGTTTTGACCTGGTTGGCTGTGATGATCTTGCATACTTGGTTGTCAGTTTTGCCCAGTTCATTTGGCCCATCAGATTCTCTTCCCAGGTAATGATTTATAACCCTAGGAGAAAAATCAACACATCTCCCCCTCACATAAACCTTCCTAAAATCTTCTGACTTTCCATCAGCACACCCTTCTTGAAGATTGACAATGAACTCCTTGACCAGCAGCTCATAACAGGGTGAAAAATTTGAAACAGTCTTGAATAAACCAGTAGTGGATATTAAGTCTATTACCTCAGTGCACTCCAATGCATTGCTGCCTAGTTCTCTTTCCAGAGCCACCCTTCTTTGGTAGACATACTTCCATTTGCTCACACTAGAGACATGATGGAAGGATACATTGTCCAGAGGAGCTTCAGGAACAGCAGAGGAAGACCTAGGAGGTGCTGGCTTCTTCCTTGGTTGGGATGTTGGGATATCTTCCTCAACATCTGAGTCAGGTGTGTAAACACCCCAAATTTTCCCTCACCCATTCACATCATGGTTTGTGATCATTTCATATGCATAAACACAATCATACCATCTCACATTACATTTTTGATTCACTGCATTGGTTCCAAGTCATCTGCATCTAAGGTTTGTGATCTGAGCAGCCCAAGAGCTTCTTGAGCCACTCCAAAGGCCATCAATCACTTCAAAGGGGTCCATATGTGTTCAAGTATCATATTATATCCTCTCAAAGTCAATAATGCCAAAGAATCATAAGAACTGGGATTGGTATGGAAGTAGAGCCAGGCTTGACTACACAGATGACCTAGAATTAGGGTTTTGGTTTCAAAGGCCATAACTCCAAATTTTTTGGTCATTATTGTTTCTATTGGTCTCTATATGGTATAGGGATCCTGCATATCAATTCTCATGAAGAAATTCAATGGGGAAGTCATCTGATCAAGGGTTGACTTTCTAGGCAAGTCAGTGCAAAATCAGGGCATCTGAGGCTCCCAATGACCCAACCAAGGGGTGTTATTCATCATTTTGAGTGTATATGATCTTTATTTGATCATATAAGAAGTTGGAAGTTCACAAAATTCAAGAATTTCAAGTCTTTTGCAAAGTTGACTTTTTGGGCAAGTTTGACTTTTAATGAAAATGTCATTTTAGGCAACTTTTTCAACCCTTACTTTTTGATTCAAGAAAGCTTCAAATGGAAAAACTTTGGTCATGAAAGTTGTAAAATAGATCTTTCCCTTTTCAAAAAGTACAAGAACATGACCTAATTCATTTTTGATCAAAAGTTATGGCTTGTCAAAGTTGGCTAAAATCACAAAATTTCAAAGTTTCCACCAAAGAGGCAAAGTTGCAAATTCACTTCTCAAGGCCAATTAAGTCATCAAATGGGCTTCTAATCCACACAACATGATCACACAACATCTAAAGTTCAGAATGCACCCAAGGAATCACATGTTTTATGGCCCATGGATCAAGTTTCTTTCATGAGAACCAAAGGCAAGGCAAGTTGCAAAAGTCATGATAACTTCTCATCCACTTGCTGGCTAGTTGGCTGATCAATCCTAGGCCTTTCCTCACATCATGCTGCGCAGCACACCCTCCATGTACTTGGCTAGAAAGTGACCCATGCTTCTCTTACACAAAAGTTGACATTTTGCAAAAGCACCCATACCTATCACAAAAGCACACATCACATCTTCTGACCAATAGGATTTGTTTATGTTAATCAAAAGCAAGACAAAGCATACATTACACAAGCCTAAAACCAGACACAACACAACATTCACATTTTCACCCTCACTTGCAAAAGCTTTCGAAAATCATCATACAAGCTTCAAACACTCAAACAAACTTCACAAACCTTCTCACCATGCTTCACTGAACACAAACCAACCTTCAAAACAGCCTGAAAACCATAGAATCACAAACACGATCCTCACCTGACCTTGAACAGAACTTGTTCAAACTTCCAAACCAGCCAACACAAACTCTCTCTAAGCATCAAGATGTCATCAGGGGCCTAAAAGGAGTGGATTGCACAAAGAAAAGAGGTCAGAAAGTTGCAAACTGAAAAGCTTCAAACTCAGGTAGCTTCATGAACATTTTTTCCAGAAATGGATTTTTAAGTTCTTAAGTTGTTCTTCATGATTCACTGATCACTCTGGTGCTTTTATTTTCTGAAATGGTTGAGAAATGAGAGTTTAATCTTGTTCTGAAACTCTTGCCCTAAAAAATGTTTTGTTTCGATTCAGTTGATTGAGGAAGAATAAATGAGTTTTGAGTTAGGGTTTTGATTCAGTAAGGTGTGGGAATGATTTCTGGTTTGTTAGATTTCATTTTAGTGGAGTTTTGAAGAGTTTAGAAATTTTCAGGTGGGATTCCCACTGGAGAAGACGACCGGAGGTCTTCTCCGGCCACCTGAAAATGATTAGGGCTTAATCCCTGTGTTTAATGAGGTTTGAATCTGGAACGTTGGATGAGCTGACCTAGGTTGACTGGCGCGCGTTTGAATGGTCAAGATGCACCATTAGAAACCCTAATCCACAATTAACTTAATTAATTCTGTTTAATTAATATAAAATGGAAATTAGGCCAGTTTGAATCTCAGCCTTAGGATCACGCGCGCAGTCTTTCCCTCCATCTCAGGTTTAAATGTGGACCACTGGATGCGCTGACTTTCTTTTAAATTCAGTTTTTATTTCATTTAATTGCATTTATTTTCTTCATTTTATTTAAAATAGTAAAACAATCTTAAAAATTTTGAAATTTTTTATACAAACTTTTATTAAATTTCAGAAACCAAAAATATTTTTATTTTTATTTTTTGCATTCAAAAAATATTTTTAAATATTTAAAAGTTTATTTTTAATTAATTAATGAGAATTAATTAATTAAAAATACTTTTAGGTATTTAAAAATCACCAAAAAATTCATGAAACATTTAAAAATATTTAGAAACATTGTCCAACCCTCAAACCAAATTTCTTTTTTGATCTTGATGTCTTTTGAGAATTTTTCATGGAATTAAAGTCATTTTAAGGCATTATTTTGATCCAAGCTTCCAAAAATCATTTCTGCCTAACCATTGAGAGTTGGACCTTGATTCTTTTTTAATTGCATTGTGTTTAGTATGTAGTTTGTGAGATTAAATGGGCATGATTTGATCTTTCATTTTCATTTTGTTTGGCATTTTTCTTGTTAAGGAACCCTAAAACCCTAGAAAACTTAGGAAAATCATAACTTGAATTAGGTTAAGAGTTGGAACCTCTCTTTTGGGCAGTGAGTTAGTATAGGTTTAGGGATCCTTTGAATGCATTTTCAATTTTTTTATCTTGATGTTTGCTTCTGATTTTGGTTTTTGTTTGATGCATTGGTCATAAACCCTAATTTGGTTTCTCTTTTGCATTCATCTTGCATTTGCATTCATACCTTGGCTTGCCCTAGCATTTCCTGCATCCATTTGATTCATTTGACATCTTAAGACATATTGAAAGCATGTTTGTTCATTACATCTTGCATTTGTCATGTGGTATGCCATTTGCATTTCATAACTTTTCATGTATGATCATGGTTCTTAACTTGTTTCATTTGCATCCATAAGCATGTATGACCATCCCCATGTGTTGTTTCATGTTTGTAACATCTCATAGCATCATTAACATCATGTATGTGCTTCTGGTTTTATTTCTCATCATGCCATTTCATTTCATTTTGCATTGCATTGCATTCCTTTCACTAACTTTTCAGGTGGTAAGTAACTTTGAGAAGTGAATTTGCCTTCACTTCTCACAACTTCTTTTCATCCTTCTTATGCATCCATGCTGCATTTTGTTATGTGTTTGAGATTGAGCTTGCTCTTTCTTCTTCTTCTCACTTTCTTTCCTCAAGTGACTTGCCTTCTTAAATGAAGCAAGTTGCTTTGCTTCTCCTGATCCTTTCATCTGCTTCCTGGTGGTTCCATTGAAGATTTATCTTGTAAACCTCACAAACCTTAGGAGAAACCAAGCATGACAATGATTAGGGTTTTGATTATTCCCCCACTTAGTTTTTACCTTTGTGTCTCATTGAGTCTTCTCTTCTCATCTCATAATCAGGGATTAAACCCTAAAGGCTTTAAGGCTTTGTGATTAAGCTTATGCCTGCATCCTTCTATTAGGATGGAGTGTATAACTTTAATCCTAAGTGTTAAACCCTTAATGTGTTTAAATCCCTTAATCAATTCACTTAATAATCATCAAGACTTCACACTTGTAACTTGGGCCTTGCATTAGGGTTCTAATTCTTCCTTAATTGGTTAAGAAGGACTAACCCTAGTGTTAATGGACAAGTCCCCCTCAAGTTGTCTTACAAACCCTAAAAATCATTTCTTCATCATACCATTAACTAAAATCCACTTAATAAAGGTTTTGTTTTGTCATGAGTTTAATCCCTAATCATGGATTAAGTTGAGGAGCTTTCCTCAGCTTAAACATTCTCATCTATTATCCTTCTATTAGGATGGTGTAATGAGTCTGTTTAATCCCTGATTATGGCTTAATCTCATTACTTAACACTAAACAAAAACCACAAAAACATTTAATTAATCACAAGTAGGTTAATGATCTTAAACCTACACCAAAGGTAATTAAGTGTGAGACCCTGACTTCACACTTAAGGTATTCTCATTACCCCTAATCAGAGGGAGGATGTGATGAGTTTACTAATCCATTGATTTAGGCTCAAGCTCATTAACTTATGACAAATTTTCAAAAGGCAATAAAAGACTGAAAACTAAAAAAAAAAACAATAATCGTCTCCTTCGGGATTCTTTTCTCATCATCTTCACTCATAAACGAGAACTTGCTTCTTCCGTCTAATGCAAGACAGTTTGCACCTGGGCCAGACAGGTCATACACTTGAGCATAGGCAAGTAAGCAGTTCACAAGTCAATTCATCTTTCAGTCTCTTTGGGTCGAACTACGGTGTTCTGACTTCCTCATTGCACGAGAGGATACGTAGGCATAACTTAATAGTTATCGAACAAAAGTCTCTGTATATTCCCCCTCTTTCAGTATCATTCTTTAAGCCTCATAGTCATGAGCATACTCTCATCCTTACACTGACATTGTATATATTACACTTTCACACTTCTTTTACACTGACACCTGTACATCCTTTTCCAGCTCTTGTATACACAGATTGCACTGACACTACCCCTTTAAAACACAAATCTTTTAAGCGTGGATCCCGTCGAGTACGGCGGACAATCTGGGTGCTAATACCTTCCCAGGTTGTAACCAACCCCCTTTCTCAGTCACTCTGGTTCGCAACCCTCTTATCCATCTCTTTCTAGGTTTATGCAGCATTACCTTTCCTCCGGGATAAAAATGCCTTGCTGGCGACTCTTTTCTTTTCCAGTGTGTTCATTGCTGTGTGTCCTCATTGTTCCTTTCGCCGACCGTTCGCGTCTGTACCTTTATTTGGGCCATTTCCCATTTATCGGGAGCGACAGCTTGGCGACTCTGCTGGGGACCCTTATATTGTAACCAGGGCTTCTGGTTCTTTTTGTGGGTTCCTCCTAGCGCTTGTTTGATTTGTGTTTACTGGGGTGTTATGTGCTATTTGTGCTTGTATATTTATTTTTGTTAATTGCTTTATGTACAGTTGTTTTACTGCTTTCTTTATAGCTTTACATATATCATACTGTCATACTGTCTGGCTGGATCTGGTTTTGCTTTGGTGGGTGGGGGTCTATTGAGAGTTAAGGTCCTATACCTGGGACCTGAGTGACACCTAGGCTAGAGTGGTTCATATTCTTTCCCATTCCATCTCGGTCTGGTGCGGGAATATGAAACACGGTTCAGATATGGGTTTCTTCTTGAGAACTCTGTGTTGCAGATTTCCTGCAATACTAGGGCTATCTGGGAAGCCTGCTAAGTCTGGATGACCTTTAGTATCGACCTTCAGAAACTGAGGTGAATTAGAGGAGGAACTTTTATGGTTATTGTAAACACTGTACCTCCGGGTTAGAAGTGTTTACACTTCTCATAAATGATCCAAGTCTGAGGATCCTTGTTTTAGAACACCACCTGTGAGGGGGTTGGGCTGTTTACAGGTTTGCAGGTACCCTTGACCTCAGCATACCCTGTTACTTTGTTTTGATTAAGAGTACTCCATCTTGGAACAGTTATTGTGATTCTAAACCCTGGACATGTGGCTCTTTATTTGAGTCCCCCACCTTGGTTACTGGACTTATAGTCCTCCATCTGGATTTCTTGAACACACATGGACATATATCAGAGCACTTGATCAGATCCAGCTCAGTCACAAACCCTTGCATATCATTTGCATACATCATCATTGCATCATTCTAACATTTGCTTATTTGTTTTTCAGGGTATCCATACTTTATTTTGGCTTGGTTTTGACCCCATCATCAGCATAGACCTATCCTCATCAGTATCTACTTCAGTTATCTGCTACCTGCTTCAGCTACCTGCATCATCAGTCTCAGCCTGTCAGTGGCCCCATCATCAGTATCATTCCCCATCATCAGCACCTGTCTCAATCCCTCTTCAACAACATGGCACCTAAGAAGAGTAACATCTCCTATCATTTCTTTCAGCCTGAGCTAGTTGACATCAGGAAGATTCAGACCCTGATTACTCCAGACCATATACCACATTTCAGAGAACACTATGGAGGCATACTTGATGTGGTTATGGATTTGGACCCTTCACAGAGGAGCTTGATTCATACTTGCCTGCAGTTCTATGATCCCCCTCTGAGGTGTTTCACTTTTCAGGATTTCCAGTTAGGGCCCTTGTTAGAGGAGTATTCATCATTGGTTGGTGTACCTATCAGGGGTGGAGTCCCCTTCAACCCTGAGATGGCTTTCCCAAGTAATGAAGAGATGGCAAAGGCCTTATATTTGGAACCAGTTCTGATTGGACAGAATATGACTACCAAGGCTGGAGTCTCTGGTTTACATCTGGATTTCTTGATCTCTCAGGCTACCCTGAAGGCCTCCTCAGGAGAATGGAAGGCAGTCAGTGCTTTATTGGCCCTTAGCATATATGGGGTCATTTTATTTGCAGATGAGCCTAAGTTTGTTAGCAAGAGTGCAATCCATCTTTTCATCCTGAGGAACCCAGTGCCTACCTTACTGGGAGATTTCTACTACTCTGTTCACCAAAGGAATGAAAAGCAGAGAGGAAGATTGGTGAGGTGTTGTGCTCCTTTGTTCCATACTTGGCTGCTCAGACATTTGCCTAAGACTGATGCATTTCTGAATCCTCATCAGCAACATAATTGGGCTAGAAGACTCACTGCTTTAACTTCAGCTGATAT
The DNA here is from genome assembly GCA_963966055.1 of Lathyrus aphaca. Taxonomy (NCBI): domain Eukaryota; kingdom Viridiplantae; phylum Streptophyta; class Magnoliopsida; order Fabales; family Fabaceae; genus Lathyrus; species Lathyrus aphaca. Next base: position 64,440,812 of record OZ014520.1, on the reverse strand, counting down.
CAGGTGGTGCACTCAGAGCACCAAGGGCAGGGATATCATTACCAGTTGTGGGCAATTTCCCAATGTACCCCTGATAGGAGTAAAGGGTTTCATCAATTACAACCCTCTGTTATTCAAAAGACAACTGGGTTATGCATTGGTCCACACTCCTAAGGCACAAGACTTGGCTGAGACTCTTTACTATGAGAATAAGCCTAATATGGCTATTGTCAGGAAAGCATCCTGGGCTTGGGACAATGTCCAGACTAAAGGAGTAACCATTCTTGGGAAGTGCAACAATGTGGCCTCAGCACAGTACTATGAGTGGTCCTATGCCAGGGCTCAATTTTCTGGGATGCCCTTTACCATGGAAGATATACCTGGACTATCCTCAGCACCACCTCTTGCCACTGTCAGTCTAGAGGAGTTTGAGAAACTGAAAGAGAGAAATGAGAAGCTGACTCAGGCTCTACAGAAGACCCTCTGGGAGAGGAGTGATGGTAGGTTGGATATTGAAAGGTTGGAAAAATTGAAGATAGAGCATCTGGCTAGGATTGAGAAGTCTGAAGATTACATCAAGAAGACTAGGGCTGGAGAACAGATTTTGAAGAATGCCTGTAAGGAGGCCCAGTTCCAAAAGGCCAGGACTGATTTGTATCTGAAGGAGAGCCAAGCTAGGTGGGTCAGGATCACCGAAGCTCGTACTCTGGAAGATAAGAGGACTCAGGACAAGATTGAGCAGTTGGAGGCTAGTGCAAAAGAGCAACAGGAGGCCCTGCTAGCAGCCCAAAGAGAGATCTCAGAGTTGAAGATTAAAGCTGGGGTGAAGAGGTCAAAAGACCAGAGTCAACACAAGAAGCTAGCTGCAACTGTTACTACCAGGAATCTCCTTATCAGGAACCTTACAGAGCGCCCAGCTGATCCGGTAACTGAGGCACTTCTCAAGGAAGTTCAAGAGGATGAGTTTGGTCTTGGTGTTTGATTTTGTTTGCTTGTTGTTGCTTTCATTTCATGTACTTTTGTTTTCTTATGTTGTATTTTGGCCCCTCAGAGGGCATGATTTGTAAGAAACAAACTATGTATCATTTTACTTTTTGTAATATATGTATCAGTTTGTTCTATCTGAGTTTCTTTCAAAGCAACATCACAAGCAACATCTTCAAGGGTCTGGAAGGGTCAAAACCAAGTGCCAAGTCGGATACCTTGGAAACAAATAAGCATATTGCATTGAATACTAACCTTTGTTTGTTTTGTAGGTTTATTTTGTTGTTGTTGCTAACTCTGTTGTGATTTCAGGAACTATTGCTCGACGACGTGTGTTCCCACTCAACCGTCCACACAGATATCCAACCCGCAACAACCTTCCGGGGATACAAATGGACCAGGTACAACAGGACCTTACTGAGGTCAGGAACCAAATGGCCAATGAAAGATTGGAAATGAGGAATCAGATGACTCAATTTATGGAGGTGATGAATAATATGGCTCAAAGCCAAGAGAGATTAAGAGCAATGGTAGAAAGGCAGAATCAGGAAGATCCCCATCTAGGGACTGCTGGGACAAGCAATAATGAGAGGGTCCAACCTCATGTCAACCCCCCTGTATTTGGACCCCACCTTCATCCAGAGATCAACATCCCTGCTACTGCACAAGGGAATGTTACTACAGGTAGAGTGCTGCAAGAAGACCCCCAGGAAGATCAGTTCACAGTGATGGGAGCTGGGGATGAGGCCTATGACAGAAGGCTGGATGAGATAGCTGAAAAATTAAGATCCTTGGAGTCTCAAAACTCTTTGGGTTTTGATGTTATGGACATGGGCTTGGTGGACGGGGTCAGGATTCCCCATAAGTTTAAGCCTCCTTGTTTTGAAAAGTACAACGGGACTTCCTGCCCACGGACCCACTTACAATCCTTTCTGGGGAGGTTGAAGGCATACACCATGGACGAGAAGCTATGGATGTTTTATTTTGAGGATAGCTTAACGGGAGCTTCAATGGAATGGTACTCGCATCTGACCAGAGCAACCATCAGGTGTTGGAAGGATTTGGCAGAAGCCTTCATTAGACAATATCAGTACAATTTGGATATGGCACCCAACAGGACCCTCCTGATGGGAATGTCACAATCGTCTAGAGAAAGCTTCCGAGAGTACGCCCAGAGATGGAGACAGCTGGCTGCTGCTGTCCAGCCATCTATGTCAGAGAGGGAGATGGCAGATATGTTTATGAACACCCTCAAAGGAACATACATTGACAGGCTGGCCGCCTTCTCTTCTACCAGCTTTGCAGATGTTGTTATAGCTGGAGAGAGAATTGAGAGCCTGCTAAAGATGGGCAAGATTTCTGACAACGGTGCCAGCTCATCCAGCAACACAAGGAAGCCTTTTGTGGGCCCAAGAAGAACTGGTGAGACCAATGCTATCCATACCAACAGGGGCAGACCCCAATATGTTCATAGGTCTGTGGCAGCAGTCACCATTCCCGCTCCAATTCATCCACAACCAGCTTATCAACCACCGCAACAAAATTATCAGCAACAAACTCAGTACCCTCCTCAGAGAAACTACAACACCACCAACAACAACAACCAGCAAAGACCATATCAACAGAGACCATCGCAGGCCAATAGGGTGATTGATCCGATCCCTATGCCCTATGCAACATTACTGCCACAACTCCTGAAACTCAACCTGGTTGAGCTAAGGACGTTGGCACCTCCAGATCCTACCAGTCTACCCAGAAACTACGACTCCAACGCCAGATGTGCTTTCCATTCAAATGCACCTGGCCATAGTACAGAGAAGTGCAGAGCTTTGCACATGAAAGTACAAGACCTAGTAGACTCTAAGGCTCTAAATTTTGCACCACCACCAAATGTTAACAAAAACCCTATGCCACACCAAGGAGGTCCCAGAATCAATGCTATTGAAGAAGACAAGCCGTCTTACTTAATAACCAGTGTGGGTCAGATTCGGACACCGTTGGTAGAGATTAAAGCTCAACTCCTCGAATGTCAAATGTTCCCGGGATGTGAGCTAGGGTGTGCTTACTGCAACATTTCAGTGAATGGTTGTGATAACTTGAGAGATGGCATAGATGGTCTCATCCAGAGTGGCTTGCTTCAAATTACAACATCAATTCCAACAAATCCAGCAATCTCATTAGCAACAATTCCCGTGTCTTCTACAACTGCAACAACCATTGTTCCGAACAACTCTTCAATTTCATCGACTAATGCTTCATCTGTCACTTCAACTGACCAGATATCAATAAACATCCCTTCTACAACTTCAGCACCACTTCATTTTGAATCTCCTACAACAACAACACCCATCCATTCAACAATGTCTCCTACAACTTCAGCAGCAAATGTCTCAACGGTTACAATTTATTATGATCCTGAAAATGATTCTGCCTACAACTCACAAAATGCCACTCCCATCAGAGCACCGGTCACAATATACTATGATCCACAGACTATCATGGTCCCTTCTGCAGCTGCCACCAATCCAGTCACTATCACGGTGCCTGGGCCAGTACCTTATGAAAGCAGTAATGCCATCCCTTGGCATTACGGCTCTGATCTATACTGCGGAGGACAGAAAATCACTCTGGAATCATCAACTTCTTCACCACAAATAGACAATGTGGGAGGAGGCGGAGGCTTCACTCGAAGCGGACGTCTTTTTGCTCCACAAATTCAAAGAGCCACTGCTGAAGCAGAAGCTGCTGCCAAGGCAAAAGGGAAGAGCTTGGTACAAGAAGAGCAGATTGTTAAAGAAGCTTTGAAAACACCTTTTGATCAAGAAGTTGATGAATTCATGAGAATCATCAAGAAGAGTGATTACAGGATAGTGGACCAGCTTCACCAGACGCCTTCCAAGATCTCAATTCTATCATTGCTTATGTGCTCCGAGGCTCATCGGAACGCACTACTAAAAGTCTTGCACGCAGCTTATGTGCCATAAGAGATCACCGTCAATCAGTTGGAAGCTGTGGTTGGAAATGTTAATGCTAGCAATGGACTAGGGTTTACCAACACTGATTTGACTACGGAAGGCCGCAATCATAACAAGGCTTTGCACATTACCATGGAATGTAAGGGTGCAGTTCTTTCCCATGTGTTGGTAGATACAGGGTCATCCCTCAATGTCTTACCTAAAAAAGCCCTTGTGAAGCTAGAGTATGACGGATTGGCATTACGGCCCAGCAACCTGGTAGTGAGAGCCTTTGATGATTCTAAGAGATCAGTTCTGGGAGAAATTGAGTTGCCTATAACGATTGGCCCGCAAACTTTCAAAACGGCCTTCTACGTGATGGATATACAGCCTGCCTACAGCTGTCTATTGGGTAGGCCATGGATTCATGCCGCTGGCGCCGTGACCTCAACCCTTCACCAGAAGTTAAAATTCGAGTGAGAGAGTCAAGTCGTTACTATCTGTGGAGAGGAAGATATTTTTGTTAGCCACCTGGCTACCTACAAATACATTGAGATGGATGGGGAGATCCATGAAACGATGAGTCAAGGGTTTGAGGCCTTGAACATAAATGAAACATCTGCTGTACCTGGAACCTCAATGACATCTTATCAACAAGCCCGGAAGGTTTTTGAGGAAGGGACTGCCCAAGGCTGGGGAAAACTGCTACCTGTGGAGAAGAAAGAGGATAGATTTGGGTTGGGTTACAAACCAACTCAACAAGATCAAGCAGAGGCTGCTAGGGAGCCCAACTTTGTTAGTGGGGGGATGCTCACCCCTGATGCTGTCAACAATTTGGAAGATGAGGATGAAAGCGACCGCAACCTGGAGAGTTGGATCCGCCCAAAGATCCCGGGGAGCAGTATCTCAAACTGGTCTTCCCAGGAAATTATAAGAGTTACTCCTGCAGAGTAATTATTATTTCCTGTATTTTTATAGCATGCATCAAGTCTTGCATCTTGCCCAAGATGACAAGACTCATTTTGTAATCGGGCCATCTGTAATTTTTGTGCAACAAGATTAATCAATGAAATATCAGACATCTTTTGCAAATGAGTCTTTTTCTTTTCCGCTCACTGTTTTTCCATTTTTCTTTTTGTACAAAAAATAAATGGCAATGTTTTCAAAATGACAACTTTATTTCACTTTTCTAAACAAGATTAAAAACAAATCACTAAAATGAACAAGCTGAACCCTTGCAGAGAGTGCCTTCCAGATAGCACCGACAACAACACGGCTATGACTTCGTATGACTTTGACAATCCAATCAATCAAGCTGATGAAGGGGTTGAAGAAGAGTATGAGCTTCCTGAAGAGCTAGCCAGATTATTGATACAAGAGGAGAAGGTTATCACTCCTCATCAGGAGGAAGTAGAGACAATTAATCTTGGTACAGATGAAGACGTGAAAGAAGTTAAAATCGGGGCCTGCTTACAAGACTCAGTAAAGAGACGACTGATTGACCTGCTTCAAGAGTATGTGGACGTGTTTGCTTGGTCTTATCAAGATATGCCAGGGTTGGACACCGACATTGTTGAGCACAAGCTTCCTTTGAGAGAAGAATGCCCACCGGTTAAACAGAAACTGCGCCGTACTCGTCCAGACATGGCTATGAAGATCAAAGAAGAGGTACAAAAGCAATGGGACGCCGGGTTCCTTGCTGTAACTAGCTATCCACCGTGGGTTGCTAATATTGTGCCTGTGCCTAAGAAAGACGACAAAGTAAGAATGTGTGTTGACTACCGGGATCTGAACAGAGCCAGCCCGAAAGACGATTTCCCATTACCTCACATTGACGTATTGGTGGATAACACGGCTCAGTTCTCGGTATTTTCCTTCATGGACGGATTTTCAGGATACAATCAGATCAAAATGTCACCTGAAGACATGGAGAAGACGACCTTCATCACACCCTGGGGCACGTTCTGTTACAAGGTGATGCCATTCGGACTAAAGAATGCTGGTGCAACATATCAACGGGCTATGGTGACATTATTCCACGACATGATCCATAAAGAAATCGAATGTTACGTGGATGACATGATTGCCAAGTCCCTCACTGAAGAAGACCACCTGGTGAATCTGCTAAAGTTATTCAAGCGTCTGAGAAAGTACCAACTGAAGCTGAACCCCAACAAGTGCACATTCGGGGTGCGATCCGGTAAGCTGCTGGGATTTATTGTAAGCGAAAAAGGGATTGAAGTTGACCCTGATAAAGTTAAAGCTATTCAAGAGATGCCTGCACCGAAGACAGAAAAAGAAGTTCGAGGGTTCTTAGGCCGATTGAACTACATATCACGGTTCATATCTCACCTCACAGCAACCTGTGAACCCTTGTTCAAACTTTTGAGAAAGGAACAGACGGTCAGGTGGAATGAAGACTACCAGAAGGCTTTTGACAAGATCAAGGAGTACTTGCAAGAACCTCCAATCCTTATGCCTCCAGTTGAAGGAAGACCTCTAATCATGTACTTGACAGTATTAGAAGAGTCAATGGGGTGTGTGCTGGGCCAGCATGACGAGTCTGGTCGAAAAGAGTATGCAATATACTACCTAAGAAAAAAGTTTACCGACTGTGAACAACGTTATTCACTGCTCGAGAAAACTTGCTGTGCTTTAGCGTGGGCTGCTCGCCGACTGAGACAGTATATGTTGACCCACACTACCTTATTGATCTCAAAGATGGACCCAGTCAAGTACATATTTGAGAAGCCAGCACTTACCGGACGGGTTGCAAGATGGCAAATGATCCTCACAGAATATGACATCCAGTACACCTCTCAGAAATCCATCAAGGGCAGTGTATTGTCTGAATATCTTGCTGAGCAACCTATTGATGATTACCAGCCTATGAGATTTGACTTCCCTGATGAAGAAATCATGTTCATAAAAGCAAAAGATCATGAAGAGCCTGTTCACACTGAAGGGCCCGACCCGGAAGAAGAATGGACTATGATGTTTGATGGGGCTGTCAATATGAATGGTCGTGGTGTTGGTGCAGTACTCATTACGCCTAAGGGAGTTCACATGCCATTCTCGGGAAAACTCACTTTCAACTGCACTAACAACGAAGCTGAATACGAAGCTTGCATTATGGGTCTTGAGGAAGCCATTGACCTCAGGATCAAGACATTGACTGTATTCGGAGATTCAGCTTTGGTAGTTAATCAGACCAACGGCAAATGGTACACCCACCAGGATCATCTGATACCTTACAGGGATTATACAAGGAGGTTATTGACTTTCTTCACAACAGTCAAGCTTGAGTATATCCCTCGGGATGAGAATCAGTTTGCAGATGCTCTGGCCACCATTTCATCCATGATCAAAGTTCAAGCTGCCAACTTTGTACCTCAGATTTCAGTGTCCAGACTCGACAGACCGGCATATGTGTTCGCAGCAGATGTTGTCAAAGATGATAAGCCTTAGTTCCATGATATTAAGTGCTTCTTGGGGAATCAAACATACCCACATGGGGCATCTTCCAATGATAAGAAGACTTTGAGAAGGCTTGCTGGTAGTTTCTTTCTGAACACTGATGGTTCCTTGTACAAGCGGAACTTTGATATGGTACTCCTTAGATGTGTTGATAAGACAAAAGCAGACTTGTTAATGCATGAAGTGCACGAAGGATCCTTTGGTACCCATGCTGGAGGGCATGCAATGGCCAAGAAATTGCTAAGATCAGGATATTACTGGATCACAATGGATGTCGACTGTTGTGCCTATGCCAGGAAATGTCATAAATGCCAGATTTATGCGGATAAAGTGCATGTGCCTCCCAATCCTTTGAATATAATGTCTTCACCCTGGCCCTTTGCTATGTGGGGCATTGACATGATTGGCAAGATTGAACCGACTGCTTCTAACGGCCACAGATTCATCCTGGTCGCCATTGACTATTTCACCAAATGGGTCGAAGCAGCTTCCTATGCAAATGTTACAAGACAAGTGGTAGCCAGATTTCTGAAGAGGGATATCATCTGTCGATATGGAGTTCCCGAGCGAATCATTACTGATAATGGTTCCAACTTGAATAACAAAATGATGGCAGAACTATGCCGGGATTTCAAGATCCAACATCACAATTCTTCTCCTTACAGGCCAAAGATGAATGGCGCTGTTGAGGCAGCAAACAAGAACATCAAGAAGATTGTGCAGAAGATGGTAGTCACCTACAAAGACTGGCCTGAAATGCTACCATTTTCCTTGCATGGGTACCGCACGTCAATCAGAACATCCACTGGGGCAACACCGTATCAACTTGTGTATGGTATGGAAGCAGTCCTACCTGTTGAAGTAGAATTACCCTCTCTACGGGTACTGATGGATGTCAAGCTGAATGAAGCAGAGTGGGTTCGATCCCGATATGAACAGCTGAGTCTGATCGAAGAGAAAAGATTGGCTGCAATCTGTCATGGGCAGTTATATCAGAAAAGAATGAAAAAAGCCTTCGATCAGAAAGTCAGGCACCGAGAATACCAAGTAGGAGATCTGGTGCTGAAAAGGATCCTCCCTTCTCATACAGACCGCAGGGGCAAATGGACTCCGAACTATGAAGGACCGTTCGTAGTAAAGAAAGTTTTCTCGGGCGGAGCACTCATGCTCAGCACTATGGATGGTGAAGACTTCCCGTCCCCTGTGAATTCGGATGCAGTTAAAAAAATACTTCGCATAAAAATGACCCGCTGGACATAAAAACAGAATGTAAGTCCAGGCAAAAATAGGGCATCCCGGCGAGTCAAAAACAGAATAAAAGACTCGGGCAAAAATAAGGGAAAATAAAAAAGGTACACCCGCTGAGTTGAAAAGCCGCATTGGACAACTCAGGCAAAAATGGGTATCCCGATGGATTGAAAACCCGAAAGGGCGATTCATGCAAAATAAGGGAATAGGCAAACAACTGCATTCTGAATTCGTCTGTATCACTTACAACTTGGTAAGCTTCGAAAGGATCAAGCTTCTATCAGAATCAGCCTCCTTCAGAAAGCAAGACGAGAAGAACGTCAAAAGTCATACAAGTCATAGCAAAGGGGAAGCTCCTTAAAGCGTCATCAACATTGCCAGCATTTTGTTTCTCAATTTGTAACAATCTCCTCATTTTAGGAGATATGTTCCTTTGACTGTATCTTGCCAATTCAAGGCACATGAATTAATAAAATCAGATTTTCAGTCACGTCTCGTCTCGTACATTTTTACTTTCATTTGCAAAAATGTTTGATGTCTCCAAAAAATTTGATTGCATGAATACAGATGCTTATCTTCAAAAATAAAAAAAACACACGTGCTTGCAGGAAATATGCTTACTCCCGGGAGTGCCTAAAATTCCTACGACGGAATCCAGTAAGGGATACCTCGGGATTACTTGTGCGCTTCTCTATCTTTGCAGGATTGCAGGTATCCCAAGCGCAACATGGGACATGTAAGCTTCATCCCGGCAAGCTGACAAATCAACACTCAGTCTTAGCACCCAAAGTGTTTTCTCCCCAGCTGAGTTTCCACTTGCTATTTCTCCCCAGCCGAGGTGCCATTCGTTCTTCCTCAGCTAAGCACAAAAGACAGGGGATCATCCTCCCCACAGAGCTTCAGCCTCTATCCAGAAGAGCAACGCATGAAGGAATCACAACAGAGTGACGAAAGCTTCTACAAACCCCAGCTGGGTCCCTTACTTCTGGAATAGGTCAATCATTGACCCATTTCCCCAAGTAGATGCATCTCATCAGATCTACCAATGATCTCGTCCCCAGCTGGGATGCTCACTTCAGACAGATCGACCAGAGATCTTCACAGCAGCGGGATCCGAATCCCGGTTTGGTATCTTTGCATAATCATAGCATTCGCATCATATTTCACCCCACAAAGCGTAGCATTCCGTCTAATACGGAGCATTACGGCAAAAATCAAACATATAGCATAAATCATAAGCCATGTTTTGAATCAAAACACTTGTGAATACTGAAATCCGCCAACAATATACAAAATACCCCCCAGATTCCCCAGCAAAAGCAGTTGCCTCACATTCACAAACACCAGTATATACTCCTTTTGACACCCGTCCGTGTCATCATTCCCTAGTGAAATCGCCAGAGCACTCTTTACAAGTAGACCACCTGTATTACAGATATCTTTCGACACCCGTCCATGTCATACCCCCGACAGAAAGCCAAAGACATCCTCTTTGTACTCACGGATACTTATATACATTTCCTTGACATCCGTCCATGTCACTTTCCCCAGCACAGCTACCTAAACATTCTGTATGTCATATACTTTGTTTATACTATACTCTTCTCCTTTTGACACTCGTCCGTGTCACTCTCCCCAGCAGATTAAACACTCATACTTATCTCACACTTATACAGATACTCGTCCGTATCTTGTATACACCATTTATATCACCACAGATTCGACACTCGTCCGTGTTCTTTGTTAACCAGTTGGTACTCGTCCGTACCATCATCTCAGAACATGCGTTAAGCGTTTGTTTCTGCCTGATACTCGTCCGTATCGTAGTCTTAAGGATGCTCGTCCGCATCTTTAATCCATACACTGTGTCAAGCACTCACGTCTCCTTGAATATAGACACTCGTCTGTGTCTACTATTCCCCAGAAGAGTCCCTTCAGATTCAACACTCGTCCGTGTTCTTTGTTAACCAGTTGATACTCGTCCGTATCATCATCTCTGAACACGTATCAGTATTTGTTTCTACCCAATACTCGTCCGTATCGTAGTCTTAGGGATGCTCGTCCGCATCTTTAATCTATACACAAACGTCTAAACACTCATACCTTTATTTCTTGGATGTAAACACTCGTCCGTGTTTACTATTCCCCAATAGATCGCCAACAAAGCAATTTTCTTTTTATCTGACATTCGTCCTGTGTCATGATAAACCTTGAGAGCAGCCGTGCCCTGCTAGGTGGTCGTCCTCCATCATGCTCATCCGATGGCCGTCCCCATCGTTGATTTTCTATCCGACATTCGTCCTATGTCGTGATATTTAGCAGCCGTCCCCTGCTAGGTGGTCGTCCTCCACCTCTTGATGATCGTCCTTCATCATTTTATCCAATGGTCGTCCCCATTGTTGATCTTTGTTTATCTGGCGTTTGTCCTACGTCATGATAAACCTCGAGAGCAGCCGTCCCCTGCTAGGTGGTCGTCCTCCACCTCTTGATGGTCGTCCTCCATCATGCTCGTCCGATGGCCGTCCCCATCATTGACCTTTTATCCGGCATTCGTCCTATGTCGCGATATTTTCGGCAGCCGTACCCTGCCAGTTGGTCGTCCTACACCTTAGATGACCGCCCCTCATCTAACCCCAATAGAGCAGCCGTCCCCTGCTAGGTGATCGTCCTTCACCTTTGATGACCGTACCTCATCATCTGTTTTATTTCATTTATTCTTTAACCCGATGGCCGTCCCCGTCGTGGTCCCTTTTCCTTTCAGTTTAGCCCGATGGCCGTCCCCATCGTTGGTTGCTTTACTTTATGAACTTGATGGCCGTCCCCATCATCATACCTTTTATCCCCAACATGTCGGCCGTCCCCGTCATCGCTTTATTTTCCGCACTTTTAGCATGCCGGCCGTCCCCGTCATTGCTCTTTACCCAGCAGTCGTCCTCTGCTCGACGGTCGTCCTCCGTCTCCCACACTTTACAATATACTTTATTTTCTTTTACAATCTATATCCCTTTTCTTCTTCATTCTGTGAGTGCAAATTTTGGACTGTCTTTGGTATTCAACCACAAGTTATCTTGTTTGCCTGATAAGCCTTTGCTTACATCCTGCACAGCTAACTCATGTTTGAATAGGGGCAGCTGTAAACACCCCAAATTTGCCCTCACCCATTCACATCATGGTTTGTGATCATTTCATATGCATAAACACAATCATACCATCTCACATTACATTTTTGATTCACTGCATTGGTTCCAAGTCATCTGCATCTAGGGTTTGTGATCTGAGCAGCCCAAGAGCTTCTTGAGCCACTCCAAAGGCCATCAATCACTTCAAAGGGGTCCATATGTGTTCAAGTATCATATTATATCCTCTCAAAGTCAAGAATTCCAAAGAATCACAAGAACTGGGATTGGTATGGAAGCAGAACCAGGCTTGACTGCACAGATGACCTAGAATTAGGGTTTTGGTTTCAAAGGCCATAACTCCAAATTTTTTGGTCATTCTTGTTTCTATTGGTCTCTATATGGTATAGGGATCCTGCATATCAATTCTCATGAAGAAATTCAATGGGTAAGTCATCTGATCAAGGGTTGACTTTCTAGGCAAGTCAGTGCAAAATCAGGGCATCTGAGGCTCCCAATGACCCAACCAAGGGGTGTTCTTCATCATTTTGAGTGTATATGATCTTTATTTGATCATAGAAGAAGTTGGAAGTTCACAAAATTCAAGAATTTCAAGTCTTTTGCAAAGTTGACTTTTTGGGCAAGTTTGACTTTTAATGAAAATGTCATTTTAGGCAACTTTTTCAACCCTTACTATTTGATTCAAGAAAGCTTCAAATGGAAAAACTTTGGTCATGAAAGTTGTAGAATAGATCTTTCCCTTTTCAAAAAGTAAAAGAACATGACCTAATTCATTTTTGATCAAAAGTTATGGCTTGTCAAAGTTGGCTAAAATCACAAAATTTCAAAGTTTCCACCAAAGAGGCAAAGTTGCAAATTCACTTCTCAAGGCCAATTAAGTCATCAAATGGGCTTCTAATCCACACAACATGATCACACAACATCTAAAGTTCAGAATGCACCCAAGGAATCACATGTTTTATGGCCCATGGATCAAGTTTCTTTCATGAGAACCAAAGGCAAGGCAAGTTGCAAAAGTCATGATAACTTCTCATCCACTTGCTGGCTAGTTGGCTGATCAATCCTAGGCCTTTCCTCACATCATGCTGCGCAGCACACCCTCCATGTACTTGGCTAGAAAGTGACCCATGCTTCTCTTACACAAAAGTTGACATTTTGCAAAAGCACCCATACCTATCACAAAAGCACACATCACATCTTCTGACCAATAGGATTTGTTTATGTTAATCAAAAGCAAGACAAAGCATACATTACACAAGCCTAAAACCAGACACAACACAACATTCACATTTTCACCCTCACTTGCAAAAGCTTTCGAAAATCATCATACAAGCTTCAAACACTCAAACAAACTTCACAAACCTTCTCACCATGCTTCACTGAACACAAACCAACCTTCAAAACAGCCTGAAAACCATAGAATCACAAACACGATCCTCACCTGACCTTGAACAGAACTTGTTCAAACTTCCAAACCAGCCAACACAAACTCTCTCTAAGCATCAAGATGTCATCAGGGGCCTAAAAGGAGTGGATTGCACAAAGAAAAGAGGTCAGAAAGTTGCAAACTGAAAAGCTTCAAACTCAGGTAGCTTCATGAACATTTTTTCCAGAAATGGATTTTTAAGTTCTTAAGTTGTTCTTCATGATTCACTGATCACTCTGGTGCTTTTATTTTCTGAAATGGTTGAGAAATGAGAGTTTAATCTTGTTCTGAAACTCTTGCCCTAAAAAATGTTTTGTTTCGATTCAGTTGATTGAGGAAGAATAAATGAGTTTTGAGTTAGGGTTTTGATTCAGTGAGGTGTGGGAATGATTTCTGGTTTGTTAGATTTCATTTTAGTGGAGTTTTGAAGAGTTTAGAAATTTTCAGGTGGGATTCCCACCGGAGAAGACGACCGGAGGTCTTCTCCGGCCACCTGAAAATGATTAGGGCTTAATCCCTGTGTTTAATGAGGTTTGAATCTGGAACGTTGGATGAGCTGACCTAGGTTGACTGGCGCGCGTTTGAATGGTCAAGATGCACCATTAGAAACCCTAATCCACAATTAACTTAATTAATTCTGTTTAATTAATATAAAATGGAAATTAGGCCAGTTTGAATCTCAGCCTTAGGATCACGCGCGCAGTCTTTCCCTCCATCTCAGGTTTAAATGTGGACCACTGGATGCGCTGACTTTCTTTTAAATTCAGTTTTTATTTCATTTAATTGCATTTATTTTCTTCATTTTATTTAAAATAGTAAAACAATCTTAAAAATTTTGAAATTTTTTATACAAACTTTTATTAAATTTCAGAAACCAAAAATATTTTTATTTTTATTTTTTGCATTCAAAAAATATTTTTAAATATTTAAAAGTTTATTTTTAATTAATTAATGAGAATTAATTAATTAAAAATACTTTTAGGTATTTAAAAATCACCAAAAAATTCATGAAACATTTAAAAATATTTAGAAACATTGTCCAACCCTCAAACCAAATTTCTTTTTTGATCTTGATGTCTTTTGAGAATTTTTCATGGAATTAAAGTCATTTTAAGGCATTATTTTGATCCAAGCTTCCAAAAATCATTTCTGCCTAACCATTGAGAGTTGGACCTTGATTCTTTTTTCATTGCATTGTGTTTAGTATGTAGTTTGTGAGATTAAATGGGCATGATTTGATCTTTCATTTTCATTTTGTTTGGCATTTTTCTTGTTAAGGAACCCTAAAACCCTAGAAAACTTAGGAAAATCATAACTTGAATTAGGTTAAGAGTTGGAACCTCTCTTTTGGGCAGTGAGTTAGTATAGGTTTAGGGATCCTTTGAATGCATTTTCAATTTTTTTATCTTGATGTTTGCTTCTGATTTTGGTTTTTGTTTGATGCATTGGTCATAAACCCTAATTTGGTTTCTCTTTTGCATTCATCTTGCATTTGCATTCATACCTTGGCTTGCCCTAGCATTTCCTGCATCCATTTGATTCATTTGACATCTTAAGACATATTGAAAGCATGTTTGTTCATTACATCTTGCATTTGTCATGTGGTATGCCATTTGCATTTCATAACTTTTCATGTATGATCATGGTTCTTAACTTGTTTCATTTGCATCCATAAGCATGTATGACCATCCCCATGTGTTGTTTCATGTTTGTAACATCTCATAGCATCATTAACATCATGTATGTGCTTCTGGTTTTGTTTCTCATCATGCCATTTCATTTCATTTTGCATTGCATTGCATTCCTTTCACTAACTTTTCAGGTGGTAAGTAACTTTGAGAAGTGAATTTGCCTTCACTTCTCACAACTTCTTTTCATCCTTCTTATGCATCCATGCTGCATTTTGTTATGTGTTTGAGATTGAGCTTGCTCTTTCTTCTTATTCTCACTTTCTTTCCTCAAGTGACTTGCCTTCTTAAATGAAGCAAGTTGCTTTGCTTCTCCTGATCCTTTCATCTGCTTCCTGGTGGTTCCATTGAAGATTTATCTTGTAAACCTCACAAACCTTAGGAGCAACCAAGCATGACAATGATTAGGGTTTTGATTAGTCCCCCACTTAGTTTTTACCTTTGTGTCTCATTGAGTCTTCTCTTCTCATCTCATAATCAGGGATTAAACCCTAAAGGCTTTAAGGCTTTGTGATTAAGCTTATGCCTGCATCCTTCTATTAGGATGGAGTGTATAAATTTAATCCTAAGTGTTAAACCCTTAATGTGTTTAAATCCCTTAATCAATTCACTTAATAATCATCAAGACTTCACACTTGTAACTTGGGCCTTGCATTAGGGTTCTAATTCTTCCTTAATTGGTTAAGAAGGACTAACCCTAGTGTTAATGGACAAGTCCCCCTCAAGTTGTCTACACCAAAGGTAATTAAGTGTGAGACACTGACTTCACACTTAAGGTATTCTCATTACCCCTAATCAGAGGGAGGATGTGATGAGTTTACTAATCCATTGATTTAGGCTCAAGCTCATTAACTTATGACAAATTTTCAAAAGGCAATAAAAGACTGAAAACTAAAAAAAAAAAACAATAATCGTCTCCTTCGGGATTCTTTTCTTATCATCTTCACTCATAAACGAGAACTTGCTTCTTCCGTCTAATGCAAGACAGTTTGCACCTGGGCCAGACAGGTCATACACTTGAGCATAGGCAAGTAAGCAGTTCACAAGTCAATTCATCTTTCAGTCTCTTTGGGTCGAACTACGGTGTTCTGACTTCCTCATTGCACGAGAGGATACGTAGGCATAACTTAACAGTTATCGAACAAAAGTCTCTGTATATTCCCCCTCTTTCAGTATCATTCTTTAAGCCTCATAGTCATGAGCATACTCTCATCCTTACACTGACACTGTATATATTACACTTTCACACTTCTTTTACACTGACACTTGTACATCCTTTTCCAGCTCTTGTATACACAGATTGCACTGACACTACCCCTTTAAAACACAAATCTTTTAAGCGTGGATCCCGTCGAGTACGGCGGACAATCTGGGTGCTAATACCTTCCCAGGTTGTAACCAACCCCCTTTCTCAGTCTCTCTGGTTCGCAACCGTCTTATCCATCTCTTTCTAGGTTTATGCAGCATTACCTTTCCTCCGGGATAAAAATGCCTAGCTGGCGACTCTTTTCTTTTCCAGTGAGTTCACTGCTGTGTGTCCTCATTGTTCCTTTCGCCGACCGTTCGCGTCTGTACCTTTATTTGGGCCATTTCCCATTTATCGGGAGCGACAAGGTGGAGTTGCAGCTTTCCTCTTCTGGGTGCTTACCTTGCTCCATTGCTTAGTAGGTCCAAATGCAACTTTGACCTTGTCTTTCTTTGGAGTAGGTTGTTTCTTTTCAGGTGTTGCATGTGCAGCAGGCTTCTTCTCCTTCCTAGCCCTAAGCCTCTTGGCTATGCTAGGGTTAATAGATGCAATGATCTCTGTATCAGAGTCATCATCTAGGGTTTCAACAGGAGGAGGTTGGGAGGCCTCTTTTTCAGCAGATTGATCAACATGAGCTTGATCATCAGTGGCTTCATCATTATCAGATGAGGCTTTGTTCTGGTCCTCAGATGCTTCAACATTTATTGGGACATCCTGTTGAGCAGGAATGTCCTCTTCAGCCTGGTTGCTTGGTTCTTCTTGTGGAGCAGGCATGCTGTTCAGGGGAACAGATACCCCACGCACCACTCTTTTCTCAGAAAGAATCCTGTTCACAAGATGCTTGATTGATGCATCCACATAGTCAGAAGCTTTGGGGGTGGTGCTTGTAGATGAAGGAGTCCCTTTGCTTTTGCTGAACACAGGTTCCTTTTCTCTTCTTACATTTGGAGTTCTAGGTTTTTGAGCAATAGGGACACTTCCTCTGATTTTATCTATAGGAGTAGTATCCATTGGTACTATAGAGATTGGAGTTGCATGCACTACATCTTCTTGGTTGAGACCCTCATCAATGAAGTTAGGGTTTTGATGTTGATACATTTTTCGAATGTAGTGGAAGAGGAGTCAGGTTTGATTGATTTTGATGAGCTTAGAAAATCAGCTTTAGTATGCAAATCGTTTAGTGGAGATAGTGAGGAGGTGAAGAGCTGAGAGCACGTTTGGGCATTTATAGAAACAGTTGCTTTTGGAATTTTTAAGAGTGGAATACACAGAGTTATTGACCAGACTGATGTTGCCATCTGGTGATCATGCCACACGATGTCATGAGACATGCTGGCACTTCTCCATAACTGCTATATTTCACATAAGCAGATTCCCAATTTACCCCTTAGGTTTTCAAATTGGGTAGCATCCAAAGCTTTAGTAAATATGTCAGCCAATTTCAGATTTGTGGCTACATGTTCTAATGTGATCACCTTCTCTTCCACAAGATCTCTGATGAAATGATGCCTGATATCAATGTGCTTAGTCCTGTTGTGTTGGATAGGATTTTTTGAGATGTTGATAGCACTTAAATTGTCACAGTACAATGTCATGACATCTTGTGTGACATTGTATTCTGTGAGCATTTGCTTCATCCATACCAACTGTGAACAATTGCTACCAGCTGCAATATATTCAGCTTCAGCAGTGGATAAGGATACACAATTTTGTTTCTTACTGAACCAAGAAATCAAATTGTTTCCTAGAAAGAAGCATCCTCCTGATGTACTCTTTCTATCATCAGCACTTCCAGCCCAGTCAGCATCACAAAAGCCAATGAGAATTGGTTCACAGCCATGAGAGTACATTATGCCATAGTCACAAGTACCATTGACATATTTCAAAATTCTCTTAACCTGGTTTAGATGGCTTACTTTTGGCTCAGCTTGATATCTTGCACATACACCTACTGCAAAAGCTATATCTGGTATGCTAGTTGTCAGATATAGTAGGCTTCCAATCATGCTTCTGTATAAGCTTTGGTCCACATTCTCACCCTTGTCATCCTTTGTCAGCTTTAAATGAGTGCGGGCAAGTGTTCTCTTGTGACTTGCATTGTCCATCCCAAACTTCTTGACAGTGTTCTTTGCATACTTACTTTGGGATATGAACATGGAGTCCTCCATCTGCTTGATTTGTAGTCCAAGGAAGTAGGTTAGTTCTCCTACTAGGCTCATCTCAAACTCAGATTCCATTTGAGTAACAAAATGTTTAACCATCCTGTCTGACATCCCACCAAATACTATGTCATCTACATATATTTGAGCAATCATGACCTTTCCTTCTTCATCCTTCAAAAACAAGGTTTTGTCTATTCCACCTTTCCTGTACCCTTGTTTTATGAGAAAAGTGGTCAGTCTTTCATACCATGCTCTTGGGGCTTGCTTCAGACCATAAAGAGCCTTCCTTAGCTTATAAACATGATCTGGACAGCTTGGATCAACAAATCCCTTAGGCTGCTCCACATATACCTCCTCATTAAGGTACCCATTTAGAAAGGAACTTTTAACATCCATTTGAAATAGCTTGAACTTTAGGATACAAGCAATTCCTAGAAGTAGTCTGATTGATTCAAGCCTTGCTACTGGTGCAAAGGTTTCATCAAAGTCAACTCCCTCAATTTGTGTGTATCCTTGAGCTACAAGTCTAGACTTGTTTTTTTTAACTACCCCTTGCTCATTTAACTTGTTCTTGTACACCCACTTAGTGCCAATCACATTTATGTCATCAGGCCTAGGAACAAGATCCCACACTTCATTCCTTGTAAACTGGCCTAATTCTTCTTGCATAGCAGAGATCCAGTACTCATCATTCAGAGCTTCCTTGATGTTTTTAGGTTCTATCTTTGAAACAAAGTAGGAGCCTGAAATCATCTCTCTTGATCTAGTGATGACACCACTGTTGGGATCACCAATTATCAAATCTTTAGGATGATCTTTCTGGATTCTGATGGAGGGAGTTTTGTTGGATTGTTCTGACCTTGCCTCAGTTAGAGTGAAGTCAGGATTATCACTCTTTATTTCAACTTCAGTCTGATTGTCAGCAGATGTTCCAACATCATCAGCAACATCTGCAGAGGCATCATCAATAATCACATTTATTGACTCCATTATAACCTTGGTTCTAGAGTTAAATACTCTATAAGCTCTGCTATTTATGGAGTATCCAAGAAAAATCCCTTCATCACTTTTAGGGTCCATCTTCCTTCTTTGATCCCTATCAGCCAGAATATAACACTTACTTCCAAACACATGAAAGTACTTGACTGTAGGTTTTCTGCCCTTCCAGACTTCATAGATGGTGGACAAAGTTCCCTTTCTTAGTGTGACTCTATTGTGGATATGACATGTTGTGTTCATAGCTTCAGCCCAAAAGTACAGGGGTAACTTCTTGGCATGAATCATGGCTCTTGCTGACTCCTGAATAGTTCTATTTTTTCTCTCAACAATCCCATTCTGTTGAGGGGTGATAGGAGAAGAATACTCATGATTGATCCCTTCTGAAGAGCAGAAGTCTGAGAATTTTTTATTCTCAAACTCTTTTCCATGATCACTTCTTATTCTGACCACACAACTTGCTTTTTCTCTTTGAATTCTATAGCACAGATCTTTGAATTCATCAAACACATCAGACTTCTCTTTGATCAAACTTATCCATGTATATCTTGAGAAGTCATCAACAACCACATATGCATATCTTTTTCCACCAAGACTCTCAACCTGCATTGGTCCCATAAGATCCATATGTAATAATTCCAAAACTTTGGAAGTTGTCAGATGTTGGAGCTTTGGGTGTGACATCTTGGTTTGCTTGCCTATTTGACATTCACCACACACTTTAACTTCATCAATCTTCAGTCTTGGGATTCCTCTTACAACCTCCATAGATATGATCTTCTTTATTCCTCTGAGATGGAGATGACCCAGTCTTTTGTGCCACAGCTTCACTTCTTCTTCTTTGGCTAAGGAACAAGTTGATGTGAGGCTGAAATCTTGAGGTTCCCACATATAGCAGTTGTCTTTTGATCTGGCTCCTCTCATGACAACCTTTTGTTCTTTATCAGACACTATGCATTCAGTTTTGGTAAAGTTTACACTGTAACCTTGGTCACATAATTGACTTATGCTGATCAAGTTAGCAGTTAATCCTTTTACCAGCAGCACATCATCTAGACTTGGTACACCTGGGCAGTCCAATGTCCCAACTCCCTTGATTTCTCCCTTTGCTCCATCTCCAAAGGTTACATATTTGGATGAGTGTGACTTTAAGTCTACCTGCAGATTCTTAAGTCCAGTCATGTGCCTTGAGCAACCACTGTCAAAGTACCAGTCTTCCTTAGCAGATACTCTGAGAGATGTATGAGCTATATAGGCAACAACCTTCTTGGACCATTTGTGCCTGTTGTGAGGTTTCCTTTGATGTATATGCCCTGTGTAGTGTCCATCTTTAGAGTTCCAAGGTTGTCTGTTGAACTTGTTCTTGGGCATGTATTTGTAGCTTTGATCAGCATGAAGACTAGCTTTAGGTACCCACACTTTCTTGATGACCTCTGTCTTCTGCTTAGGGGGTTGCTGAAACCTCTGATTTGGATGTCCATGCAGCACTTTCTTGGTGACCTCTGTCTTCTGCTTAGGGGGTTGCTGAGACCTCTGATTTGGATGTCCATGCAACTTGTAGCAAAAAGGTTTGATGTGACCAAACCTTCCACAATGATGGCATCTCCATCTTTGATATTTCTTTTTCATCATGTTCTTGTCATGATGTTGAGACATCTGCTTGGACATCTTGTGTGACTTCATGGGATTTGGAGTTGTTTGGCTGGTGCTAGCCTCAAACTTTTGAGCTTTATTAAATCCCAGTCCAGTCCTATCCCCTGAGTGCTTGTTGTTGTTGAGAATGACATTCAGTGTGTTTGAGCTACTGTTCATCATTCTGACATATTTGGACATATGCTCCATTTTGGAGTTGAGTAGGCTTACTTCACTTTTCAAAGTGTCAATGATCTCTAGATTACTTGTCTTTTCAGCTTTTAATTCCTCAATCTGCTTCTTCTGCTGTATATTCTCCATGCATACTTCAGCGCTCCTTTTACACAGCATCCTGTAAGATTCTTCAAGCTCTTCAAATGTCAGCTCCTCATCACTGGATCCCCCTTCAGTTTCACATACTCCAGCTAGAGCAGTGATGTGCTTTGCAGATTCTTCTTCTGACTCACATCCTGAGTCTTCATCTGACCAGGTTACAGAGAGACCTTTCTTTTTCTTCTTTAGATATGTTGGGCATTCACTTCTGATGTGTCCATATCCTTCACATCCATGACATTGAATCCCTTTTCCTTGGTTGGTCTTCTCATCATAATTTGACCTTCTATTAGAATCATAAGGTCTTTTATTCTCAAAAGATGTTGAGTTTCTTCCACTTGGTCTAGACTTGTTTTCCATTCTTTTGAGAATTTTGTTGAATTGTCTTCCAAGCATAGCAATTGTTTCTGATAAGTTGTCCTCAGAGTCTGGTTCATGACTTTCTTCTTCTTTATCAGTGTTTGAGACCAGGGCTATGCTTTTGTTTTTCTTCACAATTGTATCATTCATTCCCATCTCAAAGGTTTGAAGGGAACCAATGAGTTCTTCAACCTTCATTGTGCAGATGTCCTGAGCTTCTTCTATTGCAGTAACCTTCATGTCAAATCTTTTTGGCAGTGATCTGAGAATCTTTCTTACCAACTTTTCATCACTCATCTTCTCTCCCAAAGCACCAGAAGTATTATCAATTTCAAGGATGTTCATGTAAAACTCATGAATGGTTTCATCTTCCTTCATCCTCAAGTTTTCAAACTTGGTGGTGAAAAGTTGAAGTCTTGACATCTTCACCTTTGATGTTCCTTCATGAGTGGTTTTGAGAGTGTCCCAAACATCCTTGGCCAGCTCACAGTGATGTACAAGTCTAAATATGTTCCTATCAATGCCATTGAATTAGGAATTTAAGGCTTTGGAATTTCCAAGTGCTGAATCTTCTTCTTCCTTGCTCCACTCTTCTTCAGGCTTCAACACTTTTGCCCCATCCTTATTGTCTTGGACAGGGTGCTCCACTCCTTTGTTGACTGCTTTCCAAGCCCTGCTATATTTCTCTCACTTCACTTTAGCAAATATTTGAGGGAGGATGATGAAAACAAAATACCCATAACTGTTGCGGTATGCTTTTGGATAGAACCTCGTCAATGATGTACAGGCATTCTTTAAAATCCCCAAACACTGTAGATATAAGGAGTTAATCCATAATCAACCACTTCGAGCCTAGAAGTAGGAGTTTCTTTCGGATACAACCCTTACATCTAACCTGGGGCAGGGTAGTTGTTCAGTTAACCTGACTACACATTCAAGTCACAAGATGTGACATCCCGTTGGAGGACCATCAATAAATGACTTGGCAGTCACAACATTTGAAATTCTGGGATCAGGTACGTGATGTCGAATCAGATGTTTAAACACTTGAAGACTTAAACAAAACTTAAAGTGCAGGTAAATTAAATAACACAGGAAATTGTTAACCCAGTTTAGTGTATCTCCACACTTACATCTGGGGGCTACCAAGCCAGGAAGGAAATCCAATATAAGTAATATTAATTCTGGAATTAAACCAACCAGTTTAATCCTTCACTTAATATCTACCCAAGGCAATTTCTACCTAAGACACAACTTAGATATGAGTCCCTACTCACTCCCCCTCAATCACACAGTGATATTTTACAATGTTTAATAAAATTGAAGTCACACTTCAAACACAATAGCTTGATCTTACTTAAAAGTTTCAATCAAGACACAATTCACTTTTTGCTTAAAAGCTCATAAAGTGACAAACAATTAAAAGCTGCTATTAAACACAACCACCCTTTACAGTCTTCTTAATTTCGTACTCTATTCTGAGAGTTTCTGTTCCTTAAATAGATGCTTGGTTTTTGGGCTTTCTGTAAATTATCCAGTCTTGATAAGTCCCAATTTCATCACCTTGAATTAGGGTTAGTTAGTTTGTTACTTCCTTGATTCAAGGTGAGTTAGTTATTCTGTTTCACTGAAGTCAGATAACTAAGCTCCCTAATGATGCGCCTTGGAGTGTTTATCTATTCACAATTTATTCCAGATAAATTCTCCTGAATTTACTTACTTCTGTTATGCATCATTTAAGTCTGGTAGCAGGTTTACGATGTTACAACATCTGGTGTGACATCCTGATGTCTTGACTTAATTCATTAACTTATACTCTGTTTGACAATGTTACAACATCTGGTGTGACATCCTGAACTAAGTTCAACACTTCTTGTTTGTCAAAAATTCTGCCAATTCTTAACATCTACAACATTCAACAAAATACAAAAAAATAGAAAAGAAAACCGCTAAGTTGAACACCCGAAGGGAGACTTAGTCGACAAAAAAAAATAACAAATCAAAAGAGGAGCCCAAATCCTCAGCAAAAGCAAAACAAATATCAGTGACCATAAAATCAAAAATCAAAGGGTCACCAGCAAAATAAGATGACTGCCACTTCCAAGCAAAAAAGCTTCATCTTCACTCTTGCAAAGTCAAAAAAAATGCATGTGTAGAGTTAAACTGAACGTAGGACTGGAGAATATCACGAAGAAAGGGTGGGAACAAATCAAACTTTGAGCCTTATATCCTTTGTTTCTCGAACCATTAACCAGACCACGTTACAACCCTCAAAAGACCTAATTGAGGCACAATTTATTCTGAAAGCATGCTACCAACAAGGTTGCGTAAATTGACTCCCATATATTTGCTAATCTTCAATCTCGATTGCACATTATTCTTGTTGCATATTTCACGCACTTTCTAAATCAGCACCTCGTGTGGACCAACGGTCCATTCGTCACACTATCACAACATTCAAATAAATTGACTTTTTCAAAACTTACATGAGCGTTGCATTAACACTACCATTTGTGTATGAAAAATTTAATTGCAAATCAGTGCTTGACATCAGCGCAATCCTAACAAGGAGCAATCAAAAGAGGGATTTAAATCAATACTTCTTCAAAATCAGCCCAATCAGGGAAAGTTATCTTCAACAGTCCAATCAGGGGCAAATACCTACTAAATCTAAACACTGGGGTCGATCATGCCGTGGCCATTGTCAAAGCATCCCCACCAGATTTATTTCAAATACCCTGCAGGTAGGGGCAAGCAAACAAGGAGCAAATCTTCCTATCTCGTTTCCCCAGCTGAACAGGCGGTCCTTGCTAGACGTTGGCAACCATTCAAAGCAAATTAGTCTTCACGTGTCAATTAGGTCGCTTCGCTCACCAGCAAGTGACCAAACTTAGAATTATCAGATCAATCTGCTAACCATACATCGTCAAGGATCGAGTGTCGGGGAATCAAGCCCTCCACCCACCCAAAGTCCACCAAGCTGGCACTTTTCAATCGCTCAATGCCTCATTACACATCATCAACGTCATACGCGTCATTTACATCGATCATTTACAGCATATGCATCATTTGCATACCTAAATAAATCAACTTTTGATATCCCCGATGTTTATAGTTTTTAGCTCCTCGCATAAGCATTTGCATTGTATCTCCATCATTATGGAATACCATTTCAAACCAATTAAGCATAGTTGCATGACTCAGGATCCAGGATCAACCCAAGTTTTCAGTCCTTTACCCAGCGGAAGTCTGGATCATATCAAACGAAGATTCCAGGCATCTCCTCAGCGGATTCAGTGGTCGTCCCCCATTGGATCTTTTCTCTTCAATTTCTAGCCACTCGGTTTTCCCTTTGGGACGGGGGTCGTATTTAAAATTTCATTTTGCCTTATCATTCTCTAGTGATAAGTGATGTTACTTTTTAGTCAGTTGCCTTATCATCCTCTGGTGATAAGTGATTTTATTTTCAGTCTTTCGCCTTATCATCCTCTGGTGATAAGTGATTTTATTTTCAGTCGTTCGCATTATCATCCTCTGGTGATAATTGATTTTATTTTCAAGTCTTTCGCCTTATCATCCTCTGGTGATAAGTGATTTTATTTTTCAGTCATTTGCCTTATCATCCTCTGCTGATAAGTGATTTTACTTTCAGTTATTTGCCTTATCATTCTTCGGTGATAAGTGATTTTATCTTCAGTCAGTTCGCCTTATCATCCTCTGGTGATAATTGATTTTATTTTCAGTCATTCGCCTTATCATCCTCTGGTGATAAGTGATTTTATTTCCAGTCATTCGCCTTATCATCCTCTAATGATAAGTGATTTTATTTTTAGTCACTCGCTTTATCATCTGTCGGTGATAAATGATTTATTTTGTTAACTTATTCGCTGTGTCACCCGTTTTTTCAATTTTCAGTCATTAATCAATTTCTTTCTTTATCGGACAAATTTAGAGTCTATTAGTATCTAATTATCTTATACCTTGAAATTTTGAACGCGAGCCAGTTAATCTTACTCGGTCTAAGCCAATTCGATAGGGGCAACTGTCATACCCCAAATTTGTCCTACCCGCACTTTTATTTTATTTTATTTTAATGTGTCATCATTTTTCAGAAATCCAAAAAAAAGCATGTGCTGCTTTATTTTTCTGTCAGATATTGCAAAATTCGAAAATATGTACTACTCTATTTTTCTGTCTAATATGCGAAAATCCAAAATATGTCATTTTCTTTTGTGCAAAAAATCGAGGTTTATATGCTTATCAGGTCACTTGTGTGTGGAGGTCCAGTTCGCGATTATTATCTTTTTCGGTTCCAAAAAAAATCCACTTTCTAACCAAAGTTTTCTTTTATTAGTATCTTGCTATTATTTTTCCATCAAACTTTAATATTATTATTATTTCATGATCTTTTATTTTATTATTACTATTTTATTATCATTACCATTTTTATTTTATTTTATTTTTATTTTTATTATTATTATTTTTAGTTATGGTTTTTATTATACTAATTATTATTATGCACCTTTTTTATCATTACCATCATCATTATTATTATTACTTTTTTTTATTTTATTATTAATTTTTTTTTAATTTTTTAATTTTCTATTATTATTATTATTATTATTAGTATCATAATTCTTAATATTATTATTAATTTTTATTATTTCATTATTACTACTTTACTTTTTATTATTATAATTATTATAACTTTTTATTTATTTCTATTTGCTCATACACTAATTTCATGTGACATGTAAAATATTTTCCAACAAGTAATCAGTCCCACCATGTGCAACGTATAATCCCCAACCTGGCACAATTGAAAAGCACTCATCCTCCACATTCGTACGGCATGCTGCAATGACAATTCCGGTACCGCGTCCACTATTTCACAACATCATCATCCTTTTCCAAAACTCAACTCAAATCCCTAATTCACCCTCATTTCTTCTTACTATATAAGAGCAATTTCATGCTGCAAAGAAGGGGGAAGAAAGAAGCCGGAAAAAAACAAAACCCGAAAATATCTACAGTTTTTTATTACCTTCAAATCTTCATAATAGAAACCAGAACCTGCATTTGTTTTACTGAACAACGCATTTACCTTCTTCAAACACACAAACCTTTCATCATTTTTCATATAAACTCTACGAATAAGCTTCCTGTAAAACCCCTTCCAAATCCTTCCTCAAACCATACATTAAAAAAAAACAGAAAGAGATATGAAAACGAAACCCAAAACGACACCTTCACTTACCCAAAACCATCGAATCCTTCATTGCAAATCCAACCTCACAAAACCTTAAACCGAAAAAACCGTGTTGAATCCGATACCCACCCTTCATCACCACCTCAAAACAAAAAACGCACAAACTCATTAAACACCATAAATACTTCATCAAACCTCTACTAAAATAAATCTTTTGCCATCTTCATCAACCTCACCACCATTAACAGAACCTCTCTTCTCATCCTTAAATAAACATCTACAAATCAAAACCAAAAAAAGATCATAAACCACCAAAAAAATCCAGAAAAGGAGAGAGGGATGAGTTTGAGAAAACGGAACCGTTGAGAACCAAACACAAGCCAAACCCGCAGAGCAACCACTGCGAAACCACTGAGTAAAACCCAGTCGGAGAAACCAAAACCCAATCGCAAAAAACACAACCACCGTGAAGGCCACCTGAAGCACTTCCGTCACCTTTGTAACCCAAGCCACTCTTCCGTCGTTCACCTTCCGAATTCGAGAGAGACGCTGACGAGAGATTCGCACGCGAAAGAGAACGGATCTGAGACAGAGAGTGTTGTCGCGAGTAAGACTGAGAGACACCGTGAGGAGCGTGGAAATCGAGAACCGATTTGGGATTGGGGACCAATCTGAATCGTAAGGAGAAAAGCCACCGCCGCCGAGGGTCTTGAAGGGTAGGTTTTTTTTTCATTTTTTTTCCCCGATTTCTATTGGAGATTGAGAGAGGGAACGTGATCTGATTTTGGAGATAAGGTTGAGTTCTTTTCTCTGTAATTTATGCTTTTGAAAATATTTTGGATACAACGTTTTGTTTTTTTCTTTAAACTTAAATTTAGTTTTATTTTTTTTATATAGAAAAAAGATCATCTGTTATAATTTCTGGGCTAATCGGTTTTTTTAAAAACAAAACTTTTTAATTTGACTTTGTTTAGTTGGGCTAATTGGTCCCATTCATCGTTGAATCCCTTGTTTGGTTCTCATCATTAATTTTTATTTATTTATTTAAGTTTGTTTTGTTTACTTTTGTGTTAATTAGTTATTTTCGGGTTTTTTATATATAGCCATCATTAACATCCCTTCAAGGATTATTATGGTTTATTTTAGCTAATATTTGTTATTTTCATTTCATTTTGATCATTAATTTATTTTTTTGGGCCAATGACATAATAAAAGGTCGATGTTTCGCCCGATTTCGTTAAATCAGTGATACTCGGTCAATATGAGGCCCTCCTTTTAAATTAGTTTTTTTATTATTATTATTTTATTATTTTGACCAATAAATATTCAATTTAATTAATTTTATTCTTTATTCTCAATATTACCAATTTATTTATTATTTATATTTATTATTCTATTTTAATTTAATTCTAGCAATTCTATTTAATTTACTTATTTATTTCCGCATTTCGAAAATAACGATTCGACTCCTCGTAGAACGATTTCATTAAATCGGCTCTAAGGAAGTGAACGAACTAAATTTCGACGCGTCCGAAAAGGTCAAACGCCATCGAATAGTTGTCTTCGAATAAAAAGGTCGAACGCCTTCGAACAGTTCAAAAACACTGCACACACGCTTTCTCTTGGGCGAATTACAACGAGACCCCTTTATTTCTCGCAATCCCCTGTAATTTATTTTTGTATCCTTCTCCCATTATTTTGTACGTATTTTATTTTATCGATTTAGTTTAAGTTCGCGAATCCTTGGTCCAACGCCAAGCGATTTCACTCGCACACTTGCACTTTATTTTTCAGTTATCATTTCGTTTATTAGGATCCACCTTACCTTGCGAGCCGAGCGCTTTGTGCCTCGCTAACAAACCACAAAAATAAACCTCCACTTGCATTCACCCCATACCTCAAAAAAACCAAAACGTTTCTTTTTAGATCCAAACCCTTGATCCAACGTCAAGCGGTCTTAGGAAATAAAACATTCTAATAATACGAGAAGAATTATACGCCCCGAGCCTTAAGCGGGAGAAAGGAGGATAACGAGCTCTCGTTACTCGCTCCGATTATTTCGACGCAAGACGCTCGTCTTGTTGGACGGAATAAACTATCCATAGTCTTTAGTATGAATCGACTCCTAAACCCTTTCATCGATGAAAGGTAATAAAATCAAACAACCATTAACCGTAGTAGGCCGAACTACGAGGCTCTGACTTTCCCATTGCACGCGGGAGTACGTAGGCACAAGGATCTCAATCCTTGCCGAGCACCTAGGCTAACTTATAATCAAACTCATTTCCCTTTAGCAAGTATTTCGTTTAAGCATAGACATCCTTTCGCGCGTGATAACTTAGATGGTTCCCATCGAGTACGATGGATGTAGGGGGTGCTAATACCTTCCCCCTGCATAACCGACTCCCGAACCCAGACAATGGTTTCGTTGACCTTTGTCCTCATCCTTCTCTTCCCGGGTTGTATCTATATCTTCCCTTTCCCTCTTCGGGAATAAATAGAATTAGGTGGCGACTCTTCAGTCTGTCCAGCGCGTGGCTCCCGTCTTTTCCGATCGCGTGAGGTCGTATTTTTCGGAGTACGACAACTGGAGAGAGATGTTTCCACAAAGGTTCTCAATGATCGGTCCCCTGACTGCACATAACTATCAAGGTTGTGTATCACCCCAGAAAGATTCCGGCATCAATACATTTCTGAGAAGGTCACAAGTTAAGGTGTGGAACTCACTACTACCAATATAGCAAGATGCCATGAAGCCAAAGTGGAACCACTCTATGTCCTAGGGTGTACTCGAGCCCCGGTTACGAGCTCATCTTACAGTAACCCCATCCTACAGAAAAAATGAAAGCCAAACAGTCCAGCATATGATGCATGTGAAAATAAATACTGAAAGTAGTAAATAAATCTGTAAAATAAACTGTAAACGAAAACATTAAATAAGTACAACAGCACACACATATAAACACCCAAAGAAAGCAAAAAAAAAAAACAGGCTATAATTGACTCTCATAGGGGAAACCAGAGATTCTGGGTTCTTTCCCCAGCAGAGTTGCCAGCTGTCGCTCCTGGGATTTTCATCCTAGTACAAACACGAAAGTGGCGCGGAAAAGGTAGAGTCGCCAACCAGGCATTTTTATCCCGAAGGAACGGGAAAGGTAATGCTGCACAAACCTGAGGAAGAAGGAAAGGACAAGGTCCTGCGAACCAAAGATCTGGGTTTGGGAGTCGGTTACGACCTGGGAAGGTATTAGCACCCCATATCATCTACCGTACCCAACGGGATCCACGCTTGTTTGTTTGCTTCAAAGGGTGAGAAAAATATAACTGATGCTGAACAAATGAACTGATAACTAGAATGGGAATGGAAATGAGAAAGGAAACTGAAAAGGAAAATGGAAAGAAAGAGGGTAATGTAGGGAAAATAAAGAATGAGCTCGAACGGGCCCTACCCCGCTGCCTACGTACCTCATCGGGAAAATGAGGATCAGAGTCGACGTAGTTCGCCTAACTAGGCGGGAACTTTGTTTGTGTTTTTCATGGCTTGAACTGTGTTTGTCTATGCTCAGGTGTTGCAGACTCGTCTGGTACGAGTGTGTTTACTGTCTTGCATGCGAGACAAGTCGTCGCAAGTTCGCGTTCATAATGAATGAGATGAGAAGAGAAGTTCCCACAGGAAAGTCGCTTATTATTTGTTGTTTTATTTTTAAGATTTTTGTATGAATTTGGCACAAGGAAGTGAATTCAAACTCTTTTCCATGTAATGTGTACTTGCTACTACATTCCAAGATGGAATAGCAGAACAAGCACACAAAGCAAGGAGAATTTATCCAAGACTTGTTTCATAGGATTAGGGTCTAAGTTCACTAGCTTGTTGAACTTTATTACATGTTTTTGTAGTTTGTGAAGAAGTATCTTTTAGATTTTTCTTTATGAAACAACCCCTTGATAAGACTTGTACATCATACTAGACAAGCCTACACCACTCCAAGATGGAATGAATGTAAGTTTCCCATGGAATAAGGCTATACACAAAGGATTCTTTCATACATTTATTAAGTCTTTTTGGATTTTGTTTGAAGATGAGAAAAGAAGACTCAAAAGGCAAAGGTTAAAGCTAATGGG
This sequence comes from Lathyrus aphaca, assembly GCA_963966055.1. Taxonomy (NCBI): domain Eukaryota; kingdom Viridiplantae; phylum Streptophyta; class Magnoliopsida; order Fabales; family Fabaceae; genus Lathyrus; species Lathyrus aphaca. The sequence goes on along the minus strand of OZ014520.1, from coordinate 64,409,859 downwards.
GGACTAAGACACAACCCTAAAGTTATCTTATTATGTACAAGATGTAGTCCTATGGTTAATGAGGTATTCTAACCTAAGGAAGAAAGAAACAAGTTAGAATTCAACTTACTTCCTAAGGAAGTTAAGTTGAATCTAAAGAACAAAAGGGAACCTATGAACAAAGCACCAAGGTGCTAAAGCAAAGACAAATAAATGCATAAGAGATAGGAATGAAGAATGATTACCTTATCTTCCCCCCCTACAAAACAAATGTTAGCATGATGAAGTAATATGAATAATTATAACATGGAAAACTTCAAGAACAACTCACATTAGCTAAGAAATGATGTTAGTGAACTTCTAAGGTTAATTATTAGGTCTAAGGCATCCTATAATGTAACAAACTTAAAAAGTCAGTAGCTAAATCATATTAAAAGTGTCTAAAGGGATTAAGTTAATTAAAGTCGAACTATGCCCTAAAGTGTTACTAAACCCCCTAAGTGGAAACTAGGTGGATTTGCATAGAAAACTCGAATAAAGTAAAAGCACAAAAAAATGGTAAAGGTCCTGGAAAAATATGATATTAAATCCTTAAGGTCCCTAACCTAAATCTAATGTTGTTTTAAAAAATCTCCTAAAAATTCATAATCCAACTATGCCAAATGGTCACTTGAATCTACATAGGATTTGTTCACAAACTTGCACAAACTATGCTTCCAAAACAGTGGATAAAATGGACCTAAAAATATGACAAAAATAATGCCAGGTTCTATTATGAGTCCTCTAATCACAACAAAAAGAATGGGATAAAAAGATTACTGGAAGTGGGAGAAATAAAATGAACAAAATGAAGTGTAGCTGAAAGAATTCCATAAAAAACTAATTAAATGGAAAATCGAAATAAAATTGAAAAATGGCTAAAATCAGAAAGTAAAAGTGTGAAAAATTTCTAAAATGCGTTAGGAAGTCTCTGTGATTTTTGGGGAATTTTATCATGAGTTTTGGTATTTTTGTTGGATTAAAATTGAAAGTTATGTAAAACAGAAAAATAAAGAAAACAAGGCAAATGGAGAGGGGTGCAGGAAGTGGAAAGTTGAACTGAATTGGGCTGGACCCAAACATGTTAGGGTGCAAATAGTGATCTGAAAAACTCTTCACAAAATATGGCACATGATTGGCATATGATCATTAATGTGGTGGCAGAATCTGAAGTATTGGATTAAAATAATCTAAGGGTTGTGTTATGTTTTCCACTTAATGCTAGGTTTACTATTCCGGTCACCGGGGCTAAACTCTGGTCATCTTCTCCGATCACTCTCCGGTTAGGGTTTGGACAAATGTCTATCAAACTGAAAAATAAGGCCATGGACGAATTCGTCTCCTCAAGTACATCAACAATCTAGGCTTGACTTTCTCCTAAGGCTCATGAATAATGCAAATCGAAGCACACAAGAATCAACCTAAAAATTGAATCTAAGCACCTAAGGTGCCTATCAACTAGCCAGCACAAGCATTTCTCCTATTGAGCTCATATTAACACAAAATAACCAAAAAAAAACAGAATTCACGTCAATGGAATTGAAGATGAAATCTGAAATTCAGTGGTGTTTAGAGTTGTAGAAATCCAGAGGTGAGGTTCCAATGTCTTCTATGCTTGATCTTGATCCTTTGTGAAGTGAAATAAACACTTTGTTGATGAAGAATCTTGAGAAATTGATGAAGATGCAAAAAAATTCATAAGTGAAATCTTGATGATTCAAGCTATAAACTCCATGGATATGCTGTAAATCATGATGCCGGTGATGAATTGATGCTCAATGAGGTTTGTTGGATGATGATTTAGCTTGTTCAATCCAAAATGTGGAAATGTTGTGATGATGCAACTTCAAATTTCCAGCTTCAAATCTCCATGAAAATGCACTATGAATGGTGCTTGAAGAAGCACAAGGAAGAAGAAGATCAATGTTATGGTTGTGGAAGCTTAATCCTTCAAAATGCAGAGAATTTGCAGAGAAAATGCAGAGCCAAATTTGGAGGATTTTGGTGTGATTTGAGTGAAAATGAAGCTGAACCCCATACTCAGTCACTACTCATCCTTTTATAGAGCATTAGACATCTGGTTAACAGTTAGAACCAGGGTTAATTAGCCTTGGTTAACTGAGTGAAGAGAGTTAAATGAGTGAAGTTAGTTATGACAGTTATGCCAGCTGGATTTCTAGAACCTTCTTCAATTGAAATCAATCCAATGCTGCAGAGAACATGAAGCTTATGCTGAATATTAGTGAAGTGAAACACCAGCTTAATTGCCCAAGGATTGCAGCTTGAGTTTGCTCACTTGGTTGTGAGATGCACAACAATTAAAGTGGTCCTGCATACACATAATGCCAGCCTGCTGATGCAAAAAAAACAAAGTCCAAATACAGCTTGAGACCATGAACCCAATGTACACCAGCTCATGATCACTGGGGCGGGGATGCATTCTGATGTAGCAGCAATGTTCGAAGTTTAAATTGAAGCAAACGTGAAGCTAAATGAGCTCTAGTACGTGCATACATCACCCTTGAACTCAGCCCCAAGATAGCATTGTCATTACACATTGCTATATATCACACAACAGCTTTTTAGCAGAAAAACTGGCCTATGTATCGATACATAACACGGATGCATCGATACATGTCAGTTTTTTAATTGATATGTATCGATACATACATGTATGCATCGATGCATACTGAAGCATTGACAATTTTCAGCAAAAAAAACCCAACTGTGTATCGATACATAACACGGATGCGTCGATACATGTCAGTTTTAAACTGATATGTATCGATACATAAGTCGTATGCGTCGATACATAGCCTGCTGTATTGCCTTTTTTTTCCCCAAACTTTGAACGATCATATCTCTCTCAATTTTGATCCGATGAAGGAGTTCCACATATGGATTTGAAGCTTAGGATGCCCTATTTCATTTGCTCAAGGTAGAATTTTCATAGGCCTCTTATTTTTTTGGGGAAAACCTCTCTTGAAGTGGCTGCAAAAATGACCAAAACTTGCCATTTTTGGAAACCCAAGTTTTCCAAAAATGGCAAGTTTTAGTTTTCTTGATTTTTCATGACCCCTCCATCATTTCTTGATCAAATTTGAAACATAGTATCCTTGTAACCCTAATTTCATGATTTTGATCTCAAAAAGTCAAGAGTTGACTTTTTCTTCAGCATGGTTGACTTTTCCCCAAATTCCTGATTTTCAATCATCTGACCAATTGAACCTCTTCCAAAATGAATTTGTGGATGAAATTTGAACCCTATAAACTTGTTGTAATATAGAACACAGTGGAATCCACTTTTGCTCAAAAATTTCATGGAGAAGCCCTTCACAATTGAAACCCTAATTTGGATCATTTCCTCAGGAGATGTTGCACTGCTTGCATTCCTTGGAGCCATTCACTTCTTTCCAAGACTTGAGGCTTCAAATGGAGACTTGTGGGATGTTGTAGACCCTTTGCACATGATTGAGGAGTTTTTTGTCCCTTTGATTGTCTTTGTATAGCCTCAAGTTTCTCCAGTCATTGACCACATACCTATGCCTCAACTATGCTACACATGATGCAATGTTTTTTTTGTTATTTTATGAACTTATGTATGCGAAATGCTATGCCAAATGTTGAGGATATGAGAGGGAAAATTTTGAGGTATTACAATATTTTTAACCGTTATGAAATAGTTTACCCATATATAAGCGAATTGCCTTTCACTTATTCACATTAGCGTCGTTTCCTTCATAAAGAAACCATAGAATCCATTTTTTCTCTTCTTCTTCACCATTAGACGTGAATCATTTGCTTCAAACATTAAGGTATTCTTCTTCTCCCATTTATTGTTAGATATTTCCCATACTTTGGCTATCGTACATAATGTTTGTGTAGCTATGGAAAAAAAAGAAGTACAAGAAGAATGAAGCTATGATGAAAACTTCTTCCACCTTGTACTTCTTCTTTTTCATAGCTTCACAAATAAAATGTTAGTAAATGAAGAAACAATCGTGGCTGCAATCTTCATATAGTCTTAGAACCCATGAAAAGAAATATAAGAAGTATGAGGCTTTTGGGTAAGCATATTCCTCCTTATATTTATTTTTCATGGCTTCACTAACTAGATGAATATCATATTTGATTCCTGTTCCACGATTATTTTCATTAAAAGGTGCGTCCTAGAAAATTATAATACTATTTCTTCATCATGGCTACATAAAAGTAGATGAACTTAATATATCTTGATTTGTTACAACCTAAACTCTAACAACGGTGAAGATGGTATGTTCTCATGCTTTCTCTTTCGATCTCTCTTTACTCTTCACTGGATTATGATTTTAGGGGTTGGTTTCAACTGAAGATGCTCATTGTTGATGTTTGTTGTGTTTCCTTGCAGATTAAGGGTATGATACATGATGATAGCAAGCGGTGGCAGCAAGCGTATTTTATGAGTTGATAAGGTTCATATGGTTTGTGTAGCAATGAAAAAAAATACAAGAAGCATGAATTCATTGTGGAAACTTCATCCACCTTGTATTTTTTTTCTTCATTGCTTCACAAACTAGATGAAATTCATAGTTCTGCGATAATTTTCAATAACATGTGCAATCTTGAAACAATTTAACATAATTTATGATATTGTATGCAATTAGGGTTTTGTTGATAAATTTATAATATCTGGTTCTAGTGTATGATATTGTTTGAGTTTATTATATTCTATGTAGATTGTTTGTTTAACTAATCTTCACTTAAAATACATTCATTTAAATTAACATAGATACTTATAATCTGTAAATTAAGTTGTATTTGAAAACCAACTTAAACAAAACATTATTGTTTTCGAATTGCATCTGTCTCCTCATTCATCTCACGTTCTTTTACATATATTATGGTATAATGATCTGACTCTTTAGATGCATCATTGTATTCGATTATAGTTAAATTTCATTAAATACAATTTATTATATATCTTCCTCTCCATCAAAAGTTATAATCGTAAAAATTATGATTATAAAAATTACGATGATAATTGTTAATGAGGAGGTGGATTATCCAATAAATTATTTTTCTAGAAATTTAACTATAATCGAAGATATTGATGCATCTAAGGAGTCGGGTCAATATACCATAGTATATGTAAAACAACATGAGATGAACGACGAGACAAATGCAATAAAAAAACAATAATGGTTTGTTTAAGTTAGTTTTCAAGAATAGTTTAATTTTCAGATTATAGACTTCTTTATCAATTTGAATCCCTGTATTTCTTTAGTGAGGTGTATGGAAAACAAGCAATCTATATATAATATAATAAACTCATGGTACAATTGTAAGCGACATCAAAGGCAATTTTTGTATTACATAATTTTCTGATGATGGGTTTCGAACCCAATATATAAGTGTATATATCAAAACGGTTAATAAACATAACTGGTGCGATATGTGGCGCACGTCATGGCTTTCAATAACAGTTTCCGAACCGTTATAGAACAAACAAACATACAACGACTATCTACTTAACAACGGTATGACCAGCGTGATGATACCCCTTTTCCAACCGTTGTGAAAGGTATTTTTCGTAATAACGGTGATTGTTGTATATCTTGTATTTGGGTTGATGTATTCCTGATATACCCTTTGTTAGCATAGTAATGTCTAATTTTCACAATTAACGGACATATTTTGATTGATTAGACATTGAATTTAATAGTTATACGGTAAAAATTATTCTCAAGAAAAAGTTTGGTGCGTTGAGGTATGAATCATTTTGGTTGTGCAATATTGTAAAGATTGGGGTGTTAGTATTTGGGGGAGATTTGTATGACCAGCTGTTATGTAAACTTAGTAACAGCGTGTGTGTTGCGTTTTAGCAGAGCCACTGATTTGGTCATTTTCCTATTAAACTTATCTATACGGTTGATATTTTTAACCGTTATGAAATAATTTACCCATATATAAGCGAATTGCCTTTCACTTATTAACAGTAGTGCCGTTTCTTTCATAAAGAAACCATAGAACCCATTTTTTCTCTTCTTCTTCACCATTAGACGTGAATCATTTTCTTCATACATTAAGGTATTCTTCTTCTCCCATTTATTGTTAGATATTTCCCATACTTTGGCCATCGTACATAATGTTTGTGTAGCTATGAAAATAAAAGAAGTACAAGAAGAATGAAGCTATGATGAAAACTTCTTCCACCTTGTACTTCTTCTTTTTCATAGCTTCACAAATAAAATGTTAGTAAATGAAGAAACAATCGTGGCTACAAACTTCATATAGTCTTAGAACCCATGAAAATAAATATAAGAAGTATGAGGCTTTTGGGTAAGCATATTTCTCCTTATATCTCTTTTCATGGCTTCACTAACTAGATGAACATCATATTTGATTCATGTTCCACGATTATTTTCATTAAAAGGTGCGTCCTAGAAAATTATAATACTTTTTCTTCATCATGGCTACATAAAGTAGATGAACTTAATATATCTTGATTTGTTACAACCCAAACTCTAACAACGGTGAAGATGGTATGTTCTCATGCTCTCTCTTTCGATGTCTCTTTACTCTTCACTGGATTATGATTTTAGGGGTTGGTTTCAACTGAAGATGCTCATTGTTGATGTTTGTTGTGTTTTCTTACAGATTAAGGGTATGATACATGATGATAGCAAGCGGTGGTAGCAAGCGTATTGTATGAGCTGATAAGGTTCATATGGTTTGTGTAACAATGAAAAATAATACAAGAAGCATGAAGTCATTGTGGAAACTTCATCCACCTTGTATTTTTTCTTCATTGCTTCACAAACTAGATGAAATTCATAGTTCTGCGATAATTTTCAATAAAATGTGCGATCTTGAAATAGTTTAACATAATTTATGATATTGTATGCAGTTATGGTTTTGTTGATAAATTTATAATATCTGGTTCTAGTGTATGATATTGTTTGAGTTTATTATATTCTATGTAGATTGTTTGTTTAACTAATCTTCACTTAAAACACATTCATTTAAATTAACATAAATACTTATAATATGTAAATTAAGTTGTATTTGAAAACCAACTTAAACAAACTATTATTGTTTTCGAATTGCATCAGTCTCCTCATTCATCTTACGTTCTTTACATATATTATGGTATAATGATCTGACTCTTTAGATGCATCGTTGTATTCGATTATAGTTAAATTTCATTAAATACAATTTAGTGGATATCTTCCTCTCCATCAAAAGTTATAATCGTAAAAATTATGATTATAAAAATTACGATGATAATTGTTAATGATGAGGTAGATTATCCAATTAATTATTTTTCTAGAAATTTAACTATAATCGAAGTTAGCGATGCATCTAAGGAGCCGGGTCAATATACCATAGTATATGTAAAACAACATGAGATGAACGACGAGACAAATGCAATAAAAAAACAATAATGGCTTGTTTAAGTTAGTTTTCAAGAATAGTTTAATTTTCAGATTATAGACTTCTTTATCAATTTGAATCCCTGTATTTCTTTAGTGAGGTGTATGGAAAACAATCAATCTATATATAATATAATAAACTCAGGGTACTTTTAACAACGGTTATCTATTGTAACCGACATCAAAGGCAATTTTTGTTTTACATAATTTTCTGATGATGGGTTTCGAACCCAATATATAAGTGTATATATCACAGCGGTTAATAAACATAACTGGTGTGATATGTGGCACACGTCATGGCTTTCAATAACGGTTTCCAGACCGTTATAGAACAAACAAACATACAACGACCATCTACTTAACAACGGTATGATCAGCGTGATAATACTCCTTTTCCAACCGTTGTGAAAGAGATTTTTCATAATAACGGTGATTGTTGTATATCTTGTATTTGGGTTGATGTATTCCTGATATACCCTTTGTTAGCATAGTAATGTCTAATTTGCACAATTAACGGACATATTTTGATTGATTAAACATTGAATTTAATAGTTATACGGTAAAAATTAGGTAATTTTCTTTATTCAATTTGCTTGATTCCATACGCTTAGAAAATTGTCCTTTCATTCAAATTTTCTTAGATATGAATATATTGATCACACAAAAACTATTTTTTATAAGGAAAAACAAGTCTTCTAAATCGTGTAAAAAGGGCAAAAGAAAACATAAAAATAGACGTAATAGACCCAATAATGTTTATTAGTCAAGTATAGTAAGCCATTTTATAAGTTAGAAACTTTTGCAGAAAAAACAAGTGGTAAGTTTCCTTACATGCAATATTTGAAAGCAAAGGTTAGATTTGGTGACACCATATACTACAAAATAAAATATAGAAGATAACAAAGTATAAGCTATTAGATTTAGTAACATTAGATTCAGCTAGCATTATTTAAGATACTGCTTGTTAAAAACAAAGTATGAAAGAATACATGATATACAGACAACTTGACCTTTCCTAAAAAATGCAAACAGACAATTTGACTAACGTGAAAATTGCTTCATCGATAATTGAAGACCTAAAAAAAATATTTCTCTTAGTCTTTGGAATTTAGAGACTTTTCGACCATTTATTTTTAGATAAGTTAAAATTGTGTTAGAGAGATTTTGTCCTGCAATCTTCCACTTATATCCGACACCCTGTTACAGTGTTTTTATTATATTATTTTTACTTATTAAAAGATTATTTTACATTTTTATTGTCACGTTTCAAATTTTCCAAAAGCTATGCAATTTATTAGATATTTCGAGGGAACTATCAAATGTTTACAAGTAAGTTGTATTTTTCCCGGCAATTTACATTTTATATCGGATTTTTCGTTAAAAACATGAACTTTTACTGGAATTTTTTAAATGTTATGTAAAAACTCATATTTCTCATGCATTTTTATCAGATATTTTGAAAAAACCGACTGAACCACATGCATTTTACTGGTGATTTTGAAAACTCCCATAAAAATGTATACAAGCATACCGAATATTTTAAAAATATAAGTAAAAGACAATATTGAGATGGTAACTAGATTTTTCATAATATCCAGGAAAGACTTTGATGGAGTGCTTTTGGCCAACGAGTTTGTTGATTATGCAAAAAGATTTAAGAGAAGCTGCCTATTATTCAAAGTCGATTTTGCGAAGGCGTACGATTGTGTTGATTGGTTGTATCTAGATTCCATGTTAACCAAGATGAGATTTGGTAGGAATTGGTTAAAATGGATTAGAGGTTCGGTTTTTAACTCTTTTATGTCGGTGTTAATTAATGGAAGTCCTTCAAAGGACCTTAAGATGTATAGGGGCTGCAACAACGTGACCACTGCCCCTTTATCTGTTTGCTATAGTAGCGGAGGGTTTGTCGAGTTTGGTCAAGAAAGCTGTTGAGATTAATTTGTTGGTGGAGTTCAAAATTCAGAATTCTGCAATTGCTAGTTTACTCCAATTTGCAGATGACACTCTGCTAATTGGAGATGGGCCAACTTCCAATATTTGGGCCTTCAAGGCTATTTTGCGGGCTTTTGAGTTGATGTCGGGCTTGAAGATAAATTTCTCGAAAGGCTGTTTGTTTGGTATTGGTATTGAGAATGATTTTATTGTAGCAGCAGAACAATATCTTAATTGTAAATCAGGGAATTTTCCTTTCTCTTTCCTCGGGTTAAGAATTGGAGGCAATCATCGTAAGGTGAATTTTTGGAATCCGGTGGTTTCTTGTATTAGGAATAGATTATCTAAGTGGGAGTGTAAAGACCTATCTATTGGTGGTAGAGTATCACTCGTTAACTTGGTACTCGCAAATTTACCTATTTATCACTTGGCGTTCTATAAGGCTCCTAAGAAAGTAGTCAAGGAAATTATTCCGATTCAACGATGTTTTCTTTTGATGGGATCTTCTTCCAAAGACTTTATTTCTTGGATAGGTCGGAAGAACATTTTCAAATCGAAGGAATGTGGTGGTCTTGGGATAAAACACGTGGGTCGTTTTAATAGTGTTCTCCTAGCCAAATGGATGTGGAAGTTTTTTCGGAAAGGAACTGAAATTTGGAGAACGACGCTTGAAGCGAGATACGATAATTTGAGCTTGAAAATCCCAAATTTTCTGGAGGAAGGGCATTTGAGGAGTGATTCTATATGGATGAAAGATCTGTTCTCCACTTCTTTATTGGAGGACCACGAGATTTTCAAGAACCTGCTGATTAATAATTTGGGAGATGGTGCTGGTGTAGCTTTTTGGAATTTGATATGGGTCGAAAATGTTACTTTAAAAACTGTTTTTCCTAACTTATATCAGGTTTATAGTAACATGTTTGTTGCTGTTGCCGAATACGGTAGGATAGCGATAGGTTTGTGGCATTGGAATCTGAACAGTGTTGTTAATTTGGAAGACAACAGCCTGATTCTGAATATTGTCCAATGTTATGATCTGCTGAACTGGGTGCCGAATCAAGGTTAATTGCATGATATGTGGGGCTGGCTGCTTGAAGAGTCCAAGGTATTTACAGTAAAATCCTACTACAATTTCCTTGATTCTTTGACAGCTCAAAACAATATTATGGAGAATGTGGCAGAGGTTATGTCTTTTATGTGGCAGTCGTTTTTACCGTTAAAAGTTCAAGATTTTGCTTGGAGATTGCTCTTAGATAGGCTGCCTACGAGGTTGAACTTAGCGGCTAGACATATTTTGGTAAGTGATTACGATAAGGTTTGCGTTCTATGTTTTCGAGAGGAAGATGATTTAAATCATTTATTTTTTTGTTGTACTAAATCATTATTGATTTGGAAGAAGATTTATGAGTGGATGGATATTCCTTTGATAGAGGATTCTTGTTGCCTTCTACATGCTAAGTCATGGTTTAACAGTCTCCGTAATTGTGGAAAGAAAGAGGTGATAAACACGGTTTGGTTTATTGTTTGTTGGAATATTTGGTGGGTGAGAAACAATATTATTTTCAATGAAGGCTTTTGTATCGTAGATGATGTTATGTCTGCGATTATTGTCTCTTCTTGGAATTGGATTATTTTGGGTTGAGTTATTAGATTTAAGTGCAGCTTATTGTCGCTCCCAAAAGATGAGACTGGCTCAAATATGGTACAAACGCGAACAGTCGGCGAAAGGAGGACGCGAGAACACACAGCAGTGAACTCACAGGAAATGAAAAGAGTCGCCAGCTAGGCATTTTTATCCCGGAGGAAAGGTAATGCTGCATAGACCTAGAAAAGATATGGATAAGACGGTTGCGAACCAGAGAGACTGAGAAAGGGGGTTGGTTACAACCTGGGAAGGTATTAGCACCCAGATTGTCCTCCGTACTCGACGGGATCCACGCTTAAAAGATTTGTGTTTTAAAGGGGTAGTGTCAGTGCAATTTGTGTATAAGGAGGCTGGAAGAAAATGTACAGGTGTCAGTGTAAAAGAAGTGTGAAGTGTGATATATACAGTGTCAGTGTAAGGATAAGAGTGAAATGCTCATGACTATGAGGCTTAAAAGAATGAAGCTGGAAAGAGGGGGAATATACAGAGACTTTTGTTCGATAACTGTTAAGTTATGCCTACGTATCCTCTCGTGCAATGAGGAAGTCAGAACACCGTAGTTCGACCCAAAGAGACTGAAAGATAAATTGACCTGTGAACTGCTTACTTGTCTATGCTCAAGTGTATGACCTGTCTGGCTCAGGTGCTAACTGTCTTGCATTAGACGGAAGAAGCGAGTTCTCGTTTATGAGTGAAGGTGATGAGAAAAGAATCCCGAAGGAGACGATTATTGTTTGTTTTTGTGTTTTCAGTCTTTTTCTGCTTTTGAAAGTTTGTCATAAGTTAATGAGCTTAATCCTAAACCAATGGATTTAGCAAACTCATCACATCCTCCCTCTGATTAGGGGTAATGAGAATACCTTAAGTGTGAAGTCAGCTTCTCACACTTAATTATCATGGTGTAGGATTAAGATCATTAACCTACTTGTGATTAATTAGATGTTTTTTTTTTTTTTTTTAGTGTTAAGTAATGAGGTTAAGCCATAATCAGGGATTAAACAGACTCATTACACCATCCTAATAGAAGGATAATAGATGAGAATGTTTAAGCTGAGGAAAGCTCCTCAACTTAATCCATGATTAGGGATTAAACTCATGACAAAACAAGCCCTTATTAAGTGGATTTTATTTAATGATATGATGATGAAGTGGTTTTTATGGTTTATAAGACAACTTGAGGGGGACTTGTCCATTAACACTAGGGTTAGTCCTTCTTAACCAAATTGAGGAAGAATTAGAACCCTAATGCAAGGCCCAAGTTACAAGTGTGATGTCTTGATGATTATTAAGTGGATTGATTAAGAGATTTAAACACATTAAGGGTTTAACACTTAGGATTAAAGTTATACAGTCCATCCTAATAGAAGGATGCAGGCATAAGCTTAATCACAAAGCCTTAAAGCCTTTAGGGTTTAGTCCCTGATTATGAGGTGAGAAGAGAAGACTCAATGAGACACAAAGGTAAAAACTAAGTGGGGGACTAATCAAAACCCTAATCATTGTCATGCTTGGTTGTTCCTAAGGTTTGTGAGGTTTACAAGAGAAGCCTTCAATGGAACCACCTGGAAGCAGATGAAAGGATCAGGAGAGGCAAAGTAACTTGCTTCATTTAAGAAGTCAAGTCACTTGAAGAAAGAAAGTGAGAAGGAGAAGAATGAGCAAGCTCAATATCAAACACAATACAAAATTAAGCAAGGATGCATGAAAGAGATGAAAAGAAATTATGAGAAATGAAGGCAAATTCACTTCTCAAAGTTACTTACCACCTGAAAAGTTAGTGAAAGGAAAGCAATGCAAGATGAAATGAAATGGCATGATGTAAATCAAAACCAGAAGCACATTCATGATGTTAATGATGCTATGGGATGATGCAAACATGAATCAAGGTATGAGGATGAACACATGAACAAATGGATGCAAATGGAGCAAATTTAGAACCATGAACATACATGAAAAGTCATGAGATGCAAATGACATACAACATGGCAAGTACATGATGCAATGATCAAACATGCTTTCAATATGTCTTAAGATGTCTAATGAACCAAATGGATGTACAAAATGCTATGGCAAGTCATGGTATGAATGCAAATGCAAGATGAATGCAAAAGGAAGCCCAAATTAGGGTTTATGATCAATGCATCAAACAAAAACCAAAATCAGAAGCAAACATCAAGATAAAAAATTGAAAATGCACTCAAAGCAACCCTAATCCTATACAAACTCACTGCCCAAAGGAAAAGTTCCAACTCTTAACCTAATTCAAGTTATGATTTTCCTAAGTTTTCTAGGGTTTTAGGGTTCCTTAACAAGAAAAATGTCAAACAAATGGAAAATGAAAAATCAAATCATGACCATTTAATCTCACAAACTACATGCTAAACACAATGCAATGCAAAAAGAATCAAGGTCCAACTCTCAATGGTTAGGCAGAAATGATTTTTGGAAGTTTGGATCAAAATAATGCCTAAAAATGATTTTAATTCCATGAAAAATTCTCAAAAGACATCAAGATCAAAAAAGAAATTTGGTTTGAGGGTTGGACAATGTTTCTAAATGGTTTTAAATGTTTCATGAATTTTTTGGTGATTTTTAAATACTTAAAAGTATTTTTAACTAATTAATTCTCATTAATTAATTAAAAATAAACTTTTAAATGATTTAAAAATATTTTTAAATGCTAAAAATAAAAATAAAAATATTTTTGGTTTCTGAAATTAAATAGAAGTTTGTACAAAAAAAATTCAGAATTTTTAAAATGATTTTGCTATTTTTAATAAAATGTACAAATTAAATGAAATAATATGAAAAATAAAATGAATTTAAAGCTGAAAAAGAAAAGTAATCAAATCTAATGGTCCAGATTCAAATGGAACACGCGCGCGTTTGACCTGGCGCCATATCCTACGGCCCAAATTCAAATTCCACTAATTAATGATTAAGCCCTAATCCAGCCCTAATGACTTTCAGATGACCGGAACAGTGGTTCCGGTCATCTTCTCCGGCGAGTCCAAAATGCTAAATCACTCTACACGCAATGAAAATGAAAACAAACTATCCAGAACTCATCCCCATTCAAAAACGAATCAAACCCCTCACTCAAACATCATTTATCATTCATAAACAGAGAGAATCGAATCAAACAATTTTTAGGGCAAAAATTTCAGACACAGCATACATCCTGGTTTCTCAACCATTTTCAAAAGTAAGCACATATTCATGATCAAGGGAATGTATATAAGCTATTTAGAACTTAAAATCATGCTTCTGGAAAAAAAGTTCATGAAGCTACCTGAGTTTGAAGCTTTTCAGTTTGCAACTTTCTGACCTCTTCTCTTTGTGCAATCCACTCCTTTTAGGCCCCTGATGAAGTCTTGATGCTTAGAAAGAGTTTGTGATGGCTGGTTTGAGAGTTTGCAGCAGTTCTGTTCAAGGTCAGGTGAGGATCGTGTTTGTGATTCTATGGCTTTCTGGCTGTCTTGAGAGTTGGTTTGTGTTCAGTGAAGCATGGTGAGATGGTTCATGAAGTTTGTTTGTGTGTTTGTGGCCTGTGGGATGTGTTTCGAATGCTTTTGCTCAAGAGGGTGAAAATGTGAATGTTGTGGTGTGGCTGGTTTCAGGCTTGCTTGTGCTTATGTTTGGCTTGCATTTGATTTGTATAAAGAAATGTGATTGGTCAGAAGAAGTGACATGTGCTTTATTGATTGGTATGGGTGCTTTTGCTAAAAGGTCAAGTTTGTGTAAGAGAAGCATGGGAAACTTGCTAGCCTAGTACAAGGAGGGTGTGCTGCGCAGCATGATGAGGGAAAAGGGCTAGGATGGTTCAGCAAACTAGGCAGCAAGTGGATGAGAAGCTATGATGGATTTTGCAACTTGGCTTGCCTTTGATCCTTATGAAAAAGTCTTGCTCCATAAGCCATAAAACATGTGATTCCTTGGCCCATTCTGATTTTTAGATGTTGTGTGATCATGTTGTGTGGATTAGAAGTCCATTTGATAGCTTTAGAACACTTGATCAAGTCATTTTGCAATATACCTCTTTGGTAGAAACTTTGAAATTTTGTGATTTTAGCCAACTTTGACAAGCCATAACTTTTGATCAAAAATGAATTAGGTCATGTTCTTGTACTTTTTGAAAAGGGAAAGATCTATTCCACAACTTTCATGACCAAAGTTTTTCCATTTGAAGCATTTTTGGATCAAAAAGTAAGGGTTGAAAAAGTTGCCTAAAATGGCATTTTCATTAAAAGTCAAACTTGCCCAAAAGGTCAACTTTGCAAAAGACTTGGAATTCTTGAATTTTGTGAACTTCCAACTTCTTTCATGATCAAATAACGATCATATACAATCAAAATGATGAAGAACACCCCTTGGTTGGGTCATTGGGAGCCTCAGATGCCCTGATTTTGCACTGGCTTGCTTGAAAAGTCAACTCTTGATCAGATGACTTCCCCATGGAATTTCTTCATGAAAATTGATATGCATACTCCCTATACCATATAGAGACCAATAGAAACAAGAATGACCAAAAAAAATGAAGTTATGGCCTCTGAAACCAAAACCCTAATTTTAGGTCATTTGTGCAGTCAAGCATGGCTCTGCTTCCATACCAATCCCAGTTCTTGTGATTTTTTGGCATTCTTGACTTTGAGAGGATATAATATGATACTTGAACACACATGGACCTCTTTGAAGTGATTGATGACCTTTGGAGTGGCTCAAGAAGCTCTTGGATTGCTCAGATCACAAACCCTAGATGCAGATGACTTAGAACCTATGCAGTGAATCAAAAATGATGGTATGATTGAGTTTATGCATATGAAATGATCACAAGCCATGGTGTAAAATGGGTGAGGGAAAATTTGGGGTGTTTACACTTATATGATTGGTATAAATATCCTTTAGACTTGTTGTAATCCCTCAGCCGAGTTTCGGTTGTATCGGTTTGAGATTTCCTTAATCTCCATTTAATTGATTTTGCCTATAAAAAATAAATTGGGGTCTGATACGACAACTTTTTATTCTGGTGGTGAGGCTGGATTGGCTTATGTACTTGGCACGGGGAACAGTGTTAATGCATGGATTGTTTATTCCGGTTTCACTGGCTCTGCTGCAATTGGCACAGGGGATAATGTTAATGTTGGGACTGTTTATTCCGGTTTCGGTAGTTCTGCTGTTGTTGTTTATGGTGGTTCTGAAGCTGGGATAGTTAATGCAGTAGTGTAATACCCTCATTTTTGCCCTAAGATTTCTTCGCATTTTATCTTCTTTTTGCATGCAAACAAGATCGCACTGGTTCCTCGGTTCTTTTCGGGTGTAGGTTTATGTCTCATAGGGGATCACCATTACTTTTATTCATTTTATTATATTTACTAACCATTAATTAAAATCGAAAAATATATTTTTTCTTTTATTAACATTTTCAGGGGGAAAGTAGGTGAAAATGCCAAAAATAGCAGTCTCACAACTCAAATAAATTTCACAGATAAAAATTTGAAGTTGGTCCGTAAATAATTCAAATTTATCTGATCAAGGATTTCCCGATTTAATTGATTTATTCAAGGAATTCCAAGGTTCATGTGTTTATTTCCATACCTTCTTCGACGCGCAAAAGAATCGAGCCAAAGTTATGGCAGTGCAAAAGGAAAACAAAATTTTCAAATTTTGCACTGAGTAACCGGTTACTACCTAGGGCGTAACCGGTTACTGTGCACAAATTTGAAAATTTTGGTAGCAATTTCAGTTTTTGAACTTTGGCACCAATTTCATTTTTTATCACTCTTGAAATATTCTAGACCATCTTCATTTAATTCCCATAGACCATTAAAATTAATTCCCACCATAAACCCTCACTAATCACCACTCATTTCATGATTCCCTCCAAATTTTTAATTACCAATCCTAATTTGAATTTCCAAAGCAAACTCCATTCCACCAAATTCACATACCTAAACTCTTTAAATAAAGGTCTTTTCTCCTTCATTTCACAAGATTTTGATAACCAAATCCACCTTGCAAAAATTTCTTGGAAGTTTTTGATAGCCAAAAAATCTCTTGCAAAATATCCCCCCAACCAAAAATTCACTAAAGCTCTTCTCTCTTTTTGAAAGTTATTAAGAATTCACCTTGAATTCTTGATTAACTTTGAGCTAAACCTTTATCCTACTCTTTTTTGTTCATCAATTTCAGTAGATCAAGCTTGTTATTGGATCAATTTGAAGATTTTTCTTGGTAATTCATGTTTTCCATGGTTCCACCTTCATCATCAACGAAGGATAATCTTATTCGAAGAGGTACGAATTTTACCGAGGATAATTCTCTTTGTGATTTTTGTTCTTCCCACAATGAGAATTCCTATCATTTGTTTTCGAATTGTTTGGTGATAAAGTTAATTTGGAGGGAGATTAGGGAGTGTGTTAGTTTTGTAGATATTACAGTAGACATAGTGGATTGGTGTAAAGAATGTTTCGAAAGATGTTATCGTTTTTGCAAATCTCAAGGAGCAAAGAAAAGGAAAGCTAGCATTTTTTGATTGGCAACAATGTGGAATATTTGGATAGTTAGGAACAAGATCATCTTTAAGAGTCATACTTGGAATCTTTTCGACATTGTTTGGAACATTAAAATTACGGCTTGAAAGTGGTATTTATTAGGATATATTGCTAAAACCAATTGTAATTTATATGATTTTTGTAAAAACCCATTTTTTTTATTTCATAGGTACAATTGGCTAGCAATATTTTTTTCGGTATTGGATTGACTTGGCTCTTTTGTAATCAGGTTCGAGAACCCTTAGTTCTTGTTTTATTGGAATCACTTGCTTACAAAAACAAAACAAAAAATATCCAGGAAAGTCAAGTTGAATATATGTATTTTTTTTAAATTCCACTAGTTCATATATTTTATAATGAGGATCAGAGGAAGAGACGACACAATTTCTTATAGACATACTGAAAGAGACGGGACAACATTTATAAAGACCTCTCGTGCGAGAGCGAATGACCTCAGATGATTTTCATATTCAGGTAGGTAGAGTAGTTTAGGCCGATTGTCACAAGTGGAGGCTGATTGAGAATTCACGCACATCCTGCATTATCCAACGTATATGAGGTAAAGTTTTTGGACGGGGAAAAGAACTTGCTAATAAAATGTTAATGTTGTTGTTATTAATGATGTTAAGATAACAACTCAACAGATTAAGGGTCAAGATGAGGGACCTCAATGGTTAGACACTTACTTGAGAGATGTCTGCAGAAGTTTGGGTATGTTCAGGACATCCTACGACCACTCCCAGCTTTTCCAGGTGATGGCATTGATAAATGTTTTATATCTAATGCTATCATTAGTTCCCATGATATTACAGATCAAGTGGTGGAGGTTAAGTTTCCCTGGGTAGTGTGTGGATGTTTACTTCGATTAGCGCCCTACTGTATCACATCCTTATATCATCCCACATATTGAGCATGCAGATGATGTGGAACCTTCCGATGATAGGGGACCTTCTAATGATGTGCCATCGCTTCAACCTATTATGGTTGACCAACAATGTCTACAAATGATAATAGTACTTATTGATAACTTCATTGGTTTGGTAAACCTAAATTGCGAGATTTGTACTTTAGCATTGAAGATAACACACATAGCTCGTGGGGACCTTTGTCGATTTTATTATTTTTGTATTATTCGTATATTGTTTGTATATTATTGACTTTATAACTTAACAATTTATTAGATAACCATTTAATATTTTATTATTACAAGATTAATATAACTCAACACAGATAATTACATAACTTAACAAAACAATAAAAAATAACAAAATTTAGATATTATTATATGATTCTAGACGTTTCAACTTTTTGATTATATCATTGACAAAACTTGCAATTGTCGCATCATACTCGATTGGTCCTTTTGTTGGCCTAGAATAATATGTTCTCCGCATAACTTTAAATCTTCATCAGTCCTCATTATGGACCTGACATAATCGTTGGTGCAATCACCTCCGTAAAAATGGTTAGTAAAATCTAAATCTTGTAGATATTTCATAATCCTGCTAAATATTAGGTAAATGCTTCAACATTTAAAAATGATGATTTTACACGACTGAATTTTTCAACATTTTAAAAAAATGTCACATTTTTTCACACACCAATTTCTTTTTTCGCACACCAATATCTAGTGGTTGTTAATACTTGTCCCAATTATCATTACAAATAATACATTTCACAACAATGCTTTCACCTCACCTTGTAGAAACTGACGTATAATTTCAGGGCGCACCATGATTAATTTTTATTTTTTAAAAAACAATATCTATTCCCCCGGATATTGAATATAACCGAGAGGAAAAGTAATCCATGATATGCTTTGATTCCTAGCAAAACCAGTTTAAGAGTTATTAATTTTTATTTGTTAATTAATTGATATATTCTTTCGATTTATTTAATAATCGAGGGGTTAGATTTTCCCATAAAAGCACACATTTATTAAGTTTTACCCTAAACTTGGACGCTTCAATCTAGTATACATCATTCTTTGGGATGAATTGCAAACCTGAAAAAATCTTCAAGGTTATGTGTTTTATTTTATTCTTCTAACACCAATCTTGAACAAAATATTTTTTCAGCTTTTTCATTCCATCTCACATAATGATGTTTTTATGTTGTCGTTTTTATTATTGTCCCTAGCTTATTTTATTTTATAATTTACATTGAAAAAACATTTCTCATCGATTTTAGAAAAGAACATAGAGGTATAGTTACTCAGTTAACCAATAGTGAATTTATGTCATACGTTCATAAAGTAACAATGCCCAAGATATTGCCAACACATAAATCCACCAGAAACCCTCTCTATCCAATAAGAACGCGAGCACCACCACTATATATCTTGGATGCTATCTTGTGAAACTCAAACATTTATAATGAAAGCGTTTTCCATGAAAATATTAATAATGAAAGCTTGGAACAGATCTTCGGGGTGAATTAAGATTGCAGAAACAAAATTTGTTGCAAGGTTGGTTCTCTTACATAATATCTTATCTTTTTACTTGAAATTTATGTTATGTATCTAACCTTATTTTTATGTTATATCAGAAATTGGAAAGCGTTCAAACCATTCATATTGAAAAACATTGTGTAAATATGGATTTATTCAAAGTGATGATGATGAATCAAATTTATCAAAATTGTGTACTGGCAGAAATAAAAAACAATATAACATTAGAAACTTTGAATTTAATATATTAAATTCAAAGTTTTAGCGTCGGCCCCGACTCCGACACTACTAGTGTTGCCATTACGTCAGAAAAAGCCCTCGCTAATGGGTAAAAACATTTGTTTATTTTTTTGTCATTATTAGTAGCGTCGGTCATAGCCGACACTATATTTGGATATAAATAATTTTATGTAAATAATTCTTGTAAGTTCATTCAAGTGTTAAGATAATTGTTTTTTCATAGTAGCGACGGCTATTTGCGACGCTAATATTGGTGTGAAAATAATTCATTTCCCCCATAAATTTTGTTACCTCCCTTTTTTTTGTTTCAGATAAATTATTTTTTTATAGTAGCGACGGCGATTAGTGACGCTAATATTGGTGCGGAAATAATTCATTTCCCCCACAAATTTTGTTACCTCCCTTTTTGTTTTAGATAAATAGTTATTTTTTCATAGTAGCGACGGCTATTAGCGACGCTAATATTGGGGCGAAAATAATTCATTTCCCCCCACAAATTTTGTTTAAAATAATTATTATGGCAGCGACGGTCTAAACCGACGCTAATATTGGTACCAAGAAGTTCACCTATCCCAAAAATTTAGTTACTATTTTTATTGTTTTAATTATTTATAACAATAATTTCTATTAAAACTATAAATTATTAAAAAAAACTAAAAACTAAATTTATAAAATTAAATATATAAAATTCCTAATTTCAAAAATAAACTTTTAAAAATTTATTTTAAGAATAAATAAGATAATCTTAAATTATAAATTTAAACTTATAAAAAGATAAACTTATTTTATTATTTTAATTAAAAAAACTATATATATATATATATATATATATATATATATATATACATATATATATATACATATATATATATATACATATATATATATACATATATATATATATATATATATATATACATATATATATATATATATATATATATATATATATACATATATATATACATATATATATATATACATATATATATATATACATATATATATATACATATATATATATATATATATATATATATATATATATATATATATATATATATATATATATATATATATACTCAAATTCTAAAATAATTGTATTTTTATTATTTTATTTGTTTATACCAATAATTTCAAATAAAATTATAAATTATTAAATAAAGTAAATAAAATATAAACTGAAAATCAAAGAATCTCACGACTTCAACTTCTTTTCTTCCTACTCCCTCAATCATCAACCCTAAATCATCCATGTTTTTATCAGAGCTAAAAATCAAAGAATCTTCCCTCACGATCGCTCTCCTCTCCTCTCCCTCAATCATCAATCGTTTTAGCATCCTACTCCCTCAATCAGAGGTTCGCGAGTTCATTTTGCGATCCAGAATCACCGACCAGTTCAACTTTGCTATTCAAGGAGAGGTTCATGTGGCCTGCATTCAAGGACATGTTCGCCTTTTCTTTTCTTCTATAAATATCCAGAAATCGTTTAGATTTGTCGAATGTGTTTATTGTTTCAAATCGTGTTTTTTTCGAATACGTTCGTTGTTTACCAAATTCTACAAATTCTAACAATTTCTAAGGAATACGTTCATTGTCGAATACTTTCTGTTATGAGTTAATGTTGTTTATGTTAGGGTTAGTGATGCCTTTTTGAAAATAGTCCCTGATTGTTTCTTGTATATTTTAGTTTTTTTATTGTTTGTTGCTAGAATAGGAAGAGGCATCATATTCATGATTGAATAACAAATTTCCAAAATTGAAATAGGATTAGTCAGCATCGTTCAATCGCCGCGTGTTACATGTTTGTAGAAATGTTGATGAATGTTGATGATGAGAAGGGTTTGTTGGTTACCTTGTGTGTGTGTTTGTTTCTGCATTCCCTTATTGAACTTGGACAAGTTTTCTTCATGTTAAATAAGTTAGAGAATTGTCAGTGAGTAAGTTGGTAGTTGTGCAGGGATCTGATGCAGCTGAGATGTGAGTTCAAACATGCGTCTGCGACAACCTACTTATTCGTCTTTAATAGGGTGAAATTTAAGCTACTAGGCTAGGACAAAAAAAATGTTAGAGAAAAAGGTTTAGATCCCGATGAAGGAAAACATATTAACATAACCATTCTACCTAACATTTGTCATAGCCATAATCGATAAATCTTTTCTCGTTTTGTTTATGTTTGCTTACAATTTGTTTGTCGTTGACATATAGTGCAGAAGTGGCCTTGGAAGCTGCAATGCTGCAATAGCTAGTGGCATTTCAGTTGTAAGTTCACTTTTGATGTTCTTTTATCAAGTACTATTTTTTTTAATAATAAAAGAAAGTTCAATGCCATAGTATGTTCTTTTGGTTCTGAACAAGGCTATCCGTGTCCACTATGATCCTTACTGCTGATATATCTTGTACACACTTGGCTTAAGCTTTTCTACATTGTTTAATTATCAAGAACAAAATTCTCACTTGATTTCCCTTTTTTAAAAATAATAATTGAAAATCATGAATGTGTGAATGTGTGTTTATAAATTTGTGGCTTATAGAAATCTCACTGTTTCCATTGTTTCTCATTGTTTCCAGAAATCGCTCGTTTCTCATCGAAGAGTTAAAGAAATCGCTTCTGCATTTCATCACTTTAAATGTTCGATTCTTCTTCTCGTCACTTATGCATTTCATCACTTTAAAGGTTCGATTTTGTATTTATCCTATACTGTGTGTATGAACTTTGTTTTGTGGTGTGGTTAAATTGTTATTGTGTGTTTTGACAACTATGTATGAACTGTATTGATCCTATATTGTTTGTTTTGTAATTATGTCATGATTTTGGGGTTGGTGGGTGCATGGACTAAGAGTGTGGTAGTTAAGATCCTGATGAAATTGGGTGGAATCTCCCATATTAATTGTTGAGTCCTATTATCTACGATCTTTGGAAACGTTTCTGAATTTTTGATCTCCTGCCCCTGTTAATGAGTTATGAATTTGCATGTCTTTACTTATTAACTTTCTTATGCTATTATGCTATGATGAAACAGTAGTCTGTTTTGAGTGATTTTGTAAAACAATTGGCCATAAGGGTGGTGTGACAAGGAAAGACTGACAGTGATGATTTTCTGGTGTTGAGTGAGTGATGAAGATAATGATTTCAAGCATTGTTAATGAACAACTTAGGTTGCTGCTAAATTGAAACAATGAATGTGAATCACTACAAATATTGTTCAGTTTTAACTTTTATATCTGTTTTAAAGACAAATTTCTAAAAATAGTGACATAATTAAAGTTTTATATATTAGGTAAAACATACTATTGTAGCTGGCAATGTCTTCTGTGACACATGTTTTTAACAAACTTAACCACTTCATTTCAGTTAATAACCAATTTCAATCTCTGGTGAATGAAAACTAGGAAATTCTATTGTTTGTTTAACATACTGTTGTAGCTGGCAATATCTATTTTTTGAATGCAAGTACCAATTTTAATCTCTGTGACACATGTTTTTAACATACTGTTTTTTGAATGCAAGTACCAATTTCAATCTCTGTGACACATGTTTTTAACAGACTGTTGTAACTGGCAATATCAGTTTTTTGTTTAGATGCATCAATAGCTATTTGTTTAGATGCATCAATTGCTATTGTTCTGTGACACATGTTTTGTTTGTTTGGATGCATCAATGTCTTCTGTGACACATGTTCTGTTTTTTACTACTGTTATGCTAAGTTGTTTCTAGTTATGTTGTGTTTTTCGATTTGATTCATGAATTGGAATTTATATATGGTTGTATATAAGTGGACCGTTAGATTGGATTCCCTTTCAGATCATGAATTGAAGGTGTGTGGTCATAGTTATGTGAGGTCGGTTTTCAAATTGTATGAGCACATGCTATGTATGATAGTAGTTTCTTTTTTGTTTCCCTTTATGAGGGAAAGATGACATTATTTGATCTCAGAAATCGAGTTTATCGAAGGGACTGCGATAACACCATGTATAGGCTTTATTAATTTGATTGTTTCGACTTTTCAAAAAATTTCAAGTCCATCGATGAGTTCTTTGGTCTTTGCATACAAGAAATAGTTGGCTTCCTAATTTGATGTGTTACTTTTTCAAAGAGAAAATATTTATCAGTTATCCATTTCGTATTTTTTGTGTATATAAAATAAAATTGTCCTAGTGACACATTTTTGCAATAGACAATGTATGGTTTAGTGCAACCATATTGTCAGACTTTCGAGTGGGAATAAGAAACTAGTATTAGAAAAAGATCATGTGTAGCTTTCAATCCATTTGAAAATGTCAACATAATAATGTTCTAGAAAATAGAAATGTATATTATATTATAATAAGTATTCCTATTTTTCAATAATCTTATGTTCTAGAAAATAGAAATGTATATTATATTATAACAAGTATTCCTATTTTTTAACAAATATCACATTTGAAAATTTCCCCTAGATTTTATAAATTAGAAATTTATGTTTGTTTTTTATGTAGAAAATGGATCGGAGTTGGATGTATGATAGAGTAAACTCTAATAGGTATGGTTTGAAAGATGAATTTGTTAGTGGAGTTGAAGATTTTGTCAATAAAGCCATTAATCGACCAGAATTTTTAAATGATGGAGGGATAAGGTGTCCTTGTGTAAAATGTGTCTGCATTCCCTTGAAAACACCTAATGAGATTAGACATCACTTGTACAAAGATGGTTTTTTGCCCAACTATTATACATGGACTCACCATGGAGAAGATAATCATAATGTAGATTTTGGTGGTCATTCTAGTAGTGGCGGAAATGCTAGTGAGAATAATCAGGGTGATTAAGAACAATTTGATGCAATGAATGAAATGGTCTATGACACTAGTACGCAATTTGTCAATGTCCCCAATGTGAGTGCTAATATGGAAAACAATACAGTTAGTGAGGGCGAGGAACCAAATGAAGAAGCTCAACGATTTTATGATGTATTGACCTCTGCAAACAAACCTATTTATGAGGGAGCTTCTGAATCCAGACTATCTATTTCAGTTAAGTTGTTGGCTGCCATGTCTAATTGGCATGTTCCTCAAAAGGCCATGGATTTTTTCTCTCAAATTCTTATGGATGTTTGTCCAACAAATCAATGCTTACCTGAAAACTATTACCAAGTGAAGAAGTTGGTGTCTAAGTTGGGATTGGAGGTTAAGAAAATTGATTGTTGTGTGAATGGATGCTTATTATATTATAAAGAAGACATCACTTTAACTCAATGTAGAGTTTGTGGAGCTGCTAGGTATGTTCCTCGAAAGAGTGGAATGGGAAAATACAAAGATGTGGCAGTGAAGAGAATGTTCTATTTTCCAATCATTCCGAGGTTACAACGACTTTATGCTTCAAAGGAATCTGCAACTCAAATGAGATGGCATCGTGAGAACATAAGCAATCCAAATGTTATGCGTCACCCATCTGATGGAAAAGCATGGAAACACTTTGATGATGTTTATCCCAATTATTCTAGTGAACCAAGAAATGTAAGATTGGATTTGTGTACTGATGGGTTTACACCTTACATTCAAGCCTCTAGTTCTCCGTATTCGTGTTGGCCAATAATAGTCACACCCTACAATCTCCCTCTTGAAATGTGTATGACCAAGCCATATATGTTTTTGACTTGTCTTGTACCTGGATCGTACAACCCAAAAGTTAAAATAGATGTCTACTTGCAACCTTTGATTTATGATTTGTTGCACTTGTGGAGAGATGGCATTGTGACATATGATATCTCTATGAAGCAGAATTTTATAATGAGAGCGCATTTAATGTGGACAATTAATGATTTTCCAGCATATGGTATGTTATCTGGATGGGGGACACAAGGTAAATTAGCATGTCCTTATTGCATGGATAGTACATAGGCTTTCACTTTACGATACGGGGGAAAAAGTTCTTGGTTCGATTGTCATCGTCGGTTTTTGCCAATGGATCATCCGTTTAGAAAAAGTAAAAAGAGATTTAAAAAAAACAAGATTAAGAAAAAAAGACCACCTTACATGTTTACAGGACATGATCTCTGGGAAGTTGTTCGTGATTTTCCAAAAGTCACCGCGAGTGACTGGGCCCCCAAATTTCCAGGAAATGGGAAACAACATAATTGGATCAAAAGAAGTATATTTTGGGATCTTCCATATTGGAAGGATAACTTGTTAAGGTACAACCTTGATGTAATGCACATAGAGAAGAATGTATTTGATAATGTGTTTAACACTGTCATGAATGATCCTGCAAAAACAAAGGACAACGTGAAAGCCAAATTGGATTTACCTTTGAACTGTTTACGTGGAGATTTAGAGTTGCGTCCTCTACCTAATGGAAAGATGGCTAAGCCAAATGCAAAGTTTTCTTTGACATCCGAAGAGGCAAATCTGGTTTGTAGATGGATTAAGGAACTAAAAATGCCTGATGGCTATGCCTCGAATCTTTCTAGGTGTGCTGATGTCACCAAGGGTAGGATGAAGGGGATGAAATCCCATGACTGTCATGTATTCATGGAATGTTTGCTTCCAATTGCTTTTCGTTCCTTGCCTATTGAGATATGGAAGCCGCTAACTGAGTTAAGTCGTTTTTTTAAAGACTTGTGTTGTAATACATTGAAGTTGGAAGACCTTGTTAGGTTGGAACAAAACATTCCCATCATCATTTGTAAGCTAGAAAGAATTTTTCCACCTGTTTTCTTTGACTCGATGGAACATCTCCCGATTCACCTACCTAATGAAGCAATCCTTGGTGGTCCTGTACAATATCGTTGGATGTATCCATTTGAAAGGTAAATTATGTGTAATTTTTGTAGATTATTTTAATGAAATAACATCTTTTAACCATTTCACTCTTAGATTAATGGGAGACTACAAGCGTTTAGTGAAAAATAAAGCCAGGGTTGAAGGTTCAATATGCACTGCCTACTTGCATCGTAAAACTACTTATTTTTGCTCTCATTATTTCAAGACTGTTAGTTTGTTGCCAAGTACAAGTTTAAGAAACGATCCTGGGTTATATCATGAGAATGTCCAACCAACACTTTCTGTTTTTAGCAAATGCGGTCATCCTAGTGGAAAGCCTCAGGATTATTGGGTGCTTGATAAGGAATGGGAATCTGCTCACATGCACATCCTAATCAATTGTGATGAGATTAAACCGTATCTTGCGTAAGTACGTTTTAGAAAATAAGAGATTTACTCTCAACCATTGTGTATACATACTTTATAAATTTTATATTCGGTGTCAGATTGTTCATGCAATATCATCGTATCAATGAGGAAGATGCTTCTGGTCTTATACACGAGCAATTTCCTTCATGGCTAAAGGAATATGTAAGTATACTTCTAACATTTATGTAGTTTGCCAATGTAATCTGTCTAAGGTTAAAAGTATATTTTTTTAGGTCAATGATGAGAGAAATGGAACTCCTAGCCCATACGTGAAGGCATTAGCTCTCGGTCCTAATCCTAAGGCAACATCATGGCACATCTACTTTGTTAATGGATACAAGTTTCACACTGAAGAATGGAGTCATGGTAAAAAGACTACTAATTGTGGGGTACATGTTAAAGGAATTACAAATGGAGGAGAAAATGATTTTTACAGTATCATCCAACATATCCTTCAATTGGAATATCATGGCTTTAGCAACAAGATTTCCCTATTTTATTGTGCTTGGTTTGATCCTACAACTAATAGTGGCATAAGAGTTAATAAGGAGTACAATATTGTTGACATTAAGATGAATAAACGATATCGTCAATATGACCTGTTCATTCTTGCACAAGAAGCAAAACAGGTGTATTATGTCCCTTATCCAAATATGTGTGGAAACATGCATGGATGATGTGCTGCAATCACCACAAAACCAAGGGGTTATGTGGAAATAAATAACACCGAGGATGAAATTCCTTATCAATCTGATGAAATGTCAACAGTTGTGCCTATTACAGTGTTTGAACAAATACATGGTTTAGCCGACGAAGGATTAATTGAAGAGGTCGAGCCAGTACTAGTGACAAATGATTCATAGTATGTGTTTTTTTGTGTGTGTTTAGTGTACTAATTGCATCTTTATTGTTTTATGATTGTTTTATGTACCAAAAAAGCTTTTTAGAAACATAAATTAGTGAAACATGAAACAAAATAGAGGTAGATACATATGTTCCTTATTTATCACTGCATAGACAATTTATTGATGGTAAGTTAGTAGTATAATTTTGGTAACTAAAATGATAATTGATGGTAAGTTAGTACTAAAATTTATTTATATAATGAAAATACTTATATGCATATTTGTTACTATGATTGTAGATGTCAATGTTCTTGAATACTAATTGGTTTTTGTTTAAATTGTGTAGATTTTTGTGGCTCGCACTCGGTGTAATTTGAAATGACAAGAGAAGGTTCAAAGAAGGGAGCAGCAATGAACAAGAAACCGTAAGATGACAAAAACTTTCACTATTTGCTTTCTTTAAATTTAATATCTTTTGATGCATTTTTGCTAATGCAGTGTTGACAGATTATGTCGGACACGACATATGGCACCCGGGGCCCTAGCTATAAACACATCTCGCATGAAGCATGACACAAGGAACCAAAGCACCACTTCTAGCACGTGTCCAAGAATGCAAGCATCACCTATTCGGGCAACCCCTACACCACCATCATCTCACACAACTGCAACACCACAACCGTCTCATACAACTGTAGCTCCACCACCGCCTCATACAACTTCATCACCACCACCGTCTCATACAACCGTAGCACCACCACCGCCTCATACAACTGCATCACCACCACTGGTTCAGACAACCGAATCACGACCTACTTTTGAGGAATGCACATTTGTTCCTACCCCTGAAGTGACACAACAGGTTTTGCAAGGTCCAGCTATCCATCACACCACGGTAGCGGCAGAGGAAGAGGAAAGGGACCAAATAGTTTATGAGGAGGGAGGAGGCCGCGGAACAAGCATTTTCTGGTGGGCAAAGGCCAATGATTAGCATTATGGGCAATGGGTAAGAAATTTAGTATTCAAAAGGATTTGTCCCTCTAATATTCATGTTTGGAATTATTATTATTTATTATTAGATTAAATACTCGTATCAACGTTATTAGATATATCTTACCTCAAATTACTAGCTTTCAATTTCTTAATTCTGCAGGTTAATTAGCTCCGAGCGATGTTGTTGCTGCAGCTATTAGGAAAGTTTTTATACAAAATTATTGTGGAAATTTCATGAGATATAGTGAGTTGAAACTTAAAGCACGTGGTAGAAGAGATGAGAGAGAGGAATACTTTAAGATGTTTAAAGTAAGACGTAATTTCTTTTTTTACCTTTAAGATGTTTACAGGAATACTTTAAGATTACTTATTATATTCAAAACTAATCTTATTTCTTTAATTAGGATCTTGTTCAGTGGGAGCCGTGTGATGAAAGAAAAATGAGAGATTTGTTTCATAAAGCTTGTGGTAAAAGAATAGTTGATATATTTGGTAAGATTAGGAAGAGTGGGAAAAAGCCGTCTTGGCTGGGTGAAAAGTATTATGCATATCTTCTTGACGGGTGGAAAACTGAAGAATTCAAAAAGCTCTCTCAACAAAACAAGACTAATCGAGCATCAACTAGAGGTGGGGCGGTCCATACCACAGGACGTAGAGCTCATCATGATGTTGCTCTAGAATTGGTATGTATTCTTTTTTCTTACTTACATATGTATGCATACGTTGACACATGTTCACAAACATTGCTTTCTCGCTAAATGCACTTTTGATTTCTCACTTTTATATTTGTTTCTTGCTAAATGTACTTTTGTTTTCTCACTTTTATATTTGTTTTTTAAATGCACTTTTTGTATTAATAATTTGTTCTTTTTGTATTAATAATTTGTTTATACTGGTTTTGTTACTCATGTTGTGTTGTACCCTTGTTTTTATTTATAGGAGAAGAAATTAGGTCGACCGCCAAATCCCGACAAGCTCTTCATGGCCACCCATAAAAATAAGAATGGGCAGTGGGTTGACCTTCGTGCAGAAAAAACACATGTAAGTCCTTACAAAACTCTGCATTTAGTTAGAGGTAGTTTATTTTATAATGTACGCTTATATTAAGATCCACACAAAAATGTTTTGTTTTGAAATGGTGCATGCATAAGATGTTACAAACACATAAGATGTTGATTGCGGCATATCAATAGCAGAAGAGTAGTATAGCATGGTACTTGAAACCTACGAATGTATGACTTACTTTGGATGTACCTGAAAAATTGATATGTTGTCCTTGTAGTGGAGACAATTATTGAAACCAACAGTTCATGTTATCATTTTTTTAGTGTAGTGCAATACAAATATATCAATACCTAATTCTTGGTGAAACCTTTGGTTAAAAGCAACTGTATTAATTCAGACGAAAAAGAAAAAGTAGAAACACAAAACTGCATATATAAATAGACTGTAGCAGTGTCCTACATAACTTGTCAGAATACCAGTATATCCTACAAAGATCAAGCTTAAAATTTTGTTGCTAGTATGATGCTTAAAATTTAGATATTGCATAATGGAGTATAACAAACCATGTTTACAGGTTCATACACCATGTATACAAGTATATGCAACATGTTATTACAATACGAGATTGAGATAGGATCCAATGGTAATTTGGTATAAGTACACAAATCAGAATCCATATCTACTTAAATCAAATAAATAGGACCTAAGTTGTGAATGAGCATGTCTGAATGGAGTGTTACTAACTTGATATATATGGCTGTTAACAATTCAAAAAATCATGATAATAGAAGCATAGTCTTAACTTAAAAAATTAATATATATACATGATAATAGAAGAATATGCTTAATATGACCAAAAGTAATCTTCATGAAACATGTAACATCAATTCTTTGTCAAGAATATTATGTTACAAATAGTCATGATACACACTCTTAAGATAAACAAAAGTAATGGAGTAAAAGATGTTTGTAGTAAAGTAATTGTCAATAACATTATGTTACAAATTGGCAAACAATACATGAATGAAATTAAGACTTTATCACAATTAGGACTACATTCCGACATGTATCTGTCAAAATATGTTTCAATAAATTTTTAGATTTTCCTTATTGCTAATGACACAAGTGCACATGCTAGGTTCTTGTTTCTAGAGAGAGAGAGTTATTTGTTTTGGAATCAATTTGGCTTAGTCTCTTCTGACACTTGAAAACTGAATTATAATTGCGTAATTTTGCTCTCATAAATAAAGTATGTTATGAACAAAGTGGTTTGAAGTGTAGTATGAATTAGTGGTTTGCAAGATTATTTGAATTGTTTATATATGCTCACCGTTATGAATTAGTGGTTTGAATTGTTTATGCTCACTATTTTGAATTAGTAGAATTGTTTATGCTTATTGCATGTGATGTTATGTGTGTTATGTTTTACATGAAGATTATGTGAATCGTTTGACTCAAGCCACTCAGACTGATAATAACGTGGATGGGTCAGAGAAGTTACAAATTTGGAAAGAAGTTGTCGGCGGTAAGAGGCGTGGCCGTTGCTATGGAACGACCCGATTGGCGGTTAACGTACGATATGGTGTGTCTTATTTGACATAAGTGACTGTTAATTAGAATAGAGCTGAGTCTGCCATAGCACGTGAAGAGGATGCATTAGCTAATGCACGTGCAGATAAAGCTATAGCTGAGACAGAAGAGTTGAAAAGGAAGTTTGAAGAATTTCAAAAAGAGATGTTTGCTTGGAAGTCGAGTCAGGCATGTCCTTCCACTGCTCATGCTTCTAATGTCCATCCTAATACTCATGGGAATTACGATGATGACTCTGATGAGCACTCATTAGATCTAGAAGATATGAGTGATTGATGTTAGTGTCATATGCATGCTCTTTTTCTTTGTTTTGGGACTTGGATCATCAAATTGTTGTTGATTTTCACAAATTTGATATTTTGTGTTGGTTTTAACATTTTTATGTAGTAATATAGTAGATGGACACAAGTTTAATGGTGTCAATATTTTGATGTAAATTTGACATCTTAGTAGCAATATTATGGATTTATGGATTTAAAGTTTGTTATTTTGTGTTGGAATTATGATGTAGTAATATATCAATGAATAGTTTGAAATAAAAAATAGGGTTCAATAAATTTAAAGTAAATAGATTTGATTTTCAACAGAAATAAATTTAAATAAAAACTATTTTTAAAAAAACAAAAAACAATTAGCGTCGGCCAAGGCCGACTGTATGACACGTATATGTAAATGATAGCGTCAATTATAACCGACGCTAAATAGAATTACAAAATAACATAAATCATTTAGCGGCGGTTATTTGAGACGCTATGAAACACATAATCTGATATGTAGCGACGACTCTAGGCGTCGTAATAGTTTAAGTTAACAGTCTAGCGGCGGCTTTCACCCACGCTACTACCTAGGGAATTCTGTTTAAGTGTCGCTTAGAACCGCCACTAGGAGAAACTTACGTCGTCAAAAGCCGCCGCAACTTTTTTAAATATTGTACAATAGCGTCGGTTTTAGTATTTTAGTGTCACCCTAGCGTTGCTAGTAGGCGACGCTAGTGTAGCGACGACCCGTGATTATGCTTTGCTTCCAGTGTTAGAATGTCCGCCCCGACCCCGACGCTAAGCCGACGCTAACTTGTATTAGCGTCGGTTTTATGCCTTTTAGAGAGGGCTTTGGGCCGACGCTATTACGCAGTTTTCTTGTAGATATATTATGTGTAGTTTAACTATTCTGAATAAACAATATAATTTAATATTTATTATCAAAAATGAAATTTAATATTTAGTGTACATAATTTAATTTTTATTTAGAAAAAACTTTTCCCCTCTCCCCTCAGTTTTTGAAAAAAATCGAGAGGTATATGACACTAGTTTCGAAAATAGAATTATGATGATGTTGGGATTCGAACCCATGTCCATTTCAACTATCCCCTTGGTTATTTTGAAACCGAGGTGTATAGTTGAGAGTTTTTATGACACCCTTCAATACCTCGCTTGAATAACCAAAGTTATATACTTTTCGAGTCTTGGGTGAGATGGGTTATTTGTAGTAGTGCATGTCATTGTTTTTGGGAATTTGTTTATGACTCATAAACATTTGTTTGATTCATGCCTAGTGTATCCGTATGATCCATGGCCTCTTGCATGGTGTTATTTCCTAATGAGATATCTATGTCAATATTTGTAACTTGAGGATCCTCAGCTTGGACAAGAATCTCTTATGTTTCTTCTAGGTTAGTGTTGTCTGGAAGTGCTTCTTAGTGACTGAAGCAGTATCATTATTTTAGAAATTACCTATAGTGCAGAAAGGAAAAGAAATAGAAAATTTTTCTATTATTATTTTCAATAGGCCTTTTGTATTGAGAAATCCATTATGAAATGGAAATGGATCTTCATTGAAGATAACATGTCTTGAGTTGAAGTTTCTTCCGTGAGAGTTGATGCATTTGTACCCTTTGTATGAATTACTATAGCCCAGAAAAACACATATTGTTATATGAAATTGTAACGTGTGTTGATTGTATGGTTTGAGACAAGGATATCAAGCACACCCAAATTGTTTCAAAAACTTATAGTAAAATTCCTTGTAATATATTAGAGAGTAAGGACTATTATTTGAAGTAACTAGTGAGGGTATCCATTTTATAAGGCACACTGCAGTTAAGAAAGCTTCCCACCAATAATTCAAAGGAATTTAAGCCTGAACAAGCAATGTCAATCCAAACTCAACAATGTGCTTGTGCTTTCTCTCAGCTCTACCATTTTGTTGAGATGTATTGGGACAAGACATTCTAAATTTTATACTTGTATTTATTGCCAATTTTTGTATAAGTTTATACTCACGACCATTATCACATTGGATTGTCTTAATTTTCTTATTAAATTGATTTTCTACCAAGTTCTTAAATTAAATGAAAGCTTGCATTGTTTCAGATATTTGTTTCAAGCGAAAAATCCATGTAATTATACTAAAATCATTAATAAAATTAACATAATATTTGAAACTAGAAGACAATGTTATTGGTGCAGGACCCTATACATTAGTTTGAATAAATTCAAGTATTTACTGAGTATGAGAGGAAGAAGTTTTAAGAGGTAAAAAATGAATTTTTTTCGTATTGACATGTCTCGCAAAAGCTAAAATGATCACTAGGTGACAGTTTCACATTACAACTTCTTAAGACTGTGTCTAGAACTTTATTTTTTTGGTGACCAATTTTCCTATGTCAGCTCTCCTTGACGAAAACATAAGCACTTGAATCCTTTTCAACTTGAGAGCCAGTACAAGCCATCTTTAAGTGTTCGCTTCATATTACCTTCGATTTCGACTTTTCCTTCATAAAGCACCGATATTCATCAAACTCAACAAGAATATTATTGTCAGTAGAAATTTAGACACACTTAATAGGTTGTTTTGGTAATATTAGGCAAATATACGATATAATGTAAATCAAGTGACTTAGGTTTTGAAGAACCTGTGGCCACAATATCCAATTTTTTACGATTTCCATCGACTACTAAATTATTTCCATAAAGCTCAGTCATTTCTTGAAACTTATCATTTATATGGTTTAAATTTGTAGTGAATGACATGGTTTGTATTGGATCTAGAGTCTTCAAGACTTAAGCGTTTTGATACCATGATAGAAAATTGTGTAATTGTATATTAAGTGCCTTGGTCAACACAATCCTCCAAGAGTCAAACTAATAATAATGACTATATTCCAATATAGAAACAAATAATGTTAGGTTAATATTGAATTGTTTATTAGAATGAAATACAATCAATTCCATTATGATTCAAGGGATTATGTCTAACCCTTCTAACTAGGGGTGTAAGCGGATCAGAAAAAATCAATTAAACCGATAATCCAATCCAAACCAAACCGAAAAAACCGATTGTTTTTTGTTCGGTTCAAAAACCAAACCAAACCAATAAAAACTGAGGTGGTTTGGTTCGGTTCTCGGTTTTAGTTTTTAGGAACCGTCAAACCGATGAACTGAACCAATGACTTTAAATACATACTTAATCTTTTATTTATCCAATTAATAAGCCTAAATTTCTCCAGACATAAAAAATAGAAACCATAAGGCATAAAAACTTGATCTCATCAAACTGCTGCTCTGGCTATCCGTCACCATTATTTCTCTCGCCACCGTCATTCTTATAGGTTATGGTTTCCTTATTCATCTTTAAGTTCTCTTCGTTACTTTTCATCTTTTTAATTTTTAATTTTTATGTTTCTTCTTCAACGAAATTCCATCTAGTCTTGTCATAAAATAGTTTTGAGGTGTGAAACATGTTAATTAACGTGTATTGAAATTTTTTGTTTTTAGTTTTTAGTTTTAGTTTTTTAAGCTTTCAAATTCCTTCTTAACCTTTTCATGCCAAGTGAAATTATGGTTATGTAGATACTCCAACATCCTATCTTAATGTTAAGACAATGATTACAACACTTTAGGAAACAAGGATGAACAACTGTTGTTTTTGAAGTGATGCAACACAATTACCAACGAATGTTAAGACATCATGTTGGGACATCTCAGTCAAGAACACAATACATAAAATTATAAATTGTAGAATAATAAGAACATGGAATATGTTGACGCAGTTCGGTGTTAACAATCCTACATCTGAGGGATACCAGTCCAGGATGAAGAATCCATTATATTATAGTATTATCACAAAGCTAAACTCCCTCATTTACAATATTGTCTCCTAATCACTACCCTAATGGACATCTTTATCAAATCTAAACTCCATCATTTATAATATGATAAGAGAACCTACTCACATCCTTCACAACCTATGTTACATTTGTCTTCTGTCATCACAAAACTTGTCACGATTTTCTTGACCAAGAAGTTATCTTGGACATACTTAAAAGCTTTGTCCAAGAACAATACAACAACCATTATCTAATGGCTTCTGGTTGTGTACCTGCACCTATGCCATCCTCTCTACATCCTATATTGCATAGGGGAACTACAACCCTAAGAGGCAACGACTCTCAAAACCTAAACCCTTATTTTACATAAGAGAACTAGGTTACAATTGTTACATGAGACATATTTAACCCTAGGTCTAAGTCTTCATATATATAGTCTTCTGTATTGGGTTTTCTATCTTTGTCTTGATCCAGTACTTAATTCCTCAACAAATCTTGGACAAATTTGTTATTGACTTAAATCCTACAATACAGTCCAGGATGTCGTATCTTGCTGTTAGGACATCATCTTTGACATCTTCTATTTTGAGCAGATTCTTCATTTTTAATCTTCATATGTTTTACCAAAATTTTGTCAAACATCAAGTGCTTTCACCAAGTGTCAACTGTTGTATTCGATAGTGAACTTATTTCATAATGAAGTGAAAAATATGTAAATGTTTCATATGGATTAATAAGAACTTGTAAGTTGTTTAAAAAGTAGAGCATGAAATACATCATATGAAATGTATTATTATTTTTTTATAAAAATAATAGTATAAAATACATCGAACAATATTAGAGAAAATGATGCACAAATTAATATAATGTTTAGAAAAAAAGTGTTGTAAACCGATCAACCAAAGCAAACCGAACCGAACCGAACCAGTTAGTTTGGTTTGGTTCCATTTGTAAAAAACACTAAAAACCAAACCAATCCAAACCGATGGAGATATCATCGGTTTGGACAATTTTTTGACAAAAAACCGGTCCGAACCGAACCGATTACACCCCTACTTCTAACTATGGTTTGGAAGAGGATTTTGAATGGGTGAATATACCTTAGAATAATGAGGTGAGTTGTTGTGACCATATCTTATCATGGAGTTTGAATTAAATTGGTAGATGTTGAACTATGTCCGTGTGCTTAATATGGTTCATTACCTTTTAAAATATTTGGAGAATATTTGGAGGTGGTGCAACCAAATCCTTTTGTGTTAAATATGTTTTTGGTTCCTATAAATATCTCAATTTTAATTTTTAGTTCCTATTAAAAAACGTTGTAGAATAACTAAAACTGCGTGCAAAAGTAATTTTATATGGACTAAAACTCGACGTTTTATTTATAGGGACTAAAAAATCAAAATTGAGATATTTATAGGGACCAAAAAAATATTTGATCGAATCCTTTTTAACGACGAGTTTTTTTTAATAATCCAAAGGATTATGTTTGCATCTTTGAGATGGTTAGTTGTTGAAAATAATAAGCCGGTGACTTGTAGTTTTTTCGAGTGGTTTAAATCACCCTCTGATATTTTGTAATTTCTTTATCGTGGTTGAATTGATTTTGTAACTTTTCCGGAGTGGGCCTCAAGAATAAATTGGGCTACGGCCCAACGTGTCGAGCAGAGGCCCATATGCTCGAGCAAAAACACCTAGTAGATGGGCAGAAACATCTAACGGTCGGGTGTAAACACCCCAAATTTGCCCTCACCCATTCACACCATGGCTTGTGATCATCTCATATGCATAAACATAATCATATCACCTCATATCTCAATTTTGAGTCACTGCATAGTTTCTAAGTCATTTGCATCTAGGGTTTGTGATCTGAACCACCCAAGAGCCTCCTGAGCCACTCCAAAGGCCATCAATCACTTCAAAGGGGTTCATGTGAGTTCTTGTATCTTATTACATCCTCTCAAAGTCAAAAATGCCAAAGAATCACAAGAACTGGGATTGGTGTAGATGCAGAGCCAAGTTTGACTGCACAGTTGACCTAAAATTAGGGTTTTGGTTTCAGAGGCCATAACTCCAATTTTTTTGGTAATTCTTGTTTCTATTGGTATCTATATGGTATAGGGAGTATGCATATCAATTTTCATGAAGAAATTCCATGGGGAAGTCATCTGATCAAGAGTTGACTTTTCAGACAAGTCAGTGCAAAATCAGGGCATCTGAGGCCCCCAATGACCCAACCAAGGGGTGATCTTCATCATTTTGAGTGTATATGATCTTTATTTGATCATGGAAGAAGGTTGAAGTTCACAAAATTCAAGAATTACAAGTTTTTGCAAAGTTGACTTTTTAGGGCATGGTTGACTTTTCAAGAATATGTCATTTTATGCCATTTTTCAAGCCTTGCTTTTTGATCCAAAAATGCTTCAAATGGAAAAACTTTGGTCATGAAAGTTGTAGAATACATTTTTACCTTTTCAAAAAGTACAAGAACATGACCTAATTCATTTTGGATCAAAAGTTATGGTGTGACAAAGTTGGCAAAAATCACTAATTTTCAAGATATGCACCAATTGGAAAACTTGCAAAAACTTTGTACCAAGGCATGTGTGACTTCTAGTTCATGTCTAACCAATGTGCAAGCATCATACAAGTTCTAAAAATCAGATTTGAACCAAAAGATCACATGTTCATGGTTGGCAAAGCAAGAGATTTTCATGAAGTTTCAAAAGTGATCAAGTTGCAAAACCACTCATCACACTTCACCAACTAGTTGTCTTGGCTGCTGAACCTTCCTAGCACCTCTCACACACCATGCTGCGCCAGCCCCCATGCTTGTACTAGCCTAGAACCAAGCCCATGCTTTCCTTACACAAGAGTGGACTTTTTGCAAAAGTGAACATCCCAATCACAACAGGCCAGGTCACATCATCTGACCAATTGGAATTGTTTATACTATACAAATGCTAGCCATTTCATACATGAAGCAAGGCTGAAACACACAAGAGCATCACATTCACAAAATCACCCCCTCAAGCAAAAGCCTTCGAATCTCTCTACACAATACACCAACACAAAAACCAATTCCACAAATCAACTCACTTTGCTTCACTGAGCCAAAACCCACAAGACTTAGGCTTGAATCAAGCAAGAACATCATTCTTCCATTTTTCACTATCAAAGCCAAAGCTTTCGAAACTCATTCCACAGGCCACAAAACCTTGAACAAACTCCACAAACCTTCTCAAAACATCACCCTGATCACAAAGAACCACTCACATTGGCCTGAAACAGCCTGAATCACCATCACCATTTTCAACTGAGCTTGAGCAGAAGCTGTTCAAACTCCTTAACCAGCCAACATAAACTCCTCCTAAGCATTCAAGGATCATCAGGGGACCAAGTAAAGTGGATTGCATCAAAGGGAGAGGTCAGGAAGTTGCTGGAGTGAAAGCTTCGAAACTCAGGTAGCTCAAGAACTTTTTTTCCAGAAATGGATTTTTAAGTTCTAAAGTTGTTCTCCATGCTTCACTGATTGCTCTGGTATCTTTAGTTTTGAAAATGGTGGAGAGATGAGAGTTTAATTTGTTTCTGAAAGTTTTGCCCTAAAATCTTCTTTGTTTCGATTCATGAGATTAATGAAATATAAATGAGTTTTGGCTTGGGGTTTTGATTCAGTAAGTTGTGGGGATCATTTCCATGTGTTTAGATTTCATTTTAGTTAGGTTTTGAGAGTTTTGGAGATTTTCAGGTGGGGTTCCCACCGGAGAAGACGACCGGAGGTCTTCTCCGGCCACCTGAAAATCATTAGGGCTTAATCCTGCAATTAATGAGATTTTGAATCTGGAGCGTTGGATGCTTGGACTTTGTTGACTTCGCGCGCGTGTGTATGGCTGAGATGCAGTCATTAAACCCTAATCACCATTATTTATTTAATTAAATGAGATTAATTCAGTTTGAATATGGGCCATCAGATGGCGCGCGCAGTCAACCATTTTAAATCCAGAGTGAATCCTGGCCTTCCATCCTGCATACTTCAGCCTTTTATTATTTTTATTTCATTTCTTTTCATTTAATTTGCATAATTTATTAAAAATAGCAAAAATGCTTTAAAAATTATGAAATTTTTTATCCTGAGTTTCATTAATTTTTAAAACACAAAAATATTTTTATTTTCATTTTTAGCATTAAAAAAGTATTTTTAAATATTTAAAAGTTTATTTTTAATTGATTAATGGAAATTAATTTATTAAAAATACTTTTAGGTATTTAAAAATCACCAAAAAATTCATGAAATGTTCTAAGACATTTAGAAACATTGTCCAACCTTCAAACCAAATTTCTTTTTTGATCTTGATGCATTTTGAGAATTTTTCATTGAATTAAAATCATTTTTGTGCATTATTTTGATCCAAAGTTCAAAAAATCATTTCTGCCTATTCATGAGGAGTTGGACATTGATTCTTTTTGCATTGCATTGTGTTTAGCATGTAGTTTGTGGGATTAAATGGCCATGGTTTGATCTTTCATTTTCAATTTTTTTGGCATTTCTTTTGTTTGGGAACCCTAAAACCCTAGAAAACTTGTAAAAATCATAACTTGAGATTGGCTAGGAGTTGAGACCTCTCCTTTGGGCATTGGTTTAGTATAGGATTAGGGGTCCTTTGAGTGGAATTTTCAATTTTTTATCCTAGGGTTTGCTTCTGATTTTGATTTTTGTTTGTTGCATTGATCATAAACCCTAATTTGGGCTTCCATATGCATTCATCTTGCATTCTCTTGCATAACATGACTTGCCATGACATTTCAAGCATCCATTTGATTCATTTGACATCATAAGACATATTGAAA
Source organism: Lathyrus aphaca (assembly GCA_963966055.1). NCBI lineage: Eukaryota > Viridiplantae > Streptophyta > Magnoliopsida > Fabales > Fabaceae > Lathyrus > Lathyrus aphaca. The sequence goes on along the minus strand of OZ014520.1, from coordinate 64,369,056 downwards.
GCATGTTTGATCTTTGCATCATGTATTTGTCATGTTGTATGCCATATGCACTTCATAACTTTTCATGTATGTTCTTGGCTCTTAACTTGTTTCATTTGCATTCATGAACTTGTATGATCATTTCCATGTGTTGCCTCATGTTTGTAGCATCTCATAGCATCATTAGCATCATGTAAATGCTTCTGGTTTTGTTTCTCATCATGTCATCTCATCCCATTTTGCATTGCATTGCATTTCTTTTCTAACCTTTCAGGTGGTAAGTAACTTTGAGAAGTGAATTTGCCTTCACTTCTCATAACTTCTCTTCATCTCTTTTCATGCATCCTTGCTGCATTTTTGTATATGTTTGAGTTTGAGCTTGCTCATTCTTCCTCTTCCCACTTTCTTTCTTCAAGTGACTTGACTTCTTGAATGAAGCAAGTTGCTTTGCTTCTCTTGATCCTTTCATCTGCTTCCTGGTGGTTCCATTGAAGACTTCTCTTGAAAACCTCACAAACCTTAGGAACAACCAAGCATGACAATGATTAGGGTTTTGATTAGTCTCCCCTCTTAGTTTTACCTTTGTGTCTCTTTGAGTCTTCTCTTCTCACCTCATAATCAGGGACTAAACCCTAAAGGCTTTAAGGCTTTGTGATTAAGCTTATGCCTGCATCCTTCTCTTAGGATGGAGTGTATAACTTTAATCCTAAGTGTTAAAACCTTAATGTGTTTAAATCTATTAATCAATTCATCTAATAATCATCAAGACATCACACTTGTAACTTGGGCCTTGCATTAGGGTTCTAATTCTTCCTTAATTGGTTAAGAAGGACTAACCCTAGTGTTAATGGACAAGTCCCCCTCAAGTTGTCTTATAAACCCTAAAATTCACTTCATCATCATATCATCAAATAAAATCCACTTAATCAAAGGCTTGTTTTGTCATGAGTTTAATCCCTAATCATGGATTAAGTTGAGGAGCTTTCCTCAGCTTAAACATTCTCATCTATTATCCTTCTATTAGGATGGTGTAATGAGTCTGTTTAATCCTTGAATATGGCTTAATCTCATTACTTAACACTAAACAAAAACATCAAAAACATCTAAATAATCACAAGTAGGTTAATGATCTTAATCCTACACCAAAGGTGATTAAGTGTGAGAAGCTGACTTCACACTTAAGGTATTCTCATTACCCCTAATCAGAGGGAAGATGTGATGAGTTTACTAAATCAATTGGTTTAGACTTAAGCTCATTAACTTATGACAAACTCAAAAAGCAATAAAAGATTGAAAACTCAAAAACAAACAATAATCGTCTCCTCCGGGATTCTTTTCTCATCTCATTCACTCATAAACGAGAACTTGCTTCTTCCGTCTAATGCAAGACAGTTTGCACCTGAGCCAGACAGGTCATACACTTGAGCATAGGCAAGCAAACAGTTCACCAGTCAATTCACCTTTCAGTCTCTTTGGGTCGAACTACAGTGTTCTGACTTCCTCATTGCACGAGAGGATACGTAGGCATAACTTAACAGTTATCGAACAAAAGTCTCTGTATATTCCCCCTCTTTCTAGCTTTATTCTTTAAGCCTCATAGTCTTGAGCATACTCTTTTCCTTACACTGACACTGTATATATCACACTTCACACTTTTTTTGCACTGACACCTGTACATCCTTTTCCAGCTATTGTATACACAGATTGCACTAACACTACCCCTTTAAAACAAAAATCTTTTAAGCGTGGATCCCGTCGAGTACGGCGGACAATCTGGGTGCTAATACCTTCCCAGGTTGTAACCAACCCCCTTTCTCAGTCTCTCTGGTTCGCAAACCGTCTTATCCATCTCTTCCTAGGTCTATGCAGCATTGCCTTTCCTCCGGGATAAAAATGCCTAGCTGGCGACTCTATTCATCTCCAGTGAGTTCACGGCTGTGTGTTCTCATTGTCCATCTCGCCGACCGTTCGCGTCTGTACCCCATTTGACCCGGCTTCATTTGGTGGGAGCGACAGCTTGGCGACTCTGCTGGGGACCCTTATACTGCAACCAGGGCTTCTGGTTCTTTTTGTGGGTTCCTCCTAGCGCTTGTTTGATTTGTGTTTACTGGGATGTTATGTGCTTATTTGTGTTTGTGTATTTGTATTTATTTTGTACAGTTTTGTTTATTGATTTCTTTATAGCTTTATGCATATATTATCATATTGTCATACTGTACTGTTGGCTGGATCTGTTGGTTGCTTTGGTGGGTGGGTGTTCCATTGAGAGTTAAGGTCCTATACCTGGGACCTGAGTGACACCTAGGCTAGAGTGAATCATATTCTTTCCCATTCCATCTCGGTCTGGTGCGGGAATATGAAACACGGTTCAGATATGGGTTTCTTCTTGAGAACTCTGTGTTGCAGATTTCCTGCAATACTAGGGCTATCTGGGAAGCCTGCTAAGTCTGGATGACCGTTTAGTATTGACCTTCAGAAACTGAGGTGAATTAGAGGAGGAACTTTTATGGTTATTGTAAACACTGTACCTCCGGGTTAGAAGTGTTTACACTTCTCATAACTGATCCAAGCCTGAGGATCCTTGTTTTAGAACACCACCTATGAGGGGGTTGGGCTGTTTACAGGTTTGCAGGTACCTTGACCTCAGAATACCCTGTTACTTTGACTTGATTAAGAATACTTCATGTTGGAACAGTTCTTGTGATTCTAAAACCCTGGACATGTGGCTCTTTATTTGAGCCCCCCACCTTGGTTACTGGATTTATAGACCTCCATCTGGATTTCTTGAACATACTTGGACCTATATCAGGGAATTTGATCAGATCCAGCTCAGTCACAAACCCTTGCATATCATTTGCATACATAATCATTGCATCATATTGACATTTGCTTATTTGTGTTTCAGGGTATCCACTCCCATCTCTGGTTTTGGTTTTGACCCCATCTTCAGCATTGACCCATCTTCATCAGCATCTGCTTCAGCTATCACCTGCACCAGCCAATCAGTGGCCATTTCTTCAGTATTATCATCAGCATCTGTCTCTACTCAGCCTCAGCATCATGGCTCCTAAAAAGAGCAACATCACCTACCACTTCTTCCAACCAGAGCTATCTGACATCAGGAGGATTCAGACCCTGATCACTCCAGATCACATACCATTGTTCAGGGAACACTATGGGAATATACTTGATATGGTTATGGATCTGGACCCTTCATAGAGAAGCCTGATCCACACTTGCCTTCAGTTTTATGATCCCCCATTGAGATGTTTCACTTTTCAGGACTTTCAGCTGGGCCCTCTATTAGAAGAATACTCATCATTGGTTGGTATGCCTATCAGGGGTGGAATCCCTTTCAACCCTGAGATGGTCTTTCCTGGTAATGGAGAAGTAGCCAAGGCTTTGCATCTGGAACCTGTTCTGATTGAGCAGCATATGACTTCTAAAGCTGGAATCCCTGGCTTTCATTTGGATTTCTTGATCTCTCAAGCTACCCTGAAAGCCTCTTTAGGAGAGTGGAAAGCTGTCTGTGCTTTATTGGCCTTGAGTATATATGGAATTGTGTTGTTTGCAGATGAGCCTCAATTCATTAGCAAGAATGCAATCCATCTTTTCATCTTGAAGAACCCAGTGCCCACTTTATTGGGGGACCTCTACTACTCAGTGCATCAGAGGAATGAAAAGCAGAGGGGAAGATTAGTGAGGTGTTGTGCTCCATTGTTCCACACTTGGCTTCTCAGGCATCTACCCAGGACAGATGCATTTTTGAATCCTCATCAGCAGAGAAACTGGGCTAAAAGACTCACTGCTCTAACTTCAGCTGATATCAGGTGGTGCACCCAAAACACCAAGGGCAGGGATATCATCACCAGCTGTGGGCATTTTCCCAATGTGCCCCTAATAGGAGTTAAGGGTAGCATCAATTACAATCCTCTGCTATTCAGAAGACAACTGGGCTATGCACTGGTCCACACTCCTAAGGCACAGGACTTGGTTGAGACTCTTTATTGTGAGAACAAGCCTAATCTGGCTATTGTTAGGCAGGCTGCTTGGGCCTGGGATAATGTTCAAACCAAGGGAATAACCATTTTGGGGAAGTGCAGCAATGTGGCATCAGCACAATATTATGAGTGGTCCCGTGCCAGGGCTCAATTCTCTGGGATGCCCTTTACCATAGAAGATATGCCTGAGTCATCTTCAGCACCACCCCCTGCCACTATCAGTTTGGAGGAGTTCGAGATCTTGAAGGAGAGAAATGAGAAGTTAACTCAGGCTTTGCAGAAGACTCTCCGGGAGAGGAATGATGGTAGGATGGAGATCGAGAGGCTAGAGAAGTTGAGAGTGGAGCATCTGGCTAAGATTGAGAAGTCTGGGGATTATATCAAGAAGTCTAAGGCTGGAGAACAAATTCTGAAGAATGCTTGTAAGGAAGCCCAGTTCCAGAGAGCAAGGACAGACTTGTATCTGAAGGAGAGTCAGGATCACCGAAGCTCGTACTCTGGAAGACAAGAGGGTCCAAGACAAGATAGAGCAGATGGAAGCTAGTGCAAAAGAGCAACAAGAAGCCCTGGCAGCAGCCCAGAAGGAGATATCAGAGCTAAAGATCAGAGCTGGAGTGAAGAGGTCAAAGGACCAAAGTCATCACAAGAAGCTAACAGCAGCTGTTACGACCCGGAATCTCCTCATCAGGAATCTCACGGAGCGTCCAGCTGATCCTGTGACCGAAGCACTTCTCAAGGAAGTTCGTGAGGATGAGTTTGGTCTTGGTGTTTGACCATTTGTTTGTTGTTGCTTTTATTCCATGTACTTTTATTTTCTTGTAATGTATTTTGACCCCTCAGAGGGCTTGTATTTGTAAACAAACTATGTACCATTTTGCCTTTGTAATATATGTATTAGTTTGTTCCATCCAAGTTTCACTTCAAAAGCAACATCAACAGCATCTTCAAGGGTCTGGAAGGGTCAAAACTGAATGCCAAGCCGGATACCTTGACAACAAATAAGCATACTGCATTGCATGCTAACCCTTTTGTTTGTTTTGTAGGTTTTTGTTTTATTGTTGCTAACTCTGTTGTGATGTTCAGGAATTATTGCTCGACGCCGGGTATTTCCCCTCAACCGTCCGCACCGTTACCCAACCCGTAACAACCTTCCAGGCATACAAATGGATCAAATGCAGCAGGACCTTACTGAGGTCAGGAACCAAATGACCAACGAGAGGTTGGAAATGAGGAACCAGATGACTCAGTTTATGGAAGTGATGAACAACATGGCTCAGAGCCAGGAAAGATTGAGGGCCATGGTGGAAAGGCAGAATCAAGAAGATCCACATATAGGAACTGCTGGCACAAGCAATAACGAGAGGGTCCAACCTCATGTCAATCCCCCTGTATTTGGCCCCCATCTCCATCCAGAGGTCAACATCCCTGCAAATGTTCAAGGGACTGCCACTGCAGCCAGGGTACTGCAAGAAGACCCCCAAGAGGATCAATTCACGGTAATGGGTGCTGGGGAAGAAGCCTATGATAGAAGGCTGGATGAGATAGCTGAGAAATTAAGGTCCTTAGAGTCTCAAAACTCTTTGGGTTTCGATGTCATGGACATGGGCTTGGTAGACGGGGTCAGGATTCCCCATAAGTTCAAGCCTCCTTGTTTTGAAAAATACAATGGGACTTCATGCCCCCGGACTCATTTACAATCATTTCTGGGAAGGCTGAAGGCCTATACTATGGATGAGAAGCTCTGGATGTTCTATTTTGAAGATAGCTTGACAGGGGCTTCAAGAGAATGGTACTCTCACCTGACAAGGGCAACTATCAGGTGTTGGAAGGACTTGGCAGAGGCCTTCATCAGACAGTATCAGTATAACCTGGATATGGCACCCAACAGGACCCTCCTAATGGGAATGTCACAGTCGTCAAGAGAAAGTTTCCGAGAATATGCCCAGAGATGGAGGAAATTGGCTGCTGCTGTTCAGCCACCTATGTCTGAGAGGGAAATGGCAGATATGTTTATGAACACCCTCCAGGGAACATATATTGACAGGCTGGCTGCTTTCTCTTCCACTAGCTTTGCAGATGTTGTCATAGCTGGGGAGAGAATTGAGAGCCTGTTAAAAATGGGCAAGATCTCAGACAACGGTGCAAGCTCGTCCAGTAGTACAAGAAAGCCTTTTGCGGGCCCAAGAAGAGCTGGCGAGACCAATGCCATCCACACCAACAGGGGCAGGCCCCAATATGTTCACAGATCAGTGGCAGCAGTCACCATTCCCGCTCCAGCTCATCCTCAACCAGTTTATCAACCTCCGCAACAAAACTATCAGCAACAACCTCAGTACCATCAACAGAATCAGTATCCTCCGAGAAATTACAACAACAGCAACACCAACAACAATAACCAGCAAAGGCCATTCCAACAGAGGCCTTCTCAAGCCAACAGGGTAATCGATCTGATCCCTATGCCATATGCTACATTGCTGCCACAACTCCTGAAACTCAACCTAGTTGAGCTAAGGACGTTGGCACCTCCAGATCCCAACAGTCTACCCAGGAATTATGATTCCAACGCCAGATGTGCCTTCCATTCAAATGCACCTGGCCACAGTACAGAAAAGTGCAGAGCTTTGCACATGAAGGTACAAGACCTGGTAGACTAAAAAGCTCTGAATTTCGCACCACCACCTAATGTCAATAAGAACCCCATGCCAAACCACGGTGGTCCCAGGATTAACGCTATTGAAGAAGACAAGCCGTCTTATTTAATAACTAGTGTGGGTCAGATCCGGACACCGTTGGTAGAAATTAAGGCTCAGCTCCTCGAATGTCAAATGTTCCCGGGGTGTGAGTTGGGGTGTGCTTACTGCAATATTTCAGTCAATGGGTGCGATAACCTGAGGAATGGCATAGATGGTCTCATTCAGAGTGGCCAGCTTCAGATCACCACATCATTTCCTACAAATCCAGCAATCTCATCAGCAACAACTCCAGAACCTCCTACAACTGCAACAACCATTGTTCCTGACAATTCTTCGGCTTCATCAACAAGTACTTCATCTATTATCTCAACTGATCAGTTATCAACAAATTTTTCTTCTACAACTTCAGCATCACTCCATTTTGAAACTCCTACAACAACAACATCCATCCTTCCACCAATGTCTCCTACAACACCAGCAACAAATCATGAAGACGTCTCCACTGTCACAATATTCTATGATCCTGAGAACAACTCTGCCTACAACTCAGAAGGTGCTGCTCCCATCAGAGCGCCAGTCACAATTTATTATGATCCGCAGACTATCACAATTCCTTCCGCAGCTGCAGTCAGTCCAGTCACTATCACGGTGCTTGGACCAGTACCTTATCAAAGCAGCAATGCCATCCCGTGGCATTATGGCTCGGACCTATACTGTGAAGGACAAAGAATCACTTTTGAATCATCAACCCCTGCACCACAAATTGACAATGTGGGAGGAGGCGGAGGCTTCACTCGAAGCGGACGTCTTTTCGCTCTACAAATTCAAAGACCCACTGCCGAAGCAGAAGCTGCTGCTAAAGCAAAAGGAAAAAGCTTGGTGCAGGAAGAGCAGACTGTTAAAGAAGCTTTGAAAACACCCTTCGATCAAGAGGTTGATGAGTTCATGCGAATCATCAAAAAGAGTGATTATAAAGTAGTGGATCAGCTTCATCAGACGCCTTCCAAGATCTCAATCCTATCATTGCTTATGTGCTCCGAAGCCCATTGGAATGCACTACTCAAAGTCTTGCACGCAGCTTACGTGCCTGAAGAGATCACTGTCAATCATCTGGAAGCTGTAGTTGGAAATGTCAATGCTAGTCACGGACTAGGGTTCACCAATACTGATTTGACTACGGAAGGCCGCAACCATAACAAAGCCTTGCACATAACCATGGAATGTAAAGGTGCTGTCCTTTCCCATGTGCTGGTAGACACGGGATCATCCCTCAATGTCTTACCTAAAAAGGCCCTGGTGAAGCTAGAATATGACGGATTGGCGTTAAGACCCAGCAACCTGGTGGTGAGAGCCTTTGATGGTTCAAAGAGATCGGTTCTGGGAGAGATTGAGTTGCCCATAACGATTGGCCTGCAGACCTTCAAAACGACCTTCTACGTGATGGATATACAGCCTGCCTACAGCTGTCTATTGGGTAGGCCATGGATTCACGCCGCTGGCGCCGTGACCTCTACCCTTCACCAGAAGTTAAAATACGAGTGGGAGGGCCAAATCGTTACAATTTGTGGAGAGGAGGATATTTTTGTCAGCCACCTGGCTACCTATAAGTATATTGAGATGGATGGGGAGATCCATGAAACAATGAGCCAGGGTTTTGGTACTTCAATATCATCATACCAACAAGCCCGGAAGGTTGTTGAGGGAGGAAACGCCCAAGGCTGGGGCAAACTGTTATCGGTGGAGAAGAAAGAGGATAGATTTGGGTTGGGTTACAAACCAACTCAACAAGATCAAGCAAAGGCTGCGAAAGAGACCAACTTTGTGAGTGGGGGGATGCTCACCCCTGATGCTGTCAACTGTCTGGAAGACGAGCTGGAAGAAGAACGCAACCTGGAAAGCTGGATTCGTCCAAAGATCCCGGGGAGCAGTATCTCAAACTGGTCTTCCCAGGAAATTATAAGAGTTACTCATGCAGAGTAATTATTATTTCCTGTATTTTTATAGCATGCATCAAAGTCTTGCATCTTGCCCAAGATGACAAGACTCATTTTGTAATCGGGCCATCTGTACTTTTTGTGCAAACAAGATTAATCAATGAAATATCAGACATCTTTTTGCAAATGAGTCTTTTTCTTTTCCGTTCACTGTTTTTCCATTTTTCTTTTTGTACAAAAAATAAATGGCAGTGTTTTCAAAATGACAACTTTATTTCACTTTTCTAAAATAAGATTAAAATCAAATCACTAAAATGAACAAACTGAACCCTTGCAGAGTGTGCTTTCCAGACAGCACCGACAACAGCACGGCTATGACTTCGTATGACTTTGACAATCCAATCAATCAAGCTGATGAAGGGGTTGAAGAAGAGTATGAGCTTCCTGAAGAGCTAGCCAGGTTGTTGGGGCAAGAGGAAAAGGTTATTACTCCTCACCAGGAGGAGGTTGAAGTGATCAATCTTGGTACAGATGAAGACGTGAAAGAAGTTAAAATCGGGGCCTGCCTACAAGACTCAGTGAAAAGACAACTGGTTGACCTGCTTCGAGAGTATGTGGACGTGTTTGCTTGGTCTTATCAAGATATGCCAGGATTGGATACCGACATTATCGTGCACAAGCTGCCTTTAAGAGAAGAATGCCCGCCAGTTAAACAGAAGCTGTGCCGTACTCGCCCAGACATGGCAATGAAAATCAAAGAAGAGGTACAAAAGCAATGGGACACCGGGTTCCTTGCTGTAACTAGCTATCCGCCGTGGGTTGCTAATATAGTACCTGTGCCTAAGAAAGACGGCAAAGTAAGAATGTGTGTGTTGCACCCCAAAATTTGCCCTCACAATACAAGACTTTGTGTGCTAAGAAGGTTCACAAGGTTCACAAGTTTCTCAACATTTATATAACCTTTCATGAGGTTCATGAAGTCTACAAGTCACTTCTTGAAGGTTCACAAGGTTCACAAGCTTCTCAATGCTTTCAATACCTTTCATGAGGTTCATGAAGTTTACAAGTTACTTCTTGAAGGTTCACAAGGTTCACAAGATCCACAATGATTATAAAGCTTTCCTGAGGTTCATGAGGTCTACAAAGTCACTTTATGAGGTTCACAAGGTTCACAAGCTTCACAATACCTCCCATGAGGTTCACAAGACATTTTATGATGGTTCACAAGGTTCACAAAGTTCACAATTGGTCAGAAGAGTTGACAATTCCCTCAGACAATGCACCTCCTAAGCAGTGCATCCATAACTAGGGTTTTGACTTTAATCAGGCTAAATGGACTTCCAATTCCTCAAGAGAGCTTAATAAAATCTTATATGTGTATAAGAACCCCCATGTCAAGTCTCAAGACTTTTCTCAAAAGTTTGCTCAGTCAGATGATCAGATAAGTCAAAATCAGTCAATGCAGTTAAAAAGTCAAACTGAGGTCAACTGTGGTCAAACCAAAGTCAAACTTCATGATTTTTTGCCAACATCAAGTATATGAAGTAAAATTCATCATTTGATCAAGGGTTGATCATGATTCATCAAGGAGATTCCAGATCATCAATAATCAGGAGTTTCTAAATTAGGGTTTCCTCAGTAAAAGTCAACTGAACTTTGACCAGGCATAACTTTCACATACTTCATCACCAAGTCTCCATCCAAAGCTCATTTTGAAGGAAATTGAATTCTCTACAACTTTGATGTTGAAGGTTAAGCCCAAAAATGCTTCATTTGAAAGATATGATCTAAGACATTATAGGTCATTTCAAAAGTCAACAAAAAGTCAACAACTTCAAAAGGGCATAACTTGAGATTGGTAAATGATATGGACCTGAAACCAATGGGGTTGTTTAGAGGACTCTTCAAGCTTTCCAAAAAGTCCAAGAACACCCTCATACCTTTAAAATTGAGGGAGATGTGCCTTTGCAAAGTTAAGAAATTTTGTGATGGTTTATGTTGAAAAGGGAGGTTCAAAATCATTTCTTTTCAAATGGGCTGCCCAAATTGTGACCCAATCCACTTCATAATGGCTTGCACGAAATTCCCATAATATTTTCATAATTTTTATTTTATTTAATTAATTTATTATGATTTTTTATTCTTAAAATCATTTTAAATTTAAATAAAATATTAAATTTGAAGATTTGATTGGTTTGTTGATTCTAGAAAGTCATAAAGTCAATATAGAGCAAATTGATACAAGAGTTATATGAATTGGCTCAAAATAGAAAGCTTTGGTATAAAAATATTGGACTTTCATGGCATGATCTTTCTCAATCTCAAAATATCAAAACTTCTACATAATCAATCAATTTTTTTAACCTAATTGACTCACCTATATATGCTGATCATAAACCTATCATTCATGCACGAAATTGAGCAGCCAAAGTGTAAGTTTATTACTCAAAAATTCTTCCAAAAAGTGACATTCGGTTTTCAAAATTCAAGACACTACAAGGTATTTTGAGAACGTGGTTGGCTTCTTTGATCATCATGGAACATAACCAAAGCATAACATTGCCTCATAACATCACATATGGACAAATCCGATTCAAACTTTTTCTCATTTTTATGACTTTTCGTTCTTGAACATTTATGCATTATTGTTAAGTTTTGTTTGATGATTTGTGTTCTATGAAGGTTTGTGATGAATTCTGGGCAGGTTGATTGAAGAAAGCATGGCCGAAACTCATAACACCATTTTAGGGTTCATGACCTTCATATTAGGGTTTTAGGATCCAGTGAATATAAATGAATTTTAAGACCATGGCTGAATTCGAATGGACCTCTGGATCATATTTGCGTTTTCAATTTTGTAAAATTTCACTGTTTGATTGGATGTTGATTTTCGTAGGATTTGCTAGGGTTTGTATTTCGCAGGTAAACTTGTATCAAAAATCGCAGCTAAATTCAAAGGTTTCAAGGTTGAAGATGAAGACTGTGTGGCGCGAAAATTCGTATTCAAATTTCTGATTTAAAATATTATTTTATGTTTCTGTTTGTTATCACAGCTGTGTAGTTGGCCCAGTGGAAGAGTGCGTGTGTATTTGATGAAAGGTCCATGGTTCGAATCATGCTGGGGCCATTATTTTTTGTTTATTTTTCAGGATTATAGAAGACTCAATATATTATGAATCATAGTCAACAAGCTACCAGTTAGGCTCTCCCAGCCAGGTGGATACGTGCGCACGCTTGTAATTAGAAGGTCCTGGGTTCGATTCACACCCCAGGCCTTTTGTTTTCATGATTTTTTTTTTGATTTTTACAACAAAGAACAAAGCCATTCTCTCTCTCTATGATGGCACGCGCAGGATGTTGGCCCAGTGGTAGAGCTTGTTGCTGGCAATCATAGGGTGCTGGGTTCAAACCCCAGCCCCACCAGGTTTTTACTTTTCTCATTCTTTTTTCTATTTTATTTTCTAATTAGTTAATACTTTATATTAAAATAAATTCAAATCATAGTATTTTATTTTCTAAGTTGTAACATAGGTTTATATTAAGTATGCTAACTTCTAGTATTATTTTTTTCTAAAAAACTCTTAAATTCTTGTTTTCTCAATTTAAATGTTATTAGTCTAGGATAATTTCATATAGTTAGTTAAAAAAAATTTTGTATATATATAAACCCTAAGTTCTCAAACCCCAAAAAAAAAAAAATATATAAAACCCTAATTTTCCAATCCTAAAATATTTTTCTAAATCAAATTTAATTCTGTTTTTTATTAATTCCTAATATAATTATAATTTTTCATAAAATTTTATATTTGTAGTTTAAATTAATTTTCTTTTAATGTTTAGAAATAATTTAATTTAGGATAATAATTTGTAAATATAATGATTAATAGAATTAAATTTTAACATGATATTTAAAATTTATCTTTTTTCTTATAATATGTATATAAATGCAAATATATGTTTATAATAATTAAATTTAATAATTATAATAATTTAGATATTATATGAATTAAAAAATTATTTAATTGTGTATGATGATTTCTTCTTATATCACTATATTGTTACTAATTTTACTTATTTTATTAATCTTTTAATTAATTTTTATTGCTAACCATGTTATTATTTATATTCTATTTTTATGTTTCTAACCTTATTTATTATTTCTAATTACTAACCCATTTATAATTTAATTATGTTTACTATTATTATTGCTAATTTTATTTACTAACCCCTTTATCTTTTATTGCTTATTTATATTTGGTTTATTTTTATTTAATTATTTCGCTTATTATTTCTATTATAATTTTGTAATTGTTCCCGGTTGTAATTATTTTAATTATTATTATTATGGTTAGTAATTAGGGAGTGTAAATAACATGTATGTAATATTAAAATTAATCCTAGATCACTTTTTAATCAAAGATAATTAATTTAAACATTTCACACACGTAAGTCGATTTTAATCGCCGTCTCACTTTCTAAGGATATCCCTCTCGTTGCCTACGAATAATGGTTAAGTGGGGTGTATAAAGCAAGTCCCTCAAAAAAAAAAAATCATCAAAGTCCCTTATGGTTGCCTCACGGATCGAGTCCCTTCGAATAAATGATGATAGTCCCTTATATGTGCTTAATACACCCCACCATTGCCTTAAAAATCAAATTGACCCTCACATGTCCCTTAACTTCCAAAGTAAGGACTACCTACTCCATTATAGTAGGGATAGTCTTACTAAGGAAAGGATAAAGAATAAGAAATACCTTAAACATAAGGGTAGGTTACTCCTGGGTGCTTGCTCACTTCAAATTTTTTCCACACTTAAACAATTTTCCAACAAATTTTCAAACAAGTTTTTAACACATCCTTACATGGATTATTTATTAACTATTCTGAAAATTTTCTTATTCACACACTACACTTTCAAAACAATTCAAAAGTGAGCTTAAGTACCTAAGAGCCCATGGATAACCATGGATGAAAAGGGTGCTAATACCTTCCCTTTTCATAACCTACCCCCCGGACCCAAAATATTCTCTAAGGTCTTTCCTGTTCTTTTATAACCTTTCCTTATGGATAAAATAAAAGTCGGTGGCGACTCTTGCTATCCGCAACATTGTTTAAAGTCAGTTCACCGGGTTACAGAACTGGCGACTCTGCTGGGGATCTATTTAAGAGGGGTACCCTTAGGAAATAAGATCACTTTAAATTGTTTGCCTTGTTTGTTTTATATTACTTGTTGGGGTGCTCTTATGTGTGAAAGGTCCTAACCCGGATCTAGTGTACCTTAGGTAAATGGCAATAGACCAAGGAAACTGTGCGACGTATATCGACACGGTTGATCTGGTGGCCATAGTTAGTGCGACTTCTTGGTTGGTGCTTATATTCCTTAAGTCAAGTTGAGGATAATATTGAGGCTGCCATATGTTGTCAATGCACTAACTGACTTTTAGAACCCTAGTTAACTCATCTTGGCCTTTAGAAAGTAGTGAGGTAACCGGCTTTGGTGCAGACTGAAGTTGGTTGACACTCGATACTACGCTCATTGAGATTCTAAACTTGGAGGGTTTTGGTTGGCAAGTAAGTTGCCTTCTGATCAACCACCCTTGTAAAGGATCAATGATATTGAGATCCCTTAGAACCCGGTTACTTTTGTAGGACAGGATGAACCATCTAACTTCAGGGGAGGGTACTTACCTTAAACCTCATGCAAGCCTTTAAACCTAGGGCTATGGTGTGACTTGTTTGTGTGTGCCACATGTTTGTGATTGAGCATAACATCATGACATCATCATGCATCATAAGCATACCATTTTCCCTAACCATTTCAAGGACCAAGGGATTTATCTTTGTTCTTTGTTGCAGGTCATGGCTTCAGCTCGTAGAAACACCATCAGGATCAACTTTGTGGGGATACCTCCCAAGCTTAAAGAGTTGGTTTCTCAAGTGTCTGATCACTCCCGGTTCATCAAGAGACATGGTCACCTATTGGATCTAGTCACTTCAGGGTTCAATGAAGACATGATGAGTGTCCTGTTTCAGTTCTTTGATCCTAAGCACCATTGCTTCACATTCCCCGACTACCAGCTAGTTCCTACCATAGAGGAGTTCTCTAAACTTCTGGGTATACCTGTTCTTGATCAAAGACCCTTCACAGGCTTGGAGAAAGAGCTTAAACCAGAGATTATTGCTGCAGCTCTACATCTGAAGAAGTCTGACATTGTTCTAGAGACAAGAAGTGGAATCAAGGGTATTCTTGCCAAGGTACTAATGGATAAGGCTCAAATGTTCTTGAAGGCCATGAGCTATGATGCTTTTGAGGAGATCTTAGCCTTGCTGATATATGGCTTAGTATTGTTCCCCAATCCAGATCAGTTCATAGACGTTCATGCCATCAACATTTTCCTGAGTCACAATCCAGTGCCTACATTGCTGGGAGACATCCTTCATTCTCTTCATACCCGTACTACAAGGGCAAGAGGAACTTTGATGTGCTGCATACCTTTACTTTCTAGGTGGTTTATTTCTCACCTTCCTCGCTCGGTAATGAAGAATGAGCAAGGATTCAGATGGTCCAAGAGGATCATGTCACTTTCTCACTCAGATATTCATTGGTGCTCCAGATCTATGGAGAATGTCATTATCATTGACCGTTGTGGGGAGTTTCCTAATGTGCCACTTCTAGGCATAAGAGGAGGCATCACCTACAACCCTTCACTAGCTTTACGACAGTTTGGTTACGCTCGGAGTGATGGTCCACATGACATGTTAATCCAGGGCATTGTGTTTGACTACGACAACGATCTTCAGGGTTACCGTCAGAGATTCATACGAGCTTGGGGAAAAGTAAACAGGGTTGACAGCAAGACACTGGAGCCTAAGTACACTATTCCTATGGAGGCTTATCTCAGATGGGTACGATCTCGTGCTCAGACACTCATGATGCCATATCCTGCCATCCTACCAGTTACCATGGAACCTGTTGCTGAAGGAGACACAGCTTATACCATCCTTCACCCAGACATGCCTACTGATATGGAAGACTTGCAGAGATCATGGATTCAACTGAAGGAGCAAAGGGATACTTTCGAGGCTCATTACAAAACAAGCCAAGCAAGGATCCTAGAGCTAACAAAGCAACTTCACGAGGAACGAAACCTCAATTCATACCTCAACACAAAGAGGAAACGTCCATGGGAGACTTAAAACCCCATCTTTTGTACTTATTTCATTTCCATTTTTGTAAGCCTAAAAGGCAAAACAAGTTATTACTAATAAAAAGTTACTTTCTTGGTTGTTTAAGCAAATTTAAATCCTGCGGTCCTTGAAAACATTGCATATACATTACCATATCATTTCATTGCATCACAGGTTTAATTGTGCACAGGTTTCTCATCTTCTCGCTGTTTATTTCAGCAATGGCACTTGAACAATCAGTTAAGGATCTTCAGGCACAGAATGCACAGTTCCAAGAGCTGATCCTAAACCTATCCAAGGGGCAGGATGAATTGAAGGCACTGCTGGCCAAGAAGACTAAGAAGACTAGAAGGTCTGCTGGGTTGCTCAACATGGGAAGAAGGTTCAAAGGTCCTGTTAAGACCAAGGAACAGGTTGAAGACTATGAATCTGAAGAATCTGAGCAAGAGAGAGGCAGTCTCCACAACATAGTGGGGGACTCTGATTCTGAGGCTAACTACTACCATGAGCATAATGAAGACAAATTCAAGATGCTGGTGGATAGGATGGATGCTATGGAATTACAGAAATCATCTGGGCTGGATTTTGAGGATTTGAGTTTGATATCTGGGGTTGTGATACCCATTGGTTTCAAGGTTCCTACCTTTGTTGTTTATGACGGGGTCTCCTGTCCCAAGCTGCATTTGAGGTCTTATGTCAGAAGGATCCAACCCCACACTGCTGACAAGAAGTTGTGGATCCACTTTTTTCAAGAGAGCTTATCTGGAGCTCAGTTGGAGTGGTATTATCAGTTGGAGAGTGTCAACATCAGAGACTGGAATGATCTTGCTGAAGCTTTCTACAAGCAGTACCAATACAATGCTGACTTAGCCCCCACTCGCATGCAGCTTCAGAGCATGTCTATGGGTGCCAAAGAAAGTTTTAAGGAGTATGCTCAGAAATGGAGAGATTTAGCTGGAAGAGTTCAACCCCCTTTGACTGATAGGGAATTGGTTGATATGTTCATGTGTACACTGAATGGTCCGTTTTACAGTCATCTCATTGGAAGCTCATCATCTGGCTTCACTGAGTTGATCATGACAGGAGAGCGGGTAGAGAATGGCATCAAGAATGGTAAGATCCAAGTGGGCACTTCTTCATCAGGTGCTGCAAAGAAGCCTCCCACTGGGAAGAAAGAATCTAATGCTGTTTATGGTCAACCTGATCGCAACAGAAGGCATCAGTCTGTTAGTGTAGTTCACATTTCAAATCCAACTCCTGCAACAACAGAGCAGCCTCAGGGCAACCAACAGAGGGCTAGAAGACAGTTCACGAAGATCAACATGTCAATGGCTCAGGCATTGAAACACTTGTTGAAGGCTGAACTTATTACCCTGAGGGAGGCTCCTCAGAATCCCAATGTTACCTCTCCCAAGTACAATCCCAATGCACGATGTGCATATCATTCAAACTGTCCAGGACATGATACTAATAACTGCTGGGTCTTGAAGAACAAAATTCAAGATATGATTGATGCTGGAGAAATTGAGTTTGATCCTCCAAATGTGATTACAGCACCACTGCCAAATCACGAGAAGACTGTCAATGCCATTGATGAAGATCTTCATATCTATTCAGTTGCGGAGTTGACCACACCATTGTCTGTCATCAGAAAGAAGTTAGTGCAAGCTGGGTTCTTTCCAGGTTGTCGTGAAGATTGTGTTTATTGTGAGTATAATCCAGAGAAGTGCTTCAGGTTGAAGGATGGAATTCAGCGTCTCATGGATAATTACACCATTGTATTTGAAAGGAGGCCATCTTCTGTAGAAAGCATGGTGGATCATCTGACTCAAGGTAGGAGGATTGAAGAGGTTGATATGGTTGACAAAGTACCGGTAAGAATTACTTCAAGGAGACCTGTTAAAATCACTCATCAGGGCCCAATCAAGATTACTGCTGAAGGTCCTGTGAAAGTTGTTGCTGAAGCCAGAGTGGCTCCTCTGATCATTACCACTCCTGGTCCTATTCCCTATACATCTGATAAAGCCGTGCCTTGGCACTATGGGTCTGATGTTTACATCCATGGTGTCAAGCAGGAGCCTTTACCTGATATGCCTGTTGACATTGATAATATTGCTGGATCTAGCAAGATCACTCGTAGTGGAAGAGTCTTCTCTCCTCCAGTTACTTCTAAGAGTGCAGTTACTCCTGCTGCTACTACCACCACTGATGCTCGGGGCAAAGGTCCTGTTATTGAGCCTGTATCTACTGATGTGCCAGCTGCTGATGATCTCTCTAAGCAGATGGAAGAAGTATTGAAAATCATTCGCAAGAGTGATTACGACATTGTTGATCAATTGGGGCATACTCCCTCAAAGATTTCTATGCTGTCCTTGTTGCTGTGTTCTGAAGCTCATGCCAAGTCCTTGATCAAGTTTCTGAAGTCTGCTCATGTGCCCAGTGCAATCTCTGTGGACCAATTTGAAAACTGTGTTGCCCACCTGACCTATGACAATGGGTTAGGATTTTCTGATGCTGACTTGACCCCTGCCAAGAGGGATCATAACAGGGCCTTGCATATTTCAATTGAATGCAGGGGCACTACCCTGTCTCATGTGCTGATAGACAATGGTTCCTCTCTGAATGTGTTGCCCAAGGAAGTCCTTAACAAGCTGAGTCCTGAAGATACTGTGTTAAAGCCCAGTAATATTGTGGTAAAGGCTTTTGATGGTTCTAGAAGAATGGTGCATGGGGAAATTGATCTTCCAATCAAGGTTGGCTCTCAGATGTTTACTGCTACATTTTATGTGATGGATATTCGACCTTCATACTCTTGTCTGCTCGGTCGTCCCTGGATCCATGGGGCGGGTGCTGTGACCTCTACATTACACCAAAAGTTGAGATATCCGGTGAATGGAAAGGTTGTTACTGTCTTTGGAGAGGAAGAATACTTTGTCAGCCATGTAAACACTTTCAAGTATCTGGAAGTGGAAGGTGAATACATTGAGACTCCGTGTCAGTCATTTGAGGTGGTTCCTTGGGTTGGTAATGATTGTGTGACTCCTCCTGCTGCGAAGAAGGTTCCTGTGGTCATCAGAAAATCTCCAACAATGGCAATGGCCTCCCTCAATGATGCTAGAGCTGTGGTGGATGAAGGTGGTTGTACTATTTGGGGTCAGCTTCCTGATATTCCATACAAGTCTGACAAGTTTGGTTTGGGTTTCACTGCAGAGTCCCAGAAGGCTGTTCGTCATGCTCGTGCTGCTCGTATCACCAATCAAGGGGTGATTAATGCTGTGGGAGATCAAGATGAAGACTACAACTTGGATGCATGGATTTTTCCTACTGTGGGTGCTGGACTCAATAATTGGAAAGCTGAAGATGTTATCCCTATCTCCTTTAGTCAGGAGTAAATACTATTACTGTGTTATGTTTTAAATTTGTAATTTCTGAATAATAAAACTTTCAAGCCATGTGCCTTACCCGGGGCACAATGGTGTGCTTGTTACGGGCTGTCATTTCATTTGCATACTTCATTCAATAAAATCAGTGGACGTTTCGTTTTCGTAAATATTGTGTTCCTTGTCTTTCTTTTCTTTTATTTTTGCTTTATCAGCTATGTGTTCTTACACACACCCACATCACTAAATGCAGATCCTCATCCACTCTGGATCCTGTTGATAACAGTTCTACTATTGCCAATTACAATTTCGAGAATCCGATCTATCAAACTGAAGACGGAAATGAGGACGATTGTGAAATACCTGTAGAGCTTGCTAGGTTGTTACAACAAGAAGAGAAAGCTATACAGCCACATGAAGAGCCAGTCGAAGTTGTGAATTTGGGAACTGAAGAAAACAGAAAAGAGGTCAAGGTAGGGGCTGATTTAGAGGACAGTGTCAAGAGCAAGTTGATTCAGATGTTACGTGACTATGTGGAGATCTTTGCTTGGTCTTATGAAGATATGCCAGGGTTGAATACAGACATTGTGGTTCACCGTTTGCCAGTAAAAGAAGATTGTCGTCCAAAGAAGCAGAAAGTTCGTCGGATGCGTCCTGAAATGTCAGAAAAAATCAAGGCAGAGGTAATGAAACAGTTCAATGCAGGGTTCTTAGCAGTGACTTCTTATCCTCAGTGGGTTGCAAATGTGGTACCGGTTCCAAAGAAAGATGGTAAGGTACGTATGTGTGTGGACTACAGAGATTTGAACAAGGCTAGCCCCAAAGATGACTTTCCACTTCCTCATATTGATATTCTGGTAGACAACACTGCTCAGCATAAGGTATTCTCTTTTATGGATGGTTTCTCTGGTTACAATCAAATCAAGATGGCACCTGAAGATATGGAGAAGACAACATTTGTGACACAGTGGGGCACCTTTTGCTATAAGGTGATGCCATTTGGTTTGAAGAATGCAGGGGCAACATATCAGCGTGCTATGGTGGCTTTGTTTCATGATATGATTCATCATGAGATAGAGGTATATGTAGATGATATGATAGCCAGGTCTCAGAATGAAGAGCAACATCTTGATCATCTGCACAAGTTGTTTGAGAGGTTGAAGAAATACAAATTGAGATTGAACCCAAACAAGTGTACTTTTGGGGTTAGATCTGGAAAGCTCCTGGGTTTCATTGTCAGTGGAAAAGGTATTGAAGTGGATCCTGCAAAAGTGAAGGCTATACGAGAAATGCCAGCTCCCCGTACCGAGAAGGAGGTTAGAGGTTTCTTGGGACGATTGAACTACATTGCAAGATTTATTTCCCAGTTAACTACCATCTGTGAGCCAATCTTCAAATTGTTGAAGAAAGATCAGGTGATGGAATGGAATGATGAGTGCCAGACTGCTTTTGATGAAATTAAGAGATATCTGCTAGAGCCACCAATTTTGATGCCACCAGTTGATGGAAGACCCTTGATTATGTACTTAACAGTGCTAGACAACTCAATGGGGTGTGTGTTGGGGCAACATGACGAGTCTGGTCGAAAAGAGCAGGCAATATACTACCTTAGCAAAAAGTTTACCGACTGTGAAACAAGATACTCACTGCTCGAGAAAACTTGCTGCGCTTTGGCATGGGCTGCTCGCCGACTAAGACAGTATATGTTGACCCATACTACCTTATTGATTTCGAAGATGGATCCAATCAAGTACATATTTGAGAAACCTGCTCTCTCCGGAAGAATTGCAAGATGGCAAATGATCTTGACAGAATATGATATACAGTATACCACTCAGAAGGCCATTAAGGGAAGTGTTGTTGCTGATCATTTGGCTCATCAAGCAGTAGATGATTACCAGTCAATGAGTTTTGAGTTCCCTGATGAAGACATTATGATAATTACCAAAGAACCTGGACAATATGACGGACCTGAACAAGGATCCCGATGGACTATGGTTTTTGATGGTGCCTCTAATGCACATGGTAATGGTATTGGTGTTGTGATTAGTTCCCCTGAAGGTTGTCATACCCCGATTACTGCCAGACTTTGTTTCTATTGTACCAATAACATAGCTGAGTATGAGGCATGTATCATGGGTATTAAAGTTGCTATTGATATGAAGATTCAATTCCTTGATGTGTATGGAGATTCAGCCCTGGTAGTGAGTCAGATTAAAGGAGATTGGGATACTAAGCATGATAATCTCATTCCTTACAGAGAACATGTGTTGTCTTTGATCCCACATTTCAAAGAGATTACCTTTGGACATATTCCACGAAGAGAGAATCAGTTGGCAGATGCGTTGGCCACCATGGCATCTATGTTTGAGATCAGCTGGGATGATGAAGCTCCTAAGATTACCATTGATAGATTTGAGAAGCCTGCATACTGCAATGAGATTGACACAGAAGGGGCAGAGGAGAAGCCTTGGTTCTATGAGGTAAAAAGATATCTTGAAGCTCAGGAATTCCCTGAAGGGGCATCCGTCAAAGATAGGAAGTTCCTGAGAAGGTTTTCTGCTAAGTTCTTTTTGAGTAATGGGATTCTGTACAAGCGCAGTCATGATTCAACTATGCTTCGTTGTGTGGATAAGAAGGAAGCAACTGAGATTATGGAAGAGATGCATGATGGGACCTTTGGCACTCATTCTAGTGGTCATACTATGGCAAAGAAGATTTTGAGAGCAGGTTACTATTGGTCTACCATGGAAGCTGATTGTTATCAACACTCCAGAACTTGTCACAAATGTCAAATCTATGCTGATAAAGTTCATGTACCTCCATCACCATTGAATGTGTTGACTGCTCCTTGGCCCTTTGTCATGTGGGGCATTGATATGATTGGTGAGATTAAGCCTACTGCTTCCAATGGGCATCGTTTCATCCTGGTGGCTATTGATTATTTTACGAAGTGGGTAGAGGCAGCTTCATATGCATCTGTGACTAAGAATGTTGTGGCTCGGTTCATTAAGAATAATCTCATATGTAGGTATGGCATCCCTGAGAGGATTATTACTGACAATGGCTCTAATCTGAACAACACTATGATTACTGATCTCTGCACGCAGTTCAAGATTAAGCATCACAACTCTTCTCCGTATCGTCCAAAGATGAATGGGGCAGTTGAGGCTGCTAATAAGAACATTAAGAAGATTGTACAAAAGATGACTGTTACCTACAAGGATTGGCATGAGATGTTACCATTTGCTCTTCATGGTTATCGTACCACAATACGTACTTCAACAGGGGCAACCCCATTCTCATTAGTCTATGGTATGGAAGCAGTTCTGCCCATTGAAGTTCAGATCCCCTCCTTGAGAATTATGAAGGATGCAGGCTTGGATGAAGATGAGTGGATTCAGACTCGACTAGACCAGATAAATTTGATTGATGAGAAGAGGTTAGCAGCAGTTTGTCATGGCCAGATGTACCAAAAACGTATGATCAAAGCTTTTAACAAGAAGGTTAAGCCGAAGGTATATCAGGCTGGTGACTTGGTAATCAAGCGTATCATATTACCACAGGGTGATCCTAGGGGCAAGTGGACTCCGACATATGAAGGACCATTTGTAGTCAAGACAGTATTCTCAGGAGGTGCCATGATACTGACTACAATGGATGGGGAGGACTTCCCACAGCCTGTAAACGCAGACATAGTTAAAAAATACTACGCATAAAAAGAGACCCGCTAGGTTGACAGGCCTAGGCAAAAATAAGGGCATCCCGGCAAACCAAAAGGGTTTGGGCAAAAATTAGGGATATATATAAAAAGATGTACACCCGGCAAGTCGAAAACCTGAAAAGGCGGCTTGGGCAAAAAAGGGTATCCCGGTGGATTGAAAACCTGAAAGGGCAATCCAGGCAAAAGTTAGGGATTAAAGCGTATGACTATGTCTCGTTTGGATCACTCATGAAACTGCAACCAATTGTATTACTTATTCAAGCTCGAACAGATAAAGCTCAATCCAATCGTTTCCGTCTCAACAGCAAGAAGATGAGATACTTGAGTGGCAATAGTAGAATTGAAACTCAATAGGATTATTTCCCACATAGCTGATTTTCCTTGTTTTGTAAAAACTTTACGACAAAATCCTCTTACTAGGGTTTATGTCTCCTTGTACAAACTTACCCATGTATGGGTCACTTTTTGATATAAATAAATTCCATCTTTTGAATCCAGATTTACTTTTACCCTATTTACATAAGCGAAACGTCCATTGGTTGTGTTTGAATGTATGTATGCTTTTGAATATGATTAATGTTTACCAGAAATGCATGTATGCTCTTAATATGATTAATGTTTACCAGAAATGCATGAAAATGCGGTAATAGTATTTACTAAGGACGAACGAGGGAAGGATTTCAACGAAGCTTCGCCGGTTCACCTTTACAAAACAGTTACAAAACCCTCAGTAGGACTAATCCATCTTCATAAAGTCTCATCTCCCCTGGAATTTATATCCATCTCTTTTATCCTCATACGGATATACGGGAAATTACTTTCCAATAAGGGTACGACGAACGAAGACGGGATGTTATACTTATCCTACTACCAAACGAAGACGAAGGTTATATATACCTTACCATCCCCAGCATACGGGAGGTTATTTATACCCTGTTATCCCCAGCAGACGGAGGGTTATATATTCTTCAGCAACGAATCGGGATTTATTTTCCCTGGCCAGCAGTCGTTATGCGAAGATATCCAGACGCTTCCGGCAGTATCATATCATACATACATCATTTACACCATACCATAGCATACATATCCATAGCCATATAGTACATTACCTAAGTGCATCATATCATACATGCATACATAAAAGCATAAACTAATATTATCATACAGAAAGCTACCTTGTTTCAGGTTAATTATACAACAAACAAATGATCCTTGGGACTGCTTTATTGTAACCTCAGGGTTACTTTATCCTCCTGATAAGCTTCTTATTACTTTGGGACTGCTTTATTGTCACCTCAGGGTTACTTTATCCTCCTGATAAATTCTCATAACTTCAAGACTGCTTTAGAGCTATTGATTGCTCTATCCTCCTGAAGCCATCTTATTATTTCAAGACTGCTTTAGAGCTATCCATTGCTCTATCCTCCTGAAATTACTACTTCAAGACTGCTTTAGAGCTATTGATTGCTCTATCCTCCTGAGGTCAGATTTATTACTTCAAGACTGCTTTAGGGTTATCATTATTGATTGCTCTATCCTCCTGAAGACCTATCACATTATTATTTCAAGACTGCTTTAGAGCTATCCATTGCTCTATCCTCCTGAAATCACTACTTCAAGACTGCTTTAGAGCTATTGATTGCTCTATCCTCCTGAGGTCAGATTTATTACTTCAAGACTGCTTTAGGGTTATCATTATTGATTGCTATATCCTCCTGAAGACCTATCACATTATTATTTCAAGACTGCTTTAGAGCTATCCATTGCTCTATCCTCCTGAAATCACTACTTCAAGACTGCTTTAGAGCTATCCATTGCTCTATCCTCCTGAAATTACTACTTCAAGACTGCTTTAGAGCTATTGATTGCTCTATCCTCCTGAGGTCAGATTTACTACTTCAAGACTGCTTTAGGGTTATCATTATTGATTGCTCTATCCTCATGAAGACATGCTGTTACATCAGTATTACTCCAGACTCCTGACAGCTATCATTATATTACTGAAGAACTTTTCTCCAAGTGGCATCTTTAAGCCCACTCAATCATATTCAACTAGCCATCTGTATCACTTTATGCACCGGTGAGTGCAAATTTTTGGGCTTTTGTGTTCAATCCCCTTCAACCTTCCAGGTCACGACTGGCAAATATACCAATCTAACCCCTCAGGTTTCAGAAAATTGAACAGGGGCAGCTGTTGCACCCCAAAATTTGCCCTCACAATACAAGACTTTGTGTGCTAAGAAGGTTCACAAGGTTCACAAGTTTCTCAACATTTATATAACCTTTCATGAGGTTCATGAAGTCTACAAGTCACTTCTTGAAGGTTCACAAGGTTCACAAGCTTCTCAATGCTTTCAATACCTTTCATGAGGTTCATGAAGTTTACAAGTTACTTCTTGAAGGTTCACAAGGTTCACAAGATCCACAATGATTATAAAGCTTTCCTGAGGTTCATGAGGTCTACAAAGTCACTTTATGAGGTTCACAAGGTTCACAAGCTTCACAATACCTCCCATGAGGTTCACAAGACATTTTATGATGGTTCACAAGGTTCACAAAGTTCACAATTGGTCAGAAGAGTTGACAATTCCCTCAGACAATGCACCTCCTAAGCAGTGCATCCATAACTAGGGTTTTGACTTTAATCAGGCTAAATGGACTTCCAATTCCTCAAGAGAGCTTAATAAAATCTTATATGTGTATAAGAACCCCCATGTCAAGTCTCAAGACTTTTCTCAAAAGTTTGCTCAGTCAGATGATCAGATAAGTCAAAATCAGTCAATGCAGTTAAAAAGTCAAACTGAGGTCAACTGTGGTCAAACCAAAGTCAAACTTCATGATTTTTTGCCAACATCAAGTATATGAAGTAAAATTCATCATTTGATCAAGGGTTGATCATGATTCATCAAGGAGATTCCAGATCATCAATAATCAGGAGTTTCTAAATTAGGGTTTCCTCAGTAAAAGTCAACTGAACTTTGACCAGGCATAACTTTCACATACTTCATCACCAAGTCTCCATCCAAAGCTCATTTTGAAGGAAATTGAATTCTCTACAACTTTGATGTTGAAGGTTAAGCCCAAAAATGCTTCATTTGAAAGATATGATCTAAGACATTATAGGTCATTTCAAAAGTCAACAAAAAGTCAACAACTTCAAAAGGGCATAACTTGAGATTGGTAAATGATATGGACCTGAAACCAATGGGGTTGTTTAGAGGACTCTTCAAGCTTTCCAAAAAGTCCAAGAACACCCTCATACCTTTAAAATTGAGGGAGATGTGCCTTTGCAAAGTTAAGAAATTTTGTGATGGTTTATGTTGAAAAGGGAGGTTCAAAATCATTTCTTTTCAAATGGGCTGCCCAAATTGTGACCCAATCCACTTCATAATGGCTTGCACGAAATTCCCATAATATTTTCATAATTTTTATTTTATTTAATTAATTTATTATGATTTTTTATTCTTAAAATCATTTTAAATTTAAATAAAATATTAAATTTGAAGATTTGATTGGTTTGTTGATTCTAGAAAGTCATAAAGTCAATATAGAGCAAATTGATACAAGAGTTATATGAATTGGCTCAAAATAGAAAGCTTTGGTATAAAAATATTGGACTTTCATGGCATGATCTTTCTCAATCTCAAAATATCAAAACTTCTACATAATCAATCAATTTTTTTAACCTAATTGACTCACCTATATATGCTGATCATAAACCTATCATTCATGCACGAAATTGAGCAGCCAAAGTGTAAGTTTATTACTCAAAAATTCTTCCAAAACGTGACATTCGGTTTTCAAAATTCAAGACACTACAAGGTATTTTGAGAACGTGGTTGGCTTCTTTGATCATCATGGAACATAACCAAAGCATAACATTGCCTCATAACATCACATATGGACAAATCTGATTCAAACTTTTTCTCATTTTTATGACTTTTCGTTCTTGAACATTTATGCATTATTGTTAAGTTTTGTTTGATGATTTGTGTTCTATGAAGGTTTGTGATGAATTCTGGGCAGGTTGATTGAAGAAAGCATGGCCGAAACTCATAACACCATTTTAGGGTTCATGACCTTCATATTAGGGTTTTAGGATCCAGTGAATATAAATGAATTTTAAGACCATGGCTGAATTCGAATGGACCTCTGGATCATATTTGCGTTTTCAATTTTGTAAAATTTCACTGTTTGATTGGATGTTGATTTTCGTAGGATTTGCTAGGGTTTGTATTTCGCAGGTAAACTTGTATCAAAAATCGCAGCTAAATTCAAAGGTTTCAAGGTTGAAGATGAAGACTGTGTGGCGCGAAAATTCGTATTCAAATTTCTGATTTAAAATATTATTTTATGTTTCTGTTTGTTATCACAGCTGTGTAGTTGGCCCAGTGGAAGAGTGCGTGTGTATTTGATGAAAGGTCCATGGTTCGAATCATGCTGGGGCCATTATTTTTTGTTTATTTTTCAGGATTATAGAAGACTCAATATATTATGAATCATAGTCAACAAGCTACCAGTTAGGCTCTCCCAGCCAGGTGGATACGTGCGCACGCTTGTAATTAGAAGGTCCTGGGTTCGATTCACACCCCAGGCCTTTTGTTTTCATGATTTTTTTTTTGATTTTTACAACAAAGAACAAAGCCATTCTCTCTCTCTATGATGGCACGCGCAGGATGTTGGCCCAGTGGTAGAGCTTGTTGCTGGCAATCATAGGGTGCTGGGTTCAAACCCCAGCCCCACCAGGTTTTTACTTTTCTCATTCTTTTTTCTATTTTATTTTCTAATTAGTTAATACTTTATATTAAAATAAATTCAAATCATAGTATTTTATTTTCTAAGTTGTAACATAGGTTTATATTAAGTATGCTAACTTCTAGTATTATTTTTTTCTAAAAAACTCTTAAATTCTTGTTTTCTCAATTTAAATGTTATTAGTCTAGGATAATTTCATATAGTTAGTTAAAAAAAATTTTGTATATATATAAACCCTAAGTTCTCAAACCCCAAAAAAAAAAAAATATATAAAACCCTAATTTTCCAATCCTAAAATATTTTTCTAAATCAAATTTAATTCTGTTTTTTATTAATTCCTAATATAATTATAATTTTTCATAAAATTTTATATTTGTAGTTTAAATTAATTTTCTTTTAATGTTTAGAAATAATTTAATTTAGGATAATAATTTGTAAATATAATGATTAATAGAATTAAATTTTAACATGATATTTAAAATTTATCTTTTTTCTTATAATATGTATATAAATGCAAATATATGTTTATAATAATTAAATTTAATAATTATAATAATTTAGATATTATATGAATTAAAAAATTATTTAATTGTGTATGATGATTTCTTCTTATATCACTATATTGTTACTAATTTTACTTATTTTATTAATCTTTTAATTAATTTTTATTGCTAACCATGTTATTATTTATATTCTATTTTTATGTTTCTAACCTTATTTATTATTTCTAATTACTAACCCATTTATAATTTAATTATGTTTACTATTATTATTGCTAATTTTATTTACTAACCCCTTTATCTTTTATTGCTTATTTATATTTGGTTTATTTTTATTTAATTATTTCGCTTATTATTTCTATTATAATTTTGTAATTGTTCCCGGTTGTAATTATTTTAATTATTATTATTATGGTTAGTAATTAGGGAGTGTAAATAACATGTATGTAATATTAAAATTAATCCTAGATCACTTTTTAATCAAAGATAATTAATTTAAACATTTCACACACGTAAGTCGATTTTAATCGCCGTCTCACTTTCTAAGGATATCCCTCTCGTTGCCTACGAATAATGGTTAAGTGGGGTGTATAAAGCAAGTCCCTCAAAAAAAAAAAATCATCAAAGTCCCTTATGGTTGCCTCACGGATCGAGTCCCTTCGAATAAATGATGATAGTCCCTTATATGTGCTTAATACACCCCACCATTGCCTTAAAAATCAAATTGACCCTCACATGTCCCTTAACTTCCAAAGTAAGGACTACCTACTCCATTATAGTAGGGATAGTCTTACTAAGGAAAGGATAAAGAATAAGAAATACCTTAAACATAAGGGTAGGTTACTCCTGGGTGCTTGCTCACTTCAAATTTTTTCCACACTTAAACAATTTTCCAACAAATTTTCAAACAAGTTTTTAACACATCCTTACATGGATTATTTATTAACTATTCTGAAAATTTTCTTATTCACACACTACACTTTCAAAACAATTCAAAAGTGAGCTTAAGTACCTAAGAGCCCATGGATAACCATGGATGAAAAGGGTGCTAATACCTTCCCTTTTCATAACCTACCCCCCGGACCCAAAATATTCTCTAAGGTCTTTCCTGTTCTTTTATAACCTTTCCTTATGGATAAAATAAAAGTCGGTGGCGACTCTTGCTATCCGCAACATTGTTTAAAGTCAGTTCACCGGGTTACAGTGTGTTGACTACCGGGATCTGAACAGAGCTAGCCCGAAGGATGATTTCCCATTACCTCACATTGATGTATTGGTGGATAATACGGCTCAGTTCTCAGTATTCTCCTTCATGGATGGATTTTCAGGATACAATCAGATTAAAATGTCACCTGAAGACATGGAGAAGACAACCTTCATCACACCCTGGGGCACGTTCTGCTACAAGGTAATGCCATTTGGGCTCAAGAATGCCGGTGCGACATATCAACGGGCTATGGTAACATTATTCCACGATATGATTCATAAAGAGATAGAGTGTTATGTGGATGACATGATTGCCAAGTCCCTTACTGAAGAAGATCACCTGGTAAATCTGCTCAAGTTGTTCAAGCGTCTGAGGAAGTACCAATTGAAGTTGAACCCCAACAAATGCACATTCGGGGTGAGATCTGGTAAGCTGCTGGGATTTATTGTAAGTGAGAAAGGGATTGAAGTTGACCCTGATAAAGTCAAAGCCATCCAAGAGATGCCTGCACCAAAGACAGAGAAAGAAATTCGAGGGTTCTTAGGTCGATTGAACTACATTTCAAGGTTCATATCTCACCTTACAGCAACCTGTGAACCCTTGTTCAAATTGTTAAGAAAAGAACAGACGGTCAGGTGGAACGAAGACTGCCAGAAGGCTTTTGACAAGATCAAGGAGTACTTACAAGAACCTCCAATCCTTATGCCGCCAGTTGAAGGAAGACCTCTAATAATGTAACTGACAGTATTAGAAGAGTCAATGGGGTGTGTGTTGGGCCAGCATGACGAGTCTGGTCGAAAAGAGTATGCAATATACTACCTAAGCAAAAAGTTTACCGACTGTGAACAACGTTATTCACTGCTCGAGAAAACTTGTTGTGCTTTAGCGTGGGCTGCTCGCCGACTAAGACAGTATATGTTAACCCACACTACTTTGTTGATCTCAAAAATGGACCCAGTTAAGTACATATTTGAGAAGCCAGCTCTTACCGGACGGGTTGCAAGATGGCAGATGATTCTCACGGAATATGACATCCAGTACACCTCTCAGAAAGCCATCAAGGGCAGTGTACTATCTGAATATCTTGCTGAGCAACCCATTGATGACTACCAACCTATGAGATTTGACTTCCCTGATGAAGACATCATGTTCATAAAATCAAAAGATCATGAAGAGCCTGTTCACACTGAAGGGCCTGACCTGGAAGAAGAATGGACTATGATGTTTGATGGGGCTGTTAATATGAATGGTCGTGGTGTTGGTGCAGTACTCATTACACCTAAGGGAGTTCACATGCCTTTCTCGGCAAACTCACTTTCAACTGCACTAACAACGAAGCTGAATACGAAGCTTGCATTATGGGTCTTGAGGAAGCCATTGACCTCAGGATCAAAACATTGACTGTATTCGGAGATTCAGCTTTGGTAATCAATCAAACCAATGGCAAATGGTACACACACCAGGATCATCTGATACCTTACAGGGATTATACAAGGAGGTTGTTGACTTTCTTTACAACAGTCAAGCTTGAGTATATCCCTCGGGACGAGAATCAGTTTGCAGATGCTCTGGCTACCATTTCGTCCATGATCAAAGTTCAAGCTGCCAACTTTGTACCTCAGATTTCAGTGCCCAGATTTGACAGACCAGCATATGTGTTCGTAGCAGAAGTTGTCAAAGATGATAAGCCTTGGTTCCATGACATTAAGTGCTTCTTGGAGGATCAAACATACACATCTGGGGCATCTTCCAATGATAAGAAGACTTTGAGAAGGCTTGCTGGTAGTTTCTTCTTGAACACTGATGGTTCTCTATACAAAAGGAACTTTGATATGGTACTCCTCAGATGCGTTGATAAGACGGAAGCAGATTTGTTGATGCATGAAGTGCACGAAGGATCCTTCGGTACCCATGCTGGAGGGCATGCCATGGCTAAGAAATTGCTAAGGTCAGGTTATTACTGGATCACAATGGATGCTGACTGTTGTGCCTATGCCAGAAAATGCCATAAATGCCAGATTTATGCGGATAAGGTGCATGTGCCTCCCAATCCTTTGAATATAATGTCTTCACCCTGGCCCTTTGCTATGTGGGGCATCAACATGATTGGTAAGATTGAGCCAACTGCTTCAAATGGCCACAGATTCATCCTGGTCGCCATTGACTATTTCACCAAGTGGGTTGAAGCAGCCTCATATGCAAACGTCACAAGACAAGTGGTAGCCAGATTTCTGAAGAGAGATATCATCTGTCGATACGGAGTGCCCGAGCGAATCATTACTGATAATGGTTCCAATTTAAACAACAAAATGATGGCAGAGCTGTGCCGGGACTTCAAGATCCAACACCACAATTCTTCTCCTTACAGGCCAAAGATGAATGGCGCTGTTGAGGCAGCCAATAAGAACATCAAGAAGATTGTGCAGAAGATGGTAGTCACTTACAAAGACTGGCATGAAATGCTACCATTTGCCTTGCATGGGTACCGCACGTCAATCAGAACATCCACTGGGGCAACACCGTATCAGCTTGTGTATGGTATGGAAGCAGTCCTACCTGTTGAAGTTGAATTACCCTCTCTGCGGGTACTAATGGATGTTAAGCTGAACGAAGCAGAATGGGTCCGGGCCCGATACGAGCAACTGAGTCTGATGGAAGAGATAAGATTGGCTGCAATCTGCCATGGGCAGCTATATCAGAAAAGGATGAAGAAAGCCTTCGATCAGAAAGTCAGGCATCGAGAGTACCAAGTAGGAGATCTTGTGCTGAAAAGAATCCCCCCTCCTCATACAGACCACAGGGGCAAGTGGACTCCGAATTATGAAGGACCATTTGTGGTAAAGAAAGTTTTCTCTGGTGGAGCACTGATGCTCAGCACCATGGATGGTGAAGATTTCCCGTCCCCTGTGAATTCAGATGCGGTTAAAAAATACTTCGCATAAAAATGACCCGCTGGACACAAAAACAGAATGTAAGTCCAGGCAAAAATAGGGCATCCCGGCGAGTCAAAAACAGAATAAAAGACTCGGGCAAAAGTAAGGGAAGATGAACAAAAAATGTACACCCGCTGAGTTGAAAAGCCACATTGGACAGCTCAGGCAAAAATGGGTATCCCGATGGATTGAAAACCCGGAAGGGCGATCCATGCAAAATAAGGGAATAAGCGAACAACTGCATTCTGAATTCGTCTGTATCATCTACAACTTGGTAAGCTTCGAGAGGATCAAGCTTCAATCAGAATCAACATTCTTCAAAAAGCAAGATGAGAAGAACGTCAAAAGTCATACGGGTCATAGTGAAGAGGAAGCTCCTTAAAGCGTCATCAACACTGCCAACATTTTGTTTCTCAATTTGTAACAATCTCCTCATTTCAGGGGATATGTTCCCTTGACTGTATCTCGCCGATTCAGGGCACATGAATTAATAAAATCAGATTTTCAGTCATGTCTCGTTTTGTACATTTTATTTGCAAAAAAATGTCTGATGTCTTAAAAGAAAAAAACTGATTGCATAAGAATACAGATGTTTATCTTCAAATAAAAACATGCTTGCAGGAAATATGCTTACTCTCAGAAGTATCCTAACTCCTATGACGGAATCCAGTAAGGGATACCTCGGGATTATCTTGTGCGTTTCTCTGTCTTTTCAGGATTGCAGGAATCCAGAGTGCAACATGGGGCATGTAAGCTTCATCCCAGTAAGCTGGCAAATCAACACTCAATTTTAGCACCCAAAGTGTTCTCTCCCCAACTGAGTTGCCTTTCATGACTCCTCCCAG
Source organism: Lathyrus aphaca (assembly GCA_963966055.1). Classification (NCBI taxonomy): domain Eukaryota; kingdom Viridiplantae; phylum Streptophyta; class Magnoliopsida; order Fabales; family Fabaceae; genus Lathyrus; species Lathyrus aphaca. Next base: position 64,335,916 of record OZ014520.1, on the reverse strand, counting down.
TTGAGTCGGCCATTTATTACTTATCCCCATCAGAATGGGCAGGTATCACAAGAGATGCCCATATCCCCGGCTGAGTCAAGAAGCTACCGTAACAGAACTTCTAGGGAGGTCTTTCAGTGATTCCTCTCTTTCTCCCCAGCCGAGTTGCCATCTCGCCCTCAGCCGAGTGTAAAAGTCAGGAAGCTATCTCCCCACAGAGCTCCAGCCTCTATCCAGAAGAGCAACGCACGAAGGAATCACAACAGAGTGAAGAAAGCTTCTATAAACCCCAGTTGGGTCTCTCATTTATAAGGATAGGTCTATCAATGGCCTATATCCCCAAGCAGATATCATATCATCAGATCTACCAGTGATATCATCCCCAGCTGGGATGTTTACTTCAAGCAGATCGGCCAGAGACCTTCGCGGCGACGGGATCCGAATCCCGGTTGGGTATCTTTGCATAATCATAGCATTTGCATCATATTCACCCACAAAGCGTAGCATTCCGCATTACGGCAAAAATCCAACGCATAGCATAATCATAAGCCACGTTTTAAATCAGCACTTGTGAATAATGACAGTTCATCAACGTACAGAAAAATCCCCACCAGAGTCCCCAGCAAAAGCAGCTGCCTCACAACCACAAACACCAGTATATACTCATTTTGACACCCGTCTGTGTTATACCCCAGCAGAAAGCCAAAGACATCCTCTTTGCACTCACATATACCTATATACACTTTCTCGACACCCGTCCGTGTCATATCCCCAGCGCAGTCGTCTACACTTTGTATATCAGATACTTGTTTATATTACTTTTCTCTCTTGACACTCGTCTGCGTCACTATCCCCAGCAGTTGAACACTCATCTATACAATACTCATGCTCACTACTCGTGTTGCACTCATACAGATACTCGTCCGTATCTTGTATATACCATTCATATCCCCACAGATTCGACTTTGGTCCTTGTTCTGTGTTAACCCGTTGGTACTCGTCCGTACCATCATCTCTGAATATGCGTCCGTATCATAGTCTTAAGGATGCTCGTCCGCATCTTTAATCCATACACCGTGTCAAACACTTTTTGTCTTCTTGAATATAGATACTCGCCTGTGTCTACTATTCCCCAGAGGAATCCTCTCAGATTCAACACTCGTCCGTGCTCTCTGTTAACCAGTTGATACTCGTCCATATCGTCATCTTTGAACACGCGCCAGTATTTGTTTCTACCCGATACTCGTCCGTATCGTAGTCTTAGGGATGCTCGTCCGCATCTTTAATCTATACACAAACATCCAAACACTTACCCTTTTTTATTTCTTGGATGTAAACACTCGTCCGTGTTTACTACTCCCCAGGAGATCGCCAACAAAGCAATTTTCTTTTTATCTGACATTCGTCCTGTGTCACGATAAACCCTGAGAGCAGCCGTACCCTGCTAGGTGGTCGTCCTCCACCTCTTGATGGTCGTCCTCCATCATGCTCATCCGATGGCCGTCCCCATCGTTGATTTTCTATCCGACATTCGTCCTATGTCGTGATATTTAGCAGCCGTCCCCTGCTAGGTGGTCGTCCTCCACCTTTTGATGATCGTTCTTCATCATTTTATCCAATGGCCGTCCCCGTTGTTGACTTTGGTTATCTGGCATTCGTCCTATGTCATGATAAACCCTGAGAGCAGCCGTCCCCTGCTAGGTGGTCGTCCTCCACCTCTTGATGGTCGTCCTCCATCATGCTCGTCCGATGGCCGTCCCCATCGTTGATATTTTTGGCAGCCGTACCCTGCCAGGTGGTCGTCCTCCACCTTTGATGGCCGTCCCCATCATAATTCATTTATTCCCCAACAGAGCAGCCATCCCCTGCTAGGTGATCGTCCTTCACCTTTGATGGTCGTACCCCATCATCTGTTTATTTCATTTATTCTTTAACCCGATGGCCGTCCCCGTCGTGGTCCCTTTTCTTTTTTTAGCCCGATGGCCGTCCCCATCGTCGGTTACTTTGCCTTATGAACTTGATGGCCGTCCCCGTCATGTTTCATTGATCCCCAGAGAATTATACAACTTTATCTTGATGGCCGTCCCCATCATAATCTTTTCCAGCTAGTCGGCCGTCCCCGTCTTGGCTTTACCTTTTATCCCCAGCATGTCGGCCGTCCCCGTCATCGCTATTTACCCAGCAGTCGTCCTCTGCTCGACGGTCGTCCTCCGTCGCCCACACTTTACAATATACTTTATTTTCCTTTTACAATCTATATCCCTTTTCTTCTTCATTCTGTGAGTGCAAATTTTGGACTGTCTTTGGTATTCAACCACAAGTTATCTTGTTTGCCTGTTAAGCCGTTGCTTACATCCTGCACAGCTAACTCATGTTTGAATAGGGGCAGCTGTAAACACCCCAAATTTGCCCTCACCCATTCACACCATGGCTTGTGATTATCTCATATGCATAAACATAATCATATCACCTCATATCTCAATTTTGAGTCACTGCATAGTTTCTAAGTCATTTGCATCTAGGGTTTGTGATCTGAACCACCCAAGAGCCTCCTGAGCCACTCCAAAGGCCATCAATCACTTCAAAGGGGTTCATGTGAGTTCTTGTATCTTATTACATCCTCTCAAAGTCAAAAATGCCAAAGAATCACAAGAAATGGGATTGGTGTAGATGCAAAGCCAAGTTTGACTGCACAGTTGACCTAAAATTAGGGTTTTGGTTTCAGAGGCCATAACTCCAATTTATTTGGTCATTCTTGTTTCTATTGGTCTCTATATGGTATAGGGAGTATGCATATCAATTTTCATGAATAAATTCCATGGGGAAGTCATCTGATCAAGAGTTGACTTTTCAGACAAGTCAGTGCAAAATCAGGGCATCTGAGGCCCCCAATGACCCAACCAAGGGGTGATCTTCATCATTTTGAGTGTATATGATCTTTATTTGATCATGGAATAAGGTTGAAGTTCACAAAATTCAAGAATTACAAGTTTTTGCAAAGTTGACTTTTTAGGGCATGGTTGACTTTTCAAGAATATGTCATTTTATGCCATTTTTCAAGCCTTGCTTTTTGATCCAAAAATGCTTCAAATGGAAAAACTTTGGTCATGAAAGTTGTAGAATACATTTTTCCCTTTTCAAAAAGTACAAGAACATGACCTAATTCATTTTGGATCAAAAGTTATGGTGTGACAAAGTTGGCAAAAATCATTAATTTTCAAGATATGCACCAATTGGAAAACTTGCAAAAACTTTGTACCAAGGCATGTGTGACTTCTAGTTCATGTCTAACCAATGTGCAAGCATCATACAAGTTCTAAAAATCAGATTTGAACCAAAATATCACATGTTCATGGTTGGCAAAGCAAGAGATTTTCATGAAGTTTCAAAAGTGATCAAGTTGCAAAACCACTCATCACACTTCACCAACTAGTTGTCTTGGCTGCTGAACCTTCCTAGCACCTCTCACACACCATGCTGCGCCAGCCCCCATGCTTGTACTAGCCTAGAACCAAGCCCATGCTTTCCTTACACAAGAGTGGACTTTTTGCAAAAGTGAACATCCCAATCACAACAGGCCAGGTCACATCATCTGACCAATTGGAATTGTTTATACTATCCAAATGCTAGCCATTTCATACATGAAGCAAGGCTGAAACACACAAGAGCATCACATTCACAAAATCACCCCCTCAAGCAAAAGCCTTCGAATCTCTCTACACAATACACCAACACAAAAACCAATTCCACAGATCAACTCACTTTGCTTCACTGAGCCAAAACCCACAAGACTTAGGCTTGAATCAAGCAAGAACATCATTCTTCCATTTTTCACTTTCAAAGCCAAAGCTTTCGAAACTCATTCCACAGGCCACAAAACCTTGAACAAACTCCACAAACCTTCTCAAAACATCACCCTGATCACAAAGAACCACTCACATTGGCCTGAAACAGCCTGAATCACCATCACCATTTTCAACTGAGCTTGAGCAGAAGCTGTTCAAACTCCTTAACCAGCCAACATAAACTCCTCCTAAGCATTCAAGGATCATCAGGGGACCAAGTAAAGTGGATTGCATCAAAGGGAGAGGTCAGGAAGTTGCTGGAGTGAAAGCTTCGAAACTCAGGTAGCTCAAGAACTTTTTTTCCAGAAATGGATTTTTAAGTTCTAAAGTTGTTCTCCATGCTTCACTGATTGCTCTGGTATCTTTAGTTTTGAAAATGGTGGAGAGATGAGAGTTTAATTTGTTTCTGAAAGTTTTGCCCTAAAATCTTCTTTGTTTCGATTCATGAGATTAATGAAATATAAATGAGTTTTGGCTTGGGGTTTTGATTCAGTAAGTTGTGGGGATCATTTCCATGTTTTTAGATTTCATTTTAGTTAGGTTTTGAGAGTTTTGGAGATTTTCAGGTGGGGTTCCCACCGGAGAAGACGACCGGAGGTCTTCTCCGGCCACCTGAAAATCATTAGGGCTTAATCCTGCAATTAATGAGATTTTGAATCTGGAGCGTTGGATGCTTGGACTTTGTTGACTTCGCACGCGTGTGTATGGCTGAGATGCAGTCATTAAACCCTAATCACCATTATTTATTTAATTAAATGAGATTAATTCAGTTTGAATATGGGCCATCAGATGGCGCGCGCAGTCAACCATTTTAAATCCAGAGTGAATCCTGGCCTTCCATCCTGCATACTTCAGCCTTTTATTATTTTTATTTCATTTCTTTTCATTTAATTTGCATAATTTATTAAAAATAGCAAAAATGCTTTAAAAATTATGAAATTTTTTATCCTGAGTTTCATTAATTTTTAAAACACAAAAATATTTTTATTTTCATTTTTAGCATTAAAAAAGTATTTTTAAATATTTAAAAGTTTATTTTTAATTGATTAATGGAAATTAATTTATTAAAAATACTTTTAGGTATTTAAAAATCACCAAAAAATTCATGAAATGTTCTAAGACATTTAGAAACATTGTCCAACCTTCAAACCAAATTTCTTTTTTGATCTTGATGCATTTTGAGAATTTTTCATTGAATTAAAATCATTTTTGTGCATTATTTTGATCCAAAGTTCAAAAAATCATTTCTGCCTATTCATGAGGAGTTGGACATTGATTCTTTTTGCATTGCATTGTGTTTAGCATGTAGTTTGTGGGATTAAATGGCCATGGTTTGATCTTTCATTTTCAATTTGTTTGGCATTTCTTTTGTTTGGGAACCCTAAAACCCTAGAAAACTTGTAAAAATCATAACTTGAGATTGGCTAGGAGTTGAGACCTCTCCTTTGGGCATTGGTTTAGTATAGGATTAGGGGTCCTTTGAGTGGAATTTTCAATTTTTTATCCTAGGGTTTGCTTCTGATTTTGATTTTTGTTTGTTGCATTGATCATAAACCCTAATTTGGGCTTCCATATGCATTCATCTTGCATTCTCTTGCATAACATGACTTGCCATGACATTTCAAGCATCCATTTGATTCATTTGACATCATAAGACATATTGAAAGCATGTTTGATCTTTGCATCATGTATTTGTCATGTTGTATGCCATATGCACTTCATAACTTTTCATGTATGTTCTTGGCTCTTAACTTGTTTCATTTGCATTCATGAACTTGTATGATCATTTCCATGTGTTGCCTCATGTTTGTAGCATCTCATAGCATCATTAGCATCATGTAAATGCTTCTGGTTTTGTTTCTCATCATGTCATCTCATCCCATTTTGCATTGCATTGCATTTCTTTTCTAACCTTTCAGGTGGTAAGTAACTTTGAGAAGTGAATTTGCCTTCACTTCTCATAACTTCTCTTCATCTCTTTTCATGCATCCTTGCTGCATTTTTGTATGTGTTTGAGTTTGAGCTTGCTCATTCTTCCTCTTCCCACTTTCTTTCTTCAAGTGACTTGACTTCTTGAATGAAGCAAGTTGCTTTGCTTCTCTTGATCCTTTCATCTGCTTCCTGGTGGTTCCATTGAAGACTTCTCTTGAAAACCTCACAAACCTTAGGAACAACCAAGCATGACAATGATTAGGGTTTTGATTAGTCTCCCCTCTTAGTTTTACCTTTGTGTCTCTTTGAGTCTTCTCTTCTCACCTCATAATCAGGGACTAAACCCTAAAGGCTTTAAGGCTTTGTGATTAAGCTTATGCCTGCATCCTTCTCTTAGGATGGAGTGTATAACTTTAATCCTAAGTGTTAAACCCTTAATGTGTTTAAATCTATTAATCAATTCATCTAATAATCATCAAGACATCACACTTGTAACTTGGGCCTTGCATTAGGGTTCTAATTCTTCCTTAATTGGTTAAGAAGGACTAACCCTAGTGTTAATGGACAAGTCCCCCTCAAGTTGTCTTATAAACCCTAAAATTCACTTCATCATCATATCATCAAATAAAATCCACTTAATCAAAGGCTTGTTTTGTCATAAGTTTAATCCCTAATCATGGATTAAGTTGAGGAGCTTTCCTCAGCTTAAACATTCTCATCTATTATCCTTCTATTAGGATGGTGTAATGAGTCTGTTTAATCCTTGAATATGGCTTAATCTCATTACTTAACACTAAACAAAAACATCAAAAACATCTAAATAATCACAAGTAGGTTAATGATCTTAATCCTACACCAAAGGTGATTAAGTGTGAGAAGCTGACTTCACACTTAAGGTATTCTCATTACCCCTAATCAGAGGGAAGATGTGATGAGTTTACTAAATCAATTGGTTTAGACTTAAGCTCATTAACTTATGACAAACTCAAAAAGCAATAAAATATTGAAAACTCAAAAACAAACAATAATCGTCTCCTCCGGGATTCTTTTCTCATCTCATTCACTCATAAACGAGAACTTGCTTCTTCCGTCTAATGCAAGACAGTTTGCACCTGAGCCAGACAGGTCATACACTTGAGCATAGGCAAGCAAGCAGTTCACCAGTCAATTCACCTTTCAGTCTCTTTGGGTCGAACTACGGTGTTCTGACTTCCTCATTGCACGAGAGGATACGTAGGCATAACTTAACAGTTATCGAACAAAAGTCTCTGTATATTCCCCCTCTTTCTAGCTTTATTCTTTAAGCCTCATAGTCTTGAGCATACTCTTTTCCTTACACTGACACTGTATATATCACACTTCACACTTTTTTTGCACTGACACCTGTACATCCTTTTCCAGCTATTGTATACACAGATTGCACTGACACTACCCCTTTAAAACAAAAATCTTTTAAGCGTGGATCCCGTCGAGTACGGCGGACAATCTGGGTGCTAATACCTTCCCAGGTTGTAACCAACCCCCTTTCTCAGTCTCTCTGGTTCGCAAACCGTCTTATCCATCTCTTCCTAGGTCTATGCAGCATTGCCTTTCCTCCGGGATAAAAATGCCTAGCTGGCGACTCTATTCATCTCCAGTGAGTTCACGGCTGTGTGTTCTCATTGTCCATCTCGCCGACCGTTCGCGTCTGTACCCCATTTGACCCGGCTTCATTTGGTGGGAGCGACATCGGGCATGCATCTAGGACGGGCGAAGAGCAGAATTACCGGGTCACTCGCCACGTCACCCAATTGTCCCTCATTATCTCCTGAAAGATAGGGGCAGTTGGACCAAGGACCAAACCTCTTAGCTAGGTCTTCACACTTCTCACACATTCCTTGGCAGTTCTTCCTTGGGCCTAGCTGATCCGGCCCAAAGAAGGACCTTGCCCCAGCGCTGGAGGCTCACTATAAATACCCTTTTTCATTAAAGGGTCAGGTATGCTGATTCACTCTATAACTTACCTATTCTATTGTACCTCTACTCACTTAAGCATTGGAGTATCTTGCAGGTACACCCCCCCCCCTTTTCTCATTCTTCGTCCATAACACCAAGTCACTGGAAGGTCCTCCTGATCAGGTAAGATCAGTGGCGCCGTCTGTGGGAAACTAGCTTCCCCTTCTTCCACAACAGAAGATCAAAGCTCAAACACCATCCTTCCAGCATGTCCGGAGAACAACTCAACGAATGCAACCGTCCCCTCGTCGATTACACGATGGAGGACAATCTGCAATACCATGAATCTGACACCCGGGACAAGCGCCCAGCCACCCCATCTCCTAAACCCGAGAACAATGGGAACCCGTCTCAAGTTCTAGACCAGGTGGCTTACACGTTCCAACCCATCCTCGTTCCCGTCGAGGGGGACGCCACCATGATTGCTATGGTGAACGCCCTCAACCAGGCCAGCTTCATGCTCTACCAGCAGCACGAGAGGATCATGGCCCTAGAAGCTGATCGACAGAAGGGCCGACCTCAACAAGAAAGGAGGATGCAACAACGTCCAGAAGCAACAAAGAAATGGGGACGTCACTATCCAGAGCCCGACAAGAGTAGGGCACGTGCCCGTCGTGACTTCGGCCGATCGGGAACCTCGCCGAGGCACGATCGAAGCCCCGACCATAACGAGCTCTCCCCACCGAGGAGCGACGAAGAAGACCTACATTGCCCCTTGTCACGGGCAATAATGGAATCTCTGCTCCCAAAGGCATGGAAAAGCCCTTAAACTTGGCCATCTACGATGGGACCCCCGACCCCGACGATCACGTCGACAATGTCAACACAATGCTCGACTACCGCAACGACATCACAGGGCACCTCAAATGCAGGCTGTTCTCGACAACCCTCAGGAAAGGAGCCATGGCCTAGTATAAAAGCTTGGCCCCAGAGTCCATCACATCCTAGAGAGTTATGAGATCCATGTTCACGAGGCATTTTACAGCCTCTCGACGCCACCCCAAGACAGAAGCGACCCTCGAAGCCATAGTGCAAAGGAAAAATGAGTCATTGCGCTCGTATATCGAACGATTCAACCAAGAGGCTGTCGAGGTGGACACCACGGAACACATGAAGAAATATCTCCTCGAGAGGGGACTCTTGCCCGTAAGCGAACTTAGTCGAGCGGTTGGGATAGAACCTCCCCGCACTCTGAATGACCTCCTGCATAAATCCCAGGCTTACATCAGATACGAGGAAAAGTAGGTTGCCCACAACGCCCGCAGCAGCCGCAACACCGAGGAAACCGACCATCCAAAGCGCGAGGATCCGAACGTTCCCCGTCGCAATGGGGACAAGCGAAAGGAAGAAAAACCCCGCGAACCTCGGGAAGAAAGAGGCCCCGCGGGCCGATACAGCGAGTATACATTGCTGACAGCTCCCCGCGAGCGCATCCTCGCCGAATGCATCAACTCCGAATTCAAACAGGGAAGGGTGAGGTTCCCAAAACCTTCTGCGCCTAAGCCTCACACCGACAAGTCCAAGTACTGCAGGTTCCACAAAAGCCACATGCATGTGACTGAAGATTGCGTTCACCTGAAAGACGCAATAGAGATTTTGATCCAAGAAGGACATCTCAAACAATACACTAGGAGGAACGAAACCTCCAAACACGAAGAGCCAGAAAAGAAGAGACCCCGGGAAGACACTCCCCCCGACGAATCTTCCTATCAGGTGGCCCTTTGCATATCATGGCCAGAAGACTTCGGCTTCCCCAACACACCACCAGAAGGGCGGATCACTGCTCTTAGCCCCTGGGAAGACTTTCCAACCGCCCTTGTCATATCAGGCGGAGGGATGAACGGCAAGGCCGCCGCCCTTTCGGTAAAGAGCAAGTTCGACGAACTCCTTCTGAATGCACCCGAGAAAAAGGCAACGCTAACAAAATACCGAGGCAAGTCCAACCCAATATCCTTCTTTTTAGAGGAGCTTCCAGGCGGTTCCCCCAACTCGGGCATCCCGTTGCTGATTAGGGCCAAGATGGCTCATTTCGACGTCCGACGCATTCTGGTCGACCAAGGCAGCTCGGTGGATATCATGTACGTCCACCTTTTCAAGACCTTAAAATTGGACAAAACCAACTTATCTCCTTACGTCGGATCCGACCTCCAAGGATTCAACGGAGCCACGACAAAGCTGTGGGGCTACGTCGAGGTCCTCGTCACCTTCGGAGAATAAGAGACGGCCAGGGAAATCAAGATCCAGTTCCTAGTCATAGAATGTCCCTCTCTTTACAACTACATCCTCAGCCGCCCGACTCTAGCTGAGCTGACGGCAGTCCCGTCTACCGTCCACCTGAAGATGAAATATTACACCAAACTTGGTCGCGTAGTCACCATCCACGGTGACATCGAAGCCTCCCGAAGGTGTTACGATGCCGCAGTGAAAGGACATGCTACAGTCAATACAAAGAGTAACAAAAAGCCCAGGGTCAAGGAGCCCCCCCCCCAGGGAATCAACGCCATCGACCTTGATTTCCGCATCGGCCAGGACGAAACTAAAGAGCGGCAACCCACCGAGGAACAGGCTCCCGCTCACCCATTCCGCCCAGTCCCAGACAGAGAGATCGAGCTCGTCCCTCTGGGCGACGACCCTGACAGAACGGTAAAGATAGGCAAGGGGGTGCCCGAAGAAACAAGGAAGCAACTCGCGATATGCCTCAGGGAGAACTCCGATCTCTTTGCATGGAACGCCGCGGAAATGCCCGACCTAGACCCTGAGGTCGCATGTCACCAATTAGCTTTAGACCGGGCAATCAGGCCCGTAGCACAGCGAAAGCGCAAGCAGTCCCCCGAGAAAGCGGAGGCTGCCGAGCGAGCTGTAAAAGACCTCTTAGAGGCAAATTTTATTTCTGAAGCCCAGTACACAACCTGGCTCTCTAATGTAGTCCTCGTTAAGAAAAATAATGGAAAATGGCGTATGTGTGTTGATTATACTGATCTTAATAGGGCTTGTCCCAAAGATGTGTTTCCTCTCCCTAACATAGATAAACTCGTCGATAATTCTGCAGGTTTCAAACTCTTGTCCTTCATGGACGCATACAGTGGAAATAACCAAATCCATATGTTGGACATGGACAAGAGACACATGGCATTCATGACCCCGACCGACAATTACTATTACAATGTAATGCCTTTCGGACTCAAGAACGTCGGGGCCACATACCAGCGCATGATGAACAAAGTCTTCCGAGGGGAAATCAGGGATATGCTCGAGGTATACATGGATGACATGATCATCAAATCACACGAGGAGACCGACCACGCTCGACACCTCTGCAAAGTCTTCGAGCAGGCGAGACAATGCAAAATGAGGTTTAACCCAGAGAAATGCACATTCGGCGTCCGGGCAGGAAAATTCCTAGGTTTCTACCTCACAGAGAGGGGAATCGAGGCCAACCCCGACAAATGTCGGGCATTCTCTGAGTTTCCTATCCCGAAATCTAAAAAATCTATTCAATCCCTCAACGGGGTGCTTGCCTCGCTCTCCCGTTTCATCGCCAAATCCGCCCAGCATGTGCTACCTTTTTTTAGACTCCTCCATAAGGAGGCCAACTTCAAATGGACCGACGAATGCGAACGGGCACTACTCCATCTGAAGAGGGTCCTCTATGAACCCCCGGTCCTGTCATGACCATTGGAAAGGGATACCTTATACCTGTATTTGTCCGTAGCAACCGAGGTCGTCAGTGCCGCTCTAATCAGAGAAACCGACGAGGGACAAAAACCCATCTACTTCACGAGCAAAGCACTCCAAGGCCCCGAGGTCAGATACCAACAGATTGAAAAGGTTGCATTAGCTCTCATAAACGCCGCGAGAAGATTGCGGCACTACTTCCTCCCTCACACGATCAAGGTAAGAACCGATCAACCAATAAAAAAACTCCTCTGGCGGCCAGACATGGCCGGCAGAATGTTAAAATGGTTGCTGGAACTTTCCGAATTCGATATACAACTAAGCCAAATACGAGGCTTTCATCGCTGGTCTAAGATTGGTCGAGGACCTAGGAGTAAAGGAAGTAAAAATATCAACAGACTCCCAGCTCGTGGCATCACAAGTACGGGGAGAGTACCAAACCAAGAACGACAACCTCATCGAGTATCTAGCTTTGATCAAAGAAAGACTCGAAAAATTCGAGAAGTGGAAAGTTCAACACGTACCTCGCGAGCATAACACACGAGCGGACATCCTATCGAAACTAGCTAGCACGAGAAGGAAGGGCGGAAACAAATCAGTAATCCAAGAAATCCTTCCTCGACCTAGTATCGAGAATCCACCTCCCCCACTTGAGGTTAACGTGATCGGGGATACTCATTGTTGGATGACACCCATCTATGACTACCTCACAAAGGGCGAACTCCCTACTGACCCTAAAGAGGCGACCGTCACCAAACATAGGGCGTGCTCGTATGTCCTCCTCGAAGGGAAACTCTACCGTAGAGGACTCTCCATCCCGTTACTCAAATGCGTCGAAGAAGAGAAAGTTCCTGACATATTGGGGGAAATGCACCGAGGAATCAACGCCCAACATCCCCGCGGACGATCTCTCGCATGCAAGCCCCTTCGAGCAAGCTACTATTGGCCGACTATGCAACACGACTCCAAGGAGCACGTCAAAAAATGTGACAAATGTCAACGACACGCCGACATGCACCTTGCACCCCCGAACAAACTAAAAACACTCTCCTCTCCTTGTCCCTTCGCATGGTGGGGCATGGACATCCTCGGACCCTTCGTAACTGGGTCATACCAAAATAAATACCTCATTGTAGGGGTAGACTATTTCACCAAATGGATCGAAGCAGAGGCATTGGCCAAAATAACAGCACAAAACATTCTTCGATTTTTCAAATGAAATATCCTCGCTCGGTTCGGCATACCTCAGGTCCTCATCACAGACAACGGAACATAATTCACAGACAGAGGATTTCCGGACTTCGTGGTCAGCTTAGGCACTAAACAACATTTCACATCCGTCGAGCACCCTCAAACCAACGGACAAGCGGAGGCGGCCAACAGGGTAATCCTGCGCGGGCTGAAGTGCAGACTCGACGAGGCAAAAAGGGCATGGGTCGAGGAGTTACAGAGTGTCTTGTGGGCATACCACACGACACCACATTCCACGACCGGGGAAACCCCATTCAGACTAACATACGGCACCGAAGCAGTCATCCCAATAGAAATACGAGAGCCGATGAGACACATAGAGGAACCCATCGACGAGGAGATGAACGACCAGACACTTAGAGCCAAGCTGGATCTCGTCGACGAGATCCTCTCCGAAGCAGCCCTTAGGGAAATATCCCTCAAACAAAAAATAGCCTTGCTCCACGACGCAAAGGTCATAAAATGAGAGTTCCAGGTGGGCAGCCTGGTCCTCAGAAGAAATCAAAAAAACCCAAGAGAGGGCAAACTGGCCGCCAACTGGGAAGGTCCCTACCGCGTCCGTGACAAGACGAGCAACGGGGCCTACTATCTGGAAAACCTACAAGGTGAAGAACTCGCTCGACCATGGAACGCAGAGAAACTTAGACAATATTACAACTAAATATGTCACGGGGAGACATGGGAGGTACGACCACACTCTCCACCACCAAAACAACAGGGAGGATACACGCTACCCAGGGACGACACGACCCCTCCAGCGGACACAACCCTCCCCGACATTGGGCACATCAAACGAGCCCCAGCATTGCAGTACCACGATTGGTAGGGCACCCAGCTCGCGATGGGAAGGCCCAAGCCCCGAGGTTGGGGTTCTCCAATCACGAACTTGACTTCGATTTTAGGCGAGCACAACGCCCGCTACCCCCATCAGTTCCCTAAACCGGCGGGACCAACATAGTCGAGCATAAAAATGAACAGAACCGAGCAAGGTAATAGCTAAAATAAAATATTCATTCAAACACGGCCGTAGCCAAAAAAAATACAAGTAAACCCGAAGGCCAATATTCATACGTGGGCACGCAGGCCATTCAAATTAGGCACGCAGGCCATACAAATTAGGCACGCAGGCCATACAAATAAGCAAAATAAACAAAAATACAAGGACTCCGCCCGGAGTTACTCTTCCTCTTCTCCCAGCTCCTCGTCCGCTTCAAAGGGACACACAATCTCCCCGTCAGAGACGCAGTAATTGTGAGCCGACCCCTCCGTCACCAACCCGAGGTTCAGTATTCTCAGCTGGTCGACAACATTGTCGAACCCTTCTTTGAACACGGCCACCAGATCTTTGTTGAGCGAACGGATGTGTCCCACCAATTCACCCCGGGAACGGAGAGCGAGCTCCTCTTCATTCTCATCCGTCAGGGGACGAACGGTACACTCGAGCAGAGCCAAACAAGCACGGAGCTCAACATTTTCCTCGGCCACTTTCTTATGCTCAGCAGCTTGCTCCTCCAGGCTCGCCTTCTCCGTCTTCAACGTGTCCCGCTCCACCTTTTCTTCCTCCAGCTCCTTCTTCAGCCCCTCCTACAGCTGATGCTCCTCCTTATAATCGGAATAGTCCTTTGACAACTTGTCCTTTTCAGAACGGACCTTCAGAAGGGAATCCTCCAAGGAAGCCGTGGAAACAGAGGTGTCGGTCAGAACCATGGCCGTCTCCATCACCCTGATGACCGCAGCCAGATCCCTAGCCAACTCCTTTCGCCGGACATCAGCATCCTGGCTCAGGATGGCCTTCGCCTCGGGCGCCGACACCACAACAACACCTTCAGATTTGAAAAACTCCTGCTCTATATAGCAAGGGGCAGTAGATAGCTCTCAGGGCCACCCGGACTGCTGCCCCCCGCCAAGGTAGATCTGGCAAGAGCCCCGTCCAAACGCTTCCCTTTGAGGAGAGGGGAGGTAGAAGGAGGCGGGTTGTCTTATATTTGGATTGGAGAGGAGCGTTGAACGGGCGGTGGAGAAGTAGGCACCGAGCAAGTAGTGTTCGAGGTACCTGCCCCAGAGTCACCGGTCATTTCCTGAACACGAGGAGCCGCCTTCTTCTTTTTCTTGGGAACCCTGTCCGGGGCTCCTGCTTGGTTGGCCAGCTTGAGAACTCGGTCATGAGCAGAGGGCATAACACCTGCAAAACAAAAAAACACAAACGTCAGCTGGCAAAACACGAGACAAAGGAACATAGGAATAAAAAAACACCTACTCAATAATTCCATAGCCTCATCGTCCGTATCACACTCGAGCAGAGCCTTCGTGTTGATGAGACGAGGTTCCCAGATCGGCATCCCGACCTCATCGACATAAGGGACACCTTTGCGGTCGACGCAAACCGCCAAGTTAAAACTCTGCATGTACTCTGCCAGCGTCTTATAAGCTAGTATGTCCTCAACACCCAGACTCGAGAACTTCACCCGATAATGGCTGGTTGAAAGATCAAAATGGTCGGGCTTCCACCTCAATGGTATCCTCGACATAAGCTTCTCCTCCCCGTCCGCATCTCGCTTATAATAATAAAGCAAATGCAGGGAAAAACGGGTGATCGGCCTCACCACATACCATCTCCCTTTGAAGTGTCGGGCGGAATCCACGTACGTCTTGAATAACCTCACCGGCTGTTTAAAGGAAATCCAGCTGTGACGCCCTCGAAGACCTGACCGTTGCAGGTGAAAAATATGGAAGAAGAGGGGAAGAGTACACCCAATGCCGAGGAAACGGCAAACTAATTTATACGCCTGCATGAAAGCGATGGCATTGGGGTGCAACTGCGACGGCGCCAGCCAAAGCCACTTGAAGACCGACATTTGAAACGAGTTGAAGGGCAGCCTGACCCTCGCCTCTCGAAAAGCGAACTCGTACATGTCGAAGTGTTTCCCTGGGAAGCGATGACATATCCGGTCCGCCTCTTTAGGAGCACGACACTGCTAATTCTCAGACTCCTTGGGACCCAGATCTTCCACCTCGGCGTAGGCATGGATCGTCTCATCACAAAAATAAGATTCTTCTTCCAAGGGTTCGTCCGCAACCCAGGATAGGTCGTTTTGTCCAGAAGAGGAGACATGCTCAGTGCCCCCCCGGCACTTCCCTCATCGACATTTAAGCGCACGACCTCTTCTTCTACGGGCCGCGGTTCGGTGTCTTCTCCCCTGGCTTGAAGACGTCCGGTCGTACCTGAAACGCAGACAGAAAAAGTGAATTCGACATCGCATCAAATCCACCCTTCCACCGCAAGTCAAGTGAAAGGGCGTAAAACTAAAAACGCACGCCCCAAAACCTGACTACCGATCTAGAACCGAAGAAGGGGCGACCTTCGCGAGTGTGCGAGCAAGTGAAGTCCTGACCCGCGAAGTGACGCTGACGTAGACTCTACACCCACGGCCACCAGGCCCTCACTTAGGAAAATTCATACGCACATACCTGCCCGTGACATTCATGTGCGTATGAATTTTACGCCCGGGATATTCATACATTCATGAATTTTACGCCCGGGATATTCATACATTCATGAATTTTACGCCCGGGATATTCATACATTCATGAATTTTTCGCCCGTGGCATACTTAAAACGCCTGGTTCATTCAAACGAACATGAAATTTTTGCCCGGGATATCCTAACCCTACCGGAAATTTTCACACTTATAATCTAACAGACTGTTCCTAGACTAATTCTACCTACTTTACGCAAATAAATCATGCAATCCCTAGCTACCAGACGCAAAAACATAAAAAACAGAGGATTAGAGGTGGTACCTGACATAGTGGAAACAGAAAATGGAACGGTGGCGCGCGAGCAAGTACGGCGTTTCAGGTGGCGGAGACGGGCGGAGAAAGGATTTTTCTTCAGAGCTTCCGGTGAACGTCTGAGCGAAAAAGTTCAAATGAAATGGTTTTTCCCATTTATATAGGCATAAGCGCGTGGGCGGACACGCCAAGTCATCATTGCCTAGTGCCTACGCCGCTGTTTGCACAGTAAACGAAGTGACGTACCATTAATGCTGAGACACGTCAATCCATAGGAATCCTGAACGACGTCGGGCAACTGTACGTCCGCCCGACACTATGAAATGTCCTCGATTCTATGAGACGTCCTCGACTCTATGAAACGTCCTCGACTCTGTTAAACGTCACATGTCCGACGAAAACTGTTAAACGTCACACGCCCGACGAATAAGAATGCAACAGTTATATCTGTTAACATCATGCTCGACACAGCTATGCGCCCGCTGCTTTATCCAATGTGCTTGCGCCCGACTACATTACAACTCGTCGCTCCACCTCGGAGACTCGACTTGGGGGGCTCCTGTTCCAGAGTGGGCCTCAAGAATAAATTGGGCTACGACCCAACGTGTCGAGCAGAGGCCCATATGCTCGAGCAAAAACACCTAGCAGATGGGCAGAAACATCTAACGGTCGGGCATGCTTCTAGGACGGGCGAAAAGCAGAATCACCAGGTCACTCGCCACGTCACCCAATTGTCCCTCATTATCTCCTGAAAGATAGGGACAGTTGGACCAAGGACCAGACCTCTTAGCTATGTCTTCACGCTTCTCACGCATTCCTTGGCAGTTCTTCCTTGGGCCTAGCTGATCCAGCCCAAAGAAGGACCTTGGCCCAGCGCTGGGGGCTCACTATAAATACCCTTTTTCATTAAAGGGTCAGGTATGCTGATTCACTCTATAACTTACCTATTCTATTGTACCTCTACTCACTTAAGCATTGCAGTACCTTGCAGGTACACCCCCCCACTACTAGAAATACACGATTTATATGCGGATTTTCCTGCGGAAAAATATCAGCAGGTAAACCTGCGACATTAGCTGCGGATTTTTGATGTAAAATTTTTTTCCTGCGAAAAATAAAGTCGCGGCAAAGTTTGCAGGAATTCCTGAGAATTTACCTGCGACTTTGCATTTTATAATATTATTCTCATTTTCCTGCGGATTTTCCTGCTAGTTTATTCGTAGGAAATATAAAAACTCAAATCCCCAAAATGTCAGGAATTGCTGCGAATTTTGCTGCAACCTTTGCTGCGAGTTATTAATACTATTTTATTTTTGAATTTTTTTTATATTTTTAATAATTATATATTAAATTATAAAACATTACTTTGATATATTATAATTTCATATTAATTTTTATATTTCTATTTTTTCCTATATCAATTCTTTTATTATTTTTTATAGAAAATTTAATAATTTAAAAAAATTTCTTAGGATAAAATAAAATAAAAAATTAACTTATAATTCTTATATTTCTAAACAAACATATTTTAGGAAAAATAATAATATATATAGTATAAAAACAATCATATTTTAAAGAAAATTTGTTTATTTAATGTGAAAATAGAACATGCACGGACAGTTTAAAATAATTTTACGTTGTCAACCAATCACTATCATGTATTCAGCCATATCAGATTGTAAATTTTAAAATAATTGTATGGCATTAAAGACTGATGAATTCATATTGAATGATAGTGTAAAATTATTTTACACCGTCAATACATATCATTAAACTCTTCTTTAATATTTTAAAAAATAAATAAATTTATAGTACAATCATTCTAAATTATAATCCTATAACTTACTCCATTAAAATTTCCATCCAAATATTTGACCAATTATTCAAAATAAAAAATCAATAATATTTAATTAATTAAAAAATATAAATTTATGATATAATTGATAAAATTTTGTGATTTGATAGTGTCAATTTATAGATAGTCTAAAAAATTAAAAAAATATTTTTCGCAATTCCACGATGTTAATTTATAAAAAATTATTTATAAATTAACAATATTGAATAAAAAAATTATAAAAATTGAGAGATTTATTTTTTAGAAAAAGAAATAATTTATTAATCATAAATAATACACTTCGATTTTTTCCAAAAACTTATTCCTACTTATAAGTTCACACACACTTACACTCAAATTCACACACTCGCAGTCACTCTTTGGAATCACACAGATCTCATAAACAACGAAGAACTGTTGTGTGCGTGTGATACTTGTGATGACGGTGATTTCAATAGAGTTGAAGAAACCCTAATTGTTAGGGAAACAAAGTTGAAGGCGAAAATTGAAGATAAGAAGAGAGAAATACGGTTGTTGAATGAAGAAATTGGTTTTCAAAGGATAGAAAAAATGTCGGTTGAATTTAAACTCAAGAGGATGAAGGAACATATAGACGGAGGAGACATTGCTTGTACTGTTGCTGAAATGGGAAATGTTGGGGTTAATGTTGATTCAGGTACACTCATTCTATCTATTATGTTTACATTCTTAATCTTGCAATGTTACTTTTGTAATATTTACTTGTTTCCTCTACTAGTGAAATGGATGGTAATTCTTTGAATTCAGATAAACTATGGAATGGATGGTAATTAACTGAGTCATGCTTACTCTACTAGTGAAAACCACCTAGATATCGCACTCTAAATGTTTGATAAAATGCCTCTGTGTGTTTTTGATATTTTTTCTGTAATTCCTTTATTGCACTCTAAATGTTCGATAAAATGCCTCATGTTGTCATGTATTCACAATTTCATCACGAGGTATTTGCTTGTGAACATATGCTTGTCCTCTTTTTTGGTAAGGTTTTAAACAAAGGATTTTCCATAACCTGATTTGGGTGGCTCTAGACCTAAGTTGCCTTACTTGTATCTACATGTCTATGCTAATACTATACCCATGTACTGAACATATGTGTCTTGTTAAAGACTACGATATATCCAGTAACATGATATGTCTGGATGAGGATGTCAAACCTTTTGCTCTAATAACTTTCGTTCATTCAACAGCTCACGAAGACTTGAAGTTAGTAGAGTGGAACTGCTTCTCAAGGTTGGAACATTCTGTGTGGCAGTTGGCGCCCTTTAGCAGGTACATTTTTTAGGTGGTTCTTTGACAAAGTATGTGCAGTTGGTTGTATAAACCCACCCATAATTTTATAATTTTACGTGATAAATAATAGTGTGTAAATAATTGTTAATACATTTTATAATTTTTTTAATGAGTGCTCAAACATAATGATAGTTTTAAGTAGTAAAATAAGGTAGATAATAGAACGTAAAAAAAGTTGGTTAATATATTTCATAATTTAATGTTGAAGTGGTTAGTGCTATGTATTTTATTGATCAACTAAATAATGAAATTGGTGAATCAAATTGAGTAAAATAAGTGATTAATAATGTATACTTTTATGGTTAATATTCACAAACCCACCCATAATTTTAACCAAACTTAATTTAAACATTCACACTCTAGTCTACATTAAGAATTAGAGGTTTCATATTTATTGATTGGTTTGTTTCTTTTGTAATGAATTAGGGGTTTCTTGTAGAAGGGTTGCAGAAGACTTCAGCTGGTTTGGATACTGTATGTTTGCACTTAATTTCTTAGTCAATTTTATTGTTACTAGTTTATTGCTACTACTATTACACTATTATAGTTACTACCAACCCAAGAGCACAATGAATGATTGAGTTGTATGTTGAAATGGGTGAAATTACTTTGTAAAATGTTGTATGTGTTTCATATTGATAGAATTGGATTACAGGAAAATTTGATTTGACTTTGTGTTGATTTTGATTTTAGATTGCAGTGAGAGCATGAACTGTTTTTCGTTGTTGTTTTCCTCAGTAAAAATGAAAATGGAGGCATTTGCATCAGAGTATAGTATATTGTATATGTAATTTTGAGATTGCTATGATTTTGTTGTAAGTTTCGAGAAAACACAGTGGAACTGGTATTGGTTTAAGCATAAAAAGTGTTGTGTTGTGTTTTTTGCAGTCGGGACTGTCGCTCCCGATAAATGGGAAATGGCCCAAATAAAGGTACAGACGCGAACGGTCGGCGAAAGAGGGTGTGAGAACACACAGGAGTGAACTCAGAGGAGATGAAAAGAGTCGCCAGCTAGGCATTTTTATCCCGGAGGAAAGGTAATGCTGCATAGACCTAGAAAAAGATGGATAAGACGGTTGCGAACCAGAGAGACTGAGAAAGGGGGTTGGTTACAACCAGGTAAGGTATTAGCACCCTGATTGTCCGTCGTACTCGACGGGATCCACGCTTAAAAGATTTGTGTTTTAAAGGGGTAGTGTCAGTGCAATTTGTGTGTCATAGCTGGAAAAGGATGTACAGGTGTCAGTGTAAGAGAAAAGTGAAGTGTATAAGTGAAGTGTCAGTGTAAGAACAGGAGTGAAAGGCTCATGAATATGAGGCTTAAAGAATAAAGCTGAAAGGAGGGGGGATATACAGAGACTTTTGTTCGATAACTGTTAAGTTATGCCTACGTATCCTCTCGTGCAATGAGGAAGTCAGAACACCGTAGTTCGACCCAAAGAGACTGAAAGATGAATTGACTGATGAACTGCTTACTAGTCTATGCTCAAGTGTATGACCCATCTGGCTCAGGTGCAAACTGTCTTGCATTAGACGGAAGAAGCAAGTTCTCGTTTGTGAGTGAATGAGGTGAGAAAAGAATCCCGAAGGAGACGATTATTGTTTGTTTTTGTGTTTTCAGTCTTTTATTGCTTTTTGAAGTTTGTCATAAGTTAATGAGCTTAAGCCTAAACCAATGGTTTTAGTAAACTCATCACATCCTCCCTCTGATTAGGGGTAATGAGAATACCTTAAGTGTGAAGTCAGCTTCTCACACTTAATCACCTTTGATGTAGGATTAAGATCATTAACCTACTTGTGATTATTTAGATGTTTTTGTGATTTTTGTTTAGTGTTGAGTAATGAGATTAAGCCATAATCAGGTATTAAACAGACTCATTACACCATCCTAATAGAAGGATAACAGATGAGAATGTTTAAGCTGAGGAAGACTCCTCAACTTAATCCATGATTAGGGATTAAACTCATGACAAAACAAGCCTTTGGTTAAGTGGATTTTAATTAATGATATGATGATGAAGTGATTTTTTAGGATTTGTAAGACAACTTGAGGGGGACTTGTCCATTAACACTAGGGTTAGTCCTTCTTAACCAATTAAGGAAGAATTAGAACCCTAATGTAAGGCCCAAGTTACAAGTGTGAAGTCTTGATGATTATTAATGTGGATTGATTAAAGGAGTTAAACACATTAAGGGTTTGACACTTAGGATTAAAGTTATACACTCCATCCTAATAGAAGGATGCAGGCATAAACTTAATCACAAAGCCTTAAAACCTTTAGGGTTTAGTCCCTGATTATGGGATGAGAAGAGAAGACTCAATTAGACACAAAGGCAAAAACTAGGTGGGGGACTAATCAAAACCCTAATCATTGTCATGCTTGGTTGTTCCTAAGGTTTGTGAGGTTTACAAGAGAAGTCTTCAATGGAACCACCAGGAAGCAGATGAAAGGATCAGGAGAAGCAAAGTAACTTGCTTCATTCAAGAAGTCAAGTCACTTGAAGAAAGAAAGTAAGAAGAAGAAGAATGAGCAAGCTCAATCTCAAACACATAACAAAATGCAGCATGGATGCAAGAGAGAGAAGAAAAGAAGTTATGAGAAGTGAAGGCAAATTCACTTCTCAAAGTCACTTACCACCTGAAAAGTTAGAAAGGAAAGTGCAATGCAATGCAAGATGAAATGAAATAGCATGATGAGAGACAAAACCAGAAGCACATACATGATGTTAATGATACTATGAGATGCTACAAACATGAAACAACACATGGGGATGATCGTACAAGCTTATGGATGCAAATGAAACAAGTTAAGAAGCATGAACATTCATGAAAAGTTATGAGATGCAAATGGCATACAACATGGCAAATACATGATGCAATGATCAAACATGCTTTCAATATGTCTTAATATGTCAAATGAATCAAAAGAATGCATAAAATGCTATGGCAAGTCAAAGTATGAATGCAAATGCAAGATGGATGCATATGGAAGCCCAAATTAGGGTTTATGATCAAAGCATCAAACATAACCCAAAATCAGAAGCAAACATCAATATAAAAAATTGAAAATGCACTCAAAGGATCCCTAATCCTATACTAATTCACTGCCCAAAGGAGAAGTTCCAACTCTTAACCTAATAAAAGTTATGATGTTCCTAAGTTTTCTAGGGTTTTAGGGTTTCTTAACAAGAAAAATGCCAATCAAATGGAAAAGGCAAGATCAATTCATGACCATTTAATCTCACAAACTACATGACATGCTAAACACAATGCAAAAAGAATCAAAGTCCAACTCTTTATGGTTAGGCAGAAGTGATTTTTGGAAGTTTGGATCAAAATAATGCATCAAAATGATTTTAATTCCATGAAAAATTTTCAAAATGCATCAAGATCAAAAAAGAAATTTGGTTTAAGGGTTGGACAATGTTTCTAAATGTTTTTAAATGTTTCATGAATTTTTTGGTGATTTTTAAATACCTAAAAGTATTTTTAATTAATTAATTCTCATTAATTAATTAAAAATAAACCTTTAAATATTTAAAAATACTTTTAAAATGCAAAAAATAAAAATAAAAATATTTTTGTGTTCTGAAATTAAATAATAACTTGTATAAAAAATTTCAGAATTTTTAAATTGGTTTTGCTATTTTAAATAAAATGGAGAAATTAAATGAATAAAAGGGAAAATAAAAATTGAATTTAATCTGAAAATAGAAAAGTAATCAGATCCAAAGGCCCTCATTTAAACTTGTTGCGCGCGCGTTTGACCTGGCGCCATATCCAAGGGCCAGCATTCAAACCTGGCTAATTAATGATTAAGCCCTAATGACAACCCTAATGACTTTCAGGCGACCGGAACACTGTTCCGGTCGTCTTCTCCGATCACCCAAAACTTCAAACTCTCTTTACACGCATCTAAAACGAAATCTAATTAAACAGAAATGATCCCCACTTAAAAACGAATCAAAACCCCCATTCAAACAACATTTATCATTCCTAAACAATGAGAATCGAATCAAACTAGTTTTAGGGCAAAAAGTTTCAGAACAAGATTAAACTCTCATCTCTTCACCATTTTCAAAACCAACAACATATTCATGATCAGGGAAGCATGTAGAAGCTATTAAGAACTTAAAAATCCATTTCTGGAAAAAAAGTTCATGAAGCTACCTGAGTTTGAAGCTTTTCAGTCTGCAACTTTCTGGCCTTCCCTTTTGTGCAAAACCACTCCTGGGACCTCCCTGATGAAGCTTTGATGATTGAAAAGAGTTTGTGTTGGCTGGTTTGGAAGTTTGAACAAGTTCTGTTCAAGCTCAGGTGAGAATCGTGTTTATGATTCAGGCAGTTTAGGGCAAGGATGAGGGGTGCTTTCTGACCAGGATGATGAGTTGAGTTGATCTATGAAGTTTGTTTAAGTGTTTGTGGCTTGTATGCTGAGTTTCGAAAGCTTTTGCTTTTGGGAGTGAAAATGAGAATGTGATGCTTGGGCTTGTTTCAGGCTGGCTGGTTATGTGCTTTGGCTAGCAATTTGTTTGTATAAACAATTGCTATTGGTCAGAAGATGTGACATGCCCTTTTGTGATAGGTATGGCTACCTTTGCAAATTGTCAACTTTTTGTGTAAGAGAAACATGGGTCATGTTCTAGCCAAGTACAAGGGGTGTGGGCTGCGCAGCATGGTGAGGGAAAAGGCTAGGGTTGATCAGCAAAGTAGCTAGCAAGTGGATGAAAGGTTATGATGGCTTTTGCAACTTGGTTTGCCTTTGGTTCTTCATAAAAAAGTCTTGTTTCACAAGCCATAAAACATGTGATCCCTTGGCCCATTCTGATTTTTAGGACTTGTGTGATCATGTGGTGAGGTTTAGAAATGCATTTGGTAGTTTAATTGGCCTTGAGAAATGAATTTGCAACCTTGCCTCTTTGGTGCATGACTTGAAATTTAGTGATTTTTGCCAACTTTGACAATCCATAACTTTTGATCCAAAATGAATTAGGTCATGTTCTTGTACTTTTTGAAAAGGGAAAGATCTATTCTACAACTTTCATGACCAAATTTTTTCCATTTGAAGCTTTCTTGAATCAAAAAGTAAGGGTTGAAAAAGTTGCATAAAATGACATTTTCATGAAAAGTCAAACTTGCCCAAAAAGTCAACTTTGCAAAAACTTGAAATTCTTGAATTTTGTAAACTTACAACTCCTTCCATGATCAAATAAAGATCATATACAATCAAAATGATGAAGAATGCCCTTTGGTTGGGTCATTGGGGGCCTCAGATGTCCTGATTTTGCACTGCCTTGTCCAGAAAGTCAACCTTTGATCAGATGACCTCCCCATGGAATTTCTTCATGAAAATTGATATGCATACTCCTTATACCATATAGAGACCAATAGAAACAAGAATGACCAAAAAATTTGGAGTTATGGCCTCTGAAACCAAAACCCTAATTTTAGGTCATCTGTGCAGTCAAGCCTGGCTCTGCTTCCATACCAATCCCAGTTCTTGTGATTCTTTGGCATTCTTGACTTTGAGAGGATATAATATGATACTTGAACACATGTAGACCCCTTTGAAGTGATTTTTGACCTTTGGAGTGGCTCAAGAAGCTCTTGGATTGCTCAAATCACAAACCCTAGATGCAGATGACTTAGCAACAATGCAGTGAATCACAAATGTGATATGAGGTGCTATGATGGAACTTATGCATATGAAAATATCACAAGCCATGGTGTGAATGGGTGAGGGCAAATTTGGGGTGTTTACAGCTTCCCCTATTCAAACATGAGTTAGCTATGCAGGATGTAAGCAACGGCTTATCAGGCAAACAAGATAACTTGTGGTTGAATACCAAACACAGTCCAAAATTTGCACTCACGGAATGAAGAAGAAAAGGGATATAGATTGTAAAAGTAAATAAAGTATATTGTAAAGTGTGGGCGACGGAGGACGACCGTCGAGCAGAGGACGACTGCTGGGTAAAGAGCAATGACGGGGACGGCCGACATGCTGGGAAAGGTGCGGAAAATAAAGCAATGACGGGGACGACCGACATGCTGGGGATAAAAGAATTATGATGGGGACGGCCATCAAGATAAAGTAAAGTAACCAACGATGGGGACGGCCATCGGGCTAAAAAAGAAGGAAAAGGGACCACGACGGGGACGGCCATCGGGTTAAAGAATAAATGAAATAAACAGATGATGAGGTACGGTCATCAAAGGTGAAGGACGATCACCTAGCAGGGGACGGTTGCTCTGTTGGGTTAAGATGAGGGACGGTCATCTAAGGTGGAGGACGACCACCTGGCAGGGTACGGCTGCCGAAAATATCGCGGCATAGGACGAATGCCGGATAAAAGGTCAACGATGGGGACGGCCATCGGACGAGCATGATGAAGGACGATCATCAAGAGGTGGAGGACGACCACCTAGCAGGGAACGGCTGCTCTCAAGGTTTGTATTGACATAGGACGAAATGTCAGATAACCAAAATCAACAATGGGGACGGCCATTGGATAAAATGATGAAGGACGATCATCAAAAGGTGGAGGACGACCACCTAGCAGGGGACGGCTGCTAAATATCACGACATGGGACGAATGTCGGAAAAAAAACAACGATGGGGACGGCCATCGGATGAGCATGATGGAGGACGACCATCAAGAGGTGGAGGACGACCACCTAGCAGGGTACGGCTGCTCTCAAGGTTTATCATGACATAGGGCGAATGTCAGATAAAAGAAAATTGCTTTGTTGGCGATCTACTGGGGAATAGTAAACACGGACGAGTGTTTATATCCAAGAAACAAAATGCATAAGCGTTTTGACGATGTGTATAGATTTAAAGATGCGGACGAGCATCCTTACGACTACGATACGGACGAGTATCGGGTAGAAACAAATACTGACACGTGTTCGGAGATGATGATACAGACGAGTATCAACTGGTTAACAAGGAACACGGACGAGTGTTGAATCTGAGGGGACTCTTCTGGGGAATAGTAGACACAGACGAGTATCTATATTCAAGAAGACAAGAGTTTGACACAGTGTTTGGATTAAAGATGCGGACGAGCATCCTTAAGACTATGATACGGACGAGTATCAGGCAGAAACAAACGCTTGACGCATGTTCTGAGATGATGATACGGACGAGTGCCAACTGGTTAACAAAGAACACGGACTAGTGTTGAATCTGCGGGGATATAAGTGCTAGTACAAGATACGGACGAGTACCTGTATAAGTGTGAGTGGTGTATAGATGAGTGTTTAACTGCTGGGGAGAGTGATGCGGACGAGCATCAAAAGGGAGAAAAGTATAGTATAAACAAGTATCTGATGTACAAAGTGTTTATGGACGGGTGTCAAGGAAATGTATATAAGTATTTGTGAGTGCAAAGAGGACGTCTTTGGCTTTCTGCTGGGGTTATGACACAGACGGGTGTCAAAAAGTATCTGTAATATGAGTGTTATTGTTTGTACAGAGGATTCAGGCGATTTTACTGGGGAGTATACGGACGGGTGCCAAAGAGAGTATATACCGGTGTCTGTGAATGTGAGGCAACTGATTTTGCTGGAGAATCTCCGCTGGGGATTTTGGGAGGGAGTTTTCTGTATATTGATGGATCGTTATTTACAAGTGTTTGATTCAAAACATGACTTATGATTATGCAATATGTTGGATTTTTGCCGTAATGCTCTGTATTAGACGGAATGCTACGCTTTGTGGGTGAATATGATGCGAATGCCATGATTACGCAAAGATACCGATCCGGGATTCGGATCCTGATGCTACGAAAATCTCTGGCCGTTCTGCTTAAAAAGGACATCCCAGCTGGGGATGAGATCACTGGTAGATCTGACGAGATGTGATGATATCTGCTTGGGGATATGGGTCAATGATAGACCTATCTCGGTAATGAGGGGACCCAACTGGGGTTTGTAGAAGCTTTCGTCACTCTGTTGTGATTCTTTCACGCGTTGCCCTTCTGGATAGAGGCTGAAGCTTTGTGGGAAATAGTTCCCTGACTGTTGTACTCAGCTGAGGGTGAAATGGCAACTCGGCTGGGGAGAAATATCACTGAAAGATCTACTTAGAGATTTTGTTGAGGAGGGTTCTCGACTCAGCCGGGGACATGGGCGCCCTCTGGTACCGCCTTGTGGGAGAAGTGATGTCTGGCAACTCTGATGGGGATGAGTGATAAGTGGCAACTCAGCTGGGGAGAAGACACTTTGGGTACTAAGGCTGAGTGTCGATTTGTCAGCTTGCTGGAGTGAAGCTTTCATGCCCCAAGTTGCATTCTGGATACCTGCAATCCTGCAAAGATAGGGAAACGTGCAAGTAATCCCGAGGTATCCTTTACTGGATTCCGTCATAGGAGTTTAGACACCTCTGAGAGTAAGTACATTTCCTGCAAGCATGTGACTTTTATTACATTTTTTGAAGATAAGCATCTGTATTTATGCAATCAGTTTTTCTTTAAGATATCAGACATTTTTTGCAAATAAAATGTACAAGACGAAACATGACTGAAAATCTGCTTTTATTAATTCATGTGCCCTGAATTGGCGGTGTACAGTCAAAGAAACAAATCTCCTAAGACGAGGAGATTGTTACAAATTGAGAAACAAAATGCTGGCAATGTTGACGACGCTTTAAGGAGCTCCCCTTTGCTATGACTCGTATGACATTTGACGTTCTTCTCGCCTTGCTTTCTGAAGAGGGCTGATTCTGAAAGAAGCTTGATCCTTTCGAAGCTTATCAAGTTGTAAGCGATACAGGCGAATTCAGAATGCAGTGGTTCGCTTATTCCCTTATTTTGCATGGATCGCCCTTTCGGGTTTTCAATCCATCGGGATACCCATTTTTGCCTGAGTTGTCCAATGCGGCTTTTCAACTCAGCGGGTGTACATTTTTTGTTTATTTTCCCTTATTTTTGCCCGAGTCTTTTATTATGTTTCTAACTCGCCGGGATGCCCTATTTTTGCCTGGACTTACATTCTGTTTTTATGTCCAGCGGGTCATTTTATGCGAAGTATTTTTTAACTGCATCTGAATTCACAGGGGACGGGAAATCTTCACCATCCATAGTGCTGAGCATCAGTGCTCCACCAGAGAAAACTTTCTTTACCACGAATGGTCCTTCATAGTTCGGGGTCCACTTGCCCCTGTGGTCTGTATGAGGAGGGAGGATTCTCTTCAGCACAAGATCTCCTACTTGGTACTCTCGGTGCCTGACTTTCTGATCGAAGGCCTTCTTCATTCTTTTCTGATACAACTGCCCATGACAGATTGCAGCCAATCTCTTCTCTTCAATCAGACTCAGTTGCTCATATCGGGACCGAACCCATTCTGCTTCGTTCAGCTTAACATCCATCAATACTCGTAGAGAGGGTAATTCAACTTCGACAGGTAGGACTGCTTCCATACCATACACCAGTTGATACGGTGTTGCCCCAGTGGATGTTCTGATCGACGTGCGGTACCCATGCAAGGCAAACGGTAGCATTTCATGCCAGTCTTTGTAAGTGACTACCATCTTCTGCACAATCTTCTTGATATTTTTATTAGCTGCCTCTACAGCGCCGTTCATCTTTGGCCTGTAAGGAGAAGAATTGTGATGTTGAATCTTGAAGTCCCGGCATAACTCTGCCATCATTTTGTTGTTCAAGTTGGAACCATTATCAGTAATGATTCGCTCAGGAACTCCGTATCGACAGATGATATCTCTCTTCAGAAATCTGGCTACCACTTGTCTTGTAACATTTGCAAAGGAGGCTGCTTCGACCCACTTGGTGAAATAGTCAATAGCAACCAGGATGAATCTGTGGCCATTCGAAGCAGTCGGTTCAATCTTGCCAATCATGTCAATGCCCCACATAGCAAAGGGCCAAGGTGAAGACATCACATTCAAGGGATTGGGAGACACATGCACCTTATCTGCATAGATCTAGCATTTATGGCATTTTCTAGCGTAGGCACAACAGTCAGCATCCATTGTGATCCAGTAATAGCCTGACCTTAACAACTTCTTAGCCATGGCATGCCCTCCCGCATGGGTACCAAAGGATCCTTCGTGCACTTCATGCATTAACAAGTCTGCTTCCGTCTTATCAACGCATCTGAGGAGTATTATATCACAGTTTCTTTTGTACAGGGAACCATCGGTGTTCAGGAAGAAACTACCAGCAAGCCTTCTCAAAGTCTTCTTATCATTGGAAGATGCCCCAGGTGGGTATGCTTGATCCTCTAAGAAGCACTTAATGTCATGGAACCAAGGCTTATCATCTTTGACAATGTCTGCTGCGAATATATATGCTGGTCTGTCAAGTCTGGACACTGAGATTTGCGGCACAAAGTTGGCAGTCTGAACTTTGATCATGGACGAAATGGTAGCCAGAGCATCTGCAAACTGATTCTCGTCCCAAGGGATATACTCAAGCTTGACTGTTGTAAAGAAAGTCAATAATCTCCTTGTATAATCCCTATAAGGTATCAGATGATCCTGGTGGGTGTACCATTTGCCGTTGGTTTGATTGATTACCAGAGCTGAATCTCCGAATACAGTCAATGTCTTGATCCTGAGGTCAATGGCTTCCTCAAGACCCATAATGCAAGCTTCGTATTCAGCTTCGTTGTTAGTGCAGTTGAAAGTGAGTTTTGCCGAGAAAGGCATGTGAACTCCTTTAGGTGTAATGAGTACTGCACCAACACCACGACCATTCATATTAACAGCCCCATCAAACATCATAGTCCATTTTTCTTCCGGGTCAGGCCCTTCAGTGTGAACAGGCTCTTCATGATCTTTTGATTTTATGAACATGATGTCTTCATCAGGGAAGTCAAATCTCATAGGCTGGTAATCATCAATGGGTTGCTCAGCAAGATATTCAGACAATACACTGCCTTTGATGGCCTTCTGAGAAGTGTACTAAATGTCATATTCTGTAAGGATCATTTGCCATCTTGCAACCCGTCCGGTGAGTGCTGGCTTCTCAAATATGTACTTAACTGGGTCCATCTTTGAGATCAATAAAGTAGTGTGGGTCAACATATACTGTCTCAGTCGGCGAGCAGCCCACGCTAAAGCACAGCAAGTTTTCTCGAGCAGTGAATAACGTTGTTCACAGTCGGTAAACTTTTTGCTTAGGTAGTATATTGCATACTCTTTTCGACCAGACTCGTCATGCTGGCCCAGCACACACCCCATTGACTCTTCTAATACTGTCAAGTACATTATCAGAGGTCTTCCTTCGACTGGAGGCATAAGGATTGGAGGTTCTTGCAAATACTCCTTGATCTTGTCAAAAGCCTTCTGGCAATCTTCGTTCCACCTGACCGTTTGTTCTTTTCTCAACAGCTTGAACAAGGGCTCACAGGTTGCTGTAAGGTGTGATATGAACCTTGAGATGTAGTTTAATCTACCTAAGAACCCTCGAACTTCTTTCTCATATTTTGGTGCAGGCATCTCTTGAATAGCTTTGACTTTATCAGGGTCAACTTCAATCCCTTTTTCACTTACGATAAATCCCAGCAGCTTACCAGATCGCACCCCGAATGTGCACTTGTTGGGGTTCAACTTCAGTTGGTACTTCCTCAGACGCTTGAACAACTTTAGTAGATTTACCAGATGGTCTTCTTCCGTAAGGGACTTGGCAATCATGTCATCCACGTAACATTTGATTTCTTTATGGATCATATCGTGGAATAATGTCACCATAGCCCGTTGATATGTCGCACCAGCATTCTTCAGTCCAAATGGAATTACCTTGTAACAGAATGTGCCCCAGGGTGTGATGAAGGTTGTCTTCTCCATGTCTTCAGGTGACATTTTAATCTGATTGTATCCTGAAAATCCATCCATGAAGGAGTATACCGAGAACTGAGCCGTATTATCCACCAATACATCAATGTGAGGTAAAGGGAAGTCATCTTTCGGGCTGGCTCTGTTCAGATCCCGGTAGTCAACACACATTCTTATTTTGCCGTCTTTCTTAGGCACAGGTACTATGTTAGCAACCCACGGTGGATAGCTAGTTACGGCAAGGAACCCGGCGTCCCATTGCTTTTGTACCTCTTCCTTGATTTTCATTGCCATGTCTGGGCGAGTACGGCGCAGTTTCTGTTTAACCGGTGGGCATTCTTCTCTTAAAGGCAGCTTGTGCACAACAATGTCGGTGTCCAACCCTGGCATATCTTGATAGGACCAAGCAAACACGTCCACATATTCTTGAAGCAGGTCAATCAGTTGTCTCTTCACTGAGTCTTGTAAGCAGGCCCCGATTTTAACCTCTTTCACGTCCTCATCTGTACCAAGATTAATTGTCTCTACCTCCTCCTGATGAGGAGTGATAACCTTTTCCTCTTGTCTCAACAACCTGGCTAGCTCTTCAGGAAGCTCATACTCTTCTTCAACCCCTTCATCAGCTTGATTGATTGGATTGTCAAAGTCATACGAAGTCATAGCCGTGCTGTTGTCGGTGCTGTCTGGAAGGCATTCTCTGCAAGGGTTCAGTTTGTTCATTTTAGTGATTTAATTTTAATCTTGTTTAGAAAAGTGAAATAAAGTTGTCATTTTGAAAACACTGCCATTTATTTTTTGTACAAAAAGAAAAATGGAAAAACAGTGAGCGGAAAAGAAAAAGACTCATTTGCAAAAGATGTCTGATATTTCATTGATTAATCTTGTTGCACAAAAATTACAGATGGCCCGATTACAAAATGAGTCTTGTCATCTTGGGAAAGATGCAAGACTTTGATGCATTCTATAAAAATACAGGAAATAATAATTACTCTGCATGAGTAACTCTTATAATTTCCTGGGAAGACCAGTTCGAGATACTGCTCCCCGGGATCTTTGGACGAATCCAACTCTCCAGGTTGCGGTCGCCTTCATCCTCGTCTTCCAAATTGTTGACAGCATCAGGGGTAAGCATTCCCCCACTAACAAAGTTGGGCTCCTTAGCAGCCTCTTCTTGATCTTGTTGAGTTGGTTTGTAACCCAACACAAATCTATCCTCTTTCTTCTCCACAGGTAACAATTTGCCCCAGCCTTGGGCAGTTCCTTCTTCAACAACCTTTCGGGCTTGTTGATAAGATGTCATTGAGGTTCCAGGTACAGTTGTAACACGGTGGGAGAACTGACTTTAAGTTATGTTGCGGATAGCAAGAGTCGCCACCGACTTTTATTTTATCCAAAAGGAAAGGGTATAAAAGAACAGGAAAAACCTTAAAAGATTTTTTTGGGTCCGGGGGGTAGGTTATGTAAAGGGAAGGTGTTAGCACCCTTTACATCCATGGTTATCCATGGGCTCTTAGTTACTTAGCTCACTTTTGAATTGTTTTTGAAAGTGTAGTGTGTGAATAGAAAAATTTTCAGAATAGTTAATAATGATCCATGTACGGATGCGTAAAAACTTGTTTTTGAAAATTTGTTTGAAATTTGTTAAGTGTGAAAAGTTTTTGAAGTGAGCAAGTACATAAGAGGAACCTACCCTAAAGTTTTAAGTCTTTCTTGTTCTTTATCCTTTAATTGGTAAGACTATCCCTACTATTAAGGAGTAGGTAGTCATTACCTTGGATGTAAGGGACATGAGAGGGACATTTATTTTTGAAGGCAACTGTGGGGTGTAATAAGCATAAAGGAGGGACTATCATCATTATTCGAAGGGACTTGATTCGTAAAGGCAACCATGAGGGACTTGATGATTTTTCTTTTTTAAGGGACTTGCTTTATACAACCCACTTGACCTTATGATTTAGGCAACTTGAGGGATAACCTTAGAAATGTGAGATGGCGATTAAAAATCGACTTACGTGTGTGAGTGTTCAATATTATTTATCTTATGATTAAAGTGATCTAGATTAATTTTAAATAGAATACATGTTTTGCACTCCCTAATTTACTAACCATAGCAATAATAAAAATATTTACAAAATTACACCAAGGAAGCAATTACATAATTATAAGCAAAATAAAATAAATAGCAAAAATAATTAGCAAGATATAAATAAATAAACAATAAATAAATAGGGGTTAGTGATAATAATAATTAAAAAATAAGGTTAGTAGAAATATTAAGAATAAATAAAGTTAGTGAAATTAATTAAATTTAGTGAAATAATAATAATAAGAAAATAGACAAGGTTAGATAAATAATAAGATAAAAATTTAATATAATAATAAGCAAAAAAAAATAAGAATATGGTTAGCAACAATAATTAATAGAAATAAATAGAAAAATATTATAATGACATGATTAGAATAATAAACACAAAATTGGATTTTTAATATATAAGTATTTATTTAGAAACATGAATAATTAAATAATTACTATAATATAAAATTTTTAAACATAATATAATTATAAATTTTAATAATTTACAAATTTAATTAAAAAAAATATTTACACATTGTATGAAGAAAAATAAATTTTAAGTATCATATTCACAAAAATAATCATATTTACAAAATTTACAAGAATCATATTAAATAAATAAATATACATAATAATTACATTAAGAATTAGAAAATAAAATTATTTAGAAAAAATAGAATTAAGTTTTATTTTAGAAAATATTTTAGGGTTTGTTTAGAAAATTAGGGTTTTGGAAAAATAGGGTTTAATGTATATAAAAAAAATATTAAGACTTAATTTACAATAATAATCTACTAATTAAATAAACATGCATAAAAAAAATATAAAGAAAACTATAAATTAATTTGGATTTTTGAGAAAATAATATATATATATATATATATATATATATATATATATATATATATATATATATATATATATGTGTGTGTGTGTGTTGTTTAGAAATTTATTTGAATTTACTTATGAAAATAATGAATAATATAAAAAAAAAAAATCAAAAAAAATCAGGACCTGGGATTTGAACCCAGGTCCTTTACCTGGATGATGAGAAGGACAACCACTAGGCCACGCTGCATATGCTGCAAGAGGAATGAACTCCCTTTGCTTTTGTGCCTTCAAAACAACAAATCAAAAAAATAATGGAAAAAACCAAAAGGCCTGGGGGAGGAATCGAACCCAGGACCTTTCAAGTTTCACACAAATACGTTGCCAGTCCAGCTAGATGAGCGCGTCTGGTTACCATCTCACTACGAATCATAATATATTAAGAATAACAATTATACATGAAAAAACAAGAAAAAGGATGAAGTCAGGATTCGAACCCCTGACCATAGGCAATACATGCGCGTATCATACCACTGGGCTACCAGCCTGCGTGTGTCAACATAATAATCATAATAATATAAAAAATAAAACCAAATTTTGAATTTGAACTTTGGCACCAGGGAATCGTCTTCAACCTTGGAATTTCGCAGGTTTTCCTGCGAAAATTCCTGCGAATTTATTTACGAATCTTCTTGTACATTTTTTTCGCAGGAAACCAAAACTTTTGAGTACCTACAAAATACGTACCAATCGTTCCAATTGATCATACAAATGATTTACCCAGGTCCTATACGATTCAAATACCTCAATCAAAACCATTTATATAATCTTAATCAAGAAGCCCCAAAAATTTGACCGAAACCCTAATCATGGTCGCGGGTTGTATAGGTCATGAAGCTTCAATCCAATTGCCCAGAAAGCATCCATGTATCATTATAAACACAAATATATCATTAGATTTCATTATTATTGCATAATTAGTTCAAACCGAAAAAATTTGAAAGAAGATTAAAATGCATTCGGGTTGGACAATATGATGTGTATGGAATGAATATGAGGGATGGTTTTGCTTCATGGATGATCAAGGAACATCTCTATGCTCTTAGTTTACCTTCTAGAGCCCTGGAAGATGGAATCCGGATTTCACTTTTTGCTTGAATTTTGAGGTTTTGAAGCTTACCTTTGGCTGCTGGAATTCGTCCCCAGGGTTATGTTTATGCTAAGTACTTATATGTGAGTGAATTAGGTTAAGAAAACTCATTGGTTGTGTGGAGATTTGATCCAAAAAAGATTGAAAAAGATTGAACTTTGAATTTCAAATATTTGCTCATGAAATCTTACTATCTTTGGATAAATCACACGATTTCTTTCTCTTTCACCTTCAATCATCAATTAAGACTTTCTAGAAGCATTATCTTCCTCCAAAAATAGATTTTCATATTTTATATTTATTTAAAATGACTTTTATGAATTAAATCAAAAATAAATAAAAATAAAATAATAAAAATTCTGAATTTTGGTCATTTGGGTCGTGCATGATGATATGATGTGGATTGGATCACAATTTAGCAAGCCCATTTGGAAGGAATTGGTTCTAGACCCCCATTTTCAATATAAACCATCACAAAATTTCCCAACTTTGCAAGGGCATATCTCCCTCAATTTTAAAGGTATGAGGGTGTTCTTGGACATTTTGGAAATCTTGAAGAGTCCTCTAAACAACCCCATTGGTTTCAGGTCCATATCATTTACCAATCTCAAGTTATGCCCTTTTGAAGTTGTTGACTTTTTGTTGACTTTTGAAATGACCTATAATGTCTTAGCTCATATCTTCCAAATGAAGCATTTTTGGGATTAACTTGCAACATCAAAGTTGTAGAGAATTCAATTTTCTTAAAAATGAGCTTTGGATGGAGACTTGGTGATGAAGTATGTGAAAGTTATGGCTGGTCAAAATTCAGTTGACTTTTACTGAGGAAACCCTAATTTAGAAACTCCTGATTATTGATGATCTGGAATCTCCTTGATGAATCATGATCAACCCTTGATCAAATGATGAATTTTACTTCATATACTTGATGTTGGCAAAAAATCATGAAGTTTGACTTTGGTTTGACCACAGTTGACCTCAGTTTGACTTTTTAACTGCATTGACTGATTTTGACTTATCTGATCATCTGACTGAGCAGACTTTTGAGAAAAGTCTTGAAACTTGTCATGGGGGTTCTTATACACATATAAGATGCTATGAAGCTCACTTGAGGTATTGGAAGTCCATTTAGCCTGATTAAAGTCAAAACCCTAGTTTTGGATGCACTACTTAGGAGGTGCATTGTCTGAGGGGATTGCCAACTCTTTTGACCAATTGTGAACTTTGTGAACCTTGTGAACCACCATAAAATGTCTTGTGAACCTCATGGGAGGTATTGTGAACCTTGTGAACCTTGTGAACCTCATGAAGTGACTTTGTAGACCTTATGAACCTCAGGAGAGCTTTGTAATCATTGTGAATCTTGTGAACCTTGTGAACCTTCAAGAAGTGACTTGTAGACTTCATGAACTTCATGAAAGGTCTTGAAGATGTTGAGAAGCTTGTGAACCTTGTGAACCTTCATAAAGTAACTTGTAGACTTCATGAACCTCATGAAAGGTGTTGAAAGCATTATGGAACTTGTGAACCTTGTGAACCTTCAAGAAGTAACTTGTAGACTTCATGAACCTCATGAAAGGTGTTGAAAGCATTATGGAACTTGTGAACCTTGTGAACCTTCAAGAAGTAACTTGTAGACTTCATGAACCTCATGAAAGGTGTTGAAAGCATTATGGAACTTGTGAACCTTGTGAACCTTCAAGAAGTAACTTGTAGACTTCATGAACCTCATGAAAGGTTATGTAAATGTTGAGAAGCTTGTGAACCTTATGAACCTTCATAAAGTAACTTGTAGACTTCATGAACCTCATGAAAGGTTATATAAGCATTGAGAACTTGTGAACCTTGTGAACCTTCTTAGCACACAAAGTCTTGTATTGTGAGGGCAAATTTTGGGGTGCAACAGCTGCCCCTGTTCAATTTTCTGAAACCTGAGGGGTTAGATTGGTATATTTGCCAGTCGTGACCTGGAAGGTTGAAGGGGATTGAACACAAAAGCCCAAAAATTTGCACTCACCAGTGCATTAAAGTGATATGATTGAGTGGGCTTAAAGATGCCACTAGGGGAAAGTTCTTCAGATATATTTCTTGGAAGATAAAGCAGTCCAAAATATGGAGGTATAATGAAAGCTGTCAGGAGTCTGGAGCAGTCCTGAGGTATTGATGATATGCTTTCAGGAGACTGGAGTAATCCTGATGTAACAGCATGTCTTCAGGGGGGATAAAGCAATCTTGACATATGAGAAGCTATCAGGAGGCTGGAGCTGTCCTGAGGTAACAATATAATTTCAAGAGGATAGAGCAATATTTGATAATATGCTTTCAGGAGACTGGAGTAATCCTGATATAACAGCATGTCTTCAGGAGGATAGAGCAATCAATAATGATAACCCTAAAGCAGTCTTGATGTAATAATATGATTTCAGGAGGATAGAGCAATCTTTGATAATATGCTTTCAGGAGACTGGAGTAATCCTGATATAACAGCATGTCTTCAGGAGGATAGAGCAATCAATAATGATAACCCTAAAGCAGTCTTGAAGTAATAATATGATTTCAGGAGGATAGAGCAATCTTTGATAATATGCTTTCAGGAGACTGGAGTAATCCTGATATAACAGCATGTCTTCAGGAGGATAGAGCAATCAATAATGATAACCCTAAAGCAGTCTTGAAGTAATAATATGATTTCAGGAGGATAGAGCAATCAATAATGATAACTCTAAAGCAGTCTTGAAGTAATAATATGATTTCAGGAGGATAGAGCCATCAATAATGATAACTCTAAAGCAGTCTTGAAGTAATAATATGATTTCAGGAGGATAGAGCAATCAATAATGATAACTCTAAAGCAGTCTTGAAGTAATGAGAAGTTGTCAGGAGGATAAAGCAACCCTGAGGTGATAGTGTGATTTCAGGAGGATATAGCAATCCTGACTATGAAGGTATAATAATAACTGTCAGGAGGCTGAAGCATTCCTGAAGCGATGATATGATTCCAGGAGGATAAAGCAGTCCTGATAATTGTAAGTCTGTTTGTTGGATAATTAACCTGAAAACAAGGTAGCATTCTGTATAATAATATTAGTTTATGCATTTTGTATGCCTGTATGATATGATGCACTTAGGTAAATATATTATGTACTCATGGATATGTATGTTATGGTATGATGTAAATGATGTATGTATGATATGATACTGCCAGAAGAGTTTGGATATCTTCGTATAACAACTGCTGGCCAAGGAAAATAAATCCCGATTCGTTGCTGAAGAATATATTATACATAACCGTCCGTCTGCTGGGGATAGCAAGGTATATATAACCTCCCGTCTGCTAGGGATAGTAAGGTATACATAACCTTTGTCTTCGTTTGATAGTAGGGTAGATATAACTTCCCGTCTTCGTTCGTCGTGCCCTTATTGGAAAGTAAATTCCCGAATATCCGTATGAGGATAAAAGAGATGGATATAAATTCCAGGGGAGATAAGACTTTATGAAGATAGATTCATCCTACTAAGGGTTTGTAACTGTCTTGTAAAGGTGAACCGGTGAAGCTTCGTTGAAATCCTTCCCTCGCTCGTCCTTAGTAAATACTATTACTGCATTTTCATGCATTTCTGGTAAACATCAATCATATTAAGCATTCATGCATTTTTGGTAAACATTAATCATATTCAAAATCATACATACATTCAAACACAACCAATGGACGTTTCGCTTATGTAAATAGGGTAAAAGTAAATCTGGATTCAAAAGATGGAATTTATTTATATCAAAAAGTGACCCATACACGGGTAAGTTTGTACAAGGAGACATAAACCCTAGTAAGAGGATTTTGTCATAAAGTTTTTACAAAACAGAGAAAATCAGCTATGCGGGAAACAATCCTATTGAGTTTCAATTCTACTATTGCCATTCAAGTATCTCATCTTCTTGCTGTTGAGACGGAAACGATTGGATTGAGCTTTATCTGTTCGAGCTTGAGTAAGTAGTACAACTGGTTGCAGTTTTATGGGTGATCCAAACGAGACATAGTCATACGCTTTAATCCCTAACTTTTGCCTGGATTGCCCTTTCAGGTTTTCAATCCACCGGGATACCCTTTTTTGCCCAAGTCGCCTTTTCAGGTTTTCGACTTGCCGGGTGTACATCTTTATATATATATCCCTAATTTTTGCCCAAACCCTTTTGGTTTGCCGGGATGCCCTTATTTTTGCATAGGCCTGTCAACCTAGCGGGTCCCTTTTTATGCGTAGTATTTTTTAACTATGTCTGCGTTTACAGGCTGTGGGAAGTCTTCACCATCCATTGTAGTCAGTATCATGGCACCTCCTGAGAATACTGTCTTGACTACAAATGGTCCTTCATATGTTGGAGTCCACTTGCCCCTAGGATCACCCTGTGGTAATATGATACGTTTGATTACCAAGTCACCAGCCTGATATACCTTTGGCTTAACCTTCTTGTTAAAAGCTTTGATCATTCTCTTCTGGTACATCTGGCCATGACAAACTGCTGCTAGCCTTTTCTCATCAATCAAATTTAACTGGTCCAGTCGAGTCTGAATCCACTCATCTTCATTCAAGCCTGCATCCTTCATAATTCTTAAGGAGGGAATCTGAACTTCAATGGGTAGAACTGCTTCCGTACCATAGACCAAGGAGAATGGGGTTGCCCCTGTTGAAGTACGTATTGTAGTACGATAACCATGAAGAGCAAATGGTAACATCTCATGCCAATCCTTGTAAGTAACAGTCATCTTCTGTACAATCTTCTTAATGTTCTTATTAGCAGCTTCAACTGCCCCATTCATCTTTGGACGATACGGAGAAGAGTTGTGATGCTTAATCTTGAACTGCGTGCAGAGATCAGTAATCATAGTGTTGTTCAGATTAGAGCCATTGTTAGTGATAATCCTCTCAGGGATGCCATATCTACATATGAGATTATTCTTAATGAACCGAGCCACAACATTCCTGGTAACAGATGCAAATGAAGCTGCCTCTACCCACTTCGTGAAGTAATCAATAGCAACCAGGATGAAACGATGCCCATTAGAAGCAGTAGGCTTGATCTCACCAATCATATCAATGCCCCACATGGCAAATGGCCAAGGAGCAGTCAGCACATTTAAAGGTGATGGAGGTACATGAACTTTATCAGCATAGATTTGACATTTGTGACAAGTTCTGGAGTGCTGATAGCAGTCAGCTTCCATGGTAGACCAATAGTAACCTGCTCTCAAAATCTTCTTTGCCATAGTATGTCCACTAGAATGAGTGCCAAAGATCCCGTCATGCATATCTTCCATAATCTCATTTGCTTCCTTCTTATCCACACAACGAAGCAAAGTTGAATCATGATTGCGCTTGTACAAAATCCCATTACTCAGAAAGAACTTAGCAGAAAACCTTCTCAGAAACTTCCTATCTTTGACAGATGCCCCTTTAGGGAATTCCTGAGCTTCAAGATATCTTTTTACTTCATAGAACCAAGGCTTCTCCTCTGCCCCTTCTATGTCAATCTCATTGCAATATGCAGGCTTCTCAAATCTATCAATGGTAATCTTGGGAGCTTCATCATCCCAATTGATCTCAAACATAGATGCCATGGTGGCTAATGCATCTGCCAACTGATTCTCTCTTCGTGGAATGTGCTCAAAGGTAATCTCTTTGAAATGTGGGATCAAAGACAACACATGCTCTCTGTAAGGAATGAGGTTATCATGCTTGGTATCCCAATCTCCTTTAATCTGACTAATTACCAGGGCTGAATCTCCATACACATCAAGGAACTGAATCTTCATATCAATAGCAGCTTTAATACCCAGGATACATGCCTCATACTCAGCCATGTTATTGGTGCAATAGAAACAAAGTCTGGCAGTAATCGGGGTATGACAACCTTCAGGGGAACTAATCACAACACCAACACCATTACCAAGTACATTAGAGGCACCATCAAAAACCATAGTCCATCGGGATCCTTGTTCAGGTCCGTCATATTGTCCAGGTTCTTTGGTAATAATCATAATATCTTCATTAGGGAACTCAAAATTCATTGACTGGTAATCATCTACTGCTTGATGAGCCAAATGATCAGCAACAACACTTCCCTTGATGGCCTTCTGAGTAGTATACTGTATGTCATATTCTGTCAAGATCATTTGCCATCTTGCAATTCTTCCGGAGAGAGCAGGTTTCTCAAATATGTACTTGATTGGATCCATCTTCGAAATCAACAAGGTAGTATGGGTCAACATATACTGTCTTAGTCGGCGAGCGGCCCATGCCAAAGCGCAGCAAGTTTTCTCGAGTAGTGAGTATCTTGTTTCACAGTCGGTAAACTTTTTGCTAAGGTAGTATATTGCCTGCTCTTTTCGACCAGACTCATCATGTTGCCCCAACACACACCCCATTGAGTTGTCTAACACTGTTAAGTACATAATCAAGGGTCTTCCATCAACTGGTGGCATTAAAATTGGTGGTTCTAGCAGGTATCTCTTGATTTCATCAAAGGCAGTCTGGCACTCGTCATTCCATTCCATCACCTGATCTTTCTTCAACAACTTGAAGATTGGCTCACAGATGGTAGTTAACTGGGAAATAAATCTTGCAATGTAGTTCAATCGTCCCAAGAAACCTCTAACCTCCTTCTCAGTACGGGGAGCTGGCATCTCTCGTATAGCTTTTACTTTTGCAGGATCCACTTCAATACCTTTTCCACTGACAATGAAACCCAGGAGTTTTCCAGATCTAACTCCAAAAGTACACTTGTTTGGGTTCAATCTCAACTTGTATTTCTTCAACCTCTCAAACAACTTGTGCAGATGATCAAGATGTTGTTCTTGATTCTGAGACCTGGCTATCATATCATCCACATATACCTCTATCTCATGATGAATCATATCATGAAACAAAGCCACCATAGCACGCTGATATGTTGCCCCTGCATTCTTCAAACCGAATGGCATTACCTTATAGCAAAAGGTGCCCCACTGTGTCACAAATGTTGTCTTCTCCATATCTTCGGGTGCCATCTTTATTTGATTGTAACCAGAGAAACCATCCATACAAGAGAATACCTTATGTTGAGCAGTGTTGTCTACCAGAATATCAATATGAGGAAGTGGAAAGTCATCTTTAGGGCTAGCCTTGTTCAAATCTCTGTAGTCCACACACATACGCACCTTACCATCTTTCTTAGGAACTGGTACCACATTTACAACCCACTGAGGATAAGAAGTCACTGCTAAGAACCCTGCATTGAACTGTTTCATTACCTCTGCCTTGATCTTTTCTGACATTTCAGGACGCATTCGACGAACCTTTTGCTTCTTTGGACGACAATCTTCTTTCACTGGCAAACGGTGAACCACAATGTCTGTATCCAACCCTGGCATATCTTCATAAGACCAAGCAAAGATCTCCACATAGTCACGTAACATCTGAATCAACCTGCTTTTGACATTGTCCTCTAAATCAGCCCCTATCTTGACCTCTTTCTTGTTTTCTTCAGTTCCCAGATTCACAACTTCGACTGGCTCTTCATGTGGCTGTATAGCTTTCTCTTCTTGTTGTAACAACCTAGCAAGCTCTACAGGTATTTCACAATCGTCCTCATTTCCGTCTTCAGTTTGATAGATCGGATTCTCGAAATCATAATTGGCAATAGTAGAACTGTTATCAACAGGATCCAGAGTGGATGAGGATCTGCATTTTAGTGATGTGGGTGTGTGTAAGAACACATAGCTGATAAAGCAAAAAGAAAAGAAAAGAAAGACGAGGAACACAATATTTACGAAAACGAAACGTCCAACTGATTTTATTGAATGAAGTATGCAAATGAAATGACAACCCGTAACAAGCACACCATTGTGCCCCGGGTAAGGCACATGGCTTGAAAGTTTTATTGTTTAAGAAATTACAAATTTAAAATATAACAACACAGTAATAGTATTTACTCCTGACTAAAGGAGATAGGGATAACATCTTCAGCTTTCCAATTATTTAGTCCAGCACCCACAGTAGGAAAAATCCATGCATCCAAGTTGTAGTCTTCATCTTGATCTCCCACAACATTAATCTGGTCCTTCACAACCCCTTGATTAGTGACACGGGCAGCACGAGCACGAAGAACGACCTCCTGGGACTCTGCAGTGAAACCCAAACCAAACTTGTCAGACTTGTATGGAATATCAGGAAGCTGACCCCAAATAGTACAACCACCTTCATCCACCACAGCTCTTGCATCATTGAGGGAGGCCATTGCCATTGTTGGAGGCTTTCTGGTGACCACGGGAACTTTCTTCACAACAGGAGGAGCTACATAATCATTAACAACCCAGGGAACCACTTCAAATGTCTGACACGGAGTTTCAATGTATTCACCTTCCATTTCCAGATACTTGAAGGTATTTGCATGGCTGACAAAGTATTCTTCTTCTCCATAGACAGTAACAACCTTTCCATCCACCGGATATCTCAACTTTTGGTGCAATGTAGAGGTCACAGCGCCTGCCCCATGGATCCAGGGACGACCAAGCAGACAAGAGTATGAAGGACGAATATCCATCACATAAAATGTAGCAGTAAACACCTGGGAACCAACTTGGATTGGAAGATCAATTTCCCCATGCACTACTCTTCTAGAACCATCAAAAGCCTTCACCACAATGTTACTGGGCTTC
Organism: Lathyrus aphaca; assembly: GCA_963966055.1. NCBI lineage: Eukaryota > Viridiplantae > Streptophyta > Magnoliopsida > Fabales > Fabaceae > Lathyrus > Lathyrus aphaca. The sequence continues at coordinate 64,291,740 of OZ014520.1, read as the reverse complement.
AACACAGCATCTTCAGGACTCAGCTTGTTCAGGACTTCCTTAGGCAACACATTCAAAGAGGAACCATTGTCTATCATCACATGTGACAGGGTAGTGCCCCTGCATTCAATTGAAATATGCAGGGCCCTGTTATGATCCCTCTTGGCAGGGGTCAAATCAGCATCAGAAAATCCTAACCCATTGTCATAGGTCAGGTGGGCAACACAGTTCTCAAATTGGTCAACAGAAATTGCACTGGGTACATGAGCTGTCTTCAGAAACTTGATCAAGGACTTGGCATGAGCCTCAGAACATAACAACAAGGACAACATAGAAATCTTTGAGGGAGTATGCCCCAATTGATCAACAATGTCATAATCACTCTTGCGAATGATTTTCAATACTTCCTCCATCTGCTTAGAGAGGTCATCAGCAGCTGGCACATCAGTAGATACAGGCTCAATAACAGGACCCTTGCCCCGAGCATCAGTGGTTGAGGTAGCAGCAGGAGTAACTGTATTCTTGGAAGTATCTGGAGGAGAGAAGACTCTTCCACTACGAGTGATCTTGCTAGATCCAGCAATATTATCAACATCAACAGGTACATCAGCTACAGGTTCTTGCTTAACACCATGGATGTAAACATCAGACCCATAGTGCCAAGGCACAACTTTATCAGACGTATATGGGATAGGACCAGGAGTAGTAATGACCACAGGAGCTATTCTGGCTTCAGCAACAACTTTCACAGGACCTTCAGCAGTAATTTTGATTGGACCCTGATGAGTGATTTTAATAGGACCCTTTGAAGTGATTCTTAGTGGTACTTTGTCAACCATGTCAACCTCTTCAACCTTCCTACCTTGAGTCAGATGATCCACCATACTTTCTACAGACGACGGAGTCCTCTCAAACACTATAGTATACTTATCCATGAGACGCTGAATTCCATCTCTCAATATGAAGCAACTATCTGGTTTATAGGTACAATACAAACAATCTTCACGACAACCTGGAAAGATCCCAGCTTGTACTAACCTCTTTTTGATAACAGACAATGGTGTGGTCAACTCCATAACTGAATAAACATGTAGATCTTCTTCAATGGCATTGACAGTCTTCTCGTGATTTGGCATTGGAGCAGTAATTACATTGGGAGTACCCGGAGGATCAAACTCAATTTCTCCAGCATCAATCATATCCTGAATTTTATTCTTCAAGACCCAGCAATTATTAGTATCATGTCCCTGACAGTTTGAATGGTATGCACACCTTGCATTGGGATTGTACCTGGGAGAGGTAACATTGGGATTCTGAGGAGCCTCTTTCAAAGTAATAAGTTCAGCCTTAAACAAATGTTGCAATGCCTGAGCCATTGACATATTGATCTTCGTGAACTGTCTTCTAGCCCTCTGTTGGTTGCCCGTTGGCTGCTCTGTTGTTGCAGGAGTTGGATTTGAAATATGAACTGCACTAACAGACTGATGCCTTCTGTTACGATCAGGCTGACCATAAACAGCATTAGACTCTTTCTTTCCAGTGGGAGGCTTCTTTGCAGCACCTGATGAAGAAGTGCCCACATGGATCTTACCATTCTTTATACCATTCTCTACTCGCTCTCCTGTCATGATCAACTCAGTGAAGCCAGATGATGAGCTTCCAATGAGATGACTATAGAACGGACCACTCAGCGTACACATGAACATATCAACCAATTCCCTGTCAGTCAAAGGGGGTTGAACTCTTCTAGCTAAATCTCTCCACTTCTGAGCATACTCTTTGAAACTTTCTTTGGCACCCATAGACATGCTCTGAAGCTGCATGCGAGTGGGGGCTAAGTCAGCATTGTATTGGTACTGCTTATAGAAAGCTTCAGCAAGATCATTCCAGTCTCTGATGTTGACACTTTCCAACTGATAATACCACTCCAGCTGAGCTCCAGATAAACTCTCTTAAAAGAAATGGATCCACAACTTCTTATCAGCAGTGTGGGGTTGAATTCTTCTAACATAAGACCTCAAATGCAGTTTGGGACAAGAGACCCCATCATAAACAACAAATGTAGGAACCTTGAAACCCACAGGTATGACCACCCCAGATATCAAGCTCAAATCCTCAAAATCCAGCCCAGATGATTTCTGCAACTCCATAGCATCCATCATATCCACCAGCATCTTGAATTTGTCTTCATTAGGCTCATGGTAGTAGTTAGCCTCAGAATCAGAGTCCCCCATTGTATGGTGGAGACTGCCTACCTCTTGCTCAGATTCTTCAGATTCATAGTCTTCAGCTGGTTCCTTGGTCTTGGCAAGACCTTTGAACCTTCTTCCCATGTTGATCAACCCAGCAGACCTTCTAGTCTTCTTAGTCTTCTTGGCCAGCAGTGCCTTCAATTCATCCTGCCCCTTGGACAGGTTCAAGATCAGCTCTTGGAACTGTGCATTTTGTGCCTGGAGATCCTTAACTGATTGCTCAAGAGCCATTGCTGAAATAAACAGCAAGAAGATGAGAAACCTGTGCACAATTATAAACCTGTGATGCGATGAAATGATATGGTAATGTATATGCAATGTTTTCAAGGACCGCAGGATTTAAATTTGCTTAGACAAAAACGAAAGTAAACTTTTATTAGTAATAACTTTGTTTTGCCTTTTAGGCTTACAAAAAATGAAAATAAAATAGGTACAAAAGATGGGGTTTTAAGTCTCCCATGGACGTTTCCTCTTTGTGTTGAGGTAAGAGTTGAGGTTTCGTTCCTCGTGAAGTTGCTTTGTTAGCTCTAGGATTCTTGCTTGGCTTGCTTTGTAATGAGCCTCGAAAGTATCCCTTTGCTCCTTCAGTTGGATCCATGATCTCTGCAAGTCTTCCTTATCAGTAGGCATGTCTGGGTGAAGGATGGTATAAGCTGTATCTCCTTCAGCAACAGGTTCCATGGTAACTGGTAGGACGGCAGGATATGGCATCATGAGTGTCTGAGCACGAGATCGTACCCATCTGAGATAATCCTCCATAGGAATAGTGTACTTAGGCTCCAGTGTCTTGCTGTCAATCCTGTTTACCTTTCCCCAAGCTCGTATGAATCTCTGACGGTAACCCTGAAGATCGTTGTCGTAATCAAACACAATGCCCTGAATCAACATGTCATGTGGACCATCGCTTCGGGCGTAACCAAACTGTCGTAAAGCTAGAGAGGGGTTGTAAGTGATGCCTCCTCTTATGCCTAGAAGTGGCACATTAGGAAACTCCCCACAACGGTCAATGATGGTGACATTCTCCATAGATCTGGAGCACCAATGGATATCTGAGTGAGAAAGTGACATGATCCTCTTGGACCATCTGAACCCTTGCTCATTCTTCATTACTGAGCGAGGAAGGTGAGAAATAAACCACCTAGAAAGAAAAGGTATGCAGCACATCAAAGTTCCTCTTGCCCTTGTAGTACGGGTGTGAAGAGAATGCAGGATGTCTCCAAGCAATGTAGGCACTGGATTGTGACTCAGGAAAATGTTGATGGCATGAACATCTATGAACTGATCTGGATTGGGGAACAATACTAAGCCATATATCAGCAAGGCTAAGATCTCCTCAAAAGCATCATAGCTCATGGCCTTCAAGAACATTTGAGCTTTATCTGTTAACACCTTAGCAAGAATGCCTTTAACTCCGCTTCTCGTTTCTAGAACAATGTCAGATTTTTTTAGATGTAGAGCTGCAGCAATAACCTCTGGTTTAAGCTCCTTCTCCAAGCCTGTGAATGGTCTTTGCTCCAGAACAGGTATACCCAGAAGTTTAGAGAACTCCTCCATTGTTGGAACCAGCTGGTAGTCAGGGAATGTAAAGCAGTGGTGCTTAGGGTCAAAGAACTGAAACAGCACACTCATCATGTCTTCATTGAACCCTGAAGTGACTAGATCCAATAGGTGACCATGTCTTTTGATGAACTGGGAGTGATCATGCACTTGAGAAACCAACTCTTTAAGCTTGGGAGGTATTCCCACAAAGTTGATCCTGATGGTGTTTCTACGAGCAGAAGCCATGACCTGCAACAAAGAACAAAGATAAATCCTTTGGTCCTTGAAATGGTTAGTGAAAATGCTATGCTTATGATGCATGATGATGTCATGATGTTATGTTCAATCACAAACATGTGGCACACACAAACAAGTCACACCATAGCCCTAGGTTTAAAGGCTTGCATGAGGTTCAAAGGTAAGTACCCTCCCCTGAAGTTAGATGGTACATCCTGTCCTACAAAAGTCTTCAACCTTGGTTGAACTTTGGCGCCAGGGAATCGTCTTCAACCTTGGAATTTCGCAGGTTTTCCTGCGAAAATTCCTGCGAATTTATTTACGAATCTTCTTGTACATTTTTTTCGCAGGAAACCAAAACTTTTGAGTACCTACAAAATACGTCCCAATCGTTCCAATTGATCATACAAATGATTTACCCAGGTCCTATACGATTCAAATACCTCAATCAAAACCATTTATATAATCTTAATCAAGAAGCCCCAAAAATTTGACCGAAACCCTAATCATGGCCGCGGGTTGTATAGGTCATGAAGCTTCAATCCAATTGCCCAGAAAGCATCCATGTATCATTATAAACACAAATATATCATTAGATTTCATTATTATTGCATAATTAGTTCAAACCGGAAAAATTTGAAAGAAGATTAAAATGCATTCGGGTTGGACAATATGATGTGTATGGAATGAATATGAGGGATGGTTTTGCTTCATGGATGATCAAGGAACATCTCTATGCTCTTAGTTTACCTTCTAGAGCCCTGGAAGATGGAATCCGGATTTCACTTTTTGCTTGAATTTTGAGGTTTTGAAGCTTACCTTTGGCTGCTGGAATTCGTCCCCAGGGTTATGTTTATGCTAAGTACTTATATGTGAGTGAATTAGGTTAAGAAAACTCATTGGTTGTGTGGAGATTTGATCCAAAAAAGATTGAAAAAGATTGAACTTTGAATTTCAAATATTTGCTCATGAAAGCTTACTATCTTTGGATAAATCACACGATTTCTTTCTCTTTCACCTTCAATCATCAATTAAGACTTTCTAGAAGCATTATCTTCCTCCAAAAATAGATTTTCATATTTTATATTTATTTAAAATGACTTTTATGAATTAAATCAAAAATAAATAAAAATAAAATAATAAAAATTCTGAATTTTGGTCATTTGGGTCGTTCATGATGATATGATGTGGATTGGATCACAATTTAGCAAGCCCATTTGGAAGGAATTGGTTCTAGACCCCCATTTTCAATATAAACCATCACAAAATTTCCCAACTTTGCAAGGGCATATCTCCCTCAATTTTAAAGGTATGAGGGTGTTCTTGGACATTTTGGAAATATTGAAGAGTCCTCTAAACAACCCCATTGGTTTCAGGTCCATATCATTTACCAATCTCAAGTTATGCCCTTTTGAAGTTGTTGACTTTTTGTTGACTTTTGAAATGACCTATAATGTCTTAGCTCATATCTTCCAAATGAAGCATTTTTGGGCTTAACTTGCAACATCAAAGTTGTAGAGAATTCAATTTCCTTAAAAATGAGCTTTGGATGGAGACTTGGTGATGAAGTATGTGAAAGTTATGGCTGGTCAAAATTCAGTTGACTTTTACTGAGGAAACCCTAATTTAGAAACTCCTGATTATTGATGATCTGGAATCTCCTTGATGAATCATGATCAACCCTTGATCAAATGATGAATTTTACTTCATATAATTGATGTTGGCAAAAAATCATGAAGTTTGACTTTGGTTTGACCACAGTTGACCTCAGTTTGACTTTTTAACTGCACTGACTGATTTTGACTTATCTGATCATCTGACTGAGCAGACTTTTGAGAAAAGTCTTGAAACTTGTCATGGGGGTTATTATACACATATAAGATGCTATGAAGCTCACTTGAGGTATTGGAAGTCCATTTAGCCTGATTAAAGTCAAAACCCTAGTTTTGGATGCACTGCTTAGGAGGTGCATTGTCTGAGGGGATTGCCAACTCTTTTGACCAATTGTGAACTTTGTGAACCTTGTGAACCACCATAAAATGTCTTATGAACCTCATGGGAGGTATTGTGAAGCTTGTGAACCTTGTGAACCTCATGAAGTGACTTTGTAGACCTTATGAACCTCAGGAGAGCTTTGTAATCATTGTGAATCTTGTGAACCTTGTGAACCTTCAAGAAGTGACTTGTAGACTTCATGAACTTCATGAAAGGTCTTGAAGATGTTGAGAAGCTTGTGAACCTTCATAAAGTAACTTGTAGACTTCATGAACCTCATGAAAGGTGTTGAAAGCATTATGGAACTTGTGAACCTTTTGAACCTTCAAGAAGTAACTTGTAGACTTCATGAACCTCATGAAAGGTGTTGAAAGCATTATGGAACTTGTGAACCTTGTGAACCTTCAAGAAGTAACTTGTAGACTTCATGAACCTCATGAAAGGTGTTGAAAGCATTATGGAACTTGTGAACCTTGTGAACCTTCAAGAAGTAACTTGTAGACTTCATGAACCTCATGAAAGGTTATGTAAATGTTGAGAAGCTTGTGAACCTTATGAACCTTCATAAAGTAACTTGTAGACTTCATGAACCTCATGAAAGGTTATATAAGCATTGAGGACTTGTGAACCTTGTGAACCTTCTTAGCACACAAAGTCTTGTATTGTGAGGGCAAATTTTGGGGTGCAACAACAGCAGATGTTTCATTTATGTTCAAGGCCTCAAACCCTTGACTCATTGTTTCGTGGATCTCCCCATCCATCTCAATATATTTGTAGGTAGCCAGGTGGCTAACAAAAATATCCTCCTCTCCACAGATAGTAACGACTTGGCCCTCCCACTCGAATTTTAACTTCTGGTGAAGGGTTGAGGTCACGGCGCCAGCGGCGTGAATCCATGGCCTACCCAATAGACAGCTGTAGGCAGGCTGTATATCCATCACGTAGAAGGTCGTTTTGAAAGTTTGTGGGCCAATCGTTATAGGCAACTCAATTTCTCCCAGAACCGATCTCTTAGAACCATCAAAGGCTCTCACTACCAGGTTACTGGGACGTAATGCCAATCCGTCATACTCTAGCTTCACAAGGGCTTTTTTAGGTAAGACATTGAGGGATGACCCTGTGTCTACCAGCACATGGGAAAGAACTGCACCTTTACATTCCATGGTAATGTGCAAAGCCTTGTTATGGTTGCGGCCTTCCATAGTCAAATCAGTGTTGGTAAACCCTAGTCCGTTACTAGCATTAACATTCCCAACCACAGCTTCCAACTGATTGACTGTGATCTCCTCTGGCACATAAGCTGCGTGCAAGACTTTTAGTAGTGCGTTCCGATGGGCCTCGGAGCACATAAGCAATGATAGAATTGAGATCTTGGAAGGCGTCTGGTGAAGCTGATCCACTATTTTGTAATCACTTTTCTTGATGATTCTCATGAACTCATCAACTTCTTGATCAAAAGGTGTTTTCACAGCTTCTTTAACAATTTGCTCTTCTTGCACCAAGCTCTTGCCTTTTGCCTTGGCAGCAGCTTCTGCTTCGGCAGTGGATCTTTGAACTTGTGGAGCAAAGAGACGTCCGCTTCGAGTGAAGCCTCCGCCTCCTCCCACATTATCTATTTGTGGTGCAGGGGTTGACGATTCAAAAGTGATTTTCTGTCCTTCGCAGTATAGGTCAGAGCCGTAATGCCAGGGGATGGCATTATTGCTTTCATAAGGTACTGGCCCAGGCACTGTGATAGTGACTGGACTGATGGCAGCTGCAGAAGGGACTGTGATAGTCTGTGGATCATAATATATTGTGACTGGTGCTCTGATAGGGGTGGCACTTTGTTAGTTGTAAGCAGAATCATTTTCAGGATCATAATAAATTGTAACTGTCGAGACATTTGCAGCTGAAGTTGTAGGAGACATTGTTGGAAGGATGGGTGTTGTTGTTGTAGGAGTTTCTGAATGAAGTGGTGCTGAAGTTGTAGAAGGGATGTTTGCTGATATTTGGTCCGTTGAAGTAACAGATGAAGTATTTGTTGATGAAATTGAAGAGTTTCTTGGAACAATGGTTGTTGCATTTGTAGAAGACACGGGAATTGTTGCTGATGAGATTGCTGGATTGGTAGGAATTGATGTCGTGATTTGAAGCAGGCCACTCTGGATGAGACCATTTATGCCATCTCTCAAGTCATCACAACCATTCACTGAAATGTTGCAATAAGCACACCCTAGCTCACATCCCGGGAACATTTGACATTCAAGGAGTTGAGCTTTGATCTCTACCAACGGTGTCCGAATCTGACCCACACTGGTTATTAAGTAAGACGGCTTGTCTTCTTCAATAGCATTGATTCTGGGACCTCCGTGGTTTGGCATAGGGTTCTTGTTAACATTTGGTGGTGGTGCAAAGTTCAGAGCTTTAGAGTCTACCAAGTCTTGTACCTTCATGTGCAAAGCTCTGCACTTCTCTGTACTATGGCCAGGTGCATTTGAGTGAAAAGCACATCTGGCGTTGGAGTCGTAATTTCTGGGTAGACTGGTGGGATCTGGAGGTGCCAACGTCCTTAGCTCAACCAGGTTGAGTTTCAGGAGTTGTGGCAGTAATGTGGCATATGGCATAGGGATCGGATCGATCACCCTATTGGCCTGAGAAGGTCTCTGTTGGAACGGTCTTTGCTGATTGTTGTTGTTGGTGTTGTTGTAATTTCTCTGAGGAGGATACTGAGTCTGTTGCTGATAATTTTGTTGTGGTGGTTGATAAACTGGTTGTGGATGAATTGGAGTGGGGATGGTGACTGCTGCCACAGACCTATGAACATATTGGGGTCTGCACCTGTTGGTGTGGATAGCATTGGTCTCACCAGTTCTTCTTGGGCCCGCAAAAGGCTTCCTTGTGTTGCTGGATGAGCTGGCACCATTGTCAGAAATTTTGCCCATCTTTAACAGGCTCTCAATTCTCTCTCCAGCTATAACGACATCTGCAAAGCTGGTAGAAGAGAAGGCAGCCAGCCTGTCAATGTATGTTCCTTGGAGGGTGTTCATAAACATATCTGCCATCTCCCTCTCTGACATAAGTGGCTGGACAGCAGCAGCCAGCTGCCTCCACCTTTGGGCGTACTCGCGGAAGCTTTCTCTAGATGATTGTGACATTCCCATTAGGAGGGTCCTATTGGGTGCCATATCCAAATTATACTGGTATTGTCTGATGAAGGCCTCTGCCAAGTCCTTCCAACACCTGATGGTTGCTCTAGTCAGATGGGAGTACCATTCCCTTGAGGCTCCAGTTAATCTATCCTCAAAATAAAACATCCATAGCTTCTCGTCCATGGTATATGCTTTCAACCTTCCCAAAAAGGATTGTAAGTGGGTCCGTGGGCAGGAAGTCCCGTTGTACTTTTCAAAACAAGGAGGCTTAAACTTATGGGGAATCCTGACCCCGTCCACTAAGCCCATGTCCATAACATCAAAACCCAAAGAGTTTTGGGACTCCAAGGATCTTAATTTTTCAGCAATTTCATCCAACCTTCTGTCATAGGCTTCTTCCCCAGCACCCATTACTGTGAACTGATCCTCCTGGGGGTCTTCTTGCAGCACTCTGCCTGCAGTGGCAGTCCCTTGAACGTTAGCAGGAATGTTGATCTCTGGATGAAGGTGAGGTCAAAATACAGGGGGGTTGACATGAGGTTGGACCCTTTCATTATTGCTTGTCCCAGAAGTCCCTATATGGGGGTCTTCTTGATTCTGCCTTTCTACCATTGCTCTCAATCTCTCTTGGCTCTGAGCCATGTTGTTCATCACTTCCATAAACTGTGTCATCTGAGTTCTCATTTCCAATCTTTCATTGGCCATTTGGTTCCTGACCTCTGCAAGGTCCTGTTGTACCTGGTCCATCTGTATTCCCGGAAGGTTGTTACGGGTTGGATATCTGTGTGGACGGTTGAGTGGAAATACCCAACGTCGAGCAATAGTTCCTGAATATCACAACAGAGTTAGTAATAGTGAAACAAAAACCTGCAAAACAAAACAAAAGGTTAGCATGCAATGCAGTATGCTTATTTGTTTCCAAGGTATCCGGCTTGGCACTTGGTTTTGACCTTTCCAGACCCTTGAAGATGCTGTTGATGTTGCTTTGAAGGAAACTCAGATGGAACAAACTGATACATATATTACAAAAAAGAAAATGATACATAGCTTGTTCTTTACAAAACATGCCCTCTGAGGGGTCAAAATACATCATAAGAAAATAAAAGTACATGAAATGAAAGCAACAACAAGAAAAAGTCAGACACCAAGACCAAACTCATCCTCCTGAACTTCCTTGAGAAGTGCTTCAGTCACAGGATCAGTTGGACGCTCTGTGAGATTCCTGATAAGGAGATTCCTGGTAGTCACAGCTGCAGTTAACTTCTTGTGTTGACTCTGGTCCTTTGACCTCTTTACACCAGCTCTAATCTTCAATTCTGAGATCTCCCTCTGGGCTGCTGCCAAGGCTTCCTGTTGCTCTTTTGCACTAGCTTCCAGCTGCTCAATCTTGCCCTGAGTCCTCTTATCTTCCAGAGTACGAGCTTCGGTGATTCTGACCCACCTAGCTTGACTCTCCTTCAGATACAAATCAGTCCTGGCTCTCTGGAACTGGGCTTCCTTGCAAGCATTCTTCAAGATCTGCTCTCCAGCCCTAGACTTCTTGATGTAATCCTCAGACTTCTCAATTTTAGCCAGGTGCTCCACCTTCAACTTTTCCAACCTTTCAATATCCAACCTACCATCACTCCTCTCCCAGAGGGTCTTCTGTAAAGCCTGAGTCAACTTCTCATTTCTTTCTTTCAAACTCTCAAACTCTTCTAAGCTGACAGTGGCAGGAGGTGGTGCTGAGGATGGTCCAGGTATATCCTCCATGGTAAAGGGCATCCCAGAAAATTGAGCCCTGGCATGGGACCACTCATAGTATTGTGCTGATGCCACATTGTTGCCCTTCCCCAAAATGGTTACTCCTTTAGTTTGAACATTGTCCCAGGCCCATGTTGTTTGCCTGACAGTAGCCAGATTAGGCTTGTTCTCACAGTAAAGAGTCTCAGCCAAATCTTGTGCCTTAGGAGTGTGGACCAATGCATAGCCCAGTTGTCTTTTGAATAGCAGGGGGTTGTAATTGATGCAACCCTTAACTCCTATCAGGGGTACATTGGGAAAATGCCCACAACTGGTAATGATATCCCTGCCCTTGGTGCTTTGAGTGCACCACCTGATATCAGCTGAAGTCAAAGCAGTGAGTCTTCTAGCCCAGTTTCTCTGCTGATGAGGATTCAAAAATGTATCTGTCTTGGGCAAATGCTTGAGAAGCCAAGTATGGAACAAAGGAGCACAACATCTCACTAATCTTCCCCTCTGCTTTTCATTCCTCTGGTGCACTGAGTAGTAAAAATCCCCCAATAAAGTGGGCACTGGGTTCCTCGGGATGAAAAGATGGATTGCATTCTTGCTAATGAATCTAGGCTCATCTGCAAATAATATAATCCCATATATGCTCAGGGCCAATAAAGCACAGACTGCTTTCCACTCTCCCGAAGAGGCCTTCAGGGTAGCTTGAGAGATCAAGAAATCCAGATGCAGGCCAGAGATTCCAGCCTTAGTAGTCATATGCTGCCCAATCAGAACCGGTTCCAGATGCAATGCCTTTGCTAGTTCTTCGTTACTAGGAAAGATCATCTCAGGGTTGAAGGGGACTCCACCCTTGATAGGTATACCAACCAATGATGAGTACTCTTCTAACAAAGGGCCCAACTGGAAATCCTGAAAAGTAAAACACCTCAGAGGGGGATCATAGAACTGCAGGCATGTATGAATCAAGCTCCTCTGTGAAGGGTCCAAATCCATAACCACATCAAGTATGCCTCCATAGTGTTCTCTGAAAAATGGTATATGGTCTGGAGTAATCAGGGTCTGAATCCTCCTGATGTCAGCTAGCTCAGGCTGAAAGAAGTGGTAGGAGATATTACTCTTTTTAGGTGCCATGTTGTTGAAGAAGAGTTGAGACAGGTGCTGATGATAACACTGAAAATGGGCCACTGACAGGCTGAGACTGATGATGCAGGTGACTGAAACAAGTAGCTGATAGCTGAAGTAGATGCTGATGAAGATAGGTCTATGCTGATGATGGGGTCAAAACCAAGCCAAAAATAAAGTGTGGATATCCTGAAAACAAATAAGCAAATGTCAAAATGATGCAATGATGATGTATGCAAATGATATGCAAGGGTTTGTGACTGAGCTGGATCTGATCAAGTGCTCTGATATAAGTCCATGTATGTTCAAGAAATCCAGATGGAGGTCTATAAGTCCAGTAACCAAGGTGGGGGACTCAAATAAAGAGTCACATGTCCAGGGTTCAGAATCACAAGAACTGTTCCAACATGGAGTATTCTTAATCATACAAAGTAACATGGTATGTTGAGGTCAAAGGGTACCTGCAAACCTGTAAACAGCCCAAACCCCTCACAGGTAGTGTTCTAAAACAAGGATCCTCAGACTTGGATCAGTTATGAGAAGTGTAAACACTTCTAACCCGGAGGTACAGTGTTTACAATAACCATAAAAGTTCCTCCTCTAATTCACCTCAGTTTCTGAAGGTCAATACTAAAGGTCATTCAGACTTAGCAGGCTTCCCAGATAGCCCTAGCATTGCAGGAAATCTGCAACACAAAGTTCTCAAGAAGAAACCCATATCTGAACCGTGTTTCATATTCCCGCACCAGACCGATATGGAATGGGAAAGAACATGAACCACTCTAGCCTAGGTGTCACTCAGGTCCCAGGTGTAGGACCTTAACTCTCAATAGAACACCCACCCACCAAAACAACAAAACAGATCCAGCCAGCACAGTATGACAGTATGATATAATGCAAAGCTATAAAGAAAGCAGTTAACAAACTGTACATAAAGCAAAAATAAATACAAATAATCACAGATAGCACATAACACTCCAGTAAACACAAATCAAACAAGCGCTAGGAGGAACCCACAAAAAGAACCAGAAGCCCTGGTTGCAATACAAGAGTCCCCAGCAGAGTCGCCAAGCTGTCGCTCCCGATAAATGGGAAATGGCCCAAATAAAGGTACAGACGCGAACGGTCGGCGAAAGAGGGTGTGAGAACACACAGGAGTGAACTCACAGGAGATGAAAAGAGTCGCCAGCTAGGCATTTTTATCCCGGAGGAAAGGTAATGCTGCATAGACCTAGAAAAAGATGGATAAGACGGTTGCGAACCAGAGAGACTGAGAAAGGGGGTTGGTTACAACCTGGGAAGGTATTAGCACCCAGATTGTCCGTCGTACTCGACGGGATCCACGCTTAAAAGATTTGTGTTTTAAAGGGGTAGTGTCAGTGCAATTTGTGTGTCATAGCTGGAAAAGGATGTACAGGTGTCAGTGTAAGAGAAAAGTGAAGTGTATAAGTGAAGTGTCAGTGTAAGAACAGGAGTGAAAGGCTCATGAATATGAGGCTTAAAGAATAAAGCTGAAAGGAGGGTGGATATACAGAGACTTTTGTTCGATAACTGTTAAGTTATGCCTACGTATCCTCTCGTGCAATGAGGAAGTCAGAACACCGTAGTTCGACCCAGAGAGACTGAAAGATGAATTGACTGATGAACTGCTTACTAGTCTATGCTCAAGTGTATGACCCGTCTGGCTCAGGTGCAAACTGTCTTGCATTAGACGGAAGAAGCAAGTTCTCGTTTGTGAGTGAATGAGGTGAGAAAAGAATCCCGAAGGAGACGATTATTGTTTGTTTTTGTGTTTTCAGTCTTTTATTGCTTTTTGAAGTTTGTCATAAGTTAATGAGCTTAAGCCTAAACCAATGGTTTTAGTAAACTCATCACATCCTCCCTCTGATTAGGGGTAATGAGAATACCTTAAGTGTGAAGTGAGCTTCTCACACTTAATCACCTTTGATGTAGGATTAAGATCATTAACCTACTTGTGATTATTTAGATGTTTTTGTGATTTTTGTTTAGTGTTGAGTAATGAGATTAAGCCATAATCAGGGATTATACAGACTCATTACACCATCCTAATAGAAGGATAATAGATGAGAATGTTTAAGCTGAGGAAGACTCCTCAACTTAATCCATGATTAGGGATTAAACTCATGACAAAACAAGCCTTTGGTTAAGTGGATTTTAATTAATGATATGATAATGAAGTGATTTTTTAGGATTTGTAAGACAACTTGAGGGGGACTTGTCCATTAACACTAGGGTTAGTCCTTCTTAACCAATTAAGGAAGAATTAGAACCCTAATGTAAGGCCCAAGTTACAAGTGTGAAGTCTTGATGATTATTAATGTGGATTGATTAAAGGAGTTAAACACATTAAGGGTTTGACACTTAGGATTAAAGTTATACACTCCATCCTAATAGAAGGATGCAGGCATAAACTTAATCACAAAGCCTTAAAACCTTTAGGGTTTAGTCCCTGATTATGGGATGAGAAGAGAAGACTCAATGAGACACAAAGGCAAAAACTAGGTGGGGGAATAATCAAAACCCTAATCATTGTCATGCTTGGTTGTTCCTAAGGTTTGTGAGGTTTACAAGAGAAGTCTTCAATGGAACCACCAGGAAGCAGATGAAAGGATCAGGAGAAGCAAAGTAACTTGCTTCATTCAAGAAGTCAAGTCACTTGAAGAAAGAAAGTAAGAAGAAGAAGAATGAGCAAGATCAATCTCAAACACATAACAAAATGCAGCATGGATGCAAGAGAGAGAAGAAAAGAAGTTATGAGAAGTGAAGGCAAATTCACTTCTCAAAGTCACTTACCACCTGAAAAGTTAGAAAGGAAAGTGCAATGCAATGCAAGATGAAATGAAATAGCATGATTAGAGACAAAACCAGAAGCACAAACATGATGTTAATGATGCTATGATATGCTACAAACATGAAACAACACATGGGGATGATCGTACAAGCTTATGGATGCAAATGAAACAAGTTAAGAAGCATGAACATTCATGAAAAGTTATGAGATGCAAATGGCATACAACATGGCAAATACATGATGCAATGATCAAAAATGCTTTCAATATGTCTTAAGATGTCAAATGAATCAAAAGAATGCATAAAATGCTATGGCAAGTCAAAGTATGAATGCAAATGCAAGATGGATGCATATGGAAGCCCAAATTAGGGTTTATGATCAAAGCATCAAACATAACCCAAAATCAGAAGCAAACATCAATATAAAAAATTGAAAATGCACTCAAAGGATCCCTAATCCTATACTAATTCACTGCCCAAAGGAGAAGTTCCAACTCTTAACCTAATAAAAGTTATGATTTTCCTAAGTTTTCTAGGGTTTTAGGGTTTCTTAACAAGAAAAATGTCAATCAAATGGAAAAGGCAAGATCAATTCATGACCATTTAATCTCACAAACTACATGACATGCTAAACACAATGCAAAAAGAATCAAAGTCCAACTCTTTATGGTTAGGCAGAAGTGATTTTTGGAAGTTTGGATCAAAATAATGCATCAAAATGATTTTAATTCCATGAAAAATTCTCAAAATGCATCAAGATCAAAAAATAAATTTGGTTTAAGGGTTGGAAAATGTTTCTAAATGTTTTTAAATGTTTCATGAATTTTTTGGTGATTTTTAAATACCTAAAAGTATTTTTAATTAATTAATTCTCATTAATTAATTAAAAATAAACCTTTAAATATTTAAAAATACTTTTAAAATGAAAAAAATAAAAATAAAAATATTTTTGTGTTTTGAAATTAAATAATAACTTGTATAAAAAATTTCAGAATTTTTAAATTGGTTTTGCTATTTTAAATAAAATGGAGAAATTAAATGAATAAAAGGGAAAATAAAAATTGAATTTAATCTGAAAATAGAAAAGTAATCAGATCCAAAGGCCCTCATTTAAACTTGCTGCGCGCGCGTTTGACCTGGCGCCATATCCAAGGGCCAGCATTCAAACCTGGCTAATTAATGATTAAGCCCTAATGACAACCCTAATGACTTTCAGGCGACCGGAACACTGTTCCGGTCGTCTTCTCCGATCACCCAAAACTTCAAACTCTCTTTACACGCATCTAAAACGAAATCTAATTAAACAGAAATGATCCCCACTTAAAAACGAATCAAAACCCCCATTCAAACAACATTTATCATTCCTAAACAATGAGAATCGAATCAAACTAGTTTTAGGGCAAAAAGTTTCAGAACAAGATTAAACTCTCATCTCTTCACCATTTTCAAAACCAACAACATATTCATGATCAGGGAAGCATGTAGAAGCTATTAAGAACTTAAAAATCCATTTCTGGAAAAAAAGTTCATGAAGCTACCTGAGTTTGAAGCTTTTCAGTCTGCAACTTTCTGGCCTTCCCTTTTGTGCAAAACCACTCCTGGGACCTCCCTGATGAAGCTTTGATGATTGAAAAGAGTTTGTGTTGGCTGGTTTGGAAGTTTGAACAAGTTCTGTTCAAGCTCAGGTGAGAATCGTGTTTATGATTCAGGCAGTTTAGGGCAAGGATGAGGGGTGCTTTCTGACCAGGATGATGAGTTGAGTTGATCTATGAAGTTTGTTTAAGTGTTTGTGGCTTGTATGCTGAGTTTCGAAAGCTTTTGCTTTTGGGAGTGAAAATGAGAATGTGATGCTTGGGCTTGTTTCAGGCTGGCTGGTTATGTGCTTTGGCTAGCAATTTGTTTGTATAAACAATTGCTATTGGTCAGAAGATGTGACATGCCCTTTTGTGATAGGTATGACTACCTTTGCAAATTGTCAACTTTTTGTGTAAGAGAAGCATGGGTCATGTTCTATCCAAGTACAAGGGGTGTGGGCTGCGCAGCATGGTGAGGGAAAAGGCTAGGGTTGATCAGCAAAGTAGCTAGCAAGTGGATGAAAGGTTATGATGGCTTTTGCAACTTGGTTTGCCTTTGGTTCTT
This sequence comes from Lathyrus aphaca, assembly GCA_963966055.1. Lineage (NCBI taxonomy): Eukaryota > Viridiplantae > Streptophyta > Magnoliopsida > Fabales > Fabaceae > Lathyrus > Lathyrus aphaca. The sequence goes on along the minus strand of OZ014520.1, from coordinate 64,274,801 downwards.
CATAAAAAAGTCTTGTTTCACAAGCCATAAAACATGTGATCCCTTGGCCCATTCTGATTTTTAGGACTTGTGTGATCATGTGGTGAGGTTTAGCAATGCATTTGGTAGTTTAATTGGCCTTGAGAAATGAATTTGCAACCTTGCCTCTTTGGTGCATGACTTGAAATTTAGTGATTTTTGCCAACTTTGACAATCCATAACTTTTGATCCAAAATGAATTAGGTCATGTTCTTGTACTTTTTGAAAATGGAAAGATCTATTCTACAACTTTCATGACCAAAGTTTTTCCATTTGAAGCTTTCTTGAATCAAAAAGTAAGGGTTGAAAAAGTTGCATAAAATGACATTTTCATGAAAAGTCAAACTTGCCCAAAAAGTCAACTTTGCAAAAACTTGAAATTCTTGAATTTTGTAAACTTACAACTCCTTCCATGATCAAATAAAGATCATATACAATCAAAATTATGAAGAATGCCCTTTGGTTGGGTCATTGGGGGCCTCAGATGCCCTGATTTTGCACTGCCTTGTCCAGAAAGTCAACCTTTGATCAGATGACCTCCCCATGGAATTTCTTCATGAAAATTGATATGCATACTCCCTATACCATATAGAGACCAATAGAAACAAGAATGACCAAAAAATTTGGAGTTATGGCCTCTGAAACCAAAACCCTAATTTTAGGTCATCTGTGCAGTCAAGCTTGGCTCTGCTTCCATACCAATCCCAGTTCTTGTGATTATTTGGCATTCTTGACTTTGAGAGGATAGAATATGATACTTGAACACATGTAGACCCCTTTGAAGTGATTGTTGACCTTTGGAGTGGCTCAAGAAGCTCTTGGATTGCTCAAATCACAAACCCTAGATGCAGATGAATTAGCAACAATGCAGTGAATCACAAATGTGATATGAGGTGCTATGATGGAACTTATGCATATGAAAAGATCACAAGCCATGGTGTGAATGGGTGAGGGCAAATTTGGGGTGTTTACAGGGACTCCTTATGAGAATGGAGTTTTCCGCATGAAGTTGCTACTGTCCTGTGGTATAACTATATCCTTACTTTCACTCGAGGTAGTTTTGAGCATATGATTAACATGTGCGGTCGAACACGGTCCTATCGAGGTTCTTTGACTTGTTTTGGTTCCGTTACGGATTCTTTTCACTCACTATTTTTTGCAGTTGCAGAAAATCTCGTCGAAGAATAACATAATGGTCAATCGGTGTCACTCAATTGGAACCTAATCGGTGTCACTCACTTTGTTCATTGGTGATTTTCACCCTCCATCGAGGCCATGAGATATAGGTATGAGCTCTAACATTGTTGTTATTCATCTTATAGTTTTTTTTAGGCTATCTCTTTTCAAGTTTAGCTTGGAGTAAGAAAGCACATGTGATTTTCATGTTTGTATAAATAGATTTAGATTTCTATTGTTGGCCAACTCCTGCTCCCACCGTCGTCGCCACTGCCGATGACAGTGATGATGATTTGGGATTATATCAAGAAGTAACTAAGATGATTTCTTAAGTTGTTCGTAAAATTTGTCCATGTCGTTTGACAGAAGTTTATGGATGATGAAGTTGAAAAGGTAAAAGATTTTCCGCTCGATAAAATTGTGCCATTTCGAGAACGGTTGAAAAGATTTTTGTTTATAAAGGGTTTAATTTCTGCAATTTTATGGTACAGGGTGTTTACTATTATTTCTAGCAAATATTCAGGAACCGAGCTGAAGCGGCTGCATTAGAGAAGAAAATGCTAGGCAATGGTGATGGTTCAGTTGGAATGTTCTCCTCACTTATTGTTGCTGCTTTATCTGGGTAAAATTTTCTTTGTTTGTAAAGAAAATTACTCAAATTACTCACATGGTATTATGACTTAAATTTTCTTGATAAATCTTCCATGCAGTTGTAAAGACTACCGTTGAAATGCCGCCTGATTTAGATATATGGGTGGAGTCTTTTAGAAAGAAGAAGAAAGGGAGAGTATTTGGTCTTGGAACCGTTGCCAAGACTTTGATTCCATTAGTAGTGAATTTTGATTTTGATTGTTTTTTTTAGTTAACTAGTATGAAATTTGGATTGTCATTTTCTTATTAATTTGGTTGGATAAGTGATTCTTAGTAGTTTGATTGTATCAAATTTAGTAATGTATTATTGACTTTATAGTAATATTTAGCAACTTGGTTGCTTTAAAAATTTGAAAGTGATTAGTTTAGAATTGTCTCATTCAAATTAAGTTTTAATTTTTATATTATTGTTACTTTGATATTTAACATATTATAATATTTAAAATATGAATTAGACAAAAAAAAGTTAAAAATTTTGAGAAGCATTTCCTGCGGTTTTTAATTTTCCTGCGGAAACTTTAAATACCTGCGGTCTTTTCTGTGGATTTTACTGCGACTTGAGACTTTCCTGCGCATTTACCTGCGACTTTTTCCTGTGACTTTACCTGCGAATTTTGTTTCCTGGTACTTTACCTGCGGATTTATATTACCCACGAAGGTTTTAGCTGGGAACAAAAAGTCGCAGGAAAAGTCGCAGGAAACGTGTTTTTTGCGGATTTTTTACTAAAGTCCGCAGTTAAATCCGCAGGAAAACAGAGTATTTCTAGTAGTGTCCCCCCTTTTTTCTCATTCTTTGACCATAACACCAAGTCACTGGAAGGTCCTCCTGATCAGGTAAGATCAGTAACATATTTGGTTGAAGACCTACTTTTTCTCCTTTTAATATAATTGCTTATAAAAAAAAACTATGGTATTGGACTTGACTAATATCTTTATGAAAATTCAACTTATGGAAGAAAAAGAATATGGTTCAAAACTCGCCAAGTCTTCCATACTGTATTTGACAAATATCATTTTTCAAGTCTTCCATTATAGACAATGTAATTTTCATACTGTATTTATTTTATTAGGAAAAGTCAAGTCATCTCTATATTCTTTCATAATTTGATTTTATCAACTTATTGGCTTCACCTGTCGTAATATGTGGAAAGAAGAGTAACACAAGGCCCACAAATTTATAAACTCTTATTTTGTTGCATCAAATAAAAATCAAGATTGAATAAATAGGTAAATATTAGATAAGATCAAATTCAGACAGAACTAAATAAAATTGCAAATTGATCTAAAAATTTAAAACTATAAAAATAAATCCAATAATTTTGAATATCTTTGGATATTGTTTTGCAAAAAGCTCAGGTTGAATCAAATTTTGAATTAAATTTTTAAAGCTGATCCAAACTTTGCATCTTAATATTTATTTATTTTATATTAATATGATTTATTTTTAAAAAAATATTATATTAAAGTTTTATTTAATATATTTATTTTAGTAAGCACTGAGTATTCAATTGAATACCGATATCCTCATCCAATAAAATATAACATTCACATTTAATACCATATCATTTTTTATATATATTTTATTTAAAAATAAATTAATATTTTTAATAATGTTATCCAACTCCTTATGGATACCTAAAAAATTGTTCTTTATTTTTATCAATCTCATTTATTTCAACATAATCTATCATTAATATATGTTATTTCCTTGGCCTCAATGTCCCCACCGGTTACAATTTGTGTAGAATGAACCTTGCAATACAAAGCCTTTTTTTTCTTTCTGTGAGAAGCTTTAGTTACATGAAAATGAGTTCTTTTTGTTGACAAATTGAGTAGTATGAGTTTAATCAAAATAATTTTAATTTCATTAAATTGAAGATATGACTTCCAAAACTTGATTTTTTTTATACAACTGTAAAACAATGCCCATGATTGTATTAAATTAAAAGAATCAATTAATTCAAAATTATTTATTTAGGATCCGTTTGTTTTAACTTTAAAAAATTGGATTTTTTTTTATTTTTAAAAATAAACTTTTGTAAAACCGTTTATTAAAATATTACATTTTTATATATTTATCATATTAAATTATAATTCTGTACATTCTTCTACAAAATTTCTCCCAAAAACTCTATTTCTATTAATTTACTTATTAATTATTTTATATTTAATAATAATAATAATAATAATAATAATAATAAATGTGGCCTAAATGTGATTGATATTGAAGATTGGAACTCTGTAAGTTTAGCTAAGTTGCTCTGGAATCTGAGTGGGAAACAAGATAGTATGTGGATTCGTTGGATTCATTGCTACTATTTGAAGCAGGGTGACATCAAGGACATTCCAACAAAAGCGTCTCAGTCATGGATATTCAAAGGAATACTGCGTGTAAGGGATAAAATGAGGGACATGCCGGAATGGGATGATATGATGAAGAAGAACAAATATTCCACAAGGCAGATCTACAAAGGAATTCAAGAGAGAGATACAACAGTGGAGTGGAGAGGTATTATATTGAAAAATCAGGCTAGGCCAAGAGCGATATGCAGTTTATGGATGGCTTGTCATCATCGACTTGCAACAAACACTACAACAAACAAGACCTTAGACATCGCTTTTTTTAGCCTTAGACAGCGCTTTAAAACGCTGTCTAAACCTCCGCTGCTAAAGGTTTAGACAGCGCTTTTTTAAATCTTAAAAGCGCTGTCTAAGCCCCCCCCCCTAGACAGCGCTTTGGCCAAAAGCGCTTTATAAGACCCTCTTATTTTAAATTTTTTAGGTATACCTTAGACAGCGCTTTTGAAAAGCGCTGTCTAAGCCCCCCCCCCCCCCCCTTAGACAGCGCTTTGGCCAAAAGCGCTTTCTAAACCCCTCCTATTTTAATTTTTTTAGGTATACCTTAGACAACGCTTTTCAAAAAGCGTTGTCTAAGCCCCCCCCTTAGACAACGCTTTTGCCTAAAGCGCTTTCTAATCCCCCCCTTAGACAGCGCTTTTTACAAAAGCGCTGTCTAAGGTATACGAAAATTTTTGAAGCTTTTGTTTTAAACCACATTTTTTCCAGGTTTATAAACCAGAATTTCTACCTGTTTTCAACCAGATTTTGACAGACAATTATCACATTTTATATATGCCATTTTGGCCTTTTTTCTACCAATTTTTGGCTAACAATATATATATATATATATATATATATATATATATATATATATATATATATATATATATATATATATATATATACCAATTCAAACCAATTTTGCCTTAAATGTATCAAAATATATACAAATTTATGTACACATTTACAAGTCATTACATATACTACAAATGTACACATTAATTACACAAATTTATGAACAAACATTGAGCTCTATCATGAATTGACACCACTCCTCTTTGATTTCGTCCACTTGATCCTTTGTATAAAATGCACACTTGAATTCATCAAAGTACTACATAATAATATAACATATTTTGAATTAATTCCAACTATTTAATTATATGAGATATGTGTAAATATAAAAATAACTCATAAGTTAGAAATACATACATTGGTGGGAATCTCTAATCGGCCCAAAACAAGAGTATCTCGCATAAACCTCAACATGAAATACCCGCAATCTATTTGATTACGTTGTTGAGGACACTACATATGAAAAAAAATATGGATTATAAATCCTAAGTTTTATCAAGTGTCATCACTAATATAATAAAAAACGTGGTAATTAAAAATATACCGCCACTTTAATCCATGTAATGGAGTTGGCGCCCCTCCTTGAGGTTTGGATATCTCGTTGGGCCCGAAAAGCTTGTAGGACGCTAATAAAATAAAAATGAAGCAATTAGAACAATTCACATAAACTAAGAAAATTTTTGAACATTCTCACTTACGTGTCAATTAGGACCTTCATATCCGGGTATGTTGTCCAATCATTTCCTAACGAGTCAAGATAATACACAATTTCTCGGATAGGATTGATTGCGAGCAACAACCAATGTCCACTGTAATGATTAGGCAAATGTTAGATGGTAACTTGGAAAATAATTATAATAGATGAATTTAGAATGAAATGCTAACCCGGTATTAAACGGTATAAAAAACAACTTCTCCGCATCTTTATTGTCCATGAGGATCCGAAGAACGTACTCTGTCACGGTATCCGGTCTACTTAAGATTAAACCTAAGTTGACGGTCGCGGGTGCTAAGAATCCGAATGACACGTCCAAACCATTGGGGCGCATCAATTTGTCATACAAAAACCTAATATAAAAACATCATTAACATAAAGTAAACATCATTAACATAAGTTGTTTAATTAATAAAACAAAGTAGTCCGGATTTACCTAACATATGTATTGACAACGGTGACGCCGATTTCTTCACGACCAAAAACTTGCATGAAGTCCTCATTACCAATCATTTGATCGTAATCAAAGCCGAAAATCCCTACCTCCATATGTACAGTCCGAACACCTCCGGTCGGTATATCGGTCATCTCTAGAAATGTCCTGAGGCACGACCTATACTTGGTGGTAGGTTTTTTCCTAGCTACGGTCTTCTTAGCACCAGAACTTTTTACCCGTGCGGAGGCGTTGCTAACCTCCTTTTTTTGTTGTGCGGAGGCATTGCTAACCTCATTTTCTTGAAGCTACATGTCATATAAATAGTTAGATCAAATTAAGAATGTAACAACTTCCATGAATATATGTCATATAATTGTATATTACCTCTTTTCTTGAAACCGTGGACTCGGTATGCCGTGGAATCGCATTATCTTTTGATTTGGATTTTGTGGGAGTCTATTTAACATAACCAAGGAAAATATGTAAGTAAAATTTTAAGCATAAATTTTAAACTTTGAATATACACATTAAATTTAACATAAGTTTTAAGCATACCTCATATCCTACGCATATGAGGTTTGTCGGCCATGCAACAAACGAACCTACTGCTTCGTGCACCGTTGTTGCATCCGAATCATCGCTAGGATATGGTAATGCTGCATTCGGCTCAACTGCAATATCAACTGATACCTTCAAACATCCAGCAGGGAGCTCTCTAGTGTGGAGTAATACTCCGCTAACGTTATGCACTTTTCCCTTGCCAACCATCCGATAGTATGGTGATGACAAATACAACTGACAATGGGAAATGCCCTAAAACCAATAATAACAAGAAATCGTTAATGTGTATATATGTCAAATACATAATTTAAGCAAATAGTTCAATTTAAGACAATTATATGTAATTACCTCTGGAATGTTCGGCTGAAAGGTACAGTTGATACTGGCTTTGTCCGAAGCATCTCTGTATACTGTTGAGGCACTAGCCTCTCTTTCTCTCCTCAATGCATCAAGCTCAGCTTGCATGGCTTCCAATCTTGCATGAAGCTCCCGATTACTAGGAGCCTTTCCTTTTTTAATACTCAGGGAGGTCAGAGTGACTCCAAATCCCTTACCCCTCACCCGACCAGAATACTCAGGGACATCTAATGCCCAACTAAGTATGCTCCTAGTATCATCGGGAGATAAAGACTGAGATAGCTCCTCCTGAAAAATCAGATGAATACCGTATACTTGTCAAATATTTGTGTATAAAAATGTTATTCAATTAATGAAAAAATGTTATACTTACACATTTCTGGTATACGTGTAAAACTTCTTCTTGAGGAACTCCAGATTTGCCCACACGGGCTTCCTTCCACAAAACATGTGCAGGAAGAGATGTTTCTGAACTTTCCTCCTTCTGCAGCTACACATTAAGTCATACAATTTGATCAGATAAAACTAATATATGATGAACAAATTTGTTATCGCAATTTATAAATACTTACCATGGATTGTTCTAAGCGTCCATATCCGACACGTCCTTTTCGGTACGGATATGCGGGACTTGATGCTCTTTCCCGATTTGTAGCACTTATTCTTTGAAAAACCGGGTCTTGTCTTTTGGATTTGAAAGCTTCTCATTCTTCAGCCGATATCAAACTTTCATATTTTTTAGGAAGCTCCGCATCCACAAAATTACCATCCGCATCCTTAAGGAACTTGGATGATAAAAATGTCCGAAACCCTCTTAGAAGCTTTCCGGCCAATTTCATACAAAAACCTCTTCTTTCTTCTTCGATGTTAAAACATCGCTAAGAAAAACATACATATTGATAGTTAGTATCGGTAATTGAAAAAACATAATTGATACCGTATAATTAAGGGCCAAATGATTGTACCTTTATCTCACTCCAAATTTTTTCTTTGGACTCATTCAGCTCTTTGTTTCTCCAATCATCACATGTAATGGGAATTTCATTCCTTACTAGTGCACCGATAAAACTAGTTAAGGTATGCTCATTAGGTTCTATAAGCTGTCCCTGGTTGTTCCAATAGACATCTAGTATGATGCCTCGAGATCTTCCTTGGACCACCCTTCTCATTACTGTGATGCCTCTTCGAATTTCTTCTTCCGCGGATACTTTTTTACTAACTTCCTCATGTTGGTCATCAGCCATGTCTAACCTGTAATAAACCAAGGAAACCATCAAATATCAAATATAACTTATAATCAAAGCAATTGAAAACAAAAAAATAAAGAAATCATGCATTATCAAATATAACTTATAATCAAAGCAATTGAAAACAAAAATATAACGAAATCATGCATTATCAGATATAACTTATAATCAAAGCAATTGAAAACAAAAAAATAAAGAAATCATGCATTATCAGATATAACTTATAATCAAAGCAATTGAAAACAAAAATATAATGAAATCATGCATTATCACATATAACTTATAATCAAAACAATTGGAAAAAAAAAATAAAGAAACCATGGATAATTTACCTAAGTCACTAACATCTCTTTCTTTTCTTTGTTGGAATATTAATCACTTGTTTCTTAGCAATGCGTACGGATGAATTGATCCAAATTCCCTCATTATGATCGTTTCTTATATATGACTCATCCAGTATAAGATCCTCAACTTCATCATTTCTATTCAATTCATTCCGTCTAATGCATGACTCATTCTCAACATCAATATCACATTGATCGACACCGCTATCATCAGTCACTTTGTTAGAGAAAAGCACTATAAACCATTTTGTACTCTTCGGGTCATTCACATAGAACACTTGTTTAGCTTGAGATGCTAGAATAAAAGGTTTATCTTTGTACCCCACCCTAGTAAGATCAACTTGCAAAAATCCAGACTTATCCATTCGTATGCCACTACTATTCACCCACTTGCAACCAAAGATGGGAATCTGAAACTTCTCGTAATCAAACACCCAAATGTGCTCAATAACTCCAAAATATGACAAATTTGCATATTTGGGGTTTAAGTCCTTCATACTTGATATATGCATTGCTTCAGCTAGCACGGTGACACCACTATTTTGCATAGTACTCTTATCATCTTGTTCTTTGGTATAAAATGTGTATCCATTAATTGAATATGCGCTATGAGAAAACAGATGCAAACATGGACCATATGCCAAACATCTCAACCTTTCTGTTACCGAAGAAGGATCTGAAGAGCACTTCAAATAAATATGATCCTTCAACCATTGTATGAAACTTTGATTGTGCTCTATAACTATCCAATTTTCATTTCTGTTCGGATTTAACCTTCGGAGTACATCCTTGTGCATTTCAACATATGGCTCAACCTCATTATTATTGTGCAGAACATACAAATGAACTTGATCCCGTTCATCCCTTGATATTGTCACAATTTTATTCCCAATTAATTTTTTACCTTCCATTTTGTCGAAAATCTGAGCTATGGGGAGTCCAATCGATTGAACGTTAGACAAATATTCAGTACAAAACTCAACAGCTTCTTCAACAATGTATCGTTCAACAATACAACCCTCTGGTCGACTTCGGGATTTCACGTACCCTTTTAATATTTTCATATACCGTTCAGCAAGGTACATCCATCTCATATAAGCTGGTCCACACAACTGTGTCTCTTTCACAAGATGAACAACTAAATGAACCATTATGTCAAAAAAAGACGGAGGAAAATACATTTCAAGCTCACACAAGGTAATTACAATCTCTTTTTGTAGTGTTGGTAAGATCTCGGGATCGATCACCTTACTACAAATTGACCTAAAGAAAAAACACAATTTAGTTATGGCACTTCTTACTTTTTCTGGCAAAATAGAACGTATACCTATCGGTAGAAAATGTTCCATTATAACATGGCAATCATGTGTCTTCAAATTCTTCAACTTGAGGTCTTTCATAGAAACAAGTCTTCTGATATCAGATGAGTATCCTTCTGGAACCTTAACTTCACTCAGAGACTTACACAAATTTTTTTTCTCCTTTCTAGATAAAGTAAAAGCAGCAGGTGGTAGATATGTTCGTCTTCCTTTCTTCACGGGTGCTAATTCAGTTCTCATTCCCATTTTTAACATGTCCTCCCTTGCTTTAAGGCCATCCTTAGACTTACCTTTTATATTGAGTAATGTACCGATAACACTTTCAAATACGTTTTTTTCAATATGCATAACATCGAGAAAATGTCTCACGTACAAAGACTTCCAATATGGAAATTCAAAAAATATCGACCTTTTCTTCCACCCACCTTTCACAATCTTATGTGCAAAAGGCTTGCCAAACTCAGTACGCACATCTTTCACCTTTTCAAAAACTTGTTCACCTGACAATGCGGGTGGAGCTCTACGATGTTCGGTGTCTCCATTGAATGCTTTTCTCCACCAACGGTAGTGATGTTTAGAATGTAAGAATCTACGATTACCGAGAAACACATTCTTTTGGCAAAGTTCCAATCGAATCGTATCGGTTCCGTCTTCACAAACAGGACACACACGTTGACCTTTAATGCTATACCCAGATAGATTCCCGTATGCTGGAAAATCATTAATTGTGCCAAACAACATCGCCCTCAAATTGAAACTTTCTTTCCTATATCCATCATAAACCTCCACACCGTTCTCCCACAAAATCTTTAAATCTTCGATCAGAGGTGTCAAGTATACGTCTATGTCATTACCTGGTTGTTTAGGCCTAGAGATTAACATAGATAACATCATGTACTTACGCTTCATACATAGCCACGGAGGTAGGTTATAAATCATAAGAATCACAGGCCATGTGGTATGTGAGATACTTTGAAGACCATGTGGGTTCATTCCATCAGTAGATAATGCCAATCGAAGGTTTCTTGCTTCTGATCCAAACTCAGGATAATCATTATCAATCTTCGACCACTGTGGTGAATCAGCCGGATGCCGATACTTTCCATCAATAATTCTTTCATCTGCATGCCAAGTAAGATGTCTTGCATCGGTTTCACTACGAAACATGCGCCTAAATCTCGGAATTATCGGAAAATACCATAAGACTTTTGCGGGAGATAATCTTTTCTTATATCGAGACAAACCGCATTTAGGGCACTCAGTTAACATTGCATATTCGTTACAAAACAAAATGCAATCGTTAGGACAAGCATGTATCTTATCATAGCTCATGCCAATAGAGCACAACATTTTTTTTTGCCTCATAGGTTCGATTAGGAAGAACATTATCATCCGGTAGCATTTCTCTCATAAGGGCCAACAACTCAGTGAAACTTTTATCCGACCATCCATTGCCCGCCTTTAAGTTGTACAACTTTAATACCGCAGAAAGTCTTGAGAATTTAGTGCAACCTTTATACAACGGTTTCTCTACATCGCTTACCATCCTCTCAAACATTTCAGGACAATCATGAAGATCTTCTTCCAGTGCTTCTACAATCTCTTCAACTCGACCACAATCGTATGTTTCCATGTCTTTGTCGTATGAAGCATAGGTCGTATTACTTTTTCCACTCGATTCAACATTCTCGTTAATTTTCTCACAATGAAATATCCAACACTGATAACTTTGATCAATTCCATGCCTCAGCAAATGCGATTTCAATCCATGTGCGTCAACCTTACCAATATAACAACAACGCAAGCAAGGACAATGCATTCGTCTGGGGTTTTCAGCGTGTTGAACAGCATACTTAACGAATTCCGCAACCCCACTCTCGTACTCTTTGGTCATTCGATCGGCACAGATCCATGTTTTATCCATGGTTTTCCTACTTATTAAAGTAAACAATTAATCCAGACGAAAATACATAACTAAGGTAGTATCTTTGAATATCCTAACAATTATAAAGTTCAATTCATTTTAAACTTCAAAAACCTATACATAACCAATGTTAATATAAACTTCAATAACGTATCCGATACGCCAATATACCAACTTTAATTACCTCATCACTTTCATTTTTTATATTACAAGAATCAAACTTTTTCTATTACAATATACCTATAACTATACCTATAACTATATTAGAGTTCGTTCAATCATTTTATGGGAGAAATCTTGTTCCTTTAGAATGAAAGTGAGATGAACAACACTTTCACAGTTAAAAAGAAAAAAAACTACCTATTCAATCTTCAAGTATAATCACTAAGGAAACATGAAGTTTGAACAATATTGAACATCTAAATCCAAAATGATATTTAGAGTTTAAAGTCAAGTAGACACAGACACTATAACAAAACAATGTATGAAATTTAATACTACCTACCTACCTTTTTATGTGGGAAAACCATGTTTCATGTCCAAAATCTTATGTGTTCAATCTAAAAGTCTATAAATGGACCCCATTACTCGCCTAAACTTTATATTCAAATATTTGGACAAAATACTAGATGTACATGTAGAATAATGCAACAAAAATAGTACTCATAATTAATGTGATATTGTTAGGTATTCATATTTGCATATTAGATGATAAAGAAAGATGATTGCACTTACATAAAGACAAGAACAAGAATTTTTATTTCTCATTCAGTTAGGGTTGGCAATTGAGCATCAACAGTGTATTTTACAAACAAAAAGAGAAAGCATTGAACCAAACAAAATAACAGAGCATGAAAAATACTGATGAAGTTATTTACAAATATTGATATTTCCCTAAATGAAGAACATACCGAAATGAAGGATTCTTCAAACACTTTCAGAAATGAAATATTCTTCAAACACTTGCAATGCCTGAAACCAAATGAATGAAAATGAATGAACGAACAAAACGCAGTAGAACAAAACGCAGAAATGACGAACTGAATCAGAAATGAAAAAATGCAGAAATGAAGAACATACCGCAGTAGAAATGACGTTCTGAAACCGATTCTTCAAACACTTTCTGGTATTGAAACCGATTCTTCAAACACTTTCTCGTTCGCTGTTAGGGTTCGCTGGAGGGGTTTAATCGCAGGAGGGAAAACAAAAAGAACTGAGAACGAAAATAGAAGTCTGAAATTTAATTTTAATTAGACCTTAGACAGCGCTTTTGTGGAAAGCGCTTTCTAAGATATGCCTTAGACAGCGCTTTCCAAAAGCGCTTTCTAAACCCCCCCCCCCCTTAGACAGCGCTTTTGGTTTTAATTTTTTTTTAATTGAAAGACTTTAAACAGCGCTTTCTCAAAAGCGCTGACTAAAGTCTATATTTAAAAGCGCTTTCTAAAAGCACTGTCTAAGGGGGGGTCTTAGACAGCGCTTTCTAAAAGCGCTGTCTAAGACCCCCCCTTAGACAGCGCTTTCATTATTTTTTTAGAACATTTTCCGTGTTTTATTTTTAGTTTAACATTAGACAGCGCTTTCTTTTAAAAGCGCTGTCTAAGATGCGCTGTTAAAAAACCTTTTTGGCGTAGTGAAAGGACCGGCTGTACAAAATGGGCATGATACAAGATGAATTATGCAGTTTCTGTAATGAAAAAGAAACTTTGAACCATTTGATGTTTAGTTGTGGGAAAACAAAACCTATATGGCAAGCTATTTTGAAATGGATGCAGATTGAACATGATGCCAAACCATGGATTGAAGAACAATGGTTGATTCGGAAATGTAAAGACAAGGGGTGGAGAGCAAAAGTTCTGAAATGTGCTATTGCAGAAACTGTCTACCACACTTGGAATTATAGGAATAATATTGTTTTTGGGAAGAGTAGTAATAGAGAGCATATTATTGATCAAATCATATTCTGTATTACTCAACGATTATGGACAAATGGGAGTATTAGGAGGCATATTAGTATGTTAATGATGCCTTAGTGGGTTTAGTTTTGGGGCTGGATCGTGTGATCGCCTTTTGTGTAATTTGTTTTTGGTAGTAATATATTTACTTTTTCCAAAAAAATAAATAATAATAATAATAATAATAATAATATTAATTCAATAACTAATAAAAAAAATATTATCTTATCCAATAATAATTCAATTATTATCTAATAAAATTAAAGATAATTTACTAATAACTTTAAAACCACCCACCACTCACATATTTACTAATAACTTTAAAACCACCCACCACTCACATATTTACTATATAATTAAAAAACATTATTATTCTACTAGCGAGAAGAAAGTAGTAGAAAAACACCTCCAAATCTCTCACCACTTTCTTTCTATAATTAAAAATTAATTAAAAATTCTTTTAAAATAATAAATATAATTAAAATAATTAAAAAATAATTTAATTATTCTACAAGCCACAAGAGAAAGAAGTAGAAAAAAAACACCGCCAAATATATCTCCACTTTCTTTTTATAATTATAAATTAATTAATTATTTTATATTTGTATTCTTTGAAAATAAAAATTAATTCCATTATTAATTAATTAATTAATTAATTCATATTTGATCTTACCTGATCAAAAGGGCCTTCCAGAAGTCGGATCGTGAATTGGTGGGTTGATTGAGAAGAGGAGGGGGTGTACCTGCAAGGCACTCCAAAGATTAAGTGAGTTTTGGTACAATGTATGGTAAGAGTGAATAAATCAGAATACCTGACCATTTGGTGAGAAATGGTGTTTATAGTGTGCCCCCAACGCTGGGCCAATGTCCTTTCTTGGGATGGGTCAGCTAGGCCTAAGGAAGAACTACCAAGGTACGCGTAAGAGCATTATAGACCTAGCACGTGGTCTTGACCTTGGTCCAACTGCCCCTATCTTCCAGGAGATAATGTTGGACAGGAGGGTGACGTGGCATGTGAAGGGAAAACGTGGTCTCCCTAGCGCCAATTTAGTAGAGTTGGTACTTGCTCGACGTCCCAGGCATCTTCCCGTGAAGTTGGGTGTAACGCCCATATTTAATTAATTAATTTAATTAAATATTATTGCGTATTTTTCCGATTATAAGTTGTTACGTGTTGTTTTGTCGCCCTTCTTGTTAAGTCATTTAAGCCGTTTAAGTTGATTATTATGTTGCGGGTTAAGTTGTGTTTGGGTCGCTTAAGTTGATTAAGTCGGATTTAATTAATTACGTCGAATAATAATAATAATTATTATTATAGAGATAATATTAAGTTAGACTTGGTTTTATTGCATGAGAATAGTAATGTTAGGGGTGCTAATTAGACCCATAGTAATTAAGTGGATTAGTGGGAGTTTAGTAAAAACAAGCTGAAAAACCTAATTAGACTAATCAAAATTTTGGTAAGAAGAACAACCTTAGAGGGAGATCAAGGAGAGGCTAGGTCAAAGATTTCCGCGGGAATTTTTGCGGTGAATTCGAGTTGCCTTCAATCCAAGGTAAGGGTGGGGTTCGAATTCCATAACCAGGACTAGATGATCGTATGTAGGTTGGGATTTTCGTGTAATTTCATTGTTGTGATTTGTATGAATATTGCGCTCGATTTCGTGTTGATATCTCCTGATGATTTATGTTGTTCATGTTGTGATAATTGCTGATGTTTCTATGTTGTGAGACTGTATATTGTTGTTGGACTGATTAGTTGCAGAGATTCTTGTAGATGGAGTTAGATTCATAAAATCAACCATGGGAATTGATACATGAATTTTTTAGAGTAAAATTGATGTAGAAACCCAATTAGGTTTAAACATGATGAAGAAAGTGTGAGAAATCGTAGCAGGATCGAAATTTGAGGCATTCTGGTCATTTGCGTAACAGATTTGGTGTTACACGTAACAGTCCCTATTACGCAAGCCATACGCGTATCACTTTTGGCCAATACGCGTATCAAGGAGGTTATACGCGTATGGGCAGGGTTGGTGAGGAAAAATGCGGTTTTTGGCAATTCAACCTGTTTTTGCATCTGTTTCAAGTTGGATTGATCTTAGGCTTAAAGTAAAGATAAAATAAGTCGTTTAGAATAGATTTGAGAGTTAAAATAATTAATCTAGTAATTTAGTCGATTAAGTCGTAAATTGTCGTTTTCACGTTGAAGTGGTGTTAAAGTTGTGATAAGATGTGTTGTTCCGATTTTTGGGAAGATTAATATGATGTAGGTCCTATGACCAATGTTGATTCATGTTGTTGAGTTGTTCAAGTCGTTATGTTAATAAGTTAATGAATATATTGTTTTTGTTGTATGCCATTCATAGTTGCATACATGTGCATATTTCAAGTTGGAGCGTATGCTCGATTCAAGTTGGCCTGGATTGGCAAATAAGTTGATAATGCCTCGATAACCTGACAATGTTTCAAGTTGGGAGCTTACTCCAAATGGTACCACATGCATAAGAGTTGAGTCACATCAAGTTGCATAATGATTATGTTGTTTGTTGAATGTAGTTGTATGTTGAAGTTGCTTGCCTTGTGAAGTGGTGTGATTATATGATTATTTCGTTTACATATTGATTATCGTATCCAGTTTATGTTATTCGATATCTCACCCCTTCTGTTTGAATGTTTCCCTTTGTTGGTAACGTGCAGGTAACGAAGAGTCAAGTACTTAGTAGCTTCGAGTTGGTGTTTGTCGCTCTAATACCTAGCACTTCGGGGGGATAAACGTTTGTTTTTTCCTTTATGATTTTGTTTAAGTTTATGAACTAGTTTTAAGTTGTTTTATGATTGAAGGATCAAGTTGAGATTATTTTGATGATTGAATTATTTGAAGTTGTTTAAGAGTTGAAACATGTTGATTCGCTGCTGTTGCACCCCAAAATTTGCCCTCACAATACAAGACTTTGTGTTCTAAGAAGGTTCACAAGGTTCACAAGTTTCCCAACACTTTCAAGGCCTTCCCTGAGGTTCATGAAGTCTACAAGCTACTTTATGAAGGTTCACAAGGTTCACAAGTTTCTCAACATCTACAAGACCTTTCATGAGGTTTATAAAGTCTACAAGCTACTTTATGAAGGTTCACAAGGTTCACAAGTCCCACAATGCTTTCAAAAACCTTTCATGAGGTTCATGAAGTCTACAAGTTACTTCTTGAAGGTTTACAAGGTTCACAAGGCTCACAAAGTTTCTCAATGTTTATATAACCTTTCATGAGGTTCATGAAGTCTACAAGTTACTTTATGAAGGTTCACAAGGTTCACAAGCTTCACAATACCTCCCATGAGGTTCACAAGACATTTTATGATGGTTCACAAGGTTCACAATTGGTCAGAAGAGTTGACAATTCCCTCAAACAATGCACCTCCTAAGCAGTGCATCCAAAACTAGGGTTTTGACTTTAATCAGGCTAAATGGACTTCCAAGACCTCAAGTGAGCTTCATAACATCTTATATGTGTATAAGAACCCTCATGACAAGTTTCAAGACTTTTCTCAGAAGTTTGCTCAGTCAGATGATCAGATAAGTCAAAATCAGTCAAAGCAGTTAAAAAGTCAAACTGAAGTCAACTGTGGTCAAACCAAAGTCAAACTTCATGATTTTTTGCCAACATCAAGTATATGAAGTAAAATTCATCATTTGATCAAGGGTTGATCATGATTCATCAAGGAGATTCCAGATCATCAAGAATCAGGAGTTTCTAAATTAGGGTTTCCTCAGTAAAAGTCAACTGAACTTTGACCAGCCATAACTTTCACATACTTCATCACCAAGTCTCCATCCAAAGCTCATTTTGAAGGACATTGAATTCTCTACAACTTTGTGTCTCACAAGCCAAGCCCAAAAATGCTTCATTTGGAAGATATGAGCTAAGACATTATAGGTCATTTCAAAAGTCAACAAAAAGTCAACAACTTCAAAAGGGCATAACTTGAGAATGGTAAATGATATGGACATGAAACCAGTGGGGTTAGTTAGAGGACTCTTCAAGATTTCCAAAATGTCCAAGAACACCCTCATACCTTTAAAATTGAGGGAGATGTGCCCTTGTAAAGTTGGGAAATTTTGTGATGGTTTATGATGAAAATGGAGGTTTAAAACCAATTTCCTCCAAATGGGCTTGCCAAATTGTGATCCAATCCATACCATATCATCATGCACGACCCAAATGATTAAAATTCAGAATTTTTATTATTTTATTTTTATTTATTTTGATTTAATCCATAAAAAATCATTTTAAATAAATATAAAATATGAAAATACAATATTTGATGAAGATTGAGCTTCTAGAATCTCTTCAATACTGATTTGAATTAAAAGGGAAGGAAATCATGAGATTGGTACAAAAATAGCAAGCCTTCATGAGCAAATATTTGAATTTCAAAGCATAATCTTTTTCAATCTTCAAATATCAAAACTTCCATACAACCATTCAATTTTTCTGACCTAAATGATTCTCATATAAGTACTGATCATAACCCTAGCACTCATACACGAATTTGCTGCCTCTAAGTGTAAGTTCACAAATCAAAAAAACCATCCAAAACTCATATTCGGATTCCTTGATTCAGAGCACTAGAAGGTAAAAGAAGGACATGGCAAGCTTCACTGGACATCACTGATCATAAACCATCAATCATATGCATCAATACCATCTCATATTGCTCTACCCGAATCAAACTTTGTCTTGAATTTAAATTTTTCGAATTCGATAACATATGCATTATAAATTGTTTTTGATGACTGATATGTGTTTATCTTGATGTCTAGCATGATTCTGGACAATTGGATTGAAGTTTCATGACTTATACTACCCGCGGCCATTGTTAGGGTTTCACTCTTGAAATTAGGGTTTGATGATTCAATAGATTTAAACGAATTCTAAGAACATAGGAATGTTCTATGAATCACAAGGATCATAAAACTATAATTAATTTCATGAATCATTGCAGTTTGGTGTGAGTTTCGATTTTCGCAGGTCCAAAACCATGAAGAACTTGCAACAAAACTCGCAGGAAAAGAGGCAGTAATATTCGCAGGAAAAAGGTTGAAGAAGAAGCAATTCGCGCGCCCAGGAAATATTTAAATTTTGTTTAAAATATTTTATCTTATTGTATTGGTTTGTTATCACAGCTTGCTGCGTGGCCCAGTGGAAAGGCTTGTGTGCGTTTGACAAAAGGGGAGGGGATCGAATCCTGCCTCCAGCCAAGTTTTTAACATTTTTTTCATTTAAATTGCATTCTTAATATATTATTGTTTGTAGTTGTTTTGTAAGCAGATGGGCTCTTCCAGCCGGGTGGTAATGTGCGCGTGTGTATAGCTATGAGGTCCTGGGTTCAACACCACCCCAGGCCTTTTTGCTTTCTTTATTTTCTGGATTTTTCAAAGACAAAGCACAAAACCAATTTCACACTCTCTTTTGTTGCCTGCGTGCATAATGGCTTGGTGGTGGTTCTTCTTGCTGGCAAATAGCCTGACCTGGGTTCAAACCCCAGTCAGGTAAGGTTTCACATTTTTTTGCTTTTATTTGTTTTAATTATTCTCTTATTAATATAGTTATATATATATATGTTTTTCTAAATAATTAAGAAATAATGATGCATGTTTAATATTTTCTAAAATTTTAAAATATATAAATTTTCTGAAATTATTTTCTTTATCATATGTAAATATAATATATGTATATTATTAAATAATTTTGTATAGTTAAATTAAAAACCCTAAAAAATATTTTTCTAAACAAAACCCTAATTTTGTGAAAACCTAATTTTATTTTCTAAATAATTTTTTTTACTTTCTAACTCTTTATATAATTATAATATATATATTTATTTAATATAATTTTTGTAAATATAATAATTAATAAAAATTAAATTTTGTAAATGTGATTAACTTTTGTAAATATGATATTTAAAACCTATTTTCTTCCCATAATGTATAAATATTTTTTTAATAAATAATTGTTTAGAAATAAATTGAATTTATAATAATTAAACTTTGTAATTATAATATATTTAAAAATAATTTGTAAATATAATTGCCTATATTAAAAAAATTGTTAATTTTTTTTTATTCTTATAATATCTTGGCTAATTTTATTTATTTTAATTATTGTTACTAACCATGTTATTATTTATTATTTTTGCTTCATTAATCTTATATATTTTATTATTATTTCACTAATGTTATTTAATTTTTCATTATTATTTTAACTAACCCTATTTTTAATTCTTATTATTACTAACCCCTATTTATTTATTTATCGCTTATTTATTATTTTTGCTTATTATTTATATTTTGCTTTTATATTTATATTTTTGCTATTTATTTATTATTATTATAATTATGTAATTGCTTCTTGGTGTAATTTTGTAAATATTGAATTTATTTAATTTTCATGCTATGGTTAGTAATTTAGGGAGTGCAAAACATGTATTCTATTTAAAAATTAACTTAGACCATTTTAATTAAAGATAAATAATATTGAACACTCACACACGTAAGTCGATTTTTTAATCGCCATCTCACATTTCTAAGGCTATCCCTAATGTTGCCTAATCCTAAGGTCAAGTGGGGTGTATAAAGCAAGTCCCTTAAAAGAAAAATCATCAAGTCCCTAATGGTTGCCTTTAAAAATCAAGTCCCTTTTCGAATAATGATGATAGTCCCTCCTAAATGCTTAATACACCCCACAGTTGCCTTCATAAACAGATGTCCCTCACATGTCCCTCACATCCAAGGTAATGACTACCTATTCCTTAATAATAGGGATAGTCTTACCACTTAAAGGATAAAGAACAGAAAGACTTAAACTTTAGGGTAGGTTCTGATAACGAGAAAACGTATCGATTATATTGCTAGTTTTCATTGGCGTTTTATCGAATAATTACCGTTTTAACACTCGATTTCTCGAGTTTTTCTTACCGTTTTGCAGGTACACCATTATGTGGAGCTAAATCATGAATCAAGAGAAAAAGGAACAAAATCGGTCATAAAAGATGAAGAAATGAAGCTTCCTGCAAAACTGCATATTTTGCAGCAGTCACGACCGTCACAAGGGTGTCACGACCGTGACACCCCAAAATGAGGCCTCACGACCGTGAGAGAAGTGTCACGACCGTGACAACGTATAATCTAGGTTTTTGACCAAGGCAACGTGAAGGCAGTACGTGAAGAAGTGGTTTCCTAAATTTTTGCCACTACCTACATTTTCTCCACAAAAATAGCAAGGCCCATTCCAATTGAAGCCCAAAAATCCAGCCCAATTGAAGCTCTATAAATAGCATCAAGTTCATGAAGAATGTACAGAGCATTTTTTTATCAATTTCCTGCGGAAGCTCTGCCGAATTATTTTGCAACCCTTTTATTTCAGCATTATTTTCAGTATTCTATTTTTATTGTATCCAAACCCAACCTATAACAATTTCCAACATCAGGAAATTGTTATAAAAATTACTTGTTTCTAAACCTTCAGATTTTTGCTTTATTTTCGATTTCCGCCAATTACTCCGAGCTTTCCGGTCTGTGGAAGAAGGAGTCTGCCATTTTATTGTTAACCAGGTTTTTATTATTTGCAATTTAATATTATGTTATTTATTTATTTTTCTGCCATGAATATTTTGTTTACTGTTTCTCTGCCTCTGTCTGGTTCAACAAAAATGAGTAGCTAAACACCTTAGGGCGGTATGTAGTTAGAACAAACTTAACCGGTAAAATATAACCGTAGGCTAAAAATAATTAATCACTTAACATTCTGGCTGACACTTTTTAAGTAAAAAGACCTTTTTGTTACGAGAGTAAGAAAAGAGTATTAGGTTAGGTCAAGACCACGAGAGTGTGAGATTTTAACCAGATAGCTAAAGTTAGGCATTTAAATTAAACACAGCGAGAGCGCTTTAAGATAAATTAGAATTACTTAGTTTCCAAAAATTACCTCTAAACACTTATGGGCTAGCGAGAGCAGGCATAGGGCTTTAGGGATAAGATCTGATATAAGACCACGAGAGTGTGAGTTGAGGGTATTTAAACTAGTAATCTCTACCGAATAGATTAAGTGAACATCTTAAATAAGCCTAGGTTAGATTGACCCACCTAAGTTAATATAATTACATACCGACCGCCTTAGAATTACTTAATTAAAGTTTAAATTTAATTCCGCCTTTAATATTCTAAAATCAACAAAAATCGTGACAACCATTCGCCTTAGCTAAACTAGAAGTTCATCTAGCACTAAGTAACCATAGAATCCCTGTGGATCGATAATCTTAAATATTACTTCGATAGGCTGTGCACTTGCAGTAAGATACCGCTAGACGCATAAGTAGACACGTCTTTAGCCCATCAAGTTTTTGGCGCCGTTGCCGGGGATTCCTTAATTTAGTTACTAGTGCACTTAGGTAGCATTGTCTAGACTAAGGTATCAACTACTTAATTTAATTTAATTTCCGAGTGTATGCCAAGTACTCGCTCTAAAAGCGAAGACTTGCAACCTCTAATCCCTGAATCGGAACGCTTCTTACACGTAAGAAGACGTATATTCGATTTCGAAAAAAGTTACAGTATTCCAGATCTTCAATTAGATCCGCCTAAACCAGTAGTAACATCAAAGGACGCAGAGATGGCTGAAGAACAAACTCATCCACTCAAATATTACGCAAGTCCTTCGCAAGCTGAATCGCATTCGAGCATTGCAGCGCCAGCTATCAACCGAAACGATTTCGAACTAAAACCTTCATTGATATCAGCCGTGCAAACAAATCAATTCGCCGGAAATCCTACCGAGGATCCGAATCTTCATCTTTCGATCTTTGTGCAATATGCAGATACCGTAAAAGCCAATGGAGTTACCCAAGAAGCTATTAGACTACGTTTATTTCCTTTTTCGCTTCGAGACAGAGCAAGAGCTTGGCTTCAATCTCTGCCTTCGAACTCAGTAACTACGTGGGAGGAGCTAAAGAGAGTTTTCCTAAACAGGTATTTTCCACCCAGCAAGACAGCTATGCTGAGAGCTCAGATCAACGGATTTAAGCAAAGAGAAAGTGAATCATTATTCGAAGCTTGGGAACGCTATAAGGATCTGCTGAGACTTTGTCCACATCATGGATTAATAGAATGGATGGTCATCCATACCTTCTATAATGGACTCTTGTACAATACAAGAATGACAATTGACGCTGCCGCGGGCGGTGCATTGATGGACAAAGAATATAATGATGCCTATGCACTTATCGAAAGTATGGCTCAAAATCATTACCTTTGGGGAAGCGAGAGAGTCGCAACTGAGAAACCAACAAAGGGAGGTATGTATGAAGTAAGTAGTATGGACCAAGTCAATGCGAAGTTTGACCAACTAAACCAAAAGATCGACAACTTGGCCATAACACCAACAGCCAACGTGGCTGCAGTAACACCTAACTGTGAGTTATGTGGAGTTTCAGGACACGAAGTTTCTGATTGTCAACTATTGACAGGAACTCCCACTGATCAAGTGAATTATGCTCAAGGAAACCCTTACTCAAACACATATAACCCAGGTTGGAAGAATCATCCGAACTTCTCCTATAAGAATAACAACGCTTTATACGCGCCAGGTCAAGCACCAGCTACATCACCAGGATATCAAAAGACTGCTCCTAGTATCCCTAGAAAATCGAACCTTGAGTTGATGATGGAGAACTTTATAGCTAACCAATCTCAGACAAACAAGGACTTCTTAAACCAAAACATTCACACTAATGAGCAGATTAAACAATTAGTGAGCAAAGTAGATGCATTAGCTACACATAACAAAATGCTAGAAACCCAGATTTCACAAGTAGCTCAACAACAAGCACCTACTGCTGCACCAGATGGAGTGTTCCCTGGACAACCTCAACCTAATCCGAAAGGACATGCTAACGCTGTGATATTAAGAAGTGGCAAGGAACTTGACGGACCTACCGATCCAAGACTTGACAATCCAGCCATGTACCAACAACCGGATAAACCGACTGAAGTGGTGAATGATCCAGAAGAAAAGGAAGCTGACAATCAAGAGGTAGTGGAGAAAGAACAACCTTATGTGCCTCCACCACCCTATAAACCACCAATTCCGTACCCTCAAAGATTAATAAATTCCAGGACGACGGGTCAATTTAAGAAATTTGTTGAACTTCTGAAACAGTTGAATATTACTATTCCGTTTACAGAAGCAATCACTCAAATACCCTCGTATGCTAAGTTTTTAAAAGAAATCTTATCCAATAAGAAAAAGATAGAGGATAACGGAACAGTTACACTTACTGCCGAGTGTAGCGCTATAATTCAGAATAAAATGCCTCCTAAGCTAAAAGATCCAGGAAGTTTCTCTATACCCTGTGTAATAGGAAAATTTGTCATTGACAAAGCTCTATGCGATTTAGGAGCCAGTATCAGTGTTATGCCCTTAACGATTTGCAAAAGGCTAGACATGGGAGACCTAAGACCAACTAAAATGTCTGTTCAACTAGCCGATCGCTCTGTTAAATATCCTGTAGGCATACTAGAAAACGTCCCAGTACGTATAGGACAATTCTATATCCCTACTGATTTTATAATCATGGACATCTCTGAGGACTCCACTACACCTATCATACTAGGAAGACCATTCTTAGCCACTGTTGGAGCTATAATAGACGTAAAAAGAGGAAAGCTAACCTTTGAAGTGGGTGAAGAGAAAGTTGAATTTATTTTAACACAATTCTTACAATCACCAGCTATAGAGGATACATGCTATCTATTGGACGTAATTGACGAATGTGTAAGAGAAATGGAACTAAAAGAGACCACTTATTCTGAAATAATGAAAATTCAAATCCCTCCGATTTTCGAAGATGATAATTGGCGTAAACCATATCAGGATGATAGTCTAAGCGAAAGTTTAGCACTTACACCGGATCCTATGCCAAGTAAGGATAAACCTACATTAGGATTAAAAACTTTACCTCATAACCTAAGGTACGAATTCTTAGACGTTGAATGTAAAAGACCAGTTATAATAAATTCCAGTTTAGGAACTATAGAACCAAAGAAACTTTTAGATGTTTTGAAGAAATATCCGACTGCATTAGGATATAACATATCTGATCTCAAAGGAATATGTCCTTCAGTTTGTATGCATCGTATTCTGCTAGAAGAAGATTGCAGAACCTCCAGAGAATCTCAAAGAAGAATTAACCCAACCCTTAGCACTGTAGTAAAAGAAGAAGTTAAAAAATTACTAGATGCCGGAATAATATATCCAATCTCTGATAGTGAATGGGTTAGTCCAATACATGTAGTGCCAAAGAAAGGAGGTATCACTGTTGTGAAGAACGCTCAAGGCGAATCAATATCTCAAAGAGTAGTGACGGGATATAGAGTATGCATAGATTATCGTAAACTAAACAAAGCCACTCGAAAAGATCATTTCCCGCTACCTTTTATAGATCAAATGTTAGAACGATTAGCCAAGCATTCGTACTTCTGTTATCTTGACGGTTACTCAGGATTTTTCCAAATCCCTATCCATCCAGATGATCAAGAGAAGACTACATTCACATGCCCTTATGGAACGTTCGCCTATAGACGAATGCCCTTTGGATTATGCAACGCTCCTGCAACCTTTCAAAGATGTATGATGTCAATCTTTGCAGATTTTATAGACAACATCATAGAAGTGTTCATGGACGACTTCTCTGTATGTGGGCAAAGTTTTGAAGGATGTTTATCGAACTTAGAAATGGTATTAGAAAGATGTGTAAAAGTAAACCTCGTGCTTAACTGGGAGAAATGTCATTTTATGGTCAACGAAGGAATCGTATTAGGTCATGTAATATCCGACAAGGGAATTGAAGTTGATAAAGCTAAGATTGAAGTAATAAAAGATCTTCAACCCCCTAAAACCGTTCGAGAAATAAGAAGTTTTTTAGGACACGCCGGTTTTTACCGACGATTCATCAAAGATTTCTCGAAAATCACTAAACCTCTTACTGGTTTGTTAATGAAAGACGCTGAGTTCATATTCAATGAAGATTGTCTTAAAGCATTCGAAACTCTAAAAACAGCCCTCATCACCACACCAATCATGCAACCCCCTGACTGGAGATTACCTTTTGAAATCATGTGCGATGCGAGTGACTATGCTGTAGGCGCAGTTCTAGGCCAGAGGAAGGAAAAGAAACTTCATGCGATTTACTATGCCAGTAGAACCTTAGACTCTGCCCAGATGAACTACGCCACTACCGAAAAAGAATTGTTAGTAGTTGTCTTTGCGCTTGACAAATTCCGTTCTTACTTAGTAGGAGCGAAAATAATCATTTACACAGACCATGCTGCTATCCGATATTTATTAACAAAGAAAGATGCTAAACCAAGACTCTTAAGATGGATTTTACTTTTACAAGAGTTTGATCTAGAAATAAAAGATAAGAAAGGTACTGAGAATGTCGTAGCGGACCATTTATCTAGAATAGAAGGTATTAAACCCGAACAAGTGCCGATTAACGATGATTTTCCGTATGAACAGCTGATAGCACAATTAGGAAGCGACCTAGCTCAGTTAGATATAAATGAACCAGAATCCGTGGAAACAATCCAGACAACTGTAGGACTGCCATGGTACGCCGACATTGTCAACTACCTAGCTGCAGGAGCTCTTCCACCCGATCTAACCTATCAGCAGAAAAAGAAATTCTTTCATAATCTGAAACATTACTATTGGGATGAACCATTATTGTTCAAAAGAGGACCAGATGGAATCTTTCGCCGATGTATTCCCGAAGAAGAAATAGAAGATGTCATTGCTCAATGCCATTCATCTCCTTATGGTGGACATGCAAGTACTTCCAAAACTTGTGCAAAAATCTTGCAAGCCGGCTTATTCTGGCCTAATCTATGGAAGGATGTCCACATCGCTGTTATAAATTGCGATCGGTGTCAACGCACTGGCAATATTTCAAGAAGAGATGAAATGCCTCAAAAAGGAATATTAGAAGTAGAAATCTTTGACGTCTGGGGAATAGATTTCATGGGACCATTCCCATCATCTTTCGGTAATAATTACATACTCGTAGCAGTTGATTATGTTTCGAAATGGATTGAAGCTATAGCTTCTCCTACAAACGATACGCGAGTTGTAATAAAGCTTTTCAAATATATAATCTTTCCCTGATTTGGTGTGCCTAGACTCGTCATAAGTGACGGTGGCTCGCACTTCATCTCAAAAATATTTGACAAATTACTATCTAAGTATGGAGTAAGACACCGTGTGGCTACACCATATCACCCACAAACAAGTGGACAAGTCGAAGTCTCAAACAGAGAAATTAAACAAATCTTAGAAAAAATTGTCGCCATATCTCGGAAAGATTGGTCATCTAAACTTAATGAAGCTTTATGGGCTTATAGGACCGCTTACAAGACACCCATAGGTACTACACCTTTCAAACTCGTTTATGGAAAATCTTGTCACCTACCAGTAGAACTAGAACACAAAGCTTATTGGGCAATTAGAACTCTCAATATAAACTATAATGCTGCAGGAGAAAAGCGAATCCTAGACATTAACGAATTAGAAGAATTAAGGTTAGATGCTTATGAGAATGCTAAGATATATAAAGAAAGAACTAAGCGATGGCATGATAAACGCCTATCTAGGAAAGAATTTAGTATGGGAGACGTTGTACTCCTCTTTAATTCAAGACTTAGGCTCTTTCCTGGAAAATTAAAATCTAGATGGTCAGGACCCTTTGAAATAATTAAAGTATTCCCGAGTGGAGCAATAGAAATTAAGGGTAGGAATAGTGAACCATTCATAGTAAACGGACAACGTTTAAAACATTATCATAAAGTTGAAAATAAAGATTATGCGAATAATCTAAAGCTTTTAGAGTTGTCCACTAATTCCCCTGATTAATCTAAACTTAAGCATTACGTCAGGCTTTAGACGATAAAAACAGCGCTTAGTGGGAGGAAACCCATTTACTTATCAAATTATTTAAATTATTCTCTTTATCATTTTTATTATTTATTGTTTTACTATTTGTTTTGTCATTTTATAGTTTATTTTATATTACTATTATTGCCATTACATTATGCATTTCATTTTCTTATTTTTACCTTAAATCACTTTTTACAGATTTTCTAAAAGTCTTTTCCACTTTCCTTCTTCTCCTGATTTGTTTCCTCCATATTTGCACTTACCATGGCTAACCAACCAATTAACCATATGGAAACCAAATTTAGAGGTAGGAACCAAAGAATGAAATTTGAAGAGTTATCACAGAGGCAAATGGATTTGACCCTGTACCCGGATGACCGGACTATGGAAACCTTAGGAATACATGATAGCATTATGTACTTGCTTAACCGACTCGGATGGGAGAATTCATTGATCCAACATAAGTTTGTGACCTACCACGAGCTCACTCTTGAGTTCCTTAGCTCCTTAATTTACTTACCTGAGCGCGGTTTTGGATTTAGGAAAGGATTTATTAGTTTCCGCCTGTTTGGAATAGAATATGACTTTAACCATAAAGAACTAGCTGACTTGTTAGGATTCCCTAGTGGACCATTTGCTTTTACTACCACACAGGTAGAATTGATGGATATTGAGCTAGATTTCTTTTGGGGGACTTTAACCGGAAACTACCACCCTGAACCAAATGGCATGAATAATGATGAGATCCATAATCCTGCCCTCCGTTACTTCCATAAATTCCTAGCCCACACATTCTTTGGAAAAGAAGAAAACATTACCGGAGTTTCTAAAGATGAAATATTTATTATGTCATGTTTTACTAATGGACAGCCTGTTAATGGTGTACCTTTCATGATGCAAACCTTCACCTGTATCCAAGAAGAACCTGAATTACCTATCTTAGTAGGAGGTCTTGTAACCATGATTGCTGATGCTTTAGGACTTAGGTACCAATTGCACAGGTGCAACCGTTTAGGTAACATACGTCCTATGGATCTTAACTTCTGCTTTAATAGACATATCATAAGGAATTTAGGACATCCACCTTTTGAGTACCTAATCCGGAACGAGGTAGTAACCCTGTTCACATTGCCTAACCATGCTAAAGTAAGTGTTCACAATAAGGATAACTGGCTTTATGAGTTAAACCCACCTGATTATCCACCCACTCCTGAAACACCTCAGTCTTACAAGATAAAAGATGATACAATGACCGATGTCGAAACTGACCCTGAGACACCTCCTGGTTACCATGACATTGGCCACACTGAAGAAGTTTATGAAACCCCTGAAGTGAATCACGGAGATTATGCTAACAACTTACAAAACATCATGAACACTCTCAATGCCTACCAAACTGACATTAACTTATTTAAAGAAGACATTAAAAGCATGCGATTGGATATTATAGTATTGACTGACATAACCTGCGAACAGTTCTATCACTTGAATTCCGCCATCGAAGACTTGAAGAAACGCTTTTGATAATGTTATAAGTGATTTAGTTTATTTTCTCATTGTTTTCGTTTCTAGTTAGATTTATTTTTCGCAACAATTTCTTATCGTTTTTCCATTTATGTAATTTCATTTTCAAGTACTTTATGCAATGCATCTTTAATTCCAAAATTTCTCCATTTTTAGCAATTTATGTATTTTTCATTCTATGCACTCTTATGCTTGCATTTATTCATTATATATACAAATCTCTCATGCCTTGCAAGTTATTGAAGTACTGTGTTGAACATTTATACCATGTGGTGTTTATAAATTAATATGAGAGTTAGTGAGGAAAATACATTGATATAAATTATGTGAAGCAAGTGAGAAAGCGTTTTTCTGGAAAATATTTCAAGTTTTTGCAAGCCTCACGGTCGTCACTGCCCTTCACGATCGTGACACGCTCTTTTTGAGTGTCACGACCGTCGTACCCCTGTCACGACCGTGACGACCCTTATACCAGAATTCGTGAGAAACAGAACTGTTTCTCTTCGTGCCTCTCCTTCTTCTTCTCCATAACTTCCTAAAAAACTACCCATCTTCTTCTTAACCTCCGTAACCCCCCATTTACCATTTTTAATCTCATTAACCACCCATTATCACAACCTACTACATTCTCACTCTCCATTATTTATCCCGAATCAATTTTTTCTCTCATTTTATCAATTTTTCACAAAAACTTCAAAAATCTTCATTCTTCACTCTAAGCTCTTGCATGCAATGGATTCTATCACTTTTAGAGAAGGTGATGCTGGAGAAACTCAGAGAGAACGATTTCTCCGATTCCAAAGCCGCGGTGTGCAACCTACGCGTTACATTGACACTGTGTGTTTGAGGGAACTCGGAATGCTAGCCAGTGTTACGAACCTGCTCCAAAAAGTCGGGCTCTGGGACCTTTGCAGTCAACCTCAGCCAACCTTCGAACTTCTGACACTGGAGTTCTTAAGTTCATTCAGTTACATCACCGGCACCGGTTCTTTGAGTCAGCTCACCGGTTTTGCAAAATTCAGATTGCATGGCCAAGAGTTCAACCTCTCGCAAGACAGGATCGCCGAGTTGTTAGGCTTCCATCACGGAACTGAAGCTCATCGTCGCGTGCCCGATAATTTTAGTGAACAAGCTTTCACTCTATGGCACGACTTAACAAACACCCGTGCATCCGCCTTCCAAAGCCTCAACGCCACGCACATTCACAATCCGGCCATCCGCTACTTCCACCGAGTCATTTGCAACACCATCTTCGCTCGAGAAAGCAACCATAAGCTCAACTCTAAGGAGCTTCTATTCTTGCATTGTGCTCTTAATGACGAGCCGATCAATGCTGCCCCTTTCATGCTTTACCACATCCAGGCTATTGCGCACAGAGGATCCACTCCGTTCTTCATTGGCGGCATTGTCACCACCCTGTCCATTCAGTTGGGGCTTGGTGACTTGGTCGCAGATCAGCCTCATCTAGCCGCCGAATACCTCACCAAGAGTTATTGCAGGTCCTCTCACCTGATTGCACAGCGAGAGGATGGCAGGTACAACCCTGTTGTCCATGGCACCGTATTTCATCACATCATTCTGCCGTCCCGCGACCGCATCGACCCATCCAGCCGAGCCAACTGGCTCTTTGTTCTACCTGATGCTGCTGACCACGCTCCTATCCATGATCAGGCAGACCTCCCTGCGGATGAGATGCAGGACGCTATAGATGCAGGTGAGCCTGTCCAGGATATACCAGAGTCATCTACCCGACAGCCTCCTGCACAGGACATCACACTTGAGGACGTCCTCCGTGCGATTCATCAGCAAAACCAGATGAATGCCGCACTGGAGCGTAGGTATAAGGAGCAGTACGATGCTTTGCTCGGCACTATTGCAGCGAACCAGGCAGCTACTAATGAGAGATTTGACGCGATTTTTGGCGAGTTAGCAGCCTTGCGTATCGACATCACTGGGACCACCAGCACCGGTTCTGATCCTGAAGCGACTCCTTCCAGACGCCGCTCCCGTACCAGAAGCCGACCCCGCGGTCCTCAGTAGCCATAGTTTTAGTTTTTCCTATGTTTGTTTTTAGTTTTTGTCGTTTGTGTTGTACTTTGACCGCATTTATATCACAACATTGAGGACAATGTCTGATATAGTGTGGGAGAGGTACCTTTCATTTCCGTATTTTTCCCTTTTCGCATTTTTCCATTTCGTTGTATTTTCAATTCCATTGTATTTCCCTTTAGCAAGTTAATGAAGCGTGCAAAAATCTTTATGATATTTTCTTTAGTTTCGAATTTTCCCGCTTACTTAGCCATAACCGAAAAATTTTAATTATTCGCATTACCCGACTTACCTACGAAATCGTAAATAGGAAGCCGAGAACGATTAAACAAGACCAATACAATCTTGACAACTTTGACTTCCTACTTAAGCGATTCCATCTCCGATTACCATTACGAGTACACTCTAGTTTCAGTTCGAAAGTAACCCCGAGTAGTTTATACTAGCAGTCAGCACCGTCTGAACACAAACCACGTGGGGAGCCGATGAATATAAGCGTTTGATGCCTAATCAATAATGATCCTTCATATCTCGATGCAAAATGAAAAGAAATTGCACCAAAGTACACGGTCGCATATAAGAAACGAGAAATATGAAAAGGAGTCCATTGCGGGTTGGTTCAGAGGTACTGGTTCTGAACTCGGTAGGGCGTGCTACGGCTCGATCCCCCACAACCTCCAATTCGGATACAAAATGTAGGGTTACCACACTCGTGTACCAGACCCCGTGCTTAAAAAGGATCAAAGTCGCTAACCGGCTACTCCACTACGTGCGTGCTAAGGCAAAGGGCTTAATGTGATTGCGCTAGAATGAAACCGGGCGAAATAAGATCGAAAAACTTTAGGTGAAATCGTAAAGTAATTGCCGATTGGCTCATTTAACGGGAAGTCGACGACATAGCTTGTTGCTTGTGTCATTAGTGTATCGGTAATGTTCTATCAAAGTATCGGATCATCCGACAAAAACGATCCCTCGTTTGATTTGTTAGGAGTATGCGTGAATAACATCTTGTCCGCCGATTTTCAACCGACTATTTTCTTGAGGACAAGCAAAGGTTTAAGTTTGGGGAAGTTTGATAACGAGAAAACGTATCGATTATATTGCTAGTTTTCATTGGCGTTTTATCGAATAATTACCGTTTTAACACTCGATTTCTCGAGTTTTTCTTACCGTTTTGCAGGTACACCATTATGTGGAGCTAAATCATGAATCAAGAGAAAAAGGAACAAAATCGGTCATAAAAAGATGAAGAAATGAAGCTTCCTGCAAAACTGCATATTTTGCAGCAGTCACGACCGTCACAAGGGTGTCACGACCGTGACACCCCAAAATGAGGCCTCACGACCGTGAGAGAAGTGTCACGACCGTGACAACGTATAATCTAGGTTTTTGACCAAGGCAACGTGAAGGCAGTACGTGAAGAAGTGGTTTCCTAAATTTTTGCCACTACCTACATTTTCTCCACAAAAATAGCAAGGCCCATTCCAATTGAAGCCCAAAAATCCAGCCCAATTGAAGCTCTATAAATAGCATCAAGTTCATGAAGAATGTACAGAGCATTTTTTTATCAATTTCCTGCGGAAGCTCTGCCGAATTATTTTGCAACCCTTTTATTTCAGCATTATTTTCAGTATTCTATTTTTATTGTATCCAAACCCAACCTATAACAATTTCCAACATCAGGAAATTGTTATAAAAATTACTTGTTTCTAAACCTTCAGATTTTTGCTTTATTTTCGATTTCCGCCAATTACTCCGAGCTTTCCGGTCTGTGGAAGAAGGAGTCTGCCATTTTATTGTTAACTAGGTTTTTATTATTTGCAATTTAATATTATGTTATTTATTTATTTTTCTGCCATGAATATTTTGTTTACTGTTTCTCTGCCTCTGTCTGGTTCAACAAAAATGAGTAGCTAAACACCTTAGGGCGGTATGTAGTTAGAACAAACTTAACCGGTAAAATATAACCGTAGGCTAAAAATAATTAATCACTTAACATTCTGGCTGACACTTTTTAAGTAAAAAGACCTTTTTGTTACGAGAGTAAGAAAAGAGTATTAGGTTAGGTCAAGACCACGAGAGTGTGAGATTTTAACCAGATAGCTAAAGTTAGGCATTTAAATTAAACACAGCGAGAGCGCTTTAAGATAAATTAGAATTACTTAGTTTCCAAAAATTACCTCTAAACACTTATGGGCTAGCGAGAGCAGGCATAGGGCTTTAGGGATAAGATATTATATAAGACCACGAGAGTGTGAGTTGAGGGTATTTAAACTAGTAATCTCTACCGAATAGATTAAGTGAACATCTTAAATAAGCCTAGGTTAGATTGACCCACCTAAGTTAATATAATTACATACCGACCGCCTTAGAATTACTTAATTAAAGTTTAAATTTAATTCCGCCTTTAATATTCTAAAATCAACAAAAATCGTGACAACCATTCGCCTTAGCTAAACTAGAAGTTCATCTAGCACTAAGTAACCATAGAATCCCTGTGGATCGATAATCTTAAATATTACTTCGATAGGCTGTGCACTTGCAGTAAGATACCGCTAGACGCATAAGTAGACACGTCTTTAGCCCATCAGGTTCCTCTTATGTACTTGCTCACTTCATTCAAAATTTTTCAAACTTTTCACAATTTCAAACAAATTTTCCAACACCAGTTTTTACGCATCCGTACATGGATCATTATCAACTATTATGAAAATTTTTCTATTCACACACTACACTTTCAAAAACAATTCAAAAGTGAGCTAAGTAACTAAGAGCCCATGGACAACCATGGATGTAAAGGGTGCTAACACCTTCCCTTTACATAACCTACCCCCCGGACCCAAAAATATCTCTTAAGGTCTTTCCTGTTCTTTTATACCCTTTCCGTTTGGATAAAATAAAAGTCGGTGGCGACTCTTGCTATCTGCAACATAACATAAAGTCAGTTCTCCCACCGTGTTACAGCTGCGTTGTTTTTCGAAGTTATTATATTATTGAAGTTGTTATTTGATTTTAAAAGCTGGAAAATGTGATATCCCATGTTTGTTGCTAAAATTTTATAACTTTTGTAGATGTTTAAGAATTGGCAGAATTTTTGACTAAACAAGAAATGTTAAATTCAGTTCAGAATGTCCTATCAGATGTTGGGACATTAGCAAACAGAGTATGTGAACTTGGTTCAGGATGTTCTACAAGATGTTGGGACATTGTATAAATGACTAAGTTCAGTTTTGTCAGGATGTCCCAACAGATGTTGAGACATCTCAGACCTGCTACCAGAATTAATTATTGATTAACAGATCAGAGATATTTAAGGAGAATTATCTGGAATTAATTAATGATGGATATAAAACAGAACAAGGCGCATCTGTAGGGAGTTTTAAATTGAAGATTCAGATTAAAACAGAAGACCTAATGCACCTAGAATATAGGAGGTAACAAACCCTAAATTCAAGGTGACAGCTGCTGCACATTAGGGCTGGATCATTCTACAGAAAGCCCAAAATTCAGAACCTATTTAAACAACAGAATCTCATAGAATTGAGCACGAATTTCAGAAGACAAAATAGGGTGTCTAGTGTTTTAATAGCAGGCTGTTTTTATGTACCACTTTATGAGCTTTTAAGCAAAAGTGCATTTGTGACTTGATTGAAACTGTGAAGTAAGATCAAGCTGTTTTGTTTGAAGTGTGACTTCATTTTAATTAAACTTGTAAACTTGATCACTGGGTGATTGAGGGGGAGTGAGTAGGGTACTCTTATCTAAGTGAGTCTTAGGTAGAAATTGCATTGGGTAAGTATTAAGTGATAGATTAAACAGGGTGGTTTAAGTCTAGAATTAATATTACTAATAGTGGATTTCCTCCTGGCTTGGTAGCCTCCAGATGTAGGTGTGGTTATACACTGAACTGGGTTAACAAACTTCTGTGTTGTTTATTTTTCCTGCTGTTTAAGTTTTGGTTAAAATTTGTCAAATGTCCTATTAAGTGTTGGAACATCTCTTAGGACATCTCATTACAGAATTTCAATTGGCATCAGAGCAGGCACCCTGCCTGTTTATACTGGGTGAGATCTAGGGAAAACAAATTCTGTAACATGGACAGAGATATAGGGTCAGTAAATAGACCACCTATACTGGATGGTTCTAATTATGACTACTGGAAGCCAAGAATGATTGCATTCTTAAAGTCACTTGACAACAGGGCATGGAGAGCAGTAATTGTTGGATGGAAACATCCTGTTAAAGACACCAAAGATGGATCAATAGTTCTGAAACCTGAAGAAGAATGGAGTAAAGAGGAAGAAGATTCAGAACTAGGCAACTCAAAAGCCCTAAATGCTTTATTCAATGGCATTGATAGAAATATTTTCAGACTGGTGCATCATTGTGAGCTGGCCAAAGATGTGTGGGATACCCTCAAGACAACTCATGAAGGAACATCAAAAGTAAAAATGTCAAGACTTCAACTTCTCACCACCAAGTTTGAAAACTTGAGAATGAAGGAAGATGAATCAATTCATGAGTTCTACATGAACATCTTGGATATAGCCAATACTTCTGGAGCCTTGGGAGAAAAGATGACTGATGAAAAGCTTGTAAGGAAGATTCTCAGATCTTTGCCAAAAAGATTTGACATGAAAGTCACAGCAATAGAAGAAGCTCAAGACATATGCTCCATGAAAGCTGAAGAACTCATTGGTTCCCTTCAAACTTTTGAAATGGGAATGAATGACACACATGCTAAAAAGAACAAAAGCATTGCCTTGGTTTCAAATGCAGATGAAGAAGAAGATGAGAAATCAGCAAATGACAAAAGCTTATCAGAAAACCTTGTCTTGCTTGGAAGACAATTCAAACAGATTCTCAGAGGAATGGAAGGCCAATCCAAATCCAGTGGAAGAAACACAGACTCTGAGAACAGGAGAACATATGATGCTAACAGAAAGTCAAAGTTTGCTGAAAAGA
Organism: Lathyrus aphaca; assembly: GCA_963966055.1. NCBI lineage: Eukaryota > Viridiplantae > Streptophyta > Magnoliopsida > Fabales > Fabaceae > Lathyrus > Lathyrus aphaca. Next base: position 64,238,384 of record OZ014520.1, on the reverse strand, counting down.
CCAGTCAAGATAAAGGAGTCAAATGCCATGAATGTGAAGGATATGGACACATCAAGTTTGAATGTCCTACCTACTTAAAGAGGCAAAAGAAAGGTCTCTCTGTGACCTGGTCTGATGAAGACTCAGGAGAGTCAGAAGAAGAATCAGCTAAGCATATTACTGCTCTAGCTGGACTGTGTGAATATGATAGTGATTCCAGCTGTGGAGAGCTTACTTATGCAGATCTTGAGCAAGCCTTCAAGGATCTGTACAAGAGTAGTACTGAAGTATGCAGTGAGGTCATAAAGCTAAAAAAGCAGAATGAAGTACTAGAAGAAGAAAAAGCAAGTGATCAAGTAATTATTGATACCTTGAAAAGTGAAGTAACTCTTCTCAATTCTAAGATGGAACATATGTCCAAATCTGTTAGAATGATGAACAGCAGCTCAAATACACTGGATGTTATTCTTTGCAATAATAAACATTCAGGGGACAAAAGTGGACTGGGATACAACAGAGAAGAAGCCAGCTCTAGCAAAGCCACTTCAAAAATTACACAGTCAAACAAGATGTCCCAACAAATGCTTCAACATCAGAACACAAAGACTAACATAATGTTCCAACAGATGTCTCAACATTCTGGAAAGAACAAAATGAAGAAGAAGTATCAAAGATGGAGATGCCATCACTGTGGAAGATTTGGGCATATCAAACCTCACTGTTATAAGTTACATGGATATCCAAATCAGATGTGTCAGCAACCTCCTAAGCAAAAGACAGAAGTAATCAAGAAAGTTTGGAGACCAAAAGCTGACATTCAGACTGATCAAAGCCACACACCCAAGAACAAGATCAACAATCAAGCTTGGAGATCAGCTGAACAACACTCAGAGCAGAGGCATCAAAAGAAATCTCAACTCATCTGGTCAAAGAAGAGTACTGCATACATAGCACATACATCATTGAAAGTATCAGCTAAGGAAGACTGGTACTTTGACAGTGGATGCTCAAGACACATGACTGGATTGAAGAATTTGCTAGTAAACTTAAAGCCACATTCATCCAGGTATGTTACCTTTGGAGATGGAGCTAAAGGAGAGATCAAGGGAGTTGGAACCTTGGATTGTCAAGATGTTCCAAGATTAGATGATGTGCTGCTTGTTAAAGGTTTAACTGCTAACCTGATCAGTATAAGTCAACTATGTGATCAAGGATACAGTGTAAACTTTACAAAAACTGAATGCATAGTGACTAACCAAAAGCAAGAGGTTGTCATGAAAGGAGCCAGATCTAAAGACAACTGTTACATGTGGGAATCCCAAAATCTCAGTCTCACTTCAACCTGTTCTCTAGCTAAAGAAGAAGAAGTGAAACTGTGGCATCAAAGACTAGGTCATCTTCATTTCAGAGGCATAAAGAAGATCATATCTATGGATGCTGTAAGAGGTATTCCCAAACTGAAGATTGATGATGGCAAAATATGTGGTGAATGTCAAATAGGCAAACAAACCAAGATGTCCCATCCAAAGCTCCAACATCTGACAACTTCCAAAGTTTTGGAACTTCTTCATATGGATCTTATGGGACCTATGCAAGTTGAAAGTCTTGGTGGTAAGAGGTATGCCTATGTTGTGGTTGATGATTTTTCAAGATATACATGGATAAACTTCATCAAAGAAAAGTCAGATGTATTTGATGTATTCAAAGAATTATGTCAAAGATTGCAAAGGGAAAAATCCAGCTGTGTGATCAGAATAAGAAGTGATCATGGAAAAGAATTTGAGAATCAAAAGTTCTTAGATTTCTGTTCTTCAGAAGGAATCAACCATGAGTATTCTTCACCTATCACTCCTCAACAGAATGGGATTGTTGAAAGGAAGAATAGAACCATTCAAGAATCAGCAAGAGCTATGATCCATGCTAAGAAGTTACCTATGTATTTCTGGGCTGAAGCTATGAACACTGCCTGCTACATCCATAACAGAGTTACCTTGAGAAAAGGAACCCTGTCCACAATATATGAAGTCTGGAAGGGCAGAAAACCCACTGTGAAGTACTTTCATGTGTTTGGAAGTAAATGCTATATTCTGGCAGATAGGGAGCAAAGGAGAAAAATGGATCCTAAAAGTGATGAAGGAATTTTCCTTGGATACTCTATAAACAGCAGAGCATATAGAGTATTTAACTACAGAACAAATGTTATCATGGAATCCATAAATGTGATAATTGATGATGCTCCTACAGATGTCCCAGAAGATGTTGGAACATCTGCTGATATCAAGATTGAAGCTGAAGAAAAGAATGATCAATATAACTTCACTCAAAATGATACAAGGTCAGAAGATTCAAGCAAACCTCCCTCCATCAGAATACAGAAGGATCATCCCAAAGATTTAATAATTGGTGATCCCAACAGAGGTGTGAGCACTAGATCAAGAGAAGTGATTTCAGGTTCTTGCTTTGTTTCCAAAATAGAACCTAAAAATGTCAAGGAAGCTCTCACTGATGAATACTGGATTTGTGCTATGCAAGAGGAATTAGGTCAATTCACAAGGAATGAAGTGTGGAATCTTGTTCCTAGACCTAATGACATAAATGTGATTGGTACTAAATGGGTGTACAAGAACAAGTCAAATGAACAAGGAATTGTTACAAAGAACAAAGCTAGACTTGTGGCTCAAGGATACACTCAAATTGAAGGGGTAGACTTTGATGAAACCTTTGCACCAGTAGCAAGGCTTGAATCAATAAGACTACTGTTGGGAATTGCTTGTATCTTAAAGTTCAAGCTATTTCAAATGGATGTGAAAAGTGCCTTTCTTAATGGTTATCTTAATGAAGAGGTATATGTAGAACAGCCTAAAGGATTTGTTGATCCAAGCTGTCCAAATCATGTATACAAACTCAAGAAAGCACTTTATGGTCTGAAGCAAGCTCCAAGGGCATGGTATGAAAGACTTACCACATTTCTTATCAAGCAAGGATACAGAAAAGGTGGGATTGATAAAACCCTGTTTGTTAAAGATGAAGAAGGAAATGTCATGATTGCACAAATATATGTTGATGACATTGTGTTTGGTGGGATGTCTGATAAGATGGTCAAACATTTTGTCAAGCAGATGGAAGCTGAATTTGAAATGAGTCTAGTAGGTGAATTAACCTATTTTCTTGGTCTGCAAGTTAAGCAAATGGAAGACTCAATGTTCATCTCACAAAGCAAGTACTCCAAGAACATAGTGAAGAAATTTGGAATGGAAAATGCTTCTCATAAAAGAACTCCTGCTCCTACACATTTAAAGCTGACTAAAGATGAAAAGGGTGAGAAGGTAGATCAAAGTTTATATAGAAGCATGATTGGAAGCTTGTTATACTTGACTGCTAGCAGACCAGACATTGCATTTGCAGTAGGAGTTTGTGCAAGATATCAAGCTGATCCAAAAGTCAGTCATCTCAATCAAGTCAAGAGAATCCTTAAATATGTTAATGGTACATGTGACTATGGCATAATGTACTTTCATGGATGCAAACCAATTCTCACTGGCTTCTGTGATGCTGATTGGGCAGGAAGTGCTGATGACAGAAAAAGCACTTCAGGAGGATGCTTCTTTCTAGGAAACAATCTGATTTCTTGGTTCAGTAAGAAACAGAATTGTGTGTCATTATCTACAGCTGAAGCTGAGTATATAGCAGCAGGTAGCAGTTGTTCTCAGTTGGTTTGGATGAAGCAGATGCTCACTGAGTACAATGTCCCACAGGATGTCATGACATTGTACTGTGACAACTTAAGTGCAATCAACATATCTAAAAATCCTATCCAACACAGCAGGACAAAGCATATTGATATCAGACATCATTTCATCAGAGATCTTGTAGAAGAAAAGGTGATTTCATTGGAGCATATAGCTACAGATCTGCAGTTAGCTGATATCTTTACCAAGGCATTGGATGCTGCACAATTTGAGAACTTAAGGGGCAAACTTGGAATCTGTTTATGTGATATCTAGCAGTTAATGAGATGTGCCAACATGTCATATGACATTGCATGGCATAAGTTCCAGATGGCAAAGCTAGTCTGGACTAGATCCTTGGGAATTTCATTCCTAATCATTTGGACTGTAACGGCTACTTATTTAGTATTTCCTTATAAGCAGCTATCAAGAGTCTCATCATATCATCACAAGCGAATTACATTGACTAGTAATCCTTCGGAAATCTTAAATCCTAAAGCTGCACATTCATCTTCCTCAACAATGTCTCAAAACCCTAAAACAGCTGAAGAAGTTCTCAACCAGGAAGACGTGGTACATGCCATTCCTATTTCTATGGTGCCAATGCAATCAACACCATTAGACGAGCTCAAGGGAAATGCCTCTCACACTAAGAAGGCAAGAACACCAAAAGGAGGTAAAATCAGAAGCAAAGCTAAAGAAATGCCTTCACATGTTAAATACTCCAAATATGTTGATGACTCCATCAATGAGATTGTCAATCAAGTTTTCTCTGAACAAAGAGTAGTGAAAGGAATCTCTGTTCCCTTGAACACCATTCCTGCACCTCAAGAAGAACCTGCTCAAGATACAAAGAACAATGCTGCAGAACAGGATGTCCCAACGGATGTTGGAACATATGCAGATGAGAAAGCAAACTCATCTGATGCTGATACTGAACAGACTGAGGACAAGAAAGAGGTCTCAAGTGAAAGTGACAAAGAAGTTTCTATGGAACAGGCTAAAGACTCAAATGAAGATCAATCTTCTACTGATCAACAAGCTGATGAGGAGACTGCTCAATCCCCTCCAACAGTCAATCTGGAACAGGATTCTGATGCAGAGATTATATCATCTGTGAAACCCAGCATTGCTAAAAGACTAAGGTCCAGGAAAGGAAAGATACAAGATGAACCTGTCATTCCTGAGAAAAAGAAGGCTAGTCCAAAGAAAGGCAAGGCTAAAGCCACTTTTGGTCCAGCAAAACCATGGAGCAAGGTTCAAACTCAGAAGAGAAAAGCTGCAACACCATCAGATTCAGATGTTGGATCAGATGTCCCAACATCTCCTCCCAAGAAGAAACCAGCTCCAGCTAGAGCTTCAACTGTTGTTCCAGAAGCTCCCTTGGACAATATATCCTTCCATCATGTCTCCAGTGTCAACAGATGGAAATATGTGTACCAAAGAAGGGTTGCTTTGGAAAGAGAACTGAGCAGCAATGCACTTGAGTGCACAGAACTCATTGACCTAATCTCTGCTGCAGGACTGTTCAAGACAGTCTCAGAGTTCTCTCCCTGCTATGAACTGCTTGTCAAAGAGTTCATTGTGAATCTTCAGGAGGATTGCTCAAATGGTAAGTCCTCTGAGTTTAGAAAAGTTTTTGTTAGAGGTAAATGTGTACAGTTTTCTCCTCAAATCATCAATGAGTATCTAGGAAGAGAAACAGATGGACCCAATGAGCTAGGGAAAACAGATAATCAAATCTGTAAGGTGATCACTGCAAACCAGGTCAAAGCTTGGCCTGTGAAGGGAAAGCTCTCTGTGAGCATGCTTACTAGAAAATATGCCATGCTTAACAGGATTGGAACTGCAAACTGGGTGCCTACCAATCACACTTCATCAATCTCAACTGGTCTGGCCAGATTCATCTTTGCTGTGGGGACTCAAACCAAGATGGACTATGGAGCATATATTTTTGATCAGACTATGAAGCATGCCATCTCTACTGCAACAAAGCTGCCAATAGCTTTTCCATCATTGCTGTGTGGTATTGTTCTAAGTCAATATCCTGGAATTTTAACTGAGAAGGACATTGTCTGCAAGAGAGAGAGCCCCCTGGCCTTTCATTACAAATTATTCCTAAGTCACCATGCTGCAGATGTTAAAGCACCTGCTGGGACATCTGCTGGTCCCTCAACTGCTAAGATTTCAATCTCCAAGAAAGAGTTAATTGCTGAGCTAAAGTGCACATGCAAGGAGCTTGAAGCAAGGAAGCTGAAACTGGAAGAAATCATTCAAAGATTGGAGAATGAAGAAGACCAGAAAGCTGCCTCTAATGCAAACAATGCCTCTGATGAAGACAGTGCTGCTGATGAAGAAACAGAAGCTGATGAAGAGACAGAAGTTGAGGAGGCTACTGAGAGTGATGAATCTGAGTGATCTTTGTATGTGAGGCATTTGTAATGACAGCAATGATGTGTAATTCTGGATAATAGTTCTTTGGCCCCTAATTTTGTGCCTACCAAGGGGGAGAACAACATCAAATGTAATTGCTGTTTAAATGATGAATGAAATCTGTTTGTTTCTGACTGAACTGAATAAGTGTGAATATTTCTGTTGAAACAAGACTGGACTCATATATGGTTGAGGGGGAGTAAAACTCAAATTTGAATCAACAGAATAGTAATGATTTACTCTGATAAAAAGAACTTCTGCTGCACTCTGAAAACCAGAAAAGATGTTAGCCAAAAATTAGCCAAAGGGGGAGTTTGTAGATGTTTAAGAATTGGCAGAATTTTTGACTAAACAAGAAATGTTAAATTCAGTTCAGAATGTCCTATCAGATGTTGGGACATTAGCAAACAGAGTATGTGAACTTGGTTCAGGATGTTCTACAAGATGTTGGGACATTGTATAAATGACTAAGTTCAGTTTTGTCAGGATGTCCCAACAGATGTTGAGACATCTCAGACCTGCTACCAGAATTAATTATTGATTAACAGATCAGAGATATTTAAGGAGAATTATCTGGAATTAATTAATGATGGATATAAAACAGAACAAGGCGCATCTGTAGGGAGTTTTAAATTGAAGATTCAGATTAAAACAGAAGACCTAATGCACCTAGAATATAGGAGGTAACAAACCCTAAATTCAAGGTGACAGCTGCTGCACATTAGGGCTGGATCATTCTACAGAAAGCCCAAAATTCAGAACCTATTTAAACAACAGAATCTCATAGAATTGAGCACGAATTTCAGAAGACAAAATAGGGTGTCTAGTGTTTTAATAGCAGGCTGTTTTTATGTACCACTTTATGAGCTTTTAAGCAAAAGTGCATTTGTGACTTGATTGAAACTGTGAAGTAAGATCAAGCTGTTTTGTTTGAAGTGTGACTTCATTTTAATTAAACTTGTAAACTTGATCACTGGGTGATTGAGGGGGAGTGAGTAGGGTACTCTTATCTAAGTGAGTCTTAGGTAGAAATTGCATTGGGTAAGTATTAAGTGATAGATTAAACAGGGTGGTTTAAGTCTAGAATTAATATTACTAATAGTGGATTTCCTCCTGGCTTGGTAGCCTCCAGATGTAGGTGTGGTTATACACTGAACTGGGTTAACAAACTTCTGTGTTGTTTATTTTTCCTGCTGTTTAAGTTTTGGTTAAAATTTGTCAAATGTCCTATTAAGTGTTGGAACATCTCTTAGGACATCTCATTACAGAATTTCAACTTTGATTTTAATTTATAAAGTCGGGTAGAAATGGAGTGTTACATTAGTGGTATCAGAGCAGGTCGGTCTGTCTGACCAAGTGTTGAGTTGTAGTTGTCTAGCATTTAAGTATTGTATGTGGTTCTAACTTTTGTTGTGTTGTAGTGTTAAGTTGAGATGGCTAGAAGAAATGATGTTGAGATGGCTGCTACAATGCAAGCCATGGCTCAGGCTGTGTAAAAATTGTCGAATGCTGGCAGAAATGATGAGTCTCGTACCTTTGCGACTTTCCAGAGGGAGAAGTTGCCTACCTTCAAGGGCAAGTATGACCCTGATGTTGCATTGGTTTGGTTAAAAGAAATTGAGAGGATTTTCCGCGTAATGGATTTCACTCCAGCAAAGAAAGTTCGTTATGGGACTCATATGTTGGCAGTTGAAGCTGATGACTGGTGGTTGGAGACCAAAGAAAAATTGGAAGCTGCAGGTGAAGAGATCACTTGGGCTGTTTTCCAAGGGAGTTAATGAGGAAGTATTACCCTGAAGATGTGTGTGTTAAGAAAGAGATTGAATTTCTTGCACCGAAGCAGGGAAGTATGTCGCTAACGGATTATACTGCGAAGTTCATGGAGTTGTCAAAGTTTTATACTCACCATGATGCAACGACTGTTGAGCTTTCGAAGTGCATCAAGTTTGAGAATGGGTTGCACTCCGAGATTAAGAAGGTTGTGGGGTATCAGAAGATTCGTGATTTTGCTGATCTGGTGGATAGTTGCAAAATCTTCGAGGAAGATAACAATGCTCATTACAAGATTGTTACTGATTAGAGAGGTAATCAGCAGAACCGTGGCAAGCCTTATGATGCTCCAGTTGGTAAGGGTAAGAAGAAAGTTTCTCCAGGTCAGAGAACTAGTGGGGGAGATACTCATGCTGGTATTGTTTGTTTTAAGTGTGGACAACCGGGACACAAGAGTAATGTGTGCACTGCTGAGGTGAAGCGTTGTTTCTGTTGTGGAAAAATTGGGCATGCGATATCTGATTGTCCGCATAAAGAGATGATTTGTTTTAACTGTGGCGAAGAAGGGCATATTGGTAGCCAATTCCAGAATTCGAAGAAAGAAAAGTCTAGAGGGAAAGTGTTTGCTTTAGCTAGGACTCAGACAACTAATGAGGACAAGCTCGTCAGAGGTACGTGTTTCATTAATAGTATTCCTTTAATCACTATTATTGACACGGGTGCTACCCATTGTTTTATTGTTGCTGATTGTGTTAAGAGATTGGGTCTTAAGTTGTCTGATATAGATGGGAAATGGTCGTAAAGATTTCGGCTAAGGGATTGGTGACTACTTCTCTAGTTTGTTTGAGTTGTCTGTTGTCTATCTTTGATAGAGACTTTTATGTTGATTTGGTGTGTTTTCCGTTGACGGGGATGAATGTGATCCTAGGTATGAACTGGTTAGAGTATAACTATATTCATATTAATTGTTTTCATAACTCGGTGAGGTTTTCTTCTCCAGAAGAGGAAGAAGTTGGATTATTATCGTTTAGAGAATTACAGAATGGTAAAGTGATTGCTTACGCGCCGAGACAGTTGAGGCTTCATGAGAAGAATTATCCTACGCATGATTTGGAACTTGCTGCAGTTATTTTTGTATTAAAGATCTGGAGGCATTACCTTTATGGTTCTAGATTTGAGGTGTTTAGTGATAATAAAAGTTTGAAGTATCTGTTTGATCATAAAGAGTTGAATATGAGGCAACGAAGATGATTGGAATTGTTGAAAGACTATGATTTTAGTTTAAATTACCATCCGGGTAAAGCTAATGTTGTAGTTGATGCTTTAAGTAGGAAGACATTGCATATGTAAACAATGATAGTTAAGGAGTTAGAGTTGATTGAGCAATTTCGAGACATGAGTTTAGTCTGCAAAGTGACACCGAAGAGTGTTATGTTGGGTATGGTGAAGATTAATAATGATTTTCTGGACAATATCCGAGAAGCTCAAATGTTGGACGTGAAACTGGTGGATATCATGGTTGATTGTCGTGAATTGGAAAATAATAGTTTTAAGTTGGATGTGCATGGTGTTTTGAGGTTTCATGATCGGATTTACATTTCCGATAATGAAGATATCAAGAATATGATTCTTGAGGAAAGTCATAGAAGTAATTTGAGTATTCATCCAGGAGCGACTAAGATGTATCAGGATTTGAAGAAATTGTTTTGGTGGCCCGGGATGAAGAATGACATAGCGCGTTTTGTGTATGCTTGTTTGATTTGTCAGAAGTCGAAAGTTGAAAACCAGAAGCCTGCTGGTCTGATGCAACTGTTGGAAATTCCAGAATGGAAATGGGATAGCATTTCTATGGACTTTGTGACGGGATTACCTAATACTCCAAAAGGACATGATTCAATTTGAGTGATTGTTGATAGGCTTACTAAGTCGGCTCATTTTATTCCTATTAACATCAGTTTTCCAGTATTGAAGCTGGTTGAGATTTATGTTAGAGTGATTGTAAAGTTGCATGGTGTTCCTTTGTGTATTGTGTCGGATAGAGATCCGAGATTTACGTCAGAATTTTGGAAGAGTCTGCAAGAAGCGTTGGGTTCTAAGTTGATACTAAGTTCAGCGTATCATCCCCAGACAGATGGTTAAACGGAAAGGACGATTCAGTCATTGGAGGATTTGTTGAGAGCTTGTGTACTTGAGCAGGGAGGTTTGTGGGGTACTTATCTTCCGTTGGTCGAGTTCACGTATAATAACAATTATCATTCTAGTATTGGAACGGCACCTTTTGAGGCGTTGTGTGGTCGAAGATGTAGGACCCTGATATGTTGGTATGAATCTGGAGAGAGTGTAGTGCTTGGACTAGAGATAGTTCGAGAGACTACCGAGAAAGTGAAGTTGATTCGAGAGAAGATGAAGGCTTCTCAAAGTCGGCAGAAAATTTATCATGATAAGCGAAGGAAAGATTTATAATTTCAAGCTGGTGAGCATGTATTCTTGAGAGTTATGCATGTGACAGGTGTTGGGCGAGCGTTGAAATCTAAAAAGATTACTCCTCATTTTATTGGTCCGTATCAGATTTTGGATAGAGTTGGAAATGTTGCTTATAGAGTGAATTTACCGCCGAACTTGTCGAATTTGCATGATGAGTTCCATGTTGTAAACACCCCAAATTTGCCCTCACTCATTTCACCATAGCTTGTGATTCTTTTCATTTGCATAAGTTCAATCATATCATCTCATATTACATTTTTGCTTCACTGCATTGGTTCAAATTCATCTGCATCTAGGGTTTGTGATCTGGGCAATCCAAAGGTCATCTGAGCCACTCCAAAGGCCTTCAATCATCTCAATAGGGTCCATGTATGTTCAAGCATCATATTATATCCTCCCAAGATCAAGAAAGTCAAAAATCACAAGAACTGAGGAAGGCATGGAAGCAGAGCCAAGCTTAACTGCACAGATGACCTAAAATTAGGGTTTTGGTTTCAGAGGCCATAACTCCAAATTTTTTGGTCATTCTTGTTTCTATTGGTCTCTATATGATATAAGGATCATTAATACCAAATTTCATGAATAAATTCAATGGGGAAGGCATCTGATCAATAGATGACTTCTTGAGCAAGTCAGTGCAAAACCAGGGCATCTGAGGCCCTCAATCATCCAACCAAAGGGTCTTCTCCATCATTTTGGGTGTATATGATCTTTATTTGATCTTAAAGAAGTTAGAAGTTCACAAAATTGAAGAATTTCAAGCCATTTGCAAAGTTGCCATTTTGGGAAAGTGACTTGTAATGTGAACTTGCCATTTTGGGAAAGTTTTTCAACCTCCTCTTTTTGATTCAAAAATGCTTCAAATGAAAAATTCTTGGTCATGAAAGTTGTAGATTGGATCCTCCCATTTTCAAAAAGTACAAGAACTTGATCTAATTCATTTTAGAACTTAAGTTATGGCTTGTCAAAGTTGGGAAAAATCACTTAATTTTCACTTTTGTACCAAAGAGGGAAGTTTGCAAATTCTTGTGCCAAGCCAATTTGGGACCTCTAATGCATATCTACACATCATATCATCCTAGTGAAACTCATTTGGATCAGATTTGTGCCTTGAATCACAAGCTTTCATGCTTAGAACTTCACAAATTTCAAAAGGGGCCAAACTTCCCCAAAATTGCAAAATGGATCAAATCTCTTCAGCCACTTGTGCCAGCTGCAAAATATGACTCCCATGGACCTCCTTGAAACAAGCTGACTCGAGCCATACCCTTGTACCATGACTGAACCAGCCCATGCCTTCACTTACACAAATGTTGACTTTATGCATTTTTGCTCCATACCAATCACACTGCTCCACAACAACTCTCTGACCTATCAAGGATTGATATGTGTACCAAAAGCAACCCAACACACAACACAACACAGCCTGAAACTCCAAGAACTTAGCACACTCCAAAATCCCCAAAATTTGCAAAAGCCTTCGAATCTCTTGATTCAACCATCAAACCTTCAAGTTTCTTTCACCATTCAACTCACCATGACCCACTGATCATTTCCCACCTTCCATTTGGCCCTAAAACCTTCACAATCAAAAATACGATTTTCACATTCCACAAACTGAACTTCTGCCATTTTCATTTTGAGGCCATATAAACTCCAACCAAGCATCAAAACCTCATCAGGAGTTCAAGGGGAGTGGTTTGCACAAAGAGAGAAGGCCTGAAAGTCCAGAACTGAGAAAGCTCAAGCTCAGGTACCTCCCTGAAACATTTTTCCAGAACTTGTTTCTTTAGTTACAGAATGGTAGAGTGTGTTCCACTGATCACAATGAGCCTTGAATGATGAAAAATGATTAAGATTTGAGTGTGTATGCATGTTCTGAAATTTTTTCAGTTTTTTATGTTTGTGTTCGAATCTTGATATTGAGGATAAATAAATGAGATTTGTTGATGGATTCTGGTTTGTTGTTGATTAATGGTGAGTTCTGGAGATTTTGGCACATTTTGGTATCCTGGGGAGTGAGATAGGGTTTTCTCAGGGGAGAGGTGGCCGGAGAAGATGACCGGAGGTCATTTCCGGCCACCTGAGAATAATTAATGTTTTAATCAGGTTTAGGGTTTAGTTTGAATTTGGAGCGTACGATTTTGTTTCCCGCGTGCGTCCAATGGCCCAGATCGTCCCACTTAACCCTAATCCACTTAGTTAACTTAATTAATTAGGGTTTAATTTTAAATCTGCCAGGTTTGATCCCAGCCATCCAAACACGCGCCAGTCAACTCCCGCGCGTTCCATTTGAATCCAAGCCTTTGGATCTGTTTACTTTTCATTTAAATTAATTTAGTTTTCATTTTTATTGCATTTCTTTCCACATTTTATTTAAAATAGCAAATCACTTCTAAAAAATCCCATTTTTTGCATCATACCTTAAAATATTTTTCTCTTTCTGAAAATAATTTTTATTTTATTTTTTGCATAATTTTCGTATTTTAAAAATATTTAAATGTTTATTTTAATTAGTTAATGAGAATTAATTAATTAAAATAGCATTTAAGTTTCTAAAAATCACCAAAAAAATCACATTGCATCTTGATACATTTAGAAACATTATCAAACTCTTCAAACAAATTTCTTTTTGGTTCTTGACCTATTTTGACATTTTTCTTTGGAATTAAGGTTCTTAAAAGGCAATATTTTTGTCCTAACTTAGAAAAATTCATTCTGCCTAAACATGAAGAGTTTGATGTTGGTTCTTTTTGCATTGCATTCTTCATATCATGTAGTTTCTAGGGTAAAATTGGTTTGAATTTATCTTTCATTTTCAATTTGATGTGCATTTTTCCTTTTGAAGTGCCTTAAAACCCTAGCCAACTTGAGAAAATCATAACCCCCATTAAGTTAAGAGTTAGGTCCCCTCCTTTGGGCAGTTAACTTATGTAGGGTTAGGGTTCCTTTGATCCCATTTTCAATTTTTTATCTTGTCATTTGCTTCTGATTTTGGATTTTGCTTTGTGTCTTGTGCATAAACCCTAATGTTTGCCTTCATTTGCATCCATCTTCCATATGCTTGCATACATGAACTTTCCATGACATTTTGTGCATTCACATGACTCCTAAGACATATTAAGACACATTAGAATCATGATAAGTCATTTCTTCATCCATTTGTCATGTTATACTTCCATTGCATATCATATACTTTCATGAACTTTTATGGTTCAAAGCATGCTCCATTTCCATCCTTACCCTTGTATGATTATCCACAACTCTTGATATGTGTTTGCTTTATTTCTTAGCATCATTAATATCATGTTTGTGCTTCTGACTTTGGTGTGCATCATTGCATTTCATCTCATTCTCATCTCATTTCATTTCTTGTTGCTAACTTTTCAGGTGGTAAGTGTTGCACCCCAAAATTTTCCCTCACAATACAAGACTTTGTGTGATAAGAAGGTTCACAAGGTTCACAAGTTTCTCAATGCTTATATAACCTTTCTTGAGGTTCATGAAGTCTACAAGTCACTTCTTGAAGGTTCACAAGGTTCACAAGCTTCTCAACATTTACAAGACCTTTCATGAGGTTCATGAAGTCCATAAGTCACTTCTTGAAGGTTCACAAGGTTCACAAGTTCTATAATGCTTTCAATACCTTTCATGAGGTTCATGAAGTCCACAAGTTACTTCTTGAAGGTTCACAAGGTTCACAAGATTCACAATGATTACAAAGCTTTCCTGAGGTTCATAAGGTCTACAAAGTCACTTTATGAGGTTCACAAGGTTCACAAGCTTCACAATACCTCCCATGAGTATCACAAGACATTTTATGATGGTTCACAAGGTTCACAAGGTTCACAATTGGTCAGAAGAGTTGATAATTCCCTTAGACAAGGCACCTCCTAGGCAGTGCATCCAAAACTAGGGTTTTGACTTTAATCAGGCTAAATGGACTTCCAATACCTCAAGTGAGCTTTATAACATCTTATATGTGTATAAGAACCCCCATGACAAGTTTCAAGACTTTTCTCAAAAGTTTGCTCAGTCAGAGGATCAGATAAGTCAAAATCAGTCAGTACAGTTAAAAAGTCAAACTGAGGTCAACTGTGGTCAAACCAAAGTCAAACTTCATGATTTTTTGCCAACATCAAGTATAAGTAAAATTCATCATTTTATCAAGGGTTGATCATGATTCATCAAGGAGATTCCAGATCATCAATAATCAGGAGTTTCTAAATTAGGGTTTCCTCAGTAAAAGTCAACTGAACTTTGACCAGCCATAACTTTCATATACTTCATCACCAAGTCTCCATCCAAAGCTCATTTTGGAGGAAATTGAATTCTCTACAACTTTGATGTTGCAAGTTAAGCCCAAAAATGCTTCATTTGGAAGATGTGAGCTAAGACATTATAGGTCATTTCAAAAGTCAACAAAAAGTCAACAACTTCAAAAGGGCATAACTTGAGATTGGTAAATGATATGGACCTGAAACCAATGGGGTTGTTTAGAGGACTCTTAAAGATTTCCAAAAAGTCCAAGAACACCCTCATACCTTTAAAATTGAGGGAGATATGCTCTTGCAAAGTTGGGAAATTTTGTGATGGTTTATATTGAAAATGGGGGTCTAGAACCAATTCCTTCCAAATGGGCTGCCCAAGTTGTGATCCAATCCATACCATATCATCATGCACGACCCAATTGATTAAAAATCATAATTTTTATTATTTTATTTTTATTTATTTTGATTTAATTCATAAAAATCATTTTAAATAAATATAAAATATGAAAATATATTTTGGGATGAAGATAATGCTTCTAGAAAGTCTTAATTGGTGATTAGAATTAAAGAGGAAGGGAATCATGTGATTGATACAAAAATAGTAAGCTTTCATGAGCAAATATTGAGATTTCAAGGCATGATCAAAATGAATCTTTTTATATCAATTCTTCCACCAAAACAATGAATCTTTTTGACCTAATTGAGTCTACTATAAGTATACAACATGAAGCAACCCTCATAGACGAATTTTGCAGCCTCAAACAACACTCTCCAATTTCAAAAAATCATCCAAAAAGCTTGATTCGGATTCCTTGCTAGAGGCCATTCCAAAGCATTGTGAAGGTTGAAATAGATTCTTTGATCATCATTGAGTGAAAACAGATCATCATACTGCCTCATAACATCACATATGGACAAATCCGATTCAAAATTTTTTCACTTTCTTGATTTTTCGTTCTTGAACATTCATGCATTATTGTTAAGTTTTGTTTGATGATTTGTGCTTTATGAAGGTTTGTGACGAATTCTGGGCAGGTTAATTGAAGAAACCATGGCCGAATCACATATTGCCATTCCAGGGTTCATAACCTTCATTTTAGGGTTTAACGATCCAGTGAATATAAATGATTTTGAAAACCATGGCTTGACTTGGATTGACCTCTGGATTATGTTTATGCTTTCAATTTTGTGAAATTTCATAGTTTGGTTGATCGTTGAGTTTTGTAGGTTTTGCTAGGGTTTATTTTTTCGCAGGAAATATCATAGGTGAAATCGCAGCTAATATCGAAGGACAGGAGGTTGAAGATGAAGACTGTTTGGCGCGAAGCTTATATTCAAAATTTTGACTTAAAATATTATTTTGATATCCTGTTTATTTGTCACACAAGCGCTTGTGTCCTAGTGGTTGGAGGCGTACGCGTATATTGGCCTGGTCTGGGGTTCGATTCCCCGTTTATGACATTTTGCTCTTTTATTTTGTTTGTTTTTTCAGGTTTAATATATTATCAATTATAGCCAGCATGTTAACAGAATTGGCTCTTCCAGCCGGGTGGTGATGCGCGTGTTTGAATGTACAAAGGTCCTGGGATCAAATCCCACCCCAGGCCTTTTTGTTTCTTTATTTTTCTGGATTTTTCAAGCTTAAGGCACAAAACTAAGGGAGATGCATTGTTGTTGCATTGATGGTGCGCAGCTCAGTTGGTCACTCTCTCCATTATCCAGGTTAGGGACCTGGGTTCAAATCCCAGGTCCAGTTTTTTTGATTTTTTTTCTTATTTTCTTTTATGTTTATTATTTCCTACATTATATTATAATATGTTTTTTTTAAATTATAAAAAATGCAAATATTATTTTCTTATTATAAGGTATATATGTTTTGTTTTAAAATTCTAAAAAAAAAATGATGATGATTGTTATTATTATATATTTATAAAATGTATATAATTACCATTTTATTTGTTTTTGTATATTATAAATTACAAAAAACCCTAAAAAATATTTTCTAAAAACAAACCCTAATTTCCAAAACCCTAATTTATTTTTTTAAAATATTTAATTGTTATTCTCTAATTTTTTAAATATAATTGTCATGTATATATTTATTATAATCTTTAATATAATTAATTTATTGTAAATATAATAATTAGTAGAAACTAAATTTTGTAAATATAATAATTAATAAAAATTAAAATTTTATAAATATGATTAATTTTGTGAATATGATACTTAAAATTTATTTTCCTCATATGATGTGTAAATAATTGCTTTTTTAAATGTTAATGTATGTTTAAAATGATTAAATTTGTAATAATTAAAATTTATAATTACATTATGTTTTAAAATTTTTAATTATTCTTATTAAATGTTATATGTTAAAATTAAAATTTGTGTTTATTATTCTAATCATGTCATTATAATATTTTTCTATTTATTTCTATTTATTTTAATTATTGTTGCTAATCATATTATTATTCATTATCTTATATTATTATTATTATTTCACTAATTTTATTTATTTTTAATATTTTTTACTAACCTTATTTTTTTATATTATATTTATCACTAACCCCTATTTATTTACTTATTGTTTACTTATTATTTATTGCTTATTTATTTATATTTTGCTAATTATTTATTTTTGCTATTCATTTATTATTATGTTGTAATTGCTTCCTGGATGTAAAATTTGTAATATTAAATTGTTTATTTTTCGCTATGGTTAGTAATTTAGGGAGTGTAAACATGTATTCTCTTAAAATAAATTTAGATCACTTTAATTTAAGATAATTAATATTGCACACTCACACACGTAAGTCGATTTTTAATCGCCGTCTCACTTTCTAAGGCTATCCCTCAAGTTGCCTAAATCATAAGGTCAAGTGGGGTGTATAAAGCAAGTCCCTTTAAAAAGAAAAATCATCAAGTCCCTCATGGTTGCCTTTACGAATCAAGTCCCTTCAATAATGATGATAGTCCCTCCTTTATGCTTATTACACCCCACAGTTGCCTTCAAAAATAAAGGTCCCTCTCATGTCCCTTACATCCAAGGTAATGACTACCTACTCCTTAATAGTAGGGATAGTCTTACCAATCAAAGGATAAAGAACAAGAAAGACTTAAAACTTTAGGGTAGGTTCCTCTTATGTACTTGCTCACTTCAAAAACTTTTCACACTTAAACAAATTTCAAACAAATTTTCAAAAACAAGTTTCTACGCATCCGTACATGGATCATTATTAACTATTCTGAAAATTTTTCTATTCACACACTACACTTTCAAAAACAATTCAAAAGTGAGCTAAGTAACTAAGAGCCCATGGATAACCATGGATGTAAAGGGTGCTAACACCTTCCCTTTACATAACCTACCCCCCGGACCCAAAAATATCTCTTAAGGTCTTTCCTGTTCTTTTATAACCTTTCCTTTTGGATAAAATAAAAGTCGGTGGCGACTCTTGCTATCCGCAACATAACTAAAGTCAGTTCTCCCACCGTGTTACAGAACTGGCGACTCTGCTGGGGATAACAATTTAAGAGGGGTACCCTTAGGAATTAAGATCACTTTAATATTGTTTGATTTGTTTGCTTTATTATTATATTGTTGGGGTGCTCTTATGTGTGAAAGGTCCTAACCCGGATCTAATGTACCTTAGGTAAATGGCAATAGACCAAGGAAACTGTACGACGTATATCGATACGGTTGATCTGGTGGCCATAGTTAGTGCGACTTCTTGGTTGGTGCTTATGTTCCTTAAGTCAAGTTGAGGATAATATGAGGCTGCCATATGTTGTCAATGCACTAACTAACTTTTAGAACCCTAGTTAACTCATCTTGGACTTTAGAAAGTAGTGAGGTAACCGGCTTTGGTGCAGACTGAAGTTGGTTGACACTCGATACTACGCTCATTGAGATCTTAAACTTGGAGGGTTTTGGTTGGAAAGTAAGTTGCCTTCTGATCAACCACCCTTGTGAAGGATCAATGATATTGAGATCCCTTAGAACCCGGTTACTTTGTAGGACAGGATGAACCAACTAACTTCAGGGGAGGGTACTTACCTTAAACCTCATGCAAACCTTTAAACCTAGGGCTATTGTATGACTTGCTTGTGTGTGCCACATGTTTGTGATTGAGCATAACATCATGACATCATCATGCATCATAAGCATAGCATTCTCACTAACCATTTCAAGGACCAAAGGATTTATCTTTGTTCTTTGTTGCAGGTCATGGCTTCTGCTCGTAGGAACACCATCAGGATCAACTTTGTGGGCATACCTGCTAAGCTTAAAGAGTTGGTTGCTCAAGTGTCTGATCATTCCCAGTTCATCAAGAGACATGGTCACCTATTGGATCTAGTCACTTCCGGGTTCAATGAAGACATGATGAGTGTTCTGTTTCAGTTCTTTGACCCTAAGCACCATTGCTTTACATTCCCCGACTATCAACTAGTTCCAACCATGGAGGAGTTCTCTAAACTTCTAGGTATACCTGTTCTTGATCAAAGACCCTTCACAGGCTTGGAGAAGGAGCTTAAACCAGAGGTCATTGCTGCAGCTCTACATCTGAAGAAGTCTGACATTGTTCTAGAGACGAGAAGCGGAGTCAAGGGTATTCTTGCCAAGGTGCTAATGGATAAGGCTCAAATGTTCTTGAAGGCCATGAGCTATGATGCTTTTGAGGAGATCTTAGCCTTACTGATATACGGTTTAGTATTGTTCCCCAATCCAGATCAGTTCATAGATGTTCATGCCATCAACATTTTCCTGAGTCACAATCCAGTGCCTACATTGCTTGGAGACATCCTGCATTCTCTTCACACCCGTACTACAAAGGCAAGAGGAACTTTGATGTGCTGCATACCTTTGCTTTCTAGGTGGTTTATTTCTCACCTTCCTCGCTCAGTAATGAAGAATGAGCAAGGGTTCAGATGGTCCAAGAGGATCATGTCACTTTCTCACTCAGACATCCATTGGTGCTCCAAATCTATGGAGAATGTCACCATCATTGACCGTTGTGGGGAGTTCCCTAATGTGCCACTTCTAGGCATAAGAGGAGGCATCACCTACAACCCCTCTCTAGCTTTACGACAATTTGGTTACGCCCGGAGTGATGGTCCACATGATATATTGATTCAGGGTATTGTATTTGACTACGACAACGATCTTCAGGGTTACCGTCAGAGATTCATACGAGCTTGGGGAAAGGTAAATAGGGTTGACAGCAAGACACTGGAGCCTAAGTACACTATTCCTATGGAGGCTTATCTCAGATGGGTACGATCTCGTGCTCAGACACTCATGATGCCATATCCTGCCGTCCTACCAATTACCATGGAACCTGTTGCTGAAGGAGACACAGCTTATATCATCCTTCACCCAGACATGCCTACTGATAAGGAAGACTTGCAGAGATCATGGATCCAACTGAAGGAGCAAAGGGATACTTTCGAGGCTCATTACAAAGCAAGCCAAGCAAGAATCCTAGAGCTAACAAAGCAACTTCACGAGGAACGAAACCTCAACTCTTACCTCAACACAAAGAGGAAACGTCCATGGGAGACTTAAAACCCCATCTTTTGTACTTATTTCATTTCATTTTTTGTAAGCCTAAAAGGCAAAACAAAGTTATTACTAATAAAAGTTTACTTTCATGTTTGTCTAAGCAAATTTAAATTCTGCGGTCCTTGAAAACATTGCATATGCATTACCATATCATTTCATTGCATCACAGGTTTATAATTGTGCACAGGTTTCTCATCTTCTCGCTGTTTATTTCAGCAATGGCTCTTGAACAATCAGTTAAGGATCTCCAGGCACAAAATGCACAGTTCCAAGAGCTGATCTTGAACCTGTCCAAGGGGCAGGATGAATTGAAGGCACTACTGGCCAAGAAGACTAAGAAGACTAGAAGGTCTGCTGGGTTGATCAACATGGGAAGAAGGTTCAAAGGTCTTGCCAAGACCAAAGAACCAGCTGAAGACTATGAATCTGAGGAATCTGAGCAAGAGATAGGCAGTCTCCACCACACAATGGGGGACTCTGACTCTGAGGCTAATTACTACCATGAGCCTAATGAAGACAAATTCAAGATGCTGGTGGATAGGATGGATGCCATGGAGTTGCAGAAGTCATCTGGGCTGGATTTTGAGGATTTGAGTCTGATATCTGGGGTAGTCATACCCATTGGGTTCAAAGTTCCTACATTTGTTGTCTATGATGGAGTCTCTTGTCCCAAACTGCATCTGAGGTCCTATGTCAGAAGAATTCAACCCCACACTGCTGATAAGAAATTATGGATCCATTTTTTTCAAGAGAGCTTATCTGGAGCTCAGCTGGAGTGGTATTATCAGTTGGAGAGTGTCAACATCAGAGATTGGAATGATCTTGCTGAAGCTTTCTATAAGCAGTATCAATACAATGCTGACTTAGCCCCCACTCGCATGCAGCTTCAGAGCATGTCTATGGGTGCCAAAGAAAGTTTCAAAGAGTATGCTCAGAAGTGGAGAGATTTAGCTGGAAGAGTTCAACCCCCTTTGACTGACAGGGAATTGGTTGATATGTTCATGTGTACGCTGAATGGTCCGTTTTACAGTCATCTCATTGGAAGCTCATCATCTGGCTTCACTGAGTTAATCATGACAGGAGAGCGAGTAGAGAATGGTATAAAGAATGGTAAGATCCAAGTGGGTACTTCTTCATCAGGTGCTGCAAAGAAGCCTCCCACTGGGAAGAAAGAATCCAATGCTGTTTATGGTCAACCTGATCGTAACAGAAGACATCAGTCTGTTAGTGCAGTTCATATTTCAAATCCAACTCCTGCAACAACAGAGCAGCCACAGGGCAACCAACAGAGGGCTAGAAGGCAGTTCACGAAGATCAACATGTCAATGGCACAGGCGTTGCAACATTTGTTGAAGGCTGAACTCATTACTTTGAAAGAAGCTCCTCAGAATCCCAATGTTACCTCTCCCAGGTACAACCCCAATGCACGGTGTGCATACCATTCAAATTGTCAAGGACATGATACTAATAACTGCTGGGTCTTGAAGAATAAAATTCAAGATATGATTGATGCTGGAGAAATTGAGTTTGATCCTCCGGGTACTCCCAATGTGATTACTGCTCCAATGCCAAATCACGAGAAGACTGTCAATGCTATTGATGAAGATCTACATGTTTATTCAGTTATGGAGTTGACCACACCACTGTCTATTATCAAAAAGAGGTTAGTACAAGCTGGGATCTTTCCAGGTTGTCGTGAAGATTGTTTGTATTGTACCTATAAGCCGGATAGTTGCTTCATATTGAGAGATGGAATTCAACGTCTCATGGATAAGTATACTATAGTGTTTGAGAAGACTCCGTCGTCTGTAGAAAGTATGGTGGATCATCTGACTCAAGGTAGGAAGGTTGAAGAGGTTGACATGGTTGACAAAGTACCAATAAGAATCACTTCAAAGGGTCCCATTAAAATCACTCATCAGGGTCCAATCAAGATTACTGCTGAAGGTCCTATGAAAGTTGTTGCTGAAGCCAGGGTAGCTCCTGTGGTCATTACTACTCCTGGTCCTATCCCATATACATCTGACAAAGCTGTACCTTGGCACTATGGGTCTGATGTTTACATCCATGGTGTTAAGCAAGAGCCTGTAGCTGATGTACCTGTTGACATTGATAATATTGCTGGATCTAGCAAGATCACTCGTAGTGGAAGGGTCTTCTCTCCTCCAGTTGCTTCTAAGAATGCAGTTACTCCTGCTGCTACCTCCACCACTGATGCTCGGGGCAAAGGTCCTGTTATTGAACCTGTATCTACTGATGTGCCAGCTGCTGATGACCTCTCTAAGCAGATGGAAGAAGTATTGAAAATCATTTGCAAGAGTGATTATGACATTGTTGATCAGTTGGGGCATACTCCCTCAAAGATTTCTATGCTGTCCTTGTTGTTATGTTCTGAGGCTCATGCCAAGTCATTGATCAAGTTTCTGAAGATGGCTCATGTACCCAGTGCAATTTCTGTTGACCAATTTGAGAACTGTGTTGCCCACCTGACCTATGACAATGGGTTAGGGTTTTCTGATGCTGATTTGACCCCTGCCAAGAGGGATCATAACAGGGCCTTGCATATTTCAATTGAATGCAGGGGCACTACCCTGTCACATGTGTTGATAGACAATGGTTCCTCTTTGAATGTGTTGCCTAAGGATGTCCTGAACAAGCTGAGTCCTGAAGATGCTGTGCTGAAGCCCAGTAATATTGTGGTAAAGGCTTTTGATGGTTCTAGAAGAGTAGTGCATGGGGAAATTGATCTTCCAATCCAAGTTGGGTCCCAGGTGTTTACTGCTACATTTTATGTGATGGATATTCGTCCTTTCATACTCTTGTCTGCTTGGTCGTCCCTGGATCCATAGGGCAGGTGCTGTGACCTCTACATTGCACCAAAAGTTGAGATATCCGGTGAATGGAAAGGTTGTTACTGTCTATGGAGAAGAAGAATACTTTGTCAGCCATGTAAACACTTTCAAGTATCTGGAAATGGAAGGTGAATACATTGAGACTCCGTGTCAGACATTTGAAGTGGTTCCCTGGGTTGTTAATGATTATGTAGCTCCTCCTGTTGTGAAGAAAGTTCCTGTGGTCACCAGAAAGCCTCCAACAATGGCAATGGCCTCCCTCAATGATGCTAGAGCTGTGGTGGATGAAGGTGGTTGTACTATTTGGGGTCAGCTTCCTGATATTCCATACAAGTCTGACAAGTTTGGTTTGGGTTTCACTGCAGAGTCCCAGAAGGCTGTTCGTCATGCCCGTGCTGCCCGTATCACTAGTCAAGGGGTTGTGAAGGACCAGATTAATGCTGTGGGAGATCAAGATGAAGACTACAACTTGGATGCATGGATTTTTCCTACTATGGGTGCTGGACTCAATAATTGGAAAGCTGAAGATGTTATCCCTATCTCCTTTAGTCAGGAGTAAATACTATTACTGTGTTATGTTTTTAAATTTGTAATTTCTGGAACAATAAAACTTTCAAGCCATGTGCCTTACCCGGGGAACAATGGTGCGCTTGTTACGGGTTTTCATTTCATTTGCATACTTCATTCAATAAAATCAGTGGACGTTTCGTTTTCGTAAATATTGTGTTCCTTGTCTTTCTTTTCTTTTATTTTCGTTTTATCAGCTATGTGTTCTTACACACACCCACATCACTAAATGCAGATCCTCATCCACTCTGGATCCTGTTGATAACAGTTCTACTATTGCCAATTATAATTTCGAGAATCCGATCTATCAAACTGAAGACGGAAATGAGGACGATTGTGAAATACCTGTAGAGCTTGCTAGGTTGTTACAACAAGAAGAGAAAGCTATACAGCCACATGAAGAACCAGTCGAGGTTGTGAATTTGGGAACTGAAGAAAACAGAAAAGAGGTCAAGATAGGGGCTGATTTAGAGGACGGTGTCAAGAGCAGGTTGATTTAGATGTTACGTGACTATGTGGAGATCTTTGCTTGGTCTTATGAAGATATGCCAGGGTTGGATACAGACATTGTGGTTCACCGTTTACCAGTGAAAGAAGATTGTCGTCCAAAGAAGCAGAAGATTCGTCGTATGCGTCCTGAAATGTCAGAAAAGATCAAGGCAGAGGTAATGAAACAGTTCAATGCAAGGTTCTTAGCAGTGACTTCTTATCCTCAGTGGGTTGCAAATGTGGTACCAGTTCCTAAGAAGGATGGTAAGGTACGTATGTGTGTGGACTACAGAGATTTGAACAAGGCTAGCCCTAAAGATGACTTCCCACTCCCTCATATTGATATTCTGGTAGACAACACTGCTCAGCATAAGGTATTCTCTTTTATGGATGGTTTCTCTGGTTATAATCAAATCAAGATGGCACCTGAAGATATGGAGAAGACAACATTTGTGACACAGTGGGGCACTTTTTGCTATAAGGTAATGCCATTTGGTTTGAAGAATGCAGGGGCAACATATCAGCGTGCTATGGTGGCTTTGTTTCATGATATGATTCATCATGAGATAGAGGTGTATGTGGATGATATGATAGCCAGGTCTCAGAATAAAGAGCAACATCTTGATCATCTACACAAGTTGTTTGAGAGGTTGAAGAAATACAAGTTGAGATTGAACCCAAATAAGTGTAATTTTGGAGTTAGATCTGGTAAACTCTTGGGTTTCATTGTCAGTGGGAAAGGTATTGAAGTGGATCCTGCAAAAGTGAAAGCTATACGAGAGATGCCAGCTCCCCGTACTGAGAAGGAGGTTAGAGGTTTCTTGGGACGTTTGAATTACATTGCAAGATTTATTTCCCAGTTAACTGCCATCTGTGAGCCAATCTTCAAGTTGTTGAAAAAAGATCAGGTGATGGAATGGAATGATGAGTGCCAGACTGCCTTTGATGAAATCAAGAAGTATCTGCTGGAACCACCAATTTTGATGCCACCAGTTAATGGAAGACCCTTGATTATGTACTTAACGGTGTTAGACAACTCAATGGGGTGTGTGTTGGGGCAACATGACGAGTCTGGTCGAAAAGAGCAGGCAATATACTACCTTAGCAAAAAGTTTACCGACTGTGAAACAAGATACTCACTGCTCGAGAAAACTTGCTGCGCTTTGGCATGGGCTGCTCGCCGACTAAGACAGTATATGTTGACCCATACTACCTTATTGATTTCAAAGATGGATCCAATCAAGTATATCTTTGAGAAACCTGCTCTCTCCGGAAGAATTGCAAGATGGCAAATGATCTTGACAGAATATGACATACAGTATACTACTCAGAAGGCCATCAAGGGAAGTGTTGTTGCTGATCATTTGGCTCATCAAGCAGTGGATGATTACCAGTCAATGAATTTTGAGTTCCCTGATGAAGACATTATGATTATTACAAAAGAACCTGGACGATATGACGGACCTGAACAAGGATCCCGATGGACTATGGTTTTTGATGGTGCCTCTAATGCACTTGGTAATGGTGTTGGTGTTGTGATTAGTTCCCCTGAAGGTTGTCATACCCCGATTACTGCCAGACTTTGTTTCTATTGCACCAATAACATGGCTGAGTATGAGGCATGTATCCTGGGTATTAAAGCTGCTATTGATATGAAGATTCAGTTCCTTGATGTGTATGGAGATTCAACCTTGGTAATTAGTCAGATTAAAGGAGATTGGGATACCAAGCATGATAACCTCATTCCTTACAGAGAGCATGTGTTGTCTTTGATCCCACATTTCAAAGAGATTACCTTTGAACATATTCCACGAAGAGAGAATCAGTTGGCAGATGCATTGGCCACCATGGCATCCATGTTTGAGATCAGTTGGGATGATGAAGCTCCCAAGATTACTATTGATAGATTTGAGAAGCCTGCATATTGCAATGAGATTGACACAGAAGGAGCAGAGGAGAAGCCTTGGTTCTATGAAATAAAAAGATATCTTGAAACTCAGGAGTTCCCTGAAGGGGCATCTGTCAAAGATAGGAAGTTCCTGAGAAGGTTTTCTGCTAAGTTCTTTCTGAGTAATGGCATTCTGTATAAGCGCAATCATGATTCAACTATGCTTCGTTGTGTGGATAAGAAGGAAGCTACAGAAATTATGGAAGAGATGCATGATGGGACCTTTGGCACTCATTCTAGTGGTCATACTATGGCAAAGAAGATATTGAGAGCAGGTTACTATTGGTCTACTATGGAAGCTGATTGCTATCAACACTCTAGAACATGTCACAAATGTCAAATCTATGCTGATAAAATTCATGTACCTCCATCACCATTGAATGTGTTGACTGCTCCTTGGCCCTTTGCCATGTGGGGCATTGATATGATTGGTGAGATCAAGCCTACTGCTTCCAATGGGCATCGTTTCATCCTGGTTGCTATTGATTATTTCACGAAGTGGGTAGAGGCAACATCATTTGCATCTGTTACTAAGAATGTTGCGGCTCGGTTCATTAAGAATAATCTCATATGTAGGTATGGCATCCCTGAAAGGATTATCACTGACAATGGCTCTAATCTGAACAACACTATGATCACTGATCTCTGCATGCAGTTCAAGATTAAGCATCACAACTCTTCTCCGTATCGTCCAAAGATGAATGGGGCAGTTGAAGCTGCTAATAAGAACATTAAGAAGATTGTACAGAAGATGACTGTTACTTATAAGGATTGGCATGAGATGTTACCATTTGCTCTTCATGGTTATCGTACCACAGTACGTACTTCAACAGGGGCAACCCCATTCTCCTTAGTCTATGGTATGGAAGCAGTTCTGCCCATTGAAGTTCAGATTCCCTCCTTGAGAATTATGAAGGATGCAGGCTTGGATGAAGATGAGTGGATTCAGACTCGACTTGACCAGATAAATTTGATTGATGAGAAGAGGTTAGCAGCAGTTTGTCATGGCCAGATGTACCAGAAACGAATGATCAAAGCTTTTAACAAGAAGGTTAAGCCAAAGGTATATCAGGTTGGTGACTTGGTAATCAAGCGTATCATATTACCACAGGGTGATCCTAGGGGCAAGTGGACTCCAACATATGAAGGACCATTTGTAGTCAAGACAGTGTTCTCAGGAGGTGCCATGATACTGACTACAATGGATGGTGAAGACTTCCCACAGCCTGTAAACGCAGACATAGTTAAAAAATACTACGCATGAAAAGAGACCCGCTAGGTTGACAGGCCTAGGCAAAAATAAGGGCATCCCGGCAAACCAAAAGGGTTTGGGCAAAAATTAGGGACATGTATAAAAAGATGTACACCCGGCAAGTCGAAAACCTGAAAAGGCGGCTTGGGCAAAAAAGGGTATCCCGGTGGATTGAAAACCTGAAAGGGCAATCCAGGCAAAAGTTAGGGATTAAAGCGTATGACTATGTCTCGTTTGGATCACCCATGAAACTGCAACCAGTTGTACTACTTACTCAAGCTCGAACAGATAAAGCTCAATCCATTCGTGTCCGTCTGAACAGCAGAAGATGAGATACTTGAAGATAATGGCAATAGTAGAATTGAAACTCAATAGGATTACTTCCCACATAGCTGATACTCTTTGCTTTGTAAAAACTTTATGACAAAATCCTCTTACTAGGGTTTATGTCTCCTTGTACAAACTTACCCGTGTATGGGTCACTATTTGATATAAATAAATTCCATCTTTTGAATCCAGATTTACTTTTACCCTATTTACATAAGCGAAACGTCCATTGATTGTGTTTGAATGTATGTATGCTTTTGAATATGATTAATGTTTACCAAAAATGCATGAATGCTTAATATGATTGATGTTTACCAGAAATGCATGGAAATGCGGTAATAGTATTTACTAAGGACGAACGAGGGAAGGATTTCAACGAAGCTTCGCCGGTTCATCTCTACAAAACAACTACAAATCCCTCAGTAGGACAAATCCATCTTCATAAAGTCACATCTCCCCTGGAATTTATATCCATCTCTTTTATCCTCATACGGATATTCGGGAATTTACTTTCCAATAAGGGAACGACGAACGAAGACGGGAAGTTATATTTACCCTACCATCAAACAAAGACGAAGGTTATACCTTACTATCCCCAGCATCCGGGAGGTGATATATACCTTACTATCCCCAGCATACGGGAGGTTATCCATACCTTATTATCCCCAGCAGACGGAAGGTTATGTATAATATATTCTTCAACAACGAACTGGGATTTATTTTCCCTGGCCAGCAGTGGTTATACGAAGATATCCAAACTCTTCCGGCAGTATCATATCATACATACATCATTTACATCATACCATAACATGCATATCCATGAGTGCATAGTACATTACCTAAGTGCATCATATTATACATGCGTACATAATGCATAAACTAACACTATCATACAGAATGCTACCTTGTTTTCAGGTTAATTATCCAACAAATGATCATCAGGATTGCTCTATCCTCCTGAAGACATGCTATTACATCAGGATTACTCCAGTCTCCTGAAAGCATATCATACTATCACCTCAGGGTTGCTTCATCCTCCTGACAACTTCTCATTACTTCAAGACTGCTTTAGAGCTACTGATTGCTCTATCCTCCTGAAATCATATTATTGTTTCAAGACTGCTTTAGAGTTATCATTATTGATGACTCTATCCTCCTGAAATCATATTATTACTTCAAGACTGCTTTAGAGTTATCATTATTGATTGCTCTATCCTCCTGAAATCATATTATTACTTCAAGACTGCTTTAGGGTTATCATTATTGATTGCTCTATCCTCCTGAAGACAGGCTGTTACATCAGGATTACTCCAGTCTCCTGAAAGCATATCATCAATCTCTCAAGATTGCTCTACCCTCTTGAAATTATATTGTTACCTCAGGACAGCTCCAGCCTCCTGATAACTTCTCATCCCCCCTGAAGACATGCTGTTACATCAGGATTACTCCAGTCTCCTGAAAGCATATCATCAATACCTCGGGACTGCTCCAGACTCCTGACAGTTTTCATTATACCTCCATATATTGGACTGCTTTATCTTCCAAGAAATATATCTGAAGAACTTTCCCCTGGTGGCATCTTTAAGCCCACTCAATCATATTCAACTAGCCATCTGTATCACTCTATGCACTGGCGAGTGCAAATTTTTGGGCTTTTGTGTTCAATCCCCTTCAACCTTCCAGGTCACGATTGGCAAATGTACCAATCTAACCCCTCAGGTTTCAGAAAATTGAATAGGGGCAGCTGTTGCACCCCAAAATTTGCCCTCACAACACAAGACTTTGTGTGCTAAGAAGGTTCACAAGGTTCACAAGTTTCTCAATGCTTATATAACCTTTCTTGAGGTTCATGAAGTCTACAAGTCACTTCTTGAAGGTTCACAAGGTTCACAAGCTTCTCAACATTTACAAGACCTTTCATGAGGTTCATGAAGTCCATAAGTCACTTCTTGAAGGTTCACAAGGTTCACAAGTTCTATAATGCTTTCAATACCTTTCATGAGGTTCATGAAGTCCACAAGTTACTTCTTGAAGGTTCACAAGGTTCACAAGATTCACAATGATTACAAAGCTTTCCTGAGGTTCATAAGGTCTACAAAGTCACTTTATGAGGTTCACAAGCTTCACAAGCTTCACAATACCTCCCATGAGTATCACAAGACATTTTATGATGGTTCACAAGGTTCACAATTGGTCAGAAGAGTTGATAATTCCCTTAGACAAGGCACCTCCTAGGCAGTGCATCCAAAACTAGGGTTTTGACTTTAATCAGGCTAAATGGACTTCCAATAACTCAAGTGAGCTTTATAACATCTTATATGTGTATAAGAACCCCCATGACAAGTTTCAAGACTTTTCTCAAAAGTTTGCTCAGTCAGAGGATCAGATAAGTCAAAATTAGTCAGTATAGTTAAAAAGTCAAACTGAGGTCAACTGTGGTCAAACCAAAGTCAAACTTCATGATTTTTTGCCAACATCAATTATATGAAGTAAAATTCATCATTTGATCAAGGGTTGATCATGATTCATCAAGGAGATTCCAGATCATCAATAATCAGGAGTTTCTAAATTAGGGTTTCCTCAGTAAAAGTCAACTGAACTTTGACCAGCCATAATTTTCAAGTTAAGCCCAAAAATGCTTCATTTGGAAGATGTGAGCTAAGACATTATAGGTCATTTCAAAAGTCAACAAAAAGTCAACAACTTCAAAAGGGCATAACTTGAGATTGGTAAATGATATGGACCTGAAACCAATGGGGTTGTTTAGAGGACTCTTCAAGCTTTCCAAAAAGTCCAAGAACACCCTCATAACTTTAAAATTGAGGGAGATATGCTCTTGCAAAGTTAGGAAATTTTGTGATGGTTTATATTGAAAATGGGGGTCTAGAACCAATTCCTTCCAAATGGGCTGCCCAAGTTGTGATCCAATCCATACCATATCATCATGCACGACCCAATTGATTAAAAATCATAATTTTTATTATTTTATTTTTATTTATTTTATTTAATTCATAAAAATCATTTTAAATAAATATAAAATATGAAAATATATTTTGGGATGAAGATAATGCTTCTAGAAAGTCTTAATTGGTGATTAGAATTAAAGAGGAAGGGAATCATGTGATTGATACAAAAATAGTAAGCTTTCATGAGCAAATATTGAGATTTCAAGGCATGATCAAAATGAATCTTTTTATATCAATTCTTCCACCAAAACAATGAATCTTTTTGACCTAATTGAGTCTACTATAAGTATACAACATGAAGCAACCCTCATAGACGAATTTTGCAGCCTCAAACAACACTCTCCAATTTCAAAAAATCATCCAAAAAGCTTGATTCGGATTCCTTGCTAGAGGCCATTCCAAAGCATTGTGAAGGTTGAAATAGATTCTTTGATCATCATTGAGTGAAAACAGATCATCATACTGCCTCATAACATCACATATGGACAAATCCGATTCAAAATTTTTTCACTTTCTTGATTTTTCGTTCTTGAACATTCATGCATTATTGTTAAGTTTTGTTTGATGATTTGTGCTTTATGAAGGTTTGTGACGAATTCTGGGCAGGTTAATTGAAGAAACCATGGCCGAATCACATATTGCCATTCTAGGGTTCATAACCTTCATTTTAGGGTTTAACGATCCAGTGAATATAAATGATTTTGAAAACCATGGCTTGACTTGGATTGACCTCTGGATTATGTTTATGCTTTCAATTTTGTGAAATTTCATAGTTTGGTTGATCGTTGAGTTTTGTAGGTTTTGCTAGGGTTTATTTTTTCGCAGGAAATATCATAGGTGAAATCGCAGCTAATATCGAAGGACAGGAGGTTGAAGATGAAGACTGTTTGGCGCGAATCTTATATTCAAAATTTTGACTTAAAATATTATTTTGATATCCTGTTTATTTGTCACACAAGCGCTTGTGTCCTAGTGGTTGGAGGCGTACGCGTATATTGGCCTGGTCTGGGGTTCGATTCCCCGTTTATGACATTTTGCTCTTTTATTTTGTTTGTTTTTTCAGGTTTAATATATTATCAATTATAGCCAGCATGTTAACAGAATTGGCTCTTCCAGCCGGGTGGTGATGCGCGTGTTTGAATGTACAAAGGTCCTGGGATCAAATCCCACCCCAGGCCTTTTTGTTTCTTTATTTTTCTGGATTTTTCAAGCTTAAGGCACAAAACTAAGGGAGATGCATTGTTGTTGCATTGATGGTGCGCAGCTCAGTTGGTCACTCTCTCCATTATCCAGGTTAGGGACCTGGGTTCAAATCCCAGGTCCAGTTTTTTTGATTTTTTTTCTTATTTTCTTTTATGTTTATTATTTCCTACATTATATTATAATATGTTTTTTTTAAATTATAAAAAATGAAAATATTATTTTCTTATTATAAGGTATATATGTTTTGTTTTAAAATTCTAAAAAAAAAATGATGATGATTGTTATTATTATATATTTATAAAATGTATATAATTACCATTTAATTAGTTTTTGTATATTATAAATTACAAAAAACCCTAAAAAATATTTTCTAAAAACAAACCCTAATTTCCAAAACCCTAATTTATTTTTTTAAAATATTTAATTGTTATTCTCTAATTTTTTAAATATAATTGTCATGTATATATTTATTATAATCTTTAATATAATTAATTTATTGTAAATATAATAATTAGTAGAAACTAAATTTTGTAAATATAATAATTAATAAAAATTAAAATTTTATAAATATGATTAATTTTGTGAATATGATACTTAAAATTTATTTTCCTCATATGATGTGTAAATAATTGCTTTTTTAAATGTTAATGTATGTTTAAAATGATTAAATTTGTAATAATTAAAATTTATAATTACATTATGTTTTAAAATTTTTAATTATTCTTATTAAATGTTATATGTTAAAATTAAAATTTGTGTTTATTATTCTAATCATGTCATTATAATATTTTTCTATTTATTTCTATTTATTTTAATTATTGTTGCTAATCATATTATTATTCATTATCTTATATTATTATTATTATTATTTCACTAATTTTATTTATTTTTAATATTTTTTACTAACCTTATTTTTTTTTTATTATATTTATCACTAACCCCTATTTATTTACTTATTGTTTACTTATTATTTATTGCTTATTTATTTATATTTTGCTAATTATTTATTTTTGCTATTCATTTATTATTATGTTGTAATTGCTTCCTGGATGTAAAATTTGTAATATTAAATTGTTTATTTTTCGCTATGGTTAGTAATTTAGGGAGTGTAAACATGTATTCTCTTAAAATAAATTTAGATCACTTTAATTTAAGATAATTAATATTGCACACTCACACACGTAAGTCGATTTTTAATCGCCGTCTCACTTTCTAAGGCTATCCCTCAAGTTGCCTAAATCATAAGGTCAAGTGGGGTGTATAAAGCAAGTCCCTTTAAAAAGAAAAATCATCAAGTCCCTCATGGTTGCCTTTACGAATCAAGTCCCTTCAATAATGATGATAGTCCCTCCTTTATGCTTATTACACCCCACAGTTGCCTTCAAAAATAAAGGTCCCTCTCATGTCCCTTACATCCAAGGTAATGACTACCTACTCCTTAATAGTAGGGATAGTCTTACCAATCAAAGGATAAAGAACAAGAAAGACTTAAAACTTTAGGGTAGGTTCCTCTTATGTACTTGCTCACTTCAAAAACTTTTCACACTTAAACAAATTTCAAACAAATTTTCAAAAACAAGTTTCTACGCATCCGTACATGGATCATTATTAACTATTCTGAAAATTTTTCTATTCACACACTACACTTTCAAAAACAATTCAAAAGTGAGCTAAGTAACTAAGAGCCCATGGATAACCATGGATGTAAAGGGTGCTAACACCTTCCCTTTACATAACCTACCCCCCGGACCCAAAAATATCTCTTAAGGTCTTTCCTGTTCTTTTATAACCTTTCCTTTTGGATAAAATAAAAGTCGGTGGCGACTCTTGCTATCCGCAACATAACTAAAGTCAGTTCTCCCACCTTGTTACAGTAAGTCATTGAGAAGTGAATTTGCCTTCACTTCTCACAATCTCTCCTCATCTCTTCTATGCATTCATTACTGAATTTTGTATTTGTCTTAGAGTGAGCTTGCTCATTTATGTCTCCTTCTCACTTTCTTTCTTCAAGCAACTTATCTTCTTAAGTGAAGTAAGTTGACTTGCTTCCTCTGCTTCTTCCTTCTTTCATCTGCTTCTTTCTTGGTGGCTTTCCTTCTGAAAATCTTTTGCAAGCCTCATAAACCCTAAGAATACCCAAGCATGATAACAATTAGGGTTTGATTAGTCCCCCATTAGCTTTACCTTTTGTTTCATCTTTGAGTCTTCTCTTCTCATCTCATAATCAGGGACTAAACCTTCAAGGTTTTAAGGCTTTGTGATTAAGGGTATGCCTGCATCCTTCTCTTAGGATGGAGTGTATAACTTTAATCCTAAGTGTTAAACCCTTAATGTGTTTAAATCCTTTAATCAACTCACCTAATAATCACTAAGACATCAAGCTTGTAACTTGGGCCTTGCATTAGGGTTCTAATTCTTCCTTAATTGGTTAAGAAGGACTAACCCTAGTGTTAATGGACAGGTCCCCCTCAAGTTGTCTTACAAACCCTAAAATCCAT
Organism: Lathyrus aphaca; assembly: GCA_963966055.1. Classification (NCBI taxonomy): domain Eukaryota; kingdom Viridiplantae; phylum Streptophyta; class Magnoliopsida; order Fabales; family Fabaceae; genus Lathyrus; species Lathyrus aphaca. The sequence continues at coordinate 64,204,054 of OZ014520.1, read as the reverse complement.
TTCTTAACCTTACCATTAACTAAAATCCACTCTAATAAAGGCTTTGTTTTGTCATGAGGTTAATCCCTAATCATGGATTAAGTTGAGGAGCCTTCCTCAACTTAAATGTTCCCATCTATTATCCTTTTATTAGGATGGTGTAATGGGTTCATTAAATCTTTGATTATGGCTTAAACTCATTACTCAACACTAAACACAAAAAAACAAAAAACATCTAAATAGTTGCAAGTAGGATAATGATCTTAATCCTACATCATGGTGATTAAGTGTGAGGTGTTTACTTCATACTTAAGGTATTCTCATTACCCCCAATTAGAGGGAGGATGTGATGAGTTTACTAACCCTTGGTTTAGGATTAAGCTCATTTTCTTATGACAAACTCCAAAAGCAATAAAAGACTGAAAACATCAAAAACAGACAATAATCGTCTCCTTCGGGATTCTTTTCTCACCACACTCATTCACAAACGAGAACTTGCTTCTTCCGTCTAATGCAAGACAGTTTGCACCTGAGCCAGACAGGTCATACACTTGAGCATAGACAAGTAAGCAGTTCACAAGTCAACTTATCTTTCAGTCTCTTTGAGTCGAACTTCCTCATTGCACGAGAGGATACGTAGGCATAACTTAACAGTTATCGAACAAAAGTCTCTGTCTATTCCCCCTCTTCCAGCATTATTCTTTAAGCCTCATAGTCTTGAGCTTCATACTCTTTCTTTGCACTGACACTTCCTTTATTCACTTCACACTTCTTTCCAGCACTGACACTTGCATTCTTTCTCAGCTTTTACACACAAAATAGCACTGACACTACCCCTTTAAACACAAATCTTTCAAGTGTGGATCCCGTCGAGTACGACGGACAATCTGGGTGCTAATACCTTCCCAGGTTGTAACCAACCCCCTTTCTCAGTTTCTCTGGTTCGCAACCGTCTTATCCATATCTTTCCTTCGGGATAAAAATGCCTAGCTGGCGACTCTTTTCTTTTCAGTTCACCCTTGTGTGTCCTCTCCTTTTCGCCGACCGTTCGCGTCTGTACCCCATTGGACTTAGCCTCATTTGGTGGGAGCGACACATGTGTCGCATCTCCGAAAGTATATTTCAGATCCTTCTCATATGATTAGTATGGATGAGGTGCAAGTACGAGATAATCTCACTGTGGAGACTATGTCGGTACTAATTAAGGGTCGTGAAATAAAGACTTTAAGAGGCAAAGAGATTGCTTTAGTGAAAGTAGTTTGGTTGGGCGCTGCCGGAGAAAGTATGACTTGGGAGTTAGAAAGCAAGATGCAAGAATCATATCCTGAGTTGTTTGAGTGGGGTAAGATTTTCGAGGACGAAAATGTTCTAAGTGGGGGAGAGTTGTAACGCCCATATTTAATTAATTAATTTAATTAAATATTATTTCGTATTTTCCTGATTATAAGTTGTTACGTGTTGTTTTGTCGCCCTTGTCGTTAAGTCGTTTAAGCTGTTTAAGTTGATTCTTATGTTGCGGGTTAAGTTGTGTTTGGGTCACTTAAGTTAATTATGTCGGATTTAATTAATTAAGTCGAATAATAATAATTATTATAGAGATAATATTAAGTTGGGCTTGGTTTTGTTGCATGAGAATAATAATGTTGGGGTGCTAATTAGGCCCATAGTAATTAAGTGGATTAGTGGGAGTTTAGTAAAAGCAAGCTGAAAAACCTAATTAGACTAATCAAAATTTTTGGTAAGAAGATCAACCTTAGAGGGAGATCAAGGAGATGCTAGGTCAAAGATTTTTGCGGGAATATTTGCGGTGAATTCATGTTGCCTTCAATCCAAGGTAAGGGTGGGGTTCGAATTCCATAACCGGGACTAGATTATCGTATGTAGGTTGGGATTTTCATGTAATTTCATTGTTGTGATTTGTATGAATATTGAGCTCGATTTCGTGTTGATATTTCCTGATAATTTTTGTTGTTCATGTTGTGATAATTGCTGATGTTTCTGTGTTATGAGACTGTATATTGTTGTTGGACTGATTAGTTGTAGAGATTCGTGTAGATGGAGTTAGATTCGTAAAATCTACCATATGAATTGATAGATGAATAGATACATGAATTTTTGAGAGTAAAATCGATGTAGAAACCCAATTAGGATTGAACAGGATGAAGAAAGTGTGAGAAATCATAGCAGGATCGAAATTTGAGGCATTCTGATCATTTATGTAACAGATCTGGTGTTACGCGTAACAGACAAGGCCATACGTGCAACAGTCCCTATTACGCAAACCATAAGCGGATCACTTTAGGCCAATACATGTATCAAGGAGGCTATATGCGTATGGGCAGGGTTGGTGAGGAAAAATGCAGTTTTTGGCGATTCGACATGTTTTCACATCTGTTTCAAGTTGGGTCGATCTTAGGCTTGAAGTAAAGATAAAATAAATTATTTAGAATAGATTTGAGAGTTAAAATAATTAATCTAGTAATTTAGTCAATTAAGTCGTAAATTGTCGTTTTCACGTTGAAGTGGTGTTAAAGTTGTGATAAGTTGTGTTGTTCCGATTTTTGGGAAGATTAATATGATGTAGGTCCTATGACCAATGTTGATTCATGTTGCTGAGTTGTTCAAGTCGTTATGTTGATAAGTTGATGATTATATTGTTTTTGTTGTATGTCATTCATAGTTGTATACATATGCATATTTCAAGTTGGAGCGTATGCTCGATTCAAGTTGACCTGGATTGACAAATAAGTTGATAATGCCTCGATAACCTGACAATGTTTCAAGTTGGGAGCTTACTCCAAATGGTACCATATGCATATGAGTTTAGTCACATCGAGTTGCATAATAATTATGTTGTTTGCTGAATGTAGTTGTATGTTGAAGTTGCTTGCCTTATGAAGTGGTGTGATTATATGATTATTTCGTTTACATATTGATTATCGTATCCTGTTTATGTTATTCGATATCCCACCCCTTATGTTTGAATGTTGCCCTTTGTTGGTAACTGTTGTACCCTAAAATTTTCCCTCACAAATTTGAGAAAAATTGATTCACAAGGTTTCCTCACACTTGTCGTACCCAAAATTTTGACCCGCTTCATATGCTTTCCGGTGCTTTTTTATTTCGAATAAATAAAATAGCACAATTGGTAGAAAGATGGGTATAAGGGATATAATTGTGAGAGGTTCAAATCTCACTTTCCGCTCTTTTTAATTTTTTTTAATTATTGAATTTTTAATTTTCGTATTTGCATTTAATGCATTTTTAAAAATATAATTTTTTCATTAAAATCATTATTTTATGAAAAAAATTTCAAAAACAAATCATAATAAATACCAAAAACATTTCTTTTCTTATATACTCGTTTTCTATTGGTCAGTTTATGTCATTTTTGTGTCATACTTAGTTTCTAACTGGTCTACTTGGTGACCAAGTAAAAATCATATAATTTTGTTCAAATATTTTTTAATCAATAAGGATTAAGACTAATTTTTTTCCTTTTAAACTTTTTAACCTAATTTTCTTAATCTATAAATACATGTTGTTTTACACATAAGAAGGGCCCCTCTCATTTCTCATTTTATCACTCCTCTCTCAACCACAATATGAAAAAATTCTTGCCTCAGGGAAAAACAGAACCGAAAAAAAATAAGAACACTAAAAGGCAGATCATACATGTTTTTTTTCTTCTTTCGCTTATATATATATATATATATATATTTTTATAGTTTTGCTTTGATATTGTCAATTCTTTATTTGGATTGGATCGTGTCGATACGCTGTTCGCATATTTATGTGCATGAGGCGTGACATTTGTGTTGATCCGGTCTAGTTGCGATGATCGCAATTTTGCGTTAGCAACATTATTTTTTAATCTTTTGTTTTATTCTTGATAAATTTATATTTGCACATTTTAGATAACAAACTACCCTGATTTCTTGCCTCGAACCCTTAAACTTTCTTTAAACCTTAAAAAAATTTCATTTTTATAAACCTTAATTTTTCGTGTAAACCTTACAAGTTTCTTATAAACTTTAACCGTGTTATTTTCTCTAAACCATAAACCTTTTTTTTATTAAACTTTTCACCCTGTTTTTTTCCTAAACCTTAATTTTTTTATATAAACCTTAATTGCTTCTCTAAAACTGATTATATATTTTCTTTATGAATTTTAAAGTCTTCAACCTTAATTTTTTTCACTAACCCAAAAAATATATTTTTTTAATCCTAATAATTTTCTCTATAAACCTTGAACTCTAATTTTCACTCTAACTCTAACTCATTTTTAAGTTATTCATTTACTGTTTATCATATTATGTAACTGTTTCATATTTGTAATAATTTAGTTTTTATTTTTCGCCCTATAATTATATAATTGTCTCCTTGATGTAATAATTTAGTGTTATTTTCCGCCTAATTATTATGTAACTGTCCCGAAGTCATGTAATAGTGTATGAATTTTTATTTTCTGCCTTTAAATTTCTGCCTTTATTTATTTTTATTATTCTCTGCGTGGTTAGTAATTTAGGGCGTGCTAAGAACTGAATGAAAATCAATATGGACTTAGATCATTAATTAAAAAAAAAAGACTAATTAATCAATAAACTTTTTCTTATAATAATAATAGTATTTTGGATATAATTTTTATCATAATTATATTTTGTAAATAAATAACCAAATAATTAAGTTTTTCTAATTAAAATTTTTCTAATCCTTCTTTTAACTTCTTAATTTTTATCATTCTATTATATTTATATAGTTGTAAATAAAATCTAATTGACCATTTTTATTCTAATTAAATAATAATAATTCTAAAAATCTTGTATATAATTAAGTTATAAATGACTTATTAACTTAATAATTTAATAGTTTCTTTATTCTTTATTTATTTTGTAAATAACTAACTTAATACTTTTTTTATACAATAACCTTTTTTATTTTATAATTTGTACATTAATAATATTGTTTTTTTTAAATATAACACTTTATTCTTTTATTATTATTAAATTATTTAAACTTATATTTTCTTAAATAACTTCCAAAAAAATCTAATTTGTCTAAACCTAAAATAATTTCTTTTCAAATTCTAATCTTAATTTCGTTTCATTATGACTTTATTATTATTATTATTGCCTTATTTCTATTGTTTATTTATTATTTTATTTCCGTTATTATTGCTCTATAATTCATTTTTTATTCGATTATTATGTATCTGCTAAAGCCGTGTAATAATTTGTAGATTTATTTTCCGTCTTTATTTTCTTATTTTTTTAATATAAATTGTGTGGTTAGTAAATAGGGAGTGCAAACATAATTGTAATTAATTTAATTTAGATAACTAATTTAAAAAAGATAAATATTTGAAAATAAACACTCACACACATAATTCGATCTTTGATCGCCATCTTGCACTTCCTAGGATATTCCTCTTGGTTGCCTTCACACTATGGTCAAGTCCCTCGAATATAGGGATGTCTTAAGCAAAGTCCCTTCAAGTATAAATCATCTAGTCCCTCCCAGATTTAAAAGATAAAGTCCCTACGATGTTGCCTACGATAATGATCTTGTCCCTTCGGTAAAAGATGATAGTCCCTCCCAGGTTGCTAAAGACACCCTCAAGTTGCCTTCTATGACCATACGATGACCCTACGCCTGTCCCTTATACACATCCAAGGTAATGACTACCTATTCCTTAATAATAGGGATAGTCTTACCATTGAAAGAACATACGAGAACATGAAAGACTTAATCTAGGGTAGATACCTCTTAAGTTACTTGCTCACTTCTTAAAATTACTTTTACACCTCACTTTCTTAAACATTTTTCAAAACAAGGCTTTGTATACATCCATACGAGGATCATTACAAAGTACTTAGAGAAATTTCTAATCACACACTACACTCTTCAAAAACAATTTAAGTGAGCTAAGTAACTAAGAGCCCATGGATAACCATGGATATAAAGGGTGCTAACACCTTCCCTTTATATAACCTACCCCCCGAACTCAAGTCTTTTAAAATAGGTCTTTCCTGTTCTTTTATGTCCTTTCCATTTGGATAAAATAAAAGTCGGTGGCGACTCTTGCTATCTGCAACATGACTAAAAAGTCAGTTCTCCCACCGTGTTACAGAACTGGCGACTCTGCTGGGGACGTACTAAGTAAAAGAGGGGTACCCTTAGGAATTAGATCACTTAAATTGTTTGCTTTGTTTGCTTTATATTACTTGTTGGGCTTTTTGTGTGAAAGATCCTAACCCGGATTTAGTGTACCTTAGGTAAATGGCAATAAACCAAGAAAACTGTACGGCATATACCGATATGGTTGATCTGGTTGCCATAGTTAGTGTGACTTCTTGGTTGGTGCTTATGTTTCTTAAGTAAGTTAAGGATAATATGAGGTTGTCATATGTTTTCAATACACTAACTGAATTTTAGAACCCTAGTCATCACATATTGGCCTTTAGAAAGTAGTGAGGTAGTTGGCTTTGGTGAAGACTAAAGTTGGTTGATACTCGATGCTACGCTCATTGAGATCCTAAACTTGGAGGGTTTTGGTTGGCAAGTAAGTTGCCTACTAAACAACCACCCTTGGGAAGGATCGGTGATATTGAGATCCCTTAGAACCTGGTTACTTTTGTTGGACAGGATGAACCAACTAAATTTCAGGGGAGGGTACTTACCTTTAAACCTCATGCAAGCCTTCAAACCTAGGGCTATTGTGTGACTTGATTGTGTGTGCCACATGTTTGTGATTGAGCATAACATCATAACATCATGACATCATAAGCATAGCATTTTCACTAACCAATTCAAGGACCAAAGGATTTATCTTTGTTCTTTGTTGCAGGTCATGGCTTCTGCTCGTAGGAATACTATTCGAATCAACTTTGTAGGGATACCTTCTAAGCTTAAGGAATTGGTCTCTCAAGTTTCTGAAAACTCCTAATTCATCAAGAATCATGGTTACCTGGTGGATCTAGTTACTTCAGGGTTTAATGAAGATATGATGAGTGTCCTATTCCAGTTCTTTGATCCTAAACATCATTGTTTCACATTCCCCGACTATCAGCTGGTTCCAACAATTGAGGAGTTCTCCAAACTATTGGGTATACCTATCCTTGATCAAAGACCCTTCACAGGCTTAGAGAAGGAGCCTAAATCTGAAGTCATTGTTGATACCTTACATTTGAAGAAATTAGACATTGTCCTAGAAACGAGAAGCGAAGTTAAGGGTGTTCTTGCTAAGGTATTGATGGATAAAGCTCAAGTGTTCTTGAAGGCTATGAGCTATGATTATTTTGAGGAGATCCTAGCCCTATTGATTTATGGCTTAGTGTTGTTCCCTAATCCAGACCAGTTCATAGACGTACATGCCATCAACATATTTTTGACTCACAACCCAGTGCCTACATTACTTGGAGACATCTTACATTCTCTTCGCACTCGTACTACGAAGGAGAGAGGGACTCTGATGTGTTGCATACCTTTATTGTCTAGGTGGTTTATTTCTCATCTTCCTCGATCAGTGATGACGAATGAACAAGGGTTCAGGTGGTCTAAGAGGATCATGTCACTTTCTCATTCAGACATTCATTGGTGTTCTCGATCTATGGAGAATGCTACTATCATTGACCGTTGTGGGGAATTCCCTAATGTGCCACTACTTGGCATAAGAGGAGGCATTACCTATAACCCTTCTTTAGCACTACGTCAGTTTGGTTATGCTCGGAGTAATGGTCCTCATGACATGCTTATTCAGGGTATTGTGTTCGACTACGACAACGATCTTCAGGGTTACCATCAAAAGTTTATACGAGCATGGAACAAGGTGAACAGGATTGACAACAACACTTTGGAGCCAAAGTATTCTATTCCTATGGAGCCTTATCTCAGATGGGTTCAATCTCGGGCTCAGACTCTTATGATGCCATATCCTATTGTTCTACCAGTCACTATGGAGCCCGTTTTTGAAGGAGATGTTCCTTATACCATCCTTCATCCAGACATGCCTATTGATTTGGAAGAATTGCAGAAGTCATGGATTCAGTGAAGGAGCAAAGGGATACTTTTGAGACTCATTTCAAAGCTGGTCAAGAAAGAATTCTGGAATTAACAAGGAAAATTCACGAGGAACAGAACCTTAACAAATATCTCCATACAAAAAGGAAACGTCCATGGGAGACTTAAAACCCCATATATTTATTTTTGTATTTCATTAAACATTTACTAATAAAAATTTGTTTTTGTTTTTCTTTAAACAAATTTAAATCCCGCGGTCCTTGAAAACATTGCATATGCATCTACATACCATATCATTGCATGACAGGTTTCAATAGCAGGTTTCTCAATCTTCTCGTTGTTTATTTTAACAGAAATGGCTCTCGAACAAACTGTCAAGGATCTCCAGGCTCAGAATGCTCAATTCCAAGAAGTGATCCTGAATTTGGCCCAGGGGGAAGAAGAGCTGAGAAGCATTGTCAATAAGCTTCGACATAACGGAGTTGGGAATCTAATCATCAGTCAACCTTCGTTGAAACAAGTCGACTTGGCTGAAAGGAAAGTAAGGATAAGAGAAGGAAAGAGACAGGCTACCACTGATTGTCCTTCAATGGAAGAAGGAAGACCCTGTAAGATTAATCCACTTCGACACAAGGAATATAAAAGACAGTTCATCAAATTCAACACGCCAATGCCACAAATGTTGCAATGCTTGTTGGAAATGAAGCTAATTTGCTTGGAAAATTCTCCTAAAAATCCTAATACCTCTTCTCCTTGCTATAATCCCAAAGCAAGGTGTATGTACCACTCCGACAGTCCCGGACACGACACTAATAATTGTTGGGCATTGAAGAATAAGATTCAAGACCTAATTGACGAAGGAATACTCGAGGTTACGCCAGAAGGCCAGGTTGAGTTCTTCTATCGCCCATCAAGCATCAAAGCTTCCAGATAACTGGAGTGACGAGTTTAGAGGAAGAGGCTTTGAGAACATTTGAATTTTCGTTTGTAATTTCTTTTGTTTGCCTAAAAACTTACTATTATGTTAGACTTTATTTTCACTAATGCATTGCATACGTTTGTCTTGAGTTAATCCATTCGTTTCACTATATTTAAAAATATGCTTCTTATTTCTATCTTGTGATATTTAACTCCTGATAAAGCTATAAGCCTGTAGAGGGAGGATGACGAAAACAATACCATAATCTTATGCAGTATGCTTTTGAACAGACTATGCTGACGATGTACGTGCATTGTTTCAATTCCTAAACAGTGGAGATATAAGGAAGTTAATCCCTAGTCAACCTTTTTGACCCTATGAAGTAGGAGTTTTTATTCTAACTCAAATTAAAACCCTTCATCATAACTTAGGGCATGGTAGTTTCTCGGTTAACTCAATTATGCTAGTTGTCTTTCTTGTACACAACTAATGAGGGTTCCCATAAACCATTATGTCTGACAGTCAATATCTGGCAAATGAAAAGTTCACTAAGTCATAACCTATGAAGGAAACTTAGTAAACATTGAGATATCCCACTGACTGTAACCTTGAAATAAACAGTTCAGGAAAAAGGAAGGGATAGCAAAATCAAGAAAAAAAAAGGGCACTACAAATCCTAAAAAAAAAGAGAGAGACGACTTTTAAAATAAGGTTATGGTTTCTGAATCATCTCAAATGTCAGTGCTACAATTCCAAATACTTTTGGAGCCTTAATGCATAAGTTAACCGAACATAGGACTGAAGAACATCATGAAGATTGGGTTGGATACAAATAAATTTGAGCCTTTATCCTTTGTTTCTTAAACCATGAACCAGGCCACGTTATAACCCTTTAAAAGTCCTAACTGAAGCATGGTTAGTTCGAAAGTGTACTGCTACCAAAAGGTATCCTGACTCCTTTAGGGCTTATTATAAATCTCGAGCTAATATCACAGTGTTTACAAACATTGTTTTACTAAAATAATTATTTTCAAAACTTCAAGACAGACATAAGCATTGCATTTTGAATATCATTGTTTGCATATAACTAGGCGTTTGACGACAAAGAAGTTTACATGACAAATATTCAATAAGCCAGAGTCCTTCTGACAAACCAAAAGTTGCTTCTTGGATCAAAGCCAATGTATACAAAGGGGCATAGCCACCACCTTCCACTCAAGGGGGCATGCCATGTTACTGAGATAGTCAGGTCAAGATTCAACAATGCTTAATAGTTAGGGGACAAATATCCCCATCTGAAGTACCAAAAGTAACATTACTGAGTCCATGATGCCAGGGGAATATTATTGTGGGGCGTTTTGGTTGTTCCTCTCGTGGTAGTTTTTTCAAAACACTGCCATTCTTGGACAAGTCATCATTAGCTATGGCAACGCCCTCTTTTCAAGCATAATTGGATCAAATTTAGTTGCAAGCCCCTTAATTGTTGACCAAGGCGTACACGATCCACTACAATCTGAAGATATATTCTTCTCATTACATTGTTTTGGTATTAGGTTCAAGCAGGAACCATTGTGGAGATTAGTTGTCTGTGCCAATAGTATCAGATGGTGTCAGTATCATGTCTTCGGATTCAATCACGAGAATCTCTAGAAAATTACTCGAGGAAGTCGAGAATCTCAGAAGTCCTAAAACCATTGGTTACTTTGAATGAGGATCCACTTTTGATACAACTCTATCTCCGAATTCAGGTTTACTTTTCCCCTTTCACTCAGGCAAAAACGTCCGTTGATTATATTTTAATGTATGTATGCTTTTGAATATGATTGATGTTTACCAGAAATGCATAAAATGCAATAATAGCATTCACTAAGGACGATCGGATATAGGAATCCCCAATAAAGTCCATATTCAACGAATCTTCACCGGTTCATCCCCACAAAGTAAACTTTAAGGGTGTTCTAACCAAATGCTCCAGGTAGCTTCATACACTACGAAAGCTTCGAAGAATTGACACTGGTATGGATAAGTCACTCATGGAATGTCCATCTCTTTTATCCCCAATCAGGGTATTTAGGGACCTAATCCTTCAATAAGAAGTACGACGAACGAAAGCGGGAGGTTCTAAGTACGATATTCTTAAACAAGACGAGGAAGAAATCCTCATATTCCCCAACACACGAATCGAGATTTATTTCCCCTAGTCAGAAGTTGTTATACGAAGCTATCCAGACGCTTCAAACTACATAATTCATACATACATCATATCATATCACATCATATCATATCATATCATATCATACGCATACAACATTCTCATGAGACATTATCTGGCAGAGTGTTACATACATCATGATTTTTGCATAAGACTAACCTTATTTTTCAGGTTAATTCTACAGCAGATGAAGGTTATCCATAACTTACTTCGGGCCGTTGTTTATCCTCCCTAGAGACCTATCATCATTACTTCGGGCCGTTGTTTATCTCCCCAAAGGTTATCTTGGGCCGTTGTTTATCCTCCCAAGAGCTATATCCTCATGTTTTGGTTTGCTTCACTCTCAAAGAAGTATATCTGAAGAATTTTCTCTCTGAATGGCATCTTTAAGCCCATTCAAGCAATTCATTACTAAGTCCTTGGGACGGTACAAAAATTATCTATACGAAGATCTAATGCTGATACTTAGTCCAGGAGACTCTCCAGAAGCAATTCAGAGATAATCACTACGAAGATTTAATTATGATGCTCACATTAAGGAATTGTCCATGGGACGGTTCAGAAATGATCTATACGAAGATCTAATGTTGATACTTAGTCCAGGAGACTCTCTAGAAGAAATTCAGAGATAATCACTATGAAGATTTAATTCTGATGCTTAATTTAAGAAATTGTCCTTAAGACGGTTCAGAAATGATCTATACGAAGATCTAGTGTTGATACTTAGTCCAGGAGACTCTCTAGAAGCAATTCAGAGATAATCGCTACGAAGATTTAATTTTGATGCTTAATTTAAGAAATTGTCCTTAAGACGGTTCAGAAATGATCTATACGAAGATCTAGTGCTAATACTTAGTCCAGGAGACTTTCCAGAAGCAATTTAGGGATAATCGCCACAAAGATTTACTCTTGATGCTCAAATTGTCCTTGGGACGGTACATAAATGATCTATACGAAGATCTAGTACTTAGTCCATGAGACTTCCCAGAAGAAATTCAGAGATATTCGCTACGAAGATTTATTTCTGATGATCAATTCAATAAATTGTCCTTGGGAGGGTACATAAATGATCTATACGAAGATCTAATGCTTAGTCCAGGATATTACCAGAAGCAATTCAGAGATAATCGCTACGAAGATTTAATTCTGATGCTTAACTTAAAGTATGTCTAGAGACGATCTAGACGAAGATCTAAGTACTGACACTTAATGCAGAATATTCTTTTTCCCTAGAGATAATACAGAGACGATCTATACGAAGATCTAGTGCTGATATTTAACTCAGTCATGTTACAGAAACGATTCAGAGACGGTCTATACGAAGACCTAGTATTGATATCCAGTAACAACCTACAGATACCCTCACCTTCTGATATTATGGATGGCATCTATAAGCCCATCTCCAGTTCCTCTGAGTGGCATCTTTAAGCCCATTCAAGCAATGTAACCAATCAACAGTGTTACTCTACGCACCGGCGAGTGCAAATTTTTGGGTTTTTGTGTTCAATCCCCTTCAACCTTCCAGTCACGAATGACACACATGTCAATCTAACTCCTCAGGTTTCAGAAAATTGAACAGGGGCAGCTGTTGTACCCAAAAATTTGCCCTCACATATTTGAGACAAATTGATTCACAAGGTTTCCTCACACTTGTCGTACCCCAAATTTTGACCCGCTTCATATGCTTTCTGGTGCTTTTTTATTTCAAATAAATAAAATAGCACAATTGATAGAAAGATGGGTATAAGGGATATAATTGTGAGAGGTTGTGAGTTCAAATCCCACCTTCCGCTCTTTTTAATTTTTTTTAATTTTTTCCTTTACTAATAACTTTTCCTATTTTTATTTTTTATGAAAAAATCACAAACATAACATTTTTTAAGTATTGAATTTTTAATTTTCGTATTTGCATTTAATGCATTTTTAAAAATATAATTTTTTCATTAAAATCATTATTTTATGAAAAAAATTTCAAAAAAAAATCATAATAAATACCAAAAACATTTCTTTTCTTGTATACTCGTTTTCTATTGGTCAGTTTATGTCATTTTTGTGTCATACTTAGTTTCTAACTGGTCTACTTGGTGACCAAGTAAAAATCATATAATTTTGTTCAAATATTTTTTAATCAATAGGGATTAAGACTAATTTTTTTTCCTTTTAAACTTTTTAACCTAATTTTCTTAATCTATAAATACATGTTGTTTTACACATAAGAATGACCCCTCTCATTTCTCATTTTATCACTCCTCTCTCAACCACTATACGAAAAAATTCTTGCCTCAGGGAGAAACATAACCGAAAAAAAAATAAGAACACTAAAAGGCGGATCATACATGTTTTTTTTCTTCTTTCGCTTATATATATATATATATATATATATATATATATATATATATATATATATATATATATATAGTTTTGCCTTGATATTGTCAATACTTTATTTGGATTGGATCGTGTCGATACGTTGTTCGCATATTTATGTGCATGAGGCGTGACATTTGTGTTGATCCGGTCTAGTTGCGATGATCGCAATTTTGCGTTAGCAACATTATTTTTTAATCTTTTGTTTTATTCTTGATAAATTTATATTTGCACATTTTAGATAACTAACTAACCTGATTTCTTGCCTCGAACCCTTAAACTTTCTCTAAACCTTAAAAAAATTTCATTTTTATAAACCTTAACTTTTCGTGTAAACCTTACAAATTTCTTATAAACTTTAACCGTGTTATTTTCTCTAAACCATAAACCTTTTTTTTTATTAAACTTTTAACCCTGTTTTTTTCCTAAACCTTAAATTTTTCATATAAACCTTAATTGCTTCGCTAAAACTGATTATATATTTTCTTTATGAATTTTAACGTCTTCAACCTTAATTTTTTTCACTAACCCAAAAATTATTTTTTTTAATCCTAATAATTTTCTCTATAAACCTTGAACTCTAATTTTCACTCTAACTCTAACTCATTTTTATGTTATTAATTGTCCCGAAGCCATGTAATAGTGTAGGAATTTTTATTTTCTGCCTTTAAATTTATGCCTTTATTTATTTTTATTATTCCCTGTGTGGTTAGTAATTTAGGGCGTGCCAAGAACTGAATGAAAATCAATATGGACTTAGATCATTAATTAAAAAAAAGACTAATTAATCAATAAACGTTTTCTTATAATAATAATAGTATTTTGGATATAATTTTTATCATAATTATATTTTGTAAATAAATAACCAAATAATTAAGTTTTTCTAATTAAAAATTTTCTAATCCTTCTTTTAACTTCTTAATTTTTATCATTCTATTATATTTATATAGTTGTAAATAAAATCTAATTGATCATTTTTATTCTAATTAAATAATAATAATTCTAAAAATCTTGTATATAATTAAGTTATAAATGACTTATTAACTTAATAATTTAGTAGTTTCTTTATTCTTTATTTATTTTGTAAATAACTAACTTAATACTTTTTTTTATACAATAACCTTTTTTATTTTATAATTTGTACATTAATAATATTGTTTTTTTAAATATAACACTTTATTCTTTTATTATTATTAAATTATTTAAACTTATATTTTCTTAAATAACTTCCAAAAAAATCTAATTTGTCTAAACCTAAAATAATTTCTTTTCAAATTCTAATCTTAATTTCTTTTCATTATGACTTTATTATTATTATTATTATTATTATTATTATTATTATTATTATTATTATTATTATTATTATTATTATTATTTCCTTATTACTAGTGTTTATTTATTATTTTATTTCCGTTATTATTGCTCTATAATTCATTTTTTATTCGATTATTATGTATCTGCTAAAGCCGTGTAATAATTTGTAGATTTATTTTCCGTCTTTATTTTCTTATTTTTTAATATAAATTGTGTGGTTAGTAAATAGGGAGTGCAAACATAATTGTAATTAATTTAATTTAGATAACTAATTTAAAAAAGATAAATATTTGAAAATAAACCCTCACACACGTAAGTCGATCTTTGATCACCATCTTGCACTTCCTAGGATATTCCTCTTGGTTGTCTTCACACCATGGTCAAGTCCCTCGGATATAGGGATGTATTAAGCAAAGTCCCTTCAAGTATAAATCATCTAGTCCCTCCCAAATTTAAAAGATCAAGTCCCTACGTTGTTGCCTACGATAATGATCTTGTCCCTTCGGTAAAAGATGATAGTCCCTCCTAGGTTGCTAAAGACACCCTTAAGTTGCCTTCTATGACCATACGATGATCCTACGTCCGTCCCTTATACACATCCAAGGTAATGACTACCTATTCCTTAATAATATGGATAGTCTTACCATTGAAATAACATACGAGAACATGAAAGACTTAATCTAGGGTAGATACCTCTTAAGTTACTTGCTCACTTCTTAAAATTACTTTTACACCTCACTTTCTTAAACATTTTTCAAAACAAGGCTTTGTATACATCCATACGAGGATCATTACAAAGTACTTAGAGAAATTTCTAATCACACACAACACTCTTCAAAAACAATTTAAGTGAGCTAAGTAACTAAGAGCCCATGGATAACCATGGATATAAAGGGTGCTAACACCTTCCCTTTATATAACCTATCCCCCGAACTCAAGTCTTTTAAAATAGGTCCTTCCTGTTCTTTTATGTCCTTTCCATTTGGATAAAATAAACGTCGGTGGCGAATCTTGCTATCCGCAACATGACTAAAAAGTCAGTTCTCCCACCGTGTTACAGTAACGTGCAGGTAACAAAGAGTCTAGTACTTAGTAGCTTCGAGTTGGTGTTTGTCGCTCTAATACGTAGCACTTCGGGGGGATAAATGTTTGTTTTTTCCTTTATGGTTTTGTTTAAGTTTATGAACTAGTTTTAAGTTTTTTTATGATTGAAGGACCAAGTTGAGATTATTTTGATGATTGAATTATTTGAAGTTGTTTAAGAGTTGAAACATGTTGATCCGCTGCATTGTTTTTCGAAGTTATTATATTATTGAAGTTGTTATTTGATTTTAAAAGCTGGAAAATGTGATATCCCATGTTTGTTGATAAAATTTTATAACTCTGATTTTAATTTATAAATTTGGGTAGAAATGGGGTGTTACATTGGGCGTCTATCCGACTGTCTGGATTTATGCCCGACTGATTGGGCCTTTGCCCGACATGTTGGGCATTGGCCCAACAATGTCTTTAGAGGCCCAGCCTAGAACAGGATCCCCCAAGTCGAAACTCCGGGTCGGATTGATGAGTTGGGAAAACATTATCAGGCTCAAATGATCTGTCGGGATCCTTAGCCACCGAGGAGCGGGTTGTCGAGGAGCAGGCGTTCGTCCTTTAGGTGGGGGATGAATATTCACTTTATAGGAGTAAAGATTCAATTTGAGGAGCATGGTCAACGTTTTGGGCGCTTATGGTAGATAACATTAAGGATCACGCGAGCATCGATTCCTGCCGGGGAGATTGAGTGTACATCTTAAATTTGAATGCCGAGGAAGACCACGCGTGCCCAAAGTCGTTTGAAATTCTTAAAAATGACGTGTCAAGGGAGTTAATGCATGACTCTTCGTTTCCTGTGTTATGGCGCATTAATTATGGCCGGCCTAGGGAATCTAGGTAATGATTTCCTAGACGCGTGTCTTCATTCTCCTCAAAGGTATAAAAAGGGTGAGGAGCATCCTCATTTCCCTCTTTTGCTCTCTCCCCCCATGATTCTTCGCACTTGCAACCTCTTTTACATAGACGTAACAGCCGCAGCATCCGCCGTACGCCGCACTTACTTCCTCGCTAACACTATGTCAGGTAACTCCTCAAACCCTTCTTTTCCGGTGATTTTTTAAACTTAGTAGTTAGTCATAGCGGCGATTTTCACGCTGAAGTAGGTAGATTTCTGTTTTTAGGGAAAAAATCTAGGGTTTTGACATTGAATGTCTCAGGCGTATTAGGAGTGTGTCGTACAGATTCATCATATTTAGATGAATCTCCCAAGTAGTATATAGGTAGGACGGGCTAATTCAGGGCCTTTATTGAATGTCGCGAGCGTTTTGTTGAATACCACGTGCAAAATCTTCATGGTTTCTTGAGATTCTCGGGCATTGCTAGAATGTCACTAGCAACCATGGTATGAATGTGTCAGGCATTGGCCTTCTCATCCTTTCACTTGAACTGTGGTGGAATGCTGGATTTGATGCGACGTCGAATTCACTTGAACTGTGGTGGAATGCTTTTCAGGTACTACGAGCCAAGGGCGTCCCGTGCAGGACAACACACCTTCTTCGTCCTGGAGTGATGATCTCTCTTGGTTTGCCACGAACCGATGGAAACTAAGTCTATTTTTGTCGAGGATCAGGCCAACGCCCATACCTTAGTCGAGGATGTAGGGAATGGTGAATACGTTAACTGGAAGTGATATGCCCCTAAGCCAGAGGAGTGTATATGCTCGCGGTTCACGGGGAAAAGGTTCACTATGTACGAGTTCGCTTTTCGAGAAGCAAAAATGCGACTCCTCTTCAAAGATTTTCAAATGGGGGTCTTCAGATGGCTTAGATTGGCGTATTCGCAATTACATCCTAACGTTATCTCCTTCATTCGGGCTTTCGAGCTGGTGTGTCGGTACCTTGAGATTGGTTTCACCTTGCCGCTCTTATTCTGCGTCTTCCACCTTCAATGCTCGGGTAGCGAAGGACATCACAGTTGGGTTTCTTTTAAGCAACCCTCGAGGTTGTTCGAAACCTATGTCGATTTTGTCCGAAACTTTAAAGATAGGTGGTATACGGTGAAACCCATCACCCAACTCACTCTCTACAGTTTGTAATTTTTGAGATGGGATGCCAACAACGAGGATATATTGATGTTAAAGATCCCCCTCAGATGGCAAACAGATCATTTTGACTTGTCGATTCACTATCAGGTTAAGCACCAAAGTCTAGGCCCCGAGGATAGGTTGACCTACAAAACATTGGTGGATTATGTCCAAAGTTTCCACCCCGCGATATGTGTGGATCGACTAGATAACCCGTATCTAGGTGATGACGAGTTGCCTATCGTAGAAGCTTAGCTTATTAATACGAAAGCCTTGCTCGAATGTCACTCAGATGAGGAAGCTGTCCGACTATTAGGTAGTTTATTTTTTATTCTTTTGCTCTTTTTATTTAACTTGTCTTGATGACTTTTATATTTTACAGGAAAGATGCCTGCACTCAGAGAGCGAGCACTGAAGCTGGCCAGCCAGGCCGGGGCCCCGACCAAGCAGTCGAGGAAGAAAAAGAGCAAGGGGCGTGTTCAGCAGATATCTACCAAGCATGTGACCGGTGGCTCAAGTACTTCCATCCCGGCCCCGACTACCCCTCGTCTAACTTTTCCCATATCGATACCGGACAACCCTCCTCTAGTGCACAATCCTCATCGCTCTAAATGCATGCGAGTTGATGGTTCGCTGGATCGATCAACCATGGTGGGAAGGATGACATCCGGTGAGCAGGGAAGTTATCTCCTGCCCCCTGTTACTTGGAGCGGGATTTTTTCAAAACCGAAGGCTCTGTTGTGGTGGAGGCCCCTGAGGCCAAAGAAATTCTCGACCAGGAGGCATCGAGTAGACGGGCTGACCTGGCTCAAGATATTGTTGTTTTCATCCGGGTCATGGAGATGGTGTAAACACCCCAAATTTTCCCCCACCCATTCACACCATGGCTTGTGATCTTTTCATATGCATAAATTCAATCATAGCATCTCATGTTGCATAGTTGCTTCACTGCATTGATTCAAAGTCATCTGCATCTAGGGTTTGTGATCTGAGCAATCCAAGAGCCACTTGAACCATTCCAAAGGTCATCAATCATCTCAAAGGGGTCCATGTGTGTTCAAACATCATATTATATCCCCACAAAGTCAAGAAAGTCAAAGAATCACAAGAACTGAGAAAGGCATGGAAGCAGAGCCAGGTTTAACTGCACAGATGACCCAAGATTAGGGTTTTGGTTTCAGAGGCCATAACTCCAAATTTTTTGGTCATTCTTGTTTCTATTGGTCTCTATATGTTATAAGGATCATGCATATCAATTTTCATGAAGAAATTCCATGGGGAAGGCATCTGATCGCAAGATGACTTCTTGAGCAAGTCAGTGCAAAATCAGGGCATCTGAGGCCCCCAGTGACCCAACCAAAGGGAATTCTCCATCATTTTGGATGTGTATGATCTTTATTTGGTCATAGAAGATGTTATAAGTCCACAAAATTGAAGAATTTCAAGCCATTTCAAAGTTGCCTTTTTGGGAAAGTGACTTGTAATGAAAACTTGCTATTTTGGGAAAGTTTTTCAACTTCCTCTTATTGATTCAAAAATTCTTCAAATGAGAAAACTTTGGTCATGAAAGTTGTAGATTGATCATTCCCTTTTCAAAAAGTACAAGAACTCTTTCTAATTCATTTTGGATTAAAAGTTATGGCTTTGCAAAGTTGGGAAAAATCATTGAATTTTCACTTTTGCACAAAAGAGGAAAGTTGAAAAACCTTATGCCAAGGAAAAATGTGACTTCAAAGTGACTTCTAATCTTCATACAAACACAATGCAATGCCTAAAATTCAGATTGGCCCAAGAAATTTCTCATTTTCATGCCTTTATGTCCAAGTATCATAAACCATTTTTCATAAAAATCACAAAGAGGGAAAACTTGCAAGAAGGGTTCCTTTGGTTTTGTTTGGTCTCTAATCAATATCAAAGTGTCATAGCAGCATTGTATGGTGCATTTTGCTGCATATTGCCCAAGAGATGTCACATGTCCATGGCCAAAAATCACAAGATGCACAAAGTTGGAAATTGGCAAAACACATGCTATCTTGCAATCCAAATGTTGCAGTCCTTCACAAACCATCCAAGGGTCCTCCTTAAAGCTGGCTGAGGCAATCCAAACACAGAAATCTTCTCTGCCATGGCCCATACATATAGTACACCATTTTTGACTTTTTGGCCAATCATCCCATACCAATCCCACAGTGCATACCTGCCCTCCAGAATTGTTGGGATAGTTTATGGATCACCTAAGGATCATAAAGCAGGCCACACACAAGCCAGAAACACACACAATCCAACTTGCACAAAATCTGTCCCAAACTTCTTCTCTGAAAATTTCCTCACACAACCATCAAACTTCACTTTTTCTTTCACCAACAAGTCACAAATCACCCTTAGAACAAGAATCACCCCCTGAAACAACTTGAATCCCCACATACACAA
Source organism: Lathyrus aphaca (assembly GCA_963966055.1). Classification (NCBI taxonomy): domain Eukaryota; kingdom Viridiplantae; phylum Streptophyta; class Magnoliopsida; order Fabales; family Fabaceae; genus Lathyrus; species Lathyrus aphaca. The sequence goes on along the minus strand of OZ014520.1, from coordinate 64,183,696 downwards.
ACTCCCACTTCTGCTATACCAGAGCTGAAACATTCAAACCAACCACTCCACAAGCTTTCTAAGCTTCATTCCATCATCAGGAGGATCATTGGAGCTTGTTTGAAGTAAAGGACTGGCCAGAAAGCTCCAAAGTTCAAAGCTCCAGTTCAGGTATCATCAAGAACATTTTTTCCAGAAATGCAATCTCTTGTTATAGGATGATAGAGTTTGTTTCACTGATCATGTTAAGCTTTGAAACACTGAAAATGGTTGAGAAATGAGTGTGTATGCATATTCTGAAATTTTTGCAGTTTTCTTGATTTTGCTCGAATCTTGTTGTTGATGCATTGTAAATGTGATTTTGTGATTGATTCATGTTTGGGGTGGGTAGAGGATGAAATCTGGAGAGTTAGAGCACTTGAAACATCCTAGGGAATGAGTTTGATTTTTGGTTGGCCGGAGAAGATGACCGGAGGTCATTTCACGCATAATGAATCGATTCATTCTAGCTTGAATTGATTCATTCAGTTGAGTGGTTCCTGGATTTCGCAAAATGAATCGATTCATCCTTTGATGAATCGATTCATGCTGTTTAACTAATTCTGTTTTCTCAAAAATTGATCATTATGAATCGATTCATCCAAGTTTGAATCGATTCATTCTTCTGTTAACCAATTTTAATTCATTTTGTTTGTATTTTATTTGCATGAATTTTAAAAAATAGCAAAACATGTTAAAAAATTCTGAATTTTTTTGTCAAGCATTTCATTAATTTTCAGAACCCAAAAATATTTTTATTTTTATTTTTTGCATTAAAAATTATTTTTAAATCATTTAAATGTTTATTTTTAATTAGTTAATGGAAATTAATTAATTAAAAATACATTTAGGTATTTAAAAATCAAAAAAAAATTCATATTGCATTTAGAAACATTTAAAAACATTATCCAACTCTCAAACCAAATTTCTTTTTTGTTCTTGATGCCTTTTGATCATTTTCATTGGAATTAAATTCCTTTTAAGGCAATATTTTGTTTCAAACTTTAAAAATTTCATTCTGCCTAACCATTGAGAGTTGGATGATGATTCTTCTTGCATTACACTGTTCATAGCATGTAGTTTATAGGATAATTTTGGTTTGAATTGATATTACATTTTCAATTTGTTTGGTATTTTTTCTTGATGAGATACCCCAAAACCCTAGTAATCTTAGGAAATTCATAACTTTCACTAGGTTTAGAGTTGGATCCTCTCCTTTGGGCAGTGAGCTTGTATAGGTTTAGGGTATCTTTGATTGCATTTTCAAATTTTTATCATGTCATTTGCTTCTGGTTTTGGATTTTTGCTTTGCATGATGCATGTAACCCTAATTTGTGCCTTCCTTTGCATCCATTTCTCATTTGCTTGCATCCAATGACTTACCATGACATTTTGTGCATCCTCATGATTCATAATACATCTTAGGACATATTAGAATCATTTTTGATCATTGCATCTTTCATTTGCCATGTTATATGTCCATTGCATTTCATAACTTTTCATGTACATCCATGGTTCAATGCATGCTTCATTTGCATCCTTATGCTTGCTTGATCATTCTCATGTCTTGCCTCATGTTTGTATCATCTCTTAGCATCATTAGCATCATGTAAATGCTTCTGACTTTGGTTTGCATCATGACATTTCATCTCATTTGCATTGCATTTCATTTCTTTTGGCTAACTTTTCAGGTGGTAAGTTGTTTTGAGAAGTGAATTTGCCTTCACTTCTCACAATCTCTTCTCATCTCTCTTGCATCTTTGCTGCATTTTATCTTGTGTATTGGATTGAGCTTGCTCATTCATGTTCATCTTACTTTCTCTCTTCAAGCAACTTGTCTTCTTAAGTGAAGCAAGTTGTTTTGCTTCTTGCTTCTTCCTCCTTTCATCTGCTTCCTTCCTGGTGGTTTCTTTGAAGATCTTTCCCTCTTAAGCCTCACAAACCCTAGGACTTCCAAGCATGATAACATTTTAGGGTTGGATTAGTCCCCCACTAGTTTTACCTTTTGTGTCAATCTTTGTGTCTTACCTTCTCATCTCATAATCAAGGACTAAACCTTAAAGGTTTTAAGGCTTTGTGATTAAGCTTATGCCTGTATCCTTCTATTAGGATGGAGTGTATAACTTTAATCCTAAGTGTTAAACCCTTAATGTGTGTAAATCCTTTAATCAATTCACTTAATAATCATCAAGACATCAAGCTTATAACTTGGGCCTTGCATTAGGGTTCTAATTCTTCCTTAATTGGTTAAGAAGGACTAACCCTAGTGTTAATGGACAAGTCCCCCTCAAGTTGTCTTAAAAACCATAAAATCCATTTCTTAATCTTACCATTAACTAAAATCCACTTTAATAAAGGTTTTGTTTTGTCATGAGGTTAATCCCTAATCATGGATTAAGTTGAGGAGTCTTTCTCAGCTTAAATGCTCTCATCTATTATCCTTCTATTAGGATGGTGTAATGAGTCCATTAAATCCTTGATTATGGCTTAAAATCATTACTTAACACTAAACAAAAAACTCCAAAAAACATCTAAATAATCACAAGTAGGTTAATGATCTTAATCCTACATCATGGTGATTAAGTGTGAGGTGCTTACTTCACACTTAAGGTATTCTCATTACCCCTGATCAGAGGGAAGATGTGATGAGTTTACTAACCCCTGGTTTAGGCTTAAGCTCATTTTCTTATGACAAACCAAAAAGCAATAAAAGACTGAAAGCACAAAAAACAAACAATAATCGTCTCCTCCGGGATTCTTTTCTCACCTCATTCACTCACAAACGAGAACTTGCTTCTTCCGTCTAATGCAAGACAGTTAGCACCTGAGCCAGACAGGTCATACACTTGAGCATAGACAAGTAAGCAGTTCACAGGTCAATTTATCTTTCAATCTCTTTGAGTCGAACTACGGTGTTCTGACTTCCTCATTGCACGAGAGGATACGTAGGCATAACTTAACAGTTATCGAACAAAAGTCTCTGTATATTCCCTCCTCTTCCAGCATTGTTTTTTAAGCCTCATAGTCTTGAGCATTTCACTCTTGTTCTTACACTGACACTTCTCTTATACACTTCACATTTCTTTTAAACTGACACTTGCATTCTTTCCAGCTTTGATACGCAGATAACACTGACACTACCCCTTTAAAACACAAATCTTTTAAGCGTGGATCCCGTCGAGTACGGCGGACAATCTGGGTGCTAATACCTTCCCAGGTTGTAACCAACCCCCTTTCTCAGTCTCTCTGGTTCGCAACCGTCTTATCCTTCTTTTTCCTAGGTTTATGCAGCATTACCTTTCCTTCGGGATAAAAATGCCTAGCTGGCGACTCTATTCATTCCTCCTCCTTTCGCCGACCTTTCGCGTCTGTACCCCATTTGACCTAGCCTCATTTGGTGGGAGCGACAGCTTGGCGACTCTGCTGGGGACCCTTATACTGTAACCAGGGCTTCTGGTTCTTTTAGTGGGTTCCTCCTAGCGCTTGTCTGATTTGTGTTTACTGGGGTGTTATGTGCTATGTGTGTTTATGTATTTATTTTATTGCTTTATGTACAGTCTTGTTTACTGCTTTCTTTACAGTTTTATACATCATACTGTCATACTGTCATTTTGCTGGATCTGGTTTGTTGTCTTGATGGGTGGGTTTCCATTGAGAGTTTAAGGTCCTATACCTGGGACCTGAGTGACACCTAGGCTAGAGTGGTTCATGTTCTTTCCCATTCCATTTCGGTCTGGTGCGGGAATATGAAACACGGTTCAGATGTGGGTTTCTTCTTGAGAACTCTGTGCTACAGATTTCCTGTAGTGCTAGGGCTATCTGGGAAGCCTGCTAAGTCTGGATGACCTTTATTATGACCTTCAGAAGCTGAGGTGAATTAGAGGAGGATCTTTTATGGTTATTGTAAACACTGTTACCTCCGGGTTAGAAGTGTTTACACTTCTCATAACTGATCCAAGTCTGAGGATCCTTGTTCTAGAACACCACCTGTGAGGGGGTTGGGCTGTTTACAGGTTTACAGGTACCTTTGGCCACATCATACCTTGATACTTGTTTTGTTTAATAATGCTTCATTTTGGACAGTTCTTGTGATTTAACCCTGGACATGTGACTCTTTATTTGAGTCCCCCACCTTGGTTACTGGATTTCTGAACCTCCATCTGGACTTCTTGAACATACATGGGCCTATATCAAGACAGATAAATCAGATCTAGCTTGATCACAAACCCTTGCATATCATTTGCATACATCATCATTTCATCATTTAACATTTGTTTATTTGTTTTTCAGGGTATCCACATTATATTTTGGCTTGGTTTTGACCCCTTCATCTGCATAAGACCTCTGTTTCATCAGCTATCTGCTTCAGCTATCTTCATCAGCTGCCTGCTTCAGTTGCCTTCATCACCAGCACCAGCCTATCAGTGGCTCATCTCCAGTACCAGTCTTGATCCTCATCAGCACTTGTCTTCAGTTCTTCATCAGCAGTCATGACTCCCAGGAAGAGCAACATTTCATACCATTTCTTTGAGCTTGTGCTGACTGGTATCAGGCAGGTCCAGGCACTTATCACTCCATACCACATCCCATTATTCAGAGAGCATTATGGAGGCATCCTTGATATGGTTATGGAGTTGGACCCTTCTCAGAGGAGTATGATCCACACCTGCCTACAGTTTTATGACCCTCCTTTGAGATGCTTCACTTTCCAGAACTTTCAGTTAGGACCTCTGCTGGAGGAGTTCTCCTCATTGATTGGAGTACCTGTCAGGGGTAGTGTCCCCTTCAACCCAGAGATGACTTCTCCCAGCAATGGAGAAGTGGCAAAGGCACTGTACCTAGAACCTGTGTTGATTGAGCAGAACATGACAACAAAGGCTGGGATCCCTGGTTTGCACTTAGACTTTCTAACTTCTCAGGCCATCCTGAAGGCCTCCTTGGGAGAATGGAGGGCCGTTTATGCATTATTAGCCCTCAGTATATATGGGGTTATACTATTTGCAGATGAGCCCAAGTTTATCAGCAAGAATGCCATTCATCTTTTCCTTCTGAGGAACCCAGTACCCACCTTGCTAGGAGATTTCTATTATTCCATTCATCAGAGGAATGAGAAGCAAAGAGGAAAGTTGGTGAGATGTTGTGCTCCCCTATTTCACACTTGGTTACTCAAACACTTACCCAGGACTGATGCCTTCCTGAATCCCCACCAACAAAAGAATTGGGCTAAGAGACTTATTGCTTTGACTTCAGATGACATCAGATGGTGCACCCAGAGCACCAAGGGCAAAGACATAATAACTAGCTGTGGGCAGTACCCAAATGTACCTCTAATAGGAGTAAAGGGTTGCATCAACTACAATCCTTTGCTGTTTAAGAGACAATTGGGCTATGCTTTGGTTCACCCTCCTAGAGTGCAAGACTTAGCTGAGACTCTGTATTGTGAGATAAAGCCTAATCTAGTTGTTGTCAGACAAGCATCCTGGGCTTGGGACAACATCCGGACCAAAGGGATGGCCATTCTTGGGAGGTGCAATAATGTGGCTTCAGCTCAGTATTATGAATGGTCTCATGCTAGAGCTCTGATTTCTGGGATGCCTTTCACCATTGAGGATATACCTGGACCATCCACAGTACATCCATCAGCCACTGTCAGCCTGGAAGAATTTGAGAAGCTGAAGGAAAGGAATGAGAATCTGTCTCAAGCTCTAAATAAGACCCTCTGGGAGAGGAGTGATGGTCGTTTAGACATTGAGAGGTTGGAGAAGCTTAAGGTGGAGCATCTGGCCAAGATTGATAAAGCAGAGGACTACATCAAGAAATCAAGAGCTGGGGAGCAAATATTGAAGAATGCCTGTAAAGAGGCCAAGTTTCAGAAGGCTAGGACTGATCTTTATCTGCAAGAGAGTCAAGCTAGGTGGGTCAGGATCACTGAAGCTCGTACTCAAGAAGATCAGAAAACTCAGGCCAGGATTGAGCAGTTGGAGGCCAATGAAAAGAAACAACAGGAAGCTTTGCTGGCAGCCCAGAAGGAGATTTCAGAATTGAAGCTTAGGGCTGGTTTGAAGAGGTCAAAGGACCAAGACGGGCACAAGAAGCTGACCAATGATATTGCCACCAGGAACCTCCTCATCAGAAACATCACAGAGCATCCGGCTGGTCCTGTAACTGAAGCACTTTTGAAGGAGGTTAAGGAGGATGAGTTTGGATTAGATGTTTGACTTCTTTGCTTGTTGTCATTTCCATTTGATGTATTTTTCTTTTTTGTTGTATTTTTTGACCCTTCAGGGGCATATGTTGTAAAAGCAAACTATGTATGATCCACCATTTGTAATGTATTTGTTAGTTTGTTTCAATGATTTTCTTTTCTCAAGCAACATCAAAGCATCTTCCTCGGGGTCTGGAAAGGTCAAAACCAAGAACCAAGCCGGATACCTTGGAAAGCAAATAAGCATACTGCATTGCATACTAACTTTTGTTTTGTTTTGTAGGTTTTTGTTATTGGTTTGTTTGTTACTAACTCTGTTGTGGTTCAGGAATTATTGCTCGCCGCCGGGTGTTTCCTCTCAACCGTCCGCATCGGTATCCTACTCGCAACAATCTTCCTGGTATCCAAATGGATCAAGTACAGCAGGACCTGACAGAGGTCAGAACTCAGATGGCTAACGAAAGAGTGGAGATGAGGAACCAAATGGCCTAATTCATGACTATAATGACTAACTTGGCTCAAAGTCAAGAGAGGTTAAGGGCATTGGTAGAAAGACAAAACCCCGAGGAACCTCATCCTAGGACTGGAGGGACTAGTAATAATGAAGGAGGTCAGCCTCATGTTAACCCACCAGTATTTGGACCTCATCTAGATCCGGAAGTCAACATCCCAAGGAATGTACCGGGCAATACTGCTGCAGGCAGGATCTTGCAAGAAGATCCTCAAGAGGAGCAGTTTACTGTAATGGGAGCTGGGGATGAAGTCTATGATAGGAGGTTTGATGAAATTGCTGAGAAGTTGAGATCTCTGGAGTCTCAAAATTCCTTAGGCTTTGATGTTATGGATATGGGGTTAGTGGATGGGGTAAGGATTCCCCACAAGTTTAAACCCCCGTGCTTCGAGAAGTACAATGGAACTTCATGTCCACGAACTCACTTACAGTCCTTTCTGGGGAGACTTAAAGCATATACCATGGATGAAAAACTGTGGATGTTTTACTTTGAAGATAGCTTGACTAGAGCTTCAAGAGAGTGGTATTCACACTTGACCAGAGCTACTATCAGATGCTGGAAAGACCTAGCTGAAGCCTTCATCAGACAGTACCAATATAACATGGATATGGCTCCTAACAGGACCCTTTTGATGGGAATGTCTCAATCCTCCAGGGAAAGCTTCAGGGAATATGCCCAAAGGTGGAGAAGCTTGCTGCTAATGTCCAGCCACCCATGTCGGAAAGAGAAATGGCCGACATGTTCATGAATACTCTGCAAGGAACATATATTGATAGGATAGCTGCCTTTTCTTCCACCAGTTTCGCTGACGTAGTTATAGCTGGGGAAAGGATTGAAAGCCTTTTGAAGATGGGTAAGATTTCTGATAACGGTCCAAGTTTTTCCAGTAATCCCAGGAAGCCTTTTGTGGGACCTCGAAGAACCAGTGAGGCAAATGCCATTCATGCCAACAGGGGCAGACCTCAGTATGTTCATAGATCATTAGCAGCTGTCACTATTCCAGCTCCGATTCCTCAGCAACCAACATATCAACAACCACAATAACCACATTATCAACAACAAGTCCAGTATCCTCCACAGAGGGCCTACAACAACAACAACAACAATCAACAACAAAGACCTTTTCAGCAAAGAATGTCACAGGCAAATAGGGTGATTGACCCTATCCCTATGCCTTATGCTGCCTTATTGCCACAACTCCTGAAACTCAACTTGGTTGAATTAAGGACATTCGCACCACCAGATCCCTCCAATCTGCCCAGAAATTATGATGTCAACACCAGATGTGCTTTCCACTCCAATGCACCTGGCCACAATACGGAGAAATGCAGGGCTTTACAAATGAAAGTACAAGATCTAGTGGATTCTAAAGCCCACAACTTTGCACCCCTCCAAATGTCAACAAGAATCCCATGCCCAATCATGGAAGGCCAAGGATTAATGCCATTGAGGAGGACAAGCCATCCTTCTTGATAACCAGTGTTGGACAGATTCGAACGCCTCCGGTCAAAATTAAAGCTCAGCTTCTAGAGTACCAGATGTTCCCCGGGTGCGAGCTCGGTTGTGGGTATTGCAACATCGCAGTCAATGGGTGTGATAACTTGAGAAGCGACATAGATGGTCTTATCAAGGATGGTATCCTTCAGATCACAACATTGACGCCTACAAATCTAGCAATTCCTTTGACGACAATTCCTGAGTTTCCTACAACTGCAGCAACAATCATTCCGACCGATTCCTCAATATCATCAACAATGGCTCCATCCGTCACTTCAACAAATCAAATGTCAACAACCCTTTCTTCTACAACATCAGCACCCATTTATTCAGCAGAATCTTCTATAACGCCAGCAGAAATTAACGAAGATATCTCAGCAGTCACCATCTACTATGATCCATCAAATGTTCCTCCAAACAACAACTTTCAACAACAAACAGTGGCACCTCCTGTCAGGTCACCAGTCACCATTTACTACGATCCGCACACCATTTCAGTACCCTCCGCTGCAGCAGTCAGTCCAGTTACCATTACGGTGCTTGGACCAGTTCCATATGAAAGCAATAATGACATACCTTGGCATTATGGCTCTAATCTTTACTGCAACGAGGAGAAAATCACTTTGGATTCTTCAACCTCTTCTCCACAAATTGATAATGTTGGGGGAGGCGGAGGCTTCACCAGAAGCGGACGCCTTTTTGCCCCACAAGTACAAAGACCTAATGCCGAAGCAGAAGCTGCTGCCAAAGCAAAAGGAAAGAGTGTGGTGCTTGAAGAACCAGCTATCAAGGAAACTCAGAAGACATCTTTTGAACAAGATGTAGACGAGTTTATGAGAATCATAAAGAGAAGTGATTACAAGGTAGTGGATCAGCTTCACCAAACTCCCTCAAAAATCTCCATATTATCCCTGTTGATGTGTTCTGAAGCTCACCGGAATGCATTACTGAAAGTCCTGCACGCAGCCTACGTGCCAGAGGAGATCACCGTTAATCAGCTGGAAACTGTGGTAGCAAATGTCAATACCAGTCATGGACTGGGCTTTACCAATGCTGACTTAACAACTGAGGGACGTAACCACAACAAGGCTTTACACATCACTCTAGAATGCAAGGGTGCTGTTCTATCTCATGTGCTGGTGGACACTGGGTCATCACTCAATGTTCTACCAAAGAAAGCCTTAGTGAAGCTAGAGTATGATGGCTTGGCGCTGCGTCCGAGTAATTTGGTAGTGAGAGCATTTGATGGCTCTAAAAGATCAGTGCTTGGGGAGATTGATCTGCCTGTGATGAGTGGCCCGCAGACCTTCAAAATTACCTTCTATGTGATGGACATTCAGCCGGCCTACAGCTGTTTGTTGGGTAGACCCTGGATCCATGCCGCTGGCGCTGTTACGTCTACCCTTCACCAGAAGCTGAAATTCGAGTGGGAAGGCCAAATCATCACCATCTGTGGGGAAGAGGACATCTTTGTTAGCCATCTGGCTACGTATAAATACATAGAGATGGATGGAGAAATCCATGAAACTATGAGCCAAGGGTTTGAGGCCCTGAACATAAATGAAGCATCTGCTGTACTGGGGACCTCCATGACGTCTTATCAGCAAGCCAGGAAGGTTGTTGAAGAGGGTACTGCCCAAGGCTGGGGCAAGCTGCTGCCCGTGGAAAAGAAGGAAGACAGATTTGGGTTGGGTTACAAACCAACTCAACAAGATCAATAAGAGGATGCCAAGAAGCCCAACTTTGTCAGCGGGGGAATGCTCACCCCGGATGCAGTGAACAATGTGGAAGACGAGGAAGAAAGCGACCGCAACCTGGAGAGCTGGATACGTCCAAGGATCCCGGGGAGCCAAGTCCTTAACTGGTCTTCCCAGGAAATTATAAGGGTTACTCCTGCAGAGTAATTATTATTTCCTGTATTTTTAAGCATGCATCAAGTCTTGCATCTTGCCCAAGATGTCAAGACTCATTGTGTAATCGGGCCATCTTGTAATTTTGTGCAAACAGATCAATCAATGAATATCAGACATCTTTTGCAAATGAGTCTTTTCCTTTTCCGCTCACTGTTTTTCATTTTTCTTTTTGTACAAAAATAAAATGGCAATGTTTTCCAAAATGATAACCTCATTTCACTTTTTCTAAACAAGATTAAAATCGATCACTAAAATGAACAATCTAAACCCTTGCAGAGAGTGCCTTTCAGACTGCACCGACAACGACACAGCTATGACTCTGTATGACTTTGACAATCCAATCAATCAAGATGATGAAAGGGTTGAAGAAGACTATGAGCTTCCTGAAGAGCTAGCCAGGTTGTTAAGGCAAGAGGAGAAGGTTATCACTCCTCATCAGGAGGAGGTCGAAACGGTTAATCTTGGTACGGAAGAAGACGTGAAAGAAGTTAAGATCGGGGCCTGCCTACAGGATTCAGTAAAAGAGCAACTGATTGATATGCTTTGGGAGTACGTGGATGTCTTTGCTTGGTCTTATCAGGATATGCCAGGGTTGGACACCGATATTGTCATGGTCAAGCTGCCCTTAAAAGAAGACTGCCCGCCAGTGAAGCAGAAACTGCGTCGTACTCGCCCAGATATGGCAATGAAGATTAAGGAAGAGGTACAAAAGCAGTGGGACGCCGGGTTCCTTGCTGTGACTAGCTATCCGCCGTGGGTTGCTAATATTGTACCTGTGCCTAAGAAAGACGGCAAGGTGAGAATGTGTGTGGACTACCGGGATCTGAATAGAGCCAGCCCGAAGGATGACTTCCCTTTACCTCACATTGATGTATTGGTTGATAATACGGCTCAGTTCTCGGTGTTCTCATTCATGGACAGATTTTCAGGATACAATCAGATCAAGATGTCACCTGAAGACATGGAGAAGACCACTTTCATCACACCCTGGGGCACGTTCTGTTACAAGGTGATGCCATTCGGACTGAAGAATGCTGGTGCGACTTATCAATGGGTGTCGCTCCCGACAAATGAAAATGGATCAGATGAAGGTACAGACGCGAACGGTCGGCGAGAGGGACAGTGAGAACACACAGCCGTGAACTCACTGGAGATGAATAGAGTCGCCAGCTAGGCATTTTTATCCCGAAGGAAAGGCAATGCTGCATAGACCTAGAAAAGATGGATAAGACGGTTGCGAACCAGAGAGACTGAGAAAGGGGGTTGGTTACAACCTGGGAAGGTATTAGCACCCAGATTGTCCGTCGTACTCGACGGGATCCACGCTTAAAAGATTTGTGTTTTAAAGGGGTAGTGTCAGTGCAATTTGTGTATAAAGTAGCTGGAAAAGAATGTACAAGTGTCAGTGCTGAAAGAAGCGCAAAGTGTGATATATACAGTGTCAGTGTGAGGACAGGAATGAAATGCTCAAGATCATGAGGCTAAAGAATAAAGCTGAAGGAGGGGGAATATACAGAGACTTTTGTTCGATAACTGTTAAGTTATGCCTACGTATCCTCTCGTGCAATGAGGAAGTCAGAACACCGTAGTTCGACCCAAAGAGACTGAAAGATGAATTGACTTGTGAACTGCCTGCTTGTCAATGCTCAAGTGTATGACCTGTCTGGCCCAGGTGCAAACTGTCTTGCATTAGACGGAAGAAGCAAGTTCTCGTTTATGAGTGAAGGTGATGAGAAAAGAATCCCGAAGGAGACGATTATTGTTTGTTTTTGTGTTTTCAGTCTTTTATTGCTTTTGAAAGTTTGTCATAAGTTAATGAGCTTAAGCCTAAACCAATGGATTTAGTAAGCTCATCACATCTTCCCTCTGATTAGGGGTAATGAGAATTACCTTAAGTGTGAAGTCAGATTCTCACACTTAATCACCTTTGATGCAGGGTTAAGATCATTAACCTACTTGTGATTAATTAGATGTTTTTGGTGTTTTTGTTTAGTGTTGAGTAATGAGGTTAAGCCATAATCAGGGATTAAACAGACTCATTACACCATCCTAAAAGAAGGATAATAGATGAGAATGTTTAAGCTGAGGAAAACTCCTCAACTTAATCCATGATTAGGGATTAAGCTCATGACAAAACAAGCCTTTATTAGATGGATTTTATTTAATGGTAAGATGAAGAAGTGAATTTTATGATTTGTAAGACAACTTGAGGGGGACTTGTCCATTAACACTAGGGTTAGTCCTTCTTAACCAATTAAGGAAGAATTAGAACCCTAATGCAAGGCCCAAGTTACAAGTGTAATGTCTTGTTACTTATTAAGTGAATTGATTAAGGGATTTAAACACATTAAGGGTTTAACACTTAGGATTAAAGTTATACACTCCATCCTAATAGAAGGATGCAGGCATAAGCTTAATCACAAAGCCTTAAAGCCTTTAGGGTTTAGTCCCTGATTTATGAGATGAGGAGAGAAGACTCAAAAGAGACACAAAGGTAAAACTAAGAGGGGAGACTAATCATAACCCTAATCATTATCATGCTTGGTTGTTCCTAAGGTTTGTGAGGTTTGCAAGAACAAGTCTTCAATGGAACCACCAGGAAGCAGATGAAAGGATCAAGAGAAGCAAAGCAACTTGCTTCATTCAAGAAGTCAAGTCACTTGAAGAAAGAAGGTGGGAAGAAGAAGAATGAGCAAGCTCAATCTCAAACACAAATATAAATGCAGCAATGGATGCAAGAGAGATGAAAAGAAAAGTTATGAGAAGTGAAGGCAAATTCACTTCTCAAGTTCACTTACCACCTGAAATGTTAGAAAGAAATGCAATGCAATGCTAAATGGGATGAAATGGTATGATGCAAACCAAAACCAGAAGCATATATGAGATGATAATGATGCTATGAAATGATGCAAACATGAAACAAGGCATGGGGATGATCAAACAAGATCATGGATGCAAATGATGCAAGTTAAGGAGCATGATCTTACATGAAAAGTTATGAAACATACATGGCAAACAAAATGGCAAATATGGGATGCAATGATCAAACATGCTTTCTATATGTCTTAAGATGTCAAATGAATCAAATGGATGCTTGAAATGTCATGGCAAGTCATGTTATGCAAGAGAATGCAAGAAGAATGCAAATGAAAGCCCAAATTAGGGTTTATGGATCAAACAACAAACAAAAACCAAAGACAGAAGCAAACCTTAGGATAAAAATGGAAAATGCCACTCAAAGAAACCTTAAACCTATACTAAACCAAAGCCCAAAGGAGAGGTCTCAACTCTCAACCAATTTCAAGTTATGATTTTTCTAAGTTATTAGGGTTTTTAGGGCTTCTAAACAAAAGAAATGTCAAACAATTTGAAAATGCAAGATCAAATCATGGCCTTTTAATCCTAGAAACTACATGCTAAACACAAAACAATGCAAGAAGAAACAATGTCCAACTCCTCTTAGATAGGCAGAAATGAATTTTTGAACTTATGATCAAAATAATGCACCAAAAATGATTTAATTCAATGGAAAATTCTCAAAATGCATCAAGATCAAAAAAGAAATTTGGTTTGAAGGTTGGACAATGTTTCTAAATGTCTTAGAACAATTCATGAACTTTTTGGTGATTTTTAAATACCTAGAAGTATTTTTAATTAATTAATTTCCATTAATCAATTAAAAATAATCTTTTAAATATTTAAAAATACTTTTTAAATGATAAAAAATAAAATAAAAATATTTTTGGGTCTTAAAAATTAATAAAACTTTTGAGAAAAAGTTTCATAATTTTTAAGACATTTTTGCTATTTTAAAATAATTATGCAAGTTAAATGAAAATAAAATGAAATAAAAATAAATAAAAGGAGAAGTCAGCCAAATGGAAGGCTGAGATGAGCCCTGGGTTTGAATGCGTTGACTGGCGCGTGAATGGAGGGTCCAGATGGCCTCAGAGTTAATTAATTATGATTATTTTAATTAAATAAGATTAGGGCAAATGAATGAATCTGAGCCTTCCATTCGCGCGGGGAGTCAAACATTTCAACGCATCCAACGCCCAGAATTCAAACAAACATTAATGACCTGAGATTAGGGCTAATGACATTCAGGCTGCCGGAGAAGACTTCCGGTCGTCTTCTCCGGCCAGCATCTCCCCTGAAAAATCCCCAAAACCCCAAAAAGCTAACTAAAATGAAATCTAAGAATTGGGAAATGATCCTTACACCCTCACGAACCAAAACCCTCACTCAAAACAAATTTATTTTCCCTAACAAAGCTGAATCGAAGCAAATAAGAACTAGGGCACGCAAGTTTCAGAAGCTAATTAAATACTCATTTCAAAGCCATTTCAAAAACTAAAAGCATATTCATGATCAGGAAGGCACAAAGAGCAAGTTTAGAACAAGAAAAATGATTTCTGGAAAAATATTTTTCAAGCTACCTGAGATTCGAAGCTTTCACTCTGATGACTTTCTGGCCACTTCCTTCAGTGCAATCCACTCCACTTGATCCCCAGATGATGCTTGAATGCTCAAAAGGAATTTATGTTGGCTGGATGAGGAGTTTGACAAGCTTCTGCTCAAACTCAGTCAGAAATGGCAATGGAGTTTCAGGCAGCTTCAGGTCATGGTAAATGGTTCTTTGTGCTCCAGATGGTGAGTGGAGAAGATCTGTGGTGTTTGTTTGTATGTTTGTGTGCTGTGGAAAGAGTTTCGAATGAAACTGCAAGTTGAAGTGAGAAATGGCAATGGGGTGTTCTTGCTTGTTTCAGGCCTGGCTCTTGGTGGTTTGAGGTCTATGAAGTATGGTGAGTTGAAGTGTGGAAATGGTTTTTGTGTTTGAAGGCTGGGCAGAGAGTTTCGAAGACAAAATGCAGCTTGGTGTGTTTTGGTGTATGTGATCATATGAAGTGTTTCAGCTTGGCCTCTTGATACCTTTTGCTTGCTAAATGATATTGTATTTTAATCCTATAGGTCAGATGATGTGACCTGGCCTATAGTGATTGGTAAGTTTGCTTTTGCTCAAAAGTCAAATTTGGTGTAAGGAAAGTATGGCTCATGATCTAGGCAAGTACAAGCATGGGGCTGCGCAGCAAGGGTGAGGGGAAAGGCTAGCCAAAGTCAGCAGCCAATGTCACAAGTTGTAGGAAGTGAAATGAGTGGTTTTGCAACTTGTTGCCTTATGGTTCACATGTGATTCCTTTGTCCAACCAACCATAAACCATGGGCATTCTTGGTCCAATTCTGACTTTTAAGGCCTAAGGAATGTTTGTGTCATGGTTTGAAATGAATTAGAGGTTGCAATTGGCTTTAGTTCATGATCTTGCAAAATTCTCATTTGAAACATGCCTTGAAAATCAATGATTTTTGCCAACTTTGTCACACCATAACTTTTGATCCAAAAAGAGTTTGATCATGTTCTTGTACTTTTTGAAAAGGGAAAAATGTGATCTACAACTTTCATGACCAAAGTTTTTTCATTTGAAGCATTTTTGGATCAAGAATTAAGGCTTGAAAAATGACCTAAAATGAAGCCTTCTTGAAAAGTCAACTATGCCCAAAAAGTCAACATTTGCAAAACTTCCAAATTCTTGATTTCTATGAACTTCAAACTTTCTCCCATGATCAAATAAAGATCATATACACTCAAAGTGATGAAGATCACCCATTGGTTGGGTCATTGGGGGCCTCAGATGCCCTGATTTTGCACTGACTTGTCTGAAAAGTCAACCCTTGATCAGATGACTTTCCCATGGAATTTCTTCATGAAAATTGATATGCATACTCCCTATACCATATAGAGACCAATGGAAACAAGAATGACCAAAAAATTTGGAGTTATGGCCTCTGAAACCAAAACCCTAATTTTAGGTCAACTGTGCAGTCAAACTTGGCTCTGCATCCATCCAAACCCTAGTTCTTGTGATTCTTTGGAATTTTTGACCTTGAGAGGATGTAATATGATAGATGAACACATATGGATCCCTTGGAGGTGATTGGTTGCCTTTGGAGTGGCTCAAGAAGCCCTTGGATTGCTCAGATCACAAACCCTAGGTGCAGATGACTTAGAACCAATGCAGTGAATCAAAAATGAAATGTGAGATGATATGATTGTGTTTATGCATATGAGAATGATCACAAGCCATGGTGAATGGGTGAGGGCAAATTTGGGGTGTTTACAGCTGCCCCTATTCAAACATGAGTTAGCTGTGCAGGTTGTAAGCAACGGCTTAACAGGCAAACAAGATAACTTGTGGTTGAATACCGAAGACAGTCCAAAATTTGCACTCACAGAAATGAAGAAGAAAAGGGATATAGATTGTAAAGGAAAATAAAGTATATTGTAAGGTGTGGGCGACGGAGGACGACCGTCGAGCAGAGGACGACTGCTGGGTAAACAGCAATGACGGGGACGGCCGACATGCTGGGGATAAAAGGTAAAGCCAAGACGGGGACGACCGACTGGATGGGGAAATAAAATCATGATGGGGACGGCCATCAAGATAAAGCTGTAAAATTCTCTGAGGATTTAATGAAACATGACGGGGACGGCCATCAAGTTCATAAGGCAAAGTAACCACTGATGGGGACGGCCATCGGGCTAAAAAAAGAAAAGGGACCACGACGGGGACGGCCATCGGGTTAAAGAATAAATGAAATAAACAGATGATGGGGTACGGCCATCAAAGGTGAAGGACGATCACCTAGCAGGGGACGGCTGCTCTGTTGGGGATAAAAGAAATATGATGGGGACGGCCATCAAAGGTGGAGGACGACCACCTGGCAGGGTACGGCTGCCGAAAATATCAACGATGGGGACGGCCATCGGATAGAAAAGGTCAACGATGGGGACGGCCATCAGACGAGCATGATGGAGGACGACCATCAAGAAGTGGAGGACGACCACTCAGCAGGGTACGGCTGCTCTCGAGGTTTCTCACGACATAGGACGAATGCTAGATAACCAAAATCAACAATGGGGACGGCCATTGGATAAAATGATGAAGGACGATCATCAAAAGGTGGTGGACGACCACCTAGCAGGGGACGGCTGCTAAAATCAACGATGGGGACGGCCATCGGATGAGCATGATGGAGGACGACCATCAAGAAGTGGAGGACGACCACCTAGCAGGGTACGGCTGCTCTCAGGGTTATCATGACACATGACGAGTGTCAGATAAAAGAAAATGCTTTGTTGGTGATCTACTGGGGATATAGTGAACACGGACGAGCGTTCACAAACAAGAAAGGAAAGTGTAAGTATTTAGATATTGTGTATAGATTAAAGATGCGGACGAGCATCCTTAAGGCTATGATACGGACGAGTATCAGGTAGAAACAAACTGACACATGTTCAGAGATGATGATACAGACGAGTATCAACTGGTTAACAAGGAACACGGACGAGTGTTGAATCTGAAGGGACTCTTCTGGGGAATAGTAGACACAGACGAGTGTCTATATTCAAGAAGACAAAAGTGTTTGACACAGTGTATGGATTAAAGATGCGGACGAGCATCCTTAAGAGTATAATACGGACGAGTATCATGTAGAAACAAACATTAGACGCAATGTTCTGAGATGATGGTACGGACGAGTACCAACTGGTTAACAAAGAACAAAGACTACTGTTGAATCTGTGGGTATATAACTGGTATGTACAAGATACGGACGAGTATCTGTATGAGAGCGAGTGTTGTATAGATGGTGTTTAACTGCTGGGGAGGGTGACACGGACGAGTGTCAAAAGGAGAAAAGTGTGATATCAACAAGTATATGGGTTGCAAAAGTGTAAGCGACTGCGCTGGGGATATGACACGGACGAGTATCAAGACAATGTGTATATAAGTAAATGTGAGTGCAAAGAGGGTGTCTTCGGCTTTCTGCTGGTGATATGACACGGACGGGTGTCATGAAGTATCCGTGATATGGGTGATTTGTTTGTAAAGAGTGTTTAGGCGACTTTACTGGGGAAAGATGGCACGGACGGGTGCCAAAAGGTGTATATACTGGTGTTTGGGAGTTGTGAGGCAACTGCTTTTGCTGGGAACTCGGGTGGGGATTTTTCTTCTGTATGTTGATGAACTGCTATTATTCACAAGTGTTAATTCAGAACATGGCTTATGATTATGCTATGCGTTTGACTTTTGCCGTAATGCTCCGTATTAGACGGAATGCTACACTCTGAGGGGATAATATGATGCAAATGCCATGATTATGCAAAGATATCAAATCGGGATTCGGATCCCGTTGCTGATCTGTTTGAAATGGACCTCCCAGCTGGGGATGAGGTCATTGGTAGATCTGGTGAGATGTATCTGTTTGGGGATATAGGTCACTGATTGACATATCCTGATAAATGAGAGGCCCAGCTGGGGTTTGCAGAAGCTTTCTTCACTCTGTTGTGATCTTCATGCATCGCTCTTCTGGATAGAGGCTGGAACCCTGTGGGGAGATGATTCCCTGACTCCTGTATCTTACTGAGGAAGAATGATTGGTACTATGGCTGGGGAAATATGAGAGGCAACTCAGCTGGGGAGAGCAACAAGAGGCTACTCAGCTGGGGATAGAGCATTTCGGATGCTGAGATCTTTTGTTGATTTGCCAGCTTGCTGAGATGTAGCTTGCATGCCCCAAGTTGCATCCTGTATACCTGCAATCCTGCAAAGATAAGGAAACGCACAAAAGGTCCCGAGGTATCCCTTACTGGATTCCGTCATAGGAGTTAAGTACTTTCGAGAGTAATCATATTCCCTGTAAGCATGTGCTTTATTATTATTATTTTTGGGAGAAAAACATCTGTGCTTATGCAATTGATTTTTAGAGACACCAGACATCCTTTGCAAATAAAAATATACAAAACGAAACATGACTGAGAAATCTGATTTTATTAATTCATGTGCCCTGAATTGGCAAGATACAGTCAGAGAAACAAATCTCCTAAAATAAGGAGATTGTTATAAATTGAGAAGCAAAATGCTGGCGGTGTTGACAACGCTTTAAGGAGCTTCCTCTTCTGCTATGACTCGTATGACAATGACGTTCTTCTCGTCTTGCTTTCTGAAAAGGTTGATTCTGATTGAAGCTTGACTCTATTGAAGCTTTCCAAGTTGTAAGTGATACAGACGAATTCAGAATGCAGTTGTTCGCTTATTCCCTTATTTTGCATGGATCGCCCTTTCGGGTTTTCAATCCATCGGGATACCCATTTTTGCCTGAGTTGTCCAATGCGGCTTTTCAACTCAGCGGGTGTACATTTTTTCATTTATTTACCTTATTTTTGCCCGAGTCTTTTATTCTGTTTTTGACTCACCGGGATGCCCTATTTTTGCCTGGACTTACATTCTGTTTTTGTGTCCAGCGGGTCATTTTTATGCGAAGTATTTTTTAACTGCATCTGAATTCACAGGGGACGGGAAATCTTCACCATCCATGGTGCTGAGCATTAGTGCTCCACCAGAGAAAACTTTCTTTACCACGAATGGCCCTTCATAATTCGGAGTCCATTTGCCCCTGTGGTCTGTATGAGGAGGGAGGATTCTTTTCAGCACAAGATCTCCCACTTGGTACTCTCGGTGCCTGACTTTCTGATCGAAGGCTTTCTTCATTCTCTTCTGATATAGCTGCCCATGACAGATTGCAGCCAATCTTTTCTCTTCGATCAGACTCAGCTGTTCGTATCGGGTCCTAGCCCATTCTGCTTCACTCAGCTTAACATCCATCAATACCCGCAGAGAGAGTAGTTCAACTTCAACCGGTAGGACTGCTTCCATACCATACACAAGTTGATACGGTGTTGCCCCAGTGGATGTCCTGATTGACGCGCGGTACCCATGCAAGGCAAATGGTAGCATTTCATGCCAGTCTTTGTAGGTGACTACCATCTTCTGCACAATCTTCTTGATATTCTTATTTGCTGCCTCAACAGCGCCATTCATCTTCGGCCTGTAAGGAGAAGAATTGTGGTGCTGGATCTTGAAGTCCCGGCATAGTTCAGCCATCATCTTGTTGTTTAAGTTGGAACCATTATCAGTAATGATTCGCTCGGGAACTCCGTATCGACAGATGATATCTCTCTTTAGAAATCTGGCTACCACTTGTCTTATGACGTTTGCATATGAGGTTGCTTCAACCCACTTGGTGAAATAGTCAATGGCGACCAAGATGAATCTGTGGCCATTTGAAGCAGTCGGCTCAATCTTGCCAATCATGTCAATGCCCCACATAGCAAAGGGCCAGGGTGAAGACATTATGTTCAGAGGATTGGGAGGCACATGCACTTTATCTGCGTAGATCTGGCATTTGTGGCATTTTCTGGCATAGGCACAACAGTCTGCATCCATTGTGATCCAATAATAGCCTGATCTTAACAACTTCTTAGCCATTGCATGTCCCCCAGCATGGGTACCAAAGGAGCCTTCGTGCACTTCATGCATCAACAAATCTGCTTCCGTCTTGTCAACACATCTGAGGAGTACCATATCAAAGTTCCTTTTGTATAAAGACCCATCAGCGTTCAGAAAGAAACTACCAGCGAGTCTTCTCAAAGTCTTCTTATCATTGGAAGATGCCCCAGGTGGGTATGTCTGATCCTCCAAGAAGCACTTAATGTCATGGAACCAAGGCTTATCATCTTTAACAACATCTGCTGCGAACACGTATGCCGGTCTATCAAGTCTGGACACCGAAATCTGAGGTACAAAGTTAACAGCTTGAACTTTGATCATGGACGAAATGGTAGCCAAGGCATCTGCAAACTGATTCTCGTCCCGAGGGATATACTCAAGCTTGACTGTTGTAAAGAAAGTCAATAACCTCCTTGTATAATCCTTGTAGGGTATCAGATGATCCTGGTGGGTGTACCATTTTCCGTTGGTTTGATTGACTACCAAAGCTGAATCTCCGAATACTGTCAATGTCTTGATCCTGAGGTCAATGGCTTCCTCAAGACCCATAATGCAAGCTTCGTATTCAGCTTCGTTGTTAGTGCAGTTGAAAGAGAGTTTTGCCGAGAATGGCATGTGAACTCCTTTGGGTGTAATGAGTACTGCACCAACACCACGACCATTCATGTTAACGGCCCCATCAAACATCATAGTCCATTCCTCTTCCGGGTCGGGCCCTTCAGTGTGAATAGGCTCTTCATGATCTTTTGATTTAATGAACATGATGTCTTCATCAGGGAAGTCAAATCTCATAGGCTGGTAGTCATCAATGGGTTGCTCAGCAAGATATTCAGATAGTACACTGCCCTTGATGGCTTTTTGAGAGGTGTACTGGATGTCGTATTCTGTGAGAATCATCTGCCATCTTGCAACCCGTCCGGTAAGAGCTGGCTTCTCGAAAATGTACTTAACTGGGTCCATTTTTGATATCAACAAAGTAGTGTGGGTCAACATATACTGTCTCAGTCGGCGAGCAGCCCACGCTAAAGCACAGCAAGTTTTCTCGAGCAGTGAATAACGTTGTTCACAGTCGGTAAACTTTTTGCTTAGGTAGTATATTGCATACTCTTTTCGACCAGACTCGTCATGCTGGCCCAGCACACACCCCATTGATTCTTCTAATACTGTCAAGTACATGATCAGAGGTCTTCCTTCAACTGGAGGCATGAGGATTGGAGGTTCTTGCAGATATTCCTTGATCTTGTCAAAAGCCTTTTGGCAGTCTTCATTCCACCTGACCGTTTGTTCTTTCCTCAACAGCTTGAACAAAGGTTCACAGGTTGCTGTAAGGTGGGAGATGAACCTTGAAATGTAGTTCAATCGACCTAAGAAACCTCGAACTTCTTTCTCTGTTTTCGGTGCAGGCATCTCTTGGATGGCTTTGACTTTATCAGGGTCAACTTCAATCCCTTTCTCGCTTACAATAAAACCCAACAGCTTACCAGATCGCACCCCGAATGTGCATTTGTTGGGGTTCAGCTTCAGTTGGTACTTCCTCAGACGCTTGAATAACTTGAGCAGATTCACCAGGTGGTCTTCCTCTGTAAGGGACTTGGCAATCATGTCATCCACATAACACTCGATTTCCTTATGGATCATATCGTGGAATAATGTCACCATAGCCCGTTGATATGTTGCACCAGCGTTCTTAAGTCCGAATGGCATCACTTTGTAGCAGAACGTGCCCCAGGGTGTGATGAAGGTTGTCTTCTCCATGTCCTCAGGTGACATTTTAATCTGATTGTATCCTGAAAATCCGTCCATGAAGGAGAATACCGAGAACTGAGCCGTATTATCAGCCAATACATCAATGTGAGGTAAAGGGAAATCATCTTTCGGGCTAGCTCTGTTCAGATCCCGGTAGTCAACACACATTCTTACTTTGCCGTCCTTCTTGGGCACAGGTACTATGTTAGCAACCCACGGTGGATAGCTAGTCACGGCAAGGAATCCGGCGTCCCATTGCTTCTGTACCTCTTCCTTGATTTTCATTGCCATGTCCGGGCGAGTACGGCGCAGTTTCTGTTTAACTGGCGGGCATTCTTCTCTCAAAGGCAGCTTGTGCACGACAATATTGGTATCCAACCCTGGCATATCTTGGTAAGACCAAGCAAACACGTCTACATACTCTTGAAGCAGGTCAATCAGTTGTCTCTTCACCGAGTCTTGTAAGCAGGCCCCGATTCTAACTTCTTTCACGTCTTCACCTGTACCAAGATTGATCACTTCAACCTCCTCCTGATGAGGAGTAATAACCTTTTCCTCTTGTCTTAACAACCTGGCTAGCTCTTCAGGAAGCTCATACTCTTCATCAACCCCTTCGTCAGCTTGATTGATTGGATTGTCAAAGTCATACGAAGTTATAGCCGTGCTGTTGTCGGTGCTGTCCGGAAGGCACTCTCTGCAAGGGTTAAATTTGTTCATTTTAGTGATTTGATTTTAATCTTTATTTAGAAAAGTGAAATGAAGTTGTCATTTTGAAAACACCGCCATTTATTTTTTTGTACAAAAAGAAAAAATGAAAAAAAACAGTGAACGAAAAGAAAAAGACTCGTTTGCAAAAAGATGTCTGATATTTCATTAATTAATCTTGTTTGCACAAAAAGTACAGATGGCCCGATTACAAAATGAGTCTTGTCATCTTGGGCAAGATGCAAGACTTTGATGCATGCTTATAAAAATACAGGAAATAATAATTACTCTGCATGAGTAACTCTTATAATTTCCTGGGAAGACCAGTTCGAGACACTGCTCCCCGGGACTTTTGGACGAATCCAGCTTTCCAGGTTGCGCTCCTCTTCCAGCTCGTCTTCCAGACAGTTGATAGCATCGGGGGTAAGCATCCCCCCACTGACAAAACCGGGCTTCTCAGCAGCCTTTGCTTGATGTTGAGTTGGTCTGTAACCCAACCCAAATTTGTCTTTCTTCTCCTCCACAGCTAAAACCTTGCCCCAGCCTAGGGCAGTTCCTTCCTCAACAACCTTCCGGGCTTGTTGGTATGATGACATGGAGATTCCAGATACCGCAGATGCTTCATTCACATTCAAGGCTTCAAATCCTTGGCTCATTGTTTCATGGATCTCCCCATCCATTTCAATGTACTTATAGGTAGCCAGATGGCTAACAAATATATCCTCCTCTCCACAGATTGTAACAACTTGGCCTTCCCACTCAAATTTTAACTTTTGGTGAAGGGTAGACGTTATTGCGCCGGCGGCGTGAATCCAGGGTCTACCCAACAAACAGCTGTAGGCGGGCTGAATGTCCATCACATAAAAGATAGTTTTAAAGGTCTGTGGGCCAATTGTCACAGGTAGCTCGATCTCTCCCAGAACCGATCTCTTAGAACCATCGAAGGCCCTTACTACCAGGTTGCTGGGTCTCAATGCCAATCCATCATATTCTAACTTCACCAGAGCCTTCTTTGGTAAGACATTAAGGGACGACCCCGTGTCTACCAGCACATGAGAAAGGACTGCCCCTTTGCATTCCATGGTGATGTGCAAGGCTTTGTTGTGGTTGCGGCCATCCGCTGTCAAGTCAGTATTGGTGAACCCTAGCCCATTGCTAACAGTAACGTTTCCAACCACGGTTTCCAACTGGTTGACAGTAATCTCCTCAGGCACGTAAGCTGCGTGCAAGACTTTGAGTAGTGCATTCCGATGGGCTTCGGAGCACATAAGCAGTGAGAGGATAGAGATCTTGGATGGCGTCTGGTGAAGCTGATCCACGATTTTGTAATCACTCTTTTTGATGATTCGCATAAACTCATCAACTTCTTGATCGAACGGCGTCTTTAAGGCTTCTTTAACAGCTTGATCTTCCTGCACCGGGCTCTTTCCTTTTGCCTTGGCAGCAGCTTCTGCTTCGGCAGTAGGTCTTTGAATTGGTGGAGCAAAGAGACGTCCGCTTCGAGTGAAGCCTCCGCCTCCCCCTACATTATCTACTTGTGGTGCAGGTGTTGATGTTTCAAGAGTGATTCTTTTTCCTTCGCAGTACACGTCAGAGCCATAGTGCCAAGGGATGGCCCTATTGCTTTCATATGGTACTGGTCCAGGCACCGTGACAGTGACTGGACTGATTGCTGCTGCTGAAGGGACTGTAATTGTTTGTGGATCATAAAAGATTGTAACTGGTGCTCTGATGGGAGCAGCACCTTCTGAATGGTAGGCAGAGTTGTTCTCAGGATCATAAAATATTGTGACAGTAGAGACATCTTCATGATTTGTTGCTGGAGTTGTAGGAGATATTGGCGGGAGTGTGGATGTTATTGTTGTAGGAGGTTCAAAGTGGAGTGAAGCTGAAGTTGTAGCAGGAAAATTTGTTGAAAACTGATCAGTTGAGATGATAGATGGAGTACTTGTTGATGAAGCCGAAGAATTGTCAGGAACAATAGTTGCTGCAGTTGTAGGAGGTTCTGAAACCGTTGCTGATGATATTGCTGGATTTGTTGGAAATGATGTGGTGATCTGAAGTTGGCCACTCCGAATAAGGCCATCTATGCCATTCCTCAAATTATCGCACCCGTTTACAGAGATATTGCAGTAAGCACAGCCTAACTCACACCCCGGGAACATCTGACATTCCAAGAGCTGAGCCTTGATTTCTACCAATGGTGTCCTGATCTGTCCCACACTGGTTATTAAATAAGACGGTTTGTCTTCTTCAATAGCGTTAATTCGGGGACCACCATGATTTGGCATTGGGTTTTTATTGACATTGGGCGGTGGTGCGAAATTCAGAGCCTTGGAGTCTACCAGGTCTTGTACCTTCATATGCAGAGCCCTGCATTTTTCTGTACTGTGGCCAGGCGCGTTTGAGTGAAAAGCACACCTAGCATTGGAGTCATAGTTCCTTGGTAGACTGTTGGGGTCTGGAGGTGCCAACGTTCTTAGCTCAACTAGGTTGAGTTTCAGAAGCTGTGGCAGCAATGTAGCATATGGCATGGGGATCGGATCGATCACTCTGTTAGCTTGAGATGGCCTTTGTTGGAATGGCCTTTGTTGACTGTTGTTGTTGGTGTTGCTGTTGTTGTAATTTCTCGGAGGATACTGATTTTACTGATGGTACTGAGGTTGCGGCTGATAGTTTTGCTGAGGAGGTTGATAGACGGGTTGAGGATGTGCTGGAGCAGGAATGGTGACTGCTGCTATTGACCTTTGAGCATATTGGGGCCTGCCCCTGTTTGAATGGATGGCATTGGTCTCGCCAGTTCTTCTTGGGCCTACAAAAGGCTTTCTTGTACTACTGGACGAGCTTGCACCGTTGTCTGAGATTTTTCCCATTTTTAACAAGCTTTCAATTCTCTCCCCGGCTATGACAACATCTACAAAGCTAGTGGAAGAGAAAGCAGCCAACCTGTCAATATAAGTTCCCTGAAGGGTATTCATGAACATATCTGCCATTTCCCGTTCAGACATAGGTGGCTGAACAGCAGCAGCCAATTGCCTCCATCTCTGGGCATATTCTCGGAAACTCTCCCTTGAAGACTGCGACATTCCCATTAGGAGGGTCCTGTTGGGTGCCATGTCTAAGTTATACTGATACTGTCTGATGAAGGCCTCTGCCAGGTCCTTCCAGCATCTAATTGTTGCTCTTGTCAGATGGGAATACCACTCCCTTGAAGCTCCAGTCAAGCTATCTTCAAAATAGAACATCCACAATTTCTCGTCCATGGTATAAGCTTTTAATCTCCCGAGAAAAGATTGTAGATGGGTTCGAGGACAAGAAGTCCCATTATACTTTTCAAAACATGGAGGCTTGAACTTGTGGGGAATCCTAACCCCGTCTACCAAGCCCATGTCCATGACGTCGAAGCCCAAAGAGTTTTGAGATTCTAAGGACCTCAACTTCTCAGCTATCTCATCCAATCTTCTATCATAAGCTTCTTCACCAGCGCCCATTACTGTGAATTGGTCCTCTTGAGGATCTTTTTGAAGTACTCGGGCTGCGGTGGCAGTCCCTTGAACATTTGCTGGAATATTGACCTCAGGATGGAGGTGTGGTCCAAATACCGGAGGGTTGACGTGAGGTTGGACTCTTTCATTGTTACTGGTACCGGCAGTCCCTATATGCGGATCTTCTTGATTCTGCCTTTCCACCATGGCCCTCAATCTTTCCTGGCTCTGAGCCATGTTGTTCATAACCTCCATAAACTGAGTCATTTGATTCCTCATCTCTATCCTTTCATTTGCCATTTGATTTCTGACCTCAGTAAGGTCCTGCTGCATCTGATCCATCTGAATTCCCGGAAGGTTGTTTCGGGTTGGATAACGGTGCGGACGGTT
Organism: Lathyrus aphaca; assembly: GCA_963966055.1. NCBI lineage: Eukaryota > Viridiplantae > Streptophyta > Magnoliopsida > Fabales > Fabaceae > Lathyrus > Lathyrus aphaca. The sequence continues at coordinate 64,156,819 of OZ014520.1, read as the reverse complement.
GAGGGGAAATACCCGGCGCCTAGCAATAGTTCCTGATTTATCACAACAGAGGTTAGCAACAACAAAACAAAAACCTACAAAACAAACAAAGGGTTAGCATGCAATGCAGTTATGCTTATTTGTTCTCAAGGTATCCGGTTTGGCCTTCAGTTTTGACCCTTCCAGACCCTTGAAGATGCTGTTGTTGTTGCTTGAAGAAAACTCAGATGGAACTAACACAAATATATTACAGAAGGTGAAATAATACAACTTGTTCAATTTACAACACAAGCCCTCTAAGGGGTCAAAATACAGTACAAGAAAATAAAAGTACATGGAAAGAAAACAACAACAAACAAATGATCAAACACCAAGACCAAACTCATCCTCACGAACTTCCTTGAGAAGTGCTTCGGTCACAGGATCAGCCGGACGCTCCGTGAGATTCCTGATGAGGAGATTCCGGGTCGCAACAGCCGCTGTTAGCTTCTTGTGCTGATTTTGTTCTTTGGACCTCTTCACCCCTGCTTTGATCTTCAGCTCTGATATCTCCCTCTGGGCTGCTGCCAGGGCTTCTCGTTGTTCTTTTGCACTAGCTTCTAGTTGCTCCATCTTGTCTTGAACTCTCTTGTCTTCCAGAGTACGAGCCTCGGTGATCCTGACCCACCGAGCCTGACTCTCCTTCAGATACAAGTTTGTCCTTGCTCTCTGGAACTGGGCTTCTTTGCAAGCATTCTTCAGAATTTGTTCTCCAGCCTTTGACTTTTTGATGTAATCCCCAGACTTTTCAATCTTAGTCAAATGCTCCACTCTCAACTTCTCCAACCTCTCAATCTCCCTTATACCTTCACTCCTCTCCCGGAGGGTCTTCTGCAAAGCCTGGGTTAGCTTCTCATTTCTTTCCTTCAAGCTCTCAAACTCCTCCAAACTGATAGTGGCAGGGGGTGGTGCTGAAGATGACTCAGGCATGTCTTCTATGGTAAAGGGCATCCCAGAGAATTGGGCCCTGGCACGGGACCACTCATAATATTGTGCTGATGCCACATTATTGCACTTCCCTAGAATGGTCACTCCCTTGGTTTGAACACTATCCCAGGACCAGGCAGCCTGCCTAACAACAGTCAAATTAATCTTGTTCTCACAATAGAGAGTCTCAGCCAAGTCTTGTGCCCTAGGAGCATGGACCAGTGCATAGCCCAATTGCCTTCTGAACAGCAGAGGATTGTAATTGATACTGCCCTTAACTCCTATTAGGGGCACATTAGGAAAATGCCCACAGCTGGTGATGATATCCCTGCCCTTGGTGCTTTGAGTGCACCATCTGATGTCAGCTGAAGTTAGAACAGTGAGTCTCTTAGCCCAGTTGCTTTGCTGATGAGGGTTTAAAAATGCATCTGTCCTGGGTAGATGCCTGAGAAGCCAAGTGTGGAACAATGGAGCACAACACCTTACTAATCTCCCCCTCTGCTTTTCATTCCTCTGATGCACTGAATAGTAAATATCCCCCAATAAAGTTGGCACTGGGTTCTTCAAGATGAACAGGTGGATTGCATTCTTGCTAATGAATCGAGGCTCATCTGCAAACAACACAATTCCATATACACTCAAGGCCAGTTAAGCACAAACAGCTTTCCACTCTCCTAGAGAAGCTTTCAGGGTAGCTTGAGAGATCAAGAAATCCAGATGAAAGCCAGGGATCCCAGCTTTAGAAGTCATGTGCTGCTCAATCAGGACAGGTTCCAGATGCAAAGCCTTTGCTACTTCTCCATTAGTAGGAAAGACCATCTCAGGGTTGAAAGGGATTCCACCTCTGATAGGTATACCAACTAATGAGGAGTATTCTTCCAATAAGGGGCCCAACTGAAAGTCTTGGAAAGTAAAACATCTCAGTGGAGGGTCATAAAACTGAATGCAGGTGTGGATCAAGCTTCTCTGTGATGGGTCCAGATCCATGACCATATCAAGTATATCTCCATAACTTTCCCTGAACAAAGGTATGTGATCTGGGGTGATCAAGGTCTGAATCCTCCTGATATCTGATAACTCTGGCTGGAAGAAGTGGTAGGTGATGTTGCTCTTTTTAGGAGCCATGATGCTGAGACTGAGTAGAGGCAGGTGCTGATGATAATACTGAAGAAGTGGGCCACTGACTGGCTGGTGCAGGAGATAACTGAAGCAGATAGCTGATGAAGACAAGTCAATACTGAAAATGGGGTCAAAACCAAAACCAGATGAAAATGGATACCCTGAAACACAAATAAGCAAATGTCAATATGATGCAATGATTATGTATGCAAATGAAATGCAAGGGTCTGTGACTGAGCTGGATCTGATCAAAATGCCCTGATATAGGTCCAAGTATGTTCAAGAATTCCAGATGGAGGTTTATAAATCCAGTAACCAAGGTGGGGGACTCAAATAAAGAGCCACATATCCAGGGTTTTAGAATCACAAGAACTGTCCCAAATTGAAGTATTCTTAAACAATCAAAGTAACAAGGTATTCTGAGGTCAAGGTACCTGCAAACCTGTAAACAGCCCAACCCCCTCACAGGTGGTGTTCTAAAACAAGGATCCTCAGACTTGGATCAGTTATGAGAAGTGTAAACACTTCTAACCCGGAGGTACAGTGTTTACAATAACCATAAAAGTTCCTCCTCTAATTCACCTCAGTTTCTGAAGGTCAGTACTAAAGGTCATCCAGACTTAGCAGGCTTCCCAGATAGCCCTAGCATTGCAGGAAATCTGCAACACAGAGTTCTCAAGAAGAAACCCATATCTGAACCGTGTTTCATATTCCCGCACCAGACCGAAATGGAATGGGAAAGAACATGAACCACTCTAGCCTAGGTGTCACTCAGGTCCCAGGTATAGGACCTTAACTCTCAATGAATCACCCACCCACCAAAACAAAGACCAAATCCAGCCAGCAGCATGACAGTATGATAAATGAAAAAACAGTAAAGAAAGCAAATAAATAAAGCTGTACAGAAAGCAGTAAATAAAGCAAATATACACATACAAATAGCACATAACACCCCAGTAAACACAAATCAATCAAGCGCTAGGAGGAACCCACAAAAAGAACCAGAAGCCCTGGTTGCAGTATAAGGTTCCCCAGCAGAGTCGCCAAGCTGTCGCTCCCGACAAATGAAAATGGATCAGATGAAGGTACAGACGCGAACGGTCGGCGAGAGGGACAGTGAGAACACACAGCCGTGAACTCACTGGAGATGAATAGAGTCGCCAGCTAGGCATTTTTATCCCGAAGGAAAGGCAATGCTGCATAGACCTAGAAAAGATGGATAAGACGGTTGCGAACCAGAGAGACTGAGAAAGGGGGTTGGTTACAACCTGGGAAGGTATTAGCACCCAGATTGTCCGTCGTACTCGACGGGATCCACGCTTAAAAGATTTGTGTTTTAAAGGGGTAGTGTCAGTGCAATTTGTGTATAAAGTAGCTGGAAAAGAATGTACAAGTGTCAGTTCTGAAAGAAGCGCAAAGTGTGATATATACAGTGTCAGTGTGAGGACAGGAATGAAATGCTCAAGATCATGAGGCTAAAGAATAAAGCTGAAGGAGGGGGAATATACAGAGACTTTTGTTCGATAACTGTTAAGTTATGCCTACGTATCCTCTCGTGCAATGAGGAAGTCAGAACACCGTAGTTCGACCCAAAGAGACTGAAAGATGAATTGACTTGTGAACTGCCTGCTTGTCAATGCTCAAGTGTATGACCTGTCTGGCCCAGGTGCAAACTGTCTTGCATTATACGGAAGAAGCAAGTTCTCGTTTATGAGTGAAGGTGATGAGAAAAGAATCCCGAAGGAGACGATTATTGTTTGTTTTTGTGTTTTCAGTCTTTTATTGCTTTTGAAAGTTTGTCATAAGTTAATGAGCTTAAGCCTAAACCAATGGATTTAGTAAGCTCATCACATCTTCCCTCTGATTAGGGGTAATGAGAACTACCTTAAGTGTGAAGTCAGATTCTCACACTTAATCACCTTTGATGCAGGGTTAAGATCATTAACCTACTTGTGATTAATTAGATGTTTTTGGTGTTTTTGTTTAGTGTTGAGTAATGAGGTTAAGCCATAATCAGGGATTAAACAGACTCATTACACCATCCTAAAAGAAGGATAATAGATGAGAATGTTTAAGCTGAGGAAAACTCCTCAACTTAATCCATGATTAGGGATTAAGCTCATGACAAAACAAGCCTTTATTAGATGGATTTTATTTAATGGTAAGATGAAGAAGTGAATTTTATGATTTGTAAGACAACTTGAGGGGGACTTGTCCATTAACACTAGGGTTAGTCCTTCTTAACCAATTAAGGAAGAATTAGAACCCTAATGCAAGGCCCAAGTTACAAGTGTAATGTCTTGTTACTTATTAAGTGAATTGATTAAGGGATTTAAACACATTAAGGGTTTAACACTTAGGATTAAAGTTATACACTCCATCCTAATAGAAGGATGCAGGCATAAGCTTAATCACAAAGCCTTAAAGCCTTTAGGGTTTAGTCCCTGATTTATGAGATGAGGAGAGAAGACTCAAAAGAGACACAAAGGTAAAACTAAGAGGGGAGACTAATCATAACCCTAATCATTATCATGCTTGGTTGTTCCTAAGGTTTGTGAGGTTTTCAAGAACAAGTCTTCAATGGAACCACCAGGAAGCAGATGAAAGGATCAAGAGAAGCAAAGCAACTTGCTTCATTCAAGAAGTCAAGTCACTTGAAGAAAGAAGGTGGGAAGAAGAAGAATGAGCAAGCTCAATCTCAAACACAAATATAAATGCAGCAATGGATGCAAGAGAGATGAAAAGAAAAGTTATGAGAAGTGAAGGCAAATTCACTTCTCAAGTTCACTTACCACCTGAAATGTTAGAAAGAAATGCAATGCAATGCTAAATGGGATGAAATGGTATGATGCAAACCAAAACCAGAAGCATATATGAGATGATAATGATGCTATGAAATGATGCAAACATGAAACAAGGCATGGGGATGATCAAACAAGATCATGGATGCAAATGATGCAAGTTAAGGAGCATGATCTTACATGAAAAGTTATGAAACATACATGGCAAACAAAATGGCAAATATGGGATGCAATGATCAAACATGCTTTCTATATGTCTTAAGATGTCAAATGAATCAAATGGATGCTTGAAATGTCATGGCAAGTCATGTTATGCAAGAGAATGCAAGAAGAATGCAAATGAAAGCCCAAATTAGGGTTTATGGATCAAACAACAAACAAAAACCAAAGACAGAAGCAAACCTTAGGATAAAAATGGAAAATGCCACTCAAAGAAACCTTAAACCTATACTAAACCAAAGCCCAAAGGAGAGGTCTCAACTCTCAACCAATTTCAAGTTATGATTTTTCTAAGTTATTAGGGTTTTTAGGGCTTCTAAACAAAAGAAATGTCAAACAATTTGAAAATGCAAGATCAAATCATGGCCTTTTAATCCTAGAAACTACATGCTAAACACAAAACAATGCAAGAAGAAACAATGTCCAACTCCTCTTAGATAGGCAGAAATGAATTTTTGAACTTATGATCAAAATAATGCACCAAAAATGATTTAATTCAATGGAAAATTCTCAAAATGCATCAAGATCAAAAAAGAAATTTGGTTTGAAGGTTGGACAATGTTTCTAAATGTCTTAGAACAATTCATGAACTTTTTGGTGATTTTTAAATACCTAGAAGTATTTTTAATTAATTAATTTCCATTAATCAATTAAAAATAATCTTTTAAATATTTAAAAATACTTTTTAAATGATAAAAAATAAAATAAAAATATTTTTGGGTCTTAAAAATTAATAAAACTTTTGAGAAAAAGTTTCATAATTTTTAAGACATTTTTGCTATTTTAAAATAATTATGCAAGTTAAATGAAAATAAAATGAAATAAAAATAAATAAAAGGAGAAGTCAGCCAAATGGAAGGCTGAGATGAGCCCTGGGTTTGAATGCGTTGACTGGCGCGTGAATGGAGGGTCCAGATGGCCTCAGAGTTAATTAATTATGATTATTTTAATTAAATAAGATTAGGGCAAATGAATGAATCTGAGCCTTCCATTCGCGCGGGGAGTCAAACATTTCAACGCATCCAACGCCCAGAATTCAAACAAACATTAATGACCTGAGATTAGGGCTAATGACATTCAGGCTGCCGGAGAAGACTTCCGGTCGTCTTCTCCGGCCAGCATCTCCCCTGAAAAATCCCCAAAACCCCAAAAAGCTAACTAAAATGAAATCTAAGAATTGGGAAATGATCCTTACACCCTCACGAACCAAAACCCTCACTCAAAACAAATTTATTTTCCCTAACAAAGCTGAATCGAAGCAAATAAGAACTAGGGCACGCAAGTTTCAGAAGCTAATTAAATACTCATTTCAAAGCCATTTCAAAAACTAAAAGCATATTCATGATCAGGAAGGCACAAAGAGCAAGTTTAGAACAAGAAAAATGATTTCTGGAAAAATATTTTTCAAGCTACCTGGGATTCGAAGCTTTCACTCTGATGACTTTCTGGCCACTTCCTTCAGTGCAATCCACTCCACTTGATCCCCAGATGATGCTTGAATGCTCAAAAGGAATTTATGTTGGCTGGATGAGGAGTTTGACAAGCTTCTGCTCAAACTCAGTCAGAAATGGCAATGGAGTTTCAGGCAGCTTCAGGTCATGGTAAATGGTTCTTTGTGCTCCAGATGGTGAGTGGAGAAGATCTGTGGTGTTTGTTTGTATGTTTGTGTGATGTGGAAAGAGTTTCGAATGAAACTGCAAGTTGAAGTGAGAAATGGCAATGGGGTGTTCTTGCTTGTTTCAGGCCTGGCTCTTGGTGGTTTGAGGTCTATGAAGTATGGTGAGTTGAAGTGTGGAAATGGTTTTTGTGTTTGAAGGCTGGGCAGAGAGTTTCGAAGACAAAATGCAGCTTGGTGTGTTTTGGTGTATGTGATCATATGAAGTGTTTCAGCTTGGCCTCTTGATACCTTTTGCTTGCTAAATGATATTGTATTTTAATCCTATAGGTCAGATGATGTGACCTGGCCTATAGTGATTGGTAAGTTTGCTTTTGCTCAAAAGTCAAATTTGGTGTAAGGAAAGTATGGCTCATGATCTAGGCAAGTACAAGCATGGGGCTGCGCAGCAAGGGTGAGGGGAAAGGCTAGCCAAAGTCAGCAGCCAATGTCACAAGTTGTAGGAAGTGAAATGAGTGGTTTTGCAACTTGTTGCCTTATGGTTCACATGTGATTCCTTTGTCCAACCAACCATAAACCATGGGCATTCTTGGTCCAATTCTGACTTTTAAGGCCTAAGGAATGTTTGTGTCATGGTTTGAAATGAATTAGAGGTTGCAATTGGCTTTAGTTCATGATCTTGCAAAATTCTCATTTGAAACATGCCTTGAAAATCAATGATTTTTGCCAACTTTGTCACACCATAACTTTTGATCCAAAAAGAGTTTGATCATGTTCTTTTACTTTTTGAAAAGGGAAAAATGTGATCTACAACTTTCATGACCAAAGTTTTTTCATTTGAAGCATTTTTGGATCAAGAATTAAGGCTTGAAAAATGACCTAAAATGAAGCCTTCTTGAAAAGTCAACTATGCCCAAAAAGTCAACATTTGCAAAACTTCCAAATTCTTGATTTCTATGAACTTCAAACTTTCTCCCATGATCAAATAAAGATCATATACACTCAAAGTGATGAAGATCACCCATTGGTTGGGTCATTGGGGGCCTCAGATGCCCTGATTTTGCACTGACTTGTCTGAAAAGTCAACCCTTGATCAGATGACTTTCCCATGGAATTTCTTCATGAAAATTGATATGCATACTCCCTATACCATATAGAGACCAATGGAAACAAGAATGACCAAAAAATTTGGAGTTATGGCCTCTGAAACCAAAACCCTAATTTTAGGTCAACTGTGCAGTCAAACTTGGCTCTGCATCCATCCAAACCCTAGTTCTTGTGATTCTTTGGAATTTTTGACCTTGAGAGGATGTAATATGATAGATGAACACATATGGATCCCTTGGAGGTGATTGGTTGCCTTTGGAGTGGCTCAAGAAGCCCTTGGATTGCTCAGATCACAAACCCTAGGTGCAGATGACTTAGAACCAATGCAGTGAATCAAAAATGAAATGTGAGATGATATGATTGTGTTTATGCATATGAGAATGATCACAAGCCATGGTGAATGGGTGAGGGCAAATTTGGGGTGTTTACAATGGGCTATGGTAACATTATTCCATGACATGATCCACAAAGAAATTGAATGTTATGTGGATGACATGATCGCCAAATCCCTCACAGAAGAAGACCACCTGGTAAATCTGTTGAAGCTATTCAAGCGTCTGAGGAAGTACCAATTGATGTTAAACCCCAACAAATGCACATTCGGGGTGCGATCTGGTAAACTGCTGGGATTTATTGTAAGTGAGAAAGGGATTGAAGTTGACCCTGATAAAGTCAAAGCTATTCAAGAAATGCCTGCACCTAAGACTGAAAAAGAAGTTTGGGGGTTCTTAGGCAGATTGAACTACATTTCACGGTTCATATCTCACCTTACTGCAACCTGTGAACCTCTATTCAAGCTGTTAAGAAAAGAACAAACGGTCAGGTGGAACGAAGACTGCCAGAGGGCTTTTGATAAAATCAAGGAATACTTACAAGAGCCTCCGATCCTTATGCCTCCAGTTGAAGGAAGACCTCTAATCATGTACTTGACAGTATTAGAAGAGTCAATGGGGTGTGTGTTGGGCCAGCATGACGAGTCTGGTCGAAAAGAGTATGCAATATACTACCTAAGCAAAAAGTTTACCGACAGTGAACAACGTTATTCACTGCTCGAGAAAACTTGATGTGCTTTAGCATGGGCTGCTCGCCGACTAAGGCAGTATATGTTTACCCACACTACTTTATTGATCTCGAAGATGGACCCAGTTAAGTACAATTTTGAGAAGCCAGCACTTACCGGACGGGTTGCGAGATGGAAAATGATCCTCACGGAATATGACATTCAGTAAACATCTCAAAAGGCCATCAAAGGAAGTGTATTGTCTGATTATCTTGCTGAGCAACCCATTGATGATTACCAACCTATGAGATTTGACTTCCCTGATGAAGACATCATGTTCATAAAAGCAAAAGATCATGAAGAGCCTGTTCACACTGAAGGGCCTGACCCAGAAGAAGAATGGACTATGATGTTTGATGGGGTTGTTAATATGAATGGTCGTGGTGTTGGCGCAGTACTCATTACTCCTAAAAAAGTTCACATGCCTTTCTCGGCAAAGCTCACCTTCAACTACACTAACAACGAAGCTGAATACGAAGCTTGTATTATGGGTCTTGAGGAAGCCATTGACCTCAGGATCAAGACTTTGACTGTATTCGGAGATTCAGCTCTGGTAATTAATCAAACCAACGGCAAATGGTATACCCACCAAGATCATCTGATACCTTACAGGGATTATACAAGAAGGTTATTGACTTTCTTCACAACAGTCAAGCTTGAGTATATCCCTCGAGATGAGAATCAGTTTGCAGATGCTCTGGCTACCATTTCATCAATGATCAAAGTTCAAGCTGCCAACTTTGTGCCTCGGATCTCAGTATCCAGACTCGACAGACCAGCATATGTATTTGCAGCAGATGTTGCCAAAGATAATAAGCCTTGGTTCCACGACATCAAATGCTTCTTGGAGGATCAAACATACCCACCTGGGGCATCTTCCAATGATAAGAAGACATTAAAAAGGCTAGCTGGTAGTTTCTTCCTGAATACTGACGGTTCCTTGTATAAGAGGAACTTCGATATGGTACTCCTCAGATGCGTTGATAGGGCAGAAGCAGACTTGTTGATGCACGAGGTGCACGAAGGATCCTTTGGTACCCATGCTGGAGGGCATGCTATGGCTAAAACGTTGCTAAGATCAGGCTACTACTGGATCACAATGGATGCAGACTGTTGTGCCTATGCCAGAAAATGCCATAAATGCCAGATTTATGCTGATAAAGTACATGTACCTCCCAATCCTTTGAACGTGATGTCTTCACCTTGGCCCTTTGCCATGTGGGGCATCGACATGATTGGCAAGATTGAACCGACTGCTTCAAATGGCCACAGATTCATCCTGGTTGCCATTGACTATTTTACCAAGTGGGTCGAAGCAGCGTCATATGCAAATGTTACCAGGCAAGTGGTAGCCCGATTTCTGAAAAGAGACATCATTTGTCGGTATGGAGTGCCCGAGCGAATCATTACTGATAATGGTTCCAACTTAAACAACAAAATGATGGCAGAACTGTGTCGGGACTTCAAGATCCAACACCACAATTCTTCTCCTTACAGGCCAAAAATGAATGGCGTTGTTGAAGCAGCTAACAAGAATATCAAGAAGATTGTGCAGAAGATGGTGGTCACCTACAAAGACTGGCATGAAATGCTACCATTTGCTTTGCATGGGTACCGTACGTCAATCAGAACATCCACTGGGGCAACGCCATATTAGCTTGTGTATGGTATGGAGGCAGTCCTACCGGTCAAAGTTGAGTTACCATCTTTACGGGTATTGATGGATGTCAAGTTGAACGAGGCAGAATGGGTCCGATCCCGATACGAGCAACTGAATCTGATTGAAGAAAAGAGATTGGCTGCAATTTGTCATGGGCAGCTGTATCAGAAAAGAATGAAGAAAGCCTTCGATCAGAAAGTCAGGCTTCGAGAGTACCAAGTAGGAGATCTTGTGCTGAAAAGACTCCTCCCTCCTCATACAGACCACAGGGGCAAGTGGACTCCGAACTATGAAGGACCATTCGTAGTAAAGAAAGTTTTCTCCGGTGGAGCACTCATGCTCAGTACTATGGATGGTGAAGACTTCCTATCCCCTGTGAATTCAGATGCGGTTAAAAAATACTTCGCATAAAATGACCCGCTGGACATAAAAACAGAATGTAAGTCCAGGCAAAAGCCGCATTGGACAGTGTTGCACCCCAAAATTTGCCCTCACAATACAAGACTTTGTGTGCTAAGAAGGTTCACAAGGTTCACAAGATTCACAACACTTACAAGACCTTTCATGAGGTTCATGAAGTCTACAAGTCACTTTATGAGGTTCACAAGGTTCACAAGATTCATAATGCTTTACAAGACCTTTCATGAGGTTCATGAATTCTACGAGTCACTTTATGAGGTTCACAAGGTTCACAAGGTTCACAATACCTCCCATGAGGTTCACAAGACATTTTATGATGGTTCACAAGGTTCACAAAGTTCACAATTGGTCAGAAGAGTTGACAATTCCCTCAGACAATGCACCTCCTAAGCAGTGCATCCAAAACTAGGGTTTTGACTTTAATCAGGCTAAATGGACTTCCAAGACTTCAAGTGAACTTAATAACATCTTATATGTGTGTAAGAACCCTCATAACAAGTTTCAAGACTTTTCTCAAAAGTTTGCTCAGTCAGATGATCAGATAAGTCAAAATCAGTCAAAGCAGTTAAAAAGTCAAACTGAGGTCAACTGTGGTCAAACCAAAGTCAAACTTCATGATTTTTTGCCAACATCAATTATATGAAGTAAAATTCATCATTTGATCAAGGGTTGATCATGATTCATCAAGGAGATTTCAGATCATCAAGAATCAGGAGTTTCTAAATTAGGGTTTCCTCAGTAAAAGTCAACTGAACTTTGACCAACCATAACTTTCACATACTTCATCACCAAGTCTCCATCCAAATCTCATTTTTAAGGAAATTTAATTCTCTACAACTTTGTGTCTCACAAGCCAAGCCCAAAAATGCTTCATTTGGAAGGTATGAGCTAAGACATTATAGGTCCTTTTGAAAGTCAACAAAAAGTCAACAACTTCAAAAGGGCATAACTTGAGATTGGTAAATGATATGGACATGAAACCAGTGGGGTTGTTTAGAGGACTCTTTAAGCTTTCCAAAATGTCCAATAAACCACTCATACCATTAAAATTGAAGGATATGTTCCCTTGCAAAGTTGGGAAATTTTAGGGAAGTTTATGAAGCAAATGGAGGTTTAAAACCAAATTTTGTTAAATGGGCTGAACTTTTAATGACCCAAAGCAATCCATGACATCATGCACGAAAATTCTATGATATTTTCATAATTTTTATTTTATTTAATTAATTTATTATGATTTTTTATACTTAAAATCATTTTAAATTTAAATAAAATATTAAATATGAAGATTTAATTTTATTTTTGATTCTAGAAAGTCATGAATTCAGCATGGAACAAATTGATACAAGAATAACATTGATTGGCTTGAAATAGAAAGTGTTGATGCAAAAATATTGAAATTTCAAAGCTTATCATTGTGAATCTTTTTTAATCAAATCTTATACACAACCATCCAACTTTTTGACCTAAATTGATCCTCCTATAAGTACTTAACACAAACCTAATGAGAGCCACGATTTTTCACAGCCTCAAGAGTAAGTTTCATACTTCAAAAATTCAAGCAAAAATCCAAATTCGCTTTCTACATTCCAAGGCATTTGAAGGTAAACTAAGGACACAGCTATGATCCTTGGACCTCATAGAATCGAAACCAATCATCCATTGCATCAAAACCATGCCATATCATGCTAACCGAATCAATTTTGTTCTTCAATATTGTGTTTTTCGATTTCATATTTCTAACCAATATTAATTGATTTTGTTGTGTGATTCATGTTAGTTAGGACCTAGGGATACTTTCTGGACCATTTGATAGAAGGTTTAGAGCCTAAAGCTTAAGACACCATTATTAGGGTTTTGGAGCTCAAATTGGGATGTTACGATTTAACAAATATAAATAAATTATGATCACATGATAACACTGTAAATGATATGGTGATTACATTGGTGGTTTCAATTTAACAAAACTGTACAAGTATCATGTTCGTTGACATGAACCTAGGAAATCCTGTAAAACCAAATTCGCAGGTAGCTTTGTAAGAAAGAGTGCAGCTGATTTCGCAGGTAAGGTGGAGAAGATGAAGCTGGTTCGCGCGCGTTCTGGGAATTTGAATTTCGTTTTAAAATATTATGATTTAATTCTTGTTTTATTTCACAAGCGTGCAGCTTGTCCTAGTGGTAAAACCAGCGTGCGTATTGTCAAAAGACCTGTGTTCGAATCCTGGCTGTGACAATTTTTTGAGTTTTTTTTCTTTTATTCACTGAATAGAATATATTATCAATTGTTGCTGGTTTGTTATCAGATTCGCTCACCTAGCTGGGATGGTAATGTGCATATGCGTTGGCTTGAGAGGTCCTGGGTTCGATACTCCCCCAGGCCTTTTGCTTTCTTTTATTTTTCTGGATTTTTCAGGATATGAAACAAAGTCAATTCCACCCTCTTTCTTACTGTCTGCGCGCATGATAGCTTGGTGGTGGGTGTTGTTGCTGGTAATCAGAGTGACCTGGGTTCAAACCCCAGCCAGGTAAGTTCCAACTTTTTTTTCTTTTTATTTTATTTGTTTTAATTATTTTATTATTAAATTGGATATAGTTTTGTATATACATATATTTCTAAATAATTCAAAAATAAAACATGTTTATATAATTATATTTTCCAAATTCTAAAAAATATTTTCTAAATTCAAAAATTAGTTTTTTTTTATTGTTATGTATTTAAATTATAAAATGTATATATGTATTATTTATTTAAATAAATTATTATTGTAAATTAAACCCTAATATTTGACAAACCCTAATTCATTTTTCTAAACAATTAAAAAGACCTAATTTTATCTTGTGATTTTAATTTCTAATTTGTAAATATAATTATTATGTATATATTTTATTTAATATAATTAGTTTTGGTAAATACAATTATAATCAATTTTTCTTATAATATGTAATTATTTCTATAATTTGTTTATAATCTAAATTATATATATATATATATATATATATATATATATATATATATATATATATATATATATATATATATATATATATATATATATATATATATATATATATAAATAATTTTTAGAAATAATTGAATCTATGCTAATTTAATCTTGTAATTATAATATGTTTAAAAATAATTTAATAATTTGTATATAATTCAAATTTTTATAATTACTTAATTGTTCATTTTTTTCTAATTTTAAATAATTGTTTATATTGAAATCTAATCCTTAATTATTATATTTTGCTTATTATTATTATTACTAATCATATTTATTACTAATCCATTTATTTTTTAATTATGCTTATTATTATTATTTCACTAACCCCATTTATTTTTAATTATTATTACTAACCCAATTAAATTGCTTAAATTATTTTACTTATTATATTTTGCTTATTTATTTATTTATTTTGCTATCTATTTTAATTGTTTATTATCATTGTTGTAATTGCTCCTTGGTGTAATTTTTTGTAATATTTAATTTATTTAATTTTATGCTTTGGTTAGTAAATAGGGAGTGTAAACATGTATGATATTTAAAATTGAATTTAGATCATTTAAATTATAAGATAAATATAAATTAAACACTCACACACGTAAGTCGATCTTTGATCGCCATCTCACTTTCTAGGGTTGACTCTCAATGTTGCCTATTACAAAAGGTCAAGTAGGGTGTATAAAGCAAAAGTCCCTCAAAATAAAGTCATCTAGTCCCTTAACAATAAAAGATCAAGTCCCTTAATGGTTGCCTTTCATAATGATCTTGTCCCTTTCGAATAATGATGACAGTCCCTCCTAAATGCTTAATACACCCTACAGTTGCCTTCATTAAACAGATGTCCCTCACTTGTCCCTTACATCCAAGGTAATGACTACCTATTCCTTAATAATAGGGATAGTCTTACCATTTAAAGGATTAAAGAACAGAAAGACTTAAACTTTAGGGTAGGTTCCTCATAGTTACTTGCTCACTATTTCAAAACAATTTAAAACATTTCACAATTTCAAACAATTTTCAAATACAAGTTTTTTTACGCATCCGTACATGGATCATTATCAAACTCTTATGAAAATTTCTATTCACACACTTCACATTTTCAAAAACATTTTAAAGTGAGCTAAGTAACTAAGAGCCCATGGATAACCATGGATGTAAAGGGTGCTAACACCTTCCCTTTACATAACCTACCCCCCGGACCCAAAAATCTTTTAAAAGGTCTTTCCTATTCTTTTATGCATGTCCTTTGGATAAAATAAAAGTCGGTGGCGACTCTTGCTATCCGCAACATAACTAAAGTCAGTTCTCCCACCGTGTTACAGAACTGGCGACTCTGCTGGGGAATTAAATTTAAGAGGGGTACCCTAAGGAATTAGATCACTTTAAATTGTTTGCCTTGTTTGCTTTATATTACTTGTTGGGCTCTTATGTGTGAAAGATCCTAACCCGGATCTAGTGTACATTAGGTAAATGGCAATAGACCAAGGAAACTGTACGACGTATATCGATATGGTTGATCTGGTGGCCATAGTTAGTGTGACTTCTTGGTTGGTGCTTATGTTCCTTAAGTCAAGTTGAGGATAATATGAGGCTGCCATACATTGTCAATACACTAACTAACTTTTAGAACCCTAGTCATCCCATCTTGGCCTTTAGAAAAGTAGTGAGGTAACCGGCTTTGGTGCAGACTGAAGTTGGTTGACACTCGATACTACGCTCATTGAGATCTTAAACTTGGAGGGTTTTGGTTGGCAAGTAAGTTGCCTTCTGAACAACCACCCTTGTGAAGGATCAATGATATTGAGATCCCTTAGAACCTGGTTACTTTATAGGACAGGATGAACCATCTAAACTTCAGGGGAGGGTACTTACCTTTGAACCTCATGCAAGCCTGTAAACCTAGGACTATTGTGTGACTTGTTTGTGTGTGCTACATGTTTGTGATTGAACATAACATCATGACATCATCATGCATCATAAGCATAGAATTTTCACTAACCATTTCAAGGACCAAAGGATTTATCTTTGTTATTTGGTTGCAGGTCATGGCTTCTGCTCGTAGAAACACCATCAGGATCAACTTTGTGGGCATACCTCCTAAGCTTAAAGAGTTTGTTTCTCAGGTGTTTGATCATTCCCAGTTTATCAAGAGACATGGTCACCTATTGGATCTGGTCACCTCAGGGTTCAATGAAGACATGATGAGTGTTCTATTTCAGTTCTTTGATCCTAAGCACCATTGCTTCACATTCCCTGACTATCAGCTGGTTCCTACAATGGAAGAATTCTCTAAACTTCTGGGTATACCTGTTCTTGATCAAAGACCCTTCACAGGTTTGGAGAAGGAGCTTAAACCAGAGGTTATTGTTGCAGCTCTACATCTGAAGAAGTCTGACATTGTTCTAGAAACGAGAAGCGGAGTCAAGGGTATTCTTGCTAAGGTATTAATGGATAAAGCTCAAGTGTTCTTGAAGGCCATGAGTTATGATGCTTTTGAGGAGATCTTAGCCTTGCTGATTTATGGCTTAGTATTGTTCCCCAATCCAGATCAGTGCATAGACGTTCATGCCATCAACATATTCCTGAGTCACAATCCAGTACCTACATTGCTTGGAGACATCCTACATTCTCTTCATACCCGTACTACAAGGGCAAGAGGAACTTTGATGTGTTGCATACCTTTGCTTTCTAGGTGGTTTATTTCTCACCTTCCTCGCTCAGTAATGAAGAATGAGCAAGGGTTCAGATGGTCCAAAAGAATCATGTCACTTTCTCACTCAGATATCCATTGGTGCTCCAGATCTATGGAGAATGTCACCATCATTAACCGTTGTGGGGGAGTTTCCTAATGTGCCACTTCTAGGCATAAGAGGAGGCATCACCTACAACCCCTCTCTAGCTTTACGACAGTTTGGTTACGCTCGGAGTGATGGCCCACATGACATGTTGATTCAGGGCATTATGTTCGACTACGACAACGATCTTCAAGGTTACCGTCAGAGATTCATACGAGCTTGGGGAAAAGTAAACAGGGTTGACAGCAAGACACTAGAGCCTAAGTACACTATTCCTATGGAAGCTTATCTCAGATGGGTGCGATCTCGTGCTCAGACTCTCATGATGCCATATCCTGCTATCCTGCCAGTTACCATGGAACCTGTTGCTGAAGGAGACACTGCTTATACCATCCTTCACCCAGACATGCCTACTGATATGGAAGACTTGCAGAGATCCTGGGTCCAACTGAAGGAGCAAAGGGATACTTTCGAGGCTCATTACAAAGCAAGCCAAGAAAGAGTCCTAGAACTAACAAAGCAACTTCACGAGGAACGGAATCTCAACTCATACCTCAACACAAAGAGGAAACGTCCAGGGGAGACTTAAAACCCCATCTTTTGTATTTATTTTATTTCATTTCTGTATGCCCAAGAGGAAAAACAAATTTATTACTAATAAAAAGTTTATCTTCTTGTTTGTCTAAGCAAATTTAAATCCTGCGGTCCTTGAAAACATTGCATATGCATTCACATATCATTTCATTACATCACAGGTTTATAATTGTGCACAGGTTTCTCATCTTCTCGCTGTTTATTTCAGCAATGGCTCTTGAACAAACAGTTAAGGATCTCCAGGCACAAAATGCACAGTTCCAAGAGCTGATCCTGAACCTGACCAAGGGGCAGGATGAATTGAAGACACTGTTGGCTAAGAAGAAGAGTCCTGAGGACAACAAGGATGGTCAGTTGGAACAATTGCAAGCTGAGATAACAGAAATGAGGATCCAGATGAATGGCCAGGTGGCCCTTATCCAAAGTTTAGCTCAGGGGCAAGAAGAGCTGAGAACCTTTGTCCACAAACTTCAAAGTGATAGAGTTAGGGATCTAATTGTCAGTCAACCTCCATCAAAACAAGCTGATTTGGTTGAAAGGAAGATGAGGATAAAAGATGGTAAGAAACAGGTTGCCATTGATTGTTCTTCAGTTGAAGAAGAAAGACCTGATAAGGTTAATCCACATCAACCCAAGAAATATAGAAGGCAGTTTATCAAGTTCAGCACTCCAATGTCACAAGTTCTACAATGCTTGTTGGAGATGAAACTAATTTCTTTGAAAAATTCTCCTCAAAATCCTAAAACTTCCTCTCCTCGCTATAATCCCACGGCAAGGTGTGGGTATCACTCCAACTGTCCTGGACATGATACTAATAGTTGTTGGACATTGAAGAAAAAGATCCAAGACCTGATTGACGAAGGAATCCTAGAGGTTACTCCAGAAGGTCAAGTTGAATTCTACTATCACCCATCAAACACCGAAGCTGCAAAACAAGTTGCCCAAGGTAGCAAGAAAGGAAGCCTACCTGTTCCTGTTGAGATATGGGGCACCTTGGGACATCCAAGTGGCAAATTTGATTTCATGGTGAAGTATACTACTCCTCAAAGTTCACAGATTGCAATTGAGGACATTCAGCCAACTGGATGGGACAACATTTGAATTTTCATTTGTAATTTCTTTTATTTGTTTGAACACTTACTATTATGTTAAACTTTTGTTTTCATTAATGCATTGCATATGTTTGTCTTGAATTAATCCATTCGTTCCTCTATAAATTGAAGTATGTTTCATATTTCTATCTTGTGGTATTTAACTCCTGATAAAGCTATAAGCCTGTAGAGGGAGGATGACGAAAACAATACCATAATCTTATGCAGTATGCTTTTGAACAGACTATGCTGACGATGTACAGGAATTGTTTCAATTCCTAAACAGTGGAGATATAAGGAAGTTAATCCCTAGTCAACCCTTTTGAGCCTATGAAGTAGGAGTTTTTATTCTCGCACAAATTAAAACCCTTATTCATAACCCGGGGCAGGGTAGTTACTCGGTTAACTCAAATATGCCAATTATCTGTGTTGTACACAACTAATGATGGTTCTCTGTAATCATTAAACCTGACAGTCAATATCCAACAGAAGAAAAACCCACTAAGTCAAAACCTATGAAGGAGACTTAGTAAAAAAATTAAGACATCCCGCTGACTGTAACTTTGAAATAAACAGTTCAGGCAAAAAGAAGGGATAACAAAGTCAAAAGAAAAAAGAGGTCACTATGAATCCTCAACAAAGAAAGATGACTGAATGTTCAAATAAATTTTGGGTTTCTGAACCATCACAAATGTCAGTGTTACAATTCCAAACTCCTTTGAGCCTCAATGCATAAGTTAACTGAGTATAGGACTGAAGAACATCATGAAGATTGGGTTGGGTACAAATAAAATTTGAGCCTTTATCCTTTGTTTCTTAAACCATGAACCAGACCACGTTATAACCCTTTAAAAGTCCTAACTGAAGCATGGTTAGTTCGAAAGCGTACTGCTACAAAAGGTATCCTGACTCCTTTAGGGCTTATTATAAAACTTGAGTTGATATCACAGTTTTCACAAGAATTGTTTTTCTAAAATAGCTCTTTTTCAAAAACTTCAAGACAGACATAAGCATTGCATTTTTGAATATATTTGTTTGCATATACCTGAGTGTTTGACAAATGGAGAAACTTACAGGATGAATGTTCAATGAACCAAAGTCCTTCTGATGAACAAAGTTGCTTCCTGGATCAAAGTCCATGTATACAAAGGGGCGTAGTCATTATCTCCTAATCAAGGGGGTATGCCATGATACTGCCTAACTCATTTGGGGCAATCAGGAAAGGATTCAATTATGTTTAAGTAGCCAGGGGCAGATCTCCTCATCTGTCTAAATTACCAAGGGTAATATTACAAAGTTCATAATGCTAGGGGCATAGTCACTGTTTCCCAATCAAGGGGGCATACCAAGTTACTGTTCAATTCATTCGGGGCAATCAGGTCCAGATTCAACAGTGCTTAATAGCCAGGGGCAGCTTTCCTCATGTATTTGAATTACCAAGGGCAACATTACGAAGTTCATGATGTCAGGGGCATATTATTGTGGAGCATTCTGCTTATATCTCTTGAGGTAACTACATTTAGATACTTCCATTATGGTATAATTCATCCTCAACCAACGGGCAATGCTTTCTCTTCAAATCTAATACCCGGAGCGTATATGGTCCATCACAATTTGAAGACACATTCCTCTCATTGTATTACCTTGATATTGGATTCTCAGCTGAAACCATGATGGAAATTAATTGTCTACGCCAGTAGTATCAGATGGTGTCGGTATCATGTCTTCAGATCCAGTTATGAGGATTTCTGGGAAGGTGTTCAAGAAAGTTAAGAATCTCAGGAGCTCTAAAATCCAATTGTGCACTCTCGAAATTGAAACGATTCTGTTTTCAAATTCAGCTTTACTTTTCCCTCTGAATCCAGATTTACTTTTACCCTATTTACATAAACGGAACGTCCATTGGTATGCTTTTGAATATGATTGATGTTTACCAGAAATGCATAAAAATGCAGTAATAGTATTTACGAAGGACGAACGAGGGAAGGATTTCAACGAAGCTTCGCCGGTTCATCTCCAACAAAACAGCTATAAACCCTCAGTAGGACAAATCCATCTTCATAAAGTCACATCTCCCCTGGAATTTATATCCATCTCTTTTATCCTCATACGGATATTCGGGAATTTACTTCCCAATAAGAGTACGACAAACGAAGACGGAGGTTATATCTACCCTACTATCAAACGAAGACGAAGGTTATGTATACCTTACTATCCCCAGCAGACAGGAGGTTATATATACCTTGTTATCCCCAGCAGACGGGAGGTTATATATACCATGCTATCCCCAACAGACGGGAGGTTATATATGCCTTATTATCAAACAAGACGGGAATGAGTTCCTCATATTCTGCAACAACGAATCGGGATTTATTTTCCATGGCCAGCAGTTGTTATATGAAGATATTCGGACGTCTCAGGTAGTATCATGTCATACATACATCATTTACATCATACCATAATATACATATCCATGAATTTATAATACATTACTTAAGTGCATCATATCATACATGCATACATAATGCATAAACTAATATTGTTATATAGAATGCTACCTTGTTTTCAGGTTAATTCTTCAGCAAACAGACTTGTGATTATCCGGACTGCTTTATCCTCCTGACAGCTTCTTGTACCTCAGGATTGCTTTATTCTCCTGAAATCATATTATTACCTCAGGACTGCTTCATCCTCCTGATAGCTATCATCATTACCTCAGGATTGCTTCATCCTCCTGAAAGCATATTATCAATTTCTCAGGACTGCTTTATCCTCCTGAAAGCTTACTACTACATCAGGACTGCTTTATCCTCCTGAAAGCTTATTATCTCATCAGGACTGCTTTATCCTCCTGAAAGCATATCATCCATCAGGATTGCTTTATCCTCCTGAAAGCTTATTATTACCTCAGGATTGCTTTATCCTCCTGACAGCTTCTTGTACCTCAGGATTGCTTTATCCTCTTGAAATCATATTATTACCTCAGGACTACTTCATCCTCCTGATAGCTATCATCATTACCTCAGGATTGCTTCATCCTCCTGAAAGCATATCATCCATCAGGATTGCTTTATCCTCCTGAAAGCTTATTATTACCTTAGGATTGCTTTATCCTCCTGACAGCTTCTTGTACCTCAGGATTGCTTTATCCTCCTGAAATCATATTATTACCTCAGGACTGCTTCATCCTCCTGATAGCTATCATCATTACCTTAGGATTGCTTCATCCTCCTGAAAGCATATTATCAATTTCTCAGGACTGCTTTATCCTCCTGAAAGCTTACTACTACCTCAGGACTGCTTTATCCTCCTGAAAGCTATCATTTTACCTTCATATTTTGGACTGCTTTATCCTCCAAGAAATGTACCTGAAGAATTTTTCTCCAAGTGGCATCTTTAAGCCCACTCAAGCATATTCAACTAGTCATCTGTATCACTCTACGCACTGGTGAGTGCAAATTTTTGGGCTTTTGTGTTCAATCCCCTTCAACCTTCCAAGTCACGACTGGCAAATATACCAATCTAACCCCTCAGGTTTCAGAAAATTGAACAGGGGCAGCTGTTGCACCCCAAAATTTGCCCTCACAATACAAGACTTTGTGTGCTAAGAAGGTTCACAAGGTTCACAAGATTCACAACACTTACAAGACCTTTCATGAGGTTCATGAAGTCTACAAGTCACTTTATGAGGTTCACAAGGTTCACAAGATTCATAATGCTTTACAAGACCTTTCATGAGGTTCATGAAGTCTACGAGTCACTTTATGAGGTTCACAAGGTTCACAAGGTTCACAATACCTCCCATGAGGTTCACAAGACATTTTATGATGGTTCACAAGGTTCACAAAGTTCACAATTGGTCAGAAGAGTTGACAATTCCCTCAGACAATGCACCTCCTAAGCAGTGCATCCAAAACTAGGGTTTTGACTTTAATCAGGCTAAATGGACTTCCAAGACTTCAAGTGAGCTTCATAACATCTTATATGTGTGTATGAACCATCATAACAAGTTTCAAGACTTTTCTCAAAAGTTTGCTCAGTCAGATGATCAGATAAGTCAAAATCAGTCAAAGTAGTTAAAAAGTCAAACTGAGGTCAACTGTGGTCAAACCAAAGTCAAACTTCATGATTTTTTGCCAACATCAATTATATGAAGTAAAATTCATCATTTTATCAAGGGTTGATCATGATTCATCAAGGAGATTTCAGATCATCAAGAATCAGGAGTTTCTAAATTAGGGTTTCCTTAGTAAAAGTCAACTGAACTTTGACCAACCATAACTTTCACATACTTCATCACCAAGTCTCCATCCAAAGCTCATTTTGAAGGAAATTGAATTCTATACAACTTTTTGTCTCATAAGCCAAGCCCAAAAATGCTTCATTTGGAAGGTATGAGCTAAGACATTATCGGTCCTTTTGAAAGTCAACAAAAAGTCAACAACTTCAAAAGGGCATAACTTGAGATTGGTAAATGATATGGACATGAAACCAGTGGGGTTGTTTAGAGGACTCTTTAAGATTTCCAAAATGTCCAAGAACCCCCTCATACCATTAAAATTGAAGGATATGTGCCCTTGCAAAGTTGGGAAATTTTAGGGAAGTTTATGAAGCAAATGGAGGTTTAAAACCAAATTTTGTTAAATGGGCTGAACTTTTAATGACCCAAAGCATTCCATGACATCATGCACGAAAATTCTATGATATTTTCATAATTTTTATTTTATTTAATTAATTTATTATGATTTTTTATACTTAAAATCATTTTAAATTTAAATAAAATATTAAATATGAAGATTTAATTTTATTTTTGGTTCTAGAAAGTCATGAATTCAGCATGGAACAAATTGATACAAGAATAACATTGATTGGCTTGAAATAGAAAGTGTTGATGCAAAAATATTGAAATTTCAAAGCTTATCATTGTGAATCTTTTTGAATCAAATCTTATACACAACCATCCAACTTTTTGACCTAAATTGATCCTCCTATAAGTACTTAACACAAACCTAATGAGAGCCACGATTTTTCACAGCCTCAAGAGTAAGTTTCATACTTCAAAAATTCAAGCAAAAATCCAAATTCGGTTTCTACATTCCAAGGCATTTGAAGGTAAACTAAGGACACAGCTATGATCCTTGGACCTCATAGAATCGAAACCAATCATCCATTGCATCAAAACCATGCCATATCATGCTAACCGAATCAATTTTGTTCTTCAATATTGTGTTTTTAGATTTCATATTTCTAACCAATATTAATTGATTTTGTTGTGTGATTCGTGTTAGTTAGGACCTAGGGATACTTTCTGGACCATTTGATTGAAGGCTTAGAGCCTAAAGCTTAAGACACCATTATTAGGGTTTTGGAGCTCAAATTGGGATCTTACGATTTAACAAATATAAATAAATTATGATCACATGATAACACTGTAAATGATGTGGTGATTACATTGGTGGTTTCAATTTAACAAAACTGTACAAGTATCATGTTCGTTGACATGAACCTAGGAAATCCTGTAAAACCAAATTCGCAGGTAGCTTTGTAAGAAAAAGTGCAGCTGATTTCGCAGGTAAGGTGGAGAAGATGAAGCTGGTTCGCGCGCGTTCTGGGAATTTGAATTTCGTTTTAAAATATTATGATTTAATTCTTGTTTTATTTCACAAGCGTGCAGCTTGTCCTAGTGGTAAAACCAGCGTGCGTATTGTCAAAAGACCTGTGTTCGAATCCTGGCTGTGACAATTTTTTGAGTTTTTTTTCTTTTATTCACTGAATAGAATATATTATCAATTGTTGCTGGTTTGTTATCAGATTCGCTCACCTAGCTGGGATGGTAATATGCATATGCGTTGGCTTGAGAGGTCCTGGGTTCGATACTCCCCCAGGCCTTTTGCTTTCTTTTATTTTTCTGGATTTTTCAGGATATGAAACAAAGTCAATTCCACCCTCTTTCTTACTGCCTGCGCGCATGATAGCTTGGTGGTGGGTGTTGTTGCTGGTAATCAGAGTGACCTGGGTTCAAACCCCAGCCAGGTAAGTTCCAACTTTTTTTTCTTTTTATTTTATTTGTTTTAATTATTTTATTATTAAATTGGATATAGTTTTGTATATACATATATTTCTAAATAATTCAAAAATAAAACATGTTTATATAATTATATTTTCCAAATTCTAAAAAATATTTTCTAAATTCAAAAATTAGTTTTTTTTTATTGTTATGTATTTAAATTATAAAATGTATATATGTATTATTTATTTAAATAAATTATTATTGTAAATTAAACCCTAATATTTGACAAACCCTAATTCATTTTTCTAAACAATTAAAAAGACCTAATTTTATCTTGTGATTTTAATTTCTAATTTGTAAATATAATTATTATGTATATATTTTATTTAATATAATTAGTTTTGGTAAATACAATTATAATCAATTTTTCTTATAATATGTAATTATTTCTATAATTTGTTTATAATCTAAATTATATATATATATATATATATATATATATATATATATATATATATATATATATATATATAATAATTTTTAGAAATAATTGAATCTATGCTAATTTAATCTTGTAATTATAATATGTTTAAAAATAATTTAATAATTTGTATATAATTCAAATTTTTATAATTACTTAATTGTTCATTTTTTTCTAATTTTAAATAATTGTTTATATTGAAATCTAATCCTTAATTATTATATTTTGCTTATTATTATTATTACTAATCATATTTATTACTAATCCATTTATTTTTTAATTATGCTTATTATTATTATTTCACTAACCCCATTTATTATTAATTATTATTACTAACCCAATTAAATTTCTTAAATTATTTTACTTATTATATTTTGCTTATTTATTTATTTATTTTGCTATCTATTTTAATTGTTTATTATCATTGTTGTAATTGCTCCTTGGTGTAATTTTTTGTAATATTTAATTTATTTAATTTTATGCTTTGGTTAGTAAATAGGGAGTGTAAACATGTATGATATTTAAAATTGAATTTAGATCATTTAAATTATAAGATAAATATAAATTAAACACTCACACACGTAAGTCGATCTTTGATCGCCATCTCACTTTCTAGGGTTGACTCTCAATGTTGCCTATTACAAAAGGTCAAGTAGGGTGTATAAAGCAAAAGTCCCTCAAAATAAAGTCATCTAGTCCCTTAACAATAAAAGATCAAGTCCCTTAATGGTTGCCTTTCATAATGATCTTGTCCCTTTCGAATAATGATGACAGTCCCTCCTAAATGCTTAATACACCCTACAGTTGCCTTCATTAAACAGATGTCCCTCACTTGTCCCTTACATCCAAGGTAATGACTTCCTATTCCTTAATAATAGGGATAGTCTTACCATTTAAAGGATTAAAGAACAGAAAGACTTAAACTTTAGGGTAGGTTCCTCATAGTTACTTGCTCACTATTTCAAAACAATTTCAAACATTTCACAATTTCAAACAATTTTCAAATACAAGTTTTTTTACGCATCCGTACCTGGATCATTATCAAACTCTTATGAAAATTTCT
Source organism: Lathyrus aphaca (assembly GCA_963966055.1). Classification (NCBI taxonomy): domain Eukaryota; kingdom Viridiplantae; phylum Streptophyta; class Magnoliopsida; order Fabales; family Fabaceae; genus Lathyrus; species Lathyrus aphaca. The sequence goes on along the minus strand of OZ014520.1, from coordinate 64,130,837 downwards.
ATTCACACACTTCACATTTTCAAAAACATTTTAAAGTGAGCTAAGTAACTAAGAGCCCATGGATAACCATGGATGTAAAGGGTGCTAACACCTTCCCTTTACACTAGGACGACCACACTTGCTAAAAACAGAAAGTGTTGGTTGGACATTCTCATGATATAACCCAGGATCGTTTCTTAAACTTGTACTTGGAAACAAACTAACAGTCTTGAAGTAATGAGAGCAAAAATAAGTAGTTTCACGATGCAAGTAGGCAGTGCATATTGAACCTTCAACCCTTGCTTTATTTTTCACTGAACGCTTGTAGTCTCCCATTAATCTAAGAGTGAAACGGTTAAAAGATGTTATTTCATTTAAATAATCTACAAAAATTACACATCATTTACCTTTCAAATGGATACATCCAACGATATTGTACAGGACCACCAAGGATTGCTTCATTAGGTAGGTGAATCGGGAGGTGTTCCATCGAGTCAAAGAAACCAGGTGGAAAAATTCTTTCTAGCTTGCATATGATGATGGGAATGTTTTTTTCCAACCTAACAAGGTCTTCCAACTTCAATGTATTACAACACAAGTCTTTAAAAAAACGACTTAACTCAGTTAGCGGCTTCCATATCTCAATAGGCAAGGAACGAAAAGCAATTGGAAGCAAACATTCCATGAATACATGACAGTCATGGGATTTCATCCCCTTCATCCTACCAAAATCTACATTATGATTATCTTCTCCATGATGAGTCCATGTATAATAGTTGGGCAAAAAACCATCTTTGTACAAGTGATGTTTAACCTCACTAGGTGTTTTCAAGGGAATGCAGACACATTTTACACAAGGACACCTTATCCTTCCATCATTTAAAAATTCTGGTCGATTAATGGCTTTATTGACAAAATCTTCAACTCCACTAACAAATTCATCTTTCAAACCATACCTATTGGAGTTTACTCTATCATACATCCAACTCCGATCCATTTTCTACATAAAAAACAAACATAAATTTCTAATTGATAAAATATAGATTGAGATTGAGCCTATGTATCCCTATAAATAATGATTGGTGTTTATAATAAAAAACTATAACTCAACCATAAAGAAATTATCGTATCCGCTACAATCCACTTCAAATTATCATTTTTAAATTCTAAATTCAATATAATCATAAACCTCAATAAATCTCTGGCCACAGAACCTTCATAGTATACCAAAACAAAATTGATAGTTTTTTTTGTTTACAATACTCAACCACAAAGAACTTAATTATAGTACACATATATATCATTCATTTACACACTACATACGTCATTAAAAATATTATCATTGTCATGCATATTCCAAACCCATTACTTCAAACTATTACTTATTGACATTTGTTCGTTCATTCCCGATTTGTAAATTATGAGTTGCATGTACGTTACCATTAAAACCTAAAAAAACGTTTCATCTCATTAAACTTTATTTTAATATGCTTTTTTGTTTTAGATATTTGTTTTCTAACTATGAATATTCTATGTCATTGTTATTTTGTTTTATCATATTAGAACACTAATTCACAAGATAATATGTTGTGTAAGTTAGTACGATACTAATTCACAACAAAAATAATTAAAGTCTCTAAAACAATAATTAAAAAAATCATACAAATAATATTTTTTATTTTGAGTTTTAAAGGGCTCATTCTATATTTCAAAGAAAAAATATTTATTAAGATACTCTCTCATAGTTTAAAAATGATGTTATTTTATTAATTTAAGAATACTTTTTATCCTCGCTTTTCAATTTAAAAATCATATTCTATTATAGTATAGCAGAACAAATAGTGTTAGCAGTATAGATTATAAAAGAAAGTGAAATATACATTTTGAATAAAGGGAGATAGATTATACTAAAAGAGTTTGTGAAATTTTATAAATAAAATAAATTACCGTAAAATATTAAATGAAATATTTAAGTGTGTAAATTGACAGAGAGTAAGCATGAGAATAAATAAACTGATATCCTCAATAAAAGAGAATGGAAAATATTTAGAAAGAGCAAAATAAATTACCAGTAAGTGTGTGAGTAAACAGTTGCAATCTTCCAATGAAAGAGAACCTGTGAGAGGGAATAAAAGAGAAAACTTTTAGAATATTAGATGCAACACAAAAAGTTTATAATAAGAGATAATAGAATGATAAAATTTACGACATACAGATGCGAGCGAACAAGAATAGCATAAATGAAAGGTGGGTCGGAGAGGAAGGAGGTTGCTTCTGTTTGATAATGAGAACCGAAAGGTTAAATTGAGAGAGTAAATTGATAATTTAGAAAATAAAAAGTTCACAAAGGAGTGTCCAGTCCAAATTGAAAGCTCAATAATGTAGTCCACTGACACACTCATTAACTTTTGAACAATAAAGGCAAAAGTAGAGTAATAATATCAATTAACATAAAGAAGGGAGAAATAATATCAATTAACTTTTGAAAAATTTCAACTAAGAAAAAAGTTACATGTTTAAGAAGGGAGAAAGATATAATTACCTGTATATATGTGAGAAACCAAATTGAGATTATATTCTCCCGTGAAAGAGAAAATCTGAAAGTAAATGTAAGAATTGGAGTAAGCAAGAAAAATAAAATAAAATATAGTACTTAAAATTGATCTAACAAGATCTCAGACATCTATTAGATAAGTATTGAGCAAACTTCTAAACAAGAACCAGAAATACAACTTCTAAAGCAATGCATTATGGATTGGGCTGAATTAATTGATAATCCTAACAGCCATACAAACAGAATGATCGCATAAATTTTTTTACTTTCTTCTACCAATGGAGCTGCTATACTCAGTGCTAACTCATGAAGAAATGAGTTCTCTTAACTATAAAGCATCGAGGGCGACGAAACATGCGAGTTTCAACAATTTGGGAAAGATATTTCCTGTTTTTAGTGACTTCTGTATGTTTCCTAATTCAGAGGCAAAGAGAATAGTATTGGAAGATGATAAGAATGAGGTGGTAATGGAAACAGAACATGTTCAAAGGTACTGCAAGCAGAGATCTTGGAAACCAGCACTGGAGACCATTGATGAAACTCCATCAAGACCTTAAATGTTATTTTTCTTTCAATTTGGTTTATTTGTATTTGGTAGAAATTCTTGTATTTTTTTTGTAAGATTAAGTTAGAGTTAGTCTATAATATATGATTTCATTTTTGTATTTAAGGCCACTCCTGTAACCAAAATAGTCTTGTAATGTAAATTATCTATGCTGGTTTTTTGAGGTACAATACAAGCAAACTTTTTTCTGTTTTAGCATTTAAGCTGGATTGTGTGGGAGGGTGAGGCTATAATAGTTATACTCCTCATCCTTATTCTTAGATAGTTCCATACATTTTCGTATATAATCAAATCTATAAAATAATTTTTAAAAATACATTACTTATATATTTACAGTGTTTTTTCTATAAAATAATGTGCATTTTAAGAGTCGTAGACCAATATCCTCAAATATTGAAAATATAGGACCCAAAGGGGCTACATCAAAATCAAAAGAAGAGCCTACTGATCACACCCTTCTTGATTACTAAGAGCAACTTTTGTAATACAATAAGCTTAGAGTATTACAGCTCCTTCTTGTATGACCAAAAAGGAAAACTCTCCTAAAGGAAATTGCTTATCCAATCTTAAGTGGTGAGAAAACAGAACCACAACAAAAAATCAGTAACAAGTAAACAAGCAGAAGAATACCTGCAGCTGAAATCGTTACCAAATCGAACGTTACCAAATCGTTCTTCGTTATTGAAGGTGGAACTTGTCGTGCAGCAGAAAGAAGCAGAACCTCCTGTGAATACCAGAACTTCACAATTAACCAAAAATATAAATAACAGAATTTCAAGGCTGCTAATACGCATGTTTTTTCTCTTATGTATGATCAGAACAGACAAGCATGATTGGATACATTTGACTGACAAGCATGATCAGAACAGACAAGCATGATCAGAACAGACAACCATTTACTACTACAAAGAGAATACCACACAGGAATACACCACAGGACACATCTTTGTGCACACACAATGTAAAGTGTTTCAAATAACAATGCCTAGTATCAATCAAAATAAAGAGTTTCAAATGAGCACACACAAAGTTACAGAGTTTTCACTGTCATATCACAAGGCCTGCCAAAACTACCTAAAGTTACAATTTTGGTAACACAAGCTGCAGAATTAATGTTCTATTGTATCACAAACCGGCAGTTTTGTTTTGACTGTCATTTTTTCTCATACTCAATGGTTTTTCATCATTCCAATAAACAGTTTTTGCTCTCTTTTCTTTTCCTCTAAGAAATACTCTACCGGCCCGGCATATGCTGCAGCAGCCTGTCTCAATGGATTTTCATCGTTCTAATAACTAGTTTTTGGTTTTGGTATTCCCTAATCATTTTCATGCGATTTCTTCTATATATAAAAATCTTAACAATCAGAGTAGGTATAAAAAAATCAGTTGGATGCAGACCTATTTCTGTTAATGGCCTGCTATCATCAAGTGTCCACATACAAACATTCAGTTATTAACTTTCTCATTAAAATAACTTCATTTATCCATTCAAACTAAACAAAACAACTAACTTCATAAAATAGTGCATAACTGAATTTCACTTAATTTTCAATTCTCAAAATTAATAAGTGCACGTCTAAATAACAAATTCTACTAACTGATAACATAATTCCTATTTTCAAAGTCATTTGAGTTGAATTTCATTGACAGTTAACATGAAATATATCATTGGCAGCCAATCATAAACACTAGCTCAAATTCAATTCAATTCTAACTTCCAACATCAATTCAGTTCAATTCTAATACATCTTAAGAATACTCATTCATAAAAATACCTAACTTATAAACTGATAAGAATACTCACCAGAAAGAGAAGCTTGAAGGAGAAATAACAATATTACGAGAACACCGACATTTCGACCTCACCCTTTTCCCTACCAATTAACATTAAAACAATCCATTAAAACAAACCAAACTGAAGAAATTAAATAAGATGCGAATGCACAGAAGCGAATTAAATAAGATGCGAATGCACAGATGCGAAATCGAAATCGAAAAAACTTATTTAAATTAAAAGAAATTAAAAGACACCTGAAACAGCTTATTTGAGATGAACGATTGAGAGGCTTAGGGTTTCAGATGAACGATTGAGAGGGCTTAGGGTTTGAGAATGCGAAATCGAATTCGAAACAACTTATTTGAGATGAACACTGAGAGGCTTAGGGTTTGAGATGAACGATTGAGAGGGCTTAGGGTTTGAGATGAAGGATTGAGAGGGTTACTGAACGAATTGACATGATTAAGAGGGTTTGGGGAATTGAGATGAACGATTGAGAGGGTTCATTGAGAGGGTTCAGGTGATGAACGAAAATAGAGGTAATGAAAATCTGGAAAAAGTTAGAAAGTGATGAACTGATATATTGTTTATTATTTTTCATTTTATTTTATAAGTTTTTTTTATAGTAATAATTTTTGATAATTTTAATTTATAAAATCTATTTGGTATAAAAGAATTGTTGGCCTTTAAGAATTTTATAAATTTAGATTTTTTATAGTATTTAATTTTTATTTATAATTGGTATAAAATAATTTTTATAGTATTTAATTTTAATTTATAATTGGTATAAAATAATTTTTATAGTATTTAATTTTAATTTATAAATTGGTATAAAATAATTTGGTATAAAATAATTTTTATAGTATTTAATTTTAATTTATAATTGGTATAAAATTTATTTGGTATAAAATAATTGTTGGCCTTTAAGAATTTTATAAATTTAGATTTTTTTTAGTATTTAATTTTTATTTATAATTGGTATAAAATAATTTTTATAGTATTTAATTTTAATTTATAATTGGTATAAAATAATTTTTATAATATTTAATTTTAATTTATAAATTGGTATAAAATAATTTGGTATAAAATAATTTTTATAGTATTTAATTTTAATTTATAATTGGTATAAAATTTATTTGGTATAAAATAATTGTTGGCCTTTAAGAATTTTATAAATTTAGATTTTTTATAGTATTTAATTTTTATTTATAATTGGTATAAAATAATTTTTATTGTATTTAATTTTTATTTATAATTGATATAAAATAATTTGATATAAAATAATTTTTATTGTATTTAATTTTAATTTATAAATTGGTATAAAATAATTTGATATAAAATAATTTTTATAGTATTTAATTTATATTAAGATTTATCAAATTTATTTTTAGAATAAATATTAAGAAATGTTGTTGGCCTTTAAGAATTTTATATATTTAGAATAGTTTTTGTATTATAGTTTAATTTATATTTGGTATAAAATAATTAATTAAAACAATAAAAAGATAATAAAGGAGTCAAACTTAATTAAAAGTAAATAAAATATTTTTGGAATTAAAATTAGCGTCGATTTGAGCCGACACTAATATTAATAAAATAATAATTTATTAAAACAATAAAAAAAGGAGGCAAACGAAATTTGAGGGGGAAAAGAAAATTTTTCGCGCAACATTAGCGTCGCATATCACCGACGCTAGCGTTAAAAAATAAAATAATTTATTAAAACAATAAGAATAGGAGTCAAACGAAACTTGTGGAGGGAAATGAAGAATTTTCGTACCAGGGTTAGCGTCGCACATAGCCGACGCTAGTAATAATGACTTGGAAAAAAATAAAACAACTGTATTTACCTGTTAGCGAGGGCTTTCGCTGACGTAATGTCAACACTTTAGTGTCGGAGTCGGGGCCGACGCTAAAAGTTTGCAGCTAAAACGTGTTTTTCTTGTAGTGTGATCGCCATCTCACTTTCTAGGGTTGACTCTCAATGTTGCCTATTACAAAAGGTCAAGTAGGGTGTATAAAGCAAAAGTCCCTCAAAATAAAGTCATCTAGTCCCTTAACAATAAAAGATCAAGTCCCTTAATGGTTGCCTTTCATAATGATCTTGTCCCTTTCGAATAATGATGACAGTCCCTCCTAAATGCTTAATACACCCTACAGTTGCCTTCATTAAACAGATGTCCCTCACTTGTCCCTTACATCCAAGGTAATGACTACCTATTCCTTAATAATAGGGATAGTATTACCATTTAAAGGATTAAAGAACAGAAAGACTTAAACTTTAGGGTAGGTTCCTCATAGTTACTTGCTCACTATTTCAAAACAATTTCAAACATTTCACAATTTCAAACAATTTTCAAATACAAGTTTTTTACGCATCCGTACATGGATCATTATCAAACTCTTATGAAAATCTCTATTCACACACTTCACATTTTCAAAAACATTTTAAAGTGAGCTAAGTAACTAAGAGCCCATGGATAACCATGGATGTAAAGGGTGCTAACACCTTCCCTTTACATAACCTACCCCCCGGACCCAAAAATCTTTTAAAAGGTCTTTCCTGTTCTTTTATGCCTGTCCTTTGGATAAAATAAAAGTCGGTGGCGACTCTTGCTATCCGCAACATAACTAAAGTCAGTTCTCCCACCGTGTTACAGACAGCTCAGGCAAAAATGGGTATCCCGGTGGATTGAAAACCCGAAAGGGCGATCCACGCAAAATAAGGGAATAAGCGAACAATTGCATTCTGAATTCATCTGTATCACTTACAACCTGACAAGTTCCGAAAAGTTTGAGCGTCGGTCAGAATCAACCTTCTTCAGAAAGCAAGACGAGAAGAACGTCAAATGTCATACGAGTCATAGCAAAAGGGAAGCTCCTTGAAGCGTCATCAACATTGCCAACATCTTTTGATTCTCAATTTATAACAATCTCCTCATTTCAGGGGATTTGTTTCTTTGACTGTATCTTGCCAATTCAGGGCCCACGAATTAATAAAATCAGATTTTCAATCACACATTGTCTCGTACTCTTTCATTTTCAAAAATGTCTGACGTCATTACTTTGTTAATCGCATAAATACAGATGCGTCTTTCTTAAACTACGTGCTTGCAGGAAATATACTTACTCATGGGAGTGTCTAAATTCCTATGATGGAATCCAGTGAGGGATACCTCGGAATACTTGTACGTTTCTTTGTCATGCAGGGTTACAGGTGTTCGGAGCGCAACATGGGGCATGAAAGCTTCTCCCCAGTAAGCCGCCAAATCATTATTTCCTCAGCACACCTTCCAAGCAGCACCAGAGATGCCTTCTCCCCATCAGAGTTTCCAGGCATCACTTCTCCAGCATTTCCTTCAGAGCAGTACCAGAAGGTGCTCATATCCCCAGCTGAGTTGTCAAGTGTCATCCTCGGCAGGATCCCCACATAAATCTCTAGGAGGATTTTTCAGTAATCTTTCTTCTTCTCCAGCCAAGTGCACAGACAGGAACTATCTCCCTGCAGATTTCAGCCTCTATCCAGAAGAGCAATGCCTGAAGATCTCACAACAGAGTGAAGAAAGCTTCTACAAGCCCCAGCTGGGTCCCTCATTACCGAGATAGATCTATCAGTGATCTACTTCCCCAAGCAGAGTCATATGTGTCAGATCTACCAATGATATCATCCCTAGCTGGGATATCTACTTCAAGCAGATCAGCCAGAGATCTCTACAGCAACGGGATCTGAATCCCGGATCGGTATCTTTGCATAATCATAGCATCCGCATCATATTTTCCCCACAGAGCGTAGCATTCCGTCTAAAACGAAGCATTACGGCAAAAATCAAACATATTGCATAATCACAAGCCATGTGTCGAACTAAACACTTGTAAATACTGACCATCCATCAGCAATATACAGAACATTTCCCAATTCCCCACCAGAGAATCAAAGCATTTCCCTTACAGATACATGTACACACACTCTTTTGGCACTCGTCTGTGTCCTCATTCCCCAGCAAAATTGCCCGAGCAAACAGATATTTATACATTACAGATGCTTCTTGACACTCGTCTGTGTCATACCCCCAGTAGAAAGCCAAAGCGTCCTCTTTGCACTCGCAACACATGTGTACATATATCCACACTCTCTCTTTTGACACTCGTCCGTGTCACCCCCCAGTATAGTTGCCTAAAACACTTTGTAAACCAAATACTTGTTTATAATACACTCTCATTGACACCCGTCCGTGTCATCTTATCCCCACAGATTACACTCCAGTTCATAATTTATACACTTTCTATCCTGACACTCGACCGTGTCACCCTCCCTAGCAAGTTAAACACTCGTCTGTGTCTCACTCATACTAATACTCGTCTGTATCTTGTATATGCCACTTATATCCCCTCAGATTCGACACTCGTCCGTGTTCTTTGTTAACTAGTTGGTACTCGTCCGTATCATCATCTCTGAACATGCGTCAAGCATTTGTTTATACTGATACTCGTCCGTATCATAGTCTTAAGGATGCTCGTCCGCATCTTTAATCTATACACAGTGTCAAACACTTACACCTTCGTCTCTTGAATTTAGACACTCGTCCGTGTCTACCATTCCCCAGAAGAGTCCCCAACAAATCTGTTTGAACTATTTCCTTTCATCTGACATTCAGCCTATGTCATGATACCTTTTCGGCAGCCGTACCCTACCAGGTGATCGTCCTTCACCTTCTTGATGATCTTCCTTCATCACCCCCAGTGGAGTCTCTATTCATTAGAACCCCTTCCTATGCGACATTCGTCCTATGTCGTGATTTTTTAGCAGCCGTCCCCTTCCAGGTGATCGTCATTCACCTCCTGATGATCGTCCTTCATCATTTTATCCGATGACCGTCCCCATCGTTGATCTTGTTATCTGACATTCGTCCTATGTCATGATAAACCCCGAGAGCAGTCGTACCCTGCTAGGTGATCGTCCTTCACCTCTTGATGATCGTCCTTCATCATGCTTATCCGATGGCCGTCCCTATCGTCGACTTTTTCTATCTGGCATTCGTCCTATGTCGTGATACTTTTGGCAACCATACCCTGCTAGGTGATCGTCCTTCACCTTAGATGACCGTCCCTCATCTTACCTCTGATGACCGTACCTCATCATTTATTTCATTTATGCCTTGAGATCGATGGTCGTCCCCATCATTTACCTATGATCCCCAGAAAGTCTTATTTCTTTACTTGATGGTCGTCCCCATCATAATCTCATATATCCCCAGCTTGTCGGCCTTCCCCGTCATTGTTTTATTTCCCGCATTTTCCCCAGCATGTCGGTCGTCCCCGTCATTACTTCATCCCCAGCAGTCGTCCTCTGCTCGACGGTCGTCCTCCGTCGCTCGCACTTTATAATTATACTTTATTTTCTTTTACAATCTATATCCCTTTTCTTCTTCATTCTGTGAGTGCAAATTTTGGACTGTCTTTGGTATTCAACCACAAGTTATCTTGTTTGCCTGTTAAGCCGTTGCTTACATCCTGCACAGCTAACTCATGTTTGAATAGGGGCAGCTGTAAACACCCCAAATTTGCCCCCACCCATTCACACCATGGCTTGTGATCTTTTCATATGCATAAATTCAATCATAACATCTCATGTTGCATAGTTGCTTCACTGCATTGATTCAAAGTCATCTGCATCTAGGGTTTGTGATCTGAGCAATCTAAGAGCCACTTGAATCATTCCAAAGGTCATCAATCATCTCAAAGGGGTCCATGTGTGTTCAAACATCATATTATATCCCCACAAAGTCAAGAAAGTCAAAGAATCACAAGAACTGAGAAAGGCATGGAAGCAGAGCCAGATTTAACTCCACAGATGACCCAAGATTAGGGTTTTGGTTTCAGAGGCCATAACTCCAAATTTTTTGGTCATTCTTGTTTCTATTGGTCTCTATATGTTATAAGGATCATGCATATCAATTTTCATGAAGAAATTCCATGGGGAAGGCATCTGATCGCAAGATGACTTCTTGAGCAAGTCAGTGCAAAATCAGGGCATCTGAGGCCCCCAGTGACCCAACCAAAGGGCATTCTCCATCATTTTGGATGTGTATGATCTTTATTTGTTCATAGAAGATGTTAGAAGTCCACAAAATTGAAGAATTTCAAGCCATTTGCAAAGTTGCCTTTTTGGGAAAGTGACTTGTAATGAAAACTTGCTATTTTGGGAAAGTTTTTCAACTTCCTCTTATTGATTCAAAAATTCTTCAAATGAGAAAACTTTGGTCATGAAAGTTGTAGATTGGATCATTCCCTTTTCAAAAAGTACAAGAACTCTTTCTAATTCATTTTGGATTAAAAGTTATGGCTTTGCAAAGTTGGGAAAAATCATTGAATTTTCACTTTTGCACAAAAGAGGAAAGTTGCAAAACCTCATGCCAAGGCAAAATGTGACTTCAAAGTGACTTCTAATATTCATACAAACACAATTCAATGCCTAAAATTCAGATTGGCCCAAGAAATTTCTCATTTTCATGCCTTGATGTCCAAGTATCATAAACCATTTTTCATAAAAATCACAAAGAGGGAAAACTTGCAAGAAGGGTTCCTTTGGTTTTGTTTGGTCTCTAATCAATATCAAAGTGTCATAGCAGCATTGTATGGTGCATTTTGCTGCATATTGCCCAAGAGATGTCACATGTCCATGGCCAAAAATCACAAGATGCACAAAGTTGGAAATTGGCAAAACACATGCTATCTTGCAATCCAAATGTTGCAGTCCTTCACAAACCATCCAAGGGTCCTCCTTAATGCTGGCTGAGGCAATCCAAACACAGAAATCTTCTCTGCCATGGCCCATACCTATAGTACACAATTTTTGACTTTTTGGCAAATCATCCCATACCAATCCCACAGTGCATACCTGCCCTCCAGAATTGTTGGGATAGTTTATGGATCACCTAAGGATCATAAAGCAGGCCACACACAAGCCAGAAACACACACAATCCAACTTGCACAAAATCTGTCCCAAACTTCTTCTCTGAAAATTTCCTCACACAGCCATCAAACTTCACTTTTTCTTTCACCAACAAGTCACAAATCACCCTTAGAACAAGAATCACCCCCTGAAACATCTTGAATCCCCACATACACAAACTCCAACTTCTGCTATACCAGAGCTGAAACATTCAAACCAACCACTCCACAGGCTTTCTAAGCTTCATTCCATCATCAGGAGGATTATTGGAGCTTGTTTGAAGCAAAGGACTGGCCAGAAAGCTCCAAAGTTCAAAGCTCCAATTCAGGTATTGTCGCTCCCACTAAATGAAATTTAGGATCAGATAGGGTACAGACGCGAACGGTCGGCGAAAAGAACAGTGAGAACACACTGCCGTGAACTTACTGGAGAATGAATAGAGTCGCCAGCTAGGCATTTTTATCCCGGAGGAAAGGCAATGCTGCATAGACCTAGAAAGATATGGATAAGACGGTTGCGAACCAAAGAGACTGAGAAAGGGGGTTGGTTACAACCTGGGAAGGTATTAGCACCCAGATTGTTCGCCGTACTCGACGGGATCCACGCTTGAAAAATTTGTGTTTTAAAGGGGTAGTGTCAGTGCAATTTGTGTGTAAAAGAGCTGGAAAAACACAATGTACAGGTGTCAGTGTGTAGTGTATAAGTGATATGAAGTATGAAAGTGTCAGTTTGAGGAAGGAGTGAAATGCTCAAGATTATGAGGCTAGAAGAATGAGGCTAGAAAGAAGGGGAATATACAGAGACTTTTGTTCGATAACTGTTAAGTTATGCCTACGTATCCTCTCGTGCAATGAGGAAGTCAGAACACCGTAGTTCGACTCAAAGAGACTGAAAGATGAATTGACTTGTGAACTGCTTACTTGCCTATGCTCAAGTGTATGATCTGTCTGGCACAGATGCAAACTGTCTTGCATCAGACGGAAGAAGCGAGTTCTCGTTTATGAGTGAAGGTGATGAGAAAAGAATCCCGAAGGAGACGATTATTGTTTGTTTTTGAGTTTTCAGTCTTTTATTGCTTTTGGAAGTTTGTCATAAGTTAATGAGCTTAAGCCTAAACCAATGGATTTAGTAAACTCATCACATCTTCCCTCTGATTAGGGGTAATGAGAGTACCTTAAGTGTGAAGTCAGATTCTCACACTTAATCACCTATGGTGTAGGATTAAGATCATTAACCTACTTGTGATTATTTAGATGTTTTTGCTGTTTTTGTTTAGTGTTAAGTAATGAGGTCAAGCCATAATCAAGGATTAAACAGACTCATTACACCATCCTAAAAGAAGGATAATAGATGAGAATGTTTAAGCTGAGGAAAACTCCTCAACTTAATCCATGGTTAGGGATTAAAATCATGACAAAACAAGCCTTTGATTAAGTGGATTTTAGTTAATGATAAGATGAAGAAGTGATTTTTAGGGTTTGTAAGACAACTTGAGGGGGACTGGTCCATTAACACTAGGGTTAGTCCTTCTTAACCAGTTAAGGAAGAATTAGAACCCTAATGCAAGGCCCAAGTTACAAGTGATGTCTTGATGATTATTAGATGGGTTGATTAAGAGATTTAAACACATTAAGGGTTTAACACTTAGGATTAAAGTTATACACTCCATCCTAAGAGAAGGATGCAGGCATAAACTTAATCACAAAGCCTTAAAGCCTTTAGGGTTTAGTCCCTGATTATGAGATGAGAAGAGAAGACTCAAGGGAGACACAAAGGTAAAACTATGAGGGGAGACTAATCCAAACCCTAATTCATTGTCATGCTTGGTTGTTCCTAAAGTTTGTGAGGTTTTCAAGAACAATCTTCAAAAGAGCCACCAGGAAGCAGATGAACAAGATCAAGAGAAGCAAAGTGACTTGCTTCATTCAAGAAGTCAAGTCACTTGAAGAAAGAAAGTGGGAGAAGAAGAATGAGCAAGCTCAAACTCAAGCACATATAAAAATGCAGCAATGGATGCAAGAGAAATGAAAATAAAAGTTATGAGAAGTGAAGGCAAATTCACTTCTCAAAGTCACTTACCACCTGAAATGTTAGAAAGAAATACAATGCAATGCAAAATGAGATGAAATGGTATGATGCTATGCAAAACCAGAAGCATGTTGATGATGATTATGATGTTATGAGGTGCTGCAAACATGAGGCAGGGCATGGAGATGTTCATACAAGATCATGGATGCAAATGATGCAAGCTTAGAAGCATGAATGAGCATGAAAAGCTATGAAGCATACAAGGCAAATGACATGGCAAATATGTGATGCAAAGATCCAAGATGCTTCCTATATGTCTTAATATGTCAAATGAATCACAAGAATGCTTGAAATGCTAAGACAAGTCATGTTATGCAAGAGAATGCAAAAGGGATGCAAAAGAAAGCCCAAATTAGGGTTTATGAATCAAACATCAAACAAAAGCCCAAAACAGAAACAAACCCTAAGATAAAAAAATGGAAAATGCCACTCAAAGAGACCCTAACCCTATACTAAACCAAGGTTCAAAGGGGAGGTTTCAACTCTTAAACCATCTCAAGTTATGAATTTTCTAAGTTGTTAGGGTTTTTAGGGCTCCAAAACAAAAGAAATACCAAACAAATTGAAAATGAAGAAACAAATCATGGCCTTTTTACCCTAGAAACTACATGCCAAACACAAAACAAAGCAAAAAGAATCAATGTCCAACTCTTCTCCAATAGGCAGGAATGATTTTTTGAACTTATGATCAAAATAATGCACAAAATATGATTTAATTCAATGAAAAATTCTTAAAATGCATCAAGATCAAAAAAGAAATTTGGTTTGAAGGTTGGACAATGTTTCTAAATGTCTTAGAACATTTCATGAATTTTTTGGTGATTTTTAAATACCTAAAAGTATTTTTAATTAATTAATTTCCATTAATCAATTAAAAATAATCTTTTAAATATTTAAAAATACTTTTTAATGATAAAAAATAAAAATGAAAATATTTTTGGGTCTTAAAAATTAATAAAACTTTTATGAAAAAGTTTCATAATTTTTAAGACATTTTTGCTATTTTTAAATAATTGTGCAAATAAAATGAAAAGAAAATGAATTAAAATTAAATAAAATGGAAGGTAATCAGGATGGAGGGACGAGATTCACTCTGGATTTGAATCTGTTGACTACGCGCGTCATCCAAGGGTCCAGGTTGACTCTGATTAAATTATTTAAATTATGTTTAATTAAGCTAACACGTGGATTAGGGCATAATCAGAGAGATCCAGGCCATACACTCACGCGGGAGGTCAACAGGTCAGAGGCATCTCACGGTCCAGATTCAAATGGTCATTAATCACGTAATTAGGGCATAATCACTCTCAGGTGGCCGGAGAAGACTTCCGGTCGTCTTCTCCGGCCAGCAACTCCCCTGAAAAACTTCGAACTCCCTCAAATCGTAACAAAAACGAAATCTAAGAATTGGGAAATGTTCTCCAACCTCTCACGAATCAAACCCCTCACCTAAAACAAATTTCTTTTCCCTAACTAAGCTGAATCGAAGGAAATAAGAACTAGGGCACGCAAGCTTCAGAGAGCAATTAAACTCTCAATTCAAAACCATTTCAAAAACTAAGAGCACCAGGATATTCAGTGAAGCATAAGGAACAAGTTCATAACATGAAAAACAATTTCTGGAAAAATAATTTTCAAGCTACCTGAGATTTGGAGCTTTCAACCTGATGACTTTCTGGCCACTTCTTTCAGTGCAAACTACTCCACTTGATCCCCAGATGATGTTTGAATGCTCAAGAAGAGTTTATGTTGGCTGGATAATGAGTTTCGACAGCTCCTGCTTCAACTCAGTTGAAAATGGCTATGGTGAAATAGGCAGCTTCAGGCCATTGTGAAGGGTTGTTTGTGATCCTGAGGGTGAATGGAGAAACTTTGCAAGGTTTGTTTGGATGTTTGTGAGCTAGGGAGGGAGATTCGAATGGAATTGCAGTTTGAGGTGAGAAATGGCTATGGGGTGTTCTGGTTGATTCAGGCTTGTGTTCTTGCTGGTTTCTACTCAATGATGCATGGTGAGTTGAATGGTGAAAATGGTTTGAGTGTTTCTTGGCTGGGCAGAGAGATTCGAAGGCTTATGCAGCTGGGGTGTATTTTGTGAATGTGTATGTTGTGAATGGTTTCAGCCTTGCCTTGTACATGAAATGGCTTGCAAAATGATAATGTATTTTAATCCTATAGGTCAGATGATGTGACCTGGCCTATAGTGATTGGTAAGTTTGCTTTTGCAAAAAGTCAAGTTTTGTGTAAGGCAAGCATGGCTCATGATCTAGGCAAGTACATGGCATGGGCTGCGCAGCAAAGGGTGAGGTGAGAGGCTAGCCAAAGTCAGCATCCAATGTCATAAGCTGTAGGAAGTGAAATGAGTGGTTTTGCAACTTGTTGCTTTATGGTTCACATGAAAGAAAGTCTTGTTACATGAACCAAAACATGAAGGATTCTTGGTCCCAATCTGATTTTTAGTGTCTATGTAATGTTTGCACACTGGTTTTAAGTGAATTAGAAGTCACATTGGGCTTTGGTTCATGATCTTGCAAAATTTCCATTTGAAGCATGCCTTGAAAATCAATGATTTTTGCCAACTTTGTCTTGCTATAACTTTTGATCCAAAAAGAGTTTGATCATGTTCTTGTACTTTTTGAAAAGGGAAATATGAGATCTACAACTTTCATGACCAAAGTTTTTCCATTTGAAGCCTTTTTGGATCAAGAATCAAGGCTTGAAAAATGACCTAAAATGATGCATTCTTGAAAAGTCAACTATGCCCAAAAAGTCAACATTTGCAAAAACCCTAAATTCTTGATTTTTGTGAACTTCAATCTTCTTCCATGATCAAATAAAGACCATATACACTCAAAATGATGAAGATTGCCCATTGGTTGGGTCATTGGGGGCCTCAGGTGCTCTGTTGGGGGTAAAAGAAATATGATGGGGACGGCCATCAAAGGTGGAGGACGACCACCTGGCAGGGTACGGCTGCCGAAAATATCAACGATGGGGACGGCCATCGGATAGAAAAGGTCAACGATGGGGACGACCATCGGACGAGCATGATGGAGGACGACCATCAAGAAGTGGAGGACGACCACTCAGCAGGGTACGGCTGCTCTCGAGGTTTCTCATGACATAGGACGAATGCCAGATAACCAAAATCAACAATGGGGACGGCCATTGGATAAAATGATGAAGGACGATCATCAAAAGGTGGAGGACGACCTCCCAGCAGGGGACTGCTGCTAAAATCAACGATGGGGACGGCCATCGGATGAGCATGATGGAGGACGACCATCAAGAAGTGGAGGACGACCACTCAGCAGGGTACGGCTGCTCTCAGGGTTTATCATAACACAGGACGAGTGTCAGATAAAAAAGGGAAAAGATTTGCTTTGTTGGCGATCTTCTGGGGATATAGTGAACACAGACGAGCGTTCACAACCAAGAAAGGAAAGTACAAGTATTTAGATGCTGTGTATAGATTAAAGATGCGGACGAGCATCCTTAAGACTATGATACGGACGAGTATCAGGTAGAAACAAATACCGACGTGTGTTCAGAGATGATGATACGGACGAGTACCATCTGGTTAACAAAGAACACGGACGAGTGTTGAATCTGAGGGTTCTTCTGGGGGAATAGTAGACACGGACGAGGGTCTATATTCAAAAAGACAGAAGTGTTTTACACATGTATGGATTAAAGATGCGGACGAGCATCCTCAAGACTATGATACGGACGAGTATCATGTAGGAACAAACATTAGACGCAGTGTTCTGAGAAGATGGTACGGACGAGTACCAACTGGTTGACAAAGAACAAGGACTATTGTTGAATCTGTGGGGATATGAATGGCGTATACAAGATACGGACGAGTATCTGCATAAGCGTACCATGAGTAGTGAGCATATATAGATGAGTGTTTTAACTGCTGGGGATGATGACACGGACGGGTGCCAAGAGAGAAAAGTGTAATATGAACAAGTATCTGCTATACAAAGTCTAGGCGACTGCGCTGGGGATATAACACAGACGGGTGCCAAGAGAGAAAAGTGTAATATGAACAAGTATCTGCTATACAAAGTCTAGGCGACTGCGCTGGGGATATGACACGGACGGGTGTCAGGAAAGTGTATATATAGGTATGTGTGGGTGCAAAGAGGATTTCTTTGGCTTTCCGCTGGTAATATGACACGGACGGGTGTCATGAAGTATCTGTGATACGGGTGATTTGTTATAAAGGGTGTTCAGACGACTTTACTGGGGAGTGATGATACGGACGAGTATCAAAAGGAAATATAAACTGGTGTTTGTGATTTGTAAGGCAACCGCTTTTGCTGGGGACTCTGGGGGATTTTGGGGGAAGTATTCTGTATTCTGATGATTGATTATTATTCACAAGTGTTGATTCCGAACATGGCTCGTGATTATGCTATGCGTTTGATTTTTGCCGTAATGCTCCGTATTAGACGGAATGCTACGCTCTGAGGGGATAATATGATGCAAAATGCCATGATTATGCAAAGATATCAAACCGGGATTCGGATCCCGTTGCTGCGAAGATCTCTGGCTGATCTATTTGAAATGGACCTCCCAGCTGGGGATGAGACCATTGATAGACTTGGAGGGATGTATCCACTTGGGGATATAGGTCACTGATTGACGTATCCTTGTAATATGGGACCCAGCTGGGGTTTGTGGAAGCCTTCCGTACTCTGTTGTGACTTCTTCGTGCATTGCTCTTCTGGAGAGAGGCTGAGGATCTTGTGGGGAGATGATTCCCTGATTCCTGCATCTTACTGAGGAAGAATGATTGGTACTATGGCTGGGGAGAATTGCTGGTAACTCAGCTGGGGATAGAGCATTTCGGATGCTGAGATGACTTGTTGATCAGCTTGCTGAGGTGTAACTTTGCATGCCCCAAGTTGCGTCCTGTATACCTGCAATCCTGCAAAGATAAGGAAGCGCACAAAAGGTCCCGAGGTATCCTTTACTGGATTCCGTCATAGGAGTTCAGTACCTTCGAGAGTAAGTATATTCCCTGTAAGCATGTGTTTTTATTTTCTTAGAGAGAAACATCTGTACTTATGCAATTAGTTTTTTTTAGAGACATCAGACATCCTTTGCAAATAAAAATATACACAACGAAACATGACCGAAAAATCTGATTTTATTAATTCACGTGCCCTGAATTGGTAAGATACAGTCAGAGAAACATGTCTCCTGAAATGAGGAGATTGTTACAAATTGAGAAACAAAGTGCTGGCAGTGTTGACGACTCTTTGAGGAGCTTCCTCCGCCGCTATGACCCGTATGACTTTTGACTTTCTTCTCGTCTTGCTTTCTGGAGAAAGTTGATTCTGATTGAAGCTTGATCCTTTGGAGTTTTAACCAAGTTGCTGACAATACAGACGAATTCAGAGTGCAGTTGTTCGCTTATTCCCTTATTTTGCATGGATAGCCCTTTCGGGTTTTCAATCCATCGGGATACCCATTTTTGCCTGAGTTGTCCAATGCGGCTTTTCAACTCAGCGGGTGTACATTTTTTATTTATTTCCCTTATTTTTGCCCGAGTCTTTTATTCTGTTTTTGACTCGCCGGGATGCCCTATTTTTGCCTGGACTTACATTCTGTTTTTGTGTCCAGCGGGTCATTTTTATGCGAAGTATTTTTTAACTGCATCTGAATTCACAGGGGATGGAAAATCTTCACCATCCATGGTGCTGAGCATCAGTGCTCCTCCGGAGAAAACCTTCTTTACCACAAATGGTCCTTCATAGTTTGGAGTCCATTTGCCCCTGTGGTCTGTATGAGGAGGGAGGATTCTTTTCAGCACAAGATCTCCCACTTGGTACTCTTGGTGCCTGACTTTCTGATCGAAGGCTTTCTTCATTCTCTTCTGATACAATTGTCCATGACAGATTACAGCCAATCTCTTCTCTTCAATCAGACTCAGTTGCTCGTATCGGGACCTAACCCATTCTGCTTCACTCAGTTTGACATCCATCAAGACTCGCAAGGAGGGTAATTCAACTTCAACTGGTAGGACTGCTTCCATACCATACACAAGTTGATACGGTGTTGCCCCAGTGGATGTCCTGATTGACGTGCGGTACCCATGCAAGGCGAACGGTAGCATTTCATGCCAGTCTTTGTAGGTGACTACCATCTTTTGCACAATCTTCTTAATATTCTTGTTTGCCGCCTCAACAGCGCCATTCATCTTTGGCCTGTAAGGAGAAGAATTGTGATGTTGAATTTTGAAGTCCCGGCACAGTTCTGCCATCATTTTATTGTTTAGATTGGAACCATTATCAGTAATGATTCGCTCGGGAACTCCATATCGACAGATGATATCTCTCTTCAGAAATCTGGCTACCACTTGTCTTGTGACGTTTGCATATGAGGCTGCTTCAACCCACTTGGTGAAATAGTCAATGGCGACCAAGATGAATCTGTGGCCATTCGAAGCAGTCGGCTCAATCTTGCCAATCATATCAATGCCCCACATGGCAAAGGGCCAGGGTGAAGACATTATGTTCAAAGGATTGGGAGGCACATGCACTTTATCTGCGTAGATCTGGCATTTGTGGCATTTTCTGGCGTAGGCACAACAGTCTGCATCCATTGTGATCCAATAATAGCCTGATCTTAACAACTTCTTAGCCATTGCATGTCCTCCAGCATGGGTACCAAAAGAGCCTTCATGCACTTCATGCATCAACAAATCTGCTTCCGTCTTGTCAACACATCTGAGGAGTACCATATCAAAGTTCCTCTTGTATAAAGACCCATCAGTGTTCAGAAAGAAACTTCCAGCAAGCCTCCTCAAGGTCTTCTTATCATTGGAAGATGCCCCAGGTGGGTATGTTTGATCCTCCAAGAAGCGCTTAATATCATGGAACCAAGGCTTATCATCTTTGACAACATCTGCTGCGAATACATATGCTGGTCTATCAAGTCTCGATACTGAAATCTGAGGTACAAAGTTAGCAGCTTGAACTTTGATCATGGATGAAATGGTAGCAAGAGCATCTGCAAATTGATTCTCGTCCCGAGGGATATACTCAAGCTTGACTGTTGTGAAGAACGTCAATAACCTTCTTGTATAATCCCTGTAAGGTATCAGATGATCCTGGTGGGTGTACCATTTTCCGTTGGTCTGATTGATTACCAAAGCTGAATCTCCGAATACGGTCAATGTCTTGATCCTGAGGTCAATGGCTTCCTCAAGACCCATAATGCAAGCTTCGTATTCAGCTTCGTTGTTAGTGCAGTTGAAAGTGAGTTTTGCCGAGAAAGGCATGTGAACTCCTTTGGGTGAAATGAGTACTGCACCAACACCACGGCCATTCATGTTGACAGCCCCATCAAACATCATAGTCCATTCTTCTTCCGGGTCGGGTCCTTCAGTGTGAACAGGCTCTTTATGATCTTTTGATTTAATGAACATGATGTCTTCATCAGGGAAGTCAAATCTCATAGGCAGGTAGTCATCTATGGGTTGCTCAGCAAGATATTCAGACAATACACTGCCCTTGATGGCTTTCTGAGATGTGTACTGTATGTCGTATTCTGTGAGAATCATTTGCCATCTTGCAACCCGTCCGGTAAGAGCTGGCTTCTCGAAAATGTACTTAACTGGGTCCATTTTGGATATCAACAAAGTAGTGTGGGTCAACATATACTGTCTCAGTCGGCGAGCAGCCCACGCTAAAGCACAGCAAGTTTTCTCGAGCAGTGAATAACGTTGTTCACAGTCGGTAAACTTTTTGCTTAGGTAGTATATTGCATACTCTTTTCGACCAGACTCGTCATGCTGGCCCAGCACACACCCCATTGACTCTTCTAATACTGTCAAGTACATTATCAGAGGTCTTCCTGCAACTGGAGGCATAAGGATTGGAGGTTCTTGTAAGTACTCCTTGATCTTGTCAAAAGCCCTTTGGCAGTCTTCATTCCACCTGACCGTCTGTTCCTTTCTTAACAATTTGAACAAGGGTTCACAGGTTGCTGTAAGGTGAGATATGAACCGTGAGATGTAGTTCAATCGACCTAAGAACCCCCGAACTTCTTTCTCTGTTTTTGGTGCAGGCATCTCTTGGATGGCTTTGACTTTATCAGGGTCAACCTCAATCCCCTTCTCGCTTACAATGAAACCCAGCAGCTTACCAGATCTCACCCCGAATGTGCATTTGTTGGGGTTCAACTTCAGTTGGTACTTCCTCAGACGCTTGAATAATTTGAGCAGATTTACCAGATGGTCTTCCTCTGTAAGGGACTTGGCGATCATGTCATCCACATAACACTCGATTTCCTTGTGGATCATATCGTGGAATAGTGTCACCATAGCCCGTTGATATGTTGCACCAGCATTCTTCAGTCCGAATGGCATCACTTTGTAACAGAACGTGCCCCAAGGTGTGATGAATGTCGTCTTCTCCATGTCTTCAGGTGACATTTTAATCTGGTTGTATCCTGAAAATCCATCCATGAAGGAGAATACCGAGAACTGAGCCGTGTTATCAACCAATACATCAATGTGAGGTAGAGGGAAATCATCTTTCGGGCTGGCCCTGTTCAGATCCCGGTAATCAACACACATTCTTACTTTGCCGTCTTTCTTAGGCACAGGCACTATGTTAGCAACCCACGGCGGATAGCTAGTCACAGCAAGGAACCCGGCGTCCCATTGCTTTTGTACCTCCTCCTTGATTTTCATAGCCATATCTGGACGAGTTCGGCGCAGTTTCTGTTTAACCGGTGGGCACTCTTCTCTCAAAGGCAGCTTGTGCACAACGATATCGGTATCCAACCCTGGCATGTCTCGATACGACCAAGCAAACACATCCGCATACTCTTGAAGCAGGTCAATCAGTTGTCTCTTCACTGAGTCTTGCAGGCAGGCCCCGATTCTAACTTCTTTCACGTCTTCATCTGTACCAAGGTTGATCACTTCAACCTCCTCCTGGTGAGGGGTAATAACCTTTTCCTCTTGCCTTAACAACCTGGCTAGCTCTTCAGGAAGCTCATATTCTTCATCAACCCCTTCATCAGCTTGATTGATCGGATTGTCAAAGTCATACGATGTCATAGCCGTGCTGTTGTCGGTGCTGTCTGGAAGGCACTCTCTGCAAGGGTTAAGTTGGTTCATTTTAGTGATCTGATTTTAGTCTTATTTAGAAAAGTGAAATGAAGTTGTCATTTTGAAAACACCGCCATTCATTTTTTTTGTACAAAAAAGAAAAATAGAAAAACAGTGAACGCAAAGAAAAAGACTCGTTTGCAAAAAGATGTCTGATATTTCATTAATTGATCTTGTTTGCACAAAAAGTACAGATGGCCCGATTACAAAATGAGTCTTGTCATCTTGGGCAAGATGCAAGACTTTGATGCATGCTTATAAAATACAGGAAATAATAATTACTCTGATCGAGTAACTCTTATAATTTCCTGGGAAGACCAGTTCGAGACACTGCTCCCCGGGATCTTTGGACGAATCCAGCTTTCCAGGTTGCGCTCCTCTTCCAGCTCGTCTTCCAGACAGTTGATAGCATCGGGGGTAAGCATCCCCCCACTGAAAAAACCGGGCTTCTCAGCAGCCTTTGCTTGATGTTGAGTTGGTCTGTAACCCAACCCAAATTTGTCTTTCTTCTCTTCCACAGCTAAAACCTTGCCCCAGCCTGGGGCAGTTCCTTCCTCAACAACCTTCCGGGCTTGTTGGTATGATGACATGGAGATCCCAGATACAGCAGATGCTTCATTCACATTCAAAGCTTCAAACCCCTGGCTCATTGTTTCATGGATCTCCCCATCCATTTCAATGTACTTATAGGTTGCCAGGTGGCTGACAAAAATGTCCTCCTCCCCACAGATTGTAACAACTTGGCCTTTCCACTCATATTTTAACTTTTGGTGAAGGGTAGACGTTATTGCGCCGGCGGCGTGAATCCAGGGTCTACCCAACAAACAGCTGTAGGCGGGCTGAATGTCCATCACATAAAAGATAGTTTTAAAGGTCTGTGGGCCAATTGTCACAGGTAGCTCAATCTCTCCCAGAACCGATCTCTTAGAACCATCAAAGGCTCTTACTACCAGGTTGCTGGGTCTCAATGCCAGTCCATCGTATTCTAACTTCACCAGAGCCTTCTTTGGTAAGACATTCAGGGACGAACCTGTGTCTACCAGCACATGAGAAAGGACAGCTCCTTTGCATTCCATGGTGATGTGCAAGGCTTTGTTGTGGTTGCGGCCATCCGCTATCAAGTCAGTATTGGTGAACCCTAGCCCATTGCTAGCAGTAACGTTTCCAACCACGGTTTCCAACTGGTTGACAGTAATCTCTTCAGGCACGTAAGCTGCGTGCAAGACTTTGAGTAATGCATTCCGATGAGCTTCGGAACACATCAGCAGTGAGAGGATAGAGATTTTGGATGGCGTTTGGTGAAGTTGATCCACAATTTTGTAATCACTCTTTTTGATGATTCGCATGAACTCATCAACCTCTTGATCGAACGGTGTCTTCAAGGCTTCTTTAACAGCTTGATCTTCCTGCACCGGGCTCTTTCCTTTTGCCTTGGCAGCAGCTTCTGCTTCGGCAGTAGGTCTTTGAATTGGTGGAGCAAAGAGACGTCCGCTTCGAGTGAAGCCTCCGCCTCCCCCCACATTGTCAATTTGTGGTGCAGGTGTTGACGTTTCAAGAGTGATTCTTTTTCCTTCGCAGTACACGTCAGAGCCATAGTGCCAAGGGATGGCCCTATTGCTTTCATATGGTACTGGTCCAGGCACCGTGACAGTGACTGGACTGATTGCTGCTGCTGAAGGGACTGTAATTGTTTGTGGATCATAAAAGATTGTAACTGGTGCTCTGATGGGAGCAGCACCTTCTGAGTGGTAGGCAGAGTTGTTCTCAGGATCATAAAATATTGTGACGGTAGAGACATCTTCATGATTTGTTGCTGGTGTTGTAGGAGATAGTGGTGGCAGGATGGATGTTGCTGTTGTAGGAGCTCCAAAATGGAGTGAAGCTGAAGTTGTAGCAGAAAGATTTGTTGTAAACTGATCAGTTGAGATGATGGATGAAGTACTTGTTGATGAAACCGAAGAATTGTCAGGAACAATAGTTGCTGCAGTTGTAGGAGGTTCTGAAACCGTTGCTGATGATATTGCTGGATTTGTTGGAAATGATGTGGTGATCTGAAGTTGGCCACTCTGAATAAGGCCATCTATGCCATTCCGCAAATTATCGCACCCATTTACCGAGATATTGCAGTAAGCACAGCCTAACTCACACCCCGGGAACATTTGACATTCCAAGAGCTGAGCTTTGATTTCTACCAATGGTGTCCTGATCTGTCCCACACTGGTTATTAAATAAGACGGTTTGTCTTCTTCAATAGCGTTAATCCGGGGACCACCATGGTTTGGCATCGGGTTTTTATTGACATTGGGTGGTGGTGCGAAATTCAGAGCCTTTGAGTCCACCAGGTCTTGTACTTTCATATGCAGAGCCCTGCATTTTTCTGTGTTGTGGCCAGGTGCGTTTGAATGAAAAGCACACCTAGCATTGGAGTCATAATTCCTTGGTAGACTGTTGGGATCCGGAGGTGCCAACGTTCTTAGCTCAACCAGGTTGAGTTTCAGAAGCTGTGGCAGCAAAGTAGCATATGGCATGGGAATCGGATCAATCACTCTGTTAGCTTGAGAAGGCCTCTGCTGAAATGGCCTCTGTTGACTGTTGTTGTTGGTGTTGCTGTTGTTGTAATTCCTTGGAGGATACTGATTTTGCTGAGGTTGCGGCTGATAGTTTTGCTGAGGAGGTTGATAGACTGGCTGAGGATGGGCTGGAGCAGGAATGGTGACTGCTGCTATTGACCTCTGAACATACTGGGGCCTGCCCCTGTTTGAATGGATGGCATTGGTCTCGCCAGTTCTTCTTGGGCCTGCAAAAGGCTTTCTTGTACTACTGGACGAGCTTGCACCGTTGTCCGAGATCTTTCCCATTTTCAACAGGCTTTCAATTCTCTCCCCAGCTATGACAACATCCGCGAAGCTAGTGGAAGAGAAAGCAGCCAACCTGTCAATATAGGTTCCCTGAAGGGTATTCATGAACATATCTGCCATTTCCCGTTCAGACATAGGTGGTTGAACAGCAGCAGCCAGTTGCCTCCATCTCTGGGCATATTCTCGGAAACTCTCTCTTGAAGACTGTGACATTCCCATCAGGAGGGTCCTGTTGGGTGCCATGTCTAGATTATACTGATACTGTCTGATGAAGGCCTCTTCCAGGTCCTTCCAGCATCTAATAGCTGCCCTTGTCAAGTGAGAGTACCATTCCCTTGATGCTCCAGTCAAGCTGTCTTCGAAGTAGAACATCCAGAGCTTCTCATCCATTGTATAGGCCTTTAATCTCCCGAGAAAAGATTGTAGATGGGTCCGAGGACAAGAAGTCCCATTATACTTTTCAAAACATGGAGGCTTGAACTTGTGGGGAATCCTAACCCCGTCTACCAAGCCCATGTCCATGACGTCGAAACCCAAAGAGTTTTGAGATTCTAAGGACCTCAACTTCTCAGCTATTTCATCCAATCTTCTATCGTATGCTTCTTCCCCAGCACCCATTACTGTGAACTGGTCTTCTTGAGGGTCTTCCTGTAGTACCCTCCCTGCTGTGGCAGTCCCTTGTATATTGACAGGGATGTTGGCCTCTGGATGGAGATGGGGTCCAAAAACTGGGGGATTGACATGAGGTTGGACCCTCTCGTTGTTACTTGTGCCAGCCGTTCCCACATGGGGATCTTCTTGATTCTGCCTTTCCACCATGGCTCTCAATCTTTCCTGGCTCTGAGCCATGTTGTTCATAACTTCCATAAACTGAGTCATTTGATTCCTCATCTCTAGCCTTTCATTTGCCATTTGATTTCTGACCTCAGTAAGGTCCTGCTGCATCTGATCCATCTGAATTCCCGGAAGGTTGTTTCGGGTTGGATAACGGTGCGGACGGTTGAGGGGAAATACCCGGCGCCTAGCAATAGTTCCTGAGGCATCACAACAGAGGTTAGCAACAATAAAACAAAGCCTACAAAACAAACAAAGGGTTAGCATGCAATGCAGTTATGCTTATTTGTTCTCAAGGTATCCGGCTTGGCCTTTAGTTTTGACCCTTCCAGACCCTTGAAGATGCTGTTGTTGTTGCTTGAAGGAGACTCAGATGAGGCAAACTAACACAAATATATTACAGAAGGTGAAATAATACAACTTGTTCATTTTACAACACAAGCCCCTTAAGGGGTCAAAATACATCACAAAAAGTAAAATTACATGAAATAGAAACAATAACAAGCAAATGGTCAAACACCAAGGCTAAACTCATCCTCACGAACTTCCTTGAGAAGTGCTTTGGTCACAGGATCAGCCGGCCGCTCCGTGAGATTCCGGATAAGGAGGTTCCGGGTTGCAATAGCTGCTGCTAGTTTCTTGTGCTGAGTTTGGTCCTTGGACCTCTTCACCCCTGCCTTAATCTTCAATTCTGATATTTCCCTCTGGGCTGCTGCCAGGGCTTCTTGCTGTTCTTTTGCATCGGCTTCCAGTTGCTCCATCTTGTCTTGAACTCTTTTGTCCTCCAGGGTACGAGCCTCGGTGATCCTGACCCACCGGGCTTGACTCTCCTTTAAGTACAAGTTTGTCCTTGCTCTCTGGAACTGGGCTTCTTTGCAAGCATTCTTCAGAATTTGTTCACCAGCTTTAGACTTTTTGATATAATCCCCAGACTTTTCAATCTTAGTCAAATGCTCCACTCTCAACTTCTCCAATCTCTCAATCTCCCTCATACCTTCACTCCTCTCCCGGAGGGTCTTCTGCAAGGCCTGGGTTAGCTTCTCATTCCTCTCCTTCAAGCTCTCATACTCCTCCAAACTGATAGTGGCAGGGGGTGGTGCTGAAGATGACTCAGGCATGTCTTCTATGGTAAAGGGCATCCCAGAGAATTGGGCCCTGGCACGGGACCACTCATAATATTGTGCTGATGCCACATTATTGCACTTCCCCAGAATGGTGACTCCCTTGGTTTGAACATTATCCCAGGCCCAGGCAGCCTGCCTAACAACAGCCAAACTAATCTTGTTCTCACAATAAAGGGTCTCCACCAAGTCCTGTGCCCTTAGAGCGTGGACCAGTGCATAGCCCAATTGCCTCCTGAACAGCAGAGGGTTGTAATTGATACTTCCCTTAACTCCTATTAAAGGCACATTGGGAAAATGTCCACAGCTGGTGATGATATCCCTGCCCTTGGTGCTCTGAGTGCACCATCTGATATCTGCTGAAGTTAGAGTAGTGAGTCTCTTAGCCTAGTTACTCTGCTGATGAGGGTTTAAAAATGCATCTGTCCTGGGTAGATGCCTGAGAAGCCAAGTATGGAACAATGGAGCACAACACCTCACTAACCTTCCCCTCTGCTTCTCATTCCTCTGATGCACTGAATAGTAAAGATCCCCCAATAAAGTTGGCACTGGGTTCTTCAGAATGAACAGATGGATTGCATTCTTGCTAATGAATCGAGGCTCATCTGCAAACAACACAATTCCATATATACTCAAGGCCAGTAAAGCACAAACAGCTTTCCACTCTCCTAGAGAAGCTTTCAGGATAGCTTGAGAGATTAAGAAGTCCAGATGAAAACCAAGGATTCCAGCTTTAGAGGTCATATGCTGCTCAATCAGGATAGGTTCCAGGTGCAAAGCCTTTGCTACTTCTCCGTTAGCAGGAAAGACCATCTCAGGGTTGAAAGGAATTTCTCTCCTGATAGGCATACCAACTAATGAGGAGTACTCTTCCAATAAGGGGCCTAACTGAAAGTTTTGAAAAGTAAAACATCTCAGTGGAGGATCATAAAACTGAATGCAGGTGTGGATGAGGCTCCTCTGTGAAGGGTCCAGATCCATAACCATGTCCAGTATATCTCCATAACTCTCCCTGAACAAAGGTATGTGATCTGGAGTGATCAGGGTCTGAATCCTCCTGATGTCTGATAGCTCTGGCTGGAAGAAGTGATAGGTGATGTTGCTCTTTTTAGGAGCCATGATGACAAATGTTGATGAAGATACTGAAGAGAAAGGGCCACTGATTGGCTGGAATAGATAGCTGGTAGCAAGTGCTGATGAAGGCAGGTCAAAAACTGAAGATGGGGTCAAAACCAAAACCAGATGAAGATGGATACCCTGAAACACAAATAAGCAAATATCAATATGATGCAATGATTATGTATGCAAATGATATGCAAAGGGTTGGTGACTGAGCTGGATCTGATCAAAATGCCCTGATATAGGTCCAAGTGTGTTCAAGAATTCCAGATGGAGGTCTATAAATCCAGTAACCAGGGTGGGGGACTCAAATAAAGAGCCACAGGTCCGGGGTTTAGAATCACAAGAACTGTCCAACATGGAGTATTCTTAACAAAATCAAGGTAACAGGGTATTCTGAGGTCAAGGTACCTGCAAACCTGTAAACAACCCAACCCCCTCACAGGTGGTGTTCTAAAACAAGGATCCTCAAATTTGGATCAGTTATGAGAAGTGTAAACACTCCTAACCCGGAGGTACAGTGTTTACAATAACCATAACAATTCCTCCTCTAATTCTCCTCAGTTTCTGAAGGTCAATACTAAAAGGTCATCCAGACTTAGCAGGCTTCCCAGATAGCCCTAGCATTGCAGGAAATCTGCAACACAGAGTTCTCAAGAAGAAACCCATATCTGAACCGTGTTTCATATTCCCGCACCAGACCGAGATGGAATGGGAAAGAATATGATTCACTCTAGCCTAGGTGTCACTCAGGTCCCAGGTATAGGACCTTAACTCTCAATGGAACACCCACCCACCAAAGCAAACAACAGATCCAGCCAGCAGCATGACAGTATGATATATGAAAAACTGTAAAGAAAGCAATAAATAAAGCTGTACAGAAAGCAATAAATAAAGCGAATATACAAACACAAATAGCACATAACACCCCAATAAACACAAATCACTCAAGCGCTAGGAGGAACCCACAAAAAGAACCAGAAGCCCTGGTTGCAATATAAGGGTCCCCAGCAGAGTCGCCAAGCTGTCGCTCCCACTAAATGAAATTTAGGATCAGATAGGGTACAGACGCGAACGGTCGGCGAAAAGAACAGTGAGAACACACTGCCGTGAACTTACTGGAGAATGAATAGAGTCGCCAGCTAGGCATTTTTATCCCGGAGGAAAGGCAATGCTGCATAGACCTAGAAAGATATGGATAAGACGGTTGCGAACCAAAGAGACTGAGAAAGGGGGTTGGTTACAACCTGGGAAGGTATTAGCACCCAGATTGTCCGCCGTACTCGACGGGATCCACGCTTGAAAAATTTGTGTTTTAAAGGGGTAGTGTCAGTGCAATTTGTGTGTAAAAGAGCTGGAAAAACACAATGTACAGGTGTCAGTGTGTAGTGTATAAGTGATATGAAGTATGAAAGTGTCAGTGTGAGGAAGGAGTGAAATGCTCAAGATTATGAGGCTAGAAGAATGAGGCTAGAAAGAAGGGGAATATACAGAGACTTTTGTTCGATAACTGTTAAGTTATGCCTACGTATCCTCTCGTGCAATGAGGAAGTCAGAACATCGTAGTTCGACTCAAAGAGACTGAAAGATGAATTGACTTGTGAACTGCTTACTTGCCTATGCTCAAGTGTATGATCTGTCTGGCACAGATGCAAACTGTCTTGCATCAGACGGAAGAAGCGAGTTCTCGTTTATGAGTGAAGGTGATGAGAAAAGAATCCCGAAGGAGACGATTATTGTTTGTTTTTGAGTTTTCAGTCTTTTATTGCTTTTGGAAGTTTGTCATAAGTTAATGAGCTTAAGCCTAAACCAATGGATTTAGTAAACTCATCACATCTTCCCTCTGATTAGGGGTAATGAGAGTACCTTAAGTGTGAAGTCAGATTCTCACACTTAATCACCTATGGTGTAGGATTAAGATCATTAACCTACTTGTGATTATTTAGATGTTTTTGCTGTTTTTGTTTAGTGTTAAGTAATGAGGTCAAGCCATAATCAAGAATTAAACAGACTCATTACACCATCCTAAAAGAAGGATAATAGATGAGAATGTTTAAGCTGAGGAAAACTCCTCAACTTAATCCATGGTTAGGGATTAAAATCATGACAAAACAAGCCTTTGATTAAGTGGATTTTAGTTAATGATAAGATGAAGAAGTGATTTTTAGGGTTTGTAAGACAACTTGAGGGGGACTGGTCCATTAACACTAGGGTTAGTCCTTCTTAACCAGTTAAGGAAGAATTAGAACCCTAATGCAAGGCCCAAGTTACAAGTGATGTCTTGATGATTATTAGATGGGTTGATTAAGAGATTTAAACACATTAAGGGTTTATCACTTAGGATTAAAGTTATACACTCCATCCTAAGAGAAGGATGCAGGCATAAACTTAATCACAAAGCCTTAAAGCTTTTAGGGTTTAGTCCCTGATTATGAGATGAGAAGAGAAGACTCAAGGGAGACACAAAGGTAAAACTATGAGGGGAGACTAATCCAAACCCTAATTCATTGTCATGCTTGGTTGTTCCTAAAGTTTGTGAGGTTTTCAAGAACAATCTTCAAAAGAGCCACCAGGAAGCAGATGAACAAGATCAAGAGAAGCAAAGTGACTTGCTTCATTCAAGAAGTCAAGTCACTTGAAGAAAGAAAGTGGGAGAAGAAGAATGAGCAAGCTCAAACTCAAGCACATATAAAAATGCAGCAATGGATGCAAGAGAAATGAAAAGAAAAGTTATGAGAAGTGAAGGCA
The DNA here is from genome assembly GCA_963966055.1 of Lathyrus aphaca. NCBI lineage: Eukaryota > Viridiplantae > Streptophyta > Magnoliopsida > Fabales > Fabaceae > Lathyrus > Lathyrus aphaca. The sequence goes on along the minus strand of OZ014520.1, from coordinate 64,099,108 downwards.
AATTCACTTCTCAAAGTCACTTACCACCTGAAATGTTAGAAAGAAATACAATGCAATGCAAAATGAGATGAAATGGTATGATGCTAAGCAAAACCAAAAGCATGTTGATGATGATTATGATGTTATGAGGTGCTGCAAACATGAGGCAGGGCATGGAGATGTTCATACAAGATCATGGATGCAAATGATGCAAGCTTAGAAGCATGAATGAGCATGAAAAGCTATGAAGCATACAAGGCAAATGACATGGCAAATATGTGATGCAAAGATCCAAGATGCTTCCTATATGTCTTAATATGTCAAATGAATCACAAGAATGCTTGAAATGCTAAGACAAGTCATGTTATGCAAGAGAATGCAAAAGGGATGCAAAAGAAAGCCCAAATTAGGGTTTATGAATCAAACATCAAACAAAAGCCCAAAACAGAAACAAACCCTAAGATAAAAAAATGGAAAATGCCACTCAAAGAGACCCTAACCCTATACTAAACCAAGGTTCAAAGGGGAGGTTTCAACTCTTAAACCATCTCAAGTTATGAATTTTCTAAGTTGTTAGGGTTTTTAGGGCTCCAAAACAAAAGAAATACCAAACAAATTGAAAATGAAGAAACAAATCATGGCCTTTTTACCCTAGAAACTACATGCCAAACACAAAACAAAGCAAAAAGAATCAATGTCCAACTCTTCTCCAATAGGCAGAAATGATTTTTTGAACTTATGATCAAAATAATGCACAAAATATGATTTAATTCAATGAAAAATTCTTAAAATGCATCAAGATCAAAAAAGAAATTTGGTTTGAAGGTTGGACAATGTTTCTAAATGTCTTAGAACATTTCATGAATTTTTTGGTGATTTTTAAATACCTAAAAGTATTTTTAATTAATTAATTTCCATTAATCAATTAAAAATAATCTTTTAAATATTTAAAAATACTTTTTAATGATAAAAAATAAAAATGAAAATATTTTTGGGTCTTAAAAATTAATAAAACTTTTATGAAAAAGTTTCATAATTTTTAAGACATTTTTGCTATTTTTAAATAATTGTGCAAATAAAATGAAAAGAAAATGAATTAAAATTAAATAAAATGGAAGGTAATCAGGATGGAGGGACGAGATTCACTCTGGATTTGAATCTGTTGACTACGCGCGTCATCCAAGGGTCCAGGTTGACTCTGATTAAATTATTTAAATTATGTTTAATTAAGCTAACACGTGGATTAGGGCATAATCAGAGAGATCCAGGCCATACACTCACGCGGGAGGTCAACAGGTCAGAGGCATCTCACGGTCCAGATTCAAATGGTCATTAATCACGTAATTAGGGCATAATCACTCTCAGGTGGCCGGAGAAGACTTCCGGTCGTCTTCTCCGGCCAGCAACTCCCCTGAAAAACTTCGAACTCCCTCAAATCGTAACAAAAACGAAATCTAAGAATTGGGAAATGTTCTCCAACCTCTCACGAATCAAACCCCTCACCTAAAACAAATTTCTTTTCCCTAACTAAGCTGAATCGAAGGAAATAAGAACTAGGGCACGCAAGCTTCAGAGAGCAATTAAACTCTCAATTCAAAACCATTTCAAAAACTAAGAGCACCAGGATATTCAGTGAAGCATAAGGAACAAGTTCATAACATGAAAAACAATTTCTGGAAAAATAATTTTCAAGCTACCTGAGATTTGGAGCTTTCAACCTGATGACTTTCTGGCCACTTCTTTCAGTGCAAACTACTCCACTTGATCCCCAGATGATGTTTGAATGCTCAAGAAGAGTTTATGTTGGCTGGATAATGAGTTTCGACAGCTCCTGCTTCAACTCAGTTGAAAATGGCTATGGTGAAATAGGCAGCTTCAGGCCATTGTGAAGGGTTGTTTGTGATCCTGAGGGTGAATGGAGAAACTTTGCAAGGTTTGTTTGGATGTTTGTGAGCTAGGGAGGGAGATTCGAATGGAATTGCAGTTTGAGGTGAGAAATGGCTATGGGGTGTTCTGGTTGATTCAGGCTTGTGTTCTTGCTGGTTTCTACTCAATGATGCATGGTGAGTTGAATGGTGAAAATGGTTTGAGTGTTTCTTGGCTGGGCAGAGAGATTCGAAGGCTTATGCAGCTGGGGTGTATTTTGTGAATGTGTATGTTGTGAATGGTTTCAGCCTTGCCTTGTACATGAAATGGCTTGCAAAATGATAATGTATTTTAATCCTATAGGTCAGATGATGTGACCTGGCCTATAGTGATTGGTAAGTTTGCTTTTGCAAAAAGTCAAGTTTTGTGTAAGGCAAGCATGGCTCATGATCTAGGCAAGTACATGGCATGGGCTGCGCAGCAAAGGGTGAGGTGAGAGGCTAGCCAAAGTCAGCATCCAATGTCATAAGCTGTAGGAAGTGAAATGAGTGGTTTTGCAACTTGTTGCTTTATGGTTCACATGAAAGAAAGTCTTGTTACATGAACCAAAACATGAAGGATTATTGGTCCCAATCTGATTTTTAGTGTCTATGTAATGTTTTCACACTGGTTTGAAGTGAATTAGAAGTCACATTGGGCTTTGGTTCATGATCTTGCAAAATTTCCATTTGAAGCATGCCTTGAAAATCAATGATTTTTGCCAACTTTGTCTTGCTATAACTTTTGATCCAAAAAGAGTTTGATCATGTTCTTGTACTTTTTGAAAAGGGAAAGATGAGATCTACAACTTTCATGACCAAAGTTTTTCCATTTGAAGCCTTTTTGGATCAAGAATCAAGGCTTGAAAAATGACCTAAAATGATGCATTCTTGAAAAGTCAACTATGCCCAAAAAGTCAACATTTGCAAAAACCCTAAATTCTTGATTTTTGTGAACTTCAATCTTCTTCCATGATCAAATAAAGACCATATACACTCAAAATGATGAAGATTGCCCATTGGTTGGGTCATTGGGGGCCTCAGGTGCCCTGATTTTACACTGACTTGTTTGAAAAGTCAACCCTTGATCAGATGACTTCCCCATGGAATTTCTTCATGAAAATTGATAAGCATACTCCCTATACCATATAGAGACCAATGGAAACAAGAATGACCAAAAAATTTGGAGTTATGGCCTCTGAAACCAAAACCCTAATTTTAGGTCAACTGTGCAGTCAATCCTGGCTCTGCATCCACTCAAACCCTAGTTCTTGTGATTCTTTTGGATCCTTGACTTTGTGAGGATGTACCATGATGCTTGAACACATGTAGACCCCTTTGAATTGATTGGTTGCCTTTGGAGTGGCTCAAGAAGCCCTGAGATTGCTCAGATCACAAACCCTGGATGCAGATGACTTAGAAACTATGCAGTGGATCAAAAAATGAGATATGAGATGATATGATTGTGTTTATGCATATGAAGTGATCACAAGCCATGGTGTGAATGGGTGAGGGCAAATTTGGGGTGTTTACAGGTATCATCAAGAACATTTTTTCCAGAAATGCAATCTCTTGTTATAGGATGATAGAGTTTGTTTCACTGATCATGTTAAGCTTTGAAACACTGAAAATGGTTGAGAAATGAGTGTGTATGCATATTCTGAAATTTTTGCAGTTTTCTTGATTTTGCTCGAATCTTGTTGTTGATGCATTGTAAATGTGATTTTGTGATTGATTCATGTTTGGGGTGGGTAGAGGATGAAATCTGGAGAGTTAGAGCACTTGAAACAGCCTAGGGAATGAGTTTGATTTTTGGTTGGCCGGAGAAGATGACCGGAGGTCATTTCACGCATAATGAATCGATTCATTCTAGCTTGAATCGATTCATTCTGTTGAGTGGTTCCTGGATTTCGCAAAATGAATCGGTCCATCCTTTGATGAATCGATTCATGCTGTTTAACTAATTCTGTTTTCTCAAAAATTGATCATTATGAATCGATTCATCCAAGTTTGAATCGATTCATTCTTCTGTTAACCAATTTTAATTCATTTTGTTTGTATTTTATTTGCATGAATTTTAAAAAATAGCAAAACATGTTAAAAGTTCTGAATTTTTTTGTCAAGCATTTCATTAATTTTCAGAACCCAAAAAAAATTTTATTTTTATTTTTTGCATTAAAAATTATTTTTAAATCATTTAAATTTTTATTTTTAATTAGTTAATGGAAATTAATTAATTAAAAATACATTTAGGTATTTAAAAATCACAAAAAAATTCATATTGCATTTAGAAACATTTAGAAACATTATCCAACTCTCAAACCAAATTTATTTTTTGTTCTTGATGCCTTTTGATCATTTTCATTGGAATTAAATTCATTTTAAGGCAATATTTTGTTTCAAACTTTAAAAATTTCATTCTGCCTAACCATTGAGAGTTGGATGATGATTCTTCTTACATTGCACTCTTCATAGCATGTAGTTTATAGGATAATTTTGGTTTGAATTGATCTTGCATTTTCAATTTGTTTGGTATTTTTTCTTGATGAGATACCCCAAAACCCTAGTAATCTTAGGAAATTCATAAATTTCACTAGGTTAAGAGTTGGATCCTCTCCTTTGGGCAGTGAGCTTGTATAGGTTTAGGGTATCTTGGATTGTATTTTCAAATTTTTATCATGTCATTTGCTTCAGGTTTTGGATTTTTGCTTTGCATGATGCATGTAACCCTAATTTGTGCCTTTCTTTGCATCCATTTCTCATTTGCTTGCATCCAATGACTTACCATGACATTTTGTGCATCCTCATGATTCATAATACATCTTAGGACATATTAGAATCATGTTTGATCATTGCATCTTTCATTTGCCATGTTATATGTCCATTGCATTTCATAACTTTTCATGTACATCCATGGTTCAATGCATGCTTCATTTGCATCCTTATGCTTGCTTGATCATTCTCATGTCTTGCCTCATGTTTGTATCATCTCTTAGCATCATTAGCATCATGTAAATGCTTCTGACTTTGGTTTGCATCATGACATTTCATCTCATTTGCATTGCATTTCATTTCTTTTGGCTAACTTTTCAGGTGGTAAGTTGTTTTGAGAAGTGAATTTGCCTTCACTTCTCACAATCTCTTCTCATCTCTCTTGCATCTTTGCTGCATTTTATCTTGTGTATTGGATTGAGCTTGCTCATTCATGTTCATCTTACTTTCTCTCTTCAAGCAACTTGTCTTCTTAAGTGAAGCAAGTTGTTTTGCTTCTTGCTTCTTCCTCCTTTCATCTGCTTCCTTCCTGGTGGTTTCTTTGAAGATCTTTCCCTCTTAAGCCTCACAAACCCTAGGACTTCCAAGCATGATAACATTTTAGGGTTGGATTAGTCCCCCACTAGTTTTACCTTTTGTGTCAATCTTTGTGTCTTACCTTCTCATCTCATAATCAAGGACTAAACCTTAAAGGTTTTAAGGCTTTGTGATTAAGCTTATGCCTGTATCCTTCTATTAGGATGGAGTGTATAACTTTAATCCTAAGTGTTAAACCCTTAATGTGTGTAAATCCTTTAATCAATTCACTTAATATTCATCAAGACATCAAGCTTGTAACTTGAGCCTTGCATTAGGGTTCTAATTCTTCCTTAATTGGTTAAGAAGGACTAACCCTAGTGTTAATGGACAAGTCCCCCTCAAGTTGTCTTACAAACCATAAAATCCATTTCTTAATCTTACCATTAACTAAAATCCACTTTAATAAAGGTTTTGTTTTGTCATGAGGTTAATCCCTAATCATGGATTAAGTTGAGGAGTCTTTCTCAGCTTAAATGCTCTCATCTATTATCCTTCTATTAGGATGGTGTAATGAGTCCATTAAATCCTTGATTATGGCTTAAACTCATTACTTAACACTAAACAAAAAACTCCAAAAAACATCTAAATAATCACAAGTAGGTTAATGATCTTAATCCTACATCATGGTGATTAAGTGTGAGGTGCTTACTTCACACTTAAGGTATTCTCATTACCCCTGATCAGAGGGAAGATGTGATGAGTTTACTAACCCCTGGTTTAGGCTTAAGCTCATTTTCTTATGACAAACCAAAAAGCAATAAAAGACTGAAAGCACAAAAAACAAACAATAATCGTCTCCTCCGGGATTCTTTTCTCACCTCATTCACTCACAAACGAGAACTTGCTTCTTCCGTCTAATGCAAGACAGTTAGCACCTGAGCCAGACATGTCATACACTTGAGCATAGACAAGTAAGCAGTTCACAGGTCAATTTATCTTTCAGTCTCTTTGAGTCGAACTACGGTGTTCTGACTTCCTCATTGCACGAGAGGATACGTAGGCATAACTTAACAGTTATCGAACAAAAGTCTTTGTATATTCCCTCCTCTTCCAGCATTGTTTTTTAAGCCTCATAGTCTTGAGCATTTCACTCTTGTTCTTACACTGACACTTATCTTATACACTTCACATTTCTTTTAAACTGACACTTGCATTCTTTCCAACTTTGATACGCAGATAACACTGACACTACCCCTTTAAAACACAAATCTTTTAAGCGTGGATCCCGTCGAGTACGGCAGACAATCTGGGTGCTAATACCTTCCCAGGTTGTAACCAACCCCCTTTCTCAGTCTCTCTGGTTCGCAACCGTCTTATCCTTCTTTTTCCTAGGTTTATGCAGCATTACCTTTCCTTCGGGATAAAAATGCCTAGCTGGCGACTCTATTCATTCCTCCTTCTTTCGCCGACCGTTCGCGTCTGTACCCCATTTGACCTAGCCTCATTTGGTGGGAGCGACAGATGGCCATGGTTTTGTCCGATAGTACCTGTTCGTCTGAAAAGTTGAAGGCCGTCGAAGAAGCACTTTGGGCTGCGAAGGCTGAACGAGATCATGTAACACCCCAAAATTTGCCATCTCATTTTCATGATCCGCATATCATTTTGCAGCATAATTCATAGCATAATCCAAGCATGGCATCATAGTTATCATTTAAAGGGCATGGGTTTGTAATCAATGACTTAGATAATGGATGACTACTCGGAGGCAATAAAAGGTCCACAAAAGTTCTCAAATATGGTGCAAAAGGAAGGTCAACTCATGACTTTTTGGGTTCAAAATCATGAAAGTATGATTACAAGAGTCTTATGGACCAAGTTGGATCAAGAAGTGATGGAAAAATCAAGAAAAAAACAATTTTTTTGAGACTATGTATCGATACATATGTGTTTTGTATTGATACATGCTCCTTTGTGTTTCTGAAGAGGGACTATGTATCGATACATACGAAGGATGTGTCGATGCATTATTGTTAAAAACTTCAGTATGCATCGATGCATACAACCATGTATCGATACATATTATTTAAAAAAATGACATGTATCGATGCATCCGTGTTATGTATCGATGCATATTTGATTTTTCTTGCTGGAATTGACAATGCTTCAGTATGCATCGATGCATACGTGCATGTATCGATACATAAGCTATTTTTGTTGTTTTTTCAGTTTTTTTTCTCATCCATTTTTTCCTTTCCTTTCCTTTCCTTTCCTTTGCTTTGTTCCTCACTCTTCACATTTGTTCCACACTCTTCTTTTGGATTACTCTACCACATTCTAGAGTCTTCTACAACCTTCCAAGGAATATTCCAAGGAATATTCTAAGGAATATTCCAAAGAATACTCTAGAACTCTCTAGAGCCCTAACTAACTCCAAACCCAAACCTCATGCCAAGCCTACACATTATATAAACCTAAACCATCCTAAAGCAAAGCTCTCTCCAATTTTTTATCACTATTCTTCTTCATTTTCACTTCATCTCTTTCATTCTTCTCTCAAATTTCCCACCATTTTCAACCTCTCATCAAAGCTTCTTATAAAAGTTCTTCAAATTCTTCATTGGAATTTGAAGAACTTGAAGCTAAAACCTCCATTAATCATCTCATTGTGAAGCTTATTTGAAGAATCAATTCTGGTTTTGGAGGAGTTTTGAGCTTATTGGAGGTTATTGATCAAGTGTTCATCAAGAAGCATCATCAACCGCATTTATTTTGCGCGTTCGCGGATCGAAGCTTCGACTCTTCGGTTTTCTTCTCCATTTGCATTCCGATCTACATCGCAACACTCACCGAAGCAATCCTCCGCTTCGTAGGTTGGTGATCTAAATCCGCTTCTTGATTTAACTTATTCTCTTCATCTCGCCATGACGACATTCTTTGTGTGTTTATCGTTGTGTATGCGTTTAACCGTTTAATTTCGTCTTGATTATGATTTGATCACTTTGTTTGTTCTTAGTTAGAATTATAGCTTATTCTAGGTGCCATTAAGGTTTAGATTATGGATTTTAGGTGTAAAATTTGTGCTCACTAGATAATAGTTGCATTGGGAGCTTTAGGAAATAAGTCGATTGCAAGAAGTGTTTTTTCCCTCATTTTTTTGGGCATTACTTCCCCCTTTACCACCATAGATTGATAGTCCCTGATTTTAAGGAATTCTCAAGATTAGTTTCGACATCTCATTCTTCCATTTCGATTTGTTTCGACATGCTTCCGTCTCCTTTGCATATTCTTGCATTCTACTTGTTAATTGTGCCTAATTGACTTGTAAATCATTGTTGCCGTGTTCAAGCCTTTCATTTAGCATGCTTACATGTGTTTAACATTTTGTTTTGACTTCATCTCCATGATCCATAAACATTGGCATGATTCATGATTGCATTACATGAGGTATGATGCATGAACATAAATGTGCACTTTATTGCATTCTTGTTTGCATTGTTGATTGCATTGTTGATGGCATTTCCATGTGATCTTGATGCTGTTTTTTTTGTCTGCCAACTAACATGTTTTAATTAATGATTCTTGTTGACACATGCACATATTCCATGTTCATATGATTATGTGATCAAATACTTGAAAGTGTATAATTGTGTTCATTGTTTTGTATATCTTTTGTTCATTAGCATCCATTGAAATATTATGTTCATCCAATCATTCATGTTGATGTTTGTTAATCATGATATGTGGAGTATTTGCATTAGTTGTTATCCATCTTGTGCATAAAAATGAGCCAAATCTGTCTTGTTTTTCATAACTGTTTTTAGAAGCAGTGGCTGTTAAAAGCATGATGTTTGTTGTGTAGTTCATGTTGTTTGTAACTTTTTACACCTACTTTCATGTTGTTTGATAGTTGTTGTATGTTGTTTGTATTGTGTGTTGTCATTTATAGTTGATTGTGTGCTTAAGTGCTGTAAATAGCTGCTGAATTTTAGTTTAGCATAGTGTAGGCACCCTTAAACTTAAGATTGAGTCTAGTTTAGGTCCAAGTTGCCTTAGAAATTATTTGGTATATGTTTACCTCATTCCTTTTTATTAAATGTACACCACTAACCCTTGTTTTGTAGGGAGGTTGAGGTATGTTTCCTTACACCTTATCATTTTAATTCTTTTATGCATTTATTTCCTTTACCTTTCATGTTTGTGTTTGGTAGGATTCTCCTTTTTTTTCTTTAGAATCAACTTAACTTCGTTAGGAAGTAGGTTGCATTCTATTTCTTTTTTTTCTTTTTGTTAATTAGGATTAGAAATCGCATTAACCATTAGGACCTCCATTTGCATTGAATAAATGACTTAGGGTTGTGTCCTAGTCCCCCTTAGTTTTTGTCCTTTTCCGACTTGAGTCTTCTTCTCTCATCTCAAAACAGAAAATTCAAAAGACATGTTATAAAGGATTGAAATAGCCTTTTGTGTATATCCTTATTCCATGGGGCACTCATATTCATTCCATCTTGGAATAATGTGAGCTTGTCTAGCATGACGCATAAGTCTAATCATGAGGCTACTTTCACAAACGATAAACTCCAAAACACTTCTCATAAAAGACAACAACAAAGAAACTGTGTCTTCTCTTCTCATCTCCTAATCTTTGCGGACGAATGCAACTTGCCTCGACAGTTCAAACAGCGATACGGTAAACACCCTTGTGTCAGAGCCGGTAACACCTGAGCTAGAGCTATGGCAACATCATCCTAAAAAAACACAAAAAAGTTCCCGCCTTAGTTAGGCAAACTACGTCGGCTCTGATCCTCATTTTCCCGATGAGGTACGTAGGCAGCGGGGTAGGGCCCGTTCGAGCACATTCTTTATTTTCCCCATTCTTTTTTTTGTTCTCTTTCAGTTCCTTTCTCATTGCAGTTCCAGTTTCCAGTTAGCAGTTCTTATTCAGCAGCATCTTTTTTCTCACCCTTTGAAACAAAACAAACAAGCGTGGATCCCGTCGGGTACGGCGAACGATCTGGGGTGCTAATACCTTCCCAGGTTGTAACCGACTCCCGAACCCAGTTCTTTGGTTCGCAGAACCTTGTCCTTTCCTTCTTCCTCAGGTTTGTGCAGCATTACCTTTCCCATTCATTCGGGATAAAAATGCATGGCTGGCGACTCTACCTTTTCCGCGCCACTTTCGCGTTTGTACTAGGATGAAAATCCTGGGAGCGACATCTGGAGACTCTGCTGGGGATCGAACCCAGAATCTCCGGTTTCCCTTGTAGAGTCAATCCTAGCGCTTGTCTGTTTTTGTTTCTTTGGGTGTTTATCTGTTTGTTGTTGTGTGCTTTAGTTTAGCTTTATTGTTTTCATTTACAGTTTTACTTTACAGCTTTACTTTACAACGTTTATTTACTGCTTTCAGTATATATTTTCCATGCATCATATACTGGACTGTGTTGGTTTCATTTTTTTCTGTGGGATGGGGTTACTGTGAGATGACCTCGTAACCGGAGCTCGAGTGCACCCTAGGACTTAGAGTGGTTCCAATTTAGCTTCATGGCATCTTGCTATGTTGGTAGTAGTGAGTTCCACACCTTGACTTGCGACCATCTCGGGAATGTATTGATGCCGGAATCTTTCTGGGGCAATACACAACCTTGATAGTTATGTGCAGTCAGGGGACCGATCATTGAGAACCTTTGTGGAAACATACCTCTCCAGTGATGACAGTGGCAGACCACATTTGTTGGCAAACCCACTCGCATCTGAGGGCCCACAGGGAACTCGCATAGGATGGCCTGGTTCTATCATAGGAACCCAGTCAAGGCAAACTGTTTGTATGACGATAGCATTGTACCCTTCGGGATGAATGTACTATTGTTTCTCGATTCAGTGCTTGAAGCTGGGGACTTATGAGGGATGCTTGTTTTCCCCGTACCCAGCTGAGACCTCCCCTGGTAGTATATAATGCCAAACCGATTCCCTGATTTAGTCATGAGCCATTTCTCAAAAATGGTGAACGTATTATTGCTATCCGGCTTTGAGAGTCCGTAATGTTGACTCGGAGTAGCATACCCGTGAGATGGGAGGGGTTTACAGGTTTTGCAGAAACCTGAAACTTCCAACATACCCGCTTTGCCAGCATTGTTCAGTATAATGATCAGGTTTTACATGGTCCTTTGGTCCTGAGATTCGGGATTTCGGTGGTACTGTTATTATGATTCTTCAGAAACACATGAATGTCTTCTCAACACCAACATTAGACCAGTGATCGCCAGACCTTTGATCACATGCCAGTGCATTTCATAACATCCTCTGCATGCTTGCATTACTAACACATGCTTACTCATTTGCAGAGTCGCATGTCGCATCCTCACGAACATATCATACACATTTACTGCATGATTTACATATTTCTCCTTTTTACAGGTTATTTGGACTTCCTAACTTATTCAACTTCAGGCAATATAGCTGGTCAACATGTCCATCGGTATCCAACAAAAATAAACCGAGTGAGAATGGTTGAACGAATACAGACTGATCTCAATGAGCTCCGATAGAGGATGAATCAGTTCATGTAAATGATGACTGGCATGGCCCAGAACCAGAACCGTCTCAGGTTGATGGTTGAGCAAGCCCATGTGAATGCTAATACTGGAACACCGACTGAGAATGTGGATCCTAACGCTGCCCGTAACGGAGGGCCAAATCTAAATGGGACTGCGGCCCGTAATAAAGACACACAAGAGGACCAGTTCACTCTACTGGATGCTGATATGGGTAATATGAATGAGGTCAACAATCGAAGGTATGAAGAGCTGGTAGAGAAGATTAAGGCCATGGAATGTCATAATTCCCTAGGCATCGATGTAACCAGTCTTGGGTTAGTGCCAGGAGTCAGAATCCCTCCCAAGTTCAAGGTGCCATCATTTGACAAGTACAATGGCAGCACGTGCCCTAGAACTCACATTCATGCATACTTTGGAAGAATCTCGGCTCACACTGATGATGAGAAACTTTGGATGCATTTCTTCCAAGATAGTCTATCTGGAGCTTCATTGAGTTGGTACATGAAGCTGAGCAGGGTGTCTATTCGAAGCTAGAAAGATTTAGCTGAAGCTTTTCTCAAGCAGTATCAATATAATATTGATATGGCTCCGAACCGCACTCAGTTGCAGAACTTGTCTCAAGGACCTAAGGAAAGCTTTAAGGAATACGCCCAGAGGTGGCGTGAATTGGCTGCACAAGTTCAACCTCCATTGCTCGATGGGGAAATGGCAGACATGTTTATGGGCACCTTGCAAGGTGCATATTTGGATCATCTGGCCGCTTGCCCGTCCATCGGTTTTGCTGATATTGTCATCACTGGAGAAAGGATAGAAAATTTCCTGAAATTGGGGAGGATCCAGGATGCAAATAGTGTTGGTTCTTCTGGTGTGAAAAAGCCTTTTGGAAATGGCCAAAGACGAAGAGAAGGAGAGACCAATGTTGTATATAGGGGCCGAGACAAAGGCCATTCTCAAGGTTACTACCAAACAACTGCAGTAACTATTACGCCACAGGTTCAGCAACCTCAAGGTCAGCAATATCAGGCACATAGACTAAATCAGGAAAGAACAAGAGTGAGGAACCACAGGCTTGATCCCATCCCATGCCTATATGTTGTATTGCTTCCAGAGCTGCTAAAGTTGAACATGGTCGAGCTTCGTACCATGAGAGCTCTTTCTCCTTATAATCTACCTCCAAACTTTGATGCAAATGCCATATGCAAATACCATTCGGATGCCCAGGGGTACAATATTGAGAAATGTTGGGCTTTTTAGAACAAGGTACAGGACCTATTTGACTCCAAGGCGATCAATTTTGCACCTCACCCAAATGTACTCCAAAACCAAATGCCTAATCACAACGGAGCCGGTGTCACGGTTGTTTTACCAGATGGTCCACGTTAAGCTGGAATCTTCAGGAAGCAAATAAAGCCATCAGTATTCAGATACTCTCAGCAATGGCAATTGTTTGTTTGTTTTTCTTCAATGCATTGTCTTCCCTATTGAGGGGAACTACGTCGTTCTAATTCTTCATTGGTCATTGCTCAATGGAGATACGTAGGCAGAAGATCGTCATGTCTTTCCGAGCAACCTTATGGGGCAACTTTACTCCCCAACTTTACTCTTTCCTTCATACGTCTCATGTCAGAGTCAGAGGTTTGATTGCCATGGTTGGGTATACGGCTGCAACTTGAAGATTACAAGTCTGTGAAAGAGCTATCGATCACTGAAAGTATCCAAGACTGACAGGTCCAGACGGAGTCAAACTTCCTCAACAACGGCAATATTCAGCTTCTTTACTGCATTTCCATTTGCAGTTCCTTTTATTTGCAAAACATTTGTATACATGTATGAAAGTTGTTTGCTTTTGAATGTTATCAATAATAAAACTCACATGTTTTTCTTGAAGTAATTCATTCGCATTTATTTACAATTTTGCATGTTTACATCGCAATACCAATTGTCGTGCTTAAACTCTATGAAAGAGAATGACGAAACAAAAACGCAAGAATCTCTAATTGTGTGCTCTCGAATAAGACCCTGTTGACGATGTACAGGCTTTGTTTCAAATCCCTAAACACCATAGATATAAGGGAGATAGACTCTCGCTAACCCCTTTGAGCCTTGAAGTAAAAGTTTCTTTTCAGATGAAAAAACCCTTACGATTAACCCAGGGGCAGGGTAGATGTCAACTAGTCAGACCAAGCGTTCAGGATTTCATAAAGGAGTGTATTTGAGGACCCATTACATTCTACTATGCTAATCAAGAGGTCCAAAGACCCAAAACCACAACGGTTATCCAAATAAAAAGGTCCAAAGACTGGAAGCCACAATGGCTATCCTTCATCGACCAAAGAATGAGGCAGTCACGACCCTTGTAAAGCAATCAAGACAAGCAGTGTCACACGATTTGTTCAAAAATAGAGAAATGAAAAAGCCCGCTAAGTCGAAACTTGAAAACAAGTGACTTAGGCAAAAATTAGGGCATCCCGCTGGACTCCACAATCAAAGATTCACAAGAATCAGTCCAGGAAAAAGTTAGGGATAAGCAAAATAACGCAAAAGAGAAAGACGAAAATGATTACACAAGAAAAATCCTCGAGCAAGAACAAAGTCGTGTGGCACAGACACGAAAGACCAAGGGGTGACTGACTCCAAACAATAACCTGATTGGTGCTTGAACCAATAACAACAATGTTTCCTCAACCGACACGAAACCCTTATGAAAGGTGAGCGCTTGTGAAAATTAGTTGAACATAGGAATGGATGATATCATGAAGAGGGTGGGCACAAATAAACTTCAAGCCTATATCCTTTGTTTCTATAACCGTGAACCAGACCACGATATAACCCTCAAAAGTCCTAACTGAAACAGGGTTATTTTGAGAGTGTACTACCACGAGACCGCGTTCTTGACTCCTATGAGTTGTGCAAAAAGATACTTGTTGGTATTGAATGTACATACTTTCATTCAAAAATAATGTCGTATCTCAACCAGTGATTCGCTCACAAAGGTTTGCGACACGTTTTCAAAACTTCAAGATTAACATGTGTGTTGCATTAGAATTTCCATTCTCAGAATAAAACATTTTCTGCTTGCATACATTTGTTTGGCATCATAAAAAGCTCACATGTGGAAATTCAGTCCAGAAGCTTAAGTTTTCCAAGTTGAGAAGTCTAAAACTTCTGAAAGACAGTCATGTCGAGGTGCAATTTTTCGAGAAAGCTCCATTGAGTAAGGATTTTCCTAACCAGTAATGGTAAAGGCCGGCCAATCCGGGGCAATTATATTGAGCAATCTCTTCAAAATTCAGCCAAATTGGGGGAATCACTCGAGATTCAGATCTCTCCTAGAGCAATTAGTCAAAGACTCATACTGGGGCAAGCCACCCCAATCGCATGAGGATTCATTCTTTCCCGAAGACAGATAATCGGAAGTTCGGAATACCGGGGCAATTATACTCCTGAAGAGTTTAAAGACACCAAGTCTTTTGTAAAATCCTCTTAAGGTAAATTCCTAATCAAAGCAAGTGGCCCATAGCACGAAACAACGAGAAGTCTTTCCTCCTCAAGCAGGACGCGGTTCAGCTTTGTTATCCCCAACGGGCGCATGGGAGTTATCCCCAATAAAGTCGCCAAACTTTTCTTCAGTAGGTTTCCTTGATCTTATTTCCCAGCAGATCTCAAACCAAATCTTTCTCTTCCCCAGCAGAGCAATAAGGATTACCCCTAGCAAGAGTCATCTTCCCATAGTGAAGCACTTCTTACAAGAATTCAAGTATTCCCGACAGTGAGCTGAATGGTTTCCTTCCCCACAGAGGTTTGGAAAATTCAGGTAGATAAGAGAGTTCTCCTCAGCAGAGCCTTGGTAGGCCCTTCCCTAGCTAAGTCGAAAAGTTGCAGATCACCAGTGAAATCCTAGGGGTGAGATTCAATCCCCATCAGTTGAGGCATCCCCTAGAAGGGCCTTCAAATCTAAAGTCCAATTTATTTTTGGCAAGGTGATAAGTCGAGACAGACTAGTCACACTCTTCTCCAACAGAAGTATTGGCAATCATCTGTATTCCCCACAGAGTCAGCAAGGGTTTGTTATTTCCGCGTCAGGAATTCCCTTTGTACCTATCTCCCAGTGTTATGGGGCATCATGTCATATAGTTCAACATATGCGTGCTCGATCCAAGGTTGATATCCAAAGTCCACCCACAGTATGGCAACTTATCCAAAGTCCATCCTCTGGGTGGCAAATTCTTAAAGTTCAGCCGTAGACTGGCCAAAGTCCATCCTCTGGGTGGCAAATTCTAAAGTCCCCCGTAGTGAGCAAAAGTCTCCCGTAGTGAGCAAAAGTCTCATGTAGTGAGCAAAAGTCTCCCGTAGCAAGCAGCAACCCCTGTTGTGTGGCAAAAGTCTCCCGTAGTGAGCAAAAGTCTCATGTAGTGAGCAAAAGTCTCACGTAGCAAGCAGTAGCCCCCGTAGTGTGGCAAAATATTGAAGTCCCTCGTAGTGTGGCAAATTTTCTGAAAGTCTCCCGTAGCTGAGCAATTTGCCCCGTAGTGTGGCAAATATTTTTTGAAAGTCTCTCGTAACGAGCAGAAGTCCCCAATAGTGGGCAGAGTATCCCCAAAGAGTGAGAAAAAGTCCATCCTCAGGGTGGTAAGGTATCAAAAGTCTCCCGTAGCAAGCAGTGGCCCCTGTGGAGTGGCAAGGTATTGAAGTCCCCGTAGTGCGACAAAGCATTCAGAAGACCACCCGTTGTGTGGCACGTCATTAATAGCCCAGCAAAAGTCCACCTGTAGCGTGGCAAATCAACAATCTCCTAGTGTTATTCCAAAATATTCATCGGTTCACTATTCTTCACAGTAGAGTCCTCCCCAAGCAGGGTTCAGATGGATGGGTTTATTTCCCTATTCTTTTTTCTACCAAGTGCAAATTTTCTGGTTGTTTCTAGTATTCAATCCCTGCATACTTCCAACGTCTGAAAACAACAACTATCATCCATTCAAGTCTACAGTGACTGAATAGGGGCAACTTTAACACCCCAAAATTTTCCCTCTCATTTTCATGATCCGCATATCATTTCGCAGCATAATTCATAGCATAATCCAAGCATGGCATCATAGTTATCATTGCAAGGGCATGGGTTTGTAATCAATGACTTAGATAATGGATGACTACTCGGAGGCAATAAAAGGTCCACAAAGGTTCTCAAATATGGTGCAAAAGGAAGGTCAACTCATGACTTTTTGGGTTCAAAATCATGAAAGTATGATTACAAGAATCTTATGGACCAAGTTGGATCAAGAAGTGATGGAAAAATCAAGAAAATAAAACAATTTTTTGAGACTATCGATACATACGTGTTTTGTATCGATACATGCTCCTTTGTGTTTCTGAAGAGGGACTATGTATCGATACATACGAAGGATGTATCGATGCATTATTGTTAAAAACTTCAGTATGCATCGATGCATACAGTCATGTATCGATACATATTAGTTAAAAACCTGACATGTATCGATGCATCCGTGTTATGTATCGATGCATATTTGATTTTTCTTGCTGGAATTGCCAATGCTTCAGTATGCATCGATGCATAAGTGCATGTATCGATACATAAGTTGTTTTTGCTGTTTTTTCAAATTTTTTTCTCATTTATTTTTTCCTTTCCTTTCCTTTGCCTTGTTCCACACTCTTCTTTTGGATTACTCTACCACATTCTAGAGTCTTCTACAACCATCCAAGGAATATTCTAAGGAATATTCCAAATAATACTCTAGAACACTCTAGAGCCCTAACTAACTCCAAACCCAAACCTCATGCCAAGCCTACACATTATATAAACCTAAACCATCCCAAAGCAAAGCTCTCTCCCATTTTTTTCACTATTCTTCTTCATTTTCACTTCATCTCTTTCATTCTTCTCTCAAATTTTCCACCATTTTCAACCTCTCATCAAAGCTTCTTCTAAAAGTTCTTCAAATTCTTCATTGGAATTTGAAGAACATGAAGCTAAAACCTCCATTAATCATCTCATTGTGAAGCTTATTTGAATAATCAATTCTGGTTTTGGAGGAGTTTTGAGCTTATTGGAGGTTATTGATCAAGTGTTCATCAAGAAGCATCATCAACCGCATTTATTTTGCGCGTTTCGCGGATCGAAGCTTCGACTCTCCGGTTTTCTTCTCCATTTGCATTCTAATCTACATCGCAACACTCACTGAAGCAATCCTCCGCTTCATAGGTTGGTAATCTAAATCCGCTTCTTGATTTAACTTATCCTCTTCATCTCGCCATGACGGCATTCTTCGTGTGTTTATCGTTGTGTATGCGATTGACCATTTAATTTCGTCTTGATTACGATTTGATCACTTTGTTTGTTCTTAGTTAGAATTATAGCTTATTCTAGGTGCCATTAAGGTTTACATTATGGATTTTAGGTGTAAAATATGTGCTCACTAGATAATAGTTGCATTGGGAGCTTTAGGAAATAAGTTGATTGCAAGAAGTGCGTTTTCCCTCATTTTTTTGGGCATTACTTCCCCCTTTACCACCATAGATTGATAGGCCCTAATTTTAAGGAATTTTCAAGATTAGTTTCGACATCTCATTCCTCCATTTCGAGTCGTTTCGACATGCTTTCGTCTCCTTTGCATATTCTTGCATTCTACTTGTTAATTGTGCCTAATTGACTTGTAAATCATTGTTGCCATGTTCAAGCCTTTCATTTAGCATGCTTACATGTGTTTAACATTTTGTTTTGACTTCATCTCCATGATCCATAAACATTGGCATGATTCATGATTGCATTACATGAGGTATGATGCATGAACATAAATGTGCACTTTATTGCATTCTTGTTTGCATTGTTGATTGCATTGTTAATGGCGTTTCCATGTGATCTTGATGCTGTTTTTTTTATGTGTGCCAATTAACATGTTTTAATTAATGATTCTTGTTGACACATGCACATATTCCATGTTCATATGATTATGTGATCAAATACTTGAAAGTGTATAATTGTGTTCATTGTTTTGTATATCTTTTGTTCATGAGCATCCATAGAAATATTATGTTCATCCAATCATGCATGTTGATGTTTGTTAATCATGATATGTGGAGTATTTACATTAGTTGTTATCCATCTTGTGCATAAAAATGAGCCAAATCTGTCTTGTTTTTCATAACTGTTTTTAGAAGCAGTGGCTGTTAAAAGCATGTTGTTTGTTGTGTAGTTCATGTTGTTTGTGACTTTTTACACCTACTTTCATGTTGTTTAATAGCTGTTGTATGATGTTTGTATTGTGTGTTGTCATTCATAGCTGATTGTGTGCTTAAGTGCTGTAAATAGCTGCTGAATTTTAGTTTAGCATAGTGTAGGTGAAGGTACGCCAAACACAAGGAAGGGGGGTTGGAATTGGGTTTGCTTTACCAATTAAAAATAACTTCTAATGACACGTTTAATTTATCCTGGTTCGTTTGAACTCAAACTACGTCCAGTCCACCCGCCAAGGTGATTTTGCCTCTACTGAGGTCTTAATCCACTATTCAATAAGAATACACACAAAGACCTATAGTCAATGTCCTCTTGAGTCTTCTGACTAAACTTAGTCACTCAAGGAATAGAATAACTATTACAAAATATAAAAGATGTAACTTAGGATGCTTCTTAATAAGCACGTATCACTAAGTGAAAGTTACAATAATAAGCACAATATGATTTACTGATTTGCGTGAATAATATGAGATGTGTGTTGCGTTGCTGATTTCTTCAAATGGAGTCCTTTAAATAGTTCTTGAGAAAGTAGCCGTTGGAGACATCTTGATTTAAATTAGGATATACTTTAATATCATAAATTCCTTCCATAAGTAGAGATACTTGTCTTTGGTCATTAATTAAAATATCTTTAATTAATGTCTTTAATAAGGATACCAGCATCTTCTAAGCGGAGATCAGAGATAATGAGTAAGAGACGCGCAGCCAATAAATATGTTTATTTAATGATGGATTCTCCTTTGAGAGTATCTTCTATACTGAATCTTCTTAGCTCGTACGGTTTACTTAAATAAGATTGACTTCTACACAAGAGTAAATATATTCATTAGAACTTCTAATATGAAAAGCTTTGTTATCATCAAAACACTTAGAGGATCAGAACCATAATTGTTCTAACAATCTCCCCCTTTTTGATGATGACAAAACATTTAAAATAGAGAATAGAGTTTAATGAATTTAAGTGAACTCCCTTTGATTAGAAGAAGAATTCTTTCAGATGTTCCAAGATTCTTAGCTCCCCCTGAGTTGATTACTTGACCTGTTTCTTTTCATGATAACAACTCAACTAGTTTTATTAGAATTATATGTTAGAGGCAGATTATGGTAAACTGCTATGTATCAGAATCATTTACGTTTCTCCCCCTTTTTGTCATAATCAAAAAGAATTAGAGCAAGTGAAAACAAAAGATCAAGGAGTTAAGCAAACGTTCAAAACCAATATATTAAAAACAAAAACAGAAACCAGTAGAAGTTTATGGAGTTATGCAGAAGCAGAAGATAAAAACAACAGAACAGGTAAATCAGAAGATAAGCAAAAGAAAAAATTAGGAGTTCATCTTAGTGACTAAGGTCTCCAACAAAGATTTTATATCTGATGAAGATTCCACTTGCTTGCTAAGTAATGACTTCATTTCAGCAGTTGTTTCTTCTTGCTTATCCAGACGTTCTTTCACCAGCTGATTTTCCTTCTTCAGTTCTTGTAGAGTTTGCAAAACAAAATCTGTAGCCAGAGGTTCTTCAGCTTCTTGAGCAGCTTGAGTATTAGGTTCGTCAGCATTCTCTTCTATAGAAGATACCAAGACCATCTGAAGTGCTGAGAGTTCATCCAGAGGTTCTGACTCTGTCCAGGGCTTGTTATCCAGCAGAAGAGGTTTAGCTTGTTCAACATTTGAGACTACTGCTTGAAGGTACTCACAGAAGTTCTGGTGAGCAACATCGTAGCAGATGTCCTTTAGTCGTTTGGACTCAGCATTAAACCATTTTCTGAGGGTAGCCCACAGAAAATCAGAAGCAGCGGGATCTGTAAGCTATGCGCAAGCAGTCTTCAGATCCTCTAACTTTAATTGCAAGCCTGTTTCGAAAGCAAGAAGTAAAGCAGAAATGTCTGTTCTAGTTGGTTTAGGTTTTGGTATGGGTATTGCTCTTTTGTTGGATACAGAGGACAGTTTTTGGAGTGCTTCAAAATCAATAGATGTTCTGAGGGGATTTTCATTTTCAATTTCTTCTGGAGAGTCAGGAATGTTTATGACAGTAGGTGAGTTTGGTGGTGTAGACATATGAGAGGAAAGCGAGCTTTCTCTTGAGGGTGATATTCTGGGTGCATGTTCAGGGGATGGAGGTTGGACAGTGTCTGAGTCTTGAAAATGTTCAAGATCAAGATCTAGAGCATCTTGCAAAGCAGTTTGTGTTTCAGTTGTTGGAGAACGATCAATATCAGATAGTGGAGTATTGTCAATGGGTATGTCAAAGTCAGAAATAGTTTGTTGTTGATGGGTTTCAGTTTCTGGTGGATATAAAGAAGAGAGGATGGATGCTACTGCAGAAGTTGCAGGAATTTCAGTTTGAATGGGATTATCATTTTGAGTGGGATTATCATTTTGAATGGGATTGGAATTTTGAAGTGGTTCAGAAGCAGGAATTTGTTCAGTTGGAATATCAGCAGAAGATAGTTGACTAGAAGGTAAGGTGCTAGAAGGTAGTTCAGACACTTCTACATTTACTGCTTCTACTACAGAAATGAATTCAGAGTTAGAGGCAGAAGATTTACCTATTGTTCTAGATGATTTTGGCATCTTCTGAGAAGGTCCTTCAGCAGTCTTTCTCTTCTTGAACCTTACAGAGGCAGCATCTGGAGCACTTTGTTTGAGTTCAGTAAGCTTGAACTGAGTTTCCATACCTTGTTGCTTGCAGATATCCAGGTAGTTAACTACAACATCTGTAGGAGTGTCAGCGGAGAAGAGTGGAAAGTCTTCCAATGGAATCCTTCTGGTGCTGATAACTTCTCTAGAATGAAGAGTAGGTTCTTGCTGAATAGATGTGATGAACTTCATCTTTTTCAGGTTCTTAGCATTCAGAGGTTTGCCAACATCTGTTTCTAAAAGTTCAGTTTGTTTTAACTCTGCTAGGAAGTCTACCAACTTTTTTTGGCAGAGTATATCATAAATAATACGTCCAAAAGGAATCCAATCCCTTTTGGTCTTCTCACCATCTCTAGTTTCCTTCACACTGACTCTAAGATTTTGGAAGAGAGTGTGTGCAAGGTTGATTTTCTTCTTTTTAGCAATGAAGTAGAGAAGAAATTGTTGGTCCAGGTTGATGTAGTCTGGAGAATTTGTGGGTTTCCTGTGACATATTGTCCCAAGAATAATTTTTGCCCAAATACGGAGAGGAGTCTTTAAATCTTTGATTTTGTTGGAGGGTTTTCCTGAGGTAAAGATTTCTTTTGCTATCACAGCAGTATCAGACGCTTTGTCCATGTCACTGCATTTGATACCATTACCATCAGCTTCAAGAAGTTTAGCAAGATGGTCTTCAGAGATAACCACCTTTTTACCAAGCACATAAGAGGTAACCTGTACGTCGTTTGATGATGCATAAACCCAAAATTCTTTAACCAGTTTAGGAAATACTGGTCCCATTAATCTGTCAAAATACTTATCCCAGCCCTGAGCTTCAACATACGGGAGGAGATCAAAACCATTCTCCTTTAAGCTTTCGAAATCCACAAATAACTCACACATGACTTCCAATTTGTCCGTAGGAGTTGAGAGAGTCTTTGTGGGCTCAACGTAGAACACATCAGTAAAATCTTTGCTTTGAGATGATGAAGCCATTAGTTACTAAGATGAAATTTGAGGGTTTAGGGTAAAAAAAATTTAGAGAGACGCAAGAATGAGGTTAAGAAAATTCAGTAAGAGTGAAATATGGGTAAAAGTTGAAAGTGAGAAAGACACTTAACATATATAGAAAAGTAAAGCATTTAATTAGTTGAGAAATTAGTGGGAAAATTTAAGTTTAAAAACATAATGATTAAAAGCATTAAATGCGCTGACATGGGGTAATGCGTAAACGATTCTGGAACAGTTACCCAAGAGATTTTCTTGCCTTTTTGGTGTCAAGTCTAGCCGTATCAGATTCCAGAATATCAACAGTTGTCCTTCTGTAGAGAACAGTTACAAAAGCAAGTTCTGTCACTTTTTAGAATATGGACACTTGTTTTAATTCTGATGGAAATCCTTAGAGCCTTGTTGACACTTGTTGATTTGAATATCTGCATGTGAATCCTTTGAACATAAGTTCTAAGAATTAAGCAATTAGAGCATAGCATCTTCTGAGATAATCATATAGAAGATAAATATCAGAACTTCTAGAGATAAAAACATATGATTAAAAGCATTTTCATTCTGGACATAACTTCATGCTAAGGTTAGTTAGTATGAAATTAAATCTATCTTCAGAAAGGGGTTTTGTAAAAATATCAGCCCATTGGTGATTTGTGTCTATAAATTTTAACATTAAAATTCCCTTCTGAGTATAGTCCCTAATGAAGTGATGTTTAACCTCTATGTGTTTAGCTCTAGAATGTAAAATTGGATTTTTAGAGAGACAAATAGCAGAAGTATTGTCACAGAGGATGGGAATGTTACTCTCATAGATATTGAAATCCTCAAGCTGATTTTTCATCCAGAGCATCTGAGTACTGCATCCAGCTGCGGCAATGTATTCAGCTTCTGCAGTTGATAATGCTATGGTTGGCTGTCTTTTGCTGGACCAAGAGATTAGATTGTCTCCTAGAAATTGACAACTTCCAGAAGTACTTTTTCTTTCTGTTCTGTCTCCAGCAAAATCAGCGTCACAATATCCTACAAGTTTATACTCTTCTGATCTTCTGTAATACAGACCAAGATTAGTAGTACCTTTCAGATATCTAAAGATTCTCTTAACTGCTGTTAAGTGAGTTTCTCTAGGATCTGATTGGAATCTAGCACATAAACATACGCTGTATAGAATGTCTGGTCTAGAAGCAGTTAGATAAAGAAGAGATCCAATCATACCTCTGTAGAGCTTCTGATCTACTTTCTTACTTACCTCTTCTTTCTCCAGGATACAAGTAGGATGCATAGGAGTTTTAGATATAGTGCTTTCTGATAAGTCAAACTTCTTTAGAAGTTCTTTTACGTATTTGCTTTGATGGATATATGTTCCTTCTGATGTTTGATTTATTTGAATTCCCAGAAAGAACTTTAGTTCTCCCATCATGCTCATTTCAAATTCTGCCTGCATAGATTTAGCAAATTCCTTTCCCAAGGCACTTTTAGTAGAACCAAAGATTATATCATCTACATAAATTTGACATATCAGAAGATCATTTTTAATGTTTTTACTGAAAAGAGTTGTATCCACTTTCCCTCTGATGAACTTATTTTCCAGAAGAAAATTACTTAGTCTTTCATACCAAGCTCTGGGAGCTTATTTTAAACCATATAAAGATTTTTTGAGTTTGTAAAAGTGTTCTGGAAATTTTGTATTTTCAAAACCAGGGGTTGGTGTACATACACTTCTTCATCAATATAACCATTTAAAAATGCACTTTTGACATCCATTTGATATAGAATAATATTATGATTTACAGCAAATGATATTAGAAGTCTGATTGATTCTAACCTGGCGACTGGTGCATAGGTTTCTTTATTTTTCACATAGCCTATGCCTCTTCTTTCATTTCTGCTAACACCATAGATCATAGAAGCAATCTTACTTATATCTAAGCTTTTAGTAAGAAATTGTTGAAAGCTATAATCATATTGTTTTATGATATTATCAGAGTTGATTAGATCTTCTAATTCAGATTTCTTCTGAGCTTTAAGTTTCTCAAAAGAGTTTTTACATTCAAAGAGGTTTTCTTTCAGCTCAGAGTTTTCTGTTTTTAGTTTTCTAACTTCTTCTAATTCAGATACTAGACTTTGTTTAATGTCTTTGTATTTGAATTTAAGCTTCTGATATTTTTCAAGAATTTCCGAAAGACTAGCTTCTAACTGAGGTCTAGAAAATTTAGAAAATACCTCTTCTGAATCTGATTCTAACTCTGATTCTGATGAGTGATCATCTTCTGGTATATTTGCCATTAATGCAATATTAGCTTGTTCATCTTCAAAATCTGACTCTGCCTCAGATGATTCAGAATCATCCCATGTTGCCATGAGACTCTTTTTCTTTTCTCTGCTGAATTTGTTTCTGGGTTTGTCTTTCTGAAGTTTTGGACATTCACTTTTATAGTGTCCTGGTTCTTTGCATTCGTAGCACACAACTTCTTTGCTTCTGGGTTTCTTGTGTCCAGATGTTGATTCAGAATAATTATTTGTTCTTCTGGTGTTTCTGAACTTCTTCTGACGATGCTTCCAGAGTTGTTGAACTCTTCTTGAAAGGAGAGATAATTCATCTTCTTCTGATGAACATCTAGAGCTTTCTTCTTCTTCTGCCTGTAAAGCTTTAGAAACATGTTTGTTAGATTTAAGAGCTACAGACTTACCTTTCTTCTGGGGTTCATCTTCTTCTAACTCAATCTCATGACTTCTCAAGGAGCTGATCAGTTCTTCTAAGGAAATTTCATTCAGATTTTTTGATAACTTTAAGGCAGTGACCATGGGTCTCCAAGCTTTTGGTAAACTTCTGATGATTTTCTTCACATGATCTGCTGTTGAGTAGCCTTTGTCCAGAACTTTTAGTCCAGCTACCAGGATTTGGAACCTTGAAAACATTTTTTCAATGGTTTCATCTTCTTCCATCTTGAAAGCTTCATACTTCTGGATGAGAGCTAGAGCTTTAGTCTCCTTGACTTGAGAGTTGCCTTCATGTGTCATCCTCATAGAATCAAACATGTGTTTAGCTGAATCCCTGTTTGTGATCTTCTCATATTCTGTGTAAGAGATGGCACTTAGAAGTATGGTCCTAGCTTTGTGATGATTTCTGAATTCCTTCTTCTGTTGAGCTGTCATATATTTTCTTTCAATCTTCTGACCATCTGCTCCAACAGGATGAATGTATCCATCTGTCACCATGTCCCAGAGATCTCCATCTAGAGCTAGAAAGAAACTCTCCAGAACATCCTTCCAGTAGTCGAAATTGTCACCATTGAATATTGGAGGTTTAACATTGATCTTGTCATTCTGATAGTCATTGTTGTTAATTCCAGTATCTGCCATGTGTTTAACTTCTGGATCTTTTACTGACACGGTAAAGTGTAATACTCAGAACCTAGCGCTCTGATACCAATTGAAGGTACGCCAAACACAAGGAAGGGGGGTTGGAATTGGGTTTGTGTCGCTCCCGAAGATTAGCATCCAGGTACAAGCGCGAACGGTCGGCGAAAGGGACAGTGAGAACACACAGCCGTGAACTCACTGGAGATGAAAAGAGTCGCCAGCTAGGCATTTTTATCCCGGAGGAAAGGCAATGCTGCATAAGCCTAGAAAGAGATGGATAAGACGGTTTGCGAACCAGAGAGACTGAGAAAGGGGGTTGGTTACAACCTGGGAAGGTATTAGCACCCAGATTGTCCGTCGTACTCGACGGGATCCACGCTTAAAGATTTGTGTTATAAAGGGGCAGTGTCAGTGCAATTTGTGTATAAAAGAGCTGGAAAAGGATGTACAGGTGTCAGTGTAAAAGGAATGTGAAGTGTAATATATACAGGGTCAGTGTGAGAACAAGAATGAAGTGCTCAAGAATATGAGGCTAAGAGAATAAAGCTGGAAAGAGGGGGGATATACAGAGACTTTTGTTCGATAACTGTTAAGTTATGCCTACGTATCCTCTCGTGCAATGAGGAAGTCAGAACACCGTAGTTCGACCCAAAGAGACTGAAAGGTGAATTGACTTGTGAACTGCTTGCTTGTCTATGCTCAAGTGTATGATCTGTCTGGCACAGATGCAAACTGTCTTGCATTAGACGGAAGAAGCAAGTTCTCGATTGTGAGTGAAGGTGATGAGAAAAGAATCCCGGAGGAGACGATTATTGTTTGTTTTTGAGTTTTCAGTCTTTTATTGCTTTTGAAGGTTTGTCATAAGATAATGAGCTTAAGCCTAAACCAATGGGTTAGTAAACTCATCACATCTTCCCTCTGATTAGGGGTAATGAGAATACCTTAAGTGTGAAGTCAGATTCTCACACTTAATCACCTTTGGCATAGGATTAAAATCATTAACCTATTTGTGATTATTTAGATGTTTTTGGTGCTTTTGTTTAGTGTTAAGTAATGAGGTTAAGCCATAATCAGGGATTAAACAGACTCATTACACCATCTTAATAGAAGGATAATAGATGAGAATGTTCAAGCTGAGGAAAGCTCCTCAACTTAATCCATGATTAGGGATTAAACCCATGACAAAACAAGCCTTTGATTAAGTGGATTTTATTTAATGGTATGATGATGAAGTGATTTTTATGATTTGTAAGACAACTTGAGGGGGACTTGTCCATTAACACTAGGGTTAGTCCTTCTTAACCACTTAAGGAAGAATTAGAACCCTAATGCAAGGCCCAAGTTACAAGTGTGATGTCTTGATGATTATTAGGTGGATTAATTGAAGGAGTTAAACACATTAAGGGTTTAACACTTAGGATTAAAGTTATACACTCCATCCCAATAGAAGGATGCAGGCATAAGCTTAATCTCAAAGTCTTAGAGCCTTTAGGGTTTAATCCCTGATTATGAGGTGAGAAGAGAAGACTCAAAGAGAGACACAAAGGTAAAAACTATGAAGGGGGACTAATCAAAACCCTAATTCATTGTCATGCTTGGTTGATCCTAAGGTTTGTGAGGTTTGCAAGAACAATCTTCAGAGGAGCCACCAGGAAGCAGATGAATAAGATCAAGAGAAGCAAAGTGACTTGCTTCATTCAAGAAGTCAAGTCACTTGAAGAAAGAAAGTGGGAGGAAGAAGAATGAGCAAGCTCAAACTCAAACACAAATAGAAATGCAGCAATGGATGCAAGAGAGATGAAAAGAAAAGTTATGAGAAGTGAAGGCAAATTCACTTCCCAAGTTACTTACCACCTGAAATGTTAGAAAGAAATTCAATGCAATGCAAGATGAGATGAAATGGTATGATGATAAGCAAAACCAGAAGCATGTTGATGATGATTATGATGTTATGAGGTGCTGCAAACATGAGGCAAGACATGGAGATGTTCATACAAGATCATGAATGCAAATGATGCAAGCTAAAGAGCATGAACAAGCATGGAAAGTTATGAAGCATACAAGACAAATGACATGGCAAATATGCAATGCAATGATCAAACATGCTTTCTATATGTCTTAAGATGTCAAATGAATCACAAGAATGCACAAAATGCAAAGATAAGTCATGTTATGCAAGAGTATGCAAGGAGGATGCAAGAGAAGTCCCAAATTAGGGTTCATGGATCAAACATCAAACAAAAAACCAAAACAGAAACAAAACCCTAAGATAAAAAATGGAAAATGGCACTCAAAGAAACCCTAACCCTATGCTAAACCACTGCCCAAAGGGGAGCTCTCAACTCTCAACCAAACTCAAGTTATGAATTTTGCAAGTTATTTAGGGTTCTTAACAAAAGAAATGCCAAACAAATTGAAAAATGCAAGATCAAATCATGACCATTTTACCCTAGAAACTACATGCTAAACATAACACAATGCAAGAAGAATCAATGTCTCAACCTTCTCCAATTGGCAGAAATGAATTTTTGAATTTATGATCAAAATAATGCACAAAATATGATTTAATTCAATGAAAAATTCTTAAAATGCATCAAGATCAAAAAAGAAATTTGGTTTGAAGGTTGGACAATGTTTCTAAATGTCTTAGAACATTTCATGAATTTTTTTGTAATTTTTAAATACCTAAAAGTATTTTTAATTAATTAATTCCCATTAATCAATTAAAAATAATCTTTTAAATATTTAAAAATACCTTTTTAATGATGAAAAATAAAATAAAAATATTTTTGGGTCTTAAAAATTAATAAAACTTTAAAGAAAAAGTTTCATAATTTTTAAGACATTTTTGCTATTTTAAAATAAATATGCAAGTTAATTGAAATAAAAATGAATTAAAATCAAATAAAATAGGAAGTAATCAGGATGGATGGATGAGATTGATTCTGAGTTTAAATTGGTTGACTGCGCGCGTCATCCAAGGGTCCAGGTTGACTCTGATTAAATTATTCAGATTATGGATTAATTAAGTTAACACGTGGATTAGGGCATAATCAAAGAGATCCAGGCCACTCACTAGCGCGCGGGAAGCAGCATCCAAGGGCCCAAATTTAAAGTTCACTAATTAATGACCATTAGCCCTAATCACTTTCAGGCTGCCGGAGAAGACTTCCGGTCGTCTTCTCCGGCCAGCTCTCTCCCTGAGAAACTTCAAACTCCCTAAAAACGTATCAAAAATGAAATCTAAAAACTGGGAAATGTTCCTCACATCCTCACGAATCAAACCCCTATCCTAAAACACATTTATTCTTCCTACACAAACTGAATCGAAGAGAACAAGTTCTAGGGCACGCAGGTTTCAGAAACGAATTAAACTCTCAAATCAAAGCCATTTTCAAAACCAAGAACATCAGGATAATCAGTGAATCACATAGAACAAGTTTGTAACAAGAAAAATGATTTCTGGAAAAATTAATTTCGAGCTACCTGAGATTTGGAGCTTTCAGTTTAAGGACTTTCTGGCCACTTCCTTCAGTGCAAACTGCTCCAATTGGTCCCCAGAAGATGTTTGAATGCTCAAAAGAAGTTTATGCTGGCTGGATAATGAGATTCGAAAGCTCCTGCTCAAGCTTGGTCAGAAATGACAATGGAGTTTCTGGAGGTTTCAGGCCATGGTGAGGGGTTATTTATGATCCTGAGGATGAATGGAGAAGGTCTGGAGTGTTTGTTTGTGTGTTTGTGGTTTGTGGAAGGAGATTCGATTGAAACTGCAAAATGTGGTGAGAGATGGCAGTGGGATGTTCTGGCTGTTTCAGGCTTGTGCTTTGGGTGGTTTGAGGTCTATGGAGCAAGGTGAGATGATTGGTGAAGTTGGCTTGAGTGTTTAGTGGCTGTGGAGAGGAAATCTAAGCAAGTTGCAAGATGGTGAGTTTTTGTGTATGTTGTGAATGAATGAGTTTCAGCCTTGCCTTGTACATGAAATGGCTTGCAAAATGATAATGTATTTTAATCCTATAGGTCAGATGATGTGACCTGGCCTATAGTGATTGGTAAGTTTGCTTTTGCAAAAAGTCAAGTTTTTGTGTAAGGCAAGCATGGCTCATGATCTAGGCCAGTACATGGCATGGGCTGCGCAGCAAAGGGTGAGGTGAGAGGCTAGCCAAAGTCAGCATCCAATGTCATAGTTTGTAGGAAGTGAAATGAGTGGTTTTGCAACTTGTTGCTTTATGGTTCCCATGAAAGAAAATCTTGTTACATGAACCAAAACATGAAGGAAACTTGGTCCAATTCTGATTTTTTAGGCTCATAGAATGTTTATGTAATGGTTTGAAATGAATTAGAAGTCACATAATGCATTGGTTCATGACTTTGCAAAATTTCCATTTGAAGCATGTCTTGAAAATCAATGATTTTTGCCAACTTTGCATTGTCATAACTTTTGATCCAAGAAGAGTTTGATCATGTTCTTGTACTTTTTGAAAAGGGAAAGATGAGATCTACAACTTTCATGACCAAAGTTTTTCCATTTGAAGCATTTTTGGATCAAGAATCAAGGCTTGAAAAATGACCTAAAATGATGCATTCTTGAAAAGTCAACCATGCCCAAAAAGTCAACATTTGCAAAAACCCTAAATTCTTGATTTCTATGAACTTCAACCTTCTTCCATGATCAAATAAAGATCATATACACTCAAAATGATGAAGATCACCCATTGGTTGGGTCATTGGGGGCCTCGGATGCCCTGATTTTGCACTGACTTATCTGAAAAGTCAACCCTTGATCAGATGACTTCCCCATGGAATTTCTTCATGAAAATTGATGTGCATACTCCCTTTACCATATAGAGACCAATGGAAACAAGAATGACCAAAAAAATTGGAGTTATGGCCTCTGAAACCAAAACCCTAATTTTCAGTCAACTGTGCAGTTCATCCTGGCTCTGCATCCACTCAAACCCTAGTTCTTGTGATTCCTCTGCAATTTTGACTTTGAGGAGATGAAATATGATATAAGAACACACATGGACCCCTTTAAGTTGATTGGTGGCCTTTGGAATGACTCAAGAAGCTTTGGGATTGCTCAGATCACAAACCCTAGGTGCAGATGCCTTAGAAACTATGCAGTGAAACAAAAGTGAGATATGAGATGATATGTTTGTGTTTATGCATATGAGATGATCACAAGCCATGGTGTGAATGGGTGAGGGCAAATTTGGGGTGTTTACAGTTTGCTTTACCAATTAAAAATAACTTCTAATGACACGTTTAATTTATCCTGGTTCGTTTGAACTCAAACTACGTCCAGTCCACCCGCCAAGGTGATTTTGCCTCTACTGAGGTCTTAATCCACTATTCAATAAGAATACACACAAAGACCTATAGTCAATGTCCTCTTGAGTCTTCTGACTAAACTTAGTCACTCAAGGAATAGAATAACTATTACAAAATATAAAAGATGTAACTTAGGATGCTTCTTAATAAGCACGTATCACTAAGTGAAAGTTACAATAATAAGCACAATATGATTTACTGATTTGCGTGAATAATATGAGATGTGTGTTGCGTTGCTGATTTCTTCAAATGGAGTCCTTTAAATAGTTCTTGAGAAATTAGCCGTTGGAGACATCTTGATTTAAATTAGGATATACTTTAATATCATAAATTCCTTCCATAAGTAGAGATACTTGTCTTTGGTCATTAATTAAAATATCTTTAATTAATGTCTTTAATAAGGATACCAGCATCTTCTAAGCGGAGATCAGAGATAATGAGTAAGAGACGCGCAGCCAATAAATATGTTTATTTAATGATGGATTCTCCTTTGAGAGTATCTTCTATACTGAATCTTCTTAGCTCGTACGGTTTACTTAAATAAGATTGACTTCTACACAAGAGTAAATATATTCATTAGAACTTCTAATATGAAAAGCTTTGTTATCATCAAAACACTTAGAGGATCAGAACCATAATTGTTCTAACAGTAGGCACCCTTAAACTTAAGATTGAGTCTAGTTTAGGTCCAAGTTGCCTTAGAAATTATTTGGTATATGTTTACCTCATTCCTTTTTATTAAATGTACACCACTAACCCTTGTTTTATAGGGAGGTTGAGGTATGTTTCCTTACACCTTATCCTTTTAATTCTTTTATGCATTTCCTTATGCATTTATTTCCTTTACCTTTCATTTTTGTGTTTGGTAGGATTCTCCTTTTTTTCTTCTTTAAAATCAACTTAACTTCGTTAGGAAGTAGGTTGCATTCTATTCCTTTTTTTCCCTTTTGTTAATTAGGATTAGAAACCGCATTAACCATTAGGACCTCCATTTGCATTGAATAAATGACTTAGGGTTGTGTCTTAGTCCCCCTTAGTTTTTGTCCTTTTCCGACTTGAGTCTTCTTCTCTCATCTCCAAACAGAAAATTCAAAAGACATATAATAAAGGATTGAAATAGCCTTTTGTGTATAGCCTTATTCCATGGGGCACTCATATTCATTCCATCTTGGAATAGTGTGAGCTTGTCTAGCAT
Organism: Lathyrus aphaca; assembly: GCA_963966055.1. Taxonomy (NCBI): domain Eukaryota; kingdom Viridiplantae; phylum Streptophyta; class Magnoliopsida; order Fabales; family Fabaceae; genus Lathyrus; species Lathyrus aphaca. Next base: position 64,066,625 of record OZ014520.1, on the reverse strand, counting down.
GACGTACAAGTCTAATCATGAGGCTACTTTCACAAACGATAAACTCCAAAACACTTCTCATAAAAGACAACCAGCAAAGACATCGTGTCTTCTCTTCTCATCTCCTAATATTTATGGATGAATGCAACTTTCCTCGACAGTTCAAACAATGATATGATAAACACCCTCGTGTCAGAGCCGATAACACCTGAGCTAGAGTTATGGCAACTTCATCCTAAAAATAAATAAAAAACACAAAAAAGTTCTCGCCTTAGTTAGGCGAACTACGTCGACTCTGATCCTCATTTTCCTGATGAGGTACGTAGGCAGCAGGGTAAGGCCCGTTCAAGCACATTCTTTATTTTCTCTACATTTTCCCCATTTTTTCTTTTTGTTCTCTTTCAGTTCCTTTCTCATTGCAGTTCCAGTTTCCAGTTAGAAATTCTTATTCAGCAGCATCTTTTTTCTCACCCTTTGAAACAAAACAAACAAGCGTGGATCCCGTCGGGTACGACGGATGATCTGGGGTGCTAATACCTTCCTAGATTGTAACCGACTCTCGAACCCAGATTTTTGGTTCGCATGACCTTGTTCTTTCCTTCTTCCTAGGGTTTGTGCAGCATTACCTTTCTCATTCATTCGGGATAAAAATGCATGGCTGGTGACTCTGCCTTTCCCGCGTCACTTTCGCGTTTGTACTAGGATGAAAATCCCCGGGAGCGACATATCAGTTTGCCAAAAACTTATTAGACTGCAAAGAGGAGCAAGAGCTTCAGGAGGGGTTGAGTTCTGAACTTGACAAGGTCAAGCGCGAACGAGATACCTTGTTGGAGGATAATGCAGAATTGAAGGATCGGGAAGTTGAGCTCACTGAGGCTGTCGCGGAAAATGGGCTTTTCCGCATGAGAATTGAGCAGCTGGAGAGGATGGTCCTCCCCGCTGAAGATGAGACCAAAAAGGAGTTGGCCCTGAGGAAGCGAGTTGACCTGATTGCTCAGATCAGGGGTCTCGAGAAGGATGTGGTGGGAGTCTTCAAAGAGGGTTTTGATAACACCACCGATCAACTCAAGGTTGTCAACCCAGGGCTTGTGACCGAGGGGACGGACTTCCGCTATGCTGTGGTCGGCGGGGAAATAATCTGCCCTTATACTGTTCAAGATTAGGATGAAGAAGGTGACGGAAAGGGGGAGCAAGATGACGAGTAGATCTGGCCGTCACCCTAGCTCTGTACTCTAGCCTACGTGCCATGTTTAGTTTTTTGGATTTTCAGGTCTGTGAGCCATTTTCTTTTGTTTTGGCGGCCTGCGTGCCAAAATTTGCTTTGGGCTCGGCCCTTTCTTTGTACATTGCAACGGCCAGTTATATGGTCGATTTTTAATACATTACTTATTTTGTTAAGTCTATTTAGCTTTGATTTCGTTTAATCTGTTGATTCCATTTTGACTTGTATGATTGTGTGAACCTGTTTGCTCGACCGTTTAGGCTCGTCGGTTTAGGGCACCGGCGAGATGGCGGGTTTTACATCCGCCTAAATTCAGAATGAGGGTTGCGGTCAAGGCCCTAATCCTGTGGCTTGGGAAATCCCATCGCGAGTTGGGTTCCCTGCCGACATGGTACTTCCACGCTGAAGTTCGTTTGAAATGTCCAACGTCGAGGAAGGTTGTGCTCGCCCTTCTGGGTAATTGTCATTCCTTTCATTCAGTGGTGAAGGGTCATGGTCATACCTTCCACGTCTTCGTGAGCTTTTTTAGCTGTAGTATTGTTTAAGTTTTTCAGCATTCCATGGTCGAGCAAGTTCTTCCCCTTGTAAATTCTCGAGGTAATAGGCCCCATTGTCCGTTTTATCTCGGACACGGTATGGACCTTCCTAGTTTGCGGCTAGCTAGCCTTCTCGTGGGTTCTTTTGGTTTCGTCTGAGGAAGAGACTTCCCACTTGGAATTCTCTTTTTATGACTTTCGTGTCGTGGGTAAGGATATTTTTTGTTTGAGTGAAGCTTCTCGTAGGGCTGCCTCAGAACGAATCTCTACAACGAGGTCTAGTTCTGCATGTAGGGCTTCGTCGTTCAACTCCTAGTCGAGGGGTGCTTCTGTCCGCCTTGTAGGTTCTCGTATTTCTACTAGGATTACCGCATCGGTCCCGTAGATTAGTCTGAAAGGAGTCTTCCCGGTTGTAGAATGTAGGCTCGTGCATATGCCCGAAAGACGCTGTGTATCTCCTCGACCCACACTTTCTTAGCTTCACTGAGTTGGGTTTTAATCCTCATAGCATTACTATGTTGGCCTCTTCTGGTTGCTCGTTAGTTTAAGGGTGTTCGGCGGAATTGAAGTGTTGTTTCGTGCCTAAATTGGCAACAAAATCTTGAAACCTTCTGTCCATGAATTGTGTCCTGTTGTCGGTGATGAGGACTTGGGGTATGCCAAATCGGGCCAGAATACTCCGCTTGAAGAAATGGAATATGTTCTGAGCGATGATCTTGGCCAGAGCCTCGGCTTCGATCCATTTTGTAAAGTAATCCACTCCGACGACGAGATATTTATTCTGGTAAGAGCCGATCACAAAGGGCCTAGAATATCCATTCCCCACCAGGTGAACGGCCACGGGGAGGAAAGTGTTTTTAGCTCATTGGGAGGAGTGAGGTGCATGTCCGCGTGTCTTTGGCACGTGTTGCATCTCTTGACATGTTCTTTAGCATCGTGCTGCATCGTTGGCCAGTAGTATCTTGCTCGCAACGCTTTTCGGGCCAATGATCTACCTCCTAGGTGTTGAGCGTTTATCCCCCTGTGGATTTCTCCTAAGATGTCGGGTGTAAACACCCCAAATTTGCCCTCACTAAGTTCACACCATGTCTTGTGATCTTTCATGTTTGCATAAGCATAAGCATACCATCTCATAATGCATTTTTGTTTCTCTGCATAGTTCAAGTTCATCTGCATCTAGGGTTTGTGATCTGAGCAATCCAAGGATCCATCTGAGCCACTCCAAAGGTCTCCAATCATTCCAAGAGGGTCCATGTGTGTTCTATAATCATATTATATCCCTCAAAGATCAAGGAAGTCAAAAAATCACAAGAACTGGCAAAGCATGGAAGCAGAGCTAGGGTTTCACTGCACAGATGACCTGAAATTAGGGTTTTGGTTTCAGAGGCCTTAACTCCAAATTTTTGGGCCATTCTTGTTTCTAATGTTCTCAATATGTTATAAGGATCATATGTACCAAGTTTGATGAAGAAATTCATTGTGGAAGTCATATGTTCACTGGGTAACTTCTTGAGCAAGTTAAGTCAAAATCAGGGCATCTGAGGCCCCCAACAATGGAACCAAAGTGGATTTTTCATCAAATTGAAGTCATATGATCTTTATTTGATCATTGAAGTACTTGGAAGTTCACAAAATTGAAGAAATTTGAGCTAAACCAAAAGTTGCCAAAAATGGAAGTGACTTGTAATGGAAACTTTCCATTTTGGGAAAGTTTTTCAACCTCCTCTTTCTCAACCAAAAAGGCTTCAAATGAAAAATTGTTGGTCATGAAAGTTGTAGATTGGATCATTCCCTTTTCAAAAAGTAAAGGAACAAGTTCTAATTCATTATGGAACTCAAGTTATGGCCTTGCAAAGTTGGCAAAAATCCTATAATTTTCACTTTCACACCAAAGAGGATTTTTTGCAATTTCACATACCAAGCCATTTTGTGACCTCTAATCACTCTCTAAGCATCATACAAACATAATACATTGCATTGTGACCAAAATTGCCCAAGGAATCACAAGTTTCCATGCCTTGCACTTCAAGATTTCTCAAAAGGGGAAAATCACATAACACTTGCAAAACCTATGATATCTTTCCCTCCAAGCCATCCAGCTGCACATCTCAATCCCATGGCTCTCCTTGATCAATGTTGAGCCAGGACATGCCATAGAACAGCTGCTACATGAGCCCATACCTCAAGTACACAATTTGTTGACTTTTTGCAAAAGGACCCATACCAATCAGCTGCAGCCACAACCACTCTCTGGCCAATAAGGTTATGTTATGTGGACCAAAAGCAAGCCAATGCATAACACACACAAGCCAAAAACCTCAGATACACCAAGTTTCACAAAATCACCTCCAAGCTTCAAGCTTTCGAAACACTTTGTCCAGCCACTCAACCTTCAAACAAACTTCACCATTCAACTCACCATCATCATTAGAACACTTCCCAACCATTGCCAAGCCCTAAAAGCCAGCCAAACACAAACACGATTTTGGACCAGCTGTGTTGCAACCTCTCAATCCAGCCATTTTAAACTCATTCCAAGCATTGCAACACCATCAGGGGGCCAAGTGAAGTGGATTTGCACAAGAGAAGAGGTCTGAAAGCTCCAAAAGTGAAAGCTCCAGCTCAAGTATCCATCTTCAAACTTTTTTCCAGAAGCATGATTTTAAGTTTCTAAATTGTTCTACATGTTATGCTGATCACCATGATATAATTTGTTTCGAAAATGAGTTGAAAATAAGCTTGTATTTAACTTCTGAAACTTTGCCCGTGAAACATGTTCTTGTTTGATTTTCATGATTGATGCAAAATAAATTAGTTTTGAGGGTGGATTCGTGTTTAGGGTGAGTTGGGGATTTGATCTGGAGCTTTAGAGCTCCTGAAATGACCTAGGGAGAGAGTTTGGAAAACTACCCTGCTGGAGAAGACGACCGGAACACTGTTCCGGCCGTCTGAGTTGGATTAGGGCTAATCTCAGGTGATTAGTTGAGTTTGAATCTGGAGCGTAGGATTTAGGTTTCGCGCGTGTGTGGAGGGCCAGGATGTTTTCACTTAACCCTAATCATTTTAATTTAATTAATTAATTAGATTTAGATTACTTCCCTTTATTTTAATTTTTTATTTCATTTAAATCCTATTTTATTTACCATTTTATTTAAAATACTTAGAAAAATCATAAAAGTATTTCCTTCTGTATTTTAATTTCAAATATTATTCTTCACCCAAAAAAAATTTTATTTTTATTTTTTGCATTTTAAAATCATTTTAAAAATATTTAAATGTTTATTTTAATTAATTAATGGAAATTAATTAATTAAAATACCATTTAGGTTTCTAAAAATCACAAAAAAATTCACTTTGCATCATAGGACATTTAGAAACATTGTCAAACCATTCATACAAATTTATTTTTGGTTTTGATCCAATTTTGACATTTTTCTTGAATTTAGGGTTCATAAAATTCCCTTTTTAGAACCCTAACTTTGAAAATTCTTTTCTGCCTAACCATGAAGGGTTTGACAATGATTCTTTTTGTGTTGTTTTCCATATAGAATGTAGTTTCTAGGACATTTTTGTCATGAATTTATCTTGCATTTTCCATTTGATTTGCATTTTCCCTCTTAAGGTACCCAAAAACCCTAGTTAACTTAGAAAAATCATAACTTCCTTTAGGTTAAGAGTTATTCCTTCTCCTTTGGGGTGTGATATCATATGGGGTTAGGGTTCCTTTGAGTTCATTTGCAAATTTTTATCATGTGAATTGTTTCTGTTTTGGTCATTTGCATCTCATCCTTTCATGTAACCCTAATTTTGCATCCATACTTGCATCTTACATTGCATTGCATGAACATGTGAACTTGTCATGAAATTCTAAGCATTTGTATGCCATCTTAGACATCTTAAGACATTTCTTGAACATTGCTTGGTCATTTCTTCATACATTTGCTATGCTTTGCATCCATTTCATTTCATAAACATACATGTGTTTTCATACTTCAAAGCATGCCTCATTTGCATCCAATCTCTCTTATGAACATTCATAACACTTGGTATGCCTTTGCATTATTTCATAGCATCATTTGCATCATGTGTTTGCTTCTGGTTTTGGTTTTTACCTTTGCATATTCTTCATTTCATTTCTTTTCTTCCCTTATGCTAACATTTTCAGGTGGTAAGTTAACTTAGGAAGTGAATTTGCCTTCACTTCTCATTTCTCTTCATCTTATTCATATGCATACTTGCTGCATTTTCATTTGTCTTAGAGTGAGCTTGCTCATTCATGTTCATCTCTCACTTTCTTTCTCTAAGTTACTTATCTTCTTCAATGAAGTAACTAACTTATTCTTTTGCTTCTCCTCCTTTCATTTGCTTCTTCCATTGGTGGCTTCTCTGAAGATCTTTCTCAAGCCTTACAAACCATAGGAACATCCAAGCATGACAATAATTAGGGTTGTGATTATTCCCCCTTTAGCTTTTACCTTTGTGTCTTCTTTGTGTCTCTCTTCTCACCTCATCATTAGAGACTAAACCTTTAAGGTTTTAAGACTTTGTAATTAGGGTTATGCCTGCATCCTTCTCTTAATATGGAGTGTATAACTTTAATCCTAAGTGTTAAACCCTTAATTTCTTTAAACCTCTTAATCAATCCATCTTAATAATCACCAAGACATTAACTTTTAACTTGGGCCTTACATTAGGGTTCTAATTCTTCCATTATTGGTTAAGAAGGACTAACCCTAGTGTTTAATGGACAAGTCCCCCTCAAGTTGTCTTACAAACTTAAAATTCACTTATTAATCTCATCTCTAATTAAAATCCATGTAATAAAGGTTTGTTTTTTCATGAGGTTAATCCCTAATCATGGATTAAGTTGAGGTATCTTCCTCAGCTTAAGTGTGCTCATCTATTATCCTTCTATTAGGATGGTGTAATGGGTTCACTAATCCTTGATTATGGCTTAAACTTATTACTTAACACTAAACAAAAAATTCAAAAACATCTAAATAATAACAAGTAGGTTAATGATCTTAATCCTACATCATCATGGTAATTAAGTTGAGATGTTTATCTCATACTTAAGGTATTCTCATTATCCCTAATCAAAGGGTGGATATGATGAGTTTACTAACCCTTGGTTTAGGCTTAAGCTCATTAACTTATGGCAAACACAAAAACAATAAAATATTGAAAACACAAAAACAAACAATAATCTTCTCCTCCGGGATTCTTTTCTCATCATCTTCACTCACAAACGAGAACTTGCTTCTTCCGTCTAATGCAAGACAGTTAGCACTTGAGCCAGACAAGTCATACACTTGAGCATAGATAAGCAAGCAGTTCACTAGTCAATTTATCTTTCAGTCTCTTTGAGTCGAACTACGGTGTTCTGACTTCCTCATTGCACGAGAGGATACGTAGGCATAACTTAACTGTTATCGAACAAAAGTCTCTGTGTCTTCCCCCTCTTTCAGCATTCTTTTTAAGCCTCATTCCTGAGCACCTCACTTCATTTTCTTGCACTGACACTTGTATATTCTTTTCCAGCTTTTTCACACAGATAGCACAGACACTACCCCTTTAAACACAAACTTTCAAGCGTGGATCCCGTCGAGTACGACGGACAATCTGGGTGCTAATACCTTCCCAGGTTGTAACCAACCCCCTTTCTCAGTTTCTCTGGTTCGCAACCGTCTTATCCATCCTTTTTCTAGGTTTATGCAGCATTACCTTTCCTTCGGGATAAAAATGCCTAGATGGCGACTCTTTTCTGTTCACCTTCATTTCTCCTTTCACCGATCGTTCGCGCTTGTATCGGGATGCAAATCTTTGGGAGCGACAGCTTGGCGACTCTGCTGGGGACCCTTATATTGCAACCAGGGCTTCTGGTTCTTTTTGTGGGTTCCTCCTAGCGCTCGATTGATTTGTGTTTACGGGGGTGTTATGTGCTACTTGTGCCTATTTATTTGCTTTATTTATTGTTTTTTGTACAGCTTTATTTATTGCTTTCATTTACAGTTTTATGCATTTCATACTGTCATTATCATGTGCTGGATATGTGCTTTCCTTGGTGGGTGGGGTTCATTGAGCGATTAAGGTCCTATACCTGGGACCTGAGTGACACATAGGCTAGAGTGGCTTCATATTCTTTCCCATTCCATTTCGGTCTGGTGCGGGAATATGAAACACAGTTCAGACATGGGTCTCTTCTTGAGAACTCTGTGCTACAGATTTCCTGTAGTACTAGGGCTATCTGGGAAGCCTGCTAAGTCTGGATGACCTTTTTATGACCTTCAGCATCTGAGGTGAATTAGAGGAGGATCTATTATGGTTATTGTAAACATTGTACCTTCGGGTTAGAAGTGTTTACACTTCTCATAACTGATCCAAGTCTGAGGATCCTTGTTCTAGAACATTACATGTGAGGGGGTTGGGATGTTTACAGGTTTGCAGGAACCCTTGGCCTCATCATACCTTGTTACTAGATTTGTTAAGGTTGTATTATTTGGACAGTTCTTGTGATTACCCTGGACTTATGACTCTTTATTTGAGTCCCCCACCTGGTTACTGGATTTCTAAGCCTCCATCCGGACTTATGAACATACATGGACTTTTACCAAGGCAGATAAACAGATTCAGCACTTGATCACAAACCCTTTGCATATCATTTTGCATACATCATTTTTGCATCATTTAACATTTGCTTATTTGTTTTACAGGGTATCCACCATATTGTCTTTGGTTTGGTTTTAACCCCTTCTGCTGCTCAGACTTCTTCAGTTATCTTCTCAAGCATCTTCATCAGTGTTTCTTCTCCAGCACTTTCATCAGCTTGTCTTCATCAGAGACCTTGCTTCATAATCTTCCTCAGTGACCCTCATCAGCAGTCACCCTTAGTTTTCTTCACCAGCATCCATCATCAGCATGGACACTTCCAGGAAGAGCAACATCACATACCACTTCTTTGAGCCCACCCTGACTGGCATCAGGCAGATCCAGACTCTCATTACTCCTGACCATGTCCCACTATTCAGAGAGCATTATAGAGGCATATTGGAAATGGTCATGGATCTAGATGCATCTCAGAGGAGCATGATCCATACTTGATTGCAGTTTTATGATCCTCCACTCAGATGTTTCACATTTCCTGATTTCCAGTTGGGACCTCTGTTAGAAGAATTTTCCATGTTGTTAGTAGTTCCTATCAGGAGAGGGATTCCTTTCAACCCTGAGATGGTTTCTCCCAGAAATGAAGACATAGCCAGGGCATTCCATTTGGAGTCTGCCCTCATTGATCAGAACATGACAACCAAGGCTGGGGTTCCAGGTTGTCGTTCCCATCAGATGACGCAGGGCCAAGAGGGGTACAGACGCGAACGGTCGGCGAAAGAGAAAGGAATGAATAGAGTCGCCAGCTAGGCATTTTTATCCCGAAGGAAAGGTAATGCTGCATAAACCTAGAAAGATATGGATAAGACGGTTGCGAACCATAGAGACTGAGAAAGGGGGTTGGTTACAAACTGGGAAGGTATTAGCACCCAGATTGTCCGTCATACTCGACGGGATCCACGCTTAAAAGATTTATGTTTAAGAGGGGTAGTGTCAGTGCAATTTGTGTATCAAAACTGGAAAGAAAGCAAGTGTCAGTGCTAAAAGAAAGTGAAGTGTATAAGAGAAGTGTCAGTGTAAGAACAAGAATGAAATGCTCAAGATAATGAGGCTAAAAGAATAATGCTGGAAGGAGGGGGAATATACAGAGACTTTTGTTCGATAACCGTTAAGTTATGCCTACGTATCCTCTCGTGTAATGAGGAAGTCAGAACACCGTAGTTCGACTCAAAGAGACTGAAATGTAAATTGATTTGTGAACTGCTTGCTTGTCTATGCTCAAGTGTATGACCTGTCTGGCTCAGGTGCAAACTGTCTTGCATTAGACGAAAGAAGCGAGTTCTCGTTTGTGAGTGAATGAGATGAGAAAAGAATCCCGAAGGAGACGATTATTGTTTGTTTTTGTGCTTTCAATCTTTTATTGCTTTTTGATGTTTGTCATAAGAAAATGGGCTTAAGCCTAAACCAAGGGTTAGTAAACTCATCACATCCTCCCTCTGATTAGGGGTAATGAGAATACCTTAAGTACGAAGTAAGCACCTCACACTTAATCACCATGATGTAGGATTAAGATCATTAACCTACTTGTGATTATTTAGTTGTTTTTGTTGTTTTTGTTTAGTGTTAAGTAATGAGTTAAAGCCATAATCAGGGATTTAATGGACTCATTACACCATCCTAATAGAAGGATAATAGATGAGAACATTTAAGCTCAGGAAGGCTCCTCAACTTAATCCATGATTAGGGATTAACCTCATGACAAAACAAAGCCTTTATTAAATGGATTTTAGCTGATGATAAGATTAAGAAGTGGATTTTAGGGTTTGTAAGACAACTTGAGGGGGACTTGTCCATTAACACTAGGGTTAGTCCTTCTTAACCAATTAAGGAAGAATTAGAACCCTAATGCAAGGCCCAAGTTACAAGCTTGATGTCTTGATGATTATTAAGTGAATTGATTAGAGGATTTAAACAACATTAAGGGTTTAACACTTAGGATTAAAGTTATACACTCCATCCTAATAGAAGGATGCAGGCATAAGCTTAATCACAAAGCCTTAAAGATGACACAAAGGTAAAATTAAATGGGGGACTAATCAAACCCTAATTGTTAGCATGCTTGGGTATTCCTAGGGTTTATGAGGCTTGCAAAAGATCCTCAAGGAAAAGCCACCAAGGAAGAAACAGATGAAAGGAGGAAGAAGCAGAGATAAGCAAGACAACTTGTTTCACTTAAGAAGACAAGTTGCTTGAAGGAAGAAAGTGGGAGAGAACATAAATGAGAAAGCTCACTCTAATACACATACAAAATGCAGCAAAGAAGGTATAAAAGAGATGAAAAGAGATTGTGAGAAGTGAAGGCAAATTCACTTCTCAAACAACTTACCACCTGAAAAGTTAGCAAAGAAAAGGAAATGAAATGAAAATTCAAAGGATGCAAACCAAAACCAGGAGCATAAACATGATGTTAATGATGCTAAGAGATGATTCAAACACAAGACAAGAGATGAGAATGATCATACAAGCATAAGGATGTTAATGCAACATGTTTTGGACCATGAAAGTTTATGAAATGATATGAATGCACAAGATGGCAAATGAAAGATGCAATGATCAAACATGATTCTAATATGTCCTAAGATGTCTTATATGTCCTAAGGATGCACAAAATGTCATGGCAAGTTCTTGAATGCAAGCAAATGAAAGATGGATGCAAAGGAAGGCAAGAATTAGGGTTTATGAACAACATGCATCACAAAAATTCAAAACCAGAAGCAAATGACATGATCAAAAATTGAAAATGGGATCAAAGGAACCCTAACCCTACGCAAGTTCACTTCCCAAAGGAGGGGACCTAACTCTTAACCTAATGGGAGTTGTGAATTTCCTAAATCAACTAGGGTTTCAAGGTACCTCAAAAGGATAAAATGCTCATTATATTGAAAATGGAAGATAAATTCAAACCAATTTTACCCTAGAAACTACATGCTATGAAGGATGCAATGCTAGAAGAACCATCATCAAACTCCTCATGGTTTGGCAGAATGAATTTTTCTAAGTTTGAACAAAGATATTGCCTTTAAATGAATTTAATTTCAATGAAAAAGGTCAAAATAGTTCAAAAACCAAAAAGAAATTTGTTTTGAGAGTTTGATAATGTTTCTAAATGTTTAAAAATGCAATGTGAATTTTTTTGTGATTTTTAAATACCTAAATGCATTTTTAATTAATTAATTTCCATTAACTAATTAAAAATAAACATTTAAATGATTTAAAAATGATTTTTAGTGCAAAAAATAAAATAAAAAATATTTTTGGGTTCTGAAAATTAATGAAATGTTTGACAAAAAATTTCAGAATTTTTAAATATGTTTTACTATTTTTAAAAATTCATGTAAATAAAATGCAAATAAAAATGAAATAAAACTAATTAAAATGGAAAGTAAGCCAAAGGGAAGGTCAGGATTTGATCTGGGCCTGGGGTTGTTGACTTGGCGCCACATCCAAGGGCCCAAGTTCAAACCTGACTAAACTTTATTTAATAATTAATTAATCCTAGGTTTAGTTAATAAATGACTGATTAGGGCTTAATGAGCCATCTGGACCATCCACACACGCGCGGGAAAGCCCGATCAAGGGTTGTGGTTCAAACTAGCTAATTAAATGCAATTAGGGCTAAACAAATTCAGGCGACCGGAACAGTACTCCGGTCGTCTTCTCCGACGACACAAAACCCTAACTTCCTCTACAGGTTACCAAACTTCAAATTCCTTCCACCAAAATGATCATCTCATCAATCTAAACCTAAACCCTCATCTCAAATTCATTTATTTTCTCTCACAAGCCTGAATCGAAGCAAAATATAAAACACGGGAAAATGTTCAGAGATGTCATACATGCTGGTTTCTTCACCATTTTCAAAAATAGATACATATTCATGATCAGGAGAACATATAGCATCATAAAAGAACTCAAAAATTAACTTCTGGGAAAAATGTTCTTCATGTTACCTGAGATGAAGCCTCTCTGTTTTTGAGCTTTCTGAACTTTTCTTTTGTGCAAACCTGCTTCCCTGAACCTCCTGATGATGGAATGAAGCTTAGAAAACTTTGAGAGTGGCTGGTTATGGCTGTTTTGTTCTGGTGTAGCAGAAATGAAGGTCCTTATGTGTGATGTTTCAAGCTGTTTCCGGGGGTGGTTTTTGTTCTAAGGATAATTTGTGACTTGTTGGTGAAAGAAAAAGTGAAGTTTGATGGCTATGTGAATAGATTCGAAGAGGAGAAGTTTTGGACAGATTTTGTGCAAGTTGGATTGTGTCTTGTTTCAATGCCAAAATGAGTTGCTATATCACTCCTATAATGTTTGAGTAGGCTGTGGAGCAGGTTGGTAGAGGTTGCTGATCACTATTCCAAGAGTATGGGAGAAATTGCAAAAAGTCAAGGTTTGGTGTACTTGAGGCATGGGTTGTGGCAGAGATGGTTTCTTGGCTTGTACTGCATCAGCTGAGTTCAAGGATGACTCTTGGATCAGTTGTGGTGAGCTGTATGGCTTGGATCATAAGTTTGAAGTGATTTTGCATTTTGGCAACTTGTCACATTTTGTGATTTTTGATCATGAACATGTGATATCCCTTGCTGAATTTTTGGTGTGAGATGTCTCATGAGGTTATGGTAATGTCTTGAGACCAACTAGAGATCATACAAACCTTTGGGAATCATTTTGCAAGAAATCCCCCTTTTGCACTTTTATGGAAAATGGCTTATGGTTACTTGAAATTTTAGACATGAAAATGGGAAATTTCTTGGGCCAAACTGAATTTTAGGTCATGCATTGTGTTTGTATGATGATTAGAGGCCACTTTGAAGTTACATTTTGCCTTGGTATGAGGTTTTGCAACTTTTCCCTTTTGTGCAAAAGTGAAAATTCAATGATTTTATCCAACTTTGACAAGCCATAACTTTTGATCCATAATGAATTAGAATGAGTTCTTGTACTTTTTGAAAATGGGAGAATCCATTCTACAACTTTTATTGCCAAAGTTTTCTCATTTGAGGCATTTTTGAATCAAAAAGAGGAGGTTGAAAAAAATTTCCCAAAATAGCAAGTTTACATTATAAGTCACTTTCCCAAAAAGGCAACTTTGCAAATGGCTTGAAATTCTTCAATTTTGTGAACTTCTAACATCTTCTATGATCAAATAAAGATCATAAACATTCAAAATGATGGAGAACACCCTTTGGTTGGGTCATTGGGGGCCTCAGATGCCCTGATTTTGCACTGACTTGCTCAAGAAGTCATCTCTTGATCAGATGCCTTCCCCATTGAATTTCTTCATGAAAATTGATATGCATGATCCTCATAACATATAAAGACCAATAGAAACAAGAATGACCAAAAAAATTGGAGTTATGGCCTCTGAAACCAAAACCCTAATTTTAGGTCATCTGTGCAGTTAAACCTGGCTCTGCTTCTATGCTTTCTCAGTCCTTGTGATTCTTTGACTTCTTTGATCTTGTGAGGAAATAATATGATGTTTGAACATGCATGGACCCTCTTGAGGTGATTGAAAACCTTTGAAGTGGCCCAAATGGCTCAAGGATGGCTCTGATCACAAACCCTAGATGCTGATGGCTTTAAATCAATGCAGTGAATCAAAAAGGTAATATGAGACGCTATGATTGAATTTATGCACATGAAAAGATCACAAGCCATGGTGTGAATGGGTGAGGGCAAATTTGGGGTGTTTATAGCTGCCCCTATTCAAGCATGAGTTAGCTGTGCAGGATGTAAGCAACGGCTTAACAGGCGAACAAGATAACTTGTGGTTGAATACGAAAGACAATCCAAAATTTGCACTCACATAATGAAGAAGAAAAGGGATATAGATTGTAAAAGAAAATAAAGTATATTTATAAAGTGAGGGCGACGGAGGACGACCGTCGAGCGGAGGATGACTGCTAGGGATAAAGCAATGGCGGGGACGGCCGACAAGCTAGGGATGCAGGAGATTATGACGGGGATGACCATCAAGTAATATTACAAGATTCTCTGGGGATTAAAGGTAAATGATGGGGACGACCATCGGGTTGAAGAAATAAATGACGAAGAACGGTCGTCAAAGGTGAAGGACGATCACCTAGCAGGGGACGGCTGCTCTGTTGGGATAAGATGAGGGACGGTCATCTAAGGTGAAGGACGATCACCTGGCAGGGTGCGACTGCCGAAAGTATCACGACATAAGACGAATGTCGGATAGAAAAGGTAGACGATGGGGACGACCATCGGACAAGCATGACGAAGGAGGATCATTAAGAGGTGAAGGACGATCACCTAGCAGGGTACGACTGCTCTCAGGATTTATCATGACATAGGACGAATGTCAGATAACAGAATCAACGATGGGGACGGCCATCGGATAAAATGATGAAGGACGATCATCAAGAGGTGAAGGACGATTACCTAGCAGGGGACGGCTGCTAAAAATATCACGATATGGGACGAATTTCGGATAAGATGGGGTTCTAATGAAAGAGACTCCACTGGGGATGATGAAGGACGATCATCAAGAAGGTGAAGGACGATCACCTGGCAGGGTTCGGCTGCCGGAAATATCATGACATAGGACGAATGTCAGGTAGAAATTTTGTCAAGATTTGCTGGGAATTCTTCTGGGGAATGGTAGACACAAACGAGTGTCTAATTTCAAGAAAACAAAGGTATAAGTGTCTGACACGGTGTATCGATCAAAGATGCGGACGAGCATCCTTAAGACTATGATACAGACGGGTATCAGTAGAAACAAACGCTTGACGCATGTTCAGAGATGATGATACGGACGAGTATCAACTAGTTAACAGAGAACACGGACGAGTGTCAATTCTGAGAGGATTTAAGTGATGTATACAAGATACGGGCGAGTATCTGCGTGAGTAAAAAAAAAGTGATGAGTGAGACATAGACGAGTGTTTAACTTGCTGGGGAGAGCATGACACGGACGGGTGTCGAGGAGTTGTATATATATGTATCTGTGTAGTGAGTGCAAAGGGGATGCTTTGGCTATCTACTGGGGATATGACACAGACGAGTGTCAAAAGGAGTGTGTTCCTGTATTTGTGAGTGTAACGCTTTGGCTTTTTTGGTGGGGAATTTTGGGAAATATTCTGTATATTGTTGATGGACGGTCAGTTTTTTACAAGTGTTCAGTTCGACACATGGCTTATGATTATGCAATATGTTTGATTTTTGCCGTAATGCTCCGTTTTAGACAGAATGCTACGCTCTGTGGGGAAAATATGATGCGAATGCTATGATTATGCAAAGATACCGATCCGGGATTCGGATCCCATTGCTGTGGAGATCTCTGGCTGATCTATTTGAAGTGGATTTCTCAGCTGGGGATAAGATCATTGGTAGATCTGACATATATGACTCTGCTTGGGGAAATAGATCACGGATAGATCTTTCTTAGTAATGAGGGACCCAGCTGGGGTTTGTAGAAGCTTTCGTCACTCTGTTGTGAGATCTTCAGGCATTGCTTTTCTGGATAAAGGCTGAAACTCTGTGGGGAGCTAGTTCCCTTGTCTAACACTTGGCTGGGGAAGAAGAAAAATCACTAAAAGATCTTCCTAGAGATTTCTGTGGGGATCCTGCTGAGGATGATACTTGACAACTCAGTTGTGGATATGGGCACCTTCTGGTACTGCTTTGGAGAAGCGACACCTAGTAATTCTGATGGGGAGAACGCATCTCTGGTGCTGTTTGGAAGGTGTACTGAGGAAATAAGGATTTGGGCAGCCTACTGAGGAGAAGCTTTCATGCCCCATGTTGTGCTTTGAACACCTGCAATCCTGCATGACAAAGAAACGTACAAGTTTCCCGAGGTATCCCTTACTAGATTCCGTCATAGGAGTTTAGACACTCCTGGGAGAAAGTATATTTCCTGTAAGCACGTATTTTTAGAAGGGAAACATTTGTATTTATGCAATCAATATCTCAAGGACATCGGACATTTTCCAAATGAAAATAGAATGTATGAGACGAAACATGACTGAAAATCTGATTTTATTAATTCGTGTGCCCTGAATTGGCAAGGTACAATCAAAGAAACGGATCCCCTGAAATGAGGAGATCGTTACAAATTGAGAAATACAAAGACAGTGGCAATGTTGATGACGCTTCAAGGAGCTTCCCTTTCGCTATGACTCGTATGACATTTGACGTTCTTCTCATCTTGCTTTTGAAGGAGGCTGATTCTGACCGACGCTCGAACCTTTCGGAGCTTGCCAGGTTGTAGGTGATACAGATGAATTCAGAGTGCAGTTGTTCGCTTATTCCCCTATTTTGCATGGATCGCCCTTTCGGGTTTTCGATCCACCGGGATACCCATTTTTGCCTGAGCTGTCCAATGCGGCTTTTCAACTCAGCGGGTGTACATTTTTTATTTTATTTTCCCTTATTTTTGCCCGAGTCTTTTATTCTGTTTTTGACTCGCCGGGATGCCCTATTTTTGCCTGGACTTACATTCTGTTTTTATGTCCAGCGGGTCATTTTTACGCGAAGTATTTTTTAACTGCATCTGAATTCACAGGGGACAGGAAGTCTTCACCATCCATAGTGTAAACACCCCAAATTTGCCCTCACCCATTCACACCATGGCTTGTGATCATCTCATATGCATAAACACAAACATATCATCTCATATCTCACTTTTGTTTCACTGCATAGTTTCTAAGGCATCTGCACCTAGGGTTTGTGATCTGAGCAATCCCCAAAGCATCTTGGGCCACTCCAAAGGCCACCAATCAACTTAAAGGGGTCCATGTGTGTTCTTATATCATATTTCATCTCCTCAAAGTCAAAATTGCAGAGGAATCACAAGAACTAGGGTTTGAGTGGATGCAGAGCCAGGATGAACTGCACAGTTGACTGAAAATTAGGGTTTTGGTTTCAGAGGCCATAACTCCAATTTTTTTGGTCATTCTTGTTTCCATTGGTCTCTATATGGTATAGGGAGTATGCACATCAATTTTCATGAAGAAATTCCATGGGGAAGTCATCTGATCAAGGGTTGACTTTTCAGACAAGTCAGTGCAAAATCAGGGCATCTGAGGCCCCCAATGACCCAACCAATGGGTGATCTTCATCATTTTGAGTGTATATGATCTTTATTTGATCATGGAAGAAGGTTGAAGTTCATAGAAATCAAGAATTTAGGGTTTTTGCAAATGTTGACTTTTTGGGCATAGTTGACTTTTCAAGAATGCATCATTTTAAGTCATTTTTCAAGCCTTGATTCTTGATCCAAAAAGGCTTCAAATGGAAAAAATTTGGTCATGAAAGTTGTAGATCTCATCTTTCCCTTTTCAAAAAGTACAAGAACATGATCAAACTCTTCTTGGATCAAAAGTTATGGCAATGCAAAGTTGGCAAAAATCATTGATTTTCAAGGCATGCTTCAAATGGAAATTTTGCAAAGTCATGAACCAATGCATTATGTGACTTCTAATTCACTTCAAACCAGTATGCAAACATTACATAGACACTAAAAATCAGATTGGGACCCAAGGATCCTTCATGTTTATGGTTTGTGTAGCAAGAATAGTCACATGTGAACCAAAAGCCACAACTTGCAAAAACTCATGATCATTCTTCTTACAACTTGCTGCATTGGTTACTGCACTAAGCTAGCTTCTCACCACACCATGCTGCACCAGAACCATGCCTTGTACTTGCCTAGACCTTGAGCCATGCCTCACTTACACAAAAGGTGGACTTTATGCAAAAGCAAACTTACCTATCACAGCAGGCCATGTCACATCATCCAGCCAATTGGATTAGTTTATACTTTTCATTTGCAAACCATTTCATACATTATGCAAGCCTGAAACATCACACACCATCACATACACAAAACACTCCATTTTGGCATAAGCTTTCGAATCTGCCTCCACAGCTTGAAAACACTAAAACCATCTTCACCATCCAACTCAACACACTTCATAGACCTCAAACCACCAAAGCTCAAGCCTGAAACAAGCCTGACCTGAGCTTCACCATTCTTCACCTTCCAAACCAGTTCTCTTCGAATCTCACTATCCAGCCATCAAACAACTCATCTTTCTTCACCAACAAGTCAAGCATACCACAAGGAGTCAAAACCACCCTTTACTTTGAACTGAAACAGCCTGTACACAAAGCTCATTTCCTGCTACACCAGAACTGGTTCTCACAAATCAGCCATCCACAAGAGCTTTGAAGCCTTCCATTAGCATCAGGGGATACAAGGGAGTCCATTTGCACGCAAGGAAAGCTCTGGAAGCTCAGTTTTGAAGCTTTCCAGCTCAGGTATGATCATGGAAACTTTTCTCTCAAAGCTTGGTTTTTGAGTTATAAATTGGTTAGTCATGTCTTGCTGGTCATGGGGTTGATCTCAGAATCAAAAATGAGTGAAAACTGAGCTTGTATGGTCCCTCTGAATTTTTGCCCGTAAATTTCTTTCCTTTCGATTCCTTGGATTCATGATGCATAAATGTTGTTTGAGCTTGGATTCATGACCTAGGAAGTTAGAGGATCATTTAGGTGTGCTTGATTTGTAGAATAAGTACCTGAATCGTGTTCTAGGGTTTTTGTGCAACCGGAGAAGATGACCGGAGCTTCTCTCCGGTCACCTGAGGGTGATTAACCCTAATCTCAGGTCATTAAGGCAGTTTAAATTCTGAGCGTTGATAGCGTTGAAATGTTTGACTTCCCGCTGGTTTGGATGGCCCAGATCAATCTGCTTAGCCCTAATCTCTCTCATTAGTTTTAATTAATTTTTAATTAGGATAATTAATTCAGATGCAATCCACACCCTTCATTTGCGCGCT
This sequence comes from Lathyrus aphaca, assembly GCA_963966055.1. NCBI lineage: Eukaryota > Viridiplantae > Streptophyta > Magnoliopsida > Fabales > Fabaceae > Lathyrus > Lathyrus aphaca. The sequence goes on along the minus strand of OZ014520.1, from coordinate 64,047,420 downwards.
GGTCAACAAATTTGAACTCAGGCTCCATCCTGGCCATCCATTTGGTTTACTTTCATTTTTATTTGTTTTTAATTCATTTTCTTTTCAATTAACTTGCATAATTATTTTAAAATAGCAAAAAATGCACAAAAATTATGAAACTTTTTCCTCTGAGTTTTATTAATTTTTATGACACAAAAATATTTTTATTTTATTTTTCATCATTAAAAAAGTATTTTTAAACATTTAAAAGATTATTTTTAATTGATTAATGGGAATTAATTAATTAAAAATACTTTCAGGTATTTAAAAATTACAAAAAAATTCATGAAATGTTCTAAGACATTTAGAAACATTGTCCAACCTTCAAACCAAATTTCTTTTTTGATCTTGATGCATTTTAAGAATTTTTCATTGAATTAAATCATTTTTTGTGCATTAATTTGATCCTAAATTCAAAAATTCATTTCTGCCTATTGGAGAAGGTTGAGACATTGGTTCTTCTTGCATTGTCTTATGTTTTGCATGTAGTTTCTAGGATAAAATGGCCATGAATTGTTCTTGCATTTCCAAATTGATTGGTATTTCTTTTGTTAAGAACCCTAAAAAACCCTAATAACTTAGAAAATTCATAACTTGAGTTTGGTTGAGAGTTGAGAGCTCCCCTTTGGGCAGTGGTTCATTATAGGTTTAGGGTTTCCTTGGATGTCATTTTCCATTTTTTATCTTAGGGTTTTGTTTCTGTTTTGGATTTTTGTTTGATGTTTGATCCATGAACCCTAATTTGGGCTTTCTCTTGTATCCTTCTTGCATTTCCTTGCATAACATGACTTGTCTTTGCATTTTGTGCATTCTTGTGATCCATTTGACATCTTAAGACATATAGAAAGCATGTTTGATCATTGCATTACATATTTGCCATGTCATTTGTCTTGTATGATTCATAACTTTCCATGCTTGTTCATGCTCCTTAGCTTGCATCATTTGCATTCATGATCTTGTATGAACATCTCCATGCCTTGCCTCATGTTTGCAGCACCTCATAGCATCATTTTCATCATCAACATGCTTCTGGTTTTGCTTATCATCATGTCATTTCATCTCATCTAGCATTGCATTGCATTTCTTTCTAACATTTCAGGTGGTAAGTAAACTTGAGAAGTGAATTTGCCTTCACTTCTCATACCTTTTCTTTTCATCTCTCTTGCATCCATTGCTGCATTCTTATATGTGTTTGAGATTGAGCTTGCTCATTCTTCTTCCTCCCACTTTCTTTCTTCAAGTGACTTGACTTCTTGAATGAAGCAAGTCACTTTGCTTCTCTTGATCTTGTTCATCTGCTTCCTGGTGGCTCCTCTGAAGATTTGTTCTTGAAAACCTCACAAACCTTAGGATCAACCAAGCATGACAATGAATTAGGGTTTTGATTAGTCCCCCTTCATAGTTTTTACCTTTGTGTCTCTCTTTGAGTCTTCTCTTCTCACCTCATAATCAGGGATTAAACCCTAAAGGCTCTAAGACTTTGAGATTAAGCTTATGCCTGCATCCTTCTATTAGGATGGAGTGTATAACTTTAATCCTAAGTGTTAAACCCTTAATGTGTTTAACTCCTTCAATTAATCCACCTAATAATCATCAAGACATCACACTTGTAACTTGGGCCTTGCATTAGGGTTCTAATTCTTCCTTAAGTGGTTAAGAAGGACTAACCCTAGTGTTAATGGACAAGTCCCCCTCAAGTTGTCTTACAAATCATAAAAATCACTTCATCATCATACCATTAAATAAAACCCACTTAATCAAAGGCTTGTTTTGTCATGAGTTTAATCCCTAATCATGGATTAAGTTGAGGAGTTTTCCTCAGCTTAAACATTCTCATCTATCATCCTTCTTTTAGGATGGTGTAATGAGTCTGTTTAATCCATGATTATGGCTTAACCTCATTACTCAACACTAAACAAAAACACCAAAAACATCTAAATAATCACAAGTAGGTTAATGATCTTAATCCTGCATCAAAGGTGATTAAGTGTGAGAATCTGACTTCACACTTAAAGTATTCTCATTACCCCTAATCAGAGGGAAGATGTGATGAGTTTACTAAATCCATTGGTTTAGGCTTAAGCTCATTAACTTATGACAAATTTTCAAAAGCAATAAAAGACTGAAAACACAAAAACAAACAATAATCGTCTCCTTCGGGATTCTTTTCTCATCACCTTCACTCACAATCAAGAACTTGCTTCTTCCGTCTAATGCAAGACAGTTTGCATCTGAGCCAGACAGGTCATACACTTGAGCATTGACAAGCAAGCAGTTCATCAGTCAATTCACCTTTCAGTCTCTTTGGGTCGAACTACGGTGTTCTGACTTCCTCATTGCACGAGAGGATACGTAGGCATAACTTAACAGTTATCGAACAAAAGTCTCTGTTCATTCCCCCTCCTTCCAGCATTTTTCTTTGAGCCTCATTATCATGAGCATCTTATTCTTGTTCTTACACTGACACTTTCATACTTCACATCACATTTCTTTACACTGACACCTGTACATTCCTTTCCAGCTCTTTTACTCACAGATTACACTGACACTACCCCCTTTAAAACACAAATCTTTTAAGCGTGGATCCCGTCGAGTACGACGGACAATCTGGGTGCTAATACCTTCCCAGGTTGTAACCAACCCCCTTTCTCAGTCTCTCTGGTTCGCAACCGTCTTATCCGTATCTTTCCAGGTCTATGCAGCATTACCTTTCCTCCGGGATAAAAATGCCTAGCTGGCGACTCTATTCATCTCCAGTGAGTTCACGGCTGTGTGTTCTCATTGTCCCTTTCGCCGACCGTTCGCGTCTGTACCTTCATCTGACCCTGTTTCATTTGTCGGGAGCGACAGCTTGGCGACTCTGCTGGGGACCCTTATACTGCAACCAGGGCTTCTGGTTCTTTTTGTGGGTTCCTCCTAGCGCTTGTTTGATTTGTGTTTATTGGGGGTGTTATGTGCTGTCTGTATGTGTATATTTGCTTTATTTATTGCTTTCTGTACAGCTTTATTTATTGCTTTCTTTACTGTTTTTATATCATACTGTCATTGCTGCTGGCTGGATCTGGTTATTTGCCTTGGTGGGTGGGTGATTCATTGAGAGTTAAGGTCCTATACCTGGGACCTGAGTGACACCTAGGCTAGAGTGAATCATATTCTTTCCCATTCCATTTCGGTCTGGTGCGGGAATATGAAACACGGTTCAGATATGGGTTTCTTCTTGAGAACTCTGTGTTGCAGATTTCCTGCAATGCTAGGGCTATCTGGGAAGCCTGCTAAGTCTGGATGACCTTTTAGTATTGACCTTCAGAAACTGAGGTGAATTAGAGGAGGAATTGTTATGGTTATTGTAAACACTGTACCTCCGGGTTAGAAGTGTTTACACTTCTCATAACTGATCCAAGTCTGAGGATCCTTGTTCTAGATCATCACCTGTGAGGGGGTTGGGCTGTTTACAGGTTTGCAGGTACCTTGACCTCAGAATACCCTGTTACTTTGACTTTGTTAAGAATACTCCATGTTGGACAGTTCTTGTGATTCTAAAACCCTGGACATGTGGCTCTTTATTTGAGCCCCCCACCCTGGTTACTGGATTTTTAGACCTCCATCTGGAATTCTTGAACACACATGGACTTATATCAGGGCATTTTGATCAGATCCAGCTCAGTCACAAACCCTTGCATTTCATTTGCATACATACTCATTGCATCATATTAACATTTGCTTATTTGTGTTTCAGGGTATCCATTTTCATCTGGTTTTGGTTTTGACCCCATCTGCATTACTGACCTATCTCCACCAGCACTAGCTTCAGCTTGTCAGCCATATACTTCAAATACTTGCACTAGCCAGCCAGTGGCCCACTCCTCAGCATCTTCATCAGCACCCTACTCAGTCTTCAGCATCATGGCTCCAAAGAAAAGCAACATCACCTATCATTTCTTCCAACCAGACTTATCAGACATCAGGAGGATCCAAACCCTGATCACTCCAGAGCACATACCTTTGTTCAGGGAACATTATGGGGATATACTTGACTTGGTCATGGATCTAGACCCATCTCAGAGGAGCTTGATCCACACCTGCATTCAATTCTATGACCCCCCATTGAGGTGTTTCACCTTTCAAGACTTTCAGTTGGGGCCTCTTTTAGAAGAATACTCATCATTGATTGGTTTGCCTATCAAGAGGGAAATCCCTTTCAACCCTGAAATGGTCTTTCCCAGCAATGGAGAGATAGCAAAAGCTTTGCACCTGGAACCTGCTTTGATTGAGCAACACATGACCTCTAAAGCTGGGATCCCTGGTTTTCATCTGGACTTCCTAATTTCTCAAGCTAGTCTGAAGGCCTCCCTGGGGGAGTGGAGAGCTGTTTGTGCTCTGCTGGCCTTGTGCATATATGGAATTGTGTTGTTTGCAGATGAGCCTCGATTCATCAGCAAGAATGCAATTCATTTGTTCATCCTGAAGAACCCAGTGCCAACTTTGCTAGGAGATCTCTATTACTCAGTACATCAGAAGAATGAGAAGCATAGGGGAAGGCTAGTGAGGTGTTGTGCTCCATTATTCCATGCTTGGCTTCTAAAGCATCTACCCAGGACAGATGCATTTCTCAATCCTCATCAGCAGAGCAACTGGGCTAAGAGGCTCACTACTCTCACTTCAGCAGACATCAGATGGTGCACTCAAAGCACCAAGGGCAGAGATATAATCACAAGCTGTGGACACTTTCCCAATGTACCTTTAATAGGGGTCAAGGGAAGTATCAATTACAACCCTCTGCTGTTCAGGAGGCAATTAGGCTATGCACTGGTCCATACTCCCAGGGAGCGAGACTTGGTTGAGACCCTCTACTGTGAGAACAAGATTAGTTTGGCTGTTGTTAGGCAGGCTGCCTGGGCCTGGGATCATGTTCAAACCAAGGGAATCACCATTCTGGGGAAGTGCAATAATGTGGCATCAGTCCAATATTATGAGTGGTCCCATGCTAGGGCCCAATTCTCTGGAATGCCCTTTACCATAGAAGACATGCCTGAGTCATCTTCAGCACCACCCCCTGCCACCATCAGTTTGGAGGAGTTTGAGAGCTTGAAAGAAAGAAATGAGAAGCTAACCCAAGCATTGCAGAAGACCCTCCGGGAGAGGAGTGAAGGTATGAGAGAGATTGATAGATTGGAGAAATTGAGAGTGGAACACTTGACCAAGATTGAGAAGTCTGGAGATTATATCAACAAGTCTAAGGCTGGTGAACAGATTCTGAAGAATGCTTGTAAAGAAGCCCAGTTCCAGAGAGCAAGAACAGACTTGTACCTGAAAGAGAGTCAGGCCAGGTGGGTCCGGATCACTGAGGCCCGCACTCTGGAAGACAAGAGAGTTCAAGACAAGATGGCACGGATGGAAGAAGCCCTGGCAGCAGCCCAGAGGGAGGTATCAGAACTAAAGATCAAAGCTGGAGTGAAGAAGTCCAAAGATCAAAGTCAGAACAAGAAGTTGACTGCAGCTGTTGCAACAAGAAACCTTCTCATCAGGAACCTCACGGAGCATCCGGCTGATCCTGTGACCGAAGCACTTCTTAAGGAAGTTCGTGAGGATGAGTTTGGCCTTGGAGTTTGATCATTTGCTTTTTGTTATTCCTATTCCATGTACTTTTGTTTCTTGTGATGTATTTTGACCCCTTAGAGGGCTGGTGTTGTAAAATAAACAAGTTGTATTTTTTTCATCTTATGTAATATATTTGTTAGTTTTGTTCCATCCAAAGTTCACTTCACAAGCAACTTCAACAGCATCATCTTCAAGGGTCTGGAAGGGTCAAAACTGAAGGCCAAACCGGATACCTTGAGAGCAAATAAGCATAACTGCATTGCATGCTAACCTTTTATTGGTTTTGTAGGGTTTTGTTTTGTTATTGCTAACCTCTGTTGTGATATTCAGGAATTATTGCTCGCCGCCGGGTATTTCCTCTCAACAGGCCTCACAGGTACCCAACTAGAAACAACCTTCCGGGAATTCAGATGGATCAGATGCAGCAGGACCTTACAGAGGTCAGAAACCAGATGGCCAATGAAAGGTTGGAGATGAGAACTTAGATAACACAATTCATGGAAGTGATGAACAACTTAGCTCAAAGCCAGGAGAGGCTCAGGGCTTTGGTAGAAGGGAGGAATCAAGATGAGCCCCATGTGGGAACTGCAGGCACAAGTAACAATGAACGGGTACAACCTCATGTTAACCCTCCTGTGTTTGGTCCACATCTACATCCTGAGACCAATATTCCTGCAAACATTCAAGGGACTGCCACTGCAGCCAGAGTACTTCAGGAAGACCCTCAGGAGGACCAATTTACAGTAATGGGTGCCGGAGAAGAAGCCTACGATAGACGGTTGGATGAAATAGCTGAGAAGTTGAGATCACTGGAGTCTCAAAATTCTTTGGGCTTCGATGTCATGGACATGGGTTTGGTAGACGGGGTCAGGATCCCCCATAAGTTCAAGCCTCCTTGTTTCGAAAAGTATAATGGGACTTCATGCCCCCGGACTCATCTACAATCATTTCTGGGAAGGCTGAAGGCCTATACAATGGATGAGAAACTTTGGATGTTCTACTTCGAAGATAGCTTGACTGGAGCTTCGAGGGAATGGTATTCCCATTTGACAAGGGCAACTGTTAGATGCTGGAAGGACCTGGCAGAGGCCTTCATCCGACAGTATCAATACAACTTAGACATGGCACCCAACAGGACCCTCCTAATGGGAATGTCACAGTCATCCAGGGAGAGCTTCAGAGAATATGCCCAAAGATGGAGGCAATTGGCTGCTGTTGTTCAACCCCCTATGTCCGAAAGGGAAATGGCAGACATGTTTATGAACACTCTCCAGGGAACGTATATTGACAGGTTGGCTGCTTTCTCCTCCACTAGCTTCGCAGATGTTGTTATAGCTGGGGAGAGAATTGAAAGCCTGTTAAAGATGGGAAAGATCTCAGACAACGGTGCAAGCTCGTCCAGTAGTACAAGAAAGCCTTTTGCAGGCCCGAGAAGAACTGGCGAGACCAATGCCATCCATTCAAGCAGGGGTAGGCCCCAATATGTTCAAAGGTCAATAGCAGCAGTCACTATCCCTGCTCCAGCTCATCCTCAGTCAGTCTATCAACCTCCGCAACAAAATTTCCAACAACAACCTCAGTATCAGCAGAATCAATATCCTCCAAGAAACTACAACAACAACAACTCCAACAACAACAATCAACAAAGGCCATTCCAACAGAGGCCATCCCAAGCTAACCGAGTGATCGACCCGATCCCAATGCCGTATGCTGCCTTGCTGCCACAACTTCTGAAACTCAACCTAGTCGAGCTAAGAACGTTGGCACCTCCGGATCCCAACAGTCTACCAAGAAACTATGACTCTAATACTAGGTGTGCTTTTCATTCAAACGCACCTGGTCACAGTACAGAAAAATGCAGGGCTCTGCATATGAAGGTACAAGACTTGGTAGACTCCAAGGCTCTGAATTTTGCACCGCCGCCCAATGTCAATAAAAACCCAATGCCAAACCATGGTGGTCCCCGAATTAATGCTATTGAAGAAGACCAACCGTCTTATTTGATAACTAGTGTGGATCAGATCAGGACACCATTGGGGGAAATCAAGGCTCAACTCCGCGAAAACCAAATATTTCCGGGGTGTGAACTAGGGTGCCCCTATTGCAATATTTCATGGAATGGGTGTGAGGACCTGAGAAATGGCATTGACAGCCTTATTCAGAGTGGCCTGCTACAGATCACTACATCATTTCCAACAAATCCGGCAACTTCATCAACAACGGTTTCAGAACCTCCTACAACTGCAGCAACTATTGTTCCCGACAATTCATTAGCAACATCAACAAGTACTTCACCTGTCCTTCCAAATGATCAGACTTCAACAGTTTCTCCTGCTACAACTTCAGCTTCATTCCTTTTCGAATCTCCATCAACAACAACACCAGTCCTTCCAACAGTACCTCCTACAACACCAGCAATCAATCATGAAGATGTCTCCACTGTTACCATATTCTACGATCCTGAAAATAACTCCGCCTACCATTCAGAAGGTGCTGCTCCCACCAGAGCACCAGTTACAATCTTTTATGATCCACAAACAATAACAGTCCCTTCAGCAGCAGCAATCAGTCCAGTCACTGTCACGGTGCCTGGACCAGTACCATATGAAAGCAATAGGGCCATCCCTTGGCACTATGGCTCTGACGTGTACTGTGAAGGGAAAAGAATCACTCTTGAAACATCAGCACCTGCACCACAAGTAGATAATGTGGGGGGAGGCGGAGGCTTCACTCGAAGCGGACGTCTCTTTGCTTCACAAGTTCAAAGACCTACTGCCGAAGCAGAAGCTGCTGCCAAGGCAAAAGGAAAAGGCCCGGTGCAGGAAGATCCAGCTGCCAAAGAAGCCTTGAAAACTCCATTTGATTAGGAAGTTGATGAGTTTATGCGGATCATCAAAAAGAGTGATTATAAAGTTGTGGATCAACTTCACCAGACGCCATCCAAAATCTCTATCCTCTCACTGCTTATGTGCTCCGAAGCCCATCGGAATGCACTGCTTAAAGTCCTGCACGCAGCTTACGTGCCTGAAGAGATTACTGTCAACCAATTGGAAACCGTGGTTGGTAATGTTACTGCTAGCAATGGGCTAGGGTTTACCAATTCTGACTTGACAGCGGATGGCCGCAATCACAACAAAGCCTTGCACATAACCATGGAATGCAAAGGAGCTGTCCTTTCTCATGTGCTGGTGGACACAGGTTCTTCCCTGAATGTCTTACCAAAGAAGGCTCTGGTGAAGTTAGAATATGATGGTTTGGCATTAAGACCCAGCAACCTGGTGGTAAGAGCCTTTGATGGTTCTAAGAGATCGATTCTGGGAGAGATTGAGCTGCCTGTGACAATTGGCCCACAGACCTTTAAAACTATCTTTTATGTGATGGACATTCAGCCCGCCTACAGCTGTTTGTTGGGTAGACCCTGGATTCACGCCGCCGGCGCAATAACGTCTACCCTTCACCAAAAGTTAAAATTTGAGTGGGAAGGTCAAGTTGTCACAATCTGTGGAGAGGAGGACATTTTTGTCAGCCACCTGGCAACCTATAAGTACATTGAAATGGATGGGGAGATCCATGAAACAATGAGCCAGGGGTTTGAAGCTTTGAATGTGCATGAGGCATCTGCTGTATCTGGTACTCCAATGTCATCATACCAACAAGCCCGGAAGGTTGTTGAAGAAGGAACTGCCCTAGGCTGGGGCAAGGTCTTAGCTGTGGAGGAGAAGAAGGACAAGTTTGGGTTGGGTTACAGACCAACTCAACATCAAGCAAAGGCTGCTGCAGAGCCAGGTTTTGTCAGTGGGGGGATGCTTACCCCCGATGCTATCAACTGTCTGGAAGACGAGCTGGAAGAGGAGCGCAATCTGGAGAATTGGATTCGTCCAAAAATCCCGGGGAGCAGTGTCTCGAACTGGTCTTCCCAGGAAATTATAAGAGTTACTCATGCAGAGTAATTATTATTTCCTGCATTTTTATAGCATGCATCAAAGTCTTGCATCTTGCCCAAGATGACAAGACTCATTTTGTAATCAGGGCCATCTGTACTTTTGTGCAAACAAGATTAAATTAATGAAATATCAGACATCTTTTTGCAAACAAGTCTTTTTCTTTTCTGCTCACTGTTTTTTTTCCATTTTTCTTTTTGTACAAAAATAAATGGCGGTGTTTTCAAAATGATAACTTCATTTCACCTTTTTCTAAAGCAAGATTAAAATCAATCACTAAAATGAACAAACTTAACCCTTGCAGAGAGTGCCTTCCAGACAGCACCGACAACAGCACGGCTATGACATCGTATGACTTTGACAATCCGATCAATCAAGCTGATGAAGGGGTTGATGAAGAATATGAGCTTCCTGAAGAGCTAGCCAGGTTGTTGAGACAAGAGGAAAAGGTTATTACTCCTCACCAGGAGGAGATTGAAGTGATTAATCTTGGTACGGAGGAAGACGTGAAAGAGGTTAAAATAGGGGCCTGCCTGCAAGACTCAGTGAAGAGACAACTGATAGATCTGCTTCAAGAGTATGTTGATGTGTTTGCTTGGTCGTATCAAGATATGCCAGGGTTGGATACCGATATAGTTGTGCACAAGCTGCCTTTGAGGGAAGATTGCCCACCAGTTAAACAGAAGCTGCGCCGAACTCGCCCAGACATGGCTATGAAAATCAAAGAAGAGGTACAAAAGCAATGGGACGCCGGGTTCCTTGCTGTGACTAGCTATCCGCCGTGGGTTGCTAACATCGTACCTGTGCCTAAGAAGGACGGAAAAGTTAGAATGTGTGTTGATTACCGGGATCTGAACAGAGCCAGCCCGAAGGATGATTTCCCATTACCTCACATTGACGTATTGGTTGATAACACGGCTCAGTTCTCGGTATTCTCCTTCATGGATGGATTTTCAGGATATAACCAGATCAAGATGTCACCTGAAGACATGGAGAAGACAACATTCATCACACCTTGGGGCACGTTCTGTTACAAAGTGATGCCATTCGGACTGAAGAATGCTGGTGCAACATATCAACGGGCTATGGTGACATTATTCCACGATATGATCCACAAAGAAATAGAATGTTACGTGGATGATATGATCGCCAAGTCCCTTACAGAGGAAGATCACCTGGTGAATCTGCTGAAGTTGTTCAAGCGACTGAGGAAGTACCAACTAAAGCTAAACCCCAACAAATGCACATTCGGGGTGCGATCTGGTAAGTTGCTGGGTTTTATCGTAAGCGAGAAAGGGATTGAAGTTGACCCTGATAAAGTCAAGGCTATTCGAGAGATGCCTGCACCGAGGACTGAGAAAGAAGTTCGAGGGTTCTTAGGTCGATTGAACTACATTTCAAGGTTCATATCTCACCTTACAGCAACCTGTGAACCCTTGTTCAAGCTATTAAGAAAAGAACAAACGGTCAGGTGGAACGAAGATTGCCAGAAAGCTTTTGACAAGATCAAGGAGTATTTGCAAGAACCTCCAATCCTTATGCCGCCAGTTGAAGGAAGACCTCTGATTATGTACTTAACAGTATTAGAAGAATCAATGGGGTGTGTGCTGGGCCAGCATGACGAGTCTGGTCGAAAAGAGTATGCAATATACTACCTAAGCAAAAAGTTTACCGACTGTGAACAACGTTATTCACTGCTCGAGAAAACTTGCTGTGCTTTAGCGTGGGCTGCTCGCCGGCTGAGACAGTATATGCTGACCCACACTACTTTGTTGATCTCAAAGATGGATCCAGTTAAGTACATTTTCGAGAAGCCAGCTCTTACCGGAAGGGTTGCAAGATGGCAGATGATTCTCACGGAATACGACATACAGTACACATCTCAGAAAGCCATCAAAGGCAGTGTACTATCTGAATATCTTGCTGAGCAACCCATTGATGACTACCAGCCTACGAGGTTTGACTTCCCTGATGAAGACATCATGTTCATTAAAGCAAAAGATCGTGAAGAGCCTATTCACACTGAAGGGCCTGACCCGGAAGAAGAATGGACCATGATGTTTGATGGGGCTGTTAACATGAATGGCCGTGGTGTTGGTGCAGTACTCATTACACCTAAAGGAGTTCATGTGCCTTTCTCGGCAAAACTCACTTTCAACTGCACTAACAACGAAGCTGAATACGAAGCCTGCATTATGGGTCTTGAGGAAGCCATTGACCTCAGGATCAAGACATTGACCGTATTCGGAGATTCAGCTTTGGTAGTCAATCAAACCAACGGGAAATGGTACACCCACCAGGATCATCTGATACCTTACAGGGATTATACAAGAAGGTTGTTGACTTTCTTCACAACAGTCAAGCTTGAGTATATCCCTCGGGACGAGAATCAGTTTGCAGATGCTCTTGCTACCATTTCATCCATGATCAAAGTTCAAACCGCCAACTTTGTACCTCAGATTTCAGTGTCTAGACTTGATAGACCAGCATATGTATTCGCAGCAGATGTTGTCAAGGATGATAAGCCTTGGTTTCATGACATCAAGTGCTTCTTGGAGGATCAAACATACCCACCTGGGGCATCTTCCAATGATAAGAAGACTTTGAGAAGGCTTGCTGGAAGTTTCTTTCTGAACACTGATGGGTCTTTATACAAGAGGAACTTTGACATGGTACTCCTCAGATGTGTTGACAAGACGGAAGCAGATTTGTTGATGCACGAAGTGCACGAAGGATCCTTTGGCACCCATGCAGGAGGGCATGCCATGGCTAAGAAATTGTTGAGGTCAGGCTATTACTGGATCACAATGGATGCAGACTGTTGTGCTTATGCCAGAAAGTGCCATAAATGCCAGATCTACGCAGATAAGGTGCATGTGCCTCCCAACCCTTTGAACATCATGTCTTCACCATGGCCCTTTGCCATGTGGGGCATTGATATGATTGGCAAGATTGAGCCAACTGCTTCGAACGGCCACAGATTCATCCTGGTCGCCATTGACTATTTCACCAAGTGGGTTGAAGCAGCCTCATATGCAAATGTTACAAGACAAGTGGTAGCCAGATTTCTGAAGAGAGATATCATCTGTCGGTATGGAGTGCCCGAGCGAATCATTACTGATAATGGTTCCAATCTAAACAACAAAATGATGGCAGAGTTATGCCGGGACTTCAAGATCCAACATCACAATTCTTCTCCTTACAGGCCAAAGATGAATGGCGCTGTTGAGGCAGCAAATAAGAATATCAAGAAGATTGTGCAGAAGATGGTAGTCACTTACAAAGACTGGCATGAAATGCTACCGTTTGCCTTGCATGGGTACCGCACGTCAATCAGAACATCCACTGGGGCAACACCGTATCAGCTTGTGTATGGTATGGAAGCAGTCCTACCTGTTGAAGTTGAATTACCCTCCCTACGGGTATTAATGGATGTTAAACTGAGTGAAGCAGAATGGGTTCGGTCCCGATTCGAACAACTGAGTTTGATCGAAGAGAAAAGATTGGCTGCAATCTGTCATGGACAGCTATATCAGAAGAGAATGAAGAGAGCCTTCGATCAGAAAGTCAGACACCGAGAGTACCAAGTAGGGGATCTTGTGTTGAAAAGAATCCTCCCTCCTCATACAGACCACAGGGGAAAATGGACTCCAAACTATGAAGGACCATTCGTGGTAAAGAAAGTTTTCTCCGGTGGAGCACTGATGCTCAGCACCATGGATGGTGAAGATTTCCCGTCCCCTGTGAATTCAGATGCAGTTAAAAAATACTTCGCATAAAATGACCCGCTGGACATAAAAACAGAATGTAAGTCCAGGCAAAAATAGGGCATCCCGGCGAGTCAAAAAAAAAACAGAATAAAAGACTCGGGCAAAAATAAGGGAAATAAATGAAAAATGTACACCCGCTGAGTTGAAAAGCCGCATTGGACAGCTCAGGCAAAAATGGGTATCCCGATGGATTGAAAACCCGAAAGGGCGATCCATGCAAAATAAGGGAATAAGCGAACAACTGCACTCTGAATTCGTCTGTATCACCTATAACTTAGTAAGCTACAAAGGATCAAGCTTCAATCAGAATCAACTCTCTCCAGAAAGCAAGACGAGAAGAACGTCATTGTCATACGAGTCATAGCAGAAGGGGAAGCTCCTTGAAAGCGTCGTCAGCATCGCCAGCATTTTGTTTCTCAATTTGTAACAATCTCTTCATTTCAGGAGATATGTTTCCTTGACTGTATCTTGCCAATTCAGGGCACATGAATTAATAAAATCAGATTTTCGGTCATGTTTTGTTTTTACATTTATGTTTTGCAAAGAGTTGTCTGATGTCTCTAAAAATACAATTGCATAAGTACAGATGCCTTTCTCTAAAAATAAAAACACATGCTTACAGGGAATGTGATTATTCTCGAAGGTACTTAACTCCTATGACGGAATCCAGTAAGGGATACCTCGGGACCTTTTGTACGTTCCATTATCTTTGCAGGATTGCAGGTATCCAGAACGCAACTTGGGGCATGCAAGTTACATCTCAGCAAGCTGGCTAATCAACAAAAGATATCAGCATCCGAGATGCTCTATCCCCAGCTGAGTTGCTCCCCATTGCTTTCCCCAGCAAAGTTGCCGAATCAACTAACAGGCTTAAAACTCCGGATGTTTTCTCCCCAGCCGAGTTGCCTCTCGTTACTCTCCCCCAGCTGTAGTACCAGCCATTCTTCCTCAGCAGAATGCAGAAATCAGGGAATCATCTCCCCACAGAATCGTCAGCCCCTATCCAGAAGAGCAGCGCAGGAAGATCACAACAGAGAGGGAGAAAGCTTCTACAAACCCCAGCTGGGTCCCATATTATAAGGATATGTCAATCAGTGACCTATATCCCCAAGCAGATACATCATTAGATCTACCAATGATCTCATCCCCAGCTGGGATGTTCACTTCAAGCAGATCATCCAGAGATCTTCGCAGCAATGGGATCCGAATCCCGGATCTGTGCCCCTTTGCATAATCATAGCATTCGCATCATACTATCCCCTCAGAGCGTAGCATTTCGTCTAATACGGAGCATTACGGCAAAAATCAAACGCATAGCATAATCATAAGTCATGTTGTGAGTTGAACACTTGTAAACATTGACAACCTGTCATTATACAGAATACAATACACAGAAAAATCCCCACCAGAGTCCCCGGCAAAAACAGTTGCCTCTCAAACCACAAACACCAGTATATACTCCTTTTGGCACCCGTCCGTGTCATCTTTCCCCAGTAAAGTCGCCTGAACACTCTTTACAAACAAGACCCCCGTATTTCAGATACTACCTGACACCCGTCCGTGTCAAAACACCAGCAGAAAGCCAAAGACATCCTCTTTGCACTCACATATACTTATATGCACTTTTCTTGACACCCATCCGTGTCATATCCCCTGCGCAGTCGCTTACACTTTCATCACCCATACGCTTGTTAATATTATACTTTTCCCTTTTGGCACTCGTCCGTGTCACTGTCCCCGGCAGTTAACATTCATCTATACAATACAATGCTCATTACTCATGGTACACTTATACAGATACTCGTCCGTATCTTGTATACACCGTCACTCATATCCCCACAGATTCGACAGTAGTCTTTGTTCTTTGTTAACCAGTTGGTACTCGTCCGTACCATCATCTCAGAACATTGCGTCTAATGTTTGTTTCTACGTGATACTCGTCCGTATCATAGTCTTAGGGATGCTCGTCCGCATCTTTAATCCATACACCGTGTCAAACACTTATGTCTTCTTGGATATA
Source organism: Lathyrus aphaca (assembly GCA_963966055.1). NCBI lineage: Eukaryota > Viridiplantae > Streptophyta > Magnoliopsida > Fabales > Fabaceae > Lathyrus > Lathyrus aphaca. Next base: position 64,032,070 of record OZ014520.1, on the reverse strand, counting down.
GATACTCGTCCGTATCTACTTTTCCCCAGAAGAGTCCTTTCAGATGCAACACTCGTCCGTGTTCTTTGTTAACCAGTTGATACTCGTCCGTATCATCATCTCTGAACATGTGTCAGTTTGTTTCTACGTGATACTCGTCCGTATCATAGTCTTAAGGATGCTCGTCCGCATCTTTAATCTATACACAATACCAAACACTTATACCTTTTGTTTCTTGGATGTAAACGCTCGTCCGTGTTTACTATATCCCCAGTAGATCACCAACAAATTTTCTTTTTATCTAACACTCGTCCTGTGTTATGATACCTTTGAGAGCAGCCGTACCCTGCTGAGTGGTCGTCCTCCACTTCTTGATGGTCGTCCTCCATCATGCTCATCCGATGGCCGTCCCCATCGTTGATATTTTTTAGCAGCCGTCCCCTGCTAGGTGGTCGTCCTCCACCTTTTGATGATCGTCCTTCATCATTCTATCCAATGGCCGTCCCCATTGTTGATTTTGGTTATCTGACATTCGTCCTATGTCATGACAAACCTTGAGAGCAGCCGTCCCCTGCTAAGTGGTCGTCCTCCACTTCTTGATGGTCGTCCTCCATCATGCTCGTCCGATGGTCGTCCCCATCGTTGACCTTTTCTATCCGATGGCCGTCCCCATCGTTGTTAATTTCGGCAGCCGTACCCTGCCAGGTGGTCGTCCTCCACCTTTGATGGCCGTCCCCATCATATTTCTTTTATCCCCAACAGAGCAGCCGTCCCCTGCTAGGTGATCGTCCTTCACCTTTGATGGCCGTACCCCATCATCTGTTTATTTCATTTATTCTTTAACCCGATGGCCGTCCCCGTCGTGGTCCCTTTTCCTTTTTAACCCGATGGCCGTCCCCATCGTTGGTTACTTTACCTTTATGAACTTGATGGCCGTCCCCGTCATGTTTCATTAAAACCTCAGAGAATTTTACAGCTTTATCTTGACGGCCGTCCCCATCATGATTTTATTTCCCCAGCTAGTCGGCCGTCCCCGTCTTGGCTTTACCTTCTATCCCCAGCATGTCGGCCGTCCCCGTCATCGCTTTGTTTACCGCACCTTTACAATATACTTTATTTTCCTTTTGCAATCTATATCCCTTTTCTTCTTCATTCTGTGAGTGCAAATTTTGGATTGTCTCTGGTATTCAACCACAAGTTATCTTGTTTGCTTGTTAAGCCGTCGCTTACAACCCGCACAGCTAACTCATGTTTGAATAGGGGCAGCTGTAAACACCCCAAATTTGCCCTCACCCATTCACACCATGGCTTGTGATCATCTCATATGCATAAACACAAACATATCATCTCATATCTCACTTTTGTTTCACTGCATAGTTTCTAAGGCATCTGCACCTAGGGTTTGTGATCTGAGCAATCCCCAAAGCATCTTGGGCCACTCCAAAGGACACCAATCAACTTAAAGGGGTCCATGTGTGTTCTTATATCATATTTCATCTCCTCAAAGTCAAAATTGCAGAGGAATCACAAGAACTAGGGTTTGAGTGGATGCAGAGCCAGGATGAACTGCACAGTTGACTGAAAATTAGGGTTTTGGTTTCAGAGGCCATAACTCCAATTTTTTTGGTCATTCTTGTTTCCATTGGTCTCTATATGGTATAGGGAGTATGCACATCAATTTTCATGAAGAAATTCCATGGGGAAGTCATCTGATCAAGGGTTGACTTTTCAGACAAGTCAGTGCAAAATCAGGGCATCTGAGGCCCCCAATGATCCAACCAATGGGTGATCTTCATCATTTTGAGTGTATATGATCTTTATTTTATCATGGAAGAAGGTTGAAGTTCATAGAAATCAAGAATTTAGGGTTTTTGCAAATGTTGACTTTTTGGGCATAGTTGACTTTTCAAGAATGCATCATTTTAAGTCATTTTTCAAGCCTTGATTCTTGATCCAAAAAGGCTTCAAATGGAAAAACTTTGGTCATGAAAGTTGTAGATCTCATCTTTCCCTTTTCAAAAAGTACAAGAACATGATCAAACTCTTCTTGGATCAAAAGTTATGGCAATGCAAAGTTGGCAAAAATCATTGATTTTCAAGGCATGCTTCAAATGGAAATTTTGCAAAGTCATGAACCAATGCATTATGTGACTTCTAATTCACTTCAAACCAGTATGCAAACATTACATAGACACTAAAAATCAGATTGGGACCCAAGGATCCTTCATGTTTATGGTTTGTGTAGCAAGAATAGTCACATGTGAACCAAAAGCCACAACTTGCAAAAACTCATGATCATTCTTCTTACAACTTGCTGCATTGGTTACTGCACTAAGCTAGCTTCTCACCACACCATGCTGCACCAGAACCATGCCTTGTACTTGCCTAGACCTTGAGCCATGCCTCACTTACACAAAAGGTGGACTTTATGCAAAAGCAAACTTACCTATCACAGCAGGCCATGTCACATCATCCAGCCAATTGGATTAGTTTATACTTTTCATTTGCAAACCATTTCATACATTATGCAAGCCTGAAACATCACACACCATCACATACACAAAACACTCCATTTTGGCATAAGCTTTCGAATCTGCCTCCACAGCTTGAAAACACTAAAACCATCTTCACCATCCAACTCAACACACTTCATAGACCTCAAACCACCAAAGCTCAAGCCTGAAACAAGCCTGACCTGAGCTTCACCATTCTTCACCTTCCAAACCAGTTCTCTTCGAATCTCACTATCCAGCCATCAAACAACTCATCTTTCTTCACCAACAAGTCAAGCATACCACAAGGAGTCAAAACCACCCTTTACTTTGAACTGAAACAGCCTGTACACAAAGCTCATTTCCTGCTACACCAGAACTGGTTCTCACAAATCAGCCATCCACAAGAGCTTTGAAGCCTTCCATTAGCATCAGGGGATACAAGGGAGTCCATTTGCACGCAAGGAAAGCTCTGGAAGCTCAGTTTTGAAGCTTTCCAGCTCAGGTATGATCATGGAAACTTTTCTCTCAAAGCTTGGTTTTTGAGTTATAAATTGGTTAGTCATGTCTTGCTGGTCATGGGGTTGATCTCAGAATCAAAAATGAGTGAAAACTGAGCTTGTATGGTCCCTCTGAATTTTTGCCCGTAAATTTCTTTCCTTTCGATTCCTTGGATTCATGATGCATAAATGTTGTTTGAGCTTGGATTCATGACCTAGGAAGTTAGAGGATCATTTAGGTGTGCTTGATTTGTAGAATAAGTACCTGAATCGTGTTCTAGGGTTTTTGTGCAACCGGAGAAGATGACCGGAGCTTCTCTCCGGTCACCTGAGGGTGATTAACCCTAATCTCAGGTCATTAAGGCAGTTTAAATTCTGAGCGTTGATAGCGTTGAAATGTTTGACTTCCCGCTGGTTTGGATGGCCCAGATCAATCTGCTTAGCCCTAATCTCTCTCATTAGTTTTAATTAATTTTTAATTAGGATAATTAATTCAGATGCAATCCACACCCTTCATTTGCGCGCTGGTCAACAAATTTGAACTCAGGCTCCATCCTGGCCATCCATTTGGTTTACTTTCATTTTTATTTGTTTTTAATTCATTTTCTTTTCAATTAACTTGCATAATTATTTTAAAATAGCAAAAAATGCACAAAAATTATGAAACTTTTTCCTCTGAGTTTTATTAATTTTTATGACACAAAAATATTTTTATTTTATTTTTCATCATTAAAAAAGTATTTTTAAACATTTAAAAGATTATTTTTAATTGATTAATGGGAATTAATTAATTAAAAATACTTTCAGGTATTTAAAAATTACAAAAAAATTCATGAAATGTTCTAAGACATTTAGAAACATTGTCCAACCTTCAAACCAAATTTCTTTTTTGATCTTGATGCATTTTAAGAATTTTTCATTGAATTAAATCATTTTTTGTGCATTAATTTGATCCTAAATTCAAAAATTCATTTCTGCCTATTGGAGAAGGTTGAGACATTGGTTCTTCTTGCATTGTCTTATGTTTTGCATGTAGTTTCTAGGATAAAATGGCCATGAATTGTTCTTGTATTTCCAAATTGATTGGTATTTCTTTTGTTAAGAACCCTAAAAAACCCTAATAACTTAGAAAATTCATAACTTGAGTTTGGTTGAGAGTTGAGAGCTCCCCTTTGGGCAGTGGTTCATTATAGGTTTAGGGTTTCCTTGGATGTCATTTTCCATTTTTTATCTTAGGGTTTTGTTTCTGTTTTGGATTTTTGTTTGATGTTTGATCCATGAACCCTAATTTGGGCTTTCTCTTGTATCCTTCTTGCATTTCCTTGCATAACATGACTTGTCTTTGCATTTTGTGCATTCTTGTGATCCATTTGACATCTTAAGACATATAGAAAGCATGTTTGATCATTGCATTACATATTTGCCATGTCATTTGTCTTGTATGATTCATAACTTTCCATGCTTGTTCATGCTCCTTAGCTTGCATCATTTGCATTCATGATCTTGTATGAACATCTCCATGCCTTGCCTCATGTTTGCAGCACCTCATAGCATCATTTTCATCATCAACATGCTTCTGGTTTTGCTTATCATCATGTCATTTCATCTCATCTAGCATTGCATTGCATTTCTTTCTAACATTTCAGGTGGTAAGTAAACTTGAGAAGTGAATTTGCCTTCACTTCTCATACCTTTTCTTTTCATCTCTCTTGCATCCATTGCTGCATTCTTATATGTGTTTGAGATTGAGCTTGCTCATTCTTCTTCCTCCCACTTTCTTTCTTCAAGTGACTTGACTTCTTGAATGAAGCAAGTCACTTTGCTTCTCTTGATCTTGTTCATCTGCTTCCTGGTGGCTCCTCTGAAGATTTGTTCTTGAAAACCTCACAAACCTTAGGATCAACCAAGCATGACAATGAATTAGGGTTTTGATTAGTCCCCCTTCATAGTTTTTACCTTTGTGTCTCTCTTTGAGTCTTCTCTTCTCACCTCATAATCAGGGATTAAACCCTAAAGGCTCTAAGACTTTGAGATTAAGCTTATGCCTGCATCCTTCTATTAGGATGGAGTGTATAACTTTAATCCTAAGTGTTAAACCCTTAATGTGTTTAACTCCTTCAATTAATCCACCTAATAATCATCAAGACATCACACTTGTAACTTGGGCCTTTCATTAGGGTTCTAATTCTTCCTTAAGTGGTTAAGAAGGACTAACCCTAGTGTTAATGGACAAGTCCCCCTCAAGTTGTCTTACAAATCATAAAAATCACTTCATCATCATACCATTAAATAAAACCCACTTAATCAAAGGCTTGTTTTGTCATGAGTTTAATCCCTAATCATGGATTAAGTTGAGGAGTTTTCCTCAGCTTAAACATTCTCATCTATCATCCTTCTTTTAGGATGGTGTAATGAGTCTGTTTAATCCATGATTATGGCTTAACCTCATTACTCAACACTAAACAAAAACACCAAAAACATCTAAATAATCACAAGTAGGTTAATGATCTTAATCCTGCATCAAAGGTGATTAAGTGTGAGAATCTGACTTCACACTTAAAGTATTCTCATTACCCCTAATCAGAGGGAAGATGTGATGAGTTTACTAAATCCATTGGTTTAGGCTTAAGCTCATTAACTTATGACAAATTTTCAAAAGCAATAAAAGACTGAAAACACAAAAACAAACAATAATCGTCTCCTTCGGGATTCTTTTCTCATCACCTTCACTCACAATCAAGAACTTGCTTCTTCCGTCTAATGCAAGACAGTTTGCATCTGAGCCAGACAGGTCATACACTTGAGCATTGACAAGCAAGCAGTTCATCAGTCAATTCACCTTTCAGTCTCTTTGGGTCGAACTACGGTGTTCTGACTTCCTCATTGCACGAGAGGATACGTAGGCATAACTTAACAGTTATCGAACAAAAGTCTCTGTTCATTCCCCCTCCTTCCAGCATTTTTCTTTGAGCCTCATTATCATGAGCATCTTATTCTTGTTCTTACACTGACACTTTCATACTTCACATCACATTTCTTTACACTGACACCTGTACATTCCTTTCCAGCTCTTTTACTCACAGATTACACTGACACTACCCCCTTTAAAACACAAATCTTTTAAGCGTGGATCCCGTCGAGTACGACGGACAATCTGGGTGCTAATACCTTCCCAGGTTGTAACCAACCCCCTTTCTCAGTCTCTCTGGTTCGCAACCGTCTTATCCGTATCTTTCCAGGTCTATGCAGCATTACCTTTCCTCCGGGATAAAAATGCCTAGCTGGCGACTCTATTCATCTCCAGTGAGTTCACGGCTGTGTGTTCTCATTGTCCCTTTCGCCGACCGTTCGCGTCTGTACCTTCATCTGACCCTGTTTCATTTGTCGGGAGCGACACATAGTACTGAGCATCAGAGCTCCACCTGAGAAAACTTTCTTTACTATGAATGGACCATCGTAATTCGGAGTCCACTTGCCCCTGTGGTCTGTATGAGGAGGAAGGAGTATTTTTAGCACAAGAGCTCCTACTTGGTACTCTCGGAGCCTGACTTTCTGATCGAAGGCTTTCTTCATTCTTTTCTGATACAGCTGCCTATGGCAGATTGCAGCTAATCTCTTTTCTTCGATCAGACTGAGTTGTTCGTATCGGGATCGGACCCATTCTGCTTCATTCAGTTTAACATCCATTAGTACCCGCAAGGAGGGTAGCTCAACTTCAACAGGTAGGACTTCCTCCAAACCGTACAAAAGCTGATACGGTGTTGCCCCAGTGGATGTTCGAATTGACGTACGGTACCCATGCAAGGAAAACGGTAGCATTTCATGCCAGTCTTTGTATGTGACTACCATCTTCTGCACAATCTTCTTGATATTCTTGTTAGCTGCCTCAACAGCGCCATTCATCTTTGGCCTGTAAGGAGAAGAATTGTGATGTTGGATCTTGAAGTCCCGGCATAGTTCTGCCATCATTTTGTTGTTCAAGTTGGAACCATTATCAGTAATGATTCGCTCGGGCACTCCATATCGACAGATGATATCTCTCTTCAGAAATCGGGCTACCACTTGCCTTGTAACATTTGCATAAGAAGCCGCTTCAACCCACTTGGTAAATAGTCAATGGCTACCAGGATGAATCTATGGCCATTTGAAGCAGTCGGTTCAATCTTTCCAATCATATCGATGCCCCACATGGCAAAGGGCCAAGGTGAAGACATCACATTCAAAGGATTGGGAGGCACATGCACTTTATCCGCATAAATCTGGCATTTATGGCATTTCCTGGCATAAACACAGCAGTCTGCATCCATTGTGATCCAGTAATAGACTGACCTTAGTAACTTCTTAGCCATGGCATGCCCTCCAGCATGGGTACCAAAGGATCCTTCGTGCACCTCGTGCATTAACAAGTCCGCTTCTGCTCTATCAACGCATCTGAGGAGTACCATATCAAAGTTTCTCTTGTAAAGGGAACCGTCAGTATTCAGGAAGAAACTACCAGCTAGCCTTCTTAATGTCTTCTTATCATTGGAAGATGCCCCAGGTGGGTATGTTTGATCCTCCAAGAAGCATTTGATGTCGTGGAACCAAGGCTTATCATCTTTAACAACATCTGCTGAGAACACGTATACTGGTCTGTTAAGTCTGGATACTGATATCCGAGGCACAAAGTTGGCAACTGCAAACTGATTTTCATCTCGAGGGATATACTCAAGCTTGACCGTTGTGAAGAAAGTCAATAACCTCCCTGTATAATCCCGGTAAGGTATCAGATGATCCTGGTGGGTGTACCATTTGCCGTTGGTTTGATTAATTACCAGAGCTGAATCTCCGAACACAGTCAAAGTCTTGATCCTGAGGTAAATGGCTTCCTCAAGACCCATAATACAAGCTTCGTATTCAGCTTCGTTGTTAGTGCAGTTAAAGGTAAGTTTTGCCGATAAAGGCATGTGAACTCCCTTAGGTGTAATGAGTACTGCACCGACACCACGACCGTTCATATTAACAGCCCCGTCAAACATCATCGTCCATTCTTCTTCCGGGTCAGGCCCTTCAGTGTGAATAGGCTCTTCATGATCTTTTGCTTTTATGAACATGATGTCTTCATCAGGGAAGTCAAATCTCATAGGCTGGTAATCATCAATGGGTTGCTCGGCGAGATAATCAGACAATACACTGCCCTTGATGGCTTTTTGAGATGTGTATTGAATATCATACTCCGTTAGGATCATTTGCCATCTTGCAACCCGTCCAGTAAGTGTTGGCTTCTTAAAAATGTACTTAACTGGATCCATTTTTGAGATCAATAAAGTAGTGTGGGTCAACATATACTGTCTCAGTCGGCGAGCAGCCCACGCTAAAGCACATCAAGTTTTCTCGAGCAGTGAATAACGTTGTTCACAGTCGGTAAACTTTTTGCTTAGGTAGTATATTGCATACTCTTTTCGACCAGACTCGTCATGCTGGCCCAACACACACCCCATTGACTCTTCTAATACTGTCAAGTACATGATTAGAGGTCTTCCTTCAATTGGAGGCATAAGGATTGGAGGCTCCTGTAAGTATCCCTTGATTTTGTCAAAAGCCCTCTGGCAGTCTTCATTCCACCTGACCGTTTGTTCTTTTCTTAACAACTTAAACAAAGGTTCACAGGTTGCTGTAAGGTGAGATATGAACCTTGAAATGTAGTTCAATCTACCTAAGAAACCCCGAACTTCTTTTTCAGTCTTAGGTGCAGGCATTTCTTGAATGGCTTTGACTTTATCAGGGTCAACTTCAATCCCTTTTTCACTTACAATAAATCCCAGCAACTTACCGGATCGCACCCCGAATGTGCATTTGTTGGGGTTTAACTTCAGTTGGTACTTCCTCAGACGCTTGAATAGCTTCAACAGATTTACCAGGTGGTCTTCTTCTGTGAGGGACTTGGCAATCATGTCATCCACATAACATTCAATTTCTTTATGGATCATGTCATGGAATAATGTTACCATAGCCCGTTGATAAGTGGCACCAACATTCTTCAGTCCGAATGGCATTACCTTATAACAGAACGTGCCCCAGGGTGTGATGAAAGTTGTCTTCTCCATGTCTTCAGGTGACATCTTGATCTGATTGTATCCTGAAAATCCGTCCATGAAGGAGAACACCGAGAACTGAGCCGTATTATCAACCAATACATCAATGTGAGGTAAAGGGAAGTCATCTTTCGGGCTGGCTCTGTTCAGATCCCGATAATCCACACACATTATCACCTTGCCGTCTTTCTTAGGCACAGGTACAATATTGGCCACCCACGGCGGATAGCTAGTCATAGCAAGGAAGTCGGCGTCCCACTGCTTTTGTGCCTCTTCTTTAATCCTCATTTCCATATCTGGGCGAGTACGGCGCAGTTTCTGTTTTACTGGCGGGCAATCTTCTTTTAAAGGCAGTTTGTGCATGACAATATCGGTGTCCAGCCCTGGCATATCTTGATAAGACCAAGCGAAAACATCCACATACTCCCGAAGCATATCAATCAGTTGCTCTTTTACTGAATCTTGCAGGCAGGCCCCGATCTTGACTTCTTTCACTTCTTCTTCTGTACCAAGATTAACCGTTTCAATCTCCTCCTGATGAGGAGTGATAACCCTCTCCTCTTGCCTTAACAACCGGGCTAGCTCTTCAGGTAGCTCATACTCTTCTTCAACCCCTTCATCGGCTTGATTGATTGGATTGTCAAAGTCATACGAAGTCATAGCTGTGTTGTTGTCGGTGCAATCTGAAAGGCACTCTCTGCAAGGGTTTAGATTGGTTTATTTTAGTGATCAATTTTAATCTTGTTTAGAAAAAGTGAAAATGAAGTTATTTATTTTGAAAAACATTGCCATTTTATTTTTTTGTACAAAAACGAAAAAATGAAAAGACAGTGAGCGAAAAAGAGACTCGTTTGCAAAAGATGTCTGATATTCATTGATTGATCTATTTGCACAAAATTACAAGATGGCCCGATTACAAAATGAGTCTTGACATCTTGGGCAAGATGCAAGACTTGATGCATGCTTAAAAATACAGGAAATAATAATTACTCTGCAGGAGTGACCCTTATAATTTACTGGGAAGACCAGTTAAGGACTTGGCTCCCCGGAATCCTTGGACGTATCCAACTCTCCAGGTTGCAGTCGCTTTCCTCCTTGTCTTCCAAGTTGTTCACAGCATCCGGGGTGAGCATTCCCCCGCTGACAAAATTGGGCTCTTTTGCAGCCTCTGATTGATCTTGTTGAGTTGGTTTGTAACCCAACCCAAATCTGTCTTCTTTCTTTTCTATGGGCAACAGCTTGCCCCAGCCTTGGACAGTACCCTCTTCAACAACCTTCTGGGCTTGCTGATAAGACGTCATGGAAGTTCCCAGTACAACAGATGCTTCATTAATGTTTAGGGCCTCAAACCCCTGGCTCATGGTTTCATGGATCTCCCCATCCATTTCAATGTACTTATACGTAGCCAGATGGCTAACAAAGATGTCTTCTTCCCCACAGATGGTGATGATCTGGCCTTCCCACTCGAATTTCAGCTTCTGGTGAAGGGTAGACATAACAGCGCCAGCGGCATGGATCCAGGGTCTACCCAACAAACAGCTGTAGGCCGGCTGAATGTCCATCACATAGAAGGTAATTTTAAAAGTCTGCGGGCCAATCATCACAGGCAGATCAATCTCCCCAAGCACTGATCTTTTAGAGCCATCGAATGCTCTCACCACCAAATTACTCGGACGCAATGCCAAGCCATCATACTCCAGCTTCACTAAGGCTTTCTTTGGTAGAACATTGAGTGACGACCTAGTGTCCACCAGTACATGAGATAAAACAGCACCCTTGCACTCTAGGGTGATGTGCAAAGCCTTGTTGTGGTTACATCCCTCAGTTGTTAAGTCAGCATTGGTAAACCCCAATCCATGACTGGTGTTGACATTTGCTACCACAGTTTCTAGCTGATTAACAGTAATCTCCTCTGGCACGGATGCTGCGTGCAGGACTTTCAATAATGCATTCCTGTGAGCTTCAGAACACATCAACAATGATAATATGGAGATTTTTGAGGGAGTTTGGTGAAGCTGTTCCACCACCTTGTAATCACTCCTCTTTATGATTCTCATGAACTCATCTACATCCTGTTCAAAAGATGTCTTCTGAGTTTCCTTGACAATTGGCTCTTCAGGTACCACACTCTTTCCCTTTTCTTTGGCAGCAGCTTCTGCTTCGGCATTAGGTCTTTGCACTTGTGAGGCAAAAAGGCGTCCGCTTCTGGTGAAGCCTCCGCCTCCCCCAACATTATCAATTTGTGGAGAAGAGGTTGATGAATACATAGTGATTTTCTCCCTGTTGCAGTAAAGATCAGAGCCATAATGCTAAGGTATGGCATTACTACTTTCATAAGGAACGAGTCCAGGCACCGTAATAGTAACTGGACTGACTGCTGCAGAGGAGGGTACTGTAATGGTGTGCGGATCGTAGTAAATTGTGAATGGTGGCCTGGCAGGAGGTGCCCTTGTTTGTTGTTGGAAATTGCTGCTTGGAGGAACATTTGATGGATCATAGTAGATGGTGACTGCTGAGACATCTTCATTAATTTCTGTTGGCGTTGTAGAAGGTTCTGCTAATAAAATGGATGCTGATGTTGTAGAAGAAATGGTTGTTGAAATTTGACTCGTTGAAGTGATGGATGGAGCCATTGCTGATGATATTGATGAATCGGTAGGAATGATTGTTGCTGCTGTTGTAGAAGAATCAGGAATCGTTGTTAAAGGAATTGCTGGATTTGTAGGCGCCGTTGTTGAGATCTGAAGGATTCCATCCTTGATAAGACCATCTATGCCGCTTCTCAAATTATCACACCCGTTGACTGCAATGTTGCAATACCCACAACCGAGCTCACACCCGGGGAACACTTGGCACTCTAGAAGCTGAGCTTTAATTTCGACCAAAGGTGTTCGAATCTGTGCAACACTGGTAATCAAAGTAGATGGTTTGTCTTCCTCAATGGCATTAATCCTTGGCCTGCCATGATTAGGCATAGGATTCTTGTTGACATTTGGAGGGGGTGCAAAGTTGAGGGCTTTAGAATCCACCAGATCTTGGACTTTCATTTGTAAGGCCCTGCATTTCTCAGTATTGTGGCCAGGTGCATTGGAGTGGAAAGCACACCTGGCGTTGACATCATAATTCCTTGGGAGATTGGATGGATCTGGAGGGGTGAATGTCCTTAACTCAACCAAGTTAAGCTTCAGGAGTTGTGGCAATAAGGCAGCATAAGGCATAGGGATAGGGTCAATCACCCTGTTCGCCTGTGATGGTCTTTGTTGGAAGGGTCGTTGTTGTTGATTGCTATTGTTGTTGTTGTAGGTTCTTTGTGGAGGATACTGAACTTGTTGTCGATAATGTGGTTGTTGTTGTGGTTGATATGCTGATTATTGAGGAATCGGAGCTGGAATAGTGACAGCTGCTACTGATCTGTGGACATACTGAGGTCTGCCTCTGCTGGCATGAATGGCATTTGTCTCACCGGTCCTTCGAGGTCCCACAAAAGGCTTCCTGGGGTTACTGGATGAACTTGCACCATTATCAGAAATTTTACCCATTTTCAAAAGGCTTTCAATCCTTTCACCAGCTATGACGACATCAGCAAAGCTGGTAGAGGAAAAGGCAGCCAGTCTATCAATATATGTTCCTTGCAGAGTATTCATGAACATGTCGGCCATTTCTCTTTCCGACATGGGTGGTTGGACAGCAGCAGCAAGTTGTCTCCACCTTTGGGCATATTCCCTGAAGCTTTCTCTGGAAGATTGAGACATTCCCATTAGGAGGGTCCTGTTAGGAGCCATGTCTAGATTGTATTGGTATTGCCTGATGAAGGCTTCAGCTAAGTCCTTCCAGCATCTAATGGTAGCCCTGGTCAAGTGTGAATACCACTCTCTTGAAGCCCCAGTCAGAATGTCTTCAAAATAGAACATCCACAGCTTCTCATCCATAGTATAAGCTTTAAATCTTCCTAGGAAAGACTGCATGTGAGTTCGTGGACAAGAGGTTCCATTGTATTTCTCAAAGCACGGGGGTTTGAATTTGTGGGGAATTCTCACCCCATCCACTAGCCCCATGTCCATTACATCGAAGCCCAAGGAATTCTGAGACTCCAGAGATCTCAATTTCTCATCAATTTCATCTAACCTCCAGTCATAGACTTCATCTCCTGCTCCCATAACAGTAAACTGCTCTTCTTGAGGATCTTCTTGCAAGATCCTGCCTGCAGCAGTGTTACCCTGTACATTTCTCAGGATGTTGACTTTCGGATCCAGATTAGGTCCAAATACTGGTGGATCAATACGAGGCTGACCCCTTTCATTGTTGCTAGTTCCTCCAGTACCAGGATGAGGTTCCTCGGGAGTTTGTCTTTCTACCAATGCCCTTAACCTTTCTTGGCTCTGGGCCAAGCCAGTCATCACAGTCATGAATTGAGCCATTTGGTTCCTCATCTCCACTCTTTCATTAGCCATCTGAGTTTTGACCTCAGTCAGGTCCTGCTGTACTTGATCCATTTGGATACCAGGAAGGTTGTTGCGAGTAGGGTACCGGTGCGTACGGTTGACAAGGAACACCCGGCGGAGAGCAATATTTCCTGAGACACAACAGAGTTAGAAACAAACATAATAATGACAAAACCTACAAAACAAAACAAAAGTTAGCATGCAATGCAATATGCTTATTTGTTTTTCCAAGGTATCCGGCTTGGTTCTTGGTTTTGACCTTTCCAGACCCCGAGGGAGATGCTTTTGACTTTGTTGAGAAAAGAAACCCCAAAATGGAAACAAACTAAAATATATTACAAATACTGAACAATACATAGTTTGTTTTTTACAACACATGCCCTTGGAGGGTCAAAATACAAAAAGAGAAAAGTACATCAAATGGAAATGAACAACAAGCAAAGAAGTCAAACATTCAATCCAAATTCATCCTCCTTAACCTCCTTCAGAAGTGCCTCAGTTACTGGACCAGCTGGATGCTCTGTGATGGTCCTGATGAGGAGGTTCCTGGTGGCAATGGTAGTGGTCAGCTTCTTGTGCCTATCCTGGTCCTTTGATCTCTTCAATCCAGCCCTAAGCTTCAACCCTGAAATCTCCTTCTGGGCTGCCAGCAAAGCTTCATGCTGCTTCTTTTCATTGGCCTCTAACTGTTCAATCTTGGCTTGAATTCTCTGATCTTCTTGTGTCCGGGCATCAGTGATCCTGACCCACCTAGCCTGACTTTCCTGCAGATAGAGCTCAGTCCTAGCCTTCTGAAGCTTGGCCTCTTTACAGGCATTCTTCAATATTTGTTCCCAGCCCTTGCTTTCTTGATGTAGTCCTCTGTTTTCTCAATTTTGGCCAGATGCTCCACCCTAAGCTTCTCCAACCTCTCAATGTCCAGACGACCATCACTCATTTCCCAAAGGGTCTTCTTCAGAGCTTGAGACAGATTCTCATTCCTTTCCTTCAGCTTCTCAAATTCTTCCAGGCTGACAGTTGCTGTTGGTTGTGCTATGGATGGTCCAGGTATATCCTCAATGGTGAAAGGCATTCCAGTAACCTGAGCTCTAGTACGGTACCAATCATAGTACTGAGCTGAAGCAACATTATTACATCTTCCAAGAATGGCCATCCCCTTTGTCTGGATGTTGTCCCAAGCCCAGGATGCTTGTCTAACAGCAGCTAGATTAGGCTTTATTTCACAATACAGGGTCTCAGCCAAATCTTGTACTCTAGGAGGGTGAATCAAAGCATAGTCCAGTTGTCTCTTGAACAGCAAAGGATTGTAGTTGATGCAACCCTTTACTCCTATCAGAGGTACATTTGGGTATTGCCCACAGCTGGTGATTATGTCTTTGCCTTTGGTGCTCTGGGTGCACCATCTGATGTCATCTGAAGTCAAAGCAATGAGCCTCTTGGCCCAATTCTTCTGCTGGTGAGGATTCAAGAAGGCATCTGTCTTAGGTAGGTGTCTGAGCAGCCAGGTGTGAAACAAAGGAGCACATCATCTCACCAACTTCCCCCTTTGTTTCTCATTCATCTGATGAATGGAATAATAAAAATCTCCCAGCAATGTGGGTACTGGGTTTCTCAGAAGGAAAAGATGAATGGCATTCTTGCTGATAAATTTGGGCTCATCTGCAAACAGTATAACCCCATATATACTGAGGGCTAATATTGCATAGACTGCCCTCCATTCTCCCAAGGAGGCCTTCAGGATGGCCTGAGAAATCAAGAAATCCAAGTGAATACCAGGGATTCCAGCTTTTGTTGTCATGCTTTGTTCAATCAAGGCATGCTCTAGGTATAATGCTTTTTCCACTTCTCCATTGCTGGGAAAAGACATTTCTGGGTTGAAAGGGATTCCACCCCTGACAGGTACTCCAATCAATGATGAAAACTCCTCCAACAGAGGTCCTAGCTGGAAGTCTGAAAATGTGAAGCATCTCAAAGGAGGATCATAAAACTGCAAGCATGTGTGGATCATGCTCCTCTGAGAAGGGTCCAGGTCCATAACCATATCCAGGATACCTCCATAATGCTCTCTGAATAATGGGATGTGGTCAGGTGTGATAAGTGACTGGACCTGCCTGATACCAGTCAACACAGGCTCAAAGAAATGGTAAGATATGTTGCTCTTCCTGGGAGTGGTCATGAGTACTGATGAAGAGCTGAAGACAAATGCTGATGAGGATCAATACTGATGCTGGAGATGAGCCACTGATAGGATGATGCTGGTGATGATGAAGATGACTGAAGCAGATAACTGATAAAGATAGCTGAAGCAGATAACTGATGAAATAGAGGTCTATGCAGATGAAGGGGTCAAAACCAAGCCAGATATAATGTGGATACCCTGAAAAACAAATAAAAAAATGTCAAATGATGCAATGATGATGTATGCAAATGATATGCAAGGGTTTGTGATCAAGCTGGATCTGATTATCTGTCTTGATATAAAGCCCATGTATGTTCAAGAAGTCCAGATGGAGGTTCAGAAATCCAGTAACCAAGGTAGGGGACTCAAATAAAGAGTCACATGTCCAGGGTTAAATCACAAGAACTGTCCAAAATGAGGTACTCTTAAACAAAACAAGTATCAGGGTATGATGTGGCCAATGGTACCTGCAAACCTGTAAACAGCCCAACCCCCTCACAGGTGGTGTTCTAGAACAAGGATCCTCAGACTTGGATCAGTTATGAGAAGTGTAAACACTTCTAACCCAGAGGTACAGTGTTTACAATAACCATAAAAGATCCTCCTCTAATTCACCTCAGTTTCTGAAGGTCATAATTAAGGTCATCCAGACTTAGCAGGCTTCCCAGATAGCCCTAGCACTACAGGAAATCAGTAGCACAGAGTTCTCAAGATGAAACCCACATCTGAACCGTGTTTCATATTCCCGCACCAGACCGAAATGGAATGGGAAAGAATATGAACCACTCTAGCCTAGGTGTCACTCAGGTCCCAGGTATAGGACCTCAAACTCTCAATGGAACCCCCACCCATCAAAACAACAAACCAGATCCAGCAAAATGATATTATGACAGTATGATGTATAAAACTGTAAGGAAAGCAGTAAACAAGATTGTACATAAAGCAATAAAATAAATACATAAACACATATAGCACATAACACCCCAGTAACACAAATCAAACAAGAGCTAGGAGGAACCCACAAAAAGAACCAGAAGCCATGGTTACAATATAAGGGTCCCCAGCAGAGTCGCCAAGCTGTCGCTCCCACCAGATGGCGTAGGGCCAAGAGTGGTACAGACGCGAATGGTCGGCGAAAGAGAAAGGAATGAATAGAGTCGCCAGCTAGGCATTTTTATCCCGAAGGAAAGGTAATGCTGCATAAACCTAGAAAGATATGGATAAGACGGTTGCGAACCAGAGAGACTGAGAAAGGGGGTTGGTTACAACCTGGCAAGTGTCAGTGCTAAAAGAAAGTGAAGTGTATAAGAGAAGTGTCAGTGTAAGAACAAGAATGAAATGCTCAAGATAATGAGGCTAAAAGAATAATGCTGGAAGGAGGGGGAATATACAGAGACTTTTGTTCGATAACCGTTAAGTTATGCCTACGTATCCTCTCGTGCAATGAGGAAGTCAGAACACCGTAGTTCGACTCAAAGAGACTGAAAGATAAATTGATTTGTGAACTGCTTGCTTGTCTATGCTCAAGTGTATGACCTGTCTGGCTCAGGTGCAAACTGTCTTGCATTAGACGGAAGAAGCGAGTTCTCGTTTGTGAGTGAATGAGATGAGAAAAGAATCCAGAAGGAGACGATTATTGTTTGTTTTTGTGCTTTCAATCTTTTATTGCTTTTTGATGTTTGTCATAAGAAAATGGGCTTAAGCCTAAACCAAGGGTTAGTAAACTCATCACATCCTCCCTCTGATTAGGGGTAATGAGAATACCTTAAGTACGAAGTAAGCACCTCACACTTAATCACCATGATATAGGATTAAGATCATTAACCTACTTGTGATTATTTAGTTGTTTTAGTTGTTTTTGTTTAGTGTTAAGTAATGAGTTTAAGCCATAATCAGGGATTTAATGGACTCATTACACCATCCTAATAGAAGGATAATAGATGAGAACATTTAAGCTGAGGAAGGCTCCTCAACTTAATCCATGATTAGGGATTAACCTCATGACAAAACAAAGCCTTTATTAAATGGATTTTAGCTGATGATAAGATTAAGAAGTGGATTTTAGGGTTTGTAAGACAACTTGAGGGGGACTTGTCCATTAACACTAGGGTTAGTCCTTCTTAACCAATTAAGGAAGAATTAGAACCCTAATGCAAGGCCCAAGTTACAAGCTTGATGTCTTGATGATTATTAAGTGAATTGATTAAAGGATTTAAACAACATTAAGTGTTTAACACTTAGGATTAAAGTTATACACTCCATCCTAATAGAAGGATGCAGGCATAAGCTTAATCACAAAGCCTTAAAACCTTTAGGGTTTAGTCCTTGATTATGGGATGAGAAGGGAAGACTCAAAGATGACACAAAGGTAAAACTAAATGGGGGACTAATCAAACCCTAATTGTTAGCATGCTTGGGTATTCCTAGGGTTTATGAGGCTTGCAAAAGTTCCTCAAGGAAAAGCCACCAAGGAAGAAACAGATGAAAGGAGGAAGAAGCAGAGAGAAGCAAGACAACTTGCTTCACTTAAGAAGACAAGTTGCTTGAAGGAAGAAAGTGGGAGAGAACATGAATGAGCAAGCTCACTCTAATACACATACAAAATGCAGCAAAGAAGGTATAAAAGAGATGAAAAGAGATTGAGAGAAGTGAAGGCAAATTCACTTCTCAAACAACTTACCACCTGAAAAGTTAGCAAAGAAAAGGAAATGAAATGAAAATGAAAAGGATGAAAACCCAAACCAGGAGCATAAACATGATGTTAATGATGCTAAGAGATGATGCAAACACAAGACAAGAGATGAGAATGATCATACAAGCATAAGGATGTCAATGGAGCATGTTTTGGACCATGAAAGT
The DNA here is from genome assembly GCA_963966055.1 of Lathyrus aphaca. Lineage (NCBI taxonomy): Eukaryota > Viridiplantae > Streptophyta > Magnoliopsida > Fabales > Fabaceae > Lathyrus > Lathyrus aphaca. The sequence goes on along the minus strand of OZ014520.1, from coordinate 64,013,545 downwards.
TTATGAAATGATATGAATGCACAAGATGGCAAATGAAAGATGCAATGATCAAACATGATTCTAATATGTCCTAAGATGTCTTATATGTCCTAAGGATGCACAAAATGTCATGGCAAGTTCTTGAATGCAAGCAAATGAAAGATGGATGCAAAGGAAGGCAAGAATTAGGGTTTATGAACAACATGCATCACAAAAATTCAAAACCAGAAGCAAATGACATGATAAAAAATTGAAAATGGGATCAAAGGAACCCTAACCCTACACAAGTTCACTGCCCAAAGGAGGGGACCTAACTCTTAACCTAATGGGAGTTGTGAATTTCCTAAATCAACTAGGGTTTCAAGGTACCTCAAAAGGAAAAAATGCTCATCATTTAATTGAAAATGGAAGATAAATTCAAACCAATTTTACCCTAGAAACTACATGCTATGAAGGATGCAATGCAAGAAGAACCATCATCAAACTCCTCATGGTTTGGCATAATGAATTTTTCTAAGTTTGAACAAAAATATTGCCTTTAAATGAATTTAATTTCAATGAAAAAGGTCAAAATAGTTCAAAAACCATAAAGAAATTTGTTTTGAGAGTTTGATAATGTTTCTAAATGTTTTAAAATGCAATGTGAATTTTTTTGTGATTTTTAAATACCTAAATGCATTTTTAATTAATTAATTTCCATTAACTAATTAAAAATAAACATTTAAATGATTTAAAAATGATTTTTAGTGCAAAAAATAAAAATAAAAATATTTTTGGGTTCTGAAAATTAATGAAATGTTTGACAAAAATTTTCAGAATTTTTAAATATGTTTTACTATTTTTAAAAATTCGTGTAAGTAAAATGCAAATAAAAATGAAATAAAACTAATTAAAATGGAAAGTAAGCCAAAGGGAAGGTCAGGATTTGATCTGGGCCTGGGGTTGTTGACTTGGCGCCACATCCAAGGGCCCAAGTTCAAACCTGACTAAACTTTATTTAATAATTAATTAATCCTAGGTTTAATTAATAAATGAGTGATTAGGGCTTAATGAGCCATCTGGACCATCCACACGCACGCGGGAAAGCCAGATCAAGGGCTGTGGTTCAAACTTGCTAATTAAATGCAATTAGGACTAAACAAATTCAGGCACCGGAACAGTACTTCGGTCGTCTTCTCCGACGACACAAAACCCTAACTTCCTCTACATGTTACCAAACTTCAAATTCCTTCCACCAAAATGATCCTCTCATCAATCTAAACCTAAACCCTCATCTCAAATTCATTTATTTTCTCTCACAAGCCTGAATCAAAGCAAAATATAAAACACGGGCAAATGTTCAGAGATGTCATACATGCTGGTTTCTTCACCATTTTCAAAAATAGATACATATTCATGATCAGGAGAACATATAGCATCATAAAAGAACTCAAAAATTAACTTCTGGGAAAAATGTTCTTCATGTTACCTGAGATGAAGCCTCTCTGTTTTTGAGCTTTCTGAACTTTTCTTTTGTGCAAACCTGCTTCCCTGAACCTCCTGATGATGGAATGAAGCTTAGAAAACTTTGAGAGTGGCTGGTTATGGCTGTTTTGTTCTGGTGTAGCAGAAATGAAGGTCCTTATGTGTGATGTTTCAAGCTGTTTCAGGGGGTGGTTTTTGTTCTAAGGATAATTTGTGACTTGTTGGTGAAAGAAAAAGTGAAGTTTGATGGCTGTGTGAAGAGATTCGAAGAGGAGAAGTTTTGGACAGATTTTGTGCAAGTTGGATTGTGTCTTGTTTCAATGCCAAAATGAGTTGCTATATCACTCCCATAATGTTTGAGTAGGCTGTGGAGCAGGTTGGTAGAGGCTGCTGATCACTATTCCAAGAGTATGGGAGAAATTGAAAAAAGTCAAGGTTTGGTGTACTTGAGGCATGGGCTGTGGAAGAGATGGTTTCTTGGCTTGTACTGCATCAGCTGAGTTCAAGGATGACTCTTGGATCAGTTGTGGTGAGCTGTATGGCTTGGATCATAAGTTTGAAGTGATTTTGCATTTTGGCAACTTGTCACATTTTGTGATTTTTGATCATGAACATGTGATATCCCTTGCTGAATTTTTGGTGTGAGATGTCTCATGAGGTTATGGTAATGTCTTGAGACCAACTAGAGATCATACAAACCTTTGGGAATCATTTTGCAAGAAATCCCCCTTTTGCACTTTTATGGAAAATGGCTTATGGTTACTTGAAATTTTAGACATGAAAATGGGAAATTTCTTGGGCCAAACTGAATTTTAGGTCATGCATTGTGTTTGTATGATGATTAGAGGCCACTTTGAAGTTACATTTTGCCTTGGTATGAGGTTTTGCAACTTTTCCCTTTTGTGCAAAAGTGAAAATTCAATGATTTTATCCAACTTTGACAAGCCATAACTTTTGATCCATAATGAATTAGAATGAGTTCTTGTACTTTTTGAAAATGGGAGAATCCGTTCTACAACTTTTATGACCAAAGTTTTCTCATTTGAGGCATTTTTGAATCAAAAAGAGGAGGTTGAAAAAACTTTCCCAAAATAGCAAGTTTACATTATAAGTCACTTTCCCAAAAAGGCAACTTTGAAAATGGCTTGAAATTCTTCAATTTTGTGAACTTCTAACATCTTCTATGATCAAATAAAGATCATAAACATTCAAAATGATGGAGAACACCCTTTGGTTGGGTCATTGGGGGCCTCAGATGCCCTGATTTTGCACTGACTTGCTCAAGAAGTCATCTTTTGATCAGATGCCTTCCCCATTGAATTTCTTCATGAAAATTGATATGCATGATCCTCATAACATATAGAGACCAATAGAAACAAGAATGACCAAAAAATTTGGAGTTATGGCCTCTGAAACCAAAACCCTAATTTTAGGTCATCTGTGCAGTTAAACCTGGCTCTGCTTCCATGCCTTTCTCAGTCCTTGTGATTCTTTGACTTCATTGATCTTGTGAGGATATAATATGATGTTTGAACATGCATGGACCCTCTTGAGGTGATTGAAAACCTTTGAAGTGGCCCAAATGGCTCAGGGATGGCTCAGATCACAAACCCTAGATGCAGATGGCTTTGAATCAATGCAGTGAATCAAAAAGGTAATATGAGATGATATGATTGAATTTATGCACATGAAAAGATCACAAGCCATGGTGTGAATGGGTTAGGGCAAATTTAGGGTGTTTACACAGGCCTTCACCTAGTCTTCTTGATCTCCCAAGCTACCCTGCATGCTGCAATAGGGGAATGGAAGGTTGTCTGTGCACTTCTAGCCCTCAGTATATATGGGGTTATCTTGTTTGCAGATGAGCCAAAGTTTGTGAGAAAGAATGCCATTCACCTGTTCTTATTAAGGAACCCAGTTCCTACCTTGCTTGGAGACTTCTACTACTCAGTACATCAGAGGAATGAGAAGCAAAGAGGAAGACTAGTCAGATGTTGTGCCCCTCTCTATTACTCTTGGCTGCTAAGACACTTGCCATAGACAGATACCTTCTTGAACCCTCATCAGCAAAAGAACTGGGCTAAGAGATTTATTTCCTTGACATCAGAAGACATTAGATGGTGAACTCAGAGCAACAAAGGCAAGGACATCATTACTAGCTGTGGGAAATATCCTAATGTTCCTTTGATAGGAGTGAAAGGTTGCATCAATTACAACCCTTTACTATTTAAGAGACAATTAGGGTATGCTTTGGTTCATCCTCCCAGAGGGCAAGACTTGACTGAGACCCTCTACTGTGAAGTCCATCCCAACTCTGCTGTTGTCAGACAAGCTGCCTGGGCTTGGGATAACATTCAGACCAAGGGAATAGCCATCCTTGGCAAGTGCAACAACATTGCTTCAGCACAGTATTCTGATTGGTCTCGTACCAGAGCTCAGATCACCCGGATGCCATTTACTTTAGAAGATGTACCTGGACCTTCTATAGTATAGCCTGTAGCTACTGTCAGTTTGGAAGAGTTTGAGAAAATGAAAGAGAGGAATACACAGCTATCTGAAGCCTTAATGAAGACTCTATGGGAGAGAAATGACAGTCGTCTAGATAATGTGAGATTGGAAAGGCTCAGGATTGAGCACTTGACCAAGATTGAGAAGACGGATGACTACATCAGGAAGGCAAGAGCAGTTAATACTGAAGAATGCTTGCAAGGAAGCAAAGACTCAGAAGGCTAGGGCAGAGCATTATCTAGAGGAGAGCCAGGCTAGGTGGATCAGGATCACTGAAGCCCGTGCACAAGAAGATCAAAGGACTCAGGCTAAGATAGAGCAGTTGGAGGCTATTGAAAAGAAGCATCAGGAGGCTTTGCTGGCAGCTCAGAAAGAGATATCTGAATTGAAACTCCAGGCGGGGTTGAAGAGGTCAAAGGATCAGGACAAGCATAAGAAGTTGACCAATGCCATTGCTACCAGGAACCTCCTCATCAGGACTATCACAGAGCACCCAGTAGGTCCAATGACTGAGGCCCTCCTAAAGGAAGTCAGGGAGGATGAATTTGGATTAGATGTTTGACTCTTTTGCTTGTACTTTTCTTTTGTTGTATTTTTCTTTTGTTGTTGTATTTTGACCCACCATGGGGATGTATTGTAATCAAACTATGTATTTGCACCCTTTGTAATATATCAGTTTGTATCATTTTTGGTGGGCTTTATCTATCTCTACAACATTATCAGCATTTCCTCGATGTCTGGAAAGGTCAAAACAAAAGAACCAAACCGGATACCCTTGGAAGACAAATAGGCATATTGCATTGCATACTAACATCTTCTTTGTTTTGTAGGTTTTTGTTTTTATTACTGTTTCTCACTTTGTTGTGGTTTCAGGAAACATTGCTCGCAGAAGAGTGTTCCCTGTCAACAGAACACACCGGTACCCGACAAGAAACAACCTTCCGGGACTCCAGATGGATCAAGTTCAGCAAGACTTGAATGAAGTGAGGACCCAGATGGCCAATGAAAGGGTTGAGATAAGGAATCAGATGACCCAATTCATGACTGTAATGAATGGTTTAGCTCAGAGCCAGGAAAGACTAAGGGAGTTGGTTGAGAGACAATCTCCTGAAGAACACCATCCAGGTACAGGAGGTACTAGTAACAACGATCATGTGCAACCTCGCACTGATCCACCAGAGTTTGGGCCTCATCTGAACCCAAAAATCAATGCCATAAGGAATACTCAGGGTAACACTGCTGGAGGAAGGGTCTTGCAAGAGGATCCTCAAGAAGAGCAGTTTACAGTTGTCGGGGTTGGAGACGAAGTTTACGACCATAGGCTGGATGAAATTGCAGAGAAGCTGAGGTCTCTTTAATCCAAAAACTCCCTAGGCTTTGATGTCATGGACATGGGACTAGTGGAAGGGGTGAGAATTCCTCACAAGTTCAAACCCCCGTGTTTTGAAAGGTAAAATGGCACATCCTGCCCACGCACCCACCTTCAATCATTCTTGGGAAGGTTAAAAGCATACAATATGGACGAGAAGCTGTGGATGTTCTACTTCGACGATAGTCTAACAGGGGCATCCCGAGAATGGTATTCCCATTTGACTAGAGCCACAGTGAGGAACTGGAAAGACTTGGCTGAAGCTTTTATCCGTCAGTATCAGTATAACTTGGACATGGCCCCAAACAGGACCCTTCTAATGGGAATGTCTCAATCTTCCCGTGAGAGCTTCGGAGAATATGCCCAAAGGTGGAGGCAACTTGCTGCTACAGTTCAACCCCCCATGTCTGAAAGGGAAATGGCAGACATGTTCATGAATACCCTCCAAGGAACCTACATTGACAGATTGGCTGCATTTTCTTCTACCAGCTTCGCAGATGTGGTGATAGTTGGGGAAAGAATAGAGAGCCTATTGAAGATGGGAAAGATCTCCGATAACGGTGCCAGTTCAAGTAGTACAAGGAAACCATTTGCTGGGCCCCGTAGATCTGGTGAGACAAACTCTGTGCACATGGGAAGAGGGAGACCCCAATACTTGCCCAGAACAGTTGCTGTTGTTACTATCCCTGCTCCACCTCCTCAGTATACTCAACAACCACAACACTTCCCGCAACAACAACAATTTCCTCAACAGAGATCATACAACAACAATAACAACAACCAACAACAACGCCCGTTTCAACAGCGGCCATCTCAGGTCAACCGGGTGATTGACCCCATTCCAATGCCATATGCTACACTACTGCCACAACTCCTAAAGCTCAATCTTGTTGAGTTGAGGACATTGGCTCCACCTGATCCTCAAAACCTTCCAAGAAACTACGATGTCAACGCTAGGTGTGCTTTTCACTCTAACGCACCTGGTCATTCTATGGAAAAATGCAGAGCTCTGCATATGAAGGTTCAGGATCTGGTAGATTCAAAAGCCCTGAACTTTGCACCTCCTCCCAATGTAATGAAAAATCATATGCCAAGCCACAATGGGCCAAGGATTAATGCTATAGAGGATGGTTCACCCACGAGTTTAATAGAAGACATTGCAGGTATTCAGACACCTCTGGCAGAGGTTAAAGCCCAGCTTTTAAAGTGCCAAGTGTTCCCAGGTTGTGAGGCCTGTTGTGAATTATGCAAACTTTTTGAGAATGGGTGTGCTAGCTTGAGGAGTGGAATTAATGGCTTAATCAAAGAAGGCATTCTGCAAATTACAACCACCGCTTCTACAACACCAACAACTCTCTTTTCAGTAACAAGTGAATCTTCTACAAATGCAACAACCATCCTTCCCACTGGTTCTTCTACAACTGCAACAACCATTGTTCCAACTGATTCAACTACAACTTCAGCAATCATTTCATCTGTCACTTCAACACACAACAATTCATTTGCACCAGCTACTACAACTTCAGCAACCACCAACAATGATGTGTCCACTGTCACAATTTATTATGACCCGACAACGGTCCCGAATTCCAACAACTTTCAACAACCTCAACAACAGTCTCAACAAAGCTTCAATTCACCTCCACCAACATCCACCAGAGGTCCTGTTACTATTTTGTATGATCCAAAGGCTATTACAGTCCCAACAATGAGCCCAATCACTATCACGGTGCCCGGGCCAATCCCATATGATAAAGACAGTGTTATACCATGGCATTATGGTGCTGATCTGTACTGCAACGGAGAGAAATTCCTTCTTGATTCTCCAGTTCTCACTCCCTAAGTAGATAATGTTGGGGGAGGCGGAGGCTTCACCCGAAGCGGACGTCTCTTCGCATCACAAGTCCCTAGAACCAACACTGAGGCAGAGGCTGTTGCCAAAGCCAAGGGAAAGAGTGTAATACCTGAAGAGTCTGCACCAAAAGAAACTCATAAATCATCCTTCGATCAAGATGTGGATGAGTTTATGAGAATTATTAAAAGAAGCAACTATAAAGTTGTGGACCAGCTCCACCAGACTCCTTCAAAGATCTCAATCTTACCTCTGTTGTTGTGTTCCGAAGCCCATCGGGATGCACTACTCAAAGTTTTGCACGTTGCCTACGTTCCAGAAGAGATCACTGTAAATCAGCTGGAAAAAGTGGTGTCAAATGTCAATACTAGCCATGGGCTAAGTTTCACTGATGTTGATTTGACCACAGAAGGACGTCACCACAACAAAGCTTTTCACATAACCCTGGAGTGCAAAGGAGCTGTACTATCTCATGTTCTTGTAGACACTGGGTCCTCACTCAATGTCTTACCCAAGAAAGCCCTTGTCAAGCTCGAATATGACGGGATAGATCTCCGGCCAAGTAACCTTGTGGTTAGGGCTTTTGATGGCTCCAAGAGGTCTGTTCTTGGAGAGGTGGAGCTGCCAGTGATAATCGGCCCACAAGTCTTTAAGACCATTTTCTATGTGATGGACATACAACCTGCTTACAGCTGTTTGCTAGGTCGACCTTGGATTCACGCCGCAGGCGCAATAACATCGACCCTTCACCAGAAACTGGAGTATGAGTGGGAAGGGCAGATTATCACCATCTGTGGTGAGGAGGACATATTTGTTAGCCATCTGGCTACTTACAAGTATATTGAGATGGATAGTGAAATCCATGAGACAATGTGCCAAAGGTTCGAGGCCCTGAATGTCAATGAGGCTACTGAAGTATTTGCTGCATCCCAGGAAGACAGGATGGGTTCTTCAATCGTCTCCTACTAGCAAGCCCGGAAGGTTGTTGAAGACGGCAATGCCCAAGGCTGGGGCAAGCTGCTGCCAATGGAAAAGAAGGAAGATAGATTCGGTTTGGGTTACAGATCATTCCGACAAGATCAATCAGAGGCTGCCAAAGAGCCCAAATTTTTCAGTGGGGGAATGCTCACCCCAGATGCTGTTAGCAATCTGGAAGACGAGGCGGAAGGCGACCGCAACCTGGAGAGCTGGATACGTCCAAGGATCCCGGGGAACCAAGTCCTTAACTGGTCTTCCCAGGAAATTATAAGGGTTACTCCTGCAGAGTAATTATTATTTCTTGTCCTTTTTTAGCATGCATCAAGTCCTGCATCTTGCCCAAGGTGTCAGGGTCATATTGTAATTTTGTGCAAATGATTAATCAATGAATATCGGACATCTTTTGTAGACGAGTCTCTTTTTTCGCTCACTGTCTTTTCATTTTTCACTTTTGTACAAAACAATAAAATGGCAATGTTTTCAAAATAAATAACTTCATTTTCACTTTTTTCTAAACAAGATTAAAACTGATCACTAAAATAAACAAATCTCAACCCTTGCAGAGATTATCCTCCAGATTGCACCGACAACAACACTGCTATGACCTTGTATGACTTCGACAACCCAATTAATCAAGCTGATGAAGGGGTTGAAGAAGACTATGAGTTACCTGAAGAGTTAGCCAGGTTGTTGAGGCAAGAAGAGAAAGTGATTACTCCTCATCAGGAAGAGGTTGAGACAGTTAATCTTGGTACCGAAGAAGACTTGAAAGAAGTGAAGATTGGGGCTGGTCTGCAAGATTCAGTGAAAGAATAGCTCATTGACATGCTTCGAGAATACGTTGACATCTTTGCTTGGTCCTATCAAGACATGCCAGGTCTGGATACAGATATTGTTATGCACAAGCTGCCGTTGAAAGAAGATTGTCCTCTAGTGAAGCAAAAGTTACGTCGTACTCATCCAGATATGACCATGAAGATTAAGGAAGAAGTACAAAAACAGTGGGACGCCGGTTTCCTTGCTGTAACCAGTTACCCGCCGTGGGTTGCTAATATTGTACCAGTACCTAAAAAGGATGGCAAAGTAAGGATGTGTGTGGATTACCGGGATCTGAACAGAGCTAGCCCGAAGGATGACTTCCCATTACCTCACATTGATGTATTGGTCGACAACACAGCTCAGTTCTCGATATTTTCCTTCATGGATGGTTTTTCAGGGTATAATCAGATCAAAATGTCACCCGAGGACATGGAGAAGACTACCTTCATCACACCTTGGGGAACATTTTGTTACAAAGTAATGCCTATTGGACTGAAGAATGTCGGTGCTACTTATCAACGGGCTATGGTAACATTGTTCCACGATATGATCCACAAAGAAATTGAATGCTATGTGGATGACATGATTGCCAAGTCCCTCACTGAAGAAGATCATCTGGTAAATCTACTGAAGTTGTTCAAGCGTCTGAGAAAGTATCAGCTCAAGCTAAACCCCAACAAGTGCATATTCGGGGTACGTTCCGGTAAGCTGCTGGGATTCATTGTAAGTGAAAAAGGAATTGAAGTTGATCCTGAAAAAGTCAAAGCCATTCAGGAGATGCCTACACCTAGGACTGAAAAGGAAGTTAGGGGGTTCTTAGGTAGATTGAACTACATATCAAGGTTCATATCTCACCTTACTGCAACTTGTGAACCCTTTTTCAAATTGTTAAGAAAGGAACAAACGGTCAGGTGGAACGAAGATTGTCAGAAGGATTTTGACAAAATCAAGGAGTACTTACAAGAACCTCCGATTCTTATGCCTCCAATTGAAGGAAGACCTCTAATAATGTACCTGACAGTATTAGAAGGATCAATGGGGTGTGTGTTGGGCCAGCATGAAGAGTCTGGTCGAAAAGAGTATGCAATATACTACCTTAGCAAAAAGTTTACCGACGGTGAACAACGTTATTCACTGTTCGAGAAAACTTGTTATGCTTTAGCGTGGGCTGCTCGCCGACTAAGACAGTATATGTTGACTCACACTACCTTACTGATCTAAAAAATGGACCCCGTCAAGTACATATTTGAGAAGCCAGCGCTTACCGGAAGGGTTGCAAGATGGCAAATGATTTTGACAGAGTATGACATTCAGTACACATCTCAAAAGGCCATCAAGGGCAGTGTACTGTCTGACTATCTAGCTAAGCAACCCATTGATGATTACCAACCGATGAGGTTTGACTTCCCTGATGAAGACATCATGTTTCTGAAATCTAAAGATCATGAAGAGCCTGTTCACATTGAAGGGCCTGACCCAGAAGAAGAATGGACAATGATGTTTGATGGGGATGTCAATATGAATGGACGTGGGGTTGGTGCAGTGCTCATTACACCTAAAGGAGTTCATGTGCCTTTCTCGGCAAAACTCACCTTTGCATGCACTAACAACGAAGCTGAGTACGAAGCCTGTATCATGGGTCTTGAGGAAGCCATTGAACTCAGGATCAATACGTTAACTGTATTCGGAGATTCAGCTCTGGTAATCAATCAGACCAACAAAAAATGGTACACTCACCAAGAGCATCTGATCCCATACCGTGACTATACGAGGAGATTATTGACTTTATTCACAATAGTCATACTTGAGTATATCCCTCGAGACGAAAATCAGTTCGCAGATGCTTTAGCTACCATTTCCTCCATGATCAAAGTTCAAACTGCCAATTATGTGCCTCGGATTTCTGTATCCAGACTTAACCGACCAGCATACGTATTCTCCGTGGATGTTGCTAAAGATGACAAGCCTTGGTTCCATGACATCAAATTCTTCTTAGAAGATAAAACATACCCACCAGGGGCATCATCCAATGATAAGAAGACATTAAGAAGGTTGGTTGGTAGTTTCTTCCTTAATGTTGATGGCTCATTATACAAGAGAAACTTTGACATGGTTCTGCTCAGATGTGTTGATAAGAAAGAAGAAGACTTGTTGATGCACGAGGTGCATGAAGGATCTTTCGGTACCCATGCTGGAGGACATGCAATGGCTAAGAAATTGTTAAGATCAGGTTACTACTGAATCACAATGGATGCAGACTGTTGTGCCTATGCCAGGAAGTGTCATAAATGCCAGATTTATGCAGACAAAGTGCATGTGCCTCCAAATCCTTTGAACGTGATGTCTTCACCTTGGCCCTTTGCCATGTGGGGCATTGACATGATTGGAAAGATCGAACCAACTGCTTCAAATGGCCACAGATTCATCTTGGTAGCCATTGATTACTTCACCAAATGGGTTGAAGCAGCTTCATATGCAAACGTCACCAGACAAGTGGTAGCCAGATTCCTGAAAAGAGACATCATCTGTCGATATGGAATACCTGAGCGAATCATTACTGACAATGGTTCCAATTTGAACAACAAAATGATGGCAGAACTGTGTCGGGACTTCAAAATCCAACATCACAATTCTTCTCCTTACAGGCCAAAGATGAATGGCGCTGTTGAGGCGGCTAACAAAAACATGAAGAAGATTGTGCAAAAGATGGTGGTTACATACAAAGATTGGCATGAAATGCTACCATTTTCCTTGCATGGGTACCGAACCTCAATCAGAACATCCACTGGGGCAACACCTTATCAGCTTGTGTATGGTATGGAGGCAGTCCTACCTGTCGAAGTTGAATTACTCTCCTTACGGGTACTGATGGATGTAAAGCTGAATGAAGCAGAATGGGTCTGATCTCGGTACAATCAGTTGAATATGATCGAAGAAAAGAGATTAGTTGCAATCTGTCATGGGAAGCTATATCAGAAAAGGATGAAGAAAGCCTTCGATCAGAAAGTCTGGCTTCGGGAATACCAAGTGGGGGATCTTGTGCTGAAAAGACTTCTTCCTCCTCATACAGACCACAGGGGCAAATGGACTCCAAATTACGATGGCCCATTCATAGTAAAGAAGGTTTTATCTGGTGGAGCACTGATGTTCACTACTATGGATGGTGAAGATTTCTTATCCCCTGTGAATTCAGATGCAGTTAAAAAATACTTCGCATAAAATGCCCCGCTGGACATATAAACAGAATGTAAGTCCAGGCAAAAATAGAGCATCCCGGCGAGTCAAAAACAGAATAAAAGAGTCGGGCAAAAATAAGGGAAAAAAATTATTAAAAAAAATGTGTACACCCGCTGAGTTGAAAAGCCACATTGGACAACTCAGGAAAAAATGGGTATCCTGGTGGATTGAAAACCCGTAAGGGTGATCCACGCAAAATCAGGGAATAAGCGAAAAACTACATCCTGGATTCGTCTGTATCATTTACAACACGGCAAGCCTCGAAAGGACAAAGCATCAATCAGAATCAACCTTCTTCAGAAAGCAAGATAAGAAGAGTGTCAAGGTCATACGGGTCATAGCAAAGGAAACTCACCGGAGCGTCATCAACATTGCCAACACTTTTACTTTTTCAATTTTTAACAATCTCCTCATTCCAGGGGATCTATTTCTTTGACTGTATTTGCCAATTAAGGGCACTCAGATTAATAAAATCAGATTTTCAGTCACACCTTGTTTCGTACATTTTTGTTTCGTTTGCAAAATGTCCAATATCCATGATATAATGTTTGCATAAAACAAATGAGCCATTCTTAATAAATGTTTGTAGGAAATAATCTTACTCCCAGGAATATCTAACTCCTATGACGGAATCCGGTAAGGGATACCTCGGGATACTTGTGCGTTTTTTTGTCTTAACAGGATTGCAGGTATTCAAATACGCAGCATGGGGCATGCAAAGCATCACTTCCCCGGCATATCTCCCCCTCCAAGCAGTATCTGGAATACTTTTCCCAGTGGAGTTGTCAAGGACTCCTCATCCCCAGCCGGGATCCCCACAGAGAACTCTAGGAAGATCGTTCAGTGATCTTTTCTTCCCCAAATAGAATACCAGGTCTCTTAAAGACAAAAGAATCGTCTCCCCGCAGAGCTCCAACTTCTCCCCAGAAGAGTGATACCTGAAACCCTTATACAACAAAGTGATGAAAGTTTCCTTCACCCCAGTTGGGCTTCTCCTTACCGAATAGATCTATCAATGATCTCTTCCCCCAAGCAAAGTTGTATATCCTAACAGATCTACCAATGATATCATCCCCAGTTGGGATATTTCTTCAAGAAGATCAACCAGAGATCTCCACAACAGCAGGATCTGAATCCCGGATCGGTTTCTTTTGCATAATCATAAAATGCACATCATCTTTCCCCACAGAGTGTAGCATTCTGTCTAATATGGAGCATTACGACAAAAATCAAACATTTGCATGATCGCAAGCCAGTTTCGAGCTAGTCACCTGCAAATACAATCAATATCTCATCAGCAATGTATATACAAAACCCACATCCCTTGCAAATAAAATCCAAAGCATCCTCTTTGCACTCTCCAACACAAATACATGTTCATACACACCCTTTTTGACACTCGTCCGTATCATATCATTCCCCTACAGATATAAGCCACAAACATCCTCTGTGATTACAGATACCTATACATACTCTTCTGACACCCGTCCGTGTCAACTTTCCCCAGCAAGTTGAACACTCGTCCGTGTATTGCTCATACTCCACAATGCTCATCCATACTTATATAGATACTCGTCCGTATCTTGTATATACACTTATTCCCCACAGATTCGACACTTGACTGTGTTCTTTGTTAACCAGTTGGTACTCGTCCGTACCATCATCTCTGAGCGTGCGTCAACGTTTGTTTCTATTGATACTCGTCTGTATCATGTTTCTAGGGATGCTCGTACGCATCTTTAATCTATACATAGCGTCAAAACACTTATACCTTTTATTTTGGAAAACGTAAACATTCGTCCGTGTTTACCATTCCCCAGCAAAGCAACGCTTCTCCTATCTGACATTCGTCCTATGTCATGATACTTTCGGCAGCCGTACCCTGCCAGGTGATCGTCTTTCACCTCTGGATGACCGTCCCTCATCCTTTCCCCCAGCGGAGTCTCCATTATTGAAACCCTTTTCTATCCGACATTCGTCCTATGTCGTGATATTTAGCAGCCATCCCCTGCTAGGTGATCGTCCTTCACCTTTTGATGATCATCCTTCATCAATTTATCTGATGGTCGTCCCCATCGTTGATCTTGTTATCTGACATTTGTCCTATGTCGTGATACAACCCCGGAAGCAGCCGTACCCTGTTAGGTGATTGTCCTTCACCTCTTGATGACCGTCCTTCATCATTTTATCTGATGGCCGTCCCAATTGTTGACCTTTTTTCTATCCGACATTCGTCCTATGTCGTGGTAAGGAGCAGTCGTCCCCTGCTAGGTGATCGTCCTTCACCCTTGATGACCGTCCCTCATCAATATTTCATTTATTCTTTAACCTGATGGTCGTCCCCATCACTGTTTACTTTACTTCACTGACATGATGGTCGTCCCCGTCGTGATCTCTTTCTTTCCCCAGCATGTCGGTCGTCCCCGTCATTGCTTTATCCCCAACAGTCGTCCTCTGCTCGATGGTCGTCCTCCATCGCTTCCGTTTGATAATCATACTATACTTTATCTTACAATTTATATCCCTTTTCTTCTTCTCCCCAGTGAGTGCAAATTTTGGACTGTCTTTGGTATTCAACCACAAGTTATCTTGTTTGTCTGTTAAGTCAGGCGCTTACATCCTGCACAGCTAACTCATGTTTGAATAGGGGCAGTTGTAAAAACCCCAAATTTGCCCTTACTAAGTTCACACCATGGCTTGTGATCTTTCATGTTTGCATAAGCATAAGCATACCATCTCATATTGCATTTTTGTTTCTCTGCACAGTTCAATTTCATCTGCATCTAGGGTTTGTGATCTGAGCAATCCAAGGATCCATCTGAGCCACTCCAAAGGTCTCCAATCATTCCAAGAGGGTCCATGTGTGTTCTATAATCATATTATATCCCTCAAAGATCAAGGAAGTCAAAAAATCACAAGAACTGGCAAAGCATGGAAGCAGAGCTAGGGTTTCACTACACAAATGACCTGAAATTAGGGTTTTGGTTTCAGAGGCCTTAACTCCAAATTTTTGGGCCATTCTTGTTTCTAATGTTCTCAATATGTTATAAGGATCATATGTACCAAGTTTGATGAAGAAATTCATTGTGGAAGTCATATGTTCACTGGGTAACTTCTTGAGCAAGTTAAGTCAAAATCAGGGCATCTGAGGCCCCCAACAATGGAACCAAAGTGGATTTTTCATCAAATTGAAGTCATATGATCTTTATTAGATCATTGAAGTACTTGGAAGTTCACAAAATTGAAGAAATTTGAGCTAAACCAAAAGTTGCCAAAAATGGAAGTGACTTGTAATGGAAACTTTCAATTTTGGGAAAGTTTTTCAACCTCCTCTTTCTCAACCAAAAATGCTTCAAATGAAAAATTGTTGGTCATGAAAGTTGTAGATTGGATCATTCCCTTTTCAAAAAGTACAAGAACAAGTTCTAATTCATTATGGAACTCAAGTTATGGCCTTGCAAAGTTGGCAAAAATCCTATAATTTTCACTTTCACACCAAAGAGGATTTTTTGCAATTTCACATACCAAGCCATTTTGTGACCTCTAATCACTCTCTAAGCATCATACAAACATAATACATTGCATTGTGACCAAAATTTCCCAAGGAATCACAAGTTTCCATGCCTTGCACTTCAAGATTTCTTAAAAGGGGAAAATCACTTAACACTTGCAAAACCCATGAGATCTTTCCCTCCAAGCCATCCAGCTGCGCAATCTCAATCCCATGGCTCTCCTTGATCAATGTTGAGCCAGGACATGCCATAGAACAGCTACTACATGAGCCCATACCTCAAGTACACAATTTGTTGACTTTTTGCAAAAGGACCCATACCAATCAGCTGCAGCCACAACCACTCTCTGGCCAATAGGGTTATGTTATGTGGACCAAAAGCAAGCCAATGCATAACACACACAAGCCAAAAACCTCAGATACACCAAGTTTCACAAAATCACCTCCAAGCTTCAAGCTTTCGAAACACTTTGTCCAGCCACTCAACCTTCAAACAAACTTCACCATTCAACTCACCATCATCATTAGAACACTTCCTAACCATTGCCAAGCCCTAAAATCCAGCCAAACACAAACACGATTTTGGACCATCTGTGTTGCAACCTCTCAATCCAGCCATTTTAAACTCATTCCAAGCATTGCAACACCATCAAGGGGCCAAGTGAAGTGGATTTGCACAAGAGAAGAGGTCTGAAAGCTCCAAAAGTGAAAGCTCCAGCTCAGGTATTCATCTTCAAACTTTTTTCCAGAAGCATGACTTTAAGTTTCTAAATTGTTCTACATGTTATGCTGATCACCATGATATAACTTGTTTCGAAAATGAGTTGAAAATAAGCTTGTATTTAACTTCTGAAACTTTGCCCGTGAAACATGTTCTTGTTTGATTCTCATGATTGATGCAAAATAAATTAGTTTTGAGGGAGGATTCGTGTTTAGGGTGAGTTGGGGATTTGATCTGGAGCTTTAGAACTCCTGAAATGACATAGGGAGAGAGTTTGGAAAACTACCCTGCCGGGGAAGACGACCGGAACACTGTTCCGGCCGTCTGAGTTGGATTAGGGCTAATCTCAGGTGATTAGCTGAGTTTGAATCTGGAGTGTAGGATTTAGGTTTCGCGCGTGTGTGGAGGGCCAGGATGGTTTCACTTAACCCTAATCATTTTAATTTAATTAATTAATTAGATTTAGGCCAGATTGAATATGGGCCTTTGATTTGCGCGCTGGTCAATGCATCCCCCCCCCCCAGTTTGAATCTGATCCATTTGATTGGATTACTTCCCTTTATTTTAATTTTTTATTTCATTTAAATCCTATTTTCTTTACCATTTTATTTAAAATACTTAGAAAAATCATATAAATATTTCCTTCTGTATTTTAATTTCAAATAATTTTCTTCACCCAAAAACATTTTTATTTTAATTTTTTGCATTTTAAAATCATTTTAAAAAATTTTAAATGTTTATTTTAATTAATTTATGGAAATTAATTAATTAAAATACCATTTAGGTTTCTAAAAAACACAAAAAAATTCACATTGCATCTTAGGACATTTAGAAACATTGTCAAACCATTCATACAAATTTATTTTTGGTTTTGATCCAATTTTGACATTTTTCTTGAATTTAGGGTTCATAAAATTCCCTTTTTAGAACCCTAACTTTGAAAATTCTTTTCTGCCTAACCATGAAGGGTTTGACAATGATTCTTTTTGTGTTGTTTTCCATATAGCATGTAGTTTCTAGGACATTTTTGTCATGAATTTATCTTGCATTTTCCATTTGATTTGCATTTTCCCTCTTAAGGTACCCAAAAACCCTAGTTAACTTAGAAAAATCATAACTTCCTTTAGGTTAAGAGTTAGACCTTCTCATTTGGGGTGTGATATCATATGGGGTTAGGGTTCCTTTGATTTCATTTGCAAATTTTTATCTTGTGAATTGTTTCTGTTTTGGTCATTTGCATCTCATCCTTTCATGTATCCCTAATTTTGCATCCATACTTGCATCTTACATTGCATTGCATGAACATGTGAACTTGTCATGAAATTCTAAGCATTTGTATGCCATCTTAGACATCTTAAGACATTGCTTGAACATTGCTTGGTCATTTCTTCATACATTTTCTATGCTTTGCATCTATTTCATTTCATAAACATACATGTGTTTTCATACTTCAAAGCATGCCTCATTTGCATCCAATCTCTCTTATGAACATTCATAACACTTGGTATGCATTTGCATCATCTCATAGCATCATTTGCATCATGTGTTTGCTTCTGGTTTTGGTTTTTACCTTTGCATATTCTTCATTTCATTTCTTTTCTTTCCTTATGCTAACATTTTCAGGTGGTAAGTTAACTTGAGAAGTGAATTTGCCTTCACTTCTCATTTCTCTTCATCTTCTTCATATGCATCCTTGCTGCATTTTCATTTGTCTTAGAGTGAGCTTGCTCATTCATGTTCATCTCTCACTTTCTTTCTCTAAGTCACTTATCTTCTTCAATGAAGTAAGTAACTTATTCTTCTGCTTCTCCTCCTTTCACCTGCTTCTTCCATTGGTGGCTTCTCTGAAGATCTTTCTCAAGCCTTACAAACCATAGGAACATCCAAGCATGACAATAATTAGGGTTGTGATTAGTCCCCCTTTATCTTTTACCTTTGTGTCTTCTTTGTGTCTCTCTTCTCACCTCATCATTAGAGACTAAACCTTTAAGGTTTTAAGACTTTGTAATTAGGGTTATGCCTGCATCCTTCTCTTAGGATGGAGTGTATAACTTTAATCCTAAGTGTTAAACCCTTAATTTGTTTAAACCTCTTAATCAATCCATCTTAATAATCACCAAGACATTAACTTGTAACATGGGCCTTACATTAGGGTTCTAATTCTTCCATTATTGGTTAAGAAGGACTAACCCTACTGTTTAATGGACAAGTCCCCCTCAAGTTGTCTTACAAACTTAAAATTCACTTATTAATCTCATCTCTAATTAAAATCATGTAATAAAAGTTTGTTTTGTCATGAGGTTAATCCCTAATCATGGATTAAGTTGAGGTATCTTCCTCAGCTTAAGTGTGCTCATCTATTATCCTTCTATTAGGATGGTGTAATGGGTTCACTAATCCTTGATTATGGCTTAAACTCATTACTTAACACTAAACAAAAAACTCAAAAACATCTAAATAATCACAAGTAGGTTAATGATCTTAATCCTACATCATCATGGTAATTAAGTTGAGATGTTTATCTCATACTTAAGGTATTCTCATTATCCCTAATCAAAGGGAGGATATGATGAGTTTACTAACCCTTAGTTTAGGCTTAAGCTCATTAACTTATGGCAAACACAAAAACAATAAAAGATTGAAAACACAAAAACAAAAAGAAATCGTCTCCTCCGGGATTCTTTTCTCATCGTCTTCACTCACAAACGAGAACTTGCTTCTTCCGTCTAATGCAAGACAGTTAGCACTTGAGCCAGACAAGTCATACACTTGAGCATAGACAAGCAAACAGTTCACCAGTCAATTTATCTTTCAGTGTCTTTGATTCGAACTACGGTGCTCTGACTTCCTCATTGCACGAGAGGATATGTAGGCATAACTTAACTGTTATCGAACAAAAGTCTTTGTGTCTTCCCCCTCTCTCAGCATTCTTTTTAAGCCTCATTCCTGAGAACCTCACTTCATTTTCTTGCACTGACACTTGTATATTCTTTTCCAGCTTTTGCACACAGATAGCACAGACACTACCCCTTTAAACACAAACTTTCAAGCGTGGATCTCGTCGAGTACGACGGACAATCTGGGTGCTAATACCTTCCAAGGTTGTAACCAACCCCCTTTCTCAGTTTCTCTGGTTCGCAACCGTCTTATCCATCCTTTTTCTAGGTTTATGCAGCATTACCTTTCCTTCGGGATAAAAATGCCTAGCTGGCGACTCTTTTCAGTTCACCTTCATTTCTCCTTTCGCCGACCGTTCGCGCTTGTACCGGGATGCATATCTTTGGGAGCGACATCAGGGACTTTTTCTTCCTCGACACACTTGAGTAGTGGGATCGACAAGCCTCATCAATAGAGTTTACCTTCGAGGAGGACGTAAGAACATGCCCTCCTTTTAGTCGCAAATGCCTTTTTGGGGTCTGCTGGGAGTTCGTCTCTCGTGAGGGAATTGTGGATGGGAGTCATCCAGCAGCGGGCGTCGCCAATGGCATCTATTACGAGCGGAGGGAGGGGTTTCTCGATGCTTAGTTGAGGAAGGATTTCTTGAATTATAGATTTGTTTCCGCCCTTCTTCCATGTGCTTGCCAGTTTGGACAGGACGTATTCTCGTGTGTTATGTTCGGGAGGAACGTGTTGAACTTCCCAAGCAATGAATTTTTCCAATTTCTCTTTCATGAGGGCCAAGTATTCTATGAGATTGTCGTTTTTATCCTGGTATTCTCCTCGAACCTGGGATGTCACGAGTTGAGAGTCGGTCGATATTTTTACCTCTTTTGCTCCCAGGTCTTCGGCCAATTGTAAACCTACGAGGAATGCTTTATACTCGACCTGCTTATTCGAGGTCAGGAAAGCCAGTGCTAGGGATACTTCGATCAAAATACCATCTTCTCTTTTGAGGATAATTCCTGCGCCACTTCCCGTAGAGCTGGATGCACCATCGACAAAGATTCTCCACTTGTGGGTGTTGCTAGTCGGGATTGGGCTATGTGTCATCTCGACAACAAAGTCGGTCATCACTTGTGCTTTCAGGGCTTTCCTGCTTTCATACTGAATGTCAAATTCCGACAGTTCCAACGACCATTTCAACATTCTACCGGCCATGTCTGGTCGACCGAGGAGTTTTTTAATGGGTTGGTCTGTTCGGACCTTAATCGTGTCAGCAAGGAAGTAATTTCGTAGTCTCCTCGTGACATTTATCAAGGCTAAGGCAACTTTATTGATCTGTTGGTATCGTAGCTCAGGACCTTGGAGGGTTTTGATCGTGAAATAGATAGGCTTCTGTCCGTCGGAGGTTTCACGGATAAGGACGACGCTGACCGCCTTGGTCGCCACGGACAAGTACAGGTATAAAGTTTCTTTATTCAATGGCCGAGATATGACTGGTGGTTCTGAGAGTTCTCTTTTTATGTGGAGCAACGCTTTCTCGCACTCTTCATCCCACTCAAAGGTAGACTCTTTCCGTAACAGTTTAAACAAAGGAATAGCGTGTTGTGTAGATTTGGCGACGAAACGGGATAAATAGGCGAGCATGCCATTAAGATACTGAATTGATTTTTTTGAATTTGGGGTTGGGAACTCCAAAAATTCTCGACATTTGTCGGGGTTGGCTTTGATCCCCCTTTAGGTGAGGTAGAATTCCCTTCCCGGACTCCGAAGGTACATTTTTCAGGATTGAACCTCATTTTGCATTGTGTCGCTTGTTCGAAGACCTTCCGGAGATGTTGTGTATGGTCGACTTCTTCGTGAGATTTTACGATCATGTCGTCCATGTAGACCTCGAGCATGTCACCAATATCTTCTCAGAAGACCTTGTTCATTATACGCTGGTACGTGGCCCCGAAATTCTTCAATCTGAAGGGCATCACATTGTAGTAATAATTGCCCGTCAGGGTCATGAAAGACGTGTGCCTCTTATATGTGGCCGACATAGGGATTTGATTGTATCCACTATATATGTCCATGAAAGACAAGAGTTTAAAATCTGCAGAGTTTTCGACCAATTTATTTATATTAGGCAAAGGAAAAGCATCTTTGGGACACGCCCTATTGAGATCAGTATAATCAACACACATACACCATTTTTCATTATTCTTTTTAACAAGGACTACATTAGAGAGCCAGGTTGTGTATTGGGCTTCAAAAATAAAATTTTCCTCTAAGAGGTCTTTTATAGCCTGCTCAGTAGCCTTCTCTTTCTCGGGAGACTACTTGTGCTTATGTTGTGCTATAGGCTTGACAGTGTGATCTAAAGCTAATTGGTAGCACGCGACCTCGGGGTCGAGACCGGGAATCTCTGCATCGCTCCATGTGAAGAGATCTGCATTCTCCTTGAGATAAGCTGCGAGTTATTCCCTTGTTGTTGGTGGTAGTCTGGTGCCTATCTTCACAATCTTGTCGGGGTTGTCGCCCAGGGGGACGAGCTCGAACTCATCATTGGGAATTATGTGAAATGGATGAGTTGGAGCATGTCTGTTGATAGGGTCTTGTGTTTCAGAATCCTCTTCGCCGAGACGACTGTTGAGATCGATGGAGTTGATCCGCGGGGAAGGTGGATTCTCTTCAGCTTTAGGTTTCTTGTTGATATTATAGGTGTTTGTAGATGATTAAGAATTGGCAGAATTTTTGACCAACAAGAAATGTTGAATTCAGTTCAGAATATCCTATCAGATGTTGGGACATTATCAAACAGAGTATATGAACTTATTTCAGGATGTCTCATCAGATGTTGGGACATTGTGTAAATAACTTAAGTTCAGTTTTTCAGGATGTCCCAACAGATGTTGAGACATCTCAGACCTGCTACCAGAATTAATTATTGATTAACTGATCAGAGATATTTAAGGAGAATTATCTGGAATTAATTAATGATGGATAAAAACAGAACAAGGCGCATCTGTAGGGAGTTTTATATTGAAGATTCAGATTAAAACAGAAGACCTAAATCACCTAGAATCTAGGAGGTAACAAACCCTAAATTCAAGGTGGAAGCTGCTGCGCATTAGGGCTGGATCATCCTACAGAAAGCCCAAATTTCAGATACCTATTTAAGCAACAGAAACTCATAGAATTGAGTACGAATTTCAGAAGACCAAATAGGGTGTCTAGTGTTTTAATAGCAGGTTGTTTAATTGTACCACTTTATGAGCTTTTAAGCAAAAGTGCATTTGTGACTTGATTGAAACTGTGAAGTAAGATCAAGCTGTATTGTTTGAAGAATGTCTTCAATTTCATTAAACTTGTAAACTTGATCACTGTGTGATTGAGGGGGAGTGAGTAGGGTACTCTTATCTAAGGTGTGTCTTAGGTAGAAATTGCATTGGGTAGTTATTAAGTGATAGATTAAACAGGGTGGTTTAAGTCTAGAATTAATATTACTTATAGTGGATTTCCTCCTGGCTTGGTAGCCTCCAGATGTAAGTGTGGTTATACACTGAACTGGGTTAACAAACTTCTGTGTTGTTTACTTTTCTTGCTATTTAAGTTTTGGTTAAATTTGTCAAGTGTCCTATCAAGTGTTGGGACATCTCTTAGGACATCTCATACCTGATCACAGAATTTCAATTGGCATCAGAGCAGGCACCCTGCCTGTTTATACTGGGTGAGATCTAGGGAAAACAAATTTTGTAACATGGACAGAGATATAGGGTTAGTAAATAGGCCACCTATACTGGATGGATCTAATTATGACTACTGGAAGCCAAGAATGATTGCATTCTTAAGATCACTTGACAACAGGGCATGGAGAGCAGTAAATGTTGGATGGGATCATCCTGTCCAAGACACCAAAGATGGATCAAAAGTGCTGAAACCTGAAGAAGAATGGAGTAAGGAGGAAGAAGATTCAGCACTAGGCAACTCAAAAGCCTTAAATTCTTTATTCAATGGCATTGATAGGAACATTTTCAGACTTGTGCATCATTGTGAGCTGGCCAAAGATGTTTGGGACACTCTCAAAACAACTCATGAAGGAACATCAAAAGTAAAAATGTCAAGACTTCAACTTCTCACCACCAAGTTTGAAAACTTGAGAATGAAGGAAGATGAATCAATTCATGAGTTCTACATGAACATCTTGGATATAGCCAATACTTCTGGAGCTTTGGGAGAAAAGATGACTGATGAAAAGCTTGTAAGAAAGATTCTTAGATCTTTGCCAAAAAGATTTGACATGAAAGTCACAGCAATAGAAGAAGCTCAAGACATATGCTCCATGAAAGTTGAAGAACTCATTGGCTCCCTTCAAACTTTTGAGATGGGAATGAATGACACAAATGTTAAAAAGAACAAAAGCATAGCATTGGTGTCAAATACTGATGAAGAAGAAGATGATGAATCAGAAAATGGTAAAAGCTTATCAGAAAACCTAGCTATGCTTGGAAGACAATTCAAACAGATTCTCAGAGGAATGGATGGCAAATCCAAATCCAGTGGAAAATACACAAACTCTTCTGAGAACAGGAGACCTTATGATGCTAATAAAAAGTCAAATTATGCTGAAAAGACCAGTCAAGAAAAAGTCAAATGCCATGGATGTGAAGGATATGGACACTTCAGGAATGAATGTCCTACCTACTTAAAAAGGCAAAAGAAAGGACTCTCTGTGACCTGGTCTGATGAAGACTCAGGAGGTGATTCAGAAGAAGAATCAGCTAAGCATATCACTGCTTTAGCTGGACTATGTGAATCTGAAAGTGATTCCAGTGATGGAGAGCTTACTTATGAAGAACTTGAGCAAGCATTCAAAGATCTATACAAAAGAAGCTCTGAAATATGCAGTGAGGTTATAAAGCTAAAGAAGCAGAATGAGACATTAGAAGATGAAAAAGCAAATGATCAAGAAATCATTGACACCTTGAAAAGTGAAGTAAGTCTTCTCAACTCCAAGTTGGAACATATGTCCAAATCTGTTAGAATGTTGAACAGCAGCTCAAATACACTGGATGTGATTCTCAACAACAATAAGAACTCAGGGGATAAAAGTGGACTGGGATTTAACAGAGCAAATAAAGATGAAGCTAGCTCTAGCAAAACAGCTTCAAAATCCATACAGTCTAACAAGATGTCCCAACAGATGCTTCAACATCATGAAAGAAACACAAAGTCAAACATAATGTTCCAACAGATGTCTCAACATTCTGAAAAGAACAAAATGAAGAAGAAGTATCAAAGATGGAGATGCCATCACTGTGGAAGATTTGGACATATCAAACCTCACTGTTATAAGCTACATGGATATCCAAATCAGATGTATCAGCAACCTTCCAAGCAGAAAGTAGAAGGTACCAAGAAAGTGCTGCATAGACATCAAAGAAATCAGCAACCTCCTAAGCAGAAGAAAGAGGTCATCAAGAAAGTATGGAAACCAAAAGCTAGCACTGAAGCTGATCAAAGCTACAAGAACAAGATCAATAATCAAGCTTGGAGTTCAGCTGATAAACAACACATAGGGCAGAGGCATCAAAAGAAATCTCAACTCATCTGGTCAAAGAAAAGTACTGCATACATAGCACATACATCACTGAGAGTATCAGCTAAAGAAGACTGGTACTTTGACAGTGGATGTTCAAGACACATGACTGGATTGAAGAATTTGCTAGTAAACTTAAAATCACATTCATCCAGGTATGTGACCTTTGGAGATGGAGCTAAAGGAGAAATCAAGGGAGTTGGAACCTTGGATTGTCAAGATGTTCCAAGACTAGATGATGTGCTGCTAGTTAAAGGTTTAACTGCTAACCTGATCAGCATAAGTCAATTATGTGATCAAGGATACAGTGTAAACTTTACCAAATCTGAATGCATAGTGACTAATGAAGAACAAGAGGTTGTCATGAAAGGAGCCAGATCTAAAGACAACTGTTACATGTGGGAATCCCAAAATCTCAGTCTCACTTCAACTTGCTCTTTAGCTAAAGAAGAAGAAGTGAAACTATGGCACCAAAGACTAGGTCATCTTCATTTCAGAGGCATAAAGAAGATAATATCCATGGATGTTGTAAGAGGTATTCCTAAACTGAAGATTGATGATGGCAAAATATGTGGTGAATGTCAAATAGGCAAGCAAACCAAGATGTCCCATCCAAAGCTCCAACATCTGACAACTTCCAAAGTTTTGGAACTTTTGCATATGGATCTTATGGGACCTATGCAGGTTGAAAGTCTTGGTGGTAAGAGGTATGCTTATGTGGTGGTTGATGACTTTTCAAGATATACATGGATAAATTTCATCAAAGAAAAGTCTGATGTATTTGATGTATTCAAAGAATTATGCCAAAGATTACAAAGAGAAAAATCCAGCTGTGTAATCAGAATAAGAAGTGATCATGGAAAGGAATTTGAGAATCAAAAGTTATTAGATTTCTGCTCTTCAGAAGGAATCAATCATGAATACTCTTCACCAATCACTCCTCAACAGAATGGGATTGTTGAGAGGAAGAATAGAACTATTCAAGAATCTGCAAGAGCTATGATCCATGCCAAAAAGTTACCTCTGTACTTCTGGGCTGAAGCTATGAACACTGCCTGTTACATTCATAACAGAGTTACCTTAAGGAAAGGAACTTTGTCCACAATATATGAAGTCTGGAAGGGCAGAAAACCCACAGTTAAGTATTTCCATGTATTTGGAAGTAACTGTTATATTCTGGCAGATAGGGAGCAAAGAAGAAAAATGGATCCTAAAAGTGATGAAGGGATTTTCCTTGGATACTCCATAAACAGCAGAGCATATAGAGTATTTAATTCTAGAACCAAGGTTATCATGGAGTCCATAAATGTGATAATTGATGATGCTCCTACAGATGTCCCAGAAGATGTTGGAACATCTGCTGATATCAAGATTGAAGCTGAAGAAAAGAATGATCATTATAACTTCACTCAAACTGATACAAGAACAGAAGAATCAAGCAAACCTCCCTCCATCAGAATACAGAAGGATCATCCCAAAGATCTGATAATTGGTGATCCCAACAGAGGTGTGAGCACTAGATCAAGAGAAGTAATTTCAGGTTCTTGTTTTGTTTCCAAAATAGAACCTAAAAACATCAAGGAAGCCCTCACTGATGAATACTGGATTTGTGTTATGCAAGAGGAATTAGGTCAATTCACAAGGAATGAAGTGTGGAATCTTGTTCCTAGACCTGATGACATAAATGTGATTGGAACAAAATGGGTGTATAAGAACAAATCAAATGAACAAGGAGTTGTTACAAAGAACAAAGCTAGACTTGTAGCTCAAGGATACACTCAAATTGAAGGGGTAGACTTTGATGAAACCTTTGCACCAGTAGCAAGGCTTGAATCAATCAGACTGCTGTTGGGAATTGCTTGTATCTTGAAGTTCAAGCTATTTCAAATGGATGTGAAAAGTGCCTTTTTAAATGGCTACCTTAATGAAGAAGTATATGTAGAACAGCCTAAAGGATTTGTTGATCCAAGCTGTCCAAATCATGTATACAAACTAAAGAAGGCACTTTATGGTTTGAAGCAAGCTCCAAGGGCATGGTATGAAAGACTGACCACATTTCTTATCAAGCAAGGATACAGAAAAGGTGGGATTGATAAAACCCTGTTTGTTAAAGATGAAGAAGGAAATGTCATGATTGCTCAAATATATGTTGATGACATTGTGTTTGGTGGGATGTCTGATAAGATGGTCAAACATTTTGTCAAGCAGATGGAATCTGAATTTGAAATGAGCCTAGTAGGTGAGTTAACCTACTTTCTTGGTCTGCAAATAAAGCAAATGGAAGACTCAATGTTCATCTCTCAAAGCAAGTATACCAAGAACATAGTTAAGAAATTTGGAATGGAAAGTGCTACTCATAAGAGAACTCCTGCCCCCACACATTTGAAGCTGACTAAAGATGAAAAGGGTGAGAATGTAGATCAAAGCTTATACAGAAGCATGATTGGAAGCTTGTTATACTTGACTGCTAGCAGACCAGACATTGCATTTGCAGTAGGAGTTTGTGCAAGATATCAAGCTGATCCAAAAGTCAGTCATCTCAATCAAGTCAAGAGAATTCTTAAATATGTTAATGGTACTTGTGACTATGGCATAATGTACTTTCATGGTTGCAAACCAATTCTCACTGGCTTCTGTGATGCTGATTGGGCTGGAAGTGTTGATGACAGAAAAAGCACATCAGGAGGATGCTTCTTTCTAGGAAACAATTTGATTTCTTGGTTCAGTAAGAAACAGAATTGTGTATCCTTATCTACAGCTGAAGCTGAATATATAGCAGCTGGAAGCAGTTGTTCTCAGTTGGTTTGGATGAAGCAAATGCTCACTGAGTACAATGTCCCACAGGATGTCATGACATTGTACTGTGACAACTTAAGTGCAATAAACATATCAAAGAATCCTATCATACATAGCAGGACCAAGCATATTGATATCAGACATCATTTCATCAAAGATCTTGTAGAAGAAAAGGTGATTTCATTGGAGCATGTAGCTACAGATCTGCAGTTAGCTGATATCTTTACCAAAGCTTTGGATGCTACACAATTTGAGAACTTAAGGGGCAAACTTGGAATCTGTTTATGTGATATTTAGCAGTTAATGAGATGTGCCAACATGTCATATGACATTGTATGGCATAAGTTCCAGATGGCAAAACCAGTCTGGACAAGATCCTTGGGAATTCCATTCCTAATCATTTGCACTGTAACGGCTACTTATTTAGTAACTATTTATAAGCAGCTATCAAGATTCTCATCATACTATCACAAGCGAATCACATTAACTAGCTATCCTTCAGAAATCATAAACCCTAAAGCTGTTCATCCATCTTCCTCAACAATGTCTCAAAACCCTAACACAACTGAGGAAGTTTTCAACAAGGAAGACGTAGTTCATGCCACTCCCATTTCTGTGGTACCAATGAATTCAACTCCATTGGACGAGCTCAGAGGAAGTGTTTCTCACACTAAAAAGCCAAGAACTCCAAAGAGAGCTAAAGATCAAGTCTGCAGCAAAGCTAAAGGAGGCATTCCCTCTCCTGCTAACATGCCCCCAAAATCCTCAAAATATGTGGATGATTCCATCAAGGAGATTGTCAACCGAATCCTTTTTGAACAGAGAGTGGTGAGTGGGATCTCTGTTCCTTTGAACACCATGCCTGCACCTCAAGAAGAACCAGCTCAAACTGCAAAGGACACTCCTGCAGAACAAGATGTCCCAACAGATGTTGGAACATCTGCAGATGAGAAAGAAAATTCATCTGATGCTGATACTGAACAGACTGAGGACCAGAAAAAGACCTCAAGTGAAAGTGATAAAGAAAACTCTGAGGATCAGATCAAATCCTCAAATGAAGATCAAATCCCTGCTGATCAACCAGCTGAAGAGGAGACTGCTCAATCTCCTCCAGTGGTCAACCTGGAGCAGGACTCTGATACAGAGATCATAGCCTCTGTTAAACCTAGCATAGCCAAAAGGCTCAGGTCCAGGAAAGGCAAGATGCAAGCTGAAGCAGCAATTCCTGAGAAGAAGAAAGCCTCTCCAAAGAAAGGCAAAGCTAAAGCCACTTTTGGGCCATCAAAACAATGGAGTAAAGTCCAAACTCAGAAAAGGAAAGCTGTCACCCCATCTGACTCAGATGTTGAATCAGATGTCCCAACATCTCCTCCCAAGAAGAGACCAGCCCCATCTAGGGCTTCAACAGCTGTTCCAGAAGCTCCATTAGACAACATATCTTTCCACCATGTCTCTAGTGTGAACAAGTGGAAGTTTGTGTACCAAAGAAGAGTTGCCCTAGAAAGAGAACTGAGCAGCAATGCACTTGAGTGCACTGAACTGATTGACCTCATCTCTGCTGCAGGACTATTCAAGACAGTCTCAGATTTCTCTCCCTGCTATGAACTTCTTATCAAAGAGTTCATTGTGAATCTTCAGGAGGATTGTTCAAATGGTAAGTCCTCTGAGTTCAGAAAAGTGTTTGTGAGAGGTAAGTGTGTTGAGTTCTCTCCTCAAATCATAAATCAATACCTAGGAAGAGAAACAGATGGACCCAATGAGCTAGGTAAGACAGATAATCAAGTCTGTAAGGTGATCACTGCAAACCAGGTCAAGGCATGGCCTGTGAAGGGAAAGCTCTCAATGAGCATGCTTACCAGAAAGTATGCCATGTTGAACAGGATTGGTACAGCTAACTGGGTGCCTACCAACCACACTTCTTCAATCTCAACTGGTCTAGCCAGGTTTATATATGTTGTGGGAACTCAAACCAAGATGGACTATGGAGCTTTCATTTTTGATCAAACCATGAAGCATGCCAGCTCTTCTGCAACAAAGCTGCCAATAGCTTTTCCATCATTGCTGTGTGGTATTGTGCTCAATCAATACCCTGGAATTCTCACTGACAAGGATACAACCTGCAAAAGAGAAAGACCCTTGGCTTTTCACTACAAGTTATTCCTCAGTCATCATGCTGCAGATGTTGAAGCTCCTTCTGGGACATCTGCAGGATCCTCCACTGCTAAGACTCCAATCTCCAAGAAGGCTTTAATTACTGAACTTAAAATCACATGCAAGGAACTTGAAGCAAGGAAGCTGAAACTTGAAGACATCATCAAAAGGCTGGAGAGTGAAGAAGATCAGAATGCTGCCTCTGATGAAGACAGTGAAGCTGATGAAGAAAGTGAAACTGATGAAGAAACAGAAGTTGAGGAAGAAACTGAGAGTGATGAATCTGAGTGATCAATGTCTGTGAGGCAAATGTAATGACAGAAATGTATTTGGCCCTAAATTTTGTGACTAACAAGGGGGAGAACAACAACAACAAATTGCAAATTGTATTGCTGTTTATTTTTGAATGAAAAATCTGTTTGTTTCTGTCTGAACTGAATCAGTGTGTTTTGATGAATATTTCTGTTGCCACAAGTCTGGATACATATATGTTTGAGGGGGAGTAATCTCAAATAAGAATCAACAGAAAAGTAATGCTATACTCTGATAAAAAGAACTTCTGCTGCACTCTGAAAACAAGAAAAGATGTTAGCCAAAAAATTAGCCAAAGGGGGAGTTTGTAGATGTTTAAGAATTGGCAGAATTTTTGACCAACAAGAAATGTTGAATTCAGTTCAGAATGTCCTATCAGATGTTGGGACATTATCAAACAGAGTATATGAACTTATTTCAGGATGTCTCATCAGATGTTGGGACATTGTGTAAATAACTTAAGTTCAGTTTTTCAGGATGTCCCAACAGATGTTGAGACATCTCAGACCTGCTACCAGAATTAATTATTGATTAACTGATCAGAGATATTTAAGGAGAATTATCTGGAATTAATTAATGATGGATAAAAACAGAACAAGGCGCATCTGTAGGGAGTTTTATATTGAAGATTCAGATTAAAACAGAAGACCTAAATCACCTAGAATCTAGGAGGTAACAAACCCTAAATTCAAGGTGGAAGCTGCTGCGCATTAGGGCTGGATCATCCTACAGAAAGCCCAAATTTCAGATACCTATTTAAGCAACAGAAACTCATAGAATTGAGTATGAATTTCAGAAGACCAAATAGGGTGTCTAGTGTTTTAATAGCAGGTTGTTTAATTGTACCACTTTATGAGCTTTTAAGCAAAAGTGCATTTGTGACTTGATTGAAACTGTGAAGTAAGATCAAGCTGTATTGTTTGAAGAATGTCTTCAATTTCATTAAACTTGTAAACTTGATCACTGTGTGATTGAGGGGGAGTGAGTAGGGTACTCTTATCTAAGGTGTGTCTTAGGTAGAAATTGCATTGGGTAGTTATTAAGTGATAGATTAAACAGGGTGGTTTAAGTCTAGAATTAATATTACTTATAGTGGATTTCCTCCTGGCTTGGTAGCCTCCAGATGTAAGTGTGGTTATACACTGAACTGGGTTAACAAACTTCTGTGTTGTTTACTTTTCTTGCTATTTAAGTTTTGGTTAAATTTGTCAAGTGTCCTATCAAGTGTTGGGACATCTCTTAGGACATCTCATACCTGATCACAGAATTTCAGTGTTGATGATGGCTTGTCCCTTGATCGCGGCATCATAGCACCTTCGGGAAGCTTCTATGTTCTCGTGACCATGCGTCCCAGTTTGGTGTAGTATTTCATCTTCAAATGGACGGTAGAGGAGACTGTCGTTAGTTCGGCCTGAGTTGGTTGGCCAAGAATATAGTTGTAGAGGGACGGGAACTCTACCACCAGGAATTGGATTTTGATCTCCCTGGCCGTTTCATGTTCTCCGAAACTCGCTAGGAGTTCGACGTACCCCCATTGTTTAGTGGTGGCCCGTTGAACCCCTAGAGGTCCGATCCATCATAGGGGGACATGTTCGTTTTGTCCATCTTGAGAGTCTTGAATAGGTGGACGTACATAATGTCTACTGAGATGCCTTGATCGACCAGGATACGACGAACGTCAAAGCGTGCCATTTTGGCCCTTATCAGTAAGGAAATGCTTGAATTGGGCGATACACCCGGTAGTTCCTCGAGGAAGAAAGATATTGGATTAGATCTTCCTCAAGATTTCGTCAGGGTGGTTAGTTGATCGGGAGCAGTGAGTAGGAGCTCGTCAAACATCCGTTTTACTGAAATGGCGGTGTTCTCATTGTTCACCCCCTCCAGATATGACTAAATTTGTTGGGAAGTTCTCCCAGAGACTGAGAGCAGTAAGTCGTCCTCCTGTGGGGGCATCGAGGAAGAAGAAATCTTTAGGACAGGAGATGCACATGGCTATCTGGAAAGTAGAATCGTCGGGTGGTGTGTCCTTGCGGACTCTCTTTGATGCCTGCTCCTCGTATTTGGGAGCTTCGTTTCTCTTGGTATATTACTTGAGATGGCCCTCTTGAATCAGAATTTCGATCGCGTCCTTCAGATGAACACAGTCTTCAGTCACATACCCGTGACTTCTATGAAAGCGGAAGTATTTTGATTTGTCAGTGTGGGGTTTGGGTGTTGTATGTTTGGGGAACCTTACCCTGCCTTGCTTAAATTCAGAGTTGATGCATTCATAGAGGAAGCACTCGCGGGGAGCGGTCAACAATGTGTATTATGTGAAAAGTCATGTCAGCCCTCTTCCTTCGTGGGCTTCGCGGGGTTTTTCTTCCCTCCGCTTCTCCCCGCTTCTCTCCGCGGTTGTTTCGGACATTATGGGTGACCTGTTTCTCCTTGTACCTGATGTAAGCTTAAGCTTTATAAAAGAGCTCGTCTAGAGTACAAGGAGGTTCTATTCCGACTGCTCTACTGAGTTCGCTACCGGGGAGGAGCCCTTTCTCGAGGAGATAATTTTTCATGTAGTCAGTTGTATCTACCTCAACAGCTTCATGGTTGAATTGCTCGATATATGAGCGCAGCGTCTCGCTTTTCCTTTGCATGATGGCCTCTAGTGTTGCTTCAGTCTTGGGGTAACGTCGAGAGGTTGTGAAGTGCCTCGTGAATGCGTATCTCATGCTCCTCCAGGACGTGATGGATTCTGGGGCTAGGATTTTGTACCAAGCGATGGCTCTTTTTTTTTAGGGTAGTTGGAAATAGCCTGCATTTGTCATTCACGGTGATGTCGTTGCGGTAGTCGAGCATGGCGTTGATGTTATCGACGTGGTCATCTAGGTCAGTTGTCCCATCGTAAACTGCCAGATTCAGGGGTTTCTCCATGCCCTTAGGGAGTGGGGCCTCCATAATAGCCCGAGACAACGGGCAATGGGGATCCTCCTCATCACTCCTCAATGGGGAGTAGTCGTCGTTCTCAGGACTTCGGTCACGTCGAGGTGAAGCCCTCGGTCGATCGGTCTCATGGCGCACCCTAGACTTGTTCTTCTTTGGTTCGGGATAAAACCATCCTTGGCGAGGAGGAGAGTGTCCTTGCTTCTTGGCCGCTTATGACTGGCGTTTCTCATGTTGAGATCCATGCCCCTGTCGGGGAGGGTAAGTCTGGTGGTCAGTCTCTAGTGCCATGATCCTCTCTTGTTGATGATAGATCATGAGATTGGTCTGGTTGAGAGTGTTCACCATAGCTATCATGGTGGGATCTTCGTCGACTGACACCAGAATGGGCTGAAAAGGAGTTGCCTGCTAAGGTGGAGGTTGACGCTGATGTTGAGGCTGAGACTGAGGGATGTCATTGTCCTCGGGCTTAGGTGATAGGGTGACAGTTTGCCCATCTCTTGGATCAGCTTCATTGTTAGGGTTCAGGTTGTCCTTTGTCTTGTAGTCGACGAGGCCTAAGCTGCGGTTGTTACCATGTTCATCGGCCATGCTGGAAGGATAAAGGATGAGTGGAAGCTTTGATCTTCTGTGATGGAAGACAGGGATAACTTAGTTTCCCACAGATGGCGCCACTGATCTTACCTGATCAAAAGGGCCTTCCAAAAGTCGGGTCATGAGCTGGTGGGTAGATTGAGAAGAGGAGGGGGTGTACCTGCAAGGAACTCCGAAGATTAAGTGAGTTTTGGTATAGAGTATGGTAAGAGAGAATAAATCAGAATACCTGACCCTTTGGTGATAAAGTGTATTTATAGTGTGCCCTCAGCATTGAGCCAAGGTCCTTACTTGGGTTGGGTCAGCTAGGCCCAACGAAGAACTGCCAAGGTATGCGTAGGAGCATGTAAGACCTAGCACGTGGTTTTGACCTTGGTCCAACTGCCCCTATCTTTCAGGAGATAATGTTGGATAGTTGGGTGATGTGGCATGTGAAGGGAAGACGTGGTCTCCCTAGCACCAATTTAGTAGACTTAGTACTTGCTCGACGTCCCAGACATCTGCCCGTGAAGTTGGGTGTCTGCCCGATTGTTTGGATTTCTACCCGACTGATTGGGCCCCTGCCTGACATGTTGGGCCTTGGACCAACAATGTCATTAGAGGCCTAGCCCAGAACAATATTCATATTCATATTTTTATTAACTTCTCACTCACTCAATTAACTTTCAATACTTCATTAACTTCCCACTCACTCCATTAACTTTCAATATATACTACTCATTAAAAATATTAATTTGCTTTATTCTCTCTTAACTTCATTATTAATAACCTCACATTTTCTCGAACGATTTCATTAGTTGCACTATGGCATAAAAGACATTAGACAACGCTTTTTTCCCTTAGACAACGCTTAAAAGGGCTTTCTAAACCTGCGCTGCTAAAGGTTTAGACAATGCTTTGGTTAATGTCAAAAGTGTTGTCTAAATGTGCTTTATACAACGCTTTTATTGTCAAAAGCGCTTTCTAAACCCCACCTTAGACAACGTTTTTTTGCCTTTTTGTTAATATACCTTAGACAACGCTTTTAGTGAAAGTGCTTTCTAAACCCCACCTTAGACAACGCTTTTGGTTAAAAGCGTTGTCTAAGGTATACAAATTTTTTAAAATAATTTTCTTTAAAAAGCGCTGTGTGGATTTTACAAATTATAGGCACCTGTTTTAAACCAAATTTTTCACTTGGATTTCAACCATAATTTGTACCAGTTCATTCCAACCAGAATTTGCACCAAATTTTCCTATTTAAATGTACCAATTTAGGCACCGATTTATATATACAAAACAATCGGATTTTCAAACCAATATCTACGAAATAATTTATACAAACGTACTAATTTACGCACCAATTTAAATATACAAAATAGTTTTTACATATCATTTCATCCAACTATACATTTTGCTTCAAATGAAATCTACATAAACAAAAATGTGATAACACTCCGAGCTATACATTTTCATCCAACTATACTATAACCTGAAACAACACAAAAATATTTTAATTCAATTAAAACAAGACATAAACAATATGTCTATAGTTACATACACATACTCAAAATTTTCATCAAATAAAGTAAGAGTACAATATACCTTATAACACTCTGAACTCCATAATGAATTGACACCAATCCTCTTTAATTTCTTCCAAATGATCTCTTGAAGAATATGCACACTTGAATTCATCAAAGTACTACATAATAATATAACATAGTTTGATTTAGTTTCAACTATTTAATTATATGAGAAATATGTGTTAAATATTAAAATAATTCATAAGTTAGAAATACATACATCGAATGGAATATCTAATCGGTCCAAATAAAGAGCTTCTCTCATAAACCTCAACATGAAATATCCGCAATCTATTTCATTACGTTGCTGAGAACACTACACATGAAAATAAAATATGGATAAATCCTAAGTTTTATCAAGTATCATCACTAATATAATAAAAAATGTGATAATTAATAATATACTACCACTTTTATCCATGTAATTTTGTTGGCTCTCTTCTTTGATACTTGGATATCTCGTTGGGCTCGAAAAGATTGTATAATACTAATAAAATATAAATGAATATTTAGAACAATTCACATAAATAAATAAATACACACATAAATATTTAGAACAATCTCACTTATGTGTCAATCATGTTCTTCATATTCGGGTATGTTGTACAATCATTTCCTAATGAGTCAAGATAATAAACAAATTCTCTGATAGGATTAATTGCGACCAACAACCAATGTCCACTGTAAGATTAAACAAATGTTAGATGGAAACTTTCTACACTACGTCAAAATACAAAAAAAAATTATAATAGATGAATTTAGAATGAAAATCTAACCCGGTATTAAACGGTAAAAAGAACAACTTTTCCATATCTTTGTTGGCCATGAAGAGGTTGCATACATACACCATGACCTCATCTGGTTTAGTTAAGATTAAACTTAAGTTGACGGACGTGGGGCTTAAAAATGCAAATCTTTCGTCCAATCCACTTGGGCGCATCACTTTATCATACAAAAACCTTAAATATAAACATCATTAACATTAGACTATTCATTTGAGACATAAAGTAAATAAGTTGTTCAATTAATATAACAAAGTAGATCGGATATACCTCACGTATGTAATGACAACACTGATGCCTAATTCTTCATGACGAA
The DNA here is from genome assembly GCA_963966055.1 of Lathyrus aphaca. Taxonomy (NCBI): domain Eukaryota; kingdom Viridiplantae; phylum Streptophyta; class Magnoliopsida; order Fabales; family Fabaceae; genus Lathyrus; species Lathyrus aphaca. The sequence goes on along the minus strand of OZ014520.1, from coordinate 63,977,208 downwards.
AAACTTGCACAAATTCTTCACTACCAATTGATTGTTCATATTCAAAGCCAAAAATACCTTCCTCCATACGTAAAAGATGAATACCTCTAGTCAGAATATCTTTCAATTCTAGAAACGTCTAAAGGCACGACCTATACTTGGAGGTAGGTTTATTTCTAGTCACGGTCTTCTTAGCACCAACCTTTTATGTGTGGAGACGTTGATAATCTCCTTACCATGAAGCTACATATCATATAATTTGTTAGATGAAGTATAAAATCTAGAATTTAACATTTTCCAAGCATAAATATTATAAAATTGTGATGTACCAATTTTTTGAAACAACGGACTTGGTATGCCACAAAATAGCCTTATCTTTTAATTTGGATCCTGTTAGAGTCTAATTAACATTACCATGTAAAAAATGTACGTAAAATGCGCGTAAAAACTTTGAATCTACACATTAAGGTTAACAAAGGTTCATAATGGTTTTAAGCATACCTCATATCCTACGCTAACGAGGCTTGTCGGCCATGCAACAAATGAACCTATTGCTTGTTCCACCGGTTTTGCATCTGAAACATCGTCATGATGTGGTAATAATGCATTCGGCTCTACTGCAATTTCAACCGCGACTTTCAAACATCCAGTAGGGAGCGGTAAAGTGTGAAGTAATTCTCCGCTAGTGTTATGCACTTTTCCCTTGCCAACCATCCGATAATATGGTGACGATAAGTAGAGGTGTCAAAGGAAAATGCCCTAAAACCAATAATAAATATGACATTGTTAATGTGTATATATGTCATTTAAATAATTTAAGCTAATAGTTCAATTTCATTAAAAAAAAATATATAATTACCTCTGGAATGTTCGATTGAAAGTTACAGTTGATACTATCTTTGTTCGAAGCATCTTTAAAACATGTTGAAGCGCTAACCGTTTTTTTCTTTTCTTAATGCACGAACTTCAGCTTCCAGTGCTTCCAATTTTTGATGAAGTTCTTTATTACTAGGAGCCATTACTTTTTTAATACTCGAGGAGGTCGGAGTGATCCAAAATCTCTTACCCCTCACCTGACCCAAATACTCACGGACATCTAATGTCCGACTAAGTATGCTCCTAGTATCATCTAGAGATAAAGACTGAGATAGCACCTCCTGAAAATCAGATGAATATCAAATATTTGTCAATAAAGTTTTGATTTAATTAAAGAAATAATTCTATACTTACACATTTCTAATATACTTGTATAACATATTCTTTAGCAACTCCATACTTGTCCACACAGGCTTCCTTCCATAAAACATGTGCAGGAAGAGATGTTTCAGAACTACCTTCCTTTTGTAACTATACATTAAGCAAAATAATATGATCAAATATAACTCATGATGAACAAGTATATCATTTCAATTTATAGATAATTACAATAGATTGTTCTAAGCGTCCATATCCAGCATGTCCATTCTTGTATGGATACGTGGGACTTGATGCTCTTTCTCTATTTGTTTCACTTATTATTTTAAATTATGGGGTTTTTCGTTTGGATTTAAATGTGTCCCATTCTTCTTGTGAAATCAAACTTCCATATTTAGAAGGAAGCACTGTGTTGTACCCCAAAATTTTCCCTCCCACAATTAAGAAAATATCTCTCAAGAATTCTAAATGATCATAAGGTTCTCAAGACTCCTAATTGATCAAGAAGTGTGGAAGTTTCCCCAGACAATGCCTCCTCCTAAACAAAGTGTCCAAAACTAGGGTTTTGGGTTTCCTCGGGTTAAGATGACTTTCAAGGCTTCAAGTGAACTTCATGGCATCCCATGTGACTTCAAGAAACCCTATGTCAAGTTTCAAAGCTTTCCCAAAGAGCTTGCCCAGTCAGATGATCAGATATGCAAAAATCAGTCAAGGTAGTTAAAAAGTCAAACTGAGGTCAACTGTGGTCAAATCAAAGTCAAACTTCAAGATTTTTTTCCAACATCAAGATTATGAAGTAAAACTCATCATTTGATCAAGGTTTGATCATGATTCATCAAGAAAGTTTTAGATCATCAGGAATCAGGAGTTTCTAAATTAGGGTTTTCTTAAGAAAAGTCAACTGAACTTTGACCAGCCATAACTTTCACATGCTTCATAAAAAATTTCCCATCCAAATCTCATTTTGAAGTAAATTTAAATTTCTACAACTTTGTGTCTCACAAGCCAAGCCTAAAAATGCTTCATTTGGAAGGTATGAGCTAAAACATTACAGGTCATTTCAAAAGTCAACAAAGTCAACTTTTTCCAAAGGCCATAATTTGAAAATGGTGAAAGATATGGACATGAGACCAAAGAGGTTTGTTATAGGACTCTTTAAGCTTTCAAAAATGTCCAATAACACCTTCATAGCCTTAAAATTGAAGGATTTATGCCTTGTCAAAGTTGGGAGATTTTCAAGGGGTGTATGAAGAAAATAAGGGCTTAAATCCATTTTTTTTCAAATGGGCCTATCATTTTGCAACCCAATCTTCATGATAACATCAAGCACGACCCAATTTAAATATTTTATGATTTTTATAATTTATTTATTATTTATTTGGATTTTATTCATTAAAATTCATTTTAAATCAAAATAAAATATAAAAAGTTGATATTTAGATTAAATATTGGTTTTGGAATGAATCTTAGGACATTTAAAGTGATGGGATGCTATCCAAATTCGTGCAAGGAAAAAATAGCAAGAAGATATTTGGTTTTTTGACATTTAAGAATGATTGATTTCTTCTTCATCAAGTCTCCAAAATCCATGATATAGAGGCCCATCTTTTGACCTAGAATCATTCTGTTATATAAACACAAGACTACATGTTAGGGGACGAATTTTTTGCAGCCAAGAACACAAAAGCAACCTCAAAAATCTTCAAAAAAAGTGATATTCGGATTTGAGAATTTGGCCACTTTCAAGGCAAAACAAAGGTTGCATTAGCTTCCTTGATCCTCACTGATCATGATTCAATACTCATAAGCATCAAAATCATGCTATAATGGTTGAACTGAATGCATGTTTATGGCATTTTATTGATTTTTCGATTACTACTATTCATGGTGTTTCACTTGTTTTTGTTTAACTAATATTGTTTGTGTGATGAAATAGAAGCTTTCTGGGCAATTATTTTTGAGTTTAATCGCAGGAATCATGAAATGCCATAACTAGGGTTTTGAAGTTGAAATTAGGGGTTTGCGATTTATGCTATATAAATGCCTTTGAATATGATATTTGGATTGTATGAGACTTGGGCAAGCTTTTGGTATCATTAATTTGGATGATTCGTGTCTGGATTGTGTATTGTTTGTTTCGCAGGTTTACCTACGAAGATGAATTCGCAGGAAAACTTGTACAAGATTTCGTAGGTAATTTCACAATGAGAGAGGAAGAAGATGAAGTTCGTCTGGCGCCAAAATTCAATTTGAAATTTCGTTTTATTTTTTATATTATTATGGTTATTATATTAACACACGCAGGCTGATGGTCCAATGGTAAGTGAGGCGTTTGATAGTGTTGAAAGCCTGGGTTTGATCCCCGGCTGAGGCATTCTTTTTATTTCATTTATTTGTGTCAATTAACTTAATATATAATTATTGTTTTCTGTATATTTGTGTTCAGGGATTAGTAGCCCAGTGGCTAAGGCGTGCAGGCATGAACCTTAGGGCCTGGGTTCGATACCCAGGTCTCTCCCATTTTTTTTTTATTTTGTTTTATGTTGCAGGTTCCCCATATAATGTTTATTACTCCTTCCTAGGACAACAAATTGCGTGCAGCCTGGTGGTAGCTTCTTGGTCTGGTAAAGGGGAGGTCCTGGGATCAAAACCAGGTCTCCCCATTTTCTTCTTTTCTTTTTTTGTTGGTGTTTTATCCTTCTTTCTTTTTATTTTATATCGTAACTAATTATATTACTAACTAATTATTTTATTAACTAAACATCCTACTAACTATTTATTTAATTCAATAACCTAATTAAGTTTTTTTATAATAATATTAGTTTTAATTGTGTTTAATTAAGTAATTGCTATTAAATTGTAAATAAAATGCTTTTTTTTTTCTAAAAAATTCTTTTCTAATTTAAATTATTATCATACAAGTCTTTTATATATATATATATATATATATATATATATATATATATATATATATATATATATATATATATATATATATTATTAACATTTAGTAATTAGCTTAATGATTTTCTTTTAACTTTCTCAAAATAAAATAAAAACTTAATTTTAAATTAAAACCATAATTATTATTTTCATTATTTTTGCTTTTATTATTCTATTTATTTAATTTTATGGTTTATCTATTTTTTTAGAAAAATTGTATAGGTTTACTATTATTGTAATTTATTTTTCTCGCTGGATTATTATGTATCTGCCCCGAAGCCATGTAATAGCTTAGGATCTTATTTCTTGCTTTTTCTTTATTTTATTTTATTATTTTGTGTGGTTAGTAATAATAGGGAGTGGAAACCTAATTAAATTAATTTAATTTAGATAACTAATTAAAAAGATAAATATTTAAAAAATAACACTCACACACGTAAGTCGATCTTTGATCGCCATCTGCACTTCCTAGGGTATCCCTCTTGGTTGCCTTCTAAATGGTCAAGTCCCTCGAACGTGGTGGTGTCTTAAGCAAATGTCCCTACAAAATAAATCATCAAGTCCCTATAAACTTAAAAGATCAAGTCCCTACGAGGTTGCCTACGATATAATGATCTTGTCCCTTCGGTAAATATGATGATAGTCCCTTCAAATTGCTAAAGACACCCCTATATGTTGCCTTCATTGACCATACGATGACCCTACGTCTGTCCCTTAATAAATCCAAGGTAATGACTACCTACTCCTTAATAATAGGGATAGTCTTACCCTCGAAAGGACATATAAGAACATGAATGACTTAGTCTAGGGTAGGTACCTCATAGTTATTTGCTCACTCTTCAAAAATACTTTTCACACCTCACAATATTTTCAAATATTTTCAAACAAGGCTTTGTATACATTCATACGAGGATCATTACAAAGTACTTAGAAAATTTCTAATCACATACTACACTTTTCAAAAACATTTAAGCGAGCTAAGTAAGTAAGAGCCCATGAATAACCATGGATATAAAGGGTGTTAATACCTTCCCTTTATATAACCTACCTCCCGAAATCAAGTCTTTTCAAAATGGTCTTTCCTGTTCTTTTATGTCCCTTCCTTATGGATAAAATAAAAGTCGGTGGCGACTCTTGCTATCCATAACATTTTTAGAAAGTCAGTTCTCCCACCGTGTTACACACTGCATCAACATAATTACCATCTGCATCCCTAAGAAACTTGGATGATAAAACTGTTTTAAACCCTCTTAGTAGCTTTCCGGATAATTTGAGACAAAAATCTCTTCTATCATCTTCGATGTTCAAATGCCTCTAAGAAAAATGTACACATTGTGCGTTATTAGAAGTAATTTAAAAGACATAATTAGTTCGCATAATTAAAGACATAATGATTGTACCTTTATCTCAGTCCAAAGTTTTTCTTTGGCTTCTTTCAACTATTTATTTCTCCAGTCGTCACAAGTAATTGAAATATCATTCCTTACAAGTGCACCAATGAAACTAGTCAAGGTATAACAGTTAGGTTCAATAAGCTGGCCTTGTAGGCTCCAATGCACATCTAAAATGATGCCTCGATCTCTAGCACGAATCACTTTCTTCATCACTGTTATGCCTATTTTAATTTCCTCTTCCGTAGATACCTTTTTATTACCTCCTTCATGCATTGAATCATCATCATGTGGGTGATCCTCATTAGTAGCCATATCTAACCTGTAATAAAGAAACCAAGGATATCAAATATAAATTATAATGAAAGTAATTGTCTAAGCTATAAATTATGATACCAAATAACATTTATTGAAAAGGAAAAATAAAGAAACCAAGGATATCAAATATAAATTATGAAAAATAAAGAAAAGCATATATATTTTTTGAAAATTACATAATATATAACATTTTATTATATTACCTCTTTCACTAAAATCTCTTTCTTTTCTTGGTTGGAATATGAATTACTTGTTTCTTAGAAATGCGGACGGATGAATTGATCCAAATTCCCTCGTTATGATCATTTCTGATATATGACTCATCTGCTATAAGATCCTCATCTCGATCATTTCCTTTCAACTCATTCCGTGTAATGCATGACTCATTCTCAACATTAATATCACATTGATCTACACTGCTATCATCAATCACTTTGTTAGATAAAAGCAATATAGACCATTTCGTACTCGTCGGGTCATTAACATAGAACACTTATTTAGCTTGAGATGCTAGAATAAAAGGCTAATCTTTGTACCCCACCCTATTAAGATCCACTTGCAAAAAACCATACTAATTCATTCGTAAGCCACTACTATTTACCCACTTGCAACCAAATATGAGAATCTGAAACTTCTCGTAATCAAACACCTAAATGTGCTCAATAACTCTAAAATATGACAAATTTGCATATTTGGGGTTTAAGTCCTTCATACTTGATATATGCATTGCTTCAGCTAGCACGATGACACCACTATTTTGCATAGTACTCTTATCATCTTGTTCTTTAGTATAAAATGTGTATCCATTAATTGCATATGAGCTATGAGAAAACACATGCAAACTTGGACCATATGCCAAACATCTCAACCTTTCTATTACTGAAGCCGGATCTGAAGAGAGCTTCGAATAAATATGATCCTTTAACCATTGTATAAAACTTTGATTGTGCTCTCATACTATCCAATTTTCATTTATGTTCGAATTTAACCTTCGGAGTACATCCTTGTGCATTTCAACATATGGCTCAACCTCATTATCATTGTGCAGAACATACAAATGCACCTGATCCCGTTCATCCCTTCATACTGTCACAATTTTATTTCCAATTAATTTTTTACCTTCCTTTTTTTCTGAAAATATGATCTTTTGGGAGTCCAATTGATTGATGTTAGACAAATATTCGGTACAAAACTAAACCACTTCTTCAACAATGTATCGTTCAACAATACAACCCTCTGGTTGACTTTGGTTTTTCACTTACCCTATTAATATTTTCATATACCGTTCAGTAGGGTACATCCATCTCATATAAGTTGTTTAACACAACTGTGTCTCTTACACAATATGAACAACTAGATGTACCATTACGTCAAAAAAAGAGAGGGAGGAAATACATTTAAAGCTCACACAAGGTAATAACTATCTCTTTTTGTAGTGTTGGTAAGATCTCAGGATCGATCACCTTACTACAAATTGACCTAATGAAGAAACACAATTTAGTTATGGCACTTCTTACTTTTTTTTGGAAAAATAGAACGTATAAATATTTGTAGAAAATGTTCCATTATAACATGGAAATCATGTGTCTTCAAACTCTTTAACTTAAGGTCTTTCATAGACACAAGTCTTCTAATATCTGAAGAGTATCCTTCTGGAACCTTAACTTCACTCAGAAACTTACACAAATTTTTTTCTCCTTTCTAGATAGAGTAAAAGCAGCAGGTGGCAAATATATTCGTCTTCCTTTCTTCACGGGTGCTAATTCAGTTCTCATTCCCATTTTTAATATGTTCTCACTTACTTTAAGGTCATCCTTAGACTTTCCTTTTATATTGAGTAACGTACCAATAAAAATTTCAAATACATTTTTTTCAATATGCATAACATCGAGAAAATGTCTCACGTACAAAGACTTCCGATATGGAAATTCAAAAAATATCGACCTCTTCTTCCACCCACCTTTGACAACCTTATGTGCAAAAGGCTTACCAAACTCAGTACGCACATCTTTCACCTATTCAAAAACTTGGTCACTTGACAATGCAGGTGAAGCTTTACGTTGTTTTGTGTCTCCATTGAATGCTTTTTTCCACCCACGGTAGTGATGTCTAGAATGTAAGAATCTACGATGACCGAGAAACACATTCTTCTGACAAAGTTCCAATCGCATCGTATTGGTTCCATCTTCACAAATAGGACACACATGTTGACCTTTAATGTTATACCCAGATAGATTCCTGTATACTAGAAAATCATTAATTATGCCAAACAACATCGCCCTAAAATTAAAACTTTCTTGCCTATATCCATCATAAACCTCTACACTGTTCTCCCACAAAATCTTTAAATCTTTGATCAAAGGTGTCAAGTATACGTCTATGTCATTCCCTGGTTGTTTAGGCCTAGAGATTAACATAGATAACATCATGTACTTACGCTTCATAGATAGCCATGGAGGTAGGTTATAAATCATAAGAATCACAGGCCATGTGGTATGTGAGATACTTTGAAGACCATGCGGGTTCATTTCATCAGTAGATAATGCCAAGCGAAGGTTTCTTGCTTCTTCTCTAAAGTCAGAATAATAATTATCAATTTTCAACCACTATGGTGAATCAGCAGGATGTCGATACTTTCCATCAATAATTTTTTCATCTTCATGCCAAGTCAGGTGTCTTGCATCAATTTCACAACGAAACATGCGCCTAAATCTCAGAATTATAGGAAAATACCATAAGACATTTATTGGAGACAATTTTTTCTTATATCTAGACAAACCGCATTTAGGGCACTCAGTTAACGATGCATGTTCGTTTCGAAACAAAATGAAATCGTTTGGGCAAGCATGTATCTTATCATAGCTCATGTCAATAGAGCACAACATTTTTTTTGCCTCATAGGTTCGATTAGGAAGAACATTATCCTCCATTATCATTTCTCTCATAAGGGCCAACAACTCTATGAAACTTTTATCCGACCATCCATTTCCTGCCTTTAAGTTGTACAACTTTAATACCACAGACAGTCTTGTGAATTTAATGCAACCATTATACAACGGTTTCTCTGGATCGCTTACCATCCTCTCAAACATTTTGGGACAATCATGAAGATCTTCTTCAAGTGATTCTGCAATCTCTTCGACTTGATCACAATCGTATGTTTTCGTGTCTTTGTCGTCTGAAGCATAGGTTGTATTACTTTTCCCCCTTGGTTCAACAGTCTCGTTAATTTTCTCACCATGAAATTTCCAACACTGATAACTTCGATCAATTCCATGCCTCAGTAAATATGATTTCAATCCATCTACATCAACCTTTCCTATATAACAACAACCCAAGCCATGACATTTCATTACACTTGGGTCTTTAACGTGTTGAACAACAAATTTAACGAGTTCCACAACCCCATTCTCGTACTCTTTGGACAATCGATCAGCAAACATCCATTTTTTATCCATGGTTTTCCTACTTATTAAGGTAAACAAAATAAAATATCATACAAAGATTTGAGTGCAAGAATAAAATATCTTTCTAGTGGTATCACTTGGTTCAAAACAAATTCTCCTCAAACAACAATCTGAAAAGAACAATCACAATTGAAAGCAATCATTATCAACTTCAATAACCTATACATAACCAATATAAATCAAAACAACAATAACCTATACATAACCAATGTAAATCCAAACGACAATAACCTATACATAACCAATGTAAATCCAGATGACAACAACCAATACATAACCAAGGTAAATCCAGAAGAAAATAACCTATACGTAACCAATATAAATCCAAATGAAAATAACCTATACATAACCAAAGATAATAAGAGATACATATTTTCACTACATAAACAACGTAAATCCAAACGACATTGCCTATACATAACCTAATTAATCCAAACGAAAATAGAGATACATAACCTGATTTTTCACTATTCTTCACATAATCATAACAACAACATTGTCTATTTTCACTATTCTTCACAAAACATATTTATCAAAGAAATACATAATAATGGCATTTCCCTATTATTCACAAAATCCTATTTTCACTACAACAACAATGTAAAGCACCAAAACTGTATTTTTCACAACAACGTACCTTAAACGATGGAGATGGAGGACGAACTCAGCAAAGACGAACTCGTTTTAGACGAACTCAGTAGAGGATGAACTCGGGTTAGACGAAGCAATGACGGATTGGACGAACGCATTCAAGAAGAACTTCACGAACTCAGTAGAGAACTTCACGAACTCAATCAAGAAGAACAAAGTAACGACAATGGTCAAGCTATGAAGGTTTTTCGTTCACAGTAAAGTGGAAAGATCAATGTTTCAGAAAGAAAGAGCGTTAATGGAGGTTTGTTCTTTCGTTAGGTTTTCGTTCGCAGGGAGAAGAAAGAGAAAAAATATATGAAAACATAAAACTGACTATTCTAATATTTTAATTTAATTAGACCTTAGACAGCGCTTTTGAGAAAAGCGCTGGCTAAGGTCAACCTTAGACAGCGCTTTTAGTTATTTTTTTTTTTAAATTATAAGACCTTAGACAACACTTTTGGTTAAAGCGTTGTCTAAGATATTCCTTTAAAAGTGCTTTGAGAAAGTGTTGGCTAATGTATACCTTAGACATCGCTTTTCCAAAAGCATTGTCTAAGATAGTACTTTTAGACATCGCTTTTAATATTTTTTGTGAATAGTTTTCGTGTTTTACTTTTTTTTTAAACTTATAGCAGCGCTTTTTTAATCAAGCGTTGTCTAAGGTGCGCTGTTAAATATCATTTTTGGCATAATATTGTTCTTTCACAAAGAAATGAAAAAGAATTTTTTTTGGTTTACATGCTATGATGAAATGGTTATTTTTTCTTTCTTCACTTTTAATCACATTGTTCTCCTTTTCTCAATTTTCATATTCGATTGTATTATTTTTCTTTGTTTGTTTTCTACAAATTAGTTTTACATTTTCTAGAGAAATCAAGGAGTGTAAATATTAGTTTTTATCCCGTAATAAATTGTAGTTGTGTGATCAATGTGGAGGTGAAGTTCTCTATATAATTTTTACTATTTACAATATCATTTCTCATTATGATTATTTTTATTGATTTTGGCATGTATAAGTATATAATGAATGAAATAATTGTACATAAAATTAAAATATTCTAATATATAATTTAATTTTTCTATTTTATTGATTTATTATATTTATTGTTTGATTATATTTTTCTATTTCTCTCATCTTATTCTCTTTTATTCTCATTATTCTTAAGTATGACTGTTGAAATTTGATGGTTAAGTCCTTCTTGAAGGTGGTCACTAGAGGAAAAGGAATAAAACAAATTAATTTAATTTTTTTACAATAGTATTTAACTATTTATTTTAATCATACATTATTTTTGTTTCCTTATTTTTTTTAACTGCAGTATAAGAAAATGGTAAAGGAAAAGATTTATCGCATAAAAGTTTCTCGAAGATGTTCTACCTACTTTATTGAAAATATTTTGGGAGATATTAAGTTTAAATCAACAATACATAAATTTAATTTGAACTTCATTGAATTAAAATTAATTTATTAATTTAAGTTTAATGTTTTTGAAAAGTTACGTTTTATTATAAATAAAATATTTTTTGTCAATTTTATCATGAATATTAATTTAATATTACATATCAATGCATCGCACGGGTAGACGGCTAGTTTTTTCTAAATTTCAAAACTAATTTTGATATCCTACAAAATAAATATACATTATTGAAGATCAAAACATAGTCGAAATCGCAATTTTTGTAAAAAGTTGTATCTCAAAAATGATTTTTATAAAAATCTATTTGAAATAACTTCAAAATTAAGTGATTTTTTAAAATTTTGATATCCAAATTTTCTTATAAAATATTAAAATATCTAAAATAACATTTTAAAAATAACTATTCAAATCAAATTTTCATTTGAAACTTTTATGAAAATTTGTTTGTAAAAAATATTTCTACAAAATGTTATTACACTATAAATATCATTTAAAAAAAACAAAATAAACGGGATTTTAATTCAAAGAAAGGAATTTCTTATTTTAAATTATAAGAATATGATAAGTGCAAAAATATAGTAAAAGTTCACATTGAATATTGGTATTTGTTGACTTGTCTTGTAAGTATTCCATATCAAAACTTCACCTATACTACCAATTTGAGTTTTAATAGAGTATCATTTGGTTTGTGAATAATATATCTAATTATGGCTCATTTTGTAGATACAATTCCAAAGCAAAATCAATGAAAAACAAAGTTTTGAACACAAGACAAAGTGGAAGCATGGTTTCTGGCACGCTAGTAGTGGTGGGATAAGTAAAAATTCAGAGAGTTGTGTTTTTTGTCAGTGGTGGGTTGAGTTGGGATTTTGTGCCCGCTTAGCCGCCTAGCCCACCCCGCTTTAATCCCCACTATATCAAACAAGACCTTAGACAACGCTTTTTTTGCCCTTAGACAACACTTTAAGGTGCTGTCTAAACCTCCGCTGCTAAAGGGTTAGAAAGCGTTTTTTTAAATCTTAAAAGCGCTGTCTAAGGTACCCTTAGACATCGCTTTTAGGAATACCTTAGACAACGCTTTTTGTGAAAGCGTTGTCTAAGCCCCTCCTATTTTAATTTTTTGAGGTATACCTTAGACAAAGCTTTTGGAGAAAGCGCTGTCTAATCCCCTCCTATTTTAATTTTTTAGGTATACCTTAGACAACGTTTTTTGAAAGCGCTGTCTAAGCCCCCCCTAAACAGCACTTTTGCCAAAAACGCTTTCTAAGCCCCCCTTAGACAGCGCTTTTTGTGTAAAGCGTTGTCTAAGGTATACGGAAATTTTAGTATAATTTTTTTGAAACCATTTTTTTACTAGGTTTTTAAACCAGAATTTTGACCTATTTTCAACCAATTTTTGGCAGACAAATATCACAAATTATATATCAATTTATGCACCAAAATTATAAATCCAAAATTGGCAATTCAAACCAATATATATATATATATATATATATATATATATATATATATATATATATATATATATATATATATATATATATATATATATATATATATATACCAATTCAAACCATTTTGGCCTATTAAATGTACCAAAATATATACAAATTTATGTACCAAAATTATAATTACAAGTCATTGCATTTTACTACAAATGTACATATTATAATTACACATATCTAATTCATCCAAAGCATTGCTTCAAATATACATAGGTCCTGAAACAACACAAAGATTGTAATTCAATTAAGAAACAATATTATAGAAATTACAACGTTACATATATTTAAATTCTCATCAATTAAAGTAAAAGTACATTATTATACCTCATATAACATCGAGCTCTATAATGAATTGACACCATTCCTCTTTGATTTCGTCCACTTGATCTTTTGTATAATATGCACACTTGAATTCATCAAAGTACTACATAATAAAATAACATAGTTTGATTTAATTTCAACTATTTAATTATATGAGAGATATGTGTAAATATTAAAATAACTCATAAGTTAGAAATACATACAGCGGTGGGAATCTCTAATCGGCCCAAAACAAGAGTATCTCGCATAAACCTCAACATGAAATATCCGCAATCTATTTGATTATGTTGCTGAGGACAGTACAGATGAAAAGAAAATATGGATAAATCATAAGTTTTATCAAGTATCATCACTAATAGAATAAAAAATGTGATAATTAATAATATACCGTCACTTTTATCCATGTAATGCAGTTGGCTCTCCTCTTTGATGTTTGGATATCTTGTTGGGCTCGAAAAGCTTGTAGGATGCTAATAAAATAAAAAATGAAGTAATTAGAACAATTCACATAAATTAATAAATACACACAAGAAAATTTAGAACAATCTCACTTACGTGTCAATTGTGTCCTTCATATCCGGGTATGTTGTCCAATCATTTCCTAACGAGTCAAGATAATAAATGATTTCTCTGATAGGATTGATTGCGAGCAACAGCCAATGTCCACTATATGATTAAACAAATGTTAGATTTAAATTTTCTACACGACGTCAAAATACAAAATAATTATAATAGATGAATTTAGAATGAAATTCTAACCCGGTATTAAACGTTATAAAGAACAACTTCTCCGCATCTTTGTTGGCCATGAGGATCTTGAGAACGTACTCCGTCACGGTATCCGGTCTACTTAAGATTAAACTTAAGTTGACGGACGCGGGTGCTAAGAATCCAAATGTTACGTCCAATCCATTGGGGCGCATCAATTTGTCATACAAAAACCTTAAATAAAAACATCATTAACATTAGGCGCCTCATTTGAAACATAAAGTAAATAAGTTGTTCAATTAATATAACAAAGTAGACCGGATTTACCTGATATATGTATTGATAACATTGACGCCAATTTCTTCACGACCAAAAACTTGCATGAAGTCTTCATTACCAATCATTTGTTCGTAATCAAAGCCGAAAATACCTTCCTCCATATGCACAAGACGAACACCTCCGGTCGGTATATCTGTCATCTCTAGAAATGTCTAGAGGCACGACCTATACTTGGTGGTAGGTTTTTTCCTAGCTACGGTCTTCTTAGCACCAACCTTTTTTTGTTGTGCGGAGGCGTTGCTAACCTCCTTTTTTTGTTGTGCGGAGGCGTTGCTAACCTCCTTTTTTTGTTGTGCGGAGATGTTGCTAACCTCCTTTTTTTGTTGTGCGGAGACGTTGCTAACCTCAATTTCTTGAAGCTACGTATCATATAAATAGTTAAATGAAATTAAGAATTTAACAACTTCCATGCATATATGTCATATAATTGTATTGTACCTGTTTTTTTGAAACCACGGACTCGGTATGCCGTGGAATAGCATTATCTTTTGATTTGGATCTTGTGGGAGTCTATTTAACATAACCAAGTAAAAAATGTACGTAAAATGCGCGTAAAAACTTTGAATATACACACTAAGGTTAACAAAGGTTTTAGGCATACCTCATATCCTACGCTAATGAGGTTTGTCGGCCATGCAACAAACGAACCTACTGCTTCGTCCACCGTTATTGCATCTGAACCATCGTTAGGATATGGTAATGATGCATTCGGCTCAACTGCAATATCAACCGATACTTTCAAACATCTAGCAGGGAGCTCTCTAGTGTGAAGTAATACTCCGCTAATGTTATGCACTTTTCCCTTACCAACCATCCGATAATATGGTGACGATAAATAGAGCTGACAATGGGAAATGCCCTAAAACCAATAATAAAATTAAATTGTTAATGTGTATATATGTCAAATACATAATTTAAGCAAATAGTTCAATTTAAGACAATTATATGTAATTACCTCTGGAATGTTCGGCTGAAAGGTACAGTTGATACTATCTTTGTCTGATGCATCTTTGAAACATGCTGAGGCACTAACCTCTCTTTCTCTCCTTAATGCATCAAGCTCAGATTGCATTGCTTCCAATTTTGCATGAAGCTCCCGATTACTAGGAGCCTTTCCTTTTTTAATACTCAGGGAGGTCGGAGTGACTCCAAATCCCTTACCCCTCACCCGACCAGAATACTCACGGACATCTAATGCCCGACTAAGTATGCTCCTAGTATCATCTGGAGGTAAAGACTGAGATAGCGCCTCCTGAAAATCAGATGAATATCGTATACTTGTCAAATATTTGTTTATAAAGTTTTTATTTAATTAAAGAAAAAATGTTATACTTACACATTTCTCGTATACTTGTAAAACATCTTCTTTAGGAGCTCCAGATTTTCCCACACGGGCTTCCTTCCACAAAACATGTGCCGGAAGAGATGTTTCAGAACTTTTCTCCTTCTGCAACTACATATTAAGTCATACAATATGCTCAAATAAAACTAATATATGATGAACAAATATGTTATCGCAATTTATAAATACTTACCATGGATTGTTCTAAGCGTCCATATCCAACACGTCCTTTCCGGTACGGATATGCGGGACTTGATGCTCTTTCCCGATTTGTGGCACTTAGTCTTTTAAATACCGGGTCCTGTCGTTTGGATTTGAAGGCTTCCTATTATTCTGCTGATATCAAACTTTCATATTTTTTAGGAAGCTCCACATCAACATGATTACCATCTGCATCCTTAAGGAACTTGGATGATAAAAATGTTCTAAACCCTCGTAAAAGCTTTTCGGCCAATTTCATACAAAAACCTCTTCTTTCTACTTCGATGTTAAAACACCGCTAAGAAAAACATACAAATTGTGCGTTAGTATAGATAATTGAAAAAACATAATTGATTCGCATAATTAAAGACATAATTATTGTACCTTTATCTCACTCTAAATTCTTTGTTTGGAGTCATTCAGATCTTTGTTTCTCCAATCATCACAAGTAATGGGAACTTCATTCCTTACTAGTGCACCGATGAAACTAGTTAAGGTGTGCCCATTAGGTTCTATAAGCTGCCCCCAATGGCTCCAATGCACATCTAGAATGATGCCTCGAGATCTACCATGGACCATTCTTCTCATAACTGTTATACCTCTTCGAATCTTTTCTTCAACTGATATTTTTTTACTACCTCCTTCATGTGTCGAATGATCATCATGTGGGTTATCATCATTAGTGGCCATGTCTAACCTGTAATAAAGAAACCAAGGAGGATCAAATATAACTTATAATCAAAGCAATTAAAAACAAAAATATAAAGAAACCATGCATGATCAAATATAACTTATAATCAAGAAACCAAGGATATAATTGCATAATTTACCTCTTTCACTAACATCTCTTTCTTTTCTTTGTTGGAATATTAATCACTTGTTTCTTAGCAATGCGTACGGATGAATTGATCCAAATTCCCTCGTTATGATCATTTCTTATATATGACTCAGCCGCTATAAGATCCTCCTCTTCATCATTTCTATTCAACTCATTCTGTCTAATGCATGACTCATTCTCAACATCAATATCACATTGATCGACACCTCTATCATCAACCACTTTGTTAGAGAAAAGCACTATAGACCATTTTTTACTCGTCGGGTCATTCACATAGAACACTTGTTTAGCTTGAGATGCTAGAATAAAAGGTTCATCTTTGTACCCCACCCTAGTAAGATCAACTTGCAAAAATCCAGACTTATCCATTCATATGTCACTACTATTTACCCACTTGCAACCAAAGATGGGAATCTGAAACTTCTCGTAATCAAACCCCCAAATGTGCTCAATAACTCCAAAATATGACAAATTTGCATATTTGGGGTTTAAGTCTTTCATAATTGATATATGCATTGCTTCAGCTAGCACGGTGACACCATTATTTTGCATAGTACTCTTATCATCTTGTTCTTTGGTATAAAATGTGTATCCATTAATTGAGTATGCGCTATGAGAAAACACATGCAAACTTGGACCATATGCCAAACATCTCAACCTTTATGTTACCGAAGAAGGATCTGAAGAGCACTTCGAATAAATATGATCCTTTAACCATTGTATGAAACTTTGATTGTGCTCTCTAACTATCCAATTTTAATTTCTGTTCGGATTTAACCTTCAGAGTACATCCTTGTGCATTTCAACATATGGCTCAACCTCATTATCATTGTGCAGAACATACAAATGAACTTGGTCCCGTTCATCCCTTGATATTGTCAAAATTTTATTTCCAATTAATTTTGTACCTTCCATTTTTTCGAAAATCTAAACTTTGGGGAGTCCAATCGATTGATCGTTAGACAAATATTCAGTACAAAACTCAACAGCTTCTTCAACAATGTATCGTTCAACAATACAACCCTCTGGTCGACTTCGGGATTTCACGTACCCTTTTAATATTTTCATATATCGTTCAGCAGGGTACATCCATCTCATATAAGCTAGTCTACACAATTGTGTCTCTTTCACAAGATGAACAACTAGATGAACCATTATGTCAAAAAAACGGAGGAAAATATATTTCAAGCTCACAAAAGGTAATTACAATCTCTTTTTGTATTGTTGGTAAGATCTCGGGATCGATCACCTTACTACAGATTGACCTAAAGAAAAAACACAATTTAGTTATGGCACTTCTTACTTTTTCTGGAAAAATAGAACGTATACCTATCGGTAGAAAATGTTCCATTATAACATGGCAGTCATGTGTCTTCAAATTCTTCAACTTGAGGTATTTCATAGAAACAAGTCTTCTGATATCTGATGAGTATCCTTCTGGAACCTTAACTTCACTCAGAGACTTACATAATTTTTTTCTCCTTTCTAGATAAAGTAAAAGCAGCAGGTGGTAGATATGTTCGTCTTCCTTTCTTCACGGGTGTTGCACCCCAAAATTTGCCCTCACAATACAAGACTTTGTGTTCTAAGAAGGTTCACAAGGTTCACAAGTTCTCCAACACTTGCCTAACCTTTCATGAAGTTCATGAAGTCTACAAGTCACTTCTTGAAGGTTCATAAGGTTCACAAGTCCCACAACATCTTCAACACCTTGCATGAGGTTCATGAAGTCTACTAGTTACTTCTTGAAGGTTCACAAGGTTCACAAGTTCTTCAACATCTTCAAGACCTTTTCATGAAGTTCATGAAGTCTACAAGTTACTTTATGAAGGTTCACAAGGTTCACAAGATTCACAATGAATACAAAGCTTTCCTGAAGTTCATGAGGTCTACAAAGCCACTTCATGAGGTTCACGAGGTTCACAAGCTTCACAATACCTCCCATGAGTATCACAAGACACTTTATGAAGATTCACAAGGTTCACAAAGTTCACAATTGGTCAAAGGAGTTGACAATTCCCTCAGACAATGCACCTCCTAAGCAGTGCATCCAAAACTAGGGTTTTGACTTTAATCAGACTAAATGGACTTCCAATACCTCAAGTAAGCTTCATAACATCTTATATGTGTGTAAGAACCCCCATGTCAAGTTTCAAGACTTTTCTCAAAAGTTTGCTCAGTCAGATGAGCAGATAAGTCAAAATCAGTCAATGCAGTTAAAAAGTCAAACTGAGGTCAACTGTGGTCAAACCAAAGTCAAACTTCATTATTTTTTGCCAACATCAAGTATATGAAGTAAAATTCATCATTTGATCAAGGGTTGATCATGATTCATCAAGGAGATTCCAGATCATCAATAATCAGGAGTTTCTAAGTTAGGGTTTCCTCAGTAAAAGTCAACTGAACTTTGACCAAGCATAACTTTCACATACTTCATCACCAAGTCTCCATCCAAATCTCATTTTGAAGGAAATTGAATTCCCTACAACTTTAATGTTGAAAGTTAAGCCCAAAAATGCTTCATTTGAAAGATATGATCTAAGACATTATAGGTCATTTCAAAAGTCAACAAAAAGTCAACAACTTCAAAAGGGCATAACTTGAGATTGGTAAATGATATGGACCTGAAACCAATGGGGTTGTTTAGAGGACTCTTCAAGCTTTCCAAAAAGTCCAAGAACACCCTCATACCTTTAAAATTGAGGGAGATATGCCCTTGCAAAGTGGGGAAATTTTGTGATGGTTTATGTTGAAAATGGAGGTTTAAAATCACTTCTTTCCAAATGGGCTGCCCAAGTTATGATCCAATCCATGTCACAACATCATGCACGACCCAAACCACTTAAAATCTGATTTTTATTATTTTTATTTCTATTTATTTTGATTTAAATCATTAAAAATCATTTTAAATATAAATAAAATATGAAAATTAAGGATTTTATTTGGATAATGTTTCTAGAAAATCATAATTGGTGATTGAAGTTGAAAGAGAAAGAAATCATGTGATCTCTCCAAAAATAGCAAGCATTCATGATCAAATATTTGAACTTTTACACCATAATCTTTTTCAATATTTTTGGATCAAATCTCCACACAATGACTACATATTTCTGACCTAAATTACTCCCATATAAGTATCAAGCATAAGCATAACCCTAGCTCACGATTTCCAGCAGCCAAAGGTAAGATTCAAAAACTCAAAATTCATCAAAAAAGTGAGATTCGGATTCTTCAATCCAGGAAGTTTTAAGGTAAACTAAGAACGTAGACGTGTTCTATGGACATCCCTGAAGCTAAAGCATCACTCATTTGCATCCCATGTGCACTACATTGGACAACCCGAATCCACTTTGCTCTTGAATAGTTTTTTTTTCGATTTCAATGATTTCTTGCATATAAATGAAATTTGATTACATAATTGTGTTTGTTGATGACCATAGATGAAATCTGGAGCGATTGATGAAGTTTCATAGCCTAATGCGTGATCTGCCATTTTTAGGGTTTATGGTTCCAATTGGGGTTCTTCAATCCAGCCCATATAAATGGATTCTAAGAACGTAGAAACATTGGAAATCTTGTTAGGAACTTAATGGCATAATCAATTTTACAAAATCTTGCTGTTTTGTCCATGTTTGAATTTCGCAGGTTTTGTTACCGTTTTGATTTCGCAGGAAAATTCATAGGAGATTTCGCAGCTATTTTCGAAGGATGCGAGGAAGAAGATGAAGGCCAGTTCGCGCCTGTTTTGAAATTCAAATATTATTTTAAAATATTACATATTCTCTCTGTTTGTTTATCACAACTATGAGGTTGGCCCAGTGGTTGTGGCCTGCGCGTACATGGACTTAGTCTGGGGTTCGATTCCCCGTTTATGACATTTTGTGCTTTTATTTTGTTTACTTTTCAGGTTTGATATATTATTAATTATAGCCAACAAGCTAATAGGAAGGCTCTCCCAGCCAGGTGGTAGCGCATGCTTGCTTGTATTCATTAGGTCCTGGGTACGAATCCTACCCCAGGCCTTTTGGTTTCTATTATTTTTTTCCTGATTTTGCTGGGTAACGCACAAACACAATTATGCTCTCCTCTTTCTCACCTGCGTGTGTGGTGGCCTGATGGTTTTCCTTGTTGGCTGCAAACAAACTGACCTGGGTTCAAACCCCAGTCAGGTAAGTTTTTCATACTTTTTATTTTATTTTATTTGTCTTATGTAATATAATCTTAAATTAAATCTAATTTTTGGAATATATGTATATAAATATAATTAAGATAATATTCAAATTCTATATTTCTTTTTTTTTTGAAAACTATTTTTATAATCATGTAAATAAATTATAATATGTATATTAAAATAATCTTGTATCAAAATCCTAAAAATATGTTCTAAGATAAACCCTAATTCTCATAAACCCTAAAATATTTTTCTAAATAAAATCTAATTCTTTTTTATTTCTAAGTAATTTTATTTTTTAATTGTTAATGTAATTATAATGTATATGTATTTATTTATTTAATATGATTCATATAAATATTATAAATATAATTATAAATTATTTCTCTCATCTAAAATATAAATATGTTTCATATTATTAGAAATTAAAGTTTTGTAAATATACTTATAATTTATTTTTCTCTTTATATATTAAGTAAATACTTTTTATAACTTTTGTTTAGAAATAATTGAATTTATAATAATTAAGTTTTGTGGCTATAATATATTAAAAAAATAACTTAATAATTTGTAAATTAAAATAATTGTTTTTTGTTCATATTTATTTCTAAGTATAATTGTTTATATTAAAAATTATTAATTTCTTATTCTTATAATATTTTAATTACTACTAACCATATTATTTAGTTTGTTTTGTTAATTTTACATTATTATTAATTCATTAATTATTATTTTTATGCTTATTATCTCACTAACTTTATAATTTTTATTATTTACTAACCTTTCTTATTTTATTATTACTAATTATTTCTCTTGCTTATTATTATTATCACTAACCCCTTATTATTTATTTTTTTTATTATTATTATTTATTGCTTATTTATATTTTATTTATTTTGCTATTTAATTATTTTGCTTAATATTTATTTATTATTTTGTAATTGCTTCCTGGATGTAATTTTTTAATTATTTAATTATTTTTGCTATGGTTAGTAATTAGGGAGTGAAAAATATGTATGTTATTTAAAAATTAAATTAGATCACCTTAATAATAAGATAATTAAAATAAACACTCACACACACGTAAGCCGATTTTAATCGCCGTCTCACTTCCTAAGGTTATCCCTCAAGTTGCCTACGAATAATGGTCAAGTGGGGTGTATAAAGCAAGTCCTTTCAAAAGATAAATCATCAAGTCCCTCATGGTTGCCTATACGAATCGAGCCCCTTTCGAAAAATGATGATAGTCCCTTATATGTGCTTAATACACCCCACAGTTGCCTTCATAACCAGATTGTCCCTCACATGTCCCTTAACATCCAAGGTAATGACTACCTACTCCTTAATAGTAGGGATAGTCTTACCAAGGAAAGGAAAAAGAACAAAAAAGACTTTAAATTCTAGGGTAGGTTCCTCTTATGTACTTGCTCACTTCAAAAACATTTCAAACTTTTTCACAATTTCAAACAAATTTTCAAACAAGTTTTTTTACACATCCGTACATGGATTATTATTAAACTATTCTGAAAATTTTTCTATTCATACACTACATTTTCAAAAAAAAAACAATTTAAAGTGAGCTTAAGTACCTAAGAGCCCATGGATAACCATGGATGAAAAGGGTGCTAACACCTTCCCTTTTCATAACCTACCCCCCGGACCCAAAACATTCTCTTAAGGTCTTTCCTGTTCTTTTATAACCTTTCCTTATGGATAAAATAAAAGTCGGTGGCGACTCTTGCTATCCGCAACATTACTTAAAGTCAGTTCTCCCACCGTGTTACAGAACTGGCGACTCTGCTGGGGATCTAAATTTAAGAGGGGTACCCTTAGGAATTAAGATCACTTTAAATTGTTTGCCTTGTTTGTTTTATTATTATTGTTGGGGTGCTCTTATGTGTGAAAGGTCCTAACCCGGATCTAGTGTACCTTAGGTAAATGGCAATAGACCAAGGAAACTGTACGACGTATATCGATACGGTTGATCTGGTGGCCATAGTTAGTGCGACTTCTTGGTTGGTGCTTATATTCCTTAAGTCAAGTTGAGGATAATATTGAGGCTGCCATATGTTGTCAATGCACTAACTAACTTTTAGAACCCTAGTTAACTCATCTTGGCCTTTAGAAGGTAGTGAGGTAACCGGCTTTGGTGCAGACTGAAGTTGGTTGACACTCAATACTACGCTCAGTGAGATTCTAAACTTGGAGGGTTTTGGTTGGCAAGTAAGTTGCCTTCTGATCAACCACCCTTGTGAAGGATCAATGATATTGAGATCCCTTAGAACCTGGTTACTTTTGTAGGACAGGATGAACCATCTAACTTCAGGGGAGGGTACTTACCTTTAAACCTCATGCAAGCCTTTAAACCTAGGGCTATGGTGTGACTTGTTTGTGTGTGCCACATGTTTGTGATTGAACATAACATCATGACATCATCATGCATCATAAGCATATCATTTTCCCTAACCATTTCAAGGACCAAGGGATTTATCTTTGTTCTTTGTTGCAGGTCATGGCTTCTGCTCGTAGAAACACCATCAGGATCAACTTTGTGGGCATACCTGCCAAGCTTAAAGAGTTGGTTTCTCAAGTGTCTGATCACTCCCAGTTCATCAAGAGACATGGTCACCTTTTGGATTTAGTTACTTCAGGGTTCAATGAAGACATGATGAGTGTGCTGTTTCAGTTCTTTGACCCTAAGCACCACTGCTTTACATTCCCTGACTACCAGCTGGTTCCAACCATGGAGGAGTTCTCTAAACTTCTGGGCATACCTGTTCTTGATCAAAGACCCTTCACAGGCTTGGAGAAGGAACTTAAACCAGAGGTTATTGCTGCAGCTTTACATCTGAAGAAATCTGACATTGTTCTAGAGACGAGAAGCGGAGTCAAGGGTATTCTTGCCAAGGTGCTAATGGATAAGGCTCAAATGTTCTTGAAGGCCATGAGCTACGATGCTTTTGAGGAGATCTTAGCCTTGCTGATATATGGCTTAGTATTGTTCCCCAATCCAGATCAGTTCATAGATGTTCATGCCATCAACATTTTCCTGAGTCACAATCCAGTGCCTACATTGCTTGGAGACATCCTGCATTCTCTTCACACCCGTACTACAAAGGCAAGAGGAACTTTGATGTGCTGCATACCTTTGCTTTCTAGGTGGTTTATTTCTCACCTTCCTCGCTCAGTAATGAAGAATGAGCAAGGGTTCAGATGGTCCAAGAGGATCATGTCACTTTCTCACTCAGACATCCATTGGTGCTCCAGATCTATGGAGAATGTCACTATCATTGACCGTTGTGGGGAGTTTCCTAATGTGCCACTTCTAGGCATAAGAGGAGGCATCACCTACAACCCCTCTCTAGCTTTACGACAGTTTGGTTACGCTCGGAGCGATGGCCCACATGACATGTTGATTCAGGGCATTGTGTTTGATTACGACAACGATCTTCAGGGTTACCGTCAGAGATTCATACGAGCTTGGGGAAAGGTAAACAGGATTGACAGCAAGACACTGGAGCCTAAGTACACTATTCCTATGGAGGCTTATCTCAGATGGGTACGATATCGTGCTCAGACACTCATGATGCCATATCCTGCCGTCCTACCAGTTACCATGGAACCTGTTGCTGAAGGAGACACTGCTTATACCATCCTTCACCCAGACATGCCTACTGATATGGAAGATTTGCAGAGATCATGGATCCAACTGAAGGAGCAAAGGGATACTTTCGAGGCTCATTACAAAACAAGCCAAGCAAGGATCCTAGAGCTAACAAAGCAACTTCATGAGGAACGAAACCTCAACTCATACCTCAATACAAAGAGGAAACGTCCATGGGAGACTTAAAACCCCATCTTTTGTACTTATTTCATTTTCATTTTTGTAAGCCTAAAAGGCAAAACAAGTTATTACTAATAAAAAGTTACTTTCTTGTTTGTTTAAGCAAATTTAAATTCTGCGGTCCTTGAAAGCATTGCATATGCATTCCCATGTCATTTCATTGCATCACAGGTTTATAATTGTGCACAGGTTTCTCATCTTCTCGCTGTTTATTTCAGCAATGGCTCTTGAACAATCAGTTAAGGATCTTCAGGCACAGAATGCACAGTTCCAAGAGCTGATCTTGAACCTGTCCAAGGGGCAGGATGAATTGAAGGCACTGCTGGCCAAGAAGACTAAGAAGACTAGAAGGTCTGCTGGGTTGCTCAACATGGGAAGAAGATTCAAAGGTCCTGTCAAGACCAAGGAAGAGGTTGAAGACTATGAATCTGAAGAATCTGAGAAAGAGAGAGGCAGTCTCCACAATACTATGGGGGACTCTGATTCTGAGGCTAACTACTACCATGAGCCTAATGAAGACAAATTCAAGATGCTGGTGGATAGGATGGATGCTATGGAGTTGCAGAAGTCATCTGGGCTGGATTTTGAGGATTTGAGTTTGATATCTGGGGTTGTGATACCCATTGGTTTCAAGGTTCCTACCTTTGTTGTTTATGATGGGGTCTCCTGTCCCAAGTTGCATTTGAGGTCTTATGTCAGAAGGATCCAACCCCACACTGCTGACAAGAAATTGTGGATCCACTTCTTTCAAGAGAGCTTATCTGGAGCTCAGCTGGAATGGTATTATCAGTTGGAGAGTGTCAACATCAGAGATTGGAATGATCTTGCTGAGGCTTTCTATAAGCAGTACCAATACAATGCTGACTTAGCCCCCACTCGCATGCAGCTTCAGAGCATGTCTATGGGTGCCAAAGAGAGTTTTAAGGAGTATGCTCAGAAGTGGAGAGACTTAGCTGGAAGAGTTCAACCCCCTTTGACTGACAGGGAATTGGTTGATATGTTCATGTGTACGCTGAATGGTCCGTTTTACAGTCATCTCATTGGAAGCTCATCATCTGGTTTCACTGAGTTGATTATGACAGGAGAGCGGGTAGAGAATGGTATCAAGAGTGGTAAGATCCAAGTGGGAACTTCTTCATCAGGTACTGCAAAGAAGCCTCCCGCTGGGAAGAAAGAATCCAATGCTGTTTATGGTCAACCTGATCGTAACAGAAGGCATCAGTCTGTTAGTGCGGTTCATATTTCAAATCCAACTCCTGCAACAACAGAGCAGCCTCAAGGCAACCAACAGAGGGCTAGAAGACAGTTCACGAAGATCAACATGTCAATGGCTCAGGCATTGCAACACTTGTTGAAGGCTGAACTTATTACCCTGAGGGAGGCTCCTCAGAATCCCAATGTTACTTCTCCCAAGTACAATCCCAATGCACGATGTGCATATCATTCAAACTGTCCAGGACATGATACTAATAACTGCTGGGTCTTGAAGAACAAAATTCAAGATATGATTGATGCTGGAGAAATTGAGTTTGATCCACCAGGTACTCCAAATGTGATTACAGCTCCAATGCCAAATCACGAGAAGACTGTCAGTGCCATTGAGGAAGATTTGCATATCCATTCAGTCGATGAATTGACCACACCATTGTCTGTCATCAGAAAGAAGTTGGTACAGGCTGGGTTCTTTTCGGGTTGTCGTGAAGATTGTGTTTATTGTGAGTATAATCCAGAGAAGTGCTTCAGATTGAAAGATGGAATTCAGCGTCTCATGGATAATTACACCATAGTGTTTGAAAGAAGACCGTCTTCTGTAGAGAGTATGGTGGAGCATATTACCAGAGGTAAGAAGATTGAAGAGGTTGACATGGTTGACAGAGCACCACTAAGAATCACTTCAAAGGGTCCCATTAAAATCACTCATCAGGGACCAATCAAGATTACTGCTGAAGGTCCTGTGAAAGTTGTTGCTGAAGCCAGAGTGGCTCCTCTGATCATTACTACTCCTGGTCCTATCCCATATACATCTGACAAAGCTGTGCCTTGGCACTATGGGTCTGATGTTTACATACATGGTGTTAAGCAAGAGCCTTTACCTGATGTGCCTGTTGATGTTGATAATATTGCTGGATCTAGCAAGATCACGCGTAGTGGAAGAGTCTTCTCTCCTCCAGTTGCTTCCAAGAATGCAGTTACTCCTGCTGCTACTTCCACCACTGATGCTCGGGGCAAAGGTCCTATTATTGAGCCTGTATCTACTGATGTGCCAGCTGCTGATGATCTCTCTAAGCAGATGGAAGAAGTATTGAAAATCATTCGCAAGAGTGATTATGACATTGTTGATCAGTTGGGGCATACTCCCTCAAAGATTTCCATGCTCTCCCTGTTATTATGTTCTGAGGCTCATGCCAAGTCATTGATCAAGTTTCTGAAGATGGCTCATGTACCCAGTGCGATTTCTGTGGACCAATTTGAAAACTGTGTTGCCCACCTGACTTATGACAATGGGTTAGGATTTTCTGATGCTGATTTGACCCCTGCCAAGAGAGATCATAACAGGGCCTTGCATATTTCAATTGAATGCAGGGGCACTACCCTGTCTCATGTGCTGATAGACAATGGTTCCTCTCTGAATGTGTTGCCTAAGGAAGTCCTGAACAAGTTGAATCCTGAAAATACTGTGCTGAAGCCCAGCAATATTGTGGTAAAAGCTTTTGATGGTTCTAGAAGAGTAGTGCATGGGGAAATTGATCTTCCAATTCAAGTTGGTTCTCAGGTGTTTACTGCTACATTTTATGTGATGGATATTCGTCCTTCATACTCTTGTCTGCTTGGTCGTCCCTGGATCCATGGGGCAGGAGCTGTGACCTCTACATTACACCAAAAGTTGAGATATTCGGTGAATGGAAAGGTTGTTACTGTCTATGGAGAAGAAGAATACTTTGT
This sequence comes from Lathyrus aphaca, assembly GCA_963966055.1. Lineage (NCBI taxonomy): Eukaryota > Viridiplantae > Streptophyta > Magnoliopsida > Fabales > Fabaceae > Lathyrus > Lathyrus aphaca. Next base: position 63,949,650 of record OZ014520.1, on the reverse strand, counting down.
CAGCCATGTGAATACTTTCAAGTATCTGGAAGTGGAAGGTGAATACATCGAGACTCCGTGTCAGTCATTTGAAGTGGTTCCCTGGGTTGTTAATGATTGTGTAGCTCCTCCTGCTGTGAAGAAAGTTCCTGTGGTCACTAGAAAACCTCCAACAATGGCAATGGCCTCCCTCAATGATGCTAGAGCTGTGGTGGATGAAGGTGGTTGTACTATTTGGGGTCAGCTTCCTGATATTCCATACAAGTCTGACAAGTTTGGTTTGGGTTTCACTGCAGAGTCCCATAAGGCTGTTCGTCGTGCCCGTGCTGCTCGTATCACTAATCAAGGGGTTATCAATGCTGTGGGAGACTATGATGAAGACTACAACTTGGATGCTTGGATTTTTCCTACTGTGGGTGCTGGACTCAATAATTGGAAAGCTGAAGATGTTATCCCTATCTCCTTTAGTCAGGAGTAAATACTATTACTGTGTTGTTGCTTTTAAATTTGTAATTTATTGAACAATAAAACTTTCAAGCCATGTGCCTTACCCGGGGCACAATGGTGTGCTTGTTACGGGCTGTCATTTCATTTGCATACTTCATTCAATAAAATCAGTGGACGTTTCGTTTTCGTAAATATTGTGTTCCTTGTCTTTCTTTTATTTTATTTTTTTGTTTTATCAGCTATGTGTTCTTACACACACCCACATCACTAAAATGCAGATCCTCATCCACTCTGGATCCTGTTGATAACAGTTCTACTATTGCCAATTATGATTTCGAGAATCCGATCTATCAAACTGAAGACGGAAATGAGGACGATTGTGAAATACCTGTAGAGCTTGCTAGGTTGTTACAACAAGAAGAGAAAGCTATACAGCCACATGAAGAGCCAGTCGAAGTTGTGAATCTGGGAACTGAAGAAAACAGAAAAGAGGTCAAGATAGGGGCTGATTTAGAGGACAATGTCAAGAGCAGGTTGATTCAGATGTTACGTGACTATGTGGAGATCTTTGCTTGGTCTTATGAAGATATGCCAGGGTTGGATACAGACATTGTGGTTCACCGTTTGCCAGTGAAAGAAGATTGTCGTCCAAAGAAGCAGAAGGTTCGTCGTATGCGTCCTGAAATGTCAGAAAAGATCAAGGCAGAGGTAATGAAACAGTTCAATGCAGGGTTCTTGGCAGTGACTTCTTATCCTCAGTGGGTTGCAAATGTGGTACCAGTTCCTAAGAAAGATGGTAAGGTGCGTATGTGCGTAGACTACAGAGATTTGAACAAGGCTAGCCCCAAAGATGACTTTCCACTTCCTCATATTGATATTTTGGTAGACAACACTGCTCAGCATAAAGTATTCTCTTTCATGGATGGTTTCTCTGGTTACAATCAGATCAAGATGGCACCTGAAGATATGGAGAAGACAACATTTGTGACACAGTGGGGCACCTTTTGCTATAAGGTGATGCCATTTGGTTTGAAGAATGCAGGGGCAACATATCAGCGTGCTATGGTGGCTTTGTTTCATGATATGATTCATCATGAGATAGAGGTATATGTAGATGATATGATAGCCAGGTCTCAGAATGAAGAACAGCATCTTGATCATCTGCACAAGTTGTTTGAGAGTTTGAAGAAATACAAGTTGAGGTTGAACCCAAACAAGTTCACTTTTGGAGTTAGATCTGGTAAACTCCTGGGTTTCATTGTCAGTGGCAAAGGTATTGAAGTAGATCCTGCGAAAGTGAAAGCTATACGAGAGATGCCAGCTCCCCGTACTGAGAAGGAGGTTAGAGGTTTCTTGGGACGATTGAACTACATTGCAAGATTTATTTCCCAATTAACTACCATCTGTGAGCCAATCTTCAAGTTGTTGAAGAAAGATCAGGTGATGGAATGGAATGATGAGTGCCAGACTGCCTTTGATGAAATCAAGAGATATCTGCTAGAACCTCCAATTTTGATGCCACCAGTTGATGGAAGACCCTTGATCATGTACTTAACAGTGTTAGACAACTCAATGGGGTGTGTGTTGGGGCAACATGACGAGTCTGGTCGAAAAGAGCAGGCAATATACTACCTTAGCAAAAAGTTTACCGACTGTGAAACAAGATACTCACTGCTCGAGAAAACTTGCTGCGCTTTGGCATGGGCTGCTCGCCGACTAAGACAGTATATGTTGACCCATACTACCTTGTTGATTTCGAAGATGGATCCAATCAAGTACGTATTTGAGAAACCTGCTCTCTCCGGAAGAATTGCAAGATGGCAAATGATCTTAACAGAATATGATATACAGTATACTACTCAGAAGGCCATTAAAGGAAGTGTTGTTGCTGATCATTTGGCTCATCAAGCCGTGGATGATTACCAGTCAATGAGTTTTGATTTCCCTGATGAAGACATTATGCTTATTACCAAAGAACCTGGACAATATGACGGACCTGAACAAGGATCCCGATGGACTATGGTTTTTGATGGTGCTTCCAATGCACTTGGTAATGGTGTTGGTGTTGTGATTAGTTCCCCTGAAGGTTGTCATACCCCGATTACTGCCAGACTTTGTTTCCATTGTACCAATAACATGGCTGAATATGAGGCATGTATCCTGGGTATTAAAGCTGCTATTGATATGAAGATTCAGTTCCTTGATGTGTATGGAGATTCAGCCCTGGTAGTGAGTCAGATTAAAGGAGATTGGGATACCAAGCATGATAATCTCATTCCTTACAGAGAACATGTGTTGTCTTTGATTCCACATTTCAAAGAGATTACCTTTGAGCACATTCCACGGAGAGAAAATCAATTGGCAGATGCTTTGGCCACCATGGCATCTATGTTTGAGATTAGTTGGGATGATGAAGCTCCCAAGATTACTATTGATAGATTTGAAAAGCCTGCATACTGCAATGAGATTGATACAGAAGGTGCAGAGGAGAAGCCTTGGTTCTATGAAGTGAAAAGATATCTTGAAGCTCAGGAGTTCCCTGAAGGGGCATCTGTCAAAGATAGGAAGTTTCTGAGAAGGTTTTCTGCTAAGTTCTTTCTGAGTAATGGCATTCTGTATAAACGCAATCATGATTCAAATATGCTTCGTTGTGTGGATAAGAAGGAAGCTACATAAATTATGGAAGAGATGCATGATGGGACCTTTGGCACTCATTCTAGTGGTCATACTATGGCAAAGAAAATATTGAGAGCAGGTTACTACTGGTCTACCATGGAAGCTGATTGCTATCAACACTCCAGAACGTGTCACAAGTGTCAAATCTATGCTGATAAAGTTCATGTACCTCCATCACCACTGAATGTGTTGACTGCTCCATGGCCCTTTGCCATGTGGGGCATTGATATGATTGGTGAGATCAAACCTACTGCTTCTAACGGGCATCGTTTCATCTTGGTTGCTATTGATTACTTCACGAAGTGGGTAGAGGCAGCTTCATTTGCATCTGTGACTAAGAATGTTGTGGCTCGGTTCATTAAGAATAATCTCATATGTAGGTATGGCATCCCTGAAAGGATTATCACTGACAATGGCTCTAATCTGAACAACACTATGATCACTGATCTCTGCACGCAGTTCAAGATTAAGCATCATAACTCTTCTCCGTATCGTCCAAAGATGAATGGGGCAGTTGAAGCTGCTAATAAGAACATTAAGAAGATAGTACAGAAGATGACTGTTACTTACAAGGATTGGCATGAGATGTTACCATTTGCTCTTCATGGTTATCGTACTACAATACGTACTTCAACAGGGGCAACCCCATTCTCCTTAGTCTATGGTATGGAAGCAGTTCTGCCCATTGAAGTTCAGATCCCCTCCTTGAGAATTATGAAGGATGCAGGCTTGAATGAAGATGAGTGGATTCAGACCCGACTTGACCAGATAAATTTGATTGATGAGAAGAGGTTAGCAGCAGTTTGTCATGGCCAGATGTATCAGAAGCGAATGATCAAAGCTTTTAACAAGAAGGTTAAGCCAAAGGTATATCAGGCTGGTGACTTGGTAATCAAGCGTATCATATTACCACAAGGTGATCCTAGGGGCAAGTGGACTCCAACATATGAAGGACCATTTGTAGTCAAGACAGTATTCTCAGGAGGTGCCATGATATTGACTACAATGGATGGTGAAGACTTCCCACAGCCTGTAAACACAGACATAGTTAAAAAATACTACGCATAAAAAGAGACCCGCTAGGTTGACAGGCCTAGGCAAAAATATGGGCATCCCGGCAAACCAAAAGGGTTTGGGCAAAAATTAGGGATATATATAAAAAGATGTACACCCGGCAAGTCGAAAACCTGAAAAGGCGGCTTGGGCAAAAAAGGGTATCCCGGTGGATTGAAAACCTGAAAGGGCAATCCAGGCAAAAGTTAGGGATTAAAGCGTATGACTATGTCTCGTTTAGATCACCCATAAAACTGTAACCAGTTGTACTACTTACTCAAGCTCGAACAGATAAAGCTCAATCCAATCGTTTCCGTCTCAACAGCAAGAAGATGAGATACTTGAATGGCAATAGTAGAATTGAAACTCAATAGGATTGTTTCCCACATAGCTGATTTTCTCTGTTTTGTAAAAACTTTATGACAAAATCCTCTTACTAGGGTTTATGTCTCCTTGTACAAACTTACCCGTGTATGGGTCACTATTTGATATAAATAAATTCCATCTTTTGAATCCAGATTTACTTTTACCCTATTTACATAAGCGAAACGTCCATTGGTTGTATTTGAATGCATGTATGCTTTTAATATGATTGATGTTTACCAGAAATGCATGAAAATGCAGTAATAGTATTTACTAAGGACGAACGAGGGAAGGATTTCAATGAAGCTTCGCCGGTTCACCTTTACAAGACAATTACAAACTCTCAGTAGGACAAATCCATCTTCATAAAGTCTCATCTCCCCTGGAATTTATATCCATCTCTTTTATCCTCATACGGATGTACGGGAAATTACTTTCCAATAAGGGTACGACGAACGAAGACGGGGTGTTATACTTATCCTACTATCAAACGAAGACGAAGGTTATATATGCCTTACCATCCCCAACAACGGGAGGTTATATATACCTTACCATCCCCAACAACGGGAGGTTATACCTATACCTTACTATCCCCAGCAGACAGAGGGTTATATATTCTTCAACAAGGAATCGGGATTTATTTTCCCTGGCCAGCAGTTGTTATACAAGATATCCATACCCTTCCGGCGGTATCATGTCATACATACATCATTTACATCATACCATAACATATATATCCATAGACATATAGTACATTACCTAAGTGCATCATATCATACATGCATACATAAGGCATAAACTAATGTTATTATACAAAAGCTGCCTTGTTTCAGGTTAATTATCCAACAAACAAACTTATGATCTCCAGGATTGCTTTATTATAACCCCAGGGTTATTTTATCCTCCTGATGAGCTTCTTATCATTTTGGGACTGCTTTATTGTCACCTCAGGGTTACTTTATCCTCCTGATAACTTCTCATGACTTCAAGACTGCTTTAGGGCTACTGATTGCTCTATCCTCCTGAAATCATCTTATTATTTCAAGACTGCTTTAGGGCTACTGATTGCTCTATCCTCCTGAAATCATCTTATTATTTCAAGACTGCTTTAGGGCTACTGATTGCTCTATCCTCCTGAAATCATATTACTACTTCAAGACTGCTTTAGAGCTATTGATTGCTCTATCCTCCTGAAGACATATCACATTATTACTTCAAGACTGCTTTAGAGCTATTCATTGCTCTATCCTCCTGAAGCCATCTTATTATTTCAAGACTGCTTTAGAGCTATTGATTGCTCTATCCTCCTGAAATCATATTACTTCTTCAAGACTGCTTTAGGGTTATCATTATTGATTGCTCTATCCTCATGAAGGCATGCTGTTACATCAGTATTACTCTAGACTCCTGACAGCTCTCATTATACTGCTAAAGAACTTTCCCCTAGTGGCATCTTTAAGCCCACTCAATCATGTTCAACCAACTATCAATATCACTCTAGGCACTGGTGAGTGCAAATTTTTGGGCTTTTGTGTTCAATCCCCTTCAACCTTCCAGGTCACGACTGGCAAATATACCAATCTAACCCCTCAGGTTTCAGAAAATTGAACAGGGACAGCTGTTGCACCCCAAAATTTGCCCTCACAATACAAGACTTTGTGTTCTAAGAAGGTTCACAAGGTTCACAAGTTCTCCAACACTTGCCTAACCTTTCATGAAGTTCATGAAGTCTACAAGTCACTTCTTGAAGGTTCATAAGGTTCACAAGTCCCACAACATCTTCAACACCTTGCATGAGGTTCATGAAGTCTACAAGTTACTTCTTGAAGGTTCACAAGGTTCACAAGTTCTTCAACATCTTCAAGACCTTTTCATGAAGTTCATGAAGTCTACAAGTTACTTTATGAAGGTTCACAAGGTTCACAAGATTCACAATGAATACAAAGCTTTCATGAAGTTCATGAGGTCTACAAAGCCACTTCATGAGGTTCACGAGGTTCACAAGCTTCACAATACCTCCCATGAGTATCACAAGACACTTTATGAAGATTCACAAGGTTCACAAAGTTCACAATTGGTCAAAGGAGTTGACAATTCCCTCAGACAATGCACCTCCTAAGCAGTGCATCCAAAACTAGGGTTTTGACTTTAATCAGACTAAATGGACTTCCAATACCTCAAGTAAGCTTCATAACATCTTATATGTGTGTAAGAACCCCCATGTCAAGTTTCAAGACTTTTCTCAAAAGTTTGCTCAGTCAGATGAGCAGATAAGTCAAAATCAGTCAATGCAGTTAAAAAGTCAAACTGAGGTCAACTGTGGTCAAACCAAAGTCAAACTTCATGATTTTTTGCCAACATCAATTATATGAAGTAAAATTCATCATTTTATCAAGGGTTGATCATGATTCATCAAGGAGATTCCAGATCATCAATAATCAGGAGTTTCTAAGTTAGGGTTTCCTCAGTAAAAGTCAACTGAACTTTGACCAAGCATAACTTTCACATACTTCATCACCAAGTCTCCATCCAAAGCTCATTTTGAAGGAAATTGAATTCTCTACAACTTTAATGTTTAAAGTTAAGCCCAAAAATGCTTCATTTGAAAGATATGATCTAAGCCATTATAGGTCATTTCAAAAGTCAACAAAAAGTCAACAACTTCAAAAGGGCATAACTTGAGATTGGTAAATGATATGGACCTGAAACCAATGGGGTTGTTTAGAGGACTCTTCAAGCTTTCCAAAAAGTCCAAGAACACCCTCATACCTTTAAAATTGAGGGAGATATGCCCTTGCAAAGTGGGGAAATTTTGTGATGGTTTATGTTGAAAATGGAGGTTTAAAATCACTTCTTTCCAAATGGGCTGCCCAAGTTATGATCCAATCCATGTCACAACATCATGCACGACCCAAACCACTTAAAATCTGATTTTTATTATTTTTATTTCTATTTATTTTGATTTAAATCATTAAAAATCATTTTAAATATAAATAAAATATGAAAATTAAGGATTTTATTTGGATAATGTTTCTAGAAAATCATAATTGGTGATTGAAGTTGAAAGAGAAAGAAATCATGTGATCTCTCCAAAAATAGCAAGCATTCATGATCAAATATTTGAACTTTTACACCATAATCTTTTTCAATATTTTTGGATCAAATCTCCACACAATGACTACATATTTCTGACCTAAATTACTCCCATATAAGTATCAAGCATAAGCATAACCCTAGCTCACGATTTCCAGCAGCCAAAGGTAAGATTCAAAAACTCAAAATTCATCAAAAAAGTGAGATTCGGATTCTTCAATCCAGGAAGTTTTAAGGTAAACTAAGAACGTAGACGTGTTCTATGGACATCCCTGAAGCTAAAGCATCACTCATTTGCATCCCATGTGCACTACATTGGACAACCCGAATCCACTTTGCTCTTGAATAGTTTTTTTTTCGATTTCAATGATTTCTTGCATATAAATGAAATTTGATTACATAATTGTGTTTGTTGATGACCATAGATGAAATCTGGAGCGATTGATGAAGTTTCATAGCCTAATGCGTGATCTGCCATTTTTAGGGTTTATGGTTCCAATTGGGGTTCTTCAATCCAGCCCATATAAATGGATTCTAAGAACGTAGAAACATTGGAAATCTTGTTAGGAACTTAATGGCATAATCAATTTTACAAAATCTTGCTGTTTTGTCCATGTTTGAATTTCGCAGGTTTTGTTACCGTTTTGATTTCGCAGGAAAATTCATAGGAGATTTCGCAGCTATTTTCGAAGGATGCGAGGAAGAAGATGAAGGCCAGTTCGCGCCTGTTTTGAAATTCAAATATTATTTTAAAATATTACATATTCTCTCTGTTTGTTTATCACAACTATGAGGTTGGCCCAGTGGTTGTGGCATGCGCGTACATGGACTTAGTCTGGGGTTCGATTCCCCGTTTATGACATTTTGTGCTTTTATTTTGTTTACTTTTCAGGTTTGATATATTATTAATTATAGCCAACAAGCTAATAGGAAGGCTCTCCCAGCCAGGTGGTAGCGCATGCTTGCTTGTATTCATTAGGTCCTGGGTACGAATCCTACCCCAGGCCTTTTGGTTTCTATTATTTTTTTCCTGATTTTGCTGGGTAACGCACAAACACAATTATGCTCTCCTCTTTCTCACCTGCGTGTGTGGTGGCCTGATGGTTTTCCTTGTTGGCTGCAAACAAACTGACCTGGGTTCAAACCCCAGTCAGGTAAGTTTTTCATACTTTTTATTTTATTTTATTTGTCTTATGTAATATAATCTTAAATTAAATCTAATTTTTGGAATATATGTATATAAATATAATTAAGATAATATTCAAATTCTATATTTCTTTTTTTTTTGAAAACTATTTTTATAATCATGTAAATAAATTATAATATGTATATTAAAATAATCTTGTATCAAAATCCTAAAAATATGTTCTAAGATAAACCCTAATTCTCATAAACCCTAAAATATTTTTCTAAATAAAATCTAATTCTTTTTTATTTCTAAGTAATTTTATTTTTTAATTGTTAATGTAATTATAATGTATATGTATTTATTTATTTAATATGATTCATATAAATATTATAAATATAATTATAAATTATTTCTCTCATCTAAAATATAAATATGTTTCATATTATTAGAAATTAAAGTTTTGTAAATATACTTATAATTTATTTTTCTCTTTATATATTAAGTAAATACTTTTTATAACTTTTGTTTAGAAATAATTGAATTTATAATAATTAAGTTTTGTGGCTATAATATATTAAAAAAATAACTTAATAATTTGTAAATTAAAATAATTGTTTTTTGTTCATATTTATTTCTAAGTATAATTGTTTATATTAAAAATTATTAATTTCTTATTCTTATAATATTTTAATTACTACTAACCATATTATTTAGTTTGTTTTGTTAATTTTACATTATTATTAATTCATTAATTATTATTTTTATGCTTATTATCTCACTAACTTTATAATTTTTATTATTTACTAACCTTTCTTATTTTATTATTACTAATTATTTCTCTTGCTTATTATTATTATCACTAACCCCTTATTATTTATTTTTTTTATTATTATTATTTATTGCTTATTTATATTTTATTTATTTTGCTATTTAATTATTTTGCTTAATATTTATTTATTATTTTGTAATTGCTTCCTGGATGTAATTTTTTAATTATTTAATTATTTTTGCTATGGTTAGTAATTAGGGAGTGAAAAATATGTATGTTATTTAAAAATTAAATTAGATCACCTTAATAATAAGATAATTAAAATAAACACTCACACACACGTAAGCCGATTTTAATCGCCGTCTCACTTCCTAAGGTTATCCCTCAAGTTGCCTACGAATAATGGTCAAGTGGGGTGTATAAAGCAAGTCCTTTCAAAAGATAAATCATCAAGTCCCTCATGGTTGCCTATACGAATCGAGCCCCTTTCGAAAAATGATGATAGTCCCTTATATGTGCTTAATACACCCCACAGTTGCCTTCATAACCAGATTGTCCCTCACATGTCCCTTAACATCCAAGGTAATGACTACCTACTCCTTAATAGTAGGGATAGTCTTACCAAGGAAAGGAAAAAGAACAAAAAAGACTTTAAATTCTAGGGTAGGTTCCTCTTATGTACTTGCTCACTTCAAAAACATTTCAAACTTTTTCACAATTTCAAACAAATTTTCAAACAAGTTTTTTTACACATCCGTACATGGATTATTATTAAACTATTCTGAAAATTTTTCTATTCATACACTACATTTTAAAAAAAAAAACAATTTAAAGTGAGCTTAAGTACCTAAGAGCCCATGGATAACCATGGATGAAAAGGGTGCTAACACCTTCCCTTTTCATAACCTACCCCCCGGACCCAAAACATTCTCTTAAGGTCTTTCCTGTTCTTTTATAACCTTTCCTTATGGATAAAATAAAAGTCGGTGGCGACTCTTGCTATCCGCAACATTACTTAAAGTCAGTTCTCCCACCGTGTTACAACGGGTGCTAATTCAGTTCTCATTCCCATTTTTAACATGTCCTCCCTTGCTTTAAGGCCATCCTTAGACTTGCCTTATATATTGAGTAATGTACCGATAACACTTTCAAATACATTTTTTTCAATATGCATAACATCGAGAAAATGTCTCACGTACAAATACTTCCAATATGGCAATTCAAAAAATATCGACCTTTTCTTCCACCCACCTTTGACAACCTTATGTGCAAAAGGCTTGCCAAACTCAGTACGCACATCTTTCACCTTTTCAAAAACTTGGTCACCTAACAATGCGGGTGGAGCTTTACATTGTTCGGTGTCTCCATTGAATGCTTTTCTCCACCCACGATAGTGATGTTTAGAATGCAAGAATCTACGATGACCGAGAAACACATTCTTCTGAAAAAGTTTCAATCGAGTCGTATCGCTTCAGTCTTCACAAACAAGACACACACGTTGACCCTTAATGTTATACCCAGATAGATTCCCATATGCTGGAAAATCATTAATTGTGCCAAACAACATCGCCCTCAAATTGAAACTTTCTTTCCTATATCCATCATAAACCTTCACACCGTTCTCCCACAAAATCTTTAAATCTTCGATCAAAGGTGTCAAGTATACGTCTATGTCATTCCCTGGTTGTTTAGGCCCAGAGATTAACATAGATAACATCATGTACTTACGCTTCATACATAGCCACAGAGGTAGGTTATAAATCATAAGAATCACAGGCCATGTGGTATGTGAGATACTTTGAAGACCATGGGAGTTCATTCCATCAGTATATAATGCCAAGCGAAGGTTTCTTGCTTCTTCTCCAAACTCAGGATAATAATTATCAATCTTCCACCACTGTGGTGAATCAGCCGGATGTCGATACTTTCCATCAATAATTATTTCATATGCATGCTAAGTCAGATGTCTTGCATCGGTTTCACTACGAAACATGCGCCTAAATCTCGGAATTATGGGAAAATACCATAAGACTTTTACGGGAGACAATCTTTTCTTATATCGAGACAAACCGCATTTAGGGCACTCAGTTAACGATGCATATTCGTTACGAAACAAAATGCAATCGTTAGGACAATCATGTATCTTATCATATCTCATGCCAATAGAGCACAACATTTTTTTTTGCTTCATAGGTTCGATTAGGAAGAACATTATCATCCGGTAGCATTTCTCTCACAAGGGCCAACAACTCTGTGAAACTTTTATTCGACCATCCATTGCCCGCCTTTAAGTTGTACAACTTTAATACCGCAGACAGTCTTGAGAGTTTAGTGCAACCTTTGTACAGCGGTTTCTCTGCATCGCTTACCTTCCTCTCAAACATTCCAGGACAATCATGAAGATCTTCTTCAAGTGCTTCTACAATCTCTTCAACTCGATCACAATCGTATGTTTCCGTGTCTTTGTTGTATGAAGCATAGGTAGTATTAGTTTTTCCACTCGGTTCAACATTCTCACCATGAAATATCCAACACTGATAACTTTGATCAATTCCATGCCTCGGTAAATGCGATTTCAATCCATCTGCGTCAACCTTACCAATATAACAACAACGCAAGCAAGGACAATACATTCATCTAGGGTTTTCAGCGTGTTGAACAGCAAACTTAACAAATTCCACAACCCCATTCTCGTACTCTTTGGTCATTCGATCGACATAGATCCTTGTTTTATCCATGGTTTTCCTACTTATTACGGTAAACAATCAATATCAACTTCAATAACGTATACATAACCAATGTTTCTCCAAACGACAATAACCCAGTTAAATCCAGACGAAAATACATAACTAAGGTAGTATCTTCGAATATTCTAACAACTTTCAAGTTCAATTCATTTTCACACAATTAACAGATATTTACATCATTGAAGTTGAAAATAGAGTTTCATATAATAACAACAATATTAGACTTATCGAACATAACACTAATGACTAACATATCTCCGTATCCTAAATGTTTTAAACAAAAACTCTGTATCCTAAATTTTTAATTTTAATTTAGGCTTATTGCACATAACAATAATATTAGACTTATCGAACATAACACTAATATTAAACTTTCAAGTTCACTTTCATTATAACAATATAACAACAATATTAGACTTATCGAACATAACAACAATATTAGACTTATCGAACATAACACTAATGTTTAATTTTAATTTTTTATATACGTATTTTTATCGTATCGTATCCTAAATTTTTCAATGACTAACGTATCGCCGTATCCTAAATGTATTATCCGTGCTTCATTGATTATAACCAAAAATTCAGTCAAGAAAATAACAAAAATATTATGACTTATCGAACATAACAACAACAATGTATCTTATGAGAACTCAGTAGAGGACGAACTCGGACGAACTCAGTCAAGAAAATGGACGAACTCGATTGCTTTTCGAACTCAGTCTACAGATTCAACAAAAAAAAACCTCAGTTTGACAAGTTATTCATGAAGTAAGATACTAACAATGATCCAATAATTACCACCTAATTTTCCAATGACATTATTGTAAAAAAAAACAAGTTAATTCAAAAGAATCAGAGCATTCCGTTTATTTCATGATAATAACATAGAAACTTGCGATGACACGGTTTTCATGTTTTTCATCAAATAGCTAACAGCAGTATTGTAGGTGTTAATCAAATCTATTGTTTCATGTTTAGATTGTTCAAATATTGTAGGTGTTACTCAAATGCATTTCCACCTCTTAATCACCTAAAAGAATACTATAGCATTAATACATAATTATACTTAGAAAGCAGTTAGAAAGCTTAAGTAAGCTTTATAAGGACTATATATAAACTCAAGTAATGAAGCCAACATCTCTTTGGTAATAAATCCAACAACTCTCAATTTGCAGCATCTCAATGGTATCCCAACTCAAGTTTCACTCATTATGTGAATCAATGAACTACTAAACTCAGTGTTAATATTTTCTTCACAGGTTAAACTACTGTATATAAACTACTATATATATATATATATATATATATATATATATATATATATATATATATATATATATATATATATATATATATAAACTCAGTGAACTACAAAACAACTTCTCAGTGTTAATATTTTCTTCACACTATGAATCAATGAACTACTAAAATTAGCCATTAATAAACTATTGTATATAAACTCAGGTTATGCAACTTCTCAGCAATAAAACAAGCAAAAGATTGAAACCAATGGAAGAACAGTACCATGAACGAAGAACAGTACCATGAACGAAGAACACATACCTTTTTGAACGGAAGAAGAACAAAAACCGCAACTCAGTCAATGATCAGAACTGATAATAGCTTCTACAAACACTTCTTCAATGATCGGAACAGAGAAATGTAGTTTATGGAGGATTCAAGGCTAGGTTTCGCGTTTCGTGTTTCGCTGGAAGAGGGAAAACGAAAGAATAGAAAGAACAAAAATAGAAACTGAGTAATATTTTAATTTTTAAGACCTTAGACAGCGCTTTTGAGAAAGCGTTGTCTAAGATATACCTTTAAAAGCGCTTTTAGTAAGCGTTGTCTAAAGGGAACCTTAGACAACGCTTTTAGTAAGCATTGTCTAAAGGGAACCTTAGACAGCGCTTTTGATTTTTTTTTAATACCTTAGACAGCGCTTTCTCAAAAGCGATGTCTAAGGTATACCTTTAAAAGTGCTTTTTGAAAGTGTTGTCTAAGCCCCCCCTTAGACAATGCTTTTTAAAATATTTTTGTGAACAGTCTCCGTGTTTTATAATTTTTTCACTTATAACAGCGCTTTTTCATATAAGCGCCGTCTAAGGTGCGCTGTTAAATGTCATTTTTGTTGTAGTGGCCCGCTCCGCCTTAAGCCCACCAAAGTAAGGGGCGGGTTATTCTGCCAACGTATTTATTAAGTACTTAAATAAATTCTTTTGTTGTTGGTTAAAGGTTATTACTTGATCTATATAAAAAAATTAAAAAAATTCTAACTAAATTGTTATGCATGCATATATTTTCTACCTAAGCTACTATTGTATAAAACGAAAGCTACTGAATATTATAAAACTAAAGCTTTTAATATATTTTTTTAACTAAACTCTTGAATGTTATAAAACTAAACTATTAATATATTTCTAAACTAAATTATATTGTATCATTCTAACAAGTAATAGCAACTAACTAAACTAAGACAAATATTTTATTAACTAAAACTAAAAATTATGAATTAGGTAATGGATGTTTATATTTCTAACTAAATGAAAGTATAATGTTCTAGATTAAAGCTACCGTAATATTTTTCTAAGACTACAATATTATGTAAAACTAATGTCTACATTAAACTAAGACTAAAGGATTATTGTATAAGATAAAACTAATAGATTAAAAAATAACTTTATGAAAAGTTAACATTTTTTACATTTCGCAACCACACATCAAGACAAGTCTATTAAAAAATTAAAAATTAAAAATTAAAAAAAATAGGCTGACAAACCCACTGTCCTATAACCCGCTACCTTGACGGAGCAAGGTTAATTTTTAAACCCATTTTCATAGGCGGGCTTGCCCACCCCACCCTATTTTTTGGCTGGCGGTCCATTTTGCCACCCCTACTTGTGGCGTGCTATAAGTATCCAGCAAAAGTGTTTGAACAAAGAATATCAAAATAAAGAAAGTCATAAACTATTAGAAGTTGTAAAAAATTTCTGTAACAAATGCATTGGTGAATGAATATATGGATGGGAGTATGGTCATTGATACCCCGACTAATGGTTTGAGGTATAATTCGAGATATAATTCCTGGACTTCACCTAATGTATTGGAAAATCGAGGTATAATTCCTGGAAGCGGTTTTTTAATATACAATATGTTTTGTTAAACCGGGGGGTAAACGTATTAATGTACATGCTTTGGATCTCAACAATCTCAATTTAAATTTTTTTCTCATTAAAAGTGGTGCCTTCTTGAATATTTTATTTTTTATCGAAATATATTCCCCTTTTTCTCTTTGTTTTCTTTCCAACTGATTTGAATATGTTTCTCTGATATATATATATATATATATATATATATATATATATATATATATATAGAGAGAGAGAGAGAGAGAGAGATATTTATATATATATATAGCCTTAATTAGCTTGTAGCATTCATTTTCAATTGTTTAAACATTACAAACACAACCTTAACGAAGAACCCTTAACAAAATATCCCTAAATAACTAGAGTCATAATCACATATCATCTTCAATACAAGGATGTTATGTGTTCAATGCTCTTGTTTCTTCTTCAGAGATTCAAATCATTTACTTTTACTTCACCTTCAGAGATCCGATACGTCAAATATCACCACTCATATTGTTGTTGTTGTGTTGTTGAGATCTGAAACCTTAGAGGTTTTCTTGTTGTTTTTTTGTTCTTTTTGATGTTGTTTTTGTCGATGTTGTTATTCTTGTTGTTGAGACACTAAGCCCTAGAGGTTGTTTATTGACATTGTTGTTCTTGATGTTGTTGATTGTTTTTTTGTGTTGTTGTTCTAATGTATGTTGTTGTATTTTAGTTGTTGTTATTGTGTTTGATATTCATATTGATATTATGTTTTTTGTGATTCTTTGAGCAATTTTCGTCTTGTTATGTCGAGTTGACTTTATTATATCTAATGTAAATTGTTTGTTTCACTAACACCTCTTTGAACATATAACCTATTAAATTTCTTTTGGTAATAATTATATGAAAAATTATGTTGTATCTGAAACATATCTTACATTGATTAATGATTTACTAGTCCTATGTTGATGGAATCTTATAGAATTCCGACTTCAAAGCTGAGTGAGTTGAAGAAACAATTAGAGGATTTTCTTGAAAAGAAGTTTGTTCGACCTAGTGTTTCATTATGGGGAGCGCCAATATTGTTGGTTAAGAAGAAGGATGGTAACAGGAGTTTGTGTGTTAATTATCTCAAGCTAAATAAGGTTATTATCAATAATAAGTATCCTCTTTTGAGAATTGATTATTTGATGAATCTGTTAGTTGGTGCTTGCGTGTTTAGTAAGATTGATTTGTGATCGAGTTATCATCAGATTCGTGTGAAGGAAGAAGATATTATGAAGATTGCGCTTAGAACTTGATATGATCATTACAAATATACAGTGATGTAATTCGATGTGTTTAGTGCGCCAGGTGTATTCATGGAGTATATGAGTATTGTCGCGGTTGACAAAATGATAGAGTCGCCATCATCCTTTATTTGTTCATAATGAATAGGGAAACACAGATAAAACCTAAAAACTAAGGGTGAGAGACTAGGTTTGAAATTTGGTTAAGTGAGGGGAATGTACTATGAATCTCTCACGTCCATTGTACTCAATGGGATCCTCTTCTAATTCTAGGGTTGATGTATCTTTAAAATATTTTCTTATCATTTATCCATTAATTAATTATTTATTTATTTACAATTTTTTTTATAATATTATTTATAAAAAGAAAACCTAAAAATGTTGTTTGATTATTGTACTCGCTAGAGTCTTTCAACTCTACGCCTACGTACCCTCAAATTTATTGAAGGATCAAAGCTTCTTAGTTCTTAAAAATATTGGTTGATTGATTGTTTTTATCCCTTGAAACTTCTCACGCATTGGGGGTGGAGAAGTGATTGATTTTGAAAATGTCTCAATGCACAAGGGCAAAGAACTTACAATTTAGGCGAGTGAAGTTGATTTTATCTAATTGACTTAAATTGCAAAATATCACATTAATTTGATAATAGAAAATTGATAATGATAATACATATTGAAATGTTATAAAAACCTATGTTTTTTAAAGGTCTCTTATACTCCTCACAAGAATGGATGACTCAACTATGGCTTTGATCCTTATTGAAGAAGCCCAACATTCTTTGACAAATGCACCCTTTAAGGCACCTGTCTTTTATGGATTCCAGGGTAGTTTATGCAAACAGTTTTGGCATATATTTGGAGATGATGTTGTCCAACTTATATTAGATGCTTTTGTGATAGGTAGCTTTGTCTTCTCTCTTTATGAGACTCTTATCACAGTAATTCCTAAGGTAAATTATCCCCAAAATTTTAAAGAATTCAAGCCCATTATAAAGATTATGTTGAACATATTGCGTGCTTATCTAAATCAGATAGTTGAATCCTTCCACTGTAATTTTTCTCCTGGTAAAAAGACAATTGATAATTCCATTATCCTCCTAGAAGAAATTCATTTTATGCATAAATTTAAAAAGAAAAAAGATTATATGGTGTTCAAAATATCTTGAAAATGCCTATGATCATGTTTATTGTGATTTCTTCAAATTTCGTTTGAAGCGAAATAGGTTCCTCCCTTTACTATAAAGTTGATCATGCATTGTGTTGCCATCTCCTCTATGTTTATTCTTTGGATTGGGAGACATCTACCAAATTTTGTTATGACTAAAGGATTACGACAAGGTGACCCCTTTCACCATATCTCCTCTTATCTACATGTATTTCTTGTCACAGATAATCATCACGGTAGTTGATGAAGGCCATAGGAAACCTATCAAGTTATCTTGTAATGTAACTCCTCTATTACATTTATTTTTTGATGATGCTTTTCTTCTTTTTATGAAGGCTTCTAACTCCCTGGAAGAGATCATTTAAGATATCTTGAACCTTTTTCCATATTTTCTAGCATTAAAGTGAATGTTGATAAATCACAGGTATTCTTTTCTGCTACCACTAAGAGGAGTAAATATGATTTAATTGTCTCCAGCACATGTATCAAGCAAACTATAACTCTAGAGAAGTGCTTGGGTATCCTTAGGTTGCATGGTATTTTCAATGCAAGGATTTTGAGTTCCTAGAGGAGAAAAACAATCAGAGGCTAGCATCCTAACAATATAAATTGTTAAATAAGGTCCTATATGTGGATATCCATGATTTGGAAATGCGAGTGAATGTTGTTTACTTGGTTGAGAATTGGAACTTCAAGTCATTATATACTAATACTCTTCTGAGTGTTTGTGTCATCCTAAAAACACTTCCATTTTGTTTGAATTCTCTGGTTCCTAATTGGTTAAATTGGAAAGGAAATTGATATGGTATCTGATCATACCTGATCAGGAGGGCCTTCCAGCAATCGAACGTGAATAACTAGGTTGATGGAATGGAGGGGGTGTACCTGCAAGGCGCTCTGATGCCAAAGTTAATAGAGGTACAACAATAGGTAAGTTAGAAGAGTTAAATATGAATACCTGACCCTTTAGTGAAAAAGGGTATTTATAGTGAGCCCCCTGCGCTAGGCCAATGTCCTTCCTTGGGCTAGATCAGCGAGGCCCAAGGAAGAACTGCCAAGGAATGCGTAAGGAGCGTGAAGACCTAACAAGTGGTCTGGTCTTTGGTCCAACTGCCCCTATCTTTCAGGAGATAATGGGGGACATTTGGGTGACGTGGCAAGTGGAATGATAGACCTGTTCTATGCCCGTCTCCCAGGGTATGTGCCCGACTCATGGGCTGCATGCCCGACCGTTAAGTGGTTTCGCCCGTCCAACAAGTATACTTGCCCGAGCATATGGGCATCTGCTCGATGTATTGGGCCATGACCCAATACAGTCTCTGGAGGCCCAGTCCATAACAATATCTATACTGCTTGAGGTAGTTATAACTGGCTTAAAATACTTGATTTTGTTTCGAATATAATAGACAATAACTCTTGGAAGTGGGTCTTGAATATTCCTGATCCTAAGAAGGTGAAGTTCTCCATTTGGACAACTTCACATAAGTCCCTTCCTACGAGATAAATGTTGTGTCATCGTGGTATGCTCGAGACCAATCTATATCCTAGATGCAATCAATACGCCATGACGGCTCTACACTGCCCGAGAGACTGTGAATTTTCGACTCGCTTTTAGAAATATATTGGCGTTTTGGAACCACTATTCTTCTAAGGGGATTATTTATATGATTGGATTAGACATGACATAAATGATAACTCTATCTTTTTGGCCGTTTGTTGGTGGTTGTGGCACACTAGGAACAAGTTGTGTCTTGTGAACGAAGTTATATCTTTCTATACTTTGAAACTCATCAGAGTGAATTATGCTAATCTGTTAGCTAGATATTTTCTCAAGCATAATTTGTCTCATCCAACGAGAATGAACATGTGGAATGCAAACAAATGTAGTAATATGATTTTCAATGTTGATGGCAGTAACCCTTGCGTCTCAGGCTTTGGTGGTTTGATTTGAAATATTGTGGTGTTTGGGTTCGCAATTTTGCGTATAATGTTGAGTATTCCAACATCTTTCATGTTTAGTTGATGGTGTTATATCATGATTTGCGTACGTCTTGGGAACTTGGCATAAAAAAACGTGATGTGTTATTATGATTATAACTCTGTTATCAAGCTTATCTCAAAGTCTGTTAATGTTTGATATCACAATGTTGCGATTCTTCATAACACTAAAGAGTTTTTCTCTAGAAAATGGTGTGTTCAAATATTTTACACTCTTATGGGGTAATGCTTGTGCCGATTACCTAGCAAAATATAGGGCTATTAATGATGTGGTGTATCGGTCTTTTGTGGAGTCTATTGTTGGAATCACTACTCTTCGACTAGCTAACAAATGCTAATGAAACTTTATTTTCTAAATAATTTAGTATTTTTTCTTTATTCACCTTTTTCCCACTTGAATAAAAAATAATTATGGATAAAAGAACTTGAAGGTGTTTTTTTTCTTAATTATTGTGTTACTTTTTAATGAAATTCTTTAAACAAAATTTCAAATAAAAAATTAGTTTAAATAATTTTATTCTTTTATGATCATTTTCTAATGAATACTTCCGTATTCTTGGAATATTTTAATGATATTTTTCTTAAAAATAAATGAAAATTTTAAATACATTTTGTCTATAGGTAATAGACATGTTCATCTCTACTTCAACTATGATTTGTCGATCAAAATTTCCAGTGAATAATTTCGATGAAAGTATTGTTGAATCATATTCATTACGCAGATGCAATAATACTTGTGGCAATGTGCCTCTAGGCATTTGATAATGAAATTAATTGTTATGCCCTGTGTCCAGTATAAAATTACATCGTTAATCTATCACAATCATTTATAATTATTATTTTAAAATTATTATTTTAAGTATAATTAAAATAAAAATCAAATATAATTTTGAATGTGACGGTTACTATTCATTGATAAAATAATTGTTTTAACTGTCAATGCATTTTAATTAAATTCTTTAATAATTATATTATGACAATGATAATTAAATTTTATCTACCCACCTCAAAATATATACAAAACAATTTATAATATATGCCAAAATATTTATAAAAAAACTATAATAAAAGACGAAGGCATGTTATATCTTATATCTATTTTTATGGACGGCATGCCAAAAAGACAATGTAGAAAATACTACAAAGTACAAAAAGAGTTGCCGTTCAATACGGGCAAGCAAATAACAAGATTTATTAGAAGAGAATACAATTTAATTGAAATGCTGACACATTTGTTTGATATTAGGAGAAGTTTAACTATTATTTTAAATATATATAAAATAGGTGAATTCTTATCTACCCACCTCAAAAAATTGGGTAGAATTATTCAAAGTGTAATTTGCATTGAAATTGTTTTGGAAATCTAAAAAATTTGAACTATTAAATAAATATATAAATACAATAAAATGATATGATTTTATTTGATTGGAAGAATGTACATTATCAAATTTTTTATGATGGGTATAGAAGTTGTCCCTTATAAAATAATATTAAAAAGGGAAATTTTTGCACGATATCGTTCATAAATTTATATTCTTATATTTTTAAACACATCCAATAAAAAAAGAAAGAAATATTTAGATTTATTTAAATTTAATTTATTTTGTATGAAGAAGAGAGAGAGAGAGATTTTTTTTTTAAATTAAAAAAATACGACTAAAAATTACACGTTTACGATAAAACACAATTCTTTATATATATATATATATATATATATATATATATATATATATATATATATATATATATATATATATATATATATATATATATATATATATATAAAGTACTAACTCTTGAGAACATAGTAAATTCATTATAAAGTACTAACATCTTTAATTTGTTGGTAAATTCATGATGAGAAAACATATTATTTTAATATTCCATGCATTGGTTGTGTTGCCCTCCATTTTTGGATTCAACTCATCAATGAAATGCAGAGAGAATGAGAGTCATGCTTTGCTCAAATTCATCAAAAAAGACCTTCCTATTGTGTTACCCTCCATTTTTGGATTCAATTCATCAATCGATAATGGAAAAGCTATGTGTAAAGAGAATGAGAGACATGCTTTGCTCAAATTCAAAAAAGACCTTCATGTTGAGTCTGCCACGTTTTTGTCTTCATGGAAGAACAATCCAAATGAAGATTGCTGCAAATGGCCGGAAATTCGTTGCAACAAACAAACTGGTTATGTTCATAGGCTTGATCTTAATCTTGATCTTAATCTTTCGTATACAGGCTCTATCATTTTCCTTGGAAACATCAGTTCTTCAATAACTGAGCTACAACATCTAAAATATTTAGACCTCAGTTATTTGTTTAATGGTAACATTCAATTTCCAAAATTCATTGGCTCCTTTAGTAACTTAAGATATCTCAATCTCTCGTATGGTGGTTATAATGGGAAGATTCCTTCTCAAATAGGGAATCTTTCACATTTACAACACCTTGATCTTAGGGGCAATCAACTCATTGGAGCAATTCCTTCTCAAATAGGGAATCTTTCGCATTTGCGATACCTTGATTTTAGTGGCAATGAAGTCATTGGAGCAATTCCTTTTCAACTCCTAGCAAAGCTTCCAATCCTTGGAGAGTTATATCTAAATGATTGTGGCCTTTCTGATGACAACATCCCTGCACTATCTGATTCTCACATGAACTTTTCCACTTCTCTCACTGTCCTTGATCTTTCTCTGAATTATTTGACATCATCAAAGATATTCCAGTGGGTGCTTAGCTACGGCTCCAATTTTCAAGAGCTCTACCTTGATGGTAACTTGTTAAAAGGTGCCATTCCATGTGATTTTGGAAACATTATGCATTCACTTGTAACTCTCTCACTCTCTGGGAATCTACTAGAAGGAAAAATTCCAAAATCTATTGGAAATATATGCACCTTGCAGACATTTGATGCTTCCGAAAACCAATTAAGCGGAGGGATTTCAGACTTTATCATCCATAACAACAGATCTCAATGCATGCAAAATTCATCCTCGTTACAAGCTGTAAGGTTGTCAAATAATCTGCTTTCAGACAAGTTACCTGATCTTTCATCACTCTCTTCTTTGAGAGAGTTATCTCTTGATGGTAATAAATTAATCGGAGAAATACCCACAAGCCTCGGATTACTTACAGAGTTAGAGATATTGCAACTTGAGGGAAACTCTTTGAAAGGTGTAGTCTCTGAATCACATTTCACTAACCTCTCCAAACTGGAACACTTAGATTTGTCTGACAATTCATTGACTATAAAGGTTAGTGATGATTGGGTTCCTCTTTTTCAATTAGTTTATTTGAATTTAACATCTTGTAATCTAGATTCTAAATTTCCTAACTGGCTTCAAACACAAAATAACTTATTATCTCTTCACCTTTCAAATGTGGGTAATCTACCTTCAATACCTGCTTGGTTTTGGGGAAAATTACAAACCATAAATTCCATGATCATTTCAAACAACAGCCTCCACGGAAAAATTCCAAATTTAGAACTCAAGTTTGACCATAGTCCTTATATAGATTTAAGTTCAAATAAACTTGAAGGTTCCATTCCTCCTTTTTTACTGCAAGCAGGAGCACTCTTTCTTTCCAATAATAGATTTTCAGAATTTGCTTCCTTTCTATGCAACAGGACAAGTGAACGTTATTTTTTTCAAATGTTGGATTTGTCAAACAATGAATTAAAGGGTGAGTTGCCTAATTGTTGGTATAATCTAACTGCATTAACGTTTGTTGATCTGAGCAATAACATGTTGTCAGGAAAGATTCCCATCTCAATGGGTTCCCTTTCATATCTTAGCACTTTGGTTTTAAGAAATAATAGATTGAGTGGACAAATTACTTCCTCCCTGAAGAACTGTGACAGTTTAGGTTTCTTGGACCTTGGAGAAAATATGTTTGATGGTCCATTACCTTCTTGGATTGGAGACATGCATATATTAAAAATCTTAAGTCTTCGACTCAATAAGTTCAATGGAAGTCTACCTTTAAACCTCTGTTATTTGAGAAAACTTCAAGTCTTGGATTTGTCACTAAACAACTTATCCGGAGAAATTCCATCATGTATTTTGAATTTTACTTCAATGACTCAGGAGGACGTCATTAGCTTAGATTCTTTTCCAAGTTTAGACATTTTTTGTGCATCATTTCAAAAAGAATTTAGTATCGATCTATCCTTGGTATGGAAAGGTGTATACGTACGTTACCAACATGCAGATAGGTTTTTAAAAACCATTGATCTCTCAAGCAACCATCTTACAGGTGAAATACCAACAGAAATGGAGAACTTATTTGGATTGATTTCCTTAAATTTGTCAAGAAACAATCTCAGTGGAGAAATCATTTCAAAAGTGGGAAACTTAAAGTCATTAGAATTTCTTGATCTATCAAGAAATCACCTGTCTGGGAGAATCCCTTCAAGTCTAGTACAAATTGATCGTCTCAGTATGTTGGATTTGTCAAACAATCAGCTCTATGGAAAAATTCCAATTGGAACACAGTTGCAGACATTTAATGCTTCCAGTTTTGAAGGTAATTCCAATCTTTGTGGAGAACCCCTTGATATAAAATGCCCAGGAGAAGAGCCACCAAAACATCAAGTGGCAACAAGTGATGATGCAGAAGATGAGAATTCAGAATTTTTGGAAGCATTATACATGAGCATGGGGATAGGATTCTTCACCGGATTTGTTGGCTTGGTAGGATCAGTATTGTTCATACCCTCTTGGAGAGAAACTTACTCGAGATTATTGAACAATTTGACATTGAAAGTCTTAATGTGGTGGAAAGAGTGAATGATGAAAAGGTACTTCTATTCTTTTCTTATTTGCAGGTTGAATTCCTATGCCTATTGTACGGGACAAGTTCATCTTATGTTGTCTGCAGTTTATTGTTTGGTAATGGATAGGATGAATATCTATTCTTGTTGTGTACTAAATAAAATGACTGTCACTTTGTTAAAATTTTCATTTATTAAGTTTTACTGTGTTTTGTTAAAGTTTCATGTTTGCTAGTTTTTGTATGGAAATGTAATCAATAATGAGAGAAAAAACATTATATTTTCTTCATTTTCCTGTTTTTTCACCCACCAATGCATTTCTTACAAGAAAAAATTTACAACTTCTAATAGTTTATGACATTCTTTAATTTGACAAGAGTTTCTTCTAATCATTTCTTTTTTATCGACACATTCAAATAAATCCTTACAACAAAATCTTAAGACAAGTGATAGACAAACACTCTGTTTTTTTATAATTTAAATAAATGTTCCATTCTTTGGATACATCTATTTGCTAAAATGAATAATTTTGAATTAGATGATTTTGTTCAATCCTTTAAACATGCAATCAGGCTCATTGCTTTGACAGTTGTATAAAAAAACAAGTTTTGGGAGTTATATCTTCAATTAATGAAATTAAAGTTATTTTGATTAAACTCATATTACTCATTTTGTCAACAAAAAGAACTCCTTTTTATGTAACTAAGTATTAAAATATATGCATACATCTAAATATTTTTTTATAAATCAAATATATTCTCCAACGGGTACTAGGGAGTACCCCAACTCGTATACAAACATCAAACCAAATAAAATTACACTACTTTAAATGAAATCTAAAGGTTATTTATACTAATGGTAAAAACAACATTGAATTCTATCTTTAGACAAAGTAAGCACCCACCACCAGAAAAAAATACATGATTCTTACTACTACCACTTTCGAATCTCCATTTGCGTCATTGAACATAATTTGATTACGCGCCCACCAAATACTCCAGAAAACAACTAGTCAAATACTGCTAACAGTCTTTTTTAACACCTCTCATTCAACCTTACCATCCAAAACAGTAAGTGAGACGACGCATGATTGTCGATAGTTTCCGGTATTTCCAACCAATCATAAATTTTCCTCCAAGTTCCAAGTTGATTCAGATCTCTTTCAAAACACCAATGTTGTTGCAAATGTTACCAACAATTCAAAGAACCAATTGGTATGGAAAGATCTTACTTGTACATGAAGAAATCGTGGATCAAAGTGAGCATCTCAAGCTGTTTTGCAAAAATAGATTTTTCACAAACTTGTGAAATCTGATTTTTTTGAATAAAAGTACATTGTCAAGTGGATATAAACATCTAAAAAATTATTACAAGTCTGATCAAACCTGTAAATTCATGATTGCACCATGGAATTCACCAAAATGACATTCATAGAATTCAACATTATGCATTTTGATCCAAGGGTCACAAAGCTCCAAAATGACATATTTGTCATACCCTAAATTTTGAACAGACTTTTCTAAAATTTTTGTTCATTTGACGCGTTTTCGTCGATATATCGAAAATCAGTCATTTTTGCATTTTAATCCATTATTCATTAATCATGCATTTTTAACTGATTTTTATCATTCCATACAAATATTTTTTATTTTTATGATTTCTATTTAGATAATTATTTTAGTTTATTTAGAATTGATCTTAGTTTAATTTTGATTTTAATTTATATTTTAATTAAATTTTATATTAAATTTAGATTAATTTCAATTTCAATTTATTTAGTTTATCTTTGATTTAGTTTAACTTCAATTTATTTAATTCAATATAATTTCTTTTTTAATAACCATTTTCAATTTATTATTATTATCATATTTATTATTATTATTATTAGTTATATTATAATTATCTTTTATTATTATTATTAGTTTTATTAATATTATTTATTATTATTATTACTACTTTTCTTTATTTTTCTTCATGTTTAAAAAAGAAAAAATGATGAGTGGGGTCCACTACAATGTAGTACAAACACTTCACATGGATTGTCAACTTGGAATTATCAATGGCCAATAAATATTCTAACACTTCACATGGATTGCCAACTTGGACTTATCAATGACCAATAATCATTCTCACACTTCACATGGATTGCCAACTTGGACTTTTCAATTACCAAAAATAATTCTTATAAAGTCACATGAATTGCCACATCAACACTCCTACCTCATTCACACTATAAATAAGATCTATCTTTCTTTCATTGGAGACTAACAAAATCACCCTTAAATTCTCAAAATCTAGCACATTCATTACATATTTTTTAAAAGTCAAAATTCTTTTTTTTTACTTACACAATACCCATAAACATTCATCATCTTCACCACAACAACGATCTCCATCAAAACACATTCACTTTCTTCTACACAACAAGCTCAATATTTGCTAGCTTTGAAGCTTGTGAGTATCATTCATCATTTTTTTTATATTTTAGTTTGTTATCTATTTAAATTATTTAAAAAATTCCTTATTAGTTTAAGTTATTAGATTGACTTTAGTTTCTTCATTTCAAAATATAGTTTTTTTAAATTTATTTATTAATGTTAGAAGTAAAGTATATATGTGATTAACACTTAAAAATATAAAAAATATTATTGTGTAGTAAGTTATTTAAATTTAGTTTTTAAGTTTAGTTGTAATTTTGTTTAGTTGTTGATAAACTAACAATTCAAAAAGATGTGTCTTTGCTTTTCGATTCCGTTTTGATTTTTATTTGGACCGATGATATGACAAAGGTCACGATAAATCGTTTCCGATTAATCGTGACCTATATGAGACCTTTATTTATTTTATTTTTATTCTATTTGATTTATTCTAATTTTTACAATTTATTCCACTTTATTTAGTCTATTCACTTATTTTATTTATTTCTCATACTTTTATACAATATTTAATGCTAACGGTTCTGATTAATATGTACACTGCACACACGCTTCCTCTTGGGCAAAATACAACGATACCCTTTATTTCTTTGCAAATCTTATGTAAATTATCATGTATCCCCCTCCCGTTTATTTTGAACGCAATTTATTTCTTCCGCATTTATTTTACCGGTTTCGACTTTGCTAGGAGTACTCATAGGAATTAGAAATCGAATTCACTTAATTAATCGAATAAACAATTCATGCGCCTAAATTTGCACACACGTAAGTCGGTCACTATATGATCGCCGTCTGGATGACATTACACATCTAATTTATTTAACAAGGAACTGAGCTTCGGAATCTAGCTTTTCGCGGGTCTTTAATGAACCACACCTGGGCTAGCCCCCTGCGTAGTGTTTCATTTACTCATTCGTTTCTAAAAAACACTAAGCCCTAATTCATCCAAAATAATCGCAAGACGTCTCTAAATTAACATATTAATTAACGTAAGAACTAAACTCAGGAATCTAGCATTCCTCGGGTTTTTGAATTGAATTACTGTTGGGGCTAGCCCCCGATTTGTAATTCGTTCGCCCTTTCGTTTTTAAAATATAAATCTTAAATAAAAAAATTCGTGAAAGAACTAAACTCAGGAATCTAGCATTCCTTGGGTTTTTGAATTGAATTACTCTTGAGGCTAGCCTTCAAGCTGTAATTCATTCGACCTTTCATCTTCAAAACAATCGCGTCTTAATTCACAAATCAAATAACGGAGGAACTGAACTCTGGAGTCTAGCACTCCGCACGTTCTTGAATTAAATCACTCCTGGGCTAGCCCCACACAACGTGGTTTATTCACCCTCTCGTTCCTAAAACACATAAACTTTTAATTAATTATACGAAGAACTGAACTCAGGAATCTAGCATTCCTCGGGTGCTTGGACTGAATTACTCTTGAGGTCAGCCTTCGAGTTGTAATTCATTCACTCTTTCGTATTCAAAACAATTCAACAACCTTAAAAGATCAGACATGATTCATCTCCATAAGAAAGATGTTCCTCTTATCAACCACAAACACAAATCAAATCTTACAAAAAATTTTTCTCAAAGGAAGAATGTGGCATTACTTGTCGATACTCATATCCAAGTTTAAAGCTTCTTCCGATTTTATTTCTCAAAGAAAGAATGTGGCATTACTTGTCGATCCTTGTATCCAAGTTTAAAGATTATTTCGATTTCTCTTCCTCAAATGTTTGTGGTGGAATAGGCGAGATATCTCCCTTAAAGATGACGACTTGTCTCTTTCTTTTAAAAAAAACTGTCTAAAACTTATTAACTAATTCAAATTATTTTCATAATTAATCAACGAAAGAACAGAGCTCCGGAGTCTAGCACTCCGCACGTTCTGGAATGCAATCACTCCTGGCTTGCCCCACGCGACGTGGTTCATTTTCCCTTTCGTTTAAAACACCTTAACAAAGGTCAAACATCTTTTCTCTAAACGAACATTTTTTAAATCTTTCTATCTCGCAAACAAGCTAGCCCTTCAGCCTCCTATCGCGAGCAAATAATCCAACGCTTAGCAGTAGAAAGCATTTCAAACAATCGTTCAATTAAAAAACACATATCGTAGTTGCACGAACTACGAAGCTCTAACTTTCCCATTGCACAAGGGAATATGTAGGCATGGGGATTTTAATCTTTCGCGAGTACAATAATAAAAAACTTAACCTTTCTCTGTAATAAATAATAACTTTCTTTTCCCTTTTAATAAGAAATCTTAGTAACTTTAATCATTAAAAGAAGACAATAATAATAAGTTAGCATTTTAAGCGCAAATTAAACTAAGAGGTTCCCGTTGAGTACAACGGACGTGTGGGGTGCTTAACATCTTCCATTTGCGTAACTGACTCCCGAACTTAGACTAGTGGTTTCGTTGACCATTTCCTATCCCATTTAGGTTGTATATATATCTCCCTTTTATCTCGTAGAATAAATAGAATTGGTGGCGACTCTGTTGTTTGTTTTAGGATCGTATTTTTCGAGGTACGACAGCTGGCGACTCTGCTGGGGATTTATACATGCCTTGTGCATAAGAGAGTCGAGCCTAACTTAGGATAGTTTGCGTTTGTTTGATGACTTGTTCGATTGTCTTCTTTACTGCCTATATTTTATCTATTGTTTTCGTCTTCATTATATTCGCTCATTATATTTGCCTGTTGGATATCGGGACATCACGGGTATGAATTTGTACTTGAGTTTTGAAAAAGAAGAGCGAACACCTAAGTTAGAATTGGTAGTTATTAGTGTTAGTCTCAAAGGACTCGCTCCTTGCCAGCCTAACATGAAAGCTCCCCCAGATAGTTAGACTTTTCATAGATCTTGTCACAATACAGCTAGCCTATCACGTGACCTTATTCACGAAAAGGTTGTGATTCTGGGACCCCCTAGAACCTTTTTCAATTTTGGTATTTGTGTAATGTTAGGCTCTGAGGGCTCGCCCCTTTGTCGGCCTAGCATGAGAACTCCACTCAGGGTTGACCTTATCATCATTATCGTCATAATGCAGCTAGCCTGCGGCGGGGCGTTAGTACGATAAACGTCTGTGACCTTGAGTATCTCAATACCATCACCATAGAAGCTACCCTATGAGTGGTCTTTATGGGTAAAGAATTTAGAACTTTCCACTTAAGGCTTACCAATTAGGAGATTCCGAGTTACTGATACCTTGGATCCAACATCTTGCCTTCATACTCCAATTCTGGAGTTCTTTGTATTTGTGATTTTGAACATTGCATTCATTCGCATACCATTTGCATTTGCATTTGCATTGCATATCATATCCCAACAATCCAACTCACACATGTCTTATTCTCCGTCAGTAGTACTCGACCAGTCACCAGAGAAAGATGGACCAACTTGAGCAAAAAAATAGAGAGCTTAGAGATGAAGTCACTACTTTGAGAAACCATATGGGAATATTCTTGACTACAATGAAGACTATAGTAGATAACCTTGTACAGAAGAACAATGAACTCCAAGAAGATATTCACAGCTTGAAGATTGGTAAAAGACAACTGATTTCTTTGATCCAAGATTTGGTCATTTCTCAGCGTCAGCCAAATTCTACTCGTCAGCAACGTCAAAATCATCGGAGATCTCCAAACAGTCCTGAAGGAGCAACCCACCAGTTTGACCCAATCCCAATGACGTACAGTCAATTGTGTTCTTATTTTGCCCGAAACTCAATAATGACGCCCAGAAAGACCAGAGCCATGAGGTCTCTCCCTCGTTGTTTCAATACAAATACCAGTTGTGAGTTTCATGGTGGAGTACTGGGGGCATACGATTGAAGAGTGCAAAGTATTCCAAGAAAAGATTCAAGAGATGATCGACTACAGGGTATTGACCTTTGAAGGAGGAAGCCCACTTATGAATGGAGTACCTTTGTGCCGGTAAAAACTCAAGAGAGTCCTGTCCAAGTCAGTTTGTTGATGGAACATGGGAACAGTTCCTTAATGCACGTGATCGTTCGATGCTTTGGAGTTATCCTCTCATATGTTTAGCTCGTTCATTGTTTTTCATATGTATTTTTCTTTGCTTGTTAATACATTTGTTTTTGGCATGTAAGAACTTATTTGTTTTGAATGACTAATGCAATGAATATGTTTGTCTTGAAGTAATCCATTTGTATTCACTCATAATGCTTTTCAACTTTTATAATGCCAACATTATCCCGTCTCCTTCTTAGGAAGAGAATTGGAGGGAGGATGAATAAATTAGAACACAAACTCTCTAGTTGAACTCTTTTGAACAAAATCCTACTGACGATGTACATGCATTGTTTTGAATCCCCAAACACTGGAGAAATAAGGAGTTAATCCCTAGTCAACCACTTCGAGCCTAGAAGTAGGAGTTTCTTTTGGATAATTCAAAACCTTTACGCTTAACCTGGGGCAGGGTAGTTGTTCAGTTAATCTGGTTACACATTCAAATCATAATATGAAACATCCCACCAGGGAATCCATTACAATCAATGACTTGACAATCACAATTTTCAGCCTTCCAATGAAAAAAAGAGAAAAAAGAAAAAGAAAAAGAGAATCCTACTATGTCAAATACCCAAAGGGAGACTTAGGGACCAAATAGAATAAATCGTTCAAAAGAAGTCCTCAAATCCATAAGATTTAGTGACCACCACATCAGAGTAAAAGGGGTCACTGATATCCATAGGGGACAAATAAGATGACTGTCATTTCAAGCAGACCTTGGAGCATCATTTCTACACTATCAAGACAAATGTATGTGTCAATTTAGCTGAACCTAGGATTGGATAACATCACGGAGAATGGATGGGCACCAAATAAACTTTGAGCCTTTATCCTTTGTTTCTAAAACCGTGAACCAAAACCACATTACAACCCTCAAAAGTCCTAATTGAAGTAGGGTTTATTTCGATAACACACTCGATGAGATAATGTTTCCTGACTCTTATGGGCTATGCTCAAAAATTTTGTTGGCTTTATGAAAAAATGAATATCACATCCTAGCAAGTGATTCGGTCACAAGTTATTGTGAATTTTTTTAAAAAAAAACAAAAACAAAAGAAAACTTTGAGACAAACATGTGTGTTGCATTAGCAGTCTCAACATTAATATTTTGCTTGGTAACATTTTCTTGATATCATAGAAGCCTATGTATGAGTACCAGTGATGAGCTTAATCTCTTGAGATTTGAAACTCTGATGAGAAGTTGAACAACCATTTCAGAGAAGGATCATCCCCAGGGGCAGGTTGTTTGAAGATTTTTCCAGACATGGACATGTTGCTTGAAGACTTTGCCATACAGGGGGGTTGCTTGAAGACTTTGCCAGACAGGGGCAGGTAGCTTGGAGACTTTTATAAACGGGGGCAAGTTGCTTCCCAGTCTATTGTCTGCATAATCTGACACATATTGAAGACTCATTTGTGCCAAATACAGTTGATCTGGGGCAGCTACGTCGAGATTCGACAAAATCTCTCCAAGAGTTTGAAGACACTGGGGAATTTTGAATGTCAAGTCTTATATAAAATCCTCTTGAGATGATCTCTTCTCACAAACCATTTAGTGGATGCATGACCACATGTTTCCATAAGCAAGACGCTCTTGTGATCTACCTTGCAAGTATCTCCAGATGATGAGGTCCTCACTCTAAGTTGCTATGATGTGTCAAGGGCATGACTCAGTATTTTCTGGTGGATTTATTTTACTACTTAGTGCTTCCAGTGAGATACTAAGTCTAGTATCCCCAATTAGGCCTTGGTTCAAGCTTCTCCAGCTGAAGGTGATTTTTTCTTCCCCAATGGAATACAAATTTACTTCATCCTAAGCAAACCTAGTTTGTATGTTTGCTCCTTTCTAATGGACATTAAAGTTAGAAGATTTGTTTGGGTCTATTTCCCGATTGAAGTATCTTTCTCTCCTTGAAGAGACATGAGCCTTGTAGTAGGACTTTACTCCATGGATGGCTCTTTCTACAGTATCTCCAATGATGTTTCCACTTTGACGAGATTGGTCGAGTATCTGTCCGTTGTGATGTTTATTTCGTCACCAGTTTATCTCTTGTGTCTGCTTTGTTTGTTTGGAAGCATAAGCATAACGCATATACATACATGTACATCATGACTTAATTCATATTCATTTTGCATTCATTGATGCATACCTCCTTCACCTTGGTCGTGTTTATCCCCAAGTGATGTGTCTCTCTCAAAATAGAGTTGTCAGCCATTAGGCAGAAAATGTACATTCTTTCTAAATCCCCCACTGAGTTTTTACCCTCGTGGAAAATTTTTCTTTGGTTCTCCTTTCCACACTTGGATAGGATAAATCCCCAGTTGAGTTCATTCCTCATGGGTTAGTGTCTTGCTTGACAGTTTCTTTCTAGCTCGTTCCTGGATTGAACTTGGTCTTTGACAATTTTGATAATTGGATCTCCAAATGGAAAGTGCATTTATTTTGCACCTTTAAATACTTTGTCTCTCAGAAGGAATTTATTGTAGGTTCCCCCGTTGAAGACAAATTTTTGCTCTCCAGCAGTGTTGTTGCAACATTCTCTTGGAGTATTTATACCTGACAACAAGTGGTTGTCTCTTTATTGGAGAAGCTTGTTCTTATCCCTGGACTTCTAAGTGGAATCAACAAGTGGCAGTCTCTTTATCTGAGAAGCTTGTTCTTATCCATGGATTACCCAGTAAATCAGCGGATGGCATTCTCTTTTCAAGCAGTTTGTTCATCCCCATCAAGGTTATTGTTCTATCAAATGGCATTTCCCCTGTTCGGCGGAGAAGTTTGGTATGAACTTATTTTTCCAACAAATGGCATCACTCCCAGACAAGGTGAGAAGTTTGTTGTTATTTTCCAATTTCCGTCAAATGGCATCTCTCCCAGACAAGTTGAGAAGTTTGAGCGTGAAGTTGTTTCTCCATCATATGGATGTCTA
Source organism: Lathyrus aphaca (assembly GCA_963966055.1). Lineage (NCBI taxonomy): Eukaryota > Viridiplantae > Streptophyta > Magnoliopsida > Fabales > Fabaceae > Lathyrus > Lathyrus aphaca. Next base: position 63,915,658 of record OZ014520.1, on the reverse strand, counting down.
TCAAATGGCGTCTCTCCAATACACATTGAGAAGTTTGATATGGATCTCTTTGTTTTCCAACAAATTGCATCTCTCCCAGACAAGGTGAGACGTTTGTTGTGATTTTCCAATTTCCGTCAAATGGCATCTCTCCCAGACAAGTTGAGAAGTTTGAGCGTGAAGTTGTTTCTCCATCATATGGCTGTCTCTTTCAGAAGAATGGAAGTATGGTGAGGGTTCTATCAAATGGCATTTCTCCAATACATGTTGAGAAGTTTAATATGGATCTCTTTGTTTTCCAACAAATGGCATCTCTCCCAGACAAGGTGAGAAGTTTGTTGTGATTTTCCAATTTCCGTCAAATGGCATCTCTCCCAGACAAGTCGAGAAGTTTGAGCGTGGAGTTGTTCTCCATCATATGGCTGTCTCTTTCAGAAGAATGGAAGTATGATGAGGGTTCTATCAAATGGCATCTCTCTAATACACGTTGAGAAGTTTGATATGAATCTCCTTGTTTTCCAACAAATGACATCTCTCCCAGACAAGTTGAGAAGTTTGAGCATGAAGTTATTCTCCATCATATGGTTGTCTCTTTCAGAAGAAGGGAAGTATAATGAGGGTTCTATCAAATGGAATCTCTCCAATACACGTTGAGAAGTTTGATATGAATCTCCTTGTTTTCCAACAAATGGCATCTCTCCAAGACACATTGAGAAGTTTGGTACAAATCTCCGTTTTCCAACAAATGGCACTTCTCCCAGACAAGGTGAGAAGTTTATTGTGAATTTCCAATTTCCGTCAAATGGCATCTCTCCCAGATAAGGTGAGAAGTTTGAGTGTGAAATTGTGTTCCATCATATGGCATCTCTCTCAGAGGAAGGGAAGTATGGTGAGGGTTCTATCAAATGGCATCTCTCCAATACATGTTGAGAAGTTTGGTACGAATCTCTTTTTTTTCAAGCAAATGGCATCTCTCCAAGACTCGGTGAGAAGTTTGTTGTGAATCTCTTTTTCTATCAAATGGCATCTCTCTAATACACGTTGAGAAGTTTGGTATGAACTACTTACTTTTTCAAGAAAACGACATCTCTCCAAGACATGGTGAAAAGTTTGCTGTGAATCCTTGTTTATTATCAAATTAATATCTTTCCAAGCCTCGACAGAAGGTGTTTCCTTTTATTTTCTGGTAAGTCTCAGCAAAAGATTTATAGTCTACCTAGGCATAAAGTATTTACTTTTTATGATCTCGACAATTGCATCCTTAGTTAAATCACGACAGAAGATTTGGCAACGGGTGTGTCTTTAGTTAAATCACGACAAAAGATTTGGTAACAGGTGTGTCCTCAATTAATGCTTGACAGAAGATTCCTAGCGTACCTCGACAGAAGGTATTTCTTTCTTAGATTCTCTGATAATCTCGACATTAGATCTCCAGCAGACTTCAACAGAAATTGTTTTTCTTTCCAAGATCTCGACAATAGATTTTTGGTTCATTTTGATACCTCGACAGAAGGTATTTCTTTCTTAGATTCTCTGGTAATCTCGACAGTAGATCTCCAACAAACTTCAACAAAAATTGTTTTTCTTTCCAAGATCTCGACAGTAGATTTTTGGTTCATTTTGATACCTCGACAGAAGGTATCTCTTTCTTATATTCTCTGGTAATCTCGACAGTAGATCTCCAACAGACTTCAACATAAATTGTTTTTCTTTCCAAGATCTCGACAATAGAGTTTTGGTTCGTTTTGTCACCTCGACGGAAGGTATTTTCAAATGATGTTCTAAATCTCAACAAAAGACTTCTCTGATGGGATTTGTCCAGAGACTTCATCTTTGGACTTGTAGACAGTTGTCGTCTGGCTTCGCTCAAGAGAAAATTCCTCGTGTGGATTGTACTCCAGTCATGTGTGTCTAATCCCTAGTAGTGTCAATTTTCTTTCCCAGTAGCGTTGTAGCCTTTGTCTTCCATTTTACATTGCACATCATATCATTTCATCTACATTTCCGGTCAAAATTTTAGGTATTCTGATATTTAATCATCTTTCACCTTGAATGTCCCAAAAAAAATCTTTGTTACTCGTACATTCAGGTTCAAGATGATCAAATAAGGGCATCTGTCATACCCTAAATTTTGACCAGACTTTTTCTAAAATTTTTGTTCATTTGACGCGTTTTCGTCGATATATCGAAAATCAATCATTTTTGCATTTTAATCCATTATTCATTAATCATGCATTTTTAACTGATTTTTATCATTTCATACCATTTTTTTTTTTTTATGATTTCTATTTAGATAATTATTTTAGTTTATTTAGAATTGATCTTAGTTTATTTTTACCATTTCTATTTAATTAATTTTAATTTTAATTTATTTAGTTTATCTTTGATTTAGTTTAACTTCAATTTATTTAATTCAATATAATTTCTTTTTTTAATAACCATTTTCAATTTATTATTATTATTATTATCATCTTTATTATTATTATTATTATTAGTTATACTATTATTATCTTTTATTATTATTATTATTATTATTATTATTAGTTTTATTAATATTATTTATTATTATAATTATTACTACTTTTCTTTGTTTTTTCTTCATGTTCAAAAAAGAAAAAATGATGAGTGGGGTCCACTACAATGTAGTACAAACACTTCACATGGATTGCCAATTTGGAATTATCAATGGCCAATAATTATTCTCACACTTCACATGGATTGCCAACTTGGACTTATCAATGACCAATAATCATTCTCACACTTCACAGGGATTGCCAACTTGGACTTATCAATGACCAAAAATCATTCTCATAAAGTCACATGGATTGTCACATCAACACTCCTACCTCATTCACACTATAAATAAGATCTATCTTTCTTTCATTGGAGACTAACAAAATCAGCCTTAAATTCTCAAAATCTAGCACATTCATTACATATTTTTTCAAAGTCAAAATTCTTTTTTTTTACTTACACAATACCCATAAACATTCATCATCTTCACCACAACAACAACCTCCATCAAAACACATTCACTTTCTTCTACTTAACAAGCTCAATATTTGCGAACTTTGAAGTTTGTGAGTATCATTCATCATTTTTATTTATATATTAGTTTGTTATCTATTTAAATTAATTAAAAAATTCCTTATTAGTTTAAGTTATTAGATTGACTTTAGTTTCTTCATTTCAAAATATAATTTTGTTTAATTTATTTATTAATGTTAGAATTAAAGTATATATGTGATTAACACTTAAAAATATAAAAAATATTATTGTGTAGTAAGTTATTTAAATTTAGTTTTTAAGTTTAGTTGTAATTTTGTTTAGTTGTTGATAAACTAAAAATTCAAAAAGATGTGTCTTTACTTTTCGATTATGTTTTGATTTTTATTTGGGCCGATGATATGACAAAAGTCACGATAAATCATTTCCGATTAATCGTAGCCAATATGAGGCCTTTATTTATTTTATTTTTATTCTATTTGATTTATTCTAATTTTTACAATTTATTCCACTTTATTTAGTCTATTCACTTATTTTATTTATTTCTCATACTTTTATACAATATTTAATGCTAACGGTTCCGATTAATATGTACACTGCGCACACGCTTCCTCTTAGACAAAATACAACGCTACCCTTTATTTCTTTGCAAATCTTATGTAAATTATCACGTATCCCCCTCCCGTTTATTTTGAACGCAATTTATTTCTTCCGCATTTATTTTACCGATTTCGACATTGCTAGGAGTACCCATAGGAATTAGAAATCGAATCCACTTAATTAATTGAATAAACAATTCATGCGCCTACATTTGCACACACGTAAGTCGGTCACTATATGATCGCCGTTTGCACGACATTACGCATCTAATTTATTTAACAAGGAACTGAGCTTCGGAATCTAGCATTCCGCGGGTCTTTAATGAACCACACCTGGGCTAGCCCCCCGCGTATTGTTTCATTTATTCATTCGTTTCTAAAAAAACACTAAGCCTTAATTCATCCAAAATAATCGCAAGACGTCTCTAAATTAACATATTAATTAATGTAAGAACTAAACTCAGGAATCTAGCATTCCTCGGGTTTTTGAATTGAATTACTGTTGGGGCTAGCCCCCGATTTGTAATTCGTTCGCCCTTTCGTTTTTAAAATATAAATCTTAAATCAAAAAATTCGTGAAAGAACTAAACTCAACAATCTAGCATTCCTCGGATTTTTGAATCGAATTACTCTTGAGGCTAGCCTTCGAGCTGTAATTTATTCTCCCTTTCATCTCCAAAACAATCGCGTCTTAATTCACAAATCAAATAACGGAGGAACTAAACTCCGGAGTCTAGTACTCCGCATGTTCTTGAATTAAATCACTCCTGGGCTAGCCCCGCGCGACGTGGTTTATTCACCCTCTCGTTCCTAAAACACGGAAACTTTTAATTAATTATACGAAGAATTGAACTCAGGAATCTAGCATTCCTCGGGTGCTTGAACTGAATTACTCTTGAGGTCAACCTTCGAGTTATAATTCATTCACTCTTTCGTATTCAAAACAATTCAAAAACCTTAAAAGATCAGACATGATTCATTTCCATAAGAAATATGTTCCTCCTATCAACCACAAACATAAATCAAATCTTACAAACAATTTTTCTCAAAGGAAGAATGTGGCATTACTTGTCGATACTCATATCCAAGTTTAAAGCTTCTTCCGATTTTATTTCTCAAAGAAAGAATGTGGCATTACTTGTCGATCCTTGTATCCAAGTTTAAAGCTTCTTTCGATTTCTCTTCCTCAAATGTTTGTGGTTGAATAGGCGAGATACCTCCCTTTAAGATGACGACTTGTCTCTTTCTTTTTAAAAAAAACTATCTAAAACTTATTAACCAATTCAAATTATTTTCATAATTAATCAACGAAAGAACAGAGCTCCGGAGTCTAGCACTCCGCACGTTCTGGAATGCAATCACTCCTGGCTAGCCCCACGTGACGTGGTTCATCCTCCCTTTCGTTTAAAACACCTAAACAAAGGTCAAACATCTTTTCTTTAAACGAACATTGTTTAAATCTTTCTATCTCGCAAACAAGCTAGCGCTTCAGCCTCCTATCGCGAGCAAATAAGCCAACGCTTAGCAGTAAAAAGCATTTCAAACAATCGTTCAATTAAAAAACACAAACCGTAGTTGCACGAACTACGAAGCTTTGACTTTCCCATTGCACAAGGGAATACGTAGGCACGGGGATTTTAATCCTTCGCGAGCACAATAATAAAAAACTTAACCTTTCTCCGTAGTAAATAATAACTTTCTTTTCCCTTTTAATAAGCAATCTTAGTAACTTTAATCATTAAAAAAAGACAATAATAATAAGTTATCATTTTAAGCGCAAATTAAACTAAGAGGTTCCCGTTGAGTACAACAACCTGAGGGGTGCTTAACACCTTCCCTTTGCGTAACTGACTCCTGAACTTAGATTAGTGGTTTCGTTGACCATTTCCTGTCCCATTTAGGTTGTCTCTATATCTCCCTTTTCTCTCGTAGAATAAATAGAATTAGGTGGCGACTCTGTTGTTTGTTTTAGGATCGTATTTTTCGAGGTACGACAATATTCTTGGATCTCTTGTTCAACAAGCAATAGGTGGACACAATCAAAGCATCAAACTTCTGAGGAATGTGAATTTTGTTGCTGCATAGTTGAGCTATTTCACAAAATCATCATTTCACTTGTAAGAGATATTTTCATAAACAATGACTCAATAATTGTGACCTCAGCTCTTCAAGACTTAAGGCCTAAGCAATATCAACATGTTTGCCTATAAGTAGAGACTTTATTCCATCATAAAAATTACACCAAAGCCTTTGATCACTAAGATTTCTCTTCTTTGCTCTCAAACACTCAAAACTAAATATTTTGAGAAATCACTTCTAATTTTTGAGTTTGAACTAGCACAAGCTCAAATCAATTGCTCACACACATCACATATGATGTTTATGAGATATTCAAACACTTAGATCACCTCTGAAGCACTCCCAACCCATAATCACACATCAATACCTTCAAAAGTCCTTGTTTCTGCAACTTGAAGATCATAAGTTGATCTAGCCATTTGCAATTAAGTCCAAGTGTTCAAACATACTCCATATGGTGTAGGTATGCTATCTAGATCATCACAACATCTCTGTAACACCTCTAACTCGAAATCATAACTCCAACTATAGCTCTAAGTTCAGGTAAGCCTCAAACTAGGTCAAATCATAATCCATGCATATTTCAACGCACTATCTTTTTGCCATATGTGCGTAATCATATTCTAAGAGATTCCCCTCAATCAATTTCATAAAATAATCATCATGTAGAATTTCATGAGGCTCAGACCAAATTAGGGTTCTTCAGTGTTCATCACTGATTTCTCACTCCACACACAAAATATATGAAGTTAATTGGTACCATTGGGTTCGTGGGATCAAAACGAATGATTTTGATGTTTAAATCATCAAAATGGATGAATTCTCTATTATTTTGTTAATTACTTAAAAAATTAATTTCTCTCTGATTATTTTGAGTCTTAAAATGATTCTTTTTTCATTAATTCTAAAAAAGTTTAAATATTTTCTTCCATGAAAAAATCTCCAAAAAAATATATTTTTTTAATATATTTTTTTATTTTCTTAAAGAATTAATTTTATTTGTTTCTAAACATTTTAAAATTCAATTCTTTCACTTGATTTTTCAAACATAAATGATATTCAAGTTGTCTCATGGATAAAACATAATTTTTCAAACATTGATCCAAGGTTTCAACTTGTTTTTCATTAGTGTTTGAAATTTATCAAATATTTTAATATTTTCATTCAAATAAATATTCAAAATATTCCAAAATTAGGATTTGACTTTTATACCCTCAATTTGACTTTTGTAACACTCATGGGCCTCTATTAGAGTGTAAGACACATCCCATTTTGAAAAATAAACCATTAGGGTTCATCTGAACCATTTTCAAAAACTCGGCGCGATCGTCTTTTTCACCGCATTAAGTTTTCATTTGTGAATCTTTTTCTATGAATATCTTTACACATAACTCTTTATTTTCTAAAATGAATTGTTAAAATTTGTCATGAGGAATACTTTGTGTTTAGTACTCATTCTTTTTGTTTTAAACTTTCTCCGGTTTGTTTTAAAATTCTGTCAGACTTCCGTATAAGTCCTGAACCCACAAACTATTTCTTAAAATTTTTTTAATCTCCTAAACAAAGATTCATGAGCATTTGTTTACAAATATCATCTCCTTTTTCTTTTTTTCATCTTTATGTATAAAAATCTAATACATCAGCAACTAGACTGAGCTTCACTCCGGTGAACTGCTTTATAGGCTGTAGGCAGCATTTCAACACCAAAATCTTACTTTGAGTATGAAATCATCAGATAATTAATCAAGAAAACATATTCCATATGCATCCTTATGTTTAAGCCCTATTATTGGCTTCTGAGTCATCTCTTCTCTTTCTGACTTCTCGTTGTTTTCTTAAACTGTTGTGCTTTCTAAGAATAGAACTGTTTGCCAAAATTATCTTTCTTCACCTCATACTAAAACAAAGATAATAATAAACTTCTTAATGACAAAGAGAATACAATGTAAAAAACATCTGTAATCTTTCACCCCCGTGATTTTGGGCCTCTGCTTTCCAGTGTAACACCCAACTTCATTCTTAATAAAAAATCTTAAGAATACTCAAACCATAGCAAAAATATGTTAAAAGCTGTTAAACACATTCACTGACATCTTTTATTTGTCTGCATGCATCTTTACTGTATATACTTGCATCTTTGCTAGAATTTAAGCAATCAGGTTACTATCACCATACCTAATCTATGAATAACTAGAACAAAAACTAGGGCAAAACATAGCCTTCTCTTGGGATTCATTCAAGGATCCTAGGCCTCTTAAAGATGTCTTATCTCAGGCTTAGATGTTACTCAGTCTTCCCTAGTCTCCTCTTGGGCTTTATCCAAGGACCCACGGGCCTCATACATGTAACTTAGCCTTCTTTTGGACTTAAAAATAAGGACCTTCTCAGGCTTCCTAAAAGCATAGAAACAAATCTTAGAATTAAAAAACATACAGTAGTCACCCTATCCCCGATGGATGACCAAATTAGCCTTCTCTTGGGCTTTGTACAATTGAATTCCCACAGACAAAGGAATGTCTGAAGACCATATCTCACATAAATAAACCAACAGACCAAACACTTTACATACAGTGTTAGTCTACCAACAATTTTCAACCTCCCATCTTAGGTTTCATATAAGATACAATAATCAAGAGTCAGTCTCTCACAAATAAGCTTCACACCCAGACTTCTAAATCAGGACACAGATAATATAGTTTTAAAAAACAATATTTAAAATATATTTTTTATTTAAAATTATATGATTTAATTATTTTTCAATTTTCAATAACATATATTTATAATATTGAATGTCAAAATTAATTTTTTATATGAAAAAATATAGGCCAAAATAAATCTTCAATACTACAATATTTATAAAAATACATATGAAATATATACAAAACAATTTTTAATATATGCCAAGATATTTATAAAAAAAAACTATAATAAAAGACGAAGGCATGTTATATTTTATACCTATTTTTATGGACGGCGTGCCAAAAAGACAATGTAGAAAATGCTACATTGACACATTCAAATAAATCCTTACAACATAATCTTTAAACAAGTGATAGACCATGTCGCTCCCGGATTTTCATCCTAGTACAAACGCGAAAGTGGCGCGGAAAAGGTAGAGTTTCCAGCCAGACATTTTTATCCCGAATGAATGTGAAAGGTAATGTTGCACAAACCTAAGAAAGAAGGAAAAGGACGAGGCCCTTCGAACCAAAGATCTGGGTCCGGAAGTCGGTTACGAATTGGGAAGGTATTAGCACCCCAATCTGTCTGCCGTACCCGACGGGATCCACGCTTATTAGTCTGTTTCAAAGGGTGAGAAATAAGATGATGTTTGAAAGAAAGAATGGCTATCTGGAATGGAAGAGGAATATGGAAAGGAGATCGAAAAGAAAGGGGAAAATGTAGGGAAAATAAAGATTGTGCTCGAATGGGCCCTACCCCACTACCTACGTACCTCATCGGGAAAATGAGGATCAGAATCGCCGTAGTTCGTCTAACTAAGGCGAGAATTTGCTTGTTTTTTTAGGATGACGTTGCCATAGCTCTAGCTCAGGTGTTACCGGCTCTGACTCGAGGGTGTTTACTGTATCGCTGTTTGAACTGTCGAGGCAAGTCACATTCGTCCGCAAAGAGTATGAGATGAGATGAGAAGACGTGTTGTCTTGTTGGTTTATTGTCTTTTAGAAGAAATGTCTTGATTTTGTGTTTATTGTATGTACAACACTAAAGACTATGATATAAGAGCGAATACTTTCCAAGATCTCCCCCAATGGAACGTTTGTAAAGCATTCTAGAAGAGTGGAGGTGACCTCCACTAATCATTTCCCATAAAGCTTAAGGCTCGTGGCGTATTGTACACATTTTCCTTTATTAAGTATTTTGATTTTTCTTTAAGATGAGAAGTGAGACTCAAATTGAAAGGAAAAACTCTAAGGGAAACTAGACTTACCCTAAGTTAATTGAGTTTAAAGGTGACCTATGGTTAGTGAAGCTTGGAGGATTAAAAGCTACCTAAGAGTGTATTAGACTAGAAATGCAAGTACAAAAAGTAATAATGAATAATATGACCCTCCTACGTCATGGTGGGTGAAAACGTGTATGAATCTTAAATTGGATGAAACGATGGATCGGGTGGGTCGGTTGCTTGGTGCTAACATACAAGGCTTGCTTTTGGTGTAATGGAGTTGAACGATGGTAATCGAGGAATCCTAAAGTCACATGAAACTTTGTTTATTTATTTGAAAATTTACTTGACGTTGGATCGAGTATTTCTTTATTTTATTTTTGAGATTTGGTTTTCTAGCGATTCGTTTTATCTTTTCTATCCTAATTATAGGAACTATACAAATATAAGAGTTCTAAGCTATTACATCACGAAGTACAAACCACAAAAATATAATCGAGGCATAATAAAAATAATCCAAGTCCATAAGAGAATCCTCGAACAAATACCTTGCACAAAAAGAAGATGTTAGTAAATGAAATGAAGATGAGTATACAACAATATGACGGAAATGAATTAAGATAACAAAGTTGCAAGAATTTCTAAAGCATATAAGGCATAAAACTGAAATAAAGGCTAATCGCTTCATGGAAACGCACTTGAACGGTTTCTAAGCCTAAGTACTAAAACTAAAGAATTTCACATGATATCAACATTCTACAATCAGTAGCTAAACCACAATAAGGACTTCTATTATTCTAAGATCAAACCTAATTAATCTATGTCCTAATGCACCATAAAATCCTAAGCTAAACTAGATGGATTTACAATGGAAAAGTTGAATGAGATCGAGGCACTAAAAATAGAAAAAGTCCTGGAAAAAATATGAAATTAATTCCCTAGGGTATCTACCCTGACTATAATATTTTGTTAAAATATCTCCTAAAAATTCATAACCTAACTATGTCAAATGGTCACTTAAATCTATCTAAGATTCAATCATAATTTTACACAAACCACACTAACGAAACAGTGGATAAAATGGCCTAAAAAATATACCAAAATTATTTCCAGGTACTATTATTAGTCCTCTAATCATAGAAAAAAGAATGGGACCAAAATCATACAGGAAGTGGGAGAAATAAAATGTACAAAATAAAGTGTTCATGTGAGAATTCAATAGAAAAGCAATTAAATGGAAAATCGAAATAAAGATCAAAAAATTACTAAAATCAGAAAGTAAAAACACAAAAAAATTCTAAAATGAGTTATAAACCTCCTATAATTTTTGGGGAATTTTATTGAGTGTTTTACTATTTTTTATGGATTAAGACCAAACTATATCTAAACAAAAAATTATAAAAAAGATATACAAGGAGGGGGTGCAGGAAGAAGCTTTTTGAAGTTAAAATGCTAATGGGCTTGAAAAATGGGGTGTGGATAGCATACGAACCTAGGCCCAAAACGCAGGCTTTGAAGGAGCATTGTATGGAACCTCAGTAAATTATTTGACTTCAACATGGGCCATTGGACCTAAAGTCTTGTATTGGTATTCTAATCAGACGCTCACAAATGAAGGACCATGGTACCTATGGTGGACGACACCCACACAATCGACCACCTGAGTAGCCTATCGGACGGTAACAAGTGTCACCGCCGGTGTGGCTGAAGGACTCAAATTATCTCCTAATCTTATCTCATTGAACATGGAAACAGTGGATTAATTTCTCATTATACAATGGATTAAAGAACTTTATTATCCTCATTAATCTTCTAATAAAATTAATATTCCCTAAACTATCCTAATTAATTAGGATATAAAGCCACAGAAACAAAGGGAGTGCATGAACACATTGTGACGAAGACCTAATCCCCTTCTCCTTCTCTCCGCCGCCGCTATCTTCTTCAAACATAAACCCTAGTTTTTCCAACGCCGCCGCCGCGACATCCTTCTCCGGCAACCTTCATAAAAAATAAAACTTACTATACTAACTCTACACTAATCTTCCTCCTTGGTACGAACCCAAGAAGAATAATCTAAAAAAATCATCATCAGAACGGGATCGAGCACTCGTAAGCCAAAATCGTATGCAAAAGGAACACGCCACAACAATCGTAACAATGGATCTCAACACGTACCTGTGAATCGAAGAAGGGATAAAATAATAGAGGCCGCAATTTGTTGTTCTATCTTATTTCTTCTCCGTCGCGACTCGGCCTCGGTTTACCTCCAATCACTGATTGAATCCATCGATTGCAACAACAGAGGAGCATTTCATGCGTTTGAAAGATCAAATGAAGCTTTCGCCCAAGTACGATCTTTTCCGTTTCCGCACGTTGATTATGATGTCGTTGTACGATTTATTGTTGATTTCTTGTCTTTGATTGACTTTGTAGGTTTGGTTGAGGAAGAAATGTCTTGTGAAAATGGTGATTGGTGATGTGCATTGAAGGCTGACTGAAGGTGTAAGGAGAAGTTGCGGTTTCAGATTGTTGATTGGTACTAAAGGCTACAGTTGATGAAGGTTGATTTGTGGTATGTGGTAGAAAGATGAAGCTCGAAGATGATGGGACTCAGTTAGGGTGATTGAAGATTGATGAAGAAGACACTGAGTTTTGAGGTAATGGCGTCGACGACGCTTTCTCCCATTTCTCCATTCTGAAATCGTCCTTTCTTCTTCTTGAATTGCTTATGATTTTCGTTGTGTATGTTTGTACCTCTTCTACTCTGACTCTGAATGTTACAAGCTGAACTTAGTGTTCTGTGCCAACCTTGCAGGTCGATGAAATTTGATGGAGATGCGTTCTTGCTTTGAACCAATGTTGACCCGTGACGACAGTGATGATGTGAATGTGATGATGGCCATGTGAAGCAATCGTTGAACACGATGGGGCAAGGAGATGTATATTGGTGGTGATAATAAGGTTATTGATGATGGAAGATCCGAATTTCTATTGAATTTGCTACAGATTTTCTAAAGATGATGCAACAGGTTGAAGTTTGGAGCGGAATCACCTTGTTCGATCAATCGACAACGGATACACAACCATTTAGGTATGCACTCTTTGACCCACTTTAATTCTTGATTTTGATTCACCACTGCTTCTGTTACTGCAATCGACATGGTTCGCTCTTCTGTTGCTTATTGTATTCTGAAACGAAATTGCAGGTTGTTGTTGATGCTTGAAGCCGTAAACTGTTCTTGATAATACATGAATGTTGCAGGTTGGAAACTCAGTAAAGGAAAGGAGGATTTATTGAAGATTATTGATGAATCCGCGGTGATGATCGATAATGCAGTTTGAAGATGCAGGAAGCTTTCTTCGAAAGATGGAAGGTTGGAGATTAGAGTGAGATCTAAGATTGATGAAGATGAGAGAGATGAAGTTTCATGATGAATGAAGACTCTCATATTGAAGATTTGTTGAGTGAAGATTTAGGAGAATGGTGAAGAAAGAAGATGATCGAAGAGTTCTCAAAATGGGAAGAAAATGGTGGCAATGGTGGAGAGTGCAGGAGAATGAGATTGAAGCTGTGAGAATCTGTAGAAGAGAAACAAAAATGGTGGCCACCCCCAATTGAGGTGAGTTGCTGAATTTATATTCCCCCTTTTTATTTTCTGTTAGATTTGTTATAGTGATAGTTGGATATAGTTTGTGAGGGTTGTTAGGATTTCTGTTATGGCAGTTATAAGTTTGTTGATGGTTTGTTCTTCACTGAGTTCTACTCGATCTCCCTTCAACACCTTGTTAATTTTTGTAACAGATGGCGTAATATTTGTTTCTTGTTGCAGGCTGAAGATGGAACCAGTTGAAGACCTTTGAACGTTGATGGCGAAGAGGTCCGAAGAGAGCTCGGGAATGAATTCAAGGGTTCCGAGAGTTGTTTTTCCTTTTTGCTAGTTATTAGAGCTTTTCTTTTTAACTGAATTTCTGTATCAGTTAATTTTGAACTGAATTTCTATTATCACTTTTTGAACATTACCCTCTGATTTCTTGTAATGAGTTTGCCCCAAATAGAGTTTCAATTATAATTATGAACTCTTTCTGCTTTCTGAATTTTTTTGACTGAATTCAATAAAATAAAATAATTCCTTGTAATCTTCCTTGCGTTTTTATTATTGTGAAAAAATATATTTATCTGAGCACTCATCAATTCAATAATAAGAATGAACCTTTGTGCTTATCTTGTCAACCAACCAATCAACGCATTGATGAACATAGTCCATAAAATTAGCTCTTCATTCGGTTGTGGTAAAAAAAAACATTGTTGCATAAGACTTTTGGCTAGCAAGAGGAGGAGCTCTAAGGGCCTTAACCCATGCTCCCTTTCTAAGGTACCACCTTGACATAGTCCACAAAATTAGATTCATCACTGAAACGTATTATTTATTATCCACCCAAGCCGTTTGGATAATCTGATTGGCATACCAGTCTCCAAATGCTTAACTGTGTTTCTACGCTATAAATATCGAACTTGCCAAAATCTTGTCAATATTGAGCACTGAAACACGTCCCTGACTGCTAGGACATTATGAGGTGGTTCGTCTAGTATGAAGCCAGCCCACTTCCAATTAAGATATTTTGTGTGAACTTTATTGTGCAAAGACCTCATCCGTCGATGTGCATCCAAACATGAAAACCTTGGTGTTATGATCTGTACCACAAGAATAATATTTTTTTATCTTAGTTAAGTACTATAAGACTATGAACGGGGTATTTTAATGTATCTGTACCAAATCTTGAATCAGGTGCGAGAAGAACGCAGTTCCCAAACTTCATCTGATTTTGATTCATCTCTCCAATCCAACTCAAACTTGTGTGTTAAATATTGAACAATAACGAGAAAGTAACGACCTTGACCACAATGAAGGCTCAAGTCGTATCTTGTAACATAACCCATTCTTTCATCAAATCCAACCACAACCTCGACCGGGGGACCAAATTACTGTACATGAATCCCCAGAAGAAACTTTGAATATGCATAAAATTTCTCCCAAAGTACTCCTGATCATACACCTGCTTTGAGAAAATCCAGGCTATGAATGATTGCGAAAAGTTAGTTAAGGTTATAAATAAGAGGGCAAATTTTGGGGTGTTACAGACCATACACTCTGATTTCTTATAATTTAAAGAAATGTTCCTTTCTTTGGATACATACATCTATTTGCCAAAATGAATAATTTTGAATTAGATAATTTTGTTTAATCCTTTATAGATGCAATCAGGGACATTGCTTTGACAGTTGTGTAAAAAAAGTTATTTTGATTAAACTCATATTATTCATTTTGTCAACAAAAATAACTCGTTTTCATGTAACTAAGTAAAAATATTGTGGAGGGCCACCCATTTACGTGGACCAAAAGCAGGGTTACGGAGCATATGCTGGAGGAGAGATTGGATCGTGCTCTTGCAACGCCAGATTGGTTAGGTCTGTACCCAGATGTTAAGCTTGATAATTTTATAGCTTCACATTCGAATCACAGTCCCATTTTGCTGCAATGCGACCTGGATCAGTGTAGGAGTAGAAACTCTACGTTCAAATTAAAAAATTATTGGTTGAAAGAAGAAGACATTAAAGATGTTGTGCAGTCAAGACGGAAACATGGAGAAACATATGATGTAATTCATCATATCATATCTTGTGCTCAGGAACTAGAAAGTTGGAGCAGAGGCAGATATAATAGGGAGAAGAATGAGATGGAAAGGCATAAGGATAACATGGAAAGGTATCGTGGCAGTTATGATGAGGCTTCTGCCTCGCGGTTTCTCAAAGTTCGAAATGAATACAACAAATTACTCATAAAGGAAGACTTGTATTGGAAACAGAGGGCTAAAATGCATTGGTTACGTGACGTTGATCTCAATACAAAGTTCTTTCATTTGTCAACGTCGATTAGAAAGAAGTTCCAGCAAATTAATATGTTGAGGCAGGTGTCGCTCCCGGGATTTCCATCCTGGTACAAACGCGAAAGTGGCGCAGAAAATGAAGTGTCTCCAGCCAGGCATTTTTATCCCGAAGGAAGGGTAATGATGCACAAACCCGAAAAAAAAGAAGAGAAAATAGGGTCTCGCGAAACAAAGAAAAAGGGTAAGGGAGTCAATTACGAACTGGGAAGGTATTAACATCCTAGACTGTCTGTTGTACCCGACAGGATCCACACTTGCTAGCACTGTTTCAAAGGGTAAGGATATCTGCTATCGGTGCAACTGCTACTGGAAAGGACTGAAAAGAAATAAGGAAGAATGAGATGAAAGGATAAGGAGATGAATTGACACGAAGAACAAGGAAAGAGACTGAAGGATTGTGTTCGCTAAGCGTCATCGCTTGTGCCTACGTATTCTATTTGTGTAATGAGAAAGTAAAAACACCATAGTTCAAATCAATAAGACTGACACGACTTACTTGTGTTTTTTAGGGTTTAACTGCTTATGCCTATGCTCAGGTGTTACAGGCTCGTCTGAAACGAGTGTGTTTACCATCTTGAAAAAGACAAGTAGGAGCAAGTTATTTTGTTTAAAGTTAGGAAATGAGAAGAGAATTCCTGAAGGAAAGACGCTTATTATTTGTTGAAGTTTTTTTGAAACCTTTTATATGTGAGTTTGGCACAGGAAAGTGTATTCAAGTCCCTTTCAATGGAGTATGTACTTCTTACATCACTCCAAGATGGAATAAAGAAGAAGCACACCCAAGCAAGGAGAAGATCCCCAAGACTTGGTTCCAAAGATTAGGGCTCAAGTACACTAACACATTGTACTTATTAAGTGTTTTTTTGTATTTTGAAGTGAAAAAATGTTTTTTAAGCTTTTCTTTGTGAAAATGACTTCAAGTTTAGACTTGTACATCATGCTAGACAAATTTACATTACCCCAAGATGAGATAGATGCAAATGCCCCATAGAATAAGTCTATGACACAAGAAGTTATTTCAACCTTCATTAAGATATTTTTTAGCTTTTGTTTTGAGAGAGAGAGAGAGAGAGAGAGAGAGAAGACTCAAGAGACTCCAAAGGTGAAAGTCTAATGGGAACTAAATAATCCTAATTAAGTTATCATGCTTGGATATCCTAAGTTAGTGAGGTTTGAGAACTTTATCCTAAAGAAGAAGAAGGAGAAGAGAAGAAGAAAAGAAGAGAAAGAAGAGAGAAAAAAGGATTAGAAGACAAATTACTTCCAAGATGGAAGTTAAGTTTCTTCTAAGGGGATGAGAATCAATTATGCAAGGAAAAAGCATCTTAAATGCTTGTACAAACACAAGTATGAAGTGTAAAAGAGAAAGGAGAAGTTGGAATGTGGAAGCACATCCACACTCCTAAGACTTACCTAAGCCCCTGAAAGTCAAAAGAGGCATGGATGACATAAGATGATTAAAGTCAGTAGCAAATTCACAAGATGACATGTTAAAGATGTACAAATGATCATGTCAAGCAAACATATCAAACAATTCCAAACAACTTAGCAAAGATGCAAAAGATTGTCACATTAGGCAAAGAATGCTTCATACATGAAGTGGGATGCAACAGATGCAAAATGTCATACAAGTATGGATTCTTGGGTATGAAGTCAGTAGCATATCAAGGATGCAATGCAAGTGGGATGATGATATAGACATGTTAGAGGCACACAAGTAAGCATGAGAATCATAGGATGAATACATGGGAAGAATTAGGTCAAAAGTTCACATAACATGCATCATACAAATCAAAGGATCAAATCAAACCAAATGGACTCAACAATGATAAAAAAAGACTTTTAAGAGTCTAAACACATCAATAAAATTCATACAATAGATCTCAAATGGTGTCATAATTGCCTTCAAGCAAATAGGGTTAAGGGATGACAAGTAATGATCGTGCAAAGTTCCTTTAAACACAAGAAATAAAACACACATCAAATGACATTAAAAAAATTTAAAAACAGAACTCAAATTACCTAATCTAGATACCAATCACATGGATCAAGCACAAATTCAAAGTTTAACTGCCTCAAACTGAAATTTGGGTATAACAAAACCAAATGTCGAATAAGATGTCGAGACATCTGGTCTGTTACAAATATCATGGAAAATTTGCAATGCTTATTGGAGATGAATCTGGTTGCGTTAAGGGAACCTCCTCATAGACCCATTACATCCTCTCCTTACTACGATCCTAATGCAAGGTGTGCAAATCATTCCAATAGTCCTGGACACGACACTAATAATTGTTGGGCATTGAAGAATAAGATTCAAGACCTGGTTGACAAAGGAGTCCTCGAGGTTACGCCACAAGACCATATTGAATTTTTCTATCGTCCATCAAACATCGAAGTTGCCAGACATCCGGAGTGACAAGTTTAGAGGAGGAGGCTTTGAGAACATTTGAATTTTCATTTGTAATTTCTTTTGTTGACTTAAACACTTACTATTACGTTAAAATTTTGTTTTCATGTTAATGCGTTGCATATGTTTGTTTTGAATTAATCCATTTGTTTCACTATATTTAAACTATGCTTTTACTTCTCTTTTGTGATATTTAACTCTTGTCAAAGTTG
This sequence comes from Lathyrus aphaca, assembly GCA_963966055.1. NCBI lineage: Eukaryota > Viridiplantae > Streptophyta > Magnoliopsida > Fabales > Fabaceae > Lathyrus > Lathyrus aphaca. The sequence goes on along the minus strand of OZ014520.1, from coordinate 63,897,520 downwards.
TAAGCTTTTAAAGGGAAGATGACAAAGACGATACCATAATTTCATATAGTATGCTTTGGAATAGAATATACTGACGATGTGCAGGAATTTTTTCGATTCCTAAACAATGGAGATATGGAAGTTAATCCTTAGTAAACCCTTTTGAGCCTATGAAGTAGGATTTTTCATTCTCACGCAAATTAAAACCCTTAATCATAACCTGGGGCAGGGAAGTTCCTCGATTAACTCGATTATGCCAGTTGTCCTTTTTATACACAACTAATGATGGTTCCCTGTAATCATTAAGTCCGGCAGTCAATATCTAGAAAAAAGAAAAACTCACTAAGTCAAAACCTATGAAGAAGAATTAGTAAAAGTTGAGACATCCCGCTGACTGTAATCTTGAAACAAATAGTTCAGGCAAAAGGAAGGGATAACAATGTCAAAAAGAAAAAGAGGTCACTAGAAATCCTAAAAAAAAAGATGACTGACTTTTCAAATAAACTTCTGGTTTCTAAACCATCACAAATGTCAGTGTTACAATTCCAAACTCCTTTGGAGCCTCAATGCATAATTTAACCAAACATAGGACTGAAGAACATCATGAAGGATAGGTTGGGTACAAATAAAATTTGAGCCTTTATCCTTTGTTTCTTAAACCGTGAACCAAGCCACGTTACAAACCTTTGAAAGTCCTAACTGAAGCATGGTTAGTTCGAAAGCGTACTTCTACAAAAAGGTATCCTGACTCCTTTAGGGCTTTTTATAAATCTTGAGTCAATATCACAGTTTTTACAAACATTGTTTTGCTAAAATAATTCTTTTTCAAAACTTCAAGACAGACATAAGCGTTGCATTTTGAATATCATTGTTTGTACATAACTAAGTGTTTGACAACAGAGAAGCTTACATGATGAACATTCAATAAACCAAAGTCCTCCCGACAGACAAAGTTGCTTCATGGGCCTGACTCAGTTGGATCAAAGCCAATGTATACAAGGGGCATAATCATTATCTTCCGTTCAAGGGGCATTCCATATTATTGTCCAATTCATCTGGGAAAGTCAGGTCAAGATTCAACAATGCTTAATAGCCAGGGGCAGGTCTTTTCATCTGAATTTCCAGAGGTAACATTAACGAGTTCACGATGCCAGGGGCATATTATTATGGGGCATCTCGTTTATTTCTCTTGAGGAAGATTTTTACAAATACTTCCATTCCAGGAAAAATCATCCTTAGCTAGGGGCAATGCTCTCGTTTCAAATCTAATTAGATCAAATTCAGTTACTAGCTCCTTAACCATTACCCAGGGCGTACACGATCCACCGCAATCTGAAAACACATTCCTCTCATTACATTACCTTTATACCGGGTGTAAACACCCCAAATTTGCCCTCACCCATTCACACCATGGTTTGTGATCTTTTCATATGCATAAGTTCAATCATAGCATCTCATATCACATTTTTGATTCATTTCATTGGTTCAAAGTCATCTGCATCTAGGGTTTGTGATCTGAGCAATCCAGGAGCTTCTTGAGCCACTCCAAAGGTCATCAATCACTTCAAAGGGTTCCATGTATGTTCAAGCATCATATTATATCCTCTCAAAGTCAAGAATGTCAAAGAATCACAAGAACTGAAAATGGCATGGATGCAGAGCCAGGCTTGACTGCACAGATGACCTAGAATTAGGGTTTTGGTGTCAGAGGCCATAACTCCAAATTTTTTGGTCATTCTTGTTTCTATTGGTCTCTATATGGTATAGGGAGTATGCATATCAATTTTCATGAAGAAATTCCATGGGGAAGTCATCTGATCAAGAGTTGACTTTTCAAGCAAGTCAGTGCAAAATCAGGGCATCTGAGGCCCCCAATGACCCAACCAAAGGGTGTTCTTCATCATTTTGATTGTATATGATCTTTATTTGATCATAGAAGAAGTTGGAAGCTCACAAAATTGAAGAATTTCAAGTCTTTTGCAAAGTTGACTTTTTGGGAAAAGTTGACTTTTTAATGAAATTGCCATTTTGGGGAACTTTTTCAACCCTTGCTTTTTGATTCAAAAATGCTTCAAATGAAAAAACTTTGGTCATGAAAGTTGTAGAATGGATCATTCCATTTTCAAAAAGTACAAGAACATGACCTAATTCATTTTGGATCAAAAGTTATGGCTTGTCAAAGTTGGCAAAAATCACAAAATTTGAAGTTTTCCACCAAAGAGGCAAAGTTGCAAATTCACTTGTCAAGGCAAATTGAGTTATCAAATACACTTCTAATATTCATACAAGCATATACCAAGACCTAAAAGTCAGATTGCACCAAAGAATCATTCATTTTTATGGCTTATGGAGCAAGAAATTTCAAAGGAAGCAAAAGCAAGGCAAGTTGCAAAAACTCACTCAAGTGTGAATCCACTTGCTTGCTGACTTCACAAACCATCCCAGGGTTCTCCCCACATCATGCTGCGCAGGACACACCTTTTGTCCTTGGCTAGCAAGTAGCCCATGCCTCTCTTACACAACTTTGACATTTTGGCAACTTGAGCCATACCTATCACAAAAGCACACATCACCTCATCTGACCTATCACAATAGTTTATGCAAACAAAAAGCAAGCCAAAGCATACAAAACACAAGCCTAAAACACTCTCCAACACAGCTCTCTCATTCTTCACCTCATTTTGCAAAAGCATTCGAAACTGATTGCACAAGCCTAAAACACACAAACCAACTTCACAAATCAACTCAACACACTTTCCTGATCACAAAGCACCCATCACCATTGCCTTAAACTCCCAGAATCACAAATACGATTTCCACCCCACCTTGAACAGAACTTCTGCCATCTCTCAAACCACCCATTATAAACTCCAAACAAGCATTGAAAGCTTCTCAGGGGGTCCATTGGAGTTGATTGCAAGCAGGAAACCAGCCAGAAAGTACCAGAAACCAAAGCTTCAGTTCAGGTAGCCATCTCAAACTTTTTTTCCAGAAACATGTTTTTAAGTTTCTAAATGATTCTCCATGCTCCACTGGTCATGCTGATATGTTTTGTTTCGAAAATGATTGAGTATTGAGTGTGTATGTTGCTTCTGAAACTTTTCTGACCTAAATGCATTTTGCTTCGATTCATGGATTTGATGATGGATAAATGAATTTTGATGGCTGATTCTTGTTGGGGTTGGGGAGAGGATCATTTCTGGAGAGTTTTAGGGTCTGGGGATGCGTATTAAGGGAGATAGCTTGAGTGTCTGGCCGGAGAAGACGACCGGAACAGTGTTCCGGTCGCCTGAAAGTCATTAGGGTTTGATTAATTAGGGTTAATCATAATTATGTGAATTTGAATCTCAGCCCTTGGATGTGGCGCCAAGTCAATTTGCGCGCGTGTAGGTTTAAATGTTGGCCCTTGATCTTGCATACTTTCTCATTTTCAGATTTAATTCATTTTATTTTGCATTTTATTTCATTTGTTTTCTCCATTTAATTTAAAATAGCAAAACACTTTTAAAAATTCTGAAAATTTTTATACAAACTTTTATTAATTTTCAGAAACCAAAAACATTTTCATTTTTATTTTTTGCATTAAAAAATATTTTTAAATCATTTAAAAGTTTATTTTTAATTAATTAATGAGAATTAATTAATTAAAAATACTTTTAGGTATTTAAAAATCACCAAAAAATTCATGAAACCTTTAAAATCATTTAGAAACATTGTCCAACCCTCAAAACAAATTTCTTTTTTGATCTTGATGCATTTTGACAATTTTCCATGGAATTAATTCAATTTCAAAGCATTATTTTGATCCAATGTTCAAAAATTCATTTCTGCCTAGTCTTTGAGAGTTGGACTTTGATTCTTTTTGCATTATGTCTTGCATATCATGTAGTTTATAGGATTAAATTGACATGAATTGATCTTGCATTTCCCATTTGTTTGACATTTTTCTTGTCAAGGTACCCTAAAACCCTAGAAATCTTAAGAAATTCATAACTTTCACTAGGTTAAGAATTGGATCCCCTCCTTTGGGCAGTGAGTTTGTATAGGTTTAGGGTTCCCTTGAATGCATTTTCAATTTTTTATCATGATGTTTGCTTCTGGTTTTGATTTTTGTTTGGTGCATTGATCATAAACCCTAATTTGGGCTTCCTTTTGCATTCATCTTGCATTTGCTTGCATACCATGACTTGCCATGGCATTTTGTGCATACATTTGATTCATTGGACATCTTAAGACATATTAGAAGCATGTTTGATCATTGCATCTTTCATTTGCCATGTTGTATGTCATTTGCATTTCATAACTTTTCATGTATGTTCATGGTTCTAAGCATGCTCCATTTGCATCCATATGTTCATATGATCATCCCCAAACCTTGATTCATGTTTGCATCATCTCATAACATCATTATCATCACACATATGCTTCTGGTTTTGGTTTGCATCATGCCATTTCATCTCATTTTGCATTGCATTGCATTCCTTTCACTAACTTTTCAGCTGGTAAGTCATTTTGAGAAGTGAATTTGCCTTCACTTCTCACAACTTCTTTTCATCTCTTTTATGCATCCTTGCTGCATTTTGTTTTGTGTTTGAGATTGAGCCTGCTCTTTCTTCTTCATCTTACTTTCTTCCTTCAAGTGACTTGTCTTCTTAAATGAAGCAAGTTGCTTTGCTTCCTTTGCTCCTTTCATTTGCTTCCTGGTGGTTCCTCTGAAGTTTTCTCTTGCAAACCTCACAAACCTTAGGAACAACCAAGCATGACAATGATTAGGGTTTTGATTAGTCCCCCACTTAGTTTTTTACCTTTGTGTCTCATTGAGTCTTCTCCTCTCACCTCATAATCAGGGACTAAAACCCTAAAGGCTTTAAGGCTTTGTGATTAAGCTTATGCCTGCATCCTTCTATTAGGATGGAGTGTATAACTTTAATCCTAAGTGTTAAACCCTTAATGTGTTTAACTCCTCTAATCAATCCATCTAATAACCATCAAGACATCAAGCTTGTAACTTGGGCCTTGCATTAGGGTTCTAATTCTTCCTTAATTGGTTAAGAAGGACTAACCCTAGTGTTAATGGACAAGTCCCCCTCAAGTTGTCTTACAAACCATAAAAATCACTTCTTAATATTACCATTAACTAAAATCCATTTAATAAAGGCTTTGTTTTGTCATGAGGTTAATCCCTAATCATGGATTAAGTTGAGGAGTCTTTCTCAGCTTAAACATTCTCATCTATTATCCTTCTATTAGGATGGTGTAATGAGTCTGTTTAATCCTCGATTATGGCTTAACCGCATTACTTAACACTAAACAAAAACAACAAAAACATCTAAATGATCACAAGTAGGTTAATGATCTTAATCCTACATCAAAGGTGATTAAGTGTGAGAAGCTGACTTCACACTTAAGGTGTTCTCATTACCCCTAATCAGAGGGAAGATGTGATGAGTTTACTAACCCATTGGTTTAGGCTTAAGCTCATTAACTTATGACAAACTTCAAAAAGCAATAAAAGACTGAAAACTCTAAAACAAACAATAATCGTCCCCTCCGGGATTCTTTTCTCATCTCATTCACTCATAAACGAGAACTTGCTTCTTCCGTCTAATGCAAGACAGTTTGCATCTGTGCCAGACAGATCATACACTTGAGCATAGACAAGTAAGCAATTCACCAGTCAATTCACCTTTCAGTCTCTTTGGGTCGAACTACGGTGTTCTGACTTCCTCATTGCACGAGAGGATACGTAGGCATAACTTAACGGTTATCGAACAAAAGTCTCTGTATATTCCCCCTCCTTCCAGCATTATTCTTTAAGCCTCATAGTCTTGAGCTTCATATTCTTTTCTTACACTGACACTCTTTACTTCACTTCACACTTTCTTCTTTTACACTGATACTTGCATTCTTTCCAGCTTTTATACACAAATAACACTGACACTACCCCTTTAAAACACAAATCTTTTAAGCGTGGATCCCGTCGAGTACGACGGACAATCTGGGCGCTAATACCTTCCCAGGTTGTAACCAACCCCCTTTCTCAGTCTCCCTGGTTCGCAACCGTCTTATCTATCTTTTCTAGGTCTATGCAGCATTGCCTTTCCTCCGGGATAAAAATGCCTAGCTGGCGACTCTTTTCATTCCCTGTGAGTTCACTCCTGTGTGTTCTCGCATCTCTTTTCGCCGACCGTTCGCGTCTGTACCATATTTGACCCGGCTTCATTTAGTGGGGAGCGACAACTTGGCGACTCTGCTGGGGAACCTTATACTGTAGTCAGGGCTTCTGGTTCTTTTCGTGGGTTCCTCCTAGCGCTTGTTTGATTGGTGTTTACTGGGGTGTTATGTGCTATTTGTGTTTGTATATTTATTTTGTTTATTGCTTTATGTGCAGTTGTTTTATTGCTTTCTTTACAGCTTTATATATACATCATACTGTCATACTGTGTTTGGCTGGATCTGGTTTTGCTTTGGTGGGTGGGTGTTCTATTGAGAGTTGAGGTCCTATACCTGGGACCTGAGTGACACCTAGGCTAGAGTGGTTCATGTTCTTTCCCATTCCATTTCGGTCTGGTGCGGGAATATGAAACACGGTTCAGATATGGGTTTCTTCTTGAGAACTCTGTGCTACAGATTTCCTGTAGTGCTAGGGCTATCTGGGAAGCCTGCTAAGTCTGGATGACCTTTAGTATTGACCTTCAGAAACTGAGGTGAATTAGAGGAGGGTCTTTTATGGTTATTGTAAACACTGTACCTCCGGGTTAGAAGTGTTTACACTTCTCATAACTGATCCAAGTCTGAGGATCCTTGTTTTAGAACACACCTGTGAGGGGGTTGGGTTGTTTACAGGTTTGCAGGTACCCTTGACCTCAGCATACCCTGTTACATTGTTTTGATTAAGAGTACTCCATTTTGGGACAGTTCTTGTGATTTTAACCCTGGACATGTGACTCTTTATTTGAGTCCCCCACCTTGGTTACTGGACTTATGAACCTCCATCTGGATTTCTTGAACATACATGGACCTATATCAAGACAGTTAATCAGATCCAGCTTGATCACAAACCCTTGCATATCATTTGCATACATCATCATTGCATCATTTTAACATTTGCTTATTTGTTTTTCAGGGTATCCACATCACATATTTTGGCTTGGTTTTGACCCCTTCATCTGCATAGACCTATCTGCTTCCGCTATCCTCATCAACTACCTGCTTCAGCTACTGTTATCACCAGCATCTGCCTGTCAGTGGCCCATATTCAGTGTTATTCTCCATCATCAGCATCTGTCTCAGCTCTTCTTCAGCAACATGGCACCCAAGAAGAGCAATATCTCCTACCATTTCTTTGAGCTTGAGTTAGCTGGCATCAGGAAAATCCAGGCCCTGATTACTCCGGACCATATACCACTATTCAGAGAACATTATGGAGGCATCCTTGATGTGGTTATGGATTTGGACCCTTCCCAGAGGAGCTTGATTCATACTTGCCTGCAGTTCTATGACCCCCCTCTGAGGTGTTTCACCTTTCAGGATTTTCAGTTGGGGCCTTTATTAGAGGAATATTCATCATTGGTTGGTGTACCTGTCAGGAGTGGAGTCCCCTTCAACCCTGAGATGGCTTTTCCTAGTAATGAAGAGTTGGCAAGAGCATTGTGTTTGGAACCCTCTCTGATTGGACAAAACATGACTACAAAGGCTGGAATCTCAGGTCTACATTTGGATTTCTTGACTTCTCAGGCCATCCTGAAGGCCTCCTCAGGAGAATGGAAGGCAGTCTGTGCATTATTGGCCCTTAGCATATATGGGGTCATATTATTTGCAGATGAGCCTAAGTTTATTAGCAAGAATGCAATCCATCTTTTCATCCTGAGGAACCCAGTGCCCACCTTACTGGGAGATTTCTACTACTCTGTTCACCAAAGGAATGAAAAGCAGAGAGGAAGGTTGGTGAGATGCTGTGCTCCCTTGTTCCATACCTGGCTGCTCAAACACTTGCCCAAGACTGATGCATTCTTGAATCCTCACCAGCCAAAGAATTGGGCTAGAAGACTCATTGCTTTGACCTCAGCTGACATCAGGTGGTGCACTCAGAGCACCAAGGGCAGGGACATCATTACTAGTTGTGGACAGTTCCCCAATGTACCCCTGATAGGAGTGAAGGGTTGCATCAACTACAACCCTCTGTTATTCAAAAGACAATTGGGCTATGCATTGGTCCACCCTCCTAGAACACAAGACTTGGCTGAAACCCTTTATTGTGAGGTTAAGCCTAATCTGGCCATTGTCAGGCAAGCATCCTGGGCTTGGGACAATGTCCAGACCAAAGGGATAACCATTCTGGGAAGATGCAACAATGTGGCCTCAGCTCAGTACTATGAGTGGTCTCATGTCAGGGCTCAAATTTCTGGGATGCCCTTCACCATTGAGGATACACCTGGGCCATCCACAGCACCACCTCCAGCTACTGTCAGTTTAGAGGAATTTGAGAAATTGAAAGAGAGGAATGAGAATCTGACTCGGGCTCTACAGAAGACCCTCTGGGAGAGGAGTGATGGTCGGCTGGACATTGAAAGGTTAGAAAAGCTAAAGGTGGAGCATCTAGCCAGGATTGAGAATTCAGAGGATTACATCAAGAAGTCAAGGGCTGGAGAACAGATTCTGAAGAATGCCTGTAAGGAGGCTCAGTTTCAGAAGGCCAGGACTGATTTGTATCTGAAAGAGAGTCAAGCTAGGTGGGTCAGGATCACCGAAGCTCGTACTCAGGAAGATAAGAGGACTCAGGACAAGATTGAGCAGTTGGAGGCTAGTGCAAAGGAGCAACAGGAAGCCCTGCTAGCAGCCCAGAGGGAGATCTCAGAGCTGAAGATTAGAGCTGGTGTGAAGAGGTCAAAAGACCAGGGCAGACACAAGAAGCTAACTGCTGCTATCACCACCAGGAATCTCCTTATCAGGAACCTTACAGAGCGTCCGACTGATCCTGTGACTGAAGCACTTCTAAAGGAAGTTCAGGAGGATGTGTTTGGTCTTGGTGTCTGACTTTTGCTTGTTGTTGCTTTCATTTCATTGTACTTTTCCTTTTTATGTTGTATTTTGACCCCTCAGAGGGCATGAATTGTAAAAAACAAACTATGTATCATTTACTTTTTTGTAATATATGTGTTGGTTTGTTTTATCTGAGTTCTTTCAAAGCAACATCAAAAGCATCTTCCTCAGGGGTCTGGAAAGGTCAACCAAGTGCCAAACCGGATACCTTGGAAACAAATAAGCATACTGCATTGCATACTAACCTTTTTGTTTTGTTTTGTAGGTTTTTGTTTTGTTTGTTACTAACTCTGTTGTGGTTCAGGAACTATTGCTCGACGTCGGGTGTTCCCACTCCACCGTCCACACAGATATCCTACCCGCAACAACCTTCCGGGTATACAGATGGACCAGGTACAACAGGACCTTACAGAGGTCAGGACTCAAATGGCCAACGAGAGGTCGGAAATGAGGAATCAGATGACTCAGTTTATGGAGGTGATGAACGGATTGGCTCAGAGCCAAGAGAGATTAAGAGCCTTGGTAGAGAGGCAGACTCAGGAAGACCCCCATCTAGGGACTGGTGGAACAAGCAACAATGAGAGGGTTCAGCCTCATATCAACCCACCAGTATTTGGGCCCCACCTTCATCCAGAGATCAACATCCCTGCTAATGTACATGGGAATGCTACTACAGGCAGAGTACTCCAAGAAGACCCCCAGGAAGATCAGTTCACAGTGATGGGAGCCGGGGATGAGGCCTATGACAGAAGGCTAGATGAAATTGCTGAAAAATTAAGGTCCCTGGAGTCTCAAAACTCCTTGGGTTTTGATGTCATGGACATGGGCTTAGTGGACGGGGTCAGGATTCCCCACAAGTTTAAACCTCCGTGCTTTGAGAAGTACAACGGAACCTCCTGTCCACGGACCCACTTGCAATCCTTCCTGGGGAGGCTGAAGGCATACACCATGGATGAAAAGCTATGGATGTTTTATTTCGAAGATAGCTTAACAGGAGCTTCAAGGGAATGGTACTCTCATTTGACCAGAGCAACCATCAGATGTTGGAAGGACCTTGCTGAGGCCTTCATTAGACAATACCAGTATAACTTGGATATCGCTCCCAACAGGACCCTCCTGATGGGAATGTCGCAATCATCCAGAGAAAGCTTCCGGGAGTACGCCCAGAGGTGGAGACAGCTTGCTGCTGCTGTCCAGCCACCCATGTCGGATAGGGAGATGGCCGACATGTTTATGAACACCCTTCAAGGAACATACATTGACAGGCTTGCTGCCTTTTCTTCTACCAGCTTTGCGGATGTAGTTATAGCTGGAGAAAGAATTGAGAGCCTATTAAAGATGGGCAAAATTTCTGACAACGGTGCAAGTTCGTCCAGCAACCCAAGAAAGCCTTTTATGGGCCCAAGAAGAACTGGTGAGACTAATGCTATCCATACCATCAGGGGAAGACCCCAATATGTTCATAGGTCTGTGGCAGCTGTCACCATTCCCGCTCCAATTCATCCACAACCGGCATACCAACCGCAGCAACAATCCCACTACCAGCAACAAGCTCAATATCCACCTCAGAGAAATTATAACAACAACACCAGCAACAACAATCAGCAAAGACCGTTTCAGCAGAGACCATCTCAGGCCAATAGGGTGATTGATCCAATCCCTATGCCTTATGCCACATTATTGCCGCAACTCCTGAAACTCAACCTGGTTGAGCTAAGGACATTGGCACCTCCAGATCCTGCCAGTCTGCCCAGAAATTATGACGCCAGCGCCAGATGTGCTTTTCACTCAAATGCACCTGGCCACAGTACAGAGAAGTGTAGAGCTTTGCACATGAAAGTACAGGATCTAGTGGATTCCAAAGCTCTAAACTTTGCACCTCCACCAAATGTCAGTAAAAATCCTATGCCCAACCACGGTGGACCCAGAATCAATGCTATTGAGGAAGATAAGCCGTCTTACTTGATAACCAGTGTGGGGTGTAACACGGTGGGAGAACTGACTTTAAGTAATGTTGCGGATAGCAAGAGTCGCCACCGACTTTTATTTTATCCAAAAGGAAAGGTTATAAAAGAACAGGAAAGACCTTAAGAGATATTTTTGGGTCCGGGGGGTAGGTTATGTAAAGGGAAGGTGTTAGCACCCTTTACATCCATGGTTATCCATGGGCTCTTAGTTACTTAGCTCACTTTAAATTGTTTTTAAAAGTGTAGTGTGTGAATAGAAAAATTTCCAGAATAGTTAATAAATAATCCATGTAAGGATGTGTTAAAAACTTGTTTGAAAATTTGTTTGAAATTTGTTTAAATGTGAAAAAAGTTTTGAAGTGAGCAAGTACCTAGGAGTAACCTACCCTAATGTTTAAGGTCTTTCTTATTCTTTATCCTTTCCCTGGTAAGACTATCCCTACTATTAAGGAGTAGGTAGTCATTACCTTGGATGTTAAGGGACATATGAGGGACATTCTGATTTTGAAGGCCATTGTGGGGTGTAATAAGCATAAAGAAGGGACTATCATCATTTATTTCGAAGGGACTCGATCCGTGAGGCAACCATAAGGGACTTTGATGATTTTTTTTTTTGAGGGACTTGCTTTATACACCCCACTTAACCATTATTCGTAGGCAACGAGAGGGATATCCTTAGAAAGTGAGACGGCGATTAAAATCGACTTACGTGTGTGAAATGTTTAAATTAATTATCTTTGATTAAAAAGTGATCTAGGATTAATTTTAATATTACATACATGTTATTTACACTCCCTAATTACTAACCATAATAATAATAATTAAAATAATTACAACCGGGAACAATTACAAAATTATAATAGAAATAATAAGCGAAATAATTAAATAAAAATAAACCAAATATAAATAAGCAATAAAAGATAAAGGGGTTAGTAAATAAAATTAGCAATAATAATAGTAAACATAATTAAATTATAAATGGGTTAGTAATTAGAAATAATAAATAAGGTTAGAAACATAAAAATAGAATATAAATAATAACATGGTTAGCAATAAAAATTAATTAAAAGATTAATAAAATAAGTAAAATTAGTAACAATATAGTGATATAAGAAGAAATCATCATACACAATTAAATAATTTTTTAATTCATATAATATCTAAATTATTATAATTATTAAATTTAATTATTATAAACATATATTTGCATTTATATACATATTATAAGAAAAAAGATAAATTTTAAATATCATGTTAAAATTTAATTCTATTAATCATTATATTTACAAATTATTATCCTAAATTAAATTATTTCTAAACATTAAAAGAAAATTAATTTAAACTACAAATATAAAATTTTATGAAAAATTATAATTATATTAGGAATTAATAAAAAACAGAATTAAATTTGATTTAGAAAAATATTTTAGGATTGGAAAATTAGGGTTTTATATATTTTTTTTTTTGGGGTTTGAGAACTTAGGGTTTATATATATACAAAATTTTTTTTAACTAACTATATGAAATTATCCTAGACTAATAACATTTAAATTGAGAAAACAAGAATTTAAGAGTTTTTTAGAAAAAAATAATACTAGAAGTTAGCATACTTAATATAAACCTATGTTACAACTTAGAAAATAAAATACTATGATTTGAATTTATTTTAATATAAAATATTAACTAATTAGAAAATAAAATAGAAAAAAGAATGAGAAAAGTAAAAACCTGGTGGGGCTGGGGTTTGAACCCAGCACCCTATGATTGCCAGCAACAAGCTCTACCACTGGGCCAACATCCTGCGCGTGCCATCATAGAGAGAGAGAATGGCTTTGTTCTTTGTTGTAAAAATCAAAAAAAAAAATCATGAAAACAAAAGGCCTGGGGTGTGAATCGAACCCAGGACCTTCTAATTACAAGCGTGCGCACGTATCCACCTGGCTGGGAGAGCCTAACTGGTAGCTTGTTAACTATGATTCATAATATATTGAGTCTTCTATAATCCTGAAAAATAAACAAAAAATAATGGCCCCAGCATGATTCGAACCATGGACCTTTCATCAAATACACACGCACTCTTCCACTGGGCCAACTACACAGCTGTGATAACAAACAGAAACATAAAATAATATTTTAAATCAGAAATTTGAATACGAATTTTCGCGCCACACAGTCTTCATCTTCAACCTTGAAACCTTTGAATTTAGCTGCGATTTTTGATACAAGTTTACCTGCGAAATACAAACCCTAGCAAATCCTACGAAAATCAACATCCAATCAAACAGTGAAATTTTACAAAATTGAAAACGCAAATATGATCCAGAGGTCCATTCGAATTCAGCCATGGTCTTAAAATTCATTTATATTCACTGGATCCTAAAACCCTAATATGAAGGTCATGAACCCTAAAATGGTGTTATGAGTTTCGGCCATGCTTTCTTCAATCAACCTGCCCAGAATTCATCACAAACCTTCATAGAACACAAATCATCAAACAAAACTTAACAATAATGCATAAATGTTCAAGAACGAAAAGTCATAAAAATGAGAAAAAGTTTGAATCGGATTTGTCCATATGTGATGTTATGAGGCAATGTTATGCTTTGGTTATGTTCCATGATGATCAAAGAAGCCAACCACGTTCTCAAAATACCTTGTAGTGTCTTGAATTTTGAAAACCGAATGTCACTTTTTGGAAGAATTTTTGAGTAATAAACTTACACTTTGGCTGCTCAATTTCGTGGATGAATGATAGGTTTATGATCAGCATATATAGGTGAGTCAATTAGGTTAAAAAAATTGATTGATTATGTAGAAGTTTTGATATTTTGAGATTGAGAAAGATCATGCCATGAAAGTCCAATATTTTTATACCAAAGCTTTCTATTTTGAGCCAATTCATATAACTCTTGTATCAATTTGCTCTATATTGACTTTATGACTTTCTAGAATCAACAAACCAATCAAATCTTCAAATTTAATATTTTATTTAAATTTAAAATGATTTTAAGAATAAAAAATCATAATAAATTAATTAAATAAAATAAAAATTATGAAAATATTATGGGAATTTCGTGCAAGCCATTATGAAGTGGATTGGGTCACAATTTGGGCAGCCCATTTGAAAAGAAATGATTTTGAACCTCCCTTTTCAACATAAACCATCACAAAATTTCTTAACTTTGCAAAGGCACATCTCCCTCAATTTTAAAGGTATGAGGGTGTTCTTGGACTTTTTGGAAAGCTTGAAGAGTCCTCTAAACAACCCCATTGGTTTCAGGTCCATATCATTTACCAATCTCAAGTTATGCCCTTTTGAAGTTGTTGACTTTTTGTTGACTTTTGAAATGACCTATAATGTCTTAGATCATATCTTTCAAATGAAGCATTTTTGGGCTTAACCTTCAACATCAAAGTTGTAGAGAATTCAATTTCCTTCAAAATGAGCTTTGGATGGAGACTTGGTGATGAAGTATGTGAAAGTTATGCCTGGTCAAAGTTCAGTTGACTTTTACTGAGGAAACCCTAATTTAGAAACTCCTGATTATTGATGATCTGGAATCTCCTTGATGAATCATGATCAACCCTTGATCAAATGATGAATTTTACTTCATATACTTGATGTTGGCAAAAAATCATGAAGTTTGACTTTGGTTTGACCACAGTTGACCTCAGTTTGACTTTTTAACTGCATTGACTGATTTTGACTTATCTGATCATCTGACTGAGCAAACTTTTGAGAAAAGTCTTGAGACTTGACATGGGGGTTCTTATACACATATAAGATTTTATTAAGCTCTCTTGAGGAATTGGAAGTCCATTTAGCCTGATTAAAGTCAAAACCCTAGTTATGGATGCACTGCTTAGGAGGTGCATTGTCTGAGGGAATTGTCAACTCTTCTGACCAATTGTGAACTTTGTGAACCTTGTGAACCATCATAAAATGTCTTGTGAACCTCATGGGAGGTATTGTGAAGCTTGTGAACCTTGTGAACCTCATAAAGTGACTTTGTAGACCTCATGAACCTCAGGAAAGCTTTATAATCATTGTGGATCTTGTGAACCTTGTGAACCTTCAAGAAGTAACTTGTAAACTTCATGAACCTCATGAAAGGTATTGAAAGCATTGGGAAGCTTGTGAACCTTGTGAACCTTCAAGAAGTGACTTGTAGACTTCATGAACCTCATGAAAGGTTATATAAATGTTGAGAAACTTGTGAACCTTGTGAACCTTCTTAGCACACAAAGTCTTGTATTGTGAGGGCAAATTTTGGGGTGCAACAGCTGCCCCTGTTCAATTTTCTGAAACCTGAGGGGTTAGATTGGTATATTTGCCAGTCGTGACCTGGAAGGTTGAAGGGGATTGAACACAAAAGCCCAAAAATTTGCACTCACCGGTGCATAAAGTGATACAGATGGCTAGTTGAATATGATTGAGTGGGCTTAAAGATGCCACTTGGAGAAAAGTTCTTCAGTAATATAATGATAGCTGTCAGGAGTCTGGAGTAATACTGATGTAACAGCATGTCTTCATGAGGATAGAGCAATCAATAATGATAACCCTAAAGCAGTCTTGAAGTAGTAAATCTGACCTCAGGAGGATAGAGCAATCAATAGCTCTAAAGCAGTCTTGAAGTAGTAATTTCAGGAGGATAGAGCAATGGATAGCTCTAAAGCAGTCTTGAAGTAGTGATTTCAGGAGGATAGAGCAATGGATAGCTCTAAAGCAGTCTTGAAATAATAATGTGATAGGTCTTCAGGAGGATAGAGCAATCAATAATGATAACCCTAAAGCAGTCTTGAAGTAATAAATCTGACCTCAGGAGGATAGAGCAATCAATAGCTCTAAAGCAGTCTTGAAGTAGTGATTTCAGGAGGATAGAGCAATGGATAGCTCTAAAGCAGTCTTGAAATAATAATGTGATAGGTCTTCAGGAGGATAGAGCAATCAATAATGATAACCCTAAAGCAGTCTTGAAGTAATAAATCTGACCTCAGGAGGATAGAGCAATCAATAGCTCTAAAGCAGTCTTGAAGTAGTAATTTCAGGAGGATAGAGCAATGGATAGCTCTAAAGCAGTCTTGAAATAATAAGATGGCTTCAGGAGGATAGAGCAATCAATAGCTCTAAAGCAGTCTTGAAGTTATGAGAATTTATCAGGAGGATAAAGTAACCCTGAGGTGACAATAAAGCAGTCCCAAAGTAATAAGAAGCTTATCAGGAGGATAAAGTAACCCTGAGGTTACAATAAAGCAGTCCCAAGGATCATTTGTTTGTTGTATAATTAACCTGAAACAAGGTAGCTTTCTGTATGATAATATTAGTTTATGCTTTTATGTATGCATGTATGATATGATGCACTTAGGTAATGTACTATATGGCTATGGATATGTATGCTATGGTATGGTGTAAATGATGTATGTATGATATGATACTGCCGGAAGCGTCTGGATATCTTCGCATAACGACTGCTGGCCAGGGAAAATAAATCCCGATTCGTTGCTGAAGAATATATAACCCTCCGTCTGCTGGGGATAACAGGGTATAAATAACCTCCCGTATGCTGGGGATGGTAAGGTATATATAACCTTCGTCTTCGTTTGGTAGTAGGATAAGTATAACATCCCGTCTTCGTTCGTCGTACCCTTATTGGAAAGTAATTTCCCGTATATCCGTATGAGGATAAAAGAGATGGATATAAATTCCAGGGGAGATGAGACTTTATGAAGATGGATTAGTCCTACTGAGGGTTTTGTAACTGTTTTGTAAAGGTGAACCGGCGAAGCTTCGTTGAAATCCTTCCCTCGTTCGTCCTTAGTAAATACTATTACCGCATTTTCATGCATTTCTGGTAAACATTAATCATATTAAGAGCATACATGCATTTCTGGTAAACATTAATCATATTCAAAAGCATACATACATTCAAACACAACCAATGGACGTTTCGCTTATGTAAATAGGGTAAAAGTAAATCTGGATTCAAAAGATGGAATTTATTTATATCAAAAAGTGACCCATACATGGGTAAGTTTGTACAAGGAGACATAAACCCTAGTAAGAGGATTTTGTCGTAAAGTTTTTACAAAACAAGGAAAATCAGCTATGTGGGAAATAATCCTATTGAGTTTCAATTCTACTATTGCCACTCAAGTATCTCATCTTCTTGCTGTTGAGACGGAAACGATTGGATTGAGCTTTATCTGTTCGAGCTTGAATAAGTAATACAATTGGTTGCAGTTTCATGAGTGATCCAAACGAGACATAGTCATACGCTTTAATCCCTAACTTTTGCCTGGATTGCCCTTTCAGGTTTTCAATCCACCGGGATACCCTTTTTTGCCCAAGCCGCCTTTTCAGGTTTTCGACTTGCCGGGTGTACATCTTTTTATATATATCCCTAATTTTTGCCCAAACCCTTTTGGTTTGCCGGGATGCCCTTATTTTTGCCTAGGCCTGTCAACCTAGCGGGTCTCTTTTTATGCGTAGTATTTTTTAACTATGTCTGCGTTTACAGGCTGTGGGAAGTCCTCCCCATCCATTGTAGTCAGTATCATGGCACCTCCTGAGAATACTGTCTTGACTACAAATGGTCCTTCATATGTCGGAGTCCACTTGCCCCTAGGATCACCCTGTGGTAATATGATACGCTTGATTACCAAGTCACCAGCCTGATATACCTTCGGCTTAACCTTCTTGTTAAAAGCTTTGATCATACGTTTTTGGTACATCTGGCCATGACAAACTGCTGCTAACCTCTTCTCATCAATCAAATTTATCTGGTCTAGTCGAGTCTGAATCCACTCATCTTCATCCAAGCCTGCATCCTTCATAATTCTCAAGGAGGGGATCTGAACTTCAATGGGCAGAACTGCTTCCATACCATAGACTAATGAGAATGGGGTTGCCCCTGTTGAAGTACGTATTGTGGTACGATAACCATGAAGAGCAAATGGTAACATCTCATGCCAATCCTTGTAGGTAACAGTCATCTTTTGTACAATCTTCTTAATGTTCTTATTAGCAGCCTCAACTGCCCCATTCATCTTTGGACGATACGGAGAAGAGTTGTGATGCTTAATCTTGAACTGCGTGCAGAGATCAGTAATCATAGTGTTGTTCAGATTAGAGCCATTGTCAGTAATAATCCTCTCAGGGATGCCATACCTACATATGATATTATTCTTAATGAACCGAGCCACAACATTCTTAGTCACAGATGCATATGAAGCTGCCTCTACCCACTTCGTAAAATAATCAATAGCCACCAGGATGAAACGATGCCCATTGGAAGCAGTAGGCTTAATCTCACCAATCATATCAATGCCCCACATGGCAAAGGGCCAAGGAGCAGTCAACACATTCAATGGTGATGGAGGTACATGAACTTTATCAGCATAGATTTGACATTTGTGACAAGTTCTGGAGTGTTGATAACAATCAGCTTCCATGGTAGACCAATAGTAACCTGCTCTCAAAATCTTCTTTGCCATAGTATGACCACTAGAATGAGTGCCAAAGGTCCCATCATGCATCTCTTCCATAATCTCAGTTGCTTCCTTCTTATCCACACAACGAAGCATAGTTGAATCATGACTGCGCTTGTACAGAATCCCATTACTCAAAAAGAACTTAGCAGAAAACCTTCTCAGGAACTTCCTATCTTTGACGGATGCCCCTTCAGGGAATTCCTGAGCTTCAAGATATCTTTTTACCTCATAGAACCAAGGCTTCTCCTCTGCCCCTTCTGTGTCAATCTCATTGCAGTATGCAGGCTTCTCAAATCTATCAATGGTAATCTTAGGAGCTTCATCATCCCAGCTGATCTCAAACATAGATGCCATGGTGGCCAACGCATCTGCCAACTGATTCTCTCTTCGTGGAATATGTCCAAAGGTAATCTCTTTGAAATGTGGGATCAAAGACAACACATGTTCTCTGTAAGGAATGAGATTATCATGCTTAGTATCCCAATCTCCTTTAATCTGACTCACTACCAGGGCTGAATCTCCATACACATCAAGGAATTGAATCTTCATATCAATAGCAACTTTAATACCCATGATACATGCCTCATACTCAGCTATGTTATTGGTACAATAGAAACAAAGTCTGGCAGTAATCGGGGTATGACAACCTTCAGGGGAACTAATCACAACACCAATACCATTACCATGTGCATTAGAGGCACCATCAAAAACCATAGTCCATCGGGATCCTTGTTCAGGTCCGTCATATTGTCCAGGTTCTTTGGTAATTATCATAATGTCTTCATCAGGGAACTCAAAACTCATTGACTGGTAATCATCTACTGCTTGATGAGCCAAATGATCAGCAACAACACTTCCCTTAATGGCCTTCTGAGTGGTATACTGTATATCATATTCTGTCAAGATCATTTGCCATCTTGCAATTCTTCCGGAGAGAGCAGGTTTCTCAAATATGTACTTGATTGGATCCATCTTCGAAATCAATAAGGTAGTATGGGTCAACATATACTGTCTTAGTCGGCGAGCAGCCCATGCCAAAGCGCAGCAAGTTTTCTCGAGCAGTGAGTATCTTGTTTCACAGTCGGTAAACTTTTTGCTAAGGTAGTATATTGCCTGCTCTTTTCGACCAGACTCGTCATGTTGCCCCAACACACACCCCATTGAGTTGTCTAGCACTGTTAAGTACATAATCAAGGGTCTTCCATCAACTGGTGGCATCAAAATTGGTGGCTCTAGCAGATATCTCTTAATTTCATCAAAAGCAGTCTGGCACTCATCATTCCATTCCATCACCTGATCTTTCTTCAACAATTTGAAGATTGGCTCACAGATGGTAGTTAACTGGGAAATAAATCTTGCAATGTAGTTCAATCGTCCCAAGAAACCTCTAACCTCCTTCTCGGTACGGGGAGCTGGCATTTCTCGTATAGCCTTCACTTTTGCAGGATCCACTTCAATACCTTTTCCACTGACAATGAAACCCAGGAGCTTTCCAGATCTAACCCCAAAAGTACACTTGTTTGGGTTCAATCTCAATTTGTATTTCTTCAACCTCTCAAACAACTTGTGCAGATGATCAAGATGTTGCTCTTCATTCTGAGACCTGGCTATCATATCATCTACATATACCTCTATCTCATGATGAATCATATCATGAAACAAAGCCACCATAGCACGCTGATATGTTGCCCCTGCATTCTTCAAACCAAATGGCATCACCTTATAGCAAAAGGTGCCCCACTGTGTCACAAATGTTGTCTTCTCCATATCTTCAGGTGCCATCTTGATTTGATTGTAACCAGAGAAACCATCCATAAAAGAGAATACCTTATGCTGAGCAGTGTTGTCTACCAGAATATCAATATGAGGAAGTGGAAAGTCATCTTTGGGGCTAGCCTTGTTCAAATCTCTGTAGTCCACACACATACGTACCTTACCATCTTTCTTTGGAACCGGTACCACATTTGCAACCCACTGAGGATAAGAAGTCACTGCTAAGAACCCTGCATTGAACTGTTTCATTACCTCTGCCTTGATTTTTTCTGACATTTCAGGACGCATCCGACGAACTTTCTGCTTCTTTGGACGACAATCTTCTTTTACTGGCAAACGGTGAACCACAATGTCTGTATTCAACCCTGGCATATCTTCATAAGACCAAGCAAAGATCTCCACATAGTCACGTAACATCTGAATCAACTTGCTCTTGACACTGTCCTCTAAATCAGCCCCTACCTTGACCTCTTTTCTGTTTTCTTCAGTTCCCAAATTCACAACTTCGACTGGCTCTTCATGTGGCTGTATAGCTTTCTCTTCTTGTTGTAACAACCTAGCAAGCTCTACAGGTATTTCACAATCGTCCTCATTTCCGTCTTCAGTTTGATAGATCGGATTCTCGAAATTGTAATTGGCAATAGTAGAACTGTTATCAACAGGATCCAGAGTGGATGAGGATCTGCATTTAGTGATGTGGGTGTGTGTAAGAACACATAGCTGATAAAGCAAAAATAAAAGAAAAGAAAGACAAGGAACACAATATTTACGAAAACGAAACGTCCACTGATTTTATTGAATGAAGTATGCAAATGAAATGACAGCCCGTAACAAGCACACCATTGTGCCCCGGGTAAGGCACATGGCTTGAAAGTTTTATTATTCAGAAATTACAAATTTAAAACATAACACAGTAATAGTATTTACTCCTGACTAAAGGAGATAGGGATAACATCTTCAGCTTTCCAATTATTGAGTCCAGCACCCACAGTAGGAAAAATCCATGCATCCAAGTTGTAGTCTTCATCTTGATCTCCCACAGCATTAATCACCCCTTGATTGGTGATACGAGCAGCACGAGCATGACGAACAGCCTTCTGGGACTCTGCAGTGAAACCCAAACCAAACTTGTCAGACTTGTATGGAATATCAGGAAGCTGACCCCAAATAGTACAACCACCTTCATCCACCACAGCTCTAGCATCATTGAGGGAGGCCATTGCCATTGTTGGAGATTTTCTGATGACCACAGGAACCTTCTTCGCAGCAGGAGGAGTCACACAATCATTACCAACCCAAGGAACCACCTCAAATGACTGACACGGAGTCTCAATGTATTCACCTTCCACTTCCAGATACTTGAAAGTGTTTACATGGCTGACAAAGTATTCTTCCTCTCCAAAGACAGTAACAACCTTTCCATTCACCGGATATCTCAACTTTTGGTGTAATGTAGAGGTCACAGCACCCGCCCCATGGATCCAGGGACGACCGAGCAGACAAGAGTATGAAGGTCGAATATCCATCACATAAAATGTAGCAGTAAACATCTGAGAGCCAACCTTGATTGGAAGATCAATTTCCCCATGCACCATTCTTCTAGAACCATCAAAAGCCTTTACCACAATATTACTGGGCTTTAACACAGTATCTTCAGGACTCAGCTTGTTAAGGACTTCCTTGGGCAACACATTCAGAGAGGAACCATTGTCTATCAGCACATGAGACAGGGTAGTGCCCCTGCATTCAATTGAAATATGCAAGGCCCTGTTATGATCCCTCTTGGCAGGGGTCAAGTCAGCATCAGAAAATCCTAACCCATTGTCATAGGTCAGGTGGGCAACACAGTTTTCAAATTGGTCCACAGAGATTGCACTGGGCACATGAGCAGACTTCAGAAACTTGATCAAGGACTTGGCATGAGCTTCAGAACACAGCAACAAGGACAGCATAGAAATCTTTGAGGGAGTATGCCCCAATTGATCAACAATGTCGTAATCACTCTTGCGAATGATTTTCAATACTTCTTCCATCTGCTTAGAGAGATCATCAGCAGCTGGCACATCAGTAGATACAGGCTCAATAACAGGACCTTTGCCCCGAGCATCAGTGGTGGTAGTAGCAGCAGGAGTAACTGCACTCTTAGAAGTAACTGGAGGAGAGAAGACTCTTCCACTACGAGTGATCTTGCTAGATCCAGCAATATTATCAATGTCAACAGGCATATCAGGTAAAGGCTCCTGCTTGACACCATGGATGTA
Source organism: Lathyrus aphaca (assembly GCA_963966055.1). Classification (NCBI taxonomy): domain Eukaryota; kingdom Viridiplantae; phylum Streptophyta; class Magnoliopsida; order Fabales; family Fabaceae; genus Lathyrus; species Lathyrus aphaca. The sequence continues at coordinate 63,875,007 of OZ014520.1, read as the reverse complement.
AACATCAGACCCATAGTGCCAAGGCACGGCTTTATCAGATGTATAGGGAATAGGACCAGGAGTGGTAATGATCAGAGGAGCCACTCTGGCTTCAGCAACAACTTTCACAGGACCTTCAGCAGTAATCTTGATTGGGCCCTGATGAGTGATTTTAACAGGTCTCCTTGAAGTAATTCTTACCGGTACTTTGTCAACCATATCAACCTCTTCAATCCTCCTACCTTGAGTCAGATGATCCACCATGCTTTCTACAGAAGATGGCCTCCTTTCAAATACAATGGTGTAATTATCCATGAGACGCTGAATTCCATCCTTCAACCTGAAGCACTTCTCTGGATTATACTCACAATAAACACAATCTTCACGACAACCTGGAAAGAACCCAGCTTGCACTAACTTCTTTCTGATGACAGACAATGGTGTGGTCAACTCCGCAACTGAATAGATATGAAGATCTTCATCAATGGCATTGACAGTCTTCTCGTGATTTGGCAGTGGTGCTGTAATCACATTTGGAGGATCAAACTCAATTTCTCCAGCATCAATCATATCTTGAATTTTGTTCTTCAAGACCCAGCAGTTATTAGTATCATGTCCTGGACAGTTTGAATGATATGCACATCGTGCATTGGGATTGTACTTGGGAGAGGTAACATTGGGATTCTGAGGAGCCTCCCTCAGGGTAATAAGTTCAGCCTTCAACAAGTGTTGCAATGCCTGAGCCATTGACATGTTGATCTTCGTGAACTGTCTTCTAGCCCTCTGTTGGTTGCCCTGAGGCTGCTCTGTTGTTGCAGGAGTTGGATTTGAAATGTGAACTACACTAACAGACTGATGCCTTCTGTTGCGATCAGGTTGACCATAAACAGCATTAGATTCTTTCTTCCCAGTGGGAGGCTTCTTTGCAGCACCTGATGAAGAAGTGCCCACTTGGATCTTACCATTCTTGATGCCATTCTCTACCCGCTCTCCTGTCATGATCAACTCAGTGAAGCCAGATGATGAGCTTCCAATGAGATGACTGTAAAACGGACCATTCAGTGTACACATGAACATATCAACCAATTCCCTATCAGTCAAAGGGGGTTGAACTCTTCCAGCTAAATCTCTCCATTTCTGAGCATACTCCTTAAAACTTTCTTTGGCACCCATAGACATGCTCTGAAGCTGCATGCGAGTGGGGGCTAAGTCAGCATTGTATTGGTACTGCTTGTAGAAAGCTTCAGCAAGATCATTCCAGTCTCTGATGTTGACACTCTCCAACTGATAATACCACTCCAACTGAGCTCCAGATAAGCTCTCTTGAAAAAAGTGGATCCACAACTTCTTGTCAGCAGTGTGGGGTTGGATCCTTCTGACATAAGACCTCAAATGCAGCTTGGGACAGGAGACCCCGTCATAAACAACAAAGGTAGGAACCTTGAAACCAATGGGTATCACAACCCCAGATATCAAACTCAAATCCTCAAAATCCAGCCCAGATGATTTCTGTAATTCCATAGCATCCATCCTATCCACCAGCATCTTGAATTTGTCTTCATTATGCTCATGGTAGTAGTTAGCCTCAGACTCAGAGTCCCCCACTATGTTGTGGAGACTGCCTCTCTCTTGCTCAGATTCTTCAGATTCATAGTCTTCAACCTGTTCCTTGGTCTTAACAGGACCTTTGAACCTTCTTCCCATGTTGAGCAACCCAGCAGACCTTCTAGTCTTCTTAGTCTTCTTGGCCAGCAGTGCCTTCAATTCATCCTGCCCCTTGGATAGGTTTAGGATCAGCTCTTGGAACTGTGCATTCTGTGCCTGAAGATCCTTAACTGATTGTTCAAGTGCCATTGCTGAAATAAACAGCGAGAAGATGAGAAACCTGTGCACAATTAAACCTGTGATGCAATGAAATGATATGGTAATGTATATGCAATGTTTTCAAGGACCGCAGGATTTAAATTTGCTTAAACAACCAAGAAAGTAACTTTTTATTAGTAATAACTTGTTTTGCCTTTTAGGCTTACAAAAATGGAAATGAAATAAGTACAAAAGATGGGGTTTTAAGTCTCCCATGGACGTTTCCTCTTTGTGTTGAGGTATGAATTGAGGTTTCGTTCCTCGTGAAGTTGCTTTGTTAGCTCTAGGATCCTTGCTTGGCTTGTTTTGTAATGAGCCTCGAAAGTATCCCTTTGCTCCTTCAGTTGAATCCATGATCTCTGCAAGTCTTCCATATCAGTAGGCATGTCTGGGTGAAGGATGGTATAAGCTGTGTCTCCTTCAGCAACAGGTTCCATGGTAACTGGTAGGATGGCAGGATATGGCATCATGAGTGTCTGAGCACGAGATCGTACCCATCTGAGATAAGCCTCCATAGGAATAGTGTACTTAGGCTCCAGTGTCTTGCTGTCAACCCTGTTTACTTTTCCCCAAGCTCGTATGAATCTCTGACGGTAACCCTGAAGATCGTTGTCGTAGTCAAACACAATGCCCTGGATTAACATGTCATGTGGACCATCACTCCGAGCGTAACCAAACTGTCGTAAAGCTAGTGAAGGGTTGTAGGTGATGCCTCCTCTTATGCCTAGAAGTGGCACATTAGGAAACTCCCCACAACGGTCAATGATAATGACATTCTCCATAGATCTGGAGCACCAATGAATATCTGAGTGAGAAAGTGACATGATCCTCTTGGACCATCTGAATCCTTGCTCATTCTTCATTACCGAGCGAGGAAGGTGAGAAATAAACCACCTAGAAAGTAAAGGTATGCAGCACATCAAAGTTCCTCTTGCCCTTGTAGTACGGGTATGAAGAGAATGAAGGATGTCTCCCTGCAATGTAGGCACTGGATTGTGACTCAGGAAAATGTTGATGGCATGAACGTCTATGAACTGATCTGGATTGGGGAACAATACTAAGCCATATATCAGCAAGGCTAAGATCTCCTCAAAAGCATCATAGCTCATGGCCTTCAAGAACATTTGAGCCTTATCCATTAGTACCTTGGCAAGAATACCCTTGATTCCACTTCTTGTCTCTAGAACAATGTCAGACTTCTTCAGATGTAGAGCTGCAGCAATAATCTCTGGTTTAAGCTCTTTCTCCAAGCCTGTGAAGGGTCTTTGATCAAGAACAGGTATACCCAGAAGTTTAGAGAACTCCTCTATGGTAGGAACTAGCTGGTAGTCGGGGAATGTGAAGCAATGGTGCTTAGGATCAAAGAACTGAAACAGGACACTCATCATGTCTTCATTGAACCCTGAAGTGACTAGATCCAATAGGTGACCATGTCTCTTGATGAACCGGGAGTGATCAGACACTTGAGAAACCAACTCTTTAAGCTTGGGAGGTATCCCCACAAAGTTGATCCTGATGGTGTTTCTACGAGCTGAAGCCATGACCTGCAACAAAGAACAAAGATAAATCCCTTGGTCCTTGAAATGGTTAGGGAAAATGGTATGCTTATGATGCATGATGATGTCATGATGTTATGCTCAATCACAAACATGTGGCACACACAAACAAGTCACACCATAGCCCTAGGTTTAAAGGCTTGCATGAGGTTTAAGGTAAGTACCCTCCCCTGAAGTTAGATGGTTCATCCTGTCCTACAAAAGTAACCGGGTTCTAAGGGATCTCAATATCATTGATCCTTTACAAGGGTGGTTGATCAGAAGGCAACTTACTTGCCAACCAAAACCCTCCAAGTTTAGAATCTCAATGAGCGTAGTATCGAGTGTCAACCAACTTCAGTCTGCACCAAAGCCGGTTGCCTCACTACTTTCTAAAGGCCAATATGAGTTAACTAGGGTTCTAAAAGTCAGTTAGTGCATTGACAACATATGGCAGCCTCAATATTATCCTCAACTTGACTTAAGGAATATAAGCACCAACCAAGAAGTCGCACTAACTATGGCCACCAGATCAACCGTGTCGATATACGTCGCACAGTTTCCTTGGTCTATTGCCATTTACCTAAGGTACACTAGATCCGGGTTAGGACCTTTCACACATAAGAGCACCCCAACAAGTAATATAAAACAAACAAGGCAAACAATTTAAAGTGATCTTATTTCCTAAGGGTACCCCTCTTAAATAGATCCCCAGCAGAGTCGCCAGTTCTGTAACACGGTGGGAGAACTGACTTTAAGTAATGTTGCGGATAGCAAGAGTCGCCACCGACTTTTATTTTATCCAAAAGGAAAGGTTATAAAAGAACAGGAAAGACCTTAAGAGATATTTTTGGGTCCGGGGGGTAGGTTATGTAAAGGGAAGGTGTTAGCACCCTTTACATCCATGGTTATCCATGGGCTCTTAGTTACTTAGCTCACTTTAAATTGTTTTTAAAAGTGTAGTGTGTGAATAGAAAAATTTTCAGAATAGTTAATAAATAATCCATGTAAGGATGTGTTAAAAACTTGTTTGAAAATTTGTTTGAAATTTGTTTAAATGTGAAAAAAGTTTTGAAGTGAGCAAGTACCTAGGAGTAACCTACCCTAATGTTTAAGGTCTTTCTTATTCTTTATCCTTTCCCTGGTAAGACTATCCCTACTATTAAGGAGTAGGTAGTCATTACCTTGGATGTTAAGGGACATATGAGGGACATTCTGATTTTGAAGGCCATTGTGGGGTGTAATAAGCATAAAGAAGGGACTATCATCATTTATTTCGAAGGGACTCGATCCGTGAGGCAACCATAAGGGACTTTGATGATTTTTTTTTTTGAGGGACTTGCTTTATACACCCCACTTAACCATTATTCGTAGGCAACGAGAGGGATATCCTTAGAAAGTGAGACGGCGATTAAAATCGACTTACGTGTGTGAAATGTTTAAATTAATTATCTTTGATTAAAAAGTGATCTAGGATTAATTTTAATATTACATACATGTTATTTACACTCCCTAATTACTAACCATAATAATAATAATTAAAATAATTACAACCGGGAACAATTACAAAATTATAATAGAAATAATAAGCGAAATAATTAAATAAAAATAAACCAAATATAAATAAGCAATAAAAGATAAAGGGGTTAGTAAATAAAATTAGCAATAATAATAGTAAACATAATTAAATTATAAATGGGTTAGTAATTAGAAATAATAAATAAGGTTAGAAACATAAAAATAGAATATAAATAATAACATGGTTAGCAATAAAAATTAATTAAAAGATTAATAAAATAAGTAAAATTAGTAACAATATAGTGATATAAGAAGAAATCATCATACACAATTAAATAATTTTTTAATTCATATAATATCTAAATTATTATAATTATTAAATTTAATTATTATAAACATATATTTGCATTTATATACATATTATAAGAAAAAAGATAAATTTTAAATATCATGTTAAAATTTAATTCTATTAATCATTATATTTACAAATTATTATCCTAAATTAAATTATTTCTAAACATTAAAAGAAAATTAATTTAAACTACAAATATAAAATTTTATGAAAAATTATAATTATATTAGGAATTAATAAAAAACAGAATTAAATTTGATTTAGAAAAATATTTTAGGATTGGAAAATTAGGGTTTTATATTTTTTTTTTTTTGGGGTTTGAGAACTTAGGGTTTATATATATACAAAATTTTTTTTAACTAACTATATGAAATTATCCTAGACTAATAACATTTAAATTGAGAAAACAAGAATTTAAGAGTTTTTTAGAAAAAAATAATACTAGAAGTTAGCATACTTAATATAAACCTATGTTACAACTTAGAAAATAAAATACTATGATTTGAATTTATTTTAATATAAAATATTAACTAATTAGAAAATAAAATAGAAAAAAGAATGAGAAAAGTAAAAACCTGGTGGGGCTGGGGTTTGAACCCAGCACCCTATGATTGCCAGCAACAAGCTCTACCACTGGGCCAACATCCTGCGCGTGCCATCATAGAGAGAGAGAATGGCTTTGTTCTTTGTTGTAAAAATCAAAAAAAAAAATCATGAAAACAAAAGGCCTGGGGTGTGAATCGAACCCAGGACCTTCTAATTACAAGCGTGCGCACGTATCCACCTGGCTGGGAGATCCTAACTGGTAGCTTGTTGACTATGATTCATAATATATTGAGTCTTCTATAATCCTGAAAAATAAACAAAAAATAATGGCCCCAGCATGATTCGAACCATGGACCTTTCATCAAATACACACGCACTCTTCCACTGGGCCAACTACACAGCTGTGATAACAAACAGAAACATAAAATAATATTTTAAATCAGAAATTTGAATACGAATTTTCGCGCCACACAGTCTTCATCTTCAACCTTGAAACCTTTGAATTTAGCTGCGATTTTTGATACAAGTTTACCTGCGAAATACAAACCCTAGCAAATCCTACGAAAATCAACATCCAATCAAACAGTGAAATTTTACAAAATTGAAAACGCAAATATGATCCAGAGGTCCATTCGAATTCAGCCATGGTCTTAAAATTCATTTATATTCACTGGATCCTAAAACCCTAATATGAAGGTCATGAACCCTAAAATGGTGTTATGAGTTTCGGCCATGCTTTCTTCAATCAACCTGCCCAGAATTCATCACAAACCTTCATAGAACACAAATCATCAAACAAAACTTAACAATAATGCATAAATGTTCAAGAACGAAAAGTCATAAAAATGAGAAAAAGTTTGAATCGGATTTGTCCATATGTGATGTTATGAGGCAATGTTATGCTTTGGTTATGTTCCATGATGATCAAAGAAGCCAACCACGTTCTCAAAATACCTTGTAGTGTCTTGAATTTTGAAAACCGAATGTCACTTTTTGGAAGAATTTTTGAGTAATAAACTTACACTTTGGCTGCTCAATTTCGTGGATGAATGATAGGTTTATGATCAGCATATATAGGTGAGTCAATTAGGTTAAAAAAATTGATTGATTATGTAGAAGTTTTGATATTTTGAGATTGAGAAAGATCATGCCATGAAAGTCCAATATTTTTATACCAAAGCTTTCTATTTTGAGCCAATTCATATAACTCTTGTATCAATTTGCTCTATATTGACTTTATGACTTTCTAGAATCAACAAACCAATCAAATCTTCAAATTTAATATTTTATTTAAATTTAAAATGATTTTAAGAATAAAAAATCATAATAAATTAATTAAATAAAATAAAAATTATGAAAATATTATGGGAATTTCGTGCAAGCCATTATGAAGTGGATTGGGTCACAATTTGGGCAGCCCATTTGAAAAGAAATGATTTTGAACCTCCCTTTTCAACATAAACCATCACAAAATTTCTTAACTTTGCAAAGGCACATCTCCCTCAATTTTAAAGGTATGAGGGTGTTCTTGGACTTTTTGGAAAGCTTGAAGAGTCCTCTAAACAACCCCATTGGTTTCAGGTCCATATCATTTACCAATCTCAAGTTATGCCCTTTTGAAGTTGTTGACTTTTTGTTGACTTTTGAAATGACCTATAATGTCTTAGATCATATCTTTCAAATGAAGCATTTTTGGGCTTAACCTTCAACATCAAAGTTGTAGAGAATTCAATTTCCTTCAAAATGAGCTTTGGATGGAGACTTGGTGATGAAGTATGTGAAAGTTATGCCTGGTCAAAGTTCAGTTGACTTTTACTGAGGAAACCCTAATTTAGAAACTCCTGATTATTGATGATCTGGAATCTCCTTGATGAATCATGATCAACCCTTGATCAAATGATGAATTTTACTTCATATACTTGATGTTGGCAAAAAATCATGAAGTTTGACTTTGGTTTGACCACAGTTGACCTCAGTTTGACTTTTTAACTGCATTGACTGATTTTGACTTATCTGATCATCTGACTGAGCAAACTTTTGAGAAAAGTCTTGAGACTTGACATGGGGGTTCTTATACACATATAAGATTTTATTAAGCTCTCTTGAGGAATTGGAAGTCCATTTAGCCTGATTAAAGTCAAAACCCTAGTTATGGATGCACTGCTTAGGAGGTGCATTGTCTGAGGGAATTGTCAACTCTTCTGACCAATTGTGAACTTTGTGAACCTTGTGAACCATCATAAAATGTCTTGTGAACCTCATGGGAGGTATTGTGAAGCTTGTGAACCTTGTGAACCTCATAAAGTGACTTTGTAGACCTCATGAACCTCAGGAAAGCTTTATAATCATTGTGGATCTTGTGAACCTTGTGAACCTTCAAGAAGTAACTTGTAAACTTCATGAACCTCATGAAAGGTATTGAAAGCATTGGGAAGCTTGTGAACCTTGTGAACCTTCAAGAAGTGACTTGTAGACTTCATGAACCTCATGAAAGGTTATATAAATGTTGAGAAACTTGTGAACCTTGTGAACCTTCTTAGCACACAAAGTCTTGTATTGTGAGGGCAAATTTTGGGGTGCAACATGGGGCAGATTCGGACACCCTTGGTAGAGATTAAAGCTCAAATCCTTGAATGTCAAATGTTCCCCGGATGTGAGCTAGGCTGTGCTTATTGCAACATTTCAATAAATGGGTGCGAGAACTTGAGAAATGGCATAGATGGTCTCATCCAGAGTGGCCTGCTTCAAATCACAACATCAATACCTTCAAATCCGGCAATCTCCTTAACAACAATTCCCGAGTCTTCTACAACTGCAACAACAATTGTTCCAAACAGCTCTTCAATCTCATCAACAAATGCTTCATCTGTTACTTCAACGGACCAAATATCAACAAACATCCCTTCTACAACTTCAACACCCCTTCATTCAGAACCTCCTACAACAGCAACACCCATCCAGTCGACAGTGTCTCCTACAACATCAACAGCAAACAATGAAAGTGTCTCAACGGTTACAATTTATTATGATCCTGCAAATGATTCTGCCTACAACTCACAAAGTGCCACTCCTGTCAGAGCACCGGTTACAATATACTATGATCCACATACTATCATGGTCCCTTCTGCAGCTGCTATCAGTCCAGTCACTATCACAGTGCCTGGGCCAGTACCTTATGAAAGCAGTAATGCCATCCCTTGGCATTACGGCTCCGATCTATACTGCGAAGGACAGAAAATCACTTTGGAATCATCAACTTCTTCACCACAAATAGACAATGTGGGGGGAGGCGGAGGCTTCACTCGAAGCGGACGTCTCTTTGCCCCGCAAATTCCAAAACCCAGTGCCGAAGCAGAAGCTGCTGCCAAGGCAAAAGGGAAGAGCATGGTGCAAGAAGAACAAGTTGCTAAAGAAGCTTTGAAAACCCCTTTTGATCAAGAGGTTGATGAATTCATGAGAATCATAAAGAAAAGTGATTACAAGATAGTGGACCAGCTTCACCAGACACCTTCCAAGATCTCCATTTTATCATTGCTAATGTGCTCCGAGGCTCACCGGAACGCACTACTAAAAGTCTTGCACGCAGCTTATGTGCCAGAGGAGATTACAGTCAATCAGTTAGAGGCAGTGGTTGGAAACGTCAACGCTAGTCATGGACTAGGATTTACCAACACTGACTTGACTACGGAAGGTCGCAATCACAACAAGGATTTGCACATTACCATGGAGTGTAAGGGTGCAGTTCTTTCCCATGTACTGGTGGATACGGGGTCATCCCTCAATGTCTTACCTAAAAAAGCCCTTGTGAAGCTGGAGTATGAAGGATTGGCATTACGTCCCAGTAACCTGGTAGTGAGAGCCTTTGACGGTTCTAAGAGATCAGTTCTGGGAGAAATTGAGTTGCCTATAACGATTGGCCCACAAACTTTCAAAACGACCTTCTACGTGATGGATATACAACCTGCCTACAGCTGTTTATTGGGTAGACCATGGATTCATGCCGCTGGCGCAGTTACGTCTACCCTTCACCAGAAGTTAAAATTCGAATGGGAGGGCCAAGTCGTTACTATTTGTGGAGAGGAAGATATTTTCGTTAGCCATCTGGCTACATACAAATACATTGAGATGGATGGGGAGATCCGCGAAACTATGAGTCAAGGGTTTGAGGCCTTGAACATAAATGAAGCATCCGCTGTACCTGGGACCTCAATGACATCTTATCAACAAGCCCGAAAGGTTGTTGAAGAAGGGACTGCCCAAGGCTGGGGCAAGTTGCTGCCCGTAGAGAAGAAGGAGGATAGATTTGGGTTGGGTTACAAACCAACTCAACAAGATCAAGCAGAGGCTGCTAAGAAGCCCAATTTTGTCAGTGGGGGGATGCTCACCCCCGATGCCGTGAATAACTTGGAAGACGAGGATGAAAGCGACCGCAACCTGGAGAGTTGGATACGTCCAAAGATCCCGGAGAGCAGTATCTCAAACTGGTCTTCCCAGGAAATTATAAGAGTTACTCCTGCAGAGTAATTATTATTTCCTGTATTTTTAAGCATGCATCAAGTCTTGCATCTTGCCCAAGATGACAAGACTCATTTTGTAATCGGGCCATCTGTAATTTTGTGCAACAAGATTAATCAATGAAATATCAGACATCTTTTGCAAATGAGTCTTTTTCTTTTCCGCTCACTGTTTTTCCATTTTTCTTTTTGTACAAAAATAAATGGCAATGTTTTCAAAATGTTAACTTCATTTCACTCCTTTTTAACAAGATTAAAATCAATCACTAAAATGAACAAACTGAACCCTTGCAGAGAGTGCCTTCCAGACCGCACCGACAACAGCACGGCTATGACTTCGTATGACTTTGACAATCCAATCAATCAAGCTGATGAAGGGGTTGAAGAAGAGTATGAGCTTCCTGAAGATCTAGCCAGGTTGTTGAGACAAGAGGAAAGGGTTATCACTCCTCATCAGGAGGAGGTCGAAACGATTAATCTTGGTACAGATGAAGACGTGAAAGAGGTTAAAATTGGGGCCTGCTTACAAGACTCAGTGAAGAGACAACTGATTGACCTGCTTCGGGAATATGTGGATGTGTTTGCTTGGTCTTATCAAGATATGCCAGGGTTGGACACCGACATTGTTATGCACAAGCTGCCTTTAAGAGAAGATTGCCCGCCGGTTAAACAGAAACTGCGCCGTACTCGCCCTGACATGGCAATGAAAATCAAAGAAGAGGTACAAAAGCAGTGGGACGCCGGGTTCCTTGCTGTAACTAGCTATCCACCGTGGGTTGCTAATATAGTACCTGTGCCTAAGAAAGACGGCAAAGTAAGGATGTGTGTTGACTACTGAGATCTGAACAGAGCCAGCCCGAAAGATGACTTCCCATTACCTCACATTGATGTATTGGTGGATAACACGACTCAGTTCTCGGTGTTCTCCTTCATGGACGGATTTTCAGGATACAATCAGATCAAAATGTCACCTGAAGACATGGAGAAGACAACCTTAATCACACCTTGGGGCACGTTCTGTTACAAGGTAATGCCATTCGGACTGAAGAATGCTGGTGCAACATATCAACGGGATATGGTAACATTATTCCACGATATGATCCATAAAGAAATCGAATGTTATGTGGATGACATGATTGCCAAGTCCCTCACCGAAGAAGATCACCTGGTGAATCTGCTGAAGCTATTCAAGCGTCTGAGGAAGTACCAGCTAAAGTTAAACCCCAACAAATGCACATTCGGGGTGCGATCTGGTAAGCTGCTGGGATTTATTGTGAGTGAGAAAGGGATTGAAGTTGACCCTGATAAAGTCAAAGCTATTCAAGAGATGCCTGCACCGAAGTCAGAAAAAGAAGTTTGAGGGTTCTTAGGACGATTGAACTACATTTCACGGTTCATATCTCACCTTACAGCAACCTGTGAACCGTTGTTCAAACTGCTAAGAAAAGAGCAAACGGTCAGGTGGAATGAAGACTGCCAGAAGGCTTTTGACAAGATCAAGGAGTACTTACAAGAGCCTCCAATCCTTATGCCTCCAGTTGAAGGAAGACCTCTGATAATGTATTTGACAGTATTAGAAGAGTCGATGGGGTGTGTGTTGGGCCAGCATGACGAGTCTGGTCGAAAAGAGTATGCAATATACTACCTAAGCAAAAAGTTTACCGACTGTGAACAACGTTATTCACTGCTCGAGAAAACTTGTTATGCTTTAGCGTGGGCTGCTCGCCGACTGAGACAGTATATGTTGACCCACACTACCTTGTTGATCTCAAAGATGGACCCAGTCAAGTACATACTTGAGAAGCCAGCACTTACCGGACGGGTTGCAAGATGGCAAATGATCCTCACAGAATATGATATCCAGTACACCTCTCAGAAAGCCATCAAGGGCAGTGTATTGTCTGAATATCTTGCTGAGCAGCCTATTGATGATTACCAGCCAATGCGATTTGACTTCCCTGATGAAGACATCATGTTCATAAAAGCAAAAGATCACGAAGAGCCTGTTCACACTGAAGGGCCTGACCCGGAGGAAGAATGGACTATGATGTTTGATGGGGCTGTTAATATGAATGGTCGTGGTGTTGGTGCAGTACTCATTACACCTAAAGGAGTTCACATGCCTTTCTCGGCAAAGCTCACCTTTAACTGCACTAACAACGAAGCTGAATACGAAGCTTGCATTATGGGTCTTGAGGAAGCCACTGACCTCAGAATCAAGACATTGACTGTATTCAGAGATTCAGCTCTGGTAGTTAATCAGACCAACGGCAAATGGTACACACACCAGGATCATCTGATACCTTACAGGGATTATACAAGGAGGTTATTGACTTTCTTTACAACAGTCAAGCTCGAGTATATCCCTCGGGATGAGAATCAGTTTGCAGATGCTCTGGCCACCATTTCATCCATGATCAAAGTTCAAGCTGCCAACTTTGTACCTCAAATTTCAGTGTCCAGACTTGACAAACCAGCATATGTGTTCGCAGCAGATGTTGTCAAAGATGATAAGCCTTGGTTCCATGACATTAAGTTCTTCTTGGAAGATCAAACATACCCGCCTGGGGCATCTTCCAATGATAAGAAGACTTTAAGAAGGCTTGCTGGTAGTTTCTTCCTGAACACTGACGGTTCCCTATACAAGAGAAACTTTGATATGGTACTCCTCAGATGCGTTGATAGAACAGAAGCAGACTTGTTAATGCACGAGGTGCACGAAGGATCCTTTGGCACCCACGCAGGAGGGCATGCCATGGCCAAGAAATTGCTAAGATCAGGATATTATTGGATCACAATGGATGCCGACTGTTGTGCCTACGCCAGAAAATGCCATAAATGCCTGATTTACGCGGATAAGGTGCATGTGCCTCCCAATCCTTTGAATGTGATGTCTTCACCCTAGCCCTTTGCTATGTGGGGCATTGACATGATTGGCAAGATTGAATTGACTGCTTCAAACGGCCACAGATTCATCCTGTTTGCTATTGACTATTTCACCAAGTGGGTCGAGGCAGCTTCATATGCAAACGTTACAAGGCAAGTGGTAGCCCGATTTCTGAAAAGAGATATCATCTGTCGATATGGAGTTCCCGAGCGAATCATTACTGATAATGGTTCCAATTTAAACAACAAAATGATGGCAGAACTATGTCGGGACTTCAAGATCCAACACCATAATTCTTCCCCTTACAGGCCAAAGATGAATGGCGCTGTTGAGGCAGCAAATAAGAATATCAAGAAGATTGTGCAGAAGATGGTAGTCACTTACAAAGACTGGCATGAAATGCTACCATTCGCCTTGCATGGGTACCGCACGTCAATCAGAACATCCACTGGGGCAACGCCGTATCAGCTTGTGTATGGTATGGAAGCAGTCCTACCGGTTGAAGTTGAATTACCCTCCTTACGGGTATTAATGGATGTTAAGCTGAACGAAGCAGAATGGGTCCGATCCCGATACGAACAACTGAGTCTGATTGAAGAGAAAAGATTGGTTGCAATCTGTCATGGGCAGTTGTATCAGAAAAGAATGAAGAAAGCCTTCGATCAGAAAGTCAGGCACCGAGAGTACCAAGTAGGAGATCTTGTGCTGAAAAGAATCCTCCCTCCTCATAAAGACCACAGGGGCAAATGGACTCCGAACTATGAAGGACCATTTGTAGTAAAGAAAGTCTTCTCTGGTGGAGCACTGATGCTCAGCACTATGGATGGTGAAGATTTCTCGTCCCCTGTGAATTCAGATGCAGTTAAAAAATACTTCGCATAAAAAAACCCGCTGGACACAAAAATAGAATGTAAGTCCAGGCAAAAATAGGGCATCCCGGCGAGTCAAAAACAGAATAAAAGACTCGGGCAAAAATAAGGGAAAATAAGCAAAAAAAATGTGTACACCCGCTGAGTTGAAAAGCCACATTGGACAACTCAGGCAAAAATGGGTATCCCGATGGATTGAAAACCCGAAAGGGCGATCCATGCAAAATAAGGGAATAAGCGAACAACTGCATTCTGAATTCGTCTGTATCACCTACAACTTGGTAAGCCTCGAAAGAATCAAGCTTCTGTCAGAATCAGCCTTCTTCAGAAAGCAAGACGAGAAGAACGTCAAATGTCATACGAGTCATAGCAGAAGGGAAGCTCCTTGAAGTGTCGTCAACATTGCCAGCATTTTGTTTCTCAATTTGTAACAATCTCCTCATTTTAGGAGATATGTTTCTTTGACTGTATCTTGCCAATTCAGGGCACATGAATTAATAAAATCAGATTTTTGAGTCACACGTTGTCTCGTACTCTTTTATTTGCAAAAAATGTCTGATGTCATTAATATATCGATTTCTTAAATACGGATGCGTCCATCTGAAACTACGTGCTTGCAGGGAATGTATTTATTCCTGGGAGTGTCTGAACTCTTATGATGGGATCCAATAAAGGATACCTCGGGATTACTTGTGCGTCCCTCTGTCTTTGCAGGATTGCAGGCATTCAAAGGTGCAACATGGGGCATGTAAGCTTCATCCCAGCAAGCTGGCATATTAGCACTCACTCAGTCTTAGCACCCAAAGTGTTTTCTCCCCAGCTGAGTTGCCACTTGTTACTTCTCCCAGCCGAGGTGCCAATCTTTCTTCCTCCTCATCTAAGTACAAAAGTCAGGGAACCATCTCCCCACAGAGTTTCAGCCTCTATCCAGAAGAGCAACGCATGAAGGAATCACAACAGAGTGGCGAAAGCTTCTACAAACCCCAGCTGGGTCCTTTGTCACCAAGGATAGGTCTATTAGTGACCTATTCCCCCAAGCAGATACATCTTGTCAGATCTACCAATGATCTCATCCCCAGCTGGGATGTCCATTTCAAACCAGATAAACCAGAGATCTTCACAGCAACGGGATCCAAATCCCAGATTGGTATCCTTGCATAATCATGGCATTCGCATCATATTCACCCCACAAAGCGTAGCATTCCGTCTAAAAAGGAGCATTACGGCAAAAATCAAACATATTACATAATCATGAGCCATGTTTTGAATCAAACACTTGAGAATAATGACAATCCATCAACAATATACAGAAAACCCCCCAGATTCCCCAACAGAGAGCTAAAGCTAAAGCAGTTGCCTTACACTCCCAAACATCAGTATATACTCCTTGTGGCACCCGTCCGTGTCATATCCCCGGCAGAAGATCAAAGCATCCTCTTTGCACTCACAGATACATACACTTTGTATATCAGATATTTGTTTATGCTATACTTTTCTCCTACCGACACTCGTCCGTGTCACTCTCCCCAGCAGGTTAAACGCACATCTATACACCGCTCATACTTACTCTCATATAGATACTCGTCTGTATCTTGTATATACCACTTATACCATCTCAGATTCGACACTAGTCCTTGTTCTTTGTTAACCAGTTGATACTCGTCCGTATCATCATCTCAGAACATGCGTTAAGCATTTGTTTCTACCCGATACTCGTCCGTATCGTAGTCTTAAGGATGCTCGCCCGCATCTTTAATCCATACACTGTGTCAAAAACCCGTGTCTTCCTGAATATAGACACTCGTCCGTGTCTACTATTCCCCAGAAGAGTCCCCTCAGAATCAACACTCGTCCGTGTTCTTTGTTAACCAGTTGATACTCGTCCGTATCATCATCTCAGAACGCGTGTCAGCATTTGTTTCTACCCGATACTCGTCCGTATCGTAGTCTTAAGGATGCTCGTCCGCATCTTTAATCTATACACAACGTCAAAACACTTATACCTTTTATTTCCTGGATATAAACACTCGTCCGTGTTTACTATTCCCCTGTAGATCACCAGCAAAGCAAAATTTCTTTGGTTATCTGACATTCGTCCTATGTCATGATAAACCTTGAGAGCAGCCGTCCCCTGCTAGGTGATCGTCCTTCACCTCTTGATGATCGTCCTTCATCATGCTCATCTGATGGCCGTCCCCATCATTGACCTTCTCTATCCGACACTCGTCCTGTGTCGTGATATTCGGCAGCCGTCCCCTGCTAGGTGATCGTCCTTCACCTTTTGATGATCGTTCTTCATCATTTTATCCGATGGCCGTCCCCATCGTTGATTTTGTTATCTGACATTCGTCCTATGTCATGATAAACCTTGAGAGCAGCCGTCCCCTGCTAGGTGATCGTCCTTCACCTCTTGATGATCGTCCTTCATCATGCTCGTCCGATGGCCGTCCCCATCGTTGACCTCTTATCCGACATTCGTCCTATGTCGCGATACTTTCGGCAGCCGTACCCTGCCAGGTGATCGTCCTTCACCTTTGATGACCGTCCCTCATCATTATTTCATTTATTCTTTAACCCGATGGCCGTCCCCGTCGTGGCCCCTTTTCCTTTTCCTGATGATCGTCCTTCATCAGTTTAGCCCGATGGCCGTCCCCATCGTTGTTTACATTACTTTATGAACTTGATGGCCGTCCCCATCATTTTTCATTAATCCCCAGAGAATCTTATAGCTTTACTTGATGGCCGTCCCCATCATAACCCCTTTTATCCCCAGCATGTCGGACGTCCCCGTCATTGCTCTTTACCCAGCAGTCGTCCTCTGCTCGACGGTCGTCCTCCGTCGCCCACACCTTACAATATACTTTATTTTCTTTTACAATATATATCCCTTTTCTTCTTCATTCTGTGAGTGCAAATTTTGGACTGTCTTTGGTATTCAACCACAAGTTATCTTGTTTGCCTGTTAAGCCGTTGCTTACATCCTGCACAACTAACTCATGCTTGAATAGGGGCAGCTGTAAACACCCCAAGTTTTCCCTCACCCATTCACACCATGGTTTGTGATCTTTTCATATGCATAAGTTCAATCATAGCATCTCATATCACATTTTTGATTCATTTCATTGGTTCAAAGTCATCTGCATCTAGGGTTTGTGATCTGAGCAATCCAGGAGCTTCTTGAGCCACTCCAAAGGTCATCAATCACTTCAAAGGGGTCCATGTATGTTCAAGCATCATATTATATCCTCTCAAAGTCAAGAATGTCAAAGAATCACAAGAACTGAAAATGGCATGGATGCAGAGCTAGGCTTGACTGCACAGATGACCTAGAATTAGGGTTTTGGTGTCAGAGGCCATAACTCCAAATTTTTTGGTCATTATTGTTTCTATTGGTCTCTATATGGTATAGGGAGTATTCATATCAATTTTCATGAAGAAATTCCATGGGGAAGTCATCTGATCAAGAGTTGACTTTTCAAGCAAGTCAGTGCAAAATCAGGGCATCTGAGGCCCCCAATGACCCAACCAAAGGGTGTTCTTCATCATTTTGATTGTATATGATCTTTATTTGATCATAGAAGAAGTTGGAAGCTCACAAAATTGAAGAATTTCAAGTCTTTTGCAAAGTTGACTTTTTGGGAAAAGTTGACTTTTTAATGAAATTGCCATTTTGGGAAACTTTTTCAACCCTTGCTTTTTGATTCAAAAATGGTTCAAATGAAAAAACTTTGGTCATGAAAGTTGTAGAATGGATCATTCCCTTTTCAAAAAGTACAAGAACATGACCTAATTCATTTTGGATCAAAAGTTATGGCTTGTCAAAGTTGGCAAAAATCACAAAATTTGAAGTTTTCCACCAAAGAGGCAAAGTTGCAAATTCACTTGTCAAGGCAAATTGAGTTATCAAATACACTTCTAATCTTCATACAAGCATATACCAAGACCTAAAAGTCAGATTGCACCAAAGAATCATTCATTTTTATGGCTTATGGAGCAAGAAATTTCAAAGGAAGCAAAAGCAAGGCAAGTTGCAAAAACTCACTCAAGTGTGAATCCACTTGATTGCTGACTTCACAAACCATCCCAGGGTTCTCCCCACATCATGCTGCGCAGGACACACCTTTTGTCCTTGGCTAGCAAGTAGCCCATGCCTCTCTTACACAACTTTGACATTTTGGCAACTTGAGCCATACCTATCACAAAAGCACACATCACCTCATCTGACCTATCACAATAGTTTATGCAAACAAAAAGCAAGCCAAAGCATACAAAACACAAGCCTGAAACACTCTCCAACACAGCTCTCTCATTCTTCACCTCATTTTGCAAAAGCATTCGAAACTGATTGCACAAGCCTAAAACACACAAACCAACTTCACAAATCAACTCAACACACTTTCCTGATCACAAAGCACCCATCACCATTGCCTTAAACTCCCAGAATCACAAATACGATTTCCACCCCACCTTGAACAGAACTTCTGCCATCTCTCAAACCACCCATTATAAACTCCAAACAAGCATTGAAAGCTTCTCAGGGGGTCCATTGGAGTTGATTGCAAGCAGGAAACCAGCCAGAAAGTACCAGAAACCAAAGCTTCAGTTCAGGTAGCCATCTCAAACTTTTTTTCCAGAAACATGTTTTTAAGTTTCTAAATGATTCTCCATGCTCCACTGGTCATGCTGATATGTTTTGTTTCGAAAATGATTGAGTATTGAGTGTGTATGTTGCTTCTGAAACTTTTCTGACCTAAATGCATTTTGCTTCGATTCATGGATTTGATGATGGATAAATGAATTTTGATGGCTGATTCTTGTTGGGGTTGGGGAGAGGATCATTTCTGGAGAGTTTTAGGGTCTGGGGATGCGTATTAAGGGAGATAGCTTGAGTGTATGGCCGGAGAAGACGACCGGAACAGTGTTCCGGTCGCCTGAAAGTCATTAGGGTTTGATTAATTAGGGTTAATCATAATTATATGAATTTGAATCTCAGCCCTTGGATGTGGCGCCAAGTCAATTCGCGCGCATGTAGGTTTAAATGCTGGCCCTTGATCTTGCATACTTTCTCATTTTCAGATTTAATTCATTTTATTTTGCATTTTATTTCATTTGTTTTCTCCATTTAATTTAAAATAGCAAAACACTTTTAAAAATTCTGAAAATTTTTATACAAACTTTTATTAATTTTCAGAAACCAAAAGCATTTTCATTTTTATTTTTTGCATTAAAAAATATTTTTAAATCATTTAAAAGTTTATTTTTAATTAATTAATGAGAATTAATTAATTAAAAATACTTTTAGGTATTTAAAAATCACCAAAAAATTCATGAAATGTCTAAAATCATTTAGAAACATTGTCCAACCCTCAAAACAAATTTCTTTTTTGATCTTGATGCATTTTGACAATTTTCCATGGAATTAATTCAATTTCAAAGCATTATTTTGATCCAATGTTCAAAAATTCATTTCTGCCTAGTCTTTGAGAGTTGGACTTTGATTCTTTTTGCATTATGTCTTGCATATCATGTAGTTTATAGTATTAAATTGACATGAATTGATCTTGCATTTCCCATTTGTTTGACATTTTTCTTGTCAAGGTACCCTAAAACCCTAGAAATCTTAAGAAATTCATAACTTTCACTAGGTTAAGAATTGGATCCCCTCCTTTGGGCAGTGAGTTTGTATAGGTTTAGGGTTCCCTTGAATGCATTTTCAATTTTTTATCATGATGTTTGCTTCTGGTTTTGATTTTTGTTTGGTGCATTGATCATAAACCCTAATTTGGGCTTCCTTTTGCATTCATCTTGCATTTGCTTGCATACCATGACTTGCCATGGCATTCTGTGCATACATTTGATTCATTGGACATCTTAAGACATATTAGAAGCATGTTTGATCATTGCATCTTTCATTTGCCATGTTGTATGTCATTTACATTTCATAACTTTTCATGTATGTTCATGGTTCTAAGCATGCTCCATTTGCATCCATATGTTCATATGATCATCCCCAAACCTTGATTCATGTTTGCATCATCTCATAACATCATTATCATCACACATATGCTTCTGGTTTTGGTTTGCATCATGCCATTTCATCTCATTTTGCATTGCATTGCATTCCTTTCACTAACTTTTCAGGTGGTAAGTCATTTTGAGAAGTGAATTTGCCTTCACTTCTCACAACTTCTTTTCATCTCTTTTATGCATCCTTGCTGCATTTTGTTTTGTGTTTGAGATTGAGCCTGCTCTTTCTTCTTCATCTTACTTTCTTCCTTCAAGTGACTTGTCTTCTTAAATGAAGCAAGTTGCTTTGCTTCCTTTGCTCCTTTCATTTGCTTCCTGGTGGTTCCTCTGAAGTTTTCTCTTGCAAACCTCACAAACCTTAGGAACAACCAAGCATGACAATGATTAGGGTTTTGATTAGTCCCCCACTTAGTTTTTTACCTTTGTGTCTCATTGAGTCTTCTCCTCTCACCTCATAATCAGGGACTAAAACCCTAAAGGCTTTAAGGCTTTGTGATTAAGCTTATGCCTGCATCCTTCTATTAGGATGGAGTGTATAACTTTAATCCTAAGTGTTAAACCCTTAATGTGTTTAACTCCTCTAATCAATCCATCTAATAACCATCAAGACATCAAGCTTGTAACTTGGGCCTTGCATTAGGGTTCTAATTCTTCCTTAATTGGTTAAGAAGGACTAACCCTAGTGTTAATGGACAAGTCCCCCTCAAGTTGTCTTACAAACCATAAAAATCACTTCTTAATCTTACCATTAACTAAAATCCATTTAATAAAGGCTTTGTTTTGTCATGAGGTTAATCCCTAATCATGGATTAAGTTGAGGAGTCTTTCTCAGCTTAAACATTCTCATCTATTATCCTTCTATTAGGATGGTGTAATGAGTCTGTTTAATCCTTGATTATGGCTTAACCTCATTACTTAACACTAAACAAAAACAACAAAAACATCTAAATGATCACAAGTAGGTTAATGATCTTAATCCTACATCAAAGGTGATTAAGTGTGAGAAGCTGACTTCACACTTAAGGTGTTCTCATTACCCCTAATCAGAGGGAAGATGTGATGAGTTTACTAACCCATTGGTTTAGGCTTAAGCTTATTAACTTATGACAAACTTCAAAAAGCAATAAAAGACTGAAAACTCAAAAACAAACAATAATCGTCCCCTCCGGGATTCTTTTCTCATCTCATTCACTCATAAACGAGAACTTGCTTCTTCCGTCTAATGCAAGACAGTTTGCATCTGTGCCAGACAGATCATACACTTGAGCATAGACAAGTAAGCAATTCACCAGTCAATTCACCTTTCAGTCTCTTTGGGTCGAACTACGGTGTTCTGACTTCCTCATTGCACGAGAGGATACGTAGGCATAACTTAACGGTTATCGAACAAAAGTCTCTGTATATTCCCCCTCCTTCCAGCATTATTCTTTAAGCCTCATAGTCTTGAGCTTCATATTCTTTTCTTACACTGACACTCTTTACTTCACTTCACATTTTTTTCTTTTACACTGACACTTGCATTCTTTCCAGCTTTTATACACAAATAACACTGACACTACCCCTTTAAAACACAAATCTTTTAAGCGTGGATCCCGTCGAGTACGACGGACAATCTGGGTGCTAATACCTTCCCAGGTTGTAACCAACCCCCTTTCTCAGTCTCCCTGGTTCGCAACCGTCTTATCTATCTTTTCTAGGTCTATGCAGCATTGCCTTTCCTCCGGGATAAAAATGCCTAGCTGGCGACTCTTTTCATTCCATGTGAGTTCACTCCTGTGTGTTCTCGCATCTCTTTTCACCGACCGTTCGCGTCTGTACCCTATTTGACCCGGCTTCATTTAGTGGGGAGCGACACCGGGTTTCAGCAAAATCCGTTGTGGAAATTAATTGTCTGTGCCAATAGTATCAGATGGTGTCAATATCATGTCTTCGGATTCAGTCATGATAATTCCTAGAAAATTACTCGGGGAAGTCGGAAATATCAGAAGTTATGAATCCATTGGTTATTTTGAATGAATATATGCTTTTGAATATGATATATATATATATATATATAATTACAATAACAGAATTTACTAAGGACTCTTGGAGGCTGGAATCCCCAACAGAGCTCATGTCCAACAGATCTCCACAGGCTCATCCCCACGGAGTAGTCTCTACAATGTTGTTCCAGCAAATCATTTCAACCAGTCTCTTCCCCAACAGAGATTGTATTTCCAACACTACAAAGCCCCGACAAGATTCTTTTCTCCAACATAATTCAATTAAGCCTACTATCCCCAAAAGGGTTAACACCTGGTCAGATAGTACATCGGAGGAATGCCCGTCTCTTTTATCCCTAGTCAGGGTATTTATGAACTTAATCCTTCAATAAAAAGCATGACGAACGATCGACTCTCCTCGATTGGGATTTGAAGTAATGTCTCTATCATCTCCAACAATGAACATGGATCTATTTTTCCCAGCTAATAGTTGTTACATGAAGCTACTAATGTGCTTCAACTACATAATTTGTCCATACATCATCTACTTCATATCATGACATACACATCCACAACGCATATAACATTCTCATTTATGTTAAGAACATCGTCTTGCAATGCATTACATACATCATGACACTGCATAGAACTAACCTTGTTTTTCAGGTTAATTCCCCAACAGACGAATGTCATCAAAAACTTATTCTTGGGTTGCTATAAACCCCCAGGACTACATTTATCGATATCTTGGCCTGCTATAAACCCCCAGGATAACATCTACCAACATCTTAGGCTGCTATAAAGCCTTAAGGCTGCATTTGTCTCTATCTTGGGATGCTGTAAATGTAACACCCCTATTTCGTAAAATTATTTTTATAAAATAATTATGTGAATATGGAGGTGTAATTGGAATGATAAAATAAAAGGTTATTTTATTTAAATAATAATAATATGATAATGAGGAGGTTTGTTAGAATATTGTTATTAAAAATAAATAAAATAATAAGTTGGAGGTCTAAGGGGCAAGGTTGTAAATTTGTTATGATATGAAAAGACGGGAACGAGTCTTATTCCCTCATATCGTACTTTTGACGCAGAAACGGTTTGCTCTGGAGAAAAAGGAGAAGAGAATGGAGATCAAGAATCGTAGAATTTCAAGATCAAGATTTTTCCAAGGATCAATTGAATTGAGGTAAGGGGGAGAAAGGGTTTTATATTGGTGATTTAATATATGAGGGTAACTGGGAGTTCCTTACTCTCTTAGGAATTATATGAAATTTGTTTGATTTGGATGAATTTGTGATATAATATGAATGTTATGATGATTGATTGTGTTTGTGTGAAGCTTGATGTTGAATTGTATGATGTGGGTGAGATATGAATTTTTTTCCATGAATGTTATGATTGATGAAGCCATTAGAGAAGATGAAGAAAACCTATAATTTTACCCAATTGATTAGTAATTGTTAGTTTAAGAAGTTATGTGATGTTAGAGGTATAAAAGAGTAATAAGAATAAAAATTTGATTATTTTAAGTGCTAATAATGAGATAAGATAGACTTAATTGGGATTGGTGTGAGAACCCATAGCAGAGTGGAGTTTAGCGCAGAGAGAGATTGGCCAAATCGCAGTGCTCGCTCAGCGAGCGAGGGAAAGTGAGAATCCCAAGAGTTGTTCGCTCAGCGAGTAGAGAGCTCGCTCAACGAGACCTGGAGCGTGAAAAATTATATTTTTATTATTTTATTCTAAAAAATTACTGAATACTTATTTATTTCTTTAATGGTGTCTAAGACTGAATATGGTGTAGCTGAGACAATGTTTGTTCCTTTAGTTCGAAGTTAGTACTTAGGAATAATTTAGTTAAAAAGAATCTAATGAGATTGAGTTACTTATGTGTAATGACCCTTATCTAGGAATTATGAATTATGTTGACTGTGTGGTTGATAATTGGTGAAGATCAGAGGATCATGCTGTGAATGAGTTTATTCATGCTTATGTATGTTGATGTATGTGTAATCGAGTCTTGCATACGCATACATGCTAGTGGAATAATCATGTCTCAGATGGAGCGTAATTGATTATTCAGATTCATTGCGAATCAAGAGGTGGGGGGATGATCGTGACTCAGTAGGAGCGTAAGCAATACATCCAGTCTGAATCGATGGACATCTGTTGAAGTCGGTACCACATTTGCATTGTGTTGTGGAGTCACATTGCATATATTTGAATGAATGATTTGTGTTGCATGTTATGATTTGTGTGTAATTACTCCTTCAAAATGTTATTTTCACTGTTGTGATATAGAATTGTTTCTCACCCCTTTGTTTTTGTTGTTGTGTATGTGCTTCTTTGGAAGTACAAATAACCCAGGTACATGAGAGTACTCTGGTGTTACTAGTTCGAGTCGTAGGGCGCTCTGATACGTAACACAAGAATGAGGATTTTTGACTATTTTGTTTCATTTTATTTATCTGATGTTGTTAGTTACATATTTGTTTAATAAATTGAAAATATTGTTTTATGTTCTGAACTGGTTATGCCGTTGGGCAAGTACGAAATAAACTATTTTGATTCCGCTACTTAATGAAAGACTTTATTGAACTTGTTTTGGTTTTGAAGTGTAACATCTCACTTTTGTTTGAAAACTCTAATTTTTATTAAGAATTATGTCATTTTTGAAAATGGGAAAAGTGGGTGTTACAGTAAACCTCCAGGATTACATTTACCAATATCTTGGGCTGCTATAAACCCCTAGGATTACATTTACCAATATCTTGGGCTTTATAAACCCCCAGGATTATATCTACCTCTATCTTGGGCTGCTATAAACCCCCTGGATAACATCTATCTCCATCTTGGGCTGCTATAAACCTCCAGGATTATATCTACCTCTATCTTGGGCTGCTATAAACCCCCTGAATATCCATTACTACAGATGGCATCTTTAAGCCCATCTCCGACAAATACTCCATCAACTTACTGGATGACATCTTTAAACCCATCTCCGACAACCTTCAGCAAGCTCATCAGATGTCATCTTTAAGCCCACCCAAGCAATACAGTCAACCAGCAGTGCAAATTTCTGGGCATTTATATGTTCAATCCTCTTCAACCTTCAGATCACGATTGACATGCATATCAATCTAACTCCTCAGGTCTAAGAAGATTGAACAGGGGCAGCTGTTGTGCCCCAAAATTTTCCCTCACATATTTGAGACAAATTGATTCAAAAGGTCTCCTCACACTTGTTGTACCCCAATTTTTGACCCGCTTCATATGTTTGTGGTGCCTCTTTATTTTGAATAAATAAAATAACACAATTGGTAGAAAGATGGGTATAAGGGATATAAATGTGAGAGGTTGTGAGTTCAAATCCCACCTTTCGCTCTTTTTAATTTTTATTTTATTTTTCCTTTACTAATAACTTTTTCAATTTATATTTTTTTTTATAAAAAAAATCATTTCTTGTTATTTAATTTTCGTATTTGCATTATTTAATGCATTTTTAAAAATATGATTTTTTTAAAATCATTATTTTATGGAAAAAAATCTCAAAAGAAAAATAGCATTTTTTATTATTTAATTTTTTATTTTCGTATTTGCATTTAATGCATTTTTAAAAATATGATTTTTTTCATTAAAATCATAATTATGTGGAAAAAAAATCTCAAAAAAATCATAATAGATACCAAAAACATTCCCTTTCTTGTATGCTTATTTTCTATTGGTCATTTTATGTCATTTTTGTGTCATGTTTAGTTTCTAACTAGTCTACTTGGTGACCAAGTAAAAATCAGATATTGTTTGATTTTGTTCAAATATTTTTTGATCAATATGAATTAAGACTGATTTTTTTTCCTTTTAAGTTTTTTAACCTAATTTTCTAAATCTATAAATACATGTTGTTTTACACATAAGAGCTATTCTCTCTCACCCACAATTCACGAAATCCTTGCCTCCACAAACCCTAAAATATTTTCATTTTTCATTCAAAAAAGCTTGATCTAAAAGAACTTTACAACAAGTTCCAACCTTCTTTTCACGTCCATTCCTTCCTAAAATCATCCCAGGAGACTATTCATATTGTTCTTGAAGGATATGGAACAACCTGAAACACATGCTACACGCCATGACCATTCCTTAACCTTTTTATCTTTGAAATCTTTATTACACTGCATTTACATCAATTTTATTCATATAATTATGTTCATTATCATATATATACATGTTTTGATCGGTTGTTTGTGAGCCATAGTGCAGGAATTGAAATATGATATTGTTAGGGCACCATGGAGAACTAAACTGTTGGTTAATCTGTTGTAATCGGTTTCCGCCGATACTTTGAAGGCTGCAGTAGTGATCAGAATTACAGCTTGTCAGGTAGGTTTGGAAGTGCTACTATTTCGATTTACTTCGAATTATTTTCCAGAAGTACAAAATCGTAAATTCCTCTTTTTTCTATTTTATTTGATTTATTTTCTATTTCCATATTCTCAGAAAAATCTAAAAAAAATTGTGCGCTCTTTATTTTATTTTATTAGATTTTTAGCATTGTTTTAATATTTTTTAGATTTTATTTTAATCGTTTTTCTTATTTTCCATTATTTTAAAATCTGTAGTGATTTTATTTGCTTCTGTTTTTTTTATTCTTCTAATAGTATATATCAAAAAAATAAAAATATTCTCCATAATAAAAAAATATATATCCTCCTCTCATCTCAAAGACTCAATATTCTTCCAATCTTTTTGTTTCGATTATTTTACGATTTCTAGAAAAATGTATAGATGCCAAAAAGACTTGTAATTTAGTTTTTCCATAATTTCTTTTTTACTTATGTAATTGCCTATGGGATGTAATAGTCTAATTAGGATTTTACTTTCTGCACTCCTCAATTATGTAAATCTCCCAAGGCCTTGTAATAGTCTAGGATTTTTATTTTCCGCATTTTAATTTCTACACTCCCCCAGTTTAAATCATGTACCCCTTGGCCCCTCCCCATGATATAATAACTTAGGATTTATTTTTCGCTTTTAAGTTCTGCAAAACAATTAACTACGTGGTTAGTAACAATAGGGTGTGAAAAGAATGTATGTGAATAAAAATGGACTTATCCCCCTAATCCAAAGAAAATACCTGAATACAACACACTCTTCACGCCTACACCTTTAGGGTAACCTCTCTTGTTGTCTTACGAATAATGGTCATGTCCCTCGAACGTAGGGGTATCTTAGCAAAAGACGCTTTCGAATAAATCATCATAGTTGCCTACAAAAAAGATCATAGTCCCTCGATGACCCTTCGAGTTGCCTACGAAAAGATGATCTAGTCCCTCGATAACCCTTCGAGTTGCCTACGAAAAGATGATCTCGTCCCTCGATGACCCTTCGAGTTGCCTACGAAAAGATGATCTCGTCCCTCGATGACCCTACGGAAAAAATGATGATAGTCCCTTCGAATTACTAAGGTATCCTTACACGTTCCTTCTATGACCATAATGATGACCCTGTGTTTGTCCCTTCAAATCCAAGGATAAGACTACTTACTAACTGATAGTAAGGACAGTTTTATCCCAAAGGAAACGAAAATGACAAGAAAGACCTTACAACTTAGGGTAAGTAATTCTTAAATGCTTGCTCATAACTTTCAAAACAAATGCTTTTCACACCCTACACTCTTCTTCAAAATACTTTCAAACAAGTAAACACTTTGTATACATTCATACGAGAATCATTACAAAGTTAAATCTTTACGAAATATTTTAATCACACACTACACTTTAAAAAAAGCAAGTAAAAAGTGAGCTAAGCATTTAAGAGCCCATAGATAACCATGGATACAAAGGGTGCTAACACATTCCCTTTGTATAACTTACCCCCAAACTCAAAATATTTTAAAAGGTCTTTCCTGTTTTTTTTATGCCTTTCCTAATTGGATGAAATAAAAGTCGGTGGCGACTCTTACTTACCGCAACATATCTTGCGACAAAAAGATTAAGAAAAATCCACAAAGATTCTAGAGAGAAGTCAGAATTTCTCACTCTACAATTTATTGGAATCTTAAAGCAGTTTGATTTTATGTGTCTTTTCTTTCCGCATTGTTGGAAATGAAAGAGTATCTTTCTTCATTTTTCTCTTGGAAACTTTGAGATTTATTTTTCGTGTTTTTGGATTTTCTTGAAGTTTTGAAACATTAGATTCATGTATTTATTCATCTCGATTTGACAATCTCCATCTTCTGATTCTATATTTTTTATGTTAGTATTTTTTAGTGCAATACTTTTACTCTTCTTCATGTCATATTTTTCTTCATCAACAAGTCTATTCTTCTTCATGTCATATTCTTCTTCATCAACAAGTTTATTCAGATCCATCACAAGATCCTTTAATTTATAAAATTTAGTGTGTGTGTGTCATGGTTGTTAAATCCCTAGAATCACAAATAACAATGACTTTTAGATTGACAATTATGATTTAGAAGGTTTAAAATTGTTGCAAGTGAAATTTGCAACACAAGCAAGTGTCACAGTTTTCTATTTGTAGAAAATTAGTTTGTTAGTGCTTTCAACAAATTAAATAGCTGTCTCCTTGTATGTAAATTCTAGTTACCCATCTTTTTTTTAAGATAAAATTACACTTAAAGATAAAATGCATGTATTTTAAATTTAGAATTCAAAATATGTGATCTGATCCAAATGTTTTTACGAAATGACATATAAGATTCTAAACACACTCGATCATATTTTGTTTTCTGCTCTTTTCCTCGGTGATGCCTATGCGAACAAATATTTAGTAGGGGTTGTTGTTGTTTCTTATCTTTGAGTGTGTATTTCGTTGGGCATTAAATATGAATTGACTTTGGCTACAATAATACAAAGACACGTAGTTGTTCAATTATTGGCAAGAAAGAAGATTAAAATTTATTAAAACTAAAGAACGGTCAAATTACGGAAAAGAAGAAACTGGACAAAACCTTTGTTGAAAATTTATTTATTTATATTTTAAAATATGAAGACCTTTCTTTAATACAATTCCTTATAAATACGTGTTTGTATAACTCTTGAGAATATAGTATCCAATAAAAAAAAACCATCATTACTTTGTTTGGTGAAATTATGATGAGAAACTTTAATACTTTCATATTCCATGCATTATTGGTGTTGTCTTCCACCATTGGATTCAACTCAGCAATGAACTGCAAAGAGAGTGAAAGACATGCACTCCTCATGTTCAAAGAAGGCGTTCAAGACCAATATGGCATGTTGTCAACATGGAAGGAAGGTACAAATGAAGATTGTTGCAAATGGATGGGAGTTCAATGCAACAACCAAACTGGTTATGTTGAAAGTCTTGATCTTCATGGTTCAGAAACTGGTTATTTGAGTGGTCAAATCAATCCATCAATAACTGAGTTGAAACATCTGATGTACCTAGACCTCAGTGGTTATAAATATGGATACTATGAATATGTTGATGGTGAATATATTTTATATTGGGAACATCATGGTTATGATGGGGAAATTCCTTCTCAACTTGGGAAATTATCACAACTGCGACACTTAGATCTCAGCAACAATCAACTCTATGGACTAATTCCTTTTCAACTCGGGAATCTTTATTTATTGGAGTCTCTTTTACTTTGTAACAATTATGATCTTAGAATAAATAACCAAGTTCAAGATGTTGAGTGGCTATCAAATCTCTCTTCTTTAAAAATTCTTGACTTGAGTGGAGTTCAAAATCTCAATGATTCTTCTCAACACACTGCACAATTCCTACTGAAGTTTCCAAGACTTGAAGAGCTACACCTAAGAAATTGTAGTCTTTCTGACGCCAATATTCTTCCGTTATCTAGAACTCATTTGAACTTTTCTAGTAGTTCTCTTATTGTCTTGGATCTGTCTAAAAATCAATTGGCATCATCAATGATATTTCAATGGATGTTTAACTACAGCTCCAATCTTCAACACCTTGACCTTTCTAATAACATATTAAAAGGTGTCATTCCTGATGATTTTGACGACATAATGCATTCAATTGTAAGTCTTGATCTCTCACGCAACAATCTAGAAGGAAATATTCCAAAATCCATAGGGAATATATGCACTTTACAGAAATTTGTGGTTAATCATAACCACTTGAGTGGAGATCTATCAAGTTTCATCCATATTAATGATTCCAAATGTAATACAAATGTGTCATCGTTACAAGAATTGGTGTTACGGAGAAATTTGATTTCATGCACATTACAGGACATTGTAATGTTGTCATCTTTGAGAAGGTTAGAGCTAAATGACAATAAATTAACTGGAGAAATTCCCACGAACATGGGATTGCTTTCAAAGTTAGAGACTTTGAGGTTGGATGGAAACTTTTTTGACGGGTTTGTCTCTGAAACCCACCTCACAAACCTCTCTAACTTGAATGTCCTACATTTGTCTTACAACTCGCAACTGACTATAAAGGTTAGTGATGACTGGATTCCTTCTTTTCAATTAGTTGATTTAGGTCTAGATTCTTGCAATCTGAATTCTAGATTTCCTAATTGGCTTCGAACACAAAATGAATTATCCGGACTTTATCTTTCAAATAGCAGTATTGTGTCTCCAATACCACAATGGTTTTGGGGCAAATTGCAAACACTAGATTACATGGACATTTCAAACAACAATCTCACAGGAAAGATTCCTAATTTAGCATTAAATCTTACCAACAGTCCTTTTATAAATTTGTATTCAAATCAACTTGAAGGTTCCATTCCATCTTTTTTATTGCAAGCAGAAGTATTGGACCTCTGGTATAATAAAATTTCAGATTTAGCTTCCTTTCTATGTAGCAAAAGTAATCCTAACATTTTGGAAATTTTAGATTTATCAAACAATGAAGTAAAGGGTGAGATTCCTGATTGTTGGAATAATTTAACCTCATTACAATATGTTGATCTGAGCAATAACGAGTTGTCGGGAAATATTCCCTTCTCAATGGGTTCCCTTGTTAACATGAAGGCTTTGATTTTGAGGAATAATAGTTTGAATGGACAGCTTCCTTCTTCCTTGAGAAAACATGTTTTATGGTCCGATGTCTTCATTGATTGGAGAAAGTTTGCACCAATTAGTAATCTTAAGCCTACGGTTCAATAACTTCAATGGAAGTTTACCTTCAAATCTTTGTTATTTGAGAAAACTTCAAGTGTTGGATTTGTCATTCAATTACTTATCAGGAGGAATACCATCTTGTGTAAACAACTTTACATCCATGGCTCAGGACTTCATAAGCTCACAAACAACATTGGAGAAATTGCCTTCATTCAAAACTAACATACTATATGTTTTAAGCATATTTTTGAAGTGGAAAGGTGAAGACCGAATCTACGAAAATCCAGAAAGGTATTTAAAAGTCATTGATCTCTCAAGCAACCATCTTACAGGGGAAATACCAACAGAAATGGAGAGCTTATTTGGATTGACTTCCTTAAATTTGTCAAGGAACAATCTCAGTGGAGAAATCATTTCAAAAGTGGGAAACTTAAAGTCACTAGAATTTCTTGATCTATCAAGAAATCATCTGTCTGGAAGAATCCCTTCAAGTCTAGTACAAATTGATCGGCTCAGTATGTTGGATTTGTCAAACAATCAGCTCTATGGAAAAATTCCAATTGGAACACAGTTGCAGACATTTAATGCTTCCAGTTTTGAAGGTAATTCCAATCTTTGTGGAGAACCCCTTGATATAAAATGTCCTGGAGAAGAGCCACCAAAACCTCAAGTGGCAACAAGTGATGATGAAGAAGATGAGAATTCAGAATTTTTGGAAGCATTATACATGAGCATGGGGATAGGATTCTTCACCGGTTTTGTTGGCTTGGTAGGATCAGTATTGTTCATACCTTCTTGGAGAGAAAGTTATTCCAAATTATTGAATAATTTGATATTGAAAGTCTTCATGAGGTGGAAAGAGTGAAAGATAAAAAGGTACTTCTATTCTTTTCTTATTTGCTGCCCCAATATGCAATTTATTTTGCAATACTTCAATTTTATTCCCAAATAATAAGATCAATTATTTTTTGCAGGATGAATTCCTATGCCTATTGTACGGGACGAGTAGTTTGCTTAACTGTATGCAGTTCACTGTTTGGTAATGGATAGGATGAATGCCTAAATAAAATGACTGTCACTTTGTTAAAATTTTCCTTTCATAAAGTTTTATTGTGTTTTGTTAAAATTTCATGTTTGCTAGTTTTTGTATTGAAATGTAATCAATTATATAATGAGAGTAAGATCATTATATTTTCTTCATTTTCCTGTTTTTTCACCCACCAATGCATTTGTTACAGGTAAAAGTTTACAACTTCTAATAGTTTTTGACATTCTTTAATTTGACAAGAGTTTCTTCTAATTATTTAATTTCTTATTGACAGATTCAAATAAATCCTTACAACATAATCATAAGACAAGTGATAGACCATACACTCTGTTTTCTTATAATTTAAAGAAATGTTCCTTTCTTAGGATACATCTGTTTGCCAAAATGAATAACTTTAAATTTGTTGAAATTTGCCAATCCTCTAAACATGCTATCAGGTACATTGCTTTGACAGTCGTATAAAAAATCAAGTTTTCGAAGTCATATCTTCAATTTAATGAAATTAAAATTATTTTGATTAAACTCATTCTACTCCTTTTGTCAACAAAAAGAGCTAATTTTCATGAAAATAAAGCTTTGCTTAGTTCAGTCTACACAAATTGTTACGAGTGGGGGACGTCGAAGCAAATGAAATACTATAGGTTTAATGATCAATTATGTTGAAACAAATGAGATAGGAAAAATAAATATATTAAATAAAATTTCACTGATTTATCAAAACAATTGATAAACATATGGTTGAACTCCAACCAATTCATTCCCATAATAACATTGAGTTGACTTAGCGGCAAACAAACTAGCCTTAGGAGTAATTCAGTTCAAGAACCCGAGGAATGCTAGATTCCTGAGTTCAGTTCTTCGTATAATTTATTTAGAGGTTTAGATGTTTTAGGAACTAGAGGATGAATAAACCACATCGCGTGGGGCTAGCCCAGGAGTGATTTAATTCTGGGAGACAAAGTATTCAAAGGTGCAAAATAAATGCACTTTCCATTTGGAAATCCAATCATCGAAATTGTTAAAAACCAAATTCAATCTAGGAACGAGCTGGAAAGAAACTGTCAAGCAAGACACTAACCCATGAGGAATGAACTCAACTAGGTATTTATCCTATCCAAATGTGGAAAGGAAAACTAAAGCAAAAATCTTCCACGAGGGTAGAATCTCAGTGGGGAGTTAGAAAGAATGTACATTTTCTGCCTAATGGCTGACAACTCTATTTGGAGAGAGACACATCACTTGGGGATAAACACGACCAAGGTGAAGGAAGTATGCATCAATGAATGTAACATGAATATGAACATGAATCATTTATGATGTACATGTATGTATATGCGTTATGTTTATGCTGACAAACAGACAAAACAGACACAAGAGATAAACTGGTGACAAAATAAACATCACAACAAACAGATACTCGACCAGTCCCTTCAAAGTGTACGCAATCACTGAGGATAGGGTAAAAAGCCACCCATGGAGTAAAATCTCGCTACAAGGCTCAAATCTCCTTGAGGAGAGAAAGATACTTCAATCGGGAAATAAACCCAAGCAAATCTTCTAACTTCAATGTTCATCAGAAGGAAACAAACATACAAACTATATTTGCTTAGGATGAAGTAAATTTGTATTCCGTTGGGGACGAAAAATTCACATTCAGCTGGAGAAGCTTGAATCAAGGCTCAATTGGGGATACTAGACTTAGTATCTCACTGGAAGTACTAAGTAGCAAAAGGAACTCACTAGAAAATACCGAGTCATGCACCCAACATATCATAGCAACTTGGCTTAAGGCCCCCGTCATCTGGAGATACTTGCAAGGTAGATCACAAGAGTGTCTTGCTTAGGAAAACACGTGGTCATGCATCCACGAAGTGGTTTGTGAGAAGAGATCATATCAAGAGGATTTTATAGAAGACTTGACATTCAAAATGCCCTAGTGTCTTCAAACGCTTGGAGAGATTCGTCGAATCTCGACGTCACTGCCCCAGATTGACTGAATTCAGCACAAGTGAGTCTTCAATGCTTATCCTTTTACGGATGATCAGCATGTGTATGTAACAAATTAGGAAACAACTTGCCCCTGTTTAGAAAAATCTTCAAGCAACCTACCCCTGTCCGGAAAAGTCTTCAAGCAACCTGCCCTTGTCTGGCAAAGTCTTCAAGCAACCTGCCCCTGTCCGGCAAAGTCTTCAAGCAACCTTTCCCTGTCTGGCAAAGTCTTCAAGCAACCTGCCCCTGGGGATGATCATTCTCTGAAATGGTTGTTCAACTACTCATCAGAGTTTCAAATATCAAGAGATTAAGCTCATCACTGGTACTCATACATAGACTTCTATGATATCAAGCAAATGTTAACAAGCAAAATGTTAATGTTGAGACTGCTAATGCAACACACATGTTTGTCTCGTGTTTTTTTTAATGTTTTTTTGAAAATATTTTGACAATAGTCTGTGACCGAATCACTAGCTAGGATGTGATATTCATTTTTTATAAAGCCAACACAAATTTTGAGCATAGCTCATAGGAGTCGGGAAAAAATATCTCATTGAGTATGCTTTCGAAATAAACCCCACTTCAATTAGGAATTTTGAGGGTTGTAATGTGGTTTTGATTCACGGTTTTAGAAACAAAGGATAAAGACTCAAAGTTTATTTGGTGCCCACCCATTCTCCGTGATGTCCTTCAATCCTAAGTTCAGCTAAATTGACACATACATTTTTCTTTGATGGTTTTGTAGTAAAGATGAAGATCCAAGGTTTGCTTGAAATGACAGTCATCTTATTTGTCCTCTACGGATATCAGTGACCCCTTTGACTTTGGTATGGTGGTCACTAAATCTTATTTGCTTTAGGTTGAGGATTTAAAGGCCACTTCTAACTTGAATTTCTCTTTGGTCTCTGATTTTTGCCTAAGTCTCCTTTTGTGACTGTCAAGTCATTGATTGTAGTGGATTCCCTGGTGGGATGTTTCATCTTATGATTTGAATGTGTAACCAGATTAACTGAACACTACCCTTCCCCAGGTTAAGCGTAAAGTTTTTGAATTATCCAAAAGAAACTCCTACTTCTAGGCTCGAAGTGGTTGACTAGAGATTAACTCCTTATTTCTCCAGTGTTTGGCAATTTGAAACAATGCCTATACATCGTCAGCAGGGTTCTAATCAAAAGCATTTTACTAGAGAACTTGTGTTTTAATTTCGTCATCCTCCCTCCAATTTTTTGCCTAAGCAGGAGATGGGATAATGTTGGCATTATAAATTTGAAAAAGCGTTATGAGTGAATACGAATGGACTACTTCAAGACAAACATATTCATTGCATTAATCTTTCAAAACAAATAAGTTTTAACATGCCAAAAACAAATGCATTGATAAACAAAGAAAAATACATATGAAAAGCAGCGAATGAACTAAACATTGTTGCACCCCAAAATTTGCCCTTTTTCTTTTGTTGTTATTGTTTTTGTTTTTTGTCTCTCGCATGTGCATTGCATTAAGTCATGCTCATATCATACACAACTTTGGCATGCATCCTCTGGATGGCTTGGTTTCTATCGAACTCTCAGGTAGAGGTGTCCAGGTTTGGTCAATTAACGTTTGTTCGGTTCTAGGTTGTCGAACCATTTTGTTTTTTTGGTACGCATTTCAAATTGGTTGTTGTATAGTTACTTTATTACATTTCGAGATGTAATGCATATTTAAAGAGTGAGGCATTTGAGAATTTGTTCAAGATTGGTATCTAGATACCAAAGAGTTGCTATTGGACTATGTTGTTGGAATTCCAATATCATTTTAGGGATATTATAAAAAAAAAACTTTAGAGGATTCTTTCTAGAGGATTGTGTCAGTTGACCTCATGGTTTTGTCGCAATAAAATAGTATGACTAGGAAAATGCATGAGATATTCTTATGAAGAGCCCAACCTTGTTTTTAAGTTTGTTTCAAGTGGCTAATTCATAAACGGTTGTTTATTCAAGTTATGATCACTAGTCGCAAACAATGCTTATTTCATTTTTAAGTAATATTTCAAGTTGGGTCCATTTCCGCATTCAAGTGAACTTTTAAGACATTTTTAATTGAATGCAATCAACCTCAAGTTTCCAAGATTCGACTTTTGAACTTTAGTTGATTGATTTCCAATTTGGTCTTATGGAAGAGTTTAAAGTTCGATTGAGAGGCAACATGGTGCAAGTTCAACAAGGCTTATAATTCGAAAAATCATACCCAAAATTTTCGTTAAAAAAGCTCACAAATAAAATCTGTTTGTTTTACATAATACAAGTCCCAACTTGCAAAGGTAAAATTGTAAGTCATCCACACAATGAGTATCCATGTTATGGTTCAAAGAGAGATCTAAAGAATTGAAGGTTTTGTCCGTGATCCTTAGTGCATACACAAAAACAGCATACAAAAGGAAACATCCTGTCCTAAGCTGGAAAAGTATGTAAGGACCTCACAGTGTGAAATATCAAATTCACATGTCATCCATATGCCATCTACTCTTATGAGTTCAGCAACCGCAAACCCCAAGAAACTGCTACCATTGTGCACCAAATTGGGTAGAAGGAGCCTGCAAGATTGAGGAAAAGACAATTTTGTTTGTCAACATAGCACAGGTTTAAAGCAAAATTGATAAAAAGAGGGAGTTTTCTTCTTTAAAATTTAGAAAAAAAACCACAGGCATACTTACAATCTTTTGATACATTGCTCATTGCAATACATAGCACAGGGTATGACCAAAGGGATTTTTGTCGTTTACAATGTTGCCTCATCCAATGTTTCAAGTCTCATCACCTGTATCAAAATAGGATAGCAAGGGTTAGATACACAGTAGGGCTTTGTCATAAAAGAGGAAAGCTTCAGATTTCAAAAAAAGTAAAAAGGAGCTAGCTTGCATACATTTTTCTGCGAGCCTCACAAATAATCTCAATATCCACTCTTCAAGATAACAACAATCAAAGCATCATCAAGCTAATGGGGACCACTTTTCTCACAAAAAACAACCAGAATTAAAAAAAAGGGGAGTACAAGCAAATCTGCTATAGCAGAACCGCAGACTGCTCTTGTCACTTTTGTTTTTCTCCAAGACAGCACGCCACTCTCTGGCTCCTATGTACCTTCAATAGGTGCTCCAAAGCAGCCTACACCGAAAAGAGCATGAGGAAATTTGAAAAAAACAGAACTTTGGCCAAAGCATTCATGAAAATGGAAATACTTTGCCTATGCGTTTTGAAGACCTCATCACCTGCATCAAGGGGGAGAACAACGTTAGTCAGAGACAAAGTTGATGAAGAGTCTAATGTTCGAAAAAGGGGAGGGGATAGTTTTGTTTTATAGAAAACAGCATTGTCCTTATCATAAGAAGGGCAAGTCTTGGTTTTTGAAAAAGGTTTGATTAATCTTGTACGAGCCAACAAGGGAGGTAATGGCAAGGGGAAGAAAACCCTAATTTGTGAGTATAAAAAGGAGGGGTTACGGACATCCAAGGAAGAGGATCTTTTGGAAGAACTTCACAAAAAACCTAATCCCTAAAAGGTTCCGAATTAAAAATTATTCAAGCAACATTGAGTGATTTGAGATAAAGGAAACCGCATTCAACAAGCATTTACACGACCAAGAACAACAAGAAAACACATAATATCAACAAAAGAAAGGGGGATGCAGAAGTAGAAGGAGAAGTTTCCAAGCAACAGAATTCGAAAGGAAGACGCAGATTCAAAAATCATCAAACGAGGAAAGTCAAAGTACCTTTGATTCAGAATTTTCAGAACCCGTAGTCGGTAGATCCTTTTCCCTCATTTCGCAATGCTTCTGCTTTAACATGCTTATTGTTGTGGTTTTGTTTTGATTCCTTGCTCTTCTTTATGTATTAAACTCATATTCATACGAAACTTTTCGTTCTCTTATGCGACGACAAAGCCCCCTTTTATCGCCATTGTTGTTGGGTTTAGGTCAAGGTATTTTGGGGATTTTGTTCCTTTATGCGCCAACTGAGTGAAATAGGGAGAGAAAGAGAGAGGTTTTTTTCTGAGAAATCACCAATTCTGTTTTGGTTAGAAAGATTCGTGTGTTTTTCGCTAAGGTGTCTTCAAAGAATGAAAAGAAGCTCTTTCTTTTCCTCTCTTTCTGTTTTTTGTTCACAAATATTATATTTTTCAAAGATTTTCACGGGCCTGTTGCTTTTCGCTGATAATAACAACACATAGGGATCTTGGAGGCGTGTAGGTGTCACCGATTAGGTCTTTCCTTTGATTTGCTCATTGGCATGCGTGTTCTTCAACTGATGAGTTAGATAGGTTGCGAAAGTGTTTCAGTTACCCACATGATGATTCAGTAGTTCCTATCAGTTTTTAATAAGGGCATAAAAACATATTTTCCTTACAATAAGTGGTTTCGTATAAGAAAACATTTTTTTTTTCAATTTCCATCTTAAGTTTTTTTATAGGAATAAATTTTAGGTTTTTTTTTTATTGTTTTATTATTTTTAATTGCAATTTAGATTGATTTTCTATTTAGTTTTACTTTTCACAATAGTGCATTTATTTTAGTGGTTGTCTATTTTTCTTCTTGCTGGTGATGCGCTATATCCGTGCTTGTTTGATTTATTCATATTACGACTATAACTTATAAAAATAAGTTGAACACGACCACTATAAGAATAATCGTCGCCAAAGATAATTAAACCTTTCGGTCTAACGCCAAGTATCTATTCGCGTACCAACATTTATCACACATGTAAGTCGGTCATCCCAGTGACCGCCATCTGCATGACCTTCTACGCGCCTTAATTAATTTAACAAGGAATAGAACTCCGGAGTCTAGCACTCTGAACGTTCTGGAACGAATCAACTGGGCTAGCCCCACGCGTAACGTTTCTTTCACTCCTTCATTATTGGTCACATTAGTTCTAAAACGTTTAAAAGCAGTCATCCAATGTATTTAAAAATTTAAATACGGAATAAGAATTCCGGAGTCTAGCACTCCGCACGTTCTAAAATAAACTGCAACTGGGCTAGCCCCACGCAACGTGGTCCATTTCGTTTCCCGTGTTTCGAAATAAATAATCGCATAAATTAACGTACGAAAACAGAACTCCGGAGTCTAGCATTCCGCACATTCTGGATTGGACCGCTACTGGGCTAGCTCCACGCGATGTGTTCAATCATCGTTCTTATGTCAAAATATCTCAATCATTTTATAAATTAAATTGCGAAAGAAGGAAACTCCGGAGTCTAGCATTCCGCACGTTCTTGAATGTAGTCATTCCTGGGCTAGCCCCACGCGACATGACCCCTTCATTCTTTCATATTTAAATACGACTTAAAATTTACCAGCCAATGCAAACTATTTTCCATAATTAATTAGCGAGTAACTGAACTCCGGAGTATAGCACTCCACACGTTCTGGAATGCAATCACTCCTGGGCTAGCCCCACGCGACGTGGTTCATTCGCCCTTTCGTTTAAAACACCTTAACAAAAGTCAAACACTTTTCTCTAAAACGAACATTGTTTAAATCATTATATCTCGCAAACAAGCTAGCACTTCAACCTCCACCGCGAGTATACGCCAATGCTTAGCAGATTAGAAAGCGTTTTAAGCAATCGTTCAATTAAAATCACAAACCATCTGCACGAACTACGAAGCTTTGACTTTCCCATTGCACAAGGGAATACATAGGCACGGGGATTTTAATCCTTCGCGAGCACAATAATAAAAAAAAAAACATAACCTTTCCCCATAGTAAATAATAATTTTCTTTTCCCTTTAATAAACAATCTTAACAAACTTTAATCGGTAAAAGAAGACAATAATACAAGTTAACATTTTAAGCGCAAATTAGACTAAGAGGTTCCCGTTGAGTACAACGGACGTGAGGGGTGCCTAATACCTTCCCCTTGCGTAACTGACTCCCGAACTTAGATTAGTGGTTTCGTTGACCATTCTTATCCTTTATTTAGGTTGTGTCTATATCTCCCTTTTCTTTAGTTAGAATAAATAGAATTAGGTGGCGACTCTGTTGTTTATTTTAGGATCGTATTTTTCGAGGTACGACAGCTGGCGACTCTGTTGGGGACTTGCGTTAAGCATGAGAGAGTCGATCCTAGCTTAGGGTAGTTTATGCTTGTTTAACTGTTTTGTCTTGTCTTCCTTATTTACTATTAATATTTTATATGCTCGTTTATTGCTTTCCCTTTTCATTATATTGTTCATTATTATATTCTCCTGTTGGATCTCGGGATTACGTCACGGGAATGAATGTGTACTTGAATTTTGAAAAATAAGAGGGAACACCTAAGTTTAGATTTGGATGTTATTAGTGTTAGTCTCCAAGGACTCGCTCCTTGCACGCCTAGCATGAAAGCTCCCCCAGATAGTTAGACTTTTCGTAGATCTTGTCACAACGCAGCTAGCCTGTCGCGCGACCTGATTCATGAAAGGGCTGTGATTATGGGACCCCCTAGAACCTGTTTCAGTTTTGGTAGTTTTGTAATGTTAGGCTCCGAGGGCTCGCCCCTTTGTTAGCCTAGCATGAGAACTCCACTCGAGGTAGACCTTATCGTTATTATCGTCATAATGCAGCTAGCCTGCAGCGGGGTGTTAGTACGATAAACGTCCATGACCTTGGGTTTTCCTTATACCATCGCTATAGAAAGCTATCATGTGAGTGGGCATTATGGGTAGAAAGATATAAACCGACCCTCTAGAGCCTACATTTTAGGAGTTCCAAGCTCCCATTGTTATCCCGGATCCAGCTTTGTGCATTCATGATCATGTAGCATATGCATCATAACTTACACATCTTGTTATTTCAGGGAAACACATCTATTTGTTTTCTCGCATTCAAAACAGTCATGAGTTCAGGAAAAAGGAAGACTCTACAGTTGAAAGCTTTCTCGCCAAATACCACTGTTCTTATGGATTGCTAGGAGAAAATGCCCGCTTCCTACAAAAGGGCTATTGAAGTAAGGTTTGGCCAAGTGCTTCATCTCCTGGAGGTCGACGTACAAATTCCAGCCCTCACAGCTTTGTCCCAGTTCTATGATCCGCCGATGCGAAGTTTTTTGTTCCAGTACTTTCAGCTAACACCGTCTCTAGGAGAGTTTGAAGGGTCCTTGGGTTTTTCTATGAAGGGAAAGGCACCTTACACCCTCGTTAGCCAGGATCTTAAGGTAGAAGTATTAGCAGAAGCTCTTCAGATTCCCACTGCCACAACTAAAGCTAATTGGAAGCAGAAGAGAGAGTTTTGGGGTTTCCAGAGGCTATTTTTGGAACAAGAAAGCAAGAGGTTAATAAAGGAACGTCAATGGGCTGCTTCAATCAATGTGTTAGCTCTCCTCATTTACGGTTAGGTTTTATTCCCAACCTTCGAAGATTTCATTGACGTGGCGGAAATTAATGTATTTTGGGCAGTTTGGAAAGAAGGTCAAAGCCCGGTGTATCCGTTATTGGAAGACGTGTTCTATAATCTCCATCTCCGTCATGAGAAGAAAGGCGTTGTTTTGAACTTTTTTTTCGCGTTACTATATAAATGGCTCACATCTCACATCTTCAAGCGCCATGCTTTGATTCCCAAGATGACAGGCGGGGAATGGTCCCAAATGTTGGTTTCCCTCACTGAAAGAGACATCACCTGGTATCCCAATAAGTTGGATGTTGACTGAATCATTATGAGTTGTTGGAATTTCAGGAATGTGCCATTGATGGGATCAAAGGGGTGCATTAGTTACAACCCCATCTTGGCCATACGGCAACACGAGTACCCTATGCTAGGAAAGCTAGAGGACACCGAATTAGAAGAGATGATCCTTCACAACAGAGGTGTGGACGATCCAACATTACTTTTCAGAATATGTCGTTCTTGGGAGAAGGTTTACACCAAGGGCCCTGAGTTAAGGAAAAGAGATGGGGTGGTCAGGACACCTTACCGGCAGTGGGTTCTTGAAAGGGTCCAAATCGTCAAGCTACCATTTTCCGGAGAAGCACTCCCCAAACCTCCTGTGCATGAACCAATATCCTTGGAAGAAGTAGAGGAACTTCGAATTAAGGTAGCCAATCTTGGGAAAGAAAATGAAGAACTCAGTTCAAAATTGCACCGAGTCACCCATGAGAGGAATGAATTAAAGTATGACTTGACTCGTAAAACTGCCCAGTTCGAAGCAATTCAAGAAAAAGCTAATGAAGAAGAACGGAAGAAGAACAATGTTAAAGGGTGTCTAGACCATACTTATGGTAGGGTGGTTCACTTAAAAGAAGATTTAAACAGAGTTTGCAGGAAGAGTGCGAATAATGTGGATTGGTATATTCGGGCGACTAAAAAAGCGAAGATTGAAAGAGCTGAATTTGAAAAGAAAATTGCAGAGCTTACCACAACTCTTGAGGAGGCAGTAAGAAGCTCAAATCAGGAATACGAACTTAGAATTCAGGCCATGAATGTCTCACAGTTCACCTTGGAAGATTGGGATTACAAATGTCAAGAGGTGAATCGTGCTGAAGGAAACGCCCGGTATTGGAAGGAACAATATGAGGCTCTGCTCAAAGATCGCAACATTTGGGAGTCAGTGAGAGATGAGGTGCAAGGTCATTTCCAAGGATACGAGCAAGCTGTACAAGATCGGATTACAGAAAGAGACATGTATCGTGATAAGCTTAATCGGCTTATTGAATGGTGCAACTTGCAGATGGAAGAATTACCTTTCCGGCTTTCTATGGCAAGAGGGGAATTCGAAGACGATGGATCCTACCCAGCTGTGAGTTATTTTCTCTCGATGTGCCAGAACATGTTGAAGACTTTCAAGGAAGAGGTGAAAGAATGTAGTGCACAAAGATCAAAGAATTAGTCCTACTGTTGTAATTTTTTTTTTATTTTGTTTATTTAAGAAGAGAATTGGCGTTATTTTTGTAATAGTTAACGAACCAAAATATTTGTACTTGATGTTTTAAGTCTTAATTGTTTGAGAATGAATGAAGCTTGGAGTTTTACTTTAGTCCTTGACTTCTATGATGTTTTGAATGCTGCACATTAAAATTTTAGTATTTGTGATTGTTTTTTCCTGAAGTTGACATTT
The DNA here is from genome assembly GCA_963966055.1 of Lathyrus aphaca. Lineage (NCBI taxonomy): Eukaryota > Viridiplantae > Streptophyta > Magnoliopsida > Fabales > Fabaceae > Lathyrus > Lathyrus aphaca. Next base: position 63,831,730 of record OZ014520.1, on the reverse strand, counting down.
TGTGGCATGGCATTCATACATTTCCATCATTTGCTGCATTTGTTAAAAACGTGAGGCTCATACGTGTCTTTTTAAGCAGTCGTCAAACTGTTTCGTCCGTACAAAACCGGAGCCGACCGTCGAAGGAGGATGGAGAGACTCGAGCAGGAAAATCAAGAGCTTAGGGGAGAAGTGTCTGCTTTAAAGGATAGTTTGGAAAGGCTTACCAATATGATGGAGGCAATGGTCGCTGCGCAGAATCAGACATCTCAAAATTCTCAAGAGACTGGACAGAGGACCGAGGCCATGGCCATCCCAACGACCACGGCCCTAGCAACGATTCCCAACATGTCATGACCACTGGTTTCCCTTGGGGCATCCCTCGTGATTTCATACCGGAGATTCATCAACCACACGTCTCACACGTCGCTGCTGTAATGACTACTCCTCAGCCTGTAGTACACACCGCCCATTACAATGAAACCCCCCCTTCCACACAGCACCAAGCGAAAACGCGGGAGTAGACGAGAGATTGGACGAGTTCCAAGATCGTTTTCTATAAATGCAAAACGAGATTAGGGCACTCCGAGGCTAGGATTTGTTCGGAAGGAAGGCTTCTAATCTTTGCTTGGTCCCTAATGTCAGGGTTCCGCACAAGTTCAGAGTGCCTGAGTTTGAAAAGTATAAGGGAAACTCGTGTCCTCAAAGCCACTTAATCATGTACGCCCGGAAGATGTCCTCCCAGTAGGACAATGACCCGTTACTAATTCATTATTTCCAGGATAGCTTGACAGGTGCTTCCCTAAAGTGGTACATGAGTCTGGACAGCGCAAAAATCTGGACCTTTAATGACCTAGGGGAGGCTTTCATCCGACAATATAAGTACAAACTTGACATGGCCCCGGACAGATATCAACTCCGAAGCATGTCGCAGAAGGACAAGGAAAGTTTCAAAGAATATGCTCAAAGGTGGCGTGAGGTCGCGGCTCAAATATCCCCCCTCTAGAAGAAAAAGAAATGACTAAGATTTATTTGAAGACGTTGAGTACGTTTTATTATGACCGCATGATCGCAAGCGCACCCAGTGACTTTACTGAAATGGTAAATATGGGAATGCGGCTTGAAGAGGCCGTTAGAGAAGGGCGTTTAGTGAAGGAAGCGGGATCATCCAGCGGCATCAGGAAATTCGGAAACGGTTTCCACAAAAAGAAAGAGCAGGACGTTAGTACCATTTACCAGAGAAGAAGTTATCAGCAGCAGGTGGCTGCAATCACTCCAATTGTCAATACAACTTCAGGTCCCAATTACCGACCATATTTCCCTCAAAATCAACAAACCACTCCACAACATCAACATCAACCTCAACCTCAACAATTCCAACATCAACGGCAACAACAACCTCCACAACAGGCTCACCCCCAGTACAACAACAATCGTATTCCGAGAACACCCGCTTACGACCCCATACCAATGACTTACGCAGAATAATTTCCAGTTCTACTACAAAAGGGGCATATTCAAACAAGACCTCCCCTCCCTCCGCCCAGGAATCCCACTTATGGATTCAAAGCTGACCAGTTTTGTGTTTATCATCAAGGTGGGCCCGGTCACAATGTCGAAAACTGTTATAGCTTTAAGGCCGATGTCCAAAGGTTGATTAAAAACGGTGTTTTGACTTTTAAAGATACCAATCCAAATATTCAAGCAAATCCTTTGCCTCCGCATAGGGGGGCCTCAGTGAATATGGTGCATGGTTGTCCAGGGGACTATGTTGTTTACGATGTCAGATTGATTAGGGGTTCCTTAGTGCAAAAGCATGCAGAACTGGCAGAGCTTATCTACTTCCATAACGGGATACATGATTATGATGCATGCAGAATCTGTTCTGTTAATCCGCGGGGATGTCGTTTAGTACGAGAAGATCTCCAGAGGATGTTGGATCAGAGGTCTATTAGAATAATGTATCCCAGAAACCCTGATGATGTTGAAATTGATGAGGAGGCATTTGTCATAATACCACAATTTAATGAACCAGGACCCATAGAGATCACCTACGACAGTAGGAGGATCGCTGCAACTCCATTGGTCATTGTCGTACCAGGACCAATGCCATACTAGTCTGAAAGGGCCGTACCATACTGATATAATGCAACCATGATTGAAAATGGAAAGGAGGTTCCATTACCATCCATTGTCAACATTGCTGATGTCAGCCGAGTTACCAGAAGCGGGAGGGTATTCCCTAACAAAGCTGGAGAAACTGTGATGCATAAAGAAACCCCATTGGAGAACACTCTTAAACAAGTAGGCCAGTCGAGTAATACAAATCAAAACAAGGGAGATGATGAAGTGCTAAAACTGATCAGGAAAAGTGAGTACAACGTAGTGGATCAGCTTTTGAGCACGCCTTCAAGAATTTCAATCTTGTCTCTTCTGATGAGCTCTGAGGCGCATCGGGAAGCTTAAAAAAGGTCTTACAGCACGCATTTGTGGACCATGATGTCACCATTGGCCAATTCGACAATATTGTTGCGAATATAACTATTTGTAACAATCTTAGCTTCTGTGACGAAGAGCTCCCAGAGCAGGGAAGGAACCATAACATGACACTAAATATCCCTGTTAATTGCAAGACCGACACTTTATCCAGTGTGCTGATAGACACCGGCTCCTCGCTAAATGTTATGCCAAAGTCAACTCTCTCGATGTTAGCCTTTCAGGGCACTCCTATGAGAGTCAGTGGGGTTATCGTCAAAGCTTTTGATGGGTCTCGGAAGACTGTTATTGGAGAAGTGGATTTGCCTATAACGATTGGACCTCATACCTTTCAGATCACGTTCCAAGTGATGGATATCAAGGTTGCATACAGTTGCTTATTGGGTCGCCCTTGGATCCATGAAGCAGGGGCCATAACTTCAATTCTGCATCAAAAACTCAAGTTCATAAATCAAGGAAAGCTGGTGACAGTGTTTGGGGAGCAGGCTATGATTGTAAGTCATCTTTTCTCTTTTTCGTATGTGGAACCAGAACATGCTGTTGGAACTCGTTTCCAAGCCCTAACCATTGCTGATAAAGAAGTAAAGAAGAAAGGGGCATCCATTTCTTCTTTCAAAGATGCTCGGCAGGTTGTTGAGAGTGGTTCGTCTGAAGGGTGGGGAAAGGTCGTGGTTTTAAGTGAGAATAAGGCCCGTGAAGGAGTCGGTTTTTCGCCCGAATCTGCAAGACTTACAAGGGATGAAGGGGTCATCTGCCCAATACAGGAAAGTTTCCGCAGTGGAGGATTCATGAGTCCAACTCCACCAGAAGTTGACTCAATTACTGAGGATGATTCTGAAGAGGATTTACCAGATTTTGTTGTGCATGAAGCTTTGTGCCAGAATTGGACTGCCGTTGATATCCCATCTGTCGTTCGCCTATCTAAGTAATGATTTCGTGTTAACCTCTCGCTCTGCCCAAGGCGAGAGGGTGTTTTGTAGGGTTTTCTCTTTATGCAGTTTAAGAATTTTTGTCTCCTCTTTGCTCTGCCCAAAGCAAGAGAGTTATTTTGTTGGGCCATTTTGTTTCGAAAATTAAACAATCATTAATGAAAGTTTTATTTTTCGACTTCCTTTATCTTTTGTTATTTTTACTTTTTTCTTTTCGGAAAAGTGGTAATCCTAAAAAAAAAAAACACACCTACATATTTGCATAAATAAAATAAAAAGGATTCATTTTCAAATATCTGCATACGCTTCCATTTGTCTAGTGCTAAAATAAAACATCAATCATATGTGCAAATTAATCATAAAAAACCCCATTGAAAAGCATGACCAATTGCCTACTCCCAACTTTGAGTTCCCGGTGTTTGAGGCCGAAGAAGATAATGATGAAGAGGTCCCTGATGAGATTTCGCGATTACTGGAGAATGAGGAAGAGACTATCTAGCCATAAAAAGAAGCAGTTGAGGTAATTAATCTGGGGATGGAAGACGATAGGAAGGAAGTCAAAATCGGCGCGCTACTCATTCCCGACGTCAAGAAAAGAATGATGGAACTTTTGAAAGAGTATACGGATATGTTTGCTTGGTCCTATCGGGATATGCCGGGATTGGATACCCGTATCGTGGAACATCGCCTTCCTTTGAAATCAGAATGTCCGCCGGTCAAACAGAAGTTGAGGAGATCACGCCCCGGCATGGCTATCAAGATCAAGGAGGAAGTTCAGAAGCAGATTGACGCAGGTTTCCTTGTCACTTCCAAGTACCCACAATGGTTAGCCAATATAGTACCCGTGCTGAAGAAAGATGGGAAAGTCAGAATGTGTGTCGATTATAGAGATCTGAACAAAGCCAGTCCTAAGGACGATTTCCCGCTACCCCATATTGACATGTTGGTCGATAGTACAGCTAAGTTCAAAGTTTTCTCATTCATGGATGGTTTCTCCGGATATAACCAGATTCGAATGGCTCCAGAGGATATGGAGAAGACCTCGTTCATTACACCTTGGGGAACATTCTGCTACCAGGTGATGCCTTTCGGTTTGAAGAACGCATGCGCATCTTACCAAAGAGCAATGACAACACTGTTCCATGACATGATGCACAAAGAAATCGAAGTATACGTCGATGACATGATTGCTAAATCCAGAACTGAGGAAGAGCATGTGGAATATCTTTTGAAGTTGTTCCTACGTTTGAGGAAGTACAAACTTCGCCTCAACCCCAACAAATGCACATTCGGTGTTCGTTCAGGGAAGTTATTGGGTTTCATTGTTAGCCAGAAAGGTATCGAAGTAGATCCCGACAAAGTCAAGGCCATTCGAGAGATGCCCGCACCAAAGACGGAAAAACAAGTAAGGGGATTTTTCGGTCGTTTGAATTACATCTCTAGATTTATTTCTAATATGACTGCGACCTGTGGGCCGATCTTCAAACTCCTGCGAAAGAATCAAAGTGGCAAGTGGACTGAAGATTGCCAAATTTCTTTTGATAACATCAAAGATTACTTACTGGAGCCACCTATCTTGGTTCCTCCAGTTGAAGGAAGACCTCTGATCATGTACTTGACAATACTAGAAGATTCCATGGGTTGTGTGCTCGGACAACAAGACGAGACAGGACGGAAGGAGCATGCCATCTATTACTTAAGCAAGAAATTTACAGATTGTGAGTCTCGATACTCTATGCTCGAGAAGACCTGTTGTGCTTTGGCTTGGGCAGCTCGACGTCTCCGACAATACATGATTAATCACACTACTTGGTTGATTTCAAGGATGGATCCGATTAAGTATATCTTTGAAAAACCGGCCCTGACAGGAAGAATTTCTCGTTGGCAGATGTTACTATCAGAATATGATATTGAGTATTACACTCAGAAGGCTATCAAGGGAAGTGTTTTAGCCGACCATCTAGCCCATCAACCCGTTGACGATTACGAACCCGTAAAGTTCGATTTTCCAGACGAAGATGTCATGTACTTGAAGATGAAAGATTGTGACGAGCCTCCGCTCGATGAAGGGCCGGAACCGGGGTCCCAATGGGGATTAATTTTCGATGGAGCTGTAAATTTGTATGGAAAGGGAATTGGGGCAATGATTGTAACTCCCCAAGGTGCTCATATCCCTTTCGCTACGAGAGTGATGATCAATTGCACCAATAATGTAGCCGAGTACGAAGCTTGCATCATGGGCTTGGAAGAAGCAGTTGATTTAAGAATCAAGAACCTAGATGTATATGGTGACTCAGCCCTGGTAATCAATCAGATCAAGGGGAAGTGGGAAGTCCTACAACCTCACTTGATTCCATACATGGATTATGCAAGGAGGATCTCGACATTCTTTGATAAAATTGAATTTCACCAAGTACCTCGCAATGAGAACAGAATGGCCGATGCTTTGGCTACCATCTCCTCCATGATTGTTGTAAATCGACAGAACGATGTGCCGAAGATTGAAATTATGTGCCTCAATAGACCTTCTTATGTGTTCACCTTGGAAGAGGTTGTTGACGATAAACCATGGTACTACGACATCGAGTGTTTCTTACGACACCAGGAATATCCGCCAGGGACATCCAACAAGGACCGAAAGACTATGAGGAGGTTGGTCGGTAACTTCTTTCTGAGTCAAGATGTATTGTACAAGAGAAATTTCGATATGATTTTACTCAGGTGTGTAGATAAGCATGAAGCAAAAATACTTATGAGGGAAATTCATGAAGGATCATTCGGCACTCACACTAATGGGCATGCTATGGCTAGAATGATGCTGAGGGCAGGGTATTACTGGTTGACAATGGAATCCGATTGCTGCAAGTATGTGAAGAAATGTCATAAATTCCAGGTTTACACCGATAAAGTCCATATCCCTCCGACTCTTCTCAATGTTCTTTCTTCTCCGTGGCCTTTTTCCATGTGGGGCATCAATATGATTGGTATGATTGAGCCGAAAGCTTCCAATGGACATCGTTTCATCCTAGTGGCCATTGACTACTTTACAAAATGGGTAGAGGCAGCCTCCTACGCTAATGTGACTAGACAGGTGGTAGTCAGATTCATCAAGAATAACCTCATTTGCCGGTATGGTATCCCAAGTAGGATCATCACTGATAATGGATCAAACCTGAACAATAAAATGATGAAGGAAATGTGCGCGGAGTTCAAGATTGAACACCATAAATCTTCTCCCTACAGGCCCAAGATGAATGGTGCAGTGGAAGCCGCTAACAAAAATATCAAGAAAATCATTCAGAAGATGGTCGTCACTTATAAGGATTGGCACGAAATGCTTCCCTTTGCTTTACACGGATATCGCAATTCGGTCCGTACATCGACTGGGGAAACTCCTTTCTCGTTGGTATATGGTATGGAGGCCGTTCTCCCTGTGGAGGTTGAAATCCCGTCAATGAGAGTTTTGATGGAAGCTAAGTTAACGGGAGCTGAATGGTGCCAAAGTAGGTATGATGACTTGAATCTGATCGAGGAGAAAAGGATGACAGCTTTATGCCATGGGCAGTTATATCAACAAAGGATGAAGAAGGCTTTTGATAAGAAGGTTCATCCTCGTGTGTTCAGGGTAGGCAACCTCGTGATTAAGAAACTCCAGCCTTTTATATCAGATTCTAGGGGAAAGTGGGCTCCTAATTATGATGGCCCGTATGTCGTCAAGAGAGTTTTTTCAGGCGGCGCATTAATCCTCGCAACGATGGATGGCGAGGAATTCGCCCGTCCTACAAATGCAGATACAGTCAAGAAATACTTCGCCTAATGAAATATAAAAAGAACAGCTCGGTAAGTTGAAAACCCGAAAGGGCGACTTGGGCAAAAAAGAGCGTCTCGGTGGGTCGAAAACCCGAAAGGGCGACTCAGGCAAAAGTTAGAGACATAAACAAAAATTAATCATCCTGCTGGATTGAAAACCTGAAAGGGCACTCCAGGCAAAAGTTAGGGATAACGGCAAGTAACTGTATTGGACTATGATGACAACGTCGTGTGCCAAGAATTCCTCAAATCTGACTCGAGCTCAAGAATACCGGGGATTCAAAGTTGTTGGAGAAAGTAATGATCATTGTAATTTTAATGTAGTCTCTTCCATTTAATTACCATTTATTCCAATTTTTGTAAAGATCTATGGAATCCCGCTATTGGCAGATTACCATTCCATTAATGAAAATTTGAGCCTATGCCTTTGCTTACAATTCTTATTCTATCTTCATCTCAAAAATGACACTGTTATTAATGATAATGATTTTTGAAACAAAAAACTTTTACTATACCTGTTTTTTTAATGTGTGCGTGTGCTTACTGATTTGGCGAACCGAAAGACGGACGTTAAATAGTTGTTCCAAGAATGGTTAAACTGCAAGATGTGAAATAATTGTCTCGTTAAGTGCGACATACTCAGGATTCTCTAATATGGGTCGTTGAAGTGTTACGTGTGTGACTCGTTTTTCTGTGATAAAGTTTTTGTTACTCAACGCCTTTGGTGAGATGATAAGCCTGATGTACCTGTTTGAGCCTGATTAAAATCGCTTTGGTAGACTGTTGGTTTTATTCCCCGGCATAGGACAAGCTATTTCATCCTTGTCAAAGCCAACTGTGCTATGGGTAAAAATTTTGTTTGGGTATAGTTCCCAACTTGAGGTTTTCTCCCTCTCCTTGAAGAAATGCGAGATTTGTAGCAGGACTTTTACCCCTTGGTTGGCTCTTTACCCTGTAGTCCGCTCACGTCTTGTCGAGACTGGTCGGGCATCCGGTTGTTGTGTTTTCTCACCAATCTATCTTGCATGTCTGTTTTGTCTGTTTGTCAACATAAGCATAACGCATATACATACATGTACATCATAATTGAATTCATATTCATATTCATGTTGCATTCATGCATACCTCCTTCACCTTGGTTGTGTTTATCCCCAAGTGATGTGTCTCTCTTCAAATAGAGTTGTCAGCCTTAGGCAGAAAATGTACATTCTTTCTAATTCCCCATTGAGTTTTTACCCTCATGGAAGATTTTTGTTTTAGTTCTCCTTTCCACACTTGGATAGGATAAATCCCCGATTGAGTTCATTCCTCATGGGTTGGTGTCTTTCTTGACAGTTTCTCTCCAGCTCATTCCTGGATTGAATTTGGTCTTTGACGATTTTGATGATTGGATTTCCAAATGGAAAGTGCATTTATTTTGCACCCTTAAATACTTGGTATCCCAGAAGGAATTGAAGGTTCCCCCATTGAAGACAAATTTGTGCTCTCCAGCAGTGTTGTTGCAACATTCTCTTGGAGTATTTACACCTGACAACAAGTGGCAGTCTCTTTATTCGAGAAGCTTGTTTTGTCTTTGAACTTCTAAGAAAATCAACAGATGGCAGTCTCTTCCAGAGCAGTTGATCCATCCCCTGATTCCATATGGAAAGTGAATTCATTTTGCGCCTTTGAGTATTTTGTCTCCCAAAAAGAGTTTATTAAAGGTTCCCCAGTGAAGACAGACCTTGCTCTCCGGCAATTTTATTGCAACATTCTCTTGGAATACTTGCACCTGACAACAAGTGGCAGTCTCTTTATTCGAGAAGCTTGTTTCGTCCTTGAACTTCTAAGCGGAATAAACAAATGGCATCTCATCCAGACAAGGTGAGAAGTTTGTCGTGATTCTTCAATTTTTGGCAAATGGCATCTCATCCAGACAAGGTGAGAAGTTTGTTCGGCAAATGGCATCTCATCCAGACAAGGCGAGAAGTTTGTTCGGCAAATGGCATCTCATCCAGACAAGGTGAGAAGTTTGTCGTGATTCTTCAATTTTCAACAAATGGCATCTCATCCAGACAAGGTGAGAAGTTTGTTCGACAAATGGCATCTCATCCAGACAAGGTGAGCAGTTTGTCGTGATTCTTCAATTTTCAACAAATGGCATCTCATCCAGACAAGGTGAGAAGTTTGTTCGGCAAATGGCATCTCATCCAGAAAAGGTGAGAAGTTTGTCGTGATTCTTCAATTTTCAACAAATGGCATCTCATCCAGACAAGGTGAGAAGTTTGTTCGGAAAATGGCATCTCATCCAGACAAGGTGAGAAGTTTGTTCGACAAATGGCATCTCATCCAGACAAGGTGAGCAGTTTGTCGTGATTCTTCAATTTTCAACAAATGGCATCTCATCCAGACAAGGTGAGAAGTTTGTTCGGCAAATGGCATCTCATCCAGACAAGGTGAGAAGTTTGTCGTGATTCTTCAATTTTCAACAAATGGAATCTCATCCAGACAAGGTGAGAAGTTTGTTCGGAAAATGGCATCTCATCCAGACAAGGTGAGAAGTTTGTCGTGATTCTTCAATTTTCAACAAATGGCATCTCATCCAGACAAGGTGAGAAGTTTGATCGACAAATGGCATCTCATCCAGACAAGGTGAGAAGTTTGTCGTGATTCTTCAATTTTTGGCAAATGGCATCTCATCCAGACAAGGTGAGAAGTTTGTTCGGCAAATGGCATCTCACCCAGACAAGGTGAGAAGTTTGTCGTGATTCTTCAATTTTCAACAAATGGCATCTCATCCAGACAAGACAAGGTGAGAAGTTTGATATGAATATTTTCTTTTCTCCAACAAATGGCATCTCATCCACACAAGGTGGGAAGTTTGTTGTGAATTTCCGATTTCCGTCAATTGGCATCTCTTCAGCGCACGTTGAGAAGGATGCCGCCAATTCTGGTTACGTCCGAAGGAAATCTATACGGATTTTGTTCCAGACATGTGTGTCTAATTCTCAGTAAAGTCACCCTTTGCATCCCGGTAGCTTTGGTTTATCAAGTGTTTCCACCACATTCTTCATACTCTTTTGAGTGCAAAATTTCCGGTTTCTTTTAGTATTCAAACTTCTTCCACCTTTCAGGTTTAAGCTGTTTGAATAGGGGCAGCTGTTGCACCCCAAAATTTTCCCTTTTTCTTTTGTTGTTATTGTTTTTGTTTTTTGTCTCTCGCATGTGCATTGCATTAAGTCATGGTCATATCATACACAACTTTGGCATGCATCCTCTGGATGGCTTGGTTTCTATCGAACTCTCAGGTAGAGGTGTCCAGGTTTGGTCAATTAACATTTGTTCGGTTCTAGGTTGTCGAACCGTTTTGTTTTTTTGGTATGCATTTCAAATTGGTTGTTGTATAGTTACTTTATTACATTTCGAGATGTAATGCATATTTAAAGAGTGAGGCATTTGAGAATTTGTTCAAGATTGGTATCTAGATACCAAAGAGTTGCTATTGGACTATGTTGTTGGAATTCCAATATCATTTTAGGGATATTATATAAAAAAAACTTTAGAGGATTTTTTCTAGAGGATTGTGTCAGTTGACCTCATGGTTTTGTCGCAATAAAATAGTATGACTAGGAAAATGCATGAGATATTCTTATGAAGAGCCCAACCTTGTTTTTAAGTTTGTTTCAAGTGGCTAATTCATAAACGGTTGTTTATTCAAGTTATGATCACTAGTCGCAAACAATGCTTATTTCATTTTTAAGTTATATTTCAAGTTGGGTCCATTTTCGCATTCAAGTGAACTTTTAAGCCATTTTTAATTGAATGCAATCAACCTCAAGTTTCCAAGATTCGACTTTTGAACTTTAGTTGATTGATTTCAAATTTGGTCTTATGGAAGAGTTTAAAGTTCGATTGAGAGGCAACATGGTGCAAGTTCAACAAGGCTTATAATTCGAAAAATCATACCCAAAATTTTCGTTAAAAAAGCTCACAAATAAAATCTGTTTGTTTTACATAATACAAGTCCCAGCTTGCAAAGGTAAAATTGTAAGTCATCCACACAATGAGTATCCATGTTATGGTTCAAAGAGAGATCTAAAGAATTGAAGGTTTTGTCCGTGATCCTTAGTGCATACACAAAAACAGCATACAAAAGGAAACATCCTGTCCTAAGCTGGAAAAGTATGTAAGGACCTCACAGTTTGAAATATCAAATTCACATGTCATTCATATGCCATCTACTCTTATGAGTTCAGCAGCCGCAAACCCCAAGAAACTGCTACCATTGTGCACCAAATTGGGTAGAAGGAGTCTGCAAGATTGAGGAAAAGACAATTTGGTTTGTCAACATAGCACAGGTTTAAAGCAAAATTGACAAAAAGAGGGAGTTTTCTTCTTTAAAATTTAGAAAAAAAACCACATGCATACTTACAATCTTTTGATACATTGCTCTTTGCAATACATAGCACAGGGTATGACCAAAGGGATTTTTGTCGTTTACAATGTTGCCTCATCCAATGTTTCAAGTCTCATCACCTATATCAAAATAGGATAGTAGGGGTTAGATACACAGTAGGGCTTTGTCATAAAAGAGGAAAGTTTCAGATTTCAAAAAAAGTAAAAAGGAGCTAGCTTGCATCCATTTTTCTGCGAGCCTCACAAATAATCTCAATATCAACTCTTCAAGATAACAACAATCAAAGCATCATCAAGCTAATGGGGACCACTTTTCTCACAAAAAACAACCAGAATTAAAAAAAAAGGGAGTACAAGCAAATCTGCTATAGCAGAACCGCAGACTGCTCTTGTCACTTTTGTTTTTCTCCAAGACAGCACGCCACTCTCTGCCTCCTATGTACCTTCAATAGGTGTTCCAAAGCAGCCTACACCGAAAAGAGCATGAGGAAATTTTACAAAAACAGAACTTTGGCCAAAGCATTCATGAAAATGGAAATACTTTGCCTATGCGTTTTGAAGACCTCATCACCTGCATCAAGGGGGAGAATAGCGTTAGTCAGAGACAAAGTTGATGAAGAGTATAATGTTCAAAAAAGGGGAGGGGATAGTTTTGTTTTATAGAAAACATCATTGGCCTTATCATAAGAAGGGCAAGTCTTGGTTTTTGAAAAAGGTTTGATTAATCTTGTACGAGCCAACAAGCGAGGTAATGGAAAGGGGAAGAAAACCCTAATTTGTGAGTATAAAAAGGAGGGGTTACGGACATTCAAGGAAGAGGATCTTTTGGAAGAACTTCACAAAAAACCTAATCCCTAAAAGGTTCCGAATTAAAAATTATTCAAGCAACATTGAGTGATTTGAGATAAAGGAAACCGCATTCAACAAGCATTTACACGACCAAGAACAACAAGAAAACACATAATATCAACAAAAGAAAGGGGGATGCAGAAGTAGAAGGAGAAGTTTCCAAGCAACAGAAGTCGAAAGGAAGACATGGATTCGAAAATCACCAAACGAGGAAAGTCATAGTACCTCTGATTCAGAATTTTCAGAACCCGTAATCGGTAGATCCTCTTCCCTCATTTCACAATGCTTCTGCTTTAACATGCTTATTGTTGTGGTTTTGTTTTGATTCCTTGCTCCTCTTTATGTATTAAACTCATATTCATACGAAACTTTTCGTTCTCTTATACGACGACAAATCCCCCTTTTATCGCCATTGTTGTTGGGTTTAGGTCAAGGTATTTTGGGGATTTTGTTCCTTTATGCGCCAACTGAGTGAAATAGGGAGAGAAAGAGAGAGGTTTTTTCTGAGAAATCACCAATTCTGTTTTGGTTAGAAAGATTCGCGTGTTTTTCGCTAAGGTGTCTTCAAAGAATGAAAAGAAGCGCTTTCTTTTCCTCTCTTTCCGTTTTTTTCCACAAATATTATATTTTTCAAAGATTTTCACGGGCCAGTTGCTTTTCGCTGATAATGACAACACATAGGGATCTTGGAGGCGTGTAGGTGTCACCGATTAGGTCTTTTCTTTGATTTGCTCATTGGCATGTGTAACACCCCAAATTCGATTATGAGTATTTGTGACTTATTTGAGGATATATGAATGAATTGACAATTGGTGATTATGTGACTGGTGTCGGTGGTGAAATTATTTTAGTAATATTAATAATAAGAATAATCATGTAGTATTATTCGGATTATTGGTTATTATTTAAAATAATATGAGTGGAAGTATGAATGTTATGTTGGTTATTTTGGAGAAAATGAGTATTTTTATATAATAAGAATAATAGTGTTTTATTATGCTATTTTATTATTATTGTTAAAAATATATTAGAGAAAAGGGTAAGGTGGTCCTTTTGTGAAATTATGAGGGTAAGATGGGAAAAGGCTAAACTGGGATAATTTTACCCAAATAGGAGAACACGATCAAAGTTCTCACTTATCGTATTCTTTTTGGTGAAGAGGAGCTTTGAGGAGAAGAAAAGAGGAAGGAGAAGCTCAGAGTCAGAAAGTTGCGAGGAACCTTGGATGAAGAGTATCAATCGGCGAAATTCTCTAAGGTATGGGGAGTTTTCATAATCTATTATAATTATATAAGAATTGGATTATGATTAGATTAGATTTGTATGAGTTTTGTGAGTTTAGGGGTTTTTGATTTAGGTTGAGTTTATGAGTAAAATCTTGATGAATTAGAGTGATAAAAATGTGTTGAATCATATAATTGATTGTATAACTTGTTGTCTCGATGTTATTGTGTTTTGATTGATGTATTGGAATGGTTTTGGGGTGGATTGATATGAAACCCGTAGTGAAATTTGGAGTTTTGATGGTTGGAGTGCAGTCTGCATTGAGTAGTAGAGAACTGCTGTAAAGCGTGTGTTAACCAGTTAACGCTATGGGTTAACCGGTTAACCATTACAATTTTTGGTGTTTTAATGAAGTTTTGCAGGCGTTAACCGGTTAATGCTATGGGTTAACCGGTTAACACTGTTTGAGAGGTAAATTTCAATTCTTTAAAAATCCATAACTTTCAAACCGTAAGTCCGATTCGCATTCCGTTTGAAGCGTCGGAAAGAGCATGAAATTAACTTTATTTTGATGGATGAAAATGAGAGAGGTGAGATAATTTTCTGAACTGAGTTTTATAAAGACGGATAGAATTACCTTATAATTTTACCGGGTTTGGGTCGAGTCTTGATGAGTTGAAATGGTTAATGAACCAGAGTTTTGGTGTATTATCTTGGGTTGTTGATGAACGAGGGTTATAGGCGTACTATCATGATGATAAATATTATAAACATGATTTTATTATAAATCGATGATTAGTTATTATGGATTAAAAGGAATGGTTTCTTGTGTTGTTAAAAATTGATTTTTTATGATTATAAACACAATATTATTATGAATTGGTGTTTTGTTGTTGATGTGTTGTCACGATGAAAGATATTATTTTACGATGATTATTTGATGAACATGAAATGAATGGTGATGTCTTGATGTTTTGAGATAGCTAATGAGATGGGGTTTCAGTGTATTTTCACGATGAAATTATATGATTATTTGATGTTTGAACTGTTAGATATGAAATGAATGATGCGCATTTGACTTCTCGATGAATATTTCGGCCTATTTTGTAGCTTCAATCCCATTGTGTGGATTGAAGTGTCTCTATGATTACGGTGTGCTCCCTTGTGGAGGGTTGATGGTCATGTATCCATCTCACGATGAAATTGGTACCACATGCATATTGCATATAAAGATGGTTAGCATTGCATATTCTGGATGAACTCATGACTGTGTTGTTGTTGTTGACCTCGTGACTGTGTTGTTGTTGTTGAATTTCATGATTGTGTTGTTGTTGCTGAGTTTAATTGTTAATGATGTTATGATATGTTAATCTAATTATTTATATTTCATATTCTTATATGTTTATGATATATTATGATTACTCACCCTGCTTGCTTGGAAATATTGCCTCTTTCGTGGGTAACTTGCAGATGTCGAAGAATAGTCCTGCAGTGCAATAGGAGTAATTCATGAGTCTCGGAGCATGCTTTAGTGTTCCTTAGGAGTGGTTCTGGTTTATGTGTCCTGCTCTGTGTCATGTAACACTGGGATGGGTTTCTTTTGTTAACTGTTTTCAGTATGTTGTTATCTGGATAATGTTTTCCATTTTATGATGTTAAATTCAGGATGCTGAAAATAATGTTTATAAAGTTTTGAATTATGAAGTTAATTTCCGCTGTGAAACGATTTATGTTATTTTGATATTGATTAACCCGTGTTACGGGACAGGACACTGTTGTGTTGATTTTTGAAGATATGTAATACCCTTTTTGATGATTACTCTGATATTATTTTAAATATTATGTTTTGGGGTAGAAGGGTGTTACATTAGTGGTATCAGAGCAGGTCGGTCCGTCCGGCTAATGTTGTCTAGTGTTGTTAATTCCTTTGTACGCGGCATGTGTGTGAAACACTGTCGGTACTTGTTATTAGTTTCTAGTCGTTGTTGCAGGTGTTAGTTGGAATTAAGTGGGGGAGAAGCTTGACTCCCGGACTGTTGTTGGAACGTCAAAGTTGGTTCAAAGTGATGTTGATTACAAGAGTGCAAGGTTGTTCAAAAGATGTTGTTGTGGACCAGCGAGAGCATGGATTCATGAATTTGTATCAGTCGGGTTGAGAAGTGTGTGGATTTATGGATGGTGATTGTTTATGAAAGAAGGATTTATTCAAAATAAAAAGACAAGTTGATGAATTAAGTTGAAGGATCAAGTCGGTAGATTGCTATGCCTTGAGTGTAGTTGGATTCAAGTCGAGTAATTTTCGAAGTTGGATGTGGAGAAAGATTTTTGGTAGAACTTGGAAGTATGACGGAGAAAGGTGGAATTTATATCCTTCAATCTCAAAAAAAAAAAATTCTGGTTTTTGCAACCATGGAACAGCTGTCACGAGAAGTGGCATAACTTTTTAACCGTGATTCGGATTGAAGCGGTTCTAGACTTTTTGGAAAGCTTACGAAATTCCTTACAGTTTTCATATAAGATTTTCGTTCAGGAGGTTTATGATGAGGGAGATAAGAGCATTTTAATAGTTGGGGCTGCTACTGATTTTTGGAAAAATTCTGCATACGGGAATTATTGACCAGTCCCATGGTAAGGAGGATAACTTTTTACTCGTAAGTCAGATTCGAGCGATTCTTGAAGTTCTGGAATCTGCACAAATTTCTCTTCATGGTAGAATATAATTTTGTGATTTGGAGGTCTGTATTGGAGAAGATAATTGCGTTCAAAGTGGGGCGTGTGTTGCTGGAAATTTTAGAAAGATGAAAATGATGGAAACATAATAAGATGTTGGTATTAGAGGGAAGGCATAAGTATTCGGAGAGTGAATAAATATGTATTGAGAATGATTAAAGTGCTAATATCATATGGTAGTAATGTCGAGAGGAAGACGGGTGTTTGAATTGTGCTGTTAAGGATTATAATTTGGATGAAGTCATGATTGGATGAGATAATTGTGTTCGAAGTTGAACGTCTATTGCTGAAAAGTTGTAAAGATGAAATTGTTATTAAATAATAAAATGTGGGTATCGGAGATTGCATGGAAATTCGAATTATGTCGAATGAGGATGATTAGAGTGTCGATGTTAGATGATGGTAATATTGAGAAGGAGATGGATGTTTGATCAATGTTGTTAAGAATTTTAACTTGGTTGAACGTTGTATATGGAGCAAACCGACTTGGATGGTACTTGTTGTAGTGAATAAAGTGTTAGTGGGATATCGAGAGTCGTGTGGTACTATGAATATACATAAGGGAATCAGTACTGGATATTTGGATGTTTTATGTCGTTGATGAAGTTGGAATTAAGGAGACTAAGGAGATGTTGGTAAGCCTTAGAGAGTTGACGGGGCATTATGCTTACGGACTCTAGGCACAAGTTGAAGTACTCTATTGTGTTGGGTAATGATGATTTATGTCACCGTTATGATTGCCGGATGTCTATTGACAAATTGAGGAACTGATCACCCTTAATCTATTGTTGATAGCAGACGTAATCATAATTGATGGATAGTTGTGTCATGCCAACTAGTATAGTATGTACATCGAATTGGTTGAAGTCAAGCCGAGTGCTTGAGTATTATTTGTTTTGTTGATGCAAGTTATCATATGAGAGTATTAGTTGGAATTTAAGAGAGAAGTATGAAATTGCGCTTGGATTGAAATGTAATAAGAAAATTCATAGTTGGACTTGGAATAATTGGAATTTGTTTAATGATGAATTAAGTAGCTTGAGACTTGAAGTTCAATTGAGATGATTAGAAAGGAAAGTAGGTGGAAATGTGAAATGGTGATTTGATAAGAATGTCAGATATAAGGTAGTTGCAAGTATTAGGAGTGAAATTATAAGTTGGTTTATTAAATAACGGTTTGGGTTGGAGTACGAGGAGTTGTATGGTTGTGTCTATTCGGATAAGAATCTATAAAAGGTTGTGTTGGTATGAGTAAGAATCGAGTATTCGGTAAGTTGAATTAGTTGGAAGTGAAGGGTATGAGTTATCTAATGGAGATTCGTTGGACCCCTGTATCTTATATTGTCATAATGATGTAGTGTGTTTAAGGTAATTTTTTGAAGGATGTATTATTTAAGATGGTAAAGTTGTAGTTGTGTTGAGGGTAATTGGAAATTCATGAAGTATGTAAATATCTGTACAAATTTTGGGAAGTTGTCACAGTTGTATTTATGATTGAACGTTCGGAGGTGTTGCCTTATAAATTTAAGTTGGATATATATTCGGTAACTACGAGAGTAGAATACCTATTGAAACGAAATTCAGAAGAGTTAAGTCGAAAGTGTTATTGATGTGTTGGTTTGGTGATTGAAGAAGTTGGAAATAAACTTGGTAGTCCTGGAACTATGCAGAGTAATCAGAGTGCGCAGCGAACGTGTGATGCGGTGTAGTCTTTTGTCTGCGAATGACGACGATGTTGATAGTCGATTGTTTTGATGTTAGAATTGTGTGTTCCTATGTTGTGATATTCTAACATTTCAATCATTGAATTCTTGAGTTGCGTAATATCTTGTGTTGCGATGCTAATTGTCAAGTGTATCACTTGTGTAATGTTCGTATTGTCATTGTCGTTAATGCTATGAGTTATGGTTTGTATGATATGTGGAGCTATCTTTCTAAGTTGAGAATTGATTAGTTGGATGGATTAAGTAGTTGAAATAGTTGAATCGGATATATTTTCGAGGGCGAAAATTCTTTAAGTGAGGGAGAGTTGTAACACCCCAAATTCGATTATGAGTATTTGTGACTTATTTGAGGATATATGAATGAATTGACAATTGGTGATTATGTGACTGATGTAGGTGGTGAAATTATTTTAGTAATATTAATAATAAGAATAATCATGTAGTATTATTCAGATTATTGGTTATTATTTAAAATAATATGAGTGGAAGTATGAATGTTATGTTGGTTATTTTGGAGAAAATGAGTATTTTTATATAATAAGAATAAATAGTGTTTTATTATGCTATTTTATTATTATTGTTACAAATATATTAGAGAAAAGGGTAAGGTGGTCCTTTTGTGAAATTATGAGGGTAAGATGGGAAAAGGCTAAACTGGGATAATTTTACCCAAATAGGAGAACACGATCAAAGTTCTCACTTATCGTATTCTTTTTGGTGAAGAGGAGCTTTGAGGAGAAGAAAAGAGGAAGGAGAAGCTCAAAGTCAGAAAGTTGCGAGGAACCTTGGATGAAGAGTATCAATCGGCGAAATTCTCTAAGGTATGGGGAGTTTTCATAATCTATTATAATTATATAAGAATTGGATTATGATTAGATTAGATTTGTATGAGTTTTGTGAGTTTAGGGGTTTTTGATTTAGGTTGAGTTTATGAGTAAAATCTTGATGAATTAGAGTGATAAAAATGTGTTGAATCATATAATTGATTGTATAACTTGTTATCTCGATGTTATTGTGTTTTGATTGATGTATTGGAATGGTTTTGGGGTGGATTGATATGAAACCCGTAGTGAAATTTGGAGTTTTGATGGTTGGAGTGCAGTCTGCATTGAGTAGCAGAGAACTGCTGTAAAGCATGTGTTAACCGGTTAACGCTATGGGTTAACCGGTTAACCATTACAATTTTTGGTGTTTTAATGAAGTTTCGCAGGCGTTAACGTGTTAACGCTATGGGTTAACCAGTTAACACTGTTTGAGAGGCAAATTTCAATTCTTTAAAAATCCATAACTTTCAAACCGTAAGTCCGATTCGCATTCCGTTTGAAGCGTCGGAAAGAGCATGAAATACACTTTATTTTGATGGATGAAAATGAGAGAGGTGAGATAATTTTCTGAACTGAGTTTTATAAAGACGGATAGAATTACCTTATAATTTTACCGGGTTTGGGTCGAGTCTTGATGAGTTGAAATGGTTAATGAACCAGAGTTTTGGTGTATTATCTTGGGTTGTTGATGAACGAGGGTTATAGGTGTACTATCATGATGATAAATATTATAAACATGATTTTATTATAAATCGATGATTAGTTATTATGGATTAAAAGGAATGGTTTCTTGTGTTGTTAAAAATTGATTTTTTATGATTATAAACACAATATTATTATGAATTGGTGTTTTGTTGTTGATGTGTTGTCATGACGAAAGATATTATTTTACGATGATTATTTGATGAACATGAAATGAATGGTGATGTCTTGATGTTTTGAGATAGCTAATGAGATGGGGTTTCGGTGTATTTTCACGATGAAATTATATGATTATTTGATGTTTGAACTGTTAGATATGAAATGAATGATGCGCCTTTGACTTCTCGATGAATATTTACGGTGTAACGCATCATTGCATTTCATGACATTCACGATGGGGCTTCGGCCTATTTTGTAGCTTCAATCCCATTGTGTGGATTGAAGTGTCTCGATGATTATGGTGTGCTCCCTTGTGGAGGGTTGATGGTCATGTATCCATCTCATGATGAAATTGGTACCACATGCATATTGCATATAAGGATGGTTAGCATTGCATATTCTGGATGAACTCATGACTGTGTTGTTGTTGTTGAACTCATGACTGTGTTGTTGTTGTTGAATTTTATGATTGTGTTGTTGTTGCTGAGTTTAATTGTTAATGATGTTATGATATGTTAATCTAATTATTTATATTTCATATTCTTATATGTTTATGATATATTATGATTACTCACCCTGCCTGCTTGGAAATGTTGCATCTTTCGTGGGTAACTTGCAGATGTCGAAGAATAGTCCTGCAGTGCAATAGGAGTAATTCATGAGTCTCAGAGCATGCTTTAGTGTTCCTTAGGAGTGGTTCTGGTTTATGTGTCCTGCTCTATGTCATGTAACACTGGGATGGGTTTCTTTTGTTAATTGTTTTCAGTATGTTGTTATCTGGACAATGTTTTCCATTTTATGATGTTAAATTCAGGATGGTGAAAATGATGTTTATAAAGTTTTGAATTATGAATTTAATTTCCGCTGTGAAACGATTTATGTTATTTTGATGTTGATTAACCCGTGTTACGGGACAGGACACTGTTGTGTTGATTTTTGAAGATATGTAATACCCTTTTTGATGATTACTATAATATTATTTTAAATATTATGTTTTGGGGTAGAAGGGTGTTACAGCATGCATGTTCTTCAGCTGATGTGTTAGATAGGTTGCGAAAGTATTTCAGTTACCCCCATGATGATTCAGTAGTTCCTATCAGTTTTTAATAAGGGCATAAAAACATATTTTCCTTACAATAAGTGGTTTCATATAAGAAAACATTTTTTTTTTCAATTTCCATCTTAAGTTTTTTTATAGGAATAAATTTTAGGTTTTTTTTTTATTGTTTTATTATTTTTAATTGCAATTTAGATTGATTTTCTATTTAGTTTTACTTTTCACAATAGTGCGTTTATTTTAGTGGTTGTCTATTTTTCTTCTTGCTGGTGATGCGCTATATCCGTGCTTGTTTGATTTATTCGTATTACGACTATAACTTATAAAAATAAGTTAAACACGACCACCATAAGAATAATCGTCGCTAAAGATAATTAAACCTTTCGGTCTAACGTCAAGTATCTATTCGCGTACCTACATTTAGCACACACGTAAGTCGGTCATCCCAGTGACCGCCATCTGCACGACCTTCTACGCGCCTTAATTAAATTAACAAGGAATAGAACTCCGGAGTCTAGCACTCCGCACGTTCTGGAACGAATCAACTGGGCTAGCCCCACGCGTAACGTTTCTTTCACTCCTTCATTATTGGTCACATTAGTTCTAAAACGTTTAAAAGCAATCATCCAATGTATTTAAAAATTTAAATACGGAATAAGAATTCCGGAGTCTAGCACTCCGCACGTTCTAAAATAGACTACAACTGGGCTAGCCCCACGCAACGTGGTCCATTTCGTTTCCCGTGTTTCGAAATAAATAATCGCATAAATTAACGTACAAAAACAGAACTCCGGAGTCTAGCATTCCGCACGTTCTGGATTGGACCGCTACTGGGCTAGCTCCACGTGATGTGTTCAATCACCATTCGTATGCCAAAATATCTCAATCATTTTATAAATTAAATTGTGAAAGAAGGAAACTCCGGAGTCTAGCATTCCGCACGTTCTTGAATGTAGTCATTCCTGGGCTAGCCCCACGCGACGTGACTCCTTCATTCTTTCATATTTAAATACGACTTAAAATTTACCAGCCAATGCAAACTATTTTCCATAATTAATTAGCGAGTAACTGAACTCCGGAGTCTAGCACTTTGCACGTTCTGGAATGCAATCACTCATGGGCTAGCCCCACGCGACGTGGTTCATTCGCTCTTTTGTTTAAAACACCTTAACAAAAGTCAAACACTTTTCTCTAAAACGAACATTGTTTAAATCATTCTATCTCGCAAACAAGCTAGCGCTTCAGCCTCCACCGCGAGTATAAGCCAATGCTTAGCAGATTAGAAAGCGTTTTAAGCAATCGTTCAATTAAAATCACAAACCACCTGCACGAACTACGAAGCTCTGACTTTCCCATTGCACAAAGGAATACGTAGGCACGGGGATTTTAATCCTTCGCGAGCACAATAATAAGAAAAACTTAACCTTTCCCCATAGTAAATAATAATTTTCGTTTCCCTTTAATAAACAATCTTAACAAACTTTAATCGGTAAAAGAAGATAATAATAAAAGTTAACATTTTAAGCGCAAATTAGACTAAGAGGTTCCCGTTGAGTACAACGGACGTGAGGGGTGCCTAATACCCCCCCCTTGCGTAACTGACTCCCGAACTTAGATTAGTGGTTTCGTTGACCATTCTTATCCTTTATTTAGGTTGTGTCTATATCTCCCTTTTCTTTAGTTAGAATAAATAGAATTAGGTGGCGACTCTGTTGTTTATTTTAGGATCGTATTTTTCGAGGTACGACAAACATCTCAGAAGATAATTTCAGAGCAGCAAATGATCATATGCGTAGAGGAACTTGTTCCATGCTCCAGCAACAAACTCACTTGGACAAAACTTCCTTGAGTTTTTTTTTATATCAGCACAAAGAAACTCCGTCCACAGATGGGATTCCTCCATTGAAGGCCAACACCCCGTAGTCGATCATCTCTTGAACCTTTTCCTGGAAGACTGTGCACTCTTCAATCGGATGCCCCAGTACTCCATTATGAAACTCACAACTGGTATTTGGATTGAACCCACGGGGACGAGACCTCGTGACTCTGGTCTTTCTGGGTGTCATTATTGAGTTTCTGGCAAAATAAGACCACAATTGACTATAAGTCATTGGGATTCGGTTAAACTTGTGGGTTGCTCCTCCAGGACTGTTTGGAGATCTCCGTTGATTCTGACGTCGCTGACGAGTAGAAGTAGAATTTGACCGACGCTGAGAAATGACCAGATCTTTGATCAAAGAAATCAGTTGTCCCTTGCTAACTTTCAAGCTGTTAATCTCTTCTTGGAGTTCATTGTTCTCCTGCACAAGGTTGTCTACTAAAGTCTTCATTGTAGTCGACAATATTCCCATACGGTTTCTCAAAGTAGTGACTTCATCTCTAAGCTCTCTGTTTTCCTGCTAAAGTTGGTCCATCTTTCTCTGGTAACTGGTCGAGTATAGTTGACTGACGGAGAATAAGGCATGTGTGAGTTGGATTGTTGGGAGATGATATGAAATGCTAATGCAAATGCAAATGATATGCGAATGAATGCAATGTTCAGAATCACAAATACAATCAGTTCCAGCATGAAAGCAAGATGTTGGATCCAAGGTACAAGTAACTCGGAATCTCCTAACTGGTAAGCCATAAGTGGAGAGTTCTAAATTCTTTACCTATAAAGCCCACTCACAGGGTAGCTTCTATGGTGATGGTATAAGGATACTCAAGGTCACGGACGTTTATCGTACTAACGCCCCACCGCAGGCTAGCTACATTGTGACGATAATGAGGATAAGGTCTACCTTGAGTGGAGTTCTCGTGCTAGTCCCTCAAGAGGAGAGCCCTTGGAGACTAACACTACACAACTGCCAATTTCGAAACTGGTTCTAAAGGGGACCCAAAATCACATCCCTTCCGTGAATCAGGTCACGCGACAGGCTAGCTACGTTGTGACAAGATCTACGAAAAGTCTAACTATCTGGGGGAGCTTTCATGTTAGGCTGGCAAGGAGCGAGTCCTTTAAGACTAACACTAATTACTACCAATTCTAAACTTAGGTGTTCCCTCTTCTTTTTCAAAAACTCAAGTATAAATTCATACCCGTGATATCCCGAGATCCAACAGGCAGATATAATGAGCAAATAATGAAAAAGAATGCAATAAAATACCAACAGTAAATAAAGAAGACAACCAAACAAGTCAGCAAACAAACGCAAACTATCCTAAGCTAGGCTCGACTATCTTATGCTCAAGGCAATAGGTCCCCAGCAGAGTCTCCAGCTGTCGTACCTCGAAAAATACGATCCTAAAACAAACAACAGAGTCGCCACCTAATTCTATTTATTCTAACTAAAGAAAAGGAAGATATAGACACAACCTAAATAAGGATTAGAAATGGTCAACGAAACCACTAATCTATGTTCGGGAGTCAGTTACGCAAAGGGAAGGTATTAAGCACCCCTCACGTCCATTGTACTCAACGGGAACCTCTTAGTCTAATTTGCGCTTTAAATGTTAACTTATTATTATTGTCTTCTTTAAATGATTGCTTTTAATGTTTCAATTATTATTTGTTATGGGGAAAAGGTTGAATTTTTTTTTATTATTGTGACGGGGAAATAATTATTTTTTTATTATTGTGCTCGCGAAGGATTAAAATCCCCGCGCCTACTTATTCCCTTGTGCAATGGGAAAGTCAGAGCTTCGTAGTTCGTGCGACTACGGTTTGTGTTTTTTAATTGAACGATTGTTTGAAATGCTTTCTACTGCTAAGCGTTGGCTTATCTGCTTGCGATGGGAGGCTGAAGCGCTAGCTTGTTTGCGAGATAGAAAGATTTAAACGACGTCCGTTTTTGAAAAAAGATGTTTGATCTTTGTTAAAGTGTTTTAAACGAGAGGGAAAATGAACCACAACGCGTGGGGCTAGCCCAGGAGTGATTGCATTCAAGAACGTGCGGAGTGCTAGACTCCTGAGTTCAGTTACTCGCTGATTAATTATGGAAAATAGTTTGTATTGTTTGGTGAGTTTTAAATTGTATTTGAGAAGAAAGAGACAAGTCGTCATCTTTAAGGGGAGGTATCCCGCCTAATCCACCACAAAACATTTGAGGAAGGAGAAATCGAAAGAAGCTTTAAACTTGGATACGAGGATCGACAAGCAATGCCACATTCTTTCTTTGAGAAATAAAATCGGAAGAAGCTTTAAACTTGGATATGAGTATCGACAAGCAATGCCACATTCTTCCTTTGAGAACAATTGTTTGTAGGATTTGATTTGTGTTTGTGGGGATAAGAGGAATATCTTCCTATGGAGATGAACCATGACTAATCCTTTAAAGTTGTTGAAATTGTTTTGAATACGAAAGAGTGAATGAATTACAATCTGAAGGCTAGCCTCAGGAGTAATTGAGTTCAAGCACCCGAGGAATGCTAGATTCCTGAGTTCAGTTCTTCGTATAATTTATTTAGAGGTTTAGATGTTTTAGGAACGAGAGGATGAATAAATCACATCGCGTGGGGCTAGCCCAAAAGTGATTTAATTCAAGAACGTGCGGAGTGCTAGACTCCAGAGTTCAGTTACTCGTTATTTAATTTGTGGATTAAGACATTACGATTGTTTTGAAAAAAGAAAGAGCGAATGAATTACAAATCGGGGGCTAGCCCTAACAATAATTCAATTGAAAAACCGAGGAATGCTAGATTCCTGAGTTTAGTTCTTACGTTAATTAAATAGACAGGTAATTTCGTGCAGACGGTGATCACAAGCGACCGACTTACGTGTGTGCAAATGTAGGCGCGATGAATTGTTTGATTGATTAATTAAGTCGAGTGTTTTAAATACGAAAAGGTGAATGAACCACAACGCGTGGGGCTAGCCCAAGAGTGATTGCATTCAAGAATACGCAGAGTGCTAGACTCCGGAGTTCAGTTCTTTCGCAAATTAATTAGCTCAAAAGTTATTTAGGTGTTTTATGGTTTAGACACGACGGTGATGTACAATTAATCGAATAAACACAAATGTGGCATCAGGACTAAATTGAAACGCAAAAGAGATAAAGTTGAGTTTTAACGATACCTAACGGAGAAGGTCCGTTGCCTCTTCGATGCGCGCAAAAAAAGTTCAATAATATTTATCAGAAGTTTTCCCATTAATCCTCAAATGTTCGCTTTTAGTATCACG
Source organism: Lathyrus aphaca (assembly GCA_963966055.1). NCBI lineage: Eukaryota > Viridiplantae > Streptophyta > Magnoliopsida > Fabales > Fabaceae > Lathyrus > Lathyrus aphaca. The sequence goes on along the minus strand of OZ014520.1, from coordinate 63,805,691 downwards.
AATCCACATTAGATTCAACTATCCAACACTCAAACTTAATCACATCAAACTAAGATCAAAAGTAACATTGAGAAGAAAGTTAATCAACAATTTACCTAAATCTAACAAAATAATTAACAAAACAATCAATAATTAACAATTCTAATTAAATTTTAAGACATAGAACCAAATAAAATCCTAAGTAATAATTACTCTAGGTACATATTAATCGGGACCGGTTAGTATTAAATATGGTATAAGAAGTGCGAGAAATAACTAAAAAGATGAATAGACTAAATAGTGCAGAATAAATTATAAAATAGAATAGAATGAAAATAAAATAAACAAGTGGCCTCCTATCAGTCACGATTAGTCGAAAACGACTTATCGCAACTTTGTTATATCATCGACCCGTCAAAATAATAATAATAATGATAATAATAATAATAAAAAGAAACCAATAATTAAATCAAAACCAAACACTAAAACGAAATTAGAAAGCTCTCATCTTTTTAGGTTTTTTCTTTTTAACAAAATTAAATAATAATAAAAAAGAGAGACAAATGTTGTTTGTGTAGTGTATGAATCAGAAAATCAGTATGGGTTTTAAGACCCAAGCAACAAACATAAATAACGCAATGAAGTGATAAGTGGTGTGCGTTAGACACAAGGTGTGTGCCGTGAGTAGAAATCAGTTGGGCTTAGCCCAAGTTTCTAGAAAAGGAGACGTGTAAAAAACCAGGGTTTTAAAATTTAAAATAAAAGGGAAGAAAAAAACAATAAAATAAAAATTAGTTTTAAACGTTAAAAGGAAACTAATATAAAAAAGTCAATAACGATCCTCTTCTTCAAATTCGGTATATGAAACAAACAAAATATGATAAAAATAACCTTTTTCAGCAAGTTCTACCATTCACCATTTCCCGATACAGCCTCAGCGATTCCTGCCTCTGCAACTTCATCTCCGTGTTAAACTTGTTAATGAATGCTTCAACTCGCCGATTCAAATCGTCCTGACTCAGCGATGAGTCTTTCCTCATCTTCCCACTAGGTCACGGAGGAACACTCTTCTCCCTTCCACAAAATCGCCGGAGAAAAAGTCAAACCGTCGGAGAAAAACCAAAACTTTCGGTCTCACTCTCCAGATCTGTCATTCATCATCTCATTTTTGGCTCTCCCGCGATTCATGAGTTTTTCACCGTGATTCGTTTTCGGATCCAGGTTTGTGGTTACGATCGGCGGTATCAGTGGTGGTGCAAGGATCTCATCCGGTGGTTCGCAGGTTGTGTTGCGGCGGCTTTTCTGGTGCGTTGTGGGTTTGTTTTATTGCTGTTAGTGGCGATGAAGGAGTGAGGTGGATTCAGTGAAAAGGCGATGGAAGTTGTGATGGTTCCGTCGAATTTGAAGGCTCACGGTGGTTGTTTTATGATTTAGTGTTTCATGGTTTGTGTAGGTTCTTTGCGGTGGATTGTGGTTGTGGTGGTGATGATTAGAGTATGATGGTTATTTCTGTTGTAGCACGCGTTTTTTAGTTCTCGCGAGTTCTTTAATTGTGGTATCAGATCGGCGGCGGAAGGTTTTCGTCGGTGGGTGGTCTCCGGATCTTGACAATGGTTTCTCACGCAGTAAGTGTTTTGTTCACGACTGTATTCGCGATTTGATTCCCTGCGTTTTTGGATCGGTTTCGAAGCGGTGGTTTTGTTGATGGATGGTGTTGTGTCAGTTGAGGCGGTGAGGGAGATATGAGTAGAAATCTGATGAGAGTGAAAGGTTTGTGTTAATTTTTCCGTTTTAACAGCAGTTGTGTATAATGGTTTCTAGTATGGTTTCAGAGTGAAGGTGGTTTTGGAGAGGAGGAAGGGGTCCGGTTGTGTTGATGGTTTTATCGTGGTGGCGATGAAGGACTAAAGAAAAAAAGGTTCTTTTGGTGGTGATGTATGTTGCACCCCAAAATTTTCCCTCACAATACAAGGCTTTGTGTGCTAAGAAGGTTCACAAGGTTCACAAGCTTCCCAACACTTACAAGACCTTTCATGAGGTTCATGAAGTCTACAAGTCACTTTATGAAGGTTCACAAGGTTCACAAGATTCACAATGCTTTCAAAACCTTTCATGAGGTTCATGAAGTCTACAAGTCACTTTATGAAGGTTCACAAGATTCACAAGATTCACAATGCTTGCAAAACCTTTCATGAGGTTCAGGAAGTCTACAAGTCACTTTATGAAGTTCACAAGGTTCACAATACCTCCCATGAGGTTCACAAGACATTTTATGATGGTTCACAAGGTTCACAAAGTTCACAATTGGTCAGAAGAGTTGACAATTCCCTCAGACAATGCACCTCCTAAGCAGTGCATCCAAAACTAGGGTTTTGACTTTAATCAGGCTAAATGAATTTCCAAGACTTCAAGTGAGCTTTATAACATCTTATATATGTGTAAGAACCCCCATGACAAGTTTCAAGACTTTTCTCAAAAGTTTGCTCAGTCAAATGATCAGATAAGTCAAAATTAGTCAATGTAGTTAAAAAGTCAAACTGAGGTCAACTGTGGTCAAACCAAAGTCAAACTTCATGATTTTTTGCCAACATCAATTATATGAAGTGAAATTCATCATTTGATCAAGGGTTGATCATGATTCATCAAGGAGATTCCAGATCATCAAGAATCAGGAGTTTCTAAATTAGGGTTTCCTCAGTAAAAGTCAACTGAACTTTGACCAGCCATAACTTTCACATGCTTCATCACCAAGTCTCCATCCAAAGCTCATTTTGAATGAAATTGAATTCTCTACAACTTTGTGTCTCACAAGCCAAGCCCAAAAATGCTTCATTTGGAAGGTATGAGCTAAGACATTATAGGTCCTTTTGAAAGTCAATAAAAAGTCAACAACTTCAAAAGGGCATAACTTGAGATTGGTAAATGATATGGACATGAAACCAGTGGGGTTGTTTAGAGGACTCTTCAAGATTTCCAAAATGTCCAAGAACACCCTCATACCATTAAAATTGAAGGATATGTGCCCTTGCAAAGTTGGGAAATTTTGGGTTGGTTTATGATGAAAATGGAGGTCTAAAACCAATTTCTTCCAAATGGGCTTGCCAAATGATGACCCAATCCATACAACAACTTCATGCACGACCCAAACCATTAAAAATCAGATTTTTATTATTTTTATTTTTATTTATTTTGATTTAATTCATTAAAAATCATTTTAAATAAAAATAAAATATGAAAATAAAAGATTTGATTTGGATCAAGCTTCTAGAAAGTCTTAAATATTGATTTGAATTGAAGAGGAAAGAAATCATGAGGTTTGGCCAAAAATAGCAAGCATTCACACATGAATATTTGATTTTTAAGGCATGATCATTGTGGATCTTTTCATATCAAATTCTTCACACAACCAATCAATTTTTTGACCTAAAATCAATCACCTATAAGTACTAAACACAACCCTAACATGAATGAACGAATTCAGCAGCCTCAAGAGTGAGTTCCATATTTCAAAAATTCAAGCCAAAACTCACATTCGGTTTTCAATTTACAGGGCATTTGAAGGTAAAACAAGAACATAGCAAGACTCCTTGGACTTCCCTGATCATGAATCATCACTCATATGCATCAAAACCATGCCATATTGTTCAAACCGAACCATGATTGTTCTTGAATTTGATTTTTTCGATTACACTAATTTACTGCATATTAATGAATTTTGCTTGCCTAATATTGTTTGTGATGTTGTGTAGATTGTTTCTGGACAATTGAATTAAAGTTTCATGGCCTGAATCGTAATCCACCATAGTTAGGGTTTCGGCCAAGAATTAGGGTTTTATGATTTACGAAACATAAATGAATTCTAAGACCATGGATTGATTCGAATGGACCTCTGGATTATGTTTGTGGTTTAAATTTTACGAAATTTTGCGCTTTTGTTGATCATTGAGTTTCGTAGGTATTGCTGCAAGTTGATATTCGCAGGAAAATTCCCAGTAACTTTCGCAGGTAAATTCGCAGCATCAGAGGTTGAAGATGAAGCTATGCTGGCGCCAAAATTCAATTTGAATTTCTATCTTAAAATATAATGAATTAATCCTGTTTATATTTCACAAGCGAATGCTTGTCTCAGTGGTAAGGCTGGCTTGTGTACTGCGTGAGGTCACTGGTTCGAAACCTGGCTTTGTGCATATTTTTTCTTATTTTTCAGGTTAAACATGAAACATAATATATTATGATTTCTTGCCACACCATTAGCAGATTTGCTCACCTAGCTGGGATGGTCATGTGCGTATGCGTTAGCTTGGGAGGTCCTGGGTTCAATCCTCCCCCAGGCCTTTTGCTTCTATTTATTTTTCCTGATTTTTCCAGACAAGGAACAAAACCAATTTCACTCTCTCTTCTATTGCTTATGCGCATGGTAGCCTGGTGGTTGTTGTTGTTGCTGGTAGGCAGGATGTCATGGGTTCAAACCCAGCCAGGTAAGTTCTTTTTACCATTTTTCTGTTTTAATTTATTTAACTAATTTGCTTAATTGTTTTCTTATTATTAATTAAAAAATAAATTATGCATGTATATATATTTAATAAACATCTAAAATAACATTTATATTTTCTAAAGTTCTAAATTTCTGTTTTTTAATTCAAAAATTATTTTCTTTATTATGTAATTAAATTATAATATATGTATATTTATTAAAATAATTTTGTATATTAGATTATAAACCCTAAAAAAAAATATTTTCTAAACAAACCCTAATTTTGTAAATCCTAATTTATTTTCTAAATAACTATTAAAAACCTAATTTTATTTTCTAATTTATGTACATATTTATTTAATATAATTAATTTTTGTAAATATAATTATAACCTATCTTCTTTATATAATATGTAAATATTTTTATAATTTGTTTGTAATCTAAATTATATATAAATAATTTTTAATATGTGTTTAGAAATAATTGAATCTATGATAAATGAATTTTGTATTTATAATATATTTAAAAATAATTTAATAATTTGTACATAAATTAAAATGTTATAATAATTATTTAATTATCCATATTTCCTCTTATTTCTAAATAATTGTCTATATTAAAAATCTAATCTTTTGTTTATTATTTTAATTCCATTTATTTTAATTATTGTTATTATTACTAACCATATTATTACTAACCCATTTATTTTATTATTATGCTTATTATTATTATTTCATTAACCTTATTTATTTTTTATTATTATTACTAACCCCTATTATATTTATTTATTGCTTATTTATTTATTTTTACTTATTTATTTATATTTTGCTTATTTATTTATTTTGCTATTTATAATTAATTGCTTATTATTATTATGTAAATGCTCCTGGATGTAAATTTTTGTAAATATTTAAATTATTTAATTTGCTTGCTATGGTTAGTAAAATAGGGAGTGTAAACATGTATTATATTTAAAATTGAATTTAGACCATTTTAATTATAAGATAAATTAAATTAAACACTCACACACGTAAGTCGATTTTTAATCGCCATCTCACTTTCTAGGGTTGCCTCTTATTGTTGCCTATTCAAAAAGGTCAAGTGGGGTGTATAAAGCAAAGTCCCTTTAAAAGAAAAGTCATCAAGTCCCTTAATGGTTGCCTTTCATAAAGATCTTGTCCCTTTCGAATAATGATGACAGTCCCTCCAAAAATTGCTTAATACACCCTACAGTTGCCTTCATTAACAGATGTCCCTCATATGTCCCTCACATCCAAGGTAATGACTACCTATTCCTTAATAATAGGGATAGTCTTACCACTTAAAGGATAAAGAACAGAAAGACTTAAAACTTTAGGGTAGGTTCCTCATAGTTACTTGCCCACTATTCAAACTTTTCAAACACTTCATACTTTCAAACAAATTTTCAAACACAAGTTTTTTATGCATCCGTACATGGATCATTATCAAACTCTTATGAAAATTTTTATTCACACACTTCACCTTTTCAAAAAAAACAATTCAAAGTGAGCTAAGTAACTAAGAGCCCATGGATAACCATGGATGTAAAGGGTGCTAACACCTTCCCTTTACATAACCTACCCCCCGGACCCAAAAATCTTTTTAAAAGGTCTTTCCTGTTCTTTTATGCCTTTCCTTTGGATAAAATAAAAGTCGGTGGCGACTCTTGCTATCCGCAACATAACTAAAGTCAGTTCTCCCACCGTGTTACAGAACTGGCGACTCTGCTGGGGATTTAAATTTAAGAGGGGTACCCTTAGGAATTAGATCACTTTAAATTGTTTGCCTTGTTTGCTTTATATTATCTTGTTGGGGTGCTCTTATGGGTGAAAGGTCCTAACCCGGATCTAGTGTACCTTAGGTAAATGGCAATAGACCAAGGAAACTGTACGACGTATATCGATACGGTTGATCCGGTGGCCATAGTTAGTGCGACTTCTTGGTTGGTGCTTATGTTCCTTAAGTCAAGTTGAGGATAATATGAGGCTGCCATATGTTGTCAATGCACTAACTAACTTTTAGAACCCTAGTTATCCCATCTTGGCCTTTAGAAAGTAGTGAGGTAACCGGCTTTGGTGCAGACTGAAGTTGGTTGACACTCGATACTACGCTCATTGAGATCTTAAACTTGGAGGGTTTTGGTTGGCAAGTAAGTTGCCTTCTGAACAACCACCCTTGTGAAGGATCAGTGATATTGAGATCCCTTAGAACCTGGTTACTTTTGTAGGACAGGATGAACCATCTAACTTCAGGGGAGGGTACTTACCTTAAACCTCATGCAAGCCTTTAAACCTAGGGCTATGGTGTGACTTGTTTGTGTGTGCCACATGTTTGTGATTGAACATAACATCATGACATCATCATGCATCATAAGCATAGCATTTTCACTAACCATTTCAAGGACCAAAGGATTTATCTTTGTTCTTTGTTGCAGGTCATGGCTTCTGCTCGTAGAAACACTATCAGGATCAACTTTGTGAGCATACCTGCTAAGCTTAAAGAGTTGGTTTCTCAAGTGTCTGATCATTCCCAGTTCATCAAGAGACATGGTCACCTATTGGATCTAGTCACTTCAGGGTTCAATGAAGACATGATGAGTGTTCTGTTTCAGTTCTTTGACCCTAAGCACCACTGCTTTACATTCCCCGACTATCAGCTGGTCCCAACCATGGAAGAGTTCTCTAAACTTCTGGGCATACCTGTTCTTGATCAAAGACCCTTCACAGGCTTGGAGAAGGAGCTCAAACCAGAGGTTATTGCTGCAGCTCTACATCTGAAGAAGTCTGACATTGTTCTAGAAACAAGAAGCGGAGTCAAGGGTATTCTTGCCAAGGTATTAATGGATAAAGCTCAAATGTTCTTGAAGGCCATGAGCTATGATGCTTTTGAGGAGATCTTAGCCTTGCTGATTTATGGCTTAGTGTTGTTCCCCAATCCAGATCAGTTCATAGACGTTCATGCCATCAATATATTCCTGAGTCACAATCCAGTGCCTACATTGCTTGGAGATATCCTACATTCTCTTCACACCCGTACTACAAGGGCAAGAGGAACTTTGATGTGCTGCATACCTTTGCTTTCTAGGTGGTTTATTTCTCACCTTCCTCGCTCAGTAATGAAGAATGAGCAAGGGTTCAGATGGTCCAAGAGGATCATGTCACTTTCTCACTCAGATATCCATTGGTGCTCCAGATCTATGGAGAATGTCACCATTATTGACCGTTGTGGGGAGTTTCCTAATGTGCCACTTCTAGGTATAAGAGGAGGCATCACCTACAACCCCTCTTTAGCTTTACGACAGTTTGGTTACGCTCGGAGTGATGGTCCACATGACATGTTGATTCAGGGCATTGTGTTTGACTACGACAACGATCTTCAAGGTTACCGTCAGAGATTCATACGAGCTTGGGGAAAAGTAAACAGGGTTGACAGCAAGACACTGGAGCCTAAGTACACTATTCCTATGGAAGCTTATCTCAGATGGGTGCGATCTTGTGCTCAGACTCTCATGATGCCATATCTTGCTATCCTGCCAGTTATCATGGAACCTGTTGCTGAAGGAGACACTGCTTATACCATCCTTCACCCAGACATGCCTACTGATATGGAAGACTTGCAGAGATCATGGATCCAACTGAAGGAGCAAAGGGATACTTTCGAGGCTCATTACAAAGCAAGCCAAGAAAGAATCCTGGAACTAACAAAGCAACTTCACGAGGAACGGAATCTCAATTCATACCTCAACACAAAGAGGAAACGTCCATGGGAGACTTAAAACCCCATCATTTGTACTTATTTCATTTCATTTTTTGTAAGCCTAAAAGGCAAAACAAAGTTATTACTAATAAAAGTTTACTTTCGTGTTTGTTTAAGCAAATTTAAATCTTGCGGTCCTTGAAAACATAGCATATACATTCACATATCATTTCATTGCATCACAGGTTTATAATTGTGCACAGGTTTCTCATCTTCTTGCTGTTTATTTCATCAATGGCTCTTGAACAATCAGTTAAGGATCTCCAGACACAAAATGCACAGTTCCAAGAGCTGATCCTGAACCTGACCAAGGGACAGGATGAATTGAAGACACTGCTGGCCAAGAAGACCAAGAAGACTAGAAGGTCAGCTGGTTTGATCAACATGGGAAGAAGGTTCAAAGGTCTTGCCAAGACCAAAGAACCAGCTGAAGACTATGAATCTGAAGAATCTGAAAAAGAGGGAGGCAGTCTCCACAACACTATGGGGGACTCTGATTCTGAGGCTAATTACTACCATGAGCCTAATGAAGACAAATTCAAGATGCTGGTGGATAGGATGGATGCTATGGAGTTGCAGAAATCATCTGGACTGGATTTTGAGGATTTGAGTTTGATATCTGGGGTAGTCATACCCATTGATTTCAAGGTTCCTACCTTTGTTGTTTATGATGGGGTCTCTTGTCCCAAGTTGCATCTGAGGTCTTATGTCAGAAGAATTCAACCTCACACTGCTGATAAGAAATTGTGGATCCATTTTTTTCAAGAGAGCTTATCTGGAGCTCAGTTGGAGTGGTATTATCAGTTGGAGAGTGTCAACATCAGGGATTGGAATGATCTTGCTGAAGCTTTCTATAAGCAGTATCAATACAATGCTGACTTAGCCCCCACTCGCATGCAGCTTCAGAGCATGTCTATGGGTGCCAAAGAAAGTTTTAAGGAGTATGCTCAGAAGTGGAGAGATTTAGCTGGAAGAGTTCAACCCCCTCTGACTGACAGGGAGTTGGTTGATATGTTCATGTGTACGCTGAATGGTCCGTTTTACAGTCATCTCATTGGAAGCTCATCATCTGGCTTCACTGAGTTGATCATGACAGGAGAGCGAGTAGAGAATGGTATAAAGAATGGTAAGATCCAAGTGGGTACTTCCTCATCAGGTGCTGCAAAGAAGCCTCCCACTGGGAAGAAAGAATCCAATGCTGTTTATGGTCAACCTGATCGTAATAGAAGGCATCAGTCTGTTAGTGCAGTTCATATTTCAAGTCCAACTCCTGCAACAACAGAACAACCACAGGGCAACCAACAGAGGGCTAGAAGACAGTTCACGAAGATCAACATGTCAATGGCTCAGGCATTGCAACATTTGTTGAAGGCTGAACTTATTACTTTGAAAGAGGCTCCTCAGAATCCTAATGTTACCTCTCCCAGGTACAATCCCAATGCACGATGTGCATATCATTCAAACTGTCAGGGACATGATACTAATAATTGCTGGATCTTGAAGAACAAAATTCAAGATATGATTGATGCCGGTGAAATTGAGTTTGATCCTCCAGGTACTCCAAATGTGATTACTGCTCCAATGCCAAATCACGAGAAGACTGTCAATGCCATTGATGAAGATTTACATATCCATTCAGTTGCGGAGTTGACCACACCATTGTCTGTCATCAGGAGGAAATTAGTGCAAGCTGGGTTCTTTCCGGGTTGTCGTGAAGATTGTGTCTATTGTGAGTATAATCCAGATAAGTGTTGGAGGTTGAAGGACGGAATTCAACGTCTCATGAATAATTACATTATAGTGTTTGAAAGGAGACCAGCTTCTGTGGAAAGTATGGTGGAGCATATTACTAGAGGTAAGAAGACTGAAGAGGTCGATATGGTTGACAAAGTACCGGTAAGAATCACTTCCAAGGGGCCTATTAAAATCACCCATCAGGGTCCAATCAGGATTACTGCTGAAGGTCCTGTGAAAGTTGTTGCTGAAGCCAGAGTTGCTCCTATGGTCATTACTACTCCTGGTCCTATTCCGTATACGTCTGACAAAGCCGTGCCTTGGCACTATGGGTCTGATGTTTACATCCATGGTGTTAAGCAAGAGCCCTTAGCTGATGTGCCTGTTGATATTGATAATATTGCTGGATCTAGCAAGATCACACGTAGTGGAAGAGTCTTCTCATCTCCAGTTACTTCTAAGAATGCAGTTACTCCTGCTGCTACGTCCACCACTGATGCTCGGGGCAAAGGTCCTGTTATTGAGCCTGTATCTACTGATGTGCCAGCTGCTGATGATCTCTCTAAGCAGATGGAAGAAGTATTGAAAATCATTCGCAAGAGTGATTATGACATTGTTGATCAGTTGGGGCATACTCCCTCAAAGATTTCTATGATGTCCTTGTTGTTATGTTCTGAGGCTCATGCCAAGTCCTTGATCAAGTTTCTGAAGACTGCTCATGTACCTAATGCTATCTCTGTTGACCAGTTTGAGAATTGTGTTGCCCACCTGACCTATGATAATGGGTTGGGATTTTCTGATGCTGATTTGACCCCTGCCAAGAGGGATCATAACAGGGCCTTGCATATCTCAATTGAATGCAGGGGCACTACCCTGTCACATGTGCTGATAGACAATGGTTCCTCTCTGAATGTGTTACCCAAGGAAGTCCTGAATAAGCTGAGTCCTGAAGATGCTGTGCTGAAGCCCAGTAATATTGTGGTGAAAGCTTTTGATGGTTCTAGAAGAGTAGTGCATGGGGAAATTGATCTACCAATCAAAGTTGGGTCACAGGTTTTTACTGCTACATTTTTTGTGATGGATATTCGTCCTTCATACTCTTGTCTACTTGGTCGTCCCTGGATCCATGGGGCAGGTGCTGTAACCTCTACATTGCACCAAAAGTTGAGATATCCGGTGGATGGAAAGGTTGTTACTGTCTATGGAGAAGAAGAATACTTTGTCAGCCATGTGAATACCTTCAAGTATCTGGAAATGGAAGGTGAATACATTGAAACTCCATGTCAGACATTCGAAGTGGTTCCCTGGATTGTTAATGATTATGTAGCTCCTCCTGTTGCGAAGAAAGTTCCTGTGATCACCAGAAAACCTCCAACAATGGCAATGGCCTCCCTCAATGATGCTAGAGTTGTGGTGGACGAAGGTGGTTGTACTATTTGGGGTCAGCTTCCTGATATTCCATACAAGTCTGACAAGTTTGGTTTGGGTTTCACTGCAGAGTCCCAGAAGGCTGTTCGTCGTGCTCGTGCTGTTCGTATCACCAATCAAGGGGTTATGAAAGATCAGATCAATGCTGTGGGAGACTATGATGAAGACTACAATATGGATGCTTGGATTTTTCCTACTGTGGGTGCTGGACTCAATAATTGGAAAGCTGAAGATGTTATCCCTATCTCCTTTAGTCAGGAGTAAATAATATTACTGTGTTGTTGTTTTTAAGTTTGTAATTTCTTGAACAATTAAACTCTTAAGCCTTGTGCCTTACCCTGGGTACAATGGTGTGCTTGTTACGGGCTGTCATTTCATTTGCATACTTCATTCAATAAAATCAGTGGACGTTTCGTTTTCGTAAATATTGTGTTCCTTGTCTTTCTTTTCTTTTTGTTTTATCAGCTATGTGTTCTTACACACACCCACATCACTAAAATGCAGATCCTCATCCACTCTGGATTCTGTTGATAACAGTTCTACTATTGCCAATTATAATTTCGAGAATCCGATCTATCAAACTGAAGACGGAAATGAGGACGATTGTGAAATACCTGTAGAGCTTGCTAGGTTGTTACAAAAAGAAGAGAAATCTATACAGCCACATGAAGAGCCAGTCGAACTTGTGAATCTGGGAACTGGAGAAAACAGAAAAGAGGTCAAGATAGGGGCTGATTTAGAGGACAGTGTCAAGAGCAGATTGATTCAGATGTTACGTGACTATGTGGAGATCTTTGCTTGGTCTTATAAAGATATGCCAGGGTTGGATACAGACATTGTGGTTCACCGTTTACCAGTGAAAGAAGATTGTCGTCCAAAGAAGCAGAAGGTTCGTCGTATGCGTCCTGAAATGTCAGAAAAGATCAAGGCAGAGGTAATGAAACAATTCAATGCAGGGTTCTTAGCAGTGACTTCTTATCCTCAGTGGGTTGCAAATGTGGTACCAGTTCCTAAGAAAGATGGTAAGGTACGTATGTGTGTAGACTACAGAGATTTGAACAAAGCTAGCCCCAAAGATGACTTTCCACTTCCTCATATTGACATTCTAGTAGACAACACTACTCAGCATAAGGTATTCTCTTTTATGGATGGTTTCTCTGGTTACAATCAAATCAAGATGGCTCCTGAAGACATGGAGAAGACAACATTTGTGACACAGTGGGGCACCTTTTGCTATAAGGTGATGCCATTTGGTTTGAAGAATGCAGGGGTGTCGCTCCCGCTAAATGAAGCCAGGTCAGATAGGGTACAGACGCGAACAGTCGGCGAGAGGGACAATGAGAACACACAGCCGTGAACTCACTGGAGATGAAAAGAGTCGCCAGCTAGGCATTTTTATCCCGGAGGAAAGGTAATGCTGCATAGACCTAGAAAGAGATGGATAAGACGGTTTGCGAACCAGAGAAACTGAGAAAGGGGGTTGGTTACAACCTGGGAAGGTATTAGCACCCAGATTGTCCGTCGTACTCGACGGGATCCACGCTTAAATGATTTGTGTTTTAAAGGGGTAGTGTCAGTGCAATTTGTGTATAAAATAGCTGGAAAAAGATGTACAGGTGTCAGTGTAAAAGAAGTGAAGTGTGATATATACAGTGTCAGTGTAAGAACAAAGGTGAAATGCTCATGATAATGAGGCTAAAGAATAATGCTGGAAGGAGGGGGGATATACAGAGACTTTTGTTCGATAACTGTTAAGTTATGCCTATGTATCCTCTCATGCAATGAGGAAGTCAGAACACCGTAGTTCGACCCAAAGAGACTGAAAGGTGAAATTACTTGTGAACTGCTTACTTGTTTATGCTCAAGTGTATGACCTGTCTGGCTCAGGTGCTTACTGTCTTGCATTAGACGGAAAAAGCAAGTTCTCGTTTGTGATTGAATGAGATGAGAAAAGAATCCCGGAGGAGACGATTATTGTTTGTTTTTGAGTTTTCAGTCTTTTATTGCTTTTGAAGGTTTGTCATAAGTTAATGAGCTTAAGCCTAAACCAGTGGATTTAGTAAACTCATCACATCTTCCCTCTGATCAGGGGTAATGAGATTACCTTAAGTGTGAAGTCAGATTCTCACACTTAATCACCTTTGATGCAGGATTAAGATCATTAACCTACTTGTGATTATTTAGATGTTTTTGGTGGTTTTTGTTTAGTGTTAAGTAATGAGGTTAAGCCATAATCAAGGATTAAACAGACTCATCACACCATCCTAATAGAAGGATAATAGATGAGAGTGTTTAAGCTGAGGAAAACTCCTCAACTTAATCCATGATTAGGGATTAAACTCATGACAAAACAAGCCTTTATTAGATGGATTTTACTTAATGATATGATGATGAAGTGATTTTTATGGTTTGTAAGACAACTTGAGGGGGACTTGTCCATTAACACTAGGGTTAGTCCTTCTTAACCAATTAAGGAAGAATTAGAACCCTAATGCAAGGCCCAAGTTACAAGCTTGATGTCTTGATGATTATTATGTGAATTGATTAAGGGATTTAAACACATTAAGGGTTTAACACTTAGGATTAAAGTTATACGCTCCATCCTAATAGAAGGATGCAGGCATAAACTTAATCACAAAGCCTTAAAGCCTTTAGGGTTTAGTCCCTGATTATGAGATGAGAAGAGAAGACTCAAAAGAGACACAAAGGTAAAACTAAGTGGGGGACTAATCAAAACCCTAATCATTGTCATGCTTGGTTGTTCCTAAGGTTTGTGAGGTTTGCAAGAGAAGATCTTCAATGGAACCACCAGGAAGCGGATGAAAGGATCAGGAGAAGCAAAGTAACTTGCTTCACTTAAGAAGACAAGTCACTTGAGGAAAGGAAGTGGGAGGAACAAGAATGAGCAAGCTCAAACTCATACACAAACAAAAATGCAGCAATGGATGCAAGAGAGATGAAAAGAAAAGTTATGAGAAGTGAAGGCAAATTCACTTCTCAAGTTCACTTACCACCTGAAATGTTAGAAAGAAATGCAATGCAATGCAAAATGAGATGAAATGGTATGATGTACATCAAGACCAGAAGCATGTTTATGATTATAATGATGCTATGAGATGCTACAAACATGAAACAAGGCATGGAAATGATCATACAAGATTATGAATGCAAATGAAGCAAGCTAAGGAGCATGAACATACATGAAAAGTTATGAAGTGCACATGGCATACAACATGGCAAATGCAAGATGAAATGATCAAACATGCTTACTATATGTCTTATGATGTCAAATGAATCAAATGGATGCTTGAAATGTCATGGCAAGTCATGTTATGCAAGAGAATGCAAGATGGATGCAAATGAAAGCCCAAATTAGGGTTTATGAATCATACATCAAACAAAAACCAAAAACAGAAGCAAACCTTAAGATAAAAAATTGAAAATGCCACACAAAGGACCCCTAATTCTATACCAAACCAAAGTCCAAAGGGGAGGTCTCAACTCTTAACCAATCTCAAGTTATGATTTTTCTAAGATTCTAGGGTTTTTAGGGTTCCTAAACAAAAGAAATGTCAAACAATTGAAAAATGCAAGATCAAATCATGGCCATTTTATCTCAAAAACTACATGCTAAACACAATGCAATGCAAGAAGAATCAATGTCCAACTCTTCATGGATGGGCAGAAATGATTTTTTGAACTTTGGATCAAATTAATGCATAAAAATGATTTTTATTCAATGAGAAATTCTTAAAATGCATCAAGATCAAAAAAGAAATTTGGTTTGAAGGTTGGACAATGCTTCTAAATGTCTTAGAACATTTCATGAATTTTTTGGTGATTTTTAGATACCTAAAAGTATTTTTAATAAATCAATTTCCATTAATCAATTAAAAATAATCTTTTAAATATTTAAAAATACTTTTTTAATGATAAAAATAAAAACAAAAATATTTTTGTGTCATAAAAATTATTAAAACTCATGAGAAAAAGTTTCATAATTTTTAAGACATTTTTACTATTTTAAATAAATTATGCAAAACAAATGAAAATAAAATGAAATTAAATGAATTTTAAATGAATTAATGAGAAGTCAGCTAATCCTAGGGACCAGATTCAAAGTTACACGCGCGGGAGTTGACTTGGCGCCAGATCTCACGGCCAGAATTCAAATTTCACTAATCAATGCTTATGCCCTAATCTCGCCGTTAAACACACTCAGATGACCGGAACAGTGTTCCGGTCATCTTCCCCGTTCAACCAAAATCTCTAACTCACTCCAAACGTTACAAAAATGAAATCTAAAAGCACAGAAACAATTCCCAATCCCTCACGAACCAAAACCCCCAATCAAAACAAATTTATTCTTCCTGGAAAGGCTGAATCGAAGCAAACAAAAACTAGGGCAAAACAGTTTCAGAAGCTAATTAAACTCTCATCCTTCCACCATTTTCGAAACTAAAAGCATCAATACAATCAGTGAAGCATGGTGAACAAGTTTAGAACATAAAAAATGATTTCTGGAAAAATATTTCTTGAGCTACCTGAGATTCGAAGCTTTCACTCCAGCAACTTTCAGGCCTCCTCTCCTTGTGCAATCCACTCCTTAGGACCTCTTGATGATGTTTGAATGCTTTGGAGAAGTTTATATTGGCTGGATGAAGAGTTTGAACAACTTCTGCTCAAACTCAGTTGAAAATGGCAATGGTGATTCAGGCTGTTTTTGGCAATGGTGAAGGGTTGTTTGTGGTCCAGATGATGAGTGGAGAAGGTTTGTGGAGTTTGTTTGGATGTTTGTGAACTGTGGAGTGAGTTTCGAAAGAAACTGCAAGTTGGAGTGAAAATGGTGAAGTGGTGTTATGGCTTGTTTCAGGCCTGGTTCTTTGCTGGTTTCTACTCAATGGGGCAAGGTGAGATGATTGGTGAAAATGGTTTGAATATTAATGAGCTGGGCAGAGAGTTTCGAAGAGAGATGCAAAATGGAGTGTTTTTGTGTATGTGATGTTGTGATCTGTTCTTGCCTTGCTTCTTGAGTGTTATGGCCAGCATTTTCCTTGCATAAAGAACTCCCATTGGTCAGGTGATGTGACCTGGCCTGCTGTGATTGGGATGTCCACTTTTGCAAAATGTCAACTTGGTTGTAAGAGAGGCATAGGCTTGGTTCTATCTTGGTACAAGGGCTAGGGCTGGCGCAGCATGGTGTGGTGAGAGGGCTAGCAAGGTTCAGCATCCAATGCATCAAGTTGGTGAAGTGTGATCATGAGTTTTGCAAGTTGTTACTTTTTGGAACTTCATGAAAAAAGTCTTGTTACACAAACTACAAACATGTGATCTTTGGTCCAATTCTGATTTTTAGGGCTTATAGAATGTTTGCGTCATGGTTTGATGTCAACTAGAGGTTACAAACAGCCTTGGTTCATGGTTTTGCAAAATTCACATTTGGTGCACATCTTGAAAATCAATGATTTTTGCCAACTTTGTCACACCATAACTTTTGATCCAAGAAGAATTTGATCATGTTCTTGTACTTTTTGAAAAGGGAAAAATGTATTCTACAATTTTTATGACCAAAGTTTTTCCATTTGAAGCATTTTTGGATCAAGAATCAAGGCTTGAAAAATGACCTAAAATGATACATTCTTGAAAAGTCAACTATGCCCAAAAAGTCAACATTTGCAAAAACTCCAAATTCTTGATTTTTGTGAACTTCAACCTTCTTCCATGATCAAATAAAGATCATATACACTCAAAATGATGAAGATCACCCATTGGTTGGGTCATTGGGGGCCTCAGATGCCCTGATTTTGCACTGACTTGTCCAGAAAGTCAACCCTTGATCAGATGACTTCCCCATGGAATTTCTTCATGAAAATTGATATGCATACTCCCTATACCATATAGAGACCAATGGAAACAAGAATGACCAAAAAATTTGAGGTTATGGCCTCTGAAACCAAAACCCTAATTTTAGGTCAACTGTGCAGTCCAGCCTGGCTTTGCTTCCCTACAAACCCTAGTTCTTGTGATCCTTTGGCATTCTTGACTTTGAGAGGATGTAATATGATGTTTGAATATTCATGGACCCCTTTGAAGTGATTGATGACCTTTGGAGAGGCTCAAGAAGCTCTTGGATTGCTCAGATCACAAACCCTAGGTGCAGATGACTTTGAATCTATGCAGTGAATCAAAAATGAGATGTGAGATGATATGATTGTGTTTATGCATATGAGAATGATCACAAGTCATAGTGGGAATGGGTGAGGGCAAATTTGGGGTGTTTACAGCTGCCCCTATTCAAACATGAGTTAGCTGTGCAGGATGTAAGCAACGGCTTAACAGGCAAACAAGATAACTTGTGGTTGAATACCAAAGACAGTCCAAAATTTGCACTCACAGAATGAAGAAGAAAAGGGATATAGATTGTAAAAGGAAAAACAAAGTATATTGTAAAGTAGGCGACGGAGGACGACCGTCGGGCAGAGGACGACTGCTGGGTGAATAGCGATGACGGGGACGGCCGACATGCTGGGGAAAGTGTGAGAAATAAAGCAATGACGGGGACGGCCGACATGCTGGGGATAAAAGGTGAAGCTAAGACGGGGACAGCCGACTAGCTGGAGAAAATAAAATATTATGATGGGGATGGCCATCGAGATAAAGTTGCAAGATTCTCTGGGAATTAATGAAACATGACAGGGACGGCCATCAAGTTCATAAAGCAAAGCAAGCGACGATGGGGACGGCCATCGGGCTAAAAGGAAAAAGGGACCACGACGGGGACGGCCATCGGGTCAAAGAATAAATGAAATAAACAGATGATGAAGTACGGTCATCAAAGGTGAAGGACGATCACCTAGCAGGGGACGGCTGCTCTGTTGGGGATAAGATGAGGGACGGTCATCTAAGGTGAAGGACGATCACCTGGCAGGGTACGGCTGCCGAAAATATCGCGACATAGGACGAATGCCGGATAGAAAAGGTCAACGATGGGGACGGCCATCGGACGAGCATGATGGAGGACGACCATCAAGAGGTGGAGGACGACCACCTAGCAGGGGACGGCTGCTCTCAAGGTTTCTCATGACATAGGACGAATGTCAGATAACCAAAAAATCAACAATGGGGACGGCCATTGGATAAAATGATGAAGGACGATCATCAAAGGGTGGAGGACGACCACCTAGCAGGGGACGGCTGCTAAAAAATCAACGATGGGGACGACCATCGGATGAGCATGATGGAGGACGACCATTAAGAGGTGGAGGACGACCACCTAGCAGGGTACGGCTGCTCTCAAGGTTTATCATGACACAGGACGAGTGTCAGATAAAAAGGAAAATTTGCTTGCTTTGGTGATCTACTGGGGATATAGTAAACACGGACGAGTGTCTACAACCAAGAAAAGAATGTATAAGTGTTTAGATGTTGTGTATAGGTTAAAGATGCGGACGAGCATCCTTAAGACTATGATACGGACGAGTATCATGTAGAAACAAACTGACACATGTTCAGAGATGATGACACAGACGAGTATCAACGGGTTAACAACGAACACGGACGAGTGTTGAATCTGAAGGGACTCTTTGTCGCTCCCGACGAATGAAAATGGATCAAACGAAGGTACAGACGCGAACGGTCGGCGAAGGGAACAGTGAGAACACACAGCCGTGAACTCACTGGAGATGAATAGAGTCGCCAGCTAGGCATTTTTATCCCGGAGGAAAGGTAATGCTGCATAAACCTAGAAAAATATGGATAAGACGGTCGCGAACCAGAGAGACTGAGAAAGGGGGTTGGTTACAACCCGGGAAGGTATTAGCACCCAGATTGTCCGTCGTACTCGACGGGATCCACGCTTAAAAGATTTGTGTTGTGTCAGTGCAATCTGTGTGTAAAATAGCTGGAAAGCAATATGTACAGGTGTCAGTGTATAGTGTATAAGTGATGTGAAGTATGAAAGTGTCAGTGCAAGAACAAAGAATGAGATGCTCAAGATCATGAGGCTCAAAAAAATGATGCTGGAAGGAGGGGGAATATACAGAGACTTTTGTTCGATAACTGTTAAGTTATGCCTACGTATCCTCTCGTGCAATGAGGAAGTCAGAACACCGTAGTTCGACCCAAAGAGACTGAAAGATGAATTGACTTGTGAACTGCTTACTTGTCTATGCTCAAGTGTATGACCTGTCTGGCTCAGGTGCAAACTGTCTTGCATTAGACGGAAGAAGCGAGCTCTCGTTTGTGAGTGAATGAGATGAGAAAAGAATCCCGTAGGAGACGATTATTGTTTGTTTTGAGTTTTCAGTCTTTTATTGCTTTTTGGAGTTTGTCATAAGATAATGAGCTTAAACCTAAATCAATGGATTTGGTAAACTCATCACATCATCCCTCTGATTAGGGGTAATGAGAATTACCTTAAGTGTGAAGTCAGGTTCTCACACTTAATCACCTTTGATGTAGGGTTAAGATCATTAACCTACTTGTGATTAATTAGATGTTTTTGTGATTTTTGTTTAGTGTTAAGTAATGAGGTTAAGCCATAATCAGGGATTTAACAGGCTCATTACACTATCCTAAAAGAAGGATAATAGATGAGGGTGTTTAAGCTGAGAAAAACTCCTCAACTTAATCCATGATTAGGGATTAAACCCATGACAGAACAATCCCTTGATTAAGTGGATTTTATTAATGATATGATGATGAAGTGTTTTTTATGATTGGTAAGACAACTTGAGGGGGACTTGTCCATTAACTTTAGGGTTAGTCCTTCTTAGCCAATTAAGGAAGAATTAGAACCCTAATGCAAGGCCCAAGTTACAAGTGTAATGTCTTGATGATTATTAGATGGATTAATTAAGAGAGTTCAACACCTTAAGGGTCCAAGACTTAGGATTAAAGTTATACACTCCATCCTAAAAGAAGGATGCAGGCATGATCTTAATCACAAAGTCTTAAAGCCTTGAGGGTTTAGTCCCTGATTATGAAGTGAGGAGAGAAGACTCAAAGAGAGACACAAAGGTAAAAACTATGGGGGAGACTAATCAAAACCCTAATTCATTATCATGCTTGGTTGGTCCTAATGCTTGTGAGGTTTTCAAGAACAATCTTCAGATGAACCACCAGGAAGCAGATGAACAAGATCAAGAGAAGCAAAGTGACTTGCTTCATTCAAGAAGTCAAGTCACTTGAAGAAAGAAAGTGGGAGGAAGAAGAATGAGCAAGCTCAATCTCAAACACAAATAGAAATGCAGCAATGGATGCAAGAGAGATGAAAAGAGAAGGTATGAGAAGTGAAGGCAAATTCACTTCCCAAATTTTACTTACCACCTGAAATGTTAGAAACAAATGTAATGCAATGCTAAATGAAATGAAATGACATGATGCTAAGCCAAACCAGAAGCATACACATGATGATTATGATGCTATGGAGTGCTATGAACATGAGACAAGACAATGAGATGTTCATATAAAGTCATGGATGCAGATGATGCAAGTTTAGAAGCATGAACAAGCATGAAATGTTATGAAACATACAAGACAAATGGCATGGCAAATATGTAATGCAATGATCAAAGATGCTTCATACATGTCTTAAGATGTCAAATGAATCATAAGAATGCACAAAATGTAATGGCAAGTCATGTTATGCAAGGAGAATGCAAGGAGGATGCAAGAGAAGGCCCAAATTAGGGTTCATGGATCAAACATCAAACACAAACCAAAAACAGGAGCAAACCTTAACATAAAAAATGGAAAATGGTACCTAAAGAAACCCTAGACCTATAACAAACCACTGCCCAAAGGGGAGCTCTCAACTCTCAACCAAACTCAAGTTATGATTTTTACAAGTTGTTAGGGTTTTTTAGGATTCTTATCAAAAGAAATGCCAATCAATTAGAAAATGCAAGATCAAATCATGGCCATTTTATCTTTGAAAGTACATGTCAAATGGAAAACAATGCAAAAAGAATCAATGTCTCAACCTTCACCAAAAGGCAGAAATGAATTTTCAAACTTATGATCAAAATAATGCATCAAAAATGATTTAATTCAATGAAAAATTCTTAAAATGCATCAAGATCAAAAAAGAAATTTGGTTTGAAGGTTGGACAATGTTTCTAAATGTCTTAGAACATTTCATGAATTTTTTTGTAATTTTTAAATACCTAAAAGTATTTTTAATTAATTAATTCTCATTAATCAATTAAAAATAATCTTTTAAATATTTAAAAATACTTTTTTAATGATAAAAATAAAATAAAAAATATTTTTGTGTCATAAAAATTAATGAAACCTTAAAGAAAAAGTTTCATAATTTTTATGATTTTTTTAGCTATTTTAAATAAATTGTACAAATTAAAATGAAAACAAATGAATTAAAAATTGAATAAAATAAAAGTAAGACAAATGAAAGGCCAGGATGCGTCTGGGTTTAAAAAGGGTTGACTGGCGCCAGAATGAGAGGCTAGGATTGCTTCAGATTAACTTAAATAAAATATGGATTAATTAACCCTAACACGTGGATTAGGGTTAATCAAACACATCTGGGCCATTGAATCAGGAGGGAAGTCAACAAGTCAGCGCACATCAATGGACCAAATTCAAACTTGACTTAATGACTGTAATTAGGGCAAACTAAACTCAGGTGGCCGGAGAAGACTTCCGGTCATCTTCTCCGGCCAGAAGGTCACCTGAAAATCTCAAAACCTCTCAAAACGTAAAATAAATGAAAACTAAGATCATGGAAACGTTCCTCTCATCCTCACGAATCAAAACCCTATCCTAAAACAAATTTATTTAACCTTGACAAGCTGAATCGAAGAGGGAAAGTTCTAGGGTTCGTGAGCTTCAAACAGCAATTAAATTCTCAAAACACATCCATTTCAAAAACCAAAAGCATCAGCATGATCAGGAGAGCATAAGGAACAAGTTTGTAACAATCAAATTGATTTCTGGAAAAATTAATTTGGAGCTACCTGAGATTTGCAAACTTTGATTCTGGAACTTTCAGGCCTCTTCTCCTTGCTCAATCTGCTCCTTAGAACCCTCTGATGATGTTGGAATACCTTGGAACAATTTAAGTAAGCTGGAAGGTGAGATTCGAATGCTCCTGCTCCAAGCTCAGTCAACAATGGCAGATGAGGTTCTGGCTGATTCAGGCCATGGTGATGAGTTGTATGAAGTCTATGCAATGTGCAAAGAAGATTGGTGGTGTTGGTTTATGTGTTTGTGGGCTAGAATGAGGGATTCGAATGAAACTGCAAAAGGGAGTGTAAAATGGCAGTGAGGTGTTTTGGTTGTTTCAAGCTCTGGTTCTTGATGCCTTGTGTTCTATGGATCAAGGTGAGATGAATGGAGGAAAAAGATTTTGTGTTTGCAGGCTGTGTAAAAAGATTCGATAGAACTTGCAAGTTGGAAGGTTTTTGTGCAAGTTGTGAATGGTATGGTTTCAGCCTTGGTTCTTAGTGTTATGGCCAGCAAAATGAATGAATAAAATAATGCAAGTGGCTGTGAGATGTGACTTGTGCAGCTGTGATAGGTGAGTTTGCTTTTGCATAAAATCCACTTTTGTGTAAGATAGGGCATGGTGTGATGCTAGGCAAGTACAAGTTGGGTGCTGGTGCAGCAAAAGGTGAGGGAGAGGCTAGCCCAAAGTCAGCTTCCAATGCTGCAACTTGTAGGAAGTGAATCATGAGTTTTTTGCAACTTGGCTAGTTTATGTTTCACATGTGATCTTTGCATAACCAAACATGAAACCAAGGGCAAACTTAGTTCAAATCTGATTTCTAGGACTTAGAGAACATTCACATGCTGGTTTGACATGAATTAGAGGCTGCATTTTGACTTGATTCAAGACTTTGCAAAATTTCCACTTAGTGCATGACATGAAAAACAATGATTTTTGGTAACTTTAACACACCATAACTTTTGATTCAAGAAGAGTTAGATCATGTTCTTGTACTTTTTGAAAAGGGAAAGATGAGATCTACAACTTTCATGACCAAAGTTTTTCCATTTGAAGCCTTTTTGGATCATAAATCAAAGCTTGAAAATTGACCTAAAAGGATGCATTCTTGAAAAGTCAACAAAACCCAAAAAGTCAACTCTTGCAAAAACCCTAAATTCTTGATTTTTATGAACTTCAATCTTCTTCCATGATCAAATAAAGATCATATACACTCAAAATGATGAAGATCACCCATTGGTTGGGTCATTGGGGGCCTCAGATGCCCTGATTTTGCACTGACTTGTCTGAAAAGTCAACTCTTGATCAGATGACTTCCCCATGGAATTTCTTCATGAAAATTGATATGCATACTCCCTATACCATATAGAGACCAATGGAAACAAGAATGACCAAAAAAATTGGAGTTATGGCCTCTGAAACCAAAACCCTAATTTTCAGTCAACTGTGCAGTTCATCCTGGCTCTGCATCCACTCAAAACCTAGTTCTTGTGATCCCTCTGCAATTTTGACTTTGTGAGGATGTAACATGATATAAAAACACACATGGACCCCTTTGAGTTGATTGGTGGCCTTTGGAATGGCTCAAGATGCCCCGAGGCTGCTCAGATCACAAACCCTAGGTGCAGATGCCTTAGAAACTATCCAGTGAAACCAAGTGAGACATGAGATGATGTGATTGTGTTTATGCATATGAGATGATCACAAGTCATGTGTGAATGGGTGAGGGCAAATTTGGGGTGTTTACAGCTGCCCCTATTCAAGCATGAGTTAGCTGTGCAGGATGTAAGCGACGGCTTAACAGGCAGACAAGATAACTTGTGGTTGAATACCAAAGACAGTCCAAAATTTGCACTCACTGGGGAGAAGAAAAGGGGTATAGATTGTAAAAGAAAAAATAAAGTATATTGTAAAGTATGGGCGACGGAGGACGACCGTCGAGCAGAGGACGACTGCTGGGTAAGGTGGTATGTGAAGCAAAGCGATGACGGGGACGGCCGACATGCTGGTAAAGTGTATAAAGCAATGACGGGGACGGCCGACATGCTGGGGATAAAAGGTAAAGCTAAGACGGGGACGGCCGACTAGCTGGGAAAATAAAATATCATGATGGGGACGGCCATCAAGATAGAGCTGCAAAATTTTGAGGATTAATGAAACATGACGGGGACGGCCATCAAGTTCATAAAGGCAAAGTAACCAACGATGGGGACGGCCATCGGGCTAAAAAGGAAAAGGGACCACGACGGGGACGGCCATCGGGTTAAAGAAGAAAAGGGACCACGACGGGGACGGCCATCGGGTTAAAGAATAAATGAAATGGACAGATGATGGGGGACGGCCATCAAAGGTGAAGGACGATCACCTAGCAGGGGACGGCTGCTCTGTTGGGAATAAAAGAAATATGATAGGGACGGCCATCAAAGGTGGAGGACGACCACCTGGCAGGGTACGGCTGCCAAAATATCAACGATGGGGACGGCCATCGGATAGGAAAGGTCAACGATGGGGACGGCCATCGGACGAGCAAGATGGAGGACGACCATCAAGAAGTGGAGGACGACCACTCAGCAGGGGACGGCTGCTCTCGAGGTTTATCATGACACAGGACGAGTGTTAGATAACCAAAATCAACAATGGGGACGGCCATTGGATAAAGTGATGAAGGACGATCATCAAAAGGTGGAGGACGACCACCTAGCAGGAGACGGCTGCTAAAAATCAACGATGGGGACGGCCATCGGATGAGCATGATGGAGGACGACCATCAAGAAGTGGAGGACGACCACTCAGCAGGGGACGGCTGCTCTCAGGGTTTATCATAACACAGGACGAGTGTCAGATAAAAAAGGAAAAGATTTGCTTTGTTGGCGATCTACTGGGGATATAGTAAACACGGACGGGCGCTTACATCCAAGAAACAAAAGGTATAAGTGTTTGGTATTGTGTATAGATTAAAGATGCGGACGAGCATCCTTAAGACTATGATACGGACGAGTATCATGTAGAAACAAACTGACACGTGCTCAGAGCTGATGATACGGACGAGTATCAACTGGTTAACAAGGAACACGGACGAGTGTTGCCTCCGAAAGTATCCTTCTGGGGAATAGTAGACACAGACGAGTATCTATATTCGAGAAGACCTAAGTGTTTGACACGGTGTATGGATTAAAGATGCGGACGAGCATCCTTAAGACTATGATACGGACGAGTATCATGTAGAAACAAACATTAGACGCAATGTTCTGAGATGATGGTACGGACGAGTACCAACTGGTTAACAAAGAACAAGGACTACTGTCGAATCTGCGGGGATATACATGGTGTATATAAGATACGGACGAGTATCTGAGTAGGTGTACCAATGAGTAGTGAGTATATAATGTATAGGTGAGTGTTTATCTGCTGGGGATATGACACAGACGGGTGTCAGGAAAGTGTATATACAAGTATAGGCGATCACGCTGGGGATATGACACGGACGAGTGTCAAAGAAAGTGTATAGGTATATGTAAGTGCAAAGAGGGTGTCTTTGGCTTTCTGCTGGTGATTTGACACGGACGGGTGTCAGAAAGTATCTGTAATACTGGTGATCTTGATTGGTAAAGGTGTATTCGGGCGACTTTACTGGGGAAAGATAGCACGGACGGGTGCCAAAAGGTGTATGCACTGGTGATTATGATTGTGGAGCAATTGCTTTTGCTGGGACTCTGATGGGGATTCTGAGGGAAAGTATTCTGTATAATGACAGATTGTCAATATTTACAAGTGTTCAATTCACAACATGACTTATGATTATGCTATGCGTTTGATTTTTTGCCGTAATGCTCCGTATTAGACGGAATGCTACGCTCTGGGGGTGAATATGATGCGAATGCTATGATTATGCAAAGAGGCACCGATCCGGGATTCGGATCCCGTTGCCGCAAAGACCCCTGACTGATCTGCTGAGGAAGACATCCCAGCTGGGGATGAGATCATTGATAGATCTGTAGTTGTATCTGCTTGGGGATATACGTCATCGATTGACATATTCTTATAATACGGGACCCAGCTGGGGTTTGTAGAAGCTTTCTGTACTCTGTTGTGACCTTCTATGCGCCACTCTTCTGGATAGAGGCTGGAGCTCTGTGGGGATGATTCCCTGATTTGTACTCAGCTGAGGGCGAGATGACAACTCGGCTGGGGAGAGAGAGAGGCATCACTGAAAGATCTCCCTAGAAAATCTGTTACGGTGACTTCTTGACCCCGCCGGGGATAAGGGCATCTTCTGTGACACCTGCCCATTCTGATGGGGATAAGTAATAAGCGGCCAACTCAGCTGGGGAATTGTGAAAGGCAACTCAGCTGGGGGTAGAGCATTCCCGATGCTGTATGTTGATTTGGCAACTTGCTGGGGAAATGGGCACCTCCCAGGGCCAGGTGAGTTGATAATGATTTGCCAGTTTGCTGAGACGTAACTTGCATGCCCCAAGTTGCATTCTGGATACCTGCAATCCTGCAAAGATAAGGAAACGCACGAAAAGGTCCCGAGGTACCCCTTACTGGATTCCGTCATAGGAGACAAGTACTTTCGAGAGTAAGTATATTCCCTGTAAGCATGTGTTTTTATTTTTAGAGAAAGGCATCTGTACTTATGCAATTGTATTTTTAGAGATATCAGACAATTCTTTGCAAAACATAAATGTAAAAACGAAACATGACCGAAAATCTGATTTTATTAATCCATGTGCCCTGAATTGGCAAAGATACAGTCAAAGAAACATATCTCCTGAAATGAGGAGATTGTTACGAATTGAGAAATAAAGTGATGGCGGTGTTGACGACGCTTTGAGGAGCTTCCTCTTCTGCTATGACTCGTATGACAATGACGTTCTTCTCGTCTTGCTTTCTGGAGAGAGTTGATTCTGATTGAAGCTTGATCCTTTGAAGCTTACCAAGTTGCAAGTGATACAGACGAATTCAGAATGCAGTTGTTCGCTTATTCCCTTGTTTTGCATGGATCGCCCTTTCGGGTTTTCGATCCATCGGGATACCCATTTTTTGCCTGAGCTGTCCAATGCGGCTTTTCAACTCAGCGGGTGTACATTTTTTGCTTATTTCCCTTATTTTTGCCCGAGTCTTTTATTCTGTTTTTGACTCGCCGGGATGCCCTATTTTTGCCTGGACTTACATTCTGTTTTTATGTCCAGCGGGTCATTTTATGCGAAGTATTTTTTAACTGCATCTGAATTCACCGGGGACGGGAAATCTTCACCATCCATGGTGCTGAGCATCAGTGCTCCGCCAGAGAAGACTTTCTTCACAACAAATGGTCCTTCGTAATTGGGAGTCCACTTGCCCCTGTGGTCTGTATGAGGAGGGAGGATTCTCTTCAACACAAGATCTCCCACTTGGTACTCTCGGTGCCTGACTTTCTGATCGAAGGCTCTCTTCATTCTTTTCTGATATAACTGCCCGTGACAGATTGCAGCCAATCTTTTCTCTTCGATCAGACTCAGTTGCTCGTATCGGGACCGTACCCATTCTGCTTCACTCAGTTTAACATCCATTAATACCCGTAACGAGGGTAATTCAACTTCAACAGGTAGGACTGCTTCCATACCATACACAAGTTGATACGGTGTTGCCCCAGTGGATGTTCTGATTGAGGTGCGGTACCCATGCAAGGCAAACGGTAGCATTTCATGCCAATCTTTGTAAGTGACTACCATCTTTTGCACAATCTTCTTGATATTCTTATTTGCTGCCTCAACAGCGCCGTTCATCTTTGGCCTGTAAGGAGAAGAATTGTGATGTTGGATCTTGAAGTCCCGGCACAGCTCTGCCATCATTTTGTTGTTGAGATTGGAACCATTATCAGTAATGATTCGCTCGGGCACTCCATACCGACAGATGATATCTCTTTTCAGAAATCTGGCTACCACTTGCCTTGTAACGTTTGCATATGAGGCTGCTTCAACCCACTTTGTGAAATAGTCAATGGCGACCAGGATGAATCTGTGGCCGTTTGAAGCAGTTGGCTCAATCTTGCCAATCATATCGATGCCCCACATGGCAAAGGGCCAGGGTGAAGACATTATGTTTAACGGATTTGGAGGCACATGCACTTTATCTGCATAGATCTGGCATTTGTGGCATTTTCTGGCATAGGCACAACAGTCTGCATCCATTGTGATCCAATAATAGCCTGATCTTAACAACTTCTTAGCCATGGCATGCCCTCCCGCATGGGTACCAAAAGATCCTTCGTGCACTTCGTGCATCAACAAGTCTGCTTCTGTCCTATCAACACATCTGAGAAATACCATGTCAAAGTTCCTCTTGTATAAAGATCCATCAGTGTTCAGAAAGAAACTTCCAGCAAGCCTTCTTAAAGTCTTCTTATCATTGGAAGATGCCCCAGGTGGATACATTTGATCCTCCAAGAAGCACTTGATGTCATGGAACCAAGGCTTATCATCTTTAGCAATATCTGCTGCAAATACATATGCTGGTCTATCCAGTCTCGATACTGAAATCTGAGGAACAAAGTTAGCAGCTTGAACTTTGATCATGGATGAAATGGTAGCAAGAGCATCTGCAAACTGATTCTCGTCCCGAGGGATATACTCAAGTTTGACGGTTGTGAAAAAAGTCAGTAACCTTCTTGTATAATCCCTGTAAGGTATCAGATGATCTTGGTGGGTGTACCATTTTCCGTTGGTCTGATTGACTACCAAAGCTGAATCCCCGAATACGGTCAATGTCTTGATCCTGAGGTCAATGGCTTCCTCAAGACCCATAATGCAAGCTTCGTATTCAGCTTCGTTGTTAGTGCAGTTGAAAGTGAGCTTTGCCGAGAAAGGCATGTGAACTCCTTTAGGTGTAATGAGTACTGCACCAACACCACGGCCATTCATGTTAACAGCCCCATCAAACATCATAGTCCATTCTTCCTCCGGGTCGGGCCCTTCAGTGTGAATAGGCTCTTCATGATCTTTTGCTTTAATGAACATGATGTCTTCATCAGGGAAGTCAAATCTCATAGGCTGGTAGTCATCAATGGGTTGCTCGGCAAGATATTCAGATAGTACACTGCCCTTGATGGCTTTCTGAGATGTGTACTGTATGTCGTATTCTGTAAGAATCATCTGCCATCTTGCAACCCGTCCGGTAAGAGCTGGCTTCTCGAAAATGTATTTGACTGGGTCCATTTTTGAGATTAATAAGGTAGTGTGGGTCAACATATACTGCCTTAGTCGGCGAGCAGCCCACGCTAAAGCACAGCAAGTCTTCTCGAGCAGTGAATAACGTTGTTCACAGTCGGTAAACTTTTTGCTTAGGTAGTAAATTGCATACTCTTTTCGACCAGACTCGTCATGCTGGCCCAGCACACACCCCATTGACTCTTCTAATACTGTCAAGTACATTATCAGAGGTCTTCCTTCAACTGGAGGCATAAGGATTGGAGGTTCTTGTAAGTATTCTTTGATCTTGTCAAAAGCCCTTTGGCAATCTTCGTTCCACCTGACCGTTTGTTCCTTTCTTAACAGCTTGAACAAGGGTTCACAAGTTGCTGTAAGGTGAGATATGAACCGTGAAATGTAGTTCAATCGACCTAAGAACCCTCGAACTTCTTTCTCAGTTTTCGGTGCAGGCATTTCTTGTATAGCCTTGACTTTATCAGGGTCAACCTCAATCCCTTTCTCGCTTACAATAAAGCCCAGCAGCTTACCGGATCGCACCCCGAATGTGCATTTGTTGGGGTTCAACTTCAATTGGTATTTCCTCAGACGCTTGAACAACTTGAGCAGATTTACCAGGTGATCTTCCTCCGTAAGGGACTTGGCGATCATATCATCCACATAGCATTCTATTTCCTTGTGGATCATATCATGGAATAATGTCACCATAGCCCGTTGATATGTTGCACCTGCATTCTTCAATCCGAATGGCATCACTTTGTAACAGAACGTGCCCCAAGGTGTAATGAATGTTGTCTTCTCCATGTCTTCAGGTGACATCTTGATCTGATTATATCCTGAAAATCCATCCATGAAGGAGAATACCGAGAACTGAGCCGTGTTATCCACCAATACGTCAATGTGAGGTAATGGGAAGTCATCTTTCGGGCTGGCTCTGTTCAGATCCCGGTAGTCAACACACATTCTTACTTTTCCGTCCTTCTTGGGCACAGGTACTATGTTAGCAACCCACGGCGGATAGCTAGTCACAGCAAGGAACCCGGCGTCCCATTGCTTTCGTACCTCTTCCTTGATTTTCATAGCCATGTCTGGGCGAGTTCGGCGCAACTTCTGTTTGACTGGTGGGCATTCTTCCCTCAAAGGCAGCTTATGCACAACAATATCGGTATCCAACCCTGGCATATCTTGGTAGGACCAAGCAAACACATCAACATACTCTTGAAGCAGATCTATCAGCTGTCTCTTCACTGAGTCTTGCAGGCAGGCCCCGATTTTGACTTCTTTCACGTCTTCCTCCGTACCAAGATTAAT
The DNA here is from genome assembly GCA_963966055.1 of Lathyrus aphaca. NCBI lineage: Eukaryota > Viridiplantae > Streptophyta > Magnoliopsida > Fabales > Fabaceae > Lathyrus > Lathyrus aphaca. The sequence goes on along the minus strand of OZ014520.1, from coordinate 63,774,832 downwards.
CACTTCAATCTCCTCCTGATGAGGAGTAATAACTTTTTCCTCCTGTCTCAGCAACCTGGCTAGCTCTTCAGGAAGCTCATATTCTTCATCAACCCCTTCATCAGCTTGATTGATCGGATTGTCAAAGTCATACGATGTCATAGCTGTGCTGTTGTCGGTGCTGTCTGGAAGGCACTCTCTGCAAGGGTTAAGTCGGTTCATTTTAGTGATTGATTTTAATCTTGCTTTAGAAAAAAGTGAAATGAAGTTATCATTTTGAAAACAACGCCATTTATTTTTGTACAAAAAGAAAAATGGAAAAACAGTGAGCAGAAAAGAAAAAGACTCGTTTGCAAAAAGATTGTCTGATATTTCATTAATTTAATCTTGTTTGCACAAAAGTACAGATGGCCCTGATTACAAAATGAGTCTTGTCATCTTGGGCAAGATGCAAGACTTGGATGCATGCTATAAAAGATACAGGAAATAATAATTACTCTGCTCGAGTAACATTTATAATTCCCTGGGAAGACCAGTTCGAGACACTGCTCCCCGGGACCTTCGGACGAATCCAATTCTCCAGGTTGCGTTCCTCTTCCAGCTCGTCTTCCAGACAGTTGATAGCATCGGGGGTTAGCATTCCCCCACTGACAAATCCTGGCTCTGCAGCAGCCTTTGCTTGATGTTGAGTTGGTTTGTAACCCAACCCAAACTTGTCCTTCTTTTCCTCCACAGCTAAGACCTTGCCCCAGCCTAGGGCAGTTCCTTCCTCAACAACCTTCCGGGCTTGTTGGTATGACGACATGGAGATCCCTGAAACAGCAGATGCTTCATTCACATTCAAGGCCTCAAAACCTTGGCTCATGGTTTCAACGATCTCCCCATCCATTTCAATATACTTGTAAGTAGCCAGATGGCTAACAAATATATCCTCCTCCCCGCAGATTGTGACAACTTGGCCTTCCCACTCATATTTTAACTTTTGGTGAAGGGTAGACGTTATTGCGCCAGCGGCGTGAATCCAGGGTCTACCCAACAAACAGCTGTAGGCGGGCTGAATGTCCATCACATAAAAGATAGTTTTGAAGGTCTGCGGGCCAATTGTCACAGGCAGCTCAACTTCTCCCAGAACCGATCTCTTCGAGCCATCAAAAGCTCTAACCACCAGGTTGCTGGGTCTCAATGCCAGTCCATCATATTCAAGCTTCACCAGAGCCTTCTTTGGTAGGACATTCAGGGATGATCCTGTGTCCACCAGCACGTGTGAAAGGACAGCTCCCTTGCATTCCATAGTTATGTGCAAGGCTTTGTTGTGATTGCGGCCATCCACTGTCAGGTCAGAATTGGTAAACCCTAGCCCATTGCTAGCAGTGACATTTCCAACAACGGTCTCCAATTGGTTGACAGTAATCTCCTCGGGCACGTAAGCTGCGTGCAGTACTTTCAGTAGTGCATTCCGATGAGCTTCGGAGCACATGAGCAGTGAGAGGATAGAGATTTTGGATGGCGTCTGGTGAAGTTGATCCACAATTTTATAATCACTCTTTTTGATGATCCGCATAAACTCATCAACTTCCTGATCAAACGGAGTCTTCAGGGCTTCTTTGACAGCTGGATCTTCCTGCACCGGGCCTTTCCCCTTTGCCTTGGCAGCAGCTTCTGCTTCGGCATTAGGTCTTTGGACTTGTGAAGCGAAGAGACGTCCGCTTCGAGTGAAGCCTCCGCCTCCCCCCACATTATCGACTTGTGGTGCAGGTGCTGTTGTTTCAAGAGTGATTCTTTTCCCTTCACAGTATACGTCAGAGCCATAGTGCCAAGGGATGGCCCTATCGCTTTCATATGGTACAGGTCCAGGTACCGTGACGGTGACTGGACTGATTGCTGCTGCTGAGGGGACTGTTATTGTCTGTGGATCATAAAAGATTGTAACTGGTGCTCTAGTGGGAGCAGCACCTTCTGAATGATAAGCGGAATTGTTTTCTGGATCGTAGAATATGGTAACAGTGGAGACATCTTCGTGATCGTTCGCTGGAGTTGTAGGAGGTCCTGATGGAAGGACTGTTGTTGTTGTAGATGGAGAGTCGAAATGGAATGAAGCTGAAGTTGTAGCAGGAGTAATTGTTGTAAGCTGATCATTTGGTAGGACAGATGGAGTACTTGCTGATGTTGCTGATGAATTGTTGGGAACAATTGTTGTTGCATTTGTAGGAGGGTCTGAAACCGTTGCTGATGAAGTTGCTTGAGTTGCCGGAAATGATGTAGTGATCTGCAGTAAGCCACTCTGAATAAGGCTGTCAATGCCATTCCTCAAATCCTCACACCCATTCCAAGAAATATTGCAGTATGGACATCCCAGTTCACACCCTGGAAATATATTGCTTTCACGGAGTTGAGCCTTGATTTCCACCAATGGTGTCCTGATCTGATCCACACTAGTTATCAAGTAAGACTGTTGGTCTTCTTCAATAGCATTAATTCGAGGACCACCATGGTGTGGCATTGGATTTTTATTGACATTGGGTGGAGGTGCAAAATTCAGAGCCTTGGAGTCTACCAAGTCTTGTACCTTCATATGCAGAGCTCTGCATTTTTCCGTACTGTGACCAGGTGCGTTGGAATGAAAAGCACACCTAGCATTGGAGTCATAGTTTCTTGGTAGACTGTTGGGATCAGGAGGTGCCAACGTTCTTAGCTCGACTAGGTTGAGTTTCAGAAGTTGTGGCAGCAAAGCAGCATATGGCATTGGGATCGGGTCGATCACTCTGTTAGCTTGAGAGGGCCTCTGTTGAAATGGCCTCTGTTGATTGTTGTTGTTATTGTTGCTGTAGTTGTTTCTTGGAGGATATTGATTCTGATGATACTGAGGTTGTTGTTGGAAGTTTTGTTGCGGAGGTTGGTAGACAGGCTGAGGATGAGCTGGAGCAGGAATTGTGACTGCTGCTATGGTTCTGGGAACATATTGGGGCCTACCCCTGTTGGTGTGAATGGCATTGGTCTCGCCAGTTCTTCTCGGGCCTGCGAAAGGCTTTCTTGTACCACTGGACGAACTAGCACCATTATCAGATATCTTACCCATCTTTAATAGGCTTTCGATTCTCTCCCCAGCTATGACAACATCTGCGAAGCTGGTGGAAGAGAAAGCGGCTAGCCTATCAATATAGGTTCCCTGAAGGGTATTCATGAACATATCAGCCATCTCTCTTTCAGACATAGGTGGCTGGACAGCGGCAGCAAGCTGTCTCCATCTTTGAGCATATTCTCTGAAGCTCTCTCTTGATGATTGTGACATCCCCATTAGGAGGGTCCTATTGGGTGCCATATCCAGATTATACTGATACTGTCTGATGAAGGCCTCTGCCAGGTCCTTCCAGCATCTTACAGTTGCTCTTGTCAGATGGGAATACCATTCCCTTGATGCTCCAGTCAAGCTATCTTCGAAGTAAAACATCCACAATTTCTCATCCATCGTATAGGCCTTCAGCCTTCCCAAAAATGATTGCAGATGAGTCCGGGGGCACGAAGTCCCATTATATTTTTCGAAACAAGGAGGCTTGAACTTATGGGGGATCCTGACCCCGTCTACCAAGCCCATATCCATCACGTCAAAACCCAAAGAATTCTGAGATTCTAGGGACCTTAACTTTTCAGCTATTTCTTCCAATCTCCTGTCATATGTTTCCTCTCCGGCACCCATTACTGTATACTGGTCCTCCTGAGGATCTTCTTGAAGTACTCTGGCTGCGGTGGCTGTTCCTTGAACATTTGCAGGGATGTTAACCTCAGGATGTAGATGTGGACCAAACACAGGAGGATTCACATGTGGTTGCACCCTTTCATTATTACTGGTGCCTGCAGTTCCTACATGAGGCTCCTCTGGATTTTGCCTCTCAACCATAGCCCTTAGTCTCTCCTGGCTCTGAGCCATGTTGTTCATAACCTCCATGAACTGCGTCATCTGTGTTCTCATCTCCAACCTTTCATTGGCTAGCTGATTTCGGACATCAGCAAGATCTTGTTGAACCTGATCCATCTGGATTCCCGGAAGGTTGTTTCTTGTAGGGTACCTGTGTGGCCTGTTGAGAGGGAATAGCCTGCGGCGAGCAATAATTCCTGAGATTCACAACAGAGGTTAGAAACAATAAAACAAAACCTACAAAACAGAAAAAAGGTTAGCATGCAATGCAGTATGCTTATTTGCTATCAAGGTATCCGGCTTGGTCTTCAGTTTTGACCCGTCCAGACCCTTGAAGATGATGCTGTTGAAGTTGCTTTTGAAGTGAACCCAGATGGAAACAAACACAAATATATTACAAAGGTAAAATAATACAAATTGTTCATTTTTTACAACACTAGCCCTCTAAGGGGTCAAAAATACATCACCAAAAAGCAAAAGTACATGGAAAAGGAACAACAACAAGCAAATGATCAAACTCCAAGGCCAAACTCATCCTCACGAACTCCCTTGAGAAGTGCTTCGGTCACAGGATCAGTCGGACGCTCCGTGAGACTCCTGATGAGAAGGTTTCTTGTTGCAACAGCTGTAGTCAACTTCTTGTTCTGGCTTTGGTCTTTGGATTTCTTCACTCCAGCTTTGATTTTTAACTCTGAAATTTCCTCCTGGGCTGCTGCCAGGGCTTTTTCCATCTGCTCCACCTTATCTTGAACTCTCTTGTCTTCTAGAGTACGGGCTTCAGTGATCCGGACCCACCTGGCCTGACTCTCCTTCAAGTACAAGTCTGTCCTTGCTCTTTGGAACTGGGCTTCTTTACAAGCATTTTTCAGAATCTGCTCACCAGCTTTAGACTTGTTGATATAATCTCCAGACTTCTCAATCTTAGTCAAGTGTTCCACTCTCAGCTTCTCCAATCTTTCAATCTCCCTTATACCTTCACTCCTCTCCTTGAGGGTCTTCTGCAGGGCTTGGGATAGCTTCTCATTTCTTTCCTTCAAGCCTTCAAACTCTTCCAAACTGACAGTAGCAGGGGGTGGTGCTGATGATGACTCAGGCATGTCTTTGATGGTGAAGGGCAATCCTGAGATTTGGGCCCTAGCATAGGACCACTCATGATATTGGGCTGATGCCACATTATTGCACTTCCCCAGAATGGTGATTCCCTTGGTTTGAACATGATCCCAGGCCCAGGCAGCCTGTCTAACAGTTGCCAGACTAACCTTGTTCTCACAGTAGAGGGTCTCAGCCAAGTCCTTTTCCCTAGGAGCATGAACCAGTGCATAACCCAATTGCCTTTTGAACAGCAGGGGGTTGTAATTGATACTTCCCTTGACTCCTACCAAAGGCACATTGGGAAAGTGCCCACAGCTTGTGATCATATCTCTGCCCTTGGTGCCTTGGGTGCACCACCTGATATCTGCTGCAGTGAGAGTAGTGAGCCTCTTAGCCCAGTTGCTTTGCTGATGAGGATTCAGGAATGCATCTGTCCTGGGTAGATGCTTGAGAAGCCAAGCATGGAATAGTGGAGCACAACACCTCACTAGCTTACCCCTCTGTTTCTCATTCCTCTGATGTACTGAGTAATAGAGGTCACCCAACAAGGTTGGCACTGGGTTCTTCAGGATGAACAGGTGGATGGCATTCTTGCTGATGAATCTGGACTCATCTGCAAACAACACAATTCCATATACACTCAAGGCCAACAATGCACAAACAGCTTTCCATTCCCCCAGGGAGGCCTTCAGACTAGCTTGAGAGATTAGGAAGTCCAGCTGTAATCCAGGGACACTAGATTTAGAGGTCATGTGTTGTTCAATCAAAGCAGGTTCCAGGTGCAAAGCTTTGGCTATCTCCCCACTGCTGGGAAAATCCATTTCAGGATTGAATGGGATCTCCCTCTTGATAGGCAAACCAGTCAAAGATGAGTATTCTTCCAAAAGAGGACCCAACTGGAAGTCTTGAAATGTAAAGCATCTCAATGGGGGGTCATAGAACTGAATGCAGGTATGAATCAGGCTCCTCTGAGACGGGTCCATGTCCATAACTAGGTCAAGTATGTCCCCATAATGTTCCCTGAACAAAGGGATGTAATCTGGTGTAATCAGGGTTTGGATCCTCCTGAGGTCTGACAAATCTGGTTGGAAGAAATGATAGGTGATGTTGTTCTTCTTTGGAGCCATGATGTTGAAGACTAAGCAGAATGCTGAAGCAGGGAGAACCACTGATTGGCTGGTGCTGAAGCAGACAGATAAAACTGAAACAGATGCTGATGAAGATGGGTCAAAGCTGCAGATGGGGTCAAAACCAAAACCTGATGAACAATGGATACCCTGAAAAACAAATAAGCACATGTTAATATGATGCAATGAGTATGCATGCAAATGAAATGCAAGGGTCTGTGACAGAGCTGGATCTGAATAAATGCCTTGGTATAGATCCATGTGTGTTCAAGAATTCCAGATGGAGGTCTAAGAAATCCAGTAACCAAGGTAGGGGACTCAAATAAAGAGCCACATGTCCAGGGTTTTAGAATCACAAGAATTATCCAACATGAAGCATTCTTAACAAAGTCAAAGTAACAGGGTATTCTGAGGTCAGGGTACCTGCAAACCTGTAAACAGCCCAACCTCCTCACAGGTAGTGATCTAGAACAAGGATCCTCAGACTTGGATCTGTTATGAGAAGTGTAAGCACTTCTAACCCGGAGGTACAATGTTTACAATTACCATAACAATTCCTCCTCTAATTCACCTCAATTTCTGAAGGTCAATACTAAAAGGTCATCCAGACTTAGCAGGCTTCCCAGATCCCCCTAGCACTGCAGGAAATCTGCAGCACAGAGTTCTCAAGAAGAAACCCATATCTGAACCGTGTTTCATATTCCCGCACCAGACTGAAAATTGACTGGGAAAGAATATGATTCACTCTAGCCTAGGTGTCACTCAGGTCCCAGGTATAGGACCTAAACTCTCAATGGAACCCCAACCCACCAAAACAATCCAGATCCAACACAGACAGCATGACAGTATGATATATATGAAAACTGTAAAGAAAGCAATAAATAAAGCTGTACAGAAAGCAGTAAATAAAGCAAATATACAAACACAAATAACACCTAACACCCCAGTAAACACAAATCAAACAAGCGCTAGGAGGAACCCACAAAAAGGAACCAGAAGCCCTGGTTGCAGAAGCTTCCCCAGCAGAGTCGCCAAGCTGTCGCTCCCGACGAATGAAAATGGATCAAACGAAGGTACAGACGCGAACGGTCGGCGAAGGGAACAGTGAGAACACACAGCCGTGAACTCACTGGAGATGAATAGAGTCGCCAGCTAGGCATTTTTATCCCGGAGGAAAGGTAATGCTGCATAAACCTAGAAAAATATGGATAAGACGGTCGCGAACCAGAGAGACTGAGAAAGGGGGTTGGTTACAACCCGGGAAGGTATTAGCACCCAGATTGTCCGTCGTACTCGACGGGATCCACGCTTAAAAGATTTGTGTTGTGTCAGTGCAATCTGTGTGTAAAATAGCTGGAAAGCAATATGTACAGGTGTCAGTGTATAGTGTATAAGTGATGTGAAGTATGAAAGTGTCAGTGCAAGAACAAAGAATGAGATGCTCAAGATCATGAGGCTCAAAAAAATGATGCTGGAAGGAGGGGGAATATACAGAGACTTTTGTTCGATAACTGTTAAGTTATGCCTACGTATCCTCTCGTGCAATGAGGAAGTCAGAACACCGTAGTTCGACCCAAAGAGACTGAAAGATGAATTGACTTGTGAACTGCTTACTTGTCTATGCTCAAGTGTATGACCTGTCTGGCTCAGGTGCAAACTGTCTTGCATTAGACGGAAGAAGCGAGCTCTCGTTTGTGAGTGAATGAGATGAGAAAAGAATCCCGTAGGAGACGATTATTGTTTGTTTTGAGTTTTCAGTCTTTTATTGCTTTTTGGAGTTTGTCATAAGATAATGAGCTTAAACCTAAATCAATGGATTTGGTAAACTCATCACATCATCCCTCTGATTAGGGGTAATGAGAATTACCTTAAGTGTGAAGTCAGGTTCTCACACTTAATCACCTTTGATGTAGGGTTAAGATCATTAACCTACTTGTGATTAATTAGATGTTTTTGTGATTTTTGTTTAGTGTTAAGTAATGAGGTTAAGCCATAATCAGGGATTTAACAGGCTCATTACACTATCCTAAAAGAAGGATAATAGATGAGGGTGTTTAAGCTGAGAAAAACTCCTCAACTTAATCCATGATTAGGGATTAAACCCATGACAGAACAATCCCTTGATTAAGTGGATTTTATTAATGATATGATGATGAAGTGTTTTTTATGATTGGTAAGACAACTTGAGGGGGACTTGTCCATTAACTTTAGGGTTAGTCCTTCTTAGCCAATTAAGGAAGAATTAGAACCCTAATGCAAGGCCCAAGTTACAAGTGTAATGTCTTGATGATTATTAGATGGATTAATTAAGAGAGTTCAACACCTTAAGGGTCCAAGACTTAGGATTAAAGTTATACACTCCATCCTAAAAGAAGGATGCAGGCATGATCTTAATCACAAAGTCTTAAAGCCTTGAGGGTTTAGTCCCTGATTATGAAGTGAGGAGAGAAGACTCAAAGAGAGACACAAAGGTAAAAACTATGGGGGAGACTAATCAAAACCCTAATTCATTATCATGCTTGGTTGGTCCTAATGCTTGTGAGGTTTTCAAGAACAATCTTCAGATGAACCACCAGGAAGCAGATGAACAAGATCAAGAGAAGCAAAGTGACTTGCTTCATTCAAGAAGTCAAGTCACTTGAAGAAAGAAAGTGGGAGGAAGAAGAATGAGCAAGCTCAATCTCAAACACAAATAGAAATGCAGCAATGGATGCAAGAGAGATGAAAAGAGAAGGTATGAGAAGTGAAGGCAAATTCACTTCCCAAATTTTACTTACCACCTGAAATGTTAGAAACAAATGTAATGCAATGCTAAATGAAATGAAATGACATGATGCTAAGCCAAACCAGAAGCATACACATGATGATTATGATGCTATGGAGTGCTATGAACATGAGACAAGACAATGAGATGTTCATATAAAGTCATGGATGCAGATGATGCAAGTTTAGAAGCATGAACAAGCATGAAATGTTATGAAACATACAAGACAAATGGCATGGCAAATATGTAATGCAATGATCAAAGATGCTTCATACATGTCTTAAGATGTCAAATGAATCATAAGAATGCACAAAATGTAATGGCAAGTCATGTTATGCAAGGAGAATGCAAGGAGGATGCAAGAGAAGGCCCAAATTAGGGTTCATGGATCAAACATCAAACACAAACCAAAAACAGGAGCAAACCTTAACATAAAAAATGGAAAATGGTACCTAAAGAAACCCTAGACCTATAACAAACCACTGCCCAAAGGGGAGCTCTCAACTCTCAACCAAACTCAAGTTATGATTTTTACAAGTTGTTAGGGTTTTTTAGGATTCTTATCAAAAGAAATGCCAATCAATTAGAAAATGCAAGATCAAATCATGGCCATTTTATCTTTGAAAGTACATGTCAAATGGAAAACAATGCAAAAAGAATCAATGTCTCAACCTTCACCAAAAGGCAGAAATGAATTTTCAAACTTATGATCAAAATAATGCATCAAAAATGATTTAATTCAATGAAAAATTCTTAAAATGCATCAAGATCAAAAAAGAAATTTGGTTTGAAGGTTGGACAATGTTTCTAAATGTCTTAGAACATTTCATGAATTTTTTTGTAATTTTTAAATACCTAAAAGTATTTTTAATTAATTAATTCTCATTAATCAATTAAAAATAATCTTTTAAATATTTAAAAATACTTTTTTAATGATAAAAATAAAATAAAAAATATTTTTGTGTCATAAAAATTAATGAAACCTTAAAGAAAAAGTTTCATAATTTTTATGATTTTTTAGCTATTTTAAATAAATTGTACAAATTAAAATGAAAACAAATGAATTAAAAATTGAATAAAATAAAAGTAAGACAAATGAAAGGCCAGGATGCGTCTGGGTTTAAAAAGGGTTGACTGGCGCCAGAATGAGAGGCTAGGATTGCTTCAGATTAACTTAAATAAAATATGGATTAATTAACCCTAACACGTGGATTAGGGTTAATCAAACACATCTGGGCCATTGAATCAGGAGGGAAGTCAACAAGTCAGCGCACATCAATGGACCAAATTCAAACTTGACTTAATGACTGTAATTAGGGCAAACTAAACTCAGGTGGCCGGAGAAGACTTCCGGTCATCTTCTCCGGCCAGAAGGTCACCTGAAAATCTCAAAACCTCTCAAAACGTAAAATAAATGAAAACTAAGATCATGGAAACGTTCCTCTCATCCTCACGAATCAAAACCCTATCCTAAAACAAATTTATTTAACCTTGACAAGCTGAATCGAAGAGGGAAAGTTCTAGGGTTCGTGAGCTTCAAACAGCAATTAAATTCTCAAAACACATCCATTTCAAAAACCAAAAGCATCAGCATGATCAGGAGAGCATAAGGAACAAGTTTGTAACAATCAAATTGATTTCTGGAAAAATTAATTTGGAGCTACCTGAGATTTGCAAACTTTGATTCTGGAACTTTCAGGCCTCTTCTCCTTGCTCAATCTGCTCCTTAGAACCCTCTGATGATGTTGGAATACCTTGGAACAATTTAAGTAAGCTGGAAGGTGAGATTCGAATGCTCCTGCTCCAAGCTCAGTCAACAATGGCAGATGAGGTTCTGGCTGATTCAGGCCATGGTGATGAGTTGTATGAAGTCTATGCAATGTGCAAAGAAGATTGGTGGTGTTGGTTTATGTGTTTGTGGGCTAGAATGAGGGATTCGAATGAAACTGCAAAAGGGAGTGTAAAATGGCAGTGAGGTGTTTTGGTTGTTTCAAGCTCTGGTTCTTGATGCCTTGTGTTCTATGGATCAAGGTGAGATGAATGGAGGAAAAAGATTTTGTGTTTGCAGGCTGTGTAAAAAGATTCGATAGAACTTGCAAGTTGGAAGGTTTTTGTGCAAGTTGTGAATGGTATGGTTTCAGCCTTGGTTCTTAGTGTTATGGCCAGCAAAATGAATGAATAAAATAATGCAAGTGGCTGTGAGATGTGACTTGTGCAGCTGTGATAGGTGAGTTTGCTTTTGCATAAAATCCACTTTTGTGTAAGATAGGGCATGGTGTGATGCTAGGCAAGTACAAGTTGGGTGCTGGTGCAGCAAAAGGTGAGGGAGAGGCTAGCCCAAAGTCAGCTTCCAATGCTGCAACTTGTAGGAAGTGAATCATGAGTTTTTTGCAACTTGGCTAGTTTATGTTTCACATGTGATCTTTGCATAACCAAACATGAAACCAAGGGCAAACTTAGTTCAAATCTGATTTCTAGGACTTAGAGAACATTCACATGCTGGTTTGACATGAATTAGAGGCTGCATTTTGACTTGATTCAAGACTTTGCAAAATTTCCACTTAGTGCATGACATGAAAAACAATGATTTTTGGTAACTTTAACACACCATAACTTTTGATTCAAGAAGAGTTAGATCATGTTCTTGTACTTTTTGAAAAGGGAAAGATGAGATCTACAACTTTCATGACCAAAGTTTTTCCATTTGAAGCCTTTTTGGATCATAAATCAAAGCTTGAAAATTGACCTAAAAGGATGCATTCTTGAAAAGTCAACAAAACCCAAAAAGTCAACTCTTGCAAAAACCCTAAATTCTTGATTTTTATGAACTTCAATCTTCTTCCATGATCAAATAAAGATCATATACACTCAAAATGATGAAGATCACCCATTGGTTGGGTCATTGGGGGCCTCAGATGCCCTGATTTTGCACTGACTTGTCTGAAAAGTCAACTCTTGATCAGATGACTTCCCCATGGAATTTCTTCATGAAAATTGATATGCATACTCCCTATACCATATAGAGACCAATGGAAACAAGAATGACCAAAAAAATTGGAGTTATGGCCTCTGAAACCAAAACCCTAATTTTCAGTCAACTGTGCAGTTCATCCTGGCTCTGCATCCACTCAAAACCTAGTTCTTGTGATCCCTCTGCAATTTTGACTTTGTGAGGATGTAACATGATATAAAAACACACATGGACCCCTTTGAGTTGATTGGTGGCCTTTGGAATGGCTCAAGATGCCCCGAGGCTGCTCAGATCACAAACCCTAGGTGCAGATGCCTTAGAAACTATCCAGTGAAACCAAGTGAGACATGAGATGATGTGATTGTGTTTATGCATATGAGATGATCACAAGTCATGTGTGAATGGGTGAGGGCAAATTTGGGGTGTTTACACTCTTCTGGGGAATAGTAGACACAGACGAGTATCTATATTCGAGAAGATGTAAGTGTTTGACACGGTGTATGGATTAAAGATGCGGACGAGCATCCTTAAGACTATGATACGGACGAGTATCATGTAGAAACAAACACTAGACGCAATGTTCTGAGATGATGGTACGGACGAGCACCAACTGGTTAACAAAGAACAAGGACTATTGTCGAATCTGTGGGGATATGAGTAGTATATACAAGATGCTGACGAGTATCTGTATAAGTGTAACGTGAGTAGTGAGTATGAGTATTGTATAGATGAGTGTTTAAACTGCTGGGGAGAGTGACACGGACGAGTGTCAAGAGAGAAAAGTATAATAATATCATCAAGTATATGGGTTGTAAAAGTGTAAGCGACTGCGCTGAGGATATGACACGGACGGGTGTCAAGAAAGTGTATATATAAGTATATGTGAGTGCAAAGAGGATGCCTTTGGCTTTCTGTTGGTGATTTGACACGGACGGGTGTCAGGAAGTGTCTGTAATACGGGTGATTTTGGTGTGCAAAAGGTATTCAGGTGACTTTACTGGGACGTGATGTCACGGACGGGTGTCCAGAGGAGTATATACTGGTGTTTGTGATTTGTGAGGCAACTGCTTTTGCTGGGGACTCTGGGGGATTTTTGGGGAAGTATTTTGTATACTGACGGATTGTCATTATTCACAGGTGTTCGATTCATAACATGACTTATGATTATGCTATGTATTGGATTTTTTGCCGCAATGCTCCGTTTTAGACGGAATGCTACGCTTTGTGGGTGAATATGATGCAAATGCTATGATTATGCAAAGATACCGATCCGGGATTCGGATCCCGTTGCCATGAAGATCTCTGGTCGATCTGTTTGAAGTGGACCTCCCAGCTGGGGATGAGATCATTGATAGATCTGATGACGTATCTGCTTGGGGATATAAGTCACTGATTGACATATCCTTGGATTATAGGGACCCAGCTGGGGTTTGTAGAAGTCTTCTGTACTCTGTTGTGACTCCTTCAGGTGTTGCTCTTCTGAGTAGAGGCTGAAACTCTGTGGGGGAGATGATTCCCTGATTCCTACATTCTACTGAGGAAGAATGATTGGTACTACGGCTGGGGAGAGTTGTTGGTAATTCAGCTGGGGAGAGTGATGAGAGGCAACTCAGCTGGGGAGAGTGATGAGAGGCAACTCAGCTGGGGAGAGAGCACTTCTGGTACTAAGAGTGAGTGTTGATTTGTCAGCTTGCTGGGATGTAGCTTGCATGCCCCAAGTTGCGTTCTGGATACCTGCAATCCTGCAAAGATAAGGAAACGCACAAAAGGTCCCGAGGTATCCCTTACTGGATTCCGTCATAGGAGTCAAGCACTCTCAAGAGTAAGTATATTCCCTGTAAGCATGTGTTATTATCTTTTTAGAGAAAAGCATCTGTACTCATGCAATCAGTTTTTAGAGACATCAGACATTCTTTTGCAAATAAAAATGTACAAGACGAAACATGACTGAAAAATCTGATTTTATTAATTCTTGTGCCCTGAATTGGCAAGATACAGTCAAGGAAACAAATCTCCTAAAATAAGGAGATTGTTACAAATTGAGAAACAAAGTGCTGGCGATGTTGACGACGCTTTCAGAGGAGCTTCCTCTTCTGCTATGACTCGTATGACTTTTGACGTTCTTCTCGTCTTGTTTTCTGAAGAAGGTTGATTCTGATTGAAGCTTGATCCTTTCGAAGCTTACCAAGTTGTAAGCGATACAGACGAATTCAGAATGCAGTTGTTCGCTTATTCCCTTATTTTGCATGGATCGCCCTTTCGGGTTTTCAATCCATCGGGATACCCATTTTTGCCTGAGTTGTCCAATGCGGCTTTTCAACTCAGCGGGTGTACATTTTTTATTTATTTCCCTTATTTTTGCCCGAGTCTTTTATTCTGTTTTTGACTCGCCGGGATGCCCTATTTTTTCCTGGACTTACATTCTGTTTTTATGTCCAGCGGGTCATTTTTACGCGAAGTATTTTTTAACTGCATCTGAATTCACAGGGGACGGGAAATCTTCACCATCCATGGTGCTGAGCATCAGTGCTCCACCGGAAAAAACTTTCTTTACAACAAATGGTCCTTCATAATTTGGAGTCCATTTGCCCCTATGGTCTGTATGAGGAGGGAGGATTCTCTTCAGCACAAGATCTCCTACTTGGTACCCTCGGTGCCTGACTTTCTGATCAAAGGCTTTCTTCATTCTCTTCTGATATAACTGCCCATGACAGATTGCAGCCAATCTTTTCTCTTCGATCAAACTCAGTTGTTCGTATCGGGCCCGAACCCATTCTGCTTCACTCAGTTTAACATCCATTAGTACCCGCAAAGAGGGTAATTCAACTTCAACAGGTAGGACTGCCTCCATACCATAAACAAGCTGATACGGTGTTGCCCCGGTGGATGTTCTGATTGACGTGCGGTACCCATGCAAGGCAAACGGTAGCATTTCATGCCAGTCTTTGTAAGTGACTACCATCTTCTGCACAATCTTCTTGATATTTTTATTTGCTGCCTCAACAGCGCCGTTCATCTTTGGCCTGTAAGGAGAAGAGTTGTGATGTTGGATCTTGAAGTCCCGGCATAGCTCTGCCATCATTTTGTTGTTCAAGTTGGAACCATTATCAGTAATGATTCGCTCGGGAACTCCATATCGACAGATGATATCTCTCTTCAGAAATATGGCTACCACTTGTCTTGTAACATTTGCATATGAGGCTGCTTCAACCCACTTGGTGAAATAGTCAATGGCGACCAGGATGAATCTGTGGCCGTTCGAAGCAGTTGGCTCAATCTTGCCAATCATATCAATGCCCCACATGGCAAAGGGCCATGGTGAAGACATTATGTTCAAAGGATTGGGAGGCACATGCACCTTGTCTGCATAAATCTGACATTTATGGCATTTTCTGGCGTAAGCACAACAGTCTGCATCCATTGTGATCCAGTAATATCCTGATCTTAGCAATTTCTTAGCCATGGCATGCCCTCCTGCATGGGTACCAAAAGATCCTCCGTGCACTTCATGCATCAACAAATCTGCTTCCGTCTTGTCAACACATTTGAGGAGTACCATATCAAAGTTCCTTTTGTATAAAGACCCATCAGTGTTCAGAAAGAAACTACCAGCAAGCCTTCTCAAAGTCTTCTTATCATTGGAAGATGCCCCAGGTGGGTATGTTTGATCCTCCAAGAAGCTTTTAATGTCATGGAACCAAGGCTTATCGTCTTTGACAACTTCTGCTGCGAATACATATGCTGGTCTATCGAGTCTGGATACTGAAATCTGAGGTACAAAGTTAGCAGCTTGAACTTTGATCATGGATGAAATGGTAGCAAGAGCATCTGCAAACTGATTCTCATCCCGGGGGATATACTCAAGCTTGACCGTTGTGAAGAAAGTCAATAACCTCCTCGTATAGTCCCTGTAAGGTATCAGATGATCCTGGTGGGTGTACCATTTTCCGTTGGTTTGATTGACTACTAAAGCTGAATCTCCGAATACGGTTAAGGTCTTGATCCTGAGGTCAATGGCTTCCTCAAGACCCATAATGCAAGCTTCGTATTCAGCTTCGTTGTTAGTGCAGTTGAAAGTGAGTTTTGCCGAGAAAGGCATGTGAACTCCTTTTGGTGTTATGAGCACTGCACCAACACCACGACCATTCATATTAACATCCCCATCAAACATCATAGTCCATTCTTCCTCCGGGTCAGGCCCTTCAGTGTGAATAGGCTCTTCATGATCTTTTGCTTTAATGAACATGATGTCTTCATCAGGGAAGTCAAATCTCATGGGCTGGTAGTCATCAATGGGTTGCTCAGCAAGATATTCAGATAGTACACTGCCCTTGATGGCTTTCTG
Organism: Lathyrus aphaca; assembly: GCA_963966055.1. NCBI lineage: Eukaryota > Viridiplantae > Streptophyta > Magnoliopsida > Fabales > Fabaceae > Lathyrus > Lathyrus aphaca. Next base: position 63,758,641 of record OZ014520.1, on the reverse strand, counting down.
AGATGTGTACTGTATGTCATATTCCGTGAGAATCATCTGCCATCTTGCAACCCGTCCGGTAAGAGTTGGCTTCTCAAAAATGTACTTAACTGGGTCCATTTTGGAGATCAATAAAGTAGTGTGGGTCAACATATACTGCCTTAGTCGGCGAGCAGCCCACGCTAAAGCACAGCAAGTTTTCTCGAGCAGTGAATAACGCTGTTCACAGTCGGTAAACTTTTTGCTTAGGTAGTATATTGCATACTCTTTTCGACCAGACTCGTCATGCTGGCCCAGCACACACCCCATCGACTCTTCTAATACCGTCAAGTACATTATCAGAGGTCTTCCTTCAACTGGAGGCATGAGGATTGGAGGCTCTTGCAAATATTCCTCGATCTTGTCAAAAGCCTTCTGGCAGTCTTCGTTCCACCTGACCGTCTGTTCTTTTCTTAACAGTTTGAACAAAGGTTCACAAGTTGCTGTAAGGTGAGATATGAACCGTGAAATGTAGTTCAATCGACCTAAGAACCCTCGAACTTCTTTCTCAGTTTTCGGTGCAGGCATTTCTTGAATGGCTTTGACTTTATCAGGGTCAACTTCAATCCCTTTCTCGCTTACAATAAAGCCCAGCAGCTTACCGGATCGCACCCCGAATGTGCATTTGTTGGGGTTCAGCTTTAGTTGGTACTTCCTCAGACGCTTGAACAATTTGAGCAGATTTACCAGGTGATCTTCCTCTGTAAGGGACTTGGCAATCATATCATCCACATAACACTCGATTTCCTTATGGATCATATCGTGGAATAATGTCACCATAGCCCGTTGATATGTTGCACCAGCATTCTTCAGTCCAAATGGCATCACTTTGTAACAGAACGTGCCCCAAGGTGTGATGAATGTTGTCTTCTCCATGTCTTCAGGTGACATCTTGATCTGGTTATATCCTGAAAATCCGTCCATGAAGGAGAATACCGAGAACTGAGCCGTGTTATCCACCAATACATCAATGTGAGGTAATGGGAAATCATCCTTCGGGCTGGCTCTGTTCAGATCCCGGTAGTCAACACACATCCTTACTTTGCCGTCCTTCTTAGGCACAGGTACTATGTTAGCAACCCACGGCGGGTAGCTAGTTACAGCAAGGAACCCGGCGTCCCATTGCTTCTGTACCTCTTCCTTGATTTTCATTGCCATGTCTGGGCGAGTTCGACGCAGCTTCTGTTTGACCGATGGGCATTCTTCTCTCATAGGTAGCTTGTGCACAACAATGTCGGTGTCCAACCCTGGCATGTCTTGATACGACCAAGCAAACACATCCACATATTCTTGAAGCAGATCAATCAGTTGTCTCTTCACTGAGTCTTGCAGGCAGGCCCCAATTTTAACCTCTTTCACGTCTTCATCTGTACCAAGATTAATCACTTCAACCTCCTCCTGGTGAGGGGTAATAACTTTTTCCTCTTGTCTCAACAACCTGGCTAGCTCTTCAGGAAGCTCATATTCTTCTTCAACCCCTTCATCAGCTTGATTGATTGGATTGTCAAAGTCATACAAAGTCATAGCCGTGCTGTTGTTGGTGCTGTCCGGAAGGCACTCTCTGCAAGGGTTCAGTTTGTTTATTTTAGTGATTGATTTTAATCTTGCTTATAAAGTTATCATTTTGAAAACATCGCCATTTATTTTTTGTACAAAAAGAAAAATGGAAAAACAGTGAGCAGAAAAGAAAAAGACTCATTTGCAAAAGATGTCTGATATTTCATTAATTGATCTTGTTTGCACAAAAAAGTACAGATGGCCCGATTACAAAATGAGTCTTGTCATCTTGGGCAAGATGCAAGACTTTGGTGCATGCTATAAAAATACAGGAAATAATAATTACTCTGCTTGAGTAACTCTTATAATTTCCTGGGAAGACCAGTTCGAGATACTGCTCCCCGGGATCTTTGGACGAATCCAATTCTCCAGATTGCGCTCCTCTTCCAGCTCGTCTTCCAAATTGTTGATAGCATCAGGGGTAAGCATCTCCCCACTGACAAAACCAGGCTTCTCAGCAGCCTCCGCTTGATGTTGTTGAGTTGGTATGTAACCCAACCCAAATTTGTCCTTCTTCTCCTCCACAGATAAAACCTTGCCCCAGCCTTGGGCAGTTCCTTCTTCAACAACCTTCCGGGCTTGTTGATAAGATGACATGGAGATTCCAGATACAGCAGATGCTTCATTGACATTCAAGGCCTCAAATCCTTGGCTCATTGTTTCATGGATCTCCCCATCCATCTCAATATACTTATAAGTAGCTAGATGGCTAACAAATATATCCTCCTCCCCACAGATTGTAACAACTTGGCCTTCCCACTCAAATTTTAACTTCTGGTGAAGGGTAGACGTTACTGCGCCAGCGGCGTGAATCCAAGGTCTACCCAACAAACAGCTGTAGGCAGGCTGAATGTCCATCACATAGAAGATAGTTGTAAAGGTCTGTGGGCCAATTGTCACAGGTAGCTCAATCTCTCCCAGAACCGATCTCTTAGAACCATCAAAGGCTCTTGCTACCAGGTTACTGGGTCGCAATGCTAATCCTTCATACTCTAGCTTCACCAGAGCCTTCTTTGGTAAGACATTAGGGGATGACCCCGTGTCTACCAACACATGAGAAAGGACTGCTCCTTTACATTCCATGGTGATGTGCAAGGCTTTGTTATGGTTGCGGCCATCCGTTGTCAAGTCAGTATTGGTGAACCCTAGCCCATTGCTAGCAGTAACATTTCCAACCACGGTTTCCAATTGATTGACAGTGATCTCTTCAGGCACCTAAGCTGCGTGCAAGACTTTGAGTAGTGCATTCCGATGGGCTTCGGAGCACATAAGCAGAGATAAGATGGAGATCTTGGATGGCGTCTAGTGAATCTGATCCACAATTTTGTAATCACTCTTTTTGATGATTCTCATAAACTCATCAACTTCTTGATCGAATGGTGTTTTCACAGCTTCTTTAACAGCCTGATCTTCCTGCACCGGGCTCTTTCCTTTTGCCTTGGCAGCAGCTTCTGCTTCGGCCGTAGGTCTTTGAATTGGTGGAGCAAAGAGACGTCCGCTTCGGGTGAAGCCTCCGCCTCCTCCCACATTATCTATTTGTGGTGCAGGTGTTGATGTTTCAAGAGTGATTCTTTTTCCTTCGCAGTACACGTCAGAGCCATAGTGCCAAGGGATGGCCCTATTGCTTTCATAAGGTACGGGTCCAGGCACCGTGACAGTGACTGGACTGATTGCAGCTGCTGAAGGGACTGTAATTGTTTGTGGATCGTAATAAATCGTAACTGGTGCCCTGATGGGAGCAGCACCTTCTGAATTGTAGGCAGAGTTGCTTTCAGGATCATAAAATATTGTGACAGTAGAGACATCTTCATGATTGGTTGCTGGTGTTGCAGGAGACATTGTTGGAAGAATGGATGTTGTTGTTGTAGGAGATTCAAAATGGAACGAAGCTGAAGTTGTAGCAGGAAAATTTGTTGAAAACTGATCAGTTGAGATGATAGATGAAGTACTAGTTGATGAAGCCGAAGAATTGTCGGGAACAATGGTTGCTGCAGTTGTAGGAGGTTCTGAGACCGTTGCTGATGAGATTGCTGGATTTGTTGGAAATGATGTAGTGATCTGGAGTTGGCCACTCTGAATAAGGCCATCTATGCCATTCCTCAGATTATCGCACCCATTTACTGAAATATTGCAGTAAGCACACCCTAACTCGCATCCTGGGAACATCTGACATTCCAGGAGCTGAGCCTTGATTTCTACCAACGGTGTCCGGATCTGACCCACACTGGTTATTAAATAAGACGGCTTGTCCTCTTCAATAGCGTTGATTCGGGGACCACCATGGTTTGGCATAGGATTTTTGTTGACGTTGGGTGGTGGTGCAAAATTCAGAGCTTTTGAGTCCACCAGGTCTTGTACCTTCATGTGCAAGGCTCTTCACTTTTCTGTACTATGGCCAGGTGCGTTCGAATGAAAAGCACACCTAGCGTTGGAGTCATAATTCCTGGGTAGACTGTTGGGATCCGGAGGTGCCAACGTCCTTAGCTCAACTAGGTTGAGTTTCAGGAGCTGTGGCAGCAATGTAGCATATGGCATGGGGATCGGATCGATCACTCTGTTAGCTTGAGATGGCCTCTGTTGGAATGGCCTTTGCTGGTTATTGTTGCTGTTGTTGTAATTCCTCGGAGGATACTGATTTTGCTGATGGTACTGAGGTTGTGGCTGATAGTTTTGCTGAGGAGGTTGATAAACTGGTGGTGGATGAGCTGGAGCAGGGATGGTGACTGCAGCCACAGATCTGTGAACATATTGGGACCTACCCCTGTTGGTGTGGATGGCATTAGTCTCACCAGTCCGTCTCGGGCCTGCAAAAGGCTTTCTTGCATTACCGGATGAGCTTGCACCATTGTCTGAGATCTTCCCCATCTTCAATAGGCTTTCAATTCTCTCCCCGACTATGACAACATCTGCAAAGCTGGTAGATGAGAAGGCAGCCAGCCTATCAATATAGGTTCCCTGAAGGGTGTTCATGAACATATCAGCCATTTCTCTTTCAGACATAGGTGGCTGGACAGCAGCAGCAAGCTGTCTCCATCTTTGAGCATATTCTCTGAAGCTCTCTCTAGATGACTGTGACATCCCCATTAGGAGGGTCCTATTGGGTGCCATATCCAGATTATACTGATACTGTCTGATGAAGGCCTCTGCTAGGTCCTTCCAGCATCTCACAGTTGCTCTTGTCAGATGGGAATACCACTCCCTAGAAGCTCCAGTCAAACTATCTTCGAAATAGAACATCCACAGCTTCTCATCCATAGTATAGGCTTTTAACCTTCCAAGAAAAGATTGCAGATGAGTTCGGGGACAGGAAGTCCCATTATACTTTTCAAAGCATGGAGGCTTAAACTTGTGGGGAATCCTGACCCCGTCTACCAAGCCCATATCCATAACGTCAAAACCCAAAGAATTTTGAGACTCTAAGGATCTTAACTTCTCAGCTATCTCATCCAATCTTCTATCATAAGCTTCTTCTCCAGCTCCCATTACTGTGAACTGGTCTTCTTGAGGATCTTCTTGTAGTACCCTCCCGGCTGTAGCAGGCCCTTGAATATTGACAGGAATGTTGGCCTCTGGATGGAGATGGGGTCCAAAAACTGGGGGATTAGCATGTGGTTGGACTCTTTCATTGTTTCTAGTCCCAGCAGTCCCTGGCTGGTGATCCTCCTGGTTTCTCCCTTCTACCAGTGCTCTGAGCCTCTCCTGGCTTTGAGCCATGTTGTTTATTACTTCCATAAACTGCGTCATTTGAGTTCTCATCTCTAACCTCTCGCTAGTCATCTGATTTCTGACCTCCGTAAGGTCTTGCTGCATCTGATCCATCTGGATGCCCGGAAGATTGTTTCTGGTAGGGTACCTGTGTGGTCTGTTGAGTGGGAACCCTCGTCGTCGAGCAATAATTCCTGAGCATCACAACAGAGTTAGCAACAACAAAACAAAAAGAACCTACAAAACAGACAAAGGGTTAGCATGCAATGCAGTATGCTTATTTGTTCTCAAGGTATCCGGCTTGGCATTCAGTTTTGACCCTTCCAGACCCTTGAAGATGCTGTTGATGTTGCTTTTGAAGTAAACTCAGATGAATCAAACCAACATAAATATATTACAGAAAATAAAACAATACAACTTGTTCTTTTTACAACACAAGCCCTCAAAGGGGTCAAAATACATCATAAGAAAGTAAAAGTACATGGAATAGAAGCAACAACAAGCAAATGGTCAAACACCAAGGCCAAACTCATCCTCCCGAACTTCCTTGAGAAGTGCCTTGGTCACAGGATCAGCCGGACGCTCCGTGAGATTTCTGATGAGAAGATTTCTTGTAGCAATAGCTGCAGTCAGCTTCTTGTGTTGACCTTGGTCTTTAGACCTCTTCACTCCGGCTCTGATCTTCAGTTCTGATATCTCTCTCTGGGCTGCTGCCAGGGCTTCTTGTTGCTTTTTTGCACTAGCTTCCATCTGCTCCATCTTGTCTTGAACTCTCTTGTCCTCCAGAGTACGAGCCTCGGTGATCCTGACCCACCTAGCCTGACTCTCCTTCAGATACAAGTCTGTCCTGGCTTTTTGGAATTGGGCTTCCTTGCAAGCATTCTTCAGGATTTGCTCTCCAACCCTAGACTTCTTAATGTAATCTTCAGACTTCTCTATCTTAGCCAGATGCTCTTTCTTCAGCTTCTCCAACCTTTCAATATCCAATCTCCCATCACTCCTTTCATAGAGGGTCTTCTGCAAAGCTTGAGTCAACTTCTCATTTCTTTCTCTCAACTTTTCAAACTCCTCTAGACTGACAGTTGCTGGAGGTGGTGTTGCGGAAGGCCCAGGCATGTCTTCTATAGTAAAAGGCATCCTAGAGAATTGAGCTCTGGCATGGGACCAATCGTAGTATTGTGCTGATGCCACATTGTTACACTTTCCCAAGATGGTTATCCCCTTAGTCTGCACATTATCCCAGGCCCAGGCTGCCTGCCTAACAATGGCCAGACTAATCTTGTTCTCACAGTAAAGAGTCTCAACCAAGTCCTGTGCCTTAGGAATGTGGACCAGTGCATAGCCCAGTTGTCTTTTAAACAGCAGAGGGTTGTAATTAATACTACCCTTAACTCCTATTAGGGGCACATTGGGAAAGTGCCCACAGCTAGTGATGATATCCCTGCCTTTTGTGCTTTGAGTGCACCACCTGATGTCAGCTGAAGCAAGAGTAGTAAGTCTTCCAGCCCAGTTCTTCTGCTGATGAGGATTCAAAAATGCATCTGTCCTGGGTAGATGCCTGAGAAGCCAAGTATGGAACAATGGAGCACAACACCTCACTAATCTCCCCCTCTGCTTTTCATTCCTCTGATGCACTGAATAGTAGAGATCACCCAATAAAGTTGGCACTGGGTTCCTTAGAATGAACAGATGGATTGCATTCTTACTAATGAATCGAGGCTCATCTGCAAATAAAACAATCCCATAGATGCTCAAGGCCAGTAAAGCACAAACTGCTCTCCACTCTCCTAGAGAAGATTTCAGGGTAGCTTGAGAGATTAAGAAATCCAGATGCAGGCCTGGGATTCCAGCCTTGGAAGTCATATGTTGCCCAATCAAGGTTGGTTCCAGATGCAATGCCTTTGCTACTTCTTCATTGCTTGGGAAAGCCATCTCAGGATTGAAAGGGATCTCTCTCCTGATAGGTATACCAATTAATGATGAGTATTCTTCCAATAAGGGCCCCATCTGAAAATCCTGGAAAGTGAAACATCTTAGTGGGGGATCATAAAACTGAAGGCAGGTGTGGATCAGGCTTCTCTGTGAGGGGTCCAGATCCATAACCATATCAAGTATGTCTCCATGGTGTTCTCTGAACAATGGTATATGGTCTGGAGTGATCAGGGTCTGAATCCTCCTGATGTCTGCTAACTCTGGCTGGAAGAAGTGGTAGGTGATGTTGCTTTTCTTTGGAGCCATGATGCTGAGACTGAGTAGAGACAAGTGCTGATGATGATGCTGAAGAATGGGCCACTGATTGGCTGGTGCAGGTGACTGAAGTAGACAGCTGATAGCTGAAGCAGGTGCTGATGAAGATAGGTCAAACTGAAGATGGGGTCAAAACCAAAACCAAATGAAGATGGATACCCTGAAACACAAATAAGCAAATGTCAATATGATGCAATGATTATGTATGCAAATGATATGCAAGGGTTTGTGACTGAGCTGGATCTGATCAAATGCTCTGATATAGGTCCATGTGTGTAAGAAATCCAGATGAAGGTCCATAAGTCCAGTAACCAAGGTGGGGGGCTCAAATAAAGAGCCACATGTCCAGGGTTTAGAATCACAAGAACTGTTCCAACATGGAGTATTCTTAATCAAAGTAACAGGGTATTCTGAGGTCAAGGTACCTGCAAACCTGTAAACAGCCCAACCCCCTCACAGGTGTTGTTCTAAAACAAGGATCCTCAGACTTGGATCAGTTATGAGAAGTGTAAACACTTCTAACCCGGAGGCACAGTGTTTACAATAACCATAACAATTCCTCCTCTAATTCACCTCAGTTTCTGAAGGTCAATACTAAAAGGTCATCCAGACTTAGCAGGCTTCCCAGATAGCCCTAGCATTGCAGGAAATCTGCAACACAGAGTTCTCAAGAAGAAACCCACATCTGAACCGTGTTTCATATTCCCGCACCAGACCGAAACGGAATGGGAAAGAATATGATTCACTCTAGCCTAGGTGTCACTCAGGTCCCAGGTATAGGGCCTTAACTCTCAATGAATCACCCACCCACCAAAGCAATCAACAGATCCAGCCAGCAGCACAGTATGACAATATGATATATGAAAGATTGTAAAGAAAGCAATAAACAAACTATACATAAAGCAAAAATAAATACACATATACAACACAAATAAGCACATAACACCCCAGTAAACACAAATCAATCAAGCGCTAGGAGGAACCCACGAAAAGAACCAGAAGCCCTGGTTGCAGTATAAGGTTCCCCAGCAGAGTCGCCAAGCTGTCACTCCCACTAAATGAAGCCAGGTCAGATAGGGTACAGACGCGAACGGTCGGCGAGAGGGACAATGAGAACACACAACCGTGAACTCACTGGAGATGAAAAGAGTCGCCAGCTAGGCATTTTTATCCCGGAGGAAAGGTAATGCTGCATAGACCTAGAAAGAGATGGATAAGACGGTTTGCGAACCAGAGAAACTGAGAAAGGGGGTTGGTTACAACCTGGGAAGGTATTAGCACCCAGATTGTCCGTCGTACTCGACGGGATCCACGCTTAAATGATTTGTGTTTTAAAGGGGTAGTGTCAGTGCAATTTGTGTATAAAATAGCTGGAAAAAGATGTACAGGTGTCAGTGTAAAAGAAGTGAAGTGTGATATATACAGTGTCAGTGTAAGAACAAAGGTGAAATGCTCATGATAATGAGGCTAAAGAATAATGCTGGAAGGAGGGGGGATATACAGAGACTTTTGTTCGATAACTGTTAAGTTATGCCTACGTATCCTCTCGTGCAATGAGGAAGTCAGAACACCGTAGTTCGACCCAAAGAGACTGAAAGGTGAATTGACTTGTGAACTGCTTACTTGTTTATGCTCAAGTGTATGACCTGTCTGGCTCAGGTGCTTACTGTCTTGCATTAGACGGAAAAAGCAAGTTCTCGTTTGTGAGTGAATGAGATGAGAAAAGAATCCCGGAGGAGACGATTATTGTTTGTTTTTGAGTTTTCAGTCTTTTATTGCTTTTGAAGGTTTGTCATAAGTTAATGAGCTTAAGCCTAAACCAGTGGATTTAGTAAACTTATCACATCTTCCCTCTGATCAGGGGTAATGAGATTACCTTAAGTGTGAAGTCATATTCTCACACTTAATCACCTTTGATGCAGGATTAAGATCATTAACCTACTTGTGATTATTTAGATGTTTTTGGTGGTTTTTGTTTAGTGTTAAGTAATGAGGTTAAGCCATAATCAAGGATTAAACAGACTCATTACACCATCCTAATAGAAGGATAATAGATGAGAGTGTTTAAGCTGAGGAAAACTCCTCAACTTAATCCATGATTAGGGATTAAACTCATGACAAAACAAGCCTTTATTAGATGGATTTTACTTAATGATATGATGATGAAGTGATTTTTATGGTTTGTAAGACAACTTGAGGGGGACTTGTCCATTAACACTAGGGTTAGTCCTTCTTAACCAATTAAGGAAGAATTAGAACCCTAATGCAAGGCCCAAGTTACAAGCTTGATGTCTTGATGATTATTATGTGAATTGATTAAGGGATTTAAACACATTAAGGGTTTAACACTTAGGATTAAAGTTATACGCTCCATCCTAATAGAAGGATGCAGGCATAAACTTAATCACAAAGCCTTAAAGCCTTTAGGGTTTAGTCCCTGATTATGAGATGAGAAGAGAAGACTCAAAAGAGACACAAAGGTAAAACTAAGTGGGGGACTAATCAAAACCCTAATCATTGTCATGCTTGGTTGTTCCTAAGGTTTGTGAGGTTTGCAAGAGAAGATCTTCAATGGAACCACCAGGAAGCGGATGAAAGGATCAGGAGAAGCAAAGTAACTTGCTTCACTTAAGAAGACAAGTCACTTGAGGAAAGGAAGTGGGAGGAACAAGAATGAGCAAGCTCAAACTCATACACAAACAAAAATGCAGCAATGGATGCAAGAGAGATGAAAAGAAAAGTTATGAGAAGTGAAGGCAAATTCACTTCTCAAGTTCACTTACCACCTGAAATGTTAGAAAGAAATGCAATGCAATGCAAAATGAGATGAAATGGTATGATGTACATCAAGACCAGAAGCATGTTTATGATTATAATGATGCTATGAGATGCTACAAACATGAAACAAGGCATGGAAATGATCATACAAGATTATGAATGCAAATGAAGCAAGCTAAGGAGCATGAACATACATGAAAAGTTATGAAGTGCACATGGCATACAACATGGCAAATGCAAGATGCAATGATCAAACATGCTTACTATATGTCTTATGATGTCAAATGAATCAAATGGATGCTTGAAATGTCATGGCAAGTCATGTTATGCAAGAGAATGCAAGATGGATGCAAATGAAAGCCCAAATTAGGGTTTATGAATCATACATCAAACAAAAACCAAAAACAGAAGCAAACCTTAAGATAAAAAATTGAAAATGCCACACAAAGGACCCCTAATCCTATACCAAACCAAAGTCCAAAGGGGAGGTCTCAACTCTTAACCAATCTCAAGTTATGATTTTTCTAAGATTCTAGGGTTTTTAGGGTTCCTAAACAAAAGAAATGTCAAACAATTGAAAAATGCAAGATCAAATCATGGCCATTTTATCTCAAAAACTACATGCTAAACACAATGCAATGCAAGAAGAATCAATGTCCAACTCTTCATGGATGGGCAGAAATGATTTTTTGAACTTTGGATCAAATTAATGCATAAAAATGATTTTTATTCAATGAGAAATTCTTAAAATGCATCAAGATCAAAAAAGAAATTTGTTTTGAAGGTTGGACAATGCTTCTAAATGTCTTAGAACATTTCATGAATTTTTTGGTGATTTTTAGATACCTAAAAGTATTTTTAATAAATCAATTTCCATTAATCAATTAAAAATAATCTTTTAAATATTTAAAAATACTTTTTTAATGATAAAAATAAAAACAAAAATATTTTTGTGTCATAAAAATTATTAAAACTCATGAGAAAAAGTTTCATAATTTTTAAGACATTTTTACTATTTTAAATAAATTATGCAAAACAAATGAAAAGAAAATGAAATTAAATGAATTTTAAATGAATTAATGAGAAGTCAGCTAATCCTAGGGACCAGATTCAAAGTTACACGCGCGGGAGTTGACTTGGCGCCAGATCTCACGGCCAGAATTCAAATTTCACTAATCAATGCTTATGCCCTAATCTCGCCGTTAAACACACTCAGATGACCGGAACAGTGTTCCGGTCATCTTCCCCGTTCAACCAAAATCTCTAACTCACTCCAAACGTTACAAAAATGAAATCTAAAAGTACAGAAACAATTCCCAATCCCTCACGAACCAAAACCCCCAATCAAAACAAATTTATTCTTCCTGGAAAGGCTGAATCGAAGCAAACAAAAACTAGGGCAAAACAGTTTCAGAAGCTAATTAAACTCTCATCCTTCCACCATTTTCGAAACTAAAAGCATCAATACAATCAGTGAAGCATGGAGAACAAGTTTAGAACATAAAAAATGATTTCTGGAAAAATATTTCTTGAGCTACCTGAGATACGAAGCTTTCACTCCAGCAACTTTCAGGCCTCCTCTCCTTGTGCAATCCACTCCTTAGGACCTCTTGATGATGTTTGAATGCTTTGGAGAAGTTTATATTGGCTGGATGAAGAGTTTGAACAGCTTCTGCTCAAACTCAGTTGAAAATGGCAATGGTGATTCAGGCTGTTTTTGGCAATGGTGAAGGGTTGTTTGTGGTCCAGATGATGAGTGGAGAAGGTTTGTGGAGTTTGTTTGGATGTTTGTGAACTGTGGAGTGAGTTTCGAAAGAAACTGCAAGTTGGAGTGAAAATGGTGAAGTGGTGTTATGGCTTGTTTCAGGCCTGGTTCTTTGCTGGTTTCTACTCAATGGGGCAAGGTGAGATGATTGGTGAAAATGGTTTGAATGTTTATGAGCTGGGCAGAGAGTTTCGAAGAGAGATGCAAAATGGAGTGTTTTTGTATATGTGATGTTGTGATCTGTTCTTGCCTTGCTTCTTGAGTGTTATGGCCAGCATTTTCCTTGCATAAAGAACTCCCATTGGTCAGGTGATGTGACCTGGCCTGCTGTGATTGGGATGTCCACTTTTGCAAAATGTCAACTTGGTTGTAAGAGAGGCATGGGCTTGGTTCTAGCTTGGTACAAGGGCTAGGGCTGGCGCAGCATGGTGTGGTGAGAGGGCTAGCAAGGTTCAGCATCCAATGCATCAAGTTGGTGAAGTGTGATCATGAGTTTTGCAAGTTGTTACTTTTTGGAACTTCATGAAAAAAGTCTTGTTACACAAACTACAAACATGTGATCTTTGGTCCAATTCTTATTTTTAGGGCTTATAGAATGTTTGCGTCATGGTTTGATGTCAACTAGAGGTTACAAACAGCCTTGGTTCATGGTTTTGCAAAATTCACATTTGGTGCACATCTTGAAAATCAATGATTTTTGCCAACTTTGTCACACCATAACTTTTGATCCAAGAAGAATTTGATCATGTTCTTGTACTTTTTGAAAAGGTAAAAATGTATTCTACAATTTTTATGACCAAAGTTTTTCCATTTGAAGCATTTTTGGATCAAGAATCAAGGCTTGAAAAATGACCTAAAATGATACATTCTTGAAAAGTCAACTATGCCCAAAAAGTCAACATTTGCAAAAACTCCAAATTCTTGATTTTTGTGAACTTCAACCTTCTTCCATGATCAAATAAAGATCATATACACTCAAAATGATGAAGATCACCCATTGGTTGGGTCATTGGGGGCCTCAGATGCCCTGATTTTGCACTGACTTGTCCAGAAAGTCAACCCTTGATCAGATGACTTCCCCATGGAATTTCTTCATGAAAATTGATATGCATACTCCCTATACCATATAGAGACCAATGGAAACAAGAATGACCAAAAAATTTGAGGTTATGGCCTCTGAAACCAAAACCCTAATTTTAGGTCAACTGTGCAGTCCAGCCTGGCTTTGCTTCCCTACAAACCCTAGTTCTTGTGATCCTTTGGCATTCTTGACTTTGAGAGGATGTAATATGATGTTTGAATATTCATGGACCCCTTTGAAGTGATTGATGACCTTTGGAGAGGCTCAAGAAGCTCTTGGATTGCTCAGATCACAAACCCTAGGTGCAGATGACTTTGAATCTATGCAGTGAATCAAAAATGAGATGTGAGATGATATGATTGTGTTTATGCATATGAGAATGATCACAAGTCATAGTGGGAATGGGTGAGGGCAAATTTGGGGTGTTTACAAGGGGCAACATATCAGCGTGCTATGGTCGCTTTGTTTCATGATATGATTTATCATGAGATAGAGGTATATGTAGATGATATGATAGCCAGATCCCAGAATGAAGAGCAACATCTTGATCATTTGCATAAACTGTTTGAAAGGTTGAAGAAATACAAGTTGAGATTGAATCCAAACAAGTGTACTTTTGGAGTTAGATCTGGAAAGCTCCTGGGTTTTATTGTCAGTGGAAAAGGTATTGAAGTGGATCCTGCAAAGGTGAAAGCTATACGAGAAATGCCAGTTCCCCGTACTGAAAAGGAAGTTAGAGGTTTCTTGGGACGACTGAATTACATTGCAAGATTTATTTCCCAATTAACAGCCATCTGTGAGCCAATCTTCAAATTGTTGAAGAAAGATCAGGTGATGGAATGGAATGATGAATGCCAGATTGCCTTTGATGAAATCAAGAGATATCTGCTAGAACCTCCAATTTTGATGCCACCAGTTGATGGAAACCCTTGATTATGTACTTAACAGTGTTAGACAACTCAATGGGGTGTGTGTTGGGGAAACATGACGAGTCTGGTCGAAAAGAGCAGGCAATATACTACCTTAGCAAAAATTTTACCGACTGTGAAACAAGATACTCACTGCTCGAGAAAACTTGCTGCGCTTTGGCATGGGCTGCTCGCCGACTAAGACAGTATATGTTGACTTATACTACCTTGTTGATTTCGAAGATGGATCCAATCAAGTACATATTCGAGAAACCTGCTCTCTCCGGAAGAATTGCAAGATGGCAAATGATCTTGACAGAATATGATATACAGTATACTACTCAGAAGGCTATTAAAGGAAGTGTTGTAGCTGATCATTTGGCTCATCAAGCAGTGGATGATTACCAGTCAATGAGTTTTGAGTTCCCTGATGAAGACATTATGATTATTACCAAAGAACCTGGACAATATGACGGACCTGAACAAGGATCCCGATGGACTATGGTTTTTGACGGTGCCTCTAATGCACTTGGTAATGGTGTTGGTGTTGTGATTAGTTCCCCTGAAGGTTGTCATACCCCGATTACTGCCAGACTTTGTTTCTATTGTACCAATAACATGGCTGAGTATGAGGCATGTATCCTGGGTATTAAAGCTGCTATTGATATGAAGATTCAGTTCCTTGATGTATATGGAGATTCAGCCCTGGTAGTAAGTCAGATTAAAGGAGATTGGGATACTAAGCATGATAACCTCATTCCTTACAGAGAGCATGTGTTGTCTTTGATACCACATTTCAAAGAGATTACCTTTGGACATATTCCACGAAGAGAAAATCAATTGGCAGATGCATTAGCCACCATGGCATCTATGTTTGAGATCAGCGGGGATGATGAAGCTCCCAAGATTACTATTGATAGATTTGAGAAGCCTGCATACTGCAATGAGATTGACACAGAAGGGGCAGAGGAGAAGCCTTGGTTCTATGAAGTAAAAAGATATCTTGAAGCTCAGGAGTTCCCTGAAGGGGCATCTGTAAAAGATAGGAAGTTCCTGAGAAGGTTTTCTGCTAAGTTCTTTTTGAGTAATGGCATTCTGTACAAGCGCAATCATGATTCAACTTTGCTTCGTTGTGTGGATAAGAAGGAAGCAACAAAGATTATGGAAGATATGCATGATGGAATTTTTGGCACTCATTCTAGTGGACATACTATGGCAAAGAAGATATTGAGAGCAGGTTACTATTGGTCTACCATGGAAGCTGATTGCTATCAACACTCCAGAACATGTCACAAATGTCAAATCTATGCTGATAAAATCCATGTACCTCCATCACCATTGAATGTGTTGACTGCTCCTTGGCCCTTTGCCATGTGGGGCATTGATATGATTGGTGAGATCAAACCTACTGCTTCTAATGGTCATCGTTTCATCCTGGTTGCTATTGATTACTTCACGAAGTGGGTGGAGGCAGCTTCATTTGCATCTGTTACCAAGAATGTTGTGGCTCGATTCATTAAGAATAATCTCATATGTAGGTATGGCATCCCTGAAAGGATTATTACTGACAATGGCTCTAATCTGAACAACACTATGATTACTGATCTCTGCACGCAGTTCAAGATTAAGCATCATAACTCTTCTCCGTATCGTCCAAAGATGAATGGGGCAGTTGAAGCTGCTAATAAGAACATCAAGAAGATTGTACAGAAGATGACTGTTACTTACAAGGATTGGCATGAGATGTTACCATTTTCTCTTCATGGTTATCGTACTACAATACGTACTTCAACAGGGGCGACCCCATTCTCCTTAGTCTATGGTATGGAAGCAGTTCTGCCCATTGAAGTTCAGATTCCCTCCTTAAGAATTATGAAGGATGCAGGCTTGAATGAAGATGAGTGGATTCAGACTCGACTTGACCAGATAAATTTGATTGATGAGAAAAGGTTAGCAGCAGTTTGTCATGGCCAGATGTACCAGAAGCGAATGATCAAAGCTTTTAACAAGAAGGTTAAGCCAAAGGTATATCAGGCTGGTGACTTGGTAATCAAGCGTATTATATTACCACAGGGTGATCCTAGAGGCAAGTGGACTCCAACATATGAAGGACCATTTGTAGTCAAGACAGTATTCTCAGGAGGTGCTATGATACTTACTACAATGGATGGTGAAGACTTCCCACAGCCTGTAAACGCAGACATAGTTAAAAAATACTACGCATAAAAAGAGACCAGCTAGGTTGACAGGCCTAGGCAAAAATAAGGGCATCCCGGCAAACCAAAAGGGTTTGGGCAAAAATTAGGGATATATATAAAAAGATGTACACCCGGCAAGTCGAAAACCTGAAAGGGCGGCTTGGGCAAAAAAGGGTATCCCGGTGGATTGAAAACCTGAAAGGGCAATTCAGGCAAAAGTTAGGGATTAAAGCGTATGACTATGTCTCGTTTGGATCACCCATGAAACTGCAACCAGTTGTGATACTTACTCAAGCTCGGACAGATAAAGCTCAATCCAATCATTTCCGTCTCAACAGCAGAAGATGAGATACTTGAAGATAATGGCAATAGTAGAATTGAAACTCAATAGGATTATTTCCCACATAGCTGAGTCTCTTTGTTTTGTAAAACTATATGACAAAATCCTCTTACTAGGGTTTATGTCTCCTTGTACAAACTTACCCGTGTATGGGTCACTTTTTGATATAAATAAAATTCCATTTTTGAATCCAGATTTACTTTTACCCTATTTACATAAGCGAAACGTCCATTGGTTGTGTTTGAATGTATGTATGCTTTTGAATATGATTTGATGTTTACCAAAAATGCATGAATGCTGAATATGATTGATGTTTACCAAAAATGCATGAAAATGCAGTAATAGTATTTACTAAGGACGAACGAGGGAAGGATTTCAACGAAGCTACGCCGGTTCATCTCTAACAAGACAACTACAAACCCTCAGTAGGACAAATCCATCTTCATAAAGTCTCATCTCCCCTGGAATTTATATCCATCTCTTTTATCCTCATACGGATATTCAGGAATTTACTTTCCAATAAAGGTACGACGAACGAAGACGGGATGTCTATCCTACTATCAAACGAAGACGGAAGGTTATATATACCTTGCTATCCCCAGCAGACGGGAGGTTATATATGCCTTGCTATCCCCAGCAGACGGGAGGTTATGTATAATATATTATCAAACAAGACGGGAATGAGTTTCTCATATTCTTCAACAACGAATCGGGATTTATTTTCCCTGGCCAGCAGTTGTTATACGAAGATATCCAGACGCTTCGGGCAGTGTCATATCATACATACATCATTTACATCATACCATAACATACATATCCATAGATACATAGTACATCACCTAAGTGCACCATATCATACATGCATACATAATGCATAAACTAATATTATTATACAGAATGCTACCTTGTTTTCAGGTTAATTCTCCAGCAAACAAACTTATGATTATCAGGATTGCTTTATCCTCCTGAAAGCATATCATCCATCAGGACTGCTTTATCCTCCTGAAGACTTATCATCTCTCAAGACTGCTTCATCCTCTTGGGAACATATTACTACACCGGGACTGCTTCATCCTCCTGACAGCTATCATCATTACTTCAGGATTGCTCTATCCTCCTGAAAGTTCCTATTACATCAGGATTGCTTTATCCTCCTGAAATCACATTGCTACCTCAGGATTGCTTTATTCTCCTGACAGCTTATTACTACTTCAGGATTGTTTTATCCTCCTGACAGCTTTTTATTACATCAGGACTGCTTCATCCTCCTGAAAGCTTTTTACTACACCATGACTGCTTCATCCTCCTGAAAGCATATTATCAATACCTCAGGATTGCTTTATCCCCCTGACAGCTTCTTTACCTCAGGATTGCTTTATCCCCCTGACAGCTTCTTTACTTCAGGATTGCTTCATCCTCTTGAAATCATATCATTGCCTTAGGACTGCTCCATCCTCCTGACAGCTATCATTATACCTCCATATTTTGGACTGCTTCATCCTCCAAGACATGTATCTGAAGAACTTTCTTCCAAGTGGCATCTTTAAGCCCACTCAATCATATTCAACTAGCCATCCATATCACTCTATGCAATGGTGAGTGCAAATTTTTGGGCTTTTGTGTTCAATCCCCTTCAACCTTCCAGGTCACGACTGGAAAACATACCAATCTAACCCCTCAGGTTTCAGAAAATTGAACAGGGGCAGCTGTTGCACCCCAAAATTTGCCCTCACAATACAAGGCTTTGTGTGCTAAGAAGGTTCACAAGGTTCACAAGCTTCCCAACACTTACAAGACCTTTCATGAGGTTCATGAAGTCTACAAGTCACTTTATGAAGGTTCACAAGGTTCACAAGATTCACAATGCTTTCAAAACCTTTCATGAGGTTCATGAAGTCTACAAGTCACTTTATGAAGGTTCACAAGGTTCACAAGATTCACAATGCTTGCAAAACCTTTCATGAGGTTCAGGAAGTCTACAAGTCACTTTATGAAGTTCACAAGGTTCACAATACCTCCCATGAGGTTCACAAGACATTTTATGATGGTTCACAAGGTTCACAAAGTTCACAATTGGTCAGAAGAGTTGACAATTCCCTCAGACAATGCACCTCCTAAGCAGTGCATCCAAAACTAGGGTTTTGACTTTAATCAGGCTAAATGAATTTCCAAGACTTCAAGTGAGCTTTATAACATCTTATATATGTGTAAGAACCCCCATGACAAGTTTCAAGACTTTTCTCAAAAGTTTGCTCAGTCAAATGATCAGATAAGTCAAAATCAGTCAATGCAGTTAAAAAGTCAAACTGAGGTCAACTGTGGTCAAACCAAAGTCAAACTTCATGATTTTTTGCCAACATCAAGTATATGAAGTGAAATTAATCATTTGATCAAGGGTTGATCATGATTCATCAAGGAGATTCCAGATCATCAAGAATCAGGAGTTTCTAAATTAGGGTTTCCTCAGTAAAAGTCAACTGAACTTTGACCAGCCATAACTTTCACATTCTTCATCACCAAGTCTCCATCCAAAGCTCATTTTGAAGGAAATTGAATTCTCTACAACTTTGTGTCTCACAAGCCAAGCCCAAAAATGCTTCATTTGGAAGGTATGAGCTAAGACATTATAGGTCCTTTTGAAAGTCAATAAAAAGTCAACAACTTCAAAAGGGCATAACTTGAGATTGGTAAATGATATGGACATGAAACCAGTGGGGTTGTTTAGAGGACTCTTCAAGCTTTCCAAAATGTCCAAGAACACCCTCATACCATTAAAATTGAAGGATATGTGCCCTTGCATAGTTGGGAAATTTTGGGTTGGTTTATGATGAAAATGGAGGTCTAAAACCAATTTCTTCCAAATGGGCTTGCCAAATGATGACCCAATCCATACAACAACTTCATGCACGACCCAAACCATTAAAAATCAGATTTTTATTATTTTTATTTTTATTTATTTTGATTTAATTCATTAAAAATCATTTTAAATAAAAATAAAATATGAAAATAAAAGATTTGATTTGGATCAAGCTTCTAGAAAGTCTTAAATATTGATTTGAATTGAAGAGGAAAGAAATCATGAGGTTTGGCCAAAAATAGCAAGCATTCACACATGAATATTTGATTTTTAAGGCATGATCATTGTGGATCTTTTCATATCAAATTCTTCACACAACCAATCAATTTTTGGACCTAAAATCAATCACCTATAAGTACTAAACACAACCCTAACATGAATGAACGAATTCAGCAGCCTCAAGAGTGAGTTCCATATTTCAAAAATTCAAGCCAAAACTCACATTCGGTTTTCAATTTACAGGGCATTTGAAGGTAAAACAAGAACATAGCAAGACTCCTTGGACTTCCCTGATCATGAATCATCACTCATATGCATCAAAACCATGCCATATTGTTCAAACCGAACCATGATTGTTCTTGAATTTGATTTTTTCGATTACACTAATTTACTGCATATTAATGAATTTTGCTTGCCTAATATTGTTTGTGATGTTGTGTAGATTGTTTCTGGACAATTGAATTAAAGTTTCATGGCCTGAATCGTAATCCACCATAGTTAGGGTTTCGGCCAAGAATTAGGGTTTTATGATTTACGAAACATAAATGAATTCTAAGACCATGGATTGATTCGAATGGACCTCTGGATTATGTTTGTGGTTTCAATTTTACGAAATTTTGCGCTTTTGTTGATCATTGAGTTTCGTAGGTATTGCTGCAAGTTGATATTCGCAGGAAAATTCCCAGTAACTTTCGCAGGTAAATTCGCAGCATCAGAGGTTGAAGATGAAGCTATGCTGGCGCCAAAATTCAATTTGAATTTCTATCTTAAAATATAATGAATTAATCCTGTTTATATTTCACAAGCGAATGCTTGTCTCAGTGGTAAGGCTGGCTTGTGTACTGCGTGAGGTCACTGGTTCGAAACCTGGCTTTGTGCATATTTTTTCTTATTTTTCAGGTTAAACATGAAACATAATATATTATGATTTCTTGCCACACCATTAGCAGATTTGCTCACCTAGCTGGGATGGTCATGTGCGTATGCGTTAGCTTGGGAGGTCCTGGGTTCAATCCTCCCCCAGGCCTTTTGCTTCTATTTATTTTTCCTGATTTTTCCAGACAAGGAACAAAACCAATTTCACTCTCTCTTCTATTGCTTATGCGCATGGTAGCCTGGTGGTTGTTGTTGTTGCTGGTAGGCAGGATGTCATGGGTTCAAACCCAGCCAGGTAAGTTCTTTTTACCATTTTTCTGTTTTAATTTATTTAACTAATTTGCTTAATTGTTTTCTTATTATTAATTAAAAAATAAATTATGCATGTATATATATTTAATAAACATCTAAAATAACATTTATATTTTCTAAAGTTCTAAATTTCTGTTTTTTAATTCAAAAATTATTTTCTTTATTATGTAATTAAATTATAATATATGTATATTTATTAAAATAATTTTGTATATTAGATTATAAACCCTAAAAAAAAATATTTTCTAAACAAACCCTAATTTTGTAAATCCTAATTTATTTTCTAAATAACTATTAAAAACCTAATTTTATTTTCTAATTTATGTACATATTTATTTAATATAATTAATTTTTGTAAATATAATTATAACCTATCTTCTTTATATAATATGTAAATATTTTTATAATTTGTTTGTAATCTAAATTATATATAAATAATTTTTAATATGTGTTTAGAAATAATTGAATCTATGATAAATGAATTTTGTATTTATAATATATTTAAAAATAATTTAATAATTTGTACATAAATTAAAATGTTATAATAATTATTTAATTATCCATATTTCCTCTTATTTCTAAATAATTGTCTATATTAAAAATCTAATCTTTTGTTTATTATTTTAATTCCATTTATTTTAATTATTGTTATTATTACTAACCATATTATTACTAACCCATTTATTTTATTATTATGCTTATTATTATTATTTCATTAACCTTATTTATTTTTTATTATTATTACTAACCCCTATTATATTTATTTATTGCTTATTTATTTATTTTTACTTATTTATTTATATTTTGCTTATTTATTTATTTTGCTATTTATAATTAATTGCTTATTATTATTATGTAAATGCTCCTGGATGTAAATTTTTGTAAATATTTAAATTATTTAATTTGCTTGCTATGGTTAGTAAAATAGGGAGTGTAAACATGTATTATATTTAAAATTGAATTTAGACCATTTTAATTATAAGATAAATTAAATTAAACACTCACACACGTAAGTCGATTTTTAATCGCCATCTCACTTTCTAGGGTTGCCTCTTATTGTTGCCTATTCAAAAAGGTCAAGTGGGGTGTATAAAGCAAAGTCCCTTTAAAAGAAAAGTCATCAAGTCCCTTAATGGTTGCCTTTCATAAAGATCTTGTCCCTTTCGAATAATGATGACAGTCCCTCCAAAAATTGCTTAATACACCCTACAGTTGCCTTCATTAACAGATGTCCCTCATATGTCCCTCACATCCAAGGTAATGACTACCTATTCCTTAATAATAGGGATAGTCTTACCACTTAAAGGATAAAGAACAAAAAGACTTAAAACTTTAGGGTAGGTTCCTCATAGTTACTTGCTCACTATTCAAACTTTTCAAACACTTCATACTTTCAAACAAATTTTCAAACACAAGTTTTTTACGCATCCGTACATGGATCATTATCAAACTCTTATGAAAATTTTTATTCACACACTTCACCTTTTCAAAAAAAACAATTCAAAGTGAGCTAAGTAACTAAGAGCCCATGGATAACCATGGATGTAAAGGGTGCTAACACCTTCCCTTTACATAACCTACCCCCCGGACCCAAAAATCTTTTTAAAAGGTCTTTCCTGTTCTTTTATGCCTTTCCTTTGGATAAAATAAAAGTCGGTGGCGACTCTTGCTATCCGCAACATAACTAAAGTCAGTTCTCCCACCGTGTTACAATGTAACACGGTGGGAGAACTGACTTTAGTTATGTTGCGGATAGCAAGAGTCGCCACCGACTTTTATTTTATCCAAAGGAAAGGGCATAAAAGAACAGGAAAGACCTTAAAAGATTTTTGAGTTCGGGGGATAGGTTATGTAAAGGGAAGGTGTTAGCACCCTTTACATCCATGGTTATCCATGGGCTCTTAGTTACTTAGCTCACTTTAAACTGTTTTGAGAAGTGTAGTGTGTGATTAAAAATTTCCTTAAGTACTTTATAATGATCCTTGTATGGATATATATAAAGACTTTGTTTTGAAAATGTGAAGTGTAATGAAGTAATTTGATGAAAAGTGAGCAAGTACTTAAGAGGAACCTACCCTAATTTGAATATTTTCTGTTCTTAAATGTTCTTTCAATGGTAAGACTATCCCTATTATTAAGGAATAGGTAGTCATTACCTTGGATATTGTAAGGGACATGTGAAGGGTCATCTGTGTTTAGGCAACTGTAAGGTGTATTAGCAATACGGAGGGACTTATCATCTTTTATTCGAAAGGGACAAGATCATTTACGAAGGCAACATCGAAGGGACTTGATCTTATAATATTAAAAGGGACTAGATGATTTGTTTATGAGAAGGGACCTTGCTTTTAGACACCTTACTTGACCTTTTGATTTAGGCAACACGAGGGATAACCTTAGGAAGTGAGATGGCGATCAAAGATCGACTTACGTGTGTGCGTGTATAAATTCATATATTTATCTTATAATTTGTGATCTAAATTAATTTTAAAGCAAATAGGTTATCACTCCCTATATTACTAACCATAGCAAGAATATTTATAAATAAATAAACGGAAAAAAACTACGACTATTACAACGCTTTTACAGTTACATTTATAATAATAAAAATAATTAAATGATAAATATACGCAAGAAATAAAAATGATTAGTAATAAAACAATGATAAGAAAAATAGGTTAGCACAAAATATAAAATATATACAAGTTAATTAAATATTTTAAAATTAAATAAACATTTTTTAAGAATTTTTGAAACAAAAAATAAAATAATAAACCATATACTAATTTATTTACAAAATAAAGCATGATTAATTAGTTAATTATATACATTAGAAAAAATTATCAAGTTTAATATTTAAACAAAATAATTAAGGTAATAAATTAGGGTTTTAAAAAAATTAGGGTTTTTAGAAATTAGGGTTAGAATTTTTTTAGAGAAATAGAATTAGGATTTATAATTTAATTTACATTATTAATTTGACTATTTAAAGAATAAATATATAATATATACATATTTTAATTTAAATAATAAAAAAAAACTAGGATTAAGAGTTTAGAAAATAATTTAGAGGTTTTTTTTAGAAAATATAAAGTATTTACATATTATTTACCTATAGTTATTTAAATATATTTTATTATAAGACATTAAAATTAATTATAAAAACAACAACATAATTAAAAAAATAGAAACCAAAACTTACCTGGGGCAGGGATTGAACCCACGCCCTAGGCTTCACCACCCTTGGACGCATAAGGCTTCCACCAGGCCAGCTGCGTGCTGGTGATAGCATTCAGCCACGCTTGATTATGTTTAAAACCTGAAAAATATGATAAAGTAAAAAAAATACAACACAAGACCTGGGAATCGAACCCAGGTCTCTCTCCACCAACACATTACAACAAAACCAACTGAGCCACCTGTGCGCATTTGAAATTAAACCAACAATCAAACTATATATTTTAAAACACATATTTGAATTTGACTTCAGCGCCAAAACTTCATCTTCTTCATCCAATTTCCTGCGAATTCTCCTTCAAAGTTTCCTGCGAATTTTCCTGCATGTTCTTGAACCAGAAAAACCTATGTTTTTCAATCATCAAGCAAACCACAATATTAATGTAAATTAACAGCCCAGATCAATCACATGAAGTTTATATGTTATGGCCATGTTCTTAGAATCCATTTAAACACCCTAAACACCAAGATCCTGAATTCGAATCTCAAACCCTAACAATGGCATCTAATGATTTAGGCCATGAAACTTCAATTGGTTTATCCAGAAAGCTTCTATGCTTCAAAACAAACACAAATCAGCAAGCAAAATCAATTATTAACACATGAAAGTATGAAATCGAAAAAATGTAAAAACTTGAACAAGAGTGATTCGGTTAGCAATTCATGGTGTTAGAGATGCAGATGATGATTGCTACAAGATCAGTGATGTTCAATGAATAGATTGGTGTCCTTAATTCACCTGAAAAACCACAAAAAGTTAGAATCTGAATTTCAAATTTTTGATGAACTTTGAAAATGCAAAACTTATCCTTGAGGCTCTGAATCCGTGAATAGGGTTGATCTTTATGTTGTATATATACCACTTATTGAATTTAGGTCAAAAACTTTAACAAATTTGTGGACCTTTGGACTTTTTAAGATTGAAAATGATGTGATCTTAAATTTTGAATATTCTTGATCTAGCCTTGTTATTTTGGTGTGATCTCCATTATTTTTGTATCAATCAAGTCTAAATAAATCTTAAGACCTTCTAGAAACCAAATCCTTTTCAAATATATGATTTTTATATTTTATTTCAATTTAATTTGTATTTTAATGAATAAAATTCAAATAAATATGAAATAAAAAATAAAAAATCAGAAAATGAGTGGGTTGGGTCGTGCTTGATGAGTTTGTAAAGTTTGAATGGCAATTAGGTGGGCTCATTTAGCAAAAATTGACTTTAAGGCCTTATTTGCTTCATAAAATTCCCAAACATTTCCCAACTTTGCAAGGGCACAAATCCTTCAATTTTAATGCTATGAAGGTGTTCTTGGACATTTTGGAAAGCTTAAAGAGTCCTATAACCAACCTCTTTGGTCTCATGTCCATATCTTTTACCATTCTCAAGTTATGCTCTTTTGAAGTTGTTGACTTTTTGTTGACTTTTAAAAGGACCTATAATGTCTTAGCTCATACCTTCCAAAAGAAGCATTTTTGGGCTTGGCTTGTGAGACCCAAAGTTGTAGAGAATTCAATTTCCTTCAAAATGAGCTTTGGATGGAAAATGATTGATGAAGCATGTGAAATTTATGGCTGGTCAAAGTTCAGTTGACTTTTCCTATGAAAACCCTAATTTAGAAACTCCTGATTCTTGATGTTCTGAAATCTCCTTGATGAATCATGATCAACCCTTGATCAAATGTGAATTTTACTTCATATACTTGATGTTGGAAAAAAATCATGAAGTTTGACTTTGGTTTGACCATAGTTGACCTCAGTTTGACTTTTTAACTGCTTTGACTAATTCTAACCTATCTGATCATCTGACTGAGAAAATCTTTTGGGAAAGTCTTAAAACTTGACATGGGGATTCTTGAACACATATAGGATGCTATGAAGCTCACTTGAAGTCTTGGAAGTCCATTTAGCCTGATGAAAGTCAAAACCCTAGTTTAAGATGCATTGCTTAGGAGGATGCATTGTCTGAGGGAATTGTCAAATTTTCTAACTAATTGTGAACCCTGTGAACCTTGTGAACCTCATGAGATGTCTTGTGAACATTGTGAACCTTGTGAACCTCTTGAGACACAATGTATTGTCTTGTGGAGGGAAAATTTTGGGGTGCAACAGCTGCCTCTGTTCAATTTTCTGAAACCTGAGGGGTTAGATTGGTATATTTGCCATTCGTGACCTGGAAGGTTGAAGGGGATTGAACATAAAAGCCCAAAAATTTGCACTCGCCGGTGCGTAAAGTAACACTGATGAGTATATGCTTAAGTGGGCTTGAAGATGCCACTTGGAAGAACTAGAGATGGGCTTAGAGATGCCATCTAAAGTATCAGGAGGTGATGATGTCTTTATATTGATACTGGATATCAGTATTAGGTCTTCGTATAGGCCGTCTCTGAATCGTTTATGTAACATAGTTTGAATTGTTGAATAGACCAGTAGAAATAAATCTTCGTGACGATTATCTCTTTTGGAAATATCTTGGATTAGGGAATGGATCTTTATACAGACCGTTTTCCTACTCTCCAAGGTCAAAAGAATATCAGGATTAATTCTTCTGAAAATATCTTGAA
The DNA here is from genome assembly GCA_963966055.1 of Lathyrus aphaca. Classification (NCBI taxonomy): domain Eukaryota; kingdom Viridiplantae; phylum Streptophyta; class Magnoliopsida; order Fabales; family Fabaceae; genus Lathyrus; species Lathyrus aphaca. The sequence goes on along the minus strand of OZ014520.1, from coordinate 63,731,979 downwards.
CTAGGGAATGGATCTTTGTACAGATCGTTTGCCTATTATTCAAGAGCCAATAAATTAAATCTTCTGAAAATATCTTGAACTAGGGAATGGATCTTTGTACAGACCGTTTGCCTACTATTCAGGGACAAAAGAATATCAGGATTAATTCTTCTGAAAAATATCTTGAACTAGGGAATGGATCTTTGTACATACCGTTTGCCTACTATTCAAGCAAATAGATTAAATCTTCTGAAAATATCTTGAACTAGGGAATGGATCTTTGTACAGACCGTTTGCCTACTATTCAAGACCAGATAGATGAAATCTTCTGGAAATATCCTGGATTAGGGAATAGATCTTTGTACAAACCGTTTGCCTACTCTCCGAGGGAGTAGATTAAATCTTCTGAAAATATCTTGAACTAGGGAATGGATCTTTGTACAGACCGTTTGCCTACTATTCAAGACCAGATAGATGAAATCTTCTGGTAGTATCCTGGATTAGGGAATGGATCTTCTTACAGACCGTTTGCCTACTCTCCGAGGAAGTATATCCTGGATTAGGGAATGGATCTTCTTACAGACCGTTTTCCTATTCTCCGAGGACAAAAAAGTGTCAGGATCAAGTCTCCTGAAAATATCCTGGATTAGGGAATGGATCTTTGTACAGACCGTTTTCCTACTCTCCGAGGACATCTTTAGTAATGTATAGATCATTTATGACCTGTTGTGGATTGTTGATAGTGTTTTATCTGCATATAACCATCCTGCAAAGAGAATGTTAGTTTATGCAATATGTATGCATGTATGGCATGAGGTACCTAAGTAATGTATTATGCATTTATGGATATGTATGTTATGATATGATGTAAATGATGTATGTATGAATCATGCAGCCTGAAGCGTCTGGATAACAAACTGCTGGCTAGGGAAAATAAATCCCGGCTCGTTGCTGAAGAATATGAGGAACTCATTGCCATCTTGTCTTATAGTATAGTATTTATAACCTCCCGCCTTCGTTCGTCGTACTTCTATTGAAGAAATAAGTTCCTGAGTATCCTGACTGAGGATAAAAGAGATGGACATAAATTCAAGGGGAGATGTAACTTGAAGCATAGATTTGATGTACTAGGGATTTGTAGTTTTCTTGTAAGGATGAACCGGCGAAGCTTCGTTGAATTCCTACCTTCGTTCGTCCTTAGTAAATACTATTACTGCATTTCGTGCATTTCTGGTAAACATCAATCATATTCAAAAGCATACATACATTCAAACACAACCAATGGACGTTCCATTTATGTAAATAGAGTAAAAGTAAATCTGGATTCAAAAATGAAATTTTATTTATATCACAAAGTGACCTATACATAGGCAAATTTGTACAAGGAGACAGAAATCCTAGTAAGAGGAATTTGTCATAAATTTTTTACAAAGCAAAGAAAACAGCTATGTGGGAAATAATCCTATTGAGTTTCAATTCTACTATTGCCATTATCTTCAAGTATCTCATCTTCTGTTGTTGAGACGGAAACGATTGGATTGATCTTTATCTGTTCGAGCTTGAATTAAGTAGCACAACTGGTTGGAGTTTACATGGGTGATCCAAACGAGACATAGTCATACGCTTTAATCCCTAACTTTTGCCTGGATTGCCCTTTCATGTTTTCAATCCACCGGGATACCCTTTTTTGCCCAAGCCGCCTTTTCAGGTTTTCGACTTGCCGGGTGTACTTTTTTTTATATATATATATCCCTAATTTTTGCCCGAACCCTTTTGGTTCGCCGGGATGCCCTTATTTTTGCCTAGGCCAGTCAACCTAGCGGGTCTCTTTTTATGCGTAGTATTTTTTAACTATGTCTACGTTTACAGGCTGTGGGAAGTCTTCACCATCCATAGTAGTAAGCATCATGGCACCTCCTGAGAATACTGTTTTGACCACAAATGGTCCTTCATATGTAGGAGTCCACTTGCCCCTAGGATCACCCTGTGGTAATATGATACGCTTGATTACTAAGTCACCAACCTGATATACCTTTGGCTTAACCTTCTTATTAAAAGCCTTGATCATCCGTTTTTGGTACATCTGACTGTGACAAACAGCTGCCAACCTCTTCTCATCAATCAAATTTATCTGGTCGAGTCTGAATCCACTCATCTTCATCCAAGCCTGCATCCTTCATGATTCTTAAGGAGGGTATTTGAACTTCAATGGGCAGAACTGCTTCCATACCATAGACTAAGGAGAATGGGGTTGCCCCTGTTGAAGTGCGTATTGTAGTACGATAGCCATGAAGAGATAATGGTAACATCTCGTTCCAATATTTATAAGTGACAGTCATCTTCTGTGGAATCTTCTTAATGTTCTTATTAGCAGCCTCTACTGCCCCATTCATCTTTGGACGATACGGAGAAGAGTTGTGATGCTTAATCTTGAACTGCATGCAGAGATCAGTAATCATAGTGTTGTTCAAATTAGAGCCATTGTCAGTAATAATCCTTTTAGGGATGCCATACCTGCATATGAGATTATTCTTAATGAATCGAGCCACCACATTCTTAGTAACAGATGCAAATGAAGCTTCCTCCACCCACTTTGTAAAGTAATCAATAGCAACCAGGATGAAACGATGCCCATTAGAAGCAGTAGGTTTGATCTCACCAATCATATCAATGCCCCACATGGAAAAAGGCCAAGGAGCAGTCAACACATTCAATGGTGGTGGAGGTATATGTACTTTATCAGCATAGATTTGACACTTGTGACATGTTCTGGAATGTTGATAGCAATCAGCTTCCATGGTAGACCAATAGTAACCTGCTCTCAATATCTTCTTTGCCATGGTATGTCCACTAGAATGAGTGCCAAAGATCCCATCATGCATGTCTTCCATAATCTTTGTTGCTTCCTTCTTATCCACACAACGAAGAAAAGTTGAATCATGATTGCGTTTGTACAAAATTCCATTTCTCAAGAAGAACTTAGCAGAAAACCTTCTCAGAAACTTCTTATCTTTGACAGATGCCCCTACAGGGAAATCCTGAGCTTCAAGATATCTTTTCACTTCATAGAATCAAGGCTTCTCTTTTGCTTCTTCAGTGTCAATCTCATTGCAGTATGCAGGCTTCTCAAATCTGTCAATAGTAATATTGGGAGCTTCATCATCCCAGCTAATCTCAAACATGGATGCCATGGTGGCTAGTGCATCTGCCAACTGATTTTCTCTTCGTGGAATATGTCCAAAGGTAATTTCTTCAAAATATGGGTTCAAAGACAACACATGCTCTCTATAAGGAATGAGATTATCATGCTTGGTATCCCAATCTCCTTTGATCTGACTTACTACCAGGGCTGAATCTCCATATACGTCCAGGAACTGAATCTTCATATCAATGGCAGCTTTGATACCCAGGATACATGCCTCATACTCAGCCATGTTATTGGTACAATAAAAACAAAGTCTGGCAGTAATCGGGGTATGAAAACCTTCAGGGGAAATGATCACAACACCAACACCATTACCAAGTGCATTAGAAGCTCCATCAAAAACCATAGTCCATCAGGATCCTTGTTCAGGTCCGTCATATTGTCCAGGTTCTTTGGTAATAATCATAATGTCTTCATCAGGGAACTCAAAACTCATTGACTGGTAATCATCCACTGCTTGATGAGCCAAATGATCATCTACAACACTTCCTTTAATGGCCTTCTGAGTAGTGTACTGTATATCATATTCTGTTAAGATCATTTGCCATCTCGCTATTCGTCCGGAGAGAGCAGGTTTCTCGAATATGTACTTGATTGGATCCATCTTCGAAATCAATAAGGTAGTATGAGTCAACATATACTGTCTTAGTCGGCGAGCAGCCCATGCCAAAGCGCAGAAAGTTTTCTCGAGCAGTGAGTATCTTGTTTCACAGTCGGTAAACTTTTTGCTAAGGTAGTATATTGCCTGCTCTTTTCGACCAGACTCGTCATGTTGCCCCAACACACACCCCATTGATTTTTCTAACACTGTTAAATACATAATCAAGGGTCTTCCATCAACTGGTGGCATCAAGATTGGAGGTTCTAGAAGATATCTCTTAATTTCATCAAAGGTTGTCTGGCACTCGTCATTCCACTCCATTACCTGATCTTTCTTCAACAACTTGAAGATTGGCTCACAGGTAGCAGTTAACTGGGAAATAAATCTTGCAATGTAATTCAATCGTCCCAAGAAACCTCTAACTTCCTTCTCAGTACGGGGAGCTGGCATCTCTTGTATAGCTTTCACTTTTGCAGTATCTACTTCAATACCTTTTCCACTGACAATGAAACCCAGGAGTTTACCAGATCTAACTCCAAAAGTACATTTGTTTGGGTTCAATCTCAACTTGTATTTCTTCAACCTTTCAAACAGCTTATGCAGATGATCAAGGTGTTGCTCTTCATTCTGGGACCTGGCTATCATATCATCCACATATACCTCTATCTCATGATGAATCATATCGTGAAACAAAGCCACCATAGCACGCTGATATGTTTCCCCAACATTCTTTAAACCAAATGGCATTACTTTATATCAAAAAGTGCCCCACTGTGTAACAAACGTAGTCTTCTCCATGTCTTCAGGTGCCATCTTGATTTGATTGTAACCAGAGAAACCATCCATGAAAGAGAATACTTTATGCTGAGCAGTGTTGTCTACCAGAACATCAATATGAGGAAGTGGAAAGTCATCTTTGGGGCTGGCCTTGTTCAAATCCCTGTAATCTACACACATACGTACCTTACCATCCTTCTTAGGTACCGGTACCACATTTGCAGCCCATTGAGGATAAGAAGTCACAGCTAAGAACCCTGCATCAAACTGTTTCATTACCTCTGCCTTAATCTTTTCTGACATTTCAGGACGCATGCGACGAACCTTCTGCTTCTTTGGACAACAATCTTCTTTTACCGGTAAACGGTGAACCACAATGTCTGTATCCAACCCTGGCATATCTTCATAGGACCAAGCAAAGATCTCCACATAATCACGTAACATTTGAATTAATCTGCTCTTAACACCATCCTCTAATTCAGCCCCTATCTTGACCTCTTTCCTGTTTTCTTCAGTTCCCAAATTCACAACTTCGATTGGCTCTTCATGTGGCTGTATAGCTTTCTCTTCTTGTTGTAACAACCTAGCAAACTCTACAGGTACTTCACAATCTTCCTCCTTTCCATCTTCAGCTTGATAGATTGGATTCTCGAAATTATAATTGGCAATAGTAGAACTGTTATCAACAGGATCCAGAGTGGATGAGGATCTGCATTTTAGTGATGTGGGTGTGTGTAAGAACACATAGTTGAAAAAAGAAGAATAAAATGAAAGAAAGACAATGAACACAATATCTACGAAAACGAAACGTCCACTGATTTTTATTGAATGAAGTATGCAAATGAAATGACATCCCGAAACAAGCATACCATTGTGCCCCGGGTAAGGCACAAGGCTTAAAAGTTTAATTGTTCAAAATTACAAACTTGAAAATAACACCACAGTAATAGTATTTACTCCTGACTAAAGGAGATAGAAATAACGTCTTCAGCCTTCCAGTTATTGAGCCCATCACCCATAGTAGGAAAAATCCAGTTATCCAAATTGTAGTCTTCATTATAGTCACCCACAACATTGATTTGATCTCTCATGACCCCTTGATTGGTGATACGAACAGCACGAGCACGACGAACAGCCTTCTGGGACTCTGTAGTGAAACCCAAACCAAACTTGTCAGACTTGTAAGGAATGTCAGGAAGATGACCCCAAATAGTACAACCACCTTCTTCGACCACAACTCTGGCATCTTTGAGGGAGGCCATTGTAGGAGGTACTCTGGTAACCACTGGAACTTTTTTAACAACAGGGGGAGCTTCAGCAGCAGGAACAACCCAAGGAACTACTTCAAATGTCTGGCAAGGAGTCTCAACATATTCACCTTCTACTTCAACATACTTAAATATATTCACATGACTGATCATATATTCTTCCTCTCCGTAAATAGTGACAATCTTTCCCTTTACTAGGTATCTCAACTTCTGATGTAGGGTGGAGGTCACAGCACCTGCCTGTGGATCCAGGGGCGCCCAAGAAAACAAGAGTACGCAAGACAAATATTCATTACATAGAAGGTAGAATTGAAGACTTGAGAGCCTACTTTGATCGAGAGATCTATTTCTCCATGCACCACTCTTCTTGAACCATCAAAGGCCCTCACCACTATATTACTTGGTCTTAACACAACATCTTCAGGACTAAGCTTGTTCAGAACTTCTTTGGGAATTACATTCAGTGAAGAACCATTGTCTATCAACACATGGGACAAGGTAGTGCCCCTACATTCAATGGAAATATGTAAAGCTCGGTTATGGTTTCTCTTGGCAGGAGTTAAGTCAGCATCAGAAAAACCTAACCCATTATCATAAGTCAGATGTGCAACACAATTTTCAAATTGATCCACAGAAATTTCATTAGGTACATGAGCAGTCCTCAAGAATTTGATCAAGGCTTTAGCATGAGCCTCAAAACACAGCAACAAAGACAACATGGAAATTTTGGAGGGAGTATGCCCCAACTGGTCAACAATATCATAATCACTCTTGCGAATGATCTTCAACACTTCTTCCATCTGTTTAGAAAGATTCTCAGCAGTCGGTGCCTCAGCTTGCACAGGTTCAACCACAAGACCTTTGCCCCGAGCATCAGCACTTGGCTCAGAAGTGGAGGTAGTAGATGGAGTAACTGTATTTTTTGAGGTAGCCGGAGGAGAGAAAATTCTTCCACTTCTGGTGATCTTACTAGATCCAGCAATATTATCAACATCAAGGTTATCATCAGTAGTATCAGCTAAAGGTTCCTGCTTAACACCATGGATATAAACATCGGAACCGTAATTCCAGGGTATAGCTTTATCAGACGTATATGGAATAGGGCCAGGAGTGGTAATAATCATGGGAGCCACTCTAGCTTCAGCAACAGTCTTCACAAGGCCTTCAGCAATAATTTTGATAGGACCCTTGGAAGAGATCTTGACAGGGCTTTTGGAGGTAATCTTCACTAGCACTTTATCAACCATATCCACATCTTCACCCTTCGCTCCTTGAGTTAGAAGTTCAACCATACTTTCCACAGAAGGTGTCCTCTCAAACAATATGGTGTAATTGTCCATGAGGCATTGAATACCATCCTTCAACTTCCAGCAGCTATCAGGTTTGTGAGCATAATAGAAACAGTCTTCATTACAACCTGGAAAGAATCCAGCCTGTAGCAACTTCTTCTTGATAACAAATAATGGAGTAGTCACATCTGCAACTGAGGAAATATATGAAACTTCATCAATGGCATTAACAGTCTTCTCATGATTTGGCATGGGAGCAGTAATCACATTTGGAGTCCCAGGAGGGTCAAATTTAATCTCTCCAGCATCAATCATATCTTGAATCTTGTTTTTCAATATCCCGCAGTTGTTGGTGTCATGTCCCGGACAATTAGAATGATAGGCACATCGTGCATTAGGGTTGTATCGAGGAGAGGAAGTATTAGGATTCTGAGGAGGGTCCTTCAAAGTAATGAGTTCCCCTTTCAACATGTGTTGCAAGGCTTGGGCCAGTGACATGTTGATCTTGGTGAATTGTCTTCTAGGCTTTTGTTGATTGTTTTGTGGCAACTCTGGTGTTGCAGGAGTAGGATTGGAAATGTGAACTGCTCCCATAGATTGGTGACTTCTGTTACGGCTGGTTTGACCATACACAACATTAGACTCCTTCTTCCCACTAGGGGGCTTCTTGGCAGTGCTTGATGTAGAGGCACCCACCTGTATCTTACCACTTCTTAGACCACTCTCTACACGTTCTCCAGTCATTATCAGCTCGGTGAAACCAGATGATGAGCTTCCAATAAGGTGACTATAGAAAGGACCATTCAGCGTACTCATAAACATATCCACCAGTTCCCTGTCAGTCAGAGGAGGTTGAACTCTGCCAGCCAGGTCTCTCCATTTTTGGGCATACTCCTTGAAATTCTCCTTAGCACCCATAGACATGCTTTTGAGTTGCATGCGAGTAGGTGCTAGATCAACATTATATTGGTATTTCCTGTAGAAGGCCTCAGCAAGATCATTCCAATCACGGATATTGACACTCTCCAATTGATAGTACCATTCCAATTGAGCTCCAGACAAGCTCTCTTGGAAGAAATGAATCCATAACTTCTTATCAGCAGTATGTGGTTGAATCCTCCTGACATAGGACCTTAGATGCAGCTTGGGACATGAGACACCATCATACACTACAAAAGCAGGAACCTTGAAACCAATAGGTATAACCACTCTGTTGCACCCCAAAATTTGCCCTCACAATACAAGACTTTGTGTGCTAAGAAGGTTCACAAGGTTCACAAGTTTCTCAACATTTATATAACCTTTCATGAGGTTCATGAAGTCTACAAGTCACTTCTTGAAGGTTCACAAGGTTCACAAGCTTCCCAATGCTTTCAATACCTTTCATGAGGTTCATGAAGTTTACAAGTTACTTCTTGAAGGTTCACAAGGTTCACAAGATCCACAATGATTATAAAGCTTTCCTGAGGTTCATGAGGTCTACAAAGTCACTTTATGAGGTTCACAAGGTTCACAAGCTTCACAATACCTCCCATGAGGTTCACAAGACATTTTATGATGGTTCACAAGGTTCACAAAGTTCACAATTGGTCAGAAGAGTTGACAATTCCCTCAGACAATGCACCTCCTAAGCAGTGCATCCATAACTAGGGTTTTGACTTTAATCAGGCTAAATGGACTTCCAATTCCTCAAGAGAGCTTAATAAAATCTTATATGTGTATAAGAACCCCCATGTCAAGTCTCAAGACTTTTCTCAAAAGTTTGCTCAGTCAGATGATCAGATAAGTCAAAATCAGTCAATGCAGTTAAAAAGTCAAACTGAGGTCAACTGTGGTCAAACCAAAGTCAAACTTCATGATTTTTTGCCAACATCAAGTATATGAAGTAAAATTCATCATTTGATCAAGGGTTGATCATGATTCATCAAGGAGATTCCAGATCATCAATAATCAGGAGTTTCTAAATTAGGGTTTCCTCAGTAAAAGTCAACTGAACTTTGACCAGGCATAACTTTCACATACTTCATCACCAAGTCTCCATCCAAAGCTCATTTTGAAGGAAATTGAATTCTCTACAACTTTGATGTTGAAGGTTAAGCCTAAAAATGCTTCATTTGAAAGATATGATCTAAGACATTATAGGTCATTTCAAAAGTCAACAAAAAGTCAACAACTTCAAAAGGGCATAACTTGAGATTGGTAAATGATATGGACCTGAAACCAATGGGGTTGTTTAGAGGACTCTTCAAGCTTTCCAAAAAGTCCAAGAACACCCTCATACCTTTAAAATTGAGGGAGATGTGCCTTTGCAAAGTTAAGAAATTTTGTGATGGTTTATGTTGAAAAGGGAGGTTCAAAATCATTTCTTTTCAAATGGGCTGCCCAAATTGTGACCCAATCCACTTCATAATGGCTTGCACGAAATTCCCATAATATTTTCATAATTTTTATTTTATTTAATTAATTTATTATGATTTTTTATTCTTAAAATCATTTTAAATTTAAATAAAATATTAAATTTGAAGATTTGATTGGTTTGTTGATTCTAGAAAGTCATAAAGTCAATATAGAGCAAATTGATACAAGAGTTATATGAATTGGCTCAAAATAGAAAGCTTTGGTATAAAAATATTGGACTTTCATGGCATGATCTTTCTCAATCTCAAAATATCAAAACTTCTACATAATCAATCAATTTTTTTAACCTAATTGACTCACCTATATATGCTGATCATAAACCTATCATTCATCCACGAAATTGAGCAGCCAAAGTGTAAGTTTATTACTCAAAAATTCTTCCAAAAAGTGACATTCGGTTTTCAAAATTCAAGACACTACAAGGTATTTTGAGAACGTGGTTGGCTTCTTTGATCATCATGGAACATAACCAAAGCATAACATTGCCTCATAACATCACATATGGACAAATCCGATTCAAACTTTTTCTCATTTTTATGACTTTTCGTTCTTGAACATTTATGCATTATTGTTAAGTTTTGTTTGATGATTTGTGTTCTATGAAGGTTTGTGATGAATTCTGGGCAGGTTGATTGAAGAAAGCATGGCCGAAACTCATAACACCATTTTAGGGTTCATGACCTTCATATTAGGGTTTTAGGATCCAGTGAATATAAATGAATTTTAAGACCATGGCTGAATTCGAATGGACCTCTGGATCATATTTGCGTTTTCAATTTTGTAAAATTTCACTGTTTGATTGGATGTTGATTTTCGTAGGATTTGCTAGGGTTTGTATTTCGCAGGTAAACTTGTATCAAAAATCGCAGCTAAATTCAAAGGTTTCAAGGTTGAAGATGAAGACTGTGTGGCGCGAAAATTCGTATTCAAATTTCTGATTTAAAATATTATTTTATGTTTCTGTTTGTTATCACAGCTGTGTAGTTGGCCCAGTGGAAGAGTGCGTGTGTATTTGATGAAAGGTCCATGGTTCGAATCATGCTGGGGCCATTATTTTTTGTTTATTTTTCAGGATTATAGAAGACTCAATATATTATGAATCATAGTCAACAAGCTACCAGTTAGGCTCTCCCAGCCAGGTGGATACGTGCGCACGCTTGTAATTAGAAGGTCCTGGGTTCGATTCACACCCCAGGCCTTTTGTTTTCATGATTTTTTTTTTGATTTTTACAACAAAGAACAAAGCCATTCTCTCTCTCTATGATGGCACGCGCAGGATGTTGGCCCAGTGGTAGAGCTTGTTGCTGGCAATCATAGGGTGCTGGGTTCAAACCCCAGCCCCACCAGGTTTTTACTTTTCTCATTCTTTTTTCTATTTTATTTTCTAATTAGTTAATATTTTATATTAAAATAAATTCAAATCATAGTATTTTATTTTCTAAGTTGTAACATAGGTTTATATTAAGTATGCTAACTTCTAGTATTATTTTTTTCTAAAAAACTCTTAAATTCTTGTTTTCTCAATTTAAATGTTATTAGTCTAGGATAATTTCATATAGTTAGTTAAAAAAAATTTTGTATATATATAAACCCTAAGTTCTCAAACCCCAAAAAAAAAAAATATATAAAACCCTAATTTTCCAATCCTAAAATATTTTTCTAAATCAAATTTAATTCTGTTTTTTATTAATTCCTAATATAATTATAATTTTTCATAAAATTTTATATTTGTAGTTTAAATTAATTTTCTTTTAATGTTTAGAAATAATTTAATTTAGGATAATAATTTGTAAATATAATGATTAATAGAATTAAATTTTAACATGATATTTAAAATTTATCTTTTTTCTTATAATATGTATATAAATGCAAATATATGTTTATAATAATTAAATTTAATAATTATAATAATTTAGATATTATATGAATTAAAAAATTATTTAATTGTGTATGATGATTTCTTCTTATATCACTATATTGTTACTAATTTTACTTATTTTATTAATCTTTTAATTAATTTTTATTGCTAACCATGTTATTATTTATATTCTATTTTTATGTTTCTAACCTTATTTATTATTTCTAATTACTAACCCATTTATAATTTAATTATGTTTACTATTATTATTGCTAATTTTATTTACTAACCCCTTTATCTTTTATTGCTTATTTATATTTGGTTTATTTTTATTTAATTATTTCGCTTATTATTTCTATTATAATTTTGTAATTGTTCCCGGTTGTAATTATTTTAATTATTATTATTATGGTTAGTAATTAGGGAGTGTAAATAACATGTATGTAATATTAAAATTAATCCTAGATCACTTTTTAATCAAAGATAATTAATTTAAACATTTCACACACGTAAGTCGATTTTAATCGCCGTCTCACTTTCTAAGGATATCCCTCTCGTTGCCTACGAATAATGGTTAAGTGGGGTGTATAAAGCAAGTCCCTCAAAAAAAAAAATCATCAAAGTCCCTTATGGTTGCCTCACGGATCGAGTCCCTTCGAATAAATGATGATAGTCCCTTATATGTGCTTAATACACCCCACCATTGCCTTAAAAATCAAATTGACCCTCACATGTCCCTTAACTTCCAAAGTAAGGACTACCTACTCCATTATAGTAGGGATAGTCTTACTAAGGAAAGGATAAAGAATAAGAAATACCTTAAACATAAGGGTAGGTTACTCCTGGGTGCTTGCTCACTTCAAATTTTTTCCACACTTAAACAATTTTCCAACAAATTTTCAAACAAGTTTTTAACACATCCTTACATGGATTATTTATTAACTATTCTGAAAATTTTCTTATTCACACACTACACTTTCAAAACAATTCAAAAGTGAGCTTAAGTACCTAAGAGCCCATGGATAACCATGGATGAAAAGGGTGCTAATACCTTCCCTTTTCATAACCTACCCCCCGGACCCAAAATATTCTCTAAGGTCTTTCCTGTTCTTTTATAACCTTTCCTTATGGATAAAATAAAAGTCGGTGGCGACTCTTGCTATCCGCAACATTGTTTAAAGTCAGTTCACCGGGTTACAGAACTGGCGACTCTGCTGGGGATCTATTTAAGAGGGGTACCCTTAGGAAATAAGATCACTTTAAATTGTTTGCCTTGTTTGTTTTATATTACTTGTTGGGGTGCTCTTATGTGTGAAAGGTCCTAACCCGGATCTAGTGTACCTTAGGTAAATGGCAATAGACCAAGGAAACTGTGCGACGTATATCGACACGGTTGATCTGGTGGCCATAGTTAGTGCGACTTCTTGGTTGGTGCTTATATTCCTTAAGTCAAGTTGAGGATAATATTGAGGCTGCCATATGTTGTCAATGCACTAACTGACTTTTAGAACCCTAGTTAACTCATCTTGGCCTTTAGAAAGTAGTGAGGTAACCGGCTTTGGTGCAGACTGAAGTTGGTTGACACTCGATACTACGCTCATTGAGATTCTAAACTTGGAGGGTTTTGGTTGGCAAGTAAGTTGCCTTCTGATCAACCACCCTTGTAAAGGATCAATGATATTGAGATCCCTTAGAACCCGGTTACTTTTGTAGGACAGGATGAACCATCTAACTTCAGGGGAGGGTACTTACCTTAAACCTCATGCAAGCCTTTAAACCTAGGGCTATGGTGTGACTTGTTTGTGTGTGCCACATGTTTGTGATTGAGCATAACATCATGACATCATCATGCATCATAAGCATACCATTTTCCCTAACCATTTCAAGGACCAAGGGATTTATCTTTGTTCTTTGTTGCAGGTCATGGCTTCAGCTCGTAGAAACACCATCAGGATCAACTTTGTGGGGATACCTCCCAAGCTTAAAGAGTTGGTTTCTCAAGTGTCTGATCACTCCCGGTTCATCAAGAGACATGGTCACCTATTGGATCTAGTCACTTCAGGGTTCAATGAAGACATGATGAGTGTCCTGTTTCAGTTCTTTGATCCTAAGCACCATTGCTTCACATTCCCCGACTACCAGCTAGTTCCTACCATAGAGGAGTTCTCTAAACTTCTGGGTATACCTGTTCTTGATCAAAGACCCTTCACAGGCTTGGAGAAAGAGCTTAAACCAGAGATTATTGCTGCAGCTCTACATCTGAAGAAGTCTGACATTGTTCTAGAGACAAGAAGTGGAATCAAGGGTATTCTTGCCAAGGTACTAATGGATAAGGCTCAAATGTTCTTGAAGGCCATGAGCTATGATGCTTTTGAGGAGATCTTAGCCTTGCTGATATATGGCTTAGTATTGTTCCCCAATCCAGATCAGTTCATAGACGTTCATGCCATCAACATTTTCCTGAGTCACAATCCAGTGCCTACATTGCTGGGAGACATCCTTCATTCTCTTCATACCCGTACTACAAGGGCAAGAGGAACTTTGATGTGCTGCATACCTTTACTTTCTAGGTGGTTTATTTCTCACCTTCCTCGCTCGGTAATGAAGAATGAGCAAGGATTCAGATGGTCCAAGAGGATCATGTCACTTTCTCACTCAGATATTCATTGGTGCTCCAGATCTATGGAGAATGTCATTATCATTGACCGTTGTGGGGAGTTTCCTAATGTGCCACTTCTAGGCATAAGAGGAGGCATCACCTACAACCCTTCACTAGCTTTACGACAGTTTGGTTACGCTCGGAGTGATGGTCCACATGACATGTTAATCCAGGGCATTGTGTTTGACTACGACAACGATCTTCAGGGTTACCGTCAGAGATTCATACGAGCTTGGGGAAAAGTAAACAGGGTTGACAGCAAGACACTGGAGCCTAAGTACACTATTCCTATGGAGGCTTATCTCAGATGGGTACGATCTCGTGCTCAGACACTCATGATGCCATATCCTGCCATCCTACCAGTTACCATGGAACCTGTTGCTGAAGGAGACACAGCTTATACCATCCTTCACCCAGACATGCCTACTGATATGGAAGACTTGCAGAGATCATGGATTCAACTGAAGGAGCAAAGGGATACTTTCGAGGCTCATTACAAAACAAGCCAAGCAAGGATCCTAGAGCTAACAAAGCAACTTCACGAGGAACGAAACCTCAATTCATACCTCAACACAAAGAGGAAACGTCCATGGGAGACTTAAAACCCCATCTTTTGTACTTATTTCATTTCCATTTTTGTAAGCCTAAAAGGCAAAACAAGTTATTACTAATAAAAAGTTACTTTCTTGGTTGTTTAAGCAAATTTAAATCCTGCGGTCCTTGAAAACATTGCATATACATTACCATATCATTTCATTGCATCACAGGTTTAATTGTGCACAGGTTTCTCATCTTCTCGCTGTTTATTTCAGCAATGGCACTTGAACAATCAGTTAAGGATCTTCAGGCACAGAATGCACAGTTCCAAGAGCTGATCCTAAACCTATCCAAGGGGCAGGATGAATTGAAGGCACTGCTGGCCAAGAAGACTAAGAAGACTAGAAGGTCTGCTGGGTTGCTCAACATGGGAAGAAGGTTCAAAGGTCCTGTTAAGACCAAGGAACAGGTTGAAGACTATGAATCTGAAGAATCTGAGCAAGAGAGAGGCAGTCTCCACAACATAGTGGGGGACTCTGATTCTGAGGCTAACTACTACCATGAGCATAATGAAGACAAATTCAAGATGCTGGTGGATAGGATGGATGCTATGGAATTACAGAAATCATCTGGGCTGGATTTTGAGGATTTGAGTTTGATATCTGGGGTTGTGATACCCATTGGTTTCAAGGTTCCTACCTTTGTTGTTTATGACGGGGTCTCCTGTCCCAAGCTGCATTTGAGGTCTTATGTCAGAAGGATCCAACCCCACACTGCTGACAAGAAGTTGTGGATCCACTTTTTTCAAGAGAGCTTATCTGGAGCTCAGTTGGAGTGGTATTATCAGTTGGAGAGTGTCAACATCAGAGACTGGAATGATCTTGCTGAACCTTTCTACAAGCAGTACCAATACAATGCTGACTTAGCCCCCACTCGCATGCAGCTTCAGAGCATGTCTATGGGTGCCAAAGAAAGTTTTAAGGAGTATGCTCAGAAATGGAGAGATTTAGCTGGAAGAGTTCAACCCCCTTTGACTGATAGGGAATTGGTTGATATGTTCATGTGTACACTGAATGGTCCGTTTTACAGTCATCTCATTGGAAGCTCATCATCTGGCTTCACTGAGTTGATCATGACAGGAGAGCGGGTAGAGAATGGCATCAAGAATGGTAAGATCCAAGTGGGCACTTCTTCATCAGGTGCTGCAAAGAAGCCTCCCACTGGGAAGAAAGAATCTAATGCTGTTTATGGTCAACCTGATCGCAACAGAAGGCATCAGTCTGTTAGTGTAGTTCACATTTCAAATCCAACTCCTGCAACAACAGAGCAGCCTCAGGGCAACCAACAGAGGGCTAGAAGACAGTTCACGAAGATCAACATGTCAATGGCTCAGGCATTGCAACACTTGTTGAAGGCTGAACTTATTACCCTGAGGGAGGCTCCTCAGAATCCCAATGTTACCTCTCCCAAGTACAATCCCAATGCACGATGTGCATATCATTCAAACTGTCCAGGACATGATACTAATAACTGCTGGGTCTTGAAGAACAAAATTCAAGATATGATTGATGCTGGAGAAATTGAGTTTGATCCTCCAAATGTGATTACAGCACCACTGCCAAATCACGAGAAGACTGTCAATGCCATTGATGAAGATCTTCATATCTATTCAGTTGCGGAGTTGACCACACCATTGTCTGTCATCAGAAAGAAGTTAGTGCAAGCTGGGTTCTTTCCAGGTTGTCGTGAAGATTGTGTTTATTGTGAGTATAATCCAGAGAAGTGCTTCAGGTTGAAGGATGGAATTCAGCGTCTCATGGATAATTACACCATTGTATTTGAAAGGAGGCCATCTTCTGTAGAAAGCATGGTGGATCATCTGACTCAAGGTAGGAGGATTGAAGAGGTTGATATGGTTGACAAAGTACCGGTAAGAATTACTTCAAGGAGACCTGTTAAAATCACTCATCAGGGCCCAATCAAGATTACTGCTGAAGGTCCTGTGAAAGTTGTTGCTGAAGCCAGAGTGGCTCCTCTGATCATTACCACTCCTGGTCCTATTCCCTATACATCTGATAAAGCCGTGCCTTGGCACTATGGGTCTGATGTTTACATCCATGGTGTCAAGCAGGAGCCTTTACCTGATATGCCTGTTGACATTGATAATATTGCTGGATCTAGCAAGATCACTCGTAGTGGAAGAGTCTTCTCTCCTCCAGTTACTTCTAAGAGTGCAGTTACTCCTGCTGCTACTACCACCACTGATGCTCGGGGCAAAGGTCCTGTTATTGAGCCTGTATCTACTGATGTGCCAGCTGCTGATGATCTCTCTAAGCAGATGGAAGAAGTATTGAAAATCATTCGCAAGAGTGATTACGACATTGTTGATCAATTGGGGCATACTCCCTCAAAGATTTCTATGCTGTCCTTGTTGCTGTGTTCTGAAGCTCATGCCAAGTCCTTGATCAAGTTTCTGAAGTCTGCTCATGTGCCCAGTGCAATCTCTGTGGACCAATTTGAAAACTGTGTTGCCCACCTGACCTATGACAATGGGTTAGGATTTTCTGATGCTGACTTGACCCCTGCCAAGAGGGATCATAACAGGGCCTTGCATATTTCAATTGAATGCAGGGGCACTACCCTGTCTCATGTGCTGATAGACAATGGTTCCTCTCTGAATGTGTTGCCCAAGGAAGTCCTTAACAAGCTGAGTCCTGAAGATACTGTGTTAAAGCCCAGTAATATTGTGGTAAAGGCTTTTGATGGTTCTAGAAGAATGGTGCATGGGGAAATTGATCTTCCAATCAAGGTTGGCTCTCAGATGTTTACTGCTACATTTTATGTGATGGATATTCGACCTTCATACTCTTGTCTGCTCGGTCGTCCCTGGATCCATGGGGCGGGTGCTGTGACCTCTACATTACACCAAAAGTTGAGATATCCGGTGAATGGAAAGGTTGTTACTGTCTTTGGAGAGGAAGAATACTTTGTCAGCCATGTAAACACTTTCAAGTATCTGGAAGTGGAAGGTGAATACATTGAGACTCCGTGTCAGTCATTTGAGGTGGTTCCTTGGGTTGGTAATGATTGTGTGACTCCTCCTGCTGCGAAGAAGGTTCCTGTGGTCATCAGAAAATCTCCAACAATGGCAATGGCCTCCCTCAATGATGCTAGAGCTGTGGTGGATGAAGGTGGTTGTACTATTTGGGGTCAGCTTCCTGATATTCCATACAAGTCTGACAAGTTTGGTTTGGGTTTCACTGCAGAGTCCCAGAAGGCTGTTCGTCATGCTCGTGCTGCTCGTATCACCAATCAAGGGGTGATTAATGCTGTGGGAGATCAAGATGAAGACTACAACTTGGATGCATGGATTTTTCCTACTGTGGGTGCTGGACTCAATAATTGGAAAGCTGAAGATGTTATCCCTATCTCCTTTAGTCAGGAGTAAATACTATTACTGTGTTATGTTTTAAATTTGTAATTTCTGAATAATAAAACTTTCAAGCCATGTGCCTTACCCGGGGCACAATGGTGTGCTTGTTACGGGCTGTCATTTCATTTGCATACTTCATTCAATAAAATCAGTGGACGTTTCGTTTTCGTAAATATTGTGTTCCTTGTCTTTCTTTTATTTTATTTTTGCTTTATCAGCTATGTGTTCTTACACACACCCACATCACTAAATGCAGATCCTCATCCACTCTGGATCCTGTTGATAACAGTTCTACTATTGCCAATTACAATTTCGAGAATCCGATCTATCAAACTGAAGACGGAAATGAGGACGATTGTGAAATACCTGTAGAGCTTGCTAGGTTGTTACAACAAGAAGAGAAAGCTATACAGCCACATGAAGAGCCAGTCGAAGTTGTGAATTTGGGAACTGAAGAAAACAGAAAAGAGGTCAAGGTAGGGGCTGATTTAGAGGACAGTGTCAAGAGCAAGTTGATTCAGATGTTACGTGACTATGTGGAGATCTTTGCTTGGTCTTATGAAGATATGCCAGGGTTGAATACAGACATTGTGGTTCACCGTTTGCCAGTAAAAGAAGATTGTCGTCCAAAGAAGCAGAAAGTTCGTCGGATGCGTCCTGAAATGTCAGAAAAAATCAAGGCAGAGGTAATGAAACAGTTCAATGCAGGGTTCTTAGCAGTGACTTCTTATCCTCAGTGGGTTGCAAATGTGGTACCGGTTCCAAAGAAAGATGGTAAGGTACGTATGTGTGTGGACTACAGAGATTTGAACAAGGCTAGCCCCAAAGATGACTTTCCACTTCCTCATATTGATATTCTGGTAGACAACACTGCTCAGCATAAGGTATTCTCTTTTATGGATGGTTTCTCTGGTTACAATCAAATCAAGATGGCACCTGAAGATATGGAGAAGACAACATTTGTGACACAGTGGGGCACCTTTTGCTATAAGGTGATGCCATTTGGTTTGAAGAATGCAGGGGCAACATATCAGCGTGCTATGGTGGCTTTGTTTCATGATATGATTCATCATGAGATAGAGGTATATGTAGATGATATGATAGCCAGGTCTCAGAATGAAGAGCAACATCTTGATCATCTGCACAAGTTGTTTGAGAGGTTGAAGAAATACAAATTGAGATTGAACCCAAACAAGTGTACTTTTGGGGTTAGATCTGGAAAGCTCCTGGGTTTCATTGTCAGTGGAAAAGGTATTGAAGTGGATCCTGCAAAAGTGAAGGCTATACGAGAAATGCCAGCTCCCCGTACCGAGAAGGAGGTTAGAGGTTTCTTGGGACGATTGAACTACATTGCAAGATTTATTTCCCAGTTAACTACCATCTGTGAGCCAATCTTCAAATTGTTGAAGAAAGATCAGGTGATGGAATGGAATGATGAGTGCCAGACTGCTTTTGATGAAATTAAGAGATATCTGCTAGAGCCACCAATTTTGATGCCACCAGTTGATGGAAGACCCTTGATTATGTACTTAACAGTGCTAGACAACTCAATGGGGTGTGTGTTGGGGCAACATGACGAGTCTGGTCGAAAAGAGCAGGCAATATACTACCTTAGCAAAAAGTTTACCGACTGTGAAACAAGATACTCACTGCTCGAGAAAACTTGCTGCGCTTTGGCATGGGCTGCTCGCCGACTAAGACAGTATATGTTGACCCATACTACCTTATTGATTTCGAAGATGGATCCAATCAAGTACATATTTGAGAAACCTGCTCTCTCCGGAAGAATTGCAAGATGGCAAATGATCTTGACAGAATATGATATACAGTATACCACTCAGAAGGCCATTAAGGGAAGTGTTGTTGCTGATCATTTGGCTCATCAAGCAGTAGATGATTACCAGTCAATGAGTTTTGAGTTCCCTGATGAAGACATTATGATAATTACCAAAGAACCTGGACAATATGACGGACCTGAACAAGGATCCCGATGGACTATGGTTTTTGATGGTGCCTCTAATGCACATGGTAATGGTATTGGTGTTGTGATTAGTTCCCCTGAAGGTTGTCATACCCCGATTACTGCCAGACTTTGTTTCTATTGTACCAATAACATAGCTGAGTATGAGGCATGTATCATGGGTATTAAAGTTGCTATTGATATGAAGATTCAATTCCTTGATGTGTATGGAGATTCAGCCCTGGTAGTGAGTCAGATTAAAGGAGATTGGGATACTAAGCATGATAATCTCATTCCTTACAGAGAACATGTGTTGTCTTTGATCCCACATTTCAAAGAGATTACCTTTGGACATATTCCACGAAGAGAGAATCAGTTGGCAGATGCGTTGGCCACCATGGCATCTATGTTTGAGATCAGCTGGGATGATGAAGCTCCTAAGATTACCATTGATAGATTTGAGAAGCCTGCATACTGCAATGAGATTGACACAGAAGGGGCAGAGGAGAAGCCTTGGTTCTATGAGGTAAAAAGATATCTTGAAGCTCAGGAATTCTCTGAAGGGGCATCCGTCAAAGATAGGAAGTTCCTGAGAAGGTTTTCTGCTAAGTTCTTTTTGAGTAATGGGATTCTGTACAAGCGCAGTCATGATTCAACTATGCTTCGTTGTGTGGATAAGAAGGAAGCAACTGAGATTATGGAAGAGATGCATGATGGGACCTTTGGCACTCATTCTAGTGGTCATACTATGGCAAAGAAGATTTTGAGAGCAGGTTACTATTGGTCTACCATGGAAGCTGATTGTTATCAACACTCCAGAACTTGTCACAAATGTCAAATCTATGCTGATAAAGTTCATGTACCTCCATCACCATTGAATGTGTTGACTGCTCCTTGGCCCTTTGCCATGTGGGGCATTGATATGATTGGTGAGATTAAGCCTACTGCTTCCAATGGGCATCGTTTCATCCTGGTGGCTATTGATTATTTTACGAAGTGGGTAGAGGCAGCTTCATATGCATCTGTGACTAAGAATGTTGTGGCTCGGTTCATTAAGAATAATCTCATATGTAGGTATGGCATCCCTGAGAGGATTATTACTGACAATGGCTCTAATCTGAACAACACTATGATTACTGATCTCTGCACGCAGTTCAAGATTAAGCATCACAACTCTTCTCCGTATCGTCCAAAGATGAATGGGGCAGTTGAGGCTGCTAATAAGAACATTAAGAAGATTGTACAAAAGATGACTGTTACCTACAAGGATTGGCATGAGATGTTACCATTTGCTCTTCATGGTTATCGTACCACAATACGTACTTCAACAGGGGCAACCCCATTCTCATTAGTCTATGGTATGGAAGCAGTTCTGCCCATTGAAGTTCAGATCCCCTCCTTGAGAATTATGAAGGATGCAGGCTTGGATGAAGATGAGTGGATTCAGACTCGACTAGACCAGATAAATTTGATTGATGAGAAGAGGTTAGCAGCAGTTTGTCATGGCCAGATGTACCAAAAACGTATGATCAAAGCTTTTAACAAGAAGGTTAAGCCGAAGGTATATCAGGCTGGTGACTTGGTAATCAAGCGTATCATATTACCACAGGGTGATCCTAGGGGCAAGTGGACTCCGACATATGAAGGACCATTTGTAGTCAAGACAGTATTCTCAGGAGGTGCCATGATACTGACTACAATGGATGGGGAGGACTTCCCACAGCCTGTAAACGCAGACATAGTTAAAAAATACTACGCATAAAAAGAGACCCGCTAGGTTGACAGGCCTAGGCAAAAATAAGGGCATCCCGGCAAACCAAAAGGGTTTGGGCAAAAATTAGGGATATATATAAAAAGATGTACACCCGGCAAGTCGAAAACCTGAAAAGGCGGCTTGGGCAAAAAAGGGTATCCCGGTGGATTGAAAACCTGAAAGGGCAATCCAGGCAAAAGTTAGGGATTAAAGCGTATGACTATGTCTCGTTTGGATCACTCATGAAACTGCAACCAATTGTATTACTTATTCAAGCTCGAACAGATAAAGCTCAATCCAATCGTTTCCGTCTCAACAGCAAGAAGATGAGATACTTGAGTGGCAATAGTAGAATTGAAACTCAATAGGATTATTTCCCACATAGCTGATTTTCCTTGTTTTGTAAAAACTTTACGACAAAATCCTCTTACTAGGGTTTATGTCTCCTTGTACAAACTTACCCATGTATGGGTCACTTTTTGATATAAATAAATTCCATCTTTTGAATCCAGATTTACTTTTACCCTATTTACATAAGCAAAACGTCCATTGGTTGTGTTTGAATGTATGTATGCTTTTGAATATGATTAATGTTTACCAGAAATGCATGTATGCTCTTAATATGATTAATGTTTACCAGAAATGCATGAAAATGCGGTAATAGTATTTACTAAGGACGAACGAGGGAAGGATTTCAACGAAGCTTCGCCGATTCACCTTTACAAAACAGTTACAAAACCCTCAGTAGGACTAATCCATCTTCATAAAGTCTCATCTCCCCTGGAATTTATATCCATCTCTTTTATCCTCATACGGATATACGGGAAATTACTTTCCAATAAGGGTACGACGAACGAAGACGGGATGTTATACTTATCCTACTACCAAACGAAGACGAAGGTTATATATACCTTACCATCCCCAGCATACGGGAGGTTATTTATACCCTGTTATCCCCAGCAGACGGAGGGTTATATATTCTTCAGCAACGAATCGGGATTTATTTTCCCTGGCCAGCAGTCGTTATGCGAAGATATCCAGACGCTTCCGGCAGTATCATATCATACATACATCATTTACACCATACCATAGCATACATATCCATAGCCATATAGTACATTACCTAAGTGCATCATATCATACATGCATACATAAAAGCATAAACTAATATTATCATACAGAAAGCTACCTTGTTTCAGGTTAATTATACAACAAACAAATGATCCTTGGGACTGCTTTATTGTAACCTCAGGGTTACTTTATCCTCCTGATAAGCTTCTTATTACTTTGGGACTGCTTTATTGTCACCTCAGGGTTACTTTATCCTCCTGATAAATTCTCATAACTTCAAGACTGCTTTAGAGCTATTGATTGCTCTATCCTCCTGAAGCCATCTTATTATTTCAAGACTGCTTTAGAGCTATCCATTGCTCTATCCTCCTGAAATTACTACTTCAAGACTGCTTTAGAGCTATTGATTGCTCTATCCTCCTGAGGTCAGATTTATTACTTCAAGACTGCTTTAGGGTTATCATTATTGATTGCTCTATCCTCCTGAAGACCTATCACATTATTATTTCAAGACTGCTTTAGAGCTATCCATTGCTCTATCCTCCTGAAATCACTACTTCAAGACTGCTTTAGAGCTATTGATTGCTCTATCCTCCTGAGGTCAGATTTATTACTTCAAGACTGCTTTAGGGTTATCATTATTGATTGCTCTATCCTCCTGAAGACCTATCACATTATTATTTCAAGACTGCTTTAGAGCTATCCATTGCTCTATCCTCCTGAAATCACTACTTCAAGACTGCTTTAGAGCTATCCATTGCTCTATCCTCCTGAAATTACTACTTCAAGACTGCTTTAGAGCTATTGATTGCTCTATCCTCCTGAGGTCAGATTTACTACTTCAAGACTGCTTTAGGGTTATCATTATTGATTGCTCTATCCTCATGAAGACATGCTGTTACATCAGCATTACTCCAGACTCCTGACAGCTATCATTATATTACTGAAGAACTTTTCTCCAAGTGGCATCTTTAAGCCCACTCAATCATATTCAACTAGCCATCTGTATCACTTTATGCACCGGTGAGTGCAAATTTTTGGGCTTTTGTGTTCAATCCCCTTCAACCTTCCAGGTCACGACTGGCAAATATACCAATCTAACCCCTCAGGTTTCAGAAAATTGAACAGGGGCAGCTGTTGCACCCCAAAATTTGCCCTCACAATACAAGACTTTGTGTGCTAAGAAGGTTCACAAGGTTCACAAGTTTCTCAACATTTATATAACCTTTCATGAGGTTCATGAAGTCTACAAGTCACTTCTTGAAGGTTCACAAGGTTCACAAGCTTCCCAATGCTTTCAATACCTTTCATGAGGTTCATGAAGTTTACAAGTTACTTCTTGAAGGTTCACAAGGTTCACAAGATCCACAATGATTATAAAGCTTTCCTGAGGTTCATGAGGTCTACAAAGTCACTTTATGAGGTTCACAAGGTTCACAAGCTTCACAATACCTCCCATGAGGTTCACAAGACATTTTATGATGGTTCACAAGGTTCACAAAGTTCACAATTGGTCAGAAGAGTTGACAATTCCCTCAGACAATGCACCTCCTAAGCAGTGCATCCATAACTAGGGTTTTGACTTTAATCAGGCTAAATGGACTTCCAATTCCTCAAGAGAGCTTAATAAAATCTTATATGTGTATAAGAACCCCCATGTCAAGTCTCAAGACTTTTCTCAAAAGTTTGCTCAGTCAGATGATCAGATAAGTCAAAATCAGTCAATGCAGTTAAAAAGTCAAACTGAGGTCAACTGTGGTCAAACCAAAGTCAAACTTCATGATTTTTTGCCAACATCAAGTATATGAAGTAAAATTCATCATTTGATCAAGGGTTGATCATGATTCATCAAGGAGATTCCAGATCATCAATAATCAGGAGTTTCTAAATTAGGGTTTCCTCAGTAAAAGTCAACTGAACTTTGACCAGGCATAACTTTCACATACTTCATCACCAAGTCTCCATCCAAAGCTCATTTTGAAGGAAATTGAATTCTCTACAACTTTGATGTTGAAGGTTAAGCCCAAAAATGCTTCATTTGAAAGATATGATCTAAGACATTATAGGTCATTTCAAAAGTCAACAAAAAGTCAACAACTTCAAAAGGGCATAACTTGAGATTGGTAAATGATATGGACCTGAAACCAATGGGGTTGTTTAGAGGACTCTTCAAGCTTTCCAAAAAGTCCAAGAACACCCTCATACCTTTAAAATTGAGGGAGATGTGCCTTTGCAAAGTTAAGAAATTTTGTGATGGTTTATGTTGAAAAGGGAGGTTCAAAATCATTTCTTTTCAAATGGGCTGCCCAAATTGTGACCCAATCCACTTCATAATGGCTTGCACGAAATTCCCATAATATTTTCATAATTTTTATTTTATTTAATTAATTTATTATGATTTTTTATTCTTAAAATCATTTTAAATTTAAATAAAATATTAAATTTGAAGATTTGATTGGTTTGTTGATTCTAGAAAGTCATAAAGTCAATATAGAGCAAATTGATACAAGAGTTATATGAATTGGCTCAAAATAGAAAGCTTTGGTATAAAAATATTGGACTTTCATGGCATGATCTTTCTCAATCTCAAAATATCAAAACTTCTACATAATCAATCAATTTTTTTAACCTAATTGACTCACCTATATATGCTGATCATAAACCTATCATTCATCCACGAAATTGAGCAGCCAAAGTGTAAGTTTATTACTCAAAAATTCTTCCAAAAAGTGACATTCGGTTTTCAAAATTCAAGACACTACAAGGTATTTTGAGAACGTGGTTGGCTTCTTTGATCATCATGGAACATAACCAAAGCATAACATTGCCTCATAACATCACATATGGACAAATCCGATTCAAACTTTTTCTCATTTTTATGACTTTTCGTTCTTGAACATTTATGCATTATTGTTAAGTTTTGTTTGATGATTTGTGTTCTATGAAGGTTTGTGATGAATTCTGGGCAGGTTGATTGAAGAAAGCATGGCCGAAACTCATAACACCATTTTAGGGTTCATGACCTTCATATTAGGGTTTTAGGATCCAGTGAATATAAATGAATTTTAAGACCATGGCTGAATTCGAATGGACCTCTGGATCATATTTGCGTTTTCAATTTTGTAAAATTTCACTGTTTGATTGGATGTTGATTTTCGTAGGATTTGCTAGGGTTTGTATTTCGCAGGTAAACTTGTATCAAAAATCGCAGCTAAATTCAAAGGTTTCAAGGTTGAAGATGAAGACTGTGTGGCGCGAAAATTCGTATTCAAATTTCTGATTTAAAATATTATTTTATGTTTCTGTTTGTTATCACAGCTGTGTAGTTGGCCCAGTGGAAGAGTGCGTGTGTATTTGATGAAAGGTCCATGGTTCGAATCATGCTGGGGCCATTATTTTTTGTTTATTTTTCAGGATTATAGAAGACTCAATATATTATGAATCATAGTCAACAAGCTACCAGTTAGGCTCTCCCAGCCAGGTGGATACGTGCGCACGCTTGTAATTAGAAGGTCCTGGGTTCGATTCACACCCCAGGCCTTTTGTTTTCATGATTTTTTTTTTGATTTTTACAACAAAGAACAAAGCCATTCTCTCTCTCTATGATGGCACGCGCAGGATGTTGGCCCAGTGGTAGAGCTTGTTGCTGGCAATCATAGGGTGCTGGGTTCAAACCCCAGCCCCACCAGGTTTTTACTTTTCTCATTCTTTTTTCTATTTTATTTTCTAATTAGTTAATATTTTATATTAAAATAAATTCAAATCATAGTATTTTATTTTCTAAGTTGTAACATAGGTTTATATTAAGTATGCTAACTTCTAGTATTATTTTTTTCTAAAAAACTCTTAAATTCTTGTTTTCTCAATTTAAATGTTATTAGTCTAGGATAATTTCATATAGTTAGTTAAAAAAAATTTTGTATATATATAAACCCTAAGTTCTCAAACCCCAAAAAAAATAAATATATAAAACCCTAATTTTCCAATCCTAAAATATTTTTCTAAATCAAATTTAATTCTGTTTTTTATTAATTCCTAATATAATTATAATTTTTCATAAAATTTTATATTTGTAGTTTAAATTAATTTTCTTTTAATGTTTAGAAATAATTTAATTTAGGATAATAATTTGTAAATATAATGATTAATAGAATTAAATTTTAACATGATATTTAAAATTTATCTTTTTTCTTATAATATGTATATAAATGCAAATATATGTTTATAATAATTAAATTTAATAATTATAATAATTTAGATATTATATGAATTAAAAAATTATTTAATTGTGTATGATGATTTCTTCTTATATCACTATATTGTTACTAATTTTACTTATTTTATTAATCTTTTAATTAATTTTTATTGCTAACCATGTTATTATTTATATTCTATTTTTATGTTTCTAACCTTATTTATTATTTCTAATTACTAACCCATTTATAATTTAATTATGTTTACTATTATTATTGCTAATTTTATTTACTAACCCCTTTATCTTTTATTGCTTATTTATATTTGGTTTATTTTTATTTAATTATTTCGCTTATTATTTCTATTATAATTTTGTAATTGTTCCCGGTTGTAATTATTTTAATTATTATTATTATGGTTAGTAATTAGGGAGTGTAAATAACATGTATGTAATATTAAAATTAATCCTAGATCACTTTTTAATCAAAGATAATTAATTTAAACATTTCACACACGTAAGTCGATTTTAATCGCCGTCTCACTTTCTAAGGATATCCCTCTCGTTGCCTACGAATAATGGTTAAGTGGGGTGTATAAAGCAAGTCCCTCAAAAAAAAAAATCATCAAAGTCCCTTATGGTTGCCTCACGGATCGAGTCCCTTCGAATAAATGATGATAGTCCCTTATATGTGCTTAATACACCCCACCATTGCCTTAAAAATCAAATTGACCCTCACATGTCCCTTAACTTCCAAAGTAAGGACTACCTACTCCATTATAGTAGGGATAGTCTTACTAAGGAAAGGATAAAGAATAAGAAATACCTTAAACATAAGGGTAGGTTACTCCTGGGTGCTTGCTCACTTCAAATTTTTTCCACACTTAAACAATTTTCCAACAAATTTTCAAACAAGTTTTTAACACATCCTTACATGGATTATTTATTAACTATTCTGAAAATTTTCTTATTCACACACTACACTTTCAAAACAATTCAAAAGTGAGCTTAAGTACCTAAGAGCCCATGGATAACCATGGATGAAAAGGGTGCTAATACCTTCCCTTTTCATAACCTACCCCCCGGACCCAAAATATTCTCTAAGGTCTTTCCTGTTCTTTTATAACCTTTCCTTATGGATAAAATAAAAGTCGGTGGCGACTCTTGCTATCCGCAACATTGTTTAAAGTCAGTTCACCGGGTTACACACTCCAGATATTAAACTCAAATCTTCAAAATCCAGCCCAGAAGATTTTTGCAATTCCATAGCATTCATTCTATCCACCAGCATCTTAAACTTATCTTCATTAGGATCATGATAGTAATTTGCTTCAGAATCAGAATCCCCCATAGTATTATGGAGACTGCCTCCCTCTTTCTCAGACTCTTCAGACTCATAATCTTCAACCTGTTCCTTGGTCTTGACAGGACCTCTGAACCTTCTTCCCAGATTGATGAGGCCTCCTGACCTTTTAGCCTTCTTAGTCTTCTTAGCCAGCAGTGTCTTCAATTCATCCTGTCCCTTGGACAAGTTCAGGATCAACTCTTGGAATTGTGCATTCTGTGCCTGGAGATCTTTGACAGTCTGTTCAAGAGCCATTTCTGCTGAAATAAACAGCGAGAAGATAAGATACCTGTACATAAGAAACCTGTGATGCAATGATATGGTGTATAAATGCGTATGCAATGCTTTCAAGGACCGCAAGATTTAAATTTGTTTAAACAACCAAAAAGTAAACTTTTATTAGTAATAAATTTGTTTGCCCCTTGGGCTTACAATAAAAATGAAATGAATACAAAAGATGCGGTTTTAAGTCTCCCATGGACGTTTCCTCTTTGTGTTGAGGTATGAGTTGAGATTCCGTTCCTCGTGAAGTTGTTTTGTTAGCTCCAGGATTCTTTCTTGACTTGCTTTGTAATGAGTCTTAAAAGTATCTCTTTTCTCCTTCAACTGGATCCAGGACCTCTGTAGCTCTTCCATGTCAGTGGGCATGTCTGGATGAAGAATGATGTAAGCAGTATCCTCCTTAGCAACAGGCTCCATAGTAAC
The DNA here is from genome assembly GCA_963966055.1 of Lathyrus aphaca. Taxonomy (NCBI): domain Eukaryota; kingdom Viridiplantae; phylum Streptophyta; class Magnoliopsida; order Fabales; family Fabaceae; genus Lathyrus; species Lathyrus aphaca. The sequence continues at coordinate 63,702,929 of OZ014520.1, read as the reverse complement.
TGGCAGGATGGCAGGATATGGCATCATAAGAGTCTGAGCACGAGATCGCACCCATCTGAGATAAGCTTCCATAGGAATAGTGTACTTGGGCTCCAGAGTCTTACTGTCAACCTTGTTCACTTTCCCCCATGCTCGTATGAACCTTTGATGATAACCTTGCAGATCGTTGTCGTAGTCAAACACAATACCCTGAATTAACATGTCATGAGGACCATCCCTCCGAGCGTAACCAAACTGATGTAAAGCTAAGGAAGGGTTGTAGGTAATGCCCCTCTTATGCCAAGGAGTGGCACATTAGGAAACTCCCCACAACGGTCAATGATAGTAACATTTTCCATAGATCGAGAGCACCAATGAACATCTGAATGAGAGAGTGACATGATTCTTTTGGACCACCCGAACCCTTGTTCATTCTTCATCACTGATCGAGGAAGGTGAGAAATAAACCACCTAGACAATAAAGGTATGCAGCACATCAGAGTTCCTTGTGCCTTCGTAGTGCGGGTATGAAGAGAATGTAGGATGTCTCCAAGCAATGTAGGCACTGGATTATGAGTCAGAAATATGTTGATGGCGTGAACGTCTATGAACTGATCTGGATTGGGGAACAACACTAAGCCATAAATCAACAAGGCTAAGATCTCCTCAAAAGCATCATAGCTCATAGCCTTTAAGAACACTTGAGCCTTCTCTATCAACACCTTAGCAAGAATACCCTTAAATCCACTCCTCGTTTCTAGGACAGTGTCTGATTTCTTCAAATGTAGGGCTGCAGCAATGACTTCAGGTTTAGGCTCTTTTTCCAATCCTGTGAAGGGTTTCTGATCAAAGATAGGTATACCCAGAAGCTTAGAGAACTCTTCCATTGTAGGAACCAACTGATAGTCAGGGAATGTGAAGCAATGATGTTTAGGGTCAAAGAACTGAAACATGACACTCATCATGTCTTCATTGAACCCTGAAGTGACTAGATCCAATAGGTGACCATGCCTCTTGATGAACTGGGAGTTTTCAGGAAACTTGAGAGACCAATTCTTTAAGCTTAGGAGGTATTCCCACAAAGTTGATCCGGATAGTATTCCTACGAGCAGAAGCCATGACTTGCAACAAAGAACAAAGATAAATCCTTTGGTCCTTGAAATGGTTAGTGAAAAGGTTATGCTTATGATGCATGATGATGCTATAATGTTATGCTCAATCACAAACATGTGGCACACACAAACAAGTCACACAATAGCCCTAGGTTTGAAGGCTTGCATGAGGTTTAAAGGTAAGTACCCTCCCCTGAAGTTTAGTTGGTTCATCCTGTCCTATAAAGTAACCAGGTTCTAAGGGATCTCAATATCATTGATCCTTCACAAGGGTGGTTGTTCAGTAGGCAACTTACTTGCCAACCAAAACCCTCCAAGTTTAGGATCTCAATGAGCGTAGTATCGAGTATCAACCAACTTCAGTCTTCACCAAAGCCGATTATCTCACTACTTTCTAAAGGCCAAGATGGGATGACTAGGGTTCTAAAAGTCAGTTAGTGTATTGACAACATATGGCAGCCTCATATTATCCTCAATTTGCTTAAGGAACATAAGCACCAACCAAGAAGTCACACTAACTATGGCCACCAGATCAACCATATTGGTATACGTCGTACAGTTTCCTTGGTCTATTGTCATTTACCTAAGGTACACTAGATCCGGGTTAGGATCTTTCACACATAAGAGCACCCAACAAGTAATATAAAGCAAATAAGGCAAACAAGTTTAAAGTGATCTAATTCCTAAGGGTACCCCTCTTTTATTGATCCCCAGCAGAGTCGCCAGTTCTGTAACACAGTGGAAGAACTGACTTTAGTTATGTTGCGGATAGCAAGAGTCTCCACCGACTTTTATTTTATCCAAAGGAAAGGGCATAAAAGAACAGGAAAGACCTTAAAAGATTTTTGAGTCGGGGGGTAGGTTATGTAAAGGGAAGGTGTTAGCACCCTTTACATCCATGGTTATCCATGGGCTCTTAGTTACTTAGCTCACTTTAAACTGTTTTGAGAAGTGTAGTGTGTGATTAAAAATTTCCTTAAGTACTTTATAATGATCCTTGTATGGATATATATAAAGACTTTGTTTTGAAAATTTGTTTGAAAATGTGAAGTGTAATGAAGTAATTTGATGAAAAGTGAGCAAGTACTTAAGAGGAACCTACCCTAATTTGAATCTTTTCTGTTCTTAAATGTTCTTTCAATGGTAAGACTATCCCTATCATTAAGGAATAGGTAGTCATTACCTTGGATATTGTAAGGGACATGTGAAGGGTCATCTGTGTTTAGGCAACTGTAAGGTGTCTTAGCAATACGAAGGGACTTATCATCTTTTATTCGAAAGGGACAAGATCATTTACGAAGGCAACATCGAAGGGACATGATCTTATAATATTGAAATGGACTAGATGATTTGTTTATGAGAAGGGACCTTGCTTTTAGACACCTTACTTGACCTTTTGATTTAGGCAACACGAGGGATAACCTTAGGAAGTGAGATGGCGATCAAAGATCGACTTACGTGTGTGCGTGTATAAGTTCATATATTTATCTTATAATTAGTGATCTAAATTAATTTTAAAGCAAATAGGTTATCACTCCCTATATTACTAACCATAGCAAGAATATTTATAAATAAATAAACGGAAAAAAACTACGACTATTACAACGCTTTTACAGTTACATTTATAATAATAAAAATAATTAAATGATAAATATAAGCAAGAAATAAAAAGGATTAGTAATAAAACAATGATAAGAAAAATAGGTTAGCACAAAATATAAAATATATACAAGTTAATTGAATATTTTAAAATTAAATAAACATTTTTTAAGAATTTTTGAAACAAAAAATAAAATAATAAACCATATACTAATTTATTTATAAAATAAAGCATGATTAATTATTTAATTATATACATTAGAAAAAATTATCAAGTTTAATATTTAAACAAAATAATTAAGGTAATAAATTAGGGTTTTAAAAAATTAGGGTTTTTAGAAATTAGGGTTAGAATTTTTTTAGAGAAATAGAATTAGGATTTATAATTTAATTTACATTATTAATTTGACTATTTAAAGAATAAATATATAATATATACATATTTTAATTTAAATAATAAAAAAACTAGGATTAAGAGTTTAGAAAATAATTTAGAGGTTTTTTTTAGAAAATATAAAGTATTTACATATTATTTACCTATAGTTATTTAAATATATTTTATTATAAGACATTAAAATTAATTATAAAAACAACAGCATAATTAAAAAAATAGAAACCAAAACTTACCTGGGGTAGGGATTGAACCCACGCCCTAGGCTTCACCACCCTTGGACGCATAAGGCTTCCACCAGGCCAGCTGCGTGCTGGTGATAGCATTCGGCCACGCTTGATTATGTTTAAAACCTGAAAAATATGATAAAGTAAAAAAAATACAACACAAGACCTGGGAATCGAACCCAAGTCTCTCTCCACCAACACATTACAACAAAACCAACTGAGCCACCTGTGCGCGTTTGAAATTAAACCAACAATCAAACTATATATTTTAAAACACATATTTGACTTTGACTTCAGCGCCAAAACTTCATCTTCTTCATCCAATTTCCTGCGAATTCTCCTTCAAAGTTTCCTGCGAATTTTCCTGCATGTTCTTGAACCAGAAAAACCTATGTTTTTTAATCATCAAGCAAACCACAATATTAATGTAAATTAACATCCCATATCAATCACATGAAGTTTATATGTTATGGACATGTTCTTAGAATCCATTTAAACACCCTAAACACCAAGATCCCGAATTCGAATCTCAAACCCTAACAATGGCATCTAATGATTTAGGCCATGAAACTTCAATTGATTTATCCAGAAAGCTTCTATGCTTCAAAACAAACACAAATCAGCAAGCAAAATCAATTATTAACACATGAAAGTATGAAATCGAAAAAATGTAAAAACTTGAACAAGAGTGATTCGGTTAGAGCAATTCATGGTGTTAGAGATGCAGATGATGATTGCTACATGATCAGTGATGTTCAATGAATAGATTGGTGTCCTTAATTCACCTGAAAAACCACAAAAAGTTAGAATCCGAATTTCAAATTTTTGATGAACTTTGAAAATGCAAAACTTATCCTTGAGGCTCTGAATCCATGAATAGGGTTGATCTTTATGTTGTATATATACCACTTAATGAATTTAGGTCAAAAACTTTAACAAATTTGTGGACCTTTGGACTTTTTAAGATTGAAAAAGATGTGATCTTAAATTTTGAATATTCTTGATCTAGCCTTGCTATTTTGGTGTGATCTCCATTATTTTTGTATCAATCAAGTCTAAATAAATCTTAAGACTTTCTAGAAACTAAATCCTTTTCAAATATACGATTTTTATATTTTATTTCAATTTAATTTGTATTTTAATGAATAAAATTCAAATAAATATGAAATAAAAAATAAAAAATCAGAAAATGAGTGGGTTGGGTCGTTCTTGATGAGTTTGTAAAGTTTGAATGACAATTAGGTGGGCTCATTTAGCCAAAATTGACTTTAAGGCCTTATTTGCTTCATAAAATTCCCAAACATTTCCCAACTTTGCAAGGGCACAAATCCTTCAATTTTAATGCTATGAAGGTGTTCTTGGACATTTTGGAAAGATTAAAGAGTCCTCTAACCAACCTTTTTGGTCTCATGTCCATATCGTTTACCATTCTCAAGTTATGCTCTTTTTTTAAGTTGTTGACTTTTTGTTGACTTTTAAAAGGACCTATAATGTCTTAGCTCATACCTTCCAAATGAAGCATTTTTGGGCATGACTTGTGAGACACAAAGTTGTATAGAATTCAATTTCCTTCAAAATGAGCTTTGGATGGAAAATATTTGATGAAGCATGGGAAAGTTATGGCTGGTCAAAGTTCAGTTGACTTTTCCTGTGAAAACCCTAATTTAGAAACTCCTGATTCTTGATGATCTGAAATCTCCTTGATGAATCATGATCAACCCTTGATCAAATGATGAATTTTACTTCATATACTTGATGTTGGCAAAAAATCATGAAGTTTGACTTTGGTTTGACCACAGTTGACCTCAGTTTGACTTTTTAGCTACTTTGACTGATTCTAACCTATCTGATCATCTGACTGAGCAAATCTTTTGGGAAAGTCTTGAAACTTGACATGGGGATTCTTGAACACATATAGGATGTTATGAAGCTCACTTGAAGTCTTGGAAGTCCATTTAGCCTGATGAAAGTCAAAACCCTAGTTTAAGATTCATTGCTTAGGAGGATGCATTGTCTGAGGGAATTGTCAAATTTTCTGACTAATTGTGAACCATGTGAACCTCATGAGATGTCTTGTGAACATTGTGAACATTTTGAAACTCTTGAGACACAATGTATTGTCTTGTGGAGGGCAAATTTTGGGGTGCAACAAGTGAGTTTATGGAGAAGAGGATGAGTTATGATGAGTGTAGGTTGTTGTTGAAGTTGATGAAGAGTGAATGGAGTCGGTTGAGGTCAATACCGAAGTTGGAGGGTGAAGGTCCTTGAGAAGGTTGGGTCCTTTTCTCTATTTGAAATTTTTTCCTTTCTTTCGTTTATGGCCCCCCTATTGTTTCAGAAATTGGCCCCCCTTTCCAAAAAGTCCCAAGGCTGTTGGTTTGAAAAGGTTTTTAGAGAGAACCAGCGGTCCTCCAGCAGAAATTGTCCGGTTCTTTTTCCTCTCTTCTGAACGGAGGGGCCCCCCTCTAATCAATTTTCCCTTTACTATGATCCTTCTTCCTTTCCCCTTGATGCAGGTTTCTCTTATGATTCTTTGGTGTAAACCTTGTGGTGGCAGGCTGTCAATGTTGCAGAAAGTGGAATAGGCTTGCAAACTCTGCTTTGGCCTTCTTGTAAATCAGTTTGAATTTAGCCAAAATAATGCAAAGTTAATAGCAAGGGTGCAGTGATAGGATACAGAAATTTGGACTGATATAAATAAACTAACTAAATGAATTATATAGCTTAAAGAAAATTACATAAACTAACTAGACTAAATAAACCCAATTTAATTAATAAATAATCTAATGAAAAATAAAACTAATTAAAATGACTAAAAAACTAAATAATTAAAATATACAAAAAATAAATAACTGAATAAAATATTAAACTAATTATTGACTAAAGTTAAAATTAAAAATTAAACTAGATAAAAAAGAATTAGGTAAAAGATTAATTAATATTAAGATTAAATCAAATTAAAGTATCAACTAAAATAACAAGACCAAATTTGAATTTAAAATAGACATAAATGGATTCTAAATAAATCTAAACTAACTATCTAACTAAATAAAACTAGTTAAATTTAAAAATAAAAAAGATTAAATTATTTAAACAAAATAGAATTTAAATTATGAACTAATTAATCATAAAACTAAATTAATCTAGAACTTAAGTGAAAATAATTTAAAAGGAAACTAGTTCTAAATTAAATTAAATTAAAACTTGCTAATCCTAAATTAAAAATTAAAGCTAAGATTAAATTAAAAACTAAAATAAATTTGGTTCTAAAAAAGGATGAAATAAGAATTGATATGGAATAAATAAAAATGGAACATGCATGGTTTAGATTAGTGTCACATCTAACTTAAAACAATGCAAAAATGATCGATTATTGATACCGCGATGCGAATGCGTTGAAAAATGCAATGATTAATGATTAATGATACGTTTAACCTAAAAATGCAAAAATGCTTGATTTTCGATATATCGACAAAACGCGTCAGAAAATGAACAAAAATTTGAATGTTTTCTAGTCAAAATTTAGGGTATGACAGCTGCCCATATTTAATCATCCTGAACCTGAATGTATAAGTAACAAAGTTTTTTGGACATTCAAGGTGGAAGAGGATTAAATATCAAAATACCTCAAATTTTGACTGAAAATGCAAATGAAATGATATGCTATGTAATGCAAAAATGCAGGACAAAAGCTATAACGCCGCTAGGAAGAAAAGTTGACCCTACTGGGGATTAGACACGCATATAACTGGAGTACAATCCATGCGAGGATTTTATCTTGGGCGAAGCCAGATGTCGCTCCCGACAAGTGACACAGGGTCAGATGAAGGTACAGACGCGAACGGTCGGCGAAAGAGGGATGTGAGAACACACAGGAGTGAACTCACAAGGAATGAAAAGAGTCGCCAGCTAGGCATTTTTATCCCGGAGGAAAGGCAATGCTGCATAGGCCTAGAAAAAGATGGATAAGACGGTTTGCGAACCAGAGAGACTGAGAAAGGGGGTTGGTTACAACCTGGGAAGGTATTAGCACCCAGCTTGTCCGTCGTACTCGACGGGATCCACGCTTAAAAGATTTGTGTTTTAAAGGGGTAGTGTCAGTGAAATCTGTGTATAAAATAGCTGGAAAAGGATGTACGGGTGTCAGTGTAAAGTGAAGTGTATAATGATGTGTCAGTGTCAGTGTGAGACCAGGAATGAAATGCTCATGATCATGAGGCTAAAGAATGAAGCTGGAAGAGGGGGAATGAACAGAGACTTTTTGTTCGATAACTGTTAAGTTATGCCTACGTATCCTCTCGTGCAATGAGGAAGTCAGAACACCGTAGTTCGACCCAAAGAGACTGAAAGGTGAATTGACTTGTGAACTGCTTGCTTGTCTATGCTCAAGTGTATGACCTGTCTGGCTCAGGTGCGAACTGTCTTGCATTAGACGGAAGAAGCAAGTTCCCGGTTGTGAGTGAATATGATGAGAAAAGAATCCCGAAGGAGACGCTTATTGTTTGTTTTTTTTTGTATTTTCAGTCTTTTATTGCTTTTGAAAGTTTGTCGTAGATTAATGAGCTTAGGCCTAAATCAATGGATTTGGTAAACTCATCACATCATCCCTCTGATTAGGGGTAATGAGAATACCTTAAGTGTGAAGTCAGATTCTCACACTTAATCACCTTTGGTGTAGGATTAAGATCATTAACCTACTTGTGATTATTTAGATGTTTTTGGTGTTTTTGTTTAGTGTTGAGTAATGAGGTTAAGCCATAATCAAGGATTAAACAGACCCATTACACCATCCTAATAGAAGGATAATAGATGAGGGTGTTTAAGCTGAGGAAAACTCCTCAACTTAATCCATGATTAGGGATTAAACCCATGACAAAACAAGCCTTTATTAAGTGGATTTTATTTAATGATATGATGATGAAGTGAATTTTATGATTTGTAAGACGACTTGAGGGGGACTTGTCCATTAACTCTAGGGTTAGTCCTTCTTAACCAGTTAAGGAAGAATTAGAACCCTAATGCAAGGCCCAAGTTACAAGTGTGATGTCTTGATACTTATTAAGTGAATTGATTAAGGAGATTTAAACACCTTAAGGGTTTAATACTTAGGATTAAAGTTATACACTCCATCCTAAGAGAAGGATGCAGGCATAACCCTAAGCACAAAGTCTTAAAGCCTTTAGGGTTTAGTCCCTGATTATGAGGTGAGAAGAGAAGACTCAAAGAGAGACACAAAGGTAAAACTATGGGGGGAACTAATCAAAACCCTAATTCATTATCATGCTTGGTTGGTCCTAAGGTTTGTGAGGTTTTCAAGAACAATCTTCAGAAGGACCACCAGGAAGCAGATGAACAGGATCAAGAGAAGCAAAGTGACTTGCTTCATTCAAGAAGTCAAGTCACTTGAAGAAAGAAAGTAAGAAGAAGAAGAATGAGCAAGCTCAAACTCAAGCACATATAAGAATGCAGCAATGTATGCAAGAGAGGTGAAAAGAAAAGTTATGAGAAGTGAAGGCAAATTCACTTCCCAAGTTACTTACCACCTGAAATGTTAGAAAGAAATGCAATGCAGTGCTAAATGGGATGAAATGATATGATGAAAAACAAAACCAGAAGCATGTTGATGATGATAATGATGTTATGGTATGCTGCAAACATGAGGCAAGACATGGAGATGTTCATACAAGATTATGAATGCAAATGATGCAAGCTAAGGAGCATGGACAAGCATGAAATGCTATGAGGTATACAAGGCAAATGACATGGCAATCATGAGATGCAATGATCAAAGATGCTTCATACATGTCTTGAGATGTCAAATGAATCAAGAGAACGCATAAAATGCAATGACAAGCCATGTTATGCAAGAGAATGCAAGAGGGATGCAAGAGAAGGCCCAAATTAGGGTTCATGGATCAAACATCAAACAAAAACCCAAAACAGAAGCAAACCCTAAGATAAAAAATGGAAAATGGCACCCAAAGAAACCCTAGACCTATAACAAACCACTGCCCAAAGGGGAGCTCTCAACTCTCAACCCAAACTCAAGATATGAATTTTGCAAGTTATTAGGGTTTTTTAGGGTTCTTATCAAAAGAAATGCCAATCAATTAGGAAATGCAAGATCAAATCATGGCCTTTTTATCCTTGAAAATACATGCAAAATGGAAAACAATGCAAGAAGAATCAATGTCTCAACCTTCACCAATAGGCAGAAATGAATTTTTAAACTTGTGATCAAAATAATGCATAAAAAATGATTTAATTCCATGAAAAATTCTTAAAATGCATCAAGATCAAAAAAGAAATTTGGTTTGAAGGTTGGACAATGTTTCTAAATGTCTTAGAACATTTCATGAATTTTTTTGTAATTTTTAAATACCTAAAAGTATTTTTAATTAATTAATTCTCATTAATCAATTAAAAATAATCTTTTAAATATTTAAAAATACTTTTTTAAATGGTAGAAATAAAATAAAAAATGTTTTTGGGTCTTAAAAATTATTAAAACTTTAAAGGAAAAGTTTCATAATTTTTAAGACATTTTTGCTATTTTAAATTAAATATGCAAAACAAATGAGAAAGAAATGAATTAAAATTAAAATAAATGGGAAGTAATCAGATTGGATGGCTGGGATTGAAGCTGGGTTCAAAGGCATTGACTGCGCGCCAGAATGAAAGGCCTAGATTCACTCTGAGCAAATTAACTTAATCACGAATTAATTAAACTAAAGAGAGAGATTAGGGCTAATTGGGAAGATCCTAGCCATTCACACGCGCGGGAGGTCAAAGAAGTCAACTGATCAAACGCTCCAAATTCAAACTGACATAAATGACTGGGATTATGCCCTAAACACATTCAGGTGGCCGGAGAAGACTTCCGGTCGTCTTCTCCGGCCAGAAGCTCACCTGAAAATCTCAAAACCTCTCAATACGTACCAAAAATGAAAACCAAGAACATGTAAATGATCCTTATCCTCTCACGAATCAAACCCCTAACCTAAAACAAATTTAAAGTTCCTAAATCAACTGAATCGAAAGAAAGAAAAACTAGGGTTCGTGAGCTTCAAACACAAATTAAATGCTCAAAACAAAACCATTTCAAAAACTAAAGGTACCAGAATGATCAGTGCATCATGAAGAACAAGTTTGTAACATAAAAAACCATTTCTGGAAAAATTAATTTCGAGCTACCTGAGATTTGGAGCTTTTCAGTTTAGGAGCTTTCTGGCCACTTCCTTTGATGCAAGCTGCTCTACTTGCTCCTCCAAATGTGTTTGAATGCTCAGAATGAGTTTGTGTTGGCTGGAGAAGGAGATTCGACAGCTTCTGCTCAAGCTTGCTCAACAATGGCAATGGAGTTTCAGTCACTCTCAGGTCAAGGTGATGGGTTGTTTGAGGTCTATGCAGTGTGTAGAGAAGATTTGTGGTATTGGTTTGTGTGTTTGTGAGCTAGGATGGAAGATTCGAAAGTTTTTGCAAACTGAAGTAAGAAATGGCAGTGGGATTTCTTGGCTGTTTTAGGCTTGTGCTTTGGGTTCTGGGTGGCCTATGGAGTGTGGTGAGATGATTGATGATGGAAGTTTTAGTGTTTGATGGCTGTGTTAAAGGATTCGAAGCAAGCTGCAGTTAGGAGTGTTTGTGTGAAGGTGATGAATGTGTGTGTTTCAGCCTTGCCTCTTGAGTGTTTTTGCTTGCAAATTGATAACATATTTTAATCCAAGTGGCCAGAGGATGTGACTTGTGCAGCTGTGATGGGTAAGTTTGCTTTTGCATAAAAGGTCAACTTTGTGTAAGATAGGGCATGGGCAAGGTCTAGGCAAGTACAAGGCATGGTTGGCGCAGCAAAGGTGAGGGGGAGGCCTAGCAAAGCTCAGCAGCCAATGCACCAAGTTGTAGGAAGTGATCATGAGTGTTTTGCAAGTTGGCTAGCTTTTGGTTCACATGTGATAAAGCCTTGTTACACAAACCAAACCATGAGCAAATTCAATTCAATTCTGATTTTTAGGACTTAGAGAATGTTTGTGTAATGGTTTGAAATGAATTAGAGGTCACATGATGCCTTGGTCCAAGATTTTGCAAAGTTTCCAAATGAGGCATGCCTTGAAAATGAATGATTTTAGCCAACTTTGCATGGCCATAACTTTTAATCCAAGAAGAGTTTGATCATGTTCTTGTACTTTTTGAAAAGGGAAAGATGAGATCTACAACTTTCATGACCAAAGTTTTTCCATTTGAAGCATTTTTGGATCATGAATCAAGGCTTGAAAAATGACCTAAAATGATGCATTCTTGAAAAGTCAACTATGCCCAAAAAGTCAACCTTTGCAAAAACCCTAAATTCTTGATCTTCATGAACTTCAACCTTCTTCCATGATCAAATAAAGATCATATACACTCAAAATGATGAAGATCACCCATTGGTTGGGTCATTGGGGACCTCAGATGCCCTGATTTTGCACTGACTTGTCTAGAAAGTCAACTCTTGATCAGATGACTTCACCATGGAATTTCTTCATGAAAATTGATATGCATACTACCTATACCATATAGAGATCAATGGAAACAAGAATGACCAAAAAATTTGGAGTTATGGCCTTTGAAACCAAAACCCTAATTTTCAGTCAACTGTGCAGTTCATCCTGGCTCTGCACCCACTCAAACCCTAGTTCTTGTGATTCCTCTGCAATTTTGACTTTGTGAGGATGTAACATGATACAAGAACACACATGGACCTCTTTGAGTTGATTGGTTGCCTTTGGAATGCCTCAAGAAGCTCTGAGGTTGCTCAGATCACAAACCCTAAGTGCAGATGCCTTAGAAACTATCCAGTGAATCAAAAGTGAGATGTGAGATGATATGATTGTGCTTATGCATATGAGATGACCATAAGCCATGGTGTGAATGGGTGAGGGCAAATTTGGGGTGTTTACAGCTGCCCCTATTCAAACATGAGTTAGCTGTGCAGGATGTAAGCGACGGCTTAACAGGCCAAACAAGATAACTTGTGGTTGAATACCAAAGACAGTCCACAATTTGCACTCACAGGATGAAGAAGAAAAGGGATATAGATTGTAAAGGAAAATAAAGTATATTGTAAAGTACAGGCGACGGAGAACGACCGTCGAGCAGAGGACGACTGCTGGGTAAAGAGCAATGACGGGGACGGCCGACATGCTGGGGAAGATGCAGAAAATAAAGCAATGACGGGGACGGCCGGCATGCTGGGGATAAAAAGGTAAAGCTGAGACGGGGACGGCCGACTAACTGGGGAAAAACAAGTAAAGCTAAGACGGGGACGGCCGAATAGCTGGGGAAAATAAAATCATGATGGGGACGGCCATCACGATAAAACTGTAAAATTTCTGAGGATTAATGAAACATGACGGGGACGGCCATCAAGTTCATAAAGGTAAAGTAACCAACGATGGGGACGGCCATCGAGCTAAAAGGAAAAGGGACCACGACGGGGACGGCCATCGGGTTAAAGAATAAATGAAATAAACAGATGATGGGGTACGACCATCAAAGGTGAAGGACGATCACCTAGCAGGGGACGGCTGCTCTGTTGGGGAATAAAAGAAAAATGATGGGGACGGCCATCAAAGGTGGAGGACGACCACCTGGCAGGGTACGGCTGCCAAAAATATCAACGATGGGGACGGCCATCGGATAAAAGGTCAACGATGGGGACGGCCATCGGACGAGCAAGACGGAGGACGACCATCAAGAAGTGGAGGACGACCACTCAGCAGGGTACGGCTGCTCTCAAGGTTTATCATGACATAGGACGAATGTCAGATAACCCAAAATCAACAATGGGGACGGCCATTGGATAAAGTGATGAAGGACGATCATCAAAAGGTGGAGGACGACCACCTAGCAGGGGACGGCTGCTAAAAATCAACGATGGGGACGGCCATCGGATGAGCATGATGGAGGACGACCATCAAGAAGTGGAGGACGACCACTCAGCAGGGTACGGCTGCTCTCAAAGGTATCATAACACAGGACGAGTGTTAGATAAAAAGAAAATTTGTTGGCAATCTACTGGGGAGATAGTAAACACGGACGAGCGTTTACATCCAAGAAGCAAAAGGTATAAGTGTTTGGTATTGTGTATAGATTAAAGATGCGGACGAGCATCCTTAGGACTATGATACGGACGAGTATCATGTAGAAACAAACTGACACATGTTCAGAGATGATGATACGGACGAGTATCAACTGGTTAACAAAGAACACAGACGAGTGTTGCATCTGAAAGGATCCTTCTGGGGGAATAGTAGACACGGACGAGTATCTATATTCAAGAAGACAAAGGTTTTTGACACAGTGTATGGATTAAAGATGCGGACGAGCATCCTTAAGACTATGATACGGACGAGTACCATGTGGAAACAAACACTAGGCGCAATGTTCTGAGATGATGGTACGAACGAGTACCAACTGGTTAACAAAGAACAAGGACTACTGTCGGATCTGTGGGGATATGAGTGATGATGTATACAAAATACGAACGAGTATCTGTATAAGTGTACCATGAGTAGGGAGCATTGTATTGTATAGATGAGTGTTTTAACTGCTGGGGAGAGTGACACGGACGAGTGTCAAGAGAGAAAAGTATAATATTAACAAGTGTGTGGGTTGATGAAAGTGTACGCGACTGCGCTGGGGATATGACACGGACGGGTGCCAAGAAAGTGTATATAAGTATATGTGAGTGCAAAGAGGATGTCTTTGGCTTTCTGCTGGGACATGACATGGACGGGTGTCAGGAAGTATCTGTAATACAGGTGATCTTGTTTGTAAAAAGTGTTCAGGCGACTTTACTGGGGAAAGATGGCACGGACGGGTGCCAAAAGGTGTATATACTGGTGTTTGTGAACATGAGGCAACTGCTTTTGCTGGGACTCTGATGGGGATTCTGGGGGAAAGTAATCTGTATTCTGATGAATGGTTACTAGTTACAAGCGTTCAATTCACAACATGACTTATGATTATGCTATGCATTTGATTTTTGCCGTAATGCTCCGTATTAGACGGAATGCTACGCTCTGAGGGATAGTATGATGCGAATGCTATGATTATGCAAAGAGGCACCGATCCGGGATTCAGATCCCGTTGCTGTGAAGATCTCGGGTTGATCTGCTTGAAGTGAACATCCCAGCTGGGGATGAGATCATTGGTAGATCTAATGATATATCTGCTTGGGGATATATGCCACCGATTGACATATCCCTATAAATGAGAAACCCAGCTGGGGTTTGTAGAAGCTTTCCTCACTCTGTTGTGATCTCTCCGTGCGTTGCTCTTCTGAATAGAAGCTGGGGATTCTGTGGGGAGATGATTCCTTGATTTCTGCATTCTGCTGAGGAAGAATGGTTGGCACTACAGCTGGGGAATGCTGTTGATAACTCAGCTGGGGAGAGTAATGAGAGGCAACTCGGCTGGCGAGAAAACATCCTGAGTATTAAACCTGTTAGTTGATTTGGCAATTTTGCTGGGGGAAGCAATGGGGAGCAACTCAGCTAGGGATAGAGCATTTCGGATGCTGAGATTGAGTGTATGTTGATTTGGCCGCTCCGCTGGGGAAATGGGCATCTTCTAGTGCCATGTGGAAGATAGACCGAGTTGATAATGATTCGCCCACTTGCTGAGACATAACCTGCATGCCCCAGGTTGCGTTCTGGATACCTGCAATCCTGCAAAGATAATGGAACGTACAAAAGGTCCCGAGGTATCCCTCACTGGATTCCGTCATAGGAGTCAAGTACTTTCGAGAATAATCACATTCCCTGTAAGCATGTGTTTTTGTTTTTTAGAGAAAGGCATCTGTACTTATGCAATTGTATTTTTAGAGATATCAGACGACTCTTTGCAAAACATAAATGTAAAACGAAACATGACTGAAAATCTGATTTTATTAATTCATGTGCCCTGAATTGGCAAGATACAGTCAAAGAAACATATCTCCTGAAATGAGGAGATTGTTACAAATTGAGAAATAAAGTGCTGGCGGTGTCGACGACGCTTTCAAGGAGCTTCCTCTTCTGCTATGACTCGTATGACAATGACGTTCTTCTCGTCTTGCTTTCTGGAGAGAGTTGATTCTGATTGAAGCTTGATCCCTTGAAGCTTACCAAGTTGTAGGTGATACAAACGAATTCAGAATGCAGTTGTTCGCTTATTCCCTTATTTTGCATGGATCGCCCTTTCGGGTTTTCAATCCATCGGGATACCCATTTTTGCCTGAGCTGTCCAGTGCGGCTTTTCAACTCAGCGGGTGTACATTTTTTGTTTATTTTCCCTTACTTTTGCCCGAGTCTTTTATTCTGTTTTTGACTCGCCGGGATGCCCTATTTTTGCCTGGACTTACATTCTGTTTTTATGTCCAGCGGGTCATTTTATGCGAAGTATTTTTTAACTGCATCTGAATTCACAGGGGATGGGAAATCTTCACCATCCATGGTGCTGAGCATCAGTGCTCCACCAGAGAAAACTTTCTTTACAATGAATGGTCCTTCATAATTTGGAGTCCATTTGCCCCTGTGGTCTGTATGAGGAGGGAGGATTCTTTTCAACACAAGATCCCCTACTTGGTACTCTCGGTGCCTGACTTTCTGATCGAAGGCTTTCTTCATTCTTTTCTGATATAACTGCCCATGGCAGATTGCAGCCAATCTCTTCCCTTCGATCAGACTCAGTTGTTCGTATCGGGACCGAACCCATTCTGCTTCACTCAGTTTAACATCCATTAATACCCGTAATGAGGGTAGTTCAACTTCAACAGGTAGGACTGCTTCCATACCATATACAAGCTGATACGGTGTTGCCCCAGTGGATGTTCTGATTGATGTGCGGTACCCATGCAAGGCAAATGGTAGCATCTCGTGCCAGTCTTTGTATGTGATTACCATCTTCTGCACAATCTTCTTGATATTCTTATTCGCTGCCTCAACAGCGCCGTTCATCTTTGGCCTGTAAGGAGAAGAGTTGTGATGTTGGATCTTGAAGTCCCGGCACAGCTCTGCCATCATTTTGTTGTTTAGGTTAGAACCATTATCAGTAATGATTCGCTCGGGCACTCCATACCGACAGATGATATCTCTCTTCAGAAATCTGGCTACCACTTGCCTTGTAACATTAGCATATGAGGCTGCTTCAACCCACTTGGTGAAATAGTCGATAGCGACCAGGATGAATCTGTGGCCGTTTGAAGCAGTTGGCTCAATCTTGCCAATCATATCAATGCCCCACATGGCAAAGGGCCAGGGCGAAGACATTATGTTCAAAGGATTAGGAGGCACATGCACCTTATCTGCATAGATCTGGCATTTATGGCATTTTCTGGCGTAAGCACAACAGTCTGCATCCATTGTGATCCAGTAATAGCCTGATCTTAACAACTTCTTAGCCATGGCATGCCCTCCAGCATGGGTACCGAAGGATCCTTCGTGCACTTCATGCATCAGCAAATCTGCTTCCGTCTTGTCAACACATCTGAGGAGTACCATATCAAAGTTCCTCTTGTATAAAGACCCATCAGTGTTCAGAAAGAAACTACCAGCAAGCCTTCTCAAAGTCTTCTTATCACCGGAAGATGCCCCAGGTGGGTATGTCTGATCCTCCAAGAAGCACTTAATGTCATGGAACCAAGGCTTATCATCTTTTACAACATCCGCTGCGAATACATATGCTGGTCTGTCAAGTCTAGACACTGAAATCTGAGGTACAAAGTTAGCAGCTTGAACTTTGATCATGGACGAAATGGTAGCGAGAGCATCTGCAAACTGATTCTCGTCCCGAGGGATATACTCAAGCTTGACTGTTGTGAAGAAAGTCAGTAACCTTCTCGTATAATCCCTGTAAGGTATCAGATGATCTTGCTGGGTATACCATTTTCCATTGGTTTGATTGACTACCAAAGCTGAATCTCCGAATACGGTCAATGTCTTGATCCTGAGGTCAATGGCTTCCTCAAGACCCATAATGCAAGCTTCGTATTCAGCTTCGTTGTTAGTGCAGTTGAAAGTGAGTTTTGCCGAGAAAGGCATGTGAACTCCTTTTGGTGTTATGAGTACTGCACCAACACCACGGCCATTCATGTTAACAGCCCCATCAAACATCATAGTCCATTCTTCCTCCGGGTCGGGCCCTTCAGTGTGAATAGGCTCTTCGTGATCTTTTGCTTTAATGAACATGATGTCTTCATCAGGGAAGTCAAACCTCATAGGCTGGTAGTCGTCAATGGGTTTCTCAGCCAGATATTCAGATAGTACACTGCCCTTGATGGCTTTCTGAGAGGTGTACTGTATGTCGTATTCTGTGAGAATCATCTGCCATCTTGCAACCCGTCCGGTAAGAGCTGGCTTCTCGAAAATGTACTTGACTGGGTCCATTTTTGAGATTAACAAGGTAGTGTGGGTCAACATATACTGCCTTAGTCGGCGAGCAGCCCACGCTAAAGCACAGCAAGTTTTCTCGAGCAGTGAATAACGCTGTTCACAGTCGGTAAACTTTTTGCTTAGGTAGTATATTGCATACTCTTTTCGACCAGACTCGTCATGTTGGCCCAGCACACACCCCATTGACTCTTCTAATACTGTCAAGTACATTATCAGAGGTCTTCCTTCAACTGGAGGCATAAGGATTGGAGGTTCTTGTAAGTATTCTTTGATCTTGTCAAAAGCCTTCTGGCAATCTTCGTTCCACCTGACCGTTTGTTCTTTTCTTAGCAGCTTGAACAAGGGTTCACAGGTTGCCGTGAGGTGAGATATGAACCTTGAGATGTAGTTCAGTCGACCTAAGAACCCTCGAACTTCTTTCTCAGTTTTCGGTGCAGGCATTTCTTGAATAGCCTTGACTTTATCAGGGTCAACCTCAATCCCTTTCTCGCTTACAATAAAGCCCAGCAGCTTACCGGATCGCACCCCGAATGTGCATTTGTTGGAGTTCAGCTTTAATTGATATTTCCTCAGACGCTTGAACAACTTCAGCAGATTCACCAGGGGATCTTCCTCTGTAAGGGACTTGGCGATCATATCATCCACATAACATTCTATTTCCTTATGGATCATATCGTGGAATAATGTCACCATAGCCCGTTGATATGTTGCACCAGCATTCTTCAGTCCGAATGGCATCACTTTGTAACAGAACGTGCCCCAAGGTGTAATGAATGTTGTCTTCTCCATGTCTTCAGGTGACATCTTGATCTGATTATATCCTGAAAATCCATCCATGAAGGAGAATACCGAGAACTGAGCCGTGTTATCCACCAATACATCAATGTGAGGTAATGGGAAGTCATCTTTCGGGCTGGCTCTGTTCAGATCCCGGTAATCAACACACATTCTTACTTTGCCGTCCTTCTTAGGCACAGGTACTATGTTAGCAACCCACGGCGGATAGCTAGTCACAGCAAGGAACCCGGCGTCCCATTGCTTTTGTACCTCTTCCTTGATTTTCATAGCCATGTCTGGGCGAGTTCGGCGCAGCTTCTGTTTGACTGGAGGGCATTCTTCCCTCAGAGGCAGCTTGTGCATAACTATATCGGTATCCAACCCTGGCATATCTTGATACGACCAAGCAAACACGTCAACATACTCTTGAAGCAGATCTATCAGCTGTCTCTTCACTGAGTCTTGCAGGCAGGCCCCGATTTTAACTTCTTTCACTTCTTCGTCAGTACCAAGATTAATCACTTCAATCTCCTCCTGGTGAGGAGTAATAACCTTTTCTTCCTGTCTTAACAACCTGGCTAGTTCTTCAGGAAGCTCATATTCTTCATCGACCTCTTCATCAGCTTGATTGATCGGATTGTCAAAGTCATACGATGTCATAGCCGTGCTGTTGTCGGTGCTGTCAGGAAGGCACTCTCTGCAAGGGTTAAGTTGTTCATTTTAGTGATTGATTTTAATCTTGCTTTAGAAAAAAGTGAAATGAAGTTATCATTTTGAAAACACCGCCATTTATTTTTGTACAAAAAGAAAAAAGTGGAAAAACAGTGAGCAGAAAAGAAAAAGACTCGTTTGCAAAAGATTGTCTGATATTTCATTAATTTAATCTTGTTTGCACAAAAGTACAGATGGCCCTGGTTACAAAATGAGTCTTGTCATCTTGGGCAAGATGCAAGACTTGGATGCATGCTATATAAAAATACAGGAAATAATAATTACTCTGCTCGAGTAACACTTATAATTTCCTGGGAAGACCAGTTCGAGACACTGCTCCCCGGGATCTTCGGATGAATCCAATTCTCCAGATTGCGCTCCTCTTCCAGCTCGTCTTCCAGACAGTTGATAGCATCGGGGGTAAGCATCCCCCCACTGACAAAACCAGGCTCTGCAGCAGCTTTTGCTTGATGTTGAGTTGGTCTGTAACCCAACCCAAACTTGTCCTTCTTCTCTTCCACAGCTAAGACCTTGCCCCAGCCTTGGGCAGTTCCTTCTTCAACAACCTTCCGGGCTTGTTGGTAAGATGACATGGAGATACCAGATACAGCAGATGCTTCATTGACGTTCAAGGCCTCAAAACCTTGGCTCATTGTTTCATGGATCTCTCCATCCATCTCAATGTATTTATAAGTAGCCAGATGGCTAACAAAAATGTCCTCCTCCCCACAGATTGTGACAACTTGACCTTCCCACTCAAATTTTAACTTTTGGTGAAGGGTAGACGTTATTGCGCCGGCGGCGTGAATCCAGGGTCTACCCAACAAACAGCTGTAGGCGGGCTGAATGTCCATCACATAAAAGATAGTTTTAAAGGTCTGCGGGCCAATTGTCACGGGCAACTCAATCTCTCCCAGAACCGATATCTTCGAGCCATCAAAAGCTCTAACCACCAGGTTGCTGGGTCTCAATGCCAGTCCATCATATTCAAGCTTCACCAGAGCCTTCTTTGGTAAGACATTCAGGGATGATCCTGTGTCCACCAGCACATGTGAAAGGACAGCTCCTTTGCATTCCATGGTTATGTGCAAGGCTTTGTTGTGATTGCGGCCATCCACTGTCAAGTCAGAATTGGTAAACCCTAGCCCATTGCTAGCAGTAACATTTCCAACAACGGTTTCCAATTGGTTGACAGTAATCTCCTCGGGTACGTAAGCTGCGTGCAGTACTTTCAGTAGTGCATTCCGATGGGCTTCGGAGCACATAAGCAGAGAGAGGATGGAGATTTTGGATGGCGTCTGGTGAAGTTGATCCACAATTTTGTAGTCACTCTTTTTTATGATTCGCATAAACTCATCCACTTCCTGATCGAACGGAGTCTTCAGGGCTTCTTTGGCAGCTGGATCTTCCTGCACCGGGCCTTTACCCTTTGCCTTGGCAGCAGCTTCTGCTTCGGCAGTGGGTCTTTGAATTGGTGAGGCGAAGAGACGTCCGCTTCGAGTGAAGCCTCCGCCTCCCCCCACATTATCTACTTGTGGTGCAAGTGCCATTGTTTCAAGAGTGATTCTTTTTCCTTCGCAGTATACGTCAGAGCCATAGTGCCAAGGGATGGCCCTATTGCTTTCATATGGTACAGGTCCAGGCACCGTGACAGTGACTGGACTGATTGCTGCTGCTGAAGGGACTGTTATTTTTTGTGGATCATAGAAGATTGTAACTGGTGCTCTGGTGGGAGCAGCACCTTCTGAATGGTAGGCAGAATTACTTTCAGGATCGTAGAATATGGTAACAGTGGAGACATCTTCATGATTGATTGCTGGTGTCGTAGGAGGTTCTGTTGGAAGGACTGTTGTTGTTGTTGATGGAGAGTCGAAATGGAATGAAGCTGAAGTTGTAGCAGGAGGAACTGTTGAAAACTGATCATTTGGAAGGACAGGTGAAATACTTGTTGATGTTGCTAATGAATTGTCGGGTACAATAGTTGCTGTATTTGTAGGAGGGTCTGAAACCGTTGTTGATGAAGTTGCCGGATTTGTCGGAAATGATGTAGTGATCTGTAGCAAGCCACTCTGAATAAGGCTGTCAATGCCATTCCTCAAGTCCTCACACCCATTCCATGAGATATTGCAGTAGGGGCACCCTAGTTCACACCCCGGAAATATCTGGTTTTCACGGAGTTGAGCTTTGATTTCTACCAATGGTGTCCTGATCTGATCCACACTTGTTATTAAATAAGACGGTTGGTCTTCTTCAATAGCGTTAATTCGAGGACCACCATGGTTTGGCATTGGGTTTTTGTTGACATTGGGCGGAGGTGCAAAATTCAGAGCCTTGGAGTCTACCAAGTCTTGTACCTTCATATGCAGAGCCCTGCATTTTTCTGTACTGTGACCAGGTGCGTTTGAATGGAAAGCACACCTAGCATTGGAGTCATAGTTTCTTGGTAGACTGTTGGGATCCGGCGGTGCCAACGTTCTTAGCTCAACTAGGTTGAGTTTCAGAAGTTGTGGCAGCAAGGCAGCATACGGCATTGGGATCGGGTTGATCACTCTGTTAGCTTGGGAGGGCCTCTGTTGAAATGGCCTCTGTTGATTGTTGTTGCTATTGTTGTTGTTGTAGTTGTTTCTTGGAGGATATTGATTCTGATGATACTGAGGTTGTTGTTGGAAATTTTGTTGAGGAGGTTGATAGTCCGGCTGAGGATGAGCTGGAGCAGGGATTGTGACTGCTGCTATTGTTCTGGGAACATAATGGGGCCTACCCCTGTTGGTGTGAATGGCATTGGTCTCGCCAGTTCTTCTCGGGCCTGCAAAAGGCTTCCTTGCACCACTGGACGAACTAGCACCATTATCAGAGATCTTACCCATTTTCAACAGGCTTTCAATTCTCTCCCCAGCTATGACAACATCTGCGAAGCTAGTAGATGAGAAAGCAGCTAGCCTATCAATATAGGTTCCCTGAAGAGTGTTCATAAACATGTCTGCCATTTCTCTCTCAGACATTGGTGGTTGAACAGCAGCAGCCAGTTGCCTCCACCTTTGGGCATACTCTCGGAAACTCTCCCTCGAAGACTGTGACATTCCCATTAGGAGAGTCCTGTTGGGTGCCATGTCTAAATTGTATTGATACTGTCGGATGAAGGCCTCTGCCAGGTCCTTCCAGCATCTCACAGTTGCCCTTGTCAAATGGGAATACCATTCCCTTGATGCTCCAGTCAAGCTATCTTCGAAGTAGAACATCCAAAGTTTCTCATCCATTGTATAGGCCTTCAGCCTTCCCAGAAATGATTGCAAATGAGTCCGGGGGCATGAAGTCCCATTATACTTTTCGAAACAAGGAGGTTTGAACTTATGGGGGATCCTGACCCCGTCTACCAGCCCCATGTCCATGACGTCGAAACCCAAAGAATTTTGAGACTCCAGTGATCTCAACTTCTCAGCTATTTCTTCCAATCGTCTATCATAAGTTTCCTCTCCGGCACCCATTACTGTATACTGGTCCTCCTGAGGATCTTCTTGAAGTACTCTGGCTGCTGTGGCTGTTCCTTGAACATTGGCAGGGATGTTAACCTCAGGATGTAGATGTGGACCAAACACAGGGGGGGTAACATGTGGTTGCACCCTTTCATTATTACTGGTGCCTGCAGTTCCCACATGAGGTTCATCTTGATTCCTCCCTTCCACCAAAGCCCTGAGCCTCTCCTGGCTTTGTGCTAAGTTGTTCATCACTTCCATGAACTGCGTTATCTGGGTTCTCATCTCCAACCTTTCGTTGGCCATCTGGTTTCTGACCTCCGTAAGGTCCTGTTGCATCTGATCCATCTGGATTCCCGGAAGGTTGTTTCTAGTTGGGTACCTGTGTGGCCTGTTGAGAGGAAATACCCGGCGGCGAGCAATAATTCCTGAGTATCACAACAGAGGTTAGTAACAACAAAACAAAACCCTACAAAACAAAGAAAAGGTTAGCATGCAATGCAGTTATGCTTATTTGCTCTCAAGGTATCCGGTTTGGTCTTCAGTTTTGACCCTTCCAGACCCTTGAAGATGATGCTGTTGCAGTTGCTTTTGATGTGAGCCCAAATAGAAACCAACACAAATATATTACAAAGGGTGAAATAATACAACTTGTTCATTTTTACAACACAAACCCTCAAAGGGGCCAAAATACATCACAAAAAGCAAAAGTACATGGAAAAGGAACAACAACAAGCAAATGATCAAACTCCAAGGCCAAACTCATCCTCACGAACTTCCTTGAGAAGTGCTTCGGTCACAGGATCAGCCGGATGCTCCGTGAGACTTCTGATGAGAAGGTTTCTTGTTGCAACAGCTGCAGTCAATTTCTTGTTCTGACTTTGATCTTTAGACCTCTTCAATCCTGCTTTGATTTTCAGCTCTGATATTTCTTCCTGGGCTGCTGCCAGGGCTTTTTCCATCTGCTCCATCTTATCTTGAACTCTCTTGTCTTCTAGAGTACGGGTCTCAGTGATCCGGACCCACCTGGCCTGACTCTCTTTCAAATACAAGTCTGTTCTTGCTCTCTGAAACTGGGCTTCTTTGCAAGCATTCTTCAGAATCTGCTCACCAGCTTTAGACTTGTTGATATACTCCCCAGACTTCTCAATCTTAGTCAAGTGTTCCACCCTCAATTTCTCCAATCTTTCAATCTCCCTCACACCTTCACTCCTCTCTCTGAGGGTCTTCTGCAAGGCTTGAGTTAACTTCTCATTTCTTTCCTTCAGACTCTCAAACTCCTCCAAGCTGATAGTGGCAGGGGGTGGTGCTGAAGATGACTCAGGCATGTCTTCTATGGTGAAGGGCATTCCAGAGAATTGGGCCCTAGCATAGGACCACTCATAATATTAGACTGATGCCACATTATTGCACTTACCCAGAATGGTAATTCCCTTAGTTTGAACATGATCCCAGGCCCAAGCAGCCTGCCTAACAGTTGCCAGACTAATCTTGTTCTCACAGTAGAGGGTCTCAACCAAATCTTGTGCCCTAGGAGTGTGGACCAGTGCATAGCCTAATTGTCTCCTGAACAGCAGAGGGTTGTAGTTGATACTTCCCTTAACTCCTATCAGAGGCACATTGGGAAAGTGCCCACAGCTGGTGATCATATCTCTGCCCTTGGTGCTCTGAGTACACCATCTGATATCTGCTGAAGTGAGAGTAGTGAGCCTCTTAGCCCAGTTGCTTTGCTGATGAGGATTTAGAAATGCATCTGTCCTGGGTAGATGCCTGAGGAGCCAAGCATGAAATAATGGAGCACAAATCCTCACTAATCTTCCCCTCTGCTTCTCATTTCTCTGATGGACTGAGTAATAGAGATCACCCAGTAAAGTTGGCACTGGGTTCTTCAGGATGAACAGATGGATTGCATTCTTGCTAATGAATCGAGGCTCATCTGCAAACAACACAATTCCATATACACTTAAGGCCAACAGAGCACAAACAGCTTTCCACTCCCCCAAGGAGGCCTTCAAACTAGCTTGAGAAATCAGGAAGTCCAGATGAAATCCAAGGATCCCAGCTTTAGAGGTCAAGTGTTGTTCAATCAACAGAGGTTCCAGGTGCAAAGCTTTTGCTATCTCTCCATTGCTGGGAAAGACCATTTCAGGGTTGAAAGGGATTTCTCTCTTGATAGGCAAACCAACCAAATATGAGTATTCTTCCAAAAGAGGACCCAACTGAAAGTCTTGAAAGGTGAAACATCTCAATGGAGGATCATAAAACTGAATGCAGGTGTGGATGAGGCTCCTCTGAGAAGGGTCCAGATCCATAACCATGTCCAGTATATCTCCATAACTCTCCCTGAACAAAGGAATGTGATCTGGAGTGATCAGGGTTTGGATCCTCCTGATGTCTGATAAGTCTGGTTGGAAGAAATGATAGGTGATGTTGCTTTTCTTTGGAGCCATGATGCTGAAGACTGAGTAGAGTGCTGATGAAGATGCTGAAAGAGTGAACCACTGATTGGCTGGTGCTAGTAACTGAAGTATATGGCTGACAAACTGATGCAAGTGCTGGTGGAGATAGGTCAAAACTGCAGATGGGGTCAAAACCAAAACCAGATGAGAAATGGATACCCTGAAACACAAATAAGCACATGTTAATATGATGCAATGAGTATGTATGCAAAATGAAATGCAAGGGTTTGTGACTGAGCTGGATCTGATTAACTGCCTTGGTATAGATCCATGTGTGTTCAAGAATTCCAGAGGGAGGTCTAAAAATCCAGTACCCAGGGTGGGGGACTCAAATAAAGAGCCACAAGTCCAGGGTTTAGAATTACAAGAACTATCCAACATGGAGCATTCTTAACAAAGTCAAAGTAACAGGGTATTCTGAGGTCAAGGTACCTGCAAACCTGTAAACAGCCCAACCCCCTCACAGGTAGTGATCTAGAACAAGGATCCTCAGACTTGGATCAGTTATGAGAAGTGTAAACACTTCTAACCCGGAGGTACAGTGTTTACAATAACCATAACAATTCCTCCTCTAATTCACCTCAGTTTCTGAAGGTCAATACTAAAAGGTCATCCAGACTTAGCAGGCTTCCCAGATAGCCCTAGCATTGCAGGAAATCTGCAACACAGAGTTCTCAAGAAGAAACCCATATCTGAACCGTGTTTCATATTCCCGCACCAGACCGAAATGGAATGGGAAAGAATATGATTCACTCTAGCCTAGGTGTCACTCAGGTCCCAGGTATAGGACCTTAACTCTCAATGAAATACCCACCCACCAAAGAAAAACCAGATCCAGCCAGCAGCACAGTATGACAGTATGAAAAATATAAAGCTATAAAGAAAGCAATAAATCAACTGTACATAAAGCAATAAACAAAAATAAGTACAAGCACAAACAAGCACATGACACCCCAGTAAACACAAATCAAACAAGCGCTAGGAGGAACCCACAAAAAGAACCAGAAGCCCTGGTTGCAATGTAAGCGTCCCCAGCAGAGTCGCCAAGCTGTCGCTCCCGACAAGTGACACAGGGTCAGATGAAGGTACAGACGCGAACGGTCGGCGAAAGAGGGATGTGAGAACACACAGGAGTGAACTCACAAGGAATGAAAAGAGTCGCCAGCTAGGCATTTTTATCCCGGAGGAAAGGCAATGCTGCATAGGCCTAGAAAAAGATGGATAAGACGGTTTGCGAACCAGAGAGACTGAGAAAGGGGGTTGGTTACAACCTGGGAAGGTATTAGCACCCAGCTTGTCCGTCGTACTCGACGGGATCCACGCTTAAAAGATTTGTGTTTTAAAGGGGTAGTGTCAGTGAAATCTGTGTATAAAATAGCTGGAAAAGGATGTACGGGTGTCAGTGTAAAGTGAAGTGTATAATGATGTGTCAGTGTCAGTGTGAGACCAGGAATGAAATGCTCATGATCATGAGGCTAAAGAATGAAGCTGGAAGAGGGGGAATGAACAGAGACTTTTTGTTCGATAACTGTTAAGTTATGCCTACGTATCCTCTCGTGCAATGAGGAAGTCAGAACACCGTAGTTCGACCCAAAGAGACTGAAAGGTGAATTGACTTGTGAACTGCTTGCTTGTCTATGCTCAAGTGTATGACCTGTCTGGCTCAGGTGCGAACTGTCTTGCATTAGACGGAAGAAGCAAGTTCCCGGTTGTGAGTGAATATGATGAGAAAAGAATCCCGAAGGAGACGCTTATTGTTTGTTTTTTTTTGTATTTTCAGTCTTTTATTGCTTTTGAAAGTTTGTCGTAGATTAATGAGCTTAGGCCTAAATCAATGGATTTGGTAAACTCATCACATCATCCCTCTGATTAGGGGTAATGAGAATACCTTAAGTGTGAAGTCAGATTCTCACACTTAATCACCTTTGGTGTAGGATTAAGATCATTAACCTACTTGTGATTATTTAGATGTTTTTGGTGTTTTTGTTTAGTGTTGAGTAATGAGGTTAAGCCATAATCAAGGATTAAACAGACCCATTACACCATCCTAATAGAAGGATAATAGATGAGGGTGTTTAAGCTGAGGAAAACTCCTCAACTTAATCCATGATTAGGGATTAAACCCATGACAAAACAAGCCTTTATTAAGTGGATTTTATTTAATGATATGATGATGAAGTGAATTTTATGATTTGTAAGACGACTTGAGGGGGACTTGTCCATTAACTCTAGGGTTAGTCCTTCTTAACCAGTTAAGGAAGAATTAGAACCCTAATGCAAGGCCCAAGTTACAAGTGTGATGTCTTGATACTTATTAAGTGAATTGATTAAGGAGATTTAAACACCTTAAGGGTTTAATACTTAGGATTAAATTTATACACTCCATCCTAAGAGAAGGATGCAGGCATAACCCTAAGCACAAAGTCTTAAAGCCTTTAGGGTTTAGTCCCTGATTATGAGGTGAGAAGAGAAGACTCAAAGAGAGACACAAAGGTAAAACTATGGGGGGAACTAATCAAAACCCTAATTCATTATCATGCTTGGTTGGTCCTAAGGTTTGTGAGGTTTTCAAGAACAATCTTCAGAAGGACCACCAGGAAGCAGATGAACAGGATCAAGAGAAGCAAAGTGACTTGCTTCATTCAAGAAGTCAAGTCACTTGAAGAAAGAAAGTAAGAAGAAGAAGAATGAGCAAGCTCAAACTCAAGCACATATAAGAATGCAGCAATGTATGCAAGAGAGGTGAAAAGAAAAGTTATGAGAAGTGAAGGCAAATTCACTTCCCAAGTTACTTACCACCTGAAATGTTAGAAAGAAATGCAATGCAGTGCTAAATGGGATGAAATGATATGATGAAAAACAAAACCAGAAGCATGTTGATGATGATAATGATGTTATGGTATGCTGCAAACATGAGGCAAGACATGGAGATGTTCATACAAGATTATGAATGCAAATGATGCAAGCTAAGGAGCATGGACAAGCATGAAATGCTATGAGGTATACAAGGCAAATGACATGGCAATCATGAGATGCAATGATCAAAGATGCTTCATACATGTCTTGAGATGTCAAATGAATCAAGAGAATGCATAAAATGCAATGACAAGCCATGTTATGCAAGAGAATGCAAGAGGGATGCAAGAGAAGGCCCAAATTAGGGTTCATGGATCAAACATCAAACAAAAACCCAAAACAGAAGCAAACCCTAAGATAAAAAATGGAAAATGGCACCCAAAGAAACCCTAGACCTATAACAAACCACTGCCCAAAGGGGAGCTCTCAACTCTCAACCCAAACTCAAGATATGAATTTTGCAAGTTATTAGGGTTTTTTAGGGTTCTTATCAAAAGAAATGCCAATCAATTAGGAAATGCAAGATCAAATCATGGCCTTTTTATCCTTGAAAATACATGCAAAATGGAAAACAATGCAAGAAGAATCAATGTCTCAACCTTCACCAATAGGCAGAAATGAATTTTTAAACTTGTGATCAAAATAATGCATAAAAAATGATTTAATTCCATGAAAAATTCTTAAAATGCATCAAGATCAAAAAAGAAATTTGGTTTGAAGGTTGGACAATGTTTCTAAATGTCTTAGAACATTTCATGAATTTTTTTGTAATTTTTAAATACCTAAAAGTATTTTTAATTAATTAATTCTCATTAATCAATTAAAAATAATCTTTTAAATATTTAAAAATACTTTTTTAAATGGTAGAAATAAAATAAAAAATGTTTTTGGGTCTTAAAAATTATTAAAACTTTAAAGGAAAAGTTTCATAATTTTTAAGACATTTTTGCTATTTTAAATTAAATATGCAAAACAAATGAGAAAGAAATGAATTAAAATTAAAATAAATGGGAAGTAATCAGATTGGATGGCTGGGATTGAAGCTGGGTTCAAAGGCATTGACTGCGCGCCAGAATGAAAGGCCTAGATTCACTCTGAGCAAATTAACTTAATCACGAATTAATTAAACTAAAGAGAGAGATTAGGGCTAATTGGGAAGATCCTAGCCATTCACACGCGCGGGAGGTCAAAGAAGTCAACTGATCAAACGCTCCAAATTCAAACTGACATAAATGACTGGGATTATGCCCTAAACACATTCAGGTGGCCGGAGAAGACTTCCGGTCGTCTTCTCCGGCCAGAAGCTCACCTGAAAATCTCAAAACCTCTCAATACGTACCAAAAATGAAAACCAAGAACATGTAAATGATCCTTATCCTCTCACGAATCAAACCCCTAACCTAAAACAAATTTAAAGTTCCTAAATCAACTGAATCGAAAGAAAGAAAAACTAGGGTTCGTGAGCTTCAAACACAAATTAAATGCTCAAAACAAAACCATTTCAAAAACTAAAGGTACCAGAATGATCAGTGCATCATGAAGAACAAGTTTGTAACATAAAAAACCATTTCTGGAAAAATTAATTTCGAGCTACCTGAGATTTGGAGCTTTTCAGTTTAGGAGCTTTCTGGCCACTTCCTTTGATGCAAGCTGCTCTACTTGCTCCTCCAAATGTGTTTGAATGCTCAGAATGAGTTTGTGTTGGCTGGAGAAGGAGATTCGACAGCTTCTGCTCAAGCTTGCTCAACAATGGCAATGGAGTTTCAGTCACTCTCAGGTCAAGGTGATGGGTTGTTTGAGGTCTATGCAGTGTGTAGAGAAGATTTGTGGTATTGGTTTGTGTGTTTGTGAGCTAGGATGGAAGATTCGAAAGTTTTTGCAAACTGATGTAAGAAATGGCAGTGGGATTTCTTGGCTGTTTTAGGCTTGTGCTTTGGGTGCTGGGTGGCCTATGGAGTGTGGTGAGATGATTGATGATGGAAGTTTTAGTGTTTGATGGCTGTGTTAAAGGATTCGAAGCAAGCTGCAGTTAGGAGTGTTTGTGTGAAGGTGATGAATGTGTGTGTTTCAGCCTTGCCTCTTGAGTGTTTTTGCTTGCAAATTGATAACATATTTTAATCCAAGTGGCCAGAGGATGTGACTTGTGCAGCTGTGATGGGTAAGTTTGCTTTTGCATAAAAGGTCAACTTTGTGTAAGATAGGGCATGAGCAAGGTCTAGGCAAGTACAAGGCATGGCTGGCGCAGCAAAGGTGAGGGGGAGGCCTAGCAAAGCTCAGCAGCCAATGCACCAAGTTGTAGGAAGTGATCATGAGTGTTTTGCAAGTTGGCTAGCTTTTGGTTCACATGTGATAAAGCCTTGTTACACAAACCAAACCATGAGCAAATTCAATTCAATTCTGATTTTTAGGACTTAGAGAATGTTTGTGTAATGGTTTGAAATGAATTAGAGGTCACATGATGCCTTGGTCCAAGATTTTGCAAAGTTTCCAAATGAGGCATGCCTTGAAAATGAATGATTTTAGCCAACTTTGCATGGCCATAACTTTTAATCCAAGAAGAGTTTGATCATGTTCTTGTACTTTTTGAAAAGGGAAAGATGAGATCTACAACTTTCATGACCAAAGTTTTTCCATTTGAAGCATTTTTGGATCATGAATCAAGGCTTGAAAAATGACCTAAAATGATGCATTCTTGAAAAGTCAACTATGCCCAAAAAGTCAACCTTTGCAAAAACCCTAAATTCTTGATCTTCATGAACTTCAACCTTCTTCCATGATCAAATAAAGATCATATACACTCAAAATGATGAAGATCACCCATTGGTTGGGTCATTGGGGACCTCAGATGCCCTGATTTTGCACTGACTTGTCTAGAAAGTCAACTCTTGATCAGATGACTTCCCCATGGAATTTCTTCATGAAAATTGATATGCATACTACCTATACCATATAGAGATCAATGGAAACAAGAATGACCAAAAAATTTGGAGTTATGGCCTTTGAAACCAAAACCCTAATTTTCAGTCAACTGTGCAGTTCATCCTGGCTCTGCACCCACTCAAACCCTAGTTCTTGTGATTCCTCTGCAATTTTGACTTTGTGAGGATGTAACATGATACAAGAACACACATGGACCTCTTTGAGTTGATTGGTTGCCTTTGGAATGCCTCAAGAAGCTCTGAGGTTGCTCAGATCACAAACCCTAAGTGCAGATGCCTTAGAAACTATCCAGTGAATCAAAAGTGAGATGTGAGATGATATGATTGTGCTTATGCATATGAGATGACCATAAGCCATGGTGTGAATGGGTGAGGGAAAATTTGGGGTGTTTACACCAGACGACAATTGTCTACAGGTCCTAAGATGACTTGAAATCTTTGAACAAAATTCCACTTTGAGGAATCTACTGCCGAGATATAACCTCATTTGGAAATATCTTTTGTCGAGGCATTAAAAGGAACCAAAAATCTCCTGCCGGGATCTTGGAAAGAAAAACAAATTTTGTTGAAGTCTGCTGGAGATCTACTGCCGAGATTACCAGAGAATCTAAGAAAGAAATACCTTCTGCCGAGGTATCAAAATAAACCAAAAATCTACTGTCGAGATTCTGGAAAGAAAAACAGATTCTGTCGAAATCTGCTGGAAGTCTTCTGCCGAGATTACCAGAGAATCCAAGAATGAGATACCTTCTGCCGAGGTATCAAGATAAACCAAAAATCTACTGCCGAGATTCTGGAAAGAAAAACAAATTCTGTCGAAATCTGCTGGAAGTCTTCTGCCGAGATTACCAGAGAATCCAAGAATGAGATACCTTCTGCCGAGGTATCAAGATAAACCAAACATCTACTGCCGAGATTCTGGAAAGAAAAACAAATTTTGTCAAAATCTGCTGGAAGTCTTCTGCCGAGATTACCAGAGAATCCAAGAATGAGATACCTTCTGCCGAGGTATCAAGATAAACCAAGAATCTATTGCCGAGATTCTGGAAAGAAAAACAAATTCTGTCGAAATCTGCTGGAAGTCTTCTGCCGAGATTATTAGAGAATCTAAGAATGAAATACCTTCTTCTGAGGTATCAAAATGAAGTTCCTACTGCCGAGGATTAACTGAGGATACACCTGTTGTCAAATCTTTTGCCGAGATTTAACTGAGGATGCCAATGTCGAGATCATAAAAAGTAAATACCTTCTGCCGAGGTAGACTGGAAATCTTCTGCCGAGACTTGCCAGAAATAAAAGGAATCACCTGTTGCCAAATCTTCTGCCGAGATTTAACTAAGGATGCCATAGGATATAAATCTCACCATACTTCCCTTCTTCTGAAAGAGACGCCATATAATGGAGAAACAACTTCATGCTCAAACTTCTCAACTTGTCTGGAAGAGATACCATTTGACGGAAATTGGAAATTCACAACAAAATTCTCACCTTGTCTGGATGAGATGCCATTTGCCGAAAAATAAAGAGATTCATACCAAAATTCTCAACGTGTGTTGGAGAGATGCCATTTGATAGAACCCTCATCATACTTCCCTTCTTATGAATGAGATGGCATATGATGGAAAACAGTCTTCACGCTCAAACTTCTCAACTTGTCTGGAAGAGACGCCATTTGACGGAAATTGGAAATTTCATAACAAACTTCCCACCTTGTCTGGATGAGATGCCATTTGTTGGAAAACATAGATTCATACCAAACTTCTCAACGTGTGTTGGAGAGATGCCATTTGATAGAACCCTCATCATACTTCCCTTCTTATGAAAGAGATGCCATATGATGGAAAACAGTCTTCACGCTCAAACTTCTCAACTTGTCTAGAAGAGACTCCATTTGACGGAAATTGGAAATTTCACAACAAACTTCCCACCTTGTCTGGATGAGATGCCATTTGTTGGAAAACGGAGATTCTTACCAAACTTCTCAATGTGTATTGGAGAGATGCCATTTGATAGAACCCTCATCATACTTCCCTTCTTCTGAAAAAGACATCCATATGATGGAGAAACAACTTCACACTCAAACTTCTCAACTTGTCTGGAAGAGATGCCATTTGAAGAAAATTGGAAATTCACAACAAAGTTCTCACCTTGTCTGGATGAGATGCCATTTGCCAAAAAATAAAGAGATTCATACCAAACTTCTCAACGTGTGTTGGAGAGATGTCATTTGATAGAACCCTCATCATACTTCCCTTCTTATGAAAGAGATGCCATATGATGGAAAACAGTCTTCACGCTCAAACTTCTCAACTTGTCTGGAAGAGACGCCATTTGACGGAAATTGGAAATTTCACAACAAACTTCCCACCTTGTCTGGATGAGATGCCATTTGTTGGAAAACAGAGATTCATACCAAACCTCTCAACGTGTATTGGAGAGATGCCATTTGATAGAACTCTCACCATACTTCCCTTCTTCTGAAAGAGGCAGCCATATGATGGAGAAACAACTTCACGCTCAAACTTCTCAACTTGTCTGGAAGAGATGCCATTTGAAGGAAATTGAAAAATCACAACAAACTCCTCACCTTGTCTGGGAGAGATGCCATTTGTTGGAAAAATATAAGTTCATACCAAACTTCTCCGCCGAACAGGGGAGATGCCATTTGATAGAATAATAACCTTGATGGGGATGAACAAACTGCTTGAAAAGAGAATGCCATCTGCTGATTTACTGGGAAATCCATGGATAAGAAACAAGCTTCTCAAATAAGGAGACGACCACTTGTTGTCAGGTGTAAGTGCTCCAAGAGAATGTTGCAACAACACTGCTAGAAAGAAAAATTCGTCTTCACTGGGGAATCTTTAATAAATTCTTTCTGGGAGACAAAGTATTCAAAGGTGAAAAATAAATGCACTTTCCATTTGGAAATCCAATCATCGAAATTGTTAAAAACCAAATTCAATCCAGGAACGAGCTGGAAAGAAACTGTCAAGAAAGACACTAGCCCATGAGGAATGAACTCAACTGGGTATTTATCCTATCTAAGTGTGAAAAGGAAAACTAAAGCAAAAATCTTCCACGAGGGTAGAATCTCGGTGGGGAGTTAGAAAGAATGTACATTTTCTGCCTAATGGCTGACAACTCTATTTGGAGAGAGACACATCACTTGGGGATAAACACGACCAAGGTGAAGGAAGTATGCATCAATGAATGCAACATGAATATGAACATGAAATCATTTATGATGTACATGTATGTATATGCATTATGTTTATGCTGACAAACAGACAAAACAGACACAAGAGATAAACTGGTGACAAAATAAACATCACAACAAACAGATACTCGACCAGTCCCGCCAAAGTGTACGCAATCACTGAGGATAGGGTAAAAAGCCACCCATGGAGTAAAATCTCGCTACAAGGCTCAAATCTCCTTGAGGAGAGAAATATACTTCAATCGGGAAATAAACCCAAGCAAATCTTCTAACTTCAATGTTCTTCAGAAGGAAACAAACATACAAACTATGTTTGCTTAGGATGAAGTAAATTTGTATTCTGTTGGGGACGAAAAATTCACATTCAGCTGGAAAAGCTTGAATCAAGGCTCAATTGGGGATACTAGACTTAGTATCTCACTGGAAGTACTAAGTAGCAAACGGAACTCACTAGAAAATACCGAGTCATGCACCCAACATATCATAGCAACTTGGCGTAAGGACCCCGTCATCTGGAGATACTTGCAAGGTAGATCACAAGAGTGTCTTGCTTAGGGAAACACGTGGTCATGCATCCACGAAGTGGTTTGTGAGAAGAGATCATCTCAAGAGGATTTTATAGAAGACTTGACATTCAAAATGCCCTAGTGTCTTCAAACTCTTGGAGAGATTCGTCGAATCTCGACGTCACTGCCCCAGATTGGACTGAATTCAGCACAAGTGAGTCTTCAATGCTTATCCTTTTAGGGATGATCAGCATGTGTAAGTAACAAATTAGGAAACAACTTGCCCCTGTTTAGCAAAATCTTCAAGCAACCTGCCCCTGTCCGACAAAGTCTTCAAGCAACCTGCCCCTGTCCGGCAAAGTCTTCAAGCAACCTGCCCCTGTCTGGCAAAGTCTTCAAGCAACATGCCCCTGTCTGGCAAAGTCTTCAAGCAACCTTCCCCTGGGGATGATCATTCTCTGAAATGGTTGTTCAACTACTCATCAGAGTTTCAAATATCAAGAGATTAAGCTCATCACTGGTACTCATACATAGACTTCTATGATATCAAGCAAATGTTAACAAGCAAAATGTTAATGTTGAGACTGCTAATGCAACACACATGTTTGTCTCGAGTTTTTTTTTATGTATTTTTGAAAATATTTTGACAATAGTCTGTGACCGAATCACTAGCTAGGATGTGATATTCATTTTTTATAAAGCCAACACAAATTTTGAGCATAGCTCATAGGAGTCGGGAAACACTATCTCATTGAGTATGCTTTCGAAATAAACCCCACTTCAATTAGGACTTTTGAGGGTTGTAATGTGGTTTTGATTCACAGTTTTAGAAACAAAGGATAAAGGCTCAAAGTTTATTTGGTGTCCACCCATTCTCTGTGATGTCCTCCAATCTTAAGTTCAGCTAAATTGACACATACATTTGTCTTTGATGGTTTTGTAGTAAAGATGAAGATCCAAGGTTTGCTTGAAATGACAGTCATCTTATTTGTCCTCTACGGATATCAGTGACCCCTTTGACTTTGGTATGGTGGTCACTAAATCTTATTTGCTTTAGGTTGAGGATTTAAAGGCCTCTTCTAACTTGAATTTCTCTTTGGTCCCTGATTTTTGCCTAAGTCTCCTTTTGGGTGCTTGACTTAGCGGGATTTTCTTTTTTCTTTTTTTTCAATCATTGGAAGGCTGGAAATTGTGACTGTCAAGTCATTGATTGTAATGGATTCCCTGGTGAGATGTTTCATCTTATGATTTTAATGTGTAACCAGATTAACTGAACACTACCCTTCCCCAGGTTAAGCGTAAAGGTTTTGAATTATCCAAAAGAAACTCCTACTTCTAGGCTCGAAGTGGTTGACTAGGGATTAATTCCTTATTTCTCCAGTGTTTGGGAATTTGAAACAATGCCTGTACATCGTCAGCAGGGTTCTAATCAAAAGCATTCTACTAGAGAACTTGTGTTTTAATTTCGTCATCCTCCCTCCAATTCTCTGCATAAGTAGGAGATGGGATAATGTTGGAATTATAAATTTGAAAAAGCGTTATGAGTGAATATGAATGGACTACTTCAAGACAAACATATTCATTGCATTAATCTTTCAAAACAAATAAGTTCTTACATGACAAAAACAAATGCATTGATAAACAAAGAAAAATACATATGAAAAGCAGCGAATGAACTAAATATCTCAGAAGATAAGTTCAGAGCAGCAAATGATCATATGCGTATAGGAACTTGTTTAATGCTCCAGCAACAAACTGACTTGGACAAAACTCCCTTGAGTTTTTTTTATATCAGCACAAAGGCACTCCGTCCACAGATGGGATTCCTCCATTGAAGGCCAACACCCCGTATTCGATCATCTCTTGAACCTTTTCCCGGAAGACTTTGCACTCTTCAATCGGATGCCCCAGTACTCCATTATGAAACTCACAACTGGTATTTGGATTGAACGCATGGGGCCGAGACCTCGTGACTCTGGTCTTTCTGGGTGTCATTATTGAGTTTCTGGCAAAATAGGACCACAATTGACTGTAAGTCATTGGGATTGGGTCAAACTTGTGGGTTGCTCCTCTAGGACTGTTTGGAGATCTCCGCTAATTCTGACGTCGCTGACGAGTAGAAGTAGAATTTGACCGACGCTGAGAAATGACCAGATCTTTGATCAAAGAAATCAGTTGTCCCTTGCCAACTTTCAAGCTGTGAATCTCTTCTTGGAGTTCCTTGTTCTCCTACACAAGGTTGTCTAATAGAGTCTTCATTGTAGTCGAGAATATTCCCATACGGTTTCTCAAAGTAGTGACTTCATCTCTAAGCTCTCTGTTTTCCTGCTCAAGTTGGTCCATCTTTCTCTGGTGACTGGTCGAGTATAGTTGACTGACGGAGAATAAGACATGTGTGAGTTGGATTGTTGGGAGATGATATTCAATGCAAATGCAAATGCAAATGACATGCGAATGAATGCAATGTTCAGAATCACAAATACAATCAGTTCCAGCATGAAGGCAAGATGTTGGATCCAAGGTACAAGTAACTCGGAATCTCCTAACTGGTAAGCCTTAAGTGGAGAGTTCTAAATTCTTTACCCATAAAGCCCACTCACAGGGTAGCTTCTATGGTGATGGTATAAGGATATTCAAGGTCACAGACGTTTATCGTACTAACGCCCCGCCGCAGGCTAGCTACATTGTGACGATAATGACAATAAGGTCTACCTTGAGTGGAGTTCTCATGCTAGGCCCTCAAGAGGCGAGCCCTTGGAGACTAACATTACACAACTGCCAATTTCGAAACTGGTTCTAAAGGGGACCCAAAATCACAGCCCTTCCGTGAATCAGGTCACGCGATAGGCTAGCTACGTTGTGACAAGATCTACGAAAAGTCTAACTATCTGGGGGAGCTTTCATGTTAGGCTGGAAAGGAGCGAGTCCTTTAAGACTAACACTAATAACTACCAATTCTAAACTTAGGTGTTCCCTCTTCTTTTTCAAAAACTCAAGTATAAATTCATACCCGTGATATCCCGAGATCCAATAGGCAGATATAATGAGCAAATAATGAAGAAGGAAGCAATAAAATACCAATAGTAAATAAAGAAGACAATCAAACAAGTCAGCAAACAAACGCAAACTATCCTAAGCTAGGCTCGACTATCTTATGCTCAAGGCAATAGGTCCCCAGCAGAGTCTCCAGTTGTCGTACCTCGAAAAATACGATCCTAAAACAAACAACAGAGTCGCCACCTAATTCTATTTATTCTAACTAAAGAAAAGGAAGATATAGATACAACCTAAATAAGGATAAGAAATGGTCAAAGAAACCACTAATCTAAGTTCGGGAGTCAGTTACGCAAAGGGAAGGTATTAAGCACCCCTCACGTCCGTTGTACTCAACGGGAACCTCTTAGTCTAATTTGCGCTTTAAATGTTAACTTATTATTATTGTCTTCTTTAAATGATTGCTTTTAATGTTTCAATTATTATTTGTTATGGGGAAAAGGTTGAATTTTTTTTTATTATTGTGACGGGGAAATAATTATTTTTTTATTATTGTGCTCGCGAAGGATTAAAATCCTCGTGCCTACGTATTCCCCTGTGCAATGGGAAAGTCAGAGCTTCGTAGTTCGTGCGACTACGGTTTGTGTTTTTTAATTGAACGATTGTTTGAAATGCTTTCTACTGCTAAGCGTTGGCTTATCTGCTTGCGATGGGAGGCTGAAGCGCTAGCATGTTTGCGAGATAGAAAGATTTAAACGACGTTCGTTTTTGAAAAAATATGTTTGATCTTTGTTAAAGTGTTTTAAATGAGAGGGCAAATGAACCACAACGCGTGGGGCTAGCCTAGGAGTGATAGCATTCAAGAACGTGCGGAGTGCTAGACTCCGGAGTTCAGTTACTCGTTAATTAATTATGGAAAATAGTTTGTATTGGTTGGTGAGTTTTAAATTGTATTTGAGAAGAAAGAGACAAGTCGTCATCTTTAAGTGGATGTATCCCTCCTAATCCACCACAAACATTTGAGGAAGGAGAAATCAAAAGAAGCTTTAAACTTGGATACGAGGATCGACAAGCAATGCCACATTCTTTCTTTGAGAAATAAAATCGGAAGAAGCTTTAAACTTGGATATGATTATCGACAAGCAATGCCACATTCTTCCTTTGAGAACAATTGTTTGTAGGATTTGATTTGTGTTAGTGGGGATAAGAGGAATATCTTCCTATAGAGATGAACCATGTCTAATCCTTTAAAGTTATTGAAATTGTTTTGAATACGAAAGAGTGAATGAATTACAATCCGAAGGCTAGCCTCAGGAGTAATTCAGTTCAAGCACCCGAGGAATGCTAGATTCCTGAGTTCAGTTCTTCGTATAATTTATTTAGAGGTTTAGATGTTTTAGGAACGAGAGGATGAATAAACCACATCGTGTGGGGCTAGCCCAGGAGTGATTTAATTCAAGAACTTGTGGAGTGCTAGACTCCGGAGTTCAGTTACTCGTTATTTAATTTGTGGATTAAGACGTTGCGATTGTTTTGAAAAACGAAAGAGCGAATGAATTACAAATCGAGGGCTAGCCCTAACAATAATTCAATTAAAAAACCGAGGAATGCTAGATTCCTGAGTTTAGTTCTTACGTTAATTAAATAGACACGTAATGTCGTGCAGACGACGATCACAAGCGACCGACTTACGTGTGTGCAAATGTAGGCGCGATGAATTGTTTGATTGATTAATTAAGTCGAGTGTTTGAAATACGAAAAGGCGAATGAACCACAACGCATGGGGCTAGCCCAAGAGTGATTGCATTCAAGAACATGCGGAGTGCTAGACTTCGGAGTTCAGTTCTTTCGCAAATTAATTAGCTCAAAAGTTTTTTAGGTGTTTTATGGTTTAGACACGATGGTGATGTACAATTAATCGAATAAACACAAATGTGGCATCAGGACTAAATTGAAACGCAAAAGAGATAAAGTTGAGTTTTAACGATACCTAACGGAGAAGGTCCGTTGTCACTTCGATGCGCGCAAAAAAGTTCAATAATATTTATCAGAAGTTTTCCCATTAATCCTCAAATGTTCGCTTTTAGTATCATGAATCCACATTAGATTCAACTATCCAACACTCAAACTTAATCAGATAAAACTAAGATCAAAAGTAACATTAAGAAGAAAGTTAATCAACAATTTACCCAAATCTAACAAAATAATTAACAAACAATCAATAATTAACAATTCTAATTAAATTTTAAGACATAGAACCAAATAAAATCCTAAGTAATAATTACTCTAGGTACATATTAATCAGGACCGGTTAGTATTAAATATGGTATAAGAAGTGCGAGAAGTAACTAAAAAGATGAATAAATTAAATAGTGCGGAATAAATTATAAAATAGAATAGAATGAAAATAAAATAAACAAGTGGCCTCCTATCAGTCACGATTAGTCGAAAACGACTTATCGCAACTTTGTTATATCATTGGCCCGTCAAAATAATAATAATAATGATAATAATAATAATAATAATAATAATAAAAAGAAACCAAGAATTAAATTAAAACCAAACACTAAAACGAAATTAGAAAGCTCTCATCTTTTTAGGTTTTTTCTTTTAACAAAATTAAATAATAATAAAAAAAAAGAGACGAATGTTGTTTGTGTAGTGTATGAATCAGAAAATCAGTATGGGTTTTAAGACCCAAGCAACAAACATAAATAACGCAATGAAGTGATAAGTGGTGTGCGTCAGACACAAGGTGTGTGCCGTGAATAGAAATCAGTGGGGCTTAGCCCAAGTTTCTAGAAAAGGAGACATGTAAAAAACCAGGGTTTTAAAATTTAAAATAAAAGGGAAGAAAAAAACAATAAAATAAAAATTAGTTTAAAACGTTAAAAGGAAACTAATATTAAAAAGTCAATAAAGATCCTCTTCTTCAAATTCGGTATATGAAACAAACAAAATATGATAAAAACAACCTTTTTCAGCAAGTTCTACCACTCACCATTTCCAGATACTGCCTCAGCAATTCCTGCCTCTGCAACTTCATCTCCGTGTTAAACTTGTTAATGAATGCTTCAACTCGCCGATTTAAATCGTCCTGACTCAACGATGAGTCTTTCCTCATCTTCCCACTAGGTCACGGAGGAACACTCTTCTCCCTTCCACAAAATCGTCGGAGAAAAACCCAAACCGTCGAAGAAAACCAAAACTTCCGGTCTCACTCTCCAGATCTGTCATTCATCATCTCATTTTTGGCTCTCCCGCGATTCATGAGTTTTTCACCGTGATTCGTGTTCAGATCCGGGTTTGTGGTTACAATCGGCGATATCAGTGGTGGTGCAAGGATCTCGTCCGGCGGTTCGCAGGTTGTGTTAAGGCGGCTTTTCTGGTGCGTTGTGGGTTTGTTTTGTTGCTGTTAGCGGCGATGAAGGAGTGAGGTGGAGTCGGTGAAAAGGCGATGGAAGTTGTGATGGTTCCGTCGGATTTGAAGGCTCACGGTGGTTGTTTTGTGATTTAGTGTTTCATGGTTTGTGCAGGTTCTTTGCGGTGGATTGTGGTTGTGGTGGTGATGATGATTAGAGTATGATGGCTGTTGCTATTGTAGCACGCGTTTTTTAGTTCTCGCGAGTTCTTTGATTGTGATATCAGATCGGCGGCGAAAGGTTTTCGTCGGTGGGTGGTCTCCGGATCTTGACAATGGATTCTCACGCAATAAGTGTTTTGTTCACGACTATATTTGCGATTTGATTCCCTGCGTTTTTGGATCGGTTTCGACGCGGTGGTTTTGTTGATGGATGGTGTTATGTCGGTTGAGGCGGTGAGGGAGATATGAGTAGAAATCTGATGAGAGTGAAAGGTTTGCGTTAATTTTTCCGTTTTAACAGCAGTTGTGTGTCAGACCCTAATTTTTGACCCTAAGATTTTTCGCATCTCATCTGCATTTGCATACAAACAAGATCACGCATTGGTCGTTTATCCTTTTTCAGGTGCAGGTCTATGTCTTGCAGAGGATCACCTTGTTTAATTCCTGTTATCTGTTTATATTTATTAACCTCTAACCAAAATACAAAAAATATGTTGCAGTTTGTTTCTTCTTCTTCTCTGTGTTGCAGGATTTCAAAGACAGGGCAGTGATTTTCAAGTTAGATGTGTTTGATCAGTCATGATTCGATTCAGATGGACGTTTGACCTAATCTTGGTCAAACTA
This sequence comes from Lathyrus aphaca, assembly GCA_963966055.1. Taxonomy (NCBI): domain Eukaryota; kingdom Viridiplantae; phylum Streptophyta; class Magnoliopsida; order Fabales; family Fabaceae; genus Lathyrus; species Lathyrus aphaca. The sequence continues at coordinate 63,661,071 of OZ014520.1, read as the reverse complement.
TCAAAAGATTGTTTCGACTGCAAGTTGTGTGTGCCAGTGATCTGTTTCTCAGATGATGTGTATTCAATGTCAAGTTGTATTGTGTGCGAAAATTCTCTGGTTTATCGAACAGTGGATTGTGAGAAGTTTGGTTCAGTTTGTCTTGATTGAGGGTTCATTAGTTCATCAATGGTTCATCTGAGGATTTATTTTCCTCAGCATGATTTCGAATAATCAAGACAGATCTCAAATGGTCGTGGCTTCAGGCTCAAGTTGTTCAGTGGTTCAAAATTGACTGTATTCATTCTTATCAGAGGCTTGTGAAAAATCAAAAGTTGTGGGCCAAAATCATCATTTCATATCCATTTATCCGTTATCCATTTCCATTCATTTTCCGATTTTTTATGTCAAATTTATTCACTTTGTTTTCCATTTTTCTCGATTTACCATTATCCATTTACGATCATTACCCATTAAATCCCTATTTTTGATATTCTTACCATTTTTATTTTTTAGTCAATATCCATCAAATTTCTAAAAATACCACAATTAATTTTCATTTTTTATTATTATCATTTTATCCATAAAAAATTCTATTTCTATTTTCATTTTTTTTCCATATCTAATATATATCCATTCCCATTTTTTTTTCTTCTCATTAAGTCCACATTTTATTGGTCATTTTTTTATTGTCCTTTTTAAATACAATAAAAATGAAAAAATAGATGATGAGGTCATTTCCCCCAAGCCTCCTCACGTCTGGCCCAACCTGCACAACAAAACATCCAGCAGCAAACAAAGCCACTAGCTCAAAGCCATCAATACGCCGCGCCCAGCTATCAACAAACACAAGCCTTCACCTGTCAACAAAAACAACTTCACTCAGTCGCTCACATCAATACTTGCCCAAAGTCAAAATGCAAAAACAAGATAATGAACCACTAGTAAGCTTCACGCCGCAGCCAGCAACAACACATACAAGACTTCATTCAGCTCACGCAATACGCACGGCTCCAAAAATCAATCAGCCGTACTAGTCATCACACTTCGAATCCTGCACACGCGATAACAACAACAAAGCCCGTGAGCAAAACGCACGCACGCATCACGCTTACAACAACGCACGAAATACACCTGAAACCAATAATCAAAATGCAAGCAGCAATTGCAATAAAACGCAGCAAAAACTCAAAATCAAAAGGCAATCCGCACAGCAATTAAAACGCAAAAGCTAGCAGAACAAAACGCAGGCCAAACGCAAATTCACAACACAAAACGAAAAGCACACGAGATTTCCGTGATCATTCCGAAACGCAAAGAGATCCTTCTCAAAACGGCATCAAGTTACTTTCTTCTTCTCCTATTTAAAGAGCATCAGTTTCATTCAAACTCCAAGCTTTGATAAGCCAAAAAATCCCTGCTCAAATCTCCCCAAATTGTTATCAAACCCGAAACCCCTTTCAACTCTCAATTTCTTCCCTCAATTTCATCTTCACACCAAAACACCATAAAACCTGAATTGAATTGATTTGAGAAAGGGAGAGAAGAAGAGGAGAAGAGATCGTGAGTGAGAGAAGAGTTTTTGTGCGGTGTTTCATTTGAGAAGGTGAGTGTGTGAGGTGGTTTCCTCCGTGTTTTGTTTCTCCCCTGTTTTCTTTTTGTTCGTTGCAAACCATAAGAAGAAGAAGAAGCTGATATTGTTTTCTTTATTTTTTTTATTTATTTGATTTTTATTATTTTAATAATTATGAAGTGAAATGATGTTGGGCCCAAGGCCATTTAATTGTTGCTGATCACCACCTGCCCGCGGGTTTATCCCCCTTCTCTTCATTCTTGTTCTTTTTTTTTTATTTAACAATTTACTTCAATTTGTTTTCTAAATATATTTTATTATATTGCTCTTTGAGCTAAGAGTTTCTCTTTAGAAAGATTTTAAGAAAATGCTTTGGAAAGTTATTTTAGAGGATTCTTTTTTTAGACAAGTATTAGAAAAGTATTTAGAAAAGAGATCTAGAAAAATAATTTTTAAGAAAAGTTTAGAAATATTTTGATTTCTCTTATGGATCTATTTTTTAGATCCATTTGTTCTTCATCTTTCTTTTAATTTTGGTCGATGACAATCTTCCGATTCGAGATTGTTGATTTCCGATTAAGCTTAATCTTCATTATTTCAAATCTATGGATGAATGATCATTTGGATCATTCTCCATACTTTGAGATCGTGATAGGTTACTTTTCGATGAAATTCAACGATAATTTCGATTAAGATTAGACCTTCCTTTTTCTTTTAGTGTGGCATGTTTTCGGAGAACGATTCATTATATCGTTTCTCTAACATGTATTAACACGAATATTTTCCACTTTAATTAGTGGTGGCCGGCCTCATTTGTAGGGTAATTACTCCGTAAATTACTCGGCGATTGCTTAACATAGACCTAAAGTTGTCCCGATTCGAATCAAGATCCATTTGGATCCGGTTGCCTCGATTTTATTTTCCTTGTTGTGGTTGTGCTTGATTAAGTTCATCATACCACTTTATATTGTAAATATTATAATAATGTGAATATAATTGTTTAAATTTAATCTCTCGCAACTTATCCTTTTATTTTAATCTCTTGCTCCCTTATCTCCTTATTATATTTTGTCATATTATATCATATATCATTTGTTTATATTCATATTGTGCTTGTTTATATTCATATTGTGCTTGTTTTTATTTTGTCCATTTGGATATCAAAACACTTAATAAAGGATTAAACTCTTAAAAGATTTGTGACTTCTAATTGTTGGACTATGGTTACTATCCCTTTGCTTTTTGGAGAATGGACTTAGACTTTAAGATACTTTCCCCTTGCTCAAGTTGAAGTGGATTAGAAACCTCGACTTCAAATTATGTCATTAAGCCTTTGAAGATGGAAATCTGAACTTTGAAGAATTGTGCATATTGGTTTGGGTAAACTCTTTCCTTAGCTTTTAATTCAAGCATTAGGACTAGTCTCTTCATCTCCTCCCCATTCTTTAATTTTCAAAATTTCTCTCTATTTCAAAAACCTTCTTGTTTTCTAAACTTCAAACACTTTCATAAATAAACCTTGACTTAGGTCAAGTGATTTTGAATCTTTTCACTTTATTTTCTTAATCAATGTTAAGTCATGTAAATATATTGAAACCTTTTCTTATATACTTTAAAAAATACAAACTCACTCAATTGTTTTTGTGCCTTTGTGCACTTCTTTTTCTTTTTCACATGTTTAGATATGATTCATCTTTTCTAGCGGAATTATTCGCTAAAGGATGACGACTTATCTCTACATCTTAAAATCAATTCAACCCACTTATTCTTTTCATATTTTGTACCACGAACTACGGGGTTTTGATCTCGCATTGCACTTTGTGGGTACATAGGCATGAGACGTTCGTCTCTTCAAACACCAAAATCTTAAAAAACATTCTTCTTCTCATCTCTTCAATCTTTTTTCAAGCAAACCATTTCAGACCAAAATGCAGTAAACATTTCAAAGGGTTCCCGTGGAGTACCACGGACAATTCGGGTGCTTAAAACCTTCCTGATTTGTAACCAATCCCCGTACCCATTCTCTATTTGATTCTTTTAGCTTTTTAGCTTTTGAGATTCATTAAGGTTTTGTTCGTTCATTTTCCTTTTTCCATTTGGAAATAAATAAAAGCGCGGTGGCGACTCTGTGTATATTGAGTGAAGTTAATCAATGGCTTACACTCATGATTTTACCGCTACATTGTGTATAATGGTTTCTAGTGTGGTTTCAGAGTGAAGGTGGTTTTGAAGAGGAGGAAGGGGTCCGGTTGTGTTGATGGTTTTATCGTGGTGGCGATGAAGGACTGAAGAAAAAAAAGGTTCTTTTGGTGGTGAGTTTATGGAGAAGAGGATGAGTTATGATGAGTGTAGGTTGTTGTTGAAGTTGATGAAGAGTGAATGGAGTCGGTTGAGGTCAATACCGAAGTTGGACGGTGAAGGTCCTTGAGAAGGTTGGGTCCTTTTCTCTATTTGAAATTTTTTCCTTTCTTTCGTTTATGCCCCCCTGTTGTTTCAGAAATTGGTCCCCCGTTCCAAAAAGTCCCAAGGCTGTTGGTTTGAAAAGGTTTTTAGAGAGAACCAGCGGTCCTCCAGCAGAAATTTTCCGGTTCTTTTTCCTCTCTTCTGAACGGAGGGGCCCTCCTCTAATCAATTTTCCCTTTTCTATGATCCTTCTTCCTTTCCCCTTTTTTTTGATGCAGGTTTCTCTTATGATTCTTTGGTGTAAACCTTGTGGTGGTAGGCTGTCAATGTTGCAGAAAGTGGAATAGGCTTGCAAACTCTGCTTTGGCCTTCTTGTAAATCAGTTTGAATTTAGCCAAAATAATGCAAAGTTAATAGCAAGGGTGCAGTGATAGGATATAGAAATTTGGACCGATATAAATAAACCAACTAAATGTATTATATAGCTTAAAGAAAATTACATAAACTAACTAGACTAAATAAACCCAATTTAATTAATAAATAATCTAATGAAAAATAAAACTAATTAAAATGACTAAAAAATTAATTAATTAAAATATACAAAAAATAAATAACTGAATAAAATATTAAACTAATTATTGACTAAAGTTAAAATTAAAAATTAAACTAGATAAAAAAGAATTAGTTAAAAGATTAATTAATATTAAGATTAAATCAAATTAAAGTATCAACTAAAATAACAAGACCAAATTTGAATTTAAAATAGACTTAAATGGATTCTAAATAAATCTAAACTAACTATCTAACTAAATAAAACTATTTAAATTTAAAAATAAAAAAGATTAAATTATTTAAACTAAATAGAATTTAAATTATGAACTAATTAATCATAAAACTAAATTAATCTAGAACTTAAGTGAAAATAATTTAAAAGGAAACTAGTTCTAAATTAAATTAAATTAAAACTTGTTAATCCTAAATTAAAAATTAAAGCTAAGATTAAATTAAAAACTAAAATAAAATTGGTTCTAAAAAAGGATGAAATAAGAATTGATATGGAATAAAGAAAAATGGAACATGCATGGTTTAGATTAGTGACACATCTAAATTAAAACAATGCAAAAATGATCGATTATTGATACCGCGATGCGAATGCGTTGAAAAATGTAATGATTAATGATTAATGATACGTTTAACCTAAAAATGCAAAAATGCTTGATTTTCAATATATCGACAAAACGCGTCAGAAAATGAACAAAAATTTGAAAGTTTTCTGGTCAAAATTTAGGGTATGACAATTTTAGATCAGTTTGTTTTTTATAAATCAAATATATTCTCCAAAGGGATACTCGGGGTACCCCAACCCGTATACAAAAACTAAACCAAATTAAATTGTGCCACTTTAAATGAAATCTAAAGGTTATTTATACTAATCGTAAAAACAACATTGAATTCTATCTTTAGACAAAGTAAGCACCCATCACCAGGAAAAATACATGATTCTTACCACTATCGCTTCCGAGTCTCCATTTGTGTCATTGAACATAATTTGATTACGCGTCCACCAAATGCTCCAGCAAACAACTAGCCAAATAATGCTAGCAGTCTTTTTTGAACACCTTTCATTCAACCTTACCATCCAAGACAGTAAGTGAGACGACACATGATTGTCGATAGTTTCCGGTATTTCCAACCAACCCCAAATTTTCCTCCACACCACCTTAGAAGGAGCGTAAATGAAAAACACATGGTTTAAGTCTTCCAAGGATGCAAAACAAAACCCACATACAAAATCATGACGACCAATTACAATTCCGCGACGTAACAAATTACTTCTTGTAGGCAAATTGTACAAAAATATTTTCCATCCAAACACTTTAACCTTATAAGGAATCAATGATTTCCAAATTAATTGGTTGGCTTCCAATAAAGACTCCTCTATAAAACCATCACCCGCAACCTGTTCCAAATACAAGTAGAACGACTTAACAATGAAACTTTGGTTGTTTCCAAAATCCAAACAACATTGTCAACAACATTTAAAAGCAGACATCTAGAGCATGTTTGATACCTCTAAGCAACAATTGCATTTCCATGTAGAGCATCTAGATCATGTTTGATACCTCTAAGTAACAATTGCATTTCCATGTTGGATTGCAAGCAAACATCTCCAACAAAAATTACCTTAGATACACCCTCATTATCTATCTTTAACACTCCAAAATAACCACTGTCAACTATCCATATGCTCCCGTCTGATACTAAATTAGCATACTCATGATCACAGAGAATAATAAGATCATCACTAGTAGCATTAGTAACATGGTCATCATCATGATCTTCATGGTCTCTTTGTTTAGACTTACCCTTATTGCCTTTAGTATCTCTTTTCCACTGATAACAATACTTCTATATGTGTCATGTTTTATGACAATAATGACACTCCATATTCTTGTATCGCGGCTTGGACTTGCTTATGATATTCTCTCTACCATATTTTGGTTCCTTTCTATGACTTCTCCCCTCATTTTCAGTGACAAGTACCTCAGAATGAGTTGAAGAACTTTGTGTCTTCCTGTCATACCCTAAATTTTGACCCTAAGATATGTACATTATCAGAAGATATCTACTAACCAAAGGAATGTGCCAGACTGGTTTGAACAATATCCCTGCAATGAATCAGGATTTCTGAGTCCCTCAGAGGATTCAGACAAAGGACCAAACATTAATACATAATATTTTCAACCTTTCAATCACCAATCAAAGGGTTAAGGATTCTCAAATGATAGAAAATCTTTCAAAGATTGTACAAAAGTCTCAGTAATCTGGGCCCCGAGCCATCACAATCACCAATTAGCGTTTCAGTCCTCTGAGCCCTCTAGATGAAATTTTTCATGGGAAAAGGAGACAAGGCCTCCAAAATTCATCGAGAGTGTTGACATGACCATGATAAGACATTTACAAGTACAAAAGGTGCAGAGATCAAAGACTGCAAGATTAGGGTTTCACAATGCCCATATTAGGGTTTCTGATTAATCGAGGAACCAAAAGTCAAGATTTTCACATGGACAAGAGCTTATACCATAGATAATGGTTTAAATAGATCATATACATCATATAAGTCCATTCATAAAGACAAAATACCTCAGAGGATGTCATGTCAAAAAATCAGAAATCCAGGGGTATCTAGTGTAATTTCCATCTGGACAAAAAAGTCAAAGTTTGACTTTTCCACCCAAAATGATCCTCATGTCCTATATTTCAAGATTATATGGTCTGTGAATGCATTTGATCACAAAAAAAAATCAAAAATTTGAAGATAACTTGCAAAAGGGGCAACCTTTGAAACTTAGAAAGTTTTCATGGAAAAAATGTTTAAGTACCCTACTTCCAAGCATCATAACATGTGATCCAAGCATCAAATTTTGGTGAACCAAATCTCAAATGAAAGATCTTGCTACAAATTGCAAATTATTCAACTAGGAGAAACTCCAATTCCTTATGGATTTCAAGTTTAATATGGATCAAAATCAAGAAAAAAATACTGATTTTCAACACTTAGAAAAAATCTGCCTAAGTGTAAAATCAGCAAAACATCAAAACTTGGAGGGATTTTACACCAAGTTCCAAGCCGATTCAGATCCTTTCCAAAACATCAATGTTGTTGCAAATGTTGCCAACAATTCAAAGAACCAATTGGCATGAAAAGATCTTACTTGTACATGAAGAAATCATGGATCAAAGTAAGCATCTCAAGCTGTTTTGCAAAAACAAATTTTTCACAAACTTGTGAAATCTGATTTTTTGAGTCAATGTACATTATCAAGTGGATTTAAGCATCTAAATAATGATTACAAGTCTGATCAAACCTAAAAAATTCATGATTGCACCATGGAATTCACCAAAATGACATTCATAGAATTCAACATGATGCATTTTGATCCAAGGACCATAAAGCTTCAAAAAGGAATATCCTTGGATCTCTTGTTCAACAATAGGTGGGCACAATCCAAGCATCAAACTTCTGAGGAATTTGAATTTTGCTGCTGCATAGCTGAGCTATTTCACAAAATCATCATTTCACTTGTAAGAGATGTTAGACGATGGTGCGGATCTAGAAGGGGGTGAATATATCCCTTTTAAAAATTAACTTTTCAAAAATTAATTGAAATTTTTTTACGGAAGATCCCCGGAAAAATCACGTCTAAATAAAATCAAGTCACTGGTGATCGAATATGCGTTCAAAACTAAATGGGATATAAAAGATGAATTGATGAATAAATATCAAGCCGATTAATCACTTAAATTCAGCACATTTGAATAAGTCACTACCAACAATGTATATGTATAAGAAATAAGGACAAAAATTAAGAAGTAATGTGTTTTGAATTTTTATCAAACACTTGGTGTGCATACACACAAAGTGTGTTTTGCCAAATTAGTGTAGTGCATAATTTTTATGAAGTTGCTATCCAAATGTGATAGCAACAATTTCACAAACACTTGGTATGCACAAACCAATGAAAAACATAGTTTTCAAACAACACTACTTCAACTTGTGTAGAAAAAATTATCAAATGAAAAATGAGAAGGACACAAGAATTTGTTTAGGCAGTTCCCTCACCATCCTCGCTAAGGGTACTCTGCCTCCAATTCACAAACCGAATTGAGATCTTTTATTAAAATTTCGATGTTTATAAAAGGAGAAAATACAAACGACAAACCAATCCTAATTGTAGTTGTTTCTATGATTCTCCTTGCCCCTTGATCCAAGATGAATCTAGTCCTTCACTCGCGTCGATTAAACCTCATATTAATTTCTCCCCTCTTTCAAGAATTCACAATTCTCCAAACTTCGAGAATGGCCACTTTGATTCGATTCTTGTGAACCCACACCTTTCTTCGCAATCCTCCGGTTACCGTGATATGGTTGAACAATCACCTTGATCTTCAAACCTCTTCACTCGATTGAATCTACGAACGGATGATGCGTGCAACCCCCCCCCCCCCCCCCCCCCGAAATCATAATGATTTTGGAGGACAAATCCTCATGGTTTATTCAAGAAAAACCCACAAATCTCTCAACCCATACTAAAATCACAATTTCACCGTTTGAACGTTATCGCCTTGACTCTTGCGCTTTGATCAACAAAAATATTGTGTGTAGTTGTTGATGAATGCTAGAGAATGAGAAGATGAAGAGAGAACTTGTGTATCTATTTCACTTTTCTTGTTGATTTTCACAAAATAACGTTCCTGGTACATCAATACTAAAAGAATTTAGTATCAATCTATCCTTGGTATGGAAAGGTGTAAACGTACTTTACCAACATGCAGATAGGTTTTTAAAAACCATTGATCTCTCAAGCAACCATCTTACAGGTGAAATACCAACAGAAATGGAGAACTTATTTGGATTGATTTCCTTAAATTTGTCAAGAAACAATCTCAGTGGAGAAATCATTTCAAAAGTGGGAAACTTAAAGTCACTAGAATTTCTTGATCTATCAAGAAATCACCTTTCTGGAAGAATCCCTTCAAGTCTAGTACAAATTGATCGGCTCAGTATGTTGGATTTGTCAAACAATCATCTCTATGGAAAAATTCCAATTGGAACACAGTTGCAAAGCTTTAATGCTACGAGTTTTGAAGGAAATTCTAATCTGTGTGGAAAACCCCTTGATATAAAATGTCCTGGAGAAGAGCCACCAAAACATCAAATGCCAACAAGTGATGATGCAGAAGATGAGAATTCAGAATTTTTGGAAGCATTATACATGAGCATGGGGATAGGATTCTTCACCGGTTTTGTTGGCTTGGTAGGATCAGTATTGTTCATACCCTCTTGGAGAGAAACTTACTCCAAATTATTGAACAATTTGATATTGAAAGTCTTCATGTGGCGGAAAGAGTGAATGATGAAAAGGTACTTCTATTCTTTTCTTATCTGCTGCCCTAATATGCAATTTATTTTGCAATACTTCAATTTTATTTCCAAATAATAAGATCAATTATTTTTTGCAGGATGATTTCCTATGCCTATTGTACGGGACGAGTAGTTTGTTTAACTGTATGCAGTTCACTGTTTGGTAATGGATAGGATGAATGCCTATTCTTGCTGTGTACTAAATAAATTGATTGTCACTTTGTTAAAATTTTCATTTCATTAAGTTTTATTGAGTTTTGTTAAAATTTCATGTTTGCTAGGTTTTGTATGGAAATGTAATCAATTATATAATGAGAGTAAGATCATTATATTTTCTTCATTTTCCTGTTTTTTCACCCACCAAGCATTTGTTACATGAAAAAGTTTACAACTTCTAATAGTTTATGACATTATTTAATTTGACAAAGAGTTTCTTCTAATCATTTCTTTTTTTATTGACACATTCAAATAAATCCTTACAACAAAATCTTAAGACAAGTGATAGACAAACACTGTTTTTTTATAATTTAAATAAATGTTCCTTTCTTTGGATACATCTATTTGCTAAAATGAATAATTTTGAATTAAATGATTTTGTTCAATCCTTTAAACATGCAATCAGGCTCATTGCTTTGACAGTTGTATAAAAAAACAAGTTTTGGGACTTATATCTTCAATTTAATGAAATTAAAGTTATTTTGATTAAACTCATATTACTCATTTTGTCAACAAAAAGAACTCCTTTTCATGTAACTAAGTATTAAAATATATGCATACATCTAAATGTTTTTTTATAAATCAAATATATTTTCCAACAAGTACTAGAGGTACCCCAACCTATACAAACACCAAACCAAATAAAATTACCCTACTTTAAATGAAATCTAAAGGTTATTTATACTAATAGTAAAAACAACATTGAATTCTATCTTTAGATAAAGTAAGCACCCACCACTAGGAAAAATACATGATTTTTACCACTATCGCTTCCGAGTCTCCATTCGCGTAATTGAAGATAATTTGATTACGTGTCCACCAAATGCTCCAGCAAACAACTAGTCAAATACTGCTAACAGTCTTTTTTAACACCTCTCATTCAACCTTACCATCCAAGACAGTAAGTGAGACGACGCATGATTGCCGATAGTTTCCGGTATTTCCAACCAACCACAAATTTTTCTCCAAGTTCCAAGCTGATTCAGATCCCTTTCAAAACACCAATGTTGTTGCAAATGTTACCAACAATTCAAAGAACCAATTGGCATGGAAAAATCTTACTTGTACATGAAGTAATCATGGATCAAAGTGAGCATCTCAAGCTGTTTTGCAAAAATAGATTTTTCACAAACTTATGAAATCTGATTTTTTGAATCAAAGTACATTGTCAAGTGGATATAAGCATCTAAACAATTATTACAAGTCTGATCAAACCTACAAATTCATGATTGCACCATGGAATTCACCAAAATGACATTCATAGAATTCAACATTATGCATTTTGATCCAAGGGCCACAAAGCTCCAAAATGACATATTCTTGAATCTCTTGTTCAACAAGCAATAGGTGGACACAATCAAAACATCAAACTTCTGAGGAATGTGAATTTTGCTGCTGCATAGCTGAGCTATTTCACAAAATCATCATTTCACTTGTAAGAGATATTTTCATAAACAATGACTCAACAATTGTGACCTCAGCTCTTCAAAACTTAAGGCCTAATCAATATCAACATGTTTTCCTATAAATAGAGACTTCATTCCATCATAAAAATTACACCAAAGCCTCTGATCACTGAGTTTTCTTTTCTTTTCTCTCAAAGACTCAAAACTAAATATTTTTAGCAATCACTTCTGATTTTTGAGTTTGAACTAGCACAAGCTCAAATCAATTGCTCACACACATCATATATGATGTTGAGGTATTCAAACACTTAGATCACCTCTGAAACACTCCCAACCCATAATCACACATCAAAACCTTCAAAAGTCCTTGTTTCTGCAACTTGAAGATCATAAGTTGATCTAGCCATTTGCAATCAAGTCCAAGTGTTCAAACACACTCCATATGGTGTAGGGAAGCTATCTAGATCATCACAACATCTCTGTAACACTTCCAACTCGAAATCACAACTCCAACTATAGCTCCAAGTTCAGGTAAGCCTCAAACTAGGCCAAATCATAATCCATGCATATTTTCTCGCACTATCTTTTTGCCATATGTGTGTAATCATATTCTAAGAGATTCCCCTCAATCAATTTCATAAAACAAACATCATGTAGAATTTCATAAGGCTCGGGCCAAATTAGGGTTCTTCAATGTTTATCACTGATTTCTCACTCCACACACAAAATATATGAAGTTAATTGGCACCATTGGGTTCGTGGGATCAAAACGAATGATTTTGATGTTTAAATCATCAAAATGGATGCCTATTCCATGAGATACAATCCATTTTGCAAATCCTGGGCAAACTGCTTCGCGCGTGTTCTTGGCACCTTTTTCAAATTTTTGAATTTTTGAATTCTCTATTATTTTGTTAATTAATTAAAAAATTAATTTCTCTGATTATTTTGAGTTTTAAAATGATTCTTTTTCATTAATTCTAAAAAATGTTTAAATATTTTATTCCATGAAAAAATCTCCAAAAAATATATAATTTTTAATATATTTATTATTTTCTTAAAGAATTAATTTTATTTGTTTCTAAACATTTTAAAATTCAATTATTTCACTTGATTTTTCAAAAATAAATGATATTCAAGTTGTCTCATGGATAAAACATAATTATTTAAACATTGATCCAAGGTTTCAACTTGTTTTTCAATAGTGTTTGAAATTTATCAAATCTTTTAATATTTTCATTCAAATAAATATTCAAAATATTCCAAAATTAGGATTTGACTTTTATACCCTCAATTTGACTTTTGTCACACTCATGGGCCTCTATTAGAGTGTAAGACCCATCCCTTTTTGAAAAATGAACCATTAGGGTTCATCTGAACCATTTTCAAAAACTCGGTGCGATCGTCTTTTTCACCGCATTAAGTTTTCATCTATGAATCTTTTTATGTGAATATATTTACACATAACTCTTTATTTTCTAAAATGAATTGTCAAAATGTGTCATGAGGAATCCTTTGTGTTTAGTACTCATTCTTTTTGTTTTAAACTTTCTCCGATCTATTTTAAAACTCTGTCAGACTTTCGTATAAGTCCTGAACCCACAAACTATTTCTTAAACAATTTTTAATCTCCTAAACAAAGATTCATGAGCATTTGTTTACAAATATCATCTCCTTTTCTTTTTTTCATCTTTATGTATAAAAATCTAATACACCAGCAACTAGACTGAGCTTCACTCCGGTGAACTCCTTTCTATGCTGTAGGCATCTTTTCAGCACCAAAATCTGACTCTGAGTATGAAATCATCAGATAATTAATCAACAAAATAAATTCCATAGGCATCCTTATGTTTTAAGCCCTATTATTGGCTTCTGAGTCATCTTTTCTCTTTCTGACTTCTCGTTGTTTTCTTAAACTGTTGTGCTTTCTAAGAATAGAACTGTTTGCTAAAATTATCTTTCTTCACCTCATAATAAAGCAAAGATAATAATAAACTTCTTAATGACAAAGAGAATACAATGTAAAAAACATTTGTAATCTTTCACCCCCGGGATTTTGGGCCTCTGCTTCCCAGTGTAACACCCAACTTATTTCTTAATGAAAAAACTTAAGAATACTCAAACCATAGCAAAAACATATTAAAAGTTGTTAAACACATTCACTAACACATTTTATTTGTCTACATGCATCTTTACTATATATACTTGCATCTTTGCTAGAATTTAAGCAATCGGGTTACTATCACCAGACCTAATATCTGAATAACTAGAACAAAAACTAGGGCAAAACATAGCCTTCTCTTGGGCTTCATTCAAGGATCCTAGGCCTCTTAAATATGCCTTCTCTCAGACTTAGATGTTACTCAGTCTTCCCTAGTCTCCTCTTGGGTTTTATCCAAGGGCCCATGGGGCTCATACAAGTAACTTAGCCTTCTTTTGGACTTAAAAATAAGGACCTTCTCAGGCTTCCTAAAAGCATAGGAACAAACCTTAGAATCAAAAAACATACAGTAGTCTCCCTATCCTCGATGGATGACCAAACTAGCCTCCTCTTGGACTTTGTGCAATTGAATTCCCACAGACAAAGGAATGTCTGATGACCATATCTCACATAAATAAACCAATAGACCAAACACTTTACATACAGAGTTAGTCTACCAACAATTTTCAACCTCCCATCTTAGGTTTTTTAGAAACCTTTTATATGTGAGTTTGGCACAGGAAAGTGTATTCAAGTCCCTTTCAATGGAGTGTGTACTTCTTACACCACTCCAAGATGGAATGAAGAAGAGGCACACCCAAGCAAGGAGAAGATCCCCAAGACTTGGTTCCAAAGATTAGGGCTCAAATACACTAACACATTGTACTTATTAAGTGTTTATTTGTATTTTGAAGTGAAAAAATGTTTTTAAGCTTTTCTTTGTGAAAATGACTTCAAGTTTAGACTTGTACATCATGCTAGACAAATTTACATTACCCCAAGATGAGATAGATGCAAATTCTCCATAGAATAAGTCTATGACACAAGAAGTTATTTCAGCCTTCATTAAGATATTTTTTAGCTTTTGTTTTGAGATAGAGAGAGAGAGAGAGAGAGAGAGAGAGAGTGAGAGAGAAAGAGAGAGAGAGAGAGAGAGAGAGAGAGAGAGAGAGAGAGAGAGAGAGAGAGAGAGACTCAAGAGACTCTAAAGGTGAAAGTCTAATGGGAACTAAATAATCCTAATTAATCTATCATGCTTGGATATCCTAAGTTAGTGAGGTTTGAGAACTCTATTGTAAAGAAGAAGTAGGAGAAGAGAAGAAGAAAAGAAGAGGAAGAAGAGAGAAAAAAGGATTAGAAGACAACTTACTTCCAAGATGGAAGTTAAGTTTCTTTTAAGAAGGTGAGAATCAATTATGCAAAGACAAAGCATCTTAAATGCTTGTACAAACACAAGTATGAAGTGTAAAAGAGAAAGGAGAAGTTGGAATGTGGAAGCACATCCACACTCCTAAGACTTACCTAAGCCCCTGAAAGTCAAAAGAGGCATGGATGACATAAGATGATTAAAGTCAGTATCAAATGCACAAGATGACATGTTAAAGATGCACAAATGATCATGTTAAGCAAACATATCAAACAATTCCAAACAACTTAGAAAATATGCAAAAGATTGTCACATTAGGCAAAGAATGCTTCATACATGAAGTGGGATGCAAAAGATGCAAAATGTCATACAAGTATGGATGATTGGGTATGAAGTCAGTAGCATATCAAGGATGCAATGTGTCATACCCTAAATTTTGACCAGAAAGTTTTTAATTTTTGTTCATTTGACGCATTTTTGTCGATATATCAGTTATCAGTCATTTTCTCATTTTTAGTCCATTAATCATAAATCATGCATTTTTCCATTTAATCTTGTCTTAATTTAATCTTGTTTTATCTTAGGTTTTTGTTCCAATTTAAATAGAATTTTGTCTCATTTTATAATCTAGTTCTAATTTTATTTAATTACGTATTAGGCTATTTAAAATTAATTGGTTTATTTTCAATACTAATTTAAATTTGTTGTGTTTCATTTAGTTAATTAGGATCTATTTCTAGTCTAATATATTTAGTTATAGTTTAATTCCACTTGTTGGTTTAAGTTTCTATTAAATTTTAACTTTTAAAAATTAAGTTTGTTTTCTTCTTAAAATCATTTAATATTTAGTTAAATTTTCATTAAGTCTATATTAAATTATTTATTTATTTATTTATTTATCAGTTTATATCAATTTTATTTTATTATTATTTTATTTATTTAGTAGTTTATTTTAATTAGGTCTGATTTTCTATTTAGTTGGGCTGGAAGTATTTTAGTTAGTTTTGAAGTGTACACTCTTGGTCCAAGTCAAAGCACAGGCTGTCCACATTTTTTTTTCTGCTACCTACACCAATTCACCTTATACTCTTTGACCCAAATTTGCATCAAAATAGAACATTTTTTCTACCAAAAACAGCCTTGCAAGAAACACCCCAAGTCTGCTAAAACACAACTTTAAACTTTCACCAAAATGAGCATACTTAAACCTGCACCAAAAAGTTGAAAAGGGACAAATGATAAAAAAAGGGAACAACCATAGGAAACATAGTTCAGAGAGAAAAGAAAAACTGATATAAACAAGAGGATGAGCCACACAAAGAAAAGGGAACAAGTTCTCAAAAGAAAAGAACGAAATTCAACCCGAAACCAAAAAACCCACCAAACATCCATCGCATAAATCCCACTGTCAACACCACAATCCTGGACCCCTTCATTCTCTCAGCATCTTTTCTCCCTAAAAATCAAAACCCCCACAACATATCCGGAAAATCTTCCGTCACAACACCAACAGTGCACCAGCACCGGCTGCAACTACCACCTCTTCCGCGGATGCTGTTAATCCTTCTGTATCGGAGAAATTTTCAACTACGGAAGATTCTGAGAGCTTGTTCTTGCTTACATCGCCTTCTTCCATGCTTGAATTGGATACTTTAGCATCCAATGCTACCGAGAAGGTTGATGTTGTGGAAGATGAAGCTAGTGAAATGGTGGTTTGTCAACTTGAAGAGTTAGAAATTCCAGATCTGAGTGTTTTGAACTTGCCTGAACCAACCTTCAATGACCTGGAAAAAAAACCCATTGTAAAGAAAAACATCTCAACTTAACTCTCCTAATTTGAAAGCAAATTATAGTAATGGCAACTCACATGCAAAACAAGTTCCGAAAATTGAGTCTGCGGTTTCAAATCCAAGCCCTTTGGTCATTCGACATAGCCATGCGTACTCATATACCCCATCGAGGAGCTTTTGTGTTGTAAATAACCAGTCCAATTGTAATCGGCCGAGAAATGCCATATGTTCTGATGCAACTTTAGTGATTATGGTGACCGCATCCTCGATCCGTCCCCTGCAATTGGACCTAAGGTGACCACTTTCGGAGGCACGACATGTGAGACATGGCATGAATTTTAATGTGTAAAAAACTTGGCATGTTTGAAAGCATAAGTGTTTCTCTAAGAAAAAGCAAGAAATGACATTTTTGGAAAAATGAACTGAATGAGCCGACTCAAATTCCACAATGAGCCGACTCATTCAGTGTGTTTTGGTGCCCAAACACACGGGTCCCAACAGGCTGCCTGAAGCATCATTTTGGTCGACTCATGGGTATGGATGAGCCGACTCAAAATCCTTCATGAGTCGACTCATCAAAAAGATTTTTCTTCTCATTTCTTGCGGGTCTCAACAGGCTGCCTCTCTGTTATTTTTGGTCGGCTCACCTGGCAATTTGAGCCGTCTCATTTAATGATTTGAGTCGGCTCATTACTGTGCTGACTCAATTTTTCCTTTAATTTTTCTTTCTTTTATGTTACAATCACTAACCAATATAAATAGCATGTTTCATTTCTTTTGAGATGTGAACAAGGAAAGTGAAAGATATACACATAACTTTCTTCATCTTCTTCTTTCTTGCATCAATCAACAATCACACACAACAATCTTTGTTTAATTACAGTGCTTGTTTCAAAGATAACGTTCAATCGTGAATTAGAGTTTCAGATTGGGTCTAGAGTGTGTGGGTTTTCCTTGGAAAAATCCGAAGGGTTTTCTCCTCTAAGATCGTTGAAGGTTTGGGGGTTTTGCATACAACGATCGTTCGTAGATTCAGCCGAGTGAGGTAGATTGAAGATCAAGTGGATCGTTCTTTCATATCACAGTAGACGGAGGATTGTGAAGGTCTTTGTGGGTTCACAAGTGTTGGAGAAACTCTGTCGTGCTCAAAGTTTGGAGGATTGTGAATCCTTGCAAGAAGGGAGCTATTAATCGGAGGCTTTCTCGACACGCGTGGAAGACTTGATTCTACATTGGATCAAGGGACAAGAAGAAGATTTGACAGCATATTTAATACGTATTGGTTTGCTGGTTCATTTATCTCTCTTCTTGTAAAACAATTGCGATTTAATAAAATTTCCCAATTCGATTGTGAATTGGGGGCATAGTACTTCGAGCGAGGACGACGAAGGAACTACCTCAACAAATTCCTTGTGTTCTTTATGTTTCTTGCATTTTACTTTTGTTCATCTTGATCTTGTGTTCTTTAAAATTCTGGTGTATCAAATTAGTTCACTCAAAGTATTTGATAAATAGTTACACTCAAAAGTGATAACTAGAGTGAGTAAAATTCTGCACTATTTGATACAACAAATTTATCCTTGGTGTTTGCACTCCAAGTGTTTGGTAAAAAGCCTAACCACACAAATTCAATTTGATTGTGCCTAATTTCTTTTTTATATCATTGTTAAGAATAGTTTTATCAAGTGAATCATTTGTGAAATATTAATTCTTCTAGTCATCATTTCATTCCAATTGGGTTTTTCGTATATCCGATCTTCGGTGACTTCAAATTTAAAATAGACGATTTTCCGGGAAACTTCCGCAATACTTTTTCAATTAAATTTTGAAAAGTAAATTTTAAAAAGGGATATATTCAACCCCCCTTCTAGATCCGCGCTATCGTCTAACAAGTTGTATCAAGAGCACTGGTTCATCTAGTGTTTCACATATAACTTATTGGAAATGGACAACGATCCAACGGGGGTGTACAATAGAGCTCCAGTTTTTACCGGAGAAAACTATAGTCACTGGAAAGATTGTATGTGCATCCATATCAAATCTGTTGATAGAAAACTTTGGAAAGTTATTCAAGACGACCCTTTTCAAATAACCATGGTCGGTCCGAATAATGTCCAAATTGAAAAACCGGAAGCACAATGGGATGATAATGATGAAAAGAAATATAGCTACGATTGGAAAGCTCGAAACATACTCATAGCTTATTTGGGAGCGGATGAATATTTTCGAGTTTCTCATCACACATCGGCTAAAGCTATGTGGGAAGCCTTACAAGTTGCCCATGAAGGAACCAATGATGTTAAGCTTGCTCGAATTAATACTCTACAACAAGAGTTCGATCGATTTCACATGAGCCAAGGGGAAACCATTGGTGAAATAGGAAAAAAAATTTCTCACTTGAAAAATCGATTAAACGCTCTTGGTAAAACTACTCCTAATGATGTAGCTACTAACAAGATTTTGAGATGTCTTACTAGGGAATGGTTGCCAAAAGTTACGGAAATCAAAGAAGCCAATGATGTAAGAACCTTGGATCTAACTACACTCATTGGAAAACTACAAGAGTATGAACAAGAGCTCTTAAACTTACATGAGCATGAAGAAAATGAAAAGAAAGAAAAGATCGAGAAAAATAAAGATCATGAGAAGAAGAAGAAGTCTATTGCATTAAAAGATTCTTCCTCCAAATCCTCCACCAATAAAGATAGTGGGAGTGATTCAAGTGATGATGAAGACGAATCAAACGAAGATATGGGTTTGTTTGTAAAAAGATACAATTGGTATCTCAAAAAGAATGAGATTTCCCATTCGGACAAGCGTCTTATCAACTATCGAAGAAAATCTAATCCTTCCAAGCAAGAGTTTGTTAAAAGTACTAAAGGCAAGGGATCTTGTTACAACTGTGGAAAACTGGGACATTACAAACCAGATTGCCCTATGCTAAAGAAAGACAAGGCAAAAGACAAATATCAAAGAAAAGGTAACAAGGCTAGAAGAGCATATATTGCTTGGGAAAGCGATAGTGATTCGTCTAGCAAAGATACCTCAAGCGATGAGGAAGAGAGAGTAAATCTTTTCCTCATGGCTTATAAGAAAGGCAAGAAAGAGGTAAGAGATGCTAAATATGATTATGCTGAAAAATTGTCTTATAATGATTTGCTTAGTACTTTTAATGTTCTCCATCAAGAAGCTAAAGAAGCTTTCAAGCGCATTGCATCCGACAAAAGAATTTTTGCATATTTAGAGAAAAAGGTTTCGGATAATGAAAATGCTATGAAAGCTCTTAAGACATCGATGGTAGAATCTATAGTAGAAGACAAGTGAGAATGGTACAACTTTCATAGTTGTGAAACATGTTGGATTTGGCAAAAAGAGGTTAAAACTCTTCAAGCCAATCTAGACAAGTTGTCACAACCAAAAATGACATTTACTATTGATCGTTCAAACTTTAGAGAATCAATGAACAACCCATATAAAAAATATACCTATGTTGTGAAGGATCAAAATAGTAAATGCAAGTCTAAACCATTCTTGAAATGTCACTATTGTTGCATGGAAGCTGTCGTACCTCGGAAACGGCCACGATCCTCGCGCTGACCGCGGAACAAAATAAACAACAGAGTCGCCATCTAATTCTATTCATTCTACTTAGAGAACAGGAATATATAGCTACAACCTAATAAGGAAAGGAAACGGTCTGGAACCAAAATCTAAGTCCGGGAGTCGGTTACGCAAGGGGAAGGTATTAGTACCCCTCACGTCCGTTGTACTCAACGGGAACCACTTAGTCTAGTTTGCGAATGAGCGATAGTCTATGATGTTTGTCTTCTTAAGGGTATACGATATGGGAATGGGTAATTTTGTTCCTAGGGTGCTCGATTGATTTTATTAGGTGTCAATTGTTCGTACCCGAAACAGATGTCTCGTGCTTAAGCAATTGAAGAAAAGCATCGGAGATCCAACACTTGCCTTTTTTCACCTTTTGTTTCGCTAATTATTATGTTAATTACCTAGACCACTTGACGTTGGATCAAGGGTTTGGATCTAAGTAACATTTTGGTAAGTGGGAAGGTTAATGCAAATGGAGTGTAAATATTTGATTTTCTACGCAGGATTTAATCTTGATCATAAACTAACGCGGAGCCGTTGGAGCTCGAAATAAACGGAAAGCATCGGGAATATGGCTCTTTAACCATCTTAGAATCGATTTAATTTAGAACCATTCTATTAGAGGTCGAGCATTATTTAATAATTAATTAATTATTTTATGTAAAATAAGGAAATGCGATAAAAGAAAAATTGGTCTCATATTGATTGAAATAACATTGATTGTTAAAATCAAATATTTAAATCTTTTGTTATATCATCGACCATATAAACGGATTAAAGCATAAAAATAATAGTAAATAAAAGAATTGGCCTCATATTTAATTTAAATAACGTCGATTCATTCGAAATCGAATATTTAAATATTTATTCATTGGCCAATATAATAATAAATCGGGACAAAGTGGAATAATATGAAAAAATAAAGGTGTGGCCTCATATTTGTTTAGATAACTTCGATTTATTAGAAATCGAATATTTAACATTTATTCATTGGCCAATCGAGAAAAAGTGAAAAAATAATATTGAAAATAAAAATGTGGCCTCAAATTAGGGGATAACATCGGTTTATTAGAAACCGAATATCACCATTTTTCATTGGCCGATTAAATAGTCGATAAGTAATAATGGGTCTAAATTAATTATAGACCATAAAAAATAATAGAAAGCGGTCTCATATCGATTCAGACAACGTCGGAAATTCAAATATCACAAAAATCAGATAATAATATCATAGACCATAAATATGTGAATAAAATCGATAAATCGATAAATAATGGCAAAATGTAAAGGAGGGCCTCATAACGGTTTAGATAACGTCGATTAGAAAATTCGAATATCGATAAACCGCGATTATATAATTGGCCCAAATAAATAAATCGATAATAATAAATCTAAACAAATTAATTAAGAGCTATTAGAAATAAAAGAAATAAAAAAATGGTCTCATAACAATTTTGATAACGTCGGTTCGATACCGAATATCAAGAAATCGCATTTATATCATAGACCGGAAAATACGTGAATAATAAAAAGAAATACAACAGAAAATCAACTAAACTTATAATGATTTAGAAACAAGATATAATTAAATAACATTAGTAAGAACATAAAGCAACGGAGAAAGGAGGTGCCATTGTTAAACAAGTATGTGCAGAAAACAGATCAACATGGGCTTTATAAAGCCCAAGATCCAAAAAAAAATAGGGTATCAATTAAAACTTTAAAAAAAACAAGGTTTTCAAAAGAAATAAAACGACAGAACATTATCAAAACAGGGCCAAACGGAAAGAAAAGGAAACGAAACACAAATTCGGCATATCAACAAACGAAAACGACAACCTTCTGTGGTAAACGACGACGTTTCCACTCTCGAGAAACCAACGTCTCAGTGCCGCTGACGAATGCACACGCAACTTTCGGTTCACTTTTCTCAATCTCGTGATACCTCCCTGTGTTGTTCGATTTCACCACGGTTACATGGCAGCGGGAGTTTCTCACAGTTGTGGTTCTCTCAACTCTGAATCTCCGCGTCTGGGTTTGTTTTCACTCGATCTATCACAGTTCTCAGTTTCGATTTCAGTTCCGCACACAGTTCGCTTTAGATCAGTTCTGCGTTGTTAGGTCATGATTTGGTTTGTGTATGGCCATTCGAATTTCTTTGAAGGTTTTGCTTAGTTTCTGATTTTGAAATTTTCTCACGGTTTGGTTTCACTCACTCTGTGTTTGGTTTCATTCATCTCACTCTCTCCATCTCGTTTTTTTGTTTCGTGTTTAATGATTTGGAGGTGGAAGAGGTTTGTGTAATGGGGTTTGAAGGGTTGCGGGATGAGGAAGAAGAGTGATTATCTGTTTGAGTGAGAAATCTGTTTATTGGGTTGAAAATGATTTATGAAGGGATTGGGAAACAGGTTGGTAATGGTATTGCAGAAGGTGATTTAAGTGTTATGGTGTCTGCGTTTTGATGAAGGATTGAGGGAGGAAGAGCACTTTGTTCTCAGATTTGGAAGGGAGAGGTTGGAGTGATTTTTGTGGGTATTTGAAGCTGATGTGAAAAAAATTTCTTGCAGAGTGATTTTTGGTTAAATGAAGCTTTTCCTTCCTCCTCAAAATGATGAAATGAGTCTTTTTTATAGAATGATTGGAAAAGGGTAAAAAGGAAAGACGTTGGTGATGAAAATGGTGAAGGATTGAATCTGCTGAATCATTTTGATGTACGAATATTGGAATGTGCATGAGGGTGATTTGTACAGGACGATGTGGTGTGTACCGTGAGTGGAAAGGGTCCTGTAATGGCCAGGATCTTCATTGTGGGGCTGAGTATGTGTGTTTTCATGTGTGTATCAGTTGTGTGAAGTTGGTGCGCGTCTTGTGGGCAATGATTCATTTAGATTAGGAATTCAAAAAAAGGTACAACTATTAACAATAATACAGATAATGGTAATCTTAATAATAATAATAACAACTAGCATAATAATAATAGTAAGAAAATAATAATAATAATAATAATAATAATAATAATAATAATAATAATAATAATAATGATGATGATAAATGATAAATGATGAAAAATAATAGAAAACAATAATAGAAATAAAAATCTTGGAAATAAATGTTTTAATTTAAAAGATGAAATAATGGAAAATAAATGAAAATAAATATTCTAATAAATGGAAAATAATGAAAAAAAAATTAATTGATATTTTTTTGAAATAGAACTGAATTGGGCCTTCATCGATCCTACCACACACATGGCCTGGTATACCCGAATAAAACCACGACTAAATGAAACGAAGCAAAGTTTTTCTATTTTCCAAATAATAAAAATAAATATGCGGGTAGGACAAATTTAGGGTATGACAGATGCCCCTATCTAATTGTTTTAAACCCGAAGAATTAAACTGCTGAACTGCGTTCGATTTTAGGGTAAAAGTCAATTAGATATAAGAAAATCCCAAAATTTGTCTGATGCAAAAAGCCATGCTATGGCAAAACATGGGATGCATATATGAATGCAATTGCTGGGGATTTTAAGTATATGAAAGTGATATGAAATATGATGACATAACTCGGTGGGGATGTGATGCGTGTTTTTCGCAAGTGTACGAACACGTCAGAGTAATATAAAAGATTGTCGAATCCACAGAGACCAAGTGTCAATCTATCGTACCCGTTGTTATGGTGTGTATCTAAGGCAACTAAATATAAGGGTTGTAAGGAATGCGCAATGGTAAATAAAATAATAATTTTAAACAATTAATAAAAGACAGGCTCGAATGTAATTCACGTAATCAATAGATAATCCGATACTTGTTAATGGAACTACTTATAGGCAGTGTTTTCTCCTTTGAAAAGAACTAATTTAATAGGAACTGTCGCTTTCGTGTATTCAGAACCGAGTTGTACTCTCTAATCAACCCCTCCTATTGTCACGAATAAAAAGGTGCGTACTGCGTTAGAGTAGTAAACCTATTTTTAAGAAATATAGTATCTTAACTAAGTTGAAAAGTATTTTAACCTGGATTTCTTAGCAAAAAGAGGTTCTTACGAACCAGACCCTAAACTTCATAACGCGTCCGAAAATCGTTTTAAAATCGCTTTTCTTTTAAGTCTAAAAACTCCTAATGAACTAGACAAAGCGCTTTTGGCTGTTTTTGAAATAGTTAAAAACAATTACTTAAATTGAAAGATAAAATAGCCCTTAAGTGTTTCCACGAACAATTGTACGGATTACTGGTTTAATTACGATCCTTACATTCTAACCTTTATGGATTTAGTTAGACATGGTAAAGTAAAAGTTCTTTTTATAATTTTTCATAAAAGTAATTTAGTGCGAGTGCGGAAAGTAAATAAAAGTAGTGCGAGTGCGGGAAATAAATGTATTTAAAGCGAGTGCGGAAAATAAACGAAAGTAGTGCGAGTGCGAGAAATAAATAAAGTAAAGCGAGTGCAGGAAAATAAATAAAGTAAAGCGAGTGCAGGAAATAAATAAAATAAAGTGCGAGTGCGGATAATAAATGAAAGTAAAGCAATGCGAAAAAGTAAAATACGAACTAGAATTAAAATGGCGGGAGGATTAACTTCCTCCCAGAGTGCTCCAAAACTCGATCACACAGACAGATACAGACTCGATCACTCGATTGCATTAACACCCCGATGTGGAATGATAATTGCTTTAAAACTGATATATGCCTAAAAGATTCTAAGTTTGGATGATGAAAAACGAAAATCTAAGGTCCTATTTATAGGAAAACTAAATGCAGGAAAAGACCAGGATGCCCCATCCACTAAAAAGTGGAGGGAACTTTTTTTGCCTTGTGGCGCCCGCCACAAGGCCATGGCGCCCGCCATAGGACCAATGGGGAATGAAAGAGTGGGGATCGTGGGTCTTGGCAGTTGTGGAGTGGTATTGAGACGTGGCCCCGTCATGGCATACCCCATGGCGCCCGCCACGGTGGATGCCGTAAGTGTAAAATGCTGAATTTCTAGGTTTTCGTCCGTTTCCACTCCTTTTTCGCTCATTTTCTTGATTTAGGCCCCGATTACATAAAAAAACCTGAAAACAAAGGAAAAAAAAGTAATAACATAACAAAATAACAATAAAAGCTAAGAATGCATGCGAAATCGGAGTCAGAAATACGGTGAATTTTAGTGTGATCAAATTCTCCCACACTTAGACCTTTGCTTGTCCTCAAGAAAACATTAAAGCTCAAGAAAAAATGGTGTCAACACGTGTCTTTGGGCTAAAGGGCTTCTAAGTTCAAGTCAGGATGCAGTGACAGGTACTAACTAAGTGAACCAAGGGTACCACAATAACACAGACACAAACTTCAATCCTATATTAACCACTCCATGTCATCCCACAATACCTAGGCCTATCTTCTCATCTTTTTGTGTCCTTTTCATTCAGGCGCAATCACATTAAGCTCGTTATCCGTACATGCTTCATAGTAGAGTGACCGGTTAGTGATTCTGATCCATAACATAAGGTTTCTAGCACATAAGCATGTGTAAACCTGTTTTATTTTACCTAATTGTAGTTGTGGGGGATCGGATCGTAATCCGTCCTACCAAGTTCAGTGCCAGATACCTCTGAACCAACTAACAATAGGTGACTACAATTTTTTTTCTTTTTGTGGCAAAATATTTTTTCTTCTCTTTTTTCGGTTTAAATGACTTTGTGAGGGTCACCTATCCCAGAGTTTGCCTTTTTCTTTCTTCTTTTTTTTTTATTAGCACTGAATCATTCACTTATGTTCATCGACCCCCTACGTAGA
This sequence comes from Lathyrus aphaca, assembly GCA_963966055.1. NCBI lineage: Eukaryota > Viridiplantae > Streptophyta > Magnoliopsida > Fabales > Fabaceae > Lathyrus > Lathyrus aphaca. The sequence continues at coordinate 63,635,048 of OZ014520.1, read as the reverse complement.
GCATGCTTAGGCCGGAGCTGACTGCTAGAATAAACTACTTAGGACAATTTTTTTGAATGATAATAAAGGCCACGGTGTGGGGTTTAGGAGTGATTCTTATATTCAAGAGATCTATGGTGCTAAAATGGTGCTGATGTTTCAAAAAGTTGACCTAAGTCACCACATCCTAATCTAAACATGTCTCAAAGCCAAAAAACATGTGAAACAACATTGTTTTCTTTTTAAAATTTTTCTGGTAAGGCTAAGGAAATGGGAAAAATGAGGATGTACTAAAAATACACTATACTGGTGACTCGTCAGACTCATGCATTATCTAAAAAAATTAAACTAAATAACTTACTGAAAAGGGAAATAACTGAAAAGGAAATGACAGAAAGCAATAAAATCCCCTCCCACACTTAAATCGAACATTGTCCCCAATGTTTCGAAATAAGATAAGGATGATAACCTGAAGAACTACTGCGGAGGAGCACCGGTGCCCTCGCCGCCCTGCTGTGATGGTCTGGAACGACGGGATCTACTGCGTTGCTGGTCCCTCCGGTGAAGTCGTGCCGATAAGGCAGCCTGGGCACCCCGAACCTCTCGAAGGTTACCTAGGATGGAACCCTGAGTGGCCTCCATAAGCTGGTAGTGTCGGCGGTTGAACTCTCTCTGATGATCTTGCTCTAATGTGATATCGTTCAAGGTACGACAAACGTTGCTGTAAGCACGATCCGAAACCAATCGCGATTGTTGCATGAAGCTCATGTTGTCTGTCAGTTGTTGTGAAATAGTATAGAGAAGGTCGTCTCGCCTTTCCTCTCTAGCTGTCATATCACGCCACATTTCCTCAGTGACATAGAATCCAGGAGCAGCACCTGCAACAGGGTTAGGGGAAGATGGTGCGGTGTGTGACTGTGAAGGACGATGGGGGGACATGTGAGGTATGGGAGACTGCTCTCTCCGATCATACTCTTCATCAGTGTTATGTGCCTCCCCATCAGGAATATTAGGAGGAAGTGGACCCAAAACAGGTGGAGCATTCAGATCATAGGTCCAGTTCCTTTCATTACGTACATCAGTACGTCTACTGCAAGGGAAAGCAACATATGGGATAGCTACCCCATGAACCATCAACGCATAACCACCTTCTCTCCTCGTTCGGCACAATTTCATGTCTTTCAGAAATTTAAATTAATTGTGCGAGGAGGTAGTGGTTCAAGTGTAGCTATCTCATTGTTCAGGCCAAGAGCCCGAGCAATAGATGTAACAAGCCCTCCAAAAACAATCGGTCCTGTTTTATTAGTAAGTAAAGCCATGTGTGCAAGCATAAACGGGACCGGATTGATATGGGTACTAGTGAGGCATCCTTGCAAAAATAGGAGTTCTCTAGCATTTACCTTGTTTGGACTCTCCCGGCCAAAAATAGTACATGCCAAAAGATATCTGAAAACTCTTATGGTCGGGTTATGAATGGTCGACGCAAGTATTCCTTCAAAAGAATTTATTGAAGTACTTGAAAGCCTTTGCCAGAAGGAAAATACCTCGGCCGACCATTCCGCATCCAAAGGTGCCTCACAAATCGCACCTTCCCTATGAGGGATTCCTAACAAGCCTGTTAGTTCGTCGGTACTGAATTCATATTCAATTCCAAATAGTCTAAAATTAACAGTACCGACTGTGCTAGCAGTGTTAGGACTGACAGTGTATATCAATGAACTTAAAAACTCAACTGTCAGCCTCTCATAGGTAGGTTCCTGATTAAGAAAATATTATGCAAACCTAAAAAATCTAATAAATGGAAAACACTATGATAAAGACCCAAAGCATACAGACAGTTATCATCGACGTACCTAGTCGAGAGAATTTCTCGACTCTGAAGCCTCTGAATAATTTTCCTTTGCCTATCACCCGGTCTTCCATCACGAAGAAGAAATCCATTGAACTCCATTGTTGTTGCTCCTTAGGAAGTGAAAAAATGGTAGAAAATGGTTTATGAGAGAAATGATAAAGGTTTGATTTTTATGATTTGTGGTGGATGAAAATGAAAATGGATTTTGGATAGGTTTTATAGATGGTGGGTATTTTGGAAATTGGGGAGCTTTAATGGGGTTGAATGGAGTTTTTGAAACTTGTAAAAATGGGTTTTTGAAGATGGAAGGTGTGAAAATGGTGAAAATGAAGGTTCAGCCCCGAAATAAGGGAGGACGTCATGGCGCCCGCCATGGGCCTGTGGCGCCCGCCACAAGGCAAATCCCTGATGGGCCTTGGATTTTTAATCCTCCTTTGGGCCCTCTTTGTACCTTCGGTCTTCGGGGGGTCTGGATAGCGTTTTCTTCTCTTTTCCATGGCATGAGGCTTGCATATTTTTTTATGAAGACAAAAATGAAAATATTTTTTTCTTTGCTTGACAAAAATAAAATAATTAAAAATCAAAAGGAAAAGAAAAATCGACAATAGTGCATGAAATAATATGTATATATAAGATAAATTCAAAGTACATGAAAAAGGAAAATGTAATAGATGCAATAATGTAAGATATGTCTGGAGATGCGAGAAATAAAATAAAGCATGAAAGAAAAAGAAATTAAATACTAGGGTAATATCGTCAGTGTAGAACGAATCATGTGGTAGGCTTCTCCTCCTGGTTTGATCCACGAATCTCAGTTATTTCCCTCTGAAGCTCTTCAATCTCCTGATATAGAGCATCGGCCTCTGAGAAATGAGTGAGATCAGAAACCTGAATCTGTAATTCCAAGTCCGCTACTTCCTGCTTGAGCAGGGCAGTCTCCTTACGGAGCTCATAAATCTGAGTTTGTAGATCAGGCGGCTGCAGAGACATATTGTTAGACATAACAGTGATTCGGGGAGTAAGAGGTGTAGGAGTGTACTCAGCGGCGGGAGGTGATTTCGGCTCTTCGACAGTCTCTCCATAACCCTCTAGAGCATAACTCCAATTAGCAGGATCATGGACACTGGTCATCAGCGGGTCTGGTAATGTAAAGTAATGTATCACTTCTCCGTCATTCAGTAATCTGAAAGTGTTAGGCTCAAAAGAGGCCCTCCTCATCAGTCCTCTGTCAAGACAAAAGTCAACATCCAGGGTGGTGTAGCAGCAGAAGGTCCTGAGGTGCAATAATTTGCGAGACAAACCCAATGCAGTAGATATCTGTGTAACAATCCCACCGACATGTATGATGCCTACAGATGATATGGCGACACTAGCAAGGCCCTTCAACAGAAAGTTGCCACAAGCAACTGGGCGAGACTGAGTCGCACAAAACAGTAGGAAAATCTCCTCTTCACTTAGCAGAGTCTCTGTATCTGGCAAACCTAGGAAAGAATGTGCCAGGATCATCTGGAAGTACCTTAACGCAGGGTTGTGGATTACCTGAGAAAACTGAGTGGAAGGATCTTGGCTCCCTCCACCTGAGATGTTAGACCAAAACGTTTCCACTTCTCTGCTCATAAAATACCCCATCGGTGTCTCTGGAATAGCATCAGGAGTAGTCTGAAAACCTAGTAAATCACCAAACTCTTTGTGAGAGAAGGAGTAGTCAATCCCGAACAACCTGAAAACAGCATATCCATTGGGTCCAGCCCAAGGATCATAATGAAACGAGCTGAGGAACTCTAGAGTCAAGTTCCTGTAAGTGTTGTTCATATCGTCAAACTGGTCCCACTGGAGTTGATGGCATAAGAATCTGACGCTTGGCTCTATCCCCAAGGCATCCATGCAGTCATGGTCAGGGTACCTGGTAGGAGCCATAGGGCGTCTCATGTGGACATAGTAACGCTCTCTCTGTGCGTCGTCTCTAAAGGCCACGTGCATGTCATCGGGGTTCTGCATTCTGCACAAGGTTAGCAAACAAGTACTGAAAGCACATAAAACATTAAATCGTTAGTCCTGACATAATAATAAAATAAACAAATTAAAATAAAGTAAAAATAAATAAAAAGTACGTAAATAAGAAAACCATGGGTTGCCTCCCATGCAGCGCTTGTTTAACGTCATTAGCTCGACGACCGAATTTTATACATCACTTTAAGGATATGGTGGATCACTCAGAGTATGGCAGGTGTATGTTGTTAGGATGTCACCTCCTTCGTAGGGCTTCAACCTCTGTCCATTGACGATGAACGGTTTACAAGTTTGGTTCTTGATTTCAATAGCACCAGATCTTAGAATCTTAGATACTTTGAAAAGGCCAGTCCATCTCGAACGAAGCTTCCCTGGAAAAAGTCGTAACCTAGAATCGAACAAGAGAACAGGATCGCCTATTTTGAAGTCTCTTCTTATGATTCTTTTGTCATGCCAAGCTTTTGTTCTTTCTTTGTATACGATGGCATTTTCGTAGGCAGATTGTCTGAGCTCTTCTAATTTGTGGATGTCAAGTTTACGTTTCTCACCAGCAGTCAAGTAATCCAAATTCAAAGTTTTGATGGCCCAATAGGCCTTATGCTCCAATTCAAAAGGTAAGTGACATGATTTTCCATAGACCAGTTGATAAGGGGTTGTTCCTATAGGGGTTTTGAAAGCGGTTCTATAGGCCCATAACTGTCTTGCATTAGACGGAAGAAGCAAGTTCTCGTTTATGAGTGAATGAGATGAGAAAAGAATCCCGAAGGAGACGATTATTGTTTGTTTTTTGTGTTTTCAGTCTTTTATTGCTTTTTGGATTTTGTCATAAGTTAATGAGCTTAAGCCTAAACCAATGGATTTAGTAAACTCATCACATCTTCCCTCTGATTAGGGGTAATGAGAATACCTTAAGTGTGAAGTCAGATTCTCACACTTAATCACCTTTGGTGTAGAGTTAAGATCATTAACCTACTTGTGATCATTTAGATGTTTTTGGTGTTTTTGTTTAGTGTTAAGTAATGAGGTTAAGCCATAATCAGGGATTAAACAGACTCATTACACCATCCTAATAGAAGGATAATAGATGAGGGTGTTTAAGCTGAGGAAAGCTCCTCAACTTAATCCATGATTAGGGATTAAACTCATTACTTAACACTAAACAAAAACACCAAAAACATCTAAATGATCACAAGTAGGTTAATGATCTTAACTCTACACCAAAGGTGATTAAGTGTGAGAATCTGACTTCACACTTAAGGTATTCTCATTACCCCTAATCAGAGGGAAGATGTGATGAGTTTACTAAATCCATTGGTTTAGGCTTAAGCTCATTAACTTATGACAAAATCCAAAAAGCAATAAAAGACTGAAAACACAAAAAACAAACAATAATCGTCTCCTTCGGGATTCTTTTCTCATCTCATTCACTCATAAACGAGAACTTGCTTCTTCCGTCTAATGCAAGACAGTTAGCACCTGAGCCAGATAGGTCATACACTTGAGCATAGACAAGTAAGCAGTTCACAAGTCAAATCATCTTTCAGTCTCTTTGGGTCGAACTACGGTGTTCTGACTTCCTCATTGCACGAGAGGATACGTAGGCATAACTTAACAGTTATCGAACAAAAGTCTCTGTATATTCCCCCTCTTTCCAGCCTTATTCTTTAAGCCTCATGATCTTGAGCAATTCATTCTTATTCCTTACACTGACACTGTATATATCACACTTTGCACTTCTTCTGCACTGACACCTGTACATCCTTTTCCAGCTCTTTTACACACAGATTGCACTGACACTACCCCTTTAAAACACAAATCTTTTAAGCGTGGATCCCGTCGAGTACGGCAGACAATCTGGGTGCTAATACCTTCCCAGGTTGTAACCAACCCCCTTTCTCAGTCTCTCTGGTTCGCAACCGTCTTATCCATCTCTTTCTAGGTCTATGCAGCATTGCCTTTCCTCCGGGATAAAAATGCCTAGCTGGCGACTCTATTCATCTCCAGTGAGTTCACGGCTGTGTGTTCTCATTGTCCCTCTCGCCGACCGTTCGCGTCTGTACCTTCATCTGATCCATTTCATTTGTCGGGAGCGACAGCTTGGCGACTCTGCTGGGGATAAAAGAAATATGATGGGGACGGCCATCAAAGGTGGAGGACAACCACCTGGCAGGGTACGGCTGCCGAAAATATCGCGACATAGGACGAATGCCGGATAAAAGGTCAACGATGGGGACGGCCATCGGATGAGCATGATGGAGGACGACCATCAAGAAGTGGAGGACGACCACTCAGCAGGGGACGGCTGCTCTCAAGGCTTATCATGACACAGGACGAGTGTCAGATAACCAAAATCAACAATGGGGGACGGCCATTGGATGATGAAGGACGATTATCAAAAGGTGGAGGACGACCACCTAGCAGGGGACGGCTGCTAAAAAGATCAACGATGGGGACGACCATCGGATGAGCATGATGGAGGACGACCATCAAGAAGTGGAGGACGACCACTCAGCAGGGTACGGCTGCTCTCGGGGTATCATAACACAGGACGAGTGTTAGATAAAGGAAAAATGCTTTGTTGGTGATCTACTGGGGATATAGTGAACACGGACGAGTGTTCACAACCAAGAAAGGAAAGTATAAGTGTTTGGTATTGTGTATAGATTAAAGATGCGGACGAGCATCCTTAGACTATGATACGGACGAGTATCATGTAGAAACAAATACTGACACGTGTTCAGAGATGATGATACGGACGAGTACCATCTGGTTAACAAAGAACACGGACGAGTGTTGCATCTGAAGGGACTTTTCTGGGGAATAGTAGACACGGACGAGTGTCTATATCCAAGAAGACATAAGTGTTTTACACAGTGTATGGATTAAAGATGCGGACGAGCATCCTTAAGACTATGATACGGACGAGTATCATGTAGAAACAAACATTAGACGCAATGTTCTGAGATGATGATACGGACGAGTACCAACTGGTTAACAAAGAACAAAGACTACCGTTGAATCTGTGGGGATATAGATGATGTATATTAGATACGGACGAGTATCTGTATAAGAGCGAGTGGTGTATAAATGATGCTTAACTGTTGGGGAGGGTGACACGGACGAGTGTCAAAGGTAGAAAAGTATGATATCAACAAGTATATGGGTTGTAAAAGTGTAAGCGACTGCGCTGGGAATATGACACGGACGGGTGTCAAGAAAGTGTATATAAGTATGTGTGAGTGCAAAGAGGGTGTCTTCGGCTTTCTGCTGGTGATATGAAACGGACGGGTGTCATGAAGTATCCGTGATATGGGTGATTTGTTTGTAAAGAAGTGTTCAGGCGACCTTACTGGGGAGCGTTGATACGGACGAGTATCAAAAGGAAATATATGCTGGTGTTTGTGATTTGTGAGGCGACTGCTTTTTGCTGGTACTCTGGTGGGGATTTTTCTTCTGTATGTTGATGAACGGTTATTATTCACAAGTGTTAATTCAGAACATGGCTTATGATTATGCTATGCGTTTGACTTTTGCCGTAATGCCCCGTATTAAACGGAATGCTACGCTCTGAGGGGATAATATGATGCAAATGCCATGATTATGCCAAGATATCAAACCGGGGTTCGGATCCCGTTGCCGTGAAGATCTCTGGCTGATCTGTTTGAAATGGACCTCCCAGCTGGGGATGAGATCATTGATAGACTTGGGAGATGTATCCACTTGGGGATATATGCCACCTGGTTGACATATCCTTATAATGCGGGACCCAGCTGGAGTTTGTAGAAGCCTTCTTCACTCTGTTGTGATCTTCATGCATTGCTCTTCTGGATAGAGGCTAGAACTCTGTGGGGAGATGGTTCCCTGACTTTTGTACTCAGCTGAGGATGAAATGGCAACTCGGCTGGGGGAATTATGAGAGGCAACTCAGCTGGGGATAGAGCATTTCGGATGCTGAGATCTTTTGTTGATTTGCCAGCTTGCTGAGACGTAGCTTGCATGCCCCAAGTTGCGTTCTGGATACCTGCAATCCTGCAAAGATAAGGAAACGCACAAAAGGTCCCGAGGTATCCTTTGCTGGATTCCGTCATAGGAGTTAAGTACTTTCGAGAGTAAGTATATTCCCTGTAAGCATGTGTTTTATTATTATTATTTTTGGGAGAAAAGCATCTGTACTTATGCAATTGATTTTTTTTTTTAGAGACATCAGACATCCTTTGCAAATAAGAATGTACAAAACGAAACATGACTAAAAAATCTGATTTTATTAATTCATGTGCCCTGAACTGGCAAGATACAGTCAAAGAAACATATCTCCTGAAATGAGGAGATCGTTACAAATTGAGAAACAAAGTGCTGGCAGTGTTGACGACGCTTTGAAGGGTCTTCCTCTTCTGCTATGACCCGTACGACCTTTGACTTTCTTCTCGTCTTGCTTTCTGGAGAAAGTTGATTCTGATTGAAGCTTGATCCTTTGGAGTTTTAACCAAGTTGCTGACAATACAGACGAATTCAGAATGCAGTTGTTCGCTTATTCCCTTATTTTGCATGGATCGCCCTTTCGGGTTTTCAATCCATCGGGATACCCTTTTTTTGCCTGAGTTGTCCAATGCGGCTTTTCAACTCAGCGGGTGTACATTTTTTCATTTATTTCCCTTACTTTTGCCCGAGTCTTTTATTCTGTTTTTGACTCGCCGGGATGCCCTATTTTTTCCTGGACTTACATTCTGTTTTTATGTCCAGCGGGTCATTTTTATGCGAAGTATTTTTTAACTGCATCTGAATTCACAAGGGATGGGAAATCTTCACCATCCATGGCGCTGAGCATCAGTGCTCCACCAGAGAAAACTTTCTTTACCACGAATGGTCCTTCATAGTTAGGAGTCCATTTGCCCCTGTGGTCTGTATGAGGAGGGAGGATTCTTTTCAGCACAAGATCTCCCACTTGGTACTCTCGATGCCTGACTTTCTGATCGAAGGCTTTCTTCATTCTCTTCTGATACAACTGCCCATGACAGATTGCAGCCAATCTTTTCTCTTCAATCAGACTCAGTTGTTCGTATCGGGACCGAACCCATTCTGCTTCGTTCAGCTTAACATCCATCAATACCCGTAACGAGGGTAATTCAACTTCAACCGGTAGGACTGCCTCCATACCATACACAAGTTGGTACGGTGTTGCCCCAGTGGATGTCCTGATTGATGTGCGGTACCCATGCAAGGCAAATGGTAGCATTTCGTGCCAGTCTTTGTAGGTGACTACCATCTTTTGCACAATCTTCTTGATATTCTTATTTGCTGCCTCAACAGCGCCATTCATCTTTGGCCTGTAAGGAGAAGAATTGTGGTGTTGGATCTTGAAGTCCCGGCATAACTCAACCATCATTTTGTTGTTTAAGTTGGAACCATTATCAGTAATGATTCGCTCGGGCACTCCGTTGTTGCACCCCAAAATTTGCCCTCACAATACAAGACTTTGTGTTCTAAGAAGGTTCACAAGGTTCACAAGTTCTCCAACACTTGCATAACCTTTCATGAGGTTCATGAAGTCTACAAGTTGCTTTATGAAGGTTCACAAGGTTCACAAGTTTCTTAATGCTTATATAACCTTTCATGAGGTTCATGAAGTCTACAAGTCACTTCTTGAAGGTTCACAAGGTTCACAAGTTTCTCAACATTTACAAGACCTTTCATGAGGTTCATGAAGTCCACAAGTTACTTCTTGAAGGTTCACAAAGTTCACAAGTTTCACAAAGATTACAAAGCTTCCCTGAGGATCATGAGGTCTACAAAGCCACTTCATGAGGTTCACAAGGTTCACAAGCTTCACAATACCTCCTATAGGTGTCACAAGACATTTTATGAAGATTCACAAGGTTCACATAGTTCACGATTGGCCAAAGAAGTTGACAATTCCCTCAGACAGTGCATCTCCTAAGCAGTGCATCCAAAACTAGGGTTTTGACTTTAATCAGGCTAAATGGACTTCCAATACCTCAAGTAAGTTTCATAACATCTTATATGTGTGTAAGAACCCACATATCAAGTTTCAAGACTTTTCTCAAAAGTTTGCTCAGTCAGATGATCAGATAAGTCAAAATCAGTCAGTGCAGTTAAAAAGTCAAACTGAGGTCAACTATGGTCAAACCAAAGTCAAACTTCATGATTTTTTGCCAACATCAAGTATATGAAGTAAAATTCATCATTTGATCAAGGGTTGATCATAGTTCATCAAGGAGATTCCAGATCATCAATAATCAGGAGTTTCTAAATTAGGGTTTCCTCAGTAAAAGTCAACTGAACTTTGACCAGGCATAACTTTCACATACTTCATCACCAAGTCTCCATCCAAAGCTCATTTTGAAGAAAATTGAATTCTCTACAACTTTGATGTTGAAAGTTAAGCCCAAAAATGCTTCATTTGAAAGATATGATCTAAGACATTATAGGTCATTTCAAAAAGTCAACAAAAAGTCAACAGCTTCAAAAGGGCATAACTTGAGATTGGTGAATGACATGGACCTGAAACCAATGGGGTTGTTTAGAGGACTCTTCAAGCTTTCCAAAAAGTCCAGGAACACCCTCAGACCCTTAAAATTGAGGGAGATGTGCCCTTGCAAAGTTGGGCAATTTTGTGATGGTTTATGTTGAAAATGGAGGCTTAAAAGTATTTCTTTCCAAATGGGCTGCCTAATTTATGACCCAATCCATCTCATAACATGGTGCACGACCCAATTGACCAAAATTCATCATTTTTATTATTTTTTATTTATTTATTATTGATTTAATTCATAAAAATCATTTTAAATAGATAAAAAATATGAAAATCTATTTTTGGGTGAAGATATTGCTTCTAGAAATTCATAATTATTGATTGAATTAGAATGAGAAGGAAATCATGTGATCTCTCCCAAAATAGCAAGCACTTATGACCAAATATTTGACTTTGAACACTTGATCTTTTTCATTATTTTATGATCCAAATTTTCACACAACTAAGTCTTGTTTCTGACCTAAATCAATCACATATATATACATAACACAAACCCTAAGCCCTGGACAAAATCCAGCAGCCAAACATCACATTCAAATTTCAAATTTTCTCACAAAAACTCAAATTCGATTTTTCAAATTCAGCCATTCAACAAAGGTTTTAAAGGTTGAGACAGCTTCTTTAAGGTTGATTGAACATGTTTGAATGGTCATATGCATCAAAAACATCATGGAACCATGAAACCCGAAACCACTATTGTCTTGAATTTTGATTTTTCGAATCCATTAACATAGGCATTATGAATTGTTTTTGGTAACTAATATGTGTTATTTATGATGTTTAGAATGATTCTGGACGTTTTGATTGAAGTTTCGTGACTTGTATGATGGAATGCCATTATTAGGGTTTTAGCTTTGAATTTGGGATCAATCGATTCATGGACTATCAGTAGCCCTCAAAGGAATTTTTGAATTCTATATGACCTGGGCTTTAATTCCCCATAAAAATTATGGATCAATTGTGTGTATTTGGTATTATGTAAAAATCGTAGGTTTTGTTACAAATTTTTTTCGCAGGAAATTGTATAGCAAAATTCGCAGGTATTTTCGCATGGATGAAGGTTGAAGATGATTATGTGGCAGTATGCAATTGGACGAAGCTGAAGGTGGTAGAATGCATGAAACAAAAGGAACGAAGGCTGGATTATTTTCACAAGCATACAGCTTGTCCCAGTGGCTGGAGCGCGCGTACTCAATAGCATGGTTAGGGGTTCGATTCCCCGTTTGTGACATTTTGCTCATTTATTTTGTCTATTTTCCAGGTTTAATATATTATCAATTGTAGCCCATATGCTAACAAAATTGGCTCTTCCAGCCGGGCGGTAACGTGCGTGTGTGTATGGCTATAAGGTCCTGGGTTCAACACTGCCCCAGGCCTTTTGTTTTGTCTTATTTTTCTAATTTTCAGGTTGAACACATAAAACAAATCCTTCTCATTCTCCTTTCACCTGCGCGCGTGTAGCATAGTTGGTTTTGCATCTTCTGGATTGAGGTAAGGGACCTGGGTTCAAACCCCAGGTCCTTACTTTTTTTTTTTTAGTCAATTTCATCTTTTATATATATTCTTCTTTTATTTTCAATTTATTCATTATACTTATATATATCCTTTTTATAAACCCTAAATATTTTTCTAATAAAACCCTAATCTTGTAAAAAATCATAAAATAATTTTTTTTTTCCTTTAAATTTTGTAAAACTTAATTCTATTTTCTCTTTTTTTTAAATAATTTTATTGTCTAAATATAATTATAATGTATAGTTATTTATTTATTTAAATATGATTCATGTAGATATTATAAATATAATTATAAATTATTTTTTCTCATCTAAAATATAAATATATTTCCTATTATTAGAAATTAAAATTTTGTAAATATACTTATGATTTATTTTTCTCTTTATATATTAAGTAAATACTTTTTATAACTTTTGTTTAGAAATAATTAAAATTTATAGTTATATTTAAAAACTTTTCTTATTATATTTGGAATTAGACTTTATATTAATATCATTATAATATTGTTTCCATTTATTTATTGTTACTAACTAAATTGTTATGTATTATATTTCTATTATTTTAAACTTGTTTATTCCTTCTAATTATTCTTATTATTATTACTAACCATATAATTTATTTTGCTTTATTAATTTATTATTTCATTAATTTTTATTATTCATTAACCTCTTTTTATTTTATTAACCTTTTTTGCTTATTATTTAAATTATCTATCACTAACCCCTATTATTTATATTTTATTATTTATTGCTTATTATTTAATTTGCTATTTTATTTATTATTATTATTTTGTAATTGTTTCCCGGTTGTAATTTTGTAATTATTTTAATTATTATTATTGCTATGGTTAGTAATTAGGGAGTGAAAAATATGTTTGTTATTAAAAAAATAAAATTTAGATAATTTTTAACATAAGATAATTAAATTAAACACGTCACACACGTAAGTCGATTTTAATCGCCGTCTCACTTTCTAAGGTTATCCTTCAAGTTGCCTACGAATAATGGTTAAGTGGGGTGTATAAAGCAAGTCCCTCGGAAGAAAATCATCAAAGTCCCTTATGGTTGCCTTTACGAATCGAGTCCCTTTCGAATAAATGATGATAGTCCCTTATATGTGCTTACTACACCCCACCATTGCCTCCAAAATCAGAATGTCCCTCATATGTCCCTTAAACATCCAAAGTAAGGACTACCTACTCCATTATAGTAGGGATAGTCTTACTAAGAAAAGGATAAAAGAATAAGAAAGACCTTAAACATTAGGGTAGGTCACTCCTAGGTACTTGCTCATTTCAAAACTTTTTCACATTTAAACACATTTTCAAACAAATTTTCAAACAAGTTTCTTACACATCCGTACAGGGATTATTATTAAACTATTCTGAAAATTTTTCTATTCACACACTACACTTTCAAAAACAAGTTAAAGTGAGCTTAAGTACCTAAGAGCCCATGGATAACCATGGATGAAAAGGATGCTAATACCTTCCCTTTTCATAACCTACCCCCCCCGGACCCGAAAATATCTCTAAGGTCTTTCCTGTTCTTTTATACCCTTTCCTTATGGATAAAATAAAAGTCGGTGGCGACTCTTGCTATCCGCAACATTACTTAAAGTCAGTTCTCCCACCGTGTTACATCCGTACCGACAGATGATATCTCTCTTCAGAAATCTGGCTACCACTTGTCTTGTGACGTTTGCATACGAGGCTGCTTCAACCCACTTGGTGAAATAGTCAATGGCGACCAGGATTAATCTGTGACCATTTGAAGCAGTTGGCTCGATCTTGCCAATCATATCGATGCCCCACATGGCAAAGGGCCATGGTGAAGACATTATGTTCAGAGGATTAGGAGGCACATGCACCTTATCTGCGTAGATCTGGCATTTGTGGCATTTTCTGGCGTAAGCACAACAGTCTGCATCCATTGTGATCCAATAATAGCCTGATCTTAACAACTTTTTAGCCATGGCATGCCCCCCAGCATGGGTACCAAAAGACCCTTCATGCACTTCATGCATCAATAAATCTGCTTCCGTCTTGTCAACACACCTGAGGAGTACCATATCAAAGTTCCTTTTGTATAAAGATCCATCAGTGTTCAGAAAGAAACTTCCAGCAAGCCTTCTCAAAGTCTTCTTATCATTGGAAGATGCCCCAGGTGGGTATGTTTGATCCTCCAAGAAGCATTTAATGTCATGAAACCAAGGCTTATCATCTTTGACAGCTTCCGCTGCAAATACATATGCTGGTCTATCAAGTCTCGATACTGAAATCTGAGGTACGAAGTTAGTAGCTCGAACTTTGATCATGGATGAAATGGTAGCAAGAGCATCTGCAAACTGGTTCTCGTCCCGAGGGATATACTCAAGCTTGACCGTTGTGAAGAAAGTCAATAACCTTCTTGTATAATCCCTGTAAGGTATCAGATGATCCTGGTGTGTGTACCATTTGTCGTTGGTTTGATTGATTACCAAAGTTGAATCTCTGAATACGGTCAATGTCTTGATCCTGAGGTCGATGGCTTCCTCAAGACCCATAATGCAAGCTTCGTATTCAGCTTCGTTGTTAGTGCAGTTGAAGGTGAGTTTTGCCGAGAATGGCATGTGAACTCCCTTGGGTGTAATGAGTACTGCACCAACACCACGACCATTCATGTTAACCGCCCCGTCAAACATCATAGTCCATTCTTCTTCCGGGTCGGGCCCTTCAGTGTGAATAGGCTCTTCATGATCTTTTGACTTAATGAACATGATGTCTTCATCAGGGAAGTCAAATCTCATAGGCTGGTAGTCATCAATGGGTTGCTCAGCAAGATATTCAGATAGTACACTGCCCTTGATGGCTTTCTGAGAAGTGTACTGGATGTCGTATTCTGTAAGAATCATTTGCCATCTTGCAACCCGTCCGGTAAGTGCTGGCTTCTCGAAAATGTACTTGACTGGGTCCATTTTGGATATCAACAAAGTAGTGTGGGTCAACATATACTGCCTTAGCCGGCGAGCAGCCCACGCTAAAGCACAGCAAGTTTTCTCGAGCAGTGAATAACGTTGTTCACAGTCGGTAAACTTTTTGCTTAGGTAGTATATTGCATACTCTTTTCGACCAGACTCGTCATGCTGGCCCAACACACACCCCATTGACTCTTCTAATACTGTCAGGTACATGATCAGAGGTCTTCCTTCAACTGGAGGCATAAGGATTGGAGGTTCTTGCAGGTATTCCTTGATCTTGTCAAAAGCCCTTTGACAGTCTTCATTCCACCTGACCGTCTGTTCCTTTCTTAACAGCTTGAACAAGGGTTCACAGGTTGCCGTGATGTGAGATATGAACCTCGAAATGTAGTTCAATCGACCTAAGAACCCTCGAACTTCCTTTTCAGTTTTAGGTGCAGGCATCTCTTGGATGGCTTTGACTTTATCAGGGTCAACTTCAATCCCTTTTTCGCTTACAATAAAACCCAGCAGCTTACCGGATCGCACCCCGAATGTGCATTTGTTGGGGTTCAGCTTCAGTTGATACTTCCTCAGACGCTTGAACAATTTGAGCAGATTTACCAGATGGTCTTCTTCAGTAAGGGACTTGGCAATCATATCATCCACATAACACTCTATTTCTTTATGGATCATATCGTGGAATAATGTTACCATAGCCCGTTGATATGTGGCACCAGCGTTCTTCAGTCCGAATGGCATCACTTTGTAACAGAACGTGCCCCAGGGTGTGATGAATGTTGTTTTCTCCATGTCTTCAGGTGACATCTTGATCTGGTTATATCCTGAAAATCCATCCATGAAGGAGAATACCGAGAACTGAGCCGTGTTATCCACCAATACATCAATGTGAGGTAATGGGAAGTCATCTTTCGGGCTGGCTCTGTTCAGGTCCCGGTAATCAACACACATCCTTACTTTGTCGTCTTTCTTAGGCACAGGTACTATGTTAGCAACCCACGGCGGATAACTAGTCACAGCAAGGAACCCGGCGTCCCATTGCTTTTGTACCTCCTCCTTGATTTTCATAGCCATGTCTGGACGAGTACGGCGCAGTTTCTGTTTAACCGGTGGGCACTCTTCTCTCAAGGGCAGCTTGTGCATGACAATATCGGTATCCAACCCTGGCATATCTTGGTAAGACCAAGCAAACACATCCACATACTCTTGAAGCAGGTCAATCAGTTGTCTTTTTACCGAGTCTTGCAGGCAGGCCCCGATTCTAACTTCTTTCACGTCTTCATCTGTACCAAGATTGATCACTTCAACCTCCTCCTGGTGAGGAGTAATAACCTTTTCCTCTTGTCTCAACAACCTGGCTAGCTCTTCAGGAAGCTCATATTCTTCATCAACCCCTTCATCAGCTTGATTGATCGGATTGTCAAAGTCATACGATGTCATAGCCGTGCTGTTGTCGGTGCTGTCAGGAAGGCACTCTCTGCAAGGGTTTAATTGGTTCATTTTAGTGACTTGATTTTAATCTTTATTTAGAAAAGTGAAATGGAGTTGTCATTTTGAAAACACCGCCATTTATTTTTTTGTACAAAAAGAAAAATGGAAAAACAGTGAACGAAAAGAAAAAAGGCTCGTTTGCAAAAAAAGATGTCTGATATTTCATTAATTGATCTTGTTTGCACAAAAAGTACAGATGGCCCGATTACAAAATGAGTCTTGTCATCTTGGGCAAGATGCAAGACTTTGATGCATGCTTATAAAAATACAGGAAATAATAATTACTCTGCATGAGTAACTCTTATAATTTCCTGGGAAGACCAGTTCGAGACACTGCTCCCCGGGATTTTTGGACGAATCCAGCTTTCCAGGTTGCGCTCCTCTTCCAGCTCGTCTTCCAGACAGTTGATAGCATCGGGGGTAAGCATCCCCCCACTGACAAAACCGGGCTCTCCAGCAGCCTTTGCTTGATGTTGAGTTGGTCTGTAACCCAACCCAAACTTGTCTTTCTTCTCTTCCACAGCTAAAACCTTGCCCCAGCCTAGGGCAGTTCCTTCCTCAACAACCTTCCGGGCTTGTTGGTATGATGACATGGAGATCCCAGATACAGCAGATGCTTCATTCACGTTCAAGGCTTCAAATCCTTGGCTCATTGTTTCATGGATCTCCCCATCCATTTCAATATACTTATAAGTAGCCAGATGGCTAACAAATATATCCTCCTCCCCACAGATTGTAACAACTTGGCCTTCCCACTCATATTTTAACTTTTGGTGAAGGGTAGACGTTATTGCGCCGGCGGCGTGAATCCAGGGTCTACCCAACAAACAGCTGTAGGCGGGCTGAATGTCCATCACATAAAAGATAGTTTTAAAGGTCTGTGGGCCAATTGTCACAGGTAGCTCAATCTCTCCCAGAACCGATCTCTTTGAGCCATCAAAAGCTCTTACTACCAGGTTGCTGGGTCTCAATGCCAGTCCATCATATTCTAACTTCACCAGAGCCTTCTTTGGTAAAACATTAAGGGACGACCCCGTGTCTACCAGCACATGAGAAAGGACCGCTCCTTTGCATTCCATGGTGATGTGCAAGGCTTTGTTGTGGTTGCGGCCATCCGCTGTCAAGTCAGTATTGGTGAACCCTAGCCCATTGCTAGCAGTAACATTCCCAACCACGGTTTCCAACTGGTTGACAGTAATCTCTTCAGGCACGTAAGCTGCGTGCAAGACCTTGAGTAGTGCATTCCGATGGGCTTCGGAGCACATAAGCAGTGAGAGGATAGAGATTTTGATGGCGTTTGGTGAAGCTGATCCACAATTTTGTAATCACTCTTTTTGATGATTCTCATAAACTCATCAACTTCTTGATCGAACGGTGTCTTCAAGGCTTCTTTAACAGCTTGATCTTCCTGCACCGGGCTCTTTCCTTTTGCCTTGGCAGCAGCTTCTGCTTCGGCAGTAGGTCTTTGCATTGGTGGAGCAAAGAGACGTCCGCTTCGAGTGAAGCCTCCGCCTCCGCCCACGTTATCTATTTGTGGTGCAGGTGTTGATGTTTCAAGAGTGATTCTTTTTCCTTCGCAGTACACGTCTGAGCCATAGTGCCAAGGGATGGCCCTATTGCTTTCATATGGTACTGGTCCAGGCACCGTGACAGTGACTGGGCTGATTGTTGCTGCTGAAGGGACTGTAATTGTTTGTGGATCATAAAAGATTGTAACTGGTGCTCTGGTGGGAGCAGCACCTTCTGAATGGTAGGCAGAGTTGTTTTCCGGATCATAGAATATCGTGACAGTAGAGACGTCTTCATGATTTGTTGCTGGCGTTGTAGGAGATATTGTCGGAAGAAATGGTGTTGTTGTTGTAGGAGTCTCAAAATGGAGTGAAGCTGAAGTTGTAGCAGGAAAATTTGTTGAAAACTGATCAGTTGAGATGATAGATGAAGTACTTGTTGATGAAGCCGAAGAATTGTCAGGAACAATAGTTGCTGCAGTTGTAGGAGGTTCTGAAACCGTTGCTGATGAGATTGCTGGACTTGTTGGAAATGACGTGGTGATCTGAAGTTGGCCACTCTGAATAAGGCCATCTATGCCATTCCTCAAATTGTCGCACCCATTTACCGAGATATTGCAGTAAGCGCAACCCAATTCACACCCTGGGAACATTTGACATTCCAAGAGCTGAGCCTTGATTTCTACCAATGGTGTCCTGATCTGTCCCACACTGGTTATTAAATAAGACGGCTTGTCTTCTTCAATAGCGTTAATTCTAGGACCACCGTGGTTTGGCATGGGATTTTTATTGACATTGGGCGGTGGTGCGAAATTCAGAGCCTTGGAGTCTACCAGGTCTTGTACCTTCATATGCAGAGCCCTGCATTTTTCTGTACTGTGACCAGGTGCGTTTGAATGAAAAGCACACCTAGCATTGGAGTCATAGTTCCTTGGTAGACTGTTGGGATCCGGAGGTGCCAACGTTCTTAGCTCAACCAGGTTGAGTTTCAGAAGTTGTGGCAGCAAGGTAGCATACGGCATGGGGATCGGATCGATCACTCTGTTAGCTTGAGATGGCCTCTGTTGGAATGGCCTTTGCTGGTTATTGTTGTTGTTGCTGTTGTTGTAATTTCTTGGAGGATACTGATTTTGCTGATGGTACTGAGGTTGTGGTTGATAGTTTTGTTGAGGAGGTTGATAGACTGGCTGAGGATGAACTGGAGCAGGAATGGTGACTGCTGCTATTGACCTTTGAGCATATTGGGGCCTGCCCCTGTTGGTGTGGATGGCATTGGTCTCGCCAGTTCTTCTCGGGCCTACAAAAGGCTTTCTTGCATTACTGGACGAGCTGGCACCATTATCAGAGATCTTACCCATTTTTAACAGACTCTCAATCCTCTCCCCAGCTATGACAACATCCGCAAAGCTAGTGGAAGAGAAAGCAGCCAGCCTGTCAATATAGGTCCCCTGAAGGGTGTTCATGAACATATCTGCCATTTCCCTTTCAGACATAGGGGGTTGAACAGCAGCAGCCAATTGCCTCCATCTCTGGGCATATTCTCGGAAACTCTCCCTTGAAGACTGTGACATTCCCATTAGGAGGGTCCTGTTGGGTGCCATGTCTAAATTGTACTGATACTGTCTGATGAAGGCCTCTGCCAGGTCCTTCCAGCATCTAATAGTTTCCCTTGTTAGGTGAGAGTACCATTCTCTTGACGCCCCTGTCAAGCTGTCTTCGAAATAGAACATCCAGAGCTTCTCATCCATAGTATAGGCCTTCAGCCTTCCCAGAAATGATTGTAGATGAGTCCGGGGGCATGAAGTCCCATTATACTTTTCGAAACAAGGAGGCTTGAACTTATGGGGGATCCTGACCCCGTCTACCAAGCCCATATCCATGACGTCGAAGCCCAAAGAGTTTTGATACTCTAGGGATCTTAACTTCTCAGCTATCTCATCCAACCTTCTATCGTAAGCTTCTTCCCCAGCACCCATTACTGTGAATTGGTCCTCCTGAGGATCCTCTTGAAGTACCCTAGCTGCGGTGGCAGTCCCTTGAACATTTGCTGGAATATTGACCTCAGGATGGAGGTGTGGCCCAAATACCGGAGGGTTGACATGAGGTTGTACCCTTTCATTGTTACTGGTACCGGCAGTCCCTATATGTGGATCCTCTTGATTCTGCCTTTCCACTATGGCCCTCAATCTTTCCTGGCTCTGAGCCATGTTGTTCATAACTTCCATGAACTGCGTCATCTGATTCCTCATCTCTAGCCTTTCATTTGCCATTTGATTTCTGACCTCAGTAAGGTCCTGCTGCATCTGATCCATCTGAATTCCCGGAAGGTTGTTTCGGGTTGGATAGCGGTGCGGACGGTTGAGGGGAAAAACTCGGCGCCTAGCAATAGTTCCTGATTTATCACAACAGAGGTTAGCAACAGCAAAACAAAAACCTACAAAACAAACAAAGGGTTAGCATGCAATGCAGTTATGCTTATTTGTTCTCAAGGTATCCGGTTTGGCCTTCAGTTTTGACCCTTCCAGACCCTTGAAGATGATGCTGTTGAAGTTGCTTGATGAAAGCTCAGATGAAGCAAACTAACACAAATACATTACAGAAGGTGAAATAATACAACTTGTTCATTTTACAACACAAGCCCTCTAAGGGGTCAAAATACATTACAAGAAAATAAAAGTACATGGAAAGAAAGCAACAACAAACAAATGGTCAAACACCAAGACCAAACTCATCCTCACGAACTTCCTTGAGAAGTGCTTCGGTCACAGGATCAGCCGGACGCTCCGTGAGATTCCTGATGAGGAGATTCCGGGTCGTAACAGCTGCTGTTAGCTTCTTGTGCTGAGTTTGTTCCTTTGACCTTTTTACCCCTGCTTTGATCTTCAGCTCTGATATCTCCTTCTGGGCTGCTGCCAGGGCTTCTTGCTGTTCTTTTGCACTAGCTTCCAGTTGCTCCATCTTGTCTTGAACTCTCTTGTCTTCCAGGGTACGAGCCTCGGTGATCCTGACCCACCGAGCTTGACTCTCCTTCAGATACAAGTCTGTCCTCGCTCTCTGGAACTGGGCTTCCTTGCAAGCATTCTTCAGGATTTGTTCTCCAGCCTTAGACTTTTTGATATAATCCCCAGACTTCTCAATCTTAGTCAGATGCTCTACTCTCAATTTCTCCAATCTTTCAATCTCCCTCATACCCTCACTCCTCTCCCGGAGGGTCTTTTGCAAAGCCTGGGTTAGCTTCTCATTCCTTTCCTTCAAGCTCTCAAACTCTTCCAAACTGATAGTGGCAGGGGGTGGTGCTGAAGATGACTCAGGCATGTCTTCTATGGTGAAGGGCATTCCAGAGAATTGGGCCCTGGCACGGGACCACTCATAATATTGTGCCGATGCCACATTATTGCACTTCCCTAGGATGGTGACTCCCTTGGTTTGAACATTATCCCAGGCCCAGGCAGCCTGCCTAACAACAGTCAAACTAATCTTGTTCTCACAATAGAGAGTCTCAACCAAGTCCTGTGCCTTAGGAGCATGGACCAGTGCGTAGCCCAGTTGCCTTCTGAACAGCAGAGGGTTGTAATTAATACTACCCTTAACTCCTATTAAAGGCACATTGGGAAAATGCCCACAGCTGGTGATGATTTCCCTGCCCTTGGTGCTTTGAGTGCACCATCTGATATCTGCTGAAGTTAGAACAGTGAGCCTCTTAGCCCAGTTGCTCTGCTGATGAGGGTTTAAAAACGCATCTGTCCTGGGTAGATGCCTAAGAAGCCAAGTATGGAATAATGGAGCACAACACCTCACTAGTCTTCCCCTCTGTTTTTCATTCCTCTGATGCACTGAATAGTAAAGGTCCCCCAATAAAGTTGGCACTGGGTTCTTCAGGATGAACAGATGGATTGCATTCTTGCTAATGAATCGAGGCTCATCTGCAAACAACACAATTCCATATATGCACAAGGCCAGCAGAGCACAAACAGCTTTCCATTCTCCTAGAGAAGCTTTCAGACTAGCTTGAGAAATTAAGAAGTCCATATGAAAACCAGGGATCCCAGCCTTAGAGGTCATATGTTGCTCAATCAGGGCAGGTTCCAGATGCAAAGCTTTTGCTACTTCTCCATTAGCAGGAAAGACCATCTCAGGGTTGAAAGGGATTCCACCCCTGATAGGTATGCCAACTAATGAAGAGTACTCTTCCAATAAGGGGCCCAACTGAAAGTCTTGAAAGGTGAAACATCTCAGTGGGGGATCATAGAACTGAATGCAAGTGTGGATGAGGCTCCTCTGTGATGGGTCCAGATCCATAACCATGTCAAGTATATCTCCATAGCTTTCCCTGAACAATGGTATGTGATCTGGAGTGATCAGGGTTTGAATCCTCCTGATGTCTGATAACTCTGGTTGGAAGAAGTGGTAGGTGATATTGCTCTTTTTAGGAGCCATGATGCTGAGGACTGAGTAGAGACAGGTGCTGATGATAATGCTGAAGTAACGAGCCACTGATTGGCTGGTGCAGGTGATAACTGAAACAGACAGCTGATAACTGAAGCAGGTGTTGGTGAAGATGGGCCAATACTGAAGATGGGGTCAAAACCAAAACCAGATGAAAAATGGATACCCTGAAACACAAATAAGCACATGTTAATATGATGCAATGATTATGTATGCAAATGAAATGCAAGGGTCTGTGACTGAGCTGGATCTGGCCAAAATGCCCTGATATAGGTCCAAGTGTGTTCAAGAATTCCAGATGGAGGTCTATAAATCCAGTAACCAAGGTAGGGGGACTCAAATAAAGAGCCACATGTCCAGGGTTTAGAATCACAAGAACTGTCCAACATGGAGTATTCTTAAACAATCAAAGTAACAAGGTATTCTGAGGTCAAGGTACCTGCAAACCTGTAAACAGCCCAAACCCCTCACAGGTGGTGTTCTAAAACAAGGATCCTCAGACTCGGATCAATTATGAGAAGTGTAAACACTTCTAACCCGGAGGTACAGTGTTTACAATAACCATAACAATTCCTCCTCTAATTCTCCTCAGTTTCTGAAGGTCAATACTAAAGGTCATCCAGACTTAGCAGGCTTCCCAGATAGCCCTAGCATTGCAGGAAATCTGCAACACAGAGTTCTCAAGAAGAAACCCATATCTGAACCGTGTTTCATATTCCCGCACCAGACCGAAATGGAATGGGAAAGAATATGATTCACTCTAGCCTAGGTGTCACTCAGGTCCCAGGTGTAGGACCTTAACTCTCAATGGAACCCCACCCACCAAAGAAAAACCAGATCCAGCCAGACAGCATGACAGTATGATATATGGAAAGCAATAAAGAAAGCAGTAAGCAACTGTACATAAAGCAAAATAAATACAAGCACAAATAAGCACATAACACCCCAGTAAACACAAATCAATCAAGCGCTAGGAGGAACCCACAAAAAGAACCAGAAGCCCTGGTTGCAGTATAAGGGTCCCCAGCAGAGTCGCCAAGCTGTCGCTCCCGACAAATGAAATGGATCAGATGAAGGTACAGACGCGAACAGTCGGCGAGAGGGACAATGAGAACACACAGCCGTGAACTCACTGGAGATGAATAGAGTCGCCAGCTAGGCATTTTTATCCCGGAGGAAAGGCAATGCTGCATAGACCTAGAAAGAGATGGATAAGACGGTTGCGAACCAGAGAGACTGAGAAAGGGGGTTGGTTACAACCTGGGAAGGTATTAGCACCCAGATTGTCCGCCGTACTCGACGGGATCCACGCTTAAAAGATTTGTGTTTTAAAGGGGTAGTGTCAGTGCAATCTGTGTGTAAAAGAGCTGGAAAAGGATGTAAAGGTGTCAGTGCAGAAGAAGTGCAAAGTGTGATATATACAGTGTCAGTGTAAGGAATAAGAATGAATTGCTCAAGATTATGAGGCTTAAAGAATAAGGCTGGAAAGAGGGGGAATATACAGAGACTTTTGTTCGATAACTGTTAAGTTATGCCTACGTATCCTCTCGTGCAATGAGGAAGTCAGAACACCGTAGTTCGACCCAAAGAGACTGAAAGATGATTTGACTTGTGAACTGCTTACTTGTCTATGCTCAAGTGTATGACCTATCTGGCTCAGGTGCTAACTGTCTTGCATTAGACGGAAGAAGCAAGTTCTCGTTTATGAGTGAATGAGATGAGAAAAGAATCCCGAAGGAGACGATTATTGTTTGTTTTTTGTGTTTTCAGTCTTTTATTGCTTTTTGGATTTTGTCATAAGTTAATGAGCTTAAGCCTAAACCAATGGATTTAGTAAACTCATCACATCTTCCCTCTGATTAGGGGTAATGAGAATACCTTAAGTGTGAAGTCAGATTCTCACACTTAATCACCTTTGGTGTAGAGTTAAGATCATTAACCTACTTGTGATCATTTAGATGTTTTTGGTGTTTTTGTTTAGTGTTAAGTAATGAGGTTAAGCCATAATCAGGGATTAAACAGACTCATTACACCATCCTAATAGAAGGATAATAGATGAGGGTGTTTAAGCTGAGGAAAGCTCCTCAACTTAATCCATGATTAGGGATTAAACTCATGACAAAACAAGCCTTTAGTTAAGTGAATTTTATTTAATGGTGAGATGAAGAAGTGAGTTTTATGATTTGTAAGACAACTTGAGGGGGACTTGTCCATTAACACTAGGGTTAGTCCTTCTTAACCAATTAAGGAAGAATTAGAACCATAATGCAAGGCCCAAGTTACAAGTGTGATGTCTTGATGATTATTAAGTGAATTGATTAAGAGATTCAAACACATTAAGGGTTTAACACTTAGGATTAAAGTTATACACTCCATCCTAAGAGAAGGATGCAGGCATAAGCTTAATCACAAAGCCTTAAAGCCTTTAGGGTTTAGTCCCTGATTATGAGATGAGAAGAGAAGACTCAAAAGAGACACAAAGGTGAAACTAAGAGGGGAGACTAATCAAAACCCTAATCATTGTCATGCTTGGTTGTTCCTAAGGTTTGTTAGGTTTTCAAGAGAAATCTTCAAAGAGAACCACCAGGAAGCAGATGAACAGGATCAAGAGAAGCAAAGTGACTTGCTTCATTCAAGAAGTCAAGTCACTTGAAGAAAGAAAGTGGGAGGAACAAGAATGAGCAAGCTCAATCTCAAACTCATACATAAATGCAGCAATGGATGCAAGAGAGATGAAAAGAAAAGTTGTGAGAAGTGAAGGCAAATTCACTTCTCAAGCTCACTTACCACCTGAAATGTTAGAAAGAAAAGCAATGCAATGCTAAATGAGATGAAATGGTATGATGCTAAACAAAACCAGAAGCATGTTGATGATGAGAATGATGCTATGAGAGTGCTACAAACATGAGGCAAGACATGGAGATGTTCATACAAGTTCATGGATGCAAATGATGCAAGCTTAGAAGCATGGATACACATGAAAAGTTATGAAACATACATGGCAAACAACATGGCAAATGCAAGATGCAATGATCAAACATGCTTTCTACATGTCTTATGATGTTTAATGAAACACATGAATGCTTGAAATGTCATGACAAGTCATATTATGCAAGAGAATGCAAGAGGTATGCAAATGGAAGCCCAAATTAGGGTTTATGGATCAAACAACAAACAAAAACCAAAAACAGAAACAAACCCTAATATAAAAAAAAGGAAAATGCCACCCAAAGAAACCCTAAACCTATACTAAACCAAGGTCCAAAGGGGAGGTCTCAACTCTCAACCAATCTCAAGATATGAATTTTCTAAGTTATTAGGGTTTTTAGGGCTCTTAAACAAAAGAAATACCAAACAAATTGAAAATGAGGAAACAAATCATGGCCATTTTACCCTAGAAACTACATGCCAAACACAAAACAAAACAAAAAGAATCAATGTCCAACTCTTCTCAAATAGGCAGAAATGATTTTTTGAACTTATGATCAAAATAATGCACAAAATATGATTTAATTCAATGAAAAATTCTTAAAATGCATCAAGATCAAAAAAGAAATTTGGTTTGAATGTTGGACAATGTTTCTAAATGTCTTAGAACATTTCATGAATTTTTTGGTGATTTTTAAATACCTAAAAGTATTTTTAATTAATTAATTTCCATTAATCAATTAAAAATAATCTTTTAAATATTTAAAAATACTTTTTTAATGATAAAAAAATAAAATGGAAATATTTTTGGGTCATAAAAATTAATAAAACTCAGAAGAAAAAGTTTCATAATTTTTATGCATTTTTTACTATTTTTAATAAATTATGCAAGTAAAAATGAAAAGAAATGAAATTAAAATAAATAAAATAGAAAAGTAAACGCAAGGAAGGGCTGGGATTGCATCCTGGTTTGAATGGGTTGACTGGCGCCAGATCTAAGGGCCAGGATTGTTTCTGAGTCAATTAACTTAATTGCAATTAATTAAAGTTAATAAAATGAATTAGGGCTAATCCAAATGATCTGAGCCCTCTATCCGCGCGCGAAGTCAACCGGTCCACTCCATCCAACGCCCAATATTCAAATCTCATTAATGACCTGAGATTAGGGCTAATGACCTTCAGGCTGCCGGAGAAGACTTCCGGTCGTCTTCTCCGGCGAGCCAAAACCCTAGATTCCTCTGTAGGTCACCAAACAACAAATTTCTTCCACCAAAATGATTCTCTCATCAATCTAAACCTAAACCCTCAACCTAAATTCATTTATTTTCATCCATGGGCCTGAATCGAAGCAAAATGTAAAATACGGGCAAATGTTCAGAGGGACCATACAAGCTCAGTTTTCACTTATTTTTGATTCTGAAACTAACCCCATGATCAGCAAGACATGAATAATCAATTTGTAACTCAAAAACCAAGCTCTGAGAGAAAAGTTTCCATGATCATACCTGAGCTGGAAAGCTTCAAAACTGAGCTTCCAGAGCTTCCCTTGCGTGCAAATGGACTCCCTTGTATCCCCTGATGCTAATGGAAGGCTTCAGAGCTCTTGTGGATGGCTGATTTGTGAGAACCAGTTCTGGTGTAGCAGGAAATGAGCTTTGTGTACAGGCTGCTTCAGATCAAAGTAAAGGGTGGTTTTGACTCCTTTGGGTGTTTCTGATTTGTTGGTGAAGAGAAATGATGTGTTTGTTGAATGTATAGTGAGATTCGAAGAGTTCTGGTTTGGAAGGGGAGGAATGGTGAAGCTCAGGTCAGGCTGGTTTCAGGCTTGAACTTTGGTGGTTTCTACTTAATGAAGCATGGCAAGATGATTGGTGAAGATGGTTTTTGTGTTTGTATGCTGTGGAGGCAGATTCGAAGGAATATGCAAAATGAAGTGTTTTTTGTGAATGTCTTGGATGAGAGTGTTTCAGCCTTGCTAGATGTATGGAATGGCTTGCTCTTTGTCCACATAAACCTCTCTCATTGGTCAGATGATTGGACATGTGCTTTATTGATTGGTAAGTCACCTTTTGCAAAAAGTCAAATTTTGTGTAAGGCAAGTATGGCTTGATCTATAGCTAGCACATGGGCTGGTTCTGGTGCAACAAGATGATGTGAGAGGGCTAGCAAAGTGCAGCATCCAATGCATCAAGTGGTAGAAGTGTCATGAGTGTTTTTTGCAAGTTGTTGCCTTTTTGCACTTCATGAAAGAAAGTCTTGTTACATGAACCATGAACATGTGATTTTGGTTCAATTCTGATTTGTATGACCTCTAGAATGTTTGCATGCTGGTTTGAAATGAACTAGAGGTTGCAATTGGCTTTGGTCCATGATTTTGCAAAATTCCCATTTGAAGCATGCCTTGAAAATCAATGATTTTTGCCAACTTTGTCACACCATAACTTTTGATCCAAGAAGAGTTTGATCATGTTCTTGTACTTTTTGAAAAGGGAAATATGTAATCTACAACTTTCATGACCAAAGTTTTTTCATTTGAAGCATTTTTGGACCAAGAATCAAGGCTTGAAAAATGACCTAAAATGAAGCATTCTTGAAAAGTCAACTATGCCCAAAAAGTCAACATTTGCAAAAACCCTAAATTCTTGATTTTTATGAACTTCAACCTTCTTACATGATCAAATAAAGGTCATATACACTCAAAATGATGAAAATCACCCATTGGTTGGGTCATTGGGGGCCTCAGATGCCCTGATTTTACACTGACTTGTCTGAAAAGTCAACTCTTGATCAGATGACTTCCCCATGGAATTTCTTCATGAAAATTGATATGCATACTCCCTATACCATATAGAGACCAATGGAAACAATAATGACCAAAAAATTTGGGGTTATGGCCTCTGAAACCAAAACCCTAATTTTAGGTCAACTGTGCAGTCAATCCTGGCTCTGCATCCACTCAAACCCTAGTTCTTGTGATTCTTTTGCATTTTTGACTTTGAGAAGGTGTACTATGATGCTTGAACACATGTAGACCCCTTTGAATTGATTGGTTGCCTTTGGAGTGGCTCAAGATGCCCTGAGATTGCTCAGATCACAAACCCTAGGTGCAGATGACTTAGAATCTATGCAGTGAATCAAAAATGAGATGTGAGATGATATGATTGTGTTTATGCATATGAGATGATCACAAGCCATGGTGTGAATGGGTGAGGGCAAATTTGGGGTGTTTACAATTTCATTACGTCTTGAAATATTTCCTGTGCGTTGGCATCTGTCACACTTGACAATGAAAGCATGGACATCACGCCACATAGTAGGCCAAAATAGGCCAGCTAGAAGAATCTTGGCGTAGGACTTGGATGTGCTCGCATGTCCACCATAAGGTGCAGAGTGACAATGCTCAATTATATTATGTACCTCTTCTTCTGGAACACAACGGCGGAAAATGCCATCTTTACCTCTCTTGAAAAGAAATGGTTCGTCCCAATAGAAGTTTCTCACATCACTATAGAACTTCTTCTTCCGGTGGTAGTTTAGATCAGGGGGTATGATGTCAGCGGCTAGGTAATTAATAAAGTCTGCATACCAAGGTACATTACTTATAGCTAAGGATTTACGAGAATGCTCATGTGGGTCTGGGTTATCATCTTCAATAGTTTCTAGTTGGGCTATCAGTCTATCATAGGCAAAATCGTCATTTATGGGTACTGAGTCAGGTTTCAAGTATTCTAGCCTAGAAAGGTGATCAGCCACTACATTATCTGTGCCTTTCTTATCACAGATATCCAAATCAAACTCTTGCAGTAATAGAATCCATCGAAGTAACCTAGGTTTGGCATCCTTTTTACTAAGTAAGTAACGAATGGCAGCATGGTCGGTGTAAACTATAATTTTGGCTCCTACTAGATAAGATTTAAATTTGTCTATGGCAAAAACTACATCTAGGAGCTCTTTTTCGGTTGTTGCGTAGTTGAGTTGTGCAGCGTCAAGGGTTCTACTGGCATAATAAATTATGTGTAACTTTTTATCTTTTCTCTGGCCTAGAACGGCTCCAACAGCATAGTCACTAACGTCACACATTATCTCAAACGGTACTGACCAATCAGGGGGTTTCATTATAGGCGTTGAAATCAGAGCTTGCTTCAGAAGATTAAATGCTTCAGTACATTTTTCATCGAAGATGAATTCAGCATATTTCATTAAAAGACCAGTTAAGGGATTTGTTATTTTGGAGAAATCCTTGATAAAACGTCGGTAAAATCCGGCATGTCCAAGAAAACTTCTTATCTCCCTGATAGTCTTCGGCGGTTTTAGATTCTCTATGACTTCTATTTTAGCTTTATCTACCTCTATACCTTTTTCGGAAACTATATGTCCTAAAACAATCCCTTCGGTGACCATGAAATGACATTTTTCCCAATTTAGCACAAGGTTTACCTCCACACATCTTTCCAGGATTTTCTCAAGGTTGATAAGACAATTTTTGAAATCAGATCCACAAACTGAGAAATCGTCCATAAATACTTCCATGATTCCATCTAAATAGTCTGCAAAGATAGACATCATGCAACGTTGGAAAGTGGCAGGAGCATTACAGAGTCCAAAAGACATTCTTTTGTAGGCGAAAGTTCCAACAGGGCATGTAAAGGTAGTTTTTTCTTGATCTTCGGGGTGAATAGGTATTTGGAAGAATCCTGAATATCCATCTAGCTGTAACACCCTAATTTTTTCCCTAAGATTTCTTCGCATTTCATCTGCATTTTGCATACAAACAAGATCGCACTGGCTTTCGAGTTTCTCCTCAGATATAGGGTCTATGCTTCGCAGGGGATCACCTTTGTTTTTACTTCTTTATATTTGTTTATATTTATTGACTTCTAACCAAAATACCAAAAATATGATGCAGTGTTC
Source organism: Lathyrus aphaca (assembly GCA_963966055.1). Classification (NCBI taxonomy): domain Eukaryota; kingdom Viridiplantae; phylum Streptophyta; class Magnoliopsida; order Fabales; family Fabaceae; genus Lathyrus; species Lathyrus aphaca. The sequence goes on along the minus strand of OZ014520.1, from coordinate 63,604,900 downwards.
TTCTTCTTATCTGTGTTGCAGGTTTGCGAAGATAAGACAGTGAATTCAATTCAGATGCGTTTGTTCAGTCACAATTCGATTTCAGATGTATGTTTGACCTAATATTGGTCAAACTATCAAAAGATTGTGTTGACTGCCAGTTTGTGTGTGCCAGTGGTTTATTCCTCAGATAGAGGGTTTTCAAAAGTTCAGGTTGTGCTGTGTACAAAAGGCATCAGTTATCAGACAGTATTTTATGCGAGGTTTGGTTTGGATACGCATCATTTCATCATTGCATTATTGATTCGTCTGTGGATTTATTTTCCTCAGCACGTATTCAAATAATCAAGGAAGTTTTCAGACGATTTCAGTTGCTAGGGTTGAATTGGCAAATTGATCAGTGGTTTAGTGATGGCTGTATTCATTGTTTTTATCAAAGGCTTGTGCAAGAAAAATCAAGATTTTGTTGTGGGCTTGAAAACCAAATTCCATCCATTATCCATTTTCTTTCCGATTAAACCATTTTTTTGTATCCATTTATCCATCTGTATATTTTTTTTATGACCATTTTTCATTATCCATTTTTTTTTCGATTTTTTTTACCAAATCACATTATCCATATGTCCGTTATCCATTTTTTTTATCTGACTAATTCGTTCCACATAATCATTTCCAATTATTTTCTTTTTTTTAAATCCATTATCCTTCCATTTTATATCTTTATTGTTTTTTTTCTAATTTTTCTTATTACTTCCATTTTTTTTACCAAAATAATAAACATAAAAAAAAAATCCAATCATAACATTTTAATGTCCAATTTATTTTATTTCTCCATTATTTTTTACATTTACAAAAATTTAGTACTCTTTTTTTTCCATTTTTCTTAAGCCCATTAAATCATTTGCCAACACATCAAAACTCATTAGCCTTGCCAAAATTCTCACAAACACGTACAAATAAAACTCCCCAAGCCTTAAATCCCTTGGCCCCACAACACCTTCAGCCCATAATTCCCTAGCTCACGTGCGTGCAACAAAGACCCCAACATCCAAACAAACTGCCATCCAAAATAGCAAAAGCATTTCACAAAAAAAGTCAGATGCAACGAAGCTATCAACAAATCTCAAGCTGCACAAAAACAACAAAGCCTTCCAAGCCATTACCACAATCCGCACGCACACAGCCCCAAGCAAAATACATAAGCCAGCTTCACTTCCAGCCTTCCATCACGTGACAAGCTTGCCCAAGCTGGCCCCACAAGCTTTCCATTTCCTCAGCCAAAACTACAGCCTTTTGCCCACATTTCACACCTTCTCAAGCCTTTACCAATTTCCCAGCCAACACACTCTCAGCTTCACGTGCATAAGCCAAAAGCAAAAACAACATGTCATCAGCCATCCTTCGTCTAAGCCTCAAACAACAAGTCTTCCATCAGCTTCATAGCCCAACAATGTAAAACATTTCCCACCTCTCCAGCCACACTTGCAAGCCGTACCAAAGCAAAACTCAGCTGCTAATCCGCACGTATCCCAGCTGCAAATACACAAACTAATTACCAGCCAAATTCAATAAGCCGCAGGCCATTCTGCCGAAGAACAACAAAACAGTTTCAATACCTTACGTGCATCCCGCATCAGCTCCCAAAATTCAAGCCAAGCATTTACAAAGAAGCAAGCCGCACGACTTCACAACACTTCCGCATACAAGCACGAAATCAGCACCTGAAAAAATAAAATCAAAACGCGAAAGAATAAAGCACAAAACGCAACACACGAAATCGATAGTTTCCAAAATGACATCAAATTTTCGAAACGACAGCACAAATGAAATTAAAATCTCAGCTTACAAATTCATTTGAGAACCTCATTTCTTCTATAAAAAGGACCACTCTTCACTTCAATTATCAAGCTTCAATAGCAAAAGAAGCTCTACCAAATTGAATCCAGAAACAAAAATCCCCAATTCTCAAACCTTTCTTTTCCGTTTGTTTTCAATCTCCTTCATAACACCTTCAAACCCCCAATCCTTTCAATCTTCTTTTTTCGAATCACTTCTTCAAAATTCCTAATCTCATCTTCATCCTCAAAACACTTTCAATTTGAAAACCTAATTGAAATAGAAGGAGAGAGAGAGTCCGCGAAATTCGTGAAGAAAAGAAGAAGAAGAGGCTTACGGTTTTGAATCTAGAAGAAGAAGAAAGAGGTTGCGTTCTGTCGCTCCCGATAAGTGGGAATGGCCCAAATATGGTACAGACGCGAACGGTCGGCGAAAAGAACAATGAGAACACACAGCCGTGAACCCACTGGAGATGAATAGAGTCGCCAGCTAGGCATTTTTATCCCGGAGGAAAGGTAATGCTGCATAAACCTAGAAAAAGATGGATAAGACGGTCGCGAACCAGAGAGACTGAGAAAGGGGGTTGGTTACAACCTGGGAAGGTATTAGCACCCAGATTGTCCGTCGTACTCGACGGGATCCACGCTTAGAAGATTTGTGTTTTAAAGGGGTAGTGTCAGTGCATTTTGTGTATAAAATAGCTGGAAAAGGATGTACAGGTGTCAGTGTGAAAACAAGAATAAGATGCTCAAGATCATGAGGCTAAAAGAATGAAGCTGGAAGAGGGGAATGTACAGAGACTTTTGTTCGATAACTGTTAAGTTATGCCTACGTATCCTCTCGTGCAATGAGGAAGTCAGAACACCGTAGTTCGACCCAAAGAGACTGAAAGGTGAATTGACTTGTGAACTGCTTACTTGCCTATGCTCAAGTGTATGATCTGTCTGGCCCAGATGCAAACTGTCTTGCATTAGACGGAAAAAGCAAGTTCTCGTTTGTGAGTGAATGAGGTGAGAAAAGAATCCCGAAGGAGACGATTATTGTTTGTTTTTATGTTTTCAGTCTTTTATTGCTTTTGAGAGTTTGTCATAAGTTAATGAGCTTAAGCCTAAACCAATGGATTTGGTAAACTCATCACATCCTCCCTCTGATTAGGGGTAATGAGAATACCTTAAGTGTGAAGTCAGATTCTCACACTTGATCACCTTTGGTGTAGGATTAACATCATTAACCTACTTGTGATTAATTAGATGTTTTTGGTGTTTTGTTTAGTGTTAAGCAATGAGGTTATGCCATAATCAAGGATTAAACAGACTCATTACACCATCCTAATAGAAGGATAATAGATGAGAATGTTTAAGCTGAGGAAAGCTCCTCAACTTAATCCATGATTAGGAATTAAACTCATGACAAAACAAGCCTTTAATTAAGTGGATTTTATTTAATGGTATGATGATGAAGTGAATTTTGTGATTTGTAAGACAACTTGAGGGGGACTTGTCCATTAACACTAGGGTTAGTCTTTCTTAACCAATTAAGGAAGAATTAGAACCCTAATGCAAGGCCCAAGTTACAAGTGTGATGTCTTGATGGTTATTAAGTGGATTGATTAAAGGAGTTAAACACATTAAGGGTTTAACACTTAGGATTAAAGTTATACACTCCATCCTAATAGAAGGATGCAGGCATAAGCTTAATCACAAAGCCTTAAAGCCTTTAGGGTTTAGTCCCTGATTATGAGATGAGAAGAGATGACTCAAAAGAGACACAAAGGTGAAACTAAAAGGGGAGACTAATCAAAACCCTAATCATTGTCATGCTTTGTTGTTCCTAAGGTTTATGAGGTTTTCAAGAGAAGTCTTCAATGGAACCACCAGGAAGCAGATGAAAGGATCAAGAGAAGCAAAGTGACTTGCTTCATTCAAGAAGTCAAGTCACTTGAAGAAAGAAAGTGGGAAGAAGAAGAATGAGCAAGCTCAAACTCAAACACATATAAAAATGCAGCATGGATGCAAGAGAGATGAAAAGAAAAGTTATGAGAAGTGAAGGCAAATTCACTTCTCAACATTACTTACCACCTGAAAAGTTAGAAAAGAAAGTGCAATGCAATGCAAAATGGGATGGAATGACATGATGCAAACCAAAACCAGAAGCACATATGTGATGCTAATGATGTTATGAGATGCTATAAACCAGAAACAAAACATGTGGATGATCATACAAGTTCATGGATGCAGATGAAGCAAGTTAAGGAGCATGGACATACATGAAAAGTTATGAAGTGCACATGGCATACAACAAGGAAAATACATGATGCAATGATCAAACATGCTTTCAATATGTCTTATGATGTCAAATGAACCAAATGGAGGCAAGGAATGTCATGGCAAGTCATGTTATGCAAGAGAATGCAAGATGGATGTAAATGGAAGCCCAAATTAGGGTTTATGAACCATACATCAAACAAAAATCAAAATCAGAAGCAAACCCTATGATAAAAAATTGAAAATGTCACTCAAAGGTCCCCTAATCCTATACTAAACCAATGCCCAAAGGAGAAGTCTCAACTCCTAACCAATTTCAAGTTATGGTTTTCTTAAGATATCTAGGGTTTTATGGTTTCCAAACAAGAAAATTATCAAACAAAATGAAAATGAAAGATCAAATCATGGTCATTTAATCTCACAAACTACATGCTAAACACAATGCAATGCAAAAAGAATCAATGTCCAACTCTTCATGGATAGGCATAAATGATTTTTTGAACTTTGGATCAAATTAATGCATAAAAATGATTTTAATTCAATGAGAAATTCTTAAAATGCATCAAGATCAAAAAATAAATTTGGTTTGAAGGTTGGACAATGTTTCTAAATGTCTTAGAACATTTCATGAATTTTTTTGTGATTTTTAAATACCTAAAAGTATTTTTAATAAATTAATTCTCATTAATCAATTAAAAAAAAACTTTTAAATATTTTAAAATACTTTTTAAATGCTAAAAATGAAATTAAAAATATTTTTGTGTTTTAAAAATTAATGAAACTCTTGACAAAAAGTTTCATAATTTTTAAAACAATTTTGCTATTTTAAATAAATTATGCAAATTAAATGAAAAAGAAATGAAAATAAATTGAAATAAAAGAAAGTCAAACGAATGGAAGGCTGGGATGAGCTCTGGGTTTAAAAATGTTGACCACGCGCCAGATCTAGTGGCCAGGATTGCATCTGATTAAATTAACCTAATTATGATTAATTAAATTAACTAAAGTGATTAGGGCAAAAACAAGTGGATCTGGGCCATCCGTTCGCGCGGCAAGTCAAACAAGTCAGGCCATCCAACGCGTGAGATTCAAATGGGATTAATTACAGGGATTAGGGTATAACAACATTCAGGTGACCGGAGGGAAGCTCCGGTCATCTTCCCCGGCGACCCCAAAACCCTAAAATACGATTCAGGCCACCATTCTTCAAATCAAAGCCAGGGAAACATTCCTCTACTCAAACCTTACTCGAATCAACTCTCAAAATGAATTTCTCATGCTTAAACTAAAGGAATCGAAGCCATGAAGTTTCACGGGCAAAGTTTCAAAGCCCTGGTAAAACCTCATTTCTCACTCATTTCTAATTCTAAAACCATCCCCATGACCAGCAAAGCATACACAATCGAATTATAACTTAAAAATCAAGCTCTGAGAGAAAAGTTTCATGGCCATACCTGAGATGGAGACTCCTGTTTCTGGGCTTTCAGAGCTATTCTTTGGTGCAAGCTTGCTCCACTGACTCCCCTGGTGCTAATGGCAGGCTTGGAATGAGCTTAAGCAAGCTATTTTGAGAGATTCCAATCTGATATAGCAGAAAATGAGTTCTGTGTGTAGGGTGTTTTAAGATTTACCAATGGTGGATTCTGGCTCCTTTCAATGTGTTTGACTTGTTGGTGAAGAGAAATGGGGTGTTTGATGGCTGGAAAATGAGATTCGAAGAGAGAAGAGTTTTTGCAGGTTTTGTGGTATGCTATGTTCTAGTGTGCTTCTGGCTTGTTTCTTTGTTGGTTTAGGTTCAGTGAGACAAGGTGAGGAGGTCAGTGAAGTTTGTTTGAGTGTTTGTGTGCTATGGAGACAGATTCGAAGAAAAATGCAAAATGGGGTGAGTTTGTGAATGCTGTGCTAGGGCTTGCTTCAGGCTGGCTTCATGTATGGAATGGCTAGCATTTGCTTTGCATAAAAGACTCCTATTGGTCAGATGATGTGACCTGGCCTGCTGTGATTGGGATGTTCACTTTTGCAAAAAGTCCACTTTGTTGTAAGGAAGGCATGGGCTAAGTTCTAGCTTGGTACAAGAGGCATGGGCTGCGCAGCAAGGTGTGTGTGGAAGGCTAGCATGGTTCAGCATCCAATGTAGCAGGTGGTAGGAGGTGTGATCATGAGTTTTGCAACTTGCTCATCCTTGGTTCACATGTGACTATCTTGCTACACAAGCCATGAAACATGAGAAACTTTGGTTCAAATCTGATTTTTAGGTCACATAGAATGTTTGTGTAATGGTTTGATGTGAACTAGAAGTCACAATTTGCCTTGGTTCATGATTTTGCAAATTTTCCAATTGGTGCATAACTTGAAAATTAGTGATTTTTGCCAACTTTGTCACACCATAACTTTTGATCCAAAATGAATTAGATCATGTTCTTGTACTTTTTGAAAAGGGAAAAATGTATTCTACAACTTTCATGACCAAAGTTTTTTCATTTGAAACATTTTTGGATCAAAAAGCAAGGTTTGAAAAATGGCATAAAATGACATATTCTTGAAAAGTCAACCATGCCCTAAAAAGTCAACTTTGCAAAAACTTCAAATTCTTGAATTTTGTGAACTTCAAACCTCTTCCATGATCAAATAAAGATCATAAACACTCAAAATGATGAAGATCACCCCTTGGTTGGGTCATTGGGGGCCTCAGATGCCCTGATTTTGCACTGACTTGTCCAGAAAGTCAACTCTTGATCAGATGACTTCCCCATGGAATTTCTTCATGAAAATTGATATGCATACTCCCTATACCATATAGAGACCAATAGAAACAAGAATGACCAAAAAATTTGGAGTTATGGCCTCTGAAACCAAAACCCTAATTTTAGGTCAACTGTGCAGTCAAACTTGGCTCTGCATCCATACCAATCCCAGTCCTTGTGATTCCTTTGCATTTTTTACTTTGAGAGGATGTAGTATGATATAAGAACACACATGGACCCCTTTGAAGTGATTGTTGACCTTTGGAGTGGCTCAAGAAGCTTTTGGATTGCTCAGATCACAAACCCTAGGTGCAGATGACTTTGAATCTATGCAGTGAATCAAAAATGAGATATGAGATGATATGATTGTGTTTATGCATATGAAATGATCACAAGCCATGGTGTGAATGGGTGAGGGAAAATTTGGGGTGTTTACACGTTCTTGTTTGTTGAGAAGGTGAGGATTGGAGAAGCTTTCTTTGCCTTGTTTTCGTGTTCGTCGCGAGGAAGAAGAGGATCTGCTTCCTTTTGTTTTTTTTTCATTTTTTTCATTTATTTAATTTTAATAAAAAAAACTGAATATTGTGAAGTGTTTGGGCTTAGCTAGGAGCTTCATGAATCTTTGATATCCACCACCTACCCGCGGGTTATCCTCCCCCTCCCCTTGGTTTAATTCTTTTTTTTATTTTGTTCAATTTGGATTTTTAAGTAAAGAATATTTTAATAATATTCTTAGAATATTATTAAAATAATTCTTTTAAGAAAAAGATTTAGAAAAAGTTACTTTAAAAAGAATTTAGAAAAAGATTTTAAGAAAAGAGTTTTAGAAAATGATTTAAAAAATATTTTGAATTCTTTTATGGATCTAGTCTTTTAGATCCATTTTCTTCATCTTTTTATTTTTTTTGGTCGATGACAATCTCCGATTCGTAGATTGTTGATTTCCGATCGGTTTAATCTTCATTATTTCAAATCTATGGATGAATGATCATTTGGATCATTCTCCATACTTTGAGATCGTGATAGGTTGCCTTCGATAAGATCAACGAAAATCTCGATTAAGATTAGACCATTCTTTTTCTTTTAGTGTGGCATGTTTTCGGAGAACGATCCATAATATCGTTTCTCTAACATGTATTAACACGAATATTTTCCACTTTAATTAGTGGTGGCCGGCCTCATTTGTAGGGTAATTACTTCGTAAATTACTCGGCGATTGCTTAACATAGACCTAAAGTTGTCCTGATTCGGATTAAGATCCACTTGGATCCGGTTGCCTCGATTTTATTTTTCTTTTCGTGGTTGTGCTTGATTAAGTTCATCATACCACTTTATATTGTAAATATTATAATATTGTGAATATAATTCGTTTAAATTTAATCTCTCGCACCTTATCCTTTTATTTTAATTTCTTGCTCCCTTATCTCTTTACATTGCTTTATCATATTATATCATATATCATTTGTTTATGTTTATATTGTTGCTTGTGGTTTTTATTTTGTCCATTTGGATACCAAAACACTAATAAAGGATTAAACACTTAAAAGACTTGTGACTTCTAATTTCGGACTATGGTTACTATCCGTGGCATTGGAGTATGGACTTAGATTTTAGGATCTCCCTTTGCTCAAGTTGTAATGGATTGGAAACCTCGGCCTCAAGTTACCTCATTAGCCTTTGAAGATGGAATTCTGAACTTTGAAGATTGTTCATAATATGATTTGGTATCTCTTCTCTTAACTTTTTAATCCGAGTATTAGGATAGTCCCTTCATCTCCTTCCCATTCTTAAATTTTCAAAACTTCTCCCTATTTCAAAAATATTCTTGTTTTCTAAACTTCAAATGCTTTCATAATCAAACCTTGACTTCGGTCAAGCAATTTTTAATCTTTTCACTTTGTTTCCTTAAGTAAATGTTAATCCATGTAAATATATCAAAATCATTTTCTTACATACTTTAAAAAATTCAAAACTCACTCAATTGTTTTTGTGCCTTTGTGCACCTTTTCTTTTCATATGTTTAGATATGATTCATCCTTTTTAGCGGAATTATTCGCTAAAGGATGACGACTTATCTCTACATTTTTAAAATCAATATAACTCATTTGTTTCTTTTCAAATTTTGTACCACGAACTACAAGGTTTTGATCTCGCATTGCACTTTGTGGGTACGTAGGCATGAGGCATTAAAAACCTCATCAAACACCAAAATCTTAAAAAACATTCTTCTTCTCACCTCCTCAATCATTTTTAAGCAAACCAATTTCAGACCAAAAAGCAATAAATATTTCAAAGGGCTCCCGTGGAGTACCACGGACGAGTCGGGTGCCTAAAACCTACCCGGTTCGTAACCAATCCCCTTACCCATTCTTTGTTTGTTTCTTTTAGCTTTTGCTGTTAGATTCCTAGGTTTTTATTCGTTCTTTTACCTTTTTCCTTTTGGAAATAAACAAAAGCGCGGTGGCGACTCTGTGTACATTGAGTTAAGTTAATCAATAGCTTACACTCACGATTTTACCGCTACACTAGGTAACAAAAGTAAGAGTTTCTGGCTAGGCGCTCCAACATTTGGTCTATGAATGGTAATGGGAAATGGTCCTTCCTAGTTGCTTTATTTAATTTTCTATAATCTATGCACATACGCCAACCTCCATCAGTTCTTTTTGCTACAGGTTCGCCCTTCTCATTTTGCACGATTGTGATGCCTCCTTTTTTAGGTACTACATGCACAGGACTCACCCATTTACTGTCTGAGATCTGATATATTATACCTGCCTCTAGTAACTTAAGAACTTCAGTCTTAACTACAGTACTCATTATAGGATTTATTCTTCGTTGGTGTTCTCTGGAGGGTTTTAAATCTTCTTCAAGCAAAATCCGATGCATGCATACGGATGGGCTTATTCCTTTTAGATTTGAGATCTTATATCCTAAGGCTGAGGGGTACCTTCGTAAAACATCTAACAATTGGTTGGTTTCCCCTTGGTTTAAGGTAGCACTGACTATAACTGGACGGTTCATTTCATCATCGAGAAATTCATATCTCAGGTTTTTAGGTAGTTCCTTAAGTTTTACGGTTGGTTTCATAGGGCAAGGCATAGGATCTGGGGTAAGAGATAAACATTCGTGAAGGTTATCATCAATGTAGGGTTTTTTATAATTGTCATCTTCCAAAATAAGGGTTGATGGCAATTTTATAGATTCAGTTTCTTCTTCTTGTTCTAATTCCCTAATGCATTCTTCAATGATATCTAAGGCATAACAAGCATCTCCTATCACAGGTGCCATAAGAAATTTTGAAAGTATAAATTCTATCTTCTCGTCACCTACCTCAAAGGTTAGTTTCCCTTTTTTAACATCTATTACGGCTCCAGCAGTCGATAAGAACGGTCTACCTAGGAGGATTGATATGTCGTCATCTTCTTTAATGTCCATGACAACAAAATCAATAGGTATAAACAGCTGACCTATCCTAACAAGGACGTCTACAAGTATGCCTATAGGGTATTTAACGGATCTATCGGCTAATTGAAGTGACATCTTAGTAGGTTATAATTCTCCTAAGTTTAATCTCTCACAAACTGCTAAAGGCATTAAGCTCACACTAGCTCCTAAGTCTAGAAAATCTTTTTCGATGACCTGATTCCCCAAAATACAAGGAATGGAAAAATTTTCGGGATCTTTATCTTTCTTTGCTAACCTATTTTTCGGAAATAGAATTACATTCCACGGGTTTCGGATCTTCAAGTCTACGTTTATTTGTAAGTATGTCTTTGAGAAACGTAGTGTAAGAAGGTATTTGGGTGATGGCTTCTGTAAAGGGGATTTCTACGTGAAGTTTTTCTATAACCTTAACGAATTTTTGATATTGATTATCGATTTGGGTTTTCTTTAGTATTTGAGGGTATGGTATTGGTGGTTTGTATGGTGGTGGTGGTGGTACATATGTTTTGTTTTTAGGTTCTTCTCCTTTTTCTTGACTTTCCGGGGTTTCAGACTCCTTTGGTTCCTTCTCCTCATTTCTCTCAGAAGTTTTGGGATCACTTAATCTAGGGTTAGAAGGTTCCTTATAAGCGATTCCACTTCGTAGAGTAATGGCATTTGCTTGCCCTTTCGGGTTTTGTTGAGGTTGTCCAGGGAACTGTCCTCCAGGTGTAGTCTGAGGGGCTTGGTTTAAAGCTACCTGAGAGATCTGGGTTTCAAGCATCTTATTATAAGCAATAATTTGATCAACCTTGGTTCCTAACTGGGTAATTAGTTCGTTAACATGGACGTTTTGGTTCATGAACTCTTTGTTTTGTTGTGTTTGAGCGGTGATAAAATTTGCCACAATTTTCTCAAGGCTCGGACTTGGTGGTACATGTTGCATAGGTTGATTTATTCTTGGGGTTTGGTAACCTTGTTGTCTCGGAGGTGCATTATTTTGGATAGGGTTGTTATTTTTATAGGAGAAGTTTGGGTGATTCCTCCATCCAGGGTTGTATGTGTTTGAAAATGGGTTTCCTTGAGTGTAGTTCACTTGCTCAGGGCTGGTCTCATTTAACAAATTACATTCGGCGGATTGGTGTCCTTGCGTCCCACATATCTCACAACTCGGCGAAACTGCGGCTACAGTATTCGGGGTTGTACACATATGTTCGACTCTAAGGGTCAACGCGTCCATTTTAGCTTGCATCATGTCCATAGAGCTTAGCTCATGTATTCCTCCTTGGGCTTCCTTCTTTTCCACTGTCGCTCGTTCTACTCCCCATGATTGATGGTTTTGGGCCATATCTTCGATAAGGGCACTAGCTTCAGGGTAAGGTTTATTCATCAGTGCGCCACCAGCGGCAGCATCGATGGTCATCTTAGTGTTATAATGAAGTCCATTATAGAAGGTTTGAATGATTAGCCAATTCTCTAAGCCATGATGTGGGCATGCTCTTAATAGCTCTTTATATCTCTCACAAGCTTCGAACAACGACTCTCCTTGGTGTTGGGTAAATCTGGTTATTAGGTTTCGAAGAAGAGCGGTCTTACTTGGGGGAAAATATCTAGTAAGGAAAACTTTTCTAAGGTCTTCCCAAGTTATTATGGAATTGGGTGGAAGGGAATCTAACCATGATAGAGCTTTATCTCTGAGGGAAAAGGGAAATAATCTTAAGTGTATCGCCTCAGGAGGAGCTCCATTGGTTTTAAAGGTGTCTGCTAACTGGAGAAAGTTTTTTAAATGTTGGTTTGGGTTCTCGGTAGCAAGACCTACGAATTGTCTATGTTGCACTAATTGCAGCAGGGATGGTTTAAGTTCAAAATTATTGGCTGGGATAGCGGGGTTTACTATACTGGAACTAGGTTCCTCGTTTGATGGTTGGGCGAAGTCCTTAAGAGGTCTTCGGTTTTGATCTTCGGCCATATCTCTCCTATTCCTACGGAAAAACAAACGTGCGCGAGCATAATGTTCAGGTTCAGCTAGAGGGTCTACTAAACTTCCGGCACTGCGAGTCTATCGCATTGACCGGTGGGTAACAACCTTAGTCTAAACGGTATAACTACAAGGTATGAAATTTGACGAAATTGGTCCCCGACAACGGCGCCAAAAACTTGATGCGTTTTTTTCGCAAGTGTACGAACACGTCAGAGTAATATAAAAGATTGTCGAATCCACAAAGACCAAGTGTCAATCTATCGTATCTGTTGTTATGGTGTGTATCTAAGACAACTGAATATAATGGTTTTAAGGAGTGCGCAATGGTAAATAAAATGGTAAATTTAAACAATTAATAAAGACAGGCTCGAATGTAATTCACGTAATCAATAGATATTCTGGTACTTGTTAATAGAACTACTTATGGGCAATATTTTCTACTTTGAAAAGAACTAATTTAACAGGAACTGTCGCTTTCGCGTATTCAGAACCGAGTTGTACTCCCTGATCAACCCCTCCTATTGTCACAGATAAAAAGGTGCGTACTGCGTTAGAGTAGTGAACCTATTTTTAAGAAATCTAGTATCTTAACTGAGTTGAAAAGTACTTTAACCTGGATTTCTTAGCAAAACGAGGTTCTCACGAACCAGACTCTAAACTTCTTAACGCGTCCGAAAATCGTTTTAAAATCCCTTTTCTTTTTAATCTAAAAACTCCTAATGAACTAGACAAAGCACTTTTTGCTGTTTTTTGAAATAGTTAAAAATAATTGACTTATATTGAAAGTTAAAATAGCCCTTAAGTGTTTCTACAAACAATTGTATGGATTACTGGTTCAATTACGATCCTTACATTTTAACCTTTATGGATTTAGTTAGACATGGTAAAGTAAAAGTTATTTTTATTATTTTTCATAAAAGTAATTAGTGCGAGTGCGGAAAGTAAATAAAAGTAGTGCGTGTGCGGAAAGTAAATAAAAGTAGTGCGAGTGCGAGAAATAAAGGTATTTAAAGCGAGTGCAAAAAATCAACGAAAGTAGTGCGAGTGCGAGAAATAAATAAAGTAAAGCGAGTGCAGGAAATAAATAAAAGTAAAGCAATGCGGAAAAATAAAATATGAACTGGAATTAAAATGGCGGCAGGATTAACTTCCTCCCAGAGTGCTCCAAAACTCGATCAGACAGACGTATACAGACTCGATCACTTGATTGCAGTAACACCCCGATGTGGAATGATAACTACTTTAAAACTGATATATGCCTAAGAGATTCTAAGTTTGGATGATTGAAAACGAAAATCTAAGGCCCTATTTATAGGAAAACAAATAGCAAGAAAAGACCAGGATGCCCCCTCCACTAAAAAGTGGAGGGAAAAGTTTTAGCCTTGTGGCGCCCGCCACAAGGCCATGGCGCCCGCCATGAGACTGATGTGGAAGAAGAGAGTGGGGATCGTGGGTCTTGGAAATTGTGGAGTGGTCTTGAGACGTGACCACGTCATGGCAGACCCCATGGCGCCAGCTATGGCGGATGCCGTAAGTGTAAAAAGCTGAATTTCGTGGTTTTCGTCTGTTTCCACTCCTTTTTCGCTCCTTTTCTCGATTTAGGCCCCGATTACATAAAAAACCTGAAAATAAAGAAAAACAAAGTAATAACATAACAAAATAACAATAAAAACTAAGAATGCATGCGAAATCGGAGTCAGAAATACGGTGAATTTTAGTGTTAACAGGAACAACTGGAGTGAGAAACTTGAAAGAATTACTCAATGGGAAAAAAAACCGGAGAGAGGAATTCGAAAGAAACATAAGAATTTCTCAATGGGAAAAACCGGAGTGAGAAACTTGAAAGAATTACTCAATGGAAAAAACCGGAGAAAGGAATTCAAAAGAAACATAAGAATTTTCTCAATGGGAAAAACCGGAGTGAGAAACTTGGATGCAAGAAAAACATTGGATGAAGTACAGAGTGACAAACACGTCAGCTTTGGTAGGTGCCAAGTGATTTGTACTTTGACCACAAGGTAAGATGACAATACCTCGGGAAATGCATATGAGCACGAAGTATATTTCGAACTATGCTTGATATGAAATTTGTATGATGTAAATGGTCAATGCTTGCAATGCAAATGCTAAGACCACTGGAAAAGACTCTTTTGGAGAGGTGCGGCTAGAACAGTTGATTCCACAACACAATGAAATTTTTCCAACTATGCCCTCGAACGATGTCTTGAAAATAAACTTCTATTACACTTGTTATAAGTAACCAGATGTTGATCCTGTTAGGAAGGAGTGATAAGCTTTGCTTAGGGATTACCTGAAGCAAATTGTCCCATGTTGAATGATTCTAAAGTGACTGCTCGACTGGTCGCTTGAAATGCTTGCCCCATCATGAGTCTTGGAAGAGAATTTTCTCTGAATAACTGGATCTTTGATCGTGACATGCCCCTGATAGGATCACTGATCATGTTTCTCAACTGTTTAGAATTACTTGATGATGAGTGCTTACTTGCAAATAAAATATTCATTCAAAAATGTTAATTTTTAATGCAATGCTCAAGCAAAAATTTCGAAATAAAAATCATTATTGGAATGATAATGGTGTATAGAAAATGAATCACTGGTAAGAATGCAATGTTTATTCAGGCACGCAAAGTGAAAGATAGTGCAAATTGGAATGATACCAAAGCAAATGATTGGAAAATATCTTGGGAGTCAGCTTATGCAACCTTGTTGCGATATGCTTTCGAAACAAACCTAGCTTCAATTAGGTCTTTAAAGGGTTGTAACAAGGTCTGGTTCACGGTTTATGAAACAAAGGATATAAGGCTCAAAATTTAATTTTTACCCAACCCATTCTCCATTATGATCTCTAGTCCTACGCTCAACTAACTCAACCTATGCATTCAGGTTATTTAGAGTTGCACTAATGAGTATAGCTCAGAAACCAGAGGATCATTGGATAGCAGTCATAACATTTTGTTTTTTTGTTTTGTTGAGGACTTTGGGTCAACTCATCTTTGTATTTGTTGAGGAATTTATTGGTAACTTTCTCTTTGATTTGGATTTTTATTATCCCTGACTTTTGCCTGGACTATATCTTTGATGTTTTCAGTCCACCAGGATGCTTTTATTTTTTGCTTAAGTGCATGTCATTGTTTTTGGGAATTTGTTCCTGACTCATAAACATTTGTTTGATTCATGCCTAGTGTATCCGTATGATCCATGGACTCTTGTATAGTGTTATTTCCTAATTCGATATCTATGTCAATGTTTGTAACTTGAGGATCCTCAGCTTGGACAAAGATCTCTTATGTTTCTTCTAGGTTAGTGTTGTCTGGAAGTGCTTCTTAGTGACTGAAGCAGTATCATTATTTTAGAAATTACCTACAGTGCAGAAAGGAAAAGAAATAGAAAATTTTTCTATTATTATTTTCAATAGGCCTTTTGTATTGAGAAATCCATTCTGGAATGGAAATGGATCTTCATTGAAGATAACATGTCTTGAGTTGAAGTTTCTTCCATGAGAGTTGATGCATTTGTACCCAGAAAAACACATATTGTTATATGAAATTGTAACTTGTGTTGATTGTATGGTTTGAGACAAGGATATCAAGCACACCCAAATTGTTTCAAAGACTTATAGTCAAATTCCTTGTAATATATTAGAGAGTAAGGACTATTATTTGAAGTAACTTGTGAGGGTATCCATTTTATAAGGCACACTGCAATTAAGAAAGCTTCCCACCAATAATTCAAAAGCATTTAAGCCTGAACAAACAATGTCAATCCAAACTCAACAATGTGCTTGTGCTTTCTCTCAGCTCTACCATTTTGTTGAGATGTATTAGGATAAGACATTCTAAATTTTATACTTGTATTTATTGCCAATTTTCGTATAAGTTTATATTCACGAACATTACCACATTGGATTGTCTTAATTTTCTTATTAAATTGATTTTCTACGAAGTTTTTAAATTGAATGAAAGCTTGCATTGTTTCAGATATTTGTTTCAAGCGATAAATCCGTGTAATTATACTAAAATCATTAATAAAATGAACATATTATTTGAAACTAGAAGATGATGTTATTGGTGCAGGACCCTATACATTAGTTTGAATAAATTCAAGTATTTACTGAGTATGAGAGGAAGAAGTTTTAAGAGGTAAAAAATGCATTTTTTTTGGTATTGACATGTGCAAAAGCTAAAATGATCACTAGGTGACAGTTTCACATTATAACTTTTTAAGACTGTGTCTAGAACTTTATTGTTTTGGTGACCAATTTTCCTATGTCAGCTCTCCTTGACGAAAACATAAGCACTTGAATCCTTTTCAACCTGAGAGCCAGTACAAACAATCTTTAAGTGTCCCCTTCGTATTACCTTCGATTTCGACTTTTCCTTCATAAAGCATCAATATTCATCTAACTCAAAAAGAATGTTATTGTCAGTAGAAATTTAGACACACTTAATAGGTTTTTTTTGGTAATATTAGGCAAATATACGATATAATGTAAATCAAGTGACTTAAGTTTTGAAGAACCTGTGGCCACAATATCCAATTTTTTACGATTTCCATCGACTACTAAATTATTTCCATAAAGCTCAGTCATGTCTTGAAACTTATCATTTGTATGGTTTAAATTTGCAGTAAATGACATGGTTTGTATTGGATCTAGAGTCTTCAAGACTTAAGCGTTTTGATACCATGATAGAAAATTGTGTAATTGTATATTAAGTGCCTTGGTCAACACAATCCTCCAAGAGTCAAACTAATAATAATGACTATATTCCAATATAGAAACAAATAATGTTAGGTTAATATTGAATTGTTTATTAGAATGAAATACAATCAATTCCATTATCATTCAAGGGATTATGTCTAACCCTTCTAACTATGGTTTGGAAGAGGATTTTGAATGGGTGAATATACCTTGGAATAATGAGGTGAGTTGTTGTGACCATATCTTATCATGGAGTTTGAATTAAATTGGTAGATGTTGAACTCTGTCCGTGTGCTTAATATGGTTCATTACCTTTTAGAATATTTGGAGGTGATGCAACCACATTCTTTTGGTTAAATATGTTTTTGGTTCCTATAAATATCTCAATTTTAATTTTTAATTCCTATTAAAATAATGTTGTAGAAGGACTAAAACTGCGTGTAAAAATATTTTTATAGGGATTAAAACTCGACGTTTTATTTATAGGAACTAAAAAATAAAATTGAGATATTTATAGGGACCAAAAACATATTTAATCGAATCCTTTTCAACGACGAGTTTTTTTTAATAATCCAAAGGATTATGCTTGCATCTTTGAGATGGTTAGTTGTTGAAAATAATAAGCCGGTGACTTGCAGTTTTTCCGAGTGGTTTAAATCACCCTCTGATATTTTGTAATTTCTTTATCGTGGTTGAATTGATTTTGTAACGTATTTTGTTGAAGATATGTATTTTCTCCTTTTAATATAATTGCTTATAAAAATAAACTATGGTATTGGACTTGACTAATATCTTTATGAAAATTCATCTTATTGAAGAAAAAGAATATGGTTCAAAACTCGCCAAGTCTTCCATACTGTATTTGACAAATATCATTTTTCAAGTCTTCCATTATAGATAATGTAATTTTCATACTGTATTTATTTTATTAGGAAAAGTCAAGTCATCTCTATATTCTTTCATAATTTGATTTTATCAACTTATTGGCTTCACCTGTCGTAATATGTGGAAAGAAGAGTAACACAAGGCCCACAAATTAATAAACTCTTATTTTGTTGCATCAATTAAAAATCAAGATTGAATAAATATGTAAATATTAGATAAGATCAAATCCAGACAGAACTAAATAAAATTGCAAATTGATCTAAAAATTTAAAACTATAAAAATAAATCCAATAACTTTGATATCTTTGGATATTGTTTTGCAAAAAGCTCAGGTTGAATCAAATTTTGAATTAAATTTTTAAAGCTGATCCAAACTTTGCATCTTAATATTTATTTATTTTATAATCTTATATCTTCTTTCACAAAATATTTCGCCAAAACTCTATTTCTATTAATTCACTTATTAATTATTTTATATTTAATAATAATAATAATAATAATAATAATAATAATAATAATATTAATTCAATAACTAATAAAAAAATATTATCTTATCCAATAATAATTCAATCATTATCTAATAAAATTAAAGATAATTTACTAATAACTTTAAAACTACCCACCACTCACATATTTACTAATTTTTCTCTCCAAATCACATCTCCTATTTTTTATTTAATTATAAATTATTTTAATTAATAAATAAAATTAAAATAATTAAAAAATAATGTTATTATTATACTAGCCACATAAGAAAGAAATAGAAAAACACATCCAAATCTCTCTCCACTTTCTTTCTATAATTATAAATTAATTATAAATTCTTTTAAAATAATAAATAAAATTAAAATAATTAAGAAATAATTTAATTATTCTACTAGCCACAAGAGAAAGAAGTAGAAAAAAACACCGCCAAATATATCTCCACTTTCTTTCTAAAAATTATAAATTAATTAATTATTATTTGTATTCTTTAAAAATTAAAATTAATTCCACTATTAATTATTAATTAATTAATTCATATTTAATCTTACCTGATCAGAAGGGCCTTCTAGAAGTTGGGTCGTGAACTGGTGGGTTGATTGAGAAAAGGAGGGGTGTACCTGCAAGGCACTCCGAAGATTAAGTTAGTTTTGGTACATAGTATGGTAAGAGTGAATAAATCATAATACCTGACCCTTTGGTGAGAAAGGGTATTTATAGTGTGCCATCAGCGCTAGGCCAATGTCCTTTCTTGGGCTGGGTCAGTTAGGCCCAAAGAAGAACTGCCAAGGTACGCGTAGGAGCGTGTAAGACCTAGAACGTGGTCTTGACCTTGGTCTAACTGCCCCTATCTTTCAGGAGATAATGTTGGACCGTTGGATGACGTGGCATATGAAGGGAAGGCGTGGTCTCCCTAGCACCAATTTAGTAGACTTAGTACTTGCTCGACGTCCCATGCATCTGCTAATGAAGTTAAGCGTCTGCCCAACTGTCTGGATTTCTGCCCGACTGATTGGGCCTCTACCCGACATGTTGGGCCTTGGCCCAACAATGTCTTTAGAGGCCCATCCTAGAACAATATTCATATTCATATTTCTATTAACTCCCCACTCACTCAATTAACTTTCAATACTTCATTAACTTCTCACTCACTTCATTAACTTTCAATATATATTACTCATTAAAAATATTAATTTCCTTTATTCTCTCTTCACTTAATTATTAATAACCTCACATTTTCTCTAACAATTTCATTAGTTGCACTATGGCATAAAAGACATTAGACAATGCTTTTTTTCCCTTAGACATCTCTTAAAAGGGATTTCTAAACCTGCGCTGCTTAAGGTTTAGACAACACTTTGGTTAATGTCAAAAGCGATGTCTAAATGTGCTTTATACAATGCTTTTATTGTCAAAAGCGCTTTCTAAACCCCACATTAGATAACACTTTTTGTCTTTTTTTAATATACCTTAGACAACGCTTTTGGCATTTTTATGGTATACCTTAGACAGCGCTTTCACTAAAAGCGCTTTCTAAACCTCATCTTAGACAACACTTTTAGTGAAAGCGCTTTCTAAACCCCACCTTAGACAACGCTTTTGATTAAAAGCATTGTCTAAGGTATACGAATTTTTTAAAATAATTTTCTTTCAAAAGCGTTGTCTGGATTTTACAAATTATAGGCCCCTGTTTTAAACCACATTTTTCACTTGGTTTTCAACCAGAATTTGTACATGTTCATTCCAACCATAATTTACACCAAATTTTCCTATTTAAACGTACCAATTTAGGCACTGATTTATATATACAAAACAATCGGATTTTCAAACCAATATATACGAAAAAATTTATACAAATGTACTAATTTACGCACCAATTTAAATATACAAAATATTTTTTACATATCATTTCATTCAACTATACATTTTGCTTCAAATGAAATCTACATAAACAAAAATGTGATAACACTCCGAGCTATATATTTTCATCCAACTATACTATAACCTGAAACAACACAAAAATATTGTAATTCAATTGAAACAAGACATAAACAATATGTCTATAGTTACATACACATACTCAAAATTTTCATCAATTAAAGTAAGAGTATAATATACCTTATAACACTCTGAGCTCCATAATGAATTGACACCAATCCTCTTTAATTTCTTCCAAATGATCTCTTGAATAATATGCACACTTGAATTCATCAAAGTACTACATAATAATATAACATAGTTTGATTTAGTTTCAACTATTTAATTATATGAGAAATATGTGTTAAATATTAAAATAACTCATAAGTTAGAAATACATACATCGATTGGAATATCTAATCGGTACAAATAAATAGTTTCTCTCATAAACCTCAACATGAAATATCCGCAATCTATTTCATTACGTTGCTGAGGACACTACACATGAAAAGAAAATATGGATAAATCCTAAGTTTTATCAAGTATCATCACTAATATAATAAAAAATGTGATAATTAATAAATACCGCCACTTTTATCCATGTAATGTTGTTGGCTCTCCTCTTTGATACTTGGATATCTCGTTGGACTCGAAAAGCTTGTATAATGCTAATAAAATATAAATGAATATTTAGAACAATTCACATAAATAAATAAATAAATACACACTTGAATATTTAGAAAATCTCACTTACGTGTCAATCAAGTTCTTCATATCTGGGTATGTTGTCCAATCATTTTCTAATGAGTCAAGATAATAAACAAATTATCTGATAGGATTAATTGCGACCAACAACCAATGTCCACTGTAAGATTAAACAAATGTTAGATGGAAACTTTCTACACGACGTCAAAATACAAAAAAAAATTATAATAGATGAATTTAGAATGAAAATCTAACCCGGTATTAAACGGTAAAAATAACAACTTTTTCGTATCTTTGTTGGCCATGAAGAGGTTGCGTACATACACCATGACCTCATCTATTTTACTTAAGATTAAACTTAAGTTGACAGACCCGGGGCTTAAGAATGCAAATCTTTCTTCCAATCCACTTGGGCGCATCACTTTGTCATACAAAAACCTTAAATAAAAACATCATTAACATTAGACTATTCATTTGAGTCATAAAGTAAATAATTTGTTCAATTAATATAACAAAGTAGATCGGATATACCTTCCTCCATATGTATAAGACGAATACCTCTGGTCAGAATATCTGTTAATTTTAGAAACGTCTGAAGGCACGACCTGTACTTGGAGGTAGGTTTATTTCTAGCCGCGGTCTTCTTAGCACCAACCTTTTTTGTGTGGAGACGTTGCTAATCTCCTTACCATGAAGCTACATATCATTAATTAGTTAGATGAAGTATAAAATCTAGAATTTAACATTTTCCATACATAAACATCATATAATTGTGATGTACCAATTTTTTGAAACAACAGACTCGGTATGCCACGGAATAGCCTTATCTTTTAATTTGGATCCTGTTAGAGTCTAATTAACATTACCATGTCAAAAATGTACGTAAAATGCACGTAAAAACTTTGAATATACACATTAAGGTTAACAAAGGTTCATAATGGTTTTAAGCATACCTCATATCCTACACTAATGAGGCTTGCCGACCATGCAACAAACGAACCTATTGCTTGTTCCACCGTTGTTGCATCTGAAACATCGTGAGGATATGGTAATAATGCATTCGGCTCTACTGCAATTTCAACCGTGACATTCAAACAACCAGTAGGGAGTGGTCTAGTGTGAAGTAATTCTCTGCTAGTGTTATGCACTTTTACCTTGCCAACCATCCGATAATATGGTGACGATAAGTAAAGGTGACAAAGGGAAATGCCCTAAAACCAATAATAAATATGAAATTGTTAATGTGTATATATGTCAATTACATAATTTCAGTTAATAGTTAAATTTCATAAAAATATATATAATTACCTCTGGAATGTTCGGTTGAAAGTTACAGTTGATATTATCTTTGTCCGAAGCATCTTTAAAACATGCTGAAGCGCTTCCCTCTTTTTCTTTTCTAAATGCACGAACTTCAGCTTCCAATGCTTCTAATTTTTTATGAAGTTCTTTACTACTAGGAGCCTTTAATTTTTTAATACTCAAGGAGGTCGGAGTGATCCCAAATCCCTTACCCCTCACCTGACCCAAATACCCACGGACATCTAATGTCCGACTAAGTAGGCTCCTAGTATCATCTAGAGATAAAGACCGAGATAACACCTCCTGAAAATCAGATGAATATAGAATATTTGTCAAATATTTGTTAATAAAGTTTTGATTTAATTAAAGAAATAATGTTATACTTACACATTTCTCATATAATTGTATAACATCTTCTTTAGCAACTCCAGACTTGCCCACACGGGCTTCCTTTCACAAAACATGTGCAAGAAAAGATGTTTCAGAACTACCTTCCTTTTGTAACTACACATTAATCAAAATAACATGATCAAATATAACTCATGATGAAAAAGTATATCATTGCAATTTATAGATACTTATAATAGATTGTTCTAAGCGTCCATATCCAACACGTCCTTTCCTATATGGATACGCGAGACTTGATGCTCTTTCTCGATTTATTTCACTTATTATTTTTAATTCTGGGGTTTTTCGTTTGGATTTAAATGTGTCCCATTCTTATTGTGAAATCAAACTTCCATATTTAAATGGAAGCTCTGCATCAACATAATTACCATCTGCATCCCTAAGAAACTTGGATGATAAAACTGTTCTAAACCCTCTTAGTAGCTTTCCGGCCAATTTGAGACAAAAATCTCTTCTATCATCTTCGATGGTCAAACACCTCTAAGAAAAATATACACATTGTGCGTTAGTACAAGTAATTTAAAATACATAATTAGTTCGCATAATTAAAGACATAATTATTATACCTTTATCTGAGTACATTGTTTTTCTTTGGCT
This sequence comes from Lathyrus aphaca, assembly GCA_963966055.1. Classification (NCBI taxonomy): domain Eukaryota; kingdom Viridiplantae; phylum Streptophyta; class Magnoliopsida; order Fabales; family Fabaceae; genus Lathyrus; species Lathyrus aphaca. The sequence goes on along the minus strand of OZ014520.1, from coordinate 63,581,656 downwards.
TCTTTCAACTGTTTATTTCTCCAATCGTCACAAGTAATTTGAATCTCATTCCTTACAAGTGCACCAATGAAACTAGTTAAGGTATAACCATTAGGTTCAATAAGCTGGCCTTGTGGGCTCCAATGCACATCTAAAATGATGTCTCGATCTCTAGCACGGATCACGTTCTTTATCAATGTTATGCCTCTTTTAATTTCCTCTTCAGTAGATACCTTTTTATTACCTCCTTCATGCATAGAATCATCATCATGTGGGTGATCCTCATTAGTCACCATATCTAACCTGTAATAAAGAAACCAAGGATATCAAATATAAATTATAATGAAAGTAATTGTTTAAGCTATAAATTAAGATACCAAATAACATTTATTGAGAAGGAAAAATAAAGAAACCAAGGATATCAAATATAAATTATGAAGAAAAAAAATAAAAGCATATAAATTTATTGAAATTGACATAATATATAACATTTTATTATATTACCTCTTTCACTAACATTTCTTTCTTTTCTTGGTTCGAATATGAATTACTTGTTTCTTAGAAATACGGACGGATGAATTGATCCAAATTCCCTCGTTATGATCATTTTTGATATATGACTCATCTTCTATAAGATCCTCATCTTGATTATTTCCTTTCAACTCATTCTGTCTAATGCATGATTCATTCTCAACATCAATATCACATTGATCTACACCGCTATCATCAACCACTTTGTTAGATAAAAGCACTATAAACCATTTTGTACTCGTCGGGTCATTGACATAGAACACTTGTTTAGCTTGAGAAGCTAGAATAAAATGATCATCTTTGTACCCCACCCTATTAAGATCTACTTGCAAAAATCCAGACTTATTCATTCGTAAGCCACTTCTATTTACCCACTTGCAACCAAAGATGAGAATCTGAAACTTCTCGTAATCAAACACCCAAATATGCTCAATAACTCCAAAATATGACAAATTTGCATATTTGGGGTTTAAGTCCTTCATACTTGATATATGCATTGTTTCAGCTAGCACGGTGACACCACTATTTTGCATAGTACTCTTATCATCTTGTTCTTTGGTATAAAATGTGTATCCATTAATTGCATATGCGCTATGAGAAAACACATGCAAACTTGGACCATATGCCAAACATCTCAACCTTTCTAATTAAATTTTCTAAGTCCTTATTAATTTCATATTTCTTTTCACTCCCTATTTACTAACCACATAATTATCAAATAAAAATAAATGGCGGAAAATTAAAGGCAAAAATAAGAAATTCCTAAACTATTACAATGCTTAGGGGCAGTTACATAATTATGAGGCAAAAAAAAACATAAAAACTTACAGGTGAGAACAATTACATAATTATAATGGCGAAGAAGAAAAATAATAGAAATTTCAGAGCAACAATAACAAGGAAGGTTATATGAATAACATAAAAAAGAGGAAAAGGTTTAAGGTTTGAAAAAAAATATTTTAGGGCTTATGAAAAAATTTTAAGGTTTAGAAAAATTTTAGGGTTTAGAAAAAAATAGGGTTTATTAAAATTAGGGTTGATTAAAATTAATTTTAACCTAATTAAAAAATTAATCATGAATTAATAAAAACACCTAAAACTAAGGTTTATAAAAAATATTATTTAATAAAAATAATTAAAAGTCATTTATGAAACTTGTTTCCTTAAAAAAAGTGATTAAATTAAATAAGTTAATTGATTAATTAAAGAAAACTAATTAAGAATATAATAAACAAAAAAAGAAAAGAAAGAAAAGCATAAAAATAAATGGGGGAGACCTGGATTTGAACCCAGGACCTCCCCATTACCAAGCTGAAGTAAGAACCAATGGGGCTGCGTGTGCGCCTTGGTATCAGAATGACTAGAATATATTATATACAAAGCCTGCGAAATAAGATCAATTATTTAAAAAAAAAGGAGGACCTGGGAATCGAACCCAGGTCCTGAGGTTCACACGCGTGCCTTGCAACCACTGAGCTGTTTGTTCTGCAATGTATATAGTTAGAAAAGATAAATTATATGATAAACTTAAAATTCAAAAACGAAAATTGGCGCCCAGACTTCATCTTCTTCCTCCAGCCATGCGATTTTTCCTGCGAAAATTCCTATAGCATTACCTGCGAAATTAAACTTGTAAGAAAACCTGTGTTTTTCAAATATCACGTAACAAGTAAAATCAGGCCAAATTAATTGTTTCAATCAATCACCCATGACTTGGGCAATTCAACCATGTTCTTAAAAGGTCGTTAAATGACCTAAATCGTGAGGCCCCAATTTTGACCTAAAAACCCTAGCAATGGCACACGACTAATCATGCATTAAAAACTAAATCAAAGATACCATAAACGATCTACATATGATTACAAACAATAAGCAACAATCAAAATTACGTTAGAATGCATATATGAATGAAATCGAAAAGTGAAGTTTCAAGACAAAATATGGATTCGGTTTATGAGATTTTGCGTGAATTTGATGGTGGTGATGAGTGCAATGGGTTCAGAAGGTTCTCAAGAACATATTTAAACCTTTAAAACACTTTGAGGACCTTTGGAAAGGAAAAACCGAAAGTTCAATTTTTTGAAAAAAGTTTGAAGTTGATATGGTGATTGGTCTGCAGAAAATCACCCCCTTATGCTTTGGTCTTGTTGTGTTTTTATCATGGAGTGAATTAGGGGTAAAGATTTTGGGCTTTTGATGAGTTTTTGTGGATTACTTAAGTTTGAAGAAATTCACGATCATAAATGTAAAAAAAAATATAATCTCCATATTCCTCAAAGGTCTTGTACGAATTTGTGTGATTCCAATCATCTTAAACACCAAATTTTTTATCCAAAAATAGACATTAGATCAAATATTTGATTTTCATTAAAATTGAATTTTATTAAATAAAATCCAAAATAATATAAAATTAAATTAAAAAATCATAATAATTTGTCATTGGGTCATGCATGCCTTTATCTTTGAGATTGGGTTGCAATTTTATGGGCCCATTTGATTTTTTTTGAAATTAAGACCTTTTTTGCTTCATACACCCCTTGCAAATTTCCCAACTTTGACAAGGCACAACTCCCTCAATTTTAAGTCTATGAAGGTGTTCTTGGACTTTTTAGAAATCTTAGAGAGTCCTCTAATCAACCTTTTTGGTCCCATGTCCATATTGTTTACCATTTTAAAATTATGAGCTTTGGAAAAAGTTGACTTTTTGTTGACTTTCAAAAGGACCTATAATGTTTTAGCTCATACCTTCCAAATTAAGCATTTTTAGGCTTGGCTTGTGAGAAACAAAGTTGTAGAGAATTCAATTTCCTTCTAAATGAGCTTTTGATGGGAAATATTTGATGAAGTATGTGAATGTTATGGCTGGTCAAAGTTCAGTTGACTTTTACTATGAAATCCTAATTTAGAAACTTTATTCTTGATGATCTAAGATTTCCTCGATGAATCATGATCAACTCTTGATCAAATGATGAATTTTACCTCAAAATATTGATGTTGACATAAAATCTTGAAGTTGACTTTAAGTTGGCCACAATTGACCTCAGTTTGACTTTTTTACCAAGTTGATTGATTTTTGAATATCTGAACATCTGACTAGTCAAACTTATTGGGAAAACTCTGAAACTTGACATGAGAATTCTTGAAGACATGTGGGATGTTATGAAGCTCACTTGAGGCCTTGGAAGTCTATTTAGCTTGGAGAAATTCAAAACCCTAATTCTGGATCCCTTGTTCAGAAGGAGACTTTGTCTTTAATCCTTTTGACCAATTGTGAACCTTGTGAACCTTGAGATACATTGCCTTAATTGTTGGAGGGAAAATTTTGGGGTACAACACCAAGTCAGGTGTCTTGCATCAGTTTCACTACGAAACATGCGCCTAAATCTCAGAATTATAGGAAAATACCATAAGACTTTTGTTGGAGATAATATTTTCTTATATCTAGACAAACCGCATTTAGGGCACTCAGTTAACGATGCATATTCGTTTTGAAACAAAACACAATTGTTTGGGAAAGCATGTATCTTATTATAGCTCATGCCAATAGAGCAAAACATTATTTTTTCCTCATAGGTTCGATTAGGAATAACATTATCCTCCAGTAGCATTTCTCTCATAAGGGCCAACAACTCTGTGAAACTTGTATCCGACCATCCATTACCCGCCTTTAAGTTGTACAACTTTAATACCACAGACAATCTTTTGAATTTAATGCAACCTTTATATAATGGTTTCTCTGCATCGCTTACCAACCTCTCAAACATTTCGGGAGAATAATGAAGATCTTCTTCAAGTGCTTCTGCAATCTCTTTGACTCGATCACAATTGTATGTTTCCGTGTCTTTGTTGTCTGAAGCATAGGTCGTATTACTTTTCCCCCTTGGTTTAACAATCTCGTTAATTTCTCACCATGAAATTTCCAACACTGATAACTTCGATCAATTCCATGCCTCAGTAAATGTGATTTCAATCCATCTACGTTAACCTTGCCTATATAACAACAACCCAAGCAAGGACATTTCATTACACTTGGGTCTTTAAAATTTTGAACAACAAACTTAACGAATTCCACAACCCCATTCTCGTATTCTTTGGACAATCGATCGACAAACATCCATTTTGTATCCATGGTTTTCCTACTTATTAAGGTAAACAAAATAAAATATCATACGAAGATTTGAGTGCAAGAATAAAATAGCTTTCTAGTGGTAGCACTTGGTTCAAAACAAATTCTCCTCAAACAACAATCTGAAAAGAACAATCACAATTGAAAGTAATCAATATTAACTTCAATAACCTATACATAACCAATGTAAATCCAAACGACAATAACCTATACATAACCAATGTAGATCTAAACGACAATAACCTATACATAACCAATGTAAATCCAGATGACAACAACCAATACATAACCAATGTAAATCCAGAAGAAAATATCCTATACATAACCAATGTAAATCCAAACGAAAATAACCTATACATAACCAAAGATAATAAGAGATACATATTTTCACTACATAAACAACGTAAATCCAAACGACATTGCCTATACATAACCTATACATAACCTGATTAATCCAAACGAAAATAGAGATACATAACCTGATTTTTCACTATTCTTCACATAATCATAACAACAACATTGTCTATTTTCACTATTCTTCACAAAACATATTTATCAAAGAAATACATAACAATGACATTTCCATATTCTTCACAAAATCCTATTTTCACTACAACAACAATGTAAAACACCAAAATTGTATTCTTCACAACAACGTACCTTAAACGATGGAGATGGAGGACGAACTCAGCAAAGACGAACTCGGTTTAGACGAACTCAGTAGAGGATGAACTCGGGTTAGACGAAGCAACGACGGACTGGATGAACTCAGTCAAGAAGAAATTCATGAACTCAGTAGAAAACTTCACGAACTAAGTCAAGAAGAACGAAGTAACGACAATGGTCAAGCTATGGAGGTTTTTCGTTCACAGTAAAGTGGAAAGATCAATGTTTCAGAAAGAAAGAGCGTTAATTGAGGTTTGTTCGTTCGTTAGGTTTTCGTTCGCAGGGAGAAGAAAGAGAAAAAATATATGAAAACATAAAAATGACTATTCTAATATTTTAATTTAATTAGACCTTAGACAACGCTTTTGAGAAAAGCGCTAGCTAAGATAGCCCTTTAAAAGCACTGGCTAAGGTCAACCTTAGACAACGCTTTTAGTTTTTATTTATTTTAAATTATAAGACCTTAGACAACGCTTTTGGGTAAAGTGTTGTCTAAGATATTCCTTTAAAAGTGCTTTGAGAAAGCGCTGGCTAATGTATACCTTAGACAACGCTTTTCCAAAAGCGTTGTCTAAGATAGTACTTTTAGACAGCGTTTTTAATGTTTATTGTGAACAGTTTCTGTGTTTTACTTTTTTTTTTAACTTATAGCAGCGCTTTTTTAATTAAGCATTGTCTAAGGTGCGCTGTTAAATATCATTTTTGGCATAGTGTTGTTCTTTCACAAAGAAATGAAAAATAATTTTTTTTTTGTTTACATGCTATGATGAAATGGTTATTTTCCCTTTCTTCACTTTTAATCACATTGTTCTCCTTTTCTCAATTTTCATATTCGATTGTATTATTTTTCTTTGTTTGTTTTCTACAAATTAGTTTTGCATTTTGTAGAGATATCAAGGAGTGTAAATATTAGTTTTTATCCTGTAATAAATTGTAGTTGTGTGATCAATGTGGAGGTGAAGTTCTCTATATAATTGTTACTATTTACAATATCATTTCTCATTATGGTTTTTTTATTGATTTTGACATGTATAAGTATATAATGAATGAAATAATTGTACATAAAATTAAAATATTCTAATATATAATTTAATTTTTCTATTTTATTGATTTATTATATTTATTGTTTGATTCTATTTTTCTATTTCTCTCATCTTATTCTCTTTTATTCTCATTACTTTTAAGTATGACTGTTGAAATTTGAAGGTTAAGTCCTTCTTAAAGGTGGTCACTAGAGGAAAAGGAATAAAACAAATTAATTTAAATTTTTACAATAGTATTTAACTATTTATTTTAATCATAATTTTTTTTTGTTTCTTAATTTTTTTAACTGTACTATGCCAAACAAGACCTTAGACAACGCTTTTTTTTGCCCTTAGACAGCGCTTTAAAGTGCTGTCTAAACCTCCGCTGCTAAACGTTTAGACAACGCTTTTTTAAATCTTAAAAGCGTTGTCTAAGGGTACCTTAGACAACGTTTTTAGGAATACCTTAGACATCGCTTTTGATGAAAGCGCTGTCTAAGGACCTCCTATTTTAATTTTTTTAGGTATACCTTAGACAACGCTTTTGGTGAAAGCGCTGTCTAATCCCCTCCTATTTTAATTTTTTTAGGTATACCTTAGACAACGCTTTTTGAAAGCGTTGTCTAAGCCCCCCCCCCTTAGACAACGCTTTTTGTGTAAAGCGCTGTCTAAGGTATACGAAAATTTTAGTATAATGTTTTTGAAATAACTTTTTTTACCAGGTTTTTAAACCAGAATTTTGACCTGTTTTCAACCAATTTTTTGCAGACAAATATCATAAATTATATATCAATTTATGCACCAAAATTATAAATCCAAAATTGGCAATTCAAACCAATATATATATATATATATATATATATATATATATATATATATATATATATATATATATATATATATATATATATATATATATATATATATATATATATATATATATATATATATATCAATTCAAACCATTTTGGCCTATTAAATGTACCAAAAAATATACAAATTTATGTACCAAAATTATAATTACAAGTCATTACATTTACTACAAATGTACATATTATAATTACACATATCTAATCCATCCAAAGCATTGCTTCAAATATACATAGGTCCTGAAACAACACACAGATTGTAATTCAATTAATAAACAATATTATAGAAATTACAACGTTACACATATTTAAATTCTCATCAATTAAAGTAAGAGTACAATATTATACCTCATATAACACCGAGTTCTATAAAGAATTGACACCATTCCTCTTTGATTTCGTCCACTTGATCTTTTGTATAATATGTACACTTGAATTCATCAAAGTACTACATAATAATATAACATAGTTTGATTTAATTTCAACTATTTAATTATATGAGAGATATGTGTAAATATTAAAATAACTCATAAGTTAGAAATACATACATCGGTGGGAATCTCTAATCGTCCCAAAACAAGAGTATCTCGCATAAACCTCAACATGAAATATCCGTAATCTATTTGATTACGTTGCTGAGGACACTACAAATAAAAAGAAAATATGGATAAATCATAAGTTTTATCATGTACCATCACTAATATAATAAAAAATGTGATAATTAATAATATACCGCCACTTTTATCCATGTAATATCGTTGGCTCTCCTCTTTGATGTTTGGATATCTCGTTGGACTCGAAAAGCTTGTAGGATACTAATAAAATAAAAATGAAGTAATTAGAACAATTCACATAAATTAATAAATACACACAAGAAAATTTAGAATAATCTCACTTACGTGTCAATTGTGTCCTTCATATCCGGGTATGTTGTCCAATCATTTCCTAACGAGTCAAGATAATAAACGATTTCTCTGATAGGATTGATTGCGAGCAACAACCAATGTCCATTGTATGATTAAACAAATGTTAGATGTAAATTTTCTACACGACGTCAAAATACAAAATAATTATAATAGATGCATTTAGAATGTAATTCTAACCCGGTATTAAACGGTATAAAGAACAACTTCCCCGCATCTTTGTTGGCCATGAAGATCCTGAGAACGTACTCCGTCACGTTATCCGATCTAGTTAAGATTAAAATTAAGTTGACGGACGCGGGTGCTAAGAATCTAAAAGTTACGTCCAATCCATTGGGGCGCATCAATTTTTCATACAAAAACCTTAAATAAAAACATCATTAACATTAGACGCCTCATTTGAAACATAAAATAAATAAGTTGTTTAATTAATATAACAAAGTAGATCGGATTTACCTGATATATGTATTGATAACATTGACGCCAATTTCTTCACGACCAAAAACTTGCATGAAGTCTTCATTACCAATCATTTGATCGTAATCAAGGCCGAAAATACCTTCCTCCATATGCATAAGACGAACACCTCTGGTCGGTATATGTGTCATCTCTAGAAATGTCTTGAGGCACGACCTATACTTGGTGGTATGTTTTTTCCTAGCTACGGTCTTCTTAGCACAGAGTTGTTGTGCAGAGGCGTTGCTAACCTCCTTTTTTTGTTATGCGGAGACGTTGCTAACCTCCTTTTCTTGAAGCTACATATCATATAAATAGTTAGATGAAATTAAGAATTTAACAACTTCCATGCATATATGTCATATAATTGTATTGTACCTGTTTTTTTGAAACCACGGACTCGGTATGCCGCGGAATAGCATTATCTTTTGATTTGGATCTTGTGGGAGTCTATTTAACATAACCAAGTAAAAAATATACGTAAAATGCGAGTAAATTTTTTGAATATACACATTAAGGTTAACAAAGGTTTTATGCATAACTCATATCCTACGCTAATGAGGTTTGTCGGCCATGCAACAAACGAACCTACTGCTTCGTCCACCGTTGTTGCATCCAAACCATCGTTAGGATATGGTAATGATGCATTCGGATCAACTGCAATATTAACCGATACTTTCAAACATCCAGCAGAGAGCTCTCTAGTGTGAAGTAATACTCCGCTAATGTTATGCACTTTTCCCTTGCCAACCATCCGATAATATGGTGACGATAAATAGAGCTGACAATGGGAAATGCCCTAAAACCAATAATAAAATGAAATTGTTAATGTGTATATATGTCAAATACATAATTTAAGAAAATATTTCAATTTAAGACAATTATATGTAATTACCTCTGGAATGTTCGGCTAAAAGGTACAATTGATACTATCTTTGTCCGAACCATCTTTGAAACATGCTGAGGTGCTAGCCTCTCTTTCTCTCCTTAATGCATCAAGCTCAACTTGCATTGCTTCTAATTTTGCATGAAGCTCCCGATTACTAGGAGCCTTTCCTTTTTTAATACTCAGGGAGGTCGGAGTGACTCCAAATCCCTTAACCCTCACCCGACCAGAATACTCACGGACATCTAATACCCGACTAAGTATGCTCCTAGTATCATCTGGAGGTAAAGACTGAGATAACGCCTCCTAAAAATCAGATGAATACCATATACTTGTCAAATATTTGTTTGTAAAGTTTTTATTTAATAAAAGAAAAAATGTTATACTTACACATTTCTCGTATACTTGTAAAACATCTTCTTTGGGAACTCCAGATTTGCCAACACGGGCTTCCTTCCACAAAACATGTGCAGGAATAAATGTTTCAGAACTTTTCTCCTTCTGCAGCTACACATTAAGTCATACAATATGATCAAATAAAACTAATATATGATGAAAAAATATGTTACCGCAATTTATAAATACTTACCATGGATTGTTATATGCGTCCATATCCGACACGTCTTTTTCGGTACGGATATGCGGGACTTTATGCTCTTTCCCGATTTGTGGCACTTAGTCTTTTAAATACCGGGTCCTGTCGTTTGGATTTGAAGGCTTCCCATTCTTCTATTGATATCAAACTTTCATATTTTTTAGGAAGCTCCGCATCAACATGATTACCATCTGCATCCTTAAGGAACTTGGATGATAAAAATGTTCTAAACCCTCGTTAAAGCTTTCCGGTCAATTTCATACCAAAACCTCTTCTTTCTTCTTCGATGTTAAAACACCACTAAGAAAAACATACAGATTATGCGTTAGTACAGGTAATTGAAAAAACATAATTGATTCGCATAATTAAAGACATAATTATTGTACCTTTATCTCCCTCCAAATTCTTTCTTTGGAGTCATTCAGATCTTTGTTTCTCCAATCATCACAAGTAATGGGAACTTCATTCCTTACTAGTGCACCGATGAAACTAGTTAAGGTGTGCCCATTAGGTTCTATAAGCTGCCCCTGATGGTGTCGCTCCCCAAAAAGACACCTGGTCCGATAGGGTACAGACGTGAATGGTCAGCGAAAGGAGAAATGAAATGAACTGGATAGAGTCGCCAGCTAGGCATTTTTATCCCAAAGGAAAGGTAATGCTGCATAAACCTAAAAAAAGATGGATAAGACGGTTGCGAACCAGAGAAACTGAGAAAGGGGGTTGGTTACAACCTGAGAAGGTATTAGCACCCAGATTGTCCGTCGTACTCGACGGGATCCACGCTTAAAAGATTGTGTTTAAAAGGGGTAATGTATGTGATATCTGTGTGCAAAAGCTAAGGAATGAATGTACAAGTGTCAGTGCAAAAGGAAGTGAAATGCTCAGGACTGAGGCTTAGAAAAGAATGCTGAAAGATGGGGATGACAAAGAGACTTTTGTTCGATAACTGTTAAGTTATGCCTACGTATCCTCTCATGCAATGAGGAAGTCAGAACACCGTAGTTCGACTTAAAGAGACTGAAAATGATTGATTGTGAACTGCTTACTTGCCTATGCTCAAGTGTATGACTCGTCTGGATCGAGTGCTAACTGTCTTACATTAGACGGAAGAAGCAAGTTCTCGGTTGTGAATGAGGATGATGAGAAAAGAATCCAGAAGGAGACGATTATTGTTTGTTTTTGTGTTTTCAAGTTTTTATTACTTTTGGTGTTTTTGCATAGGTTAAAGAGCTTAAGCCTAAATCAAGGGCTTGCAAACTCATTATATCCTCCTTGATTAGGGATAATGAGCCTACTTAAGTATGAGATAAGCACCTCAACTTAACTACCATGATGATGTACGATTAAGATCATAAACCTACTTGTGATTATTTAGATATTTTTAGGTTTTTGTTCAGTGTTAAGTAATGAGTTTAAGCCATAATCAAGGATTAGTGAACTCATTACACCATCATAATAGAAGGATGATAGATGAGAACACTTAAGCTGAGGAAGATACCTCAACTTAATCCATGGTTAGGGATTAAACTCATGACAAAACAAGCCTTTATTAAATGGATTTTTATTAAGAGGTGAGATTAGAAAGTGGATTTTATGTTTGTAAGACCACTTGAGGGGGACTTGTCCATTAAACACTAGGGTTAGTCTTTCTTAACCATAAAGGAAGAATTAGAACCCTAATGTAAGACCCAAGTTACAAGATGAAGTTTTAGTGATTATTAAGATGATTTGATTAAGAGGTTTAAACAAATTAAGGGTTTAACATTTAGGATTAAAGTTATACACTCCATCCTAAGAGAAGGATGCAAGTATAACCCTAATTCCAAAGTCCTAAAGCCTTAAAGGCATGAAAGTGTATGATTCTTGGGCCAATTCTGATCAAAATGAGTTGCACTATGATGGTATAATGTATAGAGATGCATTAGAGGTCATGAAATGGCTTGGCAAGTGGTTTTGCAAAAATCCCTCTTTGGTGCATTCTTGAAAATTATAGGATTTTTGCCAACTTTGAAGGATCATAACTTGAGTTCCATAATGAATTAGAACATGTTATTGTACTTTTTGAAAATGGAAAGTCCTAATCTACAACTTTCATGACCAAGAATTTTCCATTTGAAGCATTTTTGGTTGAGAAAGAGGAGGTTGAAGAACTTTCCCAAAGTGGAAAGTTTCCATTACAAGTCATTTCCATTTTTGGCAACTTTTGGTTTAGCTCAATTTTATTCAATTTTGTGAATTTACAAGCACTTCAATGATCAAATAAAGATCATATAACTTTAATTTGATGAAAATACTCCTTTGGTTCCATTGTTGGGGGCCTCAGATGCCCTGATTTTGCTCTGACTTGCTTAAGAAGTTTCCCAGTGAACATATGACTTCCACAATGAATTTCTTCATCAAACTTGGTACACATGATCCTTATAACATATTAAGAACATTAGAAACAAGAATGACCCAAAAATTTGGTGTTGAGGCCTCTGAAACCAAAACCCTAATTTTGGTCATCTGTGTAGTGGAAACCCTAGCTCTGCTTCCATGCTTTTCCAGTTCTTGTGATTTCTTGACTTCCTTGAACTTTGAGAGACATAATATGATGATTGAACACACATGGACCCTCTTGGAATGATTTGAGGCCTTTGGGGTGGCTCAGATGAAATCTTGGATTGCTCAGATCACAAACCCTAGATGCAGATGAACTTGAACTATGCAGATGAAGCAAATATGCAATATGAGGTTGTATGCTTATGCTTATGAAAAAATGAAAGATCACAAGACATGGTGTGATATGAGTGAGGGAAAATTTTGGGTGTTTACAGATGGCTCAAATGCACATCTAGAATGATGCCTCGAGATCAACCATTGACCACTCTTCTCATAACCGTTATACCTCTTTGAATCTCTTCTTCAACTGATACTTTTTTACTACCTCCTTCATGTGTCGAATGATCATCATGTGGGTTATCATCATTAGTGGCCATGTCTAACCTATAATAAAGAAACCAAGGAGGATCAAATATAACTTATAATCAAAGCAATTGAAAACAAAAAAAATAAAGAAACCATGCATGATCAAATATAACTTATAATCAAGAAACCAAGGATATAATTGCATAATTTACCTCTTTCACTAACATCTCTTTCTTTTCTTTGTTGGAATATTAATCACTTGTTTCTTAGCAATGCGTACAGATGAATTGATCCAAATTCCCTCATTATGATCGTTTCTTATATATGACTCATCCGCTATAAGATCCTCATCTTCATCATTTCTATTCAAATCATTTTGTCTAATGCATGACTCATTCTCAACATCAATATCACATTGATCGACACCGCTATCATCAACCATTTTGTTAGAGAAAAGCACTATAGACCATTTTGTACTCGTCAGGTCATTCACATAGAACACTTGTTTAGCTTTAGTAGCTAGAATAAAAGGTTCATCTTTGTACCCCACCCTAGTAAGATCAACTTGCAAAAATCCAGACTTATCCATTCGTATGCCACTACTATTTACCACTTGCAACCAAAGATGGGAATCTGAAACTTCTCGTAATCAAACACCCAAATGTGCTCAATAACTCTAAAATATGATAAATTTGCATATTTGGGGTTTAATTCCTTCATACTTGATATATCCATTGCTTCAGCTAGCACGGTGACACCACTATTTTGCATAGTACTCTTATCATCTTTGTTCTTTGGTATAAAATTTGTATTCGTTAATTGAGTATGCGCTATGAGAAAACACATGCAAACTTGGACCATATGCCAAACATCTCAACCTTTCTGTTACCGAAGAAGGATCTGAAGAGCGCTTCGAATAAATATGATCCTTTAACCAATGTATGAAACTTTGATTGTGCTCTCTAACTATCCAATTTTCATTTATGTTCGGATTTAACATTCGTAGTACATCCTTGTGCATTTCAACATATGGCTCAACTTTATTATCATTGTGCAGAACATACAAATGAACTTGATCCCGTTCATCCCTTGATACTGTCACAATTTTATTTCCAATTAATTTTTTACCTTCCATTTTTTTCGAAAATCTGAAGTTTGGGGAGTCCAATCGATTGAACGTTAGACAAATATTCAGTACAAAACTCAACAGCTTCTTCAACAATGTATAGTTCAACAATACAACCCTCAAGTTGACTTCGAGATTTCCCGTACCCTTTTAATATTTTCATATACCGTTCAGCAGGGTACATCCATCTCCTATAAGTTGGTCCACACAACTGTGTCTCTTTCACAAGATGAACAACTAGATGAACCATTATGTCAAAAACAGACAGACGGAAATACATTTCAAGCTCACACAAGGTAATTACAATCTCTTTTTGTAGTGTTGGTAAGATCTCGGGATCGATCACCTTACTACAGATTGACCTAAAGAAAAAACACAATTTAGTTATGTCACTTCTTACTTTTTCTGGAAAAATAGAACGTATACCTATCGGTAGAAAATGTTCCATTATAACATGGCAATCATGTGTCTTCAAATTCTTCAACTTGAGGTCTTTCATAGAAACACGTCTTCTGATATCTGATGAGTATCCTTCTGGAACCTTAACTTCACTCAGAGACTTACACAAATTTTTTTCTCCTTTCTAGATAAAGTAAAAGCAGCAGGTGGTAGATATGTTCGTCTTCCTTTCTTCACGGGTGCTAATTCAGTTCTCATTCCCATTTTTAACATGTCCTCCCTTGCTTTAAGGTCATTCTTAGACTTGCCTTTTATATTGAGTAATGTACCGATAACACTTTCAAATACATTTTTTTCAATATGCATAACATCGAGAAAATGTCTCACGTACAAAGACTTCCAATATGGAAATTTAAAAAATATCGACCTTTTCTTCCACCCACCTTTGACAACCTTATGTGCAAAAGGCTTGCAAAACTCAGCACACACATCTTTCAACTTTTCAAAAACTTGGTCACTTGACAATGAGGGTGGAGCTTTACGCTGTTCGGTGTCTCCGTTGAATGCTTTTCTCCACCCACGGTAGTGATGTTTAGATTGTAAGAATCTACGATGACCGAGAAACACATTCTTCTGACAAAGTTCCAATCGAATCGTATCGGTTCCGTCTTCAACAATAGGACACACACGTTGACCCTTAATGCTATACCCAGATAGATTCCCGTATATTGGAAAATCATTAATTGTGCCAAACAACATCGCCCTCAAATTGAAACTTTCTTTCCTATATCCATCATAAACCTCCACACCGTTCTCCCACGCAATCTTTAAATCTTCGATCAAAGGTGTCAAGTATACATCTATATCATTCCCTGGTTGTTTAGGCCCAGATATTAACATAGATAACATCATGTACTTACACTTCATACATAGCCATGGAGGTAGGTTATAAATCATAAAAATCACAAGCCATGTGGTATGTGAGATACTTTGAAGACCATGCGGGTTCATTCCATTAGTAGATAATGCCAAGCGAAGGTTTCTTGCTTCTTCTCCAAACTCAGGATAATCATTATCAATCTTCGACCACTGTGGTGAATCAGCCGGATGCCGATACTTTCCATCAATAATTCTTTCATCAGCATGCCAAGTCAGATGTCTTGCATCGGTTTCACTACGAAACATGCGCCTAAATCTCGGAATTATGGGAAAATACCATAAGACTTTTGCAGGAGACAATCTTTTCTTATATCGAGACAAACTGCATTTAGGGCACTCAGTTAACGATGCATATTCGTTACGAAACAAAATGAAATCGTTAGGACAAGCATGTATCTTATCATAGCTCATGCGAATAGAGCACAACATTTTTTTTGCCTCATAGGTTCGATTAGGAAGAACATTATCATCCGGTAGCATTTCTCTCATAAGGGCCAACAACTCTGTGAAACTTTTATCCGACCATCCATTGCCCGCCTTTAAGTTGTACAACTTTATTACCGCAGACAGTCTTGAGAATTTAGTGCAATCTTTGTACAACGGTTTCTCTGTATCGCTTACCATCCTCTCAAACATTTCAGTACAATCATGAAGATCTTCTTCAAGTGCTTCTACAATCTCTTCAACTCGATCACAATCGTATGTTTCCGTGTCTTTGTCGTATGAAGCATAGGTTGTATTACTTTTTCCACTCGGTTAAACATTCTCGTTAATTTTCTCACCATGAAATATCCAACACTGATAACTTTGATCAATTCCATGCCTCAGTAAATGCGATTTCAATCCATCTGCGTCAACTTTACCAATATAACAACAATGCAAGCAAGGCCAATGCATTCGTCTGGGGTTTTCAGCGTGTTGAACATCAAACTTAACGAATTCCACAACCCCATTCTCGTACTCTTTGGTCATTCAATCGGCACAGATCCATGTTTTATCCATGGTTTTCCTACTTATTAAGGTAAACAATCAATATCAACTTCAATAACGTATACATAACCAATGTTTCTCCAAACGACAATAACCCAGTTAAATCCAGACGAAAATACATAACTAAGATAGTATCTTCGAATATTCTAACAACTTTCAAGTTCACTTCATTTTCTCACATTTAACAGATATTTACATCATTGAAGTTGAAAATAGAGTTTCATATAATAACAACAATATTAGACTTATCGAACATAACACCAATGACTAACGTATCTCCGTATCCTAAATGTTTTAAACAAAAACCCTGTATCCTAAATGTTTAATTTTAATTTAGACTTATTGCACATAACACTAATATTAGACTTATCGAACATAACACTAATATTAGACTTTCAAGTTCACTTTCATTATAACAATATAACAACAATATTAGACTTATCGAACATAACAACAATATTAGACTTATCGAACATAACACTAATGTTTAATTTTAATTTTTTATATACGTATTTTAATCGTATCGTATCCTAAATTTTTCAATGAGTAACGTATCTCCGTATCCTAAATGTTTTATCCGTGCTTCATAGATTATAACCAAAAACTCAGTCAAGAAAATAACAAAAATATTATGACTTATCGAACATAACAACAATGTACCTTATGAGAACTCAGTAGAGGACGAACTCAGTCAAGAAAATGGACGAACTCGATTGTTTTTCGAACTCAGTCTTCAGATTCAACAAAAAAACTTCTCAGGTAATGAAGCCAACAACTCAGTGTTAATATTTATATAAACTCAATGTATGAACTACTAAACTTCTCAGGTTATACTACTGTATATAAACTACTGTATATATATATAAACTCATTGAACTACAAAATAACTTCTCAGTGTTAATATCTTCTTCACACTATCCATCAATGAACTACTAAAGTCAGCCATTAATAAACTAATGTATATAAACTCAGGTTATGCAACTTCTCAGCAATAAAACAAGCAAGAGATTGAAAACAATGGAAGAACAATACCATGAACAAGAACAATACCATGAACGAAGAACACGTACCTTTTTGAACGGAAGAAAAAGAAAAAACGAAACTCAGTCAATGATCGGAACCGATAATAGCTTCTACAAACACTTCTTCAATGATCGGAACAGAGAAATGTAGTTTATGGAGGATTCGTGGTTAGGTTTCGCGTTTCGCGTATCACTGGAAGAGAGGGAAAACGAAAGAACAGAAAGAACAAAAATAGAAACTGAGTAATATTTTAATTTAATTAGACCTTAGACAGCGCTTTTGAGGAAAGCGTTGTCTAAGATTTACCTTTAAAAGCGCTTTTAGTAAGTGTTGTCTAAAGGGAACCTTAGACAGCGCTTTTGATTTAATTTTTTTTTATTTTTAATACCTTAGACAACGCTTTCTCAAAAGCGATGTCTAAGGTATACCTTTAAAAGCGCTTTTTGAAAGCTCTGTCTAAGGTATACCTTTAAAAGCGCTTTTTGAAAGCGTTGTCTAAGCCCCCCCTTAGACAACGCTTTTTAAAATATTTTTGTGAACAGTCTCCGTGTTTTTTAATTTTTTCAGTTTTTTAATTTGAACTTCATTGAATTAAAATTAATTTATTAATTTAAGTTTAATATTTTTGAAAAGTTATGTTGTATTATAAATAAAATATTTTTTGTCAATTTTATCATGAATATTAATTTAATATTACATATAAGTGCATCGCACGGGTAGACGGCTAGTTTTTTCTAAATTGCAAAACTAATTTTGATATCCTACAAAATAAATATACATTATTGAAGATCAAAACATAGTCGAAATCGTAATTTTTGACAAAATTTGTATCTGAAAAATGATTTTTATAAAAATCTATTTTAAATAACTTCAAAATTAAGTGATTTTTTAAAATTTTGATATCCAATTTTTTTTATAAAATATTAAAATATCTAAAATAACATTTTAAAAATAATTATTCAAACCCATTTTTTATTTGAAACTTTTATAAAAATTAGTTTGTAAAAAAAATTTCTTATATTAAATTATAAGAAACGGGGATATATGGTCTATGATAAGTGCAAAAATATAGTAAAAGTTCACATTAAATATTGGTATTTGTTGACTTGTCTTGTAAGTATTCCATATCAAAACTTCACCTATACTACCAATTTGAGTTTTAATAGAGTGTCATTTGGTTTGTGAATAATATATCTAATTATGGCTCATTTTCTAGATACTATTCCAAAGCATATCAATGAAAAACAAAGTTTTGAACACAAGACAAAGTGGCAGCATGGCTTCTGGCACGCTAGTAGTGGTGGGATAAGTAAAAATTCAGAGAGTTGTGTTTGTGGTTAGGGGTGGCAAAACGGGTCATAGTCTGTTGGATCGGCCTGTTTGCCTGCCAAAAAAAAGTGGGTTGAGTTGGGATTTTGTGTCCGCTTAGCCGCCTAGCCCACCCCGTTTTAATCCCGCTCCGACTTAAGCCCACCAAAGAAAGGGGCGGATTAGTCCGCCAGTTCGTCAACGTATTTATTAAGAACTTAAATAAATTATTTTATTGTTGGTTAAAGGTTATTACTTGATCTATATAAAAAAATTAAAAAAATTCTAACTAAGTGGCTTTGCATGATATATTTTCTACCTAAAGTTACTATTGTTTAAAACGAAAGCTACTGAATATTATAAAACTAAAGCTTTTAATATATTTTTTAACTAAACTCTTGAATGTTATAAAACTAAACTATTAATATATTTCTAAACTAAATTATATTGTTTCATTCTAACAAGTAATAGCAACTAACTAAACTAGACAAATATTTTATTAACTAAAACTAAAAATTATGAATTAGGTAATGGATGTTTATATTTCTAACTAAATGAAAATATAATGTTCTAGATTAAAGCTTATGTGACATTTTTCTAAGATTACAAACTAATGTATATATTAAACTAAGACTAAAGGATTATTGTATATGATAAAACTAACTTTATGAAAAATTAATCATTTACATTTCTCAACCACACACCAAGACAAATCTATTAAAAAGTTAAAAACTAAAAATTAAAAAAATAGACGAACAAGTCCACCGTTCACCAACCCGTTATCTTGCAGGGCAAGGTTAATTTGTAAACTCATTTTCATAAGCGGGCTTGCCCGTCCCGCCCTATTTTTTGGTTGGCGGGTGGCGTGCTATAAGTATCCAACAAAAGAGTTTGAACAAAGAATATCAAAATAAAGAAAGTCATAAACTATTAGAAGTTGTAAAAAATGTCTTGTAACAAATGCATTGGTGAATGAATAAACCAGGCCAATGAAGAACATATAATTATTTTTCTTTTATTATATAATTGATTACATTTCAATACAAACACTACCAAACAAGAAAGCTTAACAAAACACAATAAAACTTGATGACATGAAAAATTTAACAAAATGGCACTCATTTTATTTAGTTCACAACAATATTAGGCATTCATCCTATCTATTACCAAACAGAAAAAAGATGAACTTGTCCCGTACAGTAGGCATAGGAAAACATCCTGCAAAAAATAATTGGTTTTAGTATTTGGAAACAACATTGTGTCCAATTAACAGTGAGTGAGTGAAGACTATGATACAAATTGTAGAAAAGCTCTAGTCACAAATTTATATCCACAGGGAAATAACAGAGAACATATTCCAAGACTAAAAATTATTCAAGATTCAATTAACCATAAAAAGTTAAGAAAGAATATATAGTACCTTTTCATCATTCACTCTTTCCACCACATGAAGACTTTCAATGTCAAATTGTTCAATAATCTCGAGTAAGTTTCTCTCCAGGAGGTTATGAACAAAACTGATCCTACGAAGCCAACGAAACCGGTGAAGAATCCTATCCCCATACTCATGTATAACGCTTCCAAAAATATTGAATTTTCATCTTCTGCATCATCACTTGTTGGCACTTGATGTTTTGGTGGCTCTTCTCCTGGGCATTTTATATCAAGGGGTTCTCCACATAGATTGGAATTACCTTTAAAACATGAAGCATTAAATGTCTGCAACTGTGTTCCAATTGGAATTTTTCCATAGAGCTGATTGTTTGACAAATCCAACATAGTGAGCCGATCAATGTGAGTTAGACTTGAAGGAATTCTGCCTGAAAGATGGTTTCTTGACAAATCAAGAAATTCAAGTGATTTGAAGTTTCCTATATTTGAAATGATTTCTCCACTGAGATTATTCCTTGATAAATTTAACGAAATCAATCCAAATAAATACTCCATTTCCTTTGGTATTTCTCCTATAAGATTGTTGCTTGACAGATCAATGCTTTTTAAAACACCTTCTCTGTCATAGAGTCTGTGTACTACACCCTTCCACATCAAGAATATGTCTAATATAGATACTTCCACATTTGGGTATAAATGTCCCCATACTATTACTTCAATGAAGTCTTGAGTCATTGAAGTAAAGTTGTTCACACAAGTTGGTATTCCTCCTGATAAATTATTGAATGACAAATCCAACACTAGAAGTTTTCTCAAATAACAAATATTTGAAGGTATACTTCCATTAAGGTTATTAAACCGCAGGCTTAAGATTCTTAAATGGCGTAAACTTTCTCCAATGAATGAAGGTATTGAACCATGAAACATGTTTTCTCCAATGTCCAACAAAATTAAATGGTTTGACAAGTTACTCAAGAAAGAAGGAAGTTGTCCACTCAAACGGTTATTTCTTAAGATCAATAAACTCAAGTTAGTAAGAGAACTCATTGAGTAGGGAATATTTCCCGACAACTCGTTATTGGCCAGGTTAACACGTTGTAATGAGGTTAAATTATTCCAACAGTTAGGAAGCTCACCCTTCAGTTGATTGTTTGATAAATCCAAACTCATCAAAATATTAGGCTTATTTTTTATGCATAGAGAAGAAGATAAATCTGAAATTTTATTATTCGAAAGATCCAACACTGCTGCTTGCAATAAAAAAGAAGGAATGGAACCTTCAAGCTGATTTGAATACAAATGTATATTAGGATAGTTTGCAAGGTTTAGTTCCAAACTAGGAATCTTTCCCGTGAGATTGTTGTCTGAAATATCCATGAAAAAGAGTGTTTGTAATTTTCCCCAAAACCATTGAGGTATTGGAGATATATTACTAACATTTGAAAGATAAAGTAGGGATAATTCATTTTGTGTTTGAAGCCAATTGGGAAATCTGGAATTCAGATTGCAATCTGATAGACCTAAATTAACTAATTGAAAAGAAGGAATCATCACTAACCTTCACAGTCAGCAAGTTGTAAGACAAATGTAGGAGTTTCAAGTTAGAGAGGTTTGTGAAGTGGGTTTCTGAGACAAATCCCTCAAAAGAGTTTCCACCCAACCACAAAGTCTCTAACTTTGAAAGCGATCCTATGCTCGTGGGTATTTCTCCAATTAATTTATTGTTATATAACTCTAACCTTTTCAAAGATGGCAACGTTGCAAGGCCTTGTAATATGCCTGAAATCAAATTTCCCACTAACAGCAGTTCTTGTAACGACGACACATTTATTTTACATTTGGATTCATTAATATGAATGAAACTTGATAGATCTCCACTCAAGTGGTTATGATCAGCTACAAATGTTTGTAAAGTGCATATATTCCCGATGGATTTTGGAATCTTTCCTTCTAGATTGTTGCTTGAGAGATCGAGACTTACAAGTGAATTCATTATGTTTCCAAAATTATCAGGAATGGTACCTCGTAAGAAGTTGTGAGAAAGATCAAGGTGTTGAAGATTGGAACTGTAGTTAAACACCCAAGGAAATATCATTGATGATGCCAATTGATTTTCAGATAGATCCAGGACGATAAAGTTTAAATGTGCTCCAGACAAAGGAAGAATATTGGCATCAGAAAGACTACAATTTCTTAAGTGTAACTCTTCAAGTCTTGGAAACTTCATTAGGAATTGCACAATGTGTTGAGAAGAATCATTGAGATTTTGAACTCCACTCAAGTCAAGAATTCTTAAAGAGAGATTTGATAACCACTCCACATCTCCTTGATTTTGGTTTTTGATTCTAAGATCCGAATTGTTACCAAGTATTAGAGACTCCAAAAAGAAAAGATTTCCGAATTGAAAAGAAATAAGTCCAGAGAGTTGATTGTTGCTGAGATCTAAGTGTCGCAGTTGTGATAGTTTCCCAAATTGAGAAGGAATCTTGCCATCATAACCATGATTTTTCAATTCAAAAATAAATTCACCATCAACAGTTTCATAGTATCCATAACCACTGAGGTCTAGGTACATCAGATGTTTCAACTCAGTTATTGATGGATTGATTTGACCACTCAAATAACCAGTTTCTGAACCATGAAGATCAAGAGTTTGAACATAACCAGTTTGGTTGTTGCATTTAGGGCTGTTCATGGTATGGTTTTATGAGAAAACTGAACCGAACTAAACTGAACCATTATATAATTCATCCGAACCGAACCGAACCGTTATCATTTTTTTCAGAACTGAACTGAACCAAAACTTTTGGTTTGGTATAACGGTTCGGAACTCCGAACTGTACTAAGCCATTAGAAGACAAATTTTTCCAAACCAAACCATATGTTTAAGAACCAAACTATTAAATTTTGTTTTCTATGTTTGTTATTTTTTTTTAAATCGTTTTTTTTTTTATATTTTCGAAAAAAACTCGTTTTTTTTTATATTTTCGAAAATAAATCGGATTTTCTTATGTTTTCGAAAAAAAAAATCGTTTTTTTTATATTTTCGAAAAAAAATCTGTTTTATTTTATTTTTTCAAAAAAAAGTCGATTATTTGTATTTTCAGGAAAAAAATCGATTATTTTACATTTTCGAAAAAAATTGATTTTATTATATTTTCGGAAAAAAATCGGTTTTTTAATATTTTTGAAAAAAAAGTTGTTTTTTTTTTTATATTTTCAAAAACAAAATCGGATTTTTGATATTTTCGAAAAAAAAGTCGTTTTTTTTATATTTTCGAATAAAATCGGTTTTTTTATATTTTCGAAAAAAGTCGTTTTTTTATATTTTCAAAACCTAAATCGGTTTTTATTTATATTTTAGAAAAAAAAATCATTTTTTTTATTTTCGAAAAGAAATCGACTTTTTTATATTTTCGTAAAAATGTCGTTTTTTGTATTTTCAGGAAAAAAATCGATTATTTTACATTTTCGAAAAAAATCGATTTTTTTATATTTTCATAAAAAAGAAACCGGTTTCTTAATATTTTTGAAAAAAAAAGTCGTTTTTTTATATTTTCAAAAACAAAATCGTTTTTTTGATATTTTCGAAAAAAAAGTCGTTTTTTTTTATATTTTCGAAAAAAATCGATTTTTTTGATATTTTTGAAAAAAAATCGTTTTTTTTTATATTTTCATAAACAAAATCGGTTTTTTTTTATATTTTAGAAAAAAAAAATCATTTTTTTTATTTTTTTGAAAAAAATTGGTTTTTTGAAATTTAGAAAAAAAAATCGTATTTTTGATATTTACGAAAAAATCGATTTTTTGAATTTTTGATAAAAAATTAGTTTTTTTATATTTTTGAAAAAAAACCGGTTTTGTTATATTTTCGAAAAAATCCTGTTTTTTATATTTTCTAAAAAAAATCGGTTTTTTGATATTTTTGAAAAAAATGGTTTTTTGAAATTTTCGAAAAAAATTGGTTTTTTTTAATTTTCAGGAAAAAACCGGTTTTTAGGATATTTTCGAAAAAATTTGTTTTCTTGAAATTTTCGAAAAAAGTCGGTTTTTTAGATATTTTCGAAAAAAATCGGTTTTTTTAATTTTCAGGAAAAAATCAATTTTTTTACATTTTCAAAAAAAATCGGTTTTTTTATATTTTCTAAAAAAATTGGTTTTTTGATATTTTCAAATAAAAAAGTCGTTTTTTTTTATATTTTTAGAAACAAAGTCAGTTTTTTGATATTTTAAAAAAAAAGTCATTTTTTGATATTTTCGAAAAAAAATTGGCTTTTTAATATTTTCGAAAAAATCGATTTTTTGAAATTTTCAAAAAAAAATTGGTTTTTTTGATATTTTTGAAATTTTTTTTTTTATATTTTCTATAAAAAATCGGTTTTTTGACATTTTCAAAAACAAAACCGTTTTTTTTTTTATATTTTTGAAAACAATTAGCTTGACTTTTCAAAAGTAGTGAATATTATTTAAAATTTTCTAATAAGTTAATGGTTCACTATTGGTTATGTTTGGTTAATTTTAGTTTGGTTCGGTTCTAGAACCGTTAATAAATAAATGGTTCGGTTCACTAACCAAACATAATAGTTTGGTTATTTTAACTTCAGTTCGGTTCGGTTTAGCGGTTCAGTTCGGTTTATAGTTTTTTTGAACAGCCCTAGTTGCATTGAACTCCCATCCATTTGCAACAATCTTCATTTGGACCTTCCTTCCATGTTGACAACATGCCATATTGGTCTTGAACGCCTTCTTTGAACTTGAGGAGTGCATGTCTTTCACTCTCTTTGCAGTTCATTGCTGAGTTGAATCCAATGGTGGAAGACAACACCAATAATGCATGGAATATGAAAGTATTAAAGTTTCTCATCATAATTTCACCAAACAAAGTAATGATGGATTGTTTTAATGGATACTATATTCTCAAGAGTTATACAAACACGTATTTATAAGGAATTGTATTAAAGAAAGGTATTCATATTTTAAAATATAAATAAATAAATTTTCAACAAAGGTTTTGTCCAGTTTCTTCTTTTCCGTAATTTGACCATTCTTTAGTTTTAATAAATTTTATGGATAATTATACAAAACCCCCTGTTATTAAGGCGTGATTTGATTTTTCCCCCTTTCATCTCATAAAACCAAAAACCAACTTTTACCGCCCCCTATTACCCTTAATGCTGACTGTGTATCTATTGACATGCTGACTGGACGTCCCTAGTGCCATCATCACCACCACCAATCCCCTCACCACAACATTTACTGGGTTTGTAAGGCTCAAGGGTTTGTTTACGGGATCATTCCTCAATCTTCATTCTGGGTTTCAAACTTCCAAACTGGGTTTCAAAAATACTGCAAAGGGGGCAAACTGGGTTTCAAACTTCAAAAAGATAGCATCAAATTGATTTTCATCAAGAATCTCCTTGAAAGTTTCAATCTTTTCAAAAATAACATCATCAGAGCAACAAAACTCCAAGTTAATTGTTCAGCAAAAAAACTCAGAACGATAAACTCAACAGCACTCACCCTCAAAATAATCGCCGGCGGCGGTTTCGCTCGATCTCGGTGGTTCGGCCTCAACACCTCTCTCTCGCACGGCGGCTCGGCGATTTGTATCCTTTCCACCGAATCTCTGTCTCTCTCATTTGATTTTCGGTTTCGATTTTGTGAACCTCTCGCTCTCCCACGCTGTTTTGTGTTTCAACAGTTTGTTTTTGTTTCTGCGATTTTGGCTCTCTCAGCTTATTGGTTCGCAAGTTCAAGGGTGGATCTGGGTCTCAATCGGCGGTGGTTTTGGGTTGGCTTGCGTGTTTTGGAGCGTTCAGTCACGATTTGGGTTCTGAGTCACATGGTTTATGCCTTTTATATTCATCAGAATGCTACACAACCAGATTTGGATTTCTGTCTCCCGCTACCAAACTGCTAATGGCAAAAGAAGAATCGTCGACAAAGGCATCGAATTCGAACAAGTCGACAGAGAAATCAATTGGTTAATTAATTATTTCATAAATTTTGATATAAATTATGAATTTATTTTAATTATTAAAATTTTGTTTGGTTAACATTTTTCAGGGATGATCAAATACTACTCACTGCAATATTATTTTATATAACATGGTATTTCCCATGGCTTCTGGTTTACCATGGTGGAGAACTGATGTTGTGATTCTCACAGCAATATTGCATGCTGGTCCAATAGAGTTCTTATACTACTGGCTTCATAGAGCACTTCATCACCGTTATCTTTACACTCGTTATCATTCTCATCATCATTCTTCAATTCTCATTGAGCCCACCACTGGTATATATGAAACTTTTCTTCTCTTTTGTTTTGTTATTAGTTGGTGTTCTAACTATGCTACAATTTTTTGTTATTGTTGTTGTTGATGATGAGAGCGGTGACAGTGACACATCCATTTGCTGAGATTTTGGCGTATTTTACACTTTTTCTTATCCAAATGTTGACAACATTGTTCATTTATAAATCTTCTCTTGCTGCAATATATGGTTATATCTTTTAAATCGATTTCATGAACAATTTGGGTCATTGCAACCTTGATAATTTCTTTCGTGAAAATAACTTTTTCACATTTAAAAGTTATTTATTTATTTCAATAAACTTTCGGCGATAGCTTATGAAAATAAGTTTATGTTATTGGTGAAGCCTCAGGTAGTGGAGAATACGAAACTTCAAAGATCTAGTGGTTATGGTACCAGTAGTGCTGCTGATCTTACAGGAATTATGGTGGCAAAGTCAACCGAGTTTTCATATCAAGAACTAGTCAATGCTACAAATAACTTCAGCTTGGATTGTAAAATTGGCCAAGGTGGATTTGGAGTTGTCTATATGCAGATTTTAACTTCAACTTTAATTTTTTTTTAATAGAAACCCTCTCATAAAATCAATAATCAGATTTTACCGCCCCCTGTTACCCTCAATGAAGTATAGTCAGCAACCCAGTCATCATTGAGGATAACAGGGGGCGGTAAAATCTAATTTTTGATTTTATAAGGTGGTCTCTATTAAAAAAAACTTAAAAGGAGAAAAATCAAATCATACCCTAATGGCAGGGGGTTTTGTATATTTATCCTTAAATTTTAATATCTTTTTTCTTGCCAATTGAACAACTACGTATCTTTGTATTATTGTAGCCAAAGTCTATTCATATTTAATGCCCAACGAAATACACACTCAAAGATAAGAAACAACAACAACCCCTACTAAATATTTGCTCGCATAGGCATCACCGAGGAAAATAGCAGAAAACAAAATATGATCGAGTGTGTTTATAATCTTATATGTCATTTCGTAAAAACATTTGGATCAGATCACATATTTTGAATTCTAATTTTAAAATACATGCATTTTATCTTTAAGTGTAATTTTATCTTAAAAAAAAGATGGGTAACTAGAATTTACATACAAGGAGACATCTATTTAATTTGTTGAAAGCACTAACTAACTAATTTTCTACAAATAGAAAACTGTGACACTTGCTTGTGATGCAAATTTCGCTTGCAACAATTTTAAACCTTCTAAATCATAATTGTCAATCTAAAAGTCACTGTTATTTGTGATTATAGGGATTTAACAACCATGGATACACGCACTGAATTTAATAAATTAAAGGATGTTATGATGGATCTGAATAAACTTATTGATGAAGAAGAATATGACATGAAGAAGAATAGACTTGTTGATGAAGAAGAGTAAAAGTATTGCACTAAAAAATACTAACATAAAAAATATAGAATCAGAAGATGGAGACTGTCAAATCGAGATTAATAAATACATGAATCTAATGTTTCAAAAATTCAAGAAATTTCTAAAACACGAAAAATAAATCTCAGTTTCCAAGAGAAAAATGAAGAAAGATACTCTTTCATTTCCAACAATGCGGAAAGAAAAGACACATAAAATCAAACTACTTTAAGATTCCAATAAATTGTAGAGTGAGAAATTCTGACTTCTCTCTAGAATCTTTGTGGATTTTTCTTAGTCTTTTTGTCGCAAGATATGTTGCGGTAAGTAAGAGTCGTCACCGATTTTTATTTCATCCAATTAGGAAAGGCATAAAAGAACAGGAAAGACCTTTTAAAATACTTTGAGCTCTTAAATGCTTAGCTCACTTTTTTACTTGTTTTTTTTTTAAGTGTAGTGTGTGATTAAAATATTTCGTAAAGATTTAACTTTGTAATGATTCTCGTATGAATGTATACAAAGTGCTTACTTGTTTGAAAGTATTTTGAAGAAGAGTGTAGGGTGTGAAAAGCATTTGTTTTGAAAGTTGTGAGCAAGCATTTAAGAATTACTTACCCTAAGTTGTAAGGTCTTTCTTGTCATTTTCGTTTCCTTTGGGATAAAATTGTCCTTGCTATCAGTTAGTAAGTAGTCTTATCCTTGGATTTTGAGGGACAAGCATAGGGTCATCATTATGGTCATAGAAGGCAACATGTAAGGATACCTTAGTAATTCGAAGGGACTATCATCATTTTTTCCGTAGGTCATCGAGGGACGAGATCATCTTTTCGTAGGCAACTCGAAGGGTCATCGAGGGACTAAATCATCTTTTCGTAGGCAACTCGAAGGGTCATCGAGGGACTATGATCTTTTTTGTAGGCAACTATGATGATTTATTCGTAAGCGTCTTTTGTTAAGATACCCCTACGTTCGAGGGACATGACCATTATTCGTAAGGCAACAAGAGAGACTACCCTAAAGGTGTAGGTGTGAAGAGTGTGTTGTATTCAGGTATTTTCTTTGGATTAGTGGGCTAAGTCCATTTTTATTCACATACATTCTTTTCACACCCTATTGTTACTAACCACGTAGTTAATTGTTTTGAAGAATTTAAAAGCGAAAAATAAATCCTAAGCTATTACATCATGGGGAGGGGCCAGGGGGTACATGATTTAAACTGGGGGGAGTGCATAAATTAAAATGCGGAAAATAAAAACCCTAGACTATTACAAGGCCTTGGGAGAGTTACATAATTGAGGAGTGTAGAAAGTAAAATCCTAATTAGACTATTATATCCCATAGGCAATTACATAAGTAAAAAAGAAATTATGGAAAAACTAAATTACAAGTCTTTTTGGCATCTATACATTTTTCTAGAAATCGTAAAATAATCGAAACAAAAAGATTGGAAGAATATTGAGTATTTGAGATGAGAGGAGGATATATTTTTTTTTTATTATGGAGAATATTTTTATTTTTTTGATATATACTATTAGAAGAATAAAAAAACAGAAGCAAATAAAATCACAGCAGATTTTAAAATAATGGAAAATAAGAAAAGCGATTAAAATAAAATCTAAAAAATATTAAAACAATGCTAAAAATCTAATAAAATAAAATAAAGAGCGCACATTTTTTTTAGATTTTTCTGAGAATATAGAAATAGAAAATAAATCAAATAAAATAGAAAAAAGAGAAATTTACGATTACAACAGAGTATTGTTCTTCGATTTATTTTTGAACTTCTGGAAAAAAATTCTGAGTAAATCGAAATAGTAGCACTTTCAAACCTACCTGACAGGCTGTAATTCTGATCACTACTGCAGCCTTTAAAGTATCGACGGAAACCGATTACAATAGATTAACCAACAGTTTAGTTCTCCATGGGGCCCTAACAATAGCATATTTCAATTCCTACATTATGGCTCACAAACAACCGATCAAAACATGTATATATATGATAATGAACATAATTATATGAATAAAATTGATGTAAATGCAGTGTAATAAAGATTTCAAAGATCAAAAAGTTAAGGAATGGTCATGGCGTGTAGCATGTGTTTCAGATTGTTCCATCCTTCAAGAACAATATGAATGGTCTCCTGGGATGATTTTAGGAAGGAATGAAAATTGAAAATATTTTAGGGTTTGTGGAGGCAAGGATTTCGTGAATTGTGGATGAGAGAGAAAAGCTCTTATGTGTAAAATAACATGTATTTATAGATTTAGAAAATTATGTTAAAAAACTTAAAAGGAAAAAAATCAGTCTTAATTCATATTGATAAAAAAAAATATTTGAACAAAATCAAATAATATCTGATTTTTACTTGATCACCAAGTAGACTAATTAGAAACTAAGTATGACACAAAAATGACATAAACTGACCAATAGAAAACGAGTATACAAGAAAGAAAATGTTTTTGGTATCTATTATGATTTTTTTGAGAATTTTTTCCACAAAATAATGATTTTAATGAAAAAATCATATTTTTAAATATGCATTAAATGCAAATACGAAAATTAAAAATTAAATAATAAAAAATGCTATTTTTTTTATTTTTTGAGATTTTTTTCCATAAAATAATGATTTTTAAAAAATTATATTTTTAAAAATGCATTAAATGCAAATACGAAAAATTAAATAACAAGAAATGATTTTTTTATAAAAAAATAAAAATAGAAAAAATTATTAGTAAAGAAAAAATAAAATAAAAATTAAAAAGAGCAGAAGGTGGGATTTGAACTCACAACCTCTCACATTTATATCTCTTATACCCATCTTTCTACCAATTGTGCTATTTTATTTATTCGAAATAAAGAGGCACCAGAAAACATATGAAGCGGGTCAAAATTTGGGGTACAACAAGTGTGAGGAGACCTTTTGAATCAATTTGTCTCAAATATATGAGGGCAAATTTTGGTGTACAACGGCTGCCCCTGTTCAATCTTCTTAGACCTGAGGAGTTAGATTGATATGCATGTCAATCGTGATCTGAAGGTTGAAGAGGATTGAACATATAAGTGCCCAGAAATTTGCACTGTTGGTTGACTGTATTGCTTGGGTGGGCTTAAAGATGACATCCGATGAGTTGACTGAAGGTTGTCGGAGATGGGTTTAAAGATGTCATCCAGTAAGTTGACGGAGTATTTTTCGGAGATGGGCTTAAAGATGCCATCCGTAGTAATGGATATCCATGGGGTTTATAGTAGCCCAAGATAGAGGTAGATATAATCCTGGAGGTTTATAGCAGTCCAAGATGGAGATAAATGTTATCCCGGGGGTTTATAGCAGCCCAAGATAGAGGTAGATATAAACCTGGGGGTTTATAATAGCCCAAGATATTGGTAAATGTAATCCTCGGGGTTTATAGCAGCCCAATATATTTGTAAATGTAATCCTGGGGGTTTACTGTAACACCCACTTTTCTCATTTTCAAAAATGACATAATTCTTAATAAAAATCAGAGTTTTCATACAAAAGTGAGATGCTACACTTCAAAACCAAAACAAATTCAATAAAGTCTTTCATTAAGCAGCGAAATCAAAATAGTTTATTTCGTACTAGCCCAACGGCATAACCAGTTCAGAACATAAAACAATATTTTCAATTTATTAAACAAATACGTAACTAACAACATCAGATAAATAAAATGAAACAAAATAGTAAAAAATCCTCATTCTCGTGTTACGTATCAGAGCGCCCTACGACTCGAACAAGCAACACCAGAGTACTCTCATGTACCTGGGTTATCTGTACTTCCAAAGAAGCACAGACACAACAACAAAAACAAAGGGGTGAGAAACAATTATATATCATAACGGTGAAAATAACATTTTGAATGAGTAATTACACACAAATCATAACATGCGACACAACTCATTCATTCAAATATATGCAATGTGACTCCATAACACAATGCAAATGCGGTACCGACTTCAACAAATGTCCATCGATTCAAACCGGATGTATTGCTTACGCTCCTACTGAGTCACGATCATCCCCAACCTCTTGATTCACAATGAATCCGAATAATCAATTACGCTTCATCCGAGACATGATTATTCCACTAGCATGTATGCATATGCAAGACTCGATTACACATACATCAACATACATAAGCATGAATAAACTCATTCACAACACAATCCTCTAATCTTCACCAATTATCAACCACACAGTAAACATAATTCATAATTCCTAGATAAGGGTCATTACACATAAGTAACTCAATCTCATTAGATTCTTTTTAACCAAATTATTCCTAAATACTATCTTCGAACTAAAGGAACAAACATTGTCCCAGCTACACCATATTCAGTCTTAGACACCATTAAAGAAATAAATAAGTATTCAGTAATTTTTCAGAATAAAACAATAAAAATATAGTGTTTCACGCTCCAGGTCTCGCTGAGCAAGCTCTCTGCTCACTAAGCGAACAACTCTCGGGATTCTCACTTTCCCTCGCTCGCTGAGCGAGCACTGCGATTTGGTCAATCGCTCTCTGCGTTAAACTCCACTCTGCTATGGATTCTCACACCAGTCCGAATTCAGTCTATCTTATCTTATTCTTAGCACTTAAAATAATCAAATTTTTATTTTTATTACTCTTTTATACCTCTAACATCACATAACTTCTTAAACTAACAATTACTAATCAATTGGGTAAAATTATAGGTTTTCTTCATCTTCTCTAATGGCTTCATCAATCATAACATTCATGGACAATTTTTCATATCTCACCCACATCATACAATTCAATATCAAGCTTCACACAAACACAACCAATCATCATAACATTCATATTATATCACAAATTCATCAAAATCAAACAAATTTAATATAATTCCTAAGAGAGTAAGGAACTCCCAATTACCCTCCTATGTTAAATCACCAAATAAAACCCTTTATCCCCCTTTCCTCAATTCAATTGATCCTTGGAAAAATCTTGATCTTGAAATTCTACGATTCTTGATCTCCATTCTCTTCTCTTTTTTTCTCCAGAGCAAACTGTTTCTGCGTCAAAAGTACGATATGAGGGAATAAGACTCGTTCCCCTCTTTTCATATCATAACAAATTTACAACCTTGCCCCTTAGACCTCCAACTTATTATTTTATTTATTTTTAATAACAATATTCTAACAAACCTCCTCATTATCATATTATTATTATTTAAATAAATAACCTTTTATTTTATCATTCCAATTACACCTCCATATTCACATAATTATTTTATAAAAATAATTTACGAAATAGGGGTGTTACATTTACAACATCCCAAGATAGAGAAAAATGTAGTCTTAAGGGTTTATAGCAGCCTAAGACGTTGGTAGATGTTATCCTGGGGGTTTATAGCAGGCCAAGATATCGGTAAATGTAGTCCTGGGGGTTTATAGCAGCCCAAGAATAAGTTGTTGATGACATTCGTCTAATGGGGAATTAACTTGAAAAACAAGGTTAGTTCTATGCAGTGTCATGATGTATGTAATGCATTGCAATACGATGTTCTTAACATAAATGAGAATGATATATGCATTGTGGATGCATATGTCATGATATGTAGTAGATGATGGATGGACAAATTATGTAGTTGAAGCACATTAGTAGCTTCATGTAACAACTGCTAGCTGGGAAAAATAGATCCATATTCATTGTTGGGGATGATGGAGACATTACTTCAAATCCCAGTCGAGGAGAGTCGATCGTTCGTCATGTTTTTTATTGAAGGATTAAGTTCCTAAATACCCTGACTATGGATAAAAGAGATGGACATTCCTCCGATGTACTATCTAACCAGGTGTTAACCCTTTTGGGGATAGCAGGCTTAATTGAATTATGTTGGAGAAAAAAATCTTGTCAGGGCTTTGTAGTGTTAGAAATACAATCTTTGTTGGGGAAGAGACTACTTGAAATGATTTGCTGGAACAACATTGTAGAGACTACTCCGTGGGGATGATCTTGTGGAGATCTGTTGGACATGAGCTCTGTTGGGGATTCCAGCCTCCAAAAGTCCTTAGTAAATGCTATTATTGTAATTATATATATCAATCATATTCAAAAGCATATATTCATTCAAAATAACCAATGGATTCATAACTTCTGATATTCCCGACTTCCCCGAGTAATTTTCTAGGAATTATTATGACTGAATCCGAAGACATGATATTGACACCATCTGATACTATTGGCACAAACAATTAATTTCCACAACGGATTTTGCTGAAACTCGGTATAAAGGTAATGTAATGAGAGGAATGTGTTTTCAGATTGGGGTGGATCGTGTACACCCTGGGTAATGGTTAAGGAGCTTGTAACTGAATTTGATCTAATTAGATTTGAAACGAGAGCGTTGCCCCTAGATAAGGATGATTTTTCCCGGAATGGAAGTATTTGAAAAAATCTTCCTCAAGAGAAATAAACGAGATGCCCTATAATAATATGCCCATGGCATCGTGAACTCGTTAATGTTACCTCTGGAAATTCAGATGAGGAGACCTGCCCCTGGCTATTAAGCATTGTTGAATCTTGACCTGACTGCCCCAGATGAATTGGACAATAACATGGCACGCCCCTTGATCAGAAGATAGTGATCATGCCCCTTGTATACATTGGCTTTGATCCAACTGAGTCGGGCCCAGGAAGCAACTTTGTATGTCAGGAGGACTTTGGTTTATTGAATGTTCATCATGTCAGTTTCTCTGTTGTCAAACACTTAGTTATATACAAATAATGATATTCAAAATACAACGCTTATGTCTGTCTTGAAGTTTTGAAAAAGAATTATTTTAGCAAAACAATGTTTGTAAAAATTGTGATATTAACTCAAGATTTATAAAAAGCCCTAAAGGAGTTAGGATACCTTTTTGTAGCAATACGCTTTCGAACTAACCATGCTTCAGTTAAGACTTTCAAAGGGTTGTAACGTGGCTTGGTTCACGGTTTAAGAAACAAAGGATAAAGGCTCAAATTTTATTTGTACCCAACCTATCCTTCGTGATGTTCTTCAGTCCTATGTTTAGTTAACTTATGCATTGAGGCTCCAAAGGAGTTTGGAATTGTAACATTGACATTTGCGATGGTTTAGAAACCAGAAGTTTATTTGAAAAGTCATTCATCTTTTTTTTGAGGATTTGTAGTGACCTCTTTTTCTTTTTGACTTTGTTATCCCTTCCTTTTGCCTGAACTATTTGTTTCAAGATTACAGTCAACGGGATGTCTCAATTTTTACTAATTCTCCTTCATAGGTTTTGACTTACTGAGCTTTTATTTTTGCTAGATATTGACTGTCGGACTTAATGATTACAGGGAACCATAATTAGTTGTGTACAAAAAGGACAACCGACATAATTGAGTTAACCGAGGAACTTCCCTGCCCCAGGTTATGATTAAGGGTTTTAATTTGCGTGAGAATGAAAACTCCTACTTCATAGGCTCAAAAGGGTTTACTAAGGATTAACTTCCTTACATCTCCATTGTTTAGGAATCGAAAAAATACCTGCACATCGTCAGCATAGTCTGTTCCAAAGCATACTATATGAAATTATGGTATCGTCTTTGTCATCCTCCCTTTAAAGGCTTACAACTTTGACAAGAGTTAAATATCACAAAAGAGAAGTAAAAGCATAGTTTAAATATAGTGAAACGAATGGATTAATTCAAAACAAACATATGCAACGCATTAACGTGAAAACAAAATTTTGACGTAATAGTAAATGTTTAAGTCAACAAAAGAAATTACAAATGAAAATTCAAACGTTCTCAAAGTCTCCTCCTCTAAACTTGTCACTCCGGATGTCTGGCAGCTTCGATGTTTGATGGATGATAGAATAATTCAATCTGGTCTTGTGGTATAACCTCGAGGACTCCTTTGTCAACCAGTTCTTGAATCTTATTCTTCAATGCCCAACAATTATTAGTGTCGTGTCCAAGACTATTGGAATGATTTACACACCTTGCATTAGGATCGTAGCGAGGAAAGGAAGTAATGGGTCTCTGAGGAGGTTCCCTTAATGCAACCAGATTCATCTCCAATAGGAATTGCAAATTTTCCATGATATCTGTAACAGACCAGATGTCTCGACATCTTATTCGACATTTGGTTTTGCTATACCATAATTTCAGTTTGAGGTAGTTAAACTTTGAATTTGTGCTTGATCCATGTGATTGGTCTCTGGATTAGGTAATTTGAGTTCTGTTTTTAAATTTTTTTAATGTCATTTGATGTGTGTTTTATTTCTTGTGTTTGAAGGAACTTTGCACGATCATTACTTGTCATCCCTTAACCCTATTTGCTTGAAGGCATTTATGACACCATTTGAGATCTATTGTATGAGTTTTATTGATGTGTTTAGACTCTTAAAAGTCTTGTTTTATCATTGTTGAGTCCATTTGGTTTGATTTGATCCTTTGATTTGTATGATGCATGTTATGTGAACTTTTGACCTAATTCTTCTCATGTATTCATCCTATGATTCTCATGCTTACTTGTGTGCCTCTAACATGTCTATATCATCATCCTACTTGCATTGCATCCTTGATATGCTACTGACTTCATACCCAAGCATCCATACTTGTATGACATTTTGCATCGTTTGCATCCCACTTCATGTATGAAGCATTCTTTGCCTAATGTGACAATCTTTTGCATCTTTGCTAAGCTGTTTGGAATTGTTTGATATGTTTGCTTGACATGATCATTTGTGCATCTTTAACATGTCATCTTGTGCATTTGCTATTGACTTTAATCATCTTATGCCATTCATGCCTCTTTTGACTTTCAGGGGCTTAGGTAAGTCTTAGGAGTGTGGATGTGCTTCCACATTCCAACTTCTCCTTTCTCTTTTACACTTCATACTTGTGTTTGTACAAGCATTTAAGATGCTTTGTCTTTGCATAATTGATTCTCATCCCCTTAGAAGAAACTTAACTTCCATCTTGAAAGTAAGTTGTCTTCTAATCCTTTTTTCTCTCTTCTTCCTCTTCTTTTCTTCTTCTCTTCTCCTTCTTCTTTTTTAGGATAGAGTTCTCAAACCTCACTAACTTAGGATATCCAAGCATGATAACTTAATTAGGATTATTTAGTTCCCATTATACTTTCACCTTTGGAGTCTCTTGAGTCTTCTCTCTCTCTCTCTCTATCTATCTATCTATCTATCTATCTCTCTCTCAAAACAAAAGCTAAAAAATATCTTAATGAAGGTTGAAATAACTTCTTGTGTCATAGACTTATTCTATGAGGCATTTGCATCTATCTCATCTTGGGGTAATGTAAATTTGTCTAGCATGATGTACAAGTCTAAACTTGAAGTCATTTTCACAAAGAAAAGCTTAAAAAACATTTTTTGACTTCAAAATACAAATAAACACTTAATAAGTACAATGTGTTAGTGTACTTGAGCCATAATCTTTGGAACCAAGTCTTGGGGATCTTCTCCTTGCTTGAGTGTGCTTCTTCTTCATTCCATCTTAGAGTGATGTAAGAAGTACATACTCCATTGAAAGGGACTTGAATACACTTTCTTGTGCCAAATTCACATATAAAAGGTTTCCAAAAAACTTCAACAAATAATAAGCGTCTTTCCTTCAGGAATTCTCTTCTCATTTCCTAACTTTAAACAAAATAACTTGCTCCTACTTGTCTTTTGCAAGACGGTAAACACACTTGTTTCAGACGAGCCTGCAACACCTGAGCATATGCATAAGCAGTTAAACTCTAAAAAACACAAGTAAGTCGTGTCAGTCTTATTGAATTGAACTATGGTGTTTTGAATTTCTCATTGCACAAAGAGAATACGTAGGCACAAGCGATGACGCTTAGCGAACACAATCCTTCAGTCTCTTTCCTTGTTCTTCGTGTCATTTCATCTCCTTATCCTTTCATCTCATTCTTCCTTATTTCTTTTCAGTCCTTTCCAGTAGCAGTTGCACCAGTAGCAAATATTCTTACCCTTTGAAACAGTGCTAGCAAGCGTGGATCCTGTCGGGTACGACGGACGATCTAGGATGTTAATACCTTCATAGTTCATAACTCACTCCCTTACCCTTTCTCTTTGTTTCGCGAGACCCTATTTTCTCTTTTTTTTTTCCGGGTTTGTGCATCATTACCCTTGCTTCGGGATAAAAATGCCTGACTGACGACACTTCCTTTTCTGCGCCACTTTCGTGTTTGTACCTGGATGGAAATCCCGGGAGCGACACCTGCCTTAACATATTAATTTGCTGGAACTTCTTTCTAGCCGACGCTGACAAATGAAAGAACTTTGTATTGATATCAACGTCACTTAACCAATGCATTTTAGCCCTCTGTTTCCAATACAAGTCTTCCTTTATGAGTAATTTGTTGTATTCATTTCGAGCTTTGAGAAACCGCGAGGCAGAAGCCTCATCATAACTGCCACGATACCTTTCCATGTTAGCCTTATGCCTTTCCATCTCATTCTTCTCCCTATTATATCTACCTCTGCTCCAACTTTCTAGTTCCTCAGCACATGATCTGATATGATGAATTACATCATAGTTTTCTCTAGGGGTGGCAAAACGGGCCGCCCGACCCGCCCCGTGTCCGCCCCGCCTAAAGCCCGCCAAAAAATAGCGTGGCGGGCATGCTCGCCAAGTTGAAATGGACATAAAAGTCTAGCCCGCCCCGCCAAGGTGGCGGGTTGGCGGGCGGCGGGCTTGTCCGCCTTCTTTTTTAATTATTTTTTCTATTTTTTTAAATAAATTAAAAGATTCTTCTTTCTACATTTCAATAAAAATACATCAAACCAACATTTAAAAAGCATAATTTTTATTAGCCTAAAACATCAACTTTTAGTGAAATAATACTCTTATCATATATAATATCACATTTAGTATTTTATATGATCTAAATTCAAATTTCGATCACACTTTTGTCATTTTTCATTAGAAAAATTCAAATACTTGTCCAACAATAAAGAAAGAGAAAGTAGATTAGTCCTAATAATCTAATAACAACTTATGTACATATCACAAACTATTTTCATAGGCTCTTCCAAATACTTAAATAGTGTTATTATATAGGTGTGGCGGACTTTGGCGGGCGGCGGGTTTTGGCGGGCGGACTTTAGTGGGTGGCTGGATTTAGCGGGGCGGGTTTTAGTGGGCGGCGGGTCTAAAATCTCAACCCAACCCGCCACTTTTTAGCGGGTGTGCGGGCCGGCCCGGCAGGCCACGACCCGTTTTGCCACCCCTAGTTTTCTCCATGTTTCCATCCTGACTGCACAACATCTTTAACGTCTTCATCTTTCAACCAATAATTTTTGAATTTGAACGTAGAGTTTCTACTCCTACGCTGACCCATGTCGCATTGCAGCAAAATGGGACTGTGATTCGAATGTGAAGTTATAAAATTATCAAGCTTAACATCTGGGTACAAACCTATATGCTCCGTAACCCTTCTTTTAGTCCACGTAAATGGGTGGCCCTCCACAATATTTTTACTTAGTTACATGAAAACGAGTTCTTTTTGTTGACAAAATGAATAACATGAGTTTAATCAAAATAACTTTTTTTACACAACTGACAAAGCAATGTCCCTGATTGCATGTATAAAGGATTAAACAAAATTATCTAATTCAAAATTATTCATTTTGGCAAATAGATGTATGTATCCAAAGAAAGGAACATTTCTTTAAATTATAAGAAAACAGAGTGTATGGTCTATCACTTGTTTTAAGATTATGTTGTAAGGATTTATTTGAATGTGGTCAATGTAGCATTTTATACACTGTCTTTTTGGCACGCCGTCCATAAAAATAGATATAAGATATAACATGCCTTCGTCTTTTATTATAGTTTTTTTTTATAAATATTTTGGCATATATTAAAAATTGTTTTGTATATATTTCATATGTATTTTTATAAATATTGTAGTATTGAAGATTTATTTTGGCCTATATTTTTTCATATAAAAAATTAATTTTGACATTCAATATTATAAATATATGTTATTGAAAATTGAAAAATAATTAAATCATATAATTTTAAATAAAAAATATATTTTAAATATTGTTTTTTAAAACTATATTATCTATGTCCCGATTTGGAAGTCTGGGTGTGAAGCTTATTTGTGAGAGAATGACTCTTGATTATTGTATCTATATGAAATCTAAGATGGGAGGTTGAAAATTGTTGGTAGACTAACTCTGTATGTAAAGTGTTTGGTCTGTTGGTTTATTTATGTGAGATATGGTCATCAGACATTCCTTTGTCTGTGGGAATTCAATTGTACAAAGCCCAAGAGAAGGCTAACTTGGTCATCCATCGGGGATAGGGAGACTACTGTATGTTTTTTAATTCTAAGGTTTGTTCCTATGCTTTTAGGAAGCCTGAGAAGGTCCTTATTTTTAAGTCCAAAAGAAGGCTAAGTTACATGTATGAGTCCCGTGAGTCCTTGGATAATGCCCAAGAGGAGACTAGGGAAGACTGAGTAACATCTAAGCCTGAGAGAAGACATCTTTAAGAGGCCTAAGATCATTGAATGAATTCCAAGAGAATGTTATGTTTTGCCCTAGTTTTTGTTCTAGTTATTCAGAGATTAGGTCTGATGATAGTAACCCGATTGCTTAAATTCTAGCAAAGATGCAAGTATATACAGTAAAGATGCATGCAGACAAATAAAAGGTGTCAGTAAATGTGTTTAACAACTTTTAATATATTTTTGCTATGGTTTGAGTATTCTTAAGTTTTTTTTATTAAGAATGAAGTTGGGTGTTACACTGGGAAGCAGAGGCCCAAAATCCCGGGGGTGAAAGATTACAGATGTTTTTTACATTGTATTCTCTTTGTCATTAAGAAGTTTATTATTATCTTTGCTTTAGTATGAGGTGAAGAAAGATAATTTTGGCAAACAGTTTTATTCTTAGAAAGCACAACAGTTTAAGAAAACAATGAGAAGTCAGAAAGAGAAGAGATGACTCAGAAGCCAATAATATGGCTTAAACATAAGGATGCATATGGAATTTGTTTTGTTGATTAATTATCTGATGATTTCATACTCAAAGTAAGATTTTGGTGCTGAAATGCTGCCTACAGCCTATAAAGCAGTTCACCGGAGTGAAGCTCAATCTAGTTGCTGGTGTATTAGATTTTTATACATAAAGATGAAAAAAGAAAAAGGAGATGATATTTGTAAACAAATGCTCATGAATCTTTGTTTAGGAGATTAAAAAATGTTTAAGAAATAGTTTGTGGGTTCAGGACTTATACGGAAGTCTGGCAGAATTTTAAAACAGACCGGAGAAAGTTTAAAACAAAAAGAATGAGTACTAAACACAAAGGATTCCTCATGACACATTTTAACAATTCATTTTAGAAAATAAAGAGTTATGTGTAAAGATATTCATAGAAAAAGATTCACAAATGAAAACTTAATGCGGTGAAAAAGGCGATCGCGCCGAGTTTTTGAAAATGGTTCAGATGAACCCTAATGGTTTATTTTTCAGATGAACCGTGAGTGTTACAAAAGTCAAATTGAGGGTATAAAAGTAAAATCCTAATTTTGGAATATTTTGAATATTTATTTGAATGAAAATATTAAAATATTTGATAAATTTCAAACACTAATGAAAAACAAGTTGAAACCTTGGATCAATGTTTGAAAAATTATGTTTTATCCATGAGACAACTTGAATATCATTTATGTTTGAAAAATCAAGTGAAAGAATTGAATTTTAAAATGTTTAGAAACAAATAAAATTAATTCTTTAAGAAAATAAAAAATATATTAAAAAAATATATTTTTTTGGAGATTTTTTCATGGAATAAAATATTTAAACTTTTTTAGAATTAATGAAAAAAGAATCATTTTAAAACTCAAAATAATCAGAGAGAAATTAATTTTTTAATTAATTAACAAAATAATAGAGAATTCATCCATTTTGATGATTTAAACATCAAAATCATTCGTTTTGATCCCACGAACCCAATGGTACCAATTAACTTCATATATTTTGTGTGTGGAGTGAAAAATCAGTAATGAACACTGAAGAACCCTAATTTGGTCTGAGCCTCATGAAATTCTACATGATGATTATTTTATGAAATTGATTGAGAGGAATCTCTTAGAATATGATTACGCACATATGGCAAAAAGATAGTGCGATGAAATATGCATGGATTATGATTTGACCTAGTTTTAGGCTTACCTGAACTTAGAGCTATAGTTGGAGTTGTGATTTCGAGTTGGAGGTGTTACAAAGATGTTGTGATGATATAGATAGCATCCCTACACCATATGGAGTGTGTTTGAACACTTGGACTTGATTGCAAATGGCTAGATCAACTTATGATCTTCAAGTTGTAGAAACAAGGACTTTTGAAGGTTTTGATGTGTGATTATGGGTTTAGAGTGTTTCAAAGGTGATCTAAGTGTTTGAATACCTCATAAACATCATATGTGATGTGTGTGAGCAATTGATTTGAGCTTGTGCTAGTTCAAACTCAAAAATCAGAAGTGATTGCTCAAAATATTTAGTTTTGAGTCTTTGAGAGCAAAGAAGAGAATACTTAGTGATCAGAGGCTTTGGTGTAATTTTTATGATGGAATAGAGTCTCTATTTATAGGCAAACATTGATATTGCTTAGGCCTTAAGTCTTGAAGAGCTGAGTTCACAATTGTTGAGTCATTGTTTATGAAAATATCTCTTACAAGTGAAATGATGATTTTGTGAAATAGTTCAGCTATGCTGCAACAAAATTCACATTCCTCAGAAGTTTGATGCTTTGATTGTGTCCACTTATTGCTTGTTGAACAAGAGATCCAAGAATATGTCATTTTGGAGCTTTGTGGCCCTTGGATCAAAATGCATAATGTTGAATTCTATGAATGTCATTTTGATGAATTCCATGGTGCAATCATGAATTTGCAGGTTTGATC
The DNA here is from genome assembly GCA_963966055.1 of Lathyrus aphaca. Lineage (NCBI taxonomy): Eukaryota > Viridiplantae > Streptophyta > Magnoliopsida > Fabales > Fabaceae > Lathyrus > Lathyrus aphaca. The sequence goes on along the minus strand of OZ014520.1, from coordinate 63,538,885 downwards.
AGACTTGTAATAATTGTTTAGATGTTTATATCCACTTGACAATGTACTTTTATTCAAAAAATCAGATTTCACAAGTTTGTGAAAAATCTATTTTTGCAAAACAGCTTGAGATGCTCACTTTGATCCATGATTTCTTCATGTACAAGTAAGATCTTTCCATGCCAATTGGTTCTTTGAATTGTTGGTAACATTTGCAACAACATTGGTGTTTTGAAAGAGATCTGAATCAGCTTGGAACTTGGAGGAAAATTTGTGGTTGGTTAGAAATCCCGGAAACTATCGACAATCATGCGTCGTCTCACTTACTGTCTTGGATGGTAAGGTTGAATGAGAGGTGTTAAAAAAGACTGTTAGCAGTATTTGACTAGTTGTTTGCTGGAGCATTTGGTGGGTGCGTAATCAAATTATGTTCAATGACGCGAATGGAGACTCGGAAGCGGTAGTAATAAGAATCATGTATTTTTCCTGGTGGTGGGTGCTTACTTTGTCTAAAGATAGAATTCAACGTTGTTTTTACGATTAGTATAAATAACCTTTAGATTTCATTTAAAGTAGCGTAATTTTATTTGGTTTGGTGTTTGTATACGGGTTGGGGTATCCCTAATACCCGTTGGAAAATATATTTGGTTTATAAAAAAACATTTAGATGTATGCATATATTTTAATACTTAGTTACATGAAAAGGAGTTCTTTTTGTTGACAAAATGAGTAATATGAGTTTAATCAAAATAACTTTAATTTCATTAAATTGAAGATATAACTCCCAAAACTTGTTTTTTTATACAACTGTCAAAGCAATGAGCCTGATTGCATGTTTAAAGGATTGAACAAAATCATCTAATTCAAAATTATTCATTTTGGCAAATAGATGTATCCAAAGAAAGGAACATTTATTTAAATTATAAAAAAACAGAGTGTTTGTCTATCACTTGTCTTAAGATTTTGTTGTAAGGATTTATTTGAATGTGTCAATAAAAAAAGAAATGATTAGAAGAAACTTTTTGTCAAATTAAATAATGTCATAAACTATTAGATGTTGTAAACTTTTTCATGTAACAAATGCATTGGTGGGTGAAAAAACAGGAAAATGAAGAAAATATAATGATCTTACTCTCATTATATAATTGATTACATTTCCATACAAAAACTAGCAAACATGAAATTTTAACAAAACACAATAAAACTTTATGAAATGAAAATTTTAACAAAGTGACAGTCATTTTATTTAGGCATTCATCCTATCCATTACCAAACAGTGAACTGCATACAGTTAAACAAACTACTCGTCCCGTACAATAGGCATAGGAAATCATCCTGCAAAAAATAATTGATCTTATTATTTGGAAATAAAATTGAAGTATTGCAAAATAAATTGCATATTAGGGCAGCAGATAAGAAAAGAATAGAAGTACCTTTTCATCATTCACTCTTTCCGCCACATGAAGACTTTCAATATCAAATTGTTCAATAATTTGGAGTAAGTTTCTCTCCAAGAGGGTATGAACAATACTGATCCTACCAAGCCAACAAAACCGGTGAAGAATCCTATCCCCATGCTCATGTATAATGCTTCCAAAAATTCTGAATTCTCATCTTCTGCATCATCACTTGTTGGCATTTGATGTTTTGGTGGCTCTTCTCCAGGACATTTTATATCAAGGGGTTTTCCACACAGATTAGAATTTCCTTCAAAACTCGAAGAATTAAAGGTTTGCAACTGTGTTCCAATTGGAATTTTTCCATATAGATGATTGTTTGACAAATCCAACATACTGAGCCGATCAATTTGTACTAGACTTGAAGGGATTCTTCCAGACAGATGATTTCTTGATAGATCAAGAAATTCTAGTGACTTTAAGTTTCCCACTTTTGAAATGATTTCTCCGCTGAGATTGTTCCTTGACAAATTTAAGGAAGTCAATCCAAGTAAGTACTCGATTTCTGTTGGTATTTCACCTGTAAGATGGTTGCTTGAGAGATCAATGGTTTTTAAAAACCTATCTGCATGTTCGTAACGTACGTATACACCTTTCCATATCAAGGATAAGGATAGATCGATACTAAATTCTTTTTGAAATGATGTACAAGGAATGTATAAACCTGGATAAGAATCTAAGCTAATGATGTCCTCCTGAGTCATTGAAGTAAAATTCATAACACATGATAGAATTTCTCCAGATAAGTTGTTTAGTGATAAATCCAAGACTTGAAGTTGTGTCAAATAACAGAGGTTTAAAGGTAGACTTCCATTGAACTTATTATGTCGAAGACTTAAGATTTTTAAGAATGGCATGTCTCCAATCCAAGAAGGTAATGAACCATCGAACATATTTTCTCCAAGGTCAAAGAAACCCAAATTGTCACAGTTCTTCAAGGAGGAAGTAATTTGTCCACTCAAATTATTATTTCTTAAAATCAAAGTCTCAAGATATGAAACGGAACCCATTGAGTTGGGAATCTTTCCTGACAACATGTTATTGCTCAGATCAACAAACCTTAATGCAGTTAGATTATACCAACAATTAGGCAACTCACCCTTTAATTCATTGTTTGACAAATCCAATATTTCAATTAAATCACGTTCACTTGTGTTGTTGCATAGAAAAGAAGCAAAATCTGAAAATCTATTATTGGAAAGAAAGAGTGCTCCTGCTTGCTGTAAAAAAGTAGGAATGGGACCTTCAAGTTGATTTGAACTTAAATCTATATAAGGACCGTGTTCAAACATGAGCTCTAAATTTGGAATTTTTCCGGGGAGGCTGTTGTTTGAAATGATCATGGAACATATGATTTGCATTTTCCCCCAAAACCAAGCAGGTATTGGAGGTAGATTACCCACATTTGAAAGGTGAAGAGCTAATAAGTTATTTTGTGTTTGAAGCCAGTTAGGAAATTTAGAATCTAGATTACAAGATGTTAAATTCAAATAAACTAATTGAAAAAGAGGAACCCAATCATCACTAACCTTTATAGTCAATGAATTGTCAGACAAATCTAAGTGTTCCAGTTTGGAGAGGTTAGTGAAATGTGATTCAGAGACTACACCTTTCAAAGAGTTTCCCTCAAGGTGCAATATCTCTAACTCTGTAAGCGATCCGATGCTTGTGGGTATTTCTCCAATTAATTTATTACCATCAAGAGATAATTCTCTCAAAGAAGAGAGTAACGAAAAATCAGGTAACATGCCTGAAAGGAGATTATTGGACAACTTTACAGCTTGTAACGAGGACGAATTTTGCATGCATTGAGATCTGTTATTATGGATGATAAAGTCGGAAATCTCCCCGCTCAATTGGTTTTCGGCAGCATAAAATGTCTCCAAGGTGCATATATTTCCAATAGATTTTGGAATTTTTCCTTCTAGCAGATTCCCATTGAGAGAGAGAGTTACAAGTGAATGCATAATGTTTCCTAGATCATAAGGAATGGCACCTTTTAACAAGTTACCATCAAGGTAGAGTTCTTGAAGATTGGAGCCGTAGTTAAGCACCCACTGGAATATCTTTGAGGATGTCAACTGATTATCAGAAAGATCAAGGACAGTGAGAGAAGTGGAAAAGTTCATGTGAGAATCAGATAGTGCAGGGATGTTGTCATCAGAAAGGCCACAATCATTTAGATATAACTCTCCAAGGATTGGAAGCTTTGCTAGGAGTTGAAAAGGAATTGCTCCAATGACTTCATTGCCACTCAAATCAAGGTATCGCAAATGCGAAAGATTCCCTATTTGAGAAGGAATTGCTCCAATGAGTTGATTGCCCCTAAGATCAAGGTGTTGTAAATGCGAATGATTCCCTATTTGAGAAGGAATTGCTCCAATGAGTTGATTGCCCCTAAGATCAAGGTGTTGTAAATGTGAAAGATTCCCTATTTGAGAAGGAATTTTCCCATTATAACCACCATACGAGATATTAAGATATCTTAAGTTACTAAAGGAGCCAATGAATGTTGGAATTTGAATGTTACCATTAAACAAATAACTGAGGTCTAAATATTTTAGATGTTGCAGCTCAGTTATGGAAGAACTGATATTTCCATTGAAAATGAAAGAGTCTGTATACGAAAGATTAAGATCAAGCCTTTGAACATAACCAGTTTGTTTGTTGCAACGAATTTCCGGCCATTTGCAGCAATCTTCATTTGGATTGTCCTTCCATGAAGACAAAAACATGGCAGACTCAATATGAAGGTCTTTTTTGAATTTGAGCAAAGCATGTCTCTCATTCTCTTTACACATAGCTTTTCCATTAACAATTGATGAATTGAATCCAAAAATGGAGGGTAACACAATCGGAAGGTCTTTTTTGAATTTGAGCAAAGCATGTCTCTCATGCTCTCTGCATATCATTGATGTGTTGAATCCAAAAATGGAGGGCAACACAACTAATGCATGGAATATTAAAATAATATGTTTTCTCATCATGAATTTACCAACAAATTAAAGATGTTAGTACTTTATAATGAATTTACTATGTTCTCAAGAGTTAGTACTTTATATATATAAAGAATTGTGTTTTATCGTAAACGTGTAATTTTTAGTCGTATTTTTTAATTAAAAAAATATCTCTCTCTCTCCTTCATACAAAATAAATTAAATTTAAATAAATCTAAATATTTCTTTCTTTTTTTTAGGATGTGTTTAAGAATATAAGAATATAAATTTACGAACGATTTCATGCAAAAATTTCCCATTTTAGTATTATTTTATATGTATTAAAATAATGGTCAAACATCTCCTAATATCAAACAAATGCGTCAGCATTTCAATTAAATTTTATTCTCTTCTAATAAATCTTGTTATTTGCTTGCCCGTATTGTACGGCAACTCATTTTTGTACTTTGTAGCGTTTTCTACATTGTCTTTTTGGCACGCCGTCCATAAAAATAGATATAAAGAATTTTTTTAGAATAACATAAATACATAAAAAAAATTCCAAAATAATTATGTTTACAAAAATTTACCAAACTAACATAGTTTCTATACATGTTCATCAAGTGAGTTGGCGAACATATTCAAAAAGTAATCCAATTCGCCAAATGAATTGGCTAAAACTAAAAATATTACACATATTCAACAAGTGAATTGGCAAACATGAAGAAAAATCAATCCAATTCGCCAATTGGTTTGGCGAAAGTGTAAGAATGTGATTTTTTCCCTATAAATAGGTGCTCCCGGTAAATAAGTTGTCTCACATCTACACCAACCTTTCAACCCCTCTCTCTCTGTCATTCCTTTCAATCTCTCCATCTTGCTTCTCCTCGTCCATATACTTTTGCATTGACACCATCATCCTCAACATCAGAAGAACCGCTTCCAAAATTTGATATTTTGAAGAAAAATGCTTTGGTGTTTTTCTCACCAACAAAGCCTCCTTTGAAGATGTTGTTATGGAACCCGCAAACTTTGGAACACTTGCATAGAGAATTAAACCGCTGGTTAGAAGGAGAGATTGGGCCTAACGAAAAGATAATTAAAATTGAGAAGCGGGTTGTGGAGTCTGGTGTGATGAAATGGAGAAAAGTGGTCAATGATGCAGGTGTTCTTTCGATGATGTTAGGTCGAAATGAAGATGTCCTGATGGTTGTGATAGGCTAGTTATGTTGAATGTTCCAGTTGTTTTATTTATGTATGGTCATGTTTGAAATTATGTATTTTCTTGTTTTATTTATGTACGGTCATGCTTTAAATTATGTATTTCCTTGTTTTATTTATGTATGTTTGTGTTTGTGGTTGTATGATTTTACTGATATGAATGAAACAAATTATGCTTCTATTTTAAATAAACACGGTTACAATGGTTTAATTTATGATGTTGAGCTTGGTCCAACGTTGGGACATTTTTTACGATTGTGACCGGGCTGACGACATGAACTGTATAGTCTCACCATCTTATTCGTCGTATCCATTTCGGTGCGAATACACATGCTGTTAGGACGCCCTTTTTTCTTTCTTCGCATGTTCTCATTGTGCCAGACTATTTCCCCGTTGTAGGTGGGTCAGTAGTCCTCATTTGCAACTACTGGAAAGCTTTTGTTGTAGACGTTGCAAAGATTGTGCACTTGGTAAACAGGGGATAGTAAGCCTGAAGGGTCCAACCGAACCTTTGAACATGCCGCTATGACATGGGAGCAACGCATGCGAAATACTTGAAATTTTCCGCAGTCGCACCAATTTTTATCAAGTTCTACCCGATATGATTCCCTCGGTCTCCCTTCGTTGTGATCCATGATCTCAGCAACATTGAAATGTCCCTTATTGCGGTTAAACACTGTGACCACATGTGTCTTAGATTTGGATGTTTTGTCTTTAATGAATGTCATAGAACTATCGCTGAACACTTGACTAGACTGTAGGATAAAACTCCACTTTGAACGCCTGGTGTCAAAAAGTTCTCCGAGCCTAAAGTAGGTTGACCTCACCAAAGCGGTTATCGATAGGTTGCAGATGCCTTTGAAAATAGAGTTCATTGATTCCAAGATTCGTGGTCATGTGACCCCAACGTTGTCCTTTGTCGTAGGCTCTGGTCCACTTATCCAATGGAATTTGGTTTATCCATCTGAATGCATCTTCATTTGTCAGCCTGATTTCGTCACGATAGTGTTTGAATGACGGTTCGGTTAATGAGTACCCCGCGTTCACGACCTTCTTCCGTAATGCCTTGTCTTTGATCTTTCTCATGAAATTTTGCGCGATGTGTCTAATGCAATAGACATGTGTTGAAGGAGGTTCCTGCCATCCGTTATCAACATTCTTCCATGCACTCTCAATTGATGCATGTCTTTCCGAAATCAAACATAAGTTAGACTGGGGAGCCACGTGCAAGCGGAGATTTTTCAGGAAAAAACTCCATCCATCGGCAGTCTCTCCCTAGACTATAACGAGTGTAATTGGGAAGATATTGTTGTTGCCTTCCTGGGCCACTGCCATCAATAGAGTTCCTTTGTATTTTCCGTATAGCCATGTTCCATCAATTTGGATTATAGGCTTGCATAAGGCAAAACCCTTTATACATGGGTCAAAAGCCCAAAAGAGTCGGTGGAATATGCCATTTCCATTAACACAATGATTTTCTGGAGTATACGCCGGCAAGGTCTCAAGGATGACAACGGTCCCTGGTGCATAGTGCTTTAGTGCCAGCAAAAACTTTGGGAGTTCTTTGTACGAGTCCTCCCAATTTCCAAATACAACGGCAACAACCTTGGTTCTAGCAATCCATACTTTCCTGTATGATGGAGTATAATTGTGCTTTTGAACTATGTGTTTAATTATCATGTTGACCTTTACCGAATGATCGTCAGCAACGATTGATAAGATATCATTGCATATTAGTTGAGAGCTCAGTTGTCGATGATCCGGTAATGCGTTGGTTATTACATAAGTATGCTTCGGACCCATAGACGCAACATTCCAATCTTCACTTCTCTTTCTGTATGATGTTGTCAATCGAAACGGACACGCCACGTTATGACAACATATCTTATATAGTGTAGGATTCGTTCGATCGACCTTATAATCAGCTGATAAATCCATGTGGTAAAATTTTATAGCTCGAACGCATTCTTCTTTTGTTCGAAAATGGTCGCCCTCCTTTAATGCACCTTGTCTTTGAGGATACAGATCATAAAATATGTCTGAAGATGGGTCATCACCTCCCAAGTTCAGGTTTGTCATGTGTGGAGGAGGACTATATACATGACTGGCCGGAACCTTGTCTTCATTGACCATTTCATCAACTACTGCCTCCTCTTCTTCCTCGTCCTCATCAACAACATCGACTTCAGCCAAATCATTGTCAGATTCGCAAAAGACTTGCGAAGGATCAATAGTCTGAGACATTTGTTGTTGGTTAAGCGTAACATAGAGATCGATATCATTGTAACCAGAATACTCATGGCTTAAAAACATAGTACGAACACTTTCTTCATCAGATATAGTTAATTGGAAATACATGACCTGGTTATCCTCATAGAATACTGGATTTTTGTAAATGATGACGTCTATTGGACCACGCTGCATTTTGTTTTCCAATCTGTGTTTTAGATGAGCAAAATTGGATCGTCGGGTTATTGAGAACCGAGTAACCTCGGTGTTACGAAAGTTGAACCCAAAATGGTTACATTCAAATATTTCACCATTTATATGGGCGTTGATCATATACTTGGGTGATTGAGACATAGTTCAAATACAAAGACACTTTTAGATATGTTTAATGTTTTGAAGTTTATGGTACAATGAATCAACGGAAAAAAAATCTATAAATAGAAATGTGTAAAATTATTTTATGAATATATTTATTGTTTTGAATTAATGTGTACAAGTTGTGGAAAATAATTTCGGTAGGCTTATCTTGTGAACACTATGAAATGTAGGCTTATTGTTTTCTTTTGTCCATGCATTATTATTTTCACAAATAGGCTTATCTTCTGAACACTATGAAACGTAGGCTTATCTTCATGCATTGTTATTTTCACAAGTATTATATATAATACAATTCATGCACTATTATATTCACAAATATTATACATCTTAAATAATAAAACAAATATTACACTATTATTCACATAATAAATATGAATTAATATTCGCATAATGAATATTTCACAAATTTTTATAATAAAATGAACTAATAAAACAAATATGACATCTTAAATAATAAAACTAATAAAATAAATATTTCGTAAAAAAAGTTACATATGAACTTATTCGCCATTCAGATTGGCTAAGGGCCAAAAAAATTACACTCATTCGCCAATCCAAATGGCAAAAACGTACACCAATTCGCCAATCAACTTGGCTACTGTGAAAACCTGCAAAAGCTGAGCAATTTGGACAGAAGTAGCGTGCTTGCATTCAAGATTCCTGGCATGCCTGCATGGTCAAGATTCCTTTCATTAAAGATTTGCATGTGAGGCATGTGAAGGTTGGATGGTGATCCTGCAAAAGCTTCATTCGCCAATCAGAATGAAGTTGGACGATCCTCAACAATGGCTTTGGACCAATCAGGTGGAGTTGGGTTCTATTTTCATGCAATTCGCCATTCAAAGTGGCGAATACATGCAATTTTTCAACCAATTCGCCAAACAACGTGGCGAACACATGCATGCATTTTTTCTATAAATTCGTCTCCTCACTAATAATTCTATATCACACTTAATTCTTCTAATACTCTCCTAATTAATCCTTAGCATTTCTTATAAAATATTTCCAATGGCTCTACTAACAATGGGAGATCAACATTGAGGCACAATCGAAAATATCGCGTCATTTTTAAGTTTTTGTTATGTATATTTTTTACATATATACAATTATATATACTTTTTACTCATGCATTTTTTAACTTATTTCGAAAATAATTTTACAGAACGTAAAAAGATTTCGGTGTCGGGTGCACGACTACATAGAGTTTGATCCGATCATTGAACTGTATCTACGTTCATACGGATTTGGTAAAGTCATAAAGGTGCGCAACAATTCTATAGACACAAAATTCATTTTGGCACTACAAGAGAGGTGGAGGCCAGAGACACACACCTTTCACCTGCCATTCGGTGAATGCACGGTCACATTGGAAGACGTCTACATGCTTTTGGGGTTACGTGTATCCGGTAGAGCTGTCTTTGGTAAGGTCAACCATGAAATTAGTATAGTAGAGGAATTGTTGGGTGCCCCTCTCATTGACGAGGAGCAGCCAACAAATACTCGTAGCAGGGGTTCAGGGATTAATCTAGGAGTCCTTAGAGCCCATTATGCTAGTTTTATTTTAAACGAAGAATCAACCGAGTTAAAAAAAATTCAAAAGACTCGGTGTTATATTATGCTTTTATTTGGTCATTTTTTATTTCCCGACGGTACCAGAAACACAATAAATATGATGTATTTACCATTGTTGCGAAACATCAACAATGTAAATACATATAGTTGGGGTTTGACTGTTTTGGCTCATTTGTACAGTAGCCTTTGTAAAAATGCCGCAAAGGATACTTGTACATTTTTTGGTTGTGCATTTCTGTTACAAGCTTGAGGGTATTCAAGACTGCCGATGTTCGCCCCACGCAATATGAATCCATGCCCGTTCCCCTACGCCAACCAGTAAGTCTACTATTATTATTTATTTCCAAACATATTAAATTTTAAATATTCAAATATTATTGTAACTAAATTCTTTTAAATCTATTATGCTTAGCTGGTCCGATCTTGGGATGGATTATAGCAGAAATCCAAGAAGTTCCATAGTTCTATATCGCAGTTTGTTAGACCATGTGGGGGTCGATCAGGTATTGTCATCTATAAAAAATATCTTTTCTTTTTAATGCAATTTATTTACCTAAAAAAATTATCTACTAAACGAATTTTTTTTTAATGTAGTTCATCTGGCGGCCCTATTTAGCCCTCGACCACGAGCCTAACCCAGAGGATGCTGCAATTTGGACAGCAAAAACATCAATCATCTGGTTCACTACGATTGAAATGCACCAAATAGATCGGGTGAAAATGCAGTTCAGAATGCAATAGGACATTTCGGGCCCTCCGACATGTTTGGGAGAATGGCATTTGAAAAGAGTAAGTGACATGTGGAATATGGAAGATTTGAGAGACTTTGCAAGGGAATTACGTCAACAATGGAGGGATCGACGCCAACATGTCCTAACTGACCAAGTGCTGCAAAATATCAGACTAACTAGAGAATATTTAGTTTGGTTTAGGTCAGTTACTACGCAACAATGGGTGTCTGATAACTCATACTTGATTGACCTGCGCTCGCAGGCCGCAACATACGCCTAACCACCAACCCCACAACATGACCAACCCACCCAATTCCAGCCATCAACTTCAAACACCCATAGACCATTCTTCCAAACACGTAACCCCTTCATGCCACAAACCCAATCACAACAACAAGAGCCTTACCAACCCCAATATACCCCCGATAACACCTTCATCTCTACACCAGCCTACCATAGCCCCCACCTTTGTTTCGTTCTCAAAACGAGGCAATATCCTCATTCGGTCAAGCTTACTGTCCTCATCCAACCCAATCCAACCCAACTCAACCTATCTGACCCAACTTTGAAAACATGGGCACACAACTGAGTTACGGCAGCGCCTTTGGCAGCAACCCTCCTGGTTATTGGGGACAGACGGTTGCAAACATAACAGAATCACGAACTCAACAACAACCGCCTCCACCAAACACACAAAGACAAGCAAAACCTCAATCACCTCGTGGTATAGCTCGAAGGCGGGGTCATCCCCGTGGATATGGTACTGGGGGACATTTAGATCGGGCGGGAAATTAATCTTTGTAATGTCGTTGTTAAATTATTAATAATAATTTTCTTTTCTATTATATTTCTCTTTGTCGGATTGTCTTAGTTTAATATATTAAATAATTATTATTAACTTAAATAATCATAATTCTTTTCAATATATATATATATATATATATATATATATATATATATATATATATATATATATATATATATATATATATATATATATATATATATATATATATATATATATATATATATATATATACACACTCATGTGTAGTACATAAAATACATGTGATACATGATAGTCATACCAATTGGCGAATTGGTTGCTAATATACACTCATTCGCCAATTGGTTTGGCGAATTTGGCATGATTTTTTTAGCATTAATAGCCAATCCAATTGGCGAATTGGTTGCTAAATTTTTAAGCCGTTTGTTACACATATCTTCCTAGAAAAAGGTAGTAGATCAATAATTAATATTGTCATAATATAATTATTAAAGAATTTAATTAGAATGTACTGATAGTTAAAACAATTATTTATTCAATGAATGATAACTGTCAGATTCAAAATTATATTTGATTTTTATTCTAATTATACTTAAAGTAATGATTATGAATGATTGTGATAGATTAACGATATAATTCTATACTAAAAGTGCATAATAATCTCATTATTAAATACTTAGAGACCATTGCCACAAGTATTCTTGCATCTGCGTAATGAAAATGATTCAACAATACTGTAATCGAAATTATTCAACAAATCATAGTTGAAGTAGAGATGAACATGTCTATTACCTATAGACAAAATGTATTTAAAATTTTCATTTATTTTAAAGAAAAATTTCATTAAAATATTCCAAGAATACGGAAGTATTCATTAGAAAATGATCATAAAAGAATAAAATTATTTAAACTAATTTTTTATTTGAAATTTTGTTTAAATAATTTCATTAAAAAGTAACACAATAATTAAGAAAAAAAAAACACCTTCTAGTTCTTTTATCCATATTTATTTTTTATTCAAGTGGGAAAAAGTGAATAAAGAAAAAATACTAAATTATCTAGAAAATAAAATTTCATTAGCATTTGTTAGCTAGTCGAAGAGTAGTGATTCTAACAATAGACTCCACAAAAGACCGGTACACCATATCATTAATAGCCCTATATTTTGCTAGGTAATCGGCACAAGCATTCCCCCATACGAGTGTGAAATATTTGAACACACCATTTTCTAGAGAAAAACTCTTTAGTATTATGAAGAATCGCGACATTGTGATATCAAACATTAACAGACTTTGAGATAAGCTTGATAAAAGAGTTATAATCATAATAACACATCAAGTTTTTTATGCCAAGTTCCCAAGACGTACGCAAACCATGATATAACACCATCAACTAAACATGAAAGATGTTGGAATAATCAACATTATCCGCAAAATTGTGAACCCAAACACCACAATATTTCAAATCAAACCACCAAAGCCTGAGACGCAAGGGTTACTGCCATCAACATTCATCATATTACTACATTTGTTTGCATTCCACATGTTCATTCTCGTTGGATGAGACAAATTATGCTTGAGAAAATATCTAGCTAACAGATTAGCATAATTCACTATGATGAGTTTCAAAGTATAGAAAGATATTACTTCGTTCACAAGACATAACTTGTTCCTAGTGTGCCACAACCACCAACAAACAGCCAAAAAGATAGAGTTATCATTTATTTCATGTCTAATCCAATCATATAAACAAACTCTTTGGAAGAATAGTGGTTCCAAAACGCCAATATATTTCTAAAAGCAAGTCGTAAATTCACAGTCTCTCGTGCAGTGTAGAGTCGTCATGGCGTATTGATTGCATCTAGGACAGAGATTGATCTCGAGCATACCACGATGACACAACATTTATCTCGTAGGAAAGGACTTATGTGAAGTTGTCCAAATGGAGAACTTCACCTTCTTAGGATCAGGAATATTCAAGACCCACTTCCAAGAGTTATTGTCTATTATATTCGAAACAAAATCAAGTATTTTAAGCCAGTTATAACTACCTCAAGCAGCATAGATACCATATCAATTTCCTTTCCAATTTAACCGATTAGGAACCAGAGAATTCAAACAAAACGGAAGTGTTTTCAGGCCGACACAAACACTCAGAGGAGTATTAGTATATAATGAATTGAAGTTTCAATTCTCAACCAAGTAAACAACATTCACTCGCATTTCCAAATCATGGATATCCACATAAAGGACCTTATTTAACAATTTATGTTGTTAGGATGCTAGCCTCTGATTGGTTTTCTCCTCTAGGAACTCAAAATCCATGCATTGAAAATACCATGCAACCTAAGGATACCCAAGCACTTCTCTAGAGTTACAGTTTGCTTGACACATGGGCTGGAGACAGTTAAATCATATTTACTCCTCTTAGTGGTAGCAGAAAAGAACACCTGTGATTTATCAACATTCACTTTAATGCTAGAAACTATGGAAAAGGGGTTCAAGATATCTTAAATGATCTCTTCCAGGGAGTTAGAAGCCTTCATAAAAAGAAGAAAATCATCATCAAAAAATAAATGTAATAGAGGAGTTACATTACAAGATAACTTGATAGGTTTCATATGGCCTTCATCAACTACCGTGATGATTGTCTGTGACAAGAAATACATGTAGATAAAGAGGAGATATGGTGAAAGGGGTCACCTTACCGTAATCCTTTAGTCATAACAAAATTTGGTAGATGTCTCCCATTCCAAAGAATAAACATAGAGGAGCTGGCAACACAATGCATGATCAACTTTATAGTAAAGGGAGGAACCCATTTCGCTTCAAACGAAATTTGAAGAAATCACAATAAATGTGATCATAGGCATTTTCAAGATATTTTGAACACCATATAATCTTTTTTTCTTTTTAAATTTATGCATAAAATGAATTGCTTCTTGGAGGATAATGGAATTATCAGTTGTCTTTTTACCAGGAGAAAAATTACAGTGGAAGGATTCAACTATCTGAAGAAGAAACAAGAGCATTGAACACATAACATCCTTGAATTGAAGATGATATGTGATTATGACTCTAGTTATTTAGGGATATTTTGTTAAGGGTTCTTCGTTAAGGTTTTGTTTGTAATGTTTAAACAATTGAAAATGAATGCTATAAGCTAATTAAGGCTATATATATATATATATATATATATATATATATATATATATATATATATATATATATATATATATATATATATATATATCAGAGAAACATATTCAAATCGGTTGGAAAGAAAACCAAGAGAAAAAGGGGAATATTTTTAGATTAAAAATAAAATATTCAAGAAGGCGCCACTTTTAATGAGAAAAAACTTAAATTGAGATTGCTGAGATCCAAAGCATGTACATTAAATACGTTTACCCTCCAGTTTTAAAAATAACCAACAAAACATATTGTATATTAAAAAAACTGCTTCCAAGAATTATACCTCGATTTTCCAATACATTAGGTGAAGTCCGAGAATTATAACTCGAATTATACCTCAAACCATTAGTCGGGGAATCAATGACCATACTCCCATCCATATGAGATATTTCCATACTCAAACTCTTAGCACAATCAAGAGATGTAAATGAATGTGTCGCACCCGTTTCAATAATAGCAATAAGTGAATACCATTAATGGAATATGTACCTCTAATCAAGTTATCAAATCTAGTAGTGTCTGCTCCACTCAGAAAAAACTTTTCTCCAGATTGAGTTTTCTTTGGCTCTTGACACTTAATACTAATGTGAACTGGCTCACCCTAGTTGAAATAAGTCACGAGTTAATTTAAAGTACCAAATAAGTCCTTTAATTTTTTTTTGTAGCTGTTCTGGACTAGGCTTACGCAGCCTACATCGGGCAGAGGTCCAATTGTCGGGCACAACTTATGGCCCAATACAATGAGACGTAGGGAGAGCGTCTCCCCCACATGATCCACGTCACACAACTGCCCACTTTTATCTCCTGATATGTAGGGGCAGTTGGACCAAGGACAAGACCACGTGCTAGGTCTTATCTGCTCCTACGCAGTCCTTGGCAGTTCTTCCTTGGGCCTAGCTAATCCAGCCCATGGGAGAACTTTGGTCTAACGTTGGGGGCACATTATAAATACCCTCTTTCACCAGAGGGTAAGGTATTATGAATTTTATTCTCTTCTCTACCTTTCTGTACTTGCACTTTCTTACTTTGGCATCAGAGTGCCTTGCAGGTACACCCCTCAGTTCTCCACTGAAGTTGCTCATCATTGGAAGATCCCTTCTGATCAGGTCAGATCAGTAGTGATCAAGTCCTTTAAGTTATTTTAAATTAATAAGTTAGTCCCTTAAGTTTGTTTTGTAACGATTTGATTCTTTTTTAAAAAGTCTCCGTTACAATAAATTGCAAACTCATATACCATTTGAACTGATTTTTCGCACTGATCACGAATATGTAATTAGTTTTGCATTTGGTTGTGTATTTTAGTCGGATTGACGAAATTTCATTATGTATTTCGTCATTTTTTATCTGATTCTCATGGACCGTAACTTGTTTGATAAATTTGATTCTATATTCGTGATCAACGCAAAAAAATTTGTTCAAATGATATATAAATTTGTAATAGAGATTTAAAAAAAATCAAATCGTTATAAATAAAACTTAAGAAACTAACTTGTTAATTTAAAATAAATTAAAGAATCTAACAGTTAAAAAGAAATCTTAAAATACCTAAATGGTACTGTTAAATAATTTAAAGAAATTAAAACATATATTTTGCCTAAAATATTTTAAAAAAAAATCCCCAAAAACCCTAATATAGTGCAAACACGATATATTTCTTCTTTAAATCTTGTTTCAACTATCTAAACAATGAAAGTAGCAGCAATATGTCTCACGATGAATCTTTTGTTCAAATATTTTCTCATCCAACGATTAACCAAATCTAAACAGTTATTTTTCGGAAATTGATTAGAGAAAAACTGGAATCTCTAATCCTAACTCTAAGTTACTTTATTTTCACGTCTGTTCTCCTAAATTAATTTCCAAACCATTTTTTCTCTGCGGTTTCCTTGCCAAATATCTATAGGGTCATTTTTTCTCTGTTATTTCCTTTGCATTGATTTTCTTGCTTTCATACATGTTATATTTTCAAACTCCCAAGACTTTTTTTTTTTTTTTTTTTTGACCCACTTCATGTTTCATTTCTTGCTTTCATACATGTTATATTTTCAAACTCCCAAAGACTTGTTTTTTTTTTGACCCACTTCATGTTTCATTTTACATTTAGATGGGATTCTCTTTTGTCGGCCATTAAATTCTAAGCCTTTATACGTATCTCTTTTGCTACGTGTAGCTGCAATACAATTCAGAGATTTGCCAGTCCATCAATCAAAATCGCATTTCCCAACACTACACGCATGTAGCAAGTAGTAGTAAATTAGAATGATACTAAATGAATGGACAATACAAATTAGAATACAATTATGTTATATTTTTTATTTTTTATTTTTTATTATAAAGGATCTCAACAAACTAAATTACCTTTGTAAAAATAAAGAAATTATCTTTGCTTTTTTTAACCCTTTACCATTAATTAATGGTATGACATTTTTTTTCTTAATTTTGTAATAAAATAATAAAATAATTAAAAAAAACCCAAAAACCCTGGAGTGGTTATTTTGGAATTTCTTTTATTAAATTAGGTTATTTAAAAAAAATCGAGAAGAATTTTGTTTAAAAATAACTTAATTTAATAAAAAAAATTCCAAAATAACCCAATTTTCCAAAATATTACCATGGTAACATAGTTTGTATATTTAGTCGACACATGGATTGACGAATGAGAACAAAAGTGT
Organism: Lathyrus aphaca; assembly: GCA_963966055.1. Classification (NCBI taxonomy): domain Eukaryota; kingdom Viridiplantae; phylum Streptophyta; class Magnoliopsida; order Fabales; family Fabaceae; genus Lathyrus; species Lathyrus aphaca. Next base: position 63,521,729 of record OZ014520.1, on the reverse strand, counting down.
ACAAGCATTCGCCAAATCATTTGCAGGAAAAGCATTGGTCAGAATTTTTTTTTCATTTTTAAAGTGGATTCGCCACATGGATTGGCGAAAGTGTGTATTTTTTAAGTGGATTCGCCATATGGATTGACGAAAGTGTGTATTTTTTTATTAATCACAATCTAAAAAATACACACTTTCGCCAATCCATATGGCGAATCCACTTAAAAAATACACACTTTCGCCAAACCATAGGGCGAATCCACTTAAAAAATGGAAGAAAAAAAATCTGACCAATGCATGTTAGCCAAATAATTTGGCGAATGCTTGTACACTTTTGTTCTCATTCGCCAATCTATATGGCGACTAAATATACAAACTATGTTACTTTGGTAGTATTTTGGAAAACTAGGTTATTTTGGAATTTCTTTTATTAAACTAGATTATTTATAAAAAAAATTCGAGAATCAGATCCTCCTCCTCTATCTCTTTCTCTCTCGTGAAACTTTCTTCCTCACCTTCTTCTTCTTTCACTTCAAACTCTATCAACCCTACTTTTATCTCAAATTTTCAAAATAAAACACCACAACCAACACCCGACAATCATGAAACACGAAAATAAAAAACAACACAGTAACGTTACAGGTGACAACGACGGAGATCAATCGGAATAAATAGCTGTGGCGGAGAGATGTGTTTGCGGTGGTTACAGGCGTCGTATGATGGTGTTTTCCAACATTGTGGTCAGATGAGACTTGGAGGTTCGGACTATCACTCAAGTTAAATTTCGAGTCTGTTTGTTTAGTTTCTTAGATGTAATCACACATGTATCTTTCATCAGTTTCACATAGATGAAATGCTAAATATTGTTGGATTAATTTATTAATTTAATAATTATGACTCAAATATTGTTGGATTAATTTATTAATTTAATAATTATAATTCATGTAATTAAAAGTTTGGTTTAAATAAAAGATACTCTAATATCATAATTATTTAGGTGGAGGGATAATTAGATCAATGAGATTTTATTTTGAAATTCATAATTTAAATCTCTCTTTTCATGAGTGTTGAGACATGACTCTTTGGATGAAATGTGTTTGTTGAAGTAAAAACCTATAAATATAAATTTTTAAGAAAACAACATTTTTTTCATTCCTTCTATTTCTCTCAAATATAAAAAAAAAACGTCTTCATCATCAAAAACACGCAAAAAGAAAAAGAGAAAAGAACAAAATTGGAAACAAGATCGAGAATCGGACAAGAATCAATACTATAAATCCGGATACGATTTTACTGTTTTTTTTATAAAAATTAGAATAATATGAAAATCATAATATCAAAATCCAAAACATAAAAATTGCTAACAATTGGTTTCAGAGCATACTCACTGATATTATGATTTTTCAATAATAATTAATTAAATTAAAAATAATTGCTGTTGTGTATATATTCAATCGTTTGTGTTTAATATATATACATGCTGGAAATTTCAAATTGTAACGTTAATATAAACTGAAATTAATTGACATAGTGTATGTATGTTATCTTGTTTCTTACATATATTAACATGTTACCGGTAATGATAGATAATGTTTGATATGTTATCACAAAGTAATTTTCAGTTTTTGTAAATGTACAGTGCTTTTGTACATATTCATACATGTAAAAAGGTAAACATGCAGCATGTGTATTGCTATGCTTATAGAAATTTAGGATGTAGGTAACATATAATTAATTCGTTGGATCTCTCTCTTGCTTAATGCATCATGCATAATTGTTTTAAGAACTAATGTTAATATGAATATATAAGTAACACAACAGGGAATAAATTATTAATTTTTAAACTTTATATAATTAATTACTTGATAATTATTATATTAGAATTTGTTAATCACTAAAGTGGACATATCACTAGTGCAGAAAGAGTAATTTATATCTTCTTCTTTTTTACATTTAACACTTATTATTAGAGGATGTGAATTCAACAGGTGATAAATGTTTGACGAATTTACACCCGTTATAAAACAGGTGTAAATAGATGTTATATTACATCATTTTTTTGTTGAAATCGGGTGTAAATGTTTACATATATACATTTATAGATGGTATATTACACCCTATTTTATAAAAATTGGGGGTAAATGTTTACATGTGTACAGACAAAATCCGAACAGATCTTCGCGGCCTCCAGTTGGAACTGTGGTATGTTGGTAGGAGAAGGGGTGGGGTACCTGCAAGGTACTCTGGCGCTAAAGTAAGTTTCAAAATAGGACAAACCAAATCGTAAGTAAAAAACGGTTAGAAATTGAATACTTGACCCTCCAAAGATGAAGGACTTTTATAAGGGCACATGCCCGTATAAGGCGAACACGTAACATTTGACATAAGTATAACTGCCTCCCACGAATCTGGTGGGAACTTGGCCGCGTGGAAGGCGTCATGGCGCGTGAAAGGGGAGATCCCCAACGGTTATATGCCAACGACTCTTTTTCCTGCAACGGTCATGTTCTAGACTGGGCCTGTAAGTCAGTGTCGGGCAAAGGCCCAAACCATCGGCCACGACCCGCGACCCACTATCTAGAAGTGGGGAGACAACGTCTCCTCCACGTGCGTCATGTCACCCAACTGTCCAGCATTGTCTCCTGAAACGTATGGGTAGTTTGACCAAGGGCAAGACCACGTGCTAGGTCTTACTTGCTAATACACATTCCTTGGCAGTTCTTCCTTGGGCCTAGCTAATCCAGCCCAAGGATGAACCTTGGCCCAGCGTTGGGGGCACACTATAAACACCCTCTTTCACCAGAGGATCAGGTATTCTGATTCTTTATCTCTTATGCCTTTCTGTACTTGCATTCTGACTTCAGCATTGGAGTGCCTTGCAGGTACATCACCATCTTTCTCAATCCATCATTGCGTTTGTTGCTTAACATCTGGAGGGTTCCTTCTGATCAGGTCAGATCAGTGGCGTCGTCTGTGGGAATTGTAAAAGTTTTCCCCGTCTTCCACAACAGAAGACCAAAGCTTCAATCCATCTCCTTCAACCATCCAACATGACCAGTGAGCACGGTGACAACCGCGCCCTCAGCCTTGTCGACTACAACACTAGAACAGAAGATGACCAACATGTAATCCACGAATCTGACCCAAGAGATGGACATCCTACCACCCCGTCCCCTGAGCCCGAGGACAACGGCGTGCCAAAACCTCAGATCGCGACCCCCTTTCAACCCATCCTAGTGTCGGTTGAAGGGGATTCTTCCCTCATAGCTATGGTGAACACCCTCAACCAAGCCAACCTCATGCTCTTTCAACAACAAGAGAAGATCATGGTGCTGGAAACAGAACACCAAACCAACCCTCCTCGACATGGCCGCGGGTCCTAACTTGAGAGACGCCAACCAGAGGCGACCAAGAAGCGAGGAAGACACTCCCCATCACCAAAAAAAATAAGACCATGGGGCGCCCCAAGCGGTCGAACGACCAACCAAGGATATCCCATCAGCGTGACCAGAACCCTAGGAATGAGGACTATTCACTCCCGAGGAGCGACGAGGATGGCCCTCGCGACGCCCTTTCGCGGGCTATCATGGAGGCGCCACTCCCAACGGGCATGGAGAAACCATCGAATCTAGCGACCTACTATCGTACCTCGAAAAATACGAACCTAAAATAACAACAGAGTCGCCACCTAGTTCTATTTATTCTAACTAAAGAAAAAGGAGATATAGACACAACCTAAATGGATAAAAAATGGTCAATAAAACCACTAATCTAAGTTCGGGAGTCAGTTACGCAAAGGGAAGGTGTTAAGCACCCCTCACGTCCGTTGTACTCAACGGGAACCTCTTAGTCTAATTTGCGCTTTAAATGTTAACTTGTATTATTGTCTTCTTTTAATGATTAAGTATCGATGTTTGTTTAAAGATGTTATTATTTGTTATGGGGAAAGGTTAAGTTTTTTATTATTGCGACAGAAACATGATTGAATTTTTTATTATTGTGCTCGCGAAGGATTAAAATCCTCGTGCCTACGTATTCCCTTGTGCAATGGGAAAGTCAGAGCTTTGTAGTTCGTGCGACTACGATTTGTGTTTTTTAATTGAACGATTGTTTGAAAATGCTTTCTAATCTGCTAAGCGTTGGCTTATACTCGCGGAGGAGGTTGAAGCGCTAGCTTGTTTGCGAGATAGAAAGATTTAAACAATGTTCGTTTAGAGAAAATATGTTTGATCTTTATTAAAGTGTTTTAAACGAGAGGGCGAATGAACCACAACGCGTGGAGCTAGCCCATGAGTGATTGCATTCAAGAACGTGTGGAGTGCTAGACTCCAGAGTTCAGTTACTCGCTGATTAATTATGGAAAATAGTTTGTATTGGTTGATAAGTTTTAAGTTGTATTTGAAAAAGAAAGAGACAAGTCGTCATCTTTAAGGGAGGTATCTCGCATATTCCACCACAAACATTTGAGGAAGAGAAATCGAAAGAAAGCTTTAAACTTGGATACGAGGATCGACAAGCAATGCCACATTCTTTCTTTGAGAAATAAAAAAAAATTGGAAGAAGCTTTAAACTTGGATATGAGTATCGACAAGCAATGCCACATTGTTCCTTTAAGAATAATTGTTTGAAATATTTTTGTTTGTGTTTTTGGGGATAAAAGATAATATCTTTCCTATGGAGATGAATCATGCCTAATCCCTCAAGGTTGTTGAATTGTTTTGAATACGAAAGAGCGAATGAATTACAACTCGAAGGCTGGCCTCAAGAGTAATTTAGTTCAAGCACCCGATGAATGCTAGATTCCCGAGTTCAGTTCTTCGTATAATTTAATTAAAGGTTTCCGTGTTTTAGGAACGAGAGGGTGAATAAACCACGTCGCGTGGGGCTAGCCCATGAGTGATTTTATTCAAGAACGTGCGGAGTGCTAGACTCCGGGGTTCAGTTCCTCCGTTATTTGATTTGTGAATTAAGACGCGATTGTTTTGGAGATGAAAGGGCAAATGAATTACAACTCGAAGGCTAGCCTCAAGAGTAATTCGATTCAAAAACCCGAGGAATGCTAGATTCCTGAGTTTATTTCTTTTGTAAATTTAATTTGAGATTTAAAAGTTTGAAAACGAAAGAGCGAATGAATTACAAATCGGGGGCTAGCCCCAACAATAATTCAATTCAAAAACCCGAGGAATGCTAGATTCCTGAGTTTAGTTCTTACGTTAATTAATATGTTAATTTAGAGGCGTCTTGCGATTATTTTGGATGAATTATGGCTTAGTGTTTTTTAGAAACGAAAGAGTAAATGAAACACTACGCATGGGGCTAGCCCAGGTGTGGTTCATTAAAGACCCGCGAAATGCTAGATTCCGAAGCTCAGTTCCACGTTAATTAATTTAGACGTGTGAGGTCGTGCAGACGACGATCACGTAGTGACCGACTTACGTGTGTGAAAAATGTAGACGCATGAATTGTTTAATTGATTATGTGAATCAAGTGTTTTAAATACGAAAGGGCGAATGAATCCACAATGCGTGGGGCTAGCCCAGGAGTGATTGCATTCAAGAACCCGTGGAGTGCTGGACTCCAGAGTTCAGTCCTTTCGCAAATTAATTAGTTTGAAAGTTTGATGAAAATCATATTTGTTCTAAGAGATTTAGGATTTAGAGTCAATGGTGAGGTATGAGTAATCAGACGAACGCAAGCATGGCATCAAGACTATGATAATACGCAAAAAGAGATAAAGTCGAGTTTTTGCGGTACCTAACGGAGAAGGTCCGTCCCCTCTTCAATACGCGCACAAGAAGTCAGAAATACTTGTAGAAATTTTACACAATCAACCAATTAGTCCTTAAGTGTCCAGCATCAGAAATCACCATCCAAGAGCAATTGAACCAAAATAAAAGAAGAAGTGCTAACAAGAGAATCGAAAAAAGTTAACATGAACTTAATGAAAGAACATAAACTAAAGTTTTATTTAAGATTTAAAAGAAAATTAAAGTAACATCCTAAACAAAATTAAACTAAATTTAATTAATTAAAAGAAATGTTAGAGATTAATTAAAATCTAATTAACAATTAACAAGAACAAAACTAAGGATTAATTAAAATAAAAAGAAATGACAAGAAAAAAAGAAGGGGGGGGGGGGGGGGGAAATCCGCTGGATCCTGGGTGTTGTTAGCAAAACTGGCGCAGGCCCAAGTTCAAGATAGTCAACAAACAAATATATAAACCAAACACTAAAATCTGATAAAAAAAATCTTAAAACAAAACAAAAAAAAAGCAAATAAAAATAATAATAATAAATAAAAAACAAAGTATAAACTAAAAAAGAAAAGGGAAAGAATCAGTTCTTCAACAAAACCAAAATCCCTTTTCAACGAGACCGCTTCTTCTTCTGGAAAAAACAAAAACGGCTCTTCGAAGGACTTCTCTGCCGCCAGTAAAAAAAACTCGTCGCGGATCCTAAACCGCCACCAACAATCTCGCAAGCCTCGGATTCTTCACCTCTTCAAGGTTTTATTTCAGTTCAAACTCACTTCAGCTCTTGCAAATCGCGTCGGTACGGGGTTTTACGGTGGCGTTGTGGCGGCGAAAATGGAGGTGGATGGTCTGGATTCGTCGGATCTGTGTTGGTTCGATTTTTGTTCTTGTTGTTTGAATGGATTCGGAAAAAAAAAAGGGATCGGATTAGTGGAGATTAGTTGTAATTAGTATTGGGATTAGAATGTGGAATGTTGTTTGTTGATGTCTGTGTATTTTGGTTGAAGAAAAGCTTCTGTTTTGGTGGTTTGTTGGAGGTCACTTTGGTGATGATAGATGAAGGTGTTATGGAGGGAAGGTGGTGGACCGCGGTTTCTCAGTTGTGATTGGCGGTTTCCGGCGGCATGTTCGTCGATTTTGAGTTAGGAAATGGGGGTTCAGATCGATGAAAGTAGCGGAACGGTTCCGGCGGAAGGAGTTTAGTGTTTTTTTTTTTTGAAGTCACAACCAAGCTCCTTTTATTATTTTTCCTCTCCCCCTGGTGTGAAGATAGGGATCTTACTTTTTTAGATCAAGAAAGAGATGTGTATGAGTTGTATCGATATCTGTTCTCTCAACCGGATTGTCCCCCCCCCCCCCAGTTTTTTTGTTCTTTTCGTTCTCAGTCCTTTTTGAAAAACTCTTTGGGTTTGTGTAAAAAGTCCCTTTTTGTGTGTAGGATTTGGTAAAGCTAATTTTGTGAATTGTCCAATTGCCACAGCTGTAATATTTGCTTGGTCAAAGGTGCAGGCAGTTGTGCTTGTTGTTGCATTAACATAGACAAAGTCATTTATTTTATGCAGGAAACATAATACTAAATTGGTGCAAGATTAGGTGTACATTTGGACTATAACAAAATAATTAAAAATAAATAAATCTAAAATTAAGTTAAAAAAATATCTAAGATAAAATTAAACTGACTTAAATTGAATAAAGTTAAATTAAAAAAAATAATGAATAAAATTAAACTAAAATATTTGTTTCTAAAACTAAACCTAAAATTAATTTTAAAAAATAAATCTTAAGTTGAAACCAAACTAACTTAAATCTAATTAGAATAAAAATCAAACTCTAAAAAAAATTAAACTCAAATAGAAATTTAAACTAAATAAAAAGAAACTAAATATAAATTAGACTAGAAAATAAACCTAATGAATTTAGACTAACTAGTAAAAAAACCTAATCAACTAAATGAAACACAACAAAATTAAATTAGTATTGAAAATAAACCAATTAATTTTTTACATTGCCTAATACGTAATAAAATTTGAACTAGACTATAAAGTGAGACGAAATTCTATTTTTAAATTGGAACAAAACCTAAGATAAAACAAAATAAAATCAAGACAAGATTAAAATTGAAGAAAATGCATGATTTACGATTAATGGATTAAAAATGCGAAAAATGACTAACTTTCGATATATCGACAAAATGCGTCAAAAATGAACAAAAATTTGAAAATTTCTGGTCAAAATTTAGGGTATGACATCTGCCCCTATTTAATCATCCTGAACCTGAATGTACAAGTAACAAAGATTTTTTTTGGACATTTAAGGTGGAAGAGGATTAAATATCAGAATACCTAAAATTTTGACTGAAAATGCAGATGAAATGAAATGATGTGCAATGTAAAAATGCAAGACAGATGTCACAACTCTACTGGGAAAGAAAATTGACACAACTGGGATTAGACACACATGACTGGAGTACAATCCACACGAGGAATTTTTCTTTGAGCGAGGCCAGGCGACAAACGTCTACAAGTCCCAAGATGAAATCCTTGTACAAATCCCATCAGAGAAGTCTTCTGTTGAGATTTAGAACATCATTTGGAAATACCTGTTATCGAGGTATCAAAGCAAACCATAAATCTATTGTCGAGATCCTGGAGAGAAAACCATCTTCTGTCGAAGTCCGCTGGAGATCTACTGTCGAGACTACCAGAGAATCTAAGAAAGGAATACCTTCTGCCAAGGTATCAAAATGAACCAAAAAACTACTGTCGAGAGCCTGGAAGGAAAACATCTTCTATTAAAGTCTGTTGGAGATCTACTGTCGAGATTACCAGAGAATCTAAGAAAGAAATACCTTCTGTCGAGGTATGCTAGGAATCTTCTGTCAAGTATTAACTGAGGACACACCTATTGCCAAATCTTCTGTGGAGATTTAACCGAAAACACACTTGTTGTCAAATCTTCTGTCGAGACTTAACTAAGGATGAAACTAGGGTCCCAAAAAGTAAATACCTCCAATCGCGGTAGACTGGAAATCTTTTGCTGAGACTTGCCGGAAAAATAAAAAGAAACACCTTCTGCCGAGGCTTGAAAAGATGTTATTTTTTATGATAAACAAAAAGTTCACAGCAAACTTCTCACCACGTCTTGGAGAGATGCCATTTGTTGGAAAAAAAGGAGATTCGTATCAAACTTCTCAACGTGTATTGGAGAAATGCCATTTGATAGAACCCTCGCTATACTTCCCTTCTTCTGAAAGAGACACCCATATGATTGAGAACAACTTCATGCTCAAACTTCTCAACTTGTCTGGAAGAGATGCCATTTGACGGAAATTGGAAAATCACAACAAAATTCTCACCTTGTCTGGGTGAGATGCCATTTGTTGGAAAACAAAAGAGATCCATATCAAAATTCTCAACGTATATTGGAGAGATTCCATTTGACAGAACCCTCACCATACTTCTCTTCTTTTGAAAGAGACAGCCATCTGATAGAGAACAACTTCACGCTCAAACTTCTCAACTTGTCTGGAAGAGATGCCATTTGATGGAAATTAGAAATCCACAACAAACTTCTCAACTTGTCTGGATGAGATGCCATTTGTTGGAAAAATAAAGAGATTCATACCAAACTTCTCAACGTGTATTAGAGATATGCCATTTGATAGAACCCTCACCATACTTCCCTTCTTCTGAAAGAGACAGCCATATGATGCAGAAACAACTTCACGCTCAACCTTCTCAACTTGTCTGGAAGAGATGCCATTTGACGGAAATTGGAAATTCACAACAAACTTCTCACCTTGTCTGGATGAGATGCCATTTATTGGAAAACAAAAGAGATCCATATCAAACTTCTCAACGTATATTGGAGAGATGCCATTTGACAGAACCCTTACCATACTTCCTTTCTTCTGAAAGAGACAATCATATGATGGAGAATTAACTTCACGCTCAAACTTCTCAACTTGTCTGGAAGAGATGCCATTTGACGGAAATTGGAAATTCACAATAAACTTCTCACCTTGTCTGGATGAGATGCCATTTGTTGGAAAATAAGAGATCCATATCAAACTTCTCAACGTATATTGGAGAGATGCCATTTGACAGAACCCTCACCATACTTCCCATCTTCTGAAAGAGACAACCATATGATGGAGAACAACTTCACTCTCAAACTTCTTAACTTGTCTGGAAGAGATGCCATTTGACGAAAATTGGAAAATCACAACAAAATTCTCACCTTGTCTTGGAGAGATGCCATTTGTTGGAAAACAAAGAGATCCTATCAAACTTCCCAACGTGTATTGGAGAGGTGCCGTTTGATAGAACTCTCATCATACTTCCCTTCTTCTGAAAGAGATAGCCATATGATGGAGAACAACTTCACGCCCAAACTTCTAAACTTGTCTGAAGCGATGCCATTTGACGGAAATTGGAAAGTCACAACAAACTTCTCACCTTGTATTGGAGAGATGCCATTTGTTGGAAAACAAAAGAGATCCATATCAAAATTTTCAACGTATATTGGAGAGATTCCATTTGACAGAACCCTCACCATACTTCCCTTCTTCTGAAAGAGACAGCCATATGATGGAGAAGAACTTCACGCTCAAACATCTCAACTTGTCTGGAAGAGATGCCATTTGACGGAAATTCTAAATCCACAACAAACTTCTCACCTTGTCTGGATGAGATGCCATTTGTTGGAAAAATAAAGAGATTCATACCAAACTTCTCAACGTGTATTAGAGAGATGCCATTTGATAGAACCCTCACCATACTTCCCTTCTTCTGAAAGAGATAACCATATGATAGAGAAACAACTTCACGCTCAAACTTCTCAACTTGTCTGGAAGAGATGCCATTTGACGGAAATTTGAAATTCACAACAATCTTCTCACCTTGTTTGGATGAGATGCCATTTATTGGAAAACAAAAGAGATCCATATCAAACTTCTCAACGTATATTGTAAAGATGCCATTTGACAGAACCCTTCACATACTTCCTTTCTTCTGAAAGAGACAATCATATGATGGATAAACAACTTCACGCTCAAACTTCTCAACTTGTCTGGAAGAGATTCCATTTGACGAAAATTGGAAATTCACAATAAACTTCTCACCTTGTCTGGATGACATGCCACTTGTTGGAAAACAAAAGAGATCCATATCAAACTTCTCAACGTATATTGGAGAGATGCCATTTGACATAACCCTCACCATACTTCTCTTCTTCTGAAAGAGACAACCATATGATGGTGAACAACTTCACTCTCAAACTTCTCAACTTATCTGGAAGAGATGCCATTTGACGGAAATTGGAAAATCACAACAAAATTCTCACCTTGTCTTGGAGAGATGCCATTTGTTGGAAAACAAAGAGATCCATATCAAACTTCTCAATGTGTATTGGAGAGATGTCGTTTGATAGAACCCTCATCATACTTCCCTTCTTCTGAAAGAGATAACCATATGATAGAGAACAACTTTACGCTCAAACTTCTCAACTTGTCTGGAAGAGATGCCATTTGACGGAAATTGGAAAGTCACAACAAAATTCTCACCTTGTCTTGGAGAGATGCCATTTTTTGGAAAACAAAAGAGATCCATATTAACTTCTCTACGTATATTGGAGAGATTCCATTTGACAGAACCCTCACCATACTTCCCTTCTTCTGAAAGAGACAACCATATGATGGAGAACAACTTCACGCTCAAACTTCTCAACTTGTCTGGAAGAGATGCCATTTGACGGAAATTGGAAATTCACAACAAACTTCTCACCTTGTCTGGATGAGATGCCATTTGTTGGAAAAATAAAAAGATTCATACCAAACTTCTCAACGTGTATTAGAGAGATGCCATTTGATAACCCCCTCACCATACTTGCCTTCTTCTGAAAGAGACAACCATATGTTGGAGAAACAACTTCACGCTCAAACTTCTCAACTTGTCTGGAAGAGATGCCATTTGACGGAAATTGGAAATTCACAATAAACTTCTCACCTTGTCTGGATGAGATGCCATTTGTTGGAAAATAAGAGATCCATATCAAACTTCTCAACGTATATTGGAGAGATGCCATTTGACAGAACCCTCACCATACTTCCCTTCTTCTGAAAGAGACAACCATATGATGGAGAACAACTTCACTCTCAAACTTCTCAACTTGTCTGGAAGAGATGCCATTTGACGGAAATTGGAAAATCACAACAAAATTCTCACCTTGTCTTGGAGAGATGCCATTTGTTGGAAAACAAAGAGATCCATATCAAACTTCTCAACGTGTATTGGAGAGATGCTGTTTGATAGAACCCTCATCATACTTCCCTTCTTCTGAAAGAGATAACCATATGATGGAGAACAACTTCACGCTCAAACTTCTCAATTTGTCTGGAAGAGATGCCATTTGACGGATATTGGAAAGTCACAACAAATTTCTCACCTTGTATTGGAGAGATGCCATTTGTTGGAAAACAAAAGAGATCCATATCAAACTTCTCAACGTATATTGGAGAGATTCCATTTGACAGAACCCTCACCATACTTCCCTTCTTCTGAAAGAGACAACCATATGATGGAGAACAAATTCACGCTCAAACTTCTGAACTTGTCTGGAAGAGATGCCATTTGACGGAAATTGGAAATTCACAATAAACTTCTCACCTTGTCTGGATGAGATGCCATTTATTGGAAAAATAAAGAGATTTATACCAAACTTCTCAACGTGTATTAGAGAGATGCCATTTGATAACCCCCTCACCATACTTCCCTTCTTCTGAAAGAGACAGCCATATGATGGAGAAACAACTTCACGCTCAAACTTCTCAACTTGTCTGGAAGAGATGCCATTTGACGGAAATTGGAAATTCACAACAAACTTCTCATCTTGTCTGGAAGAGATGCCATTTGTTGGAAAACAAAAGAGATCCATATCAAACTTCTCAACGTATATTGGAGAGATGCCATTTGACAGAACCCTCGCCATACTTCCCTTATTCTAAAAGAGACAGCCATGTGATGGAGAACAACTTCACGCTCAAATTTCTTAACTTGTCTGGAAGAGATGCCATTTGACGGAAATTGGAAATTCACAATAAACTTCTCACCTTGTCTGGATGAGATACCATTTGTTGGAAAACAAAAGAGATCCATATCAAACTTCTCAACGTATATTGGAGAGATGCCATTTGACAGAACCCTCACCATACTTCCCTTCTTCTAAAAGAGACAGCCATGTGATGGAGAACAACTTCACGCTCAAACTTCTCAACTTGTCTGGAAGAGATGCCATTTGACGGAAATTGGAAATTCACAATAAACTTCTCACCTTGTCTGGATGAGATGCCATTTGTTGGAAAACATAAGAGATCCATATCAAACTTCTCAACGTATATTGGAGAGATGCCATTTGACAGAACCCTCACCATACTTCCCTTCTTCTGAAAGAGACAGCCATATGATGGATAACAAGTTCACGCTCAAACTTCTCAACTTGTTTGGAAGAGATGCCATTTGACGGAAATTGGAAATCCACAACAAACTTCTCACCTTGTCTGGATGAGATGCCATTTGTTGGAAAAATAAAGAGATTCATGCCAAACTTCTCAACGTGTATTAGAGAGATTCCATTTAAAAGAACCCTCACCATACTTCCCTTCTCGTGATAGAGACATCCATATGATGGAGAAACAACTTCATGCTCAAACTTCTCAACTTGTCTGGAAGAGATGCCATTTTACGGAAATTGGAAATTCACAACAAACTTCTCACCTTGTCTGAAAGAGATGCCATTTATTGGAAAACAAAAGAGATCCATATCAAACTTCTCAACGTATATTGGAGAGATGCCATCTGACAGAATCCTTACCATACTTCCTTTTTTCTGAAAGAGACAATCATATGATGGAGAAACAACTTCACGCTCAAACTTCTCAACTTGTCTGGAAGAGATGCCATTTGACGAAAATTGGAAATTCAAAATAAACTTCTCACCTTGTCTGGATGAGATGCCACTTGTTGGAAAACAAAAGAGATCCATATCAAACTTTTCAACGTATATTGGAGAGATGCCATTTGACATAACCCTCACCATACTTCTCTTCTTCTGAAAGAAACAACCATATGATGGAGAACAACTTCACTCACAAACTTCTCAACTTATTTGGAAGAGATGCCATTTGACGGAAATTGGAAAATCACAACAAAATTCTCACCTTGTCTTGGAGAGATGCCATTTGTTGGAAAACAAAGAGATCCATATCAAACTTCTCAATGTGTATTGGAGAGATGTCGTTTGATAGAACCCTCATCATACTTTCCTTCTTCTGAAAGAGATAACCATATGATAGAGAACAACTTTATGCTCAAACTTCTCAACTTGTCTGGAAGAGATGCCATTTGACGGAAATTGGAAAGTCACAATAAAATTCTCACCTTGTCTTGGAGAGATGCCATTTGTTGGAAAACAAACGAGATCCATATCAAACTTCTCAACGTATATTGGAGAGATTCCATTTGACAGAACCCTAACCATACTTCCCTTCTCCTGAAAGAGACAACCATATGATGGAGAACAACTTCACGCTCAAACTTCTCAACTTGTCTGGAAGAGATGCCATTTGACGGAAATTGGAATTTCACAACAAACTTCTCACCTTGTCTGGATGAGATGCCATTTATTGGAAAAATAAAGAGATTCATACCAAACTTCTCAACGTGTATTAGAGAGATTCCATTTGATAACCCCCTCACCATACTTCCCTTCTTCTGAAAGAGACAGCCATATGATGGAGAAACAACTTCACCCTCAAACTTCTCAACTTGTCTGGAAGAGATGCCATTTGACGGAAATTGGAAATTCACAACAAACTTCTCACCTTGTCTGGAAGAGATGCCATTTGTTGGAAAACAAAAGAGATCCATATCAAACTTCTCAACATATATTGGAGAGATGCCATTTAACAGAACCCTAACCATACTTCCCTTATTCTAAAAGAGACAACCATATGATGGAGAACAACTTCACGCTCAAACTTCTCAACTTGTCTGGAAAAGATGCCATTTGACGGAAATTGGAAATTCACAACAAACTTCTCACCTTGTCTGGATGAGATGCCATTTATTGGAAAAATAAAGAGATTCATACCAAACTTCTCAACGTGTATTAGAGAGATGCCATTTGATAACCCCCTCACCATACTTCCCTTCTTCTGAATGAGACAGCCATATGATGGAGAAACAACTTCACCCTCAAACTTCTCAACTTGTCTGGAAGAGATGCCATTTGACGGAAATTGGAAATTCACAACAAACTTCTCACCTTGTCTGGAAGAGATGCCATTTGTTGGAAAACAAAAGAGATCCATATTAAACTTCGCAACGTATATTGGAGAGATGCCATTTGACAGAACCCTCACCATACTTCCCTTATTCTAAAAGAGACAACCATGTGATGGAGAACAACTTCACGCTCAAACTTCTCAACTTGTCTGGAAGAGATGCCATTTGACGGAAATTGGAAATTCACAATAAACTTCTTACCTTGTCTGGATGAGATGTCATTTGTTGGAAAACAAAAGAGATCCATATCAAACTTCTCAACGTATATTGGAGAGATGCCATTTGACAGAACCCTCACCATACTTCCCTTCTTCTAAAAGAGACAGCCATGTGATGGAGAACAACTTCACGCTCAAACTTCTCAACTTGTCTTGAAGAGATGCCATTTGACGGAAATTGGAAATTCACAATAAACTTCTCACCTTGTCTGGATGAGATGCCATTTGTTGGAAAACAAAAGAGATCCATATCAAACTTCTCAACGTATATTGGAGAGATGCCATTTAACAGAACCCTCACCATACTTCCCTTCTTCTGAAAGAGACAGCCATATGATGGATAACAAGTTCACGCTCAAACTTCTCAACTTGTCTGGAACAGATGCCATTTGACGGAAATTGGAAATCCACAACAAACCTCTCACCTTGTCTGGATGAGATGCCATTTGTTGGAAAAATAAAGAGATTCATGCCAAACTTCTCAACGTGTATTAGAGAGATGCCATTTAAAAGAACCCTCACCATACTTCCCTTCTTCTGATAGAGACAGCCATATGATGGAGAAACAAATTCATGCTCAAACTTCTCAACTTGTCTGGAAGAGATACCATTTTACGGAAATTGGAAATTCACAACAAACTTCTCACCTTGTCTGAAAGAGATGCCATTTATTGGAAAACAAAAGAGATCCATATCAAAATTCTCAACGTATATTGGAGAGATGCCATCTGACAGAATCCTTACCATACTTCCTTTCTTCTGAAAGAGACAATCATATGATGGAGAAACAACTTCACGCTCAAACTTCTCAACTTGTCTGAAAGAGATGCCATTTGACGAAAATTGGAAATTCAAAATAAACTTCTCACCTTGTCTGGATGAGATGCCACTTGTTGGAAAACAAAAGAGATCCATATCAAACTTTTCAACGTATATTGGAGAGATGCCATTTGACATAACCCTCACCATACTTCTCTTCTTCTGAAAGAAACAACCATATGATGGAGAACAACTTCACTCAAAAACTTCTCAACTTATCTGGAAGAGATGCCATTTGACGGAAATTGGAAAATCACAACAAAATTCTCACCTTGTCTTGGAGAGATGCCATTTGTTGGAAAACAAAGAGATCCATATCAAACTTCTCAATGTGTATTGGAGAGATGTCGTTTGATAGAACCCTCATCATACTTTCCTTCTTCTGAAAGAGATAACCATATGATAGAGAACAACTTTATGCTCAAACTTCTCAACTTGTCTGGAAGAGATGCCATTTGACGGAAATTGGAAAGTCACAATAAAATTCTCACCTTGTTTTGGAGAGATGCCATTTGTTGGAAAACAAACGAGATCCATATAAAACTTCTCAACGTATATTGGAGAGATTCCATTTGACAGAACCCTAACCATACTTCCCTTCTTCTGAAAGAGACAACCATATGATGGAGAACAACTTCACGCTCAAACTTCTCCACTTGTCTGGAAGAGATGCCATTTGACGGAAATTGGAAATTCACAACAAACTTCTCACCTTGTCTGGATGAGATGCCATTTATTGGAAAAATAAAGAGATTCATACCAAACTTCTCAACGTGTATTAGAGAGATGCCATTTGATAACCCCCTCACCATACTTCCCTTCTTCTGAAAGAGACAGCCATATGATGGAGAAACAACTTCACCCTCAAACTTCTCAACTTGTCTGGAAGAGATGCCATTTGACGGAAATTGGAAATTCACAACAAACTTCTCACCTTGTCTGGAAGAGATGCCATTTGTTGGAAAACAAAAGAGATCCATATCAAACTTCTCAACGTATATTGGAGAGATGCCATTTGACAGAACCCTCACCATACTTCCCTTATTCTAAAAGAGATAACCATATGATGGAGAACAACTTCACACTCAAACTTCTCAACTTGTCTGGAAGAGATGCCATTTGACGGAAATTGGAAATTCACAACAAACTTCTCACCTTGTCTGGATGAGATGCCATTTATTGGAAAAATAAAGAGATTCATACCAAACTTCTCAACGTGTATTAGAGAGATGCCATTTGATAACCCCCTTACCATACTTCCCTTCTTCTGAAAGAGACAGCCATATGATGGAGAAACAACTTCACCCTCAAACTTCTCAACTTGTCTGGAAGAGATGCCATTTGACGGAAATTGGAAATTCACAACAAACTTCTCACCTTGTCTGGAAGAGATGCCATTTGTTGGAAAACAAAAGAGATCCATATCAAACTTCTCAACGTATATTGGATAAATGCCATTTGACAGAACCCTCACCATTCTTCCCTTATTCTAAAAGAGACAGCCATGTGATGGAGAACAACTTCACGCTCAAACTTCTCAACTTGTCTGGAAGAGATGCCATTTGACGGAAATTGGAAATTCACAATAAACTTCTTACCTTGTCTGGATGAGATGCCATATGTTGGAAAACAAAAGAGATCCATATCAAACTTCTCAACGTATATTGGAGAGATGCCATTTGACAGAACCCTCACCATACTTCCCTTCTTCTAAAAGAGACAGCCATGTGATGGAGAACAACTTCACGCTCAAACTTCTCAACTTGTCTGGAAGAGATGCCATTTGACGGAAATTGGAAATTCACAATAAACTTCTCACCTTGTCTGGATGAGATGCCATTTGTTGGAAAACAAAAGAGATCCATATCAAACTTCTCAACGTATATTGGAGAGATTCCATTTGACAGAACCCTCACCATACTTCCCTTCTTCTGAAAGAGACAGCCATATGATGGATAACAAGTTCACGCTCAAACTTCTCAACTTGTCTGGAAGAGATGCCATTTGACGGAAATTGGAAATCCACAACAAACTTCTCACCTTGTCTGGATAAGATGCCATTTGTTGGAAAAATAAAGAGATTCATGCCAAACTTCTCAACGTGTATTAGAGAGATGCCATTTAAAAGAACCCTCACCATACTTCCCTTCTTCTGATAGAGACAACCATATGATGGAGAAACAACTTCATGCTCAAACTTCTCAAATTGTCTGGAAGAGATGCCATTTTACGGAAATTGTAAATTCACAACAAACTTCTCACCTTGTCTGAAAGAGATGCCATTTATTGGAAAACAAAAGAGATCCATATCAAACTTCTCAACGTATATTGGAGAGATGCCATCTGACAAAATCCTTACCATACTTCCTTTCTTCTGAAAGAGACAATCATATGATGGAGAAACAACTTCACGCTCAAACTTCTCAACTTGTCTGGAAGAGATGCCATTTGACGAAAATTGGAAATTCAAAATAAACTTCTCACCTTGTCTGGATGAGATGCCACTTGTTGGAAAACAAAAGAGATCCATATCAAACTTTTCAACGTATATTGGAGAAATGCCATTTGACATAACCCTCACCATACTTCTCTTCTTCTGAAAGAAACAACCATATGATGGAGAACAACTTCACTCTCAAACTTCTCAACTTATCTGGAAGAGATGCCATTTGACGGAAATTGGAAAATCACAACAAAATTCTCACCATGTCTTGGAGAGATGCCATTTGTTGGAAAACAAAGAGATCCATATCAAACTTCTCAATGTGTATTGGAGAGATGTCGTTTGATAGAACCCTCATCATACTTTCCTTCTTCTGAAAGAGATAACCATATGATAGAGAACAACTTTATGCTCAAACTTCTCAACTTGTCTGGAAGAGATGCCATTTGACGGAAATTGGAAAGTCACAATAAAATTCTCACCTTGTCTTGGAGAGATGCCATTTGTTGGAAAACAAACGAGATCCATATCAAACTTCTCAACGTATATTGGAGAGATTCCATTTGACAGAACCCTAACCATACTTCCCTTCTTCTGAAAGAGACAACCATATGATGGAGAACAACTTCACGCTCAAACTTCTCAACTTGTCTGGAAGAGATGCCATTTGACGGAAATTGGAAATTCACAACAAACTTCTCACCTTGTTTGGATGAGATGCCATTTATTGGAAAAATAAAGAGATTCATACCAAACTTCTCAACGTGTATTAGAGAGATGCCATTTGATAACCCCCTCACCATACTTCCCTTCTTCTGAAAGAGACAATCATATGATGGAGAAACAACTTCACCCTCAAACTTCTCAACTTGTCTGGAAGAGATGCCATTTGACGGAAATTGGAAATTCACAACAAACTTCTCACCTTGTCTGGAAGAGATGCCATTTGTTGGAAAACAAAAGAGATCCATATCAAACTTCTCAACGTATATTGGAGATATGCCATTTGACTGAACCCTCACCATACTTCCCTTATTCTAAAAGAGACAACCATATGATGGAGAACAACTTCACGCGCAAACTTCTCAACTTGTCTGGAAGAGATGCCATTTGACGGAAATTGGAAATTCACAACAAACTTCTCACCTTGTCTGGATGAGATGCCATTTATTGGAAAAATAAAGAGATTCATACCAAACTTCTCAACGTGTATTAGAGAGATGCCATTTGATAACCCCCTTACCATACTTCCCTTCTTCTGAAAGAGACAACCATATGATGGAGAAACAACTTCACCCTCAAACTTCTCAACTTGTCTGGAAGAGATGCCATTTGACGGAAATTGGAAATTCACAACAAACTTCTCACCTTGTCTGGAAAAGATGCCATTTGTTGGAAAACAAAAGAGATCCATATCAAACTTCTCAACGTATATTGGAGAGATGCCATTTAACAGAACCCTCACCATACTTCCCTTCTTCTGAAAGAGACAGCCATGTGATGGAGAACAACTTCACGCTCAAACTTCTCAACTTGTCTGGAAGAGATGCCATTTGACGGAAATTGGAAATTCACAACAAACCTCTCACCTTGTCTGGATGAGATGCCATTTGTTGGAAAAATAAAGAGATTCATGCCAAACTTCTCAACGTGTATTAGAGAGATGCCATTTAAAAGAACCCTCACCATACTTCCCTTCTTCTGATAGAGACAGCCATATGATGGAGAAACAAATTCATGCTCAAACTTCTCAACTTGTCTGGAAGAGATACCATTTTACGGAAATTGGAAATTCACAACAAACTTCTCACCTTGTCTGAAAGAGATGCCATTTATTGGAAAACAAAAGAGATCCATATCAAACTTCTCAACGTATATTGGAGAGATGCCATCTGACAGAATCCTTACCATACTTCCTTTCTTCTGAAAGAGACAATCATATGATGGAGAAACAACTTCACGCTCAAACTTCTCAACTTGTCTGAAAGAGATGCCATTTGACGAAAATTGGAAATTCAAAATAAACTTCTCACCTTGTCTGGATGAGATGCCACTTGTTGGAAAACAAAAGAGATCCATATCAAACTTTTCAACGTATATTGGAGAGATGCCATTTGACATAACCCTCACCATACTTCTCTTCTTCTGAAAGAAACAACCATATGATGGAGAACAACTTCACTCAAAAACTTCTCAACTTATCTGGAAGAGATGCCATTTGACGGAAATTGGAAAATCACAACAAAATTCTCACCTTGTCTTGGAGAGATGCCATTTGTTGGAAAACAAAGAGATCCATATCAAACTTCTCAATGTGTATTGGAGAGATGTCGTTTGATAGAACCCTCATCATACTTTCCTTCTTCTGAAAGAGATAACCATATGATAGAGAACAACTTTATGCTCAAACTTCTCAACTTGTCTGGAAGAGATGCCATTTGACGGAAATTGGAAAGTCACAATAAAATTCTCACCTTGTTTTGGAGAGATGCCATTTGTTGGAAAACAAACGAGATCCATATCAAACTTCTCAACGTATATTGGAGAGATTCCATTTGACAGAACCCTAACCATACTTCCCTTCTTCTGAAAGAGACAACCATATGATGGAGAACAACTTCACGCTCAAACTTCTCCACTTGTCTGGAAGAGATGCCATTTGACGGAAATTGGAAATTCACAACAAACTTCTCACCTTGTCTGGATGAGATGCCATTTATTGGAAAAATAAAGAGATTCATACCAAACTTCTCAACGTGTATTAGAGAGATGCCATTTGATAACCCCCTCACCATACTTCCCTTCTTCTGAAAGAGACAGCCATATGATGGAGAAACAACTTCACCCTCAAACTTCTCAACTTGTCTGGAAGAGATGCCATTTGACGGAAATTGGAAATTCACAACAAACTTCTCACCTTGTCTGGAAGAGATGCCATTTGTTGGAAAACAAATGAGATCCATATCAAACTTCTCAACGTATATTGGAGAGATGCCATTTGACAGAACCCTCACCATACTTCCCTTATTCTAAAAGAGATAACCATATGATGGAGAACAACTTCACACTCAAACTTCTCAACTTGTCTGGAAGAGATGCCATTTGACGGAAATTGGAAATTCACAACAAACTTCTCACCTTGTCTGGATGAGATGCCATTTATTGGAAAAATAAAGAGATTCATACCAAACTTCTCAACGTGTATTAGAGAGATGCCATTTGATAACCCCCTTACCATACTTCCCTTCTTCTGAAAGAGACAGCCATATGATGGAGAAACAACTTCACCCTCAAACTTCTCAACTTGTCTGGAAGAGATGCCATTTGACGGAAATTGGAAATTCACAACAAACTTCTCACCTTGTCTGGAAGAGATGCCATTTGTTGGAAAACAAAAGAGATCCATATCAAACTTCTCAACGTATATTGGATAAATGCCATTTGACAGAACCCTCACCATTCTTCCCTTATTCTAAAAGAGACAGCCATGTGATGGAGAACAACTTCACGCTCAAACTTCTCAACTTGTCTGGAAGAGATGCCATTTGACGGAAATTGGAAATTCACAATAAACTTCTTACCTTGTCTGGATGAGATGCCATATGTTGGAAAACAAAAGAGATCCATATCAAACTTCTCAACGTATATTGGAGAGATGCCATTTGACAGAACCCTCACCATACTTCCCTTCTTCTAAAAGAGACAGCCATGTGATGGAGAACAACTTCACGCTCAAACTTCTCAACTTGTCTGGAAGAGATGCCATTTGACGGAAATTGGAAATTCACAATAAACTTCTCACCTTGTCTGGATGAGATGCCATTTGTTGGAAAACAAAAGAGATCCATATCAAACTTCTCAACGTATATTGGAGAGATTCCATTTGACAGAACCCTCACCATACTTCCCTTCTTCTGAAAGAGACAGCCATATGATGGATAAGAAGTTCACGCTCAAACTTCTCAACTTGTCTGGAAGAGATGCCATTTGACGGAAATTGGAAATCCACAACAAACTTCTCACCTTGTCTGGATGAGATGCCATTTGTTGGAAAAATAAAGAGATTCATGCCAAACTTCTCAACGTGTATTAGAGAGATGCCATTTAAAAGAACCCTCACCATACTTCCCTTCTTCTGATAGAGACAACCATATGATGGAGAAACAACTTCATGCTCAAACTTCTCAAATTGTCTGGAAGAGATGCCATTTTACGGAAATTGTAAATTCACAACAAACTTCTCACCTTGTCTGAAAGAGATGCCATTTATTGGAAAACAAAAGAGATCCATATCAAACTTCTCAACGTATATTAGAGAGATGCCATCTGACAAAATCCTTACCATACTTCCTTTCTTCTGAAAGAGACAATCATATGATGGAGAAACAACTTCACGCTCAAACTTCTCAACTTGTCTGGAAGAGATGCCATTTGACGAAAATTGGAAATTCAAAATAAACTTCTCACCTTGTCTGGATGAGATGCCACTTGTTGGAAAACAAAAGAGATCCATATCAAACTTTTCAACGTATATTGGAGAAATGCCATTTGACATAACCCTCACCATACTTCTCTTCTTCTGAAAGAAACAACCATATGATGGAGAACAACTTCACTCTCAAACTTCTCAACTTATCTGGAAGAGATGCCATTTGACGGAAATTGGAAAATCACAACAAAATTCTCACCTTGTCTTGGAGAGATGCCATTTGTTGGAAAACAAAGAGATCCATATCAAACTTCTCAATGTGTATTGGAGAGATGTCGTTTGATAGAACCCTCATCATACTTTCCTTCTTCTGAAAGAGAAAACCATATGATAGAGAACAACTTTATGCTCAAACTTCTCAACTTGTCTGGAAGAGATGCCATTTGACGGAAATTGGAAAGTCACAATAAAATTCTCACCTTGTCTTGGAGAGATGCCATTTGTTGGAAAACAAACGAGATCCATATCAAACTTCTCAACGTATATTGGAGAGATTCCATTTGACAGAACCCTAACCATACTTCCCTTCTTCTGAAAGAGACAACCATATGATGGAGAACAACTTCACGCTCAAACTTCTCAACTTGTCTGGAAGAGATGCCATTTGACGGAAATTGGAAATTCACAACAAACTTCTCACCTTGTTTGGATGAGATGCCATTTATTGGAAAAATAAAGAGATTCATACCAAACTTCTCAACGTGTATTAGAGAGATGCCATTTGATAACCCCCTCACCATACTTCCCTTCTTCTGAAAGAGACAACCATATGATGGAGAAACAACTTCACCCTCAAACTTCTCAACTTGTCTGGAAGAGATGCCATTTGACGGAAATTGGAAATTCACAACAAACTTCTCACCTTGTCTGGAAGAGATGCCATTTGTTGGAAAACAAAAGAGATCCATATCAAACTTCTCAACGTATATTGGAGAGATGCCATTTGACTGAACCCTCACCATACTTCCCTTATTCTAAAAGAGACAACCATATGATGGAGAACAACTTCACGCGCAAACTTCTCAACTTGTCTGGAAGAGATGCCATTTGACGGAAATTGGAAATTCACAACAAACTTCTCACCTTGTCTGGATGAGATGCCATTTATTGGAAAAATAAAGAGATTCATACCAAACTTCTCAATGTGTATTAGAGAGATGCCATTTGATAACCCCCTTACCATACTTCCCTTCTTCTGAAAGAGACAACCATATGATGGAGAAACAACTTCACCCTCAAACTTCTCAACTTGTCTGGAAGAGATGCCATTTGACGGAAATTGGAAATTCACAACAAACTTCTCACCTTGTCTGGAAAAGATGCCATTTGTTGGAAAACAAAAGAGATCCATATCAAACTTCTCAACGTATATTGGAGAGATGCCATTTGACAGAACCCTCACCATACTTCCCTTATTCTAAAAGAGACAGCCATGTGATGGAGAACAACTTCACGCTCAAACTTCTCAACTTGTCTGGAAGAGATGCCATTTGACGGAAATTGGAAATTCACAATAAACTTCTTACCTTGTCTGGATGAGATGCCATTTGTTGGAAAACAAAAGAGATCCATATCAAACTTCTCAACGTATATTGGAGAGATGCCATTTGACAGAACCCTCACCATACTTCCCTTCTTCTAAAAGAGACAGCCATGTGATGGAGAACAACTTCACGCTCAAACTTCTCAACTTGTCTGGAAGAGATGCCATTTGACGGAAATTGGAAATTCACAATAAACTTCTCACCTTGTTTGGATGAGATGCCATTTGTTGGAAAACAAAAGAGATCCATATCAAACTTCTCAACGTATATTGGAGAGATGCCATTTGACAGAACCCTCACCATACTTCCCTTCTTCTGAAAGAGACAGCCATATGATGGATAACAAGTTCACGCTCAAACTTCTCAACTTGTCTGGAAGAGATGCCATTTGACGGAAATTGGAAATCCACAACAAACTTCTCACCTTGTCTGGATGAGATGCCATTTGTTGGAAAAATAAAGAGATTCATGCCAAACTTCTCAACGTGTATTAGAGAGATGCCATTTAAAAGAACCCTCACCATACTTCCCTTCTTCTGATAGAGACAACCATATGATGGAGAAACAACTTCATGCTCAAACTTCTCAAATTGTCTGGAAGAGATGCCATTTTACAGAAATTGGAAATTCACAACAAACTTCTCACCTTGTCTGAAAGAGATGCCATTTATTGGAAAACAAAAGAGATTCATATCAAACTTCTCAACGTATATTGGAGAGATGCCATCTGACAGAATCCTTACCATACTTCCTTTCTTCTGAAAGAGACAATCATATGATGGAGAAACAACTTCACGCTCAAACTTCTCAACTTGTCTGGAAGAGATGCCATTTGACGAAAATTGGAAATTCAAAATAAACTTCTCACCTTGTCTGGATGAGATGCCACTTGTTGGAAAACAAAAGAGATCCATATCAAACTTTTCAACGTATATTGGAGAGATGCCATTTGACATAACCCTCACCATACTTCTCTTCTTCTGAAAGAAACAACCATATGATGGAGAACAACTTCACTCTCAAACTTCTCAACTTATCTGGAAGAGATGCCATTTGACGGAAATTGGAAAATCACAACAAAATTCTCACCTTGTCTTGGAGAGATGCCATTTGTTGGAAAACAAAGAGATCCATATCAAACTTCTCAATGTGTATTGGAGAGATGTCGTTTGATAGAACCCTCATCATACTTTCCTTCTTCTGAAAGAGATAACCATATGATAGAGAACAACTTTATGCTCAAACTTCTCAACTTGTCTGGAAGAGATGCCATTTGACGGAAATTGGAAAGTCACAATAAAATTCTCACCTTGTCTTGGAGAGATGCCATTTGTTGGAAAACAAACGAGATCGATATCAAACTTCTCAACGTATATTGGAGAGATTCCATTTGACAGAACCCTAACCATACTTCCCTTCTTCTGAAAGAGACAACCATATGATGGAGAACAACTTCACGTTCAAACTTCTCAACTTGTCTGGAAGAGATGCCATTTGACGGAAATTGGAAATTCACAACAAACTTCTCACCTTGTCTGGATGATATGCCATTTATTGGAAAAATAAAGAGATTCATACCAAACTTCTCAACGTGTATTAGAGAGATGCCATTTGATAACCCCCTCACCATACTTCCCTTCTTCTGAAAGAGACAGCCATATGATGGAGAAACAACTTCACCCTCAAACTTCTCAACTTGTCTGGAAGAGATGCCATTTGACGGAAATTGGAAATTCACAATAAACTTCTCACCTTGTCTGGAAGAGATGCCATTTGTTGGAAAACAAAAGAGATCCATATCAAACTTCTCAACGTATATTGGAGAGATGCCATTTGACAGAACCCTCACCATACTTCCCTTATTCTAAAAGAGACAACCATATGACGGAGAACAACTTCACGCTCAAACTTCTCAACTTGTCTGGAAGAGATGCCATTTGACGGAAATTGGAAATTCACAACAAACTTCTCACCTTGTCTGGATGAGATGCCATTTATTGGAAAAATAAAGAGATTCATACCAAACTTCTCAACGTGTATTAGAGAGATGCCATTTGATAACCCCCTCACCATACTTCCCTTCTTCTGAAAGAGACAACCATATGATGGAGAAACAACTTCACCCTCAAACTTCTCAACTTGTCTGGAAGAGATGCCATTTGACGGAAATTGGAAATTCACAACAAACTTCTCACCTTGTCTGGAAGAGATGCCATTTGTTGGAAAACAAAAGAGATCCATATCAAACTTCTCAACGTATATTGGAGAGATGCCATTTGACAGAACCCTCACCATACTTCCCTTATTCTAAAAGAGACAGCCATGTGATGGAGAACAACTTCACGCTCAAACTTCTCAACTTGTCTGGAAGAGATGCCATTTGACGGAAATTGGAAATTCACAATAAACTTCTTACCTTGTCTGGATGAGATGCCATATGTTGGAAAACAAAAGAGATCCATATCAAACTTCTCAACGTATATTGGAGAGATGCCATTTGACAGAACCCTCACCATACTTCCCTTCTTCTAAAAGAGACAGCCATGTGATGGAGAACAACTTCACGCTCAAACTTCTCAACTTGTCTGGAAGAGATGCCATTTGACGGAAATTGGAAATTCACAATAAACTTCTCACCTTGTCTGGATGAGATGCCATTTGTTGGAAAACAAAAGAGATCCATATCAAACTTCTTAACGTATATTGGAGAGATGCCATTTGACAGAACCCTCACCATACTTCCCTTCTTCTGAAAGAGACAGCCATATGATGGATAACAAGCTCACGCTCAAACTTCTCAACTTGTCTGTAAGAGATGCCATTTGACGGAAATTGGAAATCCACAACAAACTTCTCACCTTGTCTGGATGAGATGCCATTTGTTGGAAAAATAAAGAGATTCATGCCAAACTTCTCAACGTGTATTAGAGAGATGCCATTTAAAAGAACCCTCACCATACTTCCCTTCTTCTGATAGAGACAGCCATATGATGGAGAAACAACTTCATGCTCAAACTTCTCAAATTGTCTGGAAGAGATGCCATTTTACGGAAATTGGAAATTCACAACAAACTTCTCACCTTGTCTTAAAGAGATGCCATTTATTGGAAAACAAAAGAGATCCATATCAAACTTCTCAACGTATATTGGAGAGATGCCATCTGACAGAACCCTTACCATACTTCCTTTCTTCTGAAAGAGACAATCATATGATGGAGAAACAACTTCACGCTCAAACTTCTCAACTTGTCTGGAAGATATGCCATTTGACGAAAATTGGAAATTCAAAATAAACTTCTCACCTTGTCTGGATGAGATGCCACTTGTTGGAAAACAAAAGATATCCATATCAAACTTTTCAACGTATATTGGAGAGATGCCATTTGACATAACCCTCACCATACTTCTCTTTTTCTGAAAGAAACAACCATATGATGGAGAACAACTTCACTTTCAAACTTCTCAACTTATCTGGAAGAGATGCCATTTGACGGAAATTGGAAAATCACAACAAAATTCTCACCTTGTCTTGGAGAGATGCCATTTGTTGGAAAACAAAGAGATCCATATCAAACTTCTCAATGTGTATTGGAGAGATGTCGTTTGATAGAACCCTCATCATACTTTCCTTCTTCTGAAAGAGATAACCATATGATAGAGAACAACTTTATGCTCAAACTTCTCAACTTGTCTGGAAGAGATGCCATTTGACGGAAATTGGAAAGTCACAATAAAATTCTCACCTTGTCTTGGAGAGATGCCATTTGTTGGAAAACAAACGAGATCCATATCAAACTTCTCAACGTATATTGGAGAGATTCCATTTGACAAAACCCTAACCATACTTCCCTTCTTCTGAAAGAGACAACCATATGATGGAGAACAACTTCACGCTCAAACTTCTCAACTTGTCTGGAAGAGATGCCATTTGACGGAAATTGGAAATTCACAACAAACTTCTCACCTTGTCTGGATGAGATGCCATTTGTTGGAAAAATAAAGAGATTCATACCAAACTTCTCAACGTGTATTAGAGAGATGCCATTTGATAACCCCCTCACCATACTTCCCTTCTTCTGAAAGAGACAGCCATATGATGGAGAAACAACTTCACCCTCAAACTTCTCAAATTGTCTGGAAGAGATGCCATTTTACGGAAATTGGAAATTCACAACAAACTTCTCACCTTGTCTGAAAGAGATGCCATTTATTGGAAAACAAAAGAGATCCATATCAAACTTCTCAACGTATATTGGAGAGATGCCATCTGACAGAACCCTTACCATACATCCTTTCTTCTGAAAGAGACAATCATATGATGGAGAAACAACTTCACGCTCAAACTTCTCAACTTGTCTGGAAGATATGCCATTTGACGAAAATTGGAAATTCAAAATAAACTTCTCACCTTGTCTGGATGAGATGCCACTTGTTGGAAAACAAAAGAGATCCATATCAAACTTTTCAACATATATTGGAGAGATGCCATTTGACATAACCCTCACCATACTTCTCTTTTTCTGAAAGAAACAACCATATGATGGAGAACAACTTCACTCTCAAACTTCTCAACTTATCTGGAAGAGATGCCATTTGACGGAAATTGGAAAATCACAACAAAATTCTCACCTTGTCTTGGAGAGATGCCATTTGTTGGAAAACAAAGAGATCCATATCAAACTTCTCAATGTGTATTGGAGAGATGTCGTTTGATAGAACCCTCATCATACTTTCCTTCTTCTGAAAGAGATAACCATATGATAGAGAACAACTTTATGCTCAAACTTCTCAACTTGTCTGGAAGAGATGCCATTTGACGGAAATTGGAAAGTCACAATAAAATTCTCACCTTGTCTTGGAGAGATGCCATTTGTTGGAAAACAAACGAGATCCATATCAAACTTCTCAACGTATATTGGAGAGATTCCATTTGACAGAACCCTAACCATACTTCCCTTCTTCTGAAAGAGACAACCATATGATGGAGAACAACTTCACACTCAAACTTCTCAACTTGTCTGGAAGAGATGCAATTTGACGGAAATTGGAAATTCACAACAAACTTCTCACCTTGTCTGGATGAGATGCCATTTGTTGGAAAAATAAAGAGATTCATACCAAACTTCTCAACGTGTATTAGAGAGATGCCATTTGATAACCCCCTCACCATACTTCCCTTCTTCTGAAAGAGACAGCCATATGATGGAGAAACAACTTCACCCTCAAACTTCTCAACTTGTCTGGAAGAGATGCCATTTGACGGAAATTGGAAATTGACAATAAATTCTCACCTTGTCTGGATGAGATGCCATTTGTTGGAAAACAAAAGAGATCCATATCAAACTTCTCAACGTATATTGGAGAGATGCCATTTGACAAAACCCTCACCATACTTCCCTTCTTCTGAAAGAGACAACCATATGATGGAGAACAACTTCACTCTCAAACTTCTCAAATTGTCTGGAAGAGATGTCATTTGACGGAAATTGGAAAATCACAACAAAATTCTCACCTTGTCTTGGAGAGATGCCATTTGTTGGAAAACAAAGAGATCCATATCAAACTTCTCAATGTGTATTGGAGAGTTTCCGTTTGATAGAACTCTCATCATACTTCCCTTCTTCTGAAAGAGATAGCCATATGATGGAGAAAAACTTCACGCTCAAACTTCTCAACTTGTCTGGGAGAGATGCCATTTGACGGAAATTGGAAAATCACAACAAAATTCTCACCTTGTCTTGGAGAGATGCCATTTGTTGGAAAACAAAGAGATCCATATCAAACTTCTCAATGTGTATTGGAGAGATGCTGTTTGATAGAACCCTCATCATACATCCCTTCTTCTGACAGAGATAACCATATGATGGAGAACAACTTCACGCTTAAACTTCTCAATTTGTCTGGAAGAGATACCATTTGACGGAAATTGGAAAGTCACAACAAACTTCTCATCATGTATTGGAGATATGCCATTTGTTGGAAAACAAAAGAGATCCATATCAAACTTCTCAATGTATATTGGAGAGATTCCATTTGACAGAACCCTCACCATACTTCCCTTCTTCTGAAAGAGACAACCATATGATGGAGAACAACTTCACGCTCAAACTTCTCAACTTGTCTGGAAGAGATGCCATTTGACGGAAATTGGAAATTCACAACAAACTTCTCACCTTGTCTGGATGAGATGCCATTTGTTGGAAAAATAAAGAGATTCATACCAAACTTCTCAACGTGTATTAGAGAGATGCCATTTGATAACCCCCTCACCATACTTCCCTTCTTCTGAAAGAGACAGCCATATGATGGAGAAACAACTTCACGCTCAAACTTCTCAACTTGTCTGGAAGAGATGCCATTTGACGGAAATTGGAAATTCACAACAAACTTCTCACCTTGTCTGGAAGAGATGCCATTTGTTGGAAAACAAAAGAGATCCATATCAAACTTCTCAACGTATATTGGAGAGATGCCATTTGACAGAACCCTCACCATACTTCCCTTCTTCTAAAAGAGGCAGCCATGTGATGGAGAACAACTTCACGCTCAAACTTCTCAACTTGTCTGGAAGAGATGCCATTTGACGGAAATTGGAAATTCACAATAATCTTCTCACCTTGTCTGGATGAGATGCCATTTGTTGGAAAACAAAAGAGATCCATATCAAACTTCTCAACGTATATTGGAGAGATGCCATTTGACAGAACCCTCACCATACTTCACTTCTTCTGAAAGAGACAACCATATGATGGAGAACAACTTCACTCTCAAACTTCTCAACTTGTCTGGAAGAGATGCCATTTGACGGAAATTGGAAAATCACAAAAACATTCTCACCTTGTCTTGGAGAGATGCCATTTGTCGGAAAACAAAGAGATCCATATAAAACTACTCAATGTGTATTGGAGAGTTGTCGTTTGATAGAACTCTCATCATACTTCCCTTCTTCTGAAAGAGATAGCCATATGATGGAGAACAACTTCACGCTCAAACTTCTCAACTTGTCTGGAAGAGATGCCATTTGACGGAAATTGGAAAATCACAACAAAAGTTTCACCTTGTCTTGGAGAGATGCCATATGTTGGAAAACAAAGAGATCCATATCAAACTTCTCAACGTGTATTGGAGAGATTCCATTTGACAGAACCCTCATCATACTTCCCTTCTTCTGAAAGAGATAACCATATGATGGAGAACAACTTCACGCTCAAACTTCTCAATTTGTCTGGAAGAGATGACATTTGACGGAAATTGGAAAGTCACAACAAACTTCTCACCTTGTATTGGAGAGATGCCATTTGTTGGAAAACAAAAGAGATCCATATCAAACTTCTCAACGTATATTGGAGAGATTCCATTTGACAGAACCCTCACCATACTTCCCTTCTTCTGAAAGAGACAACCATATGATGGAGAACAACTTCACGCTCAAACTTCTCAACTTGTCTAGAAGAGAAGCCATTTCACGGAAATTGGAAATTCACAACAAACTTCTCACCTTGTCTGTATGAGATGCCATTTGTTGGAAAAATAAAGAGATTTATACCAAACTTCTCAACGTGTATTAGAGAGATGCCATTTGATAACCCCCTCACCATACTTCCCTTCTTCTGAAAAAGACAGCCATATGATGGAGAAACAACTTCATGCTCAAAATTCTCAACTTGTCTGGAAGAGATGCCATTTGACGGAAATTGGAAATTCACAACAAACTTCTCACCTTGTCTGGAAGAGATGCCATTTGTGGGAAAACAAAAGAGATCCATATCAAACTTCTCAACGTATATTGGAGAGATGCCATTTGACAGAACCCTCACCATACTTCCCTTCTTCTAAAAGAGACAGCCATGTGATGGAGAACAACTTCTCGCTCAAACTTCTCAACTTGCCTGGATGAGATGCCATTTGACAGAAATTGGAAAGTCATAACAAACTTCTCACCTTGTCTGGATGAGATGCCATTTGTTGGAAAACAAAAGAGATCCATATCAAACTTCTCAACGTATATTGGAGAGATGCCATTTGACAGAACCCTCACCATACTTCCCTTCTTTTGAAAGAGACAACCATATGATGGAGAACAACTTCACTCTCAAACATCTCAACTTTTCTGGAAGAGATGCCATTTGACGGAAATTGGAAATCCACAACAAACTTCTCACCTTGTCTGGATGAGATGCCATTTGTTGGAAAAATAAAGAGATTCATACCAAACTTCTCAACGTGTATTAGAGAGATGCCATTTAAAAGAACCCTCACGATACTTCCCTTCTTCTGAAAGAGACAACCATATGATGGAGAACAACTTCACACTCAAACTTCTCAACTTGTCTGGAAGAGATGCCATTTGACGGAAATTGGAAATTCACAACAAACTTCTCACCTTGTCTGGAAGAGATGCCATTTGTTGGAAAACAAAAGAGATCCATATCAAACTTCTCAACGTATATTGGAGAGATGCCATTTGACAGAACCCTCACCATACTTCCCTTCTTCTAAAAGAGGCAGCCATGTGATGGAGAACAACTTCACTCTCAAACTTCTCAACTTGTCTGGAAGAGATGGCATTTGACGGAAATTGGAAATTCACAATAAACTTCTCACCTTGTCTGGATGAGATGCCATTTGTTGGAAAACAAAAGAGATCCATATCAAACTTCTCAACGTATATTGGAGAGATGCCATTTGACAGAACCCTCACCATACTTCCCTTCTTCTGAAAGAGACAACCATATGATGGAGAACAACTTCACTCTCAAACATCTCAACTTGTCTTGAAGAGATGCCATTTGACGGAAATTGGAAAATCACAAAAACATTCTCACCTTGTCTTGGAGAGATGCCATTTGTTGGAAAACAAAGAGATCCATATCAAACTACTCAACGTGTATTGGAGAGTTGTCGTTTGATAGAACTCTCATCATACTTCCCTTCTTCTGAAAGAGATAGCCATATGATGGAGAACAACTTCACGCTCAAACTTCTCAACTTGTCTAGAAGAGAAGCCATTTGACGGAAATTGGAAATTCACAACAAACTTCTCACCTTGTCTGTATGAGATGCCATTTGTTGGAAAAATAAAGAGATTTATACCAAACTTCTCAACGTGTATTAGAGAGATGCCATTTGATAACCCCCTCACCATACTTCCCTTCTTCTGAAAGAGACAGCCATATGATGGAGAAACAACTTCATGCTCAAAATTCTCAACTTGTCCGGAAGAGATGCCATTTGACGGAAATTGGAAATTCACAACAAACTTCTCACCTTGTCTGGAAGAGATGCCATTTGTGGGAAAACAAAAGAGATCCATATCAAACTTCTCAACGTATATTGGAGAGATGCCATTTGACAGAACCCTCACCATACTTCCCTTCTTCTAAAAGAGACAGCCATGTGATGGAGAACAACTTCTCGCTCAAACTTCTCAACTTGCCTGGAAGAGATGCCATTTGACAGAAATTGGAAAGTCATAACAAACTTCTCACCTTGTCTGGATGAGATGCCATTTGTTGGAAAACAAAAGAGATCCATATCAAACTTCTCAACGTATATTGGAGAGATGCCATTTGACAGAACCCTCACCATACTTCCCTTCTTTTGAAAGAGACAACCATATGATGGAGAACAACTTCACTCTCAAACTTCTCAACTTGTCTGGAAGAGATGCCATTTGACGGAAATTGGAAATCCACAACAAACTTCTCACCTTGTCTGGATGAGATGCCATTTGTTGGAAAAATAAAGAGATTCATACCAAACTTCTCAACGTGTATTAGAGAGATGCCATTTAAAAGAACCCTCACCATACTTCCCTTCTTCTGAAAGAGACAACCATATGATGGAGAACAACTTCACACTCAAACTTCTCAACTTGTCTGGAAGAGATGCCATTTGACGGAAATTGGAAATTCACAACAAACTTCTCACCTTGTCTGGAAGAGATGCCATTTGTTGGAAAACAAAAGAGATCCATATCAAACTTCTCAACGTATATTGGAGAGATGCCATTTGACAGAACCCTCACCATACTTCCCTTCTTCTAAAAGAGGCAGCCATGTGATGGAGAACAACTTCACTCTCAAACTTCTCAACTTGTCTGGAAGAGATGGCATTTGACGGAAATTGGAAATTCACAATAAACTTCTCACCTTGTCTGGATGAGATGCCATTTGTTGGAAAACAAAAGAGATCCATATCAAACTTCTCAACGTATATTGGAGAGATGCCATTTGACAGAACCCTCACCATACTTCCCTTCTTCTGAAAGAGACAACCATATGATGGAGAACAACTTCACTCTCAAACTTCTCAACTTGTCTGGAAGAGATGCCATTTGACGGAAATTGGAAAATCACAAAAACATTCTCACCTTGTCTTGGAGAGATGCCATTTGTTGGAAAACAAAGAGATCCATATCAAACTACTCAACGTGTATTGGAGAGTTGTCGTTTGATAGAACTCTCATCATACTTCCCTTCTTCTGAAAGAGATAGCCATATGATGGAGAACAACTTCACGCTCAAACTTCTCAACTTGTCTAGAAGAGAAGCCATTTGACGGAAATTGGAAATTCACAACAAACTTCTCACCTTGTCTGTATGAGATGCCATTTGTTGGAAAAATAAAGAGATTTATACCAAACTTCTCAACGTGTATTAGAGAGATGCCATTTGATAACCCCCTCACCATACTTCCCTTCTTCTGAAAGAGACAGCCATATGATGGAGAAACAACTTCATGCTCAAAATTCTCAACTTGTACGGAAGAGATGCCATTTGACGGAAATTGGAAATTCACAACAAACTTCTCACCTTGTCTGGAAGAGATGCCATTTGTGGGAAAACAAAAGAGATCCATATCAAACTTCTCAACGTATATTGGAGAGATGCCATTTGACAGAACCCTCACCATACTTCCCTTCTTCTAAAAGAGACAGCCATGTGATGGAGAACAACTTCTCGCTCAAACTTCTCAACTTGCCTGGAAGAGATGCCATTTGACAGAAATTGGAAAGTCATAACAAACTTCTCACCTTGTCTGGATGAGATGCCATTTGTTGGAAAACAAAAGAGATCCATATCAAACTTCTCAACGTATATTGGAGAGATGCCATTTGACAGAACCCTCACCATACTTCCCTTCTTTTGAAAGAGACAACCATATGATGGAGAACAACTTCACTCTCAAACTTCTCAACTTGTCTGGAAGAGATGCCATTTGACGGAAATTGGAAATCCACAACAAACTTCTCACCTTGTCTGGATGAGATGCCATTTGTTGGAAAAATAAAGAGATTCATACCAAACTTCTCAACGTGTATTAGAGAGATGCCATTTAAAAGAACCCTCACCATACTTCCCTTCTTCTGAAAGAGACAACCATATGATGGAGAACAACTTCACACTCAAACTTCTCAACTTGTCTGGAAGAGATGCCATTTGACGGAAATTGGAAATTCACAACAAACTTCTCACCTTGTCTGGAAGAGATGCCATTTGTTGGAAAACAAAAGAGATCCATATCAAACTTCTCAACGTATATTGGAGAGATGCCATTTGACAGAACCCTCACCATACTTCCCTTCTTCTAAAAGAGGCAGCCATGTGATGGAGAACAACTTCACGCTCAAACTTCTCAACTTGTCTGGAAGAGATGCCATTTGACGGAAATTGGAAATTCACAATAAACTTCTCACCTTGTCTGGATGAGATGCCATTTGCTGGAAAACAAAAGAGATCCATATCAAACTTCTCAACGTATATTGGAGAGATGCCATTTGACAGAACCCTCACCATACTTCCCTTCTTCTGAAAGAGACAACCATATGATGGAGAACAACTTCACTCTCAAACTTCTCAACTTGTCTGGAAGAGATGCCATTTGACGGAAATTGGAAAATCACAAAAACATTCTCACCTTGTCTTGGAGAGATGCCATTTGTTGGAAAACAAAGAGATCCATATCAAACTACTCAACGTGTATTGGAGAGTTGTCGTTTGATAGAACTCTCATCATACTTCCCTTCTTCTGAAAGAGATAGCCATATGATGGAGAACAACTTCACGCTCAAACTTCTCAACTTGTCTGGAAGAGATGCCATTTGACGGAAATTGGAAAATCACAACAAAAGTTTCACCTTGTCTTGGAGAGATGCCATATGTTGGAAAACAAAGAGATCCATATCAAACTTCTCAACGTGTATTGGAGAGATTCCATTTGACAGAACCCTCATCATACTTCCCTTCTTCTGAAAGAGATAACCATATGATGGAGAACAACTTCACGCTCAAACTTCTCAATTTGTCTGGAAGAGATGACATTTGACGGAAATTGGAAAGTCACAACAAACTTCTCACCTTGTATTGGAGAGATGCCATTTGTTGGAAAACAAAAGAGATCCATATCAAACTTCTCAACGTATATTGGAGAGATTCCATTTGACAGAACCCTCACCATACTTCCCTTCTTCTGAAAGAGACAACCATATGATGGAGAACAACTTCACGCTCAAACTTCTCAACTTGTCTAGAAGAGAAGCCATTTGACGGAAATTGGAAATTCACAACAAACATCTCACCTTGTCTGTATTAGATGCCATTTGTTGGAAAAATAAAGAGATTTATACAAAACTTCTCAACGTGTATTAGAGAGATGCCATTTGATAACCCCCTCACCATACTTCCCTTCTTCTGAAAGAGACAGCCATATGATGGAGAAACAACTTCATGCTCAAAATTCTCAACTTGTCTGGAAGAGATGCCATTTGACGGAAATTGGAAATTCACAACAAACTTCTCACCTTGTCTGGAAGAGATGCCATTTGTGGGAAAACAAAAGAGATCCATATCAAACTTCTCAACGTATATTGGAGAGATGCCATTTGACAGAACCCTCACCATACTTCCCTTCTTCTAAAAGAGATAGCCATGTGATGGAGAACAACTTCTCACTCAAAATTCTCAACTTGCCTGGAAGAGATGCCATTTGACAGAAATTGGAAAGTCATAACAAACTTCTCACCTTGTCTGGATGAGATGCCATTTGTTGGAAAACAAAAGAGATCCATATCAAACTTCTCAACGTATATTGGAGAGATGCCATTTGACAGAACCCTCACCATACTTCCCTTCTTTTGAAAGAGACAACCATATGATGGAGAACAACATCACTCTCAAACTTCTCAACTTGTCTGGAAGAGATGCCATTTGACGGAAATTGGAAATCCACAAGAAACTTCTCACCTTGTCTGGATGAGATGCCATTTGTTGGAAAAATAAAGAGATTCATACCAAACTTCTCAACGTGTATTAGAGAGATGCCATTTAAAAGAACCCTCACCATACTTCCCTTCTTCTGAAAGAGACAACCATATGATGGAGAACAACTTCACGCTCAAACTTCTCAACTTGTCTGGAAGAGATGCCATTTGACGGAAATTGGAAATTCACAACAAACTTCTCACCTTGTCTGGAAGAGATGCCATTTGTTGGAAAACAAAAGAGATCCATATCAAACTTCTCAACGTATATTGGAGAGATGCCATTTGACAGAACCCTCACCATACTTCCCTTCTTCTAAAAGAGGCAGCCATGTGATGGAGAACAACTTCACGCTCAAACTTCTCAACTTGTCTGGAAGAGATGCCATTTGACGGAAATTGGAAATTCACAATAAACTTCTCACCTTGTCTGGATGAGATGCCATTTGTTGGAAAACAAAAGAGATCCATATCAAACTTCTCAACGTATATTGGAGAGATTCCATTTGACAGAACCCTCACCATACTTCCCTTCTTCTGAAAGAGACAACCATATGATGGAGAACAACTTCACTCTCAAACTTCTCAACTTGTCTGGAAGAGATGTCATTTGACGGAAATTGGAAAATCACAACAAAATTCTCACCTTGTCTTGGAGAGATGCCATTTGTTGGAAAACAAAGAGATCCATATCAAACTTCTCAACGTGTATTGGAGAGTTGTCGTTTGATAGAACTCTCATCATACTTCCCTTCTTCTGAAAGAGATAGCCATATGATGGAGAACAACTTCACGCTCAAACTTCTCAACTTGTCTGGAAGAGATGCCATTTGACGGAAATTGGAAAATCACAACAAAATTTTCACCTTGTCTTGGAGAGATACCATATGTTGGAAAACAAAGAGATCCATATCAAACTTCTCAACGTGTATTGGAGAGATGCTGTTTGATAGAACCCTCATCATAATTCCCTTCTTCTGAAAGAGATAACCATATGATGGAGAACAACTTCACGCTCAAACTTCTCAATTTGTTTGGAAGAGATGACATTTGACGGAAATTGGAAAGTCACAACAAACTTCTCACCTTGTATTGGAGAGATGCCATTTGTTGGAAAACAAAAGAGATCCATATCAAACTTCTCAACGTATGTTGGAGAGATTCCATTTGACAGAACCCTCACCATACTTCCCTTCTTCTGAAAGAGACAACCATATGATGGAGAACAACTTCACGCTCAAACTTCTCAACTTGTCTAGAAGAGAAGCCATTTGACGGAAATTGGAAATTCACAACAAACATCTCACCTTGTCTGTATTAGATGCCATTTGTTGGAAAAATAAAGAGATTTATACAAAACTTCTCAACGTGTATTAGAGAGATGCCATTTGATAACCCCCTCACCATACTTCCCTTCTTCTGAAAGAGACAGCCATATGATGGAGAAACAACTTCATGCTCAAAATTCTCAACTTGTCTGGAAGAGATGCCATTTGACGGAAATTGGAAATTCACAACAAACTTCTCACCTTGTCTGGAAGAGATGCCATTTGTGGGAAAACAAAAGAGATCCATATCAAACTTCTCAACGTATATTGGAGAGATGCCATTTGACAGAACCCTCACCATACTTCCCTTCTTCTAAAAGAGATAGCCATGTGATGGAGAACAACTTCTCACTCAAAATTCTCAACTTGCCTGGAAGAGATGCCATTTGACAGAAATTGGAAAGTCATAACAAACTTCTCACCTTGTCTGGATGAGATGCCATTTGTTGGAAAACAAAAGAGATCCATATCAAACTTCTCAACGTATATTGGAGAGATGCCATTTGACAGAACCCTCACCATACTTCCCTTCTTTTGAAAGAGACAACCATATGATGGAGAACAACTTCACTCTCAAACTTCTCAACTTGTCTGGAAGAGATGCCATTTGACGGAAATTGGAAATCCACAAAAAACTTCTCACCTTGTCTGGATGAGATGCCATTTGTTGGAAAAATAAAGAGATTCATACCAAACTTCTCAACGTGTATTAGAGAGATGCCATTTAAAAGAACCCTCACCATACTTCCCTTCTTCTGAAAGAGACAACCATATGATGGAGAACAACTTCACGCTCAAACTTCTCAACTTGTCTGGAAGAGATGCCATTTGACGGAAATTGGAAATTCACAACAAACTTCTCACCTTGTCTGGAAGAGATGCCATTTGTTGGAAAACAAAAGAGATCCATATCAAACTTCTCAACGTATATTGGAGAGATGCCATTTGACAGAACCCTCACCATACTTCCCTTCTTCTAAAAGAGGCAGCCATGTGATGGAGAACAACTTCACGCTCAAACTTCTCAACTTGTCTGGAAGAGATGCCATTTGACGGAAATTGGAAATTCATAATAAACTTCTCACCTTGTCTGGATGAGATGCCATTTGTTGGAAAACAAAAGAGATCCATATCAAACTTCTCAACGTATATTGGAGAGATTCCATTTGACAGAACCCTCACCATACTTCCCTTCTTCTGAAAGAGACAACCATATGATGGAGAACAACTTCACTCTCAAACTTCTCAACTTGTCTGGAAGAGATGTCATTTGACGGAAATTGGAAAATCACAACAAAATTCTCACCTTGTCTTGGAGAGATGCCATTTGTTGGAAAACAAAGAGATCCATATCAAACTTCTCAACGTGTATTGGAGAGTTGTCGTTTGATAGAACTCTCATCATACTTCCCTTCTTCTGAAAGAGATAGCCATATGATGGAGAACAACTTCACGCTCAAACTTCTCAACTTGTCTGGAAGAGATGCCATTTGACGGAAATTGGAAAATCACAACAAAATTTTCACCTTGTCTTGGAGAGATACCATATGTTGGAAAACAAAGAGATCCATATCAAA
Source organism: Lathyrus aphaca (assembly GCA_963966055.1). Lineage (NCBI taxonomy): Eukaryota > Viridiplantae > Streptophyta > Magnoliopsida > Fabales > Fabaceae > Lathyrus > Lathyrus aphaca. The sequence goes on along the minus strand of OZ014520.1, from coordinate 63,480,975 downwards.
CTTCTCAACGTGTATTGGAGAGATGCTGTTTGATAGAACCCTCATCATAATTCCCTTCTTCTGAAAGAGATAACCATATGATGGAGAACAACTTCACGCTCAAACTTCTCAATTTGTTTGGAAGAGATGACATTTGACGGAAATTGGAAAGTCACAACAAACTTCTCACCTTGTATTGGAGAGATGCCATTTGTTGGAAAACAAAAGAGATCCATATCAAACTTCTCAACGTATATTGGAGAGATTCCATTTGACAGAACCCTCACCATACTTCCCTTCTTCTGAAAGAGACAACCATATGATGGAGAACAACTTCACGCTCAAACTTCTCAACTTGTCTAGAAGAGATGCCATTTGACGGAAATTGGAAATTCACAACAAACTTCTCACCTTGTCTGTATGAGATGCCATTTGTTGGAAACATAAAGACATTCATACCAAACTTCTCAACGTGTATTAGAGAGATGCCATTTGATAACCCCCTCACCATACTTCCCTTCTTCTGAAAGAGACAGCCATATGATGGAGAAACAACTTCATGCTCAAAATTCTCAACTTGTCTGGAAGAGATGCCATTTGACGGAAATTGGAAATTCACAACAAACTTCTCACCTTGTCTGGAAGAGATGCCATTTGTGGGAAAACAAAAGAGATCCATATCAAACTTCTCAACGTATATTGGAGAGATGCCATTTGACAGAACCCTCACCATACTTCCCTTTTTCTAAAAGAGGCAGCCATGTGATGGAGAACAACTTCACTCTCAAACTTCTCAACTTGTCTGGAAGAGATGGCATTTGACGGAAATTGGAAATTCACAATAAACTTCTCACCTTGTCTGGATGAGATGCCATTTGTTGGAAAACAAAAGAGATCCATATCAAACTTCTCAACGTATATTGGAGAGATGCCATTTGACAGAACCCTCACCATACTTCCCTTCTTCTGAAAGAGACAACCATATGATGGAGAACAACTTCACTCTCAAACATCTCAACTTGTCTTGAAGAGATGCCATTTGACGGAAATTGGAAAATCACAAAAACATTCTCACCTTGTCTTGGAGAGATGCCATTTGTTGGAAAACAAAGAGATCCATATCAAACTACTCAACGTGTATTGGAGAGTTGTCGTTTGATAGAACTCTCATCATACTTCCCTTCTTCTGAAAGAGATAGCCATATGATGGAGAACAACTTCACGCTCAAACTTCTCAACTTGTCTAGAAGAGAAGCCATTTGACGGAAATTGGAAATTCACAACAAACTTCTCACCTTGTCTGTATGAGATGCCATTTGTTGGAAAAATAAAGAGATTTATACCAAACTTCTCAATGTGTATTAGAGAGATGCCATTTGATAACCCCCTCACCATACTTCCCTTCTTCTGAAAGAGACAGCCATATGATGGAGAAACAACTTCATGCTCAAAATTCTCAACTTGTCCGGAAGAGATGCCATTTGACGGAAATTGGAAATTCACAACAAACTTCTCACCTTGTCTGGAAGAGATGCCATTTGTGGGAAAACAAAAGAGATCCATATCAAACTTCTCAACGTATATTGGAGAGATGCCATTTGACAGAACCCTCACCATACTTCCCTTCTTCTAAAAGAGACAGCCATGTGATGGAGAACAACTTCTCGCTCAAACTTCTCAACTTGCCTGGAAGAGATGCCATTTGACAGAAATTGGAAAGTCATAACAAACTTCTCACCTTGTCTGGATGAGATGCCATTTGTTGGAAAACAAAAGAGATCCATATCAAACTTCTCAACGTATATTGGAGAGATGCCATTTGACAGAACCCTCACCATACTTCCCTTCTTTTGAAAGAGACAACCATATGATGGAGAACAACTTCACTCTCAAACTTCTCAACTTGTCTGGAAGAGATGCCATTTGACGGAAATTGGAAATCCACAACAAACTTCTCACCTTGTCTGGATGAGATGCCATTTGTTGGAAAAATAAAGAGATTCATACCAAACTTCTCAACGTGTATTAGAGAGATGCCATTTAAAAGAACCCTCACCATACTTCCCTTCTTCTGAAAGAGACAACCATATGATGGAGAACAACTTCACACTCAAACTTCTCAACTTGTCTGGAAGAGATGCCATTTGACGGAAATTGGAAATTCACAACAAACTTCTCACCTTGTCTGGAAGAGATGCCATTTGTTGGAAAACAAAAGAGATCCATATCAAACTTCTCAACGTATATTGGAGAGATGCCATTTGACAGAACCCTCACCATACTTCCCTTCTTCTAAAAGAGACAGCCATGTGATGGAGAACAACTTCTCGCTCAAACTTCTCAACTTGCCTGGAAGAGATGCCATTTGACAGAAATTGGAAAGTCATAACAAACTTCTCACCTTGTCTGGATGAGATGCCATTTGTTGGAAAACAAAAGAGATCCATATCAAACTTCTCAACGTATATTGGAGAGATGCCATTTGACAGAACCCTCACCATACTTCCCTTCTTTTGAAAGAGACAACCATATGATGGAGAACAACTTCACTCTCAAACTTCTCAACTTGTCTGGAAGAGATGCCATTTGACGGAAATTGGAAATCCACAACAAACTTCTCACCTTGTCTGGATGAGATGCCATTTGTTGGAAAAATAAAGAGATTCATACCAAACTTCTCAACGTGTATTAGAGAGATGCCATTTAAAAGAACCCTCACCATACTTCCCTTCTTCTGAAAGAGACAACCATATGATGGAGAACAACTTCACACTCAAACTTCTCAACTTGTCTGGAAGAGATGCCATTTGACGGAAATTGGAAATTCACAACAAACTTCTCACCTTGTCTGGAAGAGATGCCATTTGTTGGAAAACAAAAGAGATCCATATCAAACTTCTCAACGTATATTGGAGAGATGCCATTTGACAGAACCCTCACCATACTTCCCTTCTTCTAAAAGAGGCAGCCATGTGATGGAGAACAACTTCACTCTCAAACTTCTCAACTTGTCTGGAAGAGATGGCATTTGACGGAAATTGGAAATTCACAATAAACTTCTCACCTTGTCTGGATGAGATGCCATTTGTTGGAAAACAAAAGAGATCCATATCAAACTTCTCAACGTATATTGGAGAGATGCCATTTGACAGAACCCTCACCATACTTCCCTTCTTCTGAAAGAGACAACCATATGATGGAGAACAACTTCACTCTCAAACTTCTCAACTTGTCTGGAAGAGATGCCATTTGACGGAAATTGGAAAATCACAAAAACATTCTCTTCTTGTCTTGGAGAGATGCCATTTGTTGGAAAACAAAGAGATCCATATCAAACTACTCAACGTGTATTGGAGAGTTGTCGTTTGATAGAACTCTCATCATACTTCCCTTCTTCTGAAAGAGATAGCCATATGATGGAGAACAACTTCACGCTCAAACTTCTCAACTTGTCTAGAAGAGAAGCCATTTGACGGAAATTGGAAATTCACAACAAACTTCTCACCTTGTCTGTATGAGATGCCATTTGTTGGAAAAATAAAGAGATTTATACCAAACTTCTCAACGTGTATTAGAGAGATGCCATTTGATAACCCCCTCACCATACTTCCCTTCTTCTGAAAGAGACAGCCATATGATGGAGAAACAACTTCATGCTCAAAATTCTCAACTTGTACGGAAGAGATGCCATTTGACGGAAATTGGAAATTCACAACAAACTTCTCACCTTGTCTGGAAGAGATGCCATTTGTGGGAAAACAAAAGAGATCCATATCAAACTTCTCAACGTATATTGGAGAGATGCCATTTGACAGAACCCTCACCATACTTCCCTTCTTCTAAAAGAGACAGCCATGTGATGGAGAACAACTTCTCGCTCAAACTTCTCAACTTGCCTGGAAGAGATGCCATTTGACAGAAATTGGAAAGTCATAAAAAACTTCTCACCTTGTCTGGATGAGATGCCATTTGTTGGAAAACAAAAGAGATCCATATCAAACTTCTCAACGTATATTGGAGAGATGCCATTTGACAGAACCCTCACCATACTTCCCTTCTTTTGAAAGAGACAACCATATGATGGAGAACAACTTCACTCTCAAACTTCTCAACTTGTCTGGAAGAGATGCCATTTGACGGAAATTGGAAATCCACAACAAACTTCTCACCTTGTCTGGATGAGATGCCATTTGTTGGAAAAATAAAGAGATTCATACCAAACTTCTCAACGTGTATTAGAGAGATGCCATTTAAAAGAACCCTCACCATACTTCCCTTCTTCTGAAAGAGACAACCATATGATGGAGAACAACTTCACACTCAAACTTCTCAACTTGTCTGGAAGAGATGCCATTTGACGGAAATTGGAAATTCACAACAAACTTCTCACCTTGTCTGGAAGAGATGCCATTTGTTGGAAAACAAAAGAGATCCATATCAAACTTCTCAACGTATATTGGAGAGATGCCATTTGACAGAACCCTCACCATACTTCCCTTCTTCTAAAAGAGGCAGCCATGTGATGGAGAACAACTTCACGCTCAAACTTCTCAACTTGTCTGGAAGAGATGCCATTTGACGGAAATTGGAAATTCACAATAAACTTCTCACCTTGTCTGGATGAGATGCCATTTGCTGGAAAACAAAAGAGATCCATATCAAACTTCTCAACGTATATTGGAGAGATGCCATTTGACAGAACCCTCACCATACTTCCCTTCTTCTGAAAGAGACAACCATATGATGGAGAACAACTTCACTCTCAAACTTCTCAACTTGTCTGGAAGAGATGCCATTTGACGGAAATTGGAAAATCACAAAAACATTCTCACCTTGTCTTGGAGAGATGCCATTTGTTGGAAAACAAAGAGATCCATATCAAACTACTCAACGTGTATTGGAGAGTTGTCGTTTGATAGAACTCTCATCATACTTCCCTTCTTCTGAAAGAGATAGCCATATGATGGAGAACAACTTCACGCTCAAACTTCTCAACTTGTCTGGAAGAGATGCCATTTGACGGAAATTGGAAAATCACAACAAAAGTTTCACCTTGTCTTGGAGAGATGCCATATGTTGGAAAACAAAGAGATCCATATCAAACTTCTCAACGTGTATTGGAGAGATTCCATTTGACAGAACCCTCATCATACTTCCCTTCTTCTGAAAGAGATAACCATATGATGGAGAACAACTTCACGCTCAAACTTCTCAATTTGTCTGGAAGAGATGACATTTGACGGAAATTGGAAAGTCACAACAAACTTCTCACCTTGTATTGGAGAGATGCCATTTGTTGGAAAACAAAAGAGATCCATATCAAACTTCTCAACGTATATTGGAGAGATTCCATTTGACAGAACCCTCACCATACTTCCCTTCTTCTGAAAGAGACAACCATATGATGGAGAACAACTTCACGCTCAAACTTCTCAACTTGTCTAGAAGAGAAGCCATTTGACGGAAATTGGAAATTCACAACAAACATCTCACCTTGTCTGTATTAGATGCCATTTGTTGGAACAATAAAGAGATTTATACAAAACTTCTCAACGTGTATTAGAGAGATGCCATTTGATAACCCCCTCACCATACTTCCCTTCTTCTGAAAGAGACAGCCATATGATGGAGAAACAACTTCATGCTCAAAATTCTCAACTTGTCTGGAAGAGATGCCATTTGACGGAAATTGGAAATTCACAACAAACTTCTCACCTTGTCTGGAAGAGATGCCATTTGTGGGAAAACAAAAGAGATCCATATCAAACTTCTCAACGTATATTGGAGAGATGCCATTTGACAGAACCCTCACCATACTTCCCTTCTTCTAAAAGAGATAGCCATGTGATGGAGAACAACTTCTCACTCAAAATTCTCAACTTGCCTGGAAGAGATGCCATTTGACAGAAATTGGAAAGTCATAACAAACTTCTCACCTTGTCTGGATGAGATGCCATTTGTTGGAAAACAAAAGAGATCCATATCAAACTTCTCAACGTATATTGGAGAGATGCCATTTGACAGAACCCTCACCATACTTCCCTTCTTTTGAAAGAGACAACCATATGATGGAGAACAACTTCACTCTCAAACTTCTCAACTTGTCTGGAAGAGATGCCATTTGACGGAAATTGGAAATCCACAAAAAACTTCTCACCTTGTCTGGATGAGATGCCATTTGTTGGAAAAATAAAGAGATTCATACCAAACTTCTCAACGTGTATTAGAGAGATGCCATTTAAAAGAACCCTCACCATACTTCCCTTCTTCTGAAAGAGACAACCATATGATGGAGAACAACTTCACGCTCAAACTTCTCAACTTGTCTGGAAGAGATGCCATTTGACGGAAATTGGAAATTCACAACAAACTTCTCACCTTGTCTGGAAGAGATGCCATTTGTTGGAAAACAAAAGAGATCCATATCAAACTTCTCAACGTATATTGGAGAGATGCCATTTGACAGAACCCTCACCATACTTCCCTTCTTCTAAAAGAGGCAGCCATGTGATGGAGAACAACTTCACGCTCAAACTTCTCAACTTGTCTGGAAGAGATGCCATTTGACGGAAATTGGAAATTCACAATAAACTTCTCACCTTGTCTGGATGAGATGCCATTTGTTGGAAAACAAAAGAGATCCATATCAAACTTCTCAACGTATATTGGAGAGATTCCATTTGACAGAACCCTCACCATACTTCCCTTCTTCTGAAAGAGACAACCATATGATGGAGAACAACTTCACTCTCAAACTTCTCAACTTGTCTGGAAGAGATGTCATTTGACGGAAATTGGAAAATCACAACAAAATTCTCACCTTGTCTTGGAGAGATGCCATTTGTTGGAAAACAAAGAGATCCATATCAAACTTCTCAACGTGTATTGGAGAGTTGTCGTTTGATAGAACTCTCATCATACTTCCCTTCTTCTGAAAGAGATAGCCATATGATGGAGAACAACTTCACGCTCAAACTTCTCAACTTGTCTGGAAGAGATGCCATTTGACGGAAATTGGAAAATCACAACAAAATTTTCACCTTGTCTTGGAGAGATACCACATGTTGGAAAACAAAGAGATCCATATCAAACTTCTCAACGTGTATTGGAGAGATGCTGTTTGATAGAACCCTCATCATAATTCCCTTCTTCTGAAAGAGATAACCATATGATGGAGAACAACTTCACGCTCAAACTTCTCAATTTGTTTGGAAGAGATGACATTTGACGGAAATTGGAAAGTCACAACAAACTTCTCACCTTGTATTGGAGAGATGCCATTTGTTGGAAAACAAAAGAGATCCATATCAAACTTCTCAACGTATATTGGAGAGATTCCATTTGACAGAACCCTCACCATACTTCCCTTCTTCTGAAAGAGACAACCATATGATGGAGAACAACTTCACGCTCAAACTTCTCAACTTGTCTAGAAGAGATGCCATTTGACGGAAATTGGAAATTCACAACAAACTTCTCACCTTGTCTGTATGAGATGCCATTTGTTGGAAACATAAAGACATTCATACCAAACTTCTCAACGTGTATTAGAGAGATGCCATTTGATAACCCCCTCACCATACTTCCCTTCTTCTGAAAGAGACAGCCATATGATGGAGAAACAACTTCATGCTCAAAATTCTCAACTTGTCTGGAAGAGATGCCATTTGACGGAAATTGGAAATTCACAACAAACTTCTCACCTTGTCTGGAAGAGATGCCATTTGTGGGAAAACAAAAGAGATCCATATCAAACTTCTCAACGTATATTGGAGAGATGCCAATTGACAGAACCCTCACCATACTTCCCTTCTTCTAAAAGAGATAGCCATGTGATGGAGAACAACTTCTCACTCAAAATTCTCAACTTGCCTGGAAGAGATGCCATTTGACAGAAATTGGAAAGTCATAACAAACTTCTCACCTTGTCTGGATGAGATGCCATTTGTTGGAAAACAAAAGAGATCCATATCAAACTTCTCAACGTATATTGGAGAGATGCCATTTGACAGAACCCTCACCATACTTCCCTTCTTTTGAAAGAGACAACCATATGATGGAGAACAACTTCACTCTCAAACTTCTCAACTTGTCTGGAAGAGATGCCATTTGACGGAAATTGGAAATCCACAACAAACTTCTCACCTTGTCTGGAAGAGATGCCATTTGTTGGAAAAATAAAGAGATTCATACCAAACATCTCAACGTGTATTAGAGAGATGCCATTTAAAAGAACCCTCACCATACTTCCCTTCTTCTGAAAGAGACAACCATATGATGGAGAACAACTTCACGCTCAAACTTCTCAACTTGTCTGGAAGAGATGCCATTTGACGGAAATTGGAAATTCACAACAAACTTCTCACCTTGTCTGGAAGAGATGCCATTTGTTGGAAAACAAAAGAGATCCATATCAAACTTCTCAACGTATATTGGAGAGATGCCATTTGACAGAACCCTCACCATACTTCCCTTCTTCTAAAAGAGGCAGCCATGTGATGGAGAACAACTTCACGCTCAAACTTCTCAACTTGTCTGGAAGAGATGCCATTTGACGGAAATTGGAAATTCACAATAAACTTCTCACCTTGTCTGGATGAGATGCCATTTGTTGGAAAACAAAAGAGATCCATATCAAACTTCTCAACGTATATTGGAGAGATTCCATTTGACAGAACCCTCACCATACTTCCCTTCTTCTGAAAGAGACAACCATATGATGGAGAACAACTTCACTCTCAAACTTCTCAACTTGTCTGGAAGAGATGTCATTTGACGGAAATTGGAAAATCACAACAAAATTCTCACCTTATCTTGGAGAGATGCCATTTGTTGGAAAACAAAGAGATCCATATCAAACTTCTCAACGTGTATTGGAGAGTTGTCGTTTGATAGAACTCTCATCATACTTCCCTTCTTCTGAAAGAGATAGCCATATGATGGAGAACAACTTCACGCTCAAATTTCTCAACTTGTCTGGAAGAGATGCCATTTGACGGAAATTGGAAATTCACAACAAACTTCTCACCTTGTCTGGAAGAGATGCCATTTGTTGGAAAACAAAAGAGATCCATATCAAACTTCTCAACGTATATTGGAGAGATGCCATTTGACAGAACCCTCACCATACTTCCCTTCTTCTAAAAGAGGCAGCCATGTGATGGAGAACAACTTCACGCTCAAACTTCTCAACTTGTCTGGAAGAGATGCCATTTGACGAAAATTGGAAATTCACAATAAACTTCTCACCTTGTCTGGATGAGATGCCATTTGTTGGAAAACAAAAGAGATCCATATCAAACTTCTCAACGTATATTGGAGAGATTCCATTTGACAGAACCCTCACCATACTTCCCTTCTTCTGAAAGAGACAACCATATGATGGAGAACAACTTCACTCTCAAACTTCTCAACTTGTCTGGAAGAGATGTCATTTGACGGAAATTGGAAAATCACAACAAAATTCTCACCTTGTCTTGGAGAGATGCCATTTGTTGGAAAACAAAGAGATCCATATCAAACTTCTCAACGTGTATTGGAGAGTTGTCGTTTGATAGAACTCTCATCATACTTCCCTTCTTCTGAAAGAGATAGCCATATGATGGAGAACAACTTCACGCTCAAATTTCTCAACTTGTCTGGAAGAGATGCCATTTGACGGAAATTGGAAAATCACAACAAAATTTTCACCTTGTCTTAGAGAGATACCATATGTTGGAAAACAAAGAGATCCATATTAAACTTCTCAACGTGTATTGGAGAGATGCTGTTTGATAGAACCCTCATCATAATTCCCTTCTTCTGAAAGAGATAACCATATGATGGAGAACAACATCACGCTCAAACTTCTCAATTTGTCTGGAAGAGATGACATTTGACGGAAATTGGAAAGTCACAACAAACTTCTCACCTTTTATTGGAGAGATGCCATTTGTTGGAAAACAAAAGAGATCCATATCAAACTTCTCAACGTATATTGGAGAGATTCCATTTGACAGAACCCTCACCATACTTCCCTTCTTCTGAAAGAGACAACCATATGATGGAGAACAACTTCACGCTCAAACTTCTCAACTTGTCTAGAAGAGATGCCATTTGACGGAAATTGGAAATTCACAACAAACTTCTCACCTTGTCTGTATGAGATGCCATTTGTTGGAAACATAAAGACATTCATACCAAACTTCTCAACGTGTATTAGAGAGATGCCATTTGATAACCCCCTCACCATACTTCCCTTCTTCTGAAAGAGACAGCCATATGATGGAGAAACAACTTCATGCTCAAAATTCTCAACTTGTCTGGAAGAGATGCCATTTGACGGAAATTGGAAATTCACAACAAACTTCTCACCTTGTCTGTATGAGATGCCATTTGTTGGAAAAATAAAGAGATTCATACCAAACTTCTCAACGTGTATTAGAGAGATGCCATTTGATAACCCCCTCACCATACTTCCCTTCTTCTAAGAGAGACAACAATATGATGCAGAAACAACTTCACGCTCAAACTTCTCAACTTGTCTGGAAGAGATGCCATTTGACGGAAATTGGAAATTCACAACAAACTTCTCACCTTGTCTGGAAGAGATGCCATTTGTTGGAAAACAAAAGAGATCCATATCAAACTTCTCAACGTATATTGGAGAGATGCCATTTGACATAACCCTCAACATACTTCCCTTCTTCTAAAAGAGAAAGCCATGTGATGGAGAACAACTTCACGCTCAAACTTCTCAACATGTCTGGAAGAGATGCCATTTGACGGAAATTGGAAATTCACAAAAAACTTCTCACCTTGTCTGGATGAGATGCCATTTGTTGGAAAACAAAAGAGATCCATATCAAACTTCTCAACGTATATTGGAGAGATGCCATTTGACAGAACCCTCACCATACTTCCCTTCTTTTGAAAGAGACAACCATATGATGGAGAACAACTTCACTCTCAAACTTCTCAACTTGTCTGGAAGAGATGCCATTTGACGGAAATTGGAAATCCACAACAAACTTCTCACCTTGTCTAGATAAGATGCCATTTGTTGGAAAAATAAAGAGATTCATACCAAACTTCTCAACGTGTATTAGAGAGATGCCATTTAAAAGAACCCTCACCATACTTCCCTTCTTCTGAAAGAGACAGCCATATGTGGAGAAACAACTTCACGCTCAAACTTCTCAACTTGTCTGGAAGAGATGCCATTTGACGGAAATTGGAAATTCACAAAAAACTTCTCAACTTGTCTGGATGAGATGCCATTTGTTGGAAAAATAAAGAGATTCATACCAAACTTCTCAACGTGTATTAGAAAGATGCCATTCGATAACCCCCTCACCATACTTCCCTTCTTCTGAAAGAGACAACCATATGATGGAGAAACAACTTCACGCTCAAACTTCTCAACTTGTCTGGAAGAGATGCCATTTGACGGAAATTGGAAATTCACAACAAACTTCTCACCTTGTCTGGAAGAGATGCCATTTGTTGGAAAACAAAAGAGATCCATATCAAACTTCTCAACGTATATTGGAGAGATGCCATTTGACAGAACCCTCACCATACTTCCCTTCTTTTGAAAGAGACAACCATATTATGGAGAACAACTTCACTCTCAAACTTCTCAACTTGTCTGGAAGAGATGCCATTTGACGGAAATTGGAAATCCACAACAAACTTCTCACCTTGTCTGGATGAGATGCCATTTGTTGGAAAAATAAAGAGATTCATACCAAACTTCTCAACGTGTATTAGAGAGATGCCATTTAAAAGAACCCTCACCATACTTCCCTTCTTCTGAAAGAGACAGCCATATGATGGAGAAACAACTTCACGCTCAAACTTCTCAACTTGTCTGGAAGAGATGCCATTTGACGGAAATTGGAAATTCACAACAAACTTCTCACCTTGTCTGGATGAGATGCCATTTGTTGGAAAAATAAATATTTTCATACCAAACTTCTCAACGTGTATTAGAGAGATTCCATTTGATAACCCCCTCACCATACTTCCCTTCTTCTAAGAGAGACAACCATATGATGCAGAAACAACTTCACGCTCAAACTTCTCAACTTGTCTGGAAGAGATGCCATTTGACGGAAATTGGAAATTCACAACAAACTTCTCACCTTGTCTGGAAGAGATGCCATTTGTTGGAAAACAAAAGAGATCCATATCAAACTTCTCAACGTATATTGGAGAGATGCCATTTGACATAACCCTCAATATACTTCCCTTCTTCTAAAAGAGAAAGCCATGTGATGGAGAACAACTTCACGCTCAAACTTCTCAACTTGTCTGGAAGAGATGCCATTTGACGGAAATTGGAAATTCACAATAAACTTCTCACCTTGTCTGGATGAGATGCCATTTGTTGGAAAACAAAAGAGATCCATATCAAAATTCTCAACGTATATTGGAGAGATGCCATTTGACAGAACCCTCACCATACTTCCCTTCTTTTGAAAGAGACAACCATATGATGGAGAACAACTTCACTCTCAAACTTCTCAACTTGTCTGGAAGAGATGCCATTTGACGGAAATTGGAAATCCACAACAAACTTCTCACCTTGTCTATATAAGATGCCATTTGTTGGAAAAATAAAGAGATTCATACCAAACTTCTCAACGTGTATTAGAGAGATGCCATTTAAAAGAACCCTCACCATACTTCCCTTCTTCTGAAAGAGACTGCCATATGATGGAGAAACAACTTCACGCTCAAACTTCTCAACTTGTCTGGAAGAGATGCCATTTGACGGAAATTGGAAATTCACAAAAAACTTCTCAACTTGTCTGGATGAGATGCCATTTGTTGGAAAAATAAAGAGATTCATACCAAACTTCTCAACGTGTATTAGAAAGATGCCATTCGATAACCCCCTCACCATACTTCCCTTCTTCTGAAAGAGACAACCATATGATGGAGAAACAACTTCACGCTCAAACTTCTCAACTTGTCTGGAAGAGATGCCATTTGACGGAAATTGGAAATTCACAACAAACTTCTCACCTTGTCTGGAAGAGATGCCATTTGTTGGAAAACAAAAGAGATCCATATCAAACTTCTCAACGTATATTGGAGAGATGCCATTTGACAGAACCCTCACCATACTTCCCTTCTTTTGAAAGAGACAACCATATTATGGAGAACAACTTCACTCTCAAACTTCTCAACTTGTCTGGAAGAGATGCCATTTGACGGAAATTGGAAATCCACAACAAACTTCTCACCTTGTCTGGATGAGATGCCATTTGTTGGAAAAATAAAGAGATTCATACCAAACTTCTCAACGTGTATTAGAGAGATGCCATTTAAAAGAACCCTCACCATACTTCCCTTCTTCTGAAAAAGACAGCCATATGATGGAGAAACAACTTCACGCTCAAACTTCTCAACTTGTCTGGAAGAGATGCCATTTGACGGAAATTGGAAATTCACAACAAACTTCTCACCTTGTCTGGATGAGATGCCATTTGTTGGAAAAATAAAGATATTCATACCAAACTTCTCAACGTGTATTAGAGAGATTCCATTTGATAACCCCCTCACCATACTTCCCTTCTTCTAAGAGAGACAGCCATATGATGCAGAAACAACTTCACGCTCAAACTTCTCAACTTGTCTGGAAGAGATGCCATTTGACGGAAATTGGAAATTCACAACAAACTTCTCACCTTGTCTGGAAGAGATGCCATTTGTTGGAAAACAAAAGAGATCCATATCAAACTTCTCAACGTATATTGGAGAGATGCCATTTGACATAACCCTCAACATACTTCCCTTCTTCTAAAAGAGAAAGCCATGTGATGGAGAACAACTTCACGCTCAAACTTCTCAACTTGTCTAGAAGAGATGCCATTTGACGGAAATTGGAAATTCACAATAAACTTCTCACCTTGTCTGGATGAGATGCCATTTGTTGGAAAACAAAAGAGATCCATATCAAACTTCTCAACGTATATTGGAGAGATGCCATTTGACAGAACCCTCACCATACTTCCCTTCTTTTGAAAGAGACAACCATATGATGGAGAACAACTTCACTCTCAAACTTCTCAACTTGTCTGGAAGAGATGCCATTTGACGGAAATTGGAAATCCACAACAAACTTCTTACCTTGTCTAGATAAGATGCCATTTGTTGGAAAAATAAAGAGATTCATACCAAACTTCTCAACGTGTTTTAGAGAGATGCCATTTAAAAGAACCCTCACCATACTTCCCTTCTTCTGAAAGAGACAGCCATATGATGGAGAAACAACTTCACGCTCAAACTTCTCAACTTGTCTGGAAGAGATGCCATTTGACGGAAATTGGAAATTCACAAAAAACTTCTCAACTTGTCTGGATGAGATGCCATTTGTTGGAAAAATAAAGAGATTCATACCAAACTTCTCAACGTGTATTAGAAAGATGCCATTTGATAACCCCCTCACCATACTTCCCTTCTTCTGAAAGAGACAACCATATGATGGATAAACAACTTCACGCTCAAACTTCTCAACTTGTCTGGAAGAGATGCCATTTGACGGAAATTGGAAATTCACAACAAACTTCTCACCTTGTCTGGAAGAGATGCCATTTGTTGGAAAACAAAAGAGATCCATATCAAACTTCTCAACGTATATTGGAGAGATGCCATTTGACAGAACCCTCACCATACTTCCCTTCTTTTGAAAGAGACAACCATATTATGGAGAACAACTTCACTCTCAAACTTCTCAACTTGTCTGGAAGAGATGCCATTTGACGGAAATTGGAAATCCACAACAAACTTCTCACCTTGTCTGGATGAGATGCCATTTGTTGGAAAATAAAGAGATTCATACCAAACTTTTCAACGTGTATTAGAGAGATGCCATTTAAAAGAACCCTCACCATACTTCCCTTCTTCTGAAAAAGACAGCCATATGCTGGAGAAACAACTTCACGCTCAAACTTCTCAACTTATCTGGAAGAGATGCCATTTGACGGAAATTGGAAATTCACAACAAACTTCTCACCTTGTCTGGAAGAGATGCCATTTGATGGAAAACAATAGACATCCATATCAAACTTCTCAACGTATATTGGAGAGATGCCATTTGACAGAACCCTCACCATACTTCCCTTCTTCTAAAAGAGACAGCCATGTGATGGAGAACAACTTCACGCTCAAACTTCTCAACTTGTCTGGAAGAGATGCCATTTGACGGAAATTGGAAATTCACAATAAACTTCTCACCTTGTCTGGATGAGATGCCATTTGTTGGAAAACAAAAGAGATCCATATCAAACTTCTCAACGTATATTGGAGAGATGCCATTTGACAGAACCCTCGCCATACTTCCCTTCTTCTGAAAGAGACAACCATATGATGGAGAACAACTTGACTCTCAAACTTGTCAACTTGTCTGGAAGAGATGCCATTTGACGGAAATTGGAAATCCACAACAAACTTCTCACCTTATCCGGATGAGATGCCATTTGTTGGAAAAATAAAGAGATTCATACCAAACTTCTCAACGTGTATTAGAGAGATGCCATTTGATAACCCTCTCACCATACTTCCCTTCTTCTGAAAGAGACATCCATATGATGGAGAAACAACTTCACGGTCAAACTTCTCAACTTGTCTGGAAGAGATGCCATTTGACAGAAATTGGAAATTCAAAACAAACTTCTCACCTTGTCCGAAAGAGATGCCATTTATTGGAAAACAAAAGAGATCCATATCAAACTACTCAACGTATATTGGAGAGATGCCATCTGACAGAACCCTTACCATACTTCCTTTCTTCTGAAAGAGACAATCATATGATGGAGAAACAACTTCACTCTCAAACTTCTCAACTTGTCTGGAAGAGATGCCATTTGACGAAAATTGGAAATTCACAATAAACTTCTCACTTTGTCTGGATGAGATGCCACTTGTTGGAAAACAAAAGAGATCCATATCAAACTTCTCAACGTATATTAGAGAGATGCCATTTGAGATAACCCTCACCATACTTCTCTTCTTCTGAAAGAGACAACCATATGATGGAGAACAACTTCACTCTCAAACTTCTCAACTTGTCTGGAAGAGATGCCATTTGACGAAAATTGGAAAATCACAACAAAATTCTCACATTGTCTGGATGAGATGCCATTTGTTGGAAAAATAAAGAGATTCATACCAAACTTCTCAACGTGTATTAGAGAGATGCCATTTGAGAACCCTCTCACCATACTTCCCTTCTTCTGAAAGAGACATCCATATGATGGAGAAACAACTTCACGGTCAAACTTCTCAACTTGTCTGGAAGAGATGCCATTTGACAGAAATTGGAAATTCACAACAAACTTCTCACCTTGTCTGGATGAGATGCCATTTGTTGGAAAACAAAAGAGATCCATATCAAACTTCTCAACATATATTGGAGAGATGCCATTTGACAGAACCCTCACCATACTTCCCTTCTTCTAAAAGAGACAACCATATGATGGAGAACAACTTCACGCTCAAACTTCTCAACTTTTCTGGAAGAGATGCCATTTGACGGAAATTGGAAATTCACAATAAACTTCTCACCTTGTATGGTTGAGATGCCATTTGTTGGAAAATAAATGAGATCCATATCAAACTTCTCAACGTATATTGGAGAGATGCCATTTGACAGAACCCTCACCATACTTCCCTTCTTCTAAAAGAGACAACCATATGATGGAGAACAACTTCACGCTCAAACTTCTCAACTTGTCTGGAAGAGATGCCATTTGACGGAAATTTGAAATTCACAAAAAAATTCTCACCTTGTCTGGAAGAGATGCCATTTGTTGGAAAACATAAGAGATCCATATCAAACTTCTCAACATATATTGGAGAGATGCCATTTGACATAACCCTCAACATACTTCCCTTCTTCTAAAAGAAAAAGCCATGTGATGGAGAACAACTTCACGCTCAAACTTCTCAACTTGTCTGGAAGAGATGCCATTTGACGGAAATTGGAAATTCACAATAAACTTCTCACCTTCTCTGGATGAGATGCCATTTGTTGGAAAAAAAAGAGATCCATATCAAACTTCTCAACGTATATTGGAGAGATGCCATTTGACAGAACCCTCACCATACTTCCCTTCTTCTGAAAGAGACAACCATATGATGGAGAACAACTTCACTCTCAAACTTCTCAACTTGTCTGGAAGAGATGTCATTTGACGGAAATTGGAAAATCACAACAAAATTCTCACCTTGTCTTGGAGAGATGCCATTTGTTGGAAAACAAAGAGATCCATATCAAACTTCTCAATGTGTATTGGAGAGTTGCCATTTAATAGAACTCTCATCATACTTCCCTTCTTCTGAAAGAGATAGCCATATGATGGAGAAAAACTTCACGCTCAAACTTCTCAACTTGTCTAGAAGAGATGCCATTTGACGGAAATTGGAAAATCACAACAAAATTTTCACCTTGTCTTTGAGAGATGCCATTTGTTTGAAAACAAAGAGATCCATATCAAACTTCTCAACGTGTATTGGAGAGATGCTGTTTGATAGAACCCTCGTCGTACATCCCTTCTTCTGACAGAGATAACCATATGATGGAGAACAACTTCAGGCTCAAACTTCTCAATTTGTCTGGAAGAGATGCTATTTGACGGAAATTGGAAAGTCACAACAAACTTCTCACCATGTATTGGAGAGATGCCATTTGTTGGAAAACAAAAGAGATCCATATCAAACTTCTCAATGTATATTGGAGAGATTCCATTTGACAGAACCCTCACCATACTTCCCTTCTTCTGAAAGAGACAACCATATGATGGAGAACAACTTCACGCTCAAACTTCTCAACTTGTCTGGAAGAGATGCCATTTGACGGAAATTGGAAATTCACAACAAACTTCTCACCTTGTCTGGATGAGATGCCATTTGTTGGAAAAATAAAGAGATTCATACCAAACTTCTCAACGTGTATTAGAGAGATTCCATTTGATAACCCCCTCACCATACTTCCCTTCTTCTGAAAGAGACAGCCATATGATGGAGAAACAACTTCACGCTCAAACTTCTCAACTTGTCTGGAAGAGATGCCATTTGACGGAAATTGGAAATTCACAACAAACTTCTCACCTTGTCTGGAAGAGATGCCATTTGTTGGAAACCAAAAGAGATCCATATCAAACTTCTCAACGTATATTGGAGAGATGCCATTTGACAGAACCCTCACCATACTTCCCTTCTTCTAAAAGAGGCAGCCATGTGATGGAGAATAACTTCACGCTCAAACTTCTCAACTTGTCTGGAAGAGATGCCATTTGACGGAAATTGGAAATTCACAATAAACTTCTCACCTTGTCTGGATGAGATTCCATTTGTTGGAAAATAAAAGAGATCCATATCAAACTTCTCAACGTATATTGGAGAGATGCTATTTGACAGAACCCTCACCATACTTCCCTTCTTCTGAAAGAGACAACCATATGATGGAGAACAACTTCACTCTCAAACTTCTCAACTTGTCTGGAAGAGATGTCATTTGACGGAAATTGGAAAATCACAACAAAATTCTCACCTTGTCTTGGAGAGATGCCATTTGTTGGAAAACAAAGAGATCCATATCAAACTTCTCTACGTGTATTAGAGAGTTGTCGTTTGATAGAACTCTCATCATACTTCCCTTCTTCTGAAAGAGATAGCCATATGATGGAGAACAACTTCACGCTCAAACTTCTCAACTTGTCTGGAAGAGATGCCATTTGACGGAAATTGGAAAATCACAACAAAATTTTCACCTTGTCTTGGAGAGATGCCATATGTTGGAAAACAAAGAGATCCATATCAAACTTCTCAACGTGTATTGGAGAGATGCTGTTTGATAGAACCCTCATCATACTTCCCTTCTTCTGAAAGAGATAACCATATGATGGAGAACAATTTCACGCTCAAACTTCTCAATTTGTCTGGAAGAGATGACATTTGACGGAAATTGGAAAGTCACAACAAACTTCTCACCTTGTATTGGAGAGATACCATTTGTGGGAAAACAAAAGAGATCCATATCAAACTTCTCAACGTATATTGGAGAGATGCCATTTGACAGTACCCTCACCATACTTCCCTTCTTCTAAAAGAGACAGCCATGTGATGGAGAACAACTTCTCGCTCAAACTTCTCAACTTGCCTGGAAAAGATGCCATTTGACGAAAATTGGAAATTCACAATAAACTTCTCACCTTGTCTGGATGAGATGCCATTTGTTGGAAAACAAAAGAGATCCATATCAAACTTCTCAATGTATATTGGAGAGATTCCATTTGACAGAACCCTCACCATACTTCCCTTCTTTTAAAAGAGACAACCATATGATGGAGAACAACTTCACTCTCAAACTTCTCAACTTGTCTGGAAGAGATGCCATTTGACGGAAATTGGAAATCCACAACAAACTTCTCACCTTGTCTGGATGAGATGCCATTTGTTGGAAAAATAAAGAGATTCATACCAAACTTCTCAACGTGTATTAGAGAGATGCCATTTAAAAGAACCCTCACCATACTTCACTTCTTCTGAAAGTGACAGCCATATGATGGAGAAACAACTTCACGCTCAAACTTCTCAACTTGTCTGGAAGAGATGCCATTTGACGGAAATTGGAAATTCACAACAAACTTCTCACCTTGTCTGGATGAGATGCCATTTGTTGGAAAAATAAAGAGATTCATACCAAACTTCTCAACGTGTATTAGAGAGATGCCATTTGATAACCCCCTCACCATACTTCCCTTCTTCTAAAAGAGACAGCCATATGATGCACAAACAACTTCACGCTCAAACTTCTCAACTTGTCTGGAAGAGATGCCATTTGACGGAAATTGGAAATTCACAACAAACTTCTCACCTTGTCTGGAAGAGATGCCATTTGTTGGAAAACATAAGAGATCCATATCAAACTTCTCAACATATATTGGAGAGATGCCATTTGACATAACCCTCAACATACTTCCCTTCTTCTAAAAGAAAAAGCCATGTGATGGAGAACAACTTCACGCTCAAACTTCTCAACTTGTCTGGAAGAGATGCCATTTGACGGAAATTGGAAATTCACAATAAACTTCTCACCTTGTCTGGATGAGATGCCATTTGTTGGAAAACAAAAGAGATCCATATCAAACTTCTCAACGTATATTGGAGAGATGCCATTTGACAGAACCCTCACCATACTTCCCTTCTTTTGAAAGAGACAACCATATGATGGAGAACAACTTCACTCTCAAACTTCTCAACTTGTCTGGAAGAGATGCCATTTGACGGAAATTGGAAATCCACAACAAACTTCTCACCTTGGCTAGATAAGATGCCATTTGTTGGAAAAATAAAGAGATTCATACCAAACTTCTCAACGTGTATTAGAGAGATGCCATTTAAAAGAACCCTCACCATACTTCCCTTCTTCTGAAAGAGACAGCCATATGATGGAGAAATAACTTCACGCTCAAACTTCTCAATTTGTCTGGAAGAGATGCCATTTGACGGAAATTGGAAATTCACAAAAAACTTCTGAACTTGTCTGGATGAGATGCCATTTGTTGGAAAAATAAAGAGATTCATACCAAACTTCTCAACGTGTATTAGAAAGATGCCATTTGATAACCCCCTCACCATACTTCCCTTCTTCTGAAAGAGACAACCATATGATGGAGAAACAACTTCACGCTCAAACTTCTCAACTTGTCTGGAAGAGATGCCATTTGACGGAAATTGGAAATTCACAACAAACTTCTCACCTTGTCTGGAAGAGATGTCATTTGTTGGAAAACAAAAGAGATCCATATCAAACTTCTCAACGTATATTGGAGAAATGCCATTTGACAGAACCCTCACCATACTTCCCTTCTTTTGAAAGAGACAACCATATGATGGAGAACAACTTCACTCTCAAACTTCTCAACTTGTCTGGAAGAGATGCCATTTGACGGAAATTGGAAATCCACAACAAACTTCTCACCTTGTCTGGATGAGATGCCATTTGTTGGAAAAATAAAGAGATTCATACCAAACTTCTCAACATGTATTAGAGAGATTCCATTTAAAAGAACCCTCACCATACTTCCCTTCTTCTGAAAGAGACAGCCATATGCTGGAGAAACAACTTCACGCTCAAACTTCTCAACTTGCCTGGAAGAGATGCCATTTGACGGAAATTGGAAATTCAGAACAAACTTCTCACCTTGTCTGGAAGAGATGCCATTTGATGGAAAACAAAAGAGATCCATATCAAACTTCTCAAAGTATATTGGAGATATGCCATTTGACAGAACCCTCACCATACTTCCCTTCTTCTAAAAGAGACAGCCATGTGATGGAGAACAACTTCACGCTCAAACTTCTCAACTTTTCTGGAAGAGATGCCATTTGACGGAAATTGGAAATTCACAATAAACTTCTCACCTTGGCTGGATGAGATGCCATTTGTTGGAAAACAAAAGAGATCCATATCAAACTTCTCAACGTATATTGGAGAGATGCTATTTGACAGAACCCTCGCCATACTTCCCTTCTTCTGAAAGAGACAACCATATGATGGAGAACAACTTGACTCTCAAACTTCTCAACTTGTTTGGAAGAGATGCCATTTGACGGAAATTGGAATTCCACAATAAACTTCTCACCTTATCCAGATGAGATGCCATTTGTTGGAAAAATAAAGAGATTCATACCAAACTTCTCAACGTGTATTAGAGAGATGCCATTTAAAAGAACCCTCACCATACTTCCCTTCTTCTGAAAGAAACAGCCATATGATGGAGAAACAACTTCACGCTCAAACTTCTCAACTTGTCTGGAAGAGATGCCATTTGACGAAAATTGGAAATTCACAACAAACTTCTCACCTTGTCCGAAAGAGATGCCATTTATTGGAAAACAAAAGAGATCCATATCAAACTTCTCAACGTATATTGGAGAGATGCCATCTGACAGAACCCTTACCATACTTCCTTTCTTCTGAAAGAGACAATCATATGATGGAGAAACAACTTCACTCTCAAACTTCTCAACTTGTTTGGAAGAGATGCCATTTGACGAAAATTGGAAATTTACAATAAACTTCTCACCTTTTCTGGATGAGATGCCACTTGTTGGAAAACAAAAGAGATCCATATCAAACTTCTCAACTCATATTGGAGAGATGCCATTTGAGATAACCCTCATCATACTTCTCTTCTTCTGAAAGAGACAACCATATGATGGAGAACAACTTCACTCTCAAACTTCTCAACTTGTCTGGAAGAGATGCCATTTGACGGAAATTGGAAAATCACAACAAAATTCTCACCTTATCCAGATGAGATGCCATTTGTTGGAAAAATAAAGAGATTCATACCAAACTTCTCAACGTGTATTAGAGAGATGCCATTTTAAAGAACCCTCACCATACTTCCCTTCTTCTGAAAGAAACAGCCATATGATGGAGGAACAACTTCACGCTCAAACTTCTCAACTTGTCTGGAAGAGATGCCATTTGACGGAAATTGGAAATTCACAACAAACTTCTCACCTTGTCTGGATGAGATGCCATTTATTGGAAAACAAAAGAGATCCATATCAAACTTCTCAACGTATATTGGAGAGATGCCATTTGACAGAACCCTCACCATACTTCCCTTCTTCTAAAAGAGACAACCATATGATGGAGAACAACTTCACGCTCAAATTTCTCAACTTTTCTGGAAGAGATGCCATTTGACGGAAATTGGAAATTCACAATAAACTTCTCACCTTGTATGGTTGAGATGCCATTTGTTGGAAAACAAATGAGATCCATATACAACTTCTAAACGTATATGGGAGAGATGCCATTTGACAGAACCCTCACCATACTTCCCTTCTTCTGAAAGAGACAACCATATGATGGAGAACAACTTCACTCTCAAACTTCTCAACTTGTCTGGAAGAGATGCCATTTGACGGAAATTGGAAAATCACAAAAAAATTCTCACCTTATCTTGGAGAGATGCCATTTGTTGGAAAACAAAGAGATCCATATCAAACTTCTCAACGTGTATTGGAGAGATGCCGTTTGATAGAACCCTCATCATACTTACCTTCTTCTGAAAGAGATAGCCATATGATAGAGAACAACTTCACGCTCAAACTTCTCAACTTGCCTGGAAGAGATGCCATTTGGCAGAAGTTGGAAAGTCACAACAAACTTCTCACCTTGTATTGGAGAGATGCCATTTGTTGGAAAACAAAAGAGATCCATATCAAACTTCTCAACGTATATTGGAGAGATTCCATTTGACAAAACTCTCACCATACTTCCCTTCTTCTAAAAGAGACAACCATATGATGGAGAACAACTTCACGCTCAAACTTCTCAACTTGTCTGGAAGAGATGCCATTTGACGGAAATTTGAAATTCACAACAAACTTCTCACCTTGTCTGGATGAGATGCCATTTGTTGGAAAAATAAAGAGATTCATACCAAACTTCTCAATGTGTATTAGAGAGATGCCATTTTATAACCCTCTCACCATATTTCCCTTCTTCTGAAAGAGACATCCATATGATTGAGAAACAACTTCACGCTCAAACTTTTCAACTTGTCTGGAAGAGATGCCATTTGATGGAAATTGGAAATTCACAACAAACTTCTCACCTTGTCTGGATGAGATGCAATTTGTTGGAAAACAAAAGAGATCCATATCAAACTTCTCAACGTATATTGGAGAGATGCCATTTGACAGAACCCTCACCATACTTCACATCTTCTAAAAGAGACAGCCATATGATGGAGAACAACTTCACGCTCAAACTTCTCAACTTGTCTGGAAGAGATGCCATTTGACGGAAATTGGAAATTCACAATAAACTTCTCACCTTGTATGGATGAGATGCCATTTGTTGGAAAATAAAAGAGATCCATATTAAACTTCTCAACGTATATTGGAGAGATGCCATTTGACAGAACCCTCACCATACTTCCCTTCTTCTGAAAGAGACAACCATATGATGGAGAACAACTTCACACTCAAACTTCTCAACTTGTCTGGAAGAGATGCCATTTGACGGAAATTGGAAAATCACAAAAACATTCTCACCTTATCTTGGAGAGATGCCATTTGTTGGAAAACAAAGAGATCCATATCAAACTTCTCAACGTGTATTGGAGAGACGCCGTTTGATAGAACCCTCATCATACTTACCTTCTTCTGAAAGAGATAGCCATATGATGGAGAACAACTTCACGCTCAAACTTCTCAACTTGCCTGGAAGAGATGCCATTTGACAGAAATTGGAAAGTCACAACAAACTTCTCACCTTGTATTGGAGAGATGCCATTTGTTGGAAAACAAAAGAGATCCATATCAAACTTCTCAATGTATATTGGAGAGATGCCATTTGACAGAACCCTCACCATACATCCCTTCTTCTGAAAGAGACAACCATATGATGGAGAACAACTTTACGCTCAAACTTCTCAACTTGTCTGGAAGAGATGACATTTGACGGAAATTGGAAATTCACAACAAACTTCTCACCTTGTCTGGATGAGATGCCATTTGTTGGAAAAATAAAGAGATTCATACCAAACTTCTCAACGTGTATTAGAGAGATGCCATTTGATAATCCCCTCACGATACTTCCCTTCTTCTGAAAGAGACAGCCATATGATGGAGAAACATCTTCACGCTCAAATTTCTCAACTTGTTTGGAAGAGATGACATTTGATGGAAATTGGAAATTCACAACAAACTTCTCACCTTGTCTGGATGAGATGTTATTTGTTGGAAAACAAAAGAGATCCATATCAAACTTCTCAACGTATATTGGATAGATGCCATTTGACAAAACCCTCACCATACTTCCCTTCTTCTAAAAGAGACAGCCATATGATGGAGAACAACTTCACGCTCAAACTTCTCAACTCGTCTGGAAGAGATGCCATTTGATAGAAATTGGAAATTCACAATAAACTTCTCACCTTGTATGGATGAGATGCGATTTGTTGGAAAACAAATGAGATCCATATCAAACTTCTCAACGTATATTGGAGAGATGCCATTTGACAGAACCCTCACCATACTTCCCTTCTTCTAAAAGAGACAACCATATGATGGAGAATAACTTCACGCTCAAACTTCTCATTTTGTCTGGAAGAGATGCCATTTGACGGAAATTGGAAATTCACAATAAACTTATCACCTTGTATGGATGAGATGCCATTTGTTGGAAAACAAATGAGATCCATATCAAACTTCTCAACGTATATTGGAGAGATGCCATTTGACAGAACCCTCACCATACTTCCCTTCTTCTGAAAGAGACAACCATATGATGGAGAACAACTTCACTCTCAAACTTCTCAACTTTTCTGGAAGAGATGCCATTTGAAGGAAATTGGAAAATCACAAAAAAATTCTCACCTTATCTTGGAGAGATGCCATTTGTTGGAAAACAAAGAGATCCATATCAAACTTCTCAACGTGTATTGGAGAGATGCCGTTTGATAAAACCCTCATCATACTTACCTTCTTCTGAAAGAGATAGCCATATGATGGAGAACAACTTCACGCTCAAACTTCTCAACTTTCCTGGAAGAGATGCCATTTGACAGAAATTGGAAAGTCACAACAAACTTCTCACCTTGTATTGGAGAGATGCCATTTGTTGGAAAACAAAAGAGATCCATATCAAACTTCTTAACGTATATTGGAGAGATTCCATTTGAAAGAACCCTCACCATACTTCCCTTCTTCTAAAAGAGACAACCATATGATGGAGAACAACTTCACGCTCAAACTTCTCAACTTGTATGGAAGAGATGCCATTTGACGGAAATTGGAAATTCACAACAAACTTCTCACCTTGTCTGGATGAGATGCCATTTGTTGGAAAAATAAAGAGATTCATACAAAAATTCTCAACGTGTATTAGAGAGATGCCATTTGATAACCCTCTCACCAATTTCCCTTCTTCTGAAAGAGACATCCATATGATGGAGAAACAACTTCACGCTCAAACTTCTCAACTTGTCTGGAAGAGATGCCATTTGACGGAAATTGAAAATTCACAACAAACTTCTCACCTTGTCTGGATGAGATGCCATTTGTTGGAAAACAAAAGAGATCCATATCAAACTTCTCAACGTATATTGGAGAGATGCCATTTGACAGAACCCTCACCATACTTCCCTTCTTCTAAAAGACACAACCATATGATGGAGAACAACTTCACGCTCAAACTACTCAACTTGTCTGGAAGAGATGCCATTTGACGGAAATTGGAAATTCACAATAAACTTCTCACCTTGTATGGATGAGATGCCATTTGTTGGAAAAAAAGAGATCCATATCAAACTTCTCAACGTATATTGGAGAGATGCCATTTGACAGAACCCTCACCATACTTCCCATCTTCTGAAAGAGACAACCATATGATGGAGAACAACTTCACTCTCAAACTTCTCAACTTGTCTGGAAGAGATGCCATTTGACGGAAATTGGAAATTCACAATAAACTTATCACCTTGTATGGATGAGATGCCATTTGTTGGAAAACAAATGAGATCCATATCAAACTTCTCAACGTATATTGGAGAGATGCCATTTGACAGAACCCTCACCATACTTCCCTTCTTCTGAAAGAGACAACCATATGATGGAGAACAACTTCACTCTCAAACTTCTCAACTTGTCTGGAAGAGATGCCATTTGACGGAAATTGGAAAATCACAAAAAAATTCTCACCTTATCTTGGAGAGATGCCATTTGTTGGAAAACAAAGAGATCCATATCAAACTTCTCAACGTGTATTGGAGAGATGCCGTTTGATAGAACCCTCATCATACTTACCTTCTTCTGAAAGAGATAGCCATATGATGGAGAACAACTTCACGCTCAAACTTCTCAACTTGCCTAGAAGAGATGCCATTTGACAGAAATTGGAAAGTCATAACAAACTTCTCACCTTGTATTGGAGAGATGCCATTTGTTGGAAAACAAAAGAGATCCATATCAAACTTCTTAACGTATATTGAAGAGATTCCATTTGACAGAATCCTCACCATACTTCCCTTCTTCTAAAAGAGACAACCATATGATGGAGAACAACTTCACGCTCAAACTTCTCAACTTGTATGGAAGAGATGCCATTTGACGGAAATTGGAAATTCACAACAAACTTCTCACCTTGTCTGGATGAGATGCCATTTGTTGGAAAAATAAAGAGATTCATACCAAAATTCTCAACGTGTATTAGAGAGATGCCATTTGATAACCCTCTCACCATATTTCCCTTCTTCTGAAAGAGACATCCATATGATGGAGAAACAACTTCACGCTCAAACTTCTCAACTTGTCTGGAAGAGATGCCATTTGACGGAAATTGAAAATTCACAACAAACTTCTCTCCTTGTCTGGATGAGATGCCATTTGTTGGAAAACAAAAGAGATCCATATCAAACTTCTCAACGTATATTGGAGAGATGCCATTTGACAGAACCCTCACCATACTTCCCTTCTTCTAAAAGACACAGCCATATGATGGAGAACAACTTCACGCTCAAACTTCTCAACTTGTCTGGAAGAGATGCCATTTGACGGAAATTGGAAATTCACAATAAAATTCTCACCTTGTATGGATGAGATGCCATTTGTTGGAAAACAAAAGAGATCCATATCAAACTTCTCAACGTATATTGGAGAGATGCCATTTGACAGAACCCTCACCATACTTCCCATCTTCTGAAAGAGACAACCATATGATGGAGAACAACTTCACTCTCAAACTTCTCAACTTGTCTGGAAGAGATGCCATTTGACGGAAATTGTAAAATCACAAAAAAATTCTCACCTTATCTTGGAGAGATGCCATTTGTTGGAAAACAAAGAGATCCATATCAAACTTCTCAACGTGTATTGGAGAGATGCCGTTTGATAGAACCCTCATCATACTTACCTTCTTCTGAAAGAGATAGCCATATGATGGAGAACAACTTCACGCTCAAACTTCTCAACTTGCCTAGAAGAGATGCCATTTGACAGAAATTGGAAAGTCATAACAAACTTCTCACCTTGTATTGGAGAGATGCCATTTGTTGGAAAACAAAAGAGATCCATATCAAACTTCTCAACGTATATTGGAGAGATGCCATTTGACAGAACCCTCGCCATACTTCCCTTCTTCTGAAAGAGACAACCATATGATGGAGAACAACTTGACTCTCAAACTTGTCAACTTGTCTGGAAGAGATGCCATTTGACGGAAATTGGAAATCCACAACAAACTTCTCACCTTATCCGGATGAGATGCCATTTGTTGGAAAAATAAAGAGATTCATACCAAACTTCTCAACGTGTATTAGAGAGATGCCATTTAAAAGAACCCTCACCATACTTCCCTTCTTTTGAAAGAAACAGCCATATGATGGAGAAACAACTTCACGCTCAAACTTCTCAACTTGTCTGGAAGAGATGCCATTTGACGGAAATTGGAAATTCACAACAAACTTCTCACCTTGTCTGGATGAGATGCCATTTGTTGGAAAACAAAAGAGATCCATATCAAACTTCTCAACGTATATTGGAGAGATTCCATTTGACAGAACCCTCACCATACTTCCCTTCTTCTAAAAGAGACAGCCATTTGATGGAGAACAACTTCACGCTCAAACTTCTCAACTTGTCTGGAAGAGATGCCATTTGACGGAAATTGGAAATTCACAATAAACTTCTCACCTTGTATGGATGAGATGCCATTTGTTGGAAAACAAAAGAGATCCATATCAAACTTCTCAACGTATATTGGAGAGATGCCATTTGACAGAACCCTCACCATACTTCCCTTCTTCTGAAAGAGACAACCATATGATGGAGAACAACTTCACTCTCAAACTTCTCAACTTGTCTGGAAGAGATGCCATTTGACGAAAATTGGAAAATCACAAAAAAATTCTCACCTTATCATGGAGAGATGCCATTTGTTGGAAAACAAAGAGATCCATATCAAACTTCTCAATGTGTATTGGAGAGACGCCGTTTGATAGAATCCTCATCATACTTACCTTCTTCTGAAAGAGATAGCCATATGATGGAGAACAACTTCACGCTCAAACTTCTCAACTTGCCTGGAAGAGATGCCATTTGACAGAAATTGGAAAGTCACAACAAACTTCTCACCTTGTATTGGAGAGATGCCATTTATTGGAAAACAAAAGAGATCCATATCAAACTTCTCAACGTATATTGGAGAGATGCCATTTGACAGAACCCTCACCATACTTCCCTTCTTCTGAAAGAGACAACCATATGATGGAGAACAACTTCACGCTCAAACTTCTCAACTTGTCTGGAAGAGATGCGATTTGACGGAAATTGGAAATTCACAACAAACTTCTCACCTTGTCTGGATGAGATGCCATTTGTTGGAAAAATAAAGAGATTCATACCAAACTTCTCAATGTGTATTAGAGAGATGCCATTTGATAACCCCCTCACCATACTTCCCTTCTTCTGAAAGAGACAGCCATATAATGGAGAAACAACTTCACGCTCAAACTTCTCAACTTGTCTGGAAGAGATGCCATTTGACGGAAATTGGAAATTCACAACAAACTTCTCACCTTGTCTGGATGAGATGTTATTTGTTGGAAAACAAAAGAGATCCATATCAAACTTCTCAACATATATTGGAGAGATTCCATTTGACAGAACCCTCACCATACTTCCCTTCTTCTAAAAGAGACAGCCATATGATGGAGAACAACTTCACGCTCAAACTTCTCAACTTGTCTGGAAGAGATGCCATTTGACGGAAATTGGAAATTCACAACAAACTTCTCACCTTGTCTAGATGAGATGCCATTTGTTGGAAAAATAAAGAGATTCATACCAAACTTCTCAACGTGTATTGGAGAGATGCCATTTGATAGAACAATAACCTTGCTGGGGATTAACAAACTGCTCGAAAAGAGAATGTCATCCGTTGATTCACTTAGAGGTTAAGGGATAAGAACAAGCTTCTCAAATAAAGAGAGGGCCACTTGTTGATTCCATTTAGAAGTTCAAGGACGAAAAAAGCTTCTCAAATAAAGAGACGGCCACTTGTTGTCAGGTATAATTATTCCAAGATAATGTTGCAACAACACTGCTGAAAAACGAAATTTGTCTTCACTGGGGGAAACTTCTTCAAATTCCTTATAGGAGACAAAGTATTCAAAGGTGCAAAACAAATGCACTTGCCATCTTGAAATTCAATTATCAAAATTGTCAAAGACCAAATTCAATCCAAGAACGAGCTGGAAAGAAACTGTCAAGCAAGACACTAACCCATGAGGAATGAACTCAACTGGAGATTTATCCTATCCAAGTGTGGAAAGGAGAACTAAAGCAAAAAATATTCCACGAGGGTAAAATCTCAGTGGGGAATTAGAAAGATCGTACATTTTCTGCCTAAGGCTGACAACTCTTTTTGGAGAGAGACACGTCACTTGGGGATAAACACGACCAAGGTGAAGGAAGTATGCATCAATGAATGCAACATGAATATGAATATGAATCATTTATGATGTACATGTATGTATATGCGTTATGTTTATGCTGACAAACAGACAAAACAGACACAAGAGATAAACTGGTGATGAAATAAACATCACAACAAACGGATACCCGACCAATATCGTCAAAGTGTACGCAATCACTGTAGATAGGGTAGAGAGCCATCCCTGGAATAAATTCCTGCTACAAAGCTCAAATCTCTTTGGGGAAAGAAAGATACTCAAATCGGGAAATAAACCCAAGCAAATCTTCTAACTTCAATGTCCATCAGAAGGAAACAAACATACAAACTAAGTTTGCTTAGGATGAAGTAAATTTGTACTCCGTTGGGGGAGAAAGTCACATTCAGCTGGAGAAGCTTGAATCAAGGCTCAATAGGGAATACTAGACTTAGTATCTCACTGGAAGCACTAAGTAGTAAAAGGAATTCACCAGAAAATACCGAGGCATGCACCTAACATATCATAGCAACTTGGCGTAAGGATCCAGTCATCTGGAGATACTTGCAATGTAGATCACAAGAGAGTCTTGCTTAGGGAAACACATGGTCATACACCTACGAAATGGTTCGTAAGGAGAGGCCATCTCAAGAGGATTTTATAGAAGACCTGGCATTCAAAATGCCCCAGTGTCCTCAAACTCTTGGAGAGATTTTGTCGAATCTCGACGTAACTGCCTCAGATTAACTGTATTTGGCACAAATGAGTCTTCAATACTTATCCTTTTAGGGATGATAAGAATGTGTAAGTAATAGATCGGGAAACAACTTTCCCCGGTTTATTAAAGTCTTCAAGCAAACTGCCCCTGTCTGGCAAAGTCTTCAAGCAAACTGCCCATGTCTGGCAAAGTCTTTAAGCGATATGCCCCTGTCTGACAAAGTCTTTCAAACAAACATGCTCCTGGGGATGATCATTCTCTGAAATGGTTGTTCAACTACTCATCAGAGGTTCAAATCTCAAGATATTAAGCTCATCACTAGTACTCATACATAGGCTTCTATGATATTAAGCAAATGCTAACAAGCAAAATGTTAATGTTGAGACTGCTAATGCAACACACATGTTTGTCTCAAAGTTTTTTTTTAATGTTTTTGAAAATATTTTCACAATAGCCTGTGACCGAATCACTAGCTAGGATGTGATATTCATTTTTTATAAATCCAACACAAATTTTAAGCATAGCTCATAGGAGTCAGGAAACACTATCTCATCGAGTGTGCCTTCGAAATAAACCCTACTTTAATTAGGACTTTTGAGGGTTGTAATGTGGTTTGGTTCACGGTTTTAGATACAAAGGATAAAGGCTCAAAGTTTATTTGGTGCCCACCCATTCTCCGTGATGTTCTTCAATCCTAGGTCCAGCTAAAATGACACATACATTTGTCTTAATAGCGTAGAGATGATGCTCCAAGGTCCGCTTGAAATGACAGTTATCTTATTTGTCCCCTGTGGATATCAGTGACCCCTTTGACTTTGATATGGTGGTCACTAAATCTTATGGATTTGAGGACTTCTTTTGATTGACTTATTCTATTTGGTCCCTAAGTCTCCTTTTGGGTGTTTGACTTAGCGGGATTTTCTTTTCCTTTTTTTTTTCTTTCTTTTTTTCAATCATTGGAAGGCTGGAAATTGTGATTGTCAAGTAATTGATTGTAGTGGATTTCCTGATGGGATGTTTCATCTTGTGATTTGAATGTGTAACCAGATTAACTGAACACTACCCTGCCCCAGGTTAAGCGTAAGGGTTTTGAAATATCTGAAAGAAACTCCTACTTCTAGGCTCTAAGTGGTTGACTAGGGATTAACTCCTTATTTCTCCAGTGTTTGGGGATTTGAAAAAATGCCTGTACATCGTCAGTAGGGTTTTAATCAAAAGCATTCCACTAGAGAATATGTGTTCTAATTTCGTCATCCTCCCTCCAATTCTCTTCCTAAGTTGGGGATGGGATAATGTTGGCATTATAAAGTTGAAAAAGCATTATGAGTGAATACAAATGGACTACTTCAAGACAAACATATTCATTGCATTAATCATTCAAAAAAAAATAAGTTCTTACATGCCAAAAACAAATGCATTAACAAACAAAGAAAAATACATATGAAAAGCAATGAACGAGCTAAACATCTGAGAGGATAGCTCCAAAGCATCGAATGATCACGTGTATTGAGGAAATGGTTCCATGTTCCAGTAACAAAATGATTTGGAAAGGACTCTCTTGAGTGTTTTCTATCAGCACAAAGGTACTCCATTCATAAGTCGGCTTCCTCCTTCGAAGGTCAAAACCTCGTAGTCGATCATCTCTTGAATCCTTTCTTGAAAAACTTTGCACTCTTCAATCGGATGCCCCAGTACTCCTCCATGAAACTCACAACTGGTATTCAGATTGAACCAATGAGGGAGGGACCTCATGGATTTGGTCTTTCTGGGTGTCATTATTGAGTTCCGGGCAAGATAAGACCACAATTGATTGTAAGTCATTGGGATTGGGTCAAACTGGTGGGTCGCTCCTTCAGGACTATTTGGAGATCTCCACTGATTCTGACGTCGTTGGCGAGTAGAAGTAGAATTTGGCTGACGCTGAGAGATGACCAGATCTTTGATCAAAGAAATCAGTTGTCCTTTACCAATCTTCAAGATGTGAATATCTTCTTGGAGTTCATTGTTCTCCTGCACAAGGTTGTCCACTATAGTCTTCATTGTAGTCGAGAATATTCCCATACGGTTTCTCAAAGTAGTGACTTCATCTCTAAGCTCTCTATTTTCTTGCTCAGGTTGGTCCATCTTTCTCTGGTGACTGGTCGAGTACAGTTGACTGACGGAGAATAAGACATGTGTGAGTTGGATTATTGGGAGATTATATGCAATGCAAATGCAAATGATATGTGAATGGATGCAAAGCTCATAATGTTCAGGATCACACACATAAACAGTTCCAGAATTGGAGTATGAAGGCAAGATGTTGGATCCAAGGTACAAGTAATTCGGAACCTCCTAACTGGTAAGCCTTAAGTGGAGAGTTCTAAATTCTTTACCCATAAATCCCACTCACAGGATAACTTCTATGGTGATGGTATAAGGATACTCAAGGTCACGAACGTTTATCGTACTAATGCCCCGCCGCAGGCTGGCTGCATTGTGACGATAAGGTATACCTTGAGTGGAGTTCTCATGCTAGGACAACAAAGGGGCGAGCCCCGGAGCCTAACATTACACAACTACCAAAATTGAAACAGGTTCTATGGGGTCCCAGAATCCCAGCCCTTTCGTGAATCAGGTCACGCGACAGGCTAGCTGTGTTGTGAAAAGATCTACGAAACGTCTAACTATCTGGGGGAGCTTTCATGTTAGGCTGGCAAGAAGCGAGTCCTTTGAGACTAACACTAATAACTACCAATTCTAACTTAGGTGTTCCCTCTTCTATTTATAAACTCAAGTATAAAGCTTCACCCGTGATGTCCCGAAATCCAACATGCAAACATAATGAGCATTATAATAAAGAAGAAAGCAATAAAAAATAGCAGTAGTAAATAAAGGAGACAATCAAGACAAGTTAGCAAACAAACGCAAACTATCCTAAGCTAGGCTCGACTCTCTTATCCATAAGGCATTTAAGTCCCCAGCAGAGTCGCTAGCTGTCATACCTCGAAAAATATGAACCTAAAATAACAACAGAGTCGCCACTTAATTCTATTTATTCTAACTAAAGAAAAGGGAGATATAGACACAACCTAAATGGATAAGAAATGGTCAACGAAACCACTAATCTAAGTTTGGGAGTCAGTTACGCAAAGGGAAGGTGTTAAGCACCCGTCACGTCCGTTGTACTCAACGGGAACCTCTTAGTCTAATTTGCGCTTTAAATGTTAACTTGTATTATTGTCTTCTTTTAATGATTAAGTATCGATGTTTGTTTAAAGATGTTATTATTTGTTATGGGGAAAGGTTAAGTTTTTTAATATTGCGACGGAAACATGATTGAATTTTTTATTATTGTGCTCGCGAAGGATTAAAATCCCCGTGCCTACGTATTCCCTTGTGCAATGGGAAAGTCAAAGCTTCGTAGTTCGTGCGACTACGATTTGTGTTTTTTAATTGAACGGTTGTTTGAAAACGCTTTCTAATCTGCTAAGCGTTGGCTTATACTCGCGGCGGAGGTTGAAGCGCTAGCTTGTTTGCGAGATAAAAAGATTTAAACAATGTTCGTTTAGAGAAAAGATGTTTGATATTTATTAAAGTGTTTTAAACGAGAGGGCGAATGAACCACAACGCGTGGGGCTAGCCCAGGAGTGATTGCATTCAAGAACGTGCGGAGTGCTAGACTCCGGAGTTCAGTTACTCGCTGATTAATTATGGAAAATAGTTTGTATTGGTTGATAAGTTTTAAGTTGTATTTGAAAAAGAAAGAGACAAGTCGTCATCTTTAAGGGAGGTATCTTGCCTATTCCACCACAAACATTTGAGGAAGAGAAATCGAAAGAAAGCTTTAAACTTGGATACGAGGATCGACAAGCAACGCCACATTCTTTCTTTGAGAAATAAAAAAAAATCGGAAGAAGCTTTAAACTTGGATGTGAGTATCGACAAGCAATGCCACATTCTTCCTTTGAGAATAATTGTTTGAAAGATTTTTGTTTGTGATTTTGGGGATAGAAGATAATATCTTTCCTATGGAGATGAATCATGCCTAATCCCTCAAGGTTGTTGAATTGTTTTGAATACGAAAGAGCGAATGAATTACAACTCAAAGGCTGGCCTCAAGAGTAATTCAGTTCAAGCACCTGAGAAATGCTAGATTCCTGAGTTCAGTTCTTCGTATAATTTAATTAAAGGTTTCTGTGTTTTAGGAACAAGGGGGTGAATAAACCACATCGCGTGGGGCTAGCCCAGAAGTGATTTTATTCAAGAACGTGCGGAGTGCTAGACTCCGGGGTTCAGTTCCTCCGTTATTTGATTTTAAGACGCGATTGTTTTGGAGATGAAAGGGCGAATGAATTACAACTCGAAGGCTAACCTCAAGAGTAATTCGATTCAAAAACCCGAGGAATGCTAGATTCCTGAGTTTAGTTCTTTCGTAA
This sequence comes from Lathyrus aphaca, assembly GCA_963966055.1. Classification (NCBI taxonomy): domain Eukaryota; kingdom Viridiplantae; phylum Streptophyta; class Magnoliopsida; order Fabales; family Fabaceae; genus Lathyrus; species Lathyrus aphaca. The sequence goes on along the minus strand of OZ014520.1, from coordinate 63,445,393 downwards.
ATTTAATTTGAGATTTAAAAGTTTCAAAACGAAAGAGCGAATGAATTACAAATCGGGGGCTAGCCCCAATAGTAATTCAATTCAAAAACCCGAGGAATGCTAGATTCCCGAGTTTAGTTCTTACGTTAATTAATATGTTAATTTAGAGGCGTCTTGCGATTATTTTGGATGAATTAGGGCTTAGTGTTTTTTAGAAACGAAGGAGTAAATGAAACACTACGCGTAGGGCTAGCCCAGACGTGGTTCATTAAAGACCCGCAGAATGCTAGATTCCGAAGCTCAGTTCCTCGTTAATTAATTTAGACGCGTGAGGTCGTGCAGACGGCGATCACATAGTGACCGACTTACGTGTGTGAAAAATGTAGACGCATGAATTGTTTAATTGATTATGTGAATCAAGTGTTTTAAATACGAAAGGGCGAATGAATCCACAATGCGTGGGGCTAGCCCATGAGTGATTGCATTCAAGAACCCGTGGAGTGTTGGACTCCAGAGTTCAGCCCTTTGGCAAATTAATTAGTTTGAAAGTTTGATGAAAATCATATTTCTTCTAAGAGATTTAGGATTTAGAGTCAATGGTGAGGTATGAGTAATCAGACGAACGTAAGCATGACATCAAGACTATGATAATACGCAAAAAGAGATAAAGTCGAGTTTTTGCGGTACCTAACGGAGAAGGTCCGTCGCCTCTTCAATACGTGCACAAGAACTCAGAAATACTTGTAGAAATTTTACACAATCAACCAATTAGTCCTTAAGTGTCCAGCATCAGAAATCACCATCCAAGAGCAATTGAACCAAAATAAAAGAAAAAGTGCTAACAAGAGAATCGAAAAAAGTTAACATGAACTTAATGAAAGAACATAAACTAAATTTTTATTTAAGATTTAAAAGAAAATTAAAGTAACATCCTAAACAAAATTAAACTAAATTTAATTAATTAAAAGAAATGTTAGAGATTAATTAAAATCTAATTAACAATTAACAAGAACAAAACTAAGGATTAATTAAAATAAAAATAAATGACAAGAAAAAAAGAAGGGGGGAAAATCTGCTGGATCCTGGGTGTTGTTAGCAAAACTGGCGCCGGCCCAAGTTCAAGATAGTCAACAAACAAATATATAAACCAAACTCTAAAATCTGATAAAAAAAATTCTTAAAACAAAACAAAAAAAAAGCAAATAAAAATAATAATAATAAATACAAAAAACAAAGTATAAACTAAAAAAGAAAAGGGAAAGAATCGGTTCTTCAACAAAACCAAAATCCCTTTTCAACGAGACCGCTTCTTCTTCTGGAAAAAACAAAAACGACTCTTCAAAGGACTTCTCCGCCGTCAGTAAAAAAAACTCGTCGCGGATCCTAAACCGCCACCAACAATCTCTCAAGCCTCGGATTCTTCACCTCTTCAAGGTTTTATTTCAGTTCAAACTCACTTCCGCTCTTGCAAATCGCGTCGGCACGGGGTTTTACGGTGGCGTTGTGGCGGCGAAAATGGAGGTGGATGGTCTGGATTCGTCGGATCTGTGTTGATTTGATTTTTGTTCTTGTTGTTTGAATGGATTCGGATCTGTGTTGGTTAGAATGTCGAATGGTGTTTGTTGATGTCTGTTTATTTTGGTTGAAGAAAAGCTTCTGTTTTGGTGGTTTGTTGGAGGTCACTTTGGTGATGATAGATGAAGGTGTTATGGAGGGAAGGTGGTGGGCCGCGGTTTCTCAGTTATGATTGGCGGTTTCCGGCGGCATGTTCGTCGATTTTGGGTATGAAGGTGTTGGAACGGTTTTGAGTTAGGAAATGGGGGTTCAGATTGATGAAAGTAACGGAACGGTTTCGGCGGAGGGAGTTTAGTGTTTTTGTTTTATTTTGAAGTCACATCCAAGCTCCTTTTTTATTTTTCCTCTCCCCATGGTGTGAAGATGGGGATCTTACTTTTTTAGATCAAGAAAGAGATGTGTATGAGTTGTATCGATATCTGTTCTTTCAACCGGATTGTCCCCCCGGGTTTTTTTGTTCTTTTCGTTCTCAGTCCTTTTTGAAAAACTCTTTGGGTTTGTGTAAAAAGTCTCTTTTTGTGTGCAGGATTTGGTAAGGCTAATTTTATGAATTGTCCATTTGCCACAGCTGTAATATTTGCTTGGTCAAAGGTGCGGGCAGCTGTGCTTGTTGTTGCATTAACATAGACAAAGTCCTTTATTTTATGCAGGAAACAGAATACTAAATTGGTGCAAGATTAGGTGTACATTTGGACTATAACAAAATAATTATAAAAAAAATAAATCTAAAATTAAGTTAAAAAAATATCTAAGATAAAATTAATCTGACTTAAATTGAATAAAGTTAAATTAAAAAAAAATAATGAATAAAATTAAACTAAAATATTTGTTTCTAAAACTAAACCTAAAATTAATTTTAAAAAATAAATCTTAAGTTGAAACCAAACTAACTAAAATCTATTTAGAATAAAAATCAAACTCTAAAAAAAATTAAACTCAAATAGAAACTTAAAAAAAATAAAAAGAAACTAAATATAAATTAGACTAGAAAATAAACCTAATGAATTTAGTCTAACTAATAAAAAAAACCTAATCAACTAAATGAAACACAACAAAATTAAATTTGTATTGAAAATAAACCAATTAATTTTTTACGTAGCCTAATACGTAATAAAATTTGAGCTAGACTATAAAGTGAGACGAAATTCTATTTTTAAATTGGAACAAAACCTAAGATAAAACAGAATTAAATTAAGACAAGATTAAAATTGAAAAAAATGCATGATTTACGATTAAATTGAATTAAAAATGCGAAAAATGACTGACTTTCGATATATCAAATAAATGCGTCAAAAATGAACACAAATTTGAAAATTTCTGGTCAAAATTTAGGGTATGACACCTACGATGGGATAACTGACCCAGATGACCATGTTGAAAACATTAACGCCATGCTCGAATACCGCAATGACATTAGTGGGAATGTCAAATGCAGGCTATTCTCTACGACTCTCAGAAATGGAGCCATGAAATGGTACAAAATCCTGGTCCCCAAATCTATCACGTCCTGGAGAAGCATGAGGTCGGCGTTCACGAGGAACTTCACAACCTCCCGATGCCACCTAAAGATTGAAGCAACCCTTGAAGCCATCATACAAGGGAAAAATGAAATGTTGTGTCTATGCATCCGTCGCTCCTGGGATTTTCATCCTAGTACAAATGCGAAAGTGGCGCGGAAAAGATAGAGTCGCTAGCCAGAAATTTTTATCCTGAAGTAACGCGAAAGGTAATGCTGCACAAACCCGAGGAAGAAGGAAAGGACAAGGTACTGCAAACCAAAGATCTGGGTTCGGGAGTCGGTTACGACCTGGGAAGATATTAGCACCCAGATCGTCCGCCGTACCCGACTGGATCCACGCTTGCTTGTTTTGTTTCAAAGGGTGAAAAATAAAATGCTGATGAAATGAACTGCTAATTGGAAACTGGAACTGCAATGAGAAAGGAGTTGAAAAAGAGAACAAACAAAATGAAAGAATGGGGAAAATTTAGGGAAAATAAAGAATGTGCTCGAACGGGCCCTACCCCATTGCCTACGTACCTCATCGGGAAAATGAGGATTAGAGTCGACGTAGTTCGCCTAACTAAAGCGAGAACTATTTGTTTGTGTTTTTTACAGTTGGAATTGCGTATGTCTATGCTCAGGTGTTGCAGGCTCGTCTGGTATGAGTGCGTTTACCGTATTGCATGCGAGACAAGTCGTCGCAAGTTCGTGTTGTGAATGAATGAGATGAGAAAGAGAAGTTCCCGCAGGATAGTCGCTTATTGTTTGGTTTTTTTCTTTTATGAGAAATGTTTTGAATTTGTTTGTGAACATTCTCATACTAAGACCTATCCATCGTGGTAAATACTTACACCTCTCCCCGAAACATGACGCGTATAAGTACTCCGCAACAAAGTCTCATGGCGTATAAGAACGTTCAATTTTTTATCAAGTATCTTTATTATTTTCTTTATGAGGTGAGAAAGAATGACTCAAGTGGAAAAAGGACAAACTAAAGGGGGACTAAGACACAACCCTAAGTTATCTTATTATGTACAAAAGGTGGTCCTATGGTTGATGAGGTATTCTAAACCTAAGGATGAAAAAGGAAAAGAAGAAAAGAGAATTAGAACTCAACTTACTTCCTAAGGAAGTTAAGTTGAACCTAAAGCATAAAAGGGAACCTATGAACAAAGCACCAAGTGCTAAGGAAAACACAATTAACATGCATAAGAGATATGAATGAAGTAATGCTTATCTCAATCTTCCCCCTAGGATGGAACTAGGGTTCAAAATGAGACCTAAGTATAAAGGTGAATGTACCTAAAGTTTATATGACTTATAAAGTCAGTAGCTACATGCTATAGGTCCCTAAGGGTGCTAGGATACCTCACAATATCAAACTATGTCAAACTATGTACAAAAATTTCACCTAAGTTCACCTAAATGCAAGTTAGGGCTTATGGATGAAGTATGAATGCGTATGGCTTACAAGAATGAATTAATACATGAAATGAGTATCAAATTCAATAGTGAATACTTATGAATGTGTATGAATAAATATACCATCATGGATGCAATGGTGTAAGCATATGGAGAAGGAGAAGAAGATGCAAGAAGAAATGTAGCAAACATCGCATAAGATCACAAATTATGCAAGTTAAAGATGAATGACATGTGAATATGAATGAGGTGACTATGGGTCAGTAGCATACAAGGTATGAGATGCAATTAGAATGCATGGATAGGAATTAATGATTCCCCCATAATTCATGTTAACAATTAGAGGAGAAGAGAAATGAGTTTAGGTTAAAATTAGTTCACATAAGTATGCGCTTAGGAACACAAAAACAAACCAAATGAGTATGGTTCAAAAAGTGACCTATAACTGGAATTAAAGACCTAAAACTGACCTATAATTAACTCCTAGAAGTTACCAAAAAGTATCTCAAGCAAATGGCACGAATGCCTTCCTAATATCTAGGGTATGCGACACATAAACACATAGCTCAACCTATGATCTAGGTGACATGGAAAAATAGCAAAAAGGCTTTAAAAATTATGCAATTAAATCCCTGAAATGTTGAAGTTAGTATATAACAGGGTCTAAAAGGATTTCACAAATCATGCACCAAAGTGCCAAAACAATTCCTTAACGATTAAGATAACAAGGCATGATCGCCGAAAAACAACTCCACAAAGTGGATCAAAAATGGAACCAAAAATTATGAAAAAAATGAATAAGTAGCATCAAAATGTGAAATATTCCATTGATTAATAACACACAAAAAATAGGTCTCACACCTATGGGGAAAAATGGTTTTGGTCTCTTATGTCAATACCATTCCTTATGGGACAGCTTGTAATCAAAAATCCAAATTAATTACTAAAACCCTTCAAATATGGAAACAAAAATTATAAAAAATTAACTAAGAGGATGAGGATCACTCATGAAACTTTCCAGAATTTTATCACACCTGAAACTATTTTTAATAATTGCGACGAAACGGGCAAAAAACGGTGATTTAAGGGAAAGCGAAAGGAAGTGAATCCTATAATTCGTAACCTAATCCCTAAGCTCCGAAATCGACATATAACATCATAAATCATAAATAAATACAGTGACTCAGGTGGGAGGGCTCAATATGCACCTTAAGTTATATGATCCTAAGCTGCATATGACTAGAATAGTGTGTTAAAGTGGAGGAAGTCGAAATTACTTACTTGATCGAAGTGCCGATCCTTCACATAAAAGAAATCCAAAAAAACTTCAAGCAATGTATTGTGATCTCCATAAGCAAAATAAATGCTTATCTTCCATATTCGCTTTGTAATGATCCACCATAATCGGAACAAAAACAACGGCACAAAATATCATTTGAATCCAAAGGTATCCTACAAATAAAGTGGAATACCAATCAAACGACCGTTGTTAAAATCTTTGCGAGAACCTTGCATGAACTCAACAAACGCATTAGAAACCAAAAAGAGGTGCAACCTGAAGTTGCACCTATGCCTCACAACTCAAAATCAAGTAGAAAGATGAATATACGAGTCATGGACATGCATTGAAATTAATATTTCAAAACGGGGCAACACTTATGCACTAACATAAACAACATGCAAACTCAAACCGGAATCGAACAAATTTATATGCAATGAATGGAAAATGATCAACAAACATAAGTACAAGTCAAAACAAGATCAATGCATCAAAATCGCACCAAACCGAACTTAAAAAAGCCTTAAAACGGAAAAACGCGTCAAAAATCACCGACTCGGAATTGAACGAAAATCGCATGGTAACTTTCAAACGTGCCAACGGATTCAAACATGCAATCGATTTTTGAAAATTCCGCTCGGAAGTGTGACGTTTTGGACAATTTCGTTGGCTGGCAGTAGCGAAATAGCCGGAAAAAAGTTGTCCGAAATCAACTAAAAAGTTTACCAATGGCTCCGGAATAATCAACAAAGTCAAGTTACACTATTCACATTCGCGAAAACGCGCTACGGTTAGGAAGTTATGACCAAAACGCACTTTTCGACACGCAACACATGAACAACATCAACAATTAAGCCTCAACCTATCCTATTTCAAATTTGCACATTGAAACAAGCATGAATTTAAAAGTCAAGCACTTCAATCAATATCAAGTCATAATAATTATCTCTCTTAGGAGTTTTGTCAAACACCTAACATGCACCGATTATTCTATGTCAACTTTACCAAGCATTTTTAATTATGCACCACAACAATTATTAGGATAAATTAATCAAGAATCAATCAACAATCAAATCATGAATCAATACACATAATCTCCACAAGATTAATTCAACTTCAAAATTCAATTCAAGAAACAATTCAACAATTATTCATGAATTAAAGTTTAAGAAGCTTACCGAATGAAGAAACGATGAAGAAATTGTGAATCCAGAGGAAGTGAGACGCAATCATGAACGGAGGATAGGAAGAGAGGTCACGTGGCTGCTGGAGGCAGAAGATGGTGGTCGCACGGTGGTGAAGTTGACCGGAGGTGGTGGTTCGTGGCGGCTCGGCTACCGGAAGCTTGATCGGAATTGTTGTGTTTTTGAGTTCTTGATGAAGTTGTTGTTGTGTTCTTGAGAAAGAGTTGAGAGAATGAACTTCGATCCTTTAGAGAGAGTTTGTGAGAGTTTTTTGGTGTTTGTAAATTATGATTGAAGTTATGAGACAAATTGTGGGTCAAAAGAATATATAGTGGAGTGTAAAATGAAAGGCAAAAGGTAGAATTTCGGCTTAAGTGAAAATAACAATATCTTCTACAAGAAATTTCGACTCTGAGCCTTCCGCAACATCGTCCGCCTCTAAATCACGGTTGCAACACAAAAATAACGGACGTCATACGATCAAAATCGAGTGCGATCGATACGTTTAAGCTGCAAGACGTCACTGAATAAGTTATTTTTTTGGCTTATTTGGTGTCCGCTACTAAAAAATGTGATGAGGTCAACCTCTTCGGAGCATAATCTCGACTCGACTTTGTTATCAAAGTTGTAGATCTATGAGTCAGTGACCTGTTGTTAAAATGTAAGCTCAACCGGACAAACGAAGGGGGAGATATGAATTTTCTTGTGAAACCACTTTCAGCCTTTTTCTTCGGTCAACACTTCAGTTTTTAGAAATAAACCAAAACGACAATCTTTGGAGCACTGTTCGAACTCGCGTTTGTCTTTGAACTTAAATAGGATAAAATTTGTGAACCAACGCTTCAAGAATGGGTGCAATCCGATGAAAATTGACCGAGTTATGAATTTTACAAAATCTGACAGACAGTGCATTACATCAAAGAACCTTTCTGGTAATTCGCATTTTTGAGATCCTTCCGCTCGGACCTAACCCAAAATGAATTCACATAATGAAGATAACATCTAAACAAAATTTTAGGCACCGAAACGATATCAATCCAATGAACGAGTCAAGAGTTATGAATTTTTGTGTTCAAAACTCACCTGTTCAGCATTGTTTTTCACTATGTCGACTCTAAAAACTCGCACATTCGAAGATCTTCTTCAAAGAATTAGTTCTTGGCGAAAAGCTAAAAAGTGTGAAAGGATATCAAGACGAAAATTTTGGCATATGAATCTCTCAGACATGTTGACCCAATCAGAAGTTACAAACTCTTGAATACCACTAGCACAGTTAATCGGTGAAACCGAAATTTCATAAACAAATAATTTTCGCCATTTTCCTTGATGAATTGGCCTCCGAGCCGAACAAAAAAGTTGTAGAGAATACCGAAACGTCTAAACTATTGAGTTTCAAGCCAAAATGAATTTCCGAGCATAAGTTACAACTTTTGTAAACTGCATCATAAAACTGATATTCTGCTTAAACTCCTCTGAGTCAACCGAGAACTTTTGGCTTCTTCTGAGATTCTTATGCACGTACCGTATGAAGAAATAAAGGTCAGTCGCAACCTATGAAAGCTCCAATGGAGATGTATGTTCATGTATGTTTATGATGCAATTGTGATCTAAATGCAATGCAATGTATGAAAGGATATGCTAAATGCTATGCAAGATGTTGAGGAAATGAGAGGGCAAATTTTGAGGTATTACAGTTGCCCCTATTCAATCATCTACAAGCCTGAACAAATAATTGCAACAGCTTTTAGAAGTTCAAGGTATGGAGTGATTGAATACTCGAATAAAACCTGGAAATTTGAACTCTGTGGATGAGGAAAATGTCATCTGCCTTTATTTAATATATTTTTTTGTTTTCTGTTTTGACCTCTAAATAGGTAACGGGAATAAAACTAGGTGGAATAGGATCGTTGTACATAATGATAACCTGCGATGTGACTGTTGAGCGAATCAAGCCACGGAAAAGGAGCCTGTTGGCGAAACGAGGCTTAAAAACGAGACCATTGTACAAAACAGAACTCGATGATGTGACTACTGAGCAAATCAAGCCACAGAAAGGGTGCATGTTGGAGAAACAGGGCTTAACGACGTGACTGCTGAGCGAATCAAGCCACGGAAAGGGAGCCTGTTGGCGAAATAGGGCTTAAAAATGTGACTACTGAGCGAATCAAGCCACAGAAAGGGTGCCTGTTGGCGAAACGAGGCTTAAAAACGAGACCATTGTACAAAATGGAACTCGACGATGTGACTGTTGAGCGAATCAAGCCACAGAAAGGGAGCCTGTTGGCGAAACATGGCTTAACAACGCGACTGCTGAGCGAATCAACCCACGAAAAGGGAGCCTATTGGCGAAACAGGGCTTAACGACGTGACTGCTGAGCGAATCAAGCCACGGAAAAGGTGACAAACATTGACATGGAAAGACAAAGATTCTTGGCAAATGGTATAAGTATCTCCTTTGTGGAGTATTTCAGGTTGAAAAGATGTTACAGGTCTCATGTAATACCTCAAAACTAGCCCATGTTGGCATGCATATGTTTGAATTTATGGCGTAATGCTCCATGATAATGGAAATGCTACGCTTTAGAGGATGCAAATGTAATGATGATTATGCATATGTAAATGCAAAGGGATCTCCTGGCAAGGAGACTGCAAGTATCCCAGGTGGCTTGACTGGGGAAAAATGATGATCACTGCATTGATCTGGTTAATCTTTGTGAGGAGAAAACAACTCTGCGGGGAATGTTGTTAATGATACGCCGACTCTGAACTGCCTCCACTGCCAAAAATAAATTGGACTTCGAGATTGGAGAGCCAAGACACTACCGGAGATGGACTTTTCTTGCTAGGTACGCTACCCGTTGAACTCCGTTGGGGAAATGGAAACCTTCTGACTTGGCTGGGGAACCAGATGTATGGCACTACTGAGGTAGTAACCTGCTGGGGAGGAAAGAAATTCCTTGTACTACTGGGGAATTGCCCCTGTATTGAAGGGAAGTCTCTGCTTGGGGAGGACAAATGCCTTCTGTCATTACTGCTGGGTAGGAATTTTCAACTTCCAACTCTACTGGGGATGATGGAGTATGTCAATGATAAAGCTTCCTGCTAAAGATAAGAGTTTAAGTTGTCCCTCGCTAGGGATGAGAGGTGTAGGGTGTCTCATGTTGGGAATGAGAGATGTAAGGTGTCCCATGCTGGGGATGCGAGACGATGATACCCTTCTGCTCAAGAAGTATCCTTCCCTTTACTACACTGCTGAAGAAGGGATTGTCTACTGAGACTTGCTAAGGAATTCTGATCAATGAAGCCTGCTGGTGAAACAACCCTTGAAGTATTGCGCTGACAATGGATTTGCTCCTAGACTCTGGGTTGATAGATTGCCAACTAATCATGTGAACAATGGTTCTTAGCAATTTTCAACTCGCCTCAGATGAAGGTCCATCGAAAGAATATGTCTCAAGAGGATTTTACAGAAAACATGACATATGAAATGCCTCAGTGTCTTCAAACTCTTGGAGAGATTTGTCGGATCTCGAAATAACTACCCCAGACTACATGGTCTGTGCAAGAATTTGCCTCGCGAAGATTCATGAAAAACCTCATATCACTGTGAGATATTCTGTCCCAGTATTTTGAACTCTGGATAGGTGCTTCGGATTGACCGTCTTCGGGAGAGAGTGATTTCTCATGCTCTTGGGGTGGCCTGCCCCAGTACGAGCCTTCGAGTAGCTTCGTCCCTGAATGGGTGATCTTCGAGTGAATACCCAGACTAAATACTCTTGGAGAGATTTGAATTTCGGAGTGATTGCCCCAGTTTGGTTGAACTTTAAATTGAATGCCTCAGACTAATGGCTCTTTGAGAGATTTGATCTCGAAGTGAATGCCTCAGTTTGGCTGGACTTTGGAGAGATTGCTCGACGTGATTTCCCCAGATTAGTTGGCTCTTACCACGATTATTGGGAAAGTCCCCACTCAATGGAATTTCTTGGAAAAGTACATCTCAATAGATTGCCCTTCGGAAGTTTCAGACTTCTCAACTTGGCAAGATTAAGCTTATGGACTGAGATTCCATATGTAAACTTTTATGATGCCAAACAAATGTATGCAAGCAGAAAATGTTTATTTTAAGAATGAAAATTCTAATGCAACACACATGTTAATCTTGAAGTCTTTATTTAAAAGATGTCGCAAACCTTTGTGAACATATCACTAGTTAAGATACGACATTGATTTTTTATAAACGAAAACATGCACCTGCAACACCAACAAAGAACTTTTAGCACAACTCATAGGAGTCGGGAACACGGTCTCGTGGTAGTACGCTCTCAAAATAACCCTGTTTCAGTTAGGACTTTTGAGGGTTGTACCGTGGCCTGGTTCACGGTTATAGAAATAAAGGATATAGGCTCAAAGTTTATTGGTACCCACCCCTCTTCATGATGTTCTTCATTCCTATGTTCAACTAGCTTTCACAAGCGCTCACCTCTCAAAAAGGGTTTTGTGATGGTTGAGGAACCAATGACACTAACGGTTTCAAGCACCAATCAGATTGTCGTTTGGAGTCAGTCACCCTTTTGTCTTTTGTATTTGTATCACATGACTTTGTTCTTGTTTTAAGGATCTTTCTTGTGTAATCCTTTTCGTTTTTCTCTTTTTGCATTATTTTGCTTATCCCTAACTTTTGCCTGGACTGATTCTTGTGAATTTTTTATTGTGAAGTCCAGCGGGATGCCTTAACTTTTGCCTAAGTCACTTGTTTTCTAGTTTCGACTTAGCGGGCTTTTTATTTCCTTTTTTTCATTCTCTTTTTTTTAACAAATCGTGTGACACTGTTTGTCTTGATTGCTTTGAAAGGATCGTGACTATCTTACTTCTTGGTTGTTTGAGAGATAACCATTGTGGTTTCCGGTCTTTGGACCTATTGATTGGGATAACCATTGTGGTTTCTGGTTATTGGACCTCTTGATTTGGTACAACGAAAGGTAATGGATCCTCAGATTTGCACTCCTTTTTGAAATTTGAACAAGTCCCCCTCAAGTTGTCTTACAAACCATAAAATCCACTTCTTAATCTTATCATTAACTAAAATCCACTCTAATAAAGGCCTTGTTTTGTCATGAGATTAATCCCTAATCATGGATTAAGTTGAGGAGCCTTTCTCAGCTTAAATGTTCTCATCTATTATCCTTCTATTAGGATGGTGTAATGGGTCCATTAAATCCTTGATTATGGCTTAAACTCATTACATAACACTAAACAAAAACACCAAAAACATCTAAGTAATTACAAGTAGGTTAATGATTTTAATCTTACATCATGGTGATTAAGTGTGAGGTGTTTAGTTCACATTTAAGGTATCCTCATTACCCCTAATCAGAGGGAGGATGTGATGAGTTTACTAACCCTTGGTTTAGGCTTAAGCTCATTTTCTTATGACAAACTCCAAAAAGCAATAAAAGATTGAAAACCCAAAAACAAACAATAATCGTCTCCTCCGGGATTCTTTTCTCATCTCATTCATTCACAAAAGAGAACTCGCTTCTTCCGTCTAATGCAAGACAATTTGCACCTGAGCCAGACATGTCATACACTTGAGCATAGACAAGCAAGTAGTTCACAAGTCAATTTATCTTTCAGTCTCTTTGGGTCGAACTACGGTGTTCTGACTTCCTCATTGCACGAGAGTATATGTAGGCATAACTTAACAGTTATCGAACAAAAGTCTCTGTATATTCCCCCTCCTTCCAGTATCATTCTTTAAGTCTCATAGTCTTGAGCTCCATCCATTTCTTACACTGACATTTCTCTTATACACTGCACTTTTCTTTTACACTGACACTTGCATTCTTTTCCAGCTTTGATACACAAATTGCACTGACACTACCCCTTTAAAACACAAATCTTTTAAGCGTGGATCCCGTCGAGTACGACGGACAATCTGGGTGCTAATACCTTCACAGGTTGTAACCAACCCCCTTTCTCAGTCTCTCTGGTTCACAACCGTCTTATCCATCTCTTCTTAGGTTTATGCAGCATTACCTTTCCTTCGGGATAAAAATGCCTAGCTGGCGACTCTATTCATTTCCTTCTCTCTTTCGCCGACCGTTCGCGTCTGTACCCCATTTGACCTAGCCTCATTTGGTGGGAGCGACAGCTTGGCGACTCTGCTGGGGACCCTTATATTGTAACCAGGGCTTCTGGTTCTTTTTGTGGGTTCCTCCTATCGCTTGTTTGATTTGTGTTTACTGGGGTGTTATGTGCTAATTATGTTTATTTATTTGCTTTATTTATTGTTTTATGTACAACTTTATTTATTGCTTTCCTTTACAGTTTTCCATATTTCATACTGTCATTATCATTGCTGGATCTGGCTTTTGTCTTGTTGGGTGGGGTTCCATTGAGAGTTTGAGGTCCTATACCTGGGACCTGAGTGACACATAGGCTAGAGTGGTTCATGTTCTTTCCCATTCCATTTCGGTCTGGTGCGGGAATACGAAACACGGTTCAGATGTGGGTTTCTTCTTGAGAACTCTGTGCTACAGATTTCCTGTAGTGCTAGGGCTATCTGGGAAGCCTGCTAAGTCTGGATGACCTTTATTATGACCTTCAGAAACTGAGGTGAATTAGAGGAGGATCTTTTATGGTTATTGTAAACACTGCACCTCCGGGTTAGAAGTGTTTACACTTCTCATAATTGATCCAAGTCTGAGGATCCTTGTTTTAGAACACTACCTGTGAGGGGGTTGGGCTGTTTACAGGTTTGCAGGTACCCTTGGCCACATCATACCCTGTTACTATTTGGTTTAAGAGTACCTCATTTTGGACAGTTCTTGTGATTTAACCCTGGGTATGTGACTCTTTATTTGAGTCCCCCACCTTGGTTACTGGATTTCTGAGCCTGCCTCTGGACCTTCTTTGAACATACATGGGCTCTATATCAAGACAGATAACCAGATTCAGCTTGATCACAAACCCTTGCATATCATTTGCATACATTATCATTTGCATCATTTAACATTTGTTTATTTGTCTTTTAGGGTATCCACATCATATCTGGCTTGGTTTTGACCCTTTCTTCTGCATAGACCTCTGCTTCATCAGTTATCTGCTTCAGCTATTCTCATCATCACCAGCATCAGCCTATCAGTGGTTCATCTCCAGTATCAGTCTTGATCTTCATCAGCACCTATCTTCATCATCTTCAGCAGCATTCATGACCACTCCTAGGAAGAGCAATATATCATATCATTTCTTTGAGCCTGTGTTGACTGGTATCAAGCAGGTCCAGTCACTTATCACACCTGACCACATCCCATTATTCAGAGAGCATTATGGAGGTATCCTTGATATGGTTTTGGACCTAGACCCTTCTCAGAGGAGCATGATCCACACCTGCCTACAGTTTTATGACCCTACTTTGAGATGCTTCACATTTCCAGATTTTCAGTTGGGACCTCTGCTAGAGGAGTTTTCATCATTGATTGGAGTACCTGTTAGGGGTGGAGTCCCTTTCAACCCAAAGATGACTTCTCCCAGCAATGGAGAAGTAGCAAAAGCACTGTACCTAGAGCCTGCCTTGATTGAGCAAAGCATGACAACAAAAGATGGAATCCCTGGTCTTCACTTGGATTTCTTGATTTCTCAGGCCATCCTGAAGGCCTCATTGGGAGAATGGAGGACAGTCTGTGCATTACTAGCCCTCAGCATATATGGGGTTATACTGTTTGCAGATGAGCCCAAATTTATCAGCAAGAATGCCATTCATCTTTTTCTTCTGAAGAGCCCAGTACCCACATTGCTAGGAGACTTTTATTACTCCATCCACCAGAGGAACGAGAAGCAAAGAGGGAAGTTGGTAAGATGTTGTGCTCCTTTGTTTCACACTTGGCTGCTCAAGCACCTACCTAAGACAGATGCCTTCCTGAATCCTCACCAACAGAAGAATTGGGCTAAGAGGCTCATTGCTTTGACTTCAAATGACATCAGGTGGTGCACCCAGAGCACCAAAGGCAAGGACATCATCACTAGCTGTGGGCAATACCCAAATGTACCTCTGATAGGAGTAAAGGGTTGCATCAACTACAATCCTTTGCTGTTTAAGAGACAACTGGGCTATGCTTTGGTTCACCCTCCTAGAGTGCAAGATTTAGCTGAGACCCTGTATTGTGAAGTAAAACCTAATTCAACTGTTGTCAGACAAGCATCCTGGGCTTGGGACAACATCCAGACAAAGGGGGTGGCTATCCTTGGAAAGTGTAATAATGTTGCTTCAACTCAGTACTATGATTGGTCCCATGCTAGAGCTCAGATTACTGGAATGCCCTTCACTTTGGAGGACACACCTGGACCATCTACAGTACAGCCAGCAGCCACTGTCAGCCTGGAAGAATTTGAGAAGCTGAAGGAAAGGAATGAGAATCTGTCTCAAGCTCTGAAGAAGACCCTTTGGGAAAGGAGCGATGGTCGTCTGGATATTGAGAGATTGGAAAAGCTTAGGGTGGAGCATCTAGCCAAGATTGAGAAAACAGAGGACTGCATCAAGAAATCAAGAGCTGGGGAGCAAATATTGAAGAATGCCTGTAAAGAGGCCAAACTTCAGAAGGCTAGAACTGAGCTTTATCTGCAAGAGAGTCAGGCTAGGTGGGTCAGGATCACTGAAGCCCATACTCAAGAAGATCAAAGAACTCAAGCCAAGATTGAGCAGTTAGAGGCCAATGAAAAGAAGCAGCAGGAAGCCTTGCTGGCAGCCCAGAAGGAGATTTCAGAGTTAAAACTTAGGGCTGGATTAAAGAGGTCAAAGGACCAAGACAGGCACAAGAAGCTGACCACTGCCATTGCCACAAGAAACCTCCTCATCAGGACTATTACAGAGCATCCAGCTGGTCCAGTGACTGAGGCACTTCTGAAGGAGGTTAAGGAGGATGAGTTTGGGCTAGATGTTTGACTTTTTGGTTGTTGTTGTTTTCATTAGATGTACTTTTCTTTTGTGTTGTATTTTGACCCTTCAGGGGCATGTGTTGTAAAAAACCAGACTATGTATTATTCATCATTTGTAATATATTTTAGTTTGTTTCCATTTGGGTTTTCTTTTCTCAACAACATAAAAACGCCTTCCTCGAGGTCTGGAAAGGTCAAAACCAAGAACCAAGCCGGATACCTTGGAAAACAAATAAGCTTACTGCATTGCATACTAACTTTTGCTTTGTTTTGTAGGTTTTGTTATTATTTGTTTCTAACTTTGCTATGACTTCAGGAAATATTGCTCGCAGAAGAGTGTTCCCTGTCAACCGTACGCACCGGTACCCTACTCGCAACAACCTTCCTGGTATCCAGATGGAGCAAGTACAGCAGGACCTGACTGAGGTCAGAACCCAGATGGCTAATGAAAGAGTGGAGATGAGAAACCAAATGACCCAATTCATGACTGTAATGACTGGCTTGGCCCAGAGCCAAGAAAGGTTAAGGGCATTGGTAGAAAGACAAACTCCCGAGGAACCTCATCCTGGCACAGGAGGAACTAGTAATAATGAAAGGGGTCAGCCTCATGTTAATCCACCTGTATTTGGACCTCATCTAGATCCGGAAGTCAACATCCCGGGTAATGTGCAAGGAAATACTACTGGGGGGAGAATCTTGCAAGAAGATCCCCAAGAAGAGCAGTTTACTGTCATGGGAGCTGGAGACGAAGTCTATGATAGGAGGTTTGATGAAATTGCTGAGAAATTGAGATCTTTGGAGTCTCAAAACTCCTTGGGTTTTGATGTAATGGATATGGGGTTAGTGGATGGGGTGAGAATTCCCCATAAGTTCAAACCCCCGTGCTTCGAGAAATACAATGGAACCTCTTGTCCACGAACTCACCTGCAGTCTTTTCTGGGAAGACTTAAAGCATATACCATGGATGAGAAGCTGTGGATGTTTTATTTTGAAGACAGTCTGACTGGGGCTTCAAGGGAGTGGTATTCACACTTGACCAGAGCTACTATCAGATGCTGGAAGGACTTAGCTGAAGCCTTCATCAGACAATATCAATATAATCTGGATATGGCTCCTAACAGGACCCTCCTAATGGGAATGTCTCAATCTTCCAGAGAAAGCTTCAGAGAATATGCCCAGAGGTGGAGACAACTTGCTGCTGCTGTCCAACCACCCATGTCGGAAAGAGAAATGGCCGACATGTTCATGAATACTCTGCAAGGAACATATATTGATAGGCTGGCTGCCTTTTCTTCCACCAGTTTTGCTGACGTAGTTATAGCCGGTGAAAGAATTGAAAGTCTGCTGAAAATGGGCAAAATTTTTGATAATGGTGCAAGTTCGTCCAATAATCCCAGGAAGCCTTTTGTGGGACCCAGAAGAACCCATGAGACAAATGCCATTCATGCCAGCAGGGGCAGACCTCAGTATGTTCACAGATCAGTAGCAGCTGTCACTATTCCAGCTCCGATCCATCAGCAACCAGCATATCAACAACAACAACCACAATATTAGCAACAAATTCAGTATCCGCCACAGAGAACCTACAACAACAATAGCAATCAACAACAACGACCCTTTCAGCAAAGACCATCACAGGCCAACAGGGTGATTGACCCCATCCCCATGCCTTATGCTGCCATATTACCACAACTCCTGAAGCTTAACTTGGTTGAGTTAAGGACATTGGCACCTCCAGATCCCTCCAATCTCCCAAAGAATTATGATGTCAACGCCAGGTGTGCTTTCCACTCCAATGCACCTGGCCACAATACTGAGAAATGCAGGGCCTTACAAATGAAAGTTCAAGATCTGGTGGATTCTAAAGCCCTCAACTTCGCACCTCCTCTGAATGTCAACAAAAATCCTATGCCTAATCATGGTGGGCCAAGGATTAATGCCATTGAGGAAGACAAACCATCTACTCTGATCACTAGTGTTGCACAAATTCGAACACCTCTGGTCGAAATTAAAGCTCAGCTTCTAGAGTGCCAGGTGTTCCCCGGGTGTGGGCTCGGTTGTGGGTATTGCAACATTGCAGTCAACGGGTGTGATAATTTGAGAAGCGGCATAGATAGTCTTATCAAGGATGGTATCCTTCAGATCTCAACAACGGCGCCTACAAATCCAGCAATTCCTTTGACAACAATTCCTGATTCTTCTACAACAGCAGCAACAATCATTCCTACCGATTCATCAATATCATCAGCAATGGCTTCATCCATCACTTCAACAAGTCAAATTTCAACAACCATTCCTTCTACAACATCAGCATCCATTTTATCAACAGAATCTTCTACAACGCCAACAGAAATTAATGAAGATGTCTCCGCAGTTACAATCTACTATGATCCATCAAATGTTCCTCCAAACGACAATTTTCAACAACAAACAGTGGCACCTCCTGCCAGATCACCGGTCACAATTTACTATGATCCGCACACCATTACAGTACCCTCCTCTGCAGCAGTCAGTCCAGTCACCATCACAATGCCTGGACCAGTTCCTTATGAAAGCAGCAATGCTATACCTTGGCATTATGGCTCTGATCTCTACTGCAATGGGAAGAAAATCACTATGGATTCTTCAACCTCTTCTCCACAAATTGATAATGTTGGGGGAGGCGGAGGCTTCACCAGAAGCAGACGCCTTTTTGCCTCACAAACACAAAGACCTAATGCGGAAGCAGAAGCTGCTGCCAAAGCAAGAGGAAAGAGTGTGATATCTGAAGAGCCAATTATCAAAGAAACTCAGAAGACATCTTTCGAACAAGATGTAGATGAGTTCATGAGAATCATAAAAAGAAGTGATTACAAGGTGGTGGATCAACTTCACCAAACTCCCTCAAAAATCTCCATATTATCCCTGTTGATGTGTTCTGAAGCTCACAGGAATGCATTATTGAAAGTCCTGCACGCAGCTTACGTGCTGGAGGAGATCACTGTTAACCAGCAAGAAACTGTGGTGGCAAATGTCAATACCAGTCATGGACTAGGCTTCACCAATGCTGACTTAACAACAGAGGGACGTAACCACAACAAGGCTTTACATATCACCCTGGAGTGCAAAGGTGTTGTTCTATCTCATGTACTGGTGGACACTGGGTCGTCACTCAATGTTCTACCAAAGAAAGCCTTAGTGAAGCTGGAGTATGATGGCTTGGCATTGCGGCCGAGTAATTTGGTAGTGAGAGCATTTGATGGCTCTAAAAGATCAGTGCTTGGAGAGATTGATCTGCCTGTGATGATTGGCCCGCAGACTTTTAAAACTACCTTCTATGTGATGGACATTCAGCCGGCCTACAGCTGTTTGTTGGGTAGACCCTGGATCCACTCCGTTGGCGCTGTTACGTCTACCCTTCACCAGAAGCTGAAATTCGAGTGGGAAGGCCAGATCATCACCATCTGTGGGGAAGAGGACATCTTTGTTAGCCATCTGGCTATGTACAAGTATATAGAAATGGACGGGGAGATCCATGAAACCATGAGCCAGTGGTTTGAGGCCCTGAACATTAATGAAGCATCTGTTGTACTGGGAACCTCCATAACGTCATATCAGCAAGCCCAGAAGGTTGTTGAAGAGGGTACTGCCCAAGGCTGGGGCAAGCTGCTGCCCGTGGAGAAGAAAGAAGACATATTTGGGTTGGGTTACAAACCAACTCAACAAGACCAATCAGAGGCTGCAAAAGAGCCCAATTTTGTCAGCGGGGGAATGCTCACCCCGGATGCTGTAAACAACTTGGAAGACGAGGAGGAAAGCGACTGCAACCTGGAGAGCTGGATACGTCCAAGGATCCTGGGGAGCCAAGTCATTAACTGGTCTTCCTAGGAAATTATAAGAGTTACTCCTGCAGAGTAATTATTATTTCCTGTATTTTAAAGCATGCATCAAAGTCTTGCATCTTGCCCAAGATGTCAAGACTCATTTTGTAATCGGGCCATCTTGTAATTTTCTGCAAATGGATTAATCAATGAATATCGGACATCTTTTGCAAACGAGTCTCTTTTTCGCTCACTGTTTTTCATTTTTCTTTTTGTACAAAAATAAAATGGCAATGTTTTCAAAATAAATAACTTCATTTTCACTTTTTCTAAACAAGATTAAAATTGATCACTAAAATAAACCAATTTAAACCCTTGCAGAAAGTGCCCCCCAGATTGCACCTACGACAACACTGTTATGACCTCGTATGACTTTGACAATCCAATCAATCAAGCTGACGAAGGGGTTGAAGAAGATTATGAGCTACCTGAAGAGCTAGCCAAGTTGTTAAGGCAAGAGGAGAAGATTATCACTCCTCATCAGGAGGAGATTGAAACGGTTAATCTTGGTACGGAAGAAGACATGAAAGAGGTTAAGATCGGGGCCTGCTTACAAGATCCAGTGAAAGAGAAACTGATTGACATGCTTCGGGAGTATGTGGATGTTTTTGCTTGGTCTTATCAGGATATGCCAGGGTTGGACACCGATATTGTCATGCACAAGCTGCCTTTGAAAGAAGATTGTCCGCCAGTAAAACAGAAGTTACGCCGTACTCGCCCGGATATGGCAATGAAGATAAAAGAAGAGGTACAAAAGCAGTGGGACGCCGGTTTCCTTGTTGTAACTAGCTATCCGCCATGGGTTGCTAATATTGTACCTGTGCCTAAGAAAGACGGCAAGGTGAGGATGTGTGTGGACTACCGGGATCTGAACAGAGCCAGCCCGAAAGATGACTTCCCTTTACCTCACATTGATGTATTGGTCGACAATACGGCTCAGTTCTCGGTGTTCTCCTTCATGGACGGATTTTCAGGATACAATCAGATCAAGATGTCACCTGAGGACATGGAGAAGACAACTTTCATCACACCCTGGGGCACATTCTGTTATAAGGTAATGCCATTCGGACTGAAGAATGCTGGTGCCACTTATCAACAGGACGCTTGAATAGCTTCAACAGATCAAGATGTCACCTGAGGACATGGAGAAGACAACTTTCATCACACCCTGGGGCACATTCTGTTATAAGGTAACTTTCGCAGATGCTCTGGCTACCATTTCATCCATGATCAAAGTTCAAGCTGCCAACTTTGTGCCTCGGATCTTAGTATCCAGACTCGACAGACCAGCATATGTGTTCTCAGCAGACGTTGTTAAGGATGATCAGCCTTGGTTCCATGATATCAAATGCTTCTTAGAGGATCAAACATACCCACATGGGGCATCTTCCAATGACAAGAAGACATTAAGAAGGCTAGCTGGTAGTTTCTTCTTGAATACTGACGGTTCCTTGTACAAGAGAAACTTTGACATGGTACTCCTCAGATGTGTTGATAAGACAGAAGCAGACCTGTTGATGCACGAGGTGCACGAAGGATCCTTTGGTACCCATGCTGGAGGGCATGCTATGGCTAAAAATCTGTTAAGATCAGGCTATTACTGGATCACAATGGACGCCGACTGTTGTGCCTACGCCAGAAAATGCCATAAATGCCAGATCTATGCGGATAAAGTGCATGTGCCACCAAATCCTCTGAATCTGATGTCTTCACCCTGGCCATTTTCCATGTGGGGCATTGATATGATTGGCAAGATTGAACCGACTGCTTCAAATGGCCACAGATTCATCCTGGTTGCCATTGACTATTTCACCAAGTGGGTTGAAGCAGCTTCATATGCAAATGTTACAAGGCAGGTGGTAGCCCGATTTCTAAAGAGAGACATCATCTGTCGGTATGGAGTGCCCGAGCGAATCATTACTGATAATGGTTCCAACTTGAACAATAAAATGATGGCAGAGTTATGCCGGGACTTCAAGATCCAACACCACAATTCTTCTCCTTACAGGCCAAAGATGAATGGCGCTGTTGAGGCAGCTAACAAGAATATCAAGAAGATTGTGCAGAAGATGGTAGTTACCTACAAAGACTGGCACGGAATGCTACCATTTGCCTTACATGGGTACCGTACGTCAATCAAAACATCCACTGGGGAAACGCCGTATCAGCTCGTGTATGGTATGGAGGCAGTCCTACCTGTTGAAGTTGAATTACCCTCCTTGCGAGTACTGATGGATGTTAAGTTAAACGAAGCAGAGTGGGTCCGATCCCGATACGAACAACTGAATCTGATTGAAGAGAAGAGATTAGCTACAATTTGTCATGGGCAGCTGTATCAGAAAAGAATGAAGAAAGCCTTCGATCAGAAAGTCAGGCTCCGAGAGGATCAGAAAGTCTTGTGCTGAAAAGACTCCTCCCTCCTCATACAAACCACAGGGGCAAGTGGACACCGAATTACGATGGTCCATTCATAGTAAAGAAATTTTTCTCTGGAGGAGCACTGATGCTCAGTACTATGGATGGCGAGGACTTCCTGTCCCCTGTGAATTCAGATGCAGTTAAAAAATACTTCGCATAAAATGACCCGCTGGATATAAAAACAGAATGTAAGTCCAGGCAAAAATAGGGCATCCCGGCGAGTCAAAAACAGAATAAAAGACTCGGACAAAAATAAGGGAAAATAAAAGAAAAAAACGCACACCCGCTGAGTTGAAAAGCCGCATTGGACAACTCAGGCAAAAAATGGGTATCTCGGTGGATTGAAAACCTGAAAGGGCGACCCACGCAAAATAAGGGAATGAGCGAACAACTGCATTCTGAATTCATCTGTATCACTTACAACATGGTTAGCTTCGAAAGGGTCAAGCTTTGTTCGGAATCAGCTCCCTTCAGAAAGCAAAATGAGAAGAACGTCAAAAGTCATACGAGTCATAGCGAAAGGGAAGCTCCTCGAAGCGTCGTCAACATTGCCAATATCTTGTTGTTTCTCAATTTATAACAATTTCCTCATTTCAGGGGATTTGTTTCTATGACTGTATCTTGCCAATTCAGGGCACATAAATTAATAAATCAGATTTCCAGTCATATTTCGTCTCGTACTCTTTTATTTGCAAGATGTCCGATGTCATTAATATATTGATTACATAAATACAGACGCGTCTTTCTTAAAATACGTGCTTACAGGAAATATACTTACTCCCGGGAGTGTCTAAATTCCTATGATGGAATCCAGTAAGGGATACCTCAGGATACTTGTACGCTTCTTTGTTATTACAGGATTGCAGGTACTCGAAGCGCAACATAGGGCATGAAAGCTGCTCCCCAGCAAGCTGTCAAATCATTGCTTCCTCAGCACCTTCCAAACAGCACCAGAGAGGCCCTCTCCCCATCAGAGTTGCCAGGCATCACTTCTCCAACATTTCCTTCAAAAGGCAGCACCTGAAGGTGTGCATATCCCCAGCTGAGTTATCAAGTGTCATCCTCAGCAGGATCCCCACAGAAGCCTCTAGGAAGATCTTTCAGTGATCTTTCTTATTCCCCATCCGAGTGCTAGACAGGGAACTATATCCCCACAGAGTTTCAGTCTCTATCCAGAAGAGCAAAAACCTGAAGATCTCACAACAGAATGACGAAAGCTTCTACAACCCCCAGTTGGGTCCCTCATTACCAAGATAGGTCTATCGGTGATCCATTTCCCCATGCAAAGTCAGATATGTCAGATCTACCAAAGATCCCATCCCCAGCTGGGATATCCACTTCAAGCAGATCAGCCAGAGATCTCTGCAGCAACGGGATCCAAATCCCGGATCGGTATCTTTGCATAATCATAGCATTCGCATCATATTTTCCCCACAGAGCGTAGCATTCCGTCTAATACGGAACATTACGGCAAAAATCAAACATATTGCATAATCATAAGCCATGTGTTGAACTGAACACTTGTGAATGCCGATATCCCATTAGCAATATACAGAATATTCCCCAATTCCCCACCAGAGAGCCAAAGTATTTCTCTTACAGATACAGATACACACTCCTTTTGGCACTCGTCTGTGTCATCATTCCCCAGTGAAGTCGCCCAAACAGATACTTATACATTACAGATGCCTCTCGACACCCATCCGTGTCATATCCCCAGCAGAAAACCAAAGCGTCCCCTTTGCACTCACAGCGCAGATACATATATACACACTTCCCTGACGCCCGTCCGTGTCACCTTCCCCAATATAGTTGCCTAAACAAACACTTTGGGAACCATATACTTGTTCATAATACACTTTTTCTGACACCCGTCCGTGTCATGCTCTCCACAGCAAGTCGAACACTCATCTATGTCTCACTCAACACTTTTTACTCATACAGATACTCGTCCGTATCTTATATACGCCACTTAAAGTCCCCTCAGATTCGACACTCGTCCGTGTTCTTTGTTAACTAGTTGGTACTCGTCCGTATCATCATCTCTGAGCATGAGTCAAGCGTTTGTTTCTACTGGTACTTGTCCGTATCATAGTCTTAAGGATGCTCGTCCGCATTTTTAATCTATACACCGTGTCAAACACTTATGTCTTCTTGAATTTAGACACTCGTCTGTGTCTACCCTTCCCCAGAAGAATTCCCAGCAAATCTTAATAAACTATTTCCTTTCTATCTGACATTCGTCCTACGTCATGATACCTTTCGGCATCTGTCCCCTGCCAGGTGATCGTCCTTCACCTTTTTGATGATCGTCCTTCATCATTCCCAAAGGAGTCTCTATTCATTAGAACCCCTCCCTATCCGACATTCGTCCTATGTCGTGATATTTTTAGCAGCCGTCCCCTGCTAGGTGATCGTTCTTCACCTCTTGATGATCGTCCTTCATCATTTTATCCGATGGCCGTCCCCATCATCGATTCTTTTATCTGGCATTTGTCCTATGTCATGATAAACCCTAAGAGCAGCCATACCCTGCTAGGTGATCGTCCTTCACCTCTTGATGATCGTCCTTCATCATGCTTATCCTATGACCGTCCCCATCGTCGACCCTTTTATCTGGCATTCGTCCTATGTCGCGGTACTTTTGGCAACCGTACCTTGCCAGGTGATCGTCCTTCACCAATAGATGACCGTCCCTCATCTTATCCCCAACAGAGCAGCCGTACCCTGCCAGGTGATCGTACTTCACCTTTGATGACCGTACCTCATCATTTATTTCATTTATGCCTTGAACTTGATGGTCGTCCCCATCATCTACCTATAATCCCCAGAAAGTCTTATTTCTTTACTTGATGGTCGTCCCCATCATAATCTTTTATATCCCCAGCATGTCGGCCGTCCCCGTCAGTGCTTTATCCCCAGCAGTCGTCCTCTGCTCGACGGTCGTCCTCCGTCGCCCGCACTTTATAATCATACTTTATTTTCTTTTACAATCTATATCCCTTTTCTTCTTCATTTTGTGAGTGCAAATTTCGGACTATCTTTGGTATTCAACCACAAGTTATCTTGTTTGCCTGTTAAGCCGCTGCTTACATCCTGCACAGCTAACTCATGTTTGAATAGGGGCAGCTGTAAACACCCCAAATTTGCCCTCACTCATTTCACCATGGCTTGTGATCTTTCTCATTTGCATAAGTTCAATCATATCATCTCATATTGCATTTTTGCTTCACTGCATTGCTTCTAAGTCATCTGCATCTAGGGTTTGTGACCTGAGTAATCCAGGGGCTATCTTAGCCACTCCAAAGGTCATCAATCACTTAAAAGGGGTCTTTGTATGTTCAAGCATCATATTACATCCTCACAAAGTCAAAAAAGTCAAAGAATCACAAGAACTGAGAAAGGCATGGAAGCAGAGCCAAGTTTAACTGCACAGATGACCTAGAATTAGGGTTTTGGTTTCAAAGGCCATAACTCCAATATTTTTGGTCATTATTGTTTCTATTGGTCTCTATATGTTATGAGGATCATGCATATCAATTTTCATGAAGAAATTCAATGGGGAAGGCATCTGATCAAGAGATGACTTCTTGAGCAAGTCAGTGCAAAATCAGGGCATCTGAGGCCCCCAGTGACCCAACCATAGGGAATTCTCCATCATTTTGAATGTGTATGATCTTTATTTGATCATAGAAGGTGTTAGAAGTTCACAAAATTGAAGAATTTCAAGCCATTTGCAAAGTTGCCTTTTTGGGAAAGTGACTTGTAATGGAAACTTGCCATTTTGGGAAAGTTTTTCAACCTCCTCTTTTTGATTTAAAAATTCTTCAAATGAAAGAACTTTGGTCATGAAAGTTGTAGATTGGATAATTCCCTTTTCAAAAAGTACAAGAACTCTTTCTAATTCATTTTGGATCAAAAGTTATGGCCTTGCAAAGTTGGGAAAAATCATGAAATTTTCACTTTTGCACAAAGAGGGAAACTTGCAAATTCACATGCCAAGCCTTTATGTGACCTCTAATTGACTTCAAACCATTGCACAAACATAAACCATGGCCTAAAATTCATAATGCACCAAAGAACTCTCAAGTTTCATGACTTGTGCATCAAGAAACTTCAAAAGGGCCAAAAGTTCACAAAATTGCAAAACCACACATAAACCCTAATCCACTTGCAAATTGGCCTCAAATTCATTTCCATGGTTCTCCTTGATCACAGCTGAGCCAAGCCATGCCTCTAAACCAGCCTGCCATGACCCATACCTCAAAGGACACCTAACATTGACTTTTGGCAAAATGGCCGATACCAATCAAGCTAGGCCAGCAACAACTCTCTGACCTATCCAAACTTGATACATGGACAAAATGGAACTCAACACATAACACAACACAGCCTGATCTCTCCCACAAGTCAGCATCCTCAAAACTCTCCTCTTATGCATTTTGCTTCGAATCTCAATACACAGGCTTCAAACATCAAAACAAACTTCACAAAACCATTCACCATGATCCTCTGAACATTTCCTAATCCTCATTTGACCCTGAAACCACCCCAAGCAGAAACACGATTTTCCACCCCTTCTGAACAGAACTCCATCAATCTCTTAAACTAGCCATAAGAAATTCCAAACAAGCATTGCAAACTTCTCAGGGGGTTCATTAGAGGCATCTTGGACCAAAGAAGCAGCCAAGAAGTTCCAAAGATCAAAGCTCCAGTTCAGGTAACCTCAAGAACATTTTCTCCAGAAATGCATTTTTATGTTCCTAAATGATTCTTTATGCTTCACTGATCATGCTGATGTGTTTTGTTTTGAAAATGGTTGAGAAATGAGTATGTATTCATGTTCTGAAATTTTTTGACCTAGAACTGTTTTGATTCGATTCCCACTTTTGATGTGTTTTAAATGTTGTTTATTTGTTGATTCTTAATGTATGGTGTATGGGGATCATTTCTGGGCAGAAAAATTAAGTTTTAGAAGCTTAGGGAGAGAGATAGCAAAATCTCAGGGGAGGTGTGGCCGGAGAAGATGACCGGAGGTCATTTCCGGCCACCTGAAGGTCATT
Organism: Lathyrus aphaca; assembly: GCA_963966055.1. Taxonomy (NCBI): domain Eukaryota; kingdom Viridiplantae; phylum Streptophyta; class Magnoliopsida; order Fabales; family Fabaceae; genus Lathyrus; species Lathyrus aphaca. The sequence goes on along the minus strand of OZ014520.1, from coordinate 63,418,178 downwards.
AGTGCATTAATTGTGATTAGGGCTCAATTTGAATGTGAGCCATAGATCATGTTGACTTGGGTTGACCCGCGCACGAACGAATGGTCCAGATCCATCACTTAAGCCCTAATCCACGTCATTAACTTAATTAATCAGGTTTTAATTTTAATTTGGTCAGTTTGAATCTCAGCCCTAGGATCTGGCGCGGGTCAACTCCCTCCAAAACCATTTGAATGTGAGCCTCTGGATCTGTTGACTTATCCATAATTTCATTTTTATTTCATTTATTTTATATTTAACTTCTACGAATTTTTAAAAATAGGAAAATACATTGAAAAATTCTGAAAATATTTGTCAAACATTTCACTAATTTTCAGAATCCAAAAATATTTTTATTTTTATTTTTTGCATTAAAAATTATTTTTAAATCATTTAAATGTTTATTTTTAATTAGTTAATGAAGATTAATTAATTAAAAATGCATTTAGGTATTTAAAAATCACCAAAAAATTCACATTGCATTGAAAAACATTTAGAAACATTATCCAACTCTCAAAACAAATTTATTTTTGGTTCTTGAATCATTTTGACCTTTTTCATTGGAATTAAATTCATTTAAAGGCAATATTTTGATCCTAACTTGGAAAAATCCATTCTGCCTAACCATGAAGAGTTTGATGATGGTTCTTCTTGCATTGCATCCTTCATAGCATGTAGTTTCTAGGGTAAAATTGGTTTGAATTTATCTTGCATTTTCAATTTGATGAGCATTTGTCCTTTTGAAGTGCCTTGAAACTCTAGTTGACTTGATAAAATCATAACTTCCATTAGGTTTAGATTTAGGTCTCCTCCTTTGGGAAGTGATCTTGTGTAGGGTTAGGGTTCCTTTGATCCCATTTTCAATTTTTTGTCATGTCATTTGCTTCTGATTTTGAATTCTATGTTGCATGTTGTTCATAAACCCTAATTTGTGCCCTCCTTTGCATTCATTTCTCATTTGCTTGCATTCAATGACTTGCCATGACATCTTGTGCATTTACATGATTCATAAGACATCTTAGGGAATATTAGCATCATGTTTGATCATTGCATCTTTCATTTGCCATGTTTTGTGTTCATATCATTTCATAAACTTTCATGAATCTTGATGGTTCAAGGCATGCTCCATATGCATCCATTCTCTTGTATGCTCACATATATGCATGTATGACTTTGCACCATCTTTTGACATCATTTGCATCATGTGTATGTTTCTGACTTTGGCCTTTGCCCATCCATATGCATTGTTTCATCTCATTTCTTCCCTTATGCATTTTGTACTAACTTTTCAGGCTAATGGTAAGTTGGTTTGGGAGGTGAATTTGCCTTCACCTCCTACCTCTTCTCATCTCAACAGTTTACATCCTTGCTGAATTTTTACTTGTCTTTGAGTGAGCTTGCTCACTTGTGCCTCTCTTCCCTCTCTTCTCCTCTCATCTCATCCTTTTTCCTATCTTGCTTCTCCTTGGTGGCTTCCTTGAAGATTTCCCCTCTTAAGCCTCACAAACCCTAAGACTTCCAAGCATGATAACATTTTAGGATTGTTTAGTTCCCCTTAGACTCTTTCCTTTGAGTGTTCTTTGAGTCTTCTCTTCTCACCTCATAATCAAGGACTAAACCCTAAAGGTTTTAAGGCTTTGTGATTAAGCTTATACCTGCATCCTTCTATTAGGATGGAGTGTATAACTTTAATCCTAAGTGTTAAACCCTTAATGTGTTTAACTCCTTTAATCAATCCATCTAATAATCATCAAGACATCAAGCTTGTAACTTGGGCCTTGCATTAGGGTTCTAATTCTTCCTTAATTGGTTAAGAAGGACTAACCCTAGTGTTAATGGACAAGTCCCCCTCAAGTTGTCTTACAAACCATAAAATCCACTTCTTAATCTTATCATTAACTAAAATCCACTCTAATAAATGCCTTGTTTTGTCATGAGATTAATCCCTAATCATGGATTAAGTTGAGGAGCCTTTCTCAGCTTAAATGTTCTCATACATTATCCTTCTATTAAGATGGTGTAATGGGTCCATTAAATCCTTGATTATGGCTTAAACTCATTACTTAACACTAAACAAAAACACCAAAAACATCTAAGTAATTACAAGTAGGTTAATGATCTTAATCCTACATCATGGTGATTAAGTGTGTGGTGTTTAGTTCACATTTAAGGTATCCTCATTACCCCTAATCAGAGGGAGGATGTGATGAGTTTACTAACCCTTGGTTTAGGCTTAAGCTCATTTTCTTATGACAAACTCCAAAAAGCAATAAAAGATTGAAAACCCAAAAACAAACAATAATCGTCTCCTCCGGGATTCTTTTCTCATCTCATTCATTCACAAACGAGAACTCGCTTCTCCCGTCTAATGCAAGACAGTTTGCACCTGAGCCAGACAGGTCATACACTTGAGCATAGACAAGCAAGCAGTTCACAAGTCAATTTATCTTTCAGTCTCTTTGGGTCGAACTACGGTGTTCTGACTTCCTCATTGCACGAGAGGATACGTAGGCATAACTTAACAGTTATCGAACAAAAGTCTCTGTATATTCCCCCTCCTTCCAGTATCATTCTTTTAGTCTCATAGTCTTGAGCTCCATTGATTTCTTACACTGACATTTCTCTTATACACTGCACTTTTCTTTTACACTGACACTTGCATTCTTTTCCAGCTTTGATACAAAAATTGCACTGACACTACCCCTTTAAAACACAAATCTTTTAAGCGTGGATCCCATCGAGTACGACGGACAATCTGGGTGCTAATACCTTCCCAGGTTGTAACCAACCCCCTTTCTCAGTCTCTCTGGTTCGCAACCGTCTTATCCATCTCTTCTTAGGTTTATGCAGCATTACCTTTCCTTCGGGATAAAAATGCCTAGCTGGCGACTCTATTCATTTCCTTCTCTCTTTTGCCGACCGTTCGCGTCTGTACCCCATTTGACCTAGCCTCATTTGGTGGGAGCGACAACTAGTATGTCAATTTGATGATGAGACTTCAATATGTGGGCAGACTTTCTGGCATGATGACCTTTGAATCGATCAAATTTTGCACCTTGTACTTGAACACATCACAGTTGTCAATTGTATGCCTAAATGCCCCTGAGTGGTACGTGCATCTAACATTCACATCATGGTTGCCATTATTGAGGAGGTCTGACTCCGTCTAGACTTATTTCTCTCAGAGACTTTCAGCAGTCAGCAGTCTGTATGTTCATTCTATTACTGATTCAGTGCTATATTCCCACCTTTTCCTGGTGTGAACACAATAGTCTTGGAGACAGTCGAATTTGCAACCTTGTATTTACCTCTGCCTTTGAAAGACTTGCAATCTTCAATTAAAAGGCCAGGTGCCCCAGAATGGTAATCATACTTGGCATTGAAACCCCAAAGGAAGCTTTGTTGGAGATGATCCTGATGCGGCTAGCTCAACCGGTTTTGAATCTGAGCAAATGAGGAAACTTGTTGTGTGTACGACATCAGAATATGATCAAACTTCTTCTCAAGTTGTTCTGTCCATTACCCATATGCTCTTCCCCTAGGAATCTCTTGGGAAGCTAAGGTTGGATGATGACAAACGACATCTGGATGGAAGAGGTTGATAAATAAAGTTGATAAATAAGGTTGCTCGGAAAGATCTCATATGATCTCCTGCTTACGTATCTCCATTGACCAATGGAGAATCAGAGCAACGTAGTTCCCCTCACTAGGGATGAAAATAGCTTCGTTCGAAATTTCCATAACCAAGCTCATCTGAGTCTTCATCTGGTTGACTTCCTCTTTCAGCAATTTCTGATTCTGAAATAAAGTTTGCACCTCTGCCCTGAATATCCCCAGCTGGGGCTTCCTTCGATTACCTCCGCCCGGAGTTGCTTCAAATATATACCTTGATGAATGTGATTCAAGTTGGCCATTTAGATGAGAAACCAAGTCAGGATAATAATTTATCTCTGAACACCTGTTATGAATGCAAGGATGTATGCAAATTCCATGTTCGGTTATTTCTGAGGAATCTATCTGCTTTGATTACAGAAGAAATCCAATAACATGATTCAAATATAAGCTCCTCAGAAGTAACTGAACATGTGTGCTGAAATGCTATGATGTCATGTATGCAACAGGCATGTGATCAATGGTGTAATGCTAGTGCCAATGTTGAGTAGTGAGTCAGTTTGGCATTATGACCAAATCAGGGAATCGGTTTGACATTATGTACTACTCAAGGAGGTCTCAGCTGAGTCCAAGGAAACAAGCATCCCTCATCGGTCCCCAGCTTCAAGCACTGAATCGAGAAACAATAGTACATTCATCCTGAAGGGTACAATACTATCGTCATACGAACAGTTTGCCTTAACTGGATTCCTATGAGAGAACCAGGCCATCCTATGCGAGTTCCCAGTGGGCCCTCAGATGCGAGTGGGTTTGCCGACAAATGTGGTCTTCCACAATCATCACTGGAGAGGGATGTTTCCACAAAGGTTCTCAATGATCGGTCCCCAGATGCTCATAACTATCAAGGTCCTATCCCGAAGTGGAGGAAATCCCCACACAAGATATTTCCAAGACGGTCGCGGTCTGGGTGTGGAACACATCGCCACTCATCATGTAACCATGCGAGTATAACATGTCCACGCTAATCCTAGGGTGCACTCAAGCTGGGAAGGTATTAGCACCCAGATCGTTCGTCGTACCCGACGGGATCCACGCTTGCTTGTTTTGTTTTAAAGGGTGAGAAATAAAGTGCTGATGAAATGAACTGCAAACTGGAAACTGGAACTTCAATGAGAAAGGAATTGAAAAATAGAACAAACAAAAAGAAAGAATGGGGAAAATGTAGGGGAAATAAAGAATGTGCTCGAACGGGCCCTACCCCGCTGCCTACCTACCTCATTAGGAAAATGAGGATCAGAGTCGACGTAGTTCGCCTAACTAAAGCGAGAACTATTTGTTTGTGTTTTTTACAGCTAGAACTACGTATGTCTATGCTCAAATGTTGTAGGCTCGTCTGTTACAATTGCATTTACCGTCTTTCATGCGAGACAAGTCGTCGCAAGTTCGCGTTGTGAATGAATGAGATGAGAAAGAGAAGTTCCCGCAGGATAGTCGCTTATTGTTTGTTTTTGTCTTTTAGGAGAAATGTTTTGAATTTGTTAGTGAACATTCTCATACAAAAACCTATCCATCGTGGTAAATACTTACACCTCTCCCCAAAACAGGACGCATATAAGTACTCTGCAACAAAGTCTCATGGCGTATAAGAATGTTCAATTTTTTATCAAGTATTTTTATTATTTTCTTTATGAGGTGAAAAAGAATGACTCAAGTGGAAAAAGGACAAACTAAAAGGGGACTAAGACACAACCCTAAGTTATCTTATTATGTACAAAAGGTGGTCCTATGGTTGACGAGTTATTCTAAACCTAAGGAAGAAAAAGGAAAAGAAGAAAAGAGAATTAGAACTCAACTTACTTCCTAAGGAAGTTAAGTTGAACCTAAAGCACAAAAGGGAACCTATGAACAAAGCACCAAGTGCTAAGGAAAACACAATTAACATGCATAAGAGATAGGAATGAAGTAATACTTACCTCAATATCCCCCCTACAAAACAAGAGTTAGAACAAAAATGCATATTGAAAGCAAAAACAAGGCATAAAAGTAATTAAGTCCTACATACGTCCTAGGATGGAACTAGGGTTCAAAATGAGACCTAAGTATAAAGGTGAATGTACCTAAAGGTTATATGACTTATAAAGTCAGTAGCTACATGCTATAGGTACCCAAGGGTGCTAGGATACTGTAAACACCCCAAATTTGCCCTCACTTTTTCTCACACCATGGCTTGTGATCTTTTCATATTGCATTTGCATAATCATATCATCTTAAATTGCATATTTGTTTCACTGCATAAGTTGCATAGTGTCACACCCTAAATTTTGACCGAGTAATTTTCAAAATTTCATTTATCTGACGCATTTTTATCGATTTATTTGATAGTCAGTCATTTTCGCAGTTTTAGTCCATTAATCATAAATTATGCGTTTTCCCATTTAAATTTGTCTTAATTTTGTTATCTTAGGTTTTGTTCCTTTTTTTTTTGAATTTTGTCTCACTTTATAGTCTAGTTCTAATTTTTTTTAATTACGTAATTAGACTATTTAAAATTAATTGGTTTATATTACTAATTTAAATTTGTTGCATTTCATTTAGTTAATTAGGTTTCTATTAGTCCGTCTAAATTAATTAGGTTTCTATCGACGCCAGTCATTTTATTTTCCCGACCACCGTTGTCGACGCCAGTCATTTTATTTTCCCGACCACCGTTGTCGATGTCTGTCATTTTATTTTCCCGACCACCGTTGTCGATGTCTGTCATTTTATTTTCCCGACCACCGTTGTCGATGTCTGTCATTTTATTTTCCCGACCGCTGTGTCGATATTTTTTTGTTCCTGACCGTCGTGTCGATATCTACTATTTTGTTCCTGACCGCCGAGTCGATGTTCATTTGTTTTTTTCTCAACCACCGAATCGTTGCATTGGGATCCCTAGCAACCACCTTGAGCTGGCTAACTCATCACTTCAGATAGTATGTCTTTAATCTTACGTTTTGTTTTCCGTTCGTCTGTCATTCTTAGTGCCAGCAGTTACACTTGAACCTGCTGATCTATCACTTTGAATGCATCATGTTTCCGTCTTGTCATCCCCAGCATATCGTTATTCCCAATGAGTCTTCGCCCTCATTTTTGTATCTGTGGATCACCGTTGCATTTATTTTCATCATTTCCCGCACATCATATTCAGCATGTTCATCATCAAAAAAAAAAGTCAGCATGTTAAGTTTCATTGCGGCTCGCACATCATATCCCTAGCAAAACAAAAGGAGTCTCTCTCGATTTCATAGCATTGCATATCAACGCATTTCATCTGCATTCGGTCAAAATTTTAGGTATTTTAATATTTAATCCTCTTCTACCTCGAATGTCCAAAAACTTTGTTATTCATACATTCAGGTTCAAAATGATTAAATAGGAGCAACTATCACACCCTAAATTTTGACCGAGTAATTTTTAAAATTTCATTTATCTGACGCATTTTTATCGATTTATTTGATAGTCAGTCATTTTCGCATTTTTAGTCCATTAATCATAAATTATGCATTTTCCCATTTAAATTTGTCTTAATTTTGTTATCTTAGGTTTTGTTCCTTTTTTTATAGAATTTTGTCTCACTTTATAGTCTAGTTCTAATTTTTTTAAATTACGTAATTAGACTATTTAAAATTAATTGGTTTATTTTACTAATTTAAATTTGTTGCATTTCATTTAGTTAATTAGGTTTCTATTAGTCCGTCTAAATTAATTAGGATCTATTTCTAGTCTGATATATTTAGTATATAGTTTAATTCCAATTGTTGGTTTAAGTTTCTTTTAAATTTTAACTTTTGAAAATTAAGTTTGTTTTCTTCTTAAAATCATTTATTATTTAGTTTAGTTTTCATTTAAGTCTATATCAATTTCTTTTTATTTTTTTATTTTTTTTTTTTATTTTTTTAAATTATTTTATCAATTTATATCAATTTTATTTTATGATTATTTTATTTTTTTATTAGTTTATTTTAACTAGGTCTGATTTGCTATTTAGTTAGGTTGGAAGTATTTTAGTTAGTTGTAAAGTCTACACTCTTGGTCCAAGTCAAGGTATAGCTTGTTCACTCTTTTTCTGTCATCTACAAAGTTCCACAGTATCCTACCTCTCCTACTATATCACCAAAATAGGAGAATCTCAAACCTGCATCAAAAAAGCATAAAAAGGGACAAGTCAAATAAATATAAAAAAAAAACACAAAGAGGGGGAAAGGGATAGAAAAAAAGAGAACTGGGGGACACCTTCGACAGAAACAAAAAAATCATAAAAACTGGTCCAAACTCAAAACCAAAAAAACCTCTGGGATCAACCAAAAAAATCCACTATTGACCCTAAGAAATCACGGTCCTACTTTCCATCACCTTCTTCCATCAAATTTTTTATAAACCACAAAAACTATCAATCTAAACGGAGACGTTTTTCTTCCTAACACAACGCAATTCCATTTTTTTCTCTTCAATACAACCTTCATTCCATTTCTTCAATTTAGACGTCATCATTCTCCTCATAACAACATCAAAAACCTTCTGCAATTTCGGTCATTGGTATTACACCGCCCAACCACCTTCGTCTCTCACCTTCAACAACACCCCGTCATAAACAAACTTTCAAACTACAGTTAACTCACCTAAACTGAACCTCCCAAATCGCAAATTACAGAAAAAACGTACCACCCTTCAGCTTCAACCCGCGCCGCCTTCACCACCAGTTCCTTATGAACCTTCTGAAAAGAGACCTCGGAAACCACCATCGTCATCCTCTGTTTCTCAGCTTCATACCTTTTTTCTTAAAACTCATAACCTGCAAACAGACACAGAAAAATAAAAAGACCCCAAACCAAAAATAGCAAAAAAAAGATTTGAAACCGTGTTTCAGAGAGGACCTTTGGAAACAAACCTTCCAAGGTCTGGACCCTTTTTTAGGACCTCAAACTTTAATCAAGAAAACGGGCAAATTGACCGCCCAAAATCTTCAAAGCTCACCACCTACAGAACCAACTCAGACTCTTTCAAACGACAACAATCACCTCGCGACCACTCCTCCTTCACCCTCATCCATCTTTGAATCCAACGAATCACTACCACCACTGATCTAAATCCACATCCACACCGCGGAAATGCGTAACCAAACCACACAAATCGCAAAACCACTAAACACTCACCGCTGAAACCAAACCATCTCTTCCTCTTCCACTAGCCCAATCACCCTTCATCGTGAAGCTTCATCAAGTCGTTCGAAATCTTCACGAACAACCGCTGCGAGGATCACCATCATCACCTGTTTTCCGCCGTCATCACCACAACTCACACCTTCAGTAAACCATCCAAAACCCTAAACCCTCTCTTCTCTCTCTCTAATCAAACCCGCCGCCGGATCCGCGTCACCAAACTGCGACTACAGAAGTGAAACTTCTCGCCGCAAAGACACGGCCTGTCATCGCCCTTCAATCTTCCACCACCACCAATTCGTGAGCCGCGAGAGATGCCGAAAGAAGAAGCAGAACCAACGAGCCACCATCCGCGAGTGTGAGTCGAAAACTGAAGCCGCTGTTATGAATTGATTTTTTGAGGGTGAGGTTTTCTTTTGAACCGTGGTTTGGGGGAGAAACTTGTTTCTCGTTATGCCTCAATCCTTCTCTTTTTTTCCCTTTTTCTGAAAAACTGCTGACATTTATTAGTTGTTTTATTTTTTTATTTTTATTTTTTTTTTGTTTTATTTTGTAAATTTTATTTAGTAAAATTGGGCTAAGCCCAACTATTTTTTCTTCTCTCTGCACCTTGAGAGTTTCTAGTCATACACAGCTCAAACTATTTCTTTGATTCCTCATTCTTTTATTTTAATTTTGGTTTAGTTTGTATCAAGTTTAATTTTAGTCATTTAATTATTGTTGTTTGTGTTGGTTTAGCTTTAAACATTCTATTATCATTAGTTTAATTTGTTACTATTAATTTTCTTGATTAATTTGTGATTTTCTAACAATGTGGACTTAGTAATTTATGATATGTGGATTCTTTGAGTTATCTAAGACTTTGGAATATGATACTCGCTTGAGGAGCGGATATTATCGTGAACTTGTAACTTGGATCTATTTTTCTTGGGAGCTTGGCTTTATTCGTGTGATCTTATGATTGTCCTCTTAACCGGCTCACCTAAGGCACGCCTCGAGTTTGAGATTGTGGCAAGTATTCTTATAATTTCGCGTGCGTTGAAGAGGCAACAGACTTTCTCCATTAGGTACTATTGAAGTTTGTCTTTTATATTTGCACTTTATTGAAGTCTTAATGTCATGTTTTTTATTTATTCACACCTCACCATCGTATCTAAACCCTAAAACACCTAAAAACTTTCAAAACTAATTAATTGGAGAAAGAACTGAACTCCGGAGTCTAGCACTCCGCACGTTCTTGAGTGAATCACTCCTGGGCTAGCCCCACGCATTGTGATTCATTCGCCTTTTCTTATTTAAAACACTCGACTTAATTAATCAATTAAACAATTCATTGCGCCCACATTTGCACACCCGTAAGTCGATTACCAAGTGATCGTCGTCGGCACGACTTTTGCGTATCTTAATTACCTTAACAAAGAATAGAGCTCCGGAGTCTAGCACTCCGCACGTTCTAGAACGAATCACACCTGGGCTAGCCCCATGCGTAGTGTTTCGTTCACTCCTTTGTTATTAAACACATAATTCTAAAAACGTCTACAAAACAATTATTCAACTTATTTAAAAAAAAATTAAATACGAAAACAGAGCTCCGGAGTCTAGCACTCCGCACGTTCTGGATTGGATCACTCCTGGGCTAGCCCCACGCGACGTGGTTCAATCACCATTCGTATATCAAAATATCTCAATCATTTTATAAATTCGAATACGAAAGAATAGAGCCCCGGAGTCTAGCATTCTGCACGTTCTAGAATGAATCGTTCCTGGGCTAGCCCCACGCAACGCGCTTCATTCACTCTTTCATACTTAAAACAACTTAAAACTCACCAACCAATTCAAATCACTTTCATAATTAATCAGCGAAAGACGGAACTCCGGAGTCTAGCACTCCGCACGTTTTGGAATGAAATCACTCCTGGGCTAGCCCCACGCGACGCGGTTCATTCGCCCTTTCGTTTAAAACACCTTAACAAAAGTCAAACACTTTTTTTCTAAAAACGAACATTGTTTAAATCATTCTAACTCGCAAATAAGCTAGCGCTTCAGCCTCCACCGCGAGTATAAGCCAATGCTTAGCAGTAGAATGCGTTTTAAACAATCGTTCAATTAAAAATCACAAACCGTAGTTGCACAAACTACGAAGCTTTGACTTTCCCATTGCACAGGGGAATACGTAGGCACGGGGATTTTAATCCTTCGCGAGCACCCTAATAAAAATTTAACTTTTTCTCTGTTTAAAAACTTTAATCTTTTCTCCGTCTTAATAATAATACTTTAAAACTTTAACAAACATATTAACAATCGTTTAGAAGACAAAGACTTAAGATCAAACATTTAATCGCATAGTTTAGCTAAGAGGTTCTCGTTGAGTACAACGGACGTGAGGGGTGCTAATACCTTCCCCTTGCGTAATCGACTCCCGAACTTAGAATTTGGTTTCGTAAACCATTTCTTATCCTTTATTAGGTTGTATCTATATCTCCCTTTTCTTTAATTAGAATAAATAGAATTAGGTGGCGGCTCTGTTGTTTTGTTTTAGGATCGTATTTTTTCGAGGTACGACAGTTGGCGACTCTGCTAGGGACTAGCTCCATGCTAGAGAGGGTCGAGCATAACTTAGCTTTGTGTGTTTATTTGTTTGATATTGTCTCTTCTTGTCTTCTCTATGTTTATTATTTATGTTTGTTTATTTGTTCTTTTACCGTTTTCCATTTATCGCTCATTATATTATTTGTCTGTGGGATATTGGGGTCACTTTGCAAGTAAAATTTGAGTGGTGAAAAAGCAGAGGGAACACCTAAGTTTAGAATTGGATGTTATTAGTGTTAGTCTCCAAGGACTCGCTCCTTGCACGCCTAGCATGAAAGCTCCCCCAGATAGTTAGACTTTTCGTAGATCTTGTCGCAATGCAGCTAGCCTGTCGCGTGACCTGATTCACGAAAGGGCTGTGATTCTGGGACCCCCTAGGACCTGTTTCAATCTTGGTAGTTGTGTAATGTTAGGCTCCGAGGGCTCGCCCCTTTATCAACCTAGCATGAGAACTCCACTCAAGGTAGACCTTATCGTTATTATCGTCACAATGCAGCTAGCCTGCGGCGGGGCGTTAGTACGATAAACGTCCGTGACTTTGAGTTTCCTTAAACCATCACCGTAGAAACCATCTTGTGAGTGGGATTTATGGGTACAAACTGTAGAACCAATCTCTTACAGCCTACCATTTAGGAAGTTTTGAGCTTTTCCAGCTTCCGTGTCTGTTTGTGTTTGCGATCCCTAAGCATCCTTGCATTGCATCCGTTTGCATACCATTGCATTTGCATTGCATGTCATTTTTACTTCCTCAGAGTAAGCTCATCCTCGTCCTGTGTCCATAACCCGCAGTTGATTTCCCGACACCTACATTGGACTTGAAGTAGTTTTTGATTGATTATGGACCCTGAAGGACAAAAGCAGATTCCGTCAAGAGGAGATTTTGATTTGACAAAGGACCAAATGAACCAACTCATGGATGATGTGACAACTTTGATCAGGAGAGGGGATGATGTTCAACAGGCTTCCGTAACTGGAGATGTCTCTCCACCTCAAAGGAACAATTTTGTTCAACCTCAGTCTGTCAGGATCCCAGTTGGGGCACCCGTTATTCAAGAGCATACCATTATTCGAGATGGAAACTCCTTACCTCACGATGCTGTCGAGTACCAAAGCTTTGGGTTCTCTGAGCCAAATTCCCAAGGGGCAGTCCCAATGAGAAAGACCAAGGGGCCAGACGTCGCTGAGATGACTGAGAAATGTCGAATGCTGAACGAAAGACTCAAAGCTCTAGAGGGGCAAAATGCTTTTGACTTGGATGCTTTAAACATGTGCTTAGTACCTGGTTTGGTTATACCTTCGATGTTTGAAGCACCTAACTTTCAGAAGTACAAAGGGGATAGCTGTCCAAAGCACCATTTGGTGATGTTCTGTCGAAAAATGACTGCATATGCTTTTGATGATAAGTTGATGATTCACTGCTTTCAAGACAGTTTGAGTGGGGCACCGATGAATTGGTACATGGATTTGGAAAGAAGTCATATTCAGTCATGGTTAGACCTAGCCAATGCTTTCGTGAAGCAATACCATTATAATTTGGAAGAAGCTCACAGCCGCTTTCACTTGAAAGACATATCTCAAGAAAGTAATGAGCCGTTCAAAAAATAAGTCCAGAGATGGAGAGAGTTTGCTGATCGTGTTCAACCACCGCTCTCAGAAAAGGAGTTAGTTGACCTGTTTATGGACACTCTGCAGAGCCCGTATTTTGAGAAGATGGCAGGCACCGCCTCAACGAGTTTTTCTGACCTAGTAAAAACGGGAGAACGTATTGAGATTGGTCTCAAAAGCAGAAAGATTCAAGGCGCCTCAAGCAACCATGCTAGTAAGAATGAATCCCTCAGCAGTTCCTAAGAGGAGGAAGAGGATGTAATCAATGCAGTCATGGCAGACGTCGAGTATTCTTGTGGTGCATCGACAAGACCCTATGACCCTCCGTCTTTTCAGCAATCACCACTTTGTGTGCCTTACTACCCTTGTAGGAAACCAACGATGTTTAGGGTACCTTACCAGCAACCCTGGATTTCTCCTCATCAAAGTCAGCGAGCCAAAAGCCGAGGATATCCGAATCAGCATCAGAGCCAACATAAGCCTCGCAACAATTTATAAAGAAAGAGTGCTCCTCTTCATCCAGTACCTTTATCATACGCTCAGCTTCTGCAACCTTTGATTCAAAGCTCATTAGTGGTTCCCAAGTCTCTCAAGCCATTGACAGAGCCATACCTACCTGAGTATAATCCACATGAGAAATGTGGATATCATGCTGGATCGATGGGGCATTCAACTGAAGACTGCAGAGCTTTTCAAGCCAAGGTACAACAATTGATCGATAAAAAGTACATATCCTTTCCAGAAGGAAACCTGTTGGTGCATGTCAACTTCTCGCCTGAGTGAATACAAAGACTCTTCGGGGCATCTCTTGAAGACAGTAAATCAAGACATTTTCAATTCCCTAAAGCTGGAAATCCCTTGTTTGTTTCAGCACTGTTGTATTTTCTTTGCATGTTGATTTTTTATTTGCTTGTTAGCATTGTTGTTTTTGAATTGGCAAAATTAATGAAATGTTTATGCATATTTTGAATCAATCCAATCGTATTCACTCGTTTTCTTTCATTGTTATAAATAAACATATTTTCTCTCCTTTTATTTATCAAACTTTTGTTTTAGCAAAGATTGGAGGGAGGATGATGAAAACCAGATACCTGAATTCTCCATTTGTATGTTCTCAATTAAAACCCTGCCAATGATGTACAGGCATTGTTTCAAATTCCCAAACACCGGTGAAATAAGGATGATAATCCCTTGCTAACCCCCTTTGAGCCTAGAAGTAGGAGTGTTCTTTTTCAAAAAATGAAAAAACCCTCAATTTCAAACCCGGGGCAGGGTAGTCGGTTCAGTTAATCTGTTTACATTCAATCTTCAAGAGTTTCAATCCATCATTCAAGAAGGATCAGCAACATACTTTCTTTCATACACCAAGGAAATCGTGAAAGGTCAAAAGCTCGTAGTACCTGTTTTCTTATTCTCCAACAAAATGGCAGTCACAACCGTTCAACAAAAGAATGAAGTGAGGAAAAAGAAATACAAAGAAAAGTCCGCTAAGTCAAAAAAAAAACAAAAAAAAACGACTTAGGCGAAAATTAATGAGTCATCAAATCCAGCAAAGCAAGGATAAAGCAAGGTGGTTGTCATCACTTTAAAATCTTGATCCTTATCACGCATTGTCAAAAGAGTTTTTGCGTATGTCAAATTAACTGAACATAGGATTGGAGTTCATCACGAAGAGTGGGTGGGTTACAAATAAATTTTGATCCTTTTATCCTTTATTTCATAAACCGTGAACCAAGCCACGTTACAACCCTTAATAGACCTAGCTAAGGCAAGGTTTATTTTGAGAGAATACTACAACAAGGTTGTGTTAACCTGACTCCTAACGATCTTTGCTAATCATTGATCACTTCATCTGCCATTCCATAAATGGCTAGATCCACTTTTTATTTCATTTTAATCAACTCCACTGTATCACTATCATACCAATAAATTATGATTTCAAAACATGCATAAACGTTGCATCAAAATCGCCAATTATTGAATAAATAATGTTTATTTGCAAATCAATTCGACATTAGTGGAATCCCAACGAATTCAAACAGTTAGGGAATTTAACTTGGTAAGAGAAGCCCAGCCAGGGGCAACCACTTTGAGGATAAGTCAATCCGAATCAATCTCCTCAAGAGCTAGCTACTCAGAGTTTGAACCTTTTTCAGACTAGAGTGAGCTATCACAAGAAATTCAAGAGCTCAATGACCAGTCATCATAGAGGTTTCCCATCCCAAGATTTGGTGAACTAAAGGCCAATCCAGATATTCAAGCTTTGGGGGAACCATTTCAAAGTCCATGTCATGGCAGGTTGTTTCCAAACCTTTTGAAAAGGATATGTTCAAGAAACCATTGATTCAGGGGCAAGATAAATCACACAGGGGAAAGTCATCTCCATGCCTACAAGTTGTTCAAGTAGGCCCTATGCAACAACAAATTTTGAGTTCAAGACGGGTGTCAGGAATCATATCGTCATCTTTTTCCTCCTTTTAGGAAGTCGTCTGCAAAGAACTATTCCATCCTTAACCACGCAGGGGCATATTTTGAAAATCACTGAGTCAATGCATAATCACTCTCATGCTTTAGTCATGTCGCTCCGCTCATAGCCTTAACCTTGCATATCATCTTACTCATCTAGCATATGTCCAGGTCAAAACCCAAGTATCCCAGTCCCCGTCTGGTATTTTAATTTGAAATTTATTTCACAGTCAATTCTCGTCTGACAGTCAGCTTTTATTCCAGTCCCCGTCTGGTATTTTAATTTGAAATTTATTTCACAGTCAGTTCTCGTCTGACAGTCAGTTTTTATTCCAGTCCCCGTCTGGTATTTTCATTTGAAATTTATTTCACAGTCAGTTCTCGTCTGTTAGCTCTTTTCAAACCAGTTCCTGTCTGGTAGTCAATTTCTTTTCAAACCAGTTCCTGTCTGGTAGTCAATTTCTTTTCAAACCAGTTCCTGTCTGGTAGTCAATTTCTTTTCAAACCAGTTCCTGTCTGGTAGTCAATTTCTTTTCAAACCAGTTCCTGTCTGGTAGTCAATTTCATTTCAAACCAGTTCCTGTCTGGTAGTCAATTTCTTTTCAAACCAGTTCCTGTCTGGTAGTCAATTTCTTTTCAAACCAGTTCCTATCTGGTAGTCATTTTCTTTTCAAACAAGTTCCTGTCTGGTAGTCAATTACTTTTCAAACCAGTTCCTGTCTGGTAGTCAATTTCATTTCAAACCAGTTCCTGTCTGGTAGTCAATTTCTTTTCAAACCAGTTCATGTCTGGTAATAAATTACTTTTCAAACCAGTTCCTATCTGATATTCATTATTTCTTTTCAAACCAGTTCCTGTCTGGTAGTCAATTACTTTTCAAACCAGTTCCTGTCTGGTAGTCAATTTCATTTCAAACCAGTTCCTGTCTGGTAGTCAATTTCATTTCAAACCAGTTCCTGTCTGGTAGTCGATTTCATTTCAAACCAGTTCCTGTCTGTTAGTCAATTTCATTTCAAACCTGTTCCTGTCTGGTAGTCAATTTCTTTTCAAACCAATCCATGTCTGGTAGTCAATTTCTTTTCAAACCAGTTCCTATCTGATATTCATTATTTCTTTTCAAACCAGTTCCTGTCTGGTAGTCAATTACTTTTCAAACCAGTTCCTGTCTGTTAGTCAATTTCTTTTCAAACCAGTTCCTATCTGATATTCATTTTTCTTTTCAAGCCAGTTTTCTTCTGTTAGTCCATTCTGAACCAGTTCCCGCCTGGTATTTCATTTAAAAGTTATTTGACAGTCGATTCTTGCCTGACAGTCATCTCTTTTCCAAATCCAGTTCAAAACCAATTCTTGCTTGGTAGACCATTTCCAAAGTCAGTCCCCGCCTGACAATGAATCAAAAGAAACTCGTTCCCGTCTGGCATGTCAAGGAAAAATCTTTCGTCACTAGCAGCTTTGTCTGAAAATCCATTGTTGTTGACGCCCTTTAGTGTGGTTTATCAAAGTGTTTTTCCCAGTAACACTGATATCCCCTGCAGAGGTCCTCCTTGTTATTGATATCCACCCTTTTACCACCAATATTTTTCTTAAGTCCAATTGTCATTGGCACAAATCCTTTAAGCCCTTCGTTTAGGAAATTCCAAGAGGTTGGACGTTTATCTTGTTGAAAACTCCAACATTCTTTCTTATTGCCAGCCAATCGTTTAGAGTCGTTGATTTATATTTGAGTATGTTGCTTTCTACTCCATGTATCAGTTGGTCGCATTGTGTCACTGCCCAAACACTATTTTTCGTTTTCTTCATCCTCGGTATCAACAATTACACTTGAACCTGTTGATTTACCACTTTGGATTATATGTCTGTCATTTTATTTTCCCAACCACCGTTGTCGATGCCTGTCTGTTTTTTTCCCCGACCACCGTTGTCGACTCCTATCATTTTATTTTTCCGACCATCGTTGTCGACGCCTGCTATTTAATTTTCCGACCACCGTTGTCGATGTCTGTTATTTTATTTCCGACCACCATTGTCGATGCCTGTTGTTTTTATTTCCCGACCACCGTTGTCGATGTCTGTTATTTTATTTCCGACCACCGTTATCGACGCTTGTTATTTTCATTTCCCGATCACCGCTGTCAACGCCTGCTATTTTATTTTCCCGATGATGGGGCGAAGACGTGATGTGTCTAACGGTATCTAAACTGCAAGTGCACAGCCTATCGCAATAGTAATAAAAAGATGTCGAACCCACAGGGACTTTGTAATCACTCTAGTGCTAGAAAGTTTGCTAGTTTAGCTAAGGCGGAAATTTGTCACGGTTATGGTTTTAAGGATTAAAAACGGGAATTAAACTTAATTAAGGAAATAATGAGAAGGCGGTCGGTACGTAATAATATTAACCTATGCGGGTCAATCTAGTCTAAGCTTATAAAGATGTTTCACTTAAATAATTCTGTAGAGATTACCAGTTTAAAAACCCTCGACTCACACTCTCGTGGTTTTATCTCGGATCATACTCCTAAAGCCCTATGCCTGCTCTCGCTAGCCCATAAGTGTTTAGAAAATAATTTTTGAAAACTTAATAAGTCTAATTCGTTTTAAAGCGCTCTCGCTGTATTTAAATCGAATGCGTAACTTTAGCTATCCGGTTAAAATATCACACTCTCGTGGTCTCGACCTAACCTATTTCACTTCTCTTACTCTCGTAACAAAAAGCTTGATTTTAATTATAAAAAGTCACAGCCAGAATATAAGTTCGTAATTGTTTTTAGCTTAGATTTTATTCATCCGTTTTGGTTGCTTTACTACATACCGACTCAATTAATTTAGCTACTCATATTAATTAAAACAACAGATAAACACAAAATGAAATTAATAAATATTAAAACATGCATTATATAATGATAACAGAAATTTAACATAAATAAATAAACTTAATATTAATTGCAAAACAAAAACCTGAACAGATAAATTCTTCGGCTCCTTCTTCCACAATTTGGCAAGCTTGGAGCGTCGGAATCGAAATAAAGTACTAAATTCTGAGGCCAAAAGAAATATAATTAAGATAATAATTTCCTAATGTTGGAAATTATTATTAAAGGGTTTGGGAATTAAAAGGAAACAGCAAGAACAAAAACTGGAAATAAAACTGGGTTGTAAAAACGGCAGAGCTTCCGCATAAAATTTCAATCAAAAACTCCCCCCTTTGTTCATCTGATTCTTTGATATTTATAGAAGAGAAATTTGACAGTTGAAGATTAGGAGCGTGGGCTTCGGTTCTTCAGTTTTGAGAAAATCCAGGAGAACATGGTTTACATGGCGTTGTTGAGGTTGAGAGAAAATAGGAGTCTCTGAAGACTCTTTCTATTCGTTTCACGTTCTCAATTTTATTCAAATAAATTAACTAAAGCTTGTCACGTTCATGACATGGTGTAACTGGCAGATTTCCTCATATTAGCGCGTCACGGTCGTGAGAATATTGTGACGATCGTGATACCTCTAAAAGGCGTGTCACGGTCGTGAGTCCTTGGTGATGACCGTGAGAGCAACAAAATATGCAGTCTTTAGCAGAATTGAGCTCTTCCTTTTCTTTTCATGCTGAATTTTGTTCCTTTGATCTTTTTCTCATAAATTTGGCTCTAGACATATTGTACCTGCAATGTGGCATAAAAACTCGAAACAATCGGGAGTTAAAAGGACCAATGTACGATAAAAATGGGCTAAAAACATAGTAATAATATGATACGATTTCTCGTTATCACCCGACCACCGTTGTCGATGTCTGTCACTTTATTTTCCGACCACCATTGTCGACGCCTGCTATTTTATTTTCCGACCACCGTTATCGATGTCTGTTATTTTATTTCCGACCACCGTTGTCGATGCCTGTTATTTTTATTTTCCGACTACCGTTGTCGATGTCAGTCATTTTATTTTCCGACCACCGTTGTCGACGCCTGCTATTTTATATTCCGACCACCGTTGTCGATGTCTGTTATTTTATTTCCGACCACCGTTGTCGATGCCTGTTATTTTTATTTCCCGACCACCGTTGTCGATGTCTGTTTATTTTATTTCCGACCACCGTTGTCGATGTCTGTCATTTTATTTTCCCGACCGCCGTTGTCGATGCCTGTTATTGTTATTTCCCGACCACCGTTGACGATGTATGCTATTTTATTTTCCGACTACCGTTGTCGACGCCTGTCATTTTATTTTTCCGACCACCATTGTCGACGCCTGCTATTTTATTTTCCGACCACCGTTGTCGATGTCTGTTATTTTATTTCCGACCACCGTTGTCGATGTCAGTCATTTTATTTTCCGACCACCGTTGTCGACACCTGCTTTTTTATTTTTTCGACCACCGTTGTCGATGCCTGTCATTTTATTTTCCCGACCACCGTTGTCGATGTCTGTTATTTTATTTTCCGACCACCGTTGTCGACGCCAGTCATTTTATTTTCCGACCACCGTTGTCGACGCCAGTCATTTTATTTTCCGACAACCGCTGTCGACGCCAGTCATTTTATTTTCCGACCACCGTTGTCGACGCCAGTCATTTTATTTTCCGACCACCGTTGTCGACGCCAGTCATTTTATTTTCCCGACCACCGTTGTCGATGCCAGTCATTTTATTTTCCCGACCACCGTTGTCGATGTCTGTCATTTTATTTTCCCGACCGCTGTGTCGATATTTCTTTGTTCCTGACCGCCGTGTCGATATCTACTATTTTGTTCCTGACCGCCGAGTCGATGTTCATTTCTTTTTTTCTCAACCACCGAGAGCTGGCTAACTCATCACTTCAGATAGTCTGTCTTTAATCTTACGTTTTGTTTTCCGTTCGTCTGTCATTCTTAGTGCTAGCAGTTACACTTGAACCTAAATTCAGGTTCAAAATGATTAAATAGGGGCAACTGTCACACCCTAAATTTTGACCGAGTAATTTTCAAAATTTCATTTATCTGACGCATTTTTATCGATTTATTTGATAGTCAGTCATTTTCGCATTTTTAGTCCATTAATCATAAATTATGCATTTTCCCATTTAAATTTGTCTTAATTTTGTTATCTTAGGTTTTGTTCCTTTTTTTAGAATTTTTCTCACTTTATAGTCTAGTTCTAATTTTTTTTTAATTACGTAATTAGACTATTTAAAATTAATTGGTTTATTTTACTAATTTAAATTTGTTGCATTTCATTTAGTTAATTAGGTTTCTATTAGTCCGTCTAAATTAATTAGGATCTATTTCTAGTCTGATATATTTAGTATATAGTTTAATTCCAATTGTTGGTTTAAGTTTCTTTTAAATTTTAACTTTTGAAAATTAAGTTTGTTTTCTTCTTAAAATCATTTATTATTTAGTTTAATTTTCATTTAAGTCTATATCAATTTCTTTTTATTTTTTTATTTTTTTTTTATTTTTTTAAATTATTTTATCAGTTTATATCAATTTTATTTTATGATTATTTTATTTTTTTATTAGTTTATTTTAACTAGGTCTGATTTGCTATTTAGTTAGGTTGGAAGTATTTTAGTTAGTTGTAAAGTCTACACTCTTGGTCCAAGTCAAGGTATAGCCTGTTCACTCTTTTTCTGTCATCTACAAAGTTCCACAGTATCCTACCTCTCCTACTATATCACCAAAATAGGAGAATCTCAAACCTGCATCTAAAAAGCATAAAAAGGGACAAGTCAAATAAATATAAAAAAAAACACAAAGAGGGGGAAAGGGATAGAAAAAAAGAGAACTGGGGGACACCTTCGACAGAAACAAAAAAATCATAAAAACTGGTCCAAACTCAAAACCAAAAAAAACTCTGGGATCAACCAAAAAAATCCACTATTGACCCTAAGAAATCACGGTCCTACTTTCCATCACCTTCTTCCATCAAATTTTTTATAAACCACAAAAACTATCAATCTAAACGGAGACGTTTTTCTTCCTAACACAACGCAATTCCATTTTTCTCTCTTCAATACAACCTTCATTCCATTTCTTCAATTTATACGTCATCATTCTCCTCATAACAACATCAAAAACCTTCTGCAATTTCGGTCATTGGTATTACACCGCCCAACCACCTTCGTCTCTCACCTTCAACAACACCCCGTCATAAACAAACTTTCAAACTACAGTTAACTCACCTAAACTGAACCTCCCAAATCGCAAATTACAGAAAAAACGTACCACCCTTTAGCTTCAACCCGCGCCGCCTTCACCACCAGTTCCTTATGAACCTTCTGAAAAGAGACCTCGGAAACCACCATCGTCATCCTCTGTTTCTCAGCTTCATACCTTTTTTCTTAAAACTCATAACCTGCAAACAGACACAGAAAAATAAAAAGACCCCAAACCAAAAATAGCAAAAAAAAGATTTGAAACCGTGTTTCAGAGAGGACCTTTGGAGACAAACCTTCCAAGGTCTGGACCCTTTTTTAGGACCTCAAACTTTAATCAAGAAAACGGGCAAATTGACCGCCCAAAATCTTCAAAGCTCACCACCTGCATAACCAACTCAGACTCTTTCAAACGACAATAATCACCTCGCGACCACTCCTCCTTCACCATCATCCACCTTTGAATCCAACGAATCACTACCACCACTGATCTAAAACCACATCCACACCGCGGAAACGCGGAACCAAACCACACAAATCGCAAAACCACTAAACACTCACCGCTGAAACCAAACCATCTCTTCCTCTTCCACTAGCCCAATCACCCTTCACCGTGAAGCTTCATCAAGTCGTTCGAAATCTTCACGAACAACTGCTGCGAGGATCACCATCATCACCTGTTTTCCGCCGTCATCACCACAACTCACACCTTCAGTAAACCATCCAAAACCCTAAACCCTCTCTTCTCTTACCCTTCGGCTCTCTCTCTAATCAAACCCACCGCCGAATCCGCGTCTCCAAACCGCGACTACAGAAGTGAAACTTCTCGCCGCAAAGACACGGCCAGGCATCGCCCTTCAATCTTCCACCACCACCAATTCGTGAGCCGCGAGAAATGCCGAAAGAAGAAGCAGAACCAATGAGCTACCATCCGCGAGTGTGAGTCGAAAACTGAAGCCGCTGTTGTGAATTGATTTTTTGAGGGCGAGGTTTTCTTTTGAACCGTGGTTTGGGGGAGAAACTCGTTTCTCGTTATGCCTCAATCCTTCTCTTTTTCCCTTTTTCTGAAAAACTGCTGACATTTATTAGTTGTTTTATTTTTTATTTATTTTATTTTATTTTATTTTGTTTTATTTTGTAAATTTTATTTAGTTCAATTGGGCTAAGCCCAACTATTTTTTCTTCTCTCTACACCTTGAGAGTTTATAGTCATACACAGCTCAAACTATTTCTTTGATTCCTCATTCTTTTATTTTTATTTTGGTTTAGTTTGTATCAAGTTTAATTTTAGTCATTTAATTATTGTTGTTTGTGTTAGTTTAGCTTTAAACATTCTATTATCATTAGTTTAATTTGTTACTATTAATTTGCTTGATTAATTTGTGATTTTCTAACATTATGGACTTTGTAATTTATGATATGTGGATTCTTTGAGTTATCTAAGACTTTGGAATATGATACTCGCTTGAGGAGCGGATATTATCGTGAACTTGTAACTTGGATCTATTTTTCTTGGGAGCTTGGCTTTATTCGTGTGATCTTATGATTGTCCTCTTAACCGGCTCACCTAAGGCACACCTCGAGTTTGAGATTGTGGCAAGTATTTTTATAATTTCGCGTGCGTTGAAGAGGCAACGGACTTTCTCTGTTAGGTACTATTGAAGTTTGTCTTTTATATTTGCACTTTATCGAACTCTTAATGTCATGTTTTTTATTTATTCACACCTCACCATCGTATCTAAACCCTAAAACACCTAAAAACTTTCATAACTAATTAATTGGAGAAAGAACTGAACTCCGGAGTCTAGCACTCCGCACGTTCTTGAGTGAATCACTCCTGGGCTAGCCCCAAGCGTTGTGATTCATTCGCCTTTTCGTATTTAAAACACTCGACTTAATTAATCAATTAAACAATTCATCGCGCCCACATTTGAGCACACGTAAGTCAATTACCAAGTGATCGTCGTCTGCACGACTTTTGCGTATCTTAATTGACTTAACAAAGAATAGAGCTCCGGAGTCTAGCACTCCGCACGTTCTAGAATGAATCACACCTGGGCTAGCCCCATGCGTAGTGTTTCGTTCACTCCTTTGTTATTAAACACGTAATTCTAAAAACGTTTACAAAACAATTATTCAACTTATTTTTTAAAAAAATTAAATACGAAAATAGAGCTTCGGAGTCTAGAACTCCGCACGTTCTGGATTGGATCATTCCTGGGCTAGCCCCACGCGACGTGGTTCAATCACCATTCGTATATCAAAATATCTCAATCATTTTATAAATTCGAATACGAAAGAATAGAGCCCCGGAGTCTAGCATTCCGCACGTTCTAGAATGAATCGTTCCTGGGCTAGCCCCACGCAATGCGCTTCATTTACTCTTTCATACTTAAAACAACTTAAAACTCACCAACCAATTCAAATCACTTTCATAATTAATCAGCGAAAGACGGAACTCCGAAGTCTAGCACTCCACACGTTTTGGAATGCAATCACTCCTGGGCTAGCCCCACGCGACGTGGTTCATTCGCCCTTTCGTTTAAAACACCTTAACAAAAGTCAAACACTTTTTTTCTAAAAACGAACATTGTTTAAATCATTCTAACTCGCAAATAAGCTAGCGCTTCAGCCTCCACCGCGAGTATAAGCCAACGCTTAGCAGTAGAATGCGTTTTAAACAATCGTTCAATTAAAAATCACAAACCGTAGTTGCACGAACTACGAAGCTCTGACTTTCCCATTGCACAGGGGAATACGTAGGCACGGGGATTTTAATCCTTCGCGAGCACCCTAATAAAAATTTAACTTTTTCTCTGTTTAAAAACTTTAATCTTTTCTCCGTCTTAATAATAATAATTTAAAACTTTAACAAACATATTAACAATCGTTTAGAAGACAAAGACTTAAGATCAAACATTTAATCGCATAGTTTAGCTAAGAGGTTCCCGTTGAGTACAACGGACGTGAGGGGTGCTAATACCTTCCCCTTGCGTAACCGACTCCCGAACTTAGAATTTGGTTTCGTAAACCATTTCTTATCCTTTATTAGGTTGTATCTATACCTCCTTGAAGTCAGCTGAGGCAAGACAACCCTTCAAACCAGCTTTGTCCCTTGCCATGCCTTCTATGACAAAAATCTTGACTTTTTGCAAATGCACCCATACCAATCAAGTTGTGCCACCACCCACTCTCTGACCAATCACAACACATTATACAAACCTCAAGGACCTCAAAACACATAACATTCAAGCCTGAAACAAGCCATACACTCAGAATCACAAAACCTCAAGAAACCTTCCTCTCTTCGAATTTCATCACACACCATCAAAACTCAAATCTTTTTCCACCAATCATCTCCACATAACCTAAGGATCATAAAGCACCCTTCACCATGACCTAAAAGCCAGTAAATCACAAAC
Source organism: Lathyrus aphaca (assembly GCA_963966055.1). Lineage (NCBI taxonomy): Eukaryota > Viridiplantae > Streptophyta > Magnoliopsida > Fabales > Fabaceae > Lathyrus > Lathyrus aphaca. The sequence continues at coordinate 63,393,149 of OZ014520.1, read as the reverse complement.
ACGATTTATGCCTTAGCAGAACTGAAACACACAAACCAAGCCATTTAAACTCAATTCAAGCCTTTCAGAAGCATCAGGGTGATCATTGGAGTTGATTTGCACAAAGGAAGAGGCCAGAAAGCTCCAGATTAGAAAGCTCCAACCCAGGTAGTCACCAAGAACATTTTTTCCAGAACCTTTATTTTAAGTTATATAATGAATCTAAATGCTCTTCTGATCATGCTGATATGTTTAATTTTCAAAATGGTTGGAAAATAAGTGTGTATGAAGCTTCTGAAATTTTGCCCGTAAAACTTGTTTGATTCGATTCTCTTTGTATGTGCAAAATAAATTGTTTTTGTTGCTTGATTCTTGCTTATTGATGTCTAATGATTGATTCTGGAGAGTTTGATGTATTTTAATGGCCTGTGGAGAGAGTTAGAGTGAGGAGCCCGCCAGAGAAGACGACCGGAGCTCTTCTCCGGTCGCTTGAGAGTGATTAGCCCTAACCCTAATTAATTAGCCAGTTTGAATTAGGACCCTTAGATCTTGTGTTTACCGCGTGCACGAATGGCTTAGATTCATCATTAAAACCCTAATTGCATTTAATTAGTTTAATTGAATTAATTAAATCAGAAACAATCTTGACCACACAAACACGCGCCAAACCTCGGCTTCAAATCATGGCCATTGATCTTGCATACTTTTATTTTCTTTTAATTATTTCATATTTCTTTTCATATATTTATTAAAAATAGCAAAAACATTTATAAAAATCTCATTTTCTGCATTTTCATTTCAAATATTTTTCTAAACTCAAAAACATTTTTATTTTTAATTTTTGCATTAAAAATGTATTTTTAAATCATTTAAATGTTTTATTTAATTAATTAAAAATACATTTATGTATCTAAAAATCACAAAAAAATTCATGATGCATTCTCATACATTTAGAACAATTTACAAACTAACCATACAAATTTATTTTTAGGTTTGATCATGTTTTCACAATTTTCTTTGAATTAGGGTTCATAAATTCACATTTTTCTAACCCTAACTTGAAAAAATCATTTCTGATCAACCATGATGAGTTTGCATTTAGTTTTTTTTGCATTGTTTCATACTTTGCATCTACTATCTAGGTTATTTAACTCATAATTTTGCATTGCATTTTCAAATTGTTTAGCATTTTTCATGAAGAATCATCCAAAAACCCTAGTTAACTTAGGAAATTCATAACTTCCTTTAGGTTTAGCTTCTGACCTTCATCTTTGGGGAGTGATCTTGTGTATGTTTAAGGTTTGTTTGAGTTCATTTTCAAATTTTTATCATGATGTATGTTTCTATTTTGGATATGCATCTCATACATTCATAAAACCCTAATTTTCTATGTTCATTTGCATTCACCTTTGCATATCATCATCATAAGAACTTGTCATGTCATTCCAAGCATTTGTATGCCATATTAGACATCTTAAGACATGTTTGAACATTGCTTGATCATTTCCTCATTCATTTGGTATGCTTTTCATTCATTATATTTCATGTTTATCCATGTGTTTCTAAGCTCCTAACATGTTTGTTTTGCATCTCATCTCTTGTATGATCATACATAAGCATCTCACATGTATTTGCATCATTTCATAACACATTTGCATAGAATATTCACTTCTGGTTTTGGTCATTGCACTTCCATTTTCTTTATTTCCTTTTGCTTTGCATCTTATGCATTCACACTAACATTTCAGGGGCTTATGGTAAGTTGTTTGGGATGTGGATTTGCCTTCACATCCCACCTCTTCTCATCTTTTGATTTGCATATTTACATGTCTTTGAAGTGAAATTGCTTCACTTGTACTCCCTTGCTCTTATCACTTTCTTTTAGGTTACTTATCTTCTTCAGGGAGTAAGTAACCTATTCTTCTTTCTTCTTCTCTTTTCATCTGCTTCTCTTCCTTGGTGGCCTCCTGAAGATCCTTCTCTTTAAGCCTCACAGACCATAAGAACATCCAAGCATGACAATTTTTAGGGTTGTATATAGTCTCCCCTAGTATTTTAACTTTGAGTCTCCTTGAGTCTCTCTTCTCATCTCATAATCAGAGGCTAAACACTTAAAGCTTTAGGACTTTGAATTAGGGATATGCCTGCATCCTTATCTTAGGATGGAGTGTATAACTTTAATCCTTAGTGTTAAACATTTAATTTGTTTACACCTCTTAATTAAAACACCTAATAATGATCAAGACTTAAGCTTGTAACTTGGGCCTTATATTAGGGTTACATCTCTTCCTTTTGGTTAAGAGGGACTAACCCTAGTGTTTAATGGACAAGTCCCCCTCAAGTTGTCTTATAAACATAAAATCCACTTCTTCATCTCACCTTTAATTAAAATCCACTTAATAAAGGATTGTTATATAATGAATTTAATCCCTAACCATGGATTAAGTTGAGGTATCTTCCTCAACTTAAGTGCTCTCATCTATCATCCTTCTCTTAGGATGGTGTAATGAGTTCACTAGTCCCTGATTAGAGATTAAACTCATTACTTAACACTAAACAAAAATCCAAAAACACTTAATAATTACCAAGTAGGTTAATGATCTTAATCCTATATCATTATGGTAATTAAGTTGAGATCCTCATCTCATACTTGAGTAGGCTCATTATCCCTAATCAGAGAGGATATAATGAGTTTACAACCCTTGATCTAGGCTTAAGCTCATTATCTTATGCAAAACATCAAAAACAATAAAAAAATGAAAGCACAAAAACAAACAATAAACGTCTCCTCCGGGATTCTTTTCTCATCACACTCACTCTGTAAACGAGAACTCGCTTCTTCCTTCTAATGCAAGACAGTTAGCACTCGAGCCAAACGAGTCACACACTTGAGCATAGACAAGTAAGCAGTTCACAGCAAATCATCCAGTCTCTTTGAGTCGAACTACAGTGTTCTGACTTCCTCATTGCACAAAAGTCTCTTTGTCATCCCCCTCTTTCAGCTTTCTTTTCTAAGCCTCAGTCTTGAGCATCTCACTCTCTTTTTGAACTGACACACTGTACTTTCTCCCTAGCTTTTATACACAGTCAGTACATACATTATCCCCTTTTAAACACAATCAAGTAAGCGTGGATCGCATCAAGTACGACGGACGATTTGGGTGCTAATACCTTCCCAGGTCGTAACCAACCCCATTACTCAGTTTCTTTGGTTCGCAACCGCCTTATCCATACCCTTCCAGGTTTATGCAGCATTATATTTCCTTCGGGATAAAAATGCCTAGCTGGCGACTCTATTCAACCCCAACTTCCAACATCGCCGACCGTCCTCATCTACACCGGGACGAGAGTTCGGGGGAGCGATAGATACCTCACAATATCAAACTATGTCAAACTATGTACAAAAAGTTCACCTAAGTTCATCTAAATGCAAGTTAGGGCTTATGGATGAAGTATGCATGCGTATGGCTTACAAGCATGAATTAATACATGAAATGAGTATCAAAGTCAGTAGTGAATGCTTATGATTGTGGATGAATGAACATACCATTATGGATGCAATGGTGTAAGCATATGGAGCAAGGAGAAGAAGAAGCGAGAAGAAATGTAGCAAACATCGCATAAGATCACAAATGATGCAAGTTAAAGATGAATGACATGTGAATATGCATGAGGTGACTATGGGTAAGTAGCATACAAGGTATGAGATGCAATTAGAATGTATGGATATGCATTAATGATTCCCCTATAATTCATGTTAACAATTAGAGGAGAAGAAAATGAGTTTAGGTTAAAATTAGTTCACATAAGTATGCGCTTAGGAACACAAAAACAAACCAAATGAGTATGGTTCAAAAATTGACCTATAACTGGAATTAAAGACCTAAAAGTGACCTATAATTAACTCCTAGAAGTTATCAAAAAGTCTCTCAAGCAAATGGTACGAATGCCTTCCTAATATCTAGGGTATGCGACACATAAACACATAACTCAACCTATGATCTAGGTGACATGGAAAAATAGCAAAAAGGCTTTAAAAATTATGAAATTAAATCCCTGGAATGTTGATAGTCAGTATATAACATGGTCTAAAAGGATTTCAAAACATCATGCACCAAAGTGCCAAAACAATTCCTTAACGATTAAGATAACAAGGCATGATCGCCGAAAAATAACTCCACAAAGTGGATCAAAAATGGCACCAAAAATTATGAAAAAAATGCATAAGTAGCATCAAAATGTGAAATATTCCAGTGATTAATCACACACAAAAAATAGGTCTCACGCCTATGGGGAAAAATGGTGTTGGTCTCTTATGTCAATACCCTTCCTTTTGGGACAGCTTGTAATCAAAAATCCAAATTAATTACTAAAACCCTTCAAATATGGAAACAAAAATTATAACAAATTAATTAAGAGGATGAGGATCACTCATGAAACTTTCCAGAATTGTATCACACCTAAAACTATTTTTAATAATTGCGACGAAACGGGCAAAAAACAGTGATTTAAGGGAAAGCGAAAGGAAGTGAATCCTATAATTCCTAACCTAATCTCTAAGCTCCGAAATCGACATATAACATCATAAATCCCAAATAAATCCATTGCCTCGGGTGGGAGGGCTCAATACGCACCTTAAGTTATATGATCCTAAGCCGCATATGACTAGAATGGTGCGTTAAAGTGGAGGAAGTCGAAATTACTTACTTGATCGAAGTGCCGATTCTTCACATAAATGAAATCCAAAAAAACTTTAAGCAATGTCTTGTGATCTCCATAAGAAAAATAAAAGCTTATCTTCCATATTCGCTTTGTAAAGATCCACCATAATCGAAACAAAAACAACAGCACAAAATATCATTTGAATCCAAAGGTATCCCACAAATAAAGTGGAATACCAACCAAACGATCGTCGTTAAGATCTTTGCGAGAACCTTGCATGAACTCAACAAACGCATTATAAACCAAAAAGAGGTGCAACCGGAAGTTGCACCTATACCTCACAACTCAAAATCAAGTAGAAAGATGAATATATGAGTCATGGACATGCATTGAAATTTATGTTTCAAAACGGGGCAACACTTATGCACTAACATAAACAACATGCAAACTCAAACCGGAATCGAGCAAATTTATATGCAATGAATGGCAAATGATCAACAAACATAAGTACAAGTCAAAACAAGATCAATGCATCAAAATCGCACCAAACCGAACTTAATAAAGCCTTAAAACAGAAAAACGCGTCAAAAATCACCGACTAGGAATTGAATGAAAATCACATGGTAACTTGCAAACGTGCCAACGGATTCAAATATGCAATCGGTTTTTGAAAATTCCGCTCGGAAGTGTGACGTTTTGGCCAATTTCGTCGGCTGGCAGTAGCGAAATAGCCGGAAAAAAGTTATCCGAAATCAAAGAAAAAGTTCACCAATGGCTCCGGAATAATCAACAAAGTCAAGTTACACTATTCACATTCGCGAAAACGCGCTACGGTTAGGAAGTTATGACCAAAACGCACTTTTCGACACGCGACACATGAACAACATCAACAATTAAGCCTCAACCTATCCTATTTTGAATTTTCACATTGAAACAAGCATGAATTTAAAAGTCAAGCACTTCAATCAATATCAATTCATAATAATTAGCTTTCTTAGGAGTTTTGTCAAACACCTAACATGTACCGATTATTCTATGTCAACTTTACCAAGCATTTTCAATTATGCACCACAACAATTATTAGGATAAATTAATCAAGAATCAATCAACAATCAAATCATGAATCAATACACATAATCTCCGCAGGATTAATTCAACTTCAAAATTCAATTCAAGAAACAATTCAACAATTATTCATGAATTAAAGTTTAAGAAGCTTACCGAGTGAAGAATCGATGAAGAAATTGTGAATCCGGAGGAAGTGAGACGCAATCATGAATGGAGGATAGGAAGAGAGGCCACGTGACTTCCGGCGGTGGAATATGGTGGTCGCACGGCGGTGAAGTTGACGGAGGTGGTGGTTCGTGGCGGCTCGGCTACCGGAAGCTTGATCGGAATTGTTGTGTTATTGAGTTCTTGATGAAGTTGTTGTTGTGTTCTTGAGAAAGAGTTGAGAGAATGAACTTCGATCCTTTAGAGAGAGTTTGTGAGAGTTTTTTGGTGTTTGTAAATTATGATTGAAGTTATAAGACAAATTGTGGGTCAAAAGAATATATAGTGGAGTGTAAAATGAAAGGCAAAAGGTAGAATTTCGGCTTAAGTGAAAATAACAATATCTTCGGCAAGAAATTTCGACTCTGAGCCTTCCATAACATCGTCCGCCTCTGAATCACGGTTGCAATGCAAAAGAACGGACGTCATACGATCAAAATTGAGTGTGATTGATACGTTTAAGCTGCAAGACGTCACTGAATAAGTTATTTTTTCGGCTTATTTGGTGTCCGCTACTCGAAAATATGATGAGGTCAACCTCTTCGGAGTATAATCTCGACTCGACTTTGTCAGCAAAGTTGTAGATCTATGAGTCAGTGACCTGATGTTAAAATTTAAGCTCAACCAGACAAAGAAAGAGGGAGATATGAATTTTCTCGTGAAACCACTTTCAGCCTTTTTCTTCGGTTCAACACTTCAGTTTTGTGAAATAAACCAAAACGACAATATTTGGAGCACTGTTCGAACTCACATTTGTCTTTGAACTTGAAAAGGATAAAATTTGTGAACCAATGCTTTAAGAATGGGTGCAATCTGATGAAAATTGACCGAGTTATGAATTTTACAAAACCTGACAGACAGTGCACTGCATCAAAGAACCTTACTGGTAATTCGCATTTTCGAGATACTTCCGCTCGGACCTATCCCAAACTAAATTCACATAATGAAGATAACATCTAAACGGAATTTTAGGCACCGAAAATATATCAATCTGATGAACGAGTCAAGAGTTATGAATTTTTTAGTGTTTAAAACTCACCGTTTCAGCACTGTTTTTCACTATGTCGACTCTAAAAACTCGCACATTCGGAGATCTTCTTCAAAGAATTAGTTCTTGGCCAAAACCCAAAAAGTGTGAAAGGATATCAAGACGGAACTTTTGGCATATGAATCTTTCAGACATGTTGACCCAATCAGAAGTTACAAACTCTTGAATACCGCTAGCACAGTTAATCGGCGAAACCGAAATTTCAGAAACAAATAATTTCCGCCATTTTCCTTGATGAATTGGCCTCCGAGCCGAACACAAAAGTTGCAGAGAATACCGAAACGGTCTAAACTATTGAGTTTCAAGCCAAAATGAGTTTCCGAGCATAAGTTACAACTTTTGCAAACTGCGTCATAAAACTGATATTCTGCTTAAACTCCTCTCTATCAACCGAGAACTTTTGGCTTCTTCTGAGATTCTTATGCACATGCCGTATGAAGAAATAAAGGTCAGTCGAAACCTATGAAAGTTCCAATGGAGATGTATGTTCATGTATGTTTATGATGCAATTGTGATATAAATGCAATGCAATGTATGAAAGGATATGCTAAATGCTATGCAAGATGTTGAGGAAATGAGAGGGCAAATTTTGAGGTATTACATCATCAAGCGATTTAACTAGGAAGCTGTTGAGGTGGACACGACCAATTACATGAAAAGTATATCCTCGAGAAAGGGCTCCTCTCCGGAAGCGAGCTCAGCAGAGCTGTAGGGATCGAGCAACCTCGCTCCCTTGATGAGCTCTTATACAAAGCTCAAGCATATATCTAGTACGAGGAAAAGCAGGTAGCTCATAGTGTACGGATTAACCGCGGTCAGGATGATGCCAAAAGCTTCAAACATGAAGACTACACCACCTCACGCTTCCCCGGGAAGAATCGAAGAGACGAAAGGGCCTCGTGAGACTCGTAAAGGAAGAGGACCAGCTGGGCGCTTCTGCGAGTATACATTATTGACCGCTCCCCGCGAGTGCATCAACTCTGAATTCAAAGAGGGTAGAGTAAGGTTCCCCAAACCTACAACACCCAAGCCCCACGCCGACAAATCCAAGTATTGCCGCTTCCACAGAAGTCACAGGCACGTGACTGAAGATTGCGTCCATCTGAAAGACACGATCGAGATCCTGATCAAGGAAGGCCACCTCAAACAGTACACCAAAAGAAGTGACACTCCCCGACACTAGGATCAGACTGCAAAGAGAAACCACGAGGACTCTCCGTCCAAAGATTCCCCTTTCCAAGTAGCCCTCTGCATATCATGCCCTGAAGATTTCCATCTCCCTGATGTCCACATGGGAGGACAGATTACTGCTTACAGTTTGTGGGAGAACTTTCCAACGGCCTTTGGAATAAATAATGAAAACGCCGCCATCTCTGTCAAACGGAAGTTCGACGAGCTCCTATTGACTGCACCTGATCAATTGGAGACGCTGACCAAACCTCGGGGAAAATCCAACCATATATCATTTTTCCTCGAGGAATTACCGGGCGGTTCACCAAATTCCAATATTCCCTTACTAATAAGGGCGGAGATGGCACGTTTTGATGTTCGACGCATTCTGGTCGACCACGGAAACTCGGTGGAAATCATGTATGCCCACCTATTCAAAACTCTCAAACTGGACAAGACAAACTTATCCCCTTATGTTGGATCCGACCTCCAGGGATTCAACGAAGCTACCACTAGACCGTGGGGATATGTCGAGCTACTCGTTTTGTTTGGCGAAAATGAGACGGCCAGAGAGGTTAAAATCCAGTTCATGGTGATCGAATGACCCTCGCTATACAACTGCATCCTCGGGAGACCTACTCTGGCCGAGTTAACAACAGTCCCCTCCACTGTCCACTTGAAGATGAAGTACTACACCAAGCATGGTTATGTGGTTACGATTCGCGGGGACATCGAGGCAGCCCACATATACTAGGATGCAACAGTCAAGGGATAAGCCATAATCAACACCTCCAAAGGCACCAAAAAACCTAGAGTTGAGGAGCATCCACCTCCACCTCGAGTAAACTCCATAGACCTCGACAGTCACCTCGGCGAGGACGACATTGAAACATATGGACTCGTCACCGGGAAGACCCCATCTCACCCAGAACGACCAATTCCCGACGGCGAATTAGAGCTTATCCCTTTGGGAGATGATCCCGACATAACTATGAAGATAGGTACCGGTCTACCGTCAGCGACAAAAGAACAACTAGCAACCTTCCTAAAGGAGAATGCGGACCTGTACGCATGGAGTGTTGCTGAGATTCCCGGTCTCGATCCCGAGGTCGCTTGCCATCAGTTAGCCATAAATCTGGCCGTTAGGCCCGTAGCACAACGTAGGCGCAAGCAGTTTCCCGAGAAAGTGGAGGCTGCCGAGCGGGATTCCAAAGATGCTTTTCCTTTACCTAACATAGATAAATTGGTCAATAACTCTGCAGGTTTTAAACTCCTGTCCTTCATGGACGCGTACAACGGATACAACCAAATTCCCATGTCGGACACGGACAAAACAGCACACGGCCTTCATGATCCCGACTGACAATTACTACTACAACTTTATGCCTTTCGGACTAAAGAACACCGAGGCTACATACCAGCGCATGATGAATAAGGTCTTCCGAGGAGATATCGGGGATATGATCGAGGTGTACATGGACGACATGATAGTAAAGTCACACGAGAGCTCGATCACGCCTGACATCTCAGGAAGGTATTCGAGCAAGCAAGGAGGTGCAAAATGAGGTTCAACCCTGAAAAATGCACCTTCGGCGTACGGGCAGGGAAGTTCCTCGACTTCTACCTCACCAAACGAGGGATCGAAGCCAGCCCCGAAAAATGTCGTGCGTTCTCGGAATTCCCGACCCTAAACTCGAAGAAATACATTCAATCGCTCAATGACATGCTTGCCTCCCTATCCCGTTTCGTCGCAAAATCCGCACAACACTTATTTCCTTTCTTCAAACTACTATGGAAGGAAGTCGCCTTTGAATGGAACGAGGAGTGCTAGCAAGCATTGCTCCACCTCAAGAAGGCACTCTCTAAACCACCAGTACTTTCGCGACCTCTGGCAAAGAAAACATTATACCTATACCTGTCTGTAACCACCGAGGTGGTCAGCGCAACCCTCATTTGCGAAACAAGCGAAAGTAAAAAAATCCATCTATTTCACGAGCAAATCCCTCTAGGGCCCCGAGCTTAGATACCATCAGATTGAGAAGGTCGCCTTGGCCCTGATAAACACAGCAAGGAGACAGCGACATTATTTCCTCGCCCACACGATCAATGTCCAAACGGATCAACCCATAAAACAACTGCTCGGACGGACTGATATGGCCGGCAGAATGTTGAAATGGTCGTTGGAACTGTTGGAATTCAACATCCAATACGAAAGCAGGAAGGCCCTAAAGGCACATGTCCTGACCGTCTTTGTGGCCTAAATGACGTATAGCCCGACCCCGACTAGTGGCACCCACAAATGGACGATTTTCGTCGATGATGCTTCCAGCTCGACGGGAAGTGGCACAGGTATCATCCTCGAAAACAAAGATGACATCCTGATTGAAGTATCACTAGCATTGGCCTTCCCGACTTCGAACAACCAAGCCGAATACGAAGCATTTTTGGCAGGCTTACGACTGGCCGAAGACCTAGGAGCAAAAGAAGTGAAAATCTCCACCGACTCTCAGCTCGTAACGTCCCAAGTACGAGGAGAATATCAGGCCAAGAATGACAACCTCATCGAGTATCTAGACCCAGTGAAAGACAAACTAGAGAAATTTGACTCTTGGGAGCTCCAACACGTCCCACGAGAGAATAACACCTGAGCAGATGTTTTATCAAAACTGGCAAGCACACGAAATAAGGGCGGAAACAAATCCGTGATCCAAGAGATCCTCCCCCGACCAAGCATCGAGAAACCTCCCCTACACTGGAGGTGCATGTCATCGGCGACGCTCATTTTTGGATGACTCCCATCCACACCTACCTCACGAGGGATGAACTCCCAACGAATCCAAAAGAGGCATCTGTGACCAAAAGAAAGGTGTGTTCATACGTCCTCCTCAAAGGTAAACTCTACCGACGAGGTTTCTCCATCCCGCTACTCAAATGTATCGAGAAAGAAAAGGTCCCCGACATCTTGGGAGAGATTCATGGAGGAATCAACGCCCAACACCTCAGCGGAAAGTCACTAGCACGGAAAGCACTTCGAGCAGGCTACTATTGGCCGGCGATGCAACACGACACAAAGGAACACGTCAAGAAATGTGATAGATGTCGAAGATACAAAGACATATACCTAGCTCCCCCTAATGAGCTAAAAACACTTTTCTCCCCGTGGCCTTTCACTCAGTGGGGAATGGACATCCTCGTACCATTCGTGACCAGCTCCTACCAAAACAAATATCTTATCATCGACTACTTCATAAAATGGATTGAAGCCGAAGCCCTCGCTAAAATCACAACACAGAATATACTCCGTTTCTTCAAAAGAAACATCCTCGTCCGCTTCGGCATACCCCAAGTACTTGTCACCAACAATGGAACATAATTCACGGGCAGAAGGTTCCGGGACTTCGTTGCCAACTTGGGAACGAAGCAACACTTCACAGCTGTCGAACATCCCCAAACTAACGGGCAAGCAGAGGCGTCTAACAGGGTGATATTAAGAGGACTAAAACACAGGTTGGGTGAGGCAAAGAAAGCTTGTGCCGAGGAGCTACACAATCTACTCTAGGCCTACCGCACGACCCCACATTCAACAACCGGAGAAACTCCATTCCGGCTAACCTATGGGACGAACGTAGTCATCCCGGTAGAAGTTTGAGAACCCTCGAGGCGGACGGAAGCACCCCTTGACAAGGAGATGAACGACGAAGCCCTGTGAGTGGAGCTCGACCTCGTCGAGGAGATCCAATCTGAAGCAGCCCTCCGGGAAACATCGCTAAAACAAAAGGTGGCTCTGTGTGACAATGCGAAATTTATCAAAAGGGAATTCCAGATCAGCAACCTTGTTCTCCTGCGAAATCAGAAGAACCTATGAGAGGGCAAGCTGGCCGCGAATTGGGAAGGGCCATACTGAGTCCGGGATAAGATGGATAACGGGGCATACTACCTCGAAAACCTATAAGTTGAAGAACTTGCATGACTCTGGAATGTTGAATAACTTAGACAATACTATAGTTAAACAACGCGATCTTGAAAGTATGGGAGGTACGCTCATACGCTATATCCTTAATCGAAGGGAGGTCTGACACCCTTGAGAAACGGGCACGGTTTTCCTCGACGGAAGATAATTCAAACAAACTCCTTCGTCGCAGTACCACGTTGCCAGAGTGCTCAGATCGCGATGGGAAAGCCCAAACCGTGGGATAAGGACCTCGATTGTGACCCTGGTCCCGTTCACACGCGGATGTAAAACCTGCTACCTTGCCGGTTCCCTAAATCGGCGAGCATATATCATCGAGAAAACAAGTTCACATCTCGGTATTAAATCCAAAAAACAGAAACTTGAAATAAAAATGTTTCATTACATAGACCGGCAATAACCTGATCGATAAATAGTACAAAAGAAAGGGTCAAGCCTAAATTACAAGTGGTACGCAGGCTATAAAAACAAAAAACTGGCACGTAGGCTAAAAACGAGATGGCATGCAGGTCAAAAATAACTATGGCGTGCAGGCCAAACCTATTCATTAACATCCTCCTCTTCTCCCTCGCCTTCCAAGCCAGCGAATGGGCAGACAATTTCCCCATCGACCACCTTGTAGTTAAATGTTGTCCCCTCAGTCATGAGCCCAGGGTTGACAACCTTAAGTTGGTTGGTGGCATTGTCAAAACTCACTTGAAAGGTCTCCATGCAATCCTTCTCAAGTTACCTGATCCGAGCAATCAGGTCACACTGGCTTCGCATGGCCCGATCCTTCTCGCTCTCTCCATTAGCATGGAGAGCCAACCCCTCCAATGCCTCGACCCTCAGACGGAGTCGCTCATTCTCCGCGACAACTCCATTAAACTCAACCTCCCGGTCCTTCCGTATTTTGTGCTCTCCAATCAAGTTCTCCCGCTCGAGCTTAACCTCGGCCAGCTCGGACTTCAACCCCTCCTAGAGTTTATATTGTTCCTTGTAGTTGGATAAGTCCCAAGAGAGTTTGTCCTTCTCAATTTTAACAGCCCGGAGCGCCTTCTCCGCGGACCTTAACGTCCTGAGACGGGTTAGTCCGCCTAGTCACCCTGTCCTAGTCGAGAATGGCCTTGACCTCTGCAGGCACCACCCCGAAGGAACCTTCGGCACTAAAGGCCTCACTCTCGAGGTGGTATAAGGGTAGGAGATAAGTTCCTCGATTCTTAGACGAACTGCCGTCCACAGCAGTTGCCTGACTCGGCGGATCCTCAACACGGGGGCGTTTGTGGGGAGGATAATCATGCACCATGATGGGACTATCAGGCGTCGCCATTACATGAGGAGAGTTCTGATGTGGAGAGTTCAAAGTGGGACTGGGAGTCCCAGAGCCACCGCCCACGTCCTCTATGGCTACTTGTCGGACACGGTTTTTGCTCGCTTTCTTTGACTGTTTTCCCGGGGCTGCACCCTTGTTGGCCAACTTCAGCATGCATTCTTTGAGCTGAGGCATATCAGCTGCAAAATAAACAACAAAGTTAGCGGATGAATAAAAGCAAAGCAAGAAGGAGTCGAGCGTAAACTAACTAGAAATCGGAGAGCCTCCTCATTCGATCTACATTCGAGCAGGGCCCTAGTGTTAATCAGCCGAGCCTCTAAGATAGGTAACCTTCCATCATCCAAAAACGGATTTCCTAATCGGTCCACGCATGTTACGGGATCAAAACTTCGGACATAGACCACCAACGTTTCGTAGGCCAACTTGTCCTCGGACCCCATATGCCCAGATTTCACGCTATAATGGTCGGTCGACAATCTAAAATGACCCCTCTTCCATTCAAGATGGATCTTCGACGCTAGGCGATTCGTGCCTTGGGTGTGCCACTACAAATTATAAATGCTATCCAGGGTACGCGCGGTGACATGCTTCATCCTATACCACCTGTCTTTGAATTTTCGGACATAATCGTGGTAGGTCTTAAAGAGCCTCATCGGTTGTTTAAAAGAAACCCAATTGTGACATTTGTGGCTGCCCGGCCGCTGCAAATGGAAGACACGAAAGAAAAGGTGCATCATGCAACCGACCCTAAGGTGCTGACATACCAATTCGAACACCCGAACAAACGCTATGGCATTTGGATGAAGTTGTGAAGGCGCCAGCTTGAACCGCCTGAAAACTGGTGAAAGGGAGTCGGATCCCCCATCCCGGAAAGCAAATTCATACATAGGGAACTGATTTCCCCGTAACACCGAACAGATCCGTTGCTCGGGGAACGGAGCATAACACTCCCAATTGTGAGGTTCATCGGGGCCTACATCCTCCATGATTGTGTGGGCAGTAGTATGATCCTCGACAAAGCGTGAGCCCATCTCCAATGGTTCGTCGGTGACCCAAGAGAGATCCTCGCCCCCATATGTAGTTGGCATGTTTCTTTCTGCGGGGCGTTCTTGATTCACATTACCTGAAAAGAAGAGGAAACAGGTGAATTCGACGCCGCGTCAAATTTACCCTTCCACCGCAGTTCAAGTGAAAAGGCGGGGATTAAAACAAGGGAGAGAAGAAGCCCGACATATTCATCTCCACCCGACATATTCATCTCCACCCGACATGTGCTCAAAATATTCATCTAAGGGTGCTCGTGTTATTCAAGGAAAATCCTAACGGTGCCTGATAAACTCAAGGAAACTATCTAAATCTGCTCGGCGTATTCATGACAAAATGCATGGCGTGCTCGGGAGATTCATGAGGATTCCCTCTTCAATGGCCAGAGAAAAGGCATCCCCGTCCACCACGACGAATAAGTCACTATGGAAGTCAGATAAAATGGGAGGACAAGAAAGTAAATGTAAAAAAGAAATGGTCCCATCAACCCCCTTTTTATAGACGTTGCGTGGGAGAGACGCACCTAGGCAATCATTACCTAGGCCACCTAGATTCCCTAGGTCGGCAAGCATTTAATGCACTATCGCACAAGAAATGAGACGACACACATTAAATACCATTTAAGGGAGAGACGAAAAGACAAGACACGTCATTCTTGGGAAGTTTAGGGGATATCGAGCACACGTGTCTCCAACATCCCAAGGACACACGTATCTCCCCAGATCCATGAGGACGCGCACACGTCTTTGACGCCCGTGAATGTTCGCAGACTGCCCATACATGGAACTCTCCCTGTCAAAGAGGGACCCCCACAAGATCGCGCCCGCTAGTTTAAACACGCCTCGACACCATTCGCCTCCATCCTTCGAAATGCGTCATTGACACGACAAAGTCGAACACACTTCCACCAGCATTGTGAACTTCGCCAAACATGAGTCTGTGATTGTCCTTGGCATTACCTGATCGTGCTCGACGTATTCCCTCTTAAGTCATCACTCTGCACTGGTGTTTTGACTTGGGGGGCTCCTATTCTGGAATGAGCCTGTAAGTCATTATCGGGCAAATGCCTAACCTGTCGGGCAAAGGTCCAAACCGTTGACCACGACCTGCGACCCACTATCTAGAAGTGGGAGACATTATCTCCCCCACATGCGCCACGTCACCCAACTGTCCACCATTGTCTCCTGAAACATAGGGGCAGTTGGACCAAGGGGCAATACCACATGCTAGGTCTTACTTACTCCTATGTATTCCTTGGCAGTTTTTCCTTGGGCCTGGGGGCATACTTTAAATACCCTCTTTCAGAAGAGGGTCTGTTCAACATCGGGAGGGTTTCTTCTGATTAGATGAGATCAAGTCATATCCTCGTTGATCCCTTAATAGGCCTTTGCATAGTCGAAGACTAGATTGGGCCTCAATTTGGAGTAGGGTATATGCTAGTCCAGTCCAGAACAAGACCCCCCTAAGTCGTTGTGCCCGAAGGGGATGGTGACTTAAGGTGCTGAGAATGTGATCGACATAGTCTTAGTGCAAGCGTGATAAAATTCCTTTGCTTTTTTGCGTCGGGTATCTGTTTGCAAGAGGAATTCAGACAGATTTCAAAAGATTATCTTTTTGGGAAGATAAAACGCCTAAGGTCTTAATGAGACGAGTAATAAAGCGTCGTAATCCATTTATGACACTTGGGGGCTAGCCCTAGGTAATAATTGCTTTGGCTTTTGCAAATCTCCATGCAAGCTCAAGACATTATAAAAGGGAGGAAGAAAAGTTCATTTGTTCATTTGTCACGAACTCTTCCTCTTGCCGTGAAATCTAGTCTGGAACTTTCTCACCAGATTCTCGTCGTCACCACCGTACAAACTCCAGAAAACTCCAAGGATCAAGGTAACTCTTCATATTCTGCCTCTGTTTTTTGGATTTCACCGATGAACATTCATCCATTTCCTATGGAGATTCCTATGAATTTCAGGAAATTATGATGAATGTTTTTCAGAAGCGTATGAATGTTCATGAATCTCTAAGGTTAGCAAGTAGATTAGCGTTAGATCCATGCTAGATCTTAGTAGTGATAACTTAGTGTTAAAAGACCGAGCATAGGGTCGTGGAAGGGATTATCCCCGCCGATTTTAAGTAAAAAATGGTGAAGACAAGCTCAATGTGTCGTTTTCACCCTTGTAGTATATTTCTTGACTAAAGGGATGACGTGGGGCACGTCTCTGGTCTTTATCGAAGTCCTTTCACTTGATTTGCAGTGGAAATGAGGATTTGAGTTTGTCGAATTCACTGTGTTTCCTCTACTTTTCAGGTGAAAGTAGCCAAAAGAATGCTCGCGAAGTCGAGGAGGTCCCTGCTTATAATGGCGCAGATGTCCCCACCCGTGACCGTTTATGGATAATGGAAGAGCCATTCGAAACAGCATCTCAATTCGCGGAGGACGCTTCGGACGCATGGGCCAGGATTAAGAAGAAGAAGAAGAAGAAGGGGGAGGATGCTAACTGGCGAGCCTTACCTCCAAAATCTACCTAGAGGATTTGTTCGCGTTTTCTTGCCCTCCGGTTTCGGATGTATGAATTCGCGTTTTGCGAGGATGGGTATCGTCGGTCTTTCACCGATTTTCAACAGGAGGTCTTTACTCACCTTGAGCTTGTGCCTTCCCAACTGTATTCTAACGCCCTAGCCTTCATAAGGGCCTTTGAACATGTATGTTGCTACTTTGAAATAGGGGCAACGGTCAATTTTTTCTTCAGGATCTTCCACCTGCAGAGGAAGTCTAAGAATGGTCGACACAGCTGGGTGTCGTTAAAGCAAGCAAGCAAACTCTTTAAGGCTTACCTGGACTCTGTCCGGTATTTCAAATATCGTTTCTATGTGATTCAATCATGCTCGCAAGCCACCAAGGATTCGATGTACGACAGGGAGATGGTTGGCGAGGAGGAAACAATGGTGGCCCATTTTCCTTTAGAATGGGTGAACGTACATTTTTGCCACTCCAGCGGGCACTATATCACCAAACTGGAGGACCTGAGCGCCGACGAAACAACGACCTACAATAGGTTGTTCAACTATGTTGCCAGTTTTTATCCCACAGAACTTGTGACTCTGACGGGCATGCGCTCCTTCAGCATTATGGGACGCCGGCTATCCTGGCTAGACTAATAAACGTGAAGTTGTTACTCAGTTGCCCGAACGAGGAGACAACGATGCAACTCTTAGGTGGATTTTAGTTTTTTTTTAGTTTTTTTGGTTCGTGGATATGATCGATACCTAACTAATTTCCTGTTGTTTTTGCAGCACAAATCACCGAGATCCAAGATTGTCTGGTGAAGGCGAACAAGGGGAATATAATGAAGGGTGTAAAGGGTCGGGTTGAAGTTGTTAAAAATCAGACCACCCTGGATGGCTTCGTTGCTTCAGGAAGCTCTACTCAGGGGACCACTCCGCCGGGTGGGTCTCCTTCTCCGAAAAATGACGTAGCATCGACATGCCCATTTGACTTGCCCCCTTTCGTCAATAAGAGGTCTTTGTTAGTTGGAGGATCATCTATCCGGGTACTTGATCTTGATGTTGATGCCATCCTTTCCGCAGATTCTAAGAGTTTGAGGGCCGAGCTCTGTCAGGACGCTGCAGGGATGATCCGGATTTTGGAGGTTGCCCTTACTTTTAATGACACCGACCTCGTCTCCCGTAAGGACCTTCAAGCTACCAAGGATAGAATTGCCAAAGTGGAGGCCGAAAACGCGAAGCTGGAAAACGAATTGCTTCAGGCCAAGGGGCACTATGAGAGCAAGCTCGAGCTTATGAGGGAGGTTACCGAGATTCAGAACAAGATGGCGGAGCTTACCACTGACAATGAGTGTCTGAAGAAACGGGTTGTGGAAGCGGAAGGCAAGGTGGCCGTCGGGGAGGATTAGACCGAGGAAGAAGCTGCCATGATGACCAGGGTTGAACTGATTGCTCATATTCGACTGTTGGCGCAGGACAACTTAAGTATGGCTTCGTTCGACTTTTACAATGCGGTGGAGCAGCTTAAGGTGACTAATCCTGGTGTGGACTTGGTCGTTGACGGTGCCGGACCTCTGCATCGTGTTGAAAACATGGTAGTCATGCCTCCCGATGATGAATAGTTGTCTGGCATGCGTGCCGATATTGACTATGGCCTGCGTGCCATTTTTTGATAAGTTTTTGCTTAGGGCTTGGTCCCCTTTCTTTTTATGTAATGACAATGCCGACTATATGGTCGATGCTTTTTTTTTTTAATTTAATGTCGCTTATACCTTGTTTGTGAATTGTTACTCGAATTCTGTAACACCCCATTTCTATACCCCCAAATAATCAAATAATCATTTAGGCACATATTAAAATTCCATCAGAGTATAATTAGAAACATAATATAAAAGAGGTATGTCACATTATACATGAAATTAAAACATCCAACACCTGTTCAACAATAGATATGCAACAGTGGAGTAGCTAAATACTTTCACCCACATATCAATATTTAGAATAAAAGCGGAAAATCTAAACATTGAATAATATCAAGCATACATATATATATATATATATATATATATATATATATATATATATATATATATATATATATCATCAAGTTTGATTCACCAACATAGTTCATGTTTACATAAACATTCATCACCAAGATACATATACAAATGCACCACAAAAGGTATCACAACAAAATCTCTAGCTACCCGGTGCTACATATCAGAGCCGACCGACAAAAGAATGAAGACACGCTTCACAAAAAGACCTCCAGCATATCTACTCTGCAATGCCTCATAGAGCATCATAAAATAGCAGAAGGGTGAGAAATATTATCATAATAACAATGCATATAATTATATATCTTAGCATATAAATACACATTTAATACATTCTCACCACAATTTATCTCCAATCCCACATATACATCACAATGTATAAATATATATATATATATATATATATATATATATATATATATATATATATATATATCAAGCATATTCATCATGCATACTTCCACCATTTCCATCACTCCACATAAACATACATTATCAGGTTTACTCATTAATGCACAAATACAAAGATGACAAAATGCAAATCATAGAGACCGACTCACGACTCTATGCAAATGCAATGCGGTACCGACTCAATCATCTCAAGTTCACTCAGGAACTTATTGGAACCATCGCTCGTTACCATTGTAACTCCCCGTCGGGCCTACGATGTTCACCCATAGCTCACACGCCCACATGGGCACACAATGTTTATGAATTGCTCACACCCCACATGGGCACACAATCATCCGTGATCATTTCACCCATTGCTCACACCTCACATAAGCACACAATGTTTATGGATTGCTCACACCCCACACGGGCACACAATCTGATTGTTCACACCCCACATGGGCACACAATCATGTTGAAATCATCGCTCACACCTTACATAGGCACACAATGTTACAACAGATTCACATTAGAATCCCACAACACAAGAATGTACATCATTATGCTTCACATACAAAATGACTCAAATACTCTTGAAATGCATATATATTCACAATATAATTATGCATCCATCTCATATAATCACATACAATCTACATACATTCGTATCAATTATGCCAAACGGCAATGAATCTTTTACAATCTACATGCATTCCTGTTTAGTTCGAACAACGCATTTATGTTGCCAAACGACTACAACACGCAATCAAATTCCACAATTCCTAAATTCACATAATTATTATTAATCAGAAAAGTCGGGTAAAAATCGGTTAAAAATAATATTTATCGACATCATGAGAAAATACATAATTTTAGCTTCAAAACGATATGTGGAATGCTAAAAACGGATAACCGGTTCAAAAGTTACGAAATAAACATCAAACTTATTTTTAAGAAAACCACCATTCTGCATAAGCTACCACGACCCCTTGTTCGCAAGGCGAACTTCACAGACATGATCAGTTCGCGGCGAGAACCATGTTCGCGGGACGAACTTAGCAGAAGTTCCAAAACACAAGCTACGGGAAAACCATCCCAAACCTCCAAATTTCGTCAAAACTTCACCAAATCAGTGGAAACAAAACACAAACATGATAGTTATCACATACTGACTATCATACTATATTTTAATCGAGTTTTAACCGTTTAAATCACCGATTTTTAGGATTTCTCACAAAATACCCTAAAAACTCATAACCTCTAAACTCAACAACAACAACAACAACACATTTAAACAATCACATACATAAGGATACACATTGATTAGATAATAAGATTTCACACCCTTACCCGATTGATTTGATTCTTAGGAGCTATCTTGAAGATTTCTTAGTTTTTCCTCTTTTCCCCCTCTTCCTCTTTCTTTCTATCTCTCTTTTCTATTATTATATATTTTTTTCTATTTCTTTTCTTTCCACCCAAATATTCATTTTCTCACAATTTCTAATTCTACTTAAATTTCTAACATATCATCAATTAGGAAATGTCTAAAATACCCTCCATTCTAATTTTCCCGAAAACTCTCAAAAACGACAAAATAACATAACATGTCAACATATCATATTAACATACCAATTTCACAAATAAAATAATTATCACTCAATTTAAATAAAAGACTAAAAAAAATGAAATAATCAGAATCGGGGCGTTACAACTCTTCCCTACTTTAGAAATTTTCGTCCTCGAAAATATTACCTGATTCAAACAACTCCGGATACGACTCTCGCATCTCACTCTCTAATTCTCAAGTCATATTGCCTTCCGAAACGCCTCCCCATGCTACTTTCACAAGCGTAATATCCTTGCCTCTTAGCTTCTTAACTTCACGGTCCAAAATATTAATCGATAAAACTTCAACCTCGTCCATAGGAATAACATGTGACGAATCCGGAACATACTTCCGAAGTTGCGAAATATGGAACACAACATTTAAATTCGAAAGATTCGGAGGCAACTCCACATGGTAAGCTACAACACCAACTCGTGTAGTAATCTGATACGGACCAATAAATCGAGAAGTCAACTTCTTCGACTTTAAAGCACGACTCACACCTGTAACTGATGTAACCCTCAAAAACACATGGTCGCCTTCCTAAAACTCAAGATCTTTCCTTCTCTTGTCATGATAGCTCTTTTGTCTACTTTGAGAAGCTTTCATTTTCTCCCGAATAAACTTCACTTTCTCCTTTGTTTGTTATAGCATCTCTAGTCCAACTACCGTCCTCTCACCGGTTTCATGCTAACACAAAGGTGTTCGACATCTCCAGCCATACAAAACCTTAAATGGTTCCATACCTATACTTGAATGTGTAACACCCCAAAATTTGCCCTCATATTTATTGCCCTAACTAGCTTATCGCTTCGCATTCATCTGCATTTCTCATTAGGCCATATCATTCGCATTCATGCAGTTCGTGAACTCTTGAGGCATGGGATCAGAGCATCCCTCTATGGTACGAATTATCTTGTTCATAAGTGGTTCATCTGGTTATTGCAGTCAAGACTGAGACGAAGGTTGAATTCACATCATCATGAGCATATTCTTATAAGGGGATTTACCAAGTTCTAGCATTCATCATATTCAGAGGTTTCATCAGAAGTGTTGGATCAGGAGGGACATTGGTGTGGATTTAGGGTTTATTTCCCTAATCATGTGATACCCAACTAATTTTCCATACGAAGGTTGTTCAAAGGGTTTCATATCGGAGGTCATTGTTCACAAAGGTATCACGAGGATCTAATTGTCAAGCGTAAAGCCGTGAATTTCTGTTGGCGCGCTTAGGCGTTATCCGCATGGGACTTATGTTGGTTGTTCGAAGTGTGGATTAAGGGCGTTGGTAATGCAAGTGGTTTGATTTGTTTTGAATGCAAGTTGGTTTGGATTTACGGATTGAGGCCCATGTTTCTAGTCAAAGTCATTAAAAAAAAGGGGGTCAATTCATACTTGTTTGTCATTCCCTATAACCGTCTCCTTATTCAATTTATTTTGATCATTCTCTATCCATTTTCTTATCCATTGAATATTCATTGACCATTTCATTATCTGATTAAACCGTTATACTCTATCCACTCACTTTCATGTCCATTGTCCGTTTTTTACCCGATCAATTCAAATCTATTTCTTTCATTTTATTATTAGTCATTTCTTTTTGTCTTTTCCAATTTTCCAATTACCATATCTTTTTTTTTCTATTTTCACCTGTATTAAGCCCATAAATGTTCCTTTTCCACGTATAGCCCATTTACCATTTTTTTTTATGTTACAAAAATACAAAACAAAAAGATAAAATAAGAAACAAAGTTGAAGAAGCCGATCATTGAAGCTTTTGCTAGTTCTGAGACAGTGTATGATGAAATGCTTAGTAAGACATTCGAAGAGCTTGGTATTGCTATTGATGATTTAAAGGAGCATGTTGAGAATTGGCACCTATTGTCTAGCAAAATTTACTTTGTTATGCAAGTTGAACCTTTGATATCTAGGATCCGGAGTTCAGGTCTCAAAATCTTGCAGCAGCTGAGGGTTTCAGACGAATGTCCTAATGATGAACTGAGTTCTGAAAATTTGGAGAACTGTGTTCAGAAACTTAAGCTTTTTGAACTTGAAGAAATCTCATCTATTATTAAGGAAGCCATTATGGATCAACTGGATGGTGCAGGACCCAGTCCAGAGATCCTGGAAAAAATTGCTGATATACTTGGCCTAAATTCTAACGAGGAGGTTTTGATGGAGGCTGTGGCCCTAGAAAAGTTAAGAAAAAAATATACACCAGAAAATTCACATAAAGTATAACCAAAATTGAAAAATACATTTACAAAAATAACAGAAAACAGAAGTAGTTACACCAGAGAAAATTCAGGAAAATCAGTTACAAATGTAACTGATATATAACAGAAACAGAAACAGAAAAGAGGGGGGGGGGAACTCAGAACCAAATCATCTTCAATCTTGAATAATCTCTACAAACCTTCATCAATCATCCAGGGAGCATAAGGAAAATGAAAAAAGTTTCTTCTTAATTCTCAGCAGAAAACCTTCATTACCACTCACCATCATCCATATCAACCTGCAAAACGTCATGGAATCGATAAATAAAAAAAAGAAACTAACAGAATGTAACAAAGAATGCAGCAAAAGGTTAAAAGGATAACTCTACAAAATCAGTTAGAATTTAATTGAGGTAACAGGGTACCAGTTGAGAACAATGAGAGAAAGGGGGATCCGTCGCGAACTCACATCAGGAAAATAGCAAGGAAAATTCAGAGTATCACCTAGCTGCAAATCCTTTTCTTCCTCTTCAATCATAACCCTCCATCTGCAACGATAAATCAAACAGGGGTTTAGTGAACACTCAAAGAGAAAAAACAGGGGATTATAACCTAAAACAGAGCCAAAATCCAAAACAAACTAACTCATAACTGAATCATAACAGAAACTCTAACCGAATTCTACTTGAGAAGGTTCCATAACTATCCTTGATTCATACTCTATAAATCAGAAACTCGGCCTTCATTACACTTCTTCTTCAATCATTCAACTGCAATCAATCTTCTTCTCTCAATCAGTTCTCCAACCATTCTTCTCCAAATCCCATTTCTTCTTCAACCTTCTTCTTCATATGCTTCAATCTCCTTCAGTATTCATCTAGAAAACACCTTTCACCTTCATCAATCTTCAAATTCGCCACTATTCTGTTGCTGTGATGATTACATGATAAGAACTCTGCAACACCCATAGCCCCTTCAAGAATCTGCAGGTTCGAGAATGCGTCAATGGTAAACCAATCCGCAGATTCGGAATCAAACAAATCCTAGAGCAAGAATATTATAGAAGAAAAACAACCAATTCAGAATCACAAGCAATAGCAGAGAAAGATAAGGTGAAATCAATAGACATACCTGGACGGAATTTCGAGCTGTTCATCTTGTCGCTCCCACCAAATGACACCCGGTCAAGAGGGGTACAGACGCGAACGGTCGGCGAAAAGAGAGAACACACAAGGGTGAACTGAAAGGAATAGAGTCGCCAGCTAGGCATTTTTATCCCGAAGGAAAGGTAATGCTGCATAAACCTAAGAAAAGATGGACAAGACGGTCGTGAACCAAAGAAACTGAGAAAGGGGGTTGGTTACAACCTGGGAAGGTATTAGCACCCAGATTGTCCGCCGTACTTGACGGGATCCACGCTTGAAAGATTTGTGTTTTAAACGGGTAGTGTCAGTGCTATTTTGTGTGTAAAAGCTGGAAAAGAAAGCAAGTGTCGGTGCTGGAAGAAAGTGTGAAGTGAATAAGAGAAGTGTCAGTGTAAGGAAAGAGTGTGAAGCTCAAGACTATGAGGCTTAAAGAATAATGCTAGAAGAGGGGGAATATACAGAGACTTTTGTTCGATAACTGTTAAGTTATGCCTACGTATCCTCTCGTGCAATGAGGAAGTCAGAACACCGTAGTTTGACTCAAAGAGACTGAAAGATAAATTGACTGGTGAACTGCTTACTTGTCTATGCTCAAGTGTATGACTTGTCTGGCTCAAGTGCTAACTGTCTTGCATTAGACGGAAGAAGCGAGTTCTCGTTTGTGAGTGAGTGAGATGAGAAAAGAATCCTGGAGGAGACGATTATTGTTTGTTTTTGATATTTTAAAGTGCAGGCAGCGGAGGACGACCGTCGAGCAGAGGATGACTGCTGGGGATAAAGCAATGACGGGGACGACCAACATGCTGGGGAAATAGAGGGATCATGATGGGGACGGCCATCAGATACAGTAACAAAAAATCTCTGTTGATTAAAGGTTAAGGTAATGATGGGGACGGCCATCAGGTTGAAGAAATAAATGATGAAGGACGGTCATCAGAGGTGAAGGACGATCACCTAGTAGGGGACGGCTGCTCCGTTGGGGATAAGATGAGGGACGGTCATCTAAGGTGAAGGACGATCACCTGGCAGGGTACGGCTGCCACAAGCATCACGACATAGGACGAATGCCGGATAGAAAAGGTCGACGATGGGGACGACCATCGGATAAGCATGATGAAGGACGATCATCAAGAGGTGAAGGACGATCACCTAGCAGGGTACGGTTGCTCTCGGGGTTTATCATGACATAGGACGAATGTCAGATAACAAGATCAACGATGGGGACGACCATCGGATAAAATGATGAAGGACGATCATCAAAAGGTGAAGGACGATCACCTAGCAGGGGACGGCTGCTCAAAAAACATCTCGACCTAGGGCGAATGCCGGATAGGAAAAGGTTCCAATAATGGAGACTCCGCTGGGGATGATGAAGGACGATTATCAAAAAGGTGAAAGACGATCACTTGGCAGGGTACGGCTGCCGAAAAGGTATCATGACATAGGGCGAATGTCAGATAGAAAGGAAATAATTTATTTTTGATTTGCCGGGGAATCTTCTGGGGAATGGTAGACACAAACGAATGTCTAAATTCAAGAAAAAGGTATAAATGTTTGACATTATGTATAGATTAAAAATGCGGATGAGCATCCTTAAGACTATGATACAGATGAGTATCGGTAGAAACAAACGCTGACGCATGTTCAGAGATGATGATACGGACGAGTATCAACTGGTTAACAAAGAACGCGGACGAGTGTTCAATCTGAGAAAAGATAAGTGGTGTATCCAAGATACAGACGAGTATCTGTATGAGTAAAAAGTAATGAGTGAGACATAGACGAGTGTTCAACGAGTGTATAGATATCTGTTTGTTCGGGCGACTTTACTGGGGAATGATGACGCAGACAAGTGCCAAAGGAGCATATATTTGTATTTGAGAGTGAAAAGGGGACGCTTTGGCTTTCTGCCGGGGAGTTTGAGAGGTATTTGCATATTACTGATGTGATATTGTTGGTATTTATAGGTGACTGGTTCGAACCTGACTTGTGATTATGCAATATGTTTGATTTTTTGCCGTAATGCTCCGTATTAGACGGAATGCTACGCTCTGAGGGGAAATATGATGCGAATGCTATGATTATGCAAAGATACCGATCCGGGACATGGATCCCGTCGTCGTGAAGATCTCGGGCTGATCTGCTTGAAGGGAATTGAAATTCTGGGATCAGGTACGTGATGTCGAATCAGATGTTTAAACACTTGAAGACTTAAACAAAACTTAAAATGCAGGTAAATTAAATAACACAGGAAATTATTAACCCAGTTCAGTGTATCTCCACACTTACAAGTCTAAATATGTTCCTGTTAATGCCATTGAATAAGGCATTTAAGGCTTTGGAATTTCCAAGTGCTGAATCTTCTTCCTCTTTGCTCCACTCTTCTTCAGGCTTCAACACTTTTGCCCCATCCTTATTGTCTTGGACAGGGTGCTCCCATCCTTTGTTGACTGCTTTCCAAGCCCTGCTATCAAGAGATTTTAAGAATGCTACCATTCTTGGCTTCCAGTAGTCATAGATTGATCCATCCAATATAGGTGGTCTATTCACAGATCCTACATCTCTGCCCATGTTCCCAAAACTTGCAGTCCCTAGATCTCACCCAGTTAAACATGCAGGATGTCTGCTCTGATGCCAATTGAAATTCTGGGATCAGGTACGTGATGTCGAATCAGATGTTTAAACACTTGAAGACTTAAACAAAACTTAAAGTGCAGGTAAATTAAATAACACAGGAAATTGTTAACCTAGTTCAGTGTATCTCCACACTTACATCTGGGGGCTACCAAGCCAGGAAGGAAATCCAATATAAGTAATATTAAATCTGGAATTAAACCAACCAGTCTAATCCTTCACTTAATATCTACCCAAGGCAATTTCTACCTAAGACACAACTTAGATATGAGTACCTACTCACTACCCCTCAATCACACAGTGATATTTTACAATGTTTAATAAAATTGAAGTCACACTTCAAACACAACAGCTTGATTTTACTTAAAAGTTTCAATCAAGACACAATACACTTTTTGCTTAAAAGCTCATAAAGTGATACACAAATAAAACCTGCTATAAAACACAAACACCCTTTACAGTCTTCTTAAAATTCGTACTCTATTCTGAGAGTTTTTGTTCCTTAAATAGATGCTTGGTTTTTGGGCTTTCTGTAAATTATCTAGTCCTGATAAATCCTACTGTCATCACCTTGAATTAGGGTTAGTTAGTTTGTTACTTCCTTGATTCAAGGTGAGTTAGTTATTCTGTTACACTGAAATCAGATAACTAAGCTCCCTACAGATGCGCCTTGTATTGTTTATCTATTCACAATTAATTCCAGATAAATTCCCTGAATTTACTCAGTACTGTTATGCATCATTTAAGTCTGGTAGCAAGTTTACGATGTCACAACATCTGGTGTGACATCCTGATGTCTGAACTAAATTCATTAACAGTTACTCTGTTTGTCAATGTCACAACATCTGGTGTGACATCCTGAACTAAGTTCAACACTTCTTGTTTGTCAAAAATTCTGCCAATTCTTAACATCTACAAACTCCCCCTTTGGCTAATTTTTGGCTAACACAATCTTTTGGTTTTATCAGAGTGCAGCAGAGTTTTATTTATCAGAGTGCAGCAGAGTTCTTTTCTGTTGAATCATGTGAGAGCTAATAATTTGCTCCCCCTCAAACCTGTATGTATACTGCTATGACTTGTTCAACAGAATCTGATATACCAATGAGCATTAAAAAAAATTTAGTTCAGAAGACAGAAAATCAGCATTGTTCATTAATCAGGCAAACTGCAGCAAACATTGTTGTTGTTCAGTACACTTCTCCCCCTTGTTAGACAGAAATTTGGGCCAAACATTGCACAAGAAGAGAGAAAAACAAAATATTACAAAGCAAAATTACAATTCAGAGTTACAATGCAGAACAAACAATTCAGTTTCCATCACACCCAGCTTCATTCAGACTCATCATACTCAGTATCTTCTTCATCCTCAGACTCAGCATCAGATCCATCAGCATTCTGAGCACCCTCTTCCAGCTCCAGCCATTGAATTATTTCCTCAAGATTTTTCTTCCTAGCATCCATCTCTTTGCAAGTGGTCTTGAGTGTCGCTTCCACCAAATGAGGCTGGGTCAAAAGGGGTACAGATGCGAACGGTCGGCGAAAGGAGAGAGAACACACAGGGGTGAACTCAGAAAGAATAGAGTCGCCAACTAGGCATTTTTATCCCGGAGGAAAGGTAATGCTGCATAAACCTAGAAAAGATATGGATAAGACGGTCGCAAACCAGAGAGACTGAGAAAGGGGGTTGGTTACAACCTGGGAAGGTATTAGCACCCAGATTGTCCGTCGTACTCGACGGGATCCACGCTTAAAAGATTTGTGCTTTAAAGGGGTAGTGTCTGTGCAATCTGTGTATCAAAGCCGAAAAGAATGCAAGTGTCAGTGTAAAAGAAGTGTGAAGTGTACAAGGGAAATGTCAGTGTAAGGACATGAGTGAAATGCTCAAGACTATGAGGCTTAAAGAATAATGCTGGAAGGAGGGGGAATATACAAAGACTTTTGTTCGATAACTGTTAAGTTATACCTACGTATCCTCTCGTGCAATGAGGAAGTCAGAACACCGTAGTTCGACTCAAAGAGACTGAAAGATAAATTGACTGATGAACTGCTTACTTGTCTATGCTCAAGTGTATGACCTGTCTGGCTCAGGTGCAAACTGTCTTGCATTAGACGGAAGAAGCGAGTTCTCGTTTGTGAGTGAATGAGATGAGAAAAGAATCCTGGAGGAGACGATTATTGTTTGTTTTTGGTGTTTTCAATCTTTTATTGCTTTTTGGTGTTTGTCATAAGAAAATGAGCTTAAGCCTAAACCAAGGGTTAGTAAACACATCACATCCTCCCTTTGATTAGGGGTAATGAGAATACTTTAAGTATGAAGTAAGCACCTCACAGTTAATCACCATGATGTAGGATTAAGATCATTAACCTACTTGTAATTATTTAGATGTTTTTGGAGTTTTTGTTTGGTGTTAAGTAATGAGCTTAAGCCATAATCAAGGATTTAATGGACCCATTACACCATCCTAATAGAAGGATAATAGATGAGAACATTTAAGCTGAGAAAGGCTCCTCAACTTAATCCATGATTAGGGATTAACCTCATGACAAAACAAAGCATTTATTAAAGTGGATTTTAGTTAATGATAAGGTTAAGAAATGGATTTCATGGTTTGTAAGACAACTTGAGGGGGACTTGTCCATTAACACTAGGGTTAGTCCTTCTTAACCAGTTAAGGAAGAATTAGAACCCTAATGCAAGGCCCAAGTTACAAGCTTGATGTCTTAGTGATTATTAAGTGAATTGATTAGAGGATTTAAACACATTAAGGGTTTAACACTTAGGATTAAAGTTATACACTCCATCCTAATAGAAGGATGCAGGCATAGGCTTAATCGCAAAGCCTTAAAACCTTTAGGGTTTAGTCCTTGATTGTGAGGTGAGAAGAGAAGACTCAAAGAAAAATCCAAGGAAAGAGTCTAAGGGGGACTAAACAATCTTAAAATGTCATCATGCTTGGAAGTCCTAGGGTTTGTGAGGCTTAAGAGGGGGAATCTTCAAGGAAGCCACCAAGGAGAAGCAAGATAGAAAAGGGATGAGATAAGAAGAGAAAAGAGGGAAGAGAGGCACAAGTGAGCAAGCTCACTCAAAGACAAGTAAAAATGCAGCAAGGATGTAAAATGATGAGGTGAGAAGAGGTGGGAGGTGAAGGCAAATCCACCTCCCAAACAAACTTACCATTAACCTGAAAAGTTAGTACAAGATGCATAAGGGAAGAAATGAGATGAAACAATGCATATGGATGGGCAAAGGCCAAATTCATAAACATACACATGATGCAAATGATGTCAAGAGATGGTACAAAGTCATACAAGATGCACATATGAGAGCATACAAGAGAATGGATGCATATGGAGCATGCCTTGAACCATGAAAGTTCAAGAAAACTTATGAAATGCAATGAAGGTATGACATGTCAAATGAATGATACAATGATCAAGCATGATTCTAATATGTCCTAAGATGTCTTATGAATCATGTGGATGCACAAAATATCATGGCAAGTTCATGTATGCAAGCAAATGAAAGATGGATGCAAAGGAAGGCAAGAATTAGGGTTTACATACAATATGCAATGCAAAATTCAAAATCAGAAGCAAATGACAAGATAAAAAATTGAAAGTGGGATCAAAGGAACCCTAACCCTACATAAGTTCACTTCCCAAAGGAGGGGACCTAAACCTAAACCTAATGGAAGTTATGAATTTCTCAAGTCAACTAGGGTTTCAAGGTACCTCAAAAGGAAAAAATGCACATTAAATTGAAAATGAAGGATGAATTCAAACCAATTTTTCCCTAAAAACTACATGATATGAAGGATGCAATGCAAGAAGAACCATTATCAAACTCTTCATGGTTAGGCAGAATGGATTTTTTCAAGTTAAGATCAAAATATTTCCTTTAAACAAATTTAATTCCAATGAAAATTGTCAAAATGCATCAAGGACCAAAAAGGAATTTGTTTTGAGAGTTGGATAATGTTTCTAAATGTTTTAAAATGCAATGTGAATTTTTTGGTGATTTTTAAATACCTAAATGCATTTTTAATTAATTAATTTCCATTAACTAATTAAAAATAAACATTTAAATGATTTAAAAATAATTTTTAATGCAAAAAATAAAAATAAAAATATTTTTGGGTTCTGAAAATTAATGAAATGTTTGACAAAAAATTTCAGAATTTTTTAAAGTGTTTTGCTATTTTTTAAAATTCGTATAAGTTAAATACCAATAAAATGAAATAAAAATAATTAAATGGAGAAGTATGCAAATCCTGAGGCTGAGATTCTAAAGAAAATGGAGGGAATTGACTGGCGCCAGATCCAAGGGATGAGGTTCAAACTGGCAAATTTAAATCTAATCTTAATTAATTAAATCTAATTATGGGATTAGGGCTTAATGAGGCCATCCAGGCCATCCATCCACGCGCGGGAAGCAAGATCGCACGCTCCAGATTCAAACTTTGCCCTAATCACAGATTAAACCCTAATTACATTCAGGTCACCGGAGAAGAGCTCCGATCGTCTTCTCCGGTGACATCCCTCCCTGAAAATTGCTATCTCTCTCCCCGAGCTTCTAAAACCTAATCTCTCTGCCCAGAATCCAACCCCACGCATCACTCAACAAGAATCACTCACTAAAACAAATTTGTTTCACATATTCAAGCTGAATCGAAGCAAATTAGTTCTAGGTCAAAAAATTTCAGAGAGCTCATACATGCTTAATACTTGGCTATTTTCAAAACCAAACACATCAGCATTATCAGTGAATCATGGAGAATCAATTAATAACTTAAAAACACGTTTCTAGAAAAAATGTTCTTGAGCTTACCTGAATTGGAGCTTTGAACTTTGGAGCTTTCTAGCTGCTTCTTTGGTCCAAGATGCCTTTAATGAACCTCTTGAGAAGTTTGCAATGCTTGTTTAGAATTTCTTATGGCTGGTTTAAGAGATTGATGAAGTTCTGACCAAGGGGAGTGAAAAATCGTATTTCTGTTTGTGGGCTTTTCAGGATCAAATGATGGTTGGGAAATGATCAGAGGGTCATGGTGAGTGATTCTATGAAGTTGGTTTTGAGGTTTGTGGCTTGTGTATTGAGATTCGAAGAAAAATGCATAAAGAGAGGTTTTGGAGAATGCTGACTTGTGGGAGAGCTCAGGCTGTGTTGTGTGTTGTGTTGAGTTTCTTTTGGTACATGTATCAAGTTGGGATAGGTCAGAGAGTTGTTGTTGGCCTATGTTGATTGGTATGGTCCATTTTGCCAAAAGTCAATGTTAGGTTTCCTTTGGGGTATGGGTCATTGGCAGGCTGGTTTAGAGGCATGGCTTGGTTCAGCTGAGATCAAGGATTGCTCATGGATCAGATTTTGTGAACCGAGGCATGTGGATAAGAAGCTTTGGGTCATTTTGCAAATTTGTCCAACTTTGGCCCCTTTGTGATTTCTTGAAGCATAAGTCATGAAACTTGGAGATTCTTTGGTGCATTCTGATTTTTAGGTCATATGTTATGCTTATGTGATGCTTAGAAGTTGATTTGAAGTCATGAGAATGCTTGGCATGAGGTTTTGCAACTTTCCCCCTTTGGTGCATAAGTGACATTCCATGATTTTTCCCAACTTTGGCAAGCTATAAATTTTGATCCAAAATGAATTAGAAAGAATTCTTGTACTTTTTGAAAATGGGAGGATCCATTCTACAACTTTTATGACCAAAGTTTTCTCATTTGAAGCATTTTTGAATCAAAAAGAGAAGGTTGAAAAACTTTCCCAAAATGGCAAGTTTTCATTATAAGTCACTTTCCCAAAAAGGCAACTTTGCAAATGACTTGAAATTTTACAATTTTGTGAACTTATAACATCTTCTATGATCAAATAAAGATCATACACATTCAAAATGATGGAGAACACCCTTTGGTTGGGTCATTGGGGGCCTCAAATGCCCTGATTTTGCACTGACTTGCTCAAGAAGTCATCTCTTGATCAGATGCCTTCCCCATGGAATTTCTTCATGAAAATTTATATGCATGATCCTCATAACATATAGAGACCCATAGAAACAAGAATGACCAAAAAATTTGGAGTTATGGCCTCTGAAACCAAAACCCTAATTCTAGGTCATCTGTGCAGTTAAACCTGGCTCTGCTTTCATGCTTTCCTCAGTTCTTGTGATTCTTTGACTTCCTTGACTTTGGGAGGATATAAAATGATGCTTGAACATACATGGACCCTCTTGAGGTGATTGATGACCTTTGGAGTGGCTCAAATGGCTCTTGGATTGCTCAGATCACAAACCCTAGATGCAGATGACTTTGAATCAATGCAGTGAAGCAAAAATGCAATATGAGATGCTATGATTGAACTTATGCATATTAAAAGATCATAAGCCATGGTGAGATAAGGGAGGGCAAATTCGGGGTGTTTACATTGAGTTCTGCAATCAAGGCTGCTTTGGATATAGGAGTCTTGACATTTGATGGTCCAGCAGATGTCCCACTGGGAGCTTCAACATCTGCAGCATGATAGCTCAGGAACAGTTTGTAGTGGAAGGCCAGTGGACTCTCCCTCTTGCAGACAGAATCCTTATCAGTAAGGATGCCTGGATCTTGATTGAGGATTATTCCACACAGCAGAGAGGGAAAAGATATTGGGAGCTTGGTTGCTGATGTTCCTGCATGCTTTAGGGTTTGATCAAAGATGTAAGCCCCAAAGTCCAACTTTGTTTGAGTGCCTACAACACAGATGAATCTTCCCAATCCAGTAGCTATAGAAGAAGTATGGTTTGTGGGGACCCAATTGACAGTTCCAATCCTATGCAGCATAGCATACTTCCTTGTTAGCAAGCTGACAGAAAGTTTGCCTTTGACTGGCCAAGACTTGACCTGGTTGGCAGTGATGATCTTGCAGACATGGTTGTCAGTTTTGCCCAGCTCATTAGGCCCATCATACTCTCTCCCCAGGTAGTGATTTATAACCCTAGGAGAGAATTCAACACATCTCCCTCTCACATAAACTTTTCTGAAATCTTCTGACTTTCCATCAGCACACCCCTCTTGCAGATTAACTATGAACTCCTTGACCAGCAGCTCATAACAGGGTGAAAAATTTGAAACAGTCTTGAATAAACCAGCAGAGGATATTAAGTCTATTACCTCAGTGCACTCCAATGCATTACTGCCCAGCTCTCTTTCCAGAGCCACCCTTCTTTGGTATACATACTTCCATTTTCTCACACTAGAGACATGATGGAAGGACACATTGTCCAGAGGTGCTTCAGGAACAGCAGAGGTAGACCTGGGAGGTGCTGGCTTCTTCCTTGGTTGGGATGTTGGGACATCCTCCTCAACATCTGAATCAGGTGGAGTTGCAGCTTTCCTCTTCTGGGTGCTTACCTTGCTCCATTGTTTAGTAGGTCCAAAGGCAACTTTGACCTTGTCCTTTTTAGGAGTAGGCTGTTTCTTTTCAGGAGTTGCATGTCCAGAAGGCTTCTTCTCCTTCCTAGCCCTAAGCCTTTTGGCTATGCTGGGTTTAACAGATGCAATGATCTCTGTGTCAGAGTCATCATCTATGTTTTCAACAGGTGGAGGTTGGGAAGCCTCCTTTTCAGCAGTTTGATCAACAGAAGCTTGATAATCAGTGGCTTCATCATTATCAGTTGAGGCCTTGTTCTGGTCCTCTGATGCTTCAACATTTATTGAGACATCCTGTTGAGCAGGAATGTCCTCTTCAGCCTGGTTGCTTGGTTCTTCTTGTGGAGCAGGCATGCTGTTCAGGGGAACAGATACCCCACGCACCACTCTTTGTTCAGAAAGAATCCTATTCACAAGATGCTTGATGGATGCATCCACATAGTCAGAAGCTTTGGGGGTGCTTGTAGATGAAGGAGTCCCCTTGCTTTTGCTGAACACAGGTTCCTTTGCTCTTCTTACATTGGGAGTTCTAGGTTTTTGAGCAATAGGGACACTTCCTCTGATTTCGTCTATGGGAGTAGTATCCATTGGTACTATAGAGATTGGAGTTGCATGCACTACATCTTCTTGGTTGAGACCCTCATCAATGAAGTTAGGGTTTTGATGTTGAGACATTTTTCGAATGTAGTGGAAGAGGAGTTACGTTTGATTGATTTTGATGAGCTTAGAAAATCAGCTTTAGCATGCAAATCGTTTAGTGGAGATAGTGAGGAGGTGAAGAGCTGAGAGCACGTTTGTGCATTTATAGAAACAGTTGCTATTGGAATTTTTAAGAGTGGAATACACAGAGTTATTGACCAGACTGATGCTGCCATCTGGTGATCATGCCACACGATGTCTTGAGACATGCTGGCACTTCTCCATAACTGCTATATTTCACTTAAGCATATTCCCAATTTACCCCTTAGGTTTTCAAATTGGGTAGCATCCAAAGCTTTAGTAAATATGTCAGCCAATTGCAAATCTATGGCTACATGTTCTAATGTGATCACCTTCTCTTCCACAAGATCTCTGATGAAATGATGCCTGATATCTATGTGCTTAGTCCTGCTGTGTTGGATAGGATTTTTTGAGATGTTGATAGCACTTAAATTGTCACAGTACAATGTCATGACATCTTGTGGGACATTGTATTCTGTGAGCATTTTCTTCATCCATACCAACTGTGAACAACTGCTACCAGCTGCAATATATTCAGCTTCAGCAGTGGATAAGGATACACAATTTTGTTTCTTACTGAACCAAGAAATCAAATTGTTTCCTAGAAAGAAGCATCCTCCTGATGTACTCTTTCTATCATCAGCACTTCCTGCCCAGTCAGCATCACAAAAGCCAGTGAGGATTGGTTCATATCCATGAGAGTACATTATGCCATAGTCACAAGTACCATTGACATATTTCAAAATCCTCTTAACCTGGTTTAGATGGCTTACTTTTGGCTCAGCTTGATATCTTGCACATACACCTACTGCAAAAGCTATATCTGGTCTGCTAGCTGTCAGATATAGTAGGCTTCCAATCATGCTTCTGTATAAGCTTTGGTCCACATTCTCACCCTTGTCATCCTTTGTCAGCTTTAAGTGAGTGGGGACAGGTGTTCTCTTGTGACTTGCATTGTCCATCCCAAACTTCTTGACAGTGTTCTTTGCATACTTGCTTTGGGATATGAACATGGAGTCCTCCATCTGCTTGATTTGCAGTCCAAGAAAGTAGGTTAGTTCTCCTACAAGGCTCATCTCAAACTCAGATTCCATTTGATTAACAAAATGTTTAACCATCCTGTCTGACATCCCACCAAACACTATGTCATCTACATATATCTGAGCTATCATGACCTTTCCTTCTTCATCCTTCACAAACAAGGTTTTGTCTATTCCACCTTTCTTGTACCCATGTTTAATGAGAAAAGTAGTTAGTCTTTCATACCATGCTCTTGGGGCTTGCTTTAGACCATACAAAGTCTTTCTTAGCTTGTATACATGATCTGGACAGCTTGGATCAACAAATCCCTTAGGCTGCTCCACATATACTTCCTCATTAAGGTACCCATTTAGAAAGGCACTTTTAACATCCATTTGAAATAGCTTGAACTTTAGGATACAAGCAATTCCTAGAAGTA
Organism: Lathyrus aphaca; assembly: GCA_963966055.1. Taxonomy (NCBI): domain Eukaryota; kingdom Viridiplantae; phylum Streptophyta; class Magnoliopsida; order Fabales; family Fabaceae; genus Lathyrus; species Lathyrus aphaca. The sequence continues at coordinate 63,356,559 of OZ014520.1, read as the reverse complement.
GTCTGATTGATTCAAGCCTTGCTACTGGTGCAAAGGTTTCATCAAAGTCTACTCCCTCAATTTGTGTGTATCCTTGAGCTACAAGTCTAGCCTTGTTTTTTGTAACAACTCCCTGCTCATTTGACCTGTTCTTGTACACCCACTTAGTGCCAATCACATTAATGTCATCAGGCCTAGGAACAAGATCCCATACTTCATTCCTTGTAAACTGGCCTAATTCTTCTTGCATAGCAGAGATCTAGTACTCATCATTCAGAGCTTCCTTGATGTTTTTAGGTTCTATCTTTGAAACAAAGCAGGAGCCTAAAATCATCTCTCTTGATCTAGTGATGACACCACTGTTGGGATCACCAATTATCAGATCTTTAGGATGATCTTTCTGGATTCTGATGGAGGGAGGTTTGTTGGATTGTTCTGTCCTTGCCTCAATTAGAGTGAAGTCAGGATTATCACTCTTTATTTCAACTTCAGTCTGATTGTCAGCAGATGTTCCAACATCATCAGCAACATCTGCAGAGGCATCATCAATGATCACATTTATTGACTCCATTATAACCTTGGTTCTAGAGTTAAATACTCTGTAAGCTCTGCTATTTATGGAGTATCCAAGAAAAATCCCTTCATCACTTTTAGGGTCCATCTTCCTTCGTTGATCCCTATTAGCCAGAATGTAACACTTACTTCCAAACACATGAAAGTACTTGACTGTAGGTTTCCTGCCCTTCCAGACTTCATAGATGGTGGATACAGATCCCTTTCTTAGTGTGACTCTATTGTGGATATAACATGTTGTGTTCATAGCTTCAGCCCAAAAGTACAGGGGTAACTTTTTAGCATGAATCATGGCTCTTGCTGACTCCTGAATAGTTCTGTTTTTCCTCTCAACAATCCCATTTTGTTGAGGGGTGATAGGAGAAGAATACTCATGATTGATTCCTTCTGAAGAACAGAAGTCTGAGAATTTCTGATTCTCAAACTCCTTTCCATGGTCACTTCTTATTCTGACCACACAGCTTGCTTTTTCTCTTTGGATTCTTTGGCACAAATCTTTGAATACATCAAACACATCAGACTTCTCTTTGATGAAGCTTATCCATGTATATCTTGAAAAGTCATCAACAATCACATAGGCATACCTTTTTCCACCAAGACTCTCAACCTGCATTGGTCCCATAAGATCCATATGTAATAATTCCAAAACTTTGGAAGTTGTCAGATGTTGGAGCTTTGGGTGTGACATCTTGGTTTGCTTGCCTATTTGACATTCACCACACACTTTACCTTCATCAATCTTCAGTCTTGGAATTCCTCTTACAGCCTCCATAGATATGATCTTCTTTATTCCTCTGAGATGAAGATGACCCAGTCTTTGGTGCCACAGCTTCACTTCTTCTTCTTTGGCTAAGGAACAAGTTGAAGTAAGGCTGAAATCTTGAGGTTCCCACATATATCAGTTGTCTTTTGATCTGGCTCCTCTCATGACAACCTTCTGTTCTTTATCAGAGACTATGCATTCAGTTTTGATAAAGTTTACACTGTAACCTTGGTCACATAATTGACTTATGCTGATCAAGTTAGCAGTTAATCCTTTTACCAGCAGCACATCATCTAGACTTGGTACACCTGGGCAGTCCAATGTCCCAACTCCCTTGATTTCTCCCTTTGCTCCATCTTCAAAGGTTACATATTTGGATGAGTGTGACTTTAAGTCTACCAGCAGATTCTTAAGTCCAGTCATATGCCTTGAGCATCCACTGTCAAAGTACCAGTCTTCCTTAGCAGATACTCTGAGAGATGTATGAGCTATATAGGCAACAACCTTCTTTGACCATTTTTGCCTGTTGTGAGGTTTCCTTTGATGCATCTGCCCTGTGTAGTGTCCATCTTTAGAGTTCCAAGGTTGTCTGTTGAACTTGTTCTTAGGCATGTATTTGTGGCTTTGATCAGCATGAAGACTAGCTTTAGGTACCCACACTTTCTTGATGACCTATGTCTTATGCTTAGGGGGTTGCTGAGACCTCTGATTTGGATGTCCATGCAACACTTTCTTGGTGACTTCTGTCTTCTGCTTAGGGGGTTGCTGAGACCTCTGATTTGGATGTCCATGCAGCTTGTAGCAAAAAGGTTTGATGTGACCAAACCTTCCACAATGATGGCATTTCCATCTTTGATATTTCTTTTTCATCATGTTCTTCTAATGATGTTGAGACATCTGCTTGGACATCTTGTTTGACTTCATGGGATTTGGAGTTGTTTGGCTGGTGCTAGCCTCAAACTTTTGAGCTTTATTAAATCCTAGCCCAGTCCTATCCCCTGAGTGCTTGTTGTTGTTGAGAATGACATCCGGTGTGTTTGAGCTACTGTTCAGCATTTTGACAGATTTGGACATATGCTCCATTTTGGAGTTGAGTAGGCTTACTTCACTTTTCAAAGTGTCAATGATCTCTAGATTACTTGTCTTTTCAGCCTTTAATTCCTCAATCTGCTTCTTCTGCTGTATATTCTCCATGCATACTTCAGTGCTCCTTTTACACAACATCCTGTAAGATTCTTCAAGCTCTTCAAATGTCAGCTCCTCATCACTGGATCCCCCTTCAGATTCACATACTCCAGCTAGAGCAGTGATGTGCTTTGCAGATTCTTCTTCTGACTCACATCCTGAGTCTTCATCTGACCAGGTCACAGAGAGACCTTTCTTTTGCTTCTTTAGATAAGTTAGGCATTCACTTCTGATGTGTCCATATCCTTCACATCCATGACATTGAATCCCTTTTCCTTGGTTAGTCTTCTCATCATAATTTGACCTTCTATTAGAATCATAAGGTCTTTTATTCTCAGAAGTAGAGTTTTTCCACTTGGTCTGGGCCTGTTTTTCATTCTTTTGAGAATTTTGTTGAATTGTCTTCCAAGCATAGCAATTGTTTCTGATAAGTTTTCCTCAGAGTCTGCTTCATGACTTTCTTCTTCTTTATTAGTGTTTGAGACTAAAGCTATGCTTTTGTTTTTCTTCACAATTGTATCATTCATTCCCATCTCAAAGGTTTGAAGGGAACCAATGAGCTCTTCAACCTTCATTTTGCAGATGTCCTGAGCTTCTTCTATTGCAGTAACCTTCATGTCAAATCTTTTTGGCAGTGATCTGAGAATCTTTCTTACCAACTTTTCATCACTCATCTTCTCTCCCAAGGCACCAGAAGTATTAGCAATTTCAAGGATGTTCATGTAAAACTCATGAATGGTCTCATCTTCCTTCATCCTCAAGTTTTCAAACTTGGTGGTGAGAAGTTGAAGTCTTGACATCTTCACCTTTGATGTTCCTTCATGAGTGGTTTTGAGAGTGTCACAAACATCCTTGGCCAGCTCACAGTGATGTACAAGTCTAAATATGTTCCTGTCAATGCCATTGAATAAGGCATTTAAGGCTTTGGAATTTCCAAGTGCTGAATCTTCTTCCTCTTTGCTCCACTCTTCTTCAGGCTTCAACACTTTTGCCCCATCCTTATTGTCTTGGACAGGGTGCTCCCATCCTTTGTTGACTGCTTTCCAAGCCCTGCTATCAAGAGATTTTAAGAATGCTACCATTCTTGGCTTCCAGTAGTCATAGATGGATCCATCTAATATAGGTGGTCTATTCACAGATCCTACATCTTTGTCCATGTTCCCAAAACTTGCAGTCCCTAGATCTCACCCAGTTAAACAGGCAGGGTGTCTGCTCTGATGCCAATTGAAATTCTGGGATCAGGTACGTGATGTCGAATCAGATGTTTAAACACTTGAAGACTTAAACAAAACTTAAAGTGCAGGTAAATTAAATAACACAGGAAATTGTTAACCTAGTTCAGTGTATCTCCACACTTACATCTGGGGGCTACCAAGCCAGGAAGGAAATCCAATATAAGTAATATTAAATCTGGAATTAAACCAACCAGTCTAATCCTTCACTTAATATCTACCCAAGGCAATTTCTACCTAAGACACAACTTAGATATGAGTACCTACTCACTCCCCCTCAATCACACAGTGATATTTTACAATGTTTAATAAAATTGAAGTCACACTTCAAACACAACAGCTTGATTTTACTTAAAAGTTTCAATCAAGACACAATACACTTTTTTCTTAAAAGCTCATAAAGTGATACACAAATAAAACCTGCTATAAAACACAAACACCCTTTACAGTCTTCTTAAAATTCGTACTCTATTCTGAGAGTTTCTGTTCCTTAAATAGATGCTTGGGTTTTGGGCTTTCTGTAAATTATCTAGTCCTGATAAATCCTACTGTCATCACCTTGAATTAGGGTTAGTTAGTTTGTTACTTCCTTGATTCAAGGTGAGTTAGTTATTCTGTTACACTGAAATCAGATAACTAAGCTCCCTACAGATGCGCCTTGTATTGTTTATCTATTCACAATTAATTCCAGATAAATTCCCTGAATTTACTTAGTTCTGTTATGCATCATTTAAGTCTGGTAGCAGGTTTACGATGCCACAACATCTGGTGTGACATCCTGATGTCTGAACTAAATTCATTAACAGTTACTCTGTTTGTAAATGTCACAACATCTGGTGTGACATCCTGAACTAAGTTCAACACTTCTTGTTTGTCAAAAATTCTGCCAATTCTTAACATCTACAGGAATGTCCCAACTGGGTATGAGATCATCGGTAGATCTAACATATGTGATTCTGCACGGGGAAATAGGTCACTGATAGACCTATCCTTGGTGATGGGGAGCCCAGATGGGGTATGTGGAAGCTTTCTTCACTTTGTTTTGAGATCTTCAGATATTGCTCTTTTGGATAGAGGCCGAAACTCTGCGGGGAGACGGTTCCCTGTCTAACACTTGGTTGGGGAGGGATGATCACTGAACGACCTTCCTAGAGATCTGTAAGGATTCTGCTGAGGAGGATGATGTCTGACAACTCAGCTGGGAGAAAGCATCTCTGTTGCTTTTTGGAAGATGTGCTGAGTAAATAATGATTTGGCAGCTTGCTGGGGAGAAGCTTTCATGCCCTCATGTTGCACTTTGAACACCTGCAATCCTGCATTGACAAAGAAACGTACAAGTACCCCGAGGTATCCCTTACTGGATTCCATCATAGGAGTTCAGACGCTCCCGGGAGCAAATATATTTCTTGTAAGCATGTGATTTAGAAAAGGCGCATCTGTATTCATGCAACCATTATATCAAGGATATCAGACATTTTTGCAAATAAAAATGAAAAATGTACAAGACAAAGTGTGACTGAAAATCTGATTTTATTAATTTGGGGTGCCCTGAATTGGCGAGTATAGTCAAAGAAACGGATCCCCTGAAATGAGGAGATTGTTACAAATTGAGAAAACAAAAAGATGCTGGCAATGTTGATGACGCTTCAGTGCTTCCCTTTTGCTATGACTTGTATGACATTGATGTTCTTCTCATCTTGCTTATGAAGAAGGCTGATTCTGACCGATGCTTTAACCTTTCGAGGCTTGCCATGTTGTAAGTGATACAGACGAATTAAGAATGCAGTTGTTCGCTTATTCCCTTATTTGCGTGGATCGCCCTTTCGGGTTTTCAATCCACCGGGATACCCATTTTTGCCTGAGTTGTCCAATGCGGCTTTTCAACTCAGCGGGTATACATTTTTTTTATTTTCCCTTATTTTTGCCCGAGTCTTTTATTCTGTTTTCGACTCGCCGGGATGCCCTATTTTTGCCTGGACTTACATTCTGTTTTTATGTCCAACAGTTCATTTTATGCGAAATATTTTTTAACTACATCTGAATTCACAGGGGACAGGAAGTCTTCACCATCCATAGTACTGAGCATCAGTACTCCACCAGAGAAAACTTTCTTTACTATGAATGGACCATCGTAATTCGGAGTCCACTTTCCCCTGTGGTCTGTATGGGGAGGGAGAAGTGTTTTCAGCACAAGATCTCCCACTTGGTATTCTCGAAGCCTGACTTTCTGATCGAAGGCTTTCTTCATTCTTTTTTGATACAGCTGCCCATGACAAATTGCAGCTAACCTCTTCTCTTCGATCAGACTCAGTTGTTCGTACCGAGATCGGACTCACTCTGCTTCATTCAACTTGACATCCATCAGTACCCGCAAGGAGGGTAATTCCACTTCAACAGGTAGGACTGCCTCCATACTATATACCAGCTGATACGGTGTTGCCTCAGTGGATGTTCTGATTGAGGTACGGTACCCATGCAAGGAAAATGGTAGCATTTCATGCCAGTCTTTGTAGGTGACCACCATCTTCTGCACAATCTTCTTGATATTCTTGTTAGCGGCCTCTACAACACCATTCATCTTTGGCCTGTAAGGAGAAGAATTGTGGTGTTGGATCTTGAAGTCCCGACACAATTTTGCCATCATTTTGTTGTTTTAATTTGGAACCATTATCAGTAATGATTCGCTCGGGCACTCCATACCGACAGATGATGTCTCTCTTCAGGAATCGGGCTACCACTTGCCTGGTGACATTTGCATATGAAGCTGCCTCAACCCACTTGGTGAAATAGTCAATGGCTACCAGGATGAATCTGTGGCCATTTGAAGCAGTCGGTTCAATCTTGCCAATCATATCAATGACCCACATGGCAAAGGGCCAGGGTGAAGACATCACATTTAGAGGATTCGGAGGCACATTCACTTTATCAGCATAAATCTGGCATCCATTGTGAGCCAGTAGTAGCCTGATCTCAACAACTTTTTAGCCATTGCATGCCCCCCGCATGGGTACCAAAAGATCCTTCGTGCACCTCGTGCATCAACAAGTTTGCTTCTGCCTTATCAACACATCTGAGAAGTACCATATCAAAGTTTCTCTTATACAGGGAACCATCAGCATTCAGGAAGAAACTACCAGCCAGCCTTCTTAATGTCTTCTTATCATTGGAAGATGCCCCAGGTGGGTATGTTTGATCCTCCAAGAAGCATTTGATGTCATGGAACCAAGGCTTATCATCCTTAGCAATGTCTAATGAGAATACATATGCTGGTCTGTTAAGTCTGGATACTGAAATCCGAGGCACAAAGCTGGCAGCTTGAACTTTGATCATGGATGAAATGGTAGCCAAAGCATCTGCGAACTGATTTTCATCCTGAGGGATATACTCAGGATTGACTGTTGTGATGAAAGTCAGTAATCTCCTTGTATAGTCCCGGTATGGAATCAGATGATCCTGGTAAGTGTACCATTTGCCGTTGGTTTGATTAATTACCAAAGCTAAATCTCCGAACACAGTCAAAGTCTTGATCCTGAGGTCAATGGCTTCCCCAAGACCCATAATACAAGCTTCGTATTCGACTTCGTTGTTAGTGCAGTTAAAGGTGAGCTTTGCCGAGAAAGGCATGTGAACTCCACAACCATTCATATTAACAGCCCCATCAAACATCATTGTCCATTGTTCTTCTGGGTCAGGCCCTTCAGTGTGAATAGGCTCTTCATGATCTTTTGCTTTTATGAACATGATGTCTTCATCAGGGAAGTCAAATCTCATAGGCTGGTAATCATCAATGGGTTGCTCAGCAAGATAATCAGACAACACACTGCCCTTGATGGCTTTTTGAGTTGTGTATTGAATGTCATATTCTGTGAGGATCATTCGCCATCTTGCAACCCGTCCGGTAAGTGATGGCTTCTCAAAAATGTACTTAACCGGATCCATCTTTGAGATTAATAAAGTGGTGTGGGTCAACATATATTGCCTTAGTCGGCGAGCAGCCCACGCTAAAGCACAACAAGTTTTCTCGAGCAATGAATAACGTTGTTCACAGTCGGTAAACTTTTTTCTTAGGTAGTATATTGCATACTCTTTTCGACCAGACTCGTCATGTTGGCCCAGTACACACCCCATTGACTCTTCTAATATGGTCAAGTACATGATTAGAGGTCTTCCTTCAACTGGAGGCATAAGGATTTGAGGCTCTTGTAAGTACTCCTTGATTTTGTCAAAAGCCCTTTGGCAGTCTTCATTCCACCTGATCGTTTGCTCTTTTCTTAACAACTTGAACAAAGGCTCACAGGTTGCCGTAAGGTGAGATATGAACCGTGAAATGTAGTTCAATCTACCTAGAAACCCCCGAACTTCTCTTTCAGTCTTTGGTGCAGGCATTTCTTGAATGGCTTTGACTTTATCAGGATCAACTTCAATCCCTTTCTCACTTACGATAAATCCCAGCAGCTTACCGGATCGCACCCCGAATGTGCATTTGTTGGGGTTTAACTTCAATTGGTACTTCCTCAGACGCTTGAATAGCTTCAACAGATTCACCAGGTGGTCTTCTTCTGTGAGGGACTTGGCAATCATGTCATCCACATAACATTCAATTTCTTTGTGGATCATGTCATGGAATAATGTTACCATAGCCCGTTGATAAGTGGCACCAGCATTCTTCAGTCCGAATGGCATCACCTTATAACAGAATGTGCCCCAGGGTGTGATGAAAGTTGTCTTCTCCATGTCTTCAGGTGACATCCTGATCTAATTATATCCTGAAAATCCATCCATGAAGGAGAACACAGAGAACTGAGCCGTGTTGTCGACCAATACATCAATGTGAGGTAATGGGAAGTCATCCTTTGGGCTGACTCTGTTCAGATCCCGGTAATCCACACACATCCTCACCTTTCCATCCTTCTTAGGCACAGGTACAATATTAGCAACCCACGCGGGTAACTAGTTACAACAAGAAAACCGGCGTCCCACTGTTTCTGTACCTCTTCTTTTATCTTCATTGCCATATCCGGGCGAGTACGGCGCAGCTTCTGTTTTACTGGCGGACAGTCTTCTTTTAGAGGCATCTTGAGCATAACAATATCGGTGTCCAACCCTGGCATATCCTGATAAGACCAAGCAAAAACATCCACATATTCCCGAAGCATGTCAATCAGTTGCTCTTTTACTGAATCTTGTAGGCGGGCCCCGATCTTAACTTCCTTCAAGTCTTCTTCCGTACCAAGATCAACCATCTCGACTTCCTCCTGATGAGGAGTGATAACCTTCTCCTCTTGTCTCAACAACCTGGCTAACTCCTCAGATAGCTCATAATCTTCTTCAACCCCTTCATCAGCTTGATTAATCGGATTGTCAAAGTCATACGAAGTCGTAGCAGTGTTGTTGTCGGTGCAGTCTGGAGGGCATTTTCTGCAAGGGTTTAGATTTGTTCATTTTAGTGATCAGTTTTATCTTGTTTAGAAAAAGTGAAAATGAAGTTATTATTTTTAAAAACATTGCCATTTTATTTTTGTACAAAAAATGAAAAATGAAAAACAGTGAGCGGAAAAGAAAAGACTCATTTGCAAAAGATGTCCTGATATTCATTAATTGATCGTTTGCACAAAATACAAGATGGCCCGATTACAAAATGAGTCCCGACATCTTGGGCAAGATACAAGACTTGATGCATTCTTTAAAACACAGGAAATAATAATTACTCTGCAGGAGTAACCCTTATAATTTCCTGGGAAGACCAGTTTGAGACATGGCTCCCCGGGATCCTTGGACGTATCCAGCTTTCCAGGTTGCGCTCGTCTTCTGACTCGTCTTCCAAGCTATTCACAACATCCGGGGTGAGCATCCCCCCACTGACAAACTTGGGCTCTGTTGCAGCCTCTGGTTGATCTTGTCGAGTTGGTCTGTAACCCAACTCGAATCGGTCTTCTTTCTTTTCAACTGGCAGCAGCTTGCCCCAGCCTTTGAACGGTACCCTCCTCAACAACCTTTCGGGCTTGTTGATATGATGTGATGGAATTCCCAGACACAGCAGATGTTTCATTGATATTCAGGGCCTCAAACCCTTGACTCATTGTTTCATGGATCTCCCCATCCATTTCAATGTATTTGAAAGTAGCCAGCTGGCTAACGAAGATATCCTCTTCCCCACAAATGGTAATGACTCGGCCCTCCCACTCGAATTTTAACTTCTGGTGAAGGGTTGATGTCACGGCGAATTTTATCCATGGTCTACCCAATAGACAACTGTAGGCAGGCTGTATATCCATCACAAAGAAGGTCGCTTTGAAAACCTGTGGGCCAATCATTATTGGCAACTCTATCTCTCCCAGAACTGATCTTTTAGAACCGTCAAAGGCTCTCACTACCAAGTTGCTTGGGCGTAGTGCCAATCCATCATGTTCCAGCTTCACAAGGGCTTTCTTGGTCAGGACATTGAGGGATGACCCTGTGTCTACCAGTACGTGAGAAAGAACTGCACCCTTACACTCCAAGGTAATGTGCAAAGCCTTGTTGTGATTGTGACCTTCCGTTGTCAGATCAGCGTTGGTAAATCCTAGTCCATGACTAGCGTTGACATTCCCAACCACAACCTCTAACTGATTGACAGTAATCTCCTCCGGCACATAAGTTGCGTGCAGGACTTTTAATAGTGCGTTCCGATGAGCCTCGAAACACATTAGCAATGATAGTATGGAGATTTTGGAAGGCGTTTGGTGAAGCTGGTCCACCACCTTGTAATCACTTCTCTTTATGATTCTCATGAATTCATCAACCTCTTGATCAAAAGGAGTCTTCAAAGCTTCTCTAGCAATTGGTTCTTCTTGCACCATGCTCTTCCCTTTTGCCTTGGCAGCAGCTTCTGCTTCAGCAACGGGTCTTGGAATTTGCGAGGCAAAGAGACGTCCGCTTCTAGTGAAGCCTCCTCCTCCCCCCACATTGTCTATCTGAGGTGAAGAAGTTGATGATTCTAAAGTGATTTTCTGCCCCTCGCAGTACAGGTCTGAACCATAATGCCAAGGGATGGCATTATTGCTTTCGTAAGGAACTGGCCCAGACACTGTGATAGTGATCGGACTGATAGCAGCTGCAGAGGGGACCACAATGGTGTGTGGATCATAGTATATGGTAACTGGTGCTCTGACAGGAGTGGCATTTTGTTGTGAGTTGTTAGTAGGAACATTCGCGGGATCGTAGTATATCGTAACTGCTGAGACACTTTCACTAACCGTTGTTGATGTTGTAGAAGGTACTGTTGATTTGACAGGTGTTGAAGCTATAGTAGGAACTGATGGAATAATGGATGTTGTCGTTGTAGAAGGAATGGTGACTGAACTTGTATCCGTTGAAGTGATCGATTGAGCAGTTGTTGGAGTTGTAGTAGAATCCGTTGGCACAATGGTTGCTGACGTTGTAGGAGTATCTGGGATTGTTGATGAAGGAATTGTTGGAGTTGTAGTTGCTGTTGTCGTAATATGAAGGATACCATCCTTAATGAGACCATCTATGCCGTTTCTCAGCCTTTCACATCCATTAGTGGCAATGTTGCAATATCCACAACCGAGCTCACACCCGGGGAACACTTGGCATTCTAACAGCTGAGCTTTGATTTCAACCAGAGGTGTTCGGATCTGTGCAACACTACTAATTAATGTGGATGGTTTGCCCTCCTCAATAGCATTAATCCTGGGCCCGTTGTGACTAGGCATTGGATTTCTTGTGACGTTCGGAGGAGGCGCAAAATTGAGAGCTTTTGAGTCCACCAAATCCTGGACTTTCATCTGTAAGGCCCTGCATTTTTCAGTATTATGCCCCGGTGCGTTTGAGTGGAATGCACACCTGGCATTTGCATCATAGTTCTTTGGGAGATTAAGAGGATCTGGAGGAGCCAACGTCCTTAACTCAACTAGGTTAAGCTTGAGGAGTTGTGGCAAGAGTGCAGCATACGGCATTGGGATTGGGTGAATCACCATGTTTGCCTGTGATGGCCTTTGTTGGAAAGGACGCTGCTGTTGGTTGTTGTTACTGCTATTGTAGGTTCTCTGTTGCGGAAAATGAGATTGTTGCTGATAGTGAGTTTGTTGTTGATACTGTGGCTGTTGTTGTTGAGGATATGATGGTTGTTGTGGAATTGGAGCCGGAATAGTAACAGTTGCTACTGACCGGTGAGCATATTGAGGCCTGCCCCTGCTTGTATGAATGAAATTAGTTTCACCTGCCCTTCGGGGTCCCGCAAAAGGTTTCCTGGGATTGCTGGAGGAACTTGCACCACTGTCGGAGATCTTTCCCATCTTCAAGAGACTTTAAATTCTCTCACCAGCTATGACTACGTCAGCAAAACTGGTAGAGAAAAAAGCAGCCAGTCTATCAATATAGGTCCCTTGCAATGTGTTCATGAACATGTCAGCCATTTCCCTTTCTGACATGGGTGGTTGGACAGCAGCAGCGAGCTGTCTCCACCTTTGAGCATACTCCCGGAAGCTCTCTCTAGATGATTGAGACATTCCCATTAGGAGGGTCCTATTGGGAGCCATGTCCAGGTTGTATTGATATTGACGGATGAAAGCCTCATCCAAATCCTTCCAGCATCTTATGGTGGCCCTAGACAAATGCGAATACCATTCTCTCGAAGCTCCAGTCAGACTATCCTCAAAGTAGAACATCCATAGCTTTTCGTCCATGGTATACGCTTTAAGCCTTCCCAAGAAAGACTGCAGATGAGTGCGAGGACAAGAAGTGCCATTGTACTTTTCAAAGCAAGGGGGTTTGAATTTGTGGGGAATTCTCACGCCATCCACTAGTCCCATATCCATCACATCGAAGCCCAAAGAATTCTGAGACTCCAAAGATCTTAACTTTTCAGCAATCTCGTCCAATCTCCTGTCATATACTTCATCTCCAGCCCCTATAACAGTGAACTGTTCTTCCTGGGGATCCTCCTGCAGGACTCTGCCCCCAGCAGTATTACCATGAACATTCCTCGGGATATTAACCTTTGGATCCAGATGAGGTCCATACACTGGCGGGTCAATACGAGGCTGACCCCGTTCATTGTTGCTAGTTCCTCCTGTTCCAAGATGAGGCTCCTCAAGAGTTTGTCTTTCCACTAGTTCTCTCAATCTTTCCTGACTCTGGGCCAAGCCAGTCATTACTGCCATGAATTGAGACATCTGGTTTCTCATCTCCAATCTCTCGTTTTCCATCTGATTCCTGACCTCAGTCAGATCCTGCTGTACTTGTTCCATTTGAATACCGGGAAGGTTGTTACGAGTCGGGTACCGGTGCGCGCGGTTGACAGGGAACACACGGCAGAGAGCAATATTTCCTGAAGTCACAACAAAGTTAGAAAAAATAATAATTACAATACCTACAAAACAAAAACAAAGTTAGTATGCAATGAAATATGCTTATTTGTTTTCTAAGGTATCCGGTTTGGTTCTTGGTTTTGACCTTTCCAGACCTCGAGGAAGATGCTTGATGTTGTTGAGAGAAGGCCCGAATAAAAACAAACCAAAATATATTACAAATGATGGAGCAATACATAGTTTGTTTACAATACATGCCCTTGAAGGGTCAAAATACATCAAAAAGAAAAAGTACATCAAATGGAAACAAGCAACAAGCAAAGGATCAGAAATCCAGTCCAAACTCATCCTCTCTGACCTCCTTCAGGAATGCCTCAGTCACTGGACCAGCTGGGTTATCTGTAATGGTCCTAATGAGGAGGTTCCTGGTAGCAATGGCAGTGGTCAACTTCTTATGCCTGTCCTGGTCCTTTGATCTTTTCAATCCTGCTCTGAGCCTCAACTCTAAAATCTCCTTCTGGGCTGCCAACAAAGCTTCCTGCTGCTTCTTCTCATTGGCCTCTAGCTGTTCAATCTTGGCTTGAGTCTTCTGGTCTTCTTGTGTACGGGCCTCAGTGATTCTGATCCACCTAGCCTGACTTTCTTGCAGATAGAGCTCAGTCCTAGCCTTCTGAATTTTGGCCTCTTTACAGGCATTCTTCAATATTTGTTCCCCGGCTCTTACTTTCCTGATGTAGTCCTCTGTCTTCTCAATTTTGGCAAGATGCTCCACCCTAAGCTTTTCCAATCTCTCAATATCCAGAAGACCATCACTTCTTTCCCAAAGAGTCTTCTTCAAGGCTTGAGATAAGTTCTCATTCCTTTCCTTCAGCTTCTCAAATTCTTCTAGGCTGACTGTTGCTGCTGGCTGTACTGTGGATGGTCCAGGTATGTCTTCCATGATGAAAGGCATTCTGGTAATCTGAGCTCTAGTACGGGACCAGTCATAGTACTGAGCTGAAGCAACATTGTTACATCTTCCAAGAATAGATACCCCTTTTGTCTAGATGTTGTCCCAAGCCCATGATGCTTGTCTGACAACAGTTGAATTAGGTTTCACTTCACAATACAAGGTCTCAGCTAAATCCTGTCCTCTAGGAGGGTGAACCCTTTATTCCTATCAGAGGCACATTTGCGTACTGTCCACAGCTGGTGATAATGTCCTTGCCTTTGGTGCTCTGGGTGCACCATCTAATATCATCTGAAGTCAAGGCAATGAGCCTCTTGGCCCAATTCTTCTGCTGGTGTGGATTCAAGAAAGCATCTGACTTAGGCAGGTGTCTGAGCAGCCAGGTGTAAAACAAAGGAGCACAACATCTTACCAACTTCCCCCTCTGTTTCTCATTCCTCTGATGGATGGAATAATAGAAATCTTCTAGCAATGTGGGTACCGGGTTCTTCAAGAGAAACAAATGGATGGCATTTTTGCTGACAAATTTGGGCTCATCTGCAAACAGTATAGCCCCATATATGCTGAGGGCTAACATGCACAGGCTGCCCTCCACTCTCCCAATGAAACCTTCAGGATGGCCTGAGAAAATAAAGAAGTCCAAATGCAAACCAGGGATCCTAACTTTTGTTGTCATACTTTGCTCAATCAAGGCAGGCTCCAAATACAGTGCTTTTGCTATCTCCTCATTTCTGGGAGCTGTCATCTCTAGGTTGAAAGGGATTCCACCCCTGATAGGTACTTCAATCAATGAAGAAAACTCTTCCAGTAGAGGCCCTAGCTGAAACTCTGGAAAGGTGAAATGATGCAATGATGATATATGCAAATGATATGCAAGGGTTTGTGATCAAGCTGGATCTGATTATTTGTCTTGATATAAAGCCCATGTATGTTCAAAAAGTCCAGATGGAGGCTCAGAAATCCAGTAACCAGGGTGGGGGACTCAAATAAAGAGTCACATGCCCAGGTTAATCACAAGAACTGTCCAAAATGAGGTACTCTTTAAACAAGATAGTAACAGGGTATGATGTGGCCAAGGGTACCTGCAAACCTGTAAACAGCCCAACCCCCTCACAGGTAATGTTCTAAAACAAGGATCCTCAGACTTGGATCAGTTATGAGAAGTGTAAGCACTTATAACCCGGAGGTACAGTGTTTTACAATAACCATAAAAGATCCTCCTCTAATTCACCTCAGTTTCTGAAGGTCATAATAAAGGTCATCCAGACTTAGAAGGCTTCCCAGATAGCCCTAGCACTACAGGAAATCTGTAGCACAGAGTTCTCAAGAAGAAACCCATATCTGAACCGTGTTTCATATTCCCACACCAGACCGAAATGGAATGGGAAAGAACATGAACCACTCTAGCCTAGGTGTCACTCAGGTCCCAGGTATAGGATCTTAATCTCTCAATGGAACCCCACCCACCAAAGAAAACCAGTTCCAGCACAATGACAATGACAGTATGAAATATGCAAAACTGTAAAGAAAGCAATAAATAAAGCTGTACATAAAGCAGTAAATAAAACAAAATAAATAAACACACATAGCACATAACACCCCAGTAAACACAAATCAAACAAGCGCTGGGAGGAACCCACAAAAAGAACCAGAAGCCCTGGTTACAATATAAGGCTCCCCAGAAGAGTCGCCAAGTTGTCGCTCCCACCAAATGACACCCGGTCAAGAGGGGTACAGACGCGAACAGTCGGCGAAAAGAGAGAACACACAAGGGTGAACTGAAAGGAATAGAGTCGCCAGCTAGGCATTTTTATCCCGAAGGAAAGGTAATGCTGCATAAACCTAAGAAAAGATGGAAAAGACGTTCGCGAACCAAAGAAACTGAGAAAGGGGGTTGGTTACAACCTGGGAAGGTATTAGCACCCAGATTGTACGCCGTACTCGACGGGATACACACTTGAAAGATTTGTGTTTTAAAGGGGTAGTGTCAGTGCTATTTTGTGTGTAAAAGCTGGAAAAGAAAGCAAGTGTCGGTGCTGGAAGAAAGTGTGAAGTGAATAAGAGAAGTGTCAGTGTAAGGAAAGAGTGTGAAGCTCAAGACTATGAGGCTTAAAGAATAATGCTAGAAGAGGGGGAATATACAGAGACTTTTGTTCGATAACTGTTAAGTTATGCCTACGTATCCTCTCGTGCAATGAGGAAGTCAGAACACCGTAGTTCGACTCAAAGAGACTGAAAGATAAATTGACTGGTGAACTGCTTACTTGTCTATGCTCAAGTGTATGACTTGTCTGGCTCAAGTGCTAACTGTCTTGCATTAGACGGAAGAAGCGAGTTCTCGTTTGTGAGTGAGTGAGATTAGAAAAGAATCCCGGAGGAGACGATTATTGTTTGTTTTTGATATTTTAAATATTTTATTTCCTTTGGAATTTGTCATAAGAAAATGAGCTTAAGCCTAAACCAAGGGTTGGTAAACTCATCACATCCTCCCTCTGATTAGGGGTAATGAGAATACCTTAAGTATGAAGTAAACACCTCACACTATCACCATGATGTAGGATTAAGATCATTAACCTACTTGAAATTATTTAGATGTTTTTTGGAGTTTTTGTTTGGTGTCAAGTAATGAGTTTAAGCCATAATCAAAGATTTAATGGACTCATTACACCATCCTAATAGAAGGATAATAGATGAGAACATTTAAGTTGAAGAAGACTCTTCAACTTAATCCATGATTAGGGATTAACCTCATGACAAAACAAAGCCTTTATTAAAGTGGATTTTAGTTAATGATAAGATTAAGAAGTGGATTTTATGGTTTGCAAGACAACTTTAGGGGGACTTGTCCATTAACACTAGGGTTAGTCCTTCTTAACCAATTAAGGAAGAATTAGAACCCTAATGCAAGGCCCAAGTTACAAGCTTGATGTCTTAGTGATTATTAGATGAATTGATTAAAGGATTTAAACACATTATGGGTTTAACACTTAGGATTAAAGTTATACACTCCATCCTAATAGAAGGATGCAGGCATAAGCTTAATCACAAAGCCTTAAAACCTTTAAGGTTTAGTCCTTGGTTATGAGATGAGAAGAGAAGACACAAAGATGACACAATGGTAAAACTAAATGGGGGACTAATCAAACCCTAATTGTGATCATGCTTGGGTATTCCTAGGGTTTATGAGGCTTGCAAAAGATCTTCAAGAGAATAGCCACCAAGGAAGAAGCAGATGAAAGGAGGAAGAAACAGAAGAAGCAAGACAACTTACTTCACTTAAGAAGATAAGTTGCTTGAAGAAAGAAAGAGGGGAGGGAGCATGAATGAGAAAGCTCAATCTAATCCATAAATAAAATTCAGCAATGAATGCATAAAAGAGATGAGAAGAGATTATGAGAAGTGAAGGCAAATTCACTTCTCAAACACTTACCACCTGAAAAGTTAACAACAAGGAATGAAGTGAAATGAAAATGAGATGAGATGCAAGGATGCCAACCAAGATAAGAAGCATATTAAGGTATAAATGATGCTAAAAGATGATACAAATGGTGAACATGAGATGTGGATGATCATACAAGAGATGGGAATGCAAATGAGACAAGTAAGAAGCATGAAAGTTCATGAAAACTTATGAAATGCAATGGATGCATAACATGGCAAATGGATGATGCAATGATCAAACATGATTCTAATGTGTCTTAAGATGTCTTATATGTCATGTGGGTGCACAAAATGTCATGTCAAATTCATGTATGCAAGCATATGAAGGATGAATGCAAATGAAGGCAAAAATTAGGGTTTATGAACAAGATGCAATGCAAAATTCAAAATCAGAAGAAAATGACAAAATAAAAAAATTAAAATAGGATCAAAGGTACCCTAAACCTATACAAGTTCATTGCCCAAAGGAGGAGACCTAAATCTTAACCTAATGGAAGTTATGATTTTCTCAAGTTTTCTAGGGTTTTAAGGCACTTCAAAAGGAAAAATGCACAACAAATTGAAAATGAGAGATAAATTCAAACCAATTTTATCCTAGAAACTACATGACATGAGGAATGCAATGCAAAAAGAACCATTATCAAACTCTTCATGGTTAGGCAGAAAGGATTTTTCCAAGTTAGGGTAAAAATATTGACTTTCAAGAACCCTAAATCCAAAGAAAAATGTCAAAATAGGTCAAGGACCAAAAAGAAATTTGTGTGAAGGGTTTGATAATGTCTCTAAATGTATCAAGATGCAATATGATTTTTTTGGTGATTTTTAGAAACTTAAATGGTATTTTAATTAATTAATTCTCATTAATTAATTAAAATAAAAATTTAAATATTTTAAAAATACGAATTTTATGCAAAAAATAAAATAAAAAATATTTTCAGAATGAGAAAAATATTTGAAAGGGAAATGCAAAAGATAAAATCTTTTGAATGTGTTTTGCTATTTTTAATAAAATGTACAAAGAAATGCAATTAAAATGAAATTAAAATGTGAATTAATGGAAGTATGCTGATCCAGTGGCCCAGATTCAAATGGAAAAGGGAGGGAATTTACTTCGCGCGCTATCCAAAGGCCAGAATTCAAACTACGCTAATTACACAATTAAGCCCTAATCTGAACCCTAATCACTTTCAGGTGACCGAAACACTGTTCCGGTCATCTTCTCCGGCTATCCCCTCATGCTATCTCACTCTATACGCAACCCCAAGCCCTAAAACTCTCCAGAAATGATCCTCACACCAACCCCAACAAGAATCACACAACAAAAATCATTTATTCAACATCAAGAACATGAATCGAAGCAAAACGGAAAACATAACAGAAATTTTAGAAGCTTATGAAATGCTTATTTCTCAATCATTTTCAAAAGTAAAGACATCATGATCATCAGGAGATCACATAGAATCAATTAAGAACTTAAAATGAAGGTTCTGGAAAAAAAGTTCTTGAGCTCACCTGAACTGAAGCTTTTGAAAATGGCACTGGCTAGCTGCTTCTTGGCTTCAAATCAGCTCCAATGATCCTCCTGAAGAGTTTGTGATGCTTGGTTGGAGTTTAAATGGTCTCTAAATGAAGTTGGCAGAAATTCAGTTCAAGCAATGTCAAAATCGTGTTTTTGATTCAGGGTGTTTTAGGGGAGAATGAAGGGTGGGAAATGATCAGTGATGATTGTGGAGTTGTTCTATGGAATTTGTTTTGAAGTTTGATGGCTGAGTTGTGAATTTCGAAGGCTTTTGCATAAGAGGGAATTTTTGTGATTTCTGAGTTCTTGGAGGTTTCAGCTTGTGTTATGTTATGGAATGGCTTGCTTTTTGTACACATATCATGTTGGGATAGGTCAGAGGGTGAGTGGTGGCCTATGTTGATTGGTATGGGCAAGTTGCAAAAATGTCAACATGACTTGTACTTGAGGTATGGGCAAGAACACAGCTGGCCCTTGGGCATGTCCATGCGCAGCTGACTTCATGGAGGTCCACAAATCCATTCTTGAGGCAATTCAGCAAGAGAGAAGAAAGTTATGGGGTGTTTTGCAATTATGTGATGTTTTGGCCCCTTTTGGAAATCTTAATGTTCAAGGCATGAAACTTGGGATTTCTTTGTGCAATTCTGAATTATAGGCCATGTGTGATGTTTGTGAAATGCTTAGAAGTCAATTAGAAGTCTCATTTGGCTTTGGCAAGTGTTTTTGCAAACTTCCCTCTTTGGTGCATAAGTGAAATTTAAGTGATTTTTCCCAACTTTGACAAACCATAACTTGAGTTCTAAAATGAATTAGGTCAAGTTCTTGTACTTTTTGAAAAGGGAATGATCCAATCTACAACTTTCATGACCAAGAATTTTTCATTTGAAGCATTTTTGAATCAAAAAGAGGAGGTTGAAAAACTTTCCCAAAATGGCAAGTTTGCATTACAAGTCACTTTCCCAAAATGGCAACTTTGCAAATGGCTTGAAATTATTCAATTTTGTGAACTTCTAACTTCTTCTAAGATCAAATAAAGATCATATACACTCAAAATGGTGGAGAATACCCTTTGGTTGGATGATTGGGGGCCTCAGATGCCCTGATTTTGCACTGACTTGCTCAAGAAGTCATCTATTGATCAGATGCCTTCCCCATTGAATTTCTTCATGAAAATTGGTATGCATGATCCTTGTAGCATATAATGACCCATAGAAACAAGAATGAACAAAAAATTTGGAGTTATGGCCTCTGAAACCAAAACCCTAATTTTAGGTCATCTGTGCAGTTAAGCTTGGCTCTGCTTCTATACCTTCCTCAGTTCTTGTGATTTTCTGACTTTCTTGATCTTGGGAGGATATAATATGATGCTTGGACATACATGGACCCCCTTGAGATGATTTAAGACCTTTGGAGTGGCTCAGATATCCCAGGGATGGCTCAAATCACAAACCCTAGATGCAGATGACTTAGAACCAATGCAGTGAAGCAAAAATGCACTATGAGATGATATGATTGAACTTATGCAATATGAAAAGAATCACACGCCATGGTGAAATGAGTTAGGGCAAATTTGGGGTGTTTACAGCTGCCCCCATTCAAACATGAGTTAGTTGTGTAGGATGTAAGCGACGGCTTAACAGACAAACAAGATAACTTGTGGTTGAATACCAAAGACAGTCCAAAATTTGCACTCACTGGTTATGAAGAAGAAAGGGGATATAGATTGTAAAAGGAAGAAAAGTATGATTATAAAGTGCGGGCAACGGAGGACGACTGTCGAGCAGAGGATGACTGCTGGGGATAAAGCAATGACGGGGACGACCGACATGCTAGGGAAATAGAGGGATCATGATGGGGACGGCCATCAGATACAGTAACAAAAAATCTCTGGGGATTAAAGGTTAAGGTAATGATGGGGACGGCCATCAGGTTGAAGAAATAAATGATGAGGGACGGTCATCAGAGGTGAAGGATGATCACCTAGCAGGGGACGGCTGCTCCGTTGGGGATAAGATGAGGGACGGTCATCTAATGTGAAGGATGATCACCTGGCAGGGTACGACTGCCACAAGCATCACGACATAGGACGACTGCCGAATAGAAAAGGTCGATGATGGGGACGACCATCGGATAAACTTGATGAAGGACGATCATCAAGAGGTGAAGGACGATCACCTAGCAGGGTACGGCTGCTCTCGCGGTTTATCATGACATAGGACGAATGTCAGATAACAAGATCAACGATGGGGACGACCATCGGATAAAATGATAAAGGACGATCATCAAAAGGTAAAGGACGATTACCTAGCAGGGGACGGCTGCTCAAAAAACATCTCGACCTAGGGCGAATGCCGGATAGGAAAGGGTTCCAATAATGGAGACTCCGCTGGGGATGATGAAGGACGATCATCAAAAAGGTGAAGGACGATCACCTGGCAGGGTACGGCTGCTGAAAAGGTATCATGACATAGGGCGAATGTCAGATAGAAAGGAAATAATTTATTTGGGATTTGCCGGAGACTCTTCTGGTGATTTTCTGACTTTCTTGATCTTGGGAGAATATAATATGATGCTTGGACATACATGGACCCCCTTGAGATGATTGAAGACCTTTGGAGTGGCTCAGATAGCCCAGGGATGGCTCAAATCACAAACCCTAGATGCAGATGACTTAGAACCAATGCAGTGAAGCAAAAATGCACTATGAGATGATATGATTGAACTTATGCAATATGAAAAGAATCACAAGCCATGGTGAAATGAGTGAGGGAAAATTTGGGGTGTTTACACATCTCTGTGATATCGACGCATCCACGGTTGAATCTTTGTTGTGAAGACGACTTGAGTTGTCATAAATCTCACAGCTAGCGGAAACGACATCAACGCGAAATCTCCGATTCAAGGTACATATTCGCGATGTATATGAATTTTTTGACGAGTTAGGTTCGAATAGGTCTTTTGTTGGTTGTTTGGTTTCGGATTAAGCGTGAACGAAGCTGTATTAGGGTAATTGATGAGATTTAATTTCGGATTTGAGGAGAAAGAGGATTAGGTCAAGGTTAGGGTTTTGGATTGAAGATTGATTAGATGGATGCTTAGGTAGGGATGTTAGGTCCGGTTAGAAAAAACTGAAGATGACGGCGGTGAGGGAAAAGAAGAGCAAGTGGAGAAGAGGAAAGGGTGAAGCGGCGGGGAAGAAGAAGAGGGAATTAGGTTATTAGGGTTTTTGTTTTATTCTTCAGATTTGTAATTTGTTTATAATTCGATTATTATAAAGAAAATGTTAAGGTTAATTAATAAAGAAATTCAAGGGTTGTTTTGAGTTTAATTTTTTAATTAAAAAAGAATATGAATGAAAAACATTAAGAATCAAATTAATTAGCAGTTAATCCATTTTAAAGTTAATTTACTGTTGTAATTTTCAAGAGATTAGGTTTGGTAGGTTTTGGATGCCCCTAAGCCACACCGGCGGTGACACTTGTCACCGTCCGGTAGGCTCTTCTTACGGTTGATTACCCGCATGCTCATAAACCATAATACCATGCACCTTCACTTCATAAACGCTTGATCTGAATACTAGTAATGAAGACCCAATCGTACGGCCAAGATCAAGTCAAAATAGTTGACTGAGTGTCCATCTCATACTCCCCACTAGCCTGCGAATTGGGCTTAGGTTTTTTGCTTTCTACACCACCCTTTTTAGGTCCATCAAGAAAACCATTATGGAAAAATACTGCTTGCACCCCTTAGGCTTCCAGCACATGGGCCTGTTTCTTTTTGCTAATCTCACCCCTCTTTTAAGCCCAATAAGGAAAAAAAACAACTAAAAATAATGCTTAATTCACCCCCTGTTATTTCTTTCTTTAGAATTTAATTTTTAGTTAGCCATAGTTTCAAATAAATCATTAAAAAATAGGAAAAAGCATTATAAAATTCCCCAAAAAATCAAGTAGGTTATTAATTCATTTTAGAAATTTTTGGCATTTTATTTTTCTGAATTTGCATTATTTTCGAATTAATTCATCTTTTTCTTTTAATTAGCATTTTATTGAATTTTGTTAACTGTACCTGATTTTGTTGATTTTATTTTTTAGCCTTCTAGTAGGATTTTTGATCCACTCTTTTTGCCATAGTTAGAGGACTCATAATAGGACTTAGTATAATTTTAGTAGATTTTTTAGGTCATTTAATCCCTTGTTTTAGTAGCTTAATCCTTAGAAAATAATGGTTAATCATTAGGTAGAATTAAATGATTTTTTAGACATAGCAAAATTCTGATTTTTTAGGATATTTTTTAACACAATATTATAGGTAATTTTAGGACCCTATAGAATTAATCCCATATTTTTTTCAGACCCTTTACTATTTTTAGGGTATTAATCTTTAGGCTTTGTTACATATAAATTTTCATTAGTTTAGGCTAGAATATTAGGATTTCATTTAAAAAATAGTTTAATTAGATTTAATCTTAGGATTTAATATTGACTTAGACTAGTTTAGTTTCTGATTTTTAGAATGAAAATATTAGGTAATGCCCTCAGTTTTAGGACTTAGGCTTAGGATTCAAAATAAATAGACTTAGAATAAATTTAGGTTTGTTTTTGGTTTCATACCTTAAATGGTTTTGTTTTAGAATTTTATTTTTATATCCAATTTTAATGCTTTGTTATATTGATTGATATTTCACTTGAATAGGGTTCCCTCTTGCTTTAGAATCAACTTACCTTCCTTAGGAAGTAAGTTGCATTCTAGTAGTTTCTAAGTTCCTTTCTCCATTAGGTTTAGAAACCTCATTAACCATAGGACCTCACTTGTAAATAAATCAACAAAAATTAGGATTGAGTCTTAGTCCCCTTAGATTTTGTCCTTTTGCAATTTGAGTCATTCTTTCTCATCTTCAAACAAAATCCAAAAAAACACTTAACAAATAAATGAAAGGATCCCTTGTGTATAGCCTTATTCCATGAAGCACTTGCACTCATTTCATCTTGGAGTGGTGTAAGCTTGTCTATCATGATGTACAAGTCTCATCAAGGGGTTGTTTTATAAAACAAACAAATTCAAAAACACTTCTCATAAAAGACAAAAATAAATAACAAGTGACTTTCCTGCGGGAACTTCTTTTCTGATCTCATTCACTCACAATGCGAACTTGCGACGACTTGTCCTTCATGCAAGACGGTAAACGCACTCGTACTAGACGAGCCTGCAACACCTGAGCATAGACATACGCAGTTCCAGCTGTAAAAAACACAAACAATTAGTTCCCGCCTTAGTTAGGCGAACTACGTCGACTCTGATCCTCATTATCCCGATGAGGTACGTAGGCAGCGGGGTAGGGCTCGTTCGAACACATTCTTTATTTTCCCTACATTTTCCCCATTCTTTCTTTTTGTTCTCTTTTCCAGTTCCCTTCTCCTTTCTCATTCCAGTTCCAATTAGCCGTTTTATTCAGCAGCAGTTATATTTTCTCACCCTTTGAAACAAAACAAACAAGCGTGGATCCCGTCGGGTACGGCGGACAATCTGGGGTGCTAATACCTTCCCAGGTCGTAACCGACTCCCGAACCCAGATCTTTAGTTCGCAGAACCTTGTCCTTTCCTTCTTCCTCAGGTTTGTGCAACATTACCTTTCCTGTTCCTTCGGGATAAAAATGTCTGGCTGGCGACTCTACCTTTTCCGTGCCACTTTCGCGTTTGTACTAGGATGAAAATCCCGGGAGCGACAGAATGAAAATTGTTATTGTAGGTGAACTCAATCAAAGCTAAATAATTATCCCAAGCACCACCTTGCTCTAGCACACAAGCACGCAATAAATCCTCCAACGATTGAATTGTTCTCTTGGTTTAACCATCTATTTGTGGATGATAAGTCGAACTCAATCTTAACTTAGAACCCAAAGCCTTTTGCAAACTCTCCCAAAACCTCTATGTAAATATAGGATCTCTATCCGATACAATACTCTTAGGAACTCCATGTAACTTCATAATCACAAGAACATAAATCTCAGCTAACCTCTCCAAAGGATAACTAATATCAATTGGAATAAAGTGAGCAGATTTAGTAAGCCTATCAATGATTACCCAAATAACATTATGACCTCTTTTCATATTTGGTAATCCTAAAACAAAATCCATCGATATACTATCCCATTTTCACTCTGGAATGTCCAACGATTGCATCAATCCACTAGGCTTTTGATGTTCCACCTTAGACTTTTGACAAGTTAAGCATGCATACACAAACTGAGCTACATCCCTCTTCAATCCGGACCACCAAAAGACCTTCTTCAAATCTTGATACATTTTATTCGCTCCCGGATGAATACTTAAGTTACTTTGGTGTCCTTCTTCCAATGTCATCTTTTTCAACTCCGCATCATTGGGAATTCAAATACGACCACGGAATCTCAAAACTCCAAAATTATCAACCTTGAAATCCTCATTCTCATTCATCATCAAATCAACGAACTTCAAATCTAACTTTTGCTTTTCACATATAGTTGCAAGAAAATCATTCGTAACATGTAGCATGCCAAGTCTCACACTTCTCGGCGTCATTTCACAAACTAAACTCAAGTCTTTAAAATTCTCCAAAAGTTCTCATTCTCTCATCATCAATGCGGACACATGTAACAACTTTCGACTTAAGGCATCAGCCACCACGTTTGCCTTACCCAGATGGTAATTCAAACCAAAATCATAATCCTTCAAAAGCTCTAACCACCTTCTTTGTCTCATGTTCAACTCTTTTTGATCAAATAAATATTTCAAACTCTTGTGATCACTAAATACTTCAAATCTTGGACCATAAAGATAGTGTCTCCATATTTTCAAAACAAACACCATGTCTGCTAACTCCAAATCATGCGTAGGATAATTATTTTCATGCACTCTCAGTTGTCTTGAAGCATAAGCCGCAACTTTTCCATCTTGCATCAAAACACCACCCAAACCAAAAAATGAAGCATCGCAATACACCACAAATGGTTCCGTCAGATTTGGCAAAATCAAGATCGGAGCCGTTGTCAACCTTCTCTTTAGTTCAATGAAACTCTCTTCACAATGAATATCCCAAATGAAAGCCTTTCCTTTACAAGTCAATTGCGTTAATGGAAGTGGCAACTTCGAAAATCCCTCAATAAACCTCCGATAATAACTCGCCAAGCCTAAAAAGCTTTGAATCTTTGTAACCGATCTATGAGTCTTCCATTGCATCATCGCATCAATCTTGGATGGATCAACACTAATACCACCATCGGAAATAACATGTCCAAGAAAACTTACTTTTGACAATCAAAATTCACATTTCGACAACTTATCATACAATTGTTTCTCTTTCAAAATTTGTAACACAATCCTTAAATGCTCTTCATGCTCCTCTTGAGACTTAGAATAAATCAAAATATTGTTAATGAACACAACCACAAAACGATCCAACTATTCATGGAAAATACGATTCATATATTCCATAAACACACCCGGCGCATTAGAAACCCTGAATGGCATCACGGAATACTCGTAATGACCATACCGTGTCCTAAAAGCCATCTTTTGAGCATCCTCACTTTTCACATGAATCTGGTGATATTCTGATCTCAAATCAATCTTGCTAAAAACACGTGCACCAACCAATTGGTCCTTCAAATCATCGATCCTTGGAAGTAGATACTTGTTCTTAATTGTCACCTTGTTAAACTGTCGATAATCAATGCATAACCGCATACTCCCATCCTTCTTCTTTACCAACAATACCGGAGCACCCTAAGGAGAAACACTTGGCCTTATAAATCTCTTGTCCAACAAGTCATTCAATTGCTTCTTCAATTCTACCAACTTTGATGTTGACATACGGTTGAGTGCCATCGAAATCGTTCTAGTACCAAGAACTAGATCAATAGAAAACTCAACTTCTCTTTCCGGCGGTACATCCTTAATATCCTCCAGAAACACTTCTGGAAAATCACACACTACTGGGAACACACTGCGCTCAACTTCACTCTCCACCGACAATGATGCAAATAAACCGAACAATTGAGCTTCTTCTGCTAAAAGTTTCTTCAACTCTTTAGTGGATAGGAAACTCTTATCTTCATCATCATCTTCCAAATAAGGAAACCTCAC
This sequence comes from Lathyrus aphaca, assembly GCA_963966055.1. Taxonomy (NCBI): domain Eukaryota; kingdom Viridiplantae; phylum Streptophyta; class Magnoliopsida; order Fabales; family Fabaceae; genus Lathyrus; species Lathyrus aphaca. The sequence goes on along the minus strand of OZ014520.1, from coordinate 63,329,483 downwards.
TAACTTGTGATAGCAATCTATATGAACTCGATTACATTGCAACCAGTTCATACCCAAGATTACGTCCAATCCCTCCAACGGCAAACAAACTAAATCCAAGATGAAGTCTTTACCATACATGGTCAAAGGACAACTTACACACACCAAAGACGTAGTTACCGACCCTGAAGCAGGAGTCTCAATAACCATCTCACCACCCCAAGAAGTCATAAACAAATTCAAACGCTTAGCGCACTCATGAGAAATGAACAAATGAGTCGCTCCCGTATCAATAATAGCAACTAAAGACGTGTTATAAATAAAGCATGTACCTTTAATCAAACGGTATGCACTAGTAGTGTTCGTCCCTGCTAATGTAAACACCTTTCCACCCGCTTGAGCTTGTTTCGGCTTAGTACACTTAGTACTAATGTGACCCACTTCTCCACAATTATAACACCTCACTACATTCCTTCTACAATTGGTATTAGCATGCCCAAGGCCTTCACAGTTAGAACATTTCATTATGTTCTTCCCACACTCAAAAGACTTATGACCCATTTCACCATACTTGTAACACTTAACAGAACCAGAACCTCCTCCTCCAGATCTCTTATCAAAGTTTCCCCTATGCTTTCCCTTATCAATGGGTGTCACATAAGGTCCACTTCTAGCTTGTTTCTTTCCCTTCCTCTCATTCAAACTCTTGTAATGTGTAGAACGAGCCTTGATATCTTCCTCTAAGATCCTACAACATTCCATCAAATCCGAAAACCTTCTTATCCTTTGATATCCCACAACTTGCTTAATCTCGGGACGCAAATCATTCTCATACTAAATACACTTTGAGAACTCAGCAGTAGTAGTAGCATAATGAGGATGAAATTGAACCAACTCCACAAACTTAGCAGTATAGTCCACTACAGACATACTACCTTGTTTCAGTTCAAGAAACTCCACCTCCTTCTTCCCTTTCACACCCTCAGGGTAATACTTCCTCAAGAACCCAGTACGAAATAAATCACAAGTTATCTCTTCCTCTTCCACTTTAAGAGCTAGACGCCTACCGATCCACCAATCATCGGCTTCTTCCTTCAGCATGTGAGATCCAAGCCTTACCTTACTCTCATCCGCACAATACATGACTCTGAAGATCCTTTCAACCTACTTCAACCAAATTTGAGCACCATCGGGATCAAATCTTCCTTTGAAGACAGGTGGTTGATTCTTCCTGAACTCATCATTAGCATTCACATTCGGAGCACCCTGTACCGCCCTAGCCATTGCTTCCAAAGTAGCAGCCATCGCATTGTCGTTTCTACCAGCCATATTCAAATTATTCCCAAAGACAACAATAAGATCAAACAAAAGTTCAACCATCACAACAACAAGACAGACACAACTAACTCGAAATTGGCTCTGATACCACTTAATGTAACACCCCCTTTCTATACCCCCAAATAAGCAAATAATAATTTAGGCACATATTAAAATTCCATCAGAGTATAATTAGAAACATAGTATAAAAGAGGTATGTCACATTATACATGAAATTAAAACATCCAACACCTGCTCAACAATAGATATGCAACAGTGGAGTAGCTAAATACTTGCACCCACATCTCAATATTTAGAATAAAAGCGGAAAATCTAAACTTTGAATAATATCAAACACACACACACACACACACACACACACACACACACACACACACACACACACATATATATATATATATATATATATATATATATATATATATATATATATATATATATATATATAGCGACTGGAAATGTGGTGTCCGGTGAGTAAAAACATGGACTCAGCCCAACATAAATCATAACCAAGAAACTATAAAAATAAATAAATAAAAAAAGCAGAGAAAGGGTGTTGTGAAGTCTGGAAGGTGAGGTGTTAGAGAAAATACAGAATGGGCTAAGCCCATTTCCACATGAACATACATTTTTAAATAGAAAAAGAAACATAGCCTAAATCCTAGAGAAAAATTGAACTCAGTAACAAATAAAAAAAATGAAAAGCAACATAATAACATTTTATATGATTTAGAAAGAAAAAAAATAAAGATTCAACCTCTCTCAACGATAACCGACGCCGACGCCGACGCCGAAAGATGATTCTCAAAAATGCTTTCTCGGTATCAGCGGTGATGGACCTCGTCTTTCTTCCTCAATTTCAACGGCCTGGCTTCGTCTCTTTCGTTGGTTTTGGTTTCGGTCAACACGGTGGAGGCCGCGTTTCACAGTCAGAGCGATTTCGTCCCTCTCACGGTGGAATGGAGGTGGTTGCCTCGGTGGTGCTTGTCGCTCCCACCAAATGACACCTGGTCAGAAGGGGTACAGACGCGAACGGTCGGCGAAAAGGAGAGAGAACACACAAGGGTGAACTCAGAAAGACAAGAGTCGCCAGCTAGGCATTTTTATCCCGAAGGAAAGGTAATGCTGCATAAACCTAGAAAGATATGGATAAGACGGTCGCGAACCAGAGAAACTGAGAAAGGGGGTTGGTTACAACCTGGGAAGGTATTAGCACCCAGATTGTCCGCCGTACTCGACGGGATCCACGCTTAAAAGATTTGTGTTTAAAAGGGGTAGTGTCAGTGCAAGTTGTGTATCAAAGCTGGAAAAGAATGCAAGTGTCAGTGTGAAAGAAATGTGAAGTGTATAAGAGAAGTGTCAGTGTAAGAAAAGAATAGGAAGCTCAAGATTATGAGGCTTAAAGAATAATGCTGGAAGAAAGGGGATATACAGAGAATTTTGTTCGATAACTGTTAAGTTATGCCTACGTATCCTCTCGTGCAATGAGGAAGTCAGAACACCGTAGTTCGACTCAAAGAGACTGAAAGATAAATTGACTGATGAACTGCTTGCTTGTCCATGCTCAAGTGTATGACCTGTCTAGCTCAGGTGCTAACTGTCTTGCATTAGATGGAAGAAGCGAGTTCTCGTTTGTGAGTGAATGAGGTGAGAAAAGAATCCCGGAGGAGACGATTATTGTTTGTTCTTATGTTTTCAGTCTTTTATTGCTTTTTGGTATTTGTCATAAGAAAATGAGCTTAAGCCTAAACCAAGGGTTAGTAAACTCATCACATCTTTCCTCTGATTAGGGGTAATGAGAATACCTTAAGTATGAAGTGAACACCTCACACTTTATCCACCATGATGTAGGATTAAGATCATTACCCTACTTGCATTTATTTAGATGTTTTTTGGAGTTTTTGTTTAGTGTTAAGTAATGATTTTAAGCCATAATCAAGGATTTAATGGACCCATTACACCATCCTAATAGAAGGATAATAGATGAGCACATCTAAGCTGAGGAAGGCTCCTCAACTTAACCCATGATTAGGGATTAACCTCATGACAAAACAAAGCCTTTATTAGAGTGGATTTTAGTTAATGATAAGATTAAGAAGTGATTTTTATGGTTTGTAAGACAACTTGTGGGGGACTTGTCCATTAACACTAGGGTTAGTCCTTCTTAACCAATTAAGGAAGAATTAGAACCCTAATGCAAGGCCCAAGTTACAAGCTTGATGTCTTAGTGATTATTAAGGGGATTGATTAAAGGGTTTAAACACATTAAGGGTTTAACACTTAGGATTAAGGTTATACACTCCATCCTAATAGAAGGATGCAGGCATAAGCTTAATCACAAAGCCTTAAATCCTTTAAGGTTTAGTACTTGATTAAGAGATGAGAAGAGAAGACTCAAAGATGACACAAAGGTAAAACTAATGGGGGACTAATCAAACCCTAATTGTGATCATGCTTGGGTTTTCCTAGGGTTAATGAGGCTTGCAAAAAATCTTCAGGAGAAAAGCCACAAGGAAAGATGCAGATGAAAGGAGAAAGAAGCAGAGAGAAGCAAGACAACTTGTTTCACTTAAGAAGACAAGTTGCTTGAAGGAAGAAAGTGAAGAGGGAACATGAGTGAGCAAGCTCACTCTAATACAAAGATAAAATGCAGAAATGATGCATAAGAGAGATGAGAAGAGATTGTGAGAAGTGAAGGCAAATTCACTTCTCAAAACAACTTACCACCTGAAAAGTTAGCAAAAGAAATGAAATGCAATGAAAATGAGATGAAATGCCATGATGCAAACCAAAGTCAGAAGCATGAACATGATGTTATTGATGCTAAGAGATGATGCAAACACATGTCAAGAGTTGTGGATGATCATACATGGAGGAGGATGCAAATGAAGCATGCTTTGAATCATAAAGATTCATGAGAGTTCATGAAATGATATGAATGCACAACATGGAAAATGAAAGATGCAATGATCAAACATGATTCTAATATGTCCTAAGATGTCTTATATGTCATATTGATGCACAAAATGTCATGGCAAGTTCATGTATGCAAGCAAATGAGAGATGGATGCAAATGAAGGCAAGAATTAGGGTTTATGCACAAGACACAAAGCAAAATTCAAAATCAGAAGCAAATGACAAGATAAAAAATTGAAAGTAGGATCAAAGGAACCCTAACCCTACATAAGTTTATTGCCCAAAGGAGGAGACCTAAATCTAAACCAAATGGAAGTTATGATTTTTCTAAGTCAACTAGGGTTTCAAGGCACCTTAAAAGGAAAAATGCTCACTAAATTAAAAATGAAAGATAAATTCAAACCGATTTTACCCTAGAAACTACATACTATGAAGGATGCAATGCAAGAAGAACCATCATCAAACTCCTCATGGTTAGGCAGAATGGATTTTTTCAAGTTAGGACCAAAATATTGCCTTTAAACAACTTTAATTCCAATGAAAATTATCAAAATACATCAAGGACCAAAAATAAATTTGTTTTGAGAGTTTGATAATGTTTCTAAATGTTTTAAAATGCAATGTGAATTTTTTTGTGATTTTTAAATACCTAAATGCATTTTTAATTAATTAATTTCCATTAACTAATTAAAAATAAACATTTAAATGATTTAAAAATAATTTTTAATGCAAAAAATAAAAATAAAAATATTTTTGGGTTTTGAAAATTAATAAAAGGTTTGACAAAAAATTTCAGAATTTTTTAATGTGTTTTGCTATTTTTAAAAATTCGTACAAATAAAAATAGAAAAAAATCAAATAAAAATTAAGTAAAATGAAAGTATGCACAATGAAGAGTCCAGATTGAATCTGGGCTTGGGAAGTTTGACCTGGCGCGCATCTGGACTGCCCAGGTTCAAATTTCCCTAAACTTAATTAATTAACCAATTAATCCTAAATTAAATTAAATAATGACTAATTAGGGCTTAATGAGCCATCTGGACCATTCATCCACGCGCGGGAAAGCCAGATCAAGGGCCATTATTCAAACTGGCTAATTAAATGCAATTAGGTCTAAACACTCTCAGACGACCGGAACAGTACTCCGGTCGTCTTCTCCGACGACACAAAAACCCCAGCTTCTTCCACAGGTCACCAAACCTCAAATTTCTTCCAGGGAGTAAGTATATTTTCTGTAAGCACGTATTTATTATTTTTTCTTTTAGAAGGGGAGCATTTGTATTTATGCAATCAATATCTTAAGGACATCGGACATTTTGCAAATAAAAATAAAATGTACGAGACAAAATATGACTGAAAATCTGATTTTATTAATTTGTGTGCCCTGAATTGGCAAGATACAGTCATAGAAACAAATCCCCTAAAATGAGGAGATTGTTACAAATTGAGAAACAAAAAGATGCTAGCAATGTTGACAATGCTTCAAGAAGCTTCCCTTTTGCTATGACTCGTATGACATTGACGTTCTTCTCATCCTGCTCTTGAAGGAAGCTGATTCTGACCGATGCTCGACCCTTTCGGAGTTTACCATGTTGTAAGTGATACAAACGAATTCAGAATGCAGTTGTTCGCTCATTCCCTTATTTTGCCTGGATCGCCCTTTCGGGTTTTCAATCCACCGGGATACCCATTTTTTCCTGAGTTGTCCAATGTGGCTTCTCAACTCAGCGGGTGTACATTTTTTTGATTTTCCCTTATTTTTGCCCGTGTCTTTTATTCTGTTGTTGACTCGCCGGGATGCCCTTTTTTTGCCTGGACTTACATTCTGTTTTTATGTCCAGCGGGTCATTTTATGCGAAGTATTTTTTAACTGCATCTGAATTCACAGGGGACAGGAAGTCTTCACCATCCATAGTACTGAGCATCAGTGCTCCACCAGAGAAAACTTTCTTTACTATGAATGGCCCCTCATAATTTGGAGTCCACTTGCCCCTATGGTCTGTATGAGGAGGGAGGTGTCTTTTCAGCACAAGATCTCCTACTTGGTATTCTCGGTGCCTGACTTTCTGATCAAAGGCTTTCTTCATTCTTTTCTGATACAGCTGCCCATGACAGATTGCAGCCAATCTCTTTTCTTCAATTAGATTCAGTTGTTCGTATCGGGATCGGATCCATTCTGCTTCGTTCAACTTGACATCCATCAATACTCGTAAAGAGGGTAATTCAACTTCAACAGGTAGGACTGCCTCCATACCATACACAAGCTGATACGGTGTTGCCCCAGTGGATGTTCTGATCGACGTTCGGTACCCATGCAAGGCAAATGGTAGCATTTCATGCCAGTCTTTGTAGGTGACTACCATCTTCTGCACAATCTTCTTGATATTCTTGTTAGCCGCCTCAACAACGCCATTCATCTTTGTCCTGTAAGGAGAAGAATTGTGGTGTTGGATCTTGAAGTCCCGGCATAGTTCTGCCATCATTTTGTTGTTTAAGTTGGAACCATTATCAGTAATGATTCGCTCGGGCACTCCATACCGACAGATGATGTCTCTCTTCAGAAATCGGGCTACCACTTGCCTGGTGACATTTGCATAAGAAGCTGCTTCAACCCACTTGGTAAAATAGTCAATGGCTACCAGGATGAATCTGTGGCCATTTGAAGCAGTTGGTTCAATTTTGCCGATCATATCAATGCCCCACATGGAAAAGGGCCAGGGCGAAGACATCACATTTAGAGGATTCGGAGGCACATGCACCTTATCTGCATAAATCTGGCATTTATGGCACTTTCTGGCATAAGCACAGCAGTCTGCATCCATCGTGATCCAGTAATACCCTGATCTTAGCAACTTTTTAGCCATAGCATGCCCTCCAGCATGGGTACCAAAAGATCCTTCGTGCACCTCGTGCATTAACAAGTCTGCTTCTGTCCTATCAACGCATCTGAGGAGTACCATATCAAAGTTTCTCTTGTACAGGGAACCATTAGCATTCAGGAAGAAACTACCAGCTGTAACACGGTGGGAGAACTGACTTTAGTTATGTTGCGGATAGCAAGAGTCGCCACCGACTTTTATTTTATCCAAAGGAAAGGCATAAAAGAACAGGAAAGACCTTTTAAAAGATTTTTGGGTCCGGGGGGTAGGTTATGTAAAGGGAAGGTGTTAGCACCCTTGACATCCATGGTTATCCATGGGCTCTTAGTTACTTAGCTCACTTTGAATTGTTTTTGAAGTTGTGAAGTGTGTGAATAGAAATTTTCATAAGAGTTTGATAATGATCCATGTACGGATGCGTAAAAAACTTGTGTTTGAAAATTGTTTGAAATTTGTGAAGTGTTTGAAAAGTTTTTGAATGGTGAGCAAGTAACTATGAGGAACCTACCCTAAAGTTTAAGTCTTTCTGTTCTTGAATCCTTTAAGTGGTAAGACTATCCCTATTATTAAGGAATAGGTAGTCATTACCTTGGATGTAAGGGACATATGAGGGACATCTGTTTATGAAGGCAACTGTGAGGTGTATTAAGCATTTAGGAGGGACTATCATCATTATTCGAAAAGGGACTTGATCTTTAAGGCAACCATTAGGGACTTGATGATTTTTCTTTTAAGGGACTTGCTTTATACACCCCACTTGACCTTATGATTAGGCAACATTGAGGGATAGCCTTAGAAAGTGAGATGGCGATTAAAAATCGACTTATGTATGTGAGTGTTTAATTTAATTTATCTTATAATTAAAGTGATCTACATTCAATTTTTAAAATAGAATACATGTTTACACTCCCTAAATTACTAACCATAGCATAAAAATTAAATAAATTACATATTTACAAAATTACACCAAGAAGCAATTACATAATTATAATAAGCAATTAAAAATAAATAGCAAAAATAAATATAGAAGAAAAATATAAATAAATAAGTAAAAATAAATAAATAAGCAATAATAATAAGGGTTAGTAATAATAATAAAAAAAAATTAAATAGGGTTAGTGAAATAATAATAAGAAAAATAATATCAAATTTAATGGGATTAGTAATAATAATAATAATAAATCACAATATCTATAAATGGGGTTAGTAATAATAATAATAAATATGAAAATAAATAGCATTAATGATAAAATAAATAAGAATATTAGCATAATAATTACAAGATCAAATTTTTATGAACAATTATTATTTAAGATTGCGAAGAAAATATAAACAATTAATTATCATAAAGTCTTAAATGCTATAAAAATTAAGTTAATTATAAACATATTATGAAAATAAATTATATTAAATTAACAAGTTTTAATTATTTTTTAAAACATATATTAAAAAATTATTTACATACATAACTAGATTATAAACAATTATAGAATATTTACATATTATAAAAAAAATAAATTAAACATTTTAATTTTTAGATTTTATGTACAAAATTTTAAATTATAAACAATGTAGGTCATATTTACATATTATAAAAATAGGATCAATTATGATTATATTTACAAAATTTAATAAGATAGATACATGAATGAAGATATGATCATACAATTATATTTACAAATTTAAAGATTATAATAAAATTTTATTCACTAATTAAAATATAAACAAGAATTACAATTAGGTTTTTTTTAGAAAAATATTTTAGGGTTTTGAAAATAATTAGGATTTAATAATTTATAAAATTGCATTAGGGTTTTAAAAAGATATTATGATTAAATTAGAGTTTGCAAAAATAAATTAAATTTTATATACAACAAAATATAAATCTAATTATTATTATATACATGTTTTTAATTTTAAATGTATAATTATAAAAACTAAGTTTAGAATTAGAAAACATTTACATGTTATTTTTTATAAAATTATCTAAAAATACTAAACATGATTATATAACAATATAATTAACAAAACAATGAAATAATAAAAAAATTGAAACTTACCTGGGGCAGGGATTGAACCCAGGATGCCTTGCTTGACAACACCCATGCCATACCACCAGGGTCCTTAGCTTCTTTCATGCGCGTACCAACCACCAGGCCACTTATCATCCTATGAAATAATATACAAACAACACAATAAATATACAAATCAAAATTCAAAAATCTGAAGCGCGCGAAGATCTTCATCTTCAACCTTGGGTTCGCAGGTTTTCCTGCGAATTTATCTACAACTTTTCCTGCGATTATTCCTACCAATACAACCTGCGAACATCAAACACTATTCAAACAGCACAATTTTATCAAATTAAAAACATCTTTAACTTCCTTGCAACCTGTACAATCCAATTATGTCAACCAAATTCATTTATATTGTGTAAATTGAAGAACCCAAATTTAGAGCTTTAAACCCTAAACATGGTATACTCATGATTCGGCCATAACTCTTCACCAAACTATCCAGACTTCATCTATAGCCAATAACAAACATCAATATATCATTAAAATTCATTATCAATAAGTAAATATGATGATTCGAAAAAAAATATATGAAGCACATGGATGATTCGGTTCATGCATTATGGAGTGTTTTGGATGCAAATAAGTGTTGGTTTCCACTCAATGAGGTCCAAGGATCATGGCTGTGTTCTCAAATTACCTTCAAATGTCCTGGAAGATTGAAACCGAATGTGAGTTTTTGAGAGGTTTTTTGGTTTATGAAACTTACTCTTGGGAGGCAGAAAATTTTTGTGTCTTGGTGATTGAGTTGTGTTTAGTACTTATAGGTAAATGAATTTAGGTCATAACATTGAATGGTTGTGTGGAAATTTTGATATGAAAAGATTCAAATTGATCATGCCTTAAAAATCCAATATTCTTGTATGAAGGCTTACTATTTTTGGACCAATCTTGTGATTTCATTCCTCTTCAATTCCAATCATCATTTAAGATCTTCTAGAAACTCAATCTCCATCAAATATTACATTTTCATATTTTATTTTTATTTAAAATGATTTTTAATGAATTAAATCAAAATAAATAAAAATAAAATAATAAAAATTCTGATTTTTAATGGTTTGGGTCGTGCATGAAGTCAATGTATGGATTGGGTCATCATTTGGCAAGCCCATTTGGAAGAAATTGGTTTTAGACCCCCTTTTTCATCATAAACCAACTCAAAATTTCCCAACTTTGCAAGGGCACATATCCTTCAATTTTAATGCTATGAGGGTGTTCTTGGACATTTTGGAAATCTTGAAGAGTCCTCTAAACAACCCCACTGGTTTCATGTCCATATCATTTACCAATCTCAAGTTATGCCCTTTTGAAGTTGTTGACTTTTTGTTGACTTTCAAAAGGACCTATAATGTCTTAGCTCATACCTTCCAAATGAAGCATTTTTGGGCTTGGTTTGTGAGACACAAAGTTGTAGAGAATTCAATTTCCTTCAAAATGAGCTTTGAGTGGAGACTTGGTGATGAAGTATGTGAAAGTTATGGCTGGTCAAAGTTCAGTTGACTTTTACTAAGGAAACCCTAATTTAGAAACTCCTGATTCTTGATGATCTGAAATCTCCTTGATGAATCATGATCAACCCTTGATCAAATGATGAATTTTACTTCATATACTTGATGTTGGCAAAAAATCATGAAATTTGACTTTGGTTTGACCACAGTTGACCTCAGTTTGACTTTTTAACTGCTTTGACTGATTTTGACTTATCTGATCATCTGACTGAGCAAACTTCTGAGAAAAGTCTTGAAACTTGTCATGGGGGTTCTTACACACATATAAGATGTTATGAAGCTCACTTGAAGTCTTGGAAGTCCATTTAGCCTGATTAAAGTCAAAACCCTAGTTTTGGATGCACTGCTTAGGAGGTGCATTGTCTGAGGGAATTGTCAACTCTTCTGACCAATTGTGAATTTTGTGAACCTTGTGAACCATCATAAAATGTCTTGTGAACCTCATGGGAGGTATTGTGAACCTTGTGAACCATCATAAAATGTCTTGTGAACCTCATGGGAGGTATTGTGAACCTTGTGAACCTCATAAAGTGACTTGTAGACTTCATGAACCTCATGAAAGGTTTTGTAAGCATTGTGAATCTTGTGAACCTTGTGAACCTTCATAAAGTAACTTGTAGACTTCATGAACCTCATGAAAGGTCTTGAAAGCATTGGGAAACTTGTGAACCTTGTGAACCTTCATAAAGTGACTTGTAGACTTCATGAACCTCATGAAAGGTCTTGTAAACATTGGGAAACTTGTGAACCTTGTGAACCTTCTTAGCACACAAAGTCTTGTATTGTGAGGGCAAATTTTGGGGTGCAACAGCTGCCCCTGTTCAATTTTCTGAAACCTGAGGGGTTAGATTGGTATATTTGCCAGTCGTGACCTGGAAGGTTGAAGGGGATTGAACACAAAAGCCCAAAAATTTGCACTCACCAGTGCGTAGAGTAATACAGATGGCTAGTTGAATATACTTGAGTGGGCTTAAAGATGCCACTTGGAAGAACTGGAGATGGGCTTAGAGATGCCATCTAAAGAACTGGATATGATGATAACTTTGTGTTGATACTGGATCTCAGTACTAGGTCTTTGTATAGGCCGTCTCTGAATCATTTATGCAACATGATTTGACTTGTTGAATGGACCAATAGAAATAAATCTTCGTGGCGATTATCTCTTCTGGAAATATCTTGGACTAGGGAGCGGACCTTTATACAGACCGTTTGCCTACTCTCCAAGGTCAAAAGAACGTCAGGATTTGTTCTTAAGAGTCAAAAGAACGTCAGGATTTGTTCTTCTGAAAAAGTCTTGAACAAGGGGTCAAAAGAGCGTCAGGATTTGCTCTTAAGGGTCAAAAGAACGTCAGGATTTGTTCTTCTGAAAAAGTCTTGGACAAGGGGCCAAAAGAGCGTCAGGATTTACTCTTAAGGGTCAAAAGAACGTCAGGATTAGTATTTCTGAAAAATATATTGAACCAGTGAATGGATCTTTTTACAGACCGTTTTCCTGCTATTCAAGGGGCCAAAAGAACGTCAGGATTTGTTCTTAAGGGTCAAAAGAACGTCAGGATTTGTTCTTCTGAAAAAGTCTTGAACAAGGGGCCAAAAGAGCGTCAGGATTTGCTCTTAAGGGTCAAAAGAACGTCAGGATTTGTTCTTCTGAGAAAGTCTTGAACAAGGGGTCAAAAGAGCGTCAGGATTTGCTCTTAAGGGTCAAAAGAACGTCAGGATTTGTTCTTCTGAAAAAGTCTTGAACAAGGGGCCAAAAGAGCGTCAGGATTTGCTCTTAAGGGTCAAAAGAACGTCAGGATTTGTTCTTCTGAAAAAATCTTGAACAAGGGGCCAAAAGAGCGTCAGGATTTGCTCTTAAGGGTCAAAAGAACGTCAGGATTTGTTCTTCTGAAAAAGTCTTTAACAAGGGGCCAAAAGAGCGTCAGGATTTGCTCTTAAGGGTCAAAAGAACGTCAGGATTTGTTCTTCTGAAAAAATCTTGAACAAGGGGCCAAAAGAGCGTCAGGATTTGCTCTTAAGGGTCAAAAGAACGTCAGGATTTGTTCTTCTGAAAAATTCTTGAACAAGGGGCCAAAAGAGCGTCAGGATTTGCTCTTAAGGGTCAAAAGAACGTCAGGATTTGTTCTTCTGAAAGAGTCTTGAACAAGGGGCCAAAAGAGCGTCAGGATTTGCTCTTAAGGATCAAAAGAACGTCAGGATTTGTTCTTCTGAAAAAGTCTTGAACAAGGGGCCAAAAGAGCGTCAGGATTTGCTCTTAAGGGTCAAAAGAACGTCAGGATTTGTTCTTCTGAAAAAGTCTTGAACAAGGGGCCAAAAGAGCGTCAGGATTTGCTCTTAAGGTTCAAAAGAACGTCAGGATTTGTTCTTCTGAGGAATGTCTTGAACCAGGGAATGGATCTTTTTACAGACCGTTTGCCTGCTATTCAAGGACATCTTGAGTAGTGTATGGATCACTTCTGATCTGTTGTGAATTGTTGATATAACTTTATCTGCATATAACCTTCCTGCAAGGAGAATGTTAGTTTATGTTATATGTATGCATGCATAGTATGATGCACCTAAGTAAATGTATTATGTATTTATGGATATGTATGTTATGGTATGATATAAATGATGTATGTATGATATGATGCTGCCGGAAGAGTCTGGATGTCTTCGTATAACAACTGCTGGCCAGGGAAAATAAATCTCGATTCGTTGTTGAGGAATATGAGGATCTTGTTCCCGTCTTGTTTGATAATAAGGTATACATAACCTTCCGTATGCTGGGGATAACAAGGTATATATAACCTTCGTCTTCGTTTGATAGTAGGGTAGATATAACCTCCCGTCTTCGTTTGATAGTAGGATAGATATAACCTCCCGTCTTCGTTCGTCGTACTCTTATTGGAAAGTAAATTCCCGAATATCCGTATGAGGATAAAAGAGATGGATATAAATTCCAGGGGATATGTGACTTTATAAAGATGGATTTGTCCTACTGAGGATTTGTAACTGTCTTGTAAAGATGAACCGGCGAAGCTTCGTTGAAATCCTTTCCTCGTTCGTCCTTAGTAAATACTATTACTGCATTTTTATGCATTTCTGGTAAACATCAATCATATTAAGCACACATGCATTCAAACCCAACTAATGGACGTTTCGCTTATGTAAAATAGGGTAAAAGTAAATCTGGATTCAGAGGGAAAAGTAAAGCTGAACTTGAGAACAGAAACGCTTCAACTTCGAGAGTGTATAACCAATTGGATTTGGAGCTCCTGAAATTTTTAACTTTCCTGAATACCTTCCCTGAAATCCTCATAGCTGGATCTGAAGACATGATACTGACACCATCTGATACTACTGGCGTAGACAATTAATTTCCATCATGGTTTCAGCTGAGAATCCAATATCAAGGTAATACAACGAGAGGAATGTGTCTTCAAATTGTGATGGACCATATGCGCTCCGGGTATTAGATTTGAAAAGAAAGCATTGCCCTTTGGTTGAGGATGAATTATACCATGATGGAAGTATCTGAATGTAGTTACCTCAAGAGAAATAAACAGAGTGCTTCACAATAATATGTTTCTGACATCATGAAACTCACATATATGAGGAGAGCTGCCTCTGGCTATTAAGCATTGTTGAATCTGGACCTGATTGCCCTGAATGAATTGAACAGTAACTTGGTATGCCCCCTTGATTAGGAAACAATGACCATGCCCCTGGCATTAGGAATTCTGTAATGTTACCCTTGGCACTTCAGATAGATGAGGAGATCTGCCTCTGGCTGTTTAAACATAGTTGAATCTTGTCCTGATTGCCCCAAATGAGTTAGGCAGTATCATGGCCTGCCCCCTTGATTGGGAGATAATGACTATGCCCCTTTGTATACATGGGCTTTCATCCAGGAAGCAACTTTGTTTATCAGAAAGACTTTGATTTATTGAACATTCATCCTGTAAGTTTCTCTGTTTATCAAACACTCAGGTATATGCAAACAAATATATTCAAAAATGCAATGCTTATGTCTGTCTTGAAGTTTTTGAAAAAGAATTATTTTAAACTTTTTTTTTTAGAAAACTGTGATATTAACTCGAGTTTTATAATAAGCCCTAAAGGAGTCAGGATACCTTTGTGTAGCAGTACGCTTTCAAACTAACCATGCTTCAGTTAGGACTTTTAAAGGGTTATAACGTGGCCTGGTTCATGGTTTAAGAAACAAAGGATAAAGGCTCAAATTTTATTTGTACCCAACCCAATCTTCATGATGTTCTTCAGTCCTATACTCAGTTAACTTATGCATTGAGGCTCAAAGGAGTTTGGAATTGTAACACTGACATTTGTGATGGTTTAGAAACCCAAAATTTATTTGAACATTCAGTCATGTTTCTTTGTTGAGGATTCATAGTGACCTCTTTTTTCTTTTGACTTTGTTATCCCTTCTTTTTGCCTGAACTGTTTATTTCAAAGTTACAGTCAGCGGGATGTCTTAATTTTTTTTTTACTAAGTCTCTTTCATAGGTTTTGACTTAGTGGGTTTTTCTTTTGCTGGATATTGACTGTCAGGTTTAATGATTACAGAGAACCATCATTAGTTGTGTACAACACAGATATTTGGCATATTTGAGTTAACCGAGTAACTACCCTGCCCCGGGTTATGAATAAGGGTTTTAATTTGTGCGAGAATAAAAACTCCTACTTCATAGGCTCAAAAGGGTTGACTAGGGATTAACTTCCTTATATCTCCACTGTTTAGGAATTGAAACAACGCCTGTACATCGTCAGCATAGTTTGTTCAAAAGCATACTGCATAAGATTATGGTATTGTTTTCGTCATCCTCCCTCTACATGCTTATAGCTTTATCAGGAGTTAAATATCACAAGATAGAAATAAGAAGCATAATTCAAAATATAGTGGAACGAATGGATTAATTCAAGACAAACATATGCAATGCATTAATGAAAACAAAAGTTTAACATAATAGTAAGTGTTCAAACAAATAAAAGAAATTACAAATGAAAATTCAAATGTTGTCCCATCCAGTTGACTGAATGTCCTCAATTGCAATCTGTGAACTTTGAGGAGCAGTATACTTCACCATGAAATCAAATTTTCCACTTGGATGCCCCAAGGTGCCCCATATCCCAACAGGCATAGGTATTCTTCCTTTCTTGTTACTTTGGGCTACTTGTCTTGCAGCTTCGGTGTTTGATGGATGATAGTAAAATTCAACTTGACCTTCTGGAGTAACCTCTAGGATTCCTTCGTCAATCAGATCTTGAATCTTCTTATTCAATGCCCAACAGTTTTTAGTATCATGTCCAGGACTGTTGGAGTGATACTTACACCTTGCCTTGGGATTATAGCGAGGAGAAGAGGTGTTAGGATTTTTAGGAGAATTTTCCAAGGAAATTAGCTTCATCTCCAACAGGCATTGCAAAACTTGTGGCATTGGTGTGCTGAACTTGATGAACTTCCTTTTACATTCCTTGTGTTGGGGTAGATTAACCTTATCAGGTCTTTCTTCTTCAACTGAAGAACAATCAATGGCAACCGGTTTCTTACCTTCTTTTATCCTCATCTTTTTTCCAACCAAATCAGCTTGTTTTAATGGAGGTTGACTAACAATTAGATTCCTGACTCCATTACTTTGAAGTTTACGGACAAAGGCTCTTAACTCTTCTTGTCCCTGAGCTAAACTTTGAATTAGAACCACCTGGTCATTCATCTGGGTCCTCATTTCTGTCATCTCAGCTTGTAATTGTTTCAGCTGATCATCCTTGTTGTTCTCAGGATTCTTCTTCTTAGCCAGCAGTGTCTTCAATTCATCCTTCCCCTTGGTCAGGTTCAGGATCAGCTCTTGGAACTGTGCGTTTTGTGCCTGGAGATCCTTAACTGTTTGTTCAAGAGCCATTGCTGAAATAAACAGCGAGAAGATGAGAAACCTGTGCATAATTATAAACCTGTGATGCAATGATATGGAATGTAAATGCGTATGCAATGTTTTCAAGGACCGCAGGATTTAAATTTGCTTAAACAAACACGAAGGTAAACTTTTATTAGTAATAACTTTGTTTTGCCTCTTGGGCATACAAAAGATGGGGTTTTAAGTCTCCCATGGACATTTCCTCTTTGTGTTGAGGTATGAGTTGAGATTCCGTTCCTCATGAAGTTGCTTTGTTAGTTCCAGGATTCTTTCTTGGCTTGCTTTGTAATGAGCCTCGAAAGTATCCCTTTGCTCCTTCAGTTGGATCCATGATCTCTGCAAGTCTTCCATATCAGTAGGCATGTCTGGGTGAAGGATGGTATAAGCTGTGTCTCCTTCAGCAACAGGTTCCATGGTAACTGGTAGGACGGCAGGATATGGCATCATGAGAGTCTGAGCACGAGATCGCACCCATCTGAGATAAGCTTCCATAGGAATAGTGTACTTAGGCTCCAGTGTCTTGCTGTCAACCCTGTTTACCTTTCCCCAAGCTCGTATGAATCTCTGACGGTAACCTTGAAGATCGTTGTCGTAATCGAACACAATGCCCTGAATCAACATGTCATGTGGACCATCGCTCCGAGCGTAACCAAACTGTCGTAAAGCTAGAGAGGGGTTGTAGGTGATGCCCCCTCTTATGCCTAGAAGTGGCACATTAGGAAACTCCCCACAATGGTCAGTAATGGTGACATTCTCCATAGATCTGGAGCACCAATGAATGTCTGAGTGAGAAAGTGACATGATCCTCTTGGACCATCTGAACCCTTGCTCATTCTTCATTACTGAGCGAGGAAGGTGAGAAATAAACCACCTGGATAGTAAAGGTATGCAGCACATCAAAGTTCCTCTTGCCCTTGTAGTACGGGTATGAAGAGAATGTAGGATATCTCCAAGCAATGTAGGTACTGGATTGTGTGACTCAGGAATATGTTGATGGCATGAACGTCTATGAACTGATCTGGATTGGGGAACAATACTAAGCCATAAATCAGCAAGGCTAAGATCTCCTCAAAAGCATCATAGCTCATGGCCTTCAAGAACACTTGAGATTTATCCATTAACACCTTAGCAAGAATACCTTTAACTCCGCTTCTCGTTTCTAGAACAATGTCTGACTTCTTCAGATGTAGAGCTGCAGCAATAACCTCTGGTTTAAGATCTTTTTCCAAGCCTGTGAAGGGTCTTTGATCAAGAACAGGTACACCCAGAAGTTTAGAGAACTCTTCCATTGTAGGAACCAGCTGATAGTCGGGGAATGTGAAGCAATGGTGCTTAGGGTCAATGAACTGAAACAGAACACTCATCATGTCTTCATTGAACCCTGAAGTGACTAAATCCAGTAGGTGACCATGTCTCTTGATGAACTGGGAATGATCAGACACTTGAGAAACCAACTCTTTAAGCTTAGCAGGTATGCCCACAAAGTTGATCCTGATGGTGTTCCTACGAGCAGAAGCCATGACCTGCAACAAAGATAAATCCCTTGGTCCTTGAAATGGTTAGGGAAAATGCTATGCTTATGATGCATGATGATGTCATGATGTTATGCTCAATCACAAACATGTGGCACACACAAGCAAGTCACACAATAGCCCTAGGTTTAAAGGCTTGCATGAGGTTCAAAGGTAAGTACCCTCCCCTGAAGTTAGTTGGTTCATCCTGTCCTATGAAAGCAACCAGGTTCTAAGGGATCTCAATATCATTGATCCTTCACAAGGGTGGTTGTTCAGTAGGCAACTTACTTGCCAACCAAAACCCTCCAAGTTTAGAATCTCAATGAGCGTAGTATCGAGTGTCAACCAACTTTAGTCTGTACCAAAGCCGGTTACCTCACTACTTTCTAAAGGCCAAGATGAGTTAACTAGGGTTCTAAAAGTTAGTTAGTGCATTGACAACATATGGCAGCCTCATATTATCCTCAACTTGACTTAAGGAACATAAGCACCAACCAAGAAGTCGCACTAACTATGGCCACCAGATCAACCGTATCGATATACGTCGTACAGTTTCCTTGGTCTATTGCCATTTACCTAAGGTACACTAGATCCGGGTTAGGACCTTTCACACATAAGAGCCCAACAAGTAAAGTAAAGCAAACAAAGCAAACAAGTTTAAAGTGATCTAATTCCTAAGGGTACCCCTCTTTTATATTAAATCCCCAGCAGAGTCGCCAGTTCTGTAACACGGCGGGAGAACTGACTTTAGTTATGTTGCGGATAGCAAGAGTCGCCACCGACTTTTATTTTATCCAAAGGAAAGGCATAAAAGAACAGGAAAGACCTTTTAAAAGATTTTTGGGTCCGGGGGGTAGGTTATGTAAAGGGAAGGTGTTAGCACCCTTGACATCCATGGTTATCCATGGGCTCTTAGTTACTTAGCTCACTTTGAATTGTTTTTGAAGTTGTGAAGTGTGTGAATAGAAATTTTCATAAGAGTTTGATAATGATCCATGTACGGATGCGTAAAAAACTTGTGTTTGAAAATTGTTTGAAATTTGTGAAGTGTTTGAAAAGTTTTTCAATGGTGAGCAAGTAACTATGAGGAACCTACCCTAAAGTTTAAGTCTTTCTGTTCTTGAATCCTTTAAGTGGTAAGACTATCCCTATTATTAAGGAATAGGTAGTCATTACCTTGGATGTAAGGGACATATGAGGGACATCTGTTTATGAAGGCAACTGTGAGGTGTATTAAGCATTTAGGAGGGACTATCATCATTATTCGAAAATGGACTTGATCTTTAAGGCAACCATTAGGGACTTGATGATTTTTCTTTTAAGGGACTTGCTTTATACACCCCACTTGACCTTATGATTAGGCAACATTGAGGGATAGCCTTAGAAAGTGAGATGGCGATTAAAAATCGACTTATGTATGTGAGTGTTTAATTTAATTTATCTTATAATTAAAGTGATCTACATTCAATTTTTAAAATAGAATACATGTTTACACTCCCTAAATTACTAACCATAGCATAAAAATTAAATAAATTACATATTTACAAAATTACACCAAGAAGCAATTACATAATTATAATAAGCAATTAAAAATAAATAGCAAAAATAAATATAGAAGCAAAATATAAATAAATAAGTAAAAATAAATAAATAAGCAATAATAATAAGGGTTAGTAATAATAATAAAAAAAAATTAAATAGGGTTAGTGAAATAATAATAAGAAAAATAATATCAAATTTAATGGGATTAGTAATAATAATAATAATAAATCACAATATCTATAAATGGGGTTAGTAATAATAATAATAAATATGAAAATAAATAGCATTAATGATAAAATAAATAAGAATATTAGCATAATAATTACAAGATCAAATTTTTATGAACAATTATTATTTAAGATTGCGAAGAAAATATAAACAATTAATTATCATAAAGTCTTAAATGCTATAAAAATTAAGTTAATTATAAACATATTATGAAAATAAATTATATTAAATTAACAAGTTTTAATTATTTTTTAAAACATATATTAAAAAATTATTTACATACATAACTAGATTATAAACAATTATAGAATATTTACATATTATAAAAAAAATAAATTAAACATTTTAATTTTTAGATTTTATGTACAAAATTTTAAATTATAAACAATGTAGGTCATATTTACATATTATAAAAATAGGATCAATTATGATTATATTTACAAAATTTAATAAGATAGATACATGAATGAAGATATGATCATACAATTATATTTACAAATTTAAAGATTATAATAAAATTTTATTCACTAATTAAAATATAAACAAGAATTACAATTAGGTTTTTTTTAGAAAAATATTTTAGGGTTTTGAAAATAATTAGGATTTAATAATTTATAAAATTGCATTAGGGTTTTAAAAAGATATTATGATTAAATTAGAGTTTGCAAAAATAAATTAAATTTTATATACAACAAAATATAAATCTAATTATTATTATATACATGTTTTTAATTTTAAATGTATAATTATAAAAACTAAGTTTAGAATTAGAAAACATTTACATGTTATTTTTTATAAAATTATCTAAAAATACTAAACATGATTATATAACAATATAATTAACAAAACAATGAAATAATAAAAAAATTGAAACTTACCTGGGGCAGGGATTGAACCCAGGATGCCTTGCTTGACAACACCCATGCCATACCACCAGGGTCCTTAGCTTCTTTCATGCGCGTACCAACCACCAGGCCACTTATCATCCTATGAAATAATATACAAACAACACAATAAATATACAAATCAAAATTCAAAAATCTGAAGCGCGCGAAGATCTTCATCTTCAACCTTGGGTTCGCAGGTTTTCCTGCGAATTTATCTACAACTTTTCCTGCGATTATTCCTACCAATACAACCTGCGAACATCAAACACTATTCAAACAGCACAATTTTATCAAATTAAAAACATCTTTAACTTCCTTGCAACCTGTACAATCCAATTATGTCAACCAAATTCATTTATATTGTGTAAATTGAAGAACCCAAATTTAGAGCTTTAAACCCTAAACATGGTATACTCATGATTCGGCCATAACTCTTCACTAAACTATCCAGACTTCATCTATAGCCAATAACAAACATCAATATATCATTAAAATTCATTATCAATAAGTAAATATGATGATTCGAAAAAAAATATATGAAGCACATGGATGATTCGGTTCATGCATTATGGAGTGTTTTGGATGCAAATAAGTGTTGGTTTCCACTCAATGAGGTCCAAGGATCATGGCTGTGTTCTCAAATTACCTTCAAATGTCCTGGAAGATTGAAACCGAATGTGAGTTTTTGAGAGGTTTTTTGGTTTATGAAACTTACTCTTGGGAGGCAGAAAATTTTTGTGTCTTGGTGATTGAGTTGTGTTTAGTACTTATAGGTAAATGAATTTAGGTCATAACATTGAATGGTTGTGTGGAAATTTTGATATGAAAAGATTCAAATTGATCATGCCTTAAAAATCCAATATTCTTGTATGAAGGCTTACTATTTTTGAACCAATCTTGTGATTTCATTCCTCTTCAATTCCAATCATCATTTAAGATCTTCTAGAAACTCAATCTCCATCAAATATTACATTTTCATATTTTATTTTTATTTAAAATGATTTTTAATGAATTAAATCAAAATAAATAAAAATAAAATAATAAAAATTCTGATTTTTAATGGTTTGGGTCGTGCATGAAGTCAATGTATGGATTGGGTCATCATTTGGCAAGCCCATTTGGAAGAAATTGGTTTTAGACCCCCTTTTTCATCATAAACCAACTCAAAATTTCCCAACTTTGCAAGGGCACATATCCTTCAATTTTAATGATATGAGGGTGTTCTTGGACATTTTGGAAAGCTTGAAGAGTCCTCTAAACAACCCCACTGGTTTCATGTCCATATCATTTACCAATCTCAAGTTATGCCCTTTTGAAGTTGTTGACTTTTTGTTGACTTTCAAAAGGACCTATAATGTCTTAGCTCATACCTTCCAAATGAAGCATTTTTGGGCTTGGCTTGTGAGACAAAAAGTTGTAGAGAATTCAATTTCCTTCAAAATGAGCTTTGAGTGGAGACTTGGTGATGAAGTATGTGAAAGTTATGGCTGGTCAAAGTTCAGTTGACTTTTACTGAGGAAACCCTAATTTAGAAACTCCTGATTCTTGATGATCTGAAATCTCCTTGATGAATCATGATCAACCCTTGATCAAATGATGAATTTTACTTCATATACTTGATGTTGGCAAAAAATCATGAAATTTGACTTTGGTTTGACCACAGTTGACCTTAGTTTGACTTTTTAACTACTTTGACTGATTTTGACTTATCTGATCATCTGACTGAGCAAACTTCTGAGAAAAGTCTTGAAACTTGTCATGGGGGTTATTACACACATATAAGATGTTATGAAGCTCACTTGAAGTCTTGGAAGTCCATTTAGCCTGATTAAAGTCAAAACCCTAGTTTTGGATGCACTACTTAGGAGGTGCATTGTCTGAGTGAATTGTCAACTCTTCTGACCAATTGTGAATTTTGTGAACCTTGTGAACCATCATAAAATGTCTTGTGAACCTCATGGGAGGTATTGTGAACCTTGTGAACCATCATAAAATGTCTTGTGAACCTCATGGGAGGTATTGTGAACCTTGTGAACCTTGTGAACCTCATAAAGTGACTTGTAGACTTCATGAACCTCATGAAAGGTTTTGTAAGCATTGTGAATCTTGTGAACCTTGTGAACCTTCATAAAGTAACTTGTAGACTTCATGAACCTCATGAAAGGTCTTGAAAGCATTGGGAAACTTGTGAACCTTGTGAACCTTCATAAAGTGACTTGTAGACTTCATGAACCTCATGAAAGGTCTTGTAAACATTGGGAAACTTGTGAACCTTGTGAACCTTCTTAGCACACAAAGTCTTGTATTGTGAGGGCAAATTTTGGGGTGCAACACCAGCCAACCTTCTTAATGTCTTCTTATCATTGGAAGATGCCCCAGGTGGGTATGTTTGATCTTCCAAGAAGCATTTGATGTCATGGAACCAAGGCTTGTCATCTTTAGCAATGTCTACTGAGAATACGTATGCTGGTCTATCAAGTCTGGACACTGAAATCTGAGGCACAAAGTTGGCAGCTTGAACTTTGATCATGGATGAAATGGTAGCCAGAGCGTCTGCAAACTGATTCTCATCTCGAGGGATATACTCAAGCTTGACTGCTGTGAAGAAAGTCAATAACCTCCTTGTATAATCCCGATAAGGTATCAGATGATCTTAGTGGGTGTACCATTTGCCGTTGGTTTGATTGATTACCAGAGATGAATCTCCGAATACAGTCAAAGTCTTGATCCTGAGGTCAATGGCTTCCTCAAGACCCATAATACAAGCTTCGTATTCAGCTTCGTTGTTAGTGCAGTTAAAGGTGAGTTTTGCCGAGAAAGGCATGTGAACTCCCTTGGGTGTAATGAGTACTGCACCAACACCACGACCATTCATATTAACAGCCCCATCAAACATCATAGTCCATTCTTCCTCTGGGTCAGGCCCTTCAATGTGAACAGGCTCTTCATGATCTTTTGCTTTTATGAACATGATGTCTTCATCAGGGAAGTCAAATCTCATAGGCTGGTAATCGTCAATGGGTTGCTCAGCAAGATAATCGGACAACACACTGCCTTTGATGGCCTTTTGAGATGTGTACTGAATATCATATTCTGTGAGGATCATTTTCCATCTTGCAACCCGTCCGGTAAGTGCTGGCTTCTCAAAAATGTACTTAACCGGATCCATCTTTGAGATTAATAAAGTGGTGTGGGTCAACATATACTGCCTTAGTCGGCGAGCAGCCCACGCTAAAGCACAACAAGTTTTCTCGAGCAGTGAATAACGTTGTTCACAGTCGGTAAACTTTTTGCTTAGGTAGTATATTGCATACTCTTTTCGACCAGACTCGTCATGCTGGCCCAACACACACCCCATTGACTCTTCTAATATTGTCAAGTACATGATTAGAGGTCTTCCTTCAATTGGAGGCATAAGGATCGGAGGCTCTTGTAAGTATTCCTTGATTTTGTCAAAAGCCCTCTGGCAGTCTTCGTTCCACCTGACCGTTTGTTCTTTTCTTAACAACTTGAACAAAGGTTCACAGGTTGCCGTAAGGTGAGATATGAACCGTGAAATGTAGTTCAATCTACCTAAAAACCCCCGAACTTCTTTTTCAGTCTTCGGTGCAGGCATTTCTTGAATGGCTTTGACTTTATCAGGGTCAACTTCAATCCCTTTTTCACTTACAATAAATCCCAGCAGCTTACCGGATCGCACCCCGAATGTGCATTTGTTGGGGTTTAACTTCAGTTGATACTTCCTTAGACGCTTGAATAACTTCAACAGATTCACCAGGTGGTCTTCTTCTGTGAGGGACTTGGCAATCATGTCATCCACATAACATTCGATTTCTTTGTGGATCATGTCATGGAATAATGTTACCATAGCCCGTTGATAAGTAGCACCAGCATTCTTCAGTCCGAATGGCATTACCTTATAATAGAATGTGCCCCAGGGCATGATGAAAGTTGTCTTCTCCATGTCTTCAGGTGACATCTTGATCTGATTGTATCCTGAAAATCCGTCCATGAAGGAGAACACCGAGAACTGAGCCGTATTGTCGACCAATACATCAATGTGAGGTAAAGGGAAGTCGTCCTTCGGGCTGGCTCTGTTCAGGTCCAGGTAATCCACACACATCCTTACTTTGCCGTCTTTCTTA
This sequence comes from Lathyrus aphaca, assembly GCA_963966055.1. Classification (NCBI taxonomy): domain Eukaryota; kingdom Viridiplantae; phylum Streptophyta; class Magnoliopsida; order Fabales; family Fabaceae; genus Lathyrus; species Lathyrus aphaca. Next base: position 63,304,563 of record OZ014520.1, on the reverse strand, counting down.
GGTACAGGTACAATATTAGTAACCCATGGCGGATAACTAGTCACAGCAAGGAAACCGGCGTCCCACTGCTTTTGTACCAACTTCTTTTATCTTCATTGCCATATCCGGGCGAGTACGGCGCAGCTTCTGTTTTACCGGCGGGCAGTCTTCTTTCAGAGGTAGCTTGTGCATGACAATGTCGGTTTCCAACCCTGGCATATCTTGATAAGACCAAGCAAAAACATCCACATATTCCTGAAGCATGTCAATCAGTTGCTCTTTTACTGAATCTTGCAGGCAGGCCCCTATCTTAACTTCTTTCACGTCTTCTTCCGTGCCAAGATTAACCATTTCAATCTCCTCCTGATGAGGAGTGATAACCTTTTCCTCTTGCCTTAACAACCTGGCTAGCTCTTCAGGTAGCTCATAATCTTCTTCAACCCCTTCATCAGCTTGATTGATTGGATTGTCAAAGTCATACGAAGTCATAGCAGCGCTGTTGTCGGTGCAATCTGGAGGGCACTTTCTGCAAGGGTTTTAGATTGGTTTATTTTAGTGATCAATTTTAATCTTGTTTAGAAAAAGTGAAAATGAAGTTATTTATTTTGAAAACATTGCCATTTTATTGTTTTGTACAAAAGTGAAAAATGAAAAGACAGTGAGTGAAAAAGAGACTTGTTTGCAAAAGATGTTCGATAATCATTGATTAATCCATTTGCACAAAATTACAAGATGGCCCGATTACAAAATGAGTCTTGACATCTTGGGCAAGATGCAAGACTTGATGCATGCTTTAAATACAGGAAATAATAATTACTCTGCATGAGTAACCCTTATAATTTCCTGGGAAGACCAGTTAAGGACTTGGCTCCCCGGGATCCTTGGACGTATCCAGCTCTCTAGGTTGCGGTCGCTTTCCTCCTCGTCTTCCAAATTGTTCACAGCATCCAGGGTGAGCATTCCCCCGCTGACAAACTTGGGCTTTTTCGCAGCCTCTGATTGATCTTGTTGAGTTGGTCTGTAACCCAACCCAAATCTATCTTCTTTCTTTTCCACGGGCAGCAACTTGCCCCAGCCTTGGGCGATACCTTCCTCAACAACCTTCCGGGCTTGCTGATATGACGTTATGGAAGTTCCCAGTACAACAGATGCTTCATTAATGTTCAGGGCCTCAAACCCCTGGCTCATGGTTTCATGGATTTCTCCATCCATTTCAATGTACTTATACGTAGCCAGATGGCTAACAAAGATGTCCTCCTCCCCATAGATGGTGATGATCTGGCCCTCCCACTCGAATTTCAGCTTCTGGTGAATGGTAAATGTAACAGCGCCAGCGGCGTGGATCCAGGGTCTACCCAACAAACAGCTGTAGCCGGCTGAATGTCCATCACAAAGAAGGTAGTTTTAAAAGTCTGCGGGCCAATCATCACAGGCAGATCAATCTCCCCAAGCACTGATCTTTTAGAGCCATCGAATGCTCTCACCACCAAATTACTCGGACGCAGTGCCAAGCCATCATACTCCAGCTTCACTAAGGCTTTCTTTGGTAGAACATTGAGTGATGACCCAGTGTCCACCAGTACATGAGATAGAACAGCACCCTTGCATTCCAAGGTGATATGCAAAGCCTTGTTATGGTTGCGTCCCTCGGTTGTTAAGTCAGCATTGGTAAAGCCCAGTCCATGACTGGTGTTGACATTTACCACCACAGTTTCTAGCTGATTAACCGTAATCTCCTCTGGCACGTATGCTGCATGCAGGACTTTCAATAATGCGTTCCTGTGAGCTTCAGAACACATCAACAGTGATAATATGGAGATTTTTGAGGGAGTTTGGTGAAGCTGATCCACCACCTTGTAATCACTTCTTTTTATGATTCTCATGAACTCGTCTACATCTTGTTCAAAAGATGTCTTCTGAGCTTCTTTAGTAGTTGGCTCTTCGGATACCACACTCTTTCCTTTTGCTTTGGCAGCAGCTTTTGCTTCAACATTAGGCCTTTGTGTTTGTGAGGCAAAATGGCGTCCGCTTCTGGTGAAGCCTCCGCCTCCCCCAACATTATCAACTTGTGGTGAAGAGGTTGATGAATCCAGAGTGATTTTCTCCTCGTTGCAGTAGATATCAGAGCCATAATGCCAAGGTATGGCATTGCTGCTTTCATAAGGAACTGGTCCAGGAACCGTAATGGTGACTGGACTGACTGCTGCAGAGGAGGGTACTATAACGGTGTGAGGATCATAGTAAATTGTGACTGGTGACCTTGCAGGAGGTGCCACTGTTTGTTGGAAATTGCTACTGGGAGGAACATTCGATGGATCATAGTAGATTGTAACTGCTGAGACATCTTCATTAATTTTTGCTGGAGTTGTAGAAGATCCTGCTAATAAGGTGGATGCTGATGTTGTAGAAGAGATGGTTGTTGAAATTTGATTTGTTGAAGTGATGGAAGGAGTAACTGCTGATGATATTGATGAATCGGTAGGAATGATTGTTGCTGCTGTTGTAGAAGAATCAGGAATTGTTGTTAAAGGGATTGCTGGATTTGTAGGCGCCGTTGTTGAAATCTGAAGGATACCATCCTTGATAAGACCTTCTATGTCGTCTCTCAACCTTTCACACCCATTGACTGCAATGTTGCAATACCCATAACCGAGCTTACACCCGGGGAACACTTGGCACTCTAGAAGCTGCGCTTTAATTTCGACCAATGGTGTTCGAATTTGTGAAACACTGGTGATCAAGGTAGATGGTCTATCTTCCTCATTGGCATTAATCCTTGGCCCTCCATGATTAGGCATAGGATTTCTGTTGACATTCGGAGGAGGTGCAAAGTTGAGGGCTTTAGAATCCACTAGATCTTGGACTTTCATTTGTAAGGCCCTGCATTTTTCAGTATTGTGACCAGGTGCATTGGAGTGGAAGTTACACCTGGCGTTGACATCATAATTCTTCGGGAGATTGAGAGGATCTGGTGGTGCCAATGTCCTTAACTCAACCAAATTAAGCTTCAGGAGTTGTGGCAATAATGCAGCATAAGGCATGGGGATGGGGTCAATCACCCTGTTTGCCTGTGATGGTCTTTGTTGGAAGGGACGTTGCTGTTGATTGCTATTGCTGTTGTTGTAGGTTCTCTGTTGTGGATACTGAATTTGTTGCTGATATTGTGGTTGTTGCTGAGGATAAGCTGATTGCTGAGGAATTGAAGCTGGAATGGTAACAGCTGCTACTGATCTGTGGACATACTGAGGTCTGCTCCTGCTTGCATGAATGGTATTTGTCTCACCGGCTCTTCGGGGTCCCACAAAAGGCTTCCTGGGATTACTGGATGAACTTGCACCACTATCAGAAATCTTGCCCATTTTTAATAGGCTTTCAATTCTTTCCCCAGCTATAACTACGTCTGCAAAGATGGTAGAAGAAAAGGCAGCCAATCTATCAATGTATGTTCCTTGCAAAGTATTCATGAACATATCGACCATTTCTCTTTCCGACATGGGTGGTTGGACAGCAGCAGCAAGCTGTCTCCACCTTTGGGCATATTCCCTAAAGCTTTCTCTGGAAGATTGAGACATTCCCATTAGGAGGGTCCTGTTAGGAGCCATGTCCAGATTGTATTGATACTGCCTGATGAAGGCTTCAGCTAAGTCCTTCCAGCATCTAATGGTAACTCTGGTCAAGTGTGAATACCACTCCCTTGAAGCCCCGGTCAGACTGTCTTCAAAGTAGAACATCCACAGCTTCTCATACATAGTATAAGCTTTAAGTCTTCCCAGGAAAGACTGCAGGTGAGTTCGTGGACAAGAGGTTCCATTGTATTTCTCAAAGCACGGGGGTTTGAATTTGTGGGGAATTCTCACCCCATCCACTAGCCCCATATCCATTACATCGAAGCCCAAGGAATTCTGGGACTCCAATGATCTCAACTTCTCAGCAATTTCATCTAACCTCCTATCATAGACTTCTTCTCCTGCTCCCATAATAGTAAACTGCTCTTCTTGAGGATCTTCTTGCAAGATCCTGCCTGCAGCAGCATTACCCTGCACATTTCCCGGGATGTTGACTTCCGGATGTAGATGAGGTCCAAATACTGGTGGATTAACATGAGGCTGACCCCTCTCATTATTACTAGTTCCTCCAGTTCCAAGATGAGGTTCCTCGGGAGTTTGTCTCTCCACCAGTTCCCTTAACCTTTCTTGACTTTGGGCCAAGCCAGTCATTACAGCCATGAATTGAGTCATTTGGTTCCTCATCTCCACTCTTTCATTAGCCATCTGAGTTCTGACCTCAGTCAGGTCCTGCTGTACTTGCTCCATTTGGATACCAGGAAGGTTGTTGCGAGTAGGGTACAGGTGCGTGCGGTTGACAGGGAACACCCGACGGCGAGCAATGTTTCCTGAGATCACAACAAGGTTAGAAACAAAGATAATAACAAAACCTACAAAACAAAACAAAAGTTAGTATGCAATGCAGTATGCTTATTTGTTTTCCAAGGTATCTGGCTTGGTTCTTGGTTTTGACCTTTCCAGACCTCGAGGAAGATGCTTTGATGTTGCTTGAGAGAAGAAACCCAATGAAAGCAAACTAATATATTACAAATGATGAACAATACATAGTTTATTTTACAACACATGCCCCTGGAGGGTCAAAATACAACAAAAAAAAAGTACATTAAATGGAAAAAAACAACAAGCAAAGGATCAGACATCCAGTCTAAACTCATCCTCCTTGACCTCCTTCAGGAGTGCCTCGGTCACTGGACCAGCTGGATGCTCTGTAATGGTCCTGATGAGGAGGTTCCTGGTGGCAATGGCAGTGGTCAGCTTCTTGTGCCTTTCCTGATCCTTTGATCTCTTCAATCCAGCTCTGAGCTTCAACTCTGAAATCTCCTTTTGGGCTGCCAACAAAGCTTCCTGCTGCTTCTTTTCATTGGCCTCTAACTGTTCAATCTTGGCTTGAATTCTCTGATCTTCTTGAGTACGGGCTTCAGTGATCCTGACCCACCTAGCCTGACTTTCTTGCAGATAGAGTTCAGTCCTAACCTTCTGAATCTTAGCCTCTTTACAGGCATTCTTCAATATTTGCTCCCCAACTCTTGCCTTCTTGATGCAGTCCTCTGTTTTCTCAATCTTGGCCAGATGCTTTACCCTAAGCTTCTCCAGCCTCTCAATGTCCAAACGACCATCACTCCTTTCCCAAAGGGTTTTCTTCAAAGCTTGAGACAGATTCTCATTCCTTTCCTTCAGTTTCTCAAATTCTTCTAGGCTGATAGTGGCTGCTGGCTGTACTGTAGATGGTCCAGGTATGTTCTCCAAGGTGAAAGGCATTCTAGTAATCTGAGCTCTAGCATGGGACCAGTCATAGTACTGAGCTGAAGCAACGTTATTACACCTCCCAAGAATAGCCATCCCTTTTGTATGGATGTTGTCCCAAGCCCAGGATGCTTGTCTGACAATATCTGAATTAGGTTTTACTTCACAATACAGGGTCTCAGCTAAATCTTGCACTCTAGGAGGGTGGACCAAAGCATAGCCCAGTTGTCTCTTAAACAGTGAAGGATTGTAGTTGATGCAACCCTTTACTCCTATCAGAGGTACATTTGGGTATTGCCCACAGCTGGTGATAATGTCTTTGCCTTTGGTGCTTTGGGTGCACCATCTGATATCATCTGAAGTCAAAGCAATGAGCCTCTTGGCCCAATTCTTCTGTTGGTGAGGGTTCAAAAAGGCATCTGACTTAGGTAGGTGTCTGAGCAGCCAGGTGTGAAACAAAGGTGCACAACATCTCACCAACTTCCCCCTTTGTTTCTCATTCCTCTGATGGATGGAATAATAGAAATCTCCCAGCAATGTGGGTACTGGGTTCTTCAGAAGGAAAAGATGAATGGCATTCTTGGTGACAAATTTAGGCTCATCTGCAAACAGTATAGCCCCATATATGTTGAGGTCTAAAAGGGCACAGACTGCCCTCCATTCTCCCAAGGAGGCCTTCAGGATGGCCTGAGAAATCAAGAAGTCTAAGTGCAAACCAGGGATCCCAGCCTTTGTTGTCATACTCTGCTCAATCAAAGCAGGCTCCAGGTACAATGCTTTTGCTACTTCTCCATTGCTGGGAAAAGTCATCTCTGGGTTGAAAGGGAGTCCACCCCTGATAGGTACTCCAATCAATGAGGAAAACTCTTCCAGTAGAGGCCCTAGCTGGAAGTCTGGGAAGGTGAAGCATCTCAAAGGAGGGTCATAAAACTGCAGGCATGTGTGGATCATGCTTCTCTGAGAAGGGTCAAGGTCCATAACCATATTCAGGATACCTCCATAATGATCTCTAAACAAAGGGATGTGATCTGGTGTGATGAGTGACTGGACCTGCCTGATGCCAGTCAACACAGGCTCAAAGAAATGGTAGGATATGTTACTCTTCCTGGGAGTAGTCATGAATGCTGCTGAAGATGATGAAGATAGGTGCTGATGAAGATCAAGACTGTTACTGGAAGATGAGCCACTGATAGGCTGATGCTGGTGATGATGAAGATGGCTGAAGCAAATAACTGATGAAGCAGAGGTCTATGCAGAAGAAGGGGTCAAAACCAAGCCAGATATAATGTGGATACCCTGAAAAGCAAATAAGCAAATGTTAAATGATGCAAATGATGAGTATGCAAATGATATGCAAGGGCTTGTGATCAAGCAGGATCTGATTATCTGTCTTGATATAAAGTCCATGGATGTTCAAAAGTCCAGATGGAGGCTTAGAAATCCAGTAACCAGGGTGGGGGACTCAAATAAAGAGTCACATGTCCAGGGTTAATCACAAGAACTGTCCAAAGTGGAGTACTCTTAAACAAAATAGCAACAGGGTATGATGTGGCCAAGGGTTCCTGCAAACCTGTAAACAACCCAACCCCCTCACATGTAGTGTTCTAGAACAAGGATCCTCAGACTTGGATCAGTTATGAGAAGTGTAGACACTTCTAACCCAGAGGTACAATGTCTACAATAACCATAAAAGATCCTCCTATAATTCACCTCAGTTTTTGAAGGTCATAACAAAGGTCATTCAGACTTAGCAGGCTTCCCAGATAGCCCTGGTACTACAGGAAATCTGTAGCACAAAGTTCTCAAGAAGAAACCCACATTTGAACCGTGTTTCATATTCCCGCACCAGACCGAAATGGAATGGGAAAGAACATGAACCACTCTAGCCTAGGTGTCACTCAGGTCCCAAGTATAGGACCTTGAACTCTCAATGGAACCCAACCCACCAAAACAGCAAACCAGATCCAGCAATGACAGTATGACAGTATGATGTATAAAACTGTAAAGAAAGCAATAAACAAGACTGTACATAGAGCAATAAATAAAGCAAATAAATAAAAACAATTAGCACATAACACCCCAGTAAACACAAATCAAACAAGCGCTAGGAGGAACCCACAAAAAGAACCAGAAGCCCTGGTTACAGTATAAGGGTCCCTAGCAGAGTCGCCAAGTTGTCACTCCCACCAAATGACACCTGGTCAGAAGGGGTACAGACGCGAACGGTCGGCAAAAAGGAGAGAGAACACACAAGGGTGAACTCAGAAAGACAAGAGTCGCTAGCTAGGCATTTTTATCCCGAAGGAAAGGTAATGCTGCAAAAACCTAGAAAGATATGGATAAGACGGTCGCGAACCAGAGAAACTGAGAAAGGGGGTTGGTTACAACCTGGGAATGTATTAGCACCCAGATTGTCCGCCGTACTCGAAGGGATCCACGCTTAAAATATTTGTGTTTAAAAGGGGTAGTGTCAGTGCAAGTTGTGTATCAAAGCTGGAAAAGAATGCAAGTGTCAGTGTGAAAGAAATGTGAAGTGTATAAGAGAAGTGTCAGTGTAAGAAAACAATAGGAAGCTCAAGATTATGAGGCTTAAAGAATAATGCTGGAAGAAAGGGGATATACAGAGACTTTTGTTCGATAACTGTTAAGTTATGCCTACGTATCCTCTCGTGCAATGAGGAAGTCAGAACACCGTAGTTCGACTCAAAGAGACTGAAAGATAAATTGACTGATGAACTGCTTGCTTGTCCATGCTCAAGTGTATGACCTGTCTGGCTCAGGTGCTAACTGTCTTGCATTAGATGGAAGAAGCGAGTTCTCGTTTGTGAGTGAATGAGGTGAGAAAAGAATCCCGGAGGAGACGATTATTGTTTGTTCTTGTGTTTTCAGTCTTTTATTGCTTTTTGGTATTTGTCATAAGAAAATGAGCTTAAGCCTAAACCAAGGGTTAGTAAACTCATCACATCTTTCCTCTGATTAGGGGTAATGAGAATACCTTAAGTATGAAGTGAACACCTCACACTTTATCCACCATGATGTAGGATTAAGATCATTACCCTACTTGCATTTATTTAGATGTTTTTTGGAGTTTTTGTTTAGTGTTAAGTAATGAGTTTAAGCCATAATCAAGGATTTAATGGACCCATTACACCATCCTAATAGAAGGATAATAGATGAGCACATCTAAGCTGAGGAAGGCTCCTCAACTTAACCCATGATTAGGGATTAACCTCATGACAAAAAAAAGCCTTTATTAGAGTGGATTTTAGTTAATGATAAGATTAAGAAGTAATTTTTATGGTTTGTAAGACAACTTGAGGGGGACTTGTCCATTAACACTAGGGTTAGTCCTTCTTAACCAATTAAGGAAGAATTAGAACCCTAATGCAAGGCCCAAGTTACAAGCTTGATGTCTTAGTGATTATTAAGTGGATTGATTAAAGGGTTTAAACACATTAAGGGTTTGAAACTTAGGATTAAGGTTATACACTCCATCCTAATAGAAGGATGCAGGCATAAGCTTAATCACAAAGCCTTAAAACCTTTAAGGTTTAGTCCTTGATTAAGAGATGAGAAGAGAAGACTCAAAGATGACACAAAGGTAAAAATAATGGGGGACTAATCAAACCCTAATTGTGATCATGCTTGGGTTTTCCTAGGGTTAATGAGGCTTGCAAAAAATCTTCAGGAGAAATGAGAAAGAAGCAGAGAGAAGCAAGACAACTTGCTTCACTTAAGAAGACAAGTTGCTTGAAGGAAGAAAGTGAAGAGGGAACATGAGTGAGAAAGCTCACTCTAATACAAAGATAAAATGCAGAAATGATGCATAAGAGAGATGAGAAGAGATTGTGAGAAGTGAAGGCAAATTCACTTCTCAAAACAACTTACCACCTGAAAAGTTAGCAAAAGAAATGAAATGCAATGAAAATGAGATGAAATGCCATGATGCAAACCAAAGTCAGAAGCATGAACATGATGTTACTGATGCTAAGAGATGATGCAAACACATGTCAAGAGTTGTGGATGATCATACATGGAGGAGGATGCAAATGAAGCATGCTTTGAATCATAAAGATTCATGAGAGTTCATGAAATGATATGAATGCACAACATGGCAAATGAAAGATGCAATGATCAAACATGATTCTAATATGTCCTAAGATGTCTTATATGTCATATTGATGCACAAAATGTCATGGCAAGTTCATGTATGCAAGCAAATGAGAGATGGATGCAAATGAAGGCAAGAATTAGGGTTTATGCACAAGACACAAAGCAAAATTCAAAATCAGAAGCAAATGACAAGATAAAAAATTGAAAGTGGGATCAAAGGAACCCTAACCCTACATAAGTTTACTTCCCAAAGGAGGAGACCTAAATCTAAACCAAATGGAAGTTATGATTTTTCTAAGTCAACTAGGGTTTCAAGGCACCTTAAAAGGAAAAATGCTCACTAAATTAAAAATGAAAGATAAATTCAAACCAATTTTACCCTAGAAACTACATGCTATGAAGGATTCAATGCAAGAAGAACCATCATCAAACTCCTCATGGTTAGGCAGAATGGATTTTTTCAAGTTAGGACAAAAATATTGCCTTTAAACAACTTTAATTCCAATGAAAATTATCAAAATACATCAAGGACCAAAAAGAAATTTGTTTTGAGAGTTTGATAATGTTTCTAAATGTTTTAAAATGCAATGTGAATTTTTTTGTGATTTTTAAATACCTAAATGCATTTTTAATTAATTAATTTCCATTAACTAATTAAAAATAAACATTTAAATGATTTAAAAATAATTTTTAATGCAAAAAATAAAAATAAAAATATTTCTGGGTTCTGAAAATTAATAAAAGGTTTGACAAAAAATTTCAGAATTTTTTAATGTGTTTTGCTATTTTTAAAAATTCGTACAAATAAAAATAGAAACAAATCAAATAAAAATTAAATAAAATGAAAGTATGCACAATGAAGAGTCCAGATTGAATCTGGGCTTGGGAAGTTTGACCTGGCGCGCATCTGGATGGCCCAGGTTCAAACTTCCCTAAACTTAATTAATTATACAATTAATCCTAAATTAAATTAAATAATGACTGATTAGGGCTTAATGAGCCATCTGGACCATCCATCCACGCGCGGGAAAGCCAGATCAAGGGCCATTATTCAAACTGGCTAATTAAATGCAATTAGGGCTAAACACTCTCAGACGACCGGAACAGTACTCCGGTCGTCTTCTCCGACGACACAAAAACCCTAGCTTCTTCCACAGGTCACCAAACCTCAAATTTCTTCCATCAAAATGATCCTCACACCCTTCTAAACATAAACCCTCATCTAAAACTCATTTATTTTTCCTCACAAGCACGAATCGAAGAAAAATGTAAAACACAGGCAAATATTCAGAGACATCATACATGGTGGTTTCTTCACCATTTTCAAAAGTAAACACATTTTCATGATCAGGGGAGCATATAGCATCATAAAAGAACTTAAAAACTAGCTTCTGGGAAAAAAGTTCTCCATGTTACCTGAGATGAAGACTCTCTGATTCTGAGCTTTCTGGACTCTCCCTTTGTGCAAGCCTGCTCTTATGAACCTCCTGAAGATGATATGAAGCTTAGAAACCTTTGAGGATGGCTGGTTGATGCTGTTTGGTTCTGGTGTAGCAGAAATTGAGGTTAGTATGTGTGGTGATTCAAGCTGTTTCAGGGGGTGGGTTTTGTTCTATGAGTGATATGTGATTTGTTGGTGAAGAAATTTTGGTTGTTTGAAGGCTGTGTGAAGAGTTTCGAAGAGGAGAAGCTTTGGACAGATTTTGTGCAAGCTGGATTGTGGGAGGTTTCTGGCTTGTGTGTGGCTTGCTTTATGATCCATAGCACATCCCTAAACTATTGGAAGAGGTCTGAGGAAGTGACTTGCACTGTGGGAATGGCATGGGGCAATTGGCCAAAAAGTCAATGTTAGGTGTACTTGAGGCATGGGCTGTGGCAGAGGCTATTTTAGGGTGGCTCTGGGTTCAGCTGCCTTCAAGGATGGCCATGGGATGAACTGATGTGAGCTGGAATGGATGAAGGGTGAGATGTCACATGTTTTGCAATTTTGCAACTTGTTACACTTTGTGATTTTTGGCCATGGACATGTGACATTTCTTGCGCAATATGCAGCAAAATGCATCATATAATGTTGCTATGACACTTTGATATTGATTAGAGACCAAACAAAACCAAAGGAACCCTTCTTGCAAGATTTCCCTCTTTGTGATTTTCATGAAAAATGGCTTATGATTCTTGGAATTCAAGGCATGAAAGTGAGAAATTCGTTGGTGCATTCTGAATTTTGGACCATGGACTATGTTTGTGTGATGATTAGAAGCTGGTTTGAAGTCACATTTGGCCTTGACATGAGGTTTTGCAACTTTCTTCTTTTGGTGCATAAGTGAAATTTCATGATTTTTCCCAACTTTGCAAGGCCATAACTTTTGATTCAAAATGAATTAGAATGAGTTCTTGTACTTTTTGAAAAGGGAATGATACAATCTACAACTTTCATGACCAAAGTTTTCTCATTTGAAGCATTTTTGAATCAAAAAGAGGAGGTTGAAAAACATTCCCAAAATAGCAAGTTTACATTATAAGTCACTTTCCCAAAAAGGCAATTTTGCAAATGGCTTGAAATTCTTCAATTTTGTGAACTTCTAACATATTCTTTGATCAAATAAAGATCATACACATTCATAATGATGGAGAACACCCTTTGGTTGGGTCATTGGGGGCCTCAGATGCCCTGATTTTGCACTGACTTGCTCAAGAAGTCATCCCTTGATCAGATGCCTTCCCCATTGAATTTCTTCATGAAAATTGATATGCATGATCCTAATAACATATAGAGACCAATAGAAACAAGAATGACCAAAAAATTTGGAGTTATGGCCTCTGAAACCAAAACCCTAATTCTAGGTCATTTGTGCAGTTAAGCCTGGCTCTGCTTCCATGCCTTTCTCAGTTCTTGTGATTCCTTGACTTCCTTGACCTTATGAGGATATAATATGATGCTTGAACATGCATGGACCCCTTTGAAGTGATGGAAGACCTTTGGAATGGCTCAGATGGCTCATGGATTGCTCAGGTCACAAACCCTAGATGCAGATGACTTAGAAACAATGCAATGAAGCAAAAATGCAGTATGAGATGCTATGATTGAACTTATGCACATGAAAAGATCACAAGCCATGGTGAAATGAGTGAGGGCAAATTTGGGGTGTTTACAGTGCTCACAGCGGCGGTCGGTGGTGAAAGGTCTGTGGTTTCGGAAGGTATTTGGATCTGCTCGCGGTGGGTGGGTACGGTTTGGCTTGAGACGGATTCTGGTGATTCGCGATTTACTGAGGTGAGTGTTTCGGGATTTTGGATGAGGTTCCGCGTGTTGCTGTTTTTGTGTTACGAGTTTGTGTTTGAATTGATGGAGGATGGCTGAGTGATATTGGTGTTGTTGTGAAGATTCAGTGGTTTCTATTTTTTGGTGAAAATGAAATAAAGGGTGGAAAGTGGTGGTTCGGATGGTGAAGTGAAGGGTTGAAGGGTTTTAGTACTGTGTGTTTGGCATAGGGTATTGCAGGTTGTTATGATTGGGATTTTTTGGAGGATTGGTGAATGATGAGTAGCAAGGAGAACGAAGGAATATGCTGTGATGCTGTAAATTCTGTTTTCAGATTCGGTGAGGGTGAAATTGATGAAGAAGAGAAGTGATTTATTCTGTGATTTTTGAAAGGGTTTGTTTGAGTGGTTGTGAAAATGATTGTTTGATATTTCTGTACAAAGAAAAAAAAAGATGACGTGAAGGAATATTTATGCAGAAAGAGTGTGTTTTTAGAGTTTGGCTTGTTAATGGTGGTAAAAAAAACTTGAAAATGATTTTTGATGGAAGAAGGAAATGAGGTCCTTTTTTTTACGGAGAAGAGCAGTAGATCCAAGGAAAATAACGAGGGGTGATCCGTCCCTACATAAACTAAGGATGGGGGGGGGGGTCTTATAGTGGGTATATTGTGAGTTGGTTATGAGATTCGTTTTGCTAGCTGGCATAAAGAGCCGTTCTCTTTTTCTTAACCAAAACAAATGAGTGGAGGTGTAGTGGGTACGCTAGTACTATCTGTAGTGAAGAGAAAAGTGGTCCTTGTGATATTTTGTTATAGTAAGAATTAAATGGAATTTGTGTAGTAAATGGACCAAAAAAAGGAAAACGTAATAACTATACCAAATAATAATAAAGAAAAAAAGGTAATATATAAAAATAAACAAAATGAGAGAAAAGTTTCAATCTAAAAATGAAATAATAGAAAACAAAGGAAATAATAATAGTAAGGAAAATAATAATAATAATAATAATAGAATAATAATAAAGAAATGGAATAAAAATAATAATAATAATAATAGAATAAAAAGTATAACAATAGTGACAATAAGAATTACAATTTTTATAATGGATTAAAAAGCAACAAAAAAAAAAGATATGGTTTAGTGAGTAATCGAAAATGAGTAAGAGTTTAAAACTTTTGGATAAACGGGATTTAAAGAAATGGTTTAGAAATTGAATTCAAAAGATAAATTTTAAAAATAAAAAAAAGCATAAATGATTATAAAATAAATAAAGTATTTTTTAGAGGAAAAATGAGCTTAAAAGAAAATGGACTTATGCAAAATGGTTTTACTAGATATAATAACAATAAACTTTTTGTATATTTTTTGGATAACAACTAAAATAATAAAGATAACAAATAAAAGACTTAAAATAGAAAATTCTAATTTTTAGTTTGAAAAGAAATAAATGTATTTTGGATTTTCAATATCAGACATAAAAAATAAAGTATTACATATTTTGGATTTTTGCAATATCTGTTTAGACAGAAATAAAATAGTGCACACTTTAGGATTTTTGGAATATATTGGTAAACAAAAAATAAAGGTAGGAGAAATTTGGGGTATGACAACTGTCTTCAAGAGACGCCCCGAAGAGTCTTTGTACTCACTCAGGTGAGAGGTTGACATGCACCAACAAGTTTCCTTCTGGAAAGGATATGTACTTTTGATCGATCAATTGTTGTACCTTGGCTTGAAAAGTTCTACAGTCTTCAGTTGAATGCCCCATTGATCCAGCATGATATCCACATTGCTCATGTGGATTATACTCAGGAGGGTATGGCTCTGGCAATGGCTTGAGAGACTTGGGAACCACTAATGAGATTTGAATCAAAGGTTGTAGAAGCTGGGTGTATGATAAAGGTATTGGATGAAGAGGAGCCTTCCTTCTTTCTAAATTGTTGCGAGGCTTACGTGGACTCTGATGCTGATTCAGATATCCTTGGCTTTTGGCTCACTGACTTTGTTGAGGAGAGATCCAGGGTTGCTGGTAAGGTACCCTAAACATTGTTGGTTTCTGTCAGACCCTAATTTTTGACCCTAAGATTTTTCGCATCTCATCTGCATCGTGCATACAAACAAGATCACGCACTGTTCGTTTATCCTTTTTCAGGTGCAGGTCTTTGCTTTGCAGGGGATCACCATGTTTTTAATTGCTTTTATCTGTTAATATTTACTAACTTCTAACCAAAATGCCAAAAAAATATGTTGCAGTCTGCTTCTTCTTTTCTCTGTGTTGCAGGATTTAAAAGACAGAGCAGTGATTTCAATTCAGATGCGTTTGTTCAGTCACAATTCGATTCAGATGGACGTTTGACCTAATCTTGGTCAAACTATCAAAAGATTGTTTCAATTGCAAGTTATGTGTGCAAGTGGTTTATTCCTCAGACAATGCGTTTTTAAAGTTCAAGTTGTGTGGTGTGTGAAAGTCATCAGTTATCAGAAAGTGTTTTGTGCGAAGTTTGGTTCGAATCTTCAATGTTCATCAGTTCATCAGTGATTTGTTTGTGGATTTATTTTCCTCAAATAATCTGGGCAATTTTCAGAGGATTCAAGTGGTTGTGGCTCAATGCTATGAATTATTCACTGGTTCAAGAATGAATGTGTTCAGTGTAATCAGTGGCTGGTGCAAGGAAAAATCAGAAGTTGGTTGTGGGCAAGAAAAAAAAGAAAAATCAAGACTTTATCCATAAACCATCCTTTATTTTTCTCAATTGCTAGTATCCATTTTATTTTTAACCGAACTGTCTTCATATCCATTCCCAATAACCATTATATACATAATCCATTATTTTCGATTTCTATCCATTTTTCCAAAATATTTCTAAATCCATTTTTTTCCCGCCATTTCTCATAATAACCATTTTTTTAAAACCAAATTTCATATCCATATTTTACAAATTATTTCATAATACCATTTATTATTACCACCATTATTTTCTTTTAACCATTACCATTACCAAAAATACATTCCAAAAATCTATCATAATTCCTATCCAATCCATATTACAAATAAACAAAAAAATAATAATAATACAAAAAAATCTTAAGCCCATTTAATTTTTTTTCTTTGGCCCAACTTGTTTTTGAATCCATTTCTTTTCAGCTATCAAGCCACAAGCTCCACACGTGACGCCAACTTTTTTCCAGCCAAAGCCAAACAAGCCAAGCTGTCACCACACTTCAAGCCATCTACTTCACGCCGTACGCACATCAGCCTTCAGCTTACAACAATAGAATTTCTTCACGCCGTCCTTCACGCCGAACACGTTAGCTTCAGCCCACGCAATGCACACGGACCTGAACACGCATGCACATCACACAACAACATCAAAACGCAAACCTTCACACTAAAACGCACACGAGCACACAGCATCAGCAGGACATCAAAACGGCATCAGCAACACAAGCAAAACGCAACAGCAACACACCAAAACGCAGGCCCACGAAAAAAGAAGTGAAAAACTCAGATGAAGCACGCGTTTTCCGTGAACTCAAAACGCAGAAGATTTTCCGAAAACGGCAACGAAATTTTGATTCAAATCTTACCATATCCATCTATAAATAGAACCTTTCTCTTCTTCAAATCCTAAGCTTGAACAGCCCCTAAATACTCTACCCAAAATCAGAACTCAAGCTTCAATCCACCTTAATTTTTCTCTCAATTCATCCTTCAGAAAAACCATAAATATCCTCCACTTTCAAACCACAGCTTCTGTTTCTAGGAATTTCACATCACCGATCTTCAATTCACGCCGCGATTTAACAAAAAGAAGGGAGTACCGAAGCTTTTATGGCGAGATCTAACGAAGACGTGAGAAGAATAGTGTCACAAATATTTGAGAGAGGGAGCAAAGGAAGGTAACGGTGTTTCTTCGGTGGTACTTCATGGTTCTCCGCCGCTCTGCTTTCTTTTGTGTTTGTATTTGCTACGTTTCCGTGACTGTGAATGAAGAAGAAGCAATTCTGCACTTTGATACAAACGAGAGAACTCTTCGTTCATTCATTTATGTTTTTTTTTAATTTTTCTTTCTTTAATGAATAAATGATTTTGGGCCTTTGAGGCCTTTGGATCCTAATTCCTACACTCACCACATTCCTTGCGGATCCCCCCTCTTTTAAATTGTTTCTCATTTTCTTTTTTTTCTTTTCTAATTAGTTCTTAATTTGGTTTTGTTTTAAAAGAAAAGAGAAAAAATAATATTGATTTTTTTACAATATTTTTCTTAGAATATTAATAAAGTTTTTTTTTGAGAAAAAGTTTTTGGAAAGAAAAGTTATAAAGAGTCTTTTATTTTGTTTCTTTTTTTATTATGGATTTTTTTATCCATATACTTTTCCATCCTTTTTCTATTTGGTCGATGAAAATCTCCGATTCGCGATTATTGGATTTCGAAGATGTTTAATCTTCATTATTTCAAACCTATGGATGAATGATCATTTGGATCATTCTCCATACTTTGGAATCGTGATAGGTTGCCTTCGATAATACAATATTAAATCTCGATTAAGATTAGACCGTTACCTTTTCTTTTCGTGCGACATGCTTTCGGAGAATGATCCATAATATCATTTCTCTAACATGTATTAGCACAAATATTTTCCACCTTAATTGGTGGTGGCCGGCCTCATTTGTAGGGTAATTACTTCGTAAATTACTCGGCGATTGCTTAACATAGACCTAAACTTGTCCCGAATTCGAAATAAGATCCATTTGGATCCGGTTGCCTCGATTTTGGTTATCTTTTTGTGGTTGTGTTTGATTAAGTTCATCATACCATTTCTATGTAAATATTATAATACTATTAATATACTAACCATTTAAATTCAATCTCTCGCACCTTATCCTCTTTATTTCAATCTCTTGCTCCTTATCTCTTTTATTATGCTATTATCATATTATATCATCCATCATATTGCTTATGTTCATATTGTTATACTTGTGATTTTTCTTTTGTCCATTTGGACACAAAAAAACATTAATAAAGGATTAAACATCTAAAAGATTTGTGACTTTAATTTCGGACTATGGTTACTATCCTTAGCATTGGACTTGGATTTTGGACTTAGATTTTAGGATCTATCCCTTTGCTTGAGTTGTTATGGATTGAAGACTTTGGCTCCGATTGAATTCACTTGGTTTATGAAGATGGAAACCCGTTTGCTTCAAAGAATGTTCACCATATGGTTTGTTCGTTCTTCTCTTAACTTTTTAATTCAAGTCTTAGGATAGTCCCTTCATCTCTCCCCACTTCTTAAATTTTCAAATCTCCTTCCTATTTTCAAAACTTTCTTTGTTTTCAAACTTCAAACATTTTCGCAATCAAACCTTGACCTAGGTCATGCGATTTTACCTTTTCAATTTTATTTCTTAATAAATGCTAAACCACATAAGCATATCGAAACTTTCTTCTCAAAAACTTTAAAAATATTCAAACCTCATTCAATTGTTTTTGTGCCCTCGTGCATGTTTCTTTTAACCATTTTTCATGTTTAGATATGATTCATTCTTTCTAGCGGAATTATTCGCTAAAGAATGACGACTTATCTTTACATTTTAAAATCAATTCAACTCATTGTTTCTTTTCAAATTTTGTACCACGAACTACGGGGTTTTGATCTCGCATTGCACTTTGTGGGTACGTAGGCATGAGACAATCGTCTCTTCAAACACAAAAATCTTAAAAAAAATTCTTCTTCTCATCTCTTCAATCTTTTTTCAAGCAAACCATTTCAAACCAAAAAAAAGCAGTAAATATTTCAAAGGGCTCCCGTGGAGTACCACAGACATTTTGGGTGCGTAAAACCTTCCCAATTTGTAACCTATCCCCTTACCCATTCTCTGTTTGATTCTTTTAGCTTTTTAGCTTTTAGATTCATTAGGTTTTATTCGCTTTTTTTTCCCTTTTCCGGTTGGAATAAAATAAAAGCGCGGTGGCGACTCTGTTTACCTTGAGTTAAGTTAATCAATAGCTTACACTCATGATTTTACCGCTACAGAAAAGTGGCGACTCTGCTGGGGAGTCAATCTCTAAGTGGATTCGGCCTACTTTGATTTATTTACTGCTTTAGTTTGATTTGTTTGTTACTTGGTTGTTCTGTTTTGGTGATCCTTTGTGAGATAGATTCTAACCCGGATCTGAGTGGAACTTATGATAGGACAACGATATTCGAAGCGATACGCGATGGAGTAGTCCAAAGCGATATCAATTTGATAATCTCCACTCGGTTAGGCTCTCTTGGATTATCAATGTCATGACGAGTAATCGTACGTGGCATTATTTTCCGACCTTGAGCTGATCATACTGAGGACCGTAGAACCCTTAACCAATCCAAGCCAATTTAGGAACGTAGTGCGGAAACTATCTGAGTGTAAACTTAAGGTGGTTGTCACGCGATACTACACTCGGACGAGGTCTATTTTAAGAATGTTATCGGTTGGGGAGTAATCCAACGTACCGATGATATTCTAAAGATGGCTGTTAACTCCGGGAACCTCTGTTAGCACCCTTTTGGTTTTTTTCAGGTACAATGAAGACAAACTTTAGTACATGCCTTTGTGGGTTGTTGGTTCTTATCACTTGACTCCATGCTCGTGATTCGAACCTTTGAACCTGTGTGCTTTGCGTGATCTTGTTTGTGGTTGTTTCATCTACATATTCATCATGATTATCTTCACAACCATTTTTCAAGGAAAATAATTCTGATTATTGCAAATGTTGGAAAAGGCAAATATTCCTTTTTGTCAAGATATTTCATGACCTTATTCTCGAGGTTGACCATGTTTGCAATAATCGAGTTTTTTTTCTGAGAATGGAAGTGAACATTGCATATCATTGCATCCTCGCATATTCTTGCGTTCATCCGAGTTGTGTGGGAACTCATCCCGGTTGTTTCCTTCTTCAGTTGTCTGTTGATCCGTCAAGCTGACTCCTCACCACAGATACGGTACTAGAGCTGCTAACAGATTGAGAGCTATTAGATTGAGAATGGAACACCAAGAACAGCATAACATGGAATTCCGGATGGAGATTGATGAGTTGAAGGCCGGTATGACCAGGCTTACTGAAATGATGCAAGTTCTGATTGCTCGAGGTGAACCACCTCAAAGGACTGTTATCTCTGAAGTTTTTACTGCTGTTGTTGATCCTCCTGTTGTTCAGCAACCGGTTTCTGCTTGGCCAGAATATGGGTTACCTCCGGATTATGTGCCAATTTCTGCTAATGCTCAAATGGGTGGTCCATCTGTTGTGCCAGTCTTTTCAGCTCCGACTTCTGTCGAACCTCAACCTGTTGTCTACACTACTGCTCAGACTACTTATCAGAATTCTCCTTTTTTGTATCAAGCTGCTGGTCCACAAGCTGAAAGTCAGGGTGAACCTGGATATATGGATGAAGTTAGAGAGCAATGTTTGACTCTTGAGAAGAGGGTAAGAGGTCTAGAAGGAAAAGATGTCTTTGGTTCTGCTGCAATAGACATGTGTTTGGTTTCCGACTTGGTTCTTCCTGATAAGTTCAAGGTTCCTGTATTTGAGAAATACAATGGTCATACTTGTCCAAAGATTCATCTGCTGATGTATTGTCGCAAAATGGCTGCACATGCCAAGGATGACAAATTGCTTATTCACTGTTTTCAAGATAGTCTGAGTGGTGCTTCCATGAAGTGGTATGTTGGACTTGAGAAGAGTCACATTCGAAGTTGGAAAGATTTGTCTGATGCTTTTGTAAGGCAGTATAAGTACAATCTGGACATGGCGCCTGACCGTCGTCAACTTCAAAACATGTCACAGAAAGAGAAAGAATCGTTCAAAGAGTATGCTCAGTGTTGGAGAGAGCTAGCTGCTCAAGTGGAGCCACCTTTTCCCGAGAAGGAATTAACTGGTTTGTTCATGGACACTCTTCAACCGTTCTTTTGGGAGAAAATGGTAGGAAGTGTTTCATTTGGTTTTTCTGACCTAGTCACTATTGGAGAAAGACTAGAGGAAGGTATCAAGAAAGGTAAGATTACCAATTATGAATCTCCCAATGCTGCAAGAAAGTCTTTTGGGAACTTTCACAAGAGAAAAGATGGTGATGCTTATGCTGTTTCAACTGAGAGAAGGCCTTATCGCCCGCAACAACGATATGTTCAACCATATGTAGCTGAAATTGCTCCTGTTGTTAAAACTCAACCTGGTCAAACTCAAGTTCAAGGTCAAGTTCAACCAGCTCAAGCTCAAGTTCAAATTTGAGCTCAAGCTCAGGCTCCTCATCCTGCTGCTGGACAAAATCAGTATCGTAATAGGCCAAACTTTGATCCTATCCCGATGCCTTACACTGATTTGTTTCCTTCCTTGATTAAGAGTGGTTTAATTACTACTAGACCTCCGCCTCCTGTTCCAAATCCTCTTCTGGTTGGTTATAGATCGGATCTTCGCTGTGAGTTTCATCAAGGTGGAACTGGTCATGACTTGGAACATTGCTTTGCACTGAAGGCTAAGGTGCAAGAACTCATCAGGAACAACATCCTTTACTTTAATGATACAAATCCCAATGTTATCAACAATCCTTTGCCGAAGCTTGGGAAGTGAATCTTCTAGAAGAATTCAACAGTTACATTTTCTTCAAGGCCAGAATCTCAGACGGGACAGCTCATCCTTGTTGCTGATGGATCACTAGGCCATTGTTTCTTTATGTTTGCAATTTTTCTTCAGTTGTATTGACTTGTTTGCTTTTAAACTTTGTTTGTACTTTCATGATGGTTTTAATGAAATGAGCATTGCTTTGTTTTGATTCAATTTCATTTACTATTTGCATCTTTATGCTTTATATCTCAAAGTTCATTTATCTTTTCTAAAGCTTTTACAATGATTGGAGGGAGGATGATGAAAACGAGATACCCATAATTGTTGTTGGTATGCTTTCAATTGAGACTTGGCTGATGACATACAGGCATTGTTTCAAATCCCAAACACTGGAGAAATAAGGAAGTTAATCCTTTGTCAATCCCTTTGAGCCTTGAAGTTGAAGTTTCTTTCTATTCGATAAAACCCTCAATTTTAACCCGGGGATGGGTAGTTCTCAATTAATTCAAATGTGCATTCAAGTACAAGAGAATCATTCCAGACGCCTTTCAATAAAGGTTGCAATATCAAGCTTTCCTTCACACAAATCAAGAAGTGTTGAAGACGTTTCTCAATTCAAAAGCCAATGATGGTTCATCGTAATCATTAAGCTATGCAGTCATTATCTTTCCAAAAAAAAAATAATATTGAAAAAAATTATTAAAAAAAAAAATCAAAGCCCGCTAAGTCAAAACCTATGAAGGAGACTTAGGCAAAAATAAACTGGGGCATCCCGCTGGCTGTAAGTTGAAATGACACAGTTCAGGAAAAAGTTAGGGATAATAAAAAAGAAAGATTTGCAAAGAGATCATCAAAATCCTCAGCAAAAATAAGATGAGTGGACCAAAGTCCTCACTGGAAATAACAAAAGGAAGAGATGACTGCTATCTCAAAATCCTTTGGCTTATGAACCATCTTCATCTGTGCAATCCTAAATTTCTGGGAACTTGAATGCATAGGCTGAATCAATTGAATGTAGGACTGGAGTTCATCACGAAGTTGGGTTGGGTACAAATAAACTTTGAGCCTATATCCTTTGTTTCATAAACCGTGAACCAGACCACGCTACAACCTTCAAAAGTCCTAATTGAATCCAGGTTTCTTTTAAAAAGCATACTACAACGAGGTTGCGTAAACTGACTCCCAAGTTCGTTACCAATCATTTGTTTTCTTACTTTTCTTTATCTTTAATTTTGTCTCAACCGCCGTGTTTTGACAATGTTTTCATTTACTTTACATCAATAAATTTCATTCCAAAAATGATTCTTGATTTCAAACTTTGCATTAAACTTTGCATTAAAATTACCAGGTTTGAACAAACACTTTTTATTTGCAAATAAACTTTCCTCATCAAGGAATTTTCAAACAGTTGAGAAACTTGATCGGTGATCCTACCAAGGGGCAAGTTCTTCTCAGTTCCTATGGTTCAAGGTTGGCTGTTCAGTGCAAGTTGTTCTCAGATTTGGTTAGTCAGAAGATTCTTTGCAAGTTTCATATTGGGTTATTTTTTCAAGAACTGAGGCCATGATCAGTTTATTCTTCTCAACGGTTATCTCAAAAATCTGATTATTTTCTCTAGCAGTAGTCAAGAACTGAATCCATTATCAGTTTACCTGCACCGATCATTGAACTTGGGGAAACTTTCTTCAAGAATCTCCAAGCAATTTTGCATGACTTCTCTCAAAGGATTTTCAAATAATAAAAAAAAATCTTAAGCCCATTTAATTTTTTTTCTTTGGCCCAACTTGTTTTTTAATCCATTTCTTTTCAGCTATCAAGCCACAAGCTCCACACGTGACGCCAACTTTTTTCCAGCCAAAGCCAAACAAGCCAAGCTATCACCACACTTCAAGCCATCTACTTCACGCCGTACGCACATCAGCCTTCAGCTCACAACAATAGACTTTCTTCACGCCGTCCTTCACGCCGAACACGTTAGCTTCAGCCCACGCAATGCACACGGACCTGAACACGCACGCACATCACACAGCAGCATCAAAACGCAAACCTGCACACTAAAACGCACACGAGCACACAGCATCAGCAGGACATCAAAACGGCATCAGCAACAGAAGCAAAACGCAACAGCAACACACCAAAACGCAGGCCCACGAAAAAAGAAGTGAAAAACTCAGATGAAGCACGCGTTTTCCGTGAACTCAAAACGCAGAAGATTTTCCGAAAACGGCAACGAAATTTTGATTCAAATATTACCATATCCATCTATAAATAGAACCTTTATCTTCTTCAAATCCCAAGCTTGAACAGCCCCTAAATACTCTACCCAAAATCAGAACTCAAGCTTCAATCCACCTTAATTTTTCTCTCAATTCATCCTTCAGAAAAACCATAAATATCCTCCACTTTCAAACCACAGCTTCTGTTTCTAGGAATTTCACATCACCGATCTTCAATTCACGCCGCGATTTAACAAAAAGAAGGGAGTACCGAAGCTTTTACGGCGAGATCTAACGAAGACGTGAGCAGAATAGTGTCACAAAGATTTGAGAGAGGGAGCAAAGGAAGGTAACGGTGTTTCTTCGGTGGTACTTCGTGGTTCTCCGCCGCTCTGCTTTCTTTTGTGTTTGCTGTTGCTACGTTTCCGTGACTGTGAATGAAGAAGAAGCAATTATGCACTTTGATACAAACGAGAGAACTCTTCGTTCATTCATTTATGTTTTTTTTAATTTTTCTTTCTTTAATGAATAAATGATTTTTGGCCTTTGAGGCCTTTGGATCCTAATTCCTACACTCACCACATTCCTTGCGCATCCCCCCTCTTTTAAATTGTTTCTCATTTTCTTTTTTTTCTTTTCTAATTAGTTCTTAATTTGGTTTTGTTTTAAAAGAAAAGAGAAAAAATAATATTGATTTTTTTACAATATTTTTCTTAGAATACTAATAAAGTTTTTTTTAGAGAAACTTTTTTTGGAAAGAAAAGTTATAAAGAGTCTTTTATTTTGTTTCTTTTTTTATTATGGATTTTTTTATCCATATACTTTTCCATCCTTTTTCTATTTGGTCGATGAAAATCTCGGATTCGCGATTATTGGATTTCGAAGATGTTTAATCTTCATTATTTCAAACCTATGGATGAATGATCATTTGGATCATTCTCCATACTTTGGAATCGTGATAGGTTGCCTTCGATAATACAATATTAAATCTCGATTAAGATTAGACCATTACCTTTTCTTTTCGTGCAACATGCTTTCGGAGAATGATCCATAATATCATTTCTCTAACATGTATTAGCACAAATATTTTCCACCTTAATTGGTGGTGGCCGGCCTCATTTGTAGGGTAATTACTTCGTAAATTACTCGGCGATTGCTTAACATAGACCTAAACTTGTCCCGAATTCGGAATAAGATCCATTTGGATCCGGTTGCCTCGATTTTGGTTATCTTTTTGTGGTTGTGTTTGATTAAGTTCATCATACCATTTCTATGTAAATATTATAATACTATTAATATACTAACCATTTAAATTCAATCTCTCGCACCTTATCCTCTTTATTTCAATCTCTTGCTCCTTATCTCTTTTATTATGCTATTATCATATTATATCATCCATCATATTGTTTATGTTCATATTGTTATACTTGTGATTTTTCATTTGTCCATTTGGACACAAAAAAACATTAATAAAGGATTAAACATCTAAAAGATTTGTGACTTTAATTTCGGACTATGGTTACTATCCTTAGCATTGGACTTGGAGTTTGGACTTAGATTTTAGGATCTATCCCTTTGCTTGAGTTGTTATGGATTGAAGACTTTGGCTCCGATTGAATTCACTTGGTTTATGAAGATGGAAACCCGTTTGCTTCAAAGAATGTTCACCATATGGTTTGTTCGTTCTTCTCTTAACTTTTTAATTCAAGTCTTAGGATAGTCCCTTCATCTCTCCCCACTTCTTAAATTTTCAAATCTCCTTCCTATTTTCAAAACTTTCTTTATTTTCAAACTTCAAACATTTTCGCAATCAAACCTTGACCTAGGTCATGCGATTTTACCTTTTCAATTTTATATCTTAATAAATGCTAAACCACATAAGCATATCGAAACTTTCTTCTCAAAAACTTTAAAAATATTCAAACCTCATTCAATTGTTTTTGTGCCCTCGTGCACGTTTCTTTTAACCATTTTTCATGTTTAGATATGATTCATTCTTTCTAGCGGAATTATTCGCTAAAGAATGACGACTTATCTTTACATTTTAAAATCAATTCAACTCATTGTTTCTTTTCAAATTTTGTACCACGAACTACGGGGTTTTGATCTCGCATTGCACTTTGTGGGTACGTAGGCATGAGACAATCGTCTCTTCAAACACAAAAATCTTAAAAAACATTATTCTTCTCATCTCTTCAATCTTTTTTCAAGCAAACCATTTCAAACCAAAAAAAAAGCAGTAAATATTTCAAAGGGCTCCCGTGGAGTACCACGGACATTTTGGGTGCGTAAAACCTTCCCAATTTGTAACCTATCCCCTTATCCATTCTCTGTTTGATTCTTTTAGCTTTTTAGCTTTTAGATTCATTAGGTTTTATTCGCTCTTTTTTTTCCCTTTTCCGGTTGGAATAAACTAAAAGCGCGGTGGCGACTCTGTTTACCTTGAGTTAAGTTAATCAATAGCTTACACTCATGATTTTACCGCTACATTTTCCTACAAGGGTAGTAAGGCACACAAAGTGGTGATTGCTGAAAAGACGGAGGGTCATAGGGTCTTGTCGATGCACCACAAGAATATTCGACGTCTGCCATGACTGCAGTGATTACATCCTCTTCCTCCTCTTGGGAACTGCTGAGGGATTCATTATCACTGGCATGGTTGCTTGAGGTGCCTTGGATCTTTCCACTTTTGAGACTAATCTCAATACGTTCTCTCGTTTTTACTAGGTCAGAGAAACTCGTTGATGCGGTGCCTACCATCTTCTCAAAGTACGAGCTCTGCAGAGTGTCCATAAACAGGTTAACTAACTCCTTTTCTGAGAGCGGTGGTTGAACATGATTAGCAAACTCTCTCCATCTCTGGAAGTACCTTTTGAATAGCTCATTACCTTCTTGAGATATGTCCTTCAATTGAAAGCGGCTGGGAGCTTCTTCCAAATTGTAATGGTATTTCTCCACGAAAGCATTGGCTAAGTCCAACCATGACTGAATATGACTTCTTTCCAAATCCATGTACCAATTCAATGATGCCCCACTCAAACTATCTTGAAAGCAGTGAATCATCAACTTATCATCAAAAGCATATGCAGTCATTTTTCAACAGAACATCACCAAATGGTGCTTTGGACAACTATCCCCTTTGTACTTCTGAAAAGCAGGTGCTTCAAACTTCGGAGGTATAACCAAACCAGGCACTAAGCACATGTTTAAAGCATCCAGGTCAAAAGAATTTTGTCCCTCTAGAGCTTTGAGTCTTTCGTTCAGCATTCGACATTTCTCAGTCATCTCAGCAACGTCTAGTCCCTTGGTCTTCCTTACTGGGACTGCCCCTTGAGAATTTTGCTCAGAGAACCCAAAGCTTTGGTACTCGACGGCATCGTGAGGTAAGGAGTTTCCATCTCGAATGATGGTATGCTCTTGAATAAAGGGTGCCCCAACTGGGGTCCTTGCAAAGTTGTTCACTTGAGGTTGAAAGACATCTCCAGTCACGACAGCCTGTTGAACATTAACCTCTCTCTTCGTCAAAGTTGTCACAACATCCATAAGTAGATTTAACTGGTCCTTTGTCAAATCAAAGTCTCCCCTTGACGCAATCTGCTTTTGTCCTTCAGGGTCCATGATCAATCAGGAACTACTTCAAGTCCAAAGTAGGTGTCGGGAAATCAACTGCGGGTTGGACACAGGACGAGGATAAGCTTTCTCTGAGGAAAGAAAATGATATGCAATGCAAATGCAATGGTATGCAAATGGATGCAATGCAAGGATGCTTAAGATCACAAGCACAAACAGATACGGAAGCTGGAAAAGCTCAAACTTCCTAAATGGTAGGCTGTGAGAGATTGGTTCTACAGTCTGTACCCATAAATCCCACTCACAAGATGGTTTCTACGGTGATGGTTTAAGGAAACTCAAAGTCACGGACGTTTATCGTACTATCGCCCCGCCGCAGGCTAGCTGCATTGTGACGATAATAACGATAAGGTCTACCTTGAGTGGAGTTCTCATGCTAGGCTGATAAAGGGGCGAGCCCTCGGAGCCTAACATTACACAACTACCAAAATTGAAACATGTCCTAGGGGGTCCCAGAATCACAGCCCTTTCGTGAATCAGGTCACGCGACAGGCTAGCTGCGTTGCGATAAGATCTACGAAAAGTCTAACTATCTGGGGGAGCTTTCATGCTAGGCGTGCAAGGAGCGAGTCCTTGGAGACTAACACTAATAACATCCAATTCTAAACTTAGGTGTTCCCTCTTCTTTTTCCACAACTCGGATTTTACTTGCAAAGTGACACCAATATCCCACAGACAAGTAATATAAATGAGAAATAAAGGGAAAGCGGTAAAAGAATAAACAAACATAAATAACAAACATAGAGAAGACAAGAGGAGATGAAATCAAACAAATAAACACACAAAGCTAAGTTAGACTTGACTCTCTCTAGCATGGAGCTAATTTCCCCAGCAGAGTCGCCAACTGTCGTACCTCAAAAAATACGATCCTAAAACAAACAACAGAGTCGCCACCTAATTCTATTTATTCTTCTTAAAGAAAAGGGAGATATAGATACAACCTAATAAAGGATAAGAAATGGTCAACGAAACCAAATTCTAAGTTCGGGAGTCGGTTACGCAAGGGGAAGTTATTAGCACCCCTCACGTTCGTTGTACTCAACGGGAACCTCTTAGCTAACTATGCGATTAAATGTTTGATCTTAAGTTTTTGTCTTCTAAATGTCTGTTAATGTGTTTGCTTAAAGTTTTAAATTTGTTATTAAGACGGAGAAAAGATTAAATGTGTTTTATTAGGATGCTTTAAACGGAGAAATAATTAAATTTTTTATTAGGGTGCTCGCGAAGGATTAAAAATCCCCGTGCCTACGTATTCCCTTGTGCAATGGGAAAGTCAGAGCTTCGTAGTTCGTGCAACTACGGTTTGTGATTTTTAAATTGAACGATTGTTTAAAACGCATTCTACCGCTAAGCGTTGCTTATACTCGCGGTGGAGGCTGAAGCGCTAGCTTGTTGTCGAGATAAAATGATTTAAACAATGTTCATTTTAGAGAAAAGTGTTTGACTTTTGTTAAGGTGTTTTAAACGAAAGGGCGAATGAACCACGTCGCGTGGGGCTAGCCCAGGAGTGGTTGCATTCCAAAACGTGCGGAGTGTTAGACTCCGGAGTTCTGTTCTTTCGCTGATTAATTATGAAAATGATTTAAATTGGTTGGTAAGTTTTAAGTTGTTTTAAGATATGAAAGAGTGAATGAACCACGTCGCGTGGGGCTAGCCCAGGAGAGATTCACTCTAGAACGTGAGGAATGCTAGGCTCCAGAGCTCTATTCTTTCGCGAGTTAATTTGCGCAATTAGATATTTTGATATACGAAAGGGCAAATAAATCATGTTGCGTGGGGCTAGCCCAGGAGCGATTCATTCTAGAACGTGCGGAGTGCTAGACTTCGGAGCTCTGTTTTTCGTATTAAATTTATAAAATAAGTTGGATATATTTTTTAGACGTTTTAGAATTAACGTGTTTTAATAACAAAGGAGTGAATGAAACATTACGCGTGGGGCTAGCCCAAGTGTGGTTCGTTTCAGAACGTGCGGAGTGCTAGACTCCGGAGCTCTATTCCTTGTTAAGTTAATTAAGATACGCAAAAGTCGTGCAGACAGCGATCGCATAGTGACCAACTTACGTGTGTGCAAAAAATGTAGGCGTATGAATTGATTAAATGAAGTGGATTGATTCCTAATTCCTAAAGGTATTCCTAGTGAAAACGAAACTGGTAAATAAAGGCGGATGAAATAAATTACGTACAAAAACGGGAGAGGGATACAATAATAATTTTACACGAGAATGCGATGAAATAAAGGGTCTCGTTGTAATTTTCCCAAGAGAAAGCGTGTGTGCAGTGTTTGAATTGATCGGAACCGTTAGAAATTAATATGATAAAAAAGTACGTGAAATAAATGAAATGAATAAATAACTTAGATAAAAATGAGATAAATTGTGAAATTAGAATAAATAAAATAAAATAAACAAGATGGCCTCATATTGGCCACGATTAATCGGAAACGATTTATCGTGGCTTTGTCATATCATCGGCCCTAAAAATAAAAATTAAAGACAAGCAAAAACAGTTAAAAATAACAGGACTATTTAGAAAATTACCTAACAATCATTAAGAACTAAAAGAAAACAAGTTAACAAACAAACTTAACATAAAAGAAATTGTGAGGGAGTATGTTACTAGTAGGTGCATGTGTGTTTAGGAATTTTCTACGGGTTGAGCCCACAAAGCGGAAACTCCAAATAAACAGCAGAATAAATAATAAAAAAAATGATAATGAAAAAATGAAAAGAACAACGAAAAGGCTAGGAGTTGGTATAAGCACATAATTAGGGATTAAAAGAAATTAAAGAGTGAGAAATAAAAGACATAGTGGTCGGTGAATCAAATAAACAAAAAAATGATTAAACAGTAAAAGCAAAAACAAACTCCTCTCACTCTACTGCGCAATTCGCATCCTTCTCCTCATCAACCTCACTCGCAGCTTTTTCTCAGTGGCGCGGCGGCGATCTGCGTTCCTATCTCCGATTCATTCTCATTGGTTTCCCCCTCACGATGTACAACTTTGTCTCTCTCACCGTTCTGGATCGGCGTCGGTTTTATTTTTCGCAGTGAAAGGGTGGTTTCACGATTTCTTCGGCTTTTGTTGGTTTCGACGGAGAGGGTTTTCTGCTCTAGAGATGAGAAGTGGTTATGGTGTGAGCGGATTTCTCCCGATCCGTGGCGTCTTCACTCTCGGTGTGGTTGTCGGCGAAGGTCTCGCGGCGGTGAAGTGCAGGGGAGGACGGTTGAGGGTTGCGTTTGGATGAAGTTTTGTATTAGATGTTTGATTCGAAGTTTCAGAGTTTGGATTTTTTGGTTTATCTGGTTGTTGCTGTGAGTAGGAGGCTTGGCAAGGGTTGGTTCAGTGGAGGTGGTAATGAGTTTGGATTTGGATGGTTTCAGTCGAATCTTGCTCGGTTGCGTTCGAATTTTCGCGGCGGAGTTTGGTTTTTTTTGCGGCGGAAATGTTTGAAGGTGGTGAAGGTGGATTTCCAGGATGTCTTGATTTTGGATTTCAATGGTGTTTTGCGGAAAAACTTTGGTTTAACGAAACTCGGTTTTTAACAGGTAAATCATTGTTGTCGTTCACCGAAAGAAAGTCCCTTTTGATTGTGAAAAAAAAACTGTTAAACTTTGAAATTTTTTTTACTGTTGTGTTGTTTGGTGTTTTATCCGCTTGGTAGGGATTTCACAGAGGTTTGATGAAGGAGATTTTGTAAGTTTTCTTAAAAAAAGCGTTGGGGATATTTTGAGTGTTTTCTGGTCTGGAAGTGTTGAAGGTTTGGTTTTGGAAGAACGGTGGTTGGAGGAAGGTGAAGATGGTCGCCGAGAAAAAATTCGGACAGTGGCCTCACTTCTTTTTAATCCCCCTCCTTTTTTTGTCTGTGCTCAGTCTCTTCCTTCTGTCACTGTCTTGCTACTGTGCTCCCCTTGTTGCTTTGTTTTCTTTGGGTTTCTCTACTGATACTTTTTTTTCCTGGCAGGTTTACTGCAATATTTTCTTGTGTATGGTTTGGAGTATGCAGGCTGGTTTCGTCTGTTTTTGGTGTAGGGAAAATTTCTTTTTTGTGGCCTTTGGTAGCAGCATAAAACTTGCCCCATTTTAGTGTAAAACACAGGTCTTGGCTTGTTGTGAGCAGTCTATGGAGAGAGTTGACTGAGACTAAATAAAGAAAACAAACCTCTATATTTGGATTATCTTCTACAAGAAACAAAATTTGAAATAAACTAATAAACATTTTATATTAAGATCTGATAAAACAAAATACATAAAAAAATTCACTTAATTTTAAACTAAAATAAAAAAAAGTTAAATTAAAAATTAACTTAAAATAAATTTGTTTTCAAATAAAATCAACTAATTACTTAACTAAATACAAATAAAACTAATTAAACTAAATCTAAAAGAAACTAAAATATTAGATTGAACTTAAAAATATAAAATAAATCAAAGGTTAAACTATAATTAATTAGCCTAAAAAAGGAGTTATAAATTCACATTGACCCAAAACTAGATCTAATATGGATGTTTACCTAGAAAATAGGATAATTTAATTAAATCAAGCCAATAATTCTAATTAAATCCTAAAAAACATATAAACTAAATATCCAACTAGAAAAATAAGATAATAAATTAATTACAAAATGAGACAAAATAATCCAGATAAAAATTTCTAGGATTGAACCAAATTCTATAATAAAGTGATTAAAATATAACCAAACATTCTAATAAAAAACGAAACAAAATCTAAAACAAAAGATGATAGTAAAATGCGTGATTAATGAAATGGCCTAAAAAATGTAAAATGACCGACTATCAAATGTGATGCAAATGCGTCGAAAAAATGAAATGATTAAAAACTTTCGGTCAAAATTTAGGGTGTGACAGCTACGAACATTATACCTTTCATATACCATATCCTAATTCTCTGACCACCATGTCTTCGTGTGGTGCTCTCCGAATCTTCTTCGATTGCATACACATTTACCACCAAATACATCAAGCATGCAAGATGACATGTGATAGATAATATGGAATTCGTAGTTTAATAAAGCAATAATAATCAAGTGTTTAGTTCTTTTATTACTTAAAACACATTCTCCTTAGATCTCTTATTCCATCTCTAATGGCAACCTGAGTTATATTGACACCAGGTTCACACTATGCAGTCCAATATGCATCAACTTGATTATTATTATTAGCCGGCGATGCATCATTTCTTGATCTCGAGCCATTCATATTATCTCAGAAGTTTCCAGAATCCCTGTCATCAATTGTATGTGACACATCATTGTTGACTTTCTGGATTGTGCCACCACCATTCTGTAAATTAAGAGAACTAGGTGGTTAGTGAAGAGAGGATTATATTTATTTGGGTCAAGAGTTTAAAATAAATTAATTAGGTTAGTATTAACTTAGAAAATTAGATAGAAAACAAGGGTTTAGAGGACATTTGTCACTAATGTGAAAAGAGGAGAAAAGAGAGCAAGCAGCATTGAAGAGCCAGGGTTTGGGGAATTGAGACCATAGAAGATTTCTTGCTTTGCTTACTAAATTTACAAGGTAGGGGTGATTATTCATCGAAGGATGCCTTAATAATGAAAGGGTAGAGAGAATTCCCTTAACCTCCAATATTATTCTTCTTTTTCTTTTATTTAATTTTTGATAAGTTCAATGAATATGATTTTGTTTTTATGTCATGAATTAATATGAAATTTGTGCTTGATGTTGTATGGTTTTTTTTTCATGTTAAATCGCTCATGAATGAAATGTTTATGTTAAAGTTGAGGAGTTTTTGTGTACTATCATGAATCTAATTTTTTGTGATTAAGTGATGGAATAACATGCTAAATCGATGAGAATCAACATGATAATATGTGGTAAATAGGTATGTATTAATTATGGATTGTTTGGATATTTTCAGAGTGGAATTGGGAAGTGGAAGACTGTTGCAGTGGCAAAAATCGCGTTTTGCAGGTCTGAGTGACCTCATTCAGCGAGGATGAGTTTGCGTAGCAAGGTACTGTGTCCGCTTAACCGAGCATGGCATGGTGAGTGCTTGGTTGTCTCTGATCCTCACTTAGCGAGCGATTTGTCACTCATCGAGAGCTCTCTCTACGAGCATAAGTTTTACTTAGCGAGAATGACAATGCAACATTGATGTTTTTTTGTGTCAATTTATTAATCTATTTTCCGATTTTAGAGGATGTTGGTTGCTATTGGACTACATTTAAATAAGATAAATTATGTGTTTGAGTGATGTCTAAATGTATTTTTCAGTGTGTGGATATATGTTGTGAAATGCATGTATGTTGATAAACTGATGAGATGAGTGGTTCGAAGTGAGAAGTATTGGTGTTGCACTCAATGCATGATTGTTTCCAATAAGTAGCAAGGTTGTATTCACTACAATGTTGTTGTTGTTGCATGATTATACACAATCAAAGTGGGTTTTTATTCACTAATATGTTGTTTTCATTTCATTTTTATATGCCATGAATCATATGTTGTTGTGTTATGAATGAGGTGAGTCACAAGTTTAGAAAGAGAACTAGTGACTTTCCCAAGCTCATAGGGGGCTTAGAGCTCAGAATGGGGGATCAGGGTTCAGAGAGGGGATCCAGTTTGTATGAAGAATCAAATATTGAGTCGGTACCACATGTATGAGTTGAATCGATGTTGCATTACATTACATTACATAACTGTTGTGCAAATGAGATGTTTGAGTGTTGTTCAATACTCTTGTATAGAATTGTGTGAGTTTGATTGTGATGTGGGTGGAATGTTAATACATGATATTATGATGCATATTTTATATGTTTATGATTTTTGATGTGTGAATCTACCCTGATTGCTTTGTGCACCGATTATTATTTGAATGTATTTTCACCCCATTTTTGTGTTGTTGTGTTTGTACTCCTCTAGAGTACAAACAATAAGGTACTTGAGATGGAACTTGATGTTGAGGATGGATTTCTACCTCTTTAGTTGTTTTTCTATCGAGTCTTATAGTTGGAGTCACTCTAATATGTAATATGAGGGGAATAGTTCGTTCTATAATTCTGATTATGTTGCATATCTTTCTCATTTATTTTGATGTTAAACCACTTTTCAAACTAATAATGTTGTTGAGGCTTTTAATACCAACTATTTTTTAATTTCCTTTGCTTATCAAATGATTAAATTTTTAATTGTCTTCATGTATGTTTTGTTGATGTTTGAGTAATATCCTACTATTTATACATGTTTTATTTAATTATTTGTCGAGTCGGGAAATAGGGTGTTACATAGTGGTATCAGAGCTGGTCGGTCCATCTGGCCAGGTTTTTGTCATGTTGTTTATTCTCTAGTATGCGACAGGTGTATGAATATTGCCAATGCATGTTCTTATAATAGGTGTTTTTGGTGTATAGAGTAATGACTGAAATAAATAATCACACAATTGTTAATGTTTTGGAGGCAATGACCCAGGCGCTGCAGGGTTGGCCTAATTAGGCTGGCGATGAATTTCGTGGATTTGGGAAGTTTTAGAGAAATAATTCGTCGACCTTCAAGGGAAAATATGATCCAGAGGGTGCACAGGTATGGCTCAAAGAAATTGAGAAGCTTTTTGGAGTGATGGTTTGCACTAAAGTTTAGAAGGTGTAGTTTGATACTCATATGTTGTCAGAGGAAGCCATAAATTGGTGGGATAATACGCGTCAGAGACTGGAGATTGTAGGTACTGAGATTACTTGGGCTGTGTTCATAACTCATTTTCTAGAGAAGTACTTTCTAGAGGATGTGCACAATAAGAAGGAAATTGAGTTCATTGATTTAAAGTAAAGGATTTCGACAATTCATGAGTATGCTGCTAAGTTTGAAGAGCTAGTGAAATTTTGTCCACACTACAATAGTGCGGTTACTAAGGGTTCAAAGTGTATTAAGTTTGAAAGGAGTTTGCATCCCGAGATCAAGCAAGATATTGGATATCAAGAGATCTACCTGTTAGAACAATTTTGATTCTAATCCTCTAGTAGTTTTGATGATAACAATTATTGTTATGCAAGAATAGAAGTTCTAATGTATGTTGAGAATAACTTACTTAATTATGCATTGTAGAAGTTCTTAAAAAGGAAGTTATTAAAAAGACGACTTGCTTAAATAGAAGAAGACTTGAGCTATTAAATAGAAATTATATATGTTAAAGAGAATCTCTCATTAAAGGCATCATTAAAAGCTGCATACCAAGAATTGATTCACTCTAATTCATGTCTAGAAGATGGTGATTCTTTCATTAAAGCTTAATTAAAGAAAATCTGAATTAATGCTGGAAACAAATATCTTTTGTTACGGGAGGCTTTTATGGTATTAACTAATATCCATAATTAGCTCAAGATGTCCCCAACGACTATATCATTCAAGCATTATATAAAGGAATCAAATTGAAGATTTGAAGTTCTACCTCCTATGACATATATCATATTTGTTCATATTGCACCATATAATTTTGTAACAAATCACTTTGTGATTATAGCTTATTAGAAGCAAGTTAGTTACATTTCTTTATCATTGTAAAAGATAAGTAAATTTCCTTGAGTGACTAGTTTCAGTCAGTAGACTCAAAAGGACATTGACTGTAGGTCATTGTGTGTATTCATATTTTGAATAGTGGATTAAGACCTCATTGATAGAGGCAAAATCACCTTGGCGAGTGGACTGGATGTATTTTGAGTTCAAACGAACCAGGATAAATTAAACTGTATTTTAAGTCATTTTTATTAGTTATTGAAAACCCAATTCCAACCCCCTTACTTGTGTTTTACGTCCCTTCAATTGGCATCAGAGCTCAAGGTTCTAAGATATACACTTAACCGTGTTAGTAAAAGATCCAGAAGTTAAAACACAATGGCAGACGCTGGCAACAACAACAATGACTACCAAAATGACAAGATCAATGCAAAACCTCCAGTGTTCAATGGTGACAACTTTGATTAATGGAAGGATGTTCTGGATAGTTTCTTTCTGGCTCTGGATGGAGATCTTTCGGATATGGTGACAGATGGATACATTCAACCTATTGGAGCAGATGGTCAGAAGATTGAAAGCAAGAACATGACAGCTCAACAGAAGAAGGAATTCATAAATCATCATAAAGCTAGAACCATACTTCTGAGTGTTATTTCATATACAGAATATGAGAAGATCACAAATAGAGATTTAGCCAAACATATGTTTGACTCCCTGAGGATGACACATGAAGGCAACACTCAAGTCAATGAGACAATCTCTGGCTCTCATCCAGAAGTATGAAGCATTCAAGATGGAAGAAGATGAAACAATTGAGAAGATGTTCTCAAGGTTTCAAATTCTAGTTGCTGGACTGAAAGTTCTGGACAAAGGCTACTCAATAGCAGATCATGTGAAGAAGATTATCAGAAGCTTTCCAAAGGCTTGGAAACCCATGGTCACTGCTTTGAAGCTATCAAAAAATTTGAATGAGATATCTTTAGAAGAACTGATCAGTTCCTTGAGAAGTCATGAGATAGAACTAGAAGAAGATGAACCCCGAAAGAAAGGTAAGTTTGTTGCTCTTAAATCTAACAAATCTGATTCTAAAGCATTGCAGGCAGAAGAAGAAGAAAGCTCTAGAGGCTCATCAGAAGAAGATGAATTATCTCTTCTATCTAGAAGAGTTCAATAACTCTGGAAGCATCGTCAAAAGAAGTTCAGAAATACCAGAAGATCTAGCAATCACTCTGAAGCATCCTCTGGTCATAGGAAACCCGGAAGCAAAGAAGTAGTATGCTACGAATGCAAAGAACCTGGACACTACAAGAGTGAATGTCCAAAACTCCAGAAAGAGAAACCCGGAAAGAAATTCAACAGATAAAATAAAAAAAGTCTCATGGCAACATGGGATGATTCAGAATCATCTGAAGCTGATTCAGACTCAGAAGATGAACATGCAAACATTGCATTAATGGCAAAAATACCAGAAGATGTTCAAGTATCAGAATCAGAGTCAGATTCTGACACATAAAAGGTATTATCTAAATTTTCTAAATCTCAATTAGAAGATAGCCTCTCAGAAATTCTTAAAAAATATCAGAAGCTTCAATTCAAATAAAAATACATGAAACAAAGTCTAGTATCTGAATTAGAAGAAGTTAGAAAACTTAAATCAGAAAACTCTGAGCTGAAAGAAAATATTTTTGAATGTAAAAATTCTTTTGAAAAACTTAAAGCTCAGAAGGAATCTGAATCAGAAGTTCTGCTTAATTCTGATAGTATCATAAAGCAATATGATCATAGTTTTCAAAAATTTCTAGCTAAAAACATAGACAGAAGCAAAATTTCCTCTATGATCTATAGAGTTAAAAGAAATGGTAGAAGAGGTATAGGGTATGTGAAAACTAAAGGAGAGGAAACTCTGAAGATTAAAAAGATTGATGACATGGTCATAAAAGTTAATACTCCTTTAAGTTCTCATTTTACCTATGGTCATAATCATGATCTAATATACACTAGTGAGTCATCTTGTTCTACAAGTTCTGATATGAAACGTAAGATCAATCAGAAGTTTGTAAAAACTAACAAACAAGGACCCAGAAAGATATTGGTACCCAAAGATAAAATTGTGTATGTTGCATATGTCTTTAACAGCCAAACTGAAACACCAATCTTGGTACCTGGACTCTGGATGCTCACGATACATGACGGGAAGAAAGCATATGTTCCAAACTCTTGAGCTGAAAGCTGGAGGCTATGTAGGTTTCAGAGGCAACCAAAAAGGAAAAATTATTGGCTCTGGAACTGTTGGTAATGGCACCCTTCCCTCTATCTCTAATGTTCTATTAGTAGAAGGATTAATGCATAATCGATTATCCATAAGTCAATTAAGTGATAATGGCTATAACATATTCTTCAATCAAAAGTTCTGTAAAGTTGTTAGTCAGAAAGATGGAACAATCCTCTTAAGTGGAAAGAGAAAGAACAACATATATAAAATAAAACTTTCTGAACTGAAAAGTCAGAATGTAAAATGTCTAATGTCTGTGGAAACTAAGAAATGGGTCTGGCACAGAAGATTGGGACATGTTAATATGAGAAGATTATCTCAAATTAACAAACTCAATCTGGTCAGAGGACTTTCAAATTTGAAGTTCAACTCAAAAGCTCTGTGTGAAGCATGTCAGAAAGGCAAATTTTCAAAACCTGCTTTTAAATTTAAAAATGATGTATCTTCCTCTAGACCATTAGAACTTCTGCACATTGACTTGTTTGGACTAGTGAAAACTGCTTCAGTCAGTGGCAAGAAGTATGGATTAGTGATCGTAGATGGCTATAGCAGATGGAATTGGGTAAAGTTCCTTAGGCACAAGGATGAGTCAATTGCTGTATTTTCCAACTTCTGCAAACAAGTTAAAAATGAAAAAGAGTTTAGAATTGTTAAAGTCAGAAGTGATCATGGTGGAGAATTTGAAAACAAAAAATTGGAATCATTTTTTAATGAAAATGACATCTCTCACAATTTCTCTTGCCCTAGAACTCCACAACAAAATGGAGTTGTAGAACGTAAGAACAGAACATTGCAAGAGATGGCCAGAACCATGATCAATGAGACTAACATGGCTAAATACTTTTGGGCAGAAGCAGTAAATACAACATGCTACATTCAGAATAGAATATCTATAAGACCTATTCTGGAAAAGACTCCTTATGAATTGTGGAAGAACAGAAAGCCCAACATTTCATATTTTCATCCCTTTGGATGCACTTGTTTTATTCTGAATACTAATGATCCTCTGAATAAGTTTGATTCTAAGGCACAAAAGTGTTATATGTTAGGATACTCTGAACATTCAAAAGGTTACAGAGTATACAATACAGAAACACGAATTGTCGTAGAATCTATCTATGTCAGATTTGATGATAAGCTTGGTTCTAAAAAACCAAAGCAGAATGAATCTCTTGCAGATATATAAGTAGAAATCACTACAAACAGAACATATGAAGATCAACCATCTACAGAACAAGACATAACAATAACTCCAACAAGTTCTGAAGAACCCACTCAGAAGAAACAATCCAGAAGCACGGTGAATCATCCAGAAGATAAAATCTTGGGAAAGAAGGATGATCCAATCAGAACAAGGTCATCATTCAGAAATTCTGAAGAATCTCTAATGGGACTAGTCTCTCTAATTGAACCAACTTCTGTAGAAGAAGCACTCTCAGAAAATGATTGGACACTTGCAATGCAAGATGAATTCAATCAATTCACCAGAAATGATGTGTGGGATTTAGTACCTAGACCCAGAGGATTCAACATCATTGACACCAAGTGAGTATTCAGAAACAAGCTAAATGAACAAGGAGAAGTTGTTAGAAACAAGGCACGACTGGTTGCACCAGGTTATAGTCAACAAGAAGGAATAGACTATACAGAAACCTATGCACCAGTCACCAGGTTAGAATCAATTAGACTTCTAATTTCATTTGTTGTTAATCATAATATCATTCTATACCAAATGGATGTCAATAGTGCATTTTTAAATGGTTATATTGATGAAGAAGTGTATGTGCACCAACCCCCTGGTTTTGAAAATACAAAATTTCCAGAACATGTTTTTAAACTTAAAAAATATTTATATGGTCTGAAACAAGCTCCCAGAGCTTGGTATGAAAGATTAAGTAATTTTATTCTGGAAAATAATTTCATCAGAGGGAAAGTGGATACAACTCTTTTTTAGTAAAAACATTAAAAATGATATTATGATATGCCAAATATATGTAGATGATATTATGTTTGGTTCTACTAAAAGTGCTCTGGGAAAGGAATTTTCTGAGTCTATGCAGGCAGAATTTGAGATGAGCATGAT
This sequence comes from Lathyrus aphaca, assembly GCA_963966055.1. NCBI lineage: Eukaryota > Viridiplantae > Streptophyta > Magnoliopsida > Fabales > Fabaceae > Lathyrus > Lathyrus aphaca. The sequence continues at coordinate 63,264,609 of OZ014520.1, read as the reverse complement.
GGGAGAACTAAAGTTCTTTCTGGGAATCCAAATCAATCAAACATCAGAAGGAACATATATCCATCAAAGAAAATATGTCAAAGAACTTCTGAAGAAATTTGACCTATCAGAAAGTAAAATCTCTAAAACTCCTATGTATCCCACGTGTATTCTGGAGAAGGAAGGGGTAAGTAAGAAAGTAGATCAGAAGATCTAAAGAGGTATGATTGGATCTCTCCTCTATCTAACTTCATCTAGACCAGATATTCTATACAATGTATGTTTATGTGTCAGATTCCAATCAGATCCTAGAGAAACTCACTTAACAGCAGTTAAGAGAATCTTTAGATATTTGAAAGGTACTACTAATCTTGGTCTATGCTACAGAAGATCCAAGGATTACAATCTTGTAGGTTATTGTGATGCTGATTTTGCTGGAGACAGAACAGAAATAAAAGGTACTTTTGGAAGTTGTCAATTTCTGGGAGACAATCTAATTTCTTGGTCTAGCAAAAGGCAGTCAACCATAGAATTAACAACTGCAAAAGCTGAATACATTGTAGCAGCTGGATGCAGTACTCAGATGCTCTGGATGAAAAATCAGCTTGAGGACTTCAATATTTATGAGAGTAACATTCCCATTCTCTGTGATAATACTTCTGCTATTTGTCTCTCTAAAAGTCCAATTTTACACTCTAGAGCTAAACACATAGAAGTTAAACATCATTTCACTAGGGACTATACTCAGAAGGGAATCTTATTTTTAAAATTCATATATACAAATCACCAATGGGCTGATATTTTTACAAAACCCCTTGTTGAAGATAGATTTAATTTCATTCTAACTAATATTAGTATGGAATTATGTCCAGAATGAAAAATGTTTTAATTATATGTCTTTATCTCTCAGAAGTTCTGACCTCTAAACTGTTTGTTTCATTCACTCAGAAGTTAGTTTAGTGATCTGATTGTTTATCTCTGAGAACTTCTGTTTCAAAAGAATAACATGCAGATTCTGACATCAACATGTGTCACTCAACCTCTGAGGACCCCTAGAAGATCAGAATACGTGTTCAAACTCTGAAGTAGGACAAAACATGCAATCAGACAACTGTCCTCTACAGAAGGACACGCGTTCAAATTCTGGGAAACTGAAAAGGCTGAATTAACATAATAGAGGCGTAAATCTTTTTGGTAAATGTTCTAAGATCTCCACGCTTTCCCCTTTTGTCAGCCCTCATTTATTACTTTCTGTTCGCTGTGATTTCTGGCGAACAACCTCTGGTTAACCAATCTCTTATAAAACTGGGTTACTTGCAGGACCAACCAAACAAGTCCTAGGACACATGTGCAATTGGTTGTCGAATTACTCTTAGTGTTGTTAATCGTTTGTGGTTTGTTTTGTTAATGATGTAAAAATATTGTGTTTTGAATTTAAAGAGTAAAGTAAGTTAAAAAGTTGAACAAAAGTAAGAAAATGGCAGAAAAAGTATAATATTTGCAGGAATAAAAAGAGACTGAAAGTAAAGTAATTTGACGAAACAAAACTAATAATTTAAATAACTTGAAAGAAAATGGTGTTTAACACATACATTTTTCCAAATATCAGACTCATTTCTCTCACACTGGGTACTTAGAGTGTTTTACAGGATTATTGTAAAAGTTTTCACACACAGAATTCTACAACAACTAACCTATTTATATACAAATAAAATAACTGCCAAGAACAGAAAAATCCTAACTAAATGACAATTGTCAGCCTGCATGCATTCTTCTTTTATGAAGCTTCCACGCGTCCAACTGCCAAAGGTTGCAACTTTTAAATTTGAATTCTTCCTCTTTGTGACGAAGTGTTGCATTTCTCTGTTCGTCGAATTGTCGAAGGATACCAAAAAACTCTTCAAACCTTTCAAGATAATGCTTCTGTCGAAAAACTTCTCTTCTGTCGAAATGTTTGAAAAGCATACCAATTCTGTCAAATACTGAACTATAAAAGATTTCCAAACTTTGTTTGCTGGAACACTCTTTGTATTTCTGTCGAACTACTTGAGCATCTGGCCTTGTCAAAAACTTCTGAATATCTTTACTTCTCCTCTACCTGATGACTATTTCCTTAGCAAAAAATGATTTTATATCTTAAATTCATGGTGTCGAAATTATGAGCCTAGAAATTGCCCCCCAGCAAAGATGTTTCGACTAAACTCTGGAGAAAGCATCCTTTGCTGTCGAAATGACTTCTGACACCATGTCAGTTTCATTAATTGTAGAGTGATTTTGTCAAGTCCCAAGAAAACACCATGATTTCACTTTTCTGAAAAACGTCTCATCTAGCCCACGTTTATACACAACCTTCCATAACCCTACAACCTAGCTAATCATGGGTTCCCACCAACCGTCACTTTTTGATCATCACTGTTGATCAAGAGGACACGTCTCCCATGATCAAACTGAAACGTTTTTTTCTTTTTCATTTACCTTTTATTTTGTCATCTTCTTCCTATAAATATCATTTTCTAAATCTTTTCACCTTTTACACTCTCAGGCTTCTTCTTCTTTACCAAACAAAAACCTCTATTCCAACTCCATTAAACCCTCTACAACTCCAGCTCTAATCTTCACTCAACAATGGCTCCCCCAAAGAATGTTGCTGATCACAGCGCTAAGAAAGCAAAAAAGACCACTGATCTTCCTCCTGCTCACACGCTATCTGGGCCAATGCAAGTAAACCAGCAACAGTATATTCCAGAACCTCCAAACGAGAGGGAGAAAGCCAACATCTACCGATCCCAGGTACTGATACCTGTTTTAATTTCTGGGGTTCACCAAGCAATGTTAGGTCCAATTTCTGACCCTAATGCTGATCAAAATCGCTTAAAGGATTTTTACCCTTCTTATTCTGCCTCAAAACCAATAGGTGCAAGTAAGAACCCTCAACCCACTGAAACATCCTCCAAAAAACCTGAAACCCCTTTAGCTTCGACAGACCTAGATTTGTCGTATTTAAATCAAAATAGGATCTTTAGGAGCCCTCCCTTAACAAAAGATCCTACGGATTATCTAGCCTGGCTAAGTAGAGTCGAAAAGGCTAAGAGAAAATTTTGGAAGAAAACAGGTATCTATGACCTAATTCAACTGTCGAAAGAAGGCCCTCGTTACTGCCAGAACATGTTGTTGGCTTCCCTATACGTTTGGGACAGCACTTACAACAACTTTCACCTCCCCTGTGGGATGGTTACCCCAACCCTCTTCGACATAGCAGCCATCACGGGTCTTAGCCCTATAGGCGAAATCTTTAATCCTGAACATTTAAACAAAGACCCTATAGGATTCGATACGAAGCATGCTGGTTATTCCTTATTCATTGCACATCATCAAGGTAAAGACACTAAAGAGGTCTCTGACAAAGAACATATAGCCTTCCTCACCCTATGGCTAGCAAAATTTGTCTTCTGCACCAGATCCCTCCAAGTTGCCAGAAGTTACATCACTATTGCCAACCAACTTCATGTTGGAGTTGCGTTTTGTCTAAGTGAAATGCTCCTGGCAAACCTTTATGAGTCTCTCAGCGAGAGCATAAGCAACCTGAAGACTATCAAAGAGAAAGGAACCATCAGCCTAACAGGTCCTTTTTGGCTTCTACAACTATGGCTGAATGCCACCTTCAAACCCTGCATCCCCATAAAGAACCCAGTTGACGAAGAGGAAGTAAAAGACAGGCATGTCGAATGGCCTAGGCTAGTCCAACTAACTCCAACTGATGAAGGGATAAGCCTTCGACAAGCCTTCACAAGCTATGTGATGATGTTTGCAAAACGTTACAAATTCACGCCATCCATGGCACCCTTCACCAACAGGACTGTAGGTCCTAAATGGTTCACTAGACAGCTCCCCGTAGAAAACCAGAAGGAAGAGGATTCCAACATATCCATCTGGGAATCATTCCTCATACAAAGACATCTCTTTTCCCACCACAGCCTCAATAACACCAAGGTTTCCTTTATTGTCTATCAACCTAACCTGGTGGCTAGACAATTTGGGTTAATCCAGACGAAAACAAAACCTATCTATCCCAAGAAAGGTTCCATCTTGTTCTACAATTCCTTTCATAATTTCGAAAAAAGTTTAGAATTGTATCACAAATTCTTCGACGCATCCTTGGAAGTCCACCCTGCAATTTTTCGACCAACCCACCTGTGCACTGAGGACTTCGACGTCTGTTGGAAAGAGTACTACCTCAACAAGTTCTTTGACGTAACAACTTTCACCACACTCCTGACGAATGCTTTTGCTTTTGTGCAGGATAAAAAGAAGAAAGGTACGGACAAACACATCAAAGAAATTCAAAATTTTCAAAAATATTTTGAAACCATTTACAGGCCAAATGATCTTCGTCGAACCATAGGCGAAACAGCAGTGACTTTAAAGCAGAAATTTTCAGAAAAAATGAATAAGTTGGAGTTGCCTCCATATATTCCATCACATGCACGCTACAATTTTGCTTACACCTCATTTCCTCCAAGGTTTCCCCCACTTCCTTCTGCAGAATTTGGTGTGGCCTTATTCCTTCCATTCCCATATTGGTTTGTGTGTGGGTCTGACCTAAAGCTGCTTCGTGAGTCTTGCAAAAAACTCGTTGAACGTGTGGTTCCGACGAAGTATCATTTGGACAATTTCCCAGGGCACCTTCATATTGGAATAGAACACGTTAGCGTGGAATCTCCTATTCTTGAAGGTGTCGAAGAAATACAATCCCTCTTCTTATTTCTAACTCTTTATATGTTTTATATCCATGTTCATTCATTTTCTTTTCTTTCAGCTGTTAGAATAACTAGCAAGAAAACCCCTGGCGAAGGGACCTCTTCCAAACAGGTTGAAAAATCACCTGCAGCTGCTAAGAAGGTTTCGACACACAAAGGCACCCCACCTTTTTCTTTTGTATAAATTTTAATACTCTTAACACTGAACACATTTCTTTTTTGCACATCTCAGGTAACTCGCACACCAACCACCAAAAGAAAACAAGAAGAGAAGGAGGTGAGTGTCGAAGAATCTGAAGACGAATCTCCTGAGTCACAACCTCTCAAAAGGAACAAGGGCATGAGAATAAAAACAGTGGCATCCCAGAGATCTATTGTCAACAGAAGAACTCCCCCTACCAGTCCAATCACTAAGATTCCTTCAAAAAGTGAGAAGAGTGGGGATTCAGGCACTCATACTGAGATTCCTCAGGTATTTCTATTTTCGACTGACCATATTCGTAGTTTTAACTGCATTATTTCTTCTTTTAATTTTCCTTTTTTGTTGACTTCAGGTTAATCTTGATGTCGAAGGGACTTCCAAATTCCAGGAAGAGCTTATCCCTTCTGATTCTGAGAAGACTTTGGCTGAACGACTTCTGGAAGAGGCCACTCCAGATGCTGGTGCTTATGGACCTCAGACCTTCAGTGACTTCGACATCAGTGACCCAGAATCCTCTGACAACAATTCCCCTATTCGCCCAGAATTCACTGTGGAGGAAAAAACTGCTCAAGATCAAGATGCACAATTACAAGGGCCAATTGATACAGCAGAAACTGACAAGGAGGCTGTCAAAGAAGAAACAGATACGTCGAAGTAGCCAGATACAAGCTTGCACCCTGGAAGAAGTGCCCAAGCTATTCCTACTCCAACAGAAACTCCTCTAAACACGGGTTCGACAAGCTTGTCTCATGAAGAAATTGAGAGCCTGAAAGTAAGAAAACCTCTAGAATATCTGAAGGCCCTTCTCAGCTCTCGATACAACTTTCAGGATTCTTCCCACAGCAGCTCGACAACTTCTGGAGCTACCTCTGAAGTTCAGCCAATTAGTGCTGTCATGGCTGAGATTAAGGCCAAAATCCTTGGGGTAGACTTATTTAAAGCTCTGGTCGAAAATCCTTATGTCCAATATAATCTGAAGAAACTTCTAAAACAGGCCAATCTCTTGGAGGCTTCTGCTGAGGAAAGCCGTCTGGTAATGGATTTGATGTCTATGATTGACTCGGTGAGTGTTGACTTAATTCGCCAAAAAGAGTTTTCTCAAAGCATCACAACTAAGTCTGAAAAACAAGTCTCAGAGTGGAATGTTGTAGCTTCTTCGACTGAAAGAATCTCAGAGCTAAACAAACTTTCTGAAGACTACTCCAAAGCTGCTGCTGAATGCGAAAGTAAAATCCAGACTTATCAGGCTCAGATTGTCGAACTCCAAAAGAAGATTCTTCAAGAGAAGGAACGTCAAGCCAGCCTTCAACAACCCAACCAAGAGGAAATTGACAGAGAGTTTCAGAAGGGACTTCAACATGCAGAAACGGCCCAACAACTCAATAGAGAAATTGACGAACTGTTTGTTAGTAAAAGCCTCTGTGAACGTCGAATTCAACTTCAACAGAAGAAATTTGACGAACTCAAAGCAACTTTTCTTCAACAGTAGTTTGTAATAGAAATAGGTTTTTTTTATTTGTTCTTCTTTGGCAGCCTTTCAAGACCTTTTATATGTAATGTCACCCACGCCATCTGTTTGGCGAAGACAAGTTTTGCAATTTTATTCCATTTCTATCTTTATTTCTTGCAATGTTGGCTTATACTTTTTCAAATATTTGCCATTTATTTTCAGTATTCTTTTATCTTTTTCCATTTCTTCGACTTCATATGCGCCATTTGAAAAAACTCTTAAAATTTGGAAAGGTCATTCCCATTTAGGAGACCATTTTTCCATTAATCTATCTTTCTTGTCCATGGGCAAAATCACTTTCCAAACCAGATCACCAACTAAAAAGGCTTTAAATTTTACTTTCTTATTGTAAAACTTTTCGACTCTTTCTTTCTGCCTTTTTATCAACTCTAAAGCACGCAACCTCTCCTCATCTAAATCAACTAACTCATCCATCATCATACTCCAATAAGTCTCAGATGGAATTTCATGATGCCTTTGAATTCGTATTGATTGTAAATAGATTTCAACTGGTAATACTGCATCATGCCCATAAGTTAACTTAAATGGGGTAGAATTAGTTGCCTCTTTAGGAGACGTTCGACAAGCCCAAATAATTTGATCCAGAGTCTTGTGCCAATTCCTAGGTTTTACCCACATGCTTTTTTATCAAATTTATCACAACTTTGTTGGCTGCTTCGACCTGTCCATTTGCTTGAGCATAATAGGGTGTCGAAGTTAATAACTTAAAACTTGTTTCTTTTGCAAATGCCTGCATGTTTTTTTCCAGTAAACACAGATCCTTGATCAGTGGTTATGGTTTCTGGTATTCCAAACCTATAAATTATGTGTTTCTGGATGAATTCTATAACTGCCTCCTGATCTACATTCGTCAGTGGTATAGCTTCAATCCACTTAGTGAAATAGTCTACTCCAACCAAAATGTATTTTTGCCCCTTTGAAGAAGCTGGTCGAATTTCCCCAACTAAATCTAAAGCCCAACCTCTGAATGGCCAAGGCTTTATAATAGAGTGTAACTCATTTTCAGGCACATGAGGTATGCCTGCATGAATTTGGCATTCTTGACACCCTTTTGCAAATTCGACACAGTCCTTTAACATTGTTGGCCAATACATCCCTTGTCGAAATAGTAACCACTTCATCTTGTGACCTGCCTGGTGTGCACCACATGCACCACTGTGCACGTTTGACAGAGCTATATAAGGTTCAGTCTCACCTAAGCATTTTAGTAAGACTCCTTCTGCAGTCTTTTTAAACAATTCATTTCCAAAAAGTACATAGCTTAAAGCCCTATACTTTATTTTTCTTTCGACTATCTGGTTTGGGTTTTGTAAATAATCCTTAATAGGTTTTCTCCAATCTCCCACCTCTGGATCATCTACATTAAAAATTTCGAAATTTTCTTCGTCACCATAACCCAGTCTTATTGTTTCCAAATCTGATGGGGACAATTTGGTAGATAATACTTTTCCTCTTACTTCGACAGCTTTCTCCAGATTTTCTTTCGACACTTTGTAGCCTGATGCCAGTTGAGCCAAGTCATTTGCTTCCTGATTTTCTAATCTAGGAATATGTTTAAAGGCTGCACTGTCGAATTTCTTGAGGAGTCTATTGGCTATTACAAAGTACATGATCAAATTTTCTTTGACACATTTGTATTCTTTTGTCAATTGTTTTATTACCAACTCAGAGTCACCCATTATTTCGACTCTTGTTGCCCCCAATTCCAACAATATTTCAAGTCCAGCAATCAAAGCCTCATATTCTGCTTCATTATTTGAACACAAGCCTTCTACTTTGTACTTGAATTTTGTTGGAATTTTATCAGGAGAAATGATCAACACCCAAACACCAGTTCCATTCTTGTGACTGGAACCGTCGAAATATAATCTCCAAGGTTCTATTTCGACATAGTTTATTTCACTTTCAATTATGGAGTGGTCAGCTATAAAATCAGCAACCACTTGTCCTTTGACAGCCTTTAGAGGCATATACTTTAAATAATATTCAGTTAATGCCAAGGCCCATTTTCCAATTCGACTATGTAAAATGGATTTAGACAACATGTGTTTTATTACGTCGAAATGAGAGGATATATATACATCAATAGGTTTTATATAATGCTTTAACTTTGTACAAGAGAAATATACACATAAATGTAGTTTTTCTATCATACTATATCTAGTTTCAGCATCATTTAAGAATCTGTTGAGATAATAGATGGCCCTTTCGATGCCATATTCATCTTCCTAACAAAGCATGCTTCCCAATGTTCTGTCAGATGCTGAGATGTAAAGCTTCATACTTCTTTTTTGACAAGGAGACATTAGAACTGGAGGACTGGCTAGATACTCTTTGAATTTGTTGAAAGCATCTTGTTGTTCTTGCCCCCAAGTGAAATCTTCCTTCTTTAGTCGAAGTAGAGGCGAGAAAGCCTGTGTCTTTCCACTAAGGTTGGAGATGAATCTTCTAAGAAAGTTAATTTTCCCTAGTAGCGACTGCAATTCCTTCTTTGTCGATGGCGCTTTCGCTTCCATTATGGATTTGGCTTTATTCTCATTAATTTCAATCCCTTTCTTGTGGACCACAAAACCTAAGAAATCACCCGCCTGCACACCAAAAGCACATTTAAGGGGATTCATTTTTAAACCAAACTTCCTCATCCTTTCAAAGGATTGTCGAAGATGGTCAATATGGTTTGAGCCTGAGACAGACTTAATCATAATATCATCTATATAAATTTGCATAAATGTTTCAATGAAATCATGAAAAATAGAATTCATTGCCCTTTGATAAGTGGCTCCAACATTCTTTAAACCAAAGGGCATGACTACCCATTCATATGTTCCTATTGCTCCTGGACAACGAAAAGCTGTCTTTGGAACATCTTCTTCAGCAATAAAAATCTGGTTATAGCCAGAGTATCCATCAAGCATGCTCAAATACTCATGGCCTGCTGCAGCATCTATAAGCATTTCTGCTACTGGCATAGGATATTCATCCTTAGGGGTAGCTGAGTTTAAATCTCTAAAATCAATGCACACCCTAAGCCTGCCATTTTTCTTAATTACAGGAACGATATTATCAATCCATTCGACATACCTCGTTGTACAGATGAACTTGCATTTTAGAAGTCTTTCAACTTCCTCTTTAATTTTCGACAGGATTTCTGGTGCGACGCGTCTGGGAGTTTGCTTTATTGGCTTTTTTCCCTCCAATATTGGCAACTTCAATTCGACCAAGTTCCTGTCTAAACCAGGCATTTCGTCATAATCCCATGCGAAGCAGTCTTTAAACTTATTCAGCAATTGGATTATTTCGACTCTGAACTGAGGATCCATCCTGGCACTGATGTAAGTTGGCCTTTTCTCTGCCCCCAGTCCTAGATTGATTTCTTCTAAGGGATCTTGTGCCACCATTTTCATATTTGTTGGGGCTGGATCCTTTTCAAACCCCAGGGGTTCGTCATCATAAATGGCGTCAAGCCTTTGATTCTGCCATTCGCCATTAGAGTTTTCTTCAATACTTTGTTTTTCACATTGTTCCCCAATATTTTCTTGAGGATGTTGTTCTTCGACAGTTTGTGCGTTGGCTTTAATAGACATATTTTTTACTTCGGCCTCAAGGGCCGCTTTGAGTTGGTTTTCGGCTATATAAGTCGTAATCCTTTCTATTGTTGATGCTTCAGTCATTTTCACTAAATTCACTTCCCCATCCAGTTGGATTGACATGAGTGGTTCCCCAAGTGTAATTTGTCTACCCAATTATCTCTTTGTTCCACTGGAATCCATGCGTAGGGTGGAGATACATGGAACAGTATGCATTGTCGGAGGCTGTCAAGTCGAAATCGGCAGGGTTACAAGGTGCTATGTGAGCCAAGTTCTTGTCGAAGTTACGACTAGTGACATTGTTCACGTCAGCCATGAAGTAACTTTGGTCTGCCTCTATGTTTTCGACGATCCCATCTGACCTCCAAATTGCTATCCTCTGATGCATGGATGACGGTACAGCCCCAATCCCATGGATCCACTCTCTTCCTAGTAACAAATTGTAGTTTGCTTTTGATGCTATCACCACAAACATTGTGGGCCTGGTGATGGTTCCAACAGTTAGGTTCAATTGTATCACCCCCAATGTTGTTCCTACCTTACCTTCATAGTTAGATAACACCATGTTGTGAGGTTTGGTGTCTGAGTCATCTTTTCCAATCCTCTTTATCATATAATGAGGGATTAGGTTGACAGATTCTCCTCCATCTATCAGGATCTTGTTCACACCCACATTCTCTACTTTCCCTTTTATAAACAAGGGTTTCAAATGGGCCTTCATTGCATCGTCTGGCTTTTCAAAGAACGCATTTTGCTCTTCGACACAGCCATTATTCATCACGTAGTAACACACAGGCTTAAGCCCTATGCTGTCATCTGCCATATCATCCTCTTCGTCCTCCACTTCCATTGTCCTGTCGTAATCTCTGGGCAATACCGAAACCACATTGCATGCTCCGTCGAAGGACGCATCAGATTCTGACTTGAAGTCATCAGTAACTTCTTCGTCTTCTGGCATTTTGTTGTTAGTTTTCGGCATTTCTGTTATGTTACTAGATTTATTTTTCTGAGGAGGCTCTTCTTTTGCCAGAGATTCTCCTTTGCTTATTGCCTGCACAAACCTGCTTGAATCAACCTTATTCTTACCATCCTCGTTCTGTTCTTCTTTTTCGGCTCTCTTCTGCCTTTGAAACCTCCTCCATTGGGACCTTGACATGGGGTTCTTCCCCTTGTAATTTTCAGAGACGTATTTTGGCTTTGTTTTTTCTACTTCCTTTTTTGCTTCTATTGAGGCACCCCTATTTACTTCAAAGCTTTTCCACCTCTTCTGACCTTGGGCATCCCTTATAGGCTTGACCCACTTGTCATCATTCGGCTTGTTGGATGGTTTATAGGTGCTATAACGCCTTTCTCCCATTCTTTGGTTATGATGCTCCCTTCTCCTTGGGTCAAACCTCTCATTTCTGACTAGTGGGACTGCTTCCCAGGTTCCTCTCTTTTTGGCCTTCTCTACTGCTTCCAAGTTGTTGGCTGCTTTCCTGTCGAACACAGCGCTGCACCTTGGACAAAGCATGACCTCTGCATTCTTTTTCTGGCACCTCTGGATGAGTTCCACCAGACTTTCATCTTCTTTTGGATAAACCAACTTCTGATGCTCCTCTTGATGGTTCTTTTTGTTGGTGTCTGGTCGTATTTTCTGAGTGACTTCTACCATATGAATGTCTGCATTCTGATCACTTGTAATCTTTAGTTTGTTCATTTTTTCGACTAGCATCATTTCCTCAGGGATATTCCCTTTTAACTGATCCGCACTGCTTTTTGGGTGTAAGCCTTTATGGATGTACTTGCAACATTGTGTAACTGGCTTTTCCTTTGGATCTTCCATTGTTCTGCGCAGAATTCCATGAGGGGTGGGCTGCACAAAACCTTCAGCAGGATCTACTTTAATCCTGGTAGTGCTTTTATTTGCTGGTTCGACAATGTGGACATTGTCAGCAGTCTCTATCTCCTTGATTTTGTCATGACTAAGGCCTTCAGTGGCCTCTTTTTGGGTAATGAGGACTTTGTTACCTGTTTCCTCATCAACATCTCTGAAGAAATTTCCCCATCCTGTGGGTTTGATTTCGCTGATGTCAGTTTTAGAGCTTGGTGGTGCAGAATACTTCACCATGAAGTCAAACTTTCCACTGGGCTCTCCTAGAGTGTCCCAGATCACTCCATGCTCAGTATCTCTGTTGTAATTCTTCTTGTCGAAACTTTTACTAACTTTGACTGTGTTCCCTCCGTCGAAGCCTTCAGTAGCTTCAATTGCGTTCTCTCTGTCGAAGCCTTCAATAGCTTTGACTTCTTCTTCCTCAGTCTGATCAGTGAGGTCATCAGCCCCCTCCACCATGTTTACATGGGTGTCGAAGCCCTCATCAGCCTCTATCATGGTGAAGTTGGTGTCGAAGCCCTCAGTAGCTTCTACAATTTCAAAACTTTCTTCAGACATTACTTCCATTTCGACCACATTTACCATCTCTGGTTCAGCATAGTTGGCCTCCACAACCTGCATGGGATTTGAGTCAATCCTCATTTGTTGCTTAGCTTTGTCTCCAAATTTCATCCTTCCGTTCTGGATTGCATTCTGGACAAGATCCCTGAAAAGGTAACATTGAGAAGTTTTATGACCCAAAAAATTATGGTATTTGCAAAAACCTCTCTTTTTCTGTTGGTCTACAGGAGGCTCTTTAGTGCCTGCTGGTTTTATCAATTGACCATCTTTAACTAATAAGTCGAAAATTTCATCACACTTGGTGATGTCGAATGTGTATGTTCTTTTAGGGAACCTGTCATTCTTTTCCATTTCGACTGGATTCTTTCCGTTCGACGGAGCTAAAACTTTACATGAATATGGAGGGCCTTGTTTTAATTTTGCCAGATCAATTTCTTGCTGGTCGAAAATGACGGATTCGTTTTCTTCATAATCTTCGTCTTGAACTATCCCTACATAGGCCACTCTTTCCTTTTTGTTTTTATTTGATCTAAATTTCTCAGTTTTTAGCCTTTCTATTTGCCTCACTCTATCTGCTAGTTGTGCCATGTCTCTTAAGCACTGGGTGTCTAATTTTTTCCTTATGGAATAATCCAGACCCCCTGCAGCCATTTCGACTAATTCTTGTTCTGGCACTTGTGTAAAACATCTAGCCTTCAACAATCTAAACCTATTTAGATAATCATTTATAGGTTCAGAGAATTTTCTTTTGATACTTGCTAATTCTTTCAAACTTATCTTAGTTTGCCCCATATAGAATTGTTCATGGAACAATCTTTCTAATTGGGTCCATGTAAATATTGAAGTTGCAGGCAAAGAAGTGAACCAAATGAAAGCATTTTTTGTCAAAGAACTTGGAAAATATTTCATTCTTAAGTTCTCATTATTAGCAATCTCTCCTGCCTCGATCAAATAACGCGCTATGTGTTCTATGGTGGATTCACTAGTGTCCCCTGAGAATTTGGTGAATTTAGGGACTTTCCACCTTGGTGGTAATTCTTGTTGCAAAACGTATTCAGACAAAGGGGAAGTATAACTAGGCCTTTGTAATCCCACGTTTACCCCATTTTGCGCCATTATTCTTTCGACCATGGCTGCAATGTTATTTTCGGCAGGCAAATTGTTGCAATGCATTCTTTGCTGCAATACTTCATCAGCATTCTGGTCTCTTTGGACCAGTATTCTCCTAGGTTCCTGTCGAACGGGATTTTCTACATGAGGCTGTTCGACTACTACCTCTTGGCCTCTAGGATTTTCCTGAGGATTTCCTAATGGCCTTTGGTTTATTGTAAGCTCTTCTTCGACAGGCCTATTGGCAGGATTCTGATTCATTTGCATTCTTTGCTGTGTTTGAGGGACTCCAAAAAAATTAGCAATGCGTGCCATCTGCTCTGCCAATATCTGGTTTGTTTGGGTAGTGTTTTGTATTAAAGGGTTAAACACTTCCCCCATTTGTTGTGTCAATGCCTGTACCATATCATGGTTACTTTCATCCATCTATTGACGAATTACTTGCGCATAATGGTTTGTAATAGTTGGCATTTGGAATCCTGGTGGAATCTGATTAAATCTACTCCCATTTCCACCATATCCTGACCCTTGTAATGGCGAGGACATTTGGACCATAGCATCAGAAAATAATGGTGATGAATTATGTAAGTTTGCCATCATTGAAGTTGGCATTCCATATGGTTGTTCTCTCCCAGACATGGGCATGGAATAATTAATAAATGGCCTAAAGGTATTTCCTCCAGGAGGAGGCGTTCCCATGGGCATTGAATGCCCCATGGTGGAAGAACCAAGTGCATTTTGGGATCCTGAACCCGCTGGTATCGAGTCCGCTGATGGAGGCCTAATCTGTTCTAAGACAGGGCCAGAACCTGCGCCTCCTTCTGACGAAGGGATAGGATTGGAAACTGGAATGGTTTCGTTAGGATTGTTTGAAGTATTTGGCAGGTTAGCCATTTTTCTTCCTCTTGTTCTTTTTGGTCTTTCTACGTCGGTTACGGCTAATTCACCGCTTCTAAGAATCATAAAACGCAGCAAGGAACTTTCTAACTAAGAGGATTCATATTAATTTGTTAATTGCACTTGTCCCACTGGGTGTGCCAATTTGTTCGCTGTGATTTCTGGCGAACAACCTCTGGTTAACCAATCTCTTATAAAACTGGGTTACTTGCAGGACCAACCAAACAAGTCCTAGGACACATGTCTAATTGGTTGTCGAATTACTCTTAGTGTTGTTAATCGTTTGTGGTTTGTTTTGTTAATGATGTAAAAATATTGTGTTTTGAATGTAAAGAGTAAAGTAAGTTAAAAAGTTGAACAAAAGTAAGAAAATGGCAGAAAAAGTATAATATTTGCAGGAATAAAAAGAGACTGAAAGTAAAGTAACTTGACGAAACAAAACTAATAATTTAAATAACTTGAAAGAAAATGGTGTTTAACACATACATTTCTCCAAATATAAGACTCATTTCTCTCACACTGGGTACTTAGAGTGTTTTAAAGGATTATTGTACAAGTTTTCACACACAGAATTCTACAACAACTAACCTATTTATATACAAATAAAATAACTGCCGAGAACAGAAAAATCCTAACTAAATGACAATTGTCAGCCTGCATGCATTCTTCTTTTCTGAAGCTTCCATGCGTCCAACTGCCAAAGGTTGCAACTTTTAAATTTGAATTCTTCCTCTTTGTGACGAAGTGTTGCATTTCTTTGTTCGTCGAATTGTCGAAGGATACCAAAAAACTCTTCAAATCTTTCAAGATAATGCTTCTGTCGAAAAACTTCTCTTCTGTCGAAATATTTGAAAAGCATACCAATTCTGTCAAATACTGAACTATAAAAGATTTCCAAACTTTGTTTGCTGGAACACTCTTTGTATTTCTGTCGAACTACTTGAGCATCTGGCCTTGTCAAAAACTTCTGAATATCTTTACTTCTCCTCTACCTGATGACTATTTCCTTAGAAAAAAATGATTTTATATCTTAAATTCATGGTGTCGAAATTATGAGCCTACACTTTCCAATCATGATGTTTTCAGCATTTATTATTTCCACTAATTATGTTTTATTATTAAATGCATTTTTCCTATTTAAACTCACTTTCACCTTCACTTTTCACTTTTACCTTTCACTTTTTTTTACTCTCTCTTTTTCACCTTCACCTTTACTTTTTTCTCTGCAATTTTTTTAAGAAAAACCCTAAACCCCTCATCTTAGTAACAATGGCTTCAGCTTCTCAACCACCAAAGGATCCATCATCAGAACTGCTACATGTTTCTCCAGTCAAAACTCTCCTCACTTCTACTGATAAACTTGAAGTTTTGTGGACTTTGAAAGCTTGAAAGAGAATGGTTTTGATCTTCATCCTGCCGTCAAAGCTCAAGGTTAGGAAACGTACTTTGATCGTCTCATGGGACCAGTCTTCCCCAAGCTTGTTAAAGAATTTTGGGTATTTGCAAGTGCTTCAAACTCCCATGTTACCTCTTACGTTCTAGGGAAGAGGATTATCATCTCAGAAGATCATATTGTAAGGCTCATTCAATATGATGGAAATGGAATCAAGTGTAGTGAAATGGATAAACTCTCAGACACAAAATTGGTGGCTAAATAAATTTTCACCCATGGACAACCCTCAAACAAAATCAAAGATCTGAAGGATCATTTGAGGATCTAGGCTAAAATTATTCTGGGAAGCATATGTCATAGGAAAGCAACAAACTCTCCTGATTACATTAACATGGATCAACAGTTTCTCCTTTATTTCATCTCCAAGAAGAAGAAAGTAAATCTAGCACATTCTCTCTTTAATCAACTGAAAAATAGTGTAAAGGAAACCAGAGAAGGAGAAAAGACTAAGAGGGATTGGATACCTCTAGGAAGATTAATTTCAGATATTCTGACTGAAAACAAACTTGTGGATCATATGGCTGAGGCACATCAGATTGAGTTAATGGAAACAGACGTTGGGAAACCTCTGAATGCAAAGAGCATCAAAAAGATGAAGTTCATTGACTCTATAAAAAAGGACCCAACACTTCATTCCAGAGAGGTCATCACAACAAGGAAGATTCCTCTACAGAACTTCCCTATGTTCTCTTCTGACACACCTCCAGAGGTTGTTGTCAGATATTTGGAATCATGCAAGCTGGATGGGGTGGACCCAATGTTCAACCCAGAAGAACTCAGAAAACCAGCTCCAAAAGTTGTCTTAAAGAAGAACAAGAAGAGGAAAGTTGGGGAAGGAACTTCTCAGAAGGCTGCTAAAACAATCAAAAAGAAAGGTAACATTTCATCCTCTCAATCTAATTACGTTTCTGTTGTAGAAGCAATAAAAGTGGTCATGTCTGAACCCACTCCTTCTGAACCAATTCCTTATGAACCCATCCCTTCTTCTGAACCCTTTGTTGCTTCTGATCTAAATCCTTTTGTGATACCCATAACTACTTCCATACCCTCTATCATACCACCACTCAATCAACCAGAAATTGAACCTAATCAACCACAAAATCTAGATGATTTTGACATACCCATTAATCCAACACCACCCTCTGATTTAAACACATCCCAATTTTTTGAAACACATACAGAACTTCAAAATGTTCTATCTGACATTGACGCATTTCAACCATTTGAATCCCACCAAAATATTCCTGTTCAAACTTCTGAAACACAACAACCCAGTGCTTTCCATCCTCGGAATGCTAACTTCAACACACTTGTTTTTGATCTATCACCAATAAGAGAAAACTCACTGTACTCCTATAAATCCACTCCACCAAACTCTCCCACATTCATAACAATCCCAGATACACCTCCTGAAAACTCTGAACCAGAAGACCCACTTAGAACATCTATTTTGACATAGAGGCTCTCCAAACATTATCTTTTGTCACAAACAAAACTGCTATTCCTATTCCAAAACCTAAACCCACAAAAACAGACATTGATTCACTGCTGTTAGCTTTTGAAGCAGAAATGAAACTCAGATTAGAGAATCTAAAGGTAGCCTGCTCAGAGCTTCCTGATCCAGCAGCTTCTGACTTTCTATGGGCAACATTCAGAAAATAGTTTAACGTTGAGACCAAAAAGCTGAAAGATATCTGCTATGATATCGCTCACTAGAACTTTTGCGAGTATCTCAAAGAAGTGGTCTCTAACATTGAAAAGAACAAACCTCTACTTCTGGATGATAAGCCCTGGACTGAACCAGAACCTATGGAATCATACTCTGATCTTCAGATGGTTTTAGTTCCTTCTGAGGAAGTTCAGGAAAATTAATTTGTTCCAGTACCTTCTGCTGAGGGAAATTCTAAAGAACAAGTTGTTGCAACTGCTGAAGAAACTCTATCAACATCTCTTGTGCTGAAGACCTTAGAAGAACCGAAGAAGGAAAATGAAATGGTCAAGCAGAGGTTGGACAAGCAGGATGAAACTAATGCTGAACTGAAGACTATTGAAATTCTGGGATCAGGTACGTGATGTCGAATCAGATGTTTAAACACTTGAAGACTTAAACAAAACTTAAAGTGCAGGTAAATTAAATAACACAGGAAATTGTTAACCCAGTTCAGTGTATCTCCACACTTACATCTGGGGGCTACCAAGCCAGGAAGGAAATCCAATATAAGTAATATTAATTCTGGAATTAAACCAACCAGTTTAATCCTTCACTTAATATCTACCCAAGGCAATTTCTACCTAAGACACGACTTAGATATGAGTACCTACTCACTCCCCCTCAATCACACAGTGATATTTTACAATGTTTAATAAAATTGAAGTCACACTTCAAACACAACAGCTTGATCTTACTTAAAAGTTTTAATCAAGACACAATACACTTTTTGCTTAAAAGCTCATAAAGTGATACACACTTAAAACCTGCTATTAAACACAAACACCCTTTTCAGTCTTCTTGATTTCGTACCCTCATCTGAGAGTTTATGTTCCTTAAATAGATGCTTGATTTTTGGGCTTTTTGCAATTTATCCAGACCTGATAAATATCACAGTCATTACCTTGAATTAGGGTTAGTTAGTTTGTTACTTCCTAGATTCAAGGTGAGTTAGTTATTTTGTTTCACTGAAGTCAGATAACTAAGCTCCCTAATGATGCTCCTTGGAGTGTTTATCTATTCACAATTAATTCCAGATAAATCCCCTGAATTTACTCAGTTCTGTTATGCATCATTTAAGTCTGGTAGCAGGTTTACGATGTCCCAACATCTGGTGTGACATCCTGATGTCTTGACTTAATTCATTAACTTATACTCTGTTTGACAATGTCACAACATCTGGTATGACATCCTGAACTAAGTTCAACACTTCTTGTATGTCAAAAATTCTGCCAATTCTTAACATCTACAAACTCCCCCTTTGGCTAATTTTTGGCTAACACAATCTTCTGGTTTCAGCAGAGTTTTATTTATCAGAGTGCAGCAGAGTTCTTTTCTGTTGAATCATATGAGAGATAATAATTTTCTCCCCCTCAAACCTGTATGTATACTGCTATGACTTGTTCAACAGAATTTGATATACCAATGAGCATTCAGAAAAAACTTAGTTCATAAAACAGAATTTAACTTCAGCATTGTTCATTAAACAAGAAACAGCAGCAGACATTGTTGTTCTTTACTCTTACTCCCCCTTGTTAGACATAAATTGGGGCCAAACATTACACAAGCAGAGAGAAATACAAAAACATTACAAAGCAGAATTACAAAGCAGAAACAGGCAGTACAGTTTTCATCACAGCCAGCTTCACTCAGACTCATCATACTCAGTATCTTCTTCATCCTCAGTCTCAGCATCTGATCCATCAACCTTCTGAGCACTCTCTTCCAGCTCCAGCCTTTGAATTATTTCCTCAAGCTTTTTCTTCCTAGCATCCAGCTCTTTGCAAGTGGTCTTGAGTTCTGCAATCAAGGCTGCTTTGGATATATGAGTCTTGATATTTGATGGTCCAGCAGATGTCCCACTGGGAGCTTCAACATCTGCAGCATGATGGCTCAGGAACAGTTTGTAGTGGAAGGCCAGTGGACTCTCCCTCTTGCAGACTGAATCCTTCTCAGTAAGGATGCCTGGATATTGGTTGAGGATGATTCCACAAAGCAGAGATGGAAAAGCTATGGGAAGCTTGGTTGCTGATGTTCCTGCATGCTTTAGGGTTTGATCAAAGATGTAAGCCCCAAAGTCCAACTTTGTTAGGGTGCCTACAACACAGATGAATCTTCCCAGTCCAGTAGCTATAGAAGAAGTATGGTTTGTGGGGACCCAATTGACAGTTCCAATCCTATGCAGCATAACATACTTCCTTGTTAGCAAGCTGACAGATAGTTTTCCCTTGACTGGCCAAGACTTGACCTGGTTGGCAGTGATGATCTTGCAGACTTGGTTGTCAGTTTTGCCCAGCTCATTAGGCCCATCAAATTCTCTCCCTAGGTAATGATTTATAACCCTAGGAGAGAATTCAACACATCTCCCTCTCACATAAACCATTCTGAAATCTTCTGACTTTCCATCAGCACACCCCTCTTGCAGATTTACAATGAACTCCTTGACCAGCAGCTCATAGCAGGGTGAAAATTTTGAAACAGTCTTGAATAAACCAGCAGTGGATATTAAGTCTATTACCTCAGTGCACTCCAATGCATTGCTGCCTAGTTCTCTTTCCAGAGCCACTCTTCTTTGGTAGACATACTTCCATTTGCTCACACTAGAGACATGATGGAAGGACACATTGTTAAGAGGAGCTTCAGGAACAGCAGAGGCAGACCTGGGAGGTGTTGGCTTCTTCCTTGGTTGGGATGTTGGGACATCCTCCTCAACATCTGAGTCAGGTGGAGTTGCAGCTTTCCTCTTCTGGGTGCTTACCTTGCTCCATTGCTTAGTAGGTCCAAATGCAACTTTGACCTTGTCTTTCTTTGGAGTTGATTGTTTCTTTTCAGGTGTTGCATGTGCAGCAGGCTTCTTCTCCTTCCTAGCCCTAAGCCTTTTGGCTATGCTAGGGTTAATAGATGCAATGATCTCTGTGTCAGAGTCATCATCTAGGGTTTCAACAGGAGGAGGTTGGGAAGCCTCCTTTTCAACAGTTTAATCAACAGAAGCTTGATCATCAGTGGCTTCATCATCATCAGTTGATGCCTTGTTCTGGTCCTCAGATGCTTCAACATTTATCGGGACATCCTGTTGAGCAGGAATGTCCTCTTCAGCCTGATTGCTTGGTTCCTCTTATGGAGCAGGCATGCTGTTCAGGGGAACAGATACCCCACGCACCACTCTTTGTTCAGATAAAATCCTTTTCACAAGATGCTTGATGGATGCATCCACATAGTCAGAAGCTTTGGGGGTGCTTGTAGATGAAGGAATCCCCTTGCTTTTGCTGAACACAGGTTCCTTTGCTCTTCTTACATTGGGAGTTCTAGGTTTTTGAGCAATAGGGACACTTCCTCTGATTTCGTCTATGGGAGTAGTATCCATTGGAACTATAGAGATTGGAGTTGCATGCACTACATCTTCTTGGTTGAGACCCTCATCAATGAAGTTAGGGTTTTGATGTTGAGACATTTTTCGAATGTAGTGGAAGAGGAGTTAGGTTTGATTGATTTTGATGAGCTTAGAAAATCAGCTTTAGCATGCAAATCGTTTTGAGGAGATAGTGAGGAGGTGAAGAGCTGAGAGCACGTTTGAGCTTTTATAGAATCCGTTACTAGTGGAATTCTTAAGAGTGGAATACACAGAGTTATTGACCAGACTGATGCTGCCATCTGGTGATCATGCCACACGATGTCATGAGACATGCTGGCACTTCTCCATAACTGCTATATTTCACATAAGCAGATTCCCAATTTACCCCTTAGGTTTTCAAATTGGGTAGCATCCAAAGCTTTAGTAAATATATCAGCCAATTGCAGATCTGTGGCTACATGTTCTAATGTGATCACCTTCTCTTCCACAAGATCTCTGATGAAATGATGTCTGATATCAATGTGCTTAGTCCTGCTGTGTTGGATAGGATTTTTTGAGATGTTGATAGCACTTAAATTGTCACAGTACAATGTCATGACATCTTGTGAGACATTGTATTCTGTGAGCATTTGCTTCATCCATACCAACTGTGAACAACTGTTACCAGCTGCAATATATTCAGCTTCAGCAGTGGATAAGGATACACAATTTTGTTTCTTACTGAACCAAGAAATCAAATTGTTTCCTAGAAAGAAGCATCCTCCTGATGTACTCTTTCTATCATCAGCACTTCCAGCCCAGTCAGCATCACAAAAGCCAGTGAGAATTGGTTCACAGCCATGAGAGTACATTATGCCATAGTCACAAGTACCATTAACATATTTCAAAATTCTCTTAACCTGGTTTAAATGGCTTACTTTTGGCTCAGCTTGATATCTTGCTCATACACCTACTGCAAAAGCTATATCTGGTCTGCTAGCTGTCAGATATAGTAGGCTTCCAATCATGCTTTTGTATAAGCTTTGGTCCATATTCTCACCCTTGTCATCCTTTGTCAGCTTTAAATGAGTGGGGGCAGGTGTTCTCTTGTGACTTGCATTGTCCATCCCAAACTTCTTGACAGTGTTCTTTGCATACTTGCTTTGGGATATGAACATGGAGTCATCCATCTGCTTGATTTGTAGTCCAAGGAAGTAGGTTAGTTCTCCTACTAGGCTCATCTCAAACTCAGATTCCATTTGAGTAACAAGATGTTTAACCATCCTGTCTGACATCCCACCAAATACTATGTCATCTACATATATTTGAGCAATCATGACATTTCCTTCTTCATCCTTCACAAACAAGGTTTTGTCTATTCCACCTTTCCTGTACCCTTGTTTTATGAGAAAAGTGGTCAGTCTTTCATACCATGCTCTTGGGGCTTACTTCAAACCATAAAGAGCCTTCCTTAGTTTGTATACATGATCTGGACAGCTTGGATCAACAAATCCCTTAGGCTGCTCCACATATACTTCCTCATTAAGGTACCCATTTAGAAAGGCACTTTTAACATCCATTTGAAATAGCTTGAACTTTAGGATACAAGCAATTCCTAGAAGTAGTCTGATTGATTCAAGCCTTGCTACTGGTGCAAAGGTTTCATCAAAGTCTACTCCCTCAATTTGTGTGTATCCTTGAGCTACAAGTCTAGCCTTGTTCTTTGTAACAACTCCCTACTCATTTGACTTGTTCTTGTACACCCACTTAGTGCCAATCACATTTATGTCATCAGGCCTAGGAACAAGATCCCACACTTCATTCCTTGTAAACTGGCCTAATTCTTCTTGCATAGCAGAGATCCAGTACTCATCATTCAGAGCTTCCTTGATGTTTTTAGGTTCTATCTTTGAAACAAAGCAGGAAATCATCTCTCTTGATCTAGTGATTACACCACTGTTGGGATCACCAATTATCAGATCTTTAGGATGATCTTTCTGGATTCTAATGGAGGGAGGTTTGTTGGATTGTTCTGTCCTTGCCTCAGTTAGAGTGGAGTCAGGATTATCACTCTTTATTTCAACTTCAATCTGATTGTCAGCAGATGTTCCAACATCATCTGCAACATCTGCAGAGGCATCATCAATAATCACATTTATTGACTCCATTATAACCTTAGTTCTGGAGTTAAATACTCTATAGGCTCTGCTATTTATGGAGTATCCAAGGAAAATCCCTTCATCACTTTTAGGGTCCATCTTCCTTCTTTGATCCCTATCAGCCAGAATGTAACATTTACTTCCAAACACATGAAAGTACTTGACTGTAGGTTTTCTGCCCTTCCAGACTTCATAGATGGTGGACAAAGTTCCCTTTCTTAGAGTGACTCTATTGTGAATGTAACATGTTGTGTTCATAGCTTCAGCCCAAAAATACAGTGGTAACTTTTTAGCATGAATCATGGCTCTTGCTGACTCTTGAATAGTTCTGTTTTTCCTCTCAACAATCCCATTTTGTTGAGGGGTGATAGGAGAAGAATACTCATGATTGATTCCTTCTGAAGAACAGAAATCTGAGAATTTTTTATTCTCAAACTCCTTTCCATGGTCACTTCTTATTCTGACCACACAGCTTGCCTTTTCTCTTTGTATTCTTTGGCACAGATCTTTGAATACATCAAACACATCAGACTTCTCTTTGATGAAACTTATCCATGTATATCTTGAAAAGTCATCAACAACCACATAGGCATATCTTTTTCCACCAAGACTCTCAACCTGCATTGGTCCCATAAGATCCATATGCAATAATTCCAAAACTTTGGAAGTTGTCAGATGTTGGAGCTTTGGATGTGACATCTTGGTTTGCTTGCCTATTTGACATTCACCACACACTTTACCTTCATCAATCTTCAGTCTTGGAATACCTCTTACAGCCTCCATAGATATGATCTTCTTTATTCCTCTGAGATGAAGATGACCCAGTCTTTGGTGCCACAGCTTCACTTCTTCTTCTTTGGCTAAGGACCAAGTTGAAGTAAGGCTGAAATCTTGAGGTTCCCACATATAGCAGTTGTCTTTTGATCTGGCTCCTCTCATGACAACCTTCTGTTCTTTATCAGAGACTATGCATTCAGTTTTGGTAAAGTTTACACTGTAACCTTGGTCACATAATTGACTTATGCTGATCAAGTTAGCAGTTAATCCTTTTACCAGCAGCACATCATCTAGACTTGGTACACCTGGGCAGTCCAATGTCCCAACTCCCTTGATTTCTCCCTTTGATCCATCTCCAAAGGTTACATATTTGGATGAGTGTGACTTTAAGTCTACCAGCAGATTCTTAAGTCCAGTCATATGCCTTGAGCAGCCACTGTCAAAGTACAGTCTTCCTTAGCATACACTCTGAGAGATGTATGAGCTATATAGGCAACAACCTTCTTGGACCATTTGTGCCTGTTGTGAGGTTTCCTTTGATGCATCTTCCCTGTGTGGTGTCCATCTTTAGAGTTCCAAGGTTGTCTGTTGAACTTGTTCTTGGGCATGTATTTGTAGCTTTGATCAGCATGAAGACTAGCCTTAGGTACCCATACTTTCTTGATGACCTCTGTCTTCTGCTTAGGGGGTTGCTGATATCTCTGATTTGGATGTCCATGCAACACTTTCTTGGTGACCTTTGTCTTCTGCTTAGGGGGTTGCTGATACCTCTGATTTGGATGTCCATGCAACACCTTTTTCGTGACCTCTGTCTTCTGCTTAGGGGGTTGCTGAGATCTCTGAGTTGGATGTCCATGCAGCTTGTAGCAAAAAGGTTTGATGTGACCAAACCTTCCACAATGATGGCATCTCCATCTTTGATATTTCTTTTTCATCTTGTTCTTGTCATGATGTTGAGACATCTGTTTGGACATCTTGTTTGACTTCATGGGATTTGGAGTTGTTTTGCTGGTGCTAGCCTCAAACTTTTGAGCTTTATTAAATCCCAGCCCAGTCCTATCCCCTGAGTGCTTGTTGTTGTTGAGAATGACATCCAATATGTTTGAGCTACTGTTCAGCATTCTGACAGATTTGGACATATGCTCCAATTTGGAGTTGAGTAGGCTTACTTCACTTTTCAAAGTGTCAATGATCTCTAGATTACTTGTCTTTTCAGCCTTTAATTCCTCAATCTGCTTCTTCTGCTGTATATTCTCCATACATACTTCAGTGCTCCTTTTACACAGCATCTTCTAAGATTCTTCAAGCTCTTCAAATGTCAGCTCCTCATCACTGGACCCTCCCTTCAGTTTCACATACTCCAGCTAGAGCAGTGATGTGCTTTGCAGATTCTTCTTCTGACTCACATCCTGAGTCTTCATCTGACCAGGTCACAGAGAGACCTTTCTTCTGCTTCTTTAGATAGGTTGGGTATTCACTTCTGATGTGTCCATATCCTTCACATCCATGACATTGAATCCCTTTTCCTTGGTTGATCTTCTCATCATAATTTGACCTTCTATTAGAATCATAAGGTCTTTTATTCTCAGAAGAGGTTGAGTTTCTTCCACTTGGTCTGGACCTGTTTTCCATTCTTTTGAGAATTTTGTTGAATTGTCTTCCAAGCATAGCAATTGTTTCTGATAAATTTTCCTCAGAGTCTGCTTCATGACTTTCTTCTTCTTTATCAGTATTTGAGACCAGGGCTATACTTTTGTTTTTCTTCACAATTGTATCATTCATTCCCATCTCAAATGTTTGAAGGGAACCAATGAGCTCTTCAACCTTCATTGTGCATATGTCCTGAGCTTCTTCTATTGCAGTAACCTTCATGTCAAATCTTTTTGGTAGTGATCTGAGAATCTTTCTTACCAACTTTTCATCACTCATCTTCTCTCCCAAAGCACCAGAAGTATTAGCTATTTCCAGGATGTTCATGTAAAACTCATGAATGGTCTCATCTTCCTTCATTCTCAAGTTTTCAAACTTGGTGGTGAGAAGTTGAAGTCTTGACATCTTCACCTTTGATGTTCCTTCATGAGTGGTTTTGAGAGTGTCCCAAACATCCTTGGCCAGCTCACAGTGATGCACAAGTCTAAATATGTTCCTATCAATGCCATTGAATAAGGCATTTAAGGCTTTGGAATTTCCAAGTGCTGAATCTTCTTCCTCCTTGCTCCACTTTTCTTCAGGCTTCAACACTTTTGCTCCATCCTTATTGTCTTGGACAGGGTGCTCCCATCCTTTGTTGACTGCTTTCCAAGCCCTGCTATCAAGTGATTTTATGAATGCTACCATTCTTGGCTTCCAGTAGTCATAGTTGGATCCATCCAATATAGGTGGTCTATTCACAGATCCTACATCTCTGTCCATGTTCCCAAAACTTGCAGTCCCTAGATCTCACCCAGTTAAACAGGCAGGGTGCCTGCTCTGATGCCAATTGAAATTCTGGGATCAGGTACGTGATGTCGAATCAGATGTTTAAACACTTGAAGACTTAAACAAAACTTAAAGTGCAGGTAAATTAAATAACACAGGAAATTGTTAACCCAGTTCAGTGTATCTCCACACTTACATCTGGGGGCTACCAAGCCAGGAAGAAAATCCAATATAAGTAATATTAATTCTGGAATTAAACCAACCAGTTTAATCCTTCACTTAATATCTAACCAAGGCAATTTCTACCTAAGACACAACTTAGATATGAGTACCTACTCACTCCCCCTCAATCACACAGTGATATTTTACAATATTTAATAAAATTGAAGTCACACTTCAAACACAACAGCTTGATCTTACTTAAAAGTTTTAATCAAGACACAATACATTTTTTTCTTAAAAGCTCATAAAGTGATACACACTTAAAACCTGCTATTAAACACAAACACCCTTTTCAGTCTTCTTGATTTCGTACCCTATTCTGAGAGTTTCTGTTCCTTAAATAGATGCTTGATTTTTGGGCTTTTTTCAATTTATCCAGACCTGATAAATATCACAGTCATTACCTTGAATTAGGGTTAGTTAGTTTGTTACTTCCTAGATTCAAGGTGAGTTAGTTATTCTGTTTCACTGAAGTCAGATAACTAAGCTCCCTAATGATGCGCCTTGGAGTGTTTATCTATTCACAATTAATTCCAGATAAATCCCCTGAATTTACTCAGTTCTGTTATGCATCATTTAAGTCTGGTAGCCGGTTTACGATGTCCCAACATCTGGTGTGACATCCTGATGTCTTGACTTAATTCATTAACTTATACTCTGTTTGACAATGTCACAACATCTGGTGTGACATCCTGAACTAAGTTCAACACTTCTTGTATGTCAAAAATTCTGCCAATTCTTAACATCTACAACTATGATTGGGAAGCAAGTGGAGTCATCTTCTGAAATCAAGTCTCGTCTAGAAGCATTAGTTACTAAGATGAATCCCATTCCCTGGATTTTTGTTAAACTTCCAGCTTTGTTTTCTGTTTGTTTAGTTCATTTGTTTCTATTCATGTTTTACTTATGCATCTTTTTTACTTTTTAAATAATGACCAAAAGGGGGAGAAACGTAGAAGATTTTGATCTATAACAGTTTATCAAGTTTAAACTCTAAACATATTAATGTTCTGATAAAACAGTTTGAGTTGTGATTCTAAATAGAAACAGGATAAGTAATTAACTCAGGGGGAGCTAAAGCAAAGAACTTCTGATGGAAGAATTAAATTTGCTGAAAGAACTTCTAATGGAAATCTCTGAAAGGATAATTTCCATTAACCAAAGGGAGTCCTTCTAACCCTTATAACTCTATTCTTAAATCAAAATAAATGTTTTGTCATCATCAAAAAGGGGAAGATTGTTAGAACAATTTTAATTCTAATCCTCTAGTAGTTTTGATGATAACAATTATTATTATGCAAGAATAGAAGTTCTAATGTATGTTGAGAATAACTTACTTAATTATGCATTGTAGAAGTTATTAAAAAGAAGACTTGCTTGAATAGAATAAGACTTGCGCTATTAAATAGAAGTTATATATGTTAAAGAGAATCTCTCATTAAAGACATCATTAAAAGCTGCGTGCCAAGAATTAATTCACTCTGATTCATGTCTAGAAGATGGTGATTCTTTCATTAAAGCCTAATTAAAGAAAATCTGAATTAATGTTGGGAACAAATATCTTTTGTTACGAAAGGCTTTTATGGTATTAACTAATATCCATAATTAGCTCAAGATGTCCCCAACGGCTATATCATTCAAGCATTATATAAAGGAATCAAATTGAAGATTTGAAGTTCTGCCTCCTACGACATATATCATATTTGTTCATATTGCGCCATATAATTTTGTAACAAATCACTTTGTGATTATAGCTTATTAGAAGCAAGTTAGTTACATTTATTTATCATTGTAAAAGATAAGTAAATTTCCTTGAGTGACTAGTTTCAGTCAGTAGACTCAAGAGGATATTGACTGTAGGTCATTGTGTGTATTCATATTTTGAATAGTGGATTAAGACCTCATTGATAGAGGCAAAATCACCTTGGCGGGTGGACTGGATGTAGTTTGAGTTCAAACGAACCAGGATAAATTAAAGTGTCTTTTAAGTCATTTTTATTAGTTATTGAAAACCCAATTCCAACCCCATTCCTTGTGTTTTACGTCCCTTCACTACCAAATATTTGTGCTGATGAATAAGTGCATAATATATGATAAGGAAAGTAGAGTCTGGTCTGGTCATTATAAGAGTCTTAGTGAGAAGAAAGTGAAGAATCAGAATCGTGGAAGATCGTATAGTGCTCCAGATGACAAAGGAATATAGAAGGCTGATCAGAAGGTTGCAGGTGGGAAGGAGCTAAGTAAGGGATGAACTCCTACTTCTGTGAGATGTCTCAAATGTGGTGAGTTTGGACATCCTGTTTCTGAGTGCAAGAGCAAAATTGTGAGTTGCTTCAAGTGTGGGAAGCCAGGTCATCGAGTTGCAAACTGTAGGAATAATAATCTGACTTGATTTAATTGTGGAGAGCATGGTCATATTAGTACTTACTGTGAGAAACCTAAGAAGGCTCAGCCTGGAGGGAATCTTTTTGCATTGTCCAGAGCAGAGACTATTACATCTGATAACTTGATTCAAGGTACATGCTTTAGTAATAATATTCCTTTGATTACTATTATTGATATGTGTGTGACACATTCGTTTATATCTGCTGAGTGTATATCAAGATTGAATTTGAAAGTGTTTGCTATGAGTGGTAGCATGATTATTGATACCCCAGCTAATGGTTCAGTGACTACTTCGTTTGTGTGTCTGAATTGTCCTTTGACAATTTATGGTAGAGATTTTGGGATTGGCTTAGTTTGTTTGCCGCTAAGTCAACTCGATGTTAATATGGGAATGGATTGGTTGGAGTTCAACCATATGTTTATCAATTGTTTTGATAAATCAGTGAAATTTTATTTAATATATTTATTTTCCCTATCTCATTTGTTTCAACATAATTGATCATTAAACCTATAATATTTCATTTGCTTCGACGTCCCCCACTCGTAACAATTTGTGTAGACTGAACTAAGCAAAGCTTTATTTTCATGAAAATTAGCTCTTTTTGTTGACAAAAGGAGTAGAATGAGTTTAATCAAAATAATTTTAATTTCATTAAATTGAAGATATGACTTCGAAAACTTGATTTTTTATACGACTGTCAAAGCAATGTACCTGATTGCATGTTTAGAGGATTGGCAAATTTCAACAAATTTAAAGTTATTCAGTTTGGCAAACAGATGTATCCTAAGAAAGGAACATTTCTTTAAATTATAAGAAAATAGAGTGTATGGTCTATCACTTGTCTTATGATTATGTTGTAAGGATTTATTTGAATCTGTCAATAAGAAATTAAATAATTAGATGAAACTCTTGTCAAATTAAAGAATGTCATAAACTATTAGAAGTTGTAAACTTTTACCTGTAACAAATGCATTGGTGGGTGAAAAACAGGAAAATGAAGAAAATATAATGATCTTACTCTCATTATATAATTGATTACATTTCCATACAAAAACTAGCAAACATGAAATTTTAACAAAACACAATAAAACTTTATGAAATGAAAATTTTAACAAAGTGACGGTCATTTTATTTAGGCATTCATCCTATCCATTACCAAACAGTGAACTGCATACAGTTAAGCAAACTACTCGTCCCGTACAATAGGCATAGGAATTCATCCTGCAAAAAATAATTGATCTTATTATTTGGAAATAAAATTGAAGTATTGCAAAATAAATTGCATATTAGGGCAGCAGATAAGAAAAGAATAGAAGTACCTTTTCATCATTCACTCTTTCCGCCACATGAAGACTTTCAATATCAAATTGTTCAATAATTTGGAGTAAGTTTCTCTCCAAGAGGGTATGAACAATACTGATCCTACCAAGCCAACAAAACCGGTGAAGAATCCTATCCCCATGCTCATGTATAATGCTTCCAAAAATTCTGAATTCTCATCTTCGTCATCATCACTTGTTGCCACGTGATGTTTTGGTGGCTCTTCTCCCGGACATTTTATATCAAGGGGTTTTCCACACAGATTAGAATTTCCTTCAAAACTCGTAGCATTAAAGCTTTGCAACTGTGTTCCAATTGGAATTTTTCCATAGAGATGATTGTTTGACAAATCCAACATACTGAGCCGATCAATTTGTACTAGACTTGAAGGGATTCTTCCAGAAAGGTGATTTCTTGATAGATCAAGAAATTCTAGTGACTTTAAGTTTCCCACTTTTGAAATGATTTCTCCACTGAGATTGTTTCTTGACAAATTTAAGGAAATCAATCCAAATAAGTTCTCCATTTCTGTTGGTATTTCACCTGTAAGATGGTTGCTTGAGAGATCAATGGTTTTTAAAAACCTATCTGCATGTTGGTAAAGTACGTTTACACCTTTCCATACCAAGGATAGATTGATACTAAATTCTTTTAGTATTGATGTACCAGGAACGTTAATAATTGAATAAAAATCTATTGGTGCGACAAAGGTAATGGTGTCACGAGTCATTGAAGTAAAATTCAAAATACATGATGGAATTTCTCCGGATAAGTTGTTTAGTGACAAATCCAAGACTTGAAGTTTTCTCAAATAACAGAGGTTTAAAGGTAGACTTCCATTGAACCTATTAACTCGAAGACTTAAGATAACTAATGATGAGCTGTCTCCAATCCATGAAGGTAATGGACCATCAAACATATTTTCTCCAAGGTCCAAGAAACCTAAACTGTCACAGTTCTTCAGGGAGGAAGTAATTTGTCCACTCAATCTATTATTTCTTAAAACCAAAGTGCTAAGATATGAAAGGGAACCCATTGAGATGGGAATCTTTCCTGACAACATGTTATTGCTCAGATCAACAAACGTTAATGCAGTTAGATTATACCAACAATTAGGCAACTCACCCTTTAATTCATTGTTTGACAAATCCAATATTTGAACAAAATAACGTTCACTGGTGCTGTTGCATAGAAAGGAAGCAAAATCTGAAAATCTATTATTGGAAAGAAAGAGTGCTCCTGCTTGCAGTAAAAAAGGAGGAATGGAACCTTCAAGTTTATTTGAACTTAAATCTATATAAGGACTATGGTCAAACTTGAGTTCTAAATTTGGAATTTTTCCGTCGAGGCTGTTGTTTGAAATGATCATGGAATTTATGGTTTGTAATTTTCCCCAAAACCAAGCAGGTATTGAAGGTAGATTACCCACATTTGAAAGAGAAAGAACGGATAAGTTATTTTGTGTTTGAAGCCAATTAGGAAATTTAGTATCTAGGTTACAAGATGTTAGATTCAAATGAACTAATTGAAAAAGAGGAACCCAATCATTACTAACCTTTATAGTGAATGAATTATCAGACAAATCTAAGTGTTCCAATTTGGAGAGGTTAGTGAAATGTGATTCAGAGACTACACCTTTTAAAGAGTTTCCTGAAAGGCGCAACATCTTTAACTCCGTAAGCAATCCGATGCTTCTCGGTAAATCTCCAAATAATTTATTACCATCAAGAGATAGCTCTCTCAAAAAAGAGAGTGATGAAAGATCAGGTAACTTGTCTGAAAGCAGATTATTTGACAACTTTACAGCTTGTAACGAGGACGAATTTTGCATGCATTGAGATCTGTTGTTATGGATGATAAAGTCTGAAATCCCTCTGCTTAATTGGTTTTCGGAAGCATCAAATGTCTGCAAGGTGCATATATTTCCAATAGATTTTGGAATTTTTCCTTCTAGTAGATTCCCAGAGAGTGAGAGAGTTACAAGTGAATGCATAATGTTTCCAAAATCACATGGAATGGCACCTTTTAACAAGTTACCATCAAGGTAGAGCTCTTGAAGATTGGAGCCGTAGCTAAGCACCCACTGGAATATCTTTGATGATGTCAAATAATTTACAGAAAGATCAAGGACAGTGAGAGAAGTGGATAAGTTCATGTGAGAATCAGATAATGTAGGGATGTTGTCATCAGAAAGGTCACATCTTCTTAGATATAACTCTTCAAGGATTGGAAGCTTTGCTAGGAGTTGAAAGGTGTGATGAGAAGAATCCTTGAGACTGTGAACACCACTCAAGTAAAGATATTTCAAAGAAAAGAGATTTGATAACCACTCAACATGGGCGAGTTGAAAAGGAATTGCTCCAATGCGTTCATTGCCACTAAGATCAAGGTATCGCAAATGTGAAAGATTCCCTATTTGAGAAGGAATTGCTCCAATGAGTTGATTGCCCCTAAGATCAAGGTATTGTAAATGTGAAAGATTCCCTATTTGAGAAGGAATCTCCCCAGTATAACCACCATACGATAGATTAAGATATCTTAAGTTACTAAAGGAGCCAATGAGTTTTGGGATTTGAATGTTATCATTATACAAAAAACTGAGGTCTAAATATTTTAGATGTTGTAGCTCAGTTATTGAAGAACTGATGTTACCAAGGAAAATGAAAGAGTCTGTATACGAAAGATTAAGATCAAGTCTTTGAACATAACCAATTTGTTTGTTGCAACGAATTTCGGGCCATTTGCAGCAATCTTCATTTGGATTGTCCTTCCATGAAGACAAAAACATGGCAGACTCATTATTAAAATCGGGCATGCCAGACTCAAAATGATGAAGGTCTTTTTTGAATTTGAGCAAAGCATGTCTCTCATTCTCTTTACACATAATTTTTCCATTCACAAAAATGGAGGGCAACACAACCAATGCATGGAATATTAAAATAATATGTTTTCTCATCATGATTTTACTAACAAAATAAAGATGTTACTACTTTATAATGAATGTACTATGTTCTCAAGAGTT
Organism: Lathyrus aphaca; assembly: GCA_963966055.1. Classification (NCBI taxonomy): domain Eukaryota; kingdom Viridiplantae; phylum Streptophyta; class Magnoliopsida; order Fabales; family Fabaceae; genus Lathyrus; species Lathyrus aphaca. The sequence goes on along the minus strand of OZ014520.1, from coordinate 63,231,316 downwards.
ATACAAACACGCATATATATAATTGTGTCTAAGAAATATTTTTCTCTGTTTTCATTTATCTGAAACGTGTAATTTTTAGATTTATTTTCTTTTAGTAAATCTTGTTATTTGCTTGCCCATATTGGACGGCAATTTTTTTTTTTTTTGTACTTTGTAGAATTTTCTATCCTTTTGACATGCCCTCCATAAAATTAAATAAGATATAACATGCCTTCGTGTTTAGAGTCAAGGGTTTTAACCTAAATGGTTTGCTTAGTGGTAGAGGTTTGGATATTTTGAGTTTGTTTCGGTCAAGATCCTAGGTTTGAATTCTTTTGAAACTCTCTCGTTAGTGGATGATGGGATTGATTCTCTTAGATTAATCGGTCTAGACCGGATATCAAGATTTATAAATAAATAAAAACATGCCTTCGTGTTTTATTATAATTTTTTTTGTTGAAATTTTTGGTACATATTAAAAATTGTTTTGTAAATTTTTTCATATGTATTTTTTAAATATTGTAGTATTGAGGATATATTTTGTCACATATTTTTTCACATAAAAATATAATTTTGAAATTCAATATCATAAATATATATTATTAAAAATAAAATAAAAAAATAAATCACATAATTTAAAAATATATATATTTTGAAATTAATTTTACGGAAAATTATTCAATTTTTTTTTAAATAATTCTTTAAAATTATGATATTTAAAAAATTAAGTTAAATTTTAGGTACCTGTGCATTTTAATTAGATAAAAGCTATTTGTTACACATATCTTCTTATGAAAAGGCAGAAGATCATCAATTACTATTTCTTATTGACATAATTTAATTATTAAATGTCTAAAGGCACATTACAGTGGCCAAGTATGCCGGCCACCAGATTCTTGCATATGCTTAATGAATATGATTCAATCAAAAGTTAGATAGACTTTCAGCGAAATTATTCACAGAAAAATTAGATAGACAGATCATAGTAAAATAGAGACGAACATATCTATTATGTAACGCCTTCAACCTCGCATATAATTATTAAAAAATTTAATTAATAAATTACAAATCATTTAGGGTGTTACACACAACAAATATGGTTTACTCCATAATACGGATTATAATAAAAATAATTAATGTATAAATTTACAATGATGTTTACACAATATCAATTCATCTGATTTGTATTTGGAATATTTGCACGACATCCAACTCATTTGGCATCATAACAATGGAATCATAAATAAAACAATTAAAAACCATATATAACTCATAGCATTTAATCTCATAAATTTCAACTTTCATAATATAAACAAAAGGAGCTCTATTATCCGACTCTCAACACTTTGAGGTCTCAACAAAATATGATTACTAAACTTCAACAAAATAATGTCAAACAAATGAAAACAAACGTTCTCTGCCCAATGTTACATGATCAGAGCAAGGCCCCACTAATAAAATGATAAACTAGTGGAAATTACTCCAAGAGCTATCTTCCACTTACTTCAACCAATGCTACTCCTGAGTATCTGCAGGATACCCATGTAAAGACAAACATTCAAATAGAAGGGGTGAAAATATACTTCAATAATTAACGATGAAAACGAGCGGGAGTAGGTTATCATATAACAACAACGTACACATTACTCAATCAATACCAACATACTAAGTATTCTCATCCAACAACACATAAACAACAATCAATACAAATGCAACACTTATGCAATGTACTCAACATCGACTAGACATGCATGTCGTACCAAATATGAACACCCAGGTTCATTTCGCTCTCTGATCCCCATCATAGGATCTGATTCCCTCTTGAAATCGGAACACACCAAATCTCCACCGCCACCATAAGTATTTCATCACTAACCCCTCATAATAGGAATTAGCTACTCGCACTCGATCTATCATCATATGATTGAGGCTCACCAAAAAGAACTGAAGTTCCAACAACATGACTGTGTCGCTCCCGGGATTTTCATCCTAGTACAAACGCGAAAGTGGCGCGGAAAAGTTAGAGTCGCCAGCCAGACATTTTTATCCCGAAGGAACGGGAAAGGTAATGTTGCACAAACCTAAGGAAGAAGGAAAGGACGAGGCCTTGCGAACCAAAGATCTGGGTTCGGGAGTCGGTTACGACCTGAGAATGTATTAGCACCCCAGATCATCCGCCGTACCCGACGGGATCCACGCTTGTTTGTTTGTTTCAAATGGTGGGAAATAAGATGCTGTTGAACGAAAGAAATACTAACTGGAACGGGAATTGAAATGAGAAAGGGAACTGTAAAAGAGAATGGAAAGAAAAGGGAGAAATGTAGGGAAAATAAAGAATGTGCTCGAACGGGCCTTACCTTGCTGCCTACATACCTCATCGAGAAAATGAGGATCAGAGTCGCCGTAGTTCGTCTAACTAAGGCGGGAACTTTGTTTGCATTTTTTAGGATGACGTTGCCATAACTCTAACTCAGGTGTTACCGGCTCTGACTCGAGGGTGTTTACCGTATCACTGTTTGAACTGTCGAGGCAGGTCGTATTCGTCCGCAAAGAGCATGTGATGAGAAGAGAAGACGTGGTGTCTTTGTTTGTTGTCTTTTATAAGAAGTGTTTTGAGTTTATCATTTGTGAAAATAGTCTCATGATTAGACTTGTGCGTCATGCTATACAAGCTCACACTATTCCAAGATAGAATGAATATGAGTGCCCCATGGAATAAGGTTATACACAAGATATTACTTTCATCCTTTATTATGTGTCTTTTGAATGTTCTGTTTGGAGATGAGAGAAGAAGACTCAAATGGAGAAAGGACAAAACTAAGGGGGGCTAAGACACAACTCTAATTTATTCATTCAAAAGATATCCTATGGTTAATGAGGCTTTCTAATCCTAAGAGAAAAGGAAATGAGAGTTAGAAACTAACTTACTTCCTAAGGAAGTTAAGTTGTTCTAAACAGAGGGAAGCCTATACAAAGCACAAAGTGCTAAGATAAACACAATTAAAATGCATAAAGAGATGAAAATGAAGTAATACTTACCTCAATATTCCCCCTACACAACAAATGTTAGCATGATGAAGCAATTTGAACAATTATAGCATGGCAAAATTCAAAGAAGAACTCACACTAGCTAATGAAGGCACTAGTGGACTTCTAAGCCTAAGACCAAGTTCTAAGGTACCTTACATGCTAGATAACTTCTAAGGGCAGAAGCTAAATCAAATCAAAATGTTCTAAATTTATGAAGTAAACCAAACTCAAACTATACCCTAAAGTATCACTAAGCCCTAATGAAAGCTAAGGAAAAGATATATGGGAAATTGAAGTGTTTAATCATGGTAAACTTGCCTAAGGTCAGTGGTGAATGTAAAGTTCAGAACCTAACACTAAGCCCTAAATTATCACTAAGCCCTAATGAAAGCTAAGGAAAAGATATATGGGAAATTGAAGTGTTTAATTGCAATGTGAATCTTAATAATGTTTCTAGTCATTTTGTTCATATCTAACCCATTCTCTCTTTTTGATGTTGTCAATGGGGGAGATGTGATTGAGTAAAGGATTCCTTATTTTAGCGGCACACATTCATGGGGATCATGTTTTTATATACAATGCTCTTTCTATTTTAACAAATTTTACCATCATCAAAAAGGGAGAGTTTCTGAGAAGTAAGAGATATTTTGAATGATGTCAAAACTATTATGTTTCTGGAAGTCTTATGGGATCACAAGATGCTGGAAAAATTCATCAGAAAGTGTTTTTGTAATGATTTAAAATGAATGAGTCGACTCATCAACCTAAATAGGTCGACTCATTCAGTTGAGACCATTTGAGTTGACTCAATCAGTGTTTTAGGTCGACTCAAATGAAGGCAAAAGTCACTTGGAACTCACGGGTCCCAACAGGCTGACTGAGGGTACATTTTAGGTCAACTCAATATAACCCAGCAGGTCAACGCAATGCTTTAATGAGGTCGACGCATTACTGAGTTAACTCACCTCTCATTCTCTCTCTCTCTCTCTCTCTCTCTCTCTCTCTTTGTCTTAAGTTTTCCCTTTCTTTTTCTAACCAATATAAATAGCTGTGATATTATTTTTGTGAAAATCAACAAGAAAAGTGAAATAAATACACAAGTTCTCTCTTCATCTTCTCATTCTCTAGCATTCATCAACAACTACACATAATATTTTTGTTGATCAAAGCGCAAGAGTCAAGGCGATAACGTTCAAACGGTGAAATTGTGATTTTAGTATGGGTTGAGAGATTTGTGGGTTTTTCTTGAATAAACCATGAGGGTTTGTCCTCCAAAATCATTATGATTTGGGGGAGTTTTTGCATGCATCATCCGTTCGTAGATTCAATCGAGTGAAGAGGTTTGAAGATCAAGGTGATTGTTCAACCATATCACGGTAACCGGAGGATTGCGAAGAAAGGTGTGGGTTCACAAGAATCGAATCAAAGTGGCCATTCTCGAAGTTTGGAGAATTGTGAATTCTTGAAAGAGGGGAGAAATTAATATGAGGTTTGATCGACGCGAGTGAAGGACTAGATTCATCTTGGATCAAGGGGCAAGGAGAATCATAGAAACAACTACAATTAGGATTGGTTTGTCGTTTGTATTTTCTCCTTTTATAAACATCGAAATTTTAATAAAAGATCTCAATTTGGTTTGTGAATTGGAGGCAGAGTACCCTTAGCGAGGATGGTGAGGGAACTGCCTAAACAAATTCTTGTGTCCTTCTCATTTTTCATTTGATTTTTTTTCTACACAAGTTGAAGTAGTGTTGTTTGAAAACTATGTTTTTCATTGGTTTGTGCATACCAAGTGTTTGTGAAATTGTTGCTATCACATTTGGATAGCAACTTCATAAAAATTATGCACTACACTAATTTGGCAAAACACACTTTGTGTGTATGCACACCAAGTGTTTGATAAAAATTCAAAACACATTACTTCTTAATTTTTGTCCTTATTTCTTATCCATATACATTGTTGGTAGTGACTTATTCAAATGTGCTGAATTTAAGTGATTAATCGGCTTGATATTTATTCATCAATTCATCTTTTATATCCCATTTAGTTTTGAACGCATATTCGATCACCGGTGACTTGATTTTATTTAGACGTGATTTTTCCGGGGATCTTCCGCAAAATATTTTTCAATTAATTTTTGAAAAGTTAATTTTTAAAAGGGATATATTCACCCCCCCCCCTTCTAGATCCGCACCATCGTCTAACATCTCTTACAAGTGAAATGATGATTTTGTGAAATAGCTCAGCTATGCAGCAGCAAAATTCAAATTCCTCAGAAGTTTGATGCTTGGATTGTGCCCACCTATTGTTGAACAAGAGATCCAAGGATATTCCTTTTTAAAGCTTTATGGTCCTTGGATCAAAATGCATAATGTTGAATTCTATGAATGTCATTTTGGTGAATTCCATGGTGCAATCATGAATTTTTCAGGTTTGATCAGACTTGTAATCATTATTTAGATGCTTAAATCCACTTGATAATGTACTTTGACTCAAAAAATCAGATTTCACAAGTTTGTGAAAAATTTGTTTTTGCAAAACAGCTTGAGATGCTTACTTTGATCCATGATTTCTTCATGTACAAGTAAGATCTTTTCATGCCAATTGGTTCTTTGAGTTGTTGGCAACATTTGCAACAACATTGATGTTTTGGAAAGGATCTGAATCGGTTTGGAACTTGGTGTAAAATCCCTCCAAGTTTTGATGTTTTGCTGATTTTACACTTAGGCAGATTTTTTTGAAGTGTTGAAAATCAGTATTTTTCTTGATTTTGATCCATATTCAACTTGAAATCCATAGGGAATTGGAGTTTCTCCTAGTTGAATCATTTGCAATTTGTAGCAAGATCTTTCATTTGAGCTTTGGTTCATCAAAATTTGATGCTTGGATCACATGTTATGATGCTTGGAAGTAGGGTACTTTAACACTTTTTCCATGAAAACTTTCTAAGTTTCAAAGGTTGCCCCTTTTGCAAGTTATCTTCAAATTTTTGATTTTTTTTGTGATCAAATGCATTCACAGACCATATAATCTTGAAATATAGGACATGAGGATCATTTTGGGTGGAAAAGTCAAACTTTGACTTTTTTGTCCAGATGGAAATTACACTGGATACCCCTAGATTTCTGATTTTTTTGACAGGACATCCTCTGAGGTATTTTGTATTTATGAATGGACTTATATGATGTATATGATCTATTTAAACCATTCTCTATGGTATAAGCTCTTGTCCAGATGAAAATCTTGACTTTTGGTTCCTCGATTAATCAGAAACCCTAATATGGGCACTATGAAACCCTAATCTTGCAGTCTTTGATCTCTGCACCTTTTGTACTTGTAAATGTCTTATCATGGTCATGTTAACACTCTCGATGAATTTTGGAGGCCTTGTCTCCTTTTCCCATGAAAAATTTCATCTAGAGGGCTCAGAGGACTGAAACGCTAATTTGTGATTGTGATGGCTCGGGGCCTAGATTACTGAGACTTTTGTATAATCTTTGAAAGATTTTCTATCATTTAAGAATCCTTAACCCTTTGATTGGTGATTGAAAGTTTGAAAATATTATGTATTAATGTTTGGTCCTTTGTCTGAATCCTCTGAGGGACTCAGAAATCCTAATTCATTGTAGGGATATTGTTCAAACCAGTTTGGCACATTCCTTTGGTTAATAGATATCTTCTGATAATGTACATATCTTAGGGTCAAAATTTAGGGTATGACAGGAAGACACAAAGTTCTTCAACTTATCCTGAGGTACTTGTCTCTGAAAATGAGGGGAGAAATCATAGAAAGGAACCAAAATATGGTAGAGAGAATATCATAAGCAAGTCCAAGCCGCGATACAAGAATATGGAGTGTCATTATTGTCATAAAACATGACACATACAAAAGTATTGTTATCAGTGGAAAAGAGATACTAAAGGCAATAAGGGTAAGTCTAAACAAAGAGACCATGAAGATCATGATGATGACCGTGTTACTAATGCTACTAGTGATGATCTTGTTATTCTCTGTGATCATGAGTATGCTAATTTAGTATCAGACGGGAGCATGTGGATAGTTGACAGTGGTTATTTTGGAGTGTTAAAGATAGATAATGATGGTGTATCTAAGGTAATTTTTGTTGGAGATGTTTGCTTGCAATCCAACATGGAAATGCAATTGTTACTTAGAGGTATCAAACATGATCTAGATGCTCTACATGGAAATGCAATTGTTGCTTAGAGGTATCAAACATGCTCTAGATGTCCGCTTTTAAATGTTGCTGACAATGTTGTTTGGATTTTGGAAACAACCAAAGTTTCATTGTTAAGTCGTTCTACTTGTATTTGGAACAGGCTACGGGTGATGGTTTTATGGAGGAGTCTTTATTGGAAGCCAACCAATTAATTTGGAAATCATTGATTCCTTATAAGGTTAAAGTGTTTGGATGGAAAATATTTTTGTACAGGTTGCCTACAAGAAGTAATTTGTTACGTCGCGGAATTGTAACTGGTCGTCATGATTTTATATGTGGGTTTTGTTTTGCATCCTTGGAAGACTTAAACCATGTTTTTTCAATTACTCTCTTTCTAAGGTGGTGTGGAGGAAAATTTGTGGTTGGTTGGAAATACCGGAAACTATCGACAATCATGTGTCGTCTCACTTACTGTCTTGGATGGTAAGGTTGAATGAGAGGTGTTCAAAAAAGACTTCTAGCATTATTTGGCTAGTTGTTTGCTGGAGCATTTGGTGGATGCGTAATCAAATTATGTTCAATGACACAAATGGAGACTCGGAAGCGATAGTGGTAAGAATCATGTATTTTTCATGGTGATGGGTACTTACTTTGTCTAAAGATAGAATTCAATGTTGTTTTTACGATTAGTATAAATAACCTTTAGATTTCATTTAAAGTGGCACAATTTTATTTGGTTTGGTTTTTGTATACGGGTTGGGGTACCCCGAGTACCCCTTTGGAGAATATATTTGATTTATAAAAAAACACTAGTGACATCTTTCATCTTTTGGACCAGTTGACTACTTGAAGATCAATCCAAGAGGATTTTACAGAAGACATGACATCCAAAATGCCCAACTGTCTTCAAACTCTTAGAGATTCTTCGAATCTTGACATAACTGCCCCAGACTGCATAGACTGTGGAAAAATTTGTCTCGCGAGGATTCCTGAAAAACTTCATATCCCATATGAGATATTATGCACCGCATTCTGAACCCTGCATAGGTCTACCAATTGTCAAAAGGAAGAACATCTCGTACATGTATGCATATATTTTAATACTTAGTTACATGAAAAGGAGTTCTTTTTGTTGACAAAATGAGTAATATGAGTTTAATCAAAATAACTTTAATTTCATTAAATTGAAGATATAACTCCCAAAACTTGTTTTTTTTATACAACAGTTAAAGCAATGTGCCTGATTGCATGTTTAAAGGATTGAACAAAATCATCTAATTCAAAATTATTCATTTTGGCAAATAGATGTATCCAAAGAAAGGAACATTTATTTAAATTATAAAAAAACAGAGTGTTTGTCTATCACTTGTCTTAAGATTTTGTTGTAAGGATTTATTTGAATGTGTCAATAAAAAAAGAAATGATTAGAAGAAACTCTTTATCAAATTAAATAATGTCATAAACTATTAGAAGTTGTAAACTTTTTCATGTAACAAATGCATTGGTGGGTGAAAAAACAGGAAAATGAAGAAAATATAATGATTTTTCTCTCATTATATAATTGATTACATTTCCAAACAAAAACTACCAAACATGAAATTTTAACAAAACACAATAAAACTTAATGAAATGAAAATTTTAACAAAGTGACAGTCATTTTATTTAGTACACAGCAAGCAAGAATAGGCATTCATCCTGCAAAAAATAATTGATCTTATTATTTGGAATTAAAATTGAAGTATTGCAAAATAAATTGCATATTGGGGCAGCAAATAAGAAAAGAATAGAAGTACCTTTTTATCATTCACTCTTTCCACCTCATGAAGACTTTCAATATCAAATTATTCAATAATTTGGAGTAAGTTTCTCTCCAAGAGGGTATGAACAATACTGATCCTACCAAGCCAACAAAACCGGTGAAGAATCCTATCCCCATGCTCATGTATAATGCTTCCAAAAATTCTGAATTCTCATCTTCTGCATCATCACTTGTTGCCACTTGATGTTTTGGTGGCTCTTCTCCTGGACATTTTATATCAAGGGGTTTTCCACACAGATTAGAATTTCCTTCAAAACTCGTAGCATTAAAGCTTTGCAACTGTGTTCCAATTGGAATTTTTCCATAGAGATGATTGTTTGACAAATCCAACATACTGAGCCGATCAATTTGTACTAGACTTGAAGGGATTCTTCCAGACAGGTGATTTCTTGATAGATCAAGAAATTCTAGTGACTTTAAGTTTCCCACTTTTGAAATGATTTCTCCACTGAGATTGTTTCTTGACAAATTTAAGGAAATCAATCCAAATAAGTTCTCCATTTCTGTTGGTATTTCACCTGTAAGATGGTTGCTTGAGAGATCAATGGTTTTTAAAAACCTATCTGCATGTTGGTAACGTACGTTTACACCTTTCCATACCAAGGATAGATCGATACTAAATTCTTTTAGAAATGATGTACCAAAAACATTAAAACTTGGATAATAATCAAAGGTAATGATGTCCTCATTTATTGAAGTAAAATTCAAAACACATGATGGAATTTCTCCAGATAAGCTGTTTAGTGACAAATCCAAGACTTGAAGTTGTGTCAAATAACACAAGTTTAAAGGTAGACTTCCATTGAACTTATTAAGTCGAAGACTTAAGATTTTTAATATGGGCATGTCTCCAATCCAAGAAGGTAATAGACCATCAAACATATTTTCTCCAAGGTCTAAGAAAACTAAATTGTTGCAATACTTCAAGGAGGAAGTAATTTGTCTACTCAAACTATTATTTCTTAAATTCAAAATCTCAAGACTTGAAAGAGAACCCATTGAGATGGGAATCTTTCCTGACAACATGTTATTGCTCAGATCAACAAACGTTAATGCAGTTAGATTATACCAACAATTAGGCAACTCACCCTTTAATTCATTGTTTGACAAATCCAATATTTGAACAAAATAACGTTCACTGGTGCTGTTGCATAGAAAGGAAGCAAAATCTGAAAATCTATTATTGGAAAGAAAGAGTGCTCCTGCTTGCAGTAAAAAAGGAGGAATGGAACCTTCAAGTTTATTTGAACTTAAATCTATATAAGGAAAGTAGTCAAACTTGAGTTCTAAATTTGGAATTTTTCCAGAGAGACTGTTCTTTGAAATGTCCATTAAATATATGGTTTTCAATTTTCCCCAAAACCAAGCAGGTATTGGAGGTAGATTACCCACATTTGAAAGAGAAAGAAATGATAAGTTATTTTGTGTTTGAAGCCAATTAGGAAATTTAGTATCTAGGTTACATGATGTTAGATTCAAATGAACTAATTGAAAAAGAGGAACCCAATCATTACTAACCTTTATAGTGAATGAATTATCAGACAAATCTAAGTGTTCCAATTTGGAGAGGTTAGTGAAATGTGATTCAGAGACTACACCTTTTAAAGAGTTTCCTGAAAGGCGCAACATCTTTAACTCCGTAAGCAATCCGATGCTTCTGGGTAAATCTCCAAATAATTTATTACCATCAAGAGATAGCTCTCTCAAAGAAGAGAGTGATGAAAGATCAGGTAACATGCCTGAAAGGAGATTATTGGACAACTTTACAGTTTGTAACGAGGACGAATTTTGCATGCATTGAGATCTGTTATTATGGATGATAAAGTCGGAAATCTCCCCGCTCAATTGGTTTTCGGCAGCATAAAATGTCTCCAAGGTGCATATATTTCCAATAGATTTTGGAATTTTTCCTTCTAGTAGATTCCCATGGAGCGAGAGAGTTACAAGTGAATGCATAATGTTTCCAAGATCATAAGGAATGACACCTTTTAACAAGTTACCATCAAGGTAGAGCTCTTGAAGATTGGAGCCGTAGCTAAGCACCCACTGGAATATCTTTGAGGATGTCAACTGATTATCAGAAAGATCAAGGACAGTGAGAGAAGTGGAAAAGTTCATGTGAGAATCAGATAGTGCAGGGATGTTGTCATCAGAAAGGCCACAATCATTTAGATATAACTCTCCAAGGATTGGAAGCTTTGCTAGGAGTTGAAAAGGAATTGCTCCAATGACTTCATTGCCACTCAAATCAAGGTATCGCAAATGCGAAAGATTCCCTATTTGAGAAGGAATTGCTCCAATGAGTTGATTGCTCCTAAGATCAAGGTGTTGTAAATGTGAAAGATTCCCTATTTGAGAAGGAATCTTCCCATTATAACCACCATACGAGAGATTGAGATATCTTAAGTTACTAAAGGAGCCAATGAATTTTGGAAATTGATTGTTACCATTAAACAAATAACTGAGGTCTAAATATTTTAGATGTTGTAGCTCAGTTATTGAAGAACTGATGTTTCCAAGGAAAATGATAGCCCCTGAATACGAAAGAATAAGATCAAGCCTATGAACATAACCAGTTTGTTTGTTGCAACGAATTTCCGGCCATTTGCAGCAATCTTCATTTGGATTGTTCTTCCATGAAGACAAAAACATGGCAGACTTAACATGAAGGTCTTTTTTGAATTTGAGCAAAGCATGTCTCTCATTCTCTTTACACATAATTTTTCCATTCACAATTGATGAGTTGAATCCAAAAATGGAGGGCAACACAACCAATGCATAGAATATTAAAATAATATGTTTTCTCACCATGATTTTATTAACAAAATAAAGATGTTACTACTTTATGATGAATGTATATGTTCTCGAGAGTTATACAAAAATACTACCATCTGTTACACATATCTTCTTATGAAAAGGCAGAAGATCATCAATTACTATTTCTTATTGCCATAATTTAATTATTCAATGTCAAGAGGCACATTACAGCGGCCAAGTATGCCGGCCACCAGATTCTTGCATATATTAATGAATATGATTCAACAATACTTTCAGCGAAATTATTCACTTTGAAAAGTTAGATAGACGGATCATAGTAGAAATGGAGACCAACATATCTATTATCTAACACCTTCAATACTGCACATAATTATCAAAGAACTTAATTAATAAATTATTTATTAGGGTGGCACACAACATACATGGTGTATTCCAGTAATTAATAGGATGTTTACATGACATCAATTTTTTAGATTTGTACTTCTCCTATGAAAAACATATACAGCAACGGTTAAAAAGGTATCATCAAGTGTAACCGCCGATGTTACGTAGCATGTGGGTAGTTAGTATATATATATATATATATATATATATATATATATATATATATATATATATATATATATATATATATATATATATATATATATTACTTACACAGTTGTCACGGTTGTTTTATCTAACTGTTGTAATATATTAAAGGTTATTTTATCACGGTTGTTTTATCTAACCGTTGTAATATATTAAAGGTCTCGTGATCGATTCTCGACAGTATATTTTTTCTATTTCTTAACCTGTATTTTTTGTGACAGAAGATAAAATTTTTATAACTAGTATTTTTTTAAATCGTTTTTTTTATATTTTCGAAAAAAAAACTTTTTTTACATTTTCGAAAAAAATTCGATTTTTTTATATTATAAAAAATATCGGTTTTTTGATATTTTTGAAAAAAAATAGTTATTTTAATATTTTCGAAAACAAAATCGGTTTTTTTATATTTTCGAAAAAAAAGTTGTTTTTTTTATATTTTCGAAAATAAAATCGGTTTTTTGATATTTTCGAAAAAAAGTCGTTTTGATATTTTCGAAAACAAAATCAGTTTTTTGTCATTTAAAAAACAAATTGTTTTTTTTATATTTTGAAAAAAAATCGATTTTTTTTATATTTTCGGAAAAAAAATCGATTTTTTGATATTTTCGAAAAAAAATCGGTATTTTGAATTTTTGGGAAAAAATCTATTTTTTTACATTTTCGAAAAAAATTCGGTTTTTTTTATATTTTCGAAAAAAATCGGTTTTTTGATATTTTCGAAAAAAAAGTCATGTTTTTGATATTTTCGAAAACAAAATTGGTTTATTGATATTTTCGAAAAAAGTTGTTTTTTGATATTTTCAAAAAAAATTGGTATTTTGATATTATCGAAAAAACTCGGTTTTCTGAAATTTTCTATAAAAATTGTTTTTTTTTATATTTTCGAAAAAATCGGTTTTTTTTATGTTTTCTAAAACAAGTCGGTTTTTTGATATTTTCGAAAACAAAACCGTTTTTTTGATATATTTGAAAACAAAATTGATTAAAAATATGATGAATATAAAAATAATTCGTTGGATCATTAAAATATGTTGGATGGATTGGATTAATCCATACATATACATATAAAAGAATGAATATTAGTCCAATCATTAACTTACTTTTTATGTGGTAGATGAATTTGATGGATTTTTTAGAGGATGGATAGTATGGATTTTGTTTTAATTGATCTAATTGCCACCTCTAGTTGGTCTCAATAATTTGAAATTGGTTGTTGCAATAGTATTTGATACCGTACAATGAAAGGATATTGCAATATGTGTGGTCTCTCAACAAAATCACATATTATTCTAAGAGTATTGAAATGTCTGTTATACGTGAATTAAAATTCATCAAGACAGTTGGAAGAATCAATTTATTCCATATTTGGCTATTTTATGCAATTGAGATCTCAGGATCCGATTGAATGTGATTAAAGAAAAAATATTTGTAGCTACAGGTTTTTATGAGGGCACAAATCAGGCTGAGGAAGGAAAATAAGAAAATCAAGGCAGATCTAGCTTTTGTCTCACCAGGGCCATACAAAGGAGATTATCATATCTGAAGTATGGGGATAATCGGATTATACCCGGAAACAAGATCACAAATTTCTGCAAAGAAGAAGATCAGTGGCTTTATTTTTCAAATTGGAAGTCTATAAATTCAACTAACAACAGCTGCTATCATCCTTCACTCATGCACTTTTTATCAAACAAATACTCCATCATATCTCTTGGTTTCCTCACATCTATCGTTGCAATGGTTTCCAACAGTGTTCCTGAAGCTGACGACAACAACATAAAGTTTTTGGATTTCTCCAGCCCAACGTCAAAAGAACTGATGGAACTTTGTTTGGTTGGTTCTCGGTTAACTAACATACCAATCTGGTTTAATGTGCTGAAAGATAAACTTATGTACATTTGGCAATCGGGACAAGGCGTGGAGATATCCAAAATGGCGAAAAACAAATTTCTGATCCAATTCTATCATGAATGAGATCTGGAGAGGGTGTATCAAAGCGGGCCTTGGATGTTTGACAATTTTATGTTGTTTTGCGCATAATCAAATTCGGGGAGGAGCCTCTCAACCTTCCATTAAATGAGGTGGAAATCTGGGCTCAAGTGCACCAACTTCCGTTCGGTTTTATGAACGAGGAGATTGGATTACTTGTTGGCAACCACAAAGGAAAGTTTATCGCCTATGATGAACAAAATAACATTGTGACGTGGAGAAGATATATGAGAATCAGAGTTGCGATTAACATCCGCAAGCCCTTAAAGAATTGTTTACGTACGAGAAGCTTGGCACGTTCTTTTTTATGTATGGTATCATTGGCCACTCGGACAACTATTGCCACAAAAATTTCAGCTCCAACAATAACTCGAAGGAAAGAGGATGGGAAAACTTGTTACGCATTGAATCTGCTACATCTGGAAGCAACTCAAACTCAAACAGATGGCATTGAAAAGTAGGCCACGAGATTGGAGATTCAAGCCTGTTTACCTCCATGATCACACTAAATTTCACCGTGTTTTTGACTCCGATTTCGCATGCATTCTTAGCTTTTATTGTTATTTTGTTTTGTTATTACTTTGTTTTCTTATGTTTTCAGGTTTTTATTGTAATCGGGGCTTGAATCGAGAAAAGGAGCGAAAAAGGAGTGGAAACGGACGAAAACCTAGAAATTCAGCGTTTTGCACTTACGACACCCACCGTGGCGGGCGCCATGGGGTTAGCCATGACGTAGCCACGTCTCAAGACCACTCCACAACTGCCAAGACCCACGATCCCCACTCTCTCATCCCCTGTCAGCACCATGGCGGGCGCCATGACCTTGTGGCGGGCGCCACAAGGCAAATTTCAGTAACCTCCACTTTTTAGTGGAGGGGCATCCCAGTCTTTTCATGCTTTCAGTTTTCCTATAAATAGGACCTTAGATTTTCGTTTTTCATCATCCAGAATTAGATTTCTCTAGGCATATATCAGTTATAAAGCAGTTACCATTCCACATCGGGGTGTTTCTGCAATCGAGTGATCGAGTCTGTAATCTGTCTGTGCGATCGAGTTTTGGAGCACTCTGGAGGAAGTTAATCCTGCCGCCATTTTAATTCAAGTTCGTATTTTACTTTATTTATTTCTGCATTGCTTTACTTTTATTTATTATCCGCACTCGTACTTTACTTTATTTATTTCCCGCACTCGCTTTACTTTCCTTTATTACTCGCACTCGCTTTAAATTCCTTTATTTCTCGCACTCGCTTTAAATTACTTTATTTCTCGCACTCGCACTAAATTCATTTACTTTCCGCACTCGCACTAAATTACTTTTATGAAAAATTATAAAAAGAATCTTTACTTTATCATGTCTAACTAATTCCATAAAGGTTAGAATGTAAGGATCGTAATTGAACCAGTAATCAGTATAACTGTTCGTGGAAACACCTAAGGGCTATTTTATCTTTCAATTCAAGTAATCGTTTTTAACTATTTCAAAAACAGCCAAAAGCGCTTTGTCTAGTTCATTAGGAGTTTTTAGATTAAAAAGAAAAGAGATTTTAAAACGATTTTCGGACGCGTTAGGAAGTTTAGAGTCTGGTTCATAAGAACCTCTTTTTGCTAAGAAGTCCAGGGTAAAATACTTTTCAACTTAGTTAAGATACTACATTTCTTAAAAATAGGTTTACTACTCTAACGCAGTACGCACCTTTTTATCCGTGACAATAGGAGGGGTTGATTAGAGAGTACAACTCGGTTCTGAATACGCGAAAGCGACAGTTCCTGTTAAATTAGTTCTTTTCAAAGGAGAAAACATTGCCCATAAGTAGTTCCATTAACAAGTACTGGATTATCATTGATTACGTGAATTACATTCAAGCCTGTCTTTGTTTATTGTTTAAAATTATTATTTTATTTACCATTGCACCCTTCTTAAAACCCTTAAATTTAGTTGCCTTAGATACACACCATAACAACAGGTACGATAGATTGACACTTGGTCTCTGTGGATTCAACAATCTTTTATATTACTCTGACGTGTTCGTGCACTTGCGAAAAACACGCATCAAGTTTTTGGCGCCGTTGCCGGGGACCAATATCGTCAAATTTCATTACCCTGTAGTTATACCGTTTAGACTAAGGTTGTTACCCACCGGTCAATGCGAAAGACTCGCAGTGCCGGAAGTTTAGTAGACCCTCTAGCTGAACCTGAACATTACGCTCGCGCACGTTTATTTTTCCATAGGAATAGGAGAGCTATGGCCGAAGATCAAAACCGAAGACCTCTTAAGGACTTTGCCCAACCATCAAACGAGGAACCTAGTTCCAGTATAGTAAACCCCGCTATCCCAGCCAATAATTTTGAACTTAAACCATCCCTGCTGCAATTAGTGCAACAGAGACAATTCGCAGGTCTCGCTACTAATAACCCGAACCAACATTTAAAAAACTTTCTTCAGTTAGCAGACACCTTTAAAACCAATGGAGCTTCTCCTGAGGCAATACGCTTAAGATTATTTCCCTTTTCCCTCAGAGATAAAGCTCTATCATGGTTAGATTCCCTTCCACCCAATTCAATAGGAACTTGGGATGACCTTAGAAAAGTTTTCCTTGCTAGATATTTTCCCCCAAGTAAGACCGCTCTTCTTCGAAACTTAATAACTAGATTTACCCAACACCAAGGAGAGTCGTTGTTCGAAGCCTGGGAAAGATATAAAGAACTATTAAGAGCATGCCTACATCATGGCCTAGAGAATTGGCTAATCATCCAAACCTTCTATAATGGACTTCATTATAACACTAAAATGACCATCGACGCTGCCGCTGGTGGCGCACTGATGAACAAACCTTACCCTGAAGCTAGTGCCCTTATCGAGGATATGGCCCAAAACCATAAATCATGGGGAGTAGAACGAGCGACAGTGGAAAAGAAGGAAGCCCAAGGAGGAATACATGAGCTAAGCTCTATAGACATGATGCAGGCTAAAATGGACGCGTTGGCCCTTAAAGTCGAACATATGTATACAACTCCGAATACTGTTGCCGCAGTTTCGCCGAATTGTGAGATATGTGGAACGCAAGGACACCAATCCGCCGAATGCAATCTGTTGAATGAAACCAACACTGAGCAAGTGAACTATACCCAAGGGAACCCATTTTCAAACACATATAACCCTGGATGGAGGAATCACCCAAACTTCTCCTACAAAAATAATAACCCTATTCAAAATACCGCACCTCCGAGACAACAAGGTTACCAAGCCCCAAGAACAAATCAACCTATGCAACCTGTACCACCAAGCCCGAGCTTTGATGAAGTTGTAAAGAATTTTATCACTGCTCAAACACAACAAAACAAAGAGTTCATGAACCAAAACGTCCATGTTAACGAACTAATTACCCAGTTAGGAACCAAGGTTGATCAAATTATTACTCATAATAAGATGCTTGAAACCCAGATCTCTCAGGTAGCGTTAAACCAAGCCCCACAGACTACACCTGGAGGACAGTTCCCTGGACAACCTCAACAAAACCCGAAAGGGCAGGCAAATGCCATTACTCTACGAAGTGGAACCGCTTATAAGGAGCCTTTAAACCCTAGATTAAGTGAGCCCGAAACTTCTGAGAGGAATGAGGAAAAGGAACCAGAGGAGCCTGAAACCCCGGAAAGTCAAGAAAAAGGAGAAGAACCTAAAAATAAAACCTATGTACCACCACCGCCATACAAACCACCAATACCTTACCCTCAAAGATTAAAGAAAACCCAAATCGATAATCAATATCAAAAATTCGTTAAGGTTATAGAAAAACTTCACGTAGAAATCCCCTTTACAGAAGCCATCACCCAAATACCTTCTTACGCTAAGTTTCTCAAAGACATACTTACAAATAAATGTAGACTTGAAGATCCGAAACCCGTGGAATGTAATTCTATTTCCGAAAATAGGTTATCAAAGAAAGATAAAGATCCCGGAAATTTTTCCATTCCTTGTATTTTGGGGAATCATGTCATCGAAAAAGCTTTTCTAGACTTAGGAGCTAGTGTGAGCTTAATGCCTTTAGCAGTTTGTGAGAGATTAAACTTAGGAGAATTACAACCTACTAAGATGTCACTTCAATTAGCCGATAGATCCGTTAAATACCCTATAGGCATACTTGAAGACGTCCCTGTTAGGATAGGTCAGCTGTTTATACCTACTGATTTTGTTGTCATGGACATTAAAGAAGATGACGACATACCAATCCTCCTAGGTAGACCGTTCTTATCGACTGCTGGAGCCGTAATAGATGTTAAAAAAGGAAAACTAACTTTTGAGGTAGGTGACGAGAAGATATAATTTATATTGTCAAAATTTCTTATGGCACCTGTGATAGGAGATGCTTGTTATGCCTTAAATATCATCGAAGAATGCATTAGGGAATTAGAACAAGAAGAAGAAACTGAATCTATAAAATTATCGTCAACCCTTATTTTGGAAGATGACAATTATAAAAGACCCTACATTGATGATAACCTTCACGAATGTTTATCTCTTACCCCAGATCCTATGCCTTGCCCTATGAAACCGACCGTAAAACTTAAGGAACTGCCTAAAAACCTGAGATATGAATTTCTCGATGAAGATATGAACCGTCCAGTTATAGTCAGTGCTACCTTAAACAAAGAAGAAACCGATCAATTATCAGAAGTTTTACGTAGGTACCCCTCAGCCTTAGGATATAAGATCTCTGATCTAAAAGGAATAAGCCCATCCGTATGCATGCATCGGATTTTGCTTGAAGAAGATTCAAAACCTTCCAGAGAACACCAACGAAGAATAAATCCTATAATGAGTACTGTAGTTAAGACTGAAGTTCTCAAGTTACTAGAGGCAGGTATAATATATCAGATCTCGGACAGTAAATGGGTGAGTCCTGTGCATGTAGTACCTAAAAAGGGAGGCATCACAGTCGTGTAAAACGAGAAGGGCGAACCTGTAGCAAAAAGAACCGATGGAGGTTGGCGTATGTGCATAGATTATAGAAAATTAAATAAAGCAACTAGGAAGGACCATTTCCCATTACCATTCATAGACCAAATGTTGGAGCGCCTAGCCAGACACTCTTACTTTTGTTACTTAGATGGATATTCCGGATTCTTCCAAATACCTATTCACCCCGAAGATCAAGAAAAAACTACCTTTACATGCCCAGTTGGAACTTTTGCCTATAGAAGAATGCCTTTTGGACTCTGTAATGCTCCTGCAACTTTCCAACGCTGCATGATGTCTATCTTTGCTGATTATTTAGATGGAATTATGGAAGTATTTATGGACGATTTCTCAGTTTGTGGTTCAGATTTCAAAAATTGTCTTATCAACCTTGAGAAAATCCTGGAGAGATGTGTGGAGGTAAACCTTGTGCTAAATTGGGAAAAATGTCATTTCATGGTCACCGAAGGGATTGTTTTAGGACATATAGTTTCCGAAAAAGGTATAGAGGTAGATAAAGCAAAAATAGAAGTCATAGAGAATCTAAAACCGCCGAAGACTATCAGGGAGATAAGAAGTTTTCTTGGACATGCCGGATTTTACCGACGTTTTATCAAGGATTTCTCCAAAATAACAAAGCCCTTAACTGGTCTTTTAATGAAAGATGCTGAATTCATCTTCGATGAAAAATGTACTGAAGCATTTAATCTCCTGAAGCAAGCTCTGATTTCAGCACCTATAATGAAACCCCCTGATTGGTCAGAACCGTTTGAGATAATGTGTGACGCCAGTGATTATGCTGTTGGAGCCGTTCTAGGTCAGAGAAAAGATAAGAAATTACACGTAATTTATTATGCCAGTAGAACCCTAGACGCTGCACAGCTCAACTACGCAACAACCGAAAAAGAGCTCCTAGTTGTAGTTTTTGCAATAGACAAATTTAGATCTTATCTAGTAGGAGCCAAGATTATAGTTTACACCGACCATGCTGTCATTCGTTACTTACTAAGCAAAAAGGATGCCAAGCCTAGGTTACTTCGATGGATTCTATTATTGCAAGAGTTTTATTTGGATATCCGTGATAAGAAAGGCACTGATAATGTGGTAGCTGATCACCTATCTAGGCTAGAATACCTGAAACCTGATTCAGTACCCATAAATGACGATTTTGCCTATGATAGACTGATAGCCCAACTAGAAATTATTGAAGATGATAACCCAGACCCTCATGAGCATCCTAACCAATCCTTAGCTATAAGTAATGTACCTTGGTATGCAGACTTTGTTAATTACCTATCCGCTGACATCATACCCCCTGATCTAAACTACCACCGGAAGAAGAAGTTCTATAGTGATGTGAGAAACTTCTATTGGGACGAACCATTTCTTTTCAAGAGAGGTAAAGATGGCATTTTCCGCCGTTGTGTTCCAGAAGAAGAGGTAAATAATATAATTGAGCATTGTCACTCTGCACCCTATGGTGGACATGCGAGCATGTCTAAGACCTACGCCAAGATTCTTCAAGCTGGCCTATTCTGGCCTACTATGTGGCGTGATGTCCATGCTTTCATTGTCAAGTGTGATAGATGCCAACGCACAGGAAATATTTCAAGACGTAATGAAATGCCGTTAAGAAATATCCAAGAAGTAGAACTCTTCGACGTATGGGGTATAGACTTTATGGGACCGTTCCCACCATCTTTTGGAAATCAGTACATCTTAGTAGCCGTTGACTACGTGTCTAAATGGATTGAAGCTATCGCCGCACCCACGAACGACACCAGAGTAGTCATCAAATTATTCAAAAACTATATATTTCCCAGGTTTGGAACACCCTGTTTAGTCATAAGTGATGGAGGATCACACTTCATATCGAGAATATTTGATAAACTTTTAAGCAAGTATGGAGTTAAGCATAGAGTAGCAACACCATACCACCCGCAGACCAATGGACAAGTGGAAGTATCTAATAGGGAGATAAAACAAATCCTCGAGAAGACTGTCTCTATATCTAGAAAAGATTGGTCACAGAAACTTCAAGAAGCATTATGGGCCTATAGAACCGCTTTCAAAACTCCTATAGGAACAACCCCTTATCAACTGGTCTATGGAAAATCATGTCACTTACCTTTTGAATTGGAGCATAAGGCATATTGGGCCATCAAAACTTTGAATTTGGATTACTTGACAGCTGGTGAGAAACGTATCCTTGACATCCACAAATTAGAAGAGCTCAGACAATCTGCCTACGAAAATGCCATCATATACAAAGAAAGAACAAAAGCTTGGCATGACAAAAGAATCATAAGAAGAGACTTCAAAATAGGCGATCCTGTTCTCCTGTTCGATTCTAGGTTACGACTTTTTCCAGGAAAGCTTCGTTCGAGATGGACTGGCCCTTTCGAAGTATCTAAGATCCTAAGATCCAGTGCTATTGAAATCAAGAACCAAACATGTAAACCGTTCATCGTCAATGGACAGAGGTTGAAGCCTTAAGAAGGAGGTGACATCCCAACAACATACACCTGCCATACTCTGAGTGATCCACCATATCCTTCCAATGATGTTTAAATATGGGTCGTCGAGCTAATGACGTTAAACAAGCGCTGCATGGGAGGCAACCCATGGTTTTCTTATTTATGTACTTTTTATTTATTTTTACTTTATTTTAATTTTTTTATTTTATTATTATGTCAGGACTAACGATTGAATGTTTTATGTGCTTTCAGGACTTGTTTGCTAACCTTGTACAAAATGCAGAACCCTGATGACATGCACGTGGCCTTTAGAGACGATGCACAGAGAGAGCGTTACTATGTCCACATGAGACGCCCTATGGCTCCTACCAGGTACCCTGACCATGACTGCATGGATGCCTTGGGGATAGAGCCAAGCGTCAGATTTTTATGCCATCAACTCTATTGGGGCCAGTTTGACTACAGGAACAACACTTATAGGAACTTGACTCTTGAGTTCCTCAGCTCGTTTCATCATGACCCTTGGGCTGGACCCGATGGACTCGCTGTTTTCAGGTTGTTCGGGATTGACTACTCATTCTCTCACAAAGAGTTTGGTGATTTGCTAGGTTTCCAGACTACTCTTGATGCTATTCTAGAGACTCCGATGGGGTATTTTATGAGTAGAGAAGTGGAAAAGTTTTGGACTAAAATATCAGGTGGAGGGAGCCAAGATCCTTCTACCCAGTTTTCTCAGGTAATCCACAACCCTGCATTGAGGTACTTCCAGATGATTCTAGCACATTCTTTCCTAGGTTTGCCAGATACAGAGACCCTGCTAAGTGAAGAGGATATTTTCCTACTATTTTGTGCGACTCAGTCTCGCCCTGTTGCTTGTGGCAACTTTCTGTTGAAGGGCCTTGCTAGTGTTGCCAGATCATCAGTAGGCATCATACATGTCGGTGGGATTGTTACACAGATAGCTACTGCATTAGGTTTGTCTCGCAAATTATTGCACCTCAGGACCTTCTGCTGCTACACCACCCTGGATATTGATTTTTGTCTTGATAGAGGACTGATGAGGAGGGCTTCTTTTGAGCCCAACATGTTTAAATTACTGATCGACGGCGAAGCGATACACAACTTTACATTACCATATCCGCTGATGACCAGTATCCATGATCCTGAAAATTGGAGTTATGCTCTAGAGGGTTATGGAGAAACTGTCGAAGAGCCGAAATCGCCTCCCGCCGCTGAGTACACTCCTACACCTCTTACTCCCCGAATCACTGTTATGTCTAACAATATGTCTCTGCAGCCACCTGACCTACAAACACAGATTTACGAGCTCCGTAAGGAGACTGTCCTGCTCAAGCAGGAAGTGGCAGACTTAGAGTTACAGATGCAGGTTTCTGATCTCACTCATGCCTCAGAGGCCGATGCTCTATATCAGGCGATTGAAGAGCTTCGGAGGGAGATAGCTGAGATTCGTGGATCAAGCCAGGAAAAGAAGCCTACCACATGACTCATACTACACTGACAGCGCTACCCTAGTATTTAATTTCCTTTTATATGCTTTATTTCATTTATCGCATTTCCAAACATATATTACTTTTTTGCATCTATTATATTTTCATGTACTTTGAATTCCTCATATATATACGTATTATGCACTAATGTTAATTTTTCTTTTTCTTTTTTGATTTTTAATTATTTTTTTGTCGTGCAAAGAAAAAAAAATATAAGACAAAAATATTTTCATTTTTGTCTTCACAAAAAAATATGCAAGCCTCTTGCCTTGAAAAGAAGAAGAAAACGCTATCCAGACCCCCCCGAAGACCAAAGGTGCAAGGAAGGCCCAAAAAGGAGGATTCAAAAACCCAAGGCCCAGGAAATGGCCTTGTGGCGGGCGCCATAGGCCCTGTGGCGGGCGTCACACCGTACCAACAACAAATACGGGGCTGATCCCCCATTTCCACCATTTTCATCCCTTTCTTCTCCAAAAACCCATTTTTGCAACCTTCCAAAACCTCCTTGAACCCCATTAAAGCTCCCCCATTTCCAAAATACCCTCCATCCATAAAACATATCCAACATCCATTTTCATTTTCATCCACCAAAAACCATAAAAATCAAAACTTTATCATTCCCCTCATAAACCACTTTTCTACCATTTTCACTTCCTAAGGAGCAACCAACAATGGAGTTCAATGGATTTCTTCTTCATGATGGAAGACCGGGCGATAGGCAACGGAAAATTATTCAGAGGCTTCAAAGTCGAGAAATTTTCTCGACTAGGTACGTCGACGATAACTGTCTGTATGCTTTGGGTATTTATCATAGTATTTTTAATTTATTAGAATTTCTAGGCTTGCATAATATTTTCATTAATCAGGAACCTACCTATGAGAAACTGACAACTGAGTTTTTGAGTTCTTTGATATACACTGTCAGTCCTAACACTGCTAGCACTGTCGGTACTGTTATTTTTAGACTGTTTGGAATTGAGTATGAATTCAGTACCAACGAGCTAGCAGGTTTGTTAGGAATCCCTCATAGGGAAGGTGCGATTTGTGAGGCACCTTTGGATGCGGAATGGTCGGCCGAGGTATTTACCTTCTGGCAAAGGCTTTCAAGTACTTCAATTAATTCTTTTGAAGGGATACTTGCGTCGACCATTCACAACCCGGCCATAAGAGTTTTTAGACTTCTTTTGGCATGTACTATTTTTGGCCGGGAAAGTCCAAACAAGGTAAATGCTCGTGAACTCCTATTTTTGCAAGGATGCCTCAATAGAACCCACATCAATCCGGTCCCGTTTATGCTTGCCCACATGACTTTATTTACTAATAAAACAGGACCGATTGTTTTTGGAGGGCTTGTTACGTCTATTGCTCGGGCTCTTGACCTGAACGATGAGATAGCTACGCTTGAACCACTACCTCCTCGCACAATTAATTTAAAATTTCTGAAAGACATAAAATTGTGTTGAACGAGGAGAGAAGGTGGTTATGAGTTGATGGTTCATGGGGTAGCTATCCCATCTGTTGCTTTACCATGCAGTAGACGTACTGATGTACGTGATGAAAGGAACTGGACCTATGATCTTAATGCTCCACGTGTTTTGGGTCCACTTCCTCCTAATATTCCCGATGGGGAGGCACATGACACTGATGAAGAGTATGATCGGAGAGAGCAGTCTCCCATCCCTCACATGTCCCCCCATCGTCCTTCACAGTCACACACCGCACCATCTTCCTCTAACCCTGTTGCAGGTACTACTCCTGGATTCTTTGTCACCGAGGAGATGTGGCGTGATATGACAGCTAGAGAGGAAAGGCGTGATGGCCTTCTCTCTACTATTTCACAACAGCTGACGGACAACATGAGCTTCATGCAACAATCGCGATTGGTTTCGGATCGTGCTTATAGCAACGTTTGCCGTACCTTGAACGATATCTCATTAGAGCAGAACCGTCAGAGAGAGTTCAACAGCCGACACTACCAGCTTGTAGAGGCCACTCAAGGTTCCATCTTAGGTAACCTTCGAGAGGTCTGGAGTGCTCAGGCTGCTTTATCAGCACGACTCGACCGGAGGGACCAGCATCGTAGTAGATCCCGTCGTTCCAGACCATCACAGCAGGACGACGAGGGCACCAGTGCTCCTCCTCAGTAGTCTTTTTCAGGTTACCCCCCTTATCTTATTTCGAAACATTGGGGACAATGTTCGATTTAAGTGTGGGAGGGGATTTTATTGCTTTCTGTCATTTCCCTTTTTAGTTAATTATTTCCTTTCAGTTATTTCCCTTTTCAGTAATTTACTTTTCTTAGATAATGCATGAGTCTGACGAGTCACCAGTATAGTGTATTTTTAGTTCATCTTCATTTTTTCCCATTTCCTTAGCCTTACCAGAAAAATTTTAAAAAGAAAATAATGTTGTTTCACATGTTTTTTGGGCTTTAAGACAGGTTTAGATTAGGATGTGGTGACTTAGGTCAACTTTTTGAAACATCAGCACCATTTTAGCACCATTGACCTCTTGAATATAGGAATCACTCCTAAACCCCACCACCATGGCCTTTATTATCATTTAAAAAATTGTCCTAAGTAGTTTATTTTAGCAGTCAGCTCCGGCCTAAGCATGCTCTACGTAGGGGGCCGATGAACATAAGTGAATGATCCAGTGCTAATAAAAAAAGAAAAAAAGGCAAACTCTGGTATAGGTGACCCTCACAAAGTCATTTAAACCGAAAAAAAGAGAAGAAAAAAAAATTTTTGCCACAAAAAGAAAAATTGCAAGTCACCTATTGTTAGTTGGTTCAGAGGTATCTGACACTGAACTTGGTAGGGCGGATTACGATCCGATCCCCCGCAGCTACATTTAGGCGAAATAAAAACAGGTTTACACATGCTTATGTGCCAGAAACCTTATGTTATGGATCAGAATCACTAACCGGTCACTCTACTATGAAGCATGTACGGATAACGGGCTTAATGTGATTGCGCCTGAATGAAAAGGACACAAAAAGATGAGAAGATAGGCCTAGGTATTGTGGGATGATATGGAGTGGTTAATATAGGATTGAAGTTTGTGTTTGTGTTACTATGGTACCCTTGGTTCACTTAGTTAGTACCTGTCACTGCATCCTGACTTGAACTTAGAAGCCCTTTAGCCCAAAGACACGTGTTGACACCATATTTTCTTAAGCTTTAATGTTTGCTTGAGGACAAGCAAAGGTTTAAGTGTGGAAGAATTTGATCACACTAAATTTCACCGTGTTTTTGACTCCGATTTCGCATGCATTCTTAGCTTTTATTGTTATTTTGTTTTGTTATTACTTTGTTTTCTTATGTTTTCAGGTTTTTATTGTAATCGGGGCTTGAATTGAGAAAAGGAGCGAAAAAGGAGTGGAAACGGACGAAAACCTAGAAATCCAGCGTTTTGCACTTACGGCACCCACCGTGGCGGGCGCCATGGGGTTAGCCATGACGTGGCCACGTCTCAAGACCACTCCACAACTGCCAAGACCCACGATCCCCACTCTCTCATCCCCTGTCAGCACCATGGCGGGCGCCATGACCTTGTGGCGGGCGCCACAAGGCAAATTTCAGTAACCTCCACTTTTTAGTGGAGGGGCATCCCAGTCTTTTCATGCTTTCAGTTTTCCTATAAATAGGACCTTAGATTTTCGTTTTTCATCATCCAGAATTAGATTTCTCTAGGCATATATCAGTTATAAAGCAGTTACCATTCCACATCGGGGTGTTTCTGCAATCGAGTGATCGAGTCTGTAATCTGTCTGTGCGATCGAGTTTTGGAGCACTCTGGAGGAAGTTAATCCTTCCGCCATTTTAATTCAAGTTCGTATTTTACTTTATTTATTTCTGCATTGCTTTACTTTTATTTATTATCCGCACTCGCACTTTACTTTATTTATTTCCCGCACTCGCTTTACTTTCCTTTATTACCCGCACTCGCTTTAAATTCCTTTATTTCTCGCACTCGCTTTAAATTACTTTATTTCTCGCACTCGCACTAAATTCATTTACTTTCCGCACTCGCACTAAATTACTTTTATGAAAAATTATAAAAAGAATCTTTACTTTATCATGTCTAACTAATTCCATAAAGGTTAGAATGTAAGGATCGTAATTGAACCAGTAATCAGTATAACTGTTCGTGGAAACACCTAAGGGCTATTTTATCTTTCAATTCAAGTAATTGTTTTTAACTATTTCAAAAACAGCCAAAAGCGCTTTGTCTAGTTCATTAGGAGTTTTTAGATTAAAAAGAAAAGAGATTTTAAAACGATTTTCGGACGCGTTAGGAAGTTTAGAGTCTGGTTCATAAGAACCTCTTTTTGCTAAGAAGTCCAGGGTAAAATACTTTTCAACTTAGTTAAGATACTACATTTCTTAAAAATAGGTTTACTACTCTAACGCAGTACGCACCTTTTTATCCGTGACAATAGGAGGGGTTGATTAGAGAGTACAACTCGGTTCTGAATACGCGAAAGCGACAGTTCCTGTTAAATTAGTTCTTTTCAAAGGAGAAAACATTGCCCATAAGTAGTTCCATTAACAAGTACTGGATTATCATTGATTACGTGAATTACATTCGAGCCTGTCTTTGTTTATTGTTTAAAATTATTATTTTATTTACCATTGCACCCTTCTTAAAACCCTTAAATTTAGTTGCCTTAGATACACACCATAGCAACAGGTACGATAGATTGACACTTGGTCTCTGTGGATTCGACAATCTTTTATATTACTCTGACGTGTTCGTGCACTTGCGAAAAACACGCATCACTCCACTGAAGGAATTGCTATTGTTAGCCAATACCTGAAGGAAAATGAAGGACAACATGTGTCGCTCCCGGGATTTTCATCATAGTACAAACGCGAAAGTGGCGCGGAAAGGATAGAGTCGCCAGCCAGGCATTTTTATCCCGAAGGAACGGGAAAGGTAATGCTGCACAAACCTGAGGAAGAAGGAAAGGACAAGGTCCTGTGAACCAAAGATCTGGGTTCGGGTGTCGGTTACGACCTGGGAAGGTATTAGCACCCCAGATCGTCTGTCGTACCCGACGGGATCCACGCTTGTTTGTTTGTTACAAATGGTGAGAAATAAGAGTGTTGCTGAATAAAACTGCTACTGGAACTGGAATGGAAATGAGAAAGGGAACTTGAAAAGAGATCGAAAATAAAGAAAGGGGGAAATGTAGGGAAAATAAAGAATGTGCTCGAATGGGCCCTATCCTACTGCCTACGTACCTCATCGGGAAAATGAGGATCAGAGTCGACGTAGTTCACCTAACCAGGCGGGAACTATTTGTTTGTGGTTTTTATAATTGGAACTTCGTATGTCTATGCTCAGGTGTTGCAAGCTCGTCTGGTACGAGTGCGTTTACCGTCTTGTATGCGAGACAAGTCGTTGCAAGTTCAAGCTGAGAATGAATGAGATGAGAAGAGAATTCCCGTAGGAAAGTCGCTTATTGTTTGTTATTTGCTTTTTTTAAGAGTTTTTGTATGAATTTGGCACAAGGAAGTGAATTCAAATTCTTTTCCATGGAATGTGTACTTGCTACTACATTCCAAGATAGAATAATAGAACAATCACATCAAGCAAGGAGAATTTATCCAAGACTTGTTTCCATGGATTAGGGCTTAAGTTCACTAGCTTGTTGAACTTATTAGATGTTTTGTAGCTTTTGTGAAGAAGTATCTTTTAGATTTTCTTTGTGAAATAACCTCTTGATCAGACTTGTGCATCATGCTAGACACGCTCACACTATTCCAAGATGGAATGAATGTAAGTGCCCCATGGGATAAGGCTATACACAAGAGATTTTCCATTCTTTTATTAAATGTTTTTTATTTTGTTTGAAGATGAGAAGAGAAAGACTCAAAAGGCAAAGGTCAAAGCTAATGTGGGACTAAGACACAACCCTAAGTTATCTTATTATGTACAAGAGGTGATCCTATGGTTTATGAGGTATTCTAACATAAGGAGAAGAAACAAGTTAGAGTTTAACTTACTTCCTAAGGAAGTTAAGTTGAATCTAAAGAACAAAAGAGGGGCCTATGAACAAAGCACCAAGTGCTAAGGCAAACACAATTATATGCAGAAAAGATAAGGAATGAAGTGATTACCTCATCTTCCCCCTACAAAACAAATGTTAGCATGATAAAGAAGTATGAACAATTATGACATGGCAAGGAACATAAACAACTCATATTAGATATGGAAAGATGTTAGTGCACTTCTAAGGTTAATACCTAAGCCTAAGGCATCCTATAAGGCAACATACTTAAGAAGTCAGTAGCTAAATCAATCTAAAAGTAACTAAAGGGATTAAATGAATTAAAGTCAAACTATGCCCTAAAGTACTATTAAACTCTAAGAATGAGGTTAAAGTTAGAAGGATAACCTAAGTGTTTATTAAACCAAAATCTCCTAAAATCAAAGGTAAATGGAAAATATAGAAATTAGAATTATATGGAAGTGAAGGAAATGAATAGATCAAATGAGAAGTAAGAGGTTCAAGTTGAAGATATGCAAAGGTGAAATTGAAAGGTGGGATAAAGCATGTGAAAACATGGTTATAAAGATGCAACAAAATTACTTAGAAAAATTCAAGACAAGACCAAGGTGATTTGATTTCCCCATACAAAAACCAGGGGCTTGATAACAAAACAAAATGGAAATTATATTTGGAAAATGTTCACAAATGATGGGTTAAGAAATATCCTAAGTCTAAGTGTTCAAATTAGGGTTTCTAAAGTCTCTTAAGTGGTAAATGAAGTTCAAAAAGAAACAAAATGGTTCTAAAATGAGATGAACAAGTATGGATGATCACAAAACTTTTATAAGACTCAAAACAAAGATAAGATGAAGTTAAATAATGTGCAAGAGGATTTTGAAATGCTTGAGATGGAAGGAGGAAGGAAATTAGGTTAAAATGGGACAAGTGTGACTTAGGACTCAAGGCAAGCCTAACAATTGAAGGTGAATACCCAAGGGTTGTACTCAACACATATACACATCCTAAATGACCTAAGAGACTCAAGGTTAGGGCCTCAAAGCAATAGCATAAAGGTTTTACACTAATGGGACCAAAGGATGGGAAAGGAAGGACCAAAAACATGACTTGTGAACCAATCAACCTAGAAAAATACCAAATGGCCATGAAAAATTATGAAAATTAACACTTGAATACAAAATCCAGAGGATGAATTGCACCCAAAAAAACCTCATAAAAATTCCCATTTTTAGGGCTTAAATGGGGTATAGTAGTGAATTAGGGTTTATGGACATGTGTGTGGAAGAATGAGATCAAAACATGGCTTAAAAAGTCTTAAAAATTAAAACAAAAATATGGTGAAGAACCTTGATGAGTCTACTGGTTAATTCAAGAAGAATGGTCTCTTTATGTTTTATGGTTTGAGAGAAAGAAATTGTACAAGATGATTGGTCAAAAAGTGGAAAAATAGAAATTAATTCTGACTAAAATAAAAATAAACAATGTAAAAAAAATAATGGAAAAATTAGAGGAAAATTCAAGGATATCTCATGAATTTATTTGGAATTTTTAAGGTGTTTTTCTATTTTTAAAAATCAGAAACCAAACTGGAATAAAATGAAAATTAAGAGAAAGAAATGAAATTAAAAGAAATAAAGAAATGGACCTGGGGGGTTGAAATAGCAACAAAAAAACATGAAGTGGGCTGAGAATAATACGTTGGGGGTTCCAATAGTGAGGGAGTCCCAAGTTTGATGCGCTGGATTCACATGCTTATTGTGAACCCTCAGTCAACTATTTGACTTTACTGAAGGCCCTTGGATCAAGTCAAGGTCAAAGAGATTCAAAAACTACACAAATCCAATGGACAATAGGCACTGACTACCACACTTATCACACATGCGCGTACACCTGGGGAAGTCAAAGTCAACTAGGCTGAGAGAGAGAGTCACATGACTGGGAGCATCCTCATTAATATGTTGGAAAGCTCAGGAGCGTGGGATTGAAAGGATCCAATGGCTGGGACTTAACCTGAGATTAAATCTAGGGTTCCAGTTCAGGTGACCAGAGCTAGTCTCCGGTCATCTTCTCCGGCTAGCTCTGATTAGGGCTTCCTATAATCTCCATGAAAATGAATTATAAGACCACCATTGCACTCACCTCACTGAGTAGGTTCCTAATCTATGGTCAAACAACATTTATCTTCCACAAACAAGCTAAATCGAAGCAAAGAAATCCAAGCCTAAAAACTGAATCTAAGCTTGTAAGAGGCCTATCAACTAGCTAGATGATTCATAGCTTCTATCAAGCTTCACACCACACAAAATGATCAAGAATATAAGAAAACAAGCCAGTGAAAATTGATATGAAACTTGTGAATTGCAGAGCTTCAAGTGTTGAATAAAACCATAGAGGAGGTTCATATGCCTTCTACAATTGATCTTGATCTTCAGAGAGTGAAATAAACACTCTGAAATGCTTGAATTCTTACTGAGTTGTTGAAAATGCAGAGACTCAATGGTACTTGTTCTTGAAGATTCCAACTGATTCAGCCATGGAGAGTGTGCAAAAGATGAAGATGATGATGGATTGCTGAGGATTGCAATACTGTGGATTGAAATCACTGAGAACTGGAACAAAATGCAGAGACCGTGCCTGGTGCAATCTTGATGTTATCACTGAATTCAACCTTGGAAATGATGCTCAAGGTGATGATGATGATGATCCATGAAATAGTGAAGGATATGGATGAAAGATGAAGCTTGATCAATCCAAAATGCAATGAAACTGAGAAGAAAATGTAGAGAGAAAGTTCAGAGGTTCTGGAAGAGATTCGAGAAAAAAATGGTGAAAGCCTCAATTCAGTTGGATCTTATGCCTTTATACTGATCTTAACCCTCATAAACAGTTAGAACCAGGGTTAGAACCCTGGTTAACTGAGTTAAGTTTGTTATTACTGAGTCAAGTTTATTATGCAAGCTGAAGCAAGTGATGCATGGTGTAAATGAACTGGCTCGAGCTAGATCCAATGCAAGAGTGTTCATGGAACTTATGGTGAGATAAATTGTGACGCAAGATGAAGCTGAGCTGATCAATGATACAACATACTTGATGAACATGCAAGTTTCTCATTTTGTTTGATTCTTTATGGGGGGCATGACAATTAAGATGATCATGCAGCCATGTGAACATTTGAGGTTTAATGTAAGGCCAAATGATCAGAACATGTTAAATGAGGCAAACACACTTAAACTGAATTGAACCCAGCATGGAATCAATTTCCTTAGACCCAAAGCAACCATATTGCAATTTATGATCTTCAATGTCAAGTTTCTTCATGCTCAAGCAACCATTCCATGGATTTCTTGTGCTTAAATCAAAGATGAAACTTCATACAACATTTTTGAAGATCATACCAAGATGAGACCATGTCTCTAAGTACCTCAAACATGTCATTGAATATCATGTCACAAGGCTGCACAATTGGGCTTATGTACATAGGCATGCTTTGAGCCAATGGCCTATGGATCTTAAGTTTGAAGTTCCCTACTTTGACCCCTAAAAAGTCCTTGATAACTTGATCAAATGAAAAAATGGTGAACATAAATATTGAAGAAAACATAGAAATGAGCAACTTTCATGTTGAAGAAAAATCCATTTGAATTCATCTTGATGGAGTAATTGGGCAATACTTGTGGCACAAGACCTATTTGATAAAATGCCAGGCAGGGCGCGCTGGCCAGCAGTCTGTCTCGCCCATGACTTGCTTTTGGCCTTGATTTGCACCAACTTTTTTAGAACGTTGCTTGATCATTTCTTCATTAATTTGTTATGTCTTGCATTCATTTCATTTCATAAACATCCATGTGTTTTCAAACTTCTAAGCATGCTTTCATGACATCTCATCTTTGTATGATCATTCATATGCACATTGTATGACATTGCATCATCTCATATGCCATTTGCATTGCATAAACACTTCTGACTTTGGTCATTTCATCTCATTTCAACTCATTTATTTATGCTTTATGTCTTATGCATTCATACTAACTTTTCAAGAGCTTTTGGTAAGTTATTGTGGGAGGTGGATTTGCCTTCACCTCTCACTTCTTCTTATCTCATTCATATGCATTTTACATGTCCTTGAAGTGAAATTGTTTACTTATGTTCCATCTCTCTCACTTTCTTCCTTTAAGTTACTTATCTTCTTAGGAAGTAAGTAACTTATTCTTCTACTTCCTCCTCCTTTCATCTGCTTCTTCCATTGGTGGCTTCCTTGAAGATTCTTTTCTCCCAATCCTAACAAACCATAGGATATCCAAGCATGATAATATTTAGGTTTGTGTTTAGTCCCCTTTAGCTTTTTACCTTTGAGTCTCCTTGAGTCTCTCTTCTCATCTCAATAATCAGAGACTAAACTCTTAAAGTTTTAGGACTTTGGAATTAGGGTTATGCCTGCATCCTTATCTTAGGATGGAGTGTATAACTTTAATCCTAAGTGTTAAACCTTTAATTTGTTTAAACCTCTTAATCAAATCACATTAATAATCACTAAGACTTCACCTTGTAACTTGGGCCTTACATTAGGGTTCTATCTCTTTCTTATGATTAAGAGGGACTAACCCTAGTGTTTAATGGACAAGTCCCCCTCAAGGTGTCTTACAAACCATAAAATCCACTTCTTAATCTCACCCTTTAATTAAAATCCACTTAATAAAGGCTTGTTATATAATGAATTTAGTCCCTAATCATGGATTAAGTTGAGGTATCTTCCTCAGCTTAAGTGTTCTCATCTATTATCCTTCTATTAGGATGGTGTAATGAGTTCACTAATCTGTGATTAGAGATTAAACTCATTACTTAACACTAAACAAAAACCCAAAAATATCTAAATAATCACAAGTAGGTTAATGATCTTAATCCTACATCATCATGGTAATTAAGTTGAGATGCTTATCTCATACCTAAGTAGGCTCATTATCTCTAATCAGGGAGGATATAATGAGTTTACAAGCCTTTGATTTGGGCTTAAGTTCATTAACTTATGCAAAACACCAAAAACAATAACAAAACTAAAAACACAAAAATAAACAATAATCGTCTCTTTCGGGATTCTTTTCTCATCACACTCATTCATAAACGAGAACTTGCTTCTTCCGTCTAATGCAAGACAGTTATCACTCGGGCCAGACGAGTCATACACTTGAGCATAGACAAGTAAGCAGTTCACAGTCAAATTCATTTTCAGTCTCTTTGAGTCGAACTACGGTGTTCTGACTTCCTCATTGCACGAGAGGATACGTAGGCAGAACTTAAATGTTATCGAACAAAAGTCTTTGTGTCATCCCCTTTTTCAGCATTCTTTTCTAAGCCTCAGTTCCTGAGCATTCACCATTTTTGCACTGACACCTGCACATTCATTCTTAGCTTTTTGCACACAAATAGCACATAAACTACCCTTTTAAACACAATCTCGTAAGCGTGGATCCCGTCGAGTACGACGGACAATCTGGGTGCTAATACCTTCCCAGGTTGTAACCAACCCCCTTTCTTAGTTTCTCTGGTTCGCAACCATCTTATCCATCTCTTTCCAGGTTTATGCAGCATCACCTTTCCTTCGGGATAAAAATGCCAAGTTGGCGACTCTATTCACTTCATCTTCATCTTCTCTTTTCGCCGACTGTTCGCGTCTATACCCTGGGACCCTGGTGTCTTTTCGGGGGAGCGACAACTTGGTGACTCTGCTGGGGAATTATCTTGCAACCAGGGTTTCTGGTTCTTTTTGTGGGTTTCTCCTAGTGCTTGTTTGATTTGTGTTTATGGGGGTGTTATATGCTATATGTTCTTTTGTTTATTGCTTTCTGTACAACTTTGTTTATTGCTTTCATTTACTGTTTTTATGCATTTCATATTACTATCATCATGTCATTGTGCTGGATCTATTGTTTGCCTTGGTGGGAGGGATATTCAGTGAGTAAGGTTCCATACCAGGAGCCTGAGTGACACATAGGATAGAGTGGCTTCATATTCTTTCCCATTCCATTTCGGTCTGATGCGGGAATATGAAATACGGTTCAGACATGGGTTTCTTCTTGAGAACTCTGTGCTACGGATTTCCTGTAGTATTAGGGCTATTTGGGAAGCCTGTTAAGTCTGGATGACCTTTTTATGACCTTCAGCATCTGAGATGAATTAGAGGAGGATCCTTTATGATTATTGTAAACACTATACCTCCGGGTTAGAAGTGTTTACACTTTTCATAACTGATCCAAGTCTGAGGATCCTTGTTCTGGAACAATACCTATGAGGGGGTTGGGATGTTTACAGGTTTGCAGGAACCATTGGCCTCATCATACCATGTTATTGATATTGTTAAGGTCGCATCATTTTGGATTATTCTTCTGAAACCCTGGATTTGTGACTCTTTATTTGAGTCCCCCACCTGGTTACTGGTTCTCTAAGCCTTCATCTGGAATTATGAACACACATGGACCTTATCAAGGCAGATAACAGATCTAGCACTTGATCACAAACCCTTGCATATCATTCTGGATACATCATTTTGCATCATTTTAACATTTGTCTATTTGTTTCTTAGGGTATCCACATCATCTTCGATTTTGGTTTTGACTGTTCATCTACTCAGCCACCTTCATCGGATTTTGTTCTCAGGGATCTTCTTCATCAAATATATTCACCAGTCATCTCCATCAGAGATCCTCTTCAGCACCTTCATCAGTTGCCTTCACTAGTGTTTCCCTTCAGTCATCTTCATCAGCATCCATTGTCAGCATGGACCCATCCAGGAAGAGAAACATTACATACCATTTCTTTGAGCCCTCCCTAGCAGGCATCAGGCAGATTCAGACACTCATCACTCTTGATCATGTCCCTTTATTCAGGGAACATTATGGTGGCATTGTGGACATGATCATGGACTTGGATGCATCACAGAGGAGTATGATCCACACTTGCCTTCAGTTCTATGACCCTCCACTCAAGTGTTTTACCTTTCCAGATTTCCAGTTAGGTCCTTTGCTAGAGGAGTTTTCCATGTTGTTGGGTGTCCCCATCAGGAGAGGGATTCCTTTCAACCCTGAGATGATTGCTCCCATGAATGAAGATATAGCTAAGGCTCTATACTTGGAAACCACCATCATTGATCAGAATATGACTACTAAGGCTGGAATCTCAGGCCTCCATTTGGACTTCTTGGTCACTCAGGGCACCATTCATGCTACAGCAGGGAAGTGGCACACTGTCTGTGCTTTTTTGGCTCTTAGCATATATGGTATCATCTTGTTTGCGGACGAGCCAAAATTTGTAAGCAAGAGTGCTTTCCATCTCTTCCTGTTGAAGAATCCAGTTCCTACCTTGCTTGGGGATTTCTACTACTCAATGCATCAAAGGAATGAGAAACAGAGGGGAAGATTAGTCAGATGTTGTGCACCCCTCTTTTACTGTTGGTTACTGAGGCACTTGCCAAAGTCAGAAGCTTTCTTGAAACCTCATCAGTCAAGAAACTGGGCTAAGAGAATGATTTCCCTCACATCAGAAGACATCAGGTGGTGCACTTAGAGCACCAAGGGCAGAGACATAATCACCAGCAGTTGTAGGCAGTATCCCAATGTACCTCTGATTGGAGTGAAGGGTTGCATCAACTACAATCATTTACTGTTCAAAAGGCAATTAGGTTATGCCTTGGTACATCCACCAAGAGAGCAGGACTTATCAGAAACCCTTTACTGTGACATTCAGCATAACCATGCCATTGCCCGACAAGCAGCTTGGGCTTGGGACAACATTCAGACAAAAGGGACTGCCATTCTTGGCAAGTGCAAGAATATAGCTTCAGCTCAGTATCTTGATTGGTCTCGTATCAAAGGACAGATCACCCGTATGCCATTTACCCTAGAAGATGTGCCTGGACCATCAACAGTAGAGCTTGTAGCTACAGTCAGCTTAGAAGAGTTTGAGAAGTTGAAAGAGAGGAATACTCAGCTTTCTGAAGCTCTGAAGAAGATTCTTTGGGAGAGGAATGATAGTCGTCTAGACAATAAAAGTTTAGAGAAGCTCCGGTTCGAGCATATGACCATGATTGAGAAGACAGATGATTACATCAGAAGGGTTAGAGCAGGGGAGTTAGTGTTGAAGACTGCTTGCAAGGAAGCCAAGATTTAGAAGGCCAGAGCTGAGCACTACTTGGAAGAGAGCCAGGCTAGATGGATCAGAATTACTGAGGCTCGTTCACAGGAATATTAGAAGACACAGGCTAAGATAGAGCAACTGGAAGCTAATGAGAAGAGGAATCAGGAAGCCTTATTAGCAGCACAGAAGGAAATCTCTGAGTTGAAACTCCGGGCGGGGTTGAAGAGATCAAAATACCAAGACAAGTATAAGAAGTTGACAAATGCTATTGCCACCAGGAACCTTCTTATCAGGACCATCACAGAGCATCCAGTTTTCCCAGTGACTGATGCTCTCCTGAAGGAAGTCAAAGAGGATGACTATGGGTTGGATGTTTGATTCCTTTGTATTTGTACTTCGTTTTGTTTGTACTTTTGTTTTTGTTGTTGTATTTTGACCCACCATGGGGACTTGTTGTAATCAAAACTATGTATCTTTGCATTTTTGTAATATATGGTTTGTGTGTTATTCTGTGGGCTTCATTTCTCTTCAGCATCATCATTCCTCGAGGTTCGGAAGGTCAAAACCAAAGAACCAAACCGGATACCCTTGGAAGACAAATAGACATATTGAATTGCATACTAACCTCATTCTTTGTTTTGTAGGTTTTTGTTTGTTGTTTTCTCACTTTGTTGTGGTTTCAGGAAACATTGCTCGTAGGAGAGTCTTCCCCATCAACAGAGTTCACCGGTATCCGACAAGAAACAACCTTCCGAGCTTACAGATGGACCAGGTTCATCAAGATCTGACTGACGTGAGAACTCAGATGGCTAATGAAAGAACTGAAATGAGGGATCAAATGAATCAGTTCATGGAAGTAATGACTGGTTTGGCCCAAAGCCAAGAAAGATTAAGAGAGTTGGTCGAGTGACAAAATCCTGAAGCAAAATCACCCAGGTACAGGAGGTACCAGCAAAAATGATCATGTACAGCCTCGTATTGACCCCCCGGAGTTTGGGCCTCATCTCAACCCTGACATTAATGTTATCAGGAATACCCAATGTAATACTGGAGGACGGGCCTTACAGGAGGACCCTCAGGAGGAACAGTTCTCTGTAGTTGGTGCGGAAGATGAAGTCTATGATCATCGTCTGGACGAGATAGCCGAAAAGCTGAGGTCTCTGGAGTCTCAAAACTCCTTAGGGTTTGATGTTATGGATATGGGGCTAGTGGAGGGAGTAAGAATTCCTCACAAATTCAAACCTCCCTGCTTCGAAAGATATAATGGGACATCTTGCCCTCGCACCCATATCCAATCTTTCTTGGGAAGATTAAAGGCCTACACTATGGATGAAAAGCTATGGATGTTCTATTTTGAGGATAGCTTGAAAGGGGCATCCCGTGAGTGGTACTCTCATCTGACTAGGTTAACAATTAGAAATTGGAAAGATTTGGCCGAGGCTTTCATTCGCCAATACAAATATAATCTAGACATGGCTCCTAACAGAACACTTCTAATGGGTATGTCACAATCCTCCAGGGAAAGCTTCAGAGAGTATGCTCAGAGATGGAGGCAATTAGTTGTTGCCGTTCAACCTCCAATGTCGGAAAGAGAAATGGCAGATATGTTTATAAACACCCTCCAGGGGACATACATTGATAGGTTGGTTGCTTTCTCTTCCACTAGCTTTGCAGATGTGGTCATAGCTGGAGAAAGGATTGAGAGTTGATTGAAAATAGGAAAGATTTAAGATAACGGCGCCAGCTCAAGCAGCACAAGGAAACCATTTGTAGGGCCTCGAAGGTCGGGCGAAACTAATTCAGTACACATGGGCAGAGGTAGGCCCCAGTATATGCCAAGATCAATTGCCACTGTCAGAATTCCTACTCCACCTCCTCAACAACAATACACTCCGCAACCACAACAGTTCCCTCAGCAACATTTTCCTCAACAAAGGTCCTATAACAACAACAACAACAACAACCAACAACAACGTCCTTTCTAGAAAAGGCCATCTAAAGTTAACAGGGTGATTGAGCCTATACCAATGCCCTATGCTACTTTGTTGCCACAACTTCTGAAGCTTAATCTTGTTGAATTAAGGACTCTGGCTCCACCAGATCCTCAGAACCTTCCACGAAATTACGACGTCAACGCCAGATGTGCCTTCCATTCTAATGCACCTGGTCACACCACAGAAAAGTGCAGAGCTTTGCACATGAAGGTCCAGGATCTAGTTGATTCAAAGGCTTTAAATTTTGCACCACCTCCTAATGTCACAAAGAATCTTATGCCCAACCACGGTGGGCCAAGGATAAATGAAATTGAGGAGGATCAACCCATGAAATTAATTGAAGATACTGCAAGCATTCAAACACCTTTGGCAGAGGTTAAAGCTCAGCTTTTAAAATTCCAGGTGTTTCCAGGTTGTGAGGCCTGCTGTGAATCTTGCGAAGCTTCCGTCAATGGATGTGCAAGCTTAAGAAGTGGCATCAATGGCCTTATCAAAGAAGGTATCCTGCAGATAACATCAATAGTTTCTACAACATCAGCAATTCCTACTACAGCAACAACAGACACTCCTCCTACAACTTCAAAAACAATTGTTCCGACAGACTCGTCTACAAAGTCAACAATCATCTCTTCCACCGCTTCAACAAATATTAGTTCAACCATATTCGCTTCTACAACTACAACAATCATTAACAACGACATCTCCACAGTCACCATATACTACGACCCAGCAATGGTCCCCGATTCCAACAGTTTCCAGCAACAATCTCAACAACCCAGCTTCAGCCTTGCACCACCACCAACAATCAAAAGTCCCGTCACCATATACTATGATCCGCAGACAATCACAGTTCCTACCTCCGATGCAGTCAGTCCAGTCACCATCACGGTACCTGGACCCATTCCATATGAAGAAGATAATGATGTACCATGGCACTATGGTTCAGACCTTTACAACAACGGAGAAAAAGTCTCTCTTGATTCTTCAGATTATACACCACAGATCGATAATGTCGGGGGAGGCGGAGGCTTCACCCGAAGCGGACGCCTCTTTGCGTCACAAGTTCCAAGAGTTAATACTGAGGCAGAGGCTGCTGCCAAAGCTAAAGGTAAAAATGTGGTACCGGAAGAACCAGGTTTGAAAGAATCCCATAAAACATCCTTTGATCAAGATGTGGATGAATTTATGAGGATAATCAAGAGAAGCGACTACAAGGTTGTGGATCAGCTCCACCAGACTCCTTCCAAGATCTCCATCTTATCCCTGCTATTGTGTTCTGAAGCTCATTGGGATGCATTACTTAAAGTCTTGCACGCAACCTACGTGCCCAAGGAGATCACAGTAAATCACCTAGAGACAGTAGTGTCCAATGTTAATACTAATCATGGACTAAGCTTCACCAACGCTGATTTGACAACGGAAGGTCGTCACCACAACAAAGCTTTACACATCACTCTGGAGTGTAAAGGGGTTGTGCTTTCACATGTTCTAGTTGACATTGGGCATTCACACAATGTCTTGCCAAAGAAAGCCCTTGTTAAGCTTGAGTATGATGGTATAGCTCTCCGACTAAGCAATCCGGTGGTTAGAGCTTTTGATGGTTCCAAGAGGTCTATTCTTGGAGAGGTGGAGTTTCCTGTGATAATTGGCCCTCGGGTATTTCAAACTACTTTCTACGTGATGGACATTCAGCCGGCCTACAGCTGTTTGTTGGGTCGACCATGGATTCACGCCACTGGCACAGTTACATTGACCCTTCACCAGAAATTGAAATATGAGTGGGAAGGGCAGATTATCACAATCTGTGGTGAAGAGGATATTTTTTGTTAGCCATCTGGCCACCTACAAATACATTAAGATGAATGGTGAAATCCACGAGACCATGAGCCAAGGTTTCGAAGCTCTAAACGTCAATGAGGCAACAACTGAAGTATTTGCTGCATCCCAAGAGGATAGGATGGGTACTTCAATTGTCTCCTATCAACAAGCTCGGAAGGTTGTTGAAGCTGGAAACGCCCAAGGCTGGGGCAAGTTGTTACTGGTGGAGAACAAGGAGGACAGATTCGGTTTGGGTTATAAACCATTCCAACAAGATCAAACAGAGGCTGCTAAGGAGCCCAAGTTCATAAGTGGGGGGATACTAACCCCAGATGTTGTCAATAACGTGGAAGAAGAGGTGGAAAGCGACCTCAACCTGGAGAGCTGGATTAGTCTAAGGATCCCGGGCCAACAAGTCCTTAACTGGTCTTCCCAGGAAATTATAAGAGTTACTCCTGCAGAGTAATTAT
This sequence comes from Lathyrus aphaca, assembly GCA_963966055.1. NCBI lineage: Eukaryota > Viridiplantae > Streptophyta > Magnoliopsida > Fabales > Fabaceae > Lathyrus > Lathyrus aphaca. Next base: position 63,189,583 of record OZ014520.1, on the reverse strand, counting down.
TATTTCCTATTTTTAGTATGCATCAAGTCCTGCATCTTGCCCAAGGTGCTAGGACTCATTTTGTAATAGGGCCATATTTGTATTTTGTGCAAATGGAATATCAATGAACAATGGACATCTTTTGCAAACAATTTTCTTTTTCCGCTCACTCTCTTTTCATTTTTGTTATTTTTCGCACAAAACAATAAAATGGCAATGGTTTCCAAATAAATAACTTCATTTTTCTGAACAAGATTAAAAATTGATCACTAAAAAGAACAAATCTCAACCCTTGCAGAGATTATCCTCCAGATTGCACCGACAACATCACTGATATGACCTTGTATGACTTCGACAATCCAATCAATCAAGCAGATGAAGGGGTTGATGAATACTATGAGTTGCCTGAAGAGTTAGCCAGGTTGTTAAGGCAAGAAGAGAAAGTGATTACTCTTCATCGGTAGGAAATTGAAACTATTCATATTGGTACTGAGAATGATTTGAAAGAAGTGAAGATTGGGGCCAGTCTGCAAGCTCCAGTAAAAGAACAACTTATCAGCATGCTTCGGGAATACGTCGACGTCTTTGCTTGGTCCTATCAAGACATGTCAGGTCTAGATACAAACATTGTCATGCACAGGCTACCCTTGAAAGAAGATTTCCCTCCAGTCAAATAAAATCTACGTCGTACTCGCCTAGATATGGCCATGAAGATTAAGGAGGAAGTACAAAAATAGTGGGACGCTGGTTTCCTTGCTGTAACTAGTTACCCGTCGTGGGTTGCTAATATTGTACCCATGCCTAAAAGGATGGCAAGGTGCGCATGTGTGTGGATTACCGGGATCTGAACAGATCTAGCCCGAAGGATGATTTCCCATTACCTCACATTGATGTATTGGTGGACAACACAACTCAGTTCTCGGTATTTTCTTTCATAGACGGATTTTCCGGGTACAATCAAATCAAGATGTCACCTGAAGACATGGAGAAAACAACTTTCATCACACCATGGGGAACTTTCTGCTACAAAGTAATGTCGTTTGGTCTGAAGAACGCCGTTGCAACATATCAACGGGCTAGGGTAACATTATTCCACGATATGATCCATAAAGAAATCGAATGCTATGTGGATGATATGATTGCCAAGTCCCTTACTGAAGAAGATCATCTGGTAAATCTGTTGAAGTTGTTCAAGAGTTTGAGAAAATATCAGCTGAAGTTGAACCCCAACAAATGCACATTCGGGGTACGTTCTGGTAAGTTGCTGGGATTTATTGTAAGTGAAAAGGGAATTGAGGTTGATCCTGATAAAGTCAGAGCCATTCAGGAAATGCCTGCACCTAGGACTGAAAAAGAAGTTTGGGGGTTCTTAGGTAAATTGAACTACATCTCACGGTTCATATCTCACCTCACTACAACCTGTGAGCCCCTGTTCAAACTGTTAAGGAAGGAACAAACAGTCAGGTGGAACGACGATTGTCAGAAAGCTTTTGACAAAATCAAGGAGTACCTGCAAGAACCTCCAATTTTCATGCCTCCAATTGAAGGAAGACCTCTGATAATGTACTTGACAGTATTAGAAGGGTCAATGGGGTGTGTGTTAGGCCAACATGACGAGTCTGGTCGAAAAGAGTATGCAATATACTACCTAAGCAAAAAGTTTACCGACTGTGAACAACGTTATTCACTGCTCGAGAAAACTTGTTGTGCTTTAGCGTGGGCTGCTCGCCGACTAAGACAGTATATGTTGACTCACACTACTTTGTTGATCTCAAAAATGGACCCCGTCAAGTACATATTTGAGAAGCCAGCACTTACCAGAAGGGTTGCAAGATGGAAAATGATTCTGACAGAGTACGACATTTAGTACACTTCTCAAAAGGCCATCAAAGGCAGTGTACTGTCTGACTATCTAGCTAAGCAACCCATTGATGATTACCAGCCCATGAGATTTGACTTCCCTGATGAAGACATCATGTTCTTGAAAGCAAAAGATTATGAAGAGCATGTTCACACTGAAGGGCCTGACCCAGAAGAAGAAGAATGGACTATGATGTTTGACGGGGCTGTCAATATGAATGGTCGGGGAGTTGGTGCAGTGCTCATTACACCTAAAGGAGTTCATATACCTTTCTCGGTAAAACTCACTTTTGCTTGCACTAACAACAAAGCAGAATATGAAACATGTATCATGGGACTTGAGGAAGCCATTGACCTCAGGATCAAAACTTTGAATGTATTTGGAGATTCAGCTTTGGTAATCAATCAGACCAACAGCAAATGGTATACTCATCAGGAGCATCTGATTCCATACCGTGACTATACGAGGAGATTATTGACTTTCTTCACAACAGTCAAACTTGAATACATCCTTCGAGATGAAAATCAGTTTGCAGATGCTTTAGCTACCATTTCCTCCATGATCAAAGTTCAAACTGTCAATTATGTGCCTCGGATTCTGGTATCCAGACTGGACCGGCCGACATATATTTTCTCTGTGGACACTACTAGTGATGGCAAGCCTTGGTTCCATAACATCAAATGCTTCTTAGAGGATCAGACATACCCACCTGGGGCATCATCCAATGATAAGAAGACCTTGAGAAGGCTGGCCAGTAGTTTCTTCCTCAATGTTGATGGTTCATTATACAAGCGAAACTTTGACATGGTCCTGCTCAGATGTGTAGACAAGAAAGAAGCAGACCTGCTGATGCACGAGGTGCACGAAGGTTCTTTCGGTACCCACGTCGGAGGACATGCAATGGCTAAGAAATTATTGAGATCAGGTTACTACTGGATCACAATCGATGCAGACTGTTGTGCCTATGCCAGAAAGTGCCATAAATGTCAGATCTACGCAGATAAAGGGCATGTGCCTCCGAATCCTTTGAACATGATGTCTTCACCTTGGCCCTTTTCCATGTGGGGCATTGGCATGATTGGGAAGATCGAACCGACTGCTTCAAATGGTCACCGATTCATCCTGGTAGCCATTGATTACTTCACCAAATGGGTTAAAGCAGTTTCGTATGCAAACGTCACCAGACAAGTGGTAGCCATATTTCTGAAAAGAGACATCATCTGTCGATATGGAGTTCCCGAGCGAATAATTACCGATAATGGTTCCAATTTGAATAACAAAATGATGGCAGAACTGTGTCGGGACTTCAAAATCCAACATCACAACTCTTCTCCTTACAAGCCAAAGATGAATGGAGCTGTTGTGGCAGCCAACAAATACATCAAGAAGATTGTGCAGATGATGGTGGTTACTCATAAAGATTGGCATGAGATGCTACCATTTGCTTTGCATGGGTACCGAACCTCAATCAGAACATCCACTGGGGCAACACCTTATCAGCTTGTGTATAGTATGGAAGATGTCCTGCCTGTTGAAGTTGAGTTACCTTCCTTACGGGTAATGTTGGATGTGAAGCTGGATGAAGCAAAATGGATCCGGTCTCGGTACAATCAACTGAATCTGATTGAAGAGAAAAGACTAGCTGCCATCTGTCGTAGGCAGTTATATCAGAAGCGAATGAAGAGAGCCTTCGATCAAAAAGTCAGACCTCGGGAATACAGAGTGGGAGAGCTTGTTCTGAAGAGAATCCTTCCTCCTCATACAGACCACAGGGGCAAGTGGACACCAAATTATGAAGGTCCCTATGTCATAACCAAAGTCTTCTCAGGTGGAGCACTGATGCTCGCAACCATGGATGGTGAAGACTTCCCGTCTCTTGTGAATTCAGTTGCAGTTAAAAAATACTTCGCATAAAATAACCCGCTGGACATAAAAACAGAATGTAAGTCCAAGCAAAAATAGGGCATCCCGGCGAGTCAAAAACAGAATAAAAGACTCGGGAAAAAATAAGGGAAAAAAAAGTACACCCGCTGAGTTGAAAAGCCGCATTGGACAGCTCAGGCAAAAATGGGTATCTCGGTGGATTGAAAACCCGAAAGGGCGATCCACACAAAATCAGGGAATAAGCGAACAAATGCATTCTGAATTCGTCTGTATCACTCACGATATGGTAGGCTCCGAAAGGACAAATCGTCGGTCAGAATCAGCTTTCTTCAGAAAGCAAGATTAGAAAAGCATCAAGGTCATACAAGTCATAGCAAAGGAAGCTCAATGGAGCGTCGTCATCAACATTTCCAACACCTTTATTTTCTCAATTTACAGCAATCTCCTCATTCCAGGGGATTCGCTTCTTTGAGTGTACTTGCCAATTCAGGGCACACAAATTAATAAAATCAGAGTTTTAAGTCGCACTTTGTTTTGTATATTTTTTGTTTCGTTTGCAAAATGTCCAAATGTTCATAATACAACAATTGCGTAAGACATATGAGCCATTTTTATAAAATTCTTGCAGGAAATATATTACTTTTAGGTAAATATACCTCCTATGACGGAATCCGGTTCAGGATACCTCGGGACACTTGTGCGTTTTCCTTTGTCTTAACAGGTTACAGGAAATCAAGACAGACAATCTTTCACAGCATGGGGCATATCAGGCATTACTTCCCTAGCATACTACTTCCAGAAGTTATCTTTCCCCCAAGCAAGATCTCCCGGGCAGTGCCTGACAGCCTATTTCACAGCAAAGTGATCAAAGAACCTTTTATTCCCCACCAGAGATGCCAGTTTTCTCTCATCCTCAGCAGAGTTGGTTGAACTGATTCCCCATAGAGTTGTCTCCCCAAAAGAGCAAAACCTGAATCGCATCCCCAACTGAGTTGCTAAAACTTTCTCATCCCCGGATAGATCTACCAATGATCTATTTCCCCAGGAAGAGTTCTCCCTCTGAACAGATCCATCAATGATCTCTTCCCCAGTCGGGTTATCCCTCCAAGCAGATCAGCCAGAGATCTTTATCCCCGCAGGATCCGAGTCTCGGATCGAGTTCCTCATATGCATAATCATAGCATTTGCATCATATTCACTGAGATAAGCGTAGCATTCTGTCTAAAAATGGAGCATTACGGCAAAAATCAAACATTTGCATGATCACAAGCCAGGTTCGAGCCAATCACTTGCAAATACCATCAATACTTCACCTGTAATATACAAAACTCATATCCCCTACAGATTAAAGCCAAAGCATCCCCTTTGCACTCTCAAAACAGATACCTGTTTATATTTATACATGCTCTTTTCGACACCCGTTTGTGTCATCCTATCCCCACAGGTCGCCAGAATACCTTTTGCACTCTCAAATACAGATATTTGTTCATAACTCATACGTATTCCTTTTGACACTCGTCCGTGTCATACTTCCCCAGCAAGTCAAACACTCGTCCGTGTCTTGCACATACTTCACCAACAGGTCAATACTTACACATACTTATACATAAGTCTTTTGATACTCGTAAGTGTCTTGTATATATCACTCCTCAGTAGATTCGACACTTGTCTGTGTTCCTTGCTTAACCGGTTGATACTCGTCTATATCATCATCTTTGAACACGTGTCGACGTTTGTTTCTACCAATACTCGTCTGTATCATGGTCCTAAGGATGCTCGTCCTCATCTTTAATCTATACACACCGTCAAACACTTATATCTTTTATTCTTGAAAGCGTAAGCACTCGTCCGTGTTTACCATTCCCCAGTAAGTCGTCAATAAAACAACTTTCTCCTATCCGACATTCGTCCTATGTCGTGATACTTTTGGCAGCCGTCCCCTGCCAGGTGATCGTCCTTCACCTTTGGATGACCGTCCATCATCCTTTCCCCAGTGGAATTCCCTTTATTGGAACCTTCTATCCGACATTCGTCCTATGTCGTGATATTTTTAGCAACCGTCCCCTGCTAGGTGTTCGTCCTTCACCTTTTGATGACCGTCCCTCATCATTTATCGGATGGTCATCCCCATCGTTGATTTTGTTATCCGACATTCGTCCTATGTCGCGATAATCCCCAAGAGCAGTTGTACCCTGCTAGGTGATCGTCCTTCACCTCTTGATGATTGTCCTTCATCATGTTTACCCGATGGCCATCCCCATCGTTGATCTTTTCTATCCGACATTCTTCTTATGTCGTGATAATTAGCATCCGTCCCCTGCTAGGTGATCGTCCTTCACCTTTGATGACCGTCCCTCATCATTATTTCTTTAAAACGATGGTCGTCCTCATCATTGTTTACTTTACTTTCCGAAGCCTGGTGGTCGTCCCCATCATTGCTTTTCTCGTTACTTTAACCCCCAGAGAATCTTATTTCTTTACCCGATGGTCGTCCCCATCATAATCTCTTTATTTCCCCAGCTTGTCGGTCGTCCCTGTCATTGCTTTACTTGCCACTTTATCCCCAGCAGTCTTCCTCTGCTCGATGGTCGTCCTCCATCGCCGTCATTTAATAATCATATTATAGTATCTTTTACAATTTATATCCCTTTTCTTCTTCTCCCCAGCGAGTGCAAATTTTGGACTGTCTTTGGTATTCAACCACAAGTTATCTTATTTGTCTGTTAAGCCAGGCGCTTACATCCTGCATAGCTAACTCATGTTTGAATAGGGGCAGCTGTAAACACCCCAAATTTTCCCTCACATTTTATCACACCATGGCTTGTGATCTTTCATTTTTGCATTAGCATAAGCATACTATCTCATATTGCATATTTGTCTCACTGCATAGTTCCATTTTCATCTACAGCTAGGGTTTGTGATCTGAGCAATCCAAGAATCCATCTGAGCCATCCCAATGGTCTTTAATATTTCCAAGAGGGTCCATGTGTGTTTTATAATCATATTATGCTCCCCAAAGTTCATGGAAGTCAAGAGATCACAAGGATTGGCAAAGGCTTGGAAGCAGAGCTAGAGTTTTCACTACACAGATGACCAAAATTAGGGTTTTGGTTTCAGAGGCCTTAACTCCAATTTTTTTGGTCATTCTTGTTTCTAATGTTATAAATATGTTATAAGGATCATGTGTACCAAGTTTGATGAATAAATTCATTGTGGAAGTCATTTGATCATTGGGTAACTTCTTGAGCAAGTTAAGTCAAAATCAGGGCATCTGAGGCCCCCAACAATGAAATCAAAGGGTCATTTTCATCAAATTGAAGTTCTATGATCTTTATTTGATCTTATAAGTGGTTGGAAGTTCACAATATTGAGGAATTTTGAGCCAATTGCAAACTTGCCATTTTTGGAAATGACTTGTAATGGAAACTTTACATTTTGGGAAAGATTTTCAACCTCCTCTTTCATGACCAAAAATGCTTCAAATGAAAAATTATTGGACATGAAAGTTGTAGATTAGGTCTTTCCCTTTTCAAAAAGTACAAGAACACCTCTTGATTCATCCTATAACTCAAGATATGGCCTTTCAAAGTTGGCAAAAATCACACAATTTCAAGTTTCATGTCAAAGAGGGATTTTGCATATTGGCATTTTAAAGCTTCTAAATGACTTCTAATGTGCACAAATATGTTAAAACATGTCAAAGAAACTTCTAAACATCAGAATTAGCCCAAGTTTGCATTGTTTTCATGACTTGATCTTCAAGAAATCTCGAAAGGGCCAAAACTCTCAAAATTTGCAAAATGCCTTGGATCCTTCCATCCACTTGTGCCAGCTGCATCAAACTCATTCTATGGCTCTCCATGAATCTTGCTGAGGCCAGACATCCCAAAAAGCTAGCTCTGCCATGGCCCATACCTCCAAGTACACAAATTTGACTTTTGAGCAAAACCTCCCATACCAATCAAGCTGAGCCACAACCACTCTTCTGGCCAATCAAGACTTCACATACATGCCTCATAGACCCCATTTCATAACATCTTGGAGCCTGAATCATCCCACAAGTCAGATTGCACAAAATCACCTTAGAACTTCACTTCTTCGAATCTCCCTGCACAAGCCTCAAACTTCAAATATTTTTCCACCAATCAACTCAAAATCATCCATAGATCACAAAGCACCCACTCCCATGGCCTGAAACCCCCCAAATCAGAAATACGATTTCTAAGTTATCAGAACCAAACACTTCAAAACAGCCATCATAAACTTGTTCTAAGCTTCACATCATCCTCAAGGGGTCCATTGAAGTTGATTTGCACAAGGGAGGAGGCCAGAAAGCTCAAAACTGCAAAGCTTCATCTCAGGTATACCTCAAGAACATTTTTTCCAGAACTTGCTATTTAAGTTAAAATATCAATCCACATGTTCCCCTGATCACTCTGATGTGTTTAGTTTTGAAAATGATTGAGAAATGAGTATGTATGGTTGTTCTGAAAGTTTGCCCGAAAATTTTGTTTGATTCGATTCTTGCTTTTGACGAAAAATAAATGTTATATGATGATGGATTCTTGCTTAGGGAGGGTAGTAGATCATTTCTGGAGCTTTAGAGCTTTTAATTTGACCTAAGGAAGAAGTTGGGATTTTGAGTGACTGGAGAAGATGACCGGTCACCTGAAAATCATTAAAACCCTAATTAGGGTTAGCTGCCCAGAATGAATTTCCACCCTTGGATCTTGTTTAGGTTAGTGAGCGAATGACCAGGATTAGTTCACTTAAGTTAATTCTGATTAATTAATTTAATTAAAATCAATTTAGTCAGGTTTGATCTGGACCATTGATAAACACGCGCAGTCAACCCCATCCCCTTAAGTTTAAATCTGGACCACAGGATCTGATTACTTCTCATTTTATTTCATTTTATTTTATTTTATTTTCATTGCTTTTGCATATTTATTTTAAAATACCAAAACTCATCACAAAAATATGAAACTTTGCATTCTGATTTTAAATATTTTTCTCAACCTGAAAATGACTTTTATTTTATTTTTTGCATATAAAAAGTATTTTTTAAATATTTAAATGTTATTTTTAATTAATTAAAGTATTTTAATTAATTAAAAATGCATTTAGGTTTCTAAAAATCACCAAAAAAATCATTATCCACCCCAATACATTTAGAAACATTTTCAAACTCTTCATGCAAATTTCTTTTTAGGTTTGATCATAGTTTCCCAATTTTCTTTGAATTAGGGTTCATTAAAATAACAATTTTTTACCCTAACTTTGAAAAATCATTTCTGCCTAACCAAGAGGAGTTTGAACTTGATTCTTTTTGCATTATTTCACATATTGCATGTAGTTTCTAGGTTATTTTCCTCATGAATTTATCTTGCATTTTCAATTTGATTTACATTTTTCCTTTTGAATCACCCAAAAACCCTAGCAAACTTAGGAAAATCATAACATTCAATAGGTTAGGCTTCTAACCTTCTCCTTTGGGGTTTGACCTAATATGGGATTAGGTTTTGTTTGAGCTTGATTTCAAATTTGTCTCATGTTGTATGCTTCTGTTTCATCCATTTGCATCTCATATGTTCATAAAACCCTAATTTCTCATGTTCATTTGCATTCACCTTGCATATTCATCATCACATGAACTTGCCATGACATCTCAAACATTCATATGTCATCTTAGGCATCTTAGGACATGTTAGAATGTTGCTTGATCATTTCTTCATTCATTTGCTATGTCTTGCATTCATTTCATTTCATAAACATCCATGTGTTTTCAAACTTCTAAGCATGCTTTCATGACATCTCATCTTTGTATGATCATTCATATGCATATTGTATGACATTGCATCATCTCATATGCCATTTTCATTGCATAAACACTTCTGACTTTGGTCATTTCATCTCATTTCAACTCATTTCTCTTACTTTCTTCCTTTAAGTTACTTATCTTCTTAGGAAGTAAGTAACTTATTCTTCTACTTCCTCCTCCTTTCATCAGCTTCTTCCATTGGTGGCTTCCTTGAAGATTCTTTTCTCCCAAGCCTAACAAACCATAGGATATCCAAGCATGATAATATTTAGGGTTGTGTTTAGTCCCCTTTAGCTTTTTACCTTTGAGTCTCTTTGAGTCTCTCTTCTCATATCAATAATCAGAGACTAAACTCTTAAAGTTTTAGGAATTTGGAATTAGGGTTATGCCTGCATCCTTCTCTTAGGATGGAGTGTATAACTTTAATCCTAAGTGTTAAACCTTTAATTTGTGTAAACCTCTTAATCAAATCACATTAATAATCACTAATACTTCACCTTGTAACTTGGGCCTTACATTAAGGTTCTATCTCTTCCTTATGGTTAAGAGGGACTAACCCTAGTGTTTAATGGACATGTCCCCCTCAAGGTGTCTTACAAACCATAAAATCCACTTCTTAATCTCACCCTTTAATTAAAATCCACTTAATAAAGGCTTGTTATATAATTAATTTAGTCCCTAATCATGGATTAAGTTGAGGTATCTTCCTCAACTTAAGTGTTCTCATCTATTATCCTTCTATTAGGATGGTGTAATGAGTTCACTAATCTGTGATTAGAGATTAAAATCATTACTTGACACTAAACAAAAACCCAAAAACATCTAAATAATCACAAGTAGGTTAATGATCTTAATCCTACATCATCATGGTAATTAAGTTGAGATGCTTATCTCATACCTAAGTAGGCTCATTATCCCTAATCAGGGAGGATATAATGAGTTTACAAGCCTTTGATTTGGGCTTAAGATCATTAACTTATGCAAAACACCAAAAACAATAATAAAACTAAAAACATAAAAACAAACAATAATCGTCTCTTTCGGGATTCTTTTCTCATCACACTCATTCATAAACGAGAACTTGCTTCTTCCGTCTAATGCAAGACAATTAGCACTCGGGCCAGACAAGTCATACACTTGAGCATAGACAAGTAAGCAGTTCACAGTCAAATTCATTTTCAGTCTATTTGAGTCGAACTACGGTGTTCTGACTTCCTCATTGCACGAGAGGATACGTAGGCATAACTTAACTGTTATCGAACAAAAGTCTCTGTGTCATCCCCCTCTTTCAGCATTCTTTTCTAAGCCTCAGTTCTTGAGCATTCACAATTTTTGCACTGAAACTTGTACATTCATTCTTAGCTTTTTGCACACAGATAGCACATACAGTACCCCTTTAAACACAATCTCGTAAGCGTGGATCCCGTCGAGTACGACGGACAATCTAGGTGCTAATACCTTCCCAGGTTGTAACCAACCCCTTTTCTAAGTTTCTCTGGTTCGCAACCGTCTTATCCATCTCTTTCCAGGTTTATGCAACATTACCTTTCCTTCGGGATAAAAATGCCTAGTTGGCGACTCTATTCACTTCATCTTCATCTTCTCTTTTCGCCGACCGTTCGCGTCTTTACCTTGGGACCCTGGTGTCTTTTCGGGGGAGCGACAATTATTTCTTGAGTGTTGAGCTTATTTCTTCTCTCTATGCATTGTTGGTAGTACTTTAATCAATTGTATCAAATTTAAGTGATTAATTATCTTGATATTGATTAGTTAATTCATCTTCATTATTCCATTTGGTTTGATAACGCATATTCGATCACCGGTGACTTAAAATAATTTAGACGTGAATTTTTCCGGGGAACTTCCACCAAACATTTTTCAATTAATTTTTGAAAGGTAAAATAATTTTAAAAGGGATCTATTCAACCCTCTTCTAGATCCACGCCATCGTCTAACAGTTCTAGCATTGCTTTACCATAGCAATAACAACTCTACAATATTTAAATTTCCAATTAAATATTCATTGAACCAAATATTGCATTTAAAGTTGATTTGATTAAATCTCTTCATGAAAGATTTTTTTTTTAATCTTTTCCAACCAAAATCTTTGTAAATAAATTTTATCAAAATAATGATGCGGTAGTCACAATATTCTCTGATGATGAGATGTTACCCACACACAAAAAAAACACTTTAATGCTCAAATGAGTATGAGATTGATGTGAAACTTTGTAAGTATGAGTTGAATTATAATCGGGTGTGACTTAGAGTTACACTTATATAAGATGGGTGGTTATAACTATATCTTTGTTTCCCGACATGGAATGCAAACAATCATTGGATACAAATCAATTTTTTTAATGGAAGGAGAGTGTGCTCCTATGTGGCGCCTAAGAATCCAAGTCCACATATAGGTCAACAACTAAGAGTATCTTCAACTATTGGAGTTTTCAACATATTTCTCCAGCATGGCACACTCCAAAAAAAAATTTATCATTGAAGAGAGAGTAGTTGTTTCTCTAACTGGCTATATGGTTACCCCATGAAGTAACATAAATTTGAACTAGAATAGAAATAAAATAATCTTTTTTTAAATAGGAGTAGTTATATATGAGTTAAATTGTGGGATCCAAAATTAGTTTTTTATTTATTTATTTTAAACTTATATCATTGAGTGAAAATTAAATAAATTGATTTAAGATGATGTGGTTTAGTGAATATGACAAAAAAAACTCAAAAATAAATAGCACCATTGAAAATGCACTAAGACTTTTTACTTGGATTGTGCTTTGTAAATTGAATCAGTCTTTATGGGTCATTTGTCAACCCATAACTAATAGTTTTAAATTTAAATTCAATATTTAACATGTACACCTTAGAAATTTTCTTCCCATCCATTAACCTATACAATTACCCACATTAGTATCTCGTTTATATTTAGAGAATTTCTTAATGCATCCTAGATACTTCTTAGCCATCATGCAAAACTATTTAAATGTCTCTAGTTTTCGGAGATGCATCTCCAGACACACCTATTTCTGAATAAATGTTGAAATATTCAGGAGACGCATCTTCGGAACAATTTTAAACATTCATTACAACCCACTCATACGTCATTTACAAGTGAATTGTACCGAAGATGCATCTATGTGAATCTTCTGGAGATACATCTTTGAAACGTATAAAAAATAAACATCTAGTGTTATATGTTGTTTATCTTTGTTCCGATGAAGTATAACGTAAGATCGAAAATAAAAAATAGACATACAAAATAATAAGAGAATATTATTGTGTGAGTCTAAAATAAAATATCAATATATGTAGAAAATATCGTATAATCGAGATCCAAAATATAGTAAGACCGTCAAAATAACGTACAAAGTATAGTACTACAACAAAATAATAAGAGACCACTACTGTGTGTGTATGACAACCTCTCATCTACCTTATATGTCTTCTCTAACTCCTCGACCATCAATTCCCCTGTCCTTCGGCGATGTCTCTAGTACAACAATGCCTCATGTGCCTCCTCCATTATGGCATCTAGGACTCTCCTAACACCAGACCCATAAGGGAAAATACCATCGTCAATGTGTGCCTGCACAATCTCCACTATGCAATGACACCTAGGAAAGACATCATTAATATGATCTAGCTGAGTGTGCTCCTCCTCTATTATCTTTTGATGAACTGGTCTCGACGGGTCTCCTGAGCATAATGCACCATGTGCGGATGTGACACCTTGAAGAATTATCTGATGTACCTTTCAATGTAGCTCCAGTCGCTCTCAGTTATGGTAGCACGTGCCTCCCCCGATACCAGATGACTCTCATAATAATCAAACATCACCTTTATCTATCTATGTGTCAAGGCATGATGAGTATAGACAATAGGGTTTTTGGGAATGGTTTAAGTGTAGTCAAACTACCGCATGATGCGCTCGGGCTGATGAGGAGTAGTGAGATGAGATCCACAAATCAACAATCGAGAGCATATCATTATCTCGTCAAATGGTCGTGTATGACGGTGATCAATGTATCTATTGAAGTGCATGTCCTCAACAACCAAACAGTCAAGATAGACTCTGAAAGACTCAACCACCTTATTCCCTCTGAGCGGGATAAAATCAGTAGCACACGACATATCCTCAGTGTACTCAGGAACACTTGCCCAATCAACGATTTGCGGAAAGTGTTGGAGGATCCAAGCCTGAAATAAAGAAATTTGGAACATACGAATCATCAATAAGGGTTCTGCGAATATGAAATGAAAATGATAAAAAAATATTCAAATATCAAGAATTATTACCACCATTAGTGTCATGCTACATGTGACCTGCTTCGTCTTCCATAGACAACCCTCACTCAACTTCGAATATAGATAGACAAGGAAAGCCACCCCTAGTTGTACTCATGGATCCGCCCGAGATCCAAGAAGTATCGTAGGTAGACGACGTTAGTATAGGTGGCTTTCTTGTCCAAAGAAATTAAGTACCAACAAAAAAAGGAAGTATACTCTTAATGCATGCATCTTGTGGACCGCCACCTACTCATCATCACCATGAGTTTTCTTTGCCTTCTCAATATCATCCTTATAAAGCTCCCTCAAGAACTCAAATCTAGCATGAGCACCCCTAGTCTTATCCATCTCCTCCATCGCTTTTTTTTGGATCAGCTCACAAATACTCTACCGTCATCTCGACAATCTCGTCTTTGGTCATCCTCCCATGATCTAGGATTCTCCCCCCGATCAGAAGATGTATCAAACATGAGACATCGTCTAGTGTAATAGAAATCTCATCATGCGGGAGATGAAACAAAGAGGTTTCTGAGTTCCATCTCTCCATGAATGCATTAAGCATCTCGTGGTTGAGCAAAGTGTAACTGGTCATGCATAAGTCTTTCAGGCCAGATAGGGATAGAACCGTTTAAAACCAATTCTCCTCTGGCTGAGGCAATGCAACAATCTTCCTCCAGTGGTTAAGAAAATTTTGGGGATCACGCTCCTAAAATTTATCATAAATAATCAATGTCGGGAATAAAAAATGTCAGAAATCATCAATGTTAGGAATAATAATTAACGTAAAAAAAATAAAGAGTCCCACTAATGTTACCTCTTTGTCCCATATATGTTTGACATTATGGTTTGGATACAGAGGCAGTAAGGACAAATCAATTAGACCTCCTCTAAAACCCTTTGAATCGGCATCCGCAGCAGCCCCGACCTTTGGAGATGTCACTGGATCAACATCATCATCAGTGGGAGATGGGAATGGATCAGACACAACATCTATAGGAGGTGGAATCGGTGAATCATGATGCCTGCAAGAGGATAGGGGAAGTGATTTCTCAGATGGTGAATCATGTCTCCAACGGGAAGAAGAAGGTGGAGTGGCGTGAGGTGAAACAAGAGCCCTAGAAGTAGACAGCTCTTCCAGACTAGAGGAACTTGCTGCCTCCGCTCCTGTCGAACGAATGTGTGCTGAGTAACTCTGTCATGTCTCTGTCAGTCATGTTTGTCAGTCATTATATCTCTAAGTTAAAGTAAGACATACAATTAGTGCGCACAAACAACACACACAAGCACGGAAATCACACACACACACACACACACACACATATATATATATATATATATATATATATATATATATATATATATATATATATATATATATATACTGTAGGAAATTTCGGAGATGTATCTCCAGAAGCACCAGGAAATTAAAATGTTGAAATATTTTAGAGATACATCTTCGAAAGCACCAGGAAACTAAAACGTTGAAATATTTCGGAGATGTATCTCCGAAATTTCCTGCAGTATATTATTGCACCCTAATTTTTGCCCTAAGTTATCTTCGCATTTTCATCTGCATCTGGCATATAAACAAGATCGCATTGGTTGCTCGGTTCTTCTCGGGTTAGGTTTATGCCTCGCAGGGGATCACCGTTGTCTTTAAATTACTTTATTTGTTTATGTTTACTAACCATTAATCAAAATCCAAAATATTTTTGTTTCCTTTTACTAACTTTTTTTTCAGGAAGAGGAACCATTAAAAATGCCAAAAATAGCAGTCTTGCAGCTCGAGCGAAATTTCACAAACAAAAGTTGAAGTTGATCCGCAAATAATTCAAAATTATTTGATCAAGGATTTCCCAAGTTAATTGATTCTTTCAAGGATTTCCAAGGTTCATGTGTTTATTTCCATGCTTTCTTCGACGTACAACAAGAATCGGGCCGAAACAACCAAGCAACCTCATTTGAATAAAATATTCAAATTTTGGCTTGGTTAACCGGCTAACCATTTGGTTAACCAGTTAACCAGTGCAAAATTTGAATATTTTATTCAAATTCAGCACCCTTAGATCATTGATTTAATTGGAATATTCTAGATCCATTGGTTTCTGATTTCTCTACATCACTTTGATCATTTCCTACCATAAACCCTCACTAATCACCACTCTTTTCCATTTCCCACCAAAATTGTAATTACCAAGCCTAATTTTAATTACCAAAGCAAGCTCCATTCCACCAAATTCCCATACCTAAAGTCTTTAAATAGGACCATAATTTCATTCATTCACCAAGCTTTTGATATCCACAAAACCTCTTGCAAAATACTCCCCCAACACTAAAATTCTCCAAAGCTCACTTTCTTTCTTTTGAAGTTATCAAGAATTCACATTGAATTCTTGACTAACTTGAGCTAAACCTTCATCTTTTACTTCTTTTTCTCATCAATTTCAGTAGATATAAGCTTGATTTGGTCCAATTTGAAGAAGTGTTTTTGGTAATTCATCTTTCTCCATAAACCCATATTCACCATCAACATTCAAGATGTAGATCTTTGGTGTCTTTGCTTCTAGATCCTTTGGATCTTTATTTGTTGTTTGATTGCAGGGATTCCACTGTATTTTGGTTTTAAAATTCGTGCAAATTCAGATCATGATCATCAAATGTTTGAGAAAATGTTTCAAAATGGATCATGCTGAATTTTCTGCATTTTTCTGCTTCTGGTACAACGTTAACTGGTTAACCATTTGGTTAACCGGTTAACCATTTGGTTAACCGGTTAACCAGTTTTATAACTGCGCGGATTTTTCCTGCGTTAACCGGTTAACCAATTGGTTAACCGGTTAACGCAAGTCAGAATGGTGTTTTTGGTTTGTTTCAAGCCCCCTTTTGGTTCTTCTTTCTTCTTCTTCTTCCTCCTTTTTATTTTTACCTTGGGAAGCACTTTTGGGAGTGATTTCTCCTTAATTTCAATGAACTTTGGGTGTAGATTAGAGTAGTTAATGTTCATTAATTCAAAACTACCTTTAAGTGGATTTTTTAATTCATTTAAGGTACTTTGCGTTAGTAATACATTTTCATGCTTGAACTTAAGGATGGAAGAATACCATGAGTGCGACTCAATTTGGTATTAACCTTTAGTTTTATGCGGTATTGCGTCCGGATAGCAATTTACATATCGTTTATCTTGCATGCATTAGCACTAACATTATGCACCTTAATTGGTGGTGGCCGGCCTCATTTGTAGGGTAATTACTTTGTAAATTACTCGGCGATTGCTTAACATAGACATAAATTTGTCCCTAATTCGGAATAAAAATCTAATTGGGTACTTGCACTTTCGTGGACCGGATCTCTTGTTGATCGCGTAATCCCAAAGTGGTCAATCATATTGCATTAAGAATCGAGACTTATGAACGTTTGATGCGTAGGTGCTTTGGGTCTCCCAATCGCCTTTCAAATTTCATTGAATTCGGTTCGGTTTGCCTTGACTAATCGCTATAGTGTAAGATGCTAAGCGGATCCGGTTGCCTTTCGATTTCGGTTACTCTTTTGGTTGTGGTTGATTAAGTTCACCATACCATTATTATGTAAATATTATTATACTTTTATTACTATTAATATTTTATACTCTTGCAATTTAATTTCTTTTGTTTCTAACATTTAATTTCTTACACTTTTATTGCTTTCATTATATTTTTCTTTATTATGCTTTATTCATCCATATCATGTTTATTATTTGCTCTTATTATTGTTTTGTTGATTTTCCTTTTGTCCATTTGGACACAAATGAAGGAGGCAAAACACAAGGAAGGGGGGTTGGAATTGGGTTTTCTGTATAATTAAAATTAACTTCTAATGACACGTTTTACTTTATCCTGGTTCGTTTGAACTCAAACTACATCCAGTCCACCCGCCAAGGTGATTTTGCCTCTACTGAGGTCTTAATCCACTATTCAATAAGAATACACACAAAGACCTATAGTCAATGTCTTCTTGAGTCTTCTGACTAAACTTAGTCACTCAAGGAAAAGGACAATTATTACAAGAATGATAAAGACGTAACTATAAAATGCTTCTAGATAAGCAGGTATCACTGAGTGATAGTTACAACAATAAGA
This sequence comes from Lathyrus aphaca, assembly GCA_963966055.1. Taxonomy (NCBI): domain Eukaryota; kingdom Viridiplantae; phylum Streptophyta; class Magnoliopsida; order Fabales; family Fabaceae; genus Lathyrus; species Lathyrus aphaca. Next base: position 63,171,624 of record OZ014520.1, on the reverse strand, counting down.
ATAAGATAAAATGATTTGCTTGAGTATATGGTATACGATATAATGCGTTGCGTTGTCTTTGATTTCTTCAAATGATGTCCTTTATATAGTTCTTGATAAAGTAGCCGTTGGAGACATCTTGAACCGAATTAGGATATACTTTAATACCTTAATTTCTTTCCATAAGAAGAGATACTTGTCTTTGCATATTAAAGACTATATTCTTTAATTAAAGCTTTTTAATAAGGATACCAGCGTCTTCTATGCGGAAATCAGAGATAATGAATAATATATGCGCAGCCAATAAATGTGTCATTTAATGCTGGATTCCCTTTTGAGCGTATCTTCTATAAAGGTTCTCCTTGGCTTGTACGGATTACTCAAACAATATTATCTTCTACACAAGAGTAAGTATATTCATTAGAACTTCTAATGTGAAGGCTTTGTTATCATCAAAACACTTAGAGGATCAGAACCACATTTGTTCTAACAATCTCCCCCTTTTTGATGATGACAAAACATTTTAATTTAACAAGAATAGAGTTTAATGAAATTAAATGAACTCCCTTTGATTAGAAGATAAACTTCTTTCAGATGTTCTATGATCCTTAGCTCCCCCTGAGTTGATTACTTGACCTGTTTCTGTTTATGATAGCAACTCAAATAATTTTATCAGAATATGTAAAAAGACAGATTATGGTAAACTGCTATGGATCAGAATCATCTTCGTTTCTCCCCCTTTTTGTCATAATCAAAAAGATAAAAAGTAGAAAGAGCAAAAGAGAAGAGAAATTATAAACCAAAACCAGTAGAGTTAAAATATTTAGAAGCAAACGCAAACAACCAGTAGAAGTTCAAATAGTTATGCAAAAGCAGAAGTTAAAGCCAGTAAAAAAAATTAAAGCATAAAAAAAATCAGGTGTTCATCTTAGTGACCAACGTCTCCAGCAAAGATTTAATGTCTGATGAAGATTCCACTTGCTTGGTGAGTAGAGTCTTCATTTCAGCAGTTGTTTCTTCTTGCTTGTCTAGACGTTCTTTCACTAGTTGATTTTCTTTCTTTAATTCCTGCAGAGTTTGTAGCACAAAATTTGTTCCCAGCGGTTCTTCTGTTTGAGGGGAAGCTTCATCTGCAGTTTCTTCTACAGAAGATACTAAAACCATCTGAAGTGCTGAGAGCTCATCCAGATTTTCTGATTCTTTCCAGGGCTTGTTGTCCAGCAGAAGTGGTTTAGTTTGTGCAACATTTGAGACTACTGCTTGAAGGTACTCACAGAAGTTCTGATGAGCAACATCATAGCAGATGTCCTTGAGTCTTTTGGACTCAGCATTAAACCATTTTCTGAGGTCAGCCCATAGAAAATCAGAAGCAGCAGGATCAGTAAGCTCTGCACATGCAGTCTTCAGATCTTCTAATTTTAATTTCAGAACTGTTTCAAAAGCCAGCAGTAACGTAGAAATGTCTGATTTGGATGGTTTGGGTTTTGGAACAGGAATAGCTCTTTTGTTGGATACAGAGGACAGTTTTTGAAGTGCTTCAAAGTCAATTGTAGTTCTCAGGGGATTTTCATTATCAGTCAAAGTTTCTGCGGGTGAATCAGGAATGTTTATGATGGAAGGTGAATTTGGTGGTGTTGTAATGTTATGAGAGATTGAGGCAGCATCTGAGTCTTGAAAGTTTTCAAGATCATGGTCAAGGACAGCTTTCAAAACAGATTGTGTTTCATTTGTAAGGGAGCAGTCAATATCAGAAGGTGGAGTGTCATCAATTGGTATGTCAAAATCAGCAATAGTTTGGGGTTGATGGTTTACTGTTTCTGTTTCTGGTGGATTTAGTGAGGATAGGATGGATGCAACAGCAGAAGTTGTGGGAACTTCAGTTTGAATGGGACTAATATTTTGGGTTGGTACAGAATTATGCATTTGTTCAGAGTTGATATCAGAAGTTGGTTGGCTAGAGTGTAAGGTGTTAGAAGGTTGTTCAGACACTTCTACAGTTACAGCTTCTACAACAGTAATGGAATCAGGATTAGAAGCAGAAGACTTACCTGTTGTCTTAGATGATTTTTGCATCTTCTGAGAGGGGTCTTCAGCAGTCTTCCTTTTCTTTAATCTGAGAGAGGCAACATCTGGGATTTGTTGTTTGAGTTCTTTTGGGTTGAAGTCAGGTACCGTACCTTGACGCTTGCAGATATCCATGTAGTTGAGAACAACATCTGCTGGGGTATCAGACGAAAAGATAGGAAAGTCTTCCAGGGGTATCTTCCTGGTGCTAATAACTTCTCTAGATTGTAGAGTGGGTTCTTGTTGAATGGATGTGATGAATCTCATTTTCTTCAGATTTTTGGCATTCAAGGGTTTTCCGACGTCTGTTTCCAAAAGTTCAGATTGGTTTATTTCTGCTAGGAAGTCCACTAGCTTGTTCTGACAAAGAATATCAGAAATTAATCGTCCAAAAGGTATCCAGTCCCTTTTGGTCTTCTCACCGTCCCTTGTTTCTTTCACAGCAACGCGAAGATTTTGAAAGACTGTGTGTGCAAGATTGATTTTCTTTTGCTTGGAAATGAAGTAAAGGAGGAATTGTTGATCCAGATAGATGTAGTCTGGAGAATTTGTAGGTTTCCTGTGACAGATTGTCCCAAGAATTATTTTTGCCCAAATACGCAGAGGAGTCTTTAGGTCTTTGATCTTGTTTGATGGTTTTCCAGCGGTGAAGATTTCTTTAGCAATAACAACAGCATCAGATACTCTATCCATGTCACTACATTTGATACCATTGCCATCAGTTTCAAAGAGTTTGGCAATGTGATCTTCAGATATGATAATTTGTTTACCAAGCACATAGGAGGTAACTTGTGCATCATTTTGGTATGCGTACATCCAGAATTCTTTAACCAGTTTAGGGTAAACTGGTCCCATTAGCCTGTCAAAATATTTTTCCCAACCTTGAGCTTCAACCTGAGGAAGGAGGTCAAAACCATTATCCTTCAAGCTTGCGAAATCAACGAACAACTCACATAATACTTCCAGTTTCTCAGGAGTAGTAGAAAGAGTCTTTGAAGGTTCAATGAAGAGATCATCAGGATAATCTTTGCGTGAAGATGATGAAGCCATTTAGTGACTAAGATGAACGGTTAGGGTTTAGGGTTTTTTTAGAAAAAAATCAGGAAGCACAAGAGACAGAGAAAGAAACTTTAGAGAGATAAAAATGCGGGTAAAATTTGAAAATGAGAAATACACTTGATATTTATAGAGAAAAAATAAAATTAATGCAATTTATTAATTGAGAAATTTGTGAGAAACAATTAAGTTTGAAAACATAATCATTAACAACATTAAATGCGCTGACATGGGGTAAAGCGTAAATGATTCTGGAACAGTTACCCAAGAGATTTTCTTGCCTTTTTGGTGTCAAACCTAGCCGTATCAGATTCCAGAATCTCAACAGTTATCCTTCTGAGCGAACAGTTGCTAAGGCACGTTCTGTCACTCTTCAGAATTGGAACACGTGTTGTGATTCTGATGGAAGTCCTTAGAGCTTTGTTGACAAGTGTTGATATGAAGATCTACAAGTTAATCTTTGAACAGAAGTTCTAAGAGTAAACGTTAGAGCATATAATCTTCTGAGATAATCAGATAGAATATAGATAGTAGAACTTCTAGAGGTAAGACATATGAGTAAAGCATTTTCATTCTGGACATAACTTCATGCTAAGGTTAGTTAGAATGAAATTAAATCTATCTTCAGAAAGGGGTTTAGTGAAAATATCAGCCCATTGGTGATTTGTGTCTATAAATTTTAACATTAAAATTCCCTTCTGAGTATAGTCCCTAATGAAGTGATGTTTAACTTCTATGTGTTTAGCTCTAGAATGCAAAATAGGATTTTTAGAGAGACAAATAGCAGAGGTATTGTCACAGAGGATTGGAATGTTACTCTCATAGATGTTGAAATCTTCTAGCTGATTTTTCATCCAGAGCATCTGAGTACTGCATCCAGCTGCTGCAATGTATTCAGCTTCTGCAGTTGATAATGCTATGGTTGGTTGTCTTTTACTGGACCAAGCAATTAGGTTGTCTCCTAGAAATTGACAGCTTCCAGAAGTACTTTTTCTTTCTGTTCTATCTCCAGCAAAGTCAGCGTCACAATATCCTACAAGTTTATACTTTTCTGATCTTCTGTAAAACAGACCAAGATTAGTAGTACCTTTCAGATATCTAAAGATTCTCTTAACTGCAGTTAAGTGAGTTTCTCTAGGATCTGATTGAAATCTAGCACATAAACATACACTATATAGAATATCTGGTCTAGAAGCAGTAAGATAGAGAAGTGATCCAATCATACCTCTGTAGAGCTTCTGATCTACTTTCTTACTTACCTCTTCTTTCTCCAAGATACACGTAGGATGCATAGGAGTTTTGGATATTGAACTTTCTGATAAATTAAATTTCTTCAGAAGTTCTTTTACATATTTACTTTGATGGATATATGTTCCTTCTGATGTTTGATTTATTTGAATTCCCAGAAAGAACTTTAATTCTCCCATCATGCTCATTTCAAATTCTGCCTGCATAGATTTAGCAAATTCCTTTCCCAAGGCACTTTTAGTAGAACCAAAAATTATATCATCTACATAAATTTGGCATATCAGAAGATCATTTTTAATGTTTTTACTGAAAAGAGTTGTATCCACTTTCCCTCTGATGAATTTATTTTCCAGTAGAAAATTACTTAATCTTTCATACCAAGCTCTGGGAGCTTGTTTTAAACCATATAATGATTTTTTGAGTTTGTAAACATGTTCTGGAAATTTTGTATTTTCAAAACCAGGGGGTTGGTGTACATACACTTCTTCATCAATATAACCATTTAAAAATGCACTTTTGACATCCATTTGATATAGAATGATATTATGATTTACAGCAAATGATATTAGAAGTCTTATAGATTCTAACCTGGCGACTGGTGCATAGGTTTCTGTATAGTCAATACCTTCTTGTTGACTATACCCTTGTGCAACCAGTCTCGCTTTGTTTCTGACAACTTCTCCTTTCTCATTGAGTTTGTTTCTGAATACCCATTTGGTGCCAATGATGTTGAATCCTCTGGGTCTAGGAACTAGATCCCACACATCATTTCTGGTGAATTGATTAAGTTCTTCTTGCATAGCCAGAATCCAATCATTTTCTGATAGAGCTTCTTCTACAGAAGATGGTTCGATCAGAGAGACAAGTCCTAGTAGCGTCTCTTCAGAGTTTTTGAATGAAGATCTTGTTCTGATTGGTTCATCTTTCTTTCCCAAGATTTTATCCTCTGGATGATTAATATTGCTTCTGGAGAGCTTCTTCTGGATGGGTTCTTCAGGTGTTGATGGAGCAGTTGTATTGTTTTGAACTTTAGAAGATTTATCTTTAGAAGTTCTGTTTGTAGAGATTTCTACTTCTATATCTGCAGTAAATTCATTCTGCTTTGGTTTTTCAGAACCAAGCTTATCATCAAATCTGACGTGAATTGATTCTATCACAATACGTGTTTCTGTATTGTATACTCTGTATCCCTTGGAACGTTCAGAGTATCCTAACATATAACACTTTTGTGCCTTAGAATCAAATTTATTCAGAGTATCAAGAGTGTTTAGCATAAAACAAATACATCCAAAAGGATGAAAGTAAGAAATGTTGGGCTTTCTGTTCTTCCACAATTCATAGGGAGTCTTTTCAAGAATAGGTCTTATAGAGATTCTATTCTGAATGTAACATGCTGTATTTACTGCTTCTGCCCAAAAATGTTTAGCCATATTAGTCTCATTGATCATGGTTCTGGCCATCTCTTGTAAAGTTCTATTTTTACGTTCTACAACCCCATTTTGTTGTGGAGTTCTAGGACAAGAAAAATCATGAGAGATGCCATTTTCATTAAAAAATGATTCTAATTGTTTATTTTCAAATTCTCCACCATGATCACTTCTGACTTTTATGATTTTTGATTCTTTTTCATTTTGAACTTGTTTACAGAAGTTAGAAAATACAGCAATTGACTCATCCTTGTGTCTAAGAAACTTTACCCATGTCCATCTGCTGAAGTCATCTACGATCACCAATCCATACTTCTTGCCATTGACGGAAGCAGTTTTCACTGGTCCAAATAGGTCAATGTGCAGAAGTTCTAGTGGTCTAGAGGAAGATACAACATTTTTAGCTTTGAATCCAGTTTTTGAAAATTTGCCTTTCTGACATGCTTCACATAGAGCTTCTGAGTTGAACTTTAAATTTGGAAGTCCTCTGACTAGATTGAGTTTGTTAAGTTGAGATATTCTTCTCATATTAACATGTCCCAATCTTCTGTGCCAGACCCATTGCTCAGTTTCCACAGACATTAGACATTTTACATTTTGAATTTTTAATTCAGAAAGCTTTATTTTATAAATGTTGTTCTTTCTTTTTCCACTAAAGAGGATTGTTCCATCTTTCTGACTAACAGCTTTACAGAACTTTTGATTGAAGATTATGTCATAGCCATTATCACTTAATTGACTTATGGATAATAAATTATGCATTAATCCTTCTACAAGCAGAACATTAGATATAGAAGGAAGATTTCCGTTACCAATAGTTCCGGAGCCAATAATTCTTCCTTTTTGATTTCCTCCAAAACCTACATGGCCTCCATCTTTTAATTCAAGACTTTGGAACATATGCTTTCTTCCCGTCATGTGACGTGAGCATCCAGAGTCCAGGTACCATGATTGGTGTTTCAGTTTTGCTGTTAAAGACATCTGCAACATACACAATTTTATCCTTGGGTACCCATATTCTTCTGGGTCCTTGTTTGTTAGATTTTACAAACTTCTGATTTATTTTAGGTTTTAAATCAGAACTTGTAGAGCAAGATGACTCACTAGTGTATATAAGATCATGATTATGACCATAGGTGAAATGAGAGCTTAGAGGAGTATTGGTATTTATGACAATGTCATCAATATTTTTTAATTTTAGAGTTTCATTATTTTTCACATAACCAATGCCTCTTCTTTTATTTCTGCTAACACCATAGATCATAGAAGCAATCTTACTTCTGTCTAAACTTTTAGTAAGAAATTGTTGAAAACTATAATCATATTGTTTTATGATATTATCAGAATTGATTAGATCTTCTAATTCAGATTTCTTCTGAGCTTTGAGCTTTTCAAAGGAGTTTTTACATTCAAAAAGATTTTCTTTCAGCTCAGAGTTTTCTGTTTTTAGTTTTCTAATATCTTCTAATTCAGATACAAGATTTTGTTTGACGTCTTTGTATTTGAGTTGAAGCTTCTGATATTTTTCAAGAATTTCTGAAAGACTAGCTTCTAACTCAGATCTAGAGAATTTAGAAAATACCTCTTCTGAGTCTGATTCTAACTCTGATTCTGATGAGTGATCATCTTCTGGTATATTTGCCATTAATGCAATATTAGCTTGTTCATCTTCAGAATCTGACTCTGCTTCAGATGATTCAGAATCATCCCATGTTGCCATGAGACTCTTTTTCTTTTCTCTGCTGAATCTGTTTCTAGGTTTGTCTTTCTGAAGTTTTGGACATTCACTTTTGTAGTGTCCTGGTTCTTTGCATTCGTAGCACACAACTTCTTTGCTTCTGGGTTTCTTGTGACTGGATGTTGATTCAGAATAATTGTTTGATCTTCTGGTATTTCTGAACTTCTTCTGACGATGCTTCCAGAGTTGTTGAACTCTTCTTGACAAGAGAGATAATTCATCTTCTTCTGATGAGCATCCAGAGCTTTCTTCTTCTTCTGCCTGTAAAGCTTTAGAAACATGTTTGTTAGATTTAAGAGCTACAGACTTACCTTTCTTCTGGGGCTCATCTTCTTCTAATTCAATCTCATGACTTCTCAAGGAGCTGATCAGTTCTTCTAAAGAAATTTCATTCAGATTCTTTGATAACTTTAAAGCAGTGACCATGGGTCTCCAGACTTTTGGTAAACTTCTGATGATTTTCTTCACGTGATCTGCTGTTGAGTAGCCTTTATCCAGAACTTTTAGTCCAGCAACCAGAATTTGAAACCTTGAAAACATTTTTTCAATGGTTTCATCTTCTTCCATCTTGAATGCTTCATACTTCTGGATGAGGGCTAGAGCTTTGGTCTCCTTGACTTGAGAGTTGCCTTCATGTGTCATCCTTAGAGAATCAAACATGTGTTTGGCTGAATCCCTGTTTGTGATCTTCTCATATTCTGTGTACGAGATGGCACTTAGAAGTATGGTTCTCGCTTTGTGATGATTTCTGAATTCCTTCTTCTGTTGAACTGTCATATTTTTTCTTTCGATCTTCTGACCATCTTCTCCAACAGGATGAATATATCCATCTGTCACCATGTCCCAGAGATCTCCATCTAGAGCTAGAAAGAAACTCTCTAGAACATCCTTCCAGTAGTCGAAATTGTCGCCATTGAACATTGGTGGTTTAGCATTGATCTTGTCATTCTGATAGTCATTGTTAATTCCAGTTTCTGCCATGTGTTTATCTTCTGGATCTTTTACTGACACGGTTAAGTGTAATACTCAGAACCTAGCGCTCTGATGCCAATTGAAGGAGGCAAAACACAAGGAAGGGGGGTTGGAATTGGGTTTTCTGTATAATTAAAATTAACTTCTAATGACACGTTTTACTTTATCCTGGTTCGTTTGAACTCAAACTACATCCAGTCCACCCGCCAAGGTGATTTTGCCTCTACTGAGGTCTTAATCCACTATTCAATAAGAATACACACAAAGACCTATAGTCAATGTCTTCTTGAGTCTTCTGACTAAACTTAGTCACTCAAGGAAAAGGACAATTATTACAAGAATGATAAAGACGTAACTATAAAATGCTTCTAGATAAGCAGGTATCACTGAGTGATAGTTACAACAATAAGAATAAGATAAAATGATTTGCTTGAGTATATGGTATACGATATAATGCGTTGCGTTGTCTTTGATTTCTTCAAATGATGTCCTTTATATAGTTCTTGATAAAGTAGCCGTTGGAGACATCTTGAACCGAATTAGGATATACTTTAATACCTTAATTTCTTTCCATAAGAAGAGATACTTGTCTTTGCATATTAAAGACTATATTCTTTAATTAAAGCTTTTTAATAAGGATACCAGCGTCTTCTATGCGGAAATCAGAGATAATGAATAATATATGCGCAGCCAATAAATGTGTCATTTAATGCTGGATTCCCTTTTGAGCGTATCTTCTATAAAGGTTCTCCTTGGCTTGTACGGATTACTCAAACAATATTATCTTCTACACAAGAGTAAGTATATTCATTAGAACTTCTAATGTGAAGGCTTTGTTATCATCAAAACACTTAGAGGATCAGAACCACATTTGTTCTAACAACAAAAACATTAATAAAGGATTAAACTTCTAAAAAAACTTGTGAATTTAATTTGTGGACTATTGGTTACTATCCTTAGCTTTGGAGTGAAGATTTGGACTTAGATTCTTAGGACACATTTCCTTTGCCTTGACCTTCATGAAGTTGGAACTTGCCTTTATTTAGCCATTTTCTAGCTTATAAGGATGGAACTTTTATGCTCATAATTTGAAGTGTCATCAAGTTTGGTTAGATCTTTCTTCCCTTATCTCCTTATTTTCTTTTTTTAGGATAGTCCTTTCATCTCCTCCCCTTCTTTAATTTTCAAAAATTTCTTCCTTTTTCAAAGGATTCCTTCTTTTTAAATCATCACCTCTTTAATCAACAAAACCTTGACTTTTGTCAAGTGACTTTTACCTTTTTCTTTTCTTTTAAAAAATCAATGAATCTAATCATGTTGACCTTAATTCAAAAATAAAAAGGATCAAACTCATTCAAGTTTTTTTGTGCCTTTGTGCACTTTTGTTCGTTTCTTTTAAAGAGTGCTGATTATGAGTCATTATTCTTTAGTCGGGTGCTAGTCTTCCAATCTCCATGGTTGTAGTTTGATGTAATTTAGTCTCTTGTCATTCGTGGGGGTTTAGTGGCATACTCGTTGATTTTATCCAAGTTGGCGCCCTCCCCATAATGATGTATGAGTCTATGTCTTCATTCTCATGGTAGTTTGCTTGGCCATCCACTTGAAGGTGACGATTTCTCTTCACTTAATAAAATTAATCATAACTCACATTTTTCACAATTTGTACCACAAACTACGGGGTTTTGATCTCGCATTGCACTTTGTGGGTACGTAGGCATGAGGTGGTAAACCTCTCCAAACACAAAAATATTAAAAAATAATTATTTTCTCATCCCTCCATTCACATTTTACAAACCATTTTCAAACCAAAAGCAGTAAATTTTTCAAAGGTCTCTCGTGGAGTACCACATACATTTTGGGTGCGTAAAACCTTCCCATTTTGTAACCTATCCCCTTACCCGTTCTCTAATGTGTATCTTTAGCTTTTCTTGCTTTTAGATTCATTAGGATTTATTCACTCTTTTTTCCTTTTCCTCTTGGAATAAAAATAAAGCACGGTGGCGACTCTGTTTACTTTGAGTTAACTTAGCTAATAGCTTACACTCATGATTTTTTACCGCTACATATATGAAACACTAAACAATTTCGGAGATGCATCTTTGAAATGTTCTACAACTCCGAAGTTGCGTCAATGACGAATGTACCACATGCAAGTTGAGAAAAATATGTTTTGATCATCATTTTCAGCCAACAAACAACTTATACACTATGTTTAAACTATGTTACATGTGATTTCTTCACATTCCTAACTTTAATCATTGATTTCTACTCATTTACACTAAAATTCAAACATTTATCGAAAACTCGAAAAATTTTACTTGAAATTGATGGTTTTGATGAAGTTGAATGGTGTTACAGATGAAACTTGATGTTCCCTTGAGTTCCATTAAGCCTTGTTTGATAAAATTTGATTTCGTGTATAATAATGTATTGAGAGAGTTTGAAGTTGTGATTGAAGAAAAGTAAAATGAGAAAGGAGAAGTGTTGATGCGACTTATGTTCCAAAATATTTCAGAAATACATCTTCGAAATATATTAACGTTCACTTATATTTAGATACATCCGAAGATATATCTTCGAAAACATGTAGCATTTATGAAAATTTACATTATGCGCTAGAAATACTTATGGTGCCATGAAAAATTCTCTATATTTATTGTTTGACTCTAAGAAAAAACTTTTTCATATGTTTTGGGCTTAGAAGAAAGATTAGGCCAAGCAAGACGCATCTCATGGTTGATGGTTTCTCTGTTGGCACAATCAGAGACTGTGTATCTCTCTTTCCCAGCTTTCAACGAGAACAACTAAACTAAACTACCTACTTTACCTACCATTTTACCTTTAGAAGAAATTCATGAAAAATTCACCACCTTTAACCCTGCACAATGCTTTATCACACTCTATTCATCCTCCATTTCTTTCTCTTCATCCCTTTCATTCTCCCTTCACTCTCTCTCCCTTCACAAAACGTCACACTCTTTGGTGATGCTTCTTTCACAGACACCTCCATTAGTCTCACCAAACAAAAACTCACTTGTCTTTCTTCTTCAACTTCTGGAATGGGAAGAGCTTTCTACCTCTACCCTGTTCGTTTTCTTGATCCTTTAACAAACTCAACCGCTTCTTTTTCATGTCGTTTCTCTTTCTCAATCCATTCATCACCTTCTTGTTCTTCTTCTTCTGGTGACGGCATTGCTTTTCTCATTTCTTCAACCACTGATTTCTCGTCTCTCTCTAATGGTTACTTGGGTCTTCCTAGTTCAGATAAAGATTCTTACTTTGCCGTTGAATTCGACACTAATTTCGATCCTTCTCTTGGTGACATTAATGGTAACCATGTTGGTATTGATCTTAGCAGTGTTGTTTCTTTTGCTTCTGTTGATGTTTTTTCACGTGGGGTTGATTTGAAAAGTGGGAGAATCATCACTGCATGGATTGAGTATAGAGATGACATGAAAATGGTTCGTGTTTGGATCGGTTATTCGTCAACTAGGCCACCAACACCGATTCTTGCATCACTCATTGATCTTTCTGAGAGATTCAGAGAGTTTATGCATGTTGGTTTCTCTGCTTCTAATGGAAAAGGTTCGAGTATTCACCTTGTTCATCATTGGCAGTTCAAAACTTTGAGTTATTCTCATTCTGTTAGTCCTATGGATAATTTAGAAGAAGGTGATTGTTTCTTGTGCTATGCTGGCGATTTGAAAGCGTCGACGAAAAAAGGTGAAATTTTTCAAGGGAAAAAGATTAGTGATTTAGCTCTTGGAATTGGTGGAATAACAGCTTTTGTTGTGTCAGTATTGGCTTTGATTGTTGTGATATGTGTTTACATGAAAAGGAAAAAGGGGAGTGTAGTTAGAAAGATTAAGGAAGGACAGAATTGTAGATTTCAGACAAATAAAGTTCCAATGAGGTTATCACTTTCAGAAATAACATCAGCTACAATGGGGTTTAACAGAAATAGACTAGTTGGTGAAGGTGCATCTGCAAAAGTTTATAAAGGGTCACTTCCATTTGGAGGTGATGTAGCTGTGAAGAGATTCGAAAAAGTCGATGATTTGGACTGTTTACACAATCCTTTCGCCACCGAATTCGCCACAATGGTTGGTTGCTTGCGGCACAAGAATCTGGTTCAGCTCAAAGGATGGTGCTGTGAAGAGAATGAATTGGTTTTGGTTTATGAGTATCTACCAAATGGAAGCCTTGATAAAGTTCTGCATAAAAATTTAAGATCTTCATTTGTGCTTTCATGGAAACAAAGAGTTAATATAATTCTCGGCGTCGCAGCTGCTCTTACCTATCTTCATGAAGAATGTGAGAGACAGATCATTCATAGAGATGTGAAGACATGTAACATAATGCTTGATGTAGATTTCAACGCGAAGCTTGGCGATTTCGGGCTTGCGGAAGTGTATGAACATAGTTCTAGCACAAGGGATGCCACTATACCAGCAGGAACAATGGGGTATCTAGCACCGGAATACGTTTACACCGGGATTCCTACCGTGAAGACGGATGTATACAGTTTCGGAGTCGTGATGATTGAAGTCGCGACAGGGAGGAAACCCGTTGGAGACGACGGAACTGTCGTTGGCGACTACGTTTGGAATCTGTGGGAAAAGAATAGACTCGTGGACGCGGCGGATCCGAAACTGATGGGGGAATTCGATATTATTGAGATGGAAAGATTGTTGTTGGTAGGACTTGTTTGTGTTCATCCTGATAATGAAAAGAGGCCTAGAGTGAGGGATGCAGCTAGAATGATTAAGAGAGAAGCATCAGTTCCTTTGTTGCCACCATGTAAACCAAGGGTGAGGATTAGGCCTATTTGTCCTGATGAAATACATGAAACACAGAATGTTGGTTGTGATTGGGTTAGTAATGATGAAGCTCTTTATATGACTCCTAGGAGCCAGTTTTACTAGGATTTTTTGTGTTTAGGAATCATTGTTTTGATGATTGGATCTTGTAAGTTTGTAGGCCATAAGAAAAAGTTCTTTTTTTCTTTAGCATTTTTGGACCAAAATGATTATAATGTGACAAGCTAAGTAAGGTTATGTGATAAGCTTACAAGAAATTAATGTTAGAGATTGATCAGAATGTGTCAGAGTCAAAAAACGAATTGAGATTGGTAAGAAGCAGAAGAAAACAAAACGTAGTAGATATGTCTGAATGCATTTATAATTGCTACACATGAAAAAGCAACAAAAAATTTCTTTAAAAAATTTCATATATTTAAAAAAAAAAAAATATATATATATATATATATATTTATAAAAAATATGATTATCAAATTTTAAAAAAAATACTATTATTAAACTATTATGCACTTTAAAATAAATATTTCTTTATTTCATAATTCAACAATATAATATTTTAAGAAATTAACATTGTTAAAAACTTAAAATTATGATAATTTATAAATGATTAATCTATTTTTCCTTTTCTTTTATAGGTATATATATAATTAAATATTCATGAAATACAAATATAAATTAGTACCACCTAGATATAAACTAAAATATTAAGATTTTTTCGAAACAACAACTACTAAACTACTAATGTCATACTATCGTTTCTACTTTTACCTCGACATCTTTAAGCATCTCGATTAAGACTTACGTCTTTAAGCATCTCGATTAAGACTTTTAAGTTTGAAATATCCATAGATCATATCTTGTAGTATTTCTTTAAAAGTAAATTTCATTTTAAATGCTTAATTCTAAAATTTCACAATCTTGATTTAATCATATTTTACAATAAAATTCAAATGGTAAAGCTTTATGATTATGAAAGCATTCCATTTTAATTTATGATTTGGTTGGTTCATGCGGAAAGAGATATTACAGCATAATGAGATATTATTTGGTAAATAATAATATATAATAATTGTAGACATATTTGACTCAAAATTAAAATTCATCACCTTTTTATGCTATATTAACTTCTATTTTTTTAACAGAATATTATGTTCTAATTTAAATTTGCATAATTTATGGATTTTATTTTATCCTATCATAATTTTATTTATCAAACCTATCTATATATAGATCAAATAATTTTTTCTTTTGTAAATTTCAGCTAATTTAAAATTTAAAAAAAAAAAAGTGAGATTTTGAAGTTATTTTGCGTTTCAAAACCTGTCTTAGCTTCCAAATCCTGAAAATCGCTTCTCATTCGGTAATCCATAACGGTGTGAAGATCAAAAAGCGAAACACTCCAAAATCGCTTTTCACTGATAATCGCTTTTCAGTAACAAAATATTGAAATCCAAACATCGCTTTCTTGATTGATTCCTTCTTTTCACAACAATGTCAATGGTAATTTTTCTTTCTCTTTTGATTAATTCACTGTTTAATTGTTGATATTGTTAACGAAATTTCAATAAATATTTGTTTTTGTGATTTTTAATTGCGATGTTATTTTATAAATTCAATGTCTTGATTCTACTCAGTGATTGTTAATTATAATTAATAAATCTTTGTTTCTGTAATTTAGGTTTATTTTAATGGTTTTGATCAAGAGTATTATTGACTGTTATCATGATTCATGAACAAACCAACAATTCTGCTTGCATGCAAATGATTGATCTAGCTTCATAATGTATGAATAAAGAAATGTTGATTTAGTAACCATTTTGGAGACTCTTTTTGTTTATTTTTATTAAACAATGTTCTAAGTGTTTATGTTCTGATTTTTGGCAAAAATGGTGGAGCTGAAAATGGGGGAAAGTGTTGTTAACATCTAGTAATTGTGTTTTTCATCAAACGCCCACATGCACGACTCAGAAGTCGAGAGATGAGCCTACTAATGAACTACAGATTTTATGTGCAGACATGAATCATGATACATCTGTTATAGTTTTTATAGAAGAATTCATATGTGGAGTTTCACTGTTGATCTTACTGAGTTAGGATCCATTTCAGTAAAAATCTGTATACCAATTGCAGGAAAGTGTTTGTCTCAAGTGTGGCGATGTAGGTTTTATCGAGGCGATAGTTTTTTGTAACAAGTGTGAGGCTTGTGCTCTTCACAGGTACTTATTGTTCACTTCTTCACTTCTTTTCGCAGCTTTATTTGATGCTCTTATAGTAAGTTTTTGTCGTCATATTTAGCTTCAGGTGTCAACACCTCAAATGCTTCTCATACGATTATTGACTTCAATTTGAATCTACTTTTTTCTCCTAATATTTTATCAAACAGAAACTTCGAACTTTATATAGTTGCAATTTCATTCTCTTTAGATCCCTTTTTTTTCTTCCAGGTACTGTTTAGATGGACCTGTGATTTTTACCGATGAAGTTATATGGTTTTGTGAGGATTGTGAATCAAAGCAAATATCTCAAAAAACTAAATCTGCAAGTTTGGCCAATGACACACTCCGAACCCGAAGAAAACTGAAACATTGTGTAAAGAGACTGAAGGGAAGAAATCAACAGCACAAAAAGAAGATTATAGAGAAGCGGAAGAATGGAAATGTTAACTCTGGCATGCATAATATCAGCCACGAACAAGAAACTGAATCTAAAAATGAGTGTGAACCAGTTCCATCAAATGCACCAAATACCAATGGTGTTCATAAATCTATTCAAATCTCTCAAGTTACTTCTACTGATGATATAATTCCATTAGAAGTTCATGTTGATGCGCAGCCGATTGCTGAACCAATGTGGAGGTATAAATTTTGATTTCCCTCCTTTGTATGAAAATTGGTGAACTTTTATATCTTAATGGTGAATATCATTGAAGTTGAATTTTCTGGTTAATAGGGGAAATTTGCTCTTCTGTGATAAAAATAAAACTATCGGTACTGTCCTGGCCCATTTGTCCAGTTTAGCATCCCCCAAAGTTCTGGAGGAAGCTGAACTTTTTCCAGAAGTGCTTTCCGCTGAATTGCTTCCCAAATCTGCAGTGTGGCCTAATAGCTTCAAGAAGGAAGAACCAACTGATAAGTGCATTGCTCTTTATTTATTTCCTGTGAATGAAAGGTAATTTCTTAGACAAGTTTAAAATCATGTTAATGCGATATTTCTCTAAATTGATATATCTATATAATATTTCTCCTATAGATCATCTATAAGCGCCTTTGATAAGCTGGTTGATGATATCATTCAGACTGAAGAGGCGGTAAGAGTTGTGACCGAAAATGCAGTGCTTTTAATTTTTCCTTCCACCTTGCTTCCAACCCAGCATCAGAGTGAGTTTCATCTATTCTAGCTCTTCACTTGAACATTTCAGTCAAATTATTTATACATCTGAAGATTCCATTTTAATTTGAGTTATCATTTGGACAGGGTTTCAATCCAAGCATTACTTGTGGGGTGTTTTCAAGAAAAAGTAAACTTCACTCAAGACAAACAATGTTGTGTGCTGATAGAATGCTCCTGTTACGAAACTCTTAACTCGGCCTAACCATAGTCAGTTTTATATCCTTGAGAAATAGTAGTAGCTATAGTTATAATGCATAGATTGTACTCCTGTAGTAGTTATATGATATTTGCATGATAAGATGTTGAAATGGATCAATACTTGTGTTTAATCATGTCAGATGTGCATGATGTGATGGTGTTACTTAGTTGCATAATTAGTCATTATTTAGGTAAGGATCATCATTCTTAACGAACCCTTGGTTAATTTCGTGTTTCTACTGTGAATCATATGAAGTGTTCAATATTAGAAATTATCTATCATGAGAGTTGTCATTTTTACCGATGTTTGTTCAAATGAGTTACTGCATTTGCCATTCACAGCCATAAGGGTTTTTTTCCAGCCCATTTTCATTGATCTAAGGTATAAGTCATCAATTACATATTTTCCTCAGCTATATCAGTTGAACTCTTTGAGAGAAGAAACTAAAGTAGAAAAACCAAGCAGAAGAATGAAAAGAAAATGCATGAAACCAAGGCCAGGCAGAGTTAATCAAAAAATGGAAATGCTTGTAATAACAGTTTCTAATTTGAAGAGGTTGTGATGAACAAAATAGTTCCATCATAACAAGCTACTGCCATTGTAGATTCTCAACTTGCTTGTGCAATTCAACCTTTTGCTATTTCTATACAGAAAAAGAATATTTCTGCAATAGCTCCAAATCTGATTTCTGATATGTCATTTGCATTTAAAATTTTTACTTTAATCTAATTTCAGTCATTTCCTTGATGATTACCTTGAATCTCTCTTTGGTCTTCTTCACTTACAATGCATTCTGAATCCAAGACCTAGAGAAAGAAGACCATTGATGAGTATTAGAGTTCCTCTTATATTCCGGTTCCCTTTTAAAATGATTTTTTTTTTTTTTTTTACTTTTTAGAAACAAAAGCTAAAATGCATGAGTTTTTGCATTTTTTCATGCATCCAAAGCATACAATTTTCGGGCATTTCCAAATATCTAAAATATCTTAAACATAATTTAACTTTAGTTATCCTTTTAATTAGGGCGTGGAAGATGATATTGAAATTATATATTACATTTGGATTTTACTAGGGTATTTGGATTTTACTAAGGTATTCGCTACTGCATCAGTATGATTAAAATCAATTGATACTATAAATTATTTGGTAAAATTCCAATTACAAGAACAATAGGGAATACCTGAGAGCTGGAGAGAATGAGGGAATTAGAGGGAATTATGGTTAAAATATGACATTCTAACAATTCAACATGAATATTTAAACCATCATATTATACAGTTAACCAACTAATGAGTAAACAAAATTTCTAGACCCGCAACCGGTTGCACCAAATGATTGCACTAAATCTTTGCCTTAAAAAGACAAAACTAGAAGGGATGTAACCTATGAATTGACTAGAAGGGATATAACCAATGTTGCGTCAAACCTCTGCCTAAAAACTGAACACTTCAAAATAGGGGTGTAACATGTTATTGACTTGAATTATATTTTCTCACGCCATCTTAATTCAAGTCTTTCATGTTAGACAATAGACTTCGATATGAAAGGAATGAATAGATTACAAATTAAAAATAAATAAAAAATTCATGACAAAAATTTGTTTTCATAAAATATGATACAGAGGAAAAAATAACCTGGATCGAATCGTCTAATTGAACCTATTATCGAAAACAAAATGATAATGAACAATGTTAGCCCTAAATTATTTTATTTATTTTTTCGTAATTTAATTATGTGATAATTGTAGTTGTGTGTTGTACTTTGATGTGTTTGAACTACCTAGATGTGGGGTTGTGACCTAAAAATAGTTACTATTAAATTGAACAAACAAAAAAAAAAGTAGAAATTTCTATTTAATTAAATTGAAAATTTTGATAAAGAAATAAAAATAAAAGGACTCAAAACGAATAAAAGTTGAATGCAAAAATGTTCGGAAAAGTGCAAAATAAACTTCTCGGAAACATACATGTTTTGATTAAATTTTGAAATAAAACTTGACTGATTAAAAGGTTTAGACTGATCAAAATGCGACAAAAAAAATACTCTAAAAACTAAAATGAGCACGCCATATTGAACTACGTGAATCATAGATTAATAATACTAACGTCTGCAAGTTTAATTTTGAAATTTTTCATCCGCTAATTTTATGCACAATTGAGGATCAGTTCAACCGATTTGTCTATAGCTCCGAAAATTATTCTAGTTGACAATTTAAGCATTATTCGTGATGAAATGCATGTTATGCCATGTAGATGATTTTAAAGTTGTTATAGACTGTCCTAATGACTAGACATGGAACAATCCACGCCTGCATCCAGGACGATCCAATAGTTCAGATCCAACTCTTGTAGGCCGAATGAGACTCACGCGTCCTCAGCCCCTATGTCGAGGAAGAAGCGTCAACCAGGTTTAGCGTGGTCGTTTTCCTCTGGTCTTATCTATACTTCTGCCAAACGTAGTGGAGAAGTCGTCCAGAATCGCCATGGATAGCTCCTGCTCGATTCCCTGGTTGTCCGACGCACACCTTATCCAAGCAGATATGCCCATTCCAACGACTAGTTCTGGCAGTTACTTATTTTTTGGGATCCATGATTCAGACCCAAAATAGGGACCAATAGACAAGCGTTGGGGCATTATATAAACCCTCTCGCATGAGAGGGCCATGTATCCAATTTTTACTCGAACAATACTCTCTCTTGTATTTGTTCACTTCTTTGCTCGTTTTCTTACTTAGCATCGGAGTGCCTTGCAGGTACACCCTATCCTCTCCTCAACAACCGAACATCTTCAACGTTTGTGGCTCACATAAAATTCTGATCACCAGAACTATCAAAAGTCATGATAAATGTATTGATTCAACGATTCAGGGTCAAAATTAAGGTATGACAGACATGTTAATTTCACATAGATTTACAATTGATTTTACCAATTTATCATGAATTAAGGTCATACTTTTGAAACTAGGGGTGGCAAAACGGGTCGTGGCCCGCCGGGCCGGCCCGCACACCCGCCAAAAAGTGGCGGGTTGGGTTGGGATTTTAGACCCGCCGCCCCGCTAAATCCCGCCACCCGCCAAAGCCCGCCCCGCTAAATCCCGTCACCCGCCAAAGCCCGCCCCGCCAAAACCTGCCGCCCGCCAAAGCCCGCCACACCTATATAATAACACTATTTAAGTATTTGGAAGAGCCTATGAAAATAGTTTGTGATATGTACATAAGTTGTTATTAGATTATTAGGACTAATCTACTTTCTCTTTCTTTATTGTTGGACAAGTATTTGAATTTTTCTAATGAAAAATGACAAAAGTGTGATCGAAATTTGAATTTAGATCATATAAAATATTAAATGTGATATTATATATGATAAGAAGATTATTTCACTAAAAGTTGATGTTTTAGGCTAATAAAAATTATGTTTTTTAAATGTTGGTTTGATGTATTTTTATTGAAATGTAGAAAGAAGAATCTTTTAATTTATTTAAAAAAATAGAAAAAATAATTAAAAAAGAAGGCGGGCAACCCCGCCGTCCGCCAACCCGCTACCTTGGCGGGGCGGGCTAGACTTTTATACCCATTTCAACTTGGCGGGCATGCCCGCCCCGCTATTTTTTGGCGGGCTTTAGGCGGGGCGGGGCGGACGGTCTGTTTTGCCACCCCTATTTAAAACTCAAACACATCAATTACCAACAATAATTTACAAATTTCACATGCTTTCATCATGCATCAATTTGACATAATAGAATACACGAATTTCACACAACAACATCAATTAAAACAGAATATACATGAAATTAACAAGAAAAAATCTAGAGATGAATTAAGGAGTCCTCACCACCTTTTCATGAAATTAACACCCTTAATTGAATAGTTCTTCCCTTTACCATGATTTTCCAGCAAAAACACTCTAGTTATGACCTTCGATTCTTCCCCATACCATTGTTCTTTCCTCTTTTTCAAACTCTCTCAAGTTCTACATACCGACACAATTAAACTCCACTGATCTCTTTTTAATAATAAATCCAATTTTCAGCTTACTAACAATATCCAATAATAAACCCAATTTACCTTTACCTTAATTGAAAGTTACGTGACATTTAATAAAAAATTATAATTTAATTTGAAAAAGACAATAATGCGGTCCATGTCACTAAAAGAAATTTAAAAAGAAAAGTTTTGTCGCATAATTACTTTTGATGAATGGTTTTTTTTTTAATGGACAAAGCAGAAGAATTTTCATTAGGAAGGAAGAAATTCAAACTTTTTTTACAAGATTTTTCAAAAATATGTTAAATGATAGGGACAAAATAGGCATTACCAATTTTTTAAAAAGAATTTCAGCATTAATTATAATTAATAAAAATATCTCGATAAAAAAATAAAAGTAATTATTAAAATGAATTTAACAAATTTACTTTTCAAGAACTCCTATCAAACACAAACATAGTATTACTAATATTTAATTTCAGTAATTATTAAATAGTAGGAAGGTAAAATTTAGTCAGTACTACCATTTAGTGTGAATTAATTAAAAGTTATTTTTTATATAAAAAGAATGATAACGTGATCGTTATCCCATTTATCAATACCGTTTGTCGCGGTTCGTGATAGCGGATAGTGTTTTAAACACTGACTACCATATCTTTCTTTTTTCAACCGTCATTTCATGCCTTTTCCTTCGTCGTCTTCTCTATTTTCAACTACAAAACATAACAACCAATTTTTTGTTATCTTCTTTCTATTAAAACCCACATTGCCGCCTTTACTCATCATTCACAGATTTTTATGATTTTTTTTGTTTATGTTTGTAGCCACCAAGCCTTAATAACTAAATTGTGATTTTGCTGATTCATTAACTAGTCAAGTTACTTTTCACAAACACATGGTGTTGGTATAACACATAGCTGCATCTACAAATTTTTAAAACAGTTCATAGCTGCTAAAATTCCATGTTAATCTCTATGTAAGATTCTGAGTTGTAACTAATAATGTTTTTCAATATGTCTATTTGGTTTACTCATACAAATCAATCAACTTGGTGATTTCTTTTTATGTGTGTTTTATGGCTCTTTTTTTATTTAAAAAAATTGACTATAAACTTTTTTTCTCTCAACAAAAGCATAATCCGTTGACTTTATGTATTTTTTTTTTACAGATTTTGAGCAAGAGAGAGGATTAAGAAAATGGCAGGATTTTGGAGTGTGTTTTGTGGGGAATCTGTTTGTTCAAAGTCTTCCAGTTATTATGATGTTAAGTTTCTCTTTGATCCTTCCACATGCATCAACCATTTCTTAATATCTTGCTTTGATTTGTTTCTTCTCATCATGCTCCTGTTTGTAATGATGATTCACAAGTCATCATTAAAACCATATCAGGGTCTTATACGTAGGGAAAGATATTCAAATCTGCAACTAGTTTCTGCCATAACCAATGCTGCTCTTGGGTTGGTGCATTTGTTTTATGGCATTTGGATTTTAGAAGAGAAGTTGAGGAAAAATCAAACTGCTTTGCCTCTTGATTTGTGGTTGTTGGAATTGTTTCAGGGGTTAACATGGTTGTTAGTTGGTTTAACATTAAGTCTTAAGTTTAAACAACTTCCAAGAGCATGGTTATGGTTTTTTTCTATTCTAATCTTCTTAGTTTCTGGTATAAACTGTGCTATATCCTTGTTTTATGTAATCGGTAATATACACTTGTCCTTCAAAGTAGGAATAGATGTTTTATCTTTTCCTGGGGCAATTTTATTACTATTATGCACATATAAGGAATCAAAGTGTAACCACACTGACAGAGAAATCAATGAAAGCCTTTACACTCCTTTAAATCCTTTAAATGGTGAGTCGGATAAAGACGATTCCGTTAGCCGCGTGACACTATTTGCAAAAGCTGGATTCTTCAGTAGGATTTCATTTTGGTGGTTGAATTCTTTGATGAAAAGTGGTAAAGAGAAAACCCTTCAGGACGAAGATGTGCCGAAGTTGAGGGAGGAAGATAGAGCAGAAAGTTGTTATTTGCTGTTTCTAGACATATTGAACAAGCAGAAACAGAAGAATCCATCCTCACAACCATCTCTTTTGAAGACAATGGTTTTATGCCATTGGAGAGAAATTTTGATATCTGGATTCTTTGCAATGCTCAAGGTACTTGCACTTTCTTCTGGACCTATGCTTCTGAATTCCTTTATATTAGTCGCTGAGGGTTACGAGAGTTTCAAATATCAAGGTTTTGTGTTAGCCATAGCACTTTTCTTTATAAAGATTATAGAATCACTATCGCAAAGGCAGTGGTATTTTCGGTCAAGACTCATTGGTCTCAAAGTTAAGTCGCTGCTTACAGCAGCAATCTATAAAAAACAATTGAGGTTGTCCAATTCTGCGAGATTGACGCACTCTAGCGGTGAGATAATGAATTATGTAACCGTGGATGCTTATAGAATTGGAGAATTTCCTTTCCGGTTTCACCAAACATGGACAACAAGCTTCCAACTATGTATCTCGTTGGTAATACTTTTCCGTGCAGTTGGGCTAGCTACAATTGCATCCTTGGTTATGATAGTTATCACAGTACTTTGCAATGCACCACTTGCAAAGTTACAACACAAGTTTCAAAGCAAACTAATGGTGGCACAAGATGAGAGATTGAAGGCTACTTCTGAGGCTCTTGTGAATATGAAGGTACTGAAATTGTATGCATGGGAAACCAGTTTTAAGAACTCTATAGAAGGATTAAGGAATGAGGAGCTCAAATGGTTGTCTGCAGTGCAATTGATAAAGGCATACAATATATTTCTCTTTTGGTTGTCACCGGTTTTGGTCTCTGCTGCTACGCTCGGAGCATGTTATTTTCTTAAAGTTCCTTTGCATGCGAATAATGTTTTCACTTTCGTGGCAACTTTACGCCTTGTTCAAGAACCAATAATAACTATCCCAGATGTTATTGGGGTGGTTATTCAGGCAAAAGTTGGTTTCGCTCGGATTTTAAAATTCCTGGAGGCACCCGAACTGCATAGTGAATATATTGAGAAGAGGTGTTCGGAAGACAATACAAGGGGTTCAATTTCAATCAAGTCTGCTGAATTTTCATGGGAGAATAATAACGTATCAAATCCAACATTGAGAAATGTTAACTTGGAAGTAAGACCAGGACAGAAGGTTGCAATTTGTGGTGAGGTTGGCTCTGGCAAATCAACTCTCTTAGCAGCAATTCTCAGAGAAGTTCCTATCACTCAAGGAAAAGTAAGATTTTATTATTTTATTTTTTATCATATAAACTTTGCCATAATTTCATTATTTGAAACTTTGATGGCATTTCCATTTTCTGCTGGCAGTTTTATAATATCACTTGGCATGTAAATTCAACTTTGACTTGAGTATTTGATTATCTTTTCTGGAATACAGATTAATGTTTATGGGAAGTTTGCGTATGTTTCTCAAACAGCATGGATACAAACAGGTTCAATAAGGGATAATATATTGTTTGGATCACCTATGGATGTTCAAAATTATCAGAAAACTCTTCAAAGGTCTTCACTAGTGAAAGATCTTGAGCTGTTTCCTCATGGTGATCTCACTGAAATAGGAGAGAGAGGGGTTAACTTAAGTGGTGGTCAGAAGCAACGAATTCAACTTGCCCGTGCTCTTTATCAGAATGCTGATATATATCTCTTGGATGATCCATTCAGTGCTGTTGATGCACAAACTGCCACAAATTTGTTTAATGTAATGATAACATCACTTCTTCACATACTGTGTTCATAATGCAGGGCGGGCACGCGCACACACACACTTTAAATACTGTAGTTAGTTATGCTTATGACACTATTAACTGGACAGGAATACATCATGGAAGGACTTGCTGGGAAGACAGTTTTGCTTGTGACTCATCAAGTTGACTTCCTTCCAGCATTTGACTTTGTTTTGGTAATTTTTGAAGTCATTGAAGCAATCATTATGTTTATGTCATTGTTCTAGCTGAAAATTAGAACATTATTTCATAATCTTTGACTAACTGAAAATTATGCATGGACTCAATGATTTTGCGGTACAGTTGATGTCAGACGGCAAAATCCTACAAGCTGCTTCATATCACCATTTGTTGACCTCAAGCAAAGATTTTCAGGACCTTGTGAATGCTCACAAAGAGACTGCTGGTTCTGACCGGCTTGTGGATTCTTCTGAAAGAAATTCAAATTCTACTAAAGAGATAAGAAAAACATATGTGGAGAAGGAAAAGGAATTTGAAGCACCAGAAGGAGATCAATTGATTAAGCAAGAAGAGAGAGAAACTGGAGACCAGGGGTTTAAGCCTTACTTAACGTACCTGAATCAGAACAATGGATACATATACTTCTTTGTGGCTTCTATTTCTCATCTTATATTTGTGATTAGTCAAATATTGCAAAACTCGTGGATGGCTGCTAATATTGACAATCCTAAAGTCAGCACTTTGAGACTGATTCTAGTTTACATGTTGATTGGAGTTACTTCAACAGTGTTCTTATTGATGAGAAGTCTTTTTCCAGTTGCTTTGGGCCTTCAATCTTCAAAGTCTTTATTTTTACAGCTACTGAACTCCCTTTTTCGTGCACCTATGTCGTTTTATGATTCCACACCTTTGGGACGGATACTTAGTAGGGTAAGAATATTAAACAGTCCTTTCTATTTCCTTTTGTCCATCTAAGTTAACGTAATGAATGGGAAATACTGATGCTTTGACTATTACTTCTTTGTTTAGGCCTCTTCTGATCTCAGCATTGTTGATCTCGATGTTCCATGTAGTCTTCTTTTCGCTGTGGGAGCTACTATCAATTGTTATGCTAGTCTAACTGTTTTAGCAGTAGTAACTTGGCAAGTCTTGTTTGTCTCCATACCGATGCTCTATTTTGCACTGCGGTTGCAGGTAATGAACAAATTCTTTGAATTAAATTGCAGTGATTATCTGGTGTTCTGTTTTTACATTAATACGTTATAATTATTTTTCTTAAATTTAAAATGGACTCGTTGAAAAGATTTTTTCCTTCTACATGCAGAGATACTACTTTGCTTCAGCAAAAGAACTGATGCGGATGAATGGCACAACAAAATCCTTCGTTGCTAACCATCTTGCTGAATCAGTTGCGGGAGCGGTGACAATAAGGGCTTTTGAAGAGGAAGATCGTTTTTTCGAAAAGAACCTTGATCTAATCGATATCAATGCTACTCCTTTCTTTCATAGTTTTGCTGCAAATGAGTGGTTGATTCAACGGCTAGAAACAGTCAGTGCTGTTGTTCTTGCATCTGCCGCACTGTGTATAGTTGTACTTCCACCCGGAACATTTCCCTCTGGTGAGACTTCTTCTATTAGTGCCTTTGGAATTTCCCTTTTATTGTTTTCTTAACCATAGTTGTGTTTTATGCAAGTAGTAAAATTTCAACATATGATGCTATTTCAGGATTTATTGGCATGGCTCTCTCTTATGGCCTTTCACTTAATGCTACCTTAGTATTTTCAATTCAAAATCAATGCAATATAGCAAATTACATTATATCAGTGGAGAGGCTAAATCAATATATGCATGTACCAAGTGAGGCTCCTGAAGTAATAGAAGGAAATCGCCCTCCGGTGAATTGGCCAGTTGTTGGTAGAGTAGAAATAAAGGAACTACAGGTGATTATTTATTATTATTTTGAAAGTTCTAATGTCATCTAGGAAATGGGAGAGTTTGAACTGAAACACATGATTTGTTTCATGATATCGGAACAGATACGGTACAGGCATGATGCACCACTAGTACTCCGCGGAATCACATGCACATTTGAAGGAGGACACAAAATTGGTATAGTTGGTCGAACAGGAAGCGGAAAGACCACTCTTATTGGTGCTTTATTTCGTATAGTCGAGCCAGCAGGTGGAAAAATCATTGTTGATGGCATTGACATTTGTTCTATTGGACTTCATGATTTGAGATCGTGCTTTGGTATCATACCTCAGGATCCTACTCTTTTTAATGGAACAGTCAGATACAATTTGGATCCATTATTTCAACACTCTGATCAAGAGATATGGGAGGTAGTATTATTACCTGCTAAGTTACTTTTCATTTAATTATATCTATTTTCAAGTTCCAATAATTAATGTGGGCTAATTCTGATTTCTTTACAAAGGTTCTTGGCAAGTGTCAGTTGAAAGAGGCTGTCCAAGAGAAAGAAGGTGGTTTAGACTCATCAGGTACATATTCATGCTTAGTTAGTGAGATAAGGCTTGGTTGTTGTTGTATCCAAACAGTAGTTCTTGATACCAATGTTTAGTAACAAATTGTCATACAGTTGTTGAAGATGGGGCCAATTGGAGCATGGGACAACGACAATTGTTCTGTTTGGGCCGTGCTTTGCTGAGGAGAAGTCGGGTATTGGTGCTCGATGAAGCAACTGCTTCAATTGATAATGCAACAGACTTGATTCTGCAGAAAACGATTAGGACTGAATTTGCAGATTGTACGGTTATCACGGTAGCTCACAGGATACCTACTGTGATGGATTGCACAAAGGTTCTTTCCATCAGTGATGGTAAGTAGCATATTAATTACTCTTGTTGATTGCACGTTTGAAAATTTAGCACATGTTGAGGAGAAAGCATTTGATCCTTTCATTATCTAGTTCTGAGAAAATAAAACATGCAAGTGAATTTACAGGAAAATTAGTAGAGTATGATGAGCCAATGAAGTTGATGAAGAGAGAAGGATCTTTGTTTGGGAAGCTTGTCAATGAATACTGGTCTCATTTTCAATCTGCAGAGTCTCATTAAAGCTGAAAATGTTTCTAGTTTTTGTAGGATTGGCGGAAAGCCAAAAATGGTAAATAGAAGTAGGATGTAACATGTATTATTAAATTTGGACGAACACTGGGTCCTAGGTAGAAGAAAATGATGCAACAGAATTCAAATGTACAATTTGTAAGACAGGGTATGAGCAGTTTCATACTAGCTAGAAACCTGCATTATTTACCAAATACCAATGAAGGTTAACTATTGTACAATGCTTTGAAACTTTGGATAAACTTCCTTGACCAATAATTCGCCAGATGCTATATCTCCTTTAATATATAGGTATAGATTATAAAAATTCTCATTTTAAATTTGCAAAAACACTTCCAATGATAGGTGAGACTTCATAAACAAAGTGATCACTGATCAAATAGCACCTATTAATATGTAATCCACCACTTGTTTAGCTTGACTTGAAGTCCATTGATTCCAAGCCTTAACGAGATTGTCAATATTTCCATTTGAATATTGATACTGAGCATTATTATAAAACTGAACCCAAACTTAATCAAACAAACCAGATTTAATAGCTGAATCTAAATGAGCATCAGGATACATTGTGGTGCTGCAGACAAATAAACTCTCTTTTGTGCCCTGAAACCATTAAGTGCTTTTGCAAGTTCATCCCAATGTTGACCATCACCAGCTTCAATATCAAAATCTATTCCATCCAAAACTGCATCACCTAATGGTCTTGAACTTGATGTTCCACCAAGGAAATTGTTGCATAGGTAAGTTGCTAGTTGTGTGACTTCATCGGAGGAATTAAGAGAGTAATTACCAGCGGCATCTCCCAGAGAAACACTTTGATTCCCTTGGCTTGACAAGTTTGAATTTCACTACTCAACTTTGTGCAGAGTCATTGATACTTGGAGTATAATGACCAGCAAGATTTAATTGTGGGGTTTGACGATTGCCAAAAGTGGACAGAAAAGTATCAACAACAACATACAATATACATCTTTTATTAACAATAAGATATCTTATCAACATACAACTTTTATTTTAAAAAAAACAAAATCATCAATAAAATACCTTAACCAACATAAACATTCAACTTTTATTACCAACAATATACAACTTTTATCAACAAAAGCCCACCTTAAACAACATACAACATACCATAAACAACTTACGACATACATTATCAACATCATACAACTTTTATCAAAAAACATACCTTAAGAACATACAACATATATTAAGAAAAACAAAATAAATGTACCTGAAATGTGACAAGGTTGTGCATGTATTAGTTTCGTGTAAGAGATGAAAGGAGAGAAAGGTATTGAGAAGAAATAGTATGCAACCGTTCATGGAGTTAGAATGAGATGTAAGAGAGAGTTACAATTTTGTTTTGATAGAGACAGTTGTGTTATGTCCTGAATGACCAAACTTTCGCTTAAATATATGTTATATTTTCACCACGATTGATATAAATGACCGTGATAACATTTATGTACATTTAACAATGGTTGCTTATATGGACCGTGGAGAAATATATTTATGTTTTAAAAAAAATATTATGATTATAAGTGACACGCCTATTTTGTAACCATAAAAAGAAAAATTGTCGGTGCTGGGATTCAAAGTCTATATGCCTTAACATATCAGTACGGTTCCTAATATGGACCTTACTCAAATGTCTTTTAATAAAAGAAAAAAAATCTACAGACGCCTAAATAAAAGCTTTTTACAAATTGGTAGTTGTTTGTGTTGCAAGCTTCTACCAAGTGACCTTCATGTCAATCTTGACCCTACTAAACTGCAATTCCACCGGCATGATGTAATTGGATTTTAATTAAATAAATGAGAAAAAGAGATAACAAAAGGATTGAAACTTGTTAGAAAGATTCCAACATTGTTTTTTATTTGTGTTGAAAATGTAGATGCATATTAGAGATAAATTTAATAGTTTGTTATTAATTTGTTATGGTTTATTAGGTTTGTTATTAATTTGTTTGGGTTGATTATATTTTCAAGTTCTGAAAGATAGATCATCATCCTATATAAAATATGTCACGTGTCATCAAATATAATATTCAAGTTAACTTTTTATGATGGCATCCGAGCACGGTACTGATTCAGAAGAGATATTAGAGAAGAAAAATATCTTTAAACCTAAAACAATGAACACACAAGTCTATCATCTAAACAACTTTGATAATCTTGGAACCCCACTTGTGACATCAATGTTGACTGGAGAAAATGACTGCACATGGGCAAGATCGATCAAGACGACTTTGCATGCGAAGATAAAACTGAGTTTCGTTGATTGAAGCATCAAGAAAGCATCAAGTCAATCTGAAGTATAACATATGAAGCTAACGGAAATATACTCAAGCGCATCGCACGCTCGACAGTACAACATAGTCGTCATCGAACTTTTTTAATTCCAAAAGGAAAGGGAAAATATCGATAAATCCCGGGAGAAAGAAAAACAGGTAAGGGAGTCAGTTATGCGAGAGGAATGTATTAGCACCTCTCACATCCGTCGTAATCGATGGGAACCGTTTTGCTTGTTCTTTGCTTGGATGGTGTTATATCTTAAGTTACTTCGCAAAAGAGGAGAAGGAAAGGAAATAGATAAATTGCTCGTGGAGGATTGACACCCTTGTGTCTACGTATCCTCATAGTGCAATAAGAAAATCAGAGCTTCGTAGTTCTTTGAACCAAGGATGAAAGGAGAGAAAGGTGAAAGAAAGTTGTGGAAGAAGGGTGAAAGAAAGTTGTGAAAGAAGGGTGTTCGCCAAGATCGCAAGATCCCATGCCTATGTATCCTCATAGTGCAATGAGGAAATCATAGCTCCGTAGTTCTTGGAACTAAGGATAATAAAAGAATTGTCAGAGTATTGAACCCTAAAGGAAAAAAACAATTGAATTGGAATTGATCCAAAAGAAAAGAAATTGGAATTGATCCAAAAAGAAAGAAATTGGAATTGATCCAAAAGAAAAATAATGGAATTGATCCAAAAATAAATGAAATGGAATTGATCCAGGGGTAAGGAATTGATCCTAGAGAAAAGAATTGGAATTGATCCAAGGGTAAGGAATTGATCCTAGAGAAAAGAAATTGGAATTGATCCAAAAGAAAAAGAATGGAATTGATCCAAAAAGAAAGGAATTGGAATTGATCCAAAAAGAAATGAAATTGGAATTGATCCAAAAGAAAGAGAATGAAATTGATCCAAAAAGAAAGAAATTGAAATTAATCCAAGGGTAAGGAATTGATCCTAGAGAAAAGAAATTGGAATTGATCCAAAAGAAAGAGATTGAAATGAGTGCCAAAGCATGGGACTAACATGGCAACCATGGGAGAGGGACTTGCCAAAGCATGATACTAACAAGGCAAGGGCTTACCAAAGCAATGGGACTAACATGGTAAGAGGGAGTGTCTGTCTCAGCATGAGACTAACAAGACAGACTTGAAAGGAATAAATGATTTTCCAAAGCCTGAGACTAACATGGCGAGGGTTTACCAAAACAATGAGACTAACATGGTAAGTAGGGAAGAGACTCAAAAAGAAGTGAGAGCCAAAGAGGTTGTAGGTTCAAGGTGTTGATTGCAGAGTGATGCTCCAATGTTGCTTGATTTGAGCTTTGAGTCTTGTTGACGTTGACCACTACAATGTTGTGTGGAGGAGACATTGTCAATCGTCGCTCAGAAGTGTACTAAAGTCTATGGATAAGGGTGAATACTTGGGCACTGGGTTGTTCAGTCCATACCCAAAGTACTCAGAATGGGTTAGAATTTCTCCAGCTCGCTCATTCCCTATCGCTTAAGGCTCGTGGCGACAGTGTGAACTGTGATTAACAAGCTTTGAGAAGATCCTTAACGTTGCTCTTTGTACAATACTTCGGTCTTGTGTGATGTCTCAAAGTTTGACTTGAAAAAGTAGTGGAGCAAGAGAGAGAATCTAACCCACTTAAGACCACTTTGAATGAACATAGATCCTATGGGAGATTGTAAATTATTGTGAAAGAATGGACTAAAGTAATCTTAAATGTAATTAATTGATCAAAATATATTTGATCAAATAATCAAATTAGGGGTCCAAGCATGAATTGACAAAAAGGAATTAATTAATAGTTTAATTAACTAATTATATGAATTAAATTTTTTTTATCAATTAATTGAAAAACAATTAACTAAAAATTAATTATATTTCTAGTATTTGAATAATCACTAAAACTAATTATAAGAGAAAATAATTCAAATATTTTTGTTAACACTAATATGACTTTTAATATTTTAACTAAAACTAGTGTATCAAGCTAAATAATTTTTTAATGATTGTTTCTAAACTAAAACTAATGCTAAAGTATTATTTTTAATTAAGAGAAACTAACTAAAACTAACTAAGTGTAAATGCTACTGAATGTTTATTAAAGTAAAGTTGATGTGCTAAATTAATTGTTTAGACTAAATTATATATGCTAATGAATGTTTATTGCTCTCTCTTTTTCACAATAGGTGTCTTTTTTTCTATTTTTAATTGTCTCAAATTATTTGTCCTTTTAGATTATCAATGTGATATTTATTATTTTTTTCCACTAAATTATCTTTATTTATTGTATTTTAATTCATTTAACTATTCCACTATCTATTATTAATAAGGTTATTTTAGTAAATAAAACTAATTTTATCATTAAAATCAACACAATTAATCATTTTCTTAAAAAGTGTGAAAATCTCAAAAAAGACATATATTATTTATTTTCTAAACTAAGTGACATGCTAACACTACATATCACCAAAGAAGAACGTGAGACCAAGCCCACATGCCATCCGCGACTGACTGTGGGGGCCGGCCGGCTGGCCGACCAGCTCCGGCGGCGGCGACAGCAGCCCCTCTTCCTAGGGGTATTGTGATTTTGTTATTACTTATTCTCCAATTCTCTTTTTAAGCTCCATTAAAGTGTTTTTTTAAGGTATTGAGGTAAGTGAAAAAAATGCTCAAATCTTACTCCAATTTAACAATATTAATATTGTTTTGTGTTTAGATTTTAATGGATTTTTAAGATTGTGTATATGGTTTATGATTTTCATTATTGGTGATGGATGGAAAATTGGATTTCAAGAAGGAAAAAAAAAGCCTTTTTTAATTTATACCAAAATTGGGGTTTTAGTATAAAAAAATATTTTCAAATAAGTTGCTTTGTGTTGCATACTTACATCCAAATTAATGCAATGCTTAAAATTACGTTAGAAATTGATGTCTTGATTACTATTTGAAATATTGATTTTTTTTTTTGTTACTTGAATATAGTTTTGTGAATGTAAATAAGTGCTTATTGAATAAGCTATTTTGCAATTTGTCCAAATTTAATGCTAATGTAATGTTAGGTGAAATTCTATGTTAGATACATGTTAGTAATTTTAAAGTTGGTTTTAAAGAAAAATTCTAGCTACTTGAAATATGAGAATTTACAAGAAAAAATGCTTATTCCGACAAGCTTCTTTTTTTTTGTTGCTATTATCCTAAACTAATATTATTGTCATGTTAAGTCTATTGTTATACTTAGATATCAATCTTGGTTAGATTCTAAGGGAGACTTGTGCTATATCAATTTTTAGCTACTTTAATAGTTGATTCTTGAATAATTAAGCTACTAACATGATTAAATTAATTCAAAACAATAGCATAATTTAAGGGTTCTACCATATACAATTAACCAGATCAATCACACAAGAATATCCATGGTAATGACATGGAAGTGGTGAAAGTTCAAGGCTTACCAACGGAATCGAGATTTGCCCCGGTGCATGTTGAAATTTTGACGAAAAGAAGCGAAAATCCGGAAAAGTTCAAGAGGTAATCCTTTATTATGCTTCCAATTAACTCTAACAATCAAGGTTCCAGATGGTTGGACCTCCTCATTCGGCCGCTGACGGTGTTCATTTGTGACCTCGTTTGTGAAGTTTATGTTAGCATTGTCATTTGTAGAACTCATTTTTACGAAAAATATATAATGAAAAGATGTAAAAATGTTTATTCATAGATGAGGTTGAAGATGAAAAGTCTGATATTTTGGTCCTTGCAATGATGATAAATTGTAATGGTTGATATTCTCGAACGATATTTTTGAAAAACGGAGAAAATCATAAATCATTATTATATTCGGGATGAGCGCTTCTCTCTTCTGGGAAGAGTAAAGGTTGTAATATTACAACATTTTGTTATTATAACCATTGTGATATATTATGTGAAATTGGAAGAAAAAAAAGTGTTTCTAGGAATCAAACCTTGTACCATATAAAAAGGGTATCACTACGGTTCTTCTGTTTAACCGCTGTGATATATTTATAATAAAAATATACGTATCATTACAGTTGTTTGCGATAATCGTTATGAAATATTTGCCCATATAAGCGAATTAACTTTCCCTTATTGACTATTGCGTCGTTTCATTCACAACGAAACCCTAGAACCCATTTTTCTTCTTGTGTTTCATACATTTCTTCTTATTTCATTAATGTATTTACATATTTCCCATTAAGATATTCCTCATTATCTATTTTGTTGCATGTTTTTTATTCTTCTTCTTCTTCTTCCATCTTAGGCAGCAAACTTCAGCTAGTTTTAGAAAAAATGAAAAGATATATAAGAAGTGTGAAGTTTTTGTGTACATATTCCTTCCTTATGTTTCTTTTTCATTCTTTCACAAACGAGATGAACATGGTGATGATGGTGGCAGTAGCAAGCGTTATGTATATATTGTTTTTGTAGCTATGGAAAATAAGGTATTCTTCTACTTCAATCTTCGTGTTAGATAGTTCTCATTATCTTATTTTCTTCATATTGTTTTTGTTTTTGTTTCAACTTAGGTTACAGTCCCACTTAGGTTATAGTCCTACTTCTTAGGGGTTTGTTTCATCTTTTGCTGGTTTTGTTTTGAATACTAACTATTTTCCTTGTTTAAAATAGTTGAAGTTGTATAGTAAAGATGATACATGGTAATAATGATGGTGGTAGCAAGCGTGTTTGAGTTCATAAGGTAGGTATATATATATATATATATATATATATATATATATATATATATATATATATATATATATATATATATATACACACACACACACACACACACACATATATATATATATATATATATATATATATATATATATATATATATATATATATATATATATATACACACACACACACACACACACACACACACACACATATATATATATATATATATATATATATATATATATATATGAAATCATTTGATATTCTATATGAAATTTAGTTTATTATATACAAGGTATATTGTTTGTCTTACTATCCTTTTATTGAAAATACAATCATTTAAATTGACATAGAAATGTATAATCTGAAAATTAAGATGTATTTGAAAATCAACCTATAACAGTCAATGTTTTCTGAATAGCTTGTGTAACGCCCCATTTTTATTTTTATTATTATTTGTAAAATAATTGTGAATTGATGTAATTGATTGTGTGTTTTGGTGTGCAATCGTTGTAATTTATGTACCCGTAGTAAGGGATAGTAGCCTTAAGAGTGAGACTTTAAGGTAGTAGGGGTGTGTGACCAAAAGTGTACAGATTGGTGGTGTGGTGAGCAAAACTAATTAGATCATGTTAGTTAATATATATTTAATTATAATATTAGGAGAATATTAATTTAATTAAATATTGGATGGAAGAATTATTATTATTATTGTTATTATTTCATTAGTTAGAATAAGTGATAATAATAATAATAATAATAATAATAATAATAATAATAATAATAATAATAATAATAATAATAATAATAATAATAGAAATAGTAGTATGAATGTATGGAGGGTTTGGTGGAAATTTAAGGTGAGTAAGTAAGGGTAAATAAGGTAAACCACAATTGAGGGACTTTATAAAGAGACTTGGAGTATGAGAAAATCACTTTTGATCATACGTAGAATTGAGAAGAGAAAGGGAGAACAGACTAGGGATAGAAGAAGAGGAACCCATTGAGAAAGAGGAGAATTCATCATACAAGGTAAGGGTGAGATTTTTTTAATCACTCAAGGGTTAGATGATGTAGGCATGAAGGAAGAAATCATTAGGTTGATGCCATTGATTCTTGTTTGTGGGTTAATTGGGGTTGTTAGAAAGAATCTATAACTAAAATGTTTGGAATTAACGAAATTGTGGTATTTGAATTGTTGTGTACATGTGATCGATATGGGTTTTGCTGACTTAAATTGGGGTATTGGGGTTAAAAATGCAATTTAAGGGTGTGGAATAGCAGTGGGAGAAGTGTTGTCATCACAGGAAAATTTTGTTGAATCACGGAGCGGGCTTAGCGTGGTCCCCGCTGGCATCTTTATTTTAAAATCTTCGAAAATTCATAACTTTTGATTCGTAAGTCCGTTTTAGTCGTCGTTCGAATCGTTGGAAAACTGACTTTATGTACTTTATGTTAAAATTATTTTCATTGATAGATTTTCATCTATTCAACACGCCATATATGTTTTTCATGCAGGTTCTGATATGTTGAATTGTGAAATGTGGGAGTTAGTCGTAGGAATGTGTGTTGTGGTTGTTGCTTGTGATATTGCAAGAAATTGTTGATAAGTATTTGTAGCATACCATGTAATTATGATTGTCGTTGCTCAAGACATTGTATGATGAAGTTGTTGATTTATTATGGTATGATGTATTTAGGCCTAGTCGGTAAATGCAATAATGGTTATTTATGTAGCGTCGTGGTAAAGGTTTTGCTATGTGTTAATGCAATGTATGAATATACGTTTCATTGATGTTATGATATGATGAAACGTGAAATGTGTTGTTTAAATATGCACATCTGTGTAGTTGTTGAGCAAATATGATGATGAATATACTATGTGTGTGCATTTAGTTGTTGTTACATATTGTCGTTGAAGGTACATAGGCATATGCATTGATGATGGGATGGCGTGCCCCGAATGGGGTGTTATTGTCTATCCTAATTCCTAGATAGAATAATAGTTGTTGGCATGATTGTGCTCGGATGGGGTGTAAAGCAATTACAGTTGTTGTGTGACCATGAAATAGGGGTCGGGAGTTCCGACAGGAACTGTGATCATGAAACAGGGATCGATTTTGGTAACACATGCATTGAGTCTAGTTGGTGTCTCTTTGCATTTCTTTTTTTAAAGTTGTGTTACATTGTGATTGGATTGATTATATGTGTTATATTGAATGGTGTAAATTGTGTTAGAGGTGGTGATATTGGTGATATACTTGATAATTTACGTTCTTATATTTATATCATCTTTCTCTTTTATTTGATTTGAGAATCCCATCCATTCTATTTGAATGTTGCCTCTACTTGGGCACCGTGCAGGTAATCAGAAATAGTTAGAGTTTGTGGTCGGTGAAGTCGAAGTACTTCACTTTAGTTTGGAGTCTGTTCTGATATGTAACAATGGGAGTTAGGAATGTTTCATGTTATTTTATTTGTCAAAGAATTATTAGTGGTTTTATGATGTGAAAATTAGTTTCTTTAAGTTAATCGAAATTGTTATACTTTGTTAAATCAAAATGAATAATTTCTGTTGTGTAATAAAGATGATTTTCGGATTAAAGTTGCGTTAATATTCATTATATGTTACATGTCCATTAAAGAGAAAGTATGTTATTGAAAGTAATTCCTTAAATTTGGATTGAGTGATTTTACTCTGATTTTCTAATTAAATATTACAGGGGAATTTAGGGTGTTACAAAGTGGTATCAAAGTAGGTCGGTTCGTCTGGCTAGGTTGTCTATTTATGTTGTTCCCTAGTATGCGACATGTGCGTAAGAACATTATTAGTGCTTGTTTTGTTTTCCATGCAGTTTGGGAGTGAAACAAGTGGGAGTGAAACAAGTGGGAGATAAGTTTCTACTTCTCTTGGATATTCCAGTGGTTGAGGGATTGGATATCATATTGTCGCATGATGGAGTGTAGTGTTGGTTTGTTCAACTGTTGAGAATGGTGTGGTCCTTGAGGGAAGACAGTCAGGTGTTTTTGTTGTTCGCTTCCTTGTGGGGGTAGGCAATGTTGTGGCCAGAGATGGGTTGGTGATGCGTGGAGTATGCTGATGTGTTTCCTTAGGAGGTTCACGATTATCTTTAGTTGGAACAAGATGATTTCATTTTTTGGACGAATTAGGGGAGATAAACCATGTGTTTATCAATTATTTAGATAAGTAGTGAACTGTCTTATTGAGACAAGAGTAGCTTCGGTGTTATTAATTAAGAAGAAAGAAGGTAGTACGAGATTGTGTGTGGATTACTGACAATTTTGTAAGGTAATGGGTAAGAATAAATATCCATTTCAATGAGATTGATGATTTGATGGACCAATCGGTGGGCTGGTGTGTTTTCAGTATAATTGGATTGAATACTGATTACCTTTAGATTTTGGTGAAAAGTAAGGATAGTTGGAGGATCTAAGAAGTAAGAGAAAGATGTGGAACTCATGTTCACCGTATCCAATTTTCATTTTTGCACATATGGAACAACCTTCACTAAATAGGTGATAACCTTTTGATGGTAACTCCGATGGGAGTGATTCTGGACTTTTTGGAAAGCTTGCGAAATTCCCTACAGTTTGCATATAAACTTTGTCTTCTACATATTTTTTAAGAGGGAGAAAATGCGTTTGAAGATCTAGGTCTGATGTTGAGTTTGGTGAGGACAGGTATACGAGATTTCTTGACCAACCTCCATTACACGCGTGATAACTTTTTACTCGAGACCCGGATTTAAGAGGTTCTTGAATTTCTGGAATTTACAGGAAATTCTCTTCATTTTGGAATATAATTTTGTATCAAGAAGGTTTATATTGAAGGAGATAATTGTGTTTGAAGTTGAGCGAGTCTTGCTGAAATGGTTGAGATGAGGTCATGTATAAGGTGTTTGGTAAAAGGAAGGAGGTGAGGGTATCAGAGAAGCACATGAAGGTGCGGCATATGCCAATTGAGAATGATTATAGTGGAGATATTTTTAGGAAGGGAGAAAGTTGAATAGTAAAGTGGATTGTGTGTCATTAATGACATGGTGTCGACATGGGTCGGGAATATTTAGGATGAGACCTAAATGTGACACTATATGGATCATTGAGATTTTTAAATTAAAGAAAGGACGGAGGATTTATTAGTACTGTTAAAGTCCTCTACTTGGATACATGTTTCCTTTAGAGTGGACCGATACTAGATGCAGTAGCATTTCCGGTATTGGGAGAATGTTTAACAATTGTGTTATGCTACAAGCGTGTATAGGAGAATATTTAATGGATTTTGGGTGTTTATGTATCATTGACAAGGTTGAAAAGAAGGAAATTAAGAAAATGTTTGTAAGCCTTAGAGAGACGGTGGAGCATTATGCTTAGATAACTTGGGCACAAAACAAAGGACAATATTGTAGTTGGGTAATGATTATTTATGACACTATTATGGTTGTCGACTACCTATTGACAAATTGAGGAACTGATCATCCTTAATCTCTTGTTGATAGTAAACGGGATCATGTTGGATGGGATAGATGTGTCTTGTCAAATGGTATAATATATACATTAAATTGTTTGAAGTCGAGTCGAGTACTTGTGGATTGTTTGATTAATCGATGCAGGTTTTTATATCTGAAGATGAGACGGATTCGCGGTTGTTGTATGTCGATCAGATGTTGTTGATATTTACTTACCAGTAATAGAGAATAATGTAATGACTAGTGGTATACCAAGGGTGTCTCCTTGGAGGGCTCCTTTATGATTGGTAAAGAAAAGGATGATAGCGTGAGGTTACATGTTGATCGGTGAGTACTATGGAAACTCACAGTTGTGTCCTGAATAACTTGAGTTTTGATTCGTGATGAATCGAGAATCCGATAGACACGGGACTTGATGCATTGGAAAAATGATCTAGTGAGGGAGTAAATGGAAATGTGAGACCATGATTTGACCAAGGGTGTCAAGTAGAGGAAGGTAGTGGCTAGTATGCTTTGAAGGGTATGTAGAGAGTACGAATTGTATCTTCCATACTTATTTAGATAAGTTAGAACTGGTGTTCGTTGTGGATGTTATGATATATTATAAAATTGGAAGAAAAGCGCGTAGAGAATTTGAGAATTGAGCTACAAGTATTGAAAGAGGTGTTATCAAAGTGCAAATTTTGGTTAGTAAAGATGAGTTTACTTGGTGGTGTTAATGCAGACGAGGGTGTTGTTGTGTGTAACACGGTGGGAGAACTGACTTTTAGTTATGTTGCGGATAGTAAGAGTCGCCACCGACTTTTATTTTATCCAAAAGGAAAGGGTATAAAAGAACAGGAAAGACCTGAAGAGATATTTTTGGGTCCGGGGGGTAGGTTATGTAAAGGGAAGGTGTTAGCACCCTTTACATCCATGGTTATCCATGGGCTCTTAGTTACTTAGCTCACTTTTGAATTGTTTTTTTTGAAAATGTGAAGTGTGTGAATAGAAAATTTTCATATGAGTTAATAATGATCCATGTACGGATGCGTAAAAACTTGTGTTTGAAAATTTGTTTGAAATTGTAAAGTGTTTGAAAATTTTGAATGAAGTGAGCAAGCAACTAGGAGGTACCTACCCTAAAGTTTAATTCTTTTCTGTTCTTTATCCTTTAAGTGGTAAGACTATCCCTATTATTAAGGAATAGGTAGTCATTACCTTGGATGTAAGGGACATGTGAGGGACATCTGTTTATGAAGGCAACTGTGAGGTGTATTAAGCATTTAGGAGGGACTATCATCATTATTCAAAAAGGGACTTGATCTTTTAAAGGCAACCATTAGGGACTTGATGATTTTTCTTTTAAGGGACTTGCTTTATACACCCCACTTGACCTTATGATTTAGGCAACTTGAGAGGCAACCCTAGAAAGTGAGATGGCGATTAAAAATCGACTTACGTGTGTGAGTGTTCAATATTATTTATCTTTAAATTAAAGTGACCTAAATTTTATTTTAAATAGAATACATGTTTACACTCCCTAAATTACTAACCATAGCATAAAATTAAATAAATTAAATATTACAAAATTTACACCAAGGAGCAATTACATGATAAATAGCAAATAAATAAATAATAAGCAAAAAAATAAATAAGCAATAATAAATAGGGTTAGTGATAATTAAAAAAAATAATAAATAGGATTAGTGAAATAATAATAATAAAATAAATGAAATTAGAAATAATATGATTAGTAATAAAAATAAACAAAGTTAGAGGAATAATAATAAAAATATATAAGATTAGTGGAATAATAATAACCAAAAAAATGATAAATAATAATATGGTTAGTAATAATAACAATAATTAAAGTAAAATTATAATAAACAAAAGTTAGATTTTTAATATAGTCAATTATTTAAAAATATGAACAATTAAAGGATTATGGTAATATCTTAATTTATGTACAAATTATTAAATTATTTATAATTACAAAATTAAATTATTATAGGTTTAATTGTTTCTAAACACATATTAACAATTATTTATATATAATTTAGGTTATAAACAAATTAAAAAATATTTACATATTATATGGAAAAAATAAATTATAATTATATTTAAAGGTGATATTTACAAAAAAAATTAATTATATTTACAAAAAATTTTATATTAAGTATTATATTTATAAGATTTAATTTTATTTACAAAAGTTACATTAAATAAATATATACATAATAATTATATTAAGAATTAGAAAATAAAAATTATTTAGAAAATAAAATTAGGTTTTACAAAATTAGGGTTTATTTAGAAAATATTTTTTAGGGTTTATAATATAATGACAATTTCTT
The DNA here is from genome assembly GCA_963966055.1 of Lathyrus aphaca. Taxonomy (NCBI): domain Eukaryota; kingdom Viridiplantae; phylum Streptophyta; class Magnoliopsida; order Fabales; family Fabaceae; genus Lathyrus; species Lathyrus aphaca. Next base: position 63,130,126 of record OZ014520.1, on the reverse strand, counting down.
TAATTAAATGGTACATATATATATATTTTATAATTTAGGAAATAATAAAACAATATAATTTTAATTTATTTTATACATAATAATAATTAAATTAAAAAAGAAATCAAAACCTGATGGGGCTGGGGTTTGAACCCAGTCCCCTATGCTTGCCAACATCAGACTCCACCACTGGGCCAACAGCATGCGCGTGCCATCATAGAGAGAGGAATTGGTTTTGTTCTTTGCAAACCTGAAAAATTAGAAAAAACATAAGAAGCAAAAAAGGCCTGGGGTGGTGTTGAACCCAGGACCTTTGATCATTCACACGCACGCCTAACCGCCCGGCTGGGAGAGCCCATCTGGTAGTATGATGACCAAAGTTGATTATATGTCAAGCCTATAAAATAAGCAAAATAAAAGAACAAAATGCAGCCAACGGGGAATCGAACCCCAGACCAAACCCTTGTACACGCACGCTTCCAGCCATTGGGACAACATAGCTGTTGTGATTTAAAACAACAACTAATTGATAAAATATAATACAAATTATTTGAATTCAAAACGCGCGGGAAGCAGTCTTCTTCTTCCTTGAGATTTCGCAGGTTTTCCTGCGAAATTTCCTGAGAAATTTCCTTCCATTTTTCCTGCGTGCATAAACCTGTGTATTCACAATCACCAAGCAAACAGCAAAATTTCTTAAAATTAATGGGAGCAATGAATTCCTGGAGGTCCGTACAACATCACCACGTTCCTGAAATTCATTTATATATGTTAAATCACAAAACCCTAATTGAGGTTGGTAAACCCTAGTTATGGCCGTTTGCGGTTTAAGCACTCATTCTTCAATCCAATTGTCCAGAATCATTCTACACAACATTACAAACAATATTATATAACCAAAATTCATTGATATGCAACAAATTAATAGAATCGAAAAAAATATTTTCAAGAGTAAATTGGATTCGGGTAGAGCATTATGGCAAGGCATTGATGTGTATGAGTGATGATAATGCTTCAGTGAGGTCCAAGGAACATGTTTATGTTCTTATTTTACCTTCTAATGCCCTGTAAATGCAAAACCGAATGTGAGCTTTTGAAGGAATTTTTGATCAATGGAACTTACCCTTTGGCTGCTGGAATTCGTGGCTTGAGGATTGCATTATGTTTAGTACTTATAGGTGAATGAATTTAGGTCATAACATTGATTGATCATGTGGAAATTTTGATTCAAAAAGATTCATATTGATCATGTCTTAAAAGTTCAATATTCTTGCATAAAGGCTTACTATTTTAAGACAAATCTCATGATTTCTTTCCTCTTCAACTTAAATCAATAATTAAGACTTTCTAGAAGCTTAATCTCCATTAAATATCATATTTTCATATTTTATATTTATTTAAAATGATTTTTTATGAATTAAATCAAAATAAATAAAAATAAAATAATAAAAATTCTGATTTTTAATCATTTGGGTCGTGCATGATGATAGTGTATGGATTGGATCATAATTTGGCAAGCCCATTTGGCAAGAATTGGTTTTAAACCTCCATTTTCATCATAAACCATCACAAAATTTCCCAACTTTGCAAGGGCACATCTCCCTCAATTTTAATGCTATGAGGGTGTTCCTGGACATTTTGGAAAGCTTGAAGAGTCCTCTAAACAACCCCATTGGTTTCATGTCCATATCATTTACCAATCTCAAGTTATGCCCTTTTGAAGTTGTTGACTTTTTGTTGACTTTTGAAATGACCTATAATGTCTTAGCTCATACCTTCCAAATGAAGCATTTTTGGGCTTGGCTTGTGAGACACAAAGTTGTAGAGAATTAAATTTCCTTCAAAATGAGCTTTGAGTGGAGACTTGGTGATGAAGTATGTGAAAGTTATGGCTGGTCAAAGTTCAGTTGACTTTTACTTAGGAAACCCTAATTTAGAAACTCCTGATTCTTGATGATCTGGAATCTCCTTGATGAATCATGATCAACCCTTGATAAAATGATGAATTTTACTTCATATACTTGATGTTGGCAAAAAATCATGAAGTTTGACTTTGGTTTGACCACAGTTGACCTCAGTTTGACTTTTTAACTGCATTGACTGATTTTGACTTATCTGATCATCTGACTGAGCAAACTTTTGAGAAAAGTCTTGAAACTTGTCATGGGGGTTCTTACACACATATAAGATGTTATGAAGCTCACTTGGAGTCTTGGAAGTCCATTTAGCCTGATTAAAGTCAAAACCCTAGTTTTGGATGCACTGCTTAGGAGGTGCATTGTCTGAGGGAATTGTCAACTCTTCTGACCAATTGTGAACTTCGTGAACCTTGTAAACCATCATAAAATGTCTTGTGATACTCATGGGAGGTATTGTGAACCTTGTGAACCTTGTGAACCTTCATGAAGTGACTTGTAGACTTCATGAACCTCAGGAAAGCTTTGTAATCATTGTGAATCTTGTGAACCTTGTGAACCTTCAAGAAGTAACTTGTAGACTTCATGAACCTCATGAAAGGTTATATAAACATTGAGAAACTTGTGAGCCTTGTGAACCTTGTGAACCTTCATGAAATGACTTGTAGACTTCATGAACCTCATGAAAGGTTTTTGAAAGCATTGTGGGACTTGTGAACCTTGTGAACCTTCAAGAAGTAACTTGTAGACTTCATGAACCTCATGAAAGGTTATATAAGCATTGAGAAACTTGTGAACCTTGTGAACCTTCTTAGAACACAAAGTCTTGTATTGTGAGGGCAAATTTTGGGGTGCAACAGCTGCCCCTGTTCAATTTTCTGAAACCTGAGGGGTTAGATTGGTATATTTGCCAGTCGTGACCTGGAAGGTTGAAGAGGATTGAACACAAAAGCCCAAAAATTTGCACTCACCAGTGCATAGAATGATATTGATATTTGGTTGTATATGCTTGCGTGGGCTTAAAGATGCCACTTGATGGAACTGGAGATGGGCTTAGAGATGCCATCAGGATGAACTGGAGATGGGCTTAGAGATGCCATCTGAAGTATCAGAATATGATGATGTCTTTATGTTGATACTGGATATCAGTACTAGGTCTTTGTATAAGCCGTCTCTGAATCATTTATGCAACATGATTTGAATTGTTGGATGGACCAGTAGAAATAAATCTTGTGATGATTATCTCTTCTGGAAATATTTTTGATTAGGGAATGGATCTTTGTACAGACCGTTTGCCTACTCTCCAAGGGCCAAAAGAACGTCAGGATTTGTTCTTAAGGATCAAAAGAACGTCAGGATTTGTTCTTCTGAAAAAGTATCTTGAACAATGGGCCAAAAGAGCGTCAGGATTTGCTCTTAAGGGTCAAAAGAACGTCAGGATTTGTTCTTCTGAAAGATGTCTTGAACCAGGGAATGGATCTTTTTACAGACCGTTTGCCTGCTATTCGAGGACATCTTGAGTAGTGTATGGATCATTTCTGACCTGTTGTAAATTGTTGATGCTGTTTTATCTGCATATAACTATCCTGCGGGGAGAATGTTAGTTTATGCAATATGTATGCATGCATAGTATGATGCACCTAAGTAAATGTATCATGTATTTATGGATATGTATGTTATGGTATGATGTAAATGATGTATGTATGATATGATACTGCCGGAAGCGTCTGGATGTCTTCGTATAACAACTGCTGGCCAGGGAAAATAAATCCCGATTCGTTGCTTGAAGAATATGAGGAACTCGTTCCCGTCTTGTTTGATAATATACATAACCTTCCGTATGCTGGGGAAAGCAAGGTATATATAACCTCCCGTCTGCTGGGGATAATAAGGTATATATCACCTCCCGTATGCTGGGGATAGCAAGGTACATATAACCTTCGTCTTCGTTTAATAGTAGGGCAGATATAACTTCCCGTCTTCGTTCGTCGTACCCTTATTGGAAAGTAATTTCCCGTATATCCGTATGAGGATAAAAGAGATGGACATAAATTCCAGGGGAGATAAGACTTTATGAAGATGGATTCGTCCTACTGAGGGTTTGTAACTGTCTTGTAAAGATGAACAGGCGAAGCTTCGTTGAAATCCTTCCCTCGTTCGTCCTTAGTAAATACTATTACTGCATTTTCATGCATTTCTGGTAAACATCAATCATATTAAGTACACATGCATTTCTTGTAAACATCAATCATATTCAAAAGTATACATACATTCAAACACAACCAATGGACGTTTCGCTTATGTAAATAGGGTAAAAGTAAATCTGGATTCGAAAGATGGAATTTATTTATATCAAAAAAATGACCCATACACGGGTAAGTTTGTACAAGGAGACATAAACCCTAGTAAGAGGATTTTGTCATAAAGTTTTTACAAAACAGAGAAAATCAGCTATGTGGGAAATAATCCTATTGAGTTTCAATTCTACTATTGCCATTATCTTCAAGTATCTCATCTTCTGCTGTTGAGACGGAAACGACTGGATTGAGCTTTATCTGTTCGAGCTTGAGTAAGTAGTACAACTGGTTGCAGTTTCATGGGTGATCCAAACGAGACATAGTCATACGCTTTAATCCCTAACTTTTGCCTGGATTGCCCTTTCAGGTTTTCAATCCACCGGGATACCCTTTTTTGCCCAAGCCGCCTTTTCAGGTTTTCGACTTGCCGGGTGTACATCTTTTTATATATATCCCTAATTTTTGCCCAAACCCTTTTGGTTTGCCGGGATGCCCTTATTTTTGCCTAGGCCTGTCAACCTAGCGGGTCTCTTTTCATGCGTAGTATTTTTTAACTATGTCTGCGTTTACAGGCTGTGGGAAGTCTTCACCATCCATTGTAGTCAGTATCATGGCACCTCCTGAGAACACTGTCTTGACTACAAATGGTCCTTCATATGTTGGAGTCCACTTGCCCCTAGGATCACCCTGTGGTAATATGATACGCTTGATTACCAAGTCACCAGCCTGATATACCTTTGGCTTAACCTTCTTGTTAAAAGCTTTGATCATTCGTTTCTGGTACATCTGGCCATGACAAACTGCTGCTAACCTCTTCTCATCAATCAAATTTATCTGGTCAAGTCGAGTCTGAATCCACTCATCTTCATCCAAGCCTGCATCCTTCATAATTCTCAAGGAGGGAATCTGAACTTCAATGGGCAGAACTGCTTCCATACCATAGACTAAGGAGAACGGGGTTGCCCCTGTTGAAGTAAGTATTGTAGTACGATAACCATGAAGAGCAAATGGTAACATCTCATGCCAATCCTTGTAAGTAACAGTCATCTTCTGTACAATCTTCTTGATGTTCTTATTAGCAGCTTCAACTGCCCCATTCATCTTTGGACGATACAGAGAAGAGTTGTGATGCTTAATCTTGAACTGTGTGCAGAGATCAGTAATCATAGTGTTGTTCAGATTAGAGCCATTGTCAGTAATAATCCTTTCGGGGATGCCATACCTACATATGAGATTATTCTTAATGAATCGAGCCACAACATTCTTGGTAACAGATGCAAACGAAGCTGCCTCTACCCACTTCGTGAAGTAATCAATAGCAACCAGGATGAAACGATGCCCATTAGAAGCAGTAGGCTTGATCTCACCAATCATATCAATGCCCCACATGGCAAATGGCCAAGGAGCAGTCAACACATTCAAAGGTGATAGAGGTACATGGACTTTATCAGCATAAATTTGACACTTGTGACATGTTCTGGAGTGTTGATAGCAATCAGCTTCCATGGTAGACCAATAGTAACCCGCTCTCAAAATCTTCTTTGCCATAGTATGACCACTAGAATGAGTGCCAAAGATCCCATCATGCATATCTTCCATAATCTCAATTGCTTCCTTCTTATCCACACAACGAAGCAAAGTTGAATCATGATTGCGCTTGTACAAAATGCCATTACTCAAGAAGAACTTAGCAGAAAACCTTCTCAGAAACTTCCTATCTTTGACAGATGCCCCTTCAGGGAACTCCTGAGCTTCAAGATATCTTTTCACTTCATAGAACCAAGGCTTCTCCTCTGCCCCTTCTGTATCAATCTCATTGCAATATGTAGGCTTTTCAAATCTATCAATAGTAATCTTGGGAGCCTCATCATCCCAACTGATCTCAAACATGGATGCCATGGTGGCCAAAGCATCTGCCAACTGATTCTCTCTTCGTGGAATATGTCCAAAGGTAATCTCTTTAAAATGTGGGATCAAAGACAACACATGCTCTCTGTAAGGAATGAGGTTATCATGCTTGGTATCCCAATCTCCTTTAATCTGACTTACTACCAGGGCTGAATCTCCATACACATCAAGGAACTGAATCTTCATATCAATAGCAGCTTTAATACCCAAGATACATGCCTCATATTCAGCCATGTTATTAGTACAATAGAAACAAAGTCTGACAGTAATCGGGGTATGACAACCTTCAGGGGAACTAATCATAACACCAACGCCATTACCAAGTGCATTAGAGGCACCATCAAAAACCATAGTCTATCGGGATCCTTGTTCAGGTCCGTCATATTGTCCAGGTTCTTTGGTAATAATCATAATGTCTTCATCAGGGAACTCAAAATTCATTGACTGATAATCATCTACTGCTTGATGAGCCAAATGATCAGCAACAACACTTCCTTTAATGGCTTTCTGAGTAGTATACTGTATGTCATACTCTGTCAAGATCATTTGCCATCTTGCAATTCTTCCGGAGAGAGCAGGTTTCTCAAATATGTACTTGATTGGATCCATCTTCGAAATCAACAAGGTAGTATGGGTCAACATATACTGTCTTAGTCGGCGAGCAGCCCATGCCAAAGCGCAGCAAGTTTTCTCGAGCAGTGAGTATCTTGTTTCACAGTCGGTAAACTTTTTGCTAAGGTAGTATATTGCCTGCTCTTTTCGACCAGACTCGTCATGTTGCCCCAACACACACCCCATTGAATTGTCTAACACTGTTAAGTACATAATCAAGGGTCTTCCATCAACTGGTGGCATCAAAATTGGTGGTTCTAACAGATATCTCTTGATTTCATCAAAGGCAGTCTGGCACTCATCATTCCATTCCATCACCTGATCTTTCTTCAACAACTTGAAGATTGGCTCACAGATGGTAGTTAATTGGGAGATAAATCTTGCAATGTAGTTCAATCGTCCCAAGAAACCTCTAACCTCCTTCTCAGTACGGGGAGCTGGCATCTCTCGTATAGCTTTCACTTTTGCAGGATCCACTTCAATACCTTTTCCACTGACAATGAAACCCAGGAGTTTTCCAGATCTAACTCCAAAAGTACACTTGTTTGGATTCAATCTCAACTTATATTTCTTCAACCTCTCGAACAATTTATGCAAATGATCAAGATGTTGTTCTTCATTCTGAGACCTGGCTATCATATCATCCACATATACCTCTATCTCATGATGAATCATATCATGAAACAAAGCTACCATAGCACGCTGATATGTTGCCCCTGCATTCTTCAAACCAAATGGCATTACCTTATAGCAAAAGGTGCCCCACTGTGTCACAAATGTTGTCTTCTCCATATCTTCAGGTGCCATCTTGATTTGATTGTAACCAGAGAAACCATCCATAAAAGAGAATACCTTGTGCTGAGCAGTGTTGTCTACCAGAATATCAATATGAGGAAGTGGAAAGTCATCTTTAGGGCTAGCCTTGTTCAAATCTCTGTAGTCTACACACATACGTACCTTACCATCTTTCTTAGGGACTGGTACCACATTTGCAACCCACTGAGGATAAGAAGTCACTGCTAAGAACCCTGCATTGAACTGTTTCATTACCTCTGCCTTGATCTTTTCTGACATTTCAGGACGCATACGACGAACCTTCTGCTTCTTTGGACGACAATCTTCTTTCACTGGCAAACGGTGAACCACAATGTCTGTATCCAACCCTGGCATATCTTCATAAGACCAAGCAAAAATCTCCACATAGTCACGTAACATCTGAATCAACCTGCTCTTGACACTGTCCTCTAAATCAGCCCCTATCTTGACCTCTTTTCTGTTTTCTTCAGTTCCCAGATTCACAACTTCGACTGGCTCTTCATGTGGCTGTATAGCTTTCTCTTCTTGTTGTAACAACCTAGCAAGCTCTACAGGTATTTCACAATCGTCCTCATTTCCGTCTTCAGTTTGATAGATCGGATTCTCGAAATTATAATTGGCAATAGTAGAACTGTTATCAACAGGATCCAGAGTGGATGAGGATCTGCATTTTAGTGATGTGGGTGTGTGTAAGAACACATAGCTGATAAAACGAAAATAAAAGAAAAGAAAGACAAGGAACACAATATTTACGAAAACGAAACGTCCACTGATTTTATTGAATGAAGTATGCAAATGAAATGACAGCCCGTAACAAGCACACCATTGTGCCCCGGGTAAGGCACATGGCTTGAAAGTTTTATTGTTCAAGAAATTACAAATTTAAAAAAACACAACACAGTAATAGTATTTACTCCTGACTAAAGGAGATAGGGATAACATCTTCAGCTTTCCAATTATTGAGTCCAGCACCCACAGTAGGAAAAATCCATGCATCCAAGTTGTAGTCTTCATCATAGTCTCCCACAGCATTGATCTGGTTCTTCACAACCCCTTGATTAGTGATACGAGCAGCACGAGCACGACGAACAGCCTTCTGGGACTCTGCAGTGAAACCCAAACCAAACTTGTCAGACTTGTATGGAATATCAGGAAGCTGACCTCAAATAGTACAACCACCTTCATCCACCACAGCTCTAGCATCATTGAGGGAAGCCATTGCCATTGTTGGAGGCTTTCTGGTGACCACAAGAACTTTCTTCACAACAGGAGGAGCTACATAATCATTAACAACCCAGGGAACCACTTCAAATGTCTGACACGGAGTTTCAATGTATTCACCTTCCATTTCCAGATACTTGAAAGTGTTTACATGGCTGACAAAGTATTCTTCTTCTCCATAAACAGTAACAACCTTTCCATCCACCGGATATCTCAACTTTTGGTGCAATGTAGAGGTTACAGCACCTGCCCCATGGATCCAGGGACGACCAAGCAGACAAGAGTACGAAGGACGAATATCCATCACAAAAAATGTAGCAGTAAACACCTGGGAGCCAACTTTGATTGGAAGATCAATTTCTCCATGCACTACTCTTCTAGAACCATCAAAAGCCTTTACCACAATGTTACTGGGCTTCAGCACAGCATCTTCAGGACTCAGCTTGTTTAGGACTTCCTTGGGCAACACATTCAAAGAGGAACCATTGTCTATCAGCACATGTGACAGGGTAGTGCCCCTGCATTCAATTGAAATATGCAAGGCCCTGTTATGATCCCTCTTGGCAGGGGTCAAATCAGCATCAGAAAATCCTAACCCATTATCATAGGTCAGGTGGGCAACACAGTTCTCAAACTGGTCAACAGAAATTGCATTAGGTACATGAGCAGTCTTCAGAAACTTGATCAAGGACTTGGCATGAGCCTCAGAACATAATAACAAAGACAGCATAGAAATCTTTAAGGGAGTATGCCCCAACTGATCAACAATGTCATAATCACTCTTGCGAATGATTTTCAATACTTCTTCCATCTGCTTAGAGAGATCATCAGCAGCTGGCACATCAGTAGATACAGGCTCAATAACAGGACCCTTGCCCCTAGCATCAGTGGTGGAAGTAACAGCAGGAGTAACTGCATTCTTGGAAGTAACTGGAGGAGAGAAGACTCTTCCACTACGTGTGATCTTGCTAGATCCAGCAATATTATCAATGTCAACAGGCACATCAGCTACAGGCTCTTGCTTAACACCATGGATGTAAACATCAGACCCATAGTGCCAAGGCACAGCTTTGTCAGATGTATACGGGATAGGACCAGGAGTAGTAATGACCACAGGAGCTACTCTGGCTTCAGCAACAACTTTCACGGGACCTTCAGCAGTAATTTTGATTGGACCCTGATGAGTGATTTTAATGGGACCCTTTGAAGTGATTCTTATTGGTACTTTGTCAACCATGTCAACCTCTTCAATCTTCTTACCTCTGGTAATATGCTCCACCATACTCTCCACAGAAGTCGGTCTTCTTTCAAACACTATGGTGTAATTATCCATGAGACGCTGAATTCCATCTTTCAATCTGAAGCACTTCTCTGGATTATACTCACAATAAACACAATCTTCACGACAACCCGGAAAGAACCCAGCTTGTACCAACTTCTTTCTGATGACAGACAATGGTGTGGTCAATTCATCAACTGAATGGATATGCAGATCTTCCTCAATGGCATTGACAGTCTTCTCGTGATTTGGCATTGGAGCAGTAATCACATTGGGAGTACCCGGAGGATCAAACTCAATTTCTCCAGCATCAATCATATCTTGAATTTTATTCTTCAAGATCCAGCAGTTATTAGTATCATGTCCCGGACAGTTTGAATGGTATGCACACCGTGCATTGGGGTTGTACCTGGGAGAGGTAACATTAGGATTCTGAGGAGCCTCTTTCAAAGTAATAAGTTCAGCCTTCAACAAGTGTTGCAATGCCTGAGCCATTGACATGTTGATCTTCGTGAACTGTCTTCTAGCCCTCTGTTGGTTGCCCTGTGGCTGCTCTGTTGTTGCAGGAGTTGGATTTGAAATATGAACTGCACTAACAGATTGATGCCTTCTATTACGATCAGGCTGCCCATAAACAGCATTGGATTCTTTCTTCCCAGTGGGAGGCTTCTTTGCAGCACCTGATGAGGAAGTACCCACCTGGATCTTACCATTCTTTATACCATTTTCTACTCGCTCTCCTGTCATAATCAACTCAGTGAAGCCAGATGATGAGCTTCCAATGAGATGACTGTAGAACGGACCATTCAGCGTACACATGAACATATCAACCAGCTCCCTGTCAGTCAAAGGGGGTTGAACTCTTCCAGCTAAATCTCTCCACTTCTGAGTATACTCTTTAAAACTTTCTTTGGCACCCATAGACATGCTCTGAAGCTGCATGCGAGTGGGGGCTAAGTCAGCATTGTATTGGTACTGCTTATAGAAAGCTTCAGCAAGATCATTCCAGTCTCTGATGTTGGCACTCTCCAACTGATAATACCACTCCAACTGAGCTCCAGATAAGCTCTCTTGAAAAAAATGGATCCACAACTTTTTATCAGCAGTGTGGGGTTGAATTCTTCTGACATAGGACCTCAAATGCAGCTTGGGACAAGAGACCCCATCATAAACAACAAAGGTAGGAACCTTGAAACCAATGGGTATGACCACCCCAGATATCAAACTCAAATCCTCAAAATCCAGCCCAGATGATTTCTGCAACTCCATGGCATCCATTCTATCCACCAGCATCTTGAATTTGTCTTCATTAGGCTCATGGTAGTAATTAGCCTCAGAGTCAGAGTCCCCCATAGTGTTGTGGAGACTGCCTCCCTCTTTCTCAGATTCTTCAGATTCATAGTCTTCAACCTGCTCTTTGGTCTTGACAGGACCTTTGAACCTTCTTCCCATGTTGAGCAAACCAGCAGACCTTCTAGTCTTCTTAGTCTTCTTGGCCAGCAGTGCCATCAATTCATCCTGCCCCTTGGATAGGTTCAGGATCAGCTCTTGGAACTGTGCATTTTGTGCCTGGAGATCCTTAACTGATTGTTCAAGAGCCATTGCTGAAATAAACAGCGAGAAGATGAGAAACCTGTGCACAATTATAAACCTGTGATGCAATGAAATGATATGTGAATGCATATGCAATGTTTTCAAGGACCGCAGGATTTAAATTTGCTTAAACAAACACGAAAGTAAACTTTTATTAGTGATAACTTTGTTTTGCCTTTTAGGCTTACAAGAAATGAAATGAAATAAGTACAAAAGATGGGGTTTTAAGTCTCCCATGGACGTTTCCTCTTTGTATTGAGGTATGAGTTGAGGTTTCGTTCCTCGTGAAGTTGCTTTGTTAGTTCTAGGATTCTTGCTTGGCTTGCTTTGTAATGAGCCTCGAAAGTATCCCTTTGCTCCTTCAGTTGGATCCATGATCTCTGCAAGTCTTCCGTATCAGTAGGCATGTCTGGGTGAAGGATGGTATAAGCAGTGTCTCCTTCAGCAACAGGTTCCATGGTAACTGGTAGGACGGCAGGATATGGCATCATGAGAGTCTGAGCACGAGATCGTACCCATCTGAGATAAGCTTCCATAGGAATAGTGTACTTAGGCTCCAGTGTCTTGCTGTCAACCCTATTTACTTTTCCCCATGCTCGTATGAATCTCTGACGGTAACCCTGATGATCGTTATCGTAATCAAACACAATGCCCTGAATCAACATGTCATGTGGACCATCACTCCGAGCGTAACCAAACTGTCGTAAAGCTAGAGAAGGGTTGTAGGTGATGCCTCCTCTTATGCCTAGAAGTGGCACATTAGGGAACTCCCCACAACGGTCAATGATGGTGACATTCTCCATAGATCTGGAGCACCAATGAATGTCTGAGTGAGAAAGTGACATGATTCTCTTGGACCATCTGAACCCTTGCTCATTCTTCATTACTGAGCGAGGAAGGTGAGAAATAAACCACCTAGAAAGCAAAGGTATACAGCACATCAAAGTTCCTCTTGCCCTTGTAGTACGGGTATGAAGAGAATGCAGGATGTCTCCAAGCAATGTAGGCACTGGATTGTGACTCAGGAAGATGTTGATGGCATGAACATCTATGAACTGATCTGGATTGGGGAACAATACTAAGCCATATATCAGTAAGGCTAAGATCTCCTCAAAAGCATCATAGCTCATGGCCTTCAAGAACAATTGAGCTTTTTCTATCAACACCTTGGCAAGAATACCCTTGACTCCGCTTCTCGTTTCTAGAACAATATCAGACTTTTTCAGATGTAGAGCTGCAGCAATAACCTCTGGTTTAAGCTCCTTCTCCAAGCCTGTGAAGGGTCTTTGATCAAGAACAGGTATACCCAGAAGCTTAAAGAACTCTTCCATGGTTGGAACCAGCTGATAGTCAGGGAATGTAAAGCAATGGTGCTTAGGGTCAAAGAACTGAAACAGAACACTCATCATGTCTTCATTGAACCCTGAAGTGACTAGATCCAATAGATGACCATGTCTCTTGATGAACTGGGAATGATCAGACACTTGAGAAACCAACTCTTTAAGCTTAGCAGGTATGCCCACAAAGTTGATCCTGATGGTGTTTCTACGAGCAGAAGCCATGACCTGCAACAAAGAACAAAGATAAATCCTTTGGTCCTTGAAATGGTTAGTGAAAATGCTATGCTTATGATGCATGATGATGTCATGATGTTATGTTCAATCACAAACATGTGGCACACACAGACAAGTCACACAATAGCCCTAGGTTTTAAAGGCTTGCATGAGGTTCAAAGGTAAGTACCCTCCCCTGAAGTTAGATGGTTCATCCTGTCCTACAAAAGTAACCAGGTTCTAAGGGATCTCAATATCATTGATCCTTCACAAGGGTGGTTGTTCAGAAGGCAACTTACTTGCCAACCAAAACCCTCCAAGTTTAGAATCTCAATGAGCGTAGTATCGAGTGTCAACCAACTTCAGTCTGCACCAAAGCCGGTTACCTCACTACCTTCTAAAGGCCAAGATGGGATAACTAGGGTTCTAAAAGTTAGTTAGTGCATTGACAACATATGGCAGCCTCATATTATCCTCAACTTGACTTAAGGAACATAAGCACCAACTAAGAAGTCGCACTAACTATGGCCACCAGATCAACCATATCGATATACGTCGTACAGTTCCCTTGGTCTATTGCCATTTACCTAAGGTACACTAGATCCGGGTTAGGACCTTTCACACATAAGAGCACCCCAACAAGATAATATAAAGCAAACAAGGCAAACAATTTAAAGTGATCTAATTCCTAAGGGTACCCCTCTTAAATTTAAATCCCCAGCAGAGTCGCCAGTTCTGTAACACGGTGGGAGAACTGACTTTTAGTTATGTTGCGGATAGCAAGAGTCGCCACCGACTTTTATTTTATCCAAAAGGAAAGGGTATAAAAGAACAGGAAAGACCTTAAGAGATATTTTTGGGTCCGGGGGGTAGGTTATGTAAAGGGAAGGTGTTAGCACCCTTTACATCCATGGTTATCCATGGGCTCTTAGTTACTTAGCTCACTTTTGAATTGTTTTTTTTGAAAATGTGAAGTGTGTGAATAGAAAATTTTCATATGAGTTAATAATGATCCATGTACGGATGCGTAAAAACTTGTGTTTGAAAATTTGTTTGAAATTGTAAAGTGTTTGAAAATTTTGAATGAAGTGAGCAAGCAACTAGGAGGTACCTACCCTAAAGTTTAATTCTTTTCTGTTCTTTATCCTTTAAGTGGTAAGACTATCCCTATTATTAAGGAATAGGTAGTCATTACCTTGGATGTAAGGGACATGTGAGGGACATCTGTTTATGAAGGCAACTGTGAGGTGTATTAAGCATTTAGGAGGGACTATCATCATTATTCAAAAAGGGACTTGATCTTTTAAAGGCAACCATTAGGGACTTGATGGTTTTTCTTTTAAGGGACTTGCTTTATACACCCCACTTGACCTTATGATTTAGGCAACTTGAGAGGCAACCCTAGAAAGTGAGATGGCGATTAAAAATCGACTTACGTGTGTGAGTGTTCAATATTATTTATCTTTAAATTAAAGTGACATAAATTTTATTTTAAATAGAATACATGTTTACACTCCCTAAATTACTAACCATAGCATAAAATTAAATAAATTAAATATTACAAAATTTACACCAAGGAGCAATTACATGATAAATAGCAAATAAATAAATAATAAGCAAAAAAATAAATAAGCAATAATAAATAGGGTTAGTGATAATTAAAAAAAATAATAAATAGGATTAGTGAAATAATAATAATAAAATAAATGAAATTAGAAATAATATGATTAGTAATAAAAATAAACAAAGTTAGAGGAATAATAATAAAAATATATAAGATTAGTGGAATAATAATAACCAAAAAAATGATAAATAATAATATGGTTAGTAATAATAACAATAATTAAAGTAAAATTATAATAAACAAAAGTTAGATTTTTAATATAGTCAATTATTTAAAAATATGAACAATTAAAGGATTATGGTAATATCTTAATTTATGTACAAATTATTAAATTATTTATAATTACAAAATTAAATTATTATAGGTTTAATTGTTTCTAAACACATATTAACAATTATTTATATATAATTTAGGTTATAAACAAATTAAAAAATATTTACATATTATATGGAAAAAATAAATTATAATTATATTTAAAGGTTATATTTACAAAAAAAATTAATTATATTTACAAAAAAATTTATATTAAGTATTATATTTATAAGATTTAATTTTATTTACAAAAGTTACATTAAATAAATATATACATAATAATTATATTAAGAATTAGAAAATAAAATTAGGTTTTACAAAATTAGGGTTTATTTAGAAAATATTTTTTAGGGTTTATAATATAATGACAATTTCTTTAATTAAATGGTACATATATATATATTTTATAATTTAGGAAATAATAAAACAATATAATTTTAATTTATTTTATACATAATAATAATTAAATTAAAAAAGAAATCAAAACCTGATGGGGCTGGGGTTTGAACCCAGTCCCCTATGCTTGCCAACATCAGACTCCACCACTGGGCCAACAGCATGCGCGTGCCATCATAGAGAGAGGAATTGGTTTTGTTCTTTGCAAACCTGAAAAATTAGAAAAAACATAAGAAGCAAAAAAGGCCTGGGGTGGTGTTGAACCCAGGACCTTTGATCATTCACACGCACGCCTAACCGCCCGGCTGGGAGAGCCCATCTGGTAGTATGATGACCAAAGTTGATTATATGTCAAGCCTGTAAAATAAGCAAAATAAAAGAACAAAATGCAGCCAACGGGGAATCGAACCCCAGACCAAACCCTTGTACACGCACGCTTCCATCCATTGGGACAACATAGCTGTTGTGATTTAAAACAACAACTAATTGATAAAATATAATACAAATTATTTGAATTCAAAACGCGCGGGAAGCAGTCTTCTTCTTCCTTGAGATTTCGCAGGTTTTCCTGCGAAATTTCCTGAGAAATTTCCTTCCATTTTTCCTGCGTGCATAAACCTGTGTATTCACAATCACCAAGCAAACAGCAAAATTTCTTAAAATTAATGGGAGCAATGAATTCCTGGAGGTCCGTACAACATCACCACGTTCCTGAAATTCATTTATATATGTTAAATCACAAAACCCTAATTGAGGTTGGTAAACCCTAGTTATGGCCGTTTGCGGTTTAAGCACTCATTCTTCAATCCAATTGTCCAGAATCATTCTACACAACATTACAAACAATATTATATAACCAAAATTCATTGATATGCAACAAATTAATAGAATCGAAAAAAATATTTTCAAGAGTAAATTGGATTCGGGTAGAGCATTATGGCAAGGCATTGATGCGTATGAGTGATGATAATGCTTCAGTGAGGTCCAAGGAACATGTCTATGTTCTTATTTTACCTTCTAATGCCCTGTAAATGCAAAACCGAATGTGAGCTTTTGAAGGAATTTTTGATCAATGGAACTTACCCTTTGGCTGCTGGAATTCGTGGCTTGAGGATTGCATTATGTTTAGTACTTATAGGTGAATGAATTTAGGTCATAACATTGATTGATCATGTGGAAATTTTGATTCAAAAAGATTCATATTGATCATGTCTTAAAAGTTCAATATTCTTGCATAAAGGCTTACTATTTTAAGACAAATCTCATGATTTCTTTCCTCTTCAACTTAAATCAATAATTAAGACTTTCTAGAAGCTTAATCTCCATTAAATATCATATTTTCATATTTTATATTTATTTAAAATGATTTTTTATGAATTAAATCAAAATAAATAAAAATAAAATAATAAAAATTCTGATTTTTAATCATTTGGGTCGTGCATGATGATAGTGTATGGATTGGATCATAATTTGGCAAGCCCATTTGGCAAGAATTGGTTTTAAACCTCCATTTTCATCATAAACCATCACAAAATTTCCCAACTTTGCAAGGGCACATCTCCCTCAATTTTAATGCTATGAGGGTGTTCCTGGACATTTTGGAAAGCTTGAAGAGTCCTCTAAACAACCCCATTGGTTTCATGTCCATATCATTTACCAATCTCAAGTTATGCCCTTTTGAAGTTGTTGACTTTTTGTTGACTTTTGAAATGACCTATAATGTCTTAGCTCATACCTTCCAAATGAAGCATTTTTGGGCTTGGCTTGTGAGACACAAAGTTGTAGAGAATTAAATTTCCTTCAAAATGAGCTTTGAGTGGAGACTTGGTGATGAAGTATGTGAAAGTTATGGCTGGTCAAAGTTCAGTTGACTTTTACTAAGGAAACCCTAATTTAGAAACTCCTGATTCTTGATGATCTGGAATCTCCTTGATGAATCATGATCAACCCTTGATCAAATGATGAATTTTACTTCATATACTTGATGTTGGCAAAAAATCATGAAGTTTGACTTTGGTTTGACCACAGTTGACCTCAGTTTGACTTTTTAACTGCATTGACTGATTTTGACTTATCTGATTATCTGACTGAGCAAACTTTTGAGAAAAGTCTTGAAACTTGTCATGGGGGTTCTTACACACATATAAGATGTTATGAAGCTCACTTGGAGTCTTGGAAGTCCATTTAGCCTGATTAAAGTCAAAACCCTAGTTTTGGATGCACTGCTTAGGAGGTGCATTGTCTGAGGGAATTGTCAACTCTTCTGACCAATTGTGAACTTTGTGAACCTTGTAAACCATCATAAAATGTCTTGTGATACTCATGGGAGGTATTGTGAACCTTGTGAACCTTGTGAACCTTCATGAAGTGACTTGTAGACTTCATGAACCTCAGGAAAGCTTTGTAATCATTGTGAATCTTGTGAACCTTGTGAACCTTCAAGAAGTAACTTGTAGACTTCATGAACCTCATGAAAGGTTATATAAACATTGAGAAACTTGTGAGCCTTGTGAACCTTGTGAACCTTCATGAAATGACTTGTAGACTTCATGAACCTCATGAAAGGTTTTTGAAAGCATTGTGGGACTTGTGAACCTTGTGAACCTTCAAGAAGTAACTTGTAGACTTCATGAACCTCATGAAAGGTTATATAAGCATTGAGAAACTTGTGAACCTTGTGAACCTTCTTAGAACACAAAGTCTTGTATTGTGAGGGCAAATTTTGGGGTGCAACATTGTGTAACGCCCCATTTTTATTTGAATTATTATTTGAGAAATAATTGTGAATTGGTGTAATTGATTGTGTGTTTTGGTGTGCATTTGTTGTAATTTATGTACCCGTAGTAAGGGATAGTAGCCTTATGAGCGAGACTTTAAGTTAGCAGGGGTGTGTGACCAAAAGTGTTGAGATTGGTGGTGTGGTGAGCAAAGTTAATTAGATTATGTTAGTTAATATATATTTAATTATAATATTATGAGAATATTAATTTAATTAAATATTGGATGGAATAATTATTATTATTGTTATTATTTCATTAGTTAGAATAAGTGATAATAATAATGATAAAATAATAATAATAATAATAATAATAGTAATAATAATAATAATAATAATAATAATAATAATAATAATAGGAATAGTAGTAGGAAATTATGGAGGGTTTTGTAGTAATTTAAGGTGAGTAAGTAAGGGTAAATGAGGTAAACCATGGTTGAGGGACTTTATAACGAGACTTGGAGAATGAGAAAATCAGTTTTGATCATACGTAGAATTGAGAAGAGAAAAGTAGAAGAGACTAGGGAAAGAAGAATGAGAGGAACCCATTGAAGAAGAAGAGAGCTCATCAATACAAGGTAAGGGTGAGATTTCTTTAATCACTCAAGGGTTAGATGATGTGGGTAGAAATTATTAGGTTGATACCATGGATTGTTGTTTGTGGGTTAATTGGGGTTTTTAGGAAGAATCTATAACTAAAATGTTTGGAATTGACGAAATTGTTGTATTTGAATTGTTGTGATTGTTGTGGATAATGTACATGTTATAGATATGGGTTTTAATGAGTTAAACTGGGGTTATTGGGGTTAAAAATATAGTTTAAGGGTGTGGAATCGCAGTGGGAGAAGTGTTATCATCGTAGAAAATTTTCGTTGAATCGAGCGGGCTTAGCCAGGTCTAGCGGGCTTAGTGCGGTCCCCGCTGGAAGCTTTATTTTAAAAACTTCAAAAATTCAAAACTTTTGACTAGTAAGTCCGTTTGGGCCGCCGTTCGAATTGTTGGAAAGCTGACTTCATGTTAAAATTTCAATGATAGATTTCCAACTATTCGACACGCCATATATGTTTACCGTGTAGGTTCTAATATGTTGAATTATGAAATGTGGGAGTTAGTCGTAGGAATGTGTGTTGTGGTTGTTGCTTATGATGTTGTGTGAAATTGTTGATAAGTTGTTGTAGAATACCATGTAATTATAATCGTTGTTGCTCATGACATTGTATGATGAAGTTGTTGATTAATTATGGTATCATGTATTGAGGCCTAGATGGTAAATGCAATAATGGTTGTTTATGTAGCATCACGGTAAAGGTTTTGCTATGTGTTAATGTGATCTATGAATATGTGTTTTATTGATGTTATGATATGATGAAACATGAAGTGCATTGTTTAAATGTGCGCATATGTGTAGTTGTTGAGGAAATATGATGATGAATATACTATGTGTGTGCATTTAGTCGTTGTTACATGTTGTCGTTGAAGGTGCATAAGCATATGCATTGGTGATGGGATGGCATGCCCGGATAGGGTTTTATCATCTATTTGTATTCCTATATGGAATAGTAGTTGTTGGCGTGATTATGCCCGGATGAGGTGTAAAGCAATTGTAGTTGTTGTGTGACCATGAAATAGGGGTCGAGAGTTCTGACGGGAACTGTGATCATGAAACATGGATCGATTTTGGTACCACATGCATTGAGTATAGTTGGTATCTCTTTGCATTTCTTTCTTTATAGTTATGTTGCATTGTGATTGGATTGATTATCTGTGTTATATTGAATGGTTTGAATTGTGTTGAAGGTGGTGATGTGGGTGATATACTTGATAATTTACGCTCTTATATTTATATCATCTTTCTCTTTTGTTCAATTTAAGTATCTCACCCCTTCTGTTTGAATGTTGCCTCTACGTGAGAAATATGCGGGTAATCAGGAGTAATTAGAGTTCATGATCGGTGAATTCGAAGTACTTCACTTTAGTTTGGAGTATGCTCTAATATGTAACAATGGGAGTTGGGAACGTTTCATGTTATTTTATTTGTCAAAGAATTATTAGTGGTTTTATGATGTGAAAATTAGCTTCTTTAAGTTGATTGAAACCATCATACTTTGTTGAATCAAAATGAATAATTTCTGTTATGTAATAAATATGATTTTCGGATTAAAGTTTTGTTGATATTAATTATATGTTACATGTCCATCAAAGAGCAAGTATGTTGTTGAAAGTAATGCCTTAAATTTGGATTGAGTGATTTTACTCTGATTTTCTTAATTAAATATTACGGGGGAATTTAGGGTGTTACAGTTTGCATCTCATTATGCACATTTTATGTTCCTTAACACACATATATGGTTCAATGGTTCGTTTTCTTCAATTCATTTATATCTACAATTCTACAATACCTTATCGTCATCATTAATCATGGTGATTATTATGATCATGATTGTTATAATGATAAAATCGCGATGATTTTTGGCGATGATAATGTAAACTATTATAATAGATATCAATGTATTGAAGGAAATCGACCATTGAATCATATTTGTGTTTAAGAACATAAAATGTGCACGATGAGACGCATGCAATTCGGAAAACAATGGTGGATTTAAGTTGGTTTTCAAGAACAATTTAATTTACAGATAATATATTTCCTTACCAATTTTAATTGTTGTATTTATTTAATTAGGTGTATGGTGCAACACTATGTTTCTATTAGGGTTTGGTGCAAGAAGCTCATTAGCATATGTTCTTAGATGGCTGGACTGGTCCCTTCTTGCACCTTGAATAATTTGCATCGCTCTTCTTTTAGCCCTGTAAATCTAATCAGTAGAAAATTTAACTCCCCACCTGTTGTACCCCAACATTTGCCCTCCTACAATCAAATCAAGTTGTCCCTAGAGTTCTCTCAAGGTTCACAAGGTTTACAAGGTTCACAAAGTTCACAATTGGTCAGAAAGTTTGAAAGTTATCTCAGACAAAGCATCCTCATAAGCAATGGATCCACAACTAGGGTTTTGAGTTTATCTGAGCTAAATGGACTTCCAAGGCCTCAAGTGAGCTTCATAACATCTCACATGTATTCAAGAATCCCCATGTCAAGTTTCAAGGCTTTCCCAATAAGTTTGACCAGTCAGATGATCAGATATGCAAAAATCAGTCAAAGTAGTTAAAAAGTCAAACTGAGGTCAACTGTGGTCAAATTAAAGTCAAACTTCAAGATTTTTTTCCAACATCAATTTTATGAAGTAAAATTCATCATTTGATCAAGGGTTGTTCATGATTCATCAAGGAAGTCTCAGATCATCAAGAATCAGGAAGTTTCTAAATTAGGGTTTCCTAGGAAAAGTCAACTAAACTTTGACCAGCCATAACTTTCACATGCTTCATAAAAAAGTTCCCATCCAAAGCTAATTTTGAAGGAAATTTAATTCTCTACAACTTTGTGTCTCACAAGCCAATCCCAAAAATGCTTCATTTGGAAGGTGTGAGCTAAGACATTATAGGTCATTTCAAAAGTCAACAAAAAGTCAACTTTTTCCAAAGAGCATAATTTGAAAATGGTAAAAGATATGGACATGAGACCAAAGAGGTTTGTTATAGAACTCTTTAAGATTTCCAAAATTTCCAAGAACACCTTCATAGCCTTAAAATTGAGGGATTTATGTCTTGTCAAAGTTGGGAGATTTTCAAGGGGTGTATGAAGAAAATAAGGTCTTAAACCCAATTTTTTTCCAAGTGGGCCTATGAATTTGCAACCCAATCTTAACAATAACATCAAGCACGACCCAATTCAAATTATTTATGATTTTTATAATTTATTTATTATTTATTTGGATTTTATTCATTAAAATTCATTTTAAATCAAAATAAAATATAAAAATTCAAATATTTGATTTGATTCTTCTTCTAGAAACTCTTAAAGACCATTCAAGATGATTAGATGCTATACAATTTTGTGCACCACCAATTTGGAAGGATATCATTTGATTTTTGGACAAAATTATGGATGAGATTTCTTCACACTCAAGAAACCACAAAAACCCATAGAATCCACAAGTTTTTGACCTAATCTCCTTCACCTATAAGTATACAACTTAACCAAAACACAAGGGACGAAAAATTTCAGACAAAAAGGCATATTCAAAACTTGTTTTTTTTTTATAAAATTCAATTTTTCGATTTTTCACTTCAAGGCTTTCCAAAGGCATTCTAAAGGTCTCAAACCGTTCCTTGATGATCCTTGAACGTATATCAATCCATATTTGAAATATGCCATAGAATGTTTCTGGTTGCTTGGTTTTGAGTTTTGTTGCAGGAAACGCCTCACGCCATTTTTAGGATTTGAAGTTCCAATTTGGGGACTCTTGATTTTGGCCATGTAAAAACCTTTGGACAACATATTTGGACTGTATAACATGTGGGGAATCGTTTGGTATAACTGATTTGGGAAAATTGTATGTGTTTCGATGGTTTTGATTTTTGCAGGTCAATTAGCTATGAAATTTTCGTAGCTAATTCGTAGTCATTTCGTAGCTAAAACACACAGCTAGAGGTAGAAGATGAAGCTAGCGCGCGTTTTCCAGAAATTTGAATTTGCTTTTATTTCATAATCAATTTGTTTGTATTCTTTATCACAGATGCGTAGGTGGCCCAGTGGAAGGCAAGCGCGCGTATGAACCAACGAACCTGAGTTTGATTCCCAGGTTCTCTTATTTTTTTTTACGTTTATTTTGATTTTCGTAGGTTTATTATATATTCAATTTTTGTCAATTCATATTCACAAGAACGCACACAGCCTAGTGGTCACGCATCATTCTGGTAACAGGGAGGTCTTGGTATCAAAACCAGCCTCCCCCTTTTTTTCCTTTCTGCGCCATCTTTTCTTCTCTTATTTTATTATTTTCTTTTCTTTTCTTTTAATAAATTAATTTAATTAACTAGTTAATATTATTTTATTAAATCATAACAACCTCATTTTTTTATTATTATCTAGTTCCATTCTAAAAAATTTCTTATTTTTACAAATTAATTAATTTTTTTTTATCATCACAATTTTCTTACAGGAAAAGTTTCTTTTAAATAATATTTTATATATCTCATGTAAATAGTTTTAATTATTTTGTAAATAAAATTAATTAATTAGGTTTTAACTAATTCTTTCAAACCCTAATATATTTTTTAATTAATTATAATAAACCCTAATTTTCTCTAACCCTAAATAAATACTAACCCTAATTATTTTATTTTTAATATGGCTTTATTATTTTTTATTTATACTTAATTCTTGCTTTATTTTAATTATTAGAAAAAAATGTATAGGCTTTTTATCATATAATTTATTTTTGTCGTCCAATTATTTTGTATCTGCCTCAAAGCGATGTAATAGTGTAGTTTTATTTTTCTGTTTTTTTAATTATATTATTTAATTGCTTGGTTAGTAAATAGGGAGTGAAAAATAATTGTAATTAATTAAATTTAGAAAACTAATTAAATAAGATTAAATATCTGAAAATAAACACTCACACACGTAAGTCGATCTAAGATCGTTGTCTGCACTTCCTAGGGTATCCCTCTTGGTTGCCTTATTTAAATGGTCAAGTCTCTCGAAAGTAGGGTGTCTTAAGCAAAATCCCTCCAGGAAATAAATCATCTTGTCCCTCCCAGATTCTAAAATATCAAGTCCCTACGAGGTTGCCTACGATAAATGATCTTGTCCCTTCGGTTTAAAAGATGATAGTCCTTCCCAATTGCTAAAGACACCCTATAATTGCCTTTGTTGACCGTACGATGACCCTACGCTCTTCCCTTAAACAAATCCAAGGTAATGACTACCTATTCCTTAATAATAGGGATAGTCTTACCCTTAAAAGGACATATAAGAAAATGAATGACTTAGTCTATGGTAAGTACCTCATAGTTACTTGCTCACACTTCAAAAGCAAATACTTTTCACACCTCACAATATTTTCAAATATTTTCAAACAAGACTTTGTATACATCCATACGAGGATCATTACAAAGTACTTAAAAAATTTCTAATCACACACTACACTTTTCAAAAACAATTAAAGTGAGCTAAGTAACTAAGAGCCCATGGATAACCATGGATATAAAGGGTGCTAACACCTTCCCTTTATATAACCTACCCCCCGAACCCAAGTCTTTTAAAACGGTTTTTCCTGTTCTTTTATGTCCCTTCCTTATGGATAAAATAAAAGTCGGTGGCGACTCTTGCTATCCGAAACATTTATAGAAAGTCAGTTCTCCCACCGTGTTACACCACCTCTCAAAACTCATAGCCACTAAAATAGCTAGTTTCAAATTAGGATTATGCCTTAATATATGGCTAAACTACTTGCCTAACCATTTAGTTATTGCCTGTATATTTTGAACAGTTCTATGACAAGTGTGTTCATCATACATAGACACAACTTGCCAATACTGGTTGCAAACTATCTTCCCAATTCTCCAATAAAATTTGCAGTCAGAGATACACTTAACAACCATCCTATTTCCATCATTCTTATGTAGGTAAACATTTTTTCTCCACCATGGCATACTCCTTTATAGCCTCTTTCACCACCTCCTTTGTGTTAAATTTCATCCCTAACTCAAACTTGACTCCCTCACCAACTTTATAAATTGGGAAACTCTCACATTCCTCACCATCTTCACTCATCTAGGGTTTGAATTTGGTCAGAATCATCCCCATCGTCAAAGTCATTCACAGTGGGCTTAGAATTATATTTAGGTAAAACACTTGTCCAATCTAAGTCATTCACTTCATCTTCCAATTCATCATCAATTTATCATCCACTTCATTTCCAACATCAACATTTTCAACATTCACATCATTCACACCCTCTTCAACATTAACCTCAACCTCCATGTCCACACCCTCTTCAACATTAACCTCAACCTCATTTTCCATACCCTCTTCAACCATTCACATCATTCACACCCTCTTCAACATTAACCTCAGCCTCCATGTCCACACCCTCTTCAACATTAACCTCAACCTCCTTTTCCATACCCTCTTCAACATTAACCTCATCCTCCTTTTCCATTCCCTCTTCAACATTAACCTCAACCTCCTTGTCCACACCCTCTTCATTATTCACTTCAACAACATAATCATCAGAAAATATTTCATGTCCTAAATATGTTTCTTCTACAATGTTAGGTTCAACATACAAAACAACAATTTCATAGCCATCAACATCTTTTATCATTTGCAAAACATTATTGTCAGAATTCAGTGTTCTAAGACCAATGGTAAAGCTCTTCCTAGAGTTCAAATACCATATACACTTAATGTTTACATATTTCTCTTTCTTAATCAGTTCCAACAACTACATATAGGACAATTAATCTACATCCAACTTCCATGCCATTTCTGACACAAATCCACCAACATACAGTCTGACAGGAGTATCAACGAGTTCACCTCCATGATGAATCCTAAACATAATTGAAGAGCTCCGGTTCTATGGTTCACTGTATTTGGGAATCTTGCAAGAGCTCTCAACAATGTTACGATAATTTGCATTTAGGGTTGCTTATCACTTATTATAAATAGTCAGAATAATAATAACACAAAGTTAATTTATTTAGAAATTTTCTTAAATTAAAATTAAGTTTAATGATGTGGCAATTAAGCTAGCAAATAATTTTGCAACATTGATCAATATAAGCATTGTCATGTCATAGTTTACAATCCCACATAAGTTAAACTGAGAAGGGACAAAAATAATCCCAAAAAATATCAAACCAAGGGATCCAAAATCTGTTTTATTTAAAGGGGGCCAAAAGTTTCGAAAAGTTATACTATGGGGACCAAAAGTGCATTTAAGAAAGAGAGATTAAATTAAGAAAAAAAATTAAATAAAAAACAAATTTTTGTTTTGACGCGTGTGCACACTTTAAAAAGCGAACAAACAAACACGTGAGTGTCCGTTTGGATGCTAGTTAAATATAATAATTATATATGATATTATTTTCGTTTTTTATTATAAGTCGTTTTATAATATCAATGAATCATTAATATTTTTTCTTTCTTTCTATTATACCCTTAAATATTTATTATTCTCTTCTATCAATTATGTAAAATTATTTTTCTAATACTATTAATAAAAGAAAATTTTGTAAAATCTTTCATAATTTCTCTTTTTCATACTATAGTTATTATATTTCTTAATATATGTCGATTTATACTCCCTCTGTCTCATAATAAGTGTTCTCTTTGAGATTTTGATTTTTTTTAAGATAATGATTAATTGTATTGATTTCAATTATAAAATTAATTTTATTTACTAAAATAATCTTATGAATGCTATGCAATAGAATAGTTAAATGAATTAAAATATAATAAATAAAAATAAATTAATAAAAATAAATAATAAATATCACATTGATATTTTAAAGGAATAAATAATTTATAACAAATAAAAATAGAAAGAAGACACATGTTATTAGATGGAAGTAATAAGATACAAAGGAGTATTTATTTATATTTAAGAACATTGATTTCTTTTTATTACATACGAGAAATAAATATAAGTTTAGCTTTAATTTTAATTGAGATATAAACTCTCAAGAGATAGAATCAATTATGAGCGCCACACCCGTCAAAATAATGGAAACTAAACCTACACTAAATATTGTGGGACAGAGAATATTAAATAGATAATAACAGTATATAAATAAGTAAAATAATAAATATAGTAATTTATCTACTATCTATACAATAAAAATTAATTATATGAGTTGCCGATTTTATCCTTCTATTATCTATATATAAAAAAATCAATTGTATGAGTTATTGATTTTATCATTTGCATTTTAAAATATTTTTTTTAATAAATGGAAAATATTATTAATTTAAAAAATAAATTAAGTACAAAAAGTGATCCAAAAGGATCTAGCACCTCATCTGACAAACATGACAAATGATTACAGAAACTAACACATCAATCTAGCTACATACTTCCTTAATTTATTCGTATACCAGCCTCTATATGTAATCATGCCTATAATATCCTCCACGATATTCTTGTTCTCATTTTTTTGGAATATAACATCGTTCATATATTTCCAGACCATGTAAACAGTTTCTGTAAAGGCTATTTTTAGAAGACCTGCTTTTGTCCCTTTCTTACCTGAATTTTCCATTACCCACAAAAGTTCATCTGTTCATGGAGCAGGCTTGTGATCAATTTCCAGCCAATCAAAGACTTTATTCCAGATATTTTTGTGCTGTTACAATCAAAGAACAAGTGATTGAGGTTTCCATCCACACTCCTACGCAGGCTACAGACACTATCTTGGATCATTCCAAATCTAACCAAACGATCCTTAGTCACTAGTCTCTCATGACAAGCAAGCCACAATGTTGTTACAGCTCTTGGTCTGACATAGTTCATTTTCATCAGGAATCTCCAATGGACACGAGGATTTGATTCCATCATATCTGTTGCACTTTAAAAATTTACACTACAAAAAATTTATTTTCTTAAACAACTCAATCCAATAATTAATATTCTCTTCATCATCTTTTTATACGATATATTGCTAAATAGATATGTTGTTGATAGCGGTTCATTTATTTTAATCTATCATTATCTTAATTTAAGAGACAAAATTCTTATTTTTAAATATCAATTTTTTTCTTTTTTTTCATCTCACGTTTTTTTAATAATTATTTAATATAATTAAAATTGTATAATTATTGTTCATTTTACAATTAAGTAAATCATTTTAAATTTTGCATTTGTACACATCAAATAATATTTTTATTTCACGGGTCATTATCGCATCATATTTTTTGTCTTTCTTCATGTCACGAGTCATTTTTCTTCTTCTTTTTGCATCATTATTTAATACAATTTAAATTGTATAATTATTTTTATTTTACAATTAAATAACTAATTTCAATTTTACATCTTTATATAAATACATTTTATATTATATCAAATAAATTTTCTATTTCACGGATCACTATAAACACAGTACATATTTTATTTTAATCAATAATTATCTTAATTTAAAAGATAAAATCTTTATTTTTAAATATTAAATTTTTTATCTCACGAGTCCTTTTTTTATATATTTTAATTTAATTAATTTTACATAATTATTATTTAATTTAAAATTAATATCTAATTTAAATTAAAATACATATATAAATATATTTTATATCGTATCAAATTGACATATATAATTAAATATATTTTATATTATATTAAACGATTTTACTCTTACGGAAGCACGACTATCTTAATAGTTTACGTTAACAATTTAATGATCATTGTGAACTCTATAGTAAGTATTTCTTGAATGTGTCAGTCTAGTAGTTTGGACAATAATCACAATCCACCAACAAATTTTCCATTTCTTTTGAAAGATTTGCCATTATTTACTGAAGCTTGAATAAATGGAATAGTGTGGATAGTTAAGAAATTAAAAGCAATAAAAATTATTTAATCATAAAAATTGGGTAGTTAAGAAATTAAAAGCAATAAAAATTATTTAAACATAAAAATTGGGTAGTTAAGAAATTAAAAGCAATACAAATTATTTAAACATAAAAAATGACATCAAATTTCGTCATTGCTATATTACTCATTCGATTTTATATAAATTTGAAGAAAAAAAAGGTTATACTAAAGTATAAGTCATTTTACAATATAAATAAATTAAATTTTTTTTTATATTATATTCTTAAATTTTTTTTTCAAATTTTTAAATATATATTTCCATACTATAAATGAAACACAATTTTATAAAATTATTTATTAATTCTCTTTCTCATACAATAATATCAACGGTTATTCTTAATAACTACTCATTGAATTATATATTGAATTGTATATATAAAATAGTCTTGATATCTCTCCTTACTTGATTATTTATTGAATTATATATAAAATAGTCTTGATTAATATAAAGGTTATGAATAATTTATATAAAATATCATACTCCTAGATTAAATGAGATGATTTTTCCTAAGACAAAACCGTGATCATTTGATACATTTAAAACGAATAATACTTAGTTGCAATGATCAACTCACTTAAGAACCATTGAAATATTAAACTTTGAAGGATTCATTTAAGAGCAATCGAAATACTCTCTTCATTTCACAATGAATAATTCATTTGAAATTAATAAAATGTTCTAAAATGAATGGCACATTTCAATTTTCAATGCATATTTTTCAATTTTATCCTTTTAATTAATATTAATTTCATCATTTCCGATAGATCATAAGTGTATTTTAGTAAAAATATTATTTTCTCTTTCATTTATTCTTTTTTTTTTAATCTGTAAAATAATCAACTGAATCATTCATTATATAAGGGAGGAAGTGTTCAACTTTAAAGGAGGACAAATCCATATACTCGCCGTTCATATTTAACACGTTAGCCTTGACCTAAATGACAACTCATGCTATGTGTAAAAAAATCTTTCCTTTAAAAGGAAAGAAATGTAAACCAAAACTCATAGAAACAATGTTTATTTTTCATAGTTTTTCTAAGCAATACATTATAAAAAGAGAATTAAGGGTTCTCCAATTTGTATACACCAAAAACGGGATTAACCCGACAAAAAGGGAGAGATTACAAACTAATTAGGTTTACAAGAAGAATAATAAATGATTTTTTCTAAACTCGTAAAAATTACAATTAAAGTGGTAAAATCTTCACAAAATAACCACTTTCAAATCATAGATTTATACACCACACTATATTGTTAATATTCCACTCCTCATTCCGAAAACAAATTTCATTCTTTAATAACTATAAGATCCATGTAGTGGTTATTAATTTGTTTACATACAATTCAACACAAATAAAACCACCGACACACTTTACAAACAAAACTGAAAACAAACCTTTCCTTTTATATAATTTCCTCTTCCTCTTCCACCAATATCTCATATTTCAAACTTCACTCCTTTGCATATAATTTAATAATAAATAAATTTATTATTTGATGAATTTTTAAATATAAATTAAATATAATTGAAAAGGTCCATGGATGCATATATGTTTTTTTTTATACTTAATTCTGTTTTTTTTATAGAAAGATACTGTTTCTTTGGAAGATAAAAGTATGGAATTATAAAAAATAAAATAAAAAAACAAAAAAAACTTATTAGACAACAACAATCGAGGACAATATCTATTTCGTTAGACTAACTAACGTTGCAAGTTAATATATTTTATTTTAAATTTTTAACTCATTTTTTGATTTTGAGATCCCAATTTTTTTATTTTAAATTTTTAACTCATTTTTTGATTTTGAGATCCCAATTTTTTGAGACCCTAGACCGTGGTTTTGTTTGTCCTGACTCAAGGTTAACCCTGTCCATACCTATATATAAAATGGAATATATAATTTTTATATTTCCTATCTTCTATTCCATAATTACTCTTCATTTATTCCCTATTTTACCATTAGTTTAAGTAACTTTTATATACAAAAACCACCTAGAGGTTATTGTGAAAGAGGTAGACATACAATAAGTATCTAGAAGTTATATCTAGAAGTTATAAGGAAGAGAAAGATAAATTTAACTTAATAAGAACATAAATTTCATAAAGCAACTCAAATATTCAATGAATAATTCTTTCTCTGGATCAAATGAAATTTGTACATGTATGCTCAATTTAGTTTTGAACATGTCTTATGTTTTTTTTATTACTTTTAATTTATTAACTTATTCTTTTTATTATGTATTTCCTCCATTTTTTATTTATAAGCAAATTCTGACTTTTTAAATTCATTGAATAAATTATGTATTTGGACTACATATAGATTATATACATCAATTATTCAATGAACTTTAAAAATTAAAATTTGTTTATAAATATGAATAGAAGGAGTACAATTTTTGTCAAAGTGAATTACGTTACTAGAGTCGAGAGAGAAAGTTGTCTTTGTAGATAAATTGTCTAGACAATTTTTTTAAATTTGATTTTGTGTCTTTTCCATTTCAATATTATTATTGATTTGTCATAAAGAGAAGAGAGGTTGAAGAAACGAGAGAAAATAATAAATCTACTTAATGTAAATCTAAATAAGTCATGATGACAACCCTAACCACATGTCATTTATGGAATAGGCATGGAGGAGGAATTCTTGTTGGCTGCCAAACGTTTTCTTCACTGTGAATCTAGTCAATTGCCTTTTAAATTCCTAGGGATCACTATTGGTAGCAACCACCGTCGTATTGATTTTTGGGAACCGGTGGTATCTTGCTTGAGGAAGAGATTATCGAGATGGAATGGCTGGAATCTTTCGATAGGAGGTAGAGTTATGCTTTTCAATCCTGTCCTTGCCAATCTTCTGATCCATCATATGGCGTTCTTTAAAATGCCTAAGAAAATTGTCAAGGATATAATTACTATCCAAAGACAGCTTCTTTGGGTTGGAGCTTCGAGTAAACAGTTCAAGTCGTGGGAAAGTTGGAACAATATATGTAAGCCTGGAAGTTATGGAGGTCTATGTGTAAAACATATTGGTCGCTTCAATAGAGCTTTAATTGCAAAATGGATTTGGAGATTTTCTTTCGCCGATAAAGAATTATGGAAGCCTTTTCTTGATGCGAGGTATGGTAATTTGTGTATCAAAATTCAACTGTATCCTGATATTGGATGCTTCAAATCTGATTCATTATGGATGAAGGATGTTTTAGATAGTACAGCTGAGCAATGTTGCAATTGTATGGCGAGTTCGGTGGGGGATGGCGATAACACAGCGTTTTGGCAATCCAATTGGATTGTTGATGATCCGTTAAAGTTTGTTTTTCCTTGGTTTATGAGGCTTGCAGGTTAAAGTATTGTGTTGTTAGTTACATGAGAGGTTGGACCGATGGTTTGTGGTGTCGGAAGCTGGCGGAATCTATTGAAACAAGCGATCCTATGGTGGAAACTCAGATACAAGATCTGCTACTTCTGTTAAATTTTGTCTCTATTTTGTTGAACAGGTGCGATAAATGGTTTTGGAAGGAGAGTGTCGATCTTGGCTTTTCAGTTAGATCCTTGTATGACTTTATTAATTCTCATGCGGGTTTTTACCCCGGGGAAGTTAGTAATGCAGCACCTGTATCATCGATGTGGAAGACGGACATTCCATTCAAAATTCAAATCTTTGCTTAAAGATTGTTTATCGATGGATTCCTACGCGAATGAATTTGGTTAAAAGGAATATCATTACTAACATCCATGAGAAGGTTTTTGTGTTCTGCTTTCGTCATGACGAAGATTCTAACCACTTTTTTGTTTGTTGTGATAAATCTAAAATGATTTGGAGAAGAATTTGCGATTGGGTGGATATTGATTATGTTGTAGAATCGAATGTGTGTGATCATGCTAACACTTGGTATTCTCGTGTTCGGGGAAGATTCAAGGAGATGATGGTTTATGCGATTTGGATATACACGTGTTGGAACATGTGGAAGGCTAGGAACAATATTTTGTTTAATGATTGTTTTTGTATATTATAGACGATATAGTTTTCGACATTGTTGTTTCTTCTTGGTATGGTTTGGTTTTAGGTAGTCCTTCTAGGTTGAGTTGTAGTTTGTATGATTGATATAAATCTCCTCTCAATTTCTTGTAAGGTTTGGCTTTTGGCCGGTTGTTTTGTTCGTCGGATTGAGATTTCCTTAATCTCCTCTTAGTGGATTTGCTTATCGGAAAAAAAAGTAACAATTCTCGCCACATGTCATTTGGTAACAATTTTAAGTATAAACCCTAATTATACAAACTCTATATTAAAATAAATAATAATAATAATAATAATAATAATAATAATAATATAATTCTATTAAAAACCCTTATTCTCTTTTAATTATTATTTTTAATTACTCTCTTTTAATTATTCTGTTTAATATTAAAATTATAATTTTTTATATAAAATTTTGAATTACTTAGTTTTTCTATATAATAAATAAAAATTAAAAATAAAATTATGTTTAATAAATATTATTTTAATAATAATTAAAATTATAACTAATACACTATAATTATATAATTATGTTATATAATTTTTTTAAAGTAAATAAATATATTAATAATTACTACTCAGCAAATATTACAAATGAAAGAAATCAAGTAAGAATAAAAGTATTTACCACTTTATACATATTTTTATATAAATTTTGTATTACCTAATTTTTTAAATAATAAATTCAAATTTAGATTATACCATACATTTTTCTAAAGTATAATTTTATATATATTCACTTATTTTTCTATATATTCAATACCATAAATTATATATATATATATATATATATATATATATATATATATATATATATATATATATATATATATATATATATATATATATATATATATATATTCAATACCATAAATTTTCTATATAATATATTTATGGTACTGAATATATTTATATTAAATCATATTATATTTTATTTAAGATTTTTTTCACTCTTTAAATTGATTGTATTGAACATAATTATATTTCTGGATTAAAATACCTTTTACTATAAAATATTTTATTCTATTGAATTAAAAATATTATTAAAAAAAGATATTTGATACTAATTTTAAAATAAATACTTTATCTCTTTAAATATTTTTATTTCATTATATAAAACTAGACCCTGACTTGTGCGATGCACGAATTTTTTTAATATGTTATACAGTAGTTTTAGTTCTTTATCACATAATAATAAGAATATATATATATATATATATATATAACATTTTAATAATGTCTATAATATAACTACTGAAATAATGAAATTAAAATAGCTTCCAATATCAAAAATAAAATTAAATAAATTTTGAAACATAAATAAATATCGAATAACTTTTAAATTAGAAAATTTTCAATATCATTAAATGAATTGACATACATATCGAGAAGTAAGTAAACAATTAACTACTGAACATTTTGAAAGACTTCTTTGTAAACGACATTTTCAGTTATATTTGTATCTTCATCTTTGTCGTTGGTTATCTGTATCTTTAAAATTTTCTTTGAAGTAACTCTTGACATTGCAACATATAATTGTCCATGAGAAAAAATTGATCGGGGAAGATATACTCCTACATATTTAAGTGACTGACCTTGACTCTTGTTGATTGTCATAGCAAATGATACAGTAAATGGAAACTGCCGACGTTGAAATTTGAAAGGGATTCTTTTATCGTTTGGAGTCAATGATAACCTACCTTCAAGGACATATCTTCCCATTTTTGTAATTATCAACCGGGTGCCATTGCACAATCCTAACGACTGATCAATATTTCTCAACAAATGGAACTCCAACTTTTAATCTCAACTTGTGATTTGGTAGTCTAGAAGATACAATGGTATTTATAAATTCAGGAGTATGCACATCATCCGACATGTTAACGTCTGACCTAACATTATATGGAGAATCATAACTCAAATAAGTTTTTTCTTCTCCAGGTATTAAATCCAACATATAATCATTAAGGGCGTCGACAATGGTATTTTTAGGAGCTAATATTGTTGTCTCTTGAAAAAAAAGACTGGTCATTCAAGTTGTGTAATAGATTGAGATACGTGTTTTCCACAATAGCTGAAAGTGGATCGCCAAAGCTAGGAATCAACAAATCATGTGGTATTTGCACTATGATATCTATGTCATTAACATCTCCAATACTGTCATCACCGATTCCCAATATCCATTTTGAAAAACTCTTTCTCTCTTTAATGTCAGCATCTATACATCCTGTCAGAAGTCTCATATTAGTGGTCAGGGTAAGCACTTCACAATAACTTCAAAGATATGCACAACTTCATATCTTGTTCCTTTAGGGATAATGGGAAGGATCTGACGAAAATCTCCACCAAAACAACTACTTTTCCGCCAAATGGGATATTTTTATTTTGCATTATATCTTGTAAAAATCAGTTAAAAGGTAACACTAAAATTAAAAATATTTGTATTAAAAATATATAAACTTCTAACAAAAATACTATTGACACCTTTTTTAGACATTCTTGAACTCAACTCAGTATAGCAACCTTAGTTTCAATTTTTTTTTCAAAATTCGCAATACATTCATTTGACAGCGCCCACCTATTTATAATAATAGTATATTAAGAAAAATAGGGAATTAGGGATTGAATATTTACATTAAATGAGTTCATAAAAATATTTCCTAGGAATATTAATTTCCAATATTTTGGATCAAGAAAGTTAAAATTAAGAAATATAGAGTTATGTCACTTTATTATTTTAAATTTTAGTTTTAATTCATAACTATATATTTTCTTATAACTATCTATTTATTTTGAACATTAAGATGAAATTAGTAAGCATAGAAAGAAAGAGTTTATAAAAGAACGATATAAAATCTATATTCTTATAAAATGAAGAGAAATTAAATTAGAGGAGGTGCATATCATGCAAATTCATTGAAAAATTATATATATAAAAAAACAAAAAAGATATATTAATTAGACTATCATGCGCATTTAGTGTCATGCTGGTCCATTTATGCTCATTGCAGATTAATAAGGAAGATTTCAGTCATTTTCAAACATATTATTAGAAAAATAATAAACAAAACCATGTGTGGTAATTAAGTGCTTAACGTGATTTATTTCCTTTTTACATATACGAAGATTTTTATTTACTTATTTGATTTTTTTTATAGTAAGTCTTGGTATTGTGATAAATTCATTTAATGTAGGAGCATGTGCTCTACAATTTTTTTAACATTAATATTAATAAATCTTTATTATATAAAATGGAGTAACACTATTATTGTACTGTTTAATATAAAAATATAAAATAATAATATATCACTCCAGAAATACATGTCAATTTATTATTTTAATTTCTAGTATTAATTTTTAAAATATATGAACAATTTTAATCTAACGGTTTCAAATGATTATGTATAATCTCAAGTAAATAAAATATTGGCTTAATTCATCTTTTTGTCCTTTAACTTAATTTGTTGTTTCTATTTAGTCCCACAATTAAAAAACGTTACATTGTAGTCCTTTTATTTCACTTCCGTTAGATTATTTGATCCTTTCTGTTAACTTTAGGTGAAAAACGTTAACAATGGGTGATGGGGCATGGTTTTAATATGATGTGGCATTTGTTCTTATTATTTGATATATTTTCCAGTATACGATGGGTGACGTGGAATTGTTATAGTTTATTGTTTTGTTTTAGTAATTGAAGCACTTTTTGTCTTCCATTTTCCCAGTTCTTCAAATGCTTCATAGACTACGAAGAACAAAATCCAAAATCCTAGCTGCGAAGAAGAATGATCTTGTGGTGAGTGAAACTGCGAAGACGATAGAAGAAGAACGATCTTAAGGTATGTGTATGTATGAGGTTATTATTTTCGTCCATCTTCATCTGCTCTCAACATACATTGTCTCATTTATTTTTTACTGGTTGTGTTTAAGTCATGAGTGATAGGTTTGAGTGTGATGTCCATCATGGGGGTGTATTTCGTGAGTTTAACATGTTAGGTTACGATGGGTTAGTGGAGACTTGGCAAGTGGACCCTGACTTTTGGAGTTATTTTGAGATTTTGGGTGGGTTAAAAGATCTAGGTTACCCAAAAGTAGAGAGCTTGTGGTATTATGATGCAATGGATGATAATGAATTAGTAATGTTGCAAAACGACAGGGAGACTTATAGAATGAGAAACATTGCACTTATCAATGGGAATGTGCACCTGTTTGTAATACATCTAGTGTTTGGGGAAGAAGAAATATTGCCTATTGAGAATAATGTAGGTCATATTGTGGTAGAAGAAGACAACTTGGAAGAAGGACATATAATAGGAACTTTTGATGATTTGGGGACCATAGAAGATTTGAATAATCTAGGTACGGAATTTGATGAAGGAGGGCCCACTGGTGTAGAAGATTCAGCTGGAGTTGACCATGAAGGTTCTTTTGAGGAGATTAATGAGGATGGGACCAGTAAGAATGTTAACTTTGAGGGGGACAATGTGACTGAGGAACCATAAGTGGATATAACTTTAGGTGGGACCACTGCTATTATAGTAAGTGAACAAGATGACATAATTGATGGCACACCTTACTTGGTAAGTGTTCGAACTGATAATATTGTTGAGGGACTTATTTGTAACTAAGAAGGTGTTGAAGGACCTAACTGTAACAAGGGAGAAAAAGGATGTAACAAAAACGGTTCTGAGAATAGTGAATATGATAGTATTTTCAGACAGTTATTTGAGGATTCAGGTGATGATGGAATTTTTGTTGACCTAGATCAAGGTGATGTTGACATAGATGTAGGTGATGTTGACATAGATGAGGGGGTTGTTAACAAAGATGCAGGGGTTGTTGACATAGATGAGGGGGTTGTTGACAAAGATGCATGGGTTGTTGACATAGATGAGGGTGTTGTTGATCAAGATGCATGGAAAGAAAAGAGGAAGGGCAAAGGCAAGGGTAAAGAAAAATTTAAGGGGAATGGCAATGGCAAGGGTAAAGAAAAATTTAAGGGGAAGGGCAAGGGCAAGGGTAAAGAAAAAGTTAATGGGAATGGCAAGGTGAAAGCCAGGGCTGGGAGACCAAGGAAGAAGAAGGTGGTGAAAGAAACAGGTGAATGCAGTGGTGTATTTGAAGTTGATACTGAAGATGAGGCTACCAAGGAAAAATTAAGAGGTTTGAGTGATGTTGAGGAGTATGATACTGATGAGATTCCTCCTGATTATGATAGTGAAAATGATGAGATTATAAAAGATGATTTTCCAACTTTCAAGCTGCCAAAAAGAATGGATGACTATAAGTGGGAATTAGGAACTTATTTTGGTTCTAAGGAGGAGTTTAAAGAGGGAATTAGAACCTATGCAATTCATGCTAGTAGAAACCTCCAATTTAAGAAAAATGACAACAAGAGAATGAGAGTAATTTGTAAGAAAGGTTGTCCATGGGAAACCTAATATGCAGTACTACAAGATAAGAAAACATGGCAGTTGAGAAAGATCATGGACAAGCTTACATGCAGCAGGGACTACAAAGTAAGGATTCTTAACTCCAAATGGTTGGGTAATAAAATTCAAACTAATGTGAGGGAGAATCCCAATTTGAAGTTGAGTGACATAATGGAGAAAGCCAAACAAAAGTGGAATGTTGGAATCAATAAGACACTTGCATACAGAGCTAAATCACTTGTTATTGACATTGTTGATGGATCATTTAGAGAGCAATACACAAGGATCCATGATTATGGACATGAGCTATTAAGAGCAAACCCTGGTTCTACTGTAAAAATTACAAGTCAGCAAAATCAACCTAGTGAAGGTGGAGAAGAAAATACTGAGAATCAAAATCCATATTTCCAAAGGATTTATGTTTGCCTCAAGGCCTGCAAATATAGTTTTTTTTTTAAATGTAGACCCATAATTGGTTTGGATGGGTGTTTTTTGAAAGTCTATTATGGTGGACAAATTCTTGCAGCAATTGGTAGGGATCCTAATGACCAAATGCTACCAATAGCATATGCTGTTGTTGAGGGAGAAACCAAAGATTCATGGAGTTGGTTTTCAGATCTTTTGACAACTGATCTGGGAGGGGTCAAAATTTGTAAGACATATACATTTATAAGTGACCAATAAAAGGTGTGTTATCTTTAAGTTTAGTTTGTGATACCATTATATTTTATATGTAATGTTTATGTGATTTGTTGACACCTTTGTTTTCTGTTGTAATAGGGTCTATTACCTGCACTTGATGAGTTGTTACCAAAAGTTGATCAAAGGTTTTGTGTAAGGTAATCCAATTTGTATTATGTATTCAATATCATGTGTTTGTAGCAATTTACTTGGTGTTTACTTGGTGTTTTGAATTATGTATTCTGCACTTGTTGTAGCTGGTGTTTACTTGTTGTTTAATTGGTGTTTTTTAGGCACTTGTATAGCAATTTCAGGAAGAGGTTTCCTGGTGTCAAACTGAAAGAGTTGATGTGGAAGGCTGCTAATGCAAGTTATCCAAATGCTTGGGAGAAAATTATGCGTGAAATGAAAAAGGTTAATGAAGAAGCATTCAAGCACCTTTAAAAGATCCCACCTAGGTTTTGGAGAAAATCAAGGTTTAATAATGGTCCAATGTGTGACACTTTGGTTAACAATATGTCATAAGCCTTTAACTCTGTGTTTGTAGCTGCAAGGGCCAAGCCCATTGTCACCATGCTTGAAGATATTAGAATATACCTCATGCAGAGGTGGGAATCTAACAGACAGAAGATTGCTAAATATGCAGACATTGTTCTACCAAATATAAGAAATAAGTTAGAAAAAAAATCTCAAAGAACAAACCATTGGATTGTTAGGTAATGTTTGTTAAATATGAATTTAAATACTTGTTCAAAATGTTTGCTAAATGTGCATTTATATACATGATATAGGCGTGCAACTGAGGTAGACTATGAGGTTAGGCATACATCCCTCATTGAAGAAAAACATTATGTAAACCTATCAAAGAAAAAGTGTTCTTGTAGAAGATAGATGCTGACTGGGTTACCATGTTGTCATGCACTTGCTTGTATGAAGGATCAACACTTATTGATTGATGATTTTGTTCCTGAATATTACAAAAAGGAATGTTATACAGATTGCTACTCATCTGTCATCTACCTAGTCAATGGGGCAACTCTTTGGACCAAAATAAATGTTGTTGATTTGCAACTACCACCAATCAAAAGGCAACCTGGTCGACCAAAGAAAAAGAGGAACAAAGAGGTTGGGGAACAAGTTAGAAATGAAACTCAGCTCAAAAGGGCCAAATTTGGCATCAAGTGCAGTAGGTGCCATAAGGATGGCCACAATAAGGCCACCTGCAAGCTGCCTACACCAACACAACTACCTGCTACTCCAACTCAAAAACCTGCTGTAACAGAAACTCAGGCACCAACAACAACACCAACTCAGGCATCATCTATTACACCAGAAGGAAGCTTACCACAACAAGTTGCCAAAAAGAGAAAGAGGCTTCAGAAGGGTCCAAAACAAGTTCTGAGCCAACCATGATGTTTTTATTTGTACTAGCTAATGTAGTTTATGACTCAGACATTTAATGCCCATTTTGTATAACATTTGATAATGTTTGCTTTCTAATGTAGTTTATGTGCTACTTTTGTGAACCAGTGTTGTTTAATGTTGTGATGTACTAATTATGTGTATTGCATTTGTAGTATGCTCATTTTGAAAGAACAATTTGTGAAATGCTCATTTTGTATAATGCTCATTTTGAAAGAATAATTATGTGTACTGTTGGTGTACTGCATTTGTACAATGCTCATTTTGGATTAAAGCAAACAATGAAAGAACAATTATGTGTACTGAATTTGTATAAAGTTACATTTGTATTGCTTTTGTTATAAAGATTTCAATGCCATGTGAAAGAACAATTTGTGAAATAACACTTTATGTGAAATAAACCACAGTAATACACAATTTGTGTTATAAAGGTTTCACTTTTCATTCATAATCAAACCACAATTTGTGAATACAATTTTCATTCATAAACAAAGCAACATAAAACAGGATTCTTATAAACCCTACTTCAACTTGTCACCAACCTAACCTAAAACATGATTGTTACAAAAATAACATTAAACACTAGGCTAAATATTCCTATCATTACAGCCAATTTCAACCATCCATTTGTCTTGATGATCTGATACTTCAATTTGTTTATCTTCTTCTTTTGCCTCAGAATCTTCACGTCCCTTTCATCAATAATGTCATCTTCAAACCATTTGAAGAAATTGCACCCCTTATTGATGTGGTTTCTGAAATTTTTGCACCCCCAAAACTTTTTCCCGACATTAACACTACTCGTGTCACCCACTGTACGAAGCACACATTCTTCTTGACAAAGATATTCCCTCATCTTGTTTCTTCGAATAATCGATGCGGATGATCCAGTAGAAGCATTATTTGAAAATTGAGACATTGAGGAGAAGAGCTTGGTAGAGGTACGATGGAGAAGGAATGAGAAGGAAGAAAAATCTGGAGAGGTACGAAGGATTGAGAGGTATGATGAAACCCTAGACTAGAGGAGATGAAGGAGAGATGAAGATGACAATGTGAAAAGAAAATTTCGTTAAATATTGATGTGTCATTGACAACATCAATTACATAAAGCCATTTTGTACACATGGGATAACAACATGACCACATGGCACGACACTGTGGCAGAAATAAACGGTAAAATCAAACAATCAACAGAATAGACTAACATTGTTAACGA
Organism: Lathyrus aphaca; assembly: GCA_963966055.1. Lineage (NCBI taxonomy): Eukaryota > Viridiplantae > Streptophyta > Magnoliopsida > Fabales > Fabaceae > Lathyrus > Lathyrus aphaca. Next base: position 63,088,588 of record OZ014520.1, on the reverse strand, counting down.
AAGGCATTTTATGGGACTAACGTGAAACGTTTTTTTATTGTGGGACTAAAACGAAACTCAAAATTATTTTACGGGACTTGTGGACTAATTATGCCTAAAATATTTCAAAAAATAAAACTGACTAAAATCAATATAAAATATAAAATTATCATCTTAATATATATATATATATATATATATATATATATATAATTGTTGAAGATATAATTCTTGTATGAAATAAATTAATTAGACTAAATTTATTTTAAGTAATTTAATTGGACAAAATATTCAAAAAATTACTTTTATATATAAGATTACAAATTGATTTAAATATTTTAAAGATAAATTGATTTAAATACTCAAAAAATTACTTTTATATATAAGAATACAAAAGTAATTTTATATAAGCAATAGAAAATAGAATGAAGACGGAGAGATGTTTATTTTATTATTGAGGCATAAGAACAAGTTAAATAAATCCAAATCAGCTATTCATTAAACGAATGAGAAAAGGAAGGGAATTAGGGTTTGTAAAGGAGCTGCATATGTTACTTCATTTTATATAATAAAAATAAATTGATTTAAATACTCAAAAAAATACTTTTATATATAAGAATGCAAAAGTATTTTTTTTATAAGAAATTATTGTAAGCAATAGAAAATAGAATGAAGATGGAGAGATATTTATTTTATTATCGAGGCATAGGAACAAATTAAATAAATTCAAATAAGCTATTCATTTAAATGCATAAGAAAAGGGAGTGAATTATGATTTGTAAAGGAGTTGTTACTCCATTTTATATAATAAAGATATATAAGGTATGTTTTTGAAGATATTGATTAATTATTATATTATTTGAAAATACTATTAACTAAAAAATATCATCATTTTTTCTTTATTATTGACTAGCCACTATTTATTGCTATACTTATGATTTTTTTTAATTTTTTATTTGCTTAATTAAAAATATTCAATGTATTAAAACTGATAAGTTAGATTTTTTATTATTCATATTCTAAATTGATAATTAAATGTGAAATAATATACTTTTATTAATTTAGATAAAATTTTGATTTTCCATTCAATAACAATTAATAAATAAGTTCTTTGATGATAATTATTTAATGTTTAAAAGGGAGCCATATATATTGAATGATATTGATTTTCATGTTGTAATTATATTTACTAAAATATATTTATTTATTTAAAATAATATTTGATGTAAAGATTTAAATCAATTCTGTGAGGAGCACAGATCGACGATCTAGTTGTGATTAAATGTTGAAAGATAGGTGAAGATAAAAATGAGTTTAAATTTATTTTGTTATATACTATTTAATTAAATTATGTTATAATTAGATTTTGTTTGCAGTTATACTTTATAATTTTACACTATTTTGTTATGTGTGATACATTTGTTTAAAATTTGAATTTAGATTATGAAGATGTTAATTTATTATATGATATTTTAAAAATATTTAAGTGTTAGTTATATTTTGTAGAGACTGAATCATCCGGTTCGATCAGTTTTATATATATAGTTTTGTTATAATGACTGATATATTCAGCCGAGTTATCCGGTTTGGTTATACGGTTCGATCAGTGATTCAGTGATTCGACAAATAAACCAGTGAATCAGTATCCTCACCAATTTGATAACCGGTCCGGTTTTTAAAAGTTGAGGGAGACATCACCCTAAAACCAATTTGTTCATGTAAAATACTATTGAACTATGTATTTCTCATTTTTTTAGTTTGCTTTCAACTTTGTACATTCAAGAAAAATGGAATTTCTCATTTTTATTAGTTTGCTTTCAACTTTGTATATTCAAGAAAAATGAGAGACAGTTTAACAGAGATACAATTTTTTTGCCAAAAAAAAGAAAAATTGTAACTGAACACTTCACACCTTATTTCATTGCACAATTTTTTTTCTCAATAATTTTAATGGAGATTAATTATACTAATTGGTCTACAAAAATTTAAAATTTGTTTGTGTTGATTTTCTTTCTAATTTTAGGAAAAGGAGGAAATAACAAGAGACAATACGTGAGCCGTGACGACATGTTGCGCACCTTTTTTGATCTTACAGTTAGTCACTATCACGGTCGCTCTCGACTTGCGATTTTGATTTCAGTCCGTATATGTGTCAGTGTGAATTTTTAAAATTCTTTTTTATATAAAAATAATGATAATGATCACGTTCGACGCTGATCGATACCGTTTTGTCGCGGTTGTTTTCGTGACCGGGGAAGATGTTTTGGACACTTTCTACTATATATATACATATACGCACTCACTCACCTCCTTCCAATCTTTCCTTCTATCAACCATCATTTCACACCTTTTCCTTCGTCGTTTTCTTCGGGTACAAAACAAAAACAACCAATTTTTTCTTTTCTTCTTTCTTATTAAAACCAACATTGCCGCCTTTAGTCATCAATAATTACACGCTTTCATCATTCATTCACCAATTGAAAATTACTTGTATGATTTTTGTTTATATTCGTATCTTTTGCATGATTCATTCACTAGGTAACTGTTGTAGAGTTACTTTTCACAAACACGTGGTGTTGGTATAAGTCATAGCTGCATCTGCAAATTTCACTTTACAGTTCATCAGTTTTTATTAAAACAGTTCATAGCTGCTAATATTCCATGTTAATCTCTATGTAAGATTCTGAATTGTAACTAATATTGTTTTTTAATATCTGTTTATGGTTTAGTTTTATTTATTTAGTACTCATACAAATCAATCATCTTGGTGATTTGTTTTCATGTGTGTTTGATGGCTCTTTTTGATACAGAAATTTGGCTCAACTTTTTTTCTCTCAACAAAAAGCATAATGTGTTGAACTTTTATGTATTTTTTTTTTCAGATTTTGAGCAAGTGAAAGGGTAAAGAAAATGGCAGGATTTCAGAGAGTGTTTTGTGGGGAATCTGGTTGTTCAAAGCCATGCAGTTATTATGATGTTAAGTTTCTCGTTGATCCTTCCACATGCATCAACCATTTCTTAATATCTTGCTTTGATGTTTTTTTTCTCATCCTGCTTCTATTTGTAATGACGATCCACAAGTCATCACTAAAACCATATCAGGGTCTTATACGTAGGGAAAGATATTCAAATCTGCAACTAGTTTCTGCCATAACCAATGCTGCTCTTGGGTTGGTGCATTTGTTTTATGGCATTTGGATTTTAGAAGAGAAGTTGAGGAAAAATCAAACTGCTTTGCCTCTTGATTTGTGGTTGCTGGAATTCTTTCAGGGATTAACATGGTTGTTAGTTGGTTTAACATTGAGTCTTAAGTTTAAACAAATTCCAAGAGCATGGTTAAGGTTTTTTTCCATTCTAATCTTCTTAGTTTCTGGTATAAACTGTGCTATATCCTTGTTTTATGTAATCGGTAATATACACATGTCCTTCAAAGTAGGAATAGATGTTCTATCTTTTCCTGGGGCAATTTTATTACTATTATGCACATATATGGAATCTAAGTGTAGTGACACTGACGGAGAAATCAATGAAAGCCTTTACACTCCTTTAAATGGTGAGTCGGATAAAGACGATTCCGTTAGCCGCGTGACACTATTTGCGAAAGCTGGATTCTTCAGTAGGATTTCATTTTGGTGGCTTAATTCTTTGATGAAAAGTGGTAAAGAGAAAACACTTCAGGACGAAGATGTGCCGAAGTTGAGGGAGGAAGATAGAGCAGAAAGTTGTTATTTGCTGTTTCTAGAGATATTGAACAAGAAGAAACAGAAGGATCCGTCCTCACAACCATCTCTTTTGAAGACAATGGTTTTATGCCATTGGAGAGAAATTTTGATATCTGGATTCTTTGCAATGCTCAAGGTACTCGCACTTTCTTCTGGACCTATGCTTCTGAATTCCTTTATATTAGTCGCTGAGGGATACGAGAGTTTCAAATATCAAGGTTTTGTGTTAGCCATAGCACTTTTCTTTATAAAAATTATAGAATCACTATCGCAAAGGCAGTGGTATTTTCGGTCAAGACTCATCGGTCTCAAAGTTAAGTCGCTGCTTACAGCAGCAATTTATAAAAAACAATTTAGGTTGTCCAATTCTGCGAGATTGACGCACTCTAGTGGTGAGATAATGAATTATGTAACCGTGGATGCTTATAGAATCGGAGAATTTCCTTACTGGTTTCACCAAACATGGACAACAAGCTTCCAACTATGTATCTCGTTGGTAATACTTTTCCGTGCAGTTGGGCTAGCTACAATTGCATCCTTGGTTATGATAGTTATCACAGTACTTTGCAATGCACCACTTGCAAAGTTACAACACAAGTTTCAAAGCAAACTAATGGTGGCACAAGATGAGAGATTGAAGGCTACTTCTGAGGCTCTTGTGAATATGAAGGTACTGAAATTGTATGCATGGGAAACCAGTTTTAAAAACTCTATAGAAGGATTAAGGAATGAGGAACTCAAATGGTTGTCTGCAGTGCAATTGAGAAGGGCATACAACACATTTCTCTTTTGGTCGTCACCGGTTTTGGTCTCTGCTGCTACGTTCGGAGCATGTTATTTTCTTAAAGTTCCTTTGCATGCGAATAATGTTTTCACTTTCGTGGCAACTTTACGCCTTGTTCAAGATCCAATTAGAACTATCCCTGATGTTATTGGGGTGGTTATTCAGGCAAAAGTTGCTTTCACTCGTATTTTAAAATTCCTGGAGGCACCAGAACTGCATAGTAAAAATATTGGGAAGAGGTGTTCAGAAGACACTACAAGGGGTTCAATTTCAATCAAGTCTGCTGAATTTTCATGGGAGAATAATAACGTATCAAATCCAACATTGAGAAATGTTAATTTGGAAGTAAGACCTGGACAGAAGGTCGCGATTTGTGGTGAGGTTGGCTCAGGCAAATCAACTCTCTTAGCAGCCATTCTCAGAGAAATTCCTATCACTCAAGGAAAAGTAAGATTTTTATTTTTTATAGAATAAACTTTGCCATACTTTCATTATATGAAACTTTGATGGTATTTCCATTTTCTGCTGGCAGTTTTATAATAACACTTGGCATGTAAATTCAACTTTGACTTGAGTATTAATAGTAAAAGGTATTTGATTATCTTTTCTGGAATACAGATTGATGTTTATGGGAAGTTTGCGTATGTTTCTCAAACAGCATGGATACAAACAGGTTCAATAAGGGATAATATATTGTTTGGATCACCTATGGATGTTCAAAAATATCAGAAAACTCTTCATAGGTCTTCGCTAGTGAAAGATCTTGAGCTGTTTCCTCATGGTGATCTCACTGAAATAGGAGAGAGAGGGGTTAACTTAAGTGGTGGTCAGAAGCAACGAATTCAACTTGCTCGTGCTCTTTATCAGAATGCTGATATATATCTCTTAGATGATCCATTCAGTGCTGTTGATGCACAAACTGCCACAAATTTGTTTAATGTAATGATAACATCACTTCTTCACATACTTTAAATACTGTAGTTGGTTATGCTTATGACACAATTAACTGGACAGGAATACATTATTGAAGGACTTGCTGGGAAGACAGTTTTGCTTGTGACTCATCAAGTTGACTTCCTTCCAGCATTTGATTTTGTTTTGGTAATTTTATACATCATTGAAGCAATTGTTATGTTTATGTCATTGTTCTAACTGAAAATTAGAACATTATTTAATAATCTTTGACTAACTGAAAATTATGCATGGACACAACGATATTGCGGTACAGTTGATGTCAGACGGCAAAATCCTACAAGCTGCTTCGTATCACCATTTGTTGACCTCAAGCAAAGATTTTCAGGACCTTGTGAATGCTCACAAAGAGACTGCTGGTTCTGACCGGCTTGTGGATGTTACTTCTGAAAGAAATTCAAATTCTGCCAAAGAGATAAGAAAAACATATGTGGAGAAGGAAAAGCAATTTGAAGCACCAGAAGGAGATCAATTGATTAAGCAAGAAGAGAGAGAAACTGGAGACCAGGGGCTCAAGCCTTACTTAACATACCTGAATCAGAACAATGGATACATATACTTCTCCGTGGTTTCTATTTCTCATCTTATATTTGTGATTGGTCAAATATTGCAAAACTCGTGGATGGCTGCTAATGTTGACAATCCTAAAGTCAGCACTTTGAGACTAATTCTAGTTTACTTGTTAATTGGAGTTACTTCAACAGTGTTCTTATTGATGAGAAGTCTTTCTGCAGTTGCTTTGGGCATTCACTCTTCAAAGTCTTTATTTTTACAGCTACTGAACTCCCTTTTTCGTGCACCTATGACGTTTTATGATTCCACACCTTTGGGACGGATACTTAGTAGGGTAAGAATATTAATCCTTTCTCTCCATTTTTCCATCTAAGTTAACGCAATGAATTGGAAATACTTATGCTTTGACTATTACTTCTTTGTTTAGGTCTCTTCTGATCTCAGCATTGTTGATCTCGATGTTCCATTTGGTTTTCTTTTCGCTGTGGGAGCTACTACCAATTGTTATGCTAGTCTAACTGTTTTAGCAGTAGTTACTTGGCAAGTCTTGTTTGTCTCCATACCGATGCTCTATTTTGCACTGCGGTTGCAGGTAATGAACAAATTCTTTGAACTAAATTGCAATGATGATTTGGAGTTGTTTTTTTTACATTAATACGTTATAATTATCTTTCCTAAATTTAAAATGGCCTCGTTGAGAAGTTTTTTTTTTTTTTCAACGTACAGCGATACTACTTTACTTCAGCAAAAGAACTGATGCGGATGAATGGCACAACAAAATCCTTTGTAGCTAACCATCTTGCTGAATCAGTTGCTGGAGCTGTGACAATAAGAGCTTTTGAAGAGGAAGATCGTTTTTTCGCAAAGAACCTTGATCTAATTGATATCAATGCTACTCCTTTCTTTCATAGTTTTGCTGCAAATGAGTGGTTGATTCAACGGTTAGAAACAGTCAGTGCTGTTGTTCTTGCATCTGCCGCACTGTGTATAGGTGTACTTCCACCCGGAACATTTTCCTCTGGTGAGACTTCTTCTATTAGTTCCTTTAGAGCTTCCCTTTTAATGTTTTCTTAACCATAGTTGTGTTTTATGCAAGTAGTAAAATTTCTACATATGATGCTATTTCAGGATTTATTGGCATGGCTCTCTCTTATGGCCTTTCCCTTAATGCTTCCTTAGTGTTTTCAATTCAAAATCAATGCAATATAGCAAATTATATAATATCAGTGGAGAGGCTAAATCAATATATGCATGTACCAAGTGAGGCTCCTGAAGTAATAGAAGGAAATCGCCCTCCGGTGAATTGGCCAGTTGTTGGTAGAGTAGAAATAAAGGAACTACAGGTGATTATTTATTATTATTTTGAAAGTACTAATGTCATCTAGGAAATGGGAGAGTTTGAACTGAAACACATGATTTGTTCCATGATACCGGAACAGATACGGTACAGGCATGATGCACCACTAGTACTCCGCGGAATCACATGCACATTTGAAGGAGGACACAAAATTGGTATAGTTGGTCGAACAGGAAGCGGCAAGACCACTCTTATTGGTGCTTTATTTCGTCTAGTCGAGCCAGCAGGTGGAAAAATCATTGTTGATGGCATTGACATTTGTTCTATTGGACTTCATGATCTGAGATCGCGCTTTGGTATCATACCTCAGGATCCTACTCTTTTTAATGGAACAGTCAGATACAATTTGGATCCTTTATTTCAACACTCTGATCAAGAGATATGGGAGGTAGTATTATTACCTGCTAAGTTACTTTTCATTTAATTATATCTATTTTCAAGTTCCAATAATTAATGTGGGCTAATTGTGATTTCCTTACAAAGGTTCTTGGCAAGTGTCAGTTGCAAGAGGCTGTCCAAGAGAAAGAAGGTGGTTTAGACTCATCAGGTACATTTTCATGTTTTGCTAACACAACTTTGGAGTGATCAATTCCTGTCTAGTGTTCTGATTGGATAGGTTTATTTGAACTTAACAGCTATCATAAAAACTTGTGATAATGTCTGGATGAACTCATGAAATTAGCTTATTGGAATGTCTACAAAAACAACTAATAGCTTATATGAAAAAAGTTTGACTTTATTTTTTCTTTTGTAATTGAAATAGCTCATACATAAGCACTTTATGATAAGCACTGATGTCATAAATGTTTAATTAAGTTGTTTATCCAAACAATAGCCGACCTCGCTTAGTGGGATAAGGCTTGGTTCTTGTTGTTGTTGTATCCAAACAGTAGTTCTTGATACCAATGTTTAGTAACAAATTGTTATGCAGTTGTTGAAGATGGGGCCAATTGGAGCATGGGACAACGACAATTGTTCTGTTTGGGCCGTGCTTTGCTGAGGAGAAGTCGGGTATTGGTGCTCGATGAAGCAACCGCGTCAATTGATAATGCAACTGACTTGATTCTGCAGAAAACTATTAGGACTGAATTTGCAGATTGTACGGTAATCACGGTAGCTCACAGGATACCAACTGTGATGGATTGCACAAAGGTTCTTTCCATCAGTGATGGTAAGTAGCAGATTAATTACGCTTGTTGATTGCACATTTGAAAATGTTGTGGAGAAAGCATTTGATCCTTTCATTATTTTGTTCTAAGAAAATTAAATGTGCAATTGAATTTACAGGAAAATTAGTCGAGTATGATGAGCCAATGAAGTTGATGAAGAGAGAAGGATCGTTGTTTGGGAAGCTTGTCAAAGAATACTGGTCTCATTTTCAATCTGCAGAGTCTCATTAAAGCTGAAAATGTTTCTAGTTTTTGTAGGATTGGCTGAAAATGTAACATGTATTATTAAATTTGGACAAACACTGGGTCCTAGGTAGAAGAAAATGATGCAAAAGAATTCAATTATAGGTGAGGTATGGGAAGTTTCACACTGGAAACCTGCATTGTTTACCAAATACCAATGAATGTTAACTATTCTACAATGCTTTTATACTTTGGATAAACTTCCTTGACCAATTCACCAGATGCTATATAGGTATAGATTATATAAATTCTCATTTTAAATTTGCAAAGACACTTCCAATGATAGGTGAGACTTGATACACAAAGTGATCACTTTCACATAGCACCTAGTAAGAAAACCTACTGAATGTGCTACTTATTCTAAAAACATAATAAGTACTACAGATTTAAGTAGTTAATTAAAGACTGCCCTTAATAGCATTACTGTATCCACTTTGTGCATCATTGAATCTCTTCCAAATCATGACTCCGCCATATTTAGGAGAACCTTTAATAGCAGGAAGAACTTGAGATCTCAAAACATCAGAAGGAATTAAACCACCACTTGTAGCAGCAGCAGCATTAGCAGGAACACCTAAGAACACTTGTTTAGCTTTACTTGAAGTCCATTGATTCCAAGCCTTAACGAGATTGTCAATATTTCCATTTGAATATTGACACTGACCATTATTATAAAACTGAACCCAAACATAATCAAACAAACCAGTATTAATAGCTGAATCCAAATGAGCATCAGGGAAAGGACACTGTGGAGCTGCAGACAAGTAAACTCTCTTCTGTGCACTAAAACCATTTAGTGCTCTTGCAAGTTCATCATAATGTTCACCACCAGCTTCAATATCAAAATCAATTCCATCCAACACAGCATCACCTAATGGTCTTGAAGATGACTTGCCACCCAAGAAATTATCCCATAGGTAATTTGCAAGTTGTGTGGCTTCTTGGGCTGTATCAAGAAAGTAAGTACCCGCGACACCTCCAAGAGAGAGGAACACTTTGATTCCCATGCCTTGACAAGTTTTAATTTCACTACTATACTTTGTGCAGCCATTGACACGTGGATCACAATGACCTGCAAGATTTAGTTGTGGACTTTTGCCCCCTCCAAAAGTGGATAGAAAAGCTATGTTTACAAACTGGTAATTGTTTGTATTGCAAGCATCTGCCAGTGAACCTTCACCTCCATCTTGGCCCCAGTAGACTGCAATTCCTGTAGCATGAGAGTGTTTGAATAGGGAAATGAGGGAAAGAGATAATAAAAGGATTAAAACTTGTTTGAAGGATTCCATGTTTTTTGAAGGTTGTTTTGTGATTTGTGATGAAAATGTAGATAGATGTATATCACTTTATAGCTGGTGGAAAGTATGTAAATACAAAGTTGGAAGAAGAAATTATGAGAACCGTGTTGTGTACGTTGTCCTCCTATTTAATGATTCTCAGTCTTAATTACACGTTGTCCTCCTATTTATCATAGAAATAGTTTACATATCTTTTTTAAATCAAAGGTTTTGGTTATTAAATTTGTCACAATTTTGTTCCAAACTCTTTTTTCTTTTTGTCCCAAAAGTGCAATTTATTATCTTAATTTTGATGATGAGTCAGTTGAAACCAAAATTGCAACTAATGTAATACTTGAAAGAGAATATAAATTCCACTTTAGGGACTGCTTTCCTAATTACTAAAATTAATGATAAATATTACATTTTTTTATTCTTAATATAAGAAACATTCTACTTTTAGATTCGTTTGAAGAATAAATGTATATGATATTTATATAGTCCAAATTTATCAATTCTTCAATAAATCTAAAAAATAAACCTTTTTTATATTAAAGTCCAAAGGGAGGATAACTTTGAAGTTAACAACGTAGTAATATGTATGAGAGTGTGTGAGAGAGAGAGAGAAAGACCTTTTTTATATTAAAGTCCAAAGGGAGATAACTTTGAAGTTAACTGCGTAATATGTATGTGTGTGTGTGAGAGAGTGAGAGAGAGAGAGAGAGAGAGGGAGGGAGGGAGGGAGGGAGAGAGAGAGAGAGAGAGAGAGAGAGAGAGAGGAGGGGGGGGAGGGAGGGAGGGAGGGAGAGAGAGAGCTTGAGAGAGAGAGAGAGAGAGGGAGGGAGGGAGAGAGAGAGAGAGAGAGAGAGAGAGAGAGAGAGAGAGAGAGCTTTTTGGATATTTATGAGTGTGGTTGTTGTTGGGCTATCCTTCTACTTGGAGAGATCCAAATAAATGTGGGTTATTAGTCCATGTGTGTATAAGCCTTTATTATTATCCAACTAAGAGGAATAAGGTAATTAATAATGTGAAAAAAGAAAAAGAAAAGAGAAGAGTTAAAATCCCAACAACCACATCAAATCCTATAACCCTAATTCATCACAGACCAGTTCCACAAGATCAAAGTTTACACATAATTCAACCGTTGGAATGCCCTGAAATTCTAGCACAATGTTTATCACTCATAGGAGTACATTTTGAACAGCAGAGATAAATTCCTTACCTTTCTAAGTTTGTCTGTCGTATCCATTTGTGAGGTGTGAATTTCTTGGTGTTTTTGGATTGTTTGTCTCTCTCTTAATTATTGTTGTATTTCAAGTAGATCTTGATGATATTTATGCATGCCTCTAACTAGTGTTAGAGAGAACCTTGCTTGTACCCATTGTTGTTTATAGTGGAGATATTAAGTGGCCAACAACTCCCGTGGTTTTTTAATCCTTGTTAACAGAAATTTTTCTAAGCTAAAATTGTGTTGTGCTGATTGTTGTGTTTTGTTGATTGTCTCTAAGTTCCATTTGAAATTTGGGAGAGATTGTTTTGTTGGATTATTCAGTTGCGTTGTGTATTTTCTCCTAACAAATGGTATCAAAACAATGGTTTGATTTGTGTAACGATGAAGACTAACACATCTAGGGTAATGACTTTGAATGGATCAAACTATAATGTTTGGAAAAGGAATATGAAAGGTTTTATTTATGTTAAAGGCTATCACTTTCTGGTTTTCTCTCGTGAAATACTTGATGGAAAGAGTGATGAAGAATGTGCTTTGTTGCATAAACAAGTTTGTGGTTACATTCGTCAATGGGTGGATGCTAATATTTTTAATCATGTGAGTTTGGTGACTCATGGTCGCTCTTTTTGGACCAAAATTGAGGAGTTGCATGCAAGAAAGACAGGGAAACATATGTTATTCTTATTCAATAAATCAATGTCATTGAGGTATAATGATGGTTCACCAATGACCGATCACTTGAACATTTTCCAAGGGATTCTAAATCAATTGTTGGTGATGAGTTTTACTTTTGATGATGAAATTCAAAGTTTGTGGCTTCTTGGTATTTTGACTAATTCTTGGGAGACTTTTAGGACATCCTTGTCTAACTCTGCTTCGAATGATATCATCTCGACGAATTTGGTTAAAAGTAGTATGTTGAATGGAGAGTTGAGGCGTAGCCACAAGGTTCTTCTTCACATTCTGAGGTGTTGGTTACCGAATTGAAGGGGAGACATCAAAGTAGAGGTTCAAGTAATCGTGTGACATCATGTGGTAAATCACAAAGAGGCTCTAATAGATTTTCTAATATTGAGTGTCATCATTGTCGGGAAAAGGACACATAAAAAGGTGTTGTCAAAAGTTGAAAAGGGAAAAAAAGAAGAAGAGCTATAAAAAAGAAAAAAAAACAAGGTAACAATAATGAAGATGTTTCTATTATGATGATTTATTTGTTGTTTATGATAGTTGTATAGAGAATGTAAATCTATCATATGATGAGATGGATTGGGTGGCTGATATTAGTGCTTCTACTCATTCAACCTTGAGACGTGATCACTTTTTAACTTACGAGACATGTGCCTTTGGGGTTATTCGTATGGGAAATAATGGGTAATTTAATGTCATCAAAATATGAGATATGTGTGTCAAAAATAACAATGAGACTACTCTAGTTCTCAAAGGTGTGAAACATATTCTGGAACTTCAATGCAATCTTTTATCTATTGTAAAGTTGGATAATGAAGGATATGATAATTCTTTTTTGGGCAATGAATGGAAGTTAAAGAAAGGGTCAATTATGGTTTCTAAATGAAAAAGGAATTTGAACTTGTATGTCGTCCAACTTGGGTTTCAAAGAGTTACATCAACACTTGTGACAATGATAGCTCATCTGAATCATGTCACAAGAGTTTATGTCTTATGAGTGAAAAAGGTTTGAGCATTTTGGAAAAGAAGAATGTGTTGTGCGGTGTTTCCGATGCAAAATTGAGAAAATGTTCACATTATTTGGTGGGTAATCAAATGATATTTTCCTTTATGTTATCCAAACCAATAAGGAAATCAAAAGTGTTGGATTTAGTACATTTTGATGTGTGAGGTCCGATGAATACAGTAACTTGGTGGTGCATATTACTTTGTGACTTTCATTGATGATTATTCTTAAAAAACATGGGCTTATACCTAGAAGGTGAAAAATAAAGTTTTAGATACCTTCAGGTTGTTTCAAGCATCAGTTGAAATATAAACAGGAAATAATCTAGAGTGTATCTGAACCAATAACGAGGGAGATTATGTTGTACCTTTTGACAAGTATTGTTAAGGTCAAGGTATACGTCATTAAAAGCCTCTCCAAAGACACCAGAATTGAATAGGTTAGCTGAAAGAATGAATAGAAATTTGGTGGAAAGAGTGAGATATTTACTTTCTCAATAAAATTAGCCAAAATACTTTTAGGGATAAGCATTGAGCCCTATTGTCAATATTTTAAACCTCACTCCATGTGTTCCGGTTAAGTTTGATGTTCCAAATCATGTTTGGAGTGGTAAAAATGTTTCCTACGACCATCTTAGGGTGTTTGGGTGCTTGACTTATGTGCATATTCTGAAGGATGAGAAATCAAAATTGGATGAGAAGTCAAAGAAATGTGTGTTTGCTGGGTATGAACTTGATAAGTTTAGGTATCGATTCTTTGATCTGGTTCAAAGGAAGCTTATTTATAGTTGTTATATCGTATTCATGAAGGACTTTACCATTGAGGACATCTACAAAGTTGATAATAAATATTTGAATTTTGAAGACGAATAAATGGTTGATACTGACTCAACTACTATTGCTCATACCCCTTTCACTTTCGAAGATGTTCCAATTGAAAATATAGGTATGATTTTGAATGTAGATAATGTTTTAAATCCTAATGATATTATTTATGTAGGTGTTATGGAAGACATTGTTGAAAATTAGGTTGATAAAGAGGTTTAAAATGTTGAGCAAGTGGTTGCTTCTAATGAGTTATGGTGGTCTACTCGTTATAAAATGCCTTCCGTTAGATACCCCTCAAAGGAGTATGTTTTTATTACCAATGGTCGAGAACCCGAAAGCTTTAAAAAAAGTTTTGAAGGATGAGAACAAAAATGAGTGGATGGATGCCATGGAGGATGAAATATAATCACTTCATGAGAATAATACCTTTGAGTTAGTGAAGAAAAGTTGAGTATGAAAAATGTTCCATACTCGTCGACCGTTGGTAGTTTGATGTATGTTATGGTTTGTATAAGACCCGATATTACTCATGTCTTTGGAATGATGAGTCGTTATCTCTCAAATATGGGAAATAATCATTGGGAGGTCGTGAAGTGGGTGATGCGATATTTGTGTGGTTCATCCAATTTGAGACTAACATTGGGATGCAAAAGCCTATGTTGGTTGGGTATACAGATTCAGATCTAGCCGAAAGCTTAGATGATCGAAAATATATTTCGAGGTATATGGTGACTTTTTTCGATGGAGTCGTGGCTTGGCAATCAAAGTTTCAAAAGTGTGTTTACCTCTCTACTACCTTAGTTGAGTTTATATCCAACGTGGAAGCATCAAAAGAGTTGTTATTACTGAGGAAATTTTCAAAGGAACTTGGTGTGAAATAAGAAAAGTATGTCTTATTTTGTGATAATCAAAGTTCCATTCACTTATCAGAGAATATCTCCTTTCACTCGAGGCCAAAGCATATTGATGTACATTATCATTGGATTTGTGATGCATTAGATTCCAAGTTGAAGGAGCTTGAGAAGATTCACATCTATGGCAATGGTTCGGATATGTTGATGAAGGTGTTTCCTAGGGGAAAGTTTGAATTTTGTCACACGTTATCCAAACTGGTGTTGCCCTCTAACTAGTCGGTCGAATGAGTTTGCTGGGTTATCCTTCATATTTAAAGTGGCCCAAAGGAATGTGGGTTAATATACCATGTGTCTGTAAGCCTTTGTTACTATCCAAAAAAGAGGAATATTACTAATAATGTGAGAAAAAAGGAAAAGAAGAGAGAACAATGAAAATCCCAGCAGCCGCACCAAATCATGCATCCCTAATTCAGCATAAACTAGTTCCACGAGATTGAAGTTTGCGTAAAATTCAATTATTGGATTGTCCTAAAATATTGGCATAATGTTCCTCATCCATAGGATTACATTTTGAATTATGGAGATTGGATTCTGAGCTTTCTAAGTCAATTTGTCGAGTCCATTTGTGAGGCGCAAATTTTATGGTGTTCTTTAGGTTGTTTGTCTCTCTTATTTCTTGTTGTATTCCAAGATTGATTATAGATCTTGATGATGTTTATGTATTCATATAACTAGTGTTAGAGGGAACCTTGCTTGTACCAATTATTGATTATAATGGAGATATTAAGTGGCCTACGGGTCCCGTGGTTTATTACTCCTAGTTAACGTAGGTTTTTTCACGCTAAAATTGTGTTGTGTTGAATGACGTGTTTTGTTGATTGTCTATAAGTTAAAATTTTCATTTTGGAGAGATTGTGTTGTAGGATTATTCCATTGCGTTTTGGATTTCCTCCAAACGATTATTTTCTTATGAATTGCATGTCTACTTGTTTGAATCCATGTCTTTTGCAATTGTTATGATGTTATGTCGTTGTAACTGTTGATTTATAACATGTATGATTGGTGGAAATCGTGGTTGTTATATTAGAGTGGAGTTATTGTGTTTTGGGTTGTTATGTCGTTGATTCTGAATATTTTTTAGATATGAACGTTGTTACGATTGTCACTATTGGAACAATTTTGGTTCTATAACTATCCTTGAGTTTTGATAATAACAAAGTATAAAAGAAAAATTTTGTTCTATGATAGTTTGTTAAGTGTGCAGACTCTGAGCATGCTTGAAGTAAAGTAAAGCTAAATTTGATCAAGTAAAAAGTTAAGTAAAGATGATTCTAATTAAAACAAGATGTTGGATAAGGCTGATTAAATCAGACTCTAAACTCTGGTCCTAGAGAGAATCTTGATATAAAGACTCTAGACTCTTATTTTAAGAGATTCTAAACATTGGACATCATCAGTATATGAAGTGAAACCTGGTAGTCACCAGCTAACACTTTTGAAGTTGTCGTCTCTAGTACA
Organism: Lathyrus aphaca; assembly: GCA_963966055.1. Classification (NCBI taxonomy): domain Eukaryota; kingdom Viridiplantae; phylum Streptophyta; class Magnoliopsida; order Fabales; family Fabaceae; genus Lathyrus; species Lathyrus aphaca. The sequence continues at coordinate 63,072,449 of OZ014520.1, read as the reverse complement.
CTCTAATTTATCCAAATCATATCTTCTCATTAGACTCTGATGTCTATTCTCAAGGTTCTGAACTCTGAACATACGTTAAATACTTATAGGCAAAGAAAATGTTCTAGAGTGTTAAAATCTATAAATAGTTCTTATGTATAGTAGAAGTCAATGTCAAATCAATAGTATTGTACTTTAACAACTATAAAATATTTTCTACCTATTATCCAAGATTTACAGTTGGACCTACCTACTCTACAAATGTAGTGTACCTTGAAGATTGTTCCAATCCTATCCTCTAAAGGTCTTATTTGTTACCTACAAAAAGAAAAAAAAATGATTTGTGAATGAACTAAGGATGGTTAATTAAAAATAAGAACAAATATAGAGAGAATGCCCTTGCGTAGAAGAGTGAAGAAACTTCACAATGAAGAAAAATCTTTAATGCAAATCATTCTCAAGAAAGAAAAGATTAAATAAACACTTCGGGCTTCATTTCAAATATTATCTGGTATAAATATGAATTTCATTGTTTGTATTCTGCTTAAAGAGAATCCTCTTTGTAAGCACAATCAATTTGATTAACATTTGTTAATTTCCTTGAGAGACTAAGTTTATTCAAAATTCTTAAGAAGTTGACAATTAGTCTTTGAGTTTTTTTTCTTTGAGAGACTAGGGTATAGTTAGGATTCTCAAGAAGTCTTAGACCGTTCGTCTTTGATTTTTTGTAATTGTAACACCCTAAAACACCAGACTTTAATTTTAAAGAAAAATTCACACATAATATGTTACTTCACAAAAACTCTCATACATAGACTTCAAATTCAATAATTCACAGCGGAAAATAAAAGAAAGCATAAGATAAGTCTCAATTAAAACATTACTAAAAAACTCCATGAAAATGAGTTACATATAATATATTAAATCATAAGCACCCAGTTCCCCGATGTTACAAAATTAGAGCATTATTTGACTAAAAGAGAAAACAATAAATGCTAAGAGATCCATCTCACAGTCATCAAGAGTTATCGCTCTAGATGATTACCTATACAAACATTGCACAAAGTCATCCAACAAACAAAGAAGGAGTGAGAATACCCTTACAAATGATAACGACAAAATTTTGCAGCATGATGATAATATGAACACAACATTAATACTAAGACACAAACACAGTCACGATAATAAGCAAATGTATCATTCATAATATATCCAATGTTACTATTCACCAATGATAATCCACTTTTAGTGTGTTATTATTTGTTAACTTTTAGTGTTTTCAGCTTATTTTGCTTGGAGAACAATAGGTGCTCCTTTTGTAGTTTTCATGTGTTTGTTATTGAATTTCAAGGAAGTTTAAGGAAAGTTGAAGCATGATTGGTCTAGACAGAGTCTGAAAGAGAGAGCAGAAAGGAAAATGGAAAGTTTGTTGAAGCTCATAAGAAGATAATGGCCAAGAGCATGAGGAATGCTTATTTCTAGAGCTTGGGTGGAAAAATTGTGCTTGAAAAATATCAAATCAAATGGATAGTATCAATTGCACAAGAAGACAAAGACATAGTACAGTGGGGACCACCACTGCACAGTATGCACCCTACTCGCATACGCAACACCACCTAAACCTTTGTTCCACCTACTGTAGCAGTCTGTGTCAAACGCTTTGTCTCCCATTAATGTATGTACCTGATTTCTTGTTCACGAAATATGGAAGAAAAAGTGGAATATGTTGATCTGAAATATGGGCTAAACCTTGTTGCATCAAAAGCCCATGATCCAAGGCCTTCCATCTTTCACATTCACACTTGTGCCTATAAAAGCTGACCTTAGGAATTAAAGAAACAATTCCACACACACAAATCCATAAATAATCTCAGTAGTCTTAGTAGTAATTTAGTTTTATTCAGTGTGAAGTTTTTTTGGAGAAAAGAGAAAGTTCTTCTTCTCACCCATTCTTGTACTCATTGCTGAGAGCTAGAGCGACTAGTGTCTTCACTTACGTTTTATCCAACACAAGAGATCTCCAAGTTACTCTTAGGTTGTCATTTGTTTTACATCTTTTGTTTAAGTATGTTCCCTATTAGTTTTAGTCTAGTAGTTTGTATTAATCTCACCATGAGCTAAACACTTATTTGTTGAGCAATGTGAAGTTAATATAATGTTGTCTTTATGTTAAAATGATGTGATATTAATGTCTTATTTTGTTATGTGTTTTTATGCTATAAATTTGTTTCTTTGAATGATCAAATTAGAAAAAGATAAAATCTTATTGTTGTGAGAGATCCAACAACAAGTAGATTTCTTGAAAAAAGTGGTTTAAACAAGTAGGATATAGATATTGACTCAATTAACTTTCTTAGAGATAAAAAGCTACAACCATAAAGGATTTTCAAACTATAAACCAGACATATTTTAGGGTTATAAGTGAGACTTAGAGATTTGTTCCCTTGCCCTATTAATGCATGTTTTAATGTTGTAGAGATACACATAAAGATCACATTTTGAGCTTTTGAGGCATGCCACATCTCATTATATACATATTTTGTTATTATCTTTGATGCAGACTTCAAGCATGATTGGTATTATATTTGAGGCAAGTGCATACATGCCCCTTCCCATCAAGTTGGCAGTGATGACCTTGTCTTTACTTTAATTTTGGGGGAGAGGTTACTTCTGGCGTAGTACTTTCCCATCATTATCTCTTTTTTGCACTTTTTTCATTTGCTATGTAGGTTGGTAGTTTGAATGATATTCGTGTTAGTCTTATTTTGGATTTTGTTGTTGTTTGATGGATGCATGTTTTGTGATAGTCACCATGTTTTAATTTATTTATAATTCACTCATTATATTTGTTTGTTGCATTTTATATTTAGTTTGTGTGTTTTTTCATTTATATTGCTAAAAAAAGAAACAGTTGATTGCAACCCCTTTTTGATCACAAAGAAGAAGAAAAAAATTTGATGCCCAGAATAAAAATAAGTGGGTTGTACAAAAATTGGAAACAAAGTTTGTCAAATTGAATTAAAGTGTTTGTTGTTGAGGTTACTGATTATTTCTACCATGCCTTTGGTAGTCGGTTAAGTAAGAAAAGTCTATTTGAAAAAATTATTTGTTTTGAAAATAAGAAACAAGTGGGCATGTAAGGAATCATTAACGGGAGGATAATACTGCTCAATTAAGACTTTTTTTCCAAATGAGACACTACATAAATTAAATAAACACACAAAATGTGTAATTGGAGTAAGCCCAAAAGCACTTCAAAATAAGTTCTTTGCCCGAAACCAAAGGAACATGTTCATATGTCGGAAATTGAAAAATAGGCAGTGTCTTCATCATAATAATAGGTTGGACTCATTACAAGTGAAATCATGTCTGGTGAAAAGATGAAGCATTGTGCAAAAGAATATCAAATAAGTAAAAGTGTGTTCCATGGTATTTAATGAAAGAAAGTCAAGATAAAGTTAGTTAAAACCCCGCTCTTGAAACCAAAAGATAACCCTTGGAGTCTAGGCTTGATCAATAAAAATTGAATTTAGGCTAGCTTACTTCACTTAAGAGTATTATCGTGACTGTAGGAATCATGTAAAACTCAAACACGCATTCACTACAGATAAGTTGCAAGATTGAGTTGTGCCAATTTTTGAAATGGTCCACCAATTTAAAATTTTGAGTGTCTTTGGATAAATGTGTTTTGATCTAATTAGGTTGTAATTGATACTTTTCTATCAATCTTTGTCGCATCACTCGAGGACAGACGATAGTTCAAGTTAGGGGAGTGATAATCCATTTTTAGTGTGTTATTATTATCTCATTCAATTCTGTTTTATGTGATAATTTTAATGTTTGTTTGTTAAGTTTTAGTGTTTTTAGCTTATATTTCTTGGAGCAAAATAGGTGCTCCTTTTGTAATTTTCATGTGTTTGTTACTTAATTTCAAGGTAGTTTAAGACAAGTTGATGCATGATTGGTCTAGACAGAATATGGAATAAAGAGTTGAAAGAAAAATGGAAAGTTTGTTGAAATTAATAAGAAAATAATGACCAAGAGCATGAAGTGTGCATATATATAGGGCTTGCGTGACAGATTAGTGCTTGGAGGAAATATCAAATCAAATGGATAAGATCAAATGTACAAAAAGACAAAAAAAATGGTACAGTGGGGACCACCACTGCAAAGCGGACACACCAAGCACAATGACACAACACCACACGTACCTATACGACACCACCTGCAGCAGCAACCTATGCCAGACGCTTTGTCTCCCAATATTGTTTGTATTTGATTGCTTGTTCACGTAGAATGGAAGATAAAGTGGAATTGCACATTTCTTGAGCAATTTAAAATGAATGCAAATTATTGATCATTTGAGGATTAACAATGCTGAGGATCCAAATGATTATATGAACATCTTTGGTTTCCGATGCATCTAATGTGACTTCCTTTATAGGGGGCTTAATGATTATATGAGCATCTTTGGTTTCCGATGCATCTAATATAACTTTCTTTATAGGGGGCTTAGATACATCGTCTAGATGATTCCGTAATATAACTTTCTTTATAGGGGGCTTAGATACATCGTCTAGATGATTCCGTAATCCCTTTCCGTTCACATATTTTTTGAATTGAAATTTCCAAATTGGATAATTTCTGTAACTCTCATCTAGTATATATAAATTAGTCGCAAGTTAGTTACAAATTAGTTACTAAATGAGAGTTAATTATTAATTGCAAGTTAGTTACAAATTGATTACAATATACGAGATGAGAGATTGTTATACTCTTACTCTATATAAATATCATTGTATCACTTTAGTGAATCAATATCTCATTTTAATTAATACAAAATTAATTACATTTTCTTATATTTTCTCCCTTCTATTGTTTTTATAGATTCTTTCTAGAATTTTGTAGGACGAAAACACAAACCAACAAACAACACTCACAGCATAATAGAGAAGTTGGAGGATGATAAAAAGCTCTTCATTTTTAAATGTCAATTATTTTTTTCATAAAAAATGACTTAATTTAAAAATCAATACCTAAATAGCCAAATTTGATTTCACCCTCAGCCATATTTTAGAATAAACAAAACAACAATAACTATTAAAAATTCAAAAACTTAAATAAAAATTAAAATATTGGTGTCCAACTTAATCATATCCAAAACATTATTAAAATTCTTTGTCTGCATTGATTATCTCTCTATTTTTTTCCCATTTCTTTTTAAGAAGAATATCACACTCTGCTAAAATCGAACGCATAGTAAATTAAATAATTCTAGTGAAATTAATAAAAGCACCTTAATCATTGAATTACTTAATTTCCACTGAGATCAATTTCATCCTAATACATGAACCGAATAAACCAAAATGCTATATTTTTAAATTAATTTTTAAAATAGTTTCACAAATTCTATATGTGGTGAAAATAATATCCAATTTAAAAACTAAAATAGAAACGTGACATGTTGCTAAAAAAACAAAAAGAAAAAGGAAACATGTATAACAGTAAAGTAGTTAGTTACGTGAGCCCTAACGACATCGTAAGTGCATGCTTTTAACAAACCTCCATGAAGTATTAGAGTTTGCATCTTCAAGTGCCACAATTTGATATTATTCACATAGATGAATTTCTCAATTTCATATTATGTTGAGGGCATCCTCTCCTCCACTCTCACTGTACCAGTTTGTTTTGAATTGATGTCGTCAAGAACAAATCAAAGTATGAGAAAGATTGAATTTCTTGAACAAACATAAAAAACCCTATTAAGTTTTACGAAAGAGAGAGAAGAAGAAGAAGAAGAACCATGATTTGTTATAACTGTTTAATTATTCACTTTCTTTATTAGGATTCAAAGATTATAAATAAATATCAACAACCAAAACGCTCTCTCAACAACCTTAGAGAAACAATTTATCTATAGACTACTAAGCTAACTTAAATAACAAGCTAACTTAAATAATTTGGACTAACAAGTTAACCTAATTCGACATGCTAGAATAAACCTCGACTACAACATGCATAACTCTACCAAACCATCTGCATGCTTGAACAGACTTGGACTACAAACATTCATAACTCTGCCAAACCATGAAACTATCCCTATCATGACTAGAGTTTTGATCCAAAATACCACAATTTATAACTTAACTAAAAGACAAAATTTGATTAGTTTATAATTTTTTTATTTTTTACTTATAACTCAACCTAATCAACACTTGCAGGTGATAATTCATGTGTCCATTCCATGGTGGAAAATAATTGTGCTTGTTCCGGCCAGGCCCAACTTTTAGAGTTGGACCAGACAAATTAGCGGTCCAACACGCTCTTCGTCGAGCATCATGCTCGGGAGGATGGTCTGTGTCGACCAAGGCTGAATCGACAGGAATAAAATCCCCTAACGGCTAGTTTTGACTGTTACTTATTCATACGGATTCCACGGTCTGCGCCTAACGGTTTGAACCAATAGCCATCCACCAAGGACAATATATAAACCCTCACACACGAGAGGGTCAGGTATTCAATTCTCTCACCCTTATTCTCGTACTTGCACGCTATTTGCTCAGTCTCTTACTTTAGCATCGGAGTGCCTTGCAGGTACACCCCATCCTCTCCTCATCAACCATCATTCAACAACGCTCGACGCCAGCCATATCGGATCCTGATCTCCATGTACGATCAGGTGGCGCCGTCTGTGGGAAGTCACTGATTTCCCCGTTCTTCTCTCTTAAGATCTTCAAGAACCAAAGTCTTTTACCAAGATCCATGGCTGCTCAAGACAACAATCCCGAAAATCGGTCGAACGACGGTATGCTCCTCACACAACGTGAGAGCAACGCTAATAATCCTCCGCACGAAGAAACCGTGCAGGACCGCCCAGATGGGAAGACAACTTCACCTTCCCCCGATCGCGACTAGCCTCTAGAAAGTCGCCCGGAGGTCATCCTTCCTCCAACACCTTCAGGATCTGACTTTGCTGCGCTGGCTGCGATTCTCAACCAGACAAATTTGTTGCTCCTCGCACACAGTGAGAAGATTGACCGTCTCGAGGACAACAAACGTTAGTCGTCCTGATCCCCCACGAGACATCGAGGAAGACATAGTCCTTCCCCTCCTAAAAGGAAGAGGAAAGGACGCAATGATGAATCTACTAGTAACAAACGGTCTCGCTCGTCTCCTCCTCGGTCGTCCCCTTCAAGAAGGTGATCTCGGTCACCAAGAAAGTCAAGAAAGAGCAGATCAAGATCTGCATCACCCCGGCAAACCAAGAAGCACATGCCCTGGTCTCCTTCATTCAATTCCAGCGATGATGAGGACACCAGGGGCCCCCTTTCGTCGGAAATCATGGCCACTAAACTCCCACGGGGCTTAGAGAAACATCCACCCGTAGGCTCGTATGATGGAACCACCGATCCTGACGAGCATATCAAGAATATTGATGCCTTTATCGACTACCGAGGGGTCCGAGGGGCAATCAAATGTCGCCTATTTCTTACGAATCTGAGGAAAGGTGTGATGACGTGGTACAAGAGCCTCGAAGCAGAGTCCATCACTTCCTGGAAACAGCTCGGACGCACGTTTTCCATGCACTTCACCGCTTCTAGACGCCACCTGAAAATGGAGGCATTGCTCGAAGCAATCATCCAAGGGAAGGACGAGCCTCTGCGGACCTATATCGAGAGATTCAACAAATAAGCGGTCCAGGTATCCACCACAGACGACATGAAGAAATACTTGCTGGAGCGAGGTCTGCGCCCGTCGACCGACTTCCACCATTCGGTTGGCATCGAGACCCCGGCCACCCTTGACGCTTTCTTGTTAAAAGCCCAAGCTTACATCCAATACGAGGAGAAGCAGGCTGCTAGCTCCGTCTGAGATGCCCAGCGTCATGAGGACGCAAAACCCTCCAAAGTCGATGAACCCTCGACATCTCGTCGGGGAGAAGACAAAAGAAAGGAGGATCGCTCCCGTGAACCGCAGCAGCACAGAGGACCCGTCGGTCGGTTTCATGAATATACCCCTCTCCTGGTCTCAAGAGAGAAGATCTTGTCTGAATGTGCCAATTCAGAGTTCAGACAAGCGGGAGTACGATTCCCGAAGTAGCTGCCTAATAAACCGGGCACAGACAAGACGAAGTAGTGTAGATTCCACAAGAGTCACGGTCATAATACTGAAGACTGCATCCATCTCAAGGATGCAATCGAGATAATTATTAAAGACGGGCACCTCAAGAAATTTACTAAATCAAGAGACGCCCCTCGCCAAGAGGCGCAGGAGGCTCAGAAGGTCGAAAAGGTTGTACCCATAACATCAGATGCGAACATGCAAGTTGCTCTGAGCATCTATCGCCCGGAGGACTTCTTCCTGCCAGACCATACCAAGAACCCAAGGTATTTTTCCTCCCACAGCCTGTGGGAAACCTTTCCCTCCGTAATGGTCATCTCAAGGGGAGGTTTCAACAAGATCACAGTCGGGTCTGTGAAGAGGAAATTTGACCAATTGATCGCGAAAGGCCCTGCTCAGAACGCAACTTTGGACCCCCCAAGAGAGGGCTCGGTACCCCTTGCCTTTTACAGAGAGTAACTCTTGGGAGGGGAACTGAATGCCAGCATCCCATTACTCATCTGTGCGCGGATGGCAAATTTCGATGTCAGAAGAATCCTGGTGGACCATGGTAGCTCGTGCGACATCATGTATTCCCAATTATTTTCAACACTCCAGTTGAATGAAACACACCTGAATCCATACGTCGGATCAGACCTACAAGGCTTCAACTGAGCAGTTTCCCGACCATGGGGCTACGTCGATCTCATCGTCACCTTCGGGGCATCCGAGATCGCCAGATTTGTTCGCGTCCAGTTCTTGGTCGTGGATTGTCCTTCATTATACCAATGTATCTTGGGGCGACCAACATTGACTGAGCTGATCGCTGTTCCATCCACCGTTCATCTGAAAATGAAGTACTATACTACCTTGGGCAAGGTTGCTACACTACACGGTGACGTCGAAGCTACTCGCTGATGCTTCGAAGCAGCCTCTAAAGGCCTCAGCTCGATATCATACCAACCAAACCCATCTGCTCCAACACCTTCGGATGCTCCGCGAACATCCAAAGCTTTTCCCAAGGTCGACTCAATCGATCTGGATTGCAGGTTTTCAGATGAAGACGATGGCGTTCAGAGGCTGTCTGATCCACTGTCCCGGCCAATTCCTGACGGAGAGTTCGAGCTAATTCCTTTGGAGGATGATCCAGCTCGGTGCGTCAAGATCGGGGCCCATTTTCCCGACTTGGCGAAACGACAATTGGAGGCATGCCTCAATGGAAACACCAATCTATTTGCTAGGAGCTCCGCCAAAATGTCAGGGCTCGACCCCGAAACGGCCTGCCATCATCTCTCCATCGATCCAACATACAAAGATGTCGCCCAACGTAGGAGGAAGCAGTCGACCGAGAAGACCAAAGCGGTCGAGTCAGCTGTTAAAGACCTCCTAGAGGCAAATTTTGTAATTGAGGCCAGGTATACAACCTGACTCTCAAATGTTGTACTTGTCAAAAAATCTAATGGAAAATGGAGAATGTGTGTTGACTATACCGATCTTAACCGGGCTTGCCCGAAAGACGCATATCCTTTGCCCAACATTGACAATTTGGTCGACAATTCGGCCAGTTTCAAACTATTATCCTTTATGGACGCCTACTCAGGGTATAATCAAATCCCTATGGCCGTGGCCGACAAAAAATACACGGCCTTCATGACCGAATCGGGCAACTATTATTATAACGTTATGCCTTTTGGTTTAAAAAATGCAGGCGCGACGTATCAGCGCATGTTGAACAAAATTTTCCGAGCTGAAATTGGGGACATGCTTGAAGTATATATGGACAACATGATAGTCAAATCCCAGAAAGAAACAGATCATGCTTCCCACCTACGAAAGGTGTTCGACCAAGCTCAAAAATGCAAGATGCGTTTCAACCCTGATAAATGTACATTTGGAGTCCAGGCAGGTAAATTCCTCGGGTTCTACTTAACCGAGCAAGGGATCGAAGCCAACCTAGATAAATGTCGAGCATTCACAAAAATACCTACCCCAAACTCTAAAAAGTCCATGCAATCGTTAAACGGGGTTCTCGCCTCCCTCGCCCGGTTTGTGGCGAAATCCGCTCAACACGCCCTCCCATTTTACAAACTCCTTCGCAAGGAGGCTGCCTTTGAATGGACGGAGGGGCATAACCCTCATTCGCGAACTGCCCGAGGGGCATAAACCTATTTACTTTACAAGCAAGGCACTGCACGACCCTGAACTTCGATACCTCCAGATAGAAAAGGTGGCGTTGGCCCTCCTTTTTGCAGCTAGAAGACTACGACATTATTTCTTAGCCCACATTGTTATCGTAAGAACAGACCAACCCATAAAGCAATTGCTCGGAAGGCCAGACATGGCCGGGTGAATGTTAAAATGGTCTTTGGAATTTTCTGAGTTTGATATCAGGTTTGAAGGGAGACAGTCTCTCAAGGCTCAAGCGCTATCCGGCTTTGTGGCAGAACTCATTTTCACTGAGCAATAGTCAAAATCTCCGTCCAAATGGACCATCTTCGTAGATGGGGTGTCCGGCCCGACGGGTAGTGGAGCTGGGATAATTCTGGAAAACGAGGAAGGAAACATCATCGAAGTATCTTTGACTTTGTCTTTCCCCACATCTAACAACCAGGCGGAATACGAGGCCTTCCTGGCCGGTCTGCGACTTGTGAACAACCTGGAGGCGGAAGAAATCGTAATATGCACGGATTCCCAGTTGGTCGCCAACCAAGTCCGAGGAGATTTCCAGGCCAAAAACAAGAATATGGCCGAATATTTGGCCCTGGTCAGGGACAAGCTGAAATGATTCACGAGCATAGAGGTCAGACACGTCCCGCGGGAAAATAACACCCGAGCTGATATCCTTTCCAAGCTGGCAAGCACCAAAGGAAAACGAAGCAACAAGTCTGTCATACAAGAAGTGCTCCCCCGACCAAGCATTGGACAATCTTCGACCCACATAGACATTAACCTCGTGGGCGACGCCAACTACTGGATGACCCCAGTATTTAACTACTTAACCAAGGATGATTTACCAACAGACTCGAAAGCGGCCAGTACCGTGCGTCGAAGGTCGTGCTCATACACTTTGGTCGGTGGACGTATGTATCGCCGAGGCTTCTCCACACCACTCCTCAGGTGCTTTGAGGAAGAGAACACCCCACACGTACTAAGGGAAGTCCACGAAGGAATCAACGCACAGCATCCGGGCGGACGATCGCTAGACCGAAAGATCCTCCGAGCAGGATATTATTGGCTGACACTCCAGAACGACGCGAAAGAGCACGTAAAAAGATGCGACAAATTCCAACGACATGGGGACGTGCACGTGGCGCCCCCTACCGAGCTAAAATCGCTATCTTCCCCATGGCCATTCTCATGGTAGGGATGGACATCTTAGGGCCATTCATCGTCGGATCCGGCCAAAATAAATACCTCATTGTGGGCATCGATTATTTCACCAAATGGATAGAGGCGGAGGCCTTGGACAAGATTACTGCACTCAACATACTATGCTTTTTTAAGAGGAGCATCCTCGCTCGGTTCGGAGTGTCGCTCGCCATTGTAACAGATAACGGAACCCAATTCACCGATAGACATTTCCAGGAATTTGTTGCTTCGGTGGGAACAAAACAACACTTCGCTTCGGTTGAGCATCCCCAAACCAATAGACAAGCGAAAGCCGCTAATAGGATAATCCTGAGAGGTCTAAAGCGAATACTTGACGAGCACAAAAAACACTGGGTCGAGGAACTACACAGCATACTTTGGGCATATAAGACCACTCAACACTCAACGACCGGTGAATCTCCATTCCAGTTGGCCTATGGGACCGAAGCAGTAATTCCCATAGAAATGCACGTCCGGTCCAGATGAACAGAGTCTCCAATGGACTAGGACACCAAATCCGAAGCACTAAGAGAAGAGCTTGATCTGGTTGAAGAAATCTGATCAGAAGCTGCTCTCCGAGAAGCCACTCTTAAACAAAAAAATAGCAGCTCGACATGACTCTAAGGTCATAAGAAGAACATTCGAGGTGGGCAGTCTTGTTCTAAGAAGGAATCATAGATATTCCCGCGAAGGAAAACTGACGCCAAACTGGGAAGACCCATATCGTGTCCGGGCAAAGACCGAAAACGGGGCATACTACTTAGAAAATCTTCAGGGGGAAGAGTTCGCTCGGCCGTGGAACGCTGGGAAGCTCAAACAGTATTATAGTTAATGACAAAGTCACCTTGCTTGGCTACCAAGCGAGGAGCAATAGGTATGACTAAACCTGCGTGCCCAGGTACAAGCACAACAGCCCAAATAATATGATTATAAGGACCTTCTTCAGGAAGAAGAGGATGACTGTTGCACGGGCGGATACTCAACTGAGTCCGACGTCGCCTATGTACCACGACCAGGCAGAACCCCATCTCGCGATGGGACGTTCAAGCCTCGGAGCCCGAGCCATTATCTTGACCCGAGCACCGATCAGGAGCCAGCCTCCAACATCTGATCGGTCCCCCAAACCGACGGATCACAAACACATACCCCGTATTTTCCCAATTACATCTGACCCTCGTAACAATCACGCGAGCATCAAACACTTAACATTTATGAAAACATAAAAGGAATGGATTCCTCCGACGCACTTATAGTTACGAATACATGTAAGTAAAAACATTATAAAGTAACAAACGACCACCAAGGTCGGACACATTTAATCAAAATGTTGCGACCCCGAAGGGCCGACTTGTTCAAGATTACATTCAAAGAGGACCACGTCCCCGAGCAAAACAAAAACATAATAAATTACAAGTTATGGCACGCAGGACATACTAGTTACCCTCCCCCTCTTGGGCACCAGGTTGACCTTCGCTCTGGGGCCGCTGCACCTCAGGTTGTTCTGGCTGAGCAACACCCCCGGGCTGAGAGTCTTCCACGACCAAATCCGCAGGGACCACTATCTGACCGTTTTCAACTTTGTAAAGATAGATGATGCGGCCGGTATCCAGGACCAGTTCAGGATGGAGGGCTTGTATCTGATCTACAACATTTTGGAAACTAAGCTCAGTCGACGAGTTCAGATCTTCCATATCCTGGTCAATCCGAGCGAGAAACTGGGCCCTGGTCACCAAATCCTTGGTATCAGCTTCTTCATCATCCTTCGGGCAAAAGGAGTCTTTCATCTTTTTGTTCTGGTCCAAGGCCCTCCTTTTGTCGACCTCCAACTTGGCAATAATGTTCGCCCGCTCAGTCAACTCCTTGGCAGAAGCAACGACTTCCTCAGAAGCTTTGGTTAGCTTTTCTTCAGCAGCGGCCATGATCTCTTTCAACTTTGTCACCTTCCTCTCCTGCCCGGGATTTCCTTCGGCCGTCGGTCAAGCCATAGATAACACCCGCATGATCGCACTCGCGTCTTGTGCTAAAGACAAACGCTGAGCAGGGCAGACCATTCCCTCGACATACAAGGAGTTCGCCCGATCGACCTTCATGCTTGCCCCTTTAAATAAATTCCGCTTCACAAAGTAGGGAGGCAACACATACTTCGGTTTGGGAGGGGCGTTGACCTTCAAATCCACGGTGGCTGCAGATTTATGCTTCTTTATGTGTGAGCCAGTGGACGCACTTGGAGATCCTTGGACCAGGGGAATCGACCCCGAGCCGCTCGTTTCAGTCAGCTTGGTTTGAACAACCCTCGACCTCTTTTTCTGGTTTTGGCATAATCGTTCCTGGATTTTGTCTAGGGGATTCGCCATAGAGCCTGGAAAGAAAAGAGACCAAATTAGTCACGAGCGTCAAGATTATCAAAACAGAATAATAAATAGAAATAAAAGGAAATACCAAAGAACTCTGACACTTCTAGCCCGGTGTTACACGCAAGGAGGTCTGTGACGTCTATCAAAGGACGCTCCACAGCCTCTCCCCCGTCCTGGTCCAACATTATCTTGCCTTCCCCGTCCAACAGAGGGGTCGGAGTAAAATAAGCCACCAGCTTCCAAAACTCCTCGAAGATAGCTGCGTCGTCCTCATTCAGGAAGTCCCCTAATTGGACAAACTCACTAACTGGACGCCTATAATGTGAGTAACTCCATGAGAAGGGGAACATCCAGAGCCTCCTGGGAATCGCATGCCCTTGATTGTCCAGTCTGGGCTCGTCATTTTCATCAGTATCTACCCCCATAAAACTCAGCACTCTCAGGGCTTCGTCGCTCGCCGGCTTTACCAAGAAATAGTCGGTCTTGAAAGCCCGAATAGATTCCGAGTGAGCCTTGAATATTTTGGTTCGCTGCTTGAAGGAGATGAAACCCTTTCGGTCGGTTCCCCGTTGTCATACCCTAAATTTTGACCAGAAATTTTTCGATTTTTGTTCATTTTACGCATTTTTGCCGATATGTTGAAAATCAATCATTTTGCATTTTTAAGTTAAAACATTTCTTTAATCATACATTTCACCATCCCAATTGTCATCTTTTATTTATTTTGTAGAATTTGTTTAAATAAGAATGTTTATTCGTATTTTAATCATTTTTGTATAGATCTTTTAGAATTTGATCCAATCTTAAAATTTTAATTAAATATTTTGTCACACTTTGTCATTTCGTTATGTTTTAGTTAAATATTTATTTTAGATTATTTTAAAGTTAAATTTAGCTTAACTGTATTTTTTTTTACACTAATTCCTAAGTTAATTTAATTTTAAAAAAAAAGAGAAGGAAAGAATTTTGTTTATATTTAGATGATTTATAACTAGTTTCCAATTTAATTTTAATATTAGGTCAATTTCAGTTTAGTTTAATTAGTTTAATTTAAATAGTTCAATTTGGTTTAATTACATTTTTTAGAGATTAGTTTTTATTATTTAATTAGTTTTTAATTATTTATTTTTCTCTAATTTATATTTAGGTTAATTTATTTTATAAAAATAGAATATAGTTTATGTAACTAAGGTTCAGATTTAGTTTGTGATTTAATCCACATGTTTGGTTATCCCAACTTTCTCCATCACATGTTCAATTCTCCAACACTCTATCAGTACCAGCCTTACACTGACTTGACAATACAAAAACCTGCTGCACCTACAAAACCAAAGCAACACACCAGCCTGTATCTTTCACCAAAAGGATATCAAGCCAAATCCTGCATTTAAAAAGTCAAAAAAAAAGGATAACATCAAGGATCACAACACCAGAGGGGGGGACCTCAAAACTTTAATCAGAAAAAACTTGCAAAAAGAAACTGATAGCAGCAAGCTTAAAGGGGGAACACTGTAAACACCCCAAATTTGCCCTCACCCATTCACACCATGGCTTGTGATCATCTCATATGCATAAACACAAACATATCATCTCATATCTCACTTTTGTTTCACTGCATAGTTTCTAAGGCATCTGCACCTAGGGTTTGTGATCTGAGCAATCCCAAAGCTTCTTGAGCCATCCCAAAGGCCACCAATCAACTTAAAGGGGTCCATGTGTGTTCTTATATCATATTTCATCTCCTCAAAGTCAAAATTGCAGAGGGATCACAAGAACTAGGGTTTGAGTGGGTGCAGAGCCAGGATGAACTGCACAGTTGACTGAAAATTAGGGTTTTGGTTTCAGAGGCCATAACTCCAAATTTTTTGGTCATTCTTGTTTCCATTGGTCTCTATATGGTATAGGGAGTATGCACATCAATTTTCATGAAGAAATTCCATGGGGAAGTCATCTGATCAAGGGTTGACTTTTCAGACAAGTCAGTGCAAAATCAGGGCATCTGAGGCCCCCAATGACCCAACCAATGGGTGATCTTCATCATTTTGAGTGTATATGATCTTTATTTGATCATGGAAGAAGGTTGAAGTTCATAGAAATCAAGAATTTAGGGTTTTTGCAAATGTTGACTTTTTGGGCATAGTTGACTTTTCAAGAATGCATCATTTTAGGTCATTTTTCAAGCCTTGATTCTTGATCCAAAAAGGCTTCAAATGGAAAAACTTTGGTCATGAAAGTTGTAGATCTCATCTTTCCCTTTTCAAAAAGTACAAGAACATGATCAAACTCTTCTTGGATCAAAAGTTATGGCAAGGCAAAGTTGGCTAAAATCATTAATTTTCAAGGCATGCTTCAAATGGAAATTTTGCAAAGTCATGAACCAATGCACTATGTGACCTCTAATTCATCTCAAACCAGCACACAAACTTTCTCTAAGCCACAAAATCAGATTTTGAACCAAGATCACATGTGTTTAGTTCATGTAACAAGGCATTTTTATCATGTGAACCATAAAGTAACCAAGTTGCAAAACTCATGATCATGCTTCACCAACTTGCTGCATTGGTCCTTGAATCAAGCTGGCCTCACACACTCACCATGCTGCGCCAGCCCTAGCCTTTGTACTTGCCTAGAGTGAAGCCATACTTGCCTTACACAAAAGTTGACATTTTGGCAAAGGTAGCCACACCTATCACAGCAGGCCAAGTCACATCAACTGACCAATAGGCTTTGTTTATGTGGACAATTTGCAAGCCATAACACACTCCAAGCAAGGCTGAAGCTCACACATTCATGACATTCACAAAAACACTCTCATTTGCATTTTGCTTCGAATCCCTCTGCCCAGCCATCAAACACTTCAACCACCTTCACCAATCATCTCACCTTGCTCCATAGACCACCCAGCAACCAAGAACCAAGCCTGAAACAGCAAGAACACTCCATTGCCATTTCTCCCCTCAAGCTGCAGATTCATTCGAATCTCTCACCACAGCTCTCAAACACCAAAACAAACACCTCAGATCTTCTCTACTCATTGTCCTGATCACATAGAACCCATCACCATGACCTGAAACTGCCTAAAACTCCATTGCCATTTTTGACTGAGCTTGAGCAGAAGCTTTCGAAACTCACTATCCAGCCAACTTAAATCCTCTTTGAGCATTCAAACATCTTCTGGGGACCAAGTGGATGAGTTTGCACTGAAAGAAGTGACCAAAAAGTCTTCAAACTGAAAGCTCCAAATCTCAGGTAGCTTGAAAATTATTTTTCCAGAAATCATTTTTCTTGTTACAAATTTGTTCTTTGTGTCGTCCTGATCATCCTGATGTTTTTAGTTTTTGAAATGGT
The DNA here is from genome assembly GCA_963966055.1 of Lathyrus aphaca. Classification (NCBI taxonomy): domain Eukaryota; kingdom Viridiplantae; phylum Streptophyta; class Magnoliopsida; order Fabales; family Fabaceae; genus Lathyrus; species Lathyrus aphaca. Next base: position 63,055,299 of record OZ014520.1, on the reverse strand, counting down.
GATGAAATAAGCATTTAATTTGTCTCTGAAACTGGTTTGCCCTAAAATTTGTTTTGCTCGATTCATGAATTCCAGGAAGAATAAATTTGTTATGGCTTAGGGTTTTGATTCAGGGGATCATGGGAATCATTTTGGTGTGCTTAGATTTCATTTTTGATACGTTTTGAGGAAGTTTGGAGGTTTTCAGGTGGACTTCCCACCGGAGAAGACGACCGGAGGTCTTCTCCGGCCACCTGAAAATAATTAGGGTTTTAATCCTGTAATTAAGGCAGTTTAAATTTCGTGCGTTGGATCAGTGGACTTTGTTGACTTCGCGCGCGTGTGTGTGGCTGAGATTCATCATTAAACCCTAAATCTCAATTAATTAATTCATAATTATGTTTAGCCACGTTTGAATTTCAGCCTTTGATCTGCGCGCGCAGTCAATGGTTCCATCTCCAGATTCAATCTCAGCCACCCATTCTGCTTACTTCCATTTTTATTTAATTTTTTATTTCATTTTATTTCAATTAACTTGCATATTTAATTTAAAATAGTTAAAAATTCTTAAAAATTATGAAACTTTTTCTTTAAGGTTTTATTAATTTTTAAGACCCAAAAATATTTTCATTTTATTTTTTATCATTAAAAAAGTATTTTTAAATATTTAAAAGATTATTTTTAATTGATTAATGGAAATTAATTAATTAAAAATACTTTTAGGTATTTAAAAATTACAAAAAAATTCATGAAGTGTTCTAAGACATTTAGAAACATTGTCCAACCTTCAAACCAAATTTCTTTTTTGATCTTGATGCATTTTAAGAATTTTTCATTGAATTAAATCATTTTTTATGCATTATTTTGATCACAAATTCAAAAATTCATTTCTGCCAATTGGAGAAGGTTGAGACATTGATTCTTCTTGCATTGTGTTATGTTTAGCATGTATTTTCAAAGATAAAATGGCCATGATTTGATCTTGCATTTTCTATTTGTTTGGCATTTCTTTTGTTAAGAACCCTAAAAAACCCTAATAACTTGTAAAATTCATATCTTGAGTTTGGTTGAGAGTTGAGAGTTCTCCTTTGTGCAGTGGTTCATTATAGGTTTAGGGTTTCTTTGGATAGCATTTTCCATTTTTATCTTAGGATTTGTTTCTGTTTTGGGTTTTTGTTTGATGTTTGATCCATGAACCCTAATTTGGGGCTTTCTTTTGCATCCTTCTTGCATTTCCTTGCATAACTTGACTTGTCTTTGCATTTTGTGCATTCTTGTGATCCATTTGACATCTTAAGACATACAGAGAGCATGTTTGATCATTGCATTACATGCTTGCCATGTCATTTGCCTTGTATGATTCATAACATTTAATGCTTGTTCATGCTCCTTAGCTTGCATCATTTGCATCCATGATCTTGTATGAACATATCCATGTCTTGCCTCATGTTTGCAGCACCTCATAACATCATAATCATCATCAACATGCTTCTGGTTTTGCTTATCATCATACCATTTCATCTCATCTTGCATTGCATTGCATTTCTTTCTAACATTTCAGGTGGTAAGTAACTTGGGAAGTGAATTTGCCTTCACTTCTCATAACTTTTCTTTTCATCTCTCTTGCATCCATTGCTGCATTCTTACATGTGTTTGAGTTTGAGCTTGCTCATTCTTCTTCCTCCCACTTTCTTTCTTCAAGTGACTTGACTTCTTGAATGAAGCAAGTCACTTTGCTTCTCTTGATCCTGTTCATCTGCTTCCTGGTGGCTCCTTTGAAGACTTCTCTTGCAAACCTCACAAACCTTAGGAACAACCAAGCATGATAATGAATTAGGGTTTTTATTAGTCTCCCCTCATAGTTTTTACCTTTGTGTCTCTCTTTGAGTCTTCTCTTCTCATCTCATAATCAGGGACTAAACCCTAAAGGCTTTAAGACTTTGTGGTTAGGGTTATGCCTGCATCCTTATCTTAGGATGGAGTGTATAACTTTAATCCTAAGTCTTGAACCCTTAAGGTGTTTAAATCTCTTAATCAATTCATTTAATAAGTATCAAGACATCACACTTGTAACTTGGGCCTTGCATTAGGGTTCTAATTCTTCCTTAAGTGGTTAAGAAGGACTAACCCTAGTGTTAATGGACAAGTCCCCCTCAAGTTGTCTTACAAACAATAAAACTCACTTCATCATCATACCATTAAATAAAATCCACTTAATCAAAGGCTTGTTTTGTCATGAGTTTAATCCCTAATCATGGATTAAGTTGAGGAGCTTTCCTCAGCTTAAACATTCTCATCTATCATCCTTCTTTTAGGATGGTGTAATGAGTCTGTTTAATTCATGATTATGGCTTAACCTCATTACTCAACACTAAACAAAATCACAAAAACATCTAATTAATCACAAGTAGGTTAATGATCTTAATCCTACATCAAAGGTGATTAAGTGTGAGAATCTGACTTCACACTTAAGGTATTCTCATTACCCCTAAACAGAGGGAAGATGTGATGAGTTTACTAAATCCATTGGTTTAGACTTAAGCTCATTATCTTATGACAAAAATCCAAAAACAATAAAAGACTGAAAACACAAAAACAAACAATAATCGTCTCCTTCGGGATTCTTTTCTCATCACCTTCACTCACAATCGAGAACTCGCTCCTTCCGTCTAATGCAAGACAGTTTGCACCTGAGCCAGACAGGTCATACACTTGAGCATAGACAAGTAAGCAGTTCACAAGTCAATTCACCTTTCAGTCTCTTTGGGTCGAACTACGGTGTTCTGACTTCCTCATTGCACGAGAGGATACGTAGGCATAACTTAACAGTTATCGAACAAAAGTCTCTGTATATTCCCCCTCCTTTCAGTTTCATTCTCTTAAGCCTCATGATCTTGAGCATACTCTTTTCCTTACACTGACACTTCATTTATACACTTCACTCTCTTTTACACTGACACCTGTACATCTCTTCCAGCTATTTCATACACAGATTGCACTGACACTACCCCTTTAAAACACAAATCTTTTAAGCGTGGATCCCGTCGAGTACGACGGACAATCTGGGTGCTAATACCTTCCCAGGTTGTAACCAACCCCCTTTCTCAGTCTCTCTGGTTCGCAAACCGTCTTATCCGTATCTTTCTAGGTCTATGCAGCATTGCCTTTCCTCCGGGATAAAAATGCCTAGCTGGCGACTCTATTCATTCTACAGTGAGTTCACGGCTGTGTGTTCTCATTGTCCCTCTCGCCGACCGTTCGCGTCTGTACCTTCATCTGGACCCTGTTTCATTTGTCGGGAGCGACAGCTTGGCGACTCTGCTGGGGACCCTTATACTGCAACCAGGGCTTCTGGTTCTTTTTGTGGGTTCCTCCTAGCGCTTGTTTGATTTGTGTTTACTGGGGTGTTATGTGCTTGTTTGTGCTTGTATTTATTTTTGTTTATTGCTTTATGTACATTTACTTTTACTGCTTTCTTTATTGCATTTATATCATACTGTCATTATTGCTGGCTGGATCTGTTGTTTGCCTTGGTGGGTGGGTATTTCATTGAGAGTTAAGGTCCTATACCTGGGACCTGAGTGACACCTAGGCTATAGTGAATCATATTCTTTCCCATTCCATTTCGGTCTGGTGCGGGAATATGAAACACGGTTCAGATATGGGTTTCTTCTTGAGAACTCTGTGTTGCAGATTTCCTGCAATGCTAGGGCTATCTGGGAAGCCTGCTAAGTCTGGATGACCTTTTAGTATTGACCTTCAGAAACTGAGGTGAATTAGAGGAGGAATTGTTATGGTTATTGTAAACACTGTACCTCCGGGTTAGAAGTGTTTACACTTCTCATAACTGATCCAAGTCTGAGGATCCTTGTTCTAGATCATCACCTGTGAGGGGGTTGGGCTGTTTACAGGTTTGCAGGTACCTTGACCTCAGAATACCCTGTTACTTTGACTTTGTTAAGAATACTCCATGTTGGACAGTTCTTGTGATTCTAAAACCCTGGACTTGTGGCTCTTTATTTGAGCCCCCCACCCTGGTTACTGGATTTTTAGACCTCCATCTGGAATTCTTGAACACACATGGACTTATATCAGGGCATTTTGATCAGATCCAGCTCAGTCACAAACCCCTGCATATCATTTGCATACATACTCATTGCATCATATTAACATGTGCTTATTTGTGTTTCAGGGTATCCATTTTCATCTGGTTTTGGTTTTGACCCCATCTTTAGTTCTGACCTATCTCCACCAGCACTTGCTTCAGTTTGTCAGCCATATACTTCAGATACTTGCACTAGCCAGCCAGTGGCCCACTCCTCAGCATCTTCATCAGCACTCTACTTAATCTTCAGCATCATGGCTCCAAAGAAAAGTAACATCACCTATCATTTCTTCCAACCAGACTTATCAGACATCAGGAGGATCCAAACCCTGATCACTCCAGATCACCTACCTTTGTTCAGGGAGCATTATGGGAATATACTTGACTTGGTCATGGATCTGGACCCATCCCAGAGGAGTTTGATCCACACCTGCATTCAGTTTTATGACCCCCCATTGAGATGTTTCACCTTTCAGGACTTTCAGTTGGGTCCTCTTTTGGAAGAATACTCATCATTGGTTGGTTTGCCTATCAAGAGAGAAATCCCTTTTAACCCTGAAATGGTCTTTCCCAGCAATGGAGAGGTAGCAAAAGCTCTGCACCTGGAACCTGTTTTGATTGAACAGCATATGACCTCTAAAGCTGGGATCCCTGGATTTCATCTGGACTTCCTGATTTCTCAAGCTAGTCTGAAGGCCTCCTTGGGGGAGTGGAAAGCTGTTTGTGCTCTGTTGGCCTTAAGGGTATATGGAATTGTGTTGTTTGCAGATGAGCCTCGATTCATTAGCAAGAATGCAATCCATTTGTTCATCCTGAAGAACCCAGTGCCAACTTTGCTAGGAGATCTCTATTACTCAGTGCACCAGAAGAATGAGAAGCAGAGGGGAAGGCTAGTGAGGTGTTGTGCTCCATTATTCCATGCTTGGCTTCTTAAGCATCTACCCAGGACAGATGCATTCCTAAATCCTCATCAGCAAAGCAACTGGGCTAAGAGGCTCACTATTCTAACTTTAGCAGACATCAGATGGTGTACTCAAAGCACCAAGGGCAGAGATATAATCACAAGCTGTGGGCACTTTCCCAATGTGCCCTTAATAGGAGTTAAGGGAAGTATCAATTACAACCCTCTGCTGTTCAGGAGGCAATTAGGCTATGCACTGGTCCATACTCCCAGGGAACAAGACTTGGTTGAGACCCTCTACTGTGAGAACAAGATTAGTTTGGCTGTTGTTAGGCAGGCTGCCTGGGCCTGGGATAATGTTCAAACCAAGGGAGTCACCATTCTAGGGAAGTGTAATAATGTGGCATCAGCGCAATATTATGAGTGGTCCCATGCCAGGGCCCAATTCTCTGGAATGCCCTTCACCATAGAAGACATGCCTGAGTCATCTTCAGCACCACCCCCTGCCACCATCAGTTTGGAGGAGTTTGAGAGCTTGAAGGAAAGAAATGAGAAGTTAACCCAAGCCTTGCAGAAGACCCTCCGGGAGAGGAGTGAAGGTGTGAGGGAGATTGAAAGACTGGAGAAATTGAAAGTGGAACACTTGACTAAAATTGAGAAGTCTGGAGATTATATCAACAAGTCTAAAGCTGGTGAACAGATTCTGAAGAATGCTTGTAAAGAAGCCCAGTTTCAGAGGGCAAGGACAGACTTGTATTTAAAAGAGAGTCAGGCCAGGTGGGTCCGGATCACTGAGGCCCGTACTCTAGAAGACAAGAGAGTTCAGGACAAGATGGAGCAGATGGAAAAAGCCCTGGCAGCAGCCCAGGAGGAAATATCAGAGCTAGAAATCAGAGCTGGAGTGAAGAGGTCTAAGGACCAAAGTCAGAATAAGAAGTTGACTGCAGCTGTTGCAACAAGAAACCTTCTCATCAGAAGTCTCACGGAGCGTCCGGCTGATCCTGTGACCGAAGCACTTCTCAAGGAAGTTCGTGAGGATGAGTTTGGCCTTGGAGTTTGATCATTTGCTTGTTGTTGTTCCTATTTCATGTACTTTTGTTTTTGTGATGTATTTTGACCCCTTAGAGGGCTGGTGTTGTAAAATGAACAAGATGTATTATTTCACCTTCTGTAATATATTTGTGTTAGTTTCCATCCGGGTTTATTTCGAAAGCAACTTCAACAGCAGCATCTTCAAGGGTCTGGAAGGGTCAAAACTGAAGGCCAAACCGGATACCGTGAGAGCGAATAAGCATAACTGCATTGCATGCTAACCCTTTTGTTTGTTTTGTAGGTTTTTGTTTTGTTGTTGCTAACCTTTGTTGTGAATCTCAGGAATTATTGCTCGCCGCCGGGTATTTCCTCTCAACAGGACACACAGGTACCCAACTAGAAACAACCTTCCGGGAATTCAGATGGATCAGATGCAGCAGGACCTTACGGAGGTCAGAAACCAGATGGCCAACGAAAGGTTGGAGATGAGAACCCAGATAACACAGTTCATGGAAGTGATGAACAACTTAGCTCAAAGCCAGGAGAGGCTCAGAACTTTGGTAGAAGGGAGGAATCAAGAGGAGCCCCATGGGAGGAATCAATGAACGGGTGCAACCACATGTTAACCCCCCTGTGTTTGGTCCACATCTACATCCTGAGATTAATATTCCTGCAAACATTCAGGGGACAGCCACAGCGGCCAGGGTACTTCAAGAAGACCCTCAGGAGGACCAATTTACAGTAATGGGTGCTGGAGAGGAAACTTATGACAGGAGATTGGATGAAATAGCTGAAAAGTTGAGATCACTGGAGTCTCAAAATTCTTTGGGCTTCGACGTCATGGACATGGGTCTGGTAGACGGGGTCAGGATCCCCCATAAGTTCAAGCCTCCTTGCTTCGAAAAGTATAATGGGACTTCATGCCCCCGGACTCATCTACAATCATTTCTGGGAAGGCTGAAGGCCTATACGATGGATGAGAAATTGTGGATGTTCTATTTTGAAGATAGCTTGACTGGAGCTTCGAGGGAGTGGTATTCCCATTTGACAAGGGCAACTATTAGGTGCTGGAAGGACCTGGCAGAGGCCTTCATCAGACAGTATCAATACAACTTAGACATGGCACCCAACAGGACTCTCCTAATGGGAATGTCACAGTCGTTAAGGGAAAGTTTCCGAGAATATGCCCAGAGATGGAGGCAATTGGCTGCTGCCGTTCAGCCACCTATGTCTGAGAGAGAAATGGCAGACATGTTTATGAACACTCTCCAGGGAACGTATATTGACAGGTTGGCAGCTTTCTCTTCCACTAGCTTCGCAGATGTTGTCATAGCTGGGGAAAGAATTGAAAGCCTGTTGAAAATGGGAAAGATCTCTGATAACGGTGCAAGCTCGTCCAGCAGTACAAGAAAGCCTTTTGCAGGCCCGAGAAGAGCTGGCGAGACCAATGCCATTCACACCAACAGGGGTAGGCCCCAATATGTTCCAAGGACAATAGCAGCAGTCACTATCCCTGCTCCAGCTCATCCTCAGCCAGTCTATCAACCTCCGCAACAAAACTTCCAACAACAACCTCAGTATCAGCAGAATCAGTATCCTCCAAGGAACTACAACAACAACAACAACAATCAACAGAGGCCATTCCAACAAAGGCCATCTCAAGCTAACCGAGTGATCGACCCGATCCCAATGCCGTATGCTGCCTTGCTGCCACAACTTCTGAAACTCAACCTAGTTGAACTAAGAACGTTGGCACCTCCGGATCCCAACAGTCTACCAAGGAACTATGACTCCAATGCTAGGTGTGCTTTTCATTCAAACGCACCTGGTCACAGTACAGGAAAATGCAGGGCTCTGCATATGAAGGTACAAGACTTGGTAGACTCCAAGGCTCTGAATTTTGCACCGCCGCCCAATGTCAATAAAAACCCAATGCCAAACCATGGTGGTCCCCGAATTAATGCTATTGAAGAAGACCAACCGTCTTATTTGATAACTAGTGTGGATCAGATCAGGACACCATTGGTGGAAATCAAGGCTCAACTCCGCGAAAACCAAATATTTCCGGGGTGTGAACTAGGGTGCCCCTATTGCAATATTTCATGGAACGGGTGCGAGGACCTGAGGAATGGCATTGACAGCCTTATTCAGAATGGCCTACTACAGATCACTACATCATTTCCGGCAAATCCGACAACTTCATCAACAACGGTTTCAGAACCTCCTACAAATGCAACAACTATTGTTCCCGACAATTCATCAGCAACATCAACAAGTACTCCATCTGTCCTACCAAATGATTAGTTTTCAACAGTTTCTCCTGCTACGACTTCAGCTTCAGTCCATTTCGACTCTCCATCAACAACATCAGTCACTCCAACAATACCTCCTACAACACCAGCAATCAATCATGAAGATGTCTCTACTGTTACCATTTTCTACGATCCTGAAAACAACTCTGCCTACCATTCAGAAGGTGCTGCTCCCATCAGAGCACCAGTTACAATCTTTTATGATCCACAAACAATTACAGTCCCTTCAGCAGCAGCAATCAGTCCAGTCACTGTCACGGTGCCTGGACCAGTACCATATGAAAGCAATAGGGCCATCCCTTGGCACTATGGCTCTGACGTGTACTGTGAAGGGAAAAGAATCACTCTTGAAACATCAACACCTGCACCACAAGTAGATAATGTGGGGGGAGGCGGAGGCTTCACTCGAAGCGGACGTCTCTTTGCTTCACAAGTTCAAAGACCCACTGCCGAAGCAGAAGCTGCTGCCAAGGCAAAGGGAAAAGGCCCGGTGCAGGAAGACCCAGCTGCCAAAGAAGCCCTGAAGACTTCATTTGATCAGGAAGTTGATGAGTTTATGCGGATCATCAAAAAGAGCGATTATAAAGTTGTGGATCAGCTTCACCAGACGCCATCCAAAATCTCCATCCTCTCGCTGCTTATGTGCTCCGAAGCCCATCGGAATGCACTACTTAAAGTCCTGCACGCAGCTTACGTGCCTGAAGAGATTACTGTCAACCAGTTGGAGACCGTGGTTGGGAATGTTACTGCTAGCAACGGGCTAGGGTTTACCAATTCTGACCTGACAGTGGATGGCCGCAACCACAACAAAGCCTTGCACATAACCATGGAATGCAAAGGAGCTGTCCTTTCTCATGTGCTGGTGGACACAGGTTCTTCCCTGAATGTCTTACCAAAGAAGGCTCTGGTGAAGCTTGAATATGATGGATTGGCATTGAGACCCAGCAACCTGGTAGTAAGAGCCTTTGATGGTTCGAAGAGATCGGTTCTGGGAGAGATCGAGCTGCCTGTGACAATTGGCCCACAGACTTTTAAAACTATCTTTTATGTGATGGACATTCAGCCCGCCTACAGCTGTTTGTTGGGAAGACCCTGGATTCACGCCGCTGGCGCAATAACGTCTACCCTTCACCAAAAGTTAAAATTCGAGTGGGAAGGTCAAGTTGTCACAATCTGTGGGGAAGAGGATATCTTTGTTAGCCATCTGGCTACCTATAAATACATTGAAATGGATGGGGAGATCCATGAAACAATGAGCCAAGGTTTTGAAGCCTTGAATGTCAATGAAGCGTCTGCTGTATCTAGTACTCCAATGTCGTCATACCAGCAAGCCCGGAAGGTTGTTGAAGAAGGAACTGCCCTAGGCTGGGGCAAGGTCTTAGCTGTGGAGGAGAAGAAGGACAAGTTTGGGTTGGGTTACAGACCAACTCAACATCAAGCGAAGGCTGCTGAGAAGCCAGGTTTTGTCAGTGGGGGAATGCTTACCCCCGATGCTATCAACTGTCTGGAAGACGAGCTGGAAGAGGAGCGCAATCTGGAGATTTGGATTCGTCCAAAGATCCCGGGGAGCAGTGTCTCGAACTGGTCTTCCCAGGAAATTATAAGAGTTACTCATGCAGAGTAATTATTATTTCCTATATTTTCATAGCATGCATCAAAGTCTTGCATCTGGCCCAAGATGACAAGACTCATTTTGTAATCAGGGCCATCTGTACTTTTGTGCAAACAAGATTAAATTAATGAAATATCAGACATCTTTTTGCAAACAAGTCTTTTTCTTTTCTGTTCACTGTTTTTCCATTTTTTCTTTTTGTACAAAAATAAATGGCGGTGTTTTCAAAATGATAACTTCATTTCACTTTTTTCTAAAGCAAGATTAAAATCAATCACTAAAATGAACAAACTTAACCCTTGCAGAGAGTGCCTTCCAGACAGCACCGACAACAGCACGGCTATGACTTCGTATGACTTTGACAATCCAATCAATCAAGCTGATGAAGGGGTTGATGAAGAATATGAGCTTCCTGAAGAGCTAGCCAGGTTGTTAAGACAGGAGGAAAAGGTTATTACTCCTCACCAGGAGGAGATTGAAGTGATTAATCTTGGTACAGACGAAGACGTGAAAGAAGTCAAAATCGGGGCCTGCCTGCAAGACCCAGTGAAGAGACAACTGATAGATCTGCTTCAAGAGTATGTTGATGTGTTTTCTTGGTCGTACCAAGACATGCCAGGGTTGGATACCGACATTGTTGTGCACAAGCTGCCTTTGAGAGAAGATTGCCCACCAGTCAAACAGAAGCTGCGCCGAACTCGCCCAGACATGGCTATGAAAATCAAAGAAGAGGTACAAAAGCAATGGGACGCCGGGTTCCTTGCTGTGACTAGTTATCCGCCGTGGGTTGCTAACATAGTACCTGTGCCTAAGAAGGACGGCAAAGTAAGAATGTGTGTTGACTACCGGGATCTGAACAGAGCCAGCCCGAAGGATGACTTCCCATTACCTCACATTGATGTATTGGTGGATAACACGACTCAGTTCTCGGTATTCTCCTTCATGGATGGATTTTCAGGATATAATCAGATCAAGATGTCACCTGAAGACATGGAGAAGACAACATTCATTACACCTTGGGGCACGTTCTGTTACAAAGTGATGCCATTCGGACTGAAGAATGCTGGTGCAACCTACCAACGGGCTATGGTGACATTATTCCACGATATGATCCACAAAGAAATAGAATGTTATGTGGATGATATGATCGCCAAGTCCCTTACAGAGGAAGATCACCTGGTAAATCTGCTGAAGTTGTTCAAGCGCCTGAGGAAGTACCAACTAAAGCTGAACCCCAACAAATGCACATTCGGGGTGCGATCCGGTAAGCTGCTGGGCTTTATTGTAAGCGAGAAAGGGATTGAGGTTGACCCTGATAAAGTCAAGGCTATACAAGAAATGCCTGCACCGAAAACAGAGAAAGAAGTTCGAGGGTTCTTAGGTCGATTGAACTATATCTCGCGGTTCATATCCCACCTTACAGCAACCTGTGAACCCTTGTTCAAGCTGTTAAGAAAAGAACAAACGGTCAGGTGGAACGAAGATTGCCAGAAGGCTTTTGACAAGATCAAGGAATATCTGCAAGAACCTCCAATCCTCATGCCGCCAGTTGAAGGAAGACCTCTGATTATGTACTTGACAGTATTAGAAGAATCAATGGGGTGTGTGCTGGGCCAGCATGACGAGTCTGGTCGAAAAGAGTATGCAATATACTACCTAAGCAAAAAGTTTACCGACTGTGAACAACGTTATTCACTGCTCGAGAAAACTTGCTGTGCTTTAGCGTGGGCTGCTCGCCGACTGAGACAGTATATGCTGACCCACACTACTTTGTTGATCTCAAAGATGGATCCAGTTAAGTACATTTTCGAGAAGCCAGCTCTTACCGGACGGGTTGCAAGATGGCAGATGATTCTCACAGAATACGACATACAGTACACATCTCAGAAAGCCATCAAAGGCAGTGTACTATCTGAATATCTTGCTGAGCAACCCATTGATGACTACCAGCCTGTGAGGTTTGATTTCCCTGATGAAGACATCATGTTCATTAAATCAAAAGACCATGAAGAGCCTATTCACACTGAAGGGCCTGACCCGGAGGAAGAATGGACCATGATGTTTGATGGGGCTGTTAACATGAATGGTCGCGGTGTTGGTGCAGTACTTATTACACCTAAAGGAGTTCACATGCCTTTCTCAGCAAAACTCACTTTCAACTGCACTAACAACGAAGCTGAATACGAAGCTTGCATTATGGGTCTTGAGGAAGCCATTGACCTCAGGATCAAAACATTGACCGTGTTCGGAGATTCAGCTTTGGTAGTCAATCAAACCAACGGCAAATGGTACACACACCAGGATCATCTGATACCTTACAGGGATTATACAAGGAGGTTATTGACTTTCTTCACAACAGTCAAGCTTGAGTATATCCCTCGGGACGAGAATCAGTTTGCAGATGCCTTGGCTACCATTTCGTCCATGATCAAAGTTCAAGCTGCTAACTTTGTACCTCAGATTTCAGTGTCGAGACTTGATAGACCAGCATATGTGTTCTCAGCAGACGTTGTCAAGGATGATAAGCCTTGGTTCCATGACATTAAGTGCTTCTTGGAGGATCAGACATACCCACCTGGGGCATCTTCCAATGATAAGAAAACTTTGAGAAGGCTCGCTGGTAGTTTCTTTCTGAACACTGATGGGTCTTTATACAAGAGGAACTTTGACATGGTACTCCTCAGATGTGTTGACGAAACAGAAGCAGACTTGTTGATGCACGAAGTGCACGAAGGATCCTTTGGTACCCATGCTGGAGGACATGCTATGGCTAAGAAGTTGTTAAGATCAGGCTATTACTGGATCACAATGGATGCAGACTGTTGTGCCTACGCCAGAAAATGTCATAAATGCCAGATTTATGCAGATAAGGTGCATGTGCCTCCCAATCCTTTGAACATCATGTCTTCACCATGGCCCTTCGCTATGTGGGGCATTGATATGATTGGCAAGATTGAGCCAACTGCTTCGAACGGCCACAGATTCATCCTGGTCGCCATTGACTATTTCACCAAGTGGGTTGAAGCAGCCTCATATGCAAATGTTACAAGACAAGTGGTAGCCCGATTTCTGAAGAGAGATATCATCTGTCGGTATGGAGTTCCCGAGCGGATCATTACTGATAATGGTTCCAACCTAAACAACAAAATGATGGCAGAGCTGTGCCGGGACTTCAAGATCCAACATCACAATTCTTCTCCTTACATGCCAAAGATGAACGGCGCTGTCGAGGCGGCAAATAAGAATATCAAGAAGATTGTGCAAAAGATGGTAGTCACATACAAAGACTGGCATGAAATGCTACCGTTTGCCTTGCATGGGTACCGCACGTCAATCAGAACATCCACTGGGGCAACACCGTATCAGCTTGTGTATGGTATGGAAGCAGTCCTACCTGTTGAAGTTGAATTACCCTCCCTACGGGTATTAATGGATGTTAAACTGAGTGAAGCAGAATGGGTTCGGTCCCGATTCGAACAACTGAGTTTGATCGAAGAGAAAAGATTGGCTGCAATCTGTCATGGACAGCTATATCAGAAAAGAATGAAGAAAGCCTTCGATCAGAAAGTCAGGCACCGAGAGTACCAAGTAGGAGATCTTGTGCTGAAAAGAATCCTCCCTCCTCATACAGACCACAGGGGCAAATGGACTCCAAACTATGAAGGACCATTTGTGGTAAAGAAAGTTTTCTCCGGTGGAGCACTGATGCTCAGCACCATGGATGGTGAAGATTTCCCGTCCCCTGTGAATTCAGATGCAGTTAAAAAATACTTCGCATAAAACGACCCGCTGGACACAAAAACAGAATGTAAGTCCAGGCAAAAATAGGGCATCCCGGCGAGTCAAAAACAGAATAAAAGACTCGGGCAAAAATAAGGGAAATAAATAAAAAATGTGCACCCGCTGAGTTGAAAAGCCGCATTGGACAGCTCAGGCAAAAAATGGGTATCCCGATGGATTGAAAACCCGAAAGGGCGATCCATGCAAAATAAGGGAATAAGCGAACAACTGCACTCTGAATTCGTCTGTATCACTTACAACTTGGTAAGCTACAAAGGATCAAGCTTCAATCAGAATCAACTCTCTCCAGAAAGCAAGACGAGAAGAACGTCATTGTCATACGAGTCATAGCAGAAGAGGAAGCTCCTTGAAAGCGTCGTCAGCATCGCCAGCATTTTGTTTCTCAATTTGTAACAATCTCTTCATTTCAGGAGATATGTTTCCTTGACTGTATCTTGCCAATTCAGGGCACATGAATTAATAAAATCAGATTTTCGGTCATGTTTCGTTTTTACATTTACGTTTTGCAAAGAGTTGTCTGATATCTCTAAAAATACAATTGCATAAGTACAGATGCCTTTCTCTAAAAATAAAAACACATGCTTACAGGGAATGTGATTATTCTCGAAGGTACTTAACTCCTATGACGGAATCCAGTAAGGGATACCTCGGGACCTTTTGTACGTTCCATTATCTTTGCAGGATTGCAGGTATCCAGAACGCAACTTGGGGCATGCAAGTTACATCTCAGCAAGCTGGCTAATCAACAAAAGATATCAGCATCCGAGATGCTCTATCCCCAGCTGAGTTGCTCCCCATTGCTTTCCCCAGCAAAGTTGCCAAATCAACTAACAGGTTTAACACTCCGGATGTTTTCTCCCCAGCCGAGTTGCCTCTCGTTACTCTCCCCCAGCTGTAGCACCAGCCATTCTTCCTCAGCAGAATGCAAAAATTAGGGAATCATCTCCCCACAGAGCTCCAGCCTCTATTCAGAAGAGCAGCGCATGAAGGATCACAACAGAGTACAGAAAGCTTCTGCAAACCCCAGCTGGGTCCCATATTATAAGGATATGTCAATCAGTGACCTATATCCCCAAGCAAGTGCATCATTAGATCTACCAATGATCTCATCCCCAGCTGGGATGTTCACTTCAAGCAGATCATCCAGAGATCTTCGCGGCAACGGGATCCGAATCCTGGATCTGTGCCTCCTTGCATAATCATAGCATTCGCATCATATTCACCCCCCAGAGCGTAGCATTCCGTCTAACACGGAGCATTACGGAAAAAATCAAACGCATAGCATAATCATAAGTCATGTTGTGAATCAAACACTTGTAAATATTGACAATCTGTCGGTGTACAGAGTTCAATGTACAGAAATCATCACCAGAGTCTCAGCAAAAAAACAGTTGTCTCATATTCACAAACACCACCATATACACCCTTTGGCACCCGTCCGTGTCATCACTCCCCAGTAAAGTCGCCTGAACTTTCTCTACAAACAAAATCACCCGCATTACAGATACCTCCTGACACCCGTCCGTGTCAAATCACCAGCAGAAAGCCAAAGACATCCTCTTTGCACCCACATATACTTATATATACACTTTCTTGACACCCGTCCGTGTCGTATCCCCAGCGCAGTCGCTTACACCTTTATCACCCATACACTTGTTAATATTATACTCTTCTCCTTTTGACACCCGTCCGTGTCACTCTCCCCAGCAATACCAAACACTCATCTATACAATACAATACTCACTACTCATGGTACGCTTATACGGATACTCGTCCGTATCTTGTATACGTCATCACTCATATCCCCACAGATTCGACAGTAGTCCTTGTTCTTTGTTAACCAGTTGGTACTCGTCCGTACCATCATCTCAGAACATTGCGTCTAGTGTTTGTTTCTACATGATACTCGTCCGTATCATAGTCTTAGGGATGCTCGTCCGCATCTTTAATCCATACACCATATCAAACACTTATGTCTTCTTGAATATAGATGCTCGTCCGTGTCTACTATTCCCCAGAAAATTCTTTCAGATTCAACACTCGTCCGTGTTCCTTGTTAACCAGTTGATACTCGTCCGTATCATCATCTCTGAACATGTGTCAGTTTGTTTCTACCCGATACTCGTCCGTATCGTAGTCTTAGGGATGCCCGTCCGCATCTTTAATCTATACACAACATCTAAACACTTATACTTTCTTTTCTTGGTTGTAAACACTCGTCCGTGTTTGCTATATCCCCAGTAGATCACCAACAAATTTTCTTTTTATCTAACACTCGTCTTGTGTTATGATACCTTTGAGAGCAGCCGTACCCTGCTGAGTGGTCGTCCTCCACTTCTTGATGGTCGTCCTCCATCATGCTCATCCGATGGCCGTCCCCATCGTTGATATTTTTTAGCAGCCGTCCCCTGCTAGGTGGTCGTCCTCCACCTTTTGATGATCGTCCTTCATCACTTTATCCAATGGCCGTCCCCATTGTTGATTTTGGTTATCTGACATTCGTCCTATGTCATGATAAACCTTGAGAGCAGCCGTACCCTGCTGAGTGGTCGTCCTCCACTTCTTGATGGTCGTCCTCCATCATGCTCGTCCGATGGCCGTCCCCATCGTTGACCTTTTCTATCCGGCATTCGTCCTGTGTCGTGATATTTTCGGCAGTCGTACCCTGCCAGGTGGTCGTCCTCCACCTTTGATGGCCGTCCCCATCATATTTCTTCTATCCCCAACAGAGCAGTCGTCCCCTGCTAGGTGATCGTCCTTCACCTTTGATGGCCGTACCCCATCATCTGTTTATTTCATTTATTCTTTAACCCGATGGCCGTCCCCGTTGTGGTCCCTTTTCCTTTTAGCCCGATGGCCGTCCCCATCGTTGGTTACTTTGCTTTATGAACTTGATGGCCGTCCCCGTCATGTTTCATTCGATCCCCAGAAAATTTTACAGCTTTATCTTGATGGCCGTCCCCATCATGATATCTTATTTTCCCAGCTAGTCGGCCGTCCCCGTCTTAGCTCTACCTTTTATCCCCAGCATGTCGGCCGTCCCCGTCATCGCTTTACTTCACATTTATCCCAGCATGTCGGCCGTCCCCGTCATCGCTCTTTACCCAGCAGTCGTCCTCTGCTCGACGGTCGTCCTCCGTCGCCCACACCTTTACAATATACTTTGTTTTCCTTTTACAATCTATATCCCTTTTCTTCTTCATTCCGTGAGTGCAAATTTCGGACTGTCTTTGGTATTCAACCACAAGTTATCTTGTTTGCCTGTTAAGCCGTCGCTTACATCCTGCACAGCTAACTCATGTTTGAATAGGGGCAGCTGTAAACACCCCAAATTTGCCCTCACCCATTCACACCATGGCTTGTGATCATCTCATATGCATAAACACAAACATATCATCTCATATCTCACTTTTGTTTCACTGCATAGTTTCTAAGGCATCTGCACCTAGGGTTTGTGATCTGAGCAATCCCAAAGCTTCTTGAGCCATCCCAAAGGCCACCAATCAACTTAAAGGGGTCCATGTGTGTTCTTATATCATATTTCATCTCCTCAAAGTCAAAATTGCAGAGGGATCACAAGAACTAGGGTTTGAGTGGGTGCAGAGCCAGGATGAACTGCACAGTTGACTGAAAATTAGGGTTTTGGTTTCAGAGGCCATAACTCCAAATTTTTTGGTCATTCTTGTTTCCATTGGTCTCTATATGGTATAGGGAGTATGCACATCAATTTTCATGAAGAAATTCCATGGGGAAGTCATCTGATCAAGGGTTGACTTTTCAGACAAGTCAGTGCAAAATCAGGGCATCTGAGGCCCCCAATGACCCAACCAATGGGTGATCTTCATCATTTTGAGTGTATATGATCTTTATTTGATCATGGAAGAAGGTTGAAGTTCATAGAAATCAAGAATTTAGGGTTTTTGCAAATGTTGACTTTTTGGGCATAGTTGACTTTTCAAGAATGCATCATTTTAGGTCATTTTTCAAGCCTTGATTCTTGATCCAAAAAGGCTTCAAATGGAAAAACTTTGGTCATGAAAGTTGTAGATCTCATCTTTCCCTTTTCAAAAAGTACAAGAACATGATCAAACTCTTCTTGGATCAAAAGTTATGGCAAGGCAAAGTTGGCTAAAATCATTAATTTTCAAGGCATGCTTCAAATGGAAATTTTGCAAAGTCATGAACCAATGCACTATGTGACCTCTAATTCATCTCAAACCAGCACACAAACTTTCTCTAAGCCACAAAATCAGATTTTGAACCAAGATCACATGTGTTTAGTTCATGTAACAAGGCATTTTTATCATGTGAACCATAAAGTAACCAAGTTGCAAAACTCATGATCATGCTTCACCAACTTGCTACATTGGTCCTTGAATCAAGCTGGCCTCACACACTCACCATGCTGCGCCAGCCCTAGCCTTTGTACTTGCCTAGAGTGAAGTCATACTTGCCTTACACAAAAGTTGACATTTTGGCAAAGGTAGCCACACCTATCACAGCAGGCCAAGTCACATCAACTGACCAATAGGCTTTGTTTATGTGGACAATTTGCAAGCCATAACACACTCCAAGCAAGGCTGAAGCTCACACATTCATGACATTCACAAAAACACTCTCATTTGCATTTTGCTTCGAATCCCTCTGCCCAGCCATCAAACACTTCAACCACCTTCACCAATCATCTCACCTTGCTCCATAGACCACCCAGCAACCAAGAACCAAGCCTGAAACAGCAAGAACACTCCATTGCCATTTCTCCCCTCAAGCTGCAGATTCATTCGAATCTCTCACCACAGCTCTCAAAAACCAAAACAAACACCTCAGATCTTCTCTACTCATTGTCCTGATCACATAGAACCCATCACCATGACCTGAAACTGCCTAAAACTCCATTGCCATTTTTGACTGAGCTTGAGCAGAAGCTTTCGAAACTCACTATCCAGCCAACTTAAATCCTCTTTGAGCATTCAAACATCTTCTGGGGACCAAGTGGATGAGTTTGCACTGAAAGAAGTGACCAAAAAGTCTTCAAACTGAAAGCTCCAAATCTCAGGTAGCTTGAAAATTATTTTTCCAGAAATCATTTTTCTTGTTACAAATTTGTTCTTTGTGTCGTCCTGATCATCCTGATGTTTTTAGTTTTTGAAATGGTGATGAAATAAGCATTTAATTTGTCTCTGAAACTGGTTTGCCCTAAAATTTGTTTTGCTCGATTCATGAATTCCAGGAAGAATAAATTTGTTATGGCTTAGGGTTTTGATTCAGGGGATCATGGGAATCATTTTGGTGTGCTTAGATTTCATTTTTGATACGTTTTAAGGAAGTTTGGAGGTTTTCAGGTGGACTTCCCACCGGAGAAGACGACCGGAGGTCTTCTCCGGCCACCTGAAAATAATTAGGGTTTTAATCCTGTAATTAAGGCAGTTTAAATTTCGTGCGTTGGATCAGTGGACTTTGTTGACTTCGCGCGCGTGTGTGTGGCTGAGATTCATCATTAAACCCTAAATCTCAATTAATTAATTCATAATTATGTTTAGCCACGTTTGAATTTCAGCCTTTGATCTGCGCGCGCAGTCAATGGTTCCATCTCCAGATTCAATCTCAGCCACCCATTCTGCTTACTTCCATTTTTATTTAATTTTTTATTTCATTTTATTTCAATTAACTTGCATATTTAATTTAAAATAGTTAAAAATTCTTAAAAATTATGAAACTTTTTCTTTAAGGTTTTATTAATTTTTAAGACCCAAAAATATTTTCATTTTATTTTTTATCATTAAAAAAGTATTTTTAAATATTTAAAAGATTATTTTTAATTGATTAATGGAAATTAATTAATTAAAAATACTTTTAGGTATTTAAAAATTACAAAAAAATTCATGAAGTGTTCTAAGACATTTAGAAACATTGTCCAACCTTCAAACCAAATTTCTTTTTTGATCTTGATGCATTTTAAGAATTTTTCATTGAATTAAATCATTTTTTATGCATTATTTTGATCACAAATTCAAAAATTCATTTCTGCCAATTGGAGAAGGTTGAGACATTGATTCTTCTTGCATTGTGTTATGTTTAGCATGTATTTTCAAAGATAAAATGGCCATGATTTGATATTGCATTTTCTATTTGTTTGGCATTTCTTTTGTTAAGAACCCTAAAAAACCCTAATAACTTGTAAAATTCATATCTTGAGTTTGGTTGAGAGTTGAGAGTTCTCCTTTGTGCAGTGGTTCATTATAGGTTTAGGGTTTCTTTGGATAGCATTTTCCATTTTTATCTTAGGATTTGTTTCTGTTTTGGGTTTTTGTTTGATGTTTGATCCATGAACCCTAATTTGGGGCTTTCTTTTGCATCCTTCTTGCATTTCCTTGCATAACTTGACTTGTCTTTGCATTTTGTGCATTCTTGTGATCCATTTGACATCTTAAGACATACAGAGAGCATGTTTGATCATTGCATTACATGCTTGCCATGTCATTTGCCTTGTATGATTCATAACATTTCATGCTTGTTCATGCTCCTTAGCTTGCATCATTTGCATCCATGATCTTGTATGAACATCTCCATGTCTTGCCTCATGTTTGCAGCACCTCATAACATCATAATCATCATCAACATGCTTCTGGTTTTGCTTATCATCATACCATTTCATCTCATCTTGCATTGCATTGCATTTCTTTCTAACATTTCAGGTGGTAAGTAACTTGGGAAGTGAATTTGCCTTCACTTCTCATAACTTTTCTTTTCATCTCTCTTGCATCCATTGCTGCATTCTTACATGTGTTTGAGTTTGAGCTTGCTCATTCTTCTTCCTCCCACTTTCTTTCTTCAAGTGACTTGACTTCTTGAATGAAGCAAGTCACTTTGCTTCTCTTGATCCTGTTCATCTGCTTCCTGGTGGCTCCTTTGAAGACTTCTCTTGCAAACCTCACAAACCTTAGGAACAACCAAGCATGATAATGAATTAGGGTTTTTATTAGTCTCCCCTCATAGTTTTTACCTTTGTGTCTCTCTTTGAGTCTTCTCTTCTCATCTCATAATCAGGGACTAAACCCTAAAGGCTTTAAGACTTTGTGGTTAGGGTTATGCCTGCATCCTTATCTTAGGATGGAGTGTATAACTTTAATCCTAAGTCTTGAACCCTTAAGGTGTTTAAATCTCTTAATCAATTCATTTAATAAGTATCAAGACATCACACTTGTAACTTGGGCCTTGCATTAGGGTTCTAATTCTTCCTTAAGTGGTTAAGAAGGATTAACCCTAGTGTTAATGGACAAGTCCCCCTCAAGTTGTCTTACAAACAATAAAACTCACTTCATCATCATACCATTAAATAAAATCCACTTAATCAAAGGCTTGTTTTGTCATGAGTTTAATCCCTAATCATGGATTAAGTTGAGGAGCTTTCCTCAGCTTAAACATTCTCATCTATCATCCTTCTTTTAGGATGGTGTAATGAGTCTGTTTAATCCATGATTATGGCTTAACCTCATTACTCAACACTAAACAAAATCACAAAAACATCTAATTAATCACAAGTAGGTTAATGATCTTAATCCTACATCAAAGGTGATTAAGTGTGAGAATCTGACTTCACACTTAAGGTATTCTCATTACCCCTAAACAGAGGGAAGATGTGATGAGTTTACTAAATCCATTGGTTTAGACTTAAGCTCATTATCTTATGACAAAAATCCAAAAACAATAAAAGACTGAAAACACAAAAACAAACAATAATCGTCTCCTTCGGGATTCTTTTCTCATCACCTTCACTCACAATCGAGAACTCGCTCCTTCCGTCTAATGCAAGACAGTTTGCACCTGAGCCAGACAGGTCATACACTTGAGCATAGACAAGTAAGCAGTTCACAAGTCAATTCACCTTTCAGTCTCTTTGGGTCGAACTACGGTGTTCTGACTTCCTCATTGCACGAGAGGATACGTAGGCATAACTTAACAGTTATCGAACAAAAGTCTCTGTATATTCCCCCTCCTTTCAGTTTCATTCTCTTAAGCCTCATGATCTTGAGCATACTCTTTTCCTTACACTGACACTTCATTTATACACTTCACTCTCTTTTACACTGACACCTGTACATCTCTTCCAGCTATTTCATACACAGATTGCACTGACACTACCCCTTTAAAACACAAATCTTTTAAGCGTGGATCCCGTCGAGTACGACGGACAATCTGGGTGCTAATACCTTCCCAGGTTGTAACCAACCCCCTTTCTCAGTCTCTCTGGTTCGCAAACCGTCTTATCCGTATCTTTCTAGGTCTATGCAGCATTGCCTTTCCTCCGGGATAAAAATGCCTAGCTGGCGACTCTATTCATTCTACAGTGAGTTCACGGCTGTGTGTTCTCATTGTCCCTCTCGCCGACCGTTCGCGTCTGTACCTTCATCTGGACCCTGTTTCATTTGTCGGGAGCGACAAACACCTGCAGTATCAGGGGGGGACAGAAACAAGCGTGCCTTCAAGCCTTCATCTCAAATCCCTCCACCTTAAGTCACCTTCCTCTTCGGAAAATCGAGGACGCACAACATTAACCTTCCCGCACCAGAATCGCATTAACGAATCCTTCAAGCCACCAACATACAACCCATCCCTTTTCCCTGCGCACAGCATCCGCAAACCCAGCAACATACAACCTCAAACCACTTCAACATCCACAGACGAGCCACCAAACCGCGACTTGTAAACTCACGAAAACCCACGAAACATCAAACCTCAACCCAAATCCAAACCGAAACCTAAACCGTTTCACCCAGACAAAAACTCAGAATCAAACAGGGCCACCACCACCTTGTATCTTCTGCCCTACCCTTCACGAACCGAAACACCAAAGCTTTGAATACAAACGAATCAAGCGAACCGTGAATCGAAGCGGAAATAGAGCGAAATTGGAGGATCGCGAACCACCGCCACCCATCGCCTTTAGACCGTCGCCGCTGTGAGACTCTTGAGAGAAGACCGGCGCGAGTGAGAAACGAACGCTGAGTGAGACCGAAGAAGCTGAAGGAGATCGATTCGAGATGAGAGAGATTCCGATCGAGAGAGAGAAGGAGAGCGCCGTGTTGAGAGAAGTTTGAGCGATGATGTGAGGTTAAGGAGGAGGAACCACACGATGAGTTGCATCTGAAAAAGGATTTGTTTTGATTTGCTTTTTTTTTTTATTCTTTAAACTTTTGTTATTTATCTATTTTATTATATATTATATTTTTTTGCTGTTAATTAAGTGAAGTTCTTCTGAGTATTAGTTCCTTTTTAGGAGGTTGTTGGAACTGAACTCTTTTAGGCCCATTCAGATTTTCTGCTACCCACACCATCAGAGTCCACCATTGACCCCTCCTCATTTACCTTATGAATTCTTTTTTTTATATATATTTGATTTTGTTAA
This sequence comes from Lathyrus aphaca, assembly GCA_963966055.1. Taxonomy (NCBI): domain Eukaryota; kingdom Viridiplantae; phylum Streptophyta; class Magnoliopsida; order Fabales; family Fabaceae; genus Lathyrus; species Lathyrus aphaca. Next base: position 63,032,151 of record OZ014520.1, on the reverse strand, counting down.
TATTTTAATTATTTTTTTTGTTTTGATTAATTTTGGTTAAATGTTAATTTAGAATTTTAATACTTGTTATATGTTTTGATTAGAAATTTATTTTTATTTTTATCTTTATTTTGCTAAATTTGATTCTAATGTTTATAGTTTAGAGTTTATTTTCGATTAATTTGTTTTGATAGGATTTTGTTTAATCTTGAGTTTAGTTTGTGTTTACAATTTTTGAAAGATCTTATTTGATTTCGATAATGGCGGATGATGACCTCCTTGTGGTTAATCATTGGCTCATAGCTCGTTGACTTGTTCATACGATCCTTGACGCAAGTTGTGACAAATAGTGGATTTTTTTTGGGCTTGGAGACTCATCTTGATAATTGGTCTTGCCGATCTATAATCTGGATGCATACCTCGGGTTTGAATACTTTGGCGAGTTTTGGGTTTGACATAAGTGTTCATGAATTTTTCTTGCGCGCGGTTGAAGAGGCAACGGACCTTCTCCGTTAGGTACAACTAAAAACTCGACTTTACCTCTTTCGCGTCTTATTAAAATCCTGATGTCACATTTGCGTTTATCCAATTACTTATACCATCACCATCGGGTCAAAACCATAAACACTTAAAAAACTTTCAAACTATTTAATTTACGGAAAAAGGAACTCCGGAGTCTAGCATTCCGCACGTTCTGGATTGAACCGCAAATGGGCTAGCCTCACGCGTTGGTTCAATCACCATTCGTATAAAAACAATTCAATTCATCTTAATCAATTTACGAAAAAGGAACCCCGAAGTCTAGCATTCCGCACGTTCTGGATTGAACCGCAAATGGGCTAGCCTCACGCGTTGGTTCAATCGCCATTCGTATAAAAACAATTCAATTTATCTTAATTAATTTACGAAAAAAGGAACTCCGGAGTCTCGCATTCCGCACGTTCTGGATTGAACCGCAAATGGGCTAGCCTCACGCGTTGGTTCAATCATCATTCGTATAAAAAATATTCAAACTATCCGTCTTAATTAATTTACGAAAAAAGGAACCCCGGAGTCTAGCATTCCGCACGTTCTGGATTGAACCGCAAATGGGCTAGTCTCACGCGTTGGTTCAATCACCATTCGTGTAAAAACAATTCAATAATCTTAAAGGATCAGGCATGATTCATCTTCATAGGAAAGTTGTTCCTCCTATCCCCACAAACACAAACAAAATCTTACAAAACAATTACTTTCAAAGGAAGAACGTGGCATTGCTTGTCGATCTTATATCCAAGTTTTAAGCTTCTTCCGATTTTATTTATTTTCAAAGAAAGAATGTGGCATTGCTTGTCGATCTTATATCCAAGTTTAAAGCTTCTTTCGATTTCTCATTTCTCAAACGTTTGTGGTGGAATAGGTGAGATACTTCTCTTAAAGATGACGACTTGTCTCTTTCTTTCGCATACAGATTAAAACTTACCAACCAATTCAAATCATTTTCATAATTAATTAGCGAGTAACTGAACTCCGGAGTCTCGCACTCCGCACGTTCTTGAATGCAACCGCAACATGGGCTAGCCCCACGCGTGGTTCATTCGCCCTTTCGTTTTAAAACATCTTTAACAAAGATCAAACATCTTTTCTCAAAACGAACATTGTTTAGATCATTCTATCTCTCAAACAAGTCAGCGCTTCAGCCTCCTATCACGAGCAGATAAGCCAACGCTTAGCAGATTAGAATGCATTTTCAAAAAATCGTTCAATTAAAAAACACAGATCGTAGTAGCATGAACTACGGAGCTCTGACTTTCCCATTGCACAGGGGAATACGTAGGCACGGGGATTTTAATCCTTCGCGAGCACAATAAATAAAAATTAACTATCTCTCCGTCACAATAATAAAAAACTTAACCTTTCTCCATAACAAATAATAACTAAAACATTTCCTTAAAAGAAGACAATAATAACAAGTTAACATTTAAGCGCAAATTAGACTAAGAGGTTCCCGTTGAGTACAACGGACGTGAGGGGTGCCTAACACCTTCCCCTTGCGTAACTGACTCCCGAACTTAGATTAGTGGTTTCGTTGACCATTCTTATCCTTTATTTAGGTTGTGTCTATATCTTCCTTTTCTCTCGTAGAATAAATAGAATTAGGTGGCGACTCTGTTGTTTATTTTAGGATCGTATTTTTCGAGGTGTGACAGCTGGCGACTCTGCTGGGGACTAGCAATGCTTTATGCATAAGAGAGTCGAGCCTAGCTTAGGGTAGTTTGCGTTTGTTTGATGACTTGTTTGATTTGTCTTCTTTATTTGTTGTTGGTATTTTATCTGCTGCTTCCTTCTTTATTATTTGCTCATTATATCTGCCTGTTGGATCTCAGAATATCACGGGTATGAAGTTGTACTTGAGTTTTGAAAAAGAAGAAGGAACACCTAAGTTTAGAATTGGATGTTATTAGTGTTAGTCTCCAAGGAATCGCTCCTTGCACGCCTAGCATGAAAGCTCCCCCAGATAGTTAGACTTTTCATAGATCTTGTCACAACGCAGCTAGCCTGTCGCGGGACCTGATTCATGAAAGGGCTGTGATTCTGGGACCCCCCTAGAACCTGTTTCAATTTTGGTAGTTGTGTAATGTTAGGCTCCAAGGACTCGCTTCTTGCACGCCTAGCATGAGAACTCCACTCAAGGTAGACCTTATCGTTATTATCGTCACAATGCAGCTAGCCTGCGGCGGGGCGTTAGTACGATAAACGTCCGTGATCTTGAGTATCCTTATACCATCACCATAGAAGCTATCCTGTGAGTGGGCTTTATGGGTAAAGAATTTAGAACCCTCCACTTAAGGCTTACCAGTTAAGAGATTCCGAGTTACTTGTACCTTGGATCCAACACCTTGCCTTTATATCCAATTCTGGAGCTGTTTATGTTTGTGGTTTTGAGCTTTTGTCTTGCTTTGCATCCATTCGCATACCATTTGCATTTGCATTTGCATTGCATATCATCTTCCAACAATCCAACTCACCCATGTCTTATTCTCCGTCAGTCAACTGTACTCGACCAGTCACCAGAAAAAGATGGACCAACTTGAGCAGGAAAACAGGGAGCTTAGAAGTGAAGTCACGACTTTGAGAAATCATATGGGAATATTCTCAACTACAATGAAGACTCTAATAGACAGCCTTGTGCAGGAGAACACTGAACTCCAGGAAGAGATTCACAGCTTGAAGATTGATAGAGGGCGACTGATTTCTTTGGCCAAAGATCTGGTCATTTCTCAGCGTCGGTCAAATTCTACTTCTACTCGTCGACGACGTCAGAATCAGCGGAGGTCTCCAAACAGTCCTGAAGGAGCGGCCCATCAGTTTGACCCAACTCCAATGACTTACAGTCAATTGTGGTCTCGTTTTGCCCGAAACTCAATAATGACACCCAGAAAGACTAAAGCCACGGGGTCTCGGCCCCGCGGGATCAATCCAAATACTAGTTGTGAGTTTCATAATGGAGCACTGGGGCATCCGATTGAAGAGTGCAAGGTCTTCCAGGAAAAGGTTCAAGAGATGATCGACTACGGGGTGTTGACCTTCAATGGAGGAATCCCATATGTGGACAGAGTGCCTTTGTGCTGATAGGAAACTCAAGAAAGTCCTTTCCAAATCAGTTTGTTACTGGAGCCTGGGACCCGTTCCTCCATACACGTGATTGTTCGATGCTTTAGAGCTATCCTCTCAGATGTTTAGCTCGTTTGCTGCTTTTCATATGTATTTTTCTATGTTTTGTTAATGCATTTGTTTTGGCATGTAAGAACTTATTTGTTTTAATGATTAATGCAATGAATATGTTTGTCTTGAAGCAATCCATTCGTATTCACTCATAATGCTTTTTCAACTTTATAATGCCAATATTATCCAATCTCTTGCCTAGGCAGAGAGTTGGAGGGAGGATGACGAAATTAAAACACAAATTCTCTAGTCGAATGCTTTTGAATAAAATCCTACTGACGATGTATAGGCATTGTTTCAAATTCCCAAACACTGGAGAAATAAGGAGTTAATCCCTAGTCAACCACTTCGAGCCTAGAAGTAGGAGTTTCTTTCAGATATTTCAAAACCCTTACACTTAACCTGGGGCAGGGTAGTGTTCAATTTAATATGGTTACACAATCAAATCATAAGATGAAACATCCGATCAGGGAATCCACTACAATTAATGACTTGACAGTCACAGCTTTCAGCCTTCCAATGATTTAAAAAAAAAGAGAGAAAATAAAATCCCGCTAAGTCAAGCACCCAAAAGGAGACTTAGGCAAAAATCAGGGACCAAAGAGAAATTCGAGTTAGAAGAGGTCTTTCAATCCTCAACCTAAAAGCTTACGATTTAGTGACCGCCATACCAAAATCAAAGGGGTCACCAATATCCACGAAGAATAAATAAGATGACTGTCATTTCAAGCGGACCTTGGAGCATCATCTCTACGCTATCAAGACAAATGTATGTGTCAATTTAGCTGAACCTAGGATTGGAGAACATCACGGAGAGTGGGTGGGCACCAAATAAACTTTGAGCCTTTATCCTTTGTTTCTAAAACCGTGAACCAAACCACATTACAACCCTCAAAAGTCCTAATTGAAGTAGGGTTTATTTCGAAAGCACACTCGATGAGAAAGTGTTTCCCGACTCCCATGAGCTTTGCTCAAAAATTTGTGTTGGCTTATAAAAAATGAATATCACATCCTAGCTAGTGATTCAGTCACAGGCTGTTGTGAAAATCTTCAAAACAAAAAAAAACAAAAAACTTCGAGACAAACATGTGTGTTGCATTAGCAGTCTTAACATTAACCTTTTTGCTTGTTAGCATTTGCTTGATATCATAGAAACCTATGTATGAGCACCAGTGATGAGCTTAATCTCTTGAGATTTGAAACTCTTATGAGTAGTTGAACAACCATTTCAGAGAATGATCACCCCCAGGGGCATGTTGCTTGAAAACCTTTCCAGACAGGGGAAGTTTGCTTGAAGACTTTGCCAGACAGGGGCATGTTGTTTGAAGACTTTGCCGCAGGAGCATGTTGTTTGAATACTTTGCCAGTCAGGGGCAAGTTACTTGAAAACTTTGCCAGCCAGAAGCAGATTGCTTGAAGATCTTTGCTAAACAGGGGCAAGTCATTACCCCAATTTGTGCTTACATAGTCTGACCATCCCTAGAAGATAAGTATTGAAGACTCATTTGTGCCAAGTACAGTTAATCTGAGGCAGTGACGTCGAGATTCGACGAATCTCTACAAGAGTTTGAAGACACTGGGGCATTTAAAATGCCAAATCTTCTATAAAATCCTCTTGAGATGATCTCTTCTCATAAATCATTTTGTGGGCGCATGACCACGTGTTCCCCTAAGCAAGACGCTCTTAGGATCTACCTTGCAAGTACTTACAGATATTGGGGTCCTCACGCCAAGTTGCTATGGTATGTCAGGGGCATGACTCATTATTTTCTGGTGGATTTCTCACTACTTAGTGCTTCCAGTGAGTTACTAAGTCTAGTACCCCCAATTGAGCCTTGATTCTAGCTTCTCCAGCTGAATCTGATTTTCTCTCCCCAACGGAGTACAAATTTACTTCACCCTAAGCAAACGTAGTTTGTATGGTCGCTTCCTCCTGATAGATGTTGGAGTTAGAAGATTTGCCTGGGTTTATTTTCCCGATTGAAGCATCTTTCTCTCCTCGAAGAGATTCGCGCCTTGTTGCAGGACTTCGTTCCATGGATGGCTCTTTACCCTATCCTCAGTGTTTGTGTACACTTTGACGAGATTGGTCGAGTATCCGTTTTGTTGTGATGTTTATTTCATCACCAGTTCACCTCTTGTGTCTGCTTTGTCTGTCTGTCAGCATAAACATAACGCATATACATACATGTACATCATAAATGAATTCATATTCATGTTCATATTCATGTTGCATTCATTGATACATACCTACCTTCACCTTGGTCGTGTTTGTCCCCAAGTAATGTGTCTCTCTCCAAATAGAGTTGTCAGCCTTAGGCAGAAAATGTACATTCTTTCTAATTCCCCACTGAGTTCTTACCCTCGTGGAAGATTTTTGCTTTAGCTCCCCTTTCCACACTTGGATAGGGTTAATCCCCAATTGAGTTTATTCCTCATGGGTTAGTGTCTTGCTTGACAGTTTCTTTCCAGCTCGTTCCTGGATTGAATTTTGGTCGTTGGCAATTTTTGATAATCGAACTACCAATTGGGAAGTGCATTTATTTTGCACCTTTTGGATGCTTAGTTTCCCAGAAGGAATTTGTTGGAGGATCCCGTTGAAGACAAATTTTGCTCTCCAGCAGTGTTACTACAACATTCCATTGGATTACCTATACCTGACAACAAGTAGCAGTCTCTTTATTCGAGAAGCTTGTTTTGTCCTACAACTTCCAAGTGGAATCAACAGATGGCAGTCTCTTTCCGAGCAGTTGATCCATCCCCAGCAATTTTGTTGCAGCATTCTCCGGGAGTATTTACACCTGATAACAAGTGGCAGTCTCTTTATTTGAGAAGCTTGTTTTGTTTTGAACTTTTGAGTAAATCAACGGATGACAGTCTCTTTCCGAGCAGTCGTTCTATCCCCAGCGATTCCAGATGGAAAGTGGATTCATTTTGCACCTTCGGATGCTTAATTTCCCAGAAGAAATGTATTGAAGGCTTCCATTGAAGACAAACTTTGTTTTCTAGCAGTGTTGTTGCAACATCCTCTTGGAATACTTATACCTGACAACTGGCAGTCTCCTTATTGGAGAAGCTTGTTCTTATCCCTGGACCTCTAATCGGAATCAACAAGTGGTCGTCTCCTTATTTGAGAAGCTTGTTTCTTATCCACGGATTTCCCAGTAAATCAACAGATGACATTCTCTTTTCAAGCAATTTGTTCATCCTCAGCAAGGTTTCTGTTCTATCAAATGGCATCTCCCCTATCCAGCGGAGAAGTTTGGTATGAATTTATTTTCAACAAATGGCATCTCATCCAGACAAGGTAAGAAGTTTGTTCGGCAAATGGCATCTCATCCAGACAAGGTGGGAAGTTTGTCATGATTCCAATTTTCAACAAATGGCATCTCATCCAGACAAGGTGAGAAGTTTGTTCGGCAAATGGCATCTCATCCAGACAAGGTGGGAAGTTTGTCGTGATTCCAATTTTCAACAAATGGCATCTCATCTAGACAAGATGAGAAGTTTGTTCGGCAAATGGCATCTCATCTAGACAAGGTGGGAAGTTTGTCGTGATTCCAATTTTCAACAAATGGCATCTCATCCAGACAAGGTGAGAAGTTTGTTCGGCAAATGGCATCTTATCCAGACAAGGTGGGAAGTTTGTCGTGATTCCAATTTTCAACAAATGGCATCTCATCCAGACAAGGTGAGAAGTTTGTTCGGCAAATGGCATCTCATCCAGACAAGGTGGGAAGTTTGTCGTGATTCCAATTTTCAACAAATGGCATCTCATCTAGACAAGATGAGAAGTTTGTTCGGCAAATGGCATCTCATCCAGACAAGGTGGGAAGTTTGTCGTGATTCCAATTTTCGGCAAATGGCATCTCATCCAGACAAGGTGGGAAGTTTGTCGTGATTCCAATTTTCAACAAATGGCATCTCATCCAGACAAGGTGAGAAGTTTGTTCGGCAAATGGCATCTCATCCAGACAAGGTGGGAAGTTTGTCGTGATTCCAATTTTCAACAAATGGCATCTCATCCAGACAAGGTGAGAAGTTTGTTCGGCAAATGGCATCTCATCTAGACAAGGTGGGAAGTTTGTCGTGATTCCAATTTTCAACAAATGGCATCTCATCCAGACAAGGTGAGAAGTTTGTTCGGCAAATGGCATCTCATCCAGACAAGGTGGGAAGTTTGTCGTGATTCCAATTTTCAACAAATGGCATCTCATCCAGACAAGGTGAGAAGTTTGTTCGGCAAATGGCATCTCATCTAGACAAGGTGGGAAGTTTGTCGTGATTCCAATTTTTAACAAATGGCATCTCTTCCAGACAAGTTGAGAAGTTTGTTGTGAATTTTTCAATTTCCGTCAAATGGCTATCTCTTCCATACAAGTGGAGAAGTTTGAGCGTGAAGTTGTTCTTCATCATATGGATGTCTCTTTCAGAAGAAGGGAAGTATGATGAATATTCTATCAAATGGCTATCTCTTCCATACAAGTTGAGAAGTTTGATATGAATTTTCCCGTCAAATGGCTATCTCTTCCAGACAAGTTGAGAAGTTTGAACGTGAAGTTTTGTTTTCTCCATCATATGGCTGTCTCTTTCAGAAGAAGGGAAGTATGATGAATGTTCTATCAAATGGCTATCTCTTCCATACAAGTTGAGAATTTTGATATGAATCTCTTCTATTTTTTCCAACAAATGGCTATCTCTTCCATACAAGTTGAGAAGTTTGTTGTGAATTTTTCAATTTCCGTCAAATGGCTATCTCTTCCATACAAGTTGAGAAGTTTGAGCGTGAAGTTGTTCTTCATCATATGGCTGTCTCTTTCAGAAGAAGGGAAGTATGATGAATGTTCTATCAAATGGCTATATCTTCCATACAAGTTGAGAAGTTTGATACGAATCTCTTTTATTTTTCCAACAAATGGCTATCTCTTCCAGACAAGTTGAGAAGTTTGTTGCGAATTTTTCCAATTTCCGTCAAATGGGTATCTCATCCAGACAAGTTGAGAAGTTTGAGCGTGAAGTTGTTTCTCCGTCATATGGCTGTCCCTTTCAGAAGAAGGGAAATATGGTGAGAGTTCTGTTCAATGGCATCCTTAGTTGAATCTCGGTAGAAGATTCGACAACAGGTGATTCCTTTTATTTCTGGCAAGTCTCGGCAGAAGATTTCCAGTCTACCTCGGCAGAAGGTATTTACTTTTATAAGCTCGACGATGACATCCCTAGTTAAATCTCGGCAGAAGATTTGGCGGCAGGTGTATCCTCAGTTAATCCTCGGCAGTAGGAATTTTATCTTGATACCTCGACAGAAGGTATCTCTTTCTTAGATTCTCTGGTAATCTCGGCAGTAGACTTCCAGCAGATTTCGACAGAATTTGTTTTCGTTCCAAGATCTCGGCAGTAGATTTTTGGTTCATTTAATATACCTCGGCAGAAGGTATCTCTTTCTTAGATTCTCTGGTAATCACGACTGTAGACTTCCAGCAGATTTCGACAGAATTTGTTTTCGTTCCAAGATCTCGGCAGTAGATTTTTGGTTCATTTAATATACCTCGGAAGAAGGTATCTGGTTCTTAGAATCTCTGGTAATCTCGTCAGTAGATCTCCAGCAGACTTCAACAGAATTTGTTTTCGTTCCAAGATCTCGGCAGTAGATTTTTGGTTCATTTAGTATACCTCGGCAGAATGTATTCCATTTTGGATTCTCTGGTAATCTCGGCAGTAGATCTCCAGTAGACTTCGGAAGAAGTGGTTTTTCGTTTCAGAATCTCGGCAGTAGATTTCTGTTTCGTTACTGATACACCAACATAAAGTTTTGTCCGAATGAGGTTTCAAATCTCGGCAGTAGATTTCCTCAAAGTGGAATTTTGTTCAAAGATTTTGAGTCATCTTAGGACCTGTAGACAGTTGTCGTCCGGCTTCCCTCAGGAGAAAATCCTCGTGTGGATTGTACTCCAGTCATGTGCGTCTAATCCCCAATAGTGTCATTTTTTTCCCAGCAGCGTTATAGCCTTTCTCTTGCATCTTCGTATTGCATATCATATCATTTTCATCCGCATTTTCGGTCAAAATTCCCGGTATTCTGATATTTAATCACCTTCCACCTCGAATGTTCAAAAACAAATCTTTTTTTTACTCGTACATTCAGGTTCAAGATGACTAAATAGGGGCAGCTGTCATACCCTAAATTTTGACCAGAAATTTTTCGATTTGTGTTCATTTTACGCATTTTTGCCGATATGTTGAAAATCAATCATTTTGCATTTTTAAGTTAAAACATTTCTTTAATCATACATTTCACCATCCCAATTGTCATCTTTTATTTATTTTGTAGAATTTGTTTAAATAAGAATGTTTATTCGTATTTTAATCATTTTTGTATAGATCTTTTAGAATTTGATCCAATCTTAAAATTTTAATTAAATATTTTGTCACACTTTGTCATTTCGTTATGTTTTAGTTAAATATTTATTTTAGATTATTTTAAAGTTAAATTTAGCTTAATTGTAGTTTTTTTTACACTAATTCCTAAGTTAATTTAATTTTAAAAAAAAGAGAAGGAAAGAATTTTGTTTATATTTAGATGATTTATAACTAGTTTCCAATTTAATTTTAATATTAGGTCAATTTCAGTTTAGTTTAATTAGTTTAATTTAAATAGTTCAATTTGGTTTAATTACATTGTTTAGAGATTAGTTTTTAATTATTTATTTTTCTCTAATTTATATTTAGGTTAATTTATTTTATAAAAATAGAATATAGTTTATGTAACTAAGGTTCAGATTTAGTTTGTGATTTAATCCACATGTTTGGTTATCCCAACTTTCTCCATCACATGTTCAATTCTCCAACACTCTATCAGTACCAGCCTTACACTGACTTGACAATACAAAAACCTGCTGCACCTACAAAACCAAAGCAACACACCAGCCTGTATCTTTCACCAAAAGGATATCAAGCCAAATCCTGCATTTAAAAAGTCAAAAAAAAAGGATAACATCAAGGATCACAACACCAGAGGGGGGGACCTCAAAACTTTAATCAGAAAAAACTTGCAAAAAGAAACTGATAGCAGCAAGCTTAAAGGGGGACCACCTGCAGTATCAGGGGGGACAGAAACAAGCGTGCCTTCAAGCCTTCATCTCAAATCCCTCCACCTTAAGTCACCTTCCTCTTCGGAAAATCGAGGACACACAACATTAACCTTCCCGCACCAGAATCGCATTAACGAATCCTTCAAGCCACCAACATACAACCCACCCCTTTTCCCTGCGCACAGCATCCGCAAACCCAGCAACATACAACCTCAAACCACTTCAACATCCACAGACGAGCCACCAAACCGCGACCTGTAAACTCACGAAAACCCACGAAACATCAAACCTCAACCCAAATCCAAACCGAAACCTAAACCGTTTCACCCAGACAAAAACTCAGAATCTAACAGGGCCACCGCCACCTTGTATCTTCTGCCCTACCCTTCACGAACCGAAACACCAAAGCTTTGAATACAAACGAATCAAGCGAACCGTGAATCGAAGCAAAAATAGAGCGAAATTGGAGGATCGCGAACCACCGCCACCCATCGCCTTTAGACCGTCGCCGCTGTGAGACTCTTGAGAGAAGACCGGCGCGAGTGAGAAACGAACGCTGAGTGAGACCGAAGAAGCCGAAGGAGATCGATTCGAGCTGAGAGAGATTCCGATCGAGAGAGAGAGGGAGAGCGCCGTGTTGAGAGAAGTTTGAGCGATGATGTGAGGTTAAGGAGGAGGAACCACACGATGAGTTGCATCTGAAAAAGGATTTGTTTTGATTTGCTTTTTTTTTATTCGTTAAACTTTTGTTATTTATCTATTTTATTATATTATATTTTTTTGCTGTTAATTAAGTGAAGTTCTTCTGAGTATTAGTTCCTTTTTAGGAGGTTGTTGGAACTGAACTCTTTTAGGCCCATTCAGATTTTCTGCTACCCACACCATCAAAGTCCACCATTGACCCCTCCTCATTTACCTTATGAATTCTTTTTTTTTTATATATTTGATTTTGTTAATATTTTAATTATTTTTTTTGTTTTGATTAATTTTGGTTAAATGTTAATTTAGAATTTTAATACTTGTTATATGTTTTGATTAGAAATTTATTTTTATTTTTATCTTTATTTTGCTAAATTTGATTCTAATGTTTATAGTTTAGAGTTTATTTTCGATTAATTTGTTTTGATAGGATTTTGTTTAATCTTGAGTTTAGTTTGTGTTTACAATTTTTGAAAGATCTTATTTGATTTCGATAATGGCGGATGATGACCTCCTTGTGGTTAATCATTGGCTCATAGCTCGTTGACTTGTTCATACGATCCTTGACGCAAGTTGTGACAAATAGTGGATTTTTTTTGGGCTTGGAGACTCATCTTGATAATTGGTCTTGCCGATCTATAATCTGGATGCATACCTCGGGTTTGAATACTTTGGAGAGCTTTGGGTTTGACATAAGTGTTCATGAATTTTTCTTGCGCGCGGTTGAAGAGGCAACGGACCTTCTCCGTTAGGTACAACTAAAAACTCGACTTTACCTCTTTCGCGTCTTATTAAAATCCTGATGTCACATTTGCGTTTATCCGATTACTTATACCATCACCATCGGGTCAAAACCATAAACACTTAAAAAACTTTCAAACTATTTAATTTACGGAAAAAGGAACTCCGGAGTCTAGCATTCCGCACGTTCTGGATTGAACCGCAAATGGGCTAGCCTCACGCGTTGGTTCAATCACCATTCGTATAAAAACAATTCAATTCATCTTAATCAATTTATGAAAAAGGAACCCCGGAGTCTAGCATTCCGCACGTTCTGGATTGAACCGCAAATGGGCTAGCCTCACGCGTTGGTTCAATCGCCATTCGTATAAAAACAATTCAATTCATCTTAATTAATTTACGAAAAAAGGAACTCCGGAGTCTCGCATTCCGCACGTTCTGGATTGAACCGCAAATGGGCTAGCCTCACGCGTTGGTTCAATCATCATTCGTATAAAAAATATTCAAACTATCCGTCTTAATTAATTTACGAAAAAAGGAACCCCGGAGTCTAGCATTCCGCACGTTCTGGATTGAACCGCAAATGGGCTAGCCTCACGCGTTGGTTCAATCACCATTCGTGTAAAAACAATTCAATAATCTTAAAGGATCATGCATGATTCATCTTCATAGGAAAGTTGTTCCTCCTATCCCCACAAACACAAACAAAATCTTACAAAACAATTACTTTCAAAGGAAGAACGTGGCATTGCTTGTCGATCTTATATCCAAGTTTTAAGCTTCTTCCGATTTTATTTATTTTCAAAGAAAGAATGTGGCATTGCTTGTCGATCTTATATCCAAGTTTAAAGCTTCTTTCGATTTCTCATTTCTCAAACGTTTGTGGTGGAATAGGTGAGATACTTCTCTTAAAGATGACGACTTGTCTCTTTCTTTCGCATACAAATTAAAACTTACCAACCAATTCAAATCATTTTCATAATTAATTAGCGAGTAACTGAACTCCGGAGTCTCGCACTCCGCACGTTCTTGAATGCAACCGCAACATGGGCTAGCCCCACGCGTGGTTCATTAGCCCTCTCGTTTTAAAACATCTTTAACAAAGATCAAACATCTTTTCTCAAAACGAACATTGTTTAGATCATTCTATCTCTCAAACAAGTCAGCGCTTCAGCCTCCTATCACGAGCAGATAAGCCAACGCTTAGCAGATTAGAATGCATTTTCAAACAATCGTTCAATTAAAAAACACAAATCGTAGTAGCATGAACTACGGAGCTCTGACTTTCCCATTGCACAGGGGAATACGTAGGCACGGGGATTTTAATCCTTCGCGAGCACAATAAATAAAAATTAACTATCTCTCTGTCACAATAATAAAAAACTTAACCTTTCTCCATAACAAATAATAACTAAAACATTTCCTTAAAAGAAGACAATAATAACAAGTTAACATTTAAGCGCAAATTAGACTAAGAGGTTCCCGTTGAGTACAACGGACGTGAGGGGTGCCTAACACCTTCCCCTTGCGTAACTGACTCCCGAACTTAGATTAGTGGTTTCGTTGACCATTCTTATCCTTTATTTAGGTTGTGTCTATATCTTCCTTTTCTCTCGTAGAATAAATAGAATTAGGTGGCGACTCTGTTGTTTATTTTAGGATCGTATTTTTCGAGGTGCGACACTCGTCCTACCTGGCGCTGCAGCGAGAACAGTTTGAAGAACAGAGGGAACGTGGCCCCTACGCCCAGATAAGAGCACGTCACCTCGAACGCTTTCATAAACGCATAAGAGTTGGGGTGCAGCTGAGACGGTGCTACACCCAGATGTCCGAGCACAACGCAAACCAGATCGCTAAAGGGCAATGTTATCCCTAGAGTCGAGGTCGCATACTCATACATTGAGAACTTTCGACTGCCATAGTCTGAGAATATCTGATCATTGTCCCCCGGGCAGGTGACGACCCAATCCTCAGGATCACCAACAATGGGAAAGGGCTCCGCACGAGGTCGTGAAAAAGACGACACCTTGTCAAACAGGTCATCCACTACCCATTCCTCATGCGCGATTACTTTGTCCTCGCCCTGAGGAGTACTGGCTGCTTCTCCAGAATCAGGGGCCACATCCTCCGCGATGGTCGCTTCAGAGTCATCCGACGAGCTTCCAGAGTCGGAAGGAACCGATGCCGAAGAACCAAAATCTTCCGAGGACGCCTCCTCTGAGGAAATCTCGTACGGGTCGATGAGCACAATTTCACCTAAAAAGCAGAGGAAAGGCATCAGTGAATTCGATTAGAATATCAAATCCACCATGTAACACGGTGGGAGAACTGACTTTAGTTATGTTGCGGATAGCAAGAGTCGCCACCGACTTTTATTTTATCCAAAGGAAAGGCATAAAAGAACAGGAAAGACCTTTTAAAAGATTTTTGGGTCCGAGGGGTAGGTTATGTAAAGGGAAGGTGTTAGCACCCTTTACATCCATGGTTATCCATGGGCTCTTAGTTACTTAGCTCACTTTAAAATGTTTTTGAAATGTGAAGTGTGTGAATAGAAATTTTCTTAAGTATTTTATAATGATCCATGTACGGATATATATAAAACCTTTGTTTTTGAAAATTGTTTGAAATGTATGAAGTGTTTGAAATGTTTTTGAAAAGTGAGCAAGTACATAAGAGGAACCTACCCTAAGTTAAGTCTTTTCTGTTCTTGAATCCTTTAAATGGTAAGACTATCCCTATTATTAAGAAATAGGTAGTCATTACCTTGGATGTATGAGACAAGTGAAGGGACATCTGTTATTTAGGCAACTGTGGGGTGTATAAGCAATTCGAAGGGACTTATCATCTTTATTCGAAAGGGACAAGATCATTACGAAGGCAACATTCGAAGGGACTTGATCTTTTTATCTGTTTAAGGGACTAGATGATGTGAGATGAGGGACTTTGCTTTATACACCCTACTTGACCTTTTTGTTTAGGCAACTTGAGAGGTAACCCTTAAGAAGTGAGATGGCGATCAAAGATCGACTTACGTGTGTGAGTGTACCAATTTAAATATTTATCTTTGAATTTAATGAGCTAAATTAATTTTTAAATACAAACATATTTCACTCCCTATTTTACTAACCATAGCATTTAAAATAAATAATAAAAAATAATACTACAAATATTACATAAGGGATACAATTACATAATAATAATAATTAAAATAAAATAAATAAATAAGCAAAATAAATAATAATAATATAATTGGGTTAGTAAAAATAATAATAAAAATAATACAAAGATAAATGGGGTTAGTAATAATAAAAATTAATAAAATCAAGAAATTAACATAATAATGAATAATAAATTTAAAAGTGCAATTTTTAATGGATAATTATTTTTAACCAATTCATATTATATACTAATTATTATAAAGATTTAAATTATATACATGTTATGAAAATAAGGTTAATTATAATTAAATAAACCTATTATGAAAATAAATTATATTTACAAAATTAAATTAAGAGTTTTTAATTATTTTAAGCATAATCTAAAATTATTTACATACAAGAATTATATTAAGTAATAATTATAAACAAATTATAAAAATATGCACATAATTAAAGTTTATAAATAAATAAATTAAAAGTTATAATAGATTTTATGTAAAAGAAAATTAGGGTTTGATTATTTAGAAAAATACATTAGGGTTTATTTCTTAATTAAAATATAAACAAAATTTATGACATTTAAATAAATAAATAAATTAATATTTACAATTAAGGTTCATAGAAATAATTAGGTTTTATAAAAAAAATATTTTAGGGTTTTAGAAAATATTAGGGTTAATTATCTAATTAATTATACAAAATTATATAATATTAATAATATAAGATAAATATTAAATAATTTTTACTAATAAAGTTTTAATTTTTGAAAACAAGGTGAATTTTGGATTATAGAAAAGAAAATAATAATATAAACATTTTATTATTTAAATTTATTTAACTATAATATAAATAAATTAAAATAAGAAAACAAACAAAAAAAAAATGAAAAAAAAGAACTCACCTGGGCTGGGATTCGAACCCAGTCCCTGGACAATGCACCCTCCAAGACCATCAAGCCAGCCACTGGGCTGCGCGCGCGCCAGTGATATGGCAGGACCTCCATATGGTTTTGTTTCAAAACCTGTGAAAATCATGACAAAAACAAAAATAGCACAAAAAGGGCCTGGGGGGATTCGAACCCAGGACCCTCAACCTCAAACGCGCACACACCAACCAACTGAGCTAGCAACCTGTTCTGATATAATTCCAATAATATAACATAAAATATTATAATAAAATTTGAATATGAAATCTGGCGCGCTGACTTCATCTTCTTCCTTGGATTTTCGCAGGTTTTCCTGCGAAATCTACTGGGAAATTTCCTGCGATTTTTCCTGCATACAAAACCTGCCAATTCCATATCATCATAAATATGTAAGATTTCATCAAATTGATCACATTTTCATGATCCCCAGACATCACACAGTTCATTTATAGCTTTAGAATTAATTTATATTAGTTAAATCGAAGGATCCCAAATTCTATTCAAAAACCCTAGCCATGGCAACTTGCGGTTTAGGACCTAGTTCTTCAATCTTCTTGTCCAGAAATCATCTAGGCATCATACTCAACACAAATATATGGTTAGAATGCATTATTATTACACAAACAATGAGAATCGAAAAAAATAAGAACAAGAGCAATGTTGGTTCGGTTTATGCAATTTGGGATGCTTTGGATGCAAATGAGTATTGGAAAAGTATCAGTGATGATCAAGGAGTCTTTTGCAACCTTCAAATTGTCTTGAAAGGGCCTAGAGAATGGAATCCAAATTCAAATTTTTTGGTGAATTTTTGAAAGTGAAAACTTACTCTTGAGACAGAAGATTCGTCCTTGTGCATTGTGATATGTTTGTATACTTATAGTTGAGTGAAGCTAGGTCAAAAAATTGGATCATTGTTTGGACTTTTTGATTTTTGAAGATTGAAAAAGATAATGTCTTAAATTTCATATATTTTTGAATGAGACCTTTCTATCTTAAGACAATCATCATCAATTGTGTATCAATTTAATCCAATTCATGTTTATGACCTTCTAGAATCAAAATATATTTTAAATTTTCATATTTGATATTTTATTTAAATTTAAAATGATTTTTAATATAAAAAATCATAATAAATAAAATAAATAAAATAAAATTATGAAAATATCAAATAAATTTCGTGCATGATGTCATGGAACACCTTGGGTCACAAAAAGTTCAGCCCATTTGAAAGAATTTGGTTTTAAGACCCTATTTTCTTCATACACCACCCAAAAATTTCCCAACTTTGCAAGGGCACACATATTTCAATTTTAATGCTATGAGGGTGTTCTTGGACATTTTGGAAAGATTAAAGAGTCCTCTAACCAACCCCATTGGTTTCATGTCCATATCATTTACCATTCTCAAGTTATGCCCTTTTGAAGTTGTTGACTTTTTGTTGACTTTCAAAAGGACCTATAATGTCTTAGCTCATACCTTCCAAATGAAGCATTTTTGGGCTTGGCTTGTGAGACACAAAGTTGTAGAGAATTCAATTTCCTTCAAAATGAGCTTTGGATGGGAAAAATTTAATGAAGCATGTGAAAGTTATGGCTGGTCAAAGTTCAGTTGACTTTTCCTAAGGAAACCCTAATTTAGAAACTCCTGATTCTTGATGATCTGAAATCTCCTTGATGAATCATGATCAACCCTTGATCAAATGATGAATTTTACTTCATATACTTGATGTTGGAAAAAAATCATGAAGTTTGACTTTGGTTTGACCACAGTTGACCTCAATTTGACTTTTTAACTGCTTTGACTGATTTTGACTTATTTGATCATCTGACTGAGCAAACCTTTGAGAAAAGTCTTGAAACTTGTCATGGGGGTTCTTAAACACATATAAGATGCTATGAAGCTCACTTGAAGTCTTGGAAGTTTATTTAGCCTGATTAAAGTCAAAACCCTAGTTTAGGATGCATTGCTTAGGAGGATGCATTGTCTGAGGGAAATGTCAAATTTTCTGACTGATTGTGAACTTTGTGAACCTTGTGAATCTCATAAGATGTCTTGTGAACCTTGTGAACCTCATAAGATGTCTTGTGAACCTTGTGAACCTCATAAGATGTCTTGTGAATCTTGTGAACCTCATAAGATGTCTTGTGAACCTCTTAGCACACAAAGTCTTGTTTTTGTGAGGGCAAATTTTGGGGTGCAACACACCATTCCACCGCTCGACAAGTGAAAGGGCGCGTGCCGACCCAGGAATAAGATCTCAGGCCAAAGCCCTCGGTTAACCATCACTCAAGGCGATGGCCAGCGCCCGACGACATCAATGGTATATTCAAGTCCTAGCTGCTTATCAGGTCCCAGATCAAGGTCGACCGGGACCGTCGTCGACCACAAATTAGGGTTTACAGTCGACGAGCAACGATAACATAAGGCCTATAATCTACTTATTCTAGTCTAAACTACCGGAAAATCTATCCCAAATCGCATGCATTACTAAATTATCAAACCTATGGCTAAGAAAAACACGAAAAGGGCCATACCTTGAGCTTGAGAGGCCATTAAAGAAGAGTTTGACTTGAAAATGCGGTGGTCGGTAGGTAGATACGGTGGTCGACGGCTGAGAATTATCATCTGAGACACGAGCTATATGGCAGAGGGTAAGACGAAGCGAAATAGCATACAAAATATTTTAGATTCCTATTTATAGGGAAGGGAGCACGTGCAGAGTCACGTGACCCCTATCCCTAGGCTATGATTACCTACACGCTAGCCCCAGGATAGCCGTTAGAACATTGAATAGGCGCGAATTCCCAAACACGCCAACTTTTCGTTTCATCTCCCTCCTTCGTCGAACGACCGAATAATTGCCCGTCTGTCGTGCGTCATCAAACGATCATTCTCTGGTCAACACACGAAAATCACCAGGTATAATGCGTGCACCTTGGACAGAAGACCATCATTAAGTCGTCGCCCTCCCCAGAAGCAACGACTTTGGGGGCTCCTGTTCCGGCCAGGCCCAACTTTCAGACTTGGGCTAGACAAATTAGCAGTCCAACACGTTCTTCGTCGAGCATCATGCTCGGGAGGATGGTCTGTGTCGACCAAGGCTGAATCGACCGGAATAAAATCCCCTAATGGCTAGTTTTGACCGTTACCTATTCATACGAATTCCACGGTCCGCGCCCAACGGTTTGAACCAATAGCCATCCACCAAGGACAGTATATAAACCCTCTCACACGTGAGGGTCAGGTATTCAATTCTCTCACCCTTATTCTCGTACTTGCACGCTCTTTGCTCAGTCTCTTACTTTTTAGCATCGGAGTGCCTTGCAGGTACATCCCCTCCTCTCCTCATCAACCGTCCTTCAACAACGCTCGACGCTAGCCATATCGGATCCTGATCTCCAGGTACGATTAGTGTTTTTCTACCATTCTTCAATCAACTTCTACCTTTGTTTTTCTCTTTGATGGAGATGGTCAAAATTTTAATCATGATATATGACACTTCTTAAGCAAAAGTAAAAAATAAAATATGGAATGACATATTAAGAGGAAAATATTTTCATACAATATTTGTAACACAACATTAACTTTTTAGAATGGTTCGATTAAACCTTTCATCCAAACCATTTTGTTAGGGAGTACTTGTAGTAGTTATGTTCCTTGCAATACTAGAAGCAACACAATAGTTATCGAAAGCCTCATTTGCAAAATTCAAGACCATTGTCGATCCTCAACGTCTTGACCTTCCTTCCAGTTTGGTTTTCGACCCGAGACTTCCAACTTTTGAAATTTTCAAAATTTTCATCCTTAGTCTTATGGATGAATACCCATAACTTTCTGGAATAATAATCAACTATGGATAGGAAATACTTTGCACCTGAGTGTGAAGGGTTCCTTGCAAGCCCTTAAGGATCAACATGAATGTAATCTAGGGATCCATGTGTTATTTGTTTACCTTTGCTAAACTTAAAACTCCAATTTTTTGACCTTGTCACCACATAACTGATTTTGTTTCGACAATTCGACCAAACCTCTTTCACTGATATGGCCATGTCGCCTGTGCCATAGTTCAGTCTCCAACACAAGTTTTGTGGATGACACATCTGCTCAACCACTTACAACCTCATCCTCAATGGTATACAAGCATTTTTCTTCACACCTCTCAAGACTTCCTTCGACCCTTTCATTACCCTTAGAATACTTTTCTCTCTTTTAAAAACATATCATTTCTTTTCGAATTCACCAAGAGGAATCAAATTCCTCTTAAGATCAGGTACACACTTGACATCAGTCAATAGCCTTATTGACTCATCATAGAGCTTGAATCTTACAGATCTAATACCTATAATCTTGCAGGCATTGTTGTTTCTTAGCAACATTGATCCACCATCTTGATCACATAATCCATCAAGCACGTCTTTGTTTGGAGTCATGTGTCAAGTACATCCTGAATCCATAATCCACTCCTTGCTATAGTCACTACTTGAAACCACCAAGATATAAGATGATTCATAACCATCTTGCACAATGGTTGCATTACCATTATTCTTTCCACCATGATTATTTTATCAATCAGGACACACCTTTCTTATATGTCTCTTTTTTGTTACAATTATAACACCTAATTTCAAGAGCATTACTACCATAAGAATTATGTAAAACTTTACTCTTCTTTTTCTCAAACCTACCATCTTTCTTTAAGAATTTCCCCTTAACGACAAACATTCACCAACAGAAGATAGCTTGTGCTTCTTTTGTTCATTTAAATCCTTAGAGTACAAGGTTGATTAAACTTCTTCAAAGGTCAATGAATCTCTTCCATACAAGAGAATTTCTTTGAAGTGGGCATGGGACTTACGTAAAGCACACAACAACAATAATGCTTGAACTTCATCCTCAATCTTGACCTTGATATTTTCAAGATCAAGAATAAACTTGTTGAACATATCCAGCTGCTCAGTCAAGAATTTGTCTTCACTCATCTTGAACGAATACAAAGCTTACTTCATGTAGTGACGATTGGCCAACGATTTCGTCATGTAGAAACCTTTGAGTTTCGTCCACACACTCGTTATTGTCTTCTCCTTCGAGGAGAACCTTATCACCAAGGCTCAATATGATGTCATTGTGGGCTTTCTCGATCATCGTCGTCTTCTCCTTCTCTGTTAAGGCAATATCCATCTTCTCCGATTCTTTCAACGCATCTAACAAACCTCCATGAAGCATTAGAGTTTTCATTTTCAAGCGCCACAATTTGATATCATTCACATAGATGAATTTCTCAATCTCATATTATGATGAGGGCATCCTCTCCTCCACTCTCACTGTATCAGATTGTTTTGAATCGATGTCGTCAAGAACAAATCAAAGTATGATAAAGATTGAATTTCTTGTACAAACATAAGAAACCCTATTACGTTTTACGAAAGAGAGAGAAGAAGGAAGAAGAAGAACCATGATTTGTTATAACTATTTTACTATTCACTTTCTTTATTAGGATTCAAAGATTATAAGTAAATATCAACAACCAAAGCACTCTCTCAACAACCTTAAAGAAACAATTTATCTATAGACTACTAAGCTAACTTAAACAATTTGGACTAATAAGCTGACCTAATTCGTCATGCAAGAAGAAGCCTTGACAATTAAGACTTCAAAATCCATTGATATCAACATGAATATTTAGCTATAGGTTTATGCAAGGTTTTAAATAACAATCACAATGCCTTGCACTCGTGTAAAAACTTAAGCAATTTAAGTCGGTATAAATGTAATAATAGTGTGTGCGGATTAATTAGCGTTAATTAATCATAATTTTTTTAATCATAAAATGGTAAGTAATATCGATATATTTCAATACTAAGTGAACCTTGATGTTGGAAGTCTTGTTGATAGTAAAAGATCTAGAAGAGATAAATTTGGAAGTTAAACTAGGATTTGTGAAATCATAAACCCAAGTTAAAAAGCAGTAACAATTTTGACTTAAGATATGCGAGTCGTGACGAGACCGTATGTGTCATTTTGCTCTTACGTACTCACTCACACATAAAAGTATCTCCAATTGTGAGAACTTAGCGATTCCTTAAACCTTAAGTTTTGTTACTTTTTTTTTAATCATTGGAGTGTGCTCATGTGGCAACATTAGTTACTTAAATTTAAGAAATAAAACTTTCTCAAACAGTCTTAAAAATGAAGAACTTAACATTAAAATATTATTATCTTTTAGTCAATTCAATTGAAAATCCAATTCATGGTGATTGAAAATTGAATGCATTGATTTAAAAAATTAAATATATACAACATTAGACTTATTAGTAAAAATGATAAACAAACATTTAATTTCATTTTACTATGACTACTATTTTCATTAAAAAAACAGTTAAGAGATGAAATGTATTGATTGTTTTTCTTATTTTACTTAACACGTTTTGTTATTTTGCTATAACATTTAAAAGTGATAGATGCATTAAGTTTTAGTCATTATGTCTTTTATATATTTTATTGAAAATAGTTTTGTTTATACATTTGTATTGTAGCAATTTGGACCCACAAACACGGAGATGCTCTCACGTCTTTCAAAACATTCTTCTTTCAACCACCACACTTCACAGTTCACACATTTTCATTTGTCTTCTTCTTTTTCAACACTATCCTTTCAAACTCATTTGCGTCTCTCTTTTATTCACCGGACACCAAAACTCCAAAAATAAGATATTTATTACAAGTGAGGGTCGGTAGTTTCTGACATTGTCACTGACACTAAGACACGTTTTTTTTAATAGTGAAGTGTGATGCTATACTGACACTTACCATTATTATTATTTATACGTAATGTGCTCAATTTCATGTTTTTTCCTTTACAGATTTTGAAGAAACAAAGACAAGAGAAAGAAAATGACCGGATTTTGGACTGTGTTTTGCGGCGATTCTTGCACTAGTTATGATTTTAAGTTTCTCATTGATCCTTCCACATGTATCAACCATTTGATGATATCTTGCTTTGATTTGTTTCTTCTCATCATGCTCCTGTTTGTAATGATGATTCACAAGTCATCATTAAAACCATATCATGGTCTTATACATAGGGAAAGATATTCAAATCTGCAACTAGTTTCTGCCATAACCAATGCTGTTCTTGGGTTGGTGCATTTGTTTTATGGCATTTGGATTTTAGAAGAGAAGTTGAGGAAAAACCACTCTGCATTGCCTCTTGATTTATGGTTGCTGGAATTCTTTCGGGGATTAACATGGTTGCTAGTTGCTTTAACATTGAATCTTAAGTTTAAACAACTACCAAGAGCATGGTTAAGGTTTTTTTCTATTCTTATGTTCTTGGTTTCTGGTATAAACTGTGCTATGTCTTTGTTTTATGTAATATGGAGTATACAACTGTCCGTCAAGGTAGCATTAGATATTCTATCTTTTCCTGTGGCAATTTTATTGCTGTTATACACATATAAGGAATCTAACTATAGGGAAACTGACAGAGAAATCAATGAAAGCCTTTACGTCCCTTTAAATAGAGAGTCGAATAAAAATGATTCTGTTAGCCATGGGACACAATTTGGAAAAGCTGGATTCTTCAATAGGATGTCATTTTGGTGGCTGAATTCGTTGATGAAGAAAGGTAAAGAGAAAACACTTCAGGACGAAGATGTACCGAAGTTGAGGGAGGAAGATAGAGCAGAAAGTTGTTATTCGCTGTTTCTTGACATATTGAACAAGCAGAAACAGAAGGATCCATCCTCACAACCATCTGTTTTGAAGACAATTGTTTTGTGTCATTGGAGAGAAATTTTGATTTCTGGATTCTTTGCATTGCTTAAGATACTTGCACAGTCTTCTGGACCTATGCTTTTGAATTCCTTTATATTAGTCGCCGAGGGTTATGAGAGTTTCAAATACGAAGGTTTTGTATTGGCCATAACACTTTTCGTTATAAAAATTGTAGAATCGCTGTCACAAAGGCAGTGGTACTTCCGCTCGAGACTCGTGGGTCTCAAAGTTAGGTCGCTGCTAACTGCAGCCGTTTATAAAAAGCAACTGAGGTTATCCAACTCTGCTAGATTGATGCACTCTAGCGGTGAGATAATGAATTATGTGACTGTGGATGCTTATAGAATCGGAGAGTTTCCGTACTGGTTTCACCAAACATGGACTACTAGCTTCCAGCTATGTATCTCATTAGTAATACTTTTCCGTGCCGTTGGGCTAGCTACAATTGCCTCCTTGGCAGTGATAGTTATTACTGTACTTTGCAATACACCACTTGCAAAGTTACAACACAAGTTTCAAAGCAATCTAATGGTGGCACAAGATGCGAGATTGGAGGCTACTTCTGAGGCTCTTGTTAACATGAAAGTACTGAAGTTGTATGCATGGGAAGCCAGCTTTAAGAAATCTATAGAAGGATTAAGAAATGAGGAGCTTAAATGGTTGTCAGCAGTGCAATCGAGAAAGGCTTACAACTCATTTCTCTTTTGGTCATCACCTGTTTTGGTCTCTGCTGCTACGTTTGGAGCGTGTTATTTTCTTAACGTTCCTTTGCATGCGAATAATGTTTTCACTTTTGTGGCAACTTTACGCCTTGTTCAAGATCCGATTAGATCCATTCCCGATGTTATTGGGGTGGTCATTCAGGCAAAAGTTGCATTCACTCGGATTCTAAAATTCCTTGAGGCACCTGAACTGCAGAGTGAAAGTGTTAGGAATAGGTTTTCTGATGGTAATATGAGGGGTTCAGTTTCAATCAAGTCTGCTGAATTTTCGTGGGAAGATAGTAATGTAACAAAGTCAACTTTGAGAAATATAAATTTGGAAGTTAGCCCTGGACAAAAGGTCGCAATTTGTGGAGAGGTTGGCTCAGGGAAATCATCTCTCTTAGCAGCAATTCTCAGAGAAGTTCCTAACACTCATGGGAAAGTAAGATTTTGTTCCTTTTTTTAGTTATATAAACTTTGTCATACTTTCATCGCATTACCATTTTATACACGCAGTTCTGTAATATCATTTAGCATGCAAAGCAAACTCAAATTCTGTCATTCATTTGACATGTGATATTAAAAGGTATTTGATTGTCTTTTTTGAATTACAGATTGATGTTTATGGGAAGTTTGCATATGTGTCTCAAACGGCATGGATACAGACAGGTTCAATAAGGGATAACATATTGTTTGGATCACCTATGGATGCTCATAAATTTCAGAAAACACTTCACAGGTCGTCACTAGAGAAAGACCTTGAGTTGTTTCCCCATGGTGATCTCACTGAAATAGGAGAGAGAGGGGTTAATTTGAGTGGTGGTCAGAAGCAGCGAATTCAACTTGCTCGTGCTCTTTATCAGGATGCTGATATATATCTCTTGGACGATCCATTCAGTGCTGTTGACGCACACACTGCCACAAATTTGTTTAATGTAATGACAACATCCTTTCTTCTCATACTTTGTTCAATTATTGTAAATATTTCAAATGCCTCTGCCGTACACGCAAGCGCACACACTTTTGTAAAAAAAGTTGCTTATGATTATGACCTTATTAACTTGACAGGAATACATTATGGAAGGACTTGCTGAGAAGACGGTCTTGCTTGTAACTCATCAAGTTGACTTCCTTCCAGCATTTGATTTTGTTTTGGTAATTTTAAACTTCTTTAAATCACTGATTATGTTTATCTCATTGTTATTTGCTTTTCTTTTCTTTTTCTGCGTGTAATCAATAGTTTTAAGTTTTGTTATGCGTTCAAATTAGCAGTTGTTATTTAATCTTCGGCTTACAGAAAATTATGCGTTCAAATTTTGCGGTACAGTTGATGTCAGATGGGGAAATCCTACAAGCTGCTCCTTATCATGATTTGTTGACATCATGCAAAGATTTTCAGAATCTTGTGAATGCTCACAAAGAAACTGCTGGTTCTGAGAGGCTTATGGATGTTACTTCTTCTGACAGACATTCAAGTTCTGCTAAAGAGATAAGAAAAACACATGTGCAGAAGGAAAAGCAGTTTGAAGCACCAAAAGGCGATCAATTGATTAAGCAAGAAGCGAGAGAGATAGGAGACCACGGGCTTAAGCCATACTTACAATATCTGAATCAGAACAAAGGATACGCATACTTCTTGATCGCTTCTCTATTTCACCTTATATTTGTGATTGGTCAGATATTGCAAAACTCGTGGATGGCAGCTAATGTTGACAATCCTAAAGTCAGCACTCCGAGATTGATTCTAGTTTACTTGTTGATTGGAGTTATTTCAACAGTGTTCTTATTCATGAGAAGTCTTCTTACAGTAGCTCTGGGTCTTCAGTCTTCGAAGTCTTTGTTTTTACTGCTACTAAACTCCCTTTTTCGTGCACCTATGTCGTTTTATGATTCCACACCTTTGGGACGGATACTCAGTAGGGTAAGCATGCTAAACATTATTTATTTTCTGTTTTTTCATTTAAGTTTAATGCAATGAAAGGGAAATACAAATACTTATGTTTTGACTGTTATTTCGTTGTTTAGGTCTCTTCTGATCTTAGCATTGTTGATCTTGATGTTCCATTCAGCCTATTTTTCGCTGTGGTAGCTACTACGAATTGTTATGCAAGTCTAACTGTTTTAACAGTAGTTAGTTGGCAAGTCTTGTTTGTCTCCATACCGATGATTTATTTTGCACTGCGCTTGCAAGTAATGAACAAATTCTATGAATTTTAACATTAATACATTATAGTAATCTTTTATAGATTTAAAATGTGCTTGTTGATAAGTCTCACTATTTTATTCATGCAGAGGTACTACTTTGCTACAGCAAAAGAACTTATGCGGATGAATGGCACAACAAAATCCTTTATAGCTAATCATCTTGCAGAATCTGTTGCTGGAGCTGTGACGATAAGGGCTTTTGGAGAAGAAGATCGTTTTTTCATAAAGAACCTTGATCTAATTGATATCAATGCTACTCCTTTCTTTCATAGTTTTGCGGCAAATGAGTGGTTGATTCAGCGGTTAGAAACAGTAAGTGCAGTTGTTCTTGCATCTGCTGCATTTTGCATGGTTGTACTTCCAACCGGAACATTCTCCTCTGGTGAGATTTCTTCTACTATTGCATTTAGAATGTCCCTTTAGTAGCTTTGTCTAAAGAAGGTATTAAAACTTCAACATATGAACGTTATTTCAGGAGTTATTGGCATGGCTCTCTCTTATGGTCTTTCACTTAATATTTCCTTAGTATTTTCAATTCAACACCAATGCAACATAGCAAATTATATAATATCAGTGGAGAGGTTGAACCAATATATGCATGTACATAGTGAGGCTCCAGAAATAATCGAAGGAAATCGTCCTCCGGTGAACTGGCCAGTTGTTGGGAGAGTAGAAATAAAGGAACTACAGGTGATTATTTATTACTATTTTGAAAATTCTTCCATAATGTCATCTAGGAAATGGGAGAGTTTGAACTGAAACACATGATTTGTTTCTTGATATGAAAACAGATACGGTATAGGCCTGATGCTCCACTAGTACTCCGTGGGATCACATGTACATTTGAAGGAGGACACAAAATTGGAATAGTTGGTCGCACAGGAAGTGGCAAGACCACTCTTATTGGTGCCTTGTTTCGTCTAGTAGAGCCAGTGGGTGGAAAAATAATTGTTGATAGCATTGACATTAGTTCCATTGGACTTCATGATTTGAGGTCGCGTTTTGGTATTATACCCCAGGACCCTACTCTTTTTAATGGAACAGTCAGATACAATTTGGATCCTTTATCTCAACATCGCGATCAAGAGATATGGGAGGTAATATAGTTACCTGCCAAGTTATTTTTCAGCATTAGTTAATAACAAGATTAAGTTTTGTTTGTTTTTCTGTTATTTCAAGTTCCAATAGACAATATGGACTAACTGTGGGTTTTTTACAAAGGTTCTTGGCAAGTGTCAGTTGCAAGAGGCTGTCCAAGAGAAAGAAGGTGGTTTAGATTCATCAGGTAACCTTTCATGTTTGCTACCATTACAACTTTGATGTGATGAATTCCTGTTTATTTCTTAATACTAATGTCTAGTAACAAATGGTGCTACAGTTGTTGAAGATGGTGCAAATTGGAGCATGGGACAACGACAGTTATTCTGTTTGGGCCGCGCTTTACTGAGGAAAAGTCGGATATTGGTGTTGGATGAAGCAACTGCATCAATTGATAATGCAACTGACTTGATTCTGCAGAAAACCATTAGGACTGAGTTTGCTGATTGTACGGTAATCACAGTAGCTCACAGGATACCAACTGTGATGGATTGCACCAAAGTTCTTTCCATCAGTGATGGTAAGTTGCATATTAGTTCACTATTACAACACCTAAAATTCAAGTAGTTGTTTGCAAATTCGAAAACTTAGCACAAGTTTGAACATGTATAATTGAATTTTCAGGAAAACTGGTAGAGTATGATGATCCAATGAAGTTGATGAAGAGAGAAGGATCGTTGTTTGGGAAGCTTGTCAAAGAATACTGGTCTCATTTTCAATCCGCAGAGTCACATTAAAGATGAAAAAGCTTTTTTTTTTCAGTAGCTTTTCTGCTTCATCTTGTATGTAGGATTAGCTAGTGAAAATAGTACTAGGATGTAAGAAGATGTATCATGATATTCGGACAAACACTTTGGCCTAAGAAGTAGGAAATGATTTAAGGAACTTATTTTAAATGCTTACATAATTCAACATTTTGGGTTGACAATCATGGTCTGATACCAAAAGTTATATGTTTTTTAAGGAACTTATCTTAAATGCTTGACCAAATTCAAATGTAAAATAAAGTGTGAAGCTCAATCCTCATTCAGGTCTCTAAAGTCAATGACAAAATACTTGTCATAAAAATGTCATATATAGTTCTTGAGGACGCACATAGTAGCTTTTACATCATCACTTGCTTTGCTCCGAGTTAGCAAGCCCATCTGCACACTTGTTAGCTTCGCGGAATATCTTTTCTATTCGAACCTTCCAATCCTGGTTCAGGCGATCGGTAATTCTTTGCAATAGCCCCTTACAAATTCCCATGTATGTTGTTGTGGATGTAAGAGCTATGTAGGCATTGTTGCTGTTAATATTGAGCTCAATCTTTTTATATCCTTTGCTACTACAATATTCTCATGGATACATCTTTCAGGAATGAAATCAATTGATATTGTGAATTTTCACCTCTTAATTTTTAGTTGTGAATTTAACATGATTTTAAAATTAATCAAACCAAATAGCCAAGTTTACCTTCTTTTTTTTTTCTTTTCAAAAACAAAGTTCCAGTTCAGTGTATAAAACATAATTGTGCACACATAATGCCAATAGTCCAATTGAACGTGCTTG
This sequence comes from Lathyrus aphaca, assembly GCA_963966055.1. NCBI lineage: Eukaryota > Viridiplantae > Streptophyta > Magnoliopsida > Fabales > Fabaceae > Lathyrus > Lathyrus aphaca. The sequence goes on along the minus strand of OZ014520.1, from coordinate 63,002,525 downwards.
AAGTGTGTGGCACCCTTACATATTTTTTAAAATTAAAAAAAAATTCTCATTTTTTTCATTAATTACATCTTAAATTTTTTTCTTTCATACACAAAATTTGACAGAACATATTAAAAAGAGATGATTGTGTTTGAAATTGAGCAATTATTGCTGAAAATTGGAAAGATGAAGACGAATGTGAAATATTGATAAGGAATGAAATGTTGGTATTAGAAGGAATGTGACGGTGTTGGAGAATGCATAAAGATGCAACTTATGTTGAATGAGAATGATTAGGGTGAAGATGTTGTGTGATGATAATGTTGAGAGAAGAACGAATTCAAGAGAGACCGAGATAGTACTGTTAAGTTGTGAATTAAATGAGACCCAAAGTGTGAAACTATATGAATTATAGAGGTATATGGATTATAGAGGTTCTGAGATTAAAGGAAGGACGAATGAATTGGTTAGTGCTGTTAAAATTCTTAACTTGAATGAAAGTTTTGATTGGAGTAAACCGATTTGGATTGTACTTGAAATAATAACGATTCCGGTGCTAGAAGGATACTTAAAAATTGTGTTGTGCTACGAGCGTGTATATGAGAATATGTATTGGATTTTTTGGATATTTTTGTATCGTTGACGAGGTCGGAATTAAGGAAACTAAGAAGACGTTGGTAAGCCTTAGAGAGAGATGACGGAGCATTATGCTTAAGGACTTTGAGCACAAGGTAAAGTACGCTATTGTTGTTGGGTAATGATGATTTATGCCACCGTTATGGTTGTCGGCTATCTATTGACAAATTAAGGAATTGATCACCATTAATCTCTTGTTGATAGTAGACAAAATCACATTGGATGGATAAATGTGTCATGCCAACTAGTATAATATGTACGTTGAATTGGTTGAACTTGAGTCAAGTGCTTGTGGATTGTTTGATTTGTCGATGTAGATTTCTATGTAGGAATATTAGTCAGATTTAAGGATGATGGCATGAGGTTACAATTTGATCGGTGAGTAGCATAGAAACTCACAGTTGAGTTCTGGATAACTTGAGAGTTGAGTTCTGGATAACTTGAGAGTTGAGTTACAAGTTGTTGTACCCCAAAATTTGCCTTCACATATTTGAGACAAATTGATTCAAAGGGTCTCCTCACACGTGTCGTACCCCAAATTGTGACCTGCTTCATATACTTTCTGAGCACAATTGATAGAAAGATGGGTATAAGGGATATAAATGTGAGAGGTTGTGAGTTCAAATCACACTTTTCGTTCTTTTTAATTTTTTAATTTTTTCTTTACTAATAACTTTTTATATTTTTATTTTTTTTATATAATAAAAATTACAAAATTAGTATTTTTTATTATTTAATTTTTTAATTTTCGTATTTGCATTTAATGCATTTTTAAAAGAGCAATGTTATTTAGTATAAATGAATTTGAAGAAGAAATGTAAGAATGCACACATGTCACTATTTTAGAGGTTAATTTTAAATTGATTTTAAATTTAACTTCCTTTTTAATAAGGATCATGGGTACTGGTGATAATGAATGATTGAGATCTATTCTTACATTTCTTATTTTCACCTTTTCTTGCTATTAAGCATTTTTCTTTTTAAAAATATGATTTTTCCATTAAAATCATTATTTTATGAAAAAATTCTAAAAAAAATCATAGTAGATACCAAAAACATTTCTTTGCTTGTATACTCGTTTTCTATTGGTCAGTTTATGTCATTTTTGTGTCATACTAAGTTTCTAACTTGTCTACTTAGTGACCAAGTAAAAAACAGATATTATTTGATTTTTCAAATATTTTTTATCAATAGGGATTAAGACTGATTTTTTTCCTTTTAAGCTTTTTAACCTAATTTTTTAAATCTATAAATACATGTTGTTTTACACATAAGAGTCTCCTCTCTGACACAAGAATTTCAGTTTTCCACTCTTTCACAAACACATTTTCACTATCAACGATTTTCAAACCTTTTTCACACATTTTTTACAAAGTTAATTTTGGCCGATGATTTCAATATGAGGCCCCCCTTTTTAATGTTAGATTGTTCGTTTGTTCAACCAGATGATGACAAATTTCTGATGGTTCTTCTTATAAATCGAATATACTCTATTATTTGTTAATGTTCTTGTACAATCTGTTTTTTTTTTTTGTATATAACCACGTTATTTTTTTCTTTCTCTGTCAATTTCATTAGGACACCTCTTTTATTTTCTTTTTTTATTGACTTTACTATCCTTTTTTTCTTCGTAATAACAAAAATAAAATAAATATTTTTAAATTAATACAAAATATTTTAATTTAATCTTTTTTTTAGAAAATATAAAAATAATAGTATCTTAATTTTTATTAAATTATTTTCTTTTGATATTAAAAAATCAATTTTATTTTACTTATTAAAGTTTAATCACTCACATGTTATTATCCATTTACTAAGTTTTATTGATTTATTGTATAAATTATTGATTAAATATTTACTTATTATTACACTTGATATACATGTTTAAATTTCACATTACACATCTCATAATTTCATATCACGTTGTGTTAATCACTTTACCTTATTTTGCGAGGTACAACTCGAGAAGGATTTACCATCTAGACATCATGCTGATTTTATTCATTGGTGGTCATTTTCATGCACATTCTGTATTTCTAAATCCCCCCATTTCTTTTTCATGTTCTTCTTAGTTTTTTTTAAATTTTTCTTTTTTAATTTTTAAAACATTTTTAATAATAATTTTTAATAATTTATTAACCAATGAAAAAAATCAGAAAGACTAATTAAATTTTTTTACAAAAAAAATACAAAAAAGATAATTAGTTGAATATTTTTTTTTAGAATTAAGACTTAATTATTAATCAAGATTAACTTAATAATTTTGATTTTGATTTTTTCTTAATTAAAATTAATTTAGATATATTTTTTTTTTAATTAGACATTCTCATAAATCCAAATATTCCCACAATCCAAAAATATCTTTCCTTTTTTCAAAAATCTCATTTTTTTCTCCCGATTTTATTTTTCCGTCATTTAAATTCATAGAAAAATGTATATAGGATTCAAAAACCATGTAATTTATTTTCTCGCATTTTTTCAATTATGTCTCTACTTATGGGTTGTAATAGTTAATTAGGACTTTACTTTTTTCATACCCCTCAATTATGTAATTCTCCCAAAGCCTTGTAACAACTTAGGATTTTATATTTCGCACTTACTTTCTGCACCTATATAAACTGTTTAGATGTATGATAATAGGATTAAATGGCAAGACTAAAAGCAAAACGTTAGATAACCTTAATTCAAGACAAAATAACTGAAAACAACACACTCTTCACACTTGCATCCCTAGGGTATCCTCTCTTGTTGCCTTACGACATATGGTCAAGTCCCTCGAGCGTAGGGGTGTCTTAGAAGAGTTGCCTAAATAAAAAACCATCAAGTCCCTTCGATATAAAGATTATAGTCCCCCGATGGCCCTTCGAGTTGCCTACGAATAAATGATCTTGTCCCTCGATGACCCTACGGAAAAATGATGATAGTCCCTTCGAATTGCTAAGATACCCTTACATGTTTCCTTCTATGACCATTCGATGACTTTATGCATGTCCCTACAAATCCAAGGATAAAACTACTTACTAACTGATAGTAAAGACAGTTCTATCCCTAAGGAAACGAAAATGACAAGAAAGACCTTACAACTTAGGGTAAGTAACTCTTAAACGCTTGCTCACGACTTTCAAAACAAATATTTTTTACACCTCACCTTCTTTTTTTCAAAATACTTTCAAACAAGTAAACACTTTGTATACATTCATACGAGAATCATTACAAAGTTAAATCTTTACGAAAATATTTTAATCACACATTACACTTTTCAAACAAAGCAAGTAAGAAGTGAGCTAAGCATTTAAGAGCCCATGGATAACCATGGATACAAAGGGTGCTAGCACCTTTCCTTTGTATAACTTACCCCCCAAACTCAAAATCTTTTTTAAAGGTTTTTCCTGTTCTTTTATGCCTTTCCTAATTGGATGAAATAAAATTCGGTGGCGACTCTTTCTTACCGCAACATATTTTGCGACAAAAAATATGTTCACTTTATTTAAAGAGGGGTTACCTTAGAGTATTAGTTCACTTTATAATTTTTTTGACTTGTATGCTTTACTTTTAAGGTTTTTTTTTGTCTTGGGGCTACTGTGAGAAAAATTCTAACCCGGATCTAGTGTACCTTAGGTAAGTGGCAATAGACCATGGAAACTATACGACGTATACCGCTATGGTTGATATGCTAGCTATATTTAGTGTGGCATTTTGGTTGGTACTGATGTTCTTCAAGTCAGTTGAGGATAATATCAGGCTACCATGTGGTGTCATTTACACTAACTTCCCTTTAGAATCTTAATTGACCCATCTTGGCCAGTAGAAAGTAGTGAGATAGCCGACTTTGGTGCAGTCTAAAGTTGGTTGATACTCGATGCTACACTCATTGAGATTCTAATCTTGGGATGTTTTGGTTGGTGAAACAGTTGCCACAATGAAATAAAGCCTTTGAGAAGAATCAATGATACTGAGATTCCTTAGAACCCGGTTACTATTGCTAGGACAGGTTGAACCAACAAAATTTCAGTGGGAAGGGTACTTACCTATGAACTTCATGCAAACTCTTAAATCTAAGGCTCTTGTGTTACTTGTGTGTGTTTTCCATTAACTTGTTGTAAACGTGAACATAACATCATAACATCATGACATCATAACGTAACATTTTCACTAACCATTTCAAGGACCAAGGGATTTATCTTTTTTCTTTGTTGCAGGTTATGGCTTCCGCTCGCAGAAACACAATCCGAATCAACTTTGTAAGGATACCTTCCAAGCTTAAGGAATTAGTCTAAAAAATTCCTGAGAACTCTGAGTTCGCCGAAAGGCATGGTTGTCTACTTGGTTTGGTTACCTCAGGGTTTAATGAAGACATGATGAGTGTTTTATTCCAGTTCTTTGACCCTAAACATCACTGTTTCACATTTCCCGATTATCATTTGGTGCCCACAATGGAAGAATTCTCTAAACTACTTGGTGTACCTATTCTTGATCAAAAACCTTTCACATGTCTAGAGAATGAGCCTAAACCTGAAGTTATTGCATCAGCTTTGCATCTGAAGAAGTCAAATATTGTATTGGAAACAAGAAGCGGAGTTAAAGGTCTTCTTACTAAAATCTTGATAGAGAAAGCTCAGTTGTTTTTAGATGCTATAAATTACAACGCTTTTGAGGAGATCTTGGCCCTGTTGATTTATGGTTTGGTGATGTTCCCTAATTCGGACCAATTCATAAATGTGCACGCAATTAAAATATTTCTGACTCATAATCATGTGCCTACTTTGATTGGAGATATTTTACACTCTCTTCACACTCGTACTACGAAGGCGCGAGGGACTCTGATGTGTTGCATACCTTTACTATCAATGTGGTTTATTTCACACCTTCCTCGATTTTTGATGAAGAATAAACAAGGTTTGAGGTGGTCTAGAAGGATAATGTCACTCTCTCATTCAGATATTCGTTGTGTTCCCGATCCATGGAAAACATCACTATCATTGACCGCTGTGGGGAGTTCCCTAATGTATTACTCCTTGGCATAAGGGGAGGCATTACTTATAATCCTTCTTTATCACTACGTCAATTTGGTTATGCTCGGAGTGATGATCCTCATGATATGATTATTCAAGGTATTGTGTTTGATTATGACAATGATCCTCAAGGTTACCGTAAAAGGTTTATACATGCTTGGGCATGGTGAATAAGATTAATAACAACACTCTGGAACAAAAATATTCCATCCATATGGAGCCTTACCTCATATGGGTGCGATCTCGTGCTCAAACTCTTATGATGCCATATCCTGTTGTTCTACCGGTGATCTTTGAGCCTATTGTTGAAGGAGATGTTCCTTACACAATTCTTCATCCATACATGCCTACTAACCTAGAAGAGCTACAAAAATCTTGGATCCAACTGAAGAAGGAAAGGGATACCTTTGAGGCTCAGTTCTATGCTAGCGAGGAGAAAGTGTTGGAGCTGACAAGGCGACTTCACGAAGAGCGGAACCCCAATACATATTTCAACACAAAGAGGAAAGGTCCATGGGAGACTTGAGTCTTAAGTCTCAAATGTTTTATATTTTATTTCCCTTTAACCTTTTTCTTGTTTTTCCTTCATTGTAAGCCCAAGTAGCAGTTATATTTTGAACTTACTAATAAAAGTTTTGTTTCTATTTTTCTCTAATAAATTTAAATCCCACAAGGTCCTTGAAAATATTGCATATGCATTTACATGCCATTCCATTGCATAACATGTTTCCGTAACAAATGTCTTATCTTCTCGTTGTTTATTTCAGTTGAGATAGATCTCGATATGACTGTGAAAGATATGCAAACCCAGAATGATCAATTTTAAGAAGTGATCCTGAATTTGTCCAAGGGGAAAGAAGAATTGAAAGCCCTCCTCAATAAGGACAAGAAAAATAAGAATCCTGAAGACAACAAGGATGATCAGTTGGAACAACTGCAAGCCGAGATGGCAGAGATGAGAATACAGATGAATAGTTAGGTGGCTCTTATCCAAAACTTAGCTCAGGGCAAGAAGAGTTGAGAGTCTTTGTCAATAAACTTCATGACAACGAAGTCGGGAATCTAATCATCAGTCAACCTCCGATGAAACAAGCTGACTTGGTTGGAAAAAAAATGAGGATAAGAGAAGGAAAGGGACAAGCTACTACTGATAGTCTTTCAATTAAAGGAAGAATGTCTTATAGGGTTAATCTGCCTCAACACAAGGAACATAAAAGACAGTTTACCAAAATTAACACGCTAATGTCACAAACTTTGCAATGCCTGTTAGAGATGAATCTGGTTGCATTAAGAGAACCTCCTCAAAGACCCATTACTTCCTCTCCTTGCTACGATCCTAATGTAAAGTGTGCATACCATTCCAATAGTCCTGGACATGACACTAATAAATGTTGGACATTGAAGAATAAGATTCAAGACCTGGTTGACGAAGGAGTCCTCGAGGTTACGCCAGAAGACCAGCTTGAATTCTTCTATCGTCCATCAAACATCGAAGCTTCCAGACATATGGAGTGACAAGTTAGATGAGGCTTTTAGAACATTTGAATTTTCATTTGTAATTTCTTTTGTTTGCTTAAACACTTACTATTATGTCAAACTTTTGTTTTCACGTTAATGCATTGCATGTGTTTGTTTTGAATTAATCCATTCGTTTCAACTATGCTTCTTACTTATCTTTTGTGATATTCAACTCTTGATAAAGTTGTAAGCCTTTAGAGGGAGGATGACGAAGACGATACCATAATTTCATACAATATGCTTTTGAACAGACTATGCTGACGATGTGTAGGCATTGTTTTGATTCCTAAACAGTGGAGATAAGGAAGTTAATCCTTACTCAACCCTTTTGAGCCTATGAAGTAGGAGTTTTCATTCTCACACAAATTAAAACCCTTAATCATAACCTGGGGAAGGGTAGTTCCTCGGTTAACTCAATTATTCCAGTTGACCCTTTTGTACACAACTAATGATGCTTCCCTGTAATAATTAAGTCCGACAATCAATATCTAGCAAAAGAAAAGCTCACTAAGTCAAAACCTATGAAGGAGACTTAGTAAAAATTGAGACATCCCGCTGACTGTAATATTGAAACAAACAGTTCAGGCAAAAGGAAGGGATAACAAAGTCAAGAGAAAAATAGGTCACTACAAATACTCAACAAAAAAAAAGATGATTGGCTTTTCAAATAAACTTATGCTAGTGTTACAATCCCAAACTCTTTTGGAGCCTCAATACATAAGTAAACTGAACATAGGACTGAAGAACATCACGAAGGATGGGTTGGGTACAAATAAAATTTGAGCATTTATCCTTTGTTTCTTAAACCGTGAACCAGAACACGTTACAACCCTTTAAAATTCCTAACTAAAGCATGGTTAATTCGAAAGTGTACTGCTACAAAAAGGTATCCTAACTTCTATAGGGCTTATTATAAATCTTGAGTTAATATCACAGTTTTTACAAACATTGTTTTGCTAAAATAATTATTTTTTCAAAACTTCAAGACAGACATAGACTTTGCATTTTGAATATCATTGTTTGCATATAACTAACTGTTTGACAGCAGAGAAGCTGACATGATTAACATTCAATAAACCAAAGTCCTCCCGACAAACAAAGTTGCTTCATGGGCCTGGCTGAGTTGGATCAAAACCAATGTATACAAGGGATATGGTCACTATCTTCCAATCAAGGGGCATGCCATGTTATTGTCTAATTCATTCGGGCAGTTAGGTCAAGATTCAACAATGCTTAATAGCCATGGGCAGGTCTCCTCATTTGAATTGCCAGAAGTAACATTATCGAGTTCACGATGCCAGAAGCATGTTATTATGGGGCATCTCGTTTATTTCTCTTAAGGTAAATCCTTACATTTACTTCCATTCTGGGAAAAATCATCCTCATCTAGGGGAAACACTCTCATTTCAAATCTAATCAGATCAAGTTCAGTTGCGAGCTCCTTAACCATTACTCGGGGCGTACACGATCCACCGCAGTCTGAAAGCACATTCCTCTCATTACATTGCCTTGATACCGGGTTTCAACAAAAGCCATTGGGGAAATTAATTTTTTGTGCCAATAGTATCAGATGGTGTCAATATCATGTCTTCGGATTCAGTCATGATAATTAATAGAAAATTACTCAGGAAAGTTGAGAATATCAGAAGTTCTGAATCCATTGGTTATTTTGAATGAATGTATGCTTTTGAATATGATTGATGTTTACAAAAAAATATTTACATATAAAATTACAATAATAGCATTTACTAAGGACTCTTGGAGGTTGGAATCCCCAGCAGAGCTCATGTCCAATAGATCTCCATAGGCTCATCCCCACAAAGTAATATCTACAGAGTTGTTCCAACAAATCATTTCAAATAGTCTCTTCCCCAACAGAGATTGTATTTCCAATACTACAAAGCCCCGACAAGATTCTCTTCTCCAACATATTCAATTAAGCTTACTATCCCCAGTAAGGTTGACATCTGGTTAGATAGTACATCGGAGGAATGTCCATCTCTTTTATCCTCAATCATGGTATTTAGGAACATAATCCTTCGATAAAAAGCATGACGAATGATCGACTCTCCTCGACTGAGATTTGAAGTAATGTCTTCATCATCCCCAGCAATGAACAGGGATTTATTTTCCCAAGCTAGAAGTTGTTACATGAAGCTACTAATATGCTTCAACTTCATAATTTGTTCATACATCATCTACATCATATCATAGAATACGCATACAAAACACATGTAACATTCTCATTTACATTAAGAATGTCATGTAATGCATTACATACATCAATGACCTTGCATAAAACTAACTTTGCCTTTTCAGGATAGTTCGTGATCAAATAAACATTCATGTCTCCTAGATATGGTGCAGAGATAATCGAGACAACATTTAATTCTGACACTCGATCAAGACAAAGATCTAGTTCTGATACTTAGTTCAGGATATTTTCTAGAGACATTTCAGAAGAGATCAAGACAAAGATCTAGTTCTGATACTTAGTTTAGAGTATTTTCCAGAGACAGTTCAGAAACGATTAAGACAAAGATCTGGTTCTGATACTTAGTTCAGGATATTTTCCAGAGACAGTTCTGATACTTAGTTCAGGGTATTATCCAGAGACAGTTCAGAGACGATCAAGACAAAGATCTAGTTCTGATACTTAGTTCAGAGTATTTTCCAGAGACAGTTCAGAGACGATCAAGACAAAGATCTAGTTCTGATACTTAGTTCATGGTATTATCCAGAGACAGTTCAGAGACGATCAAGACAAAGATCTAGTTCTGATACTTAGTTCAGGGTATTTTCCAGAGACAGTTCAGAGACGATCAAGACAAAGATCTAGTTTTGATACTTAGTTCAGGGTATTTTCCAGAGACAGTTCAGAGACGATCAAGACAAAGATCTAGTTCTGATACTTAGTGCAGGATATTTTCCAGAGACAGTTCAGAGACGATCAAGACAAAGATTTAGTTTTGATACTCATTCCAGAACAACATTCAAATATAGTCAAACATAGACACATTTTGATACTCATATCAACAGACACTTTGGATGACATTTATAAGCCAATCTCCAATCACTCCGAATGACATCTTTAAGCCCATTCAATCAATGCAGTCAACCAACGGTTCACTCTGTGCACTCGTGAGTGCAAATTTTTGGGCACTTATATGTTCAATCTTCTTCCACCTTCAGATCGCAATTGACACGCATACCAATCTAACTCCCCATGTCTATGAAAATTGAACAGGGACAGTTGTTGTACCCCCAAATTTTCCCTCACATATTTGAGACAAATTGATTCAAAAGGTTTCCCCACACTTGTCGTACCCCAAATTTTGACCCACTTCATCTGCTTGCTGGTGCCTTTTTTATTTCGAATAAATAAAACAACACAATTGGTAGAAAGATGGGTATAAGGAATATAAATGTGAGAGGTTGTGAGTTCAAATCTCACCTTCCGCTCTTTTTAAATTTTTAATTTTTTCTTTAATAATAACTTTTTCTATTTTTATATTTTTTTTATATAAAAAATCACAAAAATAGCATTTTTTATTATTTAATTTTTAATTTTTGTATTTGCATTTAATACATTTTTAAAAATATGATTTTTTTCATTAAAATCATTATTTTATGAAAAAATTCTAAAACAAAATCATAATAGATACCAAAAACATTTTTTTCTTGTATACTCGTTTTCTATTGGTCGGTTGTAAACACCCCAAATTTGCCCTCACCCATTCACACCATGGCTTGTGATCTCTTCATATGCATAAGTTCAATCATAGCATCTCATATTGCATTTTTGATTCACTGCATTGTTCTCAAGTCATATGCATCTAGGGTTTGTGATCTGAGCAATCCAAGAGCCACTTGAGCCACTCCAAAGGTCATCAATCACTTCAAAGGGGTCCATGTATATTCAAGCATCATATTATATCCTCTCAAAGTCAAAGAAGCCAAAAAATCACAAGAACTGAGATTGGCATAGAAGCAGAGCCAGGTTTGACTGCACAGATGACCTAGAATTAGGGTTTTGGTTTCAAAGGCCATAACTCCAATTTTTTTGGTCATTCTTGTTTCTATTGGTCTCTATATGGTATAGGGATCATGCATATCAATTTTCATGAAGAAATTCCATGAGGAAGGCATCTGATCAAGAGTTGACTTTTTGAGCAAGTCAGTGCAAAATCAGGGCATCTGAGGCCCCCAATGGCCCAACCAAAGGGTGTTCTTCATCATTTTGATTATGTGTGATCTTTATTTGATCATAGAAGATGTTAGAAGTTAACAAAATTGAAGAATTTCAAGCCATTTGCAAAGTTGACTTTTTGGGAAAATGACTTGTAATGGAAACTTACCATTTTGGGAAACTTTTTCAACCCTTGCTTTTTGATTCAAAAATGTTTCAAATGAGAAAACTTTGGTCATGAAAGTTGTAGAATGGATCATTCCCTTTTCAAAAAGTACAAGAACTCATTCTAATTCATTTTAGATCAAAAGTTATGGCTTGTTAAAGTTGGCCAAAATCACATAATTTCAAGTTATGCACCAAAGAGGCAAAGTTGCAAAATCTCTTGCCAAGGCAAAATATGACTTCAAACACACTTCAATACATCACAACATCATAATACATTGCTTCTAGGTCAGAATGCACCAAAGATTTGTCCAAATTGATGCCTTGAACTTCATGAATTTCCAAAGGGGCCAAACTTTGTGAAAATTGCAAAACATCTCATAAGCTTTGATCCACTTGCTGATTTGCCTCAAAACCAATTTCATGGACATCCTTAAACTCAGCTGAGCCTAGACAAGCCAAAAAGCAAGTTGTACCATTGCCCATACCTCAAGTACACAAGTTGGTGACATTTTGGCAACTTGTCCATACCAATCAGCATAGGCCAGCACCCACTCTCTGACCTATCACACTTCTTTATGTGGATCAAATGCAAGCAAAAGCACACAACACTCAAGCCAAAAACACTCTCCAAGCCAGCATTCTCATTTTCCACCTCTTATGCAACTTCCTTCGAAACTCATCACACAAGCATCAAACATAGAAACAAACTTCACAAAACATCTCAGCACACTCTCCTGATCATTTCCCTGCCCTCACTTTGCCCTAAAACCTCCTGAAATCAAAACACGATTTCTGCCCCTCCTTGAACAGAACTCAAGCAATCTCTCAAACCATCCAAAAGAAACTCCAACCAAGCATTGCAAGCTTCTCAGGAGGTCCATTAGAGGCATTTTGGATCAAAGGGCCAGCCAGAAAGTTCCAGGAATCAAAGCTTCAGTTCAGGTGAGCTCAAGAACTTTTTTTCCAGAAACATGTTTTTAAGTTCCTAAATGGTTCTCCATGCTTCACTGATCATGTTGATATGTTTTGTTTTGAAAATGGTTGAGAAATAAGCATGTATTCGTGTTCTGAAATTTTTTGACCTAAATGCATTTTGTTTTGATTCAGCTTTAATATGAAAAATAAATTTGTTTTGATTGTTGATTCTTGCTCTATGATGTTTGGGGTTGGATTCTGGGCAGAGAGATGAGGTTTTAGAGACCTGGGGAAGAAGTTAGCAACATTCAGGTGAGAGTCTGGCCGGAGAAGACGACCGGAAGTCTTCTCCGGCCACCTGAAAGTGATTAGTGTCTTAAATGCATTTAGGGCTCAGTTTGAATATGGACCCTTGATTCAGTGGACTTTCGTTGACCCGCGCGCGTTTGGATGGCCTGGATTGTTTCATTAAAACCCTAATCCACGTCATTAGTTAATTAATCAGGTTTTTTATATTAATCTGGCCAGTTTGAATGAGAGCCGTAGGATAGCGCGCCAGTCTTTCCCTCCTTTCCCAGTTTGAATCTCAGCCTCAGGATGCGCTGACTTTCATTTTATTCTATTTTTATTTCATTTAATTCCATTTCTTTTGTGAATTTTATTTAAAATAGTAAAAAACATCAAAAAATTCTGAAAATTTTTATCAAACATTTTATTAATTTTCAGAAACCAAAAATATTTTTATTTTTTATTTTTTGCATTAAAAATTATTTTAAATCATTTAAAAGTTTATTTTTAATTAATTAATGAAAATTAATTAATTAAAAATACTTTTAGGTATTTAAAAATCACAAAAAAAATTCATGTTGCATTTAGGAACATTTAGAAACATTTTCCAACCCTCAAACCAAATTTATTTTTTGTTCTTGATGCCCTTTGCTCATTTTCTTTGGAATTAATTCCATTTTTAGGCAATATTTTGGTTCAATCTTCAAAAATTCATTTCTGCCTTACCATTGAGAGTTGGACAATGATTCTATTTGCATTGTATCTTGCATAACATGTAGTTTATAGGATAAAATTGGCATGATTTGATCTTGCATTTTCAATTTGTTTTGCATTTTTCTTGTCAAGGTACCTTAAAACCCTAGCAATCTTAGAAAATTCATAACTTTCACTAGGTTAAGAGTTGGATACCCTCCTTTGGGCAGTGAGTTTGTATAGGTCTAGGGTTCCTTTGATTGCATTTTCAAATTTTTATCATGTCATTTGCTTCTGATTTTGAATTTTGCTTTGTGTGTTGATCATAAACCCTAATTTGTGCCTTCCCTTGCATCCATCTTCCATTTGCTTGCATACCATGACTTGCCATGACATTTTGTGCATTCATTTGATTCATAATACATCTTAAGACATATTAGAATCATGTTTGATCATTGAATATTTCATTTGCCATGTTATATGTCCATTGCATTTCATAACTTTTCATGAACATCCATGGTTCAATGCATGCTCCATGTGCCTCCTCATGTTTGTTTGATCATTCTCATGCCTTGCCTCATGTTTGCATCATCTCTTAGCATCATTAACATCATACTCATGCTTCTGGTTTTGGTTTACATCATCACATTTCATCTCATTTGCATTACATTTCATTTCTTTTTGCTAACTTTTTAGGTGGTAAGTTGTTTTGAGAAGTGGATTTGCCTTCACTTCTCACAATTTCTTTTCATCTCTTCCATACTTCCTTTGCTGCATTTTGTATGTGTATTGGATTGAGCTTGCTCATTCATGTTCATCTCTTACTTTCTTTCTTCAAGCAACTTGTCTTCTTAAGTGAAGCAAGTTGTTTTGCTTCTATTTGCTTCTTGCTCCTTTCATCTTGTTCCTCCTTGGTGGCCTTTGAAGATTCTTTCTCTCTTAAGCCTCACAAACCCTAGGATCTCCAAGTATGATAACATTTAGGGTTTTGATTAGTCCCCCACTTAGCTTTTACCTTTGTGTCATCTTTGTGTCTTCTCTTTTCACCTCTTAATCAGGGACTAAACCCTAAAGGCTTTAAGGCTTTGTGATTAAGCTTATGCCTGCATCCTTCTATTAGGATGGAGTGTATAACTTTAATCCTAAGTGTTAAAACCTTAATGTGTTTAAATCCTTTAATCAATCCACTTAATAATTATCAAGACATCAAGCTTGTAACTTGGGCCTTACATTAGGGTTCTATTTCTTCCTTAATTGGTTAAGAAGGACTAACCCTAGTGTTAATGGACAAGTCCCCCTCAAGTTGTCTTACCAATCATAAAAATCTACTTCTTCACCTTATCATTAACTAAAATTCACTCAATAAAGGCTTTGTTTTGTCATGAGGTTAATCCCTAATCATGGATTAAGTTGAGGAGTCTTCCTCAGCTTAAATGCTCTCATCTATTATCCTTCTATTAGGATGATGTAATGAGTCCATTAAATCCTTGATTATGGCTTAAACTCATTACTTAACACTAAACAAAAACTCCAAAAACATCTAAATAATTACTAGTAGGTTAATGACCTTAATCCTACATCAGGGTGATTAAGTGTGAGATGCTGACTTCACACTTAAGGTATTCTCATTACCCCTAATCAGAGGGAAGATGTGATGAGTTTACTAACCCTTGGTTTAGGCTTAAGCTCATTAACTTATGACAAACTTCAAAAGCAATAAAAGATTGAAAACACAAAAACAAACAATAATCGTCTCCTCCGGGATTCTTTTCTCATCTCATTCACTCATAAACGAGAACCTGCTTCTTCCGTCTAATGCAAGACAGTTTGCACCTGAGCCAGACAGTTCATACACTTGAGCATAGGCAAGCAAGCAGTTCACAAGTCAATTCATCTTTCAGTCTCTTTGGGTCAAACTACGGTGTTCTGACTTCCTCATTGCACGAGAGGATACGTAGGCATAACTTAACAGTTATCGAACAAAAGTCTTTGTACATTCCCCTTCCTTCCAGCTTTATTCTTTAAGCCTCATAGTCTTGAGCTTTATTCATTTCTTACACTGACACTTCTCTTATACACTTCACACTTCTTTTACGCTGACACTTGCATTCTTTCCAGCTTTGATACACAGATAGCACTGACACTACCCCTTTAAAACACAAATCTTTTAAGCGTGGATCCCGTCGAGTACGGCGTACAATCTGGGTGCTAATACCTTCCCAGGTTGTAACCAACCCCCTTTCTCAGTCTCTCTGGTTCGCAACCGTCTTATCCACATCTTTCTAGGTCTATGCAGCATTACCTTTCCTTCGGGATAAAAATGCCTAGCTGACGACTCTTTCTTTTTCTTTTGAGTTCACTCCTGTGTGTTCTCATTCCCTCTTTCGCCGACCGTTCGCGTCTGTACCCCTTCTGACCTTTGAGGCGTCATTTGGTGGGAGCGACAGCTTGGCGACTCTGCTGGGGACCCTTATACTCTAACCAGGGCTTCTGGTTCTTTTTGTGGGTTCCTCCTAGCGCTTGTCTGATTTGTGTTTACTGGGGTGTTATGTGCTCATTGTGTTGTTTACTGCTTTATGTACAATTATTTTATTGCTTTCTTTATAGCTTTATATACATCATACTGTCATACTGTTCTGGCTGGATCTGGTTTTGTCTTGGTGGGTGGGATTCATTGAGAGTTTAAGGTCCTATACCTAGGACCTGAGTGACACCTAGGCTAGAGTGGTTCATGTTCTTTCCCATTCCATTTCGGTCTGGTGCGGGAATATGAAACACGGTTCAGATGTGGGTTTCTTCTTGAGAACTCTGTGCTACAGATTTCCTGTAGTGCTAGGGCTATCTGGGAAGCCTGCTAAGTATGGATGACCTTTATTATTGACCTTCAGAAACTGAGGTGAATTAGAGGAGGATCTTTTATGGTTATTGTAAACACTGTACCTCCGGGTTAGAAGTGTTTACACTTCTCATAACTGATCCAAGTCTGAGGATCCTTGTTTTAGAACATCACCTGTGAGGGGGTTGGGCTGTTTACAGGTTTGCAGGTACCCTTGGCCACATCATACCCTGTTACTTGTTTTGATTAAGAGTACCTCACTTTGGACAGTTCTTGTGATTTGACCCTGGACTTATGACTCTTTATTTGAGTCCCCCACCTTGGTTACTGGACTTCTATACCTCTATCTGGATTTCTTGAACATACATGGGCCTTCCTATATCCAGATAGTTATCAGATCCTGCTTGATCACAAACCCTTGCATATCATTTGCATACTCATCATTTGCATCATTTAACATTTGTTTATTTGTTTTTCAGGGTATCCACATTATATTTTGGCTTGGTTTTGACCCCTTCATCTGCATATACCTTCATTTGCTTCAGCTATCTTCACTAGTTATCAGCTTCAGCTATCTACATCAGTGGTTTGCTTCAGTTACCTTCATCATCAGCCTATTAGTGGTTCATCTCCAGTATCAGTCTTCATCATCAGCATCTGTTTTCAGCTCTTCATCAAGCAGTCATAGCACCCAAGAAGAGAAACATTTCATACCATTTCTTTGAGCCTGTGCTAGCTGGCATCAGGCAGGTTCAGGCACTTATCACTCCAGACCATATCCCATTATTCAGAGAACACTATGGAGGCATCCTTGATATGGTTATGGACTTGGATCCTTCTCAGAGAAGCTTGATCCACACTTGCCTACAGTTTTATGACCCTCCTTTGAGATGCTTCACTTTCCAGAACTTTCAGTTGGGACCTCTGCTAGAGGAATTTTCATCACTGATTGGAGTGCCTATCAGGGGTGGTGTCCCCTTCAACCCTGAGATGACATCTCCCAGCAATGGAGAAGTGGCCAAAGCACTGCACCTGGAACCTATTGTTATTGAGCAGAACATGACTACAAAGGCTGGAATCCCTGGCTTGCACTTAGATTTCTTGACTTCTCAGGCTATCCTGAAGGCCTCCTTGGGAGAATGGAAGGCAGTTTGTGCATTGTTAGCCCTCAGTATATATGGGGTTATACTTTTTGCAGATGAGCCCAAGTTTATCAGTAAGAATGCTATTCATCTCTTCCTTCTGAGGAATCCAGTACCCACCTTGCTGGGGGATTTCTATTATTTTGTTCATCAGAGGAATGAGAAGTAGAGGGGGAGATTAGTGAGATGCTGTGCTCCTCTATTTTACACCTGGCTTCTCAGACACTTACCTAATACAGATGCCTTCTTAAATCCTCACCAGCAGAAGAATTGGGCTAAGAGGCTTATTGCTTTGACTTCAGATGACATCAGGTGGTGCACCCAAAGCGCCAAAGGCAGAGACATAATCACTAGCTGTGGGCAGTACCCCAATGTACCTCTAGTGGGAGTGAAGGGTTGCATCAACTACAATCCTTTGTTGTTCAAGAGACAATTGGGCTATGCTTTGGTCCACCCTCCTAGAGTTCAAGATTTGGCTTAAACCCTGTATTGTGAGATAAAGCCTAATCTAGCTGTTGTCAGGCAAACATCCTGGGCTTGGGACAACATACAGACCAAAGGGATGGCCATTCTGGGGAGATGCAATAATGTGGCTTCAGCTCAGTATTATGATTGGTCTCATGCTAGAGCTCAGATTTCTGGAATGCCTTTCACCATTGAGGATACACCTGGACCATCCACAGTACCACCTCCAGCCACTGTTAGCCTGGAAGAATTTGAGAAATTGAAGGAAAGAAATGAGAATCTGTCTCAGGCTCTGAAGAAGACCCTCTGGGAGAGGAGTAATGGTCGTATAGACATTGAGAGGTTGGAGAAGCTTAGAGTGGAGCATCTAGACAAGATTGAGAAAGCAGAAGACTACATCAAGAAATCAAAAGCTGAAGAGCAAATACTGAAGAATGCCTGTAAAGAGGCCCAGTTTCAGAAGGCTAGGACTGATCTCTATCTGAAAGAAAGTCAAGATAGGTGGGTCAGGATCACTGAAGCTCGCACTCAAGAAGATAAGAGGACTCAAGCTAGGATTGAGCAGTTGGAGGCTAATGAGAAGAAGCAACAGGAGGCCTTGTTGTCAGCCCAGAAGGAGATTTCAGAATTGAAGATTAGGGCTGGTGTGAAGAGGTCAAAGGACCAAGATAGGCACAAGAAGTTGACCACTGCTATTGCCACCAGGAACCTTCTTATCAGAAACATCACAGAGCACCCGGCTGGTCCTATAACTGAATCACTCTTGAAGGAGGTTAAGGAGGATGGGTTTGGATTAGATGTTTGACTTCTTTGCCTGTTGTTATTCCCATTTCATGTACTTTTCTTTTTATGTTGTATTTTGACCCTTCAGGGGCATATGTTGTAAAAACAGACTATGTATTATCCACCCTTTGTAATATATTTGTTAGTTTGTTTCATTGAGTTTCTTTTCTCAAGCAACATCAAAGCATCTTCCTCAGGGTCTGGAAAGGTCAAAACCAAGTGCCAAGCCGGATACCTTGGAAACAAATAAGCATACTGCATTGCATGCTAACTTTTGTTTTGTTTTGTATGTTTTGTCATTATGTTATTTGTTTCTAACTCTGTTGTGGTTCAGGAATTATTGCTCGCCGTCGGGTGTTCCCTCTCAACTGTCCGCACAGGTATCCTACTCGCAACAACCTTCCTGATATCCAAATGGATCAAGTACAGCAAGATCTGACAGAGGTCAGAACTCAGATGGCTAACGAAAGAATGGAGATGAGAAACCAAATGACCCAATTCATGGAGGTAATGAATGGCTTGGCTCAAATTCAAGAAAGGCTGAGGGCATTAGTAGAAAGGCAAACTCCGGAAAAACCCCATCTGGGAACTGGAGGAACAAGTAACAATGAAAGGGGTCAGCCTCATGTTAATCCACCAGTATATGGGCCTCATCTACATCCGGAAGTCAACATCCCGGGTAATGTGCAAGGGAATACTACTAGAGGAAGAATATTACAAGAAGACCCCCAAGAAGAGCAGTTTACTGTAATGGGAGCTGGGGATGAAGCCTATGATAGGAAGTTTGATGAAATTGCTGAGAAGTTGAGATCTTTGGAGTCTCAAAACTCCTTGGGTTTTGATGTCATGGATATGGGGTTAGTAGATGGGGTAAGAATTCCTCATAAGTTTAAACCCCCGTGCTTCGAGAAGTACAATGGAACTTCCTGTCCACGAACTCACTTGCAGTCTTTTCTGGGAAGACTTAAGGCATACACCATGGATGAGAAACTGTGGATGTTCTACTTTGAAGACAGTTTGACAGGGGCTTCAAGGGAGTGGTACTCTCACTTGACCAGAGCTACTATCAGATGCTGGAAGGACCTAGATGAAGCTTTCATCCGACAGTACCAATACAATCTAGACATGGCTCCTAACAGAACCCTTCTGATGGGAATGTCTCAATCCTCCAGAGAAAGCTTCAGGGAATATGCCCAGAGGTGGAGACAGCTTGCTGCTGCTGTCCAGCCACCCATGTCGGAAAGAGAAATGGCCGACATGTTTATGAATACTCTGCAAGGAACATATATTGATAGGCTAGCTGCTTTTTCTTCCACCAGCTTCGCTGACGTAGTCATAGCTGGAGAAAGAATTGAAAGCCTTCTGAAGATGGGTAAAATTTCTGATAATGGTGCAAGTTCGTCAAGTAATCCCAGGAAGCCTTTTGTGGGACCTAGAAGAACCGGTGAGACAAATGCCATTTATGCCAACAGGGGCAGACCTCAGCTTGTCCATAGGTCAGTAGCAGCTGTCACTATTCCAGCTCCAATTCCTCAGCAACCAGCATATCAACCACAACAACAACCACATTATCAACAGCAAGTTCAGTACCCGCCACAGAGAAACTACAACAACAACAACAACAATCAACAGCAATGGCCTTTTCAGCAAAGACCATCACAGGCAAATAGGGTGATTGACCCTATCCCTATGCCTTATGCTGCCTTGCTGCCACAACTCCTGAAGCTCAACTTGGTTGAGTTAAGGACATTGGCACCACCAGATCCTTCCAATCTTCCAAGAAATTATGATGTCAACGCCCGGTGTGCTTTTCATTCCAATGCACCTGGCCACAATACTGAGAAGTGCAGGGCTTTACAAATGAAAGTGCAGGACCTGGTGGATTCTAAAGCCCTCAACTTTGCACCCCCACCAAATGTCAACAAGAATCCCATGCCCAATCATGGAGGACCAAGAATTAATGCCATTGAGGAAGACAAGCCATCTTTCTTAATCACCAGTGTTGGGCAGATTCGGACACCTCTGGTAGAAATTAAAGCTCAGCTTCTAGAGTGTCAGATGTTCCCCGGGTGTGAGCTCGGTTGTGGTTATTGCAACATTTCGGTTAATGGGTGTGATAACTTGAGAAGCGGCATAAATGGTCTTATCAAAAGTGGTATACTTCAGATCACAACATCAACGCCTACAAATCCAGCAATCCCTTTAACAACAATTCCTGACTCTTCTACAACTGCAACAACAATCATTCCAACCAATTCATCAATATCATCAACAATGGCTCCATCCATCACTTCAACAAAACAGATGTCAACAACCATCTCTTCTACAACATCAGCACCCCTTTATTCAGCAGAATCTTCTACAACGCCAACAGAAATTAACGAAGATATTTCAGCAGTCACCATTTACTATGATCCGTCATTTGTTCCTCCAAACAACAACTTACAACAACAAACAGTGGCATCTCCTGCCAGGTCACCAGTCACCATTTACTATGATCCGCATACCATTTCAGTACCCTCCTCTGCTGCAGTCAGTCCAGTTACCATCACGGTGCCTGGACCAGTTCCATATGAAAGCAGTAATGCCATCCCTTGGCATTATGGCTCTGACCTTTACTGCAACGGGGAGAAAATCACTTTGGATTCTTCAAGCTCTTCTCCACAAATTGATAATGTTGGGGGAGGCGGAGGCTTCACTCGAAGCGGACGCCTTTTTGCCTCACAGACTCAAAGACCTAATGCCGAAGCAGAAGCTGCTGCCAAAGCAAAAGGAAAGAGTGTGGTATTTGAAGAACCGATTATCAAAGAAACTCAGAAGACATCTTTTGAGCAAGATGTAGATAAGTTCATGAGAATTATAAAGAGAAGTGATTACAAGGTGGTGGATCAGCTTCACCAAACTCCCTCAAAGATCTCCATATTATCCCTGTTGATGTGTTCTGAAGCTCACAGAAATGCATTACTGAAAGTCCTGCACACAGCATACGTACCAGAGGAGATCACTGTTAATCAGCTGGAAACCGTGGTAGCAAATGTCAACACCAGTCATGGACTGGGCTTTACCAGCACTGACTTAACAACTGAGGGACGTAACCACAACAAGGCTTTACACATCACTCTAGAATGCAAGGGTGCTGTTTTATCCCATGTACAGGTGGACATTGGGTCTTCACTCAATGCTCTACCAAAGAAAGCCTTAGTGAAGCTGAAATATGATGGCTTGGCATTGCGTCTAAGTAATTTGGTGGTGAGAGCATTTGATGGCTCAAAGAGATCAGTGCTAGGGGAGATTGATCTGCCTGTGATAATTGGCCCGCAGACTTTTAAGATTACCTTCTATGTGATGGACATTCAGCCGGCCTATAGCTGTTTGTTGGGTAGACCTTGGATCCATTCCGCTGGCGCAGTTACGTCTACCCTTCACCAGAAGTTGAAATTCGAGTGGGAAGGCCAGATCATCACCATCTGTGGTGAAGAGGACATCTTTGTTAGCCATCTGGCTACGTACAAGTACATTGAAATGGATGGAGAAATCCATGAAACCATGAGCCAAGGGTTTGAGGCCTTGAACATTAACGAAGCGTCTGTTGTACTAGGAACCTCCATGACATCTTATCAGCAAGCCAGGAAGGTTGTTGAAGAGGGTACTACCCAAGGCTGGGGCAAGCTGCTACCTGTGGAGAAGAAGGAGGACAGATTTGGGTTGGGTTACACACCAACTCAACAAGATCAATCAGAGGCTGCCAAGAAGCCCAGTTTTGTCAGTGGGGGAATGCTCACCCCAGATGCAGTGAACAACTTGGAAGATGAGTCGGAAGATGAGCGCAACCTGGAGAGCTGGATACGTCCAAGGACCCCAGGGAGCCATATCTCAAACTGGTCTTCCCAGGAAATTATAAGGGTTACTCCTGCAGAGTAATTATTATTTCTTGTATTTTTAAGCATGCATCAAGTCTTGCATCTTGCCCAAGATGTCAAGACTCATTTTGTAATCGGGCCATCTTGTAATTTTGTGCAAAACAGATCAATCAATGAATATCGGACATCTTTTGCAAATGAGTCTTTTTTTCTTTTCCGCTCACTGTTTTTCCATTTTTCTTTTTGTACAAAAATAAAATGGCAATGTTTTCCAAAATGATAACTTCTTTTCACTTTTTCTAAACAAGATTAAAATCGATCACTAAAATGAACAATCTAAACCCTTGCAGAGAGTGCCTTTCAGACTGCACCGACAACAACACAGCTATGACTCTGTATGACTTTGACAATCCAATCAATCAAGCCGATGAAGGGGTTGAAGAAGATTATGAGCTTCCTGAAGAGCTAGCCAGGTTGTTAAGGCAAGAGGAGAAGGTTATCACTCCTCATCAAGAGGAGGTCGAAACGATTAATCTTGGTACGGATGAAGATGTGAAAGAGGTTAAGATCGGGGCCTGCTTACAAGACTCAGTGAAGGAACAACTGATTGACATGCTTCGTGAATATGTGGATGTGTTTGCTTGGTCTTATTAGGATATGCCAGGGTTGGACACCGATATTGTCATGCACAAGCTGCCTTTGAAAGAAGACTGCCCGCCAGTAAAACAGAAACTGCGCCGTACTCGCCCAGATATGGCAATGAAGATCAAGGAAGAGGTACAAAAGTAGTGGGACGCCGGATTCCTTGCTGTGACTAGTTATCCGCCGTGGGTTGCTAATATTGTACCTGTACCTAAGAAAGATGGCAAGGTGAGGATGTGTGTGGACTACCGGGATCTGAACAGAGCCAGTCCGAAAGATGATTTCCCTTTACCTCACATTGATGTATTGGTTGATAATACGGCTCAGTTCTCGGTGTTCTCCTTCATGGACGGATTTTCAGGATACAATCAGATCAAGATGTCACCTGAAAACATGGAGAAGACAACCTTTATCACACCCTGGGGCATGTTCTGTTATAAGGTGATGTCATTCGGACTGAAGAATGCCGGTGCAACTTATCAACGGGCTATGGTAACATTATTCCATGACATGATCCATAAAGAAATTGAATGTTATGTGGATGACATGATTGCCAAGTCCCTCACAGAAGAAAACCACCTGGTAAATCTGTTGAAGCTATTCAAGCGTCTGAGGAAATACCAACTGAAGTTAAACCCCAACAAATGCACATTCGGGGTACGATCCGGTAAACTGCTGGGATTTATTGTAAGTGAAAAAGGGATTGAAGTTGACCCTGATAAAGTCAAAGCCATTTAAGAAATGCCTGCACTGAAAACTAAAAAAGAAGTTCGGGGGTTCCTAGGTAGATTGAATTACATTTCACGGTTCATATCTCACCTTACGACAACCTGTGAGCCTTTGTTCAAGCTGTTAAGAAAAGAACAAACGGTCAGGTGGAACGAAGACTGCCAGAGGGCTTTTGACAAAATCAAGGAATACTTGCAAGAGCCTCAAATCCTTATGCCTCCAGTGGAAGGAATACCTCTAATCATGTACTTAACAGTATTAGAAGAGTCAATGGGGTGTGTGCTGGGCCAGCATGACGAGTCTGGTCGAAAAGAGTATGCAATATACTACCTAAGCAAAAAGTTTACCGACTGTGAACAACGTTATTCACTGCTCGAGAAAACTTGCTGTGCTTTAGCGTGGGCTGCTCGCCGACTAAGGCAGTATATGTTGACCCACACTACCTTGTTGATCTCAAAGATGGACCCGGTTAAGTACATATTCGAGAAGCCAGCACTTATCGGACGGGTTGCAATATGGCAAATGATCCTCACAGAATATGACATCCAGTACACATCTCAGAAAGCCATCAAAGGCAGTGTATTGTCTGATTATCTTGCTGAGCAACCCATTTATGATTACCAGCCTATGAGATTTGACTTCCCCGATGAAGACATCATGTTCATAAAAGCAAAAGATCACGAAGAGCCTGTTCACACTAAGGGGCCTGACCCAGAAGAAGAATGGACTATGATGTTTGATGGGGCTGTTAATATGAATGGTCGTGGTGTTGGTGCAGTACTCATTACACCTAAGGGAGTTCACATGCCTTTCTCGGCAAAACTCACCTTTAACTGCACTAACAACGAAGCTGAATACGAAGCTTGTATCATGGGTCTTGAGGAAGCCATTGACCTCAGGATCAATACTTTGACTGTGTTCGGAGATTCAGCTCTGGTAATCAATCAAACCAACGGCAAATGGTACACACATCAGGATCATATGATACCTTACAGGGATTATACAAGGAGGTTATTGACTTTCTTCACAATAGTCAAGCTTGAGTATATCCCTCGGGACGAGAATCAATTTGCAGATGCTCTTGCCACTATTTCATCCATGATCAAAGTTCAAGCTGCCAACTTTGTGCCGCAAATTGCAGTATCC
Source organism: Lathyrus aphaca (assembly GCA_963966055.1). Taxonomy (NCBI): domain Eukaryota; kingdom Viridiplantae; phylum Streptophyta; class Magnoliopsida; order Fabales; family Fabaceae; genus Lathyrus; species Lathyrus aphaca. The sequence continues at coordinate 62,977,524 of OZ014520.1, read as the reverse complement.
AGACTTGACAGATCAGCATATGTGTTTTCAGCAGACATTGTCAAAGATGATAAGCCTTGGTTCCATGACATCAAATGCTTCTTGGAGGATCAAACATAACCACCTGGGACATCTTCCAATGATAAGAAGACATTGAGAAGGCTTGCTGGTAGTTTCTTCCTGAATACTGATGGTTCCCTTTATAAGAGAAACTTTGGTATGGTACTCCTCAGATGCGTCGATAGAACAGAAGCAGACTTGTTAATGCACGAGGTGCACGAAGGATCTTTTGGTACCCATGCCGGAGGGCATGCAATGGCAAAGAAGTTTCTAAGATCAGGTTACTACTGGATCACGATGGATGCCGACTGTTGTGCTTATGCCAGGAAGTGTCATAAATGCCAGATTTATGCGGATAAGGTGTATGTGCCTCCGAATCCTTTGAATGTGATGTCTTCACCTTGGCCATTTGCCATGTGGGGCATTGATATGATCGGCAAGATTGAACCGACTGCTTCAAACGGCCACAGATTCATCCTGGTTGCCATTGATTACTTCACCAAGTGGGTCGAAGCAGCTTCCTATGCAAATGTTACAAGGCAAGTGGTAGCCCGATTTCTGAAAAGAGATATCATCTGTCGATACGGAGTTCCCGAGCGAATTATTACTGATAATGGTTCCAACTTGAACAACAAAATGATGGCAGAACTGTGCCGGGACTTCAAGATTCAACACCACAATTCTTCTCCTTACAGGCCAAAGATGAATGGCGTTGTTGAGGCAGCTAATAAGAATATCAAGAAGATTGTGCAGAAGATGGTAGTTACTGTAACACGGTGGGAGAACTGACTTTAAATTATGTTGCGGATAGCAAGAGTCGCCACCGACTTTTATTTTATCCAAAGGAAAGGCATAAAAGAACAGGAAAGACCTTTTAAAAGATTTTTGGGTCCGGGGGGTAGGTTATGTAAAGGGAAGGTGTTAGCACCCTTTACATCCATGGTTATCCATGGGTTCTTAGTTACTTAGCTCACTTTGAATTGTTTTTGAAAAGGTGAAGTGTGTGAATAAAAATTTTCATAAGAGTTAATAATGATCCATGTAAGGATGCGTAAAAACTTGTGTTTGAAAATTTGTTTGAAATTTGTAAAGTGTTTGAAGAGTTTTGAATGAAGTGAGCAAGCAACTATGAGATACCTACCCTAAAGTTTAAGTCTTTTCTGTTCTTGATCCTTAAATGGTAAGACTATCCCTATTATTAAGGAATAGGTAGTCATTACCTTGGATGTAAGGGACATATGAGGGACATCTGTTTTATGAAGGCAACTGTGGGGTGTATTAAGCATTTAGGAGGGACTGTCATCATTATTCGAAAAAGGGACTTGATCTTTAAAGGCAACCATTAAGGGACTTGATGACTTTTCTTTTTTAAGGGACTTGCTTTATACACCCCACTTGACCTTTTTGGAATAGGCAACAATAAGAGGCAACCCTAGAAAGTGAGATGGCGATTAAAAATCGACTTACGTGTGTGAGTGTTTAATTTTATTTATCTTTAATTAAAATGATCTAAATTTGATTTTAAATCCAATACATGTTTACACTCCCTAAATTACTAACCATAGCATATAAATTAAATAAATTAAATATTTACAAAATTTACACCAAGGAGCAATTACATAATAATTATAATGAGCAATTAAAATAAATAGCAAATAAATAAATATAAATAATAAGCAAAAATAAATAAATAGAATATAATATAATAAGGGTTAGTAATAATAAAAATTAAAAATAAATAGGGTTAGTGAAATAATAATAATAATAATAAGTATAATAATAAAATAAATGGATTAGTAATAATATGGTTAATAATAATAAAAATAATTAAAATAAAGGGAATTAGCAAGAATATAAGAACATAATTAAAATAATGAACAAAACATTAGATTTTTGATATAGACAATTATTTATAAATAAGAGGAAATATTAACAATTATTAAATTATTTTTAAACATATTATAATTACAAAACAAAATTATCATAGGTTTAATTATTTCTATAAAAATTATTTATATATAACATTTAGATTATAAACAAATTATAAAAAATATTTACATATTATATGAAGAAAATTATATTTACAAAAAAAATAAAGTTAGAAAAATTAAATTGGGTTTTAACATTTGTTTAGAAAAAATAAATTAGGGTTTTATAAAGTTAGGTTTTAGAAAATATTTTTAGGGTTTATAATATACAAAATTAATAAATAAACATATATTACAATTTGATTACATGACGAAGAAAATAATTTAAATTGAGAAAAATAAAAGTTTAGAATTTTAGAAAATATAAGTGTTGTTTTAGGTATTTATTAAATATATATACATGCATAATTTATTTTTTAATTAGTAATAAGAAAATAATTTAAGCAAATTAATTAAATAAATTAAAACAGAAAAAATGGTAAAAAGAAACTTACCTTGGCTGGGTTTGAACCCAGGACATCCTGCCTACAAGCAACAAAACGTACCACCAGGCCAACCCTGCTTTGGTGATAGTAGAATGAGTTGAATCCGTTTTGTTCTTTGAAACCTAAAAAATCAGGAAAAAAAATAATAAAGCAAAAAAAAAAAAAGGCCTGGGGGAGGATTGAACCCAGGACCTTTGAACCAAACGCATATGCACATTACCAACCAAGCTAGATGAGCGAACCTGTCTACAAACCAACAACAATTCATAATATATAATACTCAATGCATAAATGAGAAAAAACCAAAATTATTTGCCACGGCCAGGATTCGATCCCCTGCCCTTTGCTTCAAATGTCCAAGACCAAGCAGCCAACCACTGGGACAAGCATGCGCTTGTGATAACAAACCAATAATAAAACATAATATTTTTAAACTATAATTTGAATTTCCAGAACGCGCCAAACTGCTTCTTCTTCTCCAAATTTCCTGCGAATCTTGCTGCCTTTTTTCCTGCGAATTTTGCTACGTGTTCTTCACTCCTGCGAATCACAAACTTCAACCAAACAACAAAATTTCGCAAAATTAATTATGTCATTGAGTTGCTACTGAGTTTTGCAACTGTCCTACGTTTTCAGAATCCATTTATCATGATGGAATCATGAAACCCTAAAGGGGGCCGTGAACCCTAATCATGGTGAATTCTCATACCTGCACGAAAAACTTAATTGAATAGCCCAGAATCGTTCTAAGGTCCATCATAAACATCATCAAACAATCAAAAACAAGTCAAACACAGTAAATCAATGGAATCGAAAAATCATATTCAAGAATAAAGTTTTGCTCGGGTTATGCAATTCATGAAGCTTTGGATGCAAGTGGTGATTGATAATGACTCAGTGATGTCCCATAATCATGTCCATGTCCTCAAAATACCTTTTAAAGCTCTGGAAACCCGAAACCGAATGTGAGTTTTGGAAGGGATTTTTGATTTTGTGAACTTACTTTTGGAGGCAGAGAATTCGTGGCTTTGCAATAGGGTTATGTTTAGTACTTATAGGTGATTGAATTAGGTCAATAAAATTGATTGATCATGTGGAAAAATTGATATGAAAAGATCCAAGTTGATCATGCCTTGAAAATCAAATATTCTTGTATGATGGCTTACTATTTTTGGACCAATCTTATGATTTCATTCCTCTTCAATTCCAATCAACATTTAAGACTTTCTAGAAACTCAATCTCCATCAAATATTACATTTTCATATTTTATTTTTATTTAAAATGATTTTTAATGAATTAAATCAAAATAAAAGTAAAATAATAAAAATTCTGATTTTTAATGGTTTGGGTCGTGCATGAAGTCAATGTATGGATTGGGTCATCATTTGGCAAGCCCATTTGGAAGAAATTGGTTTTAGACCTCCTTTTTCATCATAAACCAACTCAAAATTTCCCAACTTTGCAAAGGCACATATCCTTCAATTTTAATGCTATGAGGGTGTTCTTGGACATTTTGGAAAGCTTGAAGAGTCCTCTAACCAACCCCACTGGTTTCATGTCCATATCATTTACCAATCTCAAGCTATGCCCTTTTGAAGTTGTTGACTGTTTGTTGACTTTCAAAAGGACCTATAATGTCTTAGCTCATACCTTCCAAATGAAGCATTTTTGGGCTTGGCTTGTGAGACACAAAGTTGTAGAGAATTAAATTTCCTTCAAAATGAGCTTTGAGTGGAGACTTGGTGATGAAGTATGTGAAAGTTATGGCTGGTCAAAGATCAGTTGACTTTTACTAAGGAAACCCTAATTTAGAAACTCCTGATTCTTGATGATCTGAAATCTCCTTGATGAATCATGATCAACCCTTGATCAAATGATGAATTTTACTTAATATACTTGATGTTGGAAAAAAATCATGAAGTTTGACTTTGGTTTGACCACAGTTGTCCTCAGTTTGACTTTTTAACTGCATTGACTGATTTTGACTTATCTGATCATCTGACTGAGCAAACTTCTGAGAAAAGTATTGAAACTTGTCATGGGGGTTATTAAACATATATAAGATGTTATGAAGCTCATTTGAAGTCTTGGAAGTTCATTTAGCCTGACTAAAGTCAAAACCCTAGTTTTGGATGTACTGCTTAGGATGGGCATTGTCTGAGGGAATTGCCAACTCTTCTGGCCAATTGTGAACCTTGTGAACCTTGTGAACCTTCATGAAGTGACTTGTAGACTTCATGAATCTCATTAAAGGTCTTGTAAATGTTTGAGAAGCTTGTGAACCTTGTGAACCTTCATAAAGTGACTTGTAGACTTCATGAACCTCATGAAAGGTTTTGAAAGCATTGTGAATCTTGTGAACCTTGTGAACCTTCAAGAAGTGACTTGTAGACTTTATGAACCTCATGAAAGGTTTTGAAAGCATTGGGAAACTTGTGAACCTTGTGAACCTTCAAGAACACCAAGTCTTGTATTGTGAGGGCAAATTTTGGGGTGCAACAGTTACCTACAAAGACTGGCATGAAATGCTACCATTTTCCTTGCATGGGTACCGTACGTCAATCAGAACATCCACTGGGGCAACACTGTATCAACTTGTGTATGGTATGGAGGCAGTGCTACCTGTTGAAGTTGAATTACCCTCCCTACGGGTACTAATGGATGTTAAACTGAATGAAGCAGAATGGGTCCGGTCCCGATACGAACAACTGAGTCTGGTTGAAGAGAAGAGGTTAGCTGCAATCTGTCATGGGCAGTTGTATCAGAAAAGAATGAAGAAAGCCTTCGATCAGAAAGTCAGGCTCCGAGAGTACCAAGTAGGAGATCTTGTGCTGAAAAGACTCCTTCCTCCTCATACAGACCACAGGGGCAAATGGACTCCGAACTATGAAGGACCATTCGTGGTAAAGAAAGTTTTCTCTGGTGGAGCACTGATGCTCAGCACTATGGATGGTGAAGACTTCCCGTCCCCTGTGAATTCAGATGCAGTTAAAAAATACTTCGCATAAAATGACCCGCTAGACATAAAAACAGAATGTAAGTCCAGGCAAAAATAGGGCATCCCGGCGAGTCAAAAACAGAATAAAAGACTCGGGCAAAAATAAGGGAAAATAAAAAAAAATGTGTACACCCGCTGAGTTGAAAAGCCGCATTGGACAGCTCAGGCAAAAAAGGGTATCCCGATGGATTGAAAACCCGAAAGGGCGATCCATGCAAAACAAGGGAATAAGCGAACAATTGCATTCTGAATTCGTCTGTATCACTTACAACTTGATAAGCCTCGAAAGGATCAAGCTTCTTTCAGAATCAGCCTTCTTCAGAAAGCAAGACGAAAAGAGCGTCAATGTCATACGAGTCATAGCAAAAAGGGAAGCTCCTTGAAGCATCATCAACATTGCCAGCATCTTTTGTTTCTCAATTTGTAACGATCTCCTCATTTCAGGGGATCCGTTTCTTTGACTGTATTTTTGCCAATTCAGGGCACACAAATTAATAAAATCAGATTTTTCAGTCATTGTCTTGTCTCGTACATTTTATTTTCATTTGCAAAAATGTCCAATGTCTTTAAGATACTGATTGCATAAATAAAGATGCTTCTCTTCTGAAAAATACGTGCTTACAGGAAATATACTCACTCCCAGGAGTGCCTAAACTCCTATGATGGAATCCGGTAAGGGATACCTCGGGATCACTTGTGCGTTTCTCTGACTTTTCAGGATTACAGGTATTCAAAGCACAACATGGGGCATAAAAACTTCATCCCAGCAATCTGGCAAAGCACCATCTACTCAATCTTAGCACCAGAGGTGCTCTTTCCCCAGCTGAGTTTCCAGTCATCAGTCCTCCTCAGCCAGAAGAAAAGACCAGAGAATCATCTCCCCACAGAGATTCAGTCTCTATCAGCAATGCCTGAAAGTCTCACAATAGAGTGAAACAAGCTTCTACAAACCCCAGCTGGGTCCTTCATCACCAAGACAGGTCTATCAGTGACCTATATCCCCAAGCAGAGTCTCATATGTCAGATCTACCAATGATCTTTCCCCAGCTGGGATGTCCACTTCAAGCAGATCAGCCAGAGATCTCCGCAGCAATTGGGATCCGAATCCCGGATCGGTATCTTTGCATAATCATAGCATTCGCATCATATTTCCCAACAGAGCGTAGCATTCCGTCTAATACGGAGCATTACGGCAAAAATTAAACATATTGCATAATCATAAGCCATGGTCTGAATCAAACACTTGTAAATACTAACAACCCATCAATGATGTACAGAAAACTCTCCGAATTCCCCGGCAGAAGGCCAAAACATTTGCCCTACACTCATAAATACAAATACACACTCCTTTTGGCACTCGTCCGTGTCATCATGCCCCCAGTAAAGTCGCCCGAGCTTTCTTTACAAACAAACACTCATATATTACAGATACTTCTTGACACCCGTCCGTGTCGTATCCCCAGTAAAAAGCCAAAGCGTCCCCTTTGCACTCACAGATTTGTACATAAATACTTCCTTCTAACACCCGTCCGTGTTACATCCCCAGCACAGTTGCTTAAACACTTTGTAAGCATATACTTGTTTATAATACACCTTTTTGACACTCGTCCGTGTCACCCTCCCCAGCAGATTAAACACTCCTGTACACCACTCATACTTATTACTCCTGTTTCACTCATATAGATACTCGTCCGTATCTTGTATACACCACTTATACCTCCTCAGATTCGACACTCGTCCGTGTTCTTTGTTAACCCGTTGGTACTCGTCCGTATCATCATCTCAGAACATGCGTCAAGCGTTTGTTTCTACCTGATACTCGTCTGTATCATAGTCTTAAGGATGCTTGTCCGCATCTTTAAATCCATACACGTGTCAAGTACTTATGTCTTCTTGAATTTAGACACTCGTCTGTGTCTACTATTCCCCAGAAGAGTCCCCTCAGATTCAACACTCGTCCGTGTTCCTTGTTAACCAGTTGATACTCGTCCGTATCATCATCTCTGAACACGCGTCAGGCATTTGCTTCTATCTGATACCCGTCTGTATCATAGTCCTAAGGATGCTCTTCCGCACCTTTAGTCTATACACAATACCCAAACACTTATACCTCTCATTTCTTGGATGTAGAAACTCGTCCGTGTTTACTTTTCCCCCAGCAAAGTCCCAGCAAAATTTCTTTTCTATCCGGCATTCGTCCTATGTCGTGATACCTTTCGGCAGCCGTACCCTGTCAGGTGATCGTTCTTCACCTTTGGATGACCGTCCCTCATCCTTTCCCCAGCGGAGCCTCCATTATTGGAACCCTTTTCTATCCGACATTCGTCCTATGTCGTGATGTTTTAGCAGTCGTCCCCTGCTAGGTGATCGTCCTTCACCTTTTGATGATCGTCCTTCATCATTTTATCCGATGGCCGTCCCCATCGTTGATCTTGTTATCTGACATTCGTCCTATGTCATGATACCCAACAGAGCAGCCGTACCCTGCTAGGTGATCGTCCTTCACCTCTTGATGATCGTCCTTCATCATGCTTATCCGATGGCCGTCCCCATCGTCGACCTTTTATCCGGCATTCGTCCTATGTCGTGATACTTTTGGCAACCATACCCTGCCAGGTGATCGTCCTTCACCTTAGATGACCGTCCCTCATCTTATCCCCAACAGAGCAGCCGTCCCCTGCTAGGTGATCGTCCTTCACCTCTGATGACCGTACCTAATCATTTATTTCATTTATGCCTTGAGCTTGATGGTCGTCACCATCATTTACCTATGTTCCCCAGAGAGTCTTATATCTTTATTTGATGGTCGTCCCCATCATGATCTCTTATATCCCCAGCATGTCGGTCGTCCCCGTCATTGCTCTTTCCCCAGCAGTCGTCCTCTGCTCGACGGTCGTCCTCCGTCGCCCGCACTTTATAATATACTTTATTTTTCTTTTACAATCTATATCCCTTTTCTTCTTCATTCTGTGAGCGCAAATTTTGGACTGTCTTTGGTATTCAACCACAAGTTATCTTGTTTGCCTGATAAGTCGTTGCTTACATTCTACACAGCTAACTCATGCTTGAATAGGGGCAGCTGTAAACACCCCAAATTTGCCCTCACCCATTCACACCATGGCTTGTGATCTCTTCATATGCATAAGTTCAATCATAGCATCTCATATTGCATTTTTGATTCACTGCATTGTTCTCAAGTCATCTGCATCTAGGGTTTGTGATCTGAGCAATCCAAGAGCCACTTGAGCCACTCCAAAGGTCATCAATCACTTCAAAGGGGTCCATGTATATTCAAGCATCATATTATATCCTCTCAAAGTCAAAGAAGCCAAAAAATCACAAGAACTGAGATTGGCATGGAAGCAGAGCCAGGTTTGACTGCACAGATGACCTAGAATTAGGGTTTTGGTTTCAAAGGCCATAACTCCAATTTTTTTGGTCATTCTTTTTTCTATTGGTCTCTATATGGTATAGGGATCATGCATATCAATTTTCATGAAGAAATTCCATGAGGAAGGCATCTGATCAAGAGTTGACTTTTTGAGCAAGTCAGTGCAAAATCAGGGCATCTGAGGCCCCCAATGGCCCAACCAAAGGGTGTTCTTCATCATTTTGATTGTGTATGATCTTTATTTGATCATAGAAGATGTTATAAGTTCACAAAATTGAAGAATTTCAAGCCATTTGCAAAGTTGACTTTTTGGGAAAATGACTTGTAATGGAAACTTGCCATTTTGGGAAACTTTTTCAACCCTTGCTTTTTGATTCAAAAATGTTTCAAATGAGAAAACTTTGGTCATGAAAGTTGTAGAATGGATCATTCCCTTTTCAAAAAGTACAAGAACTCATTCTAATTCATTTTAGATCAAACGTTATGGCTTGTCAAAGTTGGCCAAAATCACATAATTTTAAGTTATGCACCAAAGAGGCAAAGTTGCAAAATCTCTTGCCAAGGCAAAATATGACTTCAAACACACTTCAATACATCACAACATCATAATACATTGCTTCTAGGTCAGAATGCACCAAAGATTTGTCCAAATTGATGCCTTGAACTTCATGAATTTCCAAAGGGGCCAAACTTTGTGAAAATTGCAAAACATCTCATAAGCTTTGATCCACTTGCTGATTTGCCTCAAAACCAATTCCATGGACATCCTTAAACTCAGCTGAGCCTAGACAAGCCAAAAAGCAAGTTGTACCATTTCCCATACCTCAAGTACACAAGTTGGTGACATTTTGGCAACTTGCCCATACCAATCAGCATAGGCCAGCACCCACTCTCTGACCTATCACACTTATTTATGTGGATCAAATGCAAGCAAAAGCACATAACACTCAAGCCAAAAACACTCTCCAAGCCAGCATTCTCATTTTCCACCTCTTATGCAACTTCCTTCGAAACTCATCACACAAGCATCAAACATAGAAACAAACTTCACAAAACATCTCAGCACACTCTCCTGATCATTTCCCTGCCCTCACTTTGCCCTAAAACCTCCTGAAATCAAAACACGATTTCTGCCCCTCCTTGAACAGAACTCAAGCAATCTCTCAAACCATCCAAAAGAAACTCCAACCAAGAATTGCAAGCTTCTCAGGAGGTCCATTAGAGGCATTTTGGATCAAAGGGCCAGCCAGAAAGTTCCAGGAATCAAAGCTTCAGTTCAGGTGAGCTCAAGAACTTTTTTTCCAGAAACATGTTTTTAAGTTCCTAAATGGTTCTCCATGCTTCACTGATCATGTTGAAATAAGCATGTATTCGTGTTCTGAAATTTTTTGACCTAAATGCATTTTGTTTCGATTCAGCTTTAATATGAAAAATAAATGTGTTTTGATTGTTGATTCTTGCTCTATGATGTTTGGGGTTGGATTCTGGGCAGAGAGATGAGGTTTTAGAGACCTGGGGAAGAAGTTAGCAACTTTCAGGTGAGAGTCTGGCCGGAGAAGACGACCGGAAGTCTTCTCCGGCCACCTGAAAGTGATTAGTGTCTTAAATGCATTTAGGGCTCAGTTTGAATATGGACCCTTGATTCAGTGGACTTTCGTTGACCCGCGCACGTTTGGATGGCCTGGATTGTTTCATTAAAACCCTAATCCACGTCATTAGTTAATTAATCAGGTTTTTTATATTAATCTGGCCAGTTTGAATGAGAGCCGTAGGATAGCGCGCCAGTCTTTCCCTCCTTTCCCAGTTTGAATCTCATCCTCAGGATGCGCTGACTTTCATTTTATTCTATTTTTATTTCATTTAATTCCATTTCTTTTGTGAATTTTATTTAAAATAGTAAAAAACATCAAAAAATTCTGAAAATTTTTATCAAACATTTTATTAATTTTCAGAAACCAAAAATATTTTTATTTTTTATTTTTTGCATTAAAAATTATTTTAAATCATTTAAAATTTTATTTTTAATTAATTAATGAAAATTAATTAATTAAAAATACTTTTAGGTATTTAAAAATCACAAAAAAAATTCATGTTGCATTTAGGAACATTTAGAAACATTGTCCAACCCTCAAACCAAATTTATTTTTTTTTCTTGATGCCCTTTGCTCATTTTCTTTGGAATTAATTCCATTTTTAGGCAATATTTTGGTTCATTCTTCAAAAATTCATTTCTGCCTAACCATTGAGAATTGGACAATGATTCTTTTTGCATTGTATCTTGCATAACATGAAGTTTATAGGATAAAATTGGCATGATTTGATCTTGCATTTTCAATTTGTTTTGCATTTTTCTTGTCAAGGTACCTTAAAACCCTAGCAATCTTAGAAAATTCATAACTTTCACTAGGTTAAGAGTTGGATCCCCTCCTTTGGGCAGTGAGTTTGTATAGGTCTAGGGTTCCTTTGATTGCATTTTCAAATTTTTATCATTTCATTTGCTTCTGATTTTGAATTTTGCTTTGTGTGTTGATCATAAACCTTAATTTGTGCCTTCCCTTGCATCCATCTTCCACTTGCTTGCATACCATGACTTGCCATGACATTTTGTGCATTAATTTGATTCATAATACATCTTAAGACATATTAGAATCATGTTTGATCATTGCATCTTTCATTTGCCATGTTATATGTCCATTGCATTTCATAACTTTTCATGAACATCCATGGTTCAATGCATGCTCCATGTGCATCCTCATGTTTGTTTGATCATTCTCATGCCTTGCCTCATGTTTGCATCATCTCTTAGCATCATTAACATCATACTCATCCTTCTGGTTTTGGTTTGCATCATCACATTTCATCTCATTTGCATTACATTTCATTTCTTTTTGCTAACTTTTCAGGTGGTAAGTTGTTTTGAGAAGTGGATTTGCCTTCACTTCTCACAATTTCTTTTCATCTCTTCCATACTTCCTTTGCTGCATTTTGTATGTGTATTGGATTGAGCTTGCTCATTCATGTTCATCTCTTACTTTCTTTCTTCAAGCAACTTGTCTTCTTAAGTGAAGCAAGTTGTTTTGCTTCTCTTTGCTTCTTGCTCCTTTCATCTTGTTCCTCCTTGGTGGCCTTTGAAGATTCTTTCTCTCTTAAGCCTCACAAACGCTAGGATCTCCAAGTATGATAACATTTAGGGTTTTGATTAGTCCCCCACTTAGCTTTTACCTTTGTGTCATCTTTGTGTCTTCTCTTTTCACCTCTTAATCAGGGACTAAACCCTAAAGGCTTTAAGGCTTTGTGATTAAGCTTATGTCTGCATCCTTCTATTAGGATGGAGTGTATAACTTTAATCCTAAGTGTTAAACCCTTAATGTGTTTAAATCCTTTAATCAATCCACTTAATAATTATCAAGACATCAAGCTTGTAACTTGGGCCTTGCATTAGGGTTCTATTTCTTCCTTAATTGGTTAAGAAGGACTAACCCTAGTGTTAATGGACAAGTCCCCCTCAAGTTGTCTTACCAATCATAAAAATCCACTCCTTCACCTTATCATTAACTAAAATCCACTCAATAAAGGCTTTGTTTTGTCATGAGGTTAATCCCTAATCATGGATTAAGTTGAGGAGTCTTCCTCAGCTTAAATGCTCTCATCTATTATCCTTCTATTAGGATGATGTAATGAGTCCATTAAATCCTTGATTATGGCTTAAACTCATTACTTAACACTAAACAAAAACTCCAAAAACATCTAAATAATTATCAGTAGGTTAATGACCTTAATCCTACATCAGGGTGATTAAGTGTAAGATGCTGACTTCACACTTAAGGTATTCTCATTACCCCTAATCAGAGGGAAGATGTGATGAGTTTACTAACCCTTGGTTTAGGCTTAAGCTCATTAACTTATGACAAACTTCAAAAGCAATAAAAGATTGAAAACACAAAAACAAACAATAATCGTCTCCTCCGGGATTCTTTTCTCATCTCATTCACTCATAAACGAGAATCAACTTCTTCCGTCTAATGCAAGACAGTTTGCACCTGAGCCAGACAGGTCATACACTTGAGCATAGGCAAGCAAGCAGTTCACAAGTCAATTCATCTTTCAGTCTCTTTGGGTCGAACTACGGTGTTCTGACTTCCTCATTGCACGAGAGGATACGTAGGCATAACTTAACAGTTATCGAACAAAAGTCTCTGTACATTCCCCCTCCTTCCAGCTTTATTCTTTAAGCCTCATAGTCTTGAGCTTTATTCATTTCTTACACTGACACTTCTCTTATACACTTCACACTTCTTTTACACTGACACTTGCATTCTTTCCAGCTTTGATACACAGATAGCACTGACACTACCCCTTTAAAACACAAATCTTTTAAGCGTGGATCCCGTCGAGTACGGCGGACAATCTGGGTGCTAATACCTTCCCAGGTTGTAACCAACCCCCTTTCTCAGTCTCTCTGGTTCGCAACCGTCTTATCCACATCTTTCTAGGTCTATGCAGCATTACCTTTCCTTCGGGATAAAAATGCCTAGCTGGCGACTCTTTCTTTTCTTTTGAGTTCACTCCTGTGTGTTCTCATTCCCTCTTTCGCCGACCGTTCGCGTCTGTACCCCTTCTGACCTTTGAGGTGTCATTTTGGTGGGAGCGACATCGGTTTATGTCATTTTTGTGTCATACTTGGTTTCTAACTGGTCTACTTGGTGACCAAGTAAAAATCAGATATTATTTGATTTTTTAAATATTTTTTATCAATAGGGATTAAGACTGATTTTTTTTTCTTTTAAGCTATTTAACCTAATTTTTTAAATCTATAAATACATGTTGTTTTACACATAAGAGTCTCCTCTCTCACACCACAATTATCAACAACAATTTCAGTATTCCGCTCTTTCACAAACACATTTTCACTATCAACGATTTTCAAACCTTTTTCACAAATTTTTTACAAAGCTAATTTTGACCGGTGATTTCATTATGAGGCTCATCTTTTTAAGGTTAGTTTGTTCGTTTCTTCAATCAGATGATGACAAATCTCTGATGGTTCTTCTTATAAATCGAATCTACTCTATTATTTATTAATGTTCATGTACAATCTGTTTTTTTTTTTGTATATAACCAATTTATTTTTTTCTTTCTCTGTCAATTTCATTAGGACACCTCTTTTATTTTCTTTTTTATTGACTTTACTATCTTTTTTTTTCTTCGTAATAACAAAAAAAGATAAACATTTTTAAATTAAGACAAAATATTTTAATTTAATCCTTTTTTTTAGAAAATATAAAAATAATAGTATCTTAATTTTTATTAAATTATTTCCTTTTGATATTAAAAATTCAATTTCATTTACTTATTAAAGTTTAATCACTCACGTGTTATTATCCATTTACTAAGTTTTATTGATTTATTGTATCAATTATGATTAAATATTTACGTATTTTTACACTTGATAAACATACTTAAATTTTACATTATACATCTCATAATTTCATATCACGTTGTGCTAATCACTTTACCTTATTTTGCGATGTACAACTCGAGAATGATTCACCATCTTAACATCACGCTGATTTTATTCATTGGTGGCCCCTTTCATGCACATTCTTTATTTCTAAATCCCCCCCATTTATTTTTCATGTTATACTTAGTTTTTTTTCATTTTAATTTTTAAAACATTTTTAATAATAACTTTTTATAATTTATTAACCAATGAAAAAAATCAGAAAGACTAATTAAATTTTTTTTTAAAATAATACAAAAAAAATAATTAGTTGAATGTTTTTTAGAACTAGGACTTAATTATTTAATCAAGATTCACTTAATAATTTAGACTTTGATTTTTTCCTAATTAAAATTAATCTAGATATAATTTTTTTTAATTAGACATTCTCATAAATTCAAATATTCCCACAATCCAAAAATATCTTCCCTTTTTTCAAAAATCTCATTTTTTCTCCCGATTTTATTTTTCCGTCATTTAAATTCATAGAAAAATGTATATATGATTCAAAAACCAAGTAATTTATTTTCTCGCATTTTTTCAATTATGTGTCTGCTTATGGGTTGTAATAGTTAATTAGGACTTTACTTTTTGCATACCCCTCAATTATGTAATTCTCCCAAAGTCTTGTAATAGTTTAGGATTTTATATTTCGCACTTACTTTTTGCACCTATATAAACTGTTTAGATGTATGCTAATAGGATTGTATGGCAAGACTAAAAGCAAAACGCTAGATAACCTTAATTCAAGACAAAATAACTGAAAACAACACACTCTTCACACTTGCACCCCTAGGGTATCCTCTCTTGTTGCCTTACGACATATGGTCAAGTCCCTCGAGCGTAGGGCTGTCTTAGAAGAGTTGCCTAAATAAAAAAATCATCAAGTCCCTTCGATATAAAGATCATAGTCCCTCGATGACCCTTCGAGTTGCCTACGAATAAATGATTTCGTCCCTCGATGACCCTACGGAAAAATGATGATAGTCCCTTCGAATTGCTAAGATACCCTGACATGTTACCTTCTATGACCATTGCGATGATAGTCCCTTCAAACTGATAGTAATGACAATTTTATCCCTAAGGAAACGAAAATGACAAGAAAGACCTTACAACTTAGGGTAAGTAACTCTTAAATGCTTGCTCACGACTTTCAAAACAAATACTTTTTACACTCCACCCTTTTTTTTTTCAAAATACTTTCAAACAAGTAAACACTTTGTATACATTCATACAGAAATCATTACAAAGTTAAATCTTTACGAAAATATTTTAATCACACACTACACTTTTCAAACAAAGCATGTAAAAAGTGAGCTAAGCATTTAAGAGCCCATGGATAACCATGGATACAAAGGGTGCTAACACCTTCCCTTTGTATAACTTACCCCCCGAACTCAAAATCGTTTTAAAGGTTTTTCCTGTTCTTTTATACCTTTCCTAATTGGATGAAATAAAAATCGGTGGCGACTCTTGCTTAATGTAACACCCCAAATTTTCCCTCTTCTGTTTAGCATCATCGTCATATCATAATCATCATGAGCATGTCATGTCTTTAGCATTTTGCATAGAAAGATGAAGCATAGCACTTGCATGTTCTAGCATAAGGCATATGATCAGTCATCCGGGAAATTTGAAGCGCTGCAAATCAAATTCAAGATCATGGTGACCTGGCAAGAAGCTCACGGGATTTCTTTATGCAAGCTTGGTATCATGGTCAAGGCCCTAAAAAAGATGGAGGATCAAAATCAGGTCAAAACGGTGGGCGACGGGTTATTATTGAGGTTTCCCACCAAAAGGAGGGAGAATTCAAAATTTGCTTGCGTTAACCGGTTAACGCTTTTGGTTAACCGGTTAACGGCTGCGAATTTTGAATTCCAGCAGCAAAATTCAACATGTATTTTTTGGCTCCAATTTTCCAACTTTCCAATTTTTTATTCATTTGAATTAAGGAGAAGGATCTAGAGCATTTATCCAAGCCTAATTCCAATGCTAGGTCCTAATCACTTTCTAAAGCCAAATCCAAGCCATATTTTTTGGATCCCAAGCCTAAATTTTGGGCCCCAAACCTAAACCATATTTAATCCATTTCCCTCAAAACCAAGAAAAAAAACTCGCTCATAATTCACTCTTCTTCATTTTCTGAATTTTGATCTTTCTCACCATTCTCTCACTTTTCTCTCCCAATTTTCCAATTCACTCAAAGTTCCTCATTGAAGATCACATAACTTTTCCTTAAAGTGTGTAGATCTTGGAACTAGACCTCCATCCATAGCTTCTTTGCATCATTTTGCTGGTTTACTTGGTGATTCAGATCTGGTTTGGAGATTAGAAGTGCTTTTGGAGCCAAAATTCTGCATCAAGACCCTTTGCTTGCATTTATTTTGCATGGAGTGTGAGGATTAGCACCGGATCTTCAAAGTTTTCCGCGAGATCTCTCATTTCCACCTCAAACAACAATTACCAAAGCATACCTCAGCTTTGTAGGTTGGTTAAATTCAGATCTAGCTATGTTTTAGCTTATTTGCATGCTTGTGCTTAGATCCACCATATGCTTGTGTATTTGCTTGGCTTGCTTGAATTGATTGGTTGATTTGTAGTCAGATCCATGTGTTAATGTTCATGAGCTTAATAATGTCAATTAATGTGAATTGATCCATTTATTTCATGCCTAATTGATTGCTGGTCTGTGGTAAAATTATTTGGATAAGCTGGCTTGAGCTGATTTTTCTGCAGGAATTGTTGCTGTTTTTACAGTGTTAACCGGTTAACGCTTTTGGTTAACCGGTTAACACACCTGTTTTCTGCGTATTTTCTGCAGGTTTGAACTGGTAACCGGTTAACACTTTTGGTTAACCGGTTAACACTGATGCAGAATGCCATTTTGGAGTTGTTTTGAGTTTGTTTGATCCCCTTACATGTTTTAATTGCCATGGATCATTGTATGATCATTGAATATGCAAGTTTAGGGTGATTTGCTTGCTGGTTGATGTATGCTTCCATGTTCTCGACGCGTAAATGCTTGTATGTGCAAATTTTTGCATGTTGCTTGATCTTTGTTGACTTGAACTTTGAGCATGCTAACTCCATGATTGTATTGATGAACATATGCTGGATTTTTGCTAACACTTGCAGGGGCTCATGGTAAGAGAAGTGTGGATGTTTATCCATATTTCAACTCTTCTTCTTTCCTTTTTAAGTTGCTTTCTCTTTGTGGTTTTTGATGTGCCTTATGCCATCATGTGATGCAACTCTTTTCTTCCCCCTTTAGGAGCAACTTATCTCCTTTAGAGGAGTAAGTTGCTTGCTAGCTTTCTTTTCCTCTCTTTTTCTCCTCTTTGGTTCTTCTTTTCTCTTAGGATAGTTGAAACCTCACTAACCTTAGGATCACTTTTTGCATGCTAATATTAGGATTAGTCTTTCCCTATTAGACTTTTGCCTTTTACTCCTTTTGGTTCTTTCTCTTCTCAAAACAAAATCTAAAAATATTAATAAAGAAAGAAGTGACTTCTTGTGCAATAGCCTTATTCCATGGGGCATATGTATTCATTCCATCTTGGAATAGTGCATTTGTCTAGCATGATGCACAAGTCGGATCATGAGGTCATTTTCATCAAGAAAAACCCTAAAAAATACTTCTTCATTTTTAATCACTAAAACACTTAATAAATTCAACAAGTCAATGAATTTGGGCCCTTGCCCTTGGAAACAAGTCTTGGATAAATTCTCCTTACTTGGTGTGCTTGTTCTATTATTCCATCTTGGAATGTAGTAACAAGTACACATTCCATGGAAAAGAGCTTGAGTTCATTCTCTTGTGCCACACCAAATAAAAGCTCATAAAAAAACACAAACAATCAATAAACGTCTTTCCTTCGGGAATTCTTTTCTCATCACCTTCGCTCCGTATGCGAACTTGCTCCTACTTGTCATTTTGCAAGACGGTTACGCACTCGTCGTCCGAGCCTGCAATACCTAAGCATTGACATAGGCAGTTCAAGTCTTAATTCACAAGCAATCTTTTTCACCCCTAGTTAGGGGAACTACGGCGTCTCTGATCCTCATGTCCAGATGAGGTACGTAGGCAGCGGGGTAGGGCCCGCTCGAGCACACTCTTTTATTTTCCCTACATTTTCCCCCTTTTCTTTTCTTTTTATCCAGTTTCAGTTTCATTTTTGCAGCAACTTTCATTTCTTCACCCTTTGAAGTAGTGTCTTTGCAAGCGTGGATCCCGTTGGGTATGGTGGACGATCTGGGATGCTAATACCTTCCCAGGTTGTAACCTACTCCCGAACCCAGTCTCTTTGGTTCGTAGGACCTGTGTCCTTCCTTTCTTTTCTTCGGTTTGTGCAACATTACCATTCACGTTCCTTTGGGATAAAAATGTTTGGCTGGCGACTCTACCCTCTTCCGCGCCACTTTCATGTTTGTACCAGGATCGAAATCCAGGGAGCAACAGCTAATGACTCTGCTGGGGAAAGTCTAACTAGAGAATCTCTGGTTCCCTTGAGAGTCAATCCTAGCGCTTGCGTGTTTCTGTTTCGTTGGGTGTTGATTGTTTGCTGCTGTGTGTTTAATTTACTGTGTTTATTTACAGTTTTATTTACAACTTTATTTATTGCTTTCAGTATTTGTATTCATGCATCATATATTATACTGGACTGTCTGGCTGCTGGTTTCCTTTTTCTGTGGGATTGGGAACTGTTACTAAGAGATGAGCTCGTAACCGGGGCTCGAGTGCACCCTAGGACTTATAGTGGTTCCACTTTGGCTTCATGGCATCTTGCTATGTTGGTATTAGTGAGTTCCACGCCCAGACTGGCGACCGTCTTGGGAATGTATTGATATCGGAATCTTTCTGGATCATTACAGGACCGAGCATTAAGGACCTTTGTGGAAACATCCCTCTCTATTGGTGACAGTGGCAGACCATATTTTGTGGCAAACCCGTTCGCACCCGAGGTCCTATTGGGAACTTGCATAGGATGGCCTGGTTCTTTTATAGGAACTCAGTCAAAGCATCTGGTCGTATGACGATAGTATTGTATCCTTCGGAATGAATGTACTATTGTTTCTCGATTTCAGCACTTGAAGCTGGGAACTTATAAAGGATGCTTGTTTTCCCAGACTCACGCTGAGACCCCCCTGAGTAGTACATAATGCCAAACTGATTCCCTGATTTGGTCATGATCCATTTCTCGGAAATGGTGAACGTATTATTGCTATTCGGCTTTGAGAGTCTGTGATGTTTGACCCGGAGCACACCTGTGAGATTCGGAGGGGTTTACAGGTTTGCAGGAACCCTTGACCTCATCATACCTCATTGCTAGTACAGTTCTATGATTTGATATAGCTACATGGATTTGGGTATTTGATTTGGGGCTTATTTAAGACTGAGTTCTTGTTCATGGGGCTTTATTCAGAGGATCTTGGTTCTTGGTCACTTGGGTCCAGTGTTCCGTATCCAGACAGTCCCAGTTGTTGATCATATGCCTGCATTGCATTTGCATCGCATCATACTTGCATTAACTGTTTGTGTTTCCATTTCAGGTTATCCTCTGTCCCTTGTACCCAGTTCTGGTATTCATTGCCTCTCCAGATGACAGAAATCCAAGATTTACCTAGGAAAAGAAATATGCATTACACTTTCCCACAACCAGAGACCGGGAGTATTCAGAAGTTGATTGACTTGATGACTGATAAGGTTTTATAATATTTCAGGAAGAAATTTGGGAAGGTTTTGAATTATGTAAGCAAACCTACTATCGATCAGAGAGATAGTCTTCATTCTTTGTTGCAGTTTTATGATCCTCAATTGCGAGTCTTCATATTTCCAGATTACATCCTGGCTCCTACCTTGGAAGAGATTGCTAGCATCTTGAAGATTCCTATCGGAAAGGGTATTCTTTATTATGCTTCAGGGAAGGCTCCCTCGCATGCAGACATAGCCAGTTCTTGCCACCTCAGTATGCTCAGAATCAAGATGGGTTTAGAAGCTAGTGAAGGGAAAGGAATTGTCTTGGATTTCCTAGTGACAGAGGCTCACTTGTTTGCTCTTGGGAACAAGTGGGAAGGTTTCAATGCATTACTGGCTTTGATGGTTTATGGTATAAGTTTGTTCCCAGGGGAGAAGGGGTTAATTGGTATAGAGGAAATTTCCATATTTATTCAGAAGAATCCAGTACCTACTTTGTTGGGAGATTTTTACTATAATGTTCATTACAGGAACGAGAGAAGAAAGGGATTCGTAAGCTGTTGTGCACCTTTATTCGCTGATTGGTTTGCTAAACAACTTCCAAAGTCAGGATCGTTCAAATATTTGAAGCAAGAGTGGAAATGGGCTAGAAGATTGATGGGCTTGACCTTAGCTGATATAGCTTGGGGGAGTAACAAAGACTTATTGGGAAGAGAAATGATTATCAGTTATGGAGAGTTTCCCAATGTACCTTTGCTGGGTAGGAAAGGGATGATCAATTATAATCCCGTGCTGGTTCGGAAACAGTTTGGTTACTCTTTGAAAGATCCTCCCTCTGCTGAAGAAATTTTGGAATCACTGTATGCACCATTGGAAAGGAATGAAAAGATAGTCACTCAGGTGTTTCAGGCTTGGGAGGTGAGGATGAGTAAGGGAAAGAAAGAGTTTGGAAGGGTGGACGCCAAGACTTATCCCTCGTTTTATGCTTGGATACAAGGTAGGGTTGATACCTTTTTCCTTCCATTCTCAGTTAAGGCCCCACTATATCCAAAAGAGGTATCAGTATAAACCACCGTTTCTCTTAAAGATTACAAGAAATTGGAAGCTCAGTTGCACGAGGTTCGGGTAGAGAATTCTGAAATGGCTAGTTTGTATCACCGTGCCAATCATGCTAGATAAGAAGCAGAAGAAAAGCTACAGAAGACTCAGGCTACCTTAGAAGCTAAAGAAAAGGAGTTTTTGGGAGAGAAGCTCATTTTCAGAGATTGGGTTTAACAGAGTCAAAGAGAGAAGCGGAGCATAAGAAGATTGTGAAGACTCTCAGAGAAGCTCGTCAATCCATTACTTCGTTACAGGGCCAAAGAGAACAGGAGTAGAAGAAGTACAAAGAACAGGAAGAGTTCTTTGAAGCGCAGATGGCATTCAAGAAAGAAGAGGTAGAACAAGTTCACAAGATACGAAGGGAAAAGACTCAGCAATTAGAACAGAGCCAGCTAGCCTTGAAGGAAGTAATGAAGGAGATTGCATATCTTAAGCTGAGAGCATGCGTCAAGAAGAACTGGACGGAGGTGGTGAATGCAGAAGAGGAGCATGGATCTTCCTTTTAGCCTAGGGTTTTAGTTTATTGTTGATTGTATCCATACTACCTACAGGCTTGTTGTAGGAGTCTTGCTTTATCTTTCTGTCTTTTGTATTGAATTGTAACCTTTTGGGAATTCTGTTTATATCTATGACTCTGTCCGTTGGCGGGTTGTTCACATAATGCAATGATACTTTCCAGTTACCGTTTCTGAATGAGAAAAGTTGTTGGTCCGAAGTCATCAGGGTCTGAATACTCCTCAAAAGAGTTTGAAAAGCTAGTTTCCGAAAGGACATCTGGAGTATTTTTTGTCCAAAAATACCAGAACTGGGGCATATTAATGCCTGAACATGGAAACATGAATAGTTACATTGCATGCATATAACGTGTTTGTTGTTTTACAGGTATTTCTCCAGTGTTTTAATGTTCATGTCACTTTCAGGCACTATAGCTCCCAAGAAGGTTCAGAGACAGTCAACGGTGCACAGATACCCTACAAAGGTGAACAGAGAGAGAGCAGTGGAGCAGATGTAAGCAGATCATGGACAATTTCATGACCCTCATGGCTGGGATGGGTCAAACTCAAGAGCGTTTGCGTGAAATGGTAGAGAACAATCAAGTCAGGAACAATGGGACAGCAGATGGTGGTAATCGCAATGGGGCTGGAGCCCGTCATGTTAAAATCCCTATGGTGCAACCAGGGGTAACTATTATCAATGATGGAGTGAATAACATGCAGATGGACGGGCAAGACGAGCAGATCACTTTGTCGGATGAGGCGGAAGGCCAAGGAGTTGACATGAATAGGAGGTTTAAAGAAATGGCTGAGCAGATCCGTGCCATTCAATCTCAGAGTTCTCTAGGGTTTGACATCATTGATCTAGGCTTAGTGCCAAGGGTGAGAATTCCCTACAAGTTCAAAGTACCTACTTTTGATAAGTACAACGGAACAGCTTGCCTGAAAACTCACCTTCAGTCGTTTATGGGAAGGATTGATGTGCATACAAATGATGAAAAGTTGTGGATGTATTACTTCCAGGATAGTCTTGTAGGAGCTTCCTTGGAGTGGTACATGAAGCTGAGCCGAGTCAATATTTGAAGCTGGAAGGATTTAGCTGAGGCATTTGTGAAGCAGTATCAATATAATTTGGATATGGCTCCAAATCGTACCTAGTTGCAGACAATGTCTCAGAGTGCTAAAGAAGGGTTCAAAGAGTACGCCCAGAGGTGGCGTCAACTTGCTGCTCGAGTGCAACCTCCCTTGTTAGAGAATGAAATGGAAGACATGTTTATGGGAACGCTGCAGGGGGTGTTTATTGAGAGACTGGCGTCTTGTTCAGCGACCAAGTTCAACGACATTGTGATAGCTGGAGAAAGGGTTGAAACTCTTCTGAAAATGGGGAAGATCCAATACATTGGTGTAGGTAGCTCAAGCGGTGTTCGAAAAGCTTTCAGTGGACCTCCAAGAAGAAGGGAGGGAGAAACTAATGTTGTGTACGGTCGAGGTCGGGGCCACGGATACAGAGGATCTTACGAGCAGGTGGCAGTTGTCACCATCCCCACACGTCCTTTGCAACAACAACAACAGCAACAGCAACAACCGCATTGCAATAACTATCAGCAAAGACCGTATTAGCAGAGGCAAGCTCGTCCATCTAACAGGGTGCTTGAGGCAATCTCGATGACGTATACAGCCCTGCTCCAGAGGCTGTTAGACTTGAATTTAATTCAGTTGAGGACATTAGCACCACCTCTACCTGGAAAGCTTCCAGTGGGGTATGATACTAGTGCAAGATGCACATTTCATTCAGGAGCTCCCGGGAACTCAACGGAGAAGTGCAGGGCATTACATCATAAAGTCCAAGACTTGATTGATTCAAAGGCAATTAATTTCGCACCGCCTCCAAATGTTACATCAAACCCCATTCAAAATCATAGAGGGGACAGGATAAACGCTATCGACAGTGGCGAGAGGTTGAACCTGATTCTGAATGTGGATGAAGTGAAGACTTCATTTTTAGTGGTGAAGGACAGATTGTTGAAAGGGCGGGTTTTTCCAGGTTGCGATTTTGACTGTGAGAGTTGTTCGAATTCAGCTAATGGTTGTGGGGATTTGAAAGCGGGGCTGCAGCGTTTGATTGACGAGGGGTTGCTACAGTTTGACAGTGTTGACCATAGAAGTGATTGTGTTTCTATAGTGACAATTTATTTTGATCCTGCTGAAGTTCCTTCCCGGAGAGAGCCTGTGACTATCTATGTTCTAGAGGTGAGTCCAGTGACCATTACTGTTCCGAGACCAGTTCCCTATGTTGATGACAAAGCCATCCCTTGGCACTATGGCTCAGACGTGTACGTAGAAGGTCAGAAGGTGGAAAGTAAAGTGGTAACAATTGACCCGACTGTTGTGAATATCGGAGGAGTTGATGGGTTTACTCGGAGTGGGCGTCTCTTTGCTCCTCAAGTTCTTAGGGGTGATCCTGAAGCTGAAGCTGCTGCAAAGGCTAAGGCTAAGCAGATAGCAACTAAAGAGGTGATAACTCCTGATGCCGGTCAGGGCACTTTTGAAAGGGAAGTCGAGGAATTCATGAGAATAATTAAGAAAAACGACTATAAGGTGGTTGAACAGTTGAATCAGACCCCGTCCAAGATATCCATTTTGTCGTTGTTGATGTGTTCTCAAGCTCACCGAGAAGCCTTGCTAAAAGTTTTGTGAATGGTGTATGTACCACAGGAGATAACTGTTAACTAGTTGGAGGTCGTGGTAGGCAGCGTGAACGCCAGCCATGGGTTGGGATTCACAAATAGAGATCTCACTTCTGAGGGACGTAATCACAATAAGGCCTTACATATCATCATGGAATGTAAGGGGGTTGTTCTATCACACGTCCTGGTAGATACATGTTCTTCCCTCAATGTGCTCCCTAAGAAGGCCTTAATGAAGCTGAATGTTGATGGCATCATTTTGCGACCCAGTGATTTAATTGTGAAAGCCTTTGATGGGTCACGAAGATCTGTGTTTGGGGAGGTGGAGCTACCAGTGAAGATTGGGCCTCAGGTGTTCAAGAGTACATTCTATGTTATGGATATTCAACCCACTTATAGTTGTTTGCTGGGACGTCCTTGGATTCATGCTGCTGGCACAGTGATATCCACGTTGCATCAGAAGTTGAAGTATACATTAGACGGCCAAGTTGCTACTGTGTGCAGAGAAGAGGATATTTTCGTAAGCCATCTGTCAACCTTCAAATATGTGGAAATGGAGGGGGAGATCCATGAGACACTTTTCCAGGCTTTTGAGACAGTCAATGTCAGTACGTTGTCTCTAGATGCTGCAGGTCAGAGCAGTGAGAAGGAAGGGACTCCTATCTACTCCTACAAGCAAGCTAAGGAGGTAGTTCAATCCGGAAATGCCCAGGGCTGGGGCAAGCTGCTGGAAATGGAAAATAAAGATGACAAGTTTGATCTCGGATATCAACCTGATCAGTCCAGCTGATCTCATGGCAATAAGCCCATAACATTCACAAGCGCTGGAATGCTCGACTACAACAATGTTTGTGCAACAGATGCAGATGGGGATAGTGACTGCGACTTGGATAAATGGATTCACCCACGCGTACCTGAGGAGGAGCTCCGGAACTGGTCTGCTGAAGATTTTGTTCAAGTTACTTGGCAGTCAAAGTAATTTTCTTTGTTTCCATTTTATCATACTGCATGTCAAATCATGCACTCTGCCCAAGGTGCATGGATCCATATGTAGGGCCACCATGTTTTAATGCATTTTGCTTTTTCCATGAAATAAAGGACATTTTTCAAGCAAATTGTGTTCTCTTTCTTTCGTTTTAAAATTTTTCACAAAACAAATAAAATGGCAATGTTTTCTTTCCCGTGTTTTTGTGTGTTTGCGTCTCCTTTGAAATAACAGATTCTGAAATAAGCACATCATTTGTGCAGTGTTGATCATTCGGATTCCTGTGATAACGTTCCTGCTATGAATATGCATGACTTCGACAATCCTATCTACCAAGCTGATGAAGGGGTTGAGGAAGACTGTGAACTCCCGGAAGAATTGGTTAGGTTGTTGAAACAAGAGGAAAGGGTCATTCAGCCTCATCAGGAAGAAATAGAGATCATCAACATTGGATCTGAAGATGTAAAGAGAGAGATAAAGATTAGGGCCAGTCTGTAGGTCGAGGTAAAGAAGGAATTGATTGGTATGCTACGTGAATATGTGGACATCTTTGCCTGGTCGTATCAGGATATGCCAGGGTTGGATATCGACATCGTTGTTCACAAGCTACCACTAAAGGAAGACTATCCTCCGGTGAAGCAAAAGCTGAGAAGAACTAGCCCCGACATGGCTATGAAGATCAAGGAAGAAGTTAAAAAGCAGTGGGATGTCGGGTTCCTTGATGTGACTAGTTACCCACCTTGGGTAGCTAACATTGTGCCTGTACCCAAGAAAGATGGCAAGGTCCGAATGTGCGTTGATTATCGGGATCTAAACAGAGCAAGTCCAAAGGATGACTTTCCATTACCTCACATTGATGTGCTGGTAGATAACACCGCTCAATTCTCGGTATTTTCTTTCATGGATGGCTTCTCCGGGTATAATCAGATCAAAATGGCATCGGAAGACATGGAGAAAATGACCTTCATTACCCCGTGGGGTACATTCTATTATAAGGTTATGCCCTTTGGATTAAAGAATGTCGGGGCAAGGTATCAACAGGCTATGGTAACCTTGTTCCACGATATGATACACAAAGAAATTGAATGCTATATGGATGATATGATTGCCAAGTTCCCGGACCAAGAAGAGCATCTGGTCAATCTCAAAACGTTGTTTGATAGATTGATAAAGTACAGATTGAGGTTGAATCCAAACAAGTGCACTTTCGGAGTGCGTTCCGGTAAATTGCTGGGTTTCATTGTTAGCCAAAGGGGATTGAGGTAGATCCTGCAAAAGTAAAAGCAATACAAGACATGCCTGCACCAAAAATAGAAAAAGAAGTGTGTGGGTTTTTAGGGAGATTGAACTACATTTCACGGTTTATATCTCATCTAAATGCCACATGCGAGCCAATATTCAAATTGTTAAGAAAAGAACAAATGGTCAGGTGGAATGAAGGTTGTCAAAGAGCCTTTGAAAATATAAAAGAATATTTGCAGGAGCCTCCGATCCTGCCTCCAGTTCTAGGACGGTCACTTATCATGTACTTGACTGTGTTAGAGGGGTCGATGGGGTGTGTTCTAGCCCAACATGACGAGTTTGGTCGAAAAGAGCATGTTATTTACTACCTTAGCAAAAAGTTTACCGACTGTGAATCCCGTTATTCACTGCTCGAGAAAACTTATTGCGCTTTAGCATGGGCTGCTCGCCGACTGAGACAATACATGTTGACCCACACCACATTTCTAATCTAAAAAATGGACCTTGTCAAGTATATTTTCGAGAAACTAGCATTAACCGGAAGGGTTACAAGGTGGCAAATGATCTTAACAGAGTATGACGTACAATATAATTCCTAGAAAGCCATCAAGGGAAGTGTATTGTCAGATTATCTTGCACATCAACCGCTTGAAGACAACTATCAGCTGATGAAGTTTGATTTCCCTGACGAGGACATCGTGTACCTCAAAGAAAGAGATTGCAAGGAACCTCTTCCGGAGGAGGGGCCTGACCCTGAATCCAAATGGAAGTTGATGTTTGATGGGGCAGTCAATATCAGCGGACGTGGAGTTGGTGTTATTCTCATCACTCCTGAAGGTGTTCACTTTCCCTTCGCTGCCAGAATTACTTTTGGCTGCACCAACAATGAAGCGGAATACGAGGCGTGCATAATGGGAATAGAGAAGGCCATTAATCTTCGGATTAAGACCCTCGATATATTCAGAGATTCAGCCCTCGTTATCAACCAGATTACCGGTAAGTGGTATACACATCAAGAACACTTAATTCCTTATAGGGATTATGCCAGAAGACTGTTGACGTTCTTCACAACGGTTAAGCTTCATTATATACCACGAGATGAGAATCAATTTGCCGATGCATTGGCTACTCTTTCTTCGTCCATCAAAGTCTTGTGTTGGAACTATGTGCCTAGGATTGACATTTCCAGGCTTGACGCACCAGCTTATGCTTTCTCTGTAGGCGCAGTGTCTGATGAGAAACCTTGGTACTTTGATATCAAGCTTTTCCTGGAAAACCAAGAATACCCAGCTGGGGCATCATCCAATGACAAGAAGACCTTGAGACGACTTACTTCTAGTTTCTTCTTGAATACATATGGGGTTTTGTATAAGAGGAACTTTGACATGGTCTTGCTCAAATGCATGGATAGACACGAAGCAGACTTGTTAGTGCAGGAAGTCCACGAGGGATCCTTCGGTACTCATGCAGGAGGACATGCAATGGCTAAGAAGTTATTGAGATCATGGTATTATTGGCTAACAATGGATGCAGACTGTTGTTCGTACGCCCGTAAGTGCCACAAGTGCCAGACATATGCAGACAAGGTGCTTGTTCCTCCAAGCCCGCTCAACGTCATGTCATCTCCTTGGCCCTTTTCTATGTGGGGCATTGACATGATCGGGAAGATAGAGACTACTACTTCAAACGGTCATCGTTTCATCTTGGTTGCGATTGATTACTTCACTAAATGGGTTGAAGCAATATCTTATGCCAATGTCACTCGTCAAGTGGTAGCCAAATTTCTAAAAAGAGACATCATTTGCAGATACGGAGTACCCGAGCGAATCATTACTGATAATGGGTCCAACTTAAACAACAAGATGATGGCAGAACTGTGTTGGGACTTCAAGATTCAACATCACAATTCTTCTCCTTACTGGCCAAAGATGAATGGCGCGATAGAGGCAGCTAACAAGAATATTAAGAAGATTGTGCAGAAGATGGTGATCACTTACAAAGATTGGCATGAGATGTTACCATTTGCGCTACATGGGTACCAAACGTCAGTCAGGATGTCAACTAGGGCAACTCTTTTCTCCTTGGTGTATGACATGGAGGCAGTCTTTCCTGTTGAGGTAGAAATTCCTTCATTGCGTGTGATGATGGATGTGAAGCTTTATGAGGTTGAGTGGGTACGTGCCCGATATAATCAGTTGTGCCTAATTGAGGAAAAGAGATTAGCGGCTATCTGTCATGGTCAGCTTTATCAGAGGAGAATGAAGCGAGCATTCGACCAACGAGTACGTACTCGAGAGTATCAAGTAGGCGAGCTTGTGCTCAAGAGGATCATCCCTCCAGGTTTAGGTCACAGGGGCAAGTGGACTCCGAATTACAAAGGCCCATTCATAGTAAATATAGTTTTCTCAGGTGGGGCACTGATGCTCACTACTATGGATGGAGAAGATTTCCAGTCTCCTGTTAACTCGGACGCAGTTAAAAAATACTTCGCATAAAAAGACCCGCTGGACACAAAAACAGAATTAAAGTCCAGGCAAGAAAAGGGCATCCCGGCGAGCTAAAAACAGAATAAAAAGCTCGGGCAAAAGTTAGGGAAAATAAATAAAATATGTACACCCGCTGAGTTGAAAAGCCACATCGGACAGCTCAGGCAAAAAAGGGTATCCCGGTGGATTGAAAACCCGAAAGGGCGATCCACACAAAATAAGGGAATAAGCGAACAACTGCGATCCGGGTAATCTGAACCAAATCACTGTTTCATGCAGTCTGACAATATTAGAAGGATAGGAATCAGTCCCCTCATCTTCTTCAGAAAGCAAAGGCAAGAACAGAAAGTCTTGAAGACATGTTGGTCATAACAGGAAGGAAACTCATTGTAATGTCGTGTACTTTGCCATTAGGATAATTTCTTTTCTCAATTTTATGGTAGCCACCTCTTTCCAGGTAGTTTCTTCCTGATGTAAAACTTTGCCTATTCAGAGGCCATTCAATGAATGAATATTCAGTCATAAAGCCGTATTGTGTTGTGTTTACTTTGTTTGCAAAAATGTCCTGAATTTTTGGCAAAAAGAGCATTGCATATGAAACATGTTGATTTTTCTAATAATAAAAAAAAAATTGACATGGCAGAGAAACAATTAAAATCGTCTTTGAGTGTCGGGTGACAATGGATGAACAGGGCATACCATGCAAGTCCCCGGGACACATGTGTGTATATTATTGTTGCAGATTTTGCAGGGCGATGTTGTATTTCCCAAGTGGAGAGTGCTCCTAAGCTGAGCTAGAGCAAGTGGAATCCTCGGCGAAATTTCAACCTCAATCAAAGAGGTGTCCTCCCTAAGTGGTGGATGTTCTTCGCAAGAAAGACGTGGTTATCCCCAGTAGAGTTCATATGGAACCTTCCTCAGCTGAGTCAGAGTAGGGTGGTATCCCCAACAGAACTTCAAACCACGATCGAAGAGGTTTGTCCCCAATCGGAGTCTTTGTGTCAGAATGGGCTATTCCCACGAGCAACTGAATGCTTATTTCCCCACCGAGTCAGAATTTTCAGAATTCTCTCCTCGGCCGGAGTCTTGACCAAGCCTCTTCCTCAGCCAAGTATGAAGACGGTTATCCTCCACAGAGTTCATGATCGAGGTTCACTCCCATCATTGAAGTATTCCCCAGAGAGGTTGCCAATCTATTTTGGTCATGTGATGATACAAACCGTCATTCATCTCCCCAGTCAGAGTTGAGAATCATCAAAGCCTTTTGACCAGGCTCCCCTGCAGAGTCATGATTGTTGTCGCCGATCAGGGCACTTTGTCGTTGCTCGTAGGCAATCCCAACATTCGTCAGTGTTCACACTTTGTCATTGCTCGTCTACTTTCCCCAGCACTCGTCTGTGTTGACATCTGCTTGACGCTCATCTGAAATTCTTGGCACCCGTATGTGTTTAATTCTCCTTTGATGCTCGTCTGCATTCCCCAACACTCATATGTGTTTGATGTTAGATTGTTGCTCGTCTGCATTCCCCAGCGCTCGTCTGTGTTTGTTATTCGTTTAAAACTCGTTTGCATCGTTTGGATACTCGTTTGTATCATCCTTCCCACTCGTCTGTGTTAGCTTATATCCATATGTATTGATTTGATAATCACTCTGGTACTCGTCTGTATTGCTACTCCAAATGCTCGTCTGTGTTGGATCTCTAGTATTCATTTGTATCAGTGCCTGGTATTCGTTTATATCATCACCTGAAGCGCTCGTTTGTTTTTCTTAGATCATCGTCTGATATTTGTTTATATCATTGACTTATGTCACTCGTCTGGTTTTCTCTTGATGATCATCCAATACTCGTCTGTGTTGAAGAGGTTTGAAGTCCTGACGGTGGGTTTAAACGTCAAAAAGGTTACTGGTCCTGGCGTAACAGGTTATCCGAAGGAGGTTCGTCTGTCTCAAGCACCACTTGTCTACGCAAGATTTGTGAAGAGGGTTCGTCCAATCCTAATGTTGCACCTGGCGTAACAGGTTTGCTCAAAGAAGACTCGTCTATCTTAGACCATATATCTACGAATAATATATGAAGAGCGTTCGTCTATCCTGATTATGCATGTCTATCCCACAGACTGAAGTGCATCACCGGTCCTGGCGTAACAGGTTTATCTGAAGGAGATTCGTTTATCTCAGATCATATATTGCAAAATGTATGAGGGCTCGTATGTCCAGTCCCTGGCGTAACAGGTTTGCTTGAAGAGGGCTCTTATTTCCAGCACCTGGCGTAATAGGTTTGCTCG
The DNA here is from genome assembly GCA_963966055.1 of Lathyrus aphaca. Classification (NCBI taxonomy): domain Eukaryota; kingdom Viridiplantae; phylum Streptophyta; class Magnoliopsida; order Fabales; family Fabaceae; genus Lathyrus; species Lathyrus aphaca. The sequence continues at coordinate 62,946,206 of OZ014520.1, read as the reverse complement.
AGGAAGACTCGTTTGTCTAAGTTTTTCTATCTGAAGTAACAATTCAGGTTGGAAGGAGCTCGTCTGCTTTGTCCTCGCTTCAGTCGCCAAAGTGTCATTTGGTTGGGGTTTATTTCCCATTGCTTGCATTCTCCAGCAGAGTGCAAATTTCAGGTCTTCTTGGTATTCAACCACAGTTTATCTTGAACGGTCGATAGTCGTGCTACCGTCCTCTTCAGATTAACAGTTGCTTGAATAGGGGCAGTTGTAACACCCCAAATTTGCCCTCTTTTGTTTAGCATCATCGTCATATCATAATCATCATGAGCATGTCATGTCTTTAGCATTTTGCATAGAAAGATGAAGCATAGCACTTGCATGTTCTAGCATAAGGCATATGATCAGTCATCCGGGAAATTTGAAGCGCTGCAAGTCAAATTCAAGATCATGGTGACCTGGCAAGAAGCTCACGGGATTTCTTTATGCAAGCTTGGTATCATGGTCAAGGCCCTAAAAAAGATGGAGGATCAAAATCAGGTCAAAACGGTGGGCGCCGGGTTATTATTGAGGTTTCCCACCAAAAGGAGGGAGAATTCAAAATTTGCTTACGTTAACCGGTTAACACTTTTGGTTAACCGGTTAACGGCTGCGAATTTTGAATTCCAGCAGCAAAATTCAACATGTATTTTTTGGCTCCAATTTTCCAACTTTCCAATTTTTTATTCATTTGAATTAAGGAGAAGGATCTAGAGCATTTATCCAAGCCTAATTCCAATGCTAGGTCCTAATTACTTTATAAAGCCAAATCCAAGCCATATTTTTTGGATCCCAAGCCTAAATTTTGGGCCCCAAACCTAAACCATATTTAATCCATTTCCCTCCAAACCAAGAAAAAAAACTCCCTCATAATTCACTCTTCTTCATTTTCTGAATTTTGATCTCTCTCACCATTCTCTCACTTTTCTCTCCCAATTTTCCAATTCACTCAAAGTTCCTCATTGAAGATCACATAACTTTGCCTTAAAGTGTGTAGATCTTGGAACTAGACCTCCATCCATAGCTTCTTTGCATCATTTTGCTGGTTTACTTGGTGGTTCAGATCTGGTTTGGAGATTAGAAGTGCTTTTGGAGCCAAAATTCTGCATCAAGACCCTTTGCTTGCATTTATTTTGCATGGAGTGTGAGGATTAGCACCGGATCTTCAAAGTTTTTCGCGAGATCTCTCATTTCCACCTCAAACAACAATTACCAAAGCATACCTCAGCTTTGTAGGTTGGTTAAATTCAGATCTAGCTATGTTTTAGCTTATTTGCATGCTTGTGCTTAGATCCACCATGTGCTTGTGTATTTGCTTGGCTTGCTTGAATTGATTGGTTGATTTGTAGTCGGATCCGTGTACTAATGTTCATGAGCTTAATAATGTCAATTAATGTGAATTGATCCATTTATTTCATGCCTAATTGATTGCTGGTCTGTGGTAAAATTATTTGGATAAGCTGGCTTGAGCTGATTTTTCTGCAGGAATTGTTGCTGTTTTTACAGTGTTAACCGGTTAACGTTTTTGGTTAACCGGTTAACACACCTGTTTTCTGCGTATTTGCTGCAGGTTTGAACTGGTTAACCGGTTAACACTTTTGGTTAACCGGTTAACACTGATGCAGAATGCCATTTTGGAGTTGTTTTGAGTTTGTTTGATCCCCTTACATGTTTTAATTGCCATGGATCATTGTATGATCATTGAATATGCTAGTTTAGGGTGATTTTCTTGCTGGTTGATGTATGCTTCCATGTTCTCGACACGTAAATGCTTGTATGTGCAAATTTTTGCATGTTGCTTGATCTTTGTTGATTTGAACTTTGAGCATGCTAACTCCACGATTGTATTGATGAACATATGCTGGATTTTTGCTAACACTTGCAGGGGCTCATGGTAAGAGAAGTGTGGATGTTTATCCACATTTCAACTCTTATTCTTTCCTTTTTAAGTTTCTTTCTCTTTGTGGTTTTTGATGTGCCTTATGCCATCATGTGATGCAACTCTTTTCTTCCCCCTTTAGGAGCAACTTATCTCCTTTAGAGGAGTAAGTTGCTTGCTAGCTTTCTTTTCCTCTCTTTTGCTCCTCTTTGGTTCTTCTTTTCTCTTATGATAGTTGAAACCTCACTAACCTTAGGATCACTTTTTGCATGCTAATATTAGGATTAGTCTTTCCCCATTAGACTTTTGCCTTTTACTCCTTTTGGTTCTTTCTCTTCTCATCTCAAAACAAAACCTAAAAAATATTAATAAAGAAAGAAGTAACTTCTTATGAAATAGCCTTATTCCATGGGGCATATGTATTCATTCCATATTGGAATAGTGCATTTGTCTAGAATGATGCACAAGTAAAATCATGAGATCATTTTCATCAAGAAAACCCCTAAACAATACTTCTTCATTTTTAATCACTAAAACACTATATAAATTCAACAAGTCAATGAATTTGGGCCCTTGCCCTTGGAAACAAGTCTTGGATAAATTTTCCTTACTTGGTGTGCTTGTTCTATTATTCCATCTTGGAATGTAGTAACAAGTACACATTCCATGGAAAAGAGCTTAAGTTCATTCTCTTGTGCCACACCAAATAAAAGCTCATAAAAAAACACAAACAAACAATAAGCGTCTTTCCTTCAAGAATTCTTTTCTCATCACCTTCGCTCCATACGCGAACTTGCTCCTGCTTGTCATTTTGCAAGACGGTTACGCATTCGTCGTCCGAGCCTACAATACCTGAGCATTGACATAGGCAGTTAAAGCCTTAATTCACAAGCAATCTTTTCCACCCCTAGTTAGGGGAACTACAGCGTCTCTGATCCTCATGTCCAGATGAGGTACGTAGTCAGCGGGGTAGGGCCCGTTCGAGCACACTCTTTTATTTTCCCTATATTTTCCCCATTTTCTTTTCTTTTTGTCCAGTTTCAGTTTCAGTTTTGCGGCAACTTTCATTTCTTCACCCTTTGAAGCAGTGTCTTTGCAAGCGTGGATCCTGTCGGGTATGGCGGATGATCTGGGGTGCTAATACCTTCCCAGGTCGTAACCGACTCCCGAACCCAGTCTCTTTGGTTTGCAGGACCTGTGTCCTTCCTTTCTTTTCTCCGGTTTGTGTAGCATTACCATTCCCGTTCCTTCAGGATAAAAATGTCTGGCTGGCGACTCTACCCTCTTCCGCGTCACTTTCGCGTTTGTACCAGGATGGAAATCCAGGGAGCGATACTTACCGCAACATATTTTGCGACAAAAAAACTAAAAGTCAGTTCTCCCATCGTGTTACACAAGTATTAAAAGAAGTGAAGTTATAAGTTGATTTATTAAAGTGCGATTTTTGGTTGGAAAAGATGAGTTACTTGGTTGTGTTGATGAGAGTTTATGAAGAATTGTTTCGATATGAGTAGGAATCAATGATTTGGTTTGTTGGATTAGTTGGAAGTGAAAAGGATGATTCACCATGTTGAGATTGATTGGACACATGTAACTTATGATGTTGGAATTCTGTATTGGAGCTATTATGGTATGTGTTTAAGATGATTTTAGAGAATGTGTTAATACAAGATGGTAAAGTTGTAGTTTATGATAATTGGGATATCGTGGAAGTATATGTATATCTTATCCAAGATTTGGAAGTAGTCGCGGTTGTAATTGTGTTAAATGTTCATAGATATTATCTTACAGATCTAAGTTCGAAGTATTCGGTAACTACGAGAGTGTAGAATACATGTTGGAACGGGATGTCCAAAGAGTTAAGTCAAAAATCTTTTGTTATGTAGGTTTTGGTGATTGAAAGGTTGAGGTAAACTTGGTAGACTTGATACTTTGCAAGTAATCAGAGTGCGTAGCGGAGTGGTGTAGTGCATTTGTTCATACGTGAGTAACAACGATGTTGGTGGTTTGGTTGCATTGGTGTTGTGTTTAAGCTTATGTGTTCTTATCTTTATTATTGACTCGTTGACTATGGTGATGGTCACGATCATGTTGTGTTCTGGTTCTTAAATATGTGTGTTCTTAAGTTGGTTATTCTTTGTGTCGTGATGTTAGTCGTCAAGGGTATTGCTTGAATAGTGTTTGTGTTGTTTTCGTTGAGGTTATGAATTGTTGTTTATATTATTCGTGGGGTTGTCTTTCATGGCATGGTAGTTGATTAGTCAGATGTGATAACGTAGTTGGATTAGTTGCATCGGATAAATTTTCGAGGATGAAAATATTCTAAGTGGGGGAGAGTTTTAACACCCGTTTATTTAATTAAATATATTTGTATTATGTTGTATTGATTTGTGTTGATTTATGTTGATTAGTGTTGATTTCCGAAATATTGAAATATTGCGTTGAGGTTGCTATGTTTTTAGTTGAATTATTTAATTAAGTTAATTCAATTCGTGAAAAAATAATATTGAATATTATTAATCATGTATTCACTTTTAGTATGAATGCTCATTTTCAATCCCTTGAATTATAACCCACCTTAAGAACCATAGCTTAAAAAATACTTTAATCCCAAACTTTTCGTTGGAATATTGCTTTTTTTTAATACCACTTCAAATGAACCAATGTCTTAAAATAATGTCTTGAAATCCATCCTTGCACAAACTTACAAATGTATGATAACTTAGACATATCTTAAAGCATGACCCGAACTTCACAAAGATCAATTGATTAAACCTTGACGTCTTCACCTCTTGCATTCAGTGCACCTACAAAACTGGTTAGCCACAATGACCACACACAAAACTTATATGATCTACTTCTTGGGAAATCATGGCCAAAGGCCAGATAATCCTTCAGAAAAAAGAGGAAAAAAAGGTAGGACGAATTTAGGGTATGACAGTGTTCAAAATATTTGAGCTCAAGACCTGAGTGGATGTTAGGACTATGTGGGATACATATTTCGGTTTTGAAGAGAAAGTTCTGTTTGAGTTGGAAGCGACGCTACAAAGATCGATCAAAGATATCCTGAAGATGTGCAAGCGTCCACCAGAATATTGAAATGTAATATTGAATTTTCTGTTGAGATCGTCATTGTAATAATCATGTTATGTTATGAATGTCAAATACATTTTAGAAAGTTTATTTTCTATTTAATATGTTTCTGATGTTTTTCGGAGATGTAACTACAGACTTTTTTCAAAGATGTATCTCCAGAACAAATTAAACCCAATATATTGAGCGCCTCTCAAAATGACATTTTTTGAGTGTACACAAATTACGTTTAGAGATATAAATCCAGAAACATTGGACTTTTTAGAATTTTGTACGATTCTGTAGAAATATATAGAGTAGCATAAGAAACTCTCTTATTGATGATGTCAAGGTGTTTAGAGAGTGCATGGAATAAATCATTTCCTTTGTATGCATTTTATGCCTTACTCTAAGAATCATCAATAAAATAACATCTCATTCCTTACTCTTTTTAGTACTTCAATTTAAATAATGATCACTCATAACACAAAGGCTTTGTAAATCTCTACAAATTGGACGAATATTAAGAAAAAAATAGTGTTAGTAATAAATTTTTAAAAACATGCACGGGTATTAAGAAAAAATAAAACAAAATTATATAAACATTTATGTGTATTAAGAAATAACCACTCTTATTATTATTGATATACTAGAACAGAAAGAAAACTATATTCAAAATTATATGAGTTGGCCACGCACTGGGTGCTCTCTATATAAACCCTCTCATTTGAGGGGGGCCATGTATCAAATATTCATTCCCTGAACACTCTTATTTGTATTTGCTATCTCTTGTGCCCGTTCTGACTTTGGCATCGGAGTACCTTGAAGGTACACCCCACACTCCTCAGCATCCAAACAAACTTGGAAGTCCACGTCAGCAGCCATTGGAGATTCTGATCTTAGGTACGATCAGTGGCACCATCTGTGGGAAGTTTGCTGCCCTGTTTTCTCATCCCAATTCGTGAAAACAAAAACATCACCGTTCAATCTCCTTCTCGATGGCTCACCAAGAAGATTGCATCAGTGCTCTCCTTGTCACCAGCATTCCCATTAAGCAACAGGAGAGTGACATAACTAATCCCGCCTCGAAGAACCAAATCGTTTCCTTGACGGGAGAACTTCCTCCCCGTCACCCGAACAGTCCCAGCAACCTGAGATCACTCCTGCAAATCTCCCACAGATTCCCATCCCCGAGGGGACGAACCAGACACTAGCAGCTCTTGTCAAAGCAACCAACAACATCAACCTCTTCCTACTCTGCCAAGGCGAAATGTTGGAGGTTCTTAAAGAAGCAAGACGCGTGAGGTCCCCCACTCCCGCGAGGAGACACCTCCGGTCTCTTTCAAGATCGCCCAAGAAGAGGAAGGACCACCACCATCCCGAGGCTTCTGGATCCATCAGGAAGAGGACCTATCCATCTCCTCGATGAAATAAGTCCCCGTAAACAAAGAAGACCCGACGAAACCTCCAGCCGGGAGTGCGACCATCACTAGAAGGAGCAAGAAACCACTCAAAATCTCCTCCACGCAGGCATATAAACGATTGTTCCCGCTCCGTCTCCCCATTCTCCAACGACATGGATGAACCCCGTGGCCCCCTTTCAGAGGAGATCATGTCCAAGAGGCTCCTAAAAAGGCTTGAGAAGCCTCCACCACTCGGAACATACGATGGGACCACGGACCTGAACGAGCACATCGAAAATATAGATGCTTTGTTGGACTACAAAGGTGTCTGGGGAGTTATCAAGTGTCACCTCTTCCCCCACGACATTGAGAAAGGAGGCAATGGCTTGGTACAAAAGTCTCCCTCACGAATCTATCACCTCGTGGAGGCAACTAGGGAGAACATTTTCTCGACACTTCACTGCCTCGTGAAGCCATCCCAAAACTGAAGCATCTCTGGAGGCGATTATTCGGGGGAAGGGCGAGCCCCTCCGAGCATACATCCAAAGGTTTAACAAAGAAGTTGTCCAGGTCTCGACCACTGACGATATGAAAAAATACCTTTTGGAACGAGGACTCAGCCCCCAAAGTGATTTCAAAAGGGTCGTAGGAATCGAAACACCGGTCACGCGTAGGAATCGTAGGAATCGAAACATACAGTACAAAGAGAAAGAGGCAGCGAGCACTGCCCGTGACACCCGGCGGAATGAAGACGCCAAATCGTCAAAGCACGACGACTCCTTGACGTCCCTTCGAGGAGGAGACAAAAGAAAGGAAGATCTCTCCCTTGAACCGCGGGAACACAAGGGTCCCATCGGGAGGTTCCACGACTATACGCCTCTCACAACGACCAGGGAAAAGATTTTGTCCGAGTGCGCGAATTCTGAATTTTGCCAAGCAAGAGTCAGATTCCCGAAACAACTGCCAAACAAACCAAATACTGACAAAATGAAGTATTATCGCTTCCATAAATTGCACGGGCATAATACCAAGGACTGCATTCACTTAAAGTACGACATTGAGATACTCATCTGGGACGATCATCTCAAACATTTTACTAAGAGTAAATATGCTCCTCGGCAGGAAGTACAGGAAGCCCGAAAGGCTGAGGACGTCACCCTACTAGTCGCGAAAACAAATCTCCAGGTCTCCCTCAGTATAACGTGGCCAGAAGATTTCTATGTTCCTGAACCATACATCGGCTCTGCATACTTCGTCGCATACTTCCCGTGGGAATCCTTCCCATCAGCAATGGTCATCTCTGGAGGAGGACCCAATAAGGTCACAGTAGGATCGGTGAAGCGACGGTTCGATGAGCTAATCAGTACCAGTTCTAACTTGAGTTCAACCCTTGACCCTCCTCAAGGAGGATCCACTCCCATTTCTGTTTACAAAGAAAACCTCCTCGGAGGAGCACCAAATGCTAGCATTCCTTTGTTGGTTCGCGCATAGATGGAAAATTTCGATGTTCTTAGGATCCTGGTCGATCAAGGAAGTTTCGTTGACATAATGTACTCCCAACTTTTTGCGTCCCTTTAGCCGAACGAGACGCATTTGACGCCATAAGTAGGCTCAGATCTCCAAGGGTTCAACGGGACAGTTTGCAGGCCTAGGGGTTATGTCGACCTGATCGTCAAATTTGGTGTTGGAGATACCACGAGGTTCATCAAGGTCTAATGTCTTATGATAGACTTCCCGTACCTATACCAGTGCATCCTAGGACGACCCACTCTGGCCGAGCTCATTGTGGTACCTTCCACGGTAGACCTGAAAATGAAGTACTACACATCATCAGGACAGGTAGCCACTCTCCACGGGGACAAAGAAGCTGCTCGCAGATGTTACAAAGTCGCATCCAAAGACCTCCACGCCATCGCCGCCAAGCCTAAGCCAGTCAAAGTTGTCCTCCCCCACACTTCCGAAGAGCCAAAGGTGCTACCCCGTGTGGATTCCATAGATCTCGACAGCAGATTCACCGATGAATAGGAGCAAAAGCAATTGGTCGCGAAACGTTCTTCATCCCCTCGACCCGTCCCCAACGGCGATTTCGAGCTGGTTGCATTGGGAGAGGATTCGTCGAAGGGAGTGAAGATTGGAGCAGACCTCCCCGACTTAGCGAGGAAGTAGCTCAAAGCATGCCTCAGGGAAAATGCTGATTTGTTCGCGTAGAGCGCTGCAGAGATGTCGGGCTTGGATCTAGAGATGGCATGCCACCATCTGTCCATAGACCCCTCAATCTGGGCAGTCGCGTAATGAAGGAGGAAGCAGTCCCAAGAAAAGGTAGAAGCAGCCGAGCAGGTTGTAAAAGACCTCCTAGAGGCGCATTTTGTAATAGATGCCAGGTACACCACCTGGCTCTCGAACGTTGTACTAGTTAAAAAGAGCAATGGAAAATGGTGCATGTGCGTTGACTACACCGATCTTAACCGGGCTTGCCCGAAAGATGCTTACCCTTTGCCTAACATTGATAAGTTGGTCGATAACTCTGCAGGTTTTAAATTATTGTCATTCCTCGATGCCTATTTCGGGTACAATCAAATACCCATGGCTGTGACCGACAAAAAGCACACCGCTTTCATGACCGAATTAGGCAACTATTACTACAACGTAATGTCTTTCGGCCTGAAAAACACGGGCGCTACTTACTAATGAATGATGAACAAAGTTTTTCAATTGGAGATCAGTAACATGCTCGAGGTTTACATGGACGACATGATCATCAAATCCCACAAAGAAACCAATCACGCTCTCCACTTAAAGAAAATCTTCGACCAAGCCCGCAAGTGCAAAATGCGATTTAACCCTGAAAAGTGCACGTTTGGAGTACGGGCGGGTAAATTCCTCGGTTTTTACCTAACCGAAAGAGGAATAGAGGCTAATCCCGATAAATGTCGAGCATTCTCCAAAACACTCATACCGACTTTTAAAAAATCCATCCAATCATTAAACGGGTGCTCGCATCGTTATCACGATTTGCAGCAAAATCTGCTCAACATGCGTTCCCCTTCTTCAAGCTCCTCTGCAAGGAAGCTGCCTTCGAATGGACGGAGGAGTGAGAGAAAGCCCTAACACACCTCAAGAAGGCTCTGTCAGAACCTCCAGTCCTCTCGCGACCAGAGGCAAGGGAAATCTTGTTCCTCTACCTTGTCGTTGCTAATGAAGCCATAAGTACCGCTCTCGTGTGAGAAACGGCCGAGGGGAAAAAACCAATCTATTTCAATAGCAAAGCCCTACAAGGGCCCGAAATTAGATATCAACAAATTGAAAAGGTTGCCCTAGTACTTCTCCATGTAGCAAGGAGACTTAGTCATTATTTACTCGCGCACTCAATCGTGGTACGTACTGACCAGCCCATTAGACAACTCCTCGGTCGACCTGATATGGTCGGGTGAAAGCTCAAGTGGTCACTGGAACTATCCGAATTTGATATCCGATAAAAGGGAAGAGGATCAGTTAAAGTACAGGCCTTCGCCGATTTCGTGCCGAAATGGCCGCCCCATAAGGCCAGACTTGTGTGTCCAAAAGATGAACCATCTTCATGGATGGCGCTTCGAGCTCGATGGGAAGCGGTACGAGAATTATCTTGGAGAATGAAGAGGGAATCCTGATCGAAGTATCCCTTACCTTATCATTCCCCACGTCCAACAACCAGGCAGAATATGAGGCATTCCTCGCAGGCCTAAGGCTCGTTGACGACTTGGGGGCGAAAGAAATAATTATCTGCACAGACTCCCAGCTCGTAGACATTCAGTTCTAAGGCGAATACCAGGTCAAAAACGAAAATCTGTCAGAATACTTAGCCCTGGTCAAGGAAAGGATTGTGAAATTCACGTCCGTGGAAGTTAAATACGTACCCCACGAGAACAACATACGAGCAGACGTGCTCTCAAAACTTGCTAGCACAAAGAGGAAAGGAGGTAATAAGTACATCATACAAGAGATACTTCCTCGTCCCAGTATCGAAAAAGTAAGCCCGGCAGTAGACGTAAACGTCATTGGCAACGCCAACTGCTGGATGACCCCGGTATACAAATACCTAACCAATGATGAACTGCCTGAGGATCCGAAGGAAGCCAGTATCATCAAACGACAGTCTTGTTTGTACATCTTGGTCGAAAGAAAACTATACCAGCGAGGATTCTTCATTCCCCACCTTAAATGCATCGAGGAAGAGCTAATTCCCCACATCCTACGCGTGATCCACGAAGGTATCAACGCCCAGCATTTAGGTGGAAGGTCCCTCCCGAGGAAAGCCCTTCGGGCAGGATATTACTGGCCCACTATTCAAAACGATGCCAAGGAGCACGTAAAAAATGATAAATGTCAAAGGTACAGAGACATGCGCCTCGCACCACCTAACGAGCTCAAAATGATGTCATCCCCGTGGCCATTCGCATGGTGGGGCCTAGACATCCTCGGACCTTTCGTTGTTGGTTCAAACCAAAATAAATACTTGATCGTCGTAGTGGAATACTTCACGAAGTGGATCGAAGCCGAACCTCTAGCAAAAATCACAACCCTTAATATATTGTGTTTCTTCAAACGTAACATTCTCGCCCGCTTTGGAATACCCTAGGCCATCATCACCGACAATGGTACCCAATTCACGAATAAGAACTTTTAAGAGTTCATCGCCAACGTCGGAACTAAACAGTATTTCGCATATGTCGAACACCCGAAAACCAATGGGTAAGCTGAAGCGGTGAACAGGATCATCCTCCAAGGACTCAAACGAAGGTTAAACGAGATCAAGAAATGATGAGTCGATGAACTGCACAGCGTCCTGTGGACATACCGGACTACCCCGGATTCGACCACTGTGGAAACCCCTTTTCGACAAGAATACGGGATCGAGGTCGTCATTCCCGTACATATGCATATCCCGTCCAAGCGAACAGAGGCCCCAATGGACGAAGACATTAATTCAGAAACATTACGTGAAGAGCTCGATTTGGTCGAAGAAGTCAGATTAGGGGAAGCCCTACACAAGGCATATCTTAAGCAAAAGATTGCCATAAGACACGATTCCAAAGTTATAAAACAAGCGTTCGCAGTCGGCAGCCTTATCCTCAGGAGAAACCACAAGGGCTCCTGAGAAGGAAAGCTCGCTGCGAACTGGGAGGGTCCTTATCGAGTCCGAGCAAAAACGGATAACGGGGCCTATTACTTTGAAAATTTGAATGGGGAAAAACTTGCTCGTCCTTGGAACGCCGAGAAACTCAAACAATATTACATTTAAGGCGTCATCTGACATTAGTATTGGCCTAACATGCATACCTAGGTACAAGTATCGCGTACCGAACTTACAGTTTGATAAGATCCTCTTCAAGAACGAGGAAGATCATCCTCCCATGATTGGATCCCCAAACGAGTCCATCGTCGGCTTCGTACCATGACCAGGCAGAACACCTAGCTCGCGATGAGACGTTCACGCCGCGAGGCATGGACCATTAACATGCTCCAAGCATCGTTCTCCAGCCAACAATGCAATGGCATTCTGCCCGGTTCCCCAAACCGACAGACACATAAATCGAGCACCATTCTCCCAAATTTATAAACATATCTTAAACCCTGCGCATGAACATAAAACGAACATCATTATCTCCAAAACATCTCAAACACTTAGTGAAAATAAAACAAGGTATGTCCTCTGATGGACATACAAGCACAACAAGAAAATAGGCAAGTGACCACCAAGGTCGTAAAATGTGCAACATTAAAAGGTGAGGCCACGAGGACCGACTTGTTCTCATTTTACATAAAAGGGATAATATATTCCCCCATCACTCATAAAAGGCCATAGCACGTAGGCCAGCCGATAAAATAAAAAAGCGAGTCAATAAGAAAAACATCAAGGGTTATCATTGGCATTAGGTTGGACGTTAACAGGGGTGCATTGGTCATCCTCCATCTCGACATCATCTTACTCTGGATGCTTGAGGTAGTCGGGAATGTGGATCACACCATCCTTAGCTTTGTACAAAAAGTTGGTGCCCTCATCATTAAATGTCAACTTGGGGTTAACTATTTTGAAATGGTTCACTATGTTTTTGAACACTATGCTAGCCATCTCCTCGAGATCCGCATACCCTTCCTCGATTTTTGCGATCAGCTCAACCCGAGATTTCAAAGACTTCACCTCCTCAGGTTCGTCCGCAACTAGAGTCAAGTCGGCCTTGAGACGAGCAATCTCCTCCGCATGGGACTTCTTGTTGTGAGCCACTGTCTCCTCAAGTGCCTTTATCCTCTTGGAGGCTCCTTAAGAGATTTTGCAGAGTTCTTAGCCACGTCCTTGGAGGCCAAAAGTTTGGCCTTCAGCTGATGGATCTCTTGGTCTTAAGTGGTCGTCCCCTCAGCGAACATCGAAGCCATTGTAAGAACATGCGCCACATAACTCACATCCCAAGCCAACCAAGAGCGTCTATTCGGTCTTCTCATTCCCTCCAACTGAAGCGTCTCTGCACTATGGACTTGGAGGGAGTGCTCCTCGAAGAAGTTGGGCTTCAGGAAACACGTAGGGAGCTCGTAGGAAGGCTTTGGGGAGGCATTTGCCAGGTTCACCACTTTGTCGGCTCTGGACCTCTTCCCCGTCCTGGAAGTCCCTCCAGGAGAACCATGGGGGGAGGGCGAAGAAGTAACCGAGCCCATAACTAACTTGTCGCTGAGGCGAGTTTGCATCAATTTCTTTGGTGCTCTTCGTTTGCTCGAGTTTGCCATTAATTTATCATGTACATTCACCATTGAATATGGAAAAGACAAAGGCAAAAATAGTCAGGGCACAAATTATAGACGAGCTTGAAATGAAATACGAACAAATAAATACTAAGACTACAAGACTACCAAGGTACTGGGAGACATCCTCATTTGTCTCGCAAACTAGAAGCTTGGACACCTCTATAAACTTAGGGGTCACCTTGGCGCCCCCGTCCTTGTCTAAAACCGCATGACCGTGTTTTTCAACATGCACAGTCATTGTAATCCTCAAAACATAACCCATCAAAGCCTCATAGTTGGCCTGGTCGTTTTCACTCAAGACAGAGGAAATCTCGAGGAATTCATCGGTCTCGCGCAAGAAGTGATTGTGCGACCAAGAAAAATGAAACTTCAACAGCAAGCGAGGGTCCTCCTTCCCATCCTCATCCAACAAAACATTCCTCTAATCATATGTATCCACTTGCCAGAACTTGCAGGAGTTCAAAGCACGCTCGGAGATCGGATCGACCAAATAGAAACGGTCCTTGAAATCCCTGATTGATTCAGAGTACGCTTTAAAAAAATTCTTCTTTTGTTTCAAAGAGACCCAGCCGAACTTCTCGTTAACCACCTAGCGCTGGAGGTAGAAAATGTGAAAACAACAGAGGGAGCGTTGCCCCTATCTTCAGATATATGTGTAACACGGTGGGAGAACTGACTTTAGTTAAATATTGCGGATAGCAAGAGTCGCCACCGACTTTTATTTTATCCAAAAGGAAAGGACATAAAAGAACAGGAAAGACCTTGAAAAGATTTTGAGTTCGGGAGGTAGGTTATACAAAGGGAAGGTGTTAGCACCCTTTATATCCATGGTTATCCATGGGCTCTTAGTTACTTAGCTCACTTTAAATTGTTTTGAGAAAGGTGTAGTGTGTGATTAAAAATTTTCTAAGTACTTTATAATGATCCTCGTATGGATGTATATAAAGACTTTGTTTTGAAAATTTGTTTAAAACGTGAAGTGTAAAAGTATTTTGAAAAGGTGAGCAAGTAATTAAGAGGAACCTACCCTATATTAAATCTTTATTGTTCTTATATATTCTTTCAATGATAAGACTGGCCCTATTATTAAGGTATAAGTAGTCATTACCTTGGATGTAATAAGGGACATATGTAGGGACATCTGAATAGAGGCAACTGTAAGGTGTCTTTAGCAATTCGTAGGGACTTATCATCTTTTATTCGAAGGGACAAGATCATTTATCGTAGGCAACCTCGAAGGGACTTGATCTTATAATTTGAAGGGACTTGATGATATTTTATGAAGGGACTTTGCTTAAGACACCTTACTTGACCTTAGAAATAGGCAACATGAGAGGTAACCTTAGAAAGTGTAGGATGGCGATCAAAGATCGACTTACGTGTGTGAGTGTTTATATCCAAATATTTATCTTATTAAATTAATTTTTCTAAATTGATTTTAATCACATATAGGTTATACACACCCTAAATTACTAACCATACAATAAATATTTACGAAAATAAAATAAGACGGAAAATAAATCTACAATATTACATGGCTTTAGCAGATACATAATAATTAAATAAAATTAATTATAATAATAATAGATATAATAAAATAATAAATAAACAATAATACTAAAATAATAGCAATAATAATAATGATAATAATAATAAATAAATAAATCAAGATTAAAATTTAAAAGAGAAGTTATTTTAGGTTAGACAACAATTATAAACTTTTTAGAAGTTAATTAAGATAGTATAAGAATTTAAACAATTTAATAAATTAAATTATAATAATAAAAGAAATAAGGGTTAATATATTAATTAGGGTTTAGAAAAATAAATTAGATTTTTTAGAATTAATAGGAAAATTAGGTTTTTTTTAGAAGATAGTTGGAGTTTTTAAGTAATTAAGGTTTTAAATATTTATTTATAAATTATATAACAAAAATTAATACTATAATAAAAATTATTGGAAAGAATAATTAATATTTATTTACAAAAATATTTTATGATATAATATACTTAACTTAAAATTAGAGTTATTTAATTGGTTAATTAGTTAATAAGATAATTAAATAATATAATATAATAATATAATAATTAAATTATGAAAATATAAAGAAAAAGAAAATAAAACAGGTTCTAAAAAAATGGGGGAGGCCTGGATTTGAACCCAGGACCTCCCCATTACCAAGTTGCAGCAAAGACCACTGGGCTATACGCTTGTGGTATGATGTAGGATGATCACGCGTACATATATGTTAAACCTGCTAAAATCAAGAAAAACCAAAAAATATTTGTCAAAACCCGGGATCGAACCCTGGTCTCAAACATCCCAACATACGCTCATTGCCACTACGCCACATGGGCCATCTGATATATATAACCAACAGCAAAATATATAAAAATAAAGACTTTTTCAAATTATGGATTTGGCGTCATTCAGGTTATCTTCTTCCTTGTGACCTGCGAAGTTTCCTGCGGTTTTAGCTTCAACATTACCTGTGAAATTAGTTTTGTAGGATTTCCTACGTTTTCTTTAATGATCACCATACCTGTAAAATTTCTTCAAATTAAAAGTACCATTGTACTCAACACAACCAGACCAATTCATTTACGCAATTAGAAGTCATTTATATTGATTAAAATGCGAAGCCCTAAATTGAAGCCAAGAACCCTAACAATGGCTTCTCCTCATATAAGCACCTAAAGTTCAATTGATGCATCCATAAATACTCTATACCACAAAACAAACATTATTAGATGGTCATAATTAATTGAAAGTGCACGAAATAGTGAAAACGAAAAAAAATATTCAAGCATGAAGATGCATTCGGGTTAGTCAATTCATGAAGCATTTGATGAATGTAATGATCTGAGCATGTTCGAAATTCATCAAGGAAGCTATCCCAACCTTCCAAATTGTTTGAAATAAGCTGCAACTATGAAACCGAATTCAACTTTTTGGAAGATTTTTTGTGTTCTTCAAGTGCCTCTTTTTTTCAGATTTTTTCCTCCCCTGTGTTTGTGTTATGTTCCTCTTCATATAGTGAACCAAATTAGGTCAAAAAAACATGTGACTTTGTGGGCTTTTGGATGTCTTGAATGTGAAGAAATCTTCTTGCCAAGTTAGTCAAAAAATCAAATATTTTCATGCCATAATGCCTTAGCACGAATTTGGATGGTTTTGAATCAACTTAAATGTTATTTAAAAGCTTCTAGAAGAAGAATCCAATCAAATATTCATATTTTCATATTTTATTTTGATTTAAAATGAATTTTAATGAATAAAATCCAAATAAATTATAAATAAATTATAAAAATCAGAAAATACTTGGATTGGGTCGTGCTTGAGGATATCATGAAGATTGGGTGGCAATTTGGTAGGCCCATTTGGCAAAATTTGGTTTTAAGGCTTCATTTGCTTCATATACCTCCCAAAAATTTCCCAACTTTGCAAAGGAACAAATCCCTCAATTTTAAGGCTATGAATGTTTTATTGGACATTTTGGAAAGCTTAGAGAGTACTTTAACCAACCTCTTTGGTCTCATGTCCATATCTTTTACCATTCTCAAGTTATGCTCTTTGGAAGTTGTTGACTTTTTGTTGACTTTTAAAATGACCTATAATGTCTTAGCTTATACCTTCCAAATGAAGCATTTTTGGGCTTGGGGCTTGTGAGACACAAAGTTGTAGATAATTCAATTTCATTCAAAATGAGCTTTGGATGGGAAATTTTTGATGAAGCATGTGAAAGTTATGGCTGGTCAAAGTTCAGTTGACTTTTCCTATGAAAACCCTAATTTAGAAACTCCTGATTCTTGATGATCTGAAATATCCTTGATGAATCATGATCAACCCTTGATCAAATGATGAATTTCACTTCATATACTTTATTTTGGCAAAAAATCATGAAGTTTGACTTTGGTTTGACCACAGTTGACCTCAGTTTGACTTTTTGACTGATTTTAGTCTATCTGATCATTTGACTGAGCAAACCTTTTGGGAAGGCCTTGAAACTTGACATAGGGATTCTTGAAGACATATAGGATGTTATGAAGCTCACTTGAAGTCTTAGAAGTCCATTTAACCTGATGAAGTCCAAAACCCAAGTTTAGGATGCATTGCTTAGGAGGATGCATTGTCTGAGGGAATTGTCAAACTTTCTGACTAATTGTGAACCTTGTGAACCTTTTGAGATACCTTGTGTACCTTGTGAACCTTGTGAACCTCTTGGGACACCTTAATACACAATGTCTTGTCTTGGTGAGGGCAAATTTGGGGTGCAACAGCTGCCCCTGTTCAATTTTCTGAAACCCGAGGGGTTAGATTGGTATATGTGTCATTCGTGACCTGGAAGGTTGAAGGGGATTGAACACAAAAGCCCAAAATTTTGCACTCGCTGGTGCGTAAAGTAACACTGAGGATTAGTTGAATATGCTTAAGTGGGCTTGAAGATGCCACTTGGAAGAACTGGAGATGGGCTTATAGATGCCATCCACAATATCAGGAGGTGATAATATCTTGATGTTGATACTGGATATCAGTACTAGGTCTTCGTATAGGCCGTCTCTGAATCGTTTATGCAACATGGTTTGAATTGAATGCTAGCACTAGATCTTCGTATAGATCGTCTCTGCATTATCTTTGGGGAAAAAGAATATCCTTCATTAAGTGTCAGGGTTTAGATCTTCGTATAGATCGTCTCTGCATTATCTTTGGGGAAAAAGAATATCCTTCATTAAGTGTCAGGGTTTAGATCTTCGTATAGATCGTCTCTGAACCATATCTGAGAACATACTTTAATTTAAGTGTCAAAACCAAATCTTCGTGGCGATTTTTTTTCTGAATTAAGTATCAGCACTAGACCTTCGTATAGATCGTCTCTGAACTGTTTTGAGTTATTGAATAAACCAATAGAAATAAATCTTCGTGACGATTATCTCTTCTGGAAATACCCTGGATTAGGGAATAGATCTTCGTATAGACCGTTTCCCTACTATCCAAGGTTAAAAGAATATCAGGATTAAATCTTCGTGACGATTATATCCCTTGAAAATATCCTGGATTAGGGAATAGATCTTCGTATAGACCGTTTGCCTACTATCCAAGGATAAAAGAATATCATGATTAAATCTTCGTGACGATTATATCCCTTGAAAATATCCTGGATTAGGGAATAGATCTTCGTATAGACCATTTGCCTACTATCCAAGGATAAAAGAATATCAGGATTAAATCTTTGTGACGATTATATCCCTTGAAAATATCCTAGATTAGGGAATAGATCTTCGTATAGACCGTTTGCCTACTATCCAAGGATAAAAGAATATCAGGATTAAATCTTCGTGAAGATTATATCCCTTGAAAATATCCTGGATTAGGGAATAGATCTTCGTATAGACCGTTTGCCTACTATCCAAGGATAAAAGAACATCAGGATTAAATCTTCGTGCCGATTATATCCCTTGAAAATATCCTGGATTAGGGAATAGATCTTCGTATAGACCGTTTGCCTACTATCCAGGGATGAAAGAATATCAGGATTAAATCTTCGTGACGATTATATCCCTTGAAAATATCCTGGATTAGGGAATAGATCTTCGTATAGACCGTTTGCCTACTATCCAAGGATAAAAGAATATCAGGATTAAATCTTCGTGACGATTATATCCCTTGAAAATATCCTGGATTAGGGAATATATCTTCGTATAGACCGTTTGCCTACTATCCAAGGATAAAAGAATATCAGGATTAAATTTTCGTGACGATTATATCCCTTGAAAATATCATGGATTAGGGAATAGATCTTCGTATAGACCGTTTGCCTACTATCCAAGGACAACTTGAGTAATGATTATCAGCAATGAATCTTCGTGGCAATCATCCCTGAATAAAGTATAAGCACTAGACCTTCGTATAGATCGTCTCTGACCTGTTTTGAATTGTTGATAGTATTTTTATCTGTATATAACCATCCTGCAAGGAAAAGGTTAGTTTATGCAATATGTATGCATGCATGGCATGGTGCATCTAAGTAAATGTATTATGCATTTATGAATATGCTATGGTATGATGTAAATGATGTATGTATGAATTATGCAGCCTGAAGCGTCTGGATATCTTTGAATAACAACTGCTGGCTAGGGAAAATAAATCCTGATTCGTTGCTGAATAATATGAGAACCTCGTTCCCATCTTGTTTGATAGTATAGTATTTATAACCTCCCGTCTTCGTTCGTCGTACTTTTATTGAAGGGATAAGTTCCTGAGTATCCCGACTGAGGATAAAATAGATGGACATAAATTCAAGGGGAGATGTAACTCGAAGTATCTATAAAGATAGATTTTCTCTGCTGGGGATTTGTAGTTGTCTTGTGGGGATGAACCGGCGAAGCTTCGTTGAACTACTACCCTCGTTCGTCCTTAGTAAATATTATTACTGCATTTCATGCATTTCTGGTAAGCATCAATCATATTCAAAGCATATATACATTCAAACATAACCAACAAACGTTTTTCGCTTTAGTAAAAGAGGAAAAGTAATCCTGAATACAGAGGGAAAAGTAAAGCTGGACTCGAAAATAGAATCGTTTCAACTTTGAGAGTGTATAACCAATTGGATTTAGAGCTCCTGAGATTCTTAACTTTCCTGAATACCTTCCCAGAAATCCTCATAGCTGGATCTGAAGACATGATACTGACACCATCTGATACTACTGGCATAGACAATTAATTTCCATAATGGCTTCTACTGAGAATCCAATATCAAGGTAATACAATGAGAGGAATGTGTCTTCAAATTGTGATGGACCATATACGCTCCGGGTATTAGATTTGAAAAGAAAGCATTGCCCCTTGGTTAAGGATGAATTGTCCTATAATGGAAGTATCTGAATGCAGTTACCTCAAGAGAAATAAGCAGAATGCCCCACAATAATATGCCCCTAACATCATGAACTTTATAATGTTACCCTTGGTAATTCAAATATACAAGGAGAGTTGCCCCTGGCTATTAAGCATTGTTGAATCTTGACCTGATTTCCCCAAATGAATTGAACAATAACTTGGTATGCCCCCTTGATTGGGAAATAGTGACTATGCCCCTGGAATTATGAACTCTATAATATTACCCTTGGTAATTTAGATAGATGAGGAGATCTGCCCCTGGCTACTTAAACATAGTTGAATCCTGTCATGATTACCTCAAATGAGTTAGGTAGTATCATGGCCTGCCCCCTTGATTGGGAGATAATGACTATGCCCCTTTGTATACATGGACTTTGATCCAGGATGCAACTTTGTTTATCGGAAGGACTTTGGTTTATTGAACATTCATCCTGTAAGTTTCTCTGTTTATCAAACACTCAGGTATATGCAAACAAATATATTCAAAAATGCAATGCTTATGTCTGTCTTGAAGTTTTGAAAAAGAGTTATTTTAGAAAAACAGTTTTTGTGAAAACTGTGATATTAACTCAAGTTTTATAATAAGCCCTAAAGGAGTCAGGATACCTTTTTGTAGCAGTACGCTTTCGAACTAACCATGCTTCAGTTAGGACTTTTAAAGGGTTGTAACGTGGCCTGGTTCACGGTTTAAGAAACAAAGGATAAATGCTCAAATTTTATTTGTACCCAACCCAATCTCCATGATGTTCTTCAGTCCTATACTCAGTTAACTTATGCATTGAGGCTCAAAGGAGTTTGGAATTGTAACACTGACATTTGTGATGGTTCAGAAACCAAAAATTTATTTGAACATTCAGTCATCTTTCTTTGTTGAGGATTTATAGTGACCTCTTTTTTTCTTTTGACTTTGTTATATTTTCTTTTTGCCTGAACTGTTTGTTTCAAAATTACAGTCAGCGGAATTTCTCAATTTTTTACTAAGTCTCCTTCATAGGTTTTGACTTAGTGGGTTTTTCTTTTGTTGGATATTGACTGTCAGGTTTAATGATTACCGAGAACCATCATTAGTTGTGTACAACACATATAATTGGCATATTTGAGTTAACCGAGTAACTACCCTGCCCCGGGTCATGAATAAGGGTTTTAATTTGTGCGAGAATAAAAACTCCTACTTCATAGGCTCAAAAGGGTTGACTAGGGATTAACTTCCTTATATCTCCACTGTTTAGGAATTGAAACAATGCCTGTACATCGTCAGCATAGTCTGTTCAAAAGCATACTGCCTAATATTATGGTATTGTTTTCGTCATCCTCCCTCTATAGGCTTATAGCTTTATCAGGAGTTAAATATCACAAAATAGAAATATGAAGCATAGTTCAAAATATAGTGAAACAAATGGATTAATTCAAGACAAACATATGCAATGCATTAATGAAAACAAAAGTTTAACATAATAGTAAGTGTTTAAACAAACAAAAGAAATTACAAATGAAAATTCAAATGTTCTCAAAGCCTCTTCCTCTAAACCCGTCACTCCAATTATCTGGAAACTTTGATGCTTGATGGACGATAGAAGAACTCAACCTGGCCTTCTGGAGTAACCTCGAGTATTCCTTCGTCAATTAGGTCTTGAATCTTATTCTTCAATGCCCAACAGTTATTAGTGTCATGTCCAGGATAGTCGGAGTGATACATACACCTTGCCTTGGGATTATAGCGAGGAGAAGAGGTGTTAGGATTTTTAGGAGAATTTTCCAAGGAAATCAACTTCATCTCCAACAGGCATTGCAAAACTTGTGACATTGGCGTGCTGAACCGGATGAATTGTCTTCTACATTCCTTGTATAGAAGTGGATTAACCTTACAAGGTCTTCTTTCTTCCATTGAAGGATGGTCAGTAGTAGCCTGTCTCTTTCCTTCTCTTATCCTTACTTTCCTTTCAGCCAAGTCAGCTTGTTTCAACGGAGGTTGACTGATGATTAGATTCCCAACTCTGTTATGCCGAAGCTTATTGACAAAGCTTCTCAGCTCTTCTTGCTCCTGGGCCAAACTCTGGATAAGAGCCATTTGGCCATTCATCTGAATCCTCATCTCTGCTATCTCAGCTTGTAGTTGTTTCAGCTGATCATCTTTGTTGTCCTCAGGATTCTTCTTCTTTATGTCCTTAGAGAGGAGTGCTTTCAACTCTTCTTTCCCCTTGGACAAATTCAGAATCACTTCTTGAAACTGAGCATTCTGAGCTTGAAGATCTTTGACAGATTGTTCGAGAGCCATTTCTGCTGAAATAAACAGCGAGAAGATAAGATACCTGTTCATAAGAAACCTGTGATGCAATGACATGGTATGTAAATGCATATGCAATGTTTTCAAGGACCACGGGATTTAAATTTGTTTAAACAACCAGAAAGTAAACTTTTATTAGTAAATGTTAAAATTATTTTGCCCCTTGGGCTTACAATGAAGGGAAATAAGTTCGAAAATGGGGTTTTAAGTCTCCCACGGACGTTTCCTCTTTGTATGGAGGTATGTGTTGAGGTTCCGCTCCTCGTGAAGTTGCTTGGTCAGCTCCAACACTTTTTCTTGGCTAATCCTGAATTGAGCTTCGAAGGTATTTCTTTGTTCCTTCAGTTGGATCCAGGATTTCTGCAATTCTTCCAGGTTAGTGGGCATGTCTGGATGAAGGATGGTATAAGGAGTATCTCCTTCTGCAACAGGTTCCATAGTAACCTGTAGAATAGCAGGATATGGCATCATAAGAGTCTGAGCACGAGATCGCACCCATCTGAGGTAAGGTTCCATAGGAATGGAGTACTTTGGTTCCAGAGTCTTGCTGTCGACCTTGTTCATTTTACCCCCAAGCTCGTATGAACCTTTGACGGTAACCTTGCAGATCGTTGTCATAGTCGAACATAATTCCTTGAAAAAGCATGTCATGAGGACCATTGCTCCGAGCATAACCAAACTAACGTAGAGCTAAAGAAGGATTGTAGGTAATGCCCCCTTTTATGCCAAGGAGTGGCACATTGGGGAATTCCCCACAACAGTCAATGATAGAAACATTCTCCATAGATCTAGAACACCAATGAATGTCTGAATGAGAAAGTGACATGATCCTTTTAGACCACCTTAACCCTTGTTCATTCTTCATCACTGATCGAGGAAGGTGAGAAATAAACCACCTAGACAATAGAGGTATACAACAAATCAGAGTTCCTCGTGCCTTCGTAGTATGGGTATGAAGAGAGTGTAAGATGTCTCCAAGTAATGTAGGAACTGGATTATGAGTCAGAAATATGTTGATGGCGTGTACGTCTATGAACTGGTCTGGATTGGGGAACAACACTAAGCCATAGATCAATAGGGCTAAGATCTCCTCAAAAGCATCATAACTCATAGCCTTCAGGAACACTTGAGCTTTCTCCATCAATACCTTGGCAAGAATACCCTTAACTCCACTTCTTGTTTCTAGGACAATGTCTGATTTCTTTAAATGTAGGGCTGCAACAATGACTTCAGGTTTAGGCTCTTTTTCCAAGCCTGTGAAGGGTTTCTGATCAAGGGTAGGTATACCCAGAAGTTTGGAGAACTCTTCCATTGTGGGAACCAACTGATAGTCGGGGAACGTGAAGCAATGATGTTTAGGAACAAAGAACTGAAATAGGACACTCATCATGTCTTCATTGAACCCTGAAGTGACTAGATCCAATAGGTGACCATGCCTCTTGATGAATTGGGAGTTTTCAAAAACTTGAGAGACCAATTCTTTAAGCAAAGAAGGTATTCTTACAAAGTTAATCCGAATAGTATTCCTATGAGCAGAAGCCATGACCTGCAACAAAGAACAAAGATAAATCCTTTGGTCCTTGAAATGGTTAGTGAAAATGTTATGCTTATGATGTCATGATGTCATGATGTTATGCTCAATCACAATTATGTGGCACACACAAACAAGTCACACAATAGCCCTAGGTTTGAAGGCTTGCATGAGGTTTAAAGGTAAGTACCCTCCCCTGAAATTTAGTTGGTTCATCCTGTCCTACAAAAGTAACCGGGTTCTAAGGGATCTCAATATCATTGATCCTTCCCAAGGGTGGTTGTTCAGTAGGCAACTTACTTGCCAACCAAAACCCTCCAAGTTTAGGATCTCAATGAACGTAGTATCGAGTATTAACCAACTTCAGTCTTCACCAAAGCCGGTTATCTCACTACTTTTCTAAAGGCCAAGATGGGATGACTAGGGTTCTAAAAGTTAGTTAGTGTATTGACAACATATGGCAGCCTCATATTATCCTCAACTTTCTTAAGGAACATAAGCACCAACCAAGAAGTCACACTAACTATGGCCACCAGATCAACCATATTGGTATACGCCGTACAGTTTCCTTGGTCTATTGCCATTTACCTAAGGTACACTAGATCCGGGTTAGGATCTTTCACACATAAAGCCCAACAAGTAATATAAAG
The DNA here is from genome assembly GCA_963966055.1 of Lathyrus aphaca. NCBI lineage: Eukaryota > Viridiplantae > Streptophyta > Magnoliopsida > Fabales > Fabaceae > Lathyrus > Lathyrus aphaca. Next base: position 62,921,700 of record OZ014520.1, on the reverse strand, counting down.
CACACAAGGCAAACAATTTAAGTGATCTAATTCCTAAGGGTACCCCTCTTTTATTAAATCCCCAGCAGAGTCGTCAGTTCTGTAACACGGTGGGAGAACTGAATTTAGTTAAATATTGCGGATAGCAAGAGTCGCCACCGACTTTTATTTTATCCAAAAGGAAAGAATATATAAGAACAATAAAGATTTAATATAGGGTAGGTTCCTCTTAATTACTTGCTCACCTTTTCAAAATACTTTTACACTTCACATTTTAAACAAATTTTCAAAACAAAGTCTTTATATACATCCATACGAGGATCATTATAAAGTACTTTGAAAATTTTTAATCACACACTACACCTTTCTCAAAACAATTTAAAGTGAGCTAAGTAACTAAGAGCCCATGGATAACCATGGATATAAAGGGTGCTAACACCTTCCCTTTGTATAACCTACCCCCCGAACTCAAAATCTTTTCAAGGTCTTTCCTGTTCTTTTATGTCCTTTCCTTTTGGATAAAATAAAAGTCGGCGGCGACTCTTGCTATCCGTAATATTTAACTAAAATCAGAAAATACTTGGATTGGGTCGCCAGTTCTGTAACACGGTGGGAGAACTGACTTTAGTTAAATATTGTGGATAGCAAGAGTCGCCACCGACTTTTATTTTATCCAAAAGGAAAGGACATAAAAGAACAGGAAAGACCTTGAAAAGATTTTGAGTTCGGGGGGTAGGTTATACAAAGGGAAGGTGTTAGCACCCTTTATATCCATGGTTATCCATGGGCTCTTAGTTACTTAGCTCACTTTAAATTGTTTTGAGAAAGGTGTAGTGTGTGATTAAAAAATTTCTAAGTACTTTATAATGATCCTCGTATGGATGTATATAAAGACTTTGTTTTGAAAATTTGTTTAAAATGTGAAGTGTAAAAGTATTTTGAAAAGGTGAGCAAGTAATTAAGAGGAACCTACCCTATATTAAATCTTTATTGTTCTTATATATTCTTTCAATGGTAAGACTGACCCTATTATTAAGGAATAGGTAGTCATTACCTTGGATGTAATAAGGGACATGTGTAGGGACATCTGAATAGAGGCAACTGTAAGGTGTCTTTAGCAATTCGTAGGGACTTATCATCTTTTATTCGAAGGGACAAGATCATTTATCATAGGCAACCTCGAAGGGACTTGATCTTATAATTTGAAGGGACTTGATGATATTTTATGAAGGGACTTTGCTTAAGACACCTTACTTGACCTTAGAAATAGGCAACATGAGAGGTAACCTTAGAAAGTGTAGGATGGCGATCAAAGATCGACTTACGTGTGTGAGTGTTTATATTCAAATATTTATCTTATTAAATTAATTTTTCTAAATTGATTTTAATCACATATAGGTTATACACACCCTAAATTACTAACCATACAATAAATATTTACGAAAATAAAATAAGACAGAAAATAAATCTACAAATAGTACATGGCTTTAGCAGATACATAATAATCAAATAAAATTAATTATAATAATAATAGATATAATAAAATAATAAATAAACAATAATACTAAAATAATAGCAATAATAATAATGATAATAATAATAAATAAGTAAATCAAGATTAAAATTTAAAAGAGAAGTTATTTTAGGCTAGACAACAATTATAAACTTTTTAGAAGTTAATTAAGATAGTATAAGAATTTAAACAATTTAATAAATTAAATTATAATAATAAAAGAAATAAGGGTTAATATATTAATTAGGGTTTAGAAAAATAAATTAGATTTTTTAGGATTAATAGGAAAATTAGGTTTTTTTTAGAGGATAGTTGGAGTTTTTAAGTAATTAAGGTTTTAAATATTTATTTATAAATTATATAACAAAAATTAATACTATAATAAAATTTATTAGAAAGAATAACTAATATTTATTTACAAAAATATTTTATGATATAATATACTTAAGTTAAAATTAGAGTTATTTAATTGGTTAATTAGTTAATAAGATAATTAAATAATATAATAATTAAATTATGAAAATATAAAGAAAAAGAAAATAAAACAGATTCTAAAAAAATGGGGGAGGCCTGGATTTGAACCCAGGACCTCCCCATTACCAAGCTGCAGCAAAGACCACTGGGCTATACGCTTGTGGTATGATGTAGGATGATCACGCATACATATATGTTAAACCTGCTAAAATCAAGAAAAACCAAAAAATATTTGTCAAAACCTGGGATCGAACCCTGGTCTCAAACATCCCAACATACGCTCATTGCCACTACGCCACATGGGCCATCTAATATATATAACCAACATCAAAATATATAAAAATAAAGACTTTTTCAAATTATGGATTTGGCGCCATTCAGGTTATCTTCTTCCTTGTGACCTGCGAAGTTTCCTGCGGTTTTAGCTTCAACATTACCTGTGAAATTAGTTTTGTAGGATTTCCTACGTTTTCTTTAATGATCACCATACCTGTAAAATTTCTTCAAATTAAAAGTACCATTGTACTCAACACAACCAGACCAATTCATTTACGCAATTAGAAGTCATTTATATTGATTAAAATGTGAAGCCCTAAATTGAAGCCAAGAACCCTAACAATGGCTTCTCCTCATATAAGCACCTAAAGTTCAATTGATGCATCCATAAATACTCTATACCACAAAACAAACATCATTAGATGGTCATAATTAATTGGAAGTGCACGAAATAGTGAAAACGAAAAAAAATATTCAAGCATGAAGATGCATTCGGGTTAGTCAATTCATGAAGCATTTGATGAATGTAATGATCTGAGCATGTTCGAAATTCATATAGGAAGCTATCCCAACCTTCCAAATTGTTTGAAATAAGCTGCAACTATGAAACCGAATTCAACTTTTTGGAAGATTTTTTGTGTTCTTCAAGTGCCTCTTTTTTTCAGATTTTTTCCTCCCCTGTGTTTGTGTTATGTTCCTCTTCATATAGTGAACCAAATTAGGTCAAAAAAACATGTGACTTTGTGGGCTTTTGGATGTCTTGAATGTGAAGAAATCTTATTGCCAAATTAGTCAAAAAAAATCAAATATTTTCATGCCATAATGCCTTAGCATGAATTTGGATGGTTTTGAATCAACTTAAATGTTATTTAAAAGCTTCTAGAAGAAGAATCCAATCAAATATTCATATTTTCATATTTTATTTTGATTTAAAATGAATTTTAATGAATAAAATCCAAATAAATTATAAAAAACAGAAAATACTTGGATTGGGTCGTGCTTGAGGATATCATGAAGATTGGGTGGCAATTTGGTAGGCCCATTTGGCAAAACTTGGTTTTAAGGCTTCATTTGCTTCATATACCTCCCAAAAATTTCCCAACTTTGCAAAGGCACAAATCCCTCAATTTTAAGGCTATGAAGGTGTTCTTGGACATTTTGGAAATCTTAGAGAGTACTCTAAGCAACCTATTTGGTCTCATGTCCATATCTTTTACCATTCTCAAGTTATGCTCTCTGGAAGTTGTTGACTTTTTGTTGACTTTTAAAATGACCTATAATGTCTTAGCTTATACCTTCCAAATGAAGCATTTTTGGGCTTGGCTTGTGAGACACAAAGTTGTAGAGAATTCAATTTCATTCAAAATGAGTTTTGGATGGGAAATTTTTGATGAAGCATGTGAAAGTTATGGTTAGTCAAAGTTCAGTTGACTTTTCCTGTGAAAACCCTAATTTAGAAACTCCTGATTCTTGATGATCTGAAATCTCCTTGATGAATCATGATCAACCCTTGATCAAATGATGAATTTCACTTCATATACTTGATGTTGGCAAAAAATCATGAAGTTTGACTTTGGTTTGACCACAGTTGACCTCAGTTTGACTTTTTAACTACTTTGACTGATTTTAGCCTATCTGATCATTTGACTGAGCAAACCTTTTGGGAAGGTCTTGAAACTTGACATAGGGATTCTTAAAGACATATAGGATGTTATGAAGCTCACTTGAAGTCTTAGAAGTCCATTTAACCTGATGAAGTCCAAAACCCTAGTTTAGGATGCATTGCTTAGGAGGATGCATTGTCTGAGGGAATTGTCAAACTTTCTGACTAATTGTGAACCTTGTGAACCTTTTGAGATACCTTGTGAACCTTGTGAACCTCTTGGGACACCTTAGTACACAATGTCTTGTCTTGGTGAGGGCAAATTTTGGGGTGCAACAATATGCACGTCATTTCGAAAGCCCAAATAAAGTCAAATGAATTCGGATGCAGCTGGGAAGGCACGAGCTCCAAGTGAACGAACACAAATTATTGGAAATCTGAGAACGGTAGCCTAAACTTGAGCTCCCTAAACAAGATGTCATATAGAGGAAACCTGTCCGAGCCAAACGCCCAACAGATACAATCCTCTGGCCCGGATACTTCACTGTCCAATCATCAGGGTTCCCGACCACGGAAACTGGGCCTTCCAGGTCTTAGGTATAAAGAGAGAGGATATTCAATGGCTCGTTGGCGGCCCACTCATCGACGGGCATGTCCTTATCCTCATCACCGTCTTCCTCTTCAGAACCAGCATATAATTAGTTCTAGTTGAGGCGGTTTCCTCAGAGTCGTCGGGGGATAGAGAAATCCTCCTCGTTGATGAGCTTTCCTTAGACTCAGCAGAAGAGGACGTAGAATCACTAGATAGATTTTCAGTTTCCATGTGTATTTTCTCGTTGTTAGACATCGTGACACCTGAAAATCAGTGAAATCAACTATGAATTTGATGAGTCAAATCAAATCCACCATTTCACCGTTGTTCAAGTGAAAGGACGCGCTAAGGAACGAGGACGTTGTCCTCGGTCAATGCCCTTATTCAAAGAAATTTCACGGTCAAGGTCGCAGTAACGACCAGTCGTTCACATGAGGAAAGGAGATGTATTGACGCGGCAAAGCCACGGGTTCGCAGGAACGGGCACGCTCCTACCCAGAACTCCAGTTGAAGTTCAACTGGAGATGTAGAAGAAGCCGCTGCAGACTGCAAAAAACCTAAACTTTGCATCAACAACATCGTTGACACCGAAAACCACCACACAGAGGCGGAAAACACTGTGTCGGGACCCTAGAGGTTCAATAAATCAGTTATTTTGATCCTAAACTTAGCCCTAACCGCATGAAACTAATCTATCTATCAAAATTAGAAATTATGGTATGCTCAGATACTCTCCTTGGAAGCTACGGCGGTTAGCGGTGGTTGACAGATGAGCTTGAGCACTTGTTCGAAACGGGCAGAGAAAGCAAAGAACGAAAAGTGTAAGACTGAAGCTTAGTGTTGTATTTATAGAGTACTCTGGCACGTGGACGAGCATGTGAAGCCTACAAACCTAGAGACGACACACTCATTACCTAGGGACGGTCGTAGGATAGCCATCATTACGCGTTAAATACGCACACTTCCCTATACGCATGCGTGATACAACGTTTCCACTAAACGGTTGGAATCCTCGTTCAAACGACCACGTTATAACGACCAATCTCACAGACAGTCAGTTGCTTAGAACCAGGAACGACGAAGTATTGCAACTTCAGAGTTATCCCGCGTACAGTCAGCCACCCTTAAGTCATCGCTTCTACGACCATAAGCAACGACTTGGGGGCTCCTGTTCTGGACTGTACCAACGACTAGGTATGGCCCAATCCCCTATTGCCCATGAAACGACCCAATAGCCCAAATGTCAAGGGGACCCATCATATTCATGCTCCCCCTGGATTGGCTGCGTCTCATCGACCACGTCTGATCGTAGTCAATCCACCCTCCTCGTTCTCGATCTCTGCCCGACTATGGCAGAGATCACCCAGATTCGGCCTGGCTAGTTCCTGTTCGGGTGGTATTATGTCTGACGCGCCATTATCACGACGAGGATGCTCGTCTGACAGTTACATATTTTCGGGGGGATCCGCGAATCAGACCCAAAAATAGGAATCATTAGCCACACGCTGGGGGCTATCTATATAAACTCTCTCACTTGAGGGGGTCATGTATCAAATATTCATTCTCTCTCACTTGAGGGGGTCAGGTATCAAATATTCATTCCCTGAACACTCTTATTTGTACTTGTTATCTCTTGTGTTCATTCTGACGTGGCATCTGAGTACCTTGCAGGTACACCACTCACACTCCTCAGTATCCGAACAGACTTGGAAGTCCACGTCAACAGCCATTGGAGATTCTGATCTCAGGTACGATCATATATATATATATATATATATATATATATATATATATATATATATATATATATATATATATATATATATATATATATATATATATATATAATACATGGGAATATTTATTTATAAATATTCTTAGATAAGAATTATAAATATATAAAAAATGAGTCTTAAACGTTTAAGCTTTGATCCTAATGAACTCAAGAGACCAATTCAATAGAAATAGTCAAATGTGTGACACTGCAGGCTGCCTTAGCTTGAACCTATACTAATATACAAACTTGGTGTTATACATGCCATATATTTCATTGGACTATTAACGAACTCAATCTCTTCCCCGCACATTACGCCCTAATTTAATAATTCTTATTTCAACGTTGGTGGCTATATCATATCTTCATAAATATTATTGATCAAGTACATACTTATTTGTTCTTCATCTTCTTCCTTTGAGTTTTGACTTTATATAGAACTCTTTAGAATGTTTATACACGTTTTCTCCATAACTAATTAAGAGGCATTCGAGACAATTTCTTACCCACAAGACACGTCTCGTTTGAAATTCCAAAAAAAAATATACATCTCTTAGCTTGACCGCTAATAAGAACTAAATTGTACACTAATATACACTTATAAGTTTTTTTATTTGAAAATGATTGATTCATTTTACTTCTTAATATAATAATGATTGATTTTATATTATATATTATTGAGCTAATTAAATTTTTAATGATAAATAACCATATGTATAAAAATAGCATAAGAAATATTCAAAGACATGTATCTGATCCGATCTTAAGAGGAGTCGAGGTGGGTCATGACACCTCTTAAAATATGGATTTTTTCTCAAAATATGAATTTCTTTTTTATTTGTAGTTCTCTCTCTCCATTTTGCTATAATATAAAAGCTATACATTCTGAAAAAAGAAGTTAGTTTTTATTGTTTTCATTAATCTACCTAATAGAGTTCAAAAGTTTCTCAAGTTTATGAACATGATTTCATGACTTTTTATTCATAAATACAACATGCATAATACTAAATTAAATGGAAGATATGTAATAATGCTGCAAGTTAATTAAATATAATGTAATATTTTTAATTTATTATAATTAATCTCAATATTTTTAAAATTCAATTATACATATAATTTCTAACTGTTTCTTTACCCTTTTTACTCAATTAGTGTAAACTAACAACACACTCCTTATTTTTTTGAATTAATCCTAAATCCTAATAATACTTTTTTTAATGAAGGCAAAATTTTCATATTGTTAGTGAAGATTAATTTGTTAATGAATGCTAATTTTTTAAATACTTTATAATTTAAATTTGTCTTTTTTATATGTTAACGAGGGTTAATTTTGTAAAAATAGATTTATAACTTTTATCTTTCATATAATAATAACTAAAAAATTTAATGTGTTAAATTTTTAAAATGTTTTATAATGTAAAACAAAGGTAATCATAATAATATTAATATTATTATGCTAATTTATTTAATAGAAATTAATCAAAATATATATCATTCATTATGAATTTTTAATTATACTATTTTAATTAGTATTTGCAGCTCCTCCTAAAATTTTAAGCAAGATCCGCCATATACAACGAAAAGAATAAAGATAATCGTACACAAGACTCAAATAGATAAATCTGAAAGAAAAAAGAACACTTATTCATAGAGAAAACCAAAGCAAAAATATTGCACTAAGAAAAGTGAGATAATATGCTAGATCAAAGAAGCCACCATCAACCAAAAAGAATCTTCGAGAAAAACTATTAAGAATACTCCACCACGCGGTCAAAAACATTTAACCCATTACTGGCTCAGATATAAAAAAAAATAGGGTTCTTAAACAAGGAAGAGAAAACATAAGATTTTTTCGACCTATTGAGTTGGACTTTTTAGCTTGAAATCCACACAAGTAGTTCTATAAATACAACCCTTGTGCAGAAGCTCATAAGTTGTTATTGTTGAAACCCTAGCCGTATTCTAACTTTCTCTCCCTCACTCAAAACCTTCAATCATAATCAGCTAGCATTGTGACTGAAAGAAGTTGTTCGTGTGGACTGAGTATAGGCGTTGTTCATCGTACAACACTCGTGATCATCCATCGATTCAGATTCAAAGGTTTCATCGCCACAAGAGGTAACCTTTCTCTCACAGATCATGATCTTTCGTAAGGATCTCTAAAGGGAACTTTTTGTTTTCCGCTGCGTTTAAGATCGCAAATTTCCCTTCAGTGGTATCAGAGCCACTTACGAAACCATGAGTCTTGTAATTGCTTACTTTCTCTTATTTTGTTTTAAATGGATTAAAACACGTAAAATTAATTCAAATCCAGATATTTAATTTTTGGCATCAAACTGTGTATGGTTTGGATTATTGAAATTGACTATGCTTCGGAATCTGACAATAGTATGGTGAAGCAGCGATATATTAATCGTCCATAAGTTACACATATATGATCGTTCTAATTCATATGTGATATGATTAACTTTGATGCAAAGATGGTATATTGGATATACCATTTTATTTCGCCAGTTCAAATCACGTAATGATTATCATTCGTTTGAGCGATTTATGGTCATCTACTTCAGAATCCGACTTTAGTATTGTGAAGTGATGGCATAAGGATCAATCATACTGAATTATTAATCATGGTGTTTTGATGGTATGAAATTTTTGCATTAGGGTTTATGACGGAACAAGGGTTGCACCGTTAATGAGTTCTACGCACAATTGTTAGCGTGACGGTCTCCATAGGTTGAACTGTGACGGCCGCCATGAGCAAACTGTGACGGTCGCCATAGGCAGACTGTAAGGGTCAGCATGCAGACTATAACAGTCTTCAGAGGCAGTAAGACGTTGCAAATGTTGTGTCAATGCAGTCTGCGCTTTAGGTTATGCATTTGCCAAAAAAAATTAATTTGATTTATTTAAGTAACAGGATTTAAATTAATAATAATAAAATTTGTTTATTATTTTTCTTGTGGTGATCATTTATGGCCTTGGTTTATTATTCTTTGTTTTGGATTTTATAAATTCGACATGCGTGTCGTGCCTCTCTCTTATTCTCATCATGTAACTTCTTTTCTCATCTCACTCCCTCATATGTAAAACGAGTTTCCTTTATGTTATGTCTTATTATGAAGAAAGAGAAAACTACTAAACAAAGAAGGATAGCCTTGGAGATCTTGCTTGAATAAGTGAAAATCGTTGTTAGGTTTAGCTTAGGTTCTCTCATTGGTTTGGGTGAACAATTGCGCTAGGGGCCATAACTGTTTCATTTGTTTGTATGTTGATATATAATGTATGTATGTTTATGCATGTGAGGAACGATTTATATGATAAATAAGTCGGTGAGATCAAACTAATTAAAATTCCCTCAAAACTAATATTAAGTTTTTGGTTTCCAAGTTTTAGAACTCATCAAGACTAGTATTGAATAATGTAGGTTTCGCATAAGGCGAGGTGCATGTTCTATATTAGTAAGGTGCGATGGGATAAATGTAATATCCAATTTCTAAAACAATGGGTCAAACTTAACTGAACAAAATATAATATGATTATATACGTTTAGAAGCAAGAGTTGGGAATAATCCATATGATGGATTGGAATAAGGAGTTATTCACCCAACTGAAATATTCGAGAATTTTATTGGATACAATTGGAAGGATTTTCTACCTAAATAGCCAAGTTTTGTGTAATCAGCCTAACATTGACTTAAAACAAAGCGAAATATGGATCTCAGTCCACTTGAAAATCTTCCAACGGGGATTTTTCGAATCAAATGATGAGGGTCACTTGTTTTGATTAAAATAGTGGGAGCATATTTAATTAAATATGTAGTTTTAATGATACTTATATCTTTACATTCTATTTTGTAGATTACCGTGACAACAAATACATCGAATAACATTTTGCGATCAGTCCTTGATAAGGAAAAGTTGTCTGAGACAAATTTTCTGGATTGACACTGAAATATGAGGATTGTCCTCAAACATGACAAAATATTGTATGTCTTAGAGACACCTGTTCCTGATGAGGAGCCTCCTAGTTCTGCTCCTAAAGCTGAAAGAGATGCTTATAAGAAGCATGTCGATGATGCCAATGAAATTGCTTGCCTCATGATGGCTACCATGAATTCTGAATTGCAAAAGCAACATGAAAACATGGCAGTGTTCGATATGATCGAACATCTGAAGATGCTCTATCAAGAGCAGTCAAGGCATGAGAAGTTTAAAGTTTCAAAAGCCCTTTTCTAAGCCAAGCTAGCTGAGGAGAGCCCAGTAGGTCTCCATGTACTCAAGATGATTGGGTATGTGGAGAATCTTGAAAGATTGGGTTTTCCACTAAAAAAGGAGCTTGCAACGTATTTGATCCTGCAATCGTTGTCGGAGAGTTTTGGTCAATTTTTCCTTAATTTTGACATGAATGATATGGAAGAAAAAAAACTCTTCCTAAATTGCTAAGCATGTTAAGAACTGCTGAGAAAAATCTGAAGTCAAAAGGGAAATCCATTATGATGGTCAGTAATAGAAAGAAATAGAACAAAAGGCCTACCAAGCAGGGTGTGTTAAATGGAAAGGAAAGGAAGTTTCCAAACCCAAACATATCTCACCTTCTTTGAATCCTAATGGAGGCATGGCTAAGGAGTGCACTTGCTTCTATTGCGGTAAGACCGGACACTGAAGAGAAACTGCCCAAAGTACCTGGAAGATAAGAAGAATGGAGTGGAGACTTCAACTTCAGGTATTTTTGTTATAGAAATAAATTTTTCTACTTTAGCATCATGGGTATTAGATACTAGATGTGGTTCTCACATTTGTATCAATGTGCAGGGACTAAAAGGGGGTAAAGATTTGACAAAAGGTGAAGTTGACCTACGAGTTGGCAATGGAGCAAAACTTGTTGCTTTAGTCGTAGGAACTTATGTTTTGACTTTACCTAGTGGTTTAATAATTCAGTTAAAGAAATGTTATTATGTACCTGCAATTAGCAGGAATATTATTTTCGTTTCTTGTTTGGACAAGTTTGGTTTTTCATTTATGATAATGAACAATTGTTGCTCTATTTATTTAAATGGTATATTTTATGCTACTGCACAAATGAATAATGGATTGTATATCCTTGATCTTGAAATGTCAATTTATAACACTAATACTAAAAGGATGAAACCTAACGAGTTAAATCCATGTTACCTTTGGTATTGTCGCTTAGGACATATGACTGATAGGCATGTAACGCCCGTTTATTTAATTAATTATTTAATTAAATATAATTGTAGTATGTTGTGTTAAGCCGCGTTGATTTTAAGTTGATTTCCAAAATATCGGAATATTATGTTGATGGTTATAAGTTGGTTTAAGTTGAATTTAATTATTTAAGCCGATATAAGTTGTGGAAGACGTTACGGAGTATTCTTCCATTTATTGTTGAATATGTCGATTGGACCGATTGGACCATTTGGTTGATAATCGAAATTTAATCTATTAAGGCGGGAGTAAGTAGTTGGTTGCGAATTATTATTCGGTCGATTTTATGTTGCAAAGAATTAAGTTGTTAAGTCGGAATACTAAGTCGGAAAGTCGAGGAAATAATATTATCAGTGATATTATTGATTATTGAAGCATATTGGTTAATGTGCTTGGATTGCGTCGGAATTAGCAATTAAAGGGGGTGTAAGACTTAGGCCCATTAGTTGTTATAATTGGATTATTATTTTAATAAAAATAAAGAAAATAAAGAATTAGTCAAAGGATGTATCAGTAGAAGGTGAGAAAAAAGAGGAACGACGAAAATTGGAGAACGAGGAAATTGGAAGAAACACGATTACGAGAAGTCGCTGTCGAAAATCAAAATCGGTCGGAGATTCGAACGACCATCAATTAAGGTAAGGGTGGGGTTTGATATTTATAACCGGGTTTGATAAATAATACTAGGTTTGGGTGGTTGAATGTGTTGTATTTTGTTTATTTTGTTGATGTGATTTAGTTGATCATGATGCTGAGTTGTTGATGGAATCGTATTGGTTAATTTTGTGAAATATATTAATTTGTCGAATTTTATGAAATTGGTTGTTGAGTTGATTTTATGTGTGTTGTTGTTAATTTCATTGATTCTGGAAAATCTGAATTGGGAACGTTGAACTAGGTGCAGAAGTGCACAAGTGGCGCAAGCCACCCACCATTCGATTACGGGTGGCGCCAGCCACCCAAAGAAAGAGTTAAACATGTGGCGTGTGCCACATGTGAAATTGGTGAGTGCCACATTATACCATGGCGCAAGCCATGTAAAAATAACCCCATGGTGGCGCAAGCCACCCATTCAGTGGGGACACCTTTGTATTTTCTGCATTTCTATAATAAAACATTTTCTTTTAATATGTTGTACTTATAATTAAATTAAATTAAAAAGGAACAACCAATAACCAATAAGTAGGCACCCCTTGAATTAGTAGGTAATCACTTTGGATTATTTTGGAGTGTATTAATTAAATTATATGAATTGCACGCAGTGCATCAGTAGAGGAATTCTCTTTTAACAGACACAATTTTGATAGTAACACTATTTTGGAGTTTTGACAAATAACAGAATTAAGATCATTTTCTTATGACATTAAGTAATACCTGGTATTAGGATTTATCAGAACACCTAGTTTTGATAGAAGGTATAAAAAGTCGTGATAATTGCATAATATCGAAACAATGTCAGTTTAGTTGGTTTTAGCCGAAATAGGCGAAAAACTTAGTTGCCCGGAATTTAACGAAAATCGTCGGGGTAAGTCGTGTAGTTAAATAGTTGATTTTTGTTACGTTGTTTTGTTGAAAAGATGTTGTAAATTCGATTTGCGGGTACTGGTGGAGTTGGTAAGTCATTTCGGTTTACGAAACATTCTAAGTTGATTTTGTGGGAGGCCTTACAAGCCAATGTCGAATTTATGTTGTTCACGTAGTATAATTTATTTGTGTTTCTTGTTGATGTCATTTAAGTTGCTCAAGTTGTTTAAGCTATTTTGTGTTGTCGAAGTTATTATATTGTTCAAGTTGGAGGCTTAATAGCCAACGTTGATTTAAGTTGTTCAAGTTGTATAAGCTGGTTGTGATGTCTGATGTTGTATGTTGTTATGTTGTAAAGTTATGTATGCTATATAGATCATTTGCATTTTTATGTCAGAGTCGTTGCTCACACCATGTTGGCCTGGATTGGCACTAAGTTGAAAGTTGAAGGCTTATACATTGATTGCCTCGATAACCTAGAAATAATTTTAAGTTGGGAGTTTTACTCCGAATGGTACCACGTGCATTTGCTTAGTCGAGTCGTATCTGTGTTACGTTATTTATGTTGATTATGTTGTTTATGTTGTGCTAAGTTAATAAGTTGTTTATGTTGTTATAAGTTGATTAAGTTGTTGTTGTTGGAGTGATATGGTGATACTTGTATAAACCTTTATATATGTAGTGTTTATCTTATATCGTTTATAATTATCGATATCTCACCCCTTCTATTTGAATGTTACCCCTATATTGGTAATGTGCAGGTAGCTTGCAGGAAGATGGTTATTTTCATTAGTTCGAGTCGGTGTCGGTGCTCTGATACGTAACACTCAGGGGATGGATGCTTAGTTGTTTTGTGTTGGTTTCAAGTTGTTTTAGTATAAATATGTTGTTACTAGGTTGTGTTAAGTTGAATAATATATTATACCATGTTTAGTTGAATAATTTGAAAATCCGTTGCGTAGTTGTAAAAGTTGAATTTGGTTTCTTAAATGAATAAAAGTTGTTGTTTTTAGTTTCTTACGAACCGAAAGTGTTATGTATCATTTCTCCTGAAATTAAATGAAGTTGTTATAAGTTGAAAAAATGTAGCATCCTATTTTATGTACTTGTTGATTGACTTTTTAATACTCTTATTTTAATATAATCGTTGGGTAAAAATAGGGTGTTACAAGGCACATCTCCAAACTCCATAAAGATGGACTCTTGGATTCTTTTGATTACGAATCATATGATACATTCAAATATTGTTTAACTGGAAAGATAACAAAGACCCCATTCACAGAAATAGGTGAAAGGGAAAATGATCTTTTGGCCCTCATACATACTGATGTATGTGTACCACTGAACATACCAGCCAGAGGAGGTTTTCAATACTTCATCACATTTACTGATGATTTCAGTAGATATGGTTATGTGTATTTAATGAAACATAAATCTAAATCCTTTAAAAAGTTCAAGGAGTTCAAGAATGAAGTACAAAACCAATTAGGTAAGAATATTAAAACTCTTCGATCAGATCGAGACGGTGAATATTTAAGCCTTGAGTTTGATGACCATCTAAAAGAGTGTGGGATTCTATCCCAACTCACTCCTCCTAGAACACCACATTGGAATGGAGTATCTGAGAGAATAAATTGAACCTTGTTAGACATGGTCTGATCCATGATGCGTCACGCAAATCTTCCAAACTACTTTTGGGGACATGCATTAGTGACAACAACTTACACATTTAACCGTGTTCCATCTAAAAAGGTAGAAAAGACACCATATGAGATATGGAGTGGTAAGAAACCACATATGTCTTACATGAAGATTTGGGGTTTTGAAGTTTATGTGAAACGAAAAATTTCAACTAAGCTTGAGCCCAAATATGACAAATGCTTATTTGTGGGGTATCCTAAAGAAACAAGAGGATATTACTTCTACAATCCTTCTGAGGGTAAAGTGTTTGTCGCTCGAACTAGAGTCTTCTTGGAAAACGACTTTATTTCCAAAGGAATCAGTGGGAGGAAAGTAGAGCTTGAAGAAATTCAAGAATCACAAAGCATTGATACACCTATGGAGGAATTAGAGCAAGAATCAAAAACAGTTGTGGAAGAGCAACTTGCTCAAGTAGAACCAGACCAGCGTAGGACGAGCAGGATACATCACCAACCAGAGAGATATGGATATCTTATAACTGATCAAGGTGATGTATTACTCATGGATCAAGATGAGCTTGTGACCTGCCAAGAGGCCATAACTGGTTCTGAGTCTGAGAAGTGGCTAGAAGCCATGAAATCTGAAATGGATTCCATGTACACAAACCAGGTTTAGACCTTGGTAGAGCCTCTTATAGGAGTTAATCCTATAGGATGCAAGTGGGTCTTCAAAAGAAGACTGACATGGATGGTAAGGTACATACCTATAAGGCAAGACTGGTTGCTAGAGGTTATAAGCAAATTCAAGGCGTAACAATTTAGCATGTACTCCTCAGCAAAATGGCCTAGCTGAGAGATTCGATAGAACAATCCTTGAAAGGGTTAGATGTATATCGGTTAGTGCTGGATTGAGGAAGGTGTTTTGGGCTGAGGTATTTTGACAACAACTTATATGATAAACAGATGTTCTTCAACTGCGTTAGATATGAAGACACCTGAAGAAGTTTGGTCTGGACACCCACCAGATCTCAACAAACTGAGAATATTTGGGTGTGTGGCCTATGCTCACATTAGGAAAGACAATGTCGAACCTAGAGCTCTAAAATGCATGTTCATGGGATACCTTGAAGGAATCAAAGCTTATATGTTATGGTGCATAAAGTCAGGTCACAGGAGGTGTATCACCAGTCGAGATGTAGTTTTCAATGAAGTTGTGATGGCTTTCAATAAAATTGATGATGTTGAAGAAGAGTTGGAACAGGGAGAAATTCCTATTGAGGTGGAGCATAGTGATACTGAATTGCATGACCCAGATGAAGTTAAAGAAGAAGAAGTTGTTATTAAAGATAAGGAGACTAATAATGACTACCTACTGGAAAGAGACATGTCGAGAAGAGTCATCAAGTCACCTCATAGACATGGTTATATAGATCTTATAGCTTATACCTTAATCTCTGCTAGTGAGGTTCTTGACTAAGAACCTAGAGTCTATAAGGAAGTTATGAGGAGTCAAAATAAGACTGAATGGATGAAGGTCATGGATGATGAAATGAAATTTCTTCATGATAACAACACAAATGAACTGATCAAAAAACTTGTTAGAGCCAGGCTAGTCAATTGTAAATGGATTTTCAAATTTAAGGAAGGAATCGAATGAGTGACTTCGAAGAGATACAAGGCAAGGTTGCTTGCAAGGGGTTTCACTCAGAAAGAAGGTGTCGAGTTTAATGATGTGTTCTCTCCTATTGTGAATCACATATCCATTCGAATGTTGCTTGCCATGGTGGCACAATTCGACCTTGAACTGGAACAGATGGATGTGAAGAATGTGTTCTTGAATAGTGATCTAGATGAAATAATCTTGATGAGGCAACCTGAAGGGTATATCGAAAAGTGGAAGGAAGATTATGTGTATAAACTGAAACAATCCCCTCGACAGTGGAATATGAGATTCGACAAGTTCATGGCACACATAAATTTCATCAGAAGTCAGTTCGACCACTGTGTTTCCTTCAAATTTTGACCTGGTAATTCATTTGTTATTTTGTTGCTCTATGTGTCTAATAGCAAGCAACAATGTAGAGTAAGTAAGGAAGGTAATGTTTGAACTCAATAAGGAGTTAGACTTGAAAGATATGGGATCTGCGTCCAGGATTCTTGGGATTGGCATCCGAAGAGATAGAAAGCAGTCGAAATTATGCTTATCTCAAGAGGCATACCTACGGAAGATTCCCGAAAAGTTTGGTATGTCGAATTTAAAGCTTGTTGTGACTCCGACAAACCCTCAATTCAAGTTAAGTATATATCAGTGTCACAATACTGATGTCAAAAGAACTTATATGGATAACATTCCATATGTTAATATAGTAGGTTCTTTGATGTATGATATGGTTTGTACTAGACTCGACATAGCATATGCATTAAGTCTTGTAAGCAGGTACATGGAGAATCCTAGAAAGATTCATTGGAAAGAATTGGAGTGGATTCTAAGGTATTTAAATGGATCTCTGAATAGAGACCTAATGTATTGTGGAGCCTTGGGTGAAGATAGTAAAACAACAATCGAAGGATATGTTGACTCCGAATATGCAGGTTTTATAGATTCCATAAAATCTATTTCTGGATATGTTTTCATATGTTTAGAACAACAATTAGTTGGAAAGCAACACTTAAGAAGGTTGTTGCCTTAACAACCACTGAAGCGAAATATATCGCTCTAACTGAAGTTGTGAAGAAAGCATTATGGCCTGAAGGTTTTGTAAAGGAGTTGAAACTTCAAGGGCAAATTATCACGGTTAAATGTGATAGTCAGAATGCAATACACTTTTCGAAGAATTCAGCCTATCATGAGTGTGTCGTACCCCGAAAAATACGACCTTACGCGATCCGAAAAGACGGAGTCACGCGCCGGACAGACTGAAGAGTCGCCACCTAATTCTATTTATTCCCCGAATAGGGAAAGGGAAGATATAGATACAACCCGGGAAGAGAAGGGATGAGGACAAAGGTCAACGGAACCATTGTCTGGGTTCGGAAGTCGGTTATGTAGGGGGAAGGTATTAGCACCCCCTACATCCATCGTACTCGATGGGAACCATCTAAGTTATCACGCGCGAAAGGATGTCTATGCTTAAACGAATTACTTCCTAGAGGGAAACGAGTTGAATTATAAGTTAGATTGATCCTAGGTGCTCGGAAAGGATTGAGATCCTCGTGCCTACGTACTCCCGCATGCAATGGGAAAGTCAGAGCCTCGTAGTTCGGCCTACTAAGGGTTGATGGTTGTTGATTTTATCACCTTTCTTCGATGAAAGGGTTTAGGAGTCGAATTGCACTAAAGACTATAGATAGTTTACTCCGTCCAACAAGACGAGCGTCTTGCGTCGAAATAATTGGAGCGAGTAACGAGAGCTCGTTATCCTCCTTTCTACCGCTTAAGGCTCGTGGCGTACAAATCTTCTCGTATTTATTAAAGTGTTTTATTTCCTACGGCCATTTGACGTTGAATCAAGGGTTTGGATCTAATCGAAACATTTTGGTTTTTGAGGTTTGAGGGTGAATGCAAATGGAGGTTTATTTTGTGGTTTGTTAGCGAGACACAAAGCGCTCGGCTCGCAAGGTGAGGTGGATCCTAATAAACGAAACGATAACTGAAAAATAAAGTGTGAGTGCGCAAGTGCAACCGCATGGCGTTGGACCAAGGGTTCGCAAATTAAACTAAATCGATAAAAAACGGAAAATAAAAATGCGTACAAAAATAATGGGAGAGGGATACATGTAAGTTACACGGGATTGCGAAAAATAAAGGGTCTCGTTGTAATTCGCCCAAGAGAAAGCGTGTGTGCAGTGTTTTCGAACTGTTCGAAGGCGTTCGGCCTTTTTATTCGGAGACAACTATTCGAAGGCGTTGGACCTTTTCGAACGCGTCAAGATGTGGTTCGTTTACTGCCTTAGAACTGATTTAACGAAATCATTCTATGAGGAGTCGAATCGTTATTTTTTGAAATGCGGAAATAAATAAATAAAATTAAAATGAATTGCAAAAATTAAATTGAAATAGAATGATAAATACAAATAATAAATAAATTGATAATATTGACATAATGAATAAAATAAATTAAATTAAATGTTCATTGGTCAAAATAATAAAATAAAATAAAAACTAATTAAAAGGAGGGCCTCATATTGACCGAGTATCACCGATTTAACGAAACCGGGAGAAACATCGGCCTTTTATTATGTCATTGACCCAAATAAGATAAAATAAAAATTATTACATCAAAGAAATGAGAATAAAAATAAATGAAACAAATGCTTAAAATTTATTCTTAAACCATAAATCCAACTAGTAAGAAATAATAATAATAAAAAAAATAATAAAAAATAATAAAAAATAGAATAAAAATAAGTAAAAATAAATAAATAAAGGGAGATGAATCGGTGCAGTGAGGGAGTGTGGATACTACAAACACAGACGGGCTTTGATCAATACCCACTGTCAGCACCAAACAAAAAAGTGACCAGGGTTTACAATTTCCCTAATTGAAAAACAACGACAAAATGTAACGAAGCAGACAACGAAAAGAAGGAAAAAAAAACAAGGTTTCAAAAAAACACGTCTTCTCACCCCCAAAGTCGTCATCTCAAATCTCTCAGTTTGCTCCTCCGCCTCTCGCTCTCAATCGCTTTGTCAGTCGCTTTCCTCACTGTGTTTGTGGTGGTGTTCCTTTTCGTTTGCGATTTCAGATTCGGCTTCAAACTCCGCGGGATGCCTCCAATATCTGAATCTCTCTGCGATTTAATGTCACGTTCTTCATGATTCGTGTTCAGTTCTCAGATCGATTTCGGTTGAGTGTTTGCGTTGATGTTTGGCTCTGTTTTTGGTTGTCGTTTTGAGGTGGTTCGCAGGTTTGGGTTCTGAAGATGAGCGGTGCGTGTGCTTCTGTGGCGGTTTCTGAATTTGTGGTGGTTTTTGGCTTTGAAGGGTGGTCCGGATGGTATGTGTTTGGTCGTGGCTTGGGTTCAGTGTTTAAGAAGATGGTGTTAACGGAAGTTTTTCGTGGAGGGTTTTTTTTGAAGGTATGGTACGAGTTTTTTTCTGTGATTTCGGTATTTGGTTTGTGCTTTGATTTTTTTCTTTGTTTTTTGTGATGTTTGAAGGGTTATGGATAAACGCAGGGTTTCCTATTTGAGTTGATGGTGGATGGTTGTAGTGAAGGTTTGGTTCAGCAATGTAGAGTGATTTTGCACAAGGATGTGAACGAAAGTTTATGACTGGGTTTGTGAAAGGTTGATGAAATGACAAAAATGGTGACTATGAGAGTATGAAGAGGATTTGTTTTTGATATGAAGATGGTTGAATAGATTTTATTTATTGTTAATTTTTATGGTTTGAAGCTTGGTTATTGTAGATTTTTTTACAGTGGTTTTTCATAGTTTTCCCAGCTTGTCATGAATGTGAGTGTGGGTTGAACTTTATAGGAGGAATGAGGGTATAAAGGTAAGAATTGGGGAGAGAATCTGAAGGTTATTGTGAGTTGGTGTGTGAAAAGTTGGTTAGTGAGTGGAGAGAACACGTCCTGTACGTGTTTGTGTGTGGTGGGACTGCTGTGAATTGGTGGAGGGACAAAAAGAAGAGTGTGTGCTGGAAAATACTTGGTACAGCTAGTAAATATGAAATAGAATTACTTTTGAAACAGAAAAATAATAGTACAAATAAATAATAACAATAATAATAATAATAATAATAATAATAATAATAATAATAATAGAAAATAACAAAAATAGTAATCAAAACTAAAAATTTCTAATAATAATAATGGGAATAGGAAAAAAAAGCTAAATTCCTAATAATGAAAATATATTTTTTGATATTTTTTTAATAATGGGTCTAAAAAAAACCAATGAATTTAGAAGAATGATTTAGTAATAATAAAAATTATTCTAATAACAATGATAGACTTTAATAATAAAAGAGTAAATGAAACATACTAATAATATAAACCATAATAATAGAAATAATAAACAAAATAAATGAAAATACTAATAAATAATAATAGAACTAATAATAACAATAATAGTAATAAAAAAAATATTAATAATAAAAGTAAGGAACTATGTTTTTTTTTTATAATTTTTGAATAATGACTGAATAATAAATAAAATGCTTATGATAATGTTAAAAATAAAAGGAGATATGAATTTTTAAATTTAAAGAGAAATAATTGTTGCTTTTTTACTTTTTTATTCCGAATATCACAGAGAAATAAAATGGCACCTATTCCTTGATTTTTCGAATATTAGACAGAAAAAAATACATTTTTTTAATATGGTTAAATAAATAAAATAGCACAGCTAGGACAAATTTGGGGTATGATAGATGCCCCTATCGAATTGGCTTAGACCGAGCAAGATGAACTGGCTTGCGTTCAATCTTTCAAGGTATAAGATAATTAGATATTAACAGACTCCAAATTTGTCCGACAAAGAAAGAAATGGTGAAAATAGCACATAATTAAAATTGGAAATAATGGGTGACACAGCAAGAAACAAATTGACAAAATAAGTCACTTATCACCAGAGGATGATAAGGCAAATAACTGAAAAATAAAGTCACTTATCACCCAGGAATGATAAGGCGAATAACTGAAAATAAAATCACTTATCCCCAAAGGATGATAAGGCGAAAGACAGAAAAATAAAGAATCACTATCAATAGAGGATGATAGGCGAAAGACAGAAAAATAAAGAATCATTATCAACAGAGGATGATAGGCGAAAGACACAAATAATGAATCACTATCGACAGAGGATGATAGGCGAAAGACAGAAAAATAAAGAATCACTATCAACAGAGGATGATAGGCGAAAGACAGAAAAATAAAGAATCACTATCAACAGAGGATGATAGGCGAAAGACAGAAAAATAAAGAATCACTATCAACAGAGGATGATAGGCGAAAGACAGAAAAATAAAGAATCACTATCAACAGAGGATGATAGGCGAAAGACAGAAAAATAAAGAATCACTATCAACAGAGGATGATAGGCGAAAGACAGAAAAATAAAGAATCACTATCAACAGAGGTAGTGTCAGTGCAATTTGTGTATCATAGCTGGAAATAATGCAAGTGTCAGTGTAAAAGAAGAATGTGAAGTGTATAAGAAAAGTGTCAGTGCAAGAACAGGAATGAAATGCTCAAGATTTTGAGGCTAAGAGAATAAAGCTGGAGGAGGGGGAATATACAGAGACTTTTGTTCGATAACTGTTAAGTTATGCCTACGTATCCTCTCGTGCAATGAGGAAGTCAGAACACCGTAGTTCGACCCAAAGAGACTGAAAGAATTGACTTGTGAACTGCTTGCTTGTCAATGCTCAAGTGTATGACCTGTCTGGCTCAGGTGCAAACTGTCTTGCATTAGACGGAAGAAGCAAGTTCTCGTTTGTGAGTGAATGAGATGAGAAAAGAATCCCGGAGGAGACGATTATTGTTTGTTTTTGTGTTTTCAATCTTTTATTGCTTTTGAATTTTGTCATAAGTTAATGAGCTTAAGCCTAAACCAAGGGTTAGTAAACTCATCACATATTCCCTCTGATTAGGGGTAATGAGAATACCTTAAGTGTGAAGTCAGCATCTCACACTTAATCACCCTGATGTAGGATTAAGGTCATTAACCTACTGGTAATTATTTAGATGTTTTTGGAGTTTTTGTTTAGTGTTAAGTAATGAGTTTAAGCCATAATCAAGGATTTAATGGACTCATTACATCATCCTAATAGAAGGATAATAGATGAGAGCATTTAAGCTGAGGAAGACTCCTCAACTTAATCCATGATTATGGATTAACCTCATGACAAAACAAAGCCTTTATTGAGTGGATTTTAGTTAATGATAAGGTGAAGAAGTAGATTTTTATGATTGGTAAGACAACTTGAGGGGGACTTGTCCATTAACACTAGGGTTAGTCCTTCTTAACCAATTAAGGAAGAAATAGAACCCTAATGCAAGGCCCAAGTTACAAGCTTGATGTCTTGATAATTATTAAGTGGATTGATTAAAGGATTTAAACACATTAAGGGTTTAACACTTAGGATTAAAGTTATACACTCCATCCTAATAGAAGGATGCAGGCATAAGCTTAATCACAAAGCCTTAAAGCCTTTAGGGTTTAGTCCCTGATTAAGAGGTGAAAAGAGAAGACACAAAGATGACACAAAGGTAAAAGCTAAGTGGGGGACTAATCAAAACCCTAAATGTTATCATACTTGGAGATCCTAGGGTTTGTGAGGCTTAAGAGAGAAAGAATCTTCAAAGACCACCAAGGAGGAACAAGATGAAAGGAGCAAGAAGCAAAGAGAAGCAAAACAACTTGCTTCACTTAAGAAGACAAGTTGCTTGAAGAAAGAAAGTAAGAGATGAACATGAATGAGCAAGCTCAATCCAATACACATACAAAATGCAGCAAAGGAAGTATGGAAGAGATGAAAAGAAATTGTGAGAAGTGAAGGCAAATCCACTTCTCAAAACAACTTACCACCTGAAAAGTTAGCAAAAAGAAATGAAATGTAATGCAAATGAGATGAAATGTGATGATGCAAACCAAAACCAGAAGAATGAGTATGATGTTAATGATGCTAAGAGATGATGCAAACATGAGGCAAGGCATGATAATGATCAAACAAACATGAGGATGCACATGGAGCGTGCATGTAACCATGGATGTTCATGAAAAGTTTTGAAATGCAATGGACATATAACATGGAAAATGAAAGATGCAATGATCAAACATGATTCTAATATGTCTTAAGATGTATTATGAATCAAATGAATGCACAAAATGTCATGGCAAGTCATGGTATGCAAGCAAATGGAAGATGGATGCAAGGGAAGGCACAAATTAGGGTTTATGATCAACACACAAAGCAAAATTCAAAATCAGAAGCAAATGACATGATAAAAATTTGAAAATGCAATCAAAGGAACTCTAGACCTATACAAACTCACTGCCCAAAGGAGGGGATCCAACTCTTAAACTAGTGAAAGTTATGAATTTTCTAAGATTGCTAGGGTTTTAAGGTACCTTGACAAGAAAAATGCAAAACAAATTGAAAATGCAAGATCAAATCATGCCAATTTTATCCTATAAAATACATGTTATGCAAGATACAATTCAAAAAGAATCATTGTCCAACTCTCAATGGTTAGGCAGAAATGAATTTTTGAAGATTGAACCAAAATATTGCCTAAAAATGGAATTAATTCCAAAGAAAATGAGAAAAGGGCATCAAGAACAAAAAATAAATTTGGTTTGAGGGTTGGACAATGTTTCTAAATGTTCCTAAATGCAACATGAATTTTTTTTGTAATTTTTAAATACCTAAAAGTATTTTTAATTAATTAATTTTCATTAATTAATTAAAAATAAACTTTTAAATGATTTAAAATAATTTTTAATGCAAAAAATAAAAAATAAAAAAAAATTTGGTTTCTGAAAATTAATAAAATGTTTGTTAAAAATTTTCAGAATTTTTTGATGTTTTTTACTATTTTAAATAAAATTCACAAAAGAAATGGAATTAAATGAAATAAAAATAGAATAAAATGAAAGTCAGCGCATCCTGAGGCTGAGATTCAAACTGGGAAAGGAGGGAAAGACTGGCGCGCTATCCTACGGCTCTCATTCAAACTGGCCAGATTAATATAAAAAACCTGATTAATTAACTAATGACGTGGATTAGGGTTTTAATGAAACAATCCAGGTCATCCAAACGCGCGCGGGTCAACGTAAGTCCACTGAATCAAGGGGCTATATTAAAACTGAGCCCTAAATGCATTTAAGACACTAATCACTTTCAGGTGGCCGGAGAAGACTTTCGGTCGTCTTCTCCGGCCAGACTCTCACCTGAAAGTTGCTAACTTCTTCCCCAGGTCTCTAAAACCTCATCTCTCTGCCCAGAATCCAACCCCAAACATCATAGAGCAAGAATCAACAATCAAAACACATTTATTTTTCATATTAAAGCTGAATCGAAACAAAATGCATTTAGGTCAAAAAATTTCAGAACACGAATACATGCTTATTTCTCAACCATTTTCAAAACAAAACATATCAACATGATCAGTGAAGCGTGGAGAACCATTTAGGAACTTAAAAACATGTTTCTGGAAAAAAAGTTCTTGAGCTCACCTGAACTGAAGCTTTGATTCCTGGAACTTTCTGGCTGGCCCTTTGATCCAAAATGCCTCTAATGGACCTCCTGAGAAGCTTGCAATGCTTGGTTGGAGTTTCTTTTGGATGGTTTGAGAGATTGCTTGAGTTCTGTTCAAGGAGGGGCAGAAATCGTGTTTTGATTTCAGGAGGTTTTAAGGCAAAGTGAGGGCAGGGAAATGATCAGGAGAGTGTGCTGAGATGTTTTGTGAAGTTTGTTTCTATGTTTGATGCTTGTGTGATGAGTTTCGAAGGAAGTTGCATAAGAGGTGGAAAATGAGAATGCTGGCTTGGAGAGTGTTTTTGGCTTGAGTGTTGTGTGTTTTTGCTTGCATTTGATCCACATAAAGAAGTGTGATAGGTCAGAGAGTGGGTGCTGGCCTACGCTGATTGGTATGGGCAAGTTTCCAAAATGTCACCAACTTGTGTACTTGAGGTATGGGCAATGGTACAACTTGCTTTTTGGCTTGTCTAGGCTTAACTGAGTTTAAGGATGTCCATGGAATTGGTTTTGAGGCAAATCAGCAAGTGGATCAAAGCTTATGAGATGTTTTGCAATTTTCACAAAGTTTGGCCCCTTTGGAAATTCATGAAGTTCAAGGCATCAATTTGGATAAATCTTTGGTGCATTCTGACCTAGAAGCAATGTATTATGATGTTGTGATGTATTGAAGTGTGTTTGAAGTCATATTTTGCCTTGGCAAGAGATTTTGCAACTTTGCCTCTTTGGTGCATAACTTGAAATTATGTGATTTTGGCCAACTTTGACAAGCCATAACTTTTGATCTAAAATGAATTAGAATGAGTTCTCTTACTTTTTGAAAAGGGAATGATCCATTCTACAACTTTCATGACCAACGTTTTCTCATTTGAAACATTTTTGAATCAAAAAGCAAGGGTTGAAAAAGTTTCCCAAAATGGCAAGTTTCCATTACAAGTCATTTTCCCAAAAAGTCAACTTTGCAAATGGCTTGAAATTCTTCAATTTTGTGAACTTCTAACATCTTCTATGATCAAATAAAGATCATACACAATCAAAATGATGAAGAACACCCTTTGGTTGGGCCATTGGGGGCCTCAGATGCCCTGATTTTGCACTGACTTGCTCAAAAAGTCAACTCTTGATCAGATGCCTTCCTCATGGAATTTCTTCATGAAAATTGATATGCATGATCCCTATACCATATAGAGACCAATAGAAACAAGAATGACCAAAAAAATTGGAGTTATGGCCTTTGAAACCAAAACCCTAATTCTAGGTCATCTGTGCAGTCAAACCTGGCTCTGCTTCCATGCCAATCTCAGTTCTTGTGATTTTTTGGCTTCTTTGACTTTGAGAGGATATAATATGATTATTGAATATACATGGACCCCTTTGAAGTGATTGATGACCTTTGGAGTGGCTCAAGTGGCTCTTGGATTGCTCAGATCACAAACCCTAGATGCAGATGACTTGAGAACAATGCAGTGAATCAAAAATGCAATATGAGATGCTATGATTGAACTTATGCATATGAAGATATCACAAGCCATGGTGTGAATGGTAGAGGGCAAATTTGGGGTGTTTACAATATGATCCTGACTTCCGCTGGGGAAAGGACTGGAAACTTGGGTTGATCCTGGATCCTGAATTATGCAACTATGCTTGATTATTTTGAAATGGTATTCCATAATGATGGAGATACGATGCAAGTGCTTATGCATTGAGATGTAAGTTAAAACTGCTGGGGGGAAAATAAAAAGACTGATTTATTTAGGTATGTAAATGATGCATATGCTGTAAACGATCGATGTAAATGACGCATATGACGTTGATGATGCATAATGATGCATATGAGCGATTGAAAGGTGCCATCTTGGTGGACTTTTGGTCTGGTAGTTGCCAATAATGATTGGACTTTGGGTGGGTGGAGGGCTTGATTTCCCGACACTCGATCTTCAATGATGTATGATCAGAAGATGGATCTGAAAGCTCCAAGTTTGGTTACTTGCTGATGAGCGAAGCGACTTGGTTGACACATGAGAACTGATTTGCTTTGAATGATTGCCAATGTCCAGCAAAATCTGCTTGCTTAGCTGGGAAGAAGAGATAAGAAGATTTGCTCCTTGTTTGCTTGCCCTTGTCTGTAGGGTATTGGAGAGAATTCTGGTGGGGAAACTTTGAGAGTGACCATGACATGACCTGCCCCAGTGTCTGGATTTGGTAGGTGTATGCCCCCTTGATTGAGCTGTTGGAAGATAATTTGTCCCTGATTGGGCCATTGAAGATGATTTTGCCCCTGATTGAGTTGATTTCGAAGAAGTATTGATTCAAATTCCTCTTTTGATTGCCCCTTGTTGGGATTGCACTGATGTCAAGCACTTATTTGCAATTAAATTGTTCATACACAAATGGTAGTGTTAATGCAACGTTCATGTAAGTTTTGAAAAGTCGTTTTATTTGAATGTTGTGAAAGTGTGACGAATGGACCGTTGGTCCAAACGTGGTGCTGATTTAGAAAGTGCGTGAAAGATGCAGCAAGAATAATGTGCAATCGATATTGAAGATTTATCAAATATATGGGAGTCAATTTACGCAATCTTGTTGGTAGCATGCTTTCAGAATAAACCGTGCCTCAATTAGGACTTTCGAGGGTTGTAACGTGGTCTGGTTAATGGTTTGAGAAACAAAGATATAAGGCTCAAATTTTGATTTGTACCCGTCCCTTCTTCGTAATATTCTCCAGTCCTATGTTCAGTTAACTCTACACATGCATTTGTTTTGACTTTGCAAGAGTGAAGATGAAGCTTTAAAGTTCGCTTGAAAATGTCAATCATCTTATTTTGCTGGTGACCATTTGATTCTTGATTTGGTGATCACGGATATTTGTTTTGCTTTTGTTGAGGATTTGAGTTCCTCCTTTTGATTTGTTCTTTTTTTTTTACTAAGTCTCCCTTTGGGTGCTCAACTTAGTGGTTTTTTCTATATTTTTTTTTGTATTTTGAATGTCGTGACTGCCAAGTCATTTGTTGATGGTCCTCTGAAGGGATGTCTCATCCTGCAATTCAAAGGTGTAGTCAGTTTAACTGAACAACTACCCTGCCCTGGGTTAAACGTAAGGGTTGTATCCGAAAGAAATTCCTACTTCTAGGCTCGAAGTGGTTGACTAGGGATTGACTCCTTATATCTCCAGTGTTTGGGGATTTGAATAAATTCATGTACATCATTGACGAGGTTTTATCCGAAAGCATACCGCAACAGTTATGGGTATTTAGTTTTCATCATCCTCCCTCAAATATTTGCTAAAGTGAAGTGAGGAAATAATTTTGTGATTTTTGCGATAAATGATAAATAATGAGCGAATGCGAATAGATTGATTCAAAACATGCATAAACATAACATTAACATAACCAAGTACAGATAACAATGTTCAGAGCAAATAGTACTTAAACAAACATTACAAAATAACAGAAATGATAAATGGCGATGGCTGCCTTGATTTGAGGAATTGAACTTCTCTTGATTGAATGCTTCAAAGTTGGATACTACTCAGCTTGTTCTTAAACAACCCCTTCAAATGTCTTTACTTGTTGGTACCGTGCGGCGGCAATGGATTGTTCTGGACATTTGCATTTCTCGGAGTGAGGGTTATATCCTTAGAGTTGATCATATCTTGAACCATGTGTTTGAAAGCATGGCAGTTCTCGATTGTGTGACCTGGAGCGCCTTTGTGATACTCACAGCGGACATTGGCATCATAGTTCCGAGCATTACTAGTCTGAGGTGGCATATCTCTCAAAGTAAGAGATCTTTTTGCCATCAGCTGATTAAAGATCTCAGAATATGTCATAGGCCGGGGATCAATGTGTCTATCATATCCTCTTTGTTGATATGGTGGACGTTGTTGAGGAGCATGTTGTTGTTGTTGACCAGGCCGTTGTGGATAAGCCGATTGCTAGTATGGTCCAGGTGCATATTGCGCAGCAGCGACCACATGATATGGACGTGGTTGATAAGCCATCTGAGGCGGAAATGGAGCTTGAATAGCTTGCTGATAAGGCATTGGAGGAATTGGCTGATATGGCATAGGAGCATATTGTGCAGCAGCAACATAGGGGTACTGATAGTAGGGAATTTGAGTAGGTGCACTCTGTTGAAGATTCCTACTTGCAGAAGAAATGGCATTTGTTTCGCCCTTTTTGTACCCGTTGAAAGGCTTCTTGACATTGTTTTGGCTGTTAGAACCTCCTTGAATCTTTCCACTTTTCAGACCTTCTTCAATTCTTTCTACGACCATCACCATGTCTGAAAATCCAGAAGATACACTGCTGATCAGCTTCTCGTAGTATTGCCCCTGTAGGGTACCCATGAAGATATCGATTAGTTCACGGTCAACCAAAGGTGGATGAACTCTGGCAGTAACTCCCTCCAGCGTTGGGCATACTCCTTAAAGGATTCTCTTTCCTTTTGAGTCATACTCTGAAGTTGAGTACGGTTAGGAGCTAAGTCAGTGTTGTACTTGTACTGCTTTTTTAATGCATCAGATAGATCAAGCCAAGTACGAACATTGTTGCGTTCGAGCTGCATGTACCATTCTAGAGATGCTCCAGACAGGCTGTCTTGGAAGCAATGGATCATAAGCTTATCATCTTTGGCATGAGCGGCCATTTTCCTGCAGTACATCCTCAAATGAAGCTCAGGACAGCTGAGGCCTTTGTGTTTCTCGAATTCTGGCAGTTTAAACTTAGCAGGGATCACAACATCTGGAACTAAGCACATGTCTGAGGCACTCAGAGAAGTTGAGTTGTGTCCTTCCATGATTCGTAGTTTTTCAGCTAATTCACGACACATCTTTATAGCTTCGGACTCTTGAATAGCATGAGGATTGGTGATTAGAACAGCAATATGCATATCATACTCAACTTGATGATCCTCTTCAGCATGAGGAAATTGGACTTTAGTTGGAATAGGTTGAGCTTGAGGAATAGCACCAACAGTGACACCAGAGATAGGTATTGGTTGAGAAGTGACCTCTTCAACAGCAGGAGTGAAGCCTGGAGGCAAACCATAGACCAAAGGATTTGGAACTGGAACTGAAGACATTGCTCATGAGGCAGATCCTTGCACTAGGGCATTGTTCATTGCGGCAGCAGCTTCGCGGCGTTCTTCCATCCTAGCCAAAGCTTGTATGGTCTCGTAAATCTGGTCAATCTTGTTCTTGACCGAGTCAATCTCTTCCCTCATAGCAGCTTTTTCTTCCTGAATCACGTTCATCAGTCTTCTAGTGTTGGCTCGAGTTAGGTACGGGCGTCTAGCACGATACGGGCGTCGAGAAACCAGCTTGATTTACTGAAGATGGAGGAGCATGAAATAAGTTTTCAACTTTTGGAATGAAATGCAAGAATTGATGCAAATGAAATGATATGCAATGTCAGAATCCAGGATCACAAGATCAGGGCCTCATGAGTCCAAAGTACAGATGGAGGATACTCTAATCAAGAACTCACTGGGTAGACTCTAAAGTTTTAGGGATCCCAAAGTTATCAATTCATATGGTTGTTCATCACACACGCCATAAGCATGACGGTTGATTGACTCTGCCATATGAATCTATTTTGGGTGAGATCTTCGTATCGAGCCACGCGAGAGGGAAATCTCTTGGTGCTCCATACTACGCGATCATCGACGCAAGGTTTAAACAAAGCCTCGGAGTTATGGACTTTTCTCAAATGTTTGATGCACATGTCAGCTTTTGACAGTCAATCAACTCCATTGAGAATGTTTATTCTGAGTGAGGTCTTCGTATTGACAACCCACGAGAGCAAATTTCTCGGGAGCCAATACTACGCGACCATCAATCGATTTTTTAACCAAAAGGTTCTAAAGGTCCTCAGAGTTGATGACCCTAATGAAAGCAACTGAGCACACACGTCAAGGACTTGACGGTTGTCAGTATTCTTATTAGAATCTACTCCAAGTGAGATTTTCGTATCGACAACCCACGAGAGCGGTTCTCTCGGGAGCCCATACTACATAACCTCGCTAACTTATGTTTGTACTCGCAAGCCCGGGTATAGAGTCTTTCCCTCAAGTTTCTTTTGCAAAGTATCGATTCAAATTATAGTATCGAGGAGCCACAAGATATATAAAATGGAATGCGATAAAGAAAGCGATAAAAATAAACAAGCAAGGCATAAAAGCAAACATCCAAACAAGCGCGGGAACCTAGACTAGGCTTGACTCGCATAGGGGTGAACCAGTCCCCAACAGAGTTGCCAGCTGTCGTACCCTGAATGATATGACCTTACGCGATCCGAAAAGACAGAGTCACGCGCCGGACAGACTGAAGAGTCGCCACCTAATTTTATTTATTCCCCGAATAGGGAAAGGGAAGATATAGATACAACCCGGGAAGAGAAGGGATGAGGACAAAGGTCAACGGAACCATTGTCTGGGTTCGGAAGTCGGTTATGTAGGGGGAAGGTATTAGCACCCCCTACATCCATCGTACTCGATGGGAACCATCTAAGTTATCACGCGCGAAAGGATTTTTATGCTTAAACGAATTACTTGCTAGAGGGAAACGAGTTGAATTATAAGTTAGATTGATCCTAGGTGCTCAGTAAGGATTGAGATCCTCGTGCCTACGTACTCCCGCATGCAATGGGAAAGTCAGAGCCTCGTAGTTCGGCCTAATAAGGGTTGATGGTTGTTGATTTTATTACCTTTCTTCGATGAAAGGGTTTAGGAGTCGAATTGCACTAAAGACTGGATAGTTTACTCCGTCCAACAAGACGAGCGTCTTGCGTCGAAATAATTGGAGCGAGTAACGAGAGCTCGTTATCCTCCTTTCTACGGCTTAAGGCTCGTGGCGTACAAATCTTCTTGTATTTATTAAAGTGTTTTATTTCCTACGTCCGTTTGACGTTGAATCAAGGGTTTGGATCTAATCGAAACATTTTGGTTTTTGAGGTTTGAGGGTGAATGCAAATGGAGGTTTATTTTGTGGTTTGTTAGCGAGACACAAAGCGCTCGGCTCGCAAGGTGAGGTGGATCCTAATAAACGAAACGATAACTGAAAAATAAAGTGTGAGTGTGCAAGTGCAACCGCTTGGCGTTGGACCAAGGGTTCGCAAATTAAACTAAATCGATAAAAAACAGAAAATAAAAATGCGTACAAAAATAATGGGAGAGGGATACATGTAAGTTACACGGGATTGCGAAAAATAAAGGGTCTCGTTGTAATTCGCCCAAGAGAAAGCGTGTGTGCAGTGTTTTTGAACTGTTCGAAGGCGTTCGACCTTTTTATTCGGAGACAACTATTCGAAGGCGTTGGACCTTTTCGGACGCGTCAAGATGTGGTTCGTTTACTGCCTTAGAACTGATTTAACGAAATCATTCTATGAGGAGTCAAATCGTTATTTTTTGAAATGCGAAATAAATAAATAAAATTAAAATGAATTGCAAAAATTAAATTGAAATAGAATGATAAATACAAATAA
Source organism: Lathyrus aphaca (assembly GCA_963966055.1). Taxonomy (NCBI): domain Eukaryota; kingdom Viridiplantae; phylum Streptophyta; class Magnoliopsida; order Fabales; family Fabaceae; genus Lathyrus; species Lathyrus aphaca. Next base: position 62,889,405 of record OZ014520.1, on the reverse strand, counting down.
TAAATAAATTGATAATATTGACATAATGAATAAAATAAATTAAATTAAATGTTTATTGGTCAAAATAATAAAATAAAATAAAACTAATTAAAAGGAGGGCCTCATATTGACTGAGTATCACCGATTTAACGAAATCGGGCGAAACATCGGCCTTTTACTATGTCATTGGCCCAAATAAGATAAAATAAAAATTATTACATCAAAGAAATGAGAATAAAAATAAATGAAACAAATGCTTAAAATCTATTCTTAAACCATAAATCCAACTAATAAGAAATAATAATAATAATAAAAATAATAAAAAATAATAAAAAATAGAATAAAAATAAGTAAATAAATAAATAAAGGGAGATGAATCGGTGCAGTGAGGGAGTGTGGATACTAAAAACACAGACGGGCTTTGATCAATACCCACTGTCAACACCAAACAAAAAAGTGACCAGGGTTTACAATTTCCCTAGTTGAAAAACAACGACAAAATGTAACGAAGCAGACAACGAAAAGAAGAAAAAAAAACAAGGTTTCAAAAAAACACGTCTTCTCACCCCCAAAGTCGTCATCTCAAATCTCTCGGTTTGCTCCTCCGCCTCTCGCTCTCAATCGCTTTGTCAGTCGCTTTCCTCACTGCGCTTGTGGTGGTGTTCCTTTTCGTTTGCGATTTCAGATTCGGCTTCAAACTCTGCGGGATGCCTCCAATATCTGAATCTCTCTGCGATTTAATGTCACGTTCTTCATGATTCGTGTTCAGTTCTCAGATCGATTTCGGTTGAGTGTTTGCGTTGATGTTTGGCTCTGTTTTTGGTTGTCGTTTTGAGGTGGTTCGCAGGTTTGGGTTCTGAAGATGAGCGGTGCGTGTGCTTCCGTGGCGGTTTCCGGATTTGTGGTGGTTTTTGGCTTTGAAGGGTGGTCCGGATGGTATGTGTTTGGTCGTGGCTTGGGTTCAGTGTTGAAGAAGATGGTGTTAACGGAAGTTTTTCGTGGAGGGTTTTTTTTTAAGGTATGGTAAGAGTTTTTTCTGTGATTTCGGTATTTGGTTTGTGCTTTGATTTTTTTCTTTGTTTTTTATGATGTTTGAAGGGTTATGGATAAAGGCAGGGTTTCCTATTTGAGTTGATGGTGGATGGTTGTAGTGAAGATTTGGTTCAGCAATGTAGAGTGATTTTGCAGAGGGATGTGAACGAAAGTTTATGACTGGGTTTGTGAAAGGTTGATGAAATGACAAAAATGGTGACTATGAGAGTATGAAGAGGATTTGTTTTTGATTGATGAAGATGGTTGAATAGATTTTATTTATTGTTGATTTTTATGGTTTGAAGCTTGGTTATTGTAGATTTTTTTGCAGTGGTTTTTCATAGTTTTCCCAGCTTGTCATGAATGTGAGTGTGGGTTGAACTTTATGGAGGAATGAGGGTATAAAGGTAAGAATTGGGGAGAGAATCTGAAGGTTATTGTGAGCTGGTGTGTGAAAAGTTGGTTAGTGAGTGGAGAGAACAAGTCCTGTACGTGTTTGTGTGTGGTGGGGCTGCTGTGAATTGGTGGAGGGACAAAAAGAATAGTGTGTGCTGGAAAATACTTGGTACAGCTAGTAAATATGAAATAGAATTACTTTTGAAACAGAAAAATAATAGTACAAATAAATAATAACAATAATAATAATAATAATAATAATAATAATAATAATAATAATAATAATAATAATAATAATAATAATAATAGAAAATAACGAAAATAGTAATCAAAACTAAAAATTTCTAATAATAATAATGGGAATAAGAAAAAAAAGCTAAATTCCTAATAATGAAAATATATTTTTTGACATTTTTTTAATAATGGGTCTAAAAAAAACCAATGGATTTAGAAGAATGATTTAGTAATAATAAAAATGATTCTAATAACAATGATAGACTTTAATAATAAAAGAGGAAATGAAACATACTAATAATATAGACCATAATAATAGAAATAATAAACAAAATAAATGAAAACACTAATAAATAATAATAGAACTAATAATAACAATAATAGTAATAAAAAAAATATTAATAATAAAAGTAAGGAACTATGTTTTTTTTTATAATTTTTGAATAATGACTGAATAATAAATAAAATGCTTATGATAATGTTAAAAATAAAAGGAGATATGAATTTTTAAATTTAAAGAGAAATAAATGCATTGTTGCTTTTTTTACTTTTTTTTCCGAATATCACAGAGAAATAAAATGGCACCTATTCCTTGATTTTTCGAATATTAGACAGAAAAAAATACATTTTTTTAATATGGTTAAATAAATAAAATAGCACAGCTAGGACAAATTTGGGGTATAACAGAGTGAACCAAGCACATTGATGTGAAGTTTCATTTTGTCTGAGGAGTAATCTAGCGTGGAGAAATCTAAGTGCTGAAGGTTTCGACAGATCATAATGTTGATATAATCACCAAGACATTGCCCAGTTGTAAGTTCTTCCACTATATGAAGTTGATAAAGATGCATGAAGAAAGCTACTTTGTTTCTTGATGTTATAGAGTTTGGTCAAAGGTGGATATTTGTGGAGTATTGGATCGAACTCTGATACGAGAAAGGTTTAGCATGAAGTCGAAGTTAGTTCACATGCTAGTGCAAAAGTTATACATATTGTAGTCAAAGTCAGTTCTAGTATGTATGTCTAATTAGGCCTTGTATTATGGATCCAAGTGTTTAAGTTAGCTTATACCCTAAGAGTTTGTAATGGGTAATTCTTAGAAAGCTCATTAGCTTAGTGTGTTAGTTTTCTTATAAATAGCATACTAGTCTCTCATCTTCTAAATAAGCAAAAATAGGAAGATAAAATCCTAATTCAAAAGTGAGAGAGTTATTTGTTATTCTTGTATACTTGTAATCTTATTTTAAGAGAAATCAAAGAATAGCAGATTATAATCAATTATTGTTGTTATCCTTATTTTACCCTAAACCCTAACCCTTTGTGGGTTTCTTGATCATAAAGAAACCTATTATACTTTGTCTCTAGGGCATCTGATTTCATAACAAAATAAATAATATTTGTTTCTCATTTCTAATATATCTGACATGTTAAACTCTCCCACTTTATAGAGAATAATAGTTGAATTAAGATTAAGAGTTTTGAAACATATTTAAATAAATCTTCAACTATTTTATCTATCACACAATGATCATGTCAAATAACGTCACTTACATAATTTAAGAGATAATTGAAAGTCATTATAATAATAAAATATTAAAAATAAATGATTGAATTTCATTAAATACTACATGTCTTTAAAAAAATTATTTGTTGTTACCTTAAATAATAATATTAATAATATTAAAAAAGAAATATATAATGTACAAATATTATTTGACAAAAAATTCAAATATCAATAGGGTACTCGAATCATAATTTACAAAATTTTAAATCACAAGTACATTGAATAAATTATATTAAAAAATAACACTTCGGTAGAGTATAATTATTATCAATATAATTTATTTTTAAATTAAAATAAATTTAAATATTTTACTAAACAAAATTTGTATATATCCACAATAGGTTATATTATAATAATATAAATTAAGAGTTGTTATTTAATTATCCATCATAAAACTCTGAAAATAACAAGATTTTCAATATACTCATAAAATAAGATTTATATATATATATATATATATATATATATATATATATATATATATATATATATATATATATATATATATATATATATATATATATATATATATATATTTTAATTTATTTATTTGAGTTTATAACAAGAAATCAACTTATAAAAAATAGAGTTTTAATTTTAGAGTATTATGGAAAATAACAACATTTAATTATATATTATTGCACAGTTTTAATTTCCAAAAAAAAGTGAATAAAATTTTAAAAAATTCTTCCTCATATGCAATTATATAATAGTCATTGAACTTTAATTACTTATAGAATATTGTAATACCATCTCAAAAAATAATTAATGATCAAAGACTAAATCGTTATATCATACTATAAGATCTAACAATAAATTATCATACTTGAAAAATATCTAAATATAAACTACTTTATTGTTATTCTATAAATATAATAAAAATATCCAAAATATTAATAAAAATAATAAAATATATTAAAGTGTCTTACTAAAAAGAATATCAACAATATATTTTAGGCAAGCAAATTAATATTTTGCCTTTCAAAAAAAAATTTCAATGTGAGATTATTAATAATGAAATTAAGTGAGAATAACATAAATTAATATTTTTAATGAGTATTGAAAGTTAATGGAGTGAGTGGAAAGTTAATGAAATATTAAAAGTTAATTAAAAGAGTGAGGAGTTAATTAAAATATGAATATTAATTAATTAATTAATAATTAATAATGAAATTAATTTTGATTTTTAAAGAATACAAATATAAAATGATTAATTAATTTATAATTATAGAAAGAAAGTGGAGAGAGATTTGGATTTTATTTATTAATTAAAATAATTTATAATAAAATATATTTAAAAAAATAGGAGATAGGAGTTGGAGAGAAAAATTAGTAAATATGAGAGTGGTGGATGGTTTTAAAGTTATTAATTAATTATCATTAATTATATTAGATAATGGTTGAGTTATTATTGGATGAGATAATGATTTTTTTTATTAATTATTGAATTAATATTAATACTATTATTATTATTATTGAATATAAAATAGTTAATAAGTGAATTAATAGAAATAGAGTTTTGGCGGGAAATTTTGTCGGAGGAGTTATAAGATTATAATTTAGTATGATTTTGAGAATTCCGAACTTTTTTATGAATAAGATTCAATCAATAGATAGAATTCATCTTTTGTTCTTCACTTTTCACTTAAATGAATCAATTACACCTTGATTGTAAGAAAAATTATGCGCAACTATTGTTAAAGAAGAAGAAGAAAGAAGATTGAAAAGAGAAAGATGATTAGGGTTTTAGAAGATTGGAGTAGATGATGAATTTTCTGCAAAGTTTCTCTCTGTCCATAATTTGTAGAAACTTTTTTTATTCACTTTGCAACTGCAAAATTAAGTTATTGTATATAAAATAAGTTACTCTCAATTTATATATTTATGTTAGGATGCCCTTAAATCAAAACTCAAAACTATAAAAGTACAAAATAGTGAACATTTCTAAAATAAATCTAAGTTGAAATTATGTTTGAACCAACTTGCTTCAACAATTCGACACACATTACATGATTCAATACTTTCTTATTTTTGTCGAGCTATTCCATTTTGACATTAGGACTCACATTCTCAAACATTTAATTCATATAGAATATAGTATATCTTTTTGTAGAAAACTAATGCAAAAAATAATAGGAATAATAGTTAGTATTAAATATGGAGATGTTATATGCCTTTATTATGGAATGTATTATGAGTGTTTAAATAAAAATATTGCATTAAAGTTCATGAAGCATAAATACAAATTCCATTATTCTCTAATAATATTCATGGACTATTCAAAATTATAAAATAAATAAAGGGATTAACTGATATGCACTGACTTACACTATCAATTAATTGCTATCATCTGTTTATTATACTTTATAAGTTTTTAAAATAAAAGTCAAACTTGTTATAACATTCGACGACTATGATTCATTGATATTGTAAAACTTCTTTACACTGTCAGTGCATTTCAATTAAATCCATAAATAAATAGAAAATATATAATTTAATAAAAAAATTATTATAAAAAATTCAAGAATATATTTTTCTTCATCTGTCAGACACTCACAGTAAACCTAAAATTCATTGGCTATGATATTTTCTACACAGTACGTTCTAATTAATTTTGATATGATCACAATAAAGAATAGATAAGTAACCCTTATTTTTAATTATTGTGAAATAGTTGAACAATAAAGATCACTAATTTAAATAATGTAAAAATCAAAATATTTTAATAGAATTGCAAAACCAAAACTTTAAATGTCATGAAAGTCGATACTTTCTGGATTTGGGATAAAGTCACGTTTGAGTGTAAGTGTATTAGAAAAAACTGATTAAACCGATAATCCAAATCAACCCAAACCAGAAAAAAAAAACGATTTTTTTTTTCATTTTAAAAACCAATAAAAACCAATAAAAACCGAGGTGGTTTGATTTGGTTATCATTTTAGTTTTTAGGAACCGTCAAACCGATGAACCGAATCGATGACTTTAAATACATACTTAATCTTTTATTTAGTCAATTAATAAGTCCAAATTTTGTATTGGTAAGGTTTCTCCAAATTTGTTTCCATAAAAAATAGAAACCATAAACCAAAATCAAACTCCAAACATAAAAAATAGAAACAATAAGACATAAAAATTTGTTCTCACCGAGTTGCTTCTCTGGCTATCAGTCACCATTGTTTCTCTCGTCATTGTCATTCCTATAGGTTATGGTTTCCTTATTCATCTTCAAGTTCTCTTACTTTTCATCTTCTTTTCCTTATCTTTTATGTTTCTTCTTGAACAAGTTTCCTTCTAGTCTTGTTACAAATTAATTTTGATGTGTGTTTGAGGTGTGAAACATGTTACTTTATGTGTATTGAAATCTTTTGTCTTTATTGTTGTGTTTTATTTGTTAAGCTTTCAAATTCCTTCTCAACCTTCTCATGTCAAGTGTCAACTTTTGTATTCGATAATAAACTTATTTCATAATGCAATAAAAATTAAGTAAATGTTTCGTATGGAATAAGAACAACTTGTAAGTTGTTTGAAAAGTAGACACGGAATATATTATATGAAATGTATTATTTTGAAAAATAATAGCATAAAGTACATCGAACAATATTAGAGTAAATGATACACAAATGAATATAATGTTTAAAAAAAGTGTTGTAAACCGATCAACCAAACCAAACCAAATCGGTTAATTTGATTTGGTTTCATTTTTAAAAAATACTAAAAACCGAACTGAACCGAACTGATGGAGAAATCATGGGTTTGGATAAAAAAATTACTAAAAAATGGTTCAAACCAAATTGATTACAGTTACACCCCTTCACGTTATCTCCATAAACCTCAATGAAACAAAATGTACAATGCATATCAATAATTTGAAATTAGTTATATGATAATACTCATAATATAATATTCATTTAATAATAACCATAATTTGTATAAAAAAAATAAAGTTCTGATACCAATTAATAGATTTAATTGAATCGATAGACACAAATTATAGCATATTATTTAATCAATAATAATAAGAACGATGTACCTTGTCGAATTGAAGAGACTTCTGATTGAGACGAGTGAGTATGAGAGCATTATTACCCTCATTATCGTCTAAGATTTTAGAGTATACTAATTTTATAATGGGGTGACACTTAAATAATTAAACAGTTGATGACAAGGATCTATCATTGTGCTTAACTTAATGGTTCAACTCATCACGGTCCATTTAGGCACAACATTCAATCAAATAATTAATCAATAATTAGTGTTTTATAAGAATTGATCATAATATAATTTATTAATAATTAATTATATCAATCCATATTTGATTAATTAAAAAATTAATTTAATTATTCTCATCACATTGTTCCCCTTTTCATATGTTATGTTTCTCTTTATGTAGCCCTCAAATTCATTTCCCTTATTCTAGTATTAATGATCCATCAAGACCCATCTCTTTGTTTCTTACCTTCCATAATGTTCATCGTCTTCATAATGTTAAATAATAAAGCTTCTCAATGGTTTTAAATCATATCTATAACTTTTGTATAACCCTTGAACTTTCCCTAGACCGTTACATTTAGGCTACCAACCTGACTATTCGATAACTTCTAAGGACGAGTTGCTCCGAGAACCAGTTGTTCAGTCTCTACAATGGATCGAATCAGGTGTTTTTTTGAAAGAGTAATTCATTATGTAATATTTGATTTAGATTTGGTTTTAGACCTAGATTTGATTTAGTTCCAAAATAGATATTTTGGGTTGTTATAGTTTTTGGGCTTTTGGCTTGGGGTGCAAGCAAACCTAATTCTATAAATAGGGAGTATCCCTCTTGTAATCAAATCATCACAACACATTATAATTCACAATTCTGCAGGTTGTAGAGTGAATCAATAGAAGAAATCCCACAGTTTGTGGGTAGCAAAACTTTCTCTCCAAATTCTCTTAGAACCTTAATTCTTCTTCTACTTCATATTTCTTCTTCTTCTTTGTTAATTGTTCCGTAAGAACTTTTCTTGTTCATAAAAAAAATGGCCGAAATTCTCATAGATTTTGAGTTAATTTCAACATCTGGTATCTAAAGCTCTGGTTGAGAGATTCAAGGGCAAGAAATCGCAATGGCGATCAATCATACGAATGGGCATTTTCCGACGAGTCTTCTGATTCTCAAGAAAGATAACATGAGAATTGGTATAAGCTGATTAAAGTTGTTTTTTGTTATCAAGATTTATGAGATCTTGTGAAGGAAATTAGAGTAACAATGCTTGCAGAGAACGCAGCGGAAGCGGAGAAAACTGCGCACAAAGAATTGAAGAAGAAATATTATAAAGCTATATTTATAATCCATCAATGTGTTTATCCAGATAACTTTGAAAAGGTTAATGATGTAGAGTCTACAAAAGAAGCATGGGGGATTCTTGAAAAATCGTTTGGAGGCGCAGAAAAGGTGAAAGAAGTGAGGTTACAAACTCACAAAAGGGCTTGTGAATTGCTTCAGATGGAAGACAATGAAATCAGTACATATTTCTTCACAAGAGTTACGAAACTCATGAATCAAATCAAAGTATGTCGAGAAGTGATGACGACAAAAGCAGTTGTTTCAAAGATTTTTAGATCGTTGGTTCCAAAGTTCAACCATATGGTAGTAGCCAGAGAAGAGTCGAAAGATTTTTTCGAAGATGACTAAAGAAGAGCTTCAAGGGACACTTGAATCACATGAACAAAGAATGGTTGAACGAGCAGCAGGAAGGTCAAAGAGTGATGTGGATCTGCATGCTCAATCAGCAAGAGATAAGAAAGGCAAAGGAAAGGTGTTTGAAAACAAAGGCAGAGGAGACTACAATAATTCTAATAGTCAAAGTCAGCAAGAAGGAGGTCGGTCGAATCAAATAAAACCCTGGAACCAAGGAAATCAAAGAAATGGTGATGCAGGTAGAGGAATAGGTGGTGGTCGAAAGCCAGACAAGATTTATATTCAGTGTTTCAACTGTCAAAAGTATGGTCACTATTTTAGTGGTTGTCTAGAAAAGAAAAAGAATCAAGATTTTGATGTTAAGCTGGCAAAGCATGAAGAAGAAGAAATGTTGTTGATGGTCACAATAAGAGATGGAGAGAGATTACAGGACCAATGATATTTGGACTCAGGATGCTCATCACACATGACTGGTAGGAAAGATTGGTTTGTCAACATGAAGCCCTCAATGAAAAACATGGTGAAATTCACTAATGACAATACTCTAGCAGCTGAAGGTATTGGTGATGTTTATATTAAGAGGAAGGATAGCAAGAGGTCGGTAAATTCCAACGTTTTGTATGTACCAGGCATGAAAAGTAATTTGCTTAGTATTGTCATACCCTAAATTTTGACCAAAAATTTTCAAAATTTTGTTCATTTTTAACGTGTTTTCGTCGATTTATCAAAAATTGATCACTTTGCATTTTTAAGTTAAAAACATATCATCAATCATTAATTATGGTATTTCTGTTTGATTTTATTCAGTATCATTTTATTTTATACTTGATTTCGGAAGATGAAATTAATTTTAGAAATTAGTTGGATTCGTATGTTTGCTCTCTTTAAATCATTTCCTTTATTTATTTACTAATTTAAGTTTACATCTTAATTTAATTTAATTTTTATTTTATTTTACTTATTTTCTATAAAAAAAATCAATTTGAGTTTAGTTTAGGTATTTTAATTAATCTATTAAACTTACTAATGTTTACTTTTTAATTTAGACTATTTAAATTAGTTTTGATTTCATTTAAATTTAAATTTAATTTGTTTTAATTTCTTCATTTAGTTTAATTCTTAACTATTTGTTTTTCTTACTTAATTAAATCATAACAGTTTTTGTTTTATTATTATTTTATTATCACTATTATTATTATTATTTTATTTGTAATTAGAATATTTCTAGTCTGGTTTTACTTAGTTAATATGCAATTAGTTTAGTTAGTTTTTTCCAAGTTACGGTCCAATCACAGTCCAATCACAGCCTGCTCTACCTACACCCCAAGCTGCCTACAGCCTGCAACCACAGTCTAAGCATTTCACCAAAATTGCCAACAAAATGGGGGCTTCACAGAGAAACAGGGGGGGACCTCCACCGAACCATCATCATCATTCTTTCAAACACAACCAAATCTTCCATCCTTTTTCTTGTCTCCAATCAAACATATAGCATCATCCATCTATTTCTATGACTCTACTTTGTCATATATATGGGGACCGCTTCCAAAAACAAACAAAAAAAAAACCTCATCTTGTCCATTAACCAAACAACCATTACGCCAAGCCAGAACCGGCCACACCAGAAACTTCAAACAAAGCCCTTAACCCTCTTCTTCTCACTGCAACCCTCTCCTTCAAAATCTGGGATCGCAATCCCTGCAAAAGAAAAAGAGAACATTTATCACCATGGCTATTTTTCTGACTTGAACTAAAACAAAAACGAAAACCAGAAAGGGGATCAGAATAAAAAGACCAGAAACCTTACCTTCACGAAAAAACAACCGAAGGGGACCACACTCTTCACATGAATAACACATACAACAGCCCATATCACGAAAAAAAAGGGGAACAAGTTCAAAACACAGCTTGAACCATAAACTCAAAAACCTGAAAAAAAACCTCTTCAATCTTGAACCTTTGTCGCCATGATAAGACGTTTTTGATTTTATCGCTGTGTAGAAGGTTTGTGCAGGAGAACACTTGAACTCCCCCCGCTAACCTCCCATCTCCATCTCACACCGCCTCTTCCAAATCAAAAAACCAACCCCACAAGCCCAGCAGTTCCGACACACACACTGATTCCAAAACCAGAACACGACCATAAACACATCGAAACTTCGTTATCACCATTCACTCATTTTACCACCTCAAACAACTCAAGCACAAATCTGAAAAGATCATAAGGGATGAAGAGATCAAAATAATGAAAAAACCAGAATTCGAAAAACCTGTTAAACCGCAGAAACTCAAAAAACAGAAAATAGCAACAAACGATCCCTTCATAACCCCATAGCCATCTCCTTCCTCCTTCATCTCTACTCATAAACCCTTTCCACTCCGCCTTGAACCATCACTACCGAAACCTGTGAACAAAAAACAACACAACAAAACATCCGAAACCACACCACCTCAAAACACTTCCGTAAAACCCCCCTATACACCATCGATCCGCCGCTCAAAACCAAGACAACCCAACAACTCACTTCGCCACCACCGACGGAAACAGCCGAAAGCCACAAACCGCGAGAGAAATCCGCAAGAACGAGAAGAAGAAGAGCAACGCAGATTCAACCAAACAACAACTTCATACAATCGGTTCGTGAGGAAGACGAAATCCTTAACCACCGTTGAACCTCGCCGCCGCCACCTCCAAATCCCAGCCAAACCACCATCTCCCAACCTCCGAAATCACAACCGCGCGAGTGAAAGAGGCAGAAGCGATTAAGGAGGAAGCCCAACTCGAAACGAAGGGAAACAGGTTGAGAACAGATCGAGAAGAGAAAATGTTTGTCTTTTTTTATCTTGAATTTACTTCTTATATTTTGATTGTGTTTTCATTTTGAGGATCTGTATTTTGATCGTGTTTGAGGATAAATTGTTGCTAGGGTTTTTCTTGTTGATAACTTTAGGTAAGGATGGGTTTGGGGTCTTGACCGACCCGGTGTTCTTTGGAGCGCCCTTTTTGGGCTTTTGTTCAAGCTGGAGTTTCTTCTCCATTAACCCATTTTGCTTCAGTATTTATTTATGTTCCCTTTCATTTTTTTTATTATTTACTGATATTTCTACTATTATCATTTTCAATATGATTGTTAATAACCTTTTTTAAATAAATAAAAACATGTTTTAAGATTTTTTCTAAAAAATGATAATTGCAACTCTTGTTTGGTTTAATCTTTGTTCTTATTTTATTTTATTGAAATAAATAGTTATTTTCTTAGGAGTTCTTAATTAACTTTAGTTTCTATTTTTTTTAATTATTTTGTTTGACTTATTTAAGATTTACTAGTATGTATTTCTTAGTTGATTTTGTGAGCGGTGACTTGGTTTTATTTTCCTTTTTTTGGTAATGTTTAACTAATGTTAAAAAATTTTAAAATATTTAAATCATCGTAAACCTAAACCTAGGGAGAATAGGTCTTTCTAACTCGACTATTATAACTTTAACAAATACGTTTTTTTGTCAAATCTCTTTAAATAGCGTACGAAAAAAAGAACTCCGGAGTCTAGCATTCCGCACGTTCCGGATTGAACCGCAAATGGGCTAGCCCCACGCGTTGGTTCAATCACCATTCGCATAAAAAATATCCAAACCTTAATTAAAATTAATTTACGAAAAAGGAACTCCGGAGTCTAGCATTCCGCACGTTCTAGAACGAACTGCAAATGGGCTAGCCCCACGCGTTTTGTTCGTTCAATCCTTCGTTGTTAAATCACATCGATTCTAAAACGCCTAAAAACAATTATTCAATTCATCTTAATCAATTTACGAAAACAGAATTCTGGAGTCTAGCATTCCGCACGTTCTGGATTGAACCGCAATTGGGCTAGCCCCACGCGTTGGTTCAATCACCGTTCGTATAAAAAAACAATTCAATTCATTTTAATTAATTTACGAAAAAAAGAATTCCGGAGTCTAGCACTCCGCACATTCTGGATTGAACCGCAAATGGGCTAGCCTCACGCGTTGGTTCAAGCACCATTCGTATTCAAAACAATTCAACAATCTTAAAGGATCAGGCATGATTCATCTCCATAGGAAAGTTGTTACTCCTATCCCCACAAACACAAACAAAATCTTACAAAAACAATTACTTTCAAAGGAAGAACGTGGCATTGCTTGTCGATCTTATATCCAAGTTTAAAGCTTCTTCCGATTTTATTTATTCTCAAAGAAAGAATGTGGCATTGCTTGTCGATCTTATATCCAAGTTTAAAGCTTCTTTCGATTTCTCATTTCTCAAAAGTTTGTGGTGGAATAGGTGAGATACTTCTCTTAAAGATGACGACTTATCTCTTTCTTTCAAATACAAATTAAAACTTACCTACCAATTTAAATCATTTTCATAATTAATTAGCGAGTAACTGAACTCCGGAGTCTCACACTCCGCACGTTCTTGAATGCAACCGCAACATGGGCTAGCCCCACGCGTGGTTCATTCGCCCTCTCGTTTTAAAATACCGTTAACAAAGATCAAACATCTTTTCTCAAAACGAATGTTGTTTAGATCATTCTATCTCGCAAACAAGCTAGCGCTTCAGCCTCCTAACGCGAGCAGATAAGCCAACGCTTAGCAGTAGAATGCATTTTCAAACAGTCGTTCTATAAAAAAACACAAATCGTAGTAGCACGAACTACGAAGCTCTGACTTTCCCATTGCACAGGGGAATACGTAGGCACGGGGATTTTAATCCTTCGCGAGCACAATAATAAAAAACTTAACCTTTCTCCGCAATAAATAATAATTTTCTTTTCCCTTTAATAAGCAACCTTAATCAGTAAAAGAAGACAATAACACAAGTTAACATTTAAGCGCAAACTAGACTAAGAGGTTCCCGTTGAGTACAACGGACGTGAGGGGTGCCTAATACCTTCCCCTTGCGTAACTGACTCCCGAACTTAGATTAGTGGTTTCGTTGACCATTTCTTATCCAATTTAGGTTGTGTCTATATCTTCCTTTTCTCTCGTAGAATAAATAGAATTAGGTGGCGACTCTGTTGTTTATTTTAGGATCGTATTTTTCGAGGTGCGACAAGTATAGGGTAGTTGGTCGAAAAGAACTACAAGGTGTTGGTCAAAGAAAAAATGATGAGAGTTGTCGAAGCAGGTGGTGGGTTGATCTTGAAGCCTTCAATGTCTCATAATAGAACCTTCAAGATCGAACTAAATGTGATGGAGCATAAGTGCCTTGCAAGTGTAGCCAGCAAAGATGAATGATTATTTCACTATAGACTTGGTCATCTCAATTTCAAAGACATCAGAGATTTGAAGAAATGAAATATGGTTTCAGGATTTCCAGAAAACGACATCCCAAATAAAGTGTGTGAAGAATCTGTTCAGTCGAAACAACACAAGAATAACTTCAGTAAAGATGTAGGAAGCAGGTCGAAGGCAAATCTTGACGTCATATACTCTGATGTATGTGGTCCTATCCAGGTGGATTTGATTGGAGGTAACAGATACTTTGTGTTATGAATTGGCCCAATAACTAGATTCGGCCCAATACTCCCAATCTACGACACGGCCCGATGGCCCAAATATCAAGGAGATCCATTATCATAACGCCCTCAAGATGGTCGTTTATGGTCTCTCCTTGTTCTTAGTCTCTGCCCATATTCGGCAGTGACCACCCAGATCTGGCCACGACAGTTCCTGGTCGGATGACCCTATGCCCGACATACCCCTATAGCGACCAGAACGCTCGTCCGACGGTTGAGATCTGGCAGTTACTTATTTTGGTAGATCCACGATCCAGACCCAAAATAGGAACCGTTGGCCACGCGCTGGGGGATCTCTATATAAACCCTCTCATTTGAGAGGATCAGGCATCAAATATTTTATCCTCAAACACTTTACTCGTACTTGATTACTCTTGTGTCAGTTCTAACTTTGGCATCGGAGTACCTTGCAGGTACAACCACCCATTCTCCTCATCACACGAACAGATTCGAAGGTCCACGTCAGCAACCATCAACATTCTGATCTGAAGGTAAGATCATTGGCACCGTCAGTGGGAACATTGTCTCTCTGTTTTCCCATCCTCCGTTCAGGAAAACAAAACATCACTCTCTAGTCCTTTTCTTGATGGCTCACCAAGAAGATCATGTCACAGTTCGCGCTCTCGCTAGCGTCCCATTAAGCAGCGGGACAATGATTTGAACAACCCTCCCCTCGGGGAGCCAGATCGCTTCCAGGATGGACGGACGGCATCTGCGTCCCAAAAACCTTCCCATCAGCCAGAGATCATACCCGACGACCTCGCTTTGATCCCCATACCAGAGGGGACAAACCAGACACTGGCAGCGTTGGTCGAAACGACCAACACCGTCGACCTCCTCTTAATGCGCCAAAGCGAAAGGTTGGGCGCTCTTGAAGAATCAAGACGCGCCAGGTCCCCTTCCCCAGCAAGAAGGCGCCATCGGTCATGTAGCAGATCTCCCATACATAGGAGGGACCAACATCCAGAAGCTTCGGGTTCTATCAAGAAAAGAACTCGTACGTCTCCCATACATAACAAATCCCTGCACACGAGGAAAACACGCAGAACCCTCCAGCCTGGAGCGAGATCTTCCCCTGACGGTACCAGAAGCCGGTCAAGAACCCCTCCTTGCAAGCATCGTGACTTGATCGGTCTCCCTGTTTTCCAGAGATGAAGATGAGCCTCGCGGCCCTCTTTCCCAGGATATCATGTCCACCAGACTCCCTAAGGGGCTCAAAAATCCTCCTCCCTTGGGGACCTATGATGACACGACCGACCCAGATGAGCACATCGAGAATATTGATGTGATGTTAGATTATCGAGGTGTGCGGGGGGATAGCAAATGTCGTCTCTTTCCCACGACTTTGAGAAAGGGAGCCATGGCCTAGTACAAGAGCCTCCCTTATGAGTCTATCACTTCATGGATACAACTAGGGAGGACTTTCTCCTGACATTCACAGCCTCCCAACGACATCCCAAAACCGAGGCATCCTTGGAGGCAATCGTTCAAGGGAAAGAAGAACCCCTTCAAGCTTACATAGAGAGGTTCAACAAAGAAGTCGTCCAGGTGTCAACCATGGACGACATGAAAAACTACCTCTTGGAACGGGGACTTCGATCATAAAGTGACTTCTGAAAATCCGTTGGGATCGAGAGACCAGCCATGCTCGACGCCTTTCTCCTCAAGGCTCAGGCGTATATTCAATACGAGGAGAAGGAAGCAGCCAGTACTGCTCGTCGGAATGAGGACGTCAAGACATCCGAACACGATGATCCCTCGACATCACGTCAGGGAAGTGAAAAAAGAAAGGAAGACCGCTCCCGTGAACCGCGGGAGCACGAGGGACCCGTTGGGAGGTTCCACAATTACACTCCTCTTACATCATCGTGAGAGAAGATCTTGTCTGAGTGCGTGAATTATAAATTCCGCCAAGCTGGGGTCAGATTCCCAAAACAACTGCCGAACAAGTTGAATACTGATAAGACCAAGTATTGTCACTTCCATAAATCGCATGCGCACAATACTGAGGACTGCATCCACCTGAAAGATGTTATCTAGATACTCATCAGGGATGGCCACCTCAAGCATTTTTCCAAGAACAAGGACGCCCCTAGGCAAGAGGTCCAAGAAGCCCGAAAAGCCAAGGATGTCGCCCTGCCGGTCGCAGAGTTGAATCTTCAGGTCGCTATAAGCGTTACGCGACCAGAAGATTTTTATGTCCCCGAACCATACATTGGTCCAACGTATTTCTCTTCATATAGCCCGTGGAAATCTTTTCCATCTGCGATGGTCATATCCGGGGAAGGACCTAACAAGATCACAGTGGGGTCAGTCAAGCGGCGGTTCGACCAGTTAATCAGCATGAGCTCGAATCAAAATTCGACCCTCGATCCTCCCCGAGGAAGATCCGCCCCAATTTCCTTTTATAAGGAAGATCTCCTCAGAGGGATGCCCAACGCTAGCATTCCCCTGCTAGTCCGTGCCCAGATGTCTAACTTTGATGTACGCAGAATTCTTGTCGACCAGGGAAGCTCGGTCGATATCATGTACTCCCAGCTGTTTGCGACCCTGCAACTGAACGAAACGCATATGATATTGTACGTCGGTTCAGACCTTCAAGGATTTAACGGGACGGTATTGCGACCATGGGGCTATGTCGATCTTATCGTCACTTTTGGAGCAAGAGAAACGACAAGGTCTGTCAAGGTGCAATTCCTTGTGATAGATTACCCGTCATTATACTAGTGCATCTTAGGACAACCAACCCTGGCCGAACTCATCGTGGTGCCTTCCATAGTACATTTGAAGATGAAATACTACACATCGTCAGGACAGGTGGCCACCCTTCATGGAGATATAGAAGCTGCTCGCAGGTGCTACGAAGCCGCTTCTAAAGGCCTCAATGTTATCGCCGCGAAACCAAAGCCAGACAGGGTCATACTCCCTTGCATTACCAAGGAGCCGAAGGCATTACCCTGTGTGGACGCCATCAACCTTGACAGCAGATTCACCAAGGAGGAGGAACATACACAGCTTCTAGCCAAACTCTCATCATTCGTTCGCCCAGTCCCTGATGGAGATTTTGAGCTCGTGGTGCTACGTGCAGATCCTGCTAAAGGATTTAAGAATGGAGATGATCTCCTCGACGCCTATACCGAGTATAATCAAATACCCATGGATGTGACCGACAAAAAGTACACCGCCTTCATGACCGAATCGGGCAACTATTACTACAACGTAATGCCTTTCAGCTTGAAGAACGCGGACGCTACTTACCAGTGCATGATGAACAAAGTCTTCCAAGAAGAGATCGGAGACATGCTCGAAGTATATATGGATGACATGATCGTTAAATCCCACGAGGAAACGGATCATGCTTTCCACCTAAAGAAAATTTGCGACCAGGCACGCAAGTGCAAAATGCGATTTAACCCTGACAAATGCACGTTTGGGGTACGAGCGGGCAAATTCCTCAGTTTCTATTTAACCGAAAAAGGAATAGAGGCTAATCCCGACAAGTGTAGGGCATTTTCTGAAACTCCCACCCCTATGTCCAAAAAATCGATCAAATCTTTGAATGGACTACTCGCATCGTTATCACGCTTCATAGCAAAATCTGCTCAACACGCACTCCCCTTCTATAAGCTCCTCTGCAAAGAGGCTGCCTTCGAATGGACTGAGGAGTGCGAGCAGGCTCTAGCGCATCTCAAAAGAGCCCTATCTGAGCCCCAAATTTTGTCTCGACCTGAAGCTGGAGAAATTTTATTCCTCTACCTCTCAGTCGCCAATGAGGCCATAAGTGTCACACTCATACGAGAATTGCCCGACGGTCAAAGGCTGATTTACTTTACGAGCAAAGCCCTGCAAGGGCCTGAGTTTAGATGCCAACAAATTGAAAAGGTAGCCTTGGTGCTTCTCCATGCCACAAGAAGGCTGAGGTATTACTTACTGGCGCATACCATCATCGTACGCATTGATCAACCCATCAAACAACTCCTAGGACGACCGGATATGGCCGGAAGAATGTTAAAATGGTCACTTGAATTGTTAGAGTTTGATATCCAATATAAGGGAAGAACAGCCATCAAAGAACAAGCTCTCTCCGATTTCGTGGCCGAAATGGTCGCCCCAGAAGGCCCAGCCTGCCCGTCCAAAAGATGGACCATCTTCGTCAACAGTGCATCAGGCTCCATGGGAAGCGGAGCGGGAATCATACTGGAAAACGAGGAAGGTATCCTGATTGAGGTATCCCTCGCACTATCATTCCCAACATCCAATAACCAAGCGGAGTACGAAGCATTCCTCACAGGATTAAGACTCGCGGACGACCTAGGAGCTGAGGAGATAATCATTTGCACAGACTCTCAGCTGGTGGCCATGCAAGTCAAAGGTGAGTACCAGGTCAAAAATGATAACTTATCAGAATACTTATCCCTAGTCAAAGAAAATATTGTGAAGTTTACCACTGTGGAGGTAAAGCACGTGCCCCACGAGAATAACGTTCGAGCAGACATACTCTCGAAACTCGCGAGCACGAAGAAAAAAGGAGGAAATAAATCCCACATTCAGGAAATACTTCCAAGACCTAGCATTGAGAAGCCAAAACAAATGATGGACATCAATGTCATCGGTGATGCCGGTTGCTGGATGACCCCACTTTATAGATACCTGACTAACGACGAGCTACCCGAGGACCCGAAAGAGGCCAGCATCGTAAAAGGAAGAGCTTGTTCATATATCATAGTCAAAGGGAAACTCTATCGGCGAAGGTTCTCCATACCCCTCTTGAAATGCGTCGAGGAAGAGTTTATTCCACACATCTTACGAGAAATCCACGAGGGAATCAACACCCAACACCTGGGTGGACGATCCCTCGCAAGGAAAGCTCTCCGAGCATGTTATTACTGGCCCACAAAGCAAAACGACGCGAAGGAACATGTGAAGATATGCGATAAATGAAAACAACATAGGGACTTGCACCTCGCTCCACCGAACGAGCTCAAAATGATGTCCTCCCCATGGCCATTTGCATGGTGGGGTCTGGATATCCTCAGGACCTTCATCGTCGGTTCAAGCCAAAACAAGTACTTGATTGTAGGCATCAACTACTTTACAAAGTGGATTGAAGCCGAACCCCTGGCAAAGATCACAGTCCTCAACATACTACGTTTCTGCAAACGAAACATCCTCGCTCGATTCGGAATACCTCAGGCAATCGTTACCAATAACGGTACTCAATTCACGGATAAGAATTTCCAAGAGTTTGTCGCTAGCATCGAAACCAAACAACATTTCGCATTTGTAGAACACCCGCAAAAAAACGGGAAAGCAGGAGCAGCGAACATGGTCATTCTTTGAGGTCTCAAGCGAAGGTTAGACGAAATCAAAAAACGGTGGGTCAAAGAATTGCACAGCGTCATATGGGCCTATCGTACCACTCCTCATTCGACCATAGGGGAAACCCCCTTTCGATTCGCATATGGGACAGAGGCCGTTATTCCCATTGAAATTCATGTCCAGTCCAGACGGCAGAAGCTCCCATGGATGAAGATACCAATGCAGAAGTATTACGCGAGGAACTCGATCTGGTCGAGGAAGTCGGATCAAGGGCAGCCCTACGCGAGGCATCCCTCAAACAAAAGATTGCTTTGAGGCATGATGTTAAAGTCATCAAGCGAACATTTACGGTCGACAGTCTCGTCCTCGGGAGAAATCATGAAGATTCAAAAGAAGGAAAGTTGGCCACTAATTGGGAAGGGCCTTATCGAGTCCAAGCAAAAACGGATAACGGAGTATATTACTTAGAAAATATGGAAGGGGAAAAACTTGCTCGTCCTTAGAACACCAAGAAACTAAAGCAATACAACAATTAAGGCACCAGCCGACAGCAGCACCGACCTAAAATGCATACCCAGGTACAAGTATTGCATACCAAACATTCAGTTCGGCGAGACCCTCCTCAAGAACGAGGATAGTCATCATCACACGATTGGATCCTCAAACGAGTCCATCGTCATCTACGTACCATGACCCGGCAGAACACCCAGCCCGCGATGGGACGTTCACACCATGAGGCACAGATCATCAACATGGTCCGAGCATCGTTCCCCAGCCTATACTAAGATGGCATTATGCCCGGTTCCCCAAACTGACAGATATTAAAATAGAGCACCACTTTCCCAAAGTTATAAACACTTAATAGCAATAATAAATAGAGCATGCCCTTCGATGGACATACCCTCATAAAGAACAAAGTATGGAAACCGACCACCAAGGTCGTACAAGTGAAATATTAAAATGCGGCCACGAAGACCGACTTGTTCTTAGATTACATAAAAGGAGAAGCATATTCCCCGTCAAAAGAGAAAAGGTTGTGGCGTGCAGGCTAGCCAACAAAGACATACAAAAACTACAAGACTCGAGCTTCATCGTCGGCTCCTGTATTGCCCTCAATAGTGTTCCCAAGGTCCTCGTCCATGGGGTTGGCATGCTCGGGTTCTCTGAGAAATTCGGGGATGTGGATAACATCGTCTTCAGCCTTGTATCATGAAACGGGTACCTTGCTCGTTGAACGTCACGCCGGGGTTGACTATTTTCAATTATTCAACCGCGATCTTGAAAGCGACACTAGCCTTTTCTTCAAGGTCAGCATATACCTCCTTGATCTTGGCCACCAATTGTGCACGGGTCTTCAGGGACCTTATCTCTTCAGATTCATCCTCAGTCGGGGCCAGGTAAGCCTTCAAACAAGCAACCTCCTCCGCATTATCCTTTTTAGTGGAGGCCACTGACTCCTCCAGATCCTTAACCCTTTTTAGTGGAGCCCACCGACTCCTCCAGTTCCTTGTTCAGAGACTTCTCCCACTCCCCGAATATCTCCTCAGAAGAAGCTAGCTGAGCCTTCAGCTTGTTGATCTCCTCCTCCTGGGTGGGGGTCCCTTCGACAAACATCGAAGTTATCTCTAAGACCCACACGACTGAACTAGTATCTCGCGTCAACCAGGCGCTCCTGTCCGGTTGGCTAGTCTTTTCCAAGTTAAGAGTATCTACTCGCTGGACCTGGAGGGAGTGCTCTTCAAATAAGTTCGGCTTTAGGAAGCACAGATGGAGCTCGAAGGAATGTTTTGGAAAAGCGCCATCCAAGTTGACAATGTTTTCAGGTCTGGATCTTTTCCCCGCTCTGGAAGTCCCCCCAGGAGAACCATGAGAGGCCGATGAAGAAGTTCCCGAACCTGTGACCACCTTGTCACTTAAATGTGTTTGCGTCAAGTTTTGGGGTTCCCGTTTTCTGTTGAAATTGGCCATCATTTTATCCTGAGCATTCACCATCGAATCGAAAAGGGACACAAAACAAAACGGTCAAAACAAGTAAATAATAAACGGGCATAAGAAAATACAAGCATTAAATCTATCGAGGTACTCTCGAACAACCTCGCTCGTCCCACAAGACAGGAGCTTGGAAACTTCAATAAACCTAGGGGTCACCTTAGCACCCCCATCTTTGTCCAGAATAGCACGGCCATGTTTGTCATCGTGCACCTTCATTGTTATCTTGGAAACATATCTCATCAGGATTTCATAGCTAGCCTGGTTGTTGTCATCCAGAGCAGAGCAATTCTCTAAGAATTCTTCGGTTCCATGGGTAAAATGGTCTCAAGATCTAGAAAAAAGAAACTTCACCAGCAGTCGCGGTACCTCCTTTCCATCCTCATCCAGCACAGCATTACCCTGGTCGTCAGCGTCCACCCCCCAGAACTTGCAAGAGTTTAAGGCACGATCAGATATCAGTTTGATCAGATATCAGTTCGACCAGATAATAGCGGTCTTTGAAATCACGAATCGATTCTGAGAACACCTTGAAAATCTTCCATTTTTGCTTCAGGGACACCCATTTGAACTTGTCGTTGCAAGTGGAAGACGTGGAAAAACAAAGGAAGTATCGCCCCTATCTGTAGGTATCCACACATCTTCTTGAATGTATGGATGAAGGCAAACGAATTCGGATGTATTTGCAAGGGTGCAAGCTCCAGGTGAACGAACATACTCTGCTGGAAGTTCGTGAAAGGGAGCCTGAACTTCATGTCTTTAAAGAGAATTCCGTACAAGGGAAACATATCTGAGCCAAAATCAGAGCATATGCGGTCGTCAGAAGTTGGATACCTCACCATCCAGTCCGCGGGATTCCCGACCACGGGGGGAGGTCCCACCACTTCCAGAGCATATTGAGAGATTATGTTCAGCGGCTCGGCAACGTCCCATTCACTAACGGGAGTGTCCTCTTCCACTTCCTCGTCCTTCTCCTCAGACTCAGCTGAATTATCTTTGGCTGAGGTAGTCTCTTCAAAGTCCGCAGAAGTTTCTGAGCTTCTCCTCGAGGGCGAACTTTGCTCGGTTTTAGCGGGAGAATACGCATATTCGCTGGACAGATCCTCGGTCTCCATGTTTATTCGGTCGTCGTTCGAAATGATAACACCTGAAAAGAAGTGAAAGAAAATGTGAATTCAATGGCAAAATAAAATCCACCCTTCCATCTCTTATCAAGTGAAAGGGCACGCTAGGAGGCGAGGACGTTGTCCTCGGCCAATGCCCTTAATCGTAAAGGATAACCACGATCAGGTAACTTCCGAGGTAAAAAAGTGAACGTCACCACGAGGATCTCGTGAGACGGGCATGACTTTACCCAGAACTCCGGTTGAAGTTCAATCAGAGAAGGAGAACAGAGTCATTACAAGTGGCGCGAACTAATCTTCAACGCCGAGTCACTTACTAGTCCATCACCGACCGCCGCCCACGGAGGCGGCAGACGCCATGTTGGAACCCTAGATTTTCGCCCAAATCAGGTTTATCAAACTAAAATGCTATCCTAACCGCATGCAACTACCTCATTTGACAAAAATCAGAAGCTAAATCAAGTAAAAAGGCATCGGAACTTACAAGTTGAAGATTTATCACAGTGGTCGATGATCGCCCACGCTAGTCGCGGAGGCGGATGGTTGTTGACGGCAGAAGCGGACAGCTTGCTTGAGCGGTCAGAGAATTCGGAAGTGAAAAGTGTGGAAATTAGGCCAGACACTCTATTTATAGACCCTCCTAACACGTGCACGAGTACGTGCGGTTTGTAAACCTATAAACAACGCATTCATTGCCTAGGGACGACCGTAGGCTAGTTATCATTACGCATTAAATGCGCACAATTTCCTAGACACACGTGTGTCAGTCCCTGGCTTCCCAAATGTTTGGGATCCTCGTTTTCAACGACCACGATCTAACGACCAATCCTTTGCATGCAGGGGTGAAGAAAAAACACATTTCATTTTCATCCCATCCACAGTAGACCGCCCTTAAGTCACCATTTCTTCAACCAGAAGAAATAACTTGGGGGGCTCTTGTTCTGAACTGGACCAACAATTAGATTTGGCCCAATACTCTCAATCTACGAGACGGCCCGATGGCCTAAACGTCAAGGAGATCCATTATCATAACGCCCTCAAGATGTTCGTTTATGGTATCTCCTCATTCTTAGTATCTGCCCATATTCGGCAGTGACCACCTAGATCCGGCCATGATAGTTCCTGTTCGCATGAGCATATGCCCGACATACCCCTATAGCGACCAGAACGCTCGTTAGACAGTTGCGTTATGGCAGTTACTTATTTTGGTAGATCCACGATTCAGGCCCAAAATAGGAACCGTTGGCCACGCGCTAATGGCTCTCTATATAAACCCTCTCATTTGAGAGGGTCAGGTATCAAATATTCTCTCCTCAAATAATTTACTCGTATTTTCTTACTCTTGTTCCTGTTCTAACTTTGGCATTGGAGTACCTTGCAGGTACAACCCCCATTCTCCATATCACGCGAAAAGATTTGAAGGTCCACGTTAGCAACCATCAACATTCTGATCTGAAGGTAAGATCACTTTGTTAGTTTCATAGATGATTTAAGTTGAAAATTGTGGACTTACCTGATCAAGAAGAAAAGTGAAGTGATCGAGGTATTTGCCAAGTTTAATTCTATGATCGAAAGACAAAGTGGTCGAAAGCTCAAGATTTTGAGGACTGATGGTGGTGGAGAGTATGTCTCGAAATCTTTCGATGCATTATGTGTGAAAGAAGGGATTGTGCATGAGGTGGTGCCACCCTACATTCCACAGCAAAATGGAATTGCAGAAAGGAAGAATTGAACCATCATGAACATGGTGAGAAGTATGTTGAATGGCAAGCATCTACCCAAAGAACTATGGGGAGAAGTTGTGTCAACTGTAATATATATTTTGAACAGGTGCTAACGAAGAATCTATAAGAAGTTACGCCAGAAGAGTGTTGGTATGGTGTCAAGCCTAGCTTGATTCATATAAAGGTGTTTGGATCTATAGCACATAGACATGTGTCAGATCAGTTGAGAAGAAAGCTTGATGACAAGTCTAGTCAAATGATTTTGATAGGATATCATTCGACTGGAGGTTATAAGTTGTTTGACCCACTGAATAAGCAAGTGATCAGCAGGGACGTGATCATAGATGAGCTTAAAGAATAGGATTAGACTGAAAATATCAAGAAAGATTCACTTGGAATCTTATGTGAAGAACCAGCTAGTGAAGTCGAAAGAGATGTTCGACGAGAAGATGTTAGAGGTGAAGCAAGCCCAAGCAGACCTCAAAGAATAAGACACATGACTACAAGGTTGAAAGAATGTGTGATTACATCAGATGATGTGGTCGATGAAGAAGGTGAGCTGATACATTAAGCTTTCTATGCAGATGTTGAACCTGTCAATGCAGCAACGGCACTGAAAGATTCAAAGTGGGTGAAAGCAATGAATGAGAAGATGAAGTCAATCAAAGTCAACAACACTTGTTCACTTATCGAATTTCCTCAAGGCAAGAAGGAAATTGATGTAAAATGGGTATATAAGGTGAATCTAAATCTTAGAGGGGAAGTTGCTCGACACAAGGAGGGGCTTGTGGCGAAAGGATTTCTTCAAAAGGAAGGAATCGACTTTGATGAAGTATTTTCACCTGTTGCTAGGATCAAAACAATCAGGTTGGTTGTTGGTCTAACAAATATAAACAATTGGCACACATGTCATATGGATGTGAAGTGTGCATTACTCAATGGCCCCTTAGACGAAGAAGTCTATGTTCCACAACCAGATGGGTTTGTGAAACAAGGTGACGAAAAAAAAGTGTATAGGCTGCATAAAGCCCTATATGGACTTAAGAAAGCTCTAAGAGCTTGGAATAAGAAAATAGATGGCTTTCTAATGGAGAAGGAATCTGTGAAGTGCACAACTGAATATAGAGTATATGTAAGAAGAAGCAATGGTGAATTGCTTATACTATGTCTCTCTGTCGATGATCTATTGATAATGGGAAGTTGCAAGAAGGAGATCGAAGATTTCAAACGTGACCTGAGCAAGGAGTTTGAAATGTAGGACTTGGGAAATCTCTCATATTTCCTTGGAATCTAATTCTACAAGAATGGTAGAGGTTTAATGATGCACCCAAAAAAATATGCAGGTGAAACACTGAAGAGATTCGAGATGCGAGATTGCAACCCAACCTCGACTCCAGTTGAGCCCATATTGCAACTGTCAAAATATTCATATAAAGATGATATCGACCCAACCCAATACATAAGACTTATTGGGTCACTATTATACCTTTGTCACATAAGGCCTGACTTAGCATACAGTGTTTGGTAAGGTGAATAGATTCATGCAGAAGGCAAATGTATCACACCTATCAGCAGCGAAGAGGATACTAAAGTATTTGAAAGGAACTCTCGACTATGGCATTTTGTTTTCTACAGCTGATGAAGGAAAAGAATGCAAGATAGTGGGATACACCGACTCGAGTTGGTGCAGTGATGCTGAGGATCGAAAATCCACAGCTATATATGTTTTTATGCTAGGTGGTGCACCAGTTGCTTGGAGTTCGAGAAAGGAACCATTAGTGGCATTGTCGTCATTCGAAGCAAAGTACATAGTTGCTTCTCTTTGTACATGTCAAGCAACATGGATGGTGAATCATGTAACACCCGATTTCATAATTTATATAATAAAATTATTATTATGAATATGGGTAGTATTTTTGAAATTGTGAGTAAGGAATTGTTTTATTTAAATAATAGTATGATAATAATGTGGTATTATTTGAATATTGTTATTAAATAAATAAAATAATAAAAGTTGGAGGTCTAAGGGTCAAGGTAGTAAATTGTATTGTTTTATGAAAAGAGAACAGCGATTCATTTTGCTCACATCGTGTTTTCTGGAAAAGAAGGAATTAGCTCTAGAGAAAGAGAAAAGGAGAGAGAGAAGTGCAAGAATCCTAGAACCCTAAGATCAAGATTTTGCAAGGAATCCATCGAATTCGAGGTAAGGGGGAGAAAGGGATTCTATATTGGTGATCTAACATGAAAGGGTAGTTGAGAGTTCCTTACTCTCTTAGGGATTATGGGATTTTGATTTATTGTGATGAAATTGGGGTATGAGTTTGAAATTACAATGTTGATTGTTATGTTTGGAGTATTTGTTGTTTGAATTATATAATATGATTGGTATAAAATCAGTCATATGGATATTGTTGTTGATGATACAAATTGGGATAATGAAATAAAACCTATAATTCTCTAAATTGATTAGTAATATTAGGTTGGAAAGATAATGTGGTGTTAGAGTTCTTAAACTCAGTGTAAGAACAACATTAGAGCTGTTTTGAGAGATAAAAGTGCAACTTAAGTGATAGAATTCGAACTGGTATGAGATTGGGAAAGAAAATGAGTTTTTGGAAAAATATGATTTTTGGGCGCAGGGTCTCTGACACGGTCTGGGTCGTGTGACACGGGGGCCATGTCAGGCTTCTATCTTGAAGAAATATTTGGGATTCTGAATTTTGGGTTACAGGTGGCCTGACACGGGCCGTGTTGCATGACACGGGGGGCTTGTCAGCCTTCTGTATTTGCGTGAATTTTTGTTTTAGATGGGAGCGCCCAGGCCGTGTGACACGGGCTGTGTCAGGGGACACGAAGGGTCGTGTCAGGCCTCTGTTTTGGAAAATTTTCCATGTTCCATGATGGTTTCGTCCCGATTTCTTATTCGATGCTCATCCCATTAGTCTGAGGTATTGAGGATAGTATTAATAAATAGTTCATAGGATATGACAACCGATAATTAGTGTTCAAGTCCTATATGCTTGTGTTGATTTGTATAACTTTTGTTAATGGATCAGATGGATCGTATTGATAGTGTGCATTGATTCTTGCTTGATTTTATGCAACCCATACGATGGGATGTTTAGTAACTTATGAGGATCATGAGGATCGTGATATGTATGATTGTGTTCATGCATGTATTTTCTTTCATATGCATAATCGAGTTTTGCATATGCATGTATGGTTGGTGGGATGATCGCGTCTCGGAAGGAGCGTAAGCAATTATCCGAATTCATTATGAGTCAATGGTGCAGGGTTGATCATGTCTCAGTAGGAGTGTACACGATGCATCCGGGGTTCGAATTGATGAACCAATGTTGAGTCGGTACCGCATTTGCATTGTGTCATGAAATCACTTTGCATTTGATTGAATGAATGATATATGATATATGTTGGTGAATTGTGTGAGATTATCTTTTAAGATGTTAAATGCACCGTTAAAATATTGGATTGTTTTCTCACTCCTTTGTTATTGTTGTTGTGTTTGTACTTCTTGGGAAGTACAGATAAACCAGGTACTTGAGAGTGCTTTGGAGTTGTGTTGCTTGTTCGAGTCATAGGATGCTCTAATACGTAACACTGGATTGGGAAATTATCGTCATCTTGTTTTATTTTGTTTTTATGAAATTGTTTTGCTACGTATCCATGTGGTAAACCAAGGACATACTTTGAATCTGTATTGTCGATGTCGTTGAGCATGAATTATGATGAACTATTTACTTCCGTTGTTTTAATAAAGAATTATGTATGTTGGTTTTTGTTGAAAAAATAGCATTCCATTTTTATTATAACTCTGATTTTACTTAAGAAAACGGTTAATTTTGGATTTTGGGTAAAGTGGGTGTTACAAATCAGGTCGAAGAGATTACAGCGAATAATCATGGAACAATTACCATGAAGATCGACAACATGTCAGCTATCAATCTGACGAAGAATCTAATAGCGCATGGCAGGATCAAGCACGTCGAAATGAGGTTCAATTATCTTCGAGAGCAAGTAGAAGAATGGAAAATGAACTTGGAACACTGCAGAACTGAGAATCAGATTGCAGATATCATGACGAAGTGAGTGCATGTCGAAGCATTCAGAAGACTAAGAGTTATGATGAATGTAGATAGCTTAGAGACAATGAATTAGGTGGTGTGTTGAAAGAGTAATTCATTATGTAATATTTAATTTATATTAGATTTAGATTCAGTTTTAGATCGAGGTTTGATTTAGTTCCAAAATAGATATTTTGGACTTTTATAGTTTTTGGGCTTTTGGCTTGGGGTGTAAGCAAATCTAATTCTATAAATAGGGAGTATCCCTTTTGTAATCAAATCATCACAACACATTGTAATTCACGGTTCTGCAGGTTGCAGAGTGAATCAATAGAAGAAATCTCATAGTTTGTGGGTAACAAAACTTTCTCTCCAAATTCTCTTAGAATCCTAATTATTTTCTACTTCATATTTTTTTCTTTTTTGTTAATTGTACCGTAAGAACTTTTCTTTTTCATAAATAAAGGGTCAAAATTCTCAGAGGTTTTGAGTTAATTCCAACATGTTTCACTCCGGAATCATGTGTGGACACGTTTTACGGGTATCAACACGGTCCAGATGATATACTTCCAACTAAATCAAGCAAATTAAGACCAACATACCATAGTTGTTTTCTGACATCCACATAATCTTGTTGTAAAAATGAATATACCAATATTTGATACTCAAAATTTTAATAATTATTTTTTATTTATATATTTACATAAATATTAAAAGTGGGTAAAGATTGCTTAGGTATATTTTATAATTTAATGTTTGAAAAAAATATATATTATGCATTTTATTAATTAACAAAATAGTAATAGTAAAAGTGATTAATAAATTATAAGAAGTTAAATGGTTAATAATATGATTATTGTAATTAATACAATAGCAAATTACAAAATTAATAACCATCCGCCACATTAACATACATATTTGTCATTTGTTTCCTCTCTAATTTTAGTCCTCTGCATAAAAAAAATGAAAATAATTGTAAAATTAATTATATAATACATTAGATAATAATATATATCATTGAAAATTCAAAGACTAGAGAGCTCAAATTGTTGAATTTTCATACTTGATACTTTTCTTCTCTATAATTGAATGCAACCAATTTTACACCAACGTACACTACACGCTTGTCATTTATTTCTTCCCCAAACTTTGTATCTACATACCCTCCACCACCTATAAAAGGCTATGCATTCATCAACATTTTCAACACAACTCAAAAAACAACCTTAAAAAAACATGGCATCCTTAAAACAACTTTCAATCCTATTGTTCCCTCTTTTCCTCATTTCCCTATTCAAATACTCTCATGCTGGTGGACTTGCAGTCTATTGGGGCCAAAATGGAGGAGAAGGTTCCTTGGCAGATGCTTGCAACACAAACAACTACCAGTTTGTAAACATAGCTTTTCTCTCCACTTTCGGCAATGGCCAAACCCCGGTACTAAACCTTGCTGGCCATTGTAATCCAAGTGCCAATGAATGCACAAAGTTTAGTTCCGAAATTCAAACATGCCAAGCTAAAGGAATCAAGGTTTTGCTCTCTCTCGGAGGCGGTGCCGGAAGCTACTCTCTTAGCTCAGCTGATGATGCTACACAAGTTGCAAACTATCTATGGAACAATTTCTTGGGTGGCACGTCAACTTCAAGGCCATTAGGTGATGCTGTTTTGGATGGAATTGATTTTGATATTGAAGCTGGTGGTGAACATTTTGATGAACTTGCAAAAGCACTTAATGGTTTTAGTGCACAAAAGAGAGTTTACTTGTCTGCAGCACCACAGTGTCCTTTCCCTGATGCTCATTTGGATTCAGCTATTAACACTGGTTTATTTGATTATGTTTGGGTTCAGTTTTACAATAATCCTCAGTGCCAATACTCAAATGGAAATACTAACAATCTTGTTAATGCTTGGACTCAATGGACTTCAAGTCAAGCTAAACAAGTCTTCTTAGGTGTTCCTGCTAATGAAGCTGCTGCTCCAAGTGGTGGCTTTATTCCTTCTGATGTTTTGATCTCTCAAGTCCTTCCTGCTATTAAAGGTTCTGCTAAATATGGTGGAGTTATGATTTGGGATAGATTCAATGATGGACAGAGTGGATACAGTACTGCTATTAAGGGCAGTGTTTAATCAGATTAATTTGTGGTTAAGTTTATTGTCTTTATTATGTATTTGAAATAATTTGTAGCATGTTAAGTGGGGTTTGTTCCTACTTAATAATAAGTGCTACGTGATCACTTTGTTATACATGTAATAATAATAGGAGCTTTAAAATAATGTATGATTTCCAATAAATAGCAGAAACTTATGAAGTACTTATAATGTATTTTTCTAAAGCTTACATGAAGCTAAACAATCATATTGCAGAGCGAGGCAAGGTTTTAGGTCTGCGCTCTCAACCATGTCCATCCCACTCTGGCCCATTTTTCATTGGATTTTTGTGGGGTGGATTTAAACGGGTCGAGTATGCCTATTTGTCACTCCTAATATTGCGAATGTGGTTGTCTCCGCAACCGCATTAGACTGTAATTGCAGTGTGATTTAAAATCACACATATGATATGACTGTATTAGGAATCTCATCGGACAATTTCGCTCATTTTTCTCCAAATATTTTAGTCTAAACTTAAAATATTAGAACCTTAAAATTCAATTTACTTTTGATCTAATGAAAAAATTTAAGATCAAGTATATTTCAAACATCTTCCTATCAAAATTTACAACAATCGCATCTGCAACCAAAATCGCAACAACCGCAACCGCTGCGAACACAACTCCGGTTTAAAATTATAATATGAATGCCAATGAATACATGGAAATAGAAAGTGACTGAATAGACAAGGGACTATATGAAAAGTATTTATGAATAGAGTAGTTTGTGTAGGAGTAGGGATCTGCATAGATGAAAGAGTTGGGGTGGAGTAAAGCATAGGAGCAAACTAATTCAAGTGGGACATTAGCACTTCACGAGTAACAATCCTTGTCTGACGACCCCTTACCATTTTCCTTAAACAACGGTTGGGGTTTTGTGTATTTTGTTATATCAACAAAACATCGATAAAAACAATTACTACATAAAAGTGCACATGATACAGACTTATTAGCCTTTTATTGAAATAATAATACAACATAGTTACATGAATGAGGATTTCAATCAAACTCTAAATTCTCGCCAACTTCACCGGCTTTGGTTTTGTTTTCATACCCAAAATCTTCTTTCTCATCATCTTCATCCACACCATTACTTGACGACAATATATCAACATCCTTGGATAAGCTAACCCCTTGAATCACTAGATGAGGTTAAAAGCCACTGCATGGTCCTAGACAAACAAGGTTGTCTTCCACTGACGATTCCAAACAAAAAAAACCACAACCATCTTCTCCCACTTTTATACCCTTTTGATTTTAAATAAGATATATAGCCTGGGGAACTTGTATTTAAGGGGAATTGTCCCTGCCATAGTGACATCCCTAAATGAGATGAGGAGCATTGATCCCATATTTTCCACAAACCATCCATAAAGCAATCAAGGGATAAATATCTTAGTGACATTTTAGTGACATCTTAGTGACATTTGGTGAATGGTCATTTGTCTACTAGAGAATAAATATCTTTTTTAGATATTATCTCTCTCTCTCTCCATTCCTTACTCCTTTGTTAGTAAGAAGAGATAGAAAGGAAAAGAGAATAAGAGAAAGAAGAAAGAGGAGAAAAGAAAAAACTTGAAAGAAGAAGAAGGCTTGGATCAACAAAGAATTCATCTCAACTTTCATTATTATCTTCTTGATTTAAGGTGGGTTTGTAAATAGTCATCCACTTCTCATGACACTATACGTCTAAGATAGCAACCCACAACACATTCCTAACACGTGGTACTATGTCATATAACACATTGGAATGCATTTGATGGTGTTGATAAACTTCATTTTCTAACTATGTTCAAACCAAAGACCATAACTCTTCGCCCCATCCGAGTAAACATGCAATAGCACAAAAATCATAATTTTCATCTTTACCCACATCAACAATGTCATCAATGTATTGATGTAAGAAAACAAGAAACTTAGAAAAGTAAATATGTTTTGAAGACTGGTTACACGGTTGACTTTCAGTTGGTTTTGTACACGATCTCTCAGTACTATGACTTCCCTATAAGCCCTCAGTATACCCCCAATATGAAGGATCATGATGAACGTCACTCTCCTGACCCTTTTTACTTTTATTATTTCTCCTATTTGAGTTGTACTTTAATGGTGGTGGACACATGGAAGTTGTGGTTGGATGTGTTAGTTCCCAGACTATTTTCTTCATCACCATCTGGCCTAAAATATTTAGTGTAGTGAAATACCTATTCAACTCTTCACACTTTTTTTCTAAATCCAACTGTGTTACATTATCTTCTGCAGTGGTCTCATGCTCATCAATGAATAATTTCTTCTAAAACACATTATTGATTCTAACGGAATAGGCTCACATTGTATTTGAATACCAACAAGTTCACACACACAAAGTAACCCATGTGTTGTTCTAATGAAGCAATCACATGCAACTTTGTCAGAACCAACTGATTTTACCCTTTCTAGCTCATTCCCAATGTGTTGTATACACGGTATTGAAACAAAGTCATGCAATTTGGAGTAAAATGAAGTGTTATAAGAATGCTCAATGTTGGCAATACTTTTCTGAAATGATACTCGAATTGAATCTAATTGCAACTTCAACATGGTGTTCATAGCATCCCAATTTATTTGGCTTTCATATGCAGACTAGACTTGAAGATTAGTCTATGTTACTTTCCCATAAAGCATATTATGCATGTGCTTTCAGGTATTTGTACCTTAGGGACTCCAATCACCATCCCTTTTAAACTTAGTTGGCTTAGGTTTTTGTAGTTCAATTTCCATACCTCTTGTGTTGTAGATCAATTTCATGTCGTGAGATTTTGTAGCAAGACATATTAGCTTAAATTTTTGGATGCAAACCTTTAAGGTTATATTTCTTGACAAGAAAGATTTCAAGATTACTTCTTTTGTGATAAAAATGTTTTAATAAATCATTCTCCATGAGCACTGAAAAACCCTTTTGCACTAGTTGCCTTACACTTAGCAAATTGCACTGCATGTCTTGTACAAGCAATACATTCTTGATCAAAATTTCCTTACCATACTTCCTTTGTATGGATACATGTTCCATCCTTTTAGCCACAATTAATTTTTTGTCATCCAATTTGATGTTTGTCTTCTTACTTGCATCAAAATCAATCAATCATTTTTCCTTCCTTCTAGTCATACGATTGTTGCAACCAATGTCAACATACCAGATTTAGGAACCTCAATATTAATTGTAGCTCATGAGCATAACCAGAATTTTCTTGAGCTATGTTGGCTTCTTCTTCAACATTTTTGGACTTCTTTCCCTTGCCTATCCAACATTCATCTGCACAGTGTCACATATTCTTACAATTGTAGCATTGTACCTTCCTTTTTTCAAAGGTATTTTTCTTTCTTTGGTTCTTAGGATTCCCTCTGTCATTCTTGCTTGATATTCTAGGCTTATCATCACTCTTTTGTCTTTCTTTGAATTGGTATGTTCCTTTGTTCTTCTTCCATCTTCCTTTGCTTGCTCCTAACTTCTTGAATTTGGAAAGAAGTGCGTGTTCATCCTATTTTTTAGTTTCTCTTTCATCTACCTTCATCTCATTGGCTTCAAGAGTGCTTTATAAATCTTCAATCTTCATGTTATCCAAGTTTTTTTCTCTTTAATGGTCACCACTATATGATCAAAAAAATGAGGCAATGTTTTCAAAACTTTCTCAATGATCTTCACCTCATTGAGAGATTCGTCACATTGCTTCATTTGAATTCTCAAGGTCAACAATCTTGAGATATAATCACCTATCTTATTATCATCATTCATTTGCAATAATTCAAGTTGCCTCCTCAAAGCATGTAGATTGAATTTCTTGACTTTGGAATCACCACCAAAGTATCTTTCAAGTTTGTCTCATGTTGCTTTGGAACTAGATTCGCCAACCATTTTCTCAAACACTTTTGAATCAACACTTTGATGAATGGGGAATAGAGCATCGTTGTCTCTTTTCTTGTCTTCCTTGTAAACTTCCCTTTGTGTTACAGTTCCCTTTTCAGGTAAAGCTTAAACACATTTTTCCACCATATCACAGACATCTTGTGCACTAAAATTCAATTTCATCTGATTCATCCATTTCTCTCAATTCTTGCCATCAAGAATATACAAGTGTGATGTAAAATTTCCATGACCCACCATGATTGATGTCTCTTATAATCACTTGAGTTCCCTAGAATCAACAATACTCTAGATACCAATTTATTTGGGATAATAGTTTTAAAGAATAAAATAAAAGAGTACTTATGAGAGTGACAAAGAAGATTGTAATTACATTGAACTATAAAAGTTGTTTATAAATAAGAAAGTTGTTACTTGCTCAGCAAGTAAGTCTCTCTTAACTAACTAAAAAGTAAAACAAACTACCTCTAACTAACTATTATTAGCATAAGTAACTTCTATTAACATAGTTTAGATTAAATTGCAATATTTTGGACTTGGTGATCCTTTATTTATTTTTTAAAGGTTGGCATACCCATTTTGTTAATATTTATTTCTCATTTTTTTTTTGGAATTCTTATCTCACCTATGGGGTGGAAAACCCAAAATGCTCATCAGATTCGAGAGATACATCTTCGGACGCACTCTTGCATCATCTTATGACACACCAAATGAGTGTCACCCCATAGTAAAATAAAATTTTATTTCGGAGATGCATCTTCGGATATTTTCTACAAATATATTGATATTTGATAAGTCTGGTGGATATTCTGGAGATGCATCTTCGAAGGTTTGGGGAGGGATTTAAAATATATGTCACCTTTTCATGTCAGGTATTTACGGAGATGTATCTCCGAAATATGAAAACGTGATTTTGATAAAACAGTCACCAACATGATCACATACCCATGCTTCTTTTTCACTCCAAACACTTTCCAAAAACTATTCCACTCTCAATCAATATTTTCACTCCAAATATTCATGCTTGTGTTTCATCACATAAAAAGGATCAAAAGAAGCTTGAATTCCAGGTAAATATCATTCATTTTAAACCTCATTCATCACATTAAGTTTCTTTTGAGTATGAAAAACGCGCAGTGAATCCGGAGATGCATGTCTGGATCTGTATGAATTCATACGAAGATGCATCTTCGTAATATTTATGTTCTCATTTTTCTAGCTAAGTTTACAGTTTTAGTTGTTTTTGAGTTTTTTATTTTAATTATTTTCATTAGATATGGTGCACCCCGATGATTTCCCCAAACATGTTGTGTCTTCGGATGCCAAAGGTGTTATTTTGAAGGAGGTGTATGTTGGCAACCAATTTAAAAATGTGCAAGAGTTTGAATTTCGTGATCACGTGTTTCAATGGATTTGTATGTAGGCCTTCAAACTGGAATTTGATGTGGTAATCGAAAGGTCTGATAATGGCTCAGATAGAAGATGTGTATTTGTGACAACGACATGTGAAAGAAGGAGGAAATATATATCTCCTCTCTGTAATTTTAAATGATATGACACAGGTTCAAGAAAATGTGAGTGTGCCCTTATGTTGCTTGGTTATATGTTGGCAAATAAGAAATTTAGATTTAATGTAATATGTGGTTCACATAACCATGACTTGTGTGAAAAGTTAGTTGGTCGTCCAATTGTGTGTCGCCTCATGCCGAAAGAGAAGAAATGTGTTTCAAACATGATATTGAATTTCGTTCAACCAAAAAAAATACTTGCAACTTTGAAACGTTAAAGACCCGAAAATATCTCAAATATCAAGTAAGTGTACATATTCGGTACCAATATAACAAGGCGTTAAGTGGGGATAGAAGTGAAATGCAGCAACTATTGAAACTTTTTGGATGATAACAGTTATATTTCCAAGTATCGAACATGCGAGGATGGAGTAACCGTTAGAGATATATCTTTGACTCATCCTCATTCAGTCATGTTGTTCAACACATTTTGTATTGTGCTCATCATTGACTCAACATATAAGACCAACAAGTACAGACTTTCACTATTGGAGATGGTTGGTGTTATCTCTACTGATAATACCTTCCTTGAAATGGGTCATCTCATAGCAAGTGTGTATGATAGAGTGTGTATTGATCTTACAAAAGATGGTTTTTCGAAAACGGTTTCCCACTGCGCACTACCCCACCTCAAAATCCAAATGATTGTATCATGTGTATTGGGTAGCTATCAAAATCACGGCACTTTGTTCAAGTTTGTTTGAAATTGGGATGTGTTATACCACTTACATCAGTGGAATGGACGACTCATTCAACAACAAAAGTCGAGACTTGGTCGAACCGATTTGTGGAAATGATGCAAGAGTTTATCAAATTGGGCTACATTGAAAGAGAATCAAATGCATAAAAGTCAAAGGGGAGACCACTCATACTTATAGGTTTAGTCGACGACATATCTTTCGATTCGTTTTAGTTTTTGTTTTGTTTTTCACCACCAGTTTAATCCCGATCGCAATTGTGGAGGATGGAACTGTGATCCTCCCTACCAAGTCCAGCGCCAATCACCACTGAACCAACTAAAGTTTGGTATTCGTTTTAGTTTTTTGTCATCAATTAATTGTATATAATTGTGTGTTGATATTAATGAAGTGTAATATATACAATTTCAAATATTTTAATATATTTTGATGTTTGCCAAAAAAATTGTCAATTTTCCAAACAAAACACACAAGTTCTATTTTCTGCATGGATCATAAGAGATTTTGGGGATGCCTCTCTGAAATAAGACAATAAGGTGGTACTGAAGATGCATCTTCGAAACCTCCACTAATACAAGATATAATTTTTTGGGTCCATATTTGTATACAACTACCATAAATATAGGTTCTTGTATCATGTTTCATACAAACAAAAAATGTCACAAATGAACATCATCTAGTATGTCGCAAATGTCTCCTTTTTCAGTGCGACACCCGGACAAGAATTTAAGATCAATGAGTATAGCCTTTTTGTAGATCTACAATAAGAAATACATTATCTCTTACCGTACAAAGATAATAAAAAAAATTGTGAAGCTTGAGTATTGTTCATCATCAATTAACAACGAATGCAAGATTGAGTTCAACAATTATGAGCTTAAGACAAATGCAGGTGTAAGGGCTATATGGAATACATTTTTAAGTTTCAAAACAAAAAATGTGTTTGAGGTGGAAGCGACAATTTCAAGATCGGTTGAAGATATTGAAATGTAATGTTTGATTTTATGTTAATGTCGCCTATGTAATACTGATTTTATGCTATGGATGATAATTTTATTTTGTCAAAATACAACTTTCAGATTTTCTACTTTGTTTCTGTTTCAGTATATTACGGAGATGTATTTGTTGACAGATTACAAAAATACATCTTCGGATCTAAAAAAAACACACTGACATAAAATTAACTTAGAGTGTATATATTTCAAACGCGTCCAAAAATACATTCACAAAATCTAAATATATTTTGTATTTTCACGTGGTGTTCTAATAATATATAATTCATTATAAAATACCCTAATTTTTTATTAGAAGGGTGATGGGGAAGTGGAGAAGGTGGGTTTGGTAGAGTTTTGTATTGACAATGCAAAAGCTCTTAGTGAAGCTGGCAACCATACTATTCATAGTCTATAAATATTTTTAGTTCAATATAATAATAATCATCAATTACGGACACTATCTTGCAATGAACAATGCGAATTTTTAAATCTATCGTTGACGTGAGTGATATCATCAAAAAAATATTAAATTATGCATACCTTGCTTGTCTTGTATAAAAAACACTCTTTCTGTAAAGAAAAAATAAAACCCTTTTAAATAATGACAATTTTTTAGTTAAAGTACATGGTTAAAATTTGTTATTAAAGTTGACCAAATATTTTTTTTTATTAAAGTAAAAAAAGCAAACAATATAGTAAAAAGATTAATAAGCTCAAACTTCAAATGTTGAACTCAAATTTACTCTTTTACATGCTAAGTAATTTTTCTATCTTTTGTATTTATAACTTTTATAACTTTTATTACCCTAACTCTAAGTAGTAACTGTTTTAAAATTTAATTTACATATTCTCTCAAAATATTTAATGATGTGCTGTTACATTATTTAATAAACATATTTATTTTATTAAATAATATAACAATACATATTAAAATTTATCGTATCAATCCAAAGG
The DNA here is from genome assembly GCA_963966055.1 of Lathyrus aphaca. NCBI lineage: Eukaryota > Viridiplantae > Streptophyta > Magnoliopsida > Fabales > Fabaceae > Lathyrus > Lathyrus aphaca. The sequence goes on along the minus strand of OZ014520.1, from coordinate 62,850,483 downwards.
AACAGATCAAAATAAATTTGATGCGAAAGGATACTATTAGTAAAACTGTGTTGAAACAGACAAATTCAACTCCAATAAGTTATAAACATTCAACACACACAAAAATTCACGTTTGGACAATGACAGAATAAAATCCACAAATTAAAAGTCAGAAAAGCTAGCTGTTGGCATCTACTATATTAATTACTTAAAGCTTTCTGACCTTTTCAGGGTCTTCATATTAACGGCAAAATATATATATATATATATATATATATATATATATATATATATATATATATATATATATATATATATATATATATATATATATATATATATATATAGAATCGAAAGATATCAAATCATCGATATTCATATTTAATAAAATAAATAAATACTTCTATTTCACATTTTGAGCAAAAATACATCTTATTTATTATCTTCTTAATCTTTTGACAGATTATTTCTTATAATTATATTTTTAAAGCCAACTAATAATATAATAAATTTAATATTTAAATTTATATAAAGTAATACTAACTTATTTATATTATATCTCCAAGATTATGAGTTCAACATCTCTTTAATAAATAATTTATAAAAAAAATTATATTATACTTCTAAATTTTTGTCTATAAAATTAAATTCACAAATTTTCAATTATTTATTTGTAAGAGTCGAAGTTTCAAACGTATTAGTATTGGGGAATTCGGAAAAATCAGGAGTATTAATGAGATCAATGTTTCAAAATCACAAGAGATATATTCATCATATCTCAACTCAAAACTCTAAGTTGTTAAGCAAATAGATCATCTTTTTTATAAATTCAACATTTCATTTATTTATCGGTAATGTGAGACTTTAACCACTCACATTTGCATATAACATTCATTCTCACAAGTGTGAATCTCTATATCCTAAAACAGGATTCAACATCAAATTCAACTACCGATCCTCCACAAAACCGATCCACAACTCTATTGTTGGGGAGTATTCCATCCATTCATAGATAATATCTTATTTTAAACCCTCACAATTGCACAAGAAACACATCTAAATTTTGTATGATAAAAAAATAAAATTTATCCTCCATTAGATATATTAAGTACTAAGCATCTAGAATAAAACAAAAAATGAAGATGTGAAATGACTAAGTTGACTTTTATATGTCCAAATAAACAGTATCTTTGCAAATGGGAACCGACCAAACTTCATTCCAATCTACAATATAGTCCTATAAATATCACAAGTCCTAAGAATAATTCTTCATAACATACCAAACTCAAAACTAGAGTTTCACTTTCACAAAACATGGCAAAAACCTCTAACACTTTCTTGTCTCTTATCTTTCTCTCATTCCTCACCCTTGCTGCATCTTCCCATGCCGGTGGCATAGCAATCTATTGGGGCCAAAACGGCAACGAAGGAACCTTATCCGAAACATGCGCAACCGGAAAATACACGCATGTCATCATAGCATTCCTCAACGTCTTCGGCAACGGTCAAACTCCAGAAATGAATCTCGCAGGTCACTGCAATCCATCAACAAACTCCTGCACAAAATTCAGCTCAGAAATCAAAGATTGTCAAAGTAAAGGAATCAAAGTCTTACTTTCTATCGGTGGCGGAATCGGAAGCTACACTTTATCTTCAATCGAAGATGCAAGAAACGTTTCCACTTTTTTATGGAACACTTTCTTGGGTGGCAAGTCATCTTCAAGACCATTAGGTGATGCTGTTTTAGACGGAATAGATTTCGATATCGAACTCGGTTCAACGCAAAACTATCAACATCTTGCACGTTTTCTTAAAGGGTATTGTAGATTTGGAAAAAAGGTCTATCTTGGTGCAGCTCCTCAATGTCCCATTCCTGATAAATTTCTAGGCACTGCTCTTCAAACGGGTCTTTTCGACTTTGTTTGGGTTCAATTCTATAACAACCCTCCTTGTCAATATAATGGGAACATAACTAATCTTGTGAGTTCTTGGAATCAATGGACAAAGAATCTTCCTGCAAATAAGATATTTTTGGGGTTACCGGCGGCTCCGGCGGCTGCCGGAAGTGGTTTTATTCCGGCAGATGTGTTGAGAACTGAGATATTGCCTGTGATTAAGAAGTCAAGAAATTATGGAGGGGTGATGCTTTGGTCTAGATTCTATGATTTGCAAACTGGGTATAGCAGTTCTTTTAGTGGAAGCGTGTGATTAGTTGTTGCAATTGGTCAATGATTTGGTGGCATATTCAAGTTGATGTTTTAAATTTGATAATGGTAGTAAAAATCCTTAAAAATAATGATTTTGTGGTTTGAAAAGTAGGTTTAGTGTGTTTGTGTTAACTTTTTATCTCCAATTGTGAGCAAATGGAATGTCCACTCTTGACTTATTGGTTTTCTTTTTGGTTTAAATGTGATATGTAATATTGCAATTTTAATCTTATAACAATCTTAGTACACCCTAAAAAAAAAAGTATTTCATTACAAAAATCTTAATAGTATGAGTGTGTTATGTGGTAGAAATAGGAATCGGGACTATGCGGTAGAATTAGCAATGGGAATGAGATCTTCCTTTTTCTTCGCTCTTGAGATTTCTGAAATTTTTTCGTTGTTTCTTTAGTTGGTTTTAATTTTTGCAAATTTTTTTTTTTGTCGATTATTGTTTTGACGTTTCTGTGATGTATTTCTGACAACTCTTATTTATGCGACTCGTCAAAATCACTTCTTTCAAAATATTGACTGTCGCATCTCGAAAAAACACAACCTTACGAGCGCATTGAATGCTCACAGATGATTAACGGAGTCTCACCGAACTTTATTCATTTTAAAAAAGAGAGAGAAAAAATATCGACAAAATCTCTAAAAGATGATAAAGATATGGTCGTACAATCAAATCGGGTTCGAGAGTCGATTATGCGAGGAAAATGTATTAGCAACCCTCAAATTCGTTGTACGAACGGGAATAGTTTATTTAGTTTTTCGCATAAGTGTTAGCTTTTGAATGTTTTCTTTCTCAGGTTCTTAAAAATTTAAAGAGAAAAAGAAAGGGCCGCAAAAGTTTTTTATTAATGTGCGGTTCTTGCTCCTATGTAACTCCATGTGCGATAGAGAACTCAATGTTACATAGTTTAGGGTAGAGAATGCTTGTTTCTGGGTCGATTGTAGCAAAAATTGTTATTGTCGCAATCGAATTGAAAACATTACATGCCCAAAACAGTTAGATGAGGGGGCGTTTACATCGCAACATAATGAATTTCTATATCAACATTTACGGGAAAATGCCACTTAACTCAATCACACATATGTGGATGAAGTGTTGTTTTGCATCGTCTCGAGACGAAACAACTTTCGCTTAAAAAGATTTTGAAGGTGAAAGCCTAAAGGCAAAATGGTTTGGATGTGTTGGGTTATTTTTGGGGATGACGAGCGCTCGGATGGTCGAGATATACGCCTTGTATACTATATGGTTTTGTTATAAAGACTGATTTATTCAATCGAGTTATCTGGTTTAATCTGGTTTGATCATGTGGTACAACCAGTGACCCAATGGTTCGACCAATAAACCAGTGACCCAGTATCCTCACTGGTTTGATGACCGGTCCGATTTTTAAAACATTGCTCAAACACTTTACTTCATATTTGTTGAAACATGTGTGGGTCCTACCACTTTATGTGAGGACTATTTTCAAAGATAATCATCGTTTAAAAAGTAACAACAATTATTAGTTTTATTTGATATGTATAAAAAGTATAAGAAAAACGGCACTTAAAAAGAACAGAGAGAGTAACAACATACAACAAAACATAATCATTGTACATTGTCTTCTCTCGTTTTAGTAGACAACAAATGCATCAATATAAATGGAAAGTCAGTGAACATAAAGAAGCTACCGAATTTGATATTTTTATTAGATGTGGAGGTGTCAGATATGAGTGGGGGTGGCAAGAACATTCCTCTTTAATCAGGATGTGAAATCTACTGAAAATAGAACAGTTAATTTTCCTTAAAATTCGTTGCTGAAATCTACAAAATAGGTCAAAATCCTCCGAAAGAGTTTGAAAATTACCATTTAATCAAATAAATCTTAAATATTTGAATTTTACTAAAAACTAAATTAAATAAAAATACTTAGATAAAATTAATTAACATAATGACTAATCAAACACCTTTAGAGACAAAAGCTCTTAACTTATATAGAATGACTTTGAGACTTTAAAAAATACGTAAAAGGTTCAGGTGAATCTCTTAAACTGCTTTATCAAATAATTGTAAACCATGAATGAATATAAATTTACCATTACTTTACATTAATATTAAAATATACTAATTAAATAAAAATTTATGAAAATATTTAACGTGAATTACCACCAGCCATTCACATTATAAATAAGACAGGTGCAAGTAGTATTCATTCACAAGTCACAGCAATCTCACAGCTTCACAAAGATGGCAAGAAATTCTCATACCTTGTCATTTTTCCTTCTCTTCCTCACTCTTGTCAGAACCTCCCATGCAGGTGGCATAGCCATCTACTGGGGGCAACATATTGACGAGGGCACATTATATGAAGCATGTGCCACTAGAAGATACACTCACATAAACATCGGTTTCCTCGAAAGATTCGGCAATGGCCGAATTCCGAAACTGAATCTCGCAGGTCACTGCAACCCTTCAACCAAATCATGCACCAGAATAGGTGACCACATCAAGTATTGCCAAAGCAGAGGTATCACAGTGTTGCTTTCTATCGGCGGTGGAATCGGAAGATACTCTTTGGCTTCAGTTGAGGATGCTAGAGACTTTTCAAAATATTTATGGAACACTTTCTTGGGTGGCACGTCATTTTTAAGACCATTTGGTGATGCTGTGTTGGATGGTATAGATTTTGATATTGAACTTGGCTCTGCACAATATTGGCAATACCTTGCACGGTTTCTCAAGGATTTTCATGGTGTGTATCTAAGTGCTGCTCCTCAATGTCCATTTCCTGATAGATTCTTGGGTAGGGCCATTGAAACAGGACTTTTTGACTTTGTTTGGGTTCAGTTTTATAATAACCCTGCATGTGAATATTATAATAATAGAAAAAATAACCTTGAGAAATCATGGACCCAATGGACAACTGATATTCCATATGGAGAGGTATTTTTGGGGCTGCCCGCGGCTAAGGCCGCGGCAGGAAGCGGTTTTATCCCGGCCAAAGTGTTGACGGCTGAAATACTACCAGTTATTCAGTATACATCAAAGTATGGAGGTGTTATGCTTTGGTCAAGATACTTTGATGATAGGACTGGTTACAGCGCATCCATTATAGATAGTGTGTGAAGAATTCATATTCACAATAAATAAAAGCAATAACATTACACTTTGGCAACTAGTAAGAAGTGGTTTTTTTTTAAAGAATTTGTTATTTGTAATATTTGTGTGTCTGCATGGATCTTGCACTCTTGTGTGACTTCAAAAGATTGATTTGTTTTTGTCTCTTCATATAATCAATAAGTTTGAAAGAAAGTAAAAGGGTAAATCAATGTATGGTTAACAGTTATTCTTGAGTTTCGATAATGCGAACGGTTATGTACTTGATGAAAGCTCGATGCTCTCTTTTGAGTTCTGAACCAGAAATCTTTAGAAAATCATAATGTTACATAAACCGAGTACAGAAGTCTTTATAAAATCACATGATAATACAAAATTCAAGGTGCAATAGTAACAATACAGAAGCAAGAAAAATGAAAGAGTTTGATTTCTTATCAAAACTTACAATGTAATGAACTAACATCTGACAACATTATAAATATTGAGCCATAAAAGAGTTTACAGAATAAACAAAAAATGAAAACAAAGCAATAATTGAAGAAAATATGAAACCTATGAAGCAAAAAAATATATTGGTCTCACTATCACGCCAAAAAGAGAATGTGAACTTGTAAAAGTATATGTAGGCCTCGGGGGCCGAAACTTAATTCGAGTTTGGCTTAATTTGTTTTAACTACTGTTCGGACCTGGATATTGTGAGTAGAGTGTAACCTCCAAATGGGTTGCCTTCCACTTTGTACGAGCGCTACTTCTTCTCCTTCTTTAACCATTCCATTCTTCTGCATACGGAAACAATACATGAAGAAACTTAAATTAAAATGGAACTTTTTGTTTGAGCAGTTTTAATATGTAATTACAACATTAAGCTTAAGCATTGGTGTATACCAGCAGCAAGAAGTTCATAAATACGTAAAGGTTAATGGTTAAGTATAGCATGCACGAATAAACCGATTAATGGTTGAATGTTGGAATGTAACATCTCAAACACCAAAGATATCTTCCAAATATTACCTGCAACAAATCCAAGGCTTTTGTGAATGTCTCTTCAGAATCCTCAGAGAATTGCATGTAAATAGGACAGACTCCTTGATACAAAGCCAGCCTTTGTTGTACTCTTTTCCTGCATGGCCATAAAAATTAGGTAAACCACAAAATCGTCAGTCATAAATTATAATAAGTGGAGATAAACGGCGTAAAATAAACGGAAAAAATAACTCACTCATCAGTAAAAGCAAATATGGTGCCAGAAGGTCGATAATGGCTCAATAGAATAGCCATGAAGCCCGATCTAGTGAAGACAACCGTCGACGTTCCAAGAGTATTAGATATCATGGTTGCATGGTATGCAAACATCTCGCTCATGGGGTTCTACACAACCAAAATGAATAAACCACGCATTTCAGTGTCAACGTTAATATCTTATTCATTGCCAACAGTAAAAAGAGGAAAGATTTGAAAAAGTCGGGATATCAAAAAAGGCACATTGAGCTTGAAGTCTAACCTTGAATACTTGACCAATATTAGGTGGGATTTGACCACTTGACAAAGAGGCTTCTGTCCGCAATGCTACCGTGTGCATTACTTTCGCAGCTTTTATTGGAAACCTGCAATATAATAAATCCCATATTATTGTCGCTTTCAGTTAACACTCTTGAGTCTTGATTTATACTCGTTGTCTAATTCAGTGAGATGCTACTGCAACAATACAATGATTCAATTGTGATATTTCAGGGAACAACTATTCAACATACTGATATTTTATTCCTTTCTAAGAACAAAAATTGGAGAAATATCGGCATGTCAAGGTAATTGGGCACTTTGAGACGTGGAGTTATTTACTTACTTTCCGTGAGCAGTTTCTCCAGAAAGCATGATTCCATCGGAACCTTCTCGAACAGCAATTGCAATATCAGATACCTCTGCTCTGGTTGGTGTCGGATGAACAATCATGCTTTCGAGCATATTTGTTGCCACAATAACAGCCTTTCCCATGCTACGGCATATCCTAATTATCTCTTCCTATATTAGCAAACCTTATTTAAGTTAAGATATGCACAAACTAATGTCCAGTTATGGAAGAAACACTCAATGATTACATTTATCATCAATTAATCTCAAATTTGTTTAAAAACAACTTTACCTGCAAAAGCGGAACCTCCTCAATTGGGAGTTCTGCACCAAGATCTCCTCTTGCAACCATAGCCTAAACAAGATGGTAAAAGAAGACAGGTCAGCATCCACAATCAAACTTAAAAAACCAATTCTCCGGAATCAGGCCAGTTAGGCAACAAGCTTAATGAAACAATGCAGGATTAGGTTATCACCCCATCAGATGCGGTAATAATTGAATGCAAGTTCGGTATCGAGTCTGCACTTTCAATTTTTACAATTACATGTATATCAGCACCACAACCTGCATTAATGAGGAATTTATCATATTTCTAAATAATCGGGAAAATTAGTCTGCTGTATAATTAGGAAAAAAAAGATTATCTTGAATAATTACTTTTCAAATAATTCTTTAGTTCATGAACTACTTGTGCATCCTTAACAAAAGAAACGGCATAGAAATCAACTTCATTATCGACTCCAAATTTGATGTCATCCCAATCCTTCTCTGCAGCAAATCAATAGGAACATTATGCACCCGGGAAATCAACATAACCTTAATCCTCAACCTAACCAACTCCCACATACACAGGTGAGGAGAAAGAGAAAGACAATAATAAGAAATTACTATCAAAAACAGGAATAATATTCCATAAGTGATAAGTCTAACCAGTAATGGAAGGTAGTGTTGCACTCTTTCCTCTAACATTCAAATGTCTCCTTGACCCGAGTTCTCCTCCATCAATAACTTCACACTTCACAGAATCTGCTGTTTTCGACTTAACCAAGAACGACATCATACCACCTACATCATACATCAAGAGTCAAAAATTAACAAAAGATGTCATACAGTCAATGGATATAGCATGCATAAAAGACTTTGTACTGACTCTATCTGATAAAAATAGGCAATTGAAGATGTTTTCCAACAATAAGAATGTCAAAGATCTAAATGGTCTTTGCAAAGCACTAGAAGACCGACATGCCACACTGCCTTGGGGTCAGTGTTGTCAAATACAGTAGCTACTATAGCGGCTTAGCAGAATTAGTACAAATCATTATTGTCCCGTAACACGCTGAACAAAGTGTTATCAAATAGCGGCTATGGCGGTGCAATGCTATATGCCGCAATTTGTTCTTGGGATCACAATTTTTTGAGACAATGGGCCTTGCTCCCTTTACGGCACACATAAAAATTTATTACTCGAATCAATCATTTAGCATGACACGAGTTTGTTAGTAATATGAATATTTTAGTCGACTCAATTAGCATACGTACCATCAACAAGAAGCATGTCCCCCGCTTCAACATCATTGACAAAATCATCATAGTTCACACTAACACAATCTGCAGTTCCAACACCACTCTGGATAGTAAAAGTGAACTCCTGTCCAGATTTTAACAAAATTGGTTGTGGTAAATCCCCACTCCTGACCTCAGGACCCTGAAAAATAGATAAAAACGAATTATCAGCTAACACAAAATTTAAACACTGATCACGAAAATATCATCATCTTTGTTCAAGCAAATAAACTCATTGGAACAAGAAAATAAAAGAAAAAGACTCACCTTGGTGTCAAGCATGATTGAAATTACGTTGTCCTTTGATTGTGCATTGTATTCTTTAACCAAATCAATAACTTTCTTATGAGAAGCATGATCTCCATGCGACATATTCATACGAGCAACATTCATCCCAGCCTCCGCCAGCTTCCAAATCATCTCCTTCGTATTAGTAGAAGGACCAATAGTACAAACAATCTTAGTCTTTCTTCTAACTATTGGCTTAGACCACATTCCACCAGAAGTATCACCACCAGGTTGCTGCAAACCAGGCAACTTCTGCAACTCCTGCTCAATCTATTCACCTCAAAACAAAATAGGTCACGACAATTTTCTCAACCGTTTACAGTTACATATGAGTACTAGTACTTCCCAAAACATCATTTTTTCTCACTAGTAACTACCCATCATTTTTTTTCTTAGTAAACAAGCAACAGAAGCAAATTTACAATAAAATATATAAAAAAGAACAAACCTTTAAATCATCATCAGGTGAGACAGGAACAACTTCAGCTGATACAGATTTTATTGCATTGATGCGACAGTTTTTGATACTAAGCTTGAGGGATTTGTTACCCTGTGGTGAGAAGACTTTGGATGGAAAAGTTTCTGGCTTCAACGAGATTTGACACCTGTCTTGTGTGGATCCTGAGGTGGGGCGTAAGAGGGAGGTTTGAATAGATCGAGAGACCGCAACCTGAGACATTGTTGCGGAGAGAGAGAGGAATGAGAGAGGTGAAGATTGTTGAAGAGAATGAGAAAAGTGTGTATGTGAGAGAGGTTGATAAGAAGAAGGTGAAATTGAAGGATTAGAGGAATGGGCGATAAAAACGGCGGAGACAAATATGAAGAGGAACGAGAAAGGACAGAGAGAATTTCTTCGTTGGTATCGAAGGAACCAACAACGTTAATGCGAGTGTTGGATTTAAAACCTTTCTTGTTCGAAAACAGGTTCGATGTTTACTGCGTGCGACGTCGTTTTCGGTTTGGGGTTTAGTCTTATATGTTTCTTTGCCCCCATCGTTAGTTTTTTCTTTTTGAGAAATGATACTATGACATCACAATTTACATTTACACCATACACTTTCAACTAGGGGTGGACAAAAACCGAAAAACCGGCCCAACCCATAGTAAACCGAAAAATAAATTGAAAATGGGCGGGTTCAAATGGATTAACGGGTTCAATGGGTGAAGTTTGCGGTTTCATATGGTTTCAAATGGGCGGGCCGGGTAGAAAATGTTGGACCGCAGGTACCCATACTCGCCCGAATGATTATTGAGAAAAGTCTTTCTTTAAGGTAATACAAATCATCAAAGCACATTTCAGTTCTCTCGTTATCTCTGATGAAACCCTAGTAGCCACCATTTCATCACCTACGACCACTGTTTCTCACCAGTCACCTCCACGCCTCCCTTCCACTGTTTCTCTTCTCCTCTCATCACTTTTGTTTGCAAGGTTGGTGTTTGATTCACTTTTAGATTTATGATTTTCTAAGTTTTGTGGTTTATTTGATTTCTAACTTTATTAAAATTCATTTGGATGCATATTCATCTCCATTTTCGTTTTGAATCGTGTGTTTTTCCTTAACAAACTTCATCTATCGTCATCCTTTCTACGTTCTGAAGAAAATAGGATTAGGGTTTAGAACTTTACTGTTAGAGTTTTTTTTCTTGTTCTATTTCTCTTTTCTATTATTTTGATGATGTGTATAATGTTTTAAATTGCAGATATTTCCAATTCCAAAAGCATTTTATAGAGGGGTAACGATCTTATATCACTATCTTGTTGAAAAGTATGTTCTACTTTGTTTCTCTACTCTCTCTATAGATGGGTATAATGTTTCTCACTCTCTCTATAACAATGAATTTATGCATGTTATTTGACTTATTTTGGCCAATTGTTTACAGGTGGTTAAGGCTTTCAAACAATTGTGTATAGATGGATCGAGGTCAACATAGAATGGAAGGAGTCTTAGAGCCAGAGCAATGCAACTGTACGTGTTTTCATGTTTGTCTTAGGCTAATTTTCTGATTTCAAACTAACTTTTATAGTGTTTTATTTGTGCTTGGTTGTGGTCTAATTGGAACTGTGTTTTATACTTGCCTTTAGTTCCTGCTAAAAGTTGTTCTTGCTGAATATTTACCTTAAATTGCCTATTTGCAATCTATTTAAAACTTATTTTAATTTAGAACTAAGAAAATAAGATTTAACTTCTTTTAATGATTTTAAAATTCTTACCGAATGCTTCCAGTAACTTGTTCTTACTGAATACTTCCAGTAACTTGATCTACTTGTATCTTATATTAACAATCTTATTAATATGAAGCAGATTAAGTTTATTAATGTAACTTAAGGTCTAACTTTTGTTTATGAGTATGATTTTAATCACAATAGTATGTGAATTGGAATGTTTTTAAGTGAAATGGAATGTTGATTGGTAGTTGTTGATAATGGCTCATTCGTTATTTCAGTGACTGGTGAGCCTAATCAAAATCTACCAATTAATGAAGTAGGTTTATCTGCGCAACCTACAAAGAAGAGGAAATCTAGTGCAAGTGGTTCTAGGAAAACATCTGCTTGTTGGGAACACTTTATTAGATTACCTGTTGATCAAGTTGATGCACCCACTGCAGCCTGCAAACACTGTCACAAAAAATACTTATGTGATCCTAGGACTCACGGCACAACCAACCTGAACCATCATATTAAAAAATGTCCCAGGCTTCCCCTTGTTGTGTCAGCTGACCCCACACAAACTATTCTAACATACCCAACTATAGATGGCAATCTGGATCAAGTTAGCTCTAGATTTGACAAGAAAGCATGTAGAAGTGCTTTGTCAGTTTTTGTAGTTCTAGATGAGCAGCCATTTAGTGCAGTAGAGCGTGAAGGTTTTAAATTTTACTCTAAAGTAATGCAGCCCCAATTCACCATCCCATCTAGGCGTACGGTAGCTAGGGACTATTTTCAGCTACATTTGGATGAAAAACAAAAGTTAAAGGCCTTTTTTAAGTCCGATTGCAATAGGGTAGCACTTACTACTGATTGATGGACTTCTATACAAAATCTCAACTACTTGACCCTTACGGCACACTTTGTGGATAACGGATGGAAGTATCAAAAGAGAATTATCAGCTTCGCCGTAATTCCAAACCACAAGGGTGATACTGTAGGTAGGAAAATCGAAGAAGTGTTAAGGGATTGGGGAATTAGGAATGTGTCAACAATAACTGTTGATAATGACACTTCAAATGATGTTGCTGTGACATATCTAAAGAAAAAGATAGTAAATATGAATGGGTTGATGGGGGATGGGGAGTGTTTTCATATGAGGTGTTCTGCTCACATTTTGAATTTGGTGGTAAATGAGGGTTTGAAAGATAAACATTTATCCATAACTAGTATTAGGGATGTTGTTAGATTTGTTAAGTCCTCATTTCATAGGGCATCCAAGTTTAAAGAATGCATTGAATTTGCTGGAATAACTTGCAAAAGGTTAGTATGTCTCGATGTTTCAACTCGTTGGAACGCGACATATTTAATGCTAGAGGCTGCAGAGAAGTTTCAACTTGCTTTTGAAAAGCTTGAGGATGAAGAGTCGAGCTATAGAGAGTTCTTTGGAAAAGGTAATCCCCCTAGTAGTGATGATTGGGACACTGCTAGGGCGTTTAGTGCTTTTCTAAAGTTATTCTATGAAGCAACTAAGATTTTTTCCACCTCTCAAAATGTGAGTTTGCATACTTGTTTTCACCAAGTGGCTGCCATTTATTGTGAGTTGAAACAAGCTACTATGAACTTAAATGATGTTTTTGCAAGTGTGGGTGGGGATATGATGGCAAAGTATAATAAATATTGGGGGAGTGCCGATAAGATGAACAAGATGATATATTTTGGTATTATTCTTGATCCAAGATACAAATTGAGTTACATTGAGTGGACATTCAAGGACATGTATGGAGTTGGATCGAAGTTTGCTAATGACTTGATAATATCTATAAAAGAGGATTTACAAAAGTTGTATGATTGGTATAAGCAAGCTTATGACCAAAAATATAATTTCACACACCCTCTTGGTAGTGGTGGAAATAATGTCTCCAATGATGAAACAACTGCAGCTGCTGCCCGTTCATCTATTATGGCTAGAGCCGATGCTTTTGAGCAACATTTAGAAGAACGAGACTCAATTGATCAACAAAATGAGCTTGAGGGGTATAATTCTAGTAAGTGTGTTAAAAGGGATCCTAACTTTGATATTCTTGTGTGGTGGAAACGCAATTCAGCCGAATATCCTATTTTATCTACAATGGCTAAAGATATTTTAGCCACACCAGTTTCTACTGTTGCTTCCGAAAGTGCTTTTAGCACAGGAGGGAGGGTCATAGAAACCTATAGGAGCTCTCTAACTGCTGAAATGGCAGAGACTTTAATTTGCACTCAGAATTGGTTAAAACCTTCTTTTACATATTTCAAAGACATGAACGTCATGGAAGATTTTGAGCTTTCAGAAGATATTGTACAAGGTAAATTTATTTATTACGTTATTTTGAATAATTAATATGTTGCATTGTTAAATAATTATGTGTTTCTAAAAACCGTTTATTTCATGATTTTAGAGTTTCAACAAATGCAGATTGCAGCAAGGGGAGGATTGGGTGTCTCATCATCACAATCTCAGCCACAACCTTCTGGTTGTGCTTGAAATGAATGTATGTATATCATTATCTACTTATTTCATTATTATTTTTTGATAACTAATGTTTATGTTATCTAATTTTTCAGGTCAAATATGTTTTTTGATTTTTTGGAGTCATATATATATATATATATATATATATATATATATATATATATATATATATCACTAATCAATGGCCGAATGAAGAATATATATATTTATATTTTGTCCCTGAATTTTGAAGAAACTGGCCACCACTCGTCTTTGTTGTATCCCTTGAATTTTGAAGAAACTAGCCACCACTCGTCGTCACTTGTAAGTCATACTTTTTGGATTAATTTGTTTAGTTGTGAAAGCATTGCTATGGCACATTAAGAACACATTGGACCATGAGGAGCCAAACTCATTTCCAAGGAGAAGAAAATGGGACAACAGAATCCTTGAATTTGTTCACCAAAATTCAGACAAGCCTTTGATATGGTGTGGGGATCTGAATGTCAGGTGGCTAATCTCCATTTTTCATCTGCTTGCGGTGCATAGCATTAATTAGTCCCGGCCAATTTGTTTGGCATCTTACTCTTATTTATTCTTTTTTTGTCATTTAAATAAATTATAGATATGAAGTTCTAGATACGAGCTTGCTTAGCGATTGGACTTGGATGCATCTATTTGTTACTAGCCACAACATCAAGAAAATAGAAATCCAACAGTTTGAGAGGACCATTAAGATTTATGTTTTATTTAAATTTGATGCAACAAGAAGTATTATATGAAACTAATTCATTGAGTCTGCATTGGTTCTCATTAGCTTCTAAGATTATTTTTACCTGTTTCGAAAGCATTTTTGTACTTGTCATGAACTTTAAAAACTCTTATAAATGGATAATTTTAGCCTTTAAATCTCATATATCCATCTTCTGCAGCCATGAAGAGATCGATGTGAGTCATCCAGAGTTTTTCAGTACAGCAAAACAAAATGGTTATGTCCCTCCAAATAAAGAGGTATAATTAATTTACTTACTCTTGAAGTTTCGTCTAAACTAGATTCATCTCTTTTATTTATCACAGAGGCCAAGAATAGTTTTATATTTGTGTGACTTAACATGCCCACGGTTGTAACGAATGCAAGGGTTTGAAACGTTGAATACTTGCCTATAGACACTTTGATATTTTATCAAGTACCAATTCTCCTAAGCTTAAATTGTTGGGAAGTCCTTGTGTTGCACCCCATCCCATTTATATTGTTATGTAGAGGCTCAAGAAAGGATTTATATCTTTAACAATTTGGATAAAGTAGTGTAATATATCTTCTGAACTGTAATTAAAATACCCAGTGATATGGATTTATGCAGGATTGCGGGCAGCCTGGATTTACCTTGGCTGAAAGAGCACAATTTGGTACCATCTTAAGAGAGTGAGTCATCCATTATTCTATTTCGTTCAATGGCCAAAGAAATAATATATATTTTGTCCTGTCGATTTTGAAGATACTCGACAGAAGCTATATAGCCAGGATCATTTTGTGTATACTCATTTGGATCACATTTTGTGTAGCAGCAACAGCTTGGT
Source organism: Lathyrus aphaca (assembly GCA_963966055.1). Lineage (NCBI taxonomy): Eukaryota > Viridiplantae > Streptophyta > Magnoliopsida > Fabales > Fabaceae > Lathyrus > Lathyrus aphaca. The sequence goes on along the minus strand of OZ014520.1, from coordinate 62,835,273 downwards.
AAATGAGCATCAACAACAAAAGCTATATAGCCAGGACCATTTTGCTAAATGAGCAATAGTAGAAACTATGCAGCAGCTTGGTAAATGGTCTTAATATATCATTTGTATATAATTATTACTGTTAAATTAATGTTTATGAAATATTGATAGACTGAGATTATTTTGAATTATTGATAGACTGAGATTATTTTGAACAACAGTAGAAACTTTACATTGATGACATTTGAATCTCATTTTGTGCAGCAGCAACAACTTGGTGAATGAGAAGCAACATAAACTATATAACCAGGACCAGCTTGGTAAATGAGCAACAACATAAGTTATGCAGCAACAACTTGGTAAATGCACTTAAATGATTTCTTTTTTGTTCTTTATTCATGTTAGGAGTTGATGTTAGGAGTTTATGTTGCTGGATATGTTAGATTTAGAACCTATTTGAGGAGTATAGAACCTGGTAAATAACTTGTCTAAGAACTTGCTTAAGAACTTGGTAAATAACATGTTAGCAGTTTATGTTCTTTATTCATGTTAGCTTGGTCAATAACTTGTTAAGAACTTAATGAATAATAATATAATGGTTCACATTTGAGGCATTATGACTTGACAATTATGAATTTGTGGAGTAAAAAAATATTTTAGTTGATATATAATTGTGCATTATGCTTTTTATTGCTAATAAATTTGTTTTAGTTGCTTTGAGTAGGTTATTCTTGCTACTAGTGTTGGTGTGAACATTCACAATGTGCATAATAGTATATCTCTTTATGTGGAAGACAAGCTAATTGGAGTCATATATGGAAAGGCCATTGATAATAACTATAATATTATTGCTATTTAAGTTGTAATATTACTTATACTCATGTTGGTCAATTATGAGTTTAATTGTACTTCTACTGTATGTATAATTGTTTAATATGATAGCTTGATGATTATATGAGTTTAACACAATCCATTATTTTCATTGGGTGTTAACTTCATTATTTTCATTTTGTACTGTAAGAATTAGTTTCTGAAATTTATATTATGTAAAAAAATATTTTTTTTTCTTCAGAAATTGTATTTGAACATTAAAATTTGATAACTCATTAACCCGATAAAACCGTCCGTTGTTACCCGCAACCCGATATGACCCAACCCGTGCCAACCAATGTAAATATTGGGCGGAAATGGACCGATCAAATTCACCCGCGATTTGGGTTGGGTGGCACTTTTGGGCCCGAATCCGCCCAACCCGACCCAATGTCCAACCCTACTTTCAACTATGAATGTATTACATATCACTTTCTTAATTATTTTTTAATCCCATTTTGAAATCTTTGCAAGGCTAAAACAAATGTATATATACACGGTGTAAATCGTATGGTGTAGAAAAAGAGTGTCATCATAGCATAGCTCGTTTTTTTTACTCAAATATTTTCATTTTTTACTCAAATATTTACTTCTATAATATAAGAAAATAGATGTATCTGAAAAATACCCGATTGTGATTTGCTAAAAAACTTTCATCTATTGAAAATAGAGTTAAAAAATGTTTACAATTTGTTTTTTTCAACTAATTTAATATTTGATTCAGATGAAACTAAATGATTAGTGTTTTTTCACATGTTGAATCAAACTATTTTTGCTTTTGCTAATCGAATTCATTCTACTAAATCCATATGCAACAATATAATAACTTTTACAACTCCTAATGTTGCCACTCATATACCATTATGCCTTCAATCAAATATCACTTCACTTCTCACTAATCTTCTCTCCCAACACTCTTTCTTTTTCTCCCTCCAAACTCATCTCTCACTTTACACTCTTCGTTTTCTGTAACTGGATCCCACGCTACAATCCACCTCATTTCGTCTTCTCAACTTTTGTATTTTTTTTTTGCGTTGACCATGGCAAGACATATGGAACGAGTGGATGACATCAACGATGAAAAGGCTTTGGAAAGTTGCTGATAAAATCCACCATAAATGGAGTGTGCTATCAAACAACAATGAACATTTTGAAATGGTGGTTTATGACAATGAGATTAGTTTGGTTTTGAAACAACGATATTTGCTTCATATTTGTGAAATATTGCTTTATGAAATGCTTCTTATTTTATAGTTGTCTTTTATTTAAATAATTTTATTTTCTTGTGGAATGGTTGAAGATATATATTGTGTTAACTATGTTGATTCATATGTTTTTGTGTGTCAAGGAAGTGTTTGATGTGTTTTCAAATGGTTGAAGAAATATGTTGTGTTAGCTATATTTGTAAAACGAGAATACTTTTTTTTTTACAAATATTTTTATATATGAAAATAATTATAGACACAAATTTATTATCTTTTAAAAAAAATCTCCAACTTGAATAATGTAATTTTTTCCTTGCATTTTAATAACATTTAAAAAAAATGCGCGTAACATACCAGTACCCATGTGAACGCATGTGTATCCCACTAGTTGTTTTTAAAAACAAAATTCACATAAAAACACAGGAAAACGAAACATATGAATAAGACACACAAAAACACATGAAAACACTTAAATTTTTTCCTTAACACACACAAAAACAGATAAAACAACAATATAAATAACACAACATATTTCTTCAACCATTTGAAAACACATTAAACATTTTCTTAACACACACAAAAACATATGAATCAACATAGTCAACACAATATATTTCTTCAACCATTCCACAAGAAAATAAAATTATTTTAATAAAAGACAACTACAAAATAAGAAGCATTTCATAAACCAGCATTTCACAAATATGAAGCAAATATTGTTGTTTCAAAACCAAACTAACATCACTGTCATAAACCACCATTTCAAAATGATCCTTGTTGTTTGATAACACACTCCATTTATAGTGAATTTTAACAACAACTTTCCAAAGTTTCTTTTCATTGTTGATGTCAACCACTCGTTTCATAAGTATTGCCATGGTCAACGCAAAAAAAATACAAAAGTTAAGAAGACGAAATGAGGTGGATTGTAGCGTGCGATCCAATTACAGAAAATGAAAAATGTAAAGTGAAATATGGGTTTGGAGAGAGAAAAATAAAGAGTGTTGAGAGAGAATATCAGTGAGAAGCAGTGTTTTAAAATGGAATCGTCATCAAACAAACAAATAAACCTCCATTTGCATTTACCTGTAAGTCGAGTGATTCGCGCATCGCCATCAAACCTCAATAAAAAACCAAAATGTTTTCTTTTAGATCCAAACCCTTTATCCAACGTCAAATGGTCGTAAGTAAATAAAACACATTAATAATACGAGAAGAATTGTACGCCATGAGCCTTAAGTGGTAGAAAGGAGGATTACGAGCTTTTGTTACTCGCTCCGATTATTTCTGTCGCAAGACGCTTGGCTTGTTGGTTCGGAATAATCACCTATACCCATAGTCTTTAGTGCAATTCGACTCCTAAATCTTTTCATCTAAGAAAGGTAATAAAACAAACAACCAACCAACCGTAGTAGGCCAAACTATGAGGCTCTGACTTTTCCATTGCACGAGGGAGTACGCAGGCACAAGGATCTCAATCCTTGTCGGGCACCTAGGATCAATCTAACTTATGACATAAACTCATTTCCCTTAGCAAGTAACTCATTAAGCATAGACATCCTTTCGCGCGTGACAATTTAGATGGTTCCCATCTAGTATGATGGATGTAGGGGGTGCTAATACCTTCCCCCTGCATAACCGACTTCCGAACCCAGGCAATGATTGCGAGACATTTGTCTTTATCCTTTCTTTAGACGGGTTTTATTTATATATTATCTTTCCCCTTTTGGGAATAAATGAGAATTAGGTGGCGACTCTCGTGTCTACCCAGTGCGTGGTTCTTTTTAATCGCGAGGTCGTATTTTTCGGGGTGCGACAGCTAGCGACTGGTTCACCCCTATGCAAGTCAGACCTAGTCTAGGTTTCCACGTTTGTTTGGATGTTATGCTTTTATGTCTTACTTGTTTATTTTTACTGCTTTCTTTATCGCTTTCAATATTATACATCATGTGGCTCCTTGGTATTATAATATCGGATCGATACTTCGCAAAAGAAACTTGAGGGAAAGACTCTATACCCGGGCTTACGAGTACACACATAAGTTAGAGAGGTTGTGTAGTATGGGCTCCCGAGAAATTTTCTCTCGTGGGTTGTCGATATGAAAAAGAAAAAAAAGGAAAAAGAAAAAAAACGTTAAGTCGAGCACCCAAAGGGAGATTTAGGCGATAAAAAATAAATTCTTAAGTCGAGCACCCAAAGGGAGACTTAAGCAAAACAAAATCAAAGAAAAAGACCGCTAAGTCGAGCACCCAAAGGGAGACTTAAACAAGAGAAAAAAAACCCTAAGTTGAGCACCCAAAGGGAGACTAAGGAAAAATCAAATAAAACCACTAAGTTGAGCACCCAAACGGAGACATAGACAACAAAAAAAAAAGAAATCAAGAAAACCGCTAAATCGAGCACCCAAGGGAGATTTAAACGAGAACAAAAAAGAAGAATCAAGCAAGAAGAAGAGCTCAGATCCTCAATAAAGACAAAACAAGGATCATGTGGCCACCAAATCAAGAATCAAAGAGTCATCAGCATCCAATCAAATAAAAAATGACTGCCACTTCCAAGTGAACCTTAAAGCTTCATCTTCACTCTTACAAAGTCAAAACGAATGCATGTGTAGAAGTTAACTGAATGTAGGACTGTAGAACATCACGAAGAAGGGGTGGTGTAACACGGTGGGAGAACTGACTTGGGTGTTTTTGTTTGACAAAAACATGTGCGGATAGCAAGAGTCGCCACCGACTTTTATTTTATCCAATTTAGGAAAGGGTATAAAAGAACAGGAAAGACCTTAAAAAGATTTTGAGTTCGGGGGGTAGGTTATACAAAGGGAAGGTATTAGCACCCTTTGTATCCATGGTTATCCATGGGCTCTTAGTTACTTAGCTCACTTTAACTTGTTTAAAAAATGTGTAGTGTGTGTTTAGAAATTTTTCAGAAGTCTCTGTAATGATCCTCGTGTGGATGTTAACAAAACCTTGAGTTTGAAAATGTTTTTAAAAGTGGGGTGTGAAAAGAATTTTAAAAGAGTGATCAAGTAATTAAGTGCTACCTACCCTAAGTTTGTAAGGTCTTTCTTGTTATTTATTTCCTTTAAGGGTAAGACTGACCTTACTATTAGTGAGTAAGTAATCTTTACCTTGGATGTTTAAAGGGACGGGCGTATGGTCATAGAATGCAACTTGTAGGGGTGTCTTAGTAATTCGAAGGGACTATCATCATTTTCGTAGGGTCATCGAGGGACAAGATCATTTATTCGTAGGCAACTTCGAAGGGACTGTGATCTTTTATCTTGAAGGGACTATGATGATTTTTAATCTGTAGGGACATTGATTAAGACACCCCCACGTTCGAGGGACTTGACCATGTTTTGAAGGCAAGTGTCGCTCCCGGGATTTTCATCCTAGTACAAACGCGAAAGTGGCGCGGAAAAGGTAGAGTCGCCAGCCATACATTTTTATCCCGAAAGAATGGGAAAGGTAATGTTGCACAAACCTGAGGAAGAAGGAAAGGACAAGGCCTTGCGAACCAAAGATCTGAGTTCGGGAGTCGGTTACGAATTGAGAAGGTATTAGCACCCCAATCCGTCCGTCGTACCCGACGGGATCCACGCTTGCTTGCTTTGTTTCAAAGGGTGAGAAATAAAGAATGCTGCCGAATAAAACTGCTACTGGAACTGGAATGGAAAATGAGAAAGGAATAAGAAGAGAGAATGGAAAGAATGGGGAAAATGTAGGGAAAATAAAGAATGTGCTCGAACGGGCCCTACCCCGCTGCCTACGTACCTCATCGGGATAATGAGGATCAGAGTCGACGTAGTTCGCCTAACTAAGGCGGGAACTATTTGTTTGTGTTTTTTATGCTGGAACTGCGTATGTCTATGCTCAGGTGTTGCAGGCTCGTCTGGTACGAGTGCGTTTACCGTCTTGAAAATGAGACAAGTAGTTGCGAGTTCGCGTTGTGAGTGAATGAGATGAGAAGAGAAGTTCCCGCAGGATAGTCGCTTGTTATTTGTTTTTTTGTACTTTAAGAGTTTTTATATGAATTTGGCACAAGGAAGTGAATTCAAACTCTTTTCCATGGAATGTACACTTGCCTCTACATTCCAAGATGGAATAATAGAACAAGCATACCCAGCAAGGAGAATTTATCCAAGACTGGTTTCCTAGGATTAGGGCTTAAGTTCACTAGCTTGTTGAACTTTATTAAGTGTTTTTGTTTCTTTAGTGAAGAAGTGTCTTTTAAGTTTTTCTTTGTGAAACAACCCCTTGATGAGACTTGTGCATCATGATAGACAAGCTTACACCACTCCAAGATGGAATGAATGCAAGTGCTTCATGGAATAAGGCTATACACAAAGGATCCTTTCATTTATTTGTTAATTGTTTTTTTTGAATTTTGTTTGAAGATGAGAAAGAATGACTCAAGTTGCAAAAAGGGAAAAACTAAGGGGGACTAAGACACAACCCTAATTTTATTGATTTATTTACAAGAGAGGACCTATGGTTAATGAGGTTTTCTAATCCTAATGAGAAAAGAGAAAAGAAGAAAAGAGAACTTAGAAATCAACTTACTTCCTAAGGAAGGTAAGTTGTTTCTAAAGAAAGGGAACACCTATAAGCAAGCACCAAGTGCTAAGGAAAACACAACTATAATGCATAATAGATAGGAATGAAGTGAGACTTACCTCAATCTTCCCCCCTACAAAACAAAAGTTAGCATGACAATGCATATTGAAAGTAAAATCAAAGCATGAAAGCGATTAAGTACCATAAACGTCCTAGAATGGAGCTAGGGTTCAAAATAAGACCTAAATCTAAAGGTGAAGGTAGCTAAAGGTTACATGACTTCTAAAGTCAGTAGCTACATGATATAGGTCCCTAAGTATGCTAGGATATCTCACAAGATCAAACTATGTCAAACTATGTACAAAACATTCACCTAAGTTCACATAAATGCAAATTAGGGTTCATGGATGAAGTATGAATGCATATGGCTTACAAACATGAATTAATACATGGAATGAACATAAAAGTCAGTAGTGAATGCTTATGAAGATGGATGAATGAATATACAATCATGGATGCAATGGATTAGGCATATGGAGCAATGAGAAGAAGATATGAGAAGAAACGAACAAATATCGCATAAGATCGCAAATGATGCAAACTAAGGAAGAATGACATGTGAATATGAATGAAATGATTATGGGTCAGTAGCATACAAGGTATGAGATGCAATGAGAATGCATTAATAGGCATTAATGATTCCCACATAATTCATATTATTATTTAGAGGAGAAGAGAAACTATTTAGGTTGAGATTAGTTCACATAAGTATGCACTTTAAAGCACCGAAACAAACCAAATGAGTATGGTTCAAAAAGTGGCCTATAACTAGAATTAAGGACATAAAAATGACCTATAATCAACTCCTAAAAGTTACCAAAAAGTATTCCAAGCAAATGGCATGAATGCCTTCTTAACATTTAAGTTATACAACAAATAGACACATGAATCAACCTAGGATCTAGGTGACATGGAAAAATAGCAAAGAGCCTTTAAAAATTATGAAATTAAATCCCTGGAATGATATAGTGATTATATTACATGGTCTAAAAGGATTCCACAAAATTATGCACCAAAGTGCCAAAACAATTACTTGACCAGCAAGGTAACCAAGCATGATCACCAAAAGACAACTCCACAAAGTGGATCAAAAAGGGCCCTAAAAATTATGAAAAAAATTGCCTAATGAGAATCATAATGTCATAAATTACAGTGATTAATCACACACAAAAAATAGGTTTCACACCTATGGGGAAAATCGATTTCGGTCCCTTATGCCAAAACACTCCTTTTTGGGACAGCTTGTAATCTAAAATCCAAATTAATTATTAAAACCATCCAAATCTGGAAACAAAAATATGAAAAATTAATTAAGAGGGTGAGGATCACTCATGAATGTTTCCAGAATTTTATCTCATCTAAAACTATTTTTAATAATTGCGACGAAACGGGCAAAAAAGTGGATTTTAAGGGGAAGTGAAAGGAATCGATCCTAATGGTTCGTAACCTAATCCCTAAGCTCCGAAATCGACACAAATCAACATATATCACAAATAAATCCAGTGCCTCAGGTGGGAGGGCTCAATATGCACCTTAAGTTACATGATCCTAAGCCGCATACGACTAGAATGATGCGTAATCATCGAAAAAGCTTGAATTTACTTACTTGATCGAAGTGCCGATCCTCACAAAAAAAGAAATCCGAAAAAATCTTAAGCAAGGTCTTGCAATCTCCATAAGCAAAATAAATGCTTATCTTCCATAATTAGCTTTGTGAAGCTCCATCATAATTGAAATCGATTCACATCGATAAAAAAAAAATACTTATGAACACTTATCCAAAAATTAGCCCTAAAGCAATAATTAACATTTCCACGAACATCAAAAAAATAATAGACCACTAAAATATGTTAATTATCAAGAATTAATCGACAAACAAATTAACAATTTAATCAATAATATCCATTATCAATTCCTACCAAATAAAATAAAAACAAATAATTAAAACAGGGGTGTAAATTGAAATAAGGGCATTATGAGTAGAAGTTATATGGGGTCTAAGCCCAACCCAAGAAGTAGAATCCGCAGGGGAGGGTGAGAGATAGAAATTTCGCGGTGCAAATAGTGAAACATGGTGGCTGAAGGCCCAAACTCATTCATTTCGACCCAATAAGATTACAAGGTCAAAGAAACCCTAATTTGAGCATGAGTTCTTCTTCCTCCCTAAGACGGCGCTGCGGTTCGTTCAATTTCTCCGTCAATTGTCTTGTTCTCTTTCACGAAGCAAACGCCGGCCATAGCCTTTCGCTCCGCCGCATCGAGCTTGATCTCTCTCACCCGCTTCCATCTTAGTCTCGGTGTTCACCTTCATTCATTCTCTTCACCGAAACTCGTTACCGGAAACGGCGAAGATTCAAACCGCCCCATTCATATTCATTTACCTACGGCCTTTCCAAATCCATCTTCAATTTCCTCCGATTCCCCACCATGACTCCAAATCGCATAGAAACCACCTTCCGAATGGAGAAGCAACCGGCCTTACACCACAACGGCGGCTCGTCGAAGTTTCGTACGCCGATTTGACGCGAGAACACTTATCGATAAGGTTCCAATCTCCTTTCTTGAACTTTTCTTTCTGATTTCTTGAAATTTTGCCTCTGAATTGTTGATGGTTGTGTGAAGGATATGAATCTTGACGTGAGTTGAAGATGTGTTGGTGTTGATTTGAGTAATGTAGATTTTCACGAAGATGATGAAGATGAAGCTAGAAATCATTTCTGTTTAAGGTCTTGTGAATGACGCAGGCCGGGGATGTATGCGGAAGAGGATGGAGATCAATGATGTTTATCAATTGGTGAGTCGTTGTTGCTGAATATTATGTGAAGATCAATGAGCCTTGATGAAGATTTAAGCTATACCGTTATCGGATTGAAGGTATGATGATACTGATATTTGTTGTTTTTGAATGTAGATTCTTTCATCTTCTTCAATTTCGTTTCCGTGATGTCGACATTGTTGTGATTCTGAATTACGATTCTTGAATCAATTGCAGGGTGGACTAATGAAGTCTTAGAAGCTTCTGAGTTTTCAGTTTTTGAAGATGGAGGATTAATGGCTCTTGGAGGATAATGATTATTGATGAAGATTGGATAACTGTGATTGCTGAGATTAGAAAGGATGAGTCGAAATCACTGATGAAGAGTTGCGAGTGAAAAGATTTTGTTCTTAGATTGATAAAAAATGTAAAATTTGAAGGCGAAATTGAAGAAGAGTTTATACTGGTTTTCTGTTTCTGAAATTTTTGTGAGTTTTGTAACTGGTTGTAAGTTGAAGCAAGAGTGCAGAGAGAAATTTGTTGAAGATTTGATCAAAAGGGGGTTTGGTGATCGATGTTGAAGGTGTTAGAGACAAAAGGATTGAAGAAGAGTTTCACTGCCTTTTTGCTTGTAGATCGAATCCCCTTTTCCTTTGTCTGAGTTTCTGGAGAGGATAGTATATTCATCCAGGAGATTGAAGAAGGGTCCAACTTAATTGAAGAATTTAGAGGAATTGATGGCTAATTCAGAGTGAAGGTTCTGGTTGAAAAAAAAGAATCCCGTGGTGATTGTATTCAAGTTTCATTTTTTTTAGAGAAGAGGCCCTTTTTCTCCTTTTTATGTTCTGTAACTGTTTCAGTTATATAACTGATTTTGTAAAACTCAATTATCAGTTATGTGAAACCCCACTTTTCTTAACAGAATTCTACCATTTCCATTGATTTTTGCAGCCCGTGTTTCTTTCCAATTTCCCCTATCTTTGCTATTTTTCTTAGTAGACTTTAATGGACTTCATGTAAGGAAAGAAATACTCCTAAAAAATAAGAATTGATGGTAAAACTTGGACTTGTGGAAAAAATAATAGTAAGTTAAATGTGGTATTGGTAATGGGCTTATAAGCTTTGGGCTAGATAAAAATACATGATTGATATTTTTATTTATGAGAAAGATTAAAAGGTGAATACATGTTTGGATTAAGGGGTCAACAAAAAATGGATAAAAGGAAATGAAGTTATGTACGGACCATAGTAAACGGTTAATGGATAACCATGGATAATAAAATACGAATTCTAGAGAATCAATGCCTTAGCAGACTTAATCCACATCTCGTTTCCAAACCAAATCAAACTTGCACTCTTCACGAGCCTTCTAACTTTAGTTAACAAAAGTTGACTAACCCGCGCCGTAAATGGCAAATAATCATAAGCTGAGAGAAACACAATTCTCTAACAACAATGAAAACTTTAATGTCATTATTCATAAACCGACCATGAATGAAACCCTAAACCCCTCTTGAGATGCCTCCCGATAAAAAATGAATTTATAAAGGAGAAGAAAAATCCTTCGCCCAGCTTGACCCCATTGAAGTGAGAGAGCCTGACATTCCTCCCCTTGAGAAAATTTGGAAACCTGACCTTGATACTTGATGATTTTCAGATAGTGAATACCCGAAAGTTCCATGAAGAATAAGAAAGCTACGACCCCATGCCTCATGAATCCACGACATGCATGATTACAAATGATATGCTCTAATGAGAAATGCAGATGAAATGTGAAGCGATAAGCCAGTTAAGGTAAAAAGAATGAGGGCAAATTTTGAGGTATTACAGCTGCCCCTATTCAATCAACTGCAGACCTGAACGGATAATTGCGACAGCCTTTAGACCTTCAAGGTGTGGAGTGATTGAATACTCGAAATAAACCTGAAAATTTGCACACTGGGGGTAATGGAAATGCCATCTGCCCCTTTATTTATTTATATTTTTGATTTTGACCTCTGAATAGGTAGCGACAATAGAACCAGGTGGAAATATGCTGGGAAGAATGCCATCCTCGAATGACCACTCACACGGGATCCTCGGATCTAGTACTAAAACCAACCTCGAATAGAAACACGATGGTATACCGGCCGCAGGCGATAACCATCAACAACAAAGACTGACCTAGGACAGACTTTGCAAAAGAGACAAACTGACCTCGATCAATAAGCTCAAAAAATGAACTACTATCCTCGAATAATAGCCACAAACAAGACCAACCGCAGAAGGACTTGAAGAAAAGAAATGCCATCCCCGAATGACAATCCAAAAGATCCTCGGATCTAACACGAAACCATCCTCGAATGGAGACGCAAAGGTATACCAGCCTCGACTGATAACCAAACACAAAGCTGACCTCAGACAGACTTTGCAAAAGAGACAAACTGACCTCGATCAATAAGCTCAACAAATGAACTACTATCCTCGAATAATAGCCACAACAACAAGACCAAACTCGGAAGGACTTGAAGAAAAGAATGCCATCCTCGGATGCCAATCCAAAAGATCCTCGGATCTAACACGAAACCATCCTCGAATGGAGACGCGAATGTATACCAGCCTCGACTGATAACCAAACACAAAGCTGACCTCAGACAGACTTTGCAAAAGAGACAAACTGACCTCGATCAATAAGCTCAAAAAGTGAACTACTATCCTCGAATAATAGCCACAACAACAAGACCGACCGCAGAAGGACTTGAAGAAAAGAATGTCATCCTCGGATACCAATCCAAAAGATCCTCGGATCTAACACGAAACCATCCTCGAATGGAGACGCGAAGGTATACCAGCCTCGACTGATAACCAAACACAAAGCTGACCTCAGACAGACTTTGCAAAAGAGACAAACTGACCTCGATCAATAAGCTCAAAAAGTGAACTACTATCCTCGAATAATAGCCACAACAACAAGACCGACCGCAGAAGGACTTGAAGAAAAGAAATGTCATCCTCGAATGACAAATCAAAAGATCCTCGGATCTAACACGAAACCATCCTCAAATGGAGACGCGAAGGTATACCAGCCTCGACTGATAACCAAACACAAAGCTGACCTCAGACAGACTTTGCAAAAGAGACAAACTGACCTCGATCAATAAGCTCAACAAATGAACTACTATCCTCGAATAATAGCCACAACAACAAGACCAACCTCGGAAGGACTTGAAGAAAAGAATGCCATCCACGAATGACAATCCAAAAGATCCTCGGATCTAACACGAAAATGGTATCAACCGATCCAACCCGGAAAGCGAGAATGTAATATAATCCGATTTACAACTCGAAGAGAAATGATATCAACCGATTCAAGACTCAAATAAGATCAATCGATCTAACATGGAGATGGTATCAACCGATCCATAACCAAGAAAAACGAGAATGTAATATCATCCGATTTACAACTCGAAGAGAAATGATATCAACCGATTCATAACACACATAAGATCAACCGATCTACACGAAAATGGTATCAACCAATCCATTATCTTCGCGCTGAGACGAGACCATTGTACTTAAATGGAGACTCGAAGGGAACGGGATCGTTGTACTTAAACGAGAGCCCAAGACGTGACCGTTGTACTGAAACGGAGACACGAAAAAATGAGTCTGTTGTACTGAAACAAGACTCAACTGGGGATAATAACAAGACTCGGTAGAAGTAACCACCCTGGGAAACGAAGTTGCATTCTGTGAGGAATACTTCAATCTGATTGGAGATGTAACGGGTCTTATGTAATATACCTCAAAACTGGCCCATGCTGGTATGCATATGTTTGGATTTATGGCGTAATGCTCCATGACGATGAAAATGCTACGCTTTGGAGAATGCAAATGTAATGATGATTACTAAATGCGAATGCAAATGCAAAAGGGGTCTCCCGATGAGGAGACAACAGATATCCCAGATGGCTTGACTGGGGAGGAACTGATGATCACTGCATTGATCTGGTTAATCCCTGCAAGGAGAAGACAACTCCGCGGGGAATGATGTTAATGATGCACCGGCTCTGAACTGCCGCCATTGCCAAAAATAAATTGGACTTTGAGATTGGAGTACCAAGACCCTGCTGGAGAGGGACCCTTCTTGGACTCTGGTGGGGAAGTGAGGACCTCCTGATCTGGCTGAGAACCAAACGCATGACACTATTGAGGAAGCAACTTCTGGGGAGGCAAGACACTCCTTATACTGCTGAGAATTGCCCCTGTCTGAAGGGAGACTTCTGCTTGGGGATGACACCCATTTTCTGCTACCTTGCTAGGAGAAACTTCAACTTCCACTGTACTGGGGATGATGAAGGATGTCAATGATAAAGCTTCCTGCTGAAGATAAGAGTTTAAGTTGCCCCTCGCTGGGGATAAGAGATAAATCCTCTCATGTTGGGAATGAGATGTAAGGCGTCTCATGCTGGGGATGAGAGATGATGATATCCTTCTGATCAAGAAGTAACTTTCGCTTTGCTACACAGTTGGAGAAGGGATTGTCTAATGAGACTAGCTAAGGAATTCTGATCAATGAAGTCCGCCGACGAAACAACTCTTGAAGTACTGTGCTGACAATGGCTTTGCCCCTAGCCCTGGGTTGATAGGTTTCCAACTAATTATGAGTGAGCAATGGGTCTTTGCAATCCTCAATTCGCCTCAGATTAAGGTCCATCAGAAGTAAATGTCTCAAGAGGATTTTACAAAAAACATAGCATATGAAATGCCTCAGTGTCTTCAAACTCTTGGAGAGATTCGTCGGATCTCGAAATAACTGCCCCAGACTGCATGGTTTATGAAAGAAATTTGCCTTGCAAGGATTCATGAAAAACCTCATATCACTGCGAGATAGTGTGTCCTAGTATTTTGAACCTTGGATAGGTGCTTCGGATTGACCATCTTCAGGAGAAAGTAACTTCCAGTGCTCTTGGGGTGGCCTGCCCCAGTACAATTCTTGAAGTGATCACCTCTGAATGACTGCTTTGAGGAAAACACCCAGATCAATTGTTCTTTGAGAGATTGAATCTCGAAGTAATTGCCCCAGTTTGGCTGAAATTTGAATGAATGCCTCCGACTGATGGCTCTTTGAGAGATTTGATCTCGAATTGATTGCCCCAGTTTGGCTGAATTCTGAAGAGATTGCTCGACGTGATTGCCCCAGATTAGTTGGCTCTTATCACAACTAGCTGGTAAAGTCCCCACTCAATGGAGTTTTCTTGAAAAGTGCACCTCGACGGATTGTCCTTCGGGAGTTTCAGACTTCTCAACTTGGCAAGATTAAGCTTCTGGACTGAGATTCCATACACGGACTTTTATGATGCCAAACAAATGTATGCGAGCAGAAAATGTTTATTTTAAGAATGAAAATTCTAATGCAACACACATCTTAATCTTGAAGTTTTACTGTAAAAAGATGTCGCAAACCTTTGTGAGCGGATCACTGGTTAAGATACGACATTAATTTTTTTGAATAATAGAAAGCGTGCACATGCAACACCAACAAAGATTTTTCAACACCACTCATAGGAGTCAGGAACGCGGTCTCGTGGTAGTATGCTCTCAAAAATAACCCTGTTTCAGTTAGGACTTTTGAGGGTTGTATTGTGGCTTGGTTTACAGTTATAAAAACAAAGATATAGGCTCGAAGTTTATTTGTGCCCACCCATCTTCGTGATGTTCTCCATTCCTATGTTCAGCTAGCTTTCACAAGCGCTCACCTCTCAAAAAGGGTTTTATGATGGTTGAGGAACCAATGACACTAACGGTTTTAAACACCAATCAGGTTGTTGTTTGGAGTCAGTCATCCCTTCGTCTTTCGTGTTTGTATCACACGACTTTGTTCTTGTTCAAGGATCTTTCTTGTAATCCTTTTCGTCTTTCACTTTTTCATTCTTTTTCTTTATCCCTAACTTTTGCCTGGACTGATTCTTGTGAATCTTTGATTGTGAAGTCCAGCGGGATGCCCTAATTTTTGCCTAAGTCGCTTGTTTTCAAGTTTCGACTTAGCGGGCTTTTTCATTTCTTTCTTTTTTCATTCTCTTTTTTTTGAACAAATCGTGTGACACTGTTAGTCTTGATGGATTTGAAAGGATCGTGACTGTCTCACTTCTTTGTTGTTGAGGAATAACCATTGTGGTCTCCGGTCTTTGGACCACTTACTTGGGATAACCATTGTAGTTTCTAGTCATTAGACCTCTTGATTTGGTAAAACGAAAGGTAATGGATCCTCGGATTTGCACTCCTTTTTGAAATTTGAATGCTCGGTAAAACTAACTGACGCCTACCCTGCCCCTGGATTAAGTGCGAGGGTTTTTTCATGCAAAAAGAAACTCCTACTTCAAGGCTCAAATGGGTTGGCGAGGGTCTATCTCCCTTATATCTCCGGTGTTTAGGACTTGAAACAATGCCTGTACATCGTCAACAGGGTCTTTCTCAAAAGCACACAGTTAGAGATTTTTGCGTTTTCATTTCGTCGTCCTCCCTGATAGAGTTTAATCACAACAGTTGGTATTGCAATGCACATACACAAAATCATGAGTGAATACGAATAGATTACTTCAAGAGAAACATGTGCATTTTATTATGGTTATCATTCAAAAACAAATAAGTTCCATGCATGCATACAAATTTTTAAACAAACAATATAAACTACAAATGAAAATGCAGTAAAGAAGCTGAACATTGCCATCATTGAGGAGACTTGACTCCGTCTGGACTTATTGCTTCTGAAGATGCCCTTGCAAACTAGGATGCCAATTTAATAAGGAGATTTCAATATGTGAGCAGACCTTCTGGCATGATGACCTTTGAGTCGGCCAAATTTTGCATCTTGTACTTGAACACTTCACAGTTGTCAATTGTATGCCTAAATGCCCCTGAGTGATACTTGCATCTAGCCTTCACATCATGGTGGTCATTATTGAGGAGGTTTGACTCCGTCTGGACTTATTGCTCTCAGAGACTTTCAGCATTCAGTAGTTTGGATGTTTACTCAATCAAATTCGCGACCTTGTTTTTACCTTTGCCTCTGAAAGACTTGCAATCTTCAATTAAAAGGCCAGGTGCCCCAGAATGGTAATCATATCTGGCATTGAAACTCCAAAGGAAGCTTTGTCGGAGATGATCCTGATGCAATTAGCTCAACCAGATTGAATCTGAGCAAATGAGGAAACTTGTTGCGTGTACTACCTCAGAATATGATCAAACTTCTTCTCAAGTTGTTCTGGCCTTTACCCTTATGCTCTGCCCTTAGGACTCTCTTGGGAAGCTGAAATTGGATCCTGACAAACGACATCTGAAGGGAAGAAGTTGATAAATGAAGTTGATAAATAAAGTTGCTCGGAAAGATCTTGCACGATCTCCTGCCTACGTATCTCCATTGACCAATGGAGAATCAGAGCAGCGTAGTTCCCCTCAATAGGGATGAAAATAGCTTCGTTCAAAATTTCCATAACCAATCTCATTTGAGTCTTCATCTGGTTGACTTCCTCTTTCAGCAGTTTTTGACTTTGAAATAAAGCTTGTACCTTTTCCTGAATTGCCCCAGCTGGGTCTTCATTCGGTTACCTCCGCCCGGAGTTGCTTCAAATATATATACACTGATGAATGTGATTCAAGTTGTCCATTCTGATGAGAAATCAAGTCAGGAAAATAATTTGTCTCTGAACACCTGTCAAGAATGCAAGGATGTATGCAAATGCCATGTTCAATTATTTCTGAGGAATCTATCTGCTTTGATTCAAGCTTTGACATAGAAAAAGTCCAATGGCATGATTCAGATATGTGATCCCCAGAAATAACTGAACATGTGTGCAGACATGCTATGATGTCATGTATGCAACAGGCATGTGATCAATGATCTGATGTTGGTGCCGGTGTTGAGCAATGAGTCAAGTGTCTGAATAGAACCATAATAGTAACACCATCTCTGTATAGAACCCCATAACTGTAGAACCCAATAACTGTAGAACTATATCACATAATTGAATAGTCACTAATGGTGTTGAAGCTGAACAACGAGCCAAGTGTCTGTGGAGAGTCATAATAACAGTCACAATATCAGGGTCACGATGGTAATCACAGTAACAATCTCTCTGAATAGAAATCCCGGATCTCAGAATCAAAGAACCATATAGCACCAGATAATATCATAAAACAACGCTGGCAAAGCGGGTATGTTGAAGTTTAGGGTTCCTGCAAACCTGTAAACCCCTCCCAATCTCACGGGTGTGCTACTCGGGTCAACATCACGGACTATCAAAGCCGAATAGCAATAATACGTTCACCATCTCCGAGAAATGGCTCATGACCAAATCAGGGAATCGGTTTGGTATTATGTACTACGCAGGGAGGTCTCAGTTGAGTCCGGAAAAGCAAGCATCCCTCACAAGTCTCCAGCTTCAAGCCCTGAATCGAGAAACAATAGTACATTCATCCCGAAGGGTACAATACTATCGTCATACGAACAGTTTGCTTTAACTAAATTCCTATGAGAGAACCAGGCCATCCTATGCGAGTTCCCAGTGGGCCCTCGGATGCGAGTGGGTTTGCCAACAAATGTGGTCTGCCACTGTCATCACTGGAGAGGGATGTTTCCACAAAGGTTCTCAATGATCGGTCCCCTGACTGCACATAACTATCAAGGTAGCGCATCAACCCAGAAAGATTCCGGTATCAATACATTCCCGAGAAGGTCGCAAGTCAAGATGTGGAACTCACTACTACCAACATAGCAAGATGCCATGAAGCCAAAGTGGAACCACTCTAAGTCCTAGGGTGCACTCAAGCCGGGTAGTTGGCTTATCTCACAGTAACTCCCACCCACAGAAAAAATGAAAACCAGCACAGCTAGACAGTCCAGTATAATATGATGCATGGAAAATAAAATACTGAAAGCGGTAAATAAATGCGATAAAGTAAAGCTGTAAATAAAACAGTAAAGCTAAACTAAAGCACATAAAAACAAATAGATAAACACCCAAAGAAACAAAACCAAACAGGCGCTAGGATTGACTCTACAAAGGAAACCGGAAGAATCAGGTTAGTCCCCAGCAGAGTCTCCAGCTGTCGCTCCCGGGATTTTCATCCTAGTACAAACGCGAAAGTGGCGCGGAAAAGGTAGAGTCGCCAGCCATACATTTTTATCCCGAAAGAATGGGAAAGGTAATGTTGCACAAACCTGAGGAAGAAGGAAAGGACAAGGCCTTGCGAACCAAAGATCTGAGTTCGGGAGTCGGTTACGAATTGAGAAGGTATTAGCACCCCAATCCGTCCGTCGTACCCGACGGGATCCACGCTTGCTTGCTTTGTTTCAAAGGGTGAGAAATAAAGAATGCTGCCGAATAAAACTGCTACTGGAACTGGAATGGAAAATGAGAAAGGAATAAGAAGAGAGAATGGAAAGAATGGGGAAAATGTAGGGAAAATAAAGAATGTGCTCGAACGGGCCCTACCCCGCTGCCTACGTACCTCATCGGGATAATGAGGATCAGAGTCGACGTAGTTCGCCTAACTAAGGCGGGAACTATTTGTTTGTGTTTTTTATGCTGGAACTGCGTATGTCTATGCTCAGGTGTTGCAGGCTCGTCTGGTACGAGTGCGTTTACCGTCTTGCAAATGAGACAAGTAGTCGCGAGTTCGCGTTGTGAGTGAATGAGATGAGAAGAGAAGTTCCCGCAGGATAGTCGCTTGTTATTTGTTTTTTTGTACTTTAAGAGTTTTTATATGAATTTGGCACAAGGAAGTGAATTCAAACTCTTTTCCATGGAATGTACACTTGCCTCTACATTCCAAGATGGAATAATAGAACAAGCATACCCATCAAGGAGAATTTATCCAAGACTGGTTTCCTAGGATTAGGGCTTAAGTTCACTAGCTTGTTGAACTTTATTAAGTGTTTTTGTTTCTTTAGTGAAGAAGTGTCTTTTAAGTTTTTCTTTGTGAAACAACCCCTTGATGAGACTTGTGCATCATGATAGACAAGCTTACACCACTCCAAGATGGAATGAATGCAAGTGCTTCATGGAATAAGGCTATACACAAAGGATCCTTTCATTTATTTGTTAATTGTTTTTTTTGAATTTTGTTTGAAGATGAGAAAGAATGACTCAAGTTGCAAAAAGGGAAAAACTAAGGGGGACTAAGACACAACCCTAATTTTATTGATTTATTTACAAGAGAGGACCTATGGTTAATGAGGTTTTCTAATCCTAATGAGAAAAGAGAAAAGAAGAAAAGAGAACTTAGAAATCAACTTACTTCCTAAGGAAGGTAAGTTGTTTCTAAAGAAAGGGAACACCTATAAGCAAGCACCAAGTGCTAAGGAAAACACAACTATAATGCATAATAGATAGGAATGAAGTGAGACTTACCTCAATCTTCCCCCCTACAAAACAAAAGTTAGCATGACAATGCATATTGAAAGTAAAATCAAAGCATGAAAGCGATTAAGTACCATAAACGTCCTAGAATGGAGCTAGGGTTCAAAATAAGACCTAAATCTAAAGGTGAAGGTAGCTAAAGGTTACATGACTTCTAAAGTCAGTAGCTACATGATATAGGTCCCTAAGTATGCTGGGATATCTCACAAGATCAAACTATGTCAAACTATGTACAAAACATTCACCTAAGTTCACATAAATGCAAATTAGGGTTCATGGATGAAGTATGAATGCATATGGCTTACAAACATGAATTAATACATGGAATGAACATCAAAGTCAGTAGTGAATGCTTATGAAGATGGATGAATGAATATACAATCATGGATGCAATGGATTAGGCATATGGAGCAATGAGAAGAAGATATGAGAAGAAACGAACAAACATCGCATAAGATCGCAAATGATGCAAACTAAGGAAGAATGACATGTGAATATGAATGAAATGATTATGGGTCAGTAGCATACAAGGTATGAGATGCAATGAGAATGCATTAATAGGCATTAATGATTCCCACATAATTCATATTATTATTTAGAGGAGAAGAGAAACTATTTAGGTTGAGATTAGTTCACATAAGTATGCACTTTAAAGCACCGAAACAAACCAAATGAGTATGGTTCAAAAAGTGGCCTATAACTAGAATTAAGGACATAAAAATGACCTATAATCAACTCCTAAAAGTTACCAAAAAGTATTCCAAGCAAATGGCATGAATGCCTTCTTAACATTTAAGTTATACAACAAATAGACACATGAATCAACCTAGGATCTAGGTGACATGGAAAAATAGCAAAGAGCCTTTAAAAATTATGAAATTAAATCCCTGGAATGATATAGTGATTATATTATATGGTCTAAAAGGATTCCACAAAATTATGCACCAAAGTGCCAAAACAATTACTTGACCAGCAAGGTAACCAAGCATGATCACCAAAAGACAACTCCACAAAGTGGATCAAAAAGGGCCCTAAAAATTATGAAAAAAATTGCCTAATGAGAATCATAATGTCATAAATTACAGTGATTAATCACACACAAAAAATAGGTTTCACACCTATGGGGAAAATCGATTTCGGTCCCTTATGCCAAAACACTCCTTTTTGGGACAGCTTGTAATCTAAAATCCAAATTAATTATTAAAACCATCCAAATCTAGAAACAAAAATATGAAAAATTAATTAAGAGGGTGAGGATCACTCATGAATGTTTCCAGAATTTTATCTCATCTAAAACTATTTTTAATAATTGCGACGAAACGGGCAAAAAAGTGGATTTTAAGGGGAAGTGAAAGGAATCGATCCTAATGGTTCGTAACCTAATCCCTAAGCTCCGAAATCGACACAAATCAACATATATCACAAATAAATCCAGTGCCTCAGGTGGGAGGGCTCAATATGCACCTTAAGTTACATGATCCTAAGCCGCATACGACTAGAATGATGCGTAATCATCGAAAAAGCTTGAATTTACTTACTTGATCGAAGTGCCGATCCTCACAAAAAAAGAAATCCGAAAAAACCTTAAGCAAGGTCTTGCAATCTCCATAAGCAAAATAAATGCTTATCTTCCATAATTAGCTTTGTGAAGCTCCATCATAATTGAAATCGATTCACATCGATAAAAAAAAAATACTTATGAACACTTATCCAAAAATTAGCCCTAAAGCAATAATTAACATTTCCACGAACATCAAAAAAATAATAGACCACTAAAATATGTTAATTATCAAGAATTAATCGACAAAGAAATTAACAATTTAATCAATAATATCCATTATCAATTCCTACCAAATAAAATAAAAACAAATAATTAAAACAGGGGTGTAAATTGAAATAAGGGCATTATGAGTAGAAGTTATATGGGGTCTAAGCCCAACCCAAGAAGTAGAATCCGCAGGGGAGGGTGAGAGATAGAAATTTCGCGGTGCAAATAGTGAAACATGGTGGCTGAAGGCCCAAACTCATTCATTTCGACCCAATAAGATTACAAGGTCAAAGAAACCCTAATTTGAGCATGAGTTCTTCTTCCTCCCTAAGACGGCGCTGCGGTTCGTTCAATTTCTCCGTCAATTGTCTTGTTCTCTTTCACGAAGCAAACGCCGGCCATAGCCTTTCGCTCCGCCGCATCGAGCTTGATCTCTCTCACCCGCTTCCATCTTAGTCTCGGTGTTCACCTTCATTCATTCTCTTCACCGAAACTCGTTACCGGAAACGGCGAAGATTCAAACCGCCCCATTCATATTCATTTACCTACGGCCTTTCCAAATCCATCTTCAATTTCCTCCGATTCCCCACCATGACTCCAAATCGCATAGAAACCACCTTCCGAATGGAGAAGCAACCGGCCTTACACCACAACGGCGGCTCGTCGAAGTTTCGTACGCCGATTTGACGCGAGAACACTTATCGGTAAGGTTCCAATCTCCTTTCTTGAACTTTTCTTTCTGATTTCTTGAAATTTTGCCTCTGAATTGTTGATGGTTGTGTGAAGGATATGAATCTTGACGTGAGTTGAAGATGTGTTGGTGTTGATTTGAGTAATGTAGATTTTCACGAAGATGATGAAGATGAAGCTAGAAATCATTTCTGTTTAAGGTCTTGTGAATGACGCAGGCCGGGGATGTATGCGGAAGAGGATGGAGATCAATGATGTTTATCAATTGGTGAGTCGTTGTTGCTGAATATTATGTGAAGATCGATGAGCCTTGATGAAGATTTAAGCTATACCGTTATCGGATTGAAGGTATGATGATACTGATATTTGTTGTTTTTGAATGTAGATTCTTTCATCTTCTTCAATTTCGTTTCCGTGATGTCGACATTGTTGTGATTCTGAATTACGATTCTTGAATCAATTGCAGGGTGGACTAATGAAGTCTTGGAAGCTTCTGAGTTTTCAGTTTTTGAAGATGGAGGATTAATGGCTCTTGGAGGATAATGATTATTGATGAAGATTGGATAACTGTGATTGCTGAGATTAGAAAGGATGAGTCGAAATCACTGATGAAGAGTTGCGAGTGAAAAGATTTTGTTCTTAGATTGATAAAAAATGTAAAATTTGAAGGCGAAATTGAAGAAGAGTTTATACTGGTTTTCTGTTTCTGAAATTTTTGTGAGTTTTGTAACTGGTTGTAAGTTGAAGCAAGAGTGCAGAGAGAAATTTGTTGAAGATTTGATCAAAAGGGGGTTTGGTGATCGATGTTGAAGGTGTTAGAGACAAAAGGATTGAAGAAGAGTTTCACTGCCTTTTTGCTTGTAGATCGAATCCCCTTTTCCTTTGTCTGAGTTTCTGGAGAGGATAGTATATTCATCCAGGAGATTGAAGAAGGGTCCAACTTAATTGAAGAATTTAGAGGAATTGATGGCTAATTCAGAGTGAAGGTTCTGGTTGAAAAAAAAGAATCCCGTGGTGATTGTATTCAAGTTTCATTTTTTTTAGAGAAGAGGCCCTTTTTCTCCTTTTTATGTTCTGTAACTGTTTCAGTTATATAACTGATTTTGTAAAACTCAATTATCAGTTATGTGAAACCCCACTTTTCTTAACAGAATTCTACCATTTCCATTGATTTTTGCAGCCCGTGTTTCTTTCCAATTTCCCCTATCTTTGCTATTTTTCTTAGTAGACTTTAATGGACTTCATGTAAGGAAAGAAATACTCCTAAAAAATAAGAATTGATGGTAAAACTTGGACTTGTGGAAAAAATAATAGTAAGTTAAATGTGGTATTGGTAATGGGCTTATAAGCTTTGGGCTAGATAAAAATACATGATTGATATTTTTATTTATGAGAAAGATTAAAAGGTGAATACATGTTTGGATTAAGGGGTCAACAAAAAATGGATAAAAGGAAATGAAGTTATGTACGGACCATAGTAAACGGTTAATGGATAACCATGGATAATAAAATACGAATTCTAGAGAATCAATGCCTTAGCAGACTTAATCCACATCTCGTTTCCAAACCAAATCAAACTTGCACTCTTCATGAGCCTTCTAACTTTAGTTAACAAAAGTTGATTAACCCGCGCCGTAAATGGCAAATAATCATAAGCTGAGAGAAACACAATTCTCTAACAACAATGAAAACTTTAATGTCATTATTCATAAACCGACCATGAATGAAACCCTAAACCCCTCTTGAGATGCCTCCCGATAAAAAATGAATTTATAAAGGAGAAGAAAAAGCCTTCGCCCAGCTTGACCCCATTGAAGTGAGAGAGCCTGACATTCCTCCCCTTGAGAAAATTTGGAAACCTGACCTTGATACTTGATGATTTTCAGATAGTGAATACCCGAAAGTTCCATGAAGAATAAGAAAGCTACGACCCCATGCCTCATGAATCCACGACATGCATGATTACAAATGATATGCTCTAATGAGAAATGCAGATGAAATGTGAAGCGATAAGCCAGTTAAGGTAAAAAGAATGAGGGCAAATTTTGAGGTATTACAGCAAGCAAGAGGAGAAACCCTGAGAGGTGCATATGGCGATCGTAAAATGATCGACTTATGTGTGTGAATATCAATTTTAATTATTTATCTTATAATTAATGGGCTAGGTCCAATTTATTTAAGCATACAATCTTTGCACTCCATAGTTTACTAACCGCGCAATAATATTTGCAGAAATTAAAAAATGAAAATTAAAGTCCTATGTTATTACATCGGGGGAGGGGATACATTAGTCTTTTAGGGGGATGCGGAAAATAAAAGTGCAGAAATTAAAACTCCTACGCTATTACATCCCATGAATTGTAACATAATGGTGAGAGAAAAGTAAATCTAGCTATTACAAGTCTTTGTCCATCATATACAATTGTTCTAGGAATTATAAATGACAAAGAAAGTAAAATCGGGGAAAAAGAATTGGAGAGAGGGAAATATTTAATATTTGTTTAGTGAAACTAATTAATTGATTTTTTATTATGAATAATTTATTTTATAAAAAAAGAAATAAATTTAAATCTAATTAATCATTAATTTAAAAAATATATTTTTTATTTATTTTAGGATTTTAAAAAAAAGATTATTATTTTTATTATTTTTAATTTTTTAATTAATTAGTTTCTAACGACGTTGGATCGTTGAAAATTAGCAAAAATTAAAGTAACATACAAGTTGCTACCGCATAGACGGTCATCGCAAGTTAAATAAAAAACAGAATATAATAAAATCGAAATAAAATACAAAGTTGCAAATCGAAACACGAATTGATCGGCATACAAGAAGCGTATTTCCGCTAGGCCAAACCATCAGACGTGTGTAAAATCGAAGAGCAACAATAATTTGTTAAAAACATCACATATGAAACAACGAAATAAAATACTAACTTGCTACACTTAACGTGATCATCGCAATATTAATCAAACCGTACAGATCTAGATTTATCAAAGATAAAAATAAAATAAAAGGAATTAATTAAAAAATAATGCTGCTAATGCAAAATTGCGATCATCGCAACCAGATCGGATCAACAAAAGTGTCACGCCTCATACACATAGATGCGCAAACGGCGTATCAACACGATCCAATCCGAACAAAATCATCAAATTTTAAAATAAAATAAAACTTATTTAACAAAAGAGTTATATTATATATATATATATATATATATATATATATATATATATATATATATATATATATATATATATATAAGTGATGAAGCAAAGTGATAACCTGTGTATTATATAAAGTATGGAGATAGTAATTTGCCGCAATACCTTCTTTTCCATCTTTTGTTTTTTTTTTGTTTTGTTTATCTTTGAGATAAGAATTTTCGTCCTTGAGGTTGGTGAAGGTCATGAGTTTATATAGGAGAAGGAAATAGGTTTAAAAAGTTGGGCCTTGTTGATGGATTTGAGGTTGCTCAAGGATGAAGTTAGGAAGTTTCCATTTTGGTCAAAATTTGGTATTAAGATATACTCTTTTGGTTTTGAATGAAATTGGATCCTTATAATGATCATAAACATCAAATATTTGATCCTAAAATAGTCCTAAGATCAAATATTTGATTTTTCAATATTTATCTTAATTAAAATTGAATTTAAATGAATTAAATCCAATATAATATAAAATAAATATAAAAAATCAGATATTATGATTTATGGGTCGTGCATGATCTTATAATTGAGTTTGGGTTAGAAAAATATGGGCTCATTTGACAAAATCTTGAGTTTAGACCCTTTTTGCTTCATAAACCTCCTCAAAGTTCAGTTGACTTTTCCTATACAAAACCCTAATTTAGTAACTCCTAACTCTTGATGGTTATGAGGTTTCCTTGATGAATCATGATCAATCCTTGATCAAATGATGAATTTCATCTCATAATATTGATGTTGACCAAAAATCTTGAAGTTTGACTTTATGTTGACCACAGTTGACTTTTTGACCAAGTTAATTGATTTTTGGGTATCTCAGCATCTCACTGGCCAAAAATTGTTGGGAAAGCTTTGAAACTTGTCATAAGTATTCTTTAAGGTATATGGGATGTCATGGAGTCCACTTGAGGCTTTAGAAGTTTAATTTTCCTTGAGAACATCAAAACCCTAGTTTAAGATTC
Source organism: Lathyrus aphaca (assembly GCA_963966055.1). Lineage (NCBI taxonomy): Eukaryota > Viridiplantae > Streptophyta > Magnoliopsida > Fabales > Fabaceae > Lathyrus > Lathyrus aphaca. The sequence continues at coordinate 62,808,816 of OZ014520.1, read as the reverse complement.
ATTACTTAGAAGGAGGCTTTGTCTGATGAAATCTTGAATCCTTGTGAGTAATTGTGATTCTTGTGACTATTAGGATACCTCTTGAGACATACTATATTGAATATGGAAGGGAAAATTCTGGGGTACAACAGCTGCCCCTGTTCAATTTTCTGAAACCTGAGGAGTTAGATTGGCACATATGTCATTTGTGACTTTAAGGTTGAAGAGGATGGAACACTAAAGCCCAAAATTTTGCACTCGTCGGTGTGCGAAGTAATGTTGTTGGTTGGTTGTATTGCTTGAATGGGCTTAAAGATGTCATTCGAAGTAAAAATGTTCTTCAAATATACCTTTTGGAGGATAAAGTAGTCCAAAATGTAGATTGATGTAATCTCGGGGGATGTAGCAGCACAAGATGTTGTCTGGTGTGGTCCTGGAGGATAGAGCAGTCCAAGATGTTGTTATGTGTAATCATGGAGGATAAAGCAGTCCGAGATATTATCCTAGGGGTTTATAGCAGCCCGAGATATTGTTTGAGGTAGCCCTTGGGGGGATATAGCAGCCCAAGATGGATATAGATGTAATCTCATGAGATGTAGCAACCCAAGATATTGGTTTTCGTGGCCCTGGGGGATATAGCAGCCCAAGACATTGATGGATGTAATCTTGAGGGTTGTAGCAGCCTAAGATATTGGTATATGTACTCCTGGAGGATAGAGCAGTCCAAGATATTGTTATATGTACTTTTGGAGGATAGAGAAGTCCAAGATATTGTTATATGCACTCCTGGAGGATAGAGCAGTCCTAGATATTGTTATATGTACTCCTGGAGGATAGAGCAGTCCAAGATATTGTTATATGTACTCTTGGAGGATAAAACAGTTCAAGATATTGTTACATGTACTCCTGGAGGATAGAGCAGTCCAAGATATTGTTTGAGGTAACCCTTAGGGGATATAACAGCCCAAGAATAAGTTGTTGATGACGTTCATCTGCTGGGGAATTAACCTGAAAAACAAGGTTAGTTTATGCAATGTCATGATGTATATAACGCTTTACAAGACGATATTCTTATCATAAATGAGAATGTTATATGTGTATGGTATGAAATGATGTATGATTGAATCATATAGTTGAAGCTCGTCAGTAGCTTCATGTAACCACTGCTAGTTGGGGAAAATAAATCTCGTTTCGTTGTTGAAGAATATGAAGACATCGTTCCCGTCTTGTTTTAGCATGTTGTACTTAGGACCTTTTTGATTTTCGTTCGTCATACTTTTTATTGGAAGATTAAATTTCTAAATACCCTGACTGAGGATAAAAGAGACGGACATTCCCCTGAGAGACTCATCCGACCAAGTATCAATTCTTCGGAGGATATCAAGACTGGAGAGAAATTTGTCCAGGACTCCGTAGAGCTGGAAGTACAAGAGGCTACTTGGAGTATTTTGTTAGAATATACCCGTAAAGATTACTCTATGGGGATGAACTGGCAAAGATTCGTTGGATTCCTACCTCCGATCGTCCTTAGTAAATGCTACTATTGTATTTTATGCATTTCTGGTAAATATCAATCATATTCAAAATCATATATACATTCAAACATAATCAACAGACGTTTTCGCTTAAGTAAAAAGGGAAAAGTAAACCTGAATTTGAAAATAGAGTTGTATCAATTTTGTAAGTGTATACTCATTCAAAGTAACCAATGGATTTAGAACTTCTGATATTCTCGACTTCCCGAGTAATTTTCTAGGAATTATCATGACTGAATCCAAAGACATGATACTGACACCATTTGATATTATTGGCACATACAGTTAATTTCCATAATGGCTTCTGTTGAGAATCCAATATCAAGGCAATGTAATGAGAGGAATGTGTTTTCAGACTACGGTGAATCGTGTATGCCCTGGGTAATGGCTAAGGATCTTGCAACTGAATTTGATCTGATTAGATTTGAAAAGGGAATGTTGCCCCTAGTTGAGGATGACTTGTCCCAAAATGGCAGTATTTGAAAAAGCTACCTCAAGAGAAACAAACAAAATGCCCCACAATAATATTCCCATGGCATCGTGAACTCGATAATGTTACCTTTGGTAATTCAGACAGGTGAGGAGACCTGCCCCTGGCTACTTAATCATCGTTGAATCTTAACCTGATTGCCCCAAATGAATTGGACAGTAACATGGCATGTCCCCTTGTATACATTGTCTTTGATCCAAGAAACAACTTTGTCTGTCTGCAGGACTTTGGTTTATTGATGGTTCATCGTGTAATCTTTCTCTGCTATCAAACACTTAGTTATATGCAAATAATGATATTCAAAATGCAACGCGTATGTTTGTCTTGAAGTTTTGTAAAAGAATTATTTTAGCAAAACAATATCTGTGAAAATTGTGATATTAACTCAAGATTTATAATAAGCCCTAAAGTAGTCAGGATACCTTTTTGTAGCAGTACGCTTTCGAACTAACCATGCTTCAGTTAGGACTTTTAAAGGGTTGTAACGTGGCCTAGTTCACGGTTTAAGAAACAAAGGATAAAGGCTAAACTTTTATTTGTACCCAACTCATCCTTCGTGATGTTCTTCAATCCTATGTTCGGTTAACTTATGCATTGAGGCTCCAGAGTAGTTTGGAATTGTAACACTGGCAACAGTTTATTTGAAAAGCCAATCATTTTTTTGTTGAGGATTTGTAGTGACCTCTTTTTTTTTTACTTTGTTATCCCTTCCTTTTGCCTGAACTGTTTGTTTTAAGATTACAGTCAGCGAGATGTCTCAATTTTTTTACTAAATCTCCTTCATAGATTTTTGACTTAGTGAGCTTCTCTTTTGATATGTATTGACTGTCGAACTTAATGATTATAGGGAACCATCATTAGTTGTGTACAATAAGAACAATTGGCATAATTGAGTTAACCGAGGAACTACCCTGCCCCAGGTTATGATTGAGATTTTTAATTTGCGTGAGAATGAAAACTCCTACTTCATAGGCTCAAAAGGGTTGACAATGGATTAACTTCCTGATATATCCACTATTTAGGAATTGAAACAATGAATGTACATTGTTAGCATAGTCTGTTCAAAAGCATACTACACAAGATTATGGTATTGTTTTCGTCATCCTCCCTCTAAAGGCTTACAACTTTATCAAGAGTTAAATATCATAAAAGAGAAGTAAGAAGCATAATTTAAATATAGTGAAACAAATGGATTAATTCAAGACAAACATATGCAATGCATTAACATGAAAACAAAAGTTTGACATAATAGTAAGTGTTAAAGTCAGGAAATTACAAATGAAAATCCAAATGTTCTCAAAGTCTCTTCCTCTAAACCTATCACTCCAGATGTCTAGAAGCTTCGATGTTTGATAGACGATAAAAGAATTCAATATGGTCTTCTGGCGTAACCTCGAGGATTCCTTCGTCAATTAGGTCTTGAATCTTATTCCTCAATACCCAACCGTTATCGGTGTCATGTCCATGACATTTGGAGTGATATTCACACCTTGCATAGGAATTATAGCAAGGAAAGGAAGTATTGGGCTTCTGAGGAGCGTTCTTCAAGATAACCAGCTTCATCTCCAACAAGCATTGCAAAATTTGTGACATTGGTGTGTCGAATTTGATGAACTGTCTTCTACATTCCTTGTGTCGAGGCGAATTAACCCTACCAGATATTCTTCCTTTAGTTGAAGAATCATCAGTAGTAGCCTGTCTCTTTCCTTCTCTTATTCTCATCTTCCTTTCAACCAAGTCAGTTTGTTTCATCGGAGATTGACCGATGATTAGATTCCTGACTCGGTTACCTTGAAGTTTATTGACGAATATTCACAACTTTTTTTGCCCCTGGGCTATGTTTTGGATAAGAGCCACCTGGTCATTCATCTGGATTCTCATCTCGGCCATCTCAACTTGCAGTTGTTCTAACTGATCACCCTTGTCGTCTTTAGGACTCTTCTTTTTCATGTCCTTAGTGAGGAGGGTTTTCAACTCTTCTTGCCCCCTGGACAAATTCAGGATCACCTTTTGAAATTGAGCAATCTGGGTTTGGAGATCTTTGACAGATTGTACGAGAGCCATTTCTGTTGAAATAAACGACAAGAAGATGAGAAGTTTGTCGCATAAACCTGTTATGCAATGGTATGGTATGTAGATGAATATGCAATGTTTTCAAGGACCGTTTAGGATTTAAATTTATTAAAGGAAAACAAAAATAAAATTTTTATTAGTAAGTTTAAAATATAATTGCCCCTTGAGCTTATAATGAGAGAAAACAAAAAGTTGCAAAGAAAATAAGAACATCTGAGACTCAAGTCTCCCATGGATGCTTTCTCTTTGGGTTGAGATATGTATTGAGGTTCCGATCTTTGTGATGTTGCCTTGTTAGCTCCAACACTTTCTCTTTGTAATCATGGAACTGAGCCTCAAAAGTATCCATTTCCTCCTTTATTTGAATCCAAGATTTTTGTAGCTCTTCCAGATCCGTAGGCATGTCAGGATGAAGCATGGTATAAGGAACATATCCTTCTACAATTGGCTCAACAGTTACTGGTAGAACAACAAGATATGACATCATAAGAGTTTGAGCACGAGATCGCACCGATCTGAGGTAAGGTTCCATAAGGATAAAGTGTTTTGGTTCCAAAGTATTGTTGTTGATCTTGTTCACCTTGGTCCAAGCTCGTATAAACCTTTGACGGTAATCGTGGAGATTGTCGTCGTAATCAAACACAATACCTTGAATAAGAATGTCATGAAGACCATTACTCCGAGCATAACCAAATTGACGTAGTGCTAAAGAAGGATTGTAAGTAATTCCCCCTCCAATGCCAAGGAGTGGCACATTAGGGAACTTCCCACAACGGTCAATGATAGTAATATTCTCCATAAATCGAGAACACCAATAAATGTTTGAATGAGAGAGTGACATCATCCTTTTAGACCACCTTAAAGCTTGTTCATTCTTCATCACAGATCGAGGAAGTTGTGAAATAAACCACCATGATAGTAGGGGTATGCAACACATCAAAGTTTCTTGCACCTTCGTAGTACGAGTGTGAAGAGAGTGTAAGATATATCCAAACAAGGTAGGCACAGGATTGTGAGTCAAAAATATGATGATTGCATGCACAACTATGAATTAGTCAGAATTAGGGAACATTACCAAACCATAAATCAACAAGGCTAAGATCTCCTCAAAAGCATCATAACTCATAGCATCCAAGAACACATGAGCCTTCTCTATCAATACCTTAGTAAGAATACCCTAAGTTCCACTTCTGATTTCTAGTACAATGTCTGATTTCTTCAGATACAAGGTTGCTGCAATAACTTCATGTTTAGGCTCTTTCTCTAAGCCTGTGAAAGGTTTCTGATCAAGGATAGGCACACCAAGTAATTTAGAGAATTCTTCCATTGTAGGTACCAACTAATAATCGGGAAATTTAAAGCAATAATGTTTAAGATCAAAGAACTGGAACAGGACACTCATCATATCTTCATCAAACCCTGAGGTAACCAAGTCAAGTAGATAACCATGTTTCTTGATGAACTGGGAGCTTTCAGGAAGTTTTGAGGTCAATTCTTTAAGCCTGAAGGGTATCCCTACAAAGTTGATCCGTATAGTATTCCTACGAGTGAAAGCCATAACCTGCAACAAAGAACAAAGATAAATCCTTTGGTCCTTGAAATAGTTAGTGAGAATTTTATGCTTATGATGTCATGATGTTATGATGATCATACACAAACAAGTGGCACACACAAACAAATCACACAATAGCCCTAAGTTTGAAGGCTTGCATGAAGTTCATAGGTAAGTACCCTCCCTACTGAAGTTTAGTTGGTTCATCCTATCCTACAAAAGTAACCAGGTTCTAAGGGATCTAAATATCACCGTTCCTTCTTAAGGGTTGTTGTTCAGTAGGCAACTGACTTTCCAACCAAAACCCCCCAAGATTAGAATCTCAATGAGCATAGCATCGAGTATCAACCAACTTTAGACTTCTCCAAACCGGCTATCTCACTACTTTCTAAATGCCAAAATGGGTCAATTAAGGTTCTAAATGGTAGTTAGTGTTAATGTCAACATATGGAAGCCTCATATTATCCTCAACTTACTTAAGGAACATAAGCACCAACCAATAAGTCACACTAACTGTAACCAACAAATCAACCATATTGGTACACGCCGTATAGTTTCCATGGTCTATTGCCACTTACCTAAGGTACACTAGATCCGGGTTAGGACATTTCTCACAATAACTCCACATCAAGTAAAGATAAATCAAGCAAATCAAACAAGTAAAGTGATTTTATTCCTAAGGTAACCCCTCTTTTACTCAATACTCCCTAGCAGAGTCGCCAGTTCTATAACACGGTGGGAGAACTAACTTGGGTGTTTTTGTTTGACAAAAACATGTGCGGATAGCAAGAGTCGTCACCGACTTTTATTTTATCCAATTTAGGAAAGGTTATAAAAGAACAGGAAAGACCTTAAAAAGATTTTGAGTTCGGGGGTAGGTTATACAAAGGGAAGGTATTAACACCCTTTGTATCCATGGTTATCCGTGGGCTCTTAGTTACTTAGTTCACTTTAACTTGTTTAAAAAATGTGTCGTGTGTGTTTAGAAAATTTTCAGAAGTCTCTGTAATGATCCTCGTATGGATGTATACAAAACCTTGAGTTTGAAAATATTTTTAAAAGTGGGGTGTGAAAAGAATTTTGAAAGAGTGAGCAAGTAATTAAGTGCTACCTACCTTAAGTTTGTAAGGTCTTTCTTGTTATTTATTTCCTTTAAGGGTAAGACTGTCTTTACTATTAGTGAGTAAGTAATCTTTACCTTGGATGTTTAAAGGGACGGGCGTATGGTCATCGTATGGTCATAAAAGGCAACTTGTAAGGGTGTCTTAGTAATTCGAAAGGACTATCATTATTTTCGTAGGATCATCGAGGGACAAGATCATTTATTCGTAGGCAACTTCGAAGGGACTATGATCTTTTATCTTGAAGGGACTATGATGATTTTTAATTTGTAGGGACATATATTAAGACACCCCCACGTTCGAGGAACTTGACCATGTTTTGAAGGCAACTAATAGGAGAAACCCTGAGAGGTGCAGATGGCGATCGTAAAATGATCGACTTACGTGTGTGAATATCAATTTCAATTATTTATCTTATAATTAACGGGCTAGGTCCAATTTATTTAAGCATACAATATTTGCACTCCCTAGTTTACTAACCACACAATAATATATGCAGAAATTAAAAAACGAAAATTAAAGTCCTACATTATTACATCGGGGGAGGGGGGGTACATTAGTCTTTTAGGGGGATGCGGAAAATAAAAGTGCGGAAATTAAAACTCCTATGCTGTTACATCCCATGAATAGTAACATAATCGTGCGAGAAAAGTAAATCTAGCTATTACAAGTCTTTGTGCATCCTATACAATTGTTCTAGGAATTATAAATGACAAAGAAAGTAAAATCGGGGAAAAAGAATTGGAGAGAGGGAAATATTTAATATTTGGTTAGTGAAACTAATTAATTGATTTTTTATTATGAATAATTTATTTTATAAAAAAGAAAGAAATTTAAATCTAATTAATCATTAATTTAAAATATATATTTTTTTATTTATTTTAGTATTTTAAAAAAATATTATTATTTTTATTATTTTTAATTTTTTGATAAATTAGTTCCTAACGACGTTGGATCGTTGAAAATTAGCAAAAATTAAAGTAACATACAAGTTGCTACCGCATAGGCGGTCATCGCGAGTTAAATAAAAAAACACAATATAATAAAATCGAAATAAAATACAAAGTTACAAATCGAAACACGAATTGATCGGCATACAAGAAGCAGATTTCCGCTAGGCCAAACCATTAGACATGTGTAAAATCAAAGAGCAACAATAATTTGTTAAAAACAACACACATGAAACAACGAAATAAAATACTAACCTGCTACACTTAACGTGATCATCGCAATATGAATCAAACCGTACAGATCTAAATTTATCAAAGATAAAAAAAATTAATTAAAAAATAATGTTGCTAACGCAAAATTGCGATCATCGCAACCGGATCGGATCAACAAAAGTGTCACCCCTCATACACACAGATGCGCAAACAACGTATCGACACGATCCAATCCGAACAAAATCATCAAATTTTAAAATAAAATAAAACTTATTTAACAAAAGAGTTATATATTATATATATATATATATATATATATATATATATATATATATATATATATATAAGTGATGAAGCAAAGTGATAACCTGTGTATTATAAAGTATGGAGATAGTAATCCGCCGCAATACCTTCTTTTTCGTCTTTTTTTTTGTTTTTTTTTGTTTCTCCTTAAGGCAAGAATTTTCGTCCTTGAGGTTGGTGAAGGTCATGAGTTTATATAGGAGAAGGAAATAAGTTTAAAAATTTGGGCCTTGTTGATGGATTTGAGGTTGCTTGAGGATGAAGTTAGGAAGTTTCTATTTTGCTCAAAATTTGGTATTAAGACATACTCTTTTGGTTTTGAACGAAATTGGATGCTTATAATGATCATAAACATCAAATATTTGATCCTAAAATAGTCCTAAGATCAAATATTTAATTTTTCAATATTTATCTTAATTAAAATTGAATTTAAATGAATTAAATCCAATATAATATAAAATAAATATAAAACAAAATCAGATATTATGATCTATGGGTCGTGCATGATCTTATAATTGAGTTTGGGTTAGAAAAATATGGGCCCATTTGACAAAATCTTGAGTTAGACCCTTTTTTATTCATAAACCTCCTCAAAATTGTCCAACTTCCACCATGCATAACTTCCTCAATTTTGATCCCATAAAGGTGTTCTAGGAATTTTTAGAAAGTTTAGAGTGTCCTATAATCAACCCTTTTGGTCCCATGTCCATATCATTTACCGTTTTTAAATTATGAGCTTTGAAAAAAGTTGACTTTTTGTTGACTTTCAAAAAAACCTATAATGTTTTAGCTCATATATTTCAAATGGAGCATTTTTGGACTTGTCTTGTGAGAGACAAAGTTGTAGAGAATTGTATTTCCTTCAAAATGAGCTTGAAATCAGAAATGTTTTATGAAGTATGTGAAAGTTATGGCTGGTCAAAGTTCAGTTGACTTTTCCTACACAAAACCCTGATTTAGTAACTCCTGATTCTTGATGGTTCTGAGGTTTCCTTGATGAATCATGATCAACCCTTGATAAAATGATGAATTTAACCTTATAATCTTGATGTTGACAAAAAATATTGAAGTTTGACTTTGTGTTGACCACAATTGACTTTTTGACCAAATTAACTGTTTTTTGAGTATTTGAGCATCTGACTGACCAAACTTGTAGGGAAAGCCTTGAAACTTGTCATAGGTATTCTTTAATGTATATGGGATTTCATGGAGTACACTTAAGGCTTTAGAAGTTCAATTTTCCTTGAGAACATCAAAACTATAGTTTAAGATCCATTGCTTAGGATGAGGCTTTATCTGATGAAACATTGAATCCTTGTGAGCAATTGTGAATCTTGTGACTATTAGGAGACCTCTTGAGACATACTATATTGAATATGGGAGGGCAAATTTTGGAGTACAACAGGTGGGTACAAATCAAACTTTGAGCCTCATACCTTTGTTTCCTAAACCATGAACCAGACCACGTTACAACCCTCAAAAGTCCTAATTGAGGCGAAGTTTATTCTTGAAGCATGCTACCAACAAGGTTATGTAAACTGAGTCCCATGAGATTTGTTAATCTTCAATCTTGATTGCATATTTTTCTTGCTGCATTTTTCACTCACTTTGCTAAATCAGCACCACGTTTAGGCTAACGGTCCATTCGTCACACTATCACAAGCATTCAAATCATTTGACTTTTTCAAAACTTGCATGAACGTTGAATTAACAATACCACTTGTGTATGAACAAATTAATTATAAATCAATGCTTGACATCAAAAGCAATCCCAACAAGGGGCAACCAAAAAGGAACTTGAACTTCATTGGTGATAACATGAATCAAGATTTCCTCAAAATCCTCTCAATTAGAGGCATGACCCTCAACAACTCAGTCAGAGGCAAATCATCCTCAACACCTCAATCAGGGGCAAAGCATCTCAACACCTCAATCAGGGGCAAGTTCTACCAAATCCAGACACTGGGACAAGGCTGCGTAAACTGAGTCCCAAAGAGCAAATCTTCATATCTCTACACCCAGCTGAACAAGAAGATTTTGCCAGATGGTGGCAACCATTCAAAGAAAAAGCAGTTTTCATGCGTCGATCAGGTCGCTTTACTCATCAGCAAGTGACCAAACTTGGAGCATCCAGATCCATCTTCTGACTATACATCGCCGAAGATCGAGTGTCGAGGATTCAAACCCTCCACCCACCCAAAGTCCAATCATCATTGGAAACTACCAGACCAAAAGTCCACCAAGTTGGCAAATTTCATCATTACAATCACTCATATGCATCATTTACATCATTTACATCTTTTTTCATACATAAACAAATCAATTTTTCATATCCCCAACATTTACACTTTACCTTACATCTCAGTGCATAAACATTTGCATTGTATTTCCATCATTATGGAATATTATTTCAAAAAAAAATCAAACAAGCATACATGCATAAGTCAGGATCCATGATCAATCGAAGATTCCAGGATTCTCCTCTACAACTCCAGTGGTCGTCCCCCATTGGATCGTTTTCTTCAACCTTTGGTTGATAAAGTTCAGTTTCTCAGCTTTAATCAGTTTTTCTCCAAATAAACTTTTACCAAGTGTTTTTCAGTGGTCATCCCCCATTGGATCATTTTCCTCAACCTTTTGTTGATTTCCCCAAGCAACGTTCACTAATTGTACCAATATTTCTCAACCAGATCGCCATACCAACCTTTTGGTGGTAAACATTATTTACTTTTCTGTCACTCGACATCCTTTTGGTGTCGGGGTCGTCTTACCATCCTTTTGGTGGTAATGATTATTTACATTTTTGTCATTCGACATCCTTTTGGTGTTGGGGTCGTCATACCATCCTTTTGGTGGTAACGATTATTTACTTTTCTGGCACTCGACATCCTTTTGGTGTCGGGGTCGTCATACCATCCTTTTGGTGGTAACGATTATTTACATTTCAGTCACTCGACATCCTTTTGGTGTCGGGGTCACCTTATCGTCCTTTTGGTGGTAGCGATTATTTACATTTCTATCACTCGACATCCTTTTGGTCTCGGGGTTGCCTTATCATCCTTTTGGTGGTAGCGATTATTTAAATTTCTGTCACTCAACATCCTTTTGGTGTCGGGGTCGCCTTATCATCCTTTTGGTGGTAGCGAATATTTAAATTTTTGTCACTTGGCATTCTTTTGGCGTCGGGATCGTCATACCATCCTTTTGGTGGTAACTATTATTTACATTTCTGTCACTCGACATCCTTTTGGTGTCGGGGTCGTCATACCATCCTTTTGGTGGTAACGATTATTTACATTTCTGTCACTCGACATCCTTTTGGTGTCGGGGTCGTCATACCATCCTTTTGGTGGTAACGATTATTTACATTTCTATCACTCCACATCCTTTTGGTGTCGGGGTCGTCATACCATCCTTTTGGTGGTAACGATTATTTACATTTTTGTCACTCGACATCCTTTTGGTGTCAGGGTCATCATACCATCCTTTTGGTGGTAACAATTATTTACTTTTTTGTCACTCGACATCCTTTTGGTGTCGGGGTCGTCATACCATTCTTTTGGTGGTAACGATTATTTACTTTTCTGTCACTTGACATCCTTTTGGTGTCGAGGTCGCCTTATCTTCCTTTTGGTGGTAGCGATTATTTAAATTTCAGTCACTCGTCATCCTTTTGGTGTCAGGGTCGCCTTATCATCCTTTTGGTGGTAGCGATTATTTAAATTTCCGTCACTCGTCATCCTTTTGGTGTCGGGGTCGTCTTATCATCCTTTTGGTGATAGCGATTATTTACAATTCTGTCACTCAGCATCCTTTTGGTGTCGGGTCGCCTTATCATTCTTTTGGTGATAATGATTATTTAATTTTCAGTCACTCGTCATCCTTTTGGTGTCGGGTTGCCTTATCATTCTTTTGGTGATATCGATTATTTATTTTCAAGTCAACCTACACCCTTTTGGCGTCAGTCATCTTCCCGTTTTAATTGTCAGCTTTTGTCATTACCTTTTCTATCTTTTCACATATTCAGAGTCTTTCTGGTATCTAATTGACTTCTGCCTTGAAAGTCAGAACGCAAGCCAGTTCACCTTACTCTGTCTAAGCCAATTCGATAGGGGCAACTGTCATACCCCAAATTTGTCCTACTTGTATATCATTTTCACCTTTATTCAGAAAAATCCAAAAAAATATGTCATTTCCTTTTGTCATCCAAGTCCAAGGTGTGTGCGAAAAATCGGGTCGTTTGAATTTCTCAAGTCGAGTGTGTGTGTGCAGTTCTAAGGGTCGGTGTTGTGTGGAGGCTTTTTCGCCCGATTATCACTTCCATTTTTCATTTACTATTTCTATCACATTTATTTTCTATCATAAAAAAATCTATAAAAAAAATCAATTTCTTTTTTATTTTATTTTCTAAAACATATATTTTACTACTTTATTTCATTTTTATCTCATTTACTATTACCATTATTCGTTTATTATTAATATTTTCTTTATAACTATTATTATCATTATTATTATTATTTTATCCATTTTTATTTCCATTATTAGTATTATAACCATTATTATTATTGTTATTATTATCATCATTTATTATTATTGTTATTTTATTATTATCATCATTTTAATTGTTTTTAGTATTATTATTTTCTTAATTTCTTATTAATCCACTTCATCACATCAACCACAATCTTTCCTCACTCACGCACATCACACAAAATCTCACACATCATTCTCTTTTTCTTTTATTTATTTGTATCAGTACAATTATATCATGCAATGCCATTTTTCATCACATCACTACTTGCCCCACTTTTTCAATTCTATTAATTCACCCAGCATTCACAATCTCGTACAAACTAAGACCCCACACTTTTTCACCATTGCAACATGTACAATATTTTCTCCATGGTACGATCACACACAGACCTCACACTCTCAAAAATTCACAAAACGCAGTAATGGTTTGCACATGGGGAAGATCATAAAGTGATTTTTACATCTCACATATTCTCCCCAATCCTTATCCTAATTTTTCTCTCAATCTTCTCACAATACCCTCATTCATTCACTTATTTAAGAACCTCCATTCTCTTCCAAAAACAAGCTTGGAGAGCATCATAAATTTTTTCCAAATCATAGACCAAGCTTCACAAAATACAAAAAAGCAGAAATAAAAAAATTCAATAAAATGTATCTTAAAGAACAACCATCTTAAGCTTTTGCCTCATCTTCAATAAACCTTGTAAGGAAAGCCTTTGTTCATAATAAACCATAAACACAAACCGTGAACCGCACAAATACCATCATCAAAAACCACAAATCCAAACCTGCAAAAAAATCGTAACAAAAAAAAACCCATATAACTCTTATTCTTCAAACCTTTACGAATCTCTTCTTTTCAAATTTCCATAACTCTATTCTTCACCATCCCCTCACAAACGTACCTCCTTCAACCCTCGACTGAATTCACACAACAGCACAAAACTCAGAACCCGCAGCAAAACCAAAACAAAAGACTCGAATCTGAGACTCACAGACTAAACACTCACAAAGCCACAAAACGTAAATATCTGAAAACTGAACCCAAATCGCAAAATCAAAACAACCGTGAAAACATTGTGAAACACAGAACCACCGTGAACCAAACACCACAATCGAACCACTTAACCATCATCTCAAACCTTCCAAGCCAAAATTTCATGAATCTGATTCAAACCATAAAATGCCGTGACACCACCACCCAAACTCGAAACCAACCGATGAAACCTGAACGAAACCCGAACTAGAAAACCACCAAGAAACCGATCGCGTGAACAACCCAACACAAACATTGAAACTGAATCCGAAGAACCAAAAATATGTGAGCGAACGAGTGAGAGAGATCGATTCACAAAACCGCGTGCAAGATGAGAACATAGCAAGATTTCGAGACCGAAAGAATCGCGATTCAAAGAGGTTGAGTGAGGAACCGTGCGTGAGTTTTTCATAGAGAATGTTTATTATTCGTTTTCAAACCATGCATTTTTCTCTTTGTTTTATTTCCAAATTTAAAAAAAAGGAGAAGGACACGACTTTTTATTATTATTATTTTTATTTTAGACCTAATAATGTTGTGGCTGGCTGTCTTAACATATACCTTCAATCAAACATTTTCTTTCTCCTCTTTAACTACAATAGAGCATCAATACCAAACAATACCATAAAAAAATTAAAAACATAAACAAAAGAATAAGTAATTTGTAGAAATAAAAAACTTAATCTGCTTTGTGGTTAGAAATCATCCCTTATAGTTGTCATTCCACCAATGCATGTCACTCTCACAACAACTTATGACCATGCAAGATCAACCTCCATATTATCGCCGCTAAATCGTCTTGTATCCATCACCGGAAATTGCAACCTCACCACCTTCGAACCATACAAGAACACACAGATCCTCCGCCGTTGCAAATCACATCAAAACCTAAAGAAACAAATCAATAATATTAGCGAGCAATTTCAAATCACAGAAAAACTTGAAATTTTTTAGATCTGTTTGTTTTGATAATAGATCTGCCATCGCAGTAAAACCTGAAGAAAAAAAAACAAATCATTATCCTCTATTCTCAACACAAATTTCTCACCTTTAGACCTAAATCAAAAAACCCATAACATAAAAAATCAAAATCAGTCAAACCCATAATAAAAAATTGAACCGTTTTTACCAAACAAAAAAATGGAGGTGCGTCGTTGAGGTTGGTCAGCTTGACAAAGGGCCTTTCCATATTTCTCATTTGATTTCTCCAGTTGAGTTGTAGAGACGTAGGCAGAAAAATGGAGGTGAGTTGGTTTGAGAGAAAAATGGCCTGTGGAAATTGAAACGGTTGTGAAGAAGAGAAAGGATTGTTGACATATGTGATTGAAAAGGTAATAAGAAATATTGCAAAAGCCTGCAACAACATTAAATGGGGGATATGCATTGAAAAAGTAAGTTTTTCAAAATATTTCCTATTTTATCATATTTTATTAGTCCGAAGAAGAGAAATGATTGTTGATTTTAAATAAACTTGTTTTTTTGAGTAAGGAAAAAGTGTTATTTTTACTAAACTTGTTTTTTTGAGAAAGGAAAAGAGATGGAAACGAAAGTGAGGCAAAGAAAAATGTGATGGAGCATGGTAAGCATATCCACGTGTCAACTTAGGAAGCAAGGAGGGCAAATTTTGTATTTCAAGAACAATTAAATTTCTTATATGATAGATTTATACTAAACTTGTTTTTTTAGAAAGGAAAAGAGATGGAAACGAAAGTGAGGCAAAAGAAAATGTGATGGAGTGTTGCACCCCAAAATTTGCCCTCCACAAGACAAGACATTGTGTACTAAGAGGCTCACAAGGTTAACAAGGTTCACAAGATATCTCATGAGATTCACAAGGTTCACAAGATTCACAATTAGTCAGAAAATTTGACAATTCCCTCAGACAATGCATCCTCCTAAGCAATGCATCTTAAATTAGGGTTTTGACTTTCATCAGACTAAATGGACTTCCAAGACTTCAAGTGAGCTTCATAGCATACTATATGTGTTCAAGAATCCCCATGTCAAGTTTCAAGACTTTCCCAAAAGATTTGCTCAGTCAGATGATCAGATAGGTTAAAATCAGTCAAAGTAGTTAAAAAGTCAAACTGAGGTCAACTGTGGTCAAACCAAAGTCAAAATTCATGATTTTTTTGCCAACATCAAGTATATGAAGTAAAATTCATCATTTGATCAATATTTGATCATGATTCATCAAGGAGATTTCAGATCATCAAGAATCAGGAGTTTCTAAATTAGGGTTTTCACAGGAAAAGTCAACTTAACTTTGACCAGCCATAACTTTCACATGCTTCATCAAAATTTTTCCATTCAAAGCTCATTTTGAAGGAAATTGAATTCTCTACAACTTTATGTCTCACAAGCCAAGCCCAAAAATGCTTCATTTGGAAAGTATGAGCTAAGACATTATAGGTCCTTTTAAAAGTCAACAAAAAGTCAACAACTTCAAAAGAGCATAACTTGAGAATGGTGAAAGATATGGACATGAGACCAAAGAGGTTGGTTAGAGGACTCCTTAAGCTTTCCAAAATGTCTAATAACACCTTCATAACATTAAAATTGAAGGATTTGTGCCCTTGCAAAATTGGGAAATTTTTGAGAGGTTTATGAAGCAAATGGGGTCTTAAAACCATAATTCACCAAATGGGCTTGCTTTTTTGTGATCCAATTACTTCCATGACATCATGAACGAAATTAAATTCATTTATTCATAATTTTATTCATTTTATTTTTATTTATTATGATTTTTTATATTAAAAATCATTTTAAATCCAAATAAAATATAAAATGATGAATATTTAATTTTATTTGGTTTCTAGAAAGTCTTAAATCATATTTGGACTTGATTGATACAAGAATAATGAAGATTGTACCAAAATAGCAAGGCTAGATCAAGGATATTCAAACTTTAAGAACAAATCTTTTTCAATCTCTATGGATCAAAAAATTCAAAGGATGGATCAAAGTCTTGACCTAATTTGATTCACTCATATATAAACAACATTTAGCAGCCTCAAAGCCATGAATTCACAGCCTCCCAAGTCTCTTTCAAACTTCACAAATTTCATCCAAATTCAATTTTCGGTTTCTTCATTACAAAGAGTTTTAATGTATTTTAAACACACAAGAAGGATCCTTGGACTTCAATGAGTCGAAACCAACCCTCAAACGCATCCAATTCATGCTCATATGATCAACCCGAATGCATCTTGTTCATGTTTTAATTTTTTTTTATTTGAATGATTTATGCATTAATAATGAAAACTAACTATGGATTTGTGTTTGTTATGATGTTTAGAAGCTTTCTGGATGGCTTAATTTGATTCTTATGGACTGTATCAAAATCCACCATTATTAGGGTTTGAAGCTCAAATTCGGGAACCTAGCATTTAGGGCATCTAAATGAATTCTAAGAACATGGTTGTGACCTATAAGCTTCATATAATTGATCTGGGCTTCGAATTTGAATTAATATTATGATTTGCTTGATGATTGAAAAACGTAGGTTTCTGGTTTAAAAACTTGCAGGAAAATTCGCAGGAATATTCAAAGAAGAATTCGCAGGAAATTTGAATGAGGAAGATGAAGTTTCGCGCGCAGTTGGGAATCAAAAATTGTTTTTATATTATATAGTTTTATTTGTATTATATTTCTTGAATGATGCTGATGGTGTAGTGGTAAGTGTGTGCACGTGTGAAGGCAATGGCTTGGGTTCGAAACCAGCCTCAGTGCATTTTTTTTGTTCAATTTGTTTTGTTTTACAGGATGAGCACAAAATCAAATGAAGGTGGAATGTTATCACCAGCACGCAGCTGGTCCGGTGGTTGGCTTGTTGGTCTAAAGATATTGAAGTCTAGGGCGTGGGTTTAATCCCTGTCCCAGGTAAGTTTCAATTTTTTTTCTTTTTTTTGCTTTATTGAATTGTTTTGTTTAATTATATATATATATATATATATATATATATATATATATATATATATATATATATATATATATATATATATATATATATATATATATATATAAAATAACATGTAAGTATCTTATATTTTATCAATTCAAAAATTATTTTCTAAATTCTAAAATTAGTTTTATTTATTTATTATGTACTTAAATTATAATATGTATATATTTATTTAATGATTGAATTAATATTGTATATTAAGTTAAAAACCCTAATATTTTTATATCTAAAACCCTAATTATTTTTAAACCCTAATTTATTTTCTAATACTTCAAAACCCTAATTTTCTTTTACAATTTTAATTTCTTATTTTTTATTATTATTTTTGTTTAATTATAATTAATAAATATTTCTAAATCATGTTTATTTTTGTAAATAAATATATAATAATCATTATTAATTTATTCTCATCTTAAAATTCTTAAAAAAGATTATTTATTTAAATTTAAAATTTTAATTTGGTTTCTATATTGTATATTATTGTGCTAACCTTTTTTTCTCTTACATTTATTTTTATTACTAACCTTTTATTTATTTATTATTATTATTATTTAAATTGTTTTATTATAATGTAATTGTACAAGCCATGTAATAGTTGTAGTAATTTTTATTGTTTATTTATAAATTGCTATGGTTAGTAAATTAGGGAGTTAAAACATGTTTGTATCTTAAAATCAATTTAGATCACTAATCATAAGATAAATATTTGAATTTGTACACGCACACACGTAAGTCGATCTTTGATCGCCATCTCACTTCTTAAGGGTTACCTCTCATGTTGCCTAAACAAAAAGGTCAAGTAAGGTGTATAAAGCAAAGTCCCTTCTCTTATTAATATCATCTTGTCCCTTTAAAGATTATAAGATCAAGTCCCTTCATGGTTGCCTTTGTGAATGATCTTGTCCCTTTCGAATAAAAGATGATAAGTCCCTTCGAATTGCCAAGTGCACCTTACAGTTGCCTAATCACAGATGTCCCTTCATATGTCCCATACAACATCCAAGGTAATGACTACCTATTCCTTAATAATAGGGATAGTCTTACCATTGAAAGAACATTTAAGAACAGTAAAGATTTAACTTAGGGTAGGTTCCTCTTAAGTACTTGCTCACTTTTTTCATCAAATTACTTCATTACACTTTACATTTTAAACAATTTTCAAAACAAAGTCTTTATATATATCCGTACAAGGGTCATTATAAAGTACTTAAGAAAATTTTTAATCACACACTACACTTCTCAAAACAATTTAAAGTGAGCTAAGTAACTAAGAGCCCATGGATAACCATGGATGTAAAGGGTGCTAACACCTTCCCTTTACATAACCTACCCCCCGAACCCAAAAATCTTTTAAGGTCTTTCCTGTTCTTTTATGCCCTTTCCTTTGGATAAAATAAAATTCGGTGGCGACTCTTGCTATCCGCAACATTTAAACTAAAGTCAGTTCTCCCACCGTGTTACATGGAGCATGGTAAGCATAGCCACGTGTCAACTTAGGAAGGAAGGAGGACAAATTTGGTATTTCAAGAACAATTAAATTTCTTATATGACAGATATCCTAAGTACCAACAAAAAACAAACGCACATCTCAAAATTCCTTTGTGCTCTTGTCACTGTTCAAAACGCGAAATTGAAGAAAACAAACAACCTCCTTCGTGAAATCGCGAGCCATCAATTCAATTTTCTTCTTCGAATCGCGGCCATGGCTTTCTCACGGTAAATGCTTATATTTCTCGTCAGCTTCTCTCTTTCTCTCTGAACTTCTCTCTCAGTTTCGCTCGCTCATGATATCTTTTTGGGATCTGGTTTTGTTCTTCTTTCGGTTTTGTTTCTGTTTTGTTTCGGATGGGGGGTTTTGGTAGTGATGTTAGAGTTGGGTTTTGTGGTTTTTGAAGAATATGAAATTTGTGTGGTGAGGTTGGTGTTTGTGAAATTTATGGAGATTTGTTTTTGAATGGGTTTGAAAGGAGTCAGTGTTAGAGCATAAAGAATGGTTTATGGTTTTGATAAAGAGGTTATGTATTATGTAGTGATGAAAAGTGTTGGATTGGAGATGGTTTAGTGAGTGGTTCTTTTTATATTTGTTATTATGGTTTATGCAAAAAAATTAGAAGGATATTTGAAGGTATGTCGAGAGAAATTTTAGCAGGGTAAATTTGGTTTTCAAAACTTGACCTTAAAATGAATTAAATGGTCTCATCTGTAGAAGGAGAAATGGGAAGGCATAATAGGGAAGCTTGAGGATAAATATTGGAGAATATGAGCTAGAAATTTGTTTGATACAAGCTGTGAAAAATTCGGATGAGGATGAATGGTATGTTGTGTAAGGTTTGTCGTTTGTGATTGTGCGAACTGCATTTCTTATGCGTGTGGTGTGTTGCAAAATGATTTCATGTGGGGTCTTGAAAAGTTTGTTAGGATGTGAGATAATGTTGAATATTTTGAATATTTGTTTTGTAATGTGGCCGAAGAAAATAAATGGTGGGGTTTGTTGTAGGAGTTGTATGAAAATTAAGTGTGGCTGACGTGAGTAGTGGTTTTGAAATTGAAGAAAAAAATGGGTGAGTGTGAGTGAATTAGTGTCTGGAAATAATAATAATAATAATAATAGTAGTAATAATAATAATAACAATAATAATAATTGTAGTAATAATAATAATAAATGGAAATAATAATAATAAAAACAAGAAAAAATAGTAATAAAATGAGCATAATAGAAAGAAATGAATATGAAATCGAAGTATGGATGAAGTGTCACCGCACCAAATCCTAAATGAATTGGACTTGAATTCTAGCCACACTGCACGACTACCTGACCCGACATTAAATTAATCCTGACTCATCCTTTGTGACACTGGACTCAAATAATGAAAGCGAAAAGCCTATTTTTGGATTTTTGGAATAATGGTTAGTAAAAAAAACAAATAAAAGTAAATATGCAGGTAGGGTAAAATTGGGGTATGACATCCCCTCACGCGCTCCATAGGTAACACGCTACCAACTGCCCTTCTGAAGATCACGGGTACAGTTGGGCCAGGGTGAAGGCCACACGCTAGGTTCCTCCTACTTTTACACAGACCCTGACAGTCTCCCATTGTGGTCCTAGTAATTCATCCCAAATGGGGAACTTATCTCAGCGCTAGGGGTCTCTTATAAATACTCTCCTCCTATGGAGGGCCGATATTCCGATCATCCTAACACATTCACTTTGTATTTGCTCTCTATTTCCACTTATCCTTTGCATGTACACATTTTCCTCTCCTACAAACACAATTTTTGTTCATTTTTTAAGACCACAAAGATCTATTTTGATCATGTGAGATCAACTTTTATCTGTACACTTTGAGCATCCACATCCATGTCACAAAATTTGACAATATAAATGAATCTCACTTAATATAATATTTTATTTTATAATTTTCAATTATTTAAATCATTCAACAAATTTTTTTAAATATTCATATCACTCATCAAAAACTCTAAATTGGGTCCTACTAATCCCACATATACACGAACCTTATATTTTATAGAATAAATAAGTGAAAATTTTGTCAAAAGTTATGTTGTTTTCTGCATCAATGGTGGCTTACTAATACCATAATAATTGAGATTAAAAATTATTATTTTCTGACACATATGGCTTTAAAATGAAATACCACCACTGATGTGTATGCTCTTAGTGTCGTTTCAGTTTTTGTTATTATTGTCATTATAGAAATAATTAGTAGTTGTCATAATAAAGTAACATAAGCACAAATCTATGTGCAATTTTCATTACATGTGGAATATAATTTCAAGATTCCAATAATTACAAATTGTTTTGTGTTTTCCAAATGCCCAATAATATAATGCCTTTTATCATGCTTGTTCCAATGAGCCCAGTGTATAACTACCTTCATAAGGGGTTTTCAAGTACATAATTTATAATCTTCACTCTCACTGTGATTATCTTGAACCCTAAACTGACTTGGGCGTTGGAGTACTACCATACAAGTACCCCCTTCAGGGCACTAATTAAAGTCCATTATCACTACGATAATCTTCACTCTCTTTGGTCAATTGTATTGTTGATTAAAAATGTCGGTCTAATATCAGCATATATAATTCAAAAGACATCACGATTGCAACCTTCAATATAAGGTATCACATCACTAAATCGATGTGGAAGCTTCACTCCACCATAGTTTCCGCAATCTTCTCCATTTATGGCTCAATAATAAAATAATGGCGTCGTTTTATGGGAATCATCTTTTGATTCCTGCAAATTTTTACGAGGTCAAGTCTGATTCTCAAATTTAGAATCTGAAAGCATCCTCGACGAATGAATTAAGGTTCCATGAGGTTAGTCTGATTCTCATATCTTAAATCAGAAAGCATTTATGGCAAAATAATTGAGATTCCCTGAAGTCAATGTCTTAGATTTATGGTGTTTGGATCCAGTGAATTTTGAACCAACTTCAATCGTTTGTTCGTCTCGATCTCGCACCACCATGAGATGATGCCAACATACATCCTTATATCTGGGCTCATATCTAAGATGCTCTGACCATACATAAATTTCGAGTAATAACCCTTATCGAGGTTGGTCAATAGGTCCCATTTGATCCATATTCAAATTCGCATAGCTAAAATCGAAAAAGTTCCCTTTCACATGCAGCTGAGCAATATTTTAAGTCCATTTATGCTCAAATACTACCATGATTGGCCCATACTAGATGTTCCAACATTGTCAAATCCTCACGCTAGATATTTCATCATGTAACAACCTGAGCCTGGTCCCGAATGATCATAAGGTATGCATGACTATAAAGTGATAAGGGAGTTGCGACATTATTTATATTTCAGAGTATGGGGTAACCTAGGATATCAGATGGTCGACCGAGCATTAAACCCAATAGGGTAAATAAAAGTCATATGGATTTCCATCGACAAGGGGTCTCCAACACCCTGACCCTGTTCCAAAGGGAAGATTATGAAGATGTTCGAGCATAAATCAAGAGAATAGATAGTTTGGGTATAATTGGCATCTCGTGCATAACTATTCGAGAGATTGTACATGCTACAAAGCCATATGAGCATCGGAGATCCATTGGTCAACACGAGCAAAAATTTGGGTCCCTTTGTTCCCTGATCGAACAGTCGAGCAATATGGATATCCCAAAAAGAGCTCTTAATATATAGACGTCATTCCACCTCAACCCATAGAAGCATAACTAGGACCCTATATCAGAGGCAGACCGTCTATAAAGCTAGTGACTACATCTACCTAGATCAATCGACACTCAGGTTACCTGCACAACACATACAATGACGAGCGATTGATATATACCTGCAGCCAACCACAATATTTTATTAATGTATTTTTAATCTTAATGCCTAGTTGTCATTACTTATATAATTGATAAATGTAAACTATATACTTATATGTATTGCTATTATATTATTGTTGCTATACTTTATATCTTATCTGCTTTTTAGGACACTAAAGTGTGAATGCACCTAACACCGAACCAAGGTATAACCAACATAGTTGATGCCCAAAGTAAATATTTCAGGGGTGATATCAGACACATTTTGCACATTTGTCTATAACAATGTATTCCACATAGCATCGAGCGTGCCTAAAGAGTCCAATAAATTGTCAGATATATTTTGCGTGTTTGACTACAACAACCAATTCCCTAAGGGGCCGAAGACAGACATAGGGAAAAATGAGCTTCAGGAATAACATGTTTCGCCATCATGAAACACTCAAGAAAGTTACCTCATTCGGTGGTAAAATAGTCAAACCAAAGTACCCAAGGACGAAGGAAGACCAATCCCTGATCCTGAGTACCGACTTGAGAGGTGTGGGCCGCGTAAAAGAGATAAAAAAAAGTATTTGTTAATCATCTCATGTAACTCTTATCCACCCGTCGAATTTCCTGATATGCCCCCAGCTTCCGCATGTATAGATCTAGACGCACCTTTTTTTTTCTCTTCAAATTTTGGTTGTTTCCGTTGATGTATCTTATAAAAAACTTCAAATCATACACAATTTAGAAAATGTTCTGGATGTGAATTATTGGAACCATTAACGCCATATATTTCTGCATGTATATCTACAAAAGTTTCTTCTATTTTTAAAAAAATGCTTGATCAATCCCCATTACCGCATTGCTCCATTTTCATCTTCCAAAATATCTCTTCACCACCTAAAAACCTTATATCTTCTACGTCATTTTTCACTCTAAAACTCCAACTTTTTTGGTGCAACAAATCAAAGGGAGCGAGAGAATACTCAATTTCAGGTAAAGATTCCACTTTGTCCACTACATTTCTCTCATTAAACTTCTGTGAAAAAAAAGTTATATTACTTCTGTAAATATATCAACGGAACATATTCATAGAGAACAATTATGCATTTACATCAGTGGAACCTGTTCATAAAGAACATTTTTGCATGTACATTTGTGAAACTTTCGTTGTTTCTTCTGTTCTGACTTCCTGCAACAATTTTTTTATTTTTGTTCATTTTTATTATTCTTTTAAAATAGATATGGTGCACCCGGATAACATCTCAGAAGAATTAGTTTCTTTATACGATGTGGTTCCTAATGTACATGGGTTGTTGTGAAGATGGTAGATGTCGACAATAACTTTAATCACAGGCAAGAGTTTGATGATATTGATAGCATGATCACATGGATTCGTAGGATCACAACTACACTTGGTTTTAGTGTGGTTATTGGAAGATCAGATAATGGATCGGAAAGAAGAAATGCTTTTGTAACCTTGTTATGCGAAATAAGTGAGATATAACAAGTGCCACTATAGAAGTTTAAAAGAGATGACACAGGTAGTAGAAAATTTGAGTGTCCTGTTAAAATTCGTGGTTACATGTTGGCTAGCAAGAAATTGAGGTTTAGTGTTATCTGTGATTTGCATAACCATGAATTATGCTGAAAGTTACAAGGTCATCCTAGTGTATGTCGACTAAAACCGAAAGAGAAGACATACATCAATGACATGACCTTGAATCTTGTCCAACCCAAAAATATTCTTGCCACATTGAAATGGAAGGAGCCGAAAAATATTTCAAATATTAGGCAAGTTTATAACATTCGGTACCGCAATAACAATGCTATTAGGGAAGACATAACAGAGATGCAACAACTGTTGAAATTGTTTGATGATAACAATTGTGTCCCAATACTGAACTTGCACCGATAGAGTTACAATTAGAGACATTTTTTGGACTCATC
Source organism: Lathyrus aphaca (assembly GCA_963966055.1). Taxonomy (NCBI): domain Eukaryota; kingdom Viridiplantae; phylum Streptophyta; class Magnoliopsida; order Fabales; family Fabaceae; genus Lathyrus; species Lathyrus aphaca. Next base: position 62,783,820 of record OZ014520.1, on the reverse strand, counting down.
CGAAATCTATAGAGTTGTTCAACACTTTTTCGACGGTGTTTATTCTTGATTCCACCTACAAGATCAACAAGTATAAGCTTCCGTTATTTGAGATGGTTGGTGTAACCTCCACCAAGAAGACATATTATGTTGGTTTTTCTTTTTTGGAATGCGAAAAAAAGGATAACTTTACCTGGTTTAGAGGTTTGTCGCTCACTTATGAAAGATCATGTTGAGGTGCCAAAGGCTAATTTTACGGGTCGTGATACTGCCTTGATGGATGTCGTTGCAATGGTATTCCATTCTTCTTATGCATTACTTTGTAGATATCAATAACAAAGAATGTTAAAAGTCGAGTTAAACCCGCGGTAGGGACGAAACAAGTGGCATATGAAGACGAAAAATTAGTGAAAATAAGTGTGATTGTTGAAAAGATAATGGATGCTTGGAACCGTATAATAAATTCTTCCATAAAGGATTTATACGTGGATTTCGTCATTAATTTCCAGAAGGTGTGTGGGAAGTATTCAACTTTATCGAAATATGTTGAATCCTCCATTCTTGATCAAGTTTAAGAAAATATTGTTTGTGCGTGGACCAATAATGTTAGACATCTTGGAAGGATCTAATGTTGACAGGTTTCGCATATACATCTATGAAACCACCTCCTTTAGGCTCCTTCTGTAGATATACCTCTGGAAGAAGATAACCCAAAAAAATACTCGGTCCATATTCATTTATGTTTTCTATAAAATTGGTGCTTCGATGTTTATCTTTCACACAAACACAAACACAAACACAAACCCAAATATATCTCAATTATATGATATCAAGATCTGTTGGTATGTCGCAAGTGTCTCTTACACCAACAACAAAGCACGCGGGCATACTTTCAGACTAACCAAAGATCCCACGCTCGATTTTATCATCGACGAATTTCACTGTCTCCTACCTTACAACGACTGAAGGAAGGTTAAGAAGCTCGAACACTGTTCGCCTTCGGTTGACAACAAAGGGAACATCGTGTTCATCAGACTTCAACTTAAGAATTCAGATGATGTTAGGGCGATGTGGTGAACGTATTTTGGATTCGAAGAGAAATACCCGCTAGAATTTGAGGCGATTGTAGGAAGAACGATCAATGAAATCTTGAAGATGTGCCAACATCCACCGAGTTATTGAAATGTATTATTTAATTTTATGTCAAACTCATTAATGTAGTGTCGATTTTATTTTTCGAATGTTGAATTTATGAATTTTTTGTCTTTGAGTTTTTTTTCACATTCATACTTATTGAACACCTCCGTAGATACATCTACGGAATTAATAAAAAACAAAAAAAAAAGTGCGTCCATGGATACATCAGCGAAAACAAAAAGGGTATTTTGGGAAGCATGCATGGTGCCTGAGAAACCCAAGGGCTGAGATAATAAATTCTCTAAAAAAAGCTCTAGAGAAGGTTTATGAGATTTATGCTCGACAAAAAATTAGAACACCTTCGTATAAGCTCAAGCTTCAAGATGAAGTTGTAAACGGTTAGAGGGTCTATTATGACCACCTCATAATAAAAAAGGGTAAGCGTACCTCTGACCTGATAAAGATACATTCATATAAATGAGTTGATCATCCTTTCCACAGATAATACTGGAAAAATCAACCAATTTAAGGGGTTGTCAACCATAATGTAAGCATTGGTTATAACCTTGATAATGTCTAAGGTGGAATGAGTCATAACCACTTTTGCGCCCACCTAATGATATTTATTGGCATTGCCAGACTCAACTAACTGAAGTCCCTTTTGGTATAGTTCATTAACTTTAAATTGATCGTCAAGATTTATCAAAGATACAACATATGACATTCCCCGATACTTGGGATGATTCTTGATTTCAACATCGCTAGGCTCACGACCATCCCTCTTTCGGTAAAACTAGATGAAGTTATCGTCACATCTCATTCGTTAGAAAACTTCCATTTTTAACTATGTCAAGACAAGACGAGGCATTGGTTTCTCAAGAGGATCCCCACCCCATCGATTTTCCCTAAAAGGAGAGTTCATGAAGAGCCACGTGATGAAGTTATCTCAAAAACAGAATCCATATACACTAATTCTATTTTGCAATCCTTAATAAAAAATATGATCTCCGATTCAAAATCCCACCATTTGAGGGAATTAAATGCGATTCATTCAGGTCTCATCCTCCTTCTCAAAGAGGAAGAGACGCTACCCTCGAAATCACTTTCTATGTTAATAGGGTTATCGCGCATCGTAACAAAAACATAATAAATGCTTGAATTAAAAAGATGAAGTGAATAAAAGGTACCTTGAAATGTAAGGTCAAAGGCAATAAAGCAAAAAAGAAGGCTGAAAGTATAAGCTTTCGAGCTTTGAGTGTGTGACAACAGTTACTTATGGAAAAAATTCTCTTAGATAAAAGAGAAAGACTCAAAGGAAATAAGGGAACATTAGGGTAAAAGGTTGTGAAAGATTTCTCCAAATTTCATCTATCCGTATATAAGCAAAGAAAATCAGACGAATCTAATTGAAAGTAAAAAGAAAATGCAAATTAATAGTTAAATTCCACCTTGGAAGCATAACCAAACTCAAGTAAACTTAAGTGTATAACAAGTAGCACCACACCGCTCTATGCCTTTTTAAACCACACATCAAGAGGAAAACGACTAAAAGTTTCAATGGTGGAATTGCATCTAATGCTCGCGTTCCCCATTATGATTTGGAAAAACCAAAGCAATGCACGTCAACTAACACATGAACATTTATTCCTTAAGTCTAAGCACAACTACTAAAAGACTCCCCAAACATCTCGAGGATCTGGAGAGTCTTAAGGGCAACTATTCAGTGTTGGCTAAAGGTCCAATAAGATAAGACCCATTTATCTTATCCTCTACAGTGAACTCAAGGTATCAATCCTTCATTAGCGGGTTTTAGTTACACAAAATTTAATCTCCACTCTCATTTTGATTATATTGAACCTTAAATTGACTTGGGTGTTGAAGTTCTAGTCCAAGATCAACATCTCCAATTCTAGAGGCATCGATACTGCAACCTCCGATCCAAGGTGTAACATCGTTGAATCACTTAGGAGGCCTTACTCCACCGTAGTTTCTACAATCTTCTTCATTCTTGGTTCCATAACGCAACACAAACAAAAACACACATTTTTAGCAAATTGTCATAAAACCAGTTCATTAGCATTATTGAGAAAATCTTGTACAAATATTTACATAATACCTCATGGCTCTAATCCTCGTTCCAAGCATATAGTCATGTATAATCACCATAGAGTATTGAGTTAAAATTCCATGTTCATCTTTATTTATCATCATTGACTCTTCAATACTTTGATGCAAGCTCGTCAGGTTCATTTATCATTAGGTTTGTCAGTAGGTGCATTTGATGCTTGCTTATCATCATGTTCATTTGGCTCATTTACATGATTGTCACAAGGTTAAAAAACATTTTTTATAGGTCCTCTTGTAGAATTTATCTATAATAAAAACATAATATATATTATTACACCAATCAAAATATATGCCAATAACATTGCAAAGTTAAATTTTACCTATCTTTTTACAACATTTGTATTATGTGTGGTTTCCTTGCACCTTTTTGAGTTGTGGCTCATCTTATCACATTTGGTGCTTCTATATGTCACTCAAACTCTCATTGTTCTTGAACCAACCTTTCATAATTCCCTAAACCCTAGCTTATTGAGTATATAAAAGTTTTTCTGATACGAGAGAAGGGGTGTAACTCATACGCCCCAACCTCATGTCATATATCCATCCAATTTATTGGACTGATATGAGAAGTGTAGCACAATGCATACATTTTCCTAGGATTACACTCATCAACAAGATCATCTGATTTTTGCTCTCTACAGCTCTATGCGGCACAAGCATGTTTGCAATGGATGCCAGCATGAAGTCAATCGAGCACTCACAAAACCTTTTTTTTATCTAACCTCTTCGTAGGAATATACATTATATTATGTTTCCATCTATTTAGCTTAGTTGCAGAAGTTTACATCATACTCATTAGGTAGCTTTTTATCTACTTTATATTATTAATATAAGTTTATCCCTTCCACCTAATATTGTGCATTAAATATTGACTCATATATGTTATTCATTAAGACATCACATTTGATTAAGTATGTCCATATCAATTCTAACAATATTCCAACAATATAGCATTTAAACTCAACAACATATCTCTAGATTAATGAATACTTTATATCATCATTTCCGTCAACAATTCTATTTGCTATCATTTTTACCTTCCATGCCTTGCTTGTAATAATCATAACCGAGTAATTCTTCCCCGTGTCTTGAATGGTGTAAGCAATTATAACTTTCTCACATATATGCATGTTCACCACAACCTTTACAACCTACTTGGAATTTGCTGTTATATTATTCAAAACCCTAGCACAAGTGTGGACGCCCACCAATGTTTTTATTTGAAAAGTTTGTCTGCCACTTACTTAAGAGTATAAAGCCAAAAACCACATTTGTCATTGCATTCTACCATAACCTTGTAACCTTCGATCTTGACAAATGTAACTTCTCTTCCATTTAAAACCGACCTCTCTATTATTGCATCTTTGAAATCACTTAAAAAAAATTAAATTCCACACCCAACTTAAACTCATAGTCATTACTTAAGTTATAATTCCTAAACTCTTCATACTTTTTTTTTTTTTCCATCTTAGATGCTACCCTGTTCATCAGTCACATATTGACTTCTCATTCATCATTCTTTGAATGACACAAGGTAAAAATAGTATTAACCTTACAAAAACAATAAAGCCTAATTATTTTTTATTATTTAATTTAATTAGCATAAAATAAAACGGCAGCGTTTTCTGCTTAAGCACTAAAAAAGGCGGGAAAAGTTTCCGCCACTTCAACTAAGATCCCAAAAACCCCACTCTCTGCAACTTCAACACCAAAATCCCCAAATCTCTTCGTTCTCTCAAAACCCTCGCGAACAATCTACCGTATCCATAACACCATGGACACGGATGGGTTATCCCAAATCTGCAGCGGCCTCGGAGCCATTGAAGAGGACGACGAAGGAAACCGAATTGGTTACTCCAAAGGCGAATACTGTCTCGGTATGAACCTGTTGCATTTTGATTATTTTCTCTCGTTTTTTTTTCTTCTTTTGATTTGAATTATTGAAGATTTTTGGTGCTTAATTGGTTATATTTTTATCCGAATTATCAGATAACCTGAAAGACTTGCTGAGGTTTTTGAGACGTGATGACCCGCAAACACGTGATGTGTTCAAGCAAGTGTGCAAATGGAACATCGTTTCTAAGGATTTGGTACCGATCATTGAACATTACCACGAAGATCGGAGCATGCTTCTGAATGCAGGTTTATATTTATTTTTAATTTTGTTAATTTGCGTCCATATATTGATGATGATGTTAGCTGTTTGAGATTTCATTGATTGGATTTGTCGGTGTTGATTTTTTTTTTCTTGTTGAAATTTTCAGTCAAGGTTTTGGTGTTCCTTACAATGCCAATTGAGCCTGGTTCCACAGATGTATCTCAGCAGTTGGAGTATTTGTGGGATTTGAAGTCCGCAGTGACTAACAGTGATGTTGCTACAGTGATAGTGTCCATTTTAGAAAAACCACTTGAGAATTTGGAACTGTGAGCTGATCAGAATTTCATTGTGTTTTTAATGATTTGAAAGATAGAAATTGGAAAGGTTACTCAGTTGTTTGGCTATATTTATTTATTTATGTTTTCTGTCCACAGGAATGCATTCACGGAGGATGATTGGAAATTGGTACAGCTGGTGTTTACATTATTTAGAAATATACTTGCTGTTCAAGAAATCCCGTTGCATCAGAAATCAGCAGGATCTGCTTCTCATTTTTTATCGCTGAGAGATAGATTTCTGGAACTTTTGTTCCGTGAGAATGTGATGGATATAATCTTGGTCGTGTCTCAAAATGTTGGCAGCTCCAATGTCTATCTCCGTCAGGATAATTTGCTTCTATTGGAAATATTCCATTACATTTTTATGGGTCAGGAGCCAGAGTTGATTGTCCGGGGCCATTTTAATGGACTGAAGGTAATGTCACTCAACTTCACCAACATCATATTATAGTGGACTTCCCCAAGAGCACCCTACTAATTTATATTTTTCTTTCTAAAATGTTTTTTGCCAACATGGTTTACAAGTTTTTAGTGGATGTTACCTCTCTTGTGCGTGCTGTTATATCTTAATTATTATTCTTTGGCCGTGTTTTGTTTGGTCACTTACATTTCTTAGAGTTTTTTTTCAGGTTGATGAAGACTCCCAAGCCTCTCTCGGTAGTCTCCAGTCCATCATGGAGGAAGAAAAGAAGAAAAGAGTTATTAATAGGCTTGGCAATGTCAGCCGGCATTCACAATTTAGTGGAACCTTTGCACGGGTTACCATGGTACTAATTTTTCACCCATTGGACTAGTTTTTTTAATGATGTGGACTTGAATGACACTAGCCTATCATTTTTTGGTAGGATGGTTCTAAAGCTGTGTTTAATGGGAATCCTAATTCGTCCCGTAATATGCATCTTAAATCACAAAATGTCATTCGAGGTCGAGCCAAAAAAATTGCGTGGGATCATCCAAGGTTGCCTTCAACAAAGGACAAGATCTTGGAGATGCTTAAAGGATTTGTAAATCAGTTTCTTTCTGGGGGATACAACGGTATGAATTTTAAGAATATGGTGTATCATTTGCAATGTGTGTGCGTGTGTCTGTATAAGTAGTCTCATTGTTAGTTAAATCTGTATCAGTTTTGATGCGATCGGTCCGTGAAGATATTGTAAAGGAACATCCTGCAATTCAGAAAAGTGACGTCGTTGTTTTCTTTCAAGTGGCTGACTTTATCTCTTCATTTCAGTTTTACAAGTATTCAACTTCAAAGGTGAGTGTAATAATATGAACATCTCCTTTCTTTTATTTATGTGGAGTCACTCTTAAACTGTTTTTCTTTGAATTATATCTCACAGCCATTTAAAAATCTAATCGAATCGAATACATAAATATCTGAGATATAATATAAAATAACTCAATATATTTTCCCAACCACTTAAGTTTTTGGTTTGTTTGGTCTTGTGATATAGCAAGAAAGTTTCCACGAGTAAATTATTTAGGCTATGATTGGGAGTATAGGAGGGGAGAGGAGGGATTTGGGAAAACTGAAGGAATGATAGTCCCTCAACTTGAGTGAGGGGTTTATTTTTCTCTCAAATAAGGTGGAATTTCCCTCTTTTCCTCCCCTCCCCTCCAAACTCCTTAATAGGCACTTATTGTGTGTTTGGAACCGCGTCAAAAAGACTTTTTACGTACATCCAAGCAAAGCTACTATTTGTAGCTTCTTCAATTTTCATGTCAAACAAACATTGGGACGAGAGAAAGGCATGAGAAACGTGAACCAAAACAATGGCTTAGGTAATGTTTGGGAGTTGGGTTTTGGAGAAAATGGAGGGAGACTTGTTTACCATTCCTAAATTAAAGAAGTTATATAATATAATATATATCTGAGAATATTAGAGTATAGTGGCAGCAAAGCATGTAACTGATTTGCATAAAATTAGCAAGACAAAATTACAGTTAGGAAGAGGTTAGTTACAAAGCTCTAGAAAATTCTAGAAGGTTGTTACAACCATATGCTGAACTGTAACCGAGTGTAACCAACTCAGTCCAGCTCAAGTCATCTATAAATAGCAAGTTAGCTATTCTATTGTATTCAAGATTCATTTTCTGTTTAATACAATAACAGAATTAAAAATTTCCTCTCGTCTAACAAACCTAAGAATAACTGTTATTCATCATTTCCATTTTTCTATTTGTGAAGACAAATAAAAGGAGGATTGAGCTATAAAATTATATGATCATCTATTACTTCATTCAATCAGGTTTTTAAAAATCTCAAATACATGTCAAGTTGTCAACATAGAGAATACTACAGACACAACTCCCCCAAGCCCTCCAAAATCCCCCTACCAAACAGACCCTTAGAGGTGTGTTAAGAGTCCCACATCGGGCAATATATGGCCTGAACACGTGCTTATAAGTGGAGACAATCCTCACCCTACAAGCCGGTTTTGTAGGGTTGAGTTAGACCCAACCACATTTCTTAATATGGTATCAGGTTTTTGCTATCGGGCCACCCACCATCTATTTCTACACTCTAGTTGTCCAGTCCTTAGTGTGAGGGTGTGTGTTAAGAGTCCCACATCGGACAAAATATGACCTGAACATGTGTTTATAAGTGGAGAATATCCTCACCCTACAAGCCGATTTTGTAGTGTTGAGTCAGGCCCAACCACATTTCTTAATAAGGATTGTCTCCACTTATAGAATTTTAACATAAGGTAGATGGCATTTGCATTGTCTATGTATCATCAAGCCAAAGAGCTATTGCATTGTGGGGCTTGTAAGAGATGAAACATAAAGCAATTGTACGTTTTCACCCAACAATTTATGCGTTACGTATAATTAGTTCATGACAAGATGCTAAATGTTAGAGATTATATACCTTAATTTGAATTTGAAGTTAATTACATGTTCTTGTGTATCCTATTTTGGCATTATTCATGTGCTAAATGATAATTTTATAGAAGAATTTTGGCTGAAAATATAGAAATCAATAAAAATAATTTAGAACATAAATCACAGCATGTCATGTGCTCATCTAGTGTTGAAATATCACTTGCTCCTTTATTTGTAAAATATGTTATAACTGTCATTTGTTAATCTAATATGTGAGATGTTTATACATATTTCTCTTCATTAATAGACGGAGGAAGAAAAGGACATAGTTGGTGATAACGATGCCAATGCTTCAGATTTCAGTGGTAAAATATGTGGCCCAATTGAGGCATCGTTGAACGAGTCAATGTTTCAACTAGTTATTTCACAGTGGCGCCAGGCCTATGATGGTCTAAAGGAAACCAATGACTACAAGTTTCTATCTGCAGCTGGTTCTCTTTTGAAAAGCATGGTAATACAATCTACCAAATCCTATGCATTTGCTTTCTAATAATATATATGTACTTGGGCTCTTAACGGTGGTATCTAATGCTCTGTAAATCCTATCTCATTCCATTTTGATTTGTATTCCATGTCTTTCATTTCACTTTATTATTATTCTGGTAAATTTCGCAGATAAGGACATTTATGCATCTAATATATCCAGTTGAACATAGGAACACAAACAAGAACTCACCTTTATTTATATTCTCATCAAGTGCTTCCTAATTGCTCTTTCTTTATTTGCAGATTCGCATGCTGGATTTAGTACTAAAGTCGTTGCCAGATGGCTCTAAGGAGCCGCAAACAGCCCGCATTCTTCTGTATAAGTTATTTTATGATCAGACTGAAGAAGGGATGACCCAATTCCTCTTGAATATGATCAGAACGTTTGACACACACAAACAATGCAAAAGGTTTTACCTCTTTATTTGAACCAAGAAAAATTTCATAGTATTTAACCATAAACATTTATGAGTTTCTTTTCTAGCATACTAAATTAATTTTCTAGCAGACTTCCATACTTAGAATGATTGAAAAGCTAGACCAAGGACATTTATTGATTGAGTCGTATATTTATGTCTTTATACCAGAATGAATTGCAGCATAACACCCTGGTTTGAGTGTCATAAAATAGATGAAAGCTTTATGCCAAGTTGCTTTGAAATAAGTTAATTTCCTTGCTGTCATAATCATTATTATTCTTTCTTACAGTGATCTTGCAGATTTGGTTGAAATCATTTGCAAAGTTGTGAAGCTAATGGATTATCTTCAGTCTCGGGGAACATTGAGGGTAAGTTGCAGTTATGTGTTGGTGTGTATCTATTCTATCTGTGTTCTCTCTACGATAAATTAATAATAATAATAATAATAATAATGACAACGATGATGATATAACAAGAATAACACCAACAATAACCTTTACTTATATAGAATCTGTCCAAATGACTACAATATACAATGTTTTAATTGACTCTTTTGCTATCAAAAGAAAATTCTAATTATTTACATATAATGCGCGAGCATTTTTTAATCGAGTGTGATTTTATGGATGGGAATAGGTCAAATTGTCTATCGGGGTTTATGGCATTAATTACACCAAGTTTAGTTCACACTAGATTTGTTTACCAAGTAGACTAAAGTTTAGCCTAAATACACTAACTTTCTCGTATAATTAGGACTTGAGGAATTTTTTATGATTCATTCTATGACTCATAAGTTTGATTCCTCTGTTATTTGCACACTTATGCGCCCATCCTTTTGCTGTTAAAGATAGGGATTATAGTACTTTTCCACCATTAGTCATATTCTTAGACTTCATAATCAAGGTTATCTAATAAAGGAAAGAGCTTGTGTAGTTATATCCTTTGAAATTTTGCATATATGTTGCAATCTTTGCCAGAGCTTGTTGCATGGAAATGTTATTGTAAGGTTTCAATAAATATATTGAGAATAGAGGAAAAGTGAAAGAAATAAATTTTTTTTGAAGTAAAAGAGATAGGAAAATATATATGTTTTCAATTCAATCATTTTAATTTGTTTCTTTGTTTTATGTCCTGTAATTCAAGGTGTCAAAAAAAGCAAGGAAGTTGAAAAAGAAAACTTCCAATGGAACAGAATCAGGGAATAAACCAACTGGAGATCATTCTTGTGTTAAAAAAGAAGCTGGCATTTCTATTGACAATCCATTAGGTGAAAACCATTTGCTACAGAAGGAATCCCTACCGAATGCAATCTCCACTGACCAAGAGGGCATCGCGGATGATAATGAACATGAAAGTCTCGAGAAAGATGTGAACTCTCAAGTTCGTTTGGAATCAATGGAAAACACAAATCTTGACGGTAATGAACATGAAAATGTCAAGGGAGATGTGAACTCCCAAGTTCGTTTGGAATCAATGGAACACACACATCTTGATGATAATGAACATGAAAATGTCAAGGGAGATGTGAACTCCCAAGTTTGTTTGGAATCAATGAAACACACACATCTTGATGATAATGAACATGAAAATGGCAAGGGAGATGTGAACTCTCAAGTTCGTTTGGAATCAATGGAATACACACATCTTGATGATAATGAACATGAAAATGTCAAGGGAGATGTGAACTCCCAAGTTCGTTTGGAATCAGTGGAAAGCACACATCTTGATGATAATGAACATGAAAATGTCAAGGGAGATGTGAACTCCCAAGTTCGTTTGGAATCAATGGAAAACAAACATCTTGATGATAATGAACATGATAATGTCAAGGGAGATGTGAACTTCCAAGTTGGTTTGGAATCTGTGAAAAAGACAAATCTTGATGATAATGAACATACAAATGTTGAGGAAGGTGTGAACTCCCAAGTTGGTTTAGAACCAATGGAAAACACAAATCTTGAACATCTTAATGAGGATATGTTGGATGACACTGGTGATTTTTCTGAAGATGAGCAATTAAATACAGTTAGTGAGGTTGATTTCAATGTTTCAACGCTTATCTCCGCTTTTGCAAATCACAGTATCATTCAGAAATTATGTTGGTTGCTCAAGTTTTATAAAAGCAATTCCCTTGCTCTAAATCATTACATAATAAGCATGTTGCGGAGAATTAGTGATGAGCTTGAACTCCATCCCATGCTCTACCAGGTTTGTCTTGAGAGAATTTCACCATCAATGAAATCATATAGTTGTTTATGAACGTGAATAACATTTCTAATCTTGTGAACATATTCTTGTAGTTGTCGTTGCTCACAACTTTCTACGATATTCTTGCGGAACAAAAGTCATGCCCCTGCAAGGAATATGCAAGTATTGTTGATTTCCTGAACAGTTTGGTCAGAAAGATGCTAAAGAAAATGAAAAAGCAGCCCCTCCTATTTGTTGAAATTCTTTTTTGGAAGACCCGAAGGGAATGCCATTACATCAATGCAGAATATATGTTGGATGAACTTGGCCATTTGAGAAAAGAAAGTAAAAATTGGAATGATACTCGAGGAGATGGAGAAATAGGTTCCTCCCCAGTGAAGGCGCGGACTCATAGAAGCATTGCTGATGCACTTGGTGATGATGAAGCTGACGTCGTGATCTCTCATGACTCAAGATATCAAAAGTAAGATAAGATTATCAAATTTGTTTCTCATGTAAATTTCCCCGGGCTTTTAGGTTTTGTTTTTAAGAGAGATGTCCATTTTTAGAATGTGGGGCCAGTTTTCAGTTTATGCCTGATTGATCCATAGTTCATCTAGTAAAGATACTGCAATGAGATTAGTCTTATTTTTTAATTTTTATTTCAGCAATGGCGAAAAGCTTGATGATGTTGAAGGCTTTGCTTCTACCTCGGGAAGTAAGAATGGGAGAGACGTTAACAAGTATGTTTAAACTTTGAGATCAAAGTTTATTTAGATTTTACAGTTTCTGATGCTTGGTTTACTTGGATAACAGTGGGGAGGAGCCATGGTTGGAAGATGAATTTCAAACAGCTCCGAGAAGAAAGAAAAAACTTATTCTAGATGCTGAATTGGAGATGCAAATTAAGAATCTCTATGAGAAGTAGGTTTTACCTGCTCAATCCATATTTTCTGAAATCTGGTGCATGGTTTATGAGATTCAATATTAAGCAGTTTAGCTTCTGTGTTTTTATACTATTCTCCACCCTTAGTGCAAACATAAAAGAGTCACAATTATAAATTAGTCAGTTGCTTGTCAGTTTATTTATTTATTTTGTCTTGTTTATAAGATTAGCATTCATTTTGGTAATCGGTTCTTCCATGCCTTGAATATTCAGATTCAAAGATGACCGAAATTGCAGTCGACGTATTGCTGAAGAGCTAGATCCGGATGGTAAAATTTCTCAAGCTCAAGTATCCAATAAATTGAAAAAATTAGGGCTAACAATCGCATCAAGGAAAAAGAAGGAGAATTCTAAGGAGTCTTTCTCAACAAGCCCTAGTCAATTAGAAGGTGCCGGAGTAGCCGGAGTTGTGAATTTAGAGGGAAGCCTGTTGGTTCCGCATCGGTTAGTATAGAATGAACTACTATGCTTATTAAATATCCCCGGCTCACTAATAAACCACTATTAGTATTTTTTTCCACAAAATTTATATTTCTTCCTTGATACAATAAGTTTCAGAATCATTGCTCATCCTAATTCAACAATTTGCTTATACTCTCATTGTATTAAATTTCAAGGTATTCTCTAAGTTTATGTTCAATTCTATTTTCATAGGCAGAAAAGAAAAAGAGTCAGTGCTTTCAGTGAAGATCAGGAAGCCCTTATCCAAGTTCTATATGAGCAGTAAGTACTTAACTCGGTTGCTTGGTAGAGGACTGAATTTTCTCTCTGCTCACTTCTTGATGAATGCTGAATGAATAGTTAAAAAATAGCATGTTTTCTGAGTTTTCTTATATTATTTTGTACATGACAAGTAAAAGAATTATAGCCTGTGCTTTTCCTTTTAATATCTGCAATGTTACTTTGGTAGATTCAAGGACCATAGAAGATGTAGCTATATGATAGCCAATGCACTGGACGTAGATGGTAAATTCACACCTGCCCAAGTCTCTCGAAAACTTAAGCAACTTGGCTTATTCGTTCCACAAAAGAGTTTTAGAGGAAATATCCACCAAAAGGGTGAGGATCTTATGGATTATTCCAGGGATGGATTGGATAAATCGGATGATGAGACTTTGATATCATTAATAAAAAGGTAATATTGCATTAATCTTAGTTTTATATAAATTTGAGTTATTAATATTTGTCTATTTATCAAATTATATTATTTAATTAGCATGCAGAATTCATTTCTAAACAACATATATACACATTTTTTAATTGATTTTATTCTTCAATTTTATACATCGATACACACTTGTTTTGAATTTCATTTTTTTTTTCTTTTTCAAATGCAACTTTGTGTACCCTGTTGAATGAGTCTCTCCTTTTTTCTCCCTTTAATTATTGCTTTATTTAATTTTAGGAAAAAAGTGAAGAATCCAAAAAAATCAAGCAAACCATTACATGAACAGTCCAATGACGATAAGATGTCAAAAGATGGTTCTGATGATGAAATACTTGGCTCCATCCTCAAGTAATGTACTCTATACTTCCTTTTTTTCTTTTTCAAATGCAACTTTGTGTACCCTGTTGAATGAGTCTCTCCTTTTTTCTCCCTTTAATTATTGCTTTATTTAATTTTAGGAAAAAAGTGAAGAATCCAAAAAAATCAAGCAAACCATTACATGAACAGACCAATGACGATAAGATGTCAAAAGATGGTTCTGATGATGAAATACTTGGCTCCATCCTCAAGTAATGTACTCTATACTTCCTTTTTTGGGACCAGTAGATTATCGATAATGATAGGATCTTAAATGTTTATGTTAACTTAAGAATTTAGTTTGAACTGGTGATTCTTCATATTTCTGCTTCTATCTATTCAAGATCCGTCTCTCCTTCTCTTTCTTCCTTTTAATTATTGTTTTATTTAATTTTAGGAAAAAAGGGAAGAAAAGAAAAGAATCAAGCAAACAGGTACATGAACAGACTGGTGAGGATAAATTGTCAAAAGATGATTCTGGTGATGAAATACTAGGCTCTATCCTCAAGTAATTCCCCTTTACTTCCTTCTCCTGGACTAGTTGTTTAATGATAACGATAGGACCTAAATGTTTTACTAGTATATTAGTAATTTAGTTTGAACTGATGATTCTTCATGCTTCTGGTTCTATTCTACTATGACCTCCTATGTCTGTATCTACAATTTTTTTTTCTGAATTAGCTATAATGTTTCTTTTTTTAATTAGGAAAAAAAAGAATATATCTGTATCTGGTGAATTGTCTAAATACGATTCCGAAGATGAAATTCTTCAATCTGCGTTGAAGTAAGCATTCCGTTCTTCATCTTTTCCATTCTGGTTCTACTATAGACCTCCTGTCTCTATCTACAATTATTTTTTTCAGAATCAACTAATGTTTTTTTTTTCTTAGGGAAAAAAAGAATAGATCTGTATCTGGTGAACATTTACATGAAAACACCAATGAGGGTGAATTGTCTAGATATGATTCCGAAGATGAGATTCTTCAATCTGCACTGAAGTAAGTATTCCATCTTCATCTTTTTTATTCTAGTTCTACTATAGACCTCCTGCCGATGTATCTACAATTTTTTTTCAGAATTAACATAATGTTTTTTTTTTTAATTAGTATAAAAAAGAATAGATCTTTATCTGGTGAACATTTACATGAAAACACCAATGAGGGTGAATTATCTAGATATGATTCCGAAGATGAGATTCTTCAATCTGCACTGAAGTAAGTTTTCCATCTTCATCTTTTTTATTCTAGTTCTACTATAGACCTCCTGCCTCTGTATCTACAATTTTTTTTTTCTTTTCAGAATTAACATAATGTTTTTTTTTAATTAGGATAAAAAAGAATAGATCTTTATCTGGTGAACATTTACATGAAAACACCAATGAGGGTGAATTGTCTAGATACGATTCTGAAGATGAAATTCTTCAATCTGCACTGAAGTAAGTATTCCATTCTTCATCTTTTCTACTCTACAGATGAATTTACAGTAGGACCATGAAATTTGTACATCAGGAATTTAGTTTGAGCTTTTAATTTTCTTGCTTCTCCATATATCTGCTTCTACTTAAAAAAACTATCATCAATTCTTCCATTTATACATGTTTAGTCTATTGGAATTTTTATAAAATCATGTTCTGCTGTTTATTTTTCTCCCTCTGTTACACTCATCACTTTTGCCATTTTTAACAAGACAAACACACTATCAAACATTTTGTATTTCTTAAGATTGTGTTTGGACGAGGTAATTGAGAATTTTTTAGGAATTTAAAATTCTAGATAATTTAAATGATTCAGTTAGAATCCATACAATTTTAAATTATTTTGTTTGGATAGACTATTAAAATGATTTATTGTAAAAGATTTGGGGTAATTTCTATCATTTTAAAAACTTTTGGGTCAAATTTAAAATATGAAAATATGGACCAATTTGTAATTTTTGAAAATTTTAAGGACCAATTTATAAAATTTGAAAATTATTAAGGACTTATTTGCAATTTTTTAAAAAATTTGGGTGTGAATTTGAAATTTTTATAAAAGACGAGGATCATCTTGCAAAATTTGAAAAATTAGGAATAAACAATCTAACTTTCATATTATATAGAGTAATGAATTAATTTGGAATTCTCTTACTTTTTGGTGTCATTTTAAATTTAATCATTTTAAATTCCTTAAATTTAACATGAATAAAATACTCTATAAATTTACATCATTTTAACAATTCTCCATATTTTGTATCCAAACAATCAAAAGAAATTATTTTCCCTCATTAAAATGTTTCATCCAAACACACTCTAAATGATTTTAGCTGATTACTTTAATGGTTGAATCAAATGACATTGACAGTGAAAATCAAGTAGATATTAAGAATTTCCAAGTAGAACATAAGCAAGTGGATCCTAACTTGGAAGATTCAGAGGATGATGTGGCTGTTAATGTACTTCCTGACAATGCTGGATCAAGAAGGAAGCTGAGAATGGTGATGGATCTCGAGGATGATGACTGATGTGGAACTATGGTTAGGATACTGGTTGATTCCTTCATACTTGATCGTCTGCTTCCAATTTGTACAAATATTATCTATTAAACTAATTATATAAGATTTGATCATTTTGTGTATAACTCTAGAAATTTGTCAACATTTGCGTGTGGTTTGAGAGTATGAGAATTGAATCATAGAAGGAAGTTAGAAGAGGAAAAAAAAAGGCATACTTCCGTTTCTTGGCACAGAAACAATTTCAAAGTGAAATTAATTATTGCAATTGCATGATGTATACAAACTACTATTGAAAACTAATTGTTTAAAGAAAGAATATCAAAGTGAAATTAATTGTTGATTCCTTCGTACATACATACTCAATTTGTAGATCAAGTTTATTTCCTTTTGTTTTTGAATTAAATTCAACAAAAATTAAACGGGTTGAATTTTAAATTATATTCCAGTCGATTTGAGTATTTTTGTCACATAAATAGTGATCTTACCTGATCAGGAGGACCTTCCAAGGATTTGAAGACTGGATCAGAGAATGAGGTGAATGAGGGGGTGTACCTGCAAGGTGCTCCAATGCTTAAGTCAGAAGAGGTACAGAAAGTTAAGGTTATTTCAGAGTGAGTTAGAATACCTGACCCTACCTGACCCTTTGTTATGAAAGGGTATTTATATTGAGCCCCCAGCGCTGGGCCAAGGCTCCTAATGCTGGATCTAGCTAGGCCCAAGGAGGAGCTGCCAGGGGACGCGTAAGAAGCGTAAAGACCTAGACCAAAGGTCTGTTCCCTGGTCCAACTGCCCCTATCTCTCAGGAGATAATACAGGGGAGTTGGGTGACGTGACAGATGAGGTGGCAGACATGGTTCTGCCCGACATAGCTCATGTGCCCGTGATACAGGTAGGTGACATGTGAATGAAGGTCAGCTGGTGGGAGGCGCGTGTCTCTGCCCGACACGCAGTAGAGTTGTCGAGGTGACGTCCCATCGACGTGGATGGCTGGGCCCTTGCCCGACGCATTCATCTGCCCGGACGTTTGGGCCTGTACCCGACAAGCATTGGGCCGTGCCGTGCATGTCGTCATGGCCCAGTCCAGAACAGGAGCCCCCAAGTCGAGTCTCTGAGTTAGAGTGATGACTTGTATTGCAACCGGGGTTCCTTGTGTCGAGGGAGAGGCGCAGACGTATGGCATGGAAGATTCCAATAGACTTGCTCGCGAGCTCCTCTTTCCACGGTAGTGTCGGGATTGGAAAGTAATCGATGGATGCGCACCTTCCTCGTAATGACCGAGGGCTTGATGCGGGGATAGGATGTCTTGATGAGTCGGGGAGACAGACAGATGCTCGACGTCGCTTCAGTTTCTTTTTTGGGTAGACGTGTTTCAGACTTAATGGTGTCGCTTCGTTTTGTGTGCAAAGGCGGCGTAGGCAATAGGTAATGATGACCTAGCGCGTTGGCCCACGCGCCAGGGACTATAAAAGGAAGTTGAGTGACTTCATTTTCACTTTTTCGCTCCTACGTTCACCGAAAGCTCTGAAGAATCCTCCTGCGTCTGCTCGTCTTGCCGCCTGAACCGCCGTCTCAGCCCGTCTCGTTGCCTGAACCACCGTCTCTGCCCGTACGCCACCGTCTCTTTCTCAACTTCCTATATGTCAGGTACCATTTTGCTTCTGTAATCTATTATTTTTCCTTCTGTTTGTGTCAAATATCTGCAAATGCATGTTATATTCATAGTAGGTGGTTAGATTTGACTTAGGAATAGTAAAATGGACTGTAGATGGATTATAGATGGTAAAAAGTAGGGTTAGGGTTAGACTGTCCCGGGCAGAAATTACATATGCCGGGCAATATTTGCATGAGCATATATGAACTTTCTGCCCGGTCTCTTACGAACGTGCGTATCTTCGCGTCGAACACGTTGTCAGTGTCCGTTGCTGCTCCGCCCTTTCACTTGACCTGCGGTGGAATGGTGGATTTGATATGACGTCGAATTCACTCTTTCTGTCTGCGTTTCAGGTGCTACCGGGCGTTTACGACCGAGGAGGGAGGACTCTGGGTCTTCGTCTGAAGATGCGGCCATCGCTCGTCTACCTGTCGGGGATGGGAGTGCCAGGGATGGTACTGAGCACGCTTCGTCCTCCGGGCAGGTTGATCTCTCCTGGGTTGCGGATGAACCTTTGGAGGAGGAGTCCTATTTCTGTGACGAGGCCATCCCTGCTTATGCCGTGGTCGAAGACAGAAGCCGGGAAGATCCGGAGAATTGGTATTGCTGTGCCCCCAAGGAGGAGGACCGTATATGCCATCATTTCCCGGGGAAGCAGTTCACGATGTACGAGTTCGCTTTCCGGGAGGCGGGGATCAGGCTGCCTTTTAATTCTTTCCAAATGTCGATCTTTAAATGGCTTCGGCTGGCGCCGTCCCAACTGCATCCCAACGCCCTCGCTTTTATGCGGGCATTCGAGTTGGTCTGCCGTTTCCTCGGCATTGGGTGCACTCGAGCCCTCTTCTTCCATGTCTTCCACCTCCAGCGGTCCGGTCTCCGTGGGCGCCACAGTTGGGTATCTTTTAAGCAGCCCGTGCGTTTGTTCAAGACGTACGTAGACTCTGCCCGTCATTTCAAGGGTCGTTGGTATGTGGTGAGACCGATCACCCGTGCCGCCCTTCATTCCCTTTACTATTATCAACGAGCATCAAACAGGGAGGAGAAACTGATGTCGAAGATACCGCTGAGGTGGCAGCGCGATCATTTCGACCTCTCCACTGCCCACTATAGGGTCAAATTTGCGATGCTCGGCGTTGAGGATAGGCTCGCATACAAGAAGCTGGTTGATTACGTGCAGAGTTTCAATCTGGGGGTCTGGACGGATCGACAGGGCGTGCCCTATCTTGACGAGGCTGGAATGCCAATCACTGAGACGCGCTTTATTAATACAAAGACCTTGCTCGAGTGCAGGACCGAGGAGAAGGCTTTAGAGTTATTGAGTAGGCAGACTTTTTCTTGACCTTTTATTTTTGTCTGTTTTCGCTCGCTAATGTTTGCGTGTAATGTTTTGCAGGTGCTATGCCCACTACGCGTGACCGGGTTCTCAAGCTGGCCAACCAGGTCGGTGCGTCGGACCGGGTCCCAAAAAAGAAGAAGAAAACTGTTGCCCGTGTTCAGGTGACCGCTGCTGATGCTGGGGTTGGGACTTCGAACACAGCGAGTCCGACACCTTCCTCTCCACCTCGGGCGTCGACGATAAACATTCCTGACAGCCCGCCTCAATCGGCCTCTCCTCTCCACAAACGGAAGCGTCCGGCGGGGACTCTTTCGAGGTCATCATTGGGAAGTGGGAGTCCGGGTGGACCGGGCAGCTATTTGTTACCTCCATGCTATGTGGAGCGGTCATTCTTCAAAGTCGAGGATGCGATCGCGGTGCCGGCGCCTAAGGCAAGGGCTATCCTGGACCAAGATGTTGGTGTCCGACGCAAGGAGTTGGCACGGGACTTGGCAGCTGTCATCCGGGTGATGGAGACGGCCATGGTCTTGACCGATACTTCAGTCACCACTGCCTCCCTCGAAGACGCGCTCGTGCAGGTTCGGTCGGAGAAGGACAAGCTGTCCAAAGATCTGTCGGACTACAAGGAGGAGCATCAGATGCAGGAGGGGCTGAGCAAAAAATTGGAAGAGGTAGAAAAGGAAAGGGATCAGCTGAAGGCGGCCAAGGTGAGCTTGGAGGAGCAGGTGGCCGGGCACCAGAAGCTGATCGAGGACAATGCCGGACTGCGGGCTCAGCTTGCATCTCTCGAGGAAAAGGTCCGTCCTTTGGCTGACGAAAATGAGGAGGAGCTTGCGCTCGGTTCTCGTGGGGAGCTGCTAGGGCACATACGTTCCCTTAACCAGGACCTCGTAGCTGTGTTCAAGGAAGGTTTCGACAATGCCGTCGAACAGCTGAGGCTTCTGAATCCTGAGCTGGTGACGGAGGGGTCGGCCCACAACTACTGTGTTCGGGAGGGGGAAATCGTGTGTCCTTTCGAAGCTGAGGAGGAGCTGGGGGATGATGAGGATGAGCTGGAAAATGTTGAAGAGGAGCTCCGGGCGGAGTCTTGATAATTTTTGATTTGTTTTTATTATGGCCTGCGTGCCCTGTTGTGTGGCCTGCGTGCCCTTTATGTATTTTGGCCTTCGGGCATATGTAATTTGGCCTTCGGGCGTACTTGGCCTCGGCCGTTGTTATATGAATGTTTTTCTTTAAATATATGAATGTTTTCTTTTGACATTCTTTATGTTCGGTTATGTACCATATTTGTTCGTTTATGAATTTATATTCTGCTCGACCTGGTTAGTCTCCTCGGTTTAGGGAACCGATGAAGTGTCGGGCGTCGTGCCCGTTTGGATCGAAGCCCGGGTTCGTTGTTCGGGACTCCGGCTTCGAGGCTTGGGTTTTCCCATCGCGAG
This sequence comes from Lathyrus aphaca, assembly GCA_963966055.1. NCBI lineage: Eukaryota > Viridiplantae > Streptophyta > Magnoliopsida > Fabales > Fabaceae > Lathyrus > Lathyrus aphaca. The sequence continues at coordinate 62,762,776 of OZ014520.1, read as the reverse complement.
CTGGGCGCCCTGCCTGTCGTGGTACTTCGACATTGGTGCTCGATCGAGATCCCAATCGTCGGGGAGGGTTGTGTTTGCTGGAGGGGTCGGTTTGTCCCCGGGTTTTGCGGTTCCTCTCTGGAGTTTTGGAGACGAAGAGCGTGGTCGTACCACCCACGTCTCCCCGCGACATATTTAGCTGTAATATTGTCTAAGTTTTTCTGCGTTCCATGGTCGAGCGAGTTCTTCCCCTTGTAGGTTTTCTAGGTAATAGGCCCCGTTGCTCGTCTTGTCGCGGACGCGGTAGGGGCCTTCCCAGTTGGCGGTCAGTTTACCCTCTTTTGGGTTTTTCTGGTTTCTTCTGAGGACCAGGGTGCCGACCTGGAACTCTCTTCTTATGACCTTCGCATCGTGGCGTAGTGCTATTTTTTGTTTGAGGGACATTTCCCTTAAGGCTGCTTCGGAACGGATCTCTTCGACTAGGTCGAGCTCGGCTCTAAGAGTCTCGTCGTTCATTTCTTCGTCTAGGGGTTCCTCTATGCGCCTCGTTGGTTCCCGTATTTCCACCGGGATGACCGCTTCGGTGCCGTAAGTCAGTCGGAATGGGGTCTCCCCGGTGGTGGAGTGTGGTGTCGTGCGGTAAGCCCATAGGACGCTATGTAGTTCCTCGACCCATGCCCTCTTCGCCTCGCCGAGCCTGCGCTTAAGGCCACGTAAGATTACCCTGTTGGCCGCCTATGCTTGCCCGTTCGTCTGTGGATGTTCGACAGACGTGAAATGCTGTTTAGTACCTAGGCTGGCGACGAAGTCTTGGAATTCTCCGTCTGTGAATTGTGTCCCATTGTCCGTGATGAGGGCCTGGGGTACGCCGAACCGAGCGAGGATGTTGCGTTTAAAGAACCGAAGAATGTTCTGTGCGGTTATTTTAGCCAATGCCTCTGCTTCAATCCATTTCGTAAAATAATCCACCCCGACGATGAGGTATTTATTCTGGTACGAGCCGGTGACAAAAGGTCCGAGGATGTCCATGCCCCACCATGCGAAGGGCCACGGGGAAGACAGTGATTTTAGGTCATTCGGGAGTGCGAGGTGCATGTCGGCGTGTCGCTGGCATTTTCGCATTTTTTTACGTGCTCCTTTGAGTCGTGTTGCATGGTCGGCCAGTAGTAGCCTGCTCGAAGGGCTTTTCGCGCGAGTGATCGCCCGCCGAGGTGCTGAGCGTTAATCCCCCGGTGTATTTCACCAAGTATGTCGGGAACTTTCTCTTCCATGACACACTTAAGTAACGGGATGGAGAACCCCCTACGGTAGAGTTTCCCTTCGAGGAGTACGTATGAGCATGCCCGTCGTTTGGTGGTGGCTGCCTCTTTTGGGTCGACGGGGAGTTCGTCTTTTGTTAGGTAATTGTAGATGGGTGTCATCCAACAGTGAGCGTCCCTGATCATGTTGACCTCTAATGGAGGAGGTAGTTTTTCGATGCTAGGTCGAGGAAGGATTTCTTGAATTACAGATTTGTTTCTGCCCTTCTTCCTCGTGCTGGCTAGTTTTGAGAGGATATCTGCCCGTGTGTTGTGTTCGCGAGGTACGTGTTGTACTTCCCACTTCTCGAATTTTTCGAGTTTGTCTTTGACAAGGGACAAGTATTCGACAAGGTTGTCGTTCTTGGTTTGGTACTCTCCTCGTACTTGTGATGCCACGAGCTGGGAGTCTGTGGATATTTTCACTTCTTTTGCTCCTAGGTCCTCGGCTAATCTCAGACCGACGATAAAAGCCTCGTATTCGGCCTGGTTGTTCGACGTCGGGAAAGCCAGTGCTAATGAGACCTCGAACAAGATCCCATCCTCATTCTCGAGGATGATCCCGGCTCCGCTGCCTGATGTGCTGGAGGCGCCGTCGACGAAGATCGTCCACTTGTGGGCGCCGTCTGCCGGTGTTGAGCAGTGGGTCATTTTCGCGACGAAGTCGGCCAGTGCTTGGGCTTTCAAGGCCTTTCTATTTTCGTATTGTATGTCGAATTCGGAGAGTTCCAGTGACCACTTGAGCATTCTGCCGGCCATATCTGGTCGCCCGAGTAACTGTTTGATCGGCTGGTCGGTCCTTACTTTTATCGTATGTGCGAGGAAGTAATAACGTAGCCTCCTCGCCGCGTTTATGAGGGCCAGGGCGACCTTTTCGATTTGCTGATATCGGAGCTCAGGGCCTTGGAGTGCTTTGCTCGTGAAATAGATGGGTTTTTGTCCTTCGTCGGTCTCCCTTATTAGGACGGCGCTGACGGCCTCGGTCGCCACGGACAGATATAGGTATAGGGTTTCCTTTTCCAATGGTCGTGATAAGACCGGGGGTTCGGAGAAAACCTTTTTTAAATGGAGTAATGCCTGCTCGCACTCGTCGGTCCAGTCGAAGCTGGCCTCTTTGCGAAGGAGTCTGAAGAATGGCAGTGCATGCTGGGCGGACTTGGCGATGAAACGGGAGAGTGAGGCGAGCACTCCGTTGAGGGATTGGATTGATTTCTTGGTCCTCGGGGTCGGAAATTCTGAGAACGCCCGGCATTTGTCGGGGTTGACTTCGATCCCTCTTTCGGTGAGGTAGAAACCTAGGAATTTTCCTGCCCGTACCCCGAACGTGCATTTTTCAGGGTTGAACCTCATTTTGCACTGCCTCACTTGCTCGAAAAATTTGGTTAGGTGTCGAGCATGGGTAACCTCCTCGTGTGACTTGACGATCATGTCGTCCATGTATACTTTGAGCATGTCCCCTATTTCTTCCTTGAAGACTTTGTTCATCATGCGTTGGTACGTGGCACCAGCGTTCTTGAGCCCGAATGGCATTACGTTGTAATAGTAATTGCCCGTTGGGGTCATGAATGCCGTGTGTCTCTTGTCGGTGGGCGACATAGGGATTTGGTTGTATCCACTATATGCGTCCATGAAGGACAAGAGTTTAAAACCTGCAGAATTGTCTACGAGCATATCTATATTAGGGAGGGGGAAAGCATCTTTCGGGCAAGCCCTATTAAGATCAGTATAATCAACACACATGCGCCATTTTCTATTATTTTTCTTAACGAGGACTACATTAGAGAGCCAGGTTGTGTACTGGGCTTCAGAAATAAAATTTGCCCCTAAGAGGTCTTTTACAGCTCGTTCGGCAGCCTCCGCCTTCTCGGGGGACTGTTTGCGCCTACGCTGTGCTATGGGCTTGACTGCCCGATCTAAAGCTAGCTGGTGACACGCGATCTCAGGATCCAGCCCGGGCATTTCTGCGGCATTCCAGGCGAAGAGGTCAGAGTTCTCTTTGAGGCATGCCACGAGCTTCTCCCTTGTTCCCTCGGGCAGTCCCTTGCCTATCTTCACTGTCCTTTCTGGATCGTCCCCAAGAGGAAAGAGTTCGAACTCTCCGTCGGGGATTAGTCGGACTGGGTGTTCGAGAGATCGTTCCTCGGTGGGCTTCCCTTCTTCAGTTTCGTCTAGCCCAATGCGGCAGTCGAGGTCGATGGCGTTAACTCCCCGGGGAGGATCCTCGGTCCTGAGTTTTGTTGTTGTTGTTGCTACTCTTTGTGTTGACCATGGCCTGTCCTTTTACCGCGGCGTCGTAGCACCGTCGGGCAGCTTCGATGTCGCCGTGGATGGTGACTACGCGGCCCAATTTGGTATAGTATTTCATTTTCAGGTGGACGGTGGATGGGACCGCTGTGAGTTCGGCCAATGTCGGTCGTCCGAAGATGCAATTGTATAGGGATGGACAATCCACGACCAGGAATTGGATTTTGATTTCCCTGTCCGTTTCCTGCTCCCCGAAGGTGACGAGTAATTCGACATATCCCCATGGCCTTGTTGTTGCTCCGTTGAATCCCTGGAGGTCGGATCCGACGTAGGGGGCCAAGTTGGTCTTTTCTAATTTCAGAGTCTTGAAGAGGTGGACGTACATGATATCCACCGAGCTGCCCTGATCAACCAGGATGCGCCTGACGTCGAATTGGGCCATCTTTGCCCTGATCAATAGTGGGATGCCCGAATTCGGGGATCCGCCCGGAAGTTCCTCCAAAAAGAAGGATATTGGGTTGGATTTACCCCGATATTTTGTCAGCGTCGCCTTTTGCTCGGGAGCAGTCAGTAGGAGCTCGTCGAACTTGCGTTTGACCGAGAGGGCAGCGGCTTCACCGTTAATTCCTCCACCTGATATAACCAGTGCGGTTGGGAAATCTTCCCAGGGGCTGAGTGCAGTGATTCTACCTTCGGGAAATGGCTCGGGGAGGATGAAATCTTCCGGGCGTGACACGCAGAGGGCCACTTGATAAGGAGAGTTGTCGGGGGGTGTGTCTTCCCGGGGTCTCTTCTTCTCTGCCTCGTCATGTTTGGGGGTTTCGTTCCTCCTCGTATACTGTTTTAGGTGCCCTTCTTGGATTAAAATCTCTATTGCATCCTTCAGGTGGACGCAGTCTTCGGTCACGTGCCCGTGGCTCCTGTGGAACCGGCAGTACTTGGATTTGTCGGTGTGAGACTTTGGCACAGATGGTTTTGAGAACCTTACTCTGCCCTGTTTAAATTCAGAGTTGATGCATTCCGCGAGGATGCGCTCTCGAGGAGCTGTCAGTAAGGTGTACTCGCTGTATCGGCCCGCGGGGCCTCTTCCCTCTCGAAGCTCGCGGGGTCTTTCTTCCCTTCGCTTGTCCCCGTTGCGACGAGGGATGTTTGGATCCTCGCGTTTGGAATGATCGGTATCCCCAGCACTACGGCCGCTGCGGGCGTTGTGTGCTACCTGTTTTTCCTCATATTTGATGTAGGCCTGAGCCTTGTGCAGGAGTTCGTTCAAGGTGCGGGGAGGCTCGATCCCGACGGCTCTGCTAAGTTCACTGCCGGGCAAGAGTCCCCTTTCGAGGAGATACTTCTTCATGTGTTCGGTGGTATCCACCTCGACAGCTTCCTGGTTGAATCGCTCGATGTACGAGCGCAGTGTTTCATTTTTCTTTTGTACTATGGCTTCAAGGGTCGCCTCTGTCTTGGGGTGACGACGGGAAGCCGTGAAGTGTCTGGTGAACATGGACCTCATGACTCTCCAAGATGTGATGGATTCGGGGGCCAAGCTTTTGTACCAAGCCATGGCCCCTTTCCTGAGGGTTGTTGAAAACAGCCGGCATTTGAGGTGACCGGTGATATCATTGCGGTAGTCGAGAATCGCGTTGACGTTGTCGACGTGATCGTCGGGATCGGTGGTCCCATCGTACACAACTAGGTTGGACGGTTTTTCCATGCCTTTGGGGAGCGGGGCTTCCATTATCGCCCGTGATAGGGGACAATGCAGGTCTTCCTCGTCGCTCCTCAATAGAGACAGTTCGTTGTTGTCGGGGCTGAGCCCGCGCCTTGGTGATGTTCCTGATCGATCGTTGTCGCGGCGGGCGCGTGCCCTACTGACGTGAGGTTCTGGAGAACGACGTCCTCGCTTCTTTGTCGCTTCTGGACGTTGTTGTGTCCTCCTCTCCTGTCGGGGTCGGACCTCCTGCCGTTCAGCTTCGAGGGCCATGATTCTCTCATGCTGCTGGTAGAGCATAGAACCGGCCTGGTTGAGGGCATTCACCATGGCAATCATGGTGGCGTCTCCTTCGATGGGGACGGGGATGGGATGAAATGCCTCGGCCCCTTGGTTTTGGGCGTGAGGGACATCCCGTTGTTTTGAGGCTCTGGAGACGGGGTAGATGGACGACCGTCTCGAGCGTCTGCTTCATGGGGTTGCGGGCCATCATTCATAGTGTAGTCGACGAGGGGACGGCTGCGCTCGCTAGGTTGTTCTCCGGCCATGTTGGAAGGACAGGAATGAATGAGCTTTGATCCTCTGTTGATGAAGATGGGGATAGCTATTTCCCACAGACGGCGCCACTGATCTTACCTGATCAGGAGGGCCTTCCAAGGATTTGAAGACTGGGCCAGAGAATGAGGTGAATGAGGGGGTGTACCTGCAAGGTACTCCAATGCTTAAGTCAGAAGAGGTACAGAAAGTTAAGGTTATTTCAGAGTGAGTTAGAATACCTGACCCTTTGTTATGAAAGGGTATTTATATTGAGCCCCCAGCGCTGGGCCAAGGCTCCTAATGGGATGGATCTAGCTAGGCCCAAGGAGGAGCTGCCAGGGGACGCGTAAGAAGCGTAAAGACCTAGACCAAAGGTCTGTTCCCTGGTCCAACTGCCCCTATCTCTCAGGAGATAATACAGGGGAGTTGAGTGACGTGACAGATGAGGTGGCAGACATGGTTCTGCCTGACATAGCTCATGTGCCCGTGATACAGGTAGGTGACATGTGAATGAAGGTCAGCTGGTGGGAGGCGCGTGTCTCTGCCCGACACGCAGTAGAGTTGTCGAGGTGGCGTCCCATCGACGTGGATGGCTGGGCCCTTGCCCGACGCATTCATCTGCCCGGACGTTTGGGCCTGTACCCGACAAGCATTGAGCCGTGCCGTGCATGTCGTCATGGCCCAGTCCAGAACAAATAGTATTATCATTTATCAAACAATGCAAGTTAATTATGACATTTAATAGATTAACATAAAATTAAAGAACAAAAATTAATTTAATTAACTTAAAATAATCATATTAAACAATTATACAAGCTAAGATAAAAAGTCAATAGCAAAAGAGTTAACATAATTTAAAAAAAATAAGTTTTAGTGTATTTTTTAAAAATCGAATTAAAAGTATCCAAAACAAGGGTAATGGTGAATTCTAGAAAGATGTCATCTAAATGGTAAAACTACTTAGTTTTATATTTGTAAATGGTAAAACTACTTAGTTTTATATTTGCAAACAAACAAGAGAGATTGTTCAAACAGAAAGCAAAGCTTATTCAGTTATGCTAATTTGGTTCAAATTGATGAATTTGACAGTGTAACAGATATACTGTGTGTTTCATCTAGCAAATGCACAAATGTGTGGATCATTGATTTTGGTTCTTACAATATGACGTGCTAATTTGGTTCAAATTGATGAATTTGACAGTGTAACAGATATACTGTGTGTTTCATCTAGCAAATGCACAAATGTGTGGATCATTGATTTTGGTTCTTACAATATGACGTTGCACCGGGAAAGATTCACTACATTCACATCATGTAATTTTGGATTTATTTATCTAAGTGATGATAAAGCACATACTCACTAGAATAAGACAAATTAATATTGCCCTGGACGATGGTGGTGTGCAAACATTGAACGGAGTCAAATATATTTCAGAATTGAGGAATTTTTTTGTTTCCCTAGGTACTCTAAAGGCAAATGGTTTCTCCTACAAGTTTGATGGAGATAAGGACATTATAAAGATTAGCAAGGGTGCATTGACAATAATAAAAACAAGGATAACAACGAGTAACATCTACAAATTGTTGGGGAACTCTGTTGTAAGTGATATTACATCAGCTAGTCTGATAATGATGCAACCAAACTCTGACAAATGCACCTGAGTCATCTTAGTGTGCATTGTAAGTATAGAGCGCGCCTAAGACGGAACCTGACTTAGGTTTAAAGAAATTTTCTATTTACTTTTCAATTATTTTTTATTTATTATTTTTTCGGAAGAACAATGATGAATTATGAATAATAATGCAAAAAAAAAAGTGCAAAAGGAATAAATGACACAAGTTATATTCTGGTTTCTCTTTCCAAACAAAGGTAGTCCAATCTCTCTACACCCTCATGAAGAATTTCACTATGTTAGATCTTTGTATAATCTCTTATAATCTTCTACCATACACACACGCACACACTAAATCTATGGTGGAGTTTGAATCTAATCTCCCAGATTCAAATGACACTTCTCAACAAACATAAAGAACAACACTTCCTATTTACAAACACCCGTAGAAAGTTCAACCATTTTTCTTACAGAAAAAATCACCACACACTTGGTGAATAATTTACAACAAATATAAAAATTGAATACAAACAACAATATCTTGAAAATTTAATCTTCTATTTCAATGAATAATTCAAGAATATATAAACATTTAAGTGCTCAATGGTTTATGAAACTTTTTCTCAAATGAATAAACTTTATGCAGTAAAAAATTTATCTATCATTGTATACGAACACTTGAAAAACAATAAGAATTGTTTGAAAAATATGATGAAAAACGTGTTTTTGAAATCTGAAAAATTATGCTTTAAATACACTAGAAGATGCCTATAGAAATAGTGATAATGTTTAAGAAAATGATCATGAGAATTTGTAAATGATTTAGATAAAATATCATGATCATATGCAATTAAGAGGTATGCAATGTTTCAAAAAATTTCAAGATATTTCATATGTCAATCGATTGTTTATATGAATCAATTGTTTGGATCATTTACAAAGTTAAAAAATTATGAAAAAATGATCTGGATCAATCGATTGCTTGATCCCTTCAATTGATTTTCATTGAAAATATTACACTGATCAATCAATTGACTCTTAGCATCAACCAATTGATGCTTCCAAATTTTTCAACTTGTCGCATTATAGAGCAGACAACAATTGATTGTTATCTTTGAAAAATTGAAACTTTGTTGTTTTTAAAAGCGCTTTAAATACAAATCATGCATGAATGTTAATATAGAATGATTTAGATGAAGAAATTTTGAGCACCTAAGTCTTATATATATGAATTGCCATTGTACCTTAAATTTTATGATTTAATCCTTTGATTTCCAAAACTTATTAATCTTGATACTTGATTCCAATATTTTTTTTGTTGATCTTTCTTCATTGATAAGATTTTTTCCCCAACAAAACTAAACTAAGATAAATGATAAACATCTTATTCACAAGCATGTGATGAATGAACTTCATAAGAACAATCTATTGAAGAGTGTTTGTAGTTGCAAGTTAGAATTATGCATGTATTGTATACTTTGGAAATTGTGCCGTGTTCAGTTCAAGATCGAAAAACACAAAATAGAGTGAATTTTAGACTAAGTATTTTGTGAATTTTACAGATGATTATTCTCGCAAGGTTTGAGTGTATTTCTTGAAGTAGAAATTTGAAGTCTTTACCAAATTCAAATTGTGGAAGACAAAGATAGAGAATCAAACATACAGAAAAATCAAGTATTTACGATTAGTTAATGGGACATAGTACACTGATTTGAAATTTAAGAGGTTCTGTGAAGAACATGGTATTCATAGACATTTTTCAGTTTGCAAGACACCACAACAAAATGGTATGAAAAAGACAATTGGTCTCTAACTAAAAGAGTAAGATGTCTCTTGTTAAATGCTGAACTATCAAAAGGTTTATGGGCAGAGGCAATTAACATGGTGTTCTATCTGATCAATAGGTCACTACTGGATTCGTTGAAGGAGAAATTTGAAGACAAGGTATGAACATGTGATTATATTGATCTTGAAATTTTAAGGATTTTTGGGTGTCCTGCTTACGTGCATATATCTAGTGAACATTGATCCAAACTTGTTCTAAAGTAGAAAATGCGTTCGTCGATTATGCAAAAGGTGTGAAAGAGTTCAAATTATGGGATCCGATTAAAAAGAATATGGTAGTAGAAAATATGTTATTTTTTTATGAGTAATTATTATTGAAGCAATAAGTTGCAAAAGATGTATCAACATCTGAAAAAGAAACTTCCCACAAACATGTGATTGAGGTGGATGTTGATCATCTATCAATGAATAATATACAGGTAGTGCCTGAACCACAAGAGGAACCAAACATTGATATTGAAATTGACCATAGTTCTTGTACGTGACATAAATCATTGTTCAACCAAACCACCAGAAAGATATGTGTATGAAGACTTGGAAGCATATGCATTTCTTACTAGTTTTAGACATCCTTCTATTTTTCAAGAGGTCATAGTTAGTTAAAAGAAAGATAAATGGATGAGTGAAATATTGAATGAGATGGATTCCTTGAAGAAAAATCAGAGATGGGAACTTGTTCATCTTCTTAAGGGAAAAAAGCCATCAGTTGTAAGTGAGTGTTAGAGAGAAAACTAATAGTAACAGAAAAAGCAGGGAAGAAGTTAAAGACTCGCCTTGTAGAAAATTATTATGATGAGATTTTATCTCTGGTGTCCAATCATACTTCTATCCTGGAAGTATTAACCTTGGTAGCCAACTGAGACATGCATTTAGAACAAATGAATATGAAGACAACATTTCATCACAATAATCTAGATGAGCAAATTTACATGGAACATGAGTTCAATGTCACAAGAAATTGAAGACTAGTTTGTAAATTGAAGAGGTATTTGTATGGTTTAAAGTAGTCTCCAAAAAAATGATACAAGAACTTTTATTCATACATGCTTAAAGTTGGCTACAGAAGCCGTGGTTATGATTGTTGTGTTTATGTTATGAGCCTTGATGACGACTCTTTTATTTTATTGTTATTGTATCTTGATGATATGTTGATTGCTTCTAATCACTTACTTGATGTAAATAACTAAAAAAATTATGTTGCTAAAGCAATTTGACATGAAATACTTAGGTGCTACTAAGAAGATTCTTAGTATGGAAAGGGATAAGAGGGCTATAAATTTATGGATCTCTCAGAAAAGTTATATTAAAAAGATGATAGACACGTTTGACATGAGAAAATTGAAGGTTGTGAGTACTCCATTGGAGAATCACTTCAAGCTCTCATTATATTAATTTTCAAAGATCGATGCAAGAGCTGGGTATATGTCAAAGACCCCTTATGTCGATGTTGTTGGTTGTTTAATGTATACTATGGTCTACACTAGACTAGATTTGGTACAAGCCGTAAGTCAAATTTCTAAGTTTATGTCCAAACCAAAAAACATCATTGGGAAGCAGTCAAGGGGATTTTCAGGTACTTGAAGGGTACTATGAGTTATGGTTGTTTAATGTATACTATGCAGTTGGCTTGCATATGAAGGCTCATACCTCCAAGCATTCAACGGGATCACAACCCGTCCCTGAGGATATGTAGAGTTGATAGTTTTCATTAGCAGTGGAAAGGACATTCGAGCGGTACATTTTTAATTTATTGTTGTTCCTTGCATGAGTGTTTACAATTGCATCTTGGAATGACCCCTTGTGCTCATGCTAGACATTGTCGCTTCGCCAATTCATATCAAACTCAAAAGCCACAACCTACAGGGAGAGCTGATTACCATAAATGCCGACCTAAAGGGAGCAAAAAGTATATATCAAGCTATATAGAAAGATCAAGGAAAAATAATAACCATGAAACTCAATGTTATCCCCTTCATCGGGAAACTCAATAAAATGGAAATTCGTCCTAAAAAAAGTGGCTAAAGAGGCCATAAATAGCAAATAAATAAATGGCGGCCATCCTGCTTGGTTATGCTTTTTTATTTTTCAGTTATAAAAATTCTATTGTTTAATCATTTCCCTCTTCTATACAGATATCACTACCCATAACATAATAAAGTGATGTTTTCTAAAACACTATTTTCTTTATGACTATGAATAACAACAAAAAAATACCCGGTACGACCAAAGATATCGATGTCCGACACACATGAAGTCGGGGATGATGTCGGAGATGCTTTGAAAATCTGACTAAAGCAATCAATCGTCCACATAAAGTTAGGGGAGCTGTTGGAGACGCTTTGCACGTTCACTAAAGCAATCAATCCCCCACATGAAGTTAGGGGTGCTTTCGAAGACACTTTAACATCATGCTAAAGCAATGAATCCGCCACAGGAAATAATGAACCACCTTTGTTTCACAACTAGTCACTCTAGATGTCGTGGTGGATTGGACAAATGTCTACCTCTAATCGGGTTTTCATATAGTAAGGGGAAGGGGAACTGACCCCTGGTCAGGAAAGGCCCTAATGACGTCCAATAAACTTCGGGGAGCAGTGTATCTAGGACCACATTGAATACCTCAAAAAAATGCAAAAATGTAATAAAATTCATACTCTCTCTTTCATCTTCATAGTGACATCCAATAAACTTTCGAGGGAAGACTTCATAAGTTCATAAAGACTCGCAACCGTGCGCCCAGGATAGTGACAAACGCCTTAGGATGGTGACGTCCAATTAACTCCAAGGGAAAACCTCGTAAATTTGCAAGAAAAAATCAGAGCCATGCACTCAGGATCTTACAAAAACACCTTAAACAAGTAACAAAGACATTTCATTCAATAAGGATGTATTTTCTACATTACGAAGTGCTATCACACAAGTACTTTTAAAAAACAAAGAGTTATACAAGGACCCCGGTAAACATATTTCCGCAGAGTAACAATCTTCCCATTTATGATGGCTTGATCTAGTCGAATTTGATCCCTTGAATTCATCAAAGGATGATGAAAATATTCTACTTAATCCAAAGCATTTTCAAATGACCGCGAAACCGCATCAAGGGTGGAACTCATATAGATAGTCAATTATTGGGTTAACAAAGCATTTAGAGAGCGCAAGAGATTTAATTCCTTATGAGCATCCCCCACAGTGCTTTGAAGAACATATAAAGCTTTATCTTTTATCGCTACAGTCCTCACCAACTGAGTCATCTGGTCAGAAAGAGAACCATCGAGCTTCAGGGGGAGCAAAACATTATTCATCCTAAAAGGAGAGGCAAAAGCTTCCTTTTGTTTATGCAAGTACCTATCATGCTGAAGTTTTAGGCCAAGAACATTATCCTTCATTTGTTGCTTTTCAGCGCGGTGCTAGTCGAACTAGAAAGCTCCCCGGTGATCGGACACACGAACAATGCATCTGAGGCTTCTCAGGTATATCTTGCCAGATTGTCTATTTCTTCTTCTAGGACGGCCCCAAAAATTCCATTCAAGTAAGCGCAATCCTCATCCAATTAGGGATTTAATGACCTTTACCAGAGGGGGAGTCAGATCTTCCAGTAAATAGCGGGCAGTATGACAAAAAGGCATTCGATGAAGCCGACAAGTTTTCCACTGTAACATTATTTCTGACCAACCATACTCCCTGTTTTGGAGCTGAAACTGCTATTAATTGCTCATACATTCTGCATAGTAGTGAAGAAAATGTATACATTAGAGGCATACAAGTTAAAAATACCATAAAACTCAAGAGTCTGATACCACCAAAATTTGTTTTTCTCATTTTCTAAGAGCAGACTTTTACCAAGTTTGACGCCTTAAGCATTCTTACCAACCTCTATCACCGGGGTAACTCCCACTATATATTCCAAATTATTGATAAACTTCACCAACTAGCCTTTTTGGTACTGAGCCTCTTTGGAGAGATCTTTTTTAATATAAACAAAAAATAATTCCACAACAGAAAATGATCCTCAGTCTAATACTTGGAGAACAAGTTTATACATCTACCCTTCACTCCCTTATTGACGTCACAAATTGCAACATGAGATTTAGAGCCGACGAGGATCACCAAAAAGAATTGATCTTCAAAAGGAAGGAGCTCCGAAAGAGGTTCGATGTAATCTTATACCCATATTCTGAGACACTGAGTCAAGAAGATATTTAGACAAATGAAGAAAAAAACACACATGGTTTTCCATTCGCATGCCCAACAAGAAGGGTGAAGTTACGAATGAGCCATAACCAAGTGTTCAAGAATCTCTATCTCAAAAGCAGTGAGAGGGACACAAAAGCCCGTGGTGTAAAACGCGCACTCATAAAAAGAAACACAAATTCCATACTTGTCACATATTCTTTCGTCCTTAGAAGGACTCACAGTTCCCTAGTCAGAGGGTAAACAAACTTAGGTAAAAGCACCATAAAGACCACATGGTATAACAAAAATAGAAACAAGGGAGGAATAAACAAGATCTATCCAAGAATATGGAATATCCTTTTGAGACTTGCAAATACTTTTTTGAATTTTTTATTCATAATGCATTAACTTTGTAGTTACAAGAAATGAATGACAAAAGAGAAAAAACAGAAAGACTCGAAAAAGAGAATAAAATATTTATTTCCCTAAAAGAAAACTACGTTGCGGAAGGCAAAAAGTTTCACCAAACACGTCTAATTACTCACATGTAACACTCAAAGAAGTTTCGATTTCCAAGAACCGTAATCATGATATATACGAAAAGACGTTTTGGAGTAAGGAACATTAAATACATGTTTCCTTAAAAGAACTAAAGCGCTTCTCAATAATTTATCTTAAAAATAATAAGAGGTTGGCCGATATCTAGGATTGCAATATCAAGCTTCTGCCCTCATATTTAACGATAAGGACTTGAGAGACAACAGTCATGAGCCGATCAGATCGACCCCTGATGGGTTTGCGTCGACAAACCTGACCAAAAATAGATAAAGGTCTAACTTATTCCAAAATCTTCCGGAGATTATTATTCTAATGATTATCAAAGATCTCAACCGTAAAGCATCCAACGACTCTTTACAATTCACTTGTAACTAATACCAAATTAGTTATTTCCTCTCTATAGAGAAGACACCAAAATCAAATAACAGACTTCAAATACAATTTCATTTTTCTCTTCTTCTCCTTCAAATACAATTTCATTTTACTCTTCTTCTCCATATACTAACTTGAACGTTCTCTTCTTCTCCTTCAAATACAATTTCATTTTACTCTTCTTCTCCATATACTAACTTGAACGTTGGAGTACTAACATTACAAAACCCCCACTCCTCCGCATTATTGTTCAACTTCTCATCTCTGATTCCAAAACGGAATAGAAAGCAAAATCAAATATGACCTTTTGAACTGTATTTTAATATTATCTTAAAAACAATGATTCAAAAAAGTTGGAAAAGATAAAAGTATACTAATTTCTTAGACATAAATTTCTCCTTGCCTCCATGGGAACTTTTTCATTTTGAAACAAAGATACAAAACATAATTTTGAAACAAACATCTCTTATTTTTTACAATAGGTTTTCACTTATTTCCAACTCATTTCAATGATTCTTAATGGTTTTCATGTAGTTATGTTAATAAAACCATGAGGCGTGCGATGATGGACCAGAGGCAGACCAGACTTGACAAATGAGACAATTTTCATAAAGTTGATCAAAACAGATGAAAATGTTGATTATGACAGCCATATTATAGTTAGAGACAATACTGCAACCAAATCCCTTGCGACATATCCATTCTCAGTGAAAAAAAAATCATAAATATATGTAGTCTGGTAACTATAAAGGAAACAAGCAAATTGATTATACACATCCTACCTGTAGACACAGAATTTACAGAGTTAGTTGCAATATCCATTATAATGAGAGAGACCAATAAATTACAACAAAAAAATCCAATAGAACCTATTTAAACTCTCGCCAAAGGAAGAAATGAGAAAGTCCAAGATAACAAAGGGGCACTATGATAGTAAAGATGTTACTCGGACAGAGTTATCAGCTGATCCAGTCAAGAAAATTGGCAAAGTCGGATGCCAATCTACAGCAGTAATAGGAGCACCGTGAGAAAGTGTTCTCCAACCATTCAAATGATCCTGAACCTGACAAGATAAACAGACACTGATATTTTCAGTTAACTTACAAGATAATTAGAAATTTTCACACCAAAATTTACTTGCTTTTAGAAGTCATTAAAATACAGATAAGCAGATTATAACCCTTTCAAAGGGAAGGTCTAAATATAATGCATGCAGAGGAAATCAAGAAACATCAACCTGATATATGGGTGCTCTATCTGAACCGGATGTCACCAAGAGTCTCCTCCCATTTGCATCTAATGCCATATCACGTCTAAAATAATTTGAATCATTAACAGGGTAACAAAACCTACAAAATGCAACAAATACCATGATCAGAATTAATTATTCAAAACATTTCTAAAAGCAAGGACAAAGGAATGAGAATACACCATTATCTCTAATTTAGCATGAATGAGCTAAAATATTTTCATCAGGAATAAATGCATAGGTCATACTACCTATTCCACAAATGCATTTGAATCTGATTGGCGTGGATTATGAGATTAGTTCCAGCTCCTCATAATTTGAATTGAATTATCACATGATTTTATAGTGTTAGTAAAATACTCTAAATAAAGTATATGTGTATCCTAATTGAAATCATGTACAAATGTTCTGCAGCAAGAAAGGCGGTCCTAAGAAAAGAACCAGCCATTTATGAGACCCCTTCATTTCATTTATCTAATTTTGCAATCTTTGGCTGGTATTGACATGAAAAGAAAAAGGAAATATTGTGAGTTAATCATAAGGTGTCAAACTAGAAATATACCTACTACAGTCTCTTGACCACAAGATTTGACCTTGGTTTTGCAAGCTCCACTCAAAAATCTGTTAACAAAGAACTAATTACAATGAAGTTTGCAATCTATTCCATAAACTGGAATACCATTAAATTAATAGTACTTGCCTTCCCATCAGAGCCGAAGCTAAAAATGCTAGTCTCATCTGGTCCAAAAAGAATAGAACTTATGGAAGAATCATGTGCAGGCCAGCCAGTGATTTGTAGACCAGCGGACATGTCTTTGGTTTGTTAAGGATGACATGATTGTCAAACCATGTGACTCTTCTAGCCATTCAAAATATGTTTTCTTATGTTAAAAACTAAAAAGAAAAAAACTGCAAAATTTATTTCGTGAGTAACTTCTAAATGCTAAATACAAGCTGTATAAGCAACCAAGTGAATAAAAAGGATACCAAACATGTGAATCATTCCATCAATAGCAGAAGCTGCTAAAATCTTCCCATTGTGATTGAAACATATAGAAGTAATTGCTGGTGGATCTTCTCCAAGAGGAAGAACTGTCTTTATGGAATCCAAAATTAAACATAGCCATTGAACGGCTTAACTATTATATACAAAGAAGCACATACCATGGCCTTCCACGTCTTCATGTTCCATACAGTGAGTGAAGCAAAACCCAGGTTGTCAAAATAGTTGGAACCAGACCTACACAGATAAAACAGACCTCATAATTCCATGCTAAAATGTGTCAACAGTGTAATATTAACAACCAAAAAGCAATGAAAAGGATGTCCATATAGAGCGTAATAAAAGGTGGGATGCTGACCAAGACTTTTTCAGCATACATTCATTATTATGTCCAAAATTAAAAATATAGAATGTACAAAATTGGACTAAGTGTAAAACAAATAATCAATATTCAAATCACCAAATTCAACAATTTTACTATTTAAGTAAAAGAATTCAGTATTTGAAATTTTGATTTATACCCTCCAGATGCTGCTGCAGACACAAAAATAGGTTCAACAGGACTGCACTTTATGTCCAATACACTGTAAAATCACATGCACTAGTGTCAGACAGTTGAAAGTAATACACAAACCTGAGTTTATACACAGGAAATACCTAGGAAATGCTTCAGTTGTATTAAGGTCACAAACAACTCTCTTTGCATCCACATTCCATGCCTTAATGCACGCATCAGATGTACCTATCAGAAGCTTTTATCAAGAAGAACAACTCAATTATTTTGATTTACAATGTAAAATAATCAATAGAATGGAATAGTTTCAATCGCGATGATAAATCAATTCACATACCAAGCGGTCTGATTTGCATTCCCAGTCAAGTGATAGAATTTCAGTGCCACAATATATAGTTGCATTTCTAGACGCCGGAGTTGATGCATCGTATGTCCATATCCTTTATCGAAAGATGTATAACAACCAATAAAATAAGACCAAATTTCTTGAGAGATTTCTTAAAAATAAAGAAGAGGTGTAGGTATTTGAAAGGTAAAGAAAAAGCATTATCGAAAATAGGCATTATAAAGTGCTATTTCCAAACAATAATGTAGTGCAATAAACTTTATTTCTATCTCTTTAATTTCTTATACATTGTTGACAATGTTACTATAAATACATCCATACACAAACAGAGTTTTTCAATAGTGGAAAATGAGTGCAGACTACAGCTAGCAATCTCAGGACTAATAATTAGATAAAGACCAATATATTTTTCCAGTTTCCACTTAATCAATAAGCTTAATATGTTAGTCTATATCACATCCGAGAGAGGGTACCTGGCAGTTCCATCAAGAGAAGCACTAGCAATATTGTTTCCAGATGCAGAGAAGCGGCACCGGCTGATTGGACTGGTGTGCCCCAAAAAAGTCTCCTAAAATTCATAATGATATCTATCATATTTACACAGATTTTGTAGAAAATATAATATGCTCTTGATAGTTGGGAATAAGACGAAAAATGCAGAACAAAGTGAGGAAAAGAACACAGATAAGGCTCTATGTACAAATTTTACCTGGTGCTCTACATTGACCTCGTCAAAATCTTCTTCCCTAGACACATCCCCATCGTTTTCTGCCACAAAATTAATTGTTATTTTTTTTTATTTCCAAATATATAATCAAGGTAACTGAAATAGCATTTGATATCTCAGCCTAAAATCAATTTACTCAGCAAACAGAAAATTAGACGTGGTTTGGAGTTCAGATAAAGTGCAACAAGATTAGGAACTAATTAGCGAATACAATGAATCTTGAAAATCTTTCAGAAATAATAATATAATAGTAAAAATTTGGTTGCTTCTCTGTCTCAGTGCTAAATAAAAATACAAAGCTTTCTTGTTTCATTTCCATGAGTTCTGCAACAGAATCCACATTTTGTAGGGTCCACAATAAATACCATCAATTGAACTGAAACCAAAACATATTGTCTATCCTCATTCAAAATCAATATATTGTTTTAGAGCAAGTTATGCTTACAAGTTACAGCAAGCTGCAGTGTAAAAGTAAATCATAAGTTGTCTCAACATTGCACAGAGTCATACTGCGAGGCAATTTCATTTACTTCTCAGAATTCACCAACTAACATCTAACATTATCTACCTTTTCCACACACCGATGACTAGTTAACTAGTTACTCCTATCTTGTGAAAACAATAATTAAACATCAGAACATATCAGCACATGAATTTTAATAAGTCTATTTATATAAAGTAGCCATCAACTTGCTTATAAAACAATGATCAAGCAACTAGTTAAAGTCACTTCACACAGAAGAAGCGGACTTGAAGTATATCTGTCTGCCTATATGGGGACTGTCATGACCTTTTAAAGTAGTATTGCCAGCTTTGCCATTTCCAAGATAGTGATTCAATAAGAAAGTTGAATTATCGCCAGACTTAGAGCTAACAAACTCAGACTGAAAACTTCCAGGCTCACCCACAACTAAATCTTGGCCAATCTCTGTTTGAACTTCTCGTGTAAAAGTCTCTGGAGAATCTTTTGACATATGAGTACTTTCTTCATGCAAATTGCTTGATGAGCTAATATTTCCTTCCATACTTCAATCCAAATTAATTAGAAAGGTAAACCAGATTTATTAGACTTGAGCATTGAATAAAAATATGCTTACCTTTTAAACTGCCTTAATTGTGTCTCTTTCTCATTGAGTAAAGCCTGAAGTTCTGATAATTTAATATTTAGCTGTGTGATATCTCTTTTGAGCAGGCTGGTAGCATTCATCTCTGAACTAATCTTCAATAGAGCAGGTAGCCGTGATTTTATTAAGGATAATTACAGAGGGTCTTGATTAAATTATCAATGTAGAAGACATGAGAAAATAAAATAAAAAACATAATCTATAGAAACGGTGTATGTATGAGATCGTGACATCAGTGTTGTCATTTAGCGGTGCTATAGTGCTATAACATAGCGGAACTTGAATAAATCAGTAGTGTTTTGCGATCTACTATTTAGTCCAAATTGTCTTATAGCCATTATTGCAACGCTATAGCACAATAGTGTACAAGACTCCCTTATATAGAGGAAATAATGTGGCTTAAAAAGAAAATAATCCATGGGCTATGGTCGCTCTCTAATCGATTACCCTGCGACGCTATTCAATTAGACCTAAAAAAGTAAGGAAACAAATTATCCATAATCGTATCCTAATTCATTAAAGGGTTCATAGTCAATTACACCTTAAATGCACCCAAAAAAAAATCAATCTGAAACAAGAGAAACAGTTTTTTGTTTCAAACAAATGTTATAAAGGATATGAGTAGCATTGAAGATCTCACTAAAGAAATTTCTAACAGAAAGATGCAAGGCCTGATACCACTCCTTGGAGAAAAATATTCGAAATTCTGGATCCAATTGTGGATTCTTCACATAAGGAATTGCTGCAATGCAATTCAAATCTCATCATCACATTCATACACTGAAATTTTATTAAAAAAAACAAAAAACCTAAAAACGCACCAAACCATTGAGTCCAATCCTCCTGAGAACTCTGCAACAAATCAGGACCATGAACAGTGAAAAACTCAACAACCTTATCCCTCCGATTGGATTGCAAAGCGTGAACGACGTAGAATCGCAAAACAGAAGCTTCCAATTTAGAGAAAGTTGAAACGAGTGTGGTTTCGAACGACGAAGAGAGATAGTGTTTGAAGAAACCGAGAAGCGCTACCAATTTATCAATCTGAAACTTCGGAACGTATAACGAGAAGATTAGGTCAAGAATTTTGTCGACCTGAAAGCCTTTTCCGACGTCGGTGCGCAATTCGGTTTCGTAAGCTTCGAGAGTGTTGGTGAATCCTCGAAAGACGAGAAACTCTCTTACTAACTCCTCGGCGTAATGCATCTTCTCCATGTTCTACAACGCGTGAGATAACACTGTTAGCGATTATATTAGATATATAATTCAGAATTGATTGTGGAGTTGAAACGGAAGCGGTGGTTGGATAGCGTTAGGTTTTGTTTTACGGTTACGGCGTTGTATTGGGAAGTGTGCGGTTGGTGAATTGCAACGGTGCGGGAGTTGGTGTAGTTTTGGTCTGGATGAGTCGGCGATCTACCAGATGTGGAGGTTTTAGGACATAACGGTGGTGGATACACAAGTGTGTTTAGCACGTGCGTCGTGATAAACAGAATGGTAGTTACTAAACTAAAATTTCATCAATTCTGTTTCCAAAAATTCTCTCACACAATTTAGATTTCAAAATTTAAAGGCACTCAATTTTGGGTGCGTTTTATTTGAACTTGAACTCTTTATAAATATGTGGTAGATCCGAATTATAAAATTTAGACACAGTTTGAAATTTGAAATTCAAATATGATTATTTGAATATTTGGTTTAATTCAGATGAATTTGAACTTTCTTGTAGATGTGATAATATCCTCTAGATTTTGGAAAAATTATATGTGAATTTAACTCTCTTGTAATATTGACATGGATTTCAAAATTCGAACACCGCAAAATAATTATTTTTGAAAATGGGAGTTACTTTTTCTATCCACCTACTTGAAAATCTGAAAATGTCTCCTATGTTTATAGATGTATTTTCAAACGCATTTAAAATTAAACTTCAGGTATAGTATGACACTTTTCTGAAATACATCTCCAGACTTTTTTTTATGGACAAAATAGAGATGTTTACTTACAACATTTTTGTTAGCGTGATTTTAGGTGCATCAGAGACATTTATGATTTTTTACGGTAGTATGAGAGAACACATAAGGGTGGAAAGAGTGTAATGAGCCATCATCTTTAATTTTTATACATAGAGCCAATATCCAAAAATTAGAAACCATTATGATATTTCAATTTTTGTATTTAAGTGTTTATTTTTTACAAATCTTCATCTATTCATTTGATATATCATTTTAAGTGGAATGGCCGAATTGAACAGTGTTAAGAACTAACAAGTTATGAGTAATAATTTGTCACAAAAATAATTTGATACAACTTTTTATACAATTTTTACAACCGAGCATAATTTGCACAAAACACCAATTTTAAGCTTTTGAAGAAAACAAAACAAAAAAATTGCAAATTCATGGCAAAACTTATCTATACTACAATATAAACACTATCTTGGAGACATTGTGGAATTGCTACATGTGGCATGAGATGTAAGATGACTAGTAATGGTGAATGAGCTATAGTGATTATACTCTCTTTTCATAGCTTTGTAGACATGATCCAACCCTTCCTCAATTAACTCTAGTACTGTTTGTGGCATTGGTGGCATGTTTATGATGTTTGATTCTTGACCTTCAAGCATTCTCACCACTTCTCCCATTGGTGGTCTCATTGAAACATCATCTTGAATGCACCAAAAGGCAACATTCAAAGCTCTTGTTAGTTCTTCTTCATCAACTGCACCATTTAATCTTCTATCTGCCACTTTGATTGTTGATCCACTTGTCATCTCCTATAATAACCAATCATTGTATTATCACCGTTCAAATAACTGAATCGTGGATACTTTGGTTCACGATTCATCTGGTTGAACCATTCAGTTCGATTTTTAAAACATTATGCATAAAGAAGTAACAATAAGAGAGTAGAACTTATAAATTAGTACTCTATGAAATATGAAATATACCTTGTAAGCCCAACCAGGATAGAAGAAATCTTCTTCATCAAAGGACAAATCAAGATTTCTTCTACCACCAATGATTTCTAAAAGAAGCATTCCGTAGCTGTAAACATCTGCTTTTACTGTTATCGGTCGATTACTAACCCATTCCGGTGCCAAATAGCCTCTAGTGCCTCTTACCATTGTTACTACATGAGAATGTTCCCTTGCCATCAATTTAGCAAGTCCGAAATCAGATACCTTGGGACAAAAGTTTTCATCTAACAATATATTTTCTGGTTTGATGTCACAATGTATTATCTTATTTCTACACTGCTCATGAAAGTATGCTATCCCTTGTGCAGTATTTTTGGCTATATCAAAACGAGTTTGCCAATCAAGCAATCTATCTCGCCCTCGAATCGAAGGGAAGATCCACTGATCCAATGAACCATTCTTCATGAACTCGTATACCAAAAGCCTGTGAAACAAACATTGCTTAAGCCAATTAAAGCTATGAAGTTTGAATTCTTGCGATGAAATTGTAAATAAAATAGTGCGCACCTCTGAGGTCCCTCGGAACAAAAACCACATAAACGAACCAAATTCATATGATGCATTGAGCCAATAGTGTTTACTTCAGTGATAAATTCTTTCTCTCCATGAGGCAAAATCTTATCAAGTTTCTTCACCGCGACTAAGGTACCATCTCCTAAGCTTCCTTTATACACACTTCCAAATCCACCTGCAAAATATAAACAGTTAGCAACAAATTATACTGAAACCAAAGCGCCGTAAGATTCAATTCAGTATAGGACACACATACCTGTTCCCAGAAGCTGCGAAAAGTTGCTTGTCCTGATTTGCAAAGCGCGGTAAGTAAAATTCACCGGAGCACCTGATAAGACCAATGAACTTTCCATCTCTCTTTTCAAAGTTCTTTTTCTATGAACACTGTAATACAGTAACATACAGAGTAAAATAATGAGAACTATCATGCCTAGAACAATTGGAATAATCACAGCCTTTTCCTTAGCACTCCCCATTCCATCAGAAGAACTGTTATTCGACCTTCCATGTCCTTCTGGTGTCCATGAACTATTCGCTCGAACCTTCACAAACAAAGTAGAGCCTGTATCTTCAAAACCACCGAAACTTAAGCTTCTCAACACCCAACAAAAAGGTCTTTCTTCATTTAGTCCATAAACAGAAGCAACACAATCACAATCTGATAAACAAGCATCGCCGCATTTTGATACAGAAGAAACATCACTCTCGCTATAATTAGCTATTATTGATGATTCAGAGAAATAATAGTTAGTTTGTTGCACAGTTGAAATCCTAAAATCCGATGTCATGTTTTTGTTTTTTCCATTAGTACATTTTCCAACAAGAGATGAATTCTCATAACATAGTCCATCTCTACCAACTTTAGAAGTTCCTGGTAAGCAAGTGCAAGAAGCATTAGTCTTAGTTTTATCCAATTTGCAAACCCCGTTACCGCAAATTCCACCAATACCACATGGATTTGAAACTGCAGCCCACTGTGACACCCATTGTTTCGATCCGTTTAAGTCTTCCCATCGATACAACCGCAGATTTCCGTTCTCTTCAAGTGTCAGTCTCCTAAGAACGGTTAACGGCGCAGATTGATGAATTGCAGAAGCTAAACCTGCATCATCATTATCATTCTTATAAACATAAACTGCGCCATCAGATGAATTTCCATATACAATTCCAACGCTTCCGGCCTGATCTAAAACCGCGATAACTTCTCCGGTTACATTAGAAATCTCAGGACTTTGCCAATAAGAATAGTTTGCATACGATTCATTTTCATCGAAAGTTTGGTAACTTTCTGGAAGATTGTAAGTTAGTGCAAGACTTAACGAAGTCGGTTGCTGAAGCATTTTGAGAGCATAGTAGCCACCATGAGACGAAGATTTTGACGTTGTTAACTCTGAAGAAACTGTTAGAGGCTGATTCGGAAGAAGCGTGTTTGAAGGTTGAGAAAAACTCTGCCATATAGGGTGGTTGTTTGAGTTGTGAAGGATGAAGTTACCAGATTCTGACATGGTTGCTGATTCTACATTAGTATTTGATGTGTTTGAGGCCCATATGGTGACTTTTTTGTCGACGAGAACGAGGTTTCCTGTTGTGTCAAGCTCCAGAATTGCTTCTTGAGATGCTGGTGAGTTTCTGTTTGGATTGAAAAAGAAAACTAATCAGTTCATTGACAATGTATGCAGCAGAAAGTGCGTATGATAGTACAACATGAAACATGGACACGATACAGGTATCAGATACGATATGTATCAGATAAACAAGTACATTAGTCATTGAAAAATCTAGAATATAATAAGAATACCAAAGAAAGTAGTGATATTAGTTAATAGTAGATGTACCTATTGGGTGACCAAACGAAAGTTCGATCTCCGGGAAGGCTAGCAAACCAAATGCCAAACGTGAATAATCGATTATCAGTGTCTGATGGAGTGAAGCCGATAGCGAATGTTCCATTATCAGAAACCCAAACTTGATTCTTACTAGCCAATAATCTTGATCCTAACTCAATCTCACTCGAAATGCAAACACTGGAACAACTCAAGAACAAAGTAACAAGAATCCAATAGTACATAAATGAAGAAGCCATGCCAAGCTACACTTGCATGCTAGTGTGATGAGTTGATTGTGAACCAAGCAAACTAAATGGTTTGGATTTGGCATGGTGTTTTATATATACGAGGAATGTGAATAATTAAGTGTTGTGTTTGGAGAAGAAAAATAACAGAAATTGGACACGTGGTTAGTGGTGGTTGAACTATAAATTTGAAAAAGTGTGGCTTTAATGAGTGGTCGGCGAAAATAAATTGATATATTAATATGGTGGCATAGCTTCATTGCTTTTTGTGGGTTTTTTTCATAGGTTTGAAAATATTGGCATGTAGTTGTTGCAACTAATTATGTGAGGCTTAATGTTTGTTTTTGCATTTCACACTTCACAGTTTGAAGTTGAAACATTTTCATTTGAGTAGAAAGGTACACTTATTTATGAGGTATACTTATTTGACACATTCTCTTTCACGATTGGTGGTTGATATATCCATTAAAAAGAACAGTTTTAAATAATGAAATTATTTTTATATACTATTTTTATCTGTGTCAATGGGTGTCATTGTATATTACTCTTTTCATTTTGTATATCTTGTGCTGATGTCTTTTTCTTATAAATAATTTCTGTTTGCCTCTTCAAAAATATAATAAGTGTGGTTTTGTACTTAGAATGAAAAAATGTTAAAGGTAATTTGTAATATCCAGAATTTCTACTAATCATAAGTAAACTAAGTACATAGTCTAACTTCCTAGTGGCATTGGTTGGAGTTTTGGCAAATGAAGCAAGGGCATCTGAGTAATTCTCATAGGCAAGCATATAAGTCCCAGCGAAGGAAAGAAATGTCTGTTTTTTTTTTCTCATTTCTTTTCCTCACTAAAATTCAAAACTCTTGTTAACAAGAAGAGAATGAGAGAGGCGTGAGAGAGAAAATGCTACGGTAATTTTATACTTTCTTGTGTTATTTTTACCATTTTTAATATGTTTTTCAATTTTATTTTAATTTTGCTCTTATTTATTTCCCTCATTTTTTTTTGGATAAGAAGTAATTTGATACTTTATTGTCAAGGGTGAAAATATGTTAGAATTTAGAAGATATGAATATGACCTACGATAAACTTATAAGATTTGAGTTTGACATATGGTTTATTATAATTTTTTTTTGTTTGGTCTGACATTTTTAAAAACCAGACCTGATTATACGGAATCTGGATATGCATGTATAGGTCGCATATATATATATATATATATATATATATATATATATATATATATATATATATATATATATATATATATATATATATATATATATATATATATATATATATATATATATATATATCAATTTAATATAATTTTTCTAATATATATGGATATATAGTTCAGTATATTTAGAATTTTTAATATATATGAAAATATAAGTCGACCTATAAAGCTTCATAGACTTTTTTAATAGCCTAAGTCTGATTTATTTAATTAAATAGGTTTTTAAATAGGCTAGGCTATAGGTCCTGTAGACCGGTTTGACCTATTCTCATCCCTATTTATTACTAGAATATCATAACTTGAGCTACGATATGTCATTTGACGCGTTCTAATATGAGTTGGAAAGCTAAGGGGATAAACTATAAGTTTTGTGTTGAAGTGAGAAGGCAATTAAGAGCACAGAAGAGTCAAATATTGTATTTTCGTGCCAGACTTTAGAAATAATTTGTTTTGGGTTGATTTTTATGTTTTTTTGGTCAATTTCTATTTGGACCCGATATCTCTTGTATTATTTAAACAAATTC
The DNA here is from genome assembly GCA_963966055.1 of Lathyrus aphaca. NCBI lineage: Eukaryota > Viridiplantae > Streptophyta > Magnoliopsida > Fabales > Fabaceae > Lathyrus > Lathyrus aphaca. Next base: position 62,736,159 of record OZ014520.1, on the reverse strand, counting down.
GCAGAATTAGGTTAATCATTTAGAGTTTACACATAATAACATTAGACAACTACAATTCCTATGGAGAGCTAATTCCCAAAGGTTGATCTACTGATAACGATTTCCTTAAAACCTTGAGGTTATTATAATTTCAATTTGATTTCAATTCCTTTCAATATTATTATCTGTTCTTACATGTTTAACCCAAGTTTCGTAGAATATATTGATTTAATTCAATAGATGGATGTTCTTAAGTTTAATCGTGTTTAACGTAGCCTTTTCATTAATTCGGCTAACATTTATCTGTTTGCTTATTTCAAAAAATAAGGCATGAATCATATAATTTTAATTACGTTTGTTTAATTGATATTATAATAAAATAGGGACCGAATCTGCTTAAGGAATTGGAGTTATGATTACCAGTAATAAGTCAGAACCTGAATCAATATATGAGCTCGTTAAATTTATTCTAAATCAAATTTTGTTAATCATACTCTTAATCGAAAATCAAAACCACTCGAGTGTCTCTTAGCTCATGCCATCTGGCATGAGAGAGAAAAAGACTTAAAGGAGAAATGAAATTGAAAAATTAAATTTTTGATTCTAATAAAGTGATTACATCATAATCCTACCAAGGTATAAATACAAAGAAATGTAACAAACTTTCTATTTCCAAGGTTAGAAAATCGGAACCAAAATAAAGAAAAAATACCAAGCAATTAAATGTTATTATTAAGGTTAGTACCCCCATTCAAATTGGAATGAAGGTTGTTCATATCAAGTTTGGAAACAAAGGAGTGAAATAGACCACTATGAAGCGGTTTGGTGAAGATGTCGACAACTTCTTGTGATGATGGAATGAGCATTAAGTGAATGATTTTCTGTTGCACTTTGTCATGAACAATATGATAGTTCATCTCGATGTGTTTGGTACGTTTGTGGAAAACCAAATTGTTGGCAATGTGAATAACGAATGAGTTGTCACAGAAAATATTGATGGATTGGTTGTGTTGAATATGAAGGTCTTGAAGAAGGTACATCAACCATTAAGCTTCACATGTGGCATTAGCAAGAGCACAATATTTGGCTTCAAATGATGATCTCGAGACAATGTGATGTTTCTTTTTTTCCAACATATCAAGAAGGTTCCAAGGTAGAAACAAAAGCCAGTTATTGATTGTCTTGTTGCATCATATGCTCCCCAATCAGAATCTATAAAACCACTCAAAATTGTTGAAGAAGAAGTCCAGAACATGAGACCTTTTTCTGATTCAATTTTGATATAATGTATGATCCAACCAATATCTTGAAAATGCTCTTCAATAGGTTTGGAAATAAATTGGCTTAACCTGCAAATACACATAACATATTAATTGTTACGGTCGGGCTTGGTTTATTATGGATTAACTTTTAGCATCCATTTCTGTCTAGATAAACATAAACCCAATTAACCCTATATTTTTCATTTATTAACTCGAGGTCTGATAGTAACCGACCGTTTAATTCACACTTGGATAAGATAAAACGAATTTTAGATGGACGAGAGTTTAAATCCTGCAGAATTGTCTACCAATTTATCAATGTTAGGTAAGGGGAAAACATCTCTGGGACATGCCCTATTAAGATAAGAATCAACCCACATTCACCATTTTCCATTATTTTTCTTAACAAGAACTACATTAAAGAGCCATGTTGTGTACTGGGCTTTAAAAATAAAATTTTCCTCTAAGAAGTCTTTTACAGCCTGTTCGACAACCTCCGCTTTCTCAGGAGACTGTTTGCACCCACACTGTGTTACATCCCTAATGGCCGAATCTATGGCTAATTGATGGCAGGCGACCTCGGGGTCGAGACCGAGCATCTCAGCAGCGCTCCATGCGAACATGTCTGTGTTTTCTCTCAGGAAGGTTGCGAGTTGCTCCCTTGTCGCCGACGGGAGCCCAATGCGAATCTTCACACTTCTGTCGGGGTCATCACCTAGGAGGACAAACTCGAATTCGTCGTCGGGGATTGGACGCACTAGGTGAGTTAGAGCTTGCCCGTCGGTGGGGTCCTGGTCCTCGGTGTCGTCTTCACCGAGGCGACTACCAAGGTCGATGGTATTAACCCATGAGGGAGGTGGCTGCTCCTCTGCTCGATGTTTCTTGTTACCCTTGGAGGTGTTGATCATTGTCTGTCCTTTGACTGCCGCATCGTAACATCTTCGGGCTGCTTCGATGTCCCCGTGAATTGTGACTACGCGGCCTAACTTTGTATAATATTTCATCTTCAAGTGGACCATGGAAGGCACTACAGTCAGCTCGACAAGGGTGGGTCAACCAAGAATGCAATTGTATAGCGAAAGACATTTGATCATCAAGAACTGGACTTTGACTTCCCCGACTGTCTCATTTTCCCCAAAAAGAACGAGGAGCTCAACGTATCCCAACGGCCTCGTAGTAGCCCCGTTGAATCCCTGGAGGTCAGATCCGACGTACGAGGATAAGTTCATCTTGTCCATCTTTAGGGTTTTGAACATGTGGGTGTACATAATATCCACTGAGCTGCCTTGGTCGACCAGAATGCGACAAACGTCAAATCGCGCCATTTTTACCCTTATCAGTAAGGGGATGTTAAAGTTAGGTGACCTTCCCAGTAGTTCTTCCAGGAAAAACGATATGGGGTTGGATTTTCTCCGAGACTTGGTCAATGTTACCAGTTGATCTGATGTGGTTAGCAGGAGCTCGTCGAACTTCCTTTTCACGGAAATTGCGGCGTTCTCGTTGTTCACCCTACCTCCAGAGATTACTAAGGCTGCTGAGAAGTTTTCCCACAGGCTGTGTGCAACTAGATGTCCTTCTATGTATACGTCGGGGAGGTGGAAATCTTCAGGACGTGATATACAGAGGGCTACCAGGAAAGGAGAATCGTCGGACGGGGTGCCCTCGCAGCTTCTCTTTGCGTCTTGGTCATCATGTCGGGGTGCATCGTTCCTCTTGGTGTACTGCTTGAGATGACCTTCTTTGATCAGGATCTCGATTGTGTCTTTCAAATGAACACAATCTTCAGTTATGTGCCCGTGGCTTCTGTGGAAGCGACAATACTTGGATTTGTCGGTGTGGGTTTTAGGCACTATCGGTTTGGGGAACCTCACCCTACCCTGTTTGAATTCTGAGTTGATGCATTCGATGAGGATGCACTTGTGGGGAGCGGTCAACAACGTATATTCGGAGAAACGCCCGACTGGTCCTCTTCCTTCACGGGCCTCGCGGGGTTTGTCGTCTCTCTGCTTCTCCCCAGTACAGTGAGGGGCAGTGTAATCCTCGTGTTTGGAGCTTTTCGCATCGTCCTGACCGTGGTTGCTCCAGACGTTGTGGGCGACCTATTTCTCTTTGTACCTGATGTACGCTTGGGCTTTGTGCAGAAGTTCATCGAGGGTGCAGGGAGGCTCGATCCCTACTGCCCGGTTGAGCTCGCTGTCGGGGAGGAGTCCCTTCTCGAGGAGGTACTTCTTCATGTAGTCAGTCGTATCTACCTCGACAGCTTCTTGGTTAAACCACTAGATTTACGAGTGCAGTGTTTCATTTTCCCCCTATACGATGGCTTCCAGGGTAGCTTCTGTTTTTGGGTGGCGTCGAGAGGTTGTGAAGTGCCTCATGAACTCCGACCTCATGCTTCTCTAGGATGTGATGGATTCAGAGGCCAGGCTTTTGTACCATGCCATGGCTTCATTCCTAAGAGTTGTGGATAATAACCTACATTTGACGATTCCCCCAACGTCGTTGCGGTAGTCTAGCATGACGTTGATGTTGTCGACATGGTTATCAAGGGGCTTCTCCTTGCCCGTTGAGAGTGGTGTCTCCATGATGGCCCGAGAAAACGGGCAGTAAGGGTTGTCCTCGTCGCTCCTCAGGGGTGAGTAATCCCCGTTCCTAGGGCTCCCTTCGCGTCGAGGATATGTCCTTGGCTGGTCGTTCGACCTTTCGGGATGCCCTCTATGCCTTGTTCTTCTTCGCCTCAGGGGATCGTCGTCCCCGTCGAAGAAGAGGGTGTCCCCGTTTCTTGGCCTCTGGTTGACGTTTCTCAGGCTGAGGTCCACGACCCCACCGAGGAGAATCGGCTCGGCGCTCTGTCTCTAGTGCCATGATCCTCTCCTGCTGTTGAAATAACATGAGGTTCATATGGTTAAATGCGTTCACCAAAGCTATGAATCGGAGCCGCGAACTGAGGTTGGGGAACACCGTTGTCCTCAGATTCAGGTGAGAGGGTGGAAGGTTGTTCGTCTCTTGCATCAGACTCGTGAATGGTATGTTGATCTTCATCCCCACCTGCAGTGTAGTCGACGAGGCCAAGGGCGCGGTTGTCGCCGTGTTCGTTGGTCATGCTGGATGGTCGAGGAGATGAGGTGAAGTTTGGTCTTCTGTTTCAAAAGACGGGGATAACTTTTAAGTTTCCACAGACGGCGCCACTGATCTGACCTAATCAGGAGGGACTTTCTAGTGATGAGCAACTACGGTGATGAACCGGGGGGGATACCTGCAAGCCACTCTGATGCCAAAGTTAGAAAGTGCAAGTAAAAAATAAGTAGAGAAGAGAATAAAATTCAGAATACCTGACCCTCTGGTGAAAGAGGGTATTTATAATGTGCCCCCAGCGTTGGGCCAAGATTTTCCCATGAGCTGGATTAACTAGGCCCAAGAAAGAACTGCTAAGGATTGCGTAAGAGCAGATACGACCTAACACGTGGTTTTACCTTTGTTCAACTGCCCCTACATATCAGGAGATAATAGTGGGCATTTGGGTGACGTGGATCACGTGGGGGAGATGTTCTCCCCACGTCTCATTGTATTGGGCCATGGGCCATGCCCGACGACTGACCTCTGCCTGACGCATACTGCGTTGGCCCAATCCAGAACATAAACAATGACATAAATGTTTCAAACGATATAATGATAATGTATACATGACACCAACTCAAACGATATTGCCATGATCATGTTTACAACCAGAATAAACCAATTTGATTTTCACAGATGCAATATCTATCTTTGAACAACAAAGAGATGAAGGTAAAATGACATTTTTTAGTTCAGAAAAGGCATGGTTGAATTGTAGAAAAGAAATGATCACAAAACTTATTTTCTTTTGTTTGGCATAAAAACAACGCAACCTTGGGAAATACCCAATAATGATAAAGTTATTTTCTCTGCTAAAGCTACATTGCACTTTTTCCACCACAATGCCTTCAATATAATAGTTATAATATAACTGCAAAGTAATGAAACACATTGCAATTTGGTATGATTAGGCAATGAAGCACCAATAAAATGGCTAACCAAACATGTAATTGGTCATTCCCATTTAATTGACTGACACAATCGTTGGATTTTTGTGTTTAAAGACAATATTTGCCATGAATTTGATGATGATGAGGATAAAGACAAAAGGTTAAATTTATGTCAACCACAACAATGTAAATTCTTATATTATAGATAATGTGAACACGTCATTTAGATGCAAAGTAACCCCTTAATAAAAATTCTATTTAAGAGTTCTAAAAAAAATGCCAAAAATCAATAGGAGCCTTTGGAGTAGAATACAAAAAAATCAAAACATCCATGGATTAGTTAAAAATTAACTACAAATTAACTGCAATTTATTTGTTTAGATATGATGTTAATATACAAAATAAAAATAAAAACAATTGCCATATGATATCCATGTCAGCATTTTTTTGTCACGCTGACATTGCTACATCATAAAAAAAATCCATGTAGCACGTCATTTTAGCTTCTGCTAACAACCGTTAATAGGAGGGACCAAAAGAGTGGATAAAAAAATATTAGGAGATCATTGTTTGAAGAAAAAATTAAAAGAATTAAAATTGAATATTGACATATTTATAGGGACTAAAAATATATTTAACCCTAATTTCTTTTCATATTCATTTTCTTCTATTTTATTGTTATGAATTGACATTGTTAAGAACAAACAAAAAATATGAAGAAGGAAGAAGAATGACTTGGTAAATCTAGTTTACTATTTACTTTTTCGATAGGGTTCAAAGATTACAACAACAATACCACCGAGAGAACTAGTATATCTATAGACTATTAAGCTAATTTGAGTTATACAAATTAACTTAACTAATGTATACTTGAACATTCTTCAAATATAACATACAAACATATTAGAACTTCGTACTAAATATTATGTGAAATCATGAAGTTACTTTAACATACATTTTTTTTTAGTTTTCCATATTTTAAACTAAGTAATCCCTAAAATAGCATCCGATAAAATTTGATTTTACACTTTTTTTTTATTCGAGTCACAGAAAGAATCACAATCCATCCCTTGTGAGGGGGTAACAAAAATCGAAAAGGTGAGGTTGATTCACGGTTTAAGTTTCTGATAAAGACATCATTAGCACCAGGTATCGGTAGAAAGTGAACGATATCGGTTCTGTTTCCATTCCGATGTTAAAAACTGCCCGTGAAGCGTTCTAGTCATTCTGGAAGGGAACAACTTCATCAACTCAATCTCGTGAGGGTTTTCGTTTTGCTGTTGTAGCCAATTGCCATGTCCACCACAATTTCTTCTCTCCCCTTTTCTCTCCCTCTCCGCCACAATTCTAGGGTTTCTCGTTTCACTCCAATCTCTTCGAGTATTCCATTCCAATCATTCACCGTTCCTACCAAAGTAAGCACTCTTTCACTCTTTAATATGTTACTTTTTTATTTATTAATCTTACCTGCATCAATTTTTCATTCCAGAAATGTAGAGTTTTGTGTTTTAAGCATGAAAACATTCCATCAGAAACTAATGGCTCTGACTTCAAAGAAGATAAATTGTCCGAAGAGGATGATGAATCCAAAGACTTGAAAAAAAACTGGCTTGCTGATCTTCATAAGGTACTGCTTTCGTTTTTTATAATCATGTTTCAAGGAGATAATAGCCAGTATAAATAAACTAGGAAATTATTCATTTTTGCTGTAATGATTTGAAGTTGCCGATTTTATTGAAGTTTGTACTCTTGGGTAGAGGTGGCAAACCGGCATAAGCCTGCAAAAAATCGGGGTGGGACGGGACGGGCATATTTGAGGGTGCATGTGAGAAGAAATTTTTGGAATAATCTGTATGCTATTTGTCATTTTAACTATTTTGTCTGACAATTAGTGCTTAGCTAATTCATTTATTTAAGTCCATAACCTAATTATTCTTGAATCTAAAGGTCCAATAGATAAAGTGCTTAGCTTTCTATTACAATAAGTATAAGTGTAGTAAAGAAGTTAAACATGCTTAGGTGGTTTGGGTATGTAAAAATAAAACTTGTAGATTCTGTTGTATAAGGAAGGAGAGTAGATCAGATGGAGAGGAGTCAAACAACTAGAGGTAGAGGAAGACATCGAAAACTATAAGAGAAACTATTTAGAAAGATTTCGAGATTAATGAATTGGGTAGAGCATTATGATGAAATTTGATCCATGTAGCTGATCCCACTTAGTGGGATAAGGCTTGATTGTTGTTGTTGTGGTTGTAGTAGTAAGGAAGTAATCATGGATAGAATGATGTTTCAATTACCTCAAAATTTTCATCTTCTTAAGCCTTCCCCGTCCGCCGTGTTTTCGTGTTTACTGGATCGCCAATTTACATATCCTGCAATTTTTCCAAACAAATTTGACATGCCATTCTGTTTTTATTCCAGGGAACAATCTGAAAAATCTGGAGTTGCCTTTGGGTTCATTCCCCTTTTCATATTAGCATAGCGATTGACTACCCATATAGAGAGTCGGTTAGATTTCTAACGAGATTGGCGTCTTTTTTCGTCTTAAAGCCATGGCTAAAGTAAGATTTTGTTAGGAATTAGGATATAGGAATAGCTAAGTAGTCAGACTTGGAGTATTTCTTTTTTGTTGTTGTAAAAATAAGATAAATATGAGTAGAGATAGGTATTTAGATTTGTAAAGATTGAGTGAATTGAACAGTGATTCTATTCTGTTGTAGAAGGTGGGAATTGCAAATTGAGACAATCAAATTTGCCAGTCCAAAGACTGAAGTTCATAGATTGGTTGCAGCAATGAAGTTTCAGTATACCTTTCACCGCTGTCAGACACACTTAGTTTATGTCTTGCATTTTCAATTTTCAGATGCAACCTTCAAGATAGTATGGTAGCTAAGTAGTTAAAGGTAATAGTTTGTATGGATAGGAGAAATATGAGTAGAGAATGGCATTTAAGTTTACAAACGTTGCACAAATAGATCAGTTTCTTATTCTATCTATAAAACTTTGTTCTTTTTCTAGGTTCTTAACAGTTTTCACTTTAAAGATAATCGGTATGGTCACAATCATGAACTGAACACATTTTCATATTCTTATTTCAACATACAGTCTATGATGTTAGAGAGGAAAAACAAGACTTAACACTTGTGTACACCATCGTGTAAGAGTGAACGAAGAAGAAAAATAGATGGCAGAGGAGACAGAGAATGAGAATATATGGAAGAGAATTGTTGTTTTAAAAATAGCTAAATAAAAAATGAGGTTTTCTCTTTGGTAATTAGCGATAGGCTCTAAAATTAATACTATATGTTTTTTCTAACATTATATTTAAACTAAATCAAGGACCTAAATTTGCTCCAAATAATATATATATTTATATATATGCTATGTTTTTAACTCTTCATTTTACACCTCTAATTCTGTTGTTGAACAATGTAAGCATCTTTTGTGTCTTGGGAATTAAAAATATTGTTTTTAACATTGCAGATCATAAATACCGTTCTTGGTGTGGAGCCCTGGAAAGTTCCTTGGACCGCAAAGACCATTGTTCAGGTAAAGTGTATCCTTTCTTATCATTGTATATCATTATCAATCATCAATGTTATCTGTGCTTCAAGCATGTTTGGTACTCTGGATTAGGGATTCATTCCTGTCTCCACACAGTAAAAATGATTTCTCCTATGTTTCATGTTCTAAAACTAAAAAGACATGAAATGACCATTCCATTTTGCCTCTGATTCCTCATGATTAAGAATGGCCTTTTCTCTTTCTGTTGGAATGACAGAGGATTGCTAACTTCCAAGAATGAGATCATTATACAGCTGTACCCTATTTTCTTTCTGTCATATGAATAAGAGTCCCTTCTTAGAGAGAAATAATGATTTGAGGTTAACAATTAACTGTTATAGCATTTTACCAGTTTAAATAATAAAAATTGCTAAAACTCCACAAGTTAATCTCTCAGAAATTCATGTAAGGGAATTTTCTTGACCCAAAAATAAAAACATATTTAAACAATCATAAAATAATGAATAATAACATCTTTTTGTTTTAAAATTCAAGTGAAAAAAATGTAAAATTATTACACTTATTTAATAATTATAGTAGTTGATTTGATAGGGGTGATTGATGTCATAATTACTATTATGTTCCTATTCCATGTACAAACATAGTTGTTTTTTTATTTTTTTTATTTTTTATATATGAAGTCAGTGTTAGGAAGCAAACTAAATTGGGTTTTGCAGGTTATGCTCCTCTGGATTGCCTCATTCTGGTTGGTAGGTTCTTGGATAGTTCCATTTTTAGCTTACACAGCAGGTTTTAGGAAGGAAACTCTTTCATACAGAGGACAAGCATTGTACAGTCTCTTGACGGACGTTGCCGAAGGCATGGTTGGGATAGCTATACTAGATCGTTGTCTTGCAAAGTTTAAACCACTCCCAGCTGACTGGTTCAGATTTGAACTCAAAGGGAACTGGCCGTTTGATGTCGGTTTAGGCTGCCTCATGTTCCCCCTCATCAATCATCTGTCACAAATGAACCTAAATTTATTGCCTGTTCTTCAATATGCTCCAGTTACAGTCTCGAGTGTAGAGCAATCAATTTTAGCACGAGACCCTGTGGCAATGGTCCTATATGCAGTGGTAGTTTCAGTTTGTGCCCCAATATGGGAGGAGATTGTCTTTCGTGGTTTCCTTCTCCCATCTTTAACGAAGTACATGCCTGTGTGGAGTGCAGTATTAGTCAGCTCAATAGCATTTGCGTTGGCACATTTTAACATCCAGAGGATGCTGCCCCTTGTATTTCTTGGCATGGTGATGGGTTCTGTATATGTACGGTCTAGGAACCTCTTGCCATCAATGTTGTTGCATAGTTTGTGGAATGCTTTTGTATTTCTAGATCTCATGAAATAGTATATATATTTTTTACTCTTCTTTACATCTGATATTTTATTTTCATCTTTACACATGGACACAGGTACGATCATTTCCTTCTCCCTTATAGATGCTAGCTAGAAAAGGTGAGTAACTTAATCCTTTTCACCCAACGTGAAAGCTTGAAAATTTCAACTTTCCACGCTTATTGTTGACATAATTTCACGGTAAAATATCTTAGAAGTGATATTCTGTGACATCTGAATAACAGAAAAATACAGAGTTTGCATTATTTTAGCAGTACAGAATCAAATAAGTGTTGATAGCATCTCAATTGTGAACATCCTTTCAGCCAGGACCCACATGAGATAGTTATAGAAAGAATGCATGTGGTTTGCTTCATACCTATAGCCACATTTTATGACTTGATGAGCTGGTCGTCACGATTCTCCGTTTTGAAATTTATGTGCTAACTGTATTCAGTCAATTTCTACCAAAAACAACTTGAGTCTGTAATTGGGGTCCTTGGTGCTTGCGATAACGGTATAACATTCTTTTCAGGATTAGAGTGTATTAATGAAAGTTGTATTTACTAGCAAATACCTATTGTCTTAAATGGAGACATAAAAGTGGGGACCGATTGTTTTCTAGTCATATGCTATGCTGGCTTACTGAGTTTTGTCCCATGAAACTTTGTTCTTGTTTACTTTATCCTAACAACACAGGGTCCCTTGTCTGCCATTTATATTTTCAGAAAGTTGCTTATCAAAGCCAATTCGTTCATTTTGGGATGACAATGACGTAGCCTTCATATACAGTTTATTTAGGGGGGGTGCTTTTATCTACAACTTCTCTTTTCTTTGGATTCAAGGCGTGTTTGAAAATTTTTAGATTTTGTTTTAAAGTCTTTGTTTGATAGTGTGGAGGGGGAGGGGAAGAGAGTGCTTTGGGGAGGAGATTTGTAAAAGAAAATAGAGACATTTTTTACAATTTTTGAAATTGTGCTTTTGTATAGATGATAAATGAATGTTTATAAATACTATATTTTTAATTTTAAAAATATTATAACAACATAAATATAATATTTTTAATTTTCAATTCTCTATTATTGACTTTTGACTAAAATTTTATTCTGAATATTTTCATTTCACCACAATAATTTTTTACTCTTTAAGTCCATAATTTTAAGAACTTGTCTTGTCACTCCACTCTTTCTAAAATTTGTATTAATTATAGTAAGATCAAAAGTCGACGAAAAATTTAGAATAATTTATTCTCCAAATTTACCTCCTCGAAACCATACCCACTAGGTGACCATTTAAATTCTCTCATAGAAAAATCTTTTCTCCTCAGGGTATATCTTGAAATACGCCTTCTAAATTACGGTAAAATTTTATTTTAAAGTGTTCTTCTAACCAAACTTGAGAAACTTGACGTGGATAATTACTAAAAATATTAAAAGTGTCTTGTTTCAATACAAATTTCAGAGTTCTAATCCAATCTATTCTTATTACATTCATAATATTTTTCTTCCACTCTTTATCTATAATAATTCCCCCTCCCTTTTCATTCTAACTTTGTCAATGTACCAAAACTTAAATCATGAGTTGTCTAATTCTTTTGCCATTTTATCCGTCCATTTAGTTTCTTCTAAACACGTGAAATTGATCTTCCTCCTAAGCACAGTATCCATTATATCCATAAGTTTTCACATAAACAGACATATATTCCATAATCCAAAACAAATCATATTATCTTAAACTAAGAACAAATTTTTACTTAGACTTTCATCTATCTACCAAACCCTTTCAGTTTATTCCAAACACATTTAAAACCACAAAAAGATTATATGCATCACAAATTTTTACTTAGACTTTCATCTATCTACCAAACCCTTTCAGTTTATTCCAAACACATTTAAAACCACAAAAAGATTATATGCATCACCTCTGTGCTGTTAGTGGAGGAAAAAGCCTAAAATTTCCTTCCTGAAAGAACCTCATGATACCTTCCTTTATTCTTTAAGATTCTGAAAATATGTTAAAGTTTTTATAGATAGCAATAACACCACGTACCCCCAATTGGTGGTGAAGTTATGATTTAGCTTATCAATTTGTGCCTTGACTTTTCAAAAAGAGAAAGAACATGTTTAATGCTTTTTCAGTACATCTGTTTTCATGTTATTAATCCTAAGCTAGACATGTGGCACAATGCAAATCCTTTTCTTAATTCATAATAATTAACCATTCAAGTAATTTTTTGAGTAAATTTTACTCTCTAAATAAATACTCATTGCTCTTCTTTAACCATTCATCAATCATAATAGTTTTGTATATCTCATACATATAATAAATGTTCCAATGGAATTTTTTATAAGTGATTGTTTAGGTTACATGCACATAATTCACATAATACAAATAGTACAATTATTTTATAATTTATATTAAGCTTTTATTTTGCAGGCTTGTAGCAGTTGAAATGTTATAATCATAGTGATGAAATCATCCATCAAAAGTGGTTATATCCATCCAAATATTAATATTGCATATAACAAAATAACATAACACATAAAACTTTAAATATAAGCAACCACATTGAAAATATTAATTAATTTACTACACATAATTGAGGACTTTAACTAAATATAATATAAGATTCCTTATGAATACTTTTTAAGCTTTTAATTTACTTTATAAAAGCTTAAAGGCAACATTGTAATTGTAATTCAATAAAAGTTGGTATTTCTTGGTTTTTCTGAATTCCCTTTTTACTATCTACATGCATAATATGCATGTACCTCTTTCTTGACTGTGATTTTCTGATTTGATTATTAGACTAACTCCAGAAACAAACCAACCCTCTTTATGAAAAATTTAAAGCAACAAATGATTAAAAAGGAAATGTGAGGTTAACTGACCATGAAACAAGACAATATGATTATGGTGGGGGCTCACATTTCTGTTTTTTTCTTCTTTCTACTTTTTTCATTTTGAAGTATGAAAATTCATTTTCTGTCCGTGTTACGTTCGCATGAGTGAAACTGAATTTAAATATTTTAACTGTGATTTCAAATTTCATATACTTCGAAATAAAGATAAACCTTGAAATCAAGTTTTAAAAATGTCACATCTCATTTTATAAAATTATTTTATAAGAGACAGTAAAATTCAATATAAAATCCTAATAGTTAATAAATTAGTAAGTTTTTAAATTAAGATTAATCAAGTGCTAATGAGAATATGTTAGATTGACCTACAAATATCTATAGCCTGAAATATTTAAATCTCTGATTTGTTTAGTGAAAAAGGTCTGACTTAGACTGTTAAAAAACCTATGAAGTTTGATAAGCCGGCTTATATACGTCGCTTAGAAAAATCTAACCCCCACATGATTTCTTTTCTTGGGGAGAGATTATATATTAAGGGGTCTTGTTGTGTGTATAAGTCAAACTATATGTGCATAAGAGAAGTGTCTTCTCTAGCTATACCTACCTTCTACTACCTCCCTTTCTCTCCACTTTCAAATTTGAAAAATTTCCTTAAAAATTGCAACCATGGAAGCTTCACAGCCTCTTTCTATTGAAAGCTTCTCTTACAGTTGGTTGGTGAACTTAAAGCCATCACTAGAAAGCCTAGATAACTCCTTTAGAATTCCTCTTGATGCATATGATGAAGCTTCCTTCATTGAGATGGATCCAAGAATGCCACCATCTAAAAGATTCTTCAAAATTTCCCATGATTCCAACATATTCGATTTTCCAACTTCACAATCCCCTCTTAGTACTCTTGTTCATGCAGATGAACTCTTCTCTAATGGTTACCTCATGCCTTTTTTTGTTGAATCTTTGAAAATGGAAGAATATGAAGCCTTAGACTCCAATATTACATGTCTCGATTCATCTTCTTCGCATGCACCGAAATGCGTTGTTCCTCTTGTTCATTCTAGATGTTCTTCTTTGAAAAGATGTAGAACATTATCAAGGAGAATATTTCATAAGTATTTGAATTTCTTAAGGTCTTTGTGTAGAAGAAGATCAAGTGGTCACAAATCAGGTTCAAATGTTGCTAATAGAGGTGAGGGTTTGATGAATAGGGGATGCTATAATTCAGAATCATCCCCAAGAATCAGTGTAGCTTTTTCTTCAGATGATTGGAGAAAGTCTTGTGATTCTGAAAGCTCAATACATGAGGCAGTTCTTCATTGCAAAAGATCCATAGGTATGTTCATATTCAGAAATAGATTATACGAAAATTTTATTAGATCAGTTCATACAGAATTTTGTTATAATTTTAATTGACGTCTCTGATAGACTTAATTTTTTTATTGAGACTATAAAGATGTTTTAGTCAAAATTTTATTTATATTTAATTCTAAAGGGAGTATAAATTATGCTTCTAACACTTGACATTTCTTTTATGGCAGAAAGAATTTAAGGATGCTGGTGAAGAGAAATGAGATGAGAAACATTTAAAACTATGATGAAAAAAATGATGCCACTTTATTGTTGTAACTAAGGTTTTTCACTTCTTGTGGAAACTTTTTTTATTTATTTTTTCAATTGGTGGCATCATATGGTTCATGATAGTACAAGTCAATGGAATAAAACAAAACTCAAAAAAAGAAAGGAAAGATGAAAAAAAAACAATCCCATGTGAGGTGAAGAAGCATGAGACCAAAACATCATCAGCCACTCATGTTGTCTCAATCTTATTTGCTTTAAGGATATGTGGTTGGTCGGTCATTATTCAAAAAAATAAAAGAAAAAGAAGAGATAGAGTTTAATTTTATTTTTATAATAATCTTGTGGATATAGGGAGGAGCACTTTGGCACTAGATGAGAATCTCTCTTTTTTCTTTCTATCTTAATATGTATAGCTCCTTTAATAATTTTGTTATTGATAAAGTTTCTTGAATAGTTTTGGAATTAAAAGTGTATGCTAAAATAGTCATTATGGGTGTGGATAATATAATTCCTAGTAAGAGAGGAATTTATTTGAAATGAAGCAATGGTTACATCAAACTAACAACTTCAAATTGATGTAATGTGTCACTTTGCGTAGTTAATGTTTTTGGTCTAGAACTATTTAAGCAAGCTATTCGTACCAAATGTGTCGGTTAGAAACTTAGGATTCAAACTAGGAATTTTGAAACGGATAGAAACTTAGGATTCAAACTAGGAATTTTGAATTTGAAATGTTTGGCTTTAGTGATTCAAACTAGGAATTTTGAATTTGAAATGTTTGGCTTTAGTAAGTGCCCACAAAACTTCTAAAGTTTCGCGAATTTGTTTGTCTTTTCTAAATATTTTAAAAGTCGTGTTAATTTGTTTGTTGGGGGTTATTCAAGGATCAATACGAGGAATCATTTTTATTTTGGGGATTTTTATTATGAGCAAACATATTTTAAGAGAGATACATATTCACCTAAAATCTTAAAGTGATAGATGAGTGAGTTTTTCTACTTATAAATGCCAAAGTCTTCACATTTCTAGCTAATGTGAGACTTCTCCACACTACTCACATTTATTATTCTCAACTCTCTCACAAGTGTGAGTCTAACCACAATGTTCTCCCTCAAGTGGAAGCTTCTTGTCCACACACATTTGTATCGCCGTTGACACTTTTCAACGGGATAACTCCTACGGAAATTTCGATACAAATAAGTCGATCTTTTCACTCGAATCAAAGACTCATGATACCAATGTTGGAGCTACAAATCGGGGGGGGGGGGAGGGGTTAACACGAGAGGACATTTTATACCATTTGAGGTTTTTCCTTAAGAGCAACACACTTTGTGAGAGACACACCATATATCCACCCAATACCTTAAGGTGATATGTGTGTGGATTCTCCCACTTATAAAAGTCTCCACATTTCTAACCAATGTGAGACTTGTCCACACTACTCACACTTGTTATTCTCAACATTCCCCCTCAAGTGTGAATCTATCCACAATGCTCCCCCTCAAGTGGAAGCTTTTACATCTACATACACTTTTACCTCCGTTGACACTTTTCAATGGGACAATCTACCCACGATCATGTGGGGATACTTTCAATACAATTGATTTGCCCCCTTCACTCAAACTAGACTCTGATATTAGTGTTGGGACTATTCGGGGGTCAACACGAGAGAACATTTTTACTTTAGGGACTTCCATTATGCGCAACGCACATTTGTGAGAGACACACCACATACTCACCAAAAACCTTAAGGTGATAGGTGTGTGGTTATCCCACTTATAACTACTCAAGTATCTACATTTCTAACCAATAAATACTTTCCCACACTACTTACACTTGTTATTCTCAATTTTTTTCATCACATACACTTGTTTTACCATTGACACTCTTCAACAGGACACTCTACCCACGACCGTATGAGAATACTTTCGATACAAGTGAGTCGGTCCCTTCACTCGAAATAAAGACTCTGATACCACTGTAAGGTCAATTCAGGGGATCAATAGTTTTACTTTGGGGACTTTTTATTTATGAGAAATACACATTTGTGAGAGACACACTACATACTCATCCAAAACCTTAAAATGATAGGTGTGTGTAGGTTCTGCCACTTATAAATGCTCAAGTCTCCATATTTATAATCATTGTGGGACTTTTCTACACAACTCACACTTATTATTCCCAACAATCATAATACCATTGTTAGGTCTATTCGGGAGGTCAACACGAGTGAGCATTTTTACTTTAGGAACTCCCATCATGAGCAACAAACCTTTGTGAGAGACACACCACATACTCACCCAAAACCTTAAGGTGATGGGTGTGTGAGTTCTCCCATTTATAAATGCTCTTGTCTCCACATTTCTAACAAATATGAGACTTTGTCACACTACTCACACTTGTTATTCTCAACACCCTCTTAAGTGTGAGTCTATCCACAATCCCCCCCTCAAGTGGAAGCTTCTTTTATCCACATACACTTGTACCGTTGTTGACACTTTTCAACATGACAACTCCTACTAGAATTTCAATACAAGTAAGTCGGTCTCTTCACTTGATCTAAAAGAACGATACCACTATTTAGGCTACAAATCGGGGGATCAACACGATGAGGTATTTTACACTTTTAAGGGCTTTTCTTCAAGAGCAACACACTTTATGAGAGACATACCACATACTCACCCAAAACGTTAAAGGGATAGGGTGTGTGGGTTATCCTACTTATAAATGTTCAAGTCTCCACATTTCTAATCAATGTGAGGCTTTACCACACTACTCACACTTGTTATTCTTAACACTCTCCCTCAAGTACGTGTCTATCCATAATGCTACCCCTCAGGTGGGATATATTTCATCCGCATACACTTGTACCACTGTTGACACTTTTTAACAAGACATTGTACCCACGACCATGTAGGGATACTTTTGATACAAGTAAGCCTGTCCCTTCACTCAAACTAGGCTCTGATACTACTATTGGGGTTATTTATGGGGTTAACACGAGGGAGCATTTGTACTCTATGGTCTTACATTATGAGCAAAACACATTTGTGAGAGACACGCAACATACTCACCCAACACAAGGGATCATTTTAACCTCATAGTTCCGTGAAAAAAATTGGTGGCTCAACCACCAAGCTAATACTCATCTTTATCAATGTTTGTTTTATCTTGTGTTTTTGAATATGATGATAGTAGTTGTAGTTTCGACCCTCTTCTCTAATCCCAAACTTTTTAGAATTTAGTGGTATTTCATATCCTTTATTAAATGAATTGTAGAAATATTTCTTCTACTTGTCCTTTATATTATTTTTGTGAACCAATGTTTTGCGTTATTCATCTGTAACACATTTTGCTTAATATAAGTATTGTCTTTAGTTCTCTTTCCTTAACAAGTTTATAAATATGCATTTTCTCCCTCTTTGGTTCCTACAGATTAATATAGTTCGTTAAAAGCGTGATTTCTTTCTTCACTTTCTATCTTCATGATCTCTTTCTTAAATTTCTTATAACTTTTCCCAAGTTTCAACATTTTTATACCTAGGTCATTATTTAAAACATTCCATGATTCTTTATCTCTAAGTCTAAAACCCATAAATTATCTCAATGTCTCTTTAATTATTTTTCTAATCTTTTGTACCATTTTGTTCCAAATACCATTTGCACTTTCTTATAGCTTCCCATAACTTTTTTTCAAATATCTTGTGTTGGAAATTCTTTTGTTTTCACCCTTCAAATGGCACCATTGATATGTGGAGCTCCCGTGTGACTAATTCTCTTTGCCCCACTCTTAATTCTTACATCCATAACCAATAATCTATGTTGGATAGTCAAGCTCTCTTCATGAATACATTTACATTCCGAGTAAATCTTCCTATATGATTTCCTAATAAGAAATACATATGCTCTGGACTGGGGCAGTGACTAGATTGAGCCCAATATACAAAACGACCCAATGACCCAAGGTCGGGGGGATCCATTACCATGCTCTCCCACATGTGGTCGTTTGAAGGCCTTTCCCCGTTCATGGTCCGTGCACATGCGCTGCAAGGACCACCCATTATTTTCAATAACTCACATTTCTATTTTCACACAAACTTTAATATTTATAAATATAAAATAACTTAGTTAATTTTTTTTTTATAAGTAATATATTGAAAAGGGAGAAAAAAAGGTTCTCCTTCTCAATACAAAACAACCAAATACAAGATAACAACTAATAAACAATCTTACAAAAAATTGAGATAAAATCTAGTCCAATCGTACAAACTATATCTCATATGCATATTTTCACCTATGGCAAGCCACTTCCAAGAACCCACCACAATACTATACAAAAATGTGTCGACATTGAAGAATTCGTCATCGAACATAATATAATTTCTCACTCTCCAAATGTTCCAGCAAGTTATAAACCAAATAGAACAAAGATAATCTACCTTTCACTTCCCCATCAATTTTAAGAACCACGACATAACATGATTATGCACATTGACTTCGCTAAACCAAGGTAAACTGACCCAATAAAAAACTCTCTTCCAAATTAATTGAGCTTTGAGACACAAGAAGAATACATGTGCAATATCCTCGACATCATTGAAACAAAGAACACACACCTTATCGTGATTACATTCCACAATACCCCTAATCGCAAGGTTCATACGGGTCGAAAATTTATTGAGAAACAACCGCCAAACAAAAATTTGGACTTTCAAAGGGATATAACACTTCCATAATAAATCTAAAGCGACTAGAATCGACTCCTCCAACGACACAAAAATTTCAGCATTCACTAATTGCTCATAATACGATTTTACCGAATACGTTTTACTCACCTCCAAGTTCCACAACCAAGAGTCTTCCCGAGACTGATGCAGACGGACAACAGCCAAAACATTTTCCAATTCCGTCAAGTCGCGATCCAGATCCGGGTAGTCACAAAACTGAGCCTTCCTCACATCCCACCTCCAAATCCTTCCTCCCACACTCCCATATCATGGACCATCCAACCTTTGGATTCCGTACTATCGAATAATTCCGGATAGACACAACACAAAGCAACACTCCCAATCCATTTGCAGGACCAGAACGGGACATCACCACCACAACCAATCTTGGCAGAAACTAACTTAGAGAAGTTAACCTCATTATTCGGTTTCTTAGCCAACTATAAGTCACGCATCCACAACGACATTTTACGAGAACTAGTAGCATCATAATCAATTAGCATCCGGTTAACTAAATTGCCGTATTTGAATTTTAGAATGGGCCTCCAAATTTCGTTACTGTCTTGCATTAACTTCCATAGCTACTTCGAAATCATAGCCGTATTGAATTTACCTGCATGTTTAATACCTAAACCACCAACTTTTTTTGATTTGCAAATAGAACTCCAACTAACTCAAGCAATGTCTTTGGTGTTAGTCGATCCGGACCAAAGAAAATGGCATTGGATCACTATAATTTCCTTCACAATCTTCCACGGAGCCTTGAGAAAAGAGAGATGGTGAATGAACAGATTGACTAAAACAGAATTAATGAGAGTTATCCTGTCACCTATCGATAACATTAGTTCTAAAATTACAAATAATAAAACATGTTAACACATACTTAATGATATTAAATTTATCATAAGAAAACATATAACAATGATTATGTAGTACATTAAGAATATCAAAAGTATTAAATGAAATTTAGAATAAATGGTATTAATCGCAAATTATCTTCATATTATTGTTAAATATATAAGTAAAGAATGAACAACTCATAGTTGATTTATGATCATAAAAAAAAATTATATAACTATTTATATATTCTTGATATCTTATTAATTATATGAGTAATATATTCATAAACACATTCTTAGTCAAATAAATTAAATAAAGCTTAATACAAATAATAATAGAACATGACACAAAAGAAGAAGAGTGAGATTGGAAAAAGATACAGTAAAAAACAGTAGTTAAATAATTAGTGGAAGAAATGTATTTCTTTACTAATTAATATATAAAAATTAATTAAATAAATATTATAATATTATTAAATCATCCTGATTTAATTTATTTATTTTACTAAATTAACATTTATTTAGGAGTCAAAAATTTCTGAAATTATTTGAAAACTTTTATATATAAAATAATGATGGAAGATATATGATAAAGAAAATAAAAGATGTTACTTTGTTATTTTGGAATCCATATTGATTATTTCGTAAATTATGTCTCTTACAAAATACAATAGAGAGAACAAAATATTTCTGGAAAAAATTTGTCTATTACCCTTTTATTATATTTTAAAAATTAAATTGTGCGTACATATATATCGTACTGATATTAAATTAATAATTTAAATATTAAATAATAATGAAACAAATTTTTTATTGATTTAAATATTTTATTTATTTCTATTACTAATATTTATTTATACAATTAAAATAATACTTTCAAAAATCATCTTATTAGTTGATATTTATAAAACTAAATGATCGTATATGATTGATCCAAATATATATATATATATATATATATATATATATATATATATATATATATATATATATATATATATATATATATATATATATATATTGATCATTTAGTTTTATAGAATACGCACGGGTTTGTTATATACTTCTCTTATGGTTCAAATAAAAATAAAAATATGCTCCATATAATAATGAACTTTCTTTCATTGTTAAATAATTTTGTCCATACTAATGTCCGAACTAATACACGTATACCTGAATTCATTATAATTAACTAAATGTTATTACATCTTTGTACAATTAAAAAAATAAAAATAATTATATTTAAAATAAAGTATAAATTCAAACACTGAAAAGACGTGTTGTTTTTAATTATTTATGTTACTAACACTTTTATTTCTATTTAAAATATAATATTTTAAAGATAATATATGAAAAGTGATCTATATATATTTTTAAATTGCACTAATTCTCCTATATATTATTTTTATTTTTGAGAAAAACATATATGAATCGGTGTTCACGGATATTAATTAATTTTTTAAATATAAATTATAATTTTTTATATCTTTTATATTTTTTTTAATTGTATTTTTTTATATTAAATTTAAAATGTAAACAAATACTTATCATCGATGGATACCGGAACGGATAAGTACTGATATGATAAATTTTAAATATAAAATATTTTTTTGGTTTAAAAATTTAAACAATATATAAATCCGAACACGGGAAAAGTTTATTTATTTTTGTTATTAATTTTTATTTATTCAAAAAATATATTTTTGATCCGGTATTTATATACATGGAAAAACTATTTTTATGCTCCAAATTTAATAAAAACAATCTTTTTTTTAAATAAAAAGAAAATTCAATAAAATAATTTTATCTTCTTCTTTAATTTTATTTTCTTAAATAAAATAAATACACTTTATCGGTAACTATGAATATATATATTT
Source organism: Lathyrus aphaca (assembly GCA_963966055.1). Taxonomy (NCBI): domain Eukaryota; kingdom Viridiplantae; phylum Streptophyta; class Magnoliopsida; order Fabales; family Fabaceae; genus Lathyrus; species Lathyrus aphaca. The sequence continues at coordinate 62,714,138 of OZ014520.1, read as the reverse complement.
TTTTAAATATAAGTTATTTTTTATATTAATTGATTTTTATAATTCTATTTTTTTCTCTTCAAATTTTAAATGTAATCACATTGAACTGATGAATTGCTCAACCGACTTGCGGCGAATTCCTAAGATTACTCCTTACAATACTCATTTTTAGGAAGAGAAAAATTAGGTCTCTTGAATATGAAAGTTCGAAATTGTAAGGTTTATAAATATCACTACACTTTACTTTATTCAAATAAAAACGAGGGTTTCTCTCCATAACACTGTAACTTTTGTTCCCTTACAAACCATGAAAAAGTGGAAACTTGGTGAGGAAGAAAAACATGCTTTGGTTTCAGCATTATTTTTGACTGGATTCAGCCTTGGAGTCATGAAATGGGTTACTCATCGTCAGGCCATTCATATTTCCAAGTATCAGACGGTGGAGCTCATGAACCAAGTCTTTGAATCCACAGATCCTAAACTCACATTAGACAATTTTCCTTACCATTTAAGGTAATGTCCTAGGTTAGATCTTCCTTTTTCTTTTACTTTTCATGTGAATATTTGAATTGCACTGTCTTACACATTATGTTTTTCATAACTATTTTTATTATTCATGCATATGATGATTGAAATTGCAGTGAAAAAACCAAAATCTTGTTGACAAGTGCTGGATATGTTCATTTAACACAACATCAATTATACAAGCATGCGAAGAACCTTTTGCCGATAAACCGAGCCATTTTGCTTTCTGGACCTGGAGGTATAATATTAATATGTATATAAGTTCAAATTATTTTGGTTTACTAATCATATGTAACTGATATTTTGATTTTTTTTGTTGAAGAATTCTATCAGCAATGTCTTGCAAAAGCTTTAGCACATTATTTCGAAGCCAAGATACTGTTTCTGGATATGAATAACTTGTCTTCCAAGGTAGAGTTATTTGCATTTTCTCATTTTAATTTCTTATATATATTTGTAGTCATATCTATAATGGTTTTTCCTTTCCTTTTTACAGATGCATGACACATGGGGATGTTATGCGAAAACAGTAGTGAGGATCGCCAATGGTGACAAGTTTCATGTATTTTCGCAATTACTTTTGATAAGAACATGCTATCATGTAATGTAATGTAATGATTAAAATTTTTCTAACTTGTGCTTATTTAGTGCCTACTCGACGACACTGTCGAGAGTGTGTCTGGTTTATTTGGTTCGCTATCATCAACTCTCTTGTCAAAGATTTATAAGAATGCCTCTACCGCATCTAAACCAGATCATACTAGAAGTGGTTTTTTTAATCTCTTTAGTGATTATTCTCAATACTTAGTTTCCATAAGTTTGATAACATGCTTATTGCTTTTGTTTTTGTTTCCAGTTCCTTGGACTTGGAAGTGCGGAAGACGCTTCTGTTTCAATGAAAAGATTTTACTAGATTCACTCTACAAGGTGATTATATCTCAAAGAAAACTCATAGTTGAAAAAATTTCATTAACATTGTTCAAGTTTAGTTTTAACAAGCAAAACCTTTCTAATTTTTACAGGTCATGGTTTCTCTATCAAAAACTGGTCCTGTTATTCTATACATCAAGAATGTCGAGGAGATGTTTCTCCGATCGCTAAGGTTGTACAGTTTGTTCAAAAAGCTATTCAATAAACTTCCAGGACCAGTGTTGATAATCGGTTCCCGAACTTATGATTCAAAAAATAAGGGTATAAAAGTTGATAAAAAACTCACTAGCTTATTCCCTTACAACATTGAGATCAAACCGCCTCAAGACATGACTAGTGCCGGACTTTGGAAAGACCATATAGAAGATGCCATGAAAAAGGAACAGTTGCAAAATAACACAAGCTACATTGCTGAAGTGCTTGCAGCAAATTACATTGACTGTGATGACTTGAATTCAATGAGCTATGATGATGTTATGCTACTCATAAAACACATCAATGAGATTGCGGCATCAGTGATATTTTATCAGTTGATGGTTAACAAACAGCCGGAGTACCGAAATGGGAAACTAATTATGTCGGCCAAGAGGTAAATGTCTTGACAATAGCTGTTTACGCAATTCATTAAGAGAAAATGTTTTCTAATGACTAATCTTTGAACCTATGCAGTTTGTGCCACGTATCGAGTGTATTCAGAGATGGTGGGAGTATTGTGAAGGATAAAAACACTAAAGAATCTAAGGTTTGTTAACTATTTCTTCTGCTAGAGTATAATGATTCATCATATGAATAATCCAAATAGAAAAGTATGATAGTTGAATAGATTTTAAGTTTAACTCATTTTCATTTGTTTTGCGCTAGTCATTAATATATGCATGTTCGCAGAATGTTCCTCCTGATAATGCCTATGAGAAGACCATAAGACAAGAGCTTATCCCTGCAAATAAGATAGAGGTGAGTTTTTCAGATATCGGTGCATTGGACGATGTTAAAGAATCACTTCACGAGTCGATTATGCTTCCCCTTAGAAGACCAGATCTATTCAAACGCGGTGGGATATTGAAGCCGTGTAAAGGTGTATTGCTTTTTGGACCTCCCGGTACAGGAAAAACAATGCTTGCAAAGGCAATTGCAAATGAAGCTGGAGCAAGTTTCATCAATGTCTCCACGTCTACCATCACTGATATGTGGTTTGGAAATAGTGAAAAGAATGTTAGAGCTGTGTTTTCATTAGCGGCAAAGGTTGCCCCGACTATTATTTTCGTTGATGAAGTTGATAGCTTGCTTGGAAGTCGTAATATGGATGAGCAAAGCGTTGCGAGAAGGATTAAAAATGAATTCATGTCCCATTGGGATGGACTATTGTCAAAAACTAATGATAAAATTATTGTTCTTGGTGCCACCAACTTGCCATTTTCCCTTGATGAAGCAATTATAAGACGATTTCAGCGCAGGTAGAATCACACATTCATCATGAATCATGATCAAATGTTGCCTATGCTCAACTGCAATATCTTTTTTATAAACTTTAGTGATTTCTGTTCATGGAATTTTTTTGCAGGATCATGATTGGTCTTCCGTCTGCTGAAAACCGAGAAACGATTTTGAAAACTCTTCTAGCTAAGGAAAAACATGAAGATATAGACTTCAAAGAACTTTCATCTATGACAGAAGGATACAGTGGGAGTGATCTTAAGGTTCATTTTTCTTGGTTATTCTTTTCTATTTCTTATCGTTGACGATGAACTAATAGTTAATAATTTCTGTAAACAGAACTTGTGCAATACCGCAGCATATCGCCCCGTTAAGGAGCTAATGCAACAGGAGAAGGAGCAAGCAATGGTATAGTTACTGAATCACTTCTAAGAATGTGATTGGTAAAATAATTTATCTTCAATATGAACTATTCATTTGCTGAAAAGCTAAGCAATAATCACTTATTTCAGAAAAAGAGGAAAAAGTGGGTAGAAGTTGAAAACTCAAAAGATGCTACAAATCCTATAGAAGAAGATCATGTGATTGTCCTCAGGCCATTAAACATGGAAGACTTAAGAGAGGCAAAGAAGAAGGTGTGTTAACTTATTTGAGATTATCTATTTGAAAGAACTTATGAAAATAGCTTATGACATGTGTGTATAAATTATACATTTTATCGACGATTTGATGCTTAATTATTTAAGAATGACATCAACATGGAAGAATGAATACTTATTTCTATGCATATAAATTGATAGATACATGTGTAAATACAGGTGGCTGCAAGCTATGCTGCAGGAGGATCAAATATGAGAATGCTAGAGCATTGGAATGATCAGTATGGAGAAGGAGGTTCAAGGAAGAAAAAGGAGCAGCTCAGTTATTTCATTTAGATTTGGAAATACAGTTTCATTAAGCAGAGATATTGAATTCAAAGAAAGATATATTGCATTAAATCAGATTTATCTTTGCCAAAATATTTAAACATGATAAGGGGAATGAGATTATCAAATGCACCACCACCATTTAATACCTTATTAGTTAGCTTAGTGTTAGAGATACTAGTTACTTTACTTGATGTACAAGTTTTATGTTTTTCCCTATTTTCGATAATTAGTTGGTTTGTTAATTAGGAAGTTAGTTAGTTTGCTAGGCAAGTAACTTGCTTTTATTTTTCTATACATGGAAGATCTCTCTCATATTCAATGTATGCAAATCATCATTCCTTCATCAATAAAGATGAGTTTCTTCGTTTACAAGCTATTCCATTAGCATGTTATTTCCGCATCCTTTCTTCTTCTTCTTCTTCTTCTTCTTCTTCTTTACTTATCCCTCCGATGACCTAGGTCAATTATGAAGGTTTTTCGGTCAATTTTTCTAACCCTATTATCTCCATCCTAACAAAAATCCAACTCGCATTCTTGTTTCACCTCCATTGCATAACAAGAATTATCATTCTTGGGTTTATGCGTATTGCATTGATCTCCAAGAATAAAAAAAAGTTTGTAGATGGAATTCTTCCCGAGCCAAATGTTTCTTATCCGTTATATGCACCATGGACATGCTAAAACATCATAGTTCTTGCATGACTTCGCTCCATTGGTGAATCCATTGCTAGGTCACTCCTTTGGATTGAAATTTTTTATGATTTGAATCTCATTTTTTATTTGAATCACATTTCAAGAGTTTGTTACAATTGAAAAATCATAAGCTCACGTTTATGGCCTAAGCATCATCACACGATTTACAAATTAACAAAATCAAAACTTACAAATTAACTCAAATTAACCCAAATGAATTAAAACTGAATTTCATTAAAATTTTAAATTGTTACACAAAGATAGAATCAAATTACATTGCACATGGTTACAACAAACTTGCGCACATATCACTCATCACTCCCCACAAAATCAACATCAAAATCTCTTATAGTACAAGTTGTCACTCCATATCATAATTTGAATTCCATTATCAATTCCACTACCTTTGCCAGCTCATGAAAATGACAAAAGTTATATCAATCAAAACCCTAAATTTTGCACCATAAATTGAGATGCATAGTAGAGAAGATAGTTCGCAACAACCTCCTAAATCTCCAAACCTTCACTCAAAGCTCCATTGCAGAGCAATTAGCACTTCACCTTGAAGCTCTAATTGATTTGAGCTTAAGCCTTCATCCTCCAAGCATCCAACTCAGAAGAATAATTTGCAATGCCCCGATTTGTATGTATTTAAATTGTGTGATTTATGTGGATTAATTGTGTTTTACCTGATATTTGTTAATTGGTTAATTTATCTGATATGTAAAATATTTATATTTGAAGATATTTTCTTTTCAACTTTTATTTTCCATTACATTTTTCATCTCTATTTATATCATATAACATTAAAAGAGAGTTAGTGATATAATGGGGAGAAGATGGTAGAATGAGAATCATGAGAAAAGAATGAGATATTTTGAAAAAGAAGAGATATTTTATCGAAATAGAAAGATAAAGATAAGAAGAGAAAAGAGAAATAGAAAGAGATATATATATTTTGTAAGAGAGAAAGTAAGAGAAAGAGAGAAAAGAAGAGAAATAAAGAAGACGATAAAGAAAAAGAAAGAAGAGAAAAACAAGAGAGAGGAGGAAATCCTCCATTGCAAGCTTGACTAAAAACACAAGGTAAGGGTGATATTTTCAATTATGTTGTGATTGTTGATGTTGTTTCTATGTTGTTCTTGATTCTATGTTGTTGTTGGATTGATTTGCTTTAAGTGAAGAAAATGGAATGAATTGTTGTGTTCTTGATGATATGATGAAATTCATACATAACATTGTTATTCTATGATTCTTTTCCATAAAAATGAATGATACATGTTATGTTCGTGTTCATTGTTGTGAGAAGTTGTTTATAATGTTGTTTTCATATGGTAATTGGTGTATTGATAAGTGCCAATTTGTGTTAATAAGTAGTATAGTTTTTGGCACTTTTCAAGAGCTTATTTGGTTTTGTAATGCTTTTTCCCATTGTTTCCAGTTAATTTCTGTAGTTTAGTTTATTTGTTTCATTAGTATAGTTTATTTAACTTTTGTTTTTATATTTTTAGGTTTCACCATTGGAATGAAGAAAGCAAATCATGGCGACTCTCTTTTTGAAGATTTTGAAGAAAATGAATTTTTGGAGCTCGCTGTAGGCTCGCTAAGAGAGCTCCAAGCGAGCGAAGACAAGTAGTTTCTCGCTAAGAAAGGGCCTAAGCCCGCTTAGAGAGAAAATGCGATTTAGCAATTAATGAATGCTCGCTTAGCGAGCCTTGCGTTTTTCAGCTTCTATAAAAGGGTTTCAACATTCATTTTTTGAGGATCCTAACATATTTCTTGGAGAAAAAGCCCTAGAACTCAGATTTTCACTTGTTTTCGAAGAATCGATGCATCAATAGTCGGGAGATCATCATTGATTCTTTTTCTTCTTCATCTCTTTCTTGTAATGGAAGTTTTCATGGTTATGGATAGCTAAACTCTTAATGTGTCAAGGTTAGAAGGTATATAGGTCTTATATCTGTATGTATAGTCTTTGATTATTGTGTATGAACTATTGATGATAAATATATGGTGGAAAACTTTGTGTTTATGAAATATAATTTGTGTTGCTTCGTGATTGAGAAATGTGTTCACACTTGACCTAGGTTTTTCATCCATCAAAGAACATAAGTTAGAGATAGTTATGAGACTTGATGTTCACCTTGTATTGATCTTTAATGTTGTCATTTTGATAGATTGAGTGAGAGATCATCAATGGATCAAAATTGTAAAATCCACAATTTGTGTTAGAAATAAACATCTTGAGAGGATATTGTGATTGTATTTATCGTTTTATTGAGTTCATCCGCTTGATCGAAACTATCCATGCAAATGGGCTTATCGAACCCTAACCTTGGCATGTGCTTTTTATAAACTTTTACCAACCGATATTTTTAACTTGTAGTTTTTAATTCGAATGCAAAGCAAACGTTATGTTAACAAAAACCAAAACCCCCTATTACATTTGAGTCTTAAACTAGCGCAACTATAGAAAGGCGGTGATATCACAAAACAATCTCTGTGGATCGATAACAAAAACCTAACTCTATTTGTACTCTAACAAATTGGTGTCGTTGCCGGGGATTCTTATTTGATATTACAAGCATTGCAATAGTTGCTAAGTTTTAGACTTGTTTATTCTTTTTCTTGAACTTGTTAATTTGTTTGGTTAGTGTTTGCAGCTTCTGTTTATGCGAGGAAAACTTCCTGCGAACCAACTTCTTTTTGATCTTGAGATTGAGAGAACCACAAGGAAGTTGAATAGCAAGACACGACGGAGGAGGCAACTAGCTAAAGAAAGACGAGAACAAGGACAAGGATCAAATTCTACTTCAACACCACTCACTCAACAGTTGACACCAATTGTAACGCCCCGAAAATCTAAATTTAATTATTTAATTATTTATTTAATTAACTTAGAAAAAAATTGGAGAGTTTGGATTAATTAGAGAATTTTGGAGAAAATGAGTATTTTTATATAATAAGGATAAATAGTGTTTTATTATACTATTTTATTATTATTATTAAAAATATATTAAAGAAAGGGTAAGGTGGTCCTTTTGTGAAAATTATGAGGGTATAGTGGGAAAAGACTAAACTGGGATAATATATCCAAAGAGGAGAATACAATCAGTTTTCTAACATTATCGTGTTTTGGGAAAAGAGGTGCTCTGAAGGAAAAAGGGAGAGAAAGGAGAAGCTCAGAGTCAGGAGGCTGTGGAGAACCTCAGAGAAGAGTGTAAAGCGGCGAAATTCTCTAAGATATGGGGAGTTTTTATAATCTATGGTAAATGTGTAGGAATTGGATTATGAATAGGTTAGGATTGTATGAGTTTTATGAGTTTTTGGGGTTTTGAGTTAGGTTGAGTTTATGAGAAAATCTTGATGAAATAGAGTTAGAAAAATGTGTTGAATCCTATAAATGATGGTATAAATGATTGTTCTGATGTTTTATTTGATGTATTGGAATGATTTTGAGGTGAAATAAGATGAATCTGTATTGGAAAAATTGGAATTTTGGGGGTTTTGGAACAGTCTGTACGAAACAACAAATTGCTGCTGTAAAACGTGCGTTAACCGGTTAACGCTTTGGTTAACCGGTTAACCATTGAAAATTTTGGGCATTTTCTGAAGTTGCGCAGGCGTTAACCGGTTAACACTTTGGTTAACCGGTTAACACTGTTTGGATGACAAATTTTATTTCTTTAAAAATCCATAACTTTCAAACCGTAAGTCCTTTCGCATTCCGTTTGAAGCGTCGGAAAGAGCATAAACTGAACTTTATTTTTGATGAATAAAAATGAGAAAATGCAATAGTTTTGATAAATGAATTTATGAAACAACCTTGTATTTACCTCATAATTTACCGGGTATGGGTCAATTCTTGATGTGTCAGAGTGGTTATAGAACCAGTGTTCTGGGTGTAATGTCATGATGATATATATGATTATTTGATGATTGTTTTGCTGATTGAAATGAATGATGCGAATTATTTTGATGAATTTACGATGTAGCGGATCATTTCATTTCATAACATTCACGATGGGGCTTCGGCCTATTTATTTGCTTCAATCCCATTGTGTGGATTGAAGTGTCTCGATGATTTACGATGTGCTCCTTTGTGGAGGGTTGATGGTCATGTATCCATCTCACGATGAAAATGATACCACATGCATATTGCATATCAGGATGTTACAGTTGCATATTCTGGATGAATTTCCTGATTGTGTTGGTGTTGCTTAATTTCATGATCGTGCTGTTGATGTTGCTGAATTTTATAGTTGATGATGTCATGATATGTTGCACTAATTTATTTATGATTCTATATTCTGGTACGTTTATGATATATTATGATTACTCACCCTGCCTGCTTGAAAATGTTGCCACCTTCGTGGGTAACTTGCAGATGTCGAAGAATAGTCCTGCAGTACAATAGGAGTAATTCATGAGTCTCAGAGCGTGCTTAGTGTTCCTTAGAAGTGGTTCTGGTCTATGTGTCCTGCTCTGTGTCATGTAACACTGGGATGGGTTTTCTTCTGTTAAACTGTTTGCAGTTATGTTGTTATTTGGATAATTGTTTTCCATTTTATGATGTTAAATTCAGGATGGTGAAAATTATGTTTAGAAAGTTTTGAATTATGAAGTTTAAATTCCCCTGCGAAATGATTTTTGATATTCTTGATGTTGATTAAACCGTGTTACGGGACAGGACACTGTTTGTGTTGAATTATGATGAAATGTGATACCCTTTCTCGATGATTACTCTGATATTATTTAAATATTTTGTTTTGGGGTAGAAGGGTGTTACACCAATCTTGGCGGATCCACCTCCACCTCCACCTTCAACACCACGTGTAAATAACCCTCGTAACACGACTCAGTTTACCAATGCCCACAATGGCCGACAAGCTGAGATGAAGACAAGAAATTTGAATTTATTGTACGGGAGTCCATTAACGGGAATGGACCATGAAGATCCATTCGCTTTTCTCACAAAATTCTATGAGATAGCGTTGGCGGCCGAAGTTGATCAAAATCAAGAGTTAGCTTTGTTCCGAAGACTTTTTCCTCATGCTTTGCTTGGCAAATCAAAGGATTGGTACCTCGATCAAAGTCCCACGGTGATGACCGATTGTAATGTTCTAGAAGAGAAGTTCATCGAGAGATTCTTCTCGCACAACCGTTTTATGGAATCAAAGACCGCAATCTCTGTGTTTTCTCAAGGTGAAAATGAGTCCCTAAATGAAGCATGAGAGAGATTCAAATCCATGATACGGAAGTGCAAAGGCCACATGTTCGATGAATTGACATAAATTCATATCTTTCGAAATGGTCTCCAACCAAATTGTAAAACCTTGTTGGATGCTACTTCGGGTGGAGCTTTGCTATCAAAAAGTGTGGAAGAAGCGAGAAATATTATCAATCATATGGCTCTCAATGACTTGCAAAGTCAAAATCGTGGAAATTCTTTGAAGAAACCCGAAGTTCTTGAACTAGGAACTAATGATGCAATGCTTGCACAAAACAAACTTCTATCGCACCAAGTGGAGTTCTTGACGCAACAAATATCCACGCTTCCCCAAAAATTGAAGGAGTTACATGAGCATCTGGGAAAGAACAAGCAAGTCGCAAGTTGTGAATTGTGCAAAGGTGATCATGATACCGGATTTTGTCCACCTCTGGGAACCGAAGAAGTCAATTACATGCACAACAATCAAGGGCACCAAAGGCAACAACAACCTTATCATCAACAACAACCTTACCAACAAAAACCTTCTCAACAACACCATTACCAAAATCAACAACATCAAGGATATAAACCAAAAGGCAATTACCAAAATAACCAAGGTTATGGCGGTAGTTCTTCTAATCGGAAAAATCCTTATGTTGCTCCACAACCTCTGGTTGCACCTTCTAAATTGGAAGACATTTTGAATCAATTCATTCAAATGTCTATGGCCAATCAAAAGTCTAATGATGCAGCGATAAAAAATCTAGAAAATCAAGTTGGGCAACTTGCGAAACAAATTATCAAGAACCAATCGGGTCCTTCTTTTTCTGCTAACACCCAAGTTAATCCTAAGGAGAATTGCAAAGCTATTGTTACTAGGAGTGGGAAGGAGATGACTCAGCCTAAAGAGAAGAAAGTGGTGGAAGAAAATATTGATGGTGTAGTTGAAGAAGTTAGTGATGAGGAGGAAGTTGAAAAGAAGAAAAAAATTGAGGAAGTAGTTGAAAAGAAACTTGATTATTTGGTTGAAGTTAAAAATACAAAAGTGGAGGATGAGAAGAAAAAAGAAACAAATAGGAGAGTGAGGAAGGGAAAAGAAGTGATGAATCAAATTCCAACAAACATGCCATATCCTCATGTGCCATCAAAGAAAGACAATGAAAGGTAATACACTCGGTTTATGGATATCTTCAAACAACTTCAAATTAATCTACCATTTTCTGAGGCTCTTGAGAAAATGCCTTAATATACTAAATACTTGAAGGAAATTCTCTAAAAAAGACGGAAGTATACGGAACTGGAGACGTTTATCCTTGCGGAAAATTGTAGTGTTATCATTCAATGCACTCTTCCAAAGAAGGAAGCCGATCCGGTACATGTTACTTTACCGGTCACCATTGGAAACATGTTTGTAGGAAATGGTCTTATTGATTTGGGTTCAAGCATAAACCTCATCCCTCTCTCCATTGTAAAAAGGCTTGATAACATTGATATAAAAGGTATAAGAATGACTTTGCAACTCATTGCGAGTTGGGTGTTCTGCCTGTTCATGGTACGAAGACGACGCCCGACTCGTTTGAGGATCCAGTCGTGTGACGATGATCTTCCCCGTTCATGAGGGGGACCCTGTCGATGAAATATGTTGATATGTAATGCTTGTACCTAGGCATGCATGTTAGGTCGGTGGTTACGCTATTATCGTTGGGATTCGAGTAAGTCGACATACACCTTAACTATAATATTGTTTTAGTTTCTCGGTGTTCCAAGGATGAGCAAGTTCTTTCCCATTCAAGTTTTCTAAGTAATATGCTCCATATTTCGTTTTAGCTCGGATACGGTAGAAACCTTCCCAATTTAGGCCAGCTTTCCTTCACTAAAGTCCTTGTGGTTTCTCCTCAGGACAAGAATGCCCACTTCGAATGCTCGCTTTATGACCTTAGAGTCGTGTCTGATAGTGATTTTTTGTTTTAAGTGATGTCTCGCGTAGGGCTGCTCCTGATCGAACTTCTTCGACCATATCGAGCTCCCTATGTAATGCCTCCGAATTGGTATCCTCACCCATAGGGGCTTCAGTCCATCTGGACGCTATTTGCATCTCAATGAGGATGACTGCTTCTATTCTGTATGCTAATCGGAAAGGCATTTCCCCGGTTGTAGAATGAGGCGTGGTCAGGTACGCCCACAAGACGTTGTGTAGTTCTTCGACCCAGTGTTTCTTAATTTCATCGAGTCTTCGCTTGAGTCCTTGTAGGATTACTTTGTTCGATGTTTCTGCCTGCATATTAGTTTGTGGGTGTTCGACTGAAGCAAAATGTTACTTGGTTCCTATGTTGGCAACGAATTTCTAGAAATTCTTGTCTGTGAATTGTGTCCCGTTATCGGTGACTATAGCTTGAGGTACCCCGAATTGATTAAAGATGTTTTGTTTGAAGAAATGCAGTATGTTGAGTGTTGTGATTTTAGCTAAGGCTTTAGCCTCTATCCACTTTGTGAAATAATCTACGATGACAATCAAGTACTTGTTTTGGTTTGAACCGACGATGAAGGGACCGAGGATATCTAGGCCCCACCATGAGAAGGGTCACAGGGAAGACATTGTCTTGAGCTCGTTTGGAGGTGCCAGGTGCATATCCCCGTGCCATTGGCATTTGTCACATTTTTTCACGTGTTCTTTGGCGTCATTCTGCATCGTTGGCCAGTAATATCCTGCTAACAGAGCCTTCCTAACCAGTGATTTCCCACCGAGATGTTGAGTGTTGATACCTTCGTGGATCTCTCGCAGGATATGTGGGATCAACTCTTCTTCGACGCATTTGAGGAGAGGAACGGAGAATCCTCGTCGATAGAGTTTACCCTCGACTAATACATATGAGCAGGCTCTTCGCTGGACTATGCTGACCTCCTTAGGATCTGAGGGAAATTCGTCATTCATAAAGTAGTTGTAGATCGTGGTCATCCAACAACTAGCATCACCGATGACATTTACGTCTATCTTCGAGGATGCCTTTTGGATGCTCGGTCGAGGAAGTATCTCTTGTATGACTGATTTGTTTCCACCTTTCCTCTTTGTGCTCGCGAGTTTTGATAGTACGTCTGTTCGTACATTGTGTTCACGAGGAACATGTTTTACTTCTACGATTATGAATTTCGTCATTTTTTCTTTGACCAGGGTCAGGTATTTGGACAAATTGTTGTTTTTGGCCTGATATTCTCCTTTGACTTGTAAGGCCACAAGTTGAGAGTCTGTGCAGATGGTTATTTCCTCGGCTCCTAGATCATCAGCCAACCTTAAATCGGCGAGGAACGCTTCGTACTCTGCCTGGTTGTTGGAAGTGGGGAATGAAAGTGCGAGGGAAACCTCTATCAGGATGCCTTCCTCATTTTCTAAAATAATCCTCGCTCCACTGCCTGTTGAACTTGACGCTTCATCCATGAAAATAGTCCATTTTCTAGACGCACACACTACGCTCTCCAAGGTAGTCATTTTGGCCTCAAAATCGGCTAGGACTTGTGCCTTGAGGGCCAACCTGATTTCGTATCCAATGTTGAATTCCAACAGTTCCAGGGACCACTTAAGCATCTTTCCGGCCTTATCTGGTCGACCAAGAAGTTTTCTGATGGGTTGGTCCGTTCGAACGACGATCGTGTGTGCCAGGAAATAGTGCCTGAGTCTCCTTGCTACGTTGAGGAGGGCTAGTGAGACATTTTCAATCTGGTGGTACCTGATCTCGGGCCCCTACAAGGCTTTTCTCGTAAAATAAATAGGTTTTTGTCCTTCGGCCATCTCTCGTATAAGGGCGGCACTTACGGCCTCGTTTGTGACAACCAAGTATAGAAACAAAGTTTCACCCGAATCAGGTCGGGAAAGAACTGGAGGTTCTGATAGAGCTTTCTTGAGATGCTTTAATACTTACTCACACTTTTCCATCCATTCAAAAGTAGCCTCTTTGCGGAGGAGCTTGAAGAGAGGGATATCGTGTTGGGAGGATTTCACTATGAAGCGAGATAGCGATGTGAGGATCCCGTTTATTGACTAAATAGATTTTTTGGATTTTGGCGTTGGTGTTTAGGCGAATGCTCGACACTTGTCGGAGTTGGATTCGATTCCTCTTTTGGTCAGATAGAACCCAAGGAATTTTCCCGCGCGTACCTGTAACACGGTGGGAGAACTGACTTTCTATAAATGTTGCGGATAGCAAGAGTCGCCATCGACTTTTATTTTATCCAAAAGGAAAGGACATAAAAGAACAGGAAAGACCTTAAAAGATTTTGAGTTCAGGGGTAGGTTATACAAAGGGAAGGTGTTAGCACCCTTTATATCCATGGTTATCCATGGGCTCTTAGTTACTTAGCTCACTTTGAATTGTTTTGAAAAAGATGTAGTGTGTGATTAGAAACTTTCTAAGTACTTTGTAATGACCCTCGTATGGATGTATACAAAGCCTTGTTTGAAAATGTTTTGAAAATATTGTGAGGTGTGAAAAGTATTTTTGAAGAGTGAGCAAGTAACTATGAGGTATCTACCCTAGATTAAGTCTTTCATGTTCTTATATGTTCTTTCAAGGGTAAGACTATCCCTATTATTAAGGAATAAGTAGTCATTACCTTGGATTTATTTAAGGGACGGGCGTAGGGTCATCGTATGGTCAATGAAGGCAACTTAAGGGATGTCTTTAGCAATTCGTAGGGACTATCATTATTTATTCGAAGGGACAAGATCATTATTCCGTAGGCAACCTCGAAGGGACTTGATCTTTTAAACTGTAGGGACTTGATGATTTTATGAATGGACTTTGCTTAAGACACCCCTATATTCGAGGGACTTGACCATTTTAAATAAGGCAACCAAGAGGAATATCCTAGGAAGTACAGATGGCGATCAAAGATCGACTTACGTGTGTGAGTGTTATTTTTCAGATATTTGTCTTGTATTTAATTTTCTAAGTTCAATTATTTACAGTTAGTTTTGCACATACATAATAGTAGGATAAAAATAAATTATAAAGCAAGAATAATAGATATAATAAAATAATAACTAAGCAATAATAATAATAATAATGAAGCAAAAATAATAAGGCAATAATAACAATAAAGTTAAAATAAATTAAAGAAATAACAATTAAACATTTAATTAAAAAGAAAAAGTTTAGGTTAGGCAAGTTAGATTTTTTAGAAGTTATTAGAATTAATGAAGAAAAAAAAGAATTAAATTTAGAGAAAAACAATTAAAGATTATTGAGAAATTTTTTAATTATTTACACTATATGATTATTACTATTATAATAAAATACTATTAATATATAAAATATTATTGAAAAAATATTATTGAGAAAATTTTAGAGAAAAAAAATTAATTTGATATGTACAAAATAATAAAAGAGTTAGTATTTACAAAATAAAGATTTATTGTTATAAATAAGTAATAAAATAAGTTTATAAAAATAATTAGCATTTATTTAAAAAAATATATAAAGATTATAGAAAAATATTAAATAATTAATTTAGTAGGTTTTCACGCCCTATATTACTAAACCACGCAGTTAATATAGGATCAATGACAGAAATTTAAATGGCAGAAAATAAATGGCAAAAAAATAAATGGCAGAAAAATAAAATGACAGAAAATAAAATCCTAATTATTACAACGCTTTGGGGCAGTTACATAATAAAGATGGCGGAAAATAAAACTGAAAATATTACAAGTTAAAACATAAAATATTACAAGGACGAAGCAATTACAGTGTATGAATAACATAAACATGAGCGAAAATAAGAAATAATAACATGTTTGTTAAGGTTTGAGAAAATGTTTATGGTTTAGAGGAAATAACACTGTTAAAGTTTATGAGAAAGTTTTAAGGTTTACATGAAAAATTAAGGTTTATGAAAAGCTTGAGATTTTAGGAAAAAATTAGGGTCAAAGTTTTAGGTTTGAAATTTAGAGTTTATGACGAAATTGTCAAGGTTTATGAAAAATCAGAGTAGTTAGTTATTAGTTATCTGTGCAGATCTAAATATATAACATAGAAAAATAATATGAGATAAAATAAAAATACGAATTAAAAAAAAAACGATGTTGCTAACGCAAAATTGCGATCATCGCAACTTGATCAGATCAACACATATGTCACACCTCATACACACAAATGTACAAACGGTTTATCGACACGATCTGATTCAAAGCAAAGTAACTAACAAAAAATTGACAATATTAAATCAAAACTATAAAAATAAAATAAATAAAATATATATATATATATATATATATATATATATATATATATATATATATATATATATATATATATATATATATATATATATATATAATTATTTTAGGCAAATTTCAAACTCATATTTTTTCTAATGATTTGTGGAGATATTATTTATACCGAAATTTTGTTGAAAAATAATTTTAACGAATTCATGGTGATACAATTCTCCTAAGTTTATTGAACAATTTTTTTTTAAAAACATACATAACGTTCTTGATTTTTCTTTTAAAGCAAATATATATTGCTTACATGATAAAAAGATATATATTTAGAAAAGAAACAAAGAATCAAAGTAATATACATTACGTATAGCAAAACATGTTAGTACGGAAAAACAATATGTTTGTACTATGTAAAATTTCAAACACATATATATTAACAAGTTATGTAGTATAGAAACATAATTCAAACCAGATAGGTGGTATCGAAACAGATTATGTGGTACACTGAGATGCATGTACAAACCAGAATTTAAATCCGCCGCAGGATCGGTTTTTTTCTCCCCTTTGCAACAACACACATTATGTATATATAGGATTAATTAGGGTTAATGTAAATGAGCCTAAATATTTATTTTGGAACCCAATAAAATATTAATATAAATAATTAAATAAAGTTTAATAATTAAAATAATTAAAATAAAAATAAAAACTAACAATTCTATTTATTTACTCTAGACACAATGTAAAAATAAACGGACTCAAAAAAATAAAAATCGGGCACCAAAGTGCTCGAAAAAATAAAATTAACACGTCATAATCAGCGCGAAATAAATGACTCGGAAAAATACAGCGTTTGGTCGGATTTTGAAATAAAAATTATGACCGTTTAAACTGCTCAGACTGATCAACATATGACCAAAAATAGTCGTAAAAATATTTTTAGCATGTCAGGTTAATCTACATGAACCGTAGATTAATATTACTGACGTTTGCAAATTTTAATGCGACATTTTGTGTTTATTGGTTTTAGGCACAATTAAAAATTAATTTGACCAGTCCGTCTGTAAATTCCGAGAAATTATTCCGGCTAATATTAAGACGAAATACATGTTATGCTATGAAGATGATGCAAATGAATGTGAAACAAAAAGTCGGTTAGAGTTAAAATAGAGGGCAAATTTTGGGGTACAACAGTACCCCAAACATGCATTTTTCTGGATTAAATCGCATTTTGCACTTTACTGCTTGGTCAAAAATTTTCTTAAAATGGAAAGCGTGATCAGTTTCCTCGTGGGATTTAATGATCATGTCATCCATGTAAACTTCAAGCATGTCCCCGATCTCAACTCGATAGACTTTGTTCATCATGCGTTGGTAGGTTGTGCCTACATTTTTTAAGCCGAAGGGCATTACATTATAGTAATAGTTGCCCGATTTGGTCATGAAGGCAGTGTATTTCTTGTCGGTCACGACCATGGGTATTTGATTATACCAGGAATAGGCGTCAATGAATGACACTAATTTAAAACCTGTAGAATTATCTACCAATTTATCTATGTTAGGTAAGGGGTAAGCATCTTTCGGGTAAGCCCGATTAAGATCAGTGTAGTCCACACACATGCGCCATTTTCCATTGCTCATTTTCATTAATACAACATTTGAGAGCCAGGTAGTGTACCTGGCCCCGATTAAAAATTGTACCTCTAGGAGGTCTTTAACTGCCAGCTTGGGAACTTCTATCTTTACTGGGGACTACTTCCTCCTGCGTTGTACCACAACTCGGACAGACGAATCTATTGTCAAGTGATGGCAGGCAGTTTCTGGGTCCAACCCGAGTATTTTAGATGTGCTCCACACAAACAGATATGCGTTCTCCTTGAGACACACTTTCAGCTGCTCTTCTCCAGGTCGGGAAGGTCTGCTCCAATCTTGACCCCTTTAGTGGGGTCTTCGCCGAGCACGATCAACTCAAAGTCAACATCAGGCCCCAAACATGTCGACGAAGAATTGCTTGCTGCTAATTGTGCTTCTTTATCTTCCTTAGTGAACCTGATGTCGAGGTCGATTGAGTCGACACGAGGGAAAGGTTTTGGTTCCTCCGAACTGCTTGGGAGATCATTCTTGGCTGTTGGCTTTGACTTGGCGACAATGGCATTGATTCCATTGGATGCTGCTTCAAAACATCGATGAGCAACCTCAATATCCCCGTGAAGAGTAACCATCTGACCTGATGAAGTGTAATACTTTATCTTCAAATGTACCATGGAGGGTACTGCGGTGAACTCAACCAGTGTTGGGCGACCCAGGATGCATTGGTACAACGACGGGCAGTCTATGACGAGGAATGAACTTTAACTGCCCTCACAGTCTTTCTTGCATCGAAAGTCACTATCAGGTTGACATACCCCCATGGCCTGGATACTGACCCATTGAACCCCTTTAGGTCATACCCTACGTAGGGTGTCAAATGCGTTTCGTTGAGCTGCAGGGTCACGAAAAGCTGAGAGTACATGATGTCTATCGAGCTCCCCTGGTCGACCAAGATTCGCCGAACATCAAAGTTGGCCACACCCGGATGAGAAAGGGATACTGACGTTGGGCGCTCCACCAAGGAGTTCCTCCTTGTAAAATGAGATGGGTGTTGAAACTCCCCGGGGATGATCAATAGTGGAATTCTGGTTGGAGCCCGTGCTGATCAGCTGGTCGAACCGCCGCTTCACCAAACCCACAGTGACTTTGTTGTAACCTCTGCCCGAGATCACCATTGTTGAAGGGAAGAACTTCCATGGAATGTATGCAGTAAAGTATGTGGGGTCGGTGAATGGTTTGGGGACATAAAAGTCCTATGACCGTGTGATACTGAGAGCAACTAGGAGGTTGGTATCTGCGGTTGGAGGGGCAACCTCCTCGACCTTCTGAGACTCTTGCACCTCCTGTTGGGGAGCTTCCTTCCCCTTAGTGAACTGTTTTAGGTGGCCTTCTCTGATGAGTATCTCGATAGCATCCTTCAGGTGAATGCAATAGCCAATATTGTGCACATGGGATTTATGAAATCTGTAGTACTTCGTCTTATCCGTGTTGGCTTTGGTTGGCAACAATGTCGGGGAACCTGACCCTCGCCTGGCAGAATTCGGAGTTGGCACATTCAGATAAAATCTTTTCCCTCGATACGGCGAGGGGAATGTATTCATGGAATCTTCTTGATGGGCCTTTGTGCTCCCACGGTTCACGGGAACAATCTTCCTTTCTTTTTTCACCTCCCCGACGTGATGTCGAGGAGTCTCTGTCTTTGAAGAGTTTGACATCCTCCCGATGCCTAGTATTATGAGCAATATTGGTTGCCTCCTTCTTCTTGTATTGTATATACGCCTGGGCTTTGAGGAGAAAAACACCAAGCGTGGCCGATGTTTCAATGCCCATGACCTTGGAAAAATTACTACGGGGACGAAGCCCACATTCGAGAAGATATTTTTTCATGTCGTCGGTGGTCGAGACCTGGAAGGCTTCTTTATTGAACCTCTCAATGTATGCCCGTAAGGATTCATCCTTGTCCTGGATTATTGCCTCAAGAGAGGCCTCCATTTTGGGATGTCGGCGAGAGAAAGTCAAATGTCGGGAGAAGGTCCTCCCGAGTTGTCTCCATGATGTGATGGACTCATGAGGGAGGCTTTTGTACCAAGCCATGACTCCCTTTCTAAGCGTTGTTGGGGAAATATGGCATTTGATGGCTCTCCGTACGCCTCGGTATTCGAGGAGAGCATCAATATTCTCTATATATTCGTTTGGATTTGTTGTCCCGTCATAGGATCCTAGAGGAATGGGTTTCTCTAATTCCTTCGGCAGCTTTGTGGACATGATCTCCTGAGATAGGGGTCCACGGGGCTCATCTTCGTCGCTGGAGTTGTAGGAGACGAAACAAGAGCTATTATCTTTATGTCGTCGAGGGGTTGACGATCTTGATCGATTTCTTGCACCCTCGGAAGAAGGTCACGTTCCTGTTTGGAGGGTTCTCCTTGTCTTCCTGGTGTCTGGGGACTTATGTCGTCGAGGAGACGAACGAGCCCGTTTTTTGATTGACCCAACTTCTTCTGGGTGTTGGTGAGTCTTTCTCCGTTCAGGCGAATGGCTACGGGAGCTGTGGAGTCTCCTCGCAGAGGAGGGGGATTTGGTCCGTCGAGCATCCTTCAGAGCTTCTAATCTTTCACCTTGGCGCAATATCAGAAGGTTAATGTTGTTTGTAGTCTCAACCAGTACAACGAGGGTTGCATTCGTTCCCTCGGGGATGAGAATGAGAGGGTGATCAGCTGGAGCGATCTTTGGTTCTATGTTTGGTTCTGGTGACAGGGAGGCGATAAGTCTGTCTTGAAAACGATTGGGCTCTCCGAGCGGGGGATTGGTTCCATCACTTTCCCGTTGTTTGACGGGAATATTGGTGATAATTTGAGCATCAACAGAGTCGTCACAGTTAGCCATTGTGAGAGTTTGAATTGTGATGTTTTGGTCTTCACGATTCGAGGACGAAAGACGAGGTAACATGATTCCCACGGACGACGCCACGGATTGTTCCAAGCGGTCAGAATCTGAGGTGGGCCACATACGTAGTTGATGATGCTCGGTCATCGAGGAGAGTTGGGAGGTGTACCTGCAAGACACTCCGATGCCAAAGTAAATCAGGGCAGAAGAGTGAGCAAGTACGAGTAAAAGAGTTAAGAAAGTGAATATCAGATACCTGACCCTCTCAAGTGAGAGGGTTTATATAGAGCTCCCATCGCTTGGCTATTGGTCCTTATTTTGGGCCTGGACCGTGAATCCTTCGAAAATAGGTAACTGCTAGAAACTATCTGTTGGGACGAGCATACCTGGTCAGATGGAAGGCGCGTAGAGCAGAGGGATATCCGAGCAGGAGCTATCTTTGGCTAGATCTGGGTGACTTTTATGTGTGTCAGGCATAAGTCTGAAAGGAGCAGAGGAATCCGACCACAAGTAACCGTGGTCGACAAGTTCTCTTCGGCTGAGAGGCATAGAGCCAGTGGGTCCCTTCGATATTGGACTATTGGGCTGTCCTGGATATAGGGGTGGGTTGAACCATCTCTTGTCATTGGGACAGTTCAAAACAATTGTCAAATGATAATTAGAGAATAACATGAAAATTGTTACAACACATAGATTACCCTCAACCACCTCAAAGACCCAATTTATTCGCACTCTAAAAAAATATATATTTAACTACACCTTATAACACTTTAACACAAACACAAGAGTATAAGAGAAAATATGAAAAGTCAAATACAAGCTTAAAAGAACTTGATATATATATATATATATATATGAAATTTAAAAATAAATTAATATTTTATTTCAATTTTTCACTAAAGATATTCAACTACACATGGCTTCCTAAGAATTTGCCAAATAAATAAATATTGGATTCATATTCCTTAATATATATATATATATATATATATATATATATATATATATATATATATATATATATATATATATATATATATATATATATATATATATATATCATGGATTCATATTCATTAATGTAAATAGATTGGATTCATATTCACTGAAGATATTCAACTACTTATCATTCATATTCCTTAATGTAAATAGATTTTTGATATTTATAAATCTAACAATTTAAAAAATAAAATAAAATATCGCAATAGAGTAAATATAGAATATATAGATTGATTTTGTGACAAATAAATATATTTAAATCAAGAGAATCCGTAACAAAAAAAAGGGAAGTACTAGCAAAGATTTAGGAACAAACGAAAAAGGAACAAACTCTATAAATAGATCATGTATCATGCTACAACCAATAAGTGAATATAGGATTTAAACTTGGACGGCAAGTTTACCGTAACATATTTTTCTTCCTCTCTGTTTTTTCCAAACTCAGCTAAAAAGTATCAACCAATTTGTGGGTTTTGTTTTGTTCATAATGGATGAAAAGGTTGGGATTGGAAGTGATGCTGAGTCTAATCAGTTTATGGAGAACCTCATTAAACAAGTCATTGATGGTAAAGATAGTGATGTCACATTTGATAAGTTTCCTTTTTACTTAAGGTAAAAGTGTGATATTTGTTAGCTTAATGTTCTTTGATCTTTGAAGTTTATTAAAACAACTTATATTATTCATAAACTTTTTTGTAGCTTATTTTTACAACTGATCTTTATAGCACATGAAAATAATTTAAATTTATTTTATCTTTTGTTAGAAAAATAACTTATTCAAGCTTTTTCATAAGTGCTTATTTTGATAAGCACTTGTGCTATAAGCTCTAAATAAGCTGTTTATTCAAACAGGCTCTCAGTTGGTTTAGCCTTGATGATTCATACATTTGCTGAGAATAACTTTCTTCTGATTGAAATTACAGTGAAAGAATCAAAATTTTGTTGACAAGTGCGGGATATTTTCATCTAAGACAACATGACCTATCCAAGTACACTGCGAACCTTTTGCCAATGAGCCGAGCTATTTTGCTTTCTGAACCTACCGGTATATTGTGTACAAACTCTGTCTTGTCATGCAATAGTTATTTTGGATTCGAGTCATATAACTAACTCTAATGATATTTTTGTTTATGAAGAGCTTTATCATCATATGCTCGCCAAGGCTTTAGCAAATTACTTTGAATCCAAGTTACTGTATCTGGATATTGATTACTTCTCTTTGAAGGTATTCATTATTCACATCTTTGCACTTTATTTTGCTTTGATTTCTGTTATATATGTAATGTAATCCTACCTATCATGTTTTCGCTCGTACTGATGCAGAGCGAAGATCGATGTTCTACAGAAGAACCCGTAAGTTTTGTGTGCTCCACCTTTCGTTTTTGCTCTGAATTTTAATAATTTTTGGTCCATATTGAAATTTTCTAACTTGTTTCTTATATACTAGCATTTAAAAAGATCCATATTTGAGGGGGCTTGGGAGTGTGTGTCTGGTTTTTTTAGTCATCTGCCGATCCTCCCTTTAACAGGTGTGATTAGAGCTACTAAAGGAAGTAGCACTTAAAGTTTCTAAACATTATATTTCTTGTTTTCACGGCTTCAAAATAATGAATGTTTTTACACTTTGTTTTCAGCTCCTTCGAAGGGCAAAAGCCAGGACTGTTTTGATGAAAACCTTTTTCTATATTCACTCTACAAGGTGATTATATCACATAAAGCTCAAATTTGCTAGGATCTTTTGTCATAAGTTCAGTTTTAACAAATAAATCTATTATAAATTTTACAGGTCTTGGTTTCTATATTAGAAACTGGTTCTGTCATTTTATACATCAAGAATGTTGACAAGATTTTTCTTCAATCACCAAGGATGTTAAGTTTGTTCAAAAAGCTATTCGATAAACTTTCAGGATCCGTGTTGATACTTGGTTCTTGGTCTGATGGTTTAAAAGATAATTCTGCAGAAATCAATGAAAAACTAACTATGTTATTCCCTTACAATATTGAGATTAAACCGCCTCAGGATAAGACTCATCTCAAAACCTGGACAGAACAACTAAATAAGGCCATGGAAAAGACTTCTTTGGAAGCTAAAACCGCCCGCGTTGCTGAAGTGTTTGCAACAAATGGCATTGATCGTACTGTCTTGGATTCAATTAGCGGTACTGACATGATGATACTTAGTAATCACACCGAAGAGATTGTGGCATCTTCGATTTTTTATCACTTGAAGAATACTGAAAATCCAGAGTACCAAAATGGAATCCTAACTATATCGGCCACGAGGTAAGGGTCTTGGAAATAACTGTTTATGCAATTTAGTTTATTTAGAGAAGAAATGTTTTTTTGGTTACTAATATTAGACATATGCAGTTTGTGCCATGTATTGAGCCTTTTTCAGGAGGGTGAAAGTGGTGAAAAGGATGAAAACAACACTAACAAAAAGTCAGGAAAGGTTTGTCGACTGTTCTTCAACCAAAGCACATTGATTCATCTAATGAACAATCCAAGTAGAAAAAGCATGATAGTTATTTTTTTCGACAATAGCAATGAATGATAGTTGAATGCTTATTTAACTAATTGAAAAAATATTGATCATTTTTTTATTTGGTTTGTTTATTTTTTTCCGTTAGGATGATGCCGGAACGGATAAACCTGTTTCAAACAGTGATATTAAACCTGTTTCAAACGGGACAAAGAAAGACAGCGATATTAAACCTGTTTCAAACGACACAAAGAAAGACAGTGATATTAAAGATGATACAAAACCTGTATGGCCAGTTTTTTTTATCAAATAACCTAATATGCATAGTTTGTTCCAATGTTGCAAAACATATTGCAGTTCATTATATATAAGCTCAACTTTTATGTGTAACTAATTTCCATTTGTTTTGCTAATTTATGCATGTTTGCAGACAGTTCCTGCTGACAACGACTATGAGAGGTTAATACGACAAGAGCTTATCCCTGCAAATGAGATAAATGTGAGTTTTTCAGATATTGGTGCATTGGATGATGTAAAAGAATCACTTCAAGAAGTGGTTATGCTTCCCTTTAAAAGACCAGATCTATTCAAAGAGGGTGGGTTATTGAAGCCGTGTAAAGGTGTATTGCTTTTTGGACCTCCTGGTACAGGAAAAACAATGCTTGCAAAGGCAATTGCAAATGAAGCTGGAGCAAGTTTCATCAATGTCTCCACGTCTACCATCACTGATATGTGGTTTGGAAATAGTGAAAAGAATGTTCGAGCTTTGTTTTCGTTAGCGGCAAAGGTTGCCCCGACTATTATTTTCATCGATGAAGTTGATAGCTTGCTTGGGAAGCGGACTACGGGTGAGCAAAGTGTTGAGAGAAGGATTAAAAATGAATTCATGACCCATTGGGATGGACTTTTGTCAAAACCTGATGAGAAAATTATTGTTCTTGCTGCGACCAACATGCCATTTTCCCTCGATGAAGCAGTTATAAGACGGTTTCAGCGCAGGTAGAATCATTTGTAATATCACTAGATTGAGTTTACCTTAAGATAAACAAACCTTGTGCAGTTAACGAGCCTTGCAATATTTTGCAGGATCATGGTTGGTCTTCCGTCTGCTGAAAACAGGGAAGTGATCTTGAAAACTCTTCTAGCTAAGGAAAAACAAGAAGATATAGACTTGAAAGAGCTTTCAATTATGACAAAAGGATATAGTGGGAGTGATCTTAAGGTTCATTTCGTTGGCCATTCTCTATTTATTATTCCATATACTTCTGGTTTCTTGTGATGATGATCTATTGACATTAATTTCTGTAAACAGAATTTGTGCATGACTGCAGCATATCGCCCTGTTAAGGAGCTAATGCAACAGGAGAAGGCCAAAGAAATGGTATAGTTACTTAATCACTTCTAATAATGTCATTGCTAAATGATTTCTATTCAATGTGTACTACTGTTCAAGCACGGTAAAGCTAAGTAATGACCACTTATTTCAGAAAAAGAAGAAGAAAGTGGCAGAAGCTGAAGAAGATCAAGTGATTGTCCTTAGGCCTTTAAACATGGAAGACATGAGAGATGCAAAGAATAAGGTGTGTTAGACATTCTATGAACCTGTGAGACTTTTTGGAAGAAGTTATGGAAATAGCTTATGAATGTCTTGTCTTTCTTCCAGCTGAATACTTATTTCAATGCATAGAAACTGACATATGAATGTGTAAATATACAGGTGACTCCAAGCTTTGCTGAAGAAGGATCAAACATGAGAATGCTAGAGCAGTGGAATAATTCGTATGGAGGAGGTTCAAGGAAGAAAGAGGAGCAGCTTAGTTATTTCATTTAGATTTTGAAAACCATGTTTTAATATAAATACATCAATATTCATCTCAATATAGTCTCTTTTTTTTCAGTTTTTTTATTTATTTATTTAAAAGAAAAATATATTAAAAGATGGAAAGAAAAATACACCAATTTAATACTATTGAACCAAATTAGTCTTATAATTGAAGATCTTACTCTAACTCATTCAAATTTGAATTTTCTTGATAATAAAGTCTAAAATTCTTTTTATAAATAATACTCTTCAATTTATTTTCTAAAGTTTTGAGTGTCGGACGTAATTCATTAATAGTGTTGTGATAATCCTTTCATAAAGTTGACAATACTAAAAAAAAGAAACATGTTTATTCTTAAATTCTAATATTTTTTTTTGGCATAAATCAAGCATCATCTAATACATTTTACATAAGATATAAATTCTAAGAAATTATAGAAAATAAAAGTCACTAATCTATACCAATTTAAACCTTAAACCTATAGAAATAAAAGAATTAGTATTAGATCATATAACATATATAATAACGGCCAGACGCTTGGTCCGATCCGATCAGACCTTTAAACCTTAAACTCCAATCTATACCAATTTAATATTCGGTCCGATTTTAATTACCTTGATTTTAAGTGTGACGAGGACCGTTAATTTCAAAATAAACAAGTGTGTATCTTTTCATTTGGGTTTTAGCAAAAGTAATGAATAATTTAATGATATTCATTATGATGTCTGGGACTTGTCTCTACCTTTAATATTTTTGGTGAAAAATTGTTTGTCGCATTTATGGATGATTGTAGTCAAGTAATTTGGATATTTTTTATGACTATTAAGTCATAATTACCACAATCATTTATCTAATTTTATAATAGGGTAAAACCAATTTTAGAAACCATATAAAAAATAATTTGATTCGATAATGCTAAAGAATCTATCATTCATATCTTTTCTAACTTTACAATTCAATATCGCATGTTATCTAGTCAACAGATCACCACAAGTTTCATTAAATGGAAAATTTATCGAGGAGGTATTTGTAACACCCTATTTCCCTAACACATAATCATAATTAAGTCATATATTTTTTAACACATTTACATATAGGATGTTACACATCTAGAAACACACACATGCTGATCATGTAACACTTAATTTAAATAAACATGCAACAACTGTCATCACATGCTCGCCTTCACTTAGGGTATCATATCATAATTAAAAAAAAAACATCGACTCGTAAGTCTTCTCTAAGTGTTTATCACACCAAAACGTATAATACGTGAGCATATGTTATCTCTCAGAAATCTCAACATAAAACAAAGAAATAGCTCCCCAGTGTTACATACCAGAGTATAAAGGGATTTTAGTTTTTATCTATTAGTGGGGATCTCCGTGGGAATTTCCCCGTTCGAGGCCCCAAAGATGGGGAATTTCACCCCGTGAGGGTGGGGATGGGGAGAAAAATCTCCCCGAGAGCACTTCGAAGATGGGGACAGGGAATACATCTCCTGTCCCACGGAGTCCCCGCCCCGCTTATTATTTTAATATAATTAATTTAATATATAATTATATTTTACATTAGATTTTTCTATCATTTCCTTTATGTTTATTTAAAAATAAATAAATATTGACATGTTCATTAAGAGAGATAAATGTTGATATTAAAACCCTACAAAAGTTGTAGCGTTCACTTTCTTCTACCAGACTCATTTATTTTTTCTTTACCATTAGACCTGTTGGAATTAACTCAAAACCTATGAGAATTTCGACCCCTTCTTTATGAACAAGAAAGGTTCTTGCTGAACAATTAATAAAGAAGAAGAAGAAATATGAAGTAGAAAAGAATTAGGGTTCTAAGAGAATTTAGAGAGAAAGTTTTGTTACCCACAAACTGTGGGATTTCTTCTATTGATTCACTCTGCAACCTGCAGAACTGTGAATTACAATGTGTTGTGATGTTATTTGATTACAATAGAGATACTCCTACTTATAGAATTAGGTCTGCTTACACCCCAAGCCAAAAACCCAAAACTATAAAAGCCCAAAATATCTATTTTGGAAATAAATCAATTATAGATCTAAAATCAAATCTAAATCTAATTTAAATAAAAAATGACATAATGAATTACACCTTCAACACACCACCTAATTCATTGTGTCTAAGCTATCTACATCCATCATAGCTCTTAGTCTTCTGAATACTTCGACATGCACTCCTTTCGTCATGATATCTGCAATATAATTCTCAGTTCTGCAGTGTTCCAAGTTCATCTTCCCTTTTGCTACCTGCTCTCGAAAATAATGGAACCTCATTTCGATGTGCTTGCTTCAACCATGTGCTATCGAATTCTTCGCCAGATTGATAACTGACATGTTGTCAATCTTCATGGTACTTGCTCCATGACTATTCGATGTAATCTCTTCGACCAAATTCACCATCCATGTTGCTTGACATGCACAAAAAGAAGCAGCCATGTACTCTACTTTACATGATGGCAATCACTACTGGATCATTTATCGAACTTCAAGCAACTGGTGCATCACCTAACATAAACACATATCCAACTGTGGATTTTCGATCCTCAGCATCACTACACCAACTTGAATTAGTGTATCCCACTATCTTACATTATTTTCCTTCATCAACTATAGGAAACAACATGCCATAGTCGAGAATTCCTTTCAGATACCTTAGTATCCTCTTCGCCGCTACTAAGTGTGATACCTTTGACTTATGCAAGAATCTACTCACCATACCAACACTATATGCTAAGTCAGGCCTTTTGTGACAAAGGTATCTTAGTGACCCAATAAGTCTTCTGCATTGGGTTGGATCGATATCATCTTCATCTGTATCTTTCGATAATTGCAATCTATCGCACCTCGAAAAATACGATCCTAAAATAAACAACAAAGTCGCCACCTAATTATATTTATTCTACGAGAGAAAAGGAAGATATAGACACAACCTAAATAAGGATAAGAAATGGTTTACGAAACCACTAATCTAAGTTCGGGAGTCAGTTACGCAAAGGGAAGGTGTTAGGCACCCCTCACGTCCGTTGTACTCAACGGGAACCTCTTAGTCTAGTTTGCGCTTTAAATGTTAACTTGTTATTATTGTCTTCTTTATGATTAAAGTTACTAAGATTGCTTATTAAAGGGGAAGGAAAATTATTATTTATTACAGAAAAAAGTTAAGTTTTTTATTATTGTGCTCGCGAAGGATTAAAATCCTCGTGCCTACGTATTCCCCTGTGCAATGGGAAAGTCAGAGCTTCGTAGTTCGTGCTACTACGATTTGTGATTTTTATTGAATGACTGTTTGAAAATAATTTCTACCGCTAAGCGTTGGCTTATTTGCGAGATAGAAAGATTTAAACAGCGTTCGTTTTGAGAAAAGATGTTTGATCTTTGTTAAGGGTGTTTTAAAACGAGAGGGCGAATGAACCACGCGTGGGGCTAGCCCATGTTGCGGTTGCATTCAAGAACGTGCGGAGTGCGAGACTCCGGAGTTCAGTTACTCGCTAATTAATTATAAAACGATTTAAATTTTTTGGTATACGAATGGTGATTGAACCAACGCGTGAGGCTAGCCCATTTGCGGTTCAATCCAGAACGTGCGGAATGCTAGACTCCGGAGTTCCTTTTTTCCGTAAATTAATTAAGATGAATTGAATTGTTTTTATACGAACGGTGATTGAACCAACGCGTGAGGCTAGCCCATTTGCGATTCAATCCAGAACGTGCGGAATGCTAGACTCCGGAGTTCCTTTTTTTCGTAAATTAATTAAGATGAATTGAATTGTTTTATACGAACGGTGATTGAACCAACGCGTGAGGCTAGCCCATTTGCGATTCAATCCAGAACGTGCGGAATTCTAGACTCCGGAGTTCCTTTTTTCCGTAAATTAATTAAGATAAATGTAGTGCAGATGGCGATCAGAAATGACCGACTTACGTGTGTGCGAAATGAGTTTATGAAATTATCCGGTGTATTCTTAAGAGCGTTTGTTTGGCGTTGGACCAAACAAAAGATTTGTCTTTTTTTGAAATAATTGTTCTTGAGGTGATCATGTTTATTATCAATATTTTTGACAAATTATAAATCGAGATAAGAAAATAACAATCGAAACCTAACATGAATGAAATGTCATCATCGCGACCCGATGATGATTGAAAGCAGAAAAATAAACAACATGCGTCTTAATGAACATAAAGTCATTAAATCGTTAATGAAAGAAACATGATTTTTTTGATGAAATAATTAATGATTAATTACCTTTAATTAAAATAAAATTTATTAGTAAATTAAAAATAAAATAAAAAAACATATTTTTGTAAGGAGTTATCTCCTGCATTTTTCTAAGAGTTAATTGAATATGGTAAAACAAAATAAATAACTATAAAGAAAAAATAAAAAGAAAAAAAAAGTACGATGGGCCAAACTGAAAAGATTGAAGCTAGCCCACGGGTTCCACAATCAAAACAGGACGGGTCAGCCTTTGACCCGGATCCTACCCGATGTTCCCTTCTTTCACGATTAACGACAAACACTCAGATGGAAAGGAAACAACCTCACCGTCCTCCTCTTTTCGCCAAAACCTAGCCTCACTGTCTCTCTCACGCAGCTCTCACAGCAATACCTCACTCACTCACCTTTTCTCTAGTTCGTACCTCCCTGAGAAAATGATTCAGGGTATCATCATCATCATCCTTTTCTACAAAAACCAAAGACTGCCTAAATCTTAACCCCAAATCGCGGAGATAAAACCTAGCCCCCAACCTCAAACGACATGAATCAAAGCTCAACAATACACAATCAACATCGAGCAGTCATGAAACCAACAGTAAATATCATGTAACGAACAAATCAAAGAGGTAGAAGCAGGAGGTCGTAAAGAGAGGAAGTAGTTACCAAGTGCTAACGTCAAAGACGCGAAATAACAGGTACTGGCTTCTCCTTGTTGTTACGTTCGTTCGCTCGCCTTCTTCCTTATACTCCTTCTTTGTTTTTGTTGTAGCTTAGCTTTAACAGAGCTTTAACACAATGCTCCGTTGATCCTCTCCTTTTGAGAAAAAGATTTAGGGTTAAAACGATATTTGCGCCGTTAGGGTTTCATAATCTTTTTTCCGGATCCCTGATATCATCAACTTCGTTCCTTTTTATAGAGTCAAATTAGGGTTTGGTCCCTTTGAATGTTTGCCGAGAAAACCCCATTTCTGCTATGTCCGCTATTACTTTCCCCTGTGTAAAAGCAAAGTTTCCAATTTTGTGAAATTTTAGGTTCCGGTGCTCTGCTGAGGTCTCTGTCTGTACTTTGGTCAGTGTGTCCTTTGACTTAGTTCCCTTCGGTTTGAGGTGAACTAAACTGGTTCAATTTGGATTAAAAAAGTCCGCTCCCTTCTTTTTCTTTTACCACCGTGAACTTTCGTTTTCACCGCATATTGACCCTTTTTACTGCTATATCTTCGTACCTTGTCCTTGTTATTGTTTATATTAATTTTGGCTCAAACTTGTTTTTGCAGGACTGTCCATAATCCTCTTGGTCGAAATTATAGTGCAACAAGTAGACGCAATCTCTGAGTAATCTTGTGAGAGGATGCATTTGCGTCGTTCGGGCCGGAATTTTCACCTGGAAGTACCCTTGAAACTTGTGAATTGGTAGGGATATGTTTCTGAGACTGATTAAATGAGCGTTTTGCAATACCAGGACCCTACACTCATGAACTTCCCGGCATGAAGTTTGCAGCTGATGATTGAGTTGCAGAAGATGGATGGTAAACTATTTGACTATGGAAACAAAAACAGGGCTATCCATACATAATCAACTCCCATTATTCTGAGATTTTCGCAATACTAAAACTTTCGGGCTCGTAGAATGCTAGCATAGACACCAGCCACTTTCGGCTCAGCAAGAGTTACTTGAACAAGTGCATCTGTAATCTCCTCCGTAGTTATCTGGATGTTTGGCTCAGGACAATTAAAGTCCTCAATAACTTCCTTTTAGTGCTGCGGATTCGGCTTTCTCATTGAGTAGCAGGTGAACCATTGTTGTATTCCTTCTCCGTCTCCTTATTTGTCGTAAAGTTGTGAACTTACGTTATCTGTTTTTTTTTATGTAAGCAGATTGGAGTTGATGTTGCCCTTAATGTTGATGTTACAGAGTTTCAAATCAGCTTGGTTCTTTACCCTAGGATCTATTTCATGCTTTCCTCATATGCACTTTTAATCTCAACTGAGACATTGCCGACTTGTCTGCTCGAACATGAGAGTACAGGCTAGGTGAACCTCTTGAGCCAGAAAATGGAAGTCCGTAAAGAGGCTGATCCCCCCGGTTAGGAATCAAACCCATCAGGCGCAGTTGTTGAGCCATTGGCAATGATGATCAAAGTGATTTACACACTTGTTGCCAACTCTACAGTGCTTGCTGTATTTGAAGACCTCAACTTCGCATAAACAAATGTAGAGTCCAAAAACAAAAGCAATCAGAGGTGTGCAGAGAGCAACTGAAGAAGGTGGTAAGGTAGCTGTCATTCCTGCTTCCTCATAGTTCTACTTCTAAAACAATAGGAAAAAAAACAATGCAAAGAATAGAGACAAGTATTATGGAAATGTTAAGTGTTGTTTCTTGTTTTTTTCGTTGTTCAGCTTTCGTTCTATACTGGATTCAGCTGGGAATGTCTTATGAAGAGTGGCTTCCGCTGTAGCAGCAAATATTCTCATGAGACGTGCTTCTGATGGGCTTCCACGAGGAAGACATTCCAGGACTTTAAGTAAAGGTATATACGAATTCCACAACATTATGGGCAGTTGGTATCTTTGTTCATGTTCTTCTTTCTCCCTCTAGAAATTTCAAATGACGCTGATAATTTTCTCGTGTATTGCCGTGTTTCGCAGGTTTGACTTGATGGTGCAGAGGCTGCGGGTGACGGATTTTGAGCTTGGCTCGAACTTCTAGCAGTTGTGGTCGTACTAGATTCAGTAGCATCCGGCTGTAAACTTGGCTTGGAGGCGCCTGCTTTCTTCGACGTCTTTCCAGTTGGCATAAGATGTCCGAAGTCTCATTGTCCATTCCTGACATTGTGAGTATGAATCCCCCTATTCTCCGCCAACTTCAATCGCATTGATCGCATTTTACTTGAACATGGGAAATTGGAAACTCAATATTTCGTTTCTCAACATTAAACCTGTATTTTTTGCTGCTGCCAATTTTCTCTTAGGTAGTATTCCCTTGATATCTGAATGGCCTTTGATTACCTAAAACAAAAGTTTATTTGTTATTGGAAATGTCGGTTTACTACTTCGAGCCTGCTTGTTACGAATTATAAACGACTGTCAATGTTTGAATTTAACATAATGTTTCTCTTGTCAGGTCGCATTGCATATTTCGCTTGGGACTCGATGTTATGGGCCATGGGGTGAGGCTTCAGGTTGTGTTGGTGCTTGGACTAGGAGCCGTGTGGATCGAATCCGCAAGAACGACGTTGCAGAGGTTGTAAAGGATATAACAGTGATGTTCTGCATGTGTAACATGGACATTGCAGCTTGACGTGACCTCTTTTCTTCCTCTTTTTTTTGGTTGTATTTCTTCATTTCTCTTGTAATTTAAATCCATGTATTCTTTAAAATTTTCCTCTCAAAGCTTGGCTCAAAACACAAAGCCCCAGCGTAAAATGCACCTGTATTAGATTCAAGCATGCCTTGGCATTGCTACCCATTGCCTTTAACTGAACCAAGGCTTAAACACAACATAAATACATCATACTGCCACTAAATTTGAGGAAACAAAAATCAAATCTAACACAATGACTTTGGGTCCAACCCATCTCGTCTTTATATCTTGCACTCCTTAACAATGTCTCATTTTGAGCAATCTTTAGAAACGACTAATGATCTTGAAAATGATAATAGTCCTTATGACCTGAATAACTTGAATAACTTGAATGGGGAGGACTAACAAAATATTTTCTTGATATCTAAAATAAACTCAATTCAAAGCATTATATCCACAACTTAGTTTAATCCGGACATAAACTTGCATGTCAAACAAACGGAGGGACGGTAACCTTAGTCATAAAAATGTTTTTTTAGATCAATCTTCCCCTAACTTCAAACCACACAACCTTACTTGACGATTTGGTGAAACATGATACAAATATCTCATAACAAGGCCTCAAGGTCCTCCTCCAACCTTCGAATGGAACAAGATCCCCGAAATTCCGTAAAACTAACCAAGAGGAATCTCAGATCCCAAACTTTGAAGAAACAAAAAACAAGAAAAATATGGTTATGACTTGATATAAATGCGAATGCAAAGTATGAATTCAAACGACCGAAACAACGAAAGGAGGGCAAATTTTTGGGTGCAACACAATCTAGGCTCAACTAGAGTCGAAGTTGGGTTGCAATCTTGCATCTCGAATCTCTTAAGTATTTCGCTTGCATATCTTCTTTGGTGCATCATCAAACCTCTACCACTCTTGTATATTTCTAAGCCAAGAATATATGAGAGATTTCCCAATTTTGACATTTCAAACTCTTCACTCAGGTCATGTTTGAAATCTTCGATCTCCTTCTTGCAACTTCCTGTTATCAATAGATCATCGACATAAAGACATAGTATAAGCAATTCACTATTGCTTCTTCTTACATATATTCCATGCTCTGTTGTACACTTCAAAAATTCATTTTCCCTTAGAAAGCCATCTATCTTCTTATTCCAAGCTCTCGAGCATCCTTAAGTCCATACAAGGCTTTATACAACTTGTACACTTTTCTTTCTTCTCCTTGTTTCATACACCCAACTGGTTGTGCAACATAAAATTCTCCGTCTAAGGGGCCATTAAGAAATGCACATTTCACATCCATCTGACATGTGTGCCATTTGTTCATGTTCGCTAGACCAACAACCAACCTGATTGGTTCGATCCTAGCAACAAGTGCAAATACTTCATCAAAGTCGATTCCTTCCTTCTAAAGAAATCCTTTCGCTATAAGCCTCACCTTGTGTCGAGTCACTTCCCCTATGGGATTTATCTTTACCTTGTATACCCATTTCACATCAATTTCCTTCTTGCCTTGAGGTGTAACACCCAAAATAATCCTAACAAAATTTCAATTTAAAACCAGAGTAATTAAAATATAAAAAATTTAGAGTGTTACATACACTTCTTAAACACAGCTTAGACTGATACGTAATACAAATGTTTCACTTGCAGCGGTAATTTCAAAAGAAAACATAAAAAACAAAGGTTCAATAGCAATATGTCTTTCTTAAAACAAATAAACAAGAAATAACAATTGTCGTCCTCGACACCCCAAAGTACATATCAGAGCCGACTCCTCTAATGTGAAGTGCACCGACTTCACCGACCATGGACTCTACTATTCCTGGTCACCTGCATGTTATCAACATAGGGGTACCATTCAAATAGAAGGAGTGAGATACTTACACCAACAAAAGGGAAAATTAATACAAATAAAAGCAAGTATCATCAAGTATTCACCACTTCTCATTAATCAACAACTAAACAAACACACTGAAACACATAATAGTATTATGCATACAAATAACAACATAGGCAAATGAGACTCCACCAGACTCAATGCATGCAATATCATTTATCGATCCCAGTTTCATGATCCAGTTCCCGTCGGAACTCTTGACCCCTATTTCATGGTCCAGTACGATCCCTATTTCATGATCACACCCTTGACCCCTATTTCATGGTCACATACGATCCCTATTTCATGACCGTACCAACAACACAACAATTCCCTTTGGAATTCGGATGGATATTGTTACCCTACCTTGGTACAATATCACCAACTATGCACATGTCATGCCCCATCAATGACAATATGAAATGTCTACAACACTACCTCATGTAACAACATCTACAACATCTAACAACAACTACCACAACATATAACAACAACTACATCATGTATCATCAACGACAACAACAAAACATAACAACATCAATACACATATGCATGTTACTTATGTTTTTACAAAGTTATTTTCAACATCTCACAAAACAAGCACGTAACCCCTCATTACATGCCCCTAACGTCCCTACAACAATCCCAATCCATTAATATATTAAATAAAGGATTTTATAGAATTTTTCAAAATAAAATAAATTATTTTTTCACTCCAGGTCTCTCTAAGCGACCTGCATGCTCGCTAAGCGAGCGACTCTCTGTCTGGAAGGGTTCAAATTTCCCAAATGCTCACTAAACAAGCTGCCTCTCGCTAAGCGAGATCTGCGATTTCTTCACATTTTCCTCTGCGAACCAGCCCAACCCTGCTACGATTCCTACACTCCAAAACCCTTCTTAAGGCCATAAAACACATAATTTCAACCATTGTTCCTACAATTAATCACCTAACTCAAACAATTCCAACAATTCCTAATTGTTCTAACATACTTTTCATCAAATTATTCTCTAACTTCATGGATTCTCACTTAAGAATCCTATTCCTCCTATTCATATTATAATACCCTCAGGAGATGAAAGAAATCCCACCCTTACTGATAACACTAAACTTCACCGTATTTCTGACTCCGATTTCGCATGCATTCTTAGTTTTTATTGTTATTTAGTTATGTTATTACTTTGTTTTTCTTTATTTTCAGGTTTTCTATGTAATTGGGGCCTAAATCAAGAAAAGGAGCGAAAAAGGAGTTGAAACGGACGAAAACCAAGAAATTTAGCTTTTTACACTTACGACATCCACCATGGATGGTGCCATGGGGTCAGCCATGACATGGCCACGTCTCAAGACCACTCCACAACTGCCTATGCCCATGTTCCCCACTTTCTCCACCAAAATACACTCATGGCGGGCGCCACAAGGCAAAAATGTTTCCCTCCACTTTTTAGTGGAGGGGGGCATCCTGGTCTTTTCTCACTTAATGTTTGCCTATAAATAGGACTTTAGAATTTCGTTTTTATCATCCAAACTTAGAATCTCTTAGGCATATATCAATTTTAAAGTAGTAATCACTTCACATCGGGGTGTTACTGCAATCGAGTGATCGAGTCTGTATACGTCTGTGTGATCGAGTTTTGGAGCACTCTAGGAGGAAGTTAATCCCGCCGCCATTTTAATTCCAGTTCGTATTTTATTTTTCCGCATTCGCTTTATTTTATTTACTTTCCGCACTGCTTTACTTTATTTATTTCTCGCACTCGCACTACTTTCTTTTATTTTCCGCACTCGCTTTACTTTATTTATTATCCACACTTGCACTACTTTTATTTACTCTCCGCACTCGCACTACTTTTATTTACTTTCCGCACTCGCACTAAATACTTTTATGAAAAATAATAAAAAGAACTTTTACTTTACCATGTCTAACTAAATCCATAAAGGTTAGAATGTAAGGATCGTAATTGAACCAGTAATCCGTACAATTATTCGTAGAAACACTTAAGGGCTATTTTAACTTTCAATTTAAGTTTAATTGTTTTTAACTATTTCAAAAACAGCCAAAAGCGCTTTGTCTAGTTCATTAGGAGTTTTTATATTAAAAAGAAAAGAGATTTTAAAACCATTTTCGGACGCGTTAAGAAGTTTAGAGTCTGGTTCGTGAGAACCTCTTTTTGCTAAGAAAATCCAGGTTAAAATACTTTTCAACTTAGTTAAGATACTATATTTCTTAAAAATAGGTTTACTACTCTAACTCAGTATGCACATTTTTATCCGTGACAATAGGAGGGGTTGATTAGAGAGTACAACTCGGTTCTGAATACGCGAAAGCGACAGTTCCTGTTAAATTGGTTCTTTTCAAAGTAGAAAACATTGCCCATAAGTAGTTCTATTAACAAGTATCAGATTATCAATTGATTATGTGAATTACATTCGAGCCTGTCTTTATTAATTTTTTAAAATTATTATTTTATTTACCATTGCGCACTCTTTAAAACCATTATATTCAATTGCCTTAGATACACACCATAACAACAGGTACGATAGATTGACACTTGGTCTCTGTGGATTCGACAATATTTTATATTACTCTGACGTGTTCGTACACTTGTGAAAAACACGCATCAAGTTTTTGGCGCCGTTGCCGGGGACCAATTTCATCAAATTTCACACCCTGTAGTTATACCGTTTAGACTAAGGTTGTTACCTTCCGGTCAATGCGAAAGACTCGCAGTGCCGGAAGTTTAGTAGACCCTCTAGCTGAACCTGAACATTACGATCGCGCACGTTTGTTTTTCCATAGGAATAGGAGAGCTATGGCCGAAGATCAAAACCGAAGACCTCTTAAGGACTTCGCCCAATCATCAAACGAGGAACCTAGTTCCAGTATAGTAAACCCCGCTATCCCATCCAATAATTTTGAACTTAAACCATCCCTGCTGCAATTAGTGCAATAGAGACAATTCGTTTAAGATTATTTCCTTTTTCCCTCAGAGATAAAGCTCTATCATGCTTAGATTCCCTTCCACCCAATTCCATAACAACTTGGGAAGACCTTAGAAAAGTATTCCTTGCTAGATATTTTCCCCCAAGTAAGACCGCTCTTCTTCGAAACCTAATAACCAGATTTACCCAAAACCAAGGAGAATCGTTGTTCGAAGCCTGGGAGAGATATAAAGAGCTATTAAGAGCATGCCCACATCATGGTTTAGAGAACTGGCTAATCATTCAAACCTTATATAATGGACTTTATTATAACAATAAGATGACCATCGACGCTGCCACTGGTGGCGCACTGATGAACAAACCTTACCCTGAAGCTAGTGCCCTTATCGAAGATATGGCCTAAAACCATCAATCATGGGGAGTAGAAAGAGCAACAGTGGAAAAGAAGGAATCCCAAGGAGGAATACATGATCTAAGCTCTATAGACATGATGCAAGCTAAAATGGACGTGTTGGCCTTTAGAGTCGAACATATGTGTACAACCCCGAATACTGTAGCCGCAGTTTCGCCGAATTGTGAGATATGTGAGGCGCAAGAACACCAATCCGCCGAATGCAATTTGTTAAATGAGACCAACCCTGAGCAAGTGAACTACACCCAAGGGAACCCATTTTCAAACACATACAACCCTGGATGGAGGAATCACCCAAACTTCTCCTATAAAAATAATAACCCTATCCAAAATACCGCACCTCCAAGACAACAAGGTTACCAAGCTCCGAGAACAAATCAACCTATGCAACCTGTACCACCAAATCTGAGCCTTGAGAAAATTGTGGAAAATTTTATCACCGCTCAAACACAATAAAACAAAGAGTTCATGAACCAAAACGTCCATGTTAACGAACTAATTACCTAGTTAGGAACCAAGGTTGACCAAATTATTACTCATAATAAGATGCTTGAAACCCAGATCTCTCAGGTAGCTTTAAACCAAGCCCATCAGACTACACCTGGAGGACAGTTCCCAAGATAACCTCAACAAAACCCGAAAGGGCAAGCAAATGCCATTACTCTACGAAGTGGAACCTCTCTTAAGGAACCTTCAAACCCTAGATTAAGTGAGCCCGAAACTTCTGAGAGAAATAAAGAGAAGGAACCAGAGGAATCTGAAAACCCGGAAAGTCAAGAAAAAGGAGAAGAACCTAAAAACAAAACCTATGTACCACCACTGCCATACAAACCACCAATAACATACCCTCAAAGACTAAAGAAAACCCAAATCAATAATTAGTATCAAAAATTCATTAAGGTTATAGAAAAACTTCACGTAGAAATCCCCTTTACGGAAGCCATCACCCAAATACCTTCTTACGCTAAGTTTCTCAAAGACATACTTACAAATAAACGTAGACTTGAAGATCCAAAACCCGTGGAATGTAATTCTATTTCCGAAAATAGGTTAGCAAAGAAAGATAAAGATCCCGGAAAGTTTTCCATTCCTTGTATTTTGGGGAATCATGTCATTGAAAAAGCTTTTCTAGAGTTAGGAGCTAGTGTGAGCTTAATGCCTTTAGCAGTTTGTGAAAGGTTGAACTTAGGAGAATTACAACCTACTAAGATGTCACTTCAATTAGCCGATAGATCCGTTAAATACCCTATAAGCATACTTGAAGACGTCCCTGTTAGGATATGTCAGCTGTTTATACCTACTGATTTTGTTGTCATGGACATTAAAGAAGATGACGACATACCAATCCTCCTAGGTAGACCGTTCTTATCAACCGCTGGAGCCATAATAGATGTTAAAAAAGGGAAACTAACCTTTGAGGTAGGTGACGAGAAGATAGAATTTGTACTCTCGAAATTTCTTATGGCACCTGTAATAGGAGATGCCTGTTATGCCTTAGATATCATTGATGAATGCATTAGGGAATTAGAACAAGAAGAAGAAACTGAATCTATAAAATTGCCATTGACCCTTATTTGGGAAGATGACAGTTATAAAAACCCTACATTAATGATAACCTTCACGAATGTTTATCTCCTATCCCGGATCCTATGCCTTGCCCTATGAAACCCACCGTAAAACTTAAGAAACTGCTGTCGCTCCCGGGATTTCCATCCTGGTACGAACGCGAAAGTGGCGCGGAAAAAGGTAGAGTCGCCAGCCAGGCATTTTTATCCCGAAGAAAGGGAATGGTAATGCTGCACAAACCAGAAGAAAAAAGGAGGAAGGACACAGGTCCTGCGAACCAAAGAGACTGGGCTCGGGAGTCGGTTACGACCTGGGAAGGTATTAGCACCCAGATCGTCCGCCGTACCCGACGGGATCCACGCTTGCAAAGAATACTGTTTCAAAGGGTGAGGGTATGAAAACTGCAGCAAAAGAAAAGAAAATGAACTGGAAAAGAAAAATGAGAAAGGAAAAGAATAAGAAAAGAAAAAGGAAAAATGTAGGGAAAATAAAGAATGTGCTCGAACGGGCCCTACCCCGCTGCCTACGTACCTCATCAGGATAATGAGGATCAGAGACGCCGTAGTTCCCCTAACTAGGGGTACTAAAAGGAAATTGCTTGTGAATTAAGGCTTGAACTGCCTATGCCATTGCTCAGGTGTTGCAGGCTCGGACGACGAGTGCGTAACCGTCTTGCAAAATGACAAGTAGGAGCAAGTTCGCGTACGGAGCGAAGGAGATGAGAAAAGAATTCCCGAAGGAAAGACGCTTATTGTTTGTTTGGTGTTTTTTAGAAGCTTTTATGAGTGAAAGTTTGCATAGGTAAGTGTACCCAAGTCTTACTCAATGGGATGTGTACATCTCACATCATCCCGAAATGGAATGCGCAAGAGGCACACCTGTCTATGGAGGAAATCCCCAAAGCTAGTCCCACAAGTGAAGGCTCAAGCACACTAACCTATTATCATTATTAAGTGTTTTTGTGGTTTTGATTAAGAAGTGTTTTTTAGCTTTTCTTTGTGAGGTACTCATGTTAAGACCTATCCACCACGAGTGATGACTCACACCTCGCCCCGAAATGGAACGCATGTGAGCATCTCATAGCAAAGTCTCATGTCACATGAAAGTACTCAACCTTTATTAAATGAATTAGAATTAAGTTTGAAGATGAGAAGAGAGAGCACCAAAGGATCTTAAAGGAAGAATTCTAAAGGGGGACTAGAATAATCCTAAGTATTCACATGCATGGAAGTCCTAAAGGTTAGTGAGGTTTTCTATCCTAATGAAGGAAAAAAGACGAAGATAGAAGAAAGGGATGAGAAAGGCCTAAGCCCAACAACAAAGGGTTAGTAACATAAACATAAGAGGAAGATGAGAATTGGAGATGTGGAACTCAATTCCCACATCTCTCACTTACCATAGCCCCTGCAAGGTTAGTATGCACAAAAAAAATCCAGCAAAGTGACCAACACAATCATGGAATTAGTCATGCTCAAAGGTTCTTGTGAACAAGAATCAAACATCATGCCAAACATTGCAAGTACACGACTTACGCGTCGAAAACATGAAAGCATACATCAACCAGCAAGCAAATCACCCTAAAATCTCATGTTTAATGATCATGCAATGATCCATGGCAAGTAGAACAAGCAAAGGGATCAAACAAGCTCAAAACAACACTAAAAAGTCATTCTGCTTCAGTGTTAACCGGTTAACCAAATGCGTTAACCAGTTAACCAGCTCAAACCTGCACAAAATACGCACAAAACAGGGGCGTTAACCGGTTAACCATATACGTTAACCGGTTAACACTGATAAAACAGCAACAAATCCTGCAGAAAACAGCATCTCAAAACAGCTTATTCAAATAAGCTTGCACCAGACCAGCAATCAATTACACATGGAAAAAATTAGATCAATTCACATTAATCCATATCATTAAGCTCATGAACAATAACATTCGGATCCGGATACAAATCAACCAATCAAATCAAACAACACAAGCAAATACACAAGCACATGGTGGATCTAAAGCACAAGCATGCAAATAAGCTAAAAACAAAGCTAGATCTGAAATTAACCAACCTACAAAGCTGAGGTATGCTTTGGTAATTGTTGATTGAGCTGAAAACAGTAGATCTCGCGCAAAACTTTGAAGATCCGATGCTAAGCTCCACACTCCATGCAAAATAAATGCAAGAACAAGCTCTTGATGCAGAATTTTTGATCCAAAAGCACTTCTAGATCTCAAACCAGATCTGAATCTCCAATAAAACCAGCAAAAAGATGCAAAGAAGCTATGAATGGAGGTTTAGTTCCAAGATCTACACACCTCAAGGCAAGGTTGTGTGATCTTCAAAGAGGAACTTTGAGTGATTTGGAAAATTGGGAGAGAAAAGTGAGAGAATTGTGAGTGAGAGGAATGAAAATTCAGAAATGAGAGTGAAAAATGAGTGAGAGCCCCTTTGGCTTGGAGGAAAATGGAATAAATATGGTTTAGGTTTGGGGCCCAAAATTTTGGTTTGGGATCCAAAAAATATGGCTTGGCATTAGCTTAGAAAGTGACTTGGATTTAGGGTTGGAATGAGGCTTGGATAAATGCTCTAGATCCTTCTCTCAAATTCAAATGAATAAAAATCAGAAAATTGGAAAATGGAACCAAAACACACATGCTGAAATTGCTGCTGGAAATTCAAATTTCGCAGCTGTTAACCGGTTAACCATATGCGTTAACCGGTTAACGCATGGAAAATTTGAATTTCCCTCCCTTTGGTGGGAACCTTCAAAAATAGACCTGCACCAACCGTTTCAAGCAAATTTTGATCCATCTTCTCTTTCTAGGGCTCTGAACATGATACCAGGCTTGTGCAAAATGATCCCGTGAGATTCTTGCTAGATCACCATGCTCTTGATTTTGACTTGCAGGTTCGGATTTTCCCAGATGACCGATCATATGCCTTATGCTGGAACATGCGAGTGTTATGCCTCATTTTTCTATGCTAAATGATAAGGATATGGTATGCTCATGATGATTATGATATGATAACGATGCTAAACAAGAAGAGGGCAAATTTGGGGTGTTACAGCTGCCCCTATTCAATCAACTGTTAATCTGAAAAGGATGAGAGCAGCGGCTATCAGACATTCGAGATAAACTGTGATTGAATACCAAAAAGACCTGAAATTTGCACTCTGACGAAGAATGCAACACTGGGAAATAAACCCAACCAGATGACGCTCTGGGGATAAGAAGGAGAGAAAAAAAACAGACGAGCTTCTTCCAAGTTGAAACTGATATCTGGAATACTATCATGCTGACAGACGAATCTTCGCATGACCTGTGACGCCAGGTACAGAGAGCGGACGAGCCCTTAAGGATCTTCAAAGTGACCTGAGATGGACGAATCTCCTTCACTAATCCTTACGCAAATAAGTGGAATAAGACGGACGAGTCTTCTTCGGATAACCCTTACGCAGGCTCCGGGAATGCATATAAGTCTGTGGGATAGACATGCAATCAAGGTAGACGAACCTTCCTCATATATTATCCGCGGATATATGGTATAAGACAGACGA
Source organism: Lathyrus aphaca (assembly GCA_963966055.1). NCBI lineage: Eukaryota > Viridiplantae > Streptophyta > Magnoliopsida > Fabales > Fabaceae > Lathyrus > Lathyrus aphaca. Next base: position 62,670,527 of record OZ014520.1, on the reverse strand, counting down.
GTCTTCTGAGCAAACCTGTTACGCCAGGTGCAGCAACCATAACAATTGGTGCCTGAGACGGACGAGCCTCCCTCGGATTTACCTGTTACGCCAGGACCGGTAACCATTTCGACATTTAATTCCCACTGTCAGGATTTTAAACCTCTTCAATACAGACGAGTATTGGATGATCATCAAGAGAACACAGACGAGTGCCAACATCCAAAAATACAGACGAGTATCGGACGATGATCTGAGAAACACAGACGAGTGCTTCAGGCGATGATACAGACGAGTATCAGCCACTGGTATAGACGAATACCAGAAATTCAAACACAGACGAGCATTTGAAGTAGTCACAGAGATATCAGGGTAAACAGCAAATCTTCACATTCAGGTGCAAGCTAGCACAGACGAGTGCTGAGGATGATACAGACGAGTATCCAGGCAAAGCAGACGAGCTTCAGAACACAAACGACTTCTGGGGGATAAAAGCAGACGAGCTTCAAACACAAACAGACGAGTGCTGGACAGTTGCAGACGAGCAACAACAGAGAATACATATCACGACACAGACGAATGCAGCGAAGGATCCCATATCAAACACAGACGAGTGTTGGAGAGGTTGCAGACGAGCAACAACAAATATCATCTCAGAACACAGACGAGTGTTGAGGAGTTGCGGACGAGCAACAACGGAGGCATCATGACACAGACGAGTGTTGGAAATTGCAGACGAGCAAACAGCAACACAGAGCTAACACAGACGAGTGTTGAAAGAGGCAGTCGAGCAGCCATAAAGCAGTGATATGTCCTCGCTGGGGAAACTTGCTTAGGGATAACACATACGAGTGTTGAAGATTGCAGACGAGCAATAAACGAATGCCTGATCGGCAACAAGAGATACAACCCTGCAGGGGAGAAAAAGTCAAGAGGTCTGGATATCCACTCCGACTGAGGTGATGAATACCTGGCTGCATCATCAAATAAACCAACAATAGGGCAAATCTGCTGGGGAATATTTCACGGACGGAGGTGAAAATCAAATATGAACTCTGTGGGGGGACAGATCATCTTCAGACTTGGCTGGGGAAGCTTCCTGGGCAAATACTCTGGCTGGGGAGAGCATCCGATGATTCAAGACTCTGAGGGGATATCAGGCCCTCAATCACGCCTACTGGGAAGGACTCTTGCTGATGATAAAATACTGTTAATTCCACCTCTGATGATGTCATGCTCTCAGGTACTTGCTAGGCACACTCCACTGGGGAAGAATGGACTACTACTTCACTTGGGAAGAAGAACCTGCTTGGGCTGCTGCCAAGACTTAGTTGGAGGAAAATATCTATTTAGACAAGTCAGGCTTTCAGCTACCTGCTGGAGAAGAAAAATCTCTGCTTGGGGAGATACTCTACTGGGGAAGAGTAAATTGCTTGATGTGACGCCATCCTGCAACCTGCAACAACAGAAAACACACGTGTGTCCCGGGGATCTGCATGGCGTGATCTGTTCATCCATTATCACCCGACACTCAAAGAGGGTTACAGTTTCCCTGCATGTCAGTTTTCTTTTCAAGATTATCACCATGTTTAGATGCAATGCTATTTTTGCCAAAAATTCAGGACATTTTGCAAACAAAAATAAACACACACAGCTTTTTGACTGAATATTATTTTTATTGAATGGCCTCTAAATAGGCAAAGATTTACATCAGGAAGCAACCACCTGGAAAGAGGTAGCCACTATAAAAATTGAGAAAAGAAACTATCCTAATGGCAATGTACACGGTATTCCAGGGAGTTCCATTTCTGCTATGACCTGCATGTCTTCAAGACTCTCCATTCTGCTTTGGCTTTCTGAGAAGACAAGGGGACTGTTTCCTATCTTTCCGATATTGTCAAACCGTACGAAACGATGACGTGGTTCAGATAACTTGGATCACAGTTGTTCGCTTATTCCCTTATTTTGCGTGGATCGCCCTCTCGGGTTTTCAATCCACCGGGATACCCTTTTTTGCCTGAGCTGTCCAATGTGGCTTTTCAACTCAGCGGGTGTACATTTTTTTTTTGTTTATTTTCCCTAATTTTTGCCCGAGCTTTTTATTCTGTTTTTAGCTCGCCGGGATGCCCTTTTCTTGCCTGGACTTACATTCTGTTTTTGTGTCCAGCGGGTCTCTTTATGCGAAGTATTTTTTAACTGCGTCCGAGTTAACAGGGGATGGGAAGTCTTCTCCATCCATAGTGGTGAGCATCAGTGCCCCTCCTGAGAATACTTTCTTCACTATGAATGGTCCTTCGTAGTTTGGGGTCCACTTGCCCCTGTTATCTGAACCTGGAGGAACGATCCTCTTCAATACAAGCTCTCCCACTCGATACTCTCGAGTACGTACTCGTTGATCGAATGCCCGCTTCATTCTCCTCTGATAAAGCTGACCATGACAGATAGCCGCTAATCTCTTTTCCTCAATTAGACATAGCTGGTTGTAACGAGCACGCACCCATTCAGCCTCATCCAGTTTGACATCCATCATCACACGCAGTGAAGGAATCTCTACTTCAACAGGCAGGACTGCTTCCATGCCATACACTAGAGAGAAGGGAGTTGCCCCTGTTGACGTCCTGACCGACGTTCGGTACCCATGCAAAGCAAACGGTAACATCTCATGCCAATCCTTGTAGGTGACAACCATTTTCTGCACAATCTTCTTGATATTCTTGTTAGCTGCCTCTACCGCACCATTCATCTTTGGTCGGTAAGGAGAAGAATTGTGATGCTGTATTTTGAAGTCCCGACATAAGTCTGCCATCATCTTGTTGTTGAGATTAGAACCATTATCAGTAATGATCCTTTCGGGCACTCCATATCTGCATATGATATCTCTTTTCAGAAATCTTGCCACCACTTGACGAGTGACATTGGCATAAGACGCTGCTTCTACCCACTTGGTAAAGTAATCAATCGCGACCAGGATGAAGCGATGACCGTTCGAAGCAGTCGGTTCAATCTTCCCGATCATGTCAATGCCCCACATAGAGAAAGGCCAAGGAGATGACATGACGTTGAGCGGATTTGGAGGAACATGCACTTTATCTGCATATATTTGGAACTTGTGGCATTTACGAGCGAACGAACAACAGTCTGCATCCATTGTCATCCAGTAATACCCTGATCTCAGCAGTTTCTTTGCCATAGCATGCCCTCCTGCATGGGTACCAAAAGATCCTTCATGGACTTCCTGCATCAACAGGCTTGCTTCGTGTCTATCCACGCATCTGAGCAAGACCATGTCGAAGTTCCTCTTGTACAAAACCCCGTCTGTGTTCAAGAAGAAACTAGCAGCAAGTCGTCTCAAGGTCTTCTTGTCTTTGGAAGATGCCCCTGTTGGGTATTCTTGCTTCTCCAGGAACAACTTGATATCAAAATACCAAGGTTTCTCGTCAGACACGGCGTCTACAGAGAAAGCATAAGCCGGAGAGTCAAGCCTGGAGATGTCAATTCTGGGCACAAAGTTCCAACATAGGACTTTAATTGACGAAGAGAGAGTGGCCAAAGCATCGGCAAATTGATTTTCGTCCCGTGGTATGTATTTGAGCTCAACTGTCGTGAAGAATGTCAACAGTTTTCTAGCATAATCCCTGTACGGAACTAGATGCTCTTGATGTGTATACCACTTGCCGGTAATTTGGTTAATGACGAGGGCTGAATCTCCGAATATATCGAGGTTCTTAATCCGAAGATCAATTGCCTCCTCTATTCCCATTATACACGCCTCGTATTCCGCTTCATTGTTGGTGCAGCCAAAAGTAATTTTGGCAGCGAAGGGTAAATGAACACCTTCAGGAGTAATGAGTACGGCACCAACTCCACGACCATTGATATTGACAGCCCCATCAAACATCAACTTCCATTTGGATTCAGGGTCAGGCCCCTCCTCCGGAAGTGGTTCCTCATAATCGTTTGTTTTGAGGCACATGATGTCCTCATCAGGGAAATCAAATCTCATCGGCTGATAGTCATCCTCAAGAGGTTGCTGAGCAAGGTATTCCGACAATACACTTCCTTTGATGGCTTTCTGAGAAGTGTACTGGATGTCGTACTCAGTTAAAATCATCTGCCATCTAGCAACCCTTCCGGTCAATGCTGGTTTCTCAAAGATGTACTTGACAGGATCCATCTTGGAAATGAGAAGTGTAGTATGGGTCAACATGTACTGCCTCAGTCGGCGAGCAGCCCATACCAAAGCGCAGCAAGTTTTCTCGAGCAGTGAGTATCGGGATTCACAGTCGGTAAACTTTTTGCTAAGGTAATAAATGGCGTACTCTTTTCGACCAGACTCGTCATGTTGGCCGAGCACACACCCCATCGACCCTTCTAGCACGGTCAAGTACATGATTAACGGTCTCCCCTCCACTGGAGGCATCAGAATTGGAGGTTCCTGCAAATATTCCTTTATTTTGTCGAAAGCTCTTTGGCAATCATCATTCCACCTGACTGTTTGCTCTTTTCTTAGCAGTTTGAATATCGGTTCGCACGTGGTGGTTAGGTGAGATATGAACCGAGAAATGTAGTTCAATCTACCTAAGAACCCGCGCACTTCTTTTTCTGTCTTTGGTGCAGGCATATCTTGAATAGCTTTCACTTTAGCAGGATCTACCTCAATTCCTCTTTGACTTACAATGAAACCCAGCAACTTTCCAGAACGCACTCCGAAAGTGCACTTGTTCGGATTCAACCTCAACTTGTACTTGATCAATCTATCAAACAACTTCTTCAAATTAACCAAATGCTCCTCTTCGTCTTTGGACTTTGCAATCATATCGTCCACATAACATTCGATCTCCTTGTGGATCATGTCATGGAACAACGTGACCATCGCCCGCTGATAAGTTGCCCCAGCGTTCTTCAAACCGAAGGGCATGACCTTGTAGCAGAATGTTCCCCACGGGGTAATGAACGTTGTCTTCTCCATGTCCTCCGGCGCCATTTTTATCTGATTATAACCGGAGAATCCATCCATGAAGGAGAATACTGAGAATTGAGCAGTACTGTCGACCAACACGTCAATGTGTGGCAACGGAAAATCATCCTTTGGGCTTGCTCTGTTCAAATCTCTATAGTCAACGCACATCCGGACCTTGCCGTCCTTCTTAGGCACTGGTACAATGTTAGCTACCCAAGGTGGGTAACTAGTCACGGCAAGGAACCCGGCATCCCACTGCTTCTGTACCTCCTCTTTAATCTTCATCGCCATATCCGGGCGAGTTCTTCTCAATTTTTGCTTTACAGGAGGACAGTCTTCTCTCAGGGGTAGCTTATGCATCACGATGTCGGTATCCAACCCTGGCATATCTTGATATGACCAAGCAAAGATATCTACATACTCTCTCAGCATACTGATCAGCTCTTGCTTGACGTCGGCCTGCAGATTGGCCCCTATCTTGATTTCTTTCTTTGCATCTTCACTGCCAATATTGATGGTCTCAATCTCTTCTTGATGAGGCTGAATAACTCGTTCCTCTTGTTTCAACAATCTGACCAACTCTTCAGGGAGGTCACAGTCTTCCTCAACCCCTTCATCAGCTTGGTAGACTGGATTATCAAAGTCATGCATAGTCATAGCAGGAACGTTATCCATGGAATCCGGATGATCAATACTGCACAAATGATGTGCTTATTCAGAATCTGCTTATTTTGAAAAGAGACGCTAACACAAAGCAAAAAATGAAAAAAACACATTGCCATTTTTATATTTTTGTGAAAAAGTTTAAAAACAAAGAAAGAGAGCACAATTTGTCTGAAAATGTCCTTTTATTTCATGGCAAAAATAACGATGCAATACAAAACATGGTGGCCCAGTACAATGGATCCAAACATCTTGGGCAGAATGCTGGATTTGACAATGCAGTATGCTAATAAAAGGAAACAAAACAATTACTTTGAGAGCCAGGTGACTTGAACAATGTTCTCAGCAGACCAATTTCCTAGCTCCTCGCCGGGTGCACACGGGCGGATCCAATTGTTGTCCCAGTCTCTGTCACTATCCCCGTCTTGGCTTGCCGTACAGATTTGATCGCGGTCGAGCGACCCAGTACTTGTGAATGAGATAGCCTTACCACTCTGAGCAGACCCCCCAGGCTGATACCCTAAGCCAAATTTATCACCCTTCTTTTCCACCTCCAGTAGCTTGCCCCAGCCCTGGGCATTGCCTGATTGGACGGCCTCTTTTGCTTCCCGGTAGGAATGAATTGACGTGCCTTCGTTGTTTTTCTTCACCGGAGTCAAGATACTGACATCTGCCTCAAAAGCTTGGCACAAAGTCTCATGAATTTCTCCGTCCATTTCCACATATTTAAACGTCGACAGGTGGCTGACGAAAATATCTTCTTCCCCGCAAACTGTGATGACCTGGCCATCCACCACATATTTAAGCTTTTGGTGCAGGGTTGAAGTGACGGCTCCAGCTGCGTGTATCCACGGTCTGCCCAACAAGCAACTATACGCAGGCTGGATGTCCATAACATAGAAGACACTCTTGAAGACTTGAGAGCCTATCTTGACAGGCAACTCAACCTCTCCGAAAACGGATCTTCTTGAACCATCGAAAGCTTTAACCACCAGATCACTCGGCGTCAGGATAACCCCATCAATGTTAAGCTTCATCAACGCCTTCTTCGGGAGCACATTCAAGGAAGAGCCTGTGTCTACAAGGACATGAGACAACACAGCGCCCTTGCATTCCATTGTGATATGCAGTGCTTTATTGTGATTCCTTCCCTCCGAAGTGAGGTCTCGGTCAGTGAAGCCTAAACCATGGCTGGCATTAACACTTCCAACAACAGCTTCGAGTTGATTAACAGTGATTTCTTGAGGAACATAGGCCATTTGAAGTACTTTCAGCAAGGCTTCTCGGTGCGCGGGAGAGCACATCAACAGCGACAAAATAGAAATCTTTGAAGGCGTTTGATTCAGTTGATCAACCACCTTATAGTCACTCCTTTTGATGATCTTCATGAACTCCTCTACCTCCTTTTCAAACGTCCCCTGCCCAGCCACAGGGGTAGTTGACTCATCATTCGCAGTCTGCTTTCCTTTGTCTTTGGACGAAGCTTCGGCCTCGGGATCCTTTCTCAATGCAGGGGGAGCAAATAAACGGCCACTTCGAGTAAATCCCCCAACACCTCCCACATTTTCAATAGTCGGGTCAGCAACAGGTCTACTTTCCATCTTCTGTCCCGCCACATAGACATCAGAACCATAATGCCACGGAATGGCTCTATCATCGGTGTACGGCACTGGCCCAGGTACAGTTATAGTCACAGGACTAATCTGAGGAGTGTAAACAGTAACTGGCTCTTGTCTGACGGGCATGTCAGCTTCATTGTAGAAGATAGTAATGGTTGACACATCATCAGCCTTTTCATTACTAATCTTGCTAAATTGTAGAGACCCAACATCAATCAACTCTTGCAAACCCGTCTTCAATTTCTCGCAGCCATTCGCAACACTTATACAGTCTTCACAATCGAGAGAACAACCAGGAAACACTTGACCTTTCAACAGTCTCTCTTTCACCACCTTCAACGGCGTCTTGACTTCATCAATTCTCAGTACCAAACTCAACTTGTCATCACGCTCAACAGCATTAACTCTTGCCCCTCCATGATTAGGTATAGGGTTCGAGTTGATATTCGGTGGTGGCGCAAAGTTGATTGCCTTTGAATCCACGAGATCTTGAACTTTGTGATGTAGCGCCCTGCACTTCTCGGTTGAGTGCCCGGGTGCCCCTGAATGAAAAGCGCATCGCGCGCTGACGTCGTAACCAGCTGGAAGCTCTCCAGGAGGTGGTGGTGCCAAAGTCCTTAATTGAATAAGGTTCAAGTCTAGTAGTCTCGGCAACAAGGCAGCATATGTCATCGGAATAGCTTCAATCACCCTGTTAGCAGGACGAGCCTGCCTCGGCTGATAAGGTCTTTGCTGGTAGTTGGCTCTAGGTTGTTGTTGTTGTTGTGGTGGAGGTGGCATCTGTTGTACGGGAGCTGCAGGAATAGTGACAGCAGCCACATGTTCATAAGGTCTTCTGTAACCACGGCCCTGGCTTCGGCCGAATACAGCATTGGTCTCTCCTTCTCGCCTTCTTGGAGGTCCGCTAAAAGCTTTCCTCGCCCCATTTGAACTACTAGCACCTGGGTCTTGTATCTTCCCCATTTTCAACAGTGTTTCAACCCTTTCTCCCGCAATGACAATATCGTTGAACTTTGTAGCAGAACTTGACGCCAATCTCTCAAGAAATACCCCCTGGAGGGTACCCATAAACATATCGGCCATCTCATTCTCTAACAAGGGTGGCTGCACCCTAGCAGCTAGCTGACGCCACCTCTGGGCGTATTCTTTAAAGCCTTCTTTTGCTGTCTGAGCCATATGTTGCAACTGGGTGCGATTCGGAGCCATGTCCATGTTATACTGGTACTGCTTCACGAAGGCCTCAGCGAGATCCTTCCAGCTCTTAACATTGACCCTGCTGAGCTTCATGTACCACTCAAGGGAAGCTCCCACCAAGCTGTCCTGAAAGTAATACATCCATAGCTTTTCATCGTCTGTATGCGCGGAAATTCTCCCCACATATGATTGCAGATGGGTCTTTGGGCAAGCAGTGCCGTTATACTTCTCGAAAGTAGGAACTTTGAATTTGTACGGGATTCTGACTCCCGGAACCAAACCCAAGTCTGTTATATCGAATCCCAAAGAACTCTGGGACTGAATAGCTTTGATTTGCTCAGCCATCTCTTCAAACCTCTTGTTCATTTCGACCCCTTGACCCTCGGTCTCATCAAGTAAAGTGAACTGGTCCTCCTGGTGATCCACATGAATGTTATGCATCCCGTCGTTGACTGTTGTCGTCCCTGGTTGTGTGGCAGGAATTCCCCCTTGATGTGCGCCTGCACCAGCATGATTACCAGCATTAGCAGCAGCAGCAACATTCCGGTTCTGATTTTCAACCAACTCTCGCAGCCGTTCTTGATTCTGCCCCATGCCGGTCATTAACGTCATGAAATTATCCATTCTCTGTCTTAGGTCTGCCAAATCTGCCTGCATTTGATCCATGGCTCTCTCTCTGTTAATCTTGGTTGGGTACCTGTGTACTGTTGGCTGCCCCCGAGCTTTTCGAGGAGCTATAGTGCCTGAAACACAAAATACGTTAGTAACCGAGACACTACCTGCAAAACAACAAACAGGTTATATGGATGCAATGCAGTTGTTTATGTTTCCAAACACAAGTCACTTATGCCCCGGCTCCGGTATTTAGCAAAGAAAACCAGATGGGTACTGATCCTCGACTTTCAGAAACCTTTGCGGGAAACCACATTCAAACCATAATAGCAAGCAAACCAAGAAAAAGTGAGAAACATCTTAACATAGATCAGCCCATTAGGCACAATAAAACAGAATACCTCATAGAGTACGAGTTCTTACAGAGTATAAACAAACAACTAGGACTCCTACAACATGCCCGTAGGTAATCCAAATACAAAGAAAACAAACTAAGAAGCATAACCGCCGCCTGAGGATCCTGAAACTCCATCATCAGACCTGACCTTCTTGACTCCTGCCATCAACTTGAGGTCTTCAATCTCTCTGAGTGCTTCTTCGAGGGCTTGTTGACTGTCTGCAAGCTGTTGGGTCTTCTCTCTGCGAATCTTGTGGGCCTGCTCCACCTCTTCTTTCTTGTAAGCCATCTGAGTCTCAAAGAACTCCTCTTTTTCCTTATATTGCTTCAACTCTTGCTCTCTTTGTCCCTTCAACCAGACAATAGACTGACGAGCATCTCTAAGGGTCTTTGACTTCTTCTTGCGCTCAACTTCTCTTTGGGCTTCCATCATCCCCAACCTGCGGAAATGCGCTTCTTTTCCTGCAAAGTCTTTCTCCTTAGCCTCCAAAGTCGTCTGTATCTTCAGCAACTTCTCCTCAGCTTCCTTCTTGGCCCTGTTAGCTTGGTAATACAAGCTTACCATCTCGGTATTTTCAACTCTAACTGCATGTAACTGGGCTTCTAACTTCTCGAATTCCTCTAAAGGCACAGTATCAATGGACTCAGCAACTGGTGCTGAAAATGGTAACAAAACTCTTCTGGCTCTGTCTTTCAACCAAGCTTCGTACCCTGGGAACGTCTGATTGTTGCACTTCCCGAAACTAGCTATTCCTTCTCCTTTGATGCTTTTCCAAGCCCCCGCAACCTTCCTCACTAAGGGCATATTATCTTTCACGGAAAAGTAGAAAATGGGGGTCAGCTTCAAATCTTCAGGCACATCTCTCAAAGCGTATCCTAATTGTCTTCTTAACAAGATTGGATTGTAATTAATCCCTCCAGTTATTCCCAACAAAGGCACACTATGATAACTTCCGCAGCTGGTAATGAAACGTGCACCTTGCAGCCTCTGAGTGAACCACCTAACATCCTTGGCAAGCAACTTTTCCAGCTTCTGAGCCCATATCAGACTATGGTCACTAAACACTCCCGTACTAGGCAAATGCCTCATGAACCACATGTGAAATAATGGAGCACAGCAACGAACCAAACCTCCCCTCTTCTTTTCAGTCTTGTAATGAACCGAGTAATACAAATCCCCGAGTAAGGTAGGCACAGGATTCTTCAGCAAAAAGAGATGTATGGCGTTTATATCTATGAACTTCTCCATATCAGCAAACAAAATGGTGCCATAGATAGAAAGAGCCAAGATAGCACAGACCGCATCCCATTCTTCTTCAACAGCCAATTCTTCCGCCTTCTTTACCAGAACCTCCAAAGAAAACCCAGACACACCTCCTTTGATAATGGTCAAAGACTTCACAGTAGAAGGACTCAAATAAAGAGCCTTAGCAATAGCCTCCGGTGCTGGTCTACTCATCTCAAAGTTGAAAGGAACCTGATCTTGAACTGGCACACCCAGGATCAAAGCATACTCCTCCAGCATAGGGCCCAACTGGAAATCAGGAAAGGTGAAGCAACGGAGCTGAGGATCATAATACTGAAGCAATGTATGAATGGCACTCCTCTCTGAAGGATTTAGCTCTATCACCACATCAAGAATACTCCCATAAGCTTTTCCGAATCTCTCTACCTGGTTGGGCGTAATCAGCTTTACCATCCTCTTCAGCAAACCAATCTTGACATCAAAGAACTTGAAGTGAATATTCTGCTTGCGAGGATCTTCCATCTTTGAAGAGAATACCGGAACCGGAAGCAGAAATATGAACCTGTGAATGAAAACAAAACAATGATTAATGATGCAATGATGCAATGCAGATGCAAATGCAAAGGCATATGGTCATCTGAGACTGTCTGGAATCTGGCCACTGACAAGATCCTTCTGACAAACCAAAAGTTTACTGAGTCACCCTCTCTGATAACCACAACCCTCTGAAGAAAATCTCAGGACCATAGTATCACGAATACCAGAACCAGAAAACCAGAACTCCGGAACCAAAGTAACTGCATCATAACATGAACTGCACTGATAACAAGGGTATGATGAGGTCAAGTGTTCCTGCAAACCTGTAAACCCATCCCAAATCTCACGGGTGTGCTCCGGGTCAAGCATCACGGACTCTCAAAGCCGAATAGCAATAATACTTTCACCATTTCCGAGAAGTGGCTCATGACCAAGTCAGGGAATCGGTTAGGCATTATATACTACGCAGGGAGGCCTCAGCTGAGTCCGGGAAAAACAAGCATCCCTTACAGGTTCCCAGCTTCAAGCGCTGAAATCGAGAAACAATAGTACATTCAGCCCGTAGGATACAGTACTAATGCCATACGACCAGATGCTTTGACTGAGTTCCTATAAGAGAACCAGGCCATCCTATGCGAGTTCCCAGTGGACCCTCGGGTGCGAATGGGTTTGCCACAAAATGTGGTCTGCCACTGTCACCACTGGAGAGGGTTGTTTCCACAAAGGTTCTCAATGATCGGTCCCCAGATGCACATAACCATCAAGGTCCTATCCCGAAGTGGGGGAAATCCCCACACAAGATATTTCCAAGACAGTCGCAATCTGGGCGTGAAACACATCGCCACTCATCATGCCACATGCGAGTACAATATGTCCACTTTAATCCTAGGGTGCACTCAAGCCGGGTACTTGGCTTATCTCTCAGAAACAGTATCACCCATCCCACCAAACAGAAAACCAGTCCAGACAGTCCAGTATGATATAAATGATGCGGAAAATAAATACTGAAAACTGTAAATAAAGCTGTAAATAAAGCTGTAAACAAACAACAATAAAATACAACAAGCCACAACAAACAAACATCACCCAATGAAACAGCAACACACAAGCGCTAGGAGAGACTCACAGGGGAACCAGAGATCTCTGGATGCTATGTCCCCAGCAGAGTCGCCAGCTGTCGCTCCCGGGATTTCCATCCTGGTACGAACGCGAAAGTGGCGCGGAAAAAGGTAGAGTCGCCAGCCAGGCATTTTTATCCCGAAGAAAGGGAATGGTAATGCTGCACAAACCAGAAGAAAAAAGGAGGAAGGACACAGGTCCTGCGAACCAAAGAGACTGGGCTCGGGAGTCGGTTACGACCTGGGAAGGTATTAGCACCCAGATCGTCCGCCGTACCCGACGGGATCCACGCTTGCAAAGAATACTGTTTCAAAGGGCGAGGGTATGAAAACTGCAGCAAAAGAAAAGAAAATGAACTGGAAAAGAAAAATGAGAAAGGAAAAGAATAAGAAAAGAAAAAGGAAAAATGTAGGGAAAATAAAGAATGTGCTCGAACGGGCCCTACCCCGCTGCCTACGTACCTCATCAGGATAATGAGGATCAGAGACGCCGTAGTTCCCCTAACTAGGGGTACTAAAAGGAAATTGCTTGTGAATTAAGGCTTGAACTGCCTATGCCATTGCTCAGGTGTTGCAGGCTCGGACGACGAGTGCGTAACCGTCTTGCAAAATGACAAGTAGGAGCAAGTTCGCGTACGGAGCGAAGGAGATGAGAAAAGAATTCCCGAAGGAAAGACGCTTATTGTTTGTTTGGTGTTTTTTAGAAGCTTTTATGAGTGAAAGTTTGCATAGGTAAGTGTACCCAAGTCTTACTCAATGGGATGTGTACATCTCACATCATCCCGAAATGGAATGCGCAAGAGGCACACCTGTCTATGGAGGAAATCCCCAAAGCTAGTCCCACAAGTGAAGGCTCAAGCACACTAACCTATTATCATTATTAAGTGTTTTTGTGGTTTTGATTAAGAAGTGTTTTTTAGCTTTTCTTTGTGAGGTACTCATGTTAAGACCTATCCACCACGAGTGATGACTCACACCTCGCCCCGAAATGGAACGCATGTGAGCATCTCATAGCAAAGTCTCATGTCACATGAAAGTACTCAACCTTTATTAAATGAATTAGAATTAAGTTTGAAGATGAGAAGAGAGAGCACCAAAGGATCTTAAAGGAAGAATTCTAAAGGGGGACTAGAATAATCCTAAGTATTCACATGCATGGAAGTCCTAAAGGTTAGTGAGGTTTTCTATCCTAATGAAGGAAAAAAGACGAAGATAGAAGAAAGGGATGAGAAAGGCCTAAGCCCAACAACAAAGGGTTAGTAACATAAACATAAGAGGAAGATGAGAATTGGAGATGTGGAACTCAATTCCCACATCTCTCACTTACCATAGCCCCTGCAAGGTTAGTATGCACAAAAAAAATCCAGCAAAGTGACCAACACAATCATGGAATTAGTCATGCTCAAAGGTTCTTGTGAACAAGAATCAAACATCATGCCAAACATTGCAAGTACACGACTTACGCGTCGAAAACATGAAAGCATACATCAACCAGCAAGCAAATCACCCTAAAATCTCATGTTTAATGATCATGCAATGATCCATGGCAAGTAGAACAAGCAAAGGGATCAAACAAGCTCAAAACAACACTAAAAAGTCATTCTGCTTCAGTGTTAACCGGTTAACCAAATGCGTTAACCGGTTAACCAGCTCAAACCTGCACAAAATACGCACAAAACAGGGGCGTTAACCGGTTAACCATATACGTTAACCGGTTAACACTGATAAAACAGCAACAAATCCTGCAGAAAACAGCATCTCAAAACAGCTTATTCAAATAAGCTTGCACCAGACCAGCAATCAATTACACATGGAAAAAATTAGATCAATTCACATTAATCCATATCATTAAGCTCATGAACAATAACATTCGGATCCGGATACAAATCAACCAATCAAATCAAACAACACAAGCAAATACACAAGCACATGGTGGATCTAAAGCACAAGCATGCAAATAAGCTAAAAACAGAGCTAGATCTGAAATTAACCAACCTACAAAGCTGAGGTATGCTTTGGTAATTGTTGATTGAGCTGAAAACAGTAGATCTCGCGCAAAACTTTGAAGATCCGATGCTAAGCTCCACACTCCATGCAAAATAAATGCAAGAACAAGCTCTTGATGCAGAATTTTTGATCCAAAAGCACTTCTAGATCTCAAACCAGATCTGAATCTCCAATAAAACCAGCAAAAAGATGCAAAGAAGCTATGAATGGAGGTTTAGTTCCAAGATCTACACACCTCAAGGCAAGGTTGTGTGATCTTCAAAGAGGAACTTTGAGTGATTTGGAAAATTGGGAGAGAAAAGTGAGAGAATTGTGAGTGAGAGGAATGAAAATTCAGAAATGAGAGTGAAAAATGAGTGAGAGCCCCTTTGGCTTGGAGGAAAATGGAATAAATATGGTTTAGGTTTGGGGCCCAAAATTTTGGTTTGGGATCCAAAAAATATGGCTTGGCATTAGCTTAGAAAGTGACTTGGATTTAGGGTTGGAATGAGGCTTGGATAAATGCTCTAGATCCTTCTCTCAAATTCAAATGAATAAAAATCAGAAAATTGGAAAATGGAACCAAAACACACATGCTGAAATTGCTGCTGGAAATTCAAATTTCGCAGCTGTTAACCGGTTAACCATATGCGTTAACCGGTTAACGCATGGAAAATTTGAATTTCCCTCCCTTTGGTGGGAACCTTCAAAAATAGACCTGCACCAACCGTTTCAAGCAAATTTTGATCCATCTTCTCTTTCTAGGGCTCTGAACATGATACCAGGCTTGTGCAAAATGATCCCGTGAGATTCTTGCTAGATCACCATGCTCTTGATTTTGACTTGCAGGTTCGGATTTTCCCAGATGACCGATCATATGCCTTATGCTGGAACATGCGAGTGTTATGCCTCATTTTTCTATGCTAAATGATAAGGATATGGTATGCTCATGATGATTATGATATGATAACGATGCTAAACAAGAAGAGGGCAAATTTGGGGTGTTACAACTGCCTAAGAACCTGAGATATGAATTTCTTGATGAAGAAATGGACCGTCCAGTTATAGTCAGTGCTACCTTGGACCAAGAGGAAACAAACCAATTGTTAGATGTTTTACGAAGGTACCCCTCAACCTTAGGATATAAGATCTCAGATCTAAAAGGAATAATCCTATCCATATGCATGCATCAGATTTTGCTTGAAGAAGATTCAAAACCCTTCAGAGAGCACCAACGAAGAATAAATACTATGATGAGTGAAGTAGTTAAGACTAAAGTTCTTAAGTTACTAGAGGCAGGTATAATATATCAGATCTTGGAAAGTAAATGGGTGAGTCCTGTGCATGTAGTACCTAAAAAGGTAGGCATCACAGGCGTGCAAAATGAGAAGGGTGAACCTGTAGCAAAAAGAACTAATGGAGGTTGGCGTATGTGCATAGACTATAGAAAATTAAATAAAGCAACTAGGAAGGACCATTTCCCATTACCATTCATAGACCAAATGTTGGAGCGCCTAGCCAAACACTCTTACTTTTGTTACCTAGATGGATATTCAGGATTCTTCCAAATACCTATTCACCCCGAAGATCAAGAAAAAACTACCTTTACATGCCCTGTTGGAACATTTTCCTATTGAAGAATGCCTTTTGGACTCTGTGATGCCCCTGCCACTTTCCAACGCTGCATGATGTCTATCTTTGCAGACTATTTAGATGGAATCATGGAAGTATTTATGGACGATTTCTCAGTTTGTGGATCCGATTTCAAAAATTGTCTTATCTACCTCGAGAAAATCCTGGAAAGATGTGTGGAGGTAAACCTTGTGCTAAATTGGGAAAAATGTCATTTCATGGTCACCGAAGGGATTGTTTTAGGACATATAGTTTCCGAAAAAGGTATAGATGTAGACAAAGCTAAAATAGAAGTCATAGAGAATCTAAAACCGCCGAAGACTATCAGGGAGATAAGAAGTTTTCTTGGACATGTCGGATTTTACCGACGTTTTATCAAGGACTTCTCCAAAATAACAAAGCCCTTAACTGGTCTTTTAATGAAAGATGCTAAATTCATCTTCGATGAAAAATTAATCTACTGAAGCAAGCTCTGATTTCAGCACCTATAATGAAACCCCCTGATTGGTCAGAACCGTTTGTGATAATGTGTGACGCTAATGACTATGTTGTAGGAGTCGTTCTAGGTCAGAGAAAAGATAAAAAGTTACACGTAATTTATTATGCCAGTAGAACCCTAGACGCTGCACAACTCAACTACGCAACAACCGAAAAAGAGCTCCTAGCTGTAGTTTTCGCCATAGACAAATTTAGATCTTATATAGTAGGAGCCAAAATTATAGTTTACACCAACCATGCTGCCATTCGTTACTTACTAAGTAAAAAGGATGCCAAACCTAGGTTACTTCGATGGATTTTATTATTACAAGAGTTTGATTTAGATATCCGTGATAAGAAAGGCACAAATAATGTAGTAGCTGATCACCTTTCTAGGCTAGAATACCTGAAACCTGACTCAGTACCCATAAATGACGATTTTGCCTATGATAGACTGATAGCCCAACTAGAAACTATTGAAGATGATAACCCAGACCCACATGAGCATTCTCATAAATCCTTAGCTATAAGTAATGTACCTTGGTATGCAGACTTTGTTAATTACCTAGCCGTTGACATCATACCCCCCGATCTAAATTACCACCGGAAGAAGAAGTTCTACAATGATGTGAGAAACTTCTATTGGGACGAACCATTTCTTTTCAAGAGAGGTAAAGATGGCATTTTCCGCCTTTGCGTTCCAGAAGAAGAGGTACATAATATAATTGAGCATTATCACTCTGCACCCTATGGTGGACATGCAAGCACATCTAAGACCTACGCCAAGATTCTTCAAGCTGACATATTCTGGCCTACTATGTGGCGTGATGTCCATGCTTTCATTGTCAAGTGTGACAGATGCCAATGCATAGGAAATATTTCAAGACGTAATAAAATGCCTCTAAGAAATATCCAAGAAGTAGAACTCTTCGACATATGGGGTATAGACTTTATGGGACCGTTCCCACCATCTTTCGGAAATCAGTACATCTTAGTAGTTGTTGACTACGTGTCTAAATGGATTGAAGCTATCGCCGCACCCACGAACGACACCAGAGTAGTCATCAAATTATTCAAAAACTATATATTTCCCAGGTTTGGAACCCCCCGTTTAGTCATAAGTGATGGAGGATCACACTTCATATCGAGAATATTTGATAAACTTTTAAGCAAGTATGGAGTTAAGCATAGAGTAGAAACACCATACCACCCACAAACTAATATGGACAAGTGGAAGTATCTAATAGGGAGATCAAACAAATTCTTGAGAAGACTGTCTCTATATCTAGAAAAGATTGGTCGCGGAAACTTCAAGAAGCGTTATGGGCCTATAGAACCGCCTTCAAAACCCCTATAGGAACAACCCCTTATCAACTGGTCAATGAAAATTCATGTCACTTACCTTTTGAGTTGGAGCATAAGGCCTATTGGGCCATCAAAACTTTGAATTTGGATTACCTAACTGCTGGTGAAAAACGTATCCTTGATATCCACAAATTAGAAGAGCTCAGACAATCTGCCTATGAAAATGCCATCATATACAAAGAAAGAACAAAAGCTTGGCATGACAAAAGAATCATAAGAAAAGACTTCAAAATAGGCGATCCTGTTCTCCTGTTTGATTCTAGGTTACGACTTTTTCCAGGGAAGCTTCGTTCGAGATGGACTGGCCCTTTCGAAGTATCTAAGATTCTAAGATCTGGTGCTATTGAAATCAAGAACCAAACATGTAAACCGTTCATCGTCAATGGACAGAGTTTGAAGCCCTACGAAGGAGGTGACATCCCCACAACGTACTCCTGCCATACTCTGAGTGATCCACCATATCCTTCGAATGATGTGTAAAATCCGGTCGTCGAGCTAATGACGTAAAACAAGCACTGCATGGGAGGAAACCCATGGTTTTCTTATCTTACTTACTTTTTATTTATTTTTACTTTATTTTAATTTGTTTACTTTATTATTCTGTCAGGACTAACGATTGAATGTTTTATGTGATTTCAGGACTTGTTTGCTAACCTTGTGCAGAATGCAGAACCCCGATGACATGCACGTGGCCTTCAGAGACGACACACAGAGAGAGCGTTACTATGTCCACATGAGACACCCTATGGCACCTACCAGGTACCCAGGCCAAGATTGCATGGATGCCTTGGGGATTGAGCCAAGCGTCAGATTCTTATGCCACCAACTCCAGTGGGACCAGTTCGACGATATGAACAACACTTAAAGGAACTTGACTCTAGAGTTCCTCATCTCATTTAACTATGATCCTTGGGCTGGACCTGATGGACATGCTGTTTTCAGGTTGTTCGGGACTGACTATTCCTTCTCTCACAAAAAGTTTGGTGATTTACTAGGTTTTCAGACTACTCCTGATGCTATTCCAGAGACACCGATGGGGTATTTTATGAGCAAAGAAGTGGAACAGTTTTGGTCTAACATCTCAGGTGGAGGGAGCCAAGATCCTTCCACTTAGTTTTCTCAGGTAATCCACAACCCTGCGTTAAGGTACTTCCAGATGATTCTAGCACACTCTTTCCACGGTTTTCCAGATATAGAGACTCTACTGAGTGAAGAGGAGATCTTCCTACTGTTTTGTGCGACTCAGTCACGCCTAGTTTCTTGTGGCAACTTTCTGTTGAAGGGCCTTTCCAATGTCTCCAGGTCTTCTGTAGGCATTATACATGTTGTTGGGATTGTTACACAGATTACTACTGCATTGGGGTTGTCTCGCAAATTATTGCACCTTAGGACCTTCTGCTGCTACACCACCCTGGATGTTGACTTTTGTCTTGACAGAGGACTGATGAGGAGGGCCTCTTTTGAGCCCAACACGTTTAGATTACTGATCGACGGTGAAGTGATACATTACTTTACATTACCTGACCTGCCGATGACCAGTATCCACGACCCTGCTAATTGGAGTTATGCTTTAGAGGGTTATGGAGAGACTGTCGAAGAGCCAAAATCACCGACCTTCGCTGAGTACACTCATACACCTCTTTCTCCCCGAATCACTGTTATGTCTAACAATATGTCTTTGCAGCCGCCTGATCTACAGACCCAGATTTATGAGCTCCGCAAGGAGACTGCCCTGCTCAAGCAGGAAGTAGCGGACTTGGCATTACAGATCGAGGTATCTGATCTCACTCATGCCTCAGAGGCCGATGCTCTATATCAGGAGATTGGAGAGCTTCAGAGGGAGATAGCTGAGATTCGTGGATCGAACCAGGAAGAGAAGCCTACCACATGATTGTTTTACACTGACATTATTACTCTAGTATTTAATATTTCATGCCTTATTTTATTTTATTTCTCGCATCTCCAGACATATTTTATATTATCGCATATATTACATTTTCCATGTACTTTGATTTTTATCTTATATATTATTTCATGCACTAATACTCATTTTTCTTTTTCTTTCATTTTCTTTTATTTTATTTTATGTCGAATAATGAAAAAAAAGAGAACAAAAATATTTTTATTTTTGCCTTCATAAAAAAGTATGCAAGCTTCATGCCTTGGAAGAAAGAAGAAAACGCTATCCGGACCCCCCGAAGACAAAAGGTATGCGAATCCCACATGGGGTAGCTATCTCATCTCTTGCTTTACCTTGCAGTAGACGTATCGATGTACGTAATGAAAGGAACTGGATCTATGATCTGAATGCTCCACCTGTTTTGGGTCCACTTCCTCCTAATATTCCTGATGGGGAGGCACATGACACTGATGAAGAATATGATCGGAGAGAGCATTCTCTCGTACCTCACGTGTCCCCCCATCACCCATCACAGTCACACACCACATCATCTTCCTCTAACCCTGTTGCAGGTGCTGCTCCTGGATTCTATGTCACTGAGGAGATGTGGCGTGATATGACAGCTAGAGAGGAAAGCCGAGACAACCTATTCTCTACTATTTCACAACAACTAACGGACAACATGAGATTCATGCAACAATCACGATTTGTTTTGGATCGTGCCTACAGTAAAGTTTGCCGTGCCTTGACCGACATCACATCAGAGCAGGCCCGTCAGCGAGAAGTCAACCGCCGGCACCACCAGCTTATGGAGGCCACTCAGGGATCCATCTTAGGTAACCTTCGAGAGGTCCGGGGTGCCCAGGCTGCCTTATCAGCACGACTTGACCGGAGGGAGCAGCAGCGCAGTAGATCCCGTCGTTCCAGACCATCACAGCAGGACGGCGAGGGCACCAGTGCTCCTCCGCAGTAGTTTTCCAAGTTACTCTTCTTATCTTATTTCGAAACATTGGGGACAATGTTCGATTTAAGTGTGGGAGGGGATTTTATTGCTTTCTGCCATTTCCCTTTTTAGTTATTTATTTGCTTTCTGTTATTTCCCTTCTCAGTTAGTTATTTAGTTTAAGTTTTCTTAGATAATACATGAGCCCGACGAGTCACCAGTATAGTGTATCTTTAGTACATCCTCATTTTCTTAGATAATGTCTGCTACAAACTCCTCTGACGTTGCTATGGTTCCCGTCATTGATGCTTCCCAGCTTGATTTTCGACCCAATATGTTGCTCAATTGACTCCTCCTGCTCATTGCCCTGGCTTTTAAATATATTATCTTCCCTACAAGTTAATTTCTCTTTGTCTCTGTCTTTATAATTATATCTCTCGTTGTCCTGCCTCATAGAATTGTTATTCCCCCTCTTTCCTTCAACACTCTCCTTTGCCTGAACAGTTGTCTCTTGAGTATTCTCACTCCAAGAGTAAGTTTATAAAACTTACCCCGCATCATGACCATTAGATATTTTTTAATCATTGGTTGAAAATAATTAATAATTAAATATGAAGAGAGAATAATTACAACTTATTTTCGATCATTGATTAAAAACGATTTAATGGTCATGATGTGGAGTGAGTTTAATAAACTTACTCTTGGAGTAAGAATAACTTCACTTATATATATATATATATATATATATATATATATATATATATATATATATATATATATATATATATATATATATAAATATTTATATATATCACTACAGCAAACAAGACCTTAGACAACGCTTTTTTTCACTTAGACAGGACTTTAAAGCGCTGTCTAAACCTCCGCTGCTAAAGGTTTAGACAACGCTTTTTTAAATCTTAAAAGCGCTGTCTAAGGTACCCTTAGACAACGTTTTTAGGAATACCTTAGACAACGCTTTTGATTTAAGCGCTGTCTAATCCCCTCCTATTTTAATTTTTTTAGGTATACCTTAAACATCGCTTTTGGTGAAAGCGCTGTCTAATCCCCTCCTATTTTAATTTTTTTAGGTATACCTTAGACAACGCTTTTGGAAAGCGCTGTCTAAGCCCCCCTTAGACAACGCTTTTTCCAAAAGCGCTTTCTTACCCCCTCTTAGACAACGCTTTTTGTGTAAAGCGCTGTCTAAGGTATACGAAAATTTTTGAATAAATTTTTTGAAACCACTTTTTTTACCAGGTTTTTAAACCAGAATTTTGACCTGTTTTCAACCAAATTTTGGCAGACAAATATCACAAATTATAGATCAATTTATGCACCAAAATTATAAATCCATAAAATGCAATTCAATTATATATATATATATATATATATATATATATATATATATATATATATATATATATATATATATATACCAATTCAAACCATTTTGGCATATTATAATTACAAGTCATTGCATTTTACTACAAATGTACATATTATAAGTACACATATCTAATCCATCCAAAGCATTGCTTCAAATATACATAGGTCCTAAAACAACACAAAGATTGTAATTCAATTAATAAACAATATTATAGAAATTACAACGTTACACATATTTAAATTCTCATCAATTAATGTAAGAGTACAATATTATACCTCACATAACACCTAGCTCTATAATGAATTGACACCATTCCTCTTTGATTTTGTCCACTTGATCTTTTGTATAATATGCACACTTGAATTCATCAAAGTACTACATAATAATATAACATAGTTTGATTTAATTTCAACTATTTAATTATATGAGAGATATGTGTAAATATTAAAATAACTCATAACTTAGAAATGCATACATCGGTGGGAATCTCTAATCGACCCAAAACAAGAGTATCTCGCATAAACCTCAACATGAAATATCCGCAATCTATTTGATTACGTTGCTGAGGACACTACAAATGAAAACAAAATATGGATAAATCCTAAGTTTTATCAAGTATCATCACTAATATAATAAAAAATGTGATAATTAATAATATACCGCCACTTTTATCCATGTAATGCAGTTGGCTCTCCTCTTTGATGTTTGGATATCTCGTTGGGCTCGAAAAGCTTGTAGGATGCTAATAAAATAAAAATGAAGTAATTAGAACAATTCACATAAATTAATAAATACACACAAGAAAATTTAGAACAATCTCACTTACGTGTCAATTGTGTCCTTCATATCCGGGTATGTTGTCCAATCATTTCTAACGAGTCAAGATAATAAACGATTTCTCTGATAGGATTGATTACGAGCAACAACCAATATCCACTGTATGACTAAACAAATGTTAGATGTAAATTTTCTACACGACGTCAAAATACAAAATAATTATAATAAATGAATTTAGAATGAAATTCTAACCCGGTATTAAACGGTATAAAGAACAACTTCTCTGCATCTTTGTTGGCCATGAGGATCCTGAGAACGTACTCCGTCACGGTATCCGGTCTACTTATGATTAAAGTTAAGTTGACGGACGCGGGTGCTAAGAATCCAAATGTTACGTCCAATCCATTGGGGCGCATCAATTTGTCATACAAAAACCTTAAATAAAAACATCATTAACATTAGACGCCTCATTTGAAACATAAAGTAAATAAGTTGTTCAATTAATATAACAAAGTATACCGGATTTACCTGATGTACATATTGACAACACTGACGTCAATTTCTTCACGACCAAAAACATGCATGAAGTCTTCATTACCAATCATTTATTCGTAATCAAAGTCGAAAATACCTTCCTCCATATGCACAAGACGAACACCTCCGGTCGGTATATCTGTCATCTCTAGAAATGTCTGGAGGCACGTCCTATACTTGGTGGTAGGTTTTTTCTTAGCTACGGTCTTCTTAGCACCAGCCTTTTTTTGTTGTGCGGAGGCGTTGCTAACCTCCTTTTTTTGTTGTGCGGAGGCTTTGCTAACCTCATTTTTTTGGTGTGCGGAGACGTTGCTAACCTCCTTTTCTTGAAGCTACATATCATATAAATAGTTAGATGAAATTAATAATTTAACAACTTCCATGCATATATGTCATATAATTGTATTGTACCTATTTTTTTGAAACCACGGACTCGGTATGCCGCGGAATAGCATTATCTTTTGATTTGGATCTTGTGGGAGTCTATTTAACATAACCAAGTAAAAAATGTACGTAAAATGCCCGTAAAAACTTTGAATATACACATTAAGGTTAATAAAGGTTTTAGGCATAACTCATATCCTACGCTAATGAGGTTTGTCGGTCATGCAACAAACGAACCTACTGCTTCGTCCACCGTTGTTGCATCTGAACCATCGTTAGGATATGGTAATGATGCATTCGGCTCAACTGCAATATAAACCGATACTTTCAAACATCCAGCAGGGAGCTCTCTGGTGTGAAGTAATACTCCGCTAATGTTATGCAATTTTCCCTTGCCAACCATCCGATAATATGGTGACGATAAATAGAGCTGACAATGGGAAATGCTCTAAAACCAATAATAAAATGAAATTGTTAATGTGTATATATGTCAAATACATAATTTAAGCAAATAGTTTAATTTAAGACAATTATATGTAATTACCTCTGGAATGTTCGGCTTAAAGGTACAGTTGATACTATCTTTGTCCGAAGCATCTCTGAAACATGCTGAGGCGCTAGCCTCTCTTTCTCTCCTTAATGCATCAAGCTCAGCTTGCATTGCTTCCAATTTTGCATGAAGCTCCCAATTACTAGGAGCCTTTACTTTTTTTAATACTCAGGGAGGTCGGAGTGACTCCAAATCCCTTACCCCTCACCCGACCAGAATACTCACGGACATCTAATGCCTGACTAAGTATGCTCCTAGTATCATCTGGAGGTAAAGACTGAGATAGCGCCTCCTGAAAATCAGATGAATACCGTATACTTGTCAAATATTTGTTTATAAAGTTTTTATTTAATTAAAGAAAAAATTTTATACTTACACATTTCTCGTATACTTGTAAAACATCTTCTTTAGGAACTCCAGATTTGCCCACACGGGCTTCCTTCCACAAAACATGTGCAAGAATAGATGTTTCCGAACTTTTCTCCTTCTGCAGCTACACATTAAGTCATACAATATGATCAAATAAAACTAATATATGATGAACAAATATGTTATCGCAATTTATAAATACTTACCATGGATTATTCTATGCGTCCATATCTGACACGTCCTTTTCGGTACGAATATGCGGGACTTGATGCTCTTTCCCGATTTGTGGCACTTAGTCTTTTAAATACAGGGTCCTGTCGTTTGGATTTGAAGGCTTCCCATTCTTCTGCTGATATCAAACTTTCATATTTTTTAGGAAGCTCCGCATCAACATAATTATCATCCGCATCCTTAAGGAACTTGGATGATAAAAATGTTCTAAACCCTCGTTAAAGCTTTCCGGCCAATTTCATACAAAAACCTCTTCTTTCTTCTTCGATGTTGAAACACCGCTAAGAAAAACATACAGATTGTGCATTAGTACAGGTGATTGAAAAAACATAATTGATTCGCATAATTAAAGACATAATTATTGTACCTTTATCTCAGTCCAAATTCTTTCTTTGGAGTCATTCAGATCTTTGTTTCTCCAATCATCACAAGTAATGGGAACTTCATCCCTTACTAGTGCACCGATGAAACTAGTTAAGGTGTGCCCATTAGGTTCTATAAGCTGCCCCTGATGGCTCCAATTCACATCTAGAATGATGCCTCGAGATCTACCATTGACCACTCTTCTCATAACCGTTATACCTCTTCGAATCTCTTCTTCAGTTGATACTTTTTTACTACCTCCTTCATGTGTCGAATGATCATCATGTGGGTTATCATCATTAGTGGCCATGTCTAACCTGTAATAAAGAAACCAAGGAGGATCAAATATAACTTATAATAAAAGCAATTGAAAACAAAAAAAATAAAGAAACCATGCATGATCAAATCTAACTTATAATCAAATAAATACAACAATGTCAAATAAATACATACATAATAAAAAAACCATGCATGATCAAATCTAACTTAATAAAAAGTGCTTAAACTAATAAAAATGCTAATTTTATGAATCTTTCATCTATTATAATTTTGTGTATTGAGAATATCTTTGTCTATTAGTTTGATCATCTCAAAAGTTTCATGAATACCCTATCAAAAAGCTTCAACAATGAACTAATAAGCAAAAAGTTTCATGAATACCCTATTAAAGTGCTTATTTTATGAATCTTTGTATATTAGTTAGATATTCTCAAAAGTTTCATGAATACCCTATATTGATACATACTCTAAGTTTCATGTCCAATATTAATAACTTACACTATTCTAGTTTTTATGTATAGAATAGTGTAACTATATACAAAAAGAGCTTAAAATAATAAGCACTTCTTCAAACAATGTCAATCATATACAAAAAGATATTAAACTCATAAGCACATCAACAACAATGTCAACTATATACTAAAAGAGCTTAAACTAATAAGCACTTCTACAATAATATACAAAAAGAGCTTAAGCTAATAAGCACTTCTACAACAATGTCAACTACAAACAAAAAGAGCTTAAACTAAAAGAGATAAAATTGATTTCGTTCTTGCCCTAAACAGAGAAGAAAAGAACAGAGAAGAAAAGAACAGAGAAGAAGCTTACAAAATAATGTGGTGGACGGCGGTGAACGTGGAGGACGACGGTGGCGAGAAGCTCAGTTAGGGCAATGGTGGCGAGAAGCTCAGTTAGGGCAATGGTGGTGAAAAGCTCAGTTAGGACGACGATGATGTTCGTTCGTAGAAAGTGAAAGAGTTCGCAGAAGATAGGGAAATGAAAATAGAAACTGTATATTTTTAATATAATTAGACCTTAGACAACGCTTTCCCAAAAGCGCTGTCTAAGGTTGACCTTAGACAACGCTTTTGATTTTTTTTTTTTTTATATTGAAAGCCTAAGACAGCGTTTTTTTAAAAACGTTGTCTAAGGTCTATCTTTAAAAGCGCTTTCGAAAAGCGCTGTCTAAGGTCTATCTTAGACAGCGCTTTTTCGAAAGCGCTGTCTAAGGTATGGCTTTTAGCAGCGCTTTTATTATTTTTTTGAAAAGTTTCCGTGTTTTCTTTTAATTTTGACCTATAACAACGCTTTCTTTATAAAACTCTGTCTAAGGTGCGCTGTTAAATGTCAATTTTGGCATAGTATATATATATATATATATATATATATATATATATATATATATATATATATATATATATATATATATATATATATATATATATATATATATATATATTTATTAAAATATTTAACTTTTATATTAATCTTTATACAATTTTTTTTTATTATTTGATTCTAAAAGTTATTCATTATGTTTTAAAGAAATAGTCGAGAGAGGGGAGAGAGAGAAAGAGTTTTAGTAAAATATTTAACTTTTATTTTAATCTTTATAGGATTTTTTTAATTATTTGATTCTAAAAGTTATCCATTATGTATTAAAGAAATAGTCAAATAATTTAATGGATTTTTTGAATTGGTGGGATGAATTAAATCCATCCATAATATTAAATGGATAAATGGTATATAATCTATTAGTTAATAATATTTATAATGATAGATTGGATGAATAATTTAATGAATTTTATTGTCATTCCCTATTTATAACGGATAAATGACATATATATGATTTGGTATCAAAATAGATTTTGAAATCTATTAATATAATTTGATTTTATTATATATATATATATATATATATATATATATATATATATATATATATATATATATATATATATATATATATATATATATATATATATATATATATATATATATATATATATATATATAAGTGAAGTTATTCTTATTCCAAGAGAAAGTTTATTTATATATTAGTTAATTAAGATAATATTATTAATAATTATCTTTTTAATTGAGTTTGTTATTTTTTTTAGTCTAAGTAATGCATTATATATGGTTTGATTATTAATGAGAGTTATTTTAATTTAGTTTTATAGAAGTTCAACTAGTTTTTTCTCTCTCTCTCTCTCTAGTCAAAGTATTATCAAGGAGATTCAATTTGCAATGTCTTGGTAACAACAAACCTTCTTCTTTTCTACATTGTGATTTTCTTCTTATAAAGATTTTGTATTCTTTTATGTATAAATTGCTTAATTAATTAGTAACTTTTTCTTGATCAGGGTTTCTCAAAAAGTTTCTGCTTCTAAGGTTAAAATCAACTGCATGAGAGTACTAAATCCATTTTTGTTAAACTATTAAAAATTATAAATTTTTAAAACAAGTTACAAAATACATTATTGGATAAAATTGTCTCAAGTTTTTGAAGATCATGTGTAGGTTAACCATGGTTCAACCTTGACAAAAAGATTAGAGAATCTATATAATCAAGTTTTAACAGTGACGTAGATTTATGAGGCTCTATTTAATTATAATTTAACCGTGAAAATTTTGAGATTTTGTATGACAGTCTGTCTTGCACGCTCTAAAAAACGGTCTTGATATTGGACAAATGAGATTTGATTAAATATGTCTTTGATTGAAATTAATTAATTATTTTGATATACGATTTAAAAATTTTATACTTTAAATTTGTTTTAAGTTTTTTATTATTTTGATTATAAATATTATTACTTTTTATTATTATATAACTAATTACTATTGTTAAATTCTTTATTAAATCAAATTTGCATTTTCTATGACAACAAATAGAACATCCTAGTATTCAACATAATACAAAAAAATAAAATAAGATAAAGTAAACTATTTTCTAAAATATCTTGATGTTTGTTATTGATCAAAGAAACATAATACAAAAGTCTATAAATAAAACTAACAGCATAGGAAAATAAAAAGGATGCTACAAAAGAACTAAACAAAAGAACTAAATAAGATGATAAGATTCAAAAATTTGTTATTAAAAGGAGATAAGCTAAACTAAATTCAATCAATAAATTCCACAATAATCGTCATTTTATTCGTAAAAAATAAAGTGAATATTGTTTTCTTTGAAATATTAAACGAATTTGAAATACAAATTGTAGCTTATTTGTGTTTTATGAAATTTGGTGTTGCTGAAAGTACTGAAATTAGAAAGGAACATTCAACTTCCAATTATGTCTAGGGACATTCTACTTCCAATTATGTCCAGGTAACACAAATTTCGTTTTGGTAATAAAAAATGTGTTTTTAAATGATAATTTATTATTTATGTATACTGATTAATTTTTTTTAACTCTTTTTTTATCAGAATTATTGAAGATTCAATTGAGATTCTACCTCCGCCTTACGATGAATTAGATATATATACAGTATTTAATTGAACTTCTTTTTTTTAATTATAGATTATATTTGAACATTGTGAATAATTTAACAAAATTATTTATGGTTACAGATTATGCTTGGGAGTACAAAATGATTCATGGAACTCCAATTAGTTATGATATTCAACCTAAATCCGAGGTTGAAAGTCCAGTTGAGCTTTTACCTTTGCCTTACGATGAACTAGGTAAGTATATTTTTATTATGTTTCAATACTGTAAATTGTTTAACAAAATTATTTAAAGGTTGTTTATGCCTTCACACAGATTATATTTCTGAGAAAGTTTCTGTTTCAAAATTTGCAAAGAGAAAGATATTAGTAGTTTTTATTCTTTTAATAATAGATATTAGTAGTTTTTATTCTTATGTAAATAATTAATATTGTTAAATTCTTTATTAAGTAAAATCTGCGTCTTTTATAGCAATAAAGAGAAAGAATACCGAAAAACGACTATATCCAAACCAATATTCAACGTGTTTTAAATATCAACCAAAAAAAGATAAAGTAAATTATTTTTCTTAAATATCGTGATGTTTGTTACTAATTAAAAACAAAAACATAAGACAAATATCTATAAATAAAACTAACGGATAGAAAAATAAAAAGGGAGGCTACAAAAGAGATGATAAGATTCAAAAGTTTGTTATTAAAAGAAGATAAACTAATCTAAAATCAATCAATAAATAAGGATTCGATCATTCTTTCAACACCCAAGTTAAAAACTTATAGAGGAAATTTTTTAAACTCATATGAATTACACAAGTAAATTGCTTATATATAATCAACATTAATATTGATAAATATCATTTTTGTCCCTTAACTATACTCTTAAATTTAGATTGGTCCTTTAATTTTTTTTATCAAATTGGTCCCTTAAATATTAAAACGTATCATGTTAGTCCTTTTTGTCTGATTAGCAACGGAAAAATTCAAAAATTAATTGTTAAATTCATCGTTAATTAGACAAAAAAGACTAACATGATATATTTAAGAGATAAGAGATCAATCTTGTAACATCCAATTTCTACCCTTTAAATATAAATAAATCAGAGTTTACAAAAACTTCCGCATAAGCGGGATATCACATTTCAACTTTCAACAAATTCAACTTTTAATTATAACCGACAAAATTCAGGCCAACGGGGTGTGAGCAACGACTCCGACAAAATTCATATGATCTACATGACAAACACGCCATTACAACACAAACAATATAGCAAAACGAACAACACAACAACTTTTTACGACATAATCAACTTATAATCAACTTTGGCATAAAAGCCTCCAACATAACGACTTTAGAACCATTCAGAACGTACAACAACTTAACAGTACCTACAAACCGACTATACAACACATTTTCGACAAAACAACATAATAAAACTCAACTTTTAATTTACCCGACTTACTCCGATTAATTTCGTTAATTTTCGGACAACTTTGTTTTTCGCCTAATTCGGCTCAACTGACTAAACCATCACTGTTTCTAACTTTCTGCGACTTATTACGAATTTAACACGATCCCCGAAATTCTGTATTTAGCTAATTATTTTCTGTCATGGACTCACATGTTGCTACTAATTCTACTGATTCTGCTAAAGTTCTGGTTTTTATAATTTTCTGTCACAACTTCAGTCACAGTATTACCTGTTGATACTGGTTATATTAATTCTGATTTTCTGCTACGATTAAATCCTGAAATCATATTAATTCTTTTCTTAAATTTACTAAATGAAATTGATATAATTAAATTAACATTGTTTAGTTAATTTATTCCAAGACTATAATTCACTCTTTATCACTAATTACTTATCATTCAATTAATCAATTTATTAATAAATCTGATGAAGCAAAAACAAGGTAATGCATGATTAAGAGTGAAAGATTCTAAGTGGCTCTCACCACAAAGATAAGTGGCGTGCGCCACTTCTAAACTTTCTCACTCTAATTAAATCTCCATGCCATTAATTATAACTAATATGTCCTAATCTACCTAATTACATGATCATGATACAAGGAATTAATCAATTGATAAAATGGCTTCTGCCACAAGTAGAAGTGGCACCCGCCACTTGATACTTTCATCCTTAATTACATCACTTAAATAATTATACACTTGCTTTAATCCTACACTAATTGCATGAATTAAGCATGATTATTACTTAATAAAAATTAAAGTGGCACCTCCCACAAACCAAAGTGACACCCTCCACCAAGTAGTTTCTATTTCCCACCACAATTGTGGCACCCGCCACTTTGGCAAGTGGCTCCCACGACTTGGCCTTGTTGGAAATTGGTGTTCCACCCCCACACTACCGGTATGTCTTCGTCCCCAAATTTTTAACTTTACCGAAATATTTTTCAACAACAACTAACATAATTAAAACAGATTATAATCAGTAAATTCACGACAACAACAAAACAACAATCAACAGATCATTCATATCAGTACCGATTCAACAACCTAACTACCCAAACCAACCCCAATCATAGTATTGAATTTCATACCCGATTATAAGAATAAAATCCACCCTTACCTTAGGTTTGGATCGAAGGTAGCCCTAGAATCAGATTCCGACTTTTTTCCTCTTTCTCTCTCGATCGTGCAGCAGTTTATAAGTTTTCCGATTTCCACTTCTACTGATATTTTGTTTCTATACTTTTATTCTTTTTATTAAATTAAATAAATATTATAATTATTAATGGGCCTAAACATAACACCCCCTATTTTACTAATTCGGACACGATTTTAAGCTCACCAACCCAATTAACACAACAACTATATTATTGATTCTAATAATAATTCTACTGCTTCCGACTTATTTTTCCGGCTTATCGACTTAATTATCCACAACATAAAAATATACCGACTAAACACAAATAATTAATTAAATATTTTAATAAAACAATTAATTAAATATTTGGGTGTTACAACTCTCCCCCACTTAGAAGATTTTCGTCCTCGAAAATTTACCTGATTCAAACAACCCGGGATAGGAGTCTCGCATCTTGCTCTCCAATTCTCAAGTCGTGCTTTCTCCAGCAGCTCCTAACCAAACAACTTTAACCAACACGATCTCTTTTCCTCTAAGAGTCTTTGTTTCACAATCCTCAACTCGTATAGGACTCGTCTCCAAGTGAGATTATCACGCACTTGCACATCGTCCATACTAACCAAATGAGACGAATTGAGAATATACTTCCGAAGTTGCGACACATGGAATACATCGTGCAAATACGAAAGATTTGGCGGTAACGCCATCCGGTAAGCAAATTTCCCAACTCTTTCCAAAATCTGATATGGACCAATGAAGCAAGGAGTGAGCTTCTTAGACTTCAAAGCCCTCCCAACACCAGTCACAGGTGTGACTCTCAAAAACACATGGTCACCATCTTGGAATTCTAAATCCTTCTTACGCTTGTCATGGTAAGTTTTCTGCCTACTCTGAGAAGCCTTCATCTTCTCTCGGATCAACTTTACTTTCTCAGTAGTTTCTCGAACTAATTCCGGTCCAAGCACTACACTCACACCAAATTCATGCCAACACAACAGAGTTTTACACCTTCGACCATACAACGCTTCAAAAGGTGTCATTCCGATACTAGAATGGTAACTATTATTATATGTGAACTCGATTAACGGAAGATAAGTGTCCCACGATCCTCCCTGCTCAAGAACACAAGCTCTCAATAAGTCCTCCAATGACTGAATAGTTCTCTCAATTTGGCCATCAGTCTGAGGATGATATGCCGAACTCAATCTCAACTTAAAGTAACAGGCATCCCTGTCACAAAGTCCATAAAAATGCTATCCCATTTCCATTATGGAACTTCCAACGACGATTGCATCAACCCAGTAGGCTTCCGATGCTCAATCTTCGACTTCTAATAAGTCAAACACGCATACACAAAACGAGCTACATCTTCTTTCATTCCAGACCACCAAAATATTTTCTTTAAATCTTGATACATTTTAATAGCCCCCGAATGAATACTCAAACTACTCATATGACCCTCTTCAAGAATCCTCCTTTTCATATCTGGATCATCAAGAATACAAATTCTTTCATGCAGTCTTAACACACCTCTCGCATAAATCTTAAAGTCACTCTTCTCTAATTGACCACAACTGTTCATGATATCTACTAATTTCACATCCAGCTTATGAGCCTCTCAAATACTATCCATGAAGTCATTATTAATCTTCAACATTCCTAACATCACACTTTGCGGTGTCACTTTGCAAACCAAACTCATATCTCGAAACTGCTCAATTAATTCCAACTCCTTAATCATCATTGCTGACATATGCAAGGTATTTCTGCTTAAAGCATCAGCCACAACATTCACTTTACCTGGATGATAATTCAAACCGAAATCATAATCCTTCAGTAACTCTAACCATCTACATTGTCTCATATTCAGCTCTTTCTGATCAAACAAATACTTTAGGCTTTTATGGTCACAATAAACTTCAAATTTGGATCCATAGAGATAATGCCTCCAAATCTTCAACACAAACACAACTGCAGCAAGCTCTAAATCATGCGTAGGATAGTTCTTCTCATGGATTCTCAACTGTCGCGATGCATAAGCAATTACGTTATTATTATGCATAAGCACGCCTCCTAAATCCATCAATGAATCATCACAGCAAACTACAAACAATTCTTTTGGATTTGGAAAAGTCAAAATCGGTGCCGACGTCAATCTCTTCTTCAACTGATCAAAATTTGTCTTGGTAATAAAAACTTTCTTCTCTCCATTGTTTGCTTTTAAGTAATTATTTATTATTTATGTATATTGATTAATCTTGTAAAAAAAATTTATCAGGATGTTTAAAAGTCCAGTTGAGCTTCTACCTCCGCCTTACGATGAACTAGGTAAATATATTTTATTATCTTTCAATACTGTAAATTGTTTAACAAAAATATTTAAAGGTTGTTTATGCCTTCACACAGATTATATTTCTGAGAAAGTTTCTGCTTTAAAATTTGCAACAACTGAAGAATTCAGGTGTCAAATGCTCGAAAGCAAAACTGTCATTAGCATCTGATCTGTCAATGGAATCACAACTCAAATACTCTTTAGAGTCACCAACATGAAAACACAATCAAGTATTAATATATATAAATATGCAACATAATAAAAATTATGCATAAAAAATAGTATGGAAAAAAATATAGTTGTATGTATATATCCAAATAATATATATATATATATATATATATATATATATATATATATATATATATATATATATATATATATATATATATATATATATATATATATATATATATATATATATATATATATATATATATATATATATAAAGATAAAGATAAATTGTAAGAAAAGATATGTAGATTCATGAAAATATAGTCATAACAGAAAACAAAATATACCTGGAAGAAGATTAGTTATAAATTCATTTATGTCATCAACTATTTCAATAGTTGATGTTAGAATAGCTCTACACTGAAGGAAACTTAGATCTGTGTAATTTTGAAGCAGATTAAGATAGGTATTTGAAACAATTGCTTCAATTGGGTTCACAAATTCTCTTACAAGTAACTCTTCAGGAATATCAATTTCAGCATATCCATCATTTGGTTCTGAGACCTTTCCATTACCAACTTGTAAAATTCACTCTAAGAATAGTCTAATTTCTTCTATATTGGCTAAGTTAGAACCACTTTGCAACCTCATATTTTTGGTCAGATTCAAGACTTTGCAGTGGTCCCAAATATAGGAGGCATTTATTGTTGCATGCACAATATCTTATCCTTCTTAGGCAGTGCTGGTATAGCCGGGCTTGGCAATGTCGTAGATGTTTTAGACATACTAGGTAGTATTATAACAAATTTAATCAATTTGTAAATTTTATTTTTCTCTTTCATTTTTATAACAAATTTGTGTGCTTTGTTACAAGGTACAACACTTATAGTTCTCGTGAAATGCATCTCAAGTAGCTGTAACAGTGATGTGCTCTGCACCGCAACGATCACATTGATATTCATTGTGATTTACTACTTAGATTCCAACACTTTGTGGCTGTCTCTAATTATATTGGATTGAGTTAAGGCAAAAATACTTAGATTGTCATAAAGCATTAGAGATGTTAGAATTGACACATGTAATTAATGTAATGTAATGGTGAATTAGTGATTGAGTGCCTTTGTTCACGTGTCTTAAACATAGCTTAATTTACACACATGGTTTAGATATGCTCATTAGACTTTACTCTTGATGTTATTGCTTTTAATGTTATTCTCTTAAGTTTTCTCAAATTATGCCGTACTGAAAAATGTCATTTATTTTGTACATTTCCACTTCAAGGGTCGAGAAAGGTCCATCATATGCAATTAAACTCTCCTCATCAGGAAAACTAAAACCAGAGATCGAACTTGAACAGTCTTCAAAGCTGGTATTGGAAGATTTAAATTTTGAATCCTCTTGATTTTGGACATCATGGATCAATGGAGGTTCATCACTCTTTGCAAATTTTGAAGCAGAAACTTTCTCAGAAATATAATCTGTGTGAAGGTATAAACAACCTTTAAATATTTTTGTTAAACAATTTATAGTATTGAAACATAATAAAAATATATTTACCTAGTTCATCGTAAGGCGAAAATAAAAGCTCAATTGGACTTTCAACCTCGGATTGAGGTTGAATATCATAACTAATTGGAGTTCCATGAATCATTTTGTACTCCCAAGTATAATCTGTAACCATAAATAATTTTGTTAAATTATTCACAATGTTCAAATATAATCTATAATAAAAAAAAAGTTCAATTAAACACTGTATGTATACCTAATTCATCGTAAGGCGAAGGTAGAATCTCAATTAAACCTTCAATTATTCTGATAAAAAAGAGTTAAAAAATTAATCAGTATACATAAATAATAAATAATCATTTAAAAACACATTTTTTATTACCAAAACGAAATTTGTGTTACCTGGACATAATTGGAAGTAGAATGTCCCTAGACATAATTGGAAGTTGAATGTTCCTTTCTAATTTCAGTACCTTCCGCAACACCAAATTTCATAAAACACAAATAAACTACAATTTGTATTTCAAATTCATTTAATATTTCAAAGAAAAAATATTCACTTTATTTTTTACGAATAAAATGATGATTATTGTGGAATTTATTTATTGTGGAATTTATTGATTGATTTTAGTTTAGCTTATCTCCTTTTAATAACAAATTTTTGAATCTTATCATCTTATTTAGTTCTTTTGTTTAGTTCTTTTGTAGCATCCTTTTTATTTTCCTATGCTGTTAGTTTTATTTATAGACTTTTGTATTATGTTTCTTTGATCAATAACAAACATCAAGATATTTTAGAAAATAGTTTACTTTATCTTATTTTATTTTTTGTATTATGTTGAATACTAGGATGTTCTATTTTTTGTCATAGAAAATGCAAATTTGATTTAATAAAGAATTTAACAATAGTAATTAATTATATAATAATAAAAAGTAATAATATTTATAATCAAAATAATAAAAAACTTAAAACAAATTTAAAGTATAAAATTTTTAAATCGTATATCAAAATAATTAATTAATTTAAATCATAGACATATTCAATCAAATCTCATTTGTCCTATATCAATACCGTTTTTAAGTGCGTGCATGACAGAGTGTCATACCAAATCTCAAAATTTTCATGGTTAAATTATAATTAAATAGAGCCTCATAAATCTACGTCATTGTTAAAACTTGATTATATAGAATCTCTAATCATTTTGTCAAGGTTGAACCATGATTAACCTACACATGATCTTCAAAAACTTGAGACAATTTTATCCAATAATGTATTTTTTAACTTGTTTTAAAAATTTATAATTTTTAATAGTTTAACAAAAAGGGATTAATAGCACGTCAATTGAATGTGAATATATAAATATATTTTAAATTTTTTAATGTAAAAATATTTATAATTAAATAAGATACAATAATATTTGAATCGCTAAATAATCTACCTTAGTTCATCATGAAGAAACTAAACCATATTTGCAGATAGAAACAAAAATTATTAAATTCAAACCTTGCTGCAGTATGGAGACAAATATGATTTAGTACTCTCATGCAGTTATTTTAATCCTTTCTCTCTTTATATATATATATATATATATATATATATATATATATATATATATATATATATATATATATATATATATATATATATATATATATATATATATATATATATATATATATATATATATATATATATATATATTAGTTAATTAAAATAATATTATTAATAATAATTTTTTAAGTTAGTTTGTTATTTTTTTGGGGCCAAATAATGCATTATATATAGTATGATTATTAATGAGAGTTATTTTAATCTAGTTTTTTCTCTCTCTCTCTCTTTAGTAAAAGTATTATCAAGGGAGATTCAATTTGCAATGTCTTGGTAACAACAAGCCTTCTTCTTTTCTACATTGTGCTTTTCTTCTTATAAAGATTATGTATTCTTTTATGTATAAATTGCTTAATTAATTTGTAAATTTTTCTTGATCAGTGTTTCTCAAAAAGTTTCTGCTTCTAAGGATTTGGATAATGTCAATCAACTGCATGAGAGTACTAAATCATATTTGTCTCCATGTTGCAACAAGGTTTGAATTTAATAATTTATGCTTACAATACTATATGCAAATATGGTTTAGTTTCTTCATGATGAAGTTAGGCATTTCAAATATGATTTTGTTTCTCGATGAACTAAGGTAAATTATTTAGGCATTCAAATATTATTGTATCTTATTTAATTATAAATATTTTTAGATTAAAAAATTTAAAATATAATTATATATTCACATTCCATTGACGTGCTATTAATCCTTTTTTGTTAAACTATTAAAAATTATAAATTTTTAAAACAAGTTAAAAATACATTTAGTTTTTGAAGATCATGTGTAGGTTAATTATGATTCAACCTCGACAAAATAATTAGTGATTTTATATAATCAAATTTTAACAGTGATGTAGATTTATGAGGCTCTATTTAATTATAATTTAACCGTAAAATTTTTGAGATCTTATACGACAGTCCGTCTTGCACATCCTTAAAAACGGTTTTGATATTAGATAAATGAGATTTGATTAAATATGTATTTGATTTGAATTAATTAATTATTTTGATATACAATTTAAAAATTCTATGCTTTAAATTTGTTTTAAGTTTTTTATTATTTTGATTATAGATATTATTACTTTTTATTATTATGTAAATAATTATTATTGTTAAATTATTTATTAAATCAAATATGCGTTTTCTATGACATCAAATAGAACATAGTAGTATTCAACATGATAAAAAAATAAAATAAGATAAAGTAAACTATTTTTCTAAAATATCTTGATGTTTGTTATTGATCAAAGAAACATAATACAAATATCTATAAATAAAACTAACGGCATAGGAAAAT
Organism: Lathyrus aphaca; assembly: GCA_963966055.1. Taxonomy (NCBI): domain Eukaryota; kingdom Viridiplantae; phylum Streptophyta; class Magnoliopsida; order Fabales; family Fabaceae; genus Lathyrus; species Lathyrus aphaca. The sequence continues at coordinate 62,632,055 of OZ014520.1, read as the reverse complement.
AAAAGGATGTTACAAAAAGAACTAAATAAGATTATAAGATTAAAAAAAATTATTAAAAGGAGATAAGCTAAACTAAATTAATCAATAAATTCCACAATAAATAAATTCCACAATATTTATCATTTTATTCGTAAAAAATAAAGTGAATATTTTTTTTTTGAAATATTAAACGAATTTGAAATACAAATTGTAGCTTATTTGTGTTTTATGAAATTTGGTGTTGCAGAAAGTGCTGAAATTAGAAAGGAACATTCAACTTCCAATTATGTCTAGGGACATTCTACTTCCAATTATGTCCAGGTAACACAAATTTTGTTTTGGTAATAAAAAATGTGTTTTTAAATAATTATTTATTATTTATGTATACTGATTAATTTTTTACCTCTTTTTTATCAGAATAATTGAAGGTTCAATTGAGATTCTACCTTCGCCTTACGATGAATTAGGTATACATACAGTGTTTAATTGAACTTTTTTTTTAAATTATAGATTATATTTGAACATTGTGAATAATTTAACAAAATTATTCATGGTTACAGATTATGCTTGGGAGTACAAAATGATTCATGGAACTCCAATTAGCTATGATATTCAACCTCAATCCGAGGTTGAAAGTCCAGTTGAGCTTCTACCTTCGCCTTACGATGAATTAGGTAAATATATTTTTATTATATTTCAATACTGTAAATTGTTTAACAAAAATATTTAAAGGTTGTTTATGCCTTCAAACAGATTATATTTCTGAGAAAGTTTCTGCTTCAAAATTTGCAAAGAGTGATGAACCTCCATTGATCCATGATGTCCAAATTCAAGAGGATTCAGAATTTAAATCTTCCAATACCAGCTTTGAAGACTGTTCAAGTTCGATCTCTGGTTTTAGTTTTCCTGATGAGGAGAGTTTAATTGCATATGATGGACCTTTCTCGACCCTTGAAGTGGAAATTGCGCCAAGTATTGATAGTTTTGTGTCTTCCGCTGAAAGCAATCTGATTGAAGATGAGTTAGATAGTCCAAACGCTAGTTTTGAAATGGCCGAGAGTCTTATAGAATCTGTAGTCGATGGTGATGACAGTTTGGAGGACAGGAAAGTGGGAGTAAGTGAGTTGGCGGGAGGATTCTACTAGTTGCGGACTTTCCACCATGATTAGCAGTTGTTGATATTAGAGATAGGAATATTAGCCTGAAGAATAGATACTCGTTTGCTTTAACTTTTCAAATTTTCTTGTGAAACAACCATGAATGCTCGTCTGAAGCTACTTTAATAGATATCTCTTACTTACTTAGTTACTGTTCTATTTCTTGTGAAACAACCATGAATTTGTGCTATAATTGCAGACTCATTAAAGCTCTTTTCCATTGACTATCTTCTATTTTCCCATGTTGTAGATTATTGGTCACTTTCCTTTCACCAAATATATTCTAACTGATTTACAAAGGTCAAAAGATGAAGAGTGTGTCAATTTTCTAACAGAATTTTTACCACTTACGTGTTGTGTTTTTTCAAAAATATAATGCAAATGTGCTCATGAATTTAATGGCTTAAATTTTGAAAGATATTGTAACATTTTTATTATTTTAATAATAGATATTAGTAGTTTTTATTCTTATGTAAATATTATTACTTTTTATTATTATATAACTAATTACTATTGTTAAATTCTTTATTAAATCAAATTTGCATTTTCTATGACAACAAATAGAACATCCTAGTATTCAACATAATACAAAAAATAAAATAAGATAAAGTAAACTATTTTCTAAAATATCTTGATGTTTGTTATTGATCAAAGAAACATAATACAAAAAATACCAAAACGCTAAAATTAACCAACTTTTTGAAACAATAACTTTGCTTGTCCTCTTAATGTATGTTTTCCCTTCCGGAAATTGACAAAGCATGCTACAGAGAGACTGGTAAACTGCAGAAATTACAGTGTACAAACATCAATGGTGAAGGAGAAACAAATTAGAATAATTAACGAGAATGTTTGGAGTTTTGAAAAAAATAATAATAAACTTAAAAAACAATTATTATGTACCTGCTAGGCTTTGAAAAATGTTTGGAGTTTTGCCACATTAATTGCCACCAAATAGTCGATTAATTTGTTTAGAAACCTTAGATAACGCTTTTGTAGAGAGAGAGAGTCCACCTTCTCTCTAGGTTTTTGTCTTTCTTTCTTTCACCATTTCAACATCTTCGTTGCTACATTTCATCATCACCAACCTTCCGACAACCATGTGATATATCATTTCTAACATGCTTCGCTTCTCTTCAAGATACAGGTGCAAACAATTTCCAATGATCGGTGGAGAATTCGGATACCCAATTTTTTCATCTTTGGCTTAAATTCCTAAGCTTTCGGGTTTAGGGGCCTCGTTAAGAAGATTGTTCGTATTCGGGTTTGACAAGATCATTGTGGTCCCATTTTGTTTGTGCCGTTTGAGCCGGGATCTTGATTCGAAGCTTCTCTTTGTTCTATCTATTATTAGGTATAGTTTTGATTTCGTTTGTTTTGTTCTGTAACACTAAAATGAGACAACAAAGAAACAATGGTTGGTTCGAGGTGGGGAAAAAATCACGGTTTTCTTCGGTTATTCCCAAACGATCGGTTTGGAAGGCAACGGGTGGTAAAGTGATTGAAGGAGATTTACGAGATGCTTCGTTGTTCTTCTTCACTGAATTTCCGGACTATCATGATGCCAAAGATATGTTTGGGATTTTCAAAGAATTTGGTACTGTCTTGGAGGTTTATATTCCGGCTAGACTTGACAAAAGAAGGAGACGCTTTGGTTTCGTTCGTTTCAAACAGGTGGCTGATGAAAAAATCTTTGCCAATGAACTAGATAATATCATGATCAATGGTAGGAAGATATTTGTGAACATGCCTAGATTTAAGAAGGATGATCAACAGAAGGCACCACTTGTTAGAAACGGATTTGCTTTTCACAGAAGTTTGAATCCAGGTGATAATGGGCGGAGACAGTTCGAAGTAATGCCAAAGTTCAAAGGAAAATCGTATGTTCAGGCTATTAAGACTGGAAATTCTGTTTATAATCATGAAAATTTTAATTCCAACAAACCTCTTATGGGTGATAAACCAAAGTTTGCAAATCTGAGTTTCAATGTAGACTCATAACAAATGGAAAGATTTGATCAAGCTTTTGTTGGAGTTATGAATTCTCCGGGATCCTCATTTGAAGTTCAGGAAGCTTTACACATGGAAGGATATTTCAAGATTAAGGCTACTCCTCTTGGAGCTAATTTAGTTTTACTTGAAGAAGAGGTTACCGGAGACATCAGGAAGTTGGTGGCTGAAGACAAAGTCTGGATTGAGAAATGGTTTGGAGATATGCATCCATGGTCTACTTCTGATGTTGACAAAGAAAGGCTCACGTGGGTCAGTTGTTTTGGAGTTCCTTGCCATGTTTGGGGGAAATTTTTTTTCAAGTTTCTTGCATCTACAGTGGGTGAGTTTGTAAAGATGGATGAAGATACCCAAAAACATAAAAGGCTGGATGTAGCTCGCTTCCTGGTTAGGACGAAATTTGCGATTAATTTGAATGAGGTGATTAATATTGATATAAACGAACACAGATATTGCATTAAGGTTGTGGAAGATTCATATGGCATTTGTTCCTTTAAATCTTTCCCGGATAAAAATGCTGTTTTTGATGACAATACTGAATTGAGTTCGGAAGAAATTTCTTCAGATGAAGACATTGAAGGTGGCTTGGAAGAAGATGATTCAATACAGGGGTATAATGGTATATACCACGCTGATAAGTCAACCCAGGAAAATGCTGAAAATTTTAAAAAAAACTTGTGATGCTTTGGTTAATGGGCGAGCTGATGAAAATGCTGAAAATTTTAAAAAAAAATTATGATGCTTTGGTTAATGGACGAGCTGATGGAATTGATGGAATAGAGACTAGTCTAGCTAATAACAATGACAGCGGAAGCAGACTGCACAGTGGAATGGCACATCAATTATATTTCAAAGCAGGTGGTTTTATTGAAGATAGCCAGATACACGAAACCCGAAGCGCAGGATTATCACTGTTAGAAGCAGACAATAATAAAGGCATATCGAAGTGTGGGCTTAATGGTTTAAATAAAGAACAAAGTGACAGGTTGCTTGTGAATACTATTGGCACTTCAGTAAATGGTACAAAAGTGATAAACAATAGTCTCTCTCTTCCAGCGGCGGATGACAATTGTGATGAGACAATAAACAATGGATATTTGGGAAAGGGTAATACTGAGAATAATCCAAAAGTAACCTCTACCGGAATTATTGAGAAAGCTAAGGAAAATAATAAAAATAATCAAAGGCACTCTCGCATTAATATTAGAGAAATGGTGGGCCCTGTGCAGCTTAAAGAAAATAATCAAGTCCAATATGTGGGTACACCTTGTAATGGTCACTTACCTGCCATGTGTATTAATGTTGATAATACTAGGAGTATTGACTTATGTGTAGAGATGGAGGGGGAATCTGACCCTATCAGTCCCGAAATCCAGAACAAAGGAAAAAAGCAAGGCAGAAAAAAAAACTGATTGAAGAAATTTATCAAAAAATCAAGATTCCTTTTGCACCTTCATATTACTCTACTCTTCTACTTGCTGATAATAAAATAGAAGGGGATGATGTTCAGATTGGGGATAAATTTGTGGCTTCGATTAATAATGTTTCGTCACAAGATTCTATCTACAATCAGTCGGAGGATTCAGAATCGATGGCTGATTCAATAGGAGATTCAGAAGTATTGAAGAGTAATTCCAGAATTAAAAAGAAATTGGATAGTTTACCTAACAAAATTTGGGATTCTATCAAAAAGCTTGGAGTAGAAGCAGGTCTTGAAGATGAGGGTGCTGAATCGATCATTCGTAAATTGGATTTAAAGAAGAAATCCAAGGGCAAGAAGGGTGTTGCTAGTGGTAAATCATGAACTTTATGACATACAACATTAGAGGGTGTGGAAGTAAGATCAAAAGGAGAAAGATAAAGGAATTGATAGCTAAGTTAGGAGTGGATTTATTATTTTTACAAGAGACAAAAAATTCCAATATCACAGATAATTTAGTGTCAAGTTTATGGGGGAATGGCTCATGTCAATGGTCATATTCAAATGCAGAAGGATTATCAGGAGGTATGCTAACTATATGGAGGACCAATTTTTTTCAACCTATGTGTAGCTTCAAAGGTAAAGGTTTTTTGGGATTAAATGCCTCTTGGAAAGGAATTAACTGTTATTTCATAAATATATATTCTCCTTGTAATATGGCGGAGAAAAGAATCTTGTGGAGTCAAATATTACATCTCAAGTCCACTATGGCGGCTGGTGAATGGGTGATTGGTGGTGATTTTAATGCTGTGAAATGTACTAATGAGAGGGTGGGGAGTTCGAATGCAAGTAAAAGGAATATGGAAGAATTTCGAGACTTCATTGAGCTATCGGGATGCATTGATTTACCAGTTTCAGGTAATAATTATACTTGGTTCAATTCTTCTGGAAAATCATGTAGTAGACTGGATAGATTTATTGTTTCCAATGGTTTATTAAACGAATGGAATGCGGTAACTCAAAGAGTTGGAGATAGAGATATTTCAGATCATAGACCTGTTTGGATATCGGCTAGAAATGTTAACTGGGGTCCAAAACCATTTAGATTTTTGAACTGTTGGCTAGATCATCCGGAATTTATGAAATTTGTGAAAGAATCATGGGAGGCGTCGGCATATCACGGGAATGCATCTTTTGTTCTTACAAAGAAACTTCAGTCTCTAAGATCAAAATTAAAAGATTGGAACAAAAAGGTCTTTGGTTGGATTGATACTAACATCACTGAAAATGTTCAAGTTATCAATGATATTGAAGACTTGATTGATCAACGCAAGGGTATAGTGGATGAAGAAGATCTTTTGACTAGAAGTAAAGCCGTGGATGACATGTGGAAGAAGTTAAAAACCAAGGAAAGTCTTTTACATCAGAAGGCCCGTATTAAATGGATTGAAGAAGGAGACTACAACACAAAATTTTTTCATGCGGCTATTAAAAAGAGATTCGTTTCTAATTCTATTTCATCGGTTAAGGTGGATAATCAGATTGTGGAGGATGTAGCGGGTATCAAACAAGTTGTTTTTGATCATTTTGAACTTCGATTCCAAAAAGCGAATAGACCTATGATGTTGCTGGGTCAGGAAGGTTTTAAAAAACTATCTACGATAGATAGTTTGAACTTAGAAAAGCAAGTAACTCCGGAAGAAATCAGGCGTGTAGTTTTCAGTTGTAGTGGTGGTAAAACTCCAGGCCCTGATGGATTTAATTTTGATTTCTTCAAACACTGTTGGGAGATAATTAGTGTGGATTTCATTAATTGTGTTCTGGAATTCTTTGAAAAAGGTTATTTACCTAAAGTGCTTTGTTCTTCTTTCCTTGCTTTAATTCCTAAATCTGATATTCTCAAATCTCTTGATGACTATAGACCCATTTGTTTGATTGGGAGTGTGTATAAAGTGATTTCCAAGATTATGGCAGATAGGATTAAAGAGGTTATGGGAAATATTATTTCAACTTCTCAAACCGCTTTCATAGAAGGAAGAAGCCTTCTAGATGGAGTTCTTGCTTTAAACGAAACAGTGGATTTTATCAAAAGAAATAAGAGGAAAGCATTGTTGATGAAGGTGGATTTTGCAAAAGCTTATGATTGTGTGGATTGGTCTTATCTCTCTATGGTGTTGAATTATATGGGTTTTGGGGAAAAGTGGATATCTTGGATTAAAGGGGGTGTCATGCAGAGTTATATGTCTATCCTGGTTAATGGAAGCCCTTCGAAAGAGTTCAGGGTATCGAGAGGTCTGCGTCAAGGAGATCCCCTTTCTCCATTTCTGTTTACGATAACAGCTGAAGGTCTAGCGGTTCTTTTGGATAGAGCGGTGACCAGTCAAACATTCAAAGGTATTTTCCATGATCAAAATACTTGTTTCAACTTATTACAATATGCAGATGATACAATTATATTAGGAGAGGGTTCTTGGAACAACATTTGGTCATTAAAAATCATTTTGAAAGGTTTCCAATTATGTTCTAGCTTAGACATCAATTTTGGAAAAAGTTCCATTATTGGATTTGGATTGGAAGATGGATTTATGATTGCCGCGGAAAGTTTTCTTGCTTGCAAAATTAATAGATGTCCTTTCAAATTCCTAGGTATTATGGTTGGTGGTAACCATAGGCTAATTAGTTTTTGGAAGCCGGTTATTGAAAAGGTTAAAATTAGATTAGCTTCTTGGAAAGGGAGATTTTTGTCAATGGATGGGAGATTAACTCTCATAAATTCGGTTTTATCTAATTTACCTATTCATTACATGACTTTCTTTGTTATGCCGTCCAAAGTTACAAAGATTATTACCACAATTCAAAGGAGATTTTTTTGGAATGGCTCAATTTGTAAAAGAGGAATTTCATGGATTAGTTGGAATTTGATGTGCAAGAATAAAAAGGAAGGGGGGCTTGGCATTAAAGACTTGCGGAATTTTAATTTAGCTCTCATGGTTAAATGGGTGTGGAAGATAGTTGGGTCTAAAAAATTTTTATGGAGGAATATTTTGAGATATAGATATAACGATTATGTTTTCCCTTTGATCCGTGGTGAATTACCAAAATATAATGTGAGACCATCACTTTGGTGGAGGGATCTTTTTAAGATTATTGATAAGTTTGGTGATAAACAATTTGGAGCCCGGTTACAAGGAAAAGTTAATGATGGCAAAATGTTATATTTTTGGGAATATAGATGGATTGGAAGTGAATCTCTCTCTCTCTCTTTGTTATATCCTTCTCTTTGGGATGTTTCTTCTAAGAAACAAGGGTGTATTTTTGAGTTTGGAAATTGGATTGATAATCGTTGGGTTTGGAATGTGGATTTATTAGTACCATCTTTAGCTAGTAGAGCGGCGAAGGATATTATGGTATTAGAATTTGAAGATCTTCGTTATCTCCTAGATTCACTTGAGATGAAATTGAGTGGTAATGATGAATACCATTGGCCTTATGATTCTTCTCAAGTATATTCGGTAAAATCCGGATATGTTTGGTTGATGGCTTTAGATGATCCGATCAATTTACAAGACCTTCATTTGGATGCCTTTAAACTTGTTTGGGGTGCCTTTTCACCTCTAAAAACAATTATTTTTGGGTGGAGGCTTCTTCACAATAGACTTCCGACGAGGGATAATTTAAAGGTTCGTCATATCATTTCTAATTCTCTTGATTTAGTTTGCCCACTATGTTTATTGGTTGAAGAATAAATAGTTCACACTTTATTTGGTTGTTACAAGAGTCAAAAAGTTTGGAAATCTATATACTCTTGGTTGGACATTGAAGTGAATATGTGCATGAATACCATTGACCATTTATTTAATTGGGTAAATGCTTTGAGGCTAAAGCATATTGCACCCAAGTTTAGTGTCGCTCTTTGGTTAGTTTGTTGTTGGCATATTTGGATGTGTAGGAATTCAATTATATTCAAGGATGGATTATGGGAAGAAGAACAAGTAATCCAAAATACTATTTTATCTTCTTGGTGGTGGATTGGGAAAAAATATAGGAAGAAATTTTGTTGTAATTATTATGATTGGTATACACATCCTACGGAATTTTTGTTATAGTTTCCGGGTTTAGGTGGTTGTATATCTTTTGTTTGTATACGGGTTGAATACCCCTTTGTATTCTTGATATATATATATATATATATTTTGCTTAGTAAAAAAAAAAAAAAAAGAAACATAATACAAAAGTCTATAAATAAAACTAACAGCATAGGAAAATAAAAATGATGCTACAAAAGAACTAAATAAGATGATAAGATTCAAAAATTTGTTATTAAAAGGAGATAAGCTAAACTAAAATCAATCAATAAATTCCACAATAATCATCATTTTGTTCGTAAAAAATAAAGTGAATATTGTTTTCTTTGAAATATTAAACGAATTTGAAATACAAATTGTAGCTTATTTGTGTTTTATGAAATTTGGTGTTGCAGAAGGTACTAAAATTAGAAAGGAACATTCAACTTCCAATTATGTCTAGGGACATTCTACTTCCAATTATGTCCAGGTAACACAAATTTCGTTTTGGTAATAAAAAATGTGTTTTTAAATAATTATTTATTATTTATGTATACTGATTAGTAGTTTTTATTCTTTTAATAATAGATATTAGTAGTTTTTATTCTTATGTAAATAATTACTATTGTTAAATTCTTTATTAAGTCAAATCTGCGTCTTTTATAGCAATAAAGAGAAAGAATACCCAAAAACGACTATATCCAAACCAATATTCAACGTGTTTTAAATATCAACCAAAAAAAGATAAAGTAAATTATTTTTCTGAAATATCGTGATGTTTGTTACTAATTAAAAACAAAAACATAAGACAAATATCTATAAATAAAACTAACGGCATAGAAAAATAAAAAGGGAAGCTACAAAAGAGATGATAAGATTCAAAAGTTTGTTATTAAAAAAGATAAACTAAGAGATGATAAGATTCAAAAGTTTGTTATTAAAAGAAGACAATCTAATCTAAAATCAATCAATAAATAAGGATTCGATCATTCTTTCAACACCTAAGTTAAAAACTTATAGAGGAAAATTTTTAAACTCATATGAATTACACAAGTAAATTGCTTATATATAATCAACATTAATATTGATAAATATCATTTTTTTCCCTTAACTATACTCTTAGATTTAGATTGGTCCTTTAATTTTTTTTACCAAATTGGTCCCTTAAATATTAAAACGTATCATGTTAGTCCTTTTTGTCTGATTAGCAACGGAAAAATTCAAAAATTAATTGCTAAATTCATCGCTAATTAGACAAAAAGGACTAACATGATATATTTAAGAGATAAGAGACCAATCTTGTAACACCCCATTTCTACCCTTTAAATATAAATAAATCAGAGTTTACAAAAACTTCCGCATAAGCGGGATATCACATTTCAACTTTCAACAAATTCAACTTTTAATTATAACCGACTTAATACATAGGACTCTTCATAAATAAACATAAAGCAACTTCTTTTTAATTAAATAATTAAACTTCATAATGACATCACGCAGCGGATTCATAACAACTTGCAGCATCTTTATCCAACATAGAAACAACTTCAAAATAATAAATAAACATTCTAAGTTCCTAAATTAAAATAAAATTCAGCATTGCAACAAATCAACAAATCAGACACGCATCATTCTCCCCGAGTGCTACATATCAGAGCGACTGACCACCGACTCGACTAAAGGTAACCGACTACTCCTCTGGATTACCTGGATGTTGCCAACATAAGGACAACATTCAAACAGAAGGGGTGAGTTACAATAATTATAAGCAGTATATGAAACGCAATACACAGAAAAGGATTTCACATAATTCACCGTTTCACAACATCAAATAGTACAACAACACAACGACAACTCAATATAATGCGACTTTTATGCAACTCAACTAAATATGCATGTGGTACCATTTCGGAGTAAAACTCCCAACTTAAATCATTTCCAGGTTATCGGGGCATCAAGGCATAAACCTTCAATTTTCAACTTAAATTTGCCAATTCATGCCAACGTGGTGTGAGCAACGGCTCCGACAAAATGCATATGCTCTACATGACAAACACGACATTACAATGCAAACAATATAGAAACACGAACAACACAACAACTTATTACGAAATAATCAACTTATAATCAACTTTGGCATAAAAGCCTCCAACATAACGACTTTAGAACCATTCCGTAAATCGGAAGGTACAACAACTTAACGGTACCTGCAAATCGAGTATACAACACATTTTCGACAAAACAACGTAATAAAAACCAATTTTTAACTTACCCGACTTACTCCGATTAATTTCGTTAATTTTCAGACAACTTCGTTTTTCGCCTAATTCGGCTCAACTGACAAAACCGGCACTGTTTCTAACTTTCTGCGCCTTATTACGAATTTATCACGATCCCCGAAATTTTGCGTTTAGCTAATTATTTTATGTCATGGACTCACCTGCTGCTACTAATTCTGTTGATTCTTCTAAAGTTCTGGTTTTTATAATTTCCTATCAAAACTTCTGTCACAGTATTACCTGCTGATACTGGTTATATTAATTCTGATTTTCTGCTACGACTAAATCCTGAAATCATATTAATTATTTTTTAAAATTTACTAAATAAAATTGATATAATTAAATTAACATTGTTTATTTAATTTATTCCAAGACTATAATTCACTTTTTATCACTAATTACTTATCATTCAATTAATCAATTTATTAATAAATCTCATGAAGCAAAAACAAGGTAATGCATGATTAAGAGTGAAAGATTCAAAGTGGCTCTTGTCACAAAGATAAGTGACGTGCGCCACTTCTAAACTTTCCCACTCTAATTAAATCTTCATGTCACTAATTATAACTAATATGTCTTAATCTACCTAATTACATGATCATGATACAAGGCATTAATCAATTGATAAAATGGCTCCACCCACAAGTAGAAGTGGCACCCGCCACTTGCTACTTTCATCTTTAATTACATCACTTAAATAATTATACACTTGCTTTAATCCTACACTAATTGCATGAATTAAGCATGATTATTACTTAAGAAAAATCAAAGTGGCACCTCCCACAAACCAAAGTGGCACCCGCCACTTAGTAGTTCTATTTTCCACTCACAAAGTGTGGCACCCGCCACTTGACCTTTTTGGCAATTGATGTTCCACCCCCACACTACCGGTATGTCTTCGTCCCCAAATTCGCAATTTTACCGAAATATTTTTCAACGAAATTTTTCCAGCAACAACCAACATAATTAAAAACAGATTATAATTAGTAAAATTCAATAATCGAACAATCGATTTTCACACGAACATTCACAACAACAATAATCAGCAGATCATTCATATCAGTACCGATTCAACAACCTAACTACCCAAATCAACCCCAATCATAGTATTGAATTTTATACCCGATTATAAGAATCGAACCCACCCTTACCTTAGGTTTGGATCGAAGGTAGCCCTAGAATCGGATTCCAACTTTTTTCCTCTTTCTCTCACGATTGTGCAGCAGTTTACAAGTTTTCCAATTTCCTCTTCTACTGATATTCTATTTCTATACTTTTATTATTTTTATTAAATTAATTAAATATTATAATTATTAATGGGCCTAAACATAACATCCCTTATTTTACTAATTCGGACACGATTTTAAGCTCACCAACCCAATTAACACAACAACTATATTATTAATTCTAATAATAATTCTACGGCTTCCGACTTATTTTTTCGACTTATCGACTTAATTATCCACAACATAAAAATATACCGACTAAATACAAATAATTAATTAAATATTTTAATAAAACAATTAATTAAATATTTGGACATGACAAATCTGACATGAAAAAAATTAAAAGACCAGTATGAATCTAAGGATATATAGTCAAGAAAAGAAAATATGTTCATTATATTCATCAACTTGTAAACAATAAACACAAACTTTGTCATGGCTATTAGTGATAATCCCTCTATTTTCCCAGTTAATACGCGTAGGAAGCCTATTTAATAACAAGCTCCACCCGAAGATCTTCACTTTTAATGGAACCTTCGTTTGCCATAATATATCCAAAGCCAACAAATTTTTTGTCTCAAGTTCAAGTTGTCCACTTTCCTATAGTAGAGTTTCATAGTAGGATTTAACCGTGAAAACTTTTGATTCGTCCTTTGCCCATACATCAGCATCTACTGTATCATGTAGAGGATGCACCTTATTCATCATCACCATCAACTCTTCAAATTCAGTACCAGCACAACCCACAAGATCCTTCAAAATCACCTCAATCTGCCATTGCCGTACATCGTCGGATCACCAACACAATTCACTAACCGATGCTTGTTTCAACACAACAATATCGAACAGGGTTGGGAAAAGTATTTTCAACTTTGTTGGGTTTAGCCAAAAGGAGTTCAAAAAAGAAATAGAGTTTACATTACCCAATTCCCAGGCAAGTTAATTACAAAAACCAAACTCCTTATTAGAATTACCAAACATCATAATATCTTTCCACCACAAAGATTCGAAATTCACTCCACTTTGCCTGACTTTGAGAAGAATACAGTTTTCTAGTTTGCCATATTTAAATTCTAGAATATCTCTCCAAATTTCTTTTGGTTCAAGAAGAAATCTCCATAGCCATTTTGAGATCAATGTTTTGTTGAACAAACTGATATCCTTAACTCCTAAATCTCCTAACTTTCTTGATTTGCAAACTGACCTCCAACTAACCAGCGATATATACTCCTTGTCTATGGTTCCCACCCACAAGAATTTTCTTGAATACTAACAATCTCCTTGATAATTTTAACTGAATCTTTGTAGAACAAAAGATGGTGAATCGGTAAGTTTATTAGAACCGAGTTTATGAGAACTACCCTCCCTCCAATAGAAAGCATTTTCCCTTTCCAAGACGACAAATGTGATGTGAAACAAGATATCACCGATTTCCTTCCCATGATTACCACCAATGGTAAAGCCTAAGAAAATAAAAGGTAACTTACCAGAATTATAAGAGAGAAATTGAGCAGTTTCCAATAAGAAAGATTCTTCGATCCCCACCCCGTATTAACAACTCTTCCAGAAATTGATTTTGAGGCCATAAATTAATTCAAAACCTCTAATAATCACCTTTATCCCTCCATTTAGACCAAGAACCTTTGCACACAAAATGATAGTATCATCGGTAAATTGAAGAAGACTAACAAACTTATCACTCTATAAATTGACTCCCTTCAAAATATCTAAAGTGTTCGCCTTTCTCATAATATGAGTCAATCCTTCAACCACTAGGGTGAACAAGAAAGAAGACAACGGATTTCCTTGTCTAAGGCCCTTGAGGATTTAAAATATCAATTCGAGCTACCGTTTACAAAAACTGAAAGAAACTGTTAAAAATACCTCCCTGCATCCATCGTATCCATTTCTCCCTGAAATTCATAGCTTTCATCACCTTTATAAGAAAATCTCATTTTACGCAATCATAAGCTTTAGTGAGATCAACTTTGAATAACAAACACTTATTGTTTCTTCTTTTGGCATAACCAATCAGTTTGTTTGCAACGAATACTCCATCTAGAATTTGCCTCCCAGGAATGAATGCGGTTTGGGAGTTAGAGACAAGTCTCCCAATCACTTTACGCAACCTTGTTGCCAATAATTTTGATATGATTTCATAGATGCATCCAATGAGGATAATGGGGTGAAATTCCTCCATCCATTGTGGGTTGACAAATTTTGGAACCAGGGCCAGAAAAGTTGAAGTCATGGCTTTAGGCAGAAATGCAGTCAAGTGAAATTCATGTATGCAACTAATAATATATTCTCCAACCACATCCCAAAATAGTTTCAGAAAGTCCAAACTAAAAACGGTTGGTCCCAGACATTTATTGCCATCATAACTTTCCAAGGCCATCAAAATTTCATCATTAGAAAAGAGCTCCTGCAAAAAACTAAATCTTGACACGAAACTTTATTCAAGCCAGACAAATCCAATGAATGTCTAAATGTACCCTTACTCCTGAACGTTTATGCAAAAAATTATAAGGCATGCTTCCTTACAAAATACACATCATCTAAACTTAAAGATCCTACTTTTATCATCGATATGTTGTTAGACCTTATTCTGGTTTTAACTAAAGTATGATAGTACCTCGAGTTTATGTCACCATCCTTGATCCATTTAATTCTCGATTTCTACCTCAATATGCTTTCTTTGAACTACAATTTGTTCCAATTTTCCATTTGAGATTTACTTCTTACAGCAATGTCTTTAATTGATATTGTTACATCCGTATGTGACATCTTCAGCTCGATTTCATTCAGTGTATCCACCTCATGTTCAATCCTTAAATCCACCCACCCAAAAACGTTTTTATTTCACAACCGAAGATTTTCCTTCAAATGCTTAAGTTTTGTTGCAGTAATTTGGCAGGCATTGCCTGATATTTATGGCAAGCTCCACGATTCTTTGACAAATTGGTGGAACCTTGGATGGTCAGACCAACATTGAAAAATCTTGAATTGTTTTGGCTATCAATCAACTTTTTTATATTTGATCCAAACTGGGTGATGATCATAAATATCTTTGTCCCCCATGAATTGAGCCACCATACTCAAATTCTGAGCTAAAACTTCATAGATAAAAAATTATCTAATCTACTCTTACTTCTACCATTCGAGTTGATCCACATATATTTATTACCCACAACTAGTACATCAACAAGTTCCATGATTTCAATAAACTATGAGAAGTCTTGAATTTCTATAGCAAAGGGTCTACTTGGGCCTTTTCTTTCTTACTCCGACCTAACCGCATTGAAATCACCACTAATCAACCATTTTCCATATGTATACTTTCTTTTCATTTTAATTAAGTTTGACCATAAATCACTTTTCTCCATCATGTTGCTAGTAGAGTACACATACATAATGTAGCATTTGACATTCTTCTAAATACCATAAATTCCCAAATATCCATTTCCTTTAAAATTGAATATGGGAATGAAGACATTTCTCTTCCAAAAACTGAGGATCCCACCCGATTTCCCTTCCACACCCAAGTAAAACCAATCAATATCTTTATTACCCCATATAAAGAGCACCATGATATCCCCCATAACTTGCACCTTGGTTTCCTGCAATAAGCAAAAATTCGCCTTCCCAATGGAAAACATATGACCAATTCATCGTCTTTTAATTCAGAACCCGCACACGTGAACATTTAATGTCATTATATTCATGGGACCCTTAATTTTGACGTTTTTTTTCTCTACAAATGCTTTCTTGTCTATGCTTTCCATTTCTCTAATAATGCTTTCAAACAACTCGTCATCTTCATCGCCTTCAATACCCAATTCTGATAATTTTCTATACCTTCTTTGAGACTGTTCGCACGTGGATTATGCGCAAATATTTTGTTTGCCTCCTGCGTGCAAGGTTTACTTGTGGGACCGGCCAAACAAGTCCCAGACTACTCTGTCGGATTAGTTATCCTGCGAACTCTTATAATGTAGAATGGTAATGGGGGTTTCTTGTGTATCTTTTTGGTATTTTTGGTGTTTATAGCATACACACGCGGAATGCTTGAAATGAAAGGACAATAAAAGCGAGTAAAAGAAAGGTAAAAAAGATACAGATAAAATACAAGTATTTTAAATTAACTTGGAATTAAAATGACTTAAAATACAAAGGTTTTTTGGACGCTATCAGACATTTGAGTAGGGGTTAACTCGTTTCTCTGACGCTCGGTACTTTGAGTGTGTCCCTTTACAATGTGAATAAATGCAGGCTTTATTACTAAAAATGAAATTTACTTATATAGACAAATAAAATAATTGTCGAAAAGTTTTCCAACAAATTAGGCTTTGACACCTATTAACCCATTCTTCTGGTAACCATCCACTACTTTGTCCCACTACTTGGAGCAGTTTCTTTTCCATGTCTTCCTGAATGGTCTTGTCGAAATTCCTTCGACGTGATGGTATCTGTGGGCGCATCGAAGCTCTTTGACACCCTTATGGATTTTGGATTCTGAGTGTCGACCCATAGCTGACTTTCCTTCTCTTTGGCTGGGTCGAACCCTTTCCTTCTGGCCTTCTCAAATTTTGCTTCTCAAAACTCCTTTTTTGAACAGGTCGAAATATCTAGCCAACAAATTTCCCCCTCAAAAGGTCAGTTTCGACAAAGAGGTAGTCGACCGAGAGATTTGGCCTTTTGGAATTTCCTACGTGATTTCGACACCTTCTTCGACCATTGATTTGCACCAATCCATTATTCACCTTATGTCGGCCTGAAATGAACTATCACATCTATCATGATTCCACTTTTGGCGCCACAATTCTCTCAAAACATGGGGACCTTCCATATTCCCACTAAAATAGCGCCCAACCCCCCAGAAAAACCCTTGGCATCGCTTGGGATTAGGTATAAATATCATCCCCTTAGTCGTGCAGATAATGTCATGAATCCCCCTCCTCGAAATCGGTCCTTCATATTAATTGAAGACAACAGGGACACCGTTTCCAAGACCTTTAAAAGGCTAATTTTGGGGCGGCACTCTTTTTCAAGACTGATTGCACGCCTATCCTACCGTCAGGTGCTTTGTTCGAGGCATGTTGCTCCTATAAAATGTGTGGCTTCATGAGCCTTTTTGATACTCATTCATATTTGTCATGAGTTCTTCTTCAAATTCCCTCGTAGCCCAAGGGGTGTCCAAGCAAAACCCAAAGCCCTCCAAAACGACCATTTCAAAGGCTACTGCACAAGAGACTGGGGCTAAAGTCACTAGGAAGACGTCAGTGACCCAGATGAAACCTCCCAATAAGAGGATATCTCAAAGTTATGACTTAGATCCAGATGCTGACGAAGACTGGATGAACTTCCTCAATTCAAGAGAATGGGGAGGCATGGATGAATAACCAGTTTTCTGCCAAACTCCATTTGGCTGTTTGTGCATTTCATTTTCTGCACTTTGTTGGCCTATAGGTTTTTTATGTTTAATTTTGTAACGCATTATGCCCTTTTTGTATGCCACTTTTGGTTATTGGTCTGTTATAAACATTATTAATGAAATCTTTTATGCATGAATGTGTACTTCTTGTAGCATAGGTTTATATCGTTTTAGATACTTCCCATTTACTCTCAAGATTCTCTCGTCAAAGCATATCTCTTTTATTTCATAGGAATTGTTATTGAAGGCTTGCCTTATTTTGAAGGGTCCTTCCCAATTAGGTGACCATTTCCCTAAGGTTCGATCTCGCCTATCCATGGGCAAAATGACCTTCCACTCATAATCATAAACCTCGAAACGCTTTGCCTTAACCTTCTTATTATAAGTCTTGACCACTCTCTATTTTTGACACAACAAAACGTCCAGCGCCCTTAACCTCTCTTCGTCCAAGTCTGTGATCTCGTCGAACATCATATTGCGATACTGTTCCGACGGGATCTCAATTTGACGTTGAACCCTTATTGACTGAATGCCAATTTCTGAAGGTAGGACGACGTCGTGACCAAATGTCAAACGGAATGGTGTCGAGTTCGTTGACTCTTTTAGGGATGTTCGAAATGCCCACAGGATTTGATTCAAAGTCTTATGTCAGTTTCTAGGTTTTTTGGATACATGTTTCTTAATAAGCCCAATCACTACCTTATTTAGAGCTTCGACCTGACCATTCGCTTGTGCGTAGTAGGGTGTCGACGTGACGAGCTTAAGTCCCATTTTTTGCTGCAAACTCCTGCATCTTTTGACCCATAAATGTTGAACCTTGGTCAGTGGTTATGGTTTCAGTAATCACAAACCTATATATTATGTGGCCTTTGATGAAGTCGATAACAGCTTCCTGGTCCACTTTTTCCAAAGGCACTACCTCTATCCATTTAGTAAAGTAATATATCCCTACCAAGATAAATTTTTGTTGCTTCGACGAAGCCGGTCGAATTTCTCCTATCACATCCAAAGTCCATCCTTTATAATCACGATTATTTTAAATAACCTTTATTGTATGTCTTTTAATAAATAAAAAAAAATTGCAGCATTAGAACAAGAACAACAAGAACATCAAAAACAACAAGAACAAGAACAAGAACAAGAACAAGAACAAGAACAAGAACAAGAACAAAAATAAGAACAATAAGAACAACAACAAGAACTTCAATAAGAACAACAACAACAATGATAAGAACAACAGGAAGAAAAAGAAGAAGAAAATGAAGAAGAAAATGAAGAAGAAGAAGAAGAAGAAGAAGAAGAAGAACAACAACAACAACAACAATAACAATAACAATAATAACAATAATAACAACAAGAACAACAATAATAGAAAATAACAACAAGAACAACAATAATTAAAAAAGAACACCAACAACTAACTGTTGTACCCCAAAATTTGCCCTCACATATTTGAGACAAATTGATTCACAAGGTTTCCTTACACTTGTCGTACCCCAAATTTTGACCCACTTCATATGCTTTCTGGTGCTTTTTTATTTCGAATAAATAAAATAGCACAATTGGTAGAAAGATGGGTATAAGGGATATAATTGTGAGAGGTTGTGAGTTCAAATCCCACCTTCCGCTCTTTTTAATTTTTTTAATTTTTTCCTTTACTAATAACTTTTCCTATTTTTATTTTTTATGAAAAAATCACAAAAATAGCATTTTTTAATTATTTAATTTTTAATTTTCGTATTTGCATTTAATGCATTTTTAAAAATATGATTTTTTCATTAAAATCATTATTTTATGAAAAAAGTTTCAAAAAAAATCATAATAAATACCAAAAACATTTCTTTTCTTCAAATATTTTTTAATCAATAGGGATTAAGACTAATTTTATTTCCTTTTAAAATTTTTAACCTAATTTTCTTAATCTATAAATACATGTTGTATTACACATAAGAGCTCTCATTTTTTTTCTCATTTTTATCACTCCTCTCTCAACCACAATACGGAAAAATTCTTGCCTCAAGGAGAAAAAAAACCTCCTTTTATTCTTTGTACTGTATATGGTCTGTTTGTTTATCATTGGTTCTATCATCATGTTCTTCCTAACACACATGTCTCAAACATATGTATATGTTAACGTGTATATGTTTTTTTGGTGATAAACTATGTTATGGTTTATATATAAATTTATTTTGTGACACCTTTTTTTTTATTATTATGTTCTTAATACGAGTTTATATATATATATATATATATATATATATATATATATATATATATATATATATATATATATATATATATATATATATATATATATATATATATATATATATATTTTAGATTATTCAGATCGGATCGTGTCGATACGCTATTTTCACATCTGGGTGTATGATGCGTGACATTTGTGTTGATCCGATATAGTTGCGATGATCGCAATTTTGCGTTAGCAACATCTTTGTTTCTTTTTGAATTCATATCATGTTTATGTTATTCATACACTGTAATTGCTTCGCCCTTGTAATATTTTGAGTTTTAACTTGTAATATTTTCAGTTTTATTTTTCGCCATGTTTATTATGTAATTGTCCCAAAGCGTTGTAATAGTTAGGATTTTATTTTCTGCCATTTTATTTTTCTGCCATTTATTTTCTGCCATTTTATTTTTCTGCCATTTAAATTTCTGCCATTGATCCTATATTAACTGCGTGGTTTAGTAATGTAGGGCGTGAAAACCTACTAAATTAATTATTTAATATTTTTCTATAATCTTTATATTTTTTTTTTGTAAATAAATGCTAATTATTTTTATAAACTTATTTTATTACTTATTTATAACAATAAATCTTTATTTTGTAAATACTAACTCTTTTATTATTTTGTACATATTAAATTAATTTTTTCTCTCTAAAAATTTCTCAATAACTTTTTGTCAATAATATTTTATATATTAATAGTATTTTATTATAATAGTAATAATCATATAGTGTAAATAATTAAAAGTTTTCTCAATAATCTTTAATTGTTTTTCTCTAAACTTAATTCCCTTTTTTTTCATCAATTCTAATAACTTCAAAAAAATCTAACTTGTCTAACCTAAACTTTTTCTTTTTAATTAAATATTTTAATTGTTATTTCTTTAATTTATTTTAACTTTATTATTATTATAATTACTTTATTATTATTATTATTATTATTGCTTATTTATTATTTTATTATATCTATTATTCTTGCTTTATAATTTATTCTTATCCGACTATTATGTATCTGCCAAAGCCTTGTAATAATTTGTAGATTTATTTTTCCGTCTTTATTTTCTTTGTAAATATTTAACTATATGGTTAGTAACCTTAGGGTGTGTATAACTTATATGTAATTAAATTGAACTTAGATAATTAAAATAAGATAAATACCCGAATATAAACACTCACACACGTAAGTCGATCTTTGATCGCCATCTTGCACTTCCTAAGTTACCCCTCTCAGTTGCCTTAAACATGGTCAAGTCCCTCGAATATAGGGGTGTCTTAAGCAAAGTCCCTTCATAAAAATCATCAAGTCCCTACAATTTAAAAGATCAAGTCCCTTCGAGGTTGCCCACAGAATAATGATCTTGTCCCTTCAAATAAATGATGATAGTCCCTACGAATTGCTAAGGACATCCTTTAAGTTGCCTTCATTGACCATACGATGACCCTACGTTTGTCCCTTAACACATCCAAGGTAATGACTACCTATTCCTTAATAATAGGGATAGTCTTACCATTGAAAGAACATTTAAGAACAGAAAAGACTTAACTTAGGGTAGGTTCCTCTTATGCACTTGCTCACTTTCCAAAAAAATTTCAAAACACTTCACATTTTCAAACAAATTTTCAAAACAAAGTCTTTATATATATCCATACATGGATCATTATAAAGTACTTAAGAAAATTTTTAATCACACACTACACTTCCCAAAACATTTTAAAGTGAGCTAAGTAACTAAGAGCCCATGGATAACCATGGATGTAAAGGGTGCTAACACCTTCCCTTTACATAACCTACCCCCCGAACTCAAAAATCTTTTAAGGTCTTTCCTGTTCTTTTATGCCCTTTCCTTTTGGATAAAATAAAAGTCGGTGGCGACTCTTGCTATCCGCAACACATAACTTAAAGTCAGTTCTCCCACCGTGTTACAGAACTGGCGACTCTGCTGGGGATCTATTTAAGAGGGGTACCCTTAGGAATTAGATCACTTTAAATTGTTTGTCTTGTTTGCTTTATTATTATATTGTTGGGGTGCTCTTATGTGTGAAAGGTCCTAACCCGGATCTAGTGTACCTTAGGTAAATGGCAATAGACCAAGGAAACTGTACGACGTATATCGATACGGTTGATCTGGTGGCCATAGTTAGTGCGACTTCTTGGTTGGTGCTTATGTTCCTTAAGTCAAGTTGAGGATAATATGAGGCTGCCATATGTTGTCAATGCACTAACTAACTTTTAGAACCCTAGTTAACTCATCTTGGCCTTTAGAAAGTAGTGAGGTAACCGGCTTTGGTGCAGACTGAAGTTGGTTGACACTCGATACTACGCTCATTGAGATCTTGAACTTGGAGGGTTTTGGTTGGCAAGTAAGTTGCCTTCTGATCAGCCACCCTTGTGAAGGATCAATGATATTGAGATCCCTTAGAACCCGGTTACTTTTGTAGGACAGGATGAACCATCTAACTTCAGGGGAGGGTACTTACCTTAAACCTCATGCAAGCCTTTAAACCTAGGGCTATGGTGTGACTTGTTTGTGTGTGCCACATGTCTTTGATTGAGCATAACATCATGACATCATCATGCATCATAAGCATATCATTTTTCACTAACCATTTCAAGGACCAAAGGATTTATCTTTGTTCTTTGTTGCAGGTCATGGCTTCTACTCGTAGGAATACCATAAGGATCAACTTTGTGGGGATACCTCCCAAACTTAAAGAGTTGGTTTCTCAAGTGTCTGATCATTCCAAGTTCATCAAGAGACATGGTCACCTACTAGATCTAGTCACTTCAGGGTTCAATGAAGACATGATGAGTGTCCTGTTTCAGTTCTTTGACCCTAAACACCATTGCTTTACATTTCCCGACTATCAGCTAGTTCCAACCATGGAGGAGTTCTCTAAACTTCTGGGTATCCCTGTTCTTGATCAGAAACCATTCACAGGTTTGGAGAAGGAACTTAAACCTGAGGTTACTGCTGCAGCTCTACATCTGAAGAAGTCTGACATTGTTCTAGAGACGAGAAGTGGAGTCAAGGGTATTCTTGCCAAGGTATTAATGGATAAAGCTCAAATGTTCTTGAAGGCCATGAGCTATGATGCTTTTGAGGAGATCTTAGCCTTGCTGATATATGGCTTAGTATTGTTCCCCAATCCCGATCAGTTCATAGATGTTCATGCCATCAACATTTTCCTGAGTCACAATCCAGTACCTACATTGCTTGGAGACATCCTGCATTCTCTTCACACCCGTACTACAAGGGCAAGAGGAACTTTGATGTGTTGCATACCTTTACTCTCTAGGTGGTTTATTTCTCACCTTCCTCGCTCAGTAATGAAGAATGAGCAAGGGTTCAGATGGTCCAAGAGGATCATGTCACTATCTCACTCAGATATCCATTGGTGCTCCAGATCTATGGAGAATGTCACCATCATTGACCGTTGTGGGGAGTTTCCTAATGTGCCACTTCTAGGCATAAGAGGAGGCATCACCTACAACCCCTCTCTAGCTTTACGACAATTTGGTTACGCTCGGAGTGATGGTCCACATGACATGTTGATTCAAGGCATTGTGTTTGATTACGACAACGATCTTCAGGGTTACCGTCAGAGATTCATACGAGCTTGGGGAAAGGTAAACAGGATTGACAGCAAGACACTGGAGCCTAAGTACACTATTCCTATGGAGGCTTATCTCAGATGAGTACGATCTCGTGCTCAGACACTCATGATGCCATATCCTGCCATCCTACCAGTTACCATGGAACCTGTTGCTGAAGGAGACACAGCTTATACCATCCTTCACCCAGACATGCCTACTGATATGAAAGACTTGCAGAGATCATGGATCCAACTGAAGGAGCAAAGGGATACTTTCGAGGCTCATTACAAAGCAAGCCAAGCAAGAATCCTAGAGCTAACAAAGCAACTTCACGAGGAACGAAACCTCAACTCATACCTCAATACAAAGAGGAAACGTCCATGGGAGACTTAAAACCCCATCTTTTGTACTTATTTCACTTTCATTTTTTTTTTGTAAGCCTAAAAGGAAAAACAAGTTATTACTAATAAAAAGTTACTTTCTTGTTTGTTTAAGCAAATTTAAATCCTGCGGTCCTTGAAAACATTGCATATGCATTCCCATATCATTTCATTGTATCACAGGTTTATATTGTGCACAGGTTTCTCATCTTCTCGCTGTTTATTTCAGCAATGGCTCTTGAACAATCAGTTAAGGATCTCCAGGCACAAAATGCACAGTTCCAAGAGCTGATCTTGAACCTGTCCAAGGGGCAGGATGAATTGAAGGCACTGCTGGCCAAGAAGACTAAGAAGACTAGAAGGTCTGCTGGGTTGATCAACATGGGAAGAAGGTTCAAAGGTCTTGCCAAGACCAAAGAACCAGTTGAAGACTATGAATCTGAAGAATCTGAGCAAGAGGAAGGCAGTCTCCACCATACAATGGGGGACTCTGATTCTGAGGCTAATTACTACCATGAGCCTAATGAAGACAAATTCAAGATGCTGGTGGATAGGATGGATGCTATGGAGTTGCAGAAATCATCTGGGCTGGATTTTGAGGATTTGAGTCTGATATCTGGGGTGGTCATACCTGTGGGTTTCAAGGTTCCTACCTTTGTTGTTTATGATGGGGTCTCTTGTCCCAAGCTGCATCTGAGGTCCTATGTCAGAAGAATTCAACCCCACACTGCTGATAAGAAGTTGTGGATCCATTTCTTTCAAGAGAGCTTATCTGGAGCTCAGCTGGAGTGGTATTATCAGTTGGAGAGTGTCAACATCAAAGACTGGAATGATCTGGCTGAAGCTTTCTACAAGCAGTATCAATACAATGCTGACTTAGCCCCCACTCGCATGCAGCTTCAGAGTATGTCTATGGGTGCCAAAGAAAGTTTTAAGGAGTATGCTCAGAAATGGAGAGATTTAGCTGGAAGAGTTCAACCCCCTTTGACTGATAGGGAATTGGTTGATATGTTCATGTGTACGCTGAATGGTCCGTTTTACAGTCATCTCATTGGAAGCTCATCATCTGGCTTCACTGAGTTGATCATGACAGGAGAACGGGTAGAGAATGGTATCAAGAGTGGTAAGATCCAAGTGGGCACTTCTTCATCAGGTGCTGCAAAGAAGCCTCCCACTGGGAAGAAAGAATCCAATGCTGTTTATGGTCAACCTGATCGTAACAGAAGGCATCAGTCTGTTAGTGCGGTTCATATTTCAAATCCAACTCCTGCAACAACAGAGCAGCCTCAAGGCAACCAACAGAGGGCTAGAAGACAGTTCACGAAGATCAACATGTCAATGGCTCAGGCATTGCAACACTTGTTGAAGGCTGAACTTATTACCCTGAGGGAGGCTCCTCAGAATCCCAATGTTACCTCTCCCAAGTACAATCCCAATGCACGATGTGCATATCATTCAAACTGTCCAGGACATGATACTAATAACTGTTGGGTCTTGAAGAACAAAATTCAAGATATGATTGATGCTGGAGAGATTGAGTTTGATCCACCAGGTACTCCAAATGTGATTACAGCTCCAATGCCAAATCACGAGAAGACTATCAATGCCATTGATGAAGATCTGCATGTCTATTCAGTTATGGAGTTGACCACACCACTGTCTGTTATCAAAAAGAGGTTAGTACAAGCTGGGATCTTTCCATGTTGTCGTGAAGATTGTCTGTATTGTACCTATAAGCCGGATAGCTGCTTCATTTTGAGAGATGGCATTCAACGTCTCATGGATAAGTATACTATAGTGTTTGAAAGAAGACCAGCATCTGTAGAAAGTATGGTGGATCATCTGACTCGGGGTAAGAAGATTGAAGAGGTTGACATGGTTGACAAAGTACCAATAAGAATCACTTCAAAGGGTCCCATTAAAATCACTCATCAGGGACCAATCAAGATTACTGCTGAAGGTCCTGTGAAAGTTGTGGCTGAAGCCAGAGTAGCTCCTGTGGTCATTACTACTCCTAGTCCTATTCCTTATACATCTGACAAAGCTGTGCCTTGGCACTATGGGTCTGATGTTTACATCCATGGTGTTAAGCAGGAACCTTTACCTGATGTGCCTGTTGACATTGATAATATTGCTGGATCTAGCAAGATCACTCGTAGTGGAAGAGTCTTCTCTCCTCCAGTTGCTTCTAAGAGTGCAGTTGCTCCTACTGCTACTTCTACCACTGATGCTCGGGGCAAAGGTCCTGTTATCGAGCCTGTATCTACTGATGTGCCAGTTGCTGATGATCTCTCTAAGCAAATGGAAGAAGTATTGAAAATCATTCGTAAGAGTGATTATGACATTGTTGACCAATTGGGGCATACTCCCTCAAAGATTTCTATGCTCTCCCTATTATTATGTTCTGAGGCTCATGCCAAGTCATTGATCAAGTTTCTGAAGATGGCTCATGTACCCAGTGCAATTTCTGTTGACCAATTTGAAAACTGTGTTGCCCACCTGACCTACGACAATGGGTTAGGATTTTCTGATGCTGATTTGACCCCTGCCAAGAGAGATCATAACAGGGCCTTGCATATTTCAATTGAATGCAGGGGCACTACCCTGTCTCATGTGCTGATAGACAATGGTTCCTCTTTGAATGTGTTGCCCAAGGAAGTCCTGAATAAGCTGAGTCCTGAAGATGCTGTGCTGAAACCCAGTAATATTGTGGTGAAGGCTTTTGATGGTTCTAGAAGAGTAGTACATGGGGAAATTGATCTTCCAATCCAAGTTGGTTCCCAGGTGTTTACTGCTACATTTTTTGTGATGGATATTCGTCCTTCGTACTCTTGTCTGCTTGGTCGTCCCTGGATCCATGGGGCAGGTGCTGTGACCTCTACATTGCATCAGAAGCTGAGATATCCGGTGAATGGAAAGGTTGTTACTGTCTATGGAGAGGAAGAATACTTTGTCAGCCATGTAAACACTTTCAAGTATCTGGAAGTGGAAGGTGAATACATTGAGACTCCGTGTCAGACATTTGAAGTGGTTCCCTGGGTTGTTAATGATTATGTAGCTCCTCCTGCTGTGAAGAAAGTTCCTGTGGTCACCAGGAAACCTCCAACAATGGCAATGGCCTCCCTCAACGATGCTAGAGCTGTGATGGATGAAGGTGGTTGTACTATTTGGGGTCAGCTTCCTGATATTCCATACAAGTCTGACAAGTTTGGTTTGGGTTTCACTGCAGAGTCCCAGAAGGCTGTTCGTCGTGCTCGTGCTGCTCGTATCACCAATCAAGGGGTTATCAATGCTGTGGGAGACTATGATGAAGACTACAACTTGGATGCTTGGATTTTTCCTACTGTGGGTGCTGGACTCAATAATTGGAAAGCTGAAGATGTTATCCCTATCTCCTTTAGTCAGGAGTAAATACTATTACTGTGTTGTTATATTTTAAATTTGTAATTTCTTGAACAATAAAACAATAAAGCCATGTGCCTTACCCGGGGCATAATGGTGTGCTTGTTACGGGCTGTCATTTCATTTGCATACTTCATTCAATAAAATCAGTGGACGTTTCGTTTTCGTAAATATTGTGTTCCTTGTCTTTCTTTTCTTTTCTTTTTGTTTTATCAGCTATGTGTTCTTACACACACCCACATCACTAAAATGCAGATCCTCATCCACTCTGGATCCTGTTGATAACAGTTCTACTATTGCCAATTATGATTTCGAGAATCCGATCGATCAAACTGAGGACGGAAATGAGGACGATTGTGAAATACCTGTAGAGCTTGCTAGGTTGTTACAACAAGAAGAAAAAGCTATACAGCCACATGAAGAGCCAGTCGAAGTTGTGAATCTGGGAACTGAAGAAAACAGAAAAGAGGTCAAGATAGGGGCTGATTTAGAGGACAGTGTCAAAAGCAGGTTGATTCAGATGTTACGTGACTATGTGGAGATTTTTGCTTGGTCTTATGAAGATATGCCAGGGTTGGATACAGACATTGTGGTTCACCGTTTGCCAGTGAAAGAAGATTGTCGTCCAAAGAAGCAAAAGGTTCGTCGAATGCGTCCTGAAATGTCAGAAAAGATCAAGGCAGAGGTAATGAAACAGTTCAATGCAGGGTTCTTAGCAGTGACTTCTTATCCTCAGTGGGTTGCAAATGTGGTACCAGTTCCTAAGAAAGATGGTAAGGTACGTATGTGTGTGGACTACAGAGATTTGAATAAGGCTAGCCCTAAAGATGACTTTCCACTTCCGCATATTGATATTCTGGTAGACAACACCGCTCAGCATAAGGTATTCTCTTTTATGGATGGTTTCTCTGGTTATAATCAAATCAAGATGGCACCTGAAGATATGGAGAAGACAACATTTGTTACACAGTGGGGCACTTTTTGCTATAAGGTAATGCCATTTGGTTTGAAGAATGCAGGGGAAACATATCAGCGTGCTATGGTGGCTTTGTTTCATGATATGATTCATCATGAGATAGAGGTATATGTAGATGATATGATAGCCAGGTCTCAGAATGAAGAGCAACATCTTGATCATCTGCACAAGTTGTTTGAGAGGTTGAAGAAATACAAGTTGAGATTGAATCCAAACAAGTGTACTTTTGGAGTTAGATCCGGAAAGCTCCTGGGTTTCATTGTCAGTGAAAAAGGTATTGAAGTGGATCCTGCAAAAGTAAAAGCTATACGAGAGATGCCAGCTCCCCGTACTGAGAAGGAGGTTAGAGGTTTCTTGGGACGATTGAATTACATTGCAAGATTTATCTCCCAATTAACTACCATCTGTGAGCCAATCTTCAAGTTGTTGAAGAAAGATCAAGTGATGGAATGGAATGATGAGTGCCAGACAGCCTTTGATGAAATCAAGAGATATCTGCTAGAACCACCAATTTTGATGCCACCAGTTGATGGGAGACCCTTGATTATGTACTTAACAGTGTTAGACAACTCAATGGGGTGTGTGTTGGGGCAACATGACGAGTCTGGTCGAAAAGAGCAGGCAATATACTACCTTAGCAAAAAGTTTACCGACTGTGAAACAAGATACTCACTGCTCGAGAAAACTTGCTGCGCTTTGGCATGGGCTGCTCGCCGACTAAGACAGTATATGTTGACCCATACTACCTTATTGATTTCGAAGATGGATCCAATCAAGTACGTATTTGAGAAACCTGCTCTCTCCGGAAGAATTGCAAGATGGCAAATGATCTTGACAGAATATGACATACAGTACACTACTCAGAAGGCCATCAAAGGAAGTGTTGTTGCTGATCATTTGGCTCATCAAGCAGTGGATGATTATCATTCAATGAATTTTGAGTTCCCTGATGAAGACATTATGATTATTACCAAAGAACCTGGACAATATGAAGGACCTGAACAAGGATCCCGATGGACTATGGTTTTTGATGGTGCCTCTAATGCACTTGGTAATGGTGTTGGTGTTGTGATTAGTTCCCCTGAAGGTTGTCATACCCCGATTACTGCCAGACTTTGTTTCTATTGTACCAATAACATGGCTGAGTATGAGGCATGTATCCTGGGTATTAAAGCTGCTATTGATATGAAGATTCAGTTCCTTGATGTGTATGGAGATTCAGCCTTGGTAGTAAGTCAGATTAAAGGAGATTGGGATACCAAGCATGATAACCTCATTCCTTACAGAGAGCATGTGTTGTCTTTGATCCCACATTTCAAAGAGATTACCTTTGGACACATTCCACGAAGAGAGAATCAGTTGGCAGATGCATTAGCCACCATGGCATCTATGTTTGAGATCAGCTGGGAGGATGAAGCTCCCAAGATTACTATTGATAGATTTGAAAAGCCTGCATACTGCAATGAGATTGACACAGAAGGGGCAGAGGAGAAGCCTTGGTTCTATGAAGTGAAAAGATATCTTGAAGCTCAGGAGTTCCCTGAAGGGGCGTCTGTCAAAGATAGGAAGTTTCTGAGAAGGTTTTCTGCTAAGTTCTTTCTGAGTAATGGGATTTTGTACAAGCGCAATCATGATTCAACTTTGCTTCGTTGTGTGGATAAGAAGGAAGCTATAGAAATTATGGAAGAGATGCATGATGGGACCTTTGGCACTCATTCTAGTGGTCATACTATGGCAAAGAAGATATTGAGAGCGGGTTACTATTGGTCTACCATGGAAGCTGATTGCTATCAACACTCCAGAACATGTCACAAATGTCAAATTTATGCTGATAAAGTCCATGTACCTCCATCACCATTGAATGTGTTGACTGCTCCTTGGCCCTTTGCCATGTGGGGCATTGATATGATTGGTGAGATCAAGCCTACTGCTTCTAATGGGCATCGTTTCATCCTGGTTGCTATTGATTACTTCACAAAGTGGGTGGAGGCAGCTTCATTTGCATCTGTTACTAAGAATGTGGTGGCTCGGTTCATTAAGAATAATCTCATATGTAGGTATGGCATCCCTGAAAGGATTATCACTGACAATGGCTCTAATCTGAACAACACTATGATTACTGATCTCTGCACGCAGTTCAAGATTAAGCATCACAACTCTTCTCCGTATCGTCCAAAGATGAATGGGGCAGTTGAGGCTGCTAATAAGAACATCAAGAAGATCGTACAGAAGATGACTGTTACTTATAAGGATTGGCATGAGATGTTACCATTTGCTCTTCATGGTTATCGTACCACAGTACGTACTTCAACAGGGGCGACCCCATTCTCCTTAGTCTATGGCATGGAAGCAGTTCTGCCCATTGAAGTTCAAATTCCCTCCTTAAGAATTATGAAGGATGCAGGCTTGGATGAAGATGAGTGGATTCAGACTCGACTTGACCAGATAAACTTGATTGATGAGAAGAGGTTAGCAGCAGTTTGTCATGGCCAGATGTACCAGAAACGAATGATCAAAGCTTTTAACAAGAAGGTTAAGCCAAAGGTATATCAGGCTGGTGACTTGGTAATCAAGCGTATCATATTACCACAGGGTGATCCTAGGGGCAAGTGGACTCCAACATATGAGGGACCATTTGTAGTCAAGACAGTGTTTTCAGGGGGTGCCATGATACTCACTACAATGGATGGTGAAGACTTCCCACAACCTGTAAACGCAGACATAGTTAAAAAATTTTACGCATAAAAAGAGACCCGCTAGGTTGACAGGCCTAGGCAAAAATAAGGGCATCCCGGAAAACCAAAAGGGTTTGGGCAAAAATTAGGGATATATATAAAAAGATGTACACCCGGCAAGTCGAAAACCTGAAAAGGCGGCTTGGGCAAAAAAGGGTATCCCGGTGGATTGAAAACCTGAAAGGGCAATCCAGGCAAAAGTTAGGGATTAAAGCATATGACTATGTCTTGTTTAGATCACCCATAAAACTGTAACCAGTTGTACTACTTACTCAAGCTCGAACAGATAAAGCTCAATCCAATCGTTTCCGTCTCAACAGCAAGAAGATGAGATACTTGAATGGCAATAGTAGAATTGAAACTCAATAGGATTATTTCTCACATAGCTGATTCTCTTCGTTTTGTAAAAACTGTATGGCAAAATCCTCTTACTAGGGTTTATGTCTCCTTGTACGAACTTACCCGTGTATGGTTCACTTTTTGATATAAATAAATTCCATCTTTTGAATCCAGATTTACTTTTACCCTATTTACATAAGCGAAACGTCCATTGGTTGTGTTTGAATGTATGTATGCTTTTGAATATGATTGATGTTTACCAGAAATGTATGTATGCTTAATATGATTGATGTTTACCAGAAATGCATGGAAATGCAGTAATAGTATTTACTAAGGACGAACGAGGGAAGGATTTCAACGAAGCTTCGCCGATTCACCTTTACAAGACAGTTACAAACCCTTAGTAGGACAAATCCATCTTCATAAAGTCTTATCTCCCCTGGAATTTATATCCATCTCTTTTATCCTCATACGTATATACGGAAAATTACTTTCCAATAAGGGTACGATGAACGAAGACGGGAAGTTATATCTGCCCTACCATCAAACGAAGACGAAAGTTATATATACCCTATTATCCCCAGCATCCGGGAGGTGATATATACCTTACTATCCCCAGCATACGGGAGGTTATCTATACCCTGTTATCCCCAGCATACGGGAGTTTATCTATACCCTGTTATCCCCAGCAGACGGAAGGTTATGTATAATATATTCTTCAGCAACGAATCGGGATTTATTTTCCCTGGCCAGCAGTTGTTATACGAAGATATCTAGACGCTTCCGGCAGTATCATATCATACATACATCATTAACATACATATCCATACATACATAGTACATTACTTAAGTGCATCATATTATACATGCATACATAATGCATAAACTAACACTATCATACAGAATGCTACCTTGTTTTCAGGTTAATTTATGATCATCAGGACTGTTCTATCCTCCTGATAAGCTTCTTATTACTTTGGGACTGCTTTATTGTAACCTCAGGGTTACTTTATCCTCCTGATAAGCTTCTTATTACTTTGGGACTGCTTTATCGTAACCTCAGGGTTACTTTATCCTCCTGATAAGCTTCTTATTACTTTGGGACTGCTTTATTGTAACCTCAGGGTTACTTTATCCTCCTGATAAGCTTCTTATTACTTTGGGACTGCTTTATTGTAACCTCAGGGTTACTTTATCCTCCTGATAAGCTTCTTATTACTTTGGGACTGCTTTATCGTAACCTCAGGGTTACTTTATCCTCCTGATAAGCTTCTTATTACTTTGGGACTGCTTTATCGTAACCTCAGGGTTACTTTATCCTCCTGATAAACTTCTTATTACTTTGGGACTTTATCGTAACCTCAGGATTACTTTATCCTCCTGAAATCACATCATTACTTCCAGACTGCTTTAGAGTTATCATTATTGATGGTTCTATCCTCCTGAAATCATTACTTCAAGACTGCTTTAGAGTTATCATTATTTGCTCTATCCTCCTGAAATCATATTATTACTTCAAGACTGCTTTAGGGTTATCATTATTGATTGCTCTATCCTCATGAAGACATGCTGTTACATCAGGATTACTCCAGTCTCCTGAAAGCATATCATCAATACCTCAGGACTGCTCCAGACTCCTGACAGCTTTCATTATACCTCCATATTTTGGACTGTTTTATCTTCCAAGAAATACATCTGAAGAACTTTCCCCTAGTGGCATCTTTAAGCACACTCAGTCATATTCAACTAGCCGTATGTATCACTCTAATGCACCGGTGAGTGCAAATTTTTGGGCTTTTGTGTTCAATCCCCTTCAACCTTCCAGGTCACGACTGACAAATATACCAATCTAACCCCTCAGGTTTCAGAAAATTGAACAGGGGCAGCTGTTGTACCCCAAAATTTGCCCTCACATATTTGAGACAAATTGATTCACAAGGTTTCCTTACACTTGTCGTACCCCAAATTTTGACCCACTTCATATGCTTTCTGGTGCTTTTTTATTTCGAATAAATAAAATAGCACAATTGGTAGAAAGATGGGTATAAGGGATATAATTGTGAGAGGTTGTGAGTTCAAATCCCACCTTCCGCTCTTTTTAATTTTTTTAATTTTTTCCTTTACTAATAACTTTTCCTATTTTTATTTTTTATGAAAAAATCACAAAAATAGCATTTTTTAATTATTTAATTTTTAATTTTCGTATTTGCATTTAATGCATTTTTAAAAATATGATTTTTTCATTAAAATCATTATTTTATGAAAAAAATTTCAAAAAAAATCATAATAAATACCAAAAACATTTCTTTTCTTCAAATATTTTTTAATCAATAGGGATTAAGACTAATTTTATTTCCTTTTAAAATTTTTAACCTAATTTTCTTAATCTATAAATACATGTTGTTTTACACATAAGAGCTCTCATTTTTTTTCTCATTTTTATCACTCCTCTCTCAACCACAATACGGAAAAATTCTTGCCTCAAGGAGAAAAAAAACCTCCTTTTATTCTTTGTACTGTATATGGTCTGTTTGTTTATCATTGGTTCTATCATCATGTTCTTCCTAACACACATGTCTCAAACATATGTATATGTTAACGTGTATATGTTTTTTTGGTGATAAACTATGTTATGGTTTATATATAAATTTATTTTGTGACACCTTTTTTTTATTATTATGTTCTTAATACGAGTTTATATATATATATATATATATATATATATATATATATATATATATATATATATATATATATATATATATATATATATATATATATATATATATTTTAGATTATTCAGATCGGATCGTGTCGATACGCTATTTTCACATCTGGGTGTATGATGTGTGACATTTGTGTTGATCCGATATAGTTGCGATGATCGCAATTTTGCGTTAGCAACATCTTTGTTTCTTTTTGAATTCATATCATGTTTATGTTATTCATACACTGTAATTGCTTCGCCCTTGTAATATTTTGAGTTTTAACTTGTAATATTTTCAGTTTTATTTTTCGCCATGTTTATTATGTAATTGTCCCAAAGCGTTGTAATAGTTAGGATTTTATTTTCTGCCATTTTATTTTTCTGCCATTTATTTTCTGCCATTTTATTTTTCTGCCATTTAAATTTCTGCCATTGATCCTATATTAACTGCGTGGTTTAGTAATGTAGGGCGTGAAAACCTACTAAATTAATTATTTAATATTTTTCTATAATCTTTATATTTTTTTTTTGTAAATAAATGCTAATTATTTTTATAAACTTATTTTATTACTTATTTATAACAATAAATCTTTATTTTGTAAATACTAACTCTTTTATTATTTTGTACATATTAAATTAATTTTTTCTCTCTAAAAATTTCTCAATAACTTTTTGTCAATAATATTTTATATATTAATAGTATTTTATTATAATAGTAATAATCATATAGTGTAAATAATTAAAAGTTTTCTCAATAATCTTTAATTGTTTTTCTCTAAACTTAATTCCCTTTTTTTTCATCAATTCTAATAACTTCAAAAAAATCTAACTTGTCTAACCTAAACTTTTTCTTTTTAATTAAATATTTTAATTGTTATTTCTTTAATTTATTTTAACTTTATTATTATTATAATTACTTTATTATTATTATTATTATTATTGCTTATTTATTATTTTATTATATCTATTATTCTTGCTTTATAATTTATTCTTATCCGACTATTATGTATCTGCCAAAGCCTTGTAATAATTTGTAGATTTATTTTTCCGTCTTTATTTTCTTTGTAAATATTTAACTATATGGTTAGTAACCTTAGGGTGTGTATAACTTATATGTAATTAAATTGAACTTAGATAATTAAAATAAGATAAATACCCGATTATAAACACTCACACACGTAAGTCGATCTTTGATCGCCATCTTGCACTTCCTAAGTTACCCCTCTCAGTTGCCTTAAACATGGTCAAGTCCCTCGAATATAGGGGTGTCTTAAGCAAAGTCCCTTCATAAAAATCATCAAGTCCCTACAATTTAAAAGATCAAGTCCCTTTGAGGTTGCCCACAGAATAATGATCTTGTCCCTTCAAATAAATGATGATAGTCCCTACGAATTGCTAAGGACATCCTTTAAGTTGCCTTCATTGACCATACGATGACCCTACGTTTGTCCCTTAACACATCCAAGGTAATGACTACCTATTCCTTAATAATAGGGATAGTCTTACCATTGAAAGAACATTTAAGAACAGAAAAGACTTAACTTAGGGTAGGTTCCTCTTATGCACTTGCTCACTTTCCAAAAAAATTTCAAAACACTTCACATTTTCAAACAAATTTTCAAAACAAAGTCTTTATATATATCCATACATGGATCATTATAAAGTACTTAAGAAATTTTTTAATCACACACTACACTTCCCAAAACATTTTAAAGTGAGCTAAGTAACTAAGAGCCCATGGATAACCATGGATGTAAAGGGTGCTAACACCTTCCCTTTACATAACCTACCCCCCGAACTCAAAAATCTTTTAAGGTCTTTCCTGTTCTTTTATGCCCTTTCCTTTTGGATAAAATAAAAGTCGGTGGCGACTCTTGCTATCCGCAACACATAACTTAAAGTCAGTTCTCCCACCGTGTTACACTAACATTACTAACTCGAATTCATAATTTCCTTGTCTCATTCAATTTGTAGAAGAGATGATGGAGTTCTGAAATTTGTTTTGAAATTTGGTTTAGTGGAGAAATAGAGAATTGTAAATGAAAGATGATGTTTGGAGGTAGAAGATGTAGTTCATCTAAGTTTTAGGTTTCACGTGGATCAATAATAGTAGTGTCTTGGACGTTGATAAATATTAATGGACGATCAAGATTTGCTTAAGGACAGTGAATAAACTAAAAAATGTGCACCACTTATAATGTTGGTGCTGAAAAATAAGTAAAAACAAAAACAAAAATGTTGGTGATGGGACTTGAACTCGTGACCAGACGCTACCTTTGATCATGGTGTTTCTAAATAAATGTGGTGAAAGGTCTATCAGCATTTTGTTAAGTTTTTTTTTTTTTTGGAAAATGATTTAATCACGGTTGATATCATCAATCGTGGTGATAGAGTTAGCGGTACAAGGTTTGAATCCTGGCAACAACATTTTTTCCATTTTACATAATTATTTATTCACTGTTATAATAAGCAACCGTTTTAATATTACAACCTTTACTCTTCCTGGAAGAGAGAAACATTCTTCCCAAGTATAATAATGATTTAAAATTTTCTCTGTTTTTCAAAAATATCATTTGAGTATATCAACCATTACAAGTTATCATCATTGCAAGCATTAAACTATCATACTTTTCATCATCAACCTCATCTATAAATAGACAGTTTTACATTTCTTTATAATATTCTTCGTAACAATGAGTTCTACAAATGAGAATGCTAACAAAAACATCACCAATGAGGTCACCATTGAACAACATCATCAGCGGTCAAATGGGGAGGTCCAACCATTTGGATTGTTTTTTGTCATAGATACGTTAAGGGTGAGGAATGCCAAGAATAAGAAAAAGAAGCTGAAAAAGAAAAAGGAAGAGAAGCAGAGGATGACTTTTTATTATGATTCTGATAAGGGTAGTGAGGAAAGAGTCCTAGATTATAAAGATGCATTTGTTGTTATGGGCTCAGACATTGAAAAATATATGTAATGATATTATCAATGTACTCTTATTTTTTGAATTTTAATAAAGTTTTCTATTATATATACTATTCTCTTTCACTTAAAAATAGAAAAAAGATGAATTTGGGGGTTTTGAGGGTAAAGTCCTGTAACACTAAAAAATGAAATAAAATATATGTTTAAAATGGAAGAAAAAAAGGAGAAAAAAAGTAGTTGCTGGGAATCGAAGCTTGTTACACATCATTTATTACTACGGTGTTTTTAGACAATTGTCGTTAAATTACTGTATATAAATCCAACTGCAAATTTTTTAACCTATTACAATGGTGTATATGAATCTATTGTAAATTTGTCGTTGTTGTTTGCGCATTTTGTAGTAGTAATACTAGAGTTCGAGGGTTACAAATGTCGTTATTTTTTTATTAAATATTTATTATATAATTATGGCGGTTATAAACGTCGTTATTTTTTAATTAAATATATATTATATTATATAATATAATTATGGCGGTTAGTTAATTAATATATATATATATATATATATATATATATATATATATATATATATATATATATATTAGTTAGTTAAAATAATATCTTATGTTTTCTCAAACTATGCAATACTGAAAAATGTCATCAATGTAGAAATTTTTAATTTTTTTAATAAAATTATAACAAACGAGGGTTACAACTGTCGTTATTTTTTTATTAAATATTTATTATATAATTATGGCGGTTATAAGCGTCGTTATTTTTTAATTAAATATATATTATATTGTATAATATAATTATGGCGGTTAGTTAATTAAATATAATTATATATATATTAGTTAGTTAAAATAATATTATTAATAATTATTTTTTAAGTTAGTTTGTTATGTTTTTCGGCATAAGTATTACATTATATACATTATCTTGTTTTACACATATATTACACGGTTGGTTTCTAGTTTGTTACTATTTATTTTATTAGTTATATAAAATAATATTACTAATAATTATCTTTTTAAGTTAGTTTGTTATGTTTTCAGCCTTTAATACATTATATACATTATCTTGTTTTACACATATATTATACGGTTAGTTTCTAGTTTGTTATTATTTATTATATTAGTTATATAAAATAATATTATTAATAATTATTTTTTATGTTGCAAAAATTATTAAATTCAAACCTTGTTGCAACATGGAGACAAATATGATTTAGTACTCTCATGCAGTTATTTTAATCCTTTCTCTCTTATATATATATATATATATATATATATATATATATATATATATATATATATATATATATATATATATATATATATATATTAGTTAATTAAAATAATATTATTAATAATAATTTTTTAAGTTAGTTTGTTATTTTTTTGGGGCCAAATAATGCATTATATATAGTATGATTTTTAATGAGAGTTATTTTAATCTAGTTTTTTCTCTCTCTCTCTCTTTAGTAAAAGTATTATCAAGGGAGATTCAATTTGCAATGTCTTGGTAACAACAAACCTTCTTCTTTTCTACATTGTGCTTTTCTTCTTATAAAGATTATGTATTCTTTTATGTATAAATTGCTTAATTAATTTGTAAATTTTTCTTGATCAGTGTTTCTCAAAAAGTTTCTGCTTCTAAGGATTTGGATAATGTCAATCAACTGCATGAGAGTACTAAATCATATTTGTCTCCATGTTGCAACAAGGTTTGAATTTAATAATTTATGCTTACAATACTATATGCAAATATGGTTTAGTTTCTTCATGATGAAGTTAGGCATTTCAAATATGATTTTGTTTCTCGATGAACTAAGGTAAATTATTTAGGCATTCAAATATTATTGTATCTTATTTAATTATAAATATTTTTAGATTAAAAAATTTAAAATATAATTATATATTCACATTCCATTGACGTGCTATTAATCCTTTTTTGTTAAACTATTAAAAATTATAAATTTTTAAAACAAGTTAAAAATACATTTAGTTTTTGAAGATCATGTGTAGGTTAATCATGATTCAACCTCGACAAAATAATTAGTGATTTTATATAATCAAATTTTAACAGTGACATAGATTTATGAGGCTCTATTAATTATAATTTAACCGTAAAATTTTTGAGATTTTATACGACAGTCCGTCTTGCACATCCTTAAAAACGGTTTTGATATTAGATAAATGAGATTTGATTAAATATGTATTTGATTTGAATTAATTAATTATTTTGATATACGATTTAAAAATTCTATGCTTTAAATTTGTTTTAAGTTTTTTATTATTTTGATTATAGATATTATTACTTTTTATTATTATGTAAATAATTATTATTGTTAAATTATTTATTAAATCAAATATGCGTTTTCTATGACATCAAATAGAACATAGTAGTATTCAACATGATAAAAAAATAAAATAAGATAAAGTAAACTATTTTTCTAAAATATCTTGATGTTTGTTATTGATCAAAGAAACATAATACAAATATCTATAAATAAAACTAACGGCATAGGAAAATAAAAAGGATGCTACAAAAAGAACTAAATAAGATGATAAGATTAAAAAAATTTATTAAAAGGAGATAAGCTAAACTAAATTAATCAATAAATTCCACAATAAATAAATTCCACAATATTTATCATTTTATTCGTAAAAAATAAAGTGAATATTTTTTTTTTGAAATATTAAACAAATTTGAAATACAAATTGTAGCTTATTTGTGTTTTATGAAATTTGGTGTTGCAGAAAGTGCTGAAATTAGAAAGGAACATTCAACTTCCAATTATGTCTAGGGACATTCTACTTCCAATTATGTCCAGGTAACACAAATTTTGTTTTGGTAATAAAAAATGTGTTTTTAAATAATTATTTATTATTTATGTATACTGATTAATTTTTTACCTCTTTTTTATCAGAATAATTGAAGGTTCAATTGAGATTCTACCTTCGCCTTACAATGAATTAGGTATACATACAGTGTTTAATTGAACTTTTTTTTTTAATTATAGATTATATTTGAACATTGTGAATAATTTAACAAAATTATTCATGGTTACAGATTATGCTTGGGAGTACAAAATGATTCATGGAACCCCAATTAGCTATGATATTCAACCTCAATCCGAGGTTGAAAGTCTAGTTGAGCTTCTACCTTCGCCTTACGATGAATTAGGTAAATATATTTTTATTATATTTCAATATTGTAAATTGTTTAACAAAAATATTTAAAGTTTTTTATGCCTTCAAACAGATTATATTTCTGAGAAAGTTTCTGCTTCAAAATTTGCAAAGAGTGATGAACCTCCATTGATCCATGATGTCCAAATTCAAGAGGATTCAGAATTTAAATCTTCCAATACCAGCTTTGAAGACTGTTCAAGTTCGATCTCTGGTTTTAGTTTTCCTGATGAGGAGAGTTTAATTGCATATGATGGACCTTTCTCGACCCTTGAAGTGGAAATTGCGCCAAGTATTGATAGTTTTGTGTCTTCCGCTGAAAGCAATCTGATTGAAGATGAGTTAGATAGTCCAAACGCTAGTTTTGAAATGGCCGAGAGTCTTATAGAATCTGTAGTCGATGGTGATGACAGTTTGGAGGACAGGAAAGTGGGAGTAAGTGAGTTGGCGGGAGGATTCTACTAGTTGCGGACTTTCCACCATGATTAGCAGTTGTTGATATTAGAGATAGGAATATTAGCCTGAAGAATAGATACTCGTTTGCTTTAACTTTTCAAATTTTCTTGTGAAACAACCATGAATGCTCGTCTGAAGCTACTTTAATAGATATCTCTTACTTACTTAGTTACTGCTCTATTTCTTGTGAAACAACCATGAATTTGTGCTATAATTGCAGACTCATTAAAGCTCTTTTCCATTGACCATCTTCTATTTTCCCATGTTGTAGATTATTGGTCACTTTCCTTTCACCAAATATATTCTAACTGATTTACAAAGGTCAAAAGATGAAGAGTGTGTCAATTTTCTAACAGAATTTTTACCACTTACGTGTTGTGTTTTTTCAAAAATATGATGCAAATGTGCTCATGAATTTAATGGCTTAAATTTTGAAAGATATTGTAACATTTTTATTATTTTAATAATAGATATTAGTAGTTTTTATTCTTATGTAAATATTATTACTTTTTATTATTATATAACTAATTACTATTGGTAAATTCTTTATTAAATCAAATTTGCATTTTCTATGACAACAAATAGAACATCCTAGTATTCAACATAATACAAAAAATAAAATAAGATAAAGTAAACTATTTTCTAAAATATCTTGATGTTTGTTATTGATCAAAGAAACATAATACAAAAGTCTATAAATAAATCTAACAGCATAGGAAAATAAAAAGGATGCTACAAAAGAACTAAATAAGATGATAAGATTCAAAAATTTGTTATTAAAAGGAGATAAGCTAAACTAAAATCAATCAATAAATTCCACAATAAATAAATTCCACAATAATCATCATTTTATTCGTAAAAAATAAAGTGAATATTGTTTTCTTTGAAATATTAAACGAATTTGAAATACAAATTGTAGCTTTTTTTTGTTTTATGAAATTTGGTGTTGCAGAAGGTACTAAAATTAGAAAGGAACATTCAACTTTCAATTATGTCTAGGGACATTCTACTTCCAATTATGTCCAGGTAACACAAATTTCGTTTTGGTAATAAAAAATGTGTTTTTAAATAATTATTTATTATTTATGTATACTGATTAGTAGTTTTTATTCTTTTAATAATAGATATTAGTAGTTTTTATTCTTATGTAAATAATTACTATTGTTAAATTCTTTATTAAGTCAAAGCTGCGTCTTTTATAGCAATAAAGAGAAAGAATACCCAAAAACGACTATATCCAAACCAATATTCAACGTAATTTAAATATCAACCAAAAAAGATAAAGTAAATTATTTTTCTGAAATATCGTGATGTTTGTTACTAATTAAAAACAAAAACATAAGACAAATATCTATAAATAAAACTAACGACATAGAAAAATAAAAAGGGAGGCTACAAAAGAGATGATAAGATTCAAAAAGTTTGTTATTAAAAGAAGATAAACTAAGAGATGATAAGATTCAAAAGTTTGTTATTAAAAGAAGATAAACTAATCTAAAATCAATCAATAAATAAGGATTCAATCATTCTTTCAACACCCAAGTTAAAAACTTATAGAGGAAATTTTTTAAACTCATATGAATTACACAAGTAAATTGCTTATATATAATCAACATTAATATTGATAAATATCATTTTTGTCCCTTAACTATACTCTTAAATTTAGATTGGTCCTTTAATTTTTTTAATCAAATTGGTCCCTTAAATATTAAAACGTATCATGTTAGTCCTTTTTGTCTGATTAGCAACGGAAAAATTCAAAAATTAATTGCTAAATTCATCGTTAATTAGACAAAAAAGACTAACATGATATATTTAAGAGATAAGAGATCAATCTTGTAACATCCAATTTCTACCCTTTAAATATAAATAAATCAGAGTTTACAAAAACTTCCGCATAAGCGGGATATCACATTTCAACTTTCAACAAATTCAACTTTTAATTATAACCGACAAAATTCAGGCCAACGGGGTGTGAGCAACGACTCCGACAAAATTCATATGATCTACATGACAAACACGCCATTACAACACAAACAATATAGCAAAACGAACAACACAACAACTTTTTACGACATAATCAACTTATAATCAACTTTGGCATAAAAGCCTCCAACATAACGACTTTAGAACCATTCAGAACGTACAACAACTTAACAGTACCTACAAACCGACTATACAACACATTTTCGACAAAACAACGTAATAAAACTCAACTTTTAATTTACCCGACTTACTCCGATTAATTTCGTTAATTTTTGGACAACTTTGTTTTTCGCCTAATTCGGCTCAACTGACTAAACCATCACTGTTTCTAACTTTCTGCGACTTATTACGAATTTAACACGATCCCCGAAATTCTGCATTTAGCTAATTATTTTCTGTCATGGACTCACATGTTGCTACTAATTCTACTGATTCTGCTAAAGTTCTGGTTTTTATAATTTTCTGTCACAACTTCAGTCACAGTATTACCTGTTGATACTGGTTATATTAATTCTGATTTTCTGCTACGACTAAATGCTGAAATCATATTAATTCTTTTCTTAAATTTACTAAATGAAATTGATATAATTAAATTAACATTGTTTAGTTAATTTATTCCAAGACTATAATTCACTCTTTATCACTAATTACTTATCATTCAATTAATCAATTTATTAATAAATCTCATGAAGCAAAAACAAGGTAATGCTTGATTAAGAGTGAAAGATTCAAAGTGGCTCTCACCACAAAGATAAGTGGCGTGCGCCACTTCTAAACTTTCCCACTCTAATTAAATCTCCATGCCACTAATTATAACTAATATGTCCTAATCTATCTAATTACATGATCATGATACAAGGAATTAATCAATTGATAAAGTGGCTCCTACCACAAGTAGAAGTGGCACCCGCCACTTGATACTTTCGTCCTTAATTACATCACTTAAATAATTATACACTCGCTTTAATAATACACTAATTGCATGAATTAAGCATGATTATTACTTAAGAAAAATCAAAGTGGCACCTCCCACAAACCAAAGTGGCACCCGTGCGCCACTTAGTACTTTCTATTTCCCACCATAAAATGTGGCACCCGCCACTTTGGCAAGTGGCTCCTACCACTTGGCCTTTTTGGAAATTGGTGTTCCACCCCCACACTACCGGTCTGTCTTCGTCCCCAAATTTACAAATTTACCGAAAATGGTGATGACAGTTTGAAGGACCGGAAAATGGGAGCCAATAAGTTGGCCGGAGGATTCTACTAGTTGCAGACTTTCCACCATGATTAGCAGTTGTTGATATTAGATATAAGAATATTAGCCTGAAAAATAGATACTTGTTTGCTTTAACTTTTCAAATTTTCTTGTGAAACAACCATGAATTCTCGTCTGAAGCTGCTTTAATAGGTCTCTCCTAGCTAGTATATAAAATAAAAATTAGTTATGTCCTACTTACTACTCTGTTTCTGTTTGTTTGGGTAATGTGTTTGCTTGTTTTTGACTTTGATTAGTTTCTGGTAGCCTCTTAGAAGGAATAACGAATTATTTCTTCTGAGTGTTGTTATCCTTATCATCTTCCTTCTGTTTTACTTTCAATATTAGCTAACAATCAGAAGTACGAACATTTATAAAATTGCAAAGCTTTACAAACAAAACAATAACATGGGATCGCATATCAGGCATTTTCAAAGGGACTCTATTGCCTTACTCTGAAAAATGTAACAGAAAGAAAAAAAGAATTTTTTTT
This sequence comes from Lathyrus aphaca, assembly GCA_963966055.1. NCBI lineage: Eukaryota > Viridiplantae > Streptophyta > Magnoliopsida > Fabales > Fabaceae > Lathyrus > Lathyrus aphaca. Next base: position 62,587,788 of record OZ014520.1, on the reverse strand, counting down.
GTTGGAAATAAGTTATATTGGTTTCTCTGTGCGCAAGTGCATACACTAATCCTTTGATCCGAGTAAGACCGTAATAAAATTAATATTATTTAATAAAAAAAAGATATATATTGAATGTATAAATTAATTTTGCACTGTCAATCAATCACCATCATATATTCTGCCAAATCATAATGTAATTTTTAAATCTACTATATAAGAAAACTAGTAGAAGACCCGTTCATTCTTAATTTTAGCAAGATCTTATTTCATTGAAAAATATTAGTAAAAAAACAACCTTGATATTATTGAGATCCATAACAAATATCAACATTCGTTTATTGAATCATCATGAAAGGACCTGTCGTAATAAACTAACGTGACAAATAAAATATCAACAATCCTCACTTAATAAAAGTGGATATATTCAATATCAATAAATACAATAACGTTTAACGACAGAAGTATGGTATGTCCAACATAAAAAACTTCAAAACAAAGTGCAAATAAGCTTGATGATTGAAATGATGTAGTAACAATTATATGATGCATTATGGGGATCATAAAACCTACAAACATGAAAACAAATGTATAATTAGTGTAGTATGGTCGTTAGTAATATTAAATGTAAATATTATATTCTTTTACCATGAAGATTAATAATGAGATAATGGATTACTACAATTTATGCCATGAATTATATTAGCATCAAGTAAATCATATATTCCACTATCTTTCTTTTTTTCTTCAAAGCTAAAGATTGAGATATTGAATTTAGTATTGATAATAAGAAAAACTAATGCTATTCAAAAACTATGTAACTAACATGAATAAGTAAAGTTGTACCTATATGGCATTATGGAAAACTTATTTGAAGACAACTTTGTTGTTTGAGATAAGGAGTCGTTGTCTTTGTCGTGTATTAAGACTTCCAATTCAGCCTTGCTCTTAACTCTTGAAATGGCGACATAAAGTTGTCCATGACTAAAAACACTCTTCGGCAAATATAACCCAACATAGTCCAAAGATTGACCTTGGGATTTGTTTATTGTCATAGCAGATGACAATATAATTGGGAATTTTCTTCTGATAAGTTTAAATGACCATCGAGATTGAGAAGGAGACAAAGACATTCTCAGTATATAAATAATGTTTTCAATATTTATACCTGAAATTATATTTGCTTCAATGACATGGTTGACTAACTTCGTAACCGTCAACCTTGTACCATTACAAAGACCTTCTGATTGATCCAAATTTCTTATCAACATGATTGTTGTACCAACCTTCAACTTCAATGAGTGGTTTGGCAAACCAGATGTTTTCAAACAGCTGAAGAATTCAGGTGTCAAATGCTCGAAAGCAAAACTGTCATTAACATCTGATTTGTCAATGGAATCACAACTCAAATACTCTTTAGAGTCACCTACATGAAAACACAATCAAGTATTAATATATATATATATATATATATATATATATATATATATATATATATATATATATATATATATATATATATAACATAATAACAATTATGCATAAAAAATAGTATGGAAAAAAATATAGTTGTATGTATATATCCAAATAATAATACACACACACACACACACACACACACACACACACACACACACATATATATATATATATATATATATATATATATATATATATATATATATATATATATATATATATATATATATATATATATATATGCAAAGATAAATTGTAAGAAAATATATGTAGATTCATGCAAATATAGTCATAACAGAAAGTAAAATATACCTGGAAGAAGATTAGTTATGAAGTCATTTATGTCATCAACTATTTCAATAGTTGATGTTAGAATAGCTCTGCACTAAAGGAAACTTGGATCAGTGTAATTTTGAAGTAGATTAGGATAGGTACTTGAAACAATTGCTTCAATTGGGTTCACAAATTCTCTTATAAGTAACTCTTCAGGAATATCAATTTCTGCATATCCATCATTTGGTTCTGATACCTTTCCATTACCAACTTGTAAAATCCACTCTAAGAATAGTCTAATTTCTTCTGAATTGCCTAAATTAGAACTACTTTGCAACCTCATATTTTTTTTAAGATTCAAGACTTTTCATTGGTCCCAAATGTAGGAGGCATTTATTGTTGCATGCACAATATCTAATATAGCACCTCTTGGAACAATAGGTAGAATTTGTCTAAAATATCCACAAAGAATTACAACTTTTCCTCCAAAAATTTACTCACACTCAACATCATCATCGCTCATAATATTCTTCAATGACTTGTCAAGAACTTCAAAACAAAATTTATTTGTTATTGGTGCTTCATCCCATATTATAAGTTTTGTTACCTTCAAGAGATTGGCAAGATCTGATTTCTTCTCAATGTTACATGTAGAAGAGTCCAAACATGGAACAAGAATCTTAATTTGGAATGTGTTGTTCTTCCTCCTGGTAATAACAAACTTGCTATTCCACTAGATGCTACATTCAACACAATATCTCCTTTACAACGAAGAGCAACAGAAAGTGTGTTACACATGAAAGTCTTTTCAGTACCACCATAACCATATAGGAAAAAAACACCACCATTTTGATTTGTGACAGCATCCATAACTTCTGTAAAGATGTTAAGTTGTTCGTCTACATCAAAAAACACAACACCATCAAATTTGATTCATTAGTAAAATATCAATTAACAGTTGTGTTAAATCTGCATATCATGTTAACATCATGACAACAATAACCATAGCTACCTTGTTATTTTTTATCTAAACAAATTTTCATACCAGTTTGCACAATTAATGAATCATATTTTCATATGATCCATTCTTCTTACTTTAAATAGTGTGAAGGTCAAATTATAACAACAATACATGTTAATGATTGAAACATAGTATTGAAAATGTCTTCTTGAGCCGATGGATCATACTGCCTTTCATCATATATCAATCTATTTCCAAGGAAGTCAAGAACATAATCATATATGGCATAGTCTTGAATTCTTTCAAACTCCTTCTATTTTTCTGTAACTGCTTCTCAATTTCCATCAAAGTAAGTTGTTGCATATTCTCATCAGACAAAATCAATTATACAAATAAAGGTAAAAATTAAGTAAGTGTAGACAATTTCTTAAAACGAAAAATGTAAAGAATCCAAAAGTGTTATGACTAACATAGCTATAAACTAAATGATGTAGTGGGAAAAAATAAAGATGTTTGGTCAAAGATATTGCATATATATATATATATATATATATATATATATATATATATATATATATATATATATATATATATATATATATATATATATATATATATATATATATATATTAAACCTGGATTTTGAGACAATATTCTTTGTTCATATAGAATCCCATCTGATAGGTAAATCCAAGTATTTGACCAAACATGTTCTGGTCGATTCATTGGAGCGGATAATAACATTGTAACAAAAAGTTTACGCGAAAAAACTCAAGAAACTCAGTTATAAGCCTCTTTAATTGCATCAATAAACTATTTATCATCTTGTAAAAAGCCCATTGCATAACATGCCTCTCTAAAAGTTTTATATTTGAACCCATAAATTGTCTTTAAATCATCATAACATGTCGAGGCTTTCTTCACAGTCAACAACATCCTCATATAATACAATTCCCCGGTTGTTGGGGGACCCAAATGAGTCGGCCAATTGTTTCACCTCTTTTACGTGGTTTCCAACACCTTTTCTTCTTATCGTACACTAATTTAGACACATATTGACCATAGGTTAAATCCTTTGCTTCTTCATACTGAGTATTTATCGTAAACCAAGAAGTAACTATTAATTCTGTGACACTTGGTTTACGGAGAGCTCCAATTTATTTAAAATCTTTGTAGTATACAAAATTCTCTTCTTCAATGTGAAAAAACAACCTCTCAACCGCATGTTTGCACCCATGAATTGAATAAAAGAATATTCTCCAACATGCTTCGCTTGGTGAGACATATCGACAATCAAGATATTGTTTGATTTCATCAATATTCCCATCCGTTCCCTTCTCATTTGGAACAATAATCGCTGAGATCCTATCAGAACTCGTGTTTATGTACTTGAAGTGATATTTAATTGAAGTACTTTGATTACACTGCTCCATGTTAATATGTGCCTCATATTTCATCAGCAAGCTTGGGTTATGGGGTATAACATGACCGCTATGTAATATGACTCGATTCTTTTCAATTGTATTACCTTGATCTCTCCATCTATAAACAGGATATCCATCTTGATAAACAATTGTGACATCTTGAAACTATTTTGGGTAATACTTTGAACACTTACCATATTTCATACAAGGACATCTAGGGTTCGCTAAACCACAAGGTTCATGCACCATGTGAGTCTTGACCAGACTTTACAGTTTTGGTTGAGTCAAAGGATCGGGAACTTCGGCAAAAATGATTTTGTCTATGTCTTCAGGAGCAAGATATTTATTCGATGGATGCAAGAAGATAAGTATGTGTGCATGCGGTAGACCTCTCTTTTGGAACTAAATTATGTACATATCTGGACATAAGAACACAAATAAAAATATTATAACATCAGCAAAATGACTTGAAATAATTATACATGTTAAAGGGTAATAAAGTAATGGAATTGAAATGTAAAATAAATATTAGTAAATAAAGATAGTAAACTCACTTGCAAGAAATTTTCCTAGGACACCTTTTTTGGTCACATCTGCAAGAAGGTTATCAAATTTCATCTTAAAAACTCTTGTAATGATATCAGGTCTATCTTGTGGCTTCAAATTTAGAGGAGCAAACAATCTTTGAATTTCCGACCAATTTGGATTGCATGTGAAAGTAATGAATAAATCCAAAAATCCAACCTTACTACAAATAACCATGCCATCATAATACAACTGATACATAAATCTGCGACTTCCAACATAAGATGTTGGTAAAACCACTCTTTTTCCAAGCTCTATCCTTGTGTTTGCTCTTGCTCTGCATGTAGAATTGTATACTTTGAAACTCTTAGCTTAGATATATTTTTTCTTATCCAATTCATTCTCTCTCTTTCAAGGATCGTGTAACCATCCACCAAAAACTATTGGAACAATCTCCTATATGATAATAATGTTTTTACCTCAAGACACCTCATTTGTATTCTAAATGCTAGCTATTCTCGAATTGTAAGTTGTTTCCTTTATGAGTCATCAAAAATATCAAGATCTCTATGTGCAATGTCATCTATATAACCGTCCTCTCCATAAGGAAAAATCAAAGGATATTGGAAATCCTTATAACATGGATGAAATTCATCAATATTTTGCAATCTTCCTCCTTTAGCCTACATTATTATGTCTCTTTTCTCAACTTCAGAATTTTCTTTGTTCAATCCCTCTTTGTCTCAACTTCAGAATTTTCTTGAGCAAAGGCCGCCAAGGTATGTGAGTGAGACTGGTTGATTTGGCTGAGTGTCCTGTCTTCAATGTTTTTAATCTTGAGAAAATTTAAAATTTTGATGATAAGCATAGTGACTGACTTCATTAGTTAGGAGTGTTTTTCTTTGAATTTGACTCGTAATCGCAAAACTTTGATCAAGTCGTTCCGACTCTCCCAATTCTTTTTGCCCTTAGACTATAGTATTGTATCGTAGCGGAATTTCAAGCAACTACTATGTTTTTGTGAATGGCGATTAACAACATTGTATTGTAGATTTGTGGGTAGTCTTGCCTTGCATGTATAGTTGTTTGATTCCGTGTCAAGCCCTTGCCTTTCAAGTAACATGGCATCAACTACAATTGTTACCTCAAGTCTTTCTAGAAAGGGAATATTGACATAATTTAGCGTGAACTTACCAATATTCAAGAGTGGTTGTTGTTACTCTTAGTTGGCTCTATCATATGTTTTATATATATGTTCTGCACCTTTCCTAAGTAGTGTGATGCATCAGTGTGAAACAATTTACTGGTTTTTTTAAATTGAGAAATGACTTATACTAGTAATTGATTAGAAATATAAATATAAAATTACAACTGTTTTATTAATTGAGAAACGATTTATATTAGTACACAAGACTTCAATCCAAATTAAATTAGAAAAAAACTTATGATAGTATATTGACATGATGCAGGCTTGTTTCTTCTTTCAACAACTCATATTTGGGGTCATCATATCCAGGGTCAGCTACTGCCATGCAATGGTAATTAAACTTTTTCTACTTTTTCGTTGTCTAATGTAAATCATGTTTACCCTACACTTCAATTTAGTATAGTTAAAGAGTCGATTTTCTAAACATTATGCCTGATGTAGCAATCTTGTGCTTAATGTGTCTCTTCCTGAAACAAGTATGTCATCTGGACCTGAAGTTGGAAAATACTTTGTTGGATGGAAGTCTGACTTCTCGTCTGAAGACATGTAATATTGGTCACTCCGAGGTGGGCATATGTTTATCTCATTGGTACTTCATGGTGTGGGTTATGTGCTTATTTATTTTAGTGGATGTGTTTGGTTGAGTAATGCTTACCTCCAACTACTTCTTGCATCCGAGTGTTATTTCTTCTGATATTAGATTGTGAGTTGCACTCAATTCAGTATTGTAACAAATTTAATCTATTTGTAAATTTTATTTTTCTCTTTCTTTTTTATAACAAATTTGTGTGCTTTGTTACAAGGTACAACACTTATAGTTCTCGTGAAATGCATCTCAAGTAGCTGTAACAGTGATGTGCTCTGCACCGCAACGATCACATTGATATTCATTGTGATTTACTACTTAGATTCCAACACTTTGTGGCTGTCTCTAATTATATTGGATTGAGTTAAGGCAAAAATACTTAGATTGTCATAAAGCATTAGAGATGTTAGAATTGACACATGTAATTAATGTAATGTAATGGTGAATTAGTGATTGAGTGCCTTTGTTCACGTGTCTTAAACATAGCTTAATTTACACACATGGTTTAGATATGCTCATTAGACTTTACTCTTGATGTTATTGCTTTTAATGTTATTCTCTTAAGTTTTCTCAAATTATGCCGTACTGAAAAATGTCATTTATTTTGTACATTTCCACTTCAAGGGTCGAGAAAGGTCCATCATATGCAATTAAACTCTCCTCATCAGGAAAACTAAAACCAGAGATCGAACTTGAACAGTCTTCAAAGCTGGTATTGGAAGATTTAAATTTTGAATCCTCTTGATTTTGGACATCATGGATCAATGGAGGTTCATCACTCTTTGCAAATTTTGAAGCAGAAACTTTCTCAGAAATATAATCTGTGTGAAGGTATAAACAACCTTTAAATATTTTTGTTAAACAATTTATAGTATTGAAACATAATAAAAATATATTTACCTAGTTCATCGTAAGGCGAAAATAAAAGCTCAATTGGACTTTCAACCTCGGATTGAGGTTGAATATCATAACTAATTGGAGTTCCATGAATCATTTTGTACTCCCAAGTATAATCTGTAACCATAAATAATTTTGTTAAATTATTCACAATGTTCAAATATAATCTATAATAAAAAAAAAGTTCAATTAAACACTGTATGTATACCTAATTCATCGTAAGGCGAAGGTAGAATCTCAATTAAACCTTCAATTATTCTGATAAAAAAGAGTTAAAAAATTAATCAGTATACATAAATAATAAATAATCATTTAAAAACACATTTTTTATTACCAAAACGAAATTTGTGTTACCTGGACATAATTGGAAGTAGAATGTCCCTAGACATAATTGGAAGTTGAATGTTCCTTTCTAATTTCAGTACCTTCCGCAACACCAAATTTCATAAAACACAAATAAACTACAATTTGTATTTCAAATTCATTTAATATTTCAAAGAAAAAATATTCACTTTATTTTTTACGAATAAAATGATGATTATTGTGGAATTTATTTATTGTGGAATTTATTGATTGATTTTAGTTTAGCTTATCTCCTTTTAATAACAAATTTTTGAATCTTATCATCTTATTTAGTTCTTTTGTTTAGTTCTTTTGTAGCATCCTTTTTATTTTCCTATGCTGTTAGTTTTATTTATAGACTTTTGTATTATGTTTCTTTGATCAATAACAAACATCAAGATATTTTAGAAAATAGTTTACTTTATCTTATTTTATTTTTTGTATTATGTTGAATACTAGGATGTTCTATTTTTTGTCATAGAAAATGCAAATTTGATTTAATAAAGAATTTAACAATAGTAATTAATTATATAATAATAAAAAGTAATAATATTTATAATCAAAATAATAAAAAACTTAAAACAAATTTAAAGTATAAAATTTTTAAATCGTATATCAAAATAATTAATTAATTTAAATCATAGACATATTCAATCAAATCTCATTTGTCCTATATCAATACCGTTTTTAAGTGCGTGCATGACAGAGTGTCATACCAAATCTCAAAATTTTCATGGTTAAATTATAATTAAATAGAGCCTCATAAATCTACGTCATTGTTAAAACTTGATTATATAGAATCTCTAATCATTTTGTCAAGGTTGAACCATGATTAACCTACACATGATCTTCAAAAACTTGAGACAATTTTATCCAATAATGTATTTTTTAACTTGTTTTAAAAATTTATAATTTTTAATAGTTTAACAAAAAGGGATTAATAGCACGTCAATTGAATGTGAATATATAAATATATTTTAAATTTTTTAATGTAAAAATATTTATAATTAAATAAGATACAATAATATTTGAATCGCTAAATAATCTACCTTAGTTCATCATGAAGAAACTAAACCATATTTGCAGATAGAAACAAAAATTATTAAATTCAAACCTTGCTGCAGTATGGAGACAAATATGATTTAGTACTCTCATGCAGTTATTTTAATCCTTTCTCTCTTTATATATATATATATATATATATATATATATATATATATATATATATATATATATATATATATATATATATATATATATATATATATATATATATATATATATATATATATATATATATATATATATATATATATATATATTAGTTAATTAAAATAATATTATTAATAATAATTTTTTAAGTTAGTTTGTTATTTTTTTGGGGCCAAATAATGCATTATATATAGTATGATTATTAATGAGAGTTATTTTAATCTAGTTTTTTCTCTCTCTCTCTCTTTAGTAAAAGTATTATCAAGGGAGATTCAATTTGCAATGTCTTGGTAACAACAAGCCTTCTTCTTTTCTACATTGTGCTTTTCTTCTTATAAAGATTATGTATTCTTTTATGTATAAATTGCTTAATTAATTTGTAAATTTTTCTTGATCAGTGTTTCTCAAAAAGTTTCTGCTTCTAAGGATTTGGATAATGTCAATCAACTGCATGAGAGTACTAAATCATATTTGTCTCCATGTTGCAACAAGGTTTGAATTTAATAATTTATGCTTACAATACTATATGCAAATATGGTTTAGTTTCTTCATGATGAAGTTAGGCATTTCAAATATGATTTTGTTTCTCGATGAACTAAGGTAAATTATTTAGGCATTCAAATATTATTGTATCTTATTTAATTATAAATATTTTTAGATTAAAAAATTTAAAATATAATTATATATTCACATTCCATTGACGTGCTATTAATCCTTTTTTGTTAAACTATTAAAAATTATAAATTTTTAAAACAAGTTAAAAATACATTTAGTTTTTGAAGATCATGTGTAGGTTAATTATGATTCAACCTCGACAAAATAATTAGTGATTTTATATAATCAAATTTTAACAGTGATGTAGATTTATGAGGCTCTATTTAATTATAATTTAACCGTAAAATTTTTGAGATCTTATACGACAGTCCGTCTTGCACATCCTTAAAAACGGTTTTGATATTAGATAAATGAGATTTGATTAAATATGTATTTGATTTGAATTAATTAATTATTTTGATATACAATTTAAAAATTCTATGCTTTAAATTTGTTTTAAGTTTTTTATTATTTTGATTATAGATATTATTACTTTTTATTATTATGTAAATAATTATTATTGTTAAATTATTTATTAAATCAAATATGCGTTTTCTATGACATCAAATAGAACATAGTAGTATTCAACATGATAAAAAAAATAAAATAAGATAAAGTAAACTATTTTTCTAAAATATCTTGATGTTTGTTATTGATCAAAGAAACATAATACAAATATCTATAAATAAAACTAACGGCATAGGAAAATAAAAGGATGTTACAAAAAGAACTAAATAAGATTATAAGATTAAAAAAAATTATTAAAAGGAGATAAGCTAAACTAAATTAATCAATAAATTCCACAATAAATAAATTCCACAATATTTATCATTTTATTCGTAAAAAATAAAGTGAATATTTTTTTTTTGAAATATTAAACGAATTTGAAATACAAATTGTAGCTTATTTGTGTTTTATGAAATTTGGTGTTGCAGAAAGTGCTGAAATTAGAAAGGAACATTCAACTTCCAATTATGTCTAGGGACATTCTACTTCCAATTATGTCCAGGTAACACAAATTTTGTTTTGGTAATAAAAAATGTGTTTTTAAATAATTATTTATTATTTATGTATACTGATTAATTTTTTACCTCTTTTTTATCAGAATAATTGAAGGTTCAATTGAGATTCTACCTTCGCCTTACGATGAATTAGGTATACATACAGTGTTTAATTGAACTTTTTTTTTAAATTATAGATTATATTTGAACATTGTGAATAATTTAACAAAATTATTCATGGTTACAGATTATGCTTGGGAGTACAAAATGATTCATGGAACTCCAATTAGCTATGATATTCAACCTCAATCCGAGGTTGAAAGTCCAGTTGAGCTTCTACCTTCGCCTTACGATGAATTAGGTAAATATATTTTTATTATATTTCAATACTGTAAATTGTTTAACAAAAATATTTAAAGGTTGTTTATGCCTTCAAACAGATTATATTTCTGAGAAAGTTTCTGCTTCAAAATTTGCAAAGAGTGATGAACCTCCATTGATCCATGATGTCCAAATTCAAGAGGATTCAGAATTTAAATCTTCCAATACCAGCTTTGAAGACTGTTCAAGTTCGATCTCTGGTTTTAGTTTTCCTGATGAGGAGAGTTTAATTGCATATGATGGACCTTTCTCGACCCTTGAAGTGGAAATTGCGCCAAGTATTGATAGTTTTGTGTCTTCCGCTGAAAGCAATCTGATTGAAGATGAGTTAGATAGTCCAAACGCTAGTTTTGAAATGGCCGAGAGTCTTATAGAATCTGTAGTCGATGGTGATGACAGTTTGGAGGACAGGAAAGTGGGAGTAAGTGAGTTGGCGGGAGGATTCTACTAGTTGCGGACTTTCCACCATGATTAGCAGTTGTTGATATTAGAGATAGGAATATTAGCCTGAAGAATAGATACTCGTTTGCTTTAACTTTTCAAATTTTCTTGTGAAACAACCATGAATGCTCGTCTGAAGCTACTTTAATAGATATCTCTTACTTACTTAGTTACTGTTCTATTTCTTGTGAAACAACCATGAATATTTTTGGTCAGATTCAAGACTTTGCAGTGGTCCCAAATATAGGAGGCATTTATTGTTGCATGCACAATATCTTATCCTTCTTAGGCAGTGCTGGTATAGCCGGGCTTGGCAATGTCGTAGATGTTTTAGACATACTAGGTAGTATTATAACAAATTTAATCAATTTGTAAATTTTATTTTTCTCTTTCATTTTTATAACAAATTTGTGTGCTTTGTTACAAGGTACAACACTTATAGTTCTCGTGAAATGCATCTCAAGTAGCTGTAACAGTGATGTGCTCTGCACCGCAACGATCACATTGATATTCATTGTGATTTACTACTTAGATTCCAACACTTTGTGGCTGTCTCTAATTATATTGGATTGAGTTAAGGCAAAAATACTTAGATTGTCATAAAGCATTAGAGATGTTAGAATTGACACATGTAATTAATGTAATGTAATGGTGAATTAGTGATTGAGTGCCTTTGTTCACGTGTCTTAAACATAGCTTAATTTACACACATGGTTTAGATATGCTCATTAGACTTTACTCTTGATGTTATTGCTTTTAATGTTATTCTCTTAAGTTTTCTCAAATTATGCCGTACTGAAAAATGTCATTTATTTTGTACAGCTCTTGTACGTGTCAGAATATAATAAAATATCATCAATATCTTATGTTTTCTCAAACTATGCAGTACTGAAAAATGTCATCAATGTAGAAATTTTTTTTTTTTTTTGTAAAATTATAACAAACGAGGGTTACAACTGTTGTTATTTTTTTATTAAATATTTATTATATAATTATGGCGGTTATAACCGTCGTTATTTTTTAATTAAATATATATTATATTGTATAATATAATTATGGCGGTTAGTTAATTAAATATAATTATATATATATTAGTTAGTTAAAATAATATTATTAATAATTATTTTTTAAGTTAGTTTGTTATGTTTTTCGGCATAAGTATTACATTATATACATTATCTTGTTTTACACATATATTACACGGTTGGTTTCTAGTTTGTTACTATTTATTTTATTAGTTATATAAAATAATATTACTAATAATTATCTTTTTAAGTTAGTTTGTTATGTTTTCAGCCTTTAATACATTATATACATTATCTTGTTTTACACATATATTACACGGTGGTTTCTAGTTTGTTATTATTTATTATATTAGTTATATAAAATAAATATTATTAATAATTATTTTTTAAGTTAGTTTGTTATTTTTTTCGGCCCAAGTAATGCATTATATATAGTATGATTATTAATGAGAGTTATTTTAATTTAGTTTTGTAGAAGTTCAACTAGTTTTTTCTCTCTCTCTAGTCAAAGTATTATCAAGGGAGATTCAATTTGCAATGTCTTGGTAACAACAAACCTTCTTCTTTTCTATATTGTGTTTTTCTTTTATGTATAAATTGCTTAATTAATTAGTAACTTTTTCTTGATCAGTATTTCTCAAAAAGTTTCTGCTTCTAAGGATTTGGATAATGTCAATCAACTGCATGAGACTACTAAATCATATTTGTCTCCATGTTGCAACAAGGTTTGAATTTAATAATTTTTATTTACAATACTAACTGCAAATATGATTTAGTTTCTTCATGAAGTTAGGTTGATTTAGGCATTTCAAATATGGTTTTGTTTCTTGATGAACTAAGTTAGATTAGTTAGGCATTCAAATATTATTATTTCTTATTTAATTATAAATAATTTTATATTAAAAGATTTAAAATATAATTATATATTGACAGAAAATTGTGCGCATATTAATCCTTCATGTCAAACTATTAAAAAGTGTAAATTTTTAAAAACAAGTTAAAAAATATATTATTGGATAAAATTGTCTCAAATTTTTGAAGATTCTAATTAATCAAGTTTTAACAGTGACATAGATTTATGAGGCCCTATTTAATTATAATTTAACCATGAAAATTTTGAGATTTTGTGCGACAACCCGTCTTGCACGCCCTTAAAAACGGTCTTGATATTGGACTAATGAGATTTGATTAAATATGTCTTTGATTTAAATTAATTAATTATTTTGTATACGATTTAAAAAATTTATATTTTAAATTTGTTTCAAGATTTTTATTATTTTGATTATAAATACTATTACTTTTTATTATTATGTAAATAATTATTATTATTAAATTATTTATTAAATCAAATATGCGTTTTCTATGACAACAAAGAGAACATAGTAGTATTCAACATGATAAAAAAAATAAAATAAGATAAAGTAAACTATTTTTCTAAAATATCTTGATGTTTGTTATTGATCAAAGAAAAGCTAACGGCATAGGAAAATAAAAAGGATGCTATAAAAAGAACTAAATAAGATGATAAGATTAGAAAGAATTATTAAAAGGAGATAAGCTAAACTAAAATCAATCAATAAATTCCACAATAATCAACATTTTATTCGTAAAATATAAAGTGAATTTTTTTTTTGAAATATTAAACGAATTTGAAATACAAATTGTAGCTTATTTGTGTTTTATGAAATTTGGTGTTGCAGAAGGTACTGAAATTAGAAAGGAACATTCAACTTCCAATTATGTCTCGGGACATTCTACTTCCAATTATGTCCAGGTAACACAAATTTCATTTTGGTAATAAAAAATGTGTTTTTAAATGATTATTTATTATTTATGTATACTGATTAATTTTTTAACTTTTTTTTATCAGAATAATTGAAGGTTCAATTGAGATTCTACCTTCGCCTTACGATGAATTAGGTATACATACAGTGTTTAATTGAACTTTTTTTTTAATTATAGATTATATTTGAACATTGTGAACAATTTAACAAAATTATTTATGGTTACAGATTATGCTTGGGAGTACAAAATGATTCATGGAACTCCAATTAGTTATGATATTCAACCTCAATCTGAGGTTGAAAGTCCAGTTGAACTTTTACCTTCGCCTTACGATGAACTAGGTAAATATATTTTTATTATGTTTCAATACTGTAAATTGTTTAACAAAAATATTTAAAGGTTGTTTATGCCTTCACACAGATTATATTTCTGAGAAAGTTTTTGCTTCAAAATTTGCAAAGAGTGATGAACCTCCACTGATCCATGATGTCCAAATTCAAGAGGATTCAGAATTTAAATCTTCCAATACCAGCTTTGAAGATTGTTCAAGTTCGATCTCTGGTTTTAGTTTTCCTGATGAGGAGAGTTTAATTGCATATGATGGACCTTTCTCGACCCTTGAAGTGGAAATTGCGCCTAGTATTGATAGTTTTGTGTCTTCCGCTGAAAGCAATCTGATTGAAGATGAGTTGGATAATCCAGACTCTAGTTTTGAAATGGCCGAGAGTCTTATAGAATCTGTAGTCGATGGTGATGACAGTTTGGAGGACAGGAAAGTGGGAGCAAGTGAGTTGGCGGGAGGATTCTACTAGTTGCAGACTTTCCACCATAATTAGCAGTTGTTGATATTAGAGATAGGAATATTAGCCTGAAGAATAGATACTCGTTTGCTTTAACTTTTCAAATGTTCTTGTGAAACAACCATGAATGCTCGTCTGAAGTTGCTTTAATAGATACCTCTTACTTACTTAGTTACTGCTCTATTTCTTGTGAAACAGCTATGAATTTGTGCTATAATTGCAGACTCATTAAAGCTCTTTTCCATTGACCATCTTCTATTTTCCCATGTTGTGTTTTTTCAAAAATATGATGCAAATGTGCTCATGAATTTTTAATGGCTTAAATTTTGAAAGATATTGTAACATTTTTATTATTTTAATAATAGATATTAGTAGTTTTTATTCTTATGTAAATAATTACTATTGTTAAATTATTTATTAAGTCAAATCTGCCTCTTTTATAGCAATAAAGAGAAAGAATACCGAAAAACGACTATATCCAAACCAATATTCAACGTGTTTTAAATATCAACCAAAAAAAGATAAAGTAAATTATTTTTCTGAAATATCGTGATGTTTGTTATTAATTAAAAACAAAAACATAAGACAAATATCTATAAATAAAACTAACGGCATAGAAAAATAAAAAGGGAGGCTACAAAAGAGATGATAAGATTCAAAAGTTTGTTATTAAAAAAGATAAACTAAGAGATGATAAGATTCAAAAGTTTGTTATTAAAAGAAGACAAACTAATCTAAAATCAATCAATAAATAAGTATTCGATCATTCTTTCAACACCTAAGTTAAAAACTTATAGAGGAAAATTTTTAAACTCATATGAATTACACAAGTAAATTGCTTATATATAATCAACATTAATATTGATAAATATCATTTTTTTCCCTTAACTATACTCTTAGATTTAGATTGGTCCTTTAATTTTTTTGTACCAAATTGGTCCCTTAAATATTAAAACGTATCATGTTAGTCCTTTTTGTCTGATTAGCAACGGAAAAATTCAAAAATTAATTGCTAAATTCATCGCTAATTAGACAAAAAGGACTAACATGATATATTTAAGAGATAAGAGACCAATCTTGTAACACCCCATTTCTACCCTTTAAATATAAATAAATCAGAGTTTACAAAAACTTCCGCATAAGCGGGATATCACATTTCAACTTTCAACAAATTCAACTTTTAATTATAACCGACTTAATACATAGGACTCTTCATAAATAAACATAAAGCAACTTCTTTTTAATTAAATAATTAAACTTCATAATGACATCACGCAGCGGATTCATAACAACTTGCAGCATCTTTATCCAACATAGAAACAACTTCAAAATAATAAATAAACATTCTAAGTTTCTAAATTAAAATAAAATTCAGCATTGCAACAAATCAGACACGCATCATTCTCCCCGAGTGCTACATATCAGAGCGACTGACCACCGACTCGAATAAAGGTAACTGACTACTCCTCTGGATTACCTGCATGTTGCCAACATAAGGACAACATTCAAACAGAAGGGGTGAGTTACAATAATTATAAGCAGTATATGAAACGCAATACACAGAAAAGGATTTCACATAATTCACCGTTTCACAACATCAAATTGTACAACAACACAACGACAACTCAATATAATGTGACTTTTATGCAACTCAACTAAATATGCATGTGGTACCATTTCGGAGTAAAACTCTCAACTTAAATCATTTCCAGGTTATCGGGGCATCAAGGCATAAATCTTCAACTTTCAACTTAAATTTTCCAATTCATGCCAACGTGGTGTGAGCAATGGCTCCGACAAAATGTATATGCTCTACATGACAAACACGACATTACAATTCAAACAATATAGAAACACGAACAACACAACAACTTATTACGAAATAATCAACTTATAATCAACTTTGGCATAAAAGCCTCCAACATAACGACTTTAGAACCATTCCGTAAATCGGAAGGTACAACAACTTAACGGTACCTGCAAATCGAGTATACAACACATTTTCGACAAAACAACATAATAAAAACCAATTTTTAATTTACCCGACTTACTCCGATTAATTTCGTTAATTTTCAGACAACTTCGTTTTTCGCCTAATTCGGCTCAACTGACAAAACCGACATTGTTTCTAACTTTCTGCGCCTTATTACGAATTTATCACGATCCTCGAAATTCTGCGTTTAGCTAATTATTTTATGTCATGGACTCACCTGCTGCTACTAATTCTGCTGATTCTTCTAAAGTTCTGGTTTTTATAATTTCCTATCAAAACTTCTGTCACAGTATTACCTACTGATACTGGTTATATTAATTCTGATTTTCTGCTACGACTAAATCCTGAAATCATATTAATTCTTTTTTTAAATTTACTAAATGAAATTGATATAATTAAATTAACATTGTTTATTTAATTTATTCCAAGACTATAATTCACTTTTTATCACTAATTACTTATCATTCAATTAATCAATTTATTAATAAATCTCATGAAGCAAAAACAAGGTAATGCATGATTAAGAGTGAAAGATTCAAAGTGGCTCTTGTCACAAAGATAAGTGACGTGCGCCACTTCTAAACTTTCCCACTCTAATTAAATCTTCATGTCACTAATTATAACTAATATGTCTTAATCTACCTAATTACATGATCATGATACAAGGCATTAATCAATTGATAAAATGGCTCCACCCACAAGTAGAAGTGGCACCCGCCACTTGCTACTTTCATCCTTAATTACATCACTTAAATAATTATACACTTGCTTTAATCCTACACTGATTGCATGAATTAAGCATGATTATTACTTAAGAAAAATCAAAGTGGCACCTCCCACAAACCAAAGTGGCACCTGCCACTTAGTAGTTCTATTTTCCACTCACAAAGTGTGGCACCCGCCACTTGGCCTTTTTGGCAATTGATGTTCCACCCCCACACTACCGATATGTCTTCGTCCCCAAATTCGCAAATTTACCGAAACATTTTTCAACGAAATTTTTCCAGCAACAACCAACATAATTAAAAACAGATTATAATTAGTAAAATTTAATAATCGAACAATCGATTTTCACACGAACATTCACAACAACAATAATCAGCAGATCATTCATATCAGTACCGATTCAACAACCTAACTACCCAAATCAACCCCAATCATAGTATTGAATTTTATATCCGATTATAAGAATCGAACCCACCCTTACCTTAGGTTTGGATCGAAGGTAGCCCTAGAATCGGATTCCAACTTTTTTCCTCTTTCTCTCACGATCGTGCAGCAGTTTACAAGTTTTCCAATTTCCTCTTCTACTGATATTCTATTTCTATACTTTTATTATTTTTATTAAATTAATTAAATATTATAATTATTAATGGGCCTAAACATAACATCCCTTATTTTACTAATTCGGACACGATTTTAAGTTCACCAACTCAATTAACACAACAACTATATTATTAATTCTAATAATAATTCTACGGCTTCCGACTTATTTTTTCGACTTATCGACTTAATTATCCACAACATAAAAATATACCGACTAAATACAAATAATTAATTAAATATTTTAATAAAACAATTAATTAAATATTTGGGCGTGACAAATCTGACATGAAAAAAATTAAAAGACCAGTATGAATCTAAGGATATATAGTCAAGAAAAGAAAATATGTTCATTATGTTCATCAACTTGTAAACAATAAACACAAACTTTGTCATGGCTATTAGTGATAATCCCTCTATTTTCCCAGTTAATACGCGTAGGAAGCCTATTTAATAACAAGCTCCACCTGAAGATCTTCACTTTTAATGGAACCTTCGTTTGCCATAATATATCCAAAGCCAACAAATTTTTTGTCTCAAGTTCAAGTTGTCCACTTTCCTATAGTAGAGTTTCATAGTAGGATTTAACCGTGAAAACTTTTGATACGTCCTTTTCCCATACAGCAGCATCTACTGTATCATGTAGTCGATGCACCTTGTTCATCATCACCATCAACTCTTCAAATTCAGTACCAGCACAACCCACAAGATCCTTCAAAATCACCTCAATCTGCCATTGCCGTACATCGTCGGATCACCAACACAATTCACTAACTGATGCTTGTTTCAACACAACAATATCGAACAGGGTTGGGAAAACTATTTTCAACTTTGTTGGGTTTAGCCAAAAGGAGTTCAAAAAAGAAATAGAGTTTACATTACCCAATTCCCAGGCAAGTTAATTACAAAAACCAAACTCCTTATTAGAATTGTTAGAACTACATACACAACAAAACAGAATTGTGAAAGTGAAGGTGTAATAATGGTGGAGAATAAAATTGGGGAAGAAGATGAATTGAGAGAGAAAGAGAATTAGAGTAGATAGAGTAATTGGGGATGAATATTCAATTTGGCATTAATTTGGAATTGGAAATTACAATGAGTATTTATACAATGTGGATACAATTGAGAGAAAACACAAAAAAAATACAACTAAAGTGCATTGGCTGTTAATGCTGTTATTTTTCAGATTTTGGCAGTGGTAACCGGTTACTCACCGAGGGGTAACCGGTTACTGCTGTTGCAAACTGAAAAATACAGCAGTTGACAGCACTTTCAACACACCACCTCACTTTAGTTGATCCAAGTCCAGCATGTTCAAGCTCTTCACCAGTCTCTTGAACACCTCATTTGTCACACCCTTCGTCAACAAATCCGCAACTTGGTCCTCGCTTCGGCAATAGCTCAATCTAATCTTTCCGTCACCGACTAATTCTCTCAAGTAATGAAACCGCATCTCAATGTGCTTGCTCCTTCCGTGTGCAATCGGATTCTTCGCAAGATTAATCGCGGAAACATTATCCACAAACAGTGTGGTAACATCATCACCACATCCCAATTCCTTCATAAGATTCATAAGCCATATAGCTTGGCACGCACTCAACGAAGCCGCAATGTACTCGGCCTCACAAGAAGAGAGTGCTACAACCGGTTCCTTCTTGGAGCACCAAGAGATTGGTGTATTACCGAACATAAAGATGTAACCCGCCGTTGATTTTCGATCATCTTTATCTCCGCACCAATTAGAGTCGGTGTAGCCTAGTAAAGTACATTTGCGTCCCATATCCGATGCGGGAAACAGAATTCCGCAGCCAAGAGTACCTTTCACGTATCTAAGGATTCTCTTAACCGCTGCCAAGTGTGACACCTTAGGTATCTCCATGAATCTACTCGCAATACCGACACTAAAAGCCAAATCCGGTCGCGTATTGCACAAGTACCTCAACGATCCAATCAAACTCCGGTAAAGTGTTGGATCTACATCATCCTCATCCTCACTTTTGGACAGCTGCAATCTTGCTTCACAAGGTGTACTAGAAGCGTTGCAATGCTCCATTTCACACTTTTTCAAGATATCAAGTGCATACCTTCTTTGATGCATAAGCAGCACCACTTTTGACTTGTGGAACTCTATGCCAAGGAAGTAACTCATGACACCAAGGTCCGTCATCTCAAACTCACTCATGAGCTCCCCTTTGAACCTTGAAATACACTTGTCATTGCTGCCCGTAATCAAGAGATCATCAACATACAAGCAAAGTATGATAACACCATCAATCGTATCCGACCTCACATAAACACCATGTTCGGATACACATCGTTTGAAACCGATGTCAACAAGAAAGTCGTCTATGCGTTTGTTCCAAGCTCTTGGAGCTTGTTTCAAACCATACAACGCCTTATGTAGCTTGTAATACTTCCTCTCTTGATTTTTAATCACGAAACCGGGTGGCTGCTCCACATAAACTTCCTCATCAAGAGGACCATTCAAAAACGCAGATTTCACATCCATTTGGTAGATCACCCAATTGTTGCTATGTGCAATCCCAACAACCAAACGAATAGTCTCTAGTCTAGCCACCGGTGCGAATACCTCCTCATAGTCTATACCTTCACGTTGCAAGAACCCTTTAGCCACTAATCGAGCTTTATGCTTGATCACTTCACCCTTAGGATTTGCTTTAACTTTATAGACCCAACGCACACCTATCGGTTTCTTTCCAAGCGGTAAATCGACCAACTCCCAAGTACCATTCTTCTCAATAGATTCCAGCTCCTCCTTCATTGCACATATCCATTTATGATCACTTAAGGCTTCCTCCTCATTTACCGGTTCAGATTCGGCCATAAGTGCGAAATGAACAAAATCACCATCGTTATTCACTTCGGTATCTCGGAACCTTTCATAGTCTCGGAGTCTTTGAGGCATAGCTCTTTGCCTCACAGGTCTACCCTCATTAACAACATTGTTTTCAGCTGCTGTAGGTGCAGGTACAGCGGAATTGGATGCCTCCGGATCAGACAGTTCAACAAACTGCTGCTGCTGTTTTTTCTCCGGTAACCGGTTACTCCCCGGTGGGTAACCGGTTACCGTTGTTTTTGCAGAATTTTTTACTTCATCAAACAGCACGTCCCGGCTTATCACGATCTTCCGATTCTTCTCATCAAACAGTTTGTAACCCCCAGTAGAATGATATCCAACAAATATCAACTTTTCACCTTTATCATCCAACTTCTTTCTAAGTTGATTCGGTACGTGATGATACGCAATCGATCCAAAAAACGCGCAAATGAACCACACTAGGTTTGAAACCACTCCAAACCTCTTCAGGTGTGATATTCTGCAGCTTCTTAGTAGGACACCTATTCAACAAGTAGGTAGCTGTAGATACAGCCTCACCCCACAGTTCCTTAGGTAACTTCTTCCCACAAAGCATGCTACGCACCATGTTCATTATTGTACGATTTTTCCTCTCGGCAGCCCCGTTTTGTTGAGGCGTATATGGAGGCACCACCTCACGCACAATACCCTCAAGATCACAGAAATTCCCAAATTCATTAGAGGTATATTCACCTCCACCATCCGTTTTGAGAACTTTGAGCTTCCGGCCGCTTTGACGCTCCACCAAGGATTTGAAACTCTTGAACACTCCAAACACCTCATCCTTTCTCTTGATAAGATAAGTCCAAAGTTTCCTACTAAAATCGTCAATGAACGTAACAAAATATCGATTGCCGCCATAAGTCTCTACTTGCATCGGTCCACAAACATCGGAATACACCACCTCAAGTAGGCCTTTAGCTCTCCGACCCGCATCCTTGCTAAACACATTCTTGTGTTGCTTGGATGTCACACATTCCTCACACAATTCTGTCGGAACACTAATATGTGGCAGCCCCGTTACCATACCACTTTGTTGCAACATCTTAAGATCCCTAAAGTTAAGGTGACCAAGACGGTAATGCCATAACCACTCCTCTCTACTTACCGCGGTAGCCAAACAACGATGCTCCATAACCCTTAACTCAACTTTAAAGGTTCTATTGGCTTCCATCGGCGCTTTTAGAATCAACACACCTTTTGAATCTAAAACACGCATCATCTTGTTTTCCATCCGAATTAAGTACCCTCTTTCAAGTAATTGGCCAATACTTAAAAGATTGCACCTAATTCCCGGTATGTACAAGACATCTTTGATCCTTGAAAAACCTCCATTCTTCCTTCCGATCAAAACGTCTCCTACCCCTTCCGCGCTTAAAGTAGTGTCGTCGGCAAACTTGACTTTACTCTTTGTCGCTTGATTGATTTGCACAAACCAATCCTTTCGACCCGTCATGTGTGTTGAACAACCGGAATCCAAGTACCATTCATATTTACTTTGAACTCCATCACGTACGGTAACTAATGCATTTCGATCCGAACACATTTTTTTACCACTTTCCGAAACGGTACAGCTGCTGTCCCGCGAACTGTCATGACAATAGCTGCTGTCCGAAACATCCACAATGCCATAATTCTCCTCCGTGATCATCACTAGAACCGTGTCTTCATCCTCCACCTCTTCTCTAGCAACCTTGGCTTCATCATCGCGAGTCTTGTTCAATTTAGCATAACACTTAGATTGAACATGTCCAAGCTTTTTGCACCTAAAGCATTGAACTTTACTCCAATCCTTTTTGAAACCACTACTACGATCACTCTCTTTGGAGATGCTCTCACCCTTCTTATACATCGAACTCTTCGAATTTTGAGAATTGTTTGCACCAAAATTCTGAAAATTTGGCTTACCTCTAGCTACAAATTTTCCTTTCGACCTCTTGTTCCTCTCATTCAAACGCGCTTGCAAAGCGATCTCCGCTTTCGCTTCGACACATCTCTCATCCATCCTTTGCTCATGCGCCTCTAACGTAATTTGCAACTCATCCTTGTTCATAGTCATTAGATCCTTTGATTCTTCCATGGCAACCACAATGTTATCGAACCGCGATGTTAACGAACGCAGCACCTTCGATACAACATTCTGCTCTACGATTGTTTCGCCACAAGACTTGATTTGATTGACTAACCGGGTAATGCGCGTAATGTAGTCGTTGATCGTTTCTTTGTCCTCCATTTTCGTTAACTCAAATTGACGCTTGTAAGTTTGTAACCTTACCACCTTCGCTTTCGCGGCACCGACATATGCTTTCTCCAAGATTTCCCACGCTTGCTTCGCGGATTCACAATCACCAACCTTCTCGAAATTTTCGTTATCAACACAAGAGTGAATCAAGAATAGAGCTTTGTAATCCTTCTTCTTTTCTTCTTTGTGTGTAGCCCTAATCGTGTCGGTAGCTTGTTCCCCTAATGGTGTGACTCCATTGGTGACAATCTCAAGCACCTCTTGATAACCAAACAGAACCTTCATTTGTTTCGCCCATTTGTCGTAATTTTTCGAATCAAGAATTGGGAGATTTGTGGGAATTCGATCATTGGAAACGGTAGCCATTATTGCAGCGGAATCGGATCAATAATCGGAGCTCTTGATGCCAAATGTTAGAACTACATACACAACAAAACAGAATTGTGAAAGTGAAGGTGTAATAATGGTGGAGAATAAAATTGGGGAAGAAGATGAATTGAGAGAGAAAGAGAATTAGAGTAGATAGAGTAATTGGGGATGAATATTCAATTTGGCATTAATTTGGAATTGGAAATTACAATGAGTATTTATACAATGTGGATACAATTGAGAGAAAACACAAAAAAAATACAACTAAAGTGCATTGGCTGTTAATGCTGTTATTTTTCAGATTTTGGCAGTGGTAACCGGTTACTCACCGAGGGGTAACCGGTTACTGCTATTGCAAACTGAAAAATACAGCAGTTGACAGCACTTTCAACAAGAATTACCAAACATCATAATATCTTTCCACCACAAAGATTCGAAATTCACTCCACTTTGCCTGACTTTGAGAAGAATACAGTTTTCTAGTTTGCCATATTTAAATTCTAGAATATCTCTCCAAATTTCTTTTGGTTCAAGAAGAAATCTCCATAGCCATTTTGAGATCAATGTTTTGTTGAACAAACTGATATCCTTAACTCCTAAATCTCCTAACTTTCTTGATTTGCAAACTGACCTCCAACTAACCAGCGATATAAATTCCTTGTCTATGGTTCCCACCCACAAGAATTTTCTTGAATACTAACAATCTCCTTGATAATTTTGACCGAATCTTTGTAGAATAAAAGATGGTGAATCGGTAAGTTTATTAGAACCGAGTTTATGAGAACTACCCTCCCTCCAATAGAAAGCATTTTCCCTTTCCAAGACGACAAATGCGATGTGAAACAAGATATCACCGATTTCCAAAAATCCACCTTCCCATGATTACCACCAATGGTAAAGCCTAAGAAATTAAAAGGCAACTTACCAGAATTACAAGAGAGAAATTGAGTAGTTGCCAATAAGAAAGATTCTTCGAACCCCACCCCGTATTAACAACTCTTCCAGAAATTGATTTTGAGGCCATAAATTAATTCAAAACCTCTAATAATCACCTTTATCCCTCCATAATTTAGAACAAGAACCTTTGCACACAATGATAGTGTCATCGGTAAACTGAAGAAGACTAACAAACTTATCACTCTATAAATTGACTCCCTTCAAAATATCTAAATTGTTCGCCTTTCTCATAATATGAGCCAATCCTTCAACCACTAGGGTGAACAAGAAAGAAGACAATGGGTTTCCTTGTCTAAGGCCCTTGAGGATTTAAAATATCGATTCGAGCTACCGTTTACCAAAACTGAAAGAAACTGTTAAAAATACCTCCCTGCATCCATCATATCCATTTCTCCCCGAAATTCATAGCTTTCATCACCTTTATAAGAAAATCTCATTTTACGCAATCATAAGCTTTAGTGAAATCAACTTTGAATAACAAACACTTATTGTTTCTTCTTTTGGCATAACCAATCAGTTCGTTTGCAACGAATACTCCATCTAGAATTTGCCTCCCAGGAATGAATACGGTTTGGGAGTTAGAGACAAGTCTCCCAATCACTTTACGCAACCTTGTTGCCAATAATTTTGATACGATTTCATAGATGCATCCAATGAGGATAATGGGGCAAAATTCCTCCATCCATTGTGGGTTGACAGATTTTGGAACCAGAGCCAGAAAAGTTGAAGTCATGGCTTTAGGCAGAAATGCAGTCAAGTGAAACTCATGTATGCAACTAATAATATATTCTCCAACCACATCCCAAAATAGTTTCAGAAAGTCCAAACTAAAAACGGTTGGTCCCAGACATTTATTGCCATCATAACTTTCCAAGGCCATCAAAATTTCATCATTAGAAAAGAGCTCCTGCAAAAAACTGAATCTTGACACGAAACTTTATTCAAGCCAGACAAATCCAATTAATGTCTAAATTTACCCTTACTCCTAAATGTTTCTGCAAAAAATTATAAGGCATGCTTCTTTACAAAATACACATCATCTAAACTTAAAGATCCTACTTTTATCATCAATATGTTGTTAGACCTTATTCTGGTTTTAACTAAAGTATGATAGTACCTCGAGTTTATGTCACCATCCTTGATCCATTTAATTCTCGATTTCTACCTCAATATGCTTTCTTTGAACTACAATTTCTTCCAATTTTCCATTTGAGCTTTACTTCTTACAACAATGTCTTCAATTGATATCGTTACATCCGTATGTGACATCTTCAGCTCGATTTCATTCAGTGTATCCACCTCATGTTCAATCCTTAAATCCACCCACCCAAAAACTTTTTTATTTCACAACCGAAGATTTTCCTTCAAATGCTTAAGTTTTGTTGCAGTAATTTGGCAGGCATTGCCTGATATTTATGGCAAGCTCCACGATTCTTTGACAAATTGGTGGAACCTTGGATGGTCAGACCAACATTGAAAAATCTTGAATTGTTTTGGCTATCAATCAACTTTTTTAGATTTGATCCAAACTGGGCGATGATCATAAATATCTTTGTCCCCCATGAATTGAGCCACCATACTCAAATTCTGAGCTAAAACTTCATAGATAAAAAATGATCTAATCTACTCTTACTTCTACCATTCTAGTTGATCCACATATATTTATTACCCACAGCTAGTACATCAGCAAGTTCCATGATTTCAATAAACTATGAGAAGTCTTTAATTTCTATAGCAAAGGGTCTACTCGGGCCTTTTCTTTCTTACTCCGACCTAACCGCATTGAAATCACCACTAATCAACCATTTTCCATATGTATACTTTATTTTCAGTTTAATTAAGTTTGACCATAAATCCCTTTTCTCCATCATGTTGCTAGTAGAGTACACATACATAATGTAGCATTTAACATTCTTCTAGATACCATAAATTCCCAAATATCCATTTCCTTTAAAACTGAATATGGGAATGAAGACATTTCTCTTCCAAACACTGAGGATCCCACCCGATTTCCCTTCCGCACCCAAGTAAAACCAATCAATATCTTCATTACCCCATATAAAGAGCACCATGATATCCCCCATAACCGGCACCTTGGTTTCCTGCAATAAGCAAAAATTCACCTTCCCAATGGAAAACATATGACCAATTCATCGTCTTTTAATTCAGAACCCGCACCCGTGAACATTTAATGTCATTATATTCATGGGACCCTTAATTTAGACGCTTTCTTCTCTACAAATGCTTTCTTGTCTCTGCTTTCCATTTCTCTAATAATGCTTTCAAATAACTCGTCATCTTCATCGCCTTCAATACCCAATTCTGATAATTTTCTATACCTTCTTTGAGACTGTTCACACGTGGATTTTGCGCAAACATTTTGCTTTCCTCCTGCGTGCGAGGTTTACTTGCGGGACCGGCCAAACAAGTCCCAGACTACTCTGTCCGATTAGTTATGCTGCGAACTCTTGTAATGTAGAATGGTAATGGGGTTTCTTGTGTATCTTTTTGGTATTTTTGGTGTTTATAGCAGACACACGCGGAATGCTTGAAATGAAAGGACAATAAAAGCGAGTAAAAGAAAGGTAAAAACGATATAGATAAAATACAAGTATTTTAAATTAACTTGGAATTAAAATGACTTAAAATACAAAGGTTTTTTGGACGCTATCAGACATTTGAGTAGGGGGTTAACTCGTTTCTCTGACGCTCGGTACTTTGAGTGTGTCCCTTTACAATGTGAATAAATGCAAGCTTTATTACTAAAAATGAAATTTACTTATATAGACAAATAAAATAACTGTCGAAAAGTTTTCCAACAAATTAGGCTTTGACACCTATCAACCCATTCTTCTAGTAACCATCCACTACTTTGTCCCACTACTTGGAGCAGTTTCTTTTCCATGTCTTCCTGAATGGTCTTGTCGAAATTCCTTCGACATGATGGTATCTGTGGGCGCGTCGAAGCTCTTTGACACCCTTATGGATTTTGGATTCTGAGTGTCGACCCATAGCTGACTTTCCTTCTCTTTGGCTGGGTCGAACCCTTTCCTTCTGGCCTTCTCAAATTCTGCTTCTCAAAACTCCTTTTTTGAATAGGTCGAAATATCTAGCCAACAAATTTCCCCCTCAAAAGGTCAGTTTCGACAAAGAGGTAGTCGACCGAGAGATTTGGCCTTTTGGAATTTCCTGCGTGATTTCGACGCCTTCTTCGACCATTGATTTGCACCAAACCATTATTCACCTTATGTCGGCCTGAAATGAACTATCACATCTATCATGATTCCACTTTTGGTGCCACAATTCTCTCAAAACATGGGGACCTCCCATATTCCCACTAAAATAGTGCCCAACCCCCCAGAAAAACCCTTGGCATCGCTTGGGATTAGGTATAAATATCATCCCCTTAGTCTATTTGTAACTAGGGTACAGATAATGTCATGAATCCCCCTCCTCGAAATAGGTCCTTCATATTAATTTAAGACAACAGGGACACCGTTTCCAAGACCTTTAAAAGGCTAATTTTGGGGCGGCACTCTTTTTCAAGACTGATTGCACGCCTATCCTACCGCCAGGTGCTTTGTTCGAGGCATGTTGCTCCTATAAAATGTGTAGCTTCATGAGCCTTTTTGATACTCGTTCATATCTGTCATGAGTTCTTCTTCAAATTCCCTCGTAGCCCAAGGGGTGTCCAAGCAAAACCCAAAGCCCTCCAAAACGACCATTTCAAAGGCTACTGCACAAGAGACTGGGGCTAAAGTCACTAGGAAGACGTCAATGACCCAGATGAAACCTCCCAATAAGAGGATATCTCAAAGTTATGACTTAGATCCAGATGCTGATGAAGACTGGATGAACTTCCTCAATTCAAGAGAATGGAGAGGCATGGATGAATAACCAGTTTTCTGCCAAACTCCATTTGGTTGTTTGTGCATTTCATTTTCTGCACTTTGTTGGCCTACAGGTTTTTTATGTTTAATTTTGTAACGCATTATGCCCTTTTTGTATGCCACTTTTGGTTATTGGTCTGTTATAAACATTATTAATGAAATATTTTATGCATGAATGTGTACTTCTTGTAGCATAGGTTTATATCATTTTAGATACTTCCCATTTACTCTTAAGATTCTCTCGTCAAAGCATATCTCTTTTATTTCATAGGAATTGTTGCTGAAGGCTTGCCTTATTTTGAAGGTTCCTTCCCAATTAGGTGACCATTTCCCTAAGGTTCGATCTCGCCTATTCATGGGAAAAATGACATTCCACTCATAATCATCAACCTCGAAAGTTTTTTCCTTGACCTTCTTATTATAAAACTTGACCACTCTCTATTTCTGACACAACAAAACGTCTAGCGCCCTTAACCTCTCTTTGTCCAAGTTTGTGATCTCGTCGAACATCATATTGCGATACTGTTCCGACGGGATCTTAATTTGACGTTGAATCCTTATTGACTGAAAGCTAATTTCTGAAGGTAGGATGACGTCATGACCAAACGTCAAACGGAATTGTGTCGAGTTCGTTGACTCTTTTGGGGTTGCTCGAAACGCCCACAGGATTTGATCCAAAGTCTTATGTCAGTTTCTAGGTTTTTTGGCTACATGTTTCTTAATAAGCCCAATCACTACCTTATTTAGAGTTTCGACCTTCCCATTCGCTTGTGCGTAGTAGGATGTTTACGTGACGAGCTTAAGTCCCATTTCTGCTGCAAACTCATGCATCTTTTGACCCATAAATGTTGAACCTTGGTCAGTGGTTATGGTTTCAGTAATCCCAAACCTATATATTATGTGGCCTTTGATGAAGTCGATAACAGCTTCCTGGTCCACTTTTTCCAAAGGCACTACCTCTATCCATTTAGTAAAGTAATATATCCCTACCAAGATAAATTTTTGTTGCTTCGACGAAGCCGGTCGAATTTCTCCTATCACATCCAAAGCCCATCCTTTATAATCACGATTATTTTAAATAACCTTTGTTATATGTCTTTTAATAAATAAAAAAATTGCAGCATTAGAACAAGAACAACAAGAACATCAAGAACAACAAGAACAAGAACAAGAACAAGAACAAGAACAATAAGAACAACAAGAACAACAACAAGAACTTCAATAAGAACAACAACAACAATGATAAGAACAACAGGAAGAAAAAGAAGAAGAAAATGAAGAAGAAGAAGAAGAACAACAACAACAACAACAACAACAATAACAATAATAACAACAAGAACAACAATAATAGAAAATAACAACAAGAACAACAATAATTAAAAAAGAACACCAACAACTAACATTACTAACTCGAATTCATAATTTCCTTGTCTCAATCAATTTGTAGAAGAGATGATGGAGTTCTGAAATTTGTTTTGAAATTTGGTTTAGTGGAGAAATAGAGTATTGTAAATGAAAGATGATGTTTGGAGGTAGAAGATGTAGTTCATCTAAGTTTTAGGTTTCACATGGATCACTAATAGTAGTGTCTTGGACATTGATAAATACTAATGGACGATCAAGATATGCTTAAGGACAGTGAATAAACTAAAAAATGTGCACCACTTATAATGTTGGTGCTGAAAAATAAGTATAAAAAAAACAAAAATGTTGGTGATGGGACTTGAACTCGTGACCATACGCTACCTTTGATCATGGTGTTTCTAAATAAATGTGGTGAAAGGTCTATCAGCATTTTGTTAAGTTTTTTTTTTTTGGAAAATAATTTAATCACGGTTGATATCATCAACCGTGGTGATAGAGTTAGTGCTACAAGGTTCGAATCCGGGCAACAACATTTTTTCCATTTTAAATAATTATTTATTCATGGTTATAATAAGCAACTGTTGTAATATTACAACCTTTACTCTTCCTGGAAGAGAGAAACACTCTTCCCAAGTATAATAATGATTTAAAATTTTCTCCGTTTTTCAAAAATATCATTTGAGTATATCAACCATACAAGTTATCATCATTGCAAGCATTAAACTATCATACTTTTCATCATCAACCTCATCTATAAATAGACAGTTTTATATTTCTTCATAATATTCTTCGTAACAATGAGTTCTACAAATGAGAATGCTAACAGAAACATCACCAATGAGGTCACCATTGAACAACATCATCAGCGGTCAAATGGGGAGGTCCAACCATTTGGATTGTTTTTTGTCATAGATACGTTAAGGGTGAGGAATGCCAAGAATAAGAAGAAGAAGCTGAAAAAGAAAAAGGAAGAGAAGCAGAGGATGACTTTTTATTATGATTTTGATAAGGGTAGTGAAGAAAGAGTCCTAGATTATAAAGATGCATTTGTTGTTATGGGCTTAGACATTGAAAAATATATGTAATGATATTATCAATGTACTCTTATTTTTTGAATTTTAATAAAGTTTTCTATTATATATACTATTCGTTTTCACTTAAAAATAGAAAAAAAAGATGAATTTGGGGGTTTTGAGGGTAAAGTCCCGTAACACTAAAAAATGAAATAAAATATATGTTTAAAATGGGAAAAAAAGGAAAAAAATTTAGTTGCTGAGAATCGAAGCTTGTTACACATCATTTATTACTTTGGTGTTTTTAGACAACTGTCGTTAAATTACTGTATATAAATCCAGGTACAAAATTATTAACCTATTACAATGGTGTATATGAATCTGTTGTAAATTTGTCGTTGTTGTTTGCACATTTTGTAGTAGTAATACTATTTTGATCCAATATCTCAAAAATATCCACCTTGGAGCAAACTCTATAACATCAAGGAACAAACTAGCTTTCTTGATGCAGCTTTATCAACTGCATACAGTAGAAAAACTTGCAACTAGGAAATGTCTTGGTGATCATATCAACAACATTATGATTTATCGAAACCTTCAACACTTGGAATTCTCCATGTTCGATTACCTCTCTGACGAAATGCAACCTTACATCAATGTGCTTGGTTCGCTCATGATAGGTTGAATTCTTTGGCATGTGTATTTCACTTTGACTATCATATTTAACAGTGATAACTTTTCCTTGAAGTTTCAATTCCTTTGCAAAAACTTCAAGCCACAATGTTTCCTTCACAGCTTCAATTAGGGCAATATATTTTGTTTTAGTGGTTGATAAGGCAACAACCATCTGAAGTTTTGCTTTCTAACTGATTATTGTGCCAAACATAGTGAACACGTATCCAGAAATAGATTTTCTGGAATCCATACAACCTACATAATCAGAGTCGACATATCCTTCGAATACTGCTTTACTATCTTCACATAAGACTCCACCATAAATTAGGACTCTGTTTAGAGACTCATTTAGGTACCTTAGAACCCACTTCAATGCTTGCCAGTGAGCGTTTCCCGGATTCACCATGTAACATCTTACAAGACTTACTACATATGTTATGTCGGGTCTAGTACAGACCATATCATACTTCAAAGAACCTACTATATTAACATATGGAATTCTATTCATATACACTCTTTCGACATCAGTATTAGGACATTAGTCTATACTCAACTTGAAATGTGGGTTTGTTGGAGTCACAATAGGCTTTGAATTCGACATACCAAACTTTTAGAAAATCTTTCGTAGGTATTCCTCTTGAGATAAGCATAATTTTGACTTATTTCTATCTTTTCGGATGTCAATCCCAAGAATCCTGGATGCAGCTCCCAGATCCTTCATGTCAAACTTTTTATTAAGGTCAACCTTTACCCTAATTACATCTTTGATATTTTTGCTTGTTATTAGAATATCATCTACATAAAGCAACAAAATAAAAAATGAATTACCATGACAAAATAGGAAGTAAACACATTGGTCAAACTAACTTCTAATGAAACTTATGCACACCACGAACTTGTCGAATCTCTCATTCCACTATCGTGGAGATTGTTTCAGTCCATAAAAAGATATCTTCAACTTGCACACATAATCTTCCATCCCCTTTTCGACAATCCCTTCAGGTTGCCTCATCAGGATTGTTTCATCTAGATCATCATACTAGAACACATTTTTCACATCCATTTTTTCTAGTTCAAGGTCGAACTGTGCCACCGTGGCAAGCAACATTCAAATGGACATGTTCTTCACAATAGGAGATAACACATCATTGAGGTCAACACCTTATTTCTGAGTAAAACCCCTTGCGACCAATCTATCCGTGTATCTCTTTGACTCCACTCCTTCGATTCCTTTCTTAACTTTGAAAATCCACTTACAACTGACTAACCTAGCTCCAAAAGGTTTCTTGATCAGTTCTCATGTGTTGTTATCATGAAGAGATTTCATCTTATCATCCATGGCCTTCATCCATCCAGTCTTATTTCGACTTCCCATAACTTCCTTATAGTCTCTAGGTTCTTCTTCTAGAACTTCACTTGTAGAGATTAAGGCATAAGCTATAAGATTTGTATACCCAAGTCTTTGAGGTGGCTTGATGACTCACCTCGACCTATCTCTTATCAATAGGTAGTCATCGATAATTTCCTCAATCTCTTCAGCATCTTACTCTTCTTCTTTGACTTCGTCTGGGTTATGCACTTCAGCATCACTATGTTCCACCTCAACAAGAATCTCTCCTTGTTCTAGCTCTGTTTCAACATCATCAGATTTCTAGAAGGCCATTTTAGCTTCATTGAAAACAAAAATCTCAACTGGTGATACACCTTCTACAACTTGGCTCTAGGCACCACAACATATAAGCTTCGACTCCTTTAGGGTATCCCATGAACATGCATTTCAGAGCTTTAGGTTCAACTTTGTCTTTCCTAATGTGAGCATAGACCATACAGCCAAATACTCTTAATTTGTCGAGATCTGGTGGATGTCCCGATCAAAGTGCTTCAGATGTCTCCATATCTAACTCAGTTGAAGGACATCTATTTATTAGATAAGCTGTTGTCAAAACAACCTCTGCCAAAAACACTTTCTTCAATCTCACGCTAACCAACATGCATATAACCTTTCCAAGTATTGTTTGATTGAATCTCTCAGCTAGGCCATTTTTCTTTGGGGTACCTGCTACAGTCTTATGCCTTGCAATCTCAAACTTGACATTATAATTGTCGAAAGCTTCATTGTAAAATCTAGGCCATTGTCGATTCTCAACCTCTTGACCTTTATTCCAGTTTGAGTTTTGACCAGAACCTTCCAACTTTTGAAATTCTCAAACGTTTCATCATTAGTCTTCTAAATGAATACCCATAACTTTCTAGAATAGTCATCAACTATGGATAAAAAATATCTTGCACCTGAATGTGAAGAATTCCTTGCAGGCCCCTAAAGATCAACATGAATGTAATCAAGGATCCATGTGTTCTTTGGTTACCTTTGTTAATATTCACCCTACAGGATTTACCAAATACACAAGGTTCACAAAACTCCAACTTCTCGACTTTATCACCACCTAGTAGGTTCTGTTTCCCCAGTTCAACCAGGCCTCTTTCGCTGACATGGCTCAATCTCATATGCCATAATTTTGTCTTCAACAAAGGTTTTGTTGGATGCAACATTTGTCGAACCAATTACAACTTCAACCGCAAGGGTATACAAGCCTTATTTCTTCACGCCTCTCAAGACTTTCTTCGACCCCTTCATGACTCTAATGATATTTTTCTATCCTTGAAAAACATATAATTTCTTGTTGAACTCAACAAGAGAAATCCGATTTCTCTTCAAATAAGGTACATACCTGACTTCAGTCAACAACCTTATTGACTCATCATGGAACTTGAATGTCATAGATCCAACACATGCCATCTTGCAAGCTTTATTGTTTCCAAGCAATACAAATCCAGCATCTTGATCACATAGTTCCTCGAACAAGTCTTTGTTTGGAGTCATGTGCTAAGTACAATCTGAGTTCATAATCCACTCTTTTCTTGAGTCACCGCTTGATACCACAAAAACATCAGATGAGTCGAATTCATCTTGAACAATGGTTGTGTTGCCATTATCCTTAATTCCATTATCTTTCAGGCGTTTAGGGTATACTTTTCTTGTATGACCATCCTTCTTACAGTGATAACTTCGAATTCCAGATGCATCACCATTATAAGACTTTTTTTGACTTCTATCCTTCTTCTTGTCGAACTTACCATGCTTTCGCAAGAATTTCCCCTTAACGGCCAAATCTTCATAAAACATTGAAGGGTTATTTTCATTTCATTCGTTCAATTCCTTATAATACAAGGTTGATTGAACTTCTTTGAAGTTCAGGGACTCCCTTCCATACTAGAGAGTTTCTTTGAAATGAGCATGTGTTTTGGGCAAAGCACACAACAACAACAATGTTTGATTTTCATTATCGATATTTACATCAATACTTTCAAGATCAAGAATCATCTTTTTGAACATATCCAACTGCTCAGCTAACACTTTGTCTTCACTCATCTTGAATGAATATAAATCTTGCTTCAGGTATAGTCGATTCACCAGCGATTTGGTTATGTACAAACTTTCAAGTTTCACCCATAACCCCGACGTCGTCGTCTCCTTTAACACCTGACAGAGAACCTTATCACCAAGGCTCAACAATATTTCATTGTGTACTTTCTCTATCGTGGATGTCTTTTCATTTTCCTCTAACTCAACGTTCATGGCGGTTGTTCCCTCCAACGCTCTAAACAACCCCACTGAACTAGTAGTGCTTTCATCTTTAAGCGCCACAGACCAAAATCGTTCACTCCGGTGAACTTTTCAATCTCATACTTTTTTTAAGGAATCTTCCTCCACGCTCACCGCACCAACTTATTGTGAATTAATTCCTTTAAAACAAAGTATAAATTGTTTCTTTATGATCAAGTAACACACTAGGCTTAGGGTTAACGGAAAAAACAAGAAGAACAACAAGAATTGGTTATAATTGTTATTCTTTACTTTCTCTTTGAATTAGATTATAAGTACTCAAGAATAACAAACAACCATCTCATCCTAATTAGGATTTGTCACATTTATGATGAGAGACTAGTATACTATTTATAATAAATCCTAACATAATAAACTAATGGGACTTTTAACAATTATCCATTACAACCTAACTTAGTGTACAAGCTAACTTAAACCAATTGGGCTTAACAAAGATGCCCAATTTGATATGCTAACAAACCTAACAATATTGACTAATGCATGTTAGAACAACTTCGACTACAACACGCACTATTTCGACAACAGCATGCGAACAAACTTCGACCTCATGCTTAATCTCTATCGAACCAGAAATTACCCTTCAACCATTCTAGATTTCGATCCAATATCTCATTAATGTATTACTTACTAATCTCATATTTATTAAACATAAGAAATTAAAAATTAAAATTCTTGAATTAAACATAACAAATATATTATTGATTATAACAAATATATTATCGATTCTGATTTTATATATATATATATATATATATATATATATATATATATATATATATATATATATATATATATATATATATATATATATATATAAGAATTAAAAACAAAAATTTTCATATTTAAAAAAAATCAAACAACCTGCAACTCAATATATTTTTAGTGAAGAAATAGACCCACACAAAAAAATGCTTACCTTATAATGAAGAAATCAAGTTCTTGAGTCTTTGTCAACTAATAAAATAAAAATCAAATAATAATAAAAATAAGTTATAGTTTTAACCTTAACAAAATTAAAAAATATTACGTTTTGAATGAATGGTGGTAGATTAGTTTTTGGTGGAAGAAAAATAGTTGAGGGGAGAAAGAAGAAGAAGAAAATGGTGGAGAAAAAGGAAGAGGAAAGGTAGAAATTAAGAAGTGGGAAGAGATTTTAGGAAAATGGTAATGTGTGGGGAAAAGCAAACTTACTACATAGGGCTGA
Organism: Lathyrus aphaca; assembly: GCA_963966055.1. Classification (NCBI taxonomy): domain Eukaryota; kingdom Viridiplantae; phylum Streptophyta; class Magnoliopsida; order Fabales; family Fabaceae; genus Lathyrus; species Lathyrus aphaca. Next base: position 62,551,279 of record OZ014520.1, on the reverse strand, counting down.
AAATGAACTGAACTAATTGGAATATAGTTTGGAATTCGATGCGATAATTAAATTGTTGAACTAGGTTCATGAACCAAATGAACTGAATATGAGAAGAAGAAAAAACTAAGTTCGCTAACTAAATGAGCTGAATTTGAAGTATACATAGTTCGACTTGTTAGGTTTATAAGTCAACTCGATTATATATGAGAAAAATTATATTGTCTTTAAGAGTATATTTAAAGATGTACTATAAATATTATCCTTATATTTTCTTTTAATCTAACGGTTTTAGTTGATAATTTATATTCTCAAGTGAGCAAATATTTATAAAAATAATTATACAAATAAAATAAACATCATACACATTATATTTTTTTTAAGAAAATAATTTTAAAATCATCATATATTTTCTAATTTAAAAAAATATCTTCTAAATTTCTTTATATATATATATATATATATATATATATATATATATATATATATATATATATATATATATATATATATATATATATATATATATATATATATATATTCTGAATTTCTTATAATTAAAAAAAATATCTTCTAAGAAAATATACATCATATAAAATATATAAAAAAATAACTTTAAAAAAATGTTTTTAAGTCCGTGAAATAAGCGAGCTGAACCAAACGAGATGAACCTAATAAGTTGAATCGTGTTGTTCGTGAACTTATAACGAGTCGAGTTTGAGCTTAAAAAAAGTTTGTGTCAAACTCGAAGCGAGATTTAAGCTTAACCACTTCTTAACTTTGAGTCGAGTTGAAGCGAGTTCGACTCGACTCATTACCAGCCTTATTGCTAGGGGTGTTCACGGTTCGATTTTGAAGCAAAATATCATATGATTCAAAGGTAAATTTACTTGCGGTTTGGTTCGGTTTTGGATGATTGTTTAAAAAAATCTGATTTGATCCGATCCAATTTCATGCAGTTTAATTTTGATCGAATTTTTGGATATCCAAATTAAAAATTATAGTTTTTATTAATATTATAAAAGTCCTAATAAATAGTAAGTTTGATATAATATATAATATACTATATCAAAAGTTAATATTACAAGATGAAAAAATTAAAAATAAAAAGACTAAATCAAACTAATAAATAGTATTTATAAAAATAAGTATCTTCTAATATTAAATTAACACAAACATATATATATATATATATATATATATATATATATATATATATATATATGCATGCGATTTGGTTTTGTTTGGATCGGTTTTGAAAATCAATCTGAAATCCGATCCGAACAGATCGGTTTTTATAAAAATACATCCAAAAAAATCGATTTTTTGCACTTTTCGGTTTTTTTGCATCGATTTGCGATTTTTATTTGGATTGGATTGGATTTGAACACCCCTACTTATTGCTACTTGAAAATCACACCATAAACTTGTCACGTGAAAATCAAGCCCCAAATGTCAGTGTGTCAGAAATTTGTCACGTGTAAATCACGTCACGAACTTGCCACATAAAAATCAGACCATAAATATTAAAGTTGACAGCAAAATCAATTCAACCAATTAACATTGCTCCCTTAATTTTTTTTATTTTTTTATTTTGGTTAGCGACGTGAAATACATGTCACAATTAATATTTTAAAAATTTTATAATTTATTCCGTGTGAAAATCTGACGTTTATTATTTTATTATTTTAAATATTTAGTGACGTGATTTTCACCCCGCAACCTTCCTTTTTAGTTACATAAATTTCACGTCACTAAATCACGTGGCTGAAAATAGTAACACAATATTAAAATAGATACCAACAAATATTTAAATTATTTAAAATTTTATATATTTTAGGCATAATTAGTTACGAAGTCTCTTAATTTAATTTAATGTTTCTTAATTTAATGTTTCATTTACGTCCTTTATCTAAAAAAAGATTACATGTTAGTCACTTAAAAATATTTTTGTTAGTTGAATTGGTTATTTCCGTCAAATTTTATGAAAAATCGTTATCTTCTGGTGACGTGGTTTAACAACAAGACAATTTGTCAATATATATATTAAAAATTGATATTTTGCTTAAACCGAAGAAGTTTTGTTTTCGACAAATAGTATTTGTGTAAAAAGAATAAAACAATTCTTTTCTAATTATAAATACCATGTAACTCCAAGAAACACAACAAATTAAGGATACATGTTCGTTCTTCTAGGGTTCATGAACCAAAACATAGACAAACAAGTATATCTACACTCTAGAGAATCCAACCATTGTTCATACTTCATAATCACACTATTACTCTTTATATTCAAAGAGCTTCATGCAATTAATATAGTTTATAATAGAAAATATCACTATTACAAATAATATATTTCATGACGAAGATTTCACCTCACTTAATGAAAAACTGATTTCAAATACCTATACACACCCTATTTTGTTTTTAAAAATATATATACAATATATTTCGTCAGTTATTTGAAAAATCGATGGATAAACATATACAATGTACATGCTTTGAATCCTAGCAGTTCAAGTTTATGTTTTTATCTCACTAAAACTATTTTAGTTTTAGTTTAAAAGTACGTTACTTTACTCATCAGCTTCTTTTCAACCGAGGTGAACATGTTTCACTGATATATATATATATATATATATATATATATATATATATATATATATATATATATATATATATATATATATATATATATATATATATATATATATTCAAATACCTATACACACCCTATTTTGTTTTTAAAAATATATATACAATATATTTCGTCAGTTATTTGAAAAATCGATGGGTAAACATATACAATGGTCATGCTTTGAATCCTAGCAGTTCAAGTTTATGTTTTTATCTCACTAAAACTATTTTAGTTTTAGTTTAAAAGTACGTTACTTTACTCATCAGCTTCTTTTCAACCGAGGTGAACATGTTTCACTGATATATATATATATATATATATATATATATATATATATATATATATATATATATATATATATATATATATATATATATATATATATATATATATATAGCTTTAGCTTTAGCTTGTAGCTTTCAGTTTCATTTGTCTAAACAACACAAACAGAACCCCTAACAATGAACCATAAACAACGAGAGCCATAAACACATACCATCTTCAATACAAAGATGTTATGTTATGTGTTTATGACTCTCTTTTCTTCTTCAGAGATCCAAATCATTTTATTTTACTTCTTCTTCATAGATCCAAATCATTTTCTTTTACTTCTTCATAGATTTGCTACGTCAAACATCCCTACTAATATTTTTGTCATATTATTATTATTGTTGTTGTTGTTATTGTTGTTATTGATGTTGTTGTTTTGGTTGTGGTGGTTATATTGTTGTTGTTGATATTGTTGTTGTTATTGTTGTTGTTGAGAACTGGAACCCTAGAGTTTTTGTTGTTATTTTATTGTTTTGTTATTATTGATGTTGTTGAGACCTTAAACCCTAGAGGTTGTTTATTGACGTTGTTGTTATTAATACTGTTGTTGTTCTTGATGTTGTATTTGATATTATTGTTGCTTTCTTGTTCCGTCTAGTTGAGTTTATTATATTTAATATCGATTATTTTGTTGCACTAGCTAACCCCTCTTCAAGCATATAACCTAGTAAATTGAGTTTGGAAATAATCATATGCAAACTTATATTGTATCTGAAAGTTATCTTACACTGATTAATGATTTTTTAGCATCCTGTAACTCGTCATTCATCTCATGTTGTTTTATAGTTAAAATCTCTCCAATACTTCTAGTTTTTGTTCAACTTACTTCCATATTTGTTCATTTTTCAAAGTATAAAATTTTATATTTTCAAGAATGAATTAGTATAAAATGAAGTGTTGAATAAAAAACTTGAAACATTGGAAAAATTTTAACCATAAAACTGCATGAGAAGAATGATGAGTTACATGTGTTCGTCAAATATAACACCGTTGTTTATATAATTATTTTCCTATTCAATTTTTAGAAGTTATATGTTAAGTATCAGGTTTAGTGAAATAAACAATCCACATTAGATTTAATAAACTCAAAATTTGTTTTACCCCTTAGTTTTATTAGATAACTGAGGTGAAAATATTGTATATCCGTTGATGAAATTACAAAACCGAGGGGACATGTGTTTTTTACCATTTCAGAATTCCAAAAAGGTCTCTCTAAGGATTGAACCCATGACCATTTCACATACCCTTCGATTATTTGAAAACCGAGAAGTAAAATGTGAACTTTTCATGACGCCCTTCATTACCTCACCCTTGTAGTCTAAGTTAAATGTATTTCATATCCATGTTAAATGTGCTTTTTCTAGTAGTATATTCACATCAATTTTTGATATAACATCTACCTATTTTACATTAAAAGGAATCCAAAACACTTCACACTAAGTTTTAACATTATTAAAAATAACAAAAAACTAGAACTCCACAAAGGCAATATAGACTTATTTAATCACAAAGAAATACACTTGCGCCAAAATCACAAAGCTTCAGTTGGTGGATGTGGAGATTGACCTATTAAAAATAACAAAAAACTAGAACTCCACAAAGGCAATATAGACTTATTTAATCACAAAGAAATACACTTGCGCCAAAATCACAAAGCTTCAGTTGGTGGATGTGGAGATTGACCTGTTATGAGATAACAATAAAAAGAAATATGCATAAACTATTCTATAAAATATGAAACTAAATTAGTTTCACAAAATAAGGAAAAGTACATCAACACAAAGACTACAACGTTAAAGAAAAAAGTTAGCATGCATGCTAGTAAATTTCAAGGTTTGATGTCCCTATGAGACACTCCAACTCAGTTATGTATATAATTCAGTGCTCTACATATCTACAAAATAAGAAATAGAAGGAATGAGAAATAAAAAAGTGGTATGCATAGTAAATTCTGATATCTCTAAAAATTATGATAAATACAAAATTTGATAGAGTACATTGAAACATACCTTGGAATAAAGTTTTACATATACCAATGACATCCTCTCATGTTTTTCAGTTGATGAAAAGAAAGAGTTCTTGAAGAACCTTATTTATCACCGCCATTAAAACTCTGTCAATTATAAGAACAAGTTGTTGATTGAGATGCACTATTTTCCCTTTGCACCTCTTGGGGGCGATTGTTTTTAATAAGGCATCTCATCCTTATTTTATATATACCCCCTCAGTTCTATATTATAAGTAATATGCCGAAAATCCAATTCCATAAGGAAAAAATAATTATATTTGTTGGTTCTTCCAAGGGTGGATCCTTGTCGTCCATAGTGGTAATTATATTTGTTAGATCCCTCAAGGGTGGATCCTTATAGCCCATAGAGGCAATTATATTTGTTGGATCTCCCAAGGGTGGATCAGTTCCTCCTATAGAGACAATTATAATTGTTGTATCCCCCAAGGATGGATCCTTGTTGCTCATATAAAAAATTATATTTGTTGGATTCCCCAATGGCGGATCCTTGTCGCCCATAGAGGAAATTATATTTGTTGGATGCCTAAAGGGTGGTTCCTTGCTGCCCATAGAGGCAATATATTTGTTGGATCTCCCAAGGATGAATCCTTGTCGCCCATAAAGGCAATTATATTTGTTAGATCCTCTAAGGGTGGATCCTTTCTGCCCATAGAGGCAATTATATTTGTTGGATCCCCGAGGGTGGATCTTTGTCGCCCATAAAGGCAATCGTATTTGCTAGATTTCCCAAGGATAGGTCCTTGTTGGCCATATAGACAATTATATTTGCTAGATCCCCCAATGATGGATCCTTGCTACCCATAGAGACAATTATATTTGTTGGATCCCCCAAGGTAGGATCCTTTCCGCCCTTTGAGGTAATTATATTTGTTTGATCCTCCAAGAGTGGATCCTTTCCTCCCATAGAGACAATTATATTTGCTGGACCACGTTAGGTTGGATCGTTGTTTACCATAGAGGCAATTATATTTTATGGATCCCCCAAGGGTGGATCATTGCCGTCCACCAGCTCCCCATCCAGGACCACCTTAAAATGGTCCAGGGGGACGAATCCAGATGAGGATAATGGAAAGCCAGCTGCCTCCTTGCCTTCTCAAAATAACGAACAAAAACCACCACGACTTCATTAGTAAGCTGAGAGACACACTCTTTCATGCTCTCGAGAGCATTCTGAGCTTCCTCGAGCAATTTATTCACTTCATCCACCTCTGTTTGATGAATCATTTGTTCTTCTATCACTTCCTCGGCAAACACATTCAAATCATCCTTTATTGCCTCTGCCTTAGCGTCATCCCATCTTCCCAGGTACGCTTGTTCAGATTAGACACCTCGAACTGCATTCTTTTCAGGGTATCAACATGTTTCTCCCTCAACGCATTTTCCACTAAAAGCACCTCACCAACTGGGCCTCCAACAAAGTTGACGGTTGGGTGGGAGGCAAGACGCAAAGCATCTGATAATCATTGGGGACATAAAAGAAATGATCGGAAAAAAAGGCTACAACGTCAACATAAGAGTTATTCCATAAAGAATGTTCTAAGAGAGGTTGGGTGTCCACCAACATCTCTACCCTGTAACACGGTGGGAGAACTGACTTTTAGTTATGTTGCGGATAGCAAGAGTCGCCACCGACTTTTATTTTATCCAAAAGGAAAGGGTATAAAAGAACAGGAAAGACCTTAAGAGATATTTTTGGGTCCGGGGGGTAGGTTATGTAAAGGGAAGGTGTTAGCACCCTTTACATCCATGGTTATCCATGGGCTCTTAGTTACTTAGCTCACTTTTGAATTGTTTTTGAAAGTGTAGTGTGTGAATAGAAAAATTTTCAGAATAGTTGATAATGATCCATGTATGGATGCGTAAAAACTTGTTTTTGAAAATTTGTTTGAAATTTGTTAAGTGTGAAAAGTTTTTGAAGTGAGCAAGTACATAAGAGGAACCTACCCTAATGTTTTAAGTCTTTCTTATTCTTTATCCTTTCATTGGTAAGACTATCCCTACTATTAAGGAGTAGGTAGTCATTACCTTGGATGTAAGGGACATGAGAGGGACATCTGTTTGTATGGAGGCAACTGTGGGGTGTAATAAGCATAAAGGAGGGACTATCATCATTATTCGAAGGGACTTGATTTTTTAAGGCAACCATTAGGGACTTGATGATTTTTCTTTTTAAAGGGACTTGCTTTATACACCCCACTTGACCTTATGATTTAGGCAACTTGAGGGATAACCTTAGAAATGTGAGATGGCGATTAAAAATCGACTTACGTGTGTGAGTGTTCAATATTATTTATCTTTAATTTAAATGCTCTAATTTTATTTTTAATAGAATACATATTTTTGCACTCCCTAAATTACTAACCATAGCAATAATTAAATAATTAAAATATTACAAAATTTACATCCGAGAAACAATTACAACATAATTATAAAAAATAATAAATAGCAAAAAATATAAATATATAGCAAAATAAATATAATAAGCAAAAATAAATAAGTAACTAAAATAGGGGTTAGTGATAAATAATAATAAAATAAGGTTAGTAAAAATATTAAAAATAAATAAAATTAGTGAAATAAGAATAATTAGAAATAAACAAGATTAGAGAAATAATAAGATAATAATAAACCAAAATTATGAATAATAATATAATTAGTAATAATAATAAAAAATATTATAAAAAAAATTGGATTTTAATATATAACATTTAATAAGAATTAATTAAAAATTTTCAAACATAATGTAATTATAAATTCTAATTATTACAAATTTAATCACTTTTTAAACATACATTAACATTTATTTAAAAAAATATATTTATACGTTATAATGAGAAAATAAGTTTTAAATATTATATTCACTAAATTAATCATATTTATAAAATTTAATTTTATTAATTATTATATTTACAAAAAATTAATTATATCAAAGATTATAATAAATACATACATGACAATTATATTTAAAAATTAGAGAATAACAATTAAGTTTTTTAATAAGTATTTAGAAAATAAATTAGGGTTTTGGAAATTAGGGTTTGTTTTTAGAAAATATTTTTTTTTAGGGTTTTTTCTAATTTATAATATACAAAAAACTAACTAAATGGTACTTATATATATTCTATAAAGATATAATAATAACAATCATTTTTTTTTTTAGAATTTTAAAACAAAACATATATACATTATAATTTAGAAGAAAATAATATTTGCATTTTTATAATTTAAAAAAAAACATATCATAATATAATATAGGAAATAATAAACATAAAAGAAAAATAAAAAAAAATCAGAAAAAACTGGACCTGGGATTTGAACCCAGGTCCCTAACCTGGATAGTGAAGAGAGTGACCAACTGAGCTGCGCACCATCAATGCAATAACAATGAGTCTCCCTTGGTTTTGTGCTTTAAGCTTGAAAATTCTGGAAAATAAGAGAAATAAAAAGGCCTGGGGTGGGAATCGTACCCAGGACCTTTTAGTGACAAGCATGCATACGTTACCGCCTGGCTGGAAGAGCCCATCCTAACAACATACGCGCATCATCTTTACCACTGGGACACAAGTTCTTGTGTGACAAATAAACAGGATATAAAAATAATATTTTAAATCAAAATTTTAAACATGGAATTCGCGCCAAGCTTCTCCTTCTTCTACCTCCTGCCCTGCGAAAATTCTTGTGAAAATACCTACAAATTTTCCTGCGAAAAAACCATTCCCAGCAAAACCTACAAACATCAATGGCCAACAAAATCATACAGTTTCACAAAATCAAGCACGGCAATATGATCCTAGCATTCACACGATTCATTCCATGTTTTTAGAATTGATTTATGTTTCTTAAATTAGAAACCCCTAAACCTAGGTCCAAACCCTAATAATGGCATCTCATGAATTAGGTACGAGTTCTTTGATTTTCCTGTCCAGAAACGATCTACACAACATTATAAACAACATTAGGCAAGCAAAATCCATTTAAATGCAGTGAATTGATGTAATCGAAAAAAACTTTGTCAAGCATGAACAAGCTTCGGGTTCCTCATTATGGCATGCTTTGGATGCTTATGAATGTTGGTTTAGCTTCAGGGATGTTCAAGGAACATCTCTATGTCTTTAGTTTACCTTGAAACCTCCTGTATGAATGAATCCGAATTGGTGTTTTAGCTTGAATTTTGAGGTTTTGAAACTTACCTTTTGATGCTGGGAATTCGTGCTAGGGCAATGGCAATGAGTTTAGTATATATAGGGGACTCAATTAGGTCAAAAAGATTGATGGTTTGTGTGAAAATTTTGATATTCTAAGATTGAAAAAGATCATGGTGTAAAAGTCAAATATTTGTTCATGAAGACTTGCTATTCTTGTACCAATCTCATGATTCCTTTCCTCTTTAATTCTAATCACCAATTAAGACTTTCTAGAAGCATTATCCAAATAAAATCTTTAATTTTCCTATTTTATTTTTATTTAAAATGATTTTTAATGATTTAAATCAAATTAAATAGAAATTGTTCTGGACTGGGCCAAGGCATTATGCACGGCGCGGCCCAACGCTCGTCAGGCCCATGTCCAAACGACCAAGCACGAGGACACGTCAGACGAAGGGCCATTCACCCAAGGAACGTTTCCTCGCCTTTCTAACTACGTGTCGGGCAAAGAGAAGAGTTGCCCGTCCCATGGTCTCCGTCCACAAATCATCAACCCACATCACGGGCATATAGGTTGTGTCGGGCAGAACCATAACAGCACCTCACTTACCACACGTCACCCAACTCCCCTACATTATCTCCTTAGGGATAGGGGTAGTTGGACCAGGGGGCAGACCTTGGTCTAGGTCTTAACGCTTCTTACGCGTCCCCTGGCAGCTCCTCCTTGGGCCTAGCTAATCCAGCCCATTAGGAGCCTTGGCCCAGCGCTGGGGGCTCAATATAAATACCCCTTTCATGGCAAAGGGACAGGTATTCTAACTCACACTCTGACAACCTTATTCTGTACCTATTCTGACTTAAGCATTGAAGCACCTTGCAGGTACACCCCCTCCTCATTTCATTCTCTGGCCCATTCATCAAGACCTTGGAAGGCCCTCCTGATCAGGTAAGATCAGTGGCGCCGTCTGTGGGAACCAGCTATCCCCATCTTCATCAAAAGAGGATCAAAGCTCATTTATTTCTGTCCTTCCAACATGGCCGGAGAACAACCTAGCGAGCGCAGCCGTCCCCTCGTCGACTACACTATGGACGACGGCCCACCATCCCATGAAACAGACGCTCGAGACGGTCGTCCAGCCACCCCGTCTCCAGAGCCCCAAAACAACGGGGATGCCCCTCATGCTCACAACTCAGGGGCAGAGACATTTCATCCCATTCCCGTTCCCGTCGAAGGAGACGCCACAATGATTGCCATGGTAAATGCCCTCAATCAGGCCGGTTCTATGCTCTATCAACAGCACGAACGAATCATGGCCCTCGAAGCCGAGCGCCAAGAGGCCCGACCCCAGCCGGAGAGGAGGACACAGCAACGTTCAGAACCAACAAAGAAGCGAGGACGTCGCTCCCCAGAACCTCACGTCAGCAGGGCACGCGCCCATCGTGACGGGGGCTGAACAGGAGCATCACCAAGGCACGGGCACAGCCCCGACAACAACGAACTATCTCCCTTAAGGAGCGACGAGGAAGACCTGCACTGTCCCCTATCGCGGGCAATAATGGAAGCTCCGCTCCCCAAAGGCATGGAGAAACCGCCCAATCTGGCTGTATACGACGGGACTACCGATCCCGACGACCACGTCGACAACGTTAACGCGATGCTCGACTACCGCAATGATATAACCGGGCACCTCAAATGCCGACTGTTCTCAACGACCCTCAGGAAAGGGGCCATGGCTTGGTACAAAAGCTTGGCCCCTGAATCCATTACGTCATGGAGAGTCATGAGGTCCATGTTCACCAGGCACTTTACAGCTTCCCGTCGTCACCCCAAGACTGAGGCGACCCTTGAAGCCATAGTGCAGAAGAAGAATGAAACACTGCGCTCGTACATCGAGCGATTCAACCAGGAAGCTGTCGAGGTGGATACCACCGAGCACATGAAGAAGTATCTCCTCGAAAGAGGTCTCTTGCCCGGCAGTGAGCTTAGCAGAGCCGTCGGGATCGAGCCTCCCCGCACCTTGAACGAACTCCTGCATAAGGCCCAGGCCTACATCAGATACGAGGAAAAACAGGTGGCACACAACGCCCGCAGCGGACGTAACGCTGGGGATACCGAGCACTCCAAACGCGAGGACACGAGCATCCCCCGTCGCAACGGGGACAAGCGAAGAGAAGAAAGACCTCGCGAGCTCCGAGAAGGAAGAGGCCCCACGGGCAGATATAGCGAGTACACCTTACTAACAGCTCCTCGAGAGCGTATCCTTGCAGAATGTATCAACTCTGAATTTAAGCAGGGCAGGGTCAGGTTCCCAAAACCATCTGCGCCAAAGCCCCACACCGACAAATCCAAGTACTTCCGGTTCCACAGAAGTCACGGGCACGTGACCGAAGACTGCGTCCACCTGAAGGATGCAATAGAGATTTTAATCCAAGAGGGGCACCTAAAGCAGTATACGAGGAAGAACGAAGCTCCCAGACATGACGAGCCAGAAAAGAAGAGACCCCGGGAAGAAACACCCCCTGACAACTCTCCTTACCAAGTGGCCCTCTGCGTGTCACGCCCGGAAGATTTCTTCCTCCCCGAACCACTGCCCGAAGGCAGAATCGCTGCACTCAGCCCCTGGGAAGACTTCCCAACCACACTGGTGATATCAGGAGGGGGAATTAACGGGGAAGCCGCTGCCCTCTCCGTCAAACGCAAGTTCGACGAACTCCTACTGACTGCCCCCGAGCAGAAAGCGACATTGACAAAGTACCGGGGAAAATCCAACCCAATATCCTTCTTCCTGGAGGAACTCCCGGGCGGATCCCCGAACTCGGGCATCCCACTATTGATAAGGGCAAAGATGGCCCAGTTCGACGTCCGACGCATCCTGGTCGACCAAGGCAGCTCAGTGGATATCATGTACGTCCATCTCTTCAAGACTCTGAAGCTAGACAAGACCAACTTAGCCCCCTACGTCGGATCAGATCTCCAAGGATTCAACGGAGCAACAACCAGACCGTGGGGATACGTCGAGCTCCTCGTCACTTTCGGCGAACAAGAAACGGCCAGGGAAGTCAAAATCCAATTCCTGGTCGTAGACTGTCCGTCCCTCTACAATTGCATCTTTGGACGCCCGACACTGGCCGAGCTCACCGCGGTCCCATCCACCGTCCACCTAAAGATGAAATACTACACCAAATTGGGACGTGTGGTCACCATCCACGGTGACATCGAAGCAGCCCGGCGATGCTACGACGCCGCAGTGAAAGGACAGGCCGTGGTCAGCACGAAGAGCAACTGCAACAACAAAAAACTCAGGACCGAGGATCCTCCCCGGGGAGTTAACGCCATCGACCTCGACTGTCGCATCGGGCTGGACGAGACCGAAGAGGGGAAGTTCGCCAAGGAACGATCTCTTGAACACCCGGTTCGACCAATCCCCGACGGAGAGTTCGAGCTCATTCCTCTCGGGGACGATCCAGAAAGGACGGTGAAGATAGGTAAGGGACTACCCGAAGAAACAAGAGAAGAACTCGTGACATGCCTCAAGGAGAACTCCGACCTCTTCGCATGGAATGCCGCAGAAATGCCCGGGCTGGACCCCGAGATCGCGTGTCACAAGCTAGCTTTAGACCGGGCAGCCAAGCCCATAGCACAGCGTAGGCGCAAGCAGTCGCCCGAAAAGGCAGAGGCTGCCGAACGAGCTGTAAAAGACCTCTTAGAGGCAAATTTTATTTCTGAAGCCCAGTACACAACCTGGCTCTCTAATGTAGTCCTCGTTAAGAAAAATAATGGAAAATGGCGTATGTGTGTTGATTATACTGATCTTAATAGGGCTTGCCCGAAAGATGCTTTCCCCCTCCCTAATATAGATATGCTCGTCGACAACTCTGCAGGTTTTAAACTCTTGTCCTTCATGGACGCATATAGTGGATATAACCAGATCCCTATGTCGCCCACAGACAAGAAACACACAGCGTTCATGACCCCAACGGGCAATTACTATTACAACGTGATGCCGTTCGGGCTCAAGAACGCTGGCGCTACGTACCAATGCATGATGAACAAAGTCTTCAAGGATGAAATAGGAGACATGCTCGAAGTATACATGGACGACATGATCGTCAAATCACACGAGGAGGTTACCCATGCTCGACACCTAACAAAGGTGTTCGAGCAGGCGAGACAGTGTAAAATGAGGTTCAATCCCGAAAAGGTCGCCCTGGCCCTCATCAATACAGCGAGGAGACTACGATATTACTTCCTCGCACACACGATAAAGGTGAGGACCGACCAGCCAATCAAACAGCTGCTCGGGCGTCCGGATATGGCCGGGAGGATGCTCAAGTGGTCACTGGAACTCTCCGAATTCGACATACAATACGAAAGTAGGAAAGCCTTGAAAGCCCAGGCACTCGCCGACTTTGTCGCGGAAATGACCCACTGCCCGACGCCAGCAGAGAGTGCCCACAAATGGACGATCTTCGTCGACGGCGCCTCTAGCACGTCAGGCAGCGGGGTCGGGATCATCCTCGAATATGAAGAAGGGATCCTGATAGAGGTATCATTAGCACTAGTGTTCCCGACATCGAACAACCAAGCCGAATATGAAGCCTTCCTCGCAGGCCTATGGTTAGCCGAAGACCTGGGAGCAAAAGAGGTAGAGATATCCACAGACTCCCAGCTCGTGGCCTCACAAGTGCGAGGAGAATACCAAACCAAGAACGACAACCTCCTCGAATACTTGTCCCTTGTCAAAGAAAAACTTGATAAATTTGAAAAGTGGGAAGTTCAACACATACCCCGCGAGCACAACACACGGGCAGACGTTCTCTCGAAACTAGCCAGCACGAGGAAAAAGGGTGGGAATAAATCAGTAATTCAAGAAATCCTTCCTCGACCCAGCATCGACAAACTACCTCCTCCATTCGAGGTCAACGCTATTGGGGATGCCCACTGTTGGATGACACCCATCTACAATTACCTCACACGAGACGAGCTCCCAGCTGACCCGAAAGAGGCAACCACTGTCAAACGACGAGCATGCTCGTACGTACTCCTCGAAGGCAAACTCTACCGGAGAGGGTTCTCCATCCCATTACTTAAATGCGTCGAGGAAGAGAAAGTCCCCGACATACTTGGAGAGATACACCGGGGAATTAACGCTCAACACCTCGGCGGGCGATCGCTAGCACGAAAGGCCCTTCGAGCAGGCTACTACTGGCCGACCATGCAAAGCGATTCAAAGGAACACGTCAAAAGGTGTGACAAATGCCAACGACACGCCGACATGCACCTCGCGCCCCCGAGCGACCTAAAAACACTATCTTCCCCATGGCCCTTCGCGTGGTGGGGCATGGACATCCTCGGACCCTTCGTCACCGGATCATACCAGAATAAATACCTCATCGTCGGGGTGGATTACTTTACCAAATGGATCGAAGCGGAAGCACTGGCTAAAATAACCGCGCAGAACATTCTCCGGTTCTTTAAACGCAACATCCTCGCTCGGTTCGGCATACCCCAGGCACTTGTCACGGATAACGGGACACAGTTCACGGACGGAGGATTCCAAGACTTCGTCGCCAGCCTAGGCACTAAACAGCATTTCACGTCTGTCGAACATCCACAGACGAACGGGCAAGCAGAGGCGGCCAACAGAGTAATCTTACGTGGCCTTAAGCGCAGGCTCGGCGAGGCGAAGAGGGCATGGGTCGAGGAGCTACATAGTGTCCTATGGGCTTACCGCACAACACCACATTCTACCACCGGGGAAACCCCGTTCCGACTGACCTACGGCACCGAAGCAGTCATCCCGGTGGAAATACGGGCACCAACGAGGAGGATAGAGGAACCCCTAGACGAGGAAATGAACGACGAAACCCTTAGAGCCGAACTCGACCTAGTCGAGGAGATTCGTTCCGAAGCAGCCCTTAGGGAAACGACTCTCAAACAAAAAATAGCACTACGCCACGATGCGAAAGTCATAAGAAGAGAGTTCCAGGTCGGCACCCTGGTCCTCAGAAGAAACCAGAAAAACCCAAAGGAGGGCAAACTGGCCGCCAACTGGGAAGGCCCCTACCGCGTCCGCGACAAGACGAGCAACGGGGCCTATTACCTAGAAAACCTACAAGGGGAACAACTCACTCGACCATGGAACGCTGAAAAACTTAGACAATATTACAGCTAGATATACCACGGGGAGACGTGGCTGGTACGACCACACTTCTCGTCTCCAAAAACCCCAGGGAGGAACCGCAAGACCCGGGGAAGAGCCGGGGCCACGTAGCGAACACAACCCTCCCCGACGATTGTGATCTTGATCGAGACTCAACGCCGAAGTACCAGGACAGGCAGGGCACCCAGCTCGCGATGGGAAAGCCCAAGCCTCGAGACCGAGGTTCGAACAACGGACCCGGGCCTCGATCCCAACGGGCACAAAGCCCGACACTTCATCGGTTCCTTAAACCGAGGAGATTAACTAGGTCGAGTAGAGAGCGAATTCATAAAAACAAAATATCATACATACACGAACACAACGAATGACACCAAAAAAAACATTCATATATTAAGAATAAAAACGGCCGAAGCCAAGTACGCCCGAAGGCCATATTACACACGCCCGAAGGCCAAAATATATAACGGGCACGCAGGCCACATAATAAGGCACGCAGGCCATGACAACTAAAACCAAAGAAAAACATATAAACTAAGACTCCGCTCGGAGCACCTCTTCATCCTCTTCTTCTTCATCTCCCCCCAGCTCTTCCTCCGCTTCAAACGGGCAGACAATCTCACCATCCCTGACACAGTAGTTATGGGCCGACCCTGCTGTCACCAACCCTGGGTTCAGAAGCCCAAGTTGCTCGACAGCATTGTCGAAACCCTCTTTGAAGCAGGCCACGAGATCTTGGTTAAGAGAGCGGATATGCCCCAGCAGCTCACCGCGCGAACCGAAGGCGCGTTCCTCCTCGGTCTCGTCAGCCAGTGGACGGACCTTTTCCTCAAGAGACTCAACCTGAGCCCGCAGGCCAGCATTGTCCTCGGTCAGCTTCTGATGGTCGGCCACCTGCTCTTCCAAGCTCGCCTTAGCAGCCTTCAACTGGTCCCTCTCCTTCTCTGCCTCCTCCAGCTTCTGGCTCAGCCCTTCCTGCAGCTGATGCTCCTCTTTGTAGTCCGACAGGTCCTTAGACAGTTTGTCCCTTTCCGTCCGAACCTGAAGAAGGGCATCTTCCAGCGAGGCAGTGGAGACCGAAGTGTCGGTCAAGACCATAGCCGTCTCCATCACCCGGATGACGGCAGCAATGTCCCTGGCCAGATCTTTCCTCCGGGCGCCAGCATCCTGATCCAGAATAGCCTTGGCTTCGGGCGCCGGCACAGCAATCGCCTCCTCGGCCTTGAAGAACGACCGTTCCACGTAGCAAGGAGGTAGCAGATAGCTGCCCGGTCCATTCGGACTTCCTAGTGACGACCTTGTTAGAGTCCCCGCCGGACGCTTTCGTTTGTGGAGGGGAGAGGCCGCTGGCGACGGACTGTCAGGAATATCGATCGGGTTAGACCGAGGAGGAGAGGGAGGAGTCACGCTCGCCACGTGCGAAGGACCGGCCCCAGCGTCACCGGCAGTCTCCAAGACACGGGCCACAGTTTTCTTCTTCTTCTTGGGCACCCGGTCAGGAGCGCCGACCTGATTCGCTAGCTTCAACACCCGATCACGTGTACTGGGCATGGCACCTGCAAAATATTACACACAAACATTAGCGAGCGAAGACATTAACCGAAATAAAAAGCTAAACAAAGTCTGCCTACTCAATAACGCTAGAGCTTCCTCCTCGGTATCACACTCGAGCAGAGCCTTCGTATTAATATAGCGCGTCTCGGTGATTAGTTCCCCGGCCTCATCCAGATAGGGCACGCCCTGTCGATTCGCCCAGAACCCCAAGCTGAAGCTCTGCACGTAATCAACCAACTTCTTATACGCGAGCCTATCCTCTTGGTCGAGCATCGCATATTTGATCCGGTAATGGGCCGTGGAGAGATCGAAATGATCACGCTGCCACCTCAGCGGTATCTTCGACATCAGCGTCTCCTCCCCGTTTGGCTTCCGTTGATAGTAGTATAGAGAGTGAAGGGCAGCACGGGTGATCGGCATCACCACGTACCATCGGTTTTTGAAGTGACGAACAGAATCCTCGTACGTCTTGAACAGGCGCACGGGCTGCTTGAAAGAGACCCAACTGTGACGCCCACGGGAGCCAGACCGCTGGAGATGGAAGACGTGGAAGAAGAGAGCCCGGGTGCAACCAATGCCGAGGAACTGGCAGACTAACTCAAATGCCCGCATAAATGCGAGAGCATTAGGATGCAGTTGGGACGGCGCCAGCCGGAGCCACTTGAAGACGGACATCTGGAAGGAGTTGAAGGGCAGTCTAATCCCCGCCTCACGGAAAGCAAATTCATACATGGTGAACTGCTTCCCCGGGAAATGATGACAAATGCGATCTTCTTCCTTGGGGGCGCAGCAGTACCAGTTTGGTGGATCCTCCCGGCTTATGTTCTCGACCATAGCGTAAGCAGTGATGGCCTCGTCGCAGAAGTCTGATTCCTCCTCCAAAGGCTCGTCCGCAACCCACGAGAAGTCAGCCTGCCCGGAAGAGGAGGCGTGTTCGGTACCATCTCGGACACTCCCATCCCCGACCGGGAGACGAGCGATTGTCGCATCTTCGGTCGAGGACCCGGAATCTTCCCTCCTCGGTCGTAAACGCCCGGTAGCACCTGAAACGCAGACAGAAAGAGTGAATTCGACGTCATATCAAATCCACCCTTCCACCGCAGGTCAAGTGAAAGGGCGTAGCGGCGACGGACACTAACTGTGCTCAACTCATTGACACGCGCATTCTATGGAGGCCGGGCAGAAACTTCATACAGCCTATGCAAATATTGCCCGGCATATGAAATTTATGCCCGGTACAGTATGATCCTAACCCTATTTTCTACCATCTACTATACATCTACAGTCACTACACTATTCCTAAGTTAAACCTAACCACATTTCTACAAAGATAACATGCATTTGACGGAAAACAACAAGGAAAAACAGTGGATCACAGAGAGAAAATCATACCTGACATAGTTAAGTTGAAAAGGGTACGGTGGCGCACGAGCAGCAGACGGTGGTTCAGATAGGAGGACGGGCGGAGACGGCGGTTCAGACGGTTGAGCGAGCAAACAAGAGAGGATGTGGAGAACTCCGATGAACGTATGAGCGAAAAAAGTAGAAATGAAGTTACTCAACCCCTTTTTATAGTGCCTGGCGCGTGGACCAACGCGCTAGGTCATCATTACCTACCCTGCCTACGCCGTCTTTGCACACTAAACGAAGCGACACCATTAAGTCTGAGACACGGCTTTCCAAAATAAGAGACTGAAACGACCCGGGCACCTATCCGTCTCCCCGACTCACCCAGACGCCACATCCCCGCGTCACGCCCTCGTCTGCCACAAGGAAGGTGCAGACCAACCGATCACCTCCATCCCCGACATTTCCGGCGAAAGGATCAGTCACGAACAAGTCTGTTACAACCCCATCTGCCGAACGATCACACTTCCCCGTCAGCTCGGGGAACCCGTAGTTGAAACATAAGTCATCGCTCTGGCTCAGAGACTCGACTTGGGGGGCTCCTGTTCTGGACTGGGCCAAGGCATTATGCACGGCGCGGCCCAACGCTCGTCAGGCCCATGTCCAAACGACCAAGCACGAGGACACGTCAGACGAAGGGCCATTCACCCAAGGAACGTTTCCTCGCCTTTCTAACTACGTGTCGGGCAAAGAGAAGAGTTGCCCGTCCCATGGTCTCCGTCCACAAATCATCAACCCACATCACGGGCATATAGGTTGTGTCGGGCAGAACCATAACAGCACCTCACTTACCACGTCACCCAACTCCCCTACATTATCTCCTTAGGGATAGGGGCAGTTGGACCAGGGGGCAGACCTTGGTCTAGGTCTTAACGCTTCTTACACGTCCCCTGACAGCTCCTCCTTGGGCCTAGCTAATCCAGCCCATTAGGAGCCTTGGCCCAGCGCTGGGGGCTCAATATAAATACCCCTTTCATGGCAAAGGGACAGGTATTCTAACTCACACTCTGACAACCTTATTCTGTACCTATTCTGACTTAAGCATTGGAGCACCTTGCAGGTACACCCCCCTCCTCATTTCATTCTCTGGCCCATTCATCAAGACCTTGGAAGGCCCTCCTGATCAGGTAAGATCAGAAATAAAAATAATAAAAATCAGATTTTAAATGGTTTGGGTCGTGCATAGTACTAGTGTATGGATTGGATCACAATTTGGGCAGCCCATTTGGAAAAAAGTGATTTTAAACCTCCATTTTCAACATAAACCATCACAAAATTTCCCAACTTTGCAAGGGCACATCTCCCTCAATTTTAAGGTATGAGGGTGTTCTTGGACTTTTTGGAAATCTTGAAGAGTCCTCTAAACAACCCCATTGGTTTCAGGTCCATATCATTTACCAATCTCAAGTTATGCCCTTTTGAAGTTGTTGACTTTTTGTTGACTTTTGAAATGACCTATAATGTCTTAGCTCATATCTTCCAAATGAAGCATTTTTGGGCTTAACTTGCAACATAAAAGTTGTAGAGAATTCAATTTCCTTCAAAATGAGCTTTGGATGGAGACTTGGTGATGAAGTATGAGAAAGTTATGGCTGGTCAAAGTTCAGTTGACTTTTACTGAGGAAACCCTAATTTAGAAACTCCTGATTATTGATGATCTGGAATCTCCTTGATGAATCATGATCAACCCTTGATCAAATGATGAATTTTACTTCATATACTTGATGTTGGCAAAAAATCATGAAGTTTGACTTTGGTTTGACCACAGTTGACCTCAGTTTGACTTTTTAACTGCATTGACTGATTTTGACTTATCTGATCATCTGACTGAGCAAACTTTTGAGAAAAGTCTTGAAACTTGTCATGGGGGTTCTTATACACATATAAGATGTTATGAATCTCACTTGAGGTATTGGAAGTCCATTTAGCCTGATTAAAGTCAAAACCCTAGTTTTGGATACACTGCTTAGGAGGTGCATTGTCTGAGGGAATTATCAACTCTTCTGACCAATTGTGAACTTTGTGAACCTTGTGAACCATCATAAAATGTCTTGTGAACCTCATGGGAGGTATTGTGAAGCTTGTGAACCTTGTGAACCTCATGAAGTGGCTTTGTAGACCTCATGAACCTCAGGAGAGCTTTGTAATCATTGTGAGTCTTGTGAACCTTGTGAACCTTCAAGAAGTAACTTGTGGACTTCATGAACCTCATGAAAGGTATTGAAAGCATTATGGAACTTGTGAACCTTGTGAACCTTCAAGAAGCAACTTATGGACTTCATGAACCTCATGAAAGGTTATATAAGCATTGATAAACTTGTGAACTTTGTGAACCTTCTTAGCACACAAAGTCTTGTATTGTGAGGGCAAATTTTGGGGTGCAACAGTTGCCCCTGTTCAATTTTATGAAACCTGAGGGGTTAGATTGGTATATTTGCCAGTCGTGACCTGTAAGGTTGAAGGGGATTGAACACAAAAGCCCAAAAATTTGCACTCACCAGTGCATTAGAGTGATATAATTGAGTGGGCTTAAAGATGCCACTGGGGGAAAGCAATCCAAGATATGGAGGTATAATGAAAGCTGTCAGGAGTCTATAGCAGTCCTGAGGTATTGATGATATGCTTTCAGGAGACTGGAGTAATCCTGATGTAACAGCATGTCTTCAAGGGGGGGAATGAGAAGTTATCAGGAGGCTGGAGCTATCCTGAGGTAACAATATAATTTCAAGAGGGTGGAGCAATCTTTGATAATATGCTTTCAGGAGACTGGAGTAATCCTGATGTAACAGCATGTCTTCAGGAGGATAGATCAATCAATAATGATAACCCTAGAGCAATCAATAATGATAACCCTAAAGCAGTCTTGAAGTAATAATATGACTCCAGGAGGATAGAGCAATCAATAGCCCTAAAGCAGTCTTGAAGTAATAATATGATTTCAGGAGGATAGAGCAATCAATAATGATAACTCTAAAGCAGTCTTGAAGATGATTTCAGGAGGATAGAGCAATCAATAGCTCTAAAGCAGTCTTGAAGTAATAAGGTGATTTCAGGAGGATAGAGCAATCAATAATGATAACTCTAAAGCAGTCTTGAAGTAATGAGAAGTTGTCAGGAGGATAAAGCAACCCTGAGGTAATAGTATGATACGTTTTCAGGAGACTGGAGTAGTCCTGATGTAACAGCATGTCTTCAGGAGGATAGAGCAATCCTGATGATCATTTGTTGGATAATTAACCTGAAAACAAGGTAGCATTCTGTATGATAGTGTTAGTTTATGCATTATGTATGCATGTATAATATGATACACTTAAGTGATGTATTATGTATCTATGGATATGTATGTTATGGTATGATGTAAATGATGTATGTATGATATGATACTGCCGGAAGAGTCTGGATATCTTCGTATAACAACTGCTGGCCAGGGAAAATAAATCCCGATTTATTGTTGAAGAATATATTATACATAACCCTCCGTCTGCTGGGGATAACAGGGTATAGGTAACCTCCCGTATGCTGGGGATAGTAAGGTATATATCACCTCCCGGATGTTGGGGATAATAAGGTATATATAACCTTCGTCTTCGTTTGATGGTAGGGTAAATATAACTTCCCGTCTTCGTTCGTCGTTCCCTTATTGGAAAGTAAATTCCCGAATATTCGTATGAGGATAAAAGAGATGGATATAAATTCCAGGGGAGATAAGACTTTATGGAGATGGATTCGTCCTACTGAGGGTTTTGTAGCTGTTTTGTAGAGATGAACCGGCGAAGCTTCGTTGAAATCCTTCCCTCGTTCGTCCTTAGTAAATACTATTACTGCATTTTCATGCATTTCTGGTAAACATCAATCATATTAAGCATTCATGCATTTTTGGTAAACATTAATCATATTCAAAAGCATACATACATTCAAACACAATCAATGGACGTTTCGCTTATGTAAATAGGGTAAAAGTAAATCTGGATTCAAAAGATGGAATTTATTTATATCAAAAAGTGACCCATACACGGGTAAGTTTGTACAAGGAGACATAAACCCTAGTAAGAGGATTTTGTCATAAAGTTTTTACAAAACAAAGAGAATCAGCTATGTGGGAGATAATCCTATTGAGTTTCAATTCTACTATTGCCATTATCTTCAAGTATCTCATCTTCTGCTGTTGAGACGGAAATGATTGGATTGAGCTTTATCTGTTCGAGCTTGAGTAAGTAGCACAACTGGTTGCAGTCTCATGGGTGATCCAAACGAGACATAGTCATACGCTTTAATCCCTAACTTTTGCCTGGATTGCCCTTTCAGGTTTTCAATCCACCGGGATACCCTTTTTTGCCCAAGCCGCCTTTTCAGGTTTTCGACTTGCCGGGTGTACATCTTTTTATATATATCCCTAATTTTTGCCCAAACCCTTTTGGTTTGCCGGGATGCCCTTATTTTTGCCTAGGCCTGTCAACCTAGCGGGTCTCTTTTTATGCGTAGTATTTTTTAACTATGTCTGCGTTTACAGGCTGTGGGAAGTCTTCACCATCCATTGTAGTTAGTATCATGGCACCTCCTGAGAATACTGTTTTGACTACAAATGGTCCTTCATATGTTGGAGTCCACTTGCCCCTAGGATCACCTTGTGGTAATATGATGCGCTTGATTACCAAGTCACCAGCCTGATATACCTTTGGCTTAACCTTCTTGTTAAAAGCTTTGATCATTCGTTTCTGGTACATCTGGCCATGACAAACTGCTGCTAACCTCTTCTCATCAATCAAGTTTATCTGGTCAAGTCGAGTCTGAATCCACTCATCTTCATCCAAGCCTGCATCCTTCATAATTCTCAAGGAGGGAATCTGAACTTCAATGGGCAGAACTGCTTCCATACCATAGACTAAGGAGAATGGGGTTGCCCCTGTTGAAGTACGTACTGTGGTACGATAACCATGAAGAGCAAATGGTAACATCTCATGCCAATCCTTATAAGTAACAGTCATCTTCTGTACGATCTTCTTAATGTTCTTATTAGCAGCTTCAACTGCCTCATTCATCTTTGGACGATACGGAGAAGAGTTGTGATGCTTAATCTTGAACTGCGTGCAGAGATGTAACACGGTGGGAGAACTGACTTTAAGTTATGTTGCGGATAGCAAGAGTCGCCACCGACTTTTATTTTATCCAAAAGGAAAGGGTATAAAAGAACAGGAAAGACCTTAAGAGAATATTTTGGGTCCGGGGGGTAGGTTATGTAAAGGGAAGGTGTTAGCACCCTTTACATCCATGGTTATCCATGGGCTCTTAGTTACTTAGCTCACTTTAAATTTTTTTTGAAAGTGTAGTGTGTGAATAGAAAAATTTTCAGTATAGTTAATAATAATCCATGTACGGATGTGTAAAAACTTGTTTTTGAAAATTTGTTTGAAATTGTTAAGTGTGAAAAGTTTTTTGAAGTGAGCAAGCAACTAGGAGGTACCTACCCTAAAGTTTAAAGTCTTTCTTGTTCTTTATCCTTTCATTGGTAAGACTATCCCTACTATTAAGGAGTAGGTAGTCATTACCTTGGATGTTAGGGACATGAGAGGGACATCTGTTTTTATGAAGGCAACTGTGGGGTGTAATAAGCATACTGGAGGGACTATCATCATTATTCGAAAGGGACTTGATTCGTATAGGCAACCATAAAGGGACTTTGATGATTTTTTATTCGAGGGACTTGCTTTATACACCCCACTTAACCATTATTCGTAGGCAACTGGAGGGGTATCCCTAAGGAAGTGAGATGGCGATTAAAATCGACTTACGTGTGTGAAGTGTTTAAATTAATTATCTTTATCAAAAAATTATCTAAATATATTTTAAATAACAAACATATTAACACTCCCTAATTACTAACCATAATGACCGTAATAACTAAATAATTACATCCGGGAAACAATTACAAGAAATTATAATAGAAATAATAAGCAAAATAATTAAATAAAAATAAACCAAATATAAATAAGCAATAAAAGATAAAGGGGTTAGTAAATAAAATTAGCAAAAATAATAATAAACATAATAAAATCATAAATGGGTTAGTAATTTGAAATAATAAAATTAGAAACATAAGAATAAAATATAAATAATAACATGGTTAGTAATAAAAATTAAAAGATTAATGAAATTATAATAAGCAAAAAATTTAATTAATAATATAGTAAGAAGAAATTATCATATACAATTAATTTTTAAATTCATATAATATCTAAATTATTATAATTACTAAATTTAATTATTATAAACATATATTTACATTTATATACATATTATAAGAAAAAAGATAGATTTTAAATATCATATTAAAATTTAATTTCTATTGGTCATTATATTTATAAATTACTTTTAACTATATATTAAACTATTTCTAAACATTAAAAGAAAATTAATTTAAATGACAAATACAAAATTTTATGAAAAATTATAATTATATTAAGAATTAAAAAAAAAAAAAAAAAAAAACAGAATTAAATGTTATTTAGAAAAATATTTTAAGATTTGGAAAATTAGGTTTTTTTCTATATTTTTTAGGGTTTTAGAATTAGGGTTTATATATATATATACAAATTTATTTTTAATATTTACATAACATTTTTTAATTAACATAAATTATATAAAATAAAATTTTAAATAAAAAAAACAAGAGTGTTATTATATTTTAGAAAATTACTTTAAGATTAATTATAATATATATACATATTTTATAACATAAATTATTTTAAATAGAAAACAAAAGAAAATGAAGAAAAAATAGAAAAAAGAACCTGATGGGATTTGATCCCAGGACCCCTTGCTTGCAGGCAGCAACAAGAACCATCAGGCCAGCCAGGCGCAGGTGATATAAAATTGAATCCAGTTTGTTTTGTTCTTTGTTTTGAGGAATCCAGAAAAATAACAAAAAAAAACAAAAGGCCTGGGTGGGTTTCGTACCCAGGACCTTATGTTCACAAGACACACGCGCTACCGCTGGGCTGGGAGAGCCAATTCTATCAGCTTGTTGACCTTAATTCATTATATTTTATGCCTTCCATGATCCTGAAAAATAAACAAAAAAAATGACACAAAGCCAGATTCGAACCCTGGCCCTATATCCAAATACACGCATGATTTACCACTGGGCCAAGCAGTCAGCTTGTAATACAAAACAGAAAGAATACATTATATTTTATAATCAAATTTCAAAAATATGAATTCGCGCCAAACAGTCTTCATCTTCAACCTTGAGACTTTCGAATTTTGCTGCGAAATCTTCCACGAAATTTCCTGCGAAATTGAAACCCTAACAAAACCTGCGAAACTCAAAGGGCAACAAAACCATACAATTTTTCAAAATTGAAAGTACAAACATGTTCCAGAGATCAATTAGAATCCAGCCATGGTCTTAAAAATTATTTATGTTCATTAAATCAGTAAACCCTAATTGGAGGTCATGAACCCTAATATGGCATCTCACAAATTAGGCACTGTTTCTTGAGTTTTCCTGCCCAGAATCAATCCATACAACATCACAAACAACATTAAACAGTCAAAATCCATTTAAATGCAATAAATTATGGTAATCGAAAAAGAAATTTCAAGCATGAACATGGTTTCGGGTTTAGCAAATGCGCATGAATTGGATGCATTTGATGGATGTTTCATGATCAGAGAAGTCCCATGAAGCTTGCTATGAACTTGTTTTACCTTCAAAGGCCTCAAATCCAAGAATCCGAATATCACTTGTGGAGAGATTTTTTGTGTTTTTGTTCTTACCTTTTGGCTGCTCAAAATCGTGTTCCAGTGTTAGGTTTATGATCAGCATATATAGGTGAGTCAATTAGGTTAAAGAAATTGATTGATTTAGTGGAAGATTTGATACTTTGAGATTGAGAAAGATCATGCCATGAAAATCCAATATTTTTAAACCAAAGCTTTCTATTTTGAGCCAATTCACATGATTCTTGTATCAATTTGCTCCATATGAACTTTATAACTTTCTAGAACCAACAAACCAATTTAATTTTCAAATTTAATATTTTATTTAATTTTAAGATGATTTTAAGAATTAAAAATCATAATAAATTAATTAAATAAAGTAAAAATTATGAAAATATCATGGGAATTTCGTGCATGGCTTTATGAAGTGGATTGGGTCATAATTTGGGTGGCCCATTTGAAAAGAAATACTTTTAAGCCTCCATTTTCAAGATAAACCATCACAAAATTGTCCAACTTTGCAAGGGCACATCTCCCTCAATTTTAAAGGTATGAGAGTGTTCTTGGACATTTTGGAAAGCTTGAAGAGTCCTCTAAACAACCCCATTGGTTTCAGGTCCATATCATTTACCAATCTCAAGTTATGCCCTTTTGAAGCTGTTGACTTTTTGTTGACTTTTGAGATGACCTATAATGTCTTAGATCATATCTTTCAAATGAAGCATTTTTGGGCTTAACCTTCAACATCAAAGTTGTAGAGAATTCAATTTCCTTCAAAATGAGCTTTGGATGGAGACTTGGTGATGAAGTATGTGAAAGTTATGCCTGGTCAAAGTTCAGTTGACTTTTACTGAGGAAACCCTAATTTAGAAACTCCTGATTCTTGATGATCTGAAATCTCCTTGATGAATCATGATCAATCCTTGATCAAATGATGAATTTTACCTCATATACTTGATGTTGACAAAAAATCATGAAGTTTGACTTTGGTTTGACCACAGTTGACCTTAGTTTGACTTTTTAACTGCATTGACTGATTTTGACTTATCTGATCATCTGACTGAGCAAACTTTTGAGAAAAGTCTTGAAACTTGACATGGGGGTTCTTATTCACATATAAGATGTTATGAAACTCACTTGAGGTATTGGAAGTCTATTTAGCCTGATTAAAGTCAAAACCCTAGTTATGGATGCCCTGTTTAGGAGGTGCATTGTCTGAGGGAATTGTCAACTCTTTTGACCAATTGTGAACTTTGTGAACCTTGTGAACCTTCATAAAATGTCTTATGATACTTATGGGAAGTATTGTGAAGCTTGTGAACCTTGTGAACCTCATGAAGTGGCTTAGTAGACCTCATGATCCTCAGGGGAGCTTTGTAATCATTGTGAATCTTGTGAACCTTGTGAACCTTCAAGAAGCAACTTATGGACTTCATGAACCTCATAAAAGGTCTTGTAGATGTTGAGAAGCTTGGGAACCTTGTGAGCCTTCATAAAGTAACTTGTAGACTTTATGAACCTCATGAAAGGTTATAGAAAGCATTAAAGAACTTGTGAACCTTGTGAACCTTCATAAAGCAACTTGTGGGCTTCATGAACCTCATGAAAGGTTATATAAGCATTGAGAAACTTGTGAACCTTGTGAACCTTCAAGAAGTGACTTGTAGACCTCCTGAACCTCATGAAAGGTTATGCAAGTGTTGGAAAACTTGTGAACCTTGTGAACCTTCTTAGAACACAAAGTCTTGTATTGTGAGGGCAAATTTTGGGGTGCAACAGCTGCCCCTGTTCAATTTTCTGAAACCTGAGGGGTTAGATTGGTATATTTGCCAGTCGTAACCTGGAAGGTTGAAGGGGATTGAACACAAAAGCCCAAAAATTTGCACTCACCAGTGCATAGAATGATATTGATGGTTGGTTGAACATGATCGAGTGGGCTTAAAGATGCCACTAGGGGAAAATTCTTTAGTAGTATAATGAAAGCTGTCAGGAGTCTGGAGTAATACTGATGTAACAGCATGTCTTCATGAGGATAGAGCAATGGAAATCTCTAAAGCAGTCTTGAAGTAATGATTTCAGGAGGATGGAGACATCAATAATGACAACTCCAATGCAGTCTTGAAATAATAGTGTGATATGTCTTCAGGAGGATAGAGCAATCAATAATGATAACTCTAATGCAGTCTTGAAGTACTGATTTCAGGAGGATGGAGACATCAATAATGACAACTCCAATGCAGTCTTGAAATAATAGTGTGATATGTCTTCAGGAGGATAGAGCAATCAATAATGATAACTCTAATGCAGTCTTGAAGTACTGATTTCAGGAGGATGGAGACATCAATAATGACAACTCCAATGCAGTCTTGAAATAATAATGTGATATGTCTTCAGGAGGATAGAGCAATCAATAATGATAACTCTAATGCAGTCTTGAAGTACTGATTTCAGGAGGATGGAGACATCAATAATGACAACTCCAATGCAGTCTTGAAATAATAATGTGATATGTCTTCAGGAGGATAGAGCAATCAATAATGATAACTCTAATGCAGTCTTGAAGTACTGATTTCAGGAGGATGGAGACATCAATAATGACAACTCCAATGCAGTCTTGAAATAATAAGGTGATATGTCTTCAGGAGGATAGAGCAATCAATAATGATAACTCTAATGCAGTCTTGAAGTACTGATTTCAGGAGGATGGAGACATCAATAATGACAACTCCAATGCAGTCTTGAAGTACTGATTTCAGGAGGATGGAGACATCAATAATGACAACTCCAATGCAGTCTTGAAATAATAATGTGATATGTCTTCAGGAGGATAGAGCAATCAATAATGATAACTCTAATGCAGTCTTGAAGTACTGATTTCAGGAGGATGGAGACATCAATAATGACAACTCCAATGCAGTCTTGAAATAATAAGGTGATATGTCTTCAGGAGGATAGAGCAATCAATAATGATAACTCTAATGCAGTCTTGAAGTACTGATTTCAGGAGGATGGAGACATCAATAATGACAACTCCAATGCAGTCTTGAAATAATGATGAGCTCATCAGGAGGATAAAATAACCCTGAGGTTACAATAAAGCAGTCCCAAAGATCATAGGTTTGCTTGTTGGATAATTAACCTGAAAACAAAGTAGCATTCTGTATAACAATATTAGTTTATGCTTTATGTATGCATGTATGATATGATGTACTTAAGTAATGTACTATATATCTATGGGTATGTATGCTATGGTATGATGTAAATGATGTATGTATGATATGACACAGCCGGAAGCGTCTGGATATCTTTGTATAACAACTGCTGGCCAGGGAAAATAAATCCCGATTCGTTGTTGAAGAATATATAACCCTTCGTCTGCTGGGGATAACAAGGTATAGATAACCTCCCGTATGCTGGGGATAACAGAGTATAAATATAACTTCCCGTTGTTGGGGATAACAGAGTATAAATATAACTTCCCGTTGTTGGGGATAGTAAGGTATATGTAACCTTCGTCTTCGTTTGATAGTAGGATAAGTATAACATCCCGTCTTCGTTCGTCGTGCTCCTATTGGAAAGTAATTTCCCGAATATCCGTATGAGGATAAAAGAGATGGATATAAATTCCAGGGGAGATAAGACTTTATGAAGATGGATTAGTCCTACTGAGGGTTTTGTAACTGTCTTGAACCGGCGAAGCTTCGTTGAAATCCTTCTCTCGTTTGTCCTTAGTAAATACTATTACCGCATTTTCATGCATTTCTGGTAAACATTAATCATATTAAAAGCATACATACATTCAACACAATCAATGGACGTTTCGCTTAGGTAAATAGGGTAAAAGTAAATCTGGATTCAAAAGATGGAATTTATTTATATCAAGAAGTGACCCATACACGGGTAAGTTTGTACAAGGAGACATAAACCCTAGTAAGAGGATTTTGTCATAAAGTTTTACAAAAGAGAATTAGCTATGTGGGAAACAATCCTATTGAGTTTCAATTCTACTATTGCCACTCAAGTATCTCATCTTCTTGCTGTTGAGACGAAAACGATTGGATTGATCTTTATCTGTTCGAGCTTGAATAAGTAGTACAACTGGTTGCAGTTTCATGAGTGATCCAAACGAGACATAGTCATACGCTTTAATCCCTAACTTTTGCCTGGATTGCCCTTTCAGGTTTTCAATCCACCGGGATACCCTTTTTTGCCCAAGCCGCCTTTTCAGGTTTTCGACTTGCCGGATGTACATCTTTTTATATATATCCCTAATTTTTGCCCAAACTCTTTTGGTTTGCCGGGATGCCCTTATTTTTGCCTAGGCCTGTCAACCTAGCGGGTCTCTTTTTATGCGTAGTATTTTTTAACTATGTCTGCGTTTACAGGCTGTGGGAAATCTTCTCCATCCATTGTAGTCAGTATCATGGCACCTCCTGAGAACACTGTCTTGACTACAAATGGTCCTTCATATGTTGGAGTCCACTTGCCCCTAGGATCACCCTGTGGTAATATGATACGCTTGATTACCAAGTCACCAGCCTGATATACCTTTGGCTTAACCTTCTTGTTAAAAGCTTTGATCATTCGCTTCTGGTACATCTGGCCATGACAAACTGCTGCTAACCTCTTCTCATCAATTAAATTTATCTGGTCCAGTCGAGTCTGAATCCACTCATCTTCATCCAAGCCTGCATCCTTCATAATTCTCAAGGAGGGGATCTGAACTTCAATGGGCAGAACTGCTTCCATACCATAGACTAAGGAGAATGGGGTTGCCCCTGTTGAAGTACGTATTGTAGTACGATAACCATGAAGAGCAAATGGTAACATCTCATGCCAATCCTTGTAAGTAACAGTCATCTTCTGTACAATCTTCTTAATGTTCTTATTAGCGGCTTCAACTGCCCCATTCATCTTTGGACGATACGGAGAAGAGTTGTGATGCTTAATCTTGAACTGCGTGCAGAGATCAGTAATCATAGTGTTGTTCAGATTAGAGCCATTGTCAGTGATAATCCTCTCAGGGATGCCATACCTACATATGAGATTATTCTTAATGAACCGAGCCACAACATTCTTAGTCACAGATGCATATGAAGCTGCCTCTACCCACTTCGTGAAGTAATCAATAGCAACCAGGATGAAACGATGCCCATTAGAAGCAGTAGGCTTGATCTCACCAATCATATCAATGCCCCACATGGCAAATGGCCAAGGAGCAGTCAACACATTCAATGGTGATGGAGGTACATGAACTTTATCAGCATAGATTTGACACTTGTGACAAGTTCTGGAGTGTTGATAGCAATCAGCTTCCATGGTAGACCAATAGTAACCTGCTCTCAATATTTTCTTTGCCATGGTATGACCACTAGAATGAGTGCCAAAAGTCCCATCATGCATCTCTTCCATAATTTATGTAGCTTCCTTCTTATCCACACAACGAAGCATAGTTGAATCATGATTACGCTTATACAGAATCCCATTACTCAAAAAGAACTTAGCAGAGAACCTCCTCAGAAACTTCCTATCTTTGACAGATGACCCTTCGGGAAACTCTTGAGCTTCAAGATATCTTTTCACTTCATAGAACCAAGGCTTCTCCTCTGCCCCTTCAGTGTCAATCTCATTGCAGTATGCAGGCTTCTCAAATCTATCAATGGTAATCTTGGGAGCTTCATCATCCCAACTGATCTCAAACATAGATGCCATGGTGGCCAATGCATCTGCCAACTGATTCTCTCTTCGTGGAATATGTCCAAAGGTAATCTCTTTGAAATGTGGGATCAAAGACAAAACATGTTCTCTGTAAGGAATGAGATTATCATGCTTGGTATCCCAATCTCCTTTAATCTGACTCACTACCAGGGCTGAATCTCCATACACATCAAGGAACTGAATCTTCATATCAATAGCAACTTGAATACCCATGATACATGCCTCATACTCAGCTATGTTATTGGTACAATAGAAACAAAGTCTGGCAGTAATCGGGGTATGACAACCTTCAGGGGAACTAATCACAACACCAACACCATTACCATGTGCATTGGAGGCACCATCAAAAACCATAGTCCATCGGGATCCTTGTTCAGGTCCGTCATATTGTCCAGGTTCTTTGGTAATAATCATGATGTCTTCATCAGGGAACTCAAAATTCATTGACTGATAATCATCCACTGCTTGATGAGCCAAATGATCAGCAACAACACTTCCCTTGATGGCCTTCTGAGTAGTATACTGTATATCATATTCTGTCAAGATCATTTGCCATCTTGCAATTCTTCCGGAGAGAGCAGGTTTCTCAAATATGTACTTGATTGGATCCATCTTAGAAATCAATAAGGTAGTATGGGTCAACATATACTGTCTTAGTCGGCGAGCAGCCCATGCCAAAGCGCAGCAAGTTTTCTCGAGCAGTGAGTATCTTGTTTCACAGTCGGTAAACTTTTTGCTAAGGTAGTATATTGCCTGCTCTTTTCGACCAGACTCGTCATGTTGCCCCAAAACACACCCCATTGAGTTGTCTAACACTGTTAAGTACATAATCAAGGGTCTTCGATCAACTGGTGGCATCAAAATTGGTGGTTCTAGCAGATATCTCTTGATTTCATCAAAGGCAGTCTGGCACTCGTCATTCCATTCCATCACCTGATCTTTCTTCAACAACTTGAAGATTGGCTCACAGATGGTGGTTAATTGGGAAATAAATCTTGCAATGTAGTTCAATCGTCCCAAGAAACCTCTAACCTCCTTCTCAGTACGAGGAGCTGGCATCTCTCGTATAGCTTTCACTTTTGCAGGATCCACTTCAATACCTTTTCCACTGACAATGAAGCCCAGGAGTTTTCCAGATCTAACTCCAAAAGTACACTTGTTTGGATTCAACCTCAACTTGTATTTCTTCAACCTCTCAAACAACTTGTGCAGATGATCAAGATGTTGTTCTTCATTCTGAGATCTGGCTATCATATCATCCACATATACCTCTATCTCATGATGAATCATATCATGGAACAAAGCCACCATAGCACGCTGATATGTTGCCCCTGCATTCTTCAAACCAAATGGCATCACTTTGTAGCAGAAGGTGCCCCACTGTGTCACAAATGTTGTCTTCTCCATATCTTCAGGTGCCATCTTGATCTGATTATAACCAGAGAAACCATCCATAAAAGAGAATACCTTATGCTGAGCAGTGTTGTCTACCAGAATATCAATATGAGGAAGTGGAAAGTCATCTTTGGGACTAGCCTTGTTCAAATCTCTGTAGTCTACACACATACGTACCTTACCATCTTTCTTTGGAACCGGTACCACATTTGCAACCCACTGAGGATAAGAAGTTACTGCCAAGAACCCTGCATTGAACTGTTTCATTACCTCTGCCTTGATCTTTTCTGACATTTCAGGACGCATACGACGAACCTTCTGCTTCTTTGGACGACAATCTTCTTTCACTGGCAAACGGTGAACCACAATGTCTGTGTTCAACCCTGGCATATCTTCATAAGACCAAGCAAAGATCTCCACATAGTCACGTAACATCTGAATCAACCTGCTCTTGACACTGTCTTCTAAATCAGCCCCTACCTTGACCTCTTTTCTGTCTTCTTCAGTTCCCAGATTCACAACTTCGACTGGCTCTTCATGTGGCTGTATAGCTTTCTCTTCTTGTTGTAACAACCTAGCAAGCTCTACAGGTATTTCACAATCGTCCTCATTTCCGTCTTCAGTTTGATAGATCGGATTCTCGAAATTGTAATTGGCAATAGTAGAACTGTTATCAACAGGATCCAGAGTGGATGAGGATCTGCATTTAGTGATGTGGGTGTGTGTAAGAACACATAGCTGATAAAGCAAAAATAAGGAAAAGAAAGACAAGGAACACAATATTTACGAAAACGAAACGTCCACTGATTTTATTGAATGAAGTATGCAAATGAAATGACAGCCCGTGACAAACACACCATTGTGCCCCGGGTAAGGCACATGGCTTGAAAGTTTTATTGTTCAGAAATTATAAATTTAAAACATAACACAGTAATAGTATTTACTCCTGACTAAAGGAGATAGGGATAACATCTTCAACTTTCCAATTATTGAGTCCAGCACCCACAGTAGGAAAAATCCATGCATCCAAGTTGTAGTCTTCATCTTGATCTCCCACAGCATTAATCACCCCTTGATTGGTGATACGAGCAGCACGAGCACGACGAACAGCCTTCTGGGACTCTGCAGTGAAACCCAAACCAAACTTGTCAGACTTGTATGGAATATCAGGAAGCTGACCCCAAATAGTACAACCACCTTTATCCACCACAGCTCTAGCATCATTGAGGGAGGCCATTGCCATTGTTGGAGGATTTCTGATGACCACAGGAACCTTCTTCACAGCAGGAGGAGTCACACAATCATTACCAACCCAAGGAACCACTTCAAATGACTGACACGGAGTCTCAATGTATTCACCTTCCACTTCCAGATACTTGAAAGTGTTTACATGGCTGACAAAGTATTCTTCCTCTCCAAAGACAGTAACAACCTTTCCATTCACCGGATATCTCAACTTTTGGTGCAATGTAGAGGTCACAGCACCTGCCCCATGGATCCAGGGACGACCAAGCAGACAAGAGTATGAAGGACGAATATCCATCACATAAAATGTAGCAGTAAACATCTGAGAGCCAACCTTGATTGGAAGATCAATTTCCCCATGCACTACTCTTCTAGAACCATCAAAAGCTTTTACCACAATATTACTGGGCTTCAACACAGTATCTTCAGGACTCAGCTTGTTCAGGACTTCCTTAGGCAACACATTCAAAGAGGAACCATTGTCTATCAGCACATGAGACAGGGTAGTGCCCCTGCATTCAATTGAAATATGCAAGGCCCTGTTATGATCCCTCTTGGCAGGGGTCAAGTCAGCATCAGAAAATCCTAACCCATTGTCATAGGTCAAGTGGGCAACACAGCTTTCAAATTGGTCCACAGAGATTGCACTGGGCACATGAGCAGACTTCAGAAATTTGATCAAGGACTTGGCATGAGCCTCAGAACATAACAACAAAGACAGCATAGAAATCTTTGAGGGAGTATGCCCCAACTGATCCACAATGTCATAATCACTCTTGCGAATGATTTTCAATACTTCTTCCATCTGCTTAGAGAGATCATCAGCAGCTGGCACATCAGTAGATACAGGCTCAATAACAGGACCTTTGCCCCGAGCATCAGTGGTGGTAGTAGCAGCAGGAGTAACTGCATTCTTGGAAGTATCTGGAGGAGAGAAGACTCTTCCACTACGAGTGATCTTGCTAGATCCAGCAATATTATCAATGTCAACAGGCACATCAGCTACAGGCTCTTGCTTGACACCATGGATGTAAACATCAGACCCATAGTGCCAAGGTACAGCTTTGTCAGAGGTATAAGGAATAGGACCAGGAGTGGTAATGATCAAAGGAGCCACTCTGGCTTCAGCAACAACTTTCACAGGACCCTCAGCCGTAATCTTGATAGGACCCTGATGAGAGATCTTGATGGGCTTCCTTGCAGTGATTCTTACCGGTACTTTGTCAACCATATCAACCTCTTCAATTTTCTTACCCTGAGTCAGATGGTCCACCATACTTTCTATAGATGCTGGTCTTCTTTCAAACACTATAGTATACTTATCCATGAGACGTTGAATGCCATCTCTCAAAATGAAGCAACTATCCGGCTTATAGGTACAATACAGACAATCTTCACAACAACCTGGAAAGATCCCAGCTTGTACTAACCTCTTTTTGATAACAGACAATGGTGTGGTCAACTCCATAACTGAATAGATATGTAGGTCTTCCTCAATGTCTTCATCAATGGCATTGACAGTCTTCTCGTGATTTGGCATTGGAGCTGTAATCACATTTGGAGTACCTGGTGGATCAAACTCAATTTCTCCAGCATCAATCATATCTTGAATTTTGTTCTTCAAGACCCAACAGTTATTGGTATCATGTCCTGGACAATTTGAATGATATGCACATCGTGC
Source organism: Lathyrus aphaca (assembly GCA_963966055.1). NCBI lineage: Eukaryota > Viridiplantae > Streptophyta > Magnoliopsida > Fabales > Fabaceae > Lathyrus > Lathyrus aphaca. The sequence goes on along the minus strand of OZ014520.1, from coordinate 62,515,278 downwards.
ATTGGGATTGTACTTGGGAGAGGTAACATTGGGATTCTGAGGAGCCTCCCTCAGGGTAATAAGTTCAGCCTTCAACAAGTGTTGTAATGCCTGAGCCATTGACATGTTGATCTTCGTGAACTGTCTTCTAGCCCTCTGTTGGTTGCCTTGAGGCTGCTCTGTTGTTGCAGGAGTTGGATTTGAAATATGAACTGCACTGACAGACTGATGCCTTTTGTTACGATCAGGTTGACCATACACAGCATTAGATTCTTTCTTCCCAGTGGGAGGCTTCTTTGCAGCACCTGATGAAGAAGTGCCCACTTGGATTTTACCACTCTTGATACCATTCTCTACTCGCTCTCCTGTCATGATCAACTCAGTGAAGCCAGATGATGAGCTTCCAATGAGATGACTGTAAAACGGACCATTCAGCGTACACATGAACATATCAACCAATTCCCTGTCAGTCAAAGGGGGTTGAACTCTTCCAGCTAAATCTCTCCACTTCTGAGCATACTCCTTAAAACTTTCTTTGGCACCCATAGACATGCTTTGAAGCTGCATGCGAGTGGGGGCTAAGTCAGCATTGTATTGGTACTGCTTGTAGAAAGCTTCAGCAAGGTCATTCCAGTCTCTGATGTTGACACTCTCCAACTGATAATACCACTCCAGCTGAGCTCCAGATAAGCTCTCTTGAAAGAAATGGATCCACAACTTCTTATCAGCAGTGTGGGGTTGAATTCTTCTGACATAGGACCTCAGATGCAGCTTGGGACAAGAGACCCCATCATAGACAACAAATGTAGGAACCTTGAAACCCATAGGTATGACCACCCCAGATATCAGACTCAAATCCTCAAAATCCAGCCCAGATGATTTCTGCAACTCCATAGCATCCATCCTATCCACCAGCATCTTGAATTTGTCTTCATTAGACTCATGGTAGTAGTTAGCCTCAGAATCAGAGTCCCCCATTGTGTGATGGAGACTGCCTACCTCTTGCTCAGATTCTTCAGATTCATAGTCTTCAACCTGTTCCTTGGTCTTGACAGGACCTTTGAACCTTCTTCCCATGTTGAGCAACCCAGCAGACCTTCTAGTCTTCTTTGTCTTCTTGGCCAGCAGTGCCTTCAAATCATCTTGCCCCTTGGATAGGTTCAAGATTAGCTCTTGGAACTGTGCATTCTGTGCCTGAAGATCCTTAACTGATTGTTCAAGTGCCATTGCTGAAATAAACAGCGAGAAGATGAGAAACCTGTGCACAATTATAAACCTGTGATGCAATGAAATGATATGGGAATGCATATGCAATGTTTTCAAGGACCGTAGGATTTAAATTTGCTTAGACAAACACGAAAGTAAACTTTTATTAGTAATAACTTTGTTTTGCCTTTAAGGCTTACAGAAATGAAAGTGAAATAAGTACAAAAGATGGGGTTTTAAGTCTCCCATGGACGTTTCCTCTTTGTGTTGAGGTATGAGTTGAGATTTCGTTCCTCGTGAAGCTGCTTTGTTAGCTCTAGGATTCTTGCTTGGCTTGCTTTGTAATGAGCCTCGAAAGTATCCCTTTGCTCCTTCAGTTGGATCCATGATCTCTGCAAGTCTTCCATATCAGTAGGCATGTCTGGGTGAAGGATGGTATAAGCTGTGTCTCCTTCAGCAACAGGTTCCATGGTAACTGGTAGGACGGCAGGATATGGCATCATGAGTGTCTGAGCACGAGATCGTACCCATCGAAGATAAGCCTCCATAGGAATAGTGTACTTAGGCTCCAGTGTCTTGCTGTCAACCCTGTTTACTTTTCCCCAGGCTCGTATGAATCTCTGACGGTAACCCTGAAGATCGTTGTCGTAATCAAACACAATGCCCTGAATCAACATGTCATGTGGACCGTCACTTCGGGCGTAACCAAACTGTCGTAAAGCTAGAGAGGGATTGTAGGTGATGCCTCCTCTTATGCCTAGAAGTGGCACATTAGGAAACTCCCCACAACGGTCAATGATGGTGACATTCTCCATAGATCTGGAGCACCAATGGATATCTGAGTGAGAAAGTGACATGATCCTCTTGGACCATCTGAACCCTTGCTCATTCTTCATTACTGAGCGAGGAAGGTGAGAAATAAACCACCTGGATAGTAAAGGTATGCAGCACATCAAAGTTCCTCTTGCCCTTGTAGTACGGGTGTGAAGAGAATGTAGGATGTCTCCAAGCAATGTAGGCACTGGATTGTGACTCAGGAAAATGTTGATGGCATGAACATCTATGAACTGATCTGGATTGGGGAACAATACTAAGCCATATATTAGCAAGGCTAAGATCTCCTCAAAAGCATCATAGCTCATGGCCTTCAAGAACACTTGAGCCTTATCCATTAGCACCTTGGCCAGAATACCCTTGACTCCACTTCTCGTCTCTAGAACAATGTCAGACTTCTTCAGATGTAGGGCTGCAGCAATAACCTCTGGTTTGGGCTCCTTCTCCAAGCCTGTGAAGGGTCTTTGATCAAGAACAGGTATACCCAGAAGCTTAGAGAACTCCTCCATGGTAGGGACTAACTGATAGTCGGGGAATGTGAAACAGTGATGTTTAGGATCAAAGAACTGAAACAGAACACTCATCATGTCTTCATTGAACCCTGAAGTAACTAGATCCAAAAGGTGACCATGTCTCTTGATGAACTGGGAGTGATCAGACACTTGAGAAACCAACTCTTTAAGCTTGGAAGGTATGCCCACAAAGTTGATCCTGATAGTGTTTCTATGAGCAGAAACCATGACCTGCAACAAAGAACAAAGATAAATCCTTTGGTCCTTGAAATGGTTAGTGAAAATGCTATGCTTATGATGCATGATGATGTCATGATGTTATGCTCAATCACAAACATGTGGCACACACAAACAAGTCACACCATAGCCCTAGGTTTAAAGGCTTGCATGAGGTTTAAGGTAAATACCCTCCCCTGAAGTTAGATGGTTCATCCTGTCCTACAAAAGTAACCAGGTTCTAAGGGATCTCAATATCATTGATCCTTCACAAGGGTGGTTGTTCAGAAGGCAACTTACTTGCCAACCAAAACCCTCCAAGTTTAAGATCTCAATGAGTGTAGTATCGAGTGTCAACCAACTTCAGTCTGCACTAAAGCCGGCTACCTCACTACTTTTCTAAAGGCCAAGATGGGATAACTAGGGTTCTAAAAGTTAGTTAGTGCATTGACAACATATGGCAGCCTCATATTATCCTCAACTTGACTTAAGGAACATAAGCACCAACCAAGAAGTCACACTAACTATGGCCACCAGATCAACCATATCGGTATACGCCGTACAGTTTCCTTGGTCTATTGCCATTTACCTAAGGTACAATAGATCCGGGTTAGGATCTTTCACACATAAGAGCACCCAACAAGTAAGTATAAAGCAAACAAGGCAAACAATTTTAAAGTGATCTAATTCCTAAGGGTACCCCTCTTTTATTAAATCCCCAGCAGAGTCGCCAGTTCTGTAACACGGTGGGAGAACTGACTTTAAGTTATGTTGCGGATAGCAAGAGTCGCCACCGACTTTTATTTTATCCAAAAGGAAAGGGTATAAAAGAACAGGAAAGACCTTAAGAGAATATTTTGGGTCCGGGGGGTAGGTTATGTAAAGGGAAGGTGTTAGCACCCTTTACATCCATGGTTATCCATGGGCTCTTAGTTACTTAGCTCACTTTAAATTTTTTTTGAAAGTGTAGTGTGTGAATAGAAAAATTTTCAGTATAGTTAATAATAATCCATGTACGGATGTGTAAAAACTTGTTTTTGAAAATTTGTTTGAAATTGTTAAGTGTGAAAAGTTTTTTGAAGTGAGCAAGCAACTAGGAGGTACCTACCCTAAAGTTTAAAGTCTTTCTTGTTCTTTATCCTTTCATTGGTAAGACTATCCCTACTATTAAGGAGTAGGTAGTCATTACCTTGGATGTTAGGGACATGAGAGGGACATCTGTTTTTATGAAGGCAACTGTGGGGTGTAATAAGCATACTGGAGGGACTATCATCATTATTCGAAAGGGACTTGATTCGTATAGGCAACCATAAAGGGACTTTGATGATTTTTTATTCGAGGGACTTGCTTTATACACCCCACTTAACCATTATTCGTAGGCAACTGGAGGGGTATCCCTAAGGAAGTGAGATGGCGATTAAAATCGACTTACGTGTGTGAAGTGTTTAAATTAATTATCTTTATCAAAAAATTATCTAAATATATTTTAAATAACAAACATATTAACACTCCCTAATTACTAACCATAATGACCGTAATAACTAAATAATTACATCCGGGAAACAATTACAAGAAATTATAATAGAAATAATAAGCAAAATAATTAAATAAAAATAAACCAAATATAAATAAGCAATAAAAGATAAAGGGGTTAGTAAATAAAATTAGCAAAAATAATAATAAACATAATAAAATCATAAATGGGTTAGTAATTTGAAATAATAAAATTAGAAACATAAGAATAAAATATAAATAATAACATGGTTAGTAATAAAAATTAAAAGATTAATGAAATTATAATAAGCAAAAAATTTAATTAATAATATAGTAAGAAGAAATTATCATATACAATTAATTTTTAAATTCATATAATATCTAAATTATTATAATTACTAAATTTAATTATTATAAACATATATTTACATTTATATACATATTATAAGAAAAAAGATAGATTTTAAATATCATATTAAAATTTAATTTCTATTGGTCATTATATTTATAAATTACTTTTAACTATATATTAAACTATTTCTAAACATTAAAAGAAAATTAATTTAAATGACAAATACAAAATTTTATGAAAAATTATAATTATATTAAGAATTAAAAAAAAAAAAAAAAAAAAACAGAATTAAATGTTATTTAGAAAAATATTTTAAGATTTGGAAAATTAGGTTTTTTTTCTATATTTTTTAGGGTTTTAGAATTAGGGTTTATATATATATATACAAATTTATTTTTAATATTTACATAACATTTTTTAATTAACATAAATTATATAAAATAAAATTTTAAATAAAAAAAACAAGAGTGTTATTATATTTTAGAAAATTACTTTAAGATTAATTATAATATATATACATATTTTATAACATAAATTATTTTAAATAGAAAACAAAAGAAAATGAAGAAAAAATAGAAAAAAGAACCTGATGGGATTTGATCCCAGGACCCCTTGCTTGCAGGCAGCAACAAGAACCATCAGGCCAGCCAGGCGCAGGTGATATAAAATTGAATCCAGTTTGTTTTGTTCTTTGTTTTGAGGAATCCAGAAAAATAACAAAAAAAAACAAAAGGCCTGGGTGGGTTTCGTACCCAGGACCTTATGTTCACAAGACACACGCGCTACCGCTGGGCTGGGAGAGCCAATTCTATCAGCTTGTTGACCTTAATTCATTATATTTTATGCCTTCCATGATCCTGAAAAATAAACAAAAAAAATGACACAAAGCCAGATTCGAACCCTGGCCCTATATCCAAATACACGCATGATTTACCACTGGGCCAAGCAGTCAGCTTGTAATACAAAACAGAAAGAATACATTATATTTTATAATCAAATTTCAAAAATATGAATTCGCGCCAAACAGTCTTCATCTTCAACCTTGAGACTTTCGAATTTTGCTGCGAAATCTTCCACGAAATTTCCTGCGAAATTGAAACCCTAACAAAACCTGCGAAACTCAAAGGGCAACAAAACCATACAATTTTTCAAAATTGAAAGTACAAACATGTTCCAGAGATCAATTAGAATCCAGCCATGGTCTTAAAAATTATTTATGTTCATTAAATCAGTAAACCCTAATTGGAGGTCATGAACCCTAATATGGCATCTCACAAATTAGGCACTGTTTCTTGAGTTTTCCTGCCCAGAATCAATCCATACAACATCACAAACAACATTAAACAGTCAAAATCCATTTAAATGCAATAAATTATGGTAATCGAAAAAGAAATTTCAAGCATGAACATGGTTTCGGGTTTAGCAAATACGCATGAATTGGATGCATTTGATGGATGTTTCATGATCAGAGAAGTCCCATGAAGCTTGCTATGAACTTGTTTTACCTTCAAAGGCCTCAAATCCAAGAATCCGAATATCACTTGTGGAGAGATTTTTTGTGTTTTTGTTCTTACCTTTTGGCTGCTCAAAATCGTGTTCCAGTGTTAGGTTTATGATCAGCATATATAGGTGAGTCAATTAGGTTAAAGAAATTGATTGATTTAGTGGAAGATTTGATACTTTGAGATTGAGAAAGATCATGCCATGAAAATCCAATATTTTTAAACCAAAGCTTTCTATTTTGAGCCAATTCACATGATTCTTGTATCAATTTGCTCCATATGAACTTTATAACTTTCTAGAACCAACAAACCAATTTAATTTTCAAATTTAATATTTTATTTAATTTTAAGATGATTTTAAGAATTAAAAATCATAATAAATTAATTAAATAAAGTAAAAATTATGAAAATATCATGGGAATTTCGTGCATGGCTTTATGAAGTGGATTGGGTCATAATTTGGGTGGCCCATTTGAAAAGAAATACTTTTAAGCCTCCATTTTCAAGATAAACCATCACAAAATTGTCCAACTTTGCAAGGGCACATCTCCCTCAATTTTAAAGGTATGAGAGTGTTCTTGGACATTTTGGAAAGCTTGAAGAGTCCTCTAAACAACCCCATTGGTTTCAGGTCCATATCATTTACCAATCTCAAGTTATGCCCTTTTGAAGCTGTTGACTTTTTGTTGACTTTTGAGATGACCTATAATGTCTTAGATCATATCTTTCAAATGAAGCATTTTTGGGCTTAACCTTCAACATCAAAGTTGTAGAGAATTCAATTTCCTTCAAAATGAGCTTTGGATGGAGACTTGGTGATGAAGTATGTGAAAGTTATGCCTGGTCAAAGTTCAGTTGACTTTTACTGAGGAAACCCTAATTTAGAAACTCCTGATTCTTGATGATCTGAAATCTCCTTGATGAATCATGATCAATCCTTGATCAAATGATGAATTTTACCTCATATACTTGATGTTGACAAAAAATCATGAAGTTTGACTTTGGTTTGACCACAGTTGACCTTAGTTTGACTTTTTAACTGCATTGACTGATTTTGACTTATCTGATCATCTGACTGAGCAAACTTTTGAGAAAAGTCTTGAAACTTGACATGGGGGTTCTTATTCACATATAAGATGTTATGAAACTCACTTGAGGTATTGGAAGTCTATTTAGCCTGATTAAAGTCAAAACCCTAGTTATGGATGCCCTGTTTAGGAGGTGCATTGTCTGAGGGAATTGTCAACTCTTTTGACCAATTGTGAACTTTGTGAACCTTGTGAACCTTCATAAAATGTCTTATGATACTTATGGGAAGTATTGTGAAGCTTGTGAACCTTGTGAACCTCATGAAGTGGCTTAGTAGACCTCATGATCCTCAGGGGAGCTTTGTAATCATTGTGAATCTTGTGAACCTTGTGAACCTTCAAGAAGCAACTTATGGACTTCATGAACCTCATAAAAGGTCTTGTAGATGTTGAGAAGCTTGGGAACCTTGTGAGCCTTCATAAAGTAACTTGTAGACTTTATGAACCTCATGAAAGGTTATAGAAAGCATTAAAGAACTTGTGAACCTTGTGAACCTTCATAAAGCAACTTGTGGGCTTCATGAACCTCATGAAAGGTTATATAAGCATTGAGAAACTTGTGAACCTTGTGAACCTTCAAGAAGTGACTTGTAGACCTCCTGAACCTCATGAAAGGTTATGCAAGTGTTGGAAAACTTGTGAACCTTGTGAACCTTCTTAGAACACAAAGTCTTGTATTGTGAGGGCAAATTTTGGGGTGCAACAAGAGATCAGTAATCATAGTGTTGTTCAGATTAGAACCATTGTCAGTGATAATCCTTTCAGGGATGCCATACCTACATATGAGATTATTCTTAATGAACCGAGCCACAACATTCTTGGTAACAGATGCAAATGAAGCTGCCTCTACCCACTTCGTGAAATAATCAATAGCAACCAGGATGAAACGATGCCCATTGGAAGCAGTAGGCTTAATCTCACCAATCATATCAATGCCCCACATGGCAAAGGGCCAAGGTGCAGTCAACACATTCAATGGTGATGGAGGTACATGGACTTTATCAGCATAGATTTGACACTTGTGACATGTTCTAGAGTGTTGATAGCAATCAGCTTCCATGGTAGACCAATAGTAACCTGCTCTCAATATCTTCTTTGCCATAGTATTACCACTAGAATGAGTACCAAAAATCCCATCATGCATATCTTCCATAATCTCAGTTGCTTCTTTCTTATCCACACAACGAAGCATAGTTGAATCATGATTGCGCTTGTACAAAATCCCATTACTCAAAAAGAACTTAGCAGAGAACCTTCTTAGAAACTTCTTATCTTTGACAGATGCCCCTTCAGGGAACTCCTGAGCTTCAAGATATCTTTTTACTTCATAGAACCAAGGCTTCTCCTCTGCCCCTTCAGTGTCAATCTTATTGCAATATGCAGGCTTTTCAAATCTATCAATAGTAATCTTGGGAGCTTCATCATCCCAACTGATCTCAAACATGGATGCCATGGTGGCCAAAGCATCTGCCAACTGATTTTCTCTTCGTGGAATGTGCTCAAAGGTAATCTCTTTGAAATGTGGGATCAGAGACAACACATGCTCTCTGTAAGGAATGAGGTTATCATGCTTGGTATCCCAATCTCCTTTAATCTGACTAACTACCAGGGCTGAATCTCCATACACATCCAGGAACTGAATCTTCATATCAATAGCAGCTTTAATACCCAGGATACATGCCTCATACTCAGCCATATTATTGGTACAATGGAAACAAAGTCTGGCAGTAATCGGGGTATGACAACCTTCAGGGGAACTAATCACAACACCAACACCGTTACCAAGTGCATTAGAGGCACCATCAAAAACCATAGTCCATCGGGATCCTTGTTCAGGTCCGTCATATTGTCCAGGTTCTTTGGTAATAATCATAATGTCTTCATCAGGGAAATCAAAACTCATTGACTGGTAATCATCCACTGCTTGATGAGCCAAATGATCAGCAACAACACTTCCTTTAATGGCCTTCTGAGTAGTATACTGTATGTCATATTCTGTCAAGATCATTTGCCATCTTGCAATTCTTCCGGAGAGAGCAGGTTTCTCAAATACATACTTGATTGGATCCATCTTCGAAATCAATAAGGTAGTATGGGTCAACATATACTGTCTTAGTCGGCGAGCAGCCCATGCCAAAGCGCAACAAGTTTTCTCGAGCAGTGAGTATCTTGTTTCACAGTCGGTAAACTTTTTGCTAAGGTAGTATATTGCCTGCTCTTTTCGACCAGACTCGTCATGTTGCCCCAACACACACCCCATTGATTTGTCTAACACTATTAAGTACATAATCAAGGGTCTTCCATCAACTGGTGGCATCAAAATTGGTGGTTCTAGCAGATATCTCTTGATTTCATCAAAGGCAGTCTGGCACTCATCATTCCATTCCATCACCTGATCTTTCTTCAACAATTTGAAAATTGGCTCACAGATTGAAGTTAATTGGGAAATAAATCTTGCAATGTAGTTCAATCGTCCCAAGAAACCTCTAACCTCCTTCTCAGTACGGGGAGCTGGCATCTCTCGTATAGCTTTCACTTTTGCAGGATCCACTTCAATACCTTTTCCACTGACAATGAAACCCAGGAGCTTTCCAGATCTAACTCCAAAAGTACACTTGTTTGGATTCAATCTCAACTTGTATTTCTTCAACCTCTCAAACAACTTGTGCAGATGATCAAGATGTTGCTCTTCATTTTGTGACCTGGCTATCATATCATCTACATATACCTCTATCTCATGATGAATCATATCATGAAACAAAGCCACCATAGCACGCTGATATGTTGCCCCTGCATTCTTCAAACCAAATGGCATTACCTTATAGCAAAAAGTGCCCCACTGTGTAACAAATGTTGTCTTCTCCATGTCCTCAGGAGCCATCTTGATTTGATTATAACCAGAGAAACCATCCATAAAAGAGAATACCTTATGTTGAGCGGTGTTGTCTACCAGAATGTCAATATGAGGGAGTGGAAAGTCATCTTTGGGGCTAGCTTTGTTCAAATCTCTGTAGTCTACACACATACGTACCTTACCATCTTTCTTAGGAACTGGTACCACATTAGCAACCCATTGAGGATAAGAAGTCACCGCTAAGAACCCTGCATTGAACTGTTTCATTACCTCTGCCTTGATCTTTTCTGACATTTCAGGACGCATACGACGAACCTTCTGCTTCTTTGGACGACAATCTTCTTTCACTGGCAAACGGTGAACCACAATGTCTGTATCCAACCCTGGCATATCTTCATAAGACCAAGCAAAGATCTCCACATAGTCACGTAACATCTGAATCAACCTGTTCTTGACACTGTCCTCTAAATCAGCCCCTATCTTGACCTCTTTTCTGTTTTCTTCAGTTCCCAGATTCACAACTTCGACTGGCTCTTCATGTGGCTGTATAGCTTTCTCTTCTTGTTGTAACAACCTAGCAAGCTCTACAGGTATTTCACAATCGTCCTCATTTCCGTATTCAGTTTGATAGATCGGATTCTCGAAATCATAATTGGCGATAGTAGAACTGTTATCAACAGGATCCAGAGTGGATGAGGATCTGCATTTTAGTGATGTGGGTGTGTGTAAGAACACATAGCTGATAAAACAAAAATAAAAGAAGAGAAAGGCAGGGAACACAATATTTACGAAAACGAAACGTCCACTGATTTTATTGAATGAAGTATGCAAATGAAATGACAACCCGTAACAAGCACACCATTGTGCCCCGGGTAAGGCACATGGCTTGAAAGTTTTATTGTTCAGAAATTACAAAATTTAAAATATAACAACACAGTAATAGTATTTACTCCTGACTAAAGGAGATAGGGATAACATCTTCGGCTTTCCAATTATTGAGTCCAGCACCCACAGTAGGAAAAATCCATGCATCCAAGTTGTAGTCTTCATCTTGATCTCCCACAGCATTAATCTGGTCCTTCACAACCCCTTGATTAGTGATACGGGCAGCACGAGCACGACGAACAACCTTCTGGGACTCTGCAGTGAAACCCAAACCAAACTTGTCAGACTTGTATGGAATATCAGGAAGCTGACCCCAAATAGTACAACCACCTTCATCCACCACAGCTCTAGCATCATTGAGGGAAGCCATTGCCATTGTTGGAGGTTTTCTAGTGACCACAGGAACTTTCTTCACAACAGGAGGAGCTACATAATCATTAACAACCCAAGGAACCACTTCAAATGTCTGACACGGAGTCTCAATGTATTCACCTTCCATTTCCAGATACTTGAAGGTATTCACATGGCTGACAAAGTACTCTTCTTCTCCATAGACAGTAACAACCTTTCCATTCACCAGATATCTCAACTTTTGGTGCAATGTAGAGGTTACAGCACCTGCCCCATGGATCCAGGGACGACCAAGCAGACAAGAGTATGAAGGGCGAATATCCATCACATAAAATGTAGCAGTAAACACCTGGGAACCAACTTGGATTGGAAGATCAATTTCTCCATGCACTATTCTTCTAGAACCATCAAAAGCCTTTACCACAATATTACTGGGCTTCAGCACAGCATCTTCAGGACTCAGCTTGTTCAGGACTTCCTTAGGCAACACATTCAAAGAGGAACCATTGTCTATCAGCACATGTGACAGGGTAGTGCCCCTGCATTCAATTGAAATATGCAAGGCCCTGTTATGATCCCTCTTGGCAGGGGTCAAATCAGCATCAGAAAATCCTAACCCATTGTCATAGGTCAGGTGGGCAACACAGTTCTCAAATTGGTCAACAGAAATTGCACTGGGCACATGTGCAGTCTTCAGAAACTTGATCAAGGACTTGGCATGAGCTTCAGAACACAGCAACAAGGACAACATAGAAATCTTTGAGGGAGTATGCCCCAACTGATCAACAATGTCATAATCACTCTTGCGAATGATTTTCAATACTTCTTCCATCTGCTTAGAGAGATCATCAGCAGCTGGCACATCAGTAGATACAGGCTCAATAATAGGACCTTTGCCCCGGGCATCAGTGGTGGAAGTAGTAGCAGGAGTAACTGCATTCTTGGAAGTAACTGGAGGAGAGAAGACTCTTCCACTACGAGTGATCTTGCTAGATCCAGCAATATTATCAATGTCAACAGGCACATCAGCTACAGGCTCTTTCTTGACACCATGGATGTAAACATCAGACCCATAGTGCCAAGGCACAGCTTTGTCAGACGTATATGGGATAGGACCAGGAGTAGTAATGACCACAGGAGCTACTCTGGCTTCAGCAACAACTTTCACGGGACCTTCAGCAGTAATTTTGATGGGACCCTGATGAGTGATTTTAATGGGACCCTTTGAAGTGATTCTTATTGGTACTTTGTCAACCATGTCAACCTCTTCAGTCTTCCTACCTTGAGTCAGATGATCCACCATACTTTCTACAGACGCTGGAGTCCTCTCAAACACTATAGTGTACTTATCCATGAGACGTTGAATTCCATCTCTCAATATGAAGCAACTATCTGGTTTATAGGTACAATACAAACAATCTTCACGACAACCTGGAAAGATCCCAGCTTGTACTAACCTCTTTTTGATGACAGACAATGGTGTGGTCAACTCCATAACTGAATAGACATGTAGATCTTCCTCAATGGCGTTGACAGTCTTCTCGTGGTTTGGCATTGGAGCAGTAATCACATTGGGAGTACCCGGAGGATCAAACTCAATTTCTCCAGCATCAATCATATCCTGAATTTTATTCTTCAAGACCCAGCAGTTATTAGTATCATGTCCCTGACAGTTTGAATGGTATGCACACCGTGCATTGGGATTGTACCTGGGAGAGGTAACATTGGGATTCTGAGGAGCCTCTTTCAAGGTAATGAGTTCAGCCTTCAACAAGTGTTGCAATGCCTGAGCCATTGACATGTTGATCTTCGTGAACTGTCTTCTAGCTCTCTGTTGGTTGCCCTGTGGCTGCTCTGTTGGTGCAGGAGTTGGATTTGAAATATGAACCGCACTGACAGACTAATGCCTTCTGTTACGATCAGGCTGACCATAAACAGCATTAGATTCTTTCTTCCCTGTGGGAGGCTTCTTTGCAGCACCTGATGAAGAAGTGCCCACATGGATCTTACCATTCTTTATACCATTCTCTACTCGCTCTCCTGTCATGATCAACTCAGTGAAGCCAGATGATGAGCTTCCAATGAGATGACTGTAGAACGGACCATTCAGCGTACACATGAACATATCAACCAGTTCCCTGTCAGTCAAAGGGGGTTGAACTCTTCCAGCTAAATCTCTCCACTTCTGAGCATACTCTTTGAAACTTTCTTTGGCGCCCATAGACATGCTCTGAAGCTGCATGCGAGTGGGGGCTAAGTCAGCATTGTATTGGTACTGCTTATAGAAAGCTTCAGCAAGATCATTCCAGTCTCTGATGTTGACACTCTCCAACTGATAATACCACTCCAGCTGAGCTCCAGATAAACTCTCTTGAAAGAAATGGATCCACAACTTCTTATCAGCAGTGTGGGGTTGAATTCTTCTAACATAAGACCTCAGATGCAGTTTGGGACAAGAAACCCCATCATAAACAACAAATGTAGGAACCTTGAAACCCACAGGTATGACCACCCCAGATATCAAGCTCAAATCCTCAAAATCCAGCCCAGATGATTTTTGCAACTCCATAGCATCCATCCTATCCACCAGCATCTTGAATTTGTCTTCATTAGGCTCATGGTAGTAGTTAGCCTCAGAATCAGAGTCCCCCATTGAATGGTGGAGACTGCCTACCTCTTGCTCAGATTCTTCAGATTCATAGTCTTCAGCTGGTTCCTTGGTCTTGGCAAGACCTTTGAACCTTCTTCCCATGTTGATCAACCCAGCAGACCTTCTAGTCTTCTTAGTCTTCTTGGCCAGCAGTGCCTTCAATTCATCCTGCCCTTGGACAGGTTCAAGATCAGCTCTTGGAACTGTGCATTTTGTGCCTGAAGATCCTTAACTGATTGTTCAAGAGCCATTGCTGAAATAAACAGCGAGAAGATGAGAAACCTGTGCACAATTATAAACATGTGATGCAATGAAATGATATGGTAATGCATATGCAATGCTTTCAAGGACCGCAGAATTTAACTTTGCTTAGACAAACATGAAAGTAAACTTTTGTTAGTAATAACTTTGTTTTGCCTTTTAGGCATACAGAAATGAAATGAAATAAAATAAGTACAAAAGATGGGGTTTTAAGTCTCCCATGGACGTTTCCTCTTTATGTTGAGGTATGAATTGAGGTTTCGTTCCTCATGAAGTTGCTTTGTTAGCTCTAGGATTCTTGCTTGGCTTGCTTTGTAATGAGCCTCGAAAGTATCCCTTTGCTCCTTCAGTTGGATCCATGATCTCTGCAAGTCTTCCATATCAGTAGGCATGTCTGGGTGAAGGATGGTATAAGCTGTGTCTCCTTCAGCAACAGGTTCCATGGTAACTGGTAGGACGGCAGGATATGGCATCATGAGTGTCTGAGCACGAGATCGTACCCATCTGAGATAAGCCTCCATAGGAATAGTGTACTTAGGCTCCAGTGTCTTGCTGTCAATCATGTTTACTTTTCCCCAAGCTCGTATGAATCTCTGACGGTAACCCTGAAGATCGTTATCATAATCAAACACAATGCCCTGAATCAACATGTCATGTGGGCCATCACTTCGGGCGTAACCAAACTGTCGTAAAGCTAGAGAAGGGTTGTAGGTGATGCCTCCGCTTATGCCTAGAAGTGGCACATTAGGAAACTCCCCACATCGGTCAATGATGGTGACATTCTCCATAGATCTGGAGCACCAATGGATATCTGAGTGAGAAAGTGACATGATCCTTTTGGACCATCTGAACCCTTGCTCATTCTTCATTACTGAGCGAGGAAGGTGAGAAATAAACCACCTAGAAAGCAAAGGTATGCAGCACATCAAAGTTCCTCTTGCCCTTGTAGTACGGGTGTGAAGAGAATGTAGGATATCTCCAAGCAACGTAGGCACTGGATTGTGACTCAGGAAAATGTTGATGGCATGAACATCTATGAACTGATCTGGATTGGGGAACAATACTAAGCTGTATATCAGCAAAGCTAAGATCTCCTCAAAAGCATCATAACTCATGGCCTTCAAGAACAACTGAGCCTTCTCTATCAACACCTTGGCAAGAATACCCTTGACTCCGCTTCTCGTCTCTAGAACAATGTCAGACTTCTTCAGATGTAGAGCTGCAGCAATAATCTCTGGTTTAAGCTCCTTCTCCAAGCCTGTGAAGGGTCTTTGATCAAGAACAGGTATACCCACACTACTAAAAAAAAGACATTTGGTAAAATGATTTTACATCAGACATTTGTTAAAAATGATGTAAAAAATAATGCGGTGGCAGTTTCGTAAATAATAACATAAATTGTTATAAGGGATGTTACATCGGTTTTTGATAAAAACCGATGTAAAAAGTAATGCGGTGGCAATTTTGTAAATAACAAAAAAATTCATCTAAAGCCTTTTACATCGGTTTTTCAAAATCCGATGTAAAAAGTCATTTAAAAAAACAATTAAAAAAAATCAAAAAAAAAAAAATAGACCCAATTACATCGGTTAAAGGTCTCACCCGATGTAATAAGTCTCTAAAAAAAAATTAAAAAAAATAGACCCTATTACATCGGTTAAAGGTCACACCCGATGTAATAAGTCTCTAATAAAAATTTAAAAAAAATAGACCCTATTACATCGGTTAAAGATACACCCGATGTAATAAGTCTCTAATAAAAAATTTTAAAAAAATAAAAGAAAAACAATTACCTATTACTTCGGTTGTTTTCTAAACCGATTTAAAAAGTATTAAAAAATAAAAAAATAAAAAAAATACTTTAGGATATCACATCGGTTATATTATTAACCGATTTAAAAAGTCTCTAATAAAAAATTTTAAAAAAATAAAAGAAAAACAATTCCCTATTACTTCGGTTGTTTTCTAAACCGATTTAAAAAGTATTAAAAAATAAAAAAATAAAAAAAAATCATTTAGGATATTACATCGGTTAATATATAAACCGATTTAAAAAGTATTAAAAAATAAAAAAATAAAAAAAAACATTTAGGATATCACATCGGTTTTAATATAAACCGATTTAAAAAATTCATTAAAAAAATAAAACCTAAAACCTAAAACATAACAGTAACTTTTGAAACAGTAACTTCTCTCTCCAGCCGCCGCAGCCATTGCGTGATTTCAACTTCTTCTTCCTTCGCTTCCGTCTCCCTTCACCGACGAGAACTTCACCGACGCCGCTGTCCCTTCACCGACGCCGCTGTCCACCGTCCTTCCGTCTCCCGTCTCCCGTCTTCCGTACGCCGTCCTTCTCGCTTCCGTCCACCGTCCTTCTCGCTTCCGTCTTCGTCTTCCGTCTTCCGTACGCCGTCCATCTCTTTCCCACCTTCACGCCGCCGCTGTCCACCGTCAGTTTTGAAGGAAGTTCAACGCCGCCGCACTCCACAGGTACTGTTTGTTTGCTGAATATATATATATATATATATATATATATATATAGTTATATATATATATATATATATATATATATAGTTATATATATATATATATATATATATATATAGGTATTGTTTGTTTGAATATATATATATATATATATATATATATATATATATATATAGTTTTATATATATATATATATAGGTATTGTTTGTTTGAATATATATATATATATATATATATATATATATATATATATATTTATATATAGTTTTATATATATATATATAGGTATTGTTTGTTTGAATATATATATATATATATATATATATATATATATATATATATATATATATATATATAGGTACTGTTTGCTTGAATAAATATATATTTGTTTTTAGCCATTTTTATTTTATACATGTTGTGATGATATTGTTTCTCGTAGAATTTGTGTGTCGACGAGAACTTCTGCATCGTCACCCGTGAGTCATCTGGCCGGCCACACCATATTGCAGGTTCTTTTTTAATTATTTATAACTTCTCACTTCTTCTTTATTCATGTCATGTGTTTGCACGTAGAGACTTTTGCATTCTTTCTAATGTCCAAGAGAGCGATTATTATAGGTGTCTAAATGATTTATCTGATCTGTATGCATTAATTCCGGAACATAGGTATGAATCGTAGTTGGATAAAAGCTAATCGATTAAGTGTTGAGTATGAACATGGAGTGAAGGAATTTCTACAGTTTGCTGAAAGCAATGCTAAAAAAAATCTTCCTCCTCCTAAAAGTGATGGTGAAAATAGTGTTGATGTGATTTTTCTCTGTCCATGTGTTCGTTGCGCAAATCGCGAACCAAAACTTAATAAGAAGACAATCATGGATCATCTAATTTGTCATGGGATTTGTCAAACTTATACACAATGGATATGGCACGGTGAGGTAGTAGAAAAGTCAAATGTGTCACAAAAAGATAATATTGGTGTAGAAATGGATGATGATCGTCTGGAAGACATGATGCGTGATATTGGACAAGATTCGTTTAAAAAGGCACATGTGTATGATACTTTATGCAGTGACAAGGATCAACCTTTGTACCCGGGATGCACTAATTTTACACGTTTGTCTGCCGTGTTAAAATTGTTTAATTTGAAGGCAAATAATGGGTGGACTGACAAAAGTTTTACCGAATTGCTTGAATTGTTGACACAGATGCTTCCAGAAGGTAACGTATTGCCAAATCGTTATTATGAGGCAAAAAAGATATTGTGTCCAATGGGTTTGGAGTATGAAAAGATACATGCATGTCCTAATGATTGCATATTATACAGAAAAGAGTATGTAAACTATGATCATTGTCCGAAGTGCAAGGCGTCACGCTACAAAAAGAAAGATGGTGATTCTAGTGATGATGAGGTTGTCAAAAAGGGTCCTCCCGCGAAAGTGGTATGGTACCTACCAATAATTCCAAGGTTTAAGAGACTCTTCGCAAATGCAAATGACGCAAGGAATCTTAGATGGCATGCCGAAGAAAGGAAATGTGATGGACAAATTCGTCATGTAGCTGATTCTTTGCAGTGGAAGAAAATAGATTCTTTGTTTCCAAATTTTGGCAAAGAGTCGAGAAACCTTAGACTTGGACTTTCTACTGATGGAATGAATCCGTTTGGTAATCTAAGTACTAATCATTCTTCTTGGCCTGTTCTCCTGATGATTTACAACCTATCTCCTAGGTTATGCATGAAGCGTAAATATATTATGTTATCCATGATGATTTCGGGGCCAAAACAACCGGGAAATGACATAGATGTTTATCTAAGTCCCTTGATTGATGATTTAAGAGTATTATGGGATGAAGGGGTGGATGTTTTTGATGCGTATTCTGGTGAACATTTCAATATGCATGCCATGTTGTTTTGCACCATCAACGATTTTCCGCCGTATGGTAATTTGTCTGGTTATAAAGTTAAAGGGCATAATGCATGTCCTATATGTGAAGAAGATACAAGTTACCTCCAACTTGAGAAAGGAAAGAAAACTGTTTATCTTGGACATAGAAAATTTCTAGCTCGTTATCATCCATATCGTAGATTGCGAAAAGCTTTCAATGGGGAACAAGAGCATGGTGAAGCTCCAAAGCCCTTAACTGGAGAGGAAGTTTATCAACGACAACAGGGCATTAATGTTGAGTTTGGTAAATACAAAAAGAAATCAAATACGAAAAATTTATGGAAAAAGAGGTCAGTTTTCTTCGATCTTCCATATTGGTCTAGTCTTGATGTAAGACATTGTATTGATGTGATGCACGTGGAGAAAAATGTATGTGATAGTTTACTCGGAACACTTCTCAACATTCATGGCAAAACAAAAGATGGTTATAATGCTCGTGTGGATTTGGGTTTGATGGGTATACGAGAAGAGTTAACTCCACAACATATAGGCAACAAGATATATTTACCTCCTGCCTGCTACACTTTGTCTAAAAAAGAGAAAACAAGTTTTTGTGAGTGTTTACAAAGTATTAAAGTTCCGCATGGTTACTCATCAAATGTCAAGAGGCTTGTATTTGTTAAAGATCTCAAACTAATTGGCTTAAAATCTCATGACTGTCATATCTTAATGCAACAACTACTACCAGTTGCTATTCGTGGGATATTGCCTAACAATGTTAGGAAGACTATAACCAGGTTGTTCTTATTTTTCAATGCAATTTGTTGTAAATCCATTGATCCATCAAAGTTAGATGTTTTGGAAAATGAGGCTTCAGTTATCTTATGCCAATTAGAGATGTATTTTCCTCCTTCATTTTTCGACATTATGGTTCACTTGATTGTTCACCTAGTAAGGGAGATTAGAATTTGTGGCCCAATCTTTTTACGATGGATGTATCCAACAGAACGATACATGAAGATCCTAAAAGGTTATACAAAAAATCCACACCGGCCGGAAGCATCGATTGTTGAGAGGTACATTGCAGAAGAGGCAATTGAGTTTTGTTCAAACTATTTGTCAGAAGTGGATGCTGTAGGGGTTCCTAAGTCTCGTCATGATGGAAGATATGAGGGTATGGGTACACAAGGTTTAAATGTCAAGAGTTTAAGTATTGATGTGGTTGTTCAAGCTCATCTGTATATTTTGAATAACACGGATGAAGTTCAACCTTACTTATCTGCTCACAAAAGCATCATAAAGAAAAGGCACCCCAAGATGAATGAAAGATGGTTGTTAAAAGAGCACAATAAGAGTTTCTCTGAGTGGTTTAAAGAGAAAATTGCTAATGATGATAGTGCATCTAATACAATTAAGTGGTTGTCTTATGAGCCGAAATGTAACATAATAACTTGGAGTGGATATGATATAAATAAAACTTGCTTTTATACAAAGTCAAAGGATGACCGTAGTACCACACAAAATAGTGGGGTGATGATTGTGGCCGAGTCCATGCACTTCTCTAGTGCTAAAGATAAAAATCCGGTTATGGCATCTACACCCTACTTTGGGGTGATTGAAGAGATTTGGGAAGTTGATTATGTTGTGTTTAAAGTTCCCGTTTTTAAATGCAAATGGATTGATATCAATAGTGGTGTAAGAATCGATGAATTTGGAGTTACATTGGTTGATCTTAGCAAGTTAGCTTATGCGGACGAACCTTTCATTATGGCGTCTCAAGCAAAACAAGTGTTTTATGTCACAGATCCTTCTGATAAAAGGTGGTCGGTGGTTATACAAGGAAAGATGCAAGATAGTGATGAAAATCAAGATGCCAACCTTGATATTTCTGAAACTCCTCCTTTCTCAATAAATGTGCCTACCTTCATTGAAGAAAATGAAGAGGATGATGTGCATGCTATTCGCACAGATCATGGAGAAGGGATATGGGAGGACTAGTAAGTTATTTATTTATTTATTTTGTGCTTGCTTTGATGTCTAATTGTTTATATTTTTGCTTAATTTAATGTCTAATTTTTTATATTTTTGCTATATTTTTTTGTCTAATTTGATGTCTAATTGTTTTTATTTTATGTGAACAGATACATGGCTGATTCAACAGACAACCCTTCTTCATCTAGTGACCCAACAAAAAAAAGAGTTAGAGGTCCCACTTTAATGACACAAATTGACAAAGTTCACCAAACAGGTGAGAAGATAAAGGTGAAGTTTGATCCAAGAACCCATGAATGTACGGGTTTTGGTAAAAATGCTTCAAATTTTAAGAGTTACATAGCATCTCTTGCTCGGCAGAGATGTAGTATTTTGAAAGATGAATGGAAAAACGTAGATAATGACATAAAAGAGGCCATTTGGACTGATGTTCAGGTATTTTTGCTTATTTTGATGTCTAATTATGTTTTATATTCATATGCTAATAACATATGCTATATATTATATGTGTAGGCTCATTTCACTATTCCAGAACCTCTTGATGCAAAAAAGGATCCATTGAAGAAAGAGTGGATTAAATATGCTGGAGAGCGATGGAGAGGTTTTAAGACACAACTCACAAGTGAATATATTAGAAAGCCCAAAGATGGTCTCGCTCCTGCATATATCAGATATCCTTATATTAAAGAAGAAGTATGGAAAGAATTTCTGAAGTCTCGGGATTCATCTGAATTTAAGGTTAGTATGAGTTATAAATTTTTATAATGTTTATTTTGCTTAATAACATTTTTATTATGTTTAGTATGATTAGTAACTTTTTCAATTTTTAATAGGAAAAAAGTGAAAAGGGTGCAAAAAATGTGGCTAAGAATGCATACCCACATGTATTATCTCGTGGAGGGTATCGTTTGCTTGAAGAGAAAATGATAAATGAAAGGAGATTATCAAGAGCTGATTCTAATGTAGATGATACGGGTAGCCCATCTCCACCTTCACGCCATGAGTTATGGAAGAGAGCACGACAAAAGAAAGGGGGAGAATACACATCACAGGCTACACAAGTGGTTGCAGAGAAAATTGTAAGTAAAATTCTTCAAGTATCATTTTAATTTTGTTGGATAAAAACTATATTGACAAAGTTGTGGTGCATTTGTAGGACTCTCTAGTTGAAGAAGTTGAAAAGGGTGCATTTGTTCCGGATGGACGTCACGATATCTTAACAGCAGCCATTGGAACATCTGAGCATGGAGGCCGTGTTCGTGGTGTTGGAAAACACCATAAACAGAGCACTTTCTTTGGAAGATCACGTCAAAGACAAGATATCGATGTATCAGAACAATTTGCACAATTGTCATCTCAATTGGAAGCAAAAATTAGAGCGGATTTAGCGCAACAGTGGGTTGAAGAGCGTAAGGCAATGCAACAATCTTTCATGGAGACACTTAAGTCTATGGGTATCTCCCAAAGCACAACAAATAATAATTGCATTGAACAAAGGGAAACTGTGGATGGAAGCGGAAAAGGAAGTTGTTCAATTGTAAAAGTAAGCAAAATGGAAGAGGAAGACAATGTTGAGAGATTAGTAAAAATGGTTCTGAAAAGGAGTGACACACAAATGGATTACTTTGAATTAGAATTAAGTCATTGTGTGAGTGTCTCAAATTTTTTTATGTCAACCAAATGTATCAGAGAGTTGTTGATGGGACAACATTGGCTTGACGTTTCTACTTTGCAAGTATGGTCCACGTAAGTATATTTTTATTACTCTCAAATATTTTAATATGTTATAACTCCTGTCACTTTGATTCTAATGTTTATGTTATAATTAGGTATATTCATCGTATGTGTATTGATACATCACAATCAGAAGTATATGGGATATTGGACCCTGCTGTGTGTTCGTATGTTGATAATGTGGCAAAAACTGAAGCAAAAGTTAGAAAATATATACAAGACATGTTACGTGATCACGAAGAGAAAGTGTGTCACTTGCTACCATTTATTCATGGGTATGTGAATGAAATTCTATTTTATAACTTTGTTAATATGAAATTCTGATTTTTGTACTTCAACACGCACATACAGATCTCATTGGCAATTAATAGTCATTTGTCCAAAAGACAATACGGTTGTCGTCTTCTGTTCACTTCATCGGGAACTTAATCAAACCATGACGAAACTTGTTACAAAGTAAGTTTATCTTTTATGTTCACAATATCTTATATACATAATTTGTTACAAAAGTAATTCCATATTTTATGTGGCTTTATATGGTTTTTTTGCCTTCTTTATTAGTGCTTTAGGGGTTCATCAAGCGGCACATGGCATTAGAAGAAAGCCTACATGGCTTCGACCCAAAGTAAGTGGTGTAAATTGTAAGTATAAATTTATTTTTATCATATAAGTATTCACTAATAATGTCATATATTCATTTGTAGACAAGGAAACAAAATAACTCTGATGATTGTGGGTACTATGTGATGAAAAATATGTTGGATATTGTCTCTGCAAAGATAACCGATAATTGGATGACGGTAATAAATATAACTTTACTTTGTTATTTACTTTGCATTTTGCAACTTAATGTGAATTTTCCAAAATAACTCTATATTGTTATTTATGTGTTGTAGGTATTTAATGACCCAACAGAATTAAAAGAAGATGATTTGTATGATTTGCGACTCCGTTGGGCAACATGTTTCTTTGAGTTGTATAAAAGTTAAGCTTTATCTGGTAAGATATATAGAATTCTCTATTTGAAGATATTGACTTTGGTGTTGTCTTTTGGTTAATTGGTGTTATTATTTATTTTCAGGAAATTTGATTCAAGTGGGGGAAATATTGGTTGAATGTGTATTTTTTGTTGTTGTTGTTGTAGTAGTAAATTTTAGTATAAACCTCATATATATTGAGATGATTATATGTGTATACTAGTACATTTGGAAGAACATTATGTGTACTTGTACATTTGGAAGAACATTATGTGTACTTGTACATTTGGAAGAACATTATGTGTACTTGTACTTGAAACTTGTCATGGGGGTTCTTATACACATATAAGATGTTATGAAGCTCACTTGAGGTATTGGAAGTCCATTTAGCCTGATTAAAGTCAAAACCCTAGTTTTGGATACACTGCTTAGGAGGTGCATTGTCTGAGGGAATTATCAACTCTTCTGACCAATTGTGAACTTTGTGAACCTTGTGAACCATCATAAAATGTCTTGTGAACCTCATGGGAGGTATTGTGAAGCTTGTGAACCTTGTGAACCTCATGAAGTGGCTTTGTAGACCTCATGAACCTCAGGAGAGCTTTGTAATCATTGTGAGTCTTGTGAACCTTGTGAACCTTCAAGAAGTAACTTGTGGACTTCATGAACCTCATGAAAGGTATTGAAAGCATTATGGAACTTGTGAACCTTCAAGAAGCAACTTATGGACTTCATGAACCTCATGAAAGGTTATATAAGCATTGAGAAACTTGTGAACTTTGTGAACCTTCTTAGCACACAAAGTCTTGTATTGTGAGGGCAAATTTTGGGGTGCAACATACCCTAACACTTGTTCCTTGGTTTCCACCAGGAGTGGAAGAGCCCTCTTGTAACACTCGAGGCCGAAGAGGACAGGGAGTGGATGTAACACTCGAGGCCAAAGAGGGTGGAGAATGGTCTTCAAATTCACATCAAAATGAGAGGGATCATGAGGTTGTGCAAGGATGAGACTACATGGTTGAAGGAATACTTATAAGGATTGATTGGTATTACCTATACCAACAAGATGCATATTCTTTTTGTTAGCCTAACAAATAATAACTATATATTTAAGCTTTCTTGACTTGGAGTAGTATTTAGATGGGTTACATTTTAGGAATTTTCCCAGAAAGTGTTGTATTACAAATGGTATCAGAGCCATACCTCTCCCTGAACAATGTGCTTCGGGGACGAACCATGCGGAAGTTGTTGGATATGTAACACCTAAGGACGAAGAGGGCGGGAAATGGATGTAACACTCGAGAACAAACAGGGCGGAGAGTGGTCGTCGAATTCACATCGGAATGAGAGGGATCCTGAGGCTATGCAGAGATGAGACTGCATGGTTGAAGGAAGTATTATAAGGATTGATTGATATTATTCATACCAACAAGATACATATTCTTTTTGGTAACCTAACAAATAAGAACTACATATTTAAACATGCTTGACTTTGAGTAGTATTTGGATGTGTGACCTTCTGGAAATTTTCTCGGAAAGCATGTGAGTGAGGATAAAGCATGCTGAAAAGATCTATGTTGGTTTGCGGGTCAGTCGGTAATTCTAAAAGAAGTCTAGGGAATTACACATCTTCCCTCCTAGAAGCTTTAGGAGGGGGGATCTTTGTCGCCCAAGAGGTTTCGCCTTGCTCCGCCCCCAGAACACCAACGAGACCACGTGAAAAAAAATGCATCGCCCACTTCTCAACAATTTCATTTTCACCAAGTGCTCTCATTTATCATTAAGAGGTACTGCCATCGTTTTTCTTGCACATAATATGAAGGTGTGTGAAAACCACAAGAAATGGGGGTTTGAATTGTATGTTTTTAGTCTTGTTAACTTTTTCTTCTTTCAAAGTTATTGCGTTGCAGAAGCATAAGTAAATAAATTAAAGCATAAACAAGAGAATAAACACGTGATATATCATGGTTCACTTGTCAATCACAAGCTACTCCAGTCCACCCCGAAAGGTGATTTGCCTTATAAAATTACTTAATCCACTATAACCAAACTAATTACAAGGCATAGTTACCCACCGTGACTAACTGCACATAGACATGTGACTTCCTTGCATAACTACCTACCATGAGTAAGTGCACAAATAACTAATGTGACTTACCACATTGCACAACTATCTGTTGTGACTTCACGGCACCATAACACATAGTTCTGAGCAGCACCAGAACATTAACCCCTGAGCAATCACCAAGACCCCAAGTCCCGAGAAAGCACCAAACTGCTAAGTTCTGAGCCTCATAAAGTTCTGACCTTCACAAGTTCCTTTATGGATAAGGGTAACATTTACAAATATTTGCTTCTTAGACAATCATGTGTAAACACAATTAAGTACATCAGAATATCACCCAATACACATTAAGATATTACATTGTATTATAGCACAAATGTGTGGAATCTTCTTTTTCTTCAAGTAGCTTCTTCACGAACAACAACCCAAGCTTCTTGAATGCCGGAAGTCTTATTCTTCATAAGCTTCTGAAAGCTTGATTGATCTTTATTGAGCATGTAGAAGGACTTCTTCATCTTGATTCACATTAGAACATTCTGGATAACATCCTTTGTTCTATTCAATCCAATGATCACTTCAAAACACAACATTCAGTTGTGGATTTGTAATTTGAGCTTCCATGATCATCTTCTTGTTTCATTTGTGACTTTGCAAGTCTTTTGTAGCATATGAAATTAAGCATATCTTGTGAATCAATGACTTCTACATTAGTAGATTGTTATCAAAACAATATCAACCTTTGGTTGCATATTCAGTTATCGCACATCATGGTTTGTACCATTGTTATCTTGTAATCATCAACCTCATGTGACTGTATGAAAACATCAACAACATGATTCAAGAACCATCTTGACAACTTTTGTTTTTCAACCACATGGACATGTTTTTGGTTGCTAATCAACAACTTCGTCAACAACAACAATCACAACACAACAACACATAAACATGTGGTCCTTTCCTTTTATAGCCAAGCAAAATAGATTCGTTGGAGAACATCTGGCTACTAAGGAATGTCGTTACACAAGGATGAAATAGTACTACCATGTTTGTCCTTTTTCCACAAATTAAGGTTAGTGGAGAGGTAGTGGGATAAAGCATTTTGTATTGTGTACTATCCTTGATAACAGTAACATTGTCTTCTGAACTTCAGAGATTTTTGATGTAGATGATTGAAGCATGAGTAGAGACATGTTAACCGGGTCTTTAGAATCTCAAGTCTTAAGTGTCTTCAAAATATTGTTCACTCAGAACCTTGTCTTTAGAACTTCAGCACTTTTCTTTAAAACCCTTGGTCTTCAGAACTTCAAGTCTTCAGTATCTTCAGAATGTCGTTTGCTTAGAACCTTGTCTTCAGAATCTTTAGCACTTGGTCTTCAGAAACTTTATCTTCAGAACCTTTAAGCCTTCAGGGTCTTTCTACATTTGGTCTTAAGAACCTTCAAGTCATCAGAGTCTTCAACACTTGGTTTTTAGAAGATGGTAAATATCAGAAGCTTCTCTAGCTTCAGAATCTAAACCACTCTCAGAACAACATCCACAAGAGCATTGCAAGAACAACATCAGACATATTTGAATCTTTCTGATTGTGATTAGATACAAAAGCATCCTCACTTTTTTAGCACGCTTGCGACTTGTGTTACACATAGTAAATCGCATAAAATCTTTAGCGCATTTCTTAAGTATGTTTGTTAGATCTTATTGTTTCATAACATTGAAATTATGGTTATGCAGATACTCTAATGTCCTATCTTAATGTTAAGACAATGATTATTGCACTTTATTGAACAAGGGAATAACATAACTGTTGTTTTGAGGAGGTGCAACACAAATACCAACAGATGTCAAGACAAAATGTTGGGACATCTCAGTCAAGAACATACATACAGAAACCTGTAAATTACAAAATATAAAGAACACATAAATTGTTGACCCAGTTCGGTGTTAACAAACCTACATCTGGGGGATACTAATCCAGGACAAAGATTTCATTATATCATAGTATTATCACAAACCTAAGCTCCCTCATTTACAACTTTGACTCCTAATCACTACCCTAATGAACATCCTTACCAAAGCTAAACTCTACGGTTTACAACTCTAATATGAGAGACCACTCACATCTTTCACAACCTACATTGCACCTGTCTTCTGCCATCACAGAACCTGTCACGGTTTCTTGACCTTCAAGTTATCTTGAAAATGCTTAAAATATTTGTCCAAGAAGAATACAACAACCATTACCTAAAGGCTTCTGGTAGTGTACATGCACCTATGTTGTCCTCTCTGCATCCCATACTGCAGATTGGAACTATAAGCTTAAGAGCCAATGACTCCTGAAACCTAAACCCTTATTTTTACAAAAGAGAACTAGGTTACAATTGTTACATAAGGCATATTGTCATCCTAGGTCTAAGTCTTCTTTTATAGTCTTCTATTTTCTTCCTTGGGCCTTCTAATTCTGTCTTGATCCATTCTTTAAAAGCGCAACAAATCTTAACCAGATTTGTTTTACAATTAAACTTTCTAAATCAGTAAGATATCCTGTCATCCACTAGGACATCTCTTTGGATATTTTTGTCTTTGTCTAGATTTCAGGAGCTTTCAATCTCCCCCTTTTTACAAATTTTGGCTAAAACACTTCTTGAACATCTCTTCACCCTGAGTGGCAGATATGATTGGAATACTGAGCAGACTATGTTCATGTTGGTGTACATGAGAAATAAGATAATACCAACTCCCTCTAAGTCTATGAACCAGTACTGCCACTCTTGAGGAAAGTAGTTACCCTGATGAACTGAAGTAGCAACATGTCTTGGCAATAGAAACTTCTAAAGACCAAGAACGAAGAAGAACTTCACAACTTTCTTTAACTATGGTCACAAGTCACAAATAATTCTAACACATAATGATGTTAGAACATCATGTTTATCATCCTTGCAAAGAAACTACACGAACAATCCATGTAACTGATGTTGACCAGATAACCAATACTCCCCCTTTTTAGCTAGAATATGGCAAAAGTAACCAAGGCATTCCCATACCAACCAATACAAGCCCATATTTGTACAAATATTTTGAGATGAATACTCCAAAGAACTTGATACTGATATGAACTGAACCAAGAACCTCCTTATATAGCC
The DNA here is from genome assembly GCA_963966055.1 of Lathyrus aphaca. Classification (NCBI taxonomy): domain Eukaryota; kingdom Viridiplantae; phylum Streptophyta; class Magnoliopsida; order Fabales; family Fabaceae; genus Lathyrus; species Lathyrus aphaca. The sequence goes on along the minus strand of OZ014520.1, from coordinate 62,486,816 downwards.
AAGACTCCTCTTAGATTGTAATGAAATCTTTGAGAATAATAGAAGAAATTTATGAAGATGTAATTCCAAGAATGTAACTCCACGCAAACTAGTGCGCACTGGCCAAGACTACTTTGACTGTTTCTTCTAAGGGAAATCATCCAACATAAAGTAAGTAAAGAGAAATATGTTTCCCACGCGCATGTTCTCCACTGGTCAAGGCCAACCGTCCATAAGCCCAATTGCTCAAAATTATGTTGTACGACAATATTAGACATGATGTTAGGAGATTGTCAAGTCTTCTAAAGATTATCTGATTAGACATATCCAGAGTATCTTCACACGAATCTGTAAAGAAAAATAAATTCTCCCGAACTGGTCAATGATTCTTTAAGCATCCAAACAAGAATCATATATTTTGTATTGTCAAGTTTCCCCCAACTTGCAACAATACAATTTCAAGACATCAACCTTGACGTCTTCATCTTTCCTGGATGGAAAAATCTGCTTGTACCCACCACAAACTTGGTGTTGAAGATCCTTAAATTAAGAGGCAACCCCCCATATCTGAGACAATTTGTGTTCCCCCTAAGCACATGCGTAGGAATGAATGGAAGATATAAGACGCATATTCAATGTCTTCAAGAGCAACACTCTTTGTCATCCACCTGCTGAAACATATTTATTTTGGCACCATTATCTCTTCTGACAAGAAATAACAGTCACTCATATATGAAAACCATCATGATATCCGTGAAGCACATAAGGATCGCCATCCTCATAGTAACAAATTGTTGGAACAACATCAAAATTGGTTTGTTTTCAATCCATCAGTATCAGATATTAGAAACATGCTATAAAAAAGCATGACTTGCTAGACAAAGTCCTTCCACGAGATTTTAAAAAAAATAGACAATAACTCAACGCCTTCAAAGGAAGTCATTCATATCATTCTCCCGTATGATAATCTGGAATACTCCTGATAAGTTGTTGATTATCCACATGCAGACTTCCAAGCAATAAATACCTTATCTACTTCAGTCTTCTCTATATTCTCCATCCAAGGCATACATGTAGGTAACAAGCTCCTAGAACCAGAGCAATACTCATCCTTAACCAAGGATATCTAACCCACATAATATCCTAACACCAAGTTTGAACATATTCCACACACCAAGACAAAATTCTTGATATACTCCACCAACTGGACTTACTATGTCATAGTAATCCAAAGAACTAAAGAACCTTCAATCAACATTACGCCACCATCTTGAATAAGAAATCCAGAAAGAGAGAAATAAACTCTCATCCACCTTCAATAAGAAATAACATATCCTTGAGTCTTTAACTTATCACCCTTCTGCACAAGAGTAACTTGCTCCAAGACAATCCTCAAGACTAACCAACTACCACCTGCTAATTATCTTGATTCTTTGAATCCACTTCTGAGATCAACCAAATGCCACAGTTTGATCACCTCCTTTATGAATCCTCATATGAAAAAGCCAATTTCCACATATTTTCTTCTTCACGTATGTCAGAACTCTCATAAAGATATCCTGATCTACCAACTAAACTTGATCTTCAAGTTACATGTATCCACTTGCTCAATAGCAATACACACTTAGACTCCCTAAGCCATGGATAATGTAACATCTCCTCCTTCCTATAGCTCCCGTAAACTGCCATGAGATCGATCTTAGTGAAGCATCCCTGTTCATTCATGTAGATCACCCTATCTTGAGTTGATGTGCCACTCCGTCAACTGAGATTTTGATGTTAAAACTAGATGTCAGAACATTGTGATTAGACATCTAGTTGTTAAAATCAACTCATTCTTCTGCCACTTGAAAGAACTTCCTCCATTTTACAGAACAAAAGTCCCATGCTCTCATAGACTTGCTTCACCAACCAAGTTTGAGTAGACAACCTCCATTATGTTGATTTTGTAGTTATTCAAAGAAATCTCACACATTGATGAATACCTTCCAGTTCTTTTCTAAAGACTTCAAAGTTGCCACTATTTGAATCTTCAGAAGGACTAGTTAGAAACTAATCCATATAGTTGTACCAAAGATGCCACCTTTTTATGAGTAGAGTCGTCTTCATAAAGTTGATGATATACCACCTATATGAACTCCATGATAAGCATTCTGGAATGCCCTAAAGTACCTGGATCAAAAATAAATCATTCCAAGTAGTCATCAAGATTATGATGACTTCATAGTCTTTCATCTTCATCTTCAAAAATAATGCATCACCATCTGGACAAGTCTCAATACTTTCCAGGAAAAGATGTGAAGCCAATAATCCTAGGTCAAAAGCCTAGGAGACTTTTGAGTGAATGTAGAACCCCTCCCATGATTCTCCAAACCTCTGATGAAGAGATGTTAAAACATCTAATATAACATCCTCAATCTTGAATCACAAGGATGATCAAATCTGCACTAAGCAATTGATCTTTAATCCTTGTTGTGATAACCCTTGTTCGATTCCAGCATATTCTGAATATCACATAGATATTCCTCTTCATGTTATCTTCTTCTGTTGTTGTGCAAGTTGTTAAGATATTAAGGTTTCCCTTTGACTCAAGCTTTTAATATTCTGTCTGAACGAATCCTAATTACCTTAATTGTGTGAACTCATCCTTAGGGTTAAGAAGTATGAGTTTTTCCTTGCATGCAGTTTATGGACGATGAAAATAAATCACCTCCACTTTCTTCACTTCCATGCTTCCAAGAAAGCACCTCTTAGTCTGAAGAATAACTAGTAGACTCAAGAATACAGTTGAATTTCCTTGATTAGACTTGATCATAATATCAAGTGTCTTAAACAACTTATCCAAAAAGAAATCATCAAACCCATATAGCAGGAGTTTGATAATTCATCTTACCTATTCTATCCAGTCTGACTTCAACATACATGATGACACCACTCAACCAAGTACCAAGTCACATAAGATTAAATTATCACAATAACATCCCTCTGCTCCCGACTTTGGAATGAAATGTGTCTTCAAACTGATTAACATCTACAAGAACATAACTAGGTAAGGACAACTACAAGATTTCTTCGATCAATACTCTAGTATCCCATACTACTAGATTTATTCAATTAGAATATATGCAGCAGAATCACCAAAGAACAACTTCAACTTGCCCTAGACAAGATGTCAAGACATCTTTCAGGACATCATCCAAGAGAACTAGCCACTCCTACCGTTTGTTGTTGCAGAACCCTTCAGAAAATAACTCATCCTGTTTAATCACCAGAAAGTACTCCATGGATCTCATCCAGAAAATAGGCCAGGATGCCTTCTCTGATACCAATTGAAATTCTGGTTATATAGATACCCCAATTTCCTATATTAATGTTAAGACAATGATTACTGCACTTTAGTGAACAGGAGAATAACACAGTTGCTGTTTTGAAGAGGTGCAACACAAATACCAACAGATGTCAAGACAATATGTTAGGACATCTATGTCAAGAACATACATATATAAAACTGTAAATTGTAGAATATAAAGAACACATAAATTTTTGACTCAGTTCGGTGTTAATAAACCTACATATGGGGGATACCAATCCAGGAGGAAGACTTCACTTTATCGTAGTATTATCACAAAGCTAAACTCCCTCATTTACAACTTTGGCTCCTAATCAATACCCTAATGAACATCCTTACCAAAGCTAAACTCTAAGATTTACAACTCTGATATGAGAGACCACTCACATCCTTCACAACCTATGTTGCATCTGTCTTCTTCCATCATAGAACCTATCACAGATTCTTAACCTTCAAGTTATCTTGGACATGCTTAAAAGCTTCGTCCAAGAACAATACAACAACCATTACCTAAAGGCTTCTGGTAGTGTACATGAACATATGTCGTCCTCTCTACATCCCATAATGTAAATTGGAATTACAACCCCAAAAGCCAACGACTCTCAAAACCTAAACCCTTTTTTTACAAAAGATAACTAAGTTACAATTGTTACATAAGGTATACTGTCATCCTAGGTCTAAGTCTTCTTTTATAGTCTTCTATTTTCTTTCTTGGGCCTTCTAATTCTGTCTTGATCCATTCTTTAAAAGCGCAACAAATATTAACCAAATTTGTTTTACAATTAAACTTGCTAAATCAGTAAGATAACCTGTCAGCTATTAGGACATCTCCTTTGACATCTTTGTCTTTGTCCATATTTCTTCATCTTTATCATCAGTGTGTTTTACCAAAGTTTTAGTCAAACTTCAGGAGCTTTCAAACATGATATGCACAATAACAAACATTAGAACATAAAATTGTTCTTTCACAAATACTTCATCGCTATCATCAAAACATAGAGATGAAATGCATAGACAACTCTTGTTCTTACATAATAAACCGTCATAACACACCCAGATAAAGGGGGATGAAAAGTATTTACTCTTACCTAACTACTCCTTAACTCCATTTCTGTCTTCACGATCACGTGCAATTAAGATGACGCACTCCATGGGGTGGAAGTACTCCAGAACCTGTATTACCCCATAGTCCAAGGGGGAGGACATATGAGCCACCCTCTTAGTGTACTTAAGACCAAAAGTCAAAGAAAAGGGGAACACGAGCTCACTTATCTCCCCACCATAACGGGAGACACATTACATATCCTTTTTATTCGAGAAAAAATGTCTTCTAATCTCTGTAAGGATTGACGAAGGGCTTTAAAAAGTGTACCCCTGAAATAAGGTGTAAAGTCACCCAACCATTTATGGGAAGAGACTCCGTCCGGAAAAAGTACAAAAACACCTTGATAGAGGGCATCACCCCTAGATGATAGCACGCTATATGAAAATCCCCAAGTATTCCCAAACATTCAGAGTAATCTGGAAATGGGCCACTTTGATAGCAGTTAAAAAGTGTGTTTCGAAAGAAGTAAACGAAACCAGAACCCCAAAATCATAGACAATGGGAAGGTAAAGGTAGAAGTAAAGGGCAGAAGGATCTTCAAAAGTGCTCACATTTGCTCTTTCATCACTCGAACAATGCTCTATAAGCATGTCTCTCTCTCGTCCCCTATTGGAAAAGCTGATGCCATGGCGAAATTTGATGAACATATCGGCGGTAGATTATAGAGAGACTATGTATTGTACATGGATAAAAGTCGTCTTTCTCACAATAGTAAACAAAAGTAACAATCCAAATGTAGAAGGTTTTGAAAAGAGAAGAAATAAAGAGTAAATTCGTACTTTCAAAAATAAGCTGACTCCAGAAGCGGGAAAGAATCCACGCCTAAGGGCCACATGTAAACATGTCAGACTGATTTGTTTTCTTGAGGAATACCTTCATAAGGTGCATTAAATGCTACCCATACCTCTTCTCGTCAAACACTCAACCATGCCAAATCAGTTAACATTTGGTGTCTCAGAACGTCACTTCAAAATTGACATGTTTCCCCAAACATATTAAAATTCCCAGGCCATGTAGACACCTACGAGCCCGTATATTCCCCACCGAGGGACTCGCCTATTATTTCACTCTCCCTATCGAGGGAGCGTCGCCTCACAACTCCATCCTTAGCTAGGGGAATCTGTAACACCCCACTTTTCCCAATTTATAAAATAATAGTTTACTACGAAAAATCAGAGTCCCAAAGTTGAATGCCACGTTTTCAACAATAATAACCAACATGAAATTCTTCATTAAAACACCTGACAAATATATGGTTCATTACAAATCATGATCAAAACAACATCAACGATAATTCCTCAAAAATCCTCTTGGTTTATAAAATGGATATGTAACAAAAGTAAATTAAATAACTAAAATCCCCATCTCGTGTTACATATCAGAGCATCCTAAGACTCGATCAAGAAACATGACTCCACGCACTCTCAAGTACCTGGATTATTTGTACTTCCAAAGAAGCACAAACGCAACAACAAACAACAAAGGGGTGAGAAACAAATTCAAATATAAATGGTGCATATAACATCTTTAAGGGTATTTTCTCACTCACAACAACAGATACAACCATTACACCAATAATTATGCAACAACGAATACAACAATAATTATGCAATGTGACTCAACACGACACAATGCATGTGGTACCAATTTTTGTTCATTCAATCGAACACAGATAGTCACATATGTCCATCTGACAATGATTATCCCACTGTTCTCCATAACAGAGTACGAATGACCGTATTCGCCCATCCGACACGATCATCCCACAATAATACTACCATGTATGCATGACTATGAATATGCATACAAAATGTATAATTCACCATATTATACATCCACACGATTCATCCGATCAATACACAACGATAGTTCCACATAAACAACCAATAATAACCTCATATGACTTATCTGATTATTCAACTAGTAATTCCACCTAAGTTCCATCATTATTTCATTTCTTTTTGTTAATCCTCGATTAAATATATCTTAAGAATCGACCACACAGGCGAAATCGGGACAGAAATCGCAAAAATAACATTTTTCCTCACCTCTGATGGTCTTACGCGTAATGGATTCCCCTTACACGTAATGATTTCCCCTTGCGCGTAATGCTTACATAACAGTATAATGTTACGCGTAATGCCTAGTGTGATTCGTGTAATGCCTAGGGTGTTACTCGTAATGCCCAGATCTATTACTAAAAATTATTTTCGCCCACAGTCCAGATTTTGCTACGGGTTTCATGTTTTTCCACTCTAGTTCAGGACTAAACTTGTTTCTACATCAATTTTAGGTCCTATAATTCATGTAATTTCTTTCACCTATTATCACTATAACAATACGGGTCTTAGATCGAGTTCTGTCACATTCACCTGCATCAAACCAGTCCAGCAATAACAACATTGATATAGCAGCAACAACAACAATTATGCTCACCATTTTTAATGACATATTTTCCATATATCACATATGAATTCAACCGAAATCAGATCATACCACACAAAGGAATTTAAACAGATTTATACACAAAATTCCTACGGGGTTAAGGAAGCCCCATTACCCTTTCATGCTTATATCACCCATATTGAGTTCATTCATCCCCCTTACCTCGAATTCAGACGAAAAATCCTACGAATTTCCTTAACGATTGATGCCCTAGATGATCTTCCTCCTTCCTAGCCAATTTGGTTCTTCCACAAAATTATACGATTAATTCTTTTCAAAATTTTGGTTAATCTAATCTATTCCTAAAACCCTTACCATAGTATTTACTAAACTGCCATTTTATTTAATTAAATCAAATAATAATAATAAGCTTAATAATACTAATATTATTTTCATAAAGATAATAATAATAAAAATAGTAGTTAAATAGTCTTATTATTATTCGCACACTCGTTATTACTAAGCGCACCACGATTCTACCCGTCCCATTAGGACACAACACCGAAATGATAAAACATACGCTTTAAACTAGGCCAATACAACACCAAAAATACCCGACGATAAAATATTAAAAATGGGGTGTTACAACTCTCCCCCACTTAGAATATTTTTGTCCTTGAAAATATACCTGATGAGAAAAGTTCCAGATACGACTCTCGCATCCTGCTTTCCAGCTTCCAGGTTACACTCCCACCAACAGCTCCTCCCCAAGCTACTCTCACCAGAGGAATCTCCTTACTTATGAGTTGCTTCATCTTATGATCCTCGATTCTTATCGGTATCACTTCTACAGTAAGATTCTCCCTAACCTGCACCTCATCCCTCAGAATAACATGAGATGGGTCAGACACATACTTTCGAAGTTGCGATATATGAAACACGTCATGCAAATTCTCAAGATATGGTGGTAGCGCCACCCTGTATGCAACATTACCAATTTTTTGCAAAATCTGATACGGTCCAATGAACTTAGGGTCCAACTTCTTCGATTTCAAAGCACGCCTGACACCTGTCATTGGATTAACCCTAAAAAACAACTGATCACCTTCATCAAATTCTAATTCTTTTCTCCGGTTATCATGATAGCTCTTCTATCTACTTTGAGACGCTCTCATCTTTTCTCTAATCATCTGAATTGCCTCAGTATTCTATTGTACAACTTCAGGTCCAAGCACCATATTTTCACCAGTTTCATACCAACATAAAGGTGTTCTACACCTCCTACCATACAAAGCTTCAAACGAAGCCATTCCAATACTAGAATGGTAACTATTATTGTACGTGAACTCAATTAATGGCAAATGAGTATCCCACGCACCACCTTGTTCTAACACACAAGTCCTCAATAGATCTTCTAAAGTCTGAATAGTTCTCTCTGACTGACCTTCCGTTTGCGGATGATAAGCCGAACTCAAATTCAACTTTGAACCCAAAGCCTCTTGTAAACTTTTCCAAAATTCAGAAGTGAACCTCAAATCTCTATCTGATACTATACTCGAAGGAACACCATGCAACTTCACAATTATCCTGATATAAATTTATGCCAACTCCGTCAATGGAAAACTCATGTTAATCGGAATAAAATGTGCAGATTTTGTAAGTATATCCACCACAACCCAAATAGCATTAATTCCCCTCTCCATATTCGGAAAATTAGTAACAAAGTCCATAAAAATACTATCCCACTTCCATTATGGGATTTCCAACGGTTGCATCATTCCCGAAGGTTTCTGATGTTCCACTTTCGATTTCTGACACACCAGACAAGCATACACAAATTCCGTTATATCTCTCTTCATACCAAACCACCAAAACAATTTCTTCAAATCCTGATACATCTTCGTAGCTCCTAGATGAATAGTCAAGCTACTACGATGACCTTCTTCTAAAATTGCCTTTTTCAACTCAGCATTATCTGACACACAAGTTTTGCCCCGGGACCTCAACACACCAGAATTATCTACCTGGAAATCACTATCATGATCATTTTGTCCTGTAGGCATAAAATCTACCAACTTCACATCAAGTCTCTGATTCTCTTTAATAATATCCAAGAAGTCATTATTCTCCTTCAACATTACAAGCCTAACACTCTCATGTGTCGTTTCACAAACCATGCTCAAGTCTCTAAAATGCTCACTTAATTCCAATTTTTTCACCATCAATGGCGACGTGTGAATTTTCTTACGGCTCAATGCATCTGCTGCAACATTAGCCTTACCCGGATGATAACTCAAATTACAATCATAATCTTTCAGAAATTCCAACCATCTACTTTGCCTCATATTAGCTCTTTTTGATCAAACAAGTACTTCAAGCTTTTATGGTCACTAAACACTTCAAATATTGATCCATACAAATAGTGCCTCCAAATCTTCAACAAAAAAACCACTGCAGCTAACTCAAGATCATGAGTAGGATAGTTCCTCTCATGCACCCTCAACTACCTAGAAGCATAAGCCACCACCTTACCATCTTGCATCAATACACCACCTAGTCACATCTTGGACGCATCACAATATACAACAAAAGGCTCACCAGGACTTGGTAAAACCAATATTGGTGCCGTAGTCAATTTCTTCTTCAACTCTTCAAAACTTTCCTCACAGGTTGCATCCCAAATAAACGTTTGACTCTTCCTAGTCAATTAAATTAACGACAATGCCAAATTAGAAAACCCTTGAATAAATCTTCTATAATAACCTGCTAATCCTAGAAAACTTTGAATCTCTGTTATTGTCTTCAGAGGTTCCCATTATAATATAACACTTACCTTAGAAGGATCCACTGCTATACCATCACCAAAAATAACATGACCTAAGAAACTCACATTATCAAGCCAGAATTCACACTTCGATAACTTAGCAAACAACTTGTTATCTTTCAACACCTATAAAGAAACTCTCAAATCTTCCTTATGATCGTCTTCATTCTTTGAATAAATAAGTATATCATCAATAAACACCACAATGAACTTATCTAAATAAGAATGAAAGATACAATTCATATACTTCATAAGTACACCTGGCGCATTAGACACTCCGAAAGGCATCACAACATATTCATAATGTCCATATCGAGTTCTAAACTCAGTCTTCTGAATATCATCTTCTTTCACTCGAATCTGATGGTAACTGAACTCAAATTAATCTTACTAAAAACACGCGCGCCAACTAGCTGATCCATTAAGTCATAAATCCTTGGAAGTAGATACTTATTCTTAATGATCACCTTATTCAATTGACGGTAATCGATGCACAATCGCATACTAACATCCTTCTTTTTCACCAACAATACTGGAGCTCCCCATGGCGACACACTTGGCCTAATAAACTTCTTATCCAGTAACTCTCCAATTTGAGAGTTCCACTCCGCCAACTCTGACGCAAACATCATGTACGGTGCCATAGAAATCGACCTTGTACCCGAAATAAGGTCAATAGTAAATTCAACTTCTCTCGTCGGAGGTAACTCTGTAATATCATCAGAAAATACTTCCGGAAACTCATTCACAACTGGCAACTCACTAACCGGTACCTTATTTTCAACAAATAATGATGCGAACAACACAAACATCTTCACCCCATCTTCTAACAAAGTCCCCGACTCTTTAGTAGATAAGGAATTATCCAATGCTTCCTCTTCAGGAGTAAGAAACAAAAACATCTTCCTATAACAATTAATATAAACCCGATTGAACTCCAACTAGTTCATCCCCAAAATAACATCCATATTACCCAGCGGTAAACAAATCAAATCCACGTAAAAATATCTATAAAAAATAGTGAGCGGACACTTCAAACATACCAAAGATGTAACCACAAAACCAATAGAAGGAGTTTCAATTGCAATCATCTGCTCTAGAATAGACGGTATAATTCCTAACCTCCTCACACAATCAACAGAAATAAACGAGTGTATTGCACACGTATCAATAATATCAATCAAAGGAGTATTATTAATAAATCAAGTACCTTTGACGGAAAGCTCCTCATTAGTGGACTGGGCTCCCACCAAAGAAAACACTTTATACTGGCTCCTTGAGTCTTCTTTGGCTTCTGACAAGTCGTACTAATATGACCCTGTTCACCATAATTAAAACAAGTAGGTATAGTAGATCTGCAGTCAGCTATCACATGACCTTTCCTTCCACACTTGAAGCACTTCTTAACTTTATTCTGGTAAGTGTTAGCACGATGACCCGTGCTTCAACATCTTAAACATTTCACATGATTGGGATTTACCCCTCCCCCACTTGGCTTCTTATCATCAATAGACTTTTGTTTACTTTTATCAGTCGGAGCACTATAAGGAGTACCCTCAAACCCCGACTTACCCTTCTTGTCATTCACAGCTTTGTAGTAAGCAATCTGAACCCTGTTATCATTATCATAAATTATGCTCTTAATCACTAGCTCTGGATAATTCCTGATCTTTTGGTAAGCAATTCCCTGCTTTATCTCAGGACGCAACACATTCTCAAATTTCAAACACTTCGAAGTCATAGCGTCTTCAGTGTTATAGTGTGCATAATACTGCACCAACTCTTCAAACTTCGCGTCATACTCAACCACAATCATATTACCTTGCTTAAGTTCCAAAAACTCAACCTTTCTAGCACTGCGAATGTTTTATGGAAAGTACTTCTCCAGAAACTCACCTCGAAACACAACCCAAGTAACTGCAGTACCTGTAGTTTCCAACCTCTAGAGATTGTTGTCCCACCACACCTCAGCTTCACCTTCAATCACATGAGTACCAAACCTCACCTTCTGATCATCATTGTACCCCATGGTCCTGAAGATCTTCTCAATAGCCTTCAGCCATTTCCGTGCAGCCTCTGGATCCAAAATACCCCCTTTATACGTAGGTGGCTTGTTACTTCTGAACTGATCCAGATCACGAAATTTAGCATTCCCAACTGTTGGACCAATGTTCTCAACAACTTGTGTCATGACTTGCATAGCAGCAACAAGTGCAACATTATTCCTTCTTGCCATACTAATACAACAAACACCTCAGGTTAGAACATAACAAATCCTATTCTAAGGACTGACTCGACATAACATCTGGTCGGTTGGACCGACCTGCTCTGATACCAATTGTAACACCCCATTTTCCCTATTTATAAAATAATAGTTTACTACGATAAATCAGAGTCCCAAAGTGGAATGCTATGTTTTCAACAATAATAACCAACATGAAATTCTTCATTAAAACAATAGACAAATATATGGTTCATTACAAATCATGATCAAAACAACATCAACGATAATTCCTCAAAAATCCTCTTGGTTTATAAAATGGATACATAACAAAAGTAAATGAAATAACTAAAATTCTCATCCCGTGTTACGTATCAGAGCATCCTAAGACTCGAGCAAGCAACACGACTCCATGCACTCTCAAGTACCTAGATTATCTGTACTTCCAAAAAAGCACAGATGCAACAACAAACAACAAAGGGGTGAGGAACAAATTCAAATATAAAGGGTGCATATAACATCTTTAAGGGTAGTTTCTCACTCATAACAACAAGTACAACCATTACACCAATAATTATGCAACAACAAATACAACAATAATTATACAATGTGACTCAACACGACATAATGCATGTGGTACCAATTTTTGTTCATTCAATCAAACACAGATAATCACATACGCCTATCCGGCAATGATTATCCCACCATTCTCCATAACGGAGTATGGATGACCGTATTCGCCCATCCGACACGATCATCTCACAATAATACTACCATGTATGCATGACTATGAATATGCATACAACATGTATAATTCACCATATTATACATCCACACGATCCATCCGATCAATACACAACGGTAGTTCCACATAAACCACCAATAATAACCTCATACGACTTATTCGATTATTCAACTAGTAATTCAACCTAAGTTCCATCATACGTCTTAAGGTCCATATCAATACTTTACACCAAAAGAATCGGCCACGCATGTGAAATCGGGACAGAAATCGCAAAAACCACATTTTTCCTCACCTTTTCTGGTCTTACGCGTAATGGATTCCCCTTACACGTAATGCCTCCTTACACGTTATGCTTGCGTAACAATATAGTGTTACGCGTAATTCCTGGTGTTTTACGCGTAATTTCCAATGTGTTACGCGTAATGCCTAGGGTGTTACTCGTAATTCCCAGATCTATTACTTAAAATTGTTTCCCCCCACCAGTCCAGATTTTGCTATGGGTTTCATGTTTTTCCACTCCAATTCAGGCCTAAACTTGTTTCTACATCAATTTTAGGTTCTATAATTCATGTAATTTCTTTCACATATTATTACTATAACAATTACGGGTCTTAGATCGAGTTCTGCCACATTCACCTGCATTAAACCAGTCCAGCAACAACAACATTGATATAGCAGCAACAACAACAACTATGCTCACCATTTTTAATGACAAATTTTCCATATATCACATACGAATTCAAAAGAAATCAGATCATAACACACAGAGGAATTCAAACAGATTTGTACACAAAAATCCTACGGGGTTAAGGAAGCCCCACTATCCTCTCATGCTTATATCACCCATATTGAGTTCATGCATCCCCCTTACCTCGAATTCAGACGAAAAATCCTGCGAATTTCCTTAACGATTGATGCCCTAGATGATCTTCCTCCTTCCTAGCCTCTTTGGTTCTTCTACAAAATTATACAATTAATTCTTTTCTTAATTTTGATTAGTCTAATCTATTTCTATAACCCTCACCATAATATTTACCAAATTGCCCTTTTATTTAATTAAATCCAATAATAATAAGCTTAATAATACTAATATTATTTTCATAAAGATAATAATAATAATAATAATAATAATAATAATAATAGTTAAATAGTCATATTATTATTCGCACACTCGCTATTACTAAGCGCACCACGATTCTACCCGTCCCACTAGGACACAACACCGAAATGACAAAACATACGCTTTAAACAAGGCCAACACAACACCAAAAATATCCGATGATTAAATATTAAAAATAAGGTGTTACAACTCTCCCCCACTTAGAATATTTTTGTCATCGAAAATATACTTGATGAGAAAAGTTCCGAATACAACTCTCGCATCTTGCTTTCCAGCTCGCAGGTTACACTCCCACCAGCAGCTTCTCCCCATCCTTCGAAAATTTCAATAAATTCCTTACTCTTTATTGGATAATGGACTCTCAAGTCATATACACTTACTATTATCTCACATGAGTTGATCTCTTAAATTACCTCAAAAACCACCGTACAAAAGTACTCACCACCATGAGTAAATCTTTAACATCAAACATGTAATATACCTTCTAAAACCTCTAAGTATTTTCGTCTTTATAGGGGAAAACACACTTGTACTCCCAATATAATTGTAAAAATTGATTTTGTTGATAATGTTCAAATGTTTAATATTGATTTTATTTGCTGTTTGTAATTTATTTTATTTAAATCCCCATTCATAATACAATAAGAGTGTGTTTGGATGGAGTAATTGAGAATATTTAAGGAATTCAAAATTCTAGTTAATTCAAATGATTCAATTAGAATCCATTCAATTTTAAATTCTTTTGTTTGGATATAGTATTAAAATGATTCATTGTAAAAAATTTGGGGCAATTTTCATATATGATAAATAGGGACCAATTTGCAAATTTTGAAAATTTAATGGACCAATTTGTAAAATTTGAAAATTATTAGGGACTTATTTGTAATTTTTTGAAAATTTTGGGGATGAATTTGAATTTTTCATAAAATATGAGGACTATTTTGTAAAATTTGAAAATTTAATGATAAACAATTAAACATCCATATTATATAGAGTGATGAAACAATTTGAAATTTCTTACATTTTGATGTCATTTTAAATTCCTTAAATTTAACATGAATAAAATATTCTATAAATTTACATCATTTTAACAATTCTCCATATTTTTTATTCAAACAATAAAATTTGGTGAAATTATTTCAAATTCCCTCAAAAAATTACATTCCCTCATTAAAATGCTTCAACCAAACACACCTTAAGGTTACCTTTCTAAAAAATGTTTTTTTTAATACGATTAAAAAAATCTTATTATTTATTACTATATTATTGTATTATATATATATATATATATATATATATATATATATATATATATATATATATATATATATATATATAGTATATCACCAAATTAAGCTTAAATTTTTGTGTAAATGTATCAATTAAACTAAAAAATCTTATAATGACCTAGTTTGGCCATAATTCAACCGACACAATTCTAGAACCAGAACCCTCTCTCATGTTTCTCAAAAAGACAAACGCTGTCGTTTGATCCTCTGTTTCTGCACCAATTCAATTGAGAACAATGTCAACCCCATTAGAAAGGTACCCAAAACTTGCCCTAACAGAGTCTCTCCCTATAAACTATAGATACCCAATTGCTTGCAAAGAGCTAAGCTTTATTCTTAGAGAAGCTTTTCATCGATTCCCAAAGAATTTGCAAACCATCGTTTTCCAAGATACTCTCTCTGCCTTCCGTCTCCTACCACAGTACGTTCTTTCTCATTTCTCATCAATTTCTTCATCTCCAATTTCTGTTCTTCTTGATTACAAATTAAAATTGGTATAGGATAGGACAATTTTCATGTGACACCATAAATGATCTATGTAGCACCGACACCTCCGGAGAAAACCGTGTCGGGGTGGGACACCTGTACTGACAGTTGAAATTACATTTAATTTATTATTATTTTTCAATTATTTTCAGTGTTGCCGTATCAGGTAGTTAGAATGTGATTTATGTATTTTCTTAGGGTAACAAATGTTACTAATTGAGCATTAAGTGTAGTCTTTGAGGATAACTTTGCCTCATTATTTTTGTTGATTCTCTCAAATTCTAGAATGCAGACTGAGAATGCTGTTTCAGCAGTCCATTTACTCCTTCAAAGTGTAGAAGCTGCACTTCCGAAACAGAAGAAGAATATGGCTGTAACAGAATTTAAGCATGCAATGGTAGCTCATAAGAGGCGCTCTAAAGCTCACCAGGTAGAGGAAGGTCGGATTCTAGTTAAGAATTGGATTTGTGTTATTTTACTTGAGAAGGAAAATGAGTCGTGTCTAAGAAGTTTCTTTTTCATGTATTTCAGGTTCATTCCAACTACCACAAGATATTCTTGTACACATTTTCAGTTTTCTAGATATGCAATCTTTGGTCTTGGCGGGAATAGTCAACTGGTAATCCCTTATTCTTTTAAGCAAATTATTGTTGTTACATCAACTTATCGTTTTGGCCTACATATGTGCTCTCGAGCTAGTGAAACGGTGCAGCAGCTAATAGTATATTTTTTATTCGTATTGGCCGGTACATTAAATTTGTTATGAATGTTGTTAGATAAAATATAACAATATTGATCTGGTAGTGACTCAATATTGCATTTAGGTCTTGGAACGTGGCTGCAAATGATAACCATCTATGGGAATCACAGTATTCTGTACTGTATGAGAGTGCTGCTAAACAGTCCCCTAAGAAACCGGATGATAAGCTTTTACAGAAACCCCCCGATGCTAGAACAGTTACTGACTGGAAAGAGGCTGTTAAAGGAGCATACACTGGTAAGTCAAATGTTGATTTCTTAGAGGCCAAGAAATGAGGTTTAACTTGGTTTTCCTTTCACAAATGCTTCAAGGAGTCAAGATTTTTTTATTTTAAATGTTATTGATGCACACGGGGATTGGAAACAAACGTTTATTCTTAATAAGGTTGACACGTTGAGTTTCATTTAAGTTTTGTTAGTTCAACTTTTATGCTAGTTTTCCTCTCATTTAGATGAAGAAAATGTGCGTACTTGCATATTCTTATTTTGTTTTCTCATCACAATTAGTGTGTTTTGATATAGGAGCATTATCCAAGAAATTAACAACCAATAGAGGATACTGTGAGCACTGCAAAGCTATAGTTTGGTTAAGCAACTCAAAATGCCCCAATGTACATGGAGGAACGATATCTGCAATTCATGATACCAAACCTGTAATGCCATTCCAGGTATATTTTGTTTTGTATTTAGCCATTTTATTATTAGTGCCATTTATCATAGCTATTTCTACTTCGAAGCTATGTTGTTAATCCCAAATAGCGTTGCATAACACCAAACTCCTAAAATGCTATAGCGGAAAGCATGATAGCCACTATTGCAAAGACGATCAATCAGCGGACAAAGTAAACACTTGAAAATAGAAAAATACACAAAATTAACCAGAATATCATACTTAATAATCAAAGAACCTAAACTACAGAACTTAAACAGAGAAGAAGAAAATAATATAACAGAAGTAAAAGTAGGAAGAATTGTTTGTGAGCAAGAACATAATAGAATGAAGAACAAAAACAATGAAATGGTACCCTTAAAAGAGTTTGAATTGACATTTATACCCATAAAAAAAGACAGCAGTTTAAAAAAAGGATTTGAGAAATTTCTCCCCAAAACCCCCAATAGTGGACACGATAGTGGTTTTTTCGCTGCAATTAGTGCGGCAAAAACCGCAATTGTAGATGGAGGCTTGCAAGCCAAAAGCATTGCATCGAATACTACCACCCACCGCTACGCCATTCCTCTATTGACAACAACGCTTGGGAGGTGCAAGTATTATATTAATTTCTTAGCTGCAGTCTGAATAATACTTCATGTAAAACTATACCACAACATGAATTTTTTTCTCCTGGAAAAGATATTTGCAACATATTCAAGTGAGAACAAGCTATATTGAAAATGAAAGTTTGAACTTAATTTTTCAGAAATTTTCCAGTAGTTTTAATTTTTCAGAACTTAATTTTTCAGAAATTTATCAGAGATTTTCAATTGATCCCTGGCAAACTGTCCCTTTGGCAGAAACTAGTTTTCTTTTTCCTCAAAATTGTTGAGTTCATACTTGGGAATATGCGATTCATTTATACAGTTATTTGGAGAATAAAACCTACTTCTTTAGGTGAACTCAGTGTCCGCTCCTACCAGAGAAAATCCTGTGAGGAAATGTGTTAAGTTTCCTTTTGTAAGTTAAGAAGTTGTTACTTGTTAGTTAAGTAGTTGGTTAGTTAGTTACTTAATTAGAGTGATGCGCTGCAAGTATACTGCAATATCGAGTAGTATGAAATGTTATCGTACCACAAAGATCAATTTTCTAAGTATTGAATCCTGTTCCTTCTATGTTTAGCTAATGCAATCAAATTTTTAGTTCCTTAAAAATGCTTAAAATAGGACCTACGGTATTTGATTTCTATCTCAAAGAGGCTCACATAAACCCATGAACTCAATACGAGAAACATACAATTTATAGAAAAATAGTTATTTGGTCAACACCTACTTACGTGAGCGTGTTGTCCTATCTGAACCAAATAACCTCACCCAATTTCGTCGGCGTAGCTTATTTGTTTAAGATCGATTATTGTGCAGCTATTAAAATGAAACTTTCTCAACTGAACTTTGAGACACTCTCATCGCCTCAAACTCAGCTGTCCAGAATTTATATTCAGATATCAATTCACACCTTTTCAGTGTATGAACGATATATAAATTAATTCTACTTTCGTAAACACATAAATTAAAACTCGAGTTCTGAAATGAAGTTAGAATTGTTTCTCGTATCGATATTACAAAGAGTTTACATGAGGCCTGTCACAAGACAGTCCTCGTGAGTCATGACCCTTAGTCCTTAGGTGACTACTCTAACATGGTGATCGTTAACATAGCATAAGGGAAAACATACAAGCATACATTATAATCGCAATAAAATAAAACCTGGAATATGCAGAAAAAACTTAAATAAAACAATGCTCCAATGAAGTCTTTGATCCAGTACAGCAAGAAAATAAAAAAGCGTAAAAACTTGAGCTACTAACTTAGAAATGTAAGTAAAATTTAGTACAATGCTTCTTGGTCCTTTTGCCCTAAGATTACCGCATGTTTATAGGCTCCAAATGACACTAATTAGCAGTAAATTGTCCTAAATACGAAGCTAAACTGCAAGTAAATCAATGAATACATAACAGAAATATGGAAAAGCCATAAGCCAAAATCGGAATATGGAGGGATTACGGCCGTAAGAGATGCTTACGGGCTGGCCGTAATCCCTGTTGTGTGCTGGTGACATGCCTCAGCACCCTGCAGTGGTTACGACTGCAAGACATGTTTACGGGCCACCCGTAACCACTTTGGATTTCTTGTCCTCTTTATGTTCTCTTGCTCTTTTCTTCAGGAATCAGTGTCATATGCTCTTGTGACTGCAACATAGTAAAAATATAAATTGCTGAACTAAATTGCTGATACTGACTGTAAAGGTTTTTTAAATTCAGGTTGTGGAATACCTTCTAGATGATTCTCTATCCATAGCATCTTCCTCAGACAGTGACAGTGATTCTGAAGGAGGATCAGTTTCTAAGCTATGGGCATATCCCAAGCATTTAAGAAAATACTAGTGAGGCAGCTGTTGCATTAAATCAAATCTATGATCAATCTGTTATTGTATGATATTTCAGGTAGCCTACAGATTTTTTTTTCAACTTCTAGCTGGTGTCCTTCACTAAGATAAGAGCTGATTGCATTCTCTGGCATCACAGGAATTAGATGATTGTCATTTTACAAGTTCAAATTTAGTTGACGAATGTTAATATAAATGTTACCGGGGGAATTGATTTAAGAACCCCTTGTCGTGTTGACCGACTATTATACAAACCACTTCTGATTTTTTCGATTTTATCTCTGCCACTTAATAACTCGACTCGACTAAGATAAATTGGGGAGAAATGGGGGAGGAGTGTGATATTAGTTTCATGTGTAAAGCTTTTATTTGATAAGATTGTGTAAAGTTGTTATATGTGAACATTATGAGTATTTTTTATTATAGATTATTACTTAATGATGTAGTGTGTGTTTGGATTAAAGTTTGCAAGTATAGTTTTTATTAAACTTAATTATGTGAATGTATCAAAATTTTGTTTAGATTTTTTTCTTTTTCAAATCTGTGTTACAAACTAGAATTTGTTTGGGTTATACTAATTGAAAATACTCTTAACTGTTATTACAGAAAAGGGTTCAATAATATGACATGAAGATGAAAAATTGGAATATTTTGGTTTCTCAAATGGAAAAATAGAATTATAAAGCTAGCTAGAGATTGTATTTCAAGACTTGCTTTTGCAGTCAAACTTACTTTTATAAATGGGCTAAAATAATTCACTAAACACATCTGAGCACCTAGGTTTATTGATAAATTAGAGAATATTTAATGACATCTACTGCACCATATGAATTTTCACAAATGCCTCGTATTTTTGGAGATATATCTTAGATCGCATCCTAGCGCGCGCACACACATTCAATAAAGACCATTTTGAGTAACGTTCTTTTTTGGATTTAATTTATTCTGGAAATGTAACTCTAGAATAATTTTGTAATTACATCTCTAGAGACACACCGATATCAGATTGAACAATTTAAAAAAAAAAAAGAAATTGGCATTCATAACATAAAATAAGTATTACAATGATGATTTCAACATAAAATGCAATATTACATTTTTAATATCCTGGTAGACGTTTGCACATCTTTAGAATATCTTCAACCGATCTTTATAATGTCGTTTCCAACTCAAGTAAAACTTTTATTTCAAAAACAGAAATATATATTCCACATAGCCCTAATATTCGCTTGCGTCTTGAGCTCAAATTTGCTGAACTCAATCTTCCATTCGCTGTCTATCTGATGAACGGTACTTGAGCTTCACAATCTTTATATTGTCTTTGTAAGATAGAAAATGGTGGATTTCTCTTTTGATATCTTCAAGGGAGGTGAAGTCAGTGAGCTTGAACGTTCATCGGGTGTGTAGTCAGAGAAGGAGATAATTGTGGCATACAATAGATGTTTATTTGTGACATTTGAGACATTTTCAGTTTGTATGAAATATAACATTAGAGCACCTTAATTTATAAAAGCCATAGATCAATTTGGACCACTCATTAACTGACATATTGATTCTGGAGATATATCCCCGGAAACACACCTTATTATCTTGTTCCAGAGATGCATCTCTGAAACTTCTTTGAACCAGTATCACACCAGTGTCACACAAAACCTTTTTTTCATTTATAAAATTTTTTAATGTTGTTATGGAGAAGATAAAAAATGCATAAAGATAAAATATGAACAAAAGATGAATATATAACATTTCATTTATATTGAGACACAATTACATACAAGTATTTGTCCGATTAAACAAGAAATTAAAACGAATCGAAACATATGTTGCTAGCTAAATTTATAGGTGGTACCCCCTTGGACTTTTGTGCATTGAATTCTTTTTCATTGTTGTTTAGTCTCTCGAATTCTTGCATCTTTTCCATTAAATGATTCGATCACATTAGACTTTTGTGGTTGAATTAGTCGTCCACTAATGTAAGTGGTATAGGGCATCCCGATTTCAAGTAAACTTGGACAAAATGACTTGATTTTGAAAGCCACCCAATACATATGACATGATCATTTGGATTTTTGGGTAGGGCGGTGCGTAGTGTGAAAAAGGTTTCCGAAAACCTTAATGTGTCAGGTCAACACACACTCTATCATACACACATGCTATTCGGTGACCCATTTCATAGAAGCACATTCATTTTTCCTCCAGTATCGGGCCTCTCAAGCAAAGAACAAGAAACTCATAAATCACATCAAATTTTTCTTTCTTTCCGTACAACCGTGTGTATAATTCTTTATGCCTCTTCAACTCTTTGATAAGCTGATGTCGGACAAATGTGTGACTATCTTATCCTTTACCGAGTAAAGTCAAAACGACTCAGTAGTCGAAATTACCATCCCCCACAACATTGACGATCTGTTCGATATATTTGTGCAAAAAAATAGACATCTCGACGATGAATGGAATCTTTGGTGGAGGTGGTTTGCTAATGCAAGCTCCTTTCACAACTTTTTTTTTTGAGATTTTGGAGTTGGTGAGTTGGGAAAAACTTTGTCAACATGTTCAAAATATGAAGGAGAGCGTGTATTCGAGGTGTCATTCGGTGTAAGCTTCATTTTCTTCGCAACACCTTTTATTTTTACCGGTTGAGAAGGCTATTTCATGTCGGTGGTTTCCAGATAGGAAATCTCCCTCAATTGTTCTTTGATGTGGAGTTTCATGTTGTCATCGGCCTTCAAAAATATCTCTTGTGTCACTTCCCATTCGGTCAAAATAGAGATATTCGATTTACCGTCATCCATGCATCCACCATCATCAAACATAAGTCTCTTCCAATCAGTGCAAACCTCGTCCATTATCATTGGTTCACCAAGTTTCATTTTTTAGCAATAACACAAACACATGGAAGACCATGTATTTTCATAATTGTGGATCCACAATTTACGCTATTGGAGCCTACATTATCAGCTTGTTTAGCCTCGTAAAAATATAGTTCAAATATGTCAGAGAAATGTTACCAAACAACTGAGAATATAGCGTGTTGTCTTTAAATATGTGTTCCAAAACTGTGATCTACGGCCATATGTTGATTGTATCTCATTATGCTGGTTTTGAATCATCAGGTTCATAGAGTTCCAGTCTCTAAGCAAATCCTTCGTACTATTTCACAACCAAATTTTTAAAGTAGCATGGACAGACTCAACTCTGTTAGATATTGCATTTCCAAGGGGTCTAACATTATCAATCCCCACATAAACTATCTTCTTCTTCACTTGTTAGTTGTTGTATTTCCAAAGTGTCTAACACTGTTAGTCCACAAATGTTGTCAGTCCACACATAAATCATCTTCTCCTCACCTTGGAACTTCAATAGTGACCAACACACCTCCAACGCCCAAGTAAAATTGTCCTCCTTTTCACACTCAAGAAATGCAAAACCAACATAAGATGTCTTCTTAGTATAGGTAACACTAACCATCTCAAATAGTGGAAGTTTATACTTGTTGGTCTTGTAGATTGAATCAAGTATGAGAACCGTTGGAAATATATTGAACAACTTTATGGAATCCGGATGAGTCCAAAAATATCTCTAATAGTAAGTCCATAATCGCACGTTCGGTACTTAGACATGTAACTGTTATCATCCAACAATTTCAAGAGTTGTTGCATCTAAGTTCTATCCCCTAAGTGCCTTGTTAGTGAGGTACCAAATATTATACACTTGATTGATATTTGATATATTGTCGGTTTGTTTATGTTTCAATGTTGCAAGTATATTTTTCGGTTGGACAAGATTCAAGGTCATGTCAGCAACACATTCCTTCTCTTCCGGCTTGAGCCGACAGATAGTAGGATGACCGACTAATTTTAAACACAAATCATGGTTATGCAAATCTCATATCACATTAAATCTCAAATTTTTATTTGTTAACATATAACCATGAGCCTTAAACAGACACTCACATTTTCTTGTACATGTGTCGCCTCTTTAAAAAATTTGAAGAGGAGTTCGATATGTCCCACTTCTTTCGCACGTCATTGTCACAAAGACCCATCTTCTATCCAAATCATTATCGGACCTTCCGATAACCACACCAAATTCAATTTTAGAGGCCTTCATACGAATCCATTGAAGCATTTGATCATGGGATTCAAACTATTGCTTGTTTTTAAAGTCGTTGCCAACATCTACCATCTTCACAACAACACCTTGAACATTCAAAGAAACAACCACACCTTGGATATTTAAAGAAACAAGTTATTTTGGGATGCACCATATCTAATGAAAACAATTAAAACAAGAACAAAACATAAGCTTTATTATTGTTGCAAAATGACTTTAAAAATAAACACAAACAAATTCAAAAAATGCATCTCCAAGCAAGTTCATATACGTTTCGCAGATACATATCCAGACATGACGTAACTTTTTTCAGGAAAAAGGAATATTAATATGAGAAATGTAGAGGGAAAAAGAATCTTTCCATGAAATTCTATATTTTTTTGCTACCTATGATGTGATGAACCAAAATGATGGATATTTTGAGTGAAAAATGGATTGAGAATGAATGGTTTTTAGGATGAAGGGTTTGCTTGAAAACTAAGTATGTCAACAATGGTTGTGTGATCAAGCTGCTGGTTTATATATCAGATATTACCGGAGATGCACCTCCGAAATATTTATTGAACTGGAAAATAGTTAAGGTATTTCTTAAAATGTTTCGGAGATACATCTCCGAAATAAAAATAACCCAACATATGAGACGTCTCTCAGAATAGCCTTATTTGAGTGTATAAGAGGTGCGTTCAGAGATACATCTCCAAAAACGAGAAGAATTTGTGAAAATTCACATGGTACATTAGAAGGATCTAAGATGTATTAAAGAATTCTCGTTAAATTATATTTAGAACCCTAAACGAAAGACTAACTATGCTATTATATTCATTAAAATTTGTGAAATTCTTCCATCGGGTCCTCTTAGAAACTCATTGAATTTTAAGAAATACTCTTTCGATTTTAGACCATTCAAATGTACAATTTTTACATTTCGATTATAGAATCTAAATCTATAATTTAATAGAAAATACATGTTTTTACTTACATTTGAACTGAAATTTAACACTAATATCAACAATTAACTACAAATATTCAAAAAATAAATAAATAACAATAAGTCATTCATAATACATAATACATTATATTTTCTATAAATACATAATATCAAAATATCCAATTAAAAACATAATATAAAAATAAGGCTTAAATAATGTTTGCATCCATGTAAGTTAGCGTGTTTTTGGTTTTCGTCCTTGTAAGTTAGAGTGTTTTTGGTTTTCATCCCTATATTTATTTTCGGGTTTTAGTCTATATATTTCACATTTGCGTTTATTTTAGTCCTTAAAATCAAAATTCACAGGAAAATCTGCAGGAAATCTGTGGATTTTCCTGCGAGTGTTGGCTTTAGGGACTAAACCGCAAGCAAAAATTAAGATATAGGGATTAAAACAAAAAATAAAATAAATTACAGGGACGAAAATAAAAAAAACTCGCTAACTTACAGGAATAAAAATATTATTTAAGCCTAAAAATAAATTTGTGCTACAAGAACATAACCTTTCCTCCCCAACTTTTTGTGCCATAAGTTATCCTTAGCTTCTTTTAGAACTCGTTGCACAATATTGTTAAATCCAACGTCCTTCTCAAAGTTCCCGCAAACATTATTTCAATTGAAATGTCTCAAACACACGTACACAAGGACCAAACTACCAGCTTGGTTATCCCTCTCTTATGTTGTTGCCTTTGTAAATGTTTCCTCTTCGATTGGTCACAACACCTCTCCTCCAAATGTAGGTAGTGGGTAAGGATATGATATTTAAAAGTATCACGTCATGTTCCCCACCTCAGTCTCTCAATCGTGAAGAATACAATCATTTTGGTCCTCCACAGACAACACACAATTCATATTATCAACATACTAATCAACCTTAATATGTTCATTCTTGAGTGATCTTAGGTTGCTCAGAGACGACTAAATGCTTGGGAATAGTCTGCATGTACCCAAATTAGAGCAAGAATCGCTCATGCAGGTAACAAACAAAACATAATACACATTTGATCCAATCAGAATTAAAGCATATCTCATCTAACCGTTGTATATCATTATGATCAATGTTCGAGGAGAATTACACATCTTATTGTATTATCCAATCAAATAGCTTTCATTGGAGGGTTGCAAGAGCTTGCAACTGTGTGACCTTTAGTCTATGAAAATATTTTAATGCTAGCGCGTGAGGTACTTTTAGTAAGGACAGAAAGAGAGAGAATATCAAAATAAGGATTGATATTATTGAATTATTGTGTTACAAAACAAAATTACAAATTATCTATTTATATACACCTAAGTTACTTTACTACTAAGTAAAAATATAACAAACTAAGTGACCAACATTAAACCCTAATTAACTTTGGGCTTGAGCCACACAACTTGGATTATATTATATCTCAACATACCCCTAATAATCCAAGTTATTGAACATATATTAATCATAGTTGATCTGGATTATTCCTAATTTCTTTCTCAAATTTAGGAATCTATCGGTCTTCAATCTTTTGGTGAAAAGTTTGGCCAACTGTGCTTCACTTGAGCAACGCCTTACTTCAAGTTCACCTCGATTTACATTCTCCCTTAACAAGTGAAATCTAGCTTCATGTGTTTATTCCTTCCATGCAAAACTGTATTCTTTGCAAGATTTATGTATGACTTGTTGATCTACAACAATAAAGGTTTCTTCACTTAGACCTCCATTTCTTCAAGAACATATCTGATCCAAATTGATTGACATACATCATATGATCTTGTTACATATTAAGCCTCACATGATGACAATTCCACCATAAGTTACTTTCTCGAGCACCATGATATTGGGGCACCAAATACTTGAAAGAAATAATCAGTTGTGCTTCTTTGATCTTCCTTATGCCCACTCCCAGTCAGCATCTAAGTAGCAAGTAACCATCATAAATCTCTTGAGGTATCTTTGACATACTTTCTTTGATGTAGCATCATACCTTGCTTCAACATTTGAAATTCCATGCCTAGGAAGTATGACAAATTTCCCAGATCCGATATTTCAAATTCCTTCTTCATCAGCTCTTTGAACTTCGACAAGTTCTTCGAGCTATTTCTAGTAACTAATAAGTTATCGACGTATAACTAAATGATTGTTATATCTTTTACCTTCAGGTACATGTTTCATTTTTTAACCCATTACCTTCTTTAATGATAATTATTAGGGATTTATATGTGTACGAAAACCTAATAGATGACTCCAACCATAAGAAGCGCCTATAGATGTGGAATCACTATTTTAGGCATGCATAACATCTTGATGGTACGCTAGATTATAAACTAGTAGCATTAGGGATGTTTGGAAGTTATAACAATTCCACCAACTATGATGATGACAGTTTAAGTATAAGTGATAAGGATTTATTTTCCCTTATGTTTTCTCATGTTTTCTCATGGAAATAACTAATAGAGGTCAACCGTTCCAAACCACCAAATGTGGAAAATATTGAGACCTACTACATCTCCATAAAGAGAATGACTTCCTTTAGAAAGAGCGTTGATTTTTCTAGGACGGGAGATGAGGGAGATGTCATTTTAGAGGATTGCCCTGAGGAGGAAAGAGCCAACATGGAAGTTCTTATCCATTAACCCCACCTTTTATTCTATTTTTACCTTTTGTTGTTAGTTATTTAGGGGTGGTTATCCTATTTACTCCCTTCGATTCAAAAGTTTTAGCGACCACCAATATCGCACCCTATCAAATTATGTATAAGATAGGCATTTATTAGGGACTTCGAAATCGTATGCTGACGGTTAGATGCCATCCTTAACATACAAATATTTTTCTCTTTTTATGGTACAAAAATCGAGTCAATGAAAGGTTGGGTTACCTTGAGCGCCCTGATGGGATAGGCCTTATTCTTTGTCTGCTCCTATTATTACAAAAAATAGAAAGACAAGTTTGTCAAGGTGAGGGGGCTGACAAGATGGTGCCTCATGGGTCATAACTAGGGAGGATGGTGCTCCTTGTTTTCCCCTTGCCTTGACCGAGATCCACGTAGCCATCAGTGGTTTCGACTACCACTACCTTACCCTTATTGAAAAAGAGGTAGTTTACTTCTTAGACGAGTTTTAAATTATTTGCTTGTGGGAAATAATAATATTAGACCAGAGTGATGATAATGTTATTGATGAATACTTGCATAAGTTTACTTCCATGCCTTTAATGTCTTTTTTTTGTTCCATACTCGTCTACTTGCTTAGTGACATTAAATCTTATTTATTTTGCAGAAATAATATATTTGATTCTCATTGCATGAGAGGAAATCCCATCCCACTTAGAAGAACGCAGGCGGAGCAGAATGAACAATAATATGGCATCCCCAAAAGTAACCTAGATGGTTTGTCAGTAAATGGAAGTAAACGGTTGATTTAGGGGCCAACTTCAATGGAAAAACACCCTCACAAAATGAAGAGAATCGTTGATCAGGGTGGTGGTTTCTCATGCCAGAAGGATACCATTCTTCCTAAAGAGGAACATGGCGAGAACCGTGGAAGGTTGCCTATCTCGGTTAAGGCACCGAAGAAGTATCCTTCCTCTTTGTGGTATAAGCAATTTGACGCTAAAAAGTATACTAGTGTTTGCCTTTCCTTTTATGAAGACTTCTCCAATGACTTCAATGCTACCAGTCATTGGGATACCTAGAAATTTTCCAATGTCGTGGAAAGCCATATTCTCCATGGACTTAGACTATATTAGTTGCTCTTCAAGGCTCAAATCCAGGCTGAAAAGTCCATGGGGGAGCTGATCTCAGACACGACTACCACCAAGGAAGCGTTGACTAAGGAGCGACAGTCGTTGCAACAGTCAGAGGCCAAGCTCAAAGAGGTTTTGATCAGGGTGGAGAAAGATGTTAAACAACACTCCAAGACGGTAGGAGAGCTGAAGGAATCATTTGAAGTTACCATTCCTTTCTCAAAAGCAACTGGATGATGTCATGTCTCGCTGCAAAGATAAGTTGGTGGAGACCTTTGAATGTTACTTTAAGCAGATTAAGGAGCCAATGGCTTTCTTCCATTCTATATTAGATTCGTGTTGGCTTGACATGTTCAAGTTGGTCAAGGATGGAGAGCTAGTTAATGAGGAGGATGTGGCACCCAAAATCACACATTCTCTAAAGATGGGAGATTCCTTCGGCCTAAAGTCCGCTTGTGTAGAGCAAGGAAACCCCTCTTATGGTAGTGACCAAGAGAAGATGAGAGATTCCTCCGGTTCAGAGCCCGTTTATTATATTTGTGTTGTATATGGTTTGGGTAAACCCAAAAAATAGGTTGGGTCGGATTATTTGGTGAACACAATTTTTTTTTAGTTTATCACCACCGTTTAGTCAAGTTCGGGGGTCAAACATTAAGTGGTTTAAAATAAAATGAAAAATCATTCAAAAAATTGGGTTATAGGCAAATCCACACCCAACCCACAAAACTCACTAGTTATTTAGTTATTGCATGACTTTTTTTTTTAAATTTGATAAGTGATGATTTTGATGTTTTTAATCTTGGTTGCTTCAATTCAATTACAATCTTATGAATGTTTTTATTTTGTAACTAATGATTTTAATTTATTTAGAATATCACACTTTAATGTTCTTATGCTTGCAAGTATATTATCAATTTTAGGTATGGTAATGTAACTTTGAATTTTACAAATATGATTATAATGAATTTTACTGCGCATTTAGATATTTATTGCTTAAAAATATAGTGATAATATATTAAACTATTTATTTAAAAAAAATGTGACACATCATTTAATGACACCCATGAACACCCTACCCACGGGGCTTTTGTGTACCTTCCCTTCATGGCCTTTAATAATCTATTTGGTGCTTCTTTTTTATGACACCCATTGTATGGAGGGTTTTTGCCAACAAGTCAATGTGTGCTTATTTATTTATCTTATTTTTTCTATCTATTACTTAGACCATCTCCGGGAGTATGGTTGTCTTGGTTCGCTAGCTAGACACCAACTTTTAAGAAAAAGTGAACATTGCATTTGTGCAAGGTGGAGATTGTTGCATTGCTCTGCAACAATAGAGTGAAATATATATATATATATATATATATATATATATATATATATATATATATATATATATATATATATATATATATATATATATATATATATAATTATTGTGTTTCAGTTTTTTTTTTTACCATTTCAAATTTTTTACACTCAAATTTTCTCTTAAAATTTTAATTTCTCTCTCACAATTTCATCATTTTACTCTTAATTTTTCAATTTTCTCTCTCAATATCATCTCATTGACTTTCATCTACACAATATTATTTTAAATCTTAAATTTAATTGATTTTTATTTATTTTATAGTTATATTAATTTAAATAATTTAAATTATTATTTCTAAGTTAAAATAAAATTAATATGAATAAAATATTAATATATGAGATAAAATTGTGGAATCATCTTCTCTTGATTTTTTAAATGAGATTCACTCAATTTTTTATATTATATTACACTTTCTTATTTTCTAAATAATTCTATTATATTTTTCAAATATTCATATAATATAATAAAAACTCTAAAATGAGTCCCACTATATCCCATAAAAAATCCATATTTATATTATATAAAAGTATAAATATATTACCCGTGTCTTGCAATTAATATTATTAGTCCAACTGGCAATGAAAAAAACTAAATAACGTTTTCGCATTTGAGAACTTTTAACCTAAATTATCCATAACCTTAATTATCCATATAACTTTCACATGGATGTCTAGGGAGTAGTGAAAAATTAGATGAATTATTTTAAATTGATATGGTTTAATGGATCCCATAAAGAATAAAAAATAGTACGGTCTTTGGAGATACTCTCGGCCGATTGAGTCCTAAAGGACTTACTCTTATCACACTTGAATTTGTATTCAAATTCCTTAGACCAAAAGGTCATTCTAGCGATAATTTCTTTTCAGAAGATCTTAGTTATCTGATTGTCTCGTAGTGGTGAGGATTCCACAATATTAAAACACAAAATTAAAGAGAGAGAAAAAAAGGAAATTAAACATGGCAATCACTTTTTCTTTACAAATAAAGTAAAACATGGCAATAACTTCATTAAATGACATGGAGTAGAAGTTCATGAAGTCAATGTGTGAAACAAAATGTGGATGCTTTGACATTTAATTTAAGGCTACTGATAAATAACTCAAAATAAACCTAAAAATAAAGCTGGGACTAGGAGGACTTTTATTCCTAAAACTATAAATTCAAAGAGAAGACAAGATGCAGTAAATTTGACATGTGAACAAAATTGCTAATCCTGAGAGATAATAATTATTCTAATCCTTTTTGAACCCTGCAATTGGTATCTGGCTCAAAACCTTAGCATCAAGCACTGCATACTGTTTCTTGATCTCAATCATTGCTTTCTCAGCTAGTGCATCAACCTGGTCTTCATGTTTCTCATACACCAGTGGCAATGTGAACAGTGATAAATAGACTGCATTTTTTTCACCAAATGGACACATTGTTAATAGAATACCATAAAAGAGATCTTTTAAACATTAAACTTAAAATTTGGTAACATTGAGAAGAATAATGGAAGTGAAACATGAACTCTTACATAAATAAAACAAAGTCAAGAAATTGAACCAGCCACCAATAACTGAGATAACCCACAATCCAGCAACAACCTGATAATAGGATAAATACTTAACTCAATTTCTCACAGAGGCAAAGGAAATCCTAGCAATATGGTTGCAAGTTGCAACATGAAACCATAGCTTCACATAAGGATGAAGGGAGAGATGAACTTACAGTAAGAAACTTCTTAATATCTCTCCCAGTTCCAATATCCCGCAAAACAGTGAACATTTGGTTAATTTCAACTCTCAGAACAGAAGCAACCTCAAGAGCGCATTCCTGAGGAATTTGAATATGTGGGATTTGCAGTGGAGACCTAGTTGCAAAATTGTCAAACATCACATGAAAGTGCATAAATTAAGATTGACAGTAAAACAAGGACACGCTAAAATAGAAAAGTACTGTAAGAATTTGGAAAGTGTAACTTACTTGTGGATAAAGACAGAAGCATTAGACCACAAGAAAAGGGCCGCAAGAGCCAAAATCATTAAATGGCAAGCAAGAGTTATGAGGTGGTATTGCATCAACTCAAAGAAAACCCACAATGCAGTGCCAGCACCAAGTGCCATTCCGGTGCATCTCTTGTTCCTCCATAGTAAAATGTCCGCAGCTGCAAGAAATGTAACACAGGAACCATATTTCACATTTTCAATTTGTAATATAATGCTATAAGAAATTCATCCTTTCAATGTGAAGCAAAATGTTCTTTCATTGTTTTCCCTACTAAAATTTATGGCAACAACTAAAATTTATGACCATTTGATAGGGATAATTGGTTTGAGAACCAATTATGGCAACATTTTTGCAAAACAACAAAACTAGCTTTCCATTCAAGGAATTGTATTGAATGCAATCCATGTTTTAAACCTTATGTAAAAATGACCGTGATAAAACAGTATCATCAGATGGTATCGATATTGATATAGTTTATTCAATGATTTGATGAAAAATAAGAAAATGTGGTTAATTCACACTGTGATCACCCGCAATCAATATCATAAACATATATACGGACCAAAATCGTGAAAGTTTTAAAGCAACATCAACCTTATATAAATCCTTGATTGAATGTAATGCAATAAGAAACCACATTGAATATAAATCAAACATTCATAGTATTAAATTTCTCTAATCATAGTAAGATTGACAATTATTTATAAATTCTATCTAGATCAAACATTTCATGAGTAACTTTTCAAATCAGAAAATAAATATGAAAAAAAACACGATGAACGTAAAATAGAAAATACACGTTAGTAAAAGGAGTTACTACGTACGTTTTCCACCGCCTAAGACCTTGTGAACGGGACGATCGCGACCAAAGAGACGGTAAACATCCTTGACTTTAGAGGCGAATACCGATGGCTTCTTCTTGGAGTCGTCATCGGAATCGGAATATGAATCTGAATCGGAGTTGTGGTCGTGAAATTTCTCTTCTATCTTATCAATGAAGGATTCGGTTTCCCCTGCCATGGATGAGATGGAAATGGAAATGAAAGGAGTGAGAGAGAAAGAGTTGCAATGAAAGAGAGAGAGAAGAGCGAGTTGCGTTGAACGAGTTATGGTTTATATTTGGCGTGTTGTTTGTTGAGTCTTTCAAGCCTCAAGTTCGGAATTGGTTGAGAATGAATAACGGAAAGCTTCTACTTACTACCAAGTTTACGTACTTCAGCATTTCAAATCAAATTACTTTCATTTCGACTTTTGATTAAATAAAGCATACATTAAACTTTGATTGAATAAAACGTACATTAAACTTAACTGCTCATATTAAATCCATTATTTTATTATTTAAAAAAAGAAAACATACATTTGGTGAGTCATACAAGGAGATTGATTAACAACATTAAAAATAATACACATCTCCCTTGCGTAAACATAAATGATGAAGATGATTGTGAAAATTACAGCGGAGTAAAGCTTCCGATGCATTATATTAAAGTGAGACCGCGAATCGAATGTTGAGATCATGGTGTTTCTTGAACCAGAGAAATTGGTCTTGATACAATATCGTTAATCGGCGTTTGCTATCTCCGATGTGGACTTATGGGGTACATGTATGGTTAACACTCCAACGTCTAAGTCAGTTTAGAATTCAAGATAGTAGTAGTGAAAGTGGAGATTAGAAAATGTGTACCTGAGAACCCTTTACGAAGGTATTTATACCTAGAGCCTGACGGAGGTTGGATATTGGACCTCATGATGTTGGGCATTTGATCGACGTCGAGTAGTAGGTCCTGGTTCTTTGGCCGGTGCGGAACAGGTTCCCCCAAGACTCGTCGGGCATGCCTGATGTCGGAGGAGCCTTTTAGTAGAAGTGGTCGGCATGTGCCACTTTGGTTTTAACAAAGCGGTAATGAGTACGTGAGCATTAAATGCAATCCCATTATTGAAATGTTTTGTCGTTTTTCTTTAACGTGTGAACTTAAAAGGCGTGGGGTGACGTGGAACGACTTTCCGTGTACTTGATTGCACTTGAGTATGTTTGTCTTTTCCATATGAAATTTGACCTGTCGCAACGCGAAAAATACCACGGGTGTTCGCATATGCCTGAAATGAAAACAAAGTTGTCACCGAAGTTTTTTTATTCCAAAAGGAAAGAAAAATATTGATAAAACCCTTAAAGAGAAAGAAAATGGTTGTCACAATCAAATTCGGGTCCGGGAGCCGGTTATGCGAGGGGAATGTATCATCACTTCTCACATTAGTTGTACTCAACAGGAACAATTTAGTTAGATTTACGAATAAGTGTTAGCTTTTGTATGTTTATTAAAAGTTTAAAACGAAAAGGACTAAAAATAAGTTTTTTATTAGGGTGTTTAACGAGATTGCGATTCTTGCTCCTACGTATCCTCAAGTGTAATGAGGAATTCAAAGCTATGTAGTTCTGGGAAGATAAATGTGTTTTGGGTTTCTTTTTTGTTATATTGTTTGACGAGACATTGAATCTCGCTCCTACGTATCCCCGGGTGCGATGTGTAACCCAAAGCTACGTAGTTCTTGGTAGAAAACCACGTATTTGTTGCTGGATTTTAGTTAATGATGTTTATGTCACTTTCTAGTGGTTAAATGTTGGGTATATGCTCGCGCGTGGGAGGCTTACGAGTTTGTTTGTATCACGGTAGAATAGATAAAAACATTGTTTGTTTGTGAAAAGGTTTTCGATCACGCGAGGGCAAGAAAAGATAGTTTGATTGGTTGGATTGTTTTAAGGAGGATGGTGAATGCTCGGTAAGACCAAGGCATGTGCCTCGGGGCCCATTATTTGTGGTTTCAAAGGAGTGTGCACCCCAATGTCCTTTTTCATTCAAGCGTTTATGGAAAATTATTTGCAGAAGATGAATACTCGATAAGATCAAGACGTGTGTCTCGGGGCCAATTATTCGAGATTTCAAAGGAGTGTTCACCCCAGTGTCATTTTTCATCCTAATTTGATTAACTTTTTTGTGGCGGAAGATGAATGCTTAGTAAGACCAAGATGTGTGTCTCGGGGCTGATTATTCGGAGTTTCAAAGAAGTGTTCACCCCAATGTCATTTTTCATTTTATTTATTTGCAAAAAAAGAATTTCGAAGCGCTTTTGATTACATTTGAAAATACTTGATGTTGATTCAGTATTTGATTCACGTTAGTTTAAAATTGATTAATTATGAAATGATTTTGAATTAATTACAAAGAGATGAAATATTTTTGAAAACCACATGTTGATCAAGTATTTAATTTATTTTTAAAAAAAATCTTGATTTTATTTATTATTTATTTAATTAATTAGTTAACTAAATAAATTATAAATTATAAAAACAAAAATAATAAAGGGAGGGGTGCAATTTACACATGGTGTTAAGATAGTAAAAAAATAGTGTGAAATAAAAAATAAAAAAAAACTAAAAAAGAGTGAAGGGGATGCAGATAGCAGATTAGGGGTCACACTAAAAAGAGATCAATCAGGTCTAAATTGAAAGGGCCCAATTTGAATAAAAAACTAAATAGGAAATCAAAAATAAACTAGCGCTTCACCTTTGGATAAATCCAGTGGCTAAGATCCATCCTTTGATTAAACACATTAAGGCTATCAGATGTGTATACATTGGTCAGTCAGGCTAATCAAAAGGCCACGATTCAAACCATAACATGGTCATTCATGGGGATCCTCTACAAGATCCTCTTTTCAGTTATCCAAAATCATACTATCGGGTACAGGCACGTGGACATTAAAATTTAAAAAGAAATGAAACATACCATTTCAAAACCAAGAAAGGAGCCAAAACTCCCTCTTTTTCATTCCCTCTCATCTCTCACAACACTCATAATCTTCCATGGCCACAAAGTAAAACAATAAAGCATATGTATTGTCATAGCAAGATTCCTCCATAGCAAAGGCAAACAAATAATGAACAATAACAACACAACTCAAACATGAACAAACAGAAAGGCTCAAAGTTCTTGAAGAACTAAGCTCGATTTGGTTTGTATGCAAGCACATAGGCAAATTCAAGCATGGATATGATCCCAGCGCAACATGATGGAGATATACATACAATTATTTTATGAGAGAACGAGTATGAATCACACATCGAGCAAGAACAATTGACCTAAAAACAAAATTAAATGCTCATGCTCATGAATTGGAGTAAATCGCCATGTGGGAAACACTCACTACACTCATGGTTACATGATGATATCAAATTTATTTGCTTAAAGTGAGAGATTATATCTGGTCGGAGTTTAAGGGTTTGTTTGTTTTAGCTTTAAAAAAATAGATTTTTTATTTGTATTTTCAAAAATGGATTTTGTAAAACCGTTTTTTAAAATATTACAAGTTTTTCTATATTTATTTTTTCTAATTTACAAGACTAAATTTGACACTGTATACCATAAATATACATTATTGAAGATTAAAATATAGTCGAAATCAAAAATTTTGAAAAAAAAATGTATTTCAAAAATGATTTTTATGAAAATCTATTTGAAATAGCTTCAAAATTAAGTGATTTTTTAAAATTTTGATATCCAAATTTTTTTTCCGATAAGATGATAAAATATCTAAAATAACATTTTAAGAATAACTATTTAAACTAAATTTTTATTTTAAATTTTTATGAAAAATTTCTTTGTAAATTTTTTCTTAACAAAATTATATTACACTATAAAACTCATTTTAAAAAAAAGCCACAAACAGAACCTAAATTTCCCAACAAGAATTTACAGATTCCAACGAAACTTCGAAGTTTAAATACTACTTTGTTGTTGCTTTCCTTACCCTTTCTCTTTTTAGCTCCTTCTACCACTTTTCTCCTTTCTTAATTTCTTTGAACTAAGCTTGAGATCAAAGAATTCATATGCTCTATTTTTTGGTGTAAATTTGTGATTTCCGTTTTTTTCTTCTTCTTTTCACTGATTGAGAGGACTTTTACAGGCAAGGAATTGGTGAGTGTGTGAAGGCATGTCTGAGCATGTGGAAGAATATATTTTGGAGTTTTTGAGGGAATTTGTGTGAAGCTCAAGTGTGAAGGAAAACGTGAGCAGTGAGCTGGGAATGGCATGAGAAGTGTGACTCCTTGCAATTGAATTTTGGAGGGAAAATGGACGAGGAAAAAAACGTGATTGCATCTTGTCAAATTGAGTGCAAACAATATGTGTGTTTCCATGTTAGTATTTGATGACATTGATGTGTAATGTGAACAAGATGGTGATAGATGATGACATTATGTTGCTGCAAGAGTTTATTCAGTTTTGATTTCTCTTTTCATTTTTATTTTTATTTTATGTATAATGGTGTTATGGAAAATTGGATGTAATGGATTTTATTTATGTAGTTTTTATAGATGAAGATGATGTTTTTGTATGAGTATAAGGTATTTGAGTTGGAATGATGATGTTAATGTGAATGATCTTGTTATGGACAATTTGTTATTTGTCCATTCATTGGATACAAACATTTTTCTCAGATTTGATCTCTCCTTGTGAAGCCTTTCCAATGTGAGAAAAGATGTTGTAAATCGAGTTATTGCATATCTCACTAATTCCCTTTTGTTGGTATAGAACCTCAATAGGCTCAAGGTACTTGAATGGTTGTAGATGAATCAAACAAGAAATATTGCCCTTTAAATTATCTTATTTATAAGAGGAAACTTTCCAATGTCCTCCAACATCAAATTTATGCAATCAGCTACACAAGGAGCCTTGGAGTAACTTTCCATCTTTTCACCTTCCCCTCTTTAATGTTTTTTAAAATGATTTATTATAAATAATAATAATAAAAATATTGCTTCCAATATTTCATTTATAACCAGTATACTAGAAATTCCGATACGCAATACCTGTATACCGACACTATACAGAATATTTAACAACACTGATTTACAAAAATGTCCCATGCCTACCAACTTTTCTTTTATATATTTAAGATTAAGATAAAATACAATCTAAAACAAGTCTACACCAACATGTACTAATTGTCATTAGGCAAATATCATACAATTTTTACAGGCATAATAGGAAAGGTCCCCTCCCTTATAAGAGAAGGGCAGGCTGTGCTCACTCCTCCCATATCTTAGCATGCCATCATCATCTTTTCAAAAAAAAATCCTACAACTCAGAAGGATTCCGCCTCAATGTGTATAGAGTTGAGACTAAGAATTTTGTTGCTCCAATTTCTCAATCAAGGCTTTCTTTTCATCATCAGGGAGAGAATTGAACGTGAAAACGGACTTGTCACCGATATCATCCTTAATGTTAAACACAAGTCCAAGATCAGTGAATTTGTTCGGAGAATGAAGATATCAATTTCAAGAACAAAATCATCATAAGTGATTTACCTTGATGGGCTGAGTGAACTTCCTCCCAGCAAATATCACAAAAAGACCCATCCATAAAGCAAGTAATGTAAGTTTAGCTCCATCGTCCATCAAACCGGACTGCAAAATTTAGAGTCAAATTTGTCCGGAAGAAGAAAAATAAACAGATGTCATATATATGGGGCGATCAGTAATGGTGATTATAACAATCCACAAAATCTGCTTGACCAATGAAAGTAAAAGAGATGCAGACATTGCGAAATGCATGGACTCGAATAATAGCATCAAAAGAAATAGGATAACAGGTTTTGAATTTAAGGATAAGGGTTCAGTGAAACCATAATAAGATGACGTTAGTCCTAATTGGATCCTCGGCAACCCTGCAGTTCGGTCCAACTCAATCATGGTCATTGAACATGATGCAATGCAGGGTTACAACTAATGATTATGTACATACTACATTCACTAAAGTTGAAATATGAATCTTGAGGCCTTCATCCTACAATTCCAATCTCATGATTGTAGTAACAATCTCATATTTTGAAAACAGTGAATCCAAATCCCTAACTAACAAATTTGAAAGAAAAAAACATAAGAGCCATAGGCTATATATAGCCTATAAATTAAATTACATAGGCAACATGTTTAACACTTTAGAAGAACAACAGAAGAATACCAGATGCCCGAGAAGAAGTATCGGAATAATAAACGTGAGAGCTCCAGCTTCTAGTTTGCCATAGCAGAGTCCTGTTTAAAGAACACAAGAAAATATTGATACTTATTTTTTTCTTCTATCTCCACAAATATTTAATGGTAACATAAAAAGTAAATGCATATAATTGAACATCACCTTCCTTGAAAACAAGTCCTGTCAAAGCAGCGAAAAGAGGCCCGACAAGCCAGACAGCTGATGGGTTATCAACAACATATTGTACTAGAGTTTTATTAGCCGGTTGTGCAAGGTAGATGTAGGTTGCAGCTGATCCTAGAACCCCAAGGCCCCATAATGCTTGTAGAGTGCGCTTGATTTCAGTTACATAGATATGAATCAAGAATAATGATAAACCCAATCCACCTGACCCAATGACATATAAAAAATCTTGGTTTTGCTTGAGTAATGAACTTAGGTTATCAGGCAAATAGGCAGCCGATGCGGCAATGACAAACGATGCAGCGGCTGTCACTAATCCTGATCTGTACGAAACAACCTGCCATGGGACAGCTAGCATTACATACATAGCATAAGCCAAAAGCTTTCAAGCTGCAACTGTATATGTAACATATAAAGCCTACACCGTGTTTGTTGGTGCTGTGTTTTCAACTATACAACAAAATTATTTGAGAATTTTGAAATATGTGGTTGAATTCAAAAGCTTGTAATTCAGTCCTGAAGTTGCCAATTATTAGTAATAAAGTGTAGATAGAAATAGAATGAGGAAAATTAGAGTACCTCTTGAACATCGGAGGATTCAACGGTCCAGGGGCCATAAACACCTTTATAAACTACAGTATCGCTCAATGAACCTTGCGAGTTTTCTCCGACCGCTTTACACTTTACAGACCGGATTCTGATTGATGGAGAAGGACTCCGACCGACACAACATAACCCGGAGGAAGGAATACGAAGAAGAGTAGGAGGTCCAACCGATACTGATGCAGCCACAGCCGCAGTACTCAATCCTCGCAATGCCATATTCTAATTTTCTCTTTTTAGTTCAATTGATGTATGTAATATAAAAATAACCTCTTTTTTTTTATTTATTTCTGTGGTCATTAACAATATCAAATTCGAGGCGTGTCGTGATCCAACTCTTTTTATTTATTTTATTCTACTACTAACATTTATAATATGAGAAATTTTTACTCAAATATTCCATTTTTATGAAAAAAAATCTAAATAATTTATTTTTCAAATTAATTTTCTATCTATTTTACTTTTGGACGAAATTAAGAATAGTCTCTATATTGATTGGCGACTCTATATAAGGATATAAAAATATTGTCAATTGGACCGGAGACACCATATGCAGTCTCTAATATAATTGACGATTATAAGCTAATTTAGATAATGATCGCCAATTGATTTGGAGACATGATTCTAAGTGAAATTTTACAATAAATAGTGGTGGTGTGCTCAATTATTTTCACATCTCTTCTCATAGCTCTTCTGATATCCAAGTAATATGGATATCATGTATATGCGTCGCTATGGGAAAGTGATCTTTTCTAGACATAAGCCTTATGTTGTTTTGGAATATTCAAAGTTTCAATATACTGCATATGGAGTTGAATCGGTGGTTAGAGGAAGAAATTGATGATGGTGAAAAAAATCGCAATATTGAGAGATTTTATAGGATGTGTGGGTGGGTGCGAGTTAAGACTGGCGTGATCGCAATATTGAATAAAATGCTATGAGAAAATGATGTTTAGACCTAATGAAATTAAGTTGATTGTTATAATTAGTTAGAAATATTGTGTTTATCTGTTGTATGTGTTGTTTAGATTAAATTTATTTAAGTTATTGTGATGTCTGTTGTTAACATTGTTGTAATAAAAAGTTTTTAATATTTTACAATATAAGGTTACAACAAGTTCTTATTTATGGTGCAGAGGTGGATCCGACATTTGGACATTTTTTTCTTGTTGTGTCTGGGATGACGACATATACTACACAATCTTATCATTTTATCAATCATATTCATTTTTGTTCTTATACGTGTGCTGTTTGGATGACATTTTTTCTTTCTTCGCATCTGATCGTTGTGTCAAACTATGTTCCTTTGATATGGAGGACAGTAATCCTCCATTGGTAATATTGTGAAGCTTTCGTTGTAGACATTCATCACGTTAACAGTCTTGTAAACATCAGATAGTTGGTTGTACGGGTCCTAACGAGCACGTGCGCATACCGCAATTACATGGGAGCAAGGTACCCGAAAGGCCCGGTACTTTCCACAATCGCACCAGCATCTGTCTAGTCTGAGAACATATTCTAAAAATGGCATTCCTTCATTGTGATCAATTGTTTTCTTAACACTGAAATTTTTCCTATGACGGTCAAAATTTATGACTGAATGTGTGCTATCCTTGATAGTTTCCTCGGAATGCATCAAAACATCTCAGATCCCCCGACTGATCTTGGTCAAGGGCATCTAAAAAAAGTCGACGACCAATGGGACCTTAATAATTGGAAAGACTTTGCAAAAACTGAGTGTCATAAATGGAGGAACTGTCGTCAATATGTCTTACGTGAACCGGTGATGGCAACCCTGTCTATACCAACTAATACTTATATGGTTTGGTATATATCGGCTGCAAGTGGTTTTCTATCCGAAGATATGTATCTACACGACCCACGTCAGACCACTTACACATAAGAAGCTTCCACGTCTAACCAGCAAGGAAATTATCAACTTTGTTACTCATAACTCCTTACCCAACTAAATTACTGAGCGACAAACACACAAACACACTTTCCAAACATGCCATACACCCAACCACAATACCAAAGGTGCCCCCCATACCATGTCCAACAAAATAACTATTATCAAGACACCCAAAATGCATATAACCTAAGCCAAAACGCCCAAACATTGTACCATAGCCAAAACACTCAAACATCATACCATAGTCGACACACACAAACATCACACAATAGCCGACAAACACAACCACCACAACCACCCTATGGCTTTC
This sequence comes from Lathyrus aphaca, assembly GCA_963966055.1. Lineage (NCBI taxonomy): Eukaryota > Viridiplantae > Streptophyta > Magnoliopsida > Fabales > Fabaceae > Lathyrus > Lathyrus aphaca. The sequence continues at coordinate 62,445,241 of OZ014520.1, read as the reverse complement.
AAACACCACTACCATTTAAACCTTTCACCAACGAAGCCTTCATACCAATGTCCCCTTTCAATCGTACAGGTCGCACACCAATGACCCAATCATCACATCCAAACTTCTCTGGCATGGGTCACGATCTCAGTTACACCAATGTACCCTTTCAATCGTACAGGTCGCAAACCAAAGAGGGAAAGCTTTGATTTATATGTGCCTTGATTGAAGCCCAAGGTTGAAGCTAAACAAAGAAAACTGACTTTGTAGGGAAAGTTTTATCTGTGTCCTGATTAGGAAGCCCAAGTGTGAATCTTATTTGTGAGAAACTGACTATTGGTTTATCTGTATCTTATATGAAGCCTAAGATGGGGGGCTGACTCTGTAGTGTTTTGTTTATTGGGAAATTTATGAGAGATATGGTCATCAGACATTCCTTTATCTGGGAGGATTCAATTGTACAACGCCCAAGAGGATGCTAGCTTGGGCATCCATCAGGTAAAGGGATATTACCATATGTGTTTGATTCTAAAGGATTTGTTCTTATGCTTTTATGAAGCCTTTGAGGGTCCTTGTGTTTAAACCTAAGATGAGACTAGGTTACCTATAACAGGCCCATGGGTCCTTGAACAAAGCCCAAGAAGAGCCTGAGTAACTTTTAAGCCTGAGAGAAGGCACATTTAAGAGGCCTGAGAGTCCTTGAATGATGCCCAAGAGAAGGCTATATTTTTCCCTAGTAAGGTTCTAATTATTCAAAGGTTAGGTCTGATGATAGTAACCCGAGTACTTAGATTCTAGCAGAGATGCAAATATATACAGTAAAGATGCATGCAGACAAATAAAGTTGCCAATGAATGTGTTTGATAGTTTTTAGTATGTCTTTGTTATGGTTTGAGTATTCTTAAATGTTTTATTAAGAATGATGTTGGGAGTTACACCAGGAAGTAGAGGCCCAAAATCTTGAGGGAGAAAGATTCAAGATGTGTTTTACATTATATTCTATTTGTCGTTAAGAAGTATTTTATTATCTTTGTTTTAGTATAAGGTAAAGAAAGATAATTTTGGCAAACAACCTTAATCTAACAAGCAAACAGTAGTTTAAGAAAACAAGAGAAGTTAGAGGGAGAAGAGATGGCTCAGAATCCAATAATAGGCTTATACATAAGGATGCCTAGGGATTTTTTTGTTGATTAATTATCTTGTGATTTTATACACAAAGTAGGGCTTGGATGCTGAAAAGATGCCTACAGCCTAGAATGCAGTTCACCAGAGTGAAGCTCAGTCTAGTTGTTGGTGTATTAGATCTTTAGTCATAAAGATGAAAAAAAAGAGATGATATTTGTAAACAAATTCTAATGAATCTTTGTTTAGGAGATTGAAAAACTGTTTAAGAAAACAGTTGGGGGATTCAAGATTTATACGAAAACCTAGCGGGGTTTTAAAACAAAGTGGAAAAAGTTTAAAACAAAATAATGAGTCCTAAACACAAAGTATTACCCATGAAACATTTTCACAATTCATTTTAGAAAATAAAATGTTTTGTGTAAAGAAGTTCACATAAAAAGATTCACAGTTGAAAACTTAATGCGGTGAAAAAGGTGATTGTGTCGAGTTTTTGAAAATGGATCAGATAAATCCTAATGGTTCATTTTTCAAAAAGTGATGGGTATTATACTCTAATAGAGGCCAAAAAGTGTGATAAAAATCAATTTGAGGGTGATTAAGTCAAAACTCTAATTTATATATTTTAAATATTTAAAAATATTTAAAACTTTGATAAATTTCAAATATAAGTGAAAAACAAGTTGGAACCTTGGAGCAATGTTTCAAAAATTACGTTTTATCCATGAGATAACTTGAATATCATTTATGTTTGAAAAATCAAGTGAAAGAAATGATTTTTTAAATATTTAGAAACAAATAAAATTAAATCTTTATGAAAATATTAAATATATTAAAAAATATATTTTTTGGTGATTTTTTGATGGAATAAAATATTTAAACATTTTTGAGAATTAATGAAAAAATACTCATTTTAAAACTCAAAATAATCAGAGAAGAATTAATTTTGGAATGAATAAAATAAAATCACAAAATTCAAATACTCAAATTTGTGAAAAAGGGCGCCAATAACATATGAAGAACACATGTGTGTTCTTCATCTTGCCCGGAAATGTAGATTTTTCAAAATCTATCATATCTCAATGATTACTTAATGAAATGAAATAAACATCAATCTTGCTCGATTTTAACTCACGAACAACATGGTAGCAATTAATTTCATTTATTTTTAGTATAGAGTGAAAAATCAGTGATGAACACTAAAGAACCCTAATTTGGCCTGAGCCTTATGAAATCCTTCATGATGATGATTTTGTGAAATTGATTGAAGTGGATTACTTAGAATATGATTACGCACACATGGTTAAAAGATATTGCGAGGAAATATGCATGGATTGAGAGATGACCAAGTTTGAGGCTTACCTGACTTAGAGCCTGCAGCAGCTGAAGTGATTTTGAGTAGGAGGTGTTACAGATGATTAGTGATGAGCTAGATAGCTTCCCTACACCATATGGAATATGTTTGAACACTTGGACTTGATTGCACGTAGTTGGATCAAGTTATGATCTTCAAGTTGTAGAAATAAGGTGTTTTTGAGGTTTTAAAGGGTAATTTTGGGTTGGAGATGTTTTAGAGGTGATCTAAGTGTTTGAACACTTCAGATACATCATATATGATGTGTTTGAGCAATTGTTTGAGCTTGTTGTGGCTCAAACTCAAAAATCAATGGTGATTGCTCAAAATATCAAGTTTTGAGTCTTTAGGAGTGAAGGAGAGAAAAATTAGAGATTACAGACTTTGGTGTTATTTTTATGATCAAATGAGGTCTGTATTTATAGGCAAAGATGCTGATATTGCTTAGCCCTTAAGTCTTGAAGGGATAAGATCAGAATTGGTTGTCATCCATTGCATAAAAGGCTTTAAATGGTGAAATGATGAGATTCTCAATTTTCTCAGCTATGCAGCAGGCTAAATCACATTCCTCGGAAGTTTTATGCTTGGATTGTGTACAAATATTACTTGTTTATCAAGAGATCCAAGAATATGCCATTGTGGAGCTTGGTGACCCTTGGATCAAAATGCATAAGTGTTGAAATACATAAATGTCATTTATGGGAATTCCTTGGAGCAATCATGAATTTTTATGTTTGATCAGGTTTGTAATGATTGCTAAGATGCTTAATACCACTTGACATTGTCCTTTGACTCAAAAAAACAAATTTCAATGTTTTGGAAAATTTTATTTTTTGAGAAACAGTTTTGGATGGTCACTTTGATCCATTATTTCTTCATGTACAAGCAAGATCTTTTTATGCCAATTGGTTCTTTAAATTGTTGGTAACATTTGCAACAACATTGGTGTTTTAACATGGATCTTAATAAACTTGGAACTAGGTGAAAACCCCTCCATGTTGTGGTGTTTTGCTGATTTTGTACTTAGACAAATTTTGTCTAAGTGTTGAAATTCAATATTTTTCTTGATTTTGATCCATCTTCAATTTAAAATCCATAATAAATTGGAGTTTTATGTAGTTGAATTATTTGTATTTTTTGATGAGATCTTTCATTTGAGCTTTGGTTCACCAAAATATGATGTTTGGATCACAAGTAATGATGCTTTGAAGTAGGGTACTTGAACACTTGTTTCCATAACTTAGAAATTTTTCTAAGTTTCAAAGATTGCCCCTTTTACAAGTTATTTCCAAATTTCTGATTTTTTTTTTGTGTTCAAATGCATTCATGGATCATGCATTCTTGTAATATAGGTCATGAGGATCATTTTGAGTGAAAAAGTCAAACTTTAACTTTTTGGTCCAGATGGAAATTACACTTGATACCCTTGGTTTTCTGATTTTTCGACTGGACATCCTATGAGGTATTTTGACCTTATTAATGGACTTCCATGATGCATATGAGCTATTTAAACCATTTCATATGGTATTGTCTCTTGTCCAAATGAAAATCTTTACTTTGGAATCCTCGACTAGTCAGAAACCCTAATCTAGACACTATGAAACCCTAATCTTGGAATCCTTGATCTCTGCACCTTTTGTATTTATAAATAGATTGTCCAAGTCATGTTAACCTTTATTGATGATGTATAAAGGCCTTTGCTCCTCTTTTACAAGAAAAGTTTCATCTGGAGGGCATCAGTTGAATGAAACCCTAATTGGTGGTTGTGATGGCTCGAACTCAGATCACTAAAAATTTTGTACAGTCTTTGAATGATTTTCCATAATTTTAGATTTCTTAACCCTTTAATGGTGATTTAATGGTTTAAATTCTTGGGTATTAATGATTGGTCTTTTGCCTGAATCCTCTAAGGGACTTAAGAATCTTGATCCATTGTGGGGATACTGTTCAAACCAATTTGGCACAGTCCTTTGGTCAATGGATTTTCTCTACTGAGGTATACATCTTAGGGTCAAAATTTAGGGTATGATACATAGTTGGCTGTGAGTTTGGAGAAAAAGATTTATTTTCCCTAAGTTTCTACGTATTCTATTTGTCTTTGTACTCAAGTCTCTATTGGAGCATTGGATAAACCTTATCAAATCAGGTTTTCTTATTTGTTTCCATTACAATTGATTGTATAATTCAATTATTTGTTTTGAGTTCATATGTGAACATCGATTTGATTGTGTTTTCCCTATCCATGAGTGAGTAGTCCATTAGGGACTAGGGGTTACGGGGATCATCTTATGACCATTTGTATGATCTGTCACAAGTTGATTAAGAGTGTTTTTTGTCCAAATTTATTTTTAAACCTGAGTTTATGCATTCCAACTCTTGTATGAAAGTAAAGTGTTCTCAGGTATTGATTGTAGTCTGAAAGGATATGTGTCATTACCAGAGCGTAGGTTTTTAAACAAATAAGCCAAATGCATCGAAAGCGCTTAGATGAACTTGAGAAAGTTGTATAGCCGAGCAAAAGTAATGAATCCATGATGAATAATACGACCATACAAAAGCTAAATAATTATTAGTTATTAATAAGGCAACACGCTGGTGAAAGCAGGTGTTACCCACATTTATCTATTTTCCATAGATTGTGTTGAAAATCTCGTAATATAAGCGACTTGGATTGTATGAACGTGTCAGGGTGAGACCTATAACCCTAAGTCATGTTTGCCTCTATTGTGATTTAAGTGATTTTTCGATTAAGTTGTTTTCTTATAAGTGTTTTTTTAAGTTGTTTTCACTAAATCTCAAATTATTGATTCCTCTCTATATGCATCAATAGAACAAAATTCAGTGCTTAAACCATTGGTCTCTATGGTTCGATAACTTTTTACTACTTCACACAGTCGTACACATGTGGTGTGTCAAGTTTTTGGCGTCGTTGTTGGGGAATAATTACGTTTGATATTGAATTATTGTTTAATCATTGTATAGACTAGATATTTATTTTTCTGTTCATTTTCTATGTTAATTTTGTTGTAGTTCTTATTAATTTTGTAGGTGAAGAACTCGCTCTACTGGGAATTTAGTCGAACATGTGAATGAAAATCAAGTGTTTCTTACGTGAGAGACGTCAAAATCTGAGACAACAAGTCATGGCTGATCTAGTAGTTGACATTAAGTCTCTTAAAGATTATGTGATTTCTACCAGAAAAAACCACATTGTAGTATTGTTCACCCACCGATTGCGGCAAATAATTTTTAATTGAAACCTTCTTGTTAGTTAACCAGGCTTTCTAGAAGTTTAGTTAACCAAGTTATCTAGAGATTAGCTTCATAATCAACAAGACTTTTCAGAAAGAAGAAACTATGATATGGTTCTTAAACCAAGTTTTGAAATAATCCAACTTCAAATATGCATTTGATACAAGAAATTAAGAACTTCTAATTCAGCTATGATACAGGGAATATGCTTCATCAAGATATGATTAAACCAAGCATAAAAGTTTAACCAAAACTTTGATACAAGACATATTCTTGATAACCATACTTTCTGATACAGCACATTCTGATAAATAAAGTCAAGGTATATAAAGTCAAGGAAGTTCAAATCAGAAGAAAGTTCAACTAGACCTTCTCGTACAGGGAAGTTATTACTTTCATGTTGATTAAAATGTTTTTATATATTAAAATTATTGTAAGTCTTAAACCCATGGGGGGTTTGCGTACCTAACTCTGGAGTAAAACCAAGTAAAAAACTGTTCATCAAAAAACATGGTTTTGTCATCATAAAAAAGGGAGATTGTATGAACAAGATTTGATTTTACATCTGACCTTATGTTTTGATGATAACAATACATATTGATTCATAAAGAAATTTTTTTGTACTCCAATGGTTTTGTTAAGTGTGAATATACTAGATATAAGATCTGAATCTGACAAAGTGGCATGTGACGTCATCAGATTCTGAACCTAGTTCACTTTGAATATAAGAAATGTGTTCTACAAGATAATCAAGCTCTGGACTACTCTACACAATGCTTCTGAACATTTCTCATCTAAAGATCTATTACTCTGATAAGAGTAACCTCTAATGTTGTCAAGCTCTGAAGTATTGCACTCAACAACTCTGATAAACTATGTCACCAGACTTTGAAGACCACATTCTGATGAACTGGATCAAGACTCTGAAGACCAAGTTTCTAAAGACTCTCTCATACAAACTCTGATTCTTGTTCTATGCATGCTTCATCAAATCTCTATCTAAAGCCCCTGAATATTTGAAGATAAAATCAAAAAGTTTTTATGTGAGAAAATAATACATAGTACAAGATCAAATATTTTTTCCACTACACTGATTTTGTGGGAAAAGGATTGTACTATTGTACCATTGTGTCTTCCATTTTCACAAACCGTTATACTAGGATACAATATTTGTGTATTCCAGTTTTACCCTCCAACATATCTTTTGGTTATCCATATAAAGGAACCTTGGAAGAATAGAACAATGTCAACTCTAAGAGAATATCATTTACGTGAACATTGCATATTGTGAATATTTTTGAGAGAAATAGAAACAAACACACAAGGAACTTTTGTTTATATTCTTCATAGAAAATATTTTGTGTGATATACTTTGTAATTCATTTGTGTATTCTATATTCTTAGAAGCATTTTTTAAACACACTTTGTATCCCAATCTTTGTGACTGTAACTAGGGTTTAGTCAGAATCACTCTAGAAAACATTGACGGTTACTATTTGTGGTTGTAATCAAGTTTGGTTATAGTAGATTAAGTCCTTGTGATAAGGAAAAATTATTTTGGCGGGTGGACTGGAGGTAACTTTGTTAACAGAAAAGCAGAATGAAAATAATTATGTTCATTATTTTTGGTCTTGATCTCTCATTGTTCTTTTGGGTAGCAAAATATTTCTTTTTAGAAATCCAATTCAAAGTCCCCTTTCTTGTATTTCTGTTACCTTCACACCTAACTCTTGAAATTCTTATTTTAATATTATTTTAATTAAATAAAAATTTCATTTAAATAATTTTTTAATAAAATTCGCCAAATTTTTAGTTTCTCAATTAATTACTAAATAACTAAATTATCCAATTATTCTTAATAATTCCAATAAATATCATTTTATTTTTTGCTCTCAAGCATTATAATTCCAATAAATATCATCTTAATAATTCCAAAATAAGGGGTATATATATGCAAGATTAGCGCTACAAAGCTCAAGTTAGTATGTGAAAGAGTATAAAATATTTAAATTGTGTTTGAAACTTGTTACCTGAAGTGGTGTCATTCTTTATATATAGAGGGAGAGAATAACAACATCGTTATCTTTTAAACGTGAAATGCAGAGGACTATTAGACGTGTCTAAGTTGTAGATCTTCTGTAGTGAGACTCACAATAATTCTATAGTAAGGAGAAGTTTCTAGAAATAAGATGATGTAGTCAAATGATAGGTTTTAGCCCATGGTGACCTATCTCATGTTGGTAGGTACAAGGGAGATATGATCGGTCCTGACAAGTTTTTAATAGTTGTTAGATGGATTATGTTTTAACTCCTCATCCTTTTTTTTCATTCAATAATTTATCTTAATTAAAAAAACACAGCTCATTTAAATAATATTGATTTGGTATTAGTAATGCTCCATTCATTCCATAATAATTAATATATTTAATAATTTCATATCAATTAATGAAATTAATATATATATATATATATATATATATATATATATATATATATATATATATATATATATATATATATATATATATATATATATATTATTCCATTGGAAAATGTTTTAAATTTAAATAAATCATATTAATGATAATGAAAGAAATATAATTAATATTTTTATAGAATTAAAATTTAGAAAATTATTTTTTTATATAAATAAATTATTGTATCATTTTGTAGATATTAAATAAGTTTTTAGATATAAATAAATTGTTGTGTTATTTCCTTACAAATTAAATAAATTTTTAGTCCTTATTTAACGAGCACATTAAATGTTATGATAGATTTTTATGTAAAAATTAAATTCAAAATTTTAATTTTTAGATTTATAATTTTTTAAAAATTTATTTCTTGACTTGCTGCCCTTAAAGTATAGCTATGTTATTCCTACATCACACACACTTACATCTATATTGGATATACTGTTCACAAATAAGATGAACTTTTATAATAAAAAAATTTGATTAATAAAATATAAAAAATTGATTAATGAAATAATGAAGTTGATTATTAAACGTTAAATTATTAAAAATAGGTTTTAATAGTAAAATAAAGTTGGTTAATAAAATATAAAAAATTAAATATATTTTTGGTCCCTATAAATATCTTAATTTTGATTTTTAATCCAGGTAACAAAAATATCGAGATTTAGTCCCTATAAAATTACTTTTGCACCCAAATTTAATCCTTGTAGAGAGACTAAAACTGCGTGCAAAAGTAATTTTATAGAGATTAAAAGTCGACGTTTTTTTATAAGGATTATAAATCAAAATTGAGATATTTATAGGGATCAAAAACATGTCTAACCAAATATAAATAATTGGTTAATGAAGTTTTGAAATTGATTAATAAACATAATAGTAAAATAAATGATTTAATTGAAATGCACTGATAGTGTAAAAAAGTTTTACACAGTCAATGAATAATAACTGATGGATGTTAGAATATGTTTGACTTTTACTTTAAAAATTTATAAAATAATACAAACGGATGATGACAATGAATTGATAGTGTAAAAATTTTTACATTATCAATGCATAGTAATTAATTTTTAAAATAAAGTTGATTAATGATATATGACATATTAATTAATAAAATTATGAAATTAATTAATCAACCTTTATTCTTTAATCTAAAATAAATAAATAAAATTATAATTTTTAGAAGAATAATTTTATTATTATAATATTTTACTATTAACCCTATCCATTAATTAACAATAAAATATGATATAGAGTATTTTTTTTTTTGTCTAAGATAACATTTTCCTGTTGCAAAAAATATATTACACCATTAATGTCTTCAAGTGTCCGTACATACACACTTTAATTTGAGATAAAAATTATAGTTTGAAACCTGAGAAAAAGGAAATTGAATCTTCTGCAGTTGGGCAAAAATGCCACATTCACGCAATAAGAGCATTTTTAACCATTGAATCTTGATCGCAAGGTTAAAAAAAACTTACCTATTTTTATGTTATAATTTTTAAACTACACCGTTTGAATCAGAACCGTCAAATTTTAATCAGACGGGGAACCAACGTATGAATGCGTAAATGCAAGGTCACTTACTGCGGTGAATCTCAATCCGAGAAAAAAAGAGAGGTGAAGTAGATAGCATGAAACAAGCACAATTAAGTATGTTGACTGTATTGTTTATTGTTTTGAACTGCAACAACAGTGCAGTCTTCTGTGTTCTTACATGGATACATGATGCACTTATGAAATGTTTGATATCACGTTCGATTTGATCCATGACTCACCGTAAATCTCTCAAATGCACCTTTTATTTTATCTAGATGATTTTATAATGATGAGTTTTGTCCTATTAAAAAAAGTTTAAGATAATTTATGTTGTAATTTTTATATGACTTTAGAAGATTGTGAACATACTTGCTTCCACCATCTAAGCAATTGTGGTCAAGAGGACATGTCCAATTTGTCTTTGACTGCCATATTCAATGCTTGCATCACTATATATCCATGCGACCCGTCTGACAAGCTAGCGGTGGCAGTTGTGATAGAGTTTGTTTTATTTTCTTTTATTAATGGAAGCTAGACATTGTTTTTTTAAGCTTTAAAGTTATATGGATTTTAGTTTATGGGAAAGATGAATTTTGTTCTTACCCAGGCTTGATCCTTAAAAGTGACCGATAGAAAATACTTTTAGAGAATCACATAGGTTCAAGATAAATATATTTATTATCCAAATGATGTCATTTCAAGAAGGCTAGGAGAATTTTTTATAATAATTATTAATATAACTAAAAAATAAATAAAAATAATATAAATTAATAATTATTATTTAAAAAATAATATATAATTATTTTATTTTATTTTAAATAACTGTATTTTAGTAAACAAATAAAATTATTTAATTATATTGAGTAATAAATATTAATATTAAATATTAAAATTTTGATAAATAAAATTTATTATATTTTTAATCGAATATAATTTAAGTACCTTTTTAATATTATATTATTTAAGTACAGTACCGTTCATTCAATGAGCGGTACCTTTTAATATTTTATTATTAAATCTCAGTTCAGATCTAATATAAATAGTGGTGTTATTGATCTATTTTTCTGCAGAAGAAAATCAATTTTGGAGAGAAAATATCAATTAAGATGCATTACTATCGTCGTTGGGACAAAGTCATTTTTTCGAGAGAGAAACTGGTATTGGATATGCTCTTCTGGAATATATGTAGTTTAGATCAGCTGATGAGGGAGCTGAAACGTTGGTTAGAACCAGAAATTGAAGAAGGGGAGAAAATCAAAAGTGTTGAGAGGTATGATTTTCGTCATGGGTGAGTGCGAATCAGGACCGACAAGGATGCGAGAGAAATGATGTTTGGAATCAATGAAATCAAGTTGCTTGTTGTAATAAGTTAGAAATGTTGTATTAAATGTTGTGTTCGTGTGTTCTAGTTTAATTTTTATTTTTGATGTCAGATGTTTGTGTTGTGTTGTTATGTTTGTGTTTGTGTTGTGTTGTTGAATTAATGTTAAATGTATTTGTGTTGTTTTGTAACTTTGATGTGGTTAAATATATTTAAATCTCAATGATTAATGATTAAGAAAATTGAGAGACTTGATTGCAATATGAAAGTGATACATGATAACAACATAAAACACTAACTATTACTAGTTCCGACATTTGGACACTTAGTTCGGTTGTGACCAGTTTGACGACACCTGGAACATTTTCTCTCCAGCTTGTCAACGGTATCCATTTCTGATCTAATATGTGTGCTGACTGGGCGACCTTTCTTGTTCCTTCGCATTCTTGGATTATGGCAAATTTGATCTCCCTCGTAAACTGGACAATAGTCATTGTACGGGAGCACCGGGAAACTTGTGTTGTATACTCCAAATAGGTTTGAAACCCTGTAAACGCCTGACAAAAGTGCGTAGACATCGTTGCGAGCATTTGAGCACGCAGCGATAACATCTGAACAAGGGACACGGTATGCCTGGAACTTTCCGCAATCACACCACCCTTCTATTAGGTTCACCCTGTAACGACCCATATGTTTCCCTCACCGTGATCCATTGTTTCTCGCACACTAAAAGCGTTGTTATTGTAGTAAAAAATGTTGACTTGATGTGTGCTAGATTTCGTCGTTTCTTCTTTCATAACCTTTATGCAGTTGTCTGTAAATATTTGTCCTGAATTCAATACTGCACTCCACTTTACACCCCTCTCAGCAAATTATGTACCCAATCTATAATATGTTGCACTAACCAGTGTTGTAATCGGTAAATTACGGGTGCCTTTGAAGACAACATTCAGTGACTCAACAACATATATATTTTGTTTCACTTATGTTGAAATGCATCAATCGGATCGGGTTAAACTTCAATTTGGGATAGAATAAGAAATTCCTGGTCCATCGAGATGCATGTAAAAATACCACATCAGCAAATTAAATCAACAATGGGCTTACGAAGATTGGAAAGACCACAACAGAGAAGAACACCAAGAATTGATAAATAGTCACTGCTCCGTCATACAAGGAAATGTCATGGATACTGAATGTAAACCCAGTAGGGAATACATGAATTGGTATAAAATTGTTACCAATTTGTATCTATCGGTAAACAGAGACTTATTTGACCCTCGTATCCAACCCGCATTGAATGTCAACCAACAACACCCATTTTCCTCCCAACAAACATTTAATACCAACCAACAACACTTATTTTCCTCCCAACAAACATTTAATACCAACCTACAACCCACACAACAACCTTATACCCCAAGCCAACAGATTTTAAAGAGCAGCTATAACAGATTTTTTCACCAAAATAATCATGTTTTGCAACATTAATAACTAATATAATCATTTTTCTACCCTATATACCAAAATACCTAAACTCAAATAAAAATAAAAGTATATCTAAGAGGGGACATCAATGAGGTTGAAGTCTACTTTAAAAATTATGAGGGAGTACCAATGATACTAAAGCCTCCATTAAAAATTAGAAGGGACACTAATGGGGCTGAAGCCTCCTTTCACTACTACGAAAAACTCATTTAACAACGGTTGAAAATGACATATAATGACACGGGTGATGACATTGTTATGTAGAGTGTTGTTTTATATATATTACCTACAATCACGGTCAAGTAGACGTTGAAGTAATTTGTAAAGCGCGTTATATATCATGACGAGTATTATAATGAATCGTTGTAATAAATATAATTGTCCTGAGTTTGATTCCCTGCAGCGCCGTTTTGATATTTATTTTTTCCTGGATAGAACTTCAGATATTATAACTGTCGTTAGTTTTCTGCAAAATTAACAAATATGATAACGGTTATGAAATACATCCGTCGTTAATTTTTCTGTAAAATTAACAAATATTATCCTGCGTTTATAATTAATCTCACTTTTTACCTGTATTACTGTCCTCCATATCATAGCGAAGCAGAAAATACAATTCACATTTACAGTGAATCAAATATACCACATAATCAGATATATACCATATTACATTGAATTAGAGCAAACAACTTATATATTCATAATAACACATTACAGTACATCAGAACATAATTAAACTTACATATTCATAATATCACATTACAATTTATCAGTTTATCAGAACACACATTACATAACTTCACATAATTGTAACTTGGTGTATTGATATCTTGTCTCTTTGGTGTCTTGATTGTTGGCCTGGTACTGTCTGGACTCAAAATACATATGATTTCAAATAATTATACTTAGTAAAAATATACTTTTAAACTATAACATGTACAGTTAATATATTATGAATAAATAATAATTTACGTACTTGTTAATTTTCCCATATGCCTTCTTCATGATCGAGTCGTATAACACGCACGACATCTCCATCAACTTCATCATATGAGGTAGGAACTTGTGTTGTGTAAGAAGGTGTAGACGGAATATCAAAACTTTCATCAATAAGAGGAATGTGTTTTCCTTGGAGAACGATTGACCATTTCTCTAATATGTCTGATGGATCAGCAACATAGAAAACTCGTTTTGCTTGAGAAGCTATAATGAATGGTTCGGTATTAAAAAATGTCTTGCCAAGGTCGACCCGGGTAAATCGTAAGTCATCAATGTCTACAACATTACTATTATTGGGAATCTACTTGCATTTAAATAAAGTCACTTTGAAAACAACATAATCAATCTCTCATATCCATCAATGACACCATAAAAAGTGGTAGTTGCCAATACCAAATTCTTATCTTTTGAACTTGAGAAATACATTGATTTGTCTTCAACCATAACTCCACTATTTTGCATTGTACTACGATCATCTTTTTCTTTTGTATAAAAGGTATAATGACCAATATCGTATGCGCTCCAAGTAATGACACAAAATTTTGGCTCGTACGACAACCATTTAAGTATCTCGGATGCACTATGATCATTAGACACTTTTATTAAATCAATTCATGAATCTATTGTTATGCTCTAACAACAACAATTTGTCACTCATTCGGGGATATTTTTTTCTTCAAAAGTCTTTTGTGAGTTTCTATGAAAGGTTCAACCTCATCTATATTATTCAATATATAGAAATGTGCTTGAATAACTACATCCCTAGCCATTGACCTAACATCTAGACCTTGAATACCTCTTACGTCCATGTTAGCATGACGGGACTTTGGAATTCCTATAGAATCTGCATCCGATAAATAGTTTGTACAAAACTTAACAACTTCTTATGTGATGTACCTTTCAACAATCGAAGCTTCCGGTCGGTGATGATTCTTCGTATATCCTTTAAAGATCTTCATATATCGTTCTATTGGATACATCCACCTAAAATAAAATAGACCATATATTCTGATTTCTCTGACGAGATGAACAAGTAAGTGAACCATAATGTCAAAAAATGATTGCGAAAAATACATCTCCAATTGACACAAGATTATGGCAGCTTCGTCTTCTAATTCATCCAATTTTTTGAAATCAAGAATTTTACTAAATATGGAATTGAAGAATAAACACAATCTCGTTATAGTTATTCTCACATTTTTTGGAAGGATCCCACTGATAGCCACTAGTAGAAGTTGTTGCATCAATACATCACAATCATGAGATTTTAGACCAATTAACTTTAGATCTTTCATTGATACAAGTTTCTTGATGTTTAATGAGTAACCTTGTGAAACTTTAATACCTTGTAAGCACTCACAAAACATCTTATTTTCATTTTTAGATAGAGTGTGACATGCTGGAGGCAGATAAGTTCTTTTACCTTTCTCTATTGGAGCCAATTATTTTTGTATACCCATGTTCTCCATATCAAGACAGGAAGCCTTGCTATCTTTAGTTTTGCCCATAATGTTTAGAAGTGTTCCAATAAAACTATCACACACTTTTTTCTCCATGTTCATTACATCAAGACAATGTCTAACATCAAGACTTGACCAATATGGAAGATCAAAGAAGATGAACCTCTTTTTCCATACAGTTTTGCAACCCCACCTTTTTCTTTTTCTCGTTTCCCAACTTTTCCTTTTTCTCTCTTCCCACATTTTTCTTTTTCTCTCTTCCCAAAGACAATATTAATGTGTTCCTGTCATTGATAAACTTCATCCCCTGTAAAAGGTTTAGGAGCATCACCAAACTATTGCTCTCCATTAAAAGCCTTTCGCAATCTATGATAAGGATGACCCGATTTTATAAATTTTTGGTGCCCAATGTAACATTTCTTTTTTTCAAACTCAAGTTGGTGATAACAAGTATCATCTTCACATATAGGACACACTTTATGTCCTTTGACACTGTAAAGTCGTTAATTGTGTAAAATAACATTGCACGCATATTAAACTTTTCCCTAGAATATGCATCATTAACTTCAACACCTTCATCCCACAAGAGTCGTAAATCATCAATTAATGGACTTAGATAAACATCTATGTCGTTACCAGGTTGTCGCGATCCAGAAATCATGATACTTAACATTATGTAGTTGTGCTTCACGCACAACCAAGGAGATAAGTTGTAAATAGCGAGAAAAATAGGCCACGAAGAATGATTAGTGCTCAGCTTACCAAAGGGGTTCATTCCATCAGTGGTTAGCCCAAGCCTAAGGTTTATTGGCTCGACTCTAAAATCTGGAAACAACAAATCAATTTTCTTCCATTGCAACGAATCAACCATATGGCGAATGTTTCATCATGAATCCTTTCATCTGCATGTCATCTAAGATTCTTTACGTCCTTCGAGTTAGAAAATAGTCTCTTTAATCATGAAACTATTGGCAAGTACCATAACACTTTAGCAGGAGGATGCTTCATACTAATATTGTCATAGTCATTGTCATCACCATTGTTGGCCTTGTAACGCGAAACACCATATTTCGGACATTGACACGATTATTCATACTCTTTCAAGTATAATATGCCATCCTTATATGGCAAACATGTTTCTTGATATACTCCAGACCCATTGGACACAATATCTTCTTGGCCTCATAGCAACGATCCGACATTTTGTTATCTTTTGGTAACATTTGCTAAAGCAATTCAAGTAATTCGTGAAACTTTTATTCGACCATCCATTTTTTGCTATCAGATTAAACAATTTTAACACCGCCGACAATCGTGTGAACTTTGTGCATCCCTTATATAAAGGGGTGTCTTTATCACTACATAAAGTATCATAAATATGATTCTTAAAAGAAGATTCCCCTATCTCACATAACATATCCTCTAGTTGATCTTCCATATATTCATCTTCATCCACTCTTTGACTTTGTGACGCCCGAGTTTCCTCATTATCCACCTCATTATGCCACGTCCTTGTTGTATAATTTTGACAAATACAATCACAACAAAGGTGATTGTGTATTTCTTTCTTTGTACCATTTTTGATATTCGCACAAACAACACAAGGACAATAAAAATTACCCTTATTGTCAGGAAGATGTTTATCAACGTATTCAAGAAATTCAGAAACTCCTTTCTCATAAACCTGACCTAATCTATTGACTTTCATCCAACTATGATCCATTACAAATTCTGAAATTCATACATGTTTAATAACGTGAATGAAACTTCTCAAGCATATGCATATACAACATGAATAATGATAAAATCAATATACAATATGAACATAAAACATATGAAACAACTCATAATTTTTTATGGAGACTCCAACCCCATTGGCGCCTCCTCCTAATTTTTAAAGGAGACTTCATCCTCATTGACGCTCCCTCTCAGATATGGTGTCTCTCTTTTTTTGAAACTTGGGTATTTTGGTATATAAACTAGAAAGTTGGTTATATTGGGTATTAATGTTACAAAACATGATTATTTTGGTGAAAAAATGGGTATATATAAAGAAATTTTTTGGCCACCATATTGAAAAGAAAAAAAAAACTAAAATGTTAGTTGTTTGAATTTTTTTTTTCAAGTATATATAAAGAAATTTTTTGGCCACCATATTGAAAAGAAAAAAAAAACTAAAATGTTAGTTGTTTGAATTTTTTTTTTCAAGAAATGTCACATTTTTACTTTGGTGTCAGTCAACCATTAGACAAATCAATGAAGTTGGTTCACGAAATGCATAAGTCCAACCATCCATTAGCTAAGCCAGTGAAGTAGTATTTTTTTAAAAAAAAATTATTGAATAAATTGTTTGTAAATAATTTTTAAATTTTAAAAATAATTTTCATATTTTAAATAATAAAAAATAAATGTTTTAATTAATATTTTAATATTTTTATTATTTAGATATTTTAACAATTGTATTTATATTTTCTTATATAATATTTAACACTTAATTCAATTCTCATTATTTTTAGTTCTTTCAAGAAGCTCGAACATTTATTTTTTATTTCCAAAAGAAATCATTAGTAAAATTTTTGTAATTATATAATATGAATTAAGGATATTAAGAAAAAAAATTATACCATCGGCTCATGATTTTTTTATTTATAAAATAACATATTGTTTTCGAATAAATTATACCAAATGCATATGTGTCGTATCTACACAAAATTAAGGTTCTTGTACCATTTATTTGACTCATCATGTATGTCAAGCCATTTAAAATGATATATATATATATATATATATATATATATATATATATATATATATATATATATATATATATATATATATATATATATATATATATATATATATATATATATATATATATATATATATACTATTTGAAATGACACATCCTCTTTTATTTTATTTTTATTTTTAGTAAATATATATACACACGCTCTATCGTATGACATATAGATTGAAAAGTTATATATTATATGTGTACACACCATATTATATGATGTAGACTAAAAGAGACTGATATTATATAACTAAATAAATTAAATAAAATCCTCTTTTCATATTATATATTCTCTTTTTTGAAAACATTTCTACTAAATAACCATATACACCAAATGAAATTGGTAAATGTATAGCTTTTCTACCAATTGATATGGTATGCCACTTTTTTACTTCAATTTACGCCGTTCCATATTTTAATAGACTAAAATCGTAGTGACAACATTTAATTAAGGAAACTAAAAAAGGATTTTGTGTGTAGACACGCCATATCATATAGATATCATATAGAGTAAACTAAAAAATACCAGTACTAATTTATATCTATCTCACTCTCTAAAGAGAATTAATTTAGTATGTTATATTTTCAAAAAGTTTTCTAGTATATTATATATTCTTATGATATTGCGTGTGTACACACAACATATATAACTTTTCTATTCATATATCATATGATATCGTGTGTATATATTTATTAAAATAAAAATAAAATAAAAGATGATTTGTCATTTCAAATGACGCATGTATTTAATGTCTACGTATATGCGCTATTTAAAATGGTTTAACATACATATATATAGAGATGGATTCAGACGTTATATACTGATGCGATTAAATATGAGAAGAAATTATAAATTAAATTATATTGAAAATAAGAAATAATATTATTTAAAACAATATATTTATAATGAAAATTGTCGAATATATATATATATATATATATATATATATATGATCTTACCTGATCAGGAGGGTCTTCCAAGGACTTGAAGAGTGGGTCAGAGAATGGAATGAGAGAGGGGGTGTACCTGCAAAGTACTCTGATGCTTAAGTCATAAGAGGTACAGGAAGTTAAGGTTATTTTAAAGTGAGTTAGAATACCTGACCCTTTGCCATGAAAGGGTATTTATAGTGAGCCCCCAGCGCTGGGCCAAGGCCCCTCAATGGGCTTAATCTAGCTAGGCCCGAGGAGGAGCTGCCAAGGAACGCGTAAGAAGCGTGAAGACCTAGACCAAAGGTCTGCTCCCTGGTCCAACTGCCCCTATCCTTCAGGAGATAATGAAGGGCAGTTGGGTGACGTGGCGGATGAGCTGACAGACATGCTTTCTGCCTGACATCAGGTGTATGCCCGTCGTATGGGCAGGTGATTTATGAGGGAGGGTCGGCTGGTAGGATGCAGGGGTCTCTGTCCGACATGTAGTGGGGGTGTGCCCTGTATGATATCACGGCAGAGTGTCACCTGCTCGGATGCATGGGCCTTTGCCCGACATGTATTGGGCCGTGCCCTGCATGCCATTATGGCCCAGTCCGGAACAGGAGCCCCCCAAGTCGAGTCTCTGAGTCAGAGCGATGACTTGTATTGCAACCGGGGTACCCGTGTCGAGGACAAAGCGCGGACGTATGGCAGGGAAGATTCTAGTAGAATTGCCCACAATATCCCTCTCTCTCTGGGCACTTGATACCCAGACAGTGTCGGGGATGAAGAGTCATCGACGGGTGCGTGCCTTTCTTGTAGAGGTCGAGGGCTTTATACGGGGACAGGACGTTATGAGGAGTCGGGGAGGTGGACAGCTGCCCGGCGTCGCTTCAGTTTCCTTATGGATTGGCGTGTTTCAATATTAATGACGTCGCTTCGTTTTGTGTGCAAACGGCGGCGTAGGCAGTAGGCAATGATGACCTAGCGCGTTGGCCCACGCGCCTGGGACTATAAAAGGAAGTTGAGTGACTTCATTTTCACTTTTTCGCTCATACGTTCACCGGAAGCTCTGAAGAATTCTCCTGTGTCTGCCCGTCTCGCCGCCTGAACCGCCGCCGTTGCTCGTGCGCCACCGTCTCTTTCTTAATTCCGAATATGTCAGGTGCCATTTTTGCTTCCTTAATCCATTATTTTTCTCTTTTTTGTGCTAAATGTCTGCGAATGTATGTTATACTTGTAGTAGGTGGTTAGATTTGACTTAGGAATAGTAAAATGGACTGTAGATGGAAAAAATAGGGTTAGGGTTAGACTGTCCCGGGCATAAATTTCATACGCCGGGCAAAATTTGCATAAGCGTATATGAGATTTCTGCCCGGTCTCGCAAGAACGTGTGTATTCCTGCGCCGAACACGTTGCCTGTGACCGTTGCTTCTACGCCCTTTCACTTGACCTGCGGTGGAAGGGTGGATTTGATATGACGTCGAATTCACTCTTTCTGTCTGCGTTTCAGGTGCAACCGGGCGTTTACGACCGAGGAGAGAAGACTCCGGGCCACCGTCTGAAGATGCGGCCATCACTCGTTTACCCGTCGGGGATGGGAGTGCCAGGGATGGTACGGAACATGCCTCGTCATCCGGGCAGAATGACCTCTCCTGGGTTGCGGACGAACCTTTGGAGGAGGAGTCCTACTTATGTGACGAGGCTATCCTCGCTTATGCCGTGGTTGAGGATAGAAGTCGGGAAGATCCTGAGAATTGGCAGTGCCACGCCCCCAAAGAGGCAGACCGCATATGTCATCATTTCCCGGGGAAGCAGTTCGCGATGTACGAGTTCGCTTTCCGGGAGGCGGGGATCAGGCTGCCCTTTAATTCATTCCATATGTCCATCTTCAAATGGCTTCGGCTGGCGCCGTCTCAATTACACCCCAACGCTCTCGCTTTCATGCGGGCGTTCGAGTTGGTCTGCCGCTTCCTCGGCATTGGGTGCACTCGAGCCCTTTTCTTTCATGTCTTCCATCTTCAGCGGTCCGGTCTCCGTGGGCGTCACAGCTGGGTCTCCTTTAAGCAGCCCGTGCGTCTGTTCAAGACATACGTGGATTCTGCCCCTCATTTTAAGGGTCGGTGGTATGTGGTGAGACCGATCACCCGTGTCGCCCTGCACTCCCTCTACTACTATCAACGGGATGCAATTGTGGAGGAGAAATTGATGTCAAAGGTACCGCTGAGGTGGCAGCGTGATCATTTCGACCTCACCACTGCTCATTATAGGATTAAATTCGCGATGCTCGGCGTCGAGGATAGGCCTGCATATAAGAAGTTGGTTGACTATGTGTGGAGCTTCAATCTGGCGGTCTGGACGGATCGACAGGGCGTGCCTTATCTTGACGAGGCTAGAGTGCCGATCACTGAGGCCCGTATTATTAATACAAAAGCTTTGCTCGAGTGTGGGACCGAGGATCAGGCCTTGGAATTATTGAGTAGGTGTTTTTCTTGTTCTTATTTTTGTCTATGTCTTCGCCCGCTAATGTTTATGTATAATGTTTTGCAGGTGATATGCCCACTGCGCGTGATCGGGTCCTCAAGCTGGCCAACCAGGTTGGTGCGTCGGACAGGGTTCCCAAAAAGAAGAAGAAAATTGTGCCTCGTGCTCAGGTGGCCGCTGAAGACTCTAGGGTCGGGACCTCGAACACGGCGAGTCCGGTGCCCTCCTTTCCTCCTCAGGCGTCGACGATAAATATACCTGACAGCCCACTTCTATCAGCCTCTCCTCTCCACAAGCGGAAGCGTCCGGAGGGGACTCTTTCGAGGTCGACATTGGGGGGCGGGAGTCCGGGTGGACCTGGCAGCTACCTATTGCCCCTTGCTATGTGGAGCGGTCTTTCTTCAAAACCGAGGATGCGATCGCGGTGCCGGCGCCCGAAGCAAGGGCTATTCTGAATCAAGAGGCTGGTGTCCGGCGTAAGGAGCTGGCAAGAGATCTGGCAGCTGTCATCCGGGTGATGGAGACGGCCATGGTCTTAACTGATACCTCGGTCTCCACTTCCTCACTGGAAGATGCTCTCGTGCAGGTCCGGTCTGAGAAGGACAAGCTGTCCAAGGACCTGTCGGACTACAAGGAGGAGCATCAGCTTCAGGAGGGGCTGAAGAAAAAGCTGGAGGAGGTTGAGAAGGAGCGGGACCAGCTGAAGGTGGCCAGGGCGAATTTGGTGGAGCAGCTGGCCGGGCACCAGAAGTTGGCTGAGGATAATGCTGGACTGCGTACTCAGCTTGCTTCTCTCGAGGAAAAGGTTTGTCCCTTAGTCGATGAAACCGAGGAGGAGCTTGCTCTTGGTTCCCGTGGTGAGCTGTTGGGGCACATACGTTCTCTCAATCAGGACCTCCTGGCTGTGTTCAAGGAGGGTTTCGACAACTCCGTCGAACAACTGAGGATTTTGAATCCTGAATTGGTGACGGAGGGGTCAGCCCACAACTACTGTGTCCGGGAGGGGGAGATTGTGTGCCCTTTTGAAGCCGATGAGGAGCTGGGGGATGATGAGGATGAGGTGGAGAATGTTGAAGAGGAGCTCCGGGAGGAGTCTTGATTCTTTTTTGATTTGTTTTTCATATGGCATGTGTGCCTTGTTGATGTATGGCCTGCGTGCCTTTTATGTATTTTGGCCTTCGGGCATATGTAATTTGGCCTTCGGGCGTACTTGGCCTCGGCCGTTTGCTTTTAATATGTGAATGTTGTTTTTGGTCATTCTTTTTGTTCGGTTATGTACCATGTTTTTATGTTTATGAACTGTTGTATTCTGCTCGACCAGGTTAGTCTCCTCGGTTTAGGGAACCGATGAGGTGTCGGGCGTCGTGCCCGTTTGGATCGAAGACCGGGTTCGATGTTCGGGACTCCGGCTTCGAGGCTTGGACTCTCCCATCGCGAGCTGGGCGCCCTGCCGGTCTCGGTACTTCGACATTGGTGCTCGATCGAGATCCCAATCGTCGGGGAGGGTTGTGTTCGCTGGAGGGGTTGGTTCGTCCCCGGGTCTTGCGGTTCCTCTCTATTGTTTTGGAGACGAAGAGCGTGGTCGTACCTCCCACGTCTCCCCGTGATATATTTAGCTGTAATATTGTCTAAGTTTCTCTGCGTTCCATGGTCGAGCGAGTTCTTCGCCTTGTAGGTTTTCTAGATAATAGGCCATGTTGCTCGTTTTGTCGCGGACGCGGTAGGGGCCTTCCCAGTTGGCGGCCAGTTTACCCTCTCTTGGGTTTTTCTGGTTTCTTCTGAGGACCAGGGTGCCCACCTGGAATTCTCTTTTTAGGACCTTTGCGTCGTGGCGCAGTGCTATTTTTTGTTTGAGGGATATTTTCCTAAGGGCTGCTTCGGAACGGATCTCGTCGACGAGGTCTAGCTCGGCTCTAAGTGCTTCGTCGTTCATTTCCTCGTCTAGGGGTTCCTCCACGCGTCTTGTCGGTTCCCGTATTTCTACCGGGATGACTGCTTCGGTGCCGTAAGTTAGTCGGAATGGGGTCTCCCCGGTCGTGGAGTGTGGTGTCGTACGGTAAGCCCATAGGACGCTATGTAGCTCCTCGACCCATGCCCTATTTGCCTCACCGATCCTGCGTTTGAGTCCGCGTAGGATTACCCTGTTGGCCGCTTCCACTTGCCCGTTTGTTTGCGGATGTTCGACGGATGTGAAATGTTGCTTAGTACCTAGGCTTGCGACGAAGTCTTGGAATCCCCCGTCTGTGAATTGTGTTCCATTGTCCGTGATGAGGACCTGGGGCACTCTGAACCGAGCGAGGATATTGCGTTTAAAGAATCAGAGAATGTTCTGTGCGGTTATTTTAGCCAATGCCTCTGCTTCGATCCATTTGGTAAAATAATCCACCCCCACGATGAGGTATTTATTCTGATACGATCTGGTCACAAAAGGTCCGAGGATGTCCATGCCCCACCATGCGAAGGGCCATGGAGAAGAGAGTGTTTTTAGTTCGTTTGGGGGTGCGAGGTGCATGTCGGCATGTCGTTGACATTTATCGCATTTTTTTACGTGCTCTTTTGAGTCATGTTGCATGGTCGGCCAGTAGTAGCCTGCCCGAAGGGCTTTTCGTGCGAGTGATCACCCGCCGAGGTGCTGGGCGTTAATTCCCCGGTGTATTTCTCCCAGTATGTCAGGGACTTTCTCTTCCTCGACGCACTTGAGTAATGGGATGGAGAACCCCCTACGGTAGAGTTTCCCTTCGAGGAGTACGTACGAGCATGCCCGCCGTTTGGTGGTGGCCGCCTCCTTTGGGTCGACGGGGAGTTCGTCCTTCGTTAGGTAATTGTAGATAGGTGTCATCCAACAATGAGTATCCCCGATCGCGTTGACCTCGATCGGAGGAGGTGGTTTTTTGATGCTAGGTCGAGGAAGGATCTCTTGAATTACTGATTTGTTCCCGCCCTTCTTTCTCGTGCTAGCTAGTTTTGAGAGGATGTCGGCCCGTCTGTTGTGCTCGCGAGGCACGTGCTGTACATCCCACTTCTCAAATTTTTCGAGTCTTTCTTTGACAAGGGACAAGTATTCGACAAGGTTGTCGTTCTTGGTTTGGTACTCTCCCCGTACTTGTGAGGCCACGAGCTGGGAGTCCGTTGATATTTTTACTTCTTTTGCTCCTAGGTCCTCGACTAATCTTAGACCGGCGATAAAAGCTTTATATTCGGCTTGGTTGTTCGACGTCGGGAAGGCTAGTGCTAATGAGACCTCAATCAGGATCCCGTCCTCATTCTCGAGGATGATCCCGGCTCCACTACCAGATGTGCTGGAGGCGCCGTCGACGAAGATCGTCCACTTATGGGCGCCATCCATTGGTGTTGAGCAGTGGGTCATTTCCGCGACGAAGTCGGCCAGTGCTTGGGCTTTCAAAGCCTTTCTATTTGCGTATTGTATGTCGAATTCGGAGAGTTCCAGTGACCATTTGAGCATTCTGCCGGCCATATCTGGCCGCACAAGCAACTGTTTGATCGGCTGATCGGTTCTTACTTTTATTGTGTGTGCGAGGAAGTAGTGGCGTAGTCTCCTCGCCGCATTTATGAGGGCCAGGGCGACCTTTTCAATTTTCCGGTATCTGAGTTCGGGACCCTGGAGTGCTTTGCTCGAAAAATAGATGGGTTTCTGTCCCTCGTCGGTTTCCCTTATTAGGACGGCGCTGACGGCTTCGGTCGCCACGGACAGATACATGTATAGGGTTTCCTTTTCTAATGGTCGTGATAAGACCGGGGGTTCGGAGAGAACCTTCTTTAAATGGAGTAATGCCTGCTCGCATTCGTCGGTCCATTCGAAGCTGGCTTCTTTACGAAGGAGTCTGAAGAATGGCAGCGCATGCTGGGCGGACTTGGCGATGAAACGGGAGAGTGAGGCGAGCACTCCGTTGAGGGATTGGATTGATTTTTTGGTCCTCGGGGTTGGAAATTCCGAGAACGCCCGACATTTGTCGGGGTTGGCTTCGAATCCTCTTTCGGTGAGGTAGAAACCCATGAATTTTCCTGCTCGTACTCCGAACGTGCATTTTTCAGGGTTGAACCTCATTTTGCACTGCCTCGCCTGCTCGAAGACTTTGGATAGGTGCCGAGCATGGTTAACCTCCTCGTGTGACTTGACGATCATGTCTTCCATGTATACCTCGAGCATGTCCCCTATTTCTTCCTTGAAGACTTTGTTCATCATGCGTTGGTATGTGGCACCGGCGTTCTTGAGCCCGAACGACATTACGTTGTAATAGTAATTTCCCGTTGGGGTCATGAATGTCGTGTGTCTTTTGTCCGTGTTCGACATAGGGATTTGGTTATATACACTGTATGTGTCCATGAAGGACAAGAGTTTAAAACCTGCAGAATTGTCCACGAGCATGTCTATGTTAGGGAGGGGGAAAGCATCTTTGGGGCAAGCCCTATTAAGATCAGTATAATCAACACACATACGCCATTTTCCATTATTTTTCTTAACGAGGACTACATTAGAGAGCCAGGTTGTGTACTGGGCTTCAGAAATAAAATTTGCCTCTAAGAGGTCTTTTACAGCTTGCTCGGTAGTCTCCGCCTTCTCGGGGGACTGTTTGCGCCTACGCTGTGCTATGGGCTTGACTGCCCAATCTAAAGCTAGCTGGTGACACGCGATCTCAGGATCCAGGCCGGGCATTTCCGCGACATTCCATGCGAAGAGGTCGGAGTTCTCCTTGAGGCATGCGACGAGCTTCTCCCTTGTTTCCTCGGGCAATCCCTTGCCTATCTTTACTGTCCTCTCTGGATCGTCCCTCAGAGGGATGAGTTTGAACTCTCCGTCGGGGATCGGCCGGAACGGGTGTTCGGGAGATCGTTCCTCGGCGGGTTTCCATTCTTCAGTTTCGTCGCAGCCAATGCGGCAGTCGAGGTCGATGGCGTTAATTCCCTGGGGGGAGGATCCTCAGTCTTGAGTTTTTTGTTGCTGCTCTTTGTATTGACCGTGGCCTGTCCTTTTACCGTGGCGTCGTAGCATCGTCGGGCAGCTTCGATGTCACCGTGGATGGTGACTACGCGGCCCAATTTGGTGTAGTATTTCATCTTTAGATGGACGGTGAATGGGACCGCGGTGAGTTCGGCTAATGTCGGGCGGCCGAAGATGCAATTGTAAAGGGATGGACAGTCCACGACCAGGAACTGGATTTTGATTTCCCTGGCCGTTTCCTGCTCCCCGAAGGTGACGAGGAGCTCGACATATCCCCACGGCCTTGTTGTGGCTCCATTGAATCCCTGGAGGTCGGATCCGACGTAGGGGGCCAAGTTGGTCTTGTCTAATTTCAGAGTCTTGAAGAGGTGGACGTACATGATATCCACCGAGCTACCCTGATCGACCAGAATGCGCCTGACGTCGAACTGGGCCATCCTTGCCCTGATCAATAGTGGAATGCCCGAATTCGGGGAACCGCCCGGAAGCTCTTCTAAAAAGAAGGATATTGGGTTGGATTTACCCCGATATTTTGTCAGCGTCGCTTTTTGCTCGGGCGCAGTCAGAAGAAGCTCGTCGAACTTGCGTTTAACCGAGAGGGCAGCAGCCTCGCCGTTAATCCCTCCACCCGATATGACTAGTGCGGTCGGGAAATATTCCCAGGGGCTGAGTGCAGTGATTCGGCCTTCGGGCAATGGCTCGGGGAGGATGAAATCTTCTGGGCGTGACACGCAGAGGGCCACTTGATAAGGAGAGTTGTCGGGGGGTGTATCTTCCCGGGGTCTCTTCTTCTCTGCCTCGTCATGCTTGGGGGTTTCGTTCCTCCTCGTATACTGTTTTAGGTGCCCTTCCTGGATTAAAATCTCTATCGCATCTTTCAGGTGAACGCAGTCCTCGGTCACGTGCCCGTGGCTCCTGTGGAACCTGCAGTACTTGGATTTGTCGATGTGAGGCTTTGGTGCAAATGTTTTTGGGAACCTTACTCTGCCCTGTTTGAACTCGGAGTTGATGCACTCCGCGAGGATGCGCTCTCGGGGAGCTGTCAGTAAGGTGTACTCGCTGTATCGGCCCGCGGGGCCTCTTCCTTCTCGAAGTTCGCGGGGTCTTTCTTCTCTTCGCTTGTCCCCGTTGCGACGGGGGATATTTGGATCTTCGCGCTTGGGGTGATCAGTATCTCCAACACTACGGCCGCTGCGGGCGTTGTGGGCTACCTGTTTCTCCTCGTATCTGATATAGGCCTGGGCCTTGTGCAGAAGTTCATTCAAGGTGCGGGAAGGCTCGATCCCGACGGCTCTGCTGAGTTCGCTGCCGGGCAAGATCCCCCTCTCGAGGAGGTATTTCTTCATATGTTCGGTGGTATCCACCTCGACAGCTTCCTGGTTGAATCGCTCGATGTACGAGCGTAGTGTTTCATTTTTCTTTTGTACTATGGCTTTGAGGGTCGCCTCTGTCTTAGGGTGACGCCGGGAAGCCGTGAAGTGCCTTGTGAACATGGATCTCATGACTCTCCAAGACGTGATGGATTCGGGGGCCAAGCTCTTGTACCAGGCCATGGCCCCTTTTCTGAGGGTTGTTGAAAACAGCCTGCATTTGAGGTGCCCGATGATGTCATTGTGGTAGTCGAGCATCGCGTTAACGTTGTCGACGTGGTCGTCGGGGTCGGTAGTCCCGTCGTACACAGCTAGATTAGGAGGTTTTTCCATGCCTTTGGGGAGCGGGGCTTCCATTATTGCCCGTGACAGGGGACAATCCAGGTCTTCTTCGTCGCTCCTTAGTGGAGAGAGTTCGTTGTTGTCGGGGCTGCGCTCGCGCCTTGGTGATATTCCCGATCGACCATTGTCGCGACGGGCGCGTGCCCTGCTGACATGAGGTTCAGGGGAGCGACGTCCTCGCTTCTTCGTTGCTTCTGGACGTTGTTGTGTGCTCCTCTCCTGTTGGGGTCGGACCTCCTGTCATTCAGCTTCTAGGGCCATGATTCTCTCGTGCTGCTGGTAGAGCATAGAACCGGCCTGGTTGAGGGCGTTCACCATAGCAATCATGGTGGCGTCTCCTTCGACGGGGACGGGGATGGGATGAAATGCCTCGGTCCCTTGGTTTTGAACGTGAGGGGGATCCCCGTTATTTTGGGGCTCAGGAGACGGGGTGGATGGACGACCGTCTCGAGCGTCTGCTTCATGGAACTGCGGGTCGTCGTCCATAGTATAGTCGACGAGGGGACGGCTGCGCTCGCTAGGTTGTTCTCTGTCCATGTTGGAAGGACATGAATGAATAAGCTTTGATCTTCTGCTGGTGAAGATGGGGATAACTAGTTTCCCACAGACGGCGCCACTGATCTTACCTGATCAGGAGGGCCTTCCAAGGACTTGAAGAGTGGGCCAGAGAATGGAATGAGAGAGGGGGTGTACTTGCAAAGTACTCCGATGCTTAAGTCAGAAGAGGTACAAGAAGTTAAGGTTATTTTAAAGTGAGTTAGAATACCTGACCCTTTGCCATGAAAGGGTATTTATAGTGAGCCCTCAGCGCTGGGCCAAGGCCCCTCAATGGGCTTAATCTAGCTAGGCCCAAGGAGGAGCTGCCAAGGAACGCGTAAGAAGCGTGAAGACCTAGACCAAAGGTCTGCTCCGTGGTCCAACTGCCCCTATCCTTCAGGAGATAATGAAGGGCAGTTGGGTGACGTGGCGGATGAGCTGGCATACATGCTTTCTGCCTGACATCAGGTGTATGCCCGTCGTATGGGCAGGTGATTTATGAAGGAGGGTCGGTTGGTCGGATGCAGGGGTCTCTGTCCGACATGTAGTGGGGGTGTGCCCTGTATGATATCACAGCAGAGTGTCACCTGCTCGGATGCATGGGCCTATGCCCGACATGTATTGGGCCGTGCCCTGCATGCCATTATGGCCCAGTCCGGATCAATATATATATATATATATATATATATATATATATATATATATATATATATATATATATATATATGAGATTAACAAATATAAAAGTGAGAGAAAAATTTGAGAGGTTATGAAATTATTTAAAATAGTAGACTGGATCAGCCTGTCGAACCGAGAATCGGAAGGATCATTGGTCTGATTTGATTGTTGGATCGGATAAATTATTAACTAGTAAGAGTCCGCCATAACCGACCAAAACTGATTAAACCAACAAAATTTGTGAATCGGAAGGATCAGTGTATCCCGTACCACTTGTCGTTGTCTCAGGATGTTTTTGAGAATCCAGGAACAAGAACCTCTGACAGTAACATCTGTAACCCGATCTGTCTTTATGTAGCACGCGTGAATCCAACACACCCAAAGGTTATCTGCTTTCCAGCATAAGTTCCATAGTAATTTGATCAAGCAAACTTTATTCCAGATTTTCATGTTGACAACATTCATACCACCCTGATTTTTCGGTTCACAAATTTTATCCCAAGAAATAGGGGATTTCCTACTGGGTTTACTTTTGCCCATCCAAAGGAACGTACGACAAATACACTCAATTCATTTTACAATGCCACGGGGAAGTGGTATACACTGGAGCCAGAAATTAGTGGTACCAAAAAAACACTATTAATTAGTTGCATCCTCCCTGCGTAGCTAAGATAATGTGCACTCCAATGTCGGACCCGGCCGATTACACACCTTATCCACAAGCGAGATACACTGACTGTTGGTCAATTTTTGCTTGTCACCAGAATTCCTAAATATCGGAACGGTAATGAGCCATGAGAGAAGTCTGTGATCGCATCAATTATGTTCTCCATATCTTGATTCAATCCTCCACAAAACAACTTGCATTTTGCCAGATTAACATACAGTCTAGTAGATCGAGAGAACGAATGAAATTTCTCCATGACGAGCTGGACCGACATGATTTCCCTCCTCATGAAAAGAAACAAGTCATCCGCAAAACTGATATCTATAATACAGAGTTTTTGCATTTGCTATGGAAATTGAAGTTAGGAATTTAGATTTATTTAAAATCATTAAATGATTACTTTTAACAAGTATCATAATTAAATATATAAAACAGGACCACCTTATTTATTATAAAATATTATTTGTGATTTAATTTATTATTGATTTATCTTTTATATAGAAAAACGTATTATTTTTTGTTAAAGATATACAACAAAAAAATGAGGTGAAGAATAGTACGATACACATTAATAGCAAGCAACAAGCCAAATTAAGTCTACGTTGACTGCAAGTTCATAGTGTGTTGGCTAATGGTTTGCACTGCAGGAGTAATGAAGTCTGAACTCTGGTTTCTGGGCTTTTCCAGAAATACATGGCGTGTAGTTTACTGGAAAATTATGATCAAGTTCCATATTAAAACTCAACAAAAGATATATATATATATATATATATATATATATATATATATATATATATATATAAAATATGATTTTGAAGGAAAAAAATGAGTTTTGTCCTGTCTAGAAAAGCTTAAGATAATTGTGTTGTGATTTTCTATCTGACTTTGGAAGATTGTGAAGATACTTGTTTCCATTACCTTATATAAGCAAATAAAACAAAGGTGGTCAAGAGGACATGTCCAGTTTGTCTTTGACTGCCATATTCAATGCCTGCATGGCTATATAGTGCGAGTAATCTGACAAGCTAGCAATGTTAGTAGTTGTGATAGAGCAATCTGACAAGCTACTATTACTGATTTGTTAGAAACAAAATGGGTTAAAGAAATGACAAATGTGTTTGGTGGTGTCATCTTTAAACGGGACCCGCATCATTTTTAAGGAAAATAAATAATGAATTTTTATCTATTTCATCTCAAAAAGTTTGATAGAGTTATCTATAATGTAATTTACATTGGAATTGCTTTGGAAATCTAAAAAATTTGAACTATTAAATAAATAAATGCAATAAAATGATATAGCATTATTTGATTGGAGGAATGTATATTATCCAACTTTTTATGGTGGGTAGAGAAGTTGTTCCCAAATAAATATGTATATTCTAAGGGGATTGTTTGGGAAAAAGAATATGTATATCTTAAGGGGATTGTTTTTGTCACCTTTAGTGGTGAGAGCCAATAAATGGGTGCTCACAAAAACTTCAATTATTGAGTATATCTAACTCTTCGATTTTTTCTCTGTCTTATATATTGTAAGATATTTTGTGTTGTATTATATATTCAGTCAACATGGTCTCTATAATGGTCCTCCTTGTTCATACCAAAATATATAATAGGCTGGACTACGAGGTCGGAACAATGAGCAATGAGTGGAGTTAATGAAACAAAGGGAGGCCGAATTTATTAACATAACTTGGACGAGTACCAATCCAGATATGGCGTAACTACTAGGTCCGACACTATTTCCACCGGGTATGATCATGCAACTCATCATACGAGCATAACACAGAGAGCAATCCAAGAGATGTAACGGTTCTGGTGCAACAATAAAATTCGTTACGAAAATCTTTATGTCAAGCAATGATGAAGAGTTATGAAGCATAAGGAGGTAGATGGACAAATCTGGTGGTCTTATGGATATAAGGCAAGGTTATATAAGGGGCTCCCGAATGATGGATAAGAAAGACATTTTTCTCTTGAGACTTGCTTCGATAGCACTGTTCTCAAATCTCCAAACTTACGAAACACAATAGACGACGTAGCTCTCCCTGCTCAGTGGAGGGAGGGTTAGCACCTTTGGTGTATCTGACCAAATTTGGCCAGAACATTTGGCGCCCACTGTGGTGCCCGGTAAAATTCTTCCCATGTCACCCCTTATTATAAGATACAACTTAACCAGAGCAACAACGATCGTCATCCTATGGAGATTCAAGCAGGCGGGGAGGTGTCCTCACATTCGAAATGGGTGTTCTTTCATTCCGCCAATATGATATCAAGAGGATTCGCGGGCGGGGGAGAAATACATTCTTCCCGAAATAAAGTATGCAAAAGGGGTCATGCACGTTGACCAGTTATTACAGAAAGAGGGCAGTGTTGAACTTCATGAGATGACATTTTCTAAATAGGACGCTACAGGAATTTTGACGCATGAGAATGATCCCATGGTTATTAAAGTATTAATCGGTGAATGGGTCGCAATGAGAGTGTTGATAGATCCTGGTAGTTCTGCAGATATCTTATACTAGGACGCATTCCTCGGAAAGGGGCTGGATCCCGCCAAACTATTGCCTTTCAAGGGTAGATTGGTGGGGTTCTCTGGGGTAGAAGTGCAGGTGCTTGGATACATTGTCTTACTGACTATATTCGGTGACCCGGATAATACAAAGACGGTTATGGTGAGATAATTTATCATCAACGCACTATCGTCCTACAACATCATCGTGGGGAGACCGTCATTCAACAATTTGGAAGTTGCTTTGTCAACTTTGTACCTGACTAAGAAGTTCCCACTCGGCGGAGGCCGGGTAGGAGTTATAAAAGGCGACCAAGGATTGGCCAGAGAAAGCTATAAGGACAACCTAAAGCTAAGAAAAAAGGAATCAGTAGAAGGAATATGTCACAAGGCGAATCTTAATATTCAGATGATTGATATGGATTCACGTGATGATTCGATTGAAGAAAACATAATCCCAGATGAGGAGACAAAATCGGTTCATATTGGGCAGTTACCTTCACAAGTCACGCACATTTGTGTCAACTTATACTAGGAGGAAGAAGAAGAAATAGTGAAAACGTTGAGAGACAATGTTGACCTATTTGAATGGAAACCCTCTGATATGCCTGGGATAAATCCAAACTTTACGTGTCACCATTTGGCGACTGATCCCAGTGTCAAGACCGTTTCTCAAAGAAAGATAAAGAGGGGAAAGGAAAAAAGAAACGCGATCATGGAAGAAGTGGAAAAATTGTTGCAAGCAGAATTTATTAAAAGATCAAGTATCCGACTTGGATGTCAAATGTAGTTATGGTAAAAAAAAGAAGTCAAGAGAGTGGAGGATGCACGTGGACTTCGCGAAACTCAATAGGGCATGTCCTAAAGACCCGTATCCACTTCCTAACATAGACCACCTTATTGATGCAACTTCCGGGTTCAGATTTCTTAGCTTCATGGACGCGTACTCAGGTTACAACCAAATTCGTATGAACCATGTTGAGGCGGCAAAGACCGCTTTCATGACACATCAAAACAACTACTTTTACGAGGTAATGCCATTTGGCCTCAAGAATGCAGGGGATACCTATCAGAGATTGATGGATAAAGTGTTTGCAAACCAAATCGGAAGAAACTTAGAGGTGTATATAGAAGATATGGTGATCAAAATAGGTAACTGCTCACATATAAAGGACATAATAGAAACCTTGGTGGCAGTAAGGGAACATAATATGAGATTAAATCCAGACAAGTTCACTTTTGGAGTTCAATCCAAGAAGTTCCTCGGGTTTATGCTCAGCAACCGGGGAATAGAAGCTAACCCAGATAAATGTCAGGCCGTGATAAACAAGAGGAGCTCAACTAGTAAGGAAGAGGTTCAGCAACTCACTGTCAGGTTGGTTGCATTGTCTCGTTTCCTATCGTGTGCGGGGGATAAATCCATACACTTCTTTACAATTATAAGGAAGTCTAAGACCTTCGAATGGAGTGAAGACTACGAAGAGGCTTTCCAGTTTGTAAAGCACTTCTCATCAGCACCCCCTATTCTAACACGTTCTAAGGAGAACGCACCTTTAGTTTTGTATCTATCAGTCACAAATAAAGCACTTAGCTCAATACTAATCCAAGAAGATGGTGGCAAGTAATAACCAGTTTATTTTGTCAGCAAGGTTTTAAAAGGAGCAGAGCTTAGATACCAAAAGATAGAACGACTAGCTTTAGCCATCATAGTGACCGCTCGAAAGCTAAGGCATTACTTTCAGGGACACAATGTTACAATCAAGACCAATTACCATGTCAAACAAATTCTAAGGAAGCCAGATTTAGCAGGGCGCATGGTGAAGTGGGTGATAGAACTCTCAGAATATGATATTAACTTTGTTCCAAGGAAAAGTATTAAATCTCAAGCTTTAGCTGACTTTGTGGTAGAGCTAAGTGCATAGTCAGAGGAGGAAGTTGCAGACGGATGGGTACTGTACATGGATGGGTCTTCCAATATCTAGGGCAGTGGAGTCGAGATAGTACTAGAAGGCCCATTCAGAGTATCACGAAAACTAAACAATGGAGCATATAAATTAGATACTTTAGAAGGAATAGAAGTACCTAGGACTAAGAATATATCCAGCCTCAGATTGTATTTAAGCTGAAATAACCATGTAACTTCTACATGAATAAAAATTCGGGCTATACTATTTTCTCTTGTAAGGGCAAGGATTTTTAATGAGGTACCCGACCTTAGCAAATATTTATATTTTGAATTTTGATCTAAGAATACGATTGATAAATCCGTATGCACAAGTCACCCTTAAACGTGTGGACTTGCTCCACGTATGTGGATGCATTAAACTCTTATTAATGTGTTGACTAGCTCCGTATACATAGGTCTCCATTAAACGTGTTGATTAAATCCGCGCAGGGTTGGTAAACTCCTATAACACGTTGGTTAGTATGTGTTCGTAGGTCGCCCACAAGCCTATTTACTAGCTCCGAACAGGGTTGATAAACCCCTATAAATATGTTGACTAGATCTACACACATAGGTCTCCTTCAAACGCGTTGATTAAATCCGTGTAGGTTTGGTAAACTCCTATAACAAGTTGATTATGTCTGTGTTCATAGGTCGCCCACAAGCCAATTGACTAGCTTCGGGTAGGGTCAGAAAAATTTCTAGAACACATTGATTATATATGTGTTCATGTGAGACCACAAGCATACATGGGTGAATATGGGGTCAGTCGAAGCTAAAAGACTGGGGCTCCCGTTTAAAAATGGTAGGACACTAAGAACAATACCTAAGAGCTAGCATAATTCATTAGCACACCGTGAGGCATCGTGCATGGGGCTTATTGGGTACAATTAGTAGAAGCATGGATGAGGATAATGCCCATAATTCTATAATCAACCACTTACAGTCAAATTGACTTAAGTACTTGAGGGGCTAGAATATGCGTACATAATTCTTCTTGCATATACATATGGAATTTTTCCTACAGAGGAATGAAGTGTGGATAATGTTTTTGAACAAAGAGATTGAAATAGTAAAAACCATAAAAAGGCCAAAGCATTGTGCACACCCGAAGGCAGTTAAAGTTACAAAACAAAAAGGGAGGACGATACCACACTCCATCACAACAAAAATTACGTAAGTGCATCTCAATAGATAACTAACAGAATCAGGTGCAGCAAAACACTTCAACTGGAAGTAACCTTAGCACCAACATTATCCTTTGGGCTTGTATTCTCGACAGTAGAAGCAACGTCAGGATTAACTGAATTCTCCTACTCTAGGGATTTCTTCGGGTTCTCAAGCTCCTCTGCATCTATAAGGCGTCCATCCTACACCAGCTTAAAGAAATCCAGTTCTGAAAAATTCAGTTCCAGATAGAGGCAGAGGGTCTGCATTTTGGCTTTTTCAAAAGATTCATCACCGACAAAGAGAGTTTCCATATGGGAATCCTTTAGAGACTCAGTAAGGTCCTGAATGGAAGACTTGGCGAGTTTCAGCTCCTTATTCAAGTTTGACAAAGCCTATTGATGGACTTATGTTTGACAAGTCCTTCTTCAAGCTAGAGAGATCCTCTTTTAATTGAGTGACTTACACTTTCAATTTGGACTCAGAGTCAATGCCAGATTCGTACAAGCTACAGGCAAGCACAACACACCACATCAAATATGAACTCAAGTTTTGGGAAGTCTTTTCTTGGCTGATCATCTTCACCTTGTTGACATTTTCTGTTGCATTAAGATGATCATTCAGATATTTAAGTCCATCAAAGTTGTTGGACCAGAACTTGAATTCCTCAGAGGTTGTACCCTCAGCGCGCATCAAGGAAGTTATTTCAGCATCATCCCGACAAACTTCATCAGTTACAGGACCCTTGAACCTCTTGTGATCTCCCTGTGAAGGCTCTTCCAAAGTTTGGAGAAGCGAATTTTGGGTATCATCCTTACCGAGAGTGGCTTTAGAAGTGGCCGCCCTAGTACATTTTGATTTCCTTGTCTCTAGAATAGACATATCTGAATTGGATACAACACTTCCAGCACCCTTCCTGGCCTCGCGGACATACTGCATCCGCTTCTTCTTCTTTGCCAAAGAGATTTGAGTCATAGTTCCTACAAAAAAAGGCACACGGATAAGAATTTTAACAAACTTAGATACGCAAAGTGAAAGAAATACGGTTACCCAGGAAGGCGAGTAGTAGCTCGTTATTCAAGATCAAAAGTTCCTTAACTTTCATAAAGCAAAAGGAGCTAAGAATTTCTAACGCCAAAGTCTCTAACTAGTTCAGTTTATTAGGGTCAAACCCAGTAACGACGACAAGATTTCCAACCCAGTAAAAGGGAAAGCGAGGTGATCCGTCTGAGGAGTGAAACACCTGAGGAAACCTCGGTCCGCTCCTCACTCTCACAAATCTATTTTTATAATGTTTGTAGTTGGAAAGAAAGGGTTGGAGAAAACTTCGGCCGAGTATCCCACTAACTTGTACCCAACTTTCTTTGCCAACGTTCTTCACTTCAAAGAGGGAAAAGAATAAACCCATTGTAGGTGTAATTTCCAGAACTTCACAGATCCTTTTGAAGGCTTTTATAAAGTCCCAAGTATTAGGTAGAAGTTGTGAAGAAGCTATGTTAATGGTTTTTAGTACGTCGGATTCAAAGTCAGAGAAAGGGATCTTAATGTCAAAATCTTCCAGAAACCCCACATAAAAATAGAAGGTGTCTTCTGTAACGCCCTTGGGACGGAGAAGGAAAACCGACTCTCTATGTAGGCATGCATCTAAAATAATGTCATCCTCGGATCCGGTCAAGGATACTTGTTTTCGCGCTCGTAAACTAGTGATGCCTTCTTTGTCCATAATACTCTGCTTGTGGTTGATAACGTCAATATCAAAGGCTATGGTGGAAGACATTGAAGCTTCTAAGAAACCTGGGGAAGAGGAGCCAGAACTTAAATTACTCTTAGGGGGGGAAGGTCACCATAAGCTTTGCTCCAGTGAACCTAAAGCAATTTCCATCTCCCACATGCATTCATCCCACAATCATTTTCTTTCTGAGGCGTTCATGAGTATAAACCTTGTCGTCTAAAAACTATAACTACTGTGATAATTAAAAATATTATCGTGTTACAAAAATAAAGTTGAGAGAGGTAGAGAAGTGTTACATGAGATTAAGGAAGTACTAGGGAAGGAGATGAAGTTGCTCTTCTGAATGCGGAAGAAGGGTAAGAGCTGAGATTGAGAGTGAAATGGTTGTAAACTTTAATATAATGATATTTTAAATAAGACTGGGAGGGTAGGCTTTATAGAGCTCTCATTATACTAGGATAAATGAAGAGACACAACCCTCAGGCCACGTAATAGCTAGGTAGTAGGCCGGCTAAAATACATGTTGGTGCTAGTTGTGGCCAAACCCTATACCCATTGAAACAGGAACATAGCTCGGGGGGCTTATGTTTTCTTTAGAGAAAATTTGAATTTTAAAGGAAAATATTAACCTAATTACTAATTAATTTATAATTGAATTATTTACAAGAAAACTATCATTATCTAATTAAAAGAAAAAAACAAATATTTGAAAAAAAATAGTGAAATTAATTTTAAGAAAATATTTAAGGGTTTATTAATGAATTTATTAAGAAAAAGGATAGGTTTAATTAATTTACAAATAATAATAAAAACTAAATTATTTAAGAAAATATTATTTGAGAAAAGTATTTAAAAATATATATATTTTGTTTATTCTTAAGAAGAAAGATTAGTAATGGTTATTTTAAATAAATTAAATTAATTATGATTAATTACCAAATTAACCTAATATAGTATAATTATTAAAATGGAAACAAAAATAAGGAAAAGAAAGAAAAAGATTAGCGCACAAAAAGATGGGGGAGTCTAGGATCGAACCCAGGTCCCTATGCTTCAAACGCGTGTGTTCCACCACCAGACCAT
Source organism: Lathyrus aphaca (assembly GCA_963966055.1). Taxonomy (NCBI): domain Eukaryota; kingdom Viridiplantae; phylum Streptophyta; class Magnoliopsida; order Fabales; family Fabaceae; genus Lathyrus; species Lathyrus aphaca. Next base: position 62,407,070 of record OZ014520.1, on the reverse strand, counting down.
CTGCACAATTTGTGAATTATAACGCAAAGAGATATATATAAAATAAAACCAGTTTTTGAATTGCAGAATCGCGCGCCAAGACTTTGTCTTCCTCAGTCGTCCATCTATTTTACCTTTACCTACGATTTTCCGTCACTAAAGGTTTTAGTGACGGATTTTTATCGTCACTATAAGACCTGCAAAATTAAACGTTGCAAATACGATGAATAAATCAATTTTAATGGTCCAGATCAATCAATGTGAGGTTCCTAAACACAACTAGATCATCAATTTCTCAAGAAATCGCCTCCACCGTGCGCCCCTAAGTTGAAACCTCAAGAACCCTAATTATGGTTTCGTCCTCATATGGCTATGAATCTTCAAATTGCTTGCCCATAAACGTTCCTTGTAACATCACAAACAACACTATACAATCAAATTAGAGTTTAAACACATATATATTCAGAATTGAAATTGAAAAAAAGAAAAAGAAAAATAGCATTCGGTTTATGCAATTTGGTATGCTTTTGATGATGTTGGTGTTTGGTATGCGTTCAATAACTCCCAAAGAACATGTTAGAACCTTCACAACTCTTTGAAAACTTGTAAAATTGTAAAACCGATTTGAAGTTTTTTTTGTGATTTTTGAAGTTTGAAACAATGTCTCCAACTTCCAATTTTTTCTCCTCCCTTATGTTGGTTATGTTTGTGTATATTTATGGAATAGAATTAGGTTAAAAATTGGGCTTTGGATCATGGATTTTGGTTACTTGAGCTTGAAGAAATCCCACTTCTATTTTTTGTCAAAAAATCAAATATATCATTACCATAACAAGCTTGCACGAAATTGGATGGCTTCAATCAACTTTAAATGTTGTATATTTGGTTCTAGAACAAATATTTGATCCATTATTTGATTTTTCATATTTGATTTTTATTAAAATTGAATTTTAACAAATAATATCCAAAATAATATAAAATAAAATTATAAAATCAGAATAAATGGTCATTGGGTCGTGCATGAATTTATCTTTGATATTGGGTTGCAATTTTATGGGCCATTTGGAAAAATTTGAAGTTAATACCTTTTTTGCTTCATACACCCCTTGAAAATTTTCCAACTTTGTCAAGGCACAACTCCCTCAATTTTAAGGCTATGAGAGTGATCTTTGATTTTTTAGAAATCTTAGAGGGTCCTCTAACCAACCTTTTTTGTCCCATTTCCATATATTTTACCATTTTCAAATTATGAGCTTTGGAAAAAGTTGACTTTTTGTTGACTTTCAAAAGGACCTAAATGTTTTAGCTCATACCTTCCAAATGAAGCATTTCTGGCCTTGTCTTGTGAGACACAAAGTTGCAGAGAATTAAATTTCCTTAAAAATGAGATTTGGATGCGAAATATTTGATTAAGTATGTGAAAGTTATGGCAGGTCAAAGTTCAGTTGACTTTTACTATGAAACCCTAATTTAGAAACTTCTTGATTCTTGATGATCTGAGATTTCCTTGATGAATCATGATCAACTCTTGATCAAATGATGAATTTTAACTCATAATATTGATGTTGACAAAAAATCTTGAAGTTTGACTTTAAGTTGACCATAGTTGACCTCAATTTGACTTTTTTTTATCAAGTTGACTGATTTTTGAATATCTAAACATCTGACTGGTCAAACTTATTGGGAAAGCTCTGAAACTTGACATGGGGATTCTTGAAGACATGTGGGATGTTATGAAGCTCACTTGAAGCCTTGGAAGTTCATTTAGCTTGGTGAAATTCAAAACCCTAGTTCTGGATCCATTGTTCAGGATGAAGCTTAGTCTAATGAAACCTTCAATCCTTTTGACCAATTGTGAACCTTGTAAATCTTGAGAGAACTCTTGAGACACATTTTTTTGATTGTGGGAGGGAAAATTTTGGGGTACAACACTTATCCTTTACCTAACATAGATAGATTGATAGATAACTATGCAGGTTTTAAATTATTGTCGTTCCTTGACGCCTATTCCGGGGTACAATCAAATATCCATGGTCGTGACCGACAAGAAATACACTGCCTTCATGACCGAATCAGGAAATTATTACTACAACGTAATTTCCCCCGACTTGAAAAACACGAGCGCAACATACCAACGCATGATAAATAAAGTCTTTTGAGTTGAGATCGAAGACACGCTCGATGTTTACATGGACGACATGATCGTTAAATCCCACGAGGAAACCAATCACACTCTACATTTAAATAAAGTTTTCGACCAAAGCAAAATGCGATTTAATCCAGAAAAATACACGTTTGGGGTGCGCGCGGGCAAATTCCTCCGTTTCTATCAGACTACAAGAGGAATCGAAGCTAACCCCGACAAGTGTCGAGCATTCGCCAAAACACCAAACCCAAAATCCAAATAATCCATTCAGTCGCTAAACGGGGTCCTAACCTCGCTATCTTTCTTCTTAGCGAAATTCGTACAACACGCTATCCCCCTCTTCAAACTCCTTCGCAAAGAGGATGCTTTCGAGTGGACGAATGAGTGCAATCAAACTTTCATGCATCTCTAGGAAGCTCTATTCGAGCCCCCGGTCCTTTCCCGACCTAATTCCGGTGAAATGTTATTTATATACCTGACCATCACTAACGAGGTCGTGAGTGCTGCCCTGATACGAGAAACACCTGAAGGATAAAAATCCATCTATTTTACAAGTAAAGCTTTGCAGGGGCCTGAGCTCAGGTGCTAACATATTGAAAAGGTCACCTTAACCCTCCTTAACGCATCGAGGAGACTCATGCACTATTTCATGGCACACACGATCGTCGTTCAAACGGATCAACCCATCAGACAACTTCTTGGTCGACCAGATATGGTCGGAAGAATGCTTACATGGTCTTTGAAATTTTCTAAGTTCGACATTAGATACAAAAGCAGGTTGACCCTCAAGGCACAAGTCCTAGCCAATTTTGTGGCCGAAATGACCACCCCGGAGAGTGTAGCTTACGCGTCTAGAAAATGGACTATTTTCGTATACGGAGCGTCAAGATCAACGGGAAGTGGAGCGAGGATTATTTTGGAAAACGAGGAATACATCCTGATAGAGGTATCCCTCGCACTTTCATTCCCCACTTCCAATAACTAGGAAAAATATAAAGCTTTCCTCGTCGGCTTAAGACTGGCCGACAATCTAGGAGCCGAAGAAATAATCATCTGTAGAGACTCTCAACTGGTGGCCCTACAAGTCAGGGAAGAATACCATGCCAAAAATGACAATTTGTCTGAATACTTGACTATGGTCAAAGAAAAAATAACTAAGTTTGCGTCCGTAGAAGTAAAAATGTTCCTTGTGAACATAACATCCAAGCGGACGTACTATCAAAACTTGCGAGCATGAAGAGAAATGGTGGAAACAAATTTGTCATACAAGAGATACTTCCTCGGCCGAGCACCGAAATAGCATCCTCGATGATAGATGTGAACTTCATCGATGATGCCAACTATTGGATGACCCTAGTCTACAACTACTTGACAAACGTCGATCTGTCTCTAGATATTAAGGAGGCCAGTGTAGTCCGACAAAGTGCTTGCTTGTATGTATTAGTCGAGGTTAAACTCTATCGACGAGGATTCTCCATTCCTCTCCTCAAGTGCATTGAGGAGGAGTTGATCCCATACATCAAGCGGGAGATCCATAAAGGCATCAATGCCCAACTTCTGGGTAGGAGATAGCTAGAAAGGAAGGCCTTTCGAGCAGGATACTACTGACCGACAATGTATAATGACACCAAAGAGCACGTGAAAAAATGCGACAAATGCCAACAAAACGAAGATATGCACCTGACACCTCTAAACGAGCTTAAGACAATGTCTTCCCCATAGCCATTCACATGGTGGGAACTAGATTTCCTTGGTCCCTTTGTCGTCGGTTCAAACAAGAATAAGTACTTGATTGTCAGCATAGACTATTTCACAAAGTGGATAGAGGCTGAAGCCTTATCCAAAATCACAGCACTCAACATTGCGTTTCTTCAAACAAAACATCCTTGCTCGATTCAGAGTACTCCATGCTATAGTCACCGACAACGAGACATAATTCACAGATAATAACTTCCAGGAACTTATTGCCAACATAGGAACCAAGTAACACTTCGCTTCAGTCAAGCATCCACAAACTAACTGGAAGGCAGAAGCAACAAACATGGTAATCCTATAAGCACTCAAGCAAAGACTAGATGAAATTAAGAAACATTGGGTCGAAGAGCTACACAGTGTCCTGTGTGCATACCGGACCACACCTCATTCCACAACCGGGGAAACCCCGTTCCAACTAGCATACAGAACAAAGGCTGTCATTCCCATAGAAATGAATATATCGTCCAAACAGACAAAACCCCCCTATGAAAGAGGATACCAATTCAGAGGCATTACGCGAGGAGCTTGATTTGGTCGAAGAAGTCCGATCATGAGAAGCCCTACGCGAGGCATCACCTAAACAAAAAATATCTATCAGACATGAATCTAAGGTCATAAAGCGAGCATTTGAAGTCAGTAGTCTCATCCTGAGGAGAAACCACAAGGACACCAGAGAAGGCAAGCTGACCGCAAATTGGAAGGTCCCTACCATGTCCGAGAAAAATGGAAAATGGAGCCTATTACTTAGAAAACTTAAATGGGGAATAACTTGCTCTTCCTTGGAACACCGACTAATTGAAACAATATTACAGTTAAGGCATTTGTCGGCTTGCTCGAATCCTAGCGATAGAGCATAAGCACCATACAAACACTTAGTAAAAATAAATACAATAAAGTATGCCCTCCGACGGGAGCACGTGCAGGCATATAAGACAAATGCAAGGCAAAATGAAATAAAAGACGACCACCAAGGCCGAGAGAACATTATAAAATGAGACCACAAGGACCTACTTGTTATGGTATTACATAAAGGGGGAATAATTCCCCCGGACAAATGAAAGGCCCTGGCACGCAGGTCGACCATCAAACTCAAAAGAGAAAAGGACTTAACAAAATCTTCAAACACTCTCCTGCACGTTTGCGTCCCCGACGGGATGGTCCTCAGTAGGGATCTCCTGAGCGGGATTACATTCTTATGCGGCCACATGCCACTGTTCCTCCTGACTAAGGAACTCGGGCACAAAACTTTTCATGTTCACGACCTTGTAAAAACAATTAATCCCCTCATCGGTAAATTCGACCCCAAGGTTGACAAATTTCAATTGAACCACCGCGTTTTTACAAGCCATCGCTGTCATCTCCTCGAGGTCCCTACCCCCCGGTCAATCCTATTGATCAGGTCGGCTCGGGTTAACAACAGTTTTTGATCCTCGGTCTTGTCCTCAAATGGGGCCATAGCAGCCTTAAGGAGATCAATTTCCTCCTCCGTAATTTTCTTCTGAGATTCAGAGGTGGCCAGGGACTCCTTCAACTCCTTGTTCTTCTTAAGTGTGTCCTTTTCCACCTCAAAAGCTTTGCGAGTGTTGTCCTCAGAGATAGATAGTGATACCTTTAGGCTTTGAATTTCCTGCTCCTGGGCAGTAGTCCCTCCGACGTACAACGATGCCATGGCCAGAACCCTTATCACCGAACTTGTGTCTTAGGCTAGAGAGAACCGCCTTTCTGGTTGGCTTAGTTCCTCCAGGCGCATCGTCTCATCCCGATGAACCTGGAGGGTATTCTCCTTGAAAAATTTGGTTGAAGGAAATAGGTTGGAAGCTCGAACTTAGGATTCGGGGGAGTCCCGGTCAGGTTGACGACGTCATTGGCCTGTTGCCTCTTCCCAAGTTTAAAGATGGTGCTCAGAGACCCATTAGGAGCTGAGGTAGAATTGCCCGGACCTGTGCCTATCACTACAAACCGATTGGCCAACCGAGTTTGCTTCAGTTTCTTTGCCCCCTCCTTCTGGCAGCATTCACCATCACCTTGTCTTGTTCGTCCGACATGGAATCTGAAAAAGAAAAAAGAAACGAGTTAGAACATAAATGTATACGACCAAAGGAAACAAATCATGCATTTTATTCTAAAAACTACCAAGGTAAGTAGAAAATTCCTCGTCCGTCTCACAGGCGAGGAGCTTCGCCACCTCTATAAATTGAGGGACCACTTTTGCTCTGCCATCCTTATCAAAAATTGGACGACCTTGCTCATCCATATATTTTATCATGGAGAAGCCCGAAACAAACTTCATCAAAACATCGTAACTTGTCATGTCCTCGACACTCAGGTCAGAAGCGGCAGTCAAGTACTCATTTGTGTCGTGCAAGAAATGCTCGAGCGACTAGGAGAATTGGAACTTCAACATCAAACGTGAAACTGGTCTCTCCTGATCGCCAAGCACGGTCCTCCACTAGTCGTCAGTATCCATCCCCCAAAAGTATACTGAGTATCAAGCGCGATCTAATACCAGTTCTACCAGGTTGTATCTATCTTTGAAGTCCTTGATTGACTTCGAGTAAAGTTTGTAGATTTTCCTCTTTTGCTTAAGAGAGACCCAACCATACCGACCTTAGACGACTTGCCTTTGAAGATGAAAAATATGGAAAATCAGGGTAAGAGTTGCCCCAATCTTCAAGTATCGACAAGTCAGCTCGAAGGCTTTCAAAAAAGCAAAGGATTTTGGGTGGAGTTGCAAGGGCGATAGCTCCAAGTGGACGAACACGGACGTCTGAAAGTCCGAGAACGAGAGTATGAATTTAAGCTCCTTAAAAATATAGTCGTACATAGAAAACCTGTTGGCTCATACGACGAGCATATGAAATCTTCGGCGTCAGGATACCTTACACACCAGTCCGCGGGATTCCCAATTACCGAGCCAGGACCTTCTTGGGGCATATCGTAGACTGATTGGATAACTAGAGGCTCCCCGGAAGCGCAGTCTTCGACGGGGACCTCCTGTTCGACATAATTCTCTTATGGGGGTTATCTTTGGTCTGAGTAGAGGTAGTTTCCTCGGAATTAGTTTGTTCAAAAGTAGTCTCTTCATATGTAGTTCCTTCGGAGCTACTGGAAGACGAAGTCATGTCGTCGGAAAGTTCCTCTACGAGCATGTAATCAGGGACTTCTGTAGTCATCTTTGCACCTGAAAAGCAGCAAAAGAAAACGTGAATTCGATGATTTAAATCAAATCCACCCTCAAAGGCTCTGCTTATGGCAATGATGACGAAAAAAGTTTGCCATCCATCAGACGAAGGCGGAGGAACCATATTAGAAACCCTAATAGTATAATAAATGGGTCAACTAAACCCTAAAACTAGCCCTAACCGCATGCATCTCTACTGAGTGAAGACGAGAAGCTACCCTAAAACAAGAAAATTACGAAACTTACACGTTTTTAGAAGCTGTAGAGATGGTCGGTTGGTTATCCTCGGTAGTAACGACGATGGACGGTGGTTCATGATGGAGCTTCGAGAACTAAAAGACCTGAGCATTGTCGAGCAGAGGGACGATAAGCGAAAAGTGTGAAAATGGTTTATGTCGTCCTATTTATAGCCTCCCTAAGCACGTGTGGCCTAGGATCTATGAACGATGCACGCACACTCATGACCTGGGGATAGACATAGGCTAGCCATCATTACGCATTAAAGGCGCACACTTCCCAAAGTGCATGCGTGAGGTGACTCTTCTGCATACATTCAGTTGTTGAGCTCCTCGTTTATCGACCACGTCTCAACGCCCAAGCATAATCGAGCACAACCCTAGTCGGGCTGGCAAATAATTCTGACAAGTCTCAGTTTCCATCCCATATATAACGAGTCACCCTTAAGTCATCGCTTCTACGACCAGAACCAACAACTTGGGGAGCTCCTGTTCCGGACTGGCCCAATGACTAGGTGTGGCCCAATCCTCTTGCATCCAGGACAACCCAATAGTAGAATGTCAAAGGGACCCACTGACTTTATCTCCCTCAGACGAGGAGGACTTGTCGACCACAATTATTCGTGGTCAGGTTCCTCTGCTCCTTTCAGGCCTCTGCCCAACATCCAGAGAAGTCACCAAGATTCAGCCAAAAGTGGCTCCTGCTCAGATATCCCTCTTCCTGACGCACATCCACCCGATCAGGCATTCTCGGAGCAACGACTAGTTTCTGGCAGTTACCTATTTTCGGGAGATCCACGATCCAGGCCCAAAATATGGACAAATAGCCAAGCGCTGAGGGCTCTATATAAACCCTCTCATTTGAGAGGGCCATGTATCAAATATTCATTCTCTTAACTCACTTTACTTGTACTTGCTCGCTCTTCTTCCTTGTCTTACTTTGGCATTGAAGTGTCTTACAGGTACACCTCATTCTCTCCTCGACAACTGAGCATCATCGCCAACGTCTGTGGCCCACCTCAGATTCTGATCTCCGGGAACGATCAAAGCTCAAGGAAGCAAATTATTGCGGCTTTGTCATCTTGTGAAACTGAGTGTGTGGTTGCATTGTATGCAACATGCCAAATAACATGGATATAGATGTTGCTCGAAGAACTCAAATTAATGGAACCTAGGAAAATAAAATTGTTTGTCGATAACAAGTCAACTATCAACCTGGAAAATCTCCATTGTGTCATGGTCGAAGTAAGCATATATAAAGAAGATATCATTTTCCGAGGGATCAAGCGAACAAAGAAAAACTTGAACTTAAGCATTGCAAGACAAAAGTGCAACTAGCTGACATACTCACTAAACCCCCGAAAAAAGTCAGATTCGATGAGTTAAAAAGAAGCATCAGAATGAGAAGTCTCGAGAACATGAATTAGGGGAGGTGTTAGAAGTTGTAATTTGTTGTTCCAACAGAAAACTAGCATTCAACTGTGTCGACGTAGCTAGTCGAAGTTCATGAATCAATTGATTCGATGAAGTCAAATACAACACATAGTAGTGTCAAAATGTAACTTGTAATTTTGTATTTTACAATTGCATTTTAGGTTTGGGTTGATTTGTATAATTTAAATCTGAAGTTTAATTATTTATATAAATTATTTTTTATGATGTAAACATACAATTTCACTAAATCATAATTTTCATAATTCAATTTACATTATTTATTTTCTTCTTCTTTTTCCTTTTTCGTTTTTCATCTTAAAAACTTTTTATTCCCAAAAAAATAAAAAGTTAATATGAGTGTAACTTTTTGACCGATAGTTAAAAGTTTGTTATGCAATATTGTCACACTATTTATCGAACCACGTTAAATTGGAATCAAATAAGTACAATTTCTCTTTTAAATACACACATCACAATATCACATATGCACATATCAAGCCAATTTCAAAAGGAAACTTGTCTAGTTTATGGCTTGCACGATGTGAGATTGATTCCTCTTACTGCGCCAGAGTTTATTGCTAAGTCTACGACTATCTCATTCATTTTATTATACAATTTAAGAATCACATGAATAATTGTCTTTTTTTCTTCTTGGATTTAATCTATAGAATATAATTTTAACGCAAAGTTAGAAATTTAGTTGTTTTAGGAGTCAAAGATAGCCATTTTTGGCACAAAACAGAACTCTATGAAAGCTACTTTTCATGAGAGGTAAATTTGGGCGTGGTTATGATATAGGTTTGTTTTTTTGTGAATGTCTTATATTTGAGCAAAAGATTTCTAAGCCGTTAAGGTATTGATTTTCCATTGTCACTGATCAGAGAGAATCTCAAGGAAAAACTGAAGCAATTCTAGATGAGGACCACAAAATATTCCAATGTACACAAGATCAGCATTTTCCCTAAGTATACACATGTGTCCATGGAAGCTTTTTATGCTTATTATCTGTAGGTCGCTAGGTGCCACAGTTCAAGTCCTAGAAGAACATTATACTTTCACTTCACTTTAATTCATCTACTAAAAATATTTTTTCTTCAATTTGGTTGGATACCTATCTATCCTTTTCACATTTTTTATTTATTTTATTATTATTATTTATTATTATTATTAACTTTTTACATTTCATTTTGTGGAAATACGTAATTGTAACCCAAGATTCTCAGACAGGCCGTATGAAAGAATACAAAGCCCCTAAAAAGAAACAAGCCGAAGGGAGACAAGGAGTCACACCAATTGAATCAAACAACATATCGTTACAAGTCCAAGTTCAAGAGTGGGTTATACTCTCAGTCTTAAAAGAGAGAGGTCTAGTCCATACTGACGAAAATAAATCTACTTCTAAGAAAGACACATTATGGAGGTCATTCACTAATTAACCGATAAGTTTTTTGTGCAAAAAAATTTATTTCTTATATTTCGGATTGTTGTGAATATGATACCTTAGATATAAAGTATAATTAATTTCTTGAACAATTAGAAAATCCATAAAGATTAGAGTTTAGAGTAATCAAAGATAACAACGATGATTAGTTATAAATTATTATTCTTTTATTTTTCTTTTAACAAGATTACAAGTATACAAGAATAACAAATAAATTTTCTCACTATTGAATTAGGGTTTTATCTTCATATTTTCTCTTATTCAAAATATAAGACAATAATATGCTATTTATAAGAAAACTAACACACTAATATAATGGACTTTTTAACAATTACCTATTACAAGTTAACTTAAGGTATAAGCTAACTTAAATAATTAGATCCGTAACACAAGACCCAATTAAACAACATCATGTGAGTAAATATTGAAGCCAGAAAACAAACATAAGGAAATTATCCTCTTGATAGTAGCATTAAGACTATCCACCATAAAGAAAAAGAGGAGTAAGGCTAAAGGATTTGATAGTAGCATTAAGACTATCCACCATAAAGAAAAAGAGGAGTAAGGCTAAAGGATCCGCCGCTTAAACCCCTTTGAATTTTAACTTCCTCGATCAGACATCCATTCATCAAAATGAACAAATTTCCATCATAAACACAAATCCTAATACAAATCCTCTATTACGATCAAAACCAAATCTCTATAATCCAAAAAGCGTTTCGCTAACTAAGTCACACATACCTTTCAAAATTCACTTTAAAAATAAAATATTATTTACTTTAAAAATCCAATTAGATTTAACCATCTTCACTTTAAAAATAAAATATTCTTTACTTTAAAAATCCAATTAGATTTAACCATCTTATTAAGTGTCATTTCTCTTCCACTTTGTTAAGCAGATGAAAGATATAGATAATAGTTTAAGATGTTATATATATATATATATATATATATATATATATATATATATATATATATATATATATATATATATATATATATATATATAAATAAAAAAAGTAGGTGATCAAAATTATTACAGTATTAATAATTTCATTTATTACCAGATACGGACAATAACAAAATATCTTATGTAAACATTGTTATCATTCGCTAGTGTGTATAAATTTGTTTTGGAAATGTGCTCAAAATAGTTAAGCAAATTTCATAAGAATATTCATACTAAATGTTGTTTGAATATTCTAACTTAATTAGTTAAGACATACTACTCACTAATAATTACTTATGTCGCACAAAATAAAATGAATGATATTTCACCAATAAAAAAACTATTCAATTGAAAATGATACCATATGGGTCCATTTGTAACAAAAAATAATACATAACAAAAACCATTACTACTATATATCTACTTATAGAAGAAACTACTAGTAATATCTAAGTCCAAGTCTTCAAATTGTAGTAGTTGCAAAATCAAAAAATCTAGTTGACTAGTCTATATTTTTGCAACCTTTCTACAACCATATATTGTAGTCGAATAAAAAGGGGAAGAGTGAAAGAGTAAGCAAAGCAAGTCAAAGCTTTAGAAGCAAAAGACACATTCAAAGGCAAAAAAGGATTAAGAGGTCTTCAAACTTAGGGTATAGGGTTCTTAAAAGCAAACAGAACATGCGTGCTTCAATTCCTTTGGCTTGTAAAAGAAACCAAATTTCTGACTCTTTTTATTTTGGTCTCTCTGTAAAAGATAAATTTAAAAGGTAAAGTGAAGCATTTTGATAGACCTTACGTTTTCTCTCTTTTTTATCAACTTTTTTTTATCTTTCGTTTTCTTTTTTTCCTTCCTCTTTTCTTTGCCTTTTTGGAAGTTTCTCACCACCATCCATGGATGTATTCTCAACATCTCAAATAGCATCTCTATGAAACTTGTGTTCTTTTCTATTGTCCAATTTTTTCTCCTACCAACAATTTTTGAAAAATAATAATCAACACTCCATATTGTTTCTAATGATTCTTTTATTATGACAAGTTACACACTGTATCCCTATATTAATAGAACGTTGAATAGTACAAAAGATTTTGCTTTGACTTACAAAAGATCTAACCACTACATAATTGCTTAAAAGAACCACTACACGATCAACAAAATTTTAATAATTCAAGCCATACACTACAATATATTTTTATACAAATAATTTTATTTTAAACATATGTTTATATCATATATTCTAATTATTAAATATATTTTTATACAAATAATTCTATTTTACCAAATTATAAGCCCACCAAAAAATTATTAAAATTGATAATCAATTTAATTTAATATAAATAATTCATATGTCCTCATTAAACCTTAATAAATAGCCACACTTTTGAAGTGGTCAATTCTAGTTTACTAGTAATTCTGATCTGCACCCTAGCTTTAAAATAACCATATATTCCAAAATTAATACTACAGTAAACCTAAAAGAGACATTAATGTGACTAACCCATACAAAAATAGTAGGAGAAGTGGGGCAAACAAATCTCATTTTTCAAATTTAGCTATTAAAAAACTTAAAAATACTCAAACGTTTCCTTCATATCTGTATACATCCAAAGACTGAGCTCACAATTACTGTACACTACACAGTAATCCCATCTTACTTTTTCCTCTATACCCCACTCTTCTCTTTCAGCTCCAAAATCCAAATCACCAATTTCAACAAATTAAATAAATAAATAAATAAAAACTCACCAAAATAAATACAAAAAGCAAAAGTTCAATTAAACCCCTCTTATTCCTCTAATAAAGCAAAATTTTCAATACCAAAGTGAAAAGTTAAACTAAACTCTCTCTCTTTCTCACACACTATACTCCTCCCATTTTGTTCATTCACCTAACTCCCTTATAAAACCCAAAACTCAACCACCATTTTTTTCACCTACAAACTCTCTCTCTAGACTCTTCCATGGACGCTCTCAACTTCTTGAAGTTCTGGAAAACCAACACTACAACAACAACCTCAAACATCACTGTTCCTCATCTTGTTGTCGAAACCGACACTGAATCAGACGAAGACGACTCCTTCTTTGATCTAGAACTCACCATCAACGATTTCAACAACAATGAAAACAACAAAACCAACGAAACAACTGGAGTTAATGTTCCACATAAAACCACTGTTCCTCTCTCTCAAAACGAACCCATTTCCAAAAGAAAAGTGCTTCCGATTGAACCTACTACAAAACCTCAATCACCCATTTCTCTTCTAAGATCAGCACCGAGTTTCAGAATCTTCACGTTCAGAAAACAAAGAAGAATCCCTTCTGAGAAAACAGAATATGAACAGACTCAGACTCAAACTCAGACTCAGAAGAAAGAAACCAAAGTCTTCGCGGTGAAAGTTAACATGGAAGATTTTCATTGTACTCCATCTCTTAGCAGAGACAACAGTACGAGAAGCTTTGCAAGCAAAGCTCGGAATCAGGGAACAGAGGAAGCCAAAACAGAACGCGTTTCGAAGGAGATTTTGCACAAGTATTTGAAGTTGATTAAGCCCTTGTATGTTAAGGTTTCCAAGAGGTACAGTGAGAAGGTGAAATTTCCAGGTGAAAGGATGACTGTGATGGGTTCTCCGTCGTCATCACCGGCAGTTCAGAAACAGGGGAATTTTCCGGCGGGGATGAGGGTGGTTTCTAAGCATTTTGCTAAGAGTAGGTCGTCGGGTACGGTTGTCGGAGTTAGTTCTCCGGCGGAGAGGAGTGATGATACGCTACTGCAGCAACATGATGGAATCCAAAGTGCTATTCTTCACTGCAAGAAATCGTTTAACTCCAGAGGTACTTTTTATTTTTATTTTTATTTTTTAATTTTTATATTGCTAATTAAGTTTTTTAATATGATTTGAATTATATATATTTTTTCAGATTGTTCAATGGATGTTTCCGAGGATAAATCAATGTGTTCAACGAGAAGTTCTTTTGAAGATGAAGTGTGAAAAAAAACGAAAGAAACGAGTAGTTCATAGAATTGAGAAGAGAAATGAAAATGTTTGATTTTGTAAAGGAAATGAAATTAGAATAGGAGTGATGATTAGTATGATGTGTACATTGATGGGGGCCATAATGAAAAGAATCTGAATTTGGATATTTTGTGTTTGTTTATGTGAGTTTTGCAGTTTGCACTCTGCTTGAGGTTGTTGTATCATCTCAAGTAGTATAGTATTTTGATTAGATGTTATCAAACGATTCAAGGAATCAACATATATACTGTGAAACATTACATTGATAAGACTTGTAGGAGTATGATGATGTACTTGTAGTATCTCAAACATTATGTAGTATCTTTCTTTTTGAAATGGATATAGTGGACAAAAGGGTAAAAGAAAGAGGGGTTGGATGTTCATATGTCCGTTTGAGCCAAATGTATAGTCTTTTAACAAGTTTAATCTATTTTGTGAAAATCAAAATTAGAATTAAACAAAAAAAAAATTTAAGGAGTGTGAGAACGATCTTCTTGATAGATTACAAGAGCATAGTAGTATAATTTATAATTTGTGTTTTTACTAAATCTCTTCTCTTTATATGATATTTTCTTTCCTATTTAACCTATGATAATTTTTCTCATATCTTATCTTTGCTAATTTTATATTACAAAGGAAAAGTTTCTGTTTTCATTGAAAAAAATAAAAATTGTTGTGTTATGGTTTCGAACCCAATTTTATATTGAGAAATGATTCTTATACCATTTTTTTATATTTACATAGTATTCGAATACGGTGAACAGTATTTTTTTTTCATGAACAGTACTTTTTAAAAAAAAAATACAAATGAAAACTGACACTTATTAACCAACTTCATTACTACATTAACCAAGTTTTTACACTGTATTAACCAATGTTTAAAAATATTTTTAGCAATCACCAAAATTTGTTAATACAATGTAAAAACTTGATTAATGCACTGTGAAAATTGGTTAATATATTTTCAGGTGTTAAAATATTTTTGCATTAATAAAAAGTATAAAAAAAAATTAATGTGCACGAAAAAAATAAAAATAAATATATATATATATATATATATATATATATATATATATATATATATATATATATATATATATATATATATATATATATATATATATATATATATATATATATATATATTTCACTGTTTTCCGTATTGGTGAACAGCGGTGAACAGTGAAATACGTTGTAGCGTAGGAAATGGTGTATGAATATCATACCTATTTTATATTATAAAAGATTTTATTTAGAAAGGAAAAGTTGTTTGTTTTCATAAAAATTGTTCATGTTAGGATTTCAAACCCTTAAGCAATTTAATTTTATTCTTGATGCATAAAGTCGAAATTTTTTAAATTACTCTTTGTTAATTACCTTTCATTGGAAAAAATTTAAGTAACTGTTAATTACCTTTCATCAGAAACTCGAATGACGTTTTTTTCAACAGAAGACGCTTTGTTATCTTTCATATGAAATGTTACCTTTCATTAGAAATTCGGGTAAAGATATTTTTCACTGAAATAATTGGAAACTTTTTAAGACACTCTTTATTATCTTTTATATGAAATCAAGGTAAAGCTTTTTTTCTCCACCCATGGGACGTGTGTGTTTATGATGCATTCATATATTTATAACATTTGTGATCACTCGATTTTGATTATATAGAAAGATAAAGGACTAAAGTTATAAAATTACCTTTTGGTGTATGTAATACATAGTCTTGCCCCTCCAAGGTCAAATATCAACAATTCTAAGAACCATGTCCATGAATCATTGATTTCATCTTCCACAATAACAAATGCAATAGGAAACTTTTGATTATTTGGATCCCTTCCAATTGCAGCAAGTATTTGTCCACCATAATATCCTTTTAAGAAGCTGCTATCCAAACTTATTATAGGCATGCACTTGAAAAAAACTGTCCATGCAGATCTTAAAACAATTATACATCCTTTGAAAATGCGGACTCAATTGTCTCTCAAGATGCTCAATGCTATTCTCTTCACCTTAAAAAGGTTGACTAGTAACTTTCACAATGGAACCATTATTTGACCTTAACAATTCATGTGCATAATCATGAATTCTTTTATACTGCTCCCTACAAGATCCATCAACAATATCAATAGTAATTGTCTTTGCTTTGTATGCAAGAGTTTTGTTAATCCCCACGACCCCTTTATGTTAGGTATTCTCCATGATATCAGTCAGTTTTAAACTAGGATTCTCCCTCGCATTGTTTTGTATATTGCTATTGAGCAACTTGGATGTGAGAAAATTGACCTTGAAATCTCTCTACATGTATTATTATCATTAATCTTTCTGAGTTGCCATGTATCTTCATGTTTTATTCTTGCAAAATATACCTCCTAATGACATCATTTCTTACATATCACTCTCATCCTTGTGTTGTCATTTTTCTTGAATTTCAAGTTCCTACCAGAGTGTATGGCATATGTCCTAATACCATATTTGAAATCGTGTTTGTGATAACACTTAATTGCACTACGTATTTGATTCAGATTGCACGTGTTTATTAGGACTTTATTGTTGTTTTCTTGTGTTTTGTTTTTCATGTATTTTGTTTATCCCACCCAAAAGAAGTTGGAGGGAAGCTTGGTCTTTCCATTTTGTTTTCTTTGGATATAAATAGATCAGTTCCTTGTTCATTTTCTTCATCCAAGCTTAGTTGCAAACTTAAGCCATATATTGTCCATCATTGTAAGTGATAAGCCATTCACATCAAAGAGTTATCACACCATTGATAAAGTCTATAATCGAGTTTGGAGCACTCTAGTAGAAGTTAATCCTGCCGTCATTTTCATTTCCAGTCGAATTTATTTATAGTTGTACCTGATTTAAAGCCTCTGATTTGGAGCATGTTTCTATTTACATCGCACTTGCTTTTACTTCATTTATTTTATCGCACTTGCTTTTACTTCATTTATTTTATCTCACTCGCTATAATTTACTTTATTTCCTTGTCTCACACTTTCTTACTTGCTTTATTACTTGCACCATTTACTTGTCTTGTAAACCTTTTTTCTTTAATTCAAGAATCTACTTTAACATGATCTATTTTAATATGTCTAATTACATTTTCATGTATGGCTAAATTTTAAAGGTTAGAATGTAAGGATTATAGTTAAAGTAATATTTCATACAATGTGTCCATAGAAATGCTTAGGGGCTATTTTGGTTTTTAACATAAGTTTTCTGCACTTTATTTATGTTGGGTAAGATCGAAAGCCGTCCAACCTTTGGTTAAACCTGGTTATTTTTGGCGCCATTGTTGGGGACCAATTACGTCAAATTTCGTACCTTATTATTACATAGTCTAAACTAAGGATTTAATAGTTGGTCAATGCGAAGAGCTCATAGCACCAGTAGTTTATTATATCCTTTGGTGGAACCCGAACGTTACGCTCGCACACGTCTCTTACTTTGACGAATTAAGAAACCTATGGCCGAAGATCCTAACCAAAGTCCACTTAAGTATTTTGCTCAACCATCCAATGTGGAACCCAGTTCTAGTATAATGAACCCTACTATTCCTGCTAACTATTTTGAACTGAAACTCTCCCTATTACAATTAGTGCAACAAAACCAATTCACGGGTCTCGCTACAGAGAACGTGAATCAACACCTAAAAGTATTTATCCAATTAGCTAATACTTTTAAAACCAACGATGATACACCCGAGGTGATTCGTCTAAGACTATTCCCTTTCTCCCTCAGAGGCGAATGCTGAGTTTTCAAAGTGCATCAAGTTTGAGAATGTGTTGCGTCCAGAGATCAAGAAGGCAGTTGGATATCAAAAGATTTGTGTCTTCTCTGATTTGGTTGATAGCTGCAAAATTTATGAAGAGGATAATAATGCTCATTACAAGATCATTAATGAGAGGAAGAGTAAGCAACGACAGATTCGTGGCAAGCCTTATGATGCTCCAGCTATGGTAAGACTAGGCATGCAATATCTGAGTGCAATCATAAAGAGATTATTTTTTTCAACTATGGTGAAGAAGGATACATTGGTAGTCAGTGTCAGAAACCAAAGAAGGCTCAAACTGGTGAAAAAGTGTTCGCTTTGGCTGGGACTCAAACAACTAGTGAAGACAAAATCATCAGAGGTACATGTTTCATTTATAGTACTCCTTTAATTACTATTATTGATACTGGTGCTGCTCATTGCTTTATTGTTGCTAATTGTGTTAAAAGATTAGATCTTATGTTGTCTGCTATGAATGGAGAAATAGTCTTCGAGATTCCGGCTAAAGGATCGGTGACTACTTCTCTTGTGTGTTTAAAGTGTCCATTGTCTATCTTCGATAGATACTTTACTATTAATTTGGTGTGTTTGCCGTTAACTGGGATGGATGTGATCTTAGGAATGAACTGGTTAGAATATAACTATGTTCATATCAATTGTTATAACAAGTTAGTGAGATTTTCTACTCCTGAAGAGTAGGAAGTTGGTTTGTTGTCTTTTAGGCAGTTACCACAGTTGATGCAAGAAGAACCTCAGATGTTCTCGTTGATGGCGTCGTTATCTATGGTGGTTTCACACAAGAAGCTAGTTCCCTCCATCTCTGAGCATACTCTTTAAACGATTCTCTCGATTTCTGAGACACATTCTGCAATTGTAGGCAATTTGGTGCCATATCCACATTGTATTGGTATTGTTTCACAAATGCGGCCTTCAGATCGTCCCATGACTTAATGTGTGTTCTTTCCAGTTGCATGTACCAATCCAAGGATGCCCCACTTAAACTGTCTTGAAACATGTGAATCATCAGGTTCTCATTCTTGGCATAAGCAGCCATCTTTCTTGTAAACATCCTGATATGGTTCTTCGGACAACTCACACCTTTGTACTTCTCGAACTCGGGTAGCTTGAATTTGGGTGGGATGACCACATCTGGCACCAAGCACAAATCCATAGTATCTATCCCCAGAAAACTGTTTCCTTCCACCGCCCCTAGGCGTTCGTCGATAACTTTGTATCTATCATCGACCTCGTTCTCTTCAGCATTGACTGGTCCTTTGTATGCTACCTGTTTTGAATTATCCGCTTCATATTGGAGATTCCATTCATTAGATTCTCTTTGGGGAACATAAGTAAAAGGAGGTCTGGATTGCCCTTGTTGCACAGTTGGTGGGACAATTCCTTCAGCTAGTGGATTGTTAACCACCCTTACTCTGCCCGCCTAAGCATCTTTATCATATGAATCACGCATGAAACCTAACAATGGATTAGAGTCTTCCGGATGGGGAACAAGAGTAGGGTTATTCCTTTGTTGACTTGCTTCAATGTCCCTCGCTATTAGATTATGGATAGCAAGGGTTAATTGATCAATTTTCGCTTTAATCTCGTTCACATTGTCCTTGACAGTGTCCACGTCTCCTCTGAGAGCCTACTTTTGGAAAGCTCTTGTGTGAGGCCGAGAAGTTGTTAATCTCAATAAATCCTTTCGGCGCTTTGAGACATGCTTTGATTTCTTTACCCGATCTATTTTAGGCTCAATGATTCTAAAAAAAAGTTTTTATTCTTATGATTACGTTTTATTCAAGTTTCTAAAAATATTATTTTTTATTCATGATATGTTTCATGCATGTATGTATGAGTATGGAATGCTTTAATAGGGATCTTGAAACATTCATTAATATAGAAATAAACTGAATCATAATGGAAAACCGAAAACTTTACTAAATTGTAATAATTGAAAGTACTAGGGTCAAAGCCCAATTACAAATTATGAATTAACAATAGGGTCGCAACCCTTTATTTAAAGCAATACAATAAAATCAAGTAAAAGAAACCCTTAGACAATCCCTAGGCACGTCTCCTAATTCTCATCTTGAACTCTTCAACCATTTCTCGACACATTTTGAAGAAGTCAGAAGTTTCTTCTCGTGGCTTGAAAATAAGAGCTATGTCTTCGACCTTCTTCAATACTTGAGGAATGTCCCAAATAAGGTCGTTGCACAAGATGAACAACTTCAAGTAACGCTCCCTATAGTACCTTTCCTCTCGTGGCTTGTTAATTATTTTAGTATAGTAATTAGATCATGATTGGTGTTTGGGTTATGAGGGTTTGATGGAGTTTTATGAGAATAGGGTAGATATTGATGAATTAGGAATAGGTAGTTTGATGAATAATGATGCCATGATGTTGTGTATGTAAATTATTGTGTATCACTACTGTTAATTGGTAAAATTTCATGCATAAGATAAATGAATTCGTGAGAATATGGGATTGGTATGTAGCAGAATTTCTGATGGCAGAAATGTGGTACCGCGCACGTAGCATCGGATGGTGATATTGAACTGTTGGGCGATGCTCTTTTCTTCGGGCGAAGGGGGAGAGGCGTAGCGTGTCACGCTACTGGAATTTAGGGATTTTGAGGGGAGTTTTACCGCCTGTGCAGCGTTGGGCGAAGCCCTGGACGCCGCTTGTGTACCGCCGTGCGATGTGAAGAGGCGTCACCATGTCGTAATGCAATTTTGTCGTTTTCTTCGTTGTTTTGTGTTGTTTCCTTATTGCTTTGTCGATGTTTATTAATAATGTTATATTTTTGTGTTAAGATTATGATGATGAATCATGATTTATATTGATTTATTTTGATGAAATGAAATGATGATGCACCATGTTGATTATGTTGAATTTTGATGAGAATAACTCATCATTGCATTTCATAGCATCCTATGTTGAGACTTCGATCTATTGATGGCTTCAATCCCACTGTGTAGATTGAACTGCCTATGTTGATTATGTTGTGCTCCCTTTGTGGAGGGTTAATGGCCCAATGTGCATTTATGTTGATTGGTACCACATGCATGTTGTTTCATTCCATTCTAAATGGCATTGCATGTGAATGACGTGGATTGTGATTGATTTTATGTTGAATAATGATGATGGTATGATGTTTTGGATGTTGTCCCATTTATTTTCTTTTCTTTATATTATTATAGTGAATTTAGGTTTCTCACCCTGCCTGTTTGAAAGTTGCCTCTACGTGGGTAACATGCAGAAAACCAAGATTAGTTTGTGGTGCGAGAAGAGGTATCTTTTGGAGTCGGTATCCTTTTCCATAGTTAGAGGGTGTCTTTCCCTGATTATGTAACATCGGGTCGGGAACATTATGATCCTTCGAGTTCTATTTCACAAGGTTTAATAGATGTTTTGATAGTTTTCTGTAAGATGTTTTGAGGTTTGATTTTATCGAAATAAAGTTATTCCACTGTGATGTTTTGAACTAAAATGTTGGAAAAAATGTATTACATAGCAAGATTGTTATTTTGATATTTTTAAGAAGAAAATGTGACACATTTCATTGTTGTAATCTAATTTAAATGATTACTTTACCGCATATTTGTATGTGGGGTTAGAAGCGTGTTACAAGTAACCAAAACGACCGAAATAAATCCTTTCTTGATTCTTGGAACAATAACAACCATTAATAATTTAAATCATGCAATGTACAATCCTTAATGACCCTTGCTACTTGATCATTTTTCATTTCTTGTAAACTGATCCTGTAATGATGACATGTTATGCATTTATGATTGTAATTCTTTTTTTCTTCTTTTTTTTCTTTCTTCTTTTTGATGTGACAAAAGGGGAAGAAATGATGGTAAGTATTTAATTAGAAAATGAACCCATTAAGTACCTATTCAGTTGTACATATTGGTCATTTATAATTTTGCTATTTAAATTTCTGTTATTATGGTTTAAAAGTGTGAAAAACACAAGAAAATGAGGGGGTTGAATTGGGTTTTCAAAAACAAAAGCTTTTTACTAAATCAAAACCAACGCTTGGAAAATTAACAATGAGAGACACAATGTTTTTTATACTGGTTCACTTGAAAAACTCAAAGTTAATCTAGTCCACCCACCAAGGTGATTTTGCCTTATACCCAAGGACTTAATCCATTATAATAAACTGATTACAGTTGCACTAGCAACTGCTGGTGACTAACGATCCACAAAGACAAACAATCTATGTTTTCTCAAGGATTCTTACCTAACTGGTCCCTTAAGGAATTACAAACAAACAATTTGGATAAAGATCGTGTTTACAAAATTTGCTTCTACACAATCAAATATAAATAGGTGAAATACCCAATATACTTAAATAAAATTTTGCACAATACTTCAGGATTTTTCGGGTAGAAAACAATCTTGTAAAATCAGTATATTTCTTCAAGTCTTCAAATCTTTATATAACCAAAAGAAAAAGATCTATTGGAGGGCAAATCTAGAATCTTCATGAGTGACCTGTCGACTTGAATAAATGTTAATACATAAGAGACAAAAATCGTATAAATTAAATGTCCTTGCTCCACAAAATCCGCATAGTGGAAGGAATGTTTTGATTTGTATTGTATATTATTTTTCCCACGTAAAAACCTTGATATTATATTCTATTCTTCAGGGGTTTCTAAATAAATAGTTGTTTGAAGCATGAGTATAACAATTTATTTGCTTGCAGTCAGAATCTTCAGAATTATCAATCAGAAACTTGATCGGATCAACATCTGACTTGAGATCTTCAAAATCTTTAGATACTTCAGCTAGATACTTCAGAAGTTAGACATTCTTCAGAAGTAGATGATCAGAGTCACATTCAGAAGTAGAAACCAAGAGAACATGGCATAAAAACTTAATGTTTTCTCAGAAGCTCCTTAGTTGTGAGTTAGCGCATAATCGATTTGGAACATATAATTCAAAAACCTATAATGTTTCACGTTACAGAATCAAAAACTGTTTGATAAAGTTGCACAATAACAAACCGTTAGGGTACCAAAATTGTTCTCACACAAATTTTAACTTGTTATCATCAAAACTTAAAGGTATAAATGCAAAACCAAATCTTGTTCTAACATGGTTATCTTTCAGACGATACATTTTAACTTTCTTGTACATAGAATTAAGGAGGAGTTTACAAACCTCAACATTAGCCTATCAGACTCTAAAAGAGCTTACAAACCTGGTATTCTAATGTTGCCAAAGGAAGTTAAAATATTATTTTTGGTTTTCATAAATATGGAACTAAGGGGGAGCTTACAAACTTCAACCTTGAAATTGTTTGACTATGAGCGAGCTTACAAACCTCAGACTCTGATGTTACTAAGAATACTGAATTACTTTTTCTTGAAAGTAGTACTTGGTGTGGGTCTACAGAACTCAACTTTGGATAACTAGACTCAAGGGGAGATTACAAACCTCATACCCTGATGTTGAAGAGAAAATTATAACTACCCAATATTGTCCTTTAAATACTTATGTTTGTCATCATCAAAAAGGGAGAGATTGTTATAACAAGATTTGTTCATGACATATTTTTCTTGGGTTATGATGATAACAAAGTATTGAAAGTACAATGGTATATTTGATGTGTGTTACATGTGTGCAAGTTCTAATACTTGTAAATATTTATATTCAGAATCTGTTATACAATGGCACACTTGGGAGTTGCTGAATTGCTAGCTTCTGGTGGTGCAGAATCTGAAGAACACTTGCTGAGTGATGTCTGGCATAGACTCTAAAGCTTAAGGCCTCAACATTAGAAGAAGAAACATAATTGTCTCTACACTTAATGAATGTAAATTGACTTCTGGTACCATTCAGAGTTGGTGATAAAGTTGAAGTTGTCTGTACTGAAGAAAGCAAGCTGCATTATCAAATCTGTTTTTCAGCTAGAGTCTAAGATCACAAGGCTCAAGAAATGTTGCCATGATTTACGAATATTTACGCTCAACGACTCTATTTGTACAATATCTCTTGAAGACTTCATGATTAATCATGTTACACAATGGATCAAGATCTTTTGGTGTATCTATCTTCAACGTCTCTTGTTCTATGGAGTAGAGCAAAGACTTTTGATCAAGTTATATATTCCAACGACTAGTTTCTGTAATGGATATATATATATATATATATATATATATATATATATATATATATATATATATATTTGAAGGTTCAAGCTAAATATTTAACAAGAATTAACGAGAAGAAGGAGTAATAAGATCAACAATTATCAACTCTATTGAATATGCAAATGTTTTGTTGTAGGTTGTAATTGTAAAAGCCTTAATATTTCTTACACATTAAATATCTTATAAATCTTAAGAACTTTAGGTCTTTGTTATGATGATTTCCTGTACCTCTGATATTTGTATCAAGTACACATTGTTCTTTATTCTACTGAACTTGTTTAGCAGTTTAGATTAAGTCTCAAGCAAAGATGCTTGAGCCAATTAAGTCTCATGATATGTGCTTGAGTAGCCAAAGTCTTAATCAAGTAGATTGATTGAACAATAGTCTTAGAGTGTGTTTGGATGAGGTAATTGAAAATTTTTAAGGAATCCAAAATTCTAAGCATTTTAAATGATTCAAATGAAATCCATTCATTTTTAAATTATTTTGTTTAGATGGAGTATTAAAGTGATTCATTGTTAAATTTTTGGGGTCATTTTCATAAATTTTAAATTTTTTGGACAAAATTAAAAATAAGAAAACTAGGGACTAATTTGTTATTTTTTAAAAATTGAAGGACTAATTTGTAAATTTTGAAATTTTTTAGGGACTTATTTGCAATTTTATAAAAAATTTAAGGGCCAATTTGAAATTTTTATAAAATATGAGGACCATTTTGCAAAATTTAAAAAATTAATAATAAACAATTTAACATTTGAATTATAAAGAGTGAAGAAGCAATTTGAAATTATTTACTTTATGGTGTCATTTGAAATTCCATAAATTTAACTTAAACAAAATACTTCTTAAATTTACATCATTTTAACAATTCTCCATATTTTTTATCCAAACAATGGATTTTGGACAAATCATTTTAAATTCCCTCAAAAAATTAATTTCCCTCATTAAAATGCTTCATCCAAACACACTTTTAAGTCATAGAGACTTAAGCAAGGAAGTCTCAAGTCAAGATGCTTAAGCCATGCAAGTCTCTTGCTATGTGCTTGAGCAATGAAAGACTTAATCAAGTGGATTGATTAAGCAAAAGTCTTGGGTTGTGGTTCAAGCAGGAAAGTCTCCCCTGCGGGTTGAAGCAGAAGTCTTAGACATGAAGGGTTTATGAAAGAAAATAACCCCCTTCTTATGTATTTTTCTTACCTTCAGTCAAGTCACTCATGTGTATATAAATAGACACTTTGTAATTCAGTTTTATTTATTCAATAATGTCAATTCTTATTTCTTTATTCTCTCTTTTCTTCCTCACTAAAAGTGTTTCACGCATTAACGCATAAAACTTTAAATTTTTGTCATTAATATAAATAAAACTAAACAACTTTTGAGTTATTTAATTCAAACATATTAAAACTGAATAATTGATAATTAAATATCAATAAAAATTAATTTAATAAAATAAGTTATGTTTTACATAAATTTAAAAAACTTATTACATTTAATTAACTTTTATTTTAATCAATGGATTTTCTTAAAAATAATGGTAACATGAGAGAAATAGTAACGTTTTACAGCTGAAAAAGTTATTTGGGTTGTCATAATACAATGATGAAAATAATTCAGACTACCAGCCATGAGTATATATACTACTAGTTTATCATAATTGGCTAGGGAGAAAATTGAAAGTATAGTATGAATATATGTTTGAGACATTATGGAGGTTGGATTGATTTGAGATGTTGGTAGTTTGAACTTTGAAAAGTATTGCTGGTGAGATTTTTTGTTTGTACATATAGAGGTTGAATTAATGGACCAAAGACTTTGCCATTGTGTTTACAAATTTCCAAGGTATCATAATAAGGGAGGAGAAGAAAAATGCCAAAAATGACGAAACGTGGCCCTCCCAATTCCATTGCACATTTCAAGGTGCACCACAATTGTGATTTTTGGCTAACACAATCCTATTGCAGAGTGCATTCACTATTGTTGCAGAATGCACAAACTTGGTAATGTGGTCCCCTTATATATTGCTCATTTGGGTTTGGTGTGGTTCATTACAATTTGTTGCATTATTTATTAATGTGTGTTTAAATTGGATGTGAGATTGTCAAAATTACTCACATGGTAATTTTAATTAAAATTACATTTTATACTAGTAAGTTTCAACGAAATCAATGTGATTTTAATAGCTTAATGCAATAGAAATGTACACCTAAATTGTAGCCCTAGTGTGTGTGTTACATTTTAGGATGGTTTAAGATAATTTTATTTTTAATAAATAATTAAACTAGCTCAACAAAATGTGACATTGTTAAAGGATTTAAACTCTGACTCACGATTTTTTATGTGAATATTTAGTGATTATATGACCATTTTGTTTATAAATTAAAAAATCTAGTTCAAGTTGTTCTGATCAAACTCTTTGTATTTCCATTGCATGTAAATTAATCAATTTTATCTCTTAAAGTCTTGATTCTTAGTGTATGTTTGATTCTGCAGTGAGAAGAATTCATTTGGAGTGAATTAATTTTGTTGTTGGAACAAAATGATTTTAAGAAAGATGAGAGAAGAAGAAGAGAGAAAAGAGAGAGATATCGAATTGTAAAAGATAAAATATAGTTGAGTGAAGTTGTTGTGTTTTACATCATACAATGTCTTTTATATAAGTAATTAAAACTCATACTTAAAATTATACAAATCGACCCAACCCCAAAATATACAAAGTGTAAACTACAAAACTATAAGTTATATTTCAACATAACAACTATATGTTGTATTCGACTCAGTCGGATACAACTGGCTCCTACACATCCGACTAGTTACTTTGACATAGTCGAATGCTAGCCTCCAACATAACATTTAATTACAACTTCTAACACCCCCTAATTCATCTTCTCGATACTTCTCTTCAACTCGTCGAACCTTACTTTCTTCAGGGGTTTGGTGAGTATATCAATTAGTTGTCTTTCTGTCTTGCAATGTTAAGTTCATGTTTTCCTTTGTTAACTTGATCCCTAAGAAAATGATACCTCATCTCAATGTGTTTACTTTGACCATGACACACTGGATGATTTGCCAGGTCGATAGCTAACTTGTTGTCGACAAACAACTTCATTTTCTTAGGTTCCATTAACTTGAACTCTTCGAACAACATTTATATTCATGTTGTCTGACATGTTGCATAGTGTAATCAGTTTGACTAGTGAAAAGCTCTTATTGGGATAAGGGGACTAGACTAATCTTAGGCTAAGAGAGGAACTAGGATAAACTTTGGGTGTTGTTTGCTTCTTGTTTCTGATTAATATTTTTTCCACTGCCATTATAATTTCTAATATCAGACTCTGAACTTTATTCAGATTCTAAAGTTTCTTTTCAGAAGTGAAACATTTTTGACATACATAATTCAACCCCCGTCTTGTGTATTTTCATCATCTTAATTGATCTCCACTCAAATATGAATCATTGTAGCCATATACTTATGTATTTGTGATGGCATTCTTCTGCCTTGACATCAACGCGCCATGATTAATCGTACCTTTGATGTATCATAACACTCTTTTGAATGCAATGAGATGATATTCTTGCAGTTTCTAAATGAATCTTTTCAAAACTCCGACACTTTGATAGATATCTGGCATGGTATTGCAAATATACCTCAAGGATCCAATTATTTGTTTATAGAGTGTCACACTTATGAACTCATCATTTGTCTCCTTCTTCAACTTTACTCTAGTTTCTAATGGTGTAACAACTGCATTACAATGACTCATTTTGAACCTCTTCAAGATATCTTAGGAATACCTATTTTAGTGCAAGAACACTCCTTCAAAGGTGTCTTTGAACTCTATCCCTAAGAAATATGAAAAATTTCCTAGGTCAGACATTTCAAACTCCAACATTAGCTTCGACTTGACTATTCAGATCTTTGATTCATGTGCAAATGTAATCAACAATTCATCTACATACAAGAATAAGATGATTTGACTGAGAGTATCTGCATCATTGACATACACTTCATGTTTATAGACACACTTTGTGAAACATGCTTCAATTAGGAAGCTATCAATTTCTTATTTCAAGCTCATGTGGCTTGCTTCAAACCATAAAGAGTCTTCCTCAATCTATACACCTTTGCATCATCCCATTTGATTTTGGAACTAGGTGGTTGTCTGACATAAACTTCTTCCAAAGGTCCATTCAAAAATGATGATTTTACATCTGACTAATATATCTTCCACCCTTTGTATGTTGTTGTCGACATAAAAATTCGGATTGTCTCCAACCTTGCAACAAATGTGTAGACTTTGTCGAAATCAATACCAAGTTTTTGTAGAAAACCTCTTGCCATTAGTCTTGCCTTATGGTTGGCAATATCACCGCCTGGCCTTCGTTTCAGCTTATAAACCCATTTCACATCAATTATCTTCTTGATTGACTCTTCGACAAGATCCCATGTCTTGTTCTTCTCGATTGCCCTGAGTTCTTCTTTCATAGCTTCTAAATACTTCAAATCATTCATTGTTTGATCCAAATTGATTGGTTCTACTTTAGAAATCATCACCACTTATTTTATTAATTCACTGTCTGCATCGACTGCTTGATCTAGAAATCTCACATATCCAACTTGCCTTATAGACCCAGTTCTTGCTCAAGTCGATCTCCTAACATTTTACTCAGGTGGTTCTTCATTTTGATTGGTTGTAGTTTTAGTTTGTTGATCTTATTAAAACATTATTGTAGACGTATCTGACTCATGTCGAACTGACTCATGACTCCCACCCTACTCTTTACTTTCATCCACTAGAACATCTTGACTAATCACTAGTTTATCATCATTTGGTGAATACATTTTATATGCAGTAATCGAATGATAACCTATGCGCACCATAGCTTGACTTCGATCATCTTGTTTCTTCCCCAATTTTTTAGGTACATGTTGAAACACATTGATCCAAACACTCTAAGATGAATAACATTTAACTTCACACCTGTCCAAGCCTCATAGGTATTCCTTTTGACTATCTGTTTTATTGGACATTTGTTTAGAATGTATATTGTTGACGAAGATGTTTCACCCGAAAACCTCTTTGGCATATCCTTAGCTTTTAAGATGCTCATTGTCATGTTTAGTATACTTTGAATCTTACTCACATCAATTCCATTCTGCTAAGTTGTATAAGGTGCAAAGACCTTATGCTTTTTACCTTCCTCATTATAAAATCTAGCAAATTCTACAGAACTGTAATCACCGCCACCATCAGTTCTCAGTTTCTTCAACTTGCATCCACTTTGCTTCTAGGTAAGCAATTTGAACTTCTTAAACTATGCAAATACCTCACTCTTCCTTTCAATTAGGTACTTCCACATATATGTAGTGAATTAATCTATAAAGGTTAGTAAGTAGTAGTTACCTCCATTAAACTTTACTTCCAATGGTCCACACACACATAAGAGTGAACTAGCTCCAACTTTTCCTTCGACTACATGGGCAAGTAATGTTTGAATGATTTCCTAGCTGGCTTTGCTTTGCAACATTCCTCAAATAACTGACTTGGTTCTTTCACCTAAGGTAAGCCATACACCATATTATTCTGGTTGAACATACTTAAACTTTTGAAGTTTATATGTCCATACATGTGATACTGTTGCACCCCAAAATTTGCCCTCACAAGACAAGACTTTGTGTACTAAGAGGTTCACAAGGTTCACAAGACAAAACTTTGTGTACTAAGAGGTTTACAAGCTTCACAAGGTTCACAAGACAAGACTTTGTGTACTAAAAGGTTCACAAGGTCCACAAGGTTCACAAGACATCTTATGAGGTTCACAAGACATCTTATGAGGTTCACAAGGTTCACAAGACCTCTCATGAGGTTCACAAGGTTCACAATTAGTCAGAAGATTTGACATTTCCCTCAGACAATGCATCCTCCTAAGCAATGCATCCTAAACTAGGGTTTTGACTTTAATCAGGCTAAATGGACTTCCAAGACTTCAAGTGAGCTTCATAACACCTTATATGTGTTTAAGAATCCCCATGACAAGTTTCAAGACTTTTCCCAAAGGTTTGCTCAGTCAGATGATCAGATAGGTCAAAATCAGTCATAGCAGTTAAAAAGTCAAACTAAGGTCAACTGTGGTCAAACCAAAGTCAAACTTCATGATTTTTTGCCAACATCAAGTATATGAAGTAAAGTTCATCATTTGATCAAGGGTTGATCATGATTCATCAAGGAGATTTCAGATCATCAAGAATCAGGAGTTTCTAAATTAGGGTTTCCTTAGGAAAAGTCAACTGAACTTTGACCAGCCATAACTTTCACATGCTTCATCAAATTTTTCCCATCCAAATCTCATTTTGAATGAAATTGAATTCTCTACAACTTTGTGTCTCACAAGCCAAGCCCAAAAATGCTTCATTTGGAAGGTATGAGCTAAGACATTATAGGACCTTTTAAAAGTCAACAAAAAGTCAACAAATTCAAAAGAGCATAACTTGAGAATGGTAAAAGATATGGACATGAAACCAATGGGGTTGGTTATAGGACTCTTTAAGATTTCCAAAATGTCCAAGAACACCCTCATAGCATTAAAATTGAAGGATTTGTGCCCTTGCAAATTTGGGAAATTTTTGGGTGGTTTATGAAGTAAATGGGGTCTTAAAACCATAATTCTTCAAATGGGCTGAACTTTTTGTGACCCAATGTGTTCCATGACATCATGCACGAAATTTATTTAATATTTTCATAATTTTCATAATTTTATTTTATTTATTTTGATTTTTTATATTAAAAATCATTTTAAATTCAAATAAAATATAAAAATATGAAGATTTAAAAATATTTTGATTCTAGAAAGTCATGAAAGCTAATTGGATCAGATTGATATGAGAATTATGGTGATTGCCTTAAAATAGCAAGGTTGTATCCAAGAATATTTGAAATTTAAGACATGATCTTTTTCAATCTCCTTGATCCAAAAAGTCCAAACAATCGTACAACTTTTTGACCTAATTCAGTTCACTATATGTACACAAACATAACACAATGCAAAGGGGACGAATTTGCAGCCACAAGAACAAGTTCCAAATTTTCAAATTTCATCAAAAATTCCAAATTCGGATTCTTCATCACAAAGCTTTTCAAGGTATTCTAAGGACATAAGAAGCTTCCTTGAGCTTCCCTGAATCGAAACCACCCCTTACATGGCTCTGATTCATCCTCATGTGCATAACCCGAAGCATACATGCCATTGATCTATTCTTCTTCGATTCATTGAATTTACCTGTTTATAATAAATTTTGATCATATACTAATGTTTGTTGATGTTCATAGATGGTTTCTGGATTGATTTGATGAAGAACCATGGACAAATACGATAGATGCCATTATTAGGGTTTCGGCCATCACTTTAGGGTTTCATGTTTTACATTGATTTTGGACGTTCTAATGACATGGCTACAACGTATAAACAATAAGAAATTGATCTGGGTTATTGATTGTTGTTATTATGATAGTTTTCATGATGTTTCAAAAAACGTAGGTTTCTGGTTTGGAAAATTCGCAGGTGAATACGTAGGAAAAATTGCAGGTGTTTTCGCAGGTAAAACGAAGAAGATGAAGTTCTTGGCGCGCAGCTGGGATTGTTTCAGTTGATGTTGCTTAGCCCAGTGGTTAGTACGCGCATGTGTGAAGCAAAGGACATGGGTTCGAACCTGTCCTCAGTTATTTTTTGGTGAAAAGTTCCATTTATTTCCAGGCTTAAAATATAATAATCAGTGTTCATCCTATATTCACAAGCGCACGTTGGCCCAGTGGCTGGGGTTTTCTTCAGGTATTGGGGAGGTCCTGGGATCAAAACCAGGCCTCCCCCTTTTTTCTTTCTCCCATTTTATTTTTTGTTTTAATTATTATTATTATTGTTTTTAATTAAAATTAATTGATAATTAAACTATAACCCTAATCTTTTTTTAGTTCTAAAATTTTTTAATTTATTTTTATAAATCCGAATTATATTTTAAGTCTTAATTTATTTATTTGTAAATTTTAATCATGTATGTTTATTTTATAATTTGTATATAATTTTTATATGTAAATAACTTAATTAATTAATTAACCCTAATATTTTCATATAAAATCTAATTTTGTTTATAAACCCTAATTATGATTATGAACGATAATTTTATGTGTTTGTAAATATTTATTTATGATTTGTTTATATAATTTAAATAATTTAATTAAAAATTAAACCCTAATTTATTTATTTTTAAATATTAAAAACCCTAATTTTATTGTATGAACTTAATTTATTACTTTGTATGCTTATAATCAAATATTTTTATAATATGTGTATAAAATTAAATAATTAGATTATTAAGTTATATTTATTAGTATATGATTATTATTATTTATTTCTCTTATTAAAAATCTTAAAAAAATAATTATCTATTTAAAATTGAACTTTTAATTTATTATTTATTATTATGCTAATTTTTTCTCTTATATTTATTTTGTTTATTACTAACTTCTTTATTTATTTATCTATTATTTGATTATCTATTTTATTATTATTATTACTAACCCATTTAATTATTTATTTATTTACTTATTTATTTGAATTATTTTAATTATAATGTAATTGTATCCGATATGTAATAGTTGTAGAATAATTTTTATTATTTATTTTTAATTGTTATGGTTAGTAAAATAGGGAGTGTAAAACATGTTTGTATGTAAAATTGAATTTAAATCACTAATCTCAAGATAAATCTTTGAATTGGTACACTCACACACGTAAGTCGATCTTTGATCGCCATCTCACTTCTTAAGGGTTACCTCTCATGTTGCCTAAATAAAAGGTCAAGTAAGGTGTATAAAGCAAAGTCCCTTCTCTCATTAACATCATCTAGTCCCTTAACAAATAAAAAGATCAAGTCCCTTCACGGTTGCCTTCGTAATGATCTTGTCCCTTTTGAATAAAGATGATAAGTCCCTTCGAATTGCTTATACACCTTACAGTTGCCTAAATAACAATTGTCCCTTCACTTGTCCCTCACACATCCAAGGTAACGACTACCTATTCCTTAATAATAGGGATAGTCTTACCATTTTAAGGATATTTAAGAACAGAAAAGACTTAACTTAGGGTAGGTTCCTCTTATGTACTTGCTCACTCTTCAAAACATTTCAAACACTTCACATTTTTTTAAGCAATTTTCAAAACAAAGGCTTTATATATATCCGTACATGGATCATTATAAAGTACTTAAGAAAATTTCTATTCACACACTTCACATTTCAAAAACATTTTAAAGTGAGCTAAGTAACTAAGAGCCCATGGATAACCATGGATGTAAAGGGTGCTAACACCTTCCCTTTACATAACCTACCCCCCGAACCCAAAAATCTTTTTAAGGTCTTTCCTGTTCTTTTATGTCCTTTCCTTTTGGATAAAATAAAAGTCGGTGGCGACTCTTGCTATCCGCAACATAACTAAAGTCAGTTCTCCCACCGTGTTACAGATACCATAGCCAGTCCATGTCTTCTTCTATAGTCGAAACAAGATACTTGTGATCAACTGGGTTGATCTCTACTTTGAAGGTCCTTTTGTATGCCAATGGTGCCTTCATAATTAACCTTTCATCTCCATGATACAACTTCATCTTCTTTTTTTCTAGCTTCATGTTGTGATCTTTTGTGAGTAATTGACCTACGCTTATCAGGTTACTTGTCATCGAAGGTACATACAACACGTCACTGGTGCTGGGTTTTTTACCATCCCTTATGGAAAAAAATTATCTCATTTTCCACCTGATATGATGCGCCTGTCATTTGCAAACTTATCACTTTCTCAATTGATTCATCTAGCTTGTTGAAACAATTTTTATTATAAATCATGTGGTTATTGCATCCTGAATCCAGGTACCACATGTTAGATTGATTAGTGTTCGACAAAGTGGTTGTCATGAGTAGTACATCATCATAATCATTATCTTCAACATGTGCATACCACATTTCATCATTATCTTTCGCTCCTACTTCCTTCTTTCTTCGACAATCTTGAGCATATTAGCCAAATCCTTGATATTTGTAACACTACACCTCCTTCATGTTAACTTTCTTCTCGTAATAATTTTTGCCCATGTCTTTATTGATCGAATCAGAGTGATTCTTTGAGTTCTTGCTTGACTTTTCATCATTAGCAAGATTATTTCCCTGTTTTTCCATATCTTTCATAGATTTCTTGATGAATCTTGCTTTTAGTTATTGTTCAATCACCTTATCCATTTTTTAGTTCCTCTGCTTAAGCCACATCTCATGAATCTAGATGAAGCTTGATGTTCTTATAACTTCAATTCATCTAGGTTTTTGGACTCTTCAATTGACAAAACAATGTAATCAAAATTTGCAGTCATAGATCTCAATAATTTCTCAATCTTATGCAAATTTTTGATTGATTCCCCACACACCTTCATCTGGTTTGTTAACAACATTACACGTGAAAGGTATTGATGCAGCCGCAAGTGAATTGCATTTAAGAAGTAATAAAATAGATATTGAACCACAAAGACTAATGGTTTAAGTATCGAATCATCCAATCAGTGTATATCAAGAGAAATCAAAGAGATAGTTTTTGGTAAATAAGTTAAATTAGAAAGCAATTAAATAAAATAGTAGAAAAATCACTTAAGTACCAAATTAGGGCAAATAGGGCCCGAGGTTATAATTCATGTTTCTAACACTATCATATGATCCTTGTCACGTCTATTGCAAGTCTTTTGCATAAATTATAGAAAATAGATAAAATTGGGCACTACATGCTTTCGTCAGCGCATTACCCCTATCATAAACAAATAATATCTCGGCTTTCACATCATCCGGATTAGGTTGTTTAAACATATGCGCTTATGTATCTACACAAATCCTTTCAGACTATGGTCAATACCTGAGAACAACCTACTTTTGTAACGAAAATGGAATGCATGCACTCGGATTATAAAAATAGTTTAATTAAAATTCTCACAATCGATAGTAATAAATCATACGATAGGTCATGAAACAATCCCAATACCCCCTAGTTCTTAGGAAACTACTCACTCATGGTGAGGGTAAAAAGTAAAAACAGCCACATAGATATTCATTATAAAACTTACATCAATCACACAAAACAGATTAACAATATAAGAGAATGAATAGAAAACCTAAATTGAATTATAAACTTGTTCAACAAATTGCTCCCTTGGAGACTTGAGTTACAAAGAGAATAGAAAAATAGAAACTTGAGAAACTCGGAATGAAAAATAGAAAACTTGATAACCTAAGGATATGATTTTTATATGGGAAAAATAAAAGTGTCAAATATCATTGGTTCAATGTAAAAAGATAAGATTTGGTTCATATCCAATCAAGCCTAAGAGGAACAATTAAGAGGAAATCTTTCCATTTATGGCACAAAACAAAAAACTTGGAATTTTTCTCGCCTCCCTGCTACGTGTGCTCGTAGCAGCTGTTACGGGTGGCCGTAGTAGGATATTGTATTTCTTGCTCCAAAATCAACAAAATAGGGGGTTTGAGGCCATGTTGATATGGGTGGTTGTAGCAGCCCGCTGACTTATGCCTTGGAGAATTTTCCAAAAATTAGGTTTTCGCTTTGTTTCTCTTGTCTTTGATCCCTCTTTGCTTGGATGCTCATTAGACCCTAAAATACACAATAAAGCAGAAACCAAGTCATAAAACATGACAAATGAAAGGAAATCAAACAAAATACAGTAAAATGCTAAAGTAAAAATACTATAAAGAAAAACGCAAAGACCATTTATTAGGTTTCTGAGACTGATTCATCTCCCTTCATCTGAGTCATCTTGAATTTCTTTCTCAATGTTTGCAACTTCACCCTTTTCAACTTTTCATCTCATCCGTACAAGTTTTCAACTTGTCACACCCTTTTTGGCCATTTATTATATTCTTCATTTATCTTCTCGAACACGTTAGAATCCACATATTGATGAATCAAGAACAAATCATTTCCATCTTTTGCACAACTTTCTAAACTTCATCTATATTTGTTTCCAATATTAGTACTGATAACATTTTATCACACTGCATATTTGACTCGAATTGCACATGTTTATCAGGACTTTTATTGCTATTTGCTTTTGTTATGCTTGATTTTTGTTTTGTTTTTAGGTTTTTATTCTATCCAGAGCTCCTCATGCAGAATTGAAGAAAAACAAGCAGAAAACCAGGTTTTGAGCAAAGTGTTCACATGGCATCCACCATGGTGACCGCCACTGGGTAGGCCATAAGAAGGATGATTTCAAACTGATGATAATTGTCACGTTATCTACTACCTTTATCCCCTGGTTCATATGGCGGTCTCCATGAGAGGGTGGCGGGCGCCACGTTTGTATTTTGTTTTCCCTACCAAAAGGAGTTGGGGGCACTATAGTCTTTCCATTTCATTTCCCTTGGCTATATAGAGTAGTTCATTGTTCATTTCTCTTCATCCAAGCTTAGTTACAATAGGCATTATATTATTCAGTTTTTAAGTGATAATCCCTTCACATCGAAGAGTTATCACACTATCGATCGAGTTTGTAATCGAGTTTGGAGCACTTTGGTAAAAGTTAATCCTACCGCCATTTTCATTTCCAGTTGCGTTTATTTACAGTTGTACCTGATTCAAAGCCTCCGATTTGGAGTAGGTTTCTGTTTTATTTCATTTGTGCTTTACTTTATTTATTTCTCGCACTCGCTTTACTTTATTTATTTCTTGTACTCGCTTTACTTTATTTATTTATCTCACTCTTCTTTACTTTTCTTTATTTCTCGCACTCGTCTTTAACTTGCTTTTAACATGATCCATTTTAATATATTCATTTACATTTCCATGTCTAGCTAAATTTTAAAGGTTAGAGTGTAAGGATCATGGTAAAATAATATTTCACACAATGTATTTATAGGTATGCTTAGGGGCTATTTTTGTTTTTAACTCAAGTTTTATGTACTTTATTTTCGCTAGGTAAGATCGAAAGTCGTCCAACCTTTGGTTAAACTTGATTAGTCTTAATTGTTTAAAGGAAGCGAAAGCACTTTGTCTAGTTAAGTAGGAGCTTTTAATATTATAGAAAAACGATTTTAAAACTATATTCGGACGTGTTTATAGGTTTAGAGTTCGGTTCACATGAACCTCTATTGAATGAAAATTCCAAGTAAAAATAATTTTCAACTGAGTCAAGAAACTATATTTCTTAAAAATAGATTTATTACTTTAACGCAATGCACACCTTCTTAAGTGATAATAAGAGGGTTTGATTAAAGGATAAATTCGATTCTGAATACGCGAAAGCGATAGTTCCCGTTAAATTTGGTATTTTCATATGTAGAGAACATTGCCCCATAAGTAGTTTTATTTACAAGCATTTGAATTATTATTAAACCGTGTGAATTACATTCAAGCCTGTTGTTTTCATTTAAATTAACATCCTCATACTTTATTTTCATTGTGCATTATTTACTCATGTTTTTGATTTGCCTTAGATAAACATCGTAACGATAGATAATTATAGATTGATGTTTGGTCTTTGTGGGATCAATAATCTTTTATATTACTCTGACGTGATTCGTATACTTGCAAAACACCCTGCATCAATTTCTTGGCGCCGTTGTCGGGGACCAATGATGTCAAATTTTGTACCTTGTTGTTACACCGTCGAGACTAAAGCTTAACTAGCTGGTCAATGCAAAGAGCTCGTAGCACCAATAGTTTACTTGATCCTTTAGTGGAACCCGAACGTTATGCTCACGCACATCTCTTACTTTGTAGAATTAAGAAAGCTATGGCTAAAGATCGTAACGAAAGACCCCTTAAGGATTGCGCCCAACCATTAGATGATGAACCCAATTCTAGTATAGTAAACCCTATTGTTCCTACCAATAATTTCAAACTGAAACCCTTTCTTTTACAATTAGTACAACAAAACCAATTCGGAGTTCTCCCTTTAGAGAACCCTAATCAACACCAAAAGTCTTCATACAATTAGCATATACTTTTAAAACCAATGGTGCTACTCCTGAGGCGATTCGTCTAAGACTATTTCCTTTCCCCCTCAGAGATAAAGCCCTTACATGGTTAGATTCCCTTCCAACCAATTCTATAACAACCTGGGAAGAACTTAGGAGAGTGTTCCTTGCTAGATATTTTCTCCCAAGTAAAATTGTTGTTCTTCGGAACCAAATAACTAGATTTACTCAAAACCAAGGTGAATCACTCTTTCAAGCTTGAGAGAGATATAAAGTCCTATTAAGAAGATGTCCCCACCATGGCCTGTAAAAATGGTTGATTATTCATACCTTATATAATGGACTTCATTATAACACTAAAATGACCATCGATGCTGCCGTTGGCGGTGCTCTAATGAATAAACCTTACCCTGAAGCTTGCGTTCTCATCGAAGATATGGCACAAAACTATTATCAATAGGGAATAGGACAAGCAACAGTGGAAAAGAAAGAATACCAAGGAGGAATACATGAGATAAGTTCTATAGACATGATGCAAGCCAAAATGGACACGTTGACTCTTAAAGTTGAACACATGTATACAAACCCAGCCACTGCAGCAACAATCGTGTTAGAATGTGAACTGTGTGGAACCAAAGGACACCAATAAGCGGAATGCAATCTGTTAAATTAAACTAACTCAGACCAAGTCAACTATACCCAAGGAAACCCATTTTCAAATACTTATAACCCTGTATGGAGGAATCACCCAAACTTCTCCTACAAAAATAATAACCCTATCCAAAACCCCACACCTCCAAGACCACCAGGTTTTCAAGCCCAGAGATAAAACCAACCTATGCAAGTTGTGCCATTAAATGCAAGCCTTGAGAAAATTGTGGAAAATTTCATCTCGACTCAATCTCAGCAAAACATAGAATTCCTAAACCAGAACATTCATGTAAATGAAATGATTACCCAATTAGGAACCAAGGTTGACCAAATAGTTACTCATAATAAGATGCTTGAAACTTAGATCTCTCAAGTAGCTCTAAAACAAGCACCTCATACCACACCTGGAGGACAATTCCCTGGACAACCTCAACAAAACCCCCAAGGACAAACCAATGCCATTACCTTACGAAGTGGGACCGCTTACGATGAACCACCTAACCCTGCATCGTGTGAACCCAAAACTTCTAAGAAATGTATAGTACCTACGGACGAAGTAGAGGGACCAGAGGAATCTGAAAAACATAAATATCGAGATAAGGGAGAAGTTGTTGATAAAATTTATGTACCACCCCCTCCATACAAACCACCGATACCATATCCGCAAAGACTCAAACAAACCAAAATAAATGACCAATTTCATAAATTCATCAAAGTTATTGAACGAAACTTCATATGGAGATTCCTTTCACTGAAGCCATCACCCAAATACCATCTTATGCAAAATTCCTCAAATACATCCTTACCAACAAACGTAAACTTGACGATCGAAAACCCTTGGAATGCAATTTCATTTACAAGAATAAACTTGCCACAAAGGACAAAGATCCTATAAATTTCTACATACCTTGTATTTTGAGGAGTCACGTCATCGATAAAGCTTTTCTAGACTTAGGAGCTTGTGTGAGCTTAATGCCTCTGGCTGTTTGTGAGAGGTTAAAACTATGAGAACTGCAACCTACTAAGACGTCTCTTCAATAAGCTGATAGATCTGTCGAATATCTAGTAGGCATATTGGAAGATGTCATAGTCAGGATTAGTCATTTGTTTATCCCTACTGATTTTGTTATCATTGACATTAAAGGAGATGATGACATCCCAATCCTCCTAGGTAGGCCATTATTATCAATCGCAGGAGCCGTAATAGATGTAAAGAGAGGAAAGTTGACTTTTGAAGTAGGTGATGAAAAGATAGAGTTTATTCTTTCGAAATTCCTTATGTCACTAGTGATTGGAGATGCATGTTATGCCATAGACATCATT
Source organism: Lathyrus aphaca (assembly GCA_963966055.1). NCBI lineage: Eukaryota > Viridiplantae > Streptophyta > Magnoliopsida > Fabales > Fabaceae > Lathyrus > Lathyrus aphaca. Next base: position 62,367,006 of record OZ014520.1, on the reverse strand, counting down.
GACGAATGAATTAGGGAATTAGATCAAGAAGAACTCATAGAAACAATCAAGCTACCTTCAACCCTCATAATAGAAGATGATGAATTTAAGGAACCCTACATTAATGATAACCTTTACTAATGTTTATCCCTTACCCCAGATTCTATGCCATGCCCCAAGAAACAAACTTTAGAACTTAAATAATTACCCAATAATCTAAGATATGAGTTTCTAGATGAGGGAATTGACTGTCCAGTTATAGTAAGTGCCACCCTTAGCCAACAAGAAACAAACCAGCTCTTAGATGTTTTGCGAAAATATCCCTCAGCCTTAGGATATAATATATCTGATCTAAAAGGTATTAGTCCATCTATGTGTATGCATAAGATTTCACTTGAGGAAGATTTAAAACCCTCTAGAGAACATCAGAGAAGAATAAATCCTATAATGAGTGATGTTGTTAAGAAGGTAGTTCTTAAGTTACTAGAGGTAGGTATAATTTATCAAATCTCAGATAGTAAGTGGGTAAGCCTTGTGTATGTAGTACCTAAAAAGGGAGGCATTGCAATCGTGTAAAACAAGAAGGGTGAACATGTATCAAAACGAATAGAAGGAGGGTGGCGTATGTGCATAAGTTATAGAAAGTTAAACAAAGCGACTAGGAATGATCATTTCCTTTTACCATTTATAGACCAAATGTTGGAACGTCTATCAAGACACTTCTATTTTTTTATCTAGATGAGTAGTCAGTATTTTTCCAAATTCCTATTCACCTAGAAGATCAAGAAAAAACGACCTTCACATGCCATTATAGAACCTTTGCCTATAGACAAATGCCATTCAGACTCTGTAATGCCCTAACTACTTTCCAGCGTTGCATGAAGTCAATATTCGCCGATTACCTTGATGGAATTATGGAAGTATTCATGGATGATTTCTTGGTATGTGGATTTGATTTTAAAATCTGTCTCGGTAACCTTGAGAAAATCCTACGAAGATGCGTGGAAGTAAACCTAGTGTTAAATTGGGAGAAATGTCACTTTATGGTTACCGAAGGTATAGTTTTAGGATATATAGTCTCTAAATGGGGTATTGAAGTCGATAGAGACAAAATAGAAGTTATAGAAAACCTAAATCCACCTAAGACCATTAGGGAAGTCCGAAGTTATCTTGGACACACTAGTTTCTACCGGCGTTTTATCAAGGATTTCTCTAAAAGAACCAAACCTCTAATTGGCCTTCTAATGAAGGATGTTGAGTTTATTTTCGATGAAAAATGTAATGAGGCATTTAACCTTTTAAAACAAGCGTTGATCTCAGCACCTATTATGCAACCCCCAGATTGGACCGAACCTTTCGAAATTATGTGTGATGCTAGCGATTATGTTGTAGGAGTTGTTCTAGGTCAAAGAAAGGATAGTAAATTACATGTGATTTACTTTGCTAGTAGAAACCTAGATGCTTCTTAGCTCATATATGCAACAACTAAAAAAGAACTCCTAGTTGTAGTTTTTGCTATAGACAAATTTCGCTCTTATCTGGCAGGGGCTAAAATTATAGTGTACACAGACCAAGCTGCTATTCGTTACATATTAAGTAAAAAAGATGCAAAACCTAGGTTACTTAGATGGATACTTTACTGCAAGAATTTGATTTAGACATTCGAGAATAGAAAGGCACAAAAAACGTAGTTGTTGATCACCTTTCTAAGCTTGAGTACCTGAAACCAGATTTAGTACCCATAAATGAGGACTTTGCTTATGACAGATTAATAGCTAAGGTAGATACCATTGAAGAAAACAACTTAGACCCTCATAAGAACTCTGAGGAATCTTTAGCAGTAAGTAATGTACCTTGGTACGCTGACTTCGTTAATTATCTTGCCTCTGATATCTTACCTCCTGACCTTAACTATCAATAGAAAAAGAAGTTCTTTAATGATGTAAGAATTTTTTATTGGGACGAGCCACTTCTTTTCAAAATAGGTATGGACGATATTTTCCATTGTTGTGTTCCAGAAGATGAGGTAAGAAAAATCATCGAACACTGTCACTCTGCACCCTACGGGGGACATGCAAGCACGTCTAAAACGCACGCTAAAGTTCTTCAAGCTGACCTTTTCTGGCCCACCATTTGGCGTGAGATTCATGCTTACATGGTGAAATGTGACCGGTGCCAGCACACTGGGAACATCTAAAGACGTGACGAAATGCCTTTAAGGAATATTCAGGAAGTAAAACTTTTCGATGTTTGGGGTATTGACTTTATGGGGCAATTCCCATCCTCATTAGGAAATAAATATATCTTAGTTGTTTTTGACTACATGTCCAAATGGACTGAAGCTATAACCTCACCCACAAACGAAATAGGGGTAATGATTAAATTGTTTAAGAATTACATATTCCCTAGATTCAGAGTACCCCATCTTGTTATAAGTGATGGAGGATCGCATTTCATATCAAGAATTTTTTACAAACTTTTAAGAAAATATGGAATTAAGCATAGAGTAGAAACACCTTATCATCCGCAGACTAGTGGCCAAGTAGAAGCATCTAATAGGGAGATTAAATAAATCCTAGAAAAAAAATCGTTTCAATATCTAGGAAATATTGGTCTCAGAAGATGTAAGAAGCATTATGGGCCTACAAAACTTCCTTTAAAACCCCTATTGGAACAACCCCTTACCAATTGGTCTATGGAAAATCATGTCACATACCTTTCGAATTAGAACACAAGGCATATTGGGCCATTAAAACCTTAAACCTAGATTATTTGACCACTGGTGCAAAGCGCATCCTTGACATTCATAAACTAGAATAACTCTGCCAGTCAGCCTATGAAAATGCCATAATATACAAATAGAGAAACAAAGCATGTCTTGATAAAAGAATTGTAAATATAAACTTCAATATAGGCAACACTGTTCTCCTCTTTAATTCCAAGTTGCGACCCTGGCAAGCTACAATCAAGATGGACTGGTCCTTTTGAGGTCTCTAAGATCCTAAAATTCGGAGCAGTTGAGATCAAGAACAAATCGTGTAGTACATTCATTGTAAATGGGAAGAGGTTAAAACATTACGAAGGAGGTGACATTTCCATTGACTATTCCAGCCACAACCTGATTGATCCACCAATTCCTACTTCAGACATATTAGTTCCACTTGTCAAGCTAACGATGTTAAACAAGCGTTGCATGGGAGGCAACCCACGATTTTCTTTATTTATTACTTTTCATTTTCTTGCATTTATTTTTATTTGTTTACTTGTTTAGACTAACCTTTTATAATGTATGTTTTCAGGTCCCATTCTCTAACCATACTTTTCAGGATGCATACCTTTAATGACATGCACGTCACTTTCAGAGATGATGCATAGAGACAATGCTATGCGATCCTCTCTCAGCGACCCATGACACCTACCAGTTACCCTGACCAAACTTGTATGGAAGCCTTAGGCCTCGAGCCCAATATAAGGTTTCTATGTAGCCAACTCAAGTGGGATGAGTACGCTGACGACATGAATTCAACCTACAGAAACGTCACCCTGGAGTTCCTCAATTCATTCAGCTATGAGCCATATGTTGGCCAGGACGATTACGTTATTTTCAGGTTGTTTGGGACATAGTACTCATTCACCCAAAAGGATTTTGATGATTTTCTAGGTTTCCAGACTAACCCCATATGCCATTCTCGAGTTACCTATGGGATATTTTATGAGCAGAGATATAGAGAAGTTCTGGAGTGACATCACAAGTGGAGGAAGCCCTTATCCTTCCACCCAATTGTCTCACATCATTCATAACCCAACTCTCACGTATTTCTAGATGATCCTTGCCCATACTTTCCTTGGAAAGGCTAATGTTGACATCCATGTTAGTGAGGAGGATATCTTCTTCCTTTTCTGTGTGAACCAGTCGTGCCCTGTAGCTTTTGGGAATTTTCTGCTTGACAACCTCAAATGCACCGCCAAATCTTCTAAAGGCATCATCCATGTAGGAGGTACAATGTCTCAGATTTCCACTTCTTTGGTAATTTCTCGTAAGTTGTACCACTTGACTTCCTACTACGGGTATACCACGATGGATAATGATTTTTGCTTGGACCGATGGCTGATTTGGAGGGATTCCTTTTACCCTACCCAGTTTAAGCTCTTGATTGACAGCGAGACCATCCATTACTTCACCTAGCCTGGCCCCATGATGACTAGTGTCCATGACCCTGCTAACTGGTGTTATGCTTTGGAAGGTTTTGGAGAGACAGTTGATAAGCCTCGACCTCCTCCCACTCCAGAGTATGTTCCTACACCACCTTCACCCAGGATCATAGTGATGTCAAATAACCTTTCTTTGTAGAGACCTGATGTGAACAAACAGCTAGCTGAGCTGTGTATGGAGACCACTAGACTTCATCAGGAGGTAGTTGATCTTGCTTTACAGGTTCAGGTGTCTGATTTGACTCACGCTACAGAGGTTGATCACTTATATCAGGAGATCGCAGATTTATGCAGCGAGTTAGCCGCAGTGCGACGCTCTGATAAGGCAGAGAAGCGTCCAACTCCATGATGATGTGCTCTCATTATTTGCATACTATTTTTATTTACTTATTTTCATTTTCAGACTGATATATATATTTTTTCACATTTACCTTCTGTTTTATCCATGATGACAAGCACGAGAAATTGTCCCGACTAGATATGTCAACGAAGATTCTCTTTATACTCTAGACATTTATCATAATGTTTTTCATTTGTCATATACTCTAGGATTACATAATATGTTTGCGAGGAAAAAGCCTACCTATGAGAGGTTAACCTGGGAATTTCTAAGTTCTTTGATTTATATAGTTAATCCTAACTCTGCGAGCACAGTCGAAACGACGTGGTTCCGAATGTTTAATGTTGAATACGAGTGCACCACTGACAAACTCGTAGACAGATTAGGAATACCTCATGGGGAAGAAGCTATTTGTGAAGCACCATTAGATTCTGATTAGTCAGTTGAGGCATATTCCTTCTGGCACAGGATGTCGAATTCCACTATTACTTCTTTCAAAGGAATCATTGCCTCAACGATTCATTACCCGACCATCAGATTTTTTCGATATATGTTGGCTCGTACCATTTTTGGCTGGGAGAATCCTAACAAGGTGAATTCAAAGGAACTTCTATTTTTGCAAGGGTGCCTCACAAATAGACGAATCAATTCAGTCCCTTTTATGCTTGCTCATATGAATGTCGTTTTAAAGAAAGCAGGGACCATCACTTTTGGAGGCTTAATTACATCTATTGTTAGGGCCCTAAATCTCGACACTGAGATAGCCACCTTGACACCCTTACCTCCCCACATAATTAACTTAAAATTCCTGAAAGACATGAAATTATGTAGAGCAAGTAGAGATGGAGGTTATGTACTCATGGTTCATGGTGTGGCCATCCTATATGTCGTTTTGCCTTGCACTAGATGTACAGATGTACGAGTTGAGAGAAATTGGACCTATGTTTTAGATGCTCCACCTGTTACGGATCCAGTGCCTCCTAATGTTCCTATTGGGGACATACATGAGACTAATGACGAGTATGGCCAGAGAGAGAAATCTTTAGTTCATTATATGTCTCCCCACCATGTACCACCTACACACATTGCACTTTCTTCTTCTCACCCTGTTGTAGGTACTGACCCTGGTTTCTATGTCACGAAAGAGATGTGGCGCGAACAGCTCGCCAGAGAAGTAAGATGTGATAACTTGCTATCTTCCATCCAACAACAACTGGCTGCAAACATGACCTTCATCCAAGAGTCACAACAACAGATGGATAGGTCAATTCAAACCATTTTGCAATCTTAGGCCACCTTATCCACTAGATTCGACCAGTTTGCAGCTTCTCACAGCGATTTCCGCCGCAACAGATCTCGTCATCCTAGGCGCTCACCGCACGGAGATAAGAGTACCATCAGTATGCCATAGACTTTTCAGGCCACCCTCGCCTTATCTTATTTCGAAACATTAGGGACAATGTTAAATTTAAGTATGGGAGGAGATTTTATTTTCTCGCATTTCCTTTCCATTTTACTTTTTAGTTTTCTAGTTTGTTTTCCTTGTTTTATTAGTTTGCTTCTAGCGAATACATGTGTCTGACAAGTCATTTGCGTGGTGTATCTTTAGTTTCCCAATTCCTTAGCCTTACCAATTTTTTTTGAAAAAGAAAAACGATATTATTTTGAAAATTTGGGCTTTGAGACGGGTTTGAGATAAGATGTAGTTGACTTGGGAAAACCTTTTTGAAACATTAGTATCGTTTTAACACCCTAAGTTTCATGATTATATGAATCGATAACATGGCCTTAATTATCATTTTAGAATAGGTCCTTTAGTAGTTTATCCTAGCAGTCAGCTCCGGACTAAGTATGCTCTATGTATGGGACCGATGGATATAAGTGATCTTTGTCTACTATGCTAATTGATAAAAAAAAGGAAACTTAGGATAGGTGACCCTCACAAGGAAACTTATGATAGGTGACCCTCACAAGGTCATTTTAGTCTATCCAGAGCTCCTCATGCAGAATTGAAGAAAAATGAGCAGAAAAATCAGTTTTTGAGCAAAGTGTTCACATGGTATCCACCATGGCGGTCGCCACTGGGCAGGCCATAAGAAGGATGATTTCAAAATGATGATAACTTCCACTTTCTCCACTATCTTCCTCCCTTAGTTCATATGGCGGGTGCCATGAGAGGGTGGCGGGCGCCACCTTTGTATTTCGTTTTCCCTCCCAAAGGTAGTTGGGGGCACTATAGTCTTTCCATTTCATTTCCCTTGGCTATATATAAAGTAGTTCATTGTTCATTTCTCTTCATCCAAGCTCAATTACAACTTAGGAATTATATTATTCAGTTTGTAAGTGATAATCCCTTCACATCGAAGAGTTATCACACTATCGATCGAGTTTGTAATCGAGTTTGGATCACTTTGGCAGAAGCTAATCCTGCCGCCATTTTCATTTCCAGTTGCATTTATTTCCAGTTGTACCTGATTCAAATCCTCCGATTTGGAGCAGGTTTTTATTTTATTTCATTTGTGCTTTACTTTATTTATTTCTCGTACTCGCTTTACTTTATTTATTTCTCGCACTCGCTTTACTTTATTTATTTCTCGCACTCGTCTTTAATTTTCTTTATTTCTTGCACTTGTCTTTAACTTACTTTTAACATGATCCATTTTAATATGTTCATTTACATTTCCATGTCTAGCTAAATTTTAACGGTTAGAATGTAAGGATCATGGTAAAATAATATTTCACATAATGTGTTTATAGGAATGCTTAGGGGCTATTTTGGTTCTTAACACAAGTTTTCTGTACTTTATTTCCGTTGGGTAAGATCGAAAGTCGTCCAACCTTTGGTTAAACTTGATTAGTCTTAATTGTCCAAAGGAAGCAAAAGCGCTTTGTCTAGTTAAGTAGGAGTTTTTAATATTATAGAAACACGATTTTAAAACTATTTTCGGACGCGTTTATGGGTTTAGAGTCCGTTTCGCATGAACCTCTATTGAGTGAAAATTCCAAGTCAAAATACTTTTCAATTGAGTCAAGAAACTATATTTCTTAAAAATGGATTTATTACTTTTACGCAATGCGCGCCTTTTTATAAGTGACAATAAGAGGGTTTGATTAAGGGATAAACTCGGTTTTGAATACACGAAAGCGATAGTTCCCATTAAATTAGGTATTTTCATAAGTAGAGAATATTGCTCCATAAGTAGTTCTATTTACAAGCATTTAAAGTATGATTAAACCGTGTGAATTACATTCAAGCTTGTTGTTTTCATTTGAATTTACATCCTCGTACTTTATTTTCATTGTGCACTATTTACTCCCGTTTTTTATTTGCCTTAGATAAACATTATAACGATAGATAACAATAGATTGACATTTGGTCTCTGTGGGATCGATAATCTTTTATATTACTCTGACGCGATTCATTTACTTTGCGAAAAACCCCACATCAGGTACTCCATCATTCATGATTCCAGTCACATCTTAATATCTAGAGAGAGAAGGGGGAGAGAAAGACTGAATTGTAAAAAAAAAAATTTCATTGAGTGAAATTGTTGTGTTTTACATTGTACAATGTCTTTATATAAGCAACTAAAGCACAAACTCAAAACTATACAAGTAGACCCAAGCCCAAAATATATAAAGTGTAAACTACACAACTACAAGTTACACTTCGACATAACAACTATATGATGTATTCGACCCAGTCAGATACAACTAACTCCTACACCTCTGACTAACAAATTCGAAATAGTCGAATGATAGTCTCCGACAGAACATTTAATTAAAACTTCTAACATTTGTAGAATTGATTCTGATTAAAAATGAGTTGTGTGTAAAGTGATTTATATTTGAATGCATTTATATAAAAGAGTTGAATAGTGTAAAAATCACGTTAAACTCAAAAAATATAAATTATAATTTCAAATTGGTTCAACTCTAAAGACTATAAGGTCATTTTGTTTTAACTTTAAAAAATGGATTTTTTCTTTGTATTTTCGAAAATGGATTTTGTAAAACCGATTTTCAAAATATTACAAATTTTTTAATATTCATTTTTCTAAACTGGAAGAGTAACTTTCACATCGTAAAACATAAATATACATTATTGAAGATCAAAATATAGTCGAAATCATAATTTTTGAAAAAAATTGTATCTCAAAAATGATTTTTATGAAAATCTATTTGAAATAGCTTCAAAATTAAGTGATTTTCTGAAATTTTGATATCCAAATTTTTTTCCGATAAAATGATGAAATATCTTAAATAACATTTTAAAAATAACTATTCAAACAAAATTTTTACTTGAAGTTTTTATAAAAAATTTCTTTGTAATTTTTTTTTTTCACAAAATTATGTTACACTAAAAAAATTATTTTAAAAAAAGTCAAAACAAATGGATCCATAATCAATTCTATTTTAAAAAAACAAATCACTTCAAATGAAATGACTTTAATTTCTCTAAAATTGTTTTTGACTCATCCAAAAGCTATGCCAAAATTACATTTAATATATTATTTTTGGAATTTAAATAACTATTTTTCAATTCATGAGTTTCGAGATTGAAATGGTGATGTGAACTATTGACATCTTATAATATTGTTTTTCTCAACCTTTAATATGAAAATTTGATGTTGCTCAACAGATTCTTTCGAAACTAAGATGAACTAAAAATAGAATGCTCTAATGAAAATTACGGTTATCACTAGTCCACGCCTATACATGATTAAACAATAAGCTAGAAAAGACAAGAAAGAGTGTTATGTGAACCATCATTGTCTAATCAAAAAAGTTGCACGAAATAAGAGACAAATACTAGAGTTAGGTTCTTTGCACCAATTTAAGAAACCTAATGTTAGTTAAGAATAGAATGTGCAATGTACCCATAAACACTACATAAACAGCGACCCAACACCCATTTTGTCTTCCAACAATGTTAGATTTGCTATGTTTCCTTACGAGATTACTGTGTCTTTGTATAAGTAGGTGATGTATATTGTCATTAACATCAAGGTATTATGGTTGTGACACTTAAGAAATTCATTTCCTAGTTTTGTTTTCTTGTTTGAGATTATTACATTCTTAGGAGACATTAGGATTGGAAATTGAATTTTATGCTTTTAGTTTTTATTAGTTCATTGCATCTTCTTGTTTGTTGGAGAAGCTTTCTCTTAGCAGTAAACGATAAAAACTATTACACGTGTTGCAAATACAAACTAAGAAAACATAATTTGATTTAGTGCATTGTTTGTTTTATCTTGGATGGAAGCTGAAAAATTGTATAAATAATTCATTTAGTATTATTCTCTTTGTTTCATATTGAATGTCATTTTAGACTGTGTCACGCGTTTGATTTATTTTTCTCAAAATAAATGAAATGGTTTAGTAATTTTACTATAATATTTGTTGTGTATGCTTTGAAAGTTATTTATAAACTTTTTGATAAAATGGTTAAGGATTGAGCGTATTTTAAGAAAATTTGTTAGGTTTAAAAATGCTCTCAAACTGTTGGATCAAAAGACCAAACCGGCCAAGAAACTTTCGATCCGGGTTTAACTAAAGAAAAAAATCCTAATAGCAGAGTTTCGAAAAATTTACCCAAAAAATCACGTTTCGGAAGATTTTAGATATAACTTCCGGTATGTTTTTTTCCAAACCGGAAGACTTAGGGAAAGTGTTTCGGTTTAGTAATTTTTTATCACCGGAAGACTTAAGAAAAGTGTTACGGTTTAGTAATTTTTTATCACCGGAAGACTTAGGGAAAGTGTTCCGGTTCGGAATAGAACCAATAAGACTTCCGGTTGTCAAGTTTCCATATATCAAAACACTTCAGGTAAGAGTTCCGGTTTGTTCCAAATACACTACCAAAAGACTTACTTGAAGTATTCCAGTTTATTTTTAATTTTTTAATTTTCTTTATAATTTGTTAATATACAATTAAAGAAGGAAAAAATATTTGATTTAAAAACATAACAAATATTTATTATAAATTAAAATATTTGACATTAACAATTAAATATATAATTAAGGAAGAAAAAAATTATTTGACATTAAAAACATAACAAACTAGTATGATACTCGTGCGTTCGCACGCACTTGTTCTTAGAATGTATTTGTTTTAATAATTTATTTGTTTATATTTAAAATTTGAAAATAAAAAGTATCTAATTAATAAAAATATGTAAATAAAAAAATATTATATATTTAAAATGAATTATAAAATAAAATATATATTTAAAATGAATTAATAAAAATATGTAAATAATAAAATATAAAATATAATTCATTTAAATTGTATGCTTATTTTAATATAAATTTTGATACTAATTAAAATAAATTAAATGAAATTTAATATAAATACTAATAGAATGAAACATAAGTAATGTATGAATAAATAGTATCAAAATTGTATAATATTTTTTATTAATCATACCATCTATTTATCATTTATAAAAGAAGAAAACCTACATACAATTCTTTATGTGTGCTTTATACTTAAAATATGACAAGTGTATAATTTTCTCCTACATGTATGCAATTTATTTTTCCTATTTTTACTCCAAAAATAATATTTAAATATACTTGTCATATTTTAATTGAAAATAGTATAAACCACACCTAAGGAATTGTATCTAAGTATTTTCCTTTATAAAATTTAAAATTTTAACCGCACAAGTTCATCAATGATCAATATATTTATCTATATATAATATAAAGTTATTAAAATATTAAAATTAAAATTTTATTGGGGTCAATTTCACTCAAATATGAAATAATATAGTACATATACTCACGGGTACATATATGGTATTGATATTAACACATTTAATTAAATATTAAATAATAACAAGAATAAATTTACTATTGACTTAAATATTTTTATAAATAATTCCAAAACAAAATTATTTATATATAGAAATAATTATACCGTTGATTCAAATATTTATATATATAGAATAATATATTTTATTTGTAAATTTATTTTAATCAATAATTTATTAAATTGTTATTATTAATTGAATTATAGAATTTGATTGAATATATATTCACCATATTTTGTCAATTTAAGATTTTTATTATTATAAAATATTTTATTATCATCAAATATTTTAAACAATGTCATTTTTATAAATGAGACTAAATTTACTATTGATTCATATATTTTTATAATTAATGTCAAAACAAAAATAATATTTATCATTCTTATAAATGGAAAAAAATATTAGTAATTCAAATCTTTAATTATTATTTTTTTAAACACGGGTACTGATATGACATATATAATACTTATATTAAGAACAAATATTACGTGTTCATACGAGTTACTAATTAAAATATTGAATATTAACGGAAACATGAAGTTATCGATCAAACTATTGAATATTAACGGAAACATGAAGTTGCTAATCAAAATATTGAATATTAAGAGAATCGTAAAGTTATTAATCAAAATATTGATTATTAACGAGAATATTAAATTACTGATCAAAATATTAAATATTAATGGAAACATTAAGTTACTGATATAAATATTAAACAATAATAGAAACATAAATTTACTAATTAAAATATTGGTACCCTAGGGAATTGATTCTATTTATTTTTAAATATATATTATATTTTTTTATTTACATATTTTTATTAATTAGATACTTTTTATTTTCAAATTTTAAATATAAACAAATAAATTCTTAAAACAAATACATTCTAAGAACAAATGTGTGCGAACACACGGATATCATATTAGTTTGTTATGCTGTTAATGTCAAATAATTTTTTTCTTCCTTAATTGTTAATGTCAAATATTTTAATTTGTAATAAATATTTGTTATATTGTTAAATCAAATATTTTTTTTCCTTAATTGTATATTAACAAATTATAAAGAAAATTAAAAAATTAAAAAATTAAAAATAAACCAGAACACTTCAAGTAAGTCTCCCGGTAGTGTATTCTGGAACAAACCGGAACTCTTACCTTAAGTGTTCCGGTACATGGAAACTTGACAACCGGAAGTCTTATTGGTTCTGTTCCGAACCGGAACACTTTCCCTAAGTCTTCCGGTGATAAAAAATTACTAAACTGGAACACTTTCCCTAAGTCTTCCGGTTTACATCAGGGTTATATTTGGTATTTTGAAAATTTTGTAGGGGTATAGGTCAAAATGTAGGGGTATATGGTAAACTCTTCCCACTCACACAAGGTTTTTTTTTACAAGCCCAAACCCATCAACATTTGACAAAAAAATCCCCTTAAAAAGGATATCATTCCTACAATTCCAAATAATCCAAGATATGGACAAACCAAACAACCACCCAAGTCCAACTTCCAACTCTCCTTACAAGTGTTGTCCAACAAAAGAAGTCAACCCAAAATAGACATAACTGATGGGATGTCGTCTACTCGGAGCCAAAAGCAAAAAGAACTCGACCAACTTCTTGAAATCGGACAACTAAAAAAAAGATGGTCTGAGTATTCTTCACAACCAAAACAAGAGGACACACCAACAAATGAGATCCCGACCAAATTTCACGATTCGGCAATTCCCGCTTCATAGGTAATATATTCCAAATCAATCTCCACCCAAAAATTGAAATTCTACTAGAAATTTTAAAATTCCAAAGACGGAGCAAGGCTATAGATAAATCATCAGTCAAAACTGAACTCTCTAACACAACGAAACAAATAGTAATATAAGCAATCCTAACTGTAAAACCTTTGGAATGTCTCCACCAAACAAAGTTATCATCCAATAAGGACACCGGTCGAACTTGTTGTATCAAATCTAACAATTGCAACCTTTGAGATGTCGCCAAAGACTTTTTCTGGCAGCCATACAACGGAACGGACCACCGCCACGCATCTCCATGCCAAAAGGCCATGTCCGACACCTTAATATTATGGTCACCATAGTAGATTAGAGAGTTGCGCTCTCCTACAAACATAAACTAATTATGATCAAATTGAGTAATCTGGTTATCATTACTATTTGACTTAATTTGGTTGCCATTATTATTTGCTTCGTACACTAATATTCTTGTTGACTTAAATAAAAGTGAGTTTTTGAATAACCCACCAACGACACCCAGAGTGTGGCTATAGTGATAAATACTTCAAGTGAGAACAATGAGTACCCATTAAACATTGATTTTTTTCTAGAGACAACAAATTTAGGTTATGGAAAGTGAATATGCGGTCAATTTTAATTCAATAAAAATGTGCGCATGCATTGGATGATGAAACATTGATCTCGATAAGCCTAACCCAAGTAAAGAAGACCATGATGATGATAAGCCAATGAATGTCATTATTCTGTGTCTCAAAGATAAAATCTTGGGGAAGTCGTAAGGGAGAAGGCTGCAAAATAATGCTAGTGAAGCTCAAATTGTTGTATGGTATAGTCAAAGTTTATTGTGGAATAATTGATGAATTTTGATAAAATCATTAATGACTTGAAAAATATTAAGGTGAAACTTGATGATGAGAAAAATTATCTACTCTAGTTGAGTTTATAACCTATATCCTTTGAACATTTTAAGCATGGTCTTTTTATGGTAAGGAAGACATTATCACATTAAATGAGGTTTGATCGGCTATTAGAACCAGAGTTAATATAGATGAAAGAGTATAGGATTGACGATAATGATGGAGGTTTAAATGTCTCAATGGTAATAAATAAGAGTCGAGGAAACTATAAAGAGAAGAAATCTAGGTTAAATTCTAAGTCAAGGGGTGTCGACAAGTCTAAGTGTCGGTGCTTCAATTGACACAAGGTCGATCAATTCAAGAAAGATTGTCCAAATAAGGGTAGTAATTAGAGTCATGTTCATATTGTAGTTACCTCATATAAGAATTATGAAAATCAATGTGCACTAGCTGTGACATGTTGAAAAAATGAACAAAGTTGGGTCATAGACTTTGGATTCTCTTATCACACCTATATGAGGAAGGAGTAACTTAAGGCCATTTATCTGAAAGAATATATAGTTCTTCGCATAGTAAATGATAAGGCTTGTAATGTCTAAGGTATGGGTTATATTATGCTGAAATTGTTTGGTAGTCATGAGCTTCTTCTACATATACGATGTATGTTCATGTACTTAGGCGATATTTGTTATCTTTTATCATGTTTGACGGATTATAGTAATATACTTGTTGAAAGTATAATAACAGGGAGAGATTGTGGCATACTATGCATGTTTACTTTCTAGAATTATTGAATGAACCCTCCCAATTATTAGGTTAAGATATTTATAGAGGATCCCTAGGTCAGATCCCAATAAAAACGAGTTTTCTAGCTTCCTCATAAGGATCATGGAAGTATGGGAAGACCAATTATTTTCTAATTTATGATGGAAACAATTTCCCCTTTGACTGATACCTCAGAAAGGTTTCTCCGTGAACACCTCATAAGCCACATCTGATAAGAGAAATAGTTACTGGATATCGATTCGGGTGAGATGACTTAAACCTAATCGGGTGACTAGGCCCTCTTCGAGCACTCGCCCAATATCACTGCACATAGTTATATCTTTCCATGGGGGGGCCTTTTATGGTCAAATAAAATTATCCCAATACACAATCCTTTAAGCACGAGATCTGTAAAGGGTGAAGTGACTTAACTCGAACGTTTTTCAATCTGAAATAGTATATGATGGAATACTTCCCTATGGTGACTCACAAAATAAAATTTTGAGTTTTCAGCTATATTTATCGTCACCGACTTATCGCATAGTTGGCAAGGGAGAACTGCATAACACTTTGGTAGATTTACTTCACCATAAACCGCTCCCCGATGGATGTCTGAATGTGGCGGTTGATATTGCTTTTGATATGGATGCTTTACTACCTATACCTGACTTGGTTTCAGAGATAAGATTGTTGCATGATGCAATAGGATCATTTGTTGCATCACTGTCATATCTCATTTTCTAGATGATGAGGTATGTTGAAAACCATTATGAATCTCTTAGTATTCAAATGTCAATTCGGAACCATTATGAAAAACATTATGAACCATTACATACATTTTATTTACATGGTAATGTTAGACTCCTATAAAACCCACACCTAAAGTAAAGGGATTTTGTGGCACAACGAGTCTGTTGCATCACAAAAAAGAGGTTCATTGATATATACTCATTGAAAGTGTTAATTCTATGATCCGAATTCAAAAGCTTCATGATTTTATAATTTATCTAACTTATATGATTTTTAGGTTCTTGCTCAAGAGTTACAACAATCCAACAAGAAAATTAGTAACGTATCTAACAAAAAAAATGTTCCAAGGACCGAGGCAAAAAGATCAACTTTTATACCTCGATTTAGGATGTGTCTTGAAACACTTGTGGGAACATCAAATGTGATGGATGGTGCTATTCGTGAAATAGATATGGAGGAAGTTATTTTTGATTATTTTCATTTTGAAGTAATTGCAAAATAGGACATGGATCATATTTTTCAGCATACTGAATTAGTCATCGGTGTTATGCATTCATACATCAGGTACTTCGATCAATCTATTATTTAATTAATTGAACAATTTATTAACACATTTCAATGAATATTTTAACGTTTACTATGTTTTTATTTAAGGTACTTGTACGAGAAATTAATGCGCGAGACTGAATTGGCAAACATATTCTATTTTGTGTCTTTCGCCTGTGTCAACACACGGTTAATTGCTCAGGATCCAGATGCGGTAAGAGATCACTTAGTCGAGAGATTTATGGTCGACAATACATAAATTTTGTTTCTTTTACCATTTAATACTCGTTTAGATTTTCATTCTAATATCATTTATTATAATTTTTTTTAGTATTTTGACGCTGCGTAGAAAATTTCCATCTAAACTTTTGTTTTATTTTATAGTGGTCACTGGTTGTTGGTTGCTATTAATTCTACAATAGAAGTGGTGTGTTTTCTGAATTTGTTAGATGGTGATCAAACAATATATCCAGATATGAAGGTTATGGTTGATACGTAAGTTAGATTGTTCTAAATATTCACGTGTATTTGTATATTTAATTATTTCCGTGAGATTGTTCTAAATATATGTTTTTATTTTATTAGAGCAATACAAGTATTCTGATCACAAAGAGAAGCTCGGGTACCAAGGTCTAAAGCAAACAACATTACATGGATCCGAGTGAAGGTATATTTTTCTTTTTTTTTGCTTATCAAAGTGATGCTACTTAATAAAACACGATAACTATATATTCTTATTTGTTTTTCTATGTGTAGTATCCTTGTCAGCATAATGGTATAGACTACGGGTATTTCGTTTTGAGGTTTATGAGAGAAATCCTTCATTTGAATCAAATAGAGATTCCAATCATGGTATGGATTTATAACTTATGATTTATTTCTCGGATATTTCATATTAATTACTTTTAACTAAATCAAGCATATTATGTTATATTATGCAGTACTTTGATGAATTCCGGTGTGCTCATTACTCGAAAGAAAAATTGGAAGAAATTAAGGAGTGTAGATGTTTAGAATTGGCAGAATTTTTGACCAACAAGAAATGTTGAATTCAGTTCAGAATGTCCTATCAGATGTTGGGACATTATCAAACAGAGTATAAGAACTTAATTCAGGATGTCACACCAGATGTTGGGACATTGTGTAAATGATTTAAGTTCAGTTTTTCAGG
Organism: Lathyrus aphaca; assembly: GCA_963966055.1. Taxonomy (NCBI): domain Eukaryota; kingdom Viridiplantae; phylum Streptophyta; class Magnoliopsida; order Fabales; family Fabaceae; genus Lathyrus; species Lathyrus aphaca. The sequence continues at coordinate 62,349,822 of OZ014520.1, read as the reverse complement.
ATGTCCCAACAGATGTTGTGACATCCCAAACCTGCTACCAGAATTAATTAATGACTAACTGATCTGAGAAATTTAAGGAAAGTTATCTGGAATTAATTATGGATGGACAAAAACAGAATAAGGCGCATCTGTAGGGAGTGTTGTTATGAGACTTCAGCATAATCAGAAGAACTAAATCACCTAGAATCTAGGAAGTAACAAACCCTAATTCAAGGTGGAAGCTGCATGCGTTTTAGGACTGGATTAACCTACAGAAAGCCCAAAATCCATACACCTATTTAAGCAACAAAATATCTCAGAATTTAGTACGAATTTCAGAAGACAAAATAGGGTGTTGTGTGTTTTAATAGCAGGTTGATTTTATTGTACCACTTTATGAGCTTTTAAGCAAAAGTGTATTTTGTGTCTTGATTGAAACTGTGAAGTAAGATCAAGCTGGTTTGTTTGAAGTATGACTTCAATTTTATTAAACTTGTAAACAAGATCATTGTGTGATTGAGGGGGAGTGAGTTGGTACTCATATCTAAGTTGTGTCTTAGGTAGAAATTGCATTGGGTAGATATTAAGTGAAAGATTAAACTGGGTGGTTTAAGTCTAGAATTAATATTACTTATAGTGGATTTCCTCCTGGCTTGGTAGCCTCCAGATGTAAGTGTGGTTATACACTGAACTGGGTTAACAAACTACTGTGTTGTTTAATTTTCTTGCACTTTAAGTTTTGGTTAAATCTGTCAAGTGTTGGAACATCTCATAGGACATCTCATACCTGATCACAGAATTTCAATTGGCATAAGAGCAGGCACCCTGCCTGTTTATACTGGGTGAGATCTAGGGAATACAAATTCTGGAAACATGGACAGAGATATAGGATCAGTAAATAGACCACCTATACTGGATGGATCTAATTATGACTACTGGAAACCAAGAATGATTGCATTCTTAAGATCACTTGACAACAGGGCCTGGAGAGCAGTCAACATTGGATGGGAACATCCTGTCCAAGACACCAAAGATGGATAAAAAATGTTGAAACCTGAAGAAGAATGGAGTAAGGAGGAAGAAGATTCAGCACTAGGCAACTCCAAGGCCTTAAATGCTTTATTCAATGACATTGATAGGAGCATCTTTAGACTTGTACATCACTGTGAGCTGGCCAAAGATGTTTGGGACACTCTCAAAACAACTCATGAAGGAACATCAAAGGTAAAGATGTCAAGACTTCAACTTCTCACCACCAAGTTTGAAAACTTGAGAATGAAGGAAGATGAGACAATTCATGAATTCTACATGAACATCTTAGAAATAGCCAATACTTCTGGAGCCTTGGGAGAAAAGATGACTGATGAAAAGCTTGTAAGAAAGATTCTCAGATCTTTGCCAAAAAGATTTGACATGAAAGTCACAGCAATAGAAGAAGCTCAAGACATATGCACAATGAAAGTTGAAGAGCTCATTGGCTCTCTTCAAACATTTGAGATGGGAATGAATGACACAAGTGTAAAGAAGAACAAAAGCATAGCCTTGGTAACAAATACTGATGAAGAAGAAGAAAATGATGAATCAGAAACTGGTGAAAGCTTATCAGACAACATTGCTATGCTTGGAAGACAATTCAAAAAGATTCTCAGAAATATGGAAAACAAGTCCAGACCAAGTGGAAGATACACAAACTCTTCTGAGAACAAAAGACCTTATGATAGAAAGTCAACTTATGATGAAAAGACCAGTCAAGAAAAAGGGATTAAATGCCATGGATGTGAAGGATATGGACACATCAGAAATGAATGTCCTACCTATTTAAAAAGGCAAAAGAAAGGTCTCTCTGTAACCTGGTCTGATGAAGACTCAGGAGGTGATTCAGAAGAAGAATCAGCTAAGCATATCATTGCTCTAGCTGGATTATGTGAATCTGAAAGTGAATCCAGTGATGGGGAGCTTACTTTTGAAGAACTTGAGCAATCATTCAGAGAACTAGTCAAAAGAAGCACTAAAATATGCAGGGAGAATATGAAGCTAAAGAAGCAGATTGAGATTCTAAAGGATGAAAAAGCAAGTGATCTAGAGATCATTGACACCTTGAAAAGTGAAGTAAGTCTTCTCAACTCCAAGTTGGAACACATGTCCAAATCTGTTAGAATGCTGAACAGTAGCTCAAGTACACTGGATGTTATTCTCAACAACAATAAGCATTCAGGGGATAAAAGTGGACTGGGATTTAACAGAGTTCATAAGGATGAAGCTAGCTCTAGCAAAACTACTTCAAAGTCCATACAGTCAAACAAGATGTCCCAACAGATGCTTCAACATCATGAAAAGAACACAAAGTCAAACATAATGTTCCAACAGATGTCTCAACATTCTGAAAAGAACATAATGAAGAAGAAGTATCAAAGATGGAGATGTCATCATTGTGGAAGATTTGGACATATCAAACCTCATTGCTATAAGTTGCATGGATATCCAAATCAGATGTATCAGCAACCTCCTAAGCAGAAGATAGAAGTTACCAAGAAAGTGTTGCATAGAAGAGATCAGCAACCTCCTAAGCAGAAGACAGAGCTCATCAAGAAGGTATGGAGACCAAAAGCTAGTCTTCATGCTGATCAAAGCTACATACCCAAGAACAAGATCAACAAACAACCTTGGAGCTCTACTGATGAACAATACACAGGGCAGAGGTATCAAAAGAAATCTCAACTCAAATGGTCAAAGAAAGGTGTTGCATATATAGCACATACATCACTAAGAGTATCAGCCAAAGAAGACTGGTACTTTGACAGTGGATGTTCAAGACACATGACTGGATTGAAGAATCTGCTAGTAGACTTAAAGTCACATTCATCCAGATATGTAACCTTTGGAGATGGAGCTAAAGGAGAAATCAAGGGAGTAGGGACCTTGGACTGTCAAGATGTACCAAGACTAAATGATGTGCTGCTGGTTAAAGGTTTAACTGCTAACCTGATCAGCATAAGTCAATTATGTGATCAAGGGTACAGTGTAAACTTTACCAAAACTGAATGCATAGTGTCTAACAAAGAACAAGAGATTTTCATGAGAGGAGCCAGATCTAAAGACAACTGTTACATGTGGGAACCTCAAGACTTCAGTCTCACTTCAACTTGCTCTTTAGCTAAAGAAGAAGAAGTGAAACTATGGCACCAAAGACTAGGTCATCTTCATTTCAGAGGCATAAAGAAGATCATATCTAGGGATGCTGTGAGAGGTATTCCTAAACTGAAGATTGATGATGGCAAAATATGTGGTGAATGTCAAATAGGCAAGCAAACCAAGATGTCCCATCCAAAGCTCCAACATCTGACAACTTCCAAAGTTTTGGAACTATTGCATATGGATCTTATGGGACCTATGCAGGTTGAGAGCCTTGGTGGTAAGAGGTATGCCTATGTGGTGGTTGATGACTTTTCATGGTATACATGGATAAATTTCATCAAAGAAAAGTCTGATGTATTTGATGTATTCAAAGACTTATGCCAAAGAATTCAAAGGGAAAAAGCCAGCTGTGTGATCAGAATAAGAAGTGATCATGGAAAAGAATTTGAGAACCAAAAGTTCTTAGATTTATGTTCTTCAGAAGGAATCAATCATGAATATTCTTCAGCAATCACTCCTCAACAGAATGGGATTGTTGAGAGGAAGAATAGAACTATTCAAGAATCAGCAAGAGCTATGATCCATGCTAAAAAGTTACCTTTGTACTTCTGGGCTGAAACAATGAACACAGCTTGTTACATCCATAACAGAGTTACTCTAAGGAAAGGAACTTTGTCCACAATCTATGAAGTCTGGAAGGGCAGAAAACCCACAGTTAAGTACTTCCATGTGTTTGGAAGTAACTGTTATATTCTGGCAGATAGGGAGCAAAAAAGAAAAATGGATCCTAAAAGTGATGAAGGGATTTTTCTTGGATACTCTATAAATAGCAGAGCATATAGAGTATTTAATTCTAGAACCAAGGTTATCATGGAGTCCATAAATGTGATAATTGATGATGCTCCTACAGATGTCCCAGAAGATGTTGGAACATCTGCTGATATCAAGACTGAAGCTGAAGAAAAGAGTGATCATTCTGACTTCACTCAAACTGATGCAAGGACAGAACAATCCAGCGAACCTCCCTCCATCAGAATCCAGAAGGATCATCCCAAAGATTTGATAATTCGTGATCCCAACATAGGTGTAAGTACTAGATCAAGAGAAGTGATTTCAGGTTCCTGTTTTGTTTCTAAAATAGAACCTAAAAACATCAAGGAAGCTCTTACTGATGAATACTGGATTTGTGCTATGCAAGAGGAATTAGGTCAATTCACAAGGAATGAAGTGTGGAACCTTGTTCCTAGACCTGATGACATAAATGTGATTGGAACTAAATGGGTGTATAAGAACAAGTCAAATGAGCAAGGAGTTGTTACAAAGAACAAAGCTAGACTTGTAGCTCAAGGATACACACAAATTGAAGGAGTAGACTTTGATGAAACCTTTGCACCAGTAGCAAGGCTTGAATCAATCAGACTACTTTTGGGAATTGCTTGTATCTTAAAATTCAAGCTATTTCAAATGGATGTGAAAAGTGCCTTTTTTAAATGGTTATCTTAATGAAGAGGTATATGTAGAACAACCTAAAGGATTTGTTGATCCAAGCTGTCCAAATCATGTATACAAACTAAAGAAGGCTCTCTATGGTCTGAAGCAAGCTCCAAGAGCATGGTATGAAAGGCTGACTACTTTTCTTATTAAGCAAGGGTACAGGAAAGGTGGAATTGACAAAACCTTGTTTGTTAAAGATGAAGAAGGAAATGTCATGATTGCTCAAATATATGTAGATGACATTGTCTTTGGAGGGATGTCAGACAGGATGGTCAAACATTTTGTCAACCAGATGGAATCTGAATTTGAAATGAGCCTAGTAGGAGAATTAACCTACTTTCTTGGACTGCAAATAAAGCAAATGGAGGACTCCATGTTCATTTCCCAAAGCAAGTATGCTAAGAACATAGTCAAGAAATTTGGCATGGACAGTGCTACTCATAAGAGAACTCCTGCCCCCACACATTTAAAGCTAACTAAAGATGACAAGGGTGAGAATGTAGATCAAAGCCTATACAGAAGTATGATTGGAAGCTTGTTATATTTGACTGCTAGCAGACCAGACATAGCATTTGCAGTAGGTGTATGTGCAAGATATCAAGCTGAACCAAAAGTTAGTCATCTTAACCAAGTCAAGAGAATTCTGAAATATGTTAATGGTACTTGTGACTATGGCATAATGTACTTTCATGGATGCAAACCAATTCTCACTGGCTTCTGTGATGCTGATTGGGCTGGAAGTGTTGATGACAAAAAAAGCACTTCAGGAGGATGCTTCTTTCTAGGAAACAATTTAATTTCTTGGTTCAGTAAGAAACAAAATTGTGTATCCTTATCTACTGCTGAAGCTGAATATATTGCAGCTGGTAGCAGTTGTTCTCAGTTGGTTTGGATGAAGCAAATGCTCACTGAGTACAATGTCCCACAAGATGTCATGACATTGTACTGTGACAACTTAAGTGCTATTAACATATCAAAGAATCCTATCCAACATAGCAGGACCAAGCATATTGATATCAGACATCATTTCATCAGAGATCTTGTAGAAGAAAAAGTGATTTCACTAGAACATGTAGCTACAAATTTGCAGTTGGCTGATATATTTACCAAAGCCTTGGATGCTACTCAATTTGAAAACCTAAGGGGCAAATTGGGAATCTGCTTATGTGAAATTTAGCAGTTATGGAGATGTGCCAACATGTCATATGACATTGTGTGGCATAAGCACCAGATGGCAACACCAGTCTGGTCAAGCACCTTGAGTATTCCTCTCCTAAAAAGTCTCAAAGTAACGGCTACTTATAAATTATCATCTTGCTTTCAGCTATCCATCTTCTCATCATACTCTCAAAAACGAATTGCATTCTCTAACTGTTTTTCAGAACTCATCAAACCTAAAACTCTTCATCCACCTTCTTCGAAAATGTCTCAAAACCCTAACATTCCTGAAGAAATCCTCAACAAGGAAGATGTGGTGCATGCAACCCCCATTTCTGTGGTACCCATGGATTCAACTCCAATGGACGAAATCAGAGGAAGTGTTTCTCTTGCTAAAAAGCCAAGAACTCCAAAAAGAACAAAAGATCAAGTTTGCAGCAAATCCAAAGGCATACCTTAACCAGCAAACATCACTCAAAGATCTTCTGAATATGTGGATGATTCCATAAAGGAGTTGGTAAACAGGATTCTTTCTGAGCAAAGAGTGGTAAGTGACATTTCTATCCCTCTGAGCACCATGCCAGCTCCACAAGAAGATCAACAAACTCAGGCTGCAAAGGACACTCCTGCTCAACAGGATGTCCCAATAGATGTTGAAGCATCTGAAGACCAGCAAAAGGTATCATCTGATACTGCTGATGATATATCTGAGGACCAGAAAAAGGCATCCACTGATAGTGATGAAGAAGCATCTGAGGACCAGCACAAGGCCTCCACTGAAGAGCACATCTCTGTTGATCAACCAGCGGAAGAGGAGACTGCTCAACCTCCTCCTGTTGTAAACCTAGAGCATGATTCTGATACATAAATCATTGCTTCTGTAAATCCTAGCATAGCCAAAAGGCTTAGGACTAGGAAAGAAAAGATGCATGCAGGACATACAATTCCTGAGAAGAAACAAGCTACACCAAAGAAGGACAAAGCTAAAGTTGTCTTTGGTCCTACAAAACAATGGAGCAAGGTGCAAACACAAAAGAGGAAAGTTGTCACTCCTCCAGATTCAGATGTTGAAGAAGATGTCCCAACATCTCCTCCAAAGAAGAAATCAGCACCCTCAAGGTCATCAACTGCTGTTCCAGAAGCTCCCTTGGACAACATCTCCTTTCATCATGTTTCAAGTGTGAATAGATGGAAGTTTGTTTATCAAAGAAGGGTAGCACTTGAAAGAGAGCTGAGCAGTAATGCACTTGAGTGCACAGAGTTAATTGATCTCATCTCTTCTGCTGGCCTCTTCAAAATTGTCTCCAACTTCTCTCCTTGCTATGTGCTGCTTGTCAAGGAATTCATAGTCAACCTCCAAGAAGATTGTGCCAATGGTAAGTCTGCTGACTTTAGAAAAGTATTTGTAAGAGGCAGGTGTGTAGAATTCTCTCCTAAGGTTATCAACCAATACCATGGAAGAGAATCTGATGGTCCAAATGAGTTAGGGAAGACTGATAACCAGGTCTGCAAGGTTATCACTGCTAACCAGTTCAAGGCTTGGCCAGTTAAAGGGAAGCTCTCAGTTAGCATGCTGACAAGGAAATATGCCATGCTGAACAAGATTGGTACAGCAAACTGGGTCCCTACCAACCATACATCCTCAATATCTACTGGTTTGGGCAGGTTCATATTTGCTGTGGGCACCCAAACAAAGCTGGATTATGGAGCTTATATATTTGATCAGACATTGAAGCATGCTGGATCATCTGCAACAAAGCTGCCAATTGCCTTCCCTTCCTTGCTGTGTGGAATAATGCTGAGTCAGTACCCTGGGATCCTCACTGAGAAGGACACAATTTGCAAAAGAGAAAGCCCTCTGGCCTTCCACTACAAGTTGTTCCTGAGTCATCATGCAGCTGATGTTGAAGCACCCTCTAGGACATCTGCTGGTCCTTCAAAGGCAAAGTCTCCAATCTCCAAAGCTGCATTGATTGCTGAACTGAAGAGCACTTGCAAAGAACTGGATGCAAGGAAGCAGAAGCTTGAGGAGATTATCCAAAGGCTGGAGATTGAAGAAAGTGCTCAGAAAGCTGCTACTTCTGATGAGGAGACTGAGGAAGATGAAGAAACTGACTATGAGGAGTCTGAGTGAAAAATTGTATGTGAGGAAAAATGTAATGACAGCTGCAGTGTAATTTTGAATTAGTAACTTTGGCCCCAAATTTATGTCTAACAAGTGGGAGAACAACAACAACAACAATGTATGATGTTGTTTAGCTATTAATGAAAAACTTATGTTTGCTTCTGAACTGAATCAATGTGTTTAATAAAAATTTCTGTTGCAACAAATCTGAATACATGTATGTTTGAGGGGGAGTAAACTCACACATGACTCAACAGAAAAGATCTGCTATACTCTGATAAAAGAACTTCTGCTGCACTCTGATAACCAGAAAAATATGTTAGCCAAAAATTAGCCAAAGGGGGAGTTTGTAGATGTTTAGAATTGGCAGAATTTTTGACCAACAAGAAATGTTGAATTCAGTTCAGAATGTCCTATCAGATGTTGGGACATTATCAAACAGAGTATAAGAACTTAATTCAGGATGTCACACCAGATGTTGGGACATTGTGTAAATGATTTAAGTTCAGTTTTTCAGGATGTCCCAACAGATGTTGTGACATCCCAAACCTGCTACCAGAATTAATTAATGACTAACTGATCTGAGAAATTTAAGGAAAGTTATCTGGAATTAATTATGGATGGACAAAAACAGAATAAGGCGCATCTGTAGGGAGTGTTGTTATGAGACTTCAGCATAATCAGAAGAACTAAATCACCTAAAATCTAGGAAGTAACAAACCCTAATTCAAGGTGGAAGCTGCATGCGTTTTAGGACTGGATTAACCTACAGAAAGCCCAAAATCCATACACCTATTTAAGCAACAGAATATCTCAGAATTTAGTACGAATTTCAAAAGACAAAATAGGGTGTTGTGTGTTTTAATAGCAGGTTGTTTTTATTGTACCACTTTATGAGCTTTTAAGCAAAAGTGTATTTTGTGTCTTGATTGAAACTGTGAAGTAAGATCAAGCTGGTTTGTTTGAAGTATGACTTCAATTTTATTAAACTTGTAAACAAGATCACTGTGTGATTGAGGGGGAGTGAGTTGGTACTCATATCTAAGTTGTGTCTTAGGTAGAAATTGCATTGGGTAGATATTAAGTGAAAGATTAAACTGGGTGGTTTAAGTCTAGAATTAATATTACTTATAGTGGATTTCCTCCTGGCTTGGTAGCCTCCAGATGTAAGTGTGGTTATACACTGAACTGGGTTAACAAACTACTATGTTGTTTAATTTTCTTGCACTTTAAGTTTTGGTTAAATCTGTCAAGTGTTGGAACATCTCATAGGACATCTCATACCTGATCACAGAATTTCAAGGAGGAATGGTGTGAATACATTATTGAGAAAAGAATCATATAAGGTATTGAAGTTGTTGAGTAGTTTATTGTATTTGGAACTGTTGTATATTTGGAATTGTAAGTGGAAAAATTGTATATTTGGAATTGGATATTGTAGAAACAAGCCTCTCAAATCATATTTTGATGATAACAACAACTTTATCAAGTCTTGAAAGCAAGCAAAAAGGATCGTTCAAAGCTCCATTCAAAAAGAGTTCATTAAGACAAAGTTTCGCATTGGAAGGTATATCTTATTTCTCATGAACCAATAATGTTTATTAAGTGTTCAACTTAGGATGCACTCACACTTGTTATTGTCTAAAATTAATCATTGTGCATGCCTTGTTATTGATCTTAATCTTAAAAGAATTTTTCTGATTTCTGATCAAGTAACCGGTTACCGTGTAGGTAGTAACCGGTTACTTCAACTTTTTTCTGAAAAATATTTTTACGTTACAACAAGTAATCGGTTACCCATGGGGTAGTAACCGGTTACCATTGTTCAAAATCCATAAATTGATTTATTCAAATTTTGAATTTTGTCTTATATTTTTTCAAACTGAAGTGAGATATCCTTTCACATTTTGTACCTTTTCCAAGAGGTATCTTGTATCATATTTAAACTATTTTGTGCAGAATTTTTAAACATCCTCCTACACAATTTTATGAAACTCTCTCTTACTCAAAAATCTCAAACTTTCTAAAGTGCACTAAATTCATTTTCCATACACTTTAGTGAACACTAATATCCATTGTTTGTGAGTGAGAAATATAAAAGGAGAAGATCAACATTGCTTGATATTACAAGACTTCAACATTTCTACATTTCATCTAATTCAAAGATTATTTCTTGTATCGACTTGCGATCCAGGATTGTTGGACGTAAGGGTTAGTGCTTGCAAGAGGATTGTTCTTGCACACTATTGATGTATAATTTTTAGATAGTAGGCCTCACCAGTTTTGGTGTAATAGGTTGTACGATCTGAAACTATAGTGAAAATCTCTTACGATGTGTAAGGGGACTGGATGTACCTTCGGATTGTGAAGGGAACCAGGATAATTGCTTGTGTCTTTTTACTTTCCGCATTACCGCTTTCATTTCTTAAACACGTAAAAGAAGAAAAATCAATCCACCGATAAAATAACCAAAGAATTTTTTTTCAAAACCCTAATTCACCTCCTCTTAGGTTATCTCTGAAACTACAGATATTTGGAATTGTGGTATATTTAGAATTGTGAGTTGTTGTGTAGTTTATGGTATATAATGCATATGTTGGAATGGTATATAATGCATATATTTAAGGTAAATGTGTTAAAATATAATGCATATAGGGAATGTTTAATTGCATGAAAAAATGATGAAAAAATGGAAATACAGGCCCATTGAAGGGAATAATGTTTTTACGTTCAGGAAAAATGAAAAAAATACATTAGACAGCGCTGTCTAAAGGGGGACAATAGAAAGCGTTTTTTTCCTGAAAAAGTACTGTTAAAGGCCTACTTTAAAAAATACATTAGATAACGCTTTTGAAAATGTTGTCTAAATGGGGACAATAGAAAGCGCTTTTTTCTGAAAAAGCGCTGCTAATGGCCCATTTTAGAAAGCATAAAAGGTCAGAAAAAGCACTGCTAAAGGACCACTTTAGAAAAATATTTTTCATGAAAAAGCACTACTAAAGGCCTACTTTAAAAAGTATTTTTCATGGTAAAGCGCTGCCTAATGTACACACACGACATCGCTTTTGCATTAAAAAAATGTTGTCTTTACCAACAACAACGCCACCTTAGACAACGCTTTTAAGCGTTGTGAAAGACAAAAAAAAACGCTTTCTTTTCTCTTCTTTGACGTAGTGTTATGAAACATGATACGTTTTATACTTGTATTTCTTGTAGCCGCATAATGAATCAGTAAAGGGTGAATATTTTTGTGGCCTGTGTAGTGCCACTTAGTTAGCAAGAAAGTAATTGTGGCAGTTACTCAATTATGCCTTAAAGCAATAAGTAACAATATGATAAGTTGTATTTTAAGTTTTTGTTGCACATTACACTAGTGCTAGCGAAACTTGATCTAGTTAGTTGAGCATTGTAGCAAAAAAAATGGGATAGTGATTATTAAGTGGTGATAACATATATAATGAGTTGTAGGTTAAGATACATGATCTAACAGGGTTGGATTTTCAAGTATTGGATGCTACATCATGTTTTTCTTCATCATATGAATATTAACCAGGCCATGATTGAAAGTTACCTAAAGATTTACTAATATTGGAATATAGTTTTGGATTTTTTTTAAATTTAATTATATTGAAATTCTGGAAATTGATATACAATATCGAGCACGATGTCACGACACCAATATCAACAAGTTTAAAAACACAATAAATGACAAAGACATAATTAAAGAACACAAAGAGTTGTTAACCCAGTTCAGTACAATCACACCTACTCTGGGGGCTACCAAGCCAGGAAGGAACTTCACTATCAGTAGTATCAATTCAAAGATCCACAACAAACACCCTAGTTTGTAATCTTTTCACTTAATCCCTACCCAATTATAGTTCTACCTAGGAACTCCTAGATAAAAGACCCATCTCACTCCCCTTCAATTACAATAGTGATCTTAAACAAACAACTCAACCAAAATGAAGACACTCTCCAAAACAATCTTTGACCTTGCTTAAAAGCTTCAGTCAAATACAAACACTCTTGCTTAAAATCTTTGAGTGGAAAAAATACAAATGCACGCCTAGTCCAAAACAATCATCAAAATAAAATTTATTGGCTCACAAGAAACTAACACACACACACACACACGTGAAAAATTCCGAATACACAATCCTTATTTTCCTTGAATGGGCATTAGGCCTGCTGAACTTGCAAAAAACAGAAATAATAATTCCTTAAATAAAGGAACCAAAATAGAAAGAACAAATGTTCTGCTAAAATAACTCCAAGATGAATCCTTCTTTTCCTTATGAAAAAATCGCGCTAAAACCACAAAAAAAAATCTCAGTAATAATGACTAAAGGATGCGCATACAAAATAGGATTCACTTAGGTCTTCAGGCCTAGTCAGGGATGTCATGACATCAGTCTTGACATCCTGATTACAAACAGCTGCACACAAAACTTCACACCTGCATAATGCTTAAATTACATGTCATAACAATACTTATGACATCCAGAAACAAACATAAGTTTTACCACAAAATTTAGCCAATCTAAAACATCTACAAACTCCCTTTTTGGCCAAATTTTTGGATAAAACAATTTAAGTATTATCAGCACACAAAACAACTTCCGAGAAATACAACAGCAGCAGAAAGCACACACCAGAAAGGACTCCCTCTCAAAGCAAAAATTGTACCAGTACAGCAACAGAAGCATCAGTTGTATGAGCACAGCACACCAGGAACAACAGAATCACCTAAATTCATAAGTTGTGCACACAACAGAAAAACCAACAAGAATTGTACCAAAGTACAACACATCAGTACATCAGCAACAACAGAAAACATAGAGATATTATATATCCCCCTCAACCTGTTAAGCCCAGCCCTGCAACACATATAGACTGACAATACTAAAATAAATAGTATTTATCAACACACAACAAAAGAAGCAGACTATCTAATTACTCCCCCTTTTTGCCATAAATTTGGCCAAAGAACTGTCATCACAAGCTCATTAAGATAAAAAATACCCTGGGTATAGAGGAACCCCAACAAGTACGACCAGAAATCCAAAAATACAAAGGTTCCTTCAAGGGCAAGGAACCACACAAAAACAAACAAAAAAAGCAGAAACATGACCAACAAAACCTCCACAGACATCAATCAGAATCAGTTCCAACATCTTCCTCTCCCTCATTGTCTGAGCTTCTATCATCTTCGGCCTCTTCTTCAACCTGTTCTTCCTCAGTTTCCACCTCTTTCTCCAATGCCTCAATCATTTTCTCAAATTTTGCCTTTCTGGCATCTAGCTCTTTACAGGCTTCCTTGAGCTCAGTAATGATTGGTCTTTTGTCAAGAGGTTTGCTTCTAGTAGATGTTGCAGTTGATGTCACAATAATGTCAGCAACATGAGCACCCTGAAACAGCTTATAATGGAAAGCAAAAGCACTTTCCCTTTTGCAGACTGTGTCAGACTCAGTCAAGATGGCAGGAAACTAGTTCAAGATAATCCCATATATGAGGGAAGGAAAGGCAATAGGTAATTTCACAGCCATTATGCCATCATGCTTCATGGTTTGTTCAAATATATAGGTACCATAATAAAATTTGGTTTTGGCACCAATTTTGAGGTTGGTAGGAACTCAGTTGGTTGCACGTATTCTATTTAACATAGCATACTTAACACTAAGCATGCTTGTTGAAAGCTTTCCCTTTCTTGGCCAATACTGGACTTGATCAGCAGTGAGGGTCTTACATTTATGATTATCAATCACTTCTAACTTAGGGTAATTGGCAACATCTCTACCTAGATAGGTATTTATCACAACAGGAGAAACGTTAATGCACTTAACTCTAACATACACTTCTCTGAAGTCATGTACCTCCCATTAACACATCCTTCAAAAAGGTTTACAATAAACACTTTTACCAGAGTTTCATAGCATGGTAAGAATATGGCTACAATTTTGAGGAGACCTGCCAAGTAGATTAGGTCCATAATTTCATTGCAGTTCAGAACAGACTCAACAACCTTTCTTTCCAAGGCCAACCATATGTGGCATACAAACTTCCACTTATTTACACTACTGATGTAGTGAAAAGAAATGTTATCTAGAGGTGCGTCAAGCACCCTAGAGGCAAGCTTGCTGGAAGTTGACTTCTTTCTTGGTGTGATTTCTGGAACATCACTCTCAACATCCTCATCATACTTAGAGGTAGTTCTGACCTTTCTCTTTTTGGTAACCACCTTATTCCACCCTTTAGAGGGACCAACAACAGTTCTCTTTGGAGTGTCTTTTGTGTTGTCCTTTTTGGGCACTGACTTGCTCTGAGGAGAGCTTTGACCAGAAACACTTTTCCCTTTCCTGGAAATCAATCTTTTTTCCATACTTAGATTGATGTTGGCAATGATATCATTATCAGATAGATCATCAAGATCAATCACATCTTCAGGAGTATCTTTTTTGTTGTTCTCAGCTTCAGGAAGATCTTCAGCAACCTGTGAACCTTTATCATTTTGATTAGTAACCCCAACAATAGGTGTTACAACATATTCAGTATCATCTTTGGAGCTCCCTTCAATAGCTTAAACATTAGTGGTTTCTTTAGCAGTCTCACTACTTGGTCCAGACCCTGGATTCTTCTGAGTTTCCTGAGAAGCATGTGTTTCAGCAAAGTCACTATTTTCAACCAGGATTATTGAGATGATGTTTTTAGTGGCTTCATCATAAAACTTAGTGCCTTGAGAGCCATATGATGGACATGCAGACTGATCCTTTGGTCTACACACGTTAGGTGTTCTAGGTTTAGAAACCCTAGCAGCGTCGGGAACAACCACGTTCAACGGAGCAACATCTAGGACATCTTCTGATAGGTGATGAACCTTAGACTCAGGCTTAAAGGATGACGTCTTGGAAGGAGAAACAAATTATTGTTAAGACATGTTGATAGGAATTTGCAGAGACAAAAAAATAAGAATATTTGTAATGGAAGTTAGGAGAACAAATGTGCAGTATGATGTAATGAAGCATTTGTGGAGTGATAGGCCTTTCAATGAGTTTCCTTCAAATAAGTGAATTAATGATGAAATCAAATATTTTGCGCCTTCACTTAAAGTGCATTAAACCTGATTTTAGAAAATATGCGATGTCCTTGTGGATGTTCCCACATGTCATTAATTTCCCCAAGCCCTCATAAAGACATGTTCTCTTGCTGACTGTATTGGAATCTTTGAAGTACAGTGTCATGACATTTTGTGTGACATTATATATAGACATTCTTTGGTTCATCCACACAAGTTGAGAGTCTCTGTCATGACACTCTCTTGACCTACTTTTTCCAGAAAAGATATAATCATTTTCTTGAGAGTGCAGCATACAACAGTCACATATTCCAATATTTTGAGTAATACTGGTCTCTTCCTTTGTCTCCCTTTTTGAGCAAACTAACTCTTGATTAACCCAGTGATAATAATTATCTTCAGTCATGACACCCTTCATGATCACACCGTTCTCTTTATTTGTGATAAGACATTCTGTTTTTGTGAAATTGACATGACATCCTTGATCACATAGTTGCCTGATGCTAATGAGATTAGCAGTTAATCCTTCCACAAGAAGTACATCATCAATATTTGGAACACCTGAACCTTCAAGTTTTCTAACTCCTTTGATTTTTCTTCTAGCTCAATCGCCAAACATTACATAGCTGGAAGGATGAGGATTGATATTAGTCATCATATCTTTTATTCCAGTAATATGTTTAGAGCAGCCACTATCAAAATACCAGTCCTCTTCATCTAATCCTTTACGGGAAGTACAAGCTAGCAAGGCAACATGCTTAGGAACCCATTGTTGATTCTTGATAATAATGTTTTGCTCAGGTTTGGGCAGAGGGTTCTGATTAGGGTATCCATGGAGTCTGAAACAGAAAGGTTTTATGTGACCAAACCTCCCACAATAGTGACATCTCCATCTTTGATATTTTTTCTTTGATGAGTGAGAATTCTTGTTTCACGATGTTGAGGTATTGGTTTCAACATCTGTTCAGTAACCTCCTTCTTGAATTCAGGTTGGCTACTCCTTATAAAGCCATCAAATCCTAGGCCAGATAGATCTCCTTCACTTCTTCCAATTTGAAGAATGTCATCAAGATTTTCAGATCCACTATTAAGCATTCTGATTAATCAAGTTTGTAGTTCAGCAAGGTGACCTCTTCATTCAGATGTGATATTGTTGACAAATTCTCTTTCTTTTCAGCCTTCAAGGTAGCTATGATCTTTTTTCTGTTTTTCTCCTTCTTGTACCACTTGATCACATTTTACACATGGCTTTTGGTAAGTATCAGCAAGTTCCTCAAATGTTAGCTCATCTCCACTAGAGTCTTCATCAGAGACACATGTCCCTGTCAAAACAGATATGTTTAGCTGATTCTTCTTCAAAGTCACTCTCAGAATCTCCACCAGACCATGTAACAGATAAGCCTTTATTTTTTCCCTTCAGATAGGTGGGACATTCAGCTCTAATATGGCCAAAACCATCACACATGTGACATTGAACTCTTCTGCTTTGGCTTGATATCTCTTCAGCTTTTGTACTTGACTCATTTGATCTGCTGATGTCAGATGAAGTGTTATTGACTTTTGATCTTAAGCCAAAATCCAGCCTCTTCATGACCTTATTGAATTGTCTTCCCATCATGGCAATAATTTCTTTCAGACTTTCCTCATTCCACACTTCACCTATTTCTGCTTCCTCCTTAGTATTAGACACAAGAGTTATGCTTTTGTTCTTCATTTTAGGCACATCATTGAGTCCCATTTCAAAAGTTTGAAGGGATCCAATAAGGCCTTTTACCTTCATGTTGCAAATGTCTTGAGCTTCTTCTATGGCAGTCACCTTCATAGCAAATCTCTTTGGAAGAGATCTGATAATTTTCCTCATGAGCTTTTCATCAGACGTCTTTTCTCCTAAGGCTCCTGAGGTGTTAGCAATATTAAGAATGTTCATGTCAAAGTCATGAACAGTCTCATCTTCTTTCATTCTCAGATTTTCGAATTTGGTGGTAAGCATTTGAATTCTTGACATTTTTTATTTTGGAGGTTCCTTCATGAGTGGTTCTGATAATATGCCAAACTTCTTTGGCATTTTGACAGTGATGCACAAGTCTGAATATATTTTTATCAATGCCATTGAACAGGGCATTCAAGTCTGAATATATTAAAGTCCAATTTCTCAATGCGCCAGACTATATTCTAGGCATGAATATTTAATCTCAAATCTATATTAAATTTTGTCTAATGAATTGGGCTTAATTGGATAACAAGAAACCGTTTGCATCATTTGGGTTTACTTAGAAAACAAGCAATCATAAACTATTGTAAACTATATAACCCTTTAAACCCTAACCCACTTCCACTCAACTACCGCATAAACCTTAAAAGAATTGAAAGAGTTCACACCCCTTTGTTGTTGATTGTAGCAATGTTAGGTTTATCTCTTTTATACCTTATTTTGATCCTCTTAAGTTGAGGCAGAATAAAATTATTTTTCCCAAGTTGTTCGAGCTGCCGAAACAGAATAAGATTAGTTATCAGGAATTTAGAATCAAGTTTATGGAAACAGGATTAGTTCATCATATTGTTGTCTCCATGAAAAATGTTGCTAAAGTGCATGTTAAGAATTTTTATCCTAATAAAACAGAAGATAGTGGTGGAAAATATCAATGTTGTTTCAATATTGGAATAAGTGTTGATTCTTTGAAGTTGAGATTAGAGGAAGCACAAAGAGTGTTAGGCATTAATCCTTATGATTTTGTAACTGTTATTTATTCTTCTGAAACTATGGATTTTCATTTGTGCATAATACTTTTTATATGTTTCTTGCATTATATGATTGTCATTAAAGAATTCAACGATTGAAATGAAAAAGAATTTGTATAATATCGATAACAACAAATAAGTAAAATGAGGAAACGTTTATATTAAAAAATTTGACATTTTTTAATTACTTATTAATAGATAATTTATAAGATAGATTTCTATATTTTTTGTGCATATGATATAATACTAACCAAGTGTACATAGTATCAATAATGAGCCTAGTCTTGCATTATTACATTTATGCTCTCTCTATTAAAGGTGTATTGAATATGTCAAATCCAATAACTAAACCATACTATATATTACTCTGATTTAGGTTACATAAAATAATCACCCGTTATATTATTGAATTAGTTTAGACAAATTCATTAATTTTTTAAATTGGATTAGATCGGATTCTTCAAAGATTTTTTTTTTTAGATTTATAAAACTAAATAATTAGATGATAAATCATCATATCTATTATAAGAATTATAAATATTTGCGCTTAAATATAAAATCGAGTAATTAATTTTAACCATATTTTTGACATCCTAAAATAATAAATAATAATATCAAATAATAAAATCATCATAAAATAATTGCAACAAACTAAAATTGTATTATATAAAATCGTATTAACATCAAAGTTATAATAATTAAATTAACATTCAACAAAATCATTAAAGTTATAATAATAAATATTTAATTCGAAATCCAATTTTTTTAATTCACTCAATTGTCCAACCTAATTTTTATTTATTTGAATTTTTTAGATAAATTTAATTGAATTTTGTGGATCAATCCAACTCAGGTACACCCTATTTTATATTTTAAATGTATAGTAAATTTTAATATTAAACCAATTTTGACCCTCTTTGATATCCAAACGTGGATGAGATTAGCTGGAATGGAAGGAAAGATCTAATTGTATATAAATTTTGAAATGAGTATTTTGCATATCTAAATTTAGAATAATTTATTATATTTTATGATATTTATGAATTACATTAGTTGATATTTTTGAAATGTTTGACTTTAACTATATTTTTTCTTAAATTAATGTATTTGAATGGTAATGATGCACGTATAATATAAACTACTTTTTATATTAATAGTACATGACAACAAAATTCTTAGAAAAATACATATGCATACAAATAATGAAAATTTTAAAGTCAACGTTTTATATTTTTAGAGTGTAAAATCTAGTCAAATCTAGTATGGAAGGTTGAATCCAAAAAATAAAATGATATATATATATATATATATATATATATATATATATATATATATATATATATATATATATATATATATATATATATATATATATATATATATATATATTGTGGGGCTTTATGGGGGTGTAGAAGTAGGTAATCTTATTTCCCATAAAAGGTAATACAAAATGGGCCAAATCTAATTGGACACATGGCCCTTTGGTTTTACACCCATCCTTGTGTTTCTGATTTACACCTTTGATTCCTCTTTTTCCACCTCGCTTCACAAGCCTTCTGTCTTTGAATTTTAATAAATATAATGTTACACATAAAAAAATTTATTGTAAAATTAAAAGGCAACGTCACGAAATTTTTTTTGATATGTGGGGATGATAAGTAAAATAATTGGCCTCGTACAAAACTAATGTTATTTGTAATAAAACAGCAACTAAACTAGATACGAGAAATTAAAAGATAAGATACTCAAATTTATCAAGCTCGATCAAACTATTTACTAAGAAAATAGCAGTTCTGAATTATTATAATTTTAAAAATTGTTAGAAAAGATTATAGATAAATTAATTATCTTATTTTTCAATCAAATATTTTTCGATCTCTCCAAATCTTTTGATATATGAATTTTAAAAGTTCATGTTCCAAATCGGCCCCTTAAATATCCTTAACGGTTTTCCAAATTTCTAAAACACACTCTTAAGAACTTACTCTTAAATCTCTAAAATTATTATTAGGATTTATAAATCCTCCTATTTGACAATAATGACTATTGAGATACAAGTGTGAGTTAGAAATCTCACATTACTTTGAAATATAGAGGTTAAACATTTTATAGACGAGAGAATTCATATGTCAAATGTCTCAAGGTCTTGGGTAAATATACATGTCTCATTTACTTGTGTGTTGTTGTTGACTCAATGTGGACGTTTAACCTCATGATTCATCAGTGGCATGATCTAAGTAAAAGATTGACTCCTCGTATTAAAAGTTTTCATGACATGTGGTGGTCAGATAGTGTGTCTCGTTGAAGTGTTTCTGATGTGGTAAATATGTCAACGATGATATAAGTGTTTATGGATGAAAGAGCTTGTGCTTGATAAAGAACATATGAATGGATGAACTTACACTTAAGGGAGGAGATTAATGAGATACAAGTGTGAGCTAGAATGATGTTGAGCATTTTATAAATGAGAGAATACATGTACCTATAATGATTTAAGATTTTGTGTGAATATGTGGTATCTCTCAATTGTGTTTTGTTCTTGACTCAATGTGGATGTTTCTCCTCATGTCTTATAAAAATGATTAGCTGATTTTAAATATAAAATAATTTGGAGAGATGGTATTTAATAGAGAGAATGTGGAAATTAAAATGATTCAATAGTAGTAGGAGTTGAGAACAGGCAAATATTAGTAGAGAAATTGTAATTCTGTTTCGATATCTAGGACATGAATTTTGTTGAGAAATGGTATAAATCTGTGACATACGATGAGGTTGATGATCTTAATGAAATGCCAAACATAATACCAAAAATAGAGTTTTGAAGCATGTTGTGAGTAACACACGAGTTACCAAATCATGGAAAGAGACAAAAATGGAGATTCGTCGGTTGCCGTGATGAATAAGAGAACAACCCCTCAGCTGGATCGATCAACTTTCAATTTAAGAATTAGGAATACTCAAATTTTCATCTACCTTATGCTTAACAAATTTTCAGTTTTTGTTGTCATTTTCTAATTAAGGACTGTTTTTTGTGAAGGTTTTATATAGGTTAACAATCGTTCATTTGTGTTTCAAATAAATAGGAATTTTATTTACGGCAAATACTATATTATGAAGATTTAATCTTGTTAAATTTTGAGTTTGTAATATGTTTTACGCACCCTTCAAAATAATAATGATTTCATTTAATATGTTATATATCCTTTTTATCTCAAACTATTTTAGTATTTTTTTTTTAAAACGTCTTAATGAAAAAAATGAGTTAATAACAAATAGAGATGTATCGAGATATAAGTATGAGTTAGATGTTTCACATTGTTTAGAAAAATTAATGTTGAATATTTTAAAAGTGAAAAAAAATCACATATTCAATGTTTTAAAATTTTGGGTGAATATATGATATCTCTCTCATTTGTTTGAGTGAGTCTTTGACCCATTGTGGATACTTTCACTCATGATGATTCATCAGTGGTATCTGAGTCGATGGTTCGAGTCAGGGACAAAGTACTTGTATCAAAAGTCTTCCTATCATGATGGTGTTTAGATGACATGTCTCGTTGAAGTTCTTGTGACATGGTAAGGTGTCAACGATGATACTAATGTGTGTGGATGAAAGAGATTCCACTTGAAGGACTTTTTACATGCATATTTATTATTGAAAGTGATAAAACACCTCTTTGAACTTTTTACTTATATATTTATCAAAAACAAGTGAAAAGAACTGAAAAATACCAAGAACACACAAAGACCTTGCCAGGACCGCTTTCCTACAAACAAGGCTTGATAAGCCAGGTCCATGGGAGTGCTAGGTTAGAACAGCAAGAGAAGACTTTAAGGCTAAGTTACTTCATGGTGAAGGAAGGATTTGTGTGCTGGTTCAAGATAGGAGGTGCGCATAGAGATCTAGGGCGGTTAGGGCTAGTTGCATGGTAAGTTGACATTGCTTAACATGGAAGAAATTATGTGCGCTAGGCGATGATAGGAACTGCGCCTAGCGAGCCTACCTTTCTCAAGCCAATAAATTGGAGGGTCAGATTCAATTTAAAGAGAGTTCTTGTGGATTCAAGATAGTACATAAATAAAGGAGGGTTTACCTTAAATCTCAATAGGAGATAATAAGGAGAAGAAGATTGAATGCAAAAACGTTGCTCGAGGGATCACTATAAATGTTGTTCAACCCCTTTCTTCTAGGATTTAACTATAAAGCTATAATGAGTAAGCATAGCTAATTAACTTTTTTATGGTTAGTTGTAGTCATCTTTATACTTATTTGATAATTACAGTCATGGAGTTTTATGTAATTCTACTTAAATTTTAATATTGATGATTCTTCGTTCTTAATGCTAAAAGTGAGAAAAACACAAGAAGGGGGTTGAATTATGTTGGACTTTCTTCTATTAGATTTTCTATTTCTGCTTATGATGAATCTCAATCAAATTCTGAACACTTGGTTCTGAGTCTGACTCATATATATTAGGTTAGCTTCTGAAAGTCCTTATCAGATTCTGAAACAAAATCTGACTTAGAGTTGCAAATCTGACTCAATATGGATACTTTCACTCATGATGATTCATCAGTGGTATCAGAGTCGATGGTTCGAGTTAGAGTCAAAGTACTTGTATCAAAAGTATTCCTATCATGATGGTGGTCAGATGACGTGTCCCATTGAAGTTCTTGTGACGTGGTAAGGTGTCAACGATGGTACAAATGTATGTGGAAGAAAGAGATTCTACTTGAAGGACTTTTTACATGCATATTTATTATTGAAAGTGATAAAACACCTTTTTGGACTTTTTACTTGCATATATTTATCAAAAACAAGTGAAAAGAACTGAAAAATACCAAGAACACACAAAGACCTTGCCATGATCGTTTTCCTACAAGCAAGGCTTGCTAAGCCAGGTCCATGGGAGTGCTAGGTTAGAATAGCAAGATAAGACTTTAAGGCTAAGTTACTTCATGATGAAGGAAGGATTTGTGTGCCGGTTGAAGATATGAGGTGCGCCTAGAGAGCAAGGGCGGCTAGGGCTAGTTTTCATGGTAAGTTGACATTTCTTAACATGGAATAAATTGGGCGCGTTAGGCGATGATAGGCACTGCGCCTAGCGAGCCTACCTTTCTCAAGCCTATAAATTTGAGGGTCATATTCAATTTAAAGAGAATTATGGTGGATTCAAGATAGTACATAAATAAAGGAGGGTTTACCTTAAATCTCAATAGGAGAGAATAAGGAGAAGAAGATCGAATTCGAAAACGTTGTTCAAGGGATCATTAGAAATTAAATGTTGTTCAACCCCTTTCTTCTAGGGTTTAACTATAAAGCTACGATGAGTAAGCATAGCTAATTAACTTTTTTTTATGGTTAGGTGTAGTCATCTTTATACTCATTTATTAATTACAGTCATGGAGTTTTATGTAATTCTACTTAAATTTTAATATTGATGATTCTTCGTTCTTAATGCTAAAGGTGATAAAAACACAAGAAGGGGGTGGAATTGTGTTGGATTTTTCTTCTCTTAGATTTTCACCTTCTACTCTTGATGGATCTCAATCAAATTATGAACACTTGGTTCAGAGTCTGACTCATAGATACTAGGTTAGCTTCTGAAAGTCCTTATCAGATTTTGAAACAAAACCTGACTTAGAATTGCAAATATGATAGCAGTGAAATGATAATATTTGAAAGCAGGAAAATAAATCTGACTTATATGCTTAAGCACACAAGAAAGAAAATTTCAATGCTCAAGCACACATGCAAGTTATTTCAAATGCTTAAGCCCTAAAAAAAGAGACTTCTGACTCTATAGAAAATTGTTAAGAGATCTAGGTAACAACTACATTTGATACATAATCAGAGGTGTAGACATAATATAACTTAAAAAGACTCAAAGAATTAAGAACTTCTAAAATATACAAAGTGTTAAGAGGTTCTAAGTCTAGCTATTTTAACAAAGTGGCTTCTCTTTGAAATGTCAAAGGTTTTTTTAGTATTGTATTGCAGTGTATTGGTCTTCTGCTCCTTATATAGAAAGGAAGAAAAGATACATTGAAGACTTTCACCAAAAAGATAAGTAGGCTTTGTAGTTGATTGGACACATCATGAAAACATATTTATGCAAGAGGAATTATCCATTGAAGCTTAGACAACAAAGAAGAGGTTTTTCCTTAAATCTTCATGTGATCAAAAGGTCTCTAAGTTTGTCATAGTTGCCTCAGTTGAAGAGAATATGATTCAAAGATTGACTTTCTTCATACTTCACTCTTTATAGGTTCATCTCCTTAGTGTTACTTCTTGGCTTCTGAAGCTTCAGAGTCTAGATCACCAGAGGATGTCTCGCTTCAGAGTTGACTTCTTCATAGTCTAGATCTTCCATCAGAGCCAAAGTCTTTATAAGTGATATATAGATTCAGAGTATAAACTTCCGATTCAGAATCCTTTAGATTATGTTCATTTGTTCTCATTCTTATACTCCTTCATGCTTGAACATATGCTAGAATATTCAATTGTTCTTTAAATACTTTGTCATCATCAAAATACAAGGGATATGTGTCGCTCCCACCAAATGACACCTGGTCAGAAGGGGTACAGACGCGAACGGTCGGTGAAAGGAGAGAACATGAAGATGAACTGAAAAGAGTCGCCAGCTAGGCATTTTTATCCCGAAGGAAAGGTAATGTTGCATAAACCTAGGAAAGAAATGGATAAGACGGTTGCGAACCAGAGAAACTGAGAAAGGGGGTTGGTTACAACCTGAGAAGGTATTAGCACCCAGATTGTCCGTCGTACTTGACGGGATCCACGCTTGAAAGTTTATGCTTAAAGGGGTAGTGTCAGTGCTCTTCTGTGTGTGAAAGCTGGAAAAGAATACAAGTATCAGTGCAAAAGAAGTGTGAAGTGAATGAAAGGAGTGTCAGTGTAAGGAAAGAGTGTAGAGCTCAAGACAATGAGGCTTAAAAGAATAATGCTGGAGGAGGGGGAATATACAGAGACTTTTGTTCGATAACAATTAAGTTATGCATACGTATCCTCTCGTGCAATGAGGAAGTCAGAACACCGTAGTTCAACTCAAAGACTGAAAGATGAATTGACTTGTGAACTGCTTACTTGTCTATGCTCAAGTGTATGACCTGTCTGGCTCAGGTGCTAACTGTCTTGCATTAGACGGAAGAAGCAAGTTCTCGTTTGTGAATGAAGATGATGAGAAAAGAATCCCGAAGGAGATGATTATTGTTTGTTTTTGTGTTTTGAGTTTTTTTATTATTTTTGGTGTTTGTCATAAGTTAATGAGCTTAAGCCTAAACCAAGGGTTAGTAAATTCATCACATCCTCCCTCTGATTAGGGGTAATGAGAATACCTTAAGTATGAAGTAAGCACCTCACACTTAATCACCATGATGTAGGATTAAGATCATTAACCTACTTGCATTTATTTAGATGTTTTTGGAGTTTTTTTTAAGTGTTAAGTAATGAGTTTAAGCCATAATCAAGGATTTAATGGACCCATTACACCATCCTAATAGAAGGATAATATATGAGAACATTTAAGCTGAGGAAGGCTCCTCAACTTAATCCATGATTAGGGATTAACCTCGTGACAAAACAAGCCTTTATTAGAGTGGATTTTAGTTAATGGTAAGATTAAGAATTGGATTTTATGATTTGTAATACAACTTGAGGGGGACTTGTCCATTAACACTAGGGTTAGTCCTTCTTAACCAATTAAGGAAGAATTAGAACCCTAATGAAAGGCCCAAGTTACAAGCTTATTGTCTTAGTGATTATTAGATGGATTGATTAAAGGATTTAAACACATTAAGGGTTTAACACTTAGAATTAAAGTTATACACACCATCCTAAGAGAAGGATGCAGGCATAACCCTAATCACAAAGCCTTAAAACCTTGAAGGTTTAGTCCCTGATTATGGGATGAGAAGAGAAGACACAAAAGATGACACAAAAGGTAAAACTAATGGGGGACTAATCAAACCCTAATTGTTATCATGCTTGGGTATTCCTAAGGTTTATGAGGCTTGCAAGAGATCTTCAAGAAGATCCACCAAGGAAGAAGCAAATGAAAGGAGGAGAAGCAGAAGAAACAAGTCAACTTACTTCACTTAAGAAGATAAGTTGCTTGAAGAAAGAAGGTGAAGAAATAACATGAATGAGAAAGCTTACTCTAAGACAAATACAAAATGCAGCAATGAATGCATAAGAGAGATGAGAAGAGATTGTGAGAAGTGAAGGCAAATTCACTTCTCAAAGTACTTACCACCTGAAAAGTTAGTAAAAGGAAATGAAATGAAATGAAAATGAAATGAATGCAAGGATGCAAGCCAAAACCAGAAGCACATTTATTATGCAAGTGATGTTGTTAGATGATATGAAAGCATGTCAAGTGATATGAATGTTCATACAAGTAATGAGGATGCAAATGAAGCATGAAAGGAGCCATGAAAATTCATGAATGTTTATGTGATGTAATGGATGCAAATCATGGAAAATGGATGATGCAATGATCAAACATGATTCTAATGTGTCCTAAGATGTCTTATGTGTCATTTGAATGCATAAAATGTCATGGCAAGTTCATGAATGCAAGCATATGCAAGAGGTATGCAAAGGAAGATGGGAAATTAGGGTTTTCATGCAACATGAGATGCAAAACTCAAAAAATGAAGCATATGACAAGATAAAAAATTGAAAATGCAATCAAAATAACCCTAAACCCATATGATTTCACACCCCAAAGGAGAAGACTTAACTCTTAACCCTAAGGGACTTATGATTTTTCTAAGTTTTCTAAGGTTTTAAGGTACCTAAAGGGGAAAAATTCCAATCAATTCAAAAAGGCAGAAGAAATTCATGACAAAATTATGTTAGAAACTAAATTTCAAATGAAGATTAATGCAAAAATAACCATTGTCATACCATTCTTGGTTAGGCAGAAAATAATTCTTGAAGTTAGGGTTCTAAAATGTGAATTTTATGAACCCTAAATTCAAGAAAATTATCAAAAATGGTTCAAAACCAAAAAGAAATTTGTGTGGATGGTATGACAATGTCTCTAAATGTTTAAAGATGCAATATGAATTTTTTGGGATTTTTTAGAAACCTAAATGATATTTAAATTAATTAATTTTCATTAATTAATTAAAATAAACATTTAAATGTCTAAAAAATGATTTTTAAATGCAAAAAATAAAAATAAAAATATTTTTGGGTTAAGAAAATTATTTGGAATCAAAAATGCAAAATAAAAATATTTTTGGAAATTTCTAACTATTTTAAATAATTCGTACAAAATAAATAAGAAAAATTAAATGAAAATTAAATAAAAGCTGAAGTATGCGGAATGGAGGGCCTGGATTGAAACTAGGTTTAAAGGGATTGACCTGGTGCCACATCCAATGGCCCATATTCAAACTTAACTAATCCTATTTAATTAATTAAATAATTCAGATTAATAACTAATGACAAGATCTGGTCCACACAAACACGCGCGGGAAGGGAGATCCAATGGTCCATGTTCAAAGTTTGCCCTAACCCTAATTAAGTCACTAATCACTTTCAGGTGGCCGGAGAAGACCTCCGGTCATCTTCTCCGGCCAGACCCTCACCTGAAAATTGCTAACTTCTTCCCTAGGTATTTTCTGGAGCTCTAAAGCTCCAGATTCACTCCTCCCACTCTCCTAAGATCAAATCCACCCTCAAAAACAATTTCTTTTCACTCAATCTCAAGATTCGAAGCAAAGATCAAAAATGGTGAAACTTTCAGAAGCTTAGCAAATACTCATCTCTTCACCATTTTCAAAATACAAAGTTCAGGATCATCAGTGAATCATGCTTTCTCTTAATGGAACATAAAATAGAGGTTCTGGAAAACTTAATTTGAATGGCTACCTGAGATGGAGCTTCTTACTTTGGAGCTTTCTGACTGCTTCTTCTGTGCAAGATGACTCCTATGACCTCCCTGAAGAAGCTTTGAAGCTTGGAAGACCTTGAGAGTGGCTGGTTTATGAGTTTGTACTCCACTGGTCAGAAAATCGTGTTTTGTTTGTGGTGTGTTCTTGGCTGTTTTGATGGGTGGTTAGGATCAGTGAGTGATTTAGAAGTGAATGATGATGTTTGTTTGAAGAATGGGTGGCTGAGTTATGAGATTCGAAGGTTTTTGCAAGAGGGGAGTTTTTTGTGAACTTGAGAATGCTGAGGTTTCAGGTTGTGTTCTTGTGTGTTATGGCTTGGGTTTGATCCACATATCAACTTGTGATAAGTCTGTGGAGTGGTTGTGCCCTATTGTGATTGGTATGGCCTTCTTGCAAAAAAGTCAAAAGTTCTTGTCCTTGAGGTATGGGTTGGTTCATAGGTGGTACAATGGGGTGTCTAGTTCAGCAAGGATCAAGGAGGTCCATGGAATTCACTTTGAGGCAATTCAGCATGTGAGAAATAAGTTATGGGGTGTTTTGCAATTTTGACAAAGTTTGGCCCCTTTGAGATTTCTTTATGGGCAAGGCATGAAAACTTGAGAATCTTTGGGCAATTATGAGTTTTAGACATTGCACAATGTTTGTATGATGCTTAGAAGTGTGTTTGAGGTCACAAAATAGCTTGGCAAGAGGTTTTGCAAAAATCCCTCTTTGGTGCATTCTTGAAAATTATGTGATTTTTGTCAACTTTGACAAGCCATAACTTGAGTTCCACAATGAATTAGAACTTTTTCTTGTACTTTTTGAAAAGGGAATGATCCAATCTACAACTTTCATGACCAACAATTTTTCATTTGAAGCATTTTTGGTTAAGAAAGTGGAGGCTGAAAAACTTTCCCAAAATGGAAAGTTTACATTACAAGTCATTTCCATTTTTGGCAACTTTTGGTTTAGCTCACTTTTCTTCAAATTTGTGAACTTCTAAGCACTTCAAATGATCAAATAAAGACCATATAACTTCAATTGGATGAAAAATCCACTTTAGTTCCATGTTGGGGGCATCAGATGCGCTGGTTTTGCTCTGACTTGGTCAGGAAGTTACCTAGTGATCAGATGACTTCCACAATGATTTTATTCATCAAACTTGGTATGCATGATCCTTATATCATATTAAGACCAATAGAAACAAGAATGACCAAAAAAATTTGGAGTTATGGCCTCTGAAACCAAAACCCTAATTTCAGGTCATCTGTGCAGTTAAACCCTAGCTCAGCTTCCATGCTTTCTCAGTTCTTGTGATTCTTTGACTTTCTTGATCTTTGGAGGATAAAATATGATTATTGAACATACATGGACCCTCTTGAGATGATTTATGGCCTTTGGAGTGGCTCAGATGGATCTTGGATGGCTCAAATCACAAACCCTAGATGCAGGTGAACTTGAACTAATGCAGTGAAGCAAAAATGCAACATGAAATGGTATGATTAAACTTATGTAAATGTGAAATATCACAAGCCATAGTGTGAACTTAGTGAGGGCAAATTTAGGTTGTTTACAATATGGTATCAACCAAATTTGTTCCAACAATCTCCCTTTTTTTATGATGATAAACATAAGTATTTAAGAATAATGGTTGTTAATTTAATTAACATGTTTACTTCAGGATCTAAGATTTGTAAGCTCCCCTTGAGTTTGATAGTCCAAAGGGTGAGGTTTGTAAGCTCCCCCTAAGTCCTATCTAGGTTAATTAAATTATTTTAAAGGAACAATATCATTAATATTCAGAAATGCACAATATCATTAATATTAAAAAATTAAGCAGGTAAGAATAATCGTCAGATTCAGGTGCAACAAAAAATGAAAGATAAAGGAAATAAAAGACACTGGAGAAAAATTTCACTAACCATAAAATATATGCAAAACACATGTTCAGATAGATAAAAGAAAATGTGACTAAATCCTAGAGCCTCAGGTTTTTGTTTCAGGAGCTCCATAATTTCTTTGAGATCAATACCCATATCATATTGTCTAGCAATCATAGTTTTCACATGATCATCCATTTCCTTTTGCTTAGTAGCCATGACATTCTGATTAGCAGCAACGAAGTCAACTTTGCTTTTAAATGCTCTTGTTTCTGACTAGAAGAAGCAACAAATTATGAGGAGATGTAATTCAAACTTTGAAGGACTTATACCACATAAGCTATGAGAGAATCCCATTTTGTTTCATAAACTACTGAATAAGGTTAGTCCCCAGCAGAGTCACCAGCAGTCGCTCCCGGGATTTTCATCCTAGTACAAACGCGAAAGTGGCGCGGAAAAGGTAGAGTCGCCAGCCAGACATTTTTATCCCGAATGAATGGGAAAGGTAATGTTGCACAAACCTGAGGAAGAAGGAAAAGGACGAGGCCTTGCGAACCAAAGATCTGAGTTCGGGAGTCGGTTACGAACTGGGAAGGTATTAGCACCCCAGATCGTCCGTCGTACCCGACGGGATCCACGCTTGCTTGTTTGTTTCAAAGGGTGAGAAATAATATGCTGCTGAAATGAAATAATGGCTATCTGGAATGGAAATGAAATGAGAAAAGATAAGAGAAGAAACGAGAATGGAAAGAAAGGGGAAATGTAGGGAAAATAAAGAATGTGCTCGAACGGGCCCTACCCCGCTGCCTACGTACCTCATCGGGATAATGAGGATCAGAGTCGACGTAGTTCGCCTAACCAAGGCGGGAACTATTTGTTTGTGTTTTTTACAGTTGGAACTGCGTATGTCTATGCTCAGGTGTTTCAGGCTCGTCTGGTACGAGTGCGTTTACCGTCTTGCATGCGAGACAAGTCGTCGCGAGTTCGCGTTGTGAGTGAATGAGATGAGAAGAGAAGTTCCCGCAGGATAGTCGCTTATTATTTGTTTTTTGTCTTTTAAGAGAAGTGTTTTGAATTTATTTGTGAACGGTCTTGTACTAAGACCTATCCATCGCGGGAAGCATATACACCTCGCCCCGAAACAGGATGCGTATAAACACTCCGCAACAAAGTCTCGCGTCGTACAAGATTGTTCGGTTTATCCTTAGATGTTTTATTATTTTCTTTATGAGATGAGAAAGAAAGACTCAAGTTGCAAAAAGGACAAAATCTAAGGGACTAAGACTCAATCCTAATTTTTGTTTATTTATTTACAAGTGACCCTATGGTTTGTGAAGTTTTCTATTCCTAATGAGAAACTAGAAACTACTAGAATTCAACTTACTTCTTAATGAAGTTAAGTTGATTCTAAGAACAACGGGGAAGCCTATACAAGTTATAAAATCAAGTGATAAGGCAAAACAATAAAATTGAATTAAGAAATAAAATTATAAAAATGCAATTAAAGACATGAACTAAAAAATAGTCTATTTTATTTATTCTATTTCTAATGAAAATGAAACTTTAAGCTTAAGTACTAAATCAAAGTCAAACCTAATGTTCATTCTAAAACTCAATTTAAACTAACCTAATCCTATATTAAATTCTAAGACTAAATTTAAACTAAACCATATTTTTTGTACTTTATTTTTTAATGGCCTAAACTAATAGGAATTATACATAACTAATCCTAAGAACTAATATTCTAAAAAATATCAAAATTTCTGTAAAAAATATGAAACTTAAACTATAGGGACCTAACACTATCTATAATATTGTATTAAAAGGGATTCTAAAAAAATCATATTTTTTCTATGCCTAAAAATTATTATTTTCACCTAAGAATTAACCACTAATTCCTAAGGATTACACCACCAAAACCTAAGATAAAAGGTCTTAAAAAATCCACTAAAAATATCCTAAGCACTATTATGAATCCTCTAATTACAGAAAAAAGAATGGCTCAAAAATCCTAATGGAAGTTACCTAAATAAAATCAACAAAGTTCAGCACAATTAAATGGAATCCAATAAAAGCTAATTGAAAGAAAATTCAGAATTAAATTGAAAATAATGCCAAATTCAGAAAATAAAAATGTCAAAAATTTCTAATTGGAATTAAAAAGCTAATTAATTTTTTATGGAATTTTCCTATGATTTTTACTATTTTTTATTGACTTATTTCTAACTATACTTAAAATTTAAAATCTAAAAGAAATAAAATGGGGTGCAAGAAGTATTTTTTATAGTTGTCTTTGTTAACTGGGCCTAAAAGGGGGTGAAAATAGCAGAGGGAAACAGGCCCATGCGCAGGATTAGCCTAGGGGTGTGAAGAGCGAATTTTTTAACTATTTTTATATGGACCTAGAAATGGGGTGTGATTAGCACAATATGAAGGCCCAATACGCAGGACTGGAGGGTGGTGCATTCAGCAATGTTTTTAGTTATTTTCTGAACTGGGCCTAAAACAGGGTGCTAATAGCAAAACTAAGGAGGCCCATTTTCGCATGGAAGCCAGGGGGAGTAGGGAAAGCAATTATTTCTAGTTGTTTTGTAATGGGCTTAAGAATGGGGGGTACAGATAGCAACAACAACACAAAGGCCCTATTTTCTTCACTAAATCCATGGAGCTAAGCTTTTAACATAAAAAACAGAATAATTCTAATTGTTAATGAATTTTAATGCTGATTAAATGATTCTTAACGTTTTTTTAATTCATAATATTCTCTTAACTTAATTCATTAAATTAACTTAATTGTTTTTTCTTATGATTAAAAATATAAGACAAAAGAGGGCTGAAGAAATCAAGAAACCCTAAAGACCTTCTTCGTCTTCTTCGTTATCCCGCCGCCACCATACTCTTCTTCTTCTTCCCATTACCCTCACCGTAAACCTCAATTTCTTCTTCTTCCTTCGTCCCACACCATTACCACCTCTATTCCTTCTTTTCCTTTCTTCGAACCTCTAACCGCCGCGAAAACCCTAATATCTCTTCTTCTTCCTTCCACCCGAAATCACACCACCATCGTCTTCACCCTTCATCCTCTTCTTCTCCTTTGCTACCACCACCACTCTTCTAAACCTAAGATCCTCTAATAAAAAAACCTAAATCAACCCTCATTCCACCCCTCATCCACAACAAACGAAACAATAGCTTCTCTTGACTTCACAAACCAAGAACAAAATCGCCAACACTCTAATTGCGAAGCACGGGACGTACCTTGAATCGAAGCTGAGATGGCGTTGTTAACGGACGAAAATCGTCACTACTTGCTGCGAGTTTGAGGTCGATGTCACTAAAGGAGATAGAGCTTCAAGACTTCAATTTCACGAGGAAGATGGGGATAAAGATCCGAAGCTGATACAAGGTGCGACGCGGAATAATGCTCCCAGGTACGATGATTTCTGACTCTCTCTGAATATCTGACTTATCGTATCGATGCTTCGTCGTTTCAATTTGTTTCTGATTCTTCTCTTGCCGCCACCACTCTTGTTGTTGCAGATTTCGTTTGGAGGCTTGATGAAGATGACAACAAAGGTGAAGGAAGTCAATAGACTTCGAAGACGATCAATGAAACCGGATTTCGTGTTCCTGAGTTTTCGCAGACTCGGCGAAGGTGCGATGTATTCTCAATTGCCGTTTCGTTCCATTCTTGCTTCTGGATTCGGAGCTCTCACTGCATTGCTTATCAATTCTCTATGCAATTTTACATTTTTTGCCTTCTCTTGCAGGTGATTGATGCAGAGAGTTTGGGGAGGGCCAAGAAGAAGACGAAGATCAAGAGAAGAAGTTGCAGATGTGAGGAAGATGGAGATGAGGATCGAATGAATGATGCAGGAGACTGAGGTTGGAGAAAGGAAACCGTTCTGTAAAAGCAATTGGAGAAGCAGAAGAATGGTGAGAGGATTGTGAAGAAGAAATGGTGGAAGAATAGAAAGGGTTGAAGGGTTCAGAAAATTGTGTCAGAAGAATCGAAATGTGAAGATTGATCCTGATTTATAGGGTTTGGAGGAAGATTCTGGAAACTTCAGGTATAGCCAGCTAGAATTCTGTTATTTTTCAGTTACTTTCTGTTGCTTTCTGTTGTGGTTGTGAGATTATTTAGGGTATGAACATTTATCATTTCTGTTGTGGATTGATTTAACAGTTAGCTATGATGATTATAACTGATTTTGTTTTGGTTCGGATACTCCCTCTTCGTGTCGTTGTTTTCTGTCGAACCTGAATGAATTAAAAATCTTTGTTATTGCAAACTTTGTAGTCATCACTAAGCTTCAAACGGCTAACATATGATCACTGTAATAGCTGCAAACGAATTCTCAAATTCTTATTGATATTCTTGCAGGTTTGTTGGATATTAATTCATTCTGTTGAAGCTCTTCCTTCCTCTCGGCGAATTAGCATTATCACTATGAGCATCACAAAAGTAATAGCGGTACCGGTGGATTTGGAAAACCCCCAGGAGCGGGTAATGGGGATGATCCTGAAACCGGAGGTCTGAAAAGTCCTTGAACATCAAAGAAACCACTCTCAATATCATCAACTTGGCTTGCTAGTGCCGTAAAAGAGGCCTCATGGCTTGTATTCATTGTAACTAATATTGGCGCTTAAGCCTCTCTTACCATTACTTTCCTCTCTTTTTTTGATTCTGTTATCTCTGCAATCTGAGTTTCTTTCCTCTTTTTCCTTGGCTATGTAATATCAGTCATCATGTGACTAAATTTTTCAACACCACTCAATTGTTACTACATGATAATATTACAATGCCCTATAAACATACTGAATTTTAACAGTATACCACAAATTGTAAGGACAATAGTCAGCAAGATCTTCATCCTAGCTACACTGTCCATCATTTGCAGCAAAAATGACCTCTTCTTGTTCTTTACCTTGATGATCCTGCAAGACTGCCTGTACACACAGGGCATGACGGATCATGTCGTTCTTCGTGGCTAGTTTTTTACTCCAGACAATAAGCATGATAAACGTGACCACATGCTAAAACTGCTACCACTTTAAGTTCATTGCAAGACTCTGAATTCCGTTTCAGTCGGGTCTCACATATCTTGCAAACCATCTTCGACACGTCCTGTGAGGCTGAACTTATTGTGAAACAAACTTGTACTCTAAAATTAATGATAATGCACTAGAAAAGCTTGAAACTAACTAACTAACCGATCAACCAACTAACTTATAACAACTCATAACCGTTATAACCATTATAGCAATAAGAATAATGACATAACAACAAAAAACAAAAACAAAAAAAATGGGCTTGGAGTTACTTTGCAATAATCTTGTCCAACTAATACTTTCAAATAACTATAATAGCTAAAATTTGAAATTCTCACTTAACACAAAGCAAACTCACGAAATGACAAATGAATGGAATAAACACGTAGGCCATCTGAATTATTTGAGATAGATTTCACATTCTATGGACTTGATTCTTAAAAGTAACCCAAACTTGAATCGATTCTAAGAAATGAAGTGGACCATGAATAAACCTTGGCCTTCAAATCACTAAATCATTATGAACCTTGCTATCATGATATGCCAAAATATTTCCTATGAGATTTCTTAAACATTATTCCAAACACATGAATATGCCTTAGCGCTCAGAGAACCAGATTTGAAATATGAACACGGATGCATATTGAGGCAAACTCATAATAGCTTGGCCAAGATCCTGTCAACCTTCCATTCACATCGAAATACAGTTGAATAACCACACTTGGTATGAAACTAATATCATTATCCTTGACAGCCTTGTAGATCTTTAAGCACACTAGGAAAGAAACCAAACAAATGAGCTTTGAATTGTTGAGGATGAACCATACCCTGATTCAAAGAAGCTTAAACTGAACACTGGCTGATAGGCCGAATACACCAACGACTAGTCTTTGTAAGCGCAATCCTTGAAGACCACTTAATCATGGAAACGAAACCTTGATGAATTAGAAAAAACATGTGAAGAGGAGATTATTGATTGCCACATAATCAGAGCTTTGAATCCATCTAATGACCACACATAGGGTACGAAACCCTAGTTCCATAACCCGTGAAACAAACTCCAATGAAAAAGAAACCACAAACCCATGGAATAATCTGGTCCCTCAAAGAACCCTAATCTCATGCCTGAGGAATACAATGCAAAATGCATGATGATAATCTAAGGGGTAATGCAGACAAATGTGAAACAATTAGCCAATAGAGGAAATAAATAGGAGGGCAAATTTTGAGGTATTACAATATGATCATTCATTCTGATATACTTAAGGGTATTGATGGATGGGATGAGTGGTCTAGGTCAAGGGGAACAACTACTGATGGTTGTTTAATGCTTCTGTGAATTTTATGTTGTTGCTGGTGTTTGTTGATGATGTGTGATAAGATGTTGTGACATCTTTCTTGAAGGTTGTTTAATTTGTTCATTGGTTTTTCGCTGCTTGTGTCTCTGATTGGAAGAACTCATGTTGTCTTTAGTTTCTGATGTTGATGGTGAATAAATATATATTCTTGGGAATAAATTGAGATAATCGTTGTCTAGAGAGAATAAATGGTGGAATCTATTCTTGATTTTGCTTGTGTTTTTGAAGATATCAACATCATAAAATCCCTAATCATTCCAAAGTCTGGAGAAATGGAATAAAGAGGGTTGTTGGTTGCTGATTATGATATCTTGCTTCTTGGAAGGTTAATTTCTTCAGTTATCCTAAAGTCAGATTGGATGAAGACGAATAGAGTTCCTTTTTGTCAATTATTGGTCTATGAATTTAATAAACAACACGATCATGAATAAATTTTCCAAAGATACTTGATACTTATCTGAAGTCCACACATAAAGGCATTTATAATCATGATCAGAGGCTTACAATCTTGATTTAGGGTTCATTCTGAAGATGGAGTTCTGAAGGCTTCTGGTTCTTTAAGTGCAAAGGTTGAAGATCACCAACCTGAAGAAAGTGGAGGTGATTTATTTTCACCATCCATGCTTGCAAGGAAGTGTTCATTGCTCAAATCCAAAGGATGTTCTATTCTGCAAGGAGACTTCAATTTAGTTGAAGGGGATTCTCATTGAAGAAAGAAGACAAGATAATCAGTTGAAGGAAAGTTGAGTCAAGAATTCCAATCTTGATGTCTCAACTTTAGAGAGGATGTAGAAGATCTACCATTAAAGGATACATAATAAGGATTTAAGATCAACTACTATTTATGAAATCCACAAGTATTTAGTTGATTATCCTTGCATCTAGAGTTCGTGGTAGCTAGAGACTGGATGAATCATCAGGAGGTACAATATCTCTAGCTACAACATATATTATGATTACGTCAAGATCATCTTGGAAGACTTCAAAGGGACAAGTGTTCAATCAAATGTTAAAACATCTCTTCAAGATAGTATGTGCAATATTCTAGTGGCTCAAGGAATGAGTCTTCAGAACAATGGAAAGGTTGTACATATGATCTAAAAACCAAACCCTAGGGTACTGACCTAAGGTGTTAGTAATCTTCTTTAGACATGAACTACAAAGACATGTGATCCACCTATAAAGTTTCTAGAATAGAAATTGGTCTAGTTTATGGGGACTCTTAGAATATAAGTTAAAGTAATCATCCACTTGAAGAATACTACTTGGATCAGTTTTTTATGATCTAAGTTCAACACGAGTACAAATATCAAGGATCACTATTAGCTTTCTTGAAGGAGTATTAAAAAGAGCAACCAGAAGGTCAGAGTAAAAGGTCCAGAATTTTTCCTGATACACTGAAAAAGTCAAGTGGTCTCTTCTAAGAAAAGCCAAAACTCTGTTTGGATAGTCTAATTTTTTAATAACAATTCTTAATTTTAGATTAGTTGTAGAACAACAAAGCGGGATAGAGGTTGTCTACTCAAACTTGATACTGTAATCAAGTCTATGAGAGCATGGAACTCTTGTTCTGTTAAGGTTGAAAAGTTATCAAAGTGGCATGATAACTTGAAACATGTCAAGGTTGAAAATGGGAGGAAATGGATCATTAATTAGATGTCATATCAAATGTTCTTACATCGATCTATACATCTGGATGAATTCATTAAGTGAGTTAGATACTTAATATCATATGATCTTCTCATGACTGGAAGTTGTTGTTACTTCAAGAAGATTCTTTCACGTAGATTGTGGGAGCTGCAAGAATGGGAGATATTACATGTTCTAGTCTTGGTGTATCTAAGACAACTTACAAATGGAGTAGGTGAAATATGCAACTTGAAGGTCAAGCTTCATTAACGAATTATAAGAGCTTTTGGAACTCTAAATGAAGATGAGTTAATCAAACAATGGCATTTGGTTGTTCTCAAACATGAATCCAAAGAGTGGACTTGAAACTAATTACTTTTATGCAGAATGGTAAGTTGGTTGAAAGTTAAAGAAGGATCTCATTTTAGCTATATCTTGGAGCTTGTGGTAGAAGTTCTAAGAAACTAAAGATGATTGATGTGGTTATGGAGAGTTTATTTCTTTCTATGACGGTATGAAGTTCTTGAAGATCAACCTGGTGAATTTGTACTCTATGGAGACTTTCTGAGTCATGAAGATATCATGGGATGCATGTAAAACCAATTGGATTTGATGTATGTGATACATAGAGGTTGTCCTAACTGATATTAGAATATCATCTGGTCTTGAAGAAGCAAATTTTGAATAAGAAGCATTTTAACTTATCATATGGGAGGATGATGAGATGAAAATTGTCATGTTTAAGAAGGTGGTTTCTTCTACAAGTCACACTAAGGAAGTAAATCAGATTGAATCTTATGGAGCAAGTAAGCTAAGGATTCCTGCTTTGAAGTACACGGTTGATGGCATCTTGAGTAGTTAACAAACTAAGAGATTCAGTATATCTTATTAAGGAATAAGAGCTTTCCAGGTTCAAGTGGATTGAATCTCAAGAAACAAGAATGGTGATCCTAGTCATGTGGCAACATAAGAGACCTGATAAGAAGGAACAAATGTATAAGGAATGAATGTGTTCAATAGGGGTGTTAAACAATGAGTGAGATCTTGGAAACATGAAGACGAGTCTTATTTTTTCTATTCATCAGTAAGGTGATCTTCCTTCAAATGAGCATTGACAGGGGGGATTAAATTTATGGCTAAGATATGTCACTGCAAGAGTATGGACGAAGATGTTATGTGTTTATGTCAAACATCACTACTAATATCTTTGTCATATTGGTGTTGTTGTTATTTCTATTGTTGTTTTTGTTGTTTTTGTTATTGTTGTTGTTGTTGTTGTTGTTTGTTTTATTGATATTGAGATCCAAAACCCTAGAGTTTTTTGTTGTTGTTATTGATGTTTTTTTTCCCAATGTTGTTGTTCTTGTTATTGATACCCTAAACCCTGGAGGTTGTTTGTTGATGTTGTTGTTATTGATATTGTTGTTGTTTATTGATGTTGTTGTTATTGATGTTATGTTTAATGTTGTTGTTGTTGTTTTTGTTGTTGATATTGATATTGAGATTATGTTTTTTGTGATTCTTTGTGTAGCTCTCATCTTGTTTTGTATAGTTGAGTTTATTATATTTAATATGGATTTTTTGTTTCACTAACCCCTATTTGAACATATAACCTAGTATATAAATTTTGAAAATAATCATATGCAAAATTATGTTGATTTGAAACTTATCTTATAGTGATTAATAATTTTCTAGCATTTTGCAACTCATCGTTCATCTCATGTTGTTTTATTATTAAAATCTCTCCAAATACTTCTATTTTTTCGTTCAACTTTCTTCTATTTTTCAAAGCATCAAATTTTATGCTTTCAAGAATGAATTGGTAGAAAAGGAAGTGTTGAATAAAGAACTTGAAACATTGGAGAGATTTTAACCATAAATAGTGTGAGAAGAATGATGAGTTGCAGAATGCTTCAAAATCATAATTAATGTAAGTTGTTCTTCAAATATAACACAACTGTTCATAGAATTATTTTCCTAACCAATTTTTTGAAGTTATATGTTCAGTATGGGGCTTAATTAAATGAGCAATCCACATTAGATTTAATAAACTCAAAAATTATTTTACCCCTCAGTTTTAAGAGACAACTGAGGTGAAAATATGGTACATCCGTCGATGAAATTACAAAACCAAAGGGACATGTGTTTTCGCCATCTCAAAATTCCAAAAAGGTCTTCCAGGGTATCGAACCCATCACCTTTTCAATGACCCGTCAATTTTTTTTAAAACTGAGATGTAAAGTTTGTACTTATCATGATGTCCTTCGTTACCTCGCCTATGTAGTCGAGGTTACACGCATTTCGCGTCCAATGATATATGTGTTCTTTCTAGTAGTGAATCATGATTAACATCACCAAGATAAGTAGGCTGTGGACTAGGAATACCATCACTAGAGTGATATGGTTCAAATTCATAATCACTAATAGTAAAGAAATAAGTGTTTTTCCCAATATCTTTTCTGCACTATGTCATACCCTAAATTTTGACCAGAAATTTTCAAATTTTTGTTCATTTTTTAGACGCATTTTGTCAATGTTACGAAATCGATCATTTTTACGTTCATTGGTTTAACATCTCATTAATCACTAATTATGCATCATTTAGTCGATTTCTACATTATTCTCATTTGTTTTTTTTTTGTTATTCATAATTTTAGATTTGTTTCAAATATTTGTCTCATCTTAACTTTACTTATTCTTAGCTAGACTAATTTAAATTTAGTATAGTTTTAATTAGGTTTAATCTTATTAGTGAAATTTGTAATTATTTTATATAGTTGATTTTTAATTAGTCTGGTTATTTTAACTCAATTCAGTTTAATTTTATAATAAGAATTTTAGTTTATATTGGATTTAGAACTAGTCTTTAATTTATTTTTAATTTAGGATAATCCCAGTTTAGTAAATTTGTTTAGTTTTAGTTTTTAATCTAAATATTTGAATTTTACCCAATTATAATAATTTAGTCTTTTTTATTATTTCATTTTTTTATTTCTTATTAATTAATTGATAATCATTTATCTCTTTTTTCCTTTAGTCTAAGTTTGGTTTAATTTTTTGGTTCATGAAACTAGTCTTTAGAATAATTAGTCCAAGTATTTTTTGTGACCCCCCAAATTAAGCCAAAATATGATTCAACTCTGCACAAGCAACCTGCACAAGCAACAAAGACTCTATAATAAAAATGGAATAAACCAAACCCAAGGAAAAAAGGTATACTGCTCTATATACACAAAGAACTCAGCCTGCTACAACCTTTCACAAATTTAGCCAAAGAAAACCTGCATACAAAAAGGGTATAAAGAAAAGCCACAACAATAAAAAGGGGGAATCATTAACAGGGGGCCTGAGCTGTCAAGAAAAACAAAAAAAGGACATCAGCACCACCCTCAAAAGGGTTACGCTCTCAAGTCAAAAAGGGGGGAGGAAGAATTCAAGAAAAAGGAGAAAAATTGTGCAAAAGTGAAAAACTACTGATTCCATTGAGAAAAGGAAAAAACCTAAAAAACTGCAATAACACAAAAACAGAAGGGGGAAGTTCTTTTTTAAAAAGACAAAAAAACAACACAATAAAGAAAAAGGAGGGGGGATTTCCTTTTCATTTTCGATAGCCCTCATAGCATTCCACCTTCCTCTCAAACCTTGCGCCACCTCGTCTTCGCCCTTAACCCGCAAAGCAAAACCTCTTCTCCTTCAACAACCCTTCAAAACCCTTCGACCCAAACCATCTTCAACTGCAAACTGGAAAAAATCCCTCCATCAACACACAGAAAACTCACGCACAAAATCAGCGACCACTTATCCTCACCATCATCCACCTTTGAATCCGACGAACCATTACCATCATTGTGAACAAAGTGCTTAAAAAGAAAACCCCACACCAAAAATAGCACAAAAGAGTCGAAACCACCTCCACCATCAACCAAACACCTCCGAGCCACCTTTTTCGAATAACCGCAAAAACCCAACCTGTCACACCCCAAATTTTACCCCTAATCGCTCATATCATAATCATACATTCATCGCATTTAGCAGGGATTTTTCCCGATTTATTTTCTGTTACTTTCTAGTTATTTATAATTCTTAATTTCGTTTCGCTTACAAGCTTCCATTTTAATTTAATTTCTATTCCTCATTTCTAACTCTTTAACTCGTGTTATAATTCTAATTTTTAATTTCCTTTTTCTTATTCTATTTTTCAAGTTTCTATTTTCTTTTCAAATTCTACTTCTAATTTTTGTTTCGATTTCTACTTTTTTAGTTCTTAATTCATTCTTAATTTTTGAACTTAAATTTCATTTCCTTTTCATTTGCAAAGTTTTTTTTTTATTATTTCTATTCTCAATTCCAACTTCATTTCCACTTTTATTTCTTCTTCCAAGTTTATATTATAGTTGTTTATTTTTAATTCCAATTTCCATTTCCAATTTCTATTTACAAGTTTCAGGTTCTAGTTTAATTCTAAATTCCATTTTCAATTTTTAATGTTTTAAAATCAATTTCCATGTCATATTCAAGAATCAATTCCAATTTTAAAATTTCAAATTCAATCCCTTGTCAATACTATCACACTCATGTGTCATTATTTTTCATAACTCATTCACAATGTTCAAACTTTTTTAGTCATTCACATAATCACATATTTCATTCAATTTTTCATAAAATTCAAGTTCACAATTTTTTTTGCCATTTTACATCAACATGTGTTATAATTACATAGAAAAAAAGTGTACAAAAATTCAGCATAAGAATACAAATTCCAACAGCACAAAGCAGTCCCAAAACTCAGCATGCAGCCACCAACAACCTGCAAATTCTGCTCCACCCACTGCTGCAAAATTCAGCATGTGTCCCCTTTCCTCCAACCCTTCATCTACAAGCAAGATAGAGAAATTCAGCACAAAAACATACTATAGAACAGCTCAAAAACACACTGCAAAACCCTACACTAAGTACTATATATTGCCACTGTTACATTCAAAACAAGACACAAAAAAAGTTCAGCCTTCAACACATCCAAAACAGCCATAAAAATTCAAAAAAAATTCAGCAAAACCAGTCCCATAACAGCCCCAAAACACTACAAAATTCTGCACCAAAAACCTCATAAAACAGCCATAAACAGCCTCAAAACAACTCTCAAAAAACACACTAAAAAATCAGCCCTCAAGCACAAAAACTCAGCACTCTGTTACAAGCCAAAAATCAACCAAACTCAGTCCTGCAAACACAACTCAAACACCCCTCAAACACACTGTTACATTCAAAAACTCACTCACAAAAATCTGCCTCAAGACACTCAAAACAGTTCTCAAATCAACTCAACTCAGCATACAAACACAAAAAAAAAAAACACAAAGCAGCATCAAAGCACCCCAAAGTTCAGCAACAACAAAAAGGAAACGAGCGAGTTCAGAGGATAGGAGGCTTACTCGTGGACTCTTCACCCCGATAACATTCGGGTCGGTACGGTTCTTTTCTTTTACTTCTTTCCAGCATTTTATCCATGTTTGGTTTCCTTTCTTTTTTGATTGTTTCATTTTAATGTTAAACCTGCACTCTCACACACTGAAACACAAAACAAACTTTATAGTTAAAACTTCAAAAAAATCAAAATCAAAAAAACTTCATCATAAACCGTTGAACCTTAAACCATCATTCCACCTTCATCAATCTGAAACCCAAACAGAACCATCACGATGAAGGCATTGTGAGAAACAGCAACACAAACTCTCACTGAGTCAACCTCGAACCATCTTCACCTGAAAAAAATACACAAAGAATGACAAAAAAACCTCAGCTTCCATAACCACTTCACCCGCTCGCAACAGCACCTGCAAACAACATCACTCTACAACCAAACCTTTCAGTTTTTCCATACCACGCAGACCTTTTCCTCATCTTCTTCACCACCCATCCTTCAAAACACTTACTGAAAAAACCATTTCAATAACCAAAACACCTTCATAAACTCACTTCAAACAGCAACCATCCCAAACCTCATCCTTAACTTTCACTAACACAAATTCATACCGTCAAAACTCACTGTAAAAAACCATCATCCAAACGCAAATCTGAAACTGCGACTCCTAAACCATCCTCCGTTCAACCTGTAAGCTTCACCCGGCCAACACCCATTCGAGAACGGCCGAAAAAACCTGTCCATAGCAACAACTGCAGAACTACCACCAAACCAAGCCACCATTTGAAACCCAAACATTAAACCTACTTTGAATCCACCAGGAACCATTCTTTACCGAAGAACACAGTTGTAATAAACACTAACACAGAGGCTTTGACTTCAAAAAAACCAATAACTCATCTTCTCGTCCCACTGCTCCAACTTTCACAGACAACTTCTAACCTTTCCAACTTTCACAACACACATAAACTTTTTAACAAAAAACAACAGAATCCAAAACAATACCACCTGCAAAAAAAAAACTTTGTTACCATAACACAGAAACCTCCATACAATAACCCAGAAAAACAGAACATAGAACAGGGGGACCTTTGAGTCTTCATTCGAACTTTTTCCTCAATAATCTTCAAACAAACCGCATCACTCCTCGCATCAACAAACAAACCCAGAAATACCATCCATAAACCACCAACATAGAAACAACCCCAAAACAGAGAGAAAGATACCGTCCCATGATTCAAATGCCATCCACAATCCAAACCTTCTTTCCACCTTCATCAGACTACCTGCCAACGGAAGCAACAAAAATCAGAAAAGAAACAAAACTGAACCAAATCTTCACTGCCACCCCTTTTCGAATCCACCCCTTCTCACCACTTCCAAAACCAGACAACAACAGAAATCCGAATCCAGCCACCCTCCTTCAATACCCTCCCATTCCAAAACAGCCGCCCATCCTGTTACCTGCAACCATTATTCACCGGATCAATCATAGGCCAATCACATGAAAATTATTCAAAACTACAACCAAACTTACAAACACATAACCTTGAAACCGACACAGAGCTGAAACCGTTCCATCACCTCCAAAAATCTGAAATAAAGCCAATAACCACAAAGCTTTTCTATCTCCTGTAAAACGCAAATTCACAGAGAAAGCAAAAAAATCAAATTCATAAACCAAGACCAAAACCGGCTCATCACAAACTCCGAACTCAAATCATCAATCAATCTCTCATCGAACTAACAACACTAAACCGCATCTAAACCAATCCGTCGCATATCCTAAAACCTAGAAACCTTGAACATCACTATCACAGCCGCTGGGAACCATACCTGAACAAACCAAAATCCAGAAAA
This sequence comes from Lathyrus aphaca, assembly GCA_963966055.1. NCBI lineage: Eukaryota > Viridiplantae > Streptophyta > Magnoliopsida > Fabales > Fabaceae > Lathyrus > Lathyrus aphaca. The sequence goes on along the minus strand of OZ014520.1, from coordinate 62,305,009 downwards.
TCCGACGAGCTGGAATTCGTATGAGATGAGGTGAGGCTCTGAACCGGCGACCACCCAACCACGTCCGGCCAACACCCATAACCCGGCTAACACCCACACCGTCTTGAGTTTGTGAGAGCATGTGAGAGAACGAGAGAGTCTGAGAAACTTTGCAAACCTGAACCAAACGCAGAAGCCTTAGCATGTCCGTCAAAACCGAAACCCAAACGCACATTCAGCCACCATCCATGAGTGAGACAGATGCGAGAGAGAGAGACAGTTTGAGCGTTTGAGAGAGAGACGAGAGTGGGTCTGAGGCCGCGAGCGTGTGAGAATCCGTCGCCGAGAGAGATGAGTGAGCGTTGAGGGAGACGCGAGCGAGTGAGCAGAGAGAATTTCTTTTCCCATTTCATGAAACGCTGCGTTTTTGGCCCAGGTTTCCTTTTTTTTCCTTTCACAATTGAAGCGGGTCATGGGTTTTATCCGACCCAGTAAGGTCCTGCGCCCCATGGGCCTGTGTCCATCTTCACCATCACAACTTTCAGCCCATTGTCCTTTTGTCTTAAAGATCTTTTTCTTTTTTTAAAAATCTTTCAGCTAATTTTAGTTTATTAGATAGTTAAGTTATTTTCTCTTATTATTTTCTCATTTATATATCAAAAAAATAAACAGCATTTTAATATTTATTTTCATTATTATAATTAGTTTATGTCCATATAAAATAAATAAATAAAAGTCTTTTAATTTCAAAATTTCTCTTTCCTATTATTACTATTACATTTAGTAAGAAATTTATATAGATAATAAAAACTTTCAATTTCGAAATTTTCCTTTTCTAGTTAAGAATCCATATACATATAAATAAATAAAAGACTTTTTAAAACTTTTCGTTTCTAATTTTATTTTTATAGTTAGATATTGATACATAAAAAAAATATACAAAATATTTATTTCGAATTCATTTTCTTTTCTTCTATCTCTTTTTTTAATACATTTAATTAATCACTTATTTTATATATAAAAAAATAAATCCAAAAAAGCATTTGTATAGTTTTTTCTTCGTTCAAGGCAGAGTTTGTTTAACTTAGTTTTAGACCCCTTAGTGAGAGTCCTAATTTAATTGTCCGATGTCTCAGTTGTGTGCATACTATGTTTATATTTCACATCATGATCATATACCTGTAAAAATAAAACTGAAAGCGCACATTAATTTTCAAAATAATAATTCCTTGGTCCAACGCCAAGTGAACTTCACTTCACATACACTCACACACGTAAGTCGGTCGTTTACGATCGCCATCTGCACAGTTCATTACCTTGCACAGTTTCCAACTTAAACAAATTGACACACCGCGTTTGTTTTCCACCCCTGCATTCTCGATCCATATATCGAGTCATAGCCCGGTTACCAAGCCCTTTATCTTTGCATTGTCTATTTACTTTATTCAATTTATTTATTTTTGCAAGTAGCAGCCTTTGCCTAGTCTTAGGAGCTTGTACCTTTGTTTATATTTGTTTTTGCTTTTCGATCCAAAAGGGAAAGAACTCCTGCAGTTGACTCAATGTCATAGGAAGTTTAGCCATCCCTCATCCTTAGGTCCTTAGCCATTAGGTCCTTAGCTTTTTATTTTACAACTTTTTGTGACTTTCTTAAAGTCACGTGAGTGTTTGCCATAACACTTACCTTCCCCCACGAACCTTGAGCGTAACCAAGTGTTCGTTAATCCTTAGGAGAACTACGAGTGCTCTGATTCTATACCCGATACGTAGGCATCGATGCGATGTTGTGCGAGCACCATTAGAAATAAAACCTTAGGTTCCCATAATTGTAGCAAGCAATAAACAACAAAAATACAAATATTAACAAGAGGTTCCCGTAGGATACTGCGGATGCTTAGGATGCTAACACCTTCCCTAGGTATAATCAACCCCCGAACCTAGTTTCTCCTCATTTAGGGTTTTTACGATCTTTTTCCCTTTTCCCTTTGGATTAAATTAAAGTCGGTGGTGAACATAAAAGTTTTGCGATTCAAGCTTAATCAATAGCTTGGTATCCGATTCTCACCGCGACAGAAATGGCGACTTCACTGGGGATTCTATTTTTGAGGGTTAAGCCCACCTTGTATATTTGTATATTTGTTGTTGTATTGCTTGTTATTATTTTGGATTTTTGTTGGGTGTTCCATGTGTGGTGAGATAAGTCCTAACCCGGACTTGAGTGCAAATAAGTTAGGACGGTGGTATATTCAAGAAGGCTTGTAGGGAGTTGAGTCCCGACCAAGTTGACTTGAGACACCACCACTCAGCGGAGGCCTCCTCGGATGTAGTTTTGTTGATCGAGTTCAGTCGTGAAAACATTACTATATTCGACTTGAGAGCCATTAATGCTGAGGACCGTAGAACATTTACCCCCACTTGGCCTTTTTAGGGATGTAGTGCGATGACTATGAGGGTGCAAATCCAAAATAGTTGATACGCGATACTGCACTCGGATGAGACTCTCTTGAGAATATTACTGATTACCAAGTCGAGTTGGGAAGTCGGTAATATCCGAAAGATGGGACAGTGATTCTGGGAACTTTTAGAACCCGTTGTACAGGTACAAATAAACCCATAGTGCATACCTTTTGGGAGGGTTGAACCTTTGACCTCATGCAAGCTTTGAACCTAAGCCTTGTTTGTGTGTGTTTGTTGCATTCACGCATCATGAAGCATCATTTTTACCATTTTTATTCAAGGAACTCAGAAACTTTATCTTTGCAAATATCATAGGTATCATCATGGACTTTGGAAGAAGAAAAACTGTCAAGTACACATTCAAAACTCCCAAACTCGAAGACCTAAGGAAATTAAGAGATTTGGTTCTGGATCAAGAAGCCTTCATGGAGAAGCATAGGAGACTCTTAGCCTTACTTAAGACTGATTGGGATGGAAGGCTGCTCTCTGTGATGCTCCAGTTTTATGATCCTCTCTACCACTGCTTTACGTTCCCTGATTACCAATTGGCGCCTACCTTGGAAGAGTATTCAGTTCTGGTGGGATCACGTGTTAAGGACGAGTTTCCATTCCCTGTTCTAGGGAAGGACCCTGAAGAAGTGGAGATTGCAAAGGCAACATATTTGAGTGTTCCTGAGGTCAAGGCAAATATGACCTATAAAGGAAAGATTTTTGGATTCCCTACAAAGTTTCTGATAGAAAAGGCCAAGAATTTTGTTGATGTGAAGGATATGAAAGCTTTTGAGGCGACTTTTATTCTGCTGATATATGGAGTGCTGCTTTTCCCAAACTTTGAAGACTTCGTCGACCTGAACGCCATCAAGATCTTTCTGAAGAAGAACCCGGGCCCTACTTTGCTCGGAGACACCTACCATTCCATCCATCTGAGGAATCTCCATAAGGGAGGGATGATTACTTGTTGTGCATCATTGTTGTACGAGTGGTTTATTTCGCACTTGCCTAAGTCATCTTCATTTTGGAATCTTAAGGATGGTTTGTGGTGGTCACAAAGGATCATGTCTCTTACCCATTCTGACATTAGTTGGTACAATCGTGTTTATGATGGAGCATTAATTATTGATAGCTGTGGTGATTTTGCTAATGTACCTCTTCTTGGCACTAAGGGAGGAATCAGCTATAATCCAGTTTTGGCTCGCCGTCAACTCGGGTACCCGTTGAGGGACAAACCTAAGAGTGTTGAAGTGGAAGGAATTTTCTTTAAGGATGACGAAGAACCAGAGCTCAAGAAACAGATTATGCAAGCTTGGAAGTGCATCCATAGGAAGGGGAGGAGTAGCTTGGGAAAGTCGAATTGTGTTTCTATGGAACCCTATCTCCAATGGGTACGAGATAGGGCAATCAGTCTGAAGATGCCTTACCCTCGCCAGGATCCTATGACCTTCAAGAAACCCATTCTAATCTTTATGGATGATGCAGAGAAGCTGAAGATTGATTTGGAGAAAGAGATTCGAGAGAAGAACGCATGGAAGAATCGACATCAGATCATCAACAGTGAGAATGAAGAACTTAGAAGACAACTGAAGATGAAGGAAGAAGAAGAGCTCTCCAGCAAGAAAAGGAAAGCACCAGAGGATTTATTTTCCTCCAATACTCAAGAGGACACTTCTTGGAAGTCGATCGTGGATCAACTTATGATTGAAAGGGCTCAGATGAAGGCACAAATCGAGAAGCTCAACTTGAGGCTTTTAGGAGAATCTCCTTAGGACTTTGTCTTTATCTTTATTAAACTTTGTTTGGGATTTTTGAAAGTGTACTCAAGACTTTGTATCACTTTTTGAATTTAATGAAATCATATTCTTTTGATTATTATGTGTTCCTTGGTATTTGCAAATTGTTTCTTAAGTTCCTTGGATAATTTCATTTTTGCATTGCACTCATACATTTGGCATTTCATTTGCATTGCATTTTTTTCCATGAAACTCATTCCCGTCATCTGCTCTCAATTCGGCTTTCACACTGAGGCTCTCACGCAAATACTACACTCGAGCTCAAGCCAGAAAGAGGATGGCTGAAAGAGACCTAGAGATGGACAGAGTTAACGAAGAGCTTTCTGATATTCGTGGAAATATGGGTCAGATGATGGAAATGCTACAAGTCATTCGAGCGAAGATGGATACCCAACGGACCGTGGTGTCAGAAATTGTCACTGCAACGACTGAATTTGTCACTGCAACGACCCAGCCTACATCATCAGTCATTACCCCTGTGACCTGGCCTCCTTTTGGACTTCCTCATGGATTCGTCCCTCCTCCTCATGGTTTTGCTTCTCAAAGTTTTATTCTTTCTTCTTCGGGTTTTGCTACTCAAAGTTTTATTCCTCCTTCCCAAGGACTTACTGCTCAGAGTTTTATACCTCCTTCACAAGGGTTTGCTACTCAAAGTTTTATACCTCCTTCACAAGGGTTTGCTACTCAAAGTTTTATTCCTCCTTCCCAAGGACTTGCTGCTCAGGGTTTCTTCCCTCCTTCTCAAGGTTTTGCTACTCAGAGTTTTATACCTCCTTCCCAAGGATTTGCTGCTCAGGGTTTCTTCCCTCCGTCCCAAGGCTTAGCTTCTCAAAGTTTCGCACCTCCCTCTCAGGGTATGGCATTTCCTTTTCAAGGTTTTGTGCCTCCTCCTCAGGGATTTGCTGCTCAACAAACTGTTCTTGTGACTAATGAAGAGAATCATGCCGTTGCTAATTTTACACAGGACATTGTGCACACCCGTGCCCAACCGTATTTTAATGACCATCAGGGGTATGAAGCGCCAGATATGTCTGAAAACGGAGATGAGAAACATGTGAAGATGCAGGAGAATTTTGATACCCTTGAAAAAAGGTTAAGAGCGATTGAAGGTGACCAGATCTTTGGAGCTGCTGCCAAAGAGATGTGTCTGGTGTCTGGATTGGTAATACCTCCAAAGTTCAAGATACCCACCTTTGATATGTATGAGGGTGCAACTTGTCCTAAGAACCATCTCCTGATGTACTATCGAAGAATGGCTGCTCAGGTAGACAATGATAAGTTAATGATCCACTGCTTTCAAGACAGTCTGAAGGGAATCTCCTCTAAATGGTATCTGACGCTTGACCAGTCGAAGATCCGCAGCTTCCAAGACTTGGCAGATGCTTTCATCCAGCAATATAAATACAACATGGACCTCGCTCCCGATAGGAGGCAATTGCTAAGCATGTCCCAGAAAGAGTCTGAATCCTTTAAAGAGTATGCTCAGAGGTGGAGAGGGACCGCTTCTCAAGTAGATCCCCCATTGACTGAAAAAGAATTAGCTGACTGGTTTGTTGACACTGTGCGACCAGAATTCTATGAGAGAATGGTGGGGAGCATAACTGCTAGCTTCTCTGATTTAGTGGCTGTAGGAATCAAGGTAGAACTCGGTTTGAAGAGTGGAAAGATGAGCGGTGCATCTGGCAGTTCCAGCACTGGCAGTGGGAATATTGGCAAGAAATTTACCAATAACTTCCACAAGAAGAAGGAAGGTGAGACGAATGCCATATTGACAAGTCAAAGAAGGAATCCACTTTGGCAGAGACCTTCACCTATGGCTCAACAGCAGTATCCTCGTCAACAGCAGTATGCTCATCAACAACCGTATGCCCAACATCCTTATGTAGCGGCGGTTCAACCAGCATTTAATCCACAAGTCCCCATGTATCGGCCAACTCAAGCAGTCCCGATGTACCAACAAGCGGCTCCATTGATTCAACCTTATCAACCAATGCTCAACAATTCGGGCTATCAACAAGCACCCAATGCTTCAGCCTACCAGCAGAGGACTCCAGCTCCTCATCCAAATCCCAATTTTCAGAACAGAAGACCAGGTGGAAGGCCTCCAAATCCTCGAATCCCTATAACTTATACTGAGTTATATCCTTCACTGCTGAAGAAAGGTTTGGTTACTCCAAGGCCTTTGGGTCCTCCACCAAGTCCGCTCCCGCCAAATTACAACCCAAATGCTCACTGTTTATTCCATGAGGGTGCCCCGGGGCACGATTTGGAGGGTTGTTATGCTTTGAAGTACATCGTGAAAGATTTGATGGAGAAGAACATTCTGTCATTTGGGAATACTGGTCCGAATGTCAAAGATAATCCTTTACCCAAGCATGGGTCTATAAATGCTATTGTTGATGAGTCCGAAGAAGGTTTGATTTTCAATGCCACCGAGATCAAGACCCCGCTTAGAGACTTCCATGCGAAGTTAGTAGAGGCGGGTATATTGAAGAGTTGTCATCAGAATTGTGAAGATTGTGTTGATAGTCCAAAGGGATGTGAATCGGTCTTAAAAGATGTTCAAGATTTGATTGATGAAGGTGTCTTGCAAGTGAGCAGTCATATGAAGAAGAATGAAGTGGCAGTAATTGAACCCATCTTCAACTTGCCGGAATCTAATTCTACCTGGGTGCCAGTGTTCAACCTGCCTGAATCTTCAGGAGTTCAACCTGTCTTCAATACTCCAGAATCTGTGGTGCCAATTTTCAATGTACCTGAGCCAAGACTTGAACAAAGGAGTAACCCTTTCCTTTATCAGGACACTAAAGCAGTTCCTTGGAAGTATGATACAGGGAAAGTTCATCAGAAAATTGATAAAGCTAATCAGAAGGAAGGTTCAAAAGTTGCAAGTACTGATATAGCGGGTGCAGGTCGTTTGACTCGCAGTGGTCGTGTATATACCCAGCAAGCCAATACGGCTCCGCCTAAAGAAGTCATACCAGCTGTTGTCAACAAAGATAAAGAGGTAGTCTTGGGAGAAGAGGATGCAGAGTTCCTCAGAATCATAAAGAAGAGTGATTATAAGGTAATTGATCAGCTACATCAAACGCCTTCCAAAATATCTATCCTATCACTGCTTATGCATTCTCCAGCTCATCGAAGTGCACTTCAGAAGTTGCTAGCCCAGGCTCATGTTACGCATGATATAACAGTGAATCAGTTTGACGGAATTATTGCCAATATCACTGCGTGTAACAACCTCAGTTTCAGTACGGAGGATCTTCCGAAGGAGGGCTTAGACCACAACCATGCTCTCCATATATCAGTGAAATGTCAAGAAGATACTTTAGCAAGAGTTCTTGTGGATACAGGATCCTCATTAAATGTTTTGCCGAAAAGAACACTGGCTAAGTTATCTTATCAAGGGGCAGAGATGAGGCCTAGTGCACTGATTGTAAAAGCTTTTGATGGGTCAAGGAGGACGGTTATTGGAGAAGTAGACCTACCAATTTTGATTGGGCCACAGGTCTTCAAAATCACTTTCCAGGTTATGGACATCAATCCTAATTACAGTTGCTTGCTGGGAAGACCTTGGATTCATGCTGCTGGGGCAGTCACTTCTACCCTACATCAAAAGATGAAGTTTGTAGTCAATAACAAGCTGGTAACCGTGTCTGGGGAAGAAGATCTCATGGTTAGTAACCTTTCATCCTTTAGCTATATTGAGGCTGATGAAGATGCTTTGGAAACTTCTTTCCAAGCTCTCGAGATAGCCAATGCTGTCCTTTTGGAAGTAGAGGAACCAAAAGGGAAGGGTATCCCATCTTTTGCATCGCTGAAGAGTACCATTTCCACCATTGAAGAAAGAAGCTATGAAGGTTGGGGTGATGTCATCGAGGTCAAACAGAAGCTAGATCGCTGCGGGTTGGGTTACAAACCAACTCATGTGAAGGAAGGAGCATCAACCTCCGCTAAGGGACGTCTGAAGACCATCCAAGAAGTGTTTTCCAGTGCTGGTTATCAGGTCAACGCAATTGATGGAGTTTCTGAAGATGAAGATGTGAATCATCTGGTGTATCAGTGTGAAGCAGCCCTGGACAATTGGGAGGCAGTCGAGATCCCAGAGTTTTTTCCATTGTCAAAGTAATTTGTTGTTTTTTCAATGTTTTCAAGTTCCCTAGCTCTGCCCAAGGCTATGGGAGTATTTTGTAGGGCCCCTTCTCATTTTTAAAGTTATTATCAATGAAGACATTTTGTTAAACTCTTATTTTGATCATTTACTGTTTTTCTCTCTTTTCACTTTTAAAAGAAGATGGCAATCTTTCAAAACCAATAAAAAGCTTTTTTCTCTTGCATTTCTCTATTTTCCACTTTTAATAAAAGCAAATCATTATCATATGCAGAATAAACGAAAACCCTGTTGAATCCAATGACTCTACATTCTCTCCTAACTTTGATTCGCCCATCTACCAAGCGGAAGATGAAAGTGAGGAAGATTGTGACATTCCCGAAGAACTGGCAAGATTAGTTGAGAATGAGCACACAGATCTTCAGCCACATAAGGAGCAGGTAGAGACCATAAATCTTGGCACTGATGAAGACATGAAGGAAGTCAAGATTGGTACAACACTTGGGGCAGACATCAGAGAAAGATTGGTCAAGCTTCTCAGAGAGTATGTAGATGTGTTTGCATGGTCGTATCAGGATATGCCCGGCTTAGACACAGATATAGTGGTCCACAAGTTACCTCTTCGACCAGATTGTCCTCCTGTAAAGCAAAAGCTTCGAAGAACAAGACCAGACATGGCTCTGAAGATTCGAGAAGAGGTCAAAAGACAGTTTGATGCTGGATTCCTCGCAGTTGCAAAGTACCCTGAGTGGGTAGCTAATATTGTGCCAGTCCCTAAAAAGGATGGCAAAGTCAGGATGTGTGTGGACTATAGGGATTTGAACAAAGCCAGTCCAAAGGACGATTTCCCTCTCCCGCATATTGATACTTTGGTTGACAACACTGCTAAATTTGCTGTTTTCTCCTTCATGGATGGGTTCTCAGGATACAACCAGATCAAGATGGATCCTGACGATATGGAAAAGACTACATTCATCACACCATGGGGCACTTATTGTTACAAGGTCATGCCATTCGGTCTCAGAAATGCAGGAGCCACTTATCAGAGGGCAATGGTCACCCTTTTCCATGATATGATGCATAAAGAGATAGAGGTTTATGTGGATGATATGATTGCCAAATCACAGAGTGAGGAGGATCATTTGAATCATCTCTTGAAGTTATTTGAGCGTCTCAGAAAGTTCCAACTGCGTCTGAATCCAGCTAAGTGTACTTTTGGTGTCCGATCAGGGAAGTTACTTGGTTTTATTGTTAGTCAGCAAGGTATTGAAGTAGATCCGGACAAGGTCAGAGCAATTCAAGAGATGCCAGCTCCCAAGACAGAAAAGCAAGTCAGAGGCTTCCTCGGAAGATTGAACTACATCTCCAGATTCATTTCCAACATGACTGCTACATGTGAGCCTTTATTCAAGTTACTCCGGAAGAATCAAGCGATTGAGTGGAGTCCTGATTGTCAACTGGCTTTTGAGAAGATTAAGGTTTATCTGCAAGAACCTCCTATCTTGATCCCACCTACTCCAGGGAAGCCTCTTTTCATGTATCTGACTGTGCTCGAAGGATCTATGGGTTGCGTATTGGGCCAACAAGACGAAACTGGTCGTAAGGAGCACGCCATTTATTACTTAAGCAAGAAGTTCACAGACTGTGAGAGCAGATACTCACTTTTAGAGAAGACTTGTTGTGCCTTGGCATGGGCGGCCAGACGCCTCAGGCAGTATATGATTTGTCACACTACTTTGTTGATCTCGAAAATGGATCCAATAAAGTACATCTTTGAGAAGCCTGCTTTGACTGGAAGACTCGCCCGTTGGCACATGTTGTTATCCGAATACGACATCCAATATGTAACCCAGAAGTCTATTAAAGGCAGTGTTTTATCTGAATACCTTGCTGATCATCCTGTAGAAGATTATGAACCTTTGAAATTCGATTTCCCGGACGAAGATATTATGCTGATAAAGGACTGCAGAGTTCCAGATCCAGATGAAGGTCCCGAGCCAGGGTCCCGTTGGAAGATGATGTTTGATGGTTCCTCTAACTACATGGGGCATGGTGTAGGAGTTGTCTTGATGAATCCCGATGGTGGTTATACTCCCTTCATAGCCAGATTATGTTTCGAATGTACAAACAACATCGCTGAGTATGAAGTGTGTATTTTAGGTATCGAAGCTGCAATCGATACTAGAATCAAAGTCCTTGATGTATATGGAGACTCAGCTTTGGTCATCTACCAAGTCAAAGGTGAATGGGAGACCCGTGACGAGAAGTTGATCCCATACCGTGCCCACATTGTGGAATTGATCAAATACTTTGATGAAGTCACTTTCCATCATGTTCCAAGGGCAGAGAATCAAATTGCAGACGCCTTGGCTATGTTGGCATCTATGTTTCAAGTCAGATTTCTTAATGAAGCTCCACTCATTACAATCGAGCGAAGAACTGCACCAGCCTATTGTCTACTGGTCGAAGAAGAAACTGATGAGAAACCGTGGTTCTATGACATCAAGAACTATTTGCAGAATCAAGAGTACCCAGTTGATGCAACAACTCTAGACAAGAAGACTTTAAGAAGATTGGCGTCCAAATTTTTCCTCAGCAATAATGTGCTTTACAAGAGAAATCATGATATGGTTCTGCTCAGATGTGTGGACAAGCGCGAAGCAGACTTATTGATCAAGGAAATCCATGAAGGATCATTTGGAACACATGCCAATGGACATGCCATGTCCAGGAAGATTTTGAGAGCTGGATACTTCTGGTTGACCATGGAATCAGATTGTTTCAAGTATGCCAGAAAGTGTCATAAATGCCAGATTTATGCCGACAAGGTGCACGTACCTCCAACACTTTTGAATGTTCTATCATCGCCTTGGCCTTTCTCAATGTGGGGCATCGACATGATAGGGGCAATTGAGCCTAAAGCTTCCAATGGTCACCGGTTCATCTTGGTTGCAATCGATTACTTCACCAAATGGGTAGAAGCAGCTTCCTACGCCAATGTGACAAAGCAAGTGGTTGCCCGTTTCATCAAGAACCAAATTATCTGCCGTTATGGAATCCCTAGCCGAATCATCACAGATAATGGGACCAATTTGAACAACAAAACAATGAAAGAGTTGTGTGAGACATTCAAGATTGAACATCATAACTCTTCTCCGTATCGACCGAAGATGAATGGAGCTGTTGAAGCTGCAAACAAGAACATCAAAAAGATTCTGCAGAAGATGGTAAAGACTTACAAAGATTGGCACGAGATGTTACCATACGCTTTACACGGATACAGAACATCAGTTCGCACTTCAACAGGGGCAACCCCTTTCTCTTTGGTGTATGGGATGGATGCAGTTCTCCCTATCGAAGTAGAGATACCATCTTTGAGAATCTTGATGGAAACAAAACTGGAGGAAGCTGAGTGGGTCCAGAGCAGGTTTGACCAACTGAACCTCATTGATGAAAAGAGAATGACCGCCATGTGCCATGGCCAGATGTACCAGAAGCGCATCAAGAGAGCATTTGACAAGAAAGTCCGTATCCGAGAATTCAAAGAAGGAGATCTCGTACTCAAGAAAATCTTGCCAGTCCACAAAGACATGCGTGGAAAATGGAGTCCTAACTATGAAGGCCCATATGTTGTGAAGATGGCATTCTCCGGAGGTTCCTTAATCCTTACAACTATGGATGGTGAACAGCTGAAACACCCAGTGAATTCTGATGCAGTCAAAAAATATTATGCCTAAATAAAACCCGATAGGTCGAAAACCAGAAATGGCGACCTATGCAAAAAATGGGTATCCCGGTGGATCAAAACCTATGAAGGAGATCCAGGCAAAAGTTAGGGATAAAAATGAAAAATAAGAGCTCGCTAAGTTGAAAACCCGAAAGGGCGGCTTAGGCAAAAAAGAGCGTCCCGGTGGATTGAAAACCCGAAAGGGCGGTCCAGGCAAAAGTTAGGGACAAAGGCATTTGACTGTATCAGATGGTGTTTACCATTACTGAAGAATCATACTGGAAGATCGATCCATTTGCTCTTGTCAGAAGCAAGGTGTCGGGCAATCTTAGTTATTAGGGATTGTAGTGGTCGTTGGATTCAATGTAGACCCTTCCCCATTGCCATTTTCAAATTGTAATTTCCCATGGAGCTTTTGCCATTGGCAAGCTACCATTCTTGAATAAATACAAACTTTGCCTATGAATTTTGTTGTTCAGCTCCTTATTTTCTTTTGTTATGCAAAATGCCATTACTTGATTACAATTTAACTTTGAAAATGACAAGTTTTTTAAAGGAAATGTTTTTGAAAACACACTGAAAAACTTTTAAGTTTCTTTGACTTTGGAAAATTGGAAAAAGCTTCTGTTTCCCCAAGAAGTCCTGGTTTGCAACAACACTTTTATACTATTGTTACAGAAATCTCCATAGAAGTTCAAAACTGATAACACTCTTGGATGGATCCTTGGACCAAGCATGATTTCCAAGTTCGAAGACATCTCCCCAGTGTTTTTCATATTGCTCATCTGAGTATTGGTGTTGAGAGCCTACTCCCTCTTTGAGTCTTGTCAAAACTCTTTGTCTCTTTAGAGTCAACATTTGCATATCATGATCATTCGCATCATGCTCAATCATGCGCATTTGACATTAGCATTTGTCTTTCCCCAGTTGGCGTCTGTCTAACTCCATGTCCAGATATCATTAATGTTCAATTTGAAAATTCATTGTGGTTGGTACCCAAAGTTTGGTTTACCAATGTTTTTGTCCCCGGTAATTGCTGGTGTCCCCCGTGGAATTCTAATTGTGGTTGGTATTTTTCTTTATGACCACCAATGTCTCCTTGAAGTCCAATTGTCATTGGCACAAATCTTTTAAGCAGGTCCTGAAACCTTTTGCTTAAAATCCCAGTCCATTTGATTTTGACACGTGCTTGTACCCTTTCTCCTGATGGTTCCTGAGGGAATTCTCAGAGGTTGGATATTTTATCTTATTTGAAGACTCCAACATATTTTTGTTATTACTTTCTTCGTGTTAGCCGGTCGCTTAGGGCCGTTGATTCATCTTTGGGTGATCTCCATTCTATCCCCAATGTTAGCTGGTCGCATAGAGCCGCTACTAAATCACCGTGATTTCCTTCCTTATCCTCGGTGTCGGCAGTTACATTTGAACCTGCTAATTTACCATTTTGAATACTTTGACTACTTTGTCTTTATCATTCTTAGTGTCAACCGGTTTTTTAACTTGTTGCGCATTCACTTTGAGTGTATCTTGGCTTTCTTTTGTAGTGTCAATAGGTTTCGAACCTATTGTGCTTCCGCTGCGAATATTTTTGTTGTTATTTATGGTGTCAGTTGGTCGCATCGAGCCGCTGCGCATTCACCTTGAATAAGTTTGTTGTCATTCTCAGTGACAGTTGGTCGCATCGAGCCGCTGTGCATTCACTTTGAATGTTTATTTTTGTTGTTATTCATGGTGTCAGTTGGTCGCATCGAGCCGCTGCGCATTCACCTTGAATTTTGTGCCATTCCTATTTCCCGTGACAGTTGGTCGCATTGAGTCACCGCGCATTCTTTTGGATGACTTAACTGTTGTATTCTTAGTGTCAGTTGGTCGCATCGAGCCGCTGCGCATTCACTTCGAATATTATGTTTATCATTTCCGGTGACAGTTGGTCGCATTGAGCCACTGCACATTCTCTTCGAATATTATGTTTATCATTTCCGGTGACAGTTGGTCGCATTGAGCCACTGCACATTCTCTTTGAATATTGTGTCGTTTCCATTTTCCAATGACAGTTGGTCGCATTGAGCCACTGCACGTTCTTTTTGAATATTTATTTTGCTATTCTTAGTGTCAGTTGGTCGCACCGAGCCGCTGCGCATTCACTTTGAATTTTGTGTCCTATTTCTATTCATGGTGTCAGTTGGTCGCATCGAGCCGCTGCGCATTCACCTTGAATAAGCTTTTTGTCATTCTCAGTGACAGTTGGTCGCATCGAGCCGCTGTGCATTCACTTTGAATGTTTATTTTTTGTTGATTATCCTTGGTGTTAGTTGGTCGCATCGAGCCGCTACGCATTCACCTTGAATAAGCTTTTTGTCATTCTCAGTGACAGTTGGTCGCATCGAGCCGCTGTGCATTCACTTTGAATGTTTATTTTTTGTTGATTATCCTTGGTGTTAGTTGGTCGCATCGAGCCGCTGCGCATTCACCTTGAATAAGCTGTTTGTCATTCCCAATGCTAGTTGGTCGCATCGAGCCACTGCGTATTCATTTTGAATATTTTTGTTGATTATTCTTAGTGTCATTTGGTCGCATCGAGCCGCTGCACATTCACTTTGAATGTTATGTTATCATTTCCAGTGACAGTTGGTCGCATCGAGCTGCTGCACTTTCCCTTTGACTGTTTATTTTGTTGTATTCTTAGTGTCAGTTGGTCGCATCGTGCCGCTGCGCATCCACTTTGAATATGTTGCCTTTTATTTCTCAAAGTCATTTGGTCGCATAGAGCCATTGGTCAACCACTTCAACTTATTTCCTTGTCTTGTTCGTCTTCTCGGTGTCAGTTGGTCGCATTGAGCCACTGCGCAGTCGCTTTGATTTTTGTTTTGTTCTGTCTGTGTTCGTTGATCCAGCGATTTGGATTTCTTTTTGTTCCCGTCGTCTGTTATTCTTAGTGTCGACAGTTACACTTGAACCTGTTGATTTATCACTTTGAATATTTCTCGTTTTCGTTTATTCATCCCCAGTGTCTGTCGTCCCCAGTGTTTGTCATCCCCAGTGAGTCTTGGCTTGTGGTCGTCGACATTCTCGTTCTAATCATTCACACCATAATCATCATTTCATTGCATAGTTGTTGCAGAATTAGATAGTTTGTAGTCCGGCATAGCATTGCATTTAGGGGCAAAATTTCCGGTTATTTCTGTATTTAAATACCTTTCACCATGATTTCATGAGTGCCTATCGTCATTCGCGCCATCTGGTAAAGTTATTTAAATAGGGGCAGCTGTCACACCCCAAATTTTACCCCTAATCGCTCATATCATAATCATACATTCATCGCATTTAGCAGGGATTTTTCCCGATTTATTTTCTGTTACTTTCTAGTTATTTATAATTCTTAATTTCGTTTCGCTTACAAGCTTCCATTTTAATTTAATTTCTATTCCTCATTTCTAACTCTTTAACTCATGTTATAATTCTAATTTTTAATTTCCTTTTTCTTATTCTATTTTTCAAGTTTCTATTTTCTTTTCAAATTCTACTTCTAATTTTTGTTTCGATTTCTACTTTTTTAGTTCTTAATTCATTCTTAATTTTTGAACTTAAATTTCATTTCCTTTTCATTTGCAAAGTTTTTTTTTTATTATTTCTATTCTCAATTCCAACTTCATTTCCACTTTTATTTCTTCTTCCAAGTTTATATTATAGTTGTTTATTTTTAATTCCAATTTCCATTTCCAATTTCTATTTACAAGTTTCAGGTTCTAGTTTAATTCTAAATTCCATTTTCAATTTTTAATGTTTTAAAATCAATTTCCATGTCATATTCAAGAATCAATTCCAATTTTAAAATTTCAAATTCAATCCCTTGTCAATACTATCACACTCATGTGTCATTATTTTTCATAACTCATTCACAATGTTCAAACTTTTTTAGGCATTCACATAATCACATATTTCATTCAATTTTTCATAAAATTCAAGTTCACAATTTTTTTTGCCATTTTACATCAACATGTG
Source organism: Lathyrus aphaca (assembly GCA_963966055.1). Taxonomy (NCBI): domain Eukaryota; kingdom Viridiplantae; phylum Streptophyta; class Magnoliopsida; order Fabales; family Fabaceae; genus Lathyrus; species Lathyrus aphaca. The sequence goes on along the minus strand of OZ014520.1, from coordinate 62,288,946 downwards.
TTATAATTACATAGAAAAAAAGTGTACAAAAATTCAGCATAAGAATACAAATTCCAACAGCACAAAGCAGTCCCAAAACTCAGCATGCAGCCACCAACAACCTGCAAATTCTGCTCCACCCACTGCTGCAAAATTCAGCATGTGTCCCCTTTCCTCCAACCCTTCATCTACAAGCAAGATAGAGAAATTCAGCACAAAAACATACTATAGAACAGCTCAAAAACACACTGCAAAACCCTACACTAAGTACTATATATTGCCACTGTTACATTCAAAACAAGACACACAAAAAGTTCAGCCTTCAACACATCCAAAACAGCCATAAAAATTCAAAAAAAATTCAGCAAAACCAGTCCCATAACAGCCCCAAAACACTACAAAATTCTGCACCAAAAACCTCATAAAACAGCCATAAACAGCCTCAAAACAACTCTCAAAAAACACACTAAAAAATCAGCCCTCAAGCACAAAAACTCAGCACTCTGTTACAAGCCAAAAATCAACCAAACTCAGTCCTGCAAACACAACTCAAACACCCCTCAAACACACTGTTACATTCAAAAACTCACTCACAAAAATCTGCCTCAAGACACTCAAAACAGTTCTCAAATCAACTCAACTCAGCATACAAACACAAAAAAAAAAAACACAAAGCAGCATCAAAGCACCCCAAAGTTCAGCAACAACAAAAAGGAAACGAGCGAGTTCAGAGGATAGGAGGCTTACTCGTGGACTCTTCACCCCGATAACATTCGGGTCGGTACGGTTCTTTTCTTTTACTTCTTTCCAGCATTTTATCCATGTTTGGTTTCCTTTCTTTTTTGATTGTTTCATTTTAATGTTAAACCTGCACTCTCACACACTGAAACACAAAACAAACTTTATAGTTAAAACTTCAAAAAAATCAAAATCAAAAAAACTTCATCATAAACCGTTGAACCTTAAACCATCATTCCACCTTCACCAATCTGAAACCCAAACAGAACCATCACGATGAAGGCATTGTGAGAAACAGCAACACAAACTCTCACTGAGTCAACCTCGAACCATCTTCACCTGAAAAAAATACACAAAGAATGACAAAAAAACCTCAGCTTCCATAACCACTTCACCCGCTCGCAACAGCACCTGCAAACAACATCACTCTACAACCAAACCTTTCAGTTTTTCCATACCACGCAGACCTTTTCCTCATCTTCTTCACCACCCATCCTTCAAAACACTTACTGAAAAAACCATTTCAATAACCAAAACACCTTCATAAACTCACTTCAAACAGCAACCATCCCAAACCTCATCCTTAACTTTCACTAACACAAATTCATACCGTCAAAACTCACTGTAAAAAACCATCATCCAAACGCAAATCTGAAACTGCGACTCCTAAACCATCCTCCGTTCAACCTGTAAGCTTCACCCGGCCAACACCCATTCGAGAACGGCCGAAAAAACCTGTCCATAGCAACAGCTGCAGAACTACCACCAAACCAAGCCACCATTTGAAACCCAAACATTAAACCTACTTTGAATCCACCAGGAACCATTCTTTACCGAAGAACACAGTTGTAATAAACACTAACACAGAGGCTTTGACTTCAAAAAAACCAATAACTCATCTTCTCGTCCCACTGCTCCAACTTTCACAGACAACTTCTAACCTTTCCAACTTTCACAACACACATAAACTTTTTAACAAAAAACAATAGAATCCAAAACAATACCACCTGCAAAAAAAAAACTTTGTTACCATAACACAGAAACCTCCATACAATAACCCAGAAAAACAGAACATAGAACAGGGGGACCTTTGAGTCTTCATTCGAACTTTTTCCTCAATAATCTTCAAACAAACCGCATCACTCCTCGCATCAACAAACAAACCCAGAAATACCATCCATAAACCACCAACATAGAAACAACCCCAAAACAGAGAGAAAGATACCGTCCCATGATTCAAATGCCATCCACAATCCAAACCTTCTTTCCACCTTCATCAGACTACCTGCCAACGGAAGCAACAAAAATCAGAAAAGAAACAAAACTGAACCAAATCTTCACTGCCACCCCTTTTCGAATCCACCCCTTCTCACCACTTCCAAAACCAGACAACAACAGAAATCCGAATCCAGCCACCCTCCTTCAATACCCTCCCATTCCAAAACAGCCGCCCATCCTGTTACCTGCAACCATTATTCACCGGATCAATCATAGGCCAATCACATGAAAATTATTCAAAACTACAACCAAACTTACAAACACATAACCTTGAAACCGACACAGAGCTGAAACCGTTCCATCACCTCCAAAAATCTGAAATAAAGCCAATAACCACAAAGCTTTTCTATCTCCTGTAAAACGCAAATTCACAGAGAAAGCAAAAAAATCAAATTCATAAACCAAGACCAAAACCGGCTCATCACAAACTCCGAACTCAAATCATCAATCAATCTCTCATCGAACTAACAACACTAAACCGCATCTAAACCAATCCGTCGCATATCCTAAAACCTAGAAACCTTGAACATCACTATCACAGCCGCTGGGAACCATACCTGAACAAACCAAAATCCAGAAAATCCGACGAGCTGGAATTCGTATGAGATGAGGTGAGGCTCTGAACCGGCGACCACCCAACCACGTCCGGCCAACACCCATAACCCGGCTAACACCCACACCGTCTTGAGTTTGTGAGAGCATGTGAGAGAACGAGAGAGTCTGAGAAACTTTGCAAACCTGAACCAAACGCAGAAGCCTTAGCATGTCCGTCAAAACCGAAACCCAAACGCACATTCAGCCACCATCCATGAGTGAGACAGATGCGAGAGAGAGAGACAGTTTGAGCGTTTGAGAGAGAGACGAGAGTGGGTCTGAGGCCGCGAGCGTGTGAGAATCCGTCGCCGAGAGAGATGAGTGAGCGTTGAGGGAGACGCGAGCGAGTGAGCAGAGAGAATTTCTTTTCCCATTTCATGAAATGCTGCGTTTTTGGCCCAGGTTTCCTTTTTTTTCCTTTCACAATTGAAGCGGGTCATGGGTTTTATCCGACCCAGTAAGGTCCTGCGCCCCATGGGCCTGTGTCCATCTTCACCATCACAACTTTCAGCCCATTGTCCTTTTGTCTTAAAGATCTTTTTCTTTTTTTAAAAATCTTTCAGCTAATTTTAGTTTATTAGATAGTTAAGTTATTTTCTCTTATTATTTTCTCATTTATATATCAAAAAAATAAACAGCATTTTAATATTTATTTTCATTATTATAATTAGTTTATGTCCATATAAAATAAATAAATAAAAGTCTTTTAATTTCAAAATTTCTCTTTCCTATTATTACTATTACATTTAGTAAGAAATTTATATAGATAATAAAAACTTTCAATTTCGAAATTTTCCTTTTCTAGTTAAGAATCCATATACATATAAATAAATAAAAGACTTTTTAAAACTTTTCGTTTCTAATTTTATTTTTATAGTTAGATATTGATACATAAAAAAATATACAAAATATTTATTTCGAATTCATTTTCTTTTCTTCTATCTCTTTTTTTAATACATTTAATTAATCACTTATTTTATATATAAAAAAATAAATCCAAAAAAGCATTTGTATAGTTTTTTCTTCGTTCAAGGCAGAGTTTGTTTAACTTAGTTTTAGACCCCTTAGTGAGAGTCCTAATTTAATTGTCCGATGTCTCAGTTGTGTGCATACTATGTTTATATTTCACATCATGATCATATACCTGTAAAAATAAAACTGAAAGCGCACATTAATTTTCAAAATAATAATTCCTTGGTCCAACGCCAAGTGAACTTCACTTCACATACACTCACACACGTAAGTCGGTCGTTTACGATCGCCATCTGCACAGTTCATTACCTTGCACAGTTTCCAACTTAAACAAATTGACACACCGCGTTTGTTTTCCACCCCTGCATTCTCGATCCATATATCGAGTCATAGCCCGGTTACCAAGCCCTTTATCTTTGCATTGTCTATTTACTTTATTCAATTTATTTATTTTTGCAAGTAGCAGCCTTTGCCTAGTCTTAGGAGCTTGCACCTTTGTTTATATTTGTTTTTGCTTTTCGATCCAAAAGGGAAAGAACTCCTGCAGTTGACTCAATGTCATAGGAAGTTTAGCCATCCCTCATCCTTAGGTCCTTAGCCATTAGGTCCTTAGCTTTTTATTTTACAACTTTTTGTGACTTTCTTAAAGTCACGTGAGTGTTTGCCATAACACTTACCTTCCCCCACGAACCTTGAGCGTAACCAAGTGTTCGTTAATCCTTAGGAGAACTACGAGTGCTCTGATTCTATACCCGATACGTAGGCATCGATGCGATGTTGTGCGAGCACCATTAGAAATAAAACCTTAGGTTCCCATAATTTTAGCAAGCAATAAACAACAAAAATACAAATATTAACAAGAGGTTCCCGTAGGATACTGCGGATGCTTAGGATGCTAACACCTTCCCTAGGTATAATCAACCCCCGAACCTAGTTTCTCCTCATTTAGGGTTTTTACGATCTTTTTCCCTTTTCCCTTTGGATTAAATTAAAGTCGGTGGTGAACATAAAAGTTTTGCGATTCAAGCTTAATCAATAGCTTGGTATCCGATTCTCACCGCGACACAACCAAACTCGTCCGCCATCCTTCCTGCTACCATCCTCAAACCCCCGTCAAAATCGCCATCTTGATAACCATTCAACAAATAACCTGGAAAAATAAAAACTCAGAAAACCACGAAACCGCGAAACTGCGAAACCGCGAAAACCACACAACCATCCTTACCGCAAGTCAACATCATCGAACCTTCCAATCACCACCAGCCGCGAATCCACTGAAAATCACAACACTCGTCCCGCCACAAATCGCCGCTTCGATCCAGAAACACCACCGGAAACTTGAACCGTAAAAGCGTTTTGTGGGAGGAGAACGAATTCGGCCGTGAGAGACAGAGCAAAGAGACACGGTTTGGGAATTTTGGTGGAGGATTTGCGATTCGTGAGAGAGAGACAAAAAAGGATCACCGTTCATTTCCTTTTATTTATTTTTTTATTGATATTTGACCCTTTTATTTATTATATGTTCTTTTAATTTTTTTTTATCTTTAACAAATCTTTCATGAGTCAATTTGGTTCAGATTTGGGCTTTGACCCATTTATTCTATTATCACCCCCCAAATCATGCGGCATTCCCCCTTGTTATGTTATTTCATCTTTCTTTTCTTATTTTATTGTCAATATGTTTCCATTTTTAATTTGCATTATTTTTTTCATAGAAAATCTTTGTAAAAGAGATATTTATTTGGGATATTTTTTTTAGTATTTTTTGTTTAATAGTTTAGACTTTTAACCTTGTGTATTTTGTAGCTTGAGACATTTAGATTAGTCGAATTTATCTGGGACCTTGGATCAGTGCACTCGTCTGAGGAGTTGACATCTTCATAAGCTTGTAGTTTTCCTTTGTTTAGAGACTTGACTTCATTGGTCTGATTTTGTGATTGTTGTCGTCTTCTTACCTGATTTACTTGCTCGAATTAATCTTATTCGCTTTATGCGCGTATTTAAGAGGCAACGGACCTTCTCCGTTAGGTATCACTAAAACCCGATGTTATCTCTTTTGCCTCATTAAAATCTTGTTGTCGCACTCGCGTTTGTCTGATTACTTGTACCTCACCATCGATTTTAAATCCTAAATCTCCTAGAACAAAAATGCGATTTTCATCGAACTTTCAAACTAATTAATTTGCGAAAGAACTGAACTCCGGAGTCTAGCACTCCGCACGTTCTTGAGTGAATCACTCCTGGGCTAGCCCCACACGTTGTAGATTCATTCGCCCTTTCGTATTTAAAATACTCAATTCACATAATCATTAAAACAGCTCGTGCCTACATTTGCACACACGTAAATCGGTCACTCGTGATCGCCGTCTGCACGACATTACGCATCTTAATTCGCAAATTAAATAACGAGTAACTGAACTCCGGAGTCTAGCACTCCGCACGTTCTTGAATTAAAACACTCTTGGGCTAGCCCCATGCGATGTGGTTTATTCATCCTCTCGTTTCTAAAATACCGGAAACCTTTAATTAAATAACGAGTAACTGAACTCCGGAGTCTAGCACTCCGCATGTTCTTGAATGCAATCATTCCTGGGCTAGCCCCACGCGTTGTGGTTTATTCACCCTCTCGTTCCTAAAACACGGAAACGTTTAAATAAATTACACGAAGAACTAAAAGGATTAGACAATTCATTCACTTTTTCGTATTCAAAACAATTCAACAACCTTAAAGGATTAGGCATGATTCATCTCCATAGGAAAGATGTTCCTCCTATCCCCACAAATACAAACAAAATCTTACAAACAATCATCCTAAAAGGAAGAATGTGGCATTGCTTGTCGATACTCATATCCAAGTTTAAAGCTTCTTCCGATTTCATTTCTCAAAGAAAGAATGTGGCATTGCTTGTCGATCCTCGTATCCAAGTTTAAAGCTTCTTTCGATTTTCTCTCCCTCAAATGTTTGTGGTGGATTAGGCGAGATATCTCCCTTAAAGATGACAACTTGTCTCTTTCTTTCAAATACAATTTAAAACTTACCAACCAATACAAACTATTTTCCATAATTAATCAGTGAGTAACTGAACTCCGGAGTCTAGCACTCCGCACGTTCTTGAATGCGATCACTCCTGGGCTAGCCCCACGCGTCGTGGTTCATTCGCTCTCTCGTTTAAAATACTTTAACAAAGATCAAACATCTTTTCTCAAACGAACATTGTTTAAATCTTTCTATCTCGCAAACAAGCTAGCGCTTCAGCCTCCTATCGCGAGCAGATAAGCCAACGCTTAGCAGTAGAAGTCATTTTCAAACAATCGTTCAATAAAAAACACAAACCGTAGTCGCACGAACTACGAAGTTCTGACTTTCCCATTGCACAAGGGAATACGTAGGCACAGGGATTTTAATCCTTCGCAAGCACAATAATAAAAAACTTAATCATTTCTCTGTCATAAATCACAATAATAAAAATTCACTTATTTCTCCGTCATAAATCACAATAATAAAAAATTAACTATCTCTCCATCACAATAATAAAAAACTTAACCTTTCCCCATAATAAACAATAATTTTCTTTTCCCTTTAATAAGTAATCTTAACAAAAAGAAGACAATAAAATAAGTTAACATTTAAGCGCAAATTAAACTAAGAGGTTCCCGTTGAGTATAATGGACGTGAGGGGTGCTTAACACCTTCCCTTTGCGTAACTGACTCCCGAACTTAGATTAGTGGTTCCATTGACCATTTCTTATCCCATTTAGGTTGTGTCTATATCTCCCTTTTCTCTAGTTAGAATAAATAGAATTAGGTGGCGACTCTGTTGTTTATTTTAGGATCGTATTTTTCGAGGTATGACACACTACTATTAAGTATTTAGCACAAACCTTACTCTGATACCAACTGAAGGTAAGAAAAACACAAGAATGGGGGTTGCATTATGTTTCTTTTTTCTTCTCTAAGCTTTTTCTCCTTCTGCTTTTGATGGATCTCAATCAGATTCTGAACAGTTGGTTTCGAGTCTGACTAGAGATACTAGGTTAGCTTCTGAAAGTCCTTATCAGATTTTGAAACAAAATCTGACTTAGAGTTACAAAGTTTATAACAGCGAAATGATAAGATCAGAAAGTTGAAAAGTAAAAACAAAGACACACGTCAGTTATCCTGGTTCCTCTCATAACTTAAGAGTAGTCCAGTCCATTTGCACTTCTAAGGAATTTTCACTATAACCAAAGTGATTGCAAAGGCTCAAGCACCATCTGATAAACTTTTGATGCTCAAACCCTCAAATAAGAGATTTCTATAATCAAATATATAAATAAGAAACTTCAAATGTTCAAACACACATATAAGAGATTTCAAATACTCAAACACTAAAGTAAAAGATTAATAACTCTATAATAAACTCTTAAAAGATTTAGTAAACAACTACATTTAATATACAATCAGAGATATAAATATAATACAACTTAAAAAGACTTAAATACTTCACAGCTTCTAAAGTTGAAGAGTCTTCCATTCTTTCAAAGATTTAAAATAAAATAGAAGATGAAAATATAAATGTTTAATATATATATAAAGAATAAATTAAGTTCTACTAAAATCATAATAGTTAATTAATAAATAAAAATACAAATGGTTCACGGACGATAGAACATAGAACTGCTGATTGCTTGTGCTACAGTCCCATTCCATGCTAGGAAAAATAATAATCATAATATAATAATACAAATTTAATTTTATTTTTAATTCCTTATATTTTTGTCCCTCTTTATCTTCCATTTCCACCAACGTTAAACTCTCCAACATATGAAAACACACATTGTTCCATCCAACCAAAACCTTAATATCACTCCAACATCAACATCCTCCATGGAAGATCTTCCATCACCACTTCCACCCAAAACATACACACTAACCGCAACTTCAATCTCTTACACCAAAAACCTACAAACAAACAACATCATCATTGCACCATTTCTCATCTTCAAAAACTGCACACCAACTCCGCCAACCTACATCCTCAAAGATGTTTCCCTCACCGCTTACCCTTCTGAGATTCTCGCCATTGTTGGTCCAAGTGGTGCAGGAAAATCAACTCTTCTAGACATTCTTTCCGCTAGAAGATTACCCTTAAGTGGAACTCTTTCACTCAACTCTTCACCTATTACCAACCCTTCCACGTTCAGAAAACTCTCAGCTTATGTTCCTCAACATGATGCATGTCTTCCCATGTTAACTGTTGCTGAAACTTTCGCTTTTTCTGCTTCTCTTCTTAAGCCGAAAACAATTGATATTGCTTCCATTGTTTCATCTCTTTTGAATGAGCTTAGATTAACGCATTTGGCTAATACAAGGCTTAACCATGGTTTATCTGGTGGTGAACGTAGAAGGGTCTCTATAGGACTTAGTCTTCTCCATGATCCTGCTGTTTTGTTGCTTGATGAACCTACTTCTGGTCTTGATAGTTCATCTGCTTTCAAAGTCATGCAAACTCTTAAATCAACTTGTGTTTCGTATAATAGAACCATTGTTCTTTCCATTCATCAACCTAGTTTCAAGATTCTCTCTTGTATTGATAGAATCTTGCTTCTTTCAAAAGGAAGTGTTGTTCATCATGGAAGCTTAGCTTCACTTCAATCATTCTTGCATTCAAAAGGGTTCACTGTTCCACATCAGCTCAATGCATTGGAATATGCTATGGAAATATTGAACCAGTTGAATGAGGTTAGTCTTAGTCCAATGATTACTCCACCTACTCCACCTGAATCACCAGAAAATTCTAAATCTACTATAGTTTCTTCTGTTTCTGACAATATTGGAAGAACTAAAAGAAAAAGCAAAGATCTCAGGTATAAGAGTTCAAGGATTCATGAGATTTGTACACTTTTTAAACGGTTTTGGAAGATCATATACCGAACAAGACAACTTCTTTTGACAAACACAGCAGAAGCACTTCTGGTTGGTCTTGTTTTAGGAACAATTTACATCAACATTGGGTTTGATAAAGAAGGTATTGTGAAAAGGTCTGGTTTATTTGCATTCACTCTAACATTCTTACTATCTTCCACAACTGAAACACTTCCAATCTTTATCAATGAGAGACCAATCTTGTTAAGAGAAACATCAAGTGGTGTTTATAGGCTATCATCTTATCTTATAGCAAACACACTTGTTTTCTTGCCATATTTGTTAGTAGTTGCTGTTATTTACTCTATTCCAGTTTATTTCTTGGTGGGTCTTTGTGGTTCTTGGTTATCTTTTGCTTATTTTGTTCTAGTCATTTGGGTTATAGTTCTTATGGCAAATTCATTTGTCCTTTTCTTGAGTTCTCTAGCACCAAACTACATTGCTGGAACTTCACTCTTGACAGTGCTACTTGCTGCATTTTTTCTATTTTCTGGTTACTTTATCTCCAAGGATTGTTTACCTAAGTATTGGCTCTTCATGCACTTCTTTTCTATGTATAAATACGCTCTCGACGCGCTTCTTATCAACGAGTATTCTTGCTTAGCTACAAGGTGTTTGATATGGTTTCAAGAGAATGATCATGAGTGCATGATCACCGGTGGCGATGTGTTGCAGAAGAGAGGGCTCCATGAGAGACAGAGATGGACCAATGTGTACTTTTTGATTGGATTCTTTGTTTTTTATCGTGTCCTTTGTTTCTTGGTTTTGCTTAGAAAGATTTCAAGATCCAAAACTTGAAGGGCAAGAAGTGAAATGAAAATGGTAAGACTATAAGAATTTTCTTCAATTACTATCTATGAACTTGTTTAATTATTTCATCTTGTTTATGCAAAGTGTATATATATGTATAATAATGTGAAATTCATGCAGCAACAAAGAAAGTTTGTTTTTCTAAGATATGAAGTTGACTCTTCCTTTTCTCTACTTTGGTTGTAATGTTAAATCTCATTAGTTCTTTATTTGGATACATATTGTTTTGGATGATTTGGTATGGTTATATGATATTTCATTTTCTTGATATATATATAATATAATGGGGAAATCCACATAGATAAATCTTGGACTACTCAATTGTTCTATTTGTTTAACTTTGTTGTGATGGGGTCACGGGTCTCATTAGTTGAAAAGGTGAAGGAAGAATCCACAGCTGTCTTCTTCATTCATAATGAAAGTGATTTTTGTCACTTGGCTAAATTGTTGCTGATGATCCATTTTTTGTCTGCTATCTCTGAGCTATAGTGTTTGTGTTCACGGGTTCTTCATTTGTGGTATCCCGTGAACTTGCTCTATATTTTTTTAGTTGAGTGTTGCATTGCATAACATGAACATGCCACTTGAGTCATAGTAAATCACTTTTCAACATCTCACCCTTACAATAAATAGTACTAAAGTTTATAGGATGAAAATGATGAAGCTGGGAGGGACACCCGGAAGCACGATATTGAGACCAGAAATAATTTGAAAAAATGAATAAATTAAAAGCAATCGCAAGTGTTGGTATCAGTTTTGGACATAGATACAAATTTTTTCAGAAATATCGGTGCTACAATGGGCGCACGCTTCACCTATTGTATAGGCAATAATTGAAAGAGTCTAATTTATTTCATAAAAGGCAGACCTACAATAAATATTAGAAAGTCAAGTTACAAATCATAACATTCTCCTACAACTTTTTTTACACCTACCTAAGATTAATATTACATTAAAAAGAAAAAAAAACCTTGATACCAAGAATCCATTCTAATCAGCTAAGAATGTGCATTTGGAAAACCTACATAATATAGTTAAGCTCAACAGCCTACTAGTTTTGCTACTTTGCTACACTGCATGATATAAGGCCCAAATTGAATAGTACTAATGTTGTGTCAAACGGCATTCTTATTTTTCCACAGAAATCAATAATATAATGAGTTGTAGGTATGGCAGGTTGCAATGATGGAAACTATGCAAATGAAGAGGGAAGGAGCTAGGGTGATATTTAGTAGACTACCCACACCCATATAGCCAGCAAGGGTTATAGTTACATCAGCAATCACTCTTGCAATTGTCCCAGCCTCTGTAGATAGAAGCCCTCCATTATATGTTCCTCGAGAAAGCCTCGATGACATAACTCGTGAAAGCAGTGACAAGTTGATACCTGCATAATAGAATGCATTATGTTCAAAGATCATAAAAATGAGGTTCGCCGAGCTCAAAAATATAAAAACCAGTCCTATTAGTTTCTAGCATCTTAACAGAAGAGACTAGAGTGGCGGATTTCATATATTTTAAGGACTATTCACTATTTTATAAGCTTTAGGATGAATTTGGAGAGAGAGAGTGATACCTCAGAGTCTAAATTGAGGGTTTATTCAAATTTGGCGGTCACCAAAAATAGAAAAGAAAATTACAAGTAAATTGTTACCTTCAAGTACTTCAGCAGAAACAAACATGAGAAGACCTGAACAGATGTACTGTAGCTCAGAGTATGGAATGATTACATGGAAGGCCGAGACTATGCCGATTAAAACCATGATTTCTGATGCCAACAGAATTTGCCTACAAATGATCAATGGAAAGCTGTCATATATTTAGCTTCTTAAGGATAATATTTCAATTTTCAACAAATTTAAGGTTCTAAATTGATCTTGCAAAAGAAATCTATATTGAAAATCATAATCACTTGGATCTTTCTATTGCTTTGTCTATTGAAGTTCAAAATTTACTATCAAGCATCTTACTACAAAATCTAGAGAAGTTTTTAAGGGTGCAATCAAATGAGACATGAGTTTTTATTATATGTTACCTGTCGTCAAACAAGTTGCTTACATAGCTTCCAACAATAACGTTTATGGGAAGAACGGTCAAACCAAGGCCAGCAAGAAAAATGGCAACTGTGCCAGTTGACCACTTAAAGTAGTATGTTGTGATGACACTAGATTCTGCTAGTAAAATCTCCATTACATATTTGAGCATGAAATATATCAATAGCTGAACCTGAAGATGTTAAATAAACATGGTCAGAACCATTTATCTTGCATTCAATTGGAACTCTGTGAATTGTAAGATCAAACAATTAGAACATAAATAACTCGCAAAACATCTAGTGGATTGTTAGTATGACATTTAGAGTAGCTCACAAACCTTTACAGAAGGTGTAAGGAGGCTATATGCCGATCTAATTGAAGTGGCTGGCCAACGAGATTCCTCTGGAGCTTCCTCGCTGTCATCATTATCCTGATCAGCATCTTCATCTACCTTATCTTCCGAAGTAATCAGCAATGGTTGCTGTAGGCCCTTTTCAAGTGCATCACTGTCTTCTAGTAAGGGAAAAAGTGTAATTTTCTATTACTTGTATGAAGCTTTACAGAATAAACATAATGCAAGGATATTGCAGTCATAGATGACTTTCTATAATGATTAACAATGAAATGGCCTAATACAGATTAACTATCTTGCTAGATCACAATAGAAAAAGTAAAAGTCATCAGTAGAGGTACCAGCATTAGATTTCTCTGTTTTATGGTCCTCTTCAAATTCACGAGAAGGTTCCACAAAAGCGATCCACAACCATATTGAATACATAAGCCATGCAATAGTCATAACCCACCCTGGCAAAGTATCTTGATTAAATGTAATATTGTAAATCTTAAAGTTCGTCTGCAGTAAGCCAGCTAATGCGGGACCACAGGCCATTCCTAGAGCGCTGGCACTAACAAAACCTGCCGATGCTTGTATGCGGATTCTTAAAGGCACACAATCACTGATGTAGCGTCGGTTTACAGCTCTGGCAGAACCAAATCTGCAATAATAATACAAGTTTATAAACCAAATGAGGTCTTAATGTAATAATATTTATCTAAAGTGAAATGGTAAGATACAACATAAAAACCTATGCTCATCAAGAAATGATGAAAGCAAGTAAGAGGTAAAGACTATTTACCCACAGCAAAGACGGCCAATTAGGAGAATCCATATTGAATTAAAATCGTATGCTAAGGCATACAAGGTATTCCCGAGAAAAAGAATTATGCTACTGAATACAAGAGGTCTGAAGTATGATTTATTTGACCATGCACTGAAATATACCGAGGAAAACAGCTGAGCAACGGCCATTGCGCCGATCACAATACCACAGACCGTCGGTGCAGCCCCAAGGTGCATAGAGTAATCATCTGCTGTAGGGACAATGATATATGTATTGACCATATATAAAAATGTGTTAACCAAGTTTAGAAGAAGAGACATAAAATGGTATCTCTCGTTAACATTCTCATCAGTAGGTGCAGGCAGCTGATCTTCTTGCATAATGAGTGCATGTTGCCCCAAAAAGTCAAGGAAATTGGTTGAGTGAGTTAACCTATCCACAGCTGCTTTTACCGAAATGATGACAGGATCCTGCATATGTAAGACTAAGTATTTATGATGGATATTAAGGCTTGTTTGAAAATATTGAAAAAAACATACCGGAAAAAAAAATCAATAATGCAACAGAATGAATGTAAATAAACCTGAAGAGGAAGAGTAGGCTGATCATAAATTGATAAGTAGCTTCCTTGACGATCTTGAAGATCATGAAGGTTGCGAGATAAGGATCCTACGACAGCTCCTAACCCCTGCAAGATCCACACATGTTAGTCAATATTAATTCGTTACAACAGAAATGAAAATGAATTAGTATGTTTGTGATTCTGTGTCGAAAGATGATTTGCACTAAACATATTACCACATGCTTGAACACTTGCTGCAGCTGAGAATAAGGATGATTTGCACGAGTTTTAACATAATAATCAGTAAATCTATAGCCAAAGCGTTTGTCAAACTTCTTCAAGATCTTTCGCAAACCAACAGCATTTATTTCTACGAAAGAGAGAAGCTTTAATAGATCTTGTCCAACTGTTCTGTAAGCTTCTCGCAGTTCAGACATTTCTGTTAATGCATGTTCTTGTTCTTGTTGTGCAGTATCTTGTTGCTCTCCAAGATTTGCTATTCTGCTTGCCAAATGCCCTTGTTGTTCCAATAGAAAAAGGACAGTCTTCTCAATCTGAATTGTAAATAAAAGTGAGTGAAACCAATGCAACACACAGAAAAGAATGGCATACATTATTATAATGTTAACCAATAGCAAACACCCTTAGCTCACATACACTCGAGATTTTAAATAACAGTCGCAGTCGCGTAAAGGCTTTCATGATTTCGGTCGGTACAGATGCTACGACAATAATTGTGGTCATTGCAGTGTGAATTAACCACAATTTATTCCTTAACATAAAAAAAAAAGTTAATTACGGTAAACCTTGCATACACTTATTAGAATCTAAATTGAGCAGTTAAATTAAAATGTACTCAAAAAGGCCGAAAATTGAAATAGTGACTCGTGATTATACAACCAAGAAAGAAGGTAAACCTGATTATCAAGCATTCTTGAGAAATCCTTGAGTACATGCCGCCGATCTTGAGTTCCTAATTCGATTTGTTGAGCATATTGCTTTACTCGTTTCTTCATTAATTTGTAGTTTATGTAATATCTGAATCAAAAATAAAAAAATTATAATTTATAAGCATGCTTGAATAAAAATGAATCCATATAGTGAGATAGGAGAACATACTGTTGCCATTCTTGAACTTGTCTTTCCTTCAACCTTTTCCCAAAAGCAACCATCTTTCTCTGCAATAATAAAAAAATTACAAACATTCAAGGTGTAGAATAATAGATCACATTCAAAATTGTGAAACAGAAATAAATCCTGCAATTGAATTAATCACAATTTTGAATATGAATTAAATTAACCATGTTTATAACGTAATTAATAATATGTGTGTAAACAAAACCTATGTATTGGAAATTGAAATCGCAAGGAGGTGTAAATCTTGAATGATGAAAATAGTGTAATAGGTATTGCTGCATGCATGTATCCTATGAAGCACTCCGACACTGACACGGTAATACCGATAACAATAATTATAAGTGTCGGTATGTGTCTGACACATACACGTATAGTTTTAGAGGTGTCGGTGCTACATAGCATAGCATGTATCTGATTGAAGCAAGGAAACAAGGAAATTTACGAAGAAACAGAGCATGCGGATTAAACAATGAGAAGAAAACGAAATGCTTACCGAAAAGAAGGACAGAGAGAGTGAGAATGGATGCGAATCGAGATGCAGAGAGGGTGAGTAAGAGAGTGATAGTAGTGTAATTGGGTAATATAACAAACCAAACGGAAGAGTCCTATTCTTTCTCACATTCTACACGTGGAAATATATATATATATATATATATATACTACATCATAATCATTTTTAGATTAACATTTGACTGCCTTTAAATTAAATAGAATCTAAGTAGTATTAATTCAAGTCACATTTTCATTTAATATTAAAATAAATTAAAATTTAAAATAAATTAATTTTTACTAAAATACATCTATTCAATTAAAAGTATCAAATAATTTATCTATTTTTTTTTTGAATTGTTTTTTAATAGATCTTTAGATTAAAAATACTTTAATCAAAGTTTTAGATTATGTCATTTATGTTAAATGAATGTTAGTCAATGGTGATATAAAGATTATTTTATCCATTTTGGTTTTATATCAATAATACCAAAGTGAATTTATTTTATATAAAAATAAAGTATCTATAATAATAATTAAAGTAATAAAAAATGAATAATATGAAATTCAACTAAAAATTAAATTGAAATATAATAACTGTCAAACCATATTAATTACACATTTATTTTATTAGATATAATACTATCTAATTTATTTTATTAGATATAATACTATCTAATTATTTTAAAAATATTTTTATTTTATGTTTATAATATTATACGTATATAATTTAGAGTTCATTTTAGTCCTTTAACATAAAAGATATTCATATTGATACATTAGCTCTTAAAAATGTATTAGGTTAATTTTTAGTCTTATTAGTGACATAAAAAAAAACTTAAAAATTAGTAGTTAAATTCGTCGCTGAATAGAAAAAAGGATTAACATGATCTATTTTGAAAAGTTAATCAGGTCTTGTTCTTCTAAATTACCCCGAGTTATTCTTGTATGACTGTCAACCAATTTGAATCATTCATGGCTTAATCCAGATCAATTAGTTTTAGTTCACCTATCATCATCACTTATTCTATGAAGTCATCATCTGAATCGATTTCTTGATCTGGAAATCTCTCATATCCAGCTAGCCTTATCGACTTAGTTCTTCGAACATTCTGCTGAAGTGGTTCTTCATTTCTATTGGTTATGTCTTCATTTTTTAAATCTTCTTCAAGCACAGTTTCAACTGTATCTTGCTTATGTCGAATTGACCCATGAGTCCAATTCCACCCCGTCCACCAGAACATCCATACTGATCACTAACTTATCATCATTTGGCAAATACAATTTGTATGCACATGTTGAATGATAACCTATGAGCACCATGGCCTGACTTTGATCATTTAGCTTCTTCATCAATTGCTCAGGTACATGCCTGAAACATGTTGATAAAAAACTCTAAGATGGCCAACATTTGGCTTCAGTCCTGTCCAAGCCTCATAAGGTGTCTTCTCGACTATCTTCTTGGTTGGACATCAGTTTAGAATATATATTATTGTCGAAGTTGCTTCACCCCAAAATCTCTTTGACATTTCTTTAGCTTTCAACATACTCATGGTCATGTTCAATATACTTATAACTCTCCTCCTTACTATACAATTATGTTGAGGTGTATAGGGTGCAATTAACTTATGCCATATACCTTCCTCATTGCAAAATCTTAAAAATTATCTAGAGGTGTATTCACCTCCACCATTAGTTCTCCGTTTCCTTAACTTGTACCACTTTGTTTCTCGACATGCAACTTAAACTTCTTGAACTGTGTGAATACCTCACTCTTCTTTTCAATAAGGTAAATCCACACACACACACGCACACACACACACACACACACACACACACACACACATATATATATATATATATATATATATATATATATATATATATAGTGAATTCATATATGAAGGTTAGAAAATATAAATTAACTTAATTCGACCTTACTTCAAAAGGTCCGCACACGTCAGAGTGAATAAGCTCCGACTTTTCTCTCGACTTCATGGACAAGTCATGTTTGAATGATTTCCTAGTCTGCTTTGTTTTGAATCATTCCTCACACACCTGACTTGGTTCCTTCACTTGAGGTAAGTCATACACTGTCTTCTTCTGATTGAGCATACATAGACATCTGAAGTTTATGTGTCCATATTTGTGACGCTATAGCCAGTTCTTCTCTTCAACAACAGTCGAAGTAAGACATTGATGATCAACCATGTTGATTTTAATTTGAAGATTTTTTTTATGTGATAACGGTTCCTTCAAGATCTTCCTTCCTTCACCGTTATACACCTTCGTCATATTTTCTTCCAACTTCATGTTATACCCTTTGTCAAGTGATTGACTTATTCTTATCAAATTACTTGTCATTGAATGTACATTCAATACGTCAGTAATACTGCCCCCTTACCATCTTTTCTTACCACAATTATGTTTCCTTTTCCACTTGATGTCACATGCCTGTCATCTGCAAACTTGATCACTTTCTTGACTGATTCATCTAACTTGGTGAACCATTTTTATTGCCAACCATGTGGTTACTGCATATTAATCTAGGTACCACATATTGGTTTGTTCATTATTCGATTGGGTATTTGTTATGAGTATTATATCATCAGGTCCTCTTCCTACAACATGTGCATATTACACTTCGTCATTATCTTTTTCTCTTGATTCCTTCTTTTTTTATAATTTCTAGCATAATAACCAAATCCTTGACAGTTGTAACACTACACCTCCTTCATGTCAACTTTCTTCCCTAAATACTTATTGCTTGTGACTTTCTTGGTTAAATCAGATTGATTCCTTGAATCCTTTCTTGACTTATCATCATTTTCAATATTCTTTCTCTGTTATGCCTTTAATTATCCAGACTTCTTGATGAATCTTGCTTGCAATGTCTATTCAACCACCATCCCCCTTTCTGAGTTCCTATGCTTTAGCCTCATCTCCTGTGCCTTTAATGAAGCTTGAAGTTATTCTAACTTCATCTCAGCTATATTATTGGATTCCTCAATAGACATTACAATGTAATCAAAATTTGGAGTCATACTGCTCAACACTTTCTCAATCTTCTACAAATCATTGATCGATTCACCACACACCTTCATTTAGTTTGTGAGTTACACTCAATCAACAACTTATTCATCCTATTTCATATGTGTTATCTCAAACTTCTTTCACAGTGTCGAAAACTTCACCCTCTTCATATTTTCATCTACTTCGTACAAGTTCTTTAACTTGTCGCACACTCCTTTGGATGTTTCTTCTTCAATGATTTTCTCGAACGTGTTAGGATCCACACATTGATGAATCAAGAAAATATCTTTTCCATTTTTCTTCCTTTGTTCCTTGTGTGCATCCTTCTGAACATCATTTCCATTTGCTTCCAATGCAGGTACTCCATCCCTAACGATTTCGGCCACATCCTGAAACCCGAAGATGACATTCATTTGCATAATCCACCTCTCATAGTTCTCACCTTTGGAAACCGGATGATGACCTTCAAGTTATACATCACCAATCTGAACCATCAAATATTAATAATAATAAATCAATAGTTATTAAGTCACTTTTCCATGGTGAGAAATGATTCCTCTTTTCCACCATAAATATCACTTTTTAAATTTCATAATTTCTATCTCACATAAAATGGGAGAATCCACACATATTTCAACCAAAAGAAAAATGAGTGTTTGAGAGAGTATTAAAAAGAAAATATTTTTAGCATTTCACTTCAGTAAAATCTAACATATACAAATATGAACTTTTTACCTTAACAGATGAAGAGTTAAAAAACTAAGGGTCTGTTTGTTTCAACTTTAAAAAAAATGGAGTTTTTCTATGTATTTTTAAAAATAGATTTTACAAAACCATTTTTCAAAATATTATAAGTTTTTTTTTATATTAGTTTTTTTTTAAATGAAAGACTAATTTTGTCATCGTATAACACAAACATACATTATTGAAGATCAAAAGATAGTCAAAATCGTATTTTTTTTCAAAAAGTTGTATTTTAGAAACGATTTTTATGAAAAATCTATTTGAAATAGCCTCAAAATTAAATGATTTTTTTGAAATTTTGATATCCAATTTTTTTTAATAAAATGATGAAATATCTAAATAGCATTTTAAGAATAACTATTCAAGCTAAATTTTAATTTAATGTTTTTAATGAAAGTTTATTTGTAAATTTTTTTTACACAAAATTATATTACACTATAAAAATAAGGAAAAACAAACTGCCCTAAGACTTACAAAATTAAGAATCTATTCCAAAATAATAGTGTAATATATCCTTCAAATATATTTCCAAATAATCGATACCTTTGACAAAAAAAAATTCTAGATAATCTTTGCAACACAACATCAAGAAACAACCTAGAAAAGTTATTCAATTGGGAATATATATATATATATATATATATATATATATATATATATATATATATATATATATATATATATATATATATATATATATATATATATATATAAACTTTTTTCGATAAGTTTAATATTTTCAAGTGAAATTTTTTTTCAATTTTAAGATTCCATTATAAAATTTAAAATTAATAAAATATTAATGCAAATTCAAATGATCCGACGACTTTTGCATCAACCAGATTATTATTCGATGAGTCTTTACTTTTCTTAAGCTATGCTTTCTCAAATTCGTCCGTCGACTTTCGCATCGTCCGGATTCGATTGTTTAAAAATCAGCGACCCGATTTTGACTTTTGAAACATATCCTTTCAGACTACGGTCGATACCTGAGAACCACTTACGGCCGTAATGAACTTGGAATGCATGCACTCAAATTATAAAATAATTTTAAATAACATTCTCACAATCAATAGTAACGAATCATGCGATATGTCACGAAACAATCCCTATAAACCTTAGTCCCTAGGAAACTACTCACTCATGGTGAGGGCAAACACAATCACATAGGTATTCATCATCACACTCTTAACAATCAAACAAAAGGGATGAATAATGTAGAGAGATGAATAGAAAACTTGAATTATGAAATAACCTTGTTCCACAATTTCTCCCTTGGAGACTCTGAACTAGGAATGAAAATACAAAAGTTGAGAACCCTAAACTTATAACTAGCTATGAGTTGTATAGGGAAATGATAAAAGTGAAAAATATCTTTGGTTTAATGCAAAAATATTCATATTTGATTCGGATCAAATCATGCCTAAGAGCCACAATTAAGACAAGATCAATCCCATTTAATGAAACAAAACAAAAATGGGAACTTCCTCTCGCTTCCCTTCAACAGGCGCGTAACAGTTTCTACAAGTGGTCGTAGCATGTATCTGCTTCTAGTACAAAAATGAGCTTCAAATGGGGCTAGGTCATCATACTGCTATAGCCCGTAGCAACTGCTACAGATGGCCGTAGCAGACCCATAACTTGTGTATTGGAGAAAAAGATTATTTGTTTCTCTCTATTTTGTTTGCCTTTGATCCTCTTTGTTTTGGATGCTCATTAAACCCTGAAATTCATAAGAAAACACAAACTAAAGCATAAAACATGACAAATGAAAGGATATCAAACAAAATACGGTAAAATACTAAAGGAAAACAACTATAAAGAATGATGCAAAGATCAATCATCAAACTCCCCCAAACTTAGACCGTTGCTTGTCCTTAAGCAAAAAAAGCTTGTATTCATGAGTTTTCGGATTAAGCGGTCACATCATGATAAATCATATGAAAACAGGGTCAATGTTACTCATATGTGATTCTTTGTTCCGATCGTCTAAGCCTACTTCTCTTGTAATCATATTTCAATGAAGGTATTCGCAAGAACACTAACTAGGGTACATCTATGAACATAAGTCTTCATTTGAGACATCTCTGCAACTATGTTTTGGGCTTAAGTCTCTTTTTTCTCTTTTCAATCGGAAAATCATATTAAGGCATTTGGAATTATTCATTTCATCATATGCATAAGATCGATCGGGAATTTTTTCTAGACACTTTTTTATTTTTTATTTTTGTCTTTTTCGATGAATTTACGCATTTTGGCATTTATTGGTACACTTTGGGACAACATTTGAGGATCTACCACCGTTAGGCTAAATAACTAGGTGAGGGTTACCCAACTTAGAAAATCTAGTTTCCTTTATTTCCTTTTCATCATTTTGGTGCCCAAATGATTTGTTTCTCAACCAATCATACATACATGTAAGTTTTAACTTATGTCAGACCTTCAATATAAACTAATCGGGAAATACTTCATTGAGTTGAGTACTATGGCATAAATCTACATGTTGGACTCGCGTCCTTACTTCTGGGGACTTCAGGTGTTCGGGTAATACCTAACTTTTTAAACTTTCCCAATGTCCCTAGTCCTAGTCTCTCTTACCTCAAACTCTACATACTTTCTCATCTTCCCCACAATTGAAGCTTATCATTAAAAAACTCTCGATCTTAGTTTTCGGAAGAAAAAAACTACGAAAATATGGTCTTAATGTATCAATCAAACTTGGAAATAACTAAAAACAAAAATATAAAATTGCAAGAAATATAAATGTGATAAAAATAGAGAAAAATGCAAGAAAATAAATAGATACCCTCATCCCAAACTCGAACCAAACACTGTCCTTAATGTTTAAGGGCAAGAAAAAGGGAGTAGAATCATAAGAACTCATTCCAGAGATCGGAACCACAACATAAGTTGTTGCATCATTGGTTTGATGTCGTCCAAGACCATTCCTTGTCTTATTTTCTCCTCCTTCATGAGAATTTTATTATCTAAAAAAAATTAGTCCAAAATATGTGAGTTTTCTCTCACGCAGCGCTTTGTTTAACGTCGTTTTAGCTCGATGGTCGATGACTGAAAACACTCATGGTGACTCTTTCAAAAATGATCCATCAATCTCACTTTCAGTAGTATTAGGTGTACATGCCTACTTATCAAGCCATCTCTCATATCAACTACTGTTCTTTTTCTTCTTTCCATGGGATGGTTCATACTTCTGAACCCATGAGGGTGGTTCTGGTTCTATCTTAAGTATCAATTTTTTGGGTTTGGATTTAATATTATCACCTCCACCTCAAAGGTTAGTCTTTCCATCTTAGCATCAATAGTTTTCTCATATTCACGGTCCTCTAATATTCTCTTTTTAGATAGGACCTTGGTTAATGGTGCATCAGTAAGGATCTTTTCCACTATTTTTTAACACCTATTGGATTGAGTTCCTACCTTAGCTTCCACAAATCTTTGCAGGAAAGGAACAATAGGTTTGTATGGAGGAGGGGAAACATAGAATGCTTCCTTTTCAACCTCTTAAACGATCTCTTTTTTAGGTGGTGTTTGCACACTCTCTTCGACCTTTATCTTTCTCTCTCTATCTATCTATCTCTCACTATAATTACCCACTTACTTACCACTACGGGTTGTCACGTCATTCAAATGTCTCTTAGGGTTTTGTTTGGGGTGCCCCATAAAGGATTTGGGAAGGACAAAAGAAACGACTTAAATGTTGAGATACTTAGGAGATTTGAGTCTCCAACATTTTGGTATGGGTAATAACATTGTCAACCTTAGTGTTCAACTTCCTAAGTGCCTCATTGGTGATGATGTTTTGATTTCTAAACTGTTCATCCAGGAGGGTTTTTGTTGCCACAAAACTCTCCATCATAGATTCCAAGTTAGCGTGAGTTTATGTCTCAATAAAATTCTCCATTAACATTTCAAGGTTGGATTGTTGAGAATTTGGTGGTTCCTCAAAATACTGGGAGTGGTTATTGTAGAAAAATTTAGGGAGATCAGTCCAACCTTGAATATAGCTATTGGGTTATAGGTATTGGGATAAAAGTGTTTGTGGTTATTGTTCACATAGTTTAACATATTTTGGATATAATTTCTACAATAATAATAAAAAAGAAACAATAATAAAAAAGGAAAAGTTCCGCTAATCACTACAATAATTAAATAAAATAATCAAAATGAGTTCTTCGCATACAAGAGTAACGAGAACCATAACAAACGAACACAATAAAAATAAATAGAAAAATAAAGCTTTAGTCTGTACGGGTGACCAAACAAAAATTTAATATTAAACGAATTGGTCCCCAACAACGGCGTAAAAAACATGATGCAACCACAAGTCCATGCCTGTCGTAAAGTGATAAAATAAATATCAAACCATAGAGACCAATGGTTTAAGTACCAAATTCTATTTGATCGGTGTATATCAAGATATTTTGAAAAGTAGTGATTTTGGTCAAAAAAGCTTGAAAAAAAGCAATTAAATAGAAACACTTAACAGAAAAATCAGTTAAATCACAAATTAGGACAAACAGGATCCGGGGTTATAATTCATGTTTCTAACACAATCATACGATCCTTGTCACAACTATTGCGAGTCTTTTGCATAAATTTTAAAAAATAAATAAAATTGAGCATTACCTACTTTCATCAGCGCATTACTCTATCATTAACGAATAATGCACTAGCTTTCGCATCGTTCAGATTATTATTCGATGAGTCATTGCTTTTGCTTAGCTATATGTTTTCTAAAATCCGTTTGTCAACTTTCGCATTGTCCGAATTAGGTTGTTTAAAAATCCGCGATCCAATATAGACACATCCTTTCAGACCATGGTTGATATATGAGAACTACTTACTTTCACAACGAAGTTGGAATGCATGCACTCATATTATAAAATAAGTTTCATTAAAATTATCGCAATCAATAGTAACAAATCATACGATAGGTCATGAAACAATCTCCATAACCCCTAGTCTCTAGGAAACTACTCACTCATGGTGAGGAAAAACACAATCACATGGATATTCATCATCAGACTCTTAGCAATCATACAAAAGGGATGAATAATATAGAGAGAATGAATAGAAAACATGAATTATGAAATAACATTGTTCCACAAATTGCTCCCTTTGAGACTTGAGTTACAAACAAAAAGTATAAAAATATAAACTTGGAACTAGGAATGAAAATACAAAAGTTGGGAAGCCTAAACTTATAAGAGGTTATGAGTTTTATAGGGAAATAATAAAAGTGAAAAATATCCTTGGTTCAATGCAAAATATTCAAATTTGATTCAAATCTAATCATGCGTAAGAGCCACAATTAAGAGGAGATCAATCCCATTTAATGAAACAAAACAAAAATTGGATCTTTCTCTCACCTTCCTGCTACGGCTCTTAGCAGCTGCTACGGGTGACCGTAGCAGATCCCCTTCTAGTACCAAAAGGGGGCTTCAAATGGGGCTAGGTCATCATGCAACTACCGTTCGTAGCAGCTGCTATGGGTGGTCGTAGTAGCCCCCTGACTTGTGTAATGGAGAAGTTGTCTTTTTCTTTCTTTTTGTTCCGTTTTGCTTACCTTGGATAAATTTGATTAATCTTAAAAATTAATCTGACTTGTGTAATGGAGAAGTTGTCTTTTCCTTCCTTTTCGCTCTGTTTTTCTTACCTTAGATAAATTTAATTAATCTTAAAAATTAATCATATATCATGGAATAAATTATGCTAAATCACATGCGTAATGTATGATATTTGTACTAAATCATATAATATGTTGTTATTTGTTTGATGTTTCCATAAATTAATATGCATTATGTGATCATTTTTTTCATATTTTCAAAGTATATTTTTAATATATATTTCTTTCATGCTTGTTGTATCATGAAAGAAAGTTATAAATAGATTTTCTATTTACACATAATCTTCTAATTATAAAAAAAAAAAAGAGTATATTTAATATAAAAAAATAGTAAATTACAAATAAAAAAAATTCATACATATCCGTTAATACCCGCAGGTTTCTCAAAACCCATACATACCCGTCTATCGGATACTCGCAAATATATAAGACGAATTCAAATATCAAATTTATCAAATGAGGTGGCTAGCGGAGGATTAATATTCGTAAAATAAGTAACTAATATTGCCATCCCTAATAACTGTAACTGTTAAATAAAAGTTTATGAAATTCATTTATGTTAATAACTTTTTATATAATTTCCTCAAATACAAAGTCCTCCCTACCCCTTTGGTTTGATTCCCATGATTTTGGAATATTGTTACGCACATCCTAGTAATCACAAATGTACAAGCCATGATATTTGAATATTAACTTTGAGTTACATGCTATCAGTTTCGGTGCTACTTCAAATAAACACTGTGAAAAAGACACTGTTTGTGTCTACTCCGAACAGTAGCGTAGCATAGACATGCAAATCCTATCTAGCAAAACTGCTTCTCATACTTTTTCTCTATACCGCTTCCAAGAAACTTGTTTACGAGTTCTTTCATTCTGCAACTCTAACTCCCTCAAAGAAGGAGCGTGCATTCATAGCCCCATAATCAAGCTGGGTCTTCAACATGACTTGTATTTAAACAACAATTTGTTATCTTTGTATGCTAAATGCTTTGGATTTCATCATGCACGCCACTTGTTCGATGAAATGCCTTACAGAGATGTTGTATCATGGACAACTGTTCTGTCTTCTCACACCAAGAATAAGTATCATTTTGATGCCCTTGAGTTGTTTGAAATGATGCTAGATTCGGGTATTTACCCGAATGAATTTACATTGTCTAGTGCATTAAGATCGTGTTCTGCTTTAGGGGAGTTTGATTGCGGGATGCAAATTCATTCATCTGTGGTGAAGCTTGGGTTAGAGATGAATCCTTTTCTCGGCACTTCTTTGATTGAGTTTTATACCAAAAGTTGTTGTAGTAGTGTTGAAGGGTATAAATTGCTTTCGTTGGTGAGGAATGGTGGTGATGTTGTGTCTTGGACAACGATGATTTCTTCTTTAGTGGAAACTGGTAAATGGGGTGAAGCTTTTGAAATCTATATCAAAATGATTGAAGCAGGTGTTTACCCGAATGAATTCACGTTTGTTAAACTATTAGGTGCTGTGTCTTCTTTTCTTGGCTTGGCGTATGGGAAAATGTTGCATGCACAGCTAATTATATTTGGGGCTGAAATGAATTTGGTGTTAAAAACGGCTGTTGTTGATATGTATTCAAAATGCAGAAGGATGGGAGATGTTATTAAGGTCTCCAATTTGACACCTGAATACGATGTGTACTTATGGACCACCATTATCTCTGGATTTAATCAAAATTTGCAGGTTAGAGAGGCTGTCATGGCATTTCTCGATATGGAGTTATCTGGCATCACACCAAATAATTTTACGTATTCTAGTTTATTAAATGGTAGCTCCTCAATTTTATCATTGCACCTAGGGGAACAATTTCATTCGCGGGTTATAATTATTGGACTTGAGGATGATCTTTATATAGGAAATGCACTGGTTGATATGTACATGAAATGCTCCCGTGGCACTTCAAATGCTGAGAAAGCTTTTAGAGGGATAGCATCACCAAATGTCATCTCTTGGACTTCTTTGATCGCTGGTTTTGCAGAAAATGGATTAGAAGAAGAATCTTTTCAGTTGTTTACTGAGATGCAAGCAGCAGGAGTACAACCAAATTCCTTTACACTGTCATCCATTCTCGGAGTTTGCAGCAAAATGAGGTCTGTTGCTCTAACTATGATGCTCCATGGACATATAATAAAAGTAAAAGCAGACATAGATATAGCTGTTGGGAATGCTCTTGTAGATGCTTATGCTGGAGGGGGGATGACGGATGAGGCATGGTCTGTAATTGGTATGATGAAACGTAGAGATCCCATCACATACACATGTTTATCCGCAAGACTGAACCAGAATGGGGATCATGGAATGGCATTAAAAGTTTTCACTCACATGTGCAATGACGGGATTAAGATGGATGAATTCAGTTTGGCGAGTTTTTTATCAGCTGCAGCTGGTTTAGGCACAATGGAAGCTGGAAAGCAGCTGCATTGTTATTCGGTCAAATCAGGCTTCCAGAGATATAACTCAGTTTCAAACAGCTTAGTTCACTTGTACAGTAAATGTGGTAGTGTGCATGATGCATATAGAGCTTTCGAAGATATAAATGAGCCAGATGCATTTTCATGGAATGGTTTGATATCTGGATTGGCATCAAATGGATATATAACCCACACTCTTTCTGCTTTTGATGACATGAGGTTAGCAGGAGTTAAACCTGATGCTATTACGCTCTTATCACTGATTTCTGCTTGCAGCCATGGTGGTTTAATCGACCTAGGTCTTGAGTATTTCTATTCTATGGAAAAAGTATACCATTTAACACCAAAATTGGATCACTTTGTGTGTTTAGTTGATCTCCTTGGTAGAGGTGGCCGCCTAGAGGAAGCTATGGGAGTTATTGAAACAATGCCGTTCAAGCCAGACTCTTTGGTTTGTAAAACTTTATTAAATGCTTGCAGTTTACATGGAAATGTTGCTCTAGGAGAAGATATGGCAAGGAGATGTCTTGAGCTTGATCCATCTGATCCTGCAATATATTTGCTTCTTGCAAACTTATATGACAACGCTGGACTCTCTGATTTTGGAGAGAAGACACGTCGGTTGATGAGAGAAAGAGGTTTAAGGAGAAGTCCCGGGCAGTGCCAGATGGAGATAAGAAGCAGAGTTCATCACTTTTCGGCAGGAGACAAGATTAATGATGAGATTAATGAAAAGCTGGAGTTTCTTACAACTGAATTTAGGAATAGAGGGTATCAATACCAAGAGAATGAAGATAAGTTATATCACTCCGAGCAATTGGCAGTTGCTTATGGTGTTCTTAATGTACCAACTATGGCGCCTATACGCATATACAAGAATTCACTAATCTGCCCTCACTGCCATACTTTTATAATGCTTTCCACCAAAGTGGTTGGTAGGGAGATAATCGTGAGGGATAGGAAACGATTCCATTTCTTTAAGGATGGCCAGTGTTCTTGCAGAGGTCACCCCTGATGCAGAAACAGTTCCATGTCTTCTGTGCATTATATTTGTTATTGCCTTAGAGCAATGTAAATAGAAACCCAGACTATGCTCTGCATTAATTTAGTTGGGTGAAAGATAACAAATATTAATGTGACAAAATTAGTCTCCATCCTATTAAGGTCTAGAAAGGTTGTTGATTCATATAACTGGACAAATGCCATGCTATCTTGGAAAAGAATTGGATGAGCAGAAATTTTTGTAAGTTATGAATTTAGCTCTTATATTACATTCTTTTTAACTAAGAATTACTCAATATCATTTTTTCTCTTGCTTTATTTTTTCTTTTGACTCTCCAATTGATGAACAAATCAGAAGCCCGTGCTCCAGATTGTGAAATCAGATCCAACAGATTGTGTGTACTTAGCATATTGAAGAATGAATTGTCAATGAAATCTTATTTCATCTTCAGCACTTCAATGTAGGGGGACCTTTTGTGGTTTTGATAAAAAAAATGTGAATACTTACTGAGACTGGAAATTCATTAACCAATATTCTTGGAAAGCTCAAGATGTTATTTCTCTTTTAGGGGAAGGTGTAAAAGATTCAGCTCCTTAGTTGGAGAGTCAGGTGATCAGGTCAGAATGTGAACTAGTTAATGGTTATCAATTTTCCAATAAATATGAAATTACTGATGTTAGAAAGTGGCAACAAGGATAATATTGTGGCTCTACAAAAGAAGAAAAAAAAAAAGATGCATCTTAATAAAATAATTTGTTAGAGAATGGTTATCAATTTTCCATTAAATATGAAATTACTGATGTTAGAAAGTGGCAACAAGGATAATATTGTGGCTCTACAAAAGAAGAAAAAAAATATGCATCTTAATAAAATAATTTGTTAGAAAATTATATTGTGACTTTACCATC
This sequence comes from Lathyrus aphaca, assembly GCA_963966055.1. Lineage (NCBI taxonomy): Eukaryota > Viridiplantae > Streptophyta > Magnoliopsida > Fabales > Fabaceae > Lathyrus > Lathyrus aphaca. The sequence continues at coordinate 62,259,563 of OZ014520.1, read as the reverse complement.
TAAGTATAGTATGTGTTCACTCTTATTCATCACTAAATTAATATAGTTTGTTTTTTTAAATGAAAAAGAAATATTATATTAAAAAGGGTTAAATATGTTTTTAGTCCATGTTAAAAAAATACGATATTTTTATGATATTTTAAATATCTCAATTTTTATTTTTAGTTCCTATTAAAAAAATACGATATTTTAATCCTTTCAAAATTATTATGCACGTAGTTTTAGTCTCTTCCGTTAAATCAATGTGTATTTTTAAATGATTATTTTGCAGACATCTTTAGAATGTTATAAAAAGTTTCTCGAAAAAAAAATAACTCAAAATTTGATTTATAAGTCGAGGTTTTCATTATTTTTATCATTATATTTTGAAATTTAAAAAATTTACATTTAATTCTTCTAATTTTAAAAAATTCTAAAATTTGGTAAAGAAATATTTTATAGTATTCTAAACATGGATGAAAAAAATTATTCCAAAATTTAAAAGTTTAAGGGTAATTAAATAGTTTTCAAAATTTTAGAAAACAAAAAGGACTAAAATTGCATGCATACAAAATTTTTAAAGACTAAAATTTATTATTTTTTTAATAGGGACTAAAAATGAAAAATGAGATATTCATAGGTAAGGTTGTTCATGGTATAATTCACTAAGTGAATTAAACTATACCGAACTGAACCATATCAAATGATTGAAAGAACCGAATTGAACCGTTTAAATTTGTTTAGAACCGAATTGAACCAAACAATTGGTTCGATATACCGCGGTTCTTAATTATGAATCATACCAAATTATTAGTAACCATTAATATTATTAAAAAAAATTAATTTTAAAAATAATTAACTTTTAATTTTTAAAATAAACTTTAATATCAAAAAGTTAATTTGAAGAAAATATCAATGAACCAAAGTTCTAACATAACAAACTATAATATGGTTAATTGATAGTGGTTCAGTTTAGTAAATTTTGGTTCGATTAATGGTTCAGTTTGGTTATTGAACTGTTTGATAAAGCGTGGTTCGGTTCACAAACCAAAGAGAACGGTTCAGTTTCTTAACATCGGTTCAATTCAGTTCTGCGATTCAGTACATTTTTATGAATTTTTTGAACAACCCTATTCATAGGTACCAAAAACATATTTAACCCTATTAAAAATAAGGCTTAAATAGTTCATCGATCCTTGTAAATTTGCGTGTTTTTATTTTTCGTCTCAGTATTTTTTTCGTTGGATAAAATCCTTAAATATTGAATTCCATTTAGTTTTAATTCTGACGTCAACCATCCATTACAAGAAAAGTGACGTCGCTAACGTTGCTGATGTGAACTTGCTTAGTTGATTATTTTCTTAATCTTAAAAGGCAAAATTCAAAAATTTCGTCGCAAGAGGAATTCAATCCATGACCTTGACATCAAGGAAGTACTATGGAATTTAGACAAATTAATTAGAAAGAGAGAGGATAACAGGATCCAAGGATTTATCACAAATGCACTAAAGATTTGGGTTCAAACCAGCCCTACGATCGAGAGAGAAAAACTTAAGACCTAAGCTATCTAAAAATCTAAAGGGAAAACTAGACTTTTGAGATAAAAACATGGATTTGAGGGCCTATATAGTGGGACATTATCTAGACCCTTTCTAGATAGAAGCATGAATTTGAGGGCCTATATAGTTGGACATTTTAGACCCTTTGCTTTCCAATATAAGCACTTAATGAAAATGGTTTTTGTGAACCAACTTTGGATCTGGTTGCATACAGACTATTGGCCTTGATTTTTTTCTTAAGATTCTTCTTTTGATTTTGGGACAAGACCATTGGTAATTGAGTTGATAAGTTTTAAGATTCTCAAAATCTTCTGTAAAGTCCTCTGAAGCATCTTGCTTTTGCAGGGTGACCCATGAATTTGTAAGGAAATCATTGTTATTGAAATTGAAATTATCTTGAGAAGTATCACCATTATCTTTTGCGAAGGTTAAAAAAACACAAAAGGGGTTGAATTGTGTTGACTTTTTCAAATTTTGTTTGCTACTGCTTCTGATTGATCTTAATTAGGATCTGAATCTTCAATTTAGAGTCTGACTTCAAAATCACTCAGAGTCAGAACACTTAAAAGTCTTTATCAGATTCTGGAATAGAATCTGATTCAGAGATAAGTAAATAATAGTAGTGGAATAATGTTCAAAAGCAAGTAAAGTAAAAACATAAGACACAAACAGTTATCATGGTTCCTCTCACAACTTGAGAATAGTCCAGTCCCCTTGCTCTTCAAGGGATTTTCACTATAACTAAATATGATTATAAATGCTCAAGCCTACTCGTAAGAGACTTTCTTTACTTACACACACAACTATAAAACTTCCTGCTTAGACCCGTAAGTCTAAGACTTCCTTGTTCAAGCACATAAGCTAAATACTTCCTTGCTTTATAACACAAGCTAAATACTTCTTTTCTCAACCACACAAGTCCGAGACTTCCCTGCTTAAGCACACAAACTTAAGACTTCAAATACTCAAGCACGACAACAAGATACTTCTGACTCTAAATAAACTGTTAAGAGTTTAGGGTTACAACTACACTTGATATACAATCAGATGTGTAGATACAATACAACTAAAAAATACTCTAAGACTTATGAACTTCTAAAATATATGCAAAGTTGAGATGTTATAAGTCTTGTAAATTTGATAGAGTAACTTCTCTTTAAATGTTAATGAACAAAGTCTGTAACAGAGTTGTATTAATACATGAGTTGTATATTACTCTTTAACCCTCATGCTCCTTAAATAGAGAAGAGAGTAAAAAAGATGTTGGATACTTTTACCAAATAGGTTGCGATAACTTTGTACTTGATTAGACAAATCAACAAAACACCTTTCTGCCAGAGGAATTATCTGTTGATACTCAGACACCAAGAGATATATTTTACTTAAGTTTTCACGTGATTAAAATATTCTTTGAGTATGTCAGAGTTGCCTTGGTAGAAGAGCTTCTGTTTTAGAGGTTGACTTTACTTCTAACTTCACCCTTCAGATGTTGATCACATCAGAGTCCCCTTCTTTGGCTTTTGAAACTTCAGAGTTTGGGTCACTAAAAGGATAAATTTCTTTAGAGTTGACTTCTTCAAAGTTTGGGTCACTAAAGAATATGTTTTTTGGTTTGTTTTGGAATGGGGAGAAACCCTCTATTTATAGGATAAAATTTGAATCAAAACGGAAAAAGATCAATGAGTCTTTAAATGATCTAATCGACTTAGCCGTGGGGTTAATCGATTAGAAGCTAAAAAATACGGCAACTCTAATTCTAAAAAGGAAACCCTACATCAACTAAGTGTCTTAATCGAGTATACGTATTCTTAATTAATTAGGAAGACTCTTTCATTGCTTTAGTCGATTGGATAAGGTCCCTAATTCATTAGATATTGTATAAAAGCTTCCTAAATGATTAGGAACACTCTTGGTCAATCCCCAAGCACCTTGATGGTTTTTTGTATAGGTATTAAAGTATTTTAGAAGAAGAAAGAGATTTAAAACTATTTTTAAGTGCATGTGTTTATTGTCTTAGTAGTTTAAGAATTAATCTTATATCTTCACAATACACTAATCACTCAGATACGGACCGAACAAGCTTTCACACTTCCTCTCTTTCACAATCTTTGAAGCTTCAAGACTCATTGCTTGATTCATTATTAATTAAGAACTTTATATGAGACTTGACTTCTTCTAATTGATGAACTTAATAAAACTTCTTAATATACATCATCATTAGAGATTGCTTGACCAAAAACCATCAAAGACTCCGCCGAGCACCGTTTGACATTAGGTATTGTCCTTATTGAATCCGATTTAACATATCTTACAAACAAAGCATCTTGATCTTGATACAACATCTTTGATCATTACTTATTTTTGAATGATGAAGACTTCACATCATAATGCTTTCATCATCAAAACTATCGTGAACAACCAATTGTTGTAGATAGATGTACACTCAAACACATATATTCCCATTAACAACTAGTTCGAAGATTTCTCAAAGTCAAATCGACTCTAATAATGATAATTTTGTCAACCACAATAAAGCATGAAAACGCCTGTAGCACTTTGCGATTGCTCATACACACTCTTGTGAACCCCATTGATCAAGGGTTGCACTGCTACATACCAAAATTTGTATTAGCAAGCTCATATCATTGATCCTCATTGGTGACAAATCTATAGAGGAGCATGTGGGTGCTATGACGTTTGCAACATTTTATTTAACTAGTTCAACTCCTTGTGAAACCTTTTTTACATATTTTATCTAAAAAAATGATAATGCTAGAACTTGAACCCTCATTTGTGAGGTGATATCAAACATATTCTATACTTTTGACACCCCAGTAGAATTCTTCAAGATCCACCACTTATCCTACATAATCAAGAAAGTTTGTACCATAGTAGCCAACCATTCCAAACACTAATGGAATTAACAAACCACCGAAAGATTTCATTTTGCTATATATCCAGAAAATTTGGACCCCTCCCACGTTTAATGGATTTGCATCAAATACGATAGTGTTAGTGGACCCATACATTTTCTGCTATAGTAAAACTCAAGCTTCCTTTTCTTAAATTTAATAATTACCGTTATTAGAGAACAATTTTGTGCACGTCAATTTAAATCACCTATGTAGATTCATATTCACTTTCACTTACTATCATGCATCAAAGATATGCCATAAAATAATTGTCGATTCATATTCTCATGACGTATAGTTATTTCTAGTTGGAAACTTATCCCTATCATTGATAGCATCTACGATTTTAATAAAGATCATTTATTATTTGTTTTGTAATTTAAATTAATTTATAATTTTCTTTTTATATTAGATTATTCCTATTTTTTGTATAAACAGATTAGAGAATTCTTAGTTCTCCTCGTTAATATATTTTGCTTAAAAAAATGATAGCGTGTACATAAAATACCAAACTTCTTGCAATAAAAAAAATCCTCATTTATTTTGGTAAAATTTTAGGGGAAGAACATAGTACTAAAAAATTTATTCCCTCTCTTATATGCTTCTCGTTTCCTTTATTATATACTCTATATTACATTGGGATTTTTTTGTTTTGTTTTCGGAAACTTGTTGTCTTGTTCCTCCACTTTTTCATTCCTTTTTGGTTTTGTTGCTTTGTAATGTAAAAATTAAATTTCTTGTCAAAATGATTCTTTTCATTTTCGGATTGTTTTTTTTCTGTTTTTTTTTTTATCAAATTGCTTAATGGTCGAAATTTCATCCCTAAAAAATAGATAAATCGTTTAATGGTCGAAATTTCATCCCTAAAAAATAGATAAATAAGGCGTTATAACATTTTGAACCCGCATTATTTAATTTAATTTAATGTATTTGTACAACGATCAATTAAATCATCTTAAGTGGATTTTTGTTTCCATTTTCTTTTTGAAAACAATAAAATTATCATAATATAAAAAAATAATTCCTCATTCTCTTATACTATACCCGGAAATCTCCTTAATTGTCGTATTAAATGTTGAATTCAAAGATTATATTATATTATTTGTTTGTATGGTTAAATATGCTTGGATATCATTCCAAGAGTTAGTTTGAATGGCAAGTTGCACTCACATATTTATACACCTAACCATTCAAGAATCTAAACAATGTGAGAATTCAAACATACTTCTAACAACATAAATACCAACTTTAACACCCATCCTCACGCCTAACGTGGATTTGGGTCAAATGCCCATTACCCTATATACTATATTAACAAAAGAGAATAGATTTTAGGGTTTGCATTATAATAACAAATTATAATAGAGTATAAATACTAGATAATACAAAAGACTAAACTACCCTTACTAATATATAATATTATATAATAATTTATTATATATTATCTAATATCTCCCTTCAAACTCATGATGCATTAACAAGAAGCATCGAGAGTTTGTCAATCAAGAAACGAAAACGTTTAATGGAATGTGTTTGTGAACAAATCAACAATCTGTAAAGAGGGAAAGATGAATGGTAGAGTAATTGTTCTATGTTGAAGATAGTGACGAGTGAAGGGACAATCACTCTCGATGTGTTTGGTACGTTCATGAAATATTGAGTTGTGAGCAATTTGAATGACAATTTTACTATCACAATACATGAGAGTTGGTTCAGAAAGCGTGAAACCAATATCTCAAAGTAATTACAAAGACAACCAAACTATTTCAATAATGGTGGATACCATAGCACGATACTTGACTTTTGTAGAAGAGCGAGATACAATATCATGTTTTTTATTTTTCCAAGAAATAAGAATGTCTCCAAAAAATATACAAAAGCATGTGGTAGACTTACGATATGTGGAGTCACCAACCTAATCAACGTTATAATTAACATGTAACTCCAATGAGGACGATGCGGGAAATAAAAGGATATGAAACTGGATTCCTTAAAGATAATGAAAAAAATGCAAACAACTGCCCAATTTACTGTAGTGGGAGAGATAACAAAGTGACTGACAACATGAACAACATAAGCAATATCAGGTATGATAACCATAATGTACACCATACTACCAACCAAAGTGCGATACAAAGTGGGATCTGGTAGATTACACCCTTGGAGGGATCATATTTCACATTCAATTTAAGAGGACTATTTGCGTCTCTAGTATCCGAAAGTTGAGCTTGTTCAAGGATGTATATACTTAGATGAAGAAATAAGGTATCATTTAGGAGAGTAGGAAACTTCAATCCCCAAGAAGTATTGATGAGTACCAAAATCATTCTTCTCAATCTATTTGGCTAAATGTAATTTCAAATCATCAATCCCATTAACATCATCACTTGTAATTATCATAATATCAACATATAATGAAAGTAAAATAAGATCATGAGAGGTGGTTCTGACAAATAAAGATGAATTGTGATCACTAGAGCAGAAACCAAGAGATATAATAACATTGGTAAGCTTCTCAAACTCATCCCATGGAGCTTGTTTAAAACCATAGGGAGCCTTCTTTAACTTAACACTTCCCCATGATTATGAGAAACACTTGGAAGAGGTACCATATAGAATTCCTCGTGAATATCACCATTTAGAAAAGTGTTTTGAATATCCATTTTAGAAATATGCCATTGGCCAACCGATGAAACTATAATAAGAGTGAGAATAATAGTCATCTTGGCAACTGGAGCAAAGATTTCTTCATAACCTATACCATATTGTTGAGAAAATCCCTTAGCATAAAGACATGTTTTTTTGCGCTCAATTGACCCATCATACTTTGTTTTGATTTTGTATACCCAATGAGATTCAATAACACTTTTTACAAGAAGAAGACTTACTAACTCCCAATAATATGTCTTGTGTAAATCAGAGAATTCTTCCGTCATAACATGCTGCCAAAGAGGGTCAAGTATAACCTCTTTATAGAAACAAGGCTCAGACAAACTATAGAGGTTAGAAAAGAAGAAAAAGAAATAGAGTAAGTGAAATAGACAAAATTAGGAAATTGAGTAGACTTATGATCACGAGACAGATGACGAGGAAGAGAAGAAGAAGGATCAACAGTCGTTGGAGGTTGTTGGGTAGCCGTGGGGACAAAAGGGATTTCAATATCAGGATTCACAATATTAACCGACATACAGTTCTCAAAATTACAATCAATAGAAATAAGACTAACAGAAAGGTTAAGAGGTTGGGAACTGATAATGGCCTTGAAATCTGCAATGAAGCTTTTGATAGTTTATATGTCAAGTATGGAATTGGAAGGAATAAGACTGTAGCAAGTACTCCTCAGCAAAATGGTCTAGCTGAGAGATTCAATAGAATAATTCTAAAAATGGTTAAATGCATGTTGGTTAGTGTTGGATTGAAGAAGGTGTTTTGGGCTGAGGCTGTTTTGACAGCAACATATCTGATAAACATATGTCATTCGACTGTGTTAGATATGAAGACACCTGAAGAATTTTGGTCGGGACATCCACCAGATCTCGACAAACTGAGAGTATATGGTTGTGTAGCATATGCTCACATTAGGCAAGACAAGGTCGAACCTAGAGCTCTGAAATGCATGTTCATGGGATATCCTGAAGGAGTAAAAGCTTATAAGCTATGGTTCCTAGAGCCAGGTCATAGGAGGTGTATCACCAGTCGAGATATAATTTCAATAAAGCTGAGATGGCTTTCAAGAAAACTGACAATGTTGTCAAAGAGTTGGAAAAAGGGAGAAATTCCTGTTGAGGTGGAGCATAGTGATGCTAAATTGCATGACCCAGATGAAGTCGAAGAAGAAGCATAAATGTTGTCGAAGATGAGGAGACTGATAATGACTACCTGCTGGCAAGAGAAAGGTCGAGAAGAGTCATCAAGCCACTTCAGAGACTTGGGTATGCAGATCTTATAACTTATGCCTTAATCTCTGCAAGTGAGGTTCTAGACGAAGGACCTAGAGACTATAAGGAAGTTATGAGGAGTCGAAAAAAGACTGAATGGCTGAAGGACATGGATGATGAGATGAAATATCTTCATGATTACAATACTTAAGAACTGATCAATAAACCTGCTGGAGTCAGGTTAGTCAGCTGTAAATGGATTTTCAAAGTTAAGGAAGTAATCGAAGGAGTGGCGTCGAAGAGATACAAGGCAAGGTTGGTTGCTAGAGAAAGAAGGTGTTGGCTTCAATGACATGTTCTCTCCTGTTGTGAAGCACATGCCCATTCGAATGTTGTTTGCCATGGTGGCACAATTCGACCTTGAACTGGAATAGATGGATGTGAAAACTGCGTTCTTATATGGTGATCTTGATGAAATAATCATGATGAGGAAACCTGAAGGGAATGTCTAAGAGGGGAAAGAAGAGTATGTGTGCAAACTGAAGAGATCTATCACTACAAAAAAAATGGGGAAATTATGGCGGTTAGAAAAGTGCTTTTATGGCAGTTTCAACCGTCGTAATTTACAGAAATGGCGTTCTCAAAAACCGACGTAAATTTTGCTGCCAGTAAGTAAAAAGTGGCGGTTTCACAATAACCTCCGTACGAAACGCCATAATGTACATTAATAGAAACGACAGTTTTTTTAAATGTGGATAGTGGCGGTTTTAACCGCCATAATTCACTTAACAAAAAAATGAAATTAATTTTTTTTCCTCTTTTTATGCAGTTATGTCTACATTATATCTATTTTTAAATATTATTCTAATTAGATTAAAATCTATCCCAAAATTATTATTTTTTCTCTCTTTATGGAATTCACATACACTTCCAATGTAGTACTAAATCAGACAATAGAAAAAGTGAATAATAAGACTAAATAAGGAATTACCGAAAAATATAAGCTACTACAAATTAAAAAACTATTACAGTATAATAAAGAAATAACAAAAAAGCTTCAGAATAAAACTATTTATGCCCTGTTGCACCGATAACCAGCGAGAATGTGTTATATCAAAATAAATAAATCCAACTTATTAACAATCCATTTTGCATAGTAAAATCAAATAAATATTTCTTAAAGACATTTTAATTTCCATTCAAGTTATTATGACTTGATGAACTTGTTGAAGACAATATGATAAGAAAGTAAATCAATGCATGTTTTACTTTTTTTTTTCTCACCAAAAGAACCTATACATTTTACAATATCAATGTAAAAGATCCATAAAACCAAAGGAAAAATGTCAATGCAAGTACTTGACCTTGGTATCTTCCACTTGTCTTCTTTCTAAGTTATCACCACATGTTGTTGTTAAACTTTGAAATCTTTCTATGTGTTTCACATGTTCTTTACCTCCACCATTTTAGCTTCTTCCCTGTACGTCTTGTATAAGTACTCATTGAAAAACTTTCTTGTCCTAGCCACTAAAAGAAGTTAAAAACATTATTAATATATATATATATATATATATATATATATATATATATATATATATATATATATATATATATATATATATATATATATATATATATATATATAAGTGCTAGTTTCATTCGGTTGATCTCAATATCTAGTATCTTACACACACATAGTATAGAGCATTCGTTCGAGCCACTTATGAAGGACAATGACTCATCTACTTGCTACATGACTTTCAAATTATTGAAAAATACACTGTTCACCATATAAATACGGTGAACAGTACATACGATGTATGTATTGGTGTACAAATTGAGTGTAGAAATAATATAGCTGTTAACCAAAAACATCAATTAAATTGTACAAGTTTAATGTGGCTTATGTACACGTAAAGATAGAATGACAATTATTTTATGTTCATTTTTTTAAGAATGTATTAAGACAAAATTTACCCACCATAAAGAATTTCATGTTAGAACCTATCAAATATCAAATATAAATAAATTAAAAAAATTTGAACCACTTCCTTTAATTCCAATTACAAACTATAAGTTTTAACACTAAACAAGGTACATAAGGATGTAATAGAGATGCTCGAAAACTTCAATTTTGACCATTCAAATCCATGTTCACTAAGGAAGATTATTCTTACCTTTCATTTATGTTAATACAAGCTCCAAATTGGTGTACAGTCCAACAAGAGAAACCAAGTCCCTGCATTTAATGTCATACAGAAAAATTAGTTCTAAGAGATGACTTAGGAAACTTCAACAAACTTGAATTGAAGCACAAACTAACTATAAATTCAAAAACTATTTCAAGTTCAATTGAATGTGACTCTCTTATCAAATTCTATAACAAAAATACATAAAAATCCTAAAAAAATTTAGCATTCCAATATTCTCACCAAACAAGCAAAAAGGTATGATGTTTCTCTAAGAGGAGGTTAGATCAATGGTACAAATGTTTCAAACTTCTACATAGAGCTTTAAAATGAAGGAAAGGCTCAATAATTGACATAACATGAGGAAATTGAATTCTCAATTCAATGTTTCATCATATTAACTTCATAACCTTCAAATGTTTGATTCTCTTTATACACCTACACTGAAGTTGAAAATCAGAATAAAGCAATATTCAAAATGGGTTAAACACTTTGTTTTTATTCTCTTTATACATTTATACTCAAGTTAAAGTTCAGAATTAATCAAAGACCTAATGTTCAAATTAAAATTCTCAACAAAAAACACATGAATGCTTCCCCATAAGAAATTTCCTATAAATTAAACATATAGTAATCAATAGTATAAAAATATACTTTACAATTCCATGAATGGAAAACAGGGTAGTGTTTAACATAAGACACGTGTATGATGATGAAGAAGAAGAAACATATGGCATTTCTAAAACATGGTAATCTATAAACAAACATGTTCAATTTTCAATCTCACTTGTATGTTACTAAAAACCTTATTTCAGAATTCTAAAGAAAAGTAGGTTCTCATCCAAGGTTGTAGGGTTAGCCATCAATACAAATTGATTCGGTTCAGGACCTTAGACCTATTTTTTCATATGAAGACAGTTGATCAAGCACCTAGAATGCGCTTTTATTTCTCACAAATACATGTGTCAAAACTCAGAATTATCCGAAGAAGAGACAAGCCCAAGTGTGTTGTTTCTATGACTCTCTTCTAAATATTCAGTGGAAGACCACACTCTAGAGGAAACCATAATGTTGCGATTAACTGCATTCGTGTCGTTTAACATAACAAACTGTATGGGCGGTGGCGGCGGTAAGAACGAGACTCAGAAATTATCAATGGATGAACACTTGTCGTGCATCATGATTCACAGATAGCAGTATATATGAGAAGGCGAGTAAGGTTTGGAATCATAGATCTACACGGTGGACAAGGGTTTGGAATTGAGGGTAGGAGAGAGCGGCAGGGATATAGAGCATTAAATTTCATCGATATCTTCATGATTGGTGGTGCGATCGAAAATAATTGTTCCTAGGGTTTCTTCTGAAAAAGTGAACTTCTATGGCAGAATGAGTTTTTTATACTTCTATAGGGATGTGAAGCCATTATTTGATGTTGTGATTAATGATTGAGTTGTGATGAAGAAAGGTAGAGAAAGTTATGGCTATGAATTTGGGGAGATAGGTTATGGGTTGGTAAAACAACTACTATAGAGAAAGGGGGAATGAAGATTTTGAACGGGAAGAGTAAGAGAAAGTGAAAAAATAAAATTATTATGGAAAAATATTGGAAAATATGTATTAAAATATGAAGAAAAGTGAAAATTAATTGTGGATTTTTTTTTTAAAAAAAAATCATAAAACAAAATGTGTTAGTGGACCAATGTTAAATGTTGGGATCGGAATATACCACGTAAATTATGGTGCTTTACATGACTCATATTACGTCATTTTAGAAAACTGTCATTATTTACGGTAAATAATGACGTTTTAAATTTAAAACCGCCACAATTTACACGATATTTTGTAGTGTATATATAGGCTGAAACAATCTCCTCGACAATGGAATAGGAGATTCGACAAGTTCATGGCACGCATAAGTTTCAACAAAAGTCAGTTCGACCACTGTGTTTACTTCAGATTTCAACCTGGTAATTCATTTGTTATTTTGTTGCTTTATGTGGATGATATTCTAATAGCAAACAACAATGTCGAAGGTGTAATGAGGGTGAATGTTGAACTTAATAAGGAGTTCAATATGAAGGATTTGGGAGCTGCGTCCTGCAGGATTCTTGGGATTGACATTCGAAGAGATAGAAAGCAATCAAAATTAAGCTTATCTCAAGAACCATACTTGAATAAGATTCTTGATAAGTTTGGTATGTCGAATTCAAAGTCTATTGTGACTCCAACAAACCCTCAATTCAAGCTGAGTATAGTCAATATCCCAGTACTGATGTCAAAAAAGCTTATATGAATAGCATTACATATGCTAATATAGTAGTTTCTTTGATGTATGTTATAGTCTGTACTAGACCCGACATAGCATATGCAGTAAGTCTTGTAAGTAGGTACATGTCTTATCCTGGAAAGGCTCACTAGCAAGCATTGAAGTGGATTCTAAGATACATAAATGAGTTTTTGAATAGAGTCCTAATTTATGGTGGAGCCTTGGGTGAAGATAGTAAAGCAACAATCGAAGGATATGCCGACTCTGATTATGCAGGTTGTATAGATTCCAAAAAATCTATTTTTGGATATGTTTTCACTATGTTTGTCACATCAATTAGTTGGAAAGCAGCACTTCATAAGGTTGTTACCTTATCAACCACTAAAGCGGAATATACCGCCCTAACTGAAGCTGTAAAGGAAGCATTGTGGCTTGAAGTTTTTGCAAAGAAGATGAAACTTCAAGGTCAAAGTATCACTATTAAACGTGATAGTAAAAGTGAAATACACCTGTCGAAGAACTCAGCCTACCATGAGCGAACCAAGCACATTGGTGTGAGGTTGCATTTCGTTAGAGGGGTAATCGAGCATGGAAAAGTCTAAGTGCTGAAGGTTTTGACAGATCATAATATTGTTGATATGATCACCAAGACGTTGCCCAATTGCAAGTTTTTCCACTGTATGCAGTTGATAAAGTTGCATGAAGAAAGCTAGTTTGTTTCTTGTTAGTATAGGGTGTGTTCCAAGGTGGAGATTTGTGGAATATTGGAACAAACCCTTGTACAAATAGCATGTCGTCGAAGTCTGCTTACATGTTATTGTTTAATTGGGCCTTGTGTTATGAATCCAATTGTTTAAGTTAGCTTGTACCCTAAGTTAACTTGTAATAGGTATTTTAAAAATCCCATTAGGTTAGTATGCTAGTTTTATTATAAATAGCATACTAGTCTCTCATATTTTGCATAAGGGAAAATAGGAAGATAAAACCCTAATTCAATAATGAGAGAGGTTATTTTTTATTCTTGTATACTTGTAATATTGTCGAAAGAGAAAGGAAAGAATATTAGTTTATAACCAATCATTGTTGTTATCTTTGGTAACCCTAAACCCTAACCCTTGTGGATTTCTTGATCATAAAGAAACCTATTATAATTTGTTTCTAAGGTATCCAATTCACAACAATATTGTTATCATCATCGTAACCATTACGAACATTTGACTATTGTAGACACTGAACTTGCAAGCACATAAATCCACAACTTTTCCCGTAAGTCGGTGTTGCGATGAACGACCAATAGAACTCATTCGGAAGCTATCATTATGAATTGAGAAGATTAACAGCAATTTGATTAGTTGACAAGAATGGTTGTGATGATGCAACATAAAAGATATGATGAGCTCGATGTGGAATTTCATGAGATTAGATGATTGGGGATGTGCCCATGAAAGTTGTTGTAGAATTTTTTTGGTACGACGATGTACCAATAAAGTTAACACTTTAACACTCAGGCCAGTGAAATTAGAGAAGTGTAAATTAAAAGAGTGAATGAATTGCACATGTTATCTGACACAACTGAATTTATATTTGGTTGACAGTTGAATCCACTTCTTAGTGTGACATGGACTACAACAGTCTGCTGGATTGAATTGTACATCTTAGGTAGAGCTTGTGGCATGACTTTAGTGTGCAAACTCGTAATAAAAGTCCATTTGTTCGTCTGACATAAATGAGAGTGGAGAATTTCTTACCCGACCCCTTGGGTGTCTCACGCACCATGTGCATTTTTAATTTTTCCCTCTTGCTTCTGTTGGTGTATCTCCGGACGCACCTTTTTTTGCTCAATTTTTATTTGTTCCGGAGATACACCTGCAGAAGGTTGGTTTCCTATTATGTATCTTCAAAACATATTTTGATATACTGCGCCCCTTCTCCTCCATTATTCTTTACTTTTCATATTCCTCAAACTCTCAAAATCTCTCTCAACTCTCCAAAAATTCATTTCCACAAAAGTTAATTTTTTCGCTCGAGTTCAACACAAAGCATCAACTACAATGATCAACAAAGTCATAATCATTCGTAGCCCCTTTTAATCGGTAAATTTTTTATTTTATGAGTTTTCGAGTCTTATTCGAGTTTTCTCCGTAATCGATTTATAATAGCTATTTAGGTGTAGAAATCATTAGAAATATAGTTTAGAGACAATGTATGTATTGTTTGATGGATTAAACAGATAATCAAGGGTTAAAATTGATAAATTTTTCTTCATGGTCCATTAATGGCGTTGTCACTGGATTTTTGAAGTTGTAGAGTTTCCACAAATGCATCAGTGGAACAAATTAACATTGGGACGTTCTGTAAATGCACTTGCAGAACTACCCAGACTTTTTGAATTCTGGGTACTTCCGTAAATGCTGGTGCGAAAGCCTTCCGTGTATGCATTTACTCCCGCACACACAATAGTTATTTTGATGTACATTATTTTTATGACATTCATGTAGTATTTTTATGATGACATATATATATATATATATATATATATATATATATATATATATATATATATATATATATATATATATATATATATATATATATATATTACTTTATTTATGTTGTATGTCATTATATATGCATCTCCGAATAATAAAACTTGTTTTATCTAAAAAAAACAGTTATATTAAAATTCCGGAGATGCATATACATAATTATTTTTGCAACTGTATCTCCAAAAACAGTTAACGTAAAACAAAAATTTGATACATCCGGAAGTATATATATACCAAACTAAGAGGCAAAAATGAAAATGCAATAAATGACTGAGATACTTAAAGAATGAATTGAGAAATTCACATTAGAGTTTTCTAGATTAATTGTCTCGTGTATTAAACCTATCTAGTTGGGCCGCTAGACCCGTTAAAAGCACATGAGACAAGTGTTGTTGTAACTTTTGTATATATCATTATTAGGAGACATGGTAATAATATTATTTTCAATATCAAAAACATTCACTTGTCTGAATAAAAATTAAAATAATTTAGTTATGGAATAAAATTTGAACATATATACCGGTAACCATGAACGTAGGAACTTTTGTAACTAGGGGCATCAGAATAATCGTCACAATTCTCTAGACTTTAGACCCCACTTTGACATTTGGAAAATGTCAATGCAAAAGGCAAGTGATTTTCTCATTTTTAAAGGACCAAATAGAAACCTCTAAAAGCTTCTCCAATCCACAACATCCTCTAACTTAGCCCACATGATTCCACTTTCCCATTTTCTTTCTACTATAAAAATCATTATTAACCCAACTCATGCTCCACCATTCTTCTTGCTTCATCCTCTTCACTTTGTCTCCATAAAAAGTCAGCGCCATCTTTTCTCTAACATTTTTCTCCTTATTAGTATCTTGCTTCCATAACCAAAAACATCACACCAAAATAAATCTCTCTTTGCATTTTTAATAATGGATGAAGATTGGGATTTGTTTGCCATAGTTAGAAGTTGCCAATCAGGTACCAATAATACTACAAGCAATAGTTCTATACCATCTTCTTCCACTTCAGATTTCAAGGTAGAATTAGAATATGATGCATTTTCTTTTCCCAATATAGTGCAACCTATAACCAATGAGATTCAAGAGCTAAACCAATTATTCACATCTTTTAACCCCACCAACACCACTACTACCACTAGTGCTCATGGTATCAATCCATATTCCCCTACTCATACGGCCAAATGCATTAAGCAACAACACCATCTTCCCCCTATCACTTCCTCTTCCATTTGGCCTAACTTTGTTCAAGAAGCATCCACCTCTACCTTCAACAAATTCAACAACCAACAAGAATTTCAAGTACCACAAAGCATCCAACCTCAAACACCAAGATCAAGAAAAAGGTATATAAATTTTTTCCAATTTTCACTAATAATTGACTATTTCATCAACAATATTAAATGTTGCAATGATAGTACATACATTTACATTATATTGATATTTTTTGTATTTTTTTTTCGCTATTCATCAGAAAAAGTCAACAAGGGAAAATGGTGTGTCATGTAACCGCAGATAATCTCTCAGCAGATTTGTGGGCATGGAGAAAATATGGACAAAAACCTATTAAAGGTTCTCCATATCCAAGGTACTAAAAAAATACATAAAAATTTCAATGTTTTATAAGAAAACTAACGACATAGTACTTTGTTGTTGTATTAATATTAGGAACTATTATAGATGTAGCAGTTCCAAAGGTTGTACTGCTCGAAAGCAAGTTGAAAGGAGCAACACTGAGGCAGACATGTTTATTGTGACATACACAGGAGACCACAACCATCCAAAACCTACCCACCGGAACTCGCTCGCCGGAAGTACACGAACCAAGTCGCCGACGATACAGCTATCCTCTTCAATTTCTTCTTGTCAACCTAACAACACAAATTCTTCTTCCTCCTCGTTAGGAGCTTCGGTTGAAGAAGAGGATATGGAAATGGGAATGGAAACTGACGAAGAAGGTGAAGAAGGTGAAGAAGTGTGAGAGTCTGTTACTTGGTGGAATACAATCACTTTCACGGTTGAGTTTTTTTTTTTTGGTTGTAAGTAAATAGTTTAAGAACAATAGTTATGGGGCATTTTCTTATGTGTTTGTGACATTATTTCAAAAGCACTTAAGAAAATGTATATATTTTACGGATCAAATATGTCTTTGATTTCTATAAATATTTTATATTTAATTTTTAATTTTTATTAAAAAAAGATATTTTTTGATCGTACAAAAATTTTATTTATACAGTTTTATTCATTGTTATTTTTAAAAATTTTAAAAACTATTTAACTATCTTTAAACTTTTAAATTTTTTAATAGTTTTTTTTTCATACTATTACTATAAAATGTCTTTTTTTTTACCAAATTATATAGTTTTTTAAAATGAGAAAAATTAAATATAGATTTTTAAATTTCAAAAAATAATGATAAAAGTAATGAAAATTTTGATTTATAAATCAAATTTTGAGTTTTTTTTTTCGACGAATTTTTTATGTCATTCTAAATATATCTACAAAATGATTATTCAAAACTATATTGGATTAATAATAAGGACTAAAACTATATATATAATTATTTTGTAGGGACTAAAATATGTTATTTTTTTATAATGAATAAAAATAAAATTTGATAATTTTATAGGAAGCAAAAATATATTTAATCCAAAGTTAAATTGTTTTTGAGTTCTGTGGTTGCATCTTTAAGATTCCAAACATCCCTACGCAAAATCATCATCAATGTTTCGGGTCGTATCATAGTCATGTTAATAAGAGATTAGTGTTTTTTTTTTTTTTTAAATTTACTTTTGTAAGAATGTTTTTCAGTGTTATAAGTTAAAAAATGATAAAATTGCTATGGTGATCTAATTTTAGAAGATTATTTTTCAAAGTATTTTTTATTTATGAATTTTAAAAATTAAAATAGATTTTAGAGATTTTGATTTTTAATTTTGAAAATTGAGATGAGAAACAATAAAAAATAAAAAAGTTATACAATTTTCATAAATGACAAAATTTTAATATCGTACAACTTTAAAATGTAATTTTTTTTATAAAAACTATATATATATATATATATATATATATATATATATATATATATATATATATATATATATATATATATATATATATATATATATATATATATTATTTTAAGAGTTAAAATTGTGGAGAAAAAAATTAAGTATGTTTCAGTAATTAGATGTATGGAGAAGAAAGATTAAGAAGGTAAGAAGGACAGCAAACCCAAGTTCAAATATGTTTAATAAATATAGTGTCTCATAACATACTTGGGTGTGGTTATTCAATTAAAAGGAATTGTATTCGTTTGCACCTTGAGATCCAATGTTTGTTTCGAGAATGTCAAAACCTCGTGAGATCTCAGGTTGTTCTTTTGGAAGAGAAGACAAAACCTGACGCGATAGTGTCCAGACTATTATCGCTTGTGGTGGAGAGAGAATTACGTTCAATTGTTGAAGAGTGTTGGTAATGAGGTTTTCATCACCAGTTGGAGGCGTAGTATTCGGTTGACTGAAGACTGGAAGTACCACACCAGCGGCTGCCAAAGAGGCTTTGCGTGCGGAGGTGGATCAAGTGGTTCTCAATCCAGTCAATTATGCAGTTTGATGAAGATCTGAAACACTAAAAAATGGAGATCTCAAGAATCAATGTATCTTTATTGGCGTTCGCCTCAATTTTCCTGATCGATAGCGAATTTACATTGATCTATTGGATTCTCGGGTTTGAAGTCGAGGAGAACCTCATGCTAGAGGAATATCCTTAGAATAAGGGAATCGTGAGATATGCGAGAATCAAAAGTTGTTTCCCACAGATGGCACCATCGTTCTGTAGTGGAACTAGAATTAGATGTGGTCACGAAAGTTGTGGTGATGGAGAGATTCTGATGCGATAAAGCGATGGGTGTACCGTTAAGGATAACACACTACTACAATATACACCTTTGGTAACACAGAACTACTAGAATCATGCTTTCCACCGTTGTAATATCACAAATGGGATGTGCCTGATATATTTTTTTATTTTTTTTTTTAAATTTATTTAATCACAATTGAGATAAACAATTGTGGTGATAAAGTAAGTGTTATAAGCTTTGAATCCTAACAACTACATTTTTTTTCTTCCATTTTTCCTATTACAAAAAGCGTTTGTCACTTAAGTTCATAAAAAAATAAAAAAATAAAACTATTTAACCACATGTTTACTATTCAACCGTTGTGATAAGATCTACATTTCAATGTGGTTGGATATAACAACTGTTGTCAAATATTTTCCTGATAAATTTAAAACAAAACAGATTCATTATTTCCTTCATAACATGCCCTAGGAGAACTATCGAACCAGCGAACCAGAGACGACAACGACAAATAATATCAAAATCTTCATCTTCACAATCTTCGTTCATTTGTATCTTAATTCTTAATAATCTTCACTATCTTCATTCTTGGTCTCTTCCTCTTTGAAGCACGGTATATTTCGTGTAAACTTCACTCTCTTCCTCATCTTCCTAATTCTTGATAATCTTCATTGTCTTCATTCATGTTTGATTTTGTGGTCTATTTTATGCAAAACTCATATGCTTTATGTTTTCTTGTTGGATTTAGCAGTGAACAAAAATAGTATAACTTTGCTACAATGGATATCCATATGCTTAAGATTTAAAGTTGTATTATTCTTATGAAAATGCTTTAGTTTTCGATATGATTTAGGTTAGATTTTGTTGTGTCATTTAAAATACTGTTTTGATATAAATTTTAGAATTTATTGTGGATCGTAGTTGGATGAAAGCTGATAAATTAGGTCTGACATATGAGAAAGGATTAATTGAATTCCTTGAATACGTTGATCAAAATCTTCTCGATAATAATGGTATCTTTTATTGTCATTGTGTTAATTGCCGGAATATAAATAAAGGTACAAAGGATGAGATATTCCATCACCTATGTTGTGATGGTATATGTCAAAATTATACAATATGGATGTGGCACGGTGAGGTGGAAAAAAGTGAAACAGGGCGTCATAGAGTCACAAATTTTTTGAAGATGAATATATGGATGACCGACTAGAAGATATGCTTTGTGATATGGAGAATCTTCTTTTAATAAATCTCATACTTATGATACTTTTGTGAGTGCTTTTGCATTTTGAGTGATGTCAAAACTAGGATAGTGTAGTGTGATGTATATTGGATGGTATCCTCCCATTTTAGATGTGCATCTTGGTGTTATGAAGCATTTATGTGAGTTTGAAGAGGAATCAACATCATACTTGTATTGAAAAACATGTTTTTGGGCATACAAGTCAGTACAGGCTTGCATATGCATGAACATGCCGACCTATACTAGTTTCAGCTTCAGTATAGGTCGGCACATAAATCCTTCATGCCGGCTCCTATTGAGCAGTATTAAAGCCTATAAGCTCTGCCCATAAGCTATATCATAGGTCAACCTAATTATCTTCACATGCCAACCTATGACCTTCATAGGCCGACCTATGCATGTTCATACCTCAAAAAATTCATTTTTGCTCCAAGTTATTGCATTCCTTTAGCTCATTTTCCCCACACACATATATACTCATACATGCACCTCATTCTAGTTTAAGTGTTTTTCTAGAGTAAAATACTTAATGAAACTAGATTATAAAGTTTCCCATCATCTTTAACCTCTCTTCTACGCATACACACAACTCAACTACACATTATCCTTTTTTCGATTGGGTGATAATCTAGATTAAGGTATATAACGTCCAATTAGGTTTGGTGTAACCGAGAATATTGGGTTGAAAACTTTGTGTTTCAAATAAGAAAAGCAAGGTGGGGTTTTCCTTCAAGATCAGGTTTGATTTAAAGGTTTTGAACAAGATCACGTCAACACAGATTTGACCGAGTGAAGGCCTTGGGACAAGGTGGTTTCCTTGCAAGGGAGTATTACAAGATGGTGAATTGTGTTTGGGAATCTTGGGTTCAACAAGTCACGTGATCGGTATAATAGGAGGATTGTAGCCTCATTATTGGTCACTTGATCAAGTTTTTGATCAAGGGTTTGGATGTGAAAGAATCAACACAAAACAATACAATTTTTAGGGTTTGCATTCTTCATCTCTTTTATTAACTATTTTGCAAAGAAAATGTTGATAGCAATATCTCAATTCGATTTTGAATTGGGGGCAGACATACCTATAACGAGGCCGATTGGGGAACTGCCTAAACAAATCTTGATATCTCCCACGTTTATCTCTTTAACACTTTAATTGTTATTTTCACAATTTATCGAGTTCATTGTTGTTTGATCATTTCGATAGGAAATTGTTTTTCAATTATCTTCTAAAAGTGTTGTTGTTGATATAATCATAATCACTTTTATTGTGATTGGATTTTAACATCAACAAAACATATTAAATTTAAAATAGAAATCGATTTCACACCAAGTGTTCGATAAATTGTTTGTGCATGTTTTAATTGTGGTTTGGTTCATTGAATATACGAGTTATGAGTAGAATTGTATTTAATTGATTCGTAGCTTGATTATTATTTAAAATTTTCATTCATTATCATTTTGTTTGGTTTGCGATACATATATTAGTTTTTGATAGTTGGTTCAGTTAAAGGATTCAATTTGGGTCGTTTTTCCATTGCACTATATTTTTCAAAACAAATTTTCGCAAAAGTTTTTTGTTGTAAAATTTGTGATCTATTTGTCCTTATCTAGATCAAAGTCTATCGTCTAACAAGTGGTATCAGAGTCTGGTTCATTTCGTGCTTGAGATACATTTCTTAGAAAATGGCTACCAAACCTAAGGGTGTGTACAATAGAGCACCAACTTTCACCGGTGAAAAATTATGGCTATTTGAAAGCACATATGTGTATACATGTCAACTCCGTTGTCTAAGGTATTTGGGATGCTATCCAAAATGATCCTAATGAAATAACTATGGAAAATGAGGAAGACGTCACAATACCTAAATCGGAAGCACAACGGGATGCTAATAGTTGGAAATTATGGTCACATGATTGGAAAGCGAAAAACATTTTCACCTCCGCTTTAGGAGTTGATGAGTTTTATTGTGTTTCTGTGAGATCGTCAACGCTATGTGGGACGCATTAGAGATTTCCTATGAGGGTACTAATGATGTAAACATGATGGGATCAACACATTAAATCAAGAGTTTGAGTTGTTTCGTATTGAGCATGGTGAAACCATTGTGGATAGGCGGAAAAGGTTCTCACATCTTATAAATCGATTAAATGCACTAGATAATCTTGTTTCCAATGAACTTGCTACTAACAAAGTTTTGAGGTGTTTAAGTAGTGAATGGCAATCGAAGGTCACCATTATTAAATAAGCAAATCATCTTAAGTTGCTTGATCTTAAAAATTTGTTTAGTAAGTTGGAAGAGCATGAGCAAGAGCTTACTTGCTTGGCAAAATACGAGAAGGAATACAAAAAAATATTGTAGAATGAGAAACGGAAAGACAAAGAAGAAAGGAAGAAATCCATTGCTCTAAATACTTCTAGCTCAAGGCTTTCATATTGTGAGCATTGTGATAGTGAAAATGGTTATGACAAGAATACTTATAAGGATATTTGGGGCTATTCGTAAAGAGATACCAAAGGTATATAAGGAAGAATAATGTTAAACATTCCGACAAGAACATATACAAGTTTAGAAGGTTGGAAAGCTCCTCAAAGGATGATTAAAATAGAAAGAGTAAGCCTAGAAGATCTTGCTATTATTGTGGCGAAGTAGGCCACTATAGACCGGAATGCCCCATTAGAAATAAAGATAAATAAAGTAACCATTACAAAACTTCTATTAGGTCTAGGAGAGATTATGTCGCTTGGGAAAGTGCTAGTGATTCCTCCAGTGATGAAAGCATGACTTCAAGTGTAAAATCGGCCTAAATTTGTCTCATGTCAAATAAGAAGAAAAAGAAGAATGTAGGTTCCTCTAAACTCGGATCTATTAATGATTTATCATATTTTCAATTATGAAAGGTCTTTGAAAATCTTCATAGAGAAGCCTTAAGAGCTTTTAACAAGTTAGCTTCACAAGAAAAAGTCATTTTAAATTTAGAAACTAAAGTGTTAGAATTCGAAAGGAAGTTAGAAGCTATTAAGAAATCTATGATATATATTCAAAGTGACAAGAGTGGGGATATAAAACCTCCTAGGTTTGGTTGTGAAAAATGTCATCATAGAAAAGAGTAAATTTGTGAAGAGTGTGTGCAAGCAAAGCAACACAAGAGTAAATTCAGCAAGTATGTAGATTTTAGAGCAAAGAATCACCTTGAGGTGGTGTATTCGGATGTATGTGGATCGGTGCAAGTAGATTCCATTGGTGGTAATAGATATTTTGTCACATTCATCGACAATCATAGTAGAAAGTTATGGACATACCTAATTAAGAGAAAGGATGAGGTATTTGAAGTGTTTAAGAAGTTCAAGTCCATGGTTGAGAGCAAATCAGCCACAAACTAAAAGTGCTAAAGACGGGTGGTGGAGGTGAATATGTCTAAAATGACTTTGAGAATTGTACATGAAGTAGTACCACTTTACACACCGCAACAAAATAGTATTGCCAAAAAGAAGAATCGATTGATCATGAACATAGTGAGAAGCATGTTGAAGGGCAAGAACTTGCCAAAAGAGTTACCGGGAGAAGTGATATCCACAACTACCTATTTGTTGAATATGTATCCTACAAATAAGCTTGAGAATGTAACACCGAAGGAAGCATTGTTGGGATTCAAAATGAATCTAAACCATTTGAGAGTTTTTGGTTATGTAGCATATCAACATGTTTTGTGACAGCTTAGAAAGAAGTTGGATGATAAGGGAGAAGTGATGATACATGTAGTGTAACACTCTATCGGTGGTTACAAACTATTTGATGCAGAAAAGAGGAAGGTTATGATCATCCAAGATGTCATTGTTGATGAAATCAAGGAGTTGCAGCAGCCTGTAACCAGTTACATAAATGTTGTAATCAGTTACAACTTTGAAATTTTAGATTCTGCAGAACAGAAGGAACATAAACTACCGTTTCAAAGCCCAAAGTGAAGAATATTTTAGAAGGTCAGCAAGTCAAAGAGGTTTACCTCCAAGCTCCAAGATTGTGATTTGTTCTTTGACAACAAAGTCAATGATGATGGTGATTTCGTTGATGTTGCACTTATGGCAAAATCTAAACATGTTAAAATGGAATAGGCTTTAAGTGGTCCAAAATTGATTTGTGCTATGAAGGCAGAGCTGGAATACATTGAGAAGAACAATACTTGGGAGTTAGTTGATTTACCGGATGGAAAGAAGCCAATTGGTGTGAAATGGGTGTTCAACGTGAAGGTAAATCCCAAGGGTGAAATAATCAAACATAAGGCTCATTTGGTTGTTGAAGGATTTTTACAAAGAGAAGACATATACTTTGAAGAGGTATTTGCACTGGTTGTTAGTATTGAGGCCATTAGGCTTTTTGTTGGTATTCTAAATAACCACAATTGGACCATCTACCAAATGGACTTCAAATATATGTTTTTGAACGGACCGCTTGTAGAAGAGGTATATGTAGGACAACCCCTTGGTTTTGTTGTGAGAAACCAATAGCTGAAGTTCTACAAGTTGAAGAAGGCATTATATGTTTTGGAGAAAGCTCCTAGAGCTTGGAACAAAATAATATATGGTTTCCAAAACGTGCTTGTCTTCAAGAAATGTGTATCCGAACTTGGAGTGTATATGAAGACGGATACAAGTGAAGAAATGATTATCCCTTATTTATATGTAGACAACTTGTTGATAACGGGCGGAAATGGAAAGTGCATTTCAAATTTCAAGAGGAAACTTATGAAAGAATTTGAGAAGACTGACCTTGGTCTCATGACATACCTTATTGGCATTGGGTTCCATAAGTCCAGAAGGGGATTGCTCATGCACCAAAGGAGATATGCACTTAAGATATTGAAGAAGCTTGAAATGAAGCATTGTAATGCTGCCATTAATCCAATTGAACTAAGGTTGCATTTGTCTAATAATGAGGATGAGAAAGATGTTGATCCAACTCAATATAAGAGGTTGATTGGATCCTTGCGTTACTTGTGCAATACGCGACCATACTTTGTGTTTAGTGTCGATATTGTGAGTAGATTCATGGGGAGACCGAAAATGTCTCACTTGGTAACAGTAAAGAGGATCCTAAGATATATCAAAGATTTTTTTTTGTTGTGGAATTATCTTTCCCATAGTGGATACAGGCAGAAAATGTAATTTGATAGGTTTTAATGATTCCAATTGGTGCAAAGATAAAGATGATTGAAAGTCTAAAGCTGGATACATATTTATTTGAACAACTATGTAAAAGCCACCAATCTCATTGTGTTCAAAGAAGGAACATGTAGTTGCACTCTCGTCTTTTAAGACATAGTACATTGTCGCTTCATTATGTGCATGTAAAGCCGTGTGGCTTATGAATCTATTGGAGCTAGGAAATAATGAGTGTGAGGCTGTTACATTCTTGGTAGACAATGTTTATGCGATTAATCTTGCTAAGAACCCAATTGCATATGGGAGAAGCAAGCATATTGAGAGGAGGTTTCACTACTTGAGGGCGTTTGTTAGTGAATGAAGGTTACGATTGAGATATTGCAGAAGTAAAGACCAAATGAATGATTTGTTGACTAAGAGAGTCACAAATGACGTGTTCAAGAGGTTGAAGATGAACATGAGCATGGAAGATTTAGAGTACTTAAATTAAGGTGGTGTGTTGAAAACATTTTGAGTAATTCAAGTGTTGTAACCGGTTAACACGAGTGTGTAACCAGTTACAACATAAGCAACTTCACTTCTGAAGTAGTAGAAAATGAAAAAAATAAAGGTTGTAACTGGTTACCATTGAAGCTAGTTCAATTCTCTTGTAAGTTGTAACTGGTTAACCAAATGGTGTCACATGTCACTTCTTTAGAGTCAGAACTTGTATCTAGTATTTGCACACTTAACAAAACCATTAGGGTACAAAATTTTTCTTTACGAATCTATGTATTGTTATCATCAAAACATAATGTCAGATGCAGGGCCAAATCTTATTCTTACATACCTTCTCCTTCCCCGAGTATTTGGACACTATTGTAGAGCTCATTGTCTGAATACTCGTCTTCAGACTAAAAACAATCTCAACGCATCAAACTCTATTTTTTAGGCCTTAGGGAAAATGTCAATAAAAAAAATCACAAAAGAACATGTTATATCAATTCTATCGCAATACAAACAAACATTTAAGCCTCTCATGCGCGAGCAAACATGCAACTTTTAACTGTAGAACCCGACCTTAACATGGTTCAATAAAATCAGCCAACAAACACTTATTTTCTATCACGAACTACGAAGCTCTAATTTTCTCACTACACCATGAGAATACATAGGCACGAGATTTCAAAATCTTGGTGAGCACATTAATTAAGAACTTATTTCCCCCCTAAATTCAAACCTTTATAACATCATACAATAAATCAGTAATCACAAGTAACTGTTAGATATCACCCATATACGCAAAACTATAAAAAAGGTTCTTGTTGAGTACAACAAATGTGAAGGGTGATAATACCTTCCCATTGCATAACCAACTCCCAGATTCGTTTTTGGTTGTGACAACCATTCATTTTCCTTTTTCTTCATGGAATAAATAAGGTTTGGTTTATTTCGAGTGTTCCTCAAACTCATGTATTTTTTGCAGCGCGACACATACATATGATGCCATAGTCAGTTCTTGTCTTCTTCTGCAGTCAAAGCAAATCACTTGTTATCAACTATGTTGATTTCTACTTTGAAGGTCTTGTTGTCTGTCAATGGTGCCTTATAATAAGCCATTCATCACTATAATACAACTTCATATGACTCTTTACTATTTTCATATTGTACCCTTTTGAAAGTAATTGACCCACACTTATCAAGTAACTTATCATCGATGGTACATACAACACATCAGTGATGTTGGCTTTATATTAGTCATCTCAAATTGCTTTATCAGCATCTGTAACTTCACCCTCTTTAAATTTTCATCTTCTTCGTACAAGCTCTTCAACTTGTCTCACGCTCTTCTCGTCATTTCTTCTTCAATTATCTTCTCAAACACATTAG
Source organism: Lathyrus aphaca (assembly GCA_963966055.1). NCBI lineage: Eukaryota > Viridiplantae > Streptophyta > Magnoliopsida > Fabales > Fabaceae > Lathyrus > Lathyrus aphaca. The sequence goes on along the minus strand of OZ014520.1, from coordinate 62,232,094 downwards.
AATCTACAAACTAGTGAATTGGAAATATACCCTTTCCATCTTTCTTTCTACATTCCTGATGTTGGTACTCCATTGTTCACGATTTCTGGCACATCTTGAAATCTGAAGATGACTTTCCTCCGCGCCACTCGCCGTTCGTAGTTCTCGCCTTTGAAAACCGATAGATTCGTTGGAAATTGTTTTGATGTTGTTCTGTTTTCCATTACAGAATCTCTCTGAATCGCAACGGGACTCCTTGATACCAATTTGTTAGAACAAAAGGGTTTTTAAGAAATATGAAACAATGAGAAGAAGAGAGAAAAAAGAGAAAAACTCTAAACTAAATTATGAAAATTGGAATCTGCATTGAATGAAGTTCTACTTGTTTACATCATACAAAATTGATTATATAGAGAACTAAAACCCAGATCCAAAACTATACAATTAAACACATACCTAAAACATTTCAACATGTCAACTAAATGTTATATCCGACATGATCGAATATAACTTATTCTTATACCTCAGACTAGCTATTTCAACATAATGAAATGCTAGCATTCGACATAACATTGAATTCTAATATTTAAGCTAATATTTATCCTACTTGTCTAAAACAAAATAGTTTTGTATTTCAATTTATTTTACTATATCCAACTTATCGTTTAATGTCAACCATTACATGTTGCATCATTATGGCCTTCTATGGTGATGAGATACCTACTTCAGTGATCTCTAATTTAATTTCAAAGTCATATTACCTTATATTATCTTTAATGCAATATGAGGAAGAGTTTGATAGTAATGATTGAAAACGTGTACAGATTCCCCTATTATTGTTCAAGCAAGTGAAAAGTGTCACTTTCAGTGTTGATCTAGATATGATAACCAATCAATATGATAAGAACAATCATGCAGGTATTATCCATGATTTGGACTATACTACATTTTTAGTGCTTGAAATATGATATTTCTATTGCTTGTACATAAACTCGTAGTTATAGATAAAATTTTATCATATAAAATTTTATGTCGAGGCATCCATCATTGTTCAATACTCCACTAAGTTTATGTAAGCACGTGAGTAATCTTATCTTATATATACCACTCAAATTATCACCATGAAATTGAGTTTACTGTTAATTTCTCAAGTCTATATTATAATGCTTACAGCACAGAATTGGAGTCCAAAGAATCAGAAACATTTACTAGTTGCCTAAGTAGCAGACTAGCAGTAGAATTCACACCAGGTTTCAATCCACCTGCATCACACTTGTTATACAAACCACACCTAAGAAAGGTTCTTAACACCTCTGATATCCATACTGATTCTAATATAACATTAATTTGGCACAGTTCCTTTTCAGGGCCCTTCCAATTTGATGCTCAACAGGAAAGTCATTAAGAAGTGCCACAGCACTATTATTATTGATCGGACATTCACTATTGCATTACCCGAATGGAATGGCGGCAGTCTTATCGTTCTTTAACCTACAAATGCTTCTGGCATTAACGCCGCTAATGAAAACAACTGACAAGGCCTCAAAGCTGTTTCAGGAAGACTATAAAGCAAAAAAACACATTTCGACCAGGTACAAATCGAAGGAGGAAGTAGCAATAACATAAAAAACTTACTTAACAACTACATGGTAAAAATGCATCTAGAAAACAGTAAATAGCTACCTTTAACCTATTTAGGTGCATTGAATTGCACAATGATACAGAAACAATCATGTAAACCAGACTAAAGTTTAGAAGCTATTTTTACTCAGTCAAAAATATTTTGCCAAATTTTACATCTAGTCATATATAGATATTTTCTCTTGTACAACATGAAAAAACTTATTGAAGTATTAAGCATAAACTATAATTCATATATCACCTATTTTCCTGTGTATGTCTCATAAACAAACTGTGCAGCCAGCATATCAACAACAGCAGAACCAACAGACTTAAAAACAGTACTTTCCTCTGAAGTTCTTCTCCCAACTTTATCACCTCTAATAAGCTCCACCAAATTTGCCTCAATTTCATCTTCCTTGATCACTCCCCTTTCAAAAGCACCCACCAGCTCCCCTGCTTCAACCAATGCAGCCTCATTGTCCACAAACACTCTCCCCCTTTTCAAAGCCTCATCATCACATTCCTTCATTGAAGGCTTAAAAGAACCCACCAAATCCAAATGAGCTCCAACCTTCAACCTCCCGCCTTTCACAAGCGCCGTCTCGGAATTCGTAGCACAGCTCACAATATCCCCAAATCCAACAGCCTCATCCAAGCACCCACAGCCCTCAAAACTCAACCCTGAGAGTGAAAACTCATCACTTTCTCTCAGTTTATTAGCCAAAGCTTCCGCCTTTTGAACAGTCCTATTCCAAATCAACACTTTTCTCAAACTGGGTCTAGCTGAGAAATGAGCTTTGATCAAATGAGGTGCAAGGGAACCAGCACCAACCATAACAAGAACCTCACTATCATCTCTAGATAAATATCTAGAAGCCAAACCAGAGACACAAGAGGTTCTGTAAAGCGTAAGTTCAGTGGAATCCATAGAAGCAAGGGTTTGACCAGTATTTGAGTTGAAGAGGACATAGCTACCTTGAACACCAGGTAAATTGATTGAGGAATTTTGAGGAAAATGGGTTACAAGTTTGACACCAACGTAAGGGAAGGAGGAAGAAGAAGACCATGAAGGCATGAGGAGGAGGGAAGAGGAAGGAGAGAGATTATAGTGTTGGCGAATTGGGGTTTGGAGAAAGGTTGAAACTTTGGGGAGATTGGAGTCGATGTGGTTCATTAGAGTTTGATGGGTGAGGATAGTTCGTAAATTCTCAGTGGAAATGAAGATTGGAGGAGGAGAAGAAGCAGACACGGTGTTCGTAGTTTCATTTGTGGTTTTTTGGTCTTTGTTTGTGGAAGCCATTGATGAAAAATTGTTGAGTTTTTTGGTGGTTTGAGAATGATTACTTTGTTGTTTGAGATTGGTTATTTGATTATGTGAGATTGGTGTTTGCATTTTAGTTATGGTATGCGAGAATGGAATGAATGTGGCAATTAATTGGCCAAACATGGTGTTAGTTTGAAGACTTGAGATTCATTATAACAAAGACATGTATATTTATAACAAAAAAAAAAAAAAATGTCCTTAAAATATGTTTTTTTTCAAACTAACCATTTAAAAATAATAGATTTTTAAATTAATAAAGAAAATTAGGTTCTAGATGGGAACTGGTAGATCTTCTGTTCAATGTGAAGCCAATAGGTTTTAGATGGTTCTATCAAATCAAACTCAAATTAGATGGTATCATAGAGTGATACAAGGCATGACTTGTTGTCAAAGGATATAATCAAATTAAAGATTTGGATTATTCGGTTACTTTCTCACAAGTTACAAAGCTCATAACAATTAGATTTGTTCTAGTTTTGGCTTCCATCAACAATCGCCACTTACATCAACTTGATGTAAACAAAGTCTTTTTACATGGTGAATTGCTTGAAGATATCTATATGATAATCCTCTTGATGTTCAAATTTACAAACGAAATCAGGTTTGTAAGTTGGCTAAATCTCTCTATGGCTTGAAACAAACAATCTGACAATGGTATGATAAGTTAGCTTCACTTCTCATTCATCATGGTTACACACAAGTAACATCAGGTCACTCATTATTTGTCAAGAAGTCAATTTCTTAATTAAACAATTTTACTGGTTTATGTTGATGATGTGATATTAAAAGGTGATTCCATGGCTGAATTCCAACCTATGAAGAATATTGTACACAAAGCCTTCAAAATGAAAGACTTTGGTGTACTCATATATTTTTTAGGATTGGAGGTTGTACATTCTAAACAATGGATCTTTATTTGTCAAAAGAAGTACTGCATTGATCTATTAGTTGACTCAAAGACTTCTTGGATCTAAACTTGTTAACACTCCATCTGATCCTTCAATCAAATTGTGCCATGATAATAAATAATCTTGACTTTGAAGATATCTCACCACACTGGAGACTCATTGGGAGATTAATATACCTTAAAACAACCATACTTGATATCACATTCATTATTCAACAACTCAGTCAATTCTTGTCAAAACCATTTATGCCGCATTATAATGTCATTTGCAGAGTGCTACATTATCTGAAACATTGCCTGGGTTGAGGTCTCTTTTAGTTCCCTAGAGATTCATCTCTCCATCTCAAAGGGTTCTCTGATGCAAATTGGGTAGGTTGCATAAACACAGGAAGATCTGTACTTGTTTCTTGTTTCTACGTAGGATCTTCTCTAATTTCATGACAAATCAAGAAGCAAAACATTGTGTCATATTCATCCTCTGAAGCTGAGTATAGAGCTTTGACCATAACAACTTGTGAACTTCAATTGGTTCTTTATTTGATGAATGATTTACACATTGAATATTTTACGTCATCAGTCCTCTTTTGTGACAACCAAAGTGCCCTTTTGTTCGCAGTGTTTTCTGGCGAACAACCTCTGGTTAACCAATTTCTCAGAAAACTGGGTTACTTGCAGGACCAACCAAACAAGTCCTAGGACACATGTGCAATTATTCTGTCGAACTACTCTTAGTATTTGTGATTGATTTATGGTTTGTTTTGTTAATGATGTCAAAGTATTCAATGCCTTGAGTTTAGAATTGAAATAAGTGAAGTTTTAAACAAAAAACAAGAAAAGTGTCGAAAAATGTAACTTGCAGAAAAGTAAATAAAGCTTAAAAATGAAATAAATTTGATGAACAAACTGATAATTTAAATAACTTAAAGGATAAATGGTGTTCAAACGTACATGGTTCCAAATATCAAACTCATTTTCTCTCACACTGGGTACTTAGAGTATTTACAGGAATTTTTGTATAAGTTTTCACACCCCTATTCTAAACAAAAACTATTCTATTTATATACAAACAAAGTAACTGCCTAGAACGGAAAAATCACAAATAAATGACAAGTGTCAGCCTGCATGCAACTTCTTTTCCTGAACCTTCCATGTGTCCAACTGCCAAAGGTTGCAACTTTTAAATTTGAATTCTCTCCTTTGGTGACGAAACCTTGCACCTCTTCATCTGTCGAAGTCTTAAAGAAGAAACAACCCTTTCAGCATCTGCCAAATAATGCTTCTGTCAAACAACTCTTCCCTGTCGAAGTGTCGAAAAAGATACCCTTAACTTGACAAATGCCCAGCTACAAACAATTTTCAACTTGTCTTGCCAGAACATTACTTATCCTTCTGTCGAAATATTGGAGCTTTTAACCTTGTCAACATTTTTTTGAATTTCTTCACTATCATCATTCTTTCACAGAAATGGCTTCAAGTTCCAAATTTCAATATGTCGAAATTATGAGCTTACAAATTGCCCCCCAGCAAAGATGTTTTCGACTAGTTCTGGAGAAATATCTTTTGCTGTCGAAATGACCTTTGACATCCTGTCAGTCTCATTTATTATAAAGTGACTTTGTTGAGTCCCAAGAAAGCACCATGATTTCCACTTTCTGAAAAACGTCACGTCTAGCCCCTGTTTACACAATCTTCCATGACCCTATATTTTAGCTAAATCATGGCTCCCTACCAACCGTCACGTTCAATCACCACCAATGGATCAAACGCATGCTCCCATTATTCCAACTGAAAAGTCTTTTCTTTTCTCTTTTTATTATTATTGTTATATTTTCTTTATATCTTCTCATCTTCTATAAATACCACCTTCAAAAACCTTTTTCCTTTTTCACATCCTCAAAACTCTTTTTCCCCCTAACGCAGAAACTCCATTAAAAACCCCTTTTAAAAGCTTTCTGCTCCTCCATCCCTTCATCTTCTCACATCAATGGCTCCTCCAAAAACTGTTGTTGACCGTAGTGCCAAGAAGACAAAGAAAACAGCTGACCTTCCTCCTGCTCATACACTGTCTGGACCCATGCAAGTGCAGCAACAACAATACATCCCAGAACCCCCAAATGAAAGGGAGAAAGCAAGCATCTACAGATCTCAGGTAATGATTCCTATCTCAGTTTCTGGAGTTCACCATGCCATGCTAGGTCCCATTTTTGATCCTAATGCTGACCCCAATCGCTTGAAAGACTTTTATCCTTGCTACTCTGCTTCCAAACCAATAGCTGCTAGTAAGAACCCTAGGCCTGTCGAAACAACATCTAAAAAACCTGAAATTCCCATAGCTTCGACAGAAATAGATCTGTCTTATTTGAACCAAACTAGGATTTTTAGGAGTCCTCCCCTGACAAAAGATCCTTCCGACTACTTAGCTTGGCTCACTAGAGTCGAAAAGTTCAAAGAAAAATTCTGGAAGAAAACTGGCATCTATGACCTGATCCAACTGTCGAAGGAAGGCCCACGCTATTGTCAAAACATGCTGCTGGCCTCCTTATATTTCTGGGATAGTACCTTCAACACTTTCCACCTACCCTATGGTATGGTTACTCCTACCCTGTTCGACATAGCAGCCATCACTGACCTCAGTCCTTTAGGAGAAATTTTCAACCCTGAACACATAAATAAGGACCCCATAGGCTTCGACACCAAGCATGCTGGATATTCTGTCTTTATCGCTCATCACCAAGGCGAAGATAATGAGGAAGTATCTGACAGAGAGCACATTGCTTTTCTTACTCTATGGTTAGCTAAATTCGTCTTCTGCACTAGGTCACTCCAGGTTGCCAGGAGTTATATCATCATGGCCAATCAACTTCATAATGGAGTTGCATTTTGCCTGAGTGAATTGCTTCTGGAGAACCTCTACGAATCCCTGAGTGAGAGTGTGAGTAACTTAAAAACCCTCAAGGACAAAGGAAATATCAGTCTCACAGGCCCCTTCTGGCTCCTACAGTTATGGTTGAACGCAACCTTCGAAGCCTGCATCCATGTCAAGATGTCAGTTGACGAAGAAGAGGTGAAAGAAAGGCGCGTCGAATGGCCTAGGTTAGTCTAACTAACACCTACTGATGACAACATAGGTATTCGACAAGCATTCACCAGTTACATAATGATGTTCGCCAAACGTTATAAGTTCACTCCTTCCATGGCACCATTTGCCAACAGAACTGTGGGTCCCAGATGGTTCACAAGACAACTCCCAGTGGAAAACCAAAAAGAAGAAGACTCTTATATATCCATCTGGGAGGCTTTCCTTATGCCAAGGCACCTTTTCTCCCACCACAGTCTCAACAACACTAAAGTGTCTCTCATTGTCTACCAACCCAACCTGGTGGCTAGACAATTTGGGCTAATACAGACGAAGACGAAACCCATTTATCACAAGAAAGGCTCTATTCTGTTCTACAACTCATTTCAAAATTTTGAAAGAAGTCTAGAATTGTACAACAAATTCTTCGACACATCTCTGGAAGTTTACCCTACCATCTTTCGACCAAGCTTCCTATGTACTGAAGACTTCGACGTTTGGTGGAAGGAGTATTATATTAACAAGTTCTTTGATGTAGCAACTTTCACTACTCTCCTGACGAACGCTTTTGCTTTTGTGCAGGATAAGAAGAAAAAAGGTACAGATAAGCATATCAAAGAAATTCAAAATTTTCAAAAGTATTTTGAAACTATTTACAGGCCCAGTGATCTTCGTCGAACCATAGGCGAAGCAGCAGTAACTTTAAAACAGAAGTTTACAGAAAAATTGGACAGGCTGGGGGTGCCTTCGTATATTCCACCACATGCACGTTACAATTTTGCATTCACCTCTTTTCCTCCAAAATTCCCTCCACTCCCTTCTGCAGAATTTGGTGTGGCTTTGTGCCCTCCATTTCCAGATTGGTTTGTGTGTGGATCTCATTTAAAACTGCTTCGCGAGTCCAGCAAGAAACTTGCCGAACGTGTGGTTCCGACGAAGTATTACTTGGGCAACTTCACTGGGCACCTTCATATTGGGATAGAACATGTTAGTGTGGAAGAACCCATTCTTGAAGGTGTCGAAGAAATTACATTCTCCTCTTATCTCTAACTCCTTTTATTTTTATATCAATGTTCACGTAATTCTTTCTCTTTCAGCTGTTAGAATTGTCAAGAAAACCACTGGCGAAGGAACCTCCTCCAAGACAGTCGAAAAATCGCCCATAACTGCCAAAAAGGTTTCGACAAATAACAACGCCTCCTTTTTCTTATTTATGTATCTCAATATTCCTTCATACTGAATACCTCTTCTTTTTGCATACTACAGGTAACTCGCACACCAGCCAAGAAAAGAAAACAAGAAGAAAAGGAGATGAGTGTCGAAGAGTCTGAGGATGAATCTCCTGAACCTCAACCTCTGAAAAGAAACAAAGGTATGAAAATAAAAACAGTGGCTTCCCAAAGATCCATAGTTCACAGACGAACTCCTCCTGCCAGTCCAACCAACAAAATCCCCTCAAGAAGTGAAAAAAGCGGGGACTCAAGCATTCACACTGAGATCCCTCAGGTATTTATTTTCGACTAACAATATTCCTAGTATTGACTGCATATATTTTTATCTTAAACTTCCCTTTTATGCTCTCTTCAGGTTGTTATTGATGTCGAAGAAACTTCTAAAGTCCAAGAAGAAGTTATTCCTTCTGACTCTGAGAAGACTTTGGCTGAAAGGCTTCAAGAAGAAGCCGCCCCAGATGCAGGTGTCTATGGACCTCAAACTTTCGACGAATTCGACATCAGTGACTCTGAGTCTTCTGGAAATATTTCTCCCCTTCGCCCAGACTTTACTGTGGAGGAAAAGACAGCTCCAGACCAGGATGCACCAACTCAAGGACCCATTGCTGCAACTGAAGCTGAAGAAGCTGCTCCAGGCCAGGACGCACAAGCTCAAGGGCAAAATGATACCACAGAGGCTGACAAAGAAATCGTCGAAGAAGAAGTTGATCTGTCGAATCAACCAGAAACCAACTTGAATCCTGGGGAAAGTGCTCAAACTGTTCTTACTCCACCAGAAGTACCTACAGAAACTCCTTTGGATACTGGTTCAACAAGCCTGTCACATGAGGAGATTGAAAGCTTGAAAGTAAGAAAGCCTTTGGAATATTTAAAAGCTTTACTCAACTCCAAGTACAACTTCCAAGACTCTTCCCACAACGGTTCGACAGCTTCAGGGGCTACTTCTGACATTCAACCCATCAGTGTCATCATGGATGAGATTAAGGTAAAAATCCTTGGGGTGGACCTATTTGAGACTCTGGCTGAAAATCCTTCTGCACAGTATGACTTAAAGAAACTCCTGAAACGAGCCAATCTGCTGGAGGCTTCGACTGAAGAGAGTCGCCTGGTAATGGACCTGATGTCAATGATTGATTCTGTAAGTGCTGACTTGGTTCGTCAAAAGGAATTTTCTCAGAACATTACAGCCAAATCTGAAGAACAAGTTTCAGAATGGAATATCGTAGCTTCTTCGACAGACAAAATTTCAGAGCTGAACAAACTTTCTGAAGAATACACCAAAGCTGCTGCTGAGTGTGAAAACAACATTCAGGCTTATCAGGCTCAGATTGCTGAACTTCAAAAGAAAATCCTCCAAGAGAAGGAACGCCAGGCCATCCTCCAAAAGCCCAACCAAGAGGAAATCGACAGTGAACTTCAAAAAGGTCTCCAACATGCAGAATCAGTTCAACAACTTCACAGGGAGATTGACGAACTGACTGTCAGTAAGAGTCTCTGCGAGCGTCGAATTCAGCTTCAGAAGAAAAAATTCGACGAGCTCAAAGCCATCTTCCTTCAACAGTAGTTTGTAATAGAAAATAGGAAATTTTATTGTTTTAAGAATTTTTTGCAATTTCATATGTAGTATTATTTTACGCCATCTGTTTGGCGAAGACAAGTTTGCAATTTCATTCTGTTCCTATTTTTATTTCTTGCAATGTTGGTTTATACTTCTTCAAGTACTTGCCATTTATTTTCAGCACTCTCCTGTCTTTTTCTATTTCTTCGACTTCATATGCACCATTCGAAAAAACTCTTAAAATTTTGAATGGTCTTTCCCATTTAGGGGACCATTTTCCCATCAATCTATCTTTCTTATCCATGGGCAAAATTACTTTCCAGACTAAATCATCTACTAAAAAGGCTTTAAATTTTACTCTCTTATTGTAAAACTTTTCGACTCTTTCTTTCTGCCTTTTTATTAATTCTAAAGCACGTAACCTTTCTTCATCTAAATCAACCAACTCATCCATCATCATATTCCAATAAATTTCAGATGGAATCTCATGATGCCTTTGAATTCGTATTGACTGTAAACAGATTTCGACTGGCAACACTGCATCATGTCCGTAGGTTAATTTAAATGGGGTAGAATTAGTTGCCTCCTTAGGGGACGTTCGACAAGCCCAAAGGATTTGATCCAGAGTCTTGTGCCAATTTCTAGGTTTTTTACCCACGTGCTTCTTTATCAGATTTATCACTACTTTGTTGGCTGCTTCGACCTGACCATTTGCTTGGGCATAATAAGGTGTCGAAGTTAGCAACTTAAAACCTGTCTCTTTTGCAAATGCCTGCATATTTCTTCCAGTAAACACAGATCCTTGATCAGTGGTTATAGTCTCTGGTATTCCAAATCTATACATTATATGTTTCTGGATGAAGTCTATGACTGCTTCCTGATCTACATTCGTCAATGGTATGGCTTCAATCCACTTAGTGAAGTAGTCTACCCCAACTAAAATGTACTTCTGCCCTTTTGAAGAGGCTGGTCGAATTTCACCAATCAAATCTAAAGCCCAACCTCTGAATGGGCAAGGCTTTATAATGGAATGTAACTCATTTGCTGGCACATGAGGTATGCCTGCATGAATTTGACATTCTTGACATCCCTTCGCAAATTCGACACAATCTTTCAACATTGTTGGCCAATACATCCCTTGTCGAAATAGTAACCATTTCATCTTGTGCCCTGCCTGGTGTGCACCACATGCACCACTATGCACATTCGACAAAGCTATATAAGCTTCAGTCTCTCCTAGGCACTTTAGTAGAACTCCCTCTGCAGTCTTTTTAAACAACTCATTTCCAAAGAGCACATAACTTATAGCTCTATATTTTATCTTTCTTTCGACTGTCTGGTTTGGATTTTGTAAATAATCTCTGATAGGTTTTCTCCAATCTCCTACCCCTGGGTCATCTACATTAAAAATTTCAAAGTTTTCTTCATCACCATATCCCCGTCTTACAGTCTCCAAATCAGATGGGGACAGTCTGGTGGATAAAACTTTTCCTCTTACTTCGACAACTTTCATCAGGTTTTCCTTTGACACTTTATAGCCTGAGGCCAGTTGAGCCAAGTCATTTGCTTCCTGATTTTCTAATCTAGGAATGTGTCTAAAGACTATACTGTCGAATCTCTTGAGGAGTCTGTTGGCTATCACAAAATACATGATCAAATTTTCTTTGACACATTTGTACTCTTTTGTCAGTTGTTTTATCACCAACTCAGAGTCACCCATTATTTCGACCTCTGTTGCCCCCAATTCCAACAATATTTCAAGTCCAGCAATTAAAGCTTCGTATTCTGCCTCATTATTTGAACAAAACCCTTCTATTTTGTACTTGAACTTTGTTGGAATTTTATTGGGAGAAATGATTAATACCCCAACACCTGTTCCATTTTTGTGACTGGAACCATCAAAATATAACCTCCAAGGTTGTCTTTCGACATATTTTATTTCATCTCCAAGTATGGAGTGATCAGCTATAAAGTCATCAACCATTTGTCCTTTGACAGCTTTTAGAGGCATATATTTTAAAGAATACTCAGTCAAAGCCAAAGCCCATTTTCCAATTCGACTATGTAGAATAGATTTAGACAACATGTGTTTTATTACGTCGAAATGAGAAGACACATATACATCAATGGGTTTTATATATTGCTTTAATTTTGTACAAGAGAAATATACACATAAACATAATTTCTCTATCATACTATATCTAGTTTCAGCATCATTTAAGACTCTGCTGAGATAATAGATGGCTCTTTCGACGCCATGTTCATCTTCCTGACAAAGCATGCTTCCCAATGTTCTGTCAGATGCTGATATGTAGAGCCTCATGCTTCTTTTTCGACAAGGAGATATTAAGACTGGAGGACTTGCCAGATACTCCTTGATCTTGTCGAAGGCATCTTGCTGTTCTTGCCCCCAAGTGAAGCCCTCCTTCTTTAGTCGAAGTAGAGGTGAGAAGGCCTGTGTTTTTCCACTAAGGTTGGAGATGAACCTTCTGAGAAAGTTGATTTTCCCTAGTAGAGACTGCAATTCCTTCTTTGTCGATGGCGCTTTCGCTTCCATTATGGCCTTGGCTTTGTTTTCATTAATTTCAATCCCTTTCTTGTGGACCACAAAGCCTAAGAAGTCCCCTGCCTGCACACCAAAAGCACATTTAAGGGGATTCATTTTCAAACCAAACTTCCTCATCCTTTCAAAGGACTGTCGAAGATGGTTAATATGGTCTGAGCCTGAGGCAGATTTAATCACAATATCATCTATATAAACTTGCATAAACGTTTCAATGAAATCATGAAAAATAGAATTCATGGCCCTTTGGTAAGTAGCTCCAGCATTTTTCAAACCAAAGGGCATGACTACCCACTCATATGTTCCTATTGCCCCTGGACAACGAAAAGCTGTTTTTGGAACGTCTTCTTCAGCAATGAAAATCTGGTTATAACCAGAATAGCCATCAAGCATACTTAAATACTCATGGTCTGCTGCAGAATCTACTAGCATTTCTGCTACTGGCATAGGATACTCATCCTTAGGGGTAGCTGAGTTTAGATCTCTAAAATCAATGCATACCCTCAGTTTGCCATTTTTCTTAATCACCGGGACAATATTAGCAATCCATTCGACATACCTTGTTGTACGGATGAATTTGCATTTTAAAAGCCTCTCGACTTCCTCTTTGATTTTCGACAGAATTTCAGGTGCAAAGCGTCTGGGAGTCTGCTTTATTGGCTTTTTCCCTTCCAGTATTGGCAACTTCAATTCGACCAAATTTCTGTCTAAACCAGGCATTTCGTCATAATCCCATGCGAAGCAGTCTTTAAACTCATTCAGCAGTTGGATTATTTCGACTCTGAGTTGAGGATTCATCTTGGCACTGATGTAAGTTGGCCTTTTCTCTGCCCCCAGTCCCAGATTAACCTCTTCCAAAGGATCCTGTGCCACCATTTTCATATTGGTTTGGGCTGGATCTTTTTCAAACCCCAAGGGTTCGTCATCGTAAATGGCATCAAGTCTTTGACTCTGCCATTCGCCACTAGAATCTTCTTCTAAATTCTGCTTTGTACGTTGTTCCTCAATATTTTCTTGAGGATGTTGTTCTTCGACAACTTGTGTGTTGGCTTTGACAACCATGTTTCTTACCTCAGCCTCAAGGGCCGCTTTGAGTTGTTTTTCAGCTATATAAGCCGAAATCTTTTCTATAGTTGATGCTTCAGTCATTTTCACTGAACTCACTTCCCCACCCAGTTGGATTGACATGGGCAGTTCCCCAAGTGTAATTTGTCTCCCCAATTACTTCTTTATCCCACTGGAAGCCATGCGTAGGGTGGAGGTACATGGAACAATAGGCGTTGTCGGAGGCTGTTAGGTCGAAACCAGCAGGATTGCATGGTGCTATATGGGCCAGGTTCTTGTCGAAATTACGACTGGTGACATTGTTCACATCAACTGTGAAGTAACTTTGATCTGCTTCTATGTTTTCGACAATCCCATCTGGCCTCCAGATTGCTATCCTTTGATGCATGGAGGATGGCACAACCCCAATCCCATGGATCCATTCTCTTCCCAACAGCAAGTTGTAATTTGCCTTTGATGCTATCACCACAAACATTGTCGGCCTGGTAATGGATCCTACAGTCAAGTTCAGTTGTATTACCCCCAGTGTTGTCCCTACCTTACCTTCATAGTTGGACAACACCATGTTGTGAGGCTTAGTGTCGGAGTCATCTTTTCCAATCCTCTTTATCATATAATGAGGAATTAAATTTACAGCTACTCCTCCATCTATCAGAATTTTGTTGACACCCACGTTTTCTACCTTTCCTTTTATGAAAAGAGGCTTTAAGTGAGCCTTCATTGCATCATTTGGCTTTTCGAAGAAGGCATTTTGCTCTTCGACACAGCCATTATTCATTATGTAGTAGCATACAGGCTTAAGGCCTATGCTGTCATCTGCCATGTCATCCTCTTCGTCTTCGACTTCCATTATCCTGTCATAGTCTCTGGGCAACATAGAAACCACATTGCAGGTTACGTCAAAGGACGCATCAGACTCTGAACTGAAGTCATTTGTAGCTTCTTCGTCCACTGGCATTTTGTTGTTTGTTTTCTGCATTTCTGTGGTGTCATTAGATCCATTCTTCTGAGGGGATTCTTCTTTTGCCAGAGGTCTCCCCTTGCTTGTAGTCTGCACATACTTGCTTGATTCAGCTCCCTTCTGCCCAACCCTTTTGTGTTCTACAGTTTCCTTTTCAACTTTCTTCTGTCTTTGGAATCTTCTCCATTGGGACCTGGACATAGGATTCTTCCCTTTGTAGTTTTCAGAGACGTACTTTGGCCTTGCCTCCTTTTTTACTTCCATTGAGGCGCCCCTGTTCACTTCAAAACTCTTCCATCTCTTCTGACCTTGGGCATCCCTTATAGGTTGAACCCATCTGTCGTCATTTGGTCTGTTGGATGGTTTATAAGTGTTGAGACGTCTTTCTCCCACTCCTTGGATATGATGCTCCCTTCTTCTTGGGTCGAATCTTTCGTTTCTGGTTGGTGGGACTGTTCCCCAGTGTCTTTTCCTCTGGGTCTTTTCTGCTGCTTCTAAGTCATCAGCTGCTTTCCTGTCGAACACAGCACTGCATCTTGGGCAAAGCATAACTTCTGCGTTCTTCCTTTGACACCTCTGGATGAATTCGACAAGACTTTCGTTCTCTTCTGGGTAAACCAGCTTCTGATGTTTCTCTTGACGTTTCTTTCCCTTGTTGGTGTCTGGTCCTACCTTCTGAGTGATTTCCACCATATGAATCCCAGCATTCTGTTCAGTTGTGATTTTCAATTTGTTCATTTTTTCGACTAGCATCATTTCCTCCGGGATATTCTCCTTTGACTGATTCACACTGCCTTTCGGGTGTAAACCCTTATAGATGTATTTGCAGCAGTGTGCAACACCTTCGACAGATTGTTCTTCAGTTTTGATGGTACTACTGTTTATTGGTTCGACAGTAAGGGCATGGTCATCAGTCCCTGTTGTTTTGATTTTATCTTGGCTAAGGCCCTCAGAGGCCTCTTTTTGGACAGTGAGGGTTTTGTTATCCTCCTCTTCATCATTATTTTTGAAAGAATCTCCCCATCTTGTGGGTTTGATTTTGTTGATATCCGTTTTGGAGCTTGGTGGTGCCGAATATTTCACCATGAAGTCGAACTTCCCATTTGACTCTCCTAAAGTGTCCCAGATCACCCCCTGCTCAGCATCTCTTTCATAGTTTTTCTTGTCGAAGCTTCTGCCCTCCTTGACTGTATTTCTTTCGTCGAAACCTTCAGTAGTTTCAATGGCATTCTCCCTGTCGAAGTGTTCAGTAGTTTTGACTTCTTCTTCCTCAGCCTGGTCTGCAAGGTCATTAGCCCCCTCCACCATATTTACTTGGGTGTCGAAGCCCTCAGCAGCCTCTATCATGTTGAAGTTGGTGTCGAAACCTTCAATGGCTTCTACTATCTCAACGTTTTCCTCAAACATGACTTCCAATTCAACCATATTCACCATTTCAGGTTCAGCATAATTGGCTTCCATCACTTGCATGGGATTTGAGTCAATTCTCATCTGTTGCTTAGCTTTGTCTCCAAACTTCAGCCTTCCATTTTGGATTGCATTCTGGACCAGATCCCTGAAAAGGTAACATTGAGAAGTTTTATGACCCAAAAAATTATGGTATTTGCAAAAACCTCTCTTTTTCTGTTGGTCTACAGGAGGCTCCTTGGTGTCTGCTGGTTTTATTAACTGACCATCTTTGACTAATAAATCAAAAATTTCATCACATTTGGTGATGTCGAATGTATAGGTTCTTTTAGGGAACCTGTCATTCTTTTCCACTTCGACTGGATTTTTTCCATTCGACAGGGCTAAAACTTTACAGGAATATGGAGGGCCTTGTTTTAGTTCTGCCAGATCAATTTCTTGCTGGTCGAAAATGACTGGTTCATTTTCGTCATAATCATCTTCTTGAACTATACCCACATAGGCCACTCTTTCCTTCTTGTTTTTATTTGATCTAAAATTTTCATTTTTTAGTCTTTCTATTTGCCTTACTCTATCTGCTAGTTGTGCCATGTCTCTTAAGTATTGGGTATCTAGTTTTTTCCTTATTGAATAATCCAGACCCCCTGCAGCCATTTCGACTAGCTCTTGTTCCGGCACTTGTGTAAAACATCTGGCTTTTAATAATCTAAACCTATTCAAGTAATCATCTATAGGTTCGGAGAATTTCCTTTTGACACTTGCCAACTCTTTCAAACTTATCTTGGTTTGTCCCATATAGAATTGTTCATGGAACAATCTTTCTAATTGGGCCCATGTGAATATTGAAGTTGCAGGAAGAGAAGTAAACCAAGTGAAAGCATTTTTTGTCAAAGAACTTGGGAAATATTTCATCCTTAAGTTCTCATTATTAGCAATCTCTCCTGCCTCTATCAAATAACGCGCTACATGTTCTATGGTGGACTCACTAGTATCCCCTGTGAATTTGGTGAATTTGGGGACTTTCCACCTTGGTGGTAATTCTTGTTGTAAAATAAATTCAGACAAGGGGGAAGTATAACTAGGCCTTTGTAATCCTACGTTTACTCCATTTTGCGCCATTATTCTCTCAACCATGGTTGCAATATTGTTTTCGACAGGCAGGTTATTGTAACACATTCTCTGCTGTAATATTTCATCAGCATTTTGGTCTCTTTGGACTATTATTCTTCTTGGTTCCTGTCGAATGGGTTCCTCTACATTAGGCTGTTCACCTATCACCTCTTGTCCCCTGGGATTTTCATGAGGGTTTCCTAATGGCCTTTGGTTTATAGTAAGTTCCTCTTCGACAGGCCTATTGGCAGGATTCTGATTCAATTGCATTCTTTGCTGTGCTTGAGGGACTCCAAAAAAGTCAGCAATGTGTGCCATCTGTTCTGCCAATATTTGGTTTGTTTGGGTAGTATTTTGTATTAAAGGATTGAACACCTCTCCCATTTGTTGTGTCAATGCCTGCACCATATCATGATTGCTTTCATCCATCTGTTGACGAATTACTTGTGCAGAATGGTTTGTCATAGTGGGCATATGGAAACCTGGTGGAACTTGATTCATTCTATTTCCATTTCCACCATATCCTGATCCCTGCAATGGTGATGACATTTGAACCATAGCATCAGAGAATAATGGTGACGAATTATGTAGGCTTGCCATCATTGAAGTTGGCATTCCATATGGTTGTTCCCTCCCAGTCAAGGGCTGAGAATAATTCAGATATGGCCTGAAGGTATTTCCTCCAGGGGGAGGGGTTCCAAGGGGTCTGGCGTGTCCCATGGTGGAAGAACTAGGCGCATTCTGGGACCCTGAACCCGTTGGTATTGAATCCCCTAATGGAGGCCTAATCTGTTCTAAAACAGGGCCAGAAACTGGTATTGCTCCTGACGAAGGGATGAGATTGGAAACTGGAATGGTTTCGTCAGGATTGTTTGAAGCATTTGGCAAGTTAGCCATCCTTCTTCCTCTTGTTCTCTTTGGTCTTTCTACGTCGGTTACGGCTAGTTTACCGCTTCTAAGAATCATACAACGTAGCAAGGAACAATTTTTCTAAGAAAGTTCTCTATTAGATTTTATTAACTGCACCAGTCCCACCAGGTGTGCCAATTTGTTCGCAGTGTTTTCTGGCGAACAACCTCTGGTTAACCAATTTCTCAGTAAACTGGGTTACTTGCAGGACCAACCAAACAAGTCCTAGGACACATGTGCAATTATTCTGTCGAACTACTCTTAGTATTTGTGATTGATTTATGGTTTGTTTTGTTAATGATGTCAAAGTATTCAATGCCTTGAGTTTAGAATTGAAATAAGTGAAGTTTTAAACAAAAAACAAGAAAAGTGTCGAAAAATGTAACTTGCAGAAAAGTAAATAAAGCTTAAAAATGAAATAAATTTGATGAACAAACTGATAATTTAAATAACTTAAAGGATAAATGGTGTTCAAACGTACATGGTTCCAAATATCAAACTCATTTTCTCTCACACTGGGTACTTAGAGTATTTACAGGAATTTTTGTATAAGTTTTCACACCCCTATTCTAAACAAAAACTATTCTATTTATATACAAACAAAGTAACTGCCTAGAACGGAAAAATCACAAATAAATGACAAGTGTCAGCCTGCATGCAACTTCTTTTCCTGAACCTTCCATGTGTCCAACTGGCAAAGGTTGCAACTTTTAAATTTGAATTCTCTCCTTTGGTGACGAAACCTTGCACCTCTTCATCTGTCGAAGTCTTAAAGAAGAAACAACCCTTTCAGCATCTGCCAAATAATGCTTCTGTCAAACAACTCTTCCCTGTCGAAGTGTCGAAAAAGATACCCTTAACTTGACAAATGCCCAGCTACAAACAATTTTCAACTTGTCTTGCCAGAACATTACTTATCCTTCTGTCGAAATATTGGAGCTTTTAACCTTGTCAACATTTTTTTGAATTTCTTCACTATCATCATTCTTTCACAGAAATGGCTTCAAGTTCCAAATTTCAATATGTCGAAATTATGAGCTTACACCTTCATATAGTTGCAAATCTAGTTTTTCATGAAAGAATCAAACACCTCGAGATTGATTTTTATATTGTTCGAGAAAGGTTATTGACATGTGTCGTGAAGCTTGTTCTTGTTTCCTCCAACAATCAAGTTGCTAAATTTTTTTAACCAAATCTTTGCTTTGGAAACTATTCCATGCATTCATGTCCAAGTTGAATTTGATTAATATTTACCAAAGTTTAACTTATAGGTGACTCTTAACTGATTTAGAAGACAGTTAGCGGTAGTTATAGATAGTTATAATTTGTTACACTCCTTTTTTTTTTGGTTAGTTAAGAAGATTGCTTGTATCCTAAGTAACTAGTAAATAACTAACTCTTATATATAAGCTACACCACTACTTGATCAATAATGTATGAGAATTCACTTTCATTTTCTCACCATCTTCTTCTTTCATGTTCAACATCATAAATATAGTAGAAATCAAAACCTCAAGCATTTAAAGGAGAGAATACTTTATTTTAATAATATTTTTTATTTAATTTTACCAATTGAATTTTGACTTTGACTTCAAGTTAGCAGATTAAACAAACACAGACCTAATAATGTTGAAATAGATCATACTATGTATTTTTTCCTTTGGTAAGTAACCCATAAATTAAAAGATCTGATCGAAACAGAACAGAAATGAAGTGTTCTACAACACACAAATTACACATAATTTCTACAATGTCATACCAAAAAAAAAGGAGTGAATCTACATTAAATTTTATATAGAAGAAACAAAATATGATACATACATAATCCCATACATATAAAAAAAGTATTGTAGCAAAAGTAACCAAAAGAAAATTCACAGAAAAAGACATGAATGTTTCATAAGTTACTTGTTCATTTTGCTTTAGAAGAAATGCTCCAACTGGTGTTAGAAAGGCTCCATTGATCAGAAACAATGTCTTCAGCTGCAGATGAAATGTCACCACATTTTGCTACAATCCTTACACTTTCTATCAACTCTTTTGTTCGACCCTCTTGCGCCAAAATTTCCACCAACTCTTCTGGACTAATCACAAGCTTCACTTTCCAAAACCTGTTTCTACAAGACAAAGATTCTACAGAAGACTTCTTAAGAAACCTCATTCCTAGGTTATGTTGATAATCTAAGGACATTCTATATGGAGCAGGATACGAGGTTGTTGGAACACTATGAGATCTAACATGTCCTTGTCTTACAACATGTTCATAATCACTTCCAACGCTACCATTCGGAGATTCTGCATCGTTGTTGCTGTTGATTGGAAGCAAATAGTATGATTGTCCTGGTTCTAGCTCGTCGAATTGACCGAGTGGTTTCCAGAAGAGATCATGGCTTCTGAATATGGCATGACCAGGGAACTCGTTGGTGATGAAAGGCACTGTTATTGGAGCACTGAATTCCATGATTCCACCGTTTGATGTTATTACTTTGATTGTTGTATGAGAATCTGCATTGGACCCAACGATGCAGTTTCCCATGTTTGAGTTAGGAAACTATATTGGTGTGATGTTGTGTTTATGTGTTGGAGTATGGTTGGAGGGAATAGTAGAGCGGGAAACTTGTGGAGAAATAAAGTAGAAAACTTTGGTCGGTAGATTCTTGTTGTGTGCTTTGACAAAAGTTAGACTAGAAGAACATTAAAGTGGAGAAAAGAGAGGTCCAATAATCATGCATTTGTAATTGCTTTTGTGTAGTGTAGAATTACACCATGATTTAGTTGGTCAAAGTAGAATGGGATAAATGGAGCATACTATGTTGCTTTACAAGTCTTTTTCAAAATCAATGTTGGTGCCACTAGGCAGTGTACTGTCACATGGCCCACTTCATTGGCCTTTTTCTTTTAGGACATTTGTCCTTTGATGATCAAGGTCTCAATACAGAGTTACAGACACAGCTAAAAATCCGTTCAACTGGCTTTGATTATGGAACCAATTTACTAACTCTAGAAAACTGTGACTTAGAAATTATGTTGTTAGTTCTCTTTTGCCATCTTAATGGTTTAAAATTTTGCTGAATTTTAAATTTGTAAGATATTATTTACGGTTCAATTTAAAACTTACAATGGAACCAATGTGAATTGCATCTAGCAAAAGAATAAGAGAATTTAATATCTCTAAAAGTTTTTTAGGCACCGTGCGAATTTTTTTTTTTATCCTATGCTTTCGGATGTGTATATTCGGACGCACTATTATTTATAAAAATGTTGATTTATTTCGGATGTGCATATCAGGAATACTTCCTGATGTGTAAATCCAGAATAATTTCTTATAACTTCGCGCCAGAGTTTCTCCCCTCATTCTTTAGTTTTGCACGTTCCAATTAGAAACATGATTCCTATTATTTAATGTATAGTCAATAGCACTTATGTCTTAATTATAGGCATCAATATTAATATTATGTTTCCATATTGTGTTATCAGCCATCAATACTAGCTTAATTGTTGGATCATGGTGTCTCATATTATATATATATATATATATATATATATATATATATATATATATATATATATATATATATATATATATATATATATATATATATATATATATATAATACAACAAGCTTATACATATTGTAACTCTTTAACAATCCATCACTCTCTTTTCCCTTGTCCCCTGTAGGTAATCCTATCAATGATGCAATTCCTGAAGGAGATATCTCAAATGAAGTGAACTCAGCTGATTCACAAATTGAGCAACAATCACAAGATGACAACAATGCCACAAAAATTAACAACAATATCACAGAACAATATGAAGATACTGTACTAGATGCTGCAACTCATCCAGAGATACAACCTGACACAACCCAACAAAGTACAAGTGAAGCAAGCAATGCAGACATCATACAAACCAGAAGCAAGTCAGGCATTCACAAGCCAAAGCTTCCTTACATTGGTCTAGCTGATACCTACAAAGATACAGTGAAACCTAAAAATGCCAAGGATGCTCTTACCAGGCCCTTATGGAAAGAAGCAATGCAAAAGGAGTTTCAAGCACTCATGTTTAACAAAACTTGGACACTAGTCCCTTATCAAAATGAAGAAAACATAGTTGACTCAAAATGGGTCTTCAAGACCAAATACAAGTTAATTGGTACCATAGAAAGGAGAAAAGTTAGGTTAGTTGCCAAAGGATTTCAACAAACAGCTGGCATTGATTATGAAGAAACCTTCAGTCTTGTAGTCAAATCTAGCACTGTCAGAATCATTCTTTCAATTGCGGTCCATCTCAATTTGGAAGTCAGACAACTAGACATTAACAATGCTTTCCTAAATGGATATCTCAAGGAAACAATGTTCACGCATCAACCTGAAGGATTTGTTGATCCAACCAGAGCTAATCACATACAAAGGTTATCTAAAGCAATCTATGGACTGAAGCAAGCACCAAGAGCTTGGTTTGATAGTCTCAAGGATGCATTACGAAAGTGGGGCTTTCAAAACACGAAGAGTGATTCTTCTCTTTTCCTTCTAAAAGGTAAAGATCACATTACTTTTCTGCTTATCTATGTGGATGACATAATAATTACAAGAAGCAACACCAAGTTCCTTCAAGCTTTCATATCTTAGTTCAATGATGTATTCTCTCTCAAAGACTTGGGTCAGCTACACTACTTTCTGGGCATAGAAATGAAAAGAGATACCAGTGGAATGTATCTCAAACAATTTAAGTACATCACTAACTTACTGAGTAAATTCAAGATGGACAAAGCCTCACCATGTCCCACACATATGATAACAGGTAGGCAGTTCAAAGTTGAGAGAGAGAAACTAAATGACCCAACTGTGTTTAGACAAGCCATAGGTGCTTTATCATGCTTGACTCACACAAGACATGATCTAGTATTCTCTGTTAACAAACTCAGTCAATACATGAGCTCACCAACACTTGAACATTGGAAAGCCATAAAAAGAATCTTTAGGTATATCCAAGGCACCATAAATAATTTCTTACACATCAAGTCATCTACTGATCTGGACATTCATGGCTTCTCTAATGCAGATTGGGCCACTAATGTTGATGATAGGAAATCCATGGCTGGTCAATGTGTGTTCCTTGGTGAAACATTTGTTTCCTGATCATCAAGGAAGCAAAAGGTGGTATCAAGATCAAGCACTGAGTCAGAATACAGAGCCCTAGTTGATCTAGCTGCTGAAGTAGCATGGATTCGTTCATTACTTGCTGAACTTAAACTCCCACTTCCAAGAAAAACCATATTGTGGTGTGATAACTTGAGTGCCAAGGCACTAGCTTCAAATCATGTCCTCCATGCTCGTTCCAAACACATTGAAATTGATACTCATTATATCAGAGATCAAGTAGTACAAAATGAATTTGTTGTGGCCTATGTTCCTACAATTGATCAAATTGCAGACTGCCTCACCAAGCCATTAAGTCAAACACGTTTCATCCAGCTCAAAGACAAACTTGGTGTTATCCACTCACCACCAGTTTAAATGGGGGAATTAGAAATATGATTCCTTAATATCAGCATCATGTTCCTATTATTTAATGTATAGTCAATAGCACTTATGTCCTAATTATAGGCATCAATATTATGTTTCTATATTGTGTTGTCAGCCATCGATACTAGCTTAATTGTAGGATCATGGTGTCTCATATCATCTATCTATCTATATATATATATATATATATATATATATATATATATATATATATATATATATATATATATATATATATATATATATGTATGTATGTTACTGATCAATATAAATTACAACAAGCTTATTCATATTGTAACTCTTTAACTATTCCAAACACTCAAACTCTCTCAAACTTTCAATTTCTCATTTTCACAAATCCTGAATTTTTTCACTTTAGTTCAGTGCATAACAACTTCTACATCGATCAAGACACTCCAAATCCTCTGTATCTCAATTTAATCGGTAAATTTTTGAATTTTAGTTTCAGAGTTATTTGCGAGTAATCGATTTAGAGTAGACATTTAGGTGTAGAAATTGTTAGGTAGTATGAATAACATAGGTTAGAGACAATGTAGGTTTTGTTTGTTGCTTCAAACGGACGATCAGGGCATTAAAATACCATTTTCTATGGTACAGTAGTCATGAATGTGTTTTTAGAACTTGAAATACATACTGAATGTGCACATTCGGAAAAACCCAACGTTAAATATTCTGAGTAATTCCGGATGTGCATCCACAGAAGTTTTCCTGATGTGCAACCCCGGAAGCAACTTGTTTTTTTGTTTATTATTATTTTTAAAATTTTTAATTTATTTATTATGTTTTGAAGATTACATAGCTGCCAGAGACGATCGTATGATTCATGGACAAATAATCATAACTGCGTCTGTCCGACGTGAGCGGACGCAGTCTACAATTGAGGGTTCCAACGCAGAGGAAGTTCTAGAAACCCCTACATCTGAGGGACATGCTACACCACAACCTTCCACATCATAAGTTCAGGCCACTCCCCCATTAGTTGTCGCTTCTACAACTCAAAGCCCCCGCGTGATGCTGCCTTTATCCTGCTCAGAGGGAACCAGACGCCCGAGCCCTACAAAATTTATCTTGATCGGATGGCTGCTGAAAACATATTTCAGGACACCTATGTTGATCGCCATGTGACGTGCCCATTTGATGAGGTATCATTGTTCTCAGGATGATTGGCATGCAGTTCGACCATCACTGCTCGATACTTGTCGGGGAGCGTCTTGCATCAATTTGGTTACATGAATATTATCCCCAGGATGCCTCATGAGTCTTCTCTTATATGCTTGACCTGCACGCATATAGGTGAGAGATATGTTGACTTCCAAAACCACTTGGTACCAGAAGAGGCTTAGGAGACTAGAGCCCCAAGAGATTGGAGCGTTGTTGCCGAGTATATCACGTGGTTCTATATCGTCTCACACCCATACATGGTCCGCACTACTGAGGGATCACCACCCATACCTGCTCATCATGAGATATTAGAGAAGCAACAGTCTCAGTTAGACCATATGCATGATGTCTTACCTTGTTGACGTGAGATAGAGCAGATAGCGCGAGAGGCCATTGCGTACGATCACCTCCCTAAGGGCCCTGGTTGCAGAATTTCCATGGATAAGATTATTGAGATTTCTTGGGGGCACTTCAGTACCGCATACATCGAGCCAGGGCAACAGGTAGGGGCAGAGGAGCAAGGGAGCCATGAGAGATCCTTCAACATACACAGTAGTTTTTTGTTTGATATATTCTATTTTTATTACATTTATGTATTGTATTTTGATAGGAGTATTATTATTATTATTATTATGTGTGTGTGTGTGTGTGTATATATATATATATATATATATATATATATATATATATATATATATATCATTTTATTTTATATATGGATGTTTTCAAATGTATATTAAGTTGCAACGATAAATTAACAACTACGACAACCAACAAAACTGATTTTTTTTTAAATTAAGGTTATGGTATTTTTCCTGGTCTACAAATCCGGAAATATTCCTGATATGCACATCCAGAACAAATCAACATTTTAAAAAAAATGGTGCATCTGGATGTGCATATCCAGAAACTGGGGGTAAAAACGAAAATTTGCACGGTGCCTAAGAAGCCTTTGGGGTGTAATAAGAAATTCTCAAGAATAATCACACAACGGGACAAATCAAATTTAAATATCCATTATAAATAGAGTTTTTAATTTATGCAGACAATTTCTTTTCTTAAATTTACATCTTTTCACAAATCTTTAATGAAAACTTAAAAATCTTCCTAGAATTCAAAGATTTATTTTTTATCGATGCACGTAAATGAGTGAGATACCCTTATTATATTTAATTTTAGTTTGGAGTTTCATCTTCGAAAATTTATTTGATATATTTCAGAGATACATATATGAAAATGACAATGATACTTCAAACCAAAAACAGAGACAATATGAGCAAGATCTAGAAACAAAAACAACTTGACATTGAATTAAAACACTAAACATTACATAGATAATCATTAATATAAATTTAAAATTACATATTGTTATAAACGGGTAGTTGAGGAAATTGCAACACATTGTTAATATCTTTGACGAATCTTGCAATCTTCGTATCCACTTTAATCATACTCTTTGATGCATAACAGTAATAGGTACTCCTCATAACCTTTAAATATTCATGTGTCTTCAATTCAAAGTTGGTGAACTGTATCTCTCATTTGTTGTCAAACGAAGGTGAACGATACTCGAGTTTGACAACTCTTCGATTTTATGGATATCATAAGAGAGTATCCATTTTGGATACCAGATCGGTGATGTATCCTCGGTGACCTTAAATTGAAGTGGCAGCTTCTCCCCATTGAAATACACAAATGCAAGATGGGGATATATATTCATTTTCTGATTGAGAAGTGTTTTGTAGAAAAAATGATATGAGAAACACCCTATTTATACATATTTTGGATCACTTTGGACCTTGGAAACTTTATCCTGTCATCAGGGAATTTTTCGAAGACACACCTTAGTTTTTTTTACAAAAAAAGAGTATTTACAGCTACACATATCCTAGCTTAATGTCTTTTTTTCAACTCAACAACAAGATTAATGCAAACAATGAGGGATGAAATGAGTCAACTTTACCTTAAATTACAAATTTGTTTCTCCCTTTGATGTGATAAAACACACAAATGATTATTTGGAGCTGAAAAGTTGATTGAGAATAAAGAATTTCTTATGGAGGTGATATGGAGTGTGGGAGAGATGATCATGCAATGTGGTGACATATCCAATTTTCCGCTTGACATTTACTACAAGAAAATTGGCAAGTTGCGACCGTTAATTTTGACAAGTTACGGCGGTTCTAACCGCCGTAAATTGCTAATCGCGACGGTTTTGGTTCTGTCACAGAAACGTGTGTCGCCAGGCTTTATTGCGACGGTTGCCAAAACCGTCACTCCAACTGTCGTTGTAAGTCACGACGGTTGTGAAACTGACGTAAATTGAAGAAAAAAAACGACATTTTCAACCGCCATAATTTTAATTAATAATTTTGAATATAATTTATGGAAGTTGGGACGGTTTCGACCGACATAATTTTATTTACTAATTCAAATATATCTTATGGTGTTTGCAACAGTTACAACCAGTCATTATTTTATTAATGTAATTTTTTTATAATATTATATAATTTAAATTATTATCTCAGTTATTTTTATATTTTATATTTAAATTATTATCATCCCAATTCTTTTTATTTAAATTATTATCGTCTCAATTCTTTTTATTTAAATTGTTATCATCAATTTTATCTTCATTGTTTTTATTTAAATTATTATCATTTCAATTTGAAGAACCAACTATATAATCCAAAAAGTAATCGAGTAATTTTTATTATCTTATTATATTGAAAAACCATAAACACATAACTAATCAATATATATATATATATATATATATATATATATATATATATATATATATATATATATATATATATATACACTAAAATACTTTTATATAACCCCATTAGGCAAAAAAAGATCTTCATACAAACTGCAACACACACTTTTACAGGCAGAAAGTATACCTTTTCATATTGAGCCTTTGCTAGACCTTCCTTCTTGAACTTGCATGAAGTACTGCAGATTCCAGAGAATATCTTCTATAGAAGGCCGATTACTGGAACCCTGCTGAGACAAATAATGGTGATCAAAACTGCAGTCTTCAATGATTCATGTGTAGAATTAATCCAAATTGATATATGTCTTTATTTTCTGTACTATTGATGCTGCTAATATGATTGTGTCCATTTTTTCTTAAGTTTTCTCTCAGAACCTTTCTGAAAATTAACAAAGATATCAATCATAGGTTAGAAACTTAACATGAGGTATTAAATGAAAAAAAATACTTTGCTCTTCTAAGTTCTTAAGAACTCACTTTGCTGCCCTATCTTTCGTCTCATAGTCTTTCTTAGATGTAATAGTAATCTATTGAAATAAGAGATTCCAGGATTTATCTTATTGGGACAAATTATAAGGCCAAAATAGAAGAGCTCTTTACTAACATTTTTATCAAATAAGAGATTCCAGGCTTTTCCACTCAAGGCAAGAGCTCTTTACTAACCTTTTTGTCAAATAAGAGATTCCAGGCTTCTCCACTCAAGGCATACCGCACGGTGAACTTAATAATGTCCAAGGGTACATAGAAGATCAAACTGTATAGCCATATAACACCAACCCATCCTCATCCAATCCCCTGAATTTCAAAAAAATTGATAGTAGCATAGACTTTAATTAAGGTGGGTTATGATGTATATAAAATTATATAAAAAAAGTGTTTGAGAGGGAAAGCACCTTCTCATTTGAGATAGAATTTAAGCCTTTGGCTGAGGAGGTGCAGATATTTGAAATACATTTTGCAATTGGGGAGAATGAGCTGGATAACATAATAGATGTAATGCAAGCAGAAGAACTCCCGAAACCGGTTTAAATATATTGAAACATCTGTTATACAGAGCAAGTAATGCCTACCTGTGAACTTCAACATGCGAGTATGTGTTTCTCTCAATGTAAACGAAACAAAATTGTGGTAGTAAAAAACCAAACAGGGACATCATAAGCACATCACACTTCATTACAAGGTAGTCTGCACATACAAAATAACACATAAGTTACAAGGCAACAATAAAAGTTTTGCTTCACATTTTTTACATAAGTCCTTATAATAGACTTGATTATGTGACTTCCTATTTATTATAATTTTGTTTCATTATATATATAATATATATATATATATATATATATATATATATATATATATATATATATATATATATATATATATATATATATATATATATATTATCTTCCCTTTAGTCTAAACTTTACTGATATATACATGATCATAGGAAATAAAACTTATCAAGCAACCACATGGAACATTTCATTTGAACTTAGTGATGTAATGTATAGAAACTACACATTACAACTTGCCCTAGCAAGTGCCTCTAATGCTGAAGTAGAAGTACACTAATATATTTCTGGATAAATGATCTTACTAGCCAAATATAATTTATTCGATATCATATGCTTAAACATATATTTTGACTAGTTTTAATACTAATATATAGTTTCAATTTTTTGTATGATGGGTGAATAGGTTTGGTTCAATAACATGAGATCTATATGTCCTATCATATAGCTACAATAAAAATTAGTAAAAAATAAAAACAATAGGTTGGAATTTATTAGTGCATTAACCGTGAGACACACCAATTTTGAAGAAACAATAAACACGTCCATTAAACCACAAATAAAATAGAAACTTATTATTGACAAATTAAACAGGGTTTCCAATACATACTCAGTCGAGGTTGTGCACTGACATGAACTATAGCCAGAATTAAATACGACAGTTTTACCCGAGCTAGTTTTAGCAATGCCAACTAAATCTCTACCTGTAAGAGACACGGGCCAACCCTGAGCCTGAATTGGAGTGGATTCAACAAAACCCAACTTTGCAATAACCTCAAGGCAATGATCTAACATCTCAAAAGAATACATAATCAGACAAAGGACACATGAAAAGTAATCAATGAATAATTACAAACACATGGAGCATAATATACATAATCAAAATACTAGGAAAAACAACCTCGTGAAAAGACCGAATTGGTTTTGGCACATCACGCCCTTCAATAATAATATCCTTACTAGAACGATAATTCTTGCTGATCAGACATGGCTGTTATTAAAGGGATTTCAACTATAAGAAACCATTATTTCATTGACCTTTGAGCTATAATATTTTCCTGTGTAAGATGCAAGCAAACCACGATGCATTTTGCAGCTTCACATATGTATTCTTCTAGGAATCTTCAGAAAATCCAAGCCCGAAGATGGAAATACTACAAAATGCAAGCAATGAAGCATCAATGTATTTACAAATAAAACTCAAGAAGCAAAAGAGATAAAACAACAGCACGAACCAGAAATCTCTTAATAAAATAGTATGAAGCAGAAAATTACCACATTTGACATTCATTAGGAAGAATATATGTTCATCTAGCTACTTGAAGGGCCAAATTTAATCCCTTGTCTATGTCCAGGGTTGGAAGATTCGGCAGACAAGGAAGGCTTCAAGGGGTTCCTTTTTGAAGTACCAGCAGGAGAATGCAAAGTAGCAGGCATATTTTCTTCTCTAAAAATCTACTAGAAAGAGAAATATTACTAAATGCTAATCTATTTAGTGTTTAGATATAATTATGGGCAATCACAGAACTATAACTTTAATATTGCATCACATCCATCATGGGAAGAGTGAGCTTTTTAGGGCAAGATGATTTATATTCTTGACAAGAGGGTTATTAGAACTCAAGTTTCTACCAGTTGGTGATTTAAACTGAACTTTAACACCATAATTAGTAGCGTTTGTTGGAAATCATGGACAATCAATGCCATGGGTGTGTTCAAATATGACAAGGTTCAAGAGGATAAAAGTGCCCCATAGACAAAAGTGGAAATTGTTTTCAAATTTGTTTGTAGGAATTTTGGCCAGTTTTTACACTAATTATCCACCAGTGGAAGTTGCCTTTTAAATCTGTCTAAAAATATTTTCATCAGTTTTTACACTAAATATCCACCAGTGGAAGTTGCCTTTAAATCTGTCTGAAAATAATTTTGGTCAGTTCTTGCTCTAAACATCCACCAGTGGAAATTGTGGCTAAATTCGTGTCGGGCTACTGAAAGTTTGAATTTGAAATTCAAAATTGCACAACACTTCATGAAGTGGTGAATTGTATTGTTATAGGTGAACCATTGCAACATATGTTGAAAATGTATTGTTTCATCAAGAGTTTCAAACTTATGAAACAACACATGCATAACCTATAAATACATAATTCCGAATTTGAAAATATTCACTCAAAATCATACTTCCTCTTCATAATTCCAGCCAATCTTCCTTGCATTTCGAGTTCTTCATCCGTCTTGTGCAGACTCAATTATAAGGCTGATTATCCTGGGTATTCTTGCTTTCCAACTCTAAGACAATTAAGAGAGTGCTTGAAATACTTTTAAGGAAAGCGACTCTATTCACGATCAACCTCGGATCCATTTGTTCTTACCGAAAAAAACTAACAATCTTAAAAGTATTTTTACAATGGCTTCCGATGCTGAAGTTTCAAGCATCAAAGTTATGAACTAGGATTTCGTCCAGTTGGATCACTTTGATGGAACAAACTACACAAGATGGCAAGACAAAATGACATTCCTACTGACTGCCCTGAAGGTTCACTATGTTTTGGATCCTGATTTAACACCAATTCCTGAACCAACAGAAGATGATTCTGAAGAACTCAAGAAGGAGCGTAAGAAACGTAAGGAGGACGAACTTCTATGTCGGGGACATATTCTGAATACACTGTCTGATCATCTCTACGACTTGTATACGAATAATCCATCTGCAACAGAAATCTGGAAAGCGCTGGAGTTTAAAATCAAGGCCAAAGAAGAAGGTACAAAGAAGTTATTAATTTCTAAATATTTTGATTTTAAATTTATACTCCAAACCCGTTCTTCCCCAAGTGCACGAACTGCAAGTCCTTGTCAATAAAATAAAAGCAGTGAAAATAGACATCCCTGAGACGTTTCAAGTGGGTGCAATCATTACAAAATTACAACTTTCCTGGAAAGGATACAGAAAGAAATTGTTGCGTAGTTCTGAGGACTTCTCTTTGGAGAAAATCCAGAAACATCTTTGAATCAAGGAGGAATCGAAGGAGAGGGAGAAATCAGAATCTGCAAGTACTTTCAAAGCAAATGTTGTGATCACCAAAGGAAAGAAAAAAACATGATGGCATGAAGAGTCATCTTGGACCAAAAAAGGAACATAATAAGTTCAAGAATTCTGGTGGTCAGAAAGGTCCTAAAAGTGGATGTTTTGTTTGTGGAAGACCTGGACACTATGCTCGAGATTGCAGGTAGAACAAGTCGAAAACTGAAATCAATGCAGTTCATGCAAAGGATGACATAATTGATGCAGGGAGCAAAGTTATGGCAATTCAAGGCAAAGTTCAAGGTTGGTGGTATAATACATGTGCTACGGTGCATGTTACTTATGACAAGACTGCATTCAAAACCTATTCTGAGACAAATAATGGACAAGAAGTGAAGATGGGAAATGAAGTAAGATCTAAAGTTGTTGGAACCGGATCAGTCAAACTCAACTTCACTTCCGGAAAGAAAGTCACTCTTGTCAATGTGCTTCATGTCCCTAACATGAATAAGAATCTTGTTAGTGGGGATTTATTGGGAAAACCAGGTATTAAATCTGTTTATGAATCAGGAAAACTTATATTGACTTGTAATGGCGCATTTGTTGGAAAAGGATATTCCATTGAGGGAATGATCAAACTATGTATTACTGACAATATTATTAATAAAATTTCCAATTCTGCTTACATGCTTGAATCTATTTATTTATGGAATAATAGATTAGCACATTCCGGTATTAGTTCTATGAAGAGACTAATTAAAACTGGATTGATCTCATGTAATATAAATGATTTCGAAAAATGTGAATTATGAGTTAAGTCAAAAATGATTAAGAAACCTTTCAAAAGTGTTGAAAGAAATACAAATCTACTTGATCTAGTACATTCAGATTTGTGTGAATTTAACGGCATGTTAACCCATGGGGGAAATAGATATTTTATTACTTTCATCGACGATTTTTCCAGATAC
Organism: Lathyrus aphaca; assembly: GCA_963966055.1. Classification (NCBI taxonomy): domain Eukaryota; kingdom Viridiplantae; phylum Streptophyta; class Magnoliopsida; order Fabales; family Fabaceae; genus Lathyrus; species Lathyrus aphaca. The sequence goes on along the minus strand of OZ014520.1, from coordinate 62,199,605 downwards.
ACACATGTATATCTTTTAAAGCATAAAGATGAAGCTTTTAATGCCTTTAAAATTTACAAAGAAGAAGTGGGAAATCAATTAAGTAAAAGTATAAAAGTCCTTAGGAGTGATAGGGGCGTTGAATACTTTTCTACTGAATTTGATACATTTTGTGAAGAACATGGAATAATACATGAATGTTCGGCACCTCGCACACCACAACAAAATGGCCTAGCCGAAAGAAAGAATCAATCATATCTAGAGATGATGAATTCCATGTTGATGCACTCTGAAATGCCACTCAATTTATGGGGTGAGGCATTACTCTAAGCTTGCCACATATATAATATAATTCCTTTAAAGAAAACTGACATTTCTCCATATGAGGCATGGAAAGGTAGAACACTAAATATCAGTTACTTTAAAGTGTAGGGGTGTGTGGCGTATTACAAAAACATGGATCCTAAAAGAACCAAGTTGGGTCCTCGAGAGATAAGATGTGCCTTTGTAGGATATGCACAAAACAGTAAAGCATATAGACTTTTAAATTTAAAGTCTAATGTAATTGTAGAATCCAGGGATGTAAAATATTTTGAGAATCTTATCACCAAGGATAAAGAATTTTAGTCGGTGGCAAATAAAGAAGCTTGTGAAGAAGATTTTTCTCAGATTGTAGAAATAAAACTTGAAGGCACTTCTCGAATCATTGACATACAACCCGAACATCAGATGAGTAAGAGAGTCCCGAAAACAAAGAATCTAGGACTAGACGAAATTGATCCTCAACTTATTTCTTTTTATCTAGTTGAAGGAAATTGTAAGAATTTCATTCGAAGTATTCCAATCATTCTTCAAGTAGAGGATGATCCTAAAACTTACAAGGAAGCAATAACTTTAAGGGACTCCTCTTTTTGGAAAGATGCCATCCAAGATGAAATGGATTCAATTATGACAAATCACACTTGGGAACTTGTTGATTTACCAAAGGGATCAAGACCTATTGGATGCAAGTAGATATTTAAAAGGAAATACCATAGTGATGGTACCTTAAATACTTATAAGGCCAGATTAGTGGCAAAAGGAAGGCATATATTACTTTGAAACATATGCACCAGTAGCAAGGACAACCACAACTAGATTGTTGTTTGCCTTAGAATCTTTGAATGACCTCATAGTTCATCAGATAGATGTCAAAACATCGTTCCTAAATGGAGATATCGATGAGGAAATCTACATGGAACAACCAGAAGGTTACATACTTCCTGGAAATGAACTAAAAGTGTGTAAGCTTGTCAAATCCTTATATGGCCTAAAACAAGCACCAAAATAATGGCATCAAAAATTAGATTATGTGATACTCTCAAATGGATTTATTCCTAATTCTTGTGACAAGTGTTTATACACCTTGGTATGTAAAAACACTGTAATATTGCTCTGTCTCTATGTTGATGACATGCTAATAATCAGCAATGATTTGAATGGAATTTTAGAGACAAAGTGGTTTCTATCTTCAACTTTCAAGATGAAAGATCTTGGACTTGTTGACACAATTTTAGGAATCAAAGTTAAGCGAAATAGTGGGGGTTATGAACTTAGTCAAACACACTATATCGAGAAAATGCTTGATAAGTTCAAACATCTAAACTTTAAAGAAGTAACCACTCCTTTTGATCATGTCGTCAAACTTCTAAAGAACAATAGAAAAGCAGTGGCTTAATTGGAATATGCAAGTGCAATAGGGTGTCCTATGTACTTGATGCAATGTACCCGAACCAACATATCATTTGCAGTCAGTAAAATGAGTAGATTTACTAGTAATCCAAGTATAGAACATTGGAAGGTAATTACTAGGATTTTTGGTTATCTACTAAAAACCAAAGATCTCGACCTTCATTATGGTAGGTTCCCTGTTATACTAGAAGGTTATACCGATGCAAGTTGGATATCTGATGTTGGAGATCATAAATCTACAACTGGGTGAATATTTACACTAGCCGGAGGAGCAATTTCTTGGAAGAGCAAGAAACAAACTTGTATTACTCTTTCGACCATGGAATTAGAGTTCGTGGCTCTCGCTTCCGCTGGTCAAGAAGCAAAGTGGTTGAGGGATCTTCTGTTGGAAGTTACATTGGCTAAAGACAATGTTTCAAAGGTAATGATACACCGTGATAGCCAAGCCACATTAGCAAGAGCATTTAGAAAAGTGTATAATGGAAAATCTAGGCATATATGGCTTAAGCATTCGTTCGTGAGAAAATTGATTAAGGATGGAATCATTTCACTCACATATATACGAACAACCTCGAGAGGTATGGGGTTGAAACTCCTTGAGGAAGAGTTCCGACAGCAGCAACAACAATCTTAAGTTAACAGAATATTAACCTTAAGATTCAATGGGTAACAACAAGTTGTTGATTTGGATAGTTGTCAAACATTTTGTGATAATGTTGACCTGGAAACGAGGGTTGAGTTTTCTTTTAAAAACTCTTAATGAAGTTTCAATACTGAGGGTACGTGTCTCATGGAAACAAATACATTATGAACTTCACCTATGTGAATTTTGTGATGCTGCCGTCTCAAAGTGAGGGTTGGAGTTTCCCTCATGAAAAAATTCATGAAACAAGATAGCATATGGCCATAAATAAGTGCTAAGCGAGATATGTAGAGGAAGAACCTTTAAAGAGTGTGTGTAAGGTAATGTCGGTCTAATCATATGGATTAATGGTTTTAAAGTACTGCTACCTAACATTCCGATTAAACCTTGCGTTGTCCTCACTAAGGTTAAATTTTAAATCGAAAGATACCTAACTATATTAACACTCTTTATACTTCATTTTCTGGAATTAGACTTATCATTATTATAACAAGTGGGGGATTGTTGGATATCATGGACAATCAATGCCATGGGTGTGTTCAAATATGACAAAGTTAAAGAGGATAAAACTGTCCCATAGACAAAAGTGGAAATTGTTTTCAAATCTGTCTGTAGGAATTTCGTCAGTTTTTACACTAATTATCCACCAGTGGAAGTTGCCTTTTAAATCTGTCTGAAAATATTTTCATCAGTTTTTACACTAAATATCCACCAGTGGAAGTTGCCTTTAAATCTGTCTGAAAATAATTCTGGTCAGTTCTTGCACTAAACATCCACCGGTAGAAATTGTGGCTAAATTCTTGTCGGGCTACTGAAAGTTTGAATTTCAAATTTAAAATTGCACAACACTTCATGAAGTGGTGCATTGTATTGTTATAGGTGAACCATTGCAACATATATTGAAAATGTATTGTTTCATAAAGAGTTGCAAACTTATGAAACAACACATGCATAACCTATAAATACATAATTCTGAATTTGAAAATATTCACTCAAAATCATACTTCCTCTTCATAATTCTAGACACTCTTCCTTGCATTTCGAGTTCTTCATCCGTCTTGTGCAGACTCGATTATAAGGCTGATTATCTTGGGTATTCTTGCTTTCCAACTCTAAGACAATTAAGAGAGTGCTTGAAATACTTTTAAGGAAAGTGACTTCATTCACGATCAGCCTTTAATCCAGCCTTTAATCCATTTGTTCTTACAGTAAAAAAAACTAACAGCGTTTCCTTATTTATTTTGTTCTTCACCGTGTCCTGAATATGCATTACAAACTGACAATTAAGTCATAACAAACAAGATATTTGATTAAGTAGAAAACTAATTATCATTCAATCCATCTTCCAAGACAAGACTTCGACACAAGGATATAACCAACCTTGCAGGTTGTCAACAAATAATACTTTTGTCACCTTTACTATAAATTTGTGTAGAAACCAACACAAGTTATATCTTGATAGGAATTTAGGAAACATCTAAAATTTATAAATGATATAAAATACTTAAGACGCACAAACCTTGATGGCTATCAACATCCATTGGGACTACACGATAGGAAAACTGATATGATAATAGATTAGAGAAAATAACAGCACAAGAGGAAAATTGTAAGCACTATAAATGAATTTGAATTGAAACAATGAAGAAACAGAAAGTTTTGATGATGAATTTTGAGATAGGTTTTGTGTGTGAACCTGTTGTTGATAACACTTGAACCCTAAATCATTTTTTCCAGAAAAATTAAACCTTATTGTTCTATGTTGCTACAATTGAATGAGAGATAAGGAGAAAGAAAGAGGGGTCGAATTTGATCGGGTTTTTCAAGATAGAGTTGAAACATTGAGAGAAATCATAAATATTTATGAGAGAAGAGATAGAGATGAAGAATCTAACCTTAGATATGATAAAGAGGAGGGCGAAGGACGGAGGACGGCGAAAGAAAATGGTGGACGGAGAACCACCGATACAAGAAGAAGTGTGAACATTATTCTTCTTTTTTAATGATATAACAAAAATACTATGGATAATTCTATTTTTTTTTATAGAATAGAGTAGTATGGATATTATTATATTGTAAATAAATAAATATTATTAAGGATAAAATATATTTTTGGTCTCTAAATATTTTAATTTTAATTTTTAATTTATATTAAAAAAATAATATATTTTAGTCTTACAAATTTTTTATGTATATAATTTTAGTCTCAGCTATTTTCTAAAATTTTGAAAACTGTTTAATTATCCTTAAATTTTTAAATTTTTGAATAATTTTTTTCATCAATGATTAAAATACTATAAAATATTTCTTTACCAAATTTTAGAATTTTTTAAAATAAGAAGAATTAAATATGAATTTTTTAAATTTCAAAATATAATTAAAAAAAATTATTTAGAAATTAAATTTTGAATTTTTTTAGAATATTTTTTATAGCATTGTAAAGATGTCTAATCAATTTGTGGAATATTAAAGCTCAATTTGTTGGCAATAGAGACGTTTCACCATAGACCGATTTGGATCAAAGCTAACATCAGTAATTGGGTCCGAAGTCGTTCAAGAATTTTGATGCTTGGTATGAGCATTCTGATTTTGCTGTGTTTGATGAAAGGGAGTGGAATTCTGCCACCACCTCAGGAAATGCAGCATCCATGCTGAAGGAGAGGATGAAGTATTTGCGGAATGCTTTGCGTGTGTGGAACAAGACGGTGTTCGGTTGGATTGATCTTAACATAGAGGATAAGGTTCAATCCATTAATGAGATTGAAGAGCTGTTAGAGGCAGATCTGATTATTAGATCCAGTCGGCATTCATACCGAGAAGACAGCTTCTTGATGGTATTCTAGTGTTAAATGAACTTGTGGATTTTGAAAAAAAAGGCAAAAGAAGAGATGTCTTATTTACAAGTGGATTTTGCTAAGGCTTACGACTGCTTTGATTGGCAATTTCTTAAAGACAGAATGCGTAACATGGGCTTCTTCGGTGAAATCTGGATGAGTTGGATGGATGGGGGTTTTGCAAGCTATATATGTCGGTACTAGTTAATGGTAGTCCAACAGATGATGCAAGGTGATCCACTCTCCCCTGTTTTATTTACAATTGTTGCGGAGGGCCTCGCGGTGTTGGTTCAGATTTTTCTAATGTTTTTACTGATGCGGTTCAACCAAATGTCGTCATTTCGGAGATGGGAGTTTGGTGCGGGGAAGAGTGGAAATGGCATGATTCTATCACGCCGTCTCTTGCGGGCAGCAGCACCAGTTCTGAACTAGATATGTTGGTTCAGATTCATCGAGAAGTTAGGTCAAACAAGGACATGCTTGGATCTACAATACTGGTTCAACTTCAATTATTTGAACATTAGTCAAGAGTAAGCCATATATAAGACACTTCCTCTTATATTTTATCATATCTTTTCAGATAATCAGATACTCATTCTTTCTACATCTGTATCACCTTACCAATCAAATTAATTGATCTATTTAACTGAATTAACCACAATTTTAGTGACTGGCCAAATGCCTCACATCTCATGTGTACGAAAAATTCTATATTTTGACACTAGTTTAGTCTAGTGTCTCAGTGTTCCTTTTCTTCTTACCTTCCAAGGCAAGTATTGTTGCTAAATTGCACACAACATGGTTTTGTTTTTCATAGCTAAAAGGATAGTGGTTACTTTGTTAAAGGATAGACATTTTATTTTACCACTGGGCTACACTTTTGTGCCAGAACACAATTGTTAATAGTAAATCCAATCACTCTATTTTCTTGAGGGTTACTGTCTAAAGAAAAAATTTAAAGTTTATGTTTAGTTGTATCATACTGATTAAGAATGTACTTATACAAAGAAAATGTAAGAGAATAGTCTTGCAAGCCTCATATTATAATCAACACTATACATCATACTGCTTTTACAAAACAAAAAGTTAAGACAAATTCAATAACTTTTTAGATTAGTATACAAAACTTAGATGATGACACAACTATTAGGATCCTCTTCAACTTAGATGATGACACAACTATTAGGATCCTCTTCAACGCTTACAGCACCGTAATAAGGATTGTATTGTGGCTTCATCTGATGATTATAATAAGGATTGTATTGTGGTTTCATCTGATGATTATAATAGGCCGGTGTTCCGTAAAACATGAAAGGATTAATCACATTTTCTTTTGCCGAATCCTTCTTATCATCTTCCTTCTTTTTAGGTTCTTCTTTCTTTTCCTCTTTAGCTGCTCCAACGGAGATAATTTCGGCATGACAAAACTTTCTTAGCCTAGCCACGATTTTTACTGGATCAATATCTCCTATTACTGTTAATTTCTTGTCTTTCATGTCCACTGAAACTGACTCAACCCCTGCAACAATATTACATATAAAATCTCAGTATTTCACTAAAACAATTCGATCCAATATAATATAATTTCATAAAACAAAAAAGTTTCAATTAAATACCTGAAAGGCCAGAGACAGCTTTCATAGCTTTTTGCTTGGTTTTGTCTTCATGTATCTCAACCTTTAACACCACTTTCTGTCACACAAAAATTAACTAGTTGTTAGTTAGGATAAAGCAAAGGCTGAAAATTCAGGCTAAAAGTTTGCATAAAAAAAGAAAATTCACCAATAAAGTTTTAGCTATGATGAAGAAAATAGAATAGTGGTTATAAACAGGGAAAAGAACAAACTAACCATCATTGTTATGGAAGCTTGTGATATGTGAGATGGGAGGTATAAGGAGGAATAGAAGAACTCTTGATGCAAAATGGAATAGAATATAGAGATTCAGAGAAGATCTGAATTTTCAAATTGAAATCAAGTGATGAAGTAAAGATGATTGTTTGATGCTTATTATAGTGACGAAAGAAGAGTTGATGTAAGAGGCAGGTCAAGACAAATAGTGTGTTGTTTTCTACGAAACTTAAGCAGCAGACATAAAGGACCTTTTCCAATCAACCGTTTCTTCTTGGAACACTGGGATCCTACAAAAAGCAAATTCACGTGAGAAATTTATTACTTTAGATATAATCGGTAAGGATTTGCAAAATAAATTCAAATTCATGTGAGAAATTTATTACTTTTTCCAATCTATCTGATTAAATGATTAATATTAATAATTAAATTCAAATTCATTTTAAATATTTAAATATAATTAAATGTGAACACTCCATAGACTTATATTCAGTTAAATATCGATATCCTCGTCAAATAAAAAATATTTTTCTATTTTTTGAAATAAATATTATTTTTTTAAAAAGTATATATATATATATATATATATATATATATATATATATATATATATATATATATATATATATATATATATATATATATATATATATATATATATATATAATTTTTTTTTCTTATTTTCTAAATAAATATTATTTTTAAAATTTTTCCGAACAAAAATATTTTTCATAAATTTAAAAAAAAAAATTAAAATAAATAAAAATAAATTTAAGAAATATCTTAATTTTAAATTAATTAATTTTTTATTTCAAATTTATAAATAATTGGTTTAAAAATGATTTTCCTAAAAAAAATTAAAACCAGATTATTTTAAAACTGATTATATAACCTTAACTAAATTTATACTCTATTTTATAATCATTTTTTATTGATATACGATTATGGTTATACATCTAAATCATTTAAATGCTTTAAAAAAGATTATGGCTTTGTTTCAGCTATCATTAAAGTCAGCTCGGGATAAGGAAAGAAATTGGTGGATGAGATGGGAAAGAGACAACGGGTGGACATTATGATAGTTGATAGAACTATTGAAGGGTGTGGTAGTAGGAGAAAAGAAAAGGAAAAGTCTATCTATGGAGAAGGTAACAACAAAAAATCCAGAGGTGGTGTTGGAAAACCAATACCGCCTGCCCCAATGAAAGTTATAAGTTGGAACTGTAGGGGGTTAGGGGGTCCATGTGCAATTAGAGCCTTGTCAAGGCTCAATCGTATAAAAAATCCTGATGTTCTATAAACATGTCTTAAGAGGGAGAAAGTTCAACCCTTAAAGTCCAAATGCGGTTTTGACGGAAAATGGATTTTGGATTGTAAAGGAAGCAGCAATGTGAGAGTAAGGGCCTTATTCTATTTTGGAATGAGAAACTTCAGATTACCATTGATTTCCACTCTCTTAATCACATTGGGGGTGGGTGGTTGATGAGGAAGGTAACCAAAATCGGCCCTTTTATGGAGTCTACGGTTTCCCAGAGGAGCATAAAAAGAGAAATAAGTGAGATTTGATCCAGGAAAGGGTTAGATCAGGGGAGGATAGATTTATTTTCTTTGGTGACCTAAATGACATTGTTTTTGAGCATGAGAAACATGGAGGAAGCACTAGATCAAACAACCATCTTTTGTGGGGAAGGAATGCGATAAATTCTTATGGACTAACAAATTTGGGTTTTTCAGGTTACAAGTTTACTTGGTCTAATGAGCGTGAAGGTGGGGAGAACATACAATGCGTACTGAACATGAGCTTGGCTACAAAGAATTTCATCAACAGATTCTTTCCCATTCGGGTTAATCATCTTCCCTGGTATGGATCTGATCATCCAACTATCAGTATAAATCTTGAGATTTTCAATGACGGGAAGGAAAGGAAGAGGAAACACATCTTCATATTTTAAGAGGCTTGAAGCAAGGATCCAAAATGTGAGAAATTCATAACGCAATTGTGGAACCCTAAGAAGTTAGAGGCGATGCAGGTTCTGAATCCTATGTTCCAAGAGTACACGAGAAATGCTATCAGTAAGGAACTAGGAATAATTGAAGAGAAACTGAAGAAGGATATCAATTGGGAGGCGAACCCTGGAGACATTAAGAGGTATAAAGCGCTTGATAAATAGAGGAACAATCTGCTTTAGGTAGAATAGGTTTTATATAGACAACATATTAGGGAAGGCCTTCTCTATTTAAAAGAAACTTATTGTGTTTATTTCCCCCTCACCGTCTCGGGTTATGGTGGCTCCTTTTTCCCAGTTTCTCTGGTTTTCCTTCGACCCTAGGTGGTCTTTCCTATACTCTCTTTTACCATGGAAAAGTAGAGATCCTTTACCCTTTCATAGGAAGAAGAAGAAGAAGGTGGTGTGGCAGCAGAAGAAATTTACAAAGATGAGTCTTTCCCACAAACACTTGCATGAAAGCTATGGACTGAGAGAAACTTTAATTTGAGAGCTTTCAAGAGCATGATGATGAATGCATGGAAGTTGAAGAATCCTGTGGAGATCCAAGACCTCAGTAAAAACCTCTTCCTCTTCAAGTTCTCTTCCAAGCGAGATCTTGAATTTATCCTCAAAAGAGGTCCGTGGAGTTTTTATAGGTCCATATTGGTTTTCAATTGCATATATGGTGAAGAGCAACCCTCGGATCTTAACATGCACTATGGATCCTTCTGGGTTAGGATCTATGAGTTTCCTCTCATGCCTTGATTTGAAACAATGGCTCAAAAAATTGGTAATATAATAGGTGCGTTTGAAGAAATGGATCTCAAGGAAGCTCATAAAAATGGAAGGTTTTTGTGCATCATAGTAACCTTCAACCTAAAGGAGCCTTTAAAAAGAGGGTATTGTTGTGAAGTTCAAAGAAAAGAATCTGAGATTCCATTTCAAGTATGAAAGAATTCCAAGTTTCTATTTCGTTTGTGGGAGAATGGGGCATCGAATTAAGGATTTTGAGGTGGTGGAGTGTTGTACCCCAAAATTTCCCCTCTCATCTTCAAGACAATATACCTCAAGAGGTCTCCTAATGGTCACAAGATTCTCAGTTGCTCAAAGGGATTCAAGGTTTCATCAGACAAAGCCTCCTACTAAGCAATGGATCTTAAACAAGAGTTTTGAGTTCTCAAAGAAAATTGGACTTCCAAAGCCTCAAGTGGACTTCATGGTATCCCACATACTTCAAAGGATCCTCATGTCAAGTTTCAAGGCTTTCCCTACAAGTTTGATCAGTCAGATGCTTAGATGATCCAAAAATCAGTTAACTTGGTCAAAAAGTTAACTATGGTCAACATACAGTCAAACTTCAAGATTTTTGGTCAACATCAAGATTATGAAGTAAGATTCATCATTTGATCAAGGGTTGATCATAATTCATAAAGGGAATCTCAGAATCATCAAGAATCAGGAGTTACTAAATTAGGGTTTTGTGTAGGAAAAGTCAACTGTACTTTGAACAACCATAACATTCACATGCTTCATTAAATATTTCCCATCCAAAGCTCATTTTGAAGGAAATTCAATTCCCTAAAATTTTGTGTCTCACAAGCCAAGGCCAAAAATGCTTCATTTGAGAGATATGAGCCAAGACATTATAGGTCCTTTGAAAAGTCAGCAAAAAGTTAACTTTTTAAAAAGCTCATAACTTAAAAATGGAGGATCAAATGGACATGGGACCAAAAGGAGTAGTAATTGGACACTATAATATTTCTAAAAAGTCCTATAACATATACATGGGATAAAAATTGAGAGAGTTATGCATTGTTGAAGTTGAGCAATTTTGAGGAGGTGTATGAAGCAAAAATGGCCAAATCTTAAGTTTAAGATTTGTTGCTTAGGAGGAGGCTTAGTCTGATGAAACCTGGAATTCCTTTGAGAAATTGAGAATCTTGGGTTCATTAGAAGACCTATTGAGACATATTGTCTTGAATATGGGAGGACAAATTTTGGGGTACAACATGAAGGATTTAAACGAAGAAGGCTTTGAGGAATTGGAAGAAAATGACATGTCCTTTGGTCAGTGGTTATGTGCTTCTCTGTTACCTAAACTAGGAGATGAAGTAAATAAAAGGGATTTGAGCTTTAGCATTTTCAGTAAGGAATCTTCAACGCTTCTTCGAGCCAAAGTAGGTGCGAGTCCAAAGGTAAAAACAAAAACGAAGATGTTGAGGTGCAACAAATCAATAGGATTGAGGATTCAAAAGAGAAAGGTTTGAACAAATACAAAGGCTTAGAAAATAACCAGATTGACGTTGAAACCCTTGTTGAATCCTTGGGGATGCTATGATTTCATTGGAAAAGAATTCTAATGATACCCTATTGCAGAATCTCGTACCTTAGAAAAGGAAGTGGTGCAGAAGAAAGAATGTTAATGCTAAAGGTGTTACACAGACAAAGATCTCAAAGTCAATGAAAGTGAAATGAAAATTGGTAGATGTCATGATAATTGAAGGGTCGTTGAATATTGCGGAAAGCAAGTTGAAGTTGGTGAAAATAATCTAAAAAAGTTACCATAGGTGGTGTTAGTGGACCAATACCGCCTAATCCAATGAAAACTCTAAGCTAGAACTGTAGGGGCTTGAGGAGCCATTGTGCAGTTCGAAGCCTTGCGCGACTTCTTCGTGTTGAGAACCCCCATTTGGTCTTTCTGATGGAAACCAGACTTAAGTCTAAAGAAGTCGGGAAGATCAATCAGAAACATAAATTCAAAAATATGTTTATTGTGGATTATATAGAGTCTGGAAAGGAGATAGCAGATGGTTTATGCCTTTTGTGGATTGAGGATGTGGAAATTTCTATATCTTTGCATTCTCTCAACCATATTAGTGGTACTTGTTAACAAGATAATGATGAGTTATCATGGTCATTCAGAGGGGTTTATGGTTATCCGGATGAAGCTCATAAGAGGGACAATTGGAATTTATTTCAAGATTTAGTGGAGGAAAGTAGTGAAAAGTTTCTATTGTTTGGTAACTTCAATGATATCACACGTGAAACTGATAAAAAAGTGGCTTAGGAAGGTCCTCAACTCAAATACAGTGGAATAGACATGCAATTGACAACTCTGGTTTATTAGAGTTTAACTTTGATGTTTATCCATTCACTTGGAAAAATGGGAGACAAGTAGAGGCTAATTTGCAATGTATACTTAACAAAGTTTTCTTCTATAAACCCTTTGGCAGATGTTAGCTTCTTTATAAACTTGCTCATTTGGCCAAATTTGGAACTGACCATGCAATTATTCATATTCAAATTCAAAGAGAGTTCTATGAAGACAAAAGGTTTCATTTATTTATATTCGAAGAAGCATGGTTCAAAGATGGTAAATGTGAGGATCTTGTTCCAACCAAAGTCAGTTACTATTCAAACTCTTCAACATTCTTTTAGGGATTACAAGACCGATGACATTGCCAAGGAAATCAAGCAGATAGAAAATCTCTTGAAAGATAAGAGGTGTTGGTCTGAGGATCCTTTAAAGATTCAACAAGTCAAAGCCTTGGAACTTCAAAGAGACAAGTTGTTGAGGATTTAAGAAACAATGTGGAGACAGCGGAGCCCTGCATTGTGGCTTAAGGACGCTGACAAGAACACCAAGTTCTTTCACTGTAAGGAGGATCAAATAAGGAAAACAAACCTGATCAAGATATCTAATGATGTAAATGGAGTTTGGAAGAATTACAATCACAATTATGATATGGTTCTTATTAATTATTTCTAAGATATTTTTGCATCTTCTCAACCCACCAAAATTCAACAAGTTTTCACTCATCTCACTGGTCGGATCTCTGAGGCCCACAAATTCTTTTGTTCTAGCATGTTTTCTAAGGTTGAGGTTAAAGAGGAATTGTTTCAGATGCAACCCACGAAGGCCCCGGGACCTGACGACCTTTCAGCTCTTTTCTATCAGAAATACTGGAATTTTATGGGTGGTTGTTGTACCCCAAACTTTTCTCTCATATCTTCAAGACAATATGTCTCAAGAGGTCTCCTAATGTTCATAAGATTCTCAATTTCTCAAAGGAACTCAAGGTTTCATCAGACAAAGTCTCCTCCTAAGAAATAGATCTCAAATTAGGGTTTTGTGTTTCTCAAAGTAAATTGGACTTCAAAAGCCTCAAGTGGACTTCATGGTATACCATATACTTCAAAATATCCTCATTTCAAGTTTCAATACTTGCCCTACAAGTTCGATTTGTCAGATGCTCAGATAATCAATAATCAGTTAACTTGGGTAAAAAGTCAATTGTGGTCAACATACAGTCAAACTTCAATATTTTTGGTCAACATCAAGATTATGAAGTAAGATTCATCATTTGATCAAGAGTTGATCATGATTCATCAAGAAAACCTCAAATTCATCACAAGGCAAAAGTTGCTAAATTAGAGTTTCTTAAGGAAAAAGTCAACTAAACTTTGACCAGACCTAACTTTCACATGCTTCATCATAAATTTACCATATAAAGCTCATGTTGAAGTAAATTTAATTCCCTACAACTTTGTGTCTCACAAGCCAAGGCCAAAAATACTTCATTTGAGAGATATGGGTCAAGACATTACAGGTCCTCTAAAAAGTCAACAAAAAGTCAACAAAAAGTCAACTTTTTAAAAAGCTCATAACTTGAACATGGAATATTAAATTTACATGGGACCAAAAGGAGTGATTAAATGGCACTTTAAGATTTCTAAAAAGTTCAAGAGAACATTCATATGATAAGAATTGAGAGAGTTATGCATTGTTAAAGTTGAGCAAAATTGAGGAGGTGCATAAAGCAAACAATGACCAAAACTTGAGTTTTTGCCAAATGGACCTATCTTTTCACAATCCAAACTTATTCCTAAGTTGGTACACGACCCCTAAGTCACATCTTTTGCTTTTCTTTATTTATTTCATATTTTATTGGATTTAATTAATTTAAATTCAATTTTAATCAAAATAAATATTGAAAAATCAAAAGATTTGATATTTGGACTATTTTAGGATCAAATATTGAAGATATCTCCATAATATATGATCTCAAATTCGTGCATACAAGAGGAGAAAGTCATGATGGTCAAATATGCACCAAAATAGAAATTTTTTAACACCATTCAAAAGTGAATCAATTTGACCCAAGCCCATGAAGTTTTCTGACCTAAAATGCTCTCCTATATAAACTTATGACCTTCACCAACCTCAAGGACAAAAATCCATGCTCTAACAACCCTAAGAGAAATTCCAAAAAGTGTGAAAACTAGGGCAAACTATAAAACAATTTGCAGCAAGTTTCAGTCACTTCCATACGCTCAAATACACTCTACAACATCCCAAGAGATCATTCATATCATCATTGAAGGTTGGAGCATCATGAATAGTTCTATATGAACCATGGTCGTTTTGCTTCTTTTCCAATTTTCAAATCTTGCATTACATGATGTTTTAATCTATTTCTTATTCATATGCATGCTTAATATTGTGTTTAGGATTGTTTAGATCCATTGTTTGCAATCTTTCACGCAGGAACCGTGGGTTATCATTGTTAGGGCATAAGAGAAGCCAAGATTCGTATCTCCTTCTACAAGAACTTTCAGACCAAATTGAGGGCACCAATGAACTCAAAAGACTATTCCCAGCGTCCCTCCCTTATTTTTGACATTTTTCTTCTTTCTTTTTATTTATTTATTTTTAATTATTTTAAATTAATTACTTAATTCAATTAATATTTTTTAACCAATAAGAAAAATAGGAACTTAATAATCATTTTTTATAAAATCATAAAATATCAAAAAATATTTTTTTTATAAATTAAATTAGATTTATCTTTTTATCAAATTGATTTCTTTAATTAATAATTTTTTTTCTAAAAAAATCAATCATAAAATCAATTAATCGATATCGGAAACTTTTATCTCCTTCATATTTTCTTCTCGATTTTATTGTATAGATTGCTTGAATTTGTATTGTTTAGATTTACTTTCCTCGCCCGATTTTTTTTAATGTAACTGCTAAAGCCTTGTAATAACTTAGGATTATTTTTCGAATTTTATATTTCTGTAAGGGTTTTTACTATTATGTATCTGTCTCAAAGCCTTGTAATAGTAATTAGGGTTTACTTTCCGCACATTATAAATTGTTAGATGCATGCTTAATAGAATTGTATGGTAAGACTAAAATCAACCATTAGATAACCCTAAATTTTCAAGATTAAAATAACTGAATCAAATACACTTGCACACTTACACCTCTAGGGTAACCTCTTTTTGTTGTCTTATAATAAATGGCAGTGTCCCTCAAACGTAGAGATACCTTAACTTGTTGCCTAAAGAAATAAATCATCACAGTTGCCTTTCGAATAAAAGATCATAGTCCCTCGTTGTCCCTTCAAAGTTGTCTTCGAATAAATGATATTGTCCCTACGAAAATGATGATAGTCCCTTCGAATTGTTAAGGTATCTCTACATGTTGCCTTCTGTGACCATAACGATGACCCTACTCTTGTCCCTCCAAATCCAAGGATAAGACTACTTATTAACTAATAGTAAGGACATTTATATCCCTAAGGAAACGAAAATGACAAGAAAGACCTTACAACTTAGGGTAAATAACTTTTAAATGCTTGCTCACAACTTTCAAAACAAATGTTTTTACACCCCTCACTCTTTTTCAAAATACTTTCAAACAAGTGAACACTTTGTATACATTCATACGGGAATCATTACAAAGTTAAATATTTACGAAAATATTTTAATCACACACTACACTTTTCAAACAAAACAAGTCAAAAGTGAGCTAAGCATTTAAGAGCCCATGGATAACCATGGATACAAAGGGTGCTAACACCTTCCCTTTGTATAACTTACCTCCGAACTCAAAATCTTTTAAAAGGTCTTTCCTGTTCTTTTATGTCTTTCCTAATTGGATGAAATAAAAGTCAGTGGAGACTCTTGCTTACCGCAACATATTTTGCGACAAAAAACTAAAAGTCAGTTCTCCCACCGTATTACAGTGATGATGTCGCGAAGATTGCTCTCGAGATCCTTAACTACAACAAAGATCCTCTAGATATCAACTCAACTTTCATCACCCTGATTCTTAAGCACAAGAATCCTTCTTCTCCCACCTATTTTAGACCTATCAGTTTGTGTAATGTTTTTATGAACGTGGTTACAAAAGCTATAGCTAATAGACTAAAAGAATTCCTTCTTGAGGTCATTAGTGAGAAACAAAGTGAGTTCATTAAAGGAAGACTTATCACGGATAACACCTTGATTTTTATGGAGTGCTTCTATTTTATGTTTGTTTGAGTTTTGGTTCCCCTATTTTAAAATCCGAAATTTTGCTCCCTTTATTTTTTTGTTTTTGTTTTATTTAAATTTGTGTCCTCTATTTTAAGTTTTGTTTTAGATTTTAGTCCCCTTTCCGATTTGGAACTAATTTAATAGGGACCAAAAGTTTAGAAAAAACGAGAATAAGGGGATCAAAACTATAAAAAAAATGAAAATAGAGGGATACAAATTATAGATTTAAAAATAGGGGACCAAAACTTAAAACAACCAAAAATAAAAGGATAAAAATTCTGAATTTTAAAATAGGGGGATCAAAACTATAAAAAAAAAAAATTAAAAATAGAAAGATCAAAATTTCAATTAAGCCAGAATATTTATTAAAAAAAAAAACCTAGATGTTTCACGTCTCACATATATGAAAAATTCTATATTTTGACACTAATGGGTGGTTTAGTCTATAGTCTAGTGTCTCATAGTGTTCCTTTCCTTCTTACCTTCCAAGGCAAGTATTGTTTCTAAAGTTGCACACAACATGGTTTTGTTTTTCATAGCTAAAATGTTAGTGGTTACTTTGTAAAAGGATGTGGGCAATTTAATTTGTGCCAGAACAAAATTGTTACTGTCTAAAGAAAAAAATTAGAGAATTGTTGTTTATGTTTTAAATAGTACTATCATATTGGTTAAAAATGTACTTATGTGTAAAAGAATAGTCTTGCAAGTCTCATTTATATTATAATCTATGCTATACATCATACTGCTTTTACAAAACAAAAAGAAAGACAAATTCAATAAATTTTTAGATTAGTATACAAAATTTAGATGATAACACAGCTATTAGGATCCTCTTCAACGTTTACAGCACCGTAATAAGGATTGTATTGTGGTTTCATCTGATGATTATAATAGGGATGTGTTCCATAGAACATGAAAGGATTAATCACCATTTCTTTTGCTGATTCTTTCTTATCATCTTCCTTTTTTTTAGGTTCTTCTTTCTTTTCCTCTTTAGCTGGTCCAACGGAGATAATTTCGACATGACAAAACTTTCTTAGCCTAGCCACTATTTTTACTGGATCAATATCTCCTATTACTGTTAATTTCTTGTCTTTCATGTCCATTGAAACTGATTCAACCCCTGCAACAATATTACAAATAAAATCTCAGTATATATATCACTAAAACAATTCAATTCAATATAATTTAATAATGAAAGAAATAAAAAAGCTTAGTTGGAGTGAATTAAATACCTGAAATTCCAGAGACAGCTTTCATAGCTTTTTGCTTGATTTTGTCGTCATGTATCTCCAACTTTAACACTACTTTCTGTCACACAAAAATTAACTAGTTGTTAATAAGAAAAGAAAATTCACCAATTATGTTTTAGCTTTGATGAAGAAAATAGAAGAGTGGTTATAATAAAGGTAAAGAACTAACCATCATTGTTATGGAAGCTTGTGATATGTGAGATGAGATGTATAAGGTAGAATAGAACAACTCTTGATCCAAAATGGAATAGAATATAGAGATGAAGGGAAGATGTAAGTTTTCAAATTGAAATGAAGTTATGAATTGAAGATATAAATGTTTGAGGCTTTTTATAGTAACCAAGGAAGAGTTGTTGATATAGAGGCAAGTCAACCCAAACAAGTCAAGACAAATAGTGTGTGGCTTTCTACGAAAGTTAAGTAGCAGAAATAAAGGACCTTTTCTAATATAACGTTCCTTCTTGGAGCACTGGATCCTACATAAAGCAAATATATGACCGGTTCTTTGGTGGATCTAAACTAGACTTATGTTTAAAAAAAGTATTCATATATGGTCACTCATTTGACCCATTTGACCCATACTATTTGATGGTGGTTGTGGATGCATGATCGGCGGTGGAGCTCCTGCGAACACCCACCGCCTCTTGCTATCAACACTATTATAAATAAATGGGTTAAATAGTCATATTTTTTTATAACTAAATTAGATTAAAAATGACATAAGGGATGCACAATCCAACAACAACTATAAAAGAAAAAAAAAGTATAATTGTCCGAGCAAAATTAGCCTAAACCGATACCGGAGTGACACATCACTCCAACTAAAATAACATACTATCCGAATTTTGCCCTATCAATAATCAATCTTATGACAACCGTTTTATCATCCCCAACCCATTAAACTTAACCAATAACCACAACTAATCTGGAGATCCATCCGAAATCCATTTTTAAATTCACTTTAACCGTCACCTCATGTACAAGCAAGCAATCGATAAGAGACAACGACTAAAAAGACAAAACAATATGAAACCAATAAATAGTTTAATTTCACCAAACCTTTGAAAATGGGCATCCTCTAATAAGGTGATTTTAATCCTCACTTTCCCCACCACATAAAGGGGAACCATAAATTAAGGACTCAAAATTCATCGACGCTCTAAATTTAGTTGGGAGACAGTTCAACACCAACCTACAACCAAAAATAAAAAACTTGCTAGGAGCCTTCGTCCACCTGTTATCCCTAAATTTCGACGCTAGCAATTAATGAGGTTATTTTGGCTTAATAAAAGAGTTTTCTTGTGATGAGCTAAAAGTAAGGTTTTTGACCTTACTAACTAAAAGGTAAAAGTCGAAGGAACCTGCCTACAAGTTTCATACTTAGTGAAATTCTAAGTTTGGAATATTTTCTAAGTGTTGGAGGGATTCAAACGAGTGTATGTTCGACAAAGATGGTAGTTACCAAGGTTTTTGCACGTTCAATTTTGGAGGGAAAGTGTGTAGTTTTCAATTCAAAGACATGGACAAGTGGTGCAAGATGAAGCTTCTTCAACATATAGTGGGACAAATGTCATCATCTTAGGATATTTGTAAGAGAAACCGTCGATAACGGTTACTTTGTAATGTATATAAATAGTTTAGTCTAGTGTTAGAATAAGTGTGTGGAAATCATATGTAATAGTAACTCCGTATACTCAAAGTATCAGCGTGTAGAGAAACGAGTGCAGTGAGAATGTACGTGATTGAAACACCACCAATGTATCTTCAATGTCAAATTTATCTTCAAGTCATTTACTTTTGAAGCCATTTATCCTTTACAAGCCTTTATTTTAAAGGAATTTACTCTTCAAAGTCATTTATATTTTCAGCAATTTACTGCATTTCCTTTACAATTTCAGCCCTTTATTTTTCCAGCATTTTAACATTCCTTGCCTTGCCTTTAAATTTCATTTACTTTCAAGCCTTGTCTTTACTTTCCTTTAGAATTTCAAGTCTTGTCTTTTACCTTAATTTACTTTGAAAGCCTTTGTCTTTTACTTTATTTTCCTTTTAAAACAATTTCTGAAACTTGTTAAAAGATTCAAGACCCCTTTTTTCCAAAAACGTTATATACCAAATCAACCTTTTTTAGCACATGTCCTAGGATCAATCTGGTCGATTCTGCAAGTAACTGAGGGTATTTTGGTATCTTCAGAGGACCAGCGGTTGTTTACCAATTTTGGGGGTAACCAAATTGGCACGCCCAGTGGGACAGTGCTAAGAAAAAAAGTTTTTTTTAGAAGTGTTCATAACTTCTCCCTTTTCGTAATGTCCTTGTTTCATAACTTTCTTTACGTGAACGGTTTGGTAGAAAGAACGATTACTTTTGTTGTATGCATTTGAGAAGTGGCAAGGTAGTCAGTACATACCATTATATCCCTAAAAGAAGAAACACAAGAAGGATGACGTCTAACCAAGGAAACCCAAGTGATTCAATACCCGCAACAAGTGGGCCGAATCCTCAAGTAGGTAGTTCGAACGTTCGTAGTACAAACACACAAGATGGACTAAGGAATGAGGCCATCCCAACCTCTAATCCTTCGACAGGAGCTTTGACCACACCAAATGTGATGTCAGGACCAGCCCCTTTGACAGGACCAGGAGAAACAGTTAATAGATACTATACTCAGCCAATGTTGGAGTATATTGGGCCGAATGCTCAAACTCCGCCACTAAGTTTGTCTGCATGCCCACATCACTTTCTCAGGCTTTTCCTAGAATCTTTGGTGCATCAACCACCCTGGCAGGATTGAGAAATGCCCATCCAGTTTATTCAGACAACGTGATTCCTTCACCTTTGCAGGAATCTGGTTCTGAAATAAATCTGAGAAGGAATAACCAGACTGATGTCTTGGGGAATTCGACTCAGAGTCATGCTTTGACAAATGAATTTGTGGCCTATTTAAGGAAACAAATAGATGAAAGCAACATGCAAATGGTTCATACTCTATCCCAAACTATGAGAGAGATTTTTCATCCTTTGATTCAGAATACGATTAATACGAATTAACACCAGTTCGACAACCTCATTACTTACACCAGTTCATGGGAGTCCTAACACCAGTTCAAATGGCGTGCATAGCAGAATTCATGGGAGTCCTAACACCAGTTCGACAACCTCATTACTTACCAGATGTAAGAGAAGTTATGCATCCATTAAAACAAGAGAATCCACCTGTGGTCGAACCTGTAGACGTTGAACCCATTAGAAATCCAAGACATACGTCAATAGAAGAGGAGCCAAGAGTAAGGGTGGTAAATAGACATCAAGATGCATACCATGTAGTCCAACAAGTTTGACAAAATAATCTGGCAGCAGAGAATAACTTAGCAGCCCTTGTCGAACGAATAATGGTGCGAAGTGAATTAAACATAGGTTTTGCTAGGCCAAACTTTATTTCGCCAATAGTGGACTATATACTCCAATAAGAATTTCCCCCTAGGACGAAGGTTCTCAAATTTACCAAGTTCTCAGGGGATATAACAGAATCTACGGTCGAACATGTGGCACGCTACATGATAGAGGCTTGGGAGATTGCTAATGATGTAAGAGTAAGAATTAAATATTTCCCTAACGTCGTCACCAAGAATGCTTTCACTTGGTTTACTACCTTGCCACCCGGTTCAATATGTAATTGGACTCAATTAGAGCGTTTGTTTCATGAGCAATTCTATATGGGTCAGACTAATATTTGTTTGAAAGAATTAGCCAGTGTCAAACAAAAGTTCAATGAGTCCATTGACGACTACTTGAACAAATTTTGATTGCTTAAGGCCAGATGTTTTACTCAAGTACTTGAGCGTGAATTGGTCGAAATGGCTGCTAGCGGCCTTGACTATTCAATCAGGAAGAAGCTGGATACTCAGTACTTGAGAGACATGGCCCAATTAGCAGACAGAGTTCGACAGCTAGAACGTCTAAAGGATGAGAAAGCTAGGGAGAATTAACATAAAAAGATAGCTCACGTCGAAAATCAGGATGAGGTCGAAAACATTTACGACGAAACTCTACCTCTAGATGATAACGAGAAAGACTTAGCTGAACTTAAACAGGGTCCTCCTTATTCCTGTAAACTATTATTTCCCTCAAATGGAAAGAATCCAGTTGAAGTTGAAAAAAACGACAGATTTCCAAAGAAAACATATACTTTCGACGTTACCAAGTGTGACGAAATATTTGATTTACTAGTTAAGGATGGAAAAATACTTGTACCTCCTGGTGCTAAAACACCACCTTTAGATCAAAGAAAGAAAAAAAGGTTTTTGTACATATCATAATTATTTGGGTCATAAAACTTCTCAATATTTTCTTTGCAGGGATTTGGTGCAAAATGCAATCCAGTAAGGAAGGCTCAAGTTCGGAGACAAGCCAAAAACGCAGATGAAGATAGATATTGATCCTCTTCAGATGGCTGAGGTGAATTACTCTGAACCTTCTGCAGTGAACTGGGTTGATGTCGTTGAATAGGTTACTGATGACAATGGAAGTCCTGATTCATTTGAGGCTATAGTTCATCATGTGGTAGTTGAGGTTACTGAGAACCCCAACAATGAGGCTATAGTGTTCAAGGCCAATGAGGAATTGACTAGTGAGCAATGGGAACAACTGATATGCAAGGCTACCAAAGGATTCTTCAAGACATCATCAGACGTCGAAAGATTTAATGTGGGGGTTACCATCAACCCCCATGAGGAGGTTGAAGAGTCAAGCCTCCCACTCATTACCAAAGAAACTGCTGAGAGTAATGCTTAAAAGAAATTGGGGGTTACCATCAACCCCCAATTTTTGATTTCTTGTAGAGATGCCAAAATAAGAAGTCAAAAGTAATGCTCTGTCCAAGATGTAGTTCCATCTTCGACAAGAAGGTTGCTCGAAGTCTTCAACAAACGAATGAGGTGTATGGGGGCCAGAAGGTGAAAACTGCCCAAAGCCATGCCCGTTTCGACCCAAGACGTGCTAACCCCTATCAACAAGGGTTCATGCCCCAGGCTCTCAATTTCAAACAACCCACATTTAAACCAAGTGGGGAATTTCCTAGTGACAAGTGGTTCAAGCCTGATGAGTCAGGAAAAAGGGGAGGACAGAAGTGGAGAAAATTTAAGGTCGAAAGGGGACCCTCAATGGGATACACAAAGGAGGTTAGAACCTCTAACAAAGATGTGTATGTATCTGAGAATTACAATGGTAAGAATCATATGTCCAGGTCGCAATGGCGTAGGGAGCAACGCAGGAGGAAGGCTCAAAGGGAAGCCTCCGGAGGTGATTGTGCTGAATCCAACATGAGTGTCCTTGGTGAAGCTTGGGACAACATTAAAGTGAATAACAAAGTTCCTATGGGGCACAAAGTACTTTTGTTCAGGAACAAAGAAGCTGACATTAAGCTAGAAATAAAAGTTGAGTTGAAGGTTGTCAAAGATGAAGAGATGACTGATAACTTTGATTATGAATTTGAGGCTTCTCTGGACGTTTTGGTCAATGTAGTTTCAGTAATGCCTATAGAGTATGACCATATCACTGAGGTTGAAAATATGGATGCTAATACTGAAGCAGAAATGGTAGCACATCAACCAGTGTGATACTATGTAATAAACAACGATTGCATCGAATAGCAGAATTCTTTCTTCGAAAGGCCTAATAAGGCCATGAGAGGGCACCTGAAACCCCTTTATATTACTGGAAAAGTAGAAAACATGGCCATCAACAAGATTCTGGTTGATTGTGGCACTACAGTAAACATAATGCCACATTTCTTGCTTGCCAGAATTGGCAAATTCGACACAGACCTAAAACCCCACAACTTGGTCCTGTCGAACTATGAGGGCAAGACTGGACCTACTATAGGGGTCCTACAAGTTGACTTGACTGTGGGGATAGTCACAAGGCCCACTTTATTTATGGTGTTAGAGAGTAAGGCTAACTACAACCTCCTTTTAGGGAGAGAATGGATAGATGGCATAGGAGAAGTCTCATCTTCAATGCACCAAAGGATCACCGTATGGAGGCTAGATGGTATTATCGAAAACATCGAAACTGATCAGGGGTACTTTAAGGTACCAGTGAATCACGTAGAAGGTGTGGAGTTCGACAAGAATCTAGCACATATTGGTTCATGTGCACCAGCAGGATTCGAGTTAACATTAGATGATCACGCATACTGCACATTGAACCTCCATCCCATCGAAGGATTCCGCTGGGATACAAAGGTTGTAGGAGATGCATGAAATCTCCCACCTTATTTCTTTGATCCTGAAATCCGGCCTACAGGCTAGGGAAGCAAATGCAGTAATAATGTATGACTTCGATGCGTTAAAAAGAATTTCGGCTTATGTGGCTGAAACAAGGATACAAACGGCCTTGGAGGCTGTAGGAAATAATATGGCTGTAGAGGCCATCACTGAATTTGTTGAAGAGATTTCTGTGAAGGATTTTGACCAAGAGCCTTTAGATAAGGCTCCAGGAGATTCATACTAGAGGCTTGATGCCATTTATGATAATGAGCCTTTGGGATTTGAGAAGGATCCTTTGTTAGAAGGTTCCAAAATGCTGGCTCTGGATCCTTTAGAAGAAATAGACCTGGGGGATGGAGAGTTGAAAAGGCCTACATACATCAGTGTCAACCTCGACCTAGAACTTAAGGTCTAAGTGGTCCACCTGCTGAAAGAATTTAATGATTGTTTCACATGGGACTACAACAAAATGCTTGGTTTGGAAAGAGAGCTCGTCGAACACAAGCTACCAATCAAACCTGGGAAGAAGCTTGTCAAACAAAATCCAAGACAATTTTCCCCAACAATCCTCATGAAAATTAAAGAGGAGATTGAAAGGCTGCTTCGATGCAAGTTCATTCGCACAACTAGGTATGTCGAATGGTAAGCAAATATTGTACCAGTATTTAAAAAGAATGGTTCTTTAAGGTTATGCATAGATCTTAGAGATCTAAATTCAGAAACCCATAAAGATGAGTATTCAATGCTTGTGGCAGAAATGTTGATTGATTATGTTGTGGGACATGAGTATCTAAGTATGCTAGACGGCTACTCAGGATAAAATCAAATATTCATTGCTGAGGAAGATGTCCCTAAAACTGCTTTTCGATGCCCAGGGGCCTTAGGAACTTATGAATGGGTAGTTATGCCTTTTGGTTTGAAAAATGCAGGGGCAACTTACCAAAGAGCAATGAACTCAATTTTTCATGATTTCATAGATACGTTTATGCAAATCTATATTGATGACATAGTTGTGAAGTATATATTTGGACTCAACCATGTCAATCATCTTCGATGTTCTTTTGAAAGAATGAGAAAATATGGTCTTAAAATGAATCCTCTTAAATGTGCTTTTTGTGTGTAGGCAAGGGACTTTCTGGGATTTGTGGTCCACAAAAAGGGGATCAAAATCAATCAGAATAAGACTAAAGCTATCATGGAGGCTAAAGTGCCTTCAACAAAGAAGAAGCTCCAGACACTTTTAGGAAAGATCAACTTCTTAAGGAGGTTCATATCAAACCTGAGTGGAAAGACTCAAGCTTTCTCACCTTTGCTGCGTATGGGTGTTGCACCCCAAAATTTGCCCTCCACAAGACAAGACATTGTGTACTAAGAGGCTCACAAGGTTCACAATTAGTCAGGAAGTTTGACAATTCCCTCAGATAATGCATCCTCCTAAGCAATGCATCCTAAACTAGGGTTTTGACTTTAATCAGGCTAAATGGACTTCCAAGACTTCAAGTGAGCTTCATAACATCTTATATGTGTTCAAGAATCCCCATGACAAGTTTCAAGACTTTTCCCAAAGGTTTGCTCAGTCAGATGATCAGGTAGGTTAAAATCAGTCAAAGCAGTTAAAAGGTCAAACTGAGGTCAACTGTGGATAAACCAAAGTAAAACTTCATGATTTTTTGCCAACATCAAGTATATGAAGTTAAATTCATCATTTGATCAAGGTTTGATCATGATTCATCAAGGAGATTTCAGTTCATCAAGAATCAGGAGTTTCTAAATTAGGGTTTTCATAGGAAAAGTCAACTGAACTTTGACCAGCCATAACTTTCACATTCTTCATCAAAAATTTTCCATCCAAAGCTCATTTTGAAGGAAATTGAATTCTCTACAACTTTGTGTCTCACAAGCCAAGCCCAAAAATGCTTCATTTGGAAGGTATGAGCTAAGACATTACAGGTCCTTTTAAAAGTCAACAAAAAGTCAACAACTTCAAAAGAGCATAACTTGAGAATGGAAAAAGATATGGACATGAGACCAAAGAGGTTGGTTAGAGGACTCTTTAAGCTTTCCAAAATGTCCAAGAACACCCTCATAGCATTAAAATTGAAGGATTTGTGCCCTTTCAAAGTTGGGAAATTTTTGGGAAGTTTATGAAGCAAATAAGGCCTTAAAACCAATTTTTGCTAAATGAGCCCACCAAATTGCCATCCAAACTTTACAATATCATTAAGCACGACCCAACCCACCTATTTTCTGATTTTATTTTTTATTTTCATATTTATTTGAATTTTATTCATTAAAATACAATTTAAATTGAAATAAAATATAAAAATCATATATTTGAAAAGGATTTGGTTTCTAGAATGTCTTAAAAAACATTTAAACTTGATTGGTACCATTTAAAATCAAATCATCCAAACATAGCAATGTTAGATCAAAATAAATCAAGTTTTAAGAACAAATCTTTTTCAATCTCATGAGGTCCAAATATCCAAAAGAATTATCAAGTTCTTGACCTAATTTTATTGTATCCTATATAAACAACATGAAACAATGCACTATGGACGATTTTGCAGCCTCTAATATCACTTTCAAACTTCACAAAAATTCATCAAAATCCAATTTTCGGTTTCTTCCTTACAAGGAGTTCTAAGGTATTTTAAAGACACAAGAAGGTTCCTTGGATGTCCCTGAGTCGAAACCAATCCTCCATTCCATCAAAATCATGACATATCATGCTAACCGAATGACTTTTTCTTCATTTTTTTTGATTTATCGTTTTCATATGTTTGCTTGTTAAAACTTGAAACTAACCATTTATTTATGTTCCTTGTGAAATAGTGAAGCTTTCTGGGCAATTTGTTGTGAGTTTCGTGGACCAAACAGGATTATGCCATAGTTAGGGTTTATACCTCTAGATTAGGGTTTTATGGTATGAGTGATTTAAATGATTTTTATGGATATATTTGTATTGTATGAGATGTAAGGATCACGTTGATGTGATCAATTTGAAAAAATACTCTGTGGATCATGCTGTATGGTATTCGCAGGTTTTCCTGCAAATAAAATTCCCAGGTAAATGCCTAGAAATTTTCGCAGCAAATTTCATAGGTCCAGAGGTAGAAGAAGGACCTTGGCGCGAATTCTTTGAATTCAAAATTCTATTTGTTTTTATAATGTATAGGTTCCATTTGTATGTCACAGCGCACAGGTTGGCCTAGTGGTAAGGCGTCTTGCTTGGTATGCGAAGGAGCTTGGTTCGAAACCAGCCAAGATGCAAATTTTTTGTTTAATTTCTTTTGTTTTCACAGAATAGTAACAAAACCAAAGGGAGGTGGATCAGTATCAGCTGCGCGCGCTAGCCCAGTGGATAGGCCCTTGCGTTTCCACATAAAAGACCTGGGTTCAAATCCCAGATCCTGTTTTTTTGGTTATTGGTTTTTTCTTGTTTTTATTTCTTTTATTATTTCTTTATATTATTCTCTAAATTAATTTAAATAATTTTCTAAACCATAAATGTAAATCATTTTTCTTTTAAAAAAAAAACTTATATTATGTTTTTTAATATTTATATGTCTATATTATTTAATCATTAAATTGATATATTTTTATGTAATACCTAATTATTTATATATATATAACCTAATTTATTTTCTAAACCCTAATTTTCTTTTATAATTGTAATTTCTTATTTTATTATGTTTGTTTAATTATAATTAAGAAATATTTCTAATATGTATATATAATTAAATTATTAAACTATTAATCATGTTTATTTTTGTAAATAAATTAGTATATATAATTATTATTATTTATTTCTCTTCTTAAAATTCTTTAAAAAAAAAGAGATTATTTATTTAAATTTAAAATTTTAATTTGATTGTATATTATTGTGCTAACCCCTTTTTCTCTTATATTTTTTATTATTACTAACCTTTTATTTATTTATTATAGGCTTATTTATTTAAATTATTTTATTATAATGTAATTGTGCAAGTTATGTAATAGTGGTAGAATTTTTATTATTTATTTAAATTGCTATGGTTAGTAAACTAGGGAGTGCAAATATGTTTGCTTTTAAAATCAATTTAGATCACTAATTATAAAATAAATATTTGAATTTGTACACGCACACACGTAAGTCGATCTTGGATCGCCATCTCACTTCTTAAGGGTTACCTCTCATGTTGCCTAAATAAAAGGTCAAGTAAGGTGTATAAAGCAAAGTCCCTTCTCTTATTAATATCATCTTGTCCCTTTAAAGATTATAAGATCAAGTCCCTTCATGGTTGCTGTTGCACCCCAAAATTTGCCCTCACAAGACAAGACTTTGTGCACTAAGAGGTTCACAAGGTTCACAAGACATATCATGATGTTCACAAGGTTCACAAAGTTCACAATTAGTCAGAAGATTTGACATTTCCCTCAGACAATGCATCCTCCTAAGCAATGCATCCTAAACTAGGGTTTTGACTTTAATCAGGCTAAATGGACTTCCAAGACTTCAAGTGAGCTTCATAACATCTTATATCTGTTTAAGAATCCCCATGACAAGTTTCAAGACTTTTCTCAAAGGTTTGCTCAGTCAGATGATCAGATAAGTCAAAATCAGTCAAAGTAGTTAAAAAGTCAAACTGAGGTCAACTGTGGTCAAACCAAAGTCAAACTTCATGATTTTTTGTCAACATCAAGTATATGAAGTAAAATTCATCATTTGATCAAGGATTGATCATGATTCATCAAGTATATTTCAGATCATCAAGAATCAGAGGTTTCTAAATTAGGGTTTCCTCAGGAAAAGTCAACTGAACTTTGACCAGCCATAACTTTCACATGCTTCATCAAATTTTTCCCATCCAAAGCTCATTTTGAAGGAAATTGAATTCTCTACAACTTTATGTCTCACAAGCCAAGCCCAAAAATGCTTCATTTGGAAGGTATGAGATAAGATATTATAGGTCCTTTTGAAAGTCAACAAAAAGTCAACAACTTCAAAAGGGCATAACTTGAGAATGGTAAATGATATGGACATGAAACCAATGGGGTTGGTTGGAGGACTCTTTAATCTTTCCAAAATGTCCAATAACACCCTCATAGCATTAAAATTGAAGGATTTGTGCCCTTGCAAAGTTGGGAAATTTTTGGGTGGTTCATGAAGTAAATAGGGTCTTAAAATCAAATTCTTCCAAATGGGATGAACTTTTTGTGACCCAAGGTGTTCCATGACATCATGCACGAAATTTATTTAATATTTTCATTATTTTATTTTATTTATTTTATTTATTATGATTTTTTATATTAAAAATCATTTTAAATTTAAATAAAATATCAAATATGAAGATTTAAAATATATTTTGATTCTAGAAAGTCATAAACATGAATTGAATCAGATTGATATGCAATTGATGATGATTGTCTTAAGATAGAAAGGTCTCATTCAAAAATATATGAAATACAAGTCATGATCTTTTTCAATCTTCAAAAATCAAAAAGTCCAAATAACCATCCAATTTTTTGACCTAGTTTCATTCAACTATAAGTACACAAACCTAACACAATGCCCAAGGACGAATTTTCTGCCTCAAGGATAAGTTTCATAACATCAAAATTTGAAATTCGGTTTCTGACTTTTTGTGGTTTTTCAGGTGAAATAAGGACATCAATCCCTTCCTTGAACATCTCTGAACATATACCAATGGTCATATGCATCTAAAAGCCCGTGAATTGGCCAAACCGAATCAAATTATTTTGACATTCATGAGTTTTTCGTTTTCATACATTGGTGTAAAATAAATCGCGTTTGATCATTGATTCTTGTTTGTGATGAACTAACCATTGTTTCTGGATGCTTTGATTTGGATTTTGATACAGAACGAGCAATCTACCATTTTTAGGGTTTCGGCCAAGCTTTTAGGGCTTCACACTAAACCTAATATAAATGAATTTGAAAAACATAGGATGATTGTGTAAGCTCTGGGAATCACAATGCCCTAATCAATTGGAAGAAATTGTACCGTTTGCTTGGTGTTTGAATTTCGCAGGTTGTGCACATTGAGAAATTCGCAGGTATGTTCGCAGCAGAATTCGCAACAAAATTCGAAGGTAGCAAGGTTGAAGACGAAGACCTTTGGCGCGCGTTCTGGAATTCAAATATTTGCCTTAATATTTTATTGTATTGTTGTTGATTTATTTCACAAGAAGCTTGCTTGGCCCAGTGGTGAGGAAGGCGTGTGTATTGCTTCAAGGCTTGGGTTCGATTCCTGGAGGCAGCATTCTTTTTGTTACATTTTCTCATTTATTCATAGAACTTAATATATTATTATTTGTGATGGTTATACACTCAGATGCGCCCTTCTGGCTGGATGGTAAGAGTGTTTGCTTGTTGTGTGAGGGTCCTGGGTTCGAAACCCCCCAGGCCCTTTTTGTGCTATTTTTTTTGTTTTGTTATGATTTTCACAGGAGTTGAAACAAAACAATATGGAGTTCCTTCCATATCACCTGCGCGTGCGTAGCCCAGTGGCTGGCTTGTTGGTTTGGAGAGTGTGAAAGCATAGGGGCTGGGTTTGAATCCCAGCCCAGGTAAGTTCTTTTTTTCACTTTTTCTTGTTTTTTCTATTTAATTTGTTTATATTATTGTTAAATAAATTTAAATGATAAAAAAATGTTTATACTATTTTCTTTTCTATAATTTAAAGTTCATCTTTTCAAAATTAAACCTTATTAGTAAAATTATTTAATATTTATTTTTGTATATTATTAATATTGTATAATTTTGTATAATTAATTTATATTAGATAATTAATCCTAATTTATTTTTCTAAACATATAAACCCTAATATTTTCATAAACCCTAATTTAATATGATTAACCCTAATAATATTTTTCTAAAAAAAAAACCTAATTATTTTATATAAATGTTAATTATGCTTCTTTATTTTTATTATTTGTTTATATTATCATTATCCATAGTTTTATATAAAATCATGTAAATAATTTTAGATTATGCTTAAAATAATTAAAAACTCCTAATTTAATCTTGTAAATATAATTTATTTTTATAATATGTTTATTTAATTATAATTAACCATTATTTTTCTTAACATGTATATAAATTTAAATCTTTATAATAATTAGTATAGTAGGAATTACTTATTTTTCTTCTTAAAATCTTAAAAAATAATTATTCATTAAAAATTTCCCTTTTAAATTAATTATTCATTATTATGCTAATTTCTTTATTCTTATTTATTTTATTATTACTAACCCCATTTACTTATATATTATATGATTTTTATTATTATTGTTACTAACCCAATTATTTATTTGCTTATTTTTTTTTTTATTATTATGTAATTGTATCCCTTATGTAATATTTGTAGTAGTAATTTTTATTATTTATTTTAAATGTTATGGTTAGTAAAATAGGGAGTGCAAGATATGTTTGTATTTAAAAATTAATTTAGATCATTAAATCTCAAGATAAATATTTAAATTGGTACACTCACACACGTAAGTCGATTCTGGATCGCCATCTCACCTCTTAAGGGTTACCTCTCAAGTTGCCTAAACAAAAGGTCAAGTAGGGTGTATAAAGCAAAGTCCCTCATCTCACATCATCTAGTCCCTTAAACAATAAAAAGATCAAGTCCCTTCGAGTGTTGCCTTCGTAATGATCTTGTCCCTCTCGAGTAAAGATGATAAGTCCCTTCGAATTGCTTATACACCTCACAGTTGCCTAAATAACAGTTGTCCCTTCACTTGTCCCTCACATCCAAGGTAATGACTACCTATTCCTTAATAATAGGGATAGTCTTACCATTGAAAGAACATATAAGAACAGAAAAGACTAAACTTAGGGTAGGTTCTTCTTAGATACTTGCTCACTTTTCAAAAACATTTCAAACACTTCACATTTTTTCAAGCAATTTTCAAAACAAAGGTTTTATATATATCCGTACATGGATCATTATAAAACACTTAAGAAAATTTCTATTCACATACTTCACATTTCAAAAACATTTTAAAGTGAGCTAAGTAACTAAGAGCTCATGGATAACCATGGATGTAAAGGGTGATAACACCTTCCCTTTACATAACCTACCCCCCGGACTCAAAAATCTTTTTTAAAGGTCTTTCCTGTTCTTTTATGCCTTTCCTTTGGATAAAATAAAAGTCGGTGGCGACTCTTGCTATCTGCAACATAACTAAAGTCAGTTCTCCCACCGTGTTACAGTTGCCTTTGTAAATGATCTTGTCCCTTTCGAATAAAAGATGATAAGTCCCTTCGAATTGCTAAGTACACCTTACAGTTGCCTAATCATAGATGACCCTTCACATGTCCCATACAACATCCAAGGTGATGACTACCTATTCCTTAATAATAGGGATAGTCTTACCACTTAAAGGACATTTAAGAACAGAAAAGATTCAAATTAGGGTAGGTTCCTCTTATGTACTTGCTCACCTTTTCAAAACATTTCAAAAACACTTCACATTTTCAAAATAAAGTCTTTATATATATATCTGTACATGGATCATTATAAAGTACTTAAGAAAATTTTTAATCACATACTACACTTCTCAAAACAGTTTAAAGTGAGCTAAGTAACTAAGAGCCCATGGATAACCATGGATGTAAAGGGTGCTAACACCTTCCCTTTACATAACCTACCCCCCGAACCCAAAAATCTTTTAAGGTCTTTCCTGTTCTTTTATGTCCTTTCCTTTGGATAAAATAAAAGTCGGTGGCGACTCTTGCTATCCGCAACATTTAACTAAAGTCAGTTCTCCCACCGTGTTACAGAACTGGAGACTCTGCTGGGGATTTAATAAAAGAGGGGTACCCTTAGGAATTAGATCACTTTAAAAATTGTTTTCCTTGTTTGCTTTATACTTATCTGTTGGGTGCTCTTATGTGTGAAAGATCCTAACCCGGATCTAGTGTACCTTAGGTAAATGGCAATAGACCAAGGAAACTGTACGGCGTATACCGATATGGTTTATCTGGTGGCCATAGTTAGTGTGACTTCTTGGTTGGTGCTTATGTTCCTTAAGTTAAGTTGAGGATAATATGAGGCTGCCATATGTTGTCAATACACTAACTAACTTTTAGAACCCTAGTTATCCCATCTTGGCCTTTAGAAAAGTAGTGAGATAACCGGCTTTGGTGAAGACTGAAGTTGGTTGATACTCGATGCTACACTCATTGAGATTCTAAACTTGGAGGGTTTTGGTTGGCAAGTAAGTTGCCTACTGAACAACCACCCTTGTGAAGGATCAATGATATTGAGATCCCTTAGAACCTGGTTACTTCATAGGACAGGATGAACCAACTAAACTTCAGGGGAGGGTACTTACCTTTAAACCTCATGCAAGCCTTCAAACCTAGGGCTATTGTGTGACTTGCTTGTGTGTGCCACATGTTTGTGATTAAGCATAACATCATAGCATCATCATGCATCATAAGCATATCATTTTCACTAACCATTTCAAGGACCAAAGGATTTATCTTTGTTCTTTGTTGCAGGTCATGGCTTCTGCTCGTAAGAATACTATCAGGATCAACTTTGTAGGAATACCTCCTAAGCTTAAAGAGTTGGTCTCTCAAGTTTCTGAAAACTCTCAGTTCATCAAGAGGCATGGTCACCTATTGGATCTAGTCACCCCAGGGTTCAATGAAGACATGATGATTGTCCTGTTTCAGTTCTTTGATCCTAAACATCACTGTTTCACATTCCCCGACTATCAGCTGGTTCCTACAATGGAAGAGTTCTCCAAACTTCTGGGTATACCTATACTTGATCAGAAACCTTTCACAGGCTTGTAAAAAGAGCCTAAACCTGAAGTCATTGCTGCAACTCTACATTTGAAGAAATCAGACATTGTCTTGGAAACGAGAAGCGGAGTTAAGGGTATTCTTGCTAAGGCGTTGATAAGGAAGGCTCAAGGGTTCTTGAAGGCTATGAGCTATGATGCTTTTGAGGAGATTTTAGCCTTGTTGGTTTATGGCTTAGTGTTATTCCCCAATCCAGATCAGTTCATAGATGTTCACGCCATCAACATATTTCTGAGTCACAATCCAGTGCCTACATTACTTGGAGACATCTTACATTCTCTTCATACTCGTACTACGAAGGCACGAGGAACTCTGATGTGCTGCATACCTTTGTTGTCTAGGTGGTTTATTTCTCACCTTCCTCGATCAGTAATGAAGAATGAACAAGGGTTCAGGTGGTCCAAAAGGATTATGTCACTCTCTCATTTAGATATTCATTGGTGCTCTCGATCTATGGAGAATGTTACTATCATCGACCGTTATGGGGAGTTTCCTAATGTGCCACTTCTAGGCATAAGAGGAGGCATTACTTATAACCCTTCCTTAGCTTTACGACAGTTTGGTTACGCTCGGAGTGATGGTCCTCATGACATGTTGATTCAGGGTATTGTGTTCGATTACGACAACAATCTTCAAGGTTATCATCAAAGGTTTATACGAGCATGGGGGAAAGTGAACAAGGTTGATAGCAAGACTCTGGAGCCCAAGTACACTATTTCTATGGAAGCTTATCTCAGATGGGTGCGATCCCATGCTCAGACTCTTATGATGACATATCCTGCCATCCTGCTGGTTACTATGGAGTCAGTTGCTAAAGGAGATACCTCTTATATCACCCTTCATCTAGACATGCCCACTGACATGGAAGACTTACAGAGGTCCTGGATCCAGTTGAAGGAGCAAAGGGATACTTTTGAGACTCATTACAAAGCAAGTCAAGAAAGAATCCTGGAGCTAACAAAGCAACTTCACGAGGAGCGGAATCTCAACTCATACCTCAACATAAAGAGGAAACGTCCATGGGATACTTAAAACCCCATCTTTTGTATTTATTTCTTTTTTTATTGTAAGCCCAAGGGGCAAACAAATTTATTACTAATAAAAGTTTACTATCCTGCGGTCCTTGAAAACATTGCATATGCATCTATACATCATATCATTGCATCACAGGTTTCTTATGTACAGGTTTCTTATGTACAGCAGCAATGGCTCTTGAACAAACAGTTAAAGATCTCCAGGCACAAAATGCACAATTCCAGGAGCTAATCCTGAACTTGTCCTAGGGGCAGGATGAATTGAAGACACTGCTGGTCAAGAAGACTAAGAAGACTAGAAGGTTAGGAGGCCTAATCAACATGGGAAGAAGGTTCAGAGGTCCTGTCAGGACCAAAGAACAGGTTGAAGATTATGAGTCTGAAGAGTCTGAGAAAGAGGGAGGCAGTCTCCATAATACAATGGGGGATTCTGATTCTGAAGCTAACTACTATCATGATCCTAATGAAGATAAGTTCAAGATGTTGGTGGATATAATGGATGCTATGGAATTGCAAAAGTCTTATGGGCTGGATTTTGAAGACCTGAGTTTGATATATGGAGTGGTTATACCCATTGGTTTCAAGGTCCCTACTTTTGTAGTATATGATGGTGTCTCTTGTCCCAAACTGCATCTGAGGTCTTATGTCCGGAGAATCCAACCCCATACTGCTGATAAGAAGTTGTGGATCCATTTCTTCCAAGAGAGCTTGTCTGGAGCTCAATTGGAATGGTACTATCAGTTGGAGAGTGTTAACATCCGTGATTGGAATGATCTTGCTGAGGCCTTTTATAAGCAATATCAATACAATGCTGATCTAGCCCCTACTCGCATGCAACTACAGAGCATGTCTATGGGTGCTAAAGAAAATTTCAAGGAGTATGCTCAGAAGTGGAGAGATTTGGCTGGTAGAGTACAACCTCCTCTAACTGACAGGGAGTTAGTGGATATGTTCATGTGTACGTTGAATGGTCCTTTTTATAGTCATCTCATTGGAAGCTCATCATCTGGCTTCACTGAGTTGATAATGATAGGAGAGCGCGTAGAAAGTGGTATAAGAAGTGGCAAGATACAAGTGGGTGCTTCTTCATCAAGTACTACAAAGAAGCCCCCTAGTGGGAAGAAAGAGTCAAATGTTGTTTATGGTCAACCTGATCGTAATAGGAGGCACCAATCTGTGAGTGCAGTTCATATCTCCAATCCTACTCCTACAACACCAGAGCCACCACAGGGCAATCAACAGAGGCCTAGAAGACAGTTCACCAAGCTCAACATGTCAATGGCCCAAGCCTTGCAACACTTGTTGAAGGGTGAACTCATCACTTTGAAGGACCCTCCTCAGAACCCCAATGTTACCTCTCCCAGGTACAATCCTAATGCACGATGTGCATATCATTCTAATTGTCAGGGACATGATACCAATAATTGCTGGATATTGAAGAATAAAATTCAAGATATGATTGATGCTGGAGAAATTGAGTTTGACCCTCCGGGTACTCCAAATGTGATTACTGCTCCCATGCCAAATCATGAAAAGACTGTTAATGCCATTGAGGAAGTTTCACATATTTCCTCAGTTGCAGATGTAACCACACCATTGTCTGTTATTAAGAAGAAGTTGGTACAAGCTGGGTTCTTTCCAGGTTGTAATGAAGATTGTTTCTATTGTGCTTATAAACCAGATAGTTGCTGGAAGTTGAAGGACGGTATTCAACGCCTCATGGACAATTACATCATATTGTTTGAGAGGACACCTTATATGGAGAGCATGGTCGAACATATAACTCAAGGTGCAAAGATTGAAGAGGTGGATATGGTTGATAAAGTGCCTGTAAGAATTACTTCCAAGGGCCCTGTCAAAATCACTCATAAGGGTCCAATTAAGATTACTGCTGAAGGCCCTGTGAAGATTGTTGTTGAAGCTAGAGTGACTCCTATGATTATTACCACTCTGGGTCCTATTCCGTATACTTTTGATAAAGCTGTGCCTTGGCATTATGGCTCCGATGTTTATATTCATGGTGTTAAGCAGGAATCTTTAGCTGATACACCTGTTGTTGATGAAAATCTTGATGTGGACAATATTGCTGGATCTAGTAAGATCACGAGAAGTGGAAGAATTTTCTCTCCTCCAATTACCTCTAAGAATATAGTTACTCCAACTACTACCTCCACTGCTGATGCTCGGGGCAAAGGTCCTGTTATTGAACCTGTGCAAACTGATGCACCAACTGCTGATGACCTTTCTAAGCAAATGGAAGAAGTACTGAAGATCATTCGCAAGAGTGATTATGATGTTGTTGATCAATTGGGGCATACTCCCTCCAAGATTTCCATGTTGTCTTTATTGTTGTGTTCTGAGGCTCATGCTAAAGCCTTGATTAAATTTTTGAAGACTGCTCACGTACCAAATGAGATTTCTGTGGATCAGTTTGAAAATTGTGTTGCACACTTGACCTATGATAATGGGTTAGGTTTCTCCGATGCTGATTTAACTCCTGCCAAGAGGGATCATAACAGGGCTCTACATATCTCTATTGAATGTAGGGGCACTACCCTGTCACATGTGTTAATAGACAATGATTCTTCGCTGAATGTGTTGCCCAAAGAGGTTCTGAATAAGCTTAGTGTCGCTCCCACTAAATGAGGCTAAGTCAGATAGGGTACAGACGCGAACGATCGGCGAAAGGAACAGTGAGAACACACAGCCGTGAACTCACTGGGGGTGAATAGAGTCACCAGCTAGGCATTTTTATCCCGGAGGAAAGGTAATGCTGCATAGACCTAGAGAGATATAGATAAGACGGTTGCGAACCAGAGAGACTGAGAAAGGGGGTTGGTTACAACCTGGGAAGGTATTAGCACCCAGATTGTCCGCCGTACTCGACGGGATCCACGCTTAAGAGATTTGTGTTTTAAAGGGGTAGTGTCAGTGCAATCTGTGTGTAAAAGAGCTGGAAAGAGATGTACAGGTGTCAGTGTAAAGGAAGTGTGAAGTGTATAAATGATGTGTCAGTGCAAGGAATAGGAATGAATTGCTCAAGATTATGAGGCTTAAAGAATGAAGCTGGAAAGAGGGGGAATATACAGAGACTTTTTTTCGATAACTGTTAAGTTATGCCTACGTATCCTCTCGTGCAATGAGGAAGTCAGAACACCGTAGTTCGACCCATAGAGACTGAAAGATGAATTGACCTGATGAACTGCTTTCTTGTCAATGCTCAAGTGTATGATCTGTCTGGCACAGATGCGAACTGTCTTGCATTAGACGAAAGAAGCAAGTTCTCGTTTGTGAGTGAAGGTGATGAGAAAAGAATCCCGAAGGAGACGATTATTGTTTGTTTTTGAGTTTTCAGTCTGTTATTGTTTTTTGGATTTTGTCATAAGTTAATGAGCTTAAGTCTAAACCAATGGGTTAGTAAACTCATCACATCTTCCCTCTGATTAGGGGTAATGAGAGTACCTTAAATGTGAAGTCAGATTCTCACACTTAAACACCTTTGGTGTAGGATTAAGATCATTAACCTACTTGTGATTATTTAGATGTTTTTGTGATTTTTGTTTAGTGTTAAGTAATGAGGTTAAGCCACAATCAAAGATTGAACAGACTCATTACACCATCCTAATAGAAGGATAATAGATGAGAATGTTTAAGCTGAGGAAAGCTCCTCAACTTAATCCATGATTAGGGATTAAACTCATGACAAAACAAGCCTTTGATTAAGTGGATTTTATGTGGGTGATATGATGATGAAGTGATTTTTAGGATTTGTAAGACAACTTGAGGGGGACTTGTCCATTAACACTAGGGTTAGTCCTTCTTAACCATTTAAGGAAGAATTAGAACCCTAATGCAAGGCCCAAGTTACAAGTGTAATGTCTTGATGATTATTAGATGGATTGATTAAAGGAGTTAAACACATTAAGGGTTTGACACTTAGGATTAAAGTTATACACTCCATCCTAAGAGAAGGATGCAGGCATAAGCTTAATCACAAAGCCTTAAAGCCTTTAGGGTTTAGTCCCTGATTATGAGATAAGAAGAGATGACTCAAAAGAGACACAAAGGTAAAACTAAGAGGGGAGACTAATCAAAACCCTAATCATTGTCATGCTTGGTTGTTCCTAAGGTTTGTGAGGTTTTCAAGAGAAGTCTTCAATGGAACCACCAGGAAGCAGATGAAAAGATCAGGAGAAGCAAAACAACTTGCTTCATTCAAGAAGTCAAGTCACTTGAAGAAAGAAAGTGGGGAGAAGAAGAATGAGCAAGCTCAAACTCAAACACATATAAGAATGCAGCATGGATGCAAGAGAGATGAAAAGAAAAGTTATGAGAAGTGAAGGCAAATTCACTTCTCAAAGTCACTTACCACCTGAAAGGTTAGAAAAGGAATGCAATGCAATGCAAAATGGGATGAGATGGCATGATGAGAAACAAAACCAGAAGCATATACATGATGCTAATGATGCTATGAGATGCTACAAACATGAGGCAGCACATGGAAATGATCATACAAGTTCATGAATGCAAATGAAGCAAGTTAAGGAGCATGGACATACATGAAAAGTTATGAAGTGCACATGACATACAACATGGCAAATACATGATGCAATGATCAAACATGCTTTCAATATGTCTTATGATGTCAAATGAATCACATGGATGCTTGAAATGTCATGGCAAGTCATGTTGTGCAAGAGAATGCAAGATGGATGCATATGGAAGCCCAAATTAGGGTTTATGAACAATACATCAAACAAAAATCAAAATCAGAAGCAAACCCTAAGATAAAAAATTGAAAATTCCACTCAAAGGACCCCTAATCCTATACTAACTTAATGCCCAAAGGAGAGATCTCAACTCCTAACCAAATTCAAGTTATGATTTTCCTAAGTTTTCTAGGGTTTTAGGGTTTCCAAACAAGAAAATTACCAAACAAATGGAAAATGAAAGATCAAATCATGGCCATTTAATCTCACAAACTACATGCTAAACATAATGCAATGCAAAAAGAATCAATGTCCAACTCTTCATGGATAGGCATAAATGATTTTTGGAACTTTGGATCAAATTAATGCATAAAAATGATTTTTAATCAATGAAAAATTCTCAAAATGCATCAAGATCAAAAAATAAATTTGGTTTGAAGGTTGGACAATGTTTCTAAATGTCTTAGAACATTTCATGAATTTTTTTGTAATTTTTAAATACCTAAAAGTATTTTTAATAAATTAATTTTCATTAATCAATTAAAAATAAACTTTTAAATATTTAAAAATACTTTTAAAATGCTAAAAATGAAAATAAAAATATTTTTGTGTTTTAAAAATTAGTGAGACTCTTGACAAAAAGTTTCATAATTTTTAAAACAATTTTGCTATTTTAAATAAATTATGGAAAACAAATGAAATAATATGAAAATAAAATTGAAATTAAACTGAAATAAGCAAAGTAATCAGATCCAACGCATGAGATTCAAACTGGCAAGGGCGGGAGTTGACTGCGCGCGGGTTTGGACGGCTCTCATTCAAACTGACTTAATTACACTTAGCCCTAATTAATCAAACCCTAATTACTTTCAGGCGACCGGAACACTGTTCCGGTCGTCTTCTCCGGCTATACCATTTTCCTATCTCTCTCAATACGCCATGAAATCATGCCAAACTCTCCAGAATCAAACCTTAGCTCATTCTAAACAAGATTCTAGCAACAAACATCATTTATTTCAACACACAAACAAGATTCGAATCAAACATTCAAAACTGCAAAAATTTCAGAAACATCATACAGGCTCATTTCTCACTCTTTTTCAAAAGTAACAAGTTCAGTGTGATCAGTGAAGCATGCTTTACCATCTAGAAACTTAAAAAGCAAGTTCTGGCAAAAAAGTTCATGGAGTCACCTGAGATTGAGCTTTTGATTTAGGAGCTTTCTGGATGGTTCTTTGGCTCAAACAGGTCCCAATGATCCCCCTTTGAAGCTTTGGACACTTGGTTGGAGTTTAAACAGCCTCTTGAGTGAGTTTGCAGAAGCTCAGGCCAAGGGAGTGTGAAAATCGTATTTTGGTTTCAAGGTGTTTCAGGCCAGGATGAAGGGTGGTTTCTGGTCAGTGAAGTGAGCAGAGATGATTTGTGAAGTTTGTCTTTGTGTTTGAGGTTTGTGGAGAGAGATTCGAAGGAAAATGCAAGTTGGGGTGAGTTTGTGTATGTGATCTTGTGTTCAGCTTCAGCCTTGCTTGATGTATGAAATGGCTAGCATTTTGTCCACATAAACATCTCTCATTGGTCAGATGATGTGACCTGCCCTTTATTGATTGGTATGGCCACTTTTGCAAATTGTCAACTTTTGTGTAAGAGAAAGTATGGGCAACTTCTAGGCTAGTACATGGGCTGTGTGATGCGCAGCAAGGTGAGGGGAGAGGGCTAGGGTGGTTCAGCATCCAAGGCAGCAAGTGGATGGAAGTGTCATGATGGTTTTGCAACTTGATCACTTTTGAAACTTCATGAAAATCTCTTGCTTTGCCAACCATGAACATGTGATCTTTTGGTTCAAATCTGATTTTTAGAACTTGTATGATGCTTGCACATTGGTTAGACATGAACTAGAAGTCACAAATGCCTTGGTACAAAGTCTTTGCAAGTTTCTCATTTGAGGCATGTCTTGAAAATTAGTGATTTTTGCCAACTTTGACACACCATAACTTTTGATCCAAAATGAATTAGGTCATGTTCTTGTACTTTTTGAAAAGGGAAAGATCATATCTACAACTTTCATGACCAAAGTTTTTCCATTTGAAGCATTTTTGGATCAAAAAGTAAGGTTTGAAAAGTGGCATAAAATGACATATTCTTTAAAAGTCAACCATGCCCTAAAAAGTCAACTTTGCAAAAACTTCAAATTCTTGAATTTTGTGGACTTCATCCTTCTTCTATGATCAAATAAAGATCATATACACTCAAAATGGTGAAGATCACCCCTTGGTTGGGTCATTGGGGGCCTCAGATGCCCTGATTTTGCACTGACTTGTCCAGAAAGTCAACCTTTGATCAGATGACTTCCCCATGGAATTTCTTCATGAAAATTGATATGCATACTCCCTATACCATATAGAGACCAATAGAAACAAGAATGACCAAAAAATTTGGAGTTATGGCCTCTGAAACCAAAACCCTAATTTTAGGTCAACTGTGTAGTCAAACCTGGCTCTGTCTCCACACCAATCCCAGTTCTTGTGATTCTTTGTCATTCTTGACTTTGAGAGGATGTAATATGATGTAAGAACACACATGGATCCCTTTGAAGTGATTGATGGCCCCTGGAGTGGCTCAAGAAGCTCTTGGATTGCTCAGATCACAAACCCTAGATGCAGATGACTTAGAACCAATACAGTGACTCAAAATTGAGATATGAGATGGTATGATTGTGTTTATGCATATGAAATGATCACAAGCCATGGTGTGAATGGGTGAGGGCAAATTTGGGGTGTTTACAGCTGCCCCTATTCAAACATGAGTTAGCTGTGCAGGTTGTAAGCGACGGCTCAACAGGCAAACAAGATAACTTGTGGTTGAATACCAAAGACAGTCCAAAATTTGCACTCACATAATGAAGAAGAAAAGGGATATAGATTGTAAAAGGAAAATAAAGTATATTGTAAAGTGTGGGCGACGGAGGACGACCGTCGAGCAGAGGACGACTGCTGGATAAAGAGCAATGACGGGGACGGCCGACATGCTGGGAAAAGTGCGGAAAATAAAACAATGACGGGGACGGCCGACATGCTGGGGATAAAAGGCAAAGCCAAGACGGGGACGGCCGACTAGATGGGAAAAGTAAGAAATTATGATGGGGACGACCATCAAGATAAAGTTGTAAAATTCTCCGGGGATTGATGAAACATGACGGGGACGACCATCAAGTTCACAAAGCAAAGTAACCGACGATGGGGACGGCCATCGGGCTAAAAGAAAAGGGACCACGACGGGGACGGCCATCGGGTTAAAGAATAAATGAAATGAACAGGTGATGAGGTACGGTCATAAAAGGTGAAGGACGATCACCTAGCAGGGGACGGCTGCTCTGTTGGGTTAAGATGAGGGACGGTCATCTAAGGTGGAGGACGACCACCTAGAAGGGGACGGCTGCTAAATCAACGATGGGGACGGCCATCGGATGAGCATGATGGAGGACGACCATCAAGAGGTGGAGGACGACCACCTAGCAGGGGACGGCTGCTCTCAAGGTTTACCATGACATAGGACGAATGCCAGATAACCAAAATCAACAATGGGTACGGCCATTGGATAAAATGATGAAGGACGATCATCTAAGGGGTGGAGGACGACCACCTAGCAGGGGACGGCTGCTAAAATCAACGATGGGGACGGCCATCGGATGAGCATGATGGAGGACGACCATCAAGAGGTGGAGGACGACCACCTAGCAGGGTACGGCTGCTCTCAGGGTTTATCATGACACAGGACGAGTGTCAGATAAAAAGGAAAATTTGCTTTGTTGGTAACCTACTGGGGAATAGTAAACACGGACGAGTGCTTACATCCAAGAAACCAAAAGGTATGAGTGTTTAGATATTGTGTATAGATTAAAGATGCGGACGAGCATCCCTAAGACTACGATACGGCCGAGTATCGGGTAGAAACAAATACTGACACGTGTTCAGAGATGATGATACGGACGAGTATCAACTGGCTAACAGAGAACACGGACGAGCGTTGAATCTGCGGGGAGTCTTCTGGGGAATAGTAGACACAGACGAGTGTCTATTATTCAAGAAGACGAAAGTTTTGGACATAGTGTATGGATTAAAGATGCGGACGAGCATCCTTAAGACTATGATACAGACGAGTATCATGTAGAAACAAACTCTAGACGCATGTTCTGAGATGACGGTACAGACAAGTACCAACGGGTTAACAAAGAACAAGGACCAAAGTCGAATCCGTGGGGATATAAATGGTATATACAAGACACGGACGAGTATCTGTATAAGTAGTAACATGGGTAGTGAGTATGAGTATTGTATAGATGAGTGTTTATCTGCTGGGGAGGGTGACACGGACGAGTGTCAAGAGAGAAAAGTATAATATGAACAAATATCTGATATACAAAGTGTAGGTGACTGTGCTGGGGATATGACACGGACGGGTGCCAAAGGATTGTGTATGTAAGTATATGTGAGTGCAAAGAGGACGTCTTTGGCTTTCTGCTGGGGTATGACACTGACGGGTGTCAGGACGTATCTGTAATACGGGTGATCTTGTTTGCAAAGAGTGTTCAGGCGACTTTACTGGGGAAAGATGGCACGGACGGGTGTCAAAATGAGTATATACTGGTGTTTGTGGATTGTGAGGCAGCTGCTTTTGCTAGGGACTCTGGTGGGGATTTTTTCTGTACGTTGATGAACTGTCATTATTCACAAGTGTTGGTTCAAGACATGGCTTATGATTATGCTATATGTTTGAT
Source organism: Lathyrus aphaca (assembly GCA_963966055.1). Lineage (NCBI taxonomy): Eukaryota > Viridiplantae > Streptophyta > Magnoliopsida > Fabales > Fabaceae > Lathyrus > Lathyrus aphaca. The sequence continues at coordinate 62,155,388 of OZ014520.1, read as the reverse complement.
TTTTGCCGTAATGCTCCGTGTTAAAACGGAATGCTACGCTTTGTGGGTGAATATGATGCGAATGCCATGATTATGCAAAGATACCAAACCGGGATCCGGGTCCCGTTGCCGCGAAGGTCTCTGGCCAATCTGTTTGAAGTAAACACCCCAGCTGGGGATGAGATCACTGGTAGATCTGATGACATGATATCTGCTTGGGGATTCGGGTCACTGATAGACCTGTCCTGACAATGAGGGGACCCAGCTGGGGTTTGAAGGAGCTTTCTTCACTCTGTTGTGATTCCTTCGTGCGTTGCTCTTTCTGGATAGAGGCTGAGACTCTGTGGGGAGAGCTTCTTGGCTTTTGTATTTCGGCTGAGGATGAAATGACAACTCGGCTGGGAGCAGAAGCAAGTGGCAGCTCAGCTGGGGAAGTCATGAGAGGCAACTCAACTGGGGAGATGGCACTCCGGGTGCCAAGATTGAGTGTTGATTTGCCAGCTTACTGGGGTGAAGCCTACATGCCCCATGTTGCGCTTTGGATTCCTGCAATCCTGAAAAGACAGAGAAACGCACAAGATAATCCCGAGGTATTCCTTACTGGATTTCGTCATAGGAGTTAGGCACTTTTGAGAGTAAGTATATTTCCTGCAAGCATGCGTTTTTTACTTGAAGATAAACATCTGTATTCTATGCAATCAGTGTTTTAGACATCAGACATTTTTGCAAATAAAATGTACAAGGCGAGACGTGACTGAAAATCTAATTTTATTAATTCATATGCCCTGAATTGGCGAGATACAGTCAAAGAAACAAATCCCCTGAAATGAGGAGATCGTTACAAATTGAGAAACAAAATGCTGGCAATGTTGATGACGCTTTAAGGAACTCCCTCTCTTGCTATGACTCGTATGACTTTTGACGTTCTTCTCATCTTGCTTTCTGAAGAATGTTGACTCTGATTGAAGCTTGATCCTTTCGAAGCTTACCGAGTTGTAGATGATACAGATGAATTCAGAATGCAGTTGTTCGCTTATTCCCTTATTTTGCATGGATCGCCTTTTCGGGTTTTCAATCCATCGGCATACCCATTTTTGCCTGAGTTGTCCAATGTGGCTTTTCAACTCAGCGGGTGTACATTTTTTTATTTATTTTCCCTTATTTTTGCCCGAGTCTTTTATTCTGTTTTTGACTCGCCGGGATGCCCTATTTTTGCCTGGACTTATATTCTGTTTTTGGGTCCAGCGGGTCATTTTATGCGAAGTATTTTTTAACTGCATCTGAATTCACAGGGGACGGGAAATCTTCACCATCCATGGTGCTGAGCATCAGTGCTCCACCAGAGAAAACTTTCTTTACCACAAATGGTCCTTCATAATTCGGAGTCCACTTGCCCCTGTGGTCTGTATGAGGAGGGAGGATTCTTTTCAGCACAAGATCTCCCACTTGGTACTCTCGGTGCCTGACTTTCTGATCGAAGGCTCTCTTCATTCTTTTCTGATACAACTGCCCATGACAGATTGCAGCCAATCTCTTTTCTTCAATCAGACTCAGTTGCTCGTATCGGGCCCTAACCCATTCTGCTTCACTCAGTTTAACATCCGTTAGTACCCGTAGAGAGGGTAATTCAACCTCAACCGGTATGACTGCTTCCATACCATACACAAGTTGATACGGTGTTGCCCCAGTGGACGTTCTGATTGACGTGCGGTACCCATGCAAGGCAAATGGTAGCATTTCATGCCAGTCTTTGTAAGTGACTACCATCTTCTGCACAATCTTCTTGATATTCTTATTTGCTGCCTCAACAGCGCCGTTCATCTTTGGCCTATAAGGAGAAGAATTGTGATGTTGAATCTTGAAGTCTCGGCACAGCTCTGCCATCATTTTGTTGTTCAAGTTGGAACCATTGTCAGTAATGATTCGCTCGGGCACTCCATATCGACAGATGATATCTCTTTTCAGAAACCTGGCTACCACTTACCTTGTAACGTTTGCATAGGAAGCTGCTTCGACCCACTTGGTGAAGTAATCAATGGCGACCAAGATGAATCTGTGACCGTTCGAGGCAGTTGGCTCAATCTTGCCAATCATATCAATACCCCACATAGCAAAGGGCCAGGGTGAAGACATCACGTTCAAAGGGTTGGGAGGCACATGCACCTTATCTGCATATATCTGGCATTTATGGCATTTTCTGGCGTAAGCACAACAGTCTGCATCCATTGCGATCCAGTAATAACCTGATCTTAACAATTTCTTAGCCATGGCATGCCCTCCTGCATGGGTACCAAAGGATCCTTCGTGCACTTCATGCATCAACAAGTCTGCTTCTGTCCTGTCGACGCATCTGAGGAGTACCATATCAAAGTTTCTTTTATATAAAGACCCATCAGTGTTCAAGAAGAAACTACCAGCAAGCCTTCTCAAAGTCTTCTTATCATTGGAAGATGCCCCAGGTGGGTATGTTTGATCCTCCAAGAAGCATTTAATGTCATGGAACCAAGGCTTATCATCTTTGACAACATCTGCTGCGAACACATATGTTGGTCTGTCTAGTCTGGACACTGAAATCTGAGGTACAAAGTTGGCAGCTTGAACTTTGATCATGGATGAAATGGTAGCCAGGGCATCCGCAAACTGATTCTCGTCCCGAGGGATATACTCAAGCTTGACCGTTGTAAAGAAAGTCAATAACCTCCTTGTATAATCCCTATAAGGTATCAGATGATCCTGGTGTGTGTACCATTTGCCGTTGGTTTGATTGATTACCAAAGCTGAATCTCCGAATACAGTCAATGTTTTGATCCTGAGGTCAATGGCTTCCTCAAGACCCATAATGCAAGCTTCGTATTCAGCTTCGTTGTTAGTGCAGTTGAAAGCGAGTTTTGCCGAGAAAGGCATGTGAACTCCTTTAGGTGTAATGAGTATTGCACCAACACCACGACCATTCATGTTAACAGCCCCATCAAACATCATAGTCCATTCTTCTTCCGGGTCAGGCCCTTCAGTGTGAACAAGCTCTTCATGATCTTTTGCTTTTATGAACATGATGTCTTCATCAGGGAAGTCAAACCTCATAGGCTGGTAATCATCAATAGGTTGCTCAGCAAGATATTCAGACAATACACTGCCCTTGATGGCTTTCTGAGAAGTGTACTGGATGTCATATTCTGTGAGAATCATCTGCCATCTTGCAACCCGTCCGGTAAGTGCTGGCTTCTCAAATATGTACTTGACTGGGTCCATCTTTGAGATCAACAAAGTAGTGTGGGTCAATATATACTGCCTTAGTCGGCGAGCAGCCCACGCTAAAGCACATCAAGTTTTCTCGAGCAGTGAATAACGCTGTTTACAGTCGGTAAACTTTTTGCTTAGGTAGTATATTGCATACTCTTTTCGACCAGACTCGTCATGCTGGCCCAGCACACACCCCATTGACTCTTCTAATACTGTCAAGTACATGATCAGAGGTCTTCCTTCAACTGGAGGCATAAGGATTGGAGGCTCTTGTAAGTATTCCTTGATCTTGTCAAATGCCTTCTGGCAGTCTTCATTCCACCTGACCGTTTGTTCTTTTCTTAACAATTTGAACAAGGGTTCACAGGTTGCTGTAAGGTGGGAGATGAACCTTGAGATGTAGTTCAATCGACCTAAGAACCCTCGAACTTTTTTCTCTGTCTTCGGTGCAGGCATCTCTTGGATGGCTTTGACTTTATCAGGGTCAACTTCAATCCCTTTCTCACTTACAATAAATCCCAGCAGCTTACCAGATCTCACCCCGAATGTGCATTTGTTGGGGTTCAACTTCAGTTGGTACTTCCTCAGACGCTTGAACAACTTGAGCAGATTAACCAGGTGGTCTTCTTCAGTGAGGGACTTGGCAATCATGTCATCCACATAACATTCTATCTCTTTATGAATCATATCGTGGAATAATGTCACCATAGCCCGTTGATACGTTGCACCGGCATTCTTGAGCCCAAATGGCATTACCTTGTAGCAGAACGTGCCCCAGGGTGTGATGAAGGTTGTCTTCTCCATGTCTTCAGGTGACATTTTAATCTGATTGTATCCTGAAAATCCATCCATGAAGGAGAATACCGAGAACTGAGCCGTGTTATCCACCAATACATCAATGTGAGGTAAAGGGAAATCGTCTTTCGGGCTAGCTCTATTCAGATCTCGGTAGTCAACACACATTCTTACTTTGCCGTCTTTCTTAGGCACAGGTACTATGTTAGCGACCCACGGTGGATAGCTAGTTACAGCAAGGAACCCGGCGTCCCATTGCTTTTGTACCTCCTCCTTGATTTTCATTGCCATGTCTGGGCGAGTACGGCGCAGTTTCTGTTTAACTGGCGGGCATTCTTCTCTCAAAGGCAGCTTGTGCACAACAATGTCGGTATCCAACCCTGGCATGTCTTGATAAGACCAAGCAAACACGTCCACATACTCTCGAAGCAGGTCAATCAGTTGTCTCTTCACTGAGTCTTGCAGGCAGGCCCCGATTTTAACTTCTTTCACGTCTTCATCTGTACCAAGATTGATCACCTCAACCTCCTCCTGGTGAGGAGTAATAGCCTTTTCCTCTTGTCTTAACAACCTGGCTAGCTCTTCAGGAAGCTCATATTCTTCTTCAACCCCTTCATCGGCTTGATTGATTGGATTGTCAAAGTCATACGAAGTCATAGCCGTGCTGTTGTCGGTGCTGTCTGGAAGGCACACTCTGCAAGGGTTCAGTTTGTTCATTTTAGTGATTTGATTTTAATCTTGTTTAGAAAAAGTGAAACAAAGTTGTCATTTTGAAAACATTGCCATTTATTTTTTTGTACAAAAAGAAAAATGGAAAAACAGTGAACGGAAAAGAAAAAGACTCATTTGCAAAAAGATGTCTGATATTTCATTGATTAATCTTGTTGCACAAAAAGTACAGATGGCCCGATTACAAAATGAGCCTTGTCATCTTGGGCAAGATGCAAGACTTTGATGCATGCTATAAAAATACAGGAAATAATAATTACTCTGCATGAGTAACTCTTATAATTTCCTGGGAAGACCAGTTTGAGATACTGCTCCCCGGGATCTTTGGACGAATCCAGCTTTCCAGGTTGCGTTCTTCTTCCAGCTCGTCTTCCAAACAGTTGACAGCATCAGGGGTGAGCATCCCCCCACTAACAAAGTTGGGCTCTTTCGCAGCCTCTGCTTGATCTTGTTGAGTTGGTTTGTAACCCAACCCAAATCTATCCTCTTTCTTCTCCACCGGTAGTAGTTTGCCTCAGCCTTGGGCATTTCCTTCCTCAACAACCTTCCGGGCTTGTTGGTATGATGATATTGAAGTACCAGGCACAGCAGATGTTTCATTGACATTCAAGGCTTCAAAACCTTGGCTCATTGTTTCATGGATCTCCCCATCCATCTCAATATACTTATAGGTAGCCAGGTGGCTGACAAAAATATCCTCCTCTCCACAGATTGTAACGATTTGACCCTCCCACTCATATTTTAACTTCTGGTGAAGGGTAGAGGTCACGGCGCCAGCGGCGTGAATCCATGGCCTACCCAATAGACAGCTGTAGGCAGGCTGTATATCCATCACGTAGAAGGTCGTTTTGAAGGTCTGTGGGCCAATCGTTATGGGCAACTCAATCTCTCCCAGAACCGATCTTTTTGAACCATCAAAGGCTCTCACCACCAGGTTGCTGGGTCTTAACGCCAATCCGTCATATTCTAGCTTCACCAGGGCCTTTTTAGGTAAGACATTAAGGGATGACCCTGTGTCTACCAGCACATGAGAAAGGACTGCACCTTTACATTCCATGGTTATGTGCAAGGCCTTGTTATGGTTGCGGCCTTCCGTGGTCAAATCAGTGTTGGTGAACCCTAGTCAATGACTAGCATTAACATTTCCAACCACAGCTTCTAACTGATTGACGGTGATCTCTTCAGGCACGTAAGCTGCGTGCAAGACTTTGAGTAGTGCATTCCGATGGGCTTCGGAGCACATAAGCAATGATAGGATTGAGATCTTGGAAGGCGTCTGGTGAAGCTGATCCACTATTTTGTAATCACTTCTCTTGATGATTCGCATGAACTCATCAACCTCTTGATCGAAGGGTGTTTTCAAAGCTTCCTTGACAGTCTGCTCTTCCTGCACCAAGCTCTTTCCTTTTGCCTTGGCAGCAGCTTCTGCTTCGGCAGTGGGTCTTTGAATTTGTGGAGCAAAGAGACGCCCGCTTCGAATGAAGCCTCCGCCTCCTCCCACACTGTCTATTTGTGGTGCAGGGGTTGATGATTCGAAAGTGATTCTTTGTCCTTCACAGTACAGGTCAGAGCCGTAATGCCAGGGGATGACGTTACTACTTTCATAAGGTACTGGTCCAGGCACCGTGATAGTGACTGGACTGATTGCAGCTGCGGAAGGAGTTGTGATAGTTTGCGGATCATAATAAATTGTGACTGGTGCTCTGATGGGAGCAACACCTTCTGAGTTGTAGGCAGAGTTGTTCTCAGGATCATAGAATATTGTGACAGTTGAGACGTCTTCATGATTTGTTGCTGATGTTGTAGGAGACATTGTGGGAAGGATGGGTGTTGTTGTTGTAGGAGTTTCAAAATGGAGTGGTGCTGGAGTTGTAGAAGGAACATTTGTTGATATCTGACTAGTTGAAATGGCAGATGAAATACTTGTTGATGAAGCTGAAGAATTATCGGGAACAATGGTTGTTGCAGTTGTAGGAGTTGCTGGAACTGTTGCTGGTGAGATTGCCGGATTTGTAGGAAATGATGTGGTGATTTGAAGCTGGCCACTCTGAATGAGACCATTTATGCCATTCCTCAGGTTATTGCACCCATTTACCGAGATATTGCAGTAAGCACACCCCAACTCACACCCTGGGAACATTTGACATTCGAGGAGTTGAGCCTTAATTTCTACCAACGGTGTCCGGATCTGACCCACACTGGTTATTAAATAAGACGGCTTGTCTTCCTCAATAGCGTTAATTCTGGGACCACCGTGGTTTGGCATAGGATTTTTGTTGACATTAGGTGGTGGTGCGAAATTCAGAGCTTTTGAGTCTACCAGGTCTTGTACCTTCATGTGCAAGGCTCTGCACTTTTCTGTACTGTGGCCAGGTGCATTTGAATGAAAAGCACATCTGGCGTTAGAGTCATAATTCCTGGGTAGACTGTTGGGATCTGGAGGTGCCAACGTCCTTAGCTCAACTAGGTTGAGTTTCAAGAGTTGTGGCAGCAACGTAGCATATGGCATAGGGATCGGATCGATCACCCTATTGGCTTGAGATGGCCTCTGCTGAAATGGCCTTTGCTGGTTGTTGTTATTGGTGTTGTTGTAGTTCCTTGGAGGATACTGAGCTTGTTGATGGTACTGAGGTTGTTGCTGATAGTTTTGTTGTGGAGGTTGATAAACTGGTTGAGGATGAGCTGGAGCGGGAATGGTGACTGCTGCCACAGATCTATGGACATATTGGGGCCTGCCCCTGTTGGTGTGGATGGCATTGGTCTCGCCAGTTCTTCTTGGGCCCGCAAAAGGCTTTCTTGTACTACTGGACGAGCTCGCACCGTTGTCTGAGATCTTGCCCATTTTTAACAGGCTCTCAATTCTCTCCCCAGCTATGACAACATCTGCAAAGCTAGTGGAAGAGAAAGCAGCCAGCCTGTCAATGTAGGTTCCCTAAAGGGTGTTCATAAACATATCTGCCATTTCCCTCTCAGACATAGGTGGCTGAACAGCAGCAGCCAGTTGCCTCCATCTCTGGGCATACTCTCGGAAACTTTCTCTTGACGACTGTGACATTCCCATTAGGAGGGTCCTGTTGGGTGCCATGTCTAAGTTGTACTGATACTGTCTGATGAAGGCCTCTGCTAGGTCCTTCCAACACCTGATAGTTGCTCTTGTCAGATGAGAGTACCATTCTCTTGAAGCTCCCGTCAAGCTATCCTCAAAATAGAACATCCAGAGCTTCTCATCCATAGTATAGGCCTTCAGCCTTCCCAGAAATGATTGTAGATGGGTTCGGGGACAAGAAGTCCCATTGTATTTTTCAAAACAAGGAGGCTTGAACTTGTGGGGAATCCTGACCCCATCTACCAAGCCCATGTCCATGACATCGAAACCCAAAGAGTTTTGAGACTCTAAGGACCTCAATTTCTCAGCTATCTCATCCAGCCTTCTATCATAAGCTTCCTCCCCAGCACCCATTACTGTAAACTGATCCTCTTGGGGGTCTTCTTGCAGTACCCTGCCTGCAGTGGTAGTCCCCTGAACATTTGCAGGAATATTGACCTCTGGATGAAGATGGGGGCCAAATACAGGGGGGTTAACATGAGGTTGAACCCTTTCATTGTTGCTGGTGCCGGCAGTCCCTATATGTGGATCCTCTTGATTTCTCCCTTCCACCAGTGCTCTGAGCCTCTCCTGGATTTGAGCCATGTTGTTCATTACCTCCATAAACTGTGTCATTTGGTTCCTCATTTCCAACCTCTCGTTGGTCATTTGGTTCCTGACCTCTGTAAGGTCCTGCTGCATCTGATCCATTTGTATGCCCGGAAGGTTGTTACGGGTTGGATAACGGTGCGGACGGTTGAGGGGAAATACCCGGCGTCGAGCAATAGTTCCTGAACATCACAACAGAGTTAGCAACAATAAAACAAAAACCTACAAAACAAACAAAAGGGTTAGCATGCAATGCAGTATGCTTATTTGTTTTCAAGGTATCCGGCTTGGCATTCAGTTTTGACCCTTCCAGACCCTTGAAGATGCTGTTGATGTTGCTTTCGAAGTAAACTCGGATGGAACAAACTAATACATATATTACAAAAGGCAAAAATGGTACATAGTTTGTTTACAAAACAAGCCCTCTGAGGGGTCAAAATACATTACAAGAAAATAAAAGTACATGGAATGAAAGCAACAACAAGCAAATGGTCAAACACCAAGACCAAACTCATCCTCCCGAACTTCCTTGAGAAGTGCTTCGGTCACAGGATCAGCTGGACGCTCCGTGAGATTCCTGATGAGGAGATTCCGGGTTGTAACAGCTGCAGTTAGCCTCTTGTGCTGACTTTGGTCCTTTGACCTCTTCAACCCAGCTCTGATCTTCAGCTCTGATATCTCCCTCTGGGCTGCTGCCAGGGTTTCTTGTTGCTCTTTTGCACTAGCTTCCATCTGCTCTATCTTGTCTTGAACTCTCTTGTCCTCCAGAGTACGAGCCTCGGTGATCCTGACCCACCTAGCCTGACTCTCCTTCAGATACAAGTCTGTCCTTGCTCTCTGGAACTGGGCTTCCTTGCAAGCATTCTTCAGAATTTGTTCTCCAGCTTTAGACTTCTTGATATAATCCCCAGACTTCTCAATTTTAGCCAGATGCTCCACTCTCAACTTCTCCAACCTCTCAATATCCAGTCTGCCATTACTCCTCTCCCAGAGGGTTTTCTGTAGAGCTTGGGTCAGCTTCTCATTTCTCTCTTTCAAGCTCTCAAACTCCTCCAAACTGATAGTGGCAGGGGGTGGTGTTGAGGATGGTCCAGGCATATCTTCTATGGTAAAGGGCATTCCAGAGAATCGAGCCCTGGCATGGGACCACTCATAATATTGTGCTGATGCCACATTGTTGCACTTCCCCAGAATGGTTACTCCCTTGGTTTGAACATTATCCCAGGCCCAGGCTGCCTGCCTAACAATAGCCAGATTAGGCTTGTTCTCACAATAAAGTGTCTCAACCAAGTCTTGTGCCTTAGGAGTGTGTACCAGTGCATAGCCCATTTGTCTTTTGAACAGCAGAGGGTTGTAATTGATACTACCCTTAACTCCTATTAGGGGCACATTGGGAAAATGCCCACAGCTGGTGATGATATCCCTGCCCTTGGTGCTTTGGGTGCACCACCTGATATCAGCTGAAGTTAGAGCAGTGAGTCTCTTAGCCCAGTTTCTCTGCTGATGAGGATTCAAAAATGCATCTGTCCTGGGTAGATGCCTGAGAAGCCAAGTATGGAACAATGGAGCACAACACCTCACTAATCTTCCCCTCTGCTTTTCATTCCTCTGATGCACTGAGTAATAGAGATCCCCCAATAAAGTGGGTACTGGGTTCCTCAAGATGAGAAGATGGATTGCATTCTTGCTAATGAATCGAGGCTCATCTGCAAACAATACAGTTCCATATATGCTCAGGGCCAATAAAGCACAGACAGCTTTCCACTCTCCTAAAGAAGCTTTCAGGGTAGCTTGAGAGATCAAGAAATCCAGATGGAAGCCAGGGATTCCAGCTTTAGAAGTCATATGCTGCTCAATCAGAACAGGTTCCAGGTACAAAGCCTTTGCTACTTCTTCATTACCAGGAAAGACCATCTCAGGGTTGAAAGGGATTCCACCCCTGATAGGCATACCAACCAATGATGAGTATTCTTCTAATAGAGGGCCCAACTGAAAGTCCTGAAAAGTGAAACATCTCAGTGGGGGATCATAAAATTGAAGGCAAGTGTGGATCAGGCTTCTCTATGAAGGGTCCAGATCCATAACCATATCAAGTATATCCCCGTAGTATTCCCTGAACAATGGTATGTGATCTGGAGTGATTAGGGTCTGAATCCTCCTGATGTCAGCTAGCTCTGGCTGGAAGAAGTGGTAGGTGATGTTACTCTTTTTAGGAGCCATGGTCTTGAGACTGAGTGGAGACAGGTGCTGATGATAGTACTGAAGAAATGGGCCACTGATTGGCTGGTGCAGGTGACTGAAGTAGATGATTGATAACTGAAGCAGATGCTGATGAAGATGGGTCAATACTGAAGATGGGGTCAAAACCTAAGCCAAAAATGAAGATGGATACCCTGAAACACAAATGAGCAAATGTCAATATGATGCAATGATTATGTATGCAAATGATATGCAAGGGTTTGTGACTGAGCTGGATCTGATCAAATACTCTGATACAAGTCCAAGTATGTTTAAGAATTCCAGATGGAGGTCTATAAATCCAGTAACCAGGGTAGGGGCTCAAATAAAGAGCCACATGTCCAGGGTTTAGAATCACAAGAACTGTTCCAACATGGAGTATTCTTAAACAAACAAAGTAATAGGGTATTCTGAGGCCAAGGTACCTGCAAACCTGTAAACAGCCCAACCCCCTCACAGGTGGTGTTCTAAAACAAGGATCCTCAGACTTGGATCAGTTATGAGAAGTGTAAACACTTCTAACCCGGCGGTACAGTGTTTACAATAACCATAAAAGTTCCTCCTCTAATTCACCTCAGTTTCTGAAGGTCAATACTAAAAGGTCATCCAGACTTAGCAAGCTTCCCAGATAGCCCTAGCATTGCAGGAAATCTGCAACACAGAGTTCTCAAGAAGAAACCCATATCTGAACCGTGTTTCATATTCCCGCACCAGACCGAGATGGAATGGGAAAGAATATGAACCACTCTAGCCTAGGTGTCACTCAGATCCCAGGTATAGGATCTTAACTCTCAGTAGAACACCCACCCACCAAAGCAAAACCAGATCCAGCCAGACAACATGACAGTATGATATATGTAAAGCAGTAAAGAAAGTAATAAAACAAACTGTACATAAAGCAAAAATAAAACATATACAAACACAAATAAACACATAACACCCCAATAAACACAAATCAATCAAGCGCTAGGAGGAACCCACAAAAAGAACCAGAAGCCCTGGTTGCAGTATAAGGTCCCCAGCAGAGTCGCCAGGCTGTCGCTCCCGCTAAATGAGGCTAAGTCAGATAGGGTACAGACGCGAACGGTCAGCGAAAGGAACAGTGAGAACACACAGCCGTGAACTCACTGGGGGTGAATAGAGTCTCCAGCTAGGCATTTTTATCCCGGAGGAAAGGTAATACTGCATAGACCTAGGGAGATATAGATAAGACGGTTGCGAACCAGAGAGACTGAGAAAGGGGGTTGGTTACAACCTGGGAAGGTATTAGCACCCATATTGTCCGCCGTACTCGACGGGATCCACGCTTAAGAGATTTGTGTTTTAAAGGGGTAGTGTCAGTGCAATCTGTGTGTAAAAGAGCTGGAAAGAGATGTACAGGTGTCAGTGTAAAGGAAGTGTGAAGTGTATAAATGATGTGTCAGTGCAAGGAATAGGAATGAATTGCTCAAGATTATGAGGCTTAAAGAATGAAGCTGGAAAGAGGGGGAATATACAGAGACTTTTGTTCGATAACTGTTAAGTTATGCCTACGTATCCTCTCGTGCAATGAGGAAGTCAGAACACCGTAGTTCGACCCATAGAGACTGAAAGATGAATTGACCTGATGAACTGCTTGCTTGTCAATGCTCAAGTGTATGATCTGTCTGGCACAGATGCGAACTGTCTTGCATTAGACGAAAGAAGCAAGTTCTCGTTTGTGAGTGAAGGTGATGAGAAAAGAATCCCGAAGGAGACGATTATTGTTTGTTTTTGAGTTTTCAGTCTTTTATTGTTTTTTGGATTTTGTCATAAGTTAATGAGCTTAAGTCTAAACCAATGGGTTAGTAAACTCATCACATCTTCCCTCTGATTAGGGGTAATGAGAGTACCTTAAATGTGAAGTCAGATTCTCACACTTAAACACCTTTGGTGTAGGATTAAGATCATTAACCTACTTGTGATTATTTAGATGTTTTTGTGATTTTTGTTTAGTGTTAAGTAATGAGGTTAAGCCACAATCAAAGATTGAACAGACTCATTACACCATCCTAATAGAAGGATAATAGATGAGAATGTTTAAGCTGAGGAAAGCTCCTCAACTTAATCCATGATTAGGGATTAAACTCATGACAAAACAAGCCTTTGATTAAGTGGATTTTATGTGGGTGATATGATGATGAAGTGATTTTTAGGATTTGTAAGACAACTTGAGGGGGACTTGTCCATTAACACTAGGGTTAGTCCTTCTTAACCATTTAAGGAAGAATTAGAACCCTAATGCAAGGCCCAAGTTACAAGTGTAATGTCTTGATGATTATTAGATGGATTGATTAAAGGAGTTAAACACATTAAGGGTTTGACACTTAGGATTAAAGTTATACACTCCATCCTAAGAGAAGGATGCAGGCATAAGCTTAATCACAAAGCCTTAAAGCCTTTAGGGTTTAGTCCCTGATTATGAGATAAGAAGAGATGACTCAAAAGAGACACAAAGGTAAAACTAAGAGGGGAGACTAATCAAAACCCTAATCATTGTCATGCTTGGTTGTTCCTAAGGTTTGTGAGGTTTTCAAGAGAAGTCTTCAATGGAACCACCAGGAAGCAGATGAAAAGATCAGGAGAAGCAAAACAACTTGCTTCATTCAAGAAGTCAAGTCACTTGAAGAAAGAAAGTGGGGAGAAGAAGAATGAGCAAGCTCAAACTCAAACACATATAAGAATGCAGCATGGATGCAAGAGAGATGAAAAGAAAAGTTATGAGAAGTGAAGGCAAATTCACTTCTCAAAGTCACTTACCACCTGAAAGGTTAGAAAAGGAATGCAATGCAATGCAAAATGGGATGAGATGGCATGATGAGAAACAAAACCAGAAGCATATACATGATGCTAATGATGCTATGAGATGCTACAAACATGAGGCAGCACATGGAAATGATCATACAAGTTCATGAATGCAAATGAAGCAAGTTAAGGAGCATGGACATACATGAAAAGTTATGAAGTGCACATGACATACAACATGGCAAATACATGATGCAATGATCAAACATGCTTTCAATATGTCTTATGATGTCAAATGAATCACATGGATGCTTGAAATGTCATGGCAAGTCATGTTGTGCAAGAGAATGCAAGATGGATGCATATGGAAGCCCAAATTAGGGTTTATGAACAATACATCAAACAAAAATCAAAATCAGAAGCAAACCCTAAGATAAAAAATTGAAAATGCCACTCAAAGGACCCCTAATCCTATACTAACTTAATGCCCAAAGGAGAGATCTCAACTCCTAACCAAATTCAAGTTATGATTTTCCTAAGTTTTCTAGGGTTTTAGGGTTTCCAAACAAGAAAATTACCAAACAAATGGAAAATGAAAGATCAAATCATGGCCATTTAATCTCACAAACTACATGCTAAACATAATGCAATGCAAAAAGAATCAATGTCCAACTCTTCATGGATAGGCATAAATGATTTTTGGAACTTTGGATCAAATTAATGCATAAAAATGATTTTTAATCAATGAAAAATTCTCAAAATGCATCAAGATCAAAAAATAAATTTGGTTTGAAGGTTGGACAATGTTTCTAAATGTCTTAGAACATTTCATGAATTTTTTTGTAATTTTTAAATACCTAAAAGTATTTTTAATAAATTAATTTTCATTAATCAATTAAAAATAAACTTTTAAATATTTAAAAATACTTTTAAAATGCTAAAAATGAAAATAAAAATATTTTTGTGTTTTAAAAATTAGTGAGACTCTTGACAAAAAGTTTCATAATTTTTAAAACAATTTTGCTATTTTAAATAAATTATGGAAAAGAAATGAAATAATATGAAAATAAAATTGAAATTAAACTGAAATAAGCAAAGTAATCAGATCCAACGCATGAGATTCAAACTGGCAAGGGCGGGAGTTGACTGCGCGCGGGTTTGGACGGCTCTCATTCAAACTGACTTAATTACACTTAGCCCTAATTAATCAAACCCTAATTACTTTCAGGCGACCGGAACACTGTTCCGGTCGTCTTCTCCGGCTATACCATTTTCCTATCTCTCTCAATACGCCATGAAATCATGCCAAACTCTCCAGAATCAAACCTTAGCTCATTCTAAACAAGATTCCAGCAACAAACATCATTTATTTCAACACACAAACAAGATTCGAATCAAACATTCAAAACTGCAAAAATTTCAGAAACATCATACAGGCTCATTTCTCACTCTTTTTCAGAAGTAACAAGTTCAGTGTGATCAGTGAAGCATGCTTTACCATCTAGAAACTTAAAAAGCAAGTTCTGGCAAAAAAGTTCATGGAGTCACCTGAGATTGAGCTTTTGATTTAGGAGCTTTCTGGATGGTTCTTTGGCTCAAACAGGTCCCAATGATCCCCCTTTGAAGCTTTGGACACTTGGTTGGAGTTTAAACAGCCTCTTGAGTGAGTTTGCAGAAGCTCAGGCCAAGGGAGTGTGAAAATCGTATTTTGGTTTCAAGGTGTTTCAGGCCAGGATGAAGGGTGGTTTCTGGTCAGTGAAGTGAGCAGAGATGATTTGTGAAGTTTGTCTTTGTGTTTGAGGTTTGTGGAGAGAGATTCGAAGGAAAATGAAAGTTGGGGTGAGTTTGTGTATGTAATCTTGTGTTCAGCTTCAGCCTTGCTTGATGTATGAAATGGCTAGCATTTTGTCCACATAAACATCTCTCATTGGTCAGATGATGTGACCTGCCCTTTATTGATTGGTATGGCCACTTTTGCAAATTGTCAACTTTTGTGTAAGAGAAAATATGGGCAACTTCTAGGCTAGTACATGGGTTGTGTGATGCGCAGCAAGGTGAGGGGAGAGGGCTAGGGTGGTTCAGCATCCAAGGCAGCAAGTGGATGGAAGTGTCATGATGGTTTTGCAACTTGATCACTTTTGAAACTTCATGAAAATCTCTTGCTTTGCCAACCATGAACATGTGATCTTTTGGTTCAAATCTGATTTTTAGAACTTGTATGATGCTTTCACATTGGTTATACATGAACTAGAAGTCACAAATGCCTTGGTACAAAGTCTTTGCAAGTTTCTCATTTGAGGCATGTCTTGAAAATTAGTGATTTTTGCCAACTTTGACACACCATAACTTTTGATCCAAAATGAATTAGGTCATGTTCTTGTACTTTTTGAAAAGGTAAAGATCATATCTACAACTTTCATGACCAAAGTTTTTCCATTTGAAGCATTTTTGGATCAAAAAGTAAGGTTTGAAAAGTGGCATAAAATGACATATTCTTTAAAAGTCAACCATGCCCTAAAAAGTCAACTTTGCAAAAACTTCAAATTCTTGAATTTTGTGGACTTCATCCTTCTTCTATGATTAAATAAAGATCATATACACTCAAAATGGTGAAGATCACCCCTTGGTTGGGTCATTGGGGGCCTCAGATGCCCTGATTTTGCACTGACTTGTCCAGAAAGTCAACCTTTGATCAGATGACTTCCCCATGGAATTTCTTCATGAAAATTGATATGCATACTCCCTATACCATATAGAGACCAATAGAAACAAGAATGACCAAAAAATTTGGAGTTATGGCCTCTGAAACCAAAACCCTAATTTTAGGTCAACTGTGCAGTCAAACCTGGCTCTGTCTCCACACCAATCCCAGTTCTTGTGATTCTTTGTCATTCTTGACTTTGAGAGGATGTAATATGATGTAAGAACACACATGGATCCCTTTGAAGTGATTGATGGCCCCTGGAGTGGCTCAAGAAGCTCTTGGATTGCTCAGATCACAAACCCTAGATGCAGATGACTTAGAACCAATACAGTGACTCAAAATTGAGATATGAGATGGTATGATTGTGTTTATGCATATGAAATGATCACAAGACATGGTGTGAATGGGTGAGGGCAAATTTGGGGTGTTTACACTTAGTCCTGAAGACGCTGTGTTGAGGCCCAGTAATATAGTGGTGAAGGCCTTTGATGGTTCAAGAAGAGTGGTGCACGGAGAAATAGATCTCCCAATAAAAGTAGGTTCTCAAGTCTTCAATGCTACCTTTTATGTAATGGATATTCGTCCTTCGTATTCTTGTTTGCTTGGGCGCCCCTGGATTCATGGGGCAGGTGCTGTGACTTCTACTTTACATCAGAAGCTGAGATATCCAGTGAAGGGAAAGGTTGTTACTGTATACGGAAAGGAAGGATATATGATTAGCCATGTGAACACATTTAAATATCTTGAAGTGGAAGGGGAATATGTTGAAACTCCGTGCCAGACGTTTGAAGTAGTTCCTTGGGTTGTTCCTAATGTTGAAGTTCCTCCTATTGTCAAGAAAGTCCCTGTGGTCACCATAGTACCTCCTACAATGGCCTCCCTCAAGGATGCTAGAGCTGTAGTGGATGAAGGTGGTTGTACTATTTGGGGTCAGCTTCCTGACATTCCGTACAAGTCTGACAAGTTTGGTTTGGGTTTCACTACAGAGTCCCAAAAGGCTGTTCATCGTGCCCGTGCTGTTCGTATCACCAATCAAGGGATTATGAAAGATCAGATCAATGTTGTGGGTGACTATGATGAATACTACAACTTGGATGCCTGGATTTTTCCTACTGTGGGCGATGGGCTCAATAATTGGAAGGCTGAAGATGTTATTCCTATCTCCTTTAGTCATGAGTAAATATTATTACTGTGTTATTGCTTTTAAGTTTGTAATTTTTGAACAATTGAACTATTAAGCCTTGTGCCTTACCTGGGGCACAATGGTATGCTTGTTTCGGGATGTCATTTCATTTGCATACTTCATTCAATAAAAATCAGTGGACGTTTCGTTTTCATAAATATTGTGTTCCTTGTCTTTCTTTTATTATTTTTGTTTTATCAGCTATCTGTTCTTACACACACCCACATCACTAAAATGTAGATCCTCATCCACTATAGATCCTATTGATAACAGTTCTACTATTGCCAATTATAATTTCGAGAATCCGATCTATCAAGCTGAAGATGGAAAGGAGGAAGATTGTGAGGTACTTGTAGAGCTTTCTAGGTTGTTACAACAAGAAGAGAAAGCTATACAGCCACGTGAAGAGCCAATCGAAGTTGTGAATCTGGGAACTGAAGAGAACAGGAAAGAAGTCAAGATAGGGGCTGAATTAGAGGATGTTGTCAAGAGCAGATTGATTCAGATGTTACATGATTATGTGGAGATCTTTGCTTGGTCCTATGAAGATATGCCAGGGTTGGATACAGACATTGTGGTTCACCGTTTACCAGTAAAAGAAGATTGTCGTCCAAAGAAACAAAAGGTTCATCACATGCGTCCTGAAATGTCAGAGAAGATTAAGGCAGAGGTGATGAAACAGTTTGATGCAGGGTTCTTAGTTGTGACTTCTTATCCTCAGTGGGTTGCAAATGTGGTACCCGTGCCTAAGAAAGATGGTAAGGTACGTATGTGTGTAGATTACAGGGATTTGAACAAGGCCAGCCCCAAAGATGACTTTCCACTTCCTCATATTGACGTTCTGGTAGACAACACTGCTCAGCATAAAGTATTCTCTTTTATGGATGGTTTCTCTGGTTACAATCAAATCAAGATGGCACCTGAAGATATGGAGAAGACAACATTTGTTACACAGTGGGGCACCTTTTGCTATAAAGTGATGCCATTTGGTTTGAAGAATGCCGGGGCAACATATCAGCGTGCTATGGTGGCTTTGTTTCATGATATGATTCATCATGAGATAGAGGTATATGTGGATGATATGATAGCCAGGTCCCAGAATGAAGAACAACATCTTGATCATCTGCATAAATTGTTTGAGAGGTTGAAGAAATACAAGTTGAGATTGAACCCAAACAAGTGTACTTTTGGAGTTAGGTCTGGTAAACTCCTGGGTTTCATCGTTAGTGGAAAAGGTATTGAAGTAGACCCTGCTAAAGTGAAAGCTATACAAGAAATGCCAGCTCCCCGTACTGAGAAGGAAGTTAGATGTTTCTTGGGACGACTGAATTACATTGCAAGATTTATTTCCCAATTAACTGCTACCTGTGAGCCAATCTTCAAGTTGTTGAAGAAAGATCAGGTAATGGAATGGAATAATGAGTGCCAGACAGCCTTTGATGAAATCAAGAAATATCTGCTAGAACCACCAATTTTGATGCCACCAGTTGATGGAAGACCCTTGATTATGTATTTGACAGTGTTAGACAACTCAATGGGGTGTGTGTTGGGGCAACATGACGAGTCTGGTCGAAAAGAGCAGGCAATATACTACCTTAGCAAAAAGTTTATCGACTGTGAAACAAGATACTCACTGCTCGAGAAAACTTGCTGCGCTTTGGCATGGGCTGCTCGCCGACTAAGACAGTATATGTTGACTCATACTACCTTATTGATTTCGAAGATGGATCCAATCAAGTACATATTCGAGAAACCTGCTCTCTCCGGACGAATAACAAGATGGCAAATGATCTTAACAGAATATGACATACAGTATACAACTCAGAAGGCCATTAAAGGAAGTGTTGTAGCTGATCATTTGGCTCATCAAGCAGTGGATGACTATCAGTCAATGAGTTTTGAGTTCCTCGATGAAGACATTATGATTATTACCAAAGAACCTGGACAATATGACGTACCTGAACAAGGATCTCGATGGACTATGGTTTTTGATGGAGCTTCTAATGCACTTGGTAATGGTGTTGGTGTTGTGATTAGTTCCCCTGAAGGTTGCCATACCCCGATTACTGCAAGACTTTGTTTCTATTGTACCAATAACATGGCTGAATATGAGACATGTATCCTGGGTATCAAAGCTACCATTGATATGAAGATTCAGTTCCTGGACGTATATGGAGATTCAGCCCTGGTAGTAAGTCAGATTAAAGGAGATTGGGATACCAAGCATGATAATCTCATTCCTTACAGAGAGCATGTGTTGTCTTTGATCCAACATTTCAAAGAGATTACCTTTGGATATATTCCACGAAGAGAGAATCAGTTGGCAGATGCCTTAGCCACCATGGCATCCATGTTTGAGATCAGCTGGGATGATGAAGCTCCCAAGATTACTATTGATAGATTTGAGAAGCCTACATATTGAAATGAGTTTGACACTGAAGAAGTAGAGGAGAAACCTTGGTTCTATGAAGTGAAAAGATATCTTGAAGCTCAGGAGTTCCCTGAAGGGGAATCTGTCAAGGATAAGAAGTTTCTGAGGAGGTTTTCTGCTAAGTTCTTTTTGAGTAATGGAATTTTGTACAAGCGCAATCATGATTCAACTTTGCTTCGTTGTGTGGATAAGAAGGAAGCAACTGAGATTATGGAGGACATGCATGATGGGATCTTTGGCACTCATTCTAGTGGTCATACTATGACAAAGAAGATATTGAGAGCAGGTTACTATTGGTCTACTATGGAAGCTGACTGCTATCAACATTCCAGAACATGTCACAAGTGTCAAATCTATGCTGATAAAGTCCATATACTCCCATCACCATTGAATGTGTTGACTGCTCCTTGGCCTTTTGCCATGTGGGGCATTGATATGATTAGTGAGATTAAGCCTACTGCTTCTAATGGGCATCGTTTCATCCTGGTTGCTATTGATTACTTCACAAAGTGGGTGGAGGCAGCTTCATTTGCATCTGTTACTAAGAATGTGGTGGCTCGATTCATTAAGAATAATGTCGTATGTAGGTATGGCATCCCTGAAAGGATTATTACTGACAATGGTACTAATCTGAACAATACTATGATTACTGATCTCTGCACGCAGTTCAAGATTAAGCATCACAACTCTTCTCCGTATCGTCCAAAGATGAATGGGGCAGTGGAAGCTGCTAACAAGAACATTAAGAAGATTCTACAGAAAATGACTGTCACTTACAAAGATTGGCATGAAATGTTACCATTTGCTCTTCATGGTTATCGTACTACAATACGTACTTCAACAGGGGCAACCCCATTCTCCTTAGTCTATGGTATGGAAGCAGTTCTGCCCATTGAAGTTCAGATACCCTCCTTAAGAATCATGAAGGATGCAGGCTTGGATGAGGATGAGTGGATTCAGACTCGACTTGACCAGATACATTTGATTGATGAGAAGAGGTTAGCAGCTGTGTGTCATGGTCAGATGTACCAGAAACGGATGATCAAGGCTTTTAATAAGAAGGTCAAGCCAAAGGTATATCAGGCTGGTGATTTGGTAATCAAACGTATCATACTACCACAGGGTGATCCTAGGGGCAAGTGGACTCCTACATATGAAAGACCATTTGTGGTCAAAACAGTATTCTCAGGAGGTGCCATGATGCTTACTACTATGGATGGCGAAGACTTCCCACAGCCTGTAAACGCAGACATAGTTAAAAAATACTACGCATAAAAAGAGACCAGCTAGGTTGATTGGCCTAGGCAAAAATAAGGGCGTCCCGGCGTACCAAAAGGGTTCGAGCAAAAATTAGGGATATATATAAAAAAATGTACACCCGGCAAGTCGAAAACTTGAAAAGGCAGCTTGGGCAAAAAAGGGTATCCCGGTGGATTGAAAACCTGAGAGGGCAATCCAGGCAAAAGTTAGGGATTAAAGCGTATGACTATGTCTCGTTTGGATCACCCATGTAAACTCCAACCAGTTGTGCTACCTAATTCAAGCTCGAACAGATAAAGCTCAATCCAATCGTTTCTGTCTTGAAAGCAGAAGATGAGATACTTGAAGATAATGGCAATAGTAGAATTGAAACTCAATAGGATTATTTCCCACATAGCTGATTTTCTTTGTTTTGTAAAAATTTTACGACGAATTCCTCTTACTAGGATTTCTGTCTCCTTGTACAAACTTGCCTATGTATAGGTCACTTTGTGATATAAATAAAATTTCATCTTTGAATCCAGATTTACTTTTACCCTATTTACATAAGCGAAACGTCCATTGGTTGTGTTTGAATGTATGTATGCTTTTGAATATGATTGATGTTTACCAGAAATGCATAAAATGCTTGAATATGATTGATGTTTACCAGAAATGCATGAAAATGCAGTAATAGTATTTACTAAGGACGAACGAGGGAAAGAATTCAACGAAGCTTCACCGGTTCATCCCCACAAGATAGCTACAAATCCCCAGTGGGGCAAATCTATCATCATAGATACTTCGAGTTACATCTCCCCTGGAATTTGTGTCCATCTCTTTTATCCTCATTCGGGATATTTAAGAACTTATTCCTTCAATAGGAGTACGACGAACGAAGACGGGAAGTTATGAATACTATATTATCAAACGAGACGGGAACGAGTTCCTCATATTCTTCAGCAACGAGTCGGGATTTATTTTCCCTGGCTAGCAGTTGTTATACAAAGATATCCAGACGCTTCAGGCAGCATGATTCATACATACATCATTTACATCATACCATAACATATCCATAAATGCATAATACATTTACTTAGGTACATCATACCATAACATATCCATAAATGCATAATACATTTACTTAGGTGCATCATACTATGCATGCATACATATTGCATAAACTAACATTCTCCTTGCAGGATAGTTATATGCAGATAAAACAGCATCAACAATTCACAACAGGTCAGAAATGATCCATACATTACTCAAGATGTCCTCGAAGAGTAGGCAAACGGTCTGTAAGAGGATCCATTCCCTAATCCAGGATATTTCCAGAAGATTTCATCTATCTGGCCTTGAATAGCAGGCAAACGGTCTATACAAAGATCCATTCCCTGGTTCAAGATATTTTTCAGAAGAACTAATCCTGATGTTCTTTTGGCCCTTGAATAGCACGCAAACGGTTTGTAAAAAGATCCATTCCCTGGTTCAAGACATTATTCAGAAGAACAAATCCTGACGTTCTTTTGGCCCTTGAATAGCAGGCAAACGGTCTGTAAAAAGATCCATTCCCTGGTTCAAGACATTATTCAAAAGAACAAATCCTGACGTTCTTTTGGCCCTTGAATAGCAGGCAAACAGTCTGTAAAAAGATCCATTCCCTGGTTCAAGACATTATTCAGAAGAACAAATCCTTATGTTCTTTTGGCCCTTGAATAGCAGGCAAATGGTCTGTAAAAAGATCCATTCCATGGTTCAAGACATTATTCAGAAGAACAAATCCTGACGTTCTTTTGGCCCTTGAATAGCAGGCAAACGGTCTGTAAAAAGATCCATTCCCTGGTTCAAGACATTATTTAGAAGAACAAATCCTGACGTTCTTTTGGCCCTTGAATAACACGCAAACGGTCTGTAAAAAGATCCATTCCCTGGTTCAAGACATTATTCAGAAGAACAAATCCTGACGTTCTTTTGGCCCTTGAATAGCAGGCAAACGGTCTGTAAAAAGATCCATTCCCTGGTTCAAGACATTATTCAGAAGAACAAATCCTGACGTTCTTTTGGCCCTTGAATAGCAGGCAAACGGTCTGTAAAAAGATCCATTCCCTGGTTCAAGATATTTTTCAGAAGAACAAATCCTGACGTTCTTTTGACCTTGGAGAGTAGGCAAACGGTCTGTACAAAGATCCATTCCCTAATCCAAGATATTTCCAGAAGAGATAATCATCACGAAGATTTATTTCTGCTGGTCCATTCAACAATTCAAACTATGTTGCATAAATGATTCAGAGACGGCCTATACGAAGACCTAGTACCGATATCCAGTATCATCATAAAGACATCATCACATCCTGATACTTTAGATGGCATCTCCAAGCCCATCTCCAGATGGCATCTCTAAGGCCATCTCCAATTCTTCCAAGTGGCATCTTCAAGCCCACTCCAGCATAGACAACTAATCATCAGTGTTACTTTACGCATTGGTGAGTGCAAATTTTTGGGCTTTTGTGTTCAATCCCCTTCAACCTTCCAGGTCACGACTGGCACATATACCAATCTAACCCCTCAGGTTTCAGAAAATTGAACAGGGGAAGCTGTTGCACCCCAAGATTTGCCCTCCACAAGACAATACATTGTTTACTAAGAGGCTCACAAGGTTCACAAGGTTCACAAAGTTCACAATTAGTCAGGAAGTTTGACAATTCCCTCAGACAATGCATCCTCCTAAGCAATGCATCCTAAACTAGGGTTTTGACTTTAATCAGGCTAAATGGACTTCCAAGACTTCAAGTGAGCTTCATAACATCTTATATGTGTTCAAGAATCCCCATGACAAGTTTCAAGACTTTTCCCAAAGGTTTGCTCAGTCAGATGATCAGGTAGGTTAAAATCAGTCAAAGCAGTTAAAAGGTCAAACTGAGGTCAAACCAAAGTCAAACTTCATGATTTTTTGCCAACATCAAGTATATGAATTAAAATTCATCATTTGATCAAGGGTTGATCATGATTCATCAAGGAGATTTCAGTTCATCAAGAATCAGGAGTTTCTAAATTAGGGTTTTCACAGGAAAAGTCAACTGAACTTTGACCAGCCATAACTTTCACATGCTTCATCAAATTTTTTCCATCCAAAGCTCATTTTGAAGGAAATTGAATTATCTACAACTTTGTGTCTCACAAGCCAATCCCAAAAATGCTTCATTTGGAAGGTATGAGCTAAGACATTACAGGTCCTTTTAAAAGTCAACAAAAAGTCAACAACTTCAAAAGAGCATAACTTGAGAATGGAAAAAGATATGGACTTGAGACCAAAGAGGTTGGTTAGAGTACTCTTTAAGCTTTCCAAAATGTCCAAGAACACCCTCATAGCATTAAAATTGAAGGATTTGTGCCCTTGCAAAGTTGGGAAATTTTTGGGAAGTTTATGAAGCAAATAAGGCCTTAAAACCAATTTTTGCTAAATGAGCCCACCAAATTGCCATCCAAACTTTACAATATCATTAAGCACGACCCAACCCACCTATTTTCTGATTTTATTTTTTATTTTCATATTTATGTGAATTTTATTCATTAAAATACAATTTAAATTGAAATAAAATATAAAAATCATATATTTGAAAAGGATTTGGTTTCTAGAATGTCTTAAAAAATATTTAAACTTGATTGGTACCATTTAAAATCAGATCATCCAAACATAGCAAAGTTAGATCAAAATAAATCAAGTTTTAAGAACAAATCTTTTTCAATCTCATGAGGTCCAAATATCCAAAAGAAGTATCAAGTTCTTGACCTAATTTTATTGTATCCTATATAAACAACATGAAACAATGCACTATGGACGATTTTGCAGCCTCTAATATCACTTTCAAACTTCACAAAAATTCATCAAAATCCAATTTTCGGTTTCTTCCTTACAAGGAGTTCTAAGGTATTTTAAAGACACAAGAAGGTTCCTTGGATGTCCCTGAGTCGAAACCAATCCTCCATTCCATCAAAATCATGACATATCATGCTAACCGAATGAATTTTTCTTCATTTTTTTTGATTTATCGTTTTCATATGTTTGCTTGTTAAAACTTGAAACTAACCATTTATTTATGTTCCTTGTGAAATAGTGAAGATTTCTGGGCAATTTGTTGTGAGTTTCGTGGACCAAACAGGATTATGCCATAGTTAGGGTTTATACCTCTAGATTAGGGTTTTATGGTATGAGTGATTTAAATGATTTTTATGGATATATTTGTATTGTATGAGATGTAAGGATCACGTTGATGTGATCAATTTGAAAAAATACTCTGTGGATCATGCTGTTGTCGCTCCCGGGATTTTCATCCTAGTACAAACGCGAAAGTGGCGCAGAAAGGTTAGAGTCGCCAGCCAGACATTTTTATCCCGAATGAATGGGAAAGGTAATGTTGCACAACCCTAAGGAAGAAGGAAAGGACAAGGTCCTACGAACCAAAGATCTGAGTTCGGGAGTCGGTTACGACCTGGGAAGGTATTAGCACCCCAAATCGTCCGTCGTACCCGACGGGATCCACGCTTGCTTGTTTTGTTTCAATGGGTGAGAAAAATATGCTGTTTGAATGAAAGAACGGCTACTTGGAATCTGGAAATGGAATGAGGAAGGAATAAGAAAAGAGAATGGAAAGAAAGGGGGAAATGTAGGGAAAATAAAGAATGTGCTCGAACGGGCCCTACCCCGCTGCCTATGTACCTCATCGGGATAATGAGGATCAGAGTCGACGTAGTTCGCCTAAATAAGGCGGGAACTATTTGTTTGTGTTTTTTATGCTGGAACTGCATATGTCTATGCTCAGGTGTTGCAGACTCGTCTGGTACGAGTGCGTTTACCGTCTTGCAAATGAGACAAGTCGCCGCGAGTTCGCGTTGTGAGTGAATGAGATGAGAAGAGAAGTTCCCGCAGGATAGTCGCTTATTATTTGTTTTTTGTCTTTTAAGAGAAGTGTTTTTGAATTTGCTTGTTTTATGAAACAATCCCTTGATGATACTTGTGCATCATGATAGACGAGCTTACACCACTCCAAGATGGAATGAATGCAAGTGCTTCATGGAATAAGGCTATACACAAAGGATCCTTTCATTTATTTGTTACGTGTTTTTGGATTTTGTTTGAAGATGAGAAGAGAATGACTCAAATCGCAAAAAGGCAAAATCTAATGGGGAACTAAGACACAACCCTAATTTTCGTTTATTTACAAAGGAGATCCTATGGTTAATGAGGTTTCTAAGCCTAATGGAAAAAACACCTAAAACTAATAGAATGCAACTTACTTCCTAAGGAAGATAAGTTGATTCTAAAGCCAAGGGAAGACCTAACAATATTAATCAACATACAAAGCATTAAAATTGAATATAAGAATAAAATTCTAAACAAAACATTTAAAGGCATGAATTAAAATAGTCCTATTTATTTATTCTAATCCTAATTAGAACGAAACTTAAGCCTAAATTCTAATCTAAGGTCCTACCTAATATTTTCCTTCTAAAAGTCAGAATTTAAACTAACCTAAGTCCATATTAAATTCTAGGATTAAATCTAATCTAAACTATTTTTTATTGAACTTCATTTTCATGGCCTAAACTAATGGAAAATACATGTAACAAAGCCTAAGAACCAATATTCTAAAAAAAATCTAAACTTCTGGAAAAATTATGAAAATTAATCTATGGGGTCCTATGACTACCTATAACATTGTGCTAAAGGGGATTAAAAAAAAATCAAACTTTTACTATGCCTAAAAATTGCTTATTTTCAGCTATGAATTGACCACTAATTTCTAAGGGATTAAGCCTCTAAACCTAAGATAAAATAATCTAAAAAATCCACAAAAATTATTCTAAGTACTATTATGGGTCTTCTAACTACAGTAAAAGAATGGTCAAAAAAAGTTACTGGAAAGACTAAAAAATAAAATCAACAAAATTATGTACATTTGAAGGAAATTCATTGAAAACTACTTACATGAAAAATTCAGAATTAATTCAAAAATAAAGCAAATTCAGAAAAATAAAGTGCTAGACCTTTCTAAATTGAATTAAAAAAACTACTTAATTTTTTTTTTTGGAATTTTCCTAAGCATTTTCCTATTTTATTTGAATTATTTTCTAAACTATATCAAACTAAAAATAAAATCTAAAGCAAGAAATAGAAGGGGGTGAATTAGCAATATTTCTAATGCCTTTTTTTGTAAACTGGGCCCAGAAAGGGGGTACGATTAGCAACTGGGCAAGGCCCATGTTCGCGAAAATGGGGGAAGGTGAGAAGAGTGAAAAGTTTAGTTTGTTTTTCTATGATGGGCTCACACTAGGGTGCTAATAACAAAAATATTTGGACCTACCGGACGGTGACAAGTGTCACCGCCGGTATGGTGGAAATCACACAAAAATCATTACACTTATCCCTTGGAATCGAAAATTGAACGGTTCACTTAATGAATTAACTAGGTTAAACACTTTTTATTATTCTTAATTCCTCTTAATTAACCATGATTCCCAGGATTCCCCTTTTAAACCCTATTAATCTACTTAATTGTTCATAATTACAAGAAATAAATAAAAATTAAACAAAACACAAAACAAAAGCACAAAAAAAAAGAAGGGAAGAACAAAGGGATCCGAAACCCTAATTTCCTCTCATCACTTCCGCCGCAGCCACCCTTCGGTCCATCTTCTTCTACCTCTCGTCTTCTCCTTTTCCATTGTTCCGCCACCCTCTCTCCCTCAATCTCGTCTTCTTCCTTCTCTATTCGACAACCTCATCACCTTGACCACCTTCTTCTTCTTCGAGCTCGCCACCATCCCAACTGAACCTCCCTTCTTCTTTCCGCCGCTGTTCCCATCACCTTCACCGTCACCACCTTAATTCTTTCTTCCTCTTCCACCGATACAAACAAAACTTCCACCTATATCCCTAACCTAAACTCCTGTCTCCATCCGAAACCAAAATTGCAAAACCCTACCCTCACTTCTCCCTCCAAAACATCCGAACACAAACTCTCACCCTCTCTACTTAGCGAATTCAAACTTCAAATTACGGAACTCACAAAACGGATAACGCCTACTACGCAAGAAAAACGCGACAGCGATGCGTACCTTGTAAATTCGCAGATGATTGTAAACACCCCAAATTTGCCCTCACCCATTCACACCATGGCTTGTGATCTTTTCATGTGCATAAGTTCAATCATATCATCTCATGTTTCATTTTTGATTCACTGCATAGTTTCTGAGGCATCTGCACCTAGGGTTTGTGATCTGAGCAATCCCAAAGCATCTTGAGCCATTCCAAAGGCCACCAATCAATTCAAAGGGGTCCATGTGTGTTCCTATGTCATATCACATCCTCACAAAGCCAAGAATTCAAAAGAATCACAAGAACTAGGGTTTGAGTGGATGCAGAACCAGGTTTGACTGCACAGTTGACTGAAAATTAGGGTTTTGGTTTCAGAGGCCATAATCCCAAATTTTTTGGTCACTCTTGTTTCCATTGGTCTTTATATGGTATAGGGAGTATGCATATCAATTTTCATGAAGAAATTCCATGGGGAAGTCATCTAATCAAGGGTTGACTTTTCAGACAAGTCATTGCAAAATCAGGGCATCTGAGGCCCCCAATGACCCAACCAATGGGTGATCTTCATCATTTTGAGTGTATATGATCTTTATTTGATCATGGAAGAAGGTTGAAGTTCATAAAAATCAAGAATTTAGGGTTTTTGCAAATGTTGACTTTTTGGGCATAGTTGACTTTTCAAGAATGCATCATTTTAGGTCATTTTTCAAGCCTTGATTCTTGATCCAAAAAGGCTTCAAATGGAAAAACTTTGGTCATGAAAGTTGTAGATCTCATCTTTCCCTTTTCAAAAAGTACAAGAACATGATCAAACTCTTCTTGGATCAAAAGTTATGGCATGACAAAGTTGGCTAAAATCATTGATTTTCAAGGCATGCTTCAAATGGAAATTTTGCAAGATCATGAACCAAAACCCAATGTGACTTCTAATTCACTCCAAACCAGTATGCAAACATTCTCTAAGTCATAAAATTCAGAATGAACCAAGAATGCCCATGGTTTTATGTTTGGTTGGACAAAGGAATCACATGTGAACCAAAAAGCCACAAGTTGCAAAACTCATGATCATTCTTCCTACAACTTGCTGCATTGGTTACTACACTAAGCTAGCCTCTCACCACACCATGCTGCACCAGAACCATGCTTTGTACTTGCCTAGATCATGAGCCATACCTCACTTACACAAAAGGTGGACTTTGTGCAAAAGCAAACTTACCAATCACTATAGGCCAGGTCACATCATCTGACCTATAGGATTATAATACAATATCCCTTGGCAAGCCAAAGATATGAAGAAGCAAGGCTGAAACTCATTCATTGACAACATACACAAAAACACACCAAGCTGCATTTGTCTTCGAAACTCTCTGCCCAGCCTTCAAACACAAAAACCATCTTCACCATTCATCTCACCTCACTCCATAGACCTCAAACCACCAAGAGCCTGGCCTAAAACAAGCAAGAACATCCCACTGCCATTCTTCACCTCATTTTGCAGTTTCCTTCGAAACTCTCACCATAGCTCACAAACATACCAACAAACACCACAGACCTTCTCCATTCACCCTCAGGATCACAAACAACCCCTCACAATGACCTGAAAGTGCCAGAATCACCATAGCCATTTCTGACTGAGTTGAAGCAGGAGCTTTCGAAACTCATTATCCAGCCAACATAAATTTCTTTTGAGCATTCAAACATCATCTGGGGATCAAGTGGAGTGGATTGCACAAGGAGAAGTGGCCAGAAAGTCATCAGAGTGAAAGCTTCGAATCTCAGGTAGCTTGAAAATTATTTTTCCAGAAATCATTTTTCATGTTATAAACTTGTTCTATGTGCTTCACTGATCATCCTGATGTCATTGTTTTCTAAAATGGCTTTGAAATGAGCATTTAATTTCTCTCTGAAACCTGCGTGCCCTAGTTTTCATTTTCTTCGATTCAGCTTAGTTAGGGAAAAGAAATTTGTTTTGGGAGAGGGGTTTGATTCGTGAGGGGTTGGAGAACATTTCCCAGTTCTTAGGTTTCATTTTTGTTACGATTTGAGGGGTTTGGGGATTTCTCAGGGAGGATGCTGGCCGGAGAAGACGACCGGAAGTCTTCTCCGGCCGCCTGAGAGTGATTAAGCCCTAATTGCGTGATTAATGGCCATTTGAATGTGGAGCGTAGATCCCCTTTGACCTGTTGACTTCCCTCCAGTTTGGATGGCCCAGATCTCTTTGTTTGCCCTAATCCTCTTAATTAGGTTAATTAATCATTAATTAAATAAATTAACTCAGAAAGAACCACAACCACTGGATCTGGCGCCAGTCAACCATTTCAAACTCAGAGCTCATCCTGGCCCTCCACGCATTTGACTTTCTTTTTTATTTAATTTTTATTCATTTTCTTTTCCTTTAACTTGCATATTTATTTTAAAATAGTAAAAAATTCTTAAAAATTATGAAACTTTTTCCTAAGGGTTTTAATAATTTTTATGACACAAAAATATTTTTATTTTATTTTTTTATCTTTAAAAAAGTATTTTTTAAATGTTTAAAAGATTATTCTTAATTGATTAATGGAAATTAATTAATTAAAAATACTTTTAGGTATTTAAAAATTACAAAAAAATTCATGAAATGTTCTAAGACATTTAGAAACATTGTCCAACCTTCAAACCAAATTTCTTTTTTGATCTTGATGCATTTTAAGAATTTTTCATTGAATTAAATCATTTTTTATGCATTAATTTGATCCTAAGTTCAAAAATTCACTTCTGCCTATTTGAGAAGAGTTGGACATTGATTCTTTTTGCTTTGTTTTGTGTTTGGCATGTAGTTTCTAGGATAAAATGGCTTTGATTTGATTCCTCATTTTCAATTTGTTTGGCATTTCTTTTGTTTAGGAACCCTAAAAACCCTAATAACTTAGAAAATTCATAACTTGAGTTTGGTTAAGAGTTGAAACTTCCCCTTTGGACCTTGGTTTAGTATAGGTTTAGGGTTTCTTTGAGTGGCATTTTCCATTTTTTATCTTAGGGTTTGCTTCTGTTTTTGGTTTTTGTTTGATGTTTGATTCATAAACCCTAATTTGAGCTTTCATTTGCATCCTTCTTGCATTCTCTTGCATAACATGACTTGTCTTTGCATTTTATGCATGCTTGTGTTTCATTTGACATCTTAAGACATGTAGGAAGCATCTTTGATCATTGCATCTCATATTTGCCATGTCATTTGCCTTGTATGTTTCATAACTTTTCATGCTCATTCATGCTCCTTAGCTTGTTTCATTTGCCTCCATGATCTTGTATGAACATCTCCATGTCTTGCCTCATGTTTGCAGCACCTCATAACATCATAATCATCATCAACATGCTTCTGGTTTTGTTTAGCATCATACCATTTCATCTCATCTTTCATTGCATTGCATTTCTTTCTAACATTTCAGGTGGTAAGTAAACTTGGGAAGTGAATTTGCCTTCACTTCTCATAACTTTTCTTTTCATCTCTCTTGCATCCATTGCTGCATTCCTATATGTGTTTGAGATTGAGCTTGCTCATTCTTTTTCTTCCCACTTTCTGTCTCCAAGTGACTTGACTTCTTAAATGAAGCAAGTTACTTTGCTTCTCTTGATCATGTTCATCTGCTTCCTGGTGGTTCCATTGAAGATCTTCTTGGTGAAACCTCACAAACCTTAGGAACAACCAAGCATGACAATGAATTAGGGTTTTGATTAGTCCCCCCTCATAGTTTTACCTTTGTGTCTCTCTTTGAGTCCTCTCTTCTCACCTCATAATCAGGGACTAAACCCTAAAGGCTTTAAGGCTTTGTGATTAAGCTTATGCCTGCATCCTTCTATTAGGATGGAGTGTATAACTTTAATCCTAAGTGTTAAACCCTTAATGTGTTTAAATCTCTTAATAAATTCACATAATAATCATCAAGACATCACACTTGTAACTTGGGCCTTGCATTAGGGTTCTAATTCTTCCTTAATTGGTTAAGAAGGACTAACCCTAGTGTTAATGGACAAGTCCCCCTCAAGTTGTCTTACAAACCATAAAATTCACTTCATCATCATATCATTAAATAAAATCCACTTAATCAAAGGCTTGTTTTGTCATGAGTTTAATCCTTAATCATGGATTAAGTTGAGGAGTTTTCCTCAGCTTAAACATTCTCATCTATTATCCTTCTATTAGGATGGTGTAATGAGTCTGTTTAATCCCTGATTATGGCTAAACCTCATTACTTGACACTAAACAAAAACACCAAAAACATCTAAATAATCACAAGTAGGTTAATGATCTTAACCCTACACCAAAGGTGATTAAGTGTGAGAATCTGACTTCACACTTAAGGTATTCTCATTACCCCTAATCAGAGGGAAGATGTGATGAGTTTGCTAACCCATTGGTTTAGGCTTAAGCTCATTAACTTATGACAAACTTTCAAAAGCAATAAAAGACTGAAAACACAAAAACAAACAACAATCGTCTCCTCCGGGATTCTTTTCTCATCTCATTCACTCACAAACGAGAACTTGCTTCTTCCGTCTAATGCAAGACAGTTTGCACCTGAGCCAGACAGGTCATACACTTGAGCATTGACAAGCAAGCAGTTCACCAGTCATTTCTTTCAGTCTCTTTGAGTCGAACTACGGCGTTCTGACTTCCTCATTGCACGAGAGGATACGTAGGCATAACTTAACAGTTATCGAACAAAAGTCTCTGTATATTCCCCCTCCTTCTAGCTTCATTCTTTAGCCTCATGATCTTGAGCATTTCATTCTCATTCCTACACTGACACATCATTTACACACTTTGCACTCCTTACACTGACACCTGTACATCCTTTTCCAGCTATTCTATACACAAATTGCACTGACACTACCCCTTTAAAACACAAATCTTTTAAGCGTGGATCCCGTCGAGTACGGCGGACAATCTGGGTGCTAATACCTTCCCAGGCTGTAACCAACCCCCTTTCTCAGTCTCTCTGGTTCGCAACCGTCTTATCCGTATCTTTCTAGGTCTATGCAGCATTGCCTTTCCTCCGGGATAAAAATGCCTAGCTGGCGACTCTATTCATCTACAGTGAGTTCACGGCTGTGTGTTCTCATTGTCCCTCTCGCCGACCGTTCGCGTCTGTACCTTCATCTGACCCCGGTTTCATTTGTCGGGAGCGACAGCTTGGCGACTCTGCTGGGGAACTTATACTGCAACCAGGGCTTCTGGTTCTTTTTGTGGGTTCCTCCTAGCGCTTGATTGATTTGTGTTTACTGGGGTGTTATGTGCTTATTTGTGTTTGTATTTATTTTTGCTTTATGTACAGTTGCTCTACTGCTTTCTTTATTACTTTTGCATTATATCATATTGTCATACTGTACTGCTGGCTGGATCTGGTTTTCCTTTTGGTGGGTGGGGTTCCATTGAGAGTTAAGGTCCTACACCTGGGACCTGAGTGACACCTAGGCTAGAGTGAATCATATTCTTTCCCATTCCATTTCGGTCTGGTGCGGGAATATGAAACACGGTTCAGATATGGGTTTCTTCTTGAGAACTCTGTGTTGCAGATTTCCTGCAATGCTAGGGCTATCTGGGAAGCCTGCTAAGTCTGGATGACCTTTAGTATTGACCTTCAGAAACTGAGGTGAATTAGAGGAGGAACTTTTATGGTTAATGTAAACACTGTACCTCCGGGTTAGAAGTGTTTACACTTCTCATAACTGATCCAAGTCTGAGGATCCTTGTTTTAGAACACCACCTGTGAGGGGGTTGGGCTGTTTACAGGTTTGCAGGTACCTTGACCTCAGAATACCCTGTTACTTTGCTTTGTTAAGAGTACTCCATGTTGGACAGTTCTTGTGATTCTAAACCCTGGACATGTGGCTCTTTATTTGAGTCCCCCACCTTGGTTACTGGATTTATAGACCTCCAGCTGGAATTCTTGAACACATTTGGACCTATATCAGGGCATTTTGATCAGATCCAGCTCAGTCACAGACCCTTGCATTTCATTTGCATACATAAACATTGCATCATATTGACATTTGCTTATTTGTGTTTCAGGGTATCCATCTTCATTTGGTTTTGGTTTTGACCCCATCTTCAGTTTTGATTTGTCTTCACCAGCACTTGCTTCAGTTATCACCAGCACCAGCCAGTCAGTGGCCCTCCTCTTTCAGCATCAGCATCAGTACCTGTCTCTACTCAGTCTTCAACATCATGGCTCCTAAAAAGAGCAATGTCACCTATCACTTCTTCCAGCCAGAGCTATCAGACATCAGGAGGATTCAAACCCTGGTCACTCCAGATCACATACCTTTGTTCAGGGAGAGTTATGGAGATATACTGGACATGGTTATGGATCTGGACCCTTCACAGAGGAGCCTCATCCACACCTGCATTCAGTTTTATGATCCTCCACTGAGATGTTTTACTTTTCAAGACTTTCAGTTGGGCCCCTTATTGGAAGAGTACTCCTCATTAGTTGGTATGCCCATCAGGAGAGAAATTCCTTTCAACCCTGAGATGGTCTTTCCTGCTAATGGAGAAGTAGCAAAGGCTTTGCATCTGGAACCTGTTTTGATTGAGCAGCATTTGACCTCTAAAGCTGGAATTCTTGGTTTCCATCTGGATTTCTTAATCTCTCAAGCTATCCTGAAAGCTTCTCTAGGAGAGTGGAAAGCTGTTTGTGCTTTGTTGGCTTTGAGTGTATATGGAATTGTATTGTTTGCAGATGAGCCTCGATTCATTAGCAAGAATGCCATCCATCTATTCATCTTGAAGAACCCAGTGCCAACTTTATTGGGGGATCTTTACTATTCAGTGCATCAGAGGAATGAAAAACAGAGGGGAAGGTTAGTGAGGTTTTGTGCTCCATTGTTCCACACTTGGCTCCTCAGGCATCTACCCAGGACAAATGCATTTCTAAACCCTCATCAGCAGAGCAACTGGGCTAAGAGACTCACTGTTCTAACTTCAGCAGACATCAGATGGTGCACCCAGAGCACCAAGGGCAGGGATATCATCACCAGCTGTGGACATTTTCCCAATGTGCCTTTAATAGGGGTTAAAGGAAGCATCAATTACAACCCTCTGCTGTTCAGGAGGCAATTGGGCTATGCACTGGTCCACACTCCAAGGGCACAAGACTTGGTTGAGACCCTCTATTGTGAGAACAAGGTTAGTTTGGCTGTTGTTAGGCAGGCTGCCTGGGCCTGGGATAATGTTCAAACCAAGGGAATCACCATTCTGGGGAAGTGTAATAATGTGGCATCAGCACAATATTATGAGTGGTCCCGTGCCAGGGCCCAATTCTCTGGAATGCCCTTTACCATAGAAGACATGCCCGAGTCATCTTCAGCACCACCCCCTGCCACCATCAGTTTGGAAGAGTATGAGAGCTTGAAGGAGAGGAATGAGAAGCTAACCCAGGCTTTGCAGAAGACCCTCCGGGAGAGGAGTGAAGGTATGAGGGAGATTGAGAGATTGGAGAAGTTAAGAGTAGAGCATTTGACTAAGATCGAAAAGTCTGGGGATTATATCAAAAAGTCTAAAGCTGGTGAACAAATTCTGAAGAATGCTTGCAAAGAAGCCCAGTTCCAGAGAGCAAGGACAGACTTGTACTTGAAGGAGAGTCAAATCCGGTGGGTCAGGATCACCGAGGCTCGTACCCTGGAAGACAAGAGAGTTCAAGACAAGATGGAGCAATTTGAAGCTAATGCAAAAGAACAGCAAGAAGCCCTGGCAGCAGCCCAGAGGGAAATATCAGAGTTGAAGATTAAAGCAGGGGTGAAGAGGTCCAAGGACCAAACTCAGCACAAAAAGCTAGCAGCAGCTGTTGCAACCCGGAACCTCCTTATCCGGAATCTCACGGAGCGTCCGGCTGATCCTGTGACCGAAGCACTTCTCAAGGAAGTTCGTGAGGATGAGTTTAGCCTTGGTGTTTGACCATTTGCTTGTTGTTGTTTCTATTCCATGTACTTTTACTTTTTGTGATGTATTTTGACCCCTTAAGGGGCTTGTGTTGTAAAATGAACAAGTTGTATTATTTCACCTTATGTATTATATTCATGTTAGTTTACTTCGGAAGCAACATTCAACAGCATCTTCAAGGGTCTGGAAGGGTCAAAACTGAAGGCCAAACCGGATACCTTGAGAACAAATAAGCATAACTGCATTGCATGCTAACCCTTTGTTTGTTTTGTAGGTTTTTGTTTTGTTGTTGCTAACCTCTGTTGTGATGTTCAGGAACTATTGCTAGGCGCCGGGTATTTCCTCTCAACCGTCCGCACCGTTATCCAACCCGAAACAACCTTCCGGGAATTCAAATGGATCAGGTACAGCAGGACCTTGCAGAGGTCAGAAATCAGATGGCAAACGAAAGATTAGAAATGAGAACGCAGATGACGCAGTTCATGGAAGTTATGAACAATATGGCTCAGAGCCAGGAAAGACTGAGGGCCATAGTGGAGAGGCAAAATCAAGAGGATCCACACATAGGGACTGCCGGCACCAGTAATAATGAAAGGGTCCAACCTCATGTTAACCCTCCTGTGTTTGGTCCACATCTCCATCCTGAAATCAATATTCCTGCAAACGTTCAAGGAACCGCCACTGCAGCCAGGGTATTGCAAGAAGACCCTCAAGAGGATCAATTTACAGTAATGGGTGCTGGAGAAGAAGCTTACGATAGAAGATTGGATGAGATAGCTGAGAAGTTAAGATCCCTAGAGTCTCAAAACTCTTTGGGTTTCGACGTGATGGATATGGGCTTGGTAGACGGGGTTAGGATTCCCCACAAGTTCAAGCCTCCATGTTTTGAAAAGTATAATGGGACTTCTTGTCCTCGAACCCATCTGCAATCTTTTCTCGGGAGATTAAAAGCCTATACAATGGATGAGAAGCTTTGGATGTTCTACTTCGAAGACAGCTTGACAGGGGCCTCAAGAGAATGGTACTCTCACTTGACAAGGGCAACTATTAGATGCTGGAAGGACCTGGCAGAGGCCTTCATCAGACAGTATCAGTATAATCTAGACATGGCACCCAACAGGACCCTCCTGATGGGAATGTCACAGTCTTCAAGGGAGAGTTTCCGAGAATATGCCCAAAGATGGAGGCAATTGGCTGCTGCTGTTCAGCCACCTATGTCTGAAAGGGAAATGGCAGATATGTTCATGAACACCCTTCAGGGAACATATATTGACAGGTTGGCTGCTTTCTCTTCCACTAGCTTCGCGGATGTTGTCATAGCTGGGGAGAGAATTGAAAGCCTGTTGAAAATGGGAAAGATCTCAGACAACGGTGCAAGCTCGTCCAGTAATGCAAGAAAGCCTTTTGCAGGCCCAAGAAGAACTGGCGAGATCAATGCCATCCACCCCAACAGGGGCAGGCCCCAATATGCTCAAAGGTCGATAGCAGCAGTCACCATTCCTGCTCCAGCTCACCCTCAGCCAGTCTATCAACCTCCTCAGCAAAATTATCAGCCGCAACCTCAGTACCACCAACAAAATCAGTATCCTCCAAGAAATTACAACAACAGCAACACCAACAACAACAGTCAACAAAGGCCATTCCAACAGAGGCCATCTCAAGCTAACAGAGTGATCGATCCGATCCCCATGCCATATGCTACTTTGCTGCCACAGCTTCTGAAACTCAACCTGGTTGAGCTAAGAACGTTGGCACCTCCGGATCCCAACAGTCTACCAAGGAACTATGACTCCAATGCTAGGTGTGCTTTTCATTCAAACGCTCCTGGCCACAGCACAGAAAAATGCAGGGCTCTGCATATGAAAGTACAGGACCTGGTGGACTCAAAGGCTCTGAATTTCGCACCACCACCCAATGTCAATAAAAACCCGATGCCAAACCATGGTGGTCCCCGGATTAACGCTATTGAAGAAGACAAGCCGTCTTATTTAATAACCAGTGTGGGACAGATCAGGACACCATTGGTAGAAATCAAGGCTCAGCTCTTGGAATGTCAAATGTTTCCGGGGTGTGAATTGGGTTGTGCTTACTGCAATATCTCGGTAAATGGGTGCGATAATTTGAGGAATGGCATAGATGGCCTCATTCAGAGTGGCCAACTTCAGATCACCACATCATTTCCAACAAATCCAACAATATCATCAGCAACGGTTCCAGAACCTCCTACAACTGCAGCAACTATTGTTCCTGACAATTCTTCGGTTTCATCAACAAGTGCTCCATCCATCATCTCAACTGATCAGTTTACAACAAATTTTTCTTCTACAACTTCAGCTTCACTCCACTTCGAGACTCCAACAACAACAACATCGTTTCTTCCGACGATATCTCCTACAACACCAGCAACGAATCATGAAGACGTTTCAACTGTCACGATATTCTATGATCCGGAAAACAACTCTGCCTACCATTCAGAAAGTGCTGCTCCCACCAGAGCACCAGTTACAATCTTTTATGATCCACAAACAATTACAGTCCCTTCAGCAGCAGCAATCAGCCCAGTCACTGTCACGGTGCCTGGACCAGTACCATATGAAAGCAATAGGGCCATCCCTTGGCACTATGGCTCAGACGTGTACTGCGAGGGAAAAAGAATCACTCTGGAAACATCAACACCTGCACCACAAATTGACAATGTGGGGGGAGGCGGAGGCTTCACCCGAAGCGGACGTCTCTTCGCCCCACAAATTCAAAGACCTACAGCCGAAGCAGAAGCTGCTGCCAAGGCAAAAGGAAAGAGCCCGGTGCAGGAAGATCAAGCTGTCAAAGAAGCCTTGAAGACGCCGTTCGATCAAGAAGTTGATGAGTTTATGAGAATCATCAAAAAGAGTGATTACAAAATTGTGGATCAACTTCACCAGACGCCATCCAAAATCTCTATCCTCTCACTGCTTATGTGCTCCGAAGCCCATCGGAATGCACTACTCAAAGTCTTGCACGCAGCTTACGTGCCTGAAGAGATTACTGTCAACCAATTGGAGACCGTGGTTGGAAATGTTACTGCTAGCAATGGGCTAGGGTTCACCAATACTGACTTGACAGCGGATGGCCGCAACCACAACAAAGCCTTGCACATAACCATGGAATGCAAAGGAGCTGTCCTTTCTCATGTGCTGGTAGACACAGGTTCATCCCTGAATGTCTTACCAAAGAAGGCTCTGGTGAAGTTAGAATATGATGGATTGGCATTGAGACCCAGCAACCTGGTGGTAAGAGCCTTTGATGGTTCTAAGAGATCGGTTCTGGGAGAGATTGAGCTACCTGTGACCATTGGCCCACAGACCTTTAAAACTATCTTTTATGTGATGGACATTCAGCCCGCCTACAGCTGTTTGTTGGGTAGACCCTGGATTCACGCCGCCGGCGCAATAACGTCTACCCTTCACCAAAAGTTAAAATATGAGTGGGAAGGCCAAGTTGTCACAATCTGTGGAGAAGAGGACATTTTTGTCAGCCACCTGGCAACCTATAAGTACATTGAAATGGATGGGGAGATCCATGAAACAATGAGCCAGGGGTTTGAAGCTTTGAATGTGAATGAGGCATCTGCTGTATCTGGTACTCCAATGTCATCATACCAACAAGCCCGGAAGGTTGTTGAGGAAGGAACTGCCCTGGGCTGGGGCAAAGTTTTAGCTGTGGAGGAGAAGAAGGACAAATTTGGGTTGGGTTACAGACCAACTCAACATCGAGCAAAGGCTGCCGGAGAGCCTGGTTTTGTCAGTGGGGGATGCTTACCCCCGATGCTATCAACTGTCTGGAAGACGAGCTGGAAGAGGAGCGCAACCTGGAAAGCTGGATTCGTCCAAAGATCCCGGGGAGCAGTGTCTCGAACTGGTCTTCCCAGGAAATTATAAGAGTTACTCGATCAGAGTAATTATTATTTCCTGTATTTTTATAAGCATGCATCAAAGTCTTGCATCTTGCCCAAGATGACAAGACTCATTTTGTAATCGGGCCATCTGTACTTTTTTTTTGTGCAAACAAGATCAATTAATGAAATATCAGGCATCTTTTTTGCAAACGAGTCTTTTTTCTTTTCTGCTCACTGTTTTTTCCATTTTTCTTTTTTGTACAAAAAATAAATGGCGGTGTTTTCAAAATGACAACTTCATTTCACTTTTCTAAATAAAGATTAAAATCAAGTCACTAAAATGAACAACTTAACCCTTGCAGAGATTACCTTCCAGACAGCACCGACAACAGCACGACTATGACATCGTATGACTTTGACAATCCGATCAATCAAGCCGATGAAGGGGTTGAAGAAGAATATGAGCTTCCTGAAGAGCTAGCCAGGTTGTTAAGACAAGAGGAAAAGGTTATTACCCCTCACCAGGAGGAGGTTGAAGTGATTAATCTTGGTACAGAGGAAGACGTGAAAGAGGTTAAAATCGGGGCCTGCCTGCAAGACTCAGTGAAGAAGCAACTGGTTGATCTACTTCAAGAGTATGTGGATGTGTTTGCTTGGTCGTATCAAGACATGCCAGGGTTGGATACCGACATTGTTGTGCACAAGCTGCCTTTGAGAGAAGGATGCCCTCCAGTCAAACAGAAGCTGCGCCGTACTCGTCCAGACATGGCTATGAAAATCAAGGAGGAGGTACAAAAGCAATGGGACGCCGGGTTCCTTGCTGTAACTAGCTATCCGCCGTGGGTTGCTAACATAGTACCTGTGCCTAAGAAAGACGGAAAAGTAAGAATGTGTGTTGACTACCGGGATCTGAACAGAGCCAGCCCAAAAGATGATTTCCCATTACCTCACATTGATGTATTGGTTGATAACACGGCTCAGTTTTCGGTATTCTCCTTCATGGATGGATTTTCAGGATACAACCAGATTAAGATGTCACCTGAAGACATGGAGAAGACAACATTCATCACACCCTGGGGCACGTTCTGCTACAAGGTAATGCCATTTGGGCTCAAGAATGCTGGTGCAACATATCAACGGGCTATGGTGACATTATTCCACGATATGATCCATAAGGAAATCGAATGTTATGTGGATGATATGATCGCCAAGTCCCTCACTGAAGAAGAACATCTGGTAAATCTGCTCAAATTGTTCAAGCGTCTGAGAAAGTACCAACTGAAGCTGAACCCCAACAAATGCACATTCGGGGTGCGATCCGGTAAGCTGTTGGGCTTTATCGTAAGCGAGAAAGGGATTGAAGTGGACCCTGATAAAGTCAAAGCCATCCAAGAGATGCCTGCACCGAAAACTGAAAAAGAAGTTCGAGGGTTTCTAGGTCGATTGAACTACATTTCACGGTTCATATCTCACCTTACAGCAACCTGTGAACCTTTGTTCAAATTGTTAAGAAAAGAACAAACGGTCAGGTGGAACGAAGACTGCCAGAGGGCTTTTGACAAGATCAAGGAATATCTGCAAGAACCTCCAATCCTTATGCCGCCAGTTGAAGGAAGACCTCTGATAATGTACTTGACAGTATTAGAAGAGTCAATGGGGTGTGTGCTGGGCCAGCATGACGAGTCTGGTCGAAAAGAGTATGCAATATACTACCTAAGCAAAAAGTTTACCGACTGTGAACAACGATATTCACTGCTCGAGAAAACTTGCTGTGCTTTAGCGTGGGCTGCTCGCCGACTGAGACAGTATATGTTGATCCACACTACCTTATTAATCTCAAAAATGGACCCGGTTAAGTACATTTTCGAGAAGCCAGCTCTTACCGGACGGGTTGCAAGATGGCAAATGATCCTTACAGAGTATGACATCCAATACACATCTCAGAAAGCCATCAAAGGCAGTGTATTGTCTGAATATCTTGCTGAGCAACCCATCGATGATTACCAGCCTATGAGGTTTGACTTCCCTGATGAAGACATCATGTTCATTAAATCAAAAGATCATGAAGAACCTATTCACACCGAAGGGCCTGACCCGGAGGAAGAATGGATTATGATGTTCGATGGGGCTGTTAACATGAATGGCCGTGGTGTTGGTGCAGTCCTTATTACACCCAAAGGAGTTCACATGCCTTTCTCGGCAAAACTCACTTTCAACTGCACTAACAACGAAGCTGAGTACGAAGCTTGCATTATGGGCCTTGAGGAAGCCATTGACCTCAGGATCAAAACATTGACCGTATTCGGAGATTCAGCTTTGGTAATCAATCAGACCAACGGAAAGTGGTATACACACCAGGATCATCTGGTACCTTACAAGGATTATACAAGAAGGTTATTGACTTTTTTCACAACAGTCAAACTTAAGTATATCCCTCGGGATGAGAATCAGTTTGCAGATGCCTTGGCTACCATTTCGTCCATGATCAAAGTTCAAGCTGCTAACTTTGTACCTCAGATTTCAGTATCGAGACTTGATAGACCAGCATATGTATTCGCAGCAGATGTTGTCAAAGATGATAAGCCTTGGTTCCATGATATTAAGTGCTTCTTGGAGGACCAAACATACCCACCTGGGGCATCTTCCAATGATAAGAAGACTTTGAGAAGGCTTGCTGGTAGTTTCTTTCTGAACACTGATGGATCTCTATACAAAAGGAACTTTGATATGGTACTCCTCCGGTGTGTTGACAAGACAGAAGCAGATTTATTGATGCATGAAGTGCATGAAGGCTCTTTTGGTACCCACGCTGGAGGACA
Organism: Lathyrus aphaca; assembly: GCA_963966055.1. Lineage (NCBI taxonomy): Eukaryota > Viridiplantae > Streptophyta > Magnoliopsida > Fabales > Fabaceae > Lathyrus > Lathyrus aphaca. Next base: position 62,112,680 of record OZ014520.1, on the reverse strand, counting down.
TGCAATGGCTAAGAAATTGTTAAGATCAGGCTATTATTGGATCACAATGGATGCAGACTGTTGTGCCTATGCCAGGAAATGCCACAAATGCCAGATCTATGCAGACAAAGTGCATGTGCCTCCCAATCCTTTGAACATCATGTCTTCACCATGGCCCTTTGCCATGTGGGGCATTGATATGATCGGCAAGATTGAGCCAACTGCTTCAAACGGCCACAGATTCATCCTGGTCGCCATTGACTATTTCACTAAGTGGGTCGAAGCAGCCTCATATGCAAACGTCACAAGACAAGTGGTAGCCAGATTTCTGAAGAGAGATATCATCTGTCGATATGGAGTGCCCGAGCGAATCATTACTGATAATGGTTCCAATCTAAACAACAAGATGATGGCTGAATTATGCCGGGACTTCAAGATCCAACATCACAATTCTTCTCCTTACAGGCCAAAGATGAATGGTGCTGTTGAGGCGGAAAATAAGAATATCAAGAAGATTGTGCAGAAGATGGTAGTCACCTACAAAGACTGGCATGAAATGCTACCATTCGCCTTGCATGGGTATCGCACGTCAATCAGGACATCCACTGGGGCAACACCGTATCAACTTGTATATGGTATGGAAGCAGTCCTACCTGTCGAAGTTGAATTACCCTCTTTACGAGTATTAATGGATGTCAAACTGAGTGAAGCAGAGTGGGTTAGGTCCCGATACGAGCAACTGAGTCTGATTGAAGAGAAGAGATTGGCTGCAATCTGTCATGGACAATTGTATCAGAAGAGAATGAAGAGAGCCTTCGATCAGAAAGTCAGGCACCGAGAGTACCAAGTGGGAGATCTTGTGCTGAAAAGAATTCTCCCTCCTCATACAGACCACATGGGCAAATGGACTCCAAATTACGAAGGGCCATTTGTGGTAAAGAAAGTTTTCTCTGGTGGAGCACTGATGCTCAGCACCATGGATGGTGAAGATTTCCCGTCCCCTGTGAATTCAGATGCAGTTAAAAAATACTTCGCATAAAAAAAGACCCGCTGGACATAAAAACAGAATGTAAGTCCAGGCAAAAATAGGGCATCCCGGCGAGTCAAAAACAGAATAAAAGACTCGGGCAAAAATAAGGGAAATAAATAAAAAAAATGTACACCCGCTGAGTTGAAAAGCCGCATTGGACAACTCAGGCAAAAATGGGTATCCCGATGGATTGAAAACCCGAAAGGGCGACCCATGCAAAATAAGGGAATAAGCGAACAACTGCACTCTGGGTTCGTCTGTATCACTTACAACTTGGAAAGCTTCGACGGAATCAAGCTTCAATCAGAATCAACTTTCTTCAGAAAGCAAGACGAGAAGAACGTCATTGTCATACGAGTCGTAGCAGGAGAGGAAGCTCCTTAAAGCGTCGTCAACACTGCCAGCATTTTGTTTCTCAATTTGTAACAGTCTTCTCATTTCAGGAGATATGTTTCTTTGACTGTATCTTGCCAATTCAGGGCACATGAATTAATAAAATCAGATTTTTCAGTCATGTTTCGTTTTGTATATTTTAGTTGCAAAGGATGTCTGACGTCTCTAAAAAATCAATTGCATAAGTACAGATGTTTTCTCCCAAAAATAATAATAGTAAAACACATGCTTACAGGGAATATACTTACTCTCGAAAGTACTTAACTCCTATGACGGAATCCAGTAAAGGATACCTCGGGACCTTTTGTGCGTCTCCTTATCTTTGCAAGATTGCAGGTATCCAGAACGCAACCTGGGGCATGCAAGTTACGTCTCAGCAAGCTGGCGAATCATTATCAACTCGGTCTATCTTCCACGTGGCACTGGAAGGTGCCCACTTTCCCAGCAAAGTTGCCAAATCAACATACACTCAATCTCAGCATCTGAAATGCTCTATCCCCAGCTGAGTTGCCTCTTGTTGCTATCCCCAGCTGAGTTGCCTCTAATAATTCCCCAGCCAAGTTGCCATTTCATCCTCAGCTGAGTACAGGAGTCAGGGAATCATCTCCCCACAGAATCTTCAGCCTCTATCCAGAAGAGCAATGCTTGAAGATCGCAACAGAGTGAAGAAAGCTTCTACAAACCCCAGCTGGGTCCTATTACGAAGATATGTCAATCGGTGACCTATATCTCCAGACAGATACATATCCCCAGGTCTACCAATGATCTCATCCCCAGCTGGGAGGCCCTTTTCAAACAGATCAGCCAGAGATCTTCGCAGCAACGGGATCCGGATCCCGGTTTGGTATCTTTACATAATCATGGCATTTGCATCATAATATCTCCTCAGAGCGTAGCATTCCGTCTAAAACGGAGCATTACGGCAAAAATCAAACGCATAGCATAATCATAAGCCATGTCCTGAATTAACACTTGTGAATAATAACCGTTCGTCATCGTTGTACAGAAATCCTCACCAGAGTCCCAGCAAAAGCAGTTGCCTCATATTCACAAATACCAGCATATTTCCTTTTGATACCCGTCCGTATCATCACTCACCAGTAAAAGTCGCCAGAACACTCTTTACGAACAAAATCACCCGTATTACAGATACTTCATGACACCCGTCCGTGTCGTATTACCAGCAGAAAGCCAAAGACATCCTCTTTGCACCCGCACATACCTATATATACACTTTCCTGACACCCGTCCGTGTCATATCCCCAGCGTAGTCGCCTAGACTTTGTATAGCAGATACTTGGTCACATTACACTTTGCTCTCTTGTCACCCGTCCGTGTCATTCTCCCCAGCAGTTAAAACACTCATCTATATATACTCACTACTCACGATACACTTATGCAGATACTCGTCCGTATCATCATCTCTGAACACGCGTCAGTATTTGTTTCTACATGATACTCGTCCGTATCATAGTCTAAGGATGCTCGTCCGCACCTTTAATCTATACACAATACCAAACACTTATACTTTCCTTTCTTGGTTGTGAACACTCGTCCGTGTTCACTATATCCCCAGTAGATCACCAACAAAGCTTTTTTCCTTTATCTAACACTCGTCCTGTGTTATGATACCCCGAGAGCAGCCGTACCCTGCTGAGTGGTCGTCCTCCATCATGCTCATCCGTTGGCCGTCCCCATCGTTGATTTTAGCAGCCGTCCCCTGCTAGGTGGTCGTCCTCCACCTTTTGATGATCGTCCTTCATCACTTTATCCAATGGCCGTCCCCATTGTTGATTTTTGGTTATCTGACACTCGTCCTGTGTTGTGATAAACCTTGAGAGCAGCCGTCCCCTGCTGAGTGGTCGTCCTCCACTTCTTGATGGTCGTCCCCCATCATGCTCGTCCGATGGCCGTCCCCATCGTTGACCTTTGCTATCCGATGGCCGTCCCCATCGTTGATATTTTCGGCAGCCGTACCCTGCCAGGTGGTCGTCCTCCACCTTTGATGGCCGTCCCCATCATATTACCTTTTATCCCCAACAGAGCAGCCGTCCCCTGCTAGGTGATCGTCCTTCACCTTTGATGGCCGTACCCCATCATCTGTTTATTTCATTTATTCTTTAACCCGATGGCCGTCCCCGTCGTGGTCCCTTTTCCTTTTCTTTTAGCCCGATGGCCGTCCCCATCGTCGTTTACCTTGCTTTATGAACTTGATGGCCGTCCCCGTCATGTTTCATTAATTTCCAGAGAATTTTACAGCTTTATCTTGATGGCCGTCCCCATCACGATTTTATTTTCCCCAGCTAGTCGGCCGTCCCCGTCTTGGCTTTACCTTTTATCCCCAGCATGTCGGTCGTCCCCGTCATTGCTATTTACCCAGCAGTCGTCCTCTGCTCGACGGTCGTCCTCCGTCGCTTACACTTTACTATATACTTTATTTTCTTTTACAATCTATATCCCTTTTCTTCTTCATTCTGTGAGTGCAAATTTTGGACTGTCTTTGGTATTCAACCACAAGTTATCTTGTTTGCCTGTTAAGCCGTCACTTACATCCTGCACAGCTAACTCATGTTTGAATAGGGGCAGCTGTAAACACCCCAAATTTGCCCTCACCCATTCACACCATGGCTTGTGATCTTTTCATGTGCATAAGTTCAATCATATCATCTCATGTTTCATTTTTGATTCACTGCATAGTTTCTGAGGCATCTGCACCTAGGGTTTGTGATCTGAGAAATCCCAAAGCATCTTGAGCCATTCCAAAGGCCACCAATCAATTCAAAGGGGTCCATGTGTGTTCCTATGTCATATCACATCCTCACAAAGCCAAGAATTCAAAAGAATCACAAGAACTAGGGTTTGAGTGGATGCAGAACCAGGTTTGACTGCACAGTTGACTGAAAATTAGGGTTTTGGTTTCAGAGGCCATAATCCCAAATTTTTTGGTCACTCTTGTTTCCATTGGTCTTTATATGGTATAGGGAGTATGCATATCAATTTTCATGAAGAAATTCCATGGGGAAGTCATCTAATCAAGGGTTGACTTTTCAGACAAGTCAGTGCAAAATCAGGGCATCTGAGGCCCCCAATGACCCAACCAATGGGTGATCTTCATCATTTTGAGTGTATATGATCTTTATTTGATCATGGAAGAAGGTTGAAGTTCATAAAAATCAAGAATTTAGGGTTTTTGCAAATGTTGACTTTTTGGGCATAGTTGACTTTTCAAGAATGCATCATTTTAGGTCATTTTTCAAGCCTTGATTCTTGATCCAAAAAGGCTTCAAATGGAAAAACTTTGGTCATGAAAGTTGTAGATCTCATCTTTCCCTTTTCAAAAAGTACAAGAACATGATCAAACTCTTCTTGGATCAAAAGTTATGGCATGACAAAGTTGGCTAAAATCATTGATTTTCAAGGCATGCTTCAAATGGAAATTTTGCAAGATCATGAACCAAAACCCAATGTGACTTCTAATTCACTCCAAACCAGTATGCAAACATTCTCTAAGTCATAAAATTCAGAATGAACCAAGAATGCCCATGGTTTTATGTTTGGTTGGACAAAGGAATCACATGTGAACCAAAAAGCCACAAGTTGCAAAACTCATGATCATTCTTCCTACAACTTGCTGCATTGGTTACTGCACTAAGCTAGCCTCTCACCACACCATGCTGCACCAGAACCATGCTTTGTACTTGCCTAGATCATGAGCCATACCTCACTTACACAAAAGGTGGACTTTGTGCAAAAGCAAACTTACCAATCACTATAGGCCAGGTCACATCATCTGACCTATAGGATTATAATACAATATCCCTTGGCAAGCCAAAGATATGAAGAAGCAAGGCTGAAACTCATTCATTGACAACATACACAAAAACACACCAAGCTGCATTTGTCTTCGAAACTCTCTGCCCAGCCTTCAAACACAAAAACCATCTTCACCATTCATCTCACCTCACTCCATAGACCTCAAACCACCAAGAGCCTGGCCTGAAACAAGCAAGAACATCCCACTGCCATTCTTCACCTCATTTTGCAGTTTCCTTCGAAACTCTCACCATAGCTCACAAACATACCAACAAACACCACAGACCTTCTCCATTCACCCTCAGGATCACAAACAACCCCTCACAATGACCTGAAAGTGCCAGAATCACCATAGCCATTTCTGACTGAGTTGAAGCAGGAGCTTTCGAAACTCATTATCCAGCCAACATAAATTTCTTTTGAGCATTCAAACATCATCTGGGGATCAAGTGGAGTGGATTGCACAAGGAGAAGTGGCCAGAAAGTCATCAGAGTGAAAGCTTCGAATCTCAGGTAGCTTGAAAATTATTTTTCCAGAAATCATTTTTCATGTTATAAACTTGTTCTATGTGCTTCACTGATCATCCTGATGTCATTGTTTTCTAAAATGGCTTTGAAATGAGCATTTAATTTCTCTCTGAAACCTGCGTGCCCTAGTTTTCATTTTCTTCGATTCAGCTTAGTTAGGGAAAAGAAATTTGTTTTGGGAGAGGGGTTTGATTCGTGAGGGGTTGGAGAACATTTCTCAGTTCTTAGGTTTCATTTTTGTTACGATTTGAGGGGTTTGGGGATTTCTCAGGGAGGATGCTGGCCGGAGAAGACGACCGGAAGTCTTCTCCGGCCGCCTGAGAGTGATTAAGCCCTAATTGCGTGATTAATGGCCATTTGAATGTGGAGCGTAGATCCCCTTTGACCTGTTGACTTCCCTCCAGTTTGGATGGCCCAGATCTCTTTGTTTGCCCTAATCCTCTTAATTAGGTTAATTAATCATTAATTAAATAAATTAACTCAGAAAGAACCACAACCACTGGATCTGGCGCCAGTCAACCATTTCAAACTCAGAGCTCATCCTGGCCCTCCACGCATTTGACTTTCTTTTTTATTTAATTTTTATTCATTTTCTTTTCCTTTAACTTGCATATTTATTTTAAAATAGTAAAAAATTCTTAAAAATTATGAAACTTTTTCCTAAGGGTTTTAATAATTTTTATGACACAAAAATATTTTTATTTTATTTTTTTATCTTTAAAAAAGTATTTTTTAAATGTTTAAAAGATTATTCTTAATTGATTAATGGAAATTAATTAATTAAAAATACTTTTAGGTATTTAAAAATTACAAAAAAATTCATGAAATGTTCTAAGACATTTAGAAACATTGTCCAACCTTCAAACCAAATTTCTTTTTTGATCTTGATGCATTTTAAGAATTTTTCATTGAATTAAATCATTTTTTATGCATTAATTTGATCCTAAGTTCAAAAATTCACTTCTGCCTATTTGAGAAGAGTTGGACATTGATTCTTTTTGCTTTGTTTTGTGTTTGGCATGTAGTTTCTAGGATAAAATGGCTTTGATTTGATTCCTCATTTTCAATTTGTTTGGCATTTCTTTTGTTTAGGAACCCTAAAAACCCTAATAACTTAGAAAATTCATAACTTGAGTTTGGTTAAGAGTTGAAACTTCCCCTTTGGACCTTGGTTTAGTATAGGTTTAGGGTTTCTTTGAGTGGCATTTTCCATTTTTTATCTTAGGGTTTGCTTCTGTTTTTGGTTTTTGTTTGATGTTTGATTCATAAACCCTAATTTGAGCTTTCATTTGCATCCTTCTTGCATTCTCTTGCATAACATGACTTGTCTTTGCATTTTATGCATGCTTGTATTTCATTTGACATCTTAAGACATGTAGGAAGCATCTTTGATCATTGCATCTCATATTTGCCATGTCATTTGCCTTGTATGTTTCATAACTTTTCATGCTCATTCATGCTCCTTAGCTTGTTTCATTTGCCTCCATGATCTTGTATGAACATCTCCATGTCTTGCCTCATGTTTTCAGCACCTCATAACATCATAATCATCATCAACATGCTTCTGGTTTTGTTTAGCATCATACCATTTCATCTCATCTTTCATTGCATTGCATTTCTTTCTAACATTTCAGGTGGTAAGTAAACTTGGGAAGTGAATTTGCCTTCACTTCTCATAACTTTTCTTTTCATCTCTCTTGCATCCATTGCTGCATTCCTATATGTGTTTGAGATTGAGCTTGCTCATTCTTTTTCTTCCCACTTTCTGTCTCCAAGTGACTTGACTTCTTAAATGAAGCAAGTTACTTTGCTTCTCTTGATCCTGTTCATCTGCTTCCTGGTGGTTCCATTGAAGATCTTCTTAGTGAAACCTCACAAACCTTAGGAACAACCAAGCATGACAATGAATTAGGGTTTTGATTAGTCCCCCCTCATAGTTTTACCTTTGTGTCTCTCTTTGAGTCCTCTCTTCTCACCTCATAATCAGGGACTAAACCCTAAAGGCTTTAAGGCTTTGTGATTAAGCTTATGCCTGCATCCTTCTATTAGGATGGAGTGTATAACTTTAATCCTAAGTGTTAAACCCTTAATGTGTTTAAATCTCTTAATCAATTCACATAATAATCATCAAGACATCACACTTGTAACTTGGGCCTTGCATTAGGGTTCTAATTCTTCCTTAGTTGGTTAAGAAGGACTAACCCTAGTGTTAATGGACAAGTCCCCCTCAAGTTGTCTTACAAACCATAAAATTCACTTCATCATCATATCATTAAATAAAATCCACTTAATCAAAGGCTTGTTTTGTCATGAGTTTAATCCTTAATCATGGATTAAGTTGAGGAGTTTTCCTCAGCTTAAACATTCTCATCTATTATCCTTCTATTAGGATGGTGTAATGAGTCTGTTTAATCCCTGATTATGGCTAAACCTCATTACTTGACACTAAACAAAAACACCAAAAACATCTAAATAATCACAAGTAGGTTAATGATCTTAACCCTACACCAAAGGTGATTAAGTGTGAGAATCTGACTTCACACTTAAGGTATTCTCATTACCCCTAATCAGAGGGAAGATGTGATGAGTTTGCTAACCCATTGGTTTAGGCTTAAGCTCATTAACTTATGACAAACTTTCAAAAGCAATAAAAGACTGAAAACACAAAAACAAACAACAATCGTCTCCTCCGGGATTCTTTTCTCATCTCATTCACTCACAAACGAGAACTTGCTTCTTCCGTCTAATGCAAGACAGTTTGCACCTGAGCCAGACAGGTCATACACTTGAGCATTGACAAGCAAGCAGTTCACCAGTCATTTCTTTCAGTCTCTTTGAGTCGAACTACGGCGTTCTGACTTCCTCATTGCACGAGAGGATACGTAGGCATAACTTAACAGTTATCGAACAAAAGTCTCTGTATATTCCCCCTCCTTCTAGCTTCATTCTTTAGCCTCATGATCTTGAGCATTTCATTCTCATTCCTACACTGACACATCATTTACACACTTTGCACTCCTTACACTGACACCTGTACATCCTTTTCCAGCTATTCTATACACAAATTGCACTGACACTACCCCTTTAAAACACAAATCTTTTAAGCGTGGATCCCGTCGAGTACGGCGGACAATCTGGGTGCTAATACCTTCCCAGGCTGTAACCAACCCCCTTTCTCAGTCTCTCTGGTTCGCAACCGTCTTATCCGTATCTTTCTAGGTCTATGCAGCATTGCCTTTCCTCCGGGATAAAAATGCCTAGCTGGCGACTCTATTCATCTACAGTGAGTTCACGGCTGTGTGTTCTCATTGTCCCTCTCGCCGACCGTTCGCGTCTGTACCTTCATCTGACCCCGGTTTCATTTGTCGAGAGCGACAATGATGCAAACGCTGATTGCTTCGACGTTGTCGTGGCGCAAAATCCTGTTCAGGTGAGAAATTCCACTCACAGTCCTCTCTTTGTTGCGGAATTGTTGATTTCAATCCGTCCCTGACTGTTTGATGCCGCTGAGATTTTCGTTGTTACAAGCTTGTTTGGTGATTTAGTGCAGGTATTGCTCGGTGAAGATGAGGATGAAGGCGCTAATTGAATGAAGATCGTCGAGCGGTTTCTGAGAGGTTGTTGCAGATTGGTGTAGAAGACGTTGTAGAACCGAAATTTGCAGGTGAAGTCTGAGCCATGCCTTTGATGAAGATGATTGATGATGATACGATCTTCAGGTGATGGCTTTGACACTAACTTCTTCTACTTACTCTTTCATCTCCTCTAGTATTTGTTCGATTTCTGATTCATGAATTGGCGTGTTGTTGTTGATGTTCTGTAATATACATCCCTGAATTTGCAGGTTTTCTTGAAGCTTCTGCAAATTCCCAGATTTTGATGGAAACTTGACAACTGCAGCAGTTTACCGGAGATGATGGTAATTGAGAAATTGAAGAAAACTGTCAAAAAGTGAATGAAAGAAAGTTGAAGATGGGGCCAAGAACGAGAAGAGATGAAGATGGTTCAAGAGCGAATTCAGGGGGAAAGAAAGAAGAAATGTGAAGAAGGAATGATGAGAAGCTTTAAAGGGAATTGCAGTGTGGAAGAGGTTGGAAAAAGGATCGAAATTCAAGCCAACCAAATGAAGTTCTAATGATTCTGATTTATAGACGGCTGGAAGAAGACTCTGGAAACTTCAGGTAAACTCGGTTAGAATTCTGTTATAAAATTTGTTAGAATTCAGTTAGTTTGTTTTCGAATTGGTTTTGGTTCTGATCCATTAGTTAGGACTTTGAAGTGATCATTGATTTTTTTGTTGCTTGAATTTGCAGGTTCTTGTTATCAAGGGTGGATTTCTGAAAACAGGAATTGGAGAAAAGTGTCTGTTGCAAAGAGTATCAAGATTGAAGCTTAAAGGTATGGAGAGCATCGAGAATTCTGCGGATTCGTGAAGAGTTTAATTTCCTTTTTGTTCTGTTTTTCCTGATCTTTCTTAAAGAAAAAAAAAGATACTATTGTAGTAACTGATTATTTTCCCTTAATTTCTAACTGAATTTCCATTCCCTTCTCTTGTGAAGTCCTCTAGTATTAGCTTTTATTGAACTCTCTTTTCTGCTACAAATCCAAAATGTCGCTGAATTCACAAGGTATTTTTTCATGCAAGATTGTACCAGATTATACAGCTTACAGATGTTTCCATTTATTGACACGATACAGTTCAAGATGATAAAGCAAGGATAGATTCACAACAGCAGATCTTGCCACAGATTCAAAATGGGCTTGAAGATATTTATGAAGTTGAAGATGAAGAGAGGTTCCAAAAGGCTGATATAAGTCTTGTCCCCATCTTGCAAGGGTATTTCAAAACAACCTCTTCTTGGCTTCTCAGGATTCAGCTTCACAACAATATCGCAATCACTACTCTCCAAAGCTTCCCTCACCTGAATAGCTCTTGTCTTGAAAGAGTTGCATTGCTTACAATGCTCAATGACGACGACAGCCTTGGCAGCATCTTCTCTAACAGCTCCAGAGCTGGGAATCCCGGTTCTGCATTGAGAAAAGACATTTTATTATATAATCCTTTTTCTAATTCTTTTGTCAACTCCTTGTAACCAATGCTTTTGTGAAACTACTACTTTTTTTTTGTTTTTTTTTTGTTAGAACATTGAGCTGGTTGCTTTTTCTTGTAGAAATTTTTTTTTTGAGATCATGCGACTGAACTTTCTTTTTGTATTAGTATTGTTGATTCTAGTCCAGTCCCTTTTGATACCTATCTTCCATTAAATTGCACTTCTTCTTGGTAAAAAACAATAGAAACTCTCTCCTTTTTTGTTGATGAAAACAAGGGTGCCTGGCAGCCCTGCATGTTTCCGAAATAACCCGTAGCATACTCAACTTTAGAAGACATGACTGTGATGTAGACGTTAAACTCAGACAACATGACTTGTTACTTGAAATGAGTCTTTAACCAAAACTTGCAATTAATTCCTCTTGAATAAATATTAAACTTATAGAGAAATGGATATGTGGACATGGTGTAGAAATAGGGATGAATATAACAACATGTAACGAGAGTAGAATTGGATTAATACCAAATATGGACATAGATTGTGAAAAAAAAAACTTGGAATATAAAAGGATGACTTCGATAATTAGTAAGCCTGGACTTATAACATGATGAATGGTGTTTGAATTTGTGACAAACATCAAGGAGTGGATTGTTTGAATTAGTGAATAAATTCAAAGAGTGGATTAAGGGATGAAATTGCATGACATTGAGCCAAAATTTGGGATAAATCTAGGTAATGGATATGAATAGGTTTTGATGCACCAAACTTGTATCTCGGATTAAATTCCAACTTTAATCCCAAATCCATATCACCAAGCAGTAGACAAATGAAAAAAACACTTATCCTTGCAACCTGAAACCCTGAGTCGCTCATATGGATGAACAATGATGTTGAAGATTCTTGCATCAAAACACTAATTCCACATTTCAACTATCGCAATCTGATGAAAAGAGCAGCCACCAAGGTTGAAAGGAAATAAACCTTTAATCACATTGATAACATCCTGATTTAGCATTTTTTATGGAACCTCTGGATAGGAAGGACTTGGTGATCCTCTGAATAGGGATATTCCCATGATGGTGGGAATCCAACCTTCGTCTCAACTTGAGTGCAAATAACCAAATATGCCACCTATGAATAGGAAAATCCATATCATAAGGAAACACTTCGATCACGTGCCTTAGGAATCGATGAAATGCATAATTATGGATATTATGACCTAATAGATGATGCAGATGAATGCAAAGCGATAGCCAGTAAAGGGAATAAATATGAGGGCAAATTTTGAGGTATTACAGCTGCCCCTATTCAATCAACTGCAGACCTGAATGGATAATTGCAACAGCTTTTAGACGTTCAAGGTATGGAGTGATTGAATACTTGAATAAAACCTGAAAATTTGCACACTGAGGGTAACAGAAATGCCATCTGCCCATTTATTTATTTATATATTTTTTGATTTTGACCTCTGAATAGGTAGCGAAAATAGAACCAGGTGGAAATATGCTGGGAAGAATGCCATCCTCGAATGACCACTCACACGGGATCCTCGGATCTAGTACTAAAAACCATCCTCGAATAGAAACACGATAGTATACCGGCCGCAGGCGATAACCATCAACAACAAAGACTGACCTCGGACAGACTTTGCAAAAGAGACAAACTGACCTCGATCAATAAGCTCAAAAAGTGAACTACTATCCTTGAATAATAGCCACAACGACAAGACCAACCTCGGAAGGACTTGAAGAAAAAGAAATGCCATCCTCGAATGACAAATCAAAAGATCCTCGGATCTAACACGAAACCACCCTCGAATGGAGACGTAAAGGTATACCAGCCTCGACTGATAACCAAACACAAAGCTGACCTCAGACTGACTTTGCAAAAGAGACAAACTGACCTCGATCAATAAGCTCAAAAAGTGAACTACTATCCTCGAATAATAGCCACACAAAACAAAAACAAGACCAACCGCAGAAGGACTTGAAGAAAAAGAAATGTCATCCTCGAATGACAAATCAAAAGATCCTCGGATCTAACAAGAAACCACCCTCGAATGGAGACGTAAAGGTATACCAGCCTCGACTGATAACCAAACACAAAGTTGACCTCAGACAGACTTTGCAAAAGATACAAACTGACCTCGATCAATAAGCTCAAAAAGTGAACTACTATCCTCGAATAATAGCCACAGCGACAAGACCAACCTCGGAAGGACTTGAAGAAAAGAAATGCCATCCTCGAATGACAAATCAAAAGATCCTCGGATCTAACACGAAACCATCCTCGAATGGAGACGCAAAGGTATACCAGCCTCGACTGATAACCAAACACAAAGCTGACCTCAGACAGACTTTGCAAAAGAGACAAACTGACCTCGATCAATAAGCTCAAAAAGTGAACTACTATCCTCGAATAATAGCCACACAAAACAAAAACAAGACCAACCGCAGAAGGACTTGAAGAAAAAGAAATGCCATCCTCAAATGACAAATCAAAAGATCCTCGGATCTAACACGAAACCACCCTCGAATGGAGACGTAAAGGTATACCAGCCTCGACTGATAACCAAACACAAAGCTGACCTCAGACAGACTTTGCAAAAGAGACAAACTGACCTCGATCAATAAGCTCAAAAAGTGAACTACTATCCTCAAATAATAGCCACACAAAACAAAAACAAGACCAACCGCAGAAGGACTTGAAGAAAAAGAAATGCCATCCTCGAATGACAAATCAAAAGATCCTCGGATCTAACACGGAACCATCCTCGAATGGAGACGCAAAGGTATACCGGCCGCAGGCGGTAACCAGAAACAAAGAAAATAGGACAAGATGGAACGGGATCGTTGTACATAAACGAGAGCCCAAGCAAACAGGACCATTGTACAAAACGGGAACCTGCGACGCGACTGTTGTACCAAACAAGACGCGAAATAAGTGACCAACATTGACTTGAAAAGACAAGGATGTCTGAAAAATGATGTTGGTATACTCCGTGCGGAGTACTTCAGGTTGAGAAGATATTCGTGATACCTCAAAATTGGCCCATGCTGGCATGCATATGTTTGAATTTATGGCGTAATGCTCCATGATGATGGAAATGCTACGCTTTGGAGGATGCAAATGTGATAATGATTATGCGTATGCAAATGCAAAGAGATCTCCTGATAAGGAGACTGCAGGTATCCCAGATGGCTTGGCTGGGGAGAAACGATGATCACTGCATTGATCTGGTTCATCCTGATGAGGAGGAAACAACTCTGCAGGGAAAACTGTTAATAATTCACCAGCTCTGAACAGCCGCCACTGCCAAAAATAAATTGGACTTTGAGATTGGAGTGCCAAGACCCTTCTGGAGATGGACCCCTCTTGTACCCTGGTGAGGAAGTGAGGACCCCCTGGCTTGGCTGGGAACCAAAGGCATGACACTGCTGAAGAAGCAACTACTGGGGAGGCAAAACACTCCTTATACTGCTGAGAATTGCCCCTGTCTGAAGGGAAACTTCTGCTTGGGGACGACACCCACTCTCTGCTACCTTGCTGGGTGAAATTTCAACTTCCACATGGCCGGGGATGATTGGAAACACCTTGGGAGACACCTGTTTCTGTTCAAACAAAAGGGAATGCCCTTCCTGGATAATAGTTGTTAGCTTTGTTAGGAACACCAGTACCTGTACCTGCATGAACACAATCGATAGTACCTACAACATAGAGAGTTAGTTTGGGACCTACTTTCCCCAGGCTCATAGCATGAATCATTATCTAGGCATCTCGACACCCTTTCGGAGTTGTATTAAATGTTTCTATTCCCCTGCACGAGTTGGAAAACATTCAAATGTTCACAACATAATGCAAGTCACAATTTGCTAGTCGTTTTCACAATCAATCAATGCTAGATGAGAAAAATCAAAAACAAAGAAGCAAAGTAGTCAATTGACTGAAGTTGAAGTTTTATTGACTTGGAAAGGTGGCCCTGAATAGGCAATACAAAGGAAGCAATTCCCTGGAATGAGGGAACAACTAAAAAGAAAAACAAACTATCCTATTGGTAATGTGAGAAGTGAATCTCATCAAGTCTCAACCCAGTTATGACTCGTATGTCTTCAAGACGCTCCGCTCGCTTTGCCTCTTGAGAAAAAGTAAGTGAACTGATCTTCAACCCTTAGGATAGCCTCAACTGTATGTAGGTCGTGGATCTCGCAGATCACAGTCGTTCATGTTAATCCCTCTTTTGCGTGGATCGCCCTTTCAGGTTTTCAATCCACCGGGATACCCTTTTTTGCCTGAGTTGTCCGGTGTGGCTTTTCAACTCAGCGGGTGTACATTTTTTCAAGATTTCCCTAACTTTTGCCCGAGCCTTTTATTCTGTTTTTAGCTCGCCGGGATGCCCATTTTTGCCTGGATTATTATTCTATTTTTATCCAGCGGGTCCTTTTTTACACGAAGTATTTTCTTACTGCGTCTGCGTTGACAGGGGATGGGAAGTCTTCTCCGTCCATGGTTGTCAGCATTAAGGCTCCGCCTGAGAAAACCTTTTTAACCACGAACGGTCCTTCATAGTTGGGTGTCCACTTGCCCCTGTGATCCTTGAGAGGAGGAAGAATCCTTTTCAGCACTAAATCTCCTGGCGTGTACCTCTGTGGTCGCACCTTCTTGTCAAAAGCCTGCTTCATTCGTCGCTGATACAACTGTCCATGGCATACAGCTGCTAGACGCTTCTCTTCAATGAGGCTCAATTGATTATATCTGGATCGGAGCCACTCAGCTTCATCTAGCTTGATATCCATCATCAACCTCAACGAAGGGATTTCCACCTCGATTGGTAGGACTGCCTCCATACCATATACCAATGAGAACGGGGTTGCCCCAGTTGAAGTGCGTACTGATGTCCTGTACCCATGCAACGCGAATGGCAACATCTCGTGCCAGTCTTTGTACATCACAACCATCTTCTGCACAATCTTCTTGATGTTTTTATTGGCTGCTTCGACGGCGCCATTCATCTTCGGACGATATGGAGAAGAATTGTGGTGTTCTATTTTGAAGTCTTGACACAAGTCAGCCATCATCTTGTTGTTGAGATTAGAGCCATTATCAGTAATTATCCTTTCAGGAACTCTGTATCGGCAGATGATGTCTCGCTTAATAAATCGAGCGATCACTTGTTTAGTGACATTGGTGTAGGACGCCGCTTCAACCCACTTCGTGAAATAATCAATAGCAACTAGGATGAAGCGATGACCATTAGAAGCTGTTGGCTCAATCTTGCCAATCATATCGATGCCCCACATAGAAAACGGCCATGGTGAAGACATGACACTCAACAGATTCGGAGGCACATGGACCTTGTCGGCATAAATTTGACACTTATGGCATTTACGGGAGTACTTACAGCAATCAGATTCCATGGTAATCCAATAGTATCCCGATCTCAAAAATTTCTTGGCCATGGCATGTCCTCCAGCATGGGTACCAAAGGAGCCTTCGTGAACCTCCTGCATTAACATGTCTGCTTCATGTCTATCCACGCATCTGAGCAGCACCATGTCGAAGTTCCATTTATACAGCACACCGTCTTGATTCAAGAAGAAGCCTCCTGCCAGTCTTCTAAGAGTTTTCTTATCCTTACTAGATGCCCCAGTCGGGTATTCTTGAGCCTTCAGGAATTGTTTGATGTCATAGTACCAAGGCTTGTTTTCTTCACCATCATCAACTGCGAAGACATAAGCAGGTCTATCAAGGCGGGAGACCGAAATTCGAGGCACGAAATTCTCTTGACAAACTTTAATCATGGACGACAAAGTTGCGAGAGCATCGGCGAACTGGTTTTCGTCTCTAGGAATATAGTTCAGCTTGACTTTGGTAAAGAAAGTTAACAGCCTCCTGACATAATCTCTGTAAGGAATCAAACGAGCTTGATGAACCATCCATTTGCCATTGACTTGATTTACCACCAAAGCAGAATCTCCGAAGATCTCAAGGTTCTTGACTCGCAAGTCTATTGCCTCTTCGATCCCTATGATACAAGCTTCATACTCCGCCTCATTATTAGTGCATTCGAAAGTCAACCGAGCGGCTAAAGGCGTGTGAACCCCTTCTGGCGAGATAATAACAGCACCCACTCCACTCCCATTCATGTTTACAGCCCCGTCAAACATCAACTTCCATCTAGATTCGGGGTCGGGCCCCTCCTCCGGAAGTGGTTCTTCGTAGTATTTCGACTTGAGGAACATGATGTCCTCATCCGGAAACTCAAACCTCATGGGTTGATAATCATCGATCGGCTGTTGGGCCAAGTATTCTGACAACACACTCCCCTTGATTGCCTTTTGTGAAGTTTATTGTATGTCATACTCCGTTAGTATCATCTGCCAACGGGCCATTCTTCCTGTCAAAGCCGGCTTCTCAAAGATGTATTTCACAGGATCCATCTTGGAAATTAAGAGAGTAGTGTGAGTCAGCATGTACTATCTTAGTCGGCGAGCAGCCCATGCCAAAGCGCAGCAAGTTTTTTCAAGTAGTGAGTATCGTGTCTCACAATCGGTAAACTTTTTGCTAAGGTAATAAATGGCGTGCTCTTTTCGACCAGACTCGTCCTGCTGACCCAGCACACACCCCATCGATCCTTCAAGCACAGTAAGATACATAATCAAAGGTCTCCCTGGCACTGGAGGCATAAGAATTGGTGGTTCTAACAGGTATTCTTTGATTCGGTCGAAGGCTTGCTGACAATCCTCGTTCCATTTAATGGCCTGATTCTTCCTCAGAAGCTTAAAGATGGGCTCACACGTGGCCGTTAGGTGAGAAATAAACCGTGCAATGTAGTTTAGTCTCCCTAAGAAGCCACGCACTTGCTTTTCAGTCTTCGGCTCAGGCATTTCTTGGATAGCTTTAACCTTAGCCGGATCAACCTCAATTCCTCGTTCACTAACAATGAAACCGAGTAACTTGCTAGAACGAACCCCGAAGGTACACTTATTCGGATTCAACCTCAGTCTGAACTTCCGAAGCCTGTCAAACAATTTTGTGAGATTAACCTAGTGTTTTTCCTCCGTTTGGGATTTTGCTATCATATCATCAACATAAACCTCAATTTCATGATGGATCATGTCGTGAAATAACGTCACCATTGCCCGTTGATAGGTAGATCCTGCATTCTTCAAATCAAATGGCATGACCTTATAACAAAAGGTGCCTCAAGGAGTGATGAAAGTTGTCTTTTCCATGTCCTCGGGAGCCATCTTAATCTGATTATAGCCTGAGAATCCGTCCATGAAGGAGAACACGGAAAACTGAGCAGTATTATCGACAAGTACATCTATTTGAGGTAGAGGGAAATCATCTTTGGGGCTGGCCCTATTCAAATCCCTGTAATCCACACACATTCTGACTTTGCCATCTTTCTTGGGAACCGGCACAATATTAGCAACCCACGGAGGATAACTGGTCACGGCCAAGAAGCCAGCATCAAACTGTTTTTGCACTTCTTCTTTTATTTTAATTGCCATGTCTGGACGCGTGCGCCTCAACTTCTGCTTTACCGGAGGACAATCTTCTCTGAGAGGCAGCTTGTGTACCACAATATCAGTGTCTAAACCCGGCATATCTTGGTAGGACCACGCGAAGACGTCAACATATTCTCGAAGCATAACGATCAAACGAGTCTTGACAGATTCTTCTAATGCAGCTCCGATCTTGACTTCTTTCCTATCTTCTTCAGTACCCAGGTTTATTACTTCGACATCTTCTTCGTGCGGCTGAATCATCTTCTCCTCCTGTTTAAGCAGTCTGGCCAATTCTTCGGGTAGATCGCAATCCTCTTCACCTTCCTCATCAGCTTGATAAATTGGATTGTCGAAGTCATACTCAGCCATAACAGGGTCGTCATTGATGAGATCCGATGATGAGCACCTGCATGAATGGTGATTCATGCAAGGCTTTAGCAACAACTTGAGAAAATGAGAAACATTGCCATTTTAAAACTTTTGTTTCTTTTTGAAAAAACGAAAGACAGAGAACAACATGAATGAATGTGAAACGTCAATTTTATTTATGATTGTGTTAATGAACAAATGAACCCTTACAAAGAGCTACTATGCCCCGGGCAAGACATAGTGCTTTAATACAGGAAAACAGAAACAAAACATTATTACTCTTCGAACGAGGTGACTGAAATAAGCCTTTCCGATGTCCAGTTGCTAAGCTGAGTTCCTGGAGCGGCAGGCCTGATCCATTCATCTAGGTCACAGTCACTATCGACAACATCATCCTGCACAACACTGATGTTTCCGTAGTCTACCACTCCCACACTTGTGAAAGTGACCGGGCTCTGACAACCTTTAGCACTTGGTCCAGATGAGGACTTCCCAGGGTGATAGCCAATCCCGAACATATCTTTCTTCTCTGGCACTTCTACTGGACTGCCCCAGCCTTCTCGTATTCCAGATTCTACTAATTCAAGCGCTTGTTTATAAGAGGCTATGGAAACCCCCTTCTTCGGTACTTCAGGAGAAGTTGCCACTGCGGATGCTTGCTCAGACTTCAAGGGCTCAAAAGCCTGACATGGGGTCTCAACTATTTCACCATCCATCTCCACATATTTGAATGAAGCTAGATGACTAACAAAGATATCTTCTTCCCCACTGACAGTCACAATTTGACCCTCCCAGACAAACTTTAGCTTCTGATGGAGTGTAGACGATACCGCTCCTGCCGAATGTATCCAAGGTCTTCCGAGTAAACAGCTATATGCAGGCTGTATATCCATCACGTAGAACGTGGTATTGAAGATCTATGGACCTACCTTGATGGGTAACTCCACCTCTCCAAACACCGATCTCCTCGACCCATCAAATGCTCGAACTACTAGGTCACTGGGCTTTAGAACCACTCCATCATAGTCCAACTTCATCAGTGCTTTCTTGGGAAAGACGTTCAAAGATGATCCAGTATCTACCAACACGTGGGAGAGTACTGCACCCTTACATTCTAGAGAGATATGCAATGCCCGATTATGAGCACGCCCATCAGAAGTCAAATCCAAGTCTGTGAAACCCAATCCGTGACTGGCATTGACGCTGGACACCACCGCTTCTAACTGATTTACAGAAATATCCTGAGGTACGTATGCTTTGTTCAGAATGTTCAGGAGGGCCTTCCTGTGAGAGTCAGAACACATGAGCAATGACAAGATGGAAATCTTCGATGGCGTCTGCTGCAGATGGTCCACAATCTTGTAGTCACTCTTCTTGATGATCCTCAGGAATTCTTCGGCTTCTTTATCAAAGGTGAGGTCTGGATCAGTTGATGGTATAGGATCATTGACAACTGCTGGCTACTTCGCTCTTGCTCTAGCTTGGGCTTCTGCAGTATCTCTGGGTGGTATCACATTGTTTCTCAGTGTTTCCGGCGCAAACAACCTTCAACTTCTAGTAAAGCCCCCTACTCCAACGTTTTCTACTTGAGTTGGGGTTATACTAGTCGTGGCCAACTCTTGCCTCTGGCCGTTGCGGTACACTTCACCACCATAATTCCAAGGAACAACTCTGTCACTTTGGTATATTACTGGTCCAGCAGTGGTAATGGTTATTGGTGCCACTTTGGCCCGTGAAGGAACTTGAGATGGATCATAAAAGATAGTTACTGTGGAGACTTCACTTTCATTTACAACCTTGTCGAATTGCAGCACTCCCTCATCAATCATGCCTTGGATTCCGGCCTTCAACCGCTTACAACCATTTGTAGCTTCGGCACATTCCGGGCAATCTTCCTCACATCCAGGGAAGAAACCTTTCTTTAACAAGCAAACCTTGACAGCAATCAATGAAGTCTGCAAGTTGTCAACATCACCCACTAAATTCAGGTTCTCCCCTTCATCAATTGCCCCAACTGTACCCCTGTGAGGAGGCATGGGATTCTGAAGCACATTAGGAGAAGGAGCAAAGTTGATTGCCTTAGTATCTAGTAAGTCCTGAACAACATGCTTCAATGCTTTGCAGTTCTCTGTAGTATGGCCGGGAGCTCCGGAATGAAATTCACATCTAGAATTTAAGTCATAACCCTCAGGAATTTGGCCTGGCTTCGAAGGTTGCAAAGTTCGGAGTTGAATCATCTGAAGTTGTAGGAGATTCTTCAAAAGCTGTGAGTAAGACATCGGTGGAGCTTCAAAATGTCTATCCTTCAGCCTCTGAGGGTAGTATGGACGATGGGCTCTTTGCTGATACCCTTGTGAGCGCTGCGGCTGTGGAGGTTGGACCTGCTGTTGAACGGGTGGAGTTGAAATGGTGACAGGGGACACTTGCTGATAATATCCTCGGTTCATCACTCCCCTCTGTGCGTACACTGCACCTGTTTCTCCTTCCCTCCTTTTCACAAAGGGTTTCTTGATACCAGACCCCGAAGCACCTCCATTCTGAATTTTCCCCTGCTTGAGCCAGCTTTCTATTCTTTCTCCAGTCAAGATGATGTCCGAGAAACCACTTGAGGAACAACCAGCCAACCTTTCCATGAAATGCCCTGGGAGGGTATCCAGGAAAAGGTCAACCATCTCTCTCTCCAATAAAGGTGGTTGCACTCGAGCGGCTACCTCACGCCACCTCTGTGCATAATCTTTGAAGCTCTCCGAGCTCCTCTGAGTCAAACTCTGAAGTTGAGTGCGACTGGGTGCCATGTCAATGTTGTACTGATATTGTCTGAGGAAGGCTTCTCCCAAATCCTTCCAGCTTCTAATAGAGCTCCTCTACAGCTTCATGTACCATTCCAAGGATCCTCCGGAGAGACTATCCTGGAAGTAATACATCCAGAGTTTTTCATCTCGCGTGTGGGCCGCGATCTTCCGGTAGAAAGCCTGCAAGTGAGTCTTTGGGCAGGAGCTACCGTTGTATTTATCAAAAGCTGGTGGCCTGAATTTGTGTGGAATGACCACCCTAGGTACTAAACCCATGTCCGACACATCAATCCCCAAAGTGTCTCTACACTCGAGGGCCTTGACCTTCTCCGCAAGCACCAAGAAGTCATTAAGATTTACATCACCGCCGAATCCCATGTCATTGTTGAAATACTGGAATTGGTCCTCCTGCCTGTCGTGCACAGGAATGAAAGTTGCCATAGCTGGATCTGGAATATGAGGTCCACCTGGGCCGTTGTTGGCGTTAGGAGGAGCCCCTAGCCCGCCAGAAGTGGTCGCCTGAGCATTAGTATTAGGAGGAGTTAGCCCTTGAATTGCATTTCTCAGCTCCTGCTGTCCCTGAGCCATCCCTTGCATCAGGGTCATGAATTCTGCCATCTTGGTACGAACTTCATTGAGCTCTGTCTGCATAGTGTCCATGGCTGTCCTTTGATTGCTGCGGGTCGCGTACCGATGTGGGATGTCTTGTCGGAGATACCGGGTCTTGGCGGCTCTCGCAATCTTTGCCTGAAACACAGATAAATTAAACACCCCGAAGAAAAACCTGCAAAGACAAAGACAAAATGCAAATGATGCGTATGCAATGCAATGTGTTCCTTTTATTCCCAAGTCTTTCCCTGTTTCCGGTCCTGGCATTAAGAGAAGATAAGAATTGGGATGAAAACCCAAGCAATATTCAAACATAATGACGGCCGTGGAGAATTGGTGCTCATTACTCCGTGTCGGTGCAACAAATAATGAACAAGAGATCCAGAACAAATCAATCATATAAACTGGAGTTTGAAAATACAAAGTCCCCGAAGGGTGCCAATCACAATAACAACAAAAGTACATCAAATATAAGGAATCCCACAACAAGCCTGTGGATAATCCAAGTACAATAACATGAAATTAAACCCTAGGGTACTCTAAATCTTGCAATCTCCAGCTAAGGCGCTTGACATCCTGGAACAATTGAACCATATCTGGATGATCGGGCTCCTGGATGAGTCTCTGGATGAGGAGGTCCCTCGTATCAGAAGAAGCGTGTAACTCCTCAATCTGCTGCAAGAACGCTGTCTCAATCTCTTTGCTTTGACTCGGCTCGGCCTTGGACCTCTTCACATCAGCTTTCAACTTCAAGTCTTCTATTTCCTTATGAGCTTCCTTCAATTCTTGTTGACTTTCTGCTAAACGTGGAGACGACCCTTCTCTTGATGATAAGCCTTCCGAAGGAGTTCTTTCTGCCCATCCAAAGAATCCTGAAGACTCTTAATTTCCAGCTCATGCTTGACATCTAACTCCTTTTGCTTCTTCAAATGGTCGGCCCATTTTTCTTGCCATAAGGTAACAGCTTCATTGGCTTCACTCAGATCTTTCTTCTCTCTTCGGCGCTGGGCCGTCTTGTGAGTCTCAGCTAACCCCTTTTTCCTGAAGCAAAGCTCTCTCTCTTCGAAGTCCTTCTGCTTGAGACGAACTGCTTCTTCGGCTTGTACAGCTCTATCCTCTAACTGACGGTTCTGAATCATCAATTTTTGACAAGAATTATGAGCCTCTTGATTCTCAACCCTAAGATGCTTGACCAAAGCTTCCAACTTCTGATAATCTTCCAAAGGTACTGAAGTCCTTGGTGCTACCTCTTTAGGGTAGAGAGGTGTCTCTCTAGAAAACGGTAGAAAATGAGTCTTCACATGATCCTCCAACCAGCTGGCAAAAGGATCATAAGTGTTAGGATCCACTCTTCCAAAGTCTTTCTTTCCTTTCATCACTCTAACTTCCCAAGCTTGGGATGCTAGTATGATAATCTTGGAGTTTCCTTCCGCTGGAAAATATAAAAACTCATTTGCATCGTCAATCAAAGGTACATCTCTTAAAGGATAGCCGAACTGTTTCCTGGACAAAATAGGATTGTAACTAATCCCACCTTTCCTTCCCATCAAAGGCACATTTGGAAAGCTACCACAACTAACCAACATTTCTTTGCCCACCAAATCTCTGTTGCATCCCTAAGCAATGTCAGCTGAAGTTAAGCCCATTAATCTTTTGGACCACTTCCAAGATTGTTTCAAATCCTGAAAGGGTCCTGATTTAGGGAGTTTCCTTACAAACCAATCAGCAAATATGGGAGCACAACAGTTCACATGTCCCTTCCTCTTTTCATTTCTGTGGTGAACTCCATAATAAAAATCAGCTAGCAATGTAGGAACAGGATTTCTCTTGACAAAGATGGTGATGGCCTCCATGCTAATTAGCCCTTTCTCTCCTGGAAATAAACTGGTTCCATATGCTATCATAGCTAACAGTGCTTTGAAGTCTGCCCACTTCTTTCCCGATGCCATGACATGTGCCTCTGCAATAAGAAAATCCAAAGGGATCCCTTTACTTTGGCCAGCCTCTAATCCCATCTTGAGTCTGAGCATACTCAAATGACAGGCAATAGTGATATCCTCATGAGAAGGGATTCTCTCTGAAACATAATAAGGCATACCCTCCTTAATAGGAATATTCAGCATACTAGAAATCTCCTCTAATGTAGGTGCCAGGATGTAATCAGGGAAAACAAAAACTCTCAGCTGTGGATCATAGAACTGCAACAAGGAATGCAAGCTATCTCTCTGGTCGACTGTGGACTTGCTCACATAATCCAGTATCTTACCAAACTCTTTCCTGAAATCGTCAAGGACTCTGTCACCCATCAAGCTAATCAAACCCTGAACACTCTCTGTCTCCGGTTGCAGGAAAGTATAATGAACATTTCTCTTCCTCGGAATATCCATGCTGAAGCAGCAAATATGACCAGGACCTAGGAGGTAATGAACCCTGAGAATAAAAAGAACACAAAATGATTAATGATGATATGATGCTTATGCAAGACAAGGCATGTGATCGGTGACGTGTCTGTGATGTGCCAATCATATAATCAGGTGTCGGTGCAAGGTCCATTTATCACAATAATCATCCCTCTGATCCGGGATCCATATCTTAAGAACAGAAATCCAGATCACAAAACTGAACCAAAGGCAAAGTGGGTATGCTGAATGTATTAGGGTTCCTGCAAACCTGTAAACCCCTCCCAGCCTCACAGGTATGCTACTCGGGTCAAACATCACGGACTCTCGAGGCTGAATAGCAATAATACGTTCACCATTTCCGAGAAATGGCTCATGACCAAATCAGGGAATCGGTTTGGCATTATGTACTACTCAGGGAGGTCTCAGTTGAGTCCGGAAAAACAAGCATCCCTCACAAGTCTCCAGCTTCAAGAACTGAGTCGAGAAACAATAGTACATTCATCCCTAAGGGTACAATACTATCGTCATACGATCAGTTTGCTTTAACTGAATTCCTATGAGAGAACCAGACCATCCTATGCGAGTTCCCAGTGGGCCCTCGGATGCGAGTGGGTTTGCCAACAAATGTGGTCTGCCACTGTCATCACTGGAGAGGGATGTTTCCACAAAGGTTCTCAATGATCAGTCCCCTGACTGCACATAACTATCAAGGTAGCACATTAACCCAGAAAGATTCCGGTATCAATACATTCCCGAGAAGGTCGCAAGTCAAGGTGTGGAACTCACTACTACCAACATAGCAAGATGCCATGAAGCCAAAGTGGAACCACTCTAAGTCCTAGGGTGCACTCGAGCCCCGGTTACGAGCTCATCTCACAGTAACCCCATCCCACAGAAAAAATGAAAACCAGCACAGCCAGACAGTTCAGTATAATATGATGCATGGAAAATAAAATACTGAAAACGGTAAATAAATGCGATAAAGTAAAGCTGTAAAATAAAAGCTGTAAATGAAAACAATAAAGCTAAACTAAAACACACAACAACAAACAGATAAACACCCAAAGAAACAAAACCAAACAGGCGCTAGGATTGACTCTACAAGGGAAACCGGAAGAATCAGGTTAGTCCCCAGTAGAGTCTCCAGCTGTCGCTCCCGGGATTTTCATCCTAGTACAAATGCGAAAGTGGCGCGGAAAGGTTAGAGTCGCCAGCCAGACATTTTTATCCCGAATGAATGGGAAAGGTAATGTTGCACAAACCTGAGGAAAAAGGAAAGGACAAGGTCCTGCGAACCAAAGATCTGAGTTCGGGAGTCGGTTACGACCTGGGAAGGTATTAGCACCCCAAATCGTCCGTCGTACCCGACGGGATCCACGCTTGCTTGTTTTGTTTCAATGGGTGAGAAAAATATGTTGTTTGAATGAAAGAACGGCTACTTGGAATCTGGAAATGGAATGAGGAAGGAATAAGAAAAGAGAATGGAAAGAAAGGGGGAAATGTAGGGAAAATAAAGAATGTGCTCGAACGGGCCCTACCTCGCTGCCTACGTACCTCATCGGGATAATGAGGATCAGAGTCGACGTAGTTCGCCTAACTAATGCGGGAACTATTTGTTTGTGTTTTTTATGCTGGAACTGCATATGTCTATGCTCAGGTGTTGCAAGCTCGTCTGGTACGAGTGCGTTTACCATCTTGCAAATGAGACAAGTCGCCGCGAGTTCGCGTTGTGAGTGAATGAGATGAGAAGAGAAGTTCCCGCAGGATAGTCGCTTATTATTTGTTTTTTGTCTTTTAAGAGAAGTGTTTTTGAATTTGCTTGTTTTATGAAACAATCCCTTGATGAGACTTGTGCATCATGATAGTCGAGCTTACACCACTCCAAGATGGAATGAATGCAAGTGCTTCATGGAATAAGACTATACACAAAGGATCCTTTCATTTATTTGTTACGTGTTTTTGGATTTTGTTTGAAGATGAGAAGAGAATGACTCAAATCGCAAAAAGGCAAAATCTAATGGGGAACTAAGACACAACCCTAATTTTCGTTTATTTACAAAGGAGATCCTATGGTTAATGAGGTTTCTAAGCCTAATGGAAAAAACACCTAAAACTAATAGAATGCAACTTACTTCCTAAGGAAGATAAGTTGATTCTAAAGCCAAGGGAAGACCTAACAATATTAATCAACATACAAAGCATTAAAATTGAATATAAGAATAAAATTCTAAACAAAACATTTAAAGGCATGAATTAAAATAGTCCTATTTATTTATTCTAATCCTAATTAGAACGAAACTTAAGCCTAAATTCTAATCTAAGGTCCTACCTAATATTTTCCTTCTAAAAGTCAGAATTTAAACTAACCTAAGTCCATATTAAATTCTAGGATTAAATCTAATCTAAACTATTTTTTATTGAACTTCATTTTCATGGCCTAAACTAATGGAAAATACATGTAACAAAGCCTAAGAACCAATATTCTAAAAAAAATCTAAACTTCTGGAAAAATTATGAAAATTAATCTATGGGGTCCTATGACTACCTATAACATTGTGCTAAAGGGGATTCAAAAAAAATCAAACTTTTACTATGCCTAAAAATTGCTTATTTTCAGCTATGAATTGACCACTAATTTCTAAGGGATTAAGCCTCTAAACCTAAGATAAAATAATCTAAAAAATCCAAAAAAATTATTCTAAGTACTATTATGGGTCTTCTAACTACAGTAAAAGAATGGTCAAAAAAAGTTACTGGAAAGACTAAAAAATAAAATCAACAAAATTATGTATATTTGAAGGAAATTCATTGAAAACTACTTACATGAAAAATTCAGAATTAATTCAAAAATAAAGCAAATTCAGAAAAATAAAGTGCTAGACCTTTCTAAATTGAATTAAAAAAACTACTTAATTTTTTTTTTGGAATTTTCCTAAGCATTTTCCTATTTTATTTGAATTATTTTCTAAACTATATCAAACTAAAAATAAAATCTAAAGCAAGAAAAGAAGGGGGTGAATTAGCAATATTTCTAATGCCTTTTTTTGTAAACTGGGCCCAGAAAGGGGGTACGATTAGCAACTGGGCAAGGCCCATGTTCGCGAAAATGGGGGAAGGTGAGAAGAGTGAAAAGTTTAGTTTGTTTTTCTATGATGGGCTCACACTAGGGTGCTAATAACAAAAATATTTGGACCTACCGGACGGTGACAAGTGTCACCGCCGGTATGGTGGAAATCACACAAAAATCTTTACACTTATCCCTTGGAATCAAAAATTGAACGGTTCACTTAATGAATTAACTAGGTTAAACACTTTTTATTATTCTTAATTCCTCTTAATTAACCATGATTCCCAGGATTCCCCTTTTAAACCCTATTAATCTACTTAATTGTTCATAATTACAAGAAATAAATAAAAATTAAACAAAACACAAAACAAAAGCAAAAAAAAAAGAAGGGAAGAACAAAGGGATCCGAAACCCTAATTTCCTCTCATCACTTCCGCCGCAGCCACCCTTCGGTCCATCTTCTTCTACCTCTCGTCTTCTCCTTTTCCATTGTTCCGCCACCCTCTCTCCCTCAATCTCGTCTTCTTCCTTCTCTATTCGACAACTTTATCACCTCGACCACCTTCTTCTTCTTCGAGCTCGCCACCATCCCAACTGAACCTCCCTTCTTCTTTTCGCCGCCGTTCCCATCACCTTCACCGTCACCACATCAATTCTTTCTTCCTCTTCCACCGATACAAACAAAACTTCCACCTATATCCCTAACCTAAACTCCTGTCTCCATCCGAAACCAAAATTGCAAAACCCTACCCTCACTTCTCCCTCCAAAACATCCGAACACAAACTCTCACCCTCTCTACTTAGCGAATTCAAACTTCAAATTACGGAACTCACAAAACGGATAACGCCTACTACGCAAGAAAACGCGACAGCGATGCGTACCTTGTAAATTCGCAGATGATGCAAACGCTGATTGCTTCGACGTTGTCGTGGCGCAAAATCCTGTTCAGGTGAGAAATTCCACTCACAGTCCTCTCTTTGTTGCGGAATTGTTGATTTCAATCCGTCCCTGACTGTTTGATGCCGCTGAGATTTTCGTTGTTACAAGCTTGTTTGGTGATTTAGTGCAGGTATTGCTCGGTGAAGATGAGGATGAAGGCGCTAATTGAATGAAGATCGTCGAGCGGTTTCTGAGAGGTTGTTGCAGATTGGTGTAGAAGACGTTGTAGAATCGAAATTTGCAGGTGAAGTCTGAGCCATGCCTTTGATGAAGATGATTGATGATGATACGATCTTCAGGTGATGGCTTTGACACTGACTTCTTCTACTTACTCTTTCATCTCCTCTAGTATTTGTTTGATTTCTGATTCACGAATTGGCGTGTTGTTGCTGATGTTCTGTAATATACATCCCTGAATTTGCAGGTTTTCTTGAAGCTTCTGCAAATTCCCAGATTTTGATGGAAACTTGACAGCTGCAGCAGTTTACCGGAGATGATAGTAATTGAAAAATTGAAGAAAACTGTCAAAAAGTGAATGAAAAAAAGTTGAATATGGGGCCAAGAACGAGAAGAGATGAAGATGGTTCAAGAGCGAATTCATGGGGAAAGAAAGATTTAACGTGAAGAAGGAATGATGAGAAGCTTTAAAGGGAATTGCAGTGTGGAAGAGGTTGGAAAAAGGATCGAAATTCAAGCCAACCAAATGAAGTTCTAATGATTCTGATTTATAGACGGCTGGAAGAAGACTCTGGAAACTTCAGGTAAACTCGGTTAGAATTCTGTTATAAAATTTGTTAGAATTCAGTTAGTTTGTTTTCGAATTGGTTTTGGTTCTGATCCATTAGTTAGGACTTTGAAGTGATCATTGATTTTTTTGTTGCTTGAATTTGCAGGTTCTTGTTATCAAGGGTGGATTTCTGAAAACAGGAATTGGAGAAAAGTGTCTGTTGCAAAGAGTATCAAGATTGAAGCTTAAAGGTATGGAGAGCATCGAGAATTCTGCGGATTCGTGAAGAGTTTAATTTCCTTTTTGTTCTGTTTTTCCTGATCTTTCTTAAAGAAAAAAAAGATACTATTGTAGTAACTGATTATTTTCCCTTAATTTCTAACTGAATTTCCATTCCCTTCTCTTGTGAAGTCCTCTAGTATTAGCTTTTATTGAACTCTCTTTTCTGCTACAAATCCAAAATGTCGCTGAATTCA
This sequence comes from Lathyrus aphaca, assembly GCA_963966055.1. NCBI lineage: Eukaryota > Viridiplantae > Streptophyta > Magnoliopsida > Fabales > Fabaceae > Lathyrus > Lathyrus aphaca. The sequence continues at coordinate 62,082,993 of OZ014520.1, read as the reverse complement.
CAAGGTATTTTTTCATGCAGGATTGTACCAGATTATGCAGCTTACAGATGTTTCCATTTCTTGACACGATACGGTTCAAGATGATAAAGCAAGGATAGATTCACAACAGCAGATCTTGCCGCGGATTCAAAATAGGCTTGAAGATATTTATGAAGTTGAAGATGAAGAGAGGTTCTAAAAGGCTGATATAAGTCTTGTCCCCATCTTGCAAGCGTATTTCAAAACAACCTCTTCTTGGCTTCTCAGGATTCAGCTTCACAACAATATCGCAATCACTACTCTCCAAAGCTTCCTTCACCTGAATAGCTCTTGTCTTGAAAGAGTTGCATTGCTTACAATGCTCAATGACGACGACAGCCTTGGCAGCATCTTCTCTAACAGCTCCAGAGCTGGGAATCCCGGTTCTGCATTGAGAAAAGACATTTTATTATATAATCCTTTTTCTAATTCTTTTGTCAACTCCTTGTAACCAATGCTTTTGTGAAACTACTACTTTTTTTTGTTTTTTGTTTTGTTAGAACATTGAGCTGGTTGCTTCTTCTTGTAGAAATTGTTTTTTTTGAGATCATGCGACTGAACTTTTTTTTTGTATTAGTATTGTTGATTCTAGTCCAGTCCCTTTTGATACCTATCTTCCATTAAATTGCACTTCTTCTTGGTAAAAAACAATAGAAACTCTCTCCTTTTTTGTTGATGAAAACAAGGGTGCCTGGCAGCCCTGCATGTTTCCGAAATAACCCGTAGCATACTCAACTTTAGAAGACATGACTGTGATGTAGACGTTAAACTCAGACAACATGACTTGTCACTTGAAATGAGTCTTTAACCAAAACTTGCAATTAATTCCTCTTGAATAAATATTAAACTTATAGAGAAATGGATATATGGACATGGTGTAGAAATAGGGATGAATATAACAACATGTAACGAGAGTAGAATTGGATTAATACCAAATATGGACATAGATTGTGAAAAAAAAACTTGGAATATACAAGGATGACTTTGATACTTAGTAAGCCTGGACTTATAACATGATGAATGGTGTTTGAATTTGTGACAAACATCAAGGAGTGGATTGTTTGAATTAGTGAATAAATTCAAAGAGTGGATTAAGGGATGACATTGCATGACATTGAGCCAAAATTTGGGATAAATCTAGGTAATGGATATGAATAGGTTTTGATGCACCAAACTTGTATCTCGGATTAAATTCCAACTTTAATCCCAAATCCATATCACCAAGCAATAGACAAATGAAAAAAACACTTATCCTTGCAACCTGAAACCCTGAGTCGCTCAAATGGATGAACAATGATGTTGAATATTCTTGCATCAAAACACTAATTCCACATTTCAACTATCGCAATCTGATGAAAAGAGCAGCCACCAAGGTTGAAAGGAAATAAACCTTTAATCACATTGATAACATCCTGATTTAGCATTTTTTATGGAACCTCTGGATAGGAAGGACTTGGTGATCCTCTGAATAGGGATATTCCCATGATGGTGGGAATCCAACCTTCGTCTCAACTTGAGTGCAAATAACCAAATATGCCACCTATGAATAGGAAAATCCATATCATAAGGAAACGCTTCGATCACGTGCCTTAGGAATCGATGAAATGCATGATTATGGATATTATGACCTAATAGATGATGCAGATGAATGCAAAGCGATAGCCAGTAAAGGGAATAAATATGAGGGCAAATTTTGAGGTATTACAGCTGTATGGTATTCGCAGGTTTTCCTGCAAATAAAATTCCCAGGTAAATGCCTAGAAATTTTCGCAGCAAATTTCATAGGTCCAGAGGTAGAAGAAGGACCTTGGCGCGAATTCTTTGAATTCAAAATTCTGTTTGTTTTTATAATGTATAGGTTCCATTTGTATGTCACAGCGCGCAGGTTGGCCTAGTGGTAAGGCGTCTTGCTTGGTATGCGAAGGAGCTTGGTTCGAAACCAGCCAAGATGCAAATTTTTTGTTTAATTTCTTTTGTTTTCACAGAATAGTAACAAAACCAAAGGGAGGTGGATCAGTATCAGCTGCGCGCGCTAGCCCAGTGGATAGGCCCTTGCGTTTCCAGGTAAAGGACCTGGGTTCAAATCCCAGGTCCAGTTTTTTTGGTTATTGGTTTTTTCTTGTTTTTATTTCTTTTATTATTTCTTTATATTATTCTCTAAATTAATTTAAATAATTTTCTAAACCATAAATGTAAATCATTTTTCTTTTAAAAAAAAAACTTATATTATGTTTTTTAATATTTATATGTATATATTATTTAATCATTAAATTGATATATTTTTATGTAATACCTAATTATTTATATATATAACCTAATTTATTTTATAAACCCTAATTTATTTTCAAAAACCCTAATTTTCTTTTATAATTGTAATTTCTTATTTTATTATGTTTGTTTAATTATAATTAATAAATATTTCTAATATGTATATATAATTAAATTATTAAACTATTAATCATGTTTATTTTTGTAAATAAATTAGTAACCTTTTATTTATTTATTATAGGCTTATTTCTCTTATATTTTTTATTATTACTAACCTTTTATTTATTTATTATAGGCTTATTTATTTAAATTATTTTATTATAATGTAATTGTGCAAGTTATGTAATAGTGGTAGAATTTTTATTATTTATTTAAATTGCTATGGTTAGTAAACTAGGGAGTGCAAATATGTTTGCTTTTAAAATCAATTTAGATCACTAATTATAAAATTAATATTTGAATTTGTACACGCACACACGTAAGTCGATCTTGGATCGCCATCTCACTTCTTAAGGGTTACCTCTCATGTTGCCTAAATAAAAGGTCAAGTAAGGTGTATAAAGCAAAGTCCCTTCTCTTATTAATATCATCTTGTCCCTTTAAAGATTATAAGATCAAGTCCCTTCATGGTTGCTTTCGTAAATGATCTTGTCCCTTTCGAATAAAAGATGATAAGTCCCTTCGAATTGCTAAGTACACCATACAGTTGCCTAATCACAGATGACCCTTCACATGTCCCATACAACATCCAAGGTGATGACTACCTATTCCTTAATAATAGGGATAGTCTTACCACTTAAAGGACATTTAAGAACAGAAAAGATTCAAATTAGGGTAGGTTCCTCTTATGTACTTGCTCACCTTTTCAAAACATTTCAAAAACACTTCACATTTTCAAACAATTTTCAAAATAAAGTCTTTATATATATCTGTACATGGATCATTATAAAGTACTTAAGAAAATTTTTAATCACATACTACACTTCTCAAAACAGTTTAAAGTGAGCTAAGTAACTAAGAGCCCATGGATAACCATGGATGTAAAGGGTGCTAACACCTTCCCTTTACATAACCTACCCCCCGAACCCAAAAATCTTTTAAGGTCTTTCCTGTTCTTTTATGTCCTTTCCTTTGGATAAAATAAAAGTCGGTGGCGACTCTTGCTATCCGCAACATTTAACTAAAGTCAGTTCTCCCACCGTGTTACAATGGGCAAAGAAGAATTTCAGTGGGGGAAAGCTCAATAAGAAGCCTTCGACAAAATCAAGGAGTACTTGAGTCATCCTCCAATTCTTTCTCCACCTTGTAGAAAGAAAAGTATGAGATTGTATATAGCTTCTCCAAATAGGACTTCAGGGAGTATGTTAGCCCAAGAGGATGATGATGGCGTCGAAAGAGCCATCTATTATCTTAGTAGAGTTTTAAATGATGCAAAAACTAGGTATAATACGATAAAAATATTATGCCTATGTTTGTATTACTCTTGTACTAAATTGAAAAAATATATAAAACCAGTTGATATTTATGTTTCTTCTCATTTTGATGTTATTAAACATATATTGTCCAAACTTATTTTGCATAGTCGAATTGGAAAATGGGCACTAGCATTAACTGCATACTCTTTAACTTATAAACCCCTAAAAGCTATTAAGGGGTAAGTGGTTGCAGACTTTATAGTCGACCATTTTATAAATGAGATTCCCTTGAATTATCTTGAGATTGAGACATGGAAGTTATACTTCGACGAATCTAGTCATAAAGATGAGACTAGAATTGAAGTGCTTGTTATTTCTCCTAATAAAATTCCAACAACACTCAAGTATAAAATCGAAGGTCATTATTCTAACAATGAGGCTGAATATGAAGCTTTAATAGCTGGGCTTGAGGTATTGTTGTAATTGGGGGCAACTCATGTCGAAATAATGGGAGACTCAGAGTTGGTAATAAAACAAGTCACCAAAGAATACAAATGCATAAAAGAAAATTTAATTATATACTTTGTAGTAGTAAATAGACTACTGAAAAAATTTCAATCGGTCACCTTTCGACATATTTCTAGATTACAAAATCAAGTCTCAAATGACTTAGCTCAAATTGCATCAGGATACAAAGTTCCAAAAGAAAAATTACAAAGTGAAATTGAGGTTAGAGGAAAGGTTGTGTCAGTGGGTTTAGCCCCATCAGATTTAGAAGAATCTAAGCTTGGGTATGTTGACGAAGAAAACTTTGCAATATTGATGGCCGATAGCATAAGGGACAAAGATTGGAGGAAGCCCTTAGTGGACTACCTAGAAAATCCAACAACTTTGACGGAAAGGAAAGTCAAATACCAAGCCTTAAGCTATGTTCTTTTGGGGAATGAATTGTTTAAAAAGACTGCTGAAGGACTATTGCTTAAATGCCTCAGTGAGGCTGAAGTGTATTTAGCTCTTTTGACCGTCCACAGTGGGGCATGTGGAGCACACCAAGTAGGCCATAAAATGAAGTGTCTTTTATTTCGACAAGGTGTGTATTGGCCTACTATGTTAAAATACTGCATAGAATTTTCCAAAGGATGTCAATAATGTTAAGTGCACACTGGCATCCAACATGTGCCTGTAAGTGAATTGCATTCTATAATAAAACCTTGGCCTTTTAGAGGATGGACTTGGGATTTGGTTGGAGAAATTCAACCAGTGTCTTCAAAAAATCACAAGTATATTTTGGTAGGAATTGATTATTTCTCCAAATGGGTCGAAGCAATTCCATTGCCAAATGTCGACCAAGAAGATGTAACTGAATTTATTCAGAAACATATCATATATAGATATGGCATCCCAGAAACAATCACTACAAATAAAGGGTTTGTATTTAATAGTCAAAAGATGCAATAATTCGCCACAGAAATGAGTTTTAAACTTTTGACATCTACATCTTATTATGCCCAAGCCAATGGTCAGGTCGAAGCAGCGAATAAAATAATTATTGGTTTGATAAAAAAAGCATGTGGGTAAGAAGCCAAGAAATTGGCACAAGACATTAGACAAAATCCTTTGGGCATGTCAAACTTCACCTAAAGAGCTATAACCAGAGCCAAAATCAGAAGTTGGGTGATAAGTTGGATTACCTTGGTTGTTCAAAAGAACTATATGGGAAGGAATGGCCATCGAAGGCTGTTGAGCAATGTCTGCCCTAGTATGTTGATATGAAAAGAAGTTAAGTCGAGGTTGTGAGAAGAGATTAAAAAGGGATAAAATTACAAGCTAAGTACCTTATTCTCTTCACCACCTAGGCTGGAGTTGGTACTCACAGGAGGACCAGCAGTAGGTTTTGTAACAGCCCGGGCCCCTTGCAAAGCATTCCCAGCACTGGCACCTCACGATCTTCTCTACCCCCCCTCACTAGTAGAGTTTTTGCCTTCCGTGGGAATCGAACCTTGTACCGTGGGGTTCAAGTACATGCTCAATCCATTCCTGATGGTGCGAAGACGTGATGTGTCTAACGGTATCTAACTGCAAGTGCACAGCCTATCGCAATAGTAATAAAAAGATGTCGAACCCACAAGGACTTTGTAATCACTCTAGTGCTAGAAGGTCTGCTAGTTTAGCTAAGGCGGAAATTTGTAGAGATTACCAGTTTAAAAACCCTCGACTCACACTCTCGTGGTTTTACCTCGGATCATACTCCTAAAGCCCTATGTCTGCTCTCGCTAGCCCATAAGTGTTTAGAAAATAATTTTTGAAAACATAATAAGTCTAATTCGTTTTAAAGCGCTCTCGCTGTATTTAAATCGAATGCCTAACTTTAGCTATCCGGTTAAAATCTCACACTCCCGTGGTCTCGACCTAACCTATTTCACTTCTCTTACTCTCGTAACAAAAAGCTTGATTTTAATTATAAAAAGTCACAGCCAGAATACAAGTTCGTAAATGTTTTAGCTTAGACTCGATTCATCCGTTTTGGTTGCTTTATTACATACCGACTCAATTAATTTTAGATACTCATATTAATTAAAACAACAGATAAACACAAAATGAAATTAATAAATATTAAAGCATGCATTATATAATGATAACAGAAACTTAACATAAATAAATAATCTTAATATTAATTGCAAAACAAAAACCTGAACAAATGAATTCTTAGGCTCCTTCTTCCACAAGTTGGCAAGCTTGGAGCGTCGGAATCGAAATAAAATACTAAATTCTGAGGATTAAAGAAATCTAATTAAGATAACAATTTCCTAATGTTGGAAATTGTTATTAAAGGGTTTGGAAACTAAATAGAAAAGCAGCAAGAACAAAGGCTGGAAATAAAAGCTAGGTTGTAAAAACGGCAGAGCTTCCGCATAAAATTTCAATCAAAAACTCTGTGTGTTCTTCATTTCATTCTTTGATATTTATAGAAGAAAATTTTGACAATTGTTGAGTAGGAGCGTGGGCTTCGATTCTTCAGTTTTGAGAAAATCCAGGAGAACATGGTTTACTGGGCGTTGTTGAGGTTGAGAGAAAGTAGGAGTCTCTGAAGACTCTTTCTATTCGTTGCACGTTCTCAATTTTATTCAAATAAATTAACTAAAGCTTGTCACGTTCGTGACATGGTGTAACAGGCATATTTCCTCATATTAGCGCGTCACGGTCGTGAGAATATTGTGACGATCGTGAGACCTCTAAAAGGCGTGTCATGGTCGTGAGTCCTTGGTGACGATCGTGAGAGCAACAAAATATGTAGTCTTTAGCAGAATTGATTTCTCTCTTTTCTTTTCATGCTAATTTTTGTTCCTTTGATCTTTTTCCATACTTTTGGCTCTAGACATGTTGTACCTGCAATGTGGCATAAAAACTCGAAACAATCGGGAGTTAACAGGATCAATGTATGATAAAAACGGGCTAAAAACACAGTAATAATACGATACGATTTCTCGTTATCAAACTCCCCCATACTTAAACCTTTGCTTGTCCTCAAGCAAATAATCAACTGAAAAATGATTGGACATTTTCATCAGACGCATACACATAACATACCATACGAGAAGTCATTTAGTTAGATAGACCGATACTAGAGTAGAACACTAACGATACACTAATGACACAAGCAACAAGCTAAGTCGTCGACTTCCCTTTAAATGAAACATTGAGTAATTCCGTTATGATTCTACCTAGAGTCCTCCGTTCTTATTTTACCCGGTTTCGTTCTAGCGCAATCACATTAAGCCCTTTGTCTTAGCACGCACGTAGTGGAGTAGCCGGTTAGTGACTTTGATCCTTTATTAGCACGGGGTCTGGTACACGAATGTGGCAACCCTTTACATATTATCCAAATTGGAGGTTGTGGGGGATCGAGCCGTAGCACGCCCTACCAAGTTCAGAACCAGATACCTCTGAACTAACCAGCAATGGACTCCTTCTTTTGTTACTCGTCTCTTATATGCGACCGTGTACTTTGGTGCAATTTCTTTTTATGGCAGCGAGATATGAAGGATTGTTTATAGATTAGGCATCAAACACTTATGTTCATCGGCTCCCCACGTGGTTTGTGTCTAGACGGTGCTGACTGCTAGTATAAACTACTAGGGGTTACTTTAGAACTAAGACTTAAGATATAGTCATAACAATTATCGAAATGGAATGCTTAAGTAGGAAGTCTAAGGTGTCAAGATTGTATTGATCATGTTGGATCTTTCTCAGCTTCCTAACTACGATTTCATAGGTATGTCGAGTTATGCGAAGATAAAGCAAAAAAAATTTCGGTATGGCTAAATAAAGCGGGGAAGAATTGAAACTTAAGAAATAGCATAAATATTACTTGTTCAATTGAAAATGCGAAAAGGGAAAATACAAAGAATGGAAAACGAAAAAGGTACCTCTCCCACACTATATCAAACATTGTCCTCAATGTTGTGATATAATAGCGGGGAAATACGATACAAAAACAAAATACAAAAACAAAAAGAAAAACTAATGCTACAGGCGACCACGGCCTCGGCTTCTGGTGCGGGAGCATCTGGTAGGAGTGGCTTCCTCATCAGAACCAGTGACACTAAGAGCGGTGACGTCCATCTGCAAAGCTTCTAACTCGCTGAAGATCTCACCTAACTTTTCATCCGTTGCTTCCTGGTTTCTGACAACAGTGGCCAGGAGTGCATCATAATGCTCTCGTTGCTTCCGCTCAAGTTCGGCATTCATCTGGTTTTGCTGGTGAATGGCACAGAGGATGTCTTCAAGGGTGATCTCAGCAGAAGGCGGCTGTGTGGTAGAAGACTCAGGTATGTCCTGAACTGGCTCAGCAGCATCCATCGCATCTTACATCTCATCCACAGGTGCATCAGGCTGGTCGTCTACATTTGGAACATGGCCCGTGGGAGCTGGCAAATCAAATAGCCAGTTGGCTCTGTTTGATGGATCAATCCTGTTCTAGCAAGGCAAAACGATGTTATGATAGATGGTGCCTTGTATCACAGGGTTGAACCTGCCATCCTCACGCTGAGAGATCATGTGAGCCGACTTGCAGTAGCTCATTGTAAGTAGCTCCGGTGCCCTATGAGGCAAATTAGAGAGGTGGTCACCAAGATTCAATTGTATAGCTAGGGAGGTGACAATCCCGCCAAAATAGAAGGGTGTGGCGCCTCTTTGTGCTACGGATTGAATGTGGGCCAGCAGGAACGGAGCGGCGTTGATGCGTTCTTCATTTAGAACACAGTGCAAGAACAGAAGCTCCTTAGAATTAAGCTTATGGTTTCTCTCCCGTGCGAAGATGGTGTTGCAGATGATACGATGAAAATACCGTATTGCTGGATTATGAATGTGCATGGCGTTGAGACTTTGATAGGCTGAAGCACGGCTATTTGTGATGTTGTGCCACAAAGTGAAGGCTGCTTCATTGAAGTTTTCGGGCACACGAAGGTGGGCATCGTCACCGTGACTGAAGCCTAAAAGTTCAGCGACTCTGGTTTGAGTGAGTTCGAACTCTCTGCCAAGCATACGGAATTTTGTGATGCCTGTCAGTTGGTTCGTGGATCCAGAGGGTGTGATGTATTGGAAGGAACTCAGGAACTCTAGAGTGAGGTTTGCAAATGTTGGTTGCGGTTGGCTGCATAATTCCCATAAGCCAACTTTTTCAAGAAGTAGCTTCGCTCCGTCGAACAATCCTAACTCTCTCAGACAGTCGAGGTCGACGTACCGAGTTGTTTGGATGCCACGGGTTTGAAACTTTTCAAACTTAGCTCTCTGGTTTGCTCCTTGTTCTCCTTCTCTAAATTGAATGTTTGCCATTGCATGCAAGTGGATATGAGCGTGAGATAGTGTTTGAGGTTTTGTGATGAAAATGTGAAGAAATTGATTGATTTATAGTGGAGTGAAAGGAATTTGTGGAGTTGGGATTAAATGAGGAAGTTGAACGGAGTGGAGGGATTGATTGGTGATTAATGGGTGGTTACGGGAGAGGTATAGGTAGTGAACGGTTAGAGTATTTTGTGAAAATAGAAGTGGAGTTGCGAAGAATAACGGCCTCTGTAACTTAGAGGTCGTGCATTCAGAATGTCACGATCGTGAGGGGGTAGTTACGGTCGTGACGCGCTTAATTTCCTGTTACGATCGTGAGGGGATGGTTACGACCGTGATGTTCACAAAATTTGAAATTTCACAGAATGTTTACCTCAATTCAATCCAATTATAATTCTTATCACATTAAATATTTAATTCCAACATAACACATAACAATGGATCAATATATAACAACATTAGATTTCATCACACGAAAATTCATCAAAATATCCAGCAATCAAAAGTATCGGTATATGTTATTACTGATAGTAACAAATTGCATAAAGTATTAATCAAACATGCAGTGGGAATTTTTGGTAAATGCACTAAAGTATGAAAACATGTAAATAGACTGAATGAAAAATTGCATTAATTGAAATACTTTGTTTTTGACAGAACAGAAAGAAATTGCAGTAATAAAAATGAACTATGAAATGTTGCAAAAATTGAAAACTAACTAGAAACAAGAAAGCAAAAAGTAAAATTGAGCAAATCACTACAGCTCATCAAAGTCGTTTCTTCAGGTCTTCAAGTGCGGAATTTATATGGTAAAACTGTTCACATGTTAAATCAGTTAAGCCTATAATGTCCAATCTCATGCTCTTAACTTCATCCTTAACAACATTAATGTCAGCTTGGTATACTTCAAGAGTCGTCAAAATTTTGTTCAAGCTTTCAGCATATCCTACTTTGTTGATTTCAGGGGTCTCAATATCTTCATCAATGTGGTTGATGTCATGGTAACCAGGAGGGGTCTCAGGGTCACTCTCTACATCAGTCATTATATCATCCCTAATTTGGTAGGATTGCGGTGTTTCAGGTGTTGTTGGATGGTCAGGAGGGGTAAGCTCATAAAGCCAATTATCTCTGTTGTGAACGATGACTTTAGCATGGTTCGGCAAGGTGAACAAGGTTACAATTTCATTCCTAATCAGGTACTCGAATGGTGGTTGTCCTATGTTTCCTATTATTCGGCGGTTAAAGCAGAAATCCAAATTCATAGGGCGAATGGTACCGAAACGGGTGTACTTGTGTAACTGATATCTAAGTCTGAGGGCGTTAGCAATCATGGTGACTAGGCCTCCTACCATTATTGGTAGATTAGGTTCCTCCTGGATGCGGGTAAAGGTCTGCATCATGAAGGGTGCAACATTTACGGGTTTGCCATCGGTCAAACAGGACATTATGAATATCTCGTCCTTAGATACTTCAGTAAGGTTCTCTTCCATTCCAAAGAAGGTGTGGGCAAGGATTTTGTGAAAATAGCGGATAGCGGGGTTGTGTATTTCATTATTGTCCATGCTATCCGGCTCAGGGTGGTAGTTTCCTGTTAAAGTTCCCCAGAAGAAATATAGCTCAATATCCATCAGTTCTACCTGGGTGGTAGTAAAAGCAAAAGGTCCACTAGGAAATCCTAGTAGGTCAGCTAGTTCCTTGTGGTTATAGACATATTCGATACCGAATAGTCGGAAACTAATAAATCCTTTCCGTAGTCCAAATCCGCGCTCAGGTAGGTAAACTAGGGAGCTTAAAAATTCAAGGGTTAGCTCGCGGTAAGTGACAAACTTATATTTTATGAGAGCTTTCTCCCATCCAAGCTGGTTAAACATGTATAGGATGCTATCATTGATACCTAAGGTTTCCATAGTTTGTTCATCATAATACAGAGTCAAATCCATGTGTCTTTGTGATAATTCCTCAAATTTCCTCCTTTGGTTCCTACCTCTAAATATGGTTTCCATGAAGTTTCTTGGTTGGTTAGCCATAGTTAGTGTTAAAGCGGGAGAAACAAATCAGGGGAGAAAGAGGTAAGGTAGAAAAGACTTTAGAAAATCTGTAGCAAGGTAAATTTAAAAAATGATTTAGAAAATGAAAGTTAAAAATAAAGAAAGTAAGGAAAGAAATAGATAAATAAATTCAATAATAAAAATGAAATAAAACAATAAAATGGGTTGCCTCCCACTAAGCGCTGTTTTTTATCGTCATAAGCCTGGCGTAGTGCTTAGTGCTAGATTAGTCAGGGAAGTTAGTGGACAACTCTAAAAGTTTTAAATTATTCGCATAATCTCTGTTTTCAATATTATGGTAATGTTTTAATCGTTGTCCGTTTACTGTGAACGGTTCACTATTCCTACCCTTAATTTCTATTGCTCCGCTCGGGAACACTTTAGTAATCTCAAAGGGTCCTGACCATCTAGATTTTAGTTTTCCAGGAAAGATCCTAAGTCTTGAATTGAAGAGGAGCACAACGTCTCCCACACTAAATTCTTTCCTAGACAGGCGCTTATCGTGCCAACGCATGGTTCTTTCTTTGTATATCTTAGCATTCTCGTATGCGTCCAACCTTAATTCTTCTAATTCATTAATGTCGAGGATTCGCTTTTCTCCAGCGGCAGTGTAGTTTATATTGAGTGTTTTAATCTCCCAATATGCTTTGTGTTCTAGTTCAACCGGGAGATGACAAGCCTTCCCATACACTAGTTTGAAGGGTGTAGTTCCTATGAGTGTCTTGTAGGCGGTCCTATAAGCCCATAAAGCTTCATTAAGTTTAGATGACCAATCCTTCCTAGATATGGCGACAGTCTTTTCTAGAATTTGTTTTATTTCTCTGTTCGAGACTTCGACCTGTCCACTTGTTTGCGGATGATACGGTGTTGCTACACGGTGTCTGACTCCATACTTAGATAGTAATTTGTCGAATATTTTCGAAATGAAATGCGAGCCACCGTCACTAATGACAAGTCTAGGCACACCAAATCTTGGAAATATTATATTCTTGAAAAGCTTAATTACTACTCGTGTGTCATTTGTAGGAGAAGCTATAGCCTCGATCCATTTTGAAACATAATCGACAGCTACGAGTATGTACTTGTAACCGAAAGATGATGGGAATGGTCCCATGAAATCGATTCCCCAGACATCAAATACTTCTACTTCTAATATTCCTCTTTGAGGCATTTCATCTCGTCTCGAAATGTTACCGGTGCGTTGGCACCGATCGCAATTTATAACAGCGATGTGGACATCTTTCCATAGATTAGGCCAAAATAGGCCGGCTTGTAAGATTTTTGCACAAGTCTTAGAAGTGCTTGTGTGTCCACCATAAGGAGATGAATGACAATGAGCAATGACATCTTTTATTTCTTCTTCGGGAATGCACCGACGGAAGATTCTGTCAGGTCCTCTTTTAAACAATAATGGTTCGTCCCAATAGTAATACTTGAGATTGTGGAAGAATTTCTTTTTCTGCTGATAGGTTAAGTTCGGTGGAAGTGCTCCTGCAACTAAGTAGTTGACAATGTCAGCGTACCATGGCAGTCCTATGGTTGTTTGGATTGTTTCCACGACTTTTGGTTCATATATGTCTAACTGAGCTAGGTCGCTTCTTATTTGTGCTATCAGCTGTTCATACGGAAAATCGTCGTTAATTGGCACTTGTTCGGATTTAATACCTTCTATTCTAGATAAATGGTCCGCTACGACGTTTTCAGTGCCTTTCTTATCTTTGATTTCGAGATCAAACTCTTGTAAGAGTAAGATCCATCTCAAGAGTCTTGGTTTAGCATCTTTCTTGGTTAGTAAATATCTGATAGCAGCGTGGTCTGTGTAGATGATTATTTTTGCTCCTACTAGGTAGGAACGGAATTTATCAAGCGCGAAGACAACTGCTAACAACTCTTTTTCAGTAGTGGCGTAGTTCAATTGAGCAGAATCTAAAGTTCTACTGGCCTAGTAAATTGCGTGAAATTTCTTGTCCTTCCTTTGTCCTAGAACTGCGCCTACAGCATAGTCACTCGCATCGCACATGATTTCGAAAGGTAATCTCCAGTCAGGTGGTTGCATGATTGGTGCGGTGATGAGGGCTGTTTTTAGAGTTTCGAATGCTTTAATACAATCTTTATCGAATATGAACTCAGCGTCTTTCATTAATAAACCGGTAAGAGGTTTAGTGATTTTCGAGAAATCTTTGATGAATCGTCGGTAGAAACCGGCGTGTCCTAAAAAGCTTCGTATTTCTCGAACGGTCTTAGGGGGTTGAAGATCTGTTATGACTTCTATCTTAGCTTTATCAACTTCAATTCCCTTATCAGATATAACGTGTCCTAGTACGATTCCTTCTCTGACCATAAAATGGCATTTTTCCCAGTTAAGTACGAGGTTTACTTTTACACATCTTTCTAACACCATTTCTAAATTTGATAGACATCCTTCAAAACTTTGCCCGCATACAGAGAAGTCGTCCATGAACACTTCCATGATGTTATCTATGAAATCTGCGAAGATTGACATCATACATCTTTGAAAGGTTGCAGGAGCGTTACATAATCCAAAGGGCATTCGTCTATAAGTGAACGTTCCATAAGGACATGTGAATGTAGTCTTCTCTTGATCATCTGGGTGAATAGGGATTTGAAAAAATCCTGAGTAACCATCTAGATAACAGAAATACGAGTGTTTGGCTAATCGTTCTAACATTTGATCTATAAAAGGTAGTAGGAAATGATCTTTCCGAGTGGCTTTGTTTAGTTTTCGATAATCGATGCACACTCTATGTCCGGTCACTACTCTTTGTGATATCGATTCGCCTTCAGCGTTTTTCACAATAGTGATACCTCCTTTCTTTGGTACTACATGTACTAGACTAACCCATTGACTATCAGAGATTGGATATATTATTCCAGCGTCTAGTAGTTTCTTAACTTCTTCCTTTACTACAGTGCTAAGGATTAGGTTAATTCTTCTTTGAGATTCTCTAGAGGTTTTGCAATCTTCTTCTAGCATAATATGATGCATACAGATTGAAGGACATATTCCTTTGAGATCAGATATGTTATATCCTAATGCAGTTGGGTATTTCTTTAAGACATCTAAAAGTTCCTTCGTTTCGATTGTTCCTAAACTGGAATTGATTATAACTGGTCGCGTACATTCAGTGTCTAGGAATTCGTATCTTAGGTTCTTAGGTAAGGTTTTTAACTCTAGTTTAGGTTTCTTCTTGCTTGGCATGGGATCCGGTGTAAGTGCTAAACTTTCGCTTAGACTATCATCCTGATACGGTTCACGCCAATTGTCATCTTCGAAAATCGGAGGGATTTGAATTTTCATAATTTCAGAATAAGTAGTTTCTTTCATTTCCATCTCTCTTACACACTCGTCAATGACATCTAATAAATAACATGTGTCTTCTATAGATGGTGATTGTAAGAATTGTGTTAAAATAAATTCAAATTTCTCTTCACCTACTTCAAAGGTTAGCTTTCCTTTCTTTACGTCTATAATAGCTCCGGCGGTAGCTAAGAATGGTCTTCCTAGTATGATAGGTGTAGTGGAGTCTTCGGTGATGTCCATGATTATAAAATCAGTAGGAATGTAGAATTGACCTATCCGTACTGGGACATTCTCTAGTATGCCTACAGGATATTTAATAGAGCAGTCGGCTAGTTAAACAGACATTTTAGTAGGTCTTAATTCTCCCATATCTAGCCTTTTGCAAATTGTTAAGGGCATAACACTGATACTGGCTCCTAAATCGCATAGAGCTTTGTCAATGACGAATTTTCCAATTACACAGGGTATAGAGAAACTACCTGGATCTTTTAGCTTAGGAGGCATATTATTTTGAATTATTGCGCTACACTTAGCAGTAAGTGTAACGGTTCTGTTATCCTCTATCTTCTTCTTATTGGATAAGATTTCCTTTAGAAATTTAGCATACGAGGGAATTTGGGTGATAGCTTCTGTAAACGGAATAGTAATATTTAACTGTTTCAGAAGTTCAACAAATTTCTTAAACTGGCCCATCGTCTTGGAATTTGTTAATCTCTGAGGGTACGAAATCGGTGGTTTATAAGGTGGTGGAGGCACATAAGGCTTCTCTTTCTCCACTGCCTCTTGATTATTATCTTCCTTTTCTTCTAGTTCATTCTCCTGCTTTTGGCACATGGCTGGATTGTCAAGTCTTGGATCGGCAGGTCCGTCAAGTTCCTTGCCACTTCTTAGTATCACAGCATTGGCCTGTCCTTTTGGGTTAGGTTGGGGTTGTCCAGGAAATACTCCGGCTGGCGCAGCGGTAGGTGCTTGTTGTTGAGCTACTTGTGAAATCTGAGTTTCAAGCATTTTGTTATGTTTAGCTAACGGATCTACCTTGCTCACCAATTGCTTAATCTGCTCGCTAGTGTGTATGTTTTGGTTCAAGAATTCCTTGTTTGTTTGAGATTGGGTAGCTATGAAGTTCTCCATTAATTCAAGGTTTGATTTTCTAGGAACATTAGGAGCAGTCTTTTGATATCCTGGTGGTGTAGCTGGCGCTTGACCTGGTGCGTATAAAGCATTGTTGTTCTTATAAGAGAAGTTCAGATGATTCTTCCAACATGGGTTGTATGTGTTCGAGTACGGGTTTCCTTGAGCATAATTCACTTGATCTGTGGGAATTCCTGCTAATAATTGACAATCAGGGACATCATTTCCTGGAACTCCACATAACTCACAGTTAGGTGTTACCGCAGCCATGGTGGCTGTTGGTGTTATGGCCAAGTTGTCGATCTTTTGGTTAAGTTGGTCAAATTTTGCATTGACTTGGTCCATACTACTTACTTCGTACATACCTCCTTTTGTTGGTTTCTCAGTTGTGACTCTCTCGCTTCCCCATTGGTAATGATTCTGAGCCATACTCTCGTTAAGTGCATAAGCATCATTATATTCTTTGTCCATTAGTGCGCCGCCTGCGGCAGCGTCAATCGTCATTCTTGTGTTGTACAAGAGTCCGTTGTAGAAAGTATGGATGACCATCCATTCTACTAATCCGTGATGTGGACAAAGTCTCAGCATATCTTTGTAGCGTTCCCAAGCTTCGAAAAGTGACTCGTTTTCCTTTTGCTTAAATTCGTTGATTTGAGCTCTTAGCATAGCTGTCTTACTAGGTGGGAAATATCTTGTCAAGAAGACTCTCTTTAGTTCCTCCCACGTAGTTACTGAATTCGAGGGTAGAGATTGAAGCCAGGCTCTTGCTCTGTCTCGAAGTGAGAAAGGAAAAAGGCGTAATCTGATTGCTTCTTGGGTAACTCCATTAGCTTTCACTGTATCTGTGTACTGCACAAATATCGAAAGATGAAGGTTCGGATCCTCGGTAGGATTTCCGGCGAATTGGTTCTGTTGCACGGATGATATCAGCGAAGGTTTCAACTTGAAATCATTTCGATTGATAGCTGGCGCAGCAATGCTGGAATGCAGCTCAGCTTGTGAAGGACTAGCGTAATACTTGAGCGGATGATTTGGTTCTTCAGCCATTTCTGCGCCCTTCGATGTTCCAACTGGTTTAGGTGGATCAACTTGAAGATCTGGAATGTTGTATTTTCGTTGGTATTCGAATATTCGTCTTCTTAAATGTAAGAAGCGTTCTAATTCAAGGACTGGAGGTTGCAAGTCTTCGCCTTGAGAGCGAGTACTTGACATACACTCGGTAAATTAGATTAGGGAAAATAAATTGTTACCATAGTCTAGACAGTGCTACTCTAATAGTGCAATAGTGACTAAATCAAGGTCCCCAGCAACGGCGCAAAAAACTTGATGGTGCGAAGACGTGATGTGTCTAACGGTATCTAACTGCAAGTGCACAGCCTATCGCAATAGTAATAAAAAGATGTCGAACCCACAGGGACTTTGTAATCACTCTAGTGCTAGAAGGTCTGCTAGTTTAGCTAAGGCGGAAATTTGTCACGGTTATGGTTTTAAGGATTAAAAACGGGAATTAAACTTAATTAAGGAAATAATGAGAAGGCGGTCGGTACGTAATAATATTAACCTATGCGGGTCAATCTAGTCTAAGCTTATAAAGATGTTTCACTTAAATAATTTTGTAGAGATTACCAGTTTAAAAACCATCGACTCACACTCTCGTGGTTTTACCTCTGATCATACTCCTAAAGCCCTATGTCTGCTCTCGCTAGCCCATAAGTGTTTAGAAAATAATTTTTGAAAACTTAATAAGTCTAATTCGTTTTAAAGCGCTCTCGCTGTATTTAAATCGAATGCCTAACTTTAGATATCCGGTTAAAATCTCACGATCTCGTGGTCTCGACCTAACCTATTTCACTTCTCTTACTCTCGTAACAAAAAGCTTGATTTTAATTATAAAAAGTCACAGCCAGAATACAAGTTCGTAAATGTTTTAGCTTAGACTCGATTCATCTGTTTTGGTTGCTTTATTACATACCGACTCAATTAATTTTAGCTACTCATATTAATTAAAACAACAGATAAACACAAAATGAAATTAACAAATATGAAAGCATGCGTTATATAATGATAACAGAAACTTAACATAAATAAATAAGCTTAATATTAATTGCAAAACAAAAACCTGAACAAATGAATTCTTAGGCTCCTTCTTCCACAAGTTGGCAAGCTTGGAGCGTCGGAATCGAAATAAAATACTAAATTCTGAGGATTAAAGAAATCTAATTAAGATAACAATTTCCTAATGTTGGAAATTGTTATTAAAGGGTTTGGAAACTAAAAAGAAAAGCAGCAAGAACAAAAGCTGGAAATAAAAGCTAGGTTGTAAAAACGGCAGAGCTTCCGCATAAAATTTCAATCAAAAACTCTGTGTGTTCTTCATTTCATTCTTTGATATTTATAGAAGAAAATTTTGACAGTTGTTGAGTAGGAGCGTGGGCTTCGGTTCTTCAGTTTTGAGAAAATCCAAGAGAACATGGTTTACTGGGCGTTGTTGAGGTTGAGAGAAAGTAGGAGTCTCTGAAGACTCTTTCTATTCGTTGCACGTTCTCAATTTTATTCAAATAAATTAACTAAAGCTTGTCACGTTCGTGACATGGTGTAATGGGCAGATTTCCTCATATTAGCGCGTCACGGTCATGAGAATATTGTGACGATCGTGAGACCTCTAAAAGGCGTGTCACGGTCGTGAGTCCTTGGTGACGACCGTGAGAGCAACAAAATATGCAGTCTTTAGCAGAATTGATTTCTCTCTTTTCTTTTCATGCTAATTTTTGTTCCTTTGATCTTTTTCCATACTTTTGGCTCTAGACATGTTGTACCTGCAATGTGGCATAAAAACTCGAAACAATCGGGAGTTAAAAGGATCAATGTACGATAAAAACGGGCTAAAAACATAGTAATAATACGATACAATTTCTCGTTATCAATTCCCACTACCACTTGAGCTACTAGCTCAATTGGTAGTGGGAATGGATTGAGCAT
Organism: Lathyrus aphaca; assembly: GCA_963966055.1. NCBI lineage: Eukaryota > Viridiplantae > Streptophyta > Magnoliopsida > Fabales > Fabaceae > Lathyrus > Lathyrus aphaca. Next base: position 62,063,968 of record OZ014520.1, on the reverse strand, counting down.
GTACTTGAACCCCAGGGTACAGGGTTCGATTCCCACGGAAGGCAAAAACTTTACTAGTGAGGGGGGTAGAGAAGATCGTGAGGTGGCAGTGCCGGGATTGCCTTGCGAGGGGCCCGGGCTGTTACAGGTTTCGCCACAGGAGTGGGAAGTCTAGGTTCGACTTCACCTTCAGTGAATGCCTTTTTCAAAATTTTGGCCACCTTGGATGAAGGTTGGCCAGCAACACCAGAAGACTATGCAATCTTCCTCTTCCTCTTGAGGGGCTTCTTGTAACGTCCCGATTCGATTATTCCATTTTTGTTGAGTCTTTTATTTAAATTGAGTGATAATTGTTTTAATTATGAAATTGGTGTGTTTATGTGATATGTTGATGTGTTATATTATTTTACCGTTTTGAGAATTTTCGGGTAAAATTAGATTGGAGGGTATTTTAGACATTTTCTAATTAATGTTAAGTTAGAAATTATGTAGAATTATATTTTGTAAGAAAAACGATATTTGGTAGAAAAATAGAAATAGAAATAGGTAGAAAGATATAAGAGTAGAAAGAGAAGAAAAAAAGAGATAGAAAGAAATAGAAAGGAAAGAAAAGGAGAAGAAGAGAAAAGAGAAGGAAAAGAGGGAAAGCTTGGAAATTCTTCAAGATAGCTCATAGGAATCGAAACATTCGGGTAAGGGTGTGAAATATTGTTATCCTATCAATGTGTATGATTATGTATGTGTTAGATTGATTGGGTTTTTGTTTTGGAGAAGTTTAGAGAATATGAAGTTTTAGGGTTTTTGATGAAAATCTAAGAAATTGGTAGATTAATCGGTTGAAACTTGATATAATCGAAGTATGATAGTTAATACATGTTAATGATCATGTTTGTTGAGGTTTGGTGGGGTTTGGAACCCTTTTGGTATGACTGTTGCGTGACTGAGCTGCTACTGAAATCACAGCGTTCGCTCAGCGAGCTATCCAGAAACATTTTCGCTCAGCGAGCACGCTCCTCGCTTAGCAAGACATGGAAGTTGGAATTTTGTGTTTTAATTCATAACTTTTGATCCGAGTATCTGTTTTAAACGTTCCACATATCGATTCGAAACTATAAACATGTAGAAACTAATGATGCTAAGAGATGTAATTTTTAGCCGACTTTTACCCGACTTTTCCGATAAAACGTAATTATGTTAGTTAAGGAATTGTGAGATTGATTGTGGTATAGTGGCCGTTTGGCAAATAAATGCATTTCGTGAAGTGAATACGAATGCATGTTGATAGTGAAAGAGTTCGTTGCTATTTGGCGTAATTGATGCGAATGTGTATAGTTTGTTTGTGATTGTATGAGATGAATGCATAATTATATTATGAATATGTATGCATTTTCAAGAATGTTGTGGGTCATTTTTCATGTGAAGCATAATGTATACATTATTGTATTATGGGATTCTATGTGAATCTATTGTAACATCATGTGCCCATGTGGGGTGTGAGTGATGATTACAACATGATTGTGTGCCTGTATGAGGTGTAAGAAATCAGATTGTGTGCCTGTGTGGGGTGTGAGAAATTCATAAATATTGTGTGCCCATGTGGGGTGTGAGCAATGGGTGATTTAATCACGAATGATTGTGTGCCCGTGTGGGGTGTGAGCAATCGGATTGTGTGCCCGTGTGGGGTGTGAGAAATCTATAAACATTGTGTGCCCATGTGGGGTGTGAGCAATGGGTGAACATCGTATGCCCGATGGGGAGTTACTTTAGGTAACGAGCGATGATTCCAATAAGTTCCTGAGTGAACTTGAGATGATTGAGTCGGTACCGCATTGCATTTGCATAGAGTCGTGAGTCGGTCTCTATGATTTGCATTTATCATCTATAATTGAAAATTGGTGAATAAACATGAATAATGTATGTTTATGCAGAGTGATAGAAATTGGTGAATAAACATGAATAATGTATGTTTATGCGGAGTGATAGAAATTGGTGAATAAACATGAATGTATATGTTTATGTAGAATTATGTGAAATGGTGAAATTATACATGATGAATATACTTGGTTTGTATATATACATTGTGATTTATATGTGTGATGGGTGATGAATTGTGGTGAGAATACGTATATGTGTATTTTTATGTTAAGATATATAATTATATGCATTGTTATTATGATAATATTTCTCACCCTTCTGTTGTTTTATGATGCTCTATGAGGTATTGTAGAGTAGGTTGTTGGAGGTCTTTTTGTGAAGCGTGTCTTCATTCTTTTGATCGGTCGGATCTGATATGTAGCACCGGGTAGCTAGGGTTGGCTTGATGCCTTTTTGTGATGCATTTGTATATGTATCTTGGTGATGAATGTTTATGTAAACATGAACTATATGGTGGATCAAACTTGATGATATATATATATATATATATATATATATATATATATATATATATGTATGTATATATGTATATATGTTTGATGTTGTTCAATGTTTAGTTTCTTCCGCTGTTATTCTAAAAGATTGAGTTGTGGGTGAAAGTATTTAGCTACTCCACTGTTGCATATCTATTGTTGAGCAGGTGTTGGATGTTTTAATTTCATGTATAATGTGACATGCCTCTTTTATACTATGTTTCAATTATACTCTGATGAAATTTTAATATGCGCCTAAATGATTATATGATTATTTGGGGGTATAGAAAGGGGGTGTTACACTTCTCCTTAAGGGATTCATCATCGTCTATAGGGATGACAACATTTGAAGACTTTTTCCCTTTCTTAGGGACGTCAAAGGCTTTTTGATTGTCTAATAGAAAAACCAAATGTTAGAAGGCGGACACATGAGAAATTATAGAAATTAAGGATGATGAAATACCTTAATGCCTTCTCTGTTCTTCGTCTGTATTACCATGCCTTTGTTGGAAGCAGTTTTTCTAATGATCGCTGGAAATGCCAAAAAAAATTGTTATGAGTTAATACTTGATTACTCAGTAAGGGAGAAATAAAGACCTCAAACCTTCATATATGTCAGATTCTACGTGAACGTCTTCGAGCCCTATATGAAGGTGTCATTTGAAACTGTATAGCGTATGCTTAGTCACAACCACTATTTGAGCTATTGGCTGAGACTACTGTCGAAGGATCTTTATTGAATCCCCGCAAACAAACCAGTCTGGAAATGAAGGGGTAAGAGCCAGTCCAAAATCAGCAGTAGAAAGTCGAGGGAATTTTGGGGGAAAAAGTCGAAAAGCCACCTCATACCGCCTCTCACGAGGAATGTTTGGAGGGATTTTCAACTTATCCATCTTTTGTAAAAATTTCTCCTTCAAAGTGACAACAGCCTCACGAACGGTTTGACTAAGATCATCTGGTCGATAGACAGTTTCAAAGTACTTTTGAAAAGCTTGTATCTCTTGGATGTGAGCAAACTTACTTTTCTTGACCTTCTCCTGCACATTAATAAAAGCAAGGTCAAGCTGGGCAGAAAATTCAGTGGCAGTGAGAAAGTTCTCACTGTAGTACTTACGCCACCAATCATTAAAGAGATGAGTGCACTGGGTCGAAGGTCGAAAGAAGACGGGAGATAAGACTTCCTTCTGGGATTCCCATCTGGCGAAGATGCCAGCAACATAATCCTCATCGAAAATTTTGTTGTAAAAAATGACCTGGCCTTTTCTATCATAGAGGTATCTGGGGAAGCTCTGACTCAGCCCAAACTGCCTAGAAACCAAATTGGGTTGGTAAGAAATAAGGACTATGTCGGGTTTTCCGCCATTCAGACTGTAAACAAAGAATCTGGGAATTAAAAAGGCTTCCCAAATTCCAACAGAGTCCGTGTGAAGTTTCCTTATGGGGGAGTTAGGGAAAGTCGTAGTGAACCATTTGGGACCACACTTTCTACCAGCAAAGGGAGCCATGGACGGTGTAAAATCATATTGATGTGAAAACATCATCATGAAACTAGAAAAGGCCCCTTTTATGGTTTCGCCTTCATCATTAGGCGTGAGCTTGGCTAGTCGAACACCCTTTGTGCTCCTAAGCCTGATCTCATCTGATTCCTCATCAACTTTCCCTCTTCTGGGAAGCACATGCTCAAAGGTGGCATTTAGCCAAAGTTGATGGACCCAGAGAAGACCGTTTAGACTAATGGTACCAGAGTTGTTGTCTGAGTTCCTTAGTCAAGTCACTTCTTCGCTAAGAGACTCGTAGAGACTGGCCAAGATAAATTCACTTAAGAAAACCTTTTTGTTGTCGTGAAGCTGGTTTGCCAAAGGCAGATATTTCTTCACCACCTGTAAAGACTTGGTGCAGAAGATATATCTGGACAGCCAGAAAGTAAGGAAGTAAATATGTTCCTTATCAAAAATTGCCTCTTCATTTGGTTTGGAATGGTTCCTGAGGAAGAGGGTGTATGTCGATTTGGATGCATTTAAGTTGATAGTGTCTTCAGAATCAATGGTAGGGTCATAAGTAGGACCATCAGGTCGAAGCCCTGTGATAGCGGCTATGTCAAAGAGAGTGGGGGTAACCATCCTACAAGGAATATGAAAAGTATAGTGGGTGAAGTCCCAAAAGTATAAAGAGGCGGCCATAAGGTTCAAACAATAGGGTATATGTGTCTTCGACAACATTAAAAGATCATAGATCCCAATGCTTTTCCAGTGGTCAGCCTTGGTTTTCTCTAACCTAGCTAACCATATATCGAACTCAGTAAACTGGCTTACAGCTTTAACCAGCCTGGTACCATCATGGAGGTACTTCAAATCCAGTTCATTAAGAGGAGGTGGGTCAGAGGAAAAGTCATCAACTTTAGGGAGGTGCTTATGCCCTAAAGGTTGAGTTTTGCGGTATCAAGAAAATAAATCTTTCAGTTTTTCGTCTGTGTTATGTACAGTAGCTAATAGACCAGATACAACAAAAGGACAATAATTTACAAGAAAGGGAATCATTACATGAGATCGATATAAGCTCATTTTTTCGTTATTCAAGGGTTCAGGTGCGAATTGAGGATTTTTTTATTGTTTTTAGTTCAGAAATGTTGTTAAAGGGTGGAAGAGTTTGTTCGAAGTGGAAATTTTTGGATTTCTAACCTTTCTTCTGAGAAACATTAGTCTTAGAGGACGCCATTGCTGGAGAAGAAGATGGAGGTTTTCTAGGGTTCTTGGAAAGAAAGAAGAAGACTTTAGCAAGAAGGAGATAAGTTCGCAAAAGTTTGGAAAATTTTCTTTGTTTGCTGAAGAATGTATTTATAGATGTAGGTAATGAGAAGTTGTGAAGTCTAGCCACTTAATGGAGACGTGGAGTGGTGGGGCACGTGGTACTTGGGACCTGACGCGTTAAGGAAACAGTTAATGGAAAAGACATTAGCGCATTGTTTCAAGGAGAAAATCATAATCAGAAAGCCGTAGAAACTACTGATGGAACTTTTGGGATTTTTGCCATTAAGACATGACGTCATGCACGTTGGCGAAGAATCACAACAATTTTAGAACGTGGGGTAGGTGGTTTCAACCATGCTTTTGTCTGACCTAAGTCGGTGTTGAAAAGATGAATATCAAAAACTGATCTTTTCATCAAGATGGTCGAAAAGAACACTTTTGGGGGGCAATTTGTTATCCTTAAATTTCAACGCTAGCAACTAATGAGGTTATTTTGGCTTAATAAAAGAGTTTTCTTGTGATGAGCTAAAAGTAAGGTTTTTGACCTTACTAACTAAAAGGTGAAAGTCGAAGGAACCTGCCTATAAGTTTTATACTTAGTGAAATTCTAAGTTTGGAATATTTTCTAAGTGTTGGAGGGATTCGACCGAGTGTATGTTCGACAAAGATGGCAGATACCAAGGTTTTTGCACGTTCAATTTTGGAGGGAAAGTGTGTAGTTTTCAATTCAAAGACAGGGACAAGTGGCGCAAGATGAAGCTTCTTAAACATATAGTGGGACAAGTGTCATCATCTTAGTATAGTTGTAAAAGACACCATCGAGAGAGGTTACTTTGTAATGTATATAAATAGTTTAGTCTAGTGTTAGAATAAGTGTGTGGAAATCATATGTACTAGTAACTCCGTATACTCAAAGTATCCGCGTGTAGAGAAACGAGTGTAGTGAGAATGTACGTGATTGAAACACCACCAATTTATAATGTCAAATTTATCTTCAAGTCATTTACTTTTGAAGCCATTTATCCTTTACAAGCCTTTTTTTAAAGCAATTTACTCTTCAAAGTCATTTATATTTTCAGCAATTTACTGCATTTCTTTTACAATTCCAACCCTTTTATTTTTCCAGCAATTTAACATTCCTTGCCTTGCCTTTAAATTTCATTTACTTTCAAACCTTGTCTTTACTTTCCTTTAGAATTTCAAGCCTTGTATTTACCTTAATTTACTTCGAAAGCCTTTGTCTTTTACTTTATTTTCCTTTTAAAACAATTTCTGAATCTTGTTAAAAGATTTAAGACCCCTTTTCCCAAAAATGTTATATACCAAATCAACCTTTTTTAGCACATGTCCTAGGATCAATCTGGTCAATCCTGCAAGTAACTGAGGTTATTTTGGTTTCTTCAGAGTACTAATGGTTATTTACCAATTTTGGGGGTAAACACCACCACAATCTCCTTAAAGCCTCCAAAACAGACTCATCAAAAACTGAACCAACATTAAAGCATTCAACAATCCTATCATAATAGGACTTGATCGAAAATATGGTTAAATTTCTCCACCACACGAACCAATCGGTCTGTTGCAGAACCACATGCACCAGTTGTAGCAGTGCAAGAAACTCTGCCAACAATAACTAATAGCTCTGCTGGAGCGAACCACCTACAGTGCCCAGGTCAAAGTCCAAGCTCCACCCGTCCAAAATCCGTTATGCATAATACAAATACATTTTGTATCTGTAACCTGATAAATATAACCAAACAACCGGCACAATGGCTCAGCCCCAATCATCTATCCTTAAAAAAATCTACGAACTCACCATTATCGAGTTTACATGTTATATAATTTATGAACCAATTAGCATTATCCGTCATCGTTCCCACCACACAAATATCTTTCCACAAAACTGAAGTTTTCTTACACAACCAAGGACAATGATCACAAATAATGAATCTTCTTAAATTACCATACCTGTAAGAAAGGAGTTCATACCAAATAGAGTTAATGTTATTTAAAATACACCACTTCCACTTACATAAAAGAGCGCGATTAAAGTGATCGCAATGTTTGATACCAAGTCCCCCTTCCTTCTTTGACAAATAAACTGTATTCCAACTTACCCAATCAATTTCTTTCATCTCCTCCAGACCACCCCAAAGAAAAGTTCTTTGAAACTTGATGATCTCTTTTATGATCGCCTTCAGAGCTTTGTAAAAATCAAAATCAAAAATCAAAATGTTCGAAAGCATGACATTAAGAAGTACCATTCTACCTCCAATTGACGAATTTTTATTGATCTAAGAAGAAAGCCTCCTCTTCATCTTTGACAAGATTAGATTCTAAAATTCCTTCCTTCTAGTATTGATTCCAACAGGAGTACCGAGAAAAGTGAAAGTTGGAGACCCAATAACACACTTAAGAAACATCGTAGCCGCTTGCACAAAGTCTGGATCCAAATTAATACCCAAACTCTACTTTTGCACAAGTTAATATGCAATCCCAATACCAACTCGGATCCTCTAAGAATTTCCTTAATGCTCTAATGGTTCCTCCAAGATCCATCGCCAATCACCATTGTATCATCCGCAAATGGAAGAATCTCGAAATGAACATTGTTATTGAACCAAAAATGAAAAATTCACCCACAAAAGAGGCATTCCCCATCATATTATATAATCCCTCCGCCACCATTAAAAAGAGGAAAGGGGAAGAGGATCCCCTTTCCAAAGACCTATATAAACCACAAAGTCCTCAGTTGGGCTCTCGTTAACTAAAATAGACACAAAACTACTAAATATAAGAGCTTTCATCGATCTAACCTCTCTAACGAACTCCGAATCCCATTTTCACCATCATATATCTAAAAAAACCCAAGATACACAATCATACACCTTCTTGAAATAAACTTTCACCATCATACACCGTCTATTCTTCTTCGCAAAGATCCATAATCTCATTGATGACAAGAACCCCATCCATCATTTTTCTATTAAGACAAAAGTCAATTGAGTTGGTGAAATGAGCTTCCCGACAACCAACCTCAAACGATTATAGATCAACTTCGCAAAGATTTTATAAATACTACCAATAAGACAAATTGGTCTATAATAACTCAAAGAACCCGAATTATTGACTTTAGGAATCAAAGTAAAAAACGAAGTCGTAATCGCTTTAGGGAGAACACCAACCGAATGGAATTCATTAACAAAACCACAAACATCATCTTTCGCCATTAACCAAAAAGCTTTGAAAAATCCTAAATTAAAAATGTCAGGACCTGGACTTTTATCACCTTCACAATTCCATACCACATCCTTGACATCTTGCTACGAAAATGGCTCTTCTAACATAGAACTTCCCTCCACTGACAATTGCTAAAAATAAACACCATCCAAGTTAGGTATTAAGGAGAAAGATCTGCAAAACATATTAAGAAAGTGATTCTTGATATCCTCTTTAACCAACACCAAATTTTCAATCCACGCTCCTTTAGAATTAATACCCAACAAAGCATTCTTTCTAAAGCGTTGTTTCATGGCCTTGTGAAAGAACTTTGAATTAGAATCACCTTCCGACAACCACGCCACTCTAGCTTTTTCACGAAGAAAACTTTATTTCTCACGGATAGAATTCCAAACCTTCTTTGAAGCAAAAACCTTCTTTGAAGCCAGCTCTTGAAGATCAACCTACCCATCATCAACAACTTGAAAATCTAAGGCATTCAAATCAGAAATCGCATAATCCACCTCCAAATCAAGGTGACTGAATACTTCCTTATTCCACCTTCTCAAAGTAGATTTTAATAACTTCATCTTCTCCTTGAGAACATAGGCAGCCTTGCCCTTAACATCTACCAAATTACATGATTTCTCAACACAGGGAATAAAGTTTTCATGATCGATCCACATATTAAAGAACTTGGACGACTTAGGACCCCAATTCATACCTCCCACTTCATCCACACTAGGTAGTGGTCAGACAAGTCTCTGTTAGAAACAATCTGACCACACACCTTCCACTTCTCCAATAAACCTTCTGATAACAAAAATTTATCCAACCGACACATCAATCTCCCATCCGAGTTAAACCAGGTAAATTCATGCCTATTGATGGAAGATCAACAACATCCAACTTCCCAATGAAACCAAAATATTCTTCCATCTATGCACTATTGGTCAACATTGCACTACCTTTCCTCTCCCCCTCCACCTTGGCAACATTAAAATCACCTCCCAAACTCCAATCACCCCTAGGAAACCTCAACTTGCAAGATACAAGATCATCCCATGGGAATCTCTTCTTACGAATAAAATATTAAGAATAAATATTGACAATAAACAAATTTCTACCTTTTCGAATGACGTTTATCCCTAGGAATCCTTCACCACGGAAGCTCGAAATCAATTCATAAAAAACTAACCTCCACATGATTAAAAAACTACCATACCTTCCAATAGAAGGTTTATACGACCATTGTACCTCAGAATCCCCCCACATATCCATCACCAAAGACTCAGAAATATCCTAAAATTTAGTTTCTTGAATCAGACAAATATCAAACCCTTCCTTCTGGACGAATTGACCACGTTGTTTCCTCTTCACAGACCGGATGCACCCCCTCAATTTGTAAGAAATCACCTTCATAAGAGACCTTTTTTGAGAACCTTCTTCTGAAATCTAGCTTCATTATGCCTAATCTACATCTCTTTAATGGCCCCAATTAAGTATATATTAACCTCAACACTTCCCACACCAAAAGCAGTAGCTTTATCCTATAATTTCGATGCAACATCATCTCGATTTTTATCCCATAAACGCTAGTTACCCTGCTCTAAACAACAATTGAAAATGTCAAACCCATTCACTCCGAAATTCTTCTGATAAAACCCTTTCCTACTCAAATATTGAGTCTCAAAATAGTGAGAAAGATAATTACCCTTCGAATGAATCAAAGAAGTGTGTCGACCAAAAAAATCTCTATTCTGGAGGACAATAGGATTGGAATAAATCTTACCCACTTATCTAACAACACAATTGGGCTCAAGTATAAGGCCCACACGGTCAAGATGTTTGGGTAAAGAAAGATATCCCACATAACGGGCCTTAACTCCACTAGGCCCAACACCACGAATGGCTGCATCAAAACTACCCACCACCGAAGAATTAGAATCCCCAAACCTTCATCCAACTTGCCCGCCACATGTGACTTCACCGAAGCATCATAACGGTTTGCTAAAACGTGACATGCAGGAAAATAAATAGAATCAGGTTCTAATACCCTATGTACCCTATGGTCAAAGGCCTCTTCAATACCGTGACAAAAATTATTGTTTGGCCAAGTATCATCTATATCAGAAACACCTTTTTTCCAAAATTATGCAATCAATCTGATCTCCTGACTTTCCAGAAAGAGATAACCTTCCTCCCTCGATATCGTATACCCCTCCCTAAAAAACAGGAACTTCGAACTCAACGTCCCCACCGTCTCCTCTTCCGAAAATGATCCTAACTCCATCCTCGACTCCGACTCTGACTCCGATACAAACCTCTCCACATTTTCCTCAACCATGATTCTTAAAGGTCCCTGGATTTCTTCTACCATCTTCAACATGAACATCAAACCATTAGTCTTGTCATTAATAGTTTCATAAATATTCTCCACACAAGAAGTTCGAATCAGAAATCTTGCCACATCCATCTTCGATAGCTTACGAGTATCATTGTCTGAATGAATAAATCTACCAGCAGGTTTGACAATGAATTAAAAAAACAGAGTCTCACACATAATAATCTTATATACATATATATATATATATATATATATATATATATATATATATATATATATATATATATATATATATATATATATATATATATATAAAAGAATCTTATATATATATATATGAGCATACATTCTTATTTATAGAAAATAAAAGATTATTAAAATATTATTCAGTCCGTCTATTGGATGGACGAACGTGAAACATATTTTTTAATTTTTGGTATTTTTGTCTTTTGGTTTTAATTGTTCGTCCATTCAATGGCCGAACATCCAGATAAAAATACTAAAATAAAATGAAATAAACTTTATAAATAAAATAAATAAATTTATTAGTTAAAATATTAATTAAATAATTTTTAAAATGATTTTAATTACGTTTTAAACATTAAATAATTGATTTAACTATATTTTATTAATTAATATATTAATTAAAAAACTTAGATAAATAAAAAACAAAACAAAAAAGCAATGCATTAGATCGTCAATCCCATAGACGAGCCATTGAAGGACTTTTGTGTCAGCACCAATTCGTCCATCCCAAAGACGAATCTTTGAAGAAAATTAGGCATTATGGTATTTCATTTTCAAAGTGTGGTATTATGGTATTTTTACTTCAAAAAGGTAGCATTGTGTTAAAAATAATCGAAAAGCTCGATCTTAACAATGATAGAATATGATGATGATAGAGTAATGAAAACACCAATTTTGAATCATACTTGAGAAACAGAGTGACATGCAAGAGAGAAACACGATGAGAGGCCCAACATGATATAGATTAGACAATACCCATCAGACCTAGGTGGTTTTACTCAATTTTGTGCTTAATGATAGTGTTGTGAAATATTGTTGTACTTATGATGTAGGGTTTGTGATCTTCATGTTGTTTGCTTAGCATTATTTATTAAGGGTAGATTCGAAGGATCAATCGACTTATCTTCGGATTAAATTCCTAGATTTCGAGTTTAAAGGCCTTGGTAAGGAGGTTTGTTTCTTTCCGGGCTTGCTTGGACTCTGGTGTGTAGAGCTTTTTGTGTGTGAAGATCAGTGGTTGAGGTTTCTTAGTACCTGTTCCGACTTTGATTTCCTGCTTTCTAGGTTTCCCTGTGGTGTGCTTCTGTTCGAGCTATTTCAAGTTTTCCCTTTCACAATGGTATGGGAAAAAGTGGTTAGAAAGATTAATAGAGGGAAGCTAGGAGGTTTTTCAGTTTGGAAGGAAAACCAGGGTAAGGGAGCTTTAGAAGGAGAATCTACGACATCCTTCTTCATAATGGAGTTTCCTGAGTCGATGAATGTGCTAGATCTATTCAAAGTGTTTAAAGTATATAGTGTTATATCCGAAGTCTTCATATCCGAGAGAAGAGATAAAAGAGGTAAATGGGTTAGTTTTGCAATGTTTAAAAAAGTTCATGACGCTCGTATCCTAGCAATCAAATTAGACAGTATTATGTTGGAGGGGAAGAAACTGTTCGTCAATCTACCGAGGTTTAATCTGGAGGTCAAGAAAACTATACCTGCTAGAGAGATAATTAAGAAAATCTTGAAAGATTCAAGAATGGGTTGGAAACACAAGCCTCCCACAAATTTTTCGAAATCTTCTGCTAATTTAGTTCGGGGAGTGGATGATAAGAACAAGGATGAGGAATTCATTGGTGATAAGCCTCTTATCTTAGAGGAGGTTTTTAGTAGTAAGGAAATATTTGAGGGGGTGAGGGTTGGAATTATGAAAGAGGAGGTCATTACTTTCAACTTACAAAGATGTTTTAATGAAGAAGGTTTCTTCAACATAAAGGTAATCGCTTTAGGATCATCAAAATGCTTACTAGAAGACATTGTAGGAGGGGAGATTGAAGAGTTTCTTGTCTGAAAACCCCGATTGGCTAAATGAAAAATTTATCTTTTTATTCCATGGAGTCCTTTGGAGGTCGATAATGAAAGATTAGTGTGGATTAAATGTTATGGACTTCCATGTTCTGTTTGGAGTGTTGCAAACTTTGATATCTTAGTTTCAAGGTTGGGTTCTCTGATTCATTAGGATGAAAACACAAATAGGGAGGATACTTTTGACATGGTTCGATTGTTGATTAAATCAAGCATAAGTGACCTCTTGAATGACAAGATTAGGTCTGTTGTCAATAATCATACCTTCTATATCATTGTGATTGAAGACTCTCCATTTGCCTTTAGTTCGTTGAATATAATGGAAGAAGATGAAGAGATAGAATCGGACTTCTTGGATTCATCGTATTAAACCGGTGAAGAGAGCATATGGGACAATTATAAGTAGGATGTTATTGAAGTTTCAAGCAAGCCATTAACATTAGAAGTAGATAGAGATACTACTCAGAAGGAGAATGCAAAAGGAGGTTTACGTGTAAGTTCATATGGAATTTCCTTTGTTAGTGATAGTATTGGGAGCAGGATAGTAACTCGTGGGGCTGAGACAGCAGTAGACAAGTCACCATCAGAGTCTAGCCTCGGCCTTATTGGCAATAAAAGTGGTGATCAATTAATGTTACTAGACAAGTTGGACTTAATGGCTCGGAATATCAGCGCCAAGTCTACTCATATTTCTAAAGTATGGGAAAGTGTCAGAATAATATGCCTAGTATGTTGGAGATAAACCATAACAAATATTTTAATGGTGATTTTATTGTTGACCTTAGTTTCTCTGACCCTATTATTGGGCTATCTGGAGGAATTATTGGACCATCTAATTGGGCCAAAAACAAGAAGAAAAAATAACTTCATGAAGTATACGGTGTTGTAATAGTTCCTTTAGCACCCCTCTTATTTCTCCACCCTGCTTCATGGGGCGATAAAGGACCCTGTTGATAAACCTTTTATTAAGTCTGACAAGGCGGTCATATGGTCAACTAGAAAATTGTCGAGAGAGGATTCATTGTTGTGTTGTGAATCCATAACAAAAAAAAATGTTATGAGGGGTAACTCAAGATGCAAGAGAATCTTTGATGTTGTCCCAGCTAAGGTGTGGTGTGCTTTTAAGAAAAATGGAGTCAAAGGTGATGTTAATGATAAATCTTTGGTAGGCATTCTTAGGAAGTTGGATAAGGATGATAAAGAAGCAAGGGATGGTAAGAAGAATGTAGCTACTTTTGAGCCATGAATATAGTTTCTTTCAATGCCCGTGGATGTTACAGCTCGTTAAAGAGAAGGAGAATTTCATATTCTCGCCAAGGGAAATGCATAATTATGCTTAATTCAGGAAATGAAAGTTACAAATATGGATTCTAATTTGATTCAGTTTGTGGAGGTGTCTGAATGTAGATTGGTCTGTAGAAGCATGCTTCAACCTCATGATTTTGATGAAGACAACAAACTTCGATACATTCCATAACTGAAAAAAGTCATAAGCTTTCAATGGTATCAAGCATAAGAACATGTATTATCAAACTCAATGGCTTTATGTGAATCAAACTTCATGTGCACTTTCATAAAGATTCAAGATTTGGACACAAGTTTGAGGTATATCAAAACTCACCTTTGAATTGATATAAAAGTGTTCAATAATTACATTTTATGTTAGCATATTGCATATATCCATTGGAATAATTTTTGAATTGGTTTAACACTTTAAAATGAATAATTTTCTGGTTTACTAACAATGTTAACCGGTTAACCAAATTGGTTAACCATTTAACAACCACAACTTTTGAATTCAAAGTTACCGTTTTAAAGCATTAATCGGTTAACCCATTTGGTTAACCAGTTAACACTGTACGTTTTTGTGAAAATGGGCCTTTTTTCATTTGAAATAATTTTTAAATGTTATACCTTTTCAATACTTTTCATGAATAATCAATACCTCTTTGAATGGGTGTTTTAAAACTTATATATTCTGAAAATTTCAAAATGATAAACACCTCCTAATATTTTCATAAAACATTATATTCAACCACTCTCACATAATTCAAATATTTTCAAAAGTGTTCATACTTGTTCATTTCATTTCATTTTCAATTTTGAACACTTGTATAGAATTCTTGAGCGACTTTGATTCAAGGAGAAGATCAATCAAAGATTGATATTACATCTTTCATCTTACTATCAAATTGTATCAAAAAGAATTATTTCCATTTGTTGACTTGTGATTCAGGATTGTTGGACACAAGGATTTGTGTTTTTAAGAGGATTGTTCTTCAACACATGTTTTTGTATAGTTGTTAGAAAGTAGGCTTCATCGGGTTTTGGTGTGATAGGGTGTACAATTCTAAAACTATAATAAATCTCTTACGAGTCGTAAAGGGAATGGAGTACTCTCGATCTGTGAGGGGAACTATTATAAATCCTGGTGTCTTTTACTTTTCCGCCTTTACCGTCTTTACAACTTAGAACCTTACGCATTAAATTCAATCACCGATAAAATTCTGGAAAAATTTCTAAGAACCTAATTCACCCCCCTCTTAGGCTCTTTTTAATCTTACATTTGGCATCAGAGCAAGTTATAGGTAACTTGTTCCTAGTGATCCAGTATGGCTTCCGCAAGCACAAATCCGATTTTCAAAGATGGTGGAAGTAGCAAAAAGCCCCCACCCTTCTCCTGAGAATATTTCGATTTCTGGAAAATCAGAATGAAGATACATCTTGAAGCCCAAGGAGAAGGTATATGGGAAGTAGTTGAAAACGGTCCACATAATCCGATGGATGTTATCAATGGCGTTGGAACTGCAAAGTTGAAAAATATGTATGACGAAGACAATAAGAAAAATATTTTAAATGAGAAGAAGGAAATCAACATTCTACAAAGTGCTCTTAGTATGTATGAGTTCTTCCAAATATCTCAATGTAAATCGGTAAAGGAGATTTGGGAAACCTTGGTAGAATCACATGAAAGAACCGCCGAAGTGAGGAGATCAAGGCTAAACACACTAAGTCAAGAGTATGAGATGTTCCGCATGCAACCCGGTGAATCTATAGTTGCCTTACAAAAGAGATTCATCCATCTAATAAACCATTTGATTGCTCTCGGAAAAACATTTACAAATGATGATCTCAACCTCAAAGTCCTAATATACTTAACAAGAGAATGGCAACCGAAAGTGACTGCTATTTCGGAAAAGAATAGTCTCTCAACGATGACATCCGCATCTCTATTTGGAAAACTTCAAGAACACGAATTGGAACTTAGAAGGCTCGAGAAACACTGAAGTCAAGAAAAGAAGTCCAAAGGAATTGCCTTGAAGGTTGAATCAAAAGACGATAAAGATGATGAGACATCCGAAGATGAGAACTTTATGCTTCTTATAAAGAAGCTTGGTAATTTTTTTTAATAAAAATAAAAATTCCTTTTATGCTAAAAAGAATAGACATTTCAGGAAAAAGGAAGGATCCACATCAATGCAAGATGTCACTTGTTATGAATGTGGAAAGCAAGGTCACATAAAGCCGGATTGCCCGAAACTTGCAAAGAAGGGAGGATTCAAAGGCAAGAAGGAGATCAAGAACAAGAAGGCATATGTTGCTTGGGACAATAATGAAATAAGTTCCTCGTCAGAATCGGAAAGTGATGAATGTGCAAACATGGCTCTAATGGCTTCACATCACTCAGATGACGAAAAATATGAGGTTAGTAGCAACTTTTTCGTTTATGATAATGATGCGCAAGATGTTATATATGAACTATTAAAAGAATGTAAGACTTTGTATAAAAATATTTCATCTCAAAAGAAATTAATTTCATCCTTAGAAGAAAAGAATATGGCTTTGGAAAAATATGTTGAAAGTGAAAAACAAAAATTGATGAATGAAAAACAAAATCTTGTATGTAAGAATTGTGAATCTTTATCTTTCCAAATTGTTAAACTTAAAAGAATTCTTGAAAGATATGAAAAAGGTCAAATTGGCTTGGAGGAAATTCTTAGGCACCAAAGATATTCTAATGAGAAAAGTGGATTAGGATATTCTAAGTTTTCTAAACCAAGCACAAATGAGGCCATTTTTGTTAAAGCAAGTGAACAAATTGTTAAAGGGAAAGTAAACACTTCTAAAAATGTGCATCAAAGTCATAAAAGGAAAAGGGTTATTAAGAAAAAGGTTTATGTTCCTAGATATATAAGTGATTTCCAACCTACTTGCTTTTATTGTGGAATCAAAGGCCACACACCTAATGCTTGTTATGTGCGCAATATTGGTATTGCAAAAGGGAATTATGTGTGGGTTGAAAAGGGTACTAACTATCAAGGACCCAAAGAAATTTGGGTACCTAACAAAACTTGATTTTGTTTTGTAGGTATGCTTGAAGACAACTTCAAATCAATGGTATCTTGATAGCGGTTGTTCAAAGCATATGACGGGCGACATCAACAAATTTTCACATCTATCTTTAAAGGCCAAAGGATATGTTACATATGGTGATGACAATAAAGGAAAGATCCTTGGAGTAGGAACCGTTGGTGCACCACCATTTACAATCATCGAAGATGTCCTTTACATTGAAGGCCTAAAGCACAACCAACTTAGCATAAGTCAATTGTGTGACAAAGGATTCCGAATACACTTCACAGAGGATGAATGCCTAATCGAACATGAAATCACACATGACGTTTTGCTAAAAGGTAAAAGAATAAATAATATTTTTATGATTTAGTTTGATGACTCTTCCTTGAAGGTAAAATAATTATTGGCGAACAACAACGAGGCTTGGCTATGGCATAAAATATTCGCTCACATTCACATGGAGCACTTGAACAAGTTGATAAAGCATGACCTAGTTGTTGGTCTTCCAAAGATTAAGTTCATCAAGGATAAGTTATATGACGCATGTCAAAAGGGGAAGCAAACCAAGACATATTTCAAATCCAAGAAAGTGGTGTCCACATCTAGGCCACTACAATTGTTGCATATGGATCTCTTTGGTCCATCAAGAACGAAAAGCTTCGGAGGTAATGTTTATGCTTTAGTTATTGTTGATGATTTCTCTAGATATACATGGAAAATGTTTCTAGTGCAGAAAAGTGACGCTTTCAAAGCTTTCAAGAAGTGTGTGAAACAAATTCAAAACGAGAAGTCACTCTCAATAGCCTCCATTAGAAGCGACCACGGTGGAGAATTCCAAAACACATCCTTTGAAGAATTTTGCGAAGAGAACGGAATCTCTCACAACGTTTCTGCACCAAGGACTCCTAAACAAAACGATGTCGTAGAAAGGAAGAATAGGTCATTATTGGAGCTTGCAAGAATGATGCTTAGAGACTCAAATCTTCCAAAGTATTTTTGGGCGGATGCGGTAAGCACAACATGTTTTATAAGCAACCGTGTCAACATTCGGCCGATTCTCAAGAAGACTCTGTATGAGTTGTTCAAAGGAAGGAAACCCAATATTTCATTCTTCTATATTTTTGGGTGCAAGTGTTTCATTATCAACAATGACAAGGATACTATTGGTAAGTTTGATGAGAAGTTCGACGAAGGTATCTTCCTTGGTTATTCCCTCTCTAGTAAAGCTTTTAGAATTTTTAATAAAAGAACTCTTACTATTGAAGAATCAATACATGTATCTTTTTATGAAACTAACCCCTCGAAAGAGGATAATATTTTTGTTGATGATGACGATGATATAATAGATATGTCACAACCACAACATGATATTTCAAATGATCAACCAATACCACAAGAAGATGACACTCAAATCATTGAAGAACATAATGATCTACCAAAAGAATGGAGGACTCATAAAGATCACCCGATCGACAAAGTTATTGGTGATATTAGCCAAGGCGTTGCAACACGACTAAATCTCAAGGATGCTTGTCTGAACATGGAGTTTGTATCTCAAATCGAACTAAACAAAGTCGATGAAGCCTTAGGCAATGATCAATGGATAGTAGCAATGCAAGAAGAACTCAACTAATTCAAAAGAAATCAAGTTTGGAGTCTCATACCAAGACCGGACAACAAACACATCATAGGAACAAGATGGGTGTTCAAGAACAAACTTGATGAGAATGGAATTATAGTTCGTAACAAAGCAAGATTGGTCGCACAAGGTTACAACCAAGAGGAAGGAATCGATTTTGATGAGACGTTCGCTCCAGTAGCAAGGTTAGAAGCTATACGATTATTACTTGCTTATGCTTGTTCTATGAATTTTCAGTTGTTCCAGATGGATGTGAAAAGCGCTTTCCTGAATGGCTACATCAATGAATAAGTCTATGTCAAACAAGCTCCAGATTTTGAAGACTTCAAGAATCCCTCACATGTTTACAAGTTGAAGAAGGCCCTTTATGGTTTAAAGCAAGCACCAAGAGCGTGGTATGACCGCATCAGCAACTTTCTTTGTGAAAAGGTTTTTGTAAAAGGAAAGGTTGACAAGACATTATTCATAAAGAAGATAAAAGTTAACACCTTATTGGTTCAAGTCTATGTCGACGACATCATCTTAGGTTCAACAAACAAGGAACTTTGCGAAAAGTTTTCACTAATGATGCAAGGAGAATTCGAGATGCCATGATGGGAAAAATGAACTATTTTTTTGGACTACAAATAAAAAAAACAAAGGATGGTATCTTCATCAACCAATCCAAGTATTGCAAGGAATTGTTGAAAAGATTTGATATGGATAGTTTCAAGGTGATGTCCACTCCAATGGGATCCGGAACGTATGTTGATCAAGATGAATCCAGTACTTCAGTTTATATCACAAAATATCGAGGTATGATTAGTTCATTATTATATTTGACGGCAAGCCGTCCTGACATTATATTTAGTGTTTGTTTGTGTGCACGCTTTCAAGCAAATTCGAAGGAGTCGCATCTCACCGCCGTGAAGAGGATCATGAAGTATCTCAAAGGAACAATGAACGTTGGACTATGGTATCCAAGAGGTAGTATATGTTCTTTGATTGGTTATTCTGACGTTGACTATGTAGGATGGAAGACCGATAGAAAAAGCAAAAGTGGTACTTGTCACATTCTCGGGAATGCACTACTATCGTGGGCATGCAAGAAGCAAGCATGTGTCGCACTTAGCACGACTGAAGCGGAATACATTGCAGCAGGTAGTTGTTGTGCACTTCGTGGATACACATCACCAACTTACCGATATCTTCACTAAACCGATGGCTAAAGAACAATTTTTCAAAATTCGGCGAGAACTTGATATTCTCAATGAAGGTGACATCTAAACCTTTCTAAAAAATACTTGTTATATGGTATGTTTTCACACATATGCACTTATTTCATGTTTTCACTATAAAAAGCTAGCACTCACTTTTTGGCGGTTTCTGTTTTTCACACTTTCGTATGCCCGAAACTTGTCGATTTCAAAATATTTTTTGATCAGTAGTTGAGTCTTGGTATGTGCTAACACTTTGAAAAAAAAATTGTGAAAAACGTTTCCTATTTTTCCTAAAAAATGCTGCTGGATTTTTCAAATTTTTGGCCGTTAACCGGTTAACGGAATTGTTTAACCGGTTAACGCTTCCAAAACACAGATTCCCGCTTTAACAAACCAGCGTTGTTTCTTTTTTTTTTTGTTTTTTTTTATATTTTATTTTTTCTTATTTTACTTTATGTTGAATATTGGTGTGTGTACTTTATGATAAAATACATTGCATGTGCTCTCATCTCTTCCCAACATAAACTCTTCATCTTCTTTGACTCCTTTAATCACTATTCATCTACACCCTTCCAACTCCCAACCACATTAAACCTCATTAAAGCTCCACTCACCACTAAGTATTTATAAACCCTCTCTCCAAACCTCATTCTACACACCACACTCAAATCCGAAAATCTTCATCCAAACCCTAGAATTTCTTCAAATTTCATCATGGCACCACCAAGGAAAGGAACCTGTGTCTGTGTCAGAGGATATCAATGCTGAGGAAACCCAGATGGAATCTACAAAGAAAAGGAGGTTGGATTTCAAGGTTCGGGTTCGAAATCTCCTCAAAGGTAAATATGTGAACTTTAAGTCTTTCAAACCTCCTACATTTACGTTTCCGATTATGTTAGAATATCAAGGTATGGCTGACTTTGCTGCTGATAATGGGAAAACTTACCCGGATTTGGTTAAATCATTTATGAACAATTTCACTCTTAAAATGGATGCACATGGTAAACATAAGCTGAAAACAATTGTTAGGAACTGTGAGATCAATGAGGATTTAGTTTCTCTTGCTTCCTCTCTGAATATTCCGTACTCTGGGATTTTTCTCCGCAAAGGTGTGAACTACAAGGATGGCTGTAACACGGTGGGAGAACTGACTTTAGTTATGTTGCGGATAGCAAGAGTCGCCACCGACTTTTATTTTATCCAAAGGAAAGGCATAAAAGAACAGGAAAGACCTTTTAAAAAGATTTTTGGGTCCGGGGGGTAGGTTATGTAAAGGGAAGGTGTTAGCACCCTTTACATCCATGGTTATCCATGGGCTCTTAGTTACTTAGCTCACTTTAAAATGTTTTTGAAAATGTGAAGTGTGTGAATAGAAATTTTCATAAGAGTTTGATAATGATCCATGTACGGATGCGTAAAAAACTTGTGTTTAAAAATTGTTTGAAATTTGTGAAGTATTTGAAAAGTTTTTGAATAGTGAGCAAGTAACTACGAGAAACCTACCCTAAAGTTTAAGTCTTTCTGTTCTTGAATCCTTTAAATGGTAAGACTATCCCTATTATTAAGGAATAGGTAGTCATTACCTTGGATGTATGGGACAAGTAAGGGTCATCTGTTTAATGTAGGCAACTGTAGGGTGTATTAAGCATTTTTGGAGGGACTGTCATCATTATTCGAAAGGGACAAGATCATTACGAAGGCAACCGTTAAGGGACTTGATCTTTTATTGTTAAGGGACTAGATGACTTTATTTTTAAGGGACTTTTTGCTTTATACACCCTACTTGACCTTTTGATTAGGCAACAATGAGAGGTAACCCTAGAAAGTGAGATGGCGATCAAAGATCGACTTACGTGTGTGAGTGTTCAATTTAAAATATTTATCTTTTGAATTAAGTGATCTAAATTAATTTTAAATAACATACATGTTTACACTCCCTATTTTTACTAACCATGACATAAAAATAAATAATTTAAATATTACAAAATATTACATCCAGGAGCAATTACAATAATAATAATAAAGCAAATTAAATAAATAGCAAAATAAATAAATAATTATAATTGGGTTAGTGAAAATAATAATAATAAAAATAATATCAAATTTAATGAGGTTAGTAATAATAATAATAATAAATCACAATATCTATAAATGGGGTTAGTAATAATAATAATAATAATAAATCACAATATCTATAAATGGGGTTAGTAATAATAATAAATATGAAAATAAATAGCATTAATGATAAAATAAATAAGAATATTAGCATAATAATTACAAGATCAAATTTTTATGAACAATTATTATTTAAGATTGCGAAGAAAATATAAACAATTAATTATCATAAAGTCTTAAATGCTATAAAAATTAAGTTAATTATAAACATATTATGAAAATAAATTATATTAAATTAACAAGTTTTAATTATTTTTTAAAACATATATTAAAAAAATTATTTACATACATAACTAGATTATAAACAATTATAGAATATTTACATATTATAAAAAAAAATTAAACATTTTAATTTTTAGATTTTATGTACAAAATTTTAAATTATAAACAATGTAGGTCATATTTACATATTATAAAAATAGGATCAATTATGATTATATTTACAAAATTTAATAAGATAGATACATGAATGAAGATATGATCATACAATTATATTTACAAATTTAAAGATTATAATAAAATTTTATTCACTAATTAAAATATAAACAAGAATTACAATTAGGTTTTTTTTAGAAAAATATTTTAGGGTTTTGAAAATAATTAGGATTTAATAATTTATAAAATTGCATTAGGGTTTTAAAAAGATATTATGATTAAATTAGAGTTTGCAAAAATAAATTAAATTTTATATACAACAAAATATAAATCTAATTATTATTATATACATGTTTTTAATTTTAAATGTATAATTATAAAAACTAAGTTTAGAATTAGAAAACATTTACATGTTATTTTTTATAAAATTATCTAAAAATACTAAACATGATTATATAACAATATAATTAACAAAACAATGAAATAATAAAAAAAATTGAAACTTACCTGGGGCAGGGATTGAACCCAGGATGCCTTGCTTGACAAGGCCCATGCCATACCACCAGGGTCCTTAGCTTCTTTCATGCGCGTACCAACCACCAGGCCACTTATCATCCTATGAAATAATATACAAACAACACAATAAATATACAAATCAAAATTCAAAAATCTGAAGCACGCGAAGATCTTCATCTTCAACCTTGGGTTCGCAGGTTTTCCTGCGAATTTATCTACAACTTTTCCTGCGATTATTCCTACCAATACAACCTGCGAACATCAAACACTATTCAAACAGCACAATTTTATCAAATTAAAAACATCTTTAACTTCCTTGCAACCTGTACAATCCAATTATGTCAACCAAATTCATTTATATTGTGTAAATTGAAGAACCCTAATTTAGAGCTTTAAACCCTAAACATGGTATACTCATGATTCGGCCATAACTCTTCACCAAACTATCCAGACTTCATCTATAGCCAATAACAAACATCAATATATCATTAAAATTCATTATCAATAAGTAAATATGATGATTCGAAAAAAATATATGAAGCACATGGATGATTCGGTTCATGCATTATGGAGTGTTTTGGATGCAAATAAGTGTTGGTTTCCACTCAATGAGGTCCAAGGATCATGGCTGTATTCTCAAATTACCTTCAAATGTCCTGGAAGATTGAAACTGAATGTGAGTTTTTGAGAGGTTTTTTGGTTTATGAAACTTACTCTTGGGAGGCAGAAAATTTTTTTTGTCTTGGTGATTGAGTTGTGTTTAGTACTTATAGGTAAATGAATTTAGGTCATAACATTGAATGGTTGTGTGGAAATTTTGATATGAAAAGATTCAAATTGATCATGCCTTAAAAATCCAATATTCTTGTATGAAGGCTTACTATTTTTGGACCAATCTTGTGATTTCATTCCTCTTCAATTCCAATCATCATTTAAGATCTTCTAGAAACTCAATCTCCATCAAATATTACATTTTCATATTTTATTTTTATTTAAAATGATTTTTAATGAATTAAATCAAAATAAATAAAAATAAAATAATAAAAATTCTGATTTTTAATGGTTTGGGTCGTGCATGAAGTCAATGTATGGATTGGGTCATCATTTGGCAAGCCCATTTGGAAGAAATTGGTTTTAGACCCCCTTTTTCATCATAAACCAACTCAAAATTTCCCAACTTTGCAAGGGCACATATCCTTCAATTTTAATGCTATGAGGGTGTTCTTGGACATTTTGGAAAGCTTGAAGAGTCCTCTAAACAACCCCACTGGTTTCATGTCCATATCATTTACCAATCTCAAGTTATGCCCTTTTGAAGTTGTTGACTTTTTGTTGACTTTCAAAAGGACCTATAATGTCTTAGCTCATACCTTCCAAATGAAGCATTTTTGGGCTTGGCTTGTGAGACACAAAGTTGTAGAGAATTCAATTTCCTTCAAAATGAGCTTTGGATGGAGACTTGGTGATGAAGCATGTGAAAGTTATGGCTGGTCAAAGTTCAGTTGACTTTTCTTGTGAAAACCCTAATTTAGAAACTCCTGATTATTGATGATCTGGAATCTCCTTGATGAATCATGATCAACCCTTGATCAAATGATGAATTTTACTTCATATACTTGATGTTGGAAAAAAATCATGAAGTTTGACTTTGGTTTGACCACAGTTGAACTCAGTTTGACTTTTTAACTGCATTGACTGATTTTGACTTATCTGATCATCTGACTGAGCAAACTTTTGAGAAAAGTCTTGAAACTTGTCATGGTGGTTATTACACACATATAAGATGTTATGAAGCTCACTTGAAGTCTTGGAAGTCCATTTAGCCTGATTAAAGTCAAAACCCTAGTTTTGGATGCACTGCTTAGGAGGTGCATTGTCTGAGGGAATTGTCAACTCTTCTGACCAATTGTGAATTTTGTGAACCTTGTGAACCATCATAAAATGTCTTGTGAACCTCATGGGAGGTATTGTGAACCTTGTGAACCATCATAAAATGTCTTGTGAACCTCATGGGAGGTATTGTGAACCTTGTGAACCTCATAAAGTGACTTGTAGACTTCATGAACCTCATGAAAGGTTTTGTAAGCATTGTGAATCTTGTGAACCTTGTGAACCTTCATAAAGTAACTTGTAGACTTCATGAACCTCATGAAAGGTCTTGAAAGCATTGGGAAACTTGTGAACCTTGTGAACCTTCATAAAGTGACTTGTAGACTTCATGAACCTCATGAAAGGTCTTGTAAACATTGGGAAACTTGTGAACCTTGTGAACCTTCATAAAGTGACTTGTAGACTTCATGAACCTCATGAAAGGTCTTGTAAACATTGGGAAACTTGTGAACCTTGTGAACCTTCTTAGCACACAAAGTCTTGTATTGTGAGGGAAAATTTTGGGGTGCAACAGCTGCCCCTGTTCAATTTTCTGAAACCTGATGGGTTAGATTGGTATATTTGCCAGTCGTGACCTGGAAGGTTGAAGGGGATTGAACACAAAAGCCCAAAAATTTGCACTCACCAGTGCGTAGAGTAATACAGATGGCTAGTTGAATATACTTGAGTGGGCTTAAAGATGCCACTTGGAAGAACTGGAGATGGGCTTAGAGATGCCATCTAAAGAACTGGATATGATGATAGCTTTGTGTTGATACTGGATCTCAGTACTAGGTCTTTGTATAGGCCGTCTCTGAATCATTTATGCAAAATGATTTGACTTGTTGAATGGACCAGTAGAAATAAATCTTCGTGGCGATTATCTCTTCTGGAAATATCTTGGACTAGGGAGCGGACCTTTATACAGACCGTTTGCCTACTCTCCAAGGTCAAAAGAACGTCAGGATTTGTTCTTAAGAGTCAAAAGAACGTCAGTATTTGTTCTTCTGAAAAAGTCTTGAACAAGGGGTCAAAAGAGCGTCAGGATTTGCTCTTAAGGGTCAAAAGAACGTCAGGATTTGTTCTTCTGAAAAAGTCTTGGACAAGGGGCCAAAAGAGCGTCAGGATTTGCTCTTAAGGGTCAAAAGAACGTCAGGATTTGTTCTTCTGAAAAAGTCTTGAACAAGGGGCCAAAAGAGTGTCAGGATTTGCTCTTAAGGGTCAAAAGAACGTCAGGATTTGTTCTTCTGAAAAAGTCTTGGACAAGGGGCCAAAAGAGCGTCAGGATTTGCTCTTAAGGGTCAAAAGAACGTCAGGATTTGTTCTTCTGAAAAAGTCTTGAACAAGGGGTCAAAAGAGCGTCAGGATTTGCTCTTAAGGGTCAAAAGAACGTCAGGATTTGTTCTTCTGAAAAAGTCTTGAACAAGGGGCCAAAAGAGCGTCAGGATTTGCTCTTAAGGGTCAAAAGAACGTCAGGATTTGTTCTTCTGAGAAAGTCTTGAACAAGGGGCCAAAAGAGCGTCAGGATTTGCTCTTAAGGTTCAAAAGAACGTCAGGATTTGTTCTTATGAGGAATGTCTTGAACCAGGGAATGGATCTTTTTACAGACCGTTTGCCTGCTATTCAAGGACATCTTGAGTAGTGTATGGATCACTTCTGATCTGTTGTGAATTGTTGATATAACTTTATCTGCATATAACCTTCCTGCAAGGAGAATGTTAGTTTATGTTATATGTATGCATGCATAGTATGATGCACCTAAGTAAATGTATTATGTATTTATGGATATGTATGTTATGGTATGATGTAAATGATGTATGTATGAAATGATGCTGCCTGAAGCGTCTGGATATCTTCGTATAACAACTGCTGGCCAGGGAAAATAAATCCCGATTCGTTGTTGAAGGATATGAGGAACTTATTCCCATCTTGTTTGATAATATATTATACATAACCTCCCGTATGCTGGGGATAGCAAGGTATAGATAACCTCCCGTCTGCTAGGGATAGTAAAGTATACATAACCTTTGTCTTCGTTTGATAGTAGGGTAGATATAACCTCCCGTCTTCGTTCGTCGTACTCTTATTGGAAAGTAAATTCCCGTATATCCGTATGAGGATAAAAGAGATGGATATAAATTCCAGGGGAGATGTGACCTTATGAAGATGGATTCGTCCTACTGAGGGTTTGTAACTGTCTTGTAAAGATGAACCGGCGAAGCTTCGTTGAAATCCTTCCCTCGTTCGTCCTTAGTAAATACTATTACTACATTTTCATGCATTTCTGGTAAACATCAATCATATTAAGCACACATGCATTCAAGCCCAACTAATGGACGTTTCGCTTATGTAAAATAGGGTAAAAGTAAATCTGGATTCAGAGGGAAAAGTAAAGCTGAACTTGAGAACAGAAACGTTTCAACTTCAAGAGTGTATAACCAATTGGATTTGGAGCTCCTGAAATTTTTAACTTTCCTGAATACCTTCCCTGAAATCCTCATAGCTGGATCTGAAGACATGATACTGACACCATCTGATACTATTGGCGTAGACAATTAATTTCCATCATGGTTTCAGCTGAGAATCCAATATCAAGGTAATACAACGAGAGGAATGTGTCTTCAAATTGTGATGGACCATATGCGCTCCGGGTATTAGATTTGAAGAGAAAGCATTGCCCCTTGGTTGAGGATGAATTATACCATGATGGAAGTATCTGAAATGAGCTACCTCGAGAGAAACAAGCAGAATGCCCCATAAGCATATGCCCCTGGCATTATGAACTTTGCAGTGTTACCCTTGGTAATTCAAATATATGAGAAAAGTTGCCTCTGGCTATTAAGCACTGTTGGATCTGGAACTGGTTGCCCTGAATGATTTGAACAGTAGCTTGGTATGCTCCCTTGATTAGGAAACGATGACCATGCCCCTGGCATTATGAACTCTGTAATGTTACCCTTGGCATTTCAGGTAGGTGGGGAGATCTGCCTCTGGCTGCTTAAACATAGTTGAATCTTGTCCTGATTGCCCCAAATGAGTTAGGCAGTATCATGGTCTTCCCCCTTGATTGGGAGATAATGATTATGCCCCTTTGTATACATGGGCTTTCATCCAGGAAGCAACTTTGTTTATCAGAAAGACTTTGATTTATTGAACATTCATCCTGTAAGTTTCTCTGTTTATCATACACTCAGGTATATGCAAACAAATATACGCAAAAATGCAATGCTTATGTCTGTCTTGAAGTTTTTGAAAAAGAGTTATTTTAGAAAAAACAATTTTTATGAAAACCGTGATATTAACTCAAGTTTTATAATAAGCCCTAAAGGAGTCAGGATACCTTTTTGTAGCAGTACGCTTTCAAACTAACCATGCTTCAGTTAGGACTTTTAAATGGTTGTAACGTGGCCTGGTTCACGGT
Source organism: Lathyrus aphaca (assembly GCA_963966055.1). NCBI lineage: Eukaryota > Viridiplantae > Streptophyta > Magnoliopsida > Fabales > Fabaceae > Lathyrus > Lathyrus aphaca. The sequence goes on along the minus strand of OZ014520.1, from coordinate 62,035,624 downwards.
TTAAGAAACAAAGGATAAAGGCTCAAATTTTATTTGTACCCAACCCAATCTCCATGATGTTCTTCAGTCCTATGCTCAGTTAACTTATGCATTAAGGCTCAAAGGAGTTTGGAATTGTAACACTGACATTTGTGATGGTTCAGAAACCAAAAATTTATTTGAACATTCAGTCATCTTTCTTTGTTGAAGATTCATAGTGACCTATTTTTTTATTTTGACTTTGTTATCCCTTCTTTTTGCCTGAACTGTTTATTTCAAAGTTACAGTCAGCGGGATGTCTTAATTTTTTTACTAAGTCTCCTTCATAGGTTTTGACTTAGTGGGTTTTTCTTTTTGTTGGATATTGACTGTCAGGTTTCATGATTATAGAGAACCATCATTAGTTGTGTACAACACAAATAATTTGCATATTTGAGTTAACCGAGTAACTACCCTGCCCCGGGTTATGAATAAAGGTTTTGATTTGTGCGAGAATAAAAACTCCTACTTCATAGGCTCAAAAGGGTTGACTAGGGATTAACTTCCTTATATCTCCACTGTTTAGGAATTGAAACAATGCCTGTACATCGTCAGCATAGTCTGTTCAAAAGCATACTGCCTAATATTATGGTATTGTTTTCGTCATCCTCCCTCTACAGGCTTATAGCTTTATCAGGAGTTAAATATCACAAGATAGAAATAAGAAGCATAATTCAAAATATAGTGGAACGAATGGATTAATTCAAGACAAACATATGCAATGCATTAATGAAAACAAAAGTTTAACATAATAATAAGTGTTCAAACAAATAAAAGAAATTACAAATGAAAATTCAAATGTTCTCAAAGTCTCTTCCTCTAAACTTGTCACTCCAGTTATCTGGAAGCTTTGATGCTTGATGGACGATAGAAGAACTCAACCTGGCCTTCTGGCGTAACCTCGAGTATTCCTTCGTCAATTAGGTCTTGAATCTTATTCTTCAATGCCCAACAGTTATTTGTGTCGTGTCCGGGACTGTCGGAGTGGTACATACAGCTTGCTTTGGGATTATAGCTAGGAGAAGAGGTATTAGGATTTTTAGGAGAATTTTCCAAGGAAATCAACTTCATCTCCAACAGGCATTGCAAAACTTGTGACATTTTTGTGCTGAACCGGATGAATTGTCTTCTACATTCCTTGTATCAAAGTGGATTATCCTTACAAGGTCTTCTTTCTTCAATTGAAGGATGATCAGGAGTAGCCTGTCTCTTTCCTTCTTTTATCATTATCTTCCTTTCAACCAAGTCGGCTTGTTTTCAATGGAGGTTGACTGATGATTAGATTCCTAACTCCGTTATGTCGAAGCTTATTGACAAAGCTTCTCAACTCTTCTTGCCCCTGGGCCAAACTCTGGATAAGAGCCATTTGGCCATTCATCTGGATCCTCATCTCTGCCATCTCAGTTTGTAATTGTTTCAACTGATCATCCTTGTTGTTCTCAGGATTCTTCTTCTTAGCCAGCAGTGTCTTCAATTCATCCTGCCCCTTGGTCAGGTTCAGGATCAGCTCTTGGAACTGTGCGTTTTGTGCCTGGAGATCCTTAACTGTTTGTTCAAGAGCCATTGCTGAAATAAACAGCGAGAAGATGAGAAACCTGTGCACAATTATAAACCTGTGATGCAATGATATGGAATGTAAATGCGTATGCAATGTTTTCAAGGACCGCAGGATTTAAATTTGCTTAAACAAACACGAAGGTAAACTTTTATTAGTAATAACTTTGTTTTGCCTCTTGGGCATACAAAAGATGGGGTTTTAAGTCTCCCATGGACATTTCCTCTTTGTGTTGAGGTATGAGTTGAGATTCCGTTCCTCATGAAGTTGCTTTGTTAGTTCCAGGATTCTTTCTTGGCTTGCTTTGTAATGAGCCTCGAAAGTATCCCTTTGTTCCTTCAACTGGATCCAGGATCTCTGTAAGTCTTCCATGTCAGTAGGCATGTCTGGGTGAAGGATGGTATAAGCAGTGTCTCCTTCAGCAACAGGTTCCATGGTAACTGGCAGGATAGCAGGATATGGCATCATGAGAGTCTGAGCACGAGATCGCACCCATCTGAGATAAGCCTCCATAGGAATAGTGTACTTAGGCTCTAGTGTCTTGCTGTCAACCCTGTTTACTTTTCCCCAAGCTCGTATGAATCTCTGACGGTAACCTTGAAGATCGTTGTCGTAATCAAACACACTGCCCTGAATCAACATGTCATGTGGACCATCACTCCGAGCGTAACCAAATTGTCGTAAAGCTAGAGAGGGGTTGTAGGTGATGCCTCCTCTTATGCCTAGAAGTGGCACATTAGGAAACTCCCCACAACGGTCAGTAATGGTGACATTCTCCATAGATCTGGAGCACCAATGGATGTCTGAGTGAGAAAGTGACATGATCCTCTTGGACCATCTGAACCCTTGCTCATTCTTCATTACTGAGCGAGGAAGGTGAGAAATAAACCACCTGGATAGTAAAGGTATGCAGCACATCAAAGTTCCTCTTGCCCTTGTAGTACGGGTATGAAGAGAATGTAGGATATCTCCAAGCAATGTAGGTACTGGATTGTGACTCAGGAATATGTTGATGGCATGAACGTCTATGAACTGATCTGGATTGGGGAACAATACTAAGCCATAAATCAATAAGGCTAAGATTTCCTCAAAAGCATCATAGCTCATAGCCTTCAAGAACACTTGAGCCTTCTCTATCAACACCTTAGCAAGAATACCCTTAACTCCACTTCTCGTTTCTAGAACAATGTTCGATTTCTTCAGATGTAGGGCTGCAGCAATGACCTCAGGTTTAAGCTCTTTTTCCAAACCTGTGAATGGTTTCTGATCAAGGACAGGTATACCCAGAAGTTTAGAGAACTCCTCCATGGTTGGAACCAGCTGATAGTCGGGGAATGTAAAGCAATGGTGCTTAGGGTCAAAGAACTGGAACAGAACACTCATCATGTCTTCATTGAACCCTGAAGTGACTAGATCCAATAGATGACCATGTCTCTTGATCAACTGGGAATGATCAGACACTTGAGCAACCAACTCTTTAAGCTTAGCAGGTATGCCCACAAAGTTGATCCTGATGGTGTTTCTACGAGCAGAAGCCATGACCTTCAAAAAAGAACAAAGATAAATCCCTTGGTCCTTGAAATGGTTAGGGAAAATGCTATGCTTATGATGCATGATGATGTCATGATGTTATGCTCAATCACAAACATGTGGCACACACAAGCAAGTCACACAATAGCCCTAGGTTTAAAGCCTTGCATGAGGTTCAAAGGTAAGTACCCTCCCCTGAAGTTAGTTGGTTCATCCTGTCCTATGAAAGTAACCAGGTTCTAAGGGATCTCAATATCATTGATCCTTCACAAGGGTGGTTGTTCAGTAGGCAACTTACTTGCCAACCAAAACCCTCCAAGTTTAGAATCTCAATGAGCGTAGTATCGAGTGTCAACCAACTTCAGTCTGTACCAAAGCCGGTTACCTCACTACTTTCTAAAGGCCAAGATGAGTTAACTAGGGTTCTAAAAGTTAGTTAGTGCATTGACAACATATGGCAGCCTCATATTATCCTCAACTTGACTTAAGGAACATAAGCACCAACCAAGAAGTCGCACTAACTATGGCCACCAGATCAACCGTATCGATATACGTCGTACAGTTTCCTTGGTCTATTGCCATTTACCTAAGGTACACTAGATCCGGGTTAGGACCTTTCACACATAAGAGCACCCAACAAGATAAGTATAAAGCAAACAAGACAAACAATTTAAGTGATCTAATTCCTAAGGGTACCCCTCTTTAATATTAAGTCCCCAGCAGAGTCGCCAGTTCTGTAACACGGTGGGAGAACTGACTTTAGTTATGTTGCGGATAGCAAGAGTCGCCACCGACTTTTATTTTATCCAAAGGAAAGGCATAAAAGAACAGGAAAGACCTTTTAAAAAGATTTTTGGGTCCGGGGGTAGGTTATGTAAAGGGAAGGTGTTAGCACCCTTTACATCCATGGTTATCCATGGGCTCTTAGTTACTTAGCTCACTTTAAAATGTTTTTGAAAATGTGAAGTGTGTGAATAGAAATTTTCATAAGAGTTTGATAATGATCCATGTACGGATGCGTAAAAAACTTGTGTTTGAAAATTGTTTGAAATTTGTGAAGTATTTGAAAAGTTTTTGAATAGTGAGCAAGTAACTACGAGAAACCTACCCTAAAGTTTAAGTCTTTCTGTTCTTGAATCCTTTAAATGGTAAGACTATCCCTATTATTAAGGAATAGGTAGTCATTACCTTGGATGTATGGGACAAGTAAGGGTCATCTGTTTAATGTAGGCAACTGTAGGGTGTATTAAGCATTTTTGGAGGGACTGTCATCATTATTCGAAAGGGACAAGATCATTACGAAGGCAACCGTTAAGGGACTTGATCTTTTATTGTTAAGGGACTAGATGACTTTATTTTTAAGGGACTTTTTGCTTTATACACCCTACTTGACCTTTTGATTAGGCAACAATGAGAGGTAACCCTAGAAAGTGAGATGACGATCAAAGATCGACTTACGTGTGTGAGTGTTCAATTTAAAATATTTATCTTTTGAATTAAGTGATCTAAATTAATTTTAAATAACATACATGTTTACACTCCCTATTTTTACTAACCATGACATAAAAATAAATAATTTAAATATTACAAAATATTACATCCAGGAGCAATTACAATAATAATAATAAAGCAAATTAAATAAATAGCAAAATAAATAAATAATTATAATTGGGTTAGTGAAAATAATAATAATAAAAATAATATCAAATTTAATGAGGTTAGTAATAATAATAATAATAAATCACAATATCTATAAATGGGGTTAGTAATAATAATAATAATAATAAATCACAATATCTATAAATGGGGTTAGTAATAATAATAATAAATATGAAAATAAATAGCATTAATGATAAAATAAATAAGAATATTAGCATAATAATTACAAGATCAAATTTTTATGAACAATTATTATTTAAGATTGCGAAGAAAATATAAACAATTAATTATCATAAAGTCTTAAATGCTATAAAAATTAAGTTAATTATAAACATATTATGAAAATAAATTATATTAAATTAACAAGTTTTAATTATTTTTTAAAACATATATTAAAAAAATTATTTACATACATAACTAGATTATAAACAATTATAGAATATTTACATATTATAAAAAAAAAAATTAAACATTTTAATTTTTAGATTTTATGTACAAAATTTTAAATTATAAACAATGTAGGTCATATTTACATATTATAAAAATAGGATCAATTATGATTATATTTACAAAATTTAATAAGATAGATACATGAATGAAGATATGATCATACAATTATATTTACAAATTTAAAGATTATAATAAAATTTTATTCACTAATTAAAATATAAACAAGAATTACAATTAGGTTTTTTTTAGAAAAATATTTTAGGGTTTTGAAAATAATTAGGATTTAATAATTTATAAAATTGCATTAGGGTTTTAAAAAGATATTATGATTAAATTAGAGTTTGCAAAAATAAATTAAATTTTATATACAACAAAATATAAATCTAATTATTATTATATACATGTTTTTAATTTTAAATGTATAATTATAAAAACTAAGTTTAGAATTAGAAAACATTTACATGTTATTTTTTATAAAATTATCTAAAAATACTAAACATGATTATATAACAATATAATTAACAAAACAATGAAATAATAAAAAAAATTGAAACTTACCTGGGGCAGGGATTGAACCCAGGATGCCTTGCTTGACAACACCCATGCCATACCACCAGGGTCCTTAGCTTCTTTCATGCGCGTACCAACCACCAGGCCACTTATCATCCTATGAAATAATATACAAACAACACAATAAATATACAAATCAAAATTCAAAAATCTGAAGCGCGCGAAGATCTTCATCTTCAACCTTGGGTTCGCAGGTTTTCCTGCGAATTTATCTACAACTTTTCCTGCGATTATTCCTACCAATACAACCTGCGAACATCAAACACTATTCAAACAACACAATTTTATCAAATTAAAAACATCTTTAACTTCCTTGCAACCTGTACAATCTAATCATGTCAACCAAATTCATTTATATTGTGTAAATTGAAGAACCCTAATTTAGAGCTTTAAAACCTAAACATGGTATACTCATGATTCGGCCATAACTCTTCACCAAACTATCCAGACTTCATCTATAGCCAATAACAAACATCAATATATCATTAAAATTCATTATCAATAAGTAAATATGATGATTCGAAAAAAATATATGAAGCACATGGATGATTCAGTTCATGCATTATGGAGTGTTTTGGATGCAAATAAGTGTTGGTTTCCACTCAATGAGGTCCAAGGATCATGGCTGTGTTCTCAAATTACCTTCAAATGTCCTGGAAGATTGAAACCGAATGTGAGTTTTTGAGAGGTTTTTTGGTTTATGAAACTTACTCTTGGGAGGCAGAAAATTTTTTTTGTCTTGGTGATTGAGTTGTGTTTAGTACTTATAGGTAAATGAATTTAGGTCATAACATTGAATGGTTGTGTGGAAATTTTGATATGAAAAGATTCAAATTGATCATGCCTTAAAAATCCAATATTCTTGTATGAAGGCTTACTATTTTTGGACCAATCTTGTGATTTCATTCCTCTTCAATTCCAATCATCATTTAAGATCTTCTAGAAACTCAATCTCCATCAAATATTATATTTTCATATTTTATTTTTATTTAAAATGATTTTTAATGAATTAAATCAAAATAAATAAAAATAAAATAATAAAAATTCTGATTTTTAATGGTTTGGGTCGTGCATGAAGTCAATGTATGGATTGGGTCATCATTTGGCAAGCCCATTTGGAAGAAATTGGTTTTAGACCCCCTTTTTCATCATAAACCAACTCAAAATTTCCCAACTTTGCAAGGGCACATATCCTTCAATTTTAATGCTATGAGGGTTTTCTTGGACATTTTGGAAAGCTTGAAGATTCCTCTAAACAACCCCACTGGTTTCATGTCCATATCATTTACCAATCTCAAGTTATGCCCTTTTGAAGTTGTTGACTTTTTGTTGACTTTCAAAAGGACCTATAATGTCTTAGCTCATACCTTCCAAATGAAGCATTTTTGGGCTTGACTTGTGAGACACAAAGTTGTAGAGAATTCAATTTCCTTCAAAATGAGCTTTGGATGGATACTTGGTGATGAAGCATGTGAAAGTTATGGCTGGTCAAAGTTCAGTTGACTTTTCCTATGAAAACCCTAATTTAGAAACTCCTGATTATTGATGATCTGGAATCTCCTTGATGAATCATGATCAACCCTTGATCAAATGATGAATTTTACTTCATATAATTGATGTTGGCAAAAAATCATGAAGTTTGACTTTGGTTTGACCACAGTTGACCTCAGTTTGACTTTTTAACTGCATTGACTGATTTTGACTTATCTGATCATCTGACTGAGCAAACTTTTGAGAAAATTCTTGAAACTTGTCATGGGGGTTCTTACACACATATAAGATGTTATGAAGCTCACTTGAAGTCTTGGAAGTCCATTTAGCCTGATTAAAGTCAAAACCCTAGTTTTGGATGCACTGCTTAGGAGGTGCATTGTCTGAGGGAATTGTCAACTCTTCTGACCAATTGTGAATTTTGTGAACCTTGTGAACCATCATAAAATGTCTTGTGAACCTCATGGGAGGTATTGTGAACCTTGTGAACCATCATAAAATGTCTTGTGAACCTCATGGGAGGTATTGTGAACCTTGTGAACCTTTTGAACCTCATAAAGTGACTTGTAGACTTCATGAACCTCATGAAAGGTTTTGTAAGCATTGTGAATCTTGTGAACCTTGTGAACCTTCATAAAGTAACTTGTAGACTTCATGAACCTCATGAAAGGTCTTTAAAGCATTGGGAAACTTGTGAACCTTGTGAACCTTCATAAAGTGACTTGTAGACTTCATGAACCTCATGAAAGGTCTTGTAAACATTGGGAAACTTGTGAACCTTGTGAACCTTCTTAGCACACAAAGTCTTGTATTGTGAGGGAAAATTTTGGGGTGCAACAATGGCATCTGGGCCAAGTATGACAAAATGGAATATTACTACTCAATCTGCAGGTTTCCGAAAGAGGTTTTTGTGTCGGGTCATCGTACGTCGCGGGTTTTGTGCTATGCTAAGAATTTGACGGTTGACGATCAGATGTTGCATTACATCATTTGTTACGTGTTGCTGCCCAAGGACTCTAATCAGTCGCAAATTAATGACTTGGAGATGCAGGTATTGTTCGCGATCAAGAATAAAGTGAAAGTTAACTGGCTCCTGACTATGATGTACCATCTTCGGCAACAACTTACTTTATCAACACAACTTTCTTATGCTCGCCTTATTTCAAGAATTCTGGAACAAACTGACTTGGAAATTGGTAGGGAACCATTCATAGCCATGAAGACGACCGCAAATGAGATTAATGAGGTTACTATTATGAAGAACACCAAGATCGTCCAATGCAATGATGGTACTTAGCGATATGACGATGTATCTTTCGCATCTTCCTTTCCTACTCCCGAAGGTTGCATAACCAATGAATTTATATACACCACCATGATGACCAACCACCATGAGACCACCCGTGCCATCAAAAGCCTCCGGAAACTAGTGCTTAGTTCCCGTCACCAACCCGAGGAGGAAGATAGTGAGGCGGGTAGCGAAGCGGGTGAAGAGGAAAGTGAAGAGATGTCGGAAGATGATTGAAAAAGCACATGTCTTGTTGTTGTTTCTCTTGTTTTAAGTTAGTTTAAATTCTGTTTTAAGACCTAATGTATCTTAGGTAATTTTGATTTCCCGCATTTGCGTATTTCCATTTCCATGTACTTTGCGTAGTACTTTTGTTTGATTAATCAAATTCTGGTTTTTGTTAAGTATGCATATGCTTTATGTCTTGCTTGAATGCTTTTCTATTGCTTGAATGATTTTATATTGCTTGATTGCTTGTTATGTTTACTTTGTAAGCTTCTTCCTTTTTGCTGATGACAAAGGGGGAGAAGAGCTTGTTTCTCTAACATCTCTTTGTGCAAAAAATTTCTTGCCTCTGGTATTTAGGGGGAGTTGCTGGATTTAGGGGGAGGATCAAGTATAGAGAAACATCGATCAAAGCCTTTGTTCATATTGGTTGTCATCATCAAAAAGGGGGAGATTGTAGAAGCATGCTTCAACCTCATGATTTTGATGAAGATAATAAACTTCGATACATTCCATAATTTCAAAAATGTCATAAGCTTTCAATGGTATCAAGCACAAGGACATGTATTATCAAACACAATGGCTTTATGTGAATCAAGCTTCATGTGCACTTTCATAAAGATTCAAGATTTGGAAACAAGTTTGAGGTATATCAAAACTCACCTTTGAATTGATATACAAGTGTTCAATAATCATATTTTATGTTAGCATATTGCATATACCCATTGGAATAATTTTTGAACTGGTTTAACACTTTAAAATGAATAATTTTCTGGTTTACTAACAGTGTTAACCGGTTAACGGTCACAATTTTTGAATTCAAAGTTAACGTTTTAAAGCGTTAACCGGTTAACCCATTTGGGTAACCGGTTAATACTGTATGTTTTTGTGAAAATGAGCCTCTTTTCATTTGAAATATTTTTCAAATGTTATACCTTTTCAATACTTTTCATGAATAATTAATACCTCTTTGAATGGGTGTTTTAAAACTTATATATTCTGAAAATTTCAAAACAATAAACACCTCCTAATATTTTCATAAAAAAATATATTCAATCACTCTCACATAATTCAAATATTTTCAAAAGTGTTCATACTTGTTCATATCATTTCATTTTCAATTTTGAACACTTGTATAGAATTCTTGAGTGACTTTGATTCAAGGAGAATATCAATCGAAGATTGATATTACATCTTTCATCTTACTATCAAATTGTATCAAAAATAATTATTTCCATTTGTTGACTTGTGATCCAGGATTGTTGGACACAAGAGATTGTGTTGTTAAGAGGATTGTTCTTCAACACATGTTTTTGCATAGTTGTTAGAAAGTAGGCTTCACCGGGTTTTGGTGTGATAGGCTGTACAATTCTAAAATTATAATAAAATCTCTTACGAGTCGTAAGGGGACTGAAGTACTCTCGATCTGTGAGGGGAACCAGTATAAATCCTGGTGTCTTTTACTTTTCCGCTTTTACCGTCTTTACAACTTAAAACCTTAAGCAAAAAATTCAATCACCGATAAAATTCCGGAAAAATTTCTAAGAACCTAATTCACCCCCTCTTAGAATCTTTCTGATTTTACATGGTCTGCATCTAAAGCTGAAGGCCGTTCTGGAGGTATTCTAACTATGTGGAAGAAAAAGGTGCTGACAACGATTGCTAGTTTTTATGGTAAAGGATACTTGGGAATTCTATTTTCGTGGAAGGATCAAATGTTGGTAGTTGTTAAAATATACTTTCCATGTGGTTATGCTGATAAAAGGAGATTTTGGAGTGATTTGTTAACTGTGAAGAGCATGTTTCCTAATGGTGGTTGGATTTTAGGAGGAGATTTCAACATGGTTAAAAACTGCGAGGAAAGAAAAGGTAGATATAGTTTCTTGTAGTGGGGAGACGAGGGACTTCATTTCTTTCATAGAAGATATAAATTTGATTGACCTCCCAGCAACGGGAAATAGGTTCACTTAGTTCAACTCGAATGGTAAAAGTTAGAGCAGATTGGATAGGTTCTTGGTGGATGACTTTGTTATTTCAAAGTTGTCATTAATGAGCCATCATGTGGGGACAAAGATATTTCAAACCATCGTCATGTCTGGTTGAGACCTAATTATGTTAATTGGGGACCTAAGCCTTTTAGGTCCTTCAACTGCTGGTTTGATCATAAGGAATTCATCCCTTTTGTGAAGAGTTGTTGGAATTCTTACCATTTTTTGAAGTCTTTTGGTAATATTATGGTTAACAAGTTTAAAGCTCTCAAAATGAATTTGAAAAAGTATAGCATCAATACTTTTAGCTGGCTAGATCTCAAGATAGAAGGATTAGTGGACAAACTTATCATTATTGAGTGGAATCTGAATGTGGTAGATCCATTCAAGAAGTCGTAAACTCGAAGGAAAGGTGCCATATTCAAGAGGAGTTATGGAAGAAAGTCTGTATAAAAGAAAGTATGCTAAAGCAGAAATCTAGAGTTAAATGGGCTAGAGATGGTGATCTGAACACTAAATTTTTTCATGATTCTCTTAAGACGAGATACCGGTCTAATGATATATCAATAATTAAGGCGGGAGGAGTTCTTTTGGATAGTCCTGAAGAGATCAAAATCGAGGCTAAGAGGTTTTTTGAGAAAAAAATTCAGCATCCTCTCATGCTTAGTTTTCGTTGTAATATGGAATATGTAGCTAGACTAAGTGTGGAAGACAATATATCTTTGGAGGTTGAATTTTCTGCAGCTGATGTTAAACTTGTTGTGTTTGATTGTGATGGAAACAAATGTACCAGAGTAGACGACTTCAACTTCAAGTTTATTAAGTCTGGGATATTGTGGGAGTGGACTTTACTAATTGTGTTTTAGAATTCCTCAAATTAGGAAAATTACCTGAAACGTTTGCGTCGTCTTTCATGTCTCTAGTTCCGAACGCATATAATCCTCAAACATTAGGATACTTCAGGCCTATCAGCCTGGTAAGCAGTGTGCTTAAAATAATTTCTAAGATGCTAGCAGGAAGAATGGGGAAGGTCATTCACAAGTTGATTTTACCGTCGCAGACCACGTTTATTCCCAAAAGGCAACTGCTAGATGGAGTGCTTATGGAAAATGAGTTCATCAATTTTGATAAAAGGAATAAGAAGAAGTGCCTTATGCTTAAAGTCGACTTTGCGAAGGCATACGACTGCGTTGATTGGTCTTATCTTGAGATGATGCTTGTAAAGATGGGTTTTAGAGTCAATTGGTTGAAATGGATAATAGGGTCATTCTTCAACATTTTTTTTGTTAGTGCTTATTAATGGAAGTCCTTATAAAGATTTTAAAGCTTTGAGGGAGCTGAAACAAGGAGACCATTTATCTCTATATTTATTCGCTATCGTTACAGAAGGTTTGACAAGTCTTATTAAAAGTGTTACTTCTAATAATTTACTGTCTGAGTTCAAAATTCATGAGTTCCCTACTGCTAGTCTGCTTCAATTTGCTGACAATACTTTTCTTATCAGAGATGGATCGTTATCGAATATTTGGGCATTCGAAGTTGTCCTTAGAGCTTTTTAACTGATATCCGGTCTTAAAATTAATTTCACAAAGAGTTGTCTTTACGGGCTAGGAGTGGAGGAGGATCTTTTGGTAGCAGCAGAACAATTCCTTCATTGCAAGTCAAACAAATTCCCTTTCAAATTCCTTGGGTTATAGTTAGGAGGAAATCATCCTCGCATTGAATTTTGGAACCCGACTTTTAAGCAAATTTTAACTTTTAAAGTTTATTGAATACTTGATGTATCTAACCTATATATAATCCAAATACGTTATTTATTCAATGAACTTAAAAAATCAAAATTTATTTATAAATAGGAATGGAGGGAGTACTTTGATCCATCCTTAGAGAGTAATTTTTAGGAAATGATTTTTCAAAAGAGATTATGTGACATGTTTATTTATATTATATTTTTAGCCTTCTAGCCTTTTCGTCTTCTATTTGTATTTGTTTAGATTATCTGTTGTAGCTTTTTGTTCATCTTGTATTAATTGTCTATTCATTTGTATGTTATTAGAATTTTTTATCCTATATACCTATATTATTAACGTATTCCTACCTCTAGAATTAAAAAAAAAAAGAAAAAGGAAAATGTTTCATTAAAACAGCCACTTTAATCATACAAATAATATACTAATTTTCTTTTACATTTAAAATAAAGATAAAACAAAATATTTAAAACAAAATAATTACTCTCTCATATATAATAAGGTTTGAAAGTATGGAAAATTAAGAGGGTACAAGGTATAAATAATCTTTAAAAATAGGTTGGTTAAACACTGCCAAAGATAGCTAGCTAGCTAGATACCCTCCTATTCTTTATGTTCATTCCCACATATTTACCTCTAAACTCTCAATCTCCCATTATTAAACTTAGTTCATATTAATATAATGGATATAGTTGACCTTGCACCTAGCCGCCTTAAAAGATTTAGTCACCTTATTAAAATGTAAACTCTTGAGGTTACATTAAAGAATAATTTATTGCATTTGTTTCCGTCATGCATTACATATACCACATATTTCTCTACCAAAACCTACATGTGATCATATAATAGTTTATTAGCTAAGTAAGCTTCTAGATCTCATTACCATATAAACACATTGATTAACGAGAATTATTTCATATAACGCGTTTAAATAAATCATAGATTAAGTTAGAAAGATCCAAATAATGAGACCATTGTCATGTAGTATTCATGAACAAGAGTCAACATTAATTCATTAATCTATTAAAAGTTCAAAGGCAGAATATGGCCTACGTTTGGTGGAATATTGAAAAGTGAATCAATATATATTGAAAAAAATTGTATTTATATATGGATTGATCAAAACAGGTATGATTGTTTATTGAGTAATAGTGATCACACAACACAATGAAGTTAAAGAATGGAAGAAATTAACAAAAAATATGTTGAGACCGAAAGAAGTCTTTCATTGAAGATGAAAGCTTAACTTTATCAAGAGTGAAGAAGCTGTTATTTATACAATAATTTGAAAAAGAAAAAAAGGGCGGAAAAGTTAAAAAGGAATTATACTTGATTAGTTCACTAAATATTAATTAAGTAGAGTAATTAAAAGTATCAAATCTTAACAGTCTCTCTCAAGCTAAGCATGGTAAATATTTATCATGCTAAGCTTGGAAACAAACTTGTTGAAAGCAGCAATGGGTAATGCTTTGGTGAGGAAATCTGTCAATTACTCATGAGTTGAAATTGGAAGAAGTCTAAGCAACCATTGTTGTAGCTTTTCACGAACCAAATAGCAATAGATCTCCCAAGTGCTTAGTATGCTCATGAAAGACAGGATTAGATGTTGTATGCATAACACTTTGACTATCACAATATAAGACAGGTGGCTTGGAACGAGTGACTTGCAAATCCTTCAACAGATATGTTAACCAAATAAATTCACAAGTGGCAAATGACAATGCTTTGTATTCAGCCTCGAATGAAGACCTTGAAATGGTTTGTTGATTCTTTGCACGCCAAGAAATAAGAGAAGATCCTAGGAAGAAATAATAGCCATAAATGGATTTCCTTGAATCAAGGAAACCTTCCCAATTTGCATTAGAGAATCCAAGTATTTGCTTTTCAGAATTCCTGAAAACAAACAAGCCTTTCCCAGGACTGCCTTTCAAATACCTGATAAAACGACAAACAACTTGGTAGTGAATCATGGTGGGATTGTGTAAAAACTGACTAAGTTGTTGAGTAGCATATGTGATGCCAGGTCTTGTTGTATTCAGATAGAGTAGTCTGTCAATCAGCCTTCTGTATGCTCCAATGTCCTCACAAGGTTTCCCTCCATCAACATGTAGCTTTATGGATGAATCAAGAGGTGTGGTGGCTGGTTTGGATCCAATCAGACCTGATTCTTGGAGAAGATCAATACAATATTTTCTTTGAGATAGAGAAATGCCCTCCTTGGAATGAGCCACTTATAAACCTTAGAAATACTTTAACAATCCCAAGTCTTTGATGCTGAAATTCTTGTCAAGACAAAATTTAATCCTGTCAAACTTAGTCATAGAATTTCCAGCCAGTATTATATCATCAACATACACAGGATAACAGTGAAACTATTATCATTATTAAGAGTAAATAATGAGTAATCAGAAGTAGATTGTTTGTATCCTTGTTGAATAAGTAAAACAGTCAGTTGTTAATACCATTTACGACTTGCCTGCTTAAGTCCATGCAAGCTCTTCATCAATTTACATACTTGATTGGGCTTGTCACAAGTAACTCCTTCAGGTATGATCATGTAAACATTTTCTTGCAAGTCACCATGCAAGAAGGCATTATTTACAACAAGTTGATGTAGATACTAAGCATGAATAACAGTAGTGACAACGAGAGTTCTCACTGTAGTGAGCTTAGCAACTGGTGAGAAAGTATCAAAAAAATCTAAGCGTTCAATCTGGTTGTATCCTTTAGCTACCAACCTAGCTTTATACCTATCAATTGTCCCATCTGCTCTATGCTTTACTTTATATACCCATCTACTTCCAATAGGCTTAACATGAGGTGGTAATTCAACTATATTCCAAGTGTCATTCTTGTTCAATGCATCTAATTCAGATTTCATAGCCTGAATCCAATGGTCAGACAAGCAAGCTTCTTTATAACTCTTTGGTTCAATGTGTTGTGTGAGAGAAATGGTAAAGGCGCGATGAGACTCAGATATATGTGACATAGAATCAAAGGAAGAAATAGGATAAAAATTATGATTGGTACCTGAAGATGACCTGTCAGCTGGACTAAGTAATGAATTACAAACATAATCCGAGAGATGTGTAAGTGTTTGCCTATTTCTAACAGGTCTGGGCTGAATAATAGGTTCAACAACATGTTCTGCATTATCAGGATGTTGTTCAGTTTGTTCATGGTCAAAATATTGATCAATTAGGTTAGTGATGGTAGGTTGTGTTAGGGTATCATGATTAATGTTAGTATGGGTTTGTTCAGGATTTTGGTCATGCTGAATTGGGATATCATCTTGAGATGAAAACTCACAATTGAAATCATTTTCATGAGACAAAGGGTTGGAAATGATGTCTTGTGAATGTGATGTATGTTCATTGTGGTCATTTTGGGTTGTATATGTAGGTATGTTCCTAAGAGAAGGATGTAAGCTATTGTGAGAATGGTAATCCCAAACAATTTAATTGCTTCCTAGATAAGGAAAACAATTTCATGATGTGCGACATTCCTAGATATGAAAACTTCATGATATTGATGTCATATAGAATAACTCCCTTCATACCACTTTTATAGCTAGGGAAAACACATTTTCTACTCCTTGGTTCAAGCTTAGTTCTATGAGCTTGAAGAGTAGATGAATAAGCCATGGAACCAAAAATTTTAAGGCAATGAATATCAGGAATTTCATTATATAATAAAATATTAGGAGATTTATTTTTCAAAACAGGTGTAGGAATCTTATTTATGATAAATGTGCCATGAACAACACCATAAGACCAAAACTGTTTTGGCAGTCAACTGCCTACCCATTACAAGACATTGCCACCATTCTTCCCAAAACACCCTTTACACCTTTTAACATTATGCCTTACAAAAGGTTATTCATGTAAATAACATATTCAAGTTTTTTAGATGGATGATAACATTGCTTTCTTCCATCTATCATTCTCCTATTAGACAAAATTCCTTTCTCTCTCTTTCTTGTCACCCTCACACTCTCTCTCTCTCACCCAAAACCCTAAATTCAATGATTCTTCTTCATGTCTCTCTCTTTCTTGGCTACCCCTTCTCCCTCCCTCCTTTTGTTCCCCGTAAAACCCTAGCACCGCCGAATCCTCTTTCATTTCTCAATCGTGCTCATTTGTTTCTCATTCATTTTTCATTTTCAGTTTCGACTTGAAAGAAGCAGTGAAAGAGTGTGGTTGGTGATATTCGGTATATATCACAATGGTTGTTATACATAATCGTTGTAATATACCACACACTTTCTAGAATACAACAATGATTATTATACATAACCATTGTAATATAAGTAGCGCATTTACGATAATACTCTACATAAAAATACCTTGATCTCCGTGATTATATGTATTTTCCAATCGTTGTTAAATTGGTTTTCCGTAGTAATGTGAGGTAATGATAGAGATACTCAAATTGATCATCTATACACCATTAAATTCCATAGTAATACCTTTCTCTAAGATATTCTATAGATCTTCAGCAACCCTTTTATCAAGACCAAAGAGTTAAAAATGTGCTTAGCTTTTCCATCATATAAATTCAATGGAATCACCCTTTGAATATGGTAGGAAAAACAATATGATATTTTTCAAGTGACATTTGATTCCTTCTTTAAGAAGAGACATACTTTTCTTATTTGATCATTATCTACACCACTGTTAAGTGTTATTCATACACCTTGCTCTGATACCAATTGAAGGTGTGAAAAGTACACAAGAAAGGGTTGAATTGTGTTCTCCATTTTCTTAGTTTACTTTTGATCAGAGTTTAGAACCTGAATTAGTGTTTAAATTCTGGTTAAATTCTTAGAAGCCGAATGTTAACAGAAGCAAATAAATAATAACATAAGACACAAAGATTTATATTGGTTCCTCCGCTAACTGAGAATACTCCAGTCACCTTGCTCCACAAGATATTTTCACTATAACCAAATCAAGATTACAATCGCTTATGCATTCTACATAAGACTTTTATAACTGCCTAAACTCACTTGTCCAAGACTTCCTGCTTAAGCCTACAACTCAAGAATTCCCTGCTCAGGCTCCTCACCCAAGACTTCTACTCTAGCCCCACTGACCAAGATTTTCCTGCTCAAACTCCACTTGAGACTTTCTACTCAAGCCACATTGGATGAGACTTTTCCTTGCTCAAGCTCCACTTGAGACTTCTTGCTCATGTCACACTGGATGCGACTTTCCCTTGCTCAATCAATCCACTTGATTAGGACTTCAGAGCTCAAGTACTTAACCAAGAGACTTATGTGGCTCAAGCATCTGGGCTCGAGACTTTAACTTGCTTAATCATCCTAGATGATTAATATTTTTACTGTTCAAGCACATATCAAGAGACATATGTAACTCAAGCTTTTTGGCCCGAGTGTTGTTGCTTGATTCCCAATGAAACAAGACTTCTGCTTAAGCACATGACACGACACTTTAACCTAAACTACTAAACAGATTCAGTAGAATATAGAACAATATGTATATGATACAAGCATCATAGGTATGGGAAATCACCATAACAAAGACCTAAATCACTTAAGATTTATAAGATATTCAATGGTAAGAAATCTTATGGCTTTTACAATTACAACCTACAACAAAAAATCTGCATATACAATAGATTTGATAATTGATGATCTTGCTACTTATTCTTCTAATTTTTGTTAAAGATTCAGCTTGAACCTTTAGCCATATAAATAACCTTTGTAGAAAACTAGTTGTTGAAGAGGTAACGTGATAAGAGTCTTTGCTTTTGCTCCATATTACAAGAGACATTAGATACATCAGAAGATACTAATCCAATGTGTAACGTGTTTAACCTTTGAGTCTTCAAGAGATTTTGTACTAATAGAGTCGTTGAGAGTAGACATCCGTAAAACATGCCAACCTTTCTTGATCCTTGAAATTTGTAGAGATTAGCTGACAAACTGATTAGACAATGCGACTTACTTTATGCAGTACAACTACTACAGAAAACCCATTTAACAATGGTTGGGAAAGATATATAATCGCGCGGGCCCATGCATTGTTATGTAGAGTATGGTTGTATATACTCTACTTACAATCACGGTTCAATTCCCGTTGTAGAAAACTCGAAAGCGCACTACATATAATCACTGTTATTTTAAAAACTTGTTGTTGTATGTCTTTTAATTAAATAAAAAAAGTTGCAGTATTAGAACTACCTATAATCACTGTTATTTTAAATAACCGTTGTTGTATGTCTTTTAATATAAAAAAATTGCAGCATTACAACAAGAAACAAGAACATCAAGAACAACAACAACAACAACAACAATAAGAACAACAAGAACAACAAGAACAACAACAAGAACTACAATAAGAACAACAACAATAAGAACAACGAGAAGAAGAAGAAGGACAACAACAACAATAACAATAATAACAACAATAATAGGAAAAAATAACAAGAACAAAAATAATAAAAAAAGAACACCAACAACTAACATTGCTAACTCGAATTCATACTTTCCTTGTTTCAGGACAATGAATAAACTCAATAAGTGCACCACCTATAATGTTGGTGCTGAAAAATAAGTAAAAAAAACCAAAAAATGTTGGTGCTGGGATTTGAACCCATGACTAGACGCTAACTATGATCATAATGTTTCTAAATAACTGTGGTGAGAGGTCTACCAACATTTTTTTTAAGATTTCTTATTTTTTGGAAAATGATTTAATCCCGGTTGATATTTAACCGTGGTGATAGAGTTAGTGGTACAAGGTTCGAATCTTGACAAAAATATTTTTTCCATTTTACATAATTATTTATCCACGGTTATAATAAGCAACTGTTGTAATATTACAAACTTTTCTTTTCCAGGAATAGAGAAACGCTCTTCCCAAGTAAAATAATGATTTAAAATTTTCTCCATTTAAAAAAAATATCATTCGAGTATATCAACCATGACAACTTATCATCATTGCAAGAATTAAACTATTAGATTTTTCATCTTCAACCTCATCTATAAATAGACAGTTTTACATTTCTTCATAATATTCTTTGTAACAACGAGTTCTACAAATAAGAATGCTAATAAAAACATCACCAATAAAGTCGCCAAGGAACAACATCATTGTTGCACCCCAAAATTTGCCCTCGTTTTTTTTACTTTATTTGACCTTTTGTTTTGCACATGCATATTGGATTAAGTCATGTTTCATATCCTGCATATCATTGGTTTTCTCAAGGCATGAAGGTAGAGGATCCATGGAGTCATGATTTCCTGGAATTTTGGAGTGTTTTTTTTTTCATTCAAGTGTGGAGACGGACTTTGGAACTTTATCATCATAGATGTTCATATCAGGACTCCTCAAGTGTTCATTTCTTTATTTTTTTCTCAAACATCAAGTTACAAATCGTATGCATGCACAGTTTGGAGTTGATACAAGAGAAAACCTAATGGTTGTAAGCCTTATTACCCATGGTTTAATAGACCAAATCATCTACTATAGATCCGTTGAATTTCTACTATCAGGTTACAAAGTGATTTAGGCAAAAAAATACTATCAGTTACATCATAGTTATACTAGAAAACATGGCCCAACTAAAAGTAATAAAAACAAAAAGATGTCACAACAAGAACCAATGTCTTGTATTGTGAATCACAATGTAACGAGCTTCTCCTTGCAAACTTGCTAAACCTTTGCAAACATCAGCATCGCGAAAAAACAAAACAATGTATATTAGAAATGGATATCAGAGCCTGCAAAAAAAACCTGAAAGAAAAAGAGTGAAAATGACTTATCAATAACACATAGAGTGTCCCGCCAACATCAAACCCCAAAACCTGCTGCAACTCTACATTCCATGCAACCTTCAACAACGATGTTTCCCTGAGTATCAAGCATCCCAAGTAATAAAACAATGACTACGACATACCAAACAAGGATATTTGAAATTTCAACGTAACAAGAGAAGTTTCATGCTTTTGGCAAAAAATTTCCATCATCAGAAAAAACACATGAACACTATACTATGATTAAAGAGTTTTCAAATACACAAACCCTAATCTCCCACTATAAAATGGGGCGAAATTTACAGAAAGAGGAAAAAAAACCTATCCATTAGAACAACAAAAACCTAATCAGAAAACACCAGCAAGCAATTCAAAAACCCAAAATTTCTCAGAGTTCACCTTAAATGTTAACGAAGCCTCTCACTGAAGCTTGGATTGACCAGAACTAAGCCATTCAATCGCTACAACCCTAACATGATAAGGAGAAGAGTGGAAGAAGGCCGAAGCAAGAAAATCATCCATGAAAAGAAGTGGAAACTAGGAGGAGAAAAGATTCGAAACCAAAAGGTTCGTTACTCATACCTCCAAAGATCAGCAGAGAGATTGCTAAGTAATGTTCTTGGACTTTGAATATGTTGATTGTATGTTTATCTTCTGTCCTGATTCCATAAGATTTAGATTTGCGTATGTTTTCTTTTGATTTATGGCATGGTGAATTTGTTGATGATTTTGTTCCACGATCGAGTTTTTGAGGCAAGAATATCAAAGATGAACGATCCATGACGCCCAATGAAGGTTCGTTGTTCTTCTTCTTGGAGAAGAGATGGACAGTGTGTGAGGACTTTCAATAAATAAAAACAAGTGTTAAACTTTGAAAATGAAGGAAAGGATTGGGTAGCCTGTGTTAAGAGAAATTTTAAAGTCCTTGAGAAAGGAAAATGTTTGTTTTCATACGTTATTTAAAGAATGCTTTTAATGTCTTTTTTCCCAAGCCTGATCTCGCAATGCCCAATGTTCTTTTATTGTTATCTCTTTTCCATGTGTCATTTAAAGCCATTATACTTTAATGACTAATAATATCTATGACCCATGTTAATTTATTCTTTTAAAGATGCATCGATTTTCAAACTAGTTTCCTTAGGCACTTTGGTTGGTGAGTCTATCAATGTATAACTCCCATTGCCTTACAACTAGCCGATGATGCTTTGATGGCTAGTTTTTTTTTTCTTTTCCTTTACTTTTAGAATTTTGTTTATATGGGCCTAATGATACAAGCATTTTTTTTCGGGCTCTAGATCAATAAGTTGAAGGACTAATGGGCTTATGACCCCTATCATAGAGCGCCAACTTATTATGCCTCTTTGTTGTTTATTCTTTCCACCATATAAGTTTAGTCAATTCTCCATAATATCATGAACTTCTTTTTTCTTTATTTTATTTTATAAGTTACAGACCTTGTTTTGATATATTGTTATTTTAAGTTTTTTTATTTATAAATAGTTACCTTAGGATTTATATAGCTATATCTTAAATACATGTAAGACTTTGTTTAGATATTTTGCTATTCGTATTCTATTTTGTTTATTTGGTTTGATATGCTTGATCCTCGATTAGATTCATGATTACCTGTATGCTTGTGATTTAGTGGAATGACGATAATATATCTTGCTCACTTGTATGGTTTATTCTTGTGTTTACGACTATCAATTGCTAATTAAAATACGAATGCACACACCTAAAGAATAATCGTTTCAATAGAATAATTTAACTCCTTGGTCCAACGCCAAGTAAAACATTTTTACACACTTTATACACACACGTAAGTCGGTCATTTTTATGATCTCCATCCACACAACTTTACACATTATAATTAATTAACAAAAGAACTGAACCCTGGAGTCTAGCATTCTATGAGTTTTTGAATGAAACATTCCTGAGGCTAGCCCTCGGGTTGTGTCTCATTCTCTCTTTCGTTTCGAAAGCACATAAGCAATTAAACTCTTAATTCACATATCAAATAACGAAGGAACTGAATTATGGAATCCAGCATTACACATAATTCTTGAATAAATCATTCTTAAGGCTAGCCTTCAAGTTATGGTTTATTCACCCTTTCGTTCTTAAAATACCTAAATCTTACAAATTAAATTGCGAAAGAACTGAACCCTGGAGTCTAGTGTAAACACCCCAAATTTGCCCTCACCCATTCACACCATGGCTTGTGATCATTCTCATATGCATAAGTACAATCATGTCATCTCACATCTCATTTTTTATCCACTGGATAGTTTCTGAAGCATCTGCACCTAGGGTTTGTGATCTGAGCAATCCCAAAGCCTTTTGAGCCATTCCAAAGGCTACCAATCAATTCAAAGGGGTCCATGTGTGTTCTTATATCATATTTCACCTCCTCAAAGTCAAAGTTGCAGAGGAATCACAAGAACTAGGGTTTGAGTGGATGCAGAGCCAGTTTGAACTGCACAGTTGACTGAAAATTAGGGTTTTGGTTTCAGAGGCCATAATCCCAATTTTTTTTGGTCATTCTTGTTTCCATTGATCTCTATATGGTATAGGGAGTATACATATCAATTTTCATGAAGAAATTCCATGGGGAAGTCATCTGATCAAGAGTTGACTTTCTATACAAGTCAGTGCAAAATCAGGGCATCTGAGGCCCCCAATGACCCAACCAATGGGTGATCTTCATCATTTTGAGTGTATATGGTCTTTATTTGATCATGGAAGAAGGTTGAAGTTCATAAAAATCAAGAATTTAGGGTTTTTGCAAATGTTGACTTTTTGGGCATAGTTGACTTTTCAAGAATGCACCATTTTAGGTCATTCTTCAAGCCTTGATTCATGATCCAAAAAGGCTTCAAATGAAAAAACTTTGGTCATGAAAGTTGTAGATCTCATCTTTCCCTTTTCAAAAAGTACAAGAACATGATCAAATTCTTTTTGAATCAAAAGTTATGGTGTGGCAAAGTTAGCAAAAATCATTAAATTTCAAGTTATGCACTAAATGGAAAACTTGCAAATTCATGTATCAAGCATTCTAGTGACTTCAAAGTGACTTCAAAACTTCATCACATGATCACATATGCCCTAAAAAACAGAATTGGCCCAAAGGATTCTT
The DNA here is from genome assembly GCA_963966055.1 of Lathyrus aphaca. Taxonomy (NCBI): domain Eukaryota; kingdom Viridiplantae; phylum Streptophyta; class Magnoliopsida; order Fabales; family Fabaceae; genus Lathyrus; species Lathyrus aphaca. The sequence goes on along the minus strand of OZ014520.1, from coordinate 62,012,186 downwards.
CATTGTTTGCCTTGATTTTCAAGAAGTCCATAAGACATTTTCCATTACAAGTGCAAAGTTGGATTTTTGGCATAGTCATTTTCCAAGGAATTATGTGATCACTAGCTGATTTCTCAACATTGCCATAACTAAAAGAAGTGCCATGCCACAAAATTCAGCAAGCATTGTTTCATGTGTATGGCACAAAATCATGAGAAAGTACAAAGTTGTCAAGTTGCAAAAACTAGCATAGCTTGTCATCCACATGTTGCAGTCAGCCACAAGCAATCCAAGGGCTCTCCTCAACCCTAGCTGGAGCAAGACAAGACTTGAACCTGCTGCTGCCATGACCCATACTCTCAATGACACAAAATTGACTTTTTTGCAAAAGGCTCCCATACTCTTGGCACAGTACACAGCCACCCTACTAACCTGCCTCACAGTCTATCCACACAAGTTGGAGATGATATAGCTAAGCATTGAGCATTGAAGCTGGCCAGAACACACATTCACAAAAATACACCACATTGCAAAAAACTTTCGAATCTGCCTCCACAGCCAAGAAACACCCAAACTTTCTTCATCATCCAACTCAACACACTCCATAGGTCTCAAACCACCAAAGCTCAAGCCTGAAACAAGCCTGACCTGAGCTCCACCATTTCTCACCTTCCAAACCAGTTCTCTTCGAATCTCACTAAACAGCCATCAAACACCTCATCTCTCTTCACCAACAAGTCAAGCATACCACAAGGAGTCAAAACCACCCTTTACTTTGAACTGAAACAGCCTGTACACAAAGTGCATTTCCTGCTACACCAGAAGTGAATCTCTCAAAGCAGCTTGCCTAAGCTCATTCCAGGCTTTCCATTAGCTTCAAGGGGTTCAGGGGAGTTGTTCTGCATCAAAGCAAGGCCAGAAGAGTTCATATTCACAGTTCTCCACCTCAGGTAGTCTCAAACTTCAAACTTTTTAAAGCTTGTTTCTTTTGTTACAAATTGAAAGTGCATGCTCTGAGGGTCACTGTGATGTGTTTAGAATCTAAAATGGTGGGAAAATGAGCATTTGGTGAGTGTCTGAAAGTTTGGCCCCGTTTTTATTTTGTTTCGATTCGGCTTGTTCTTGCTAGTAAAATGATGATTGATCATGGATTTGGGTTGTAGGAAGTGTGGGAAGTGTTTCTGGGCAGCTAATTTGACATGGGGTGGCCTGGATAAGAAACTAGGGTTTTGGTATGGCCGGAGAAGACGACCGGAGCTCATCTCCGGTCGCCTGAGTGTAATTAGGGCTTAATCCAGTCATTAATGTCAATTTGAATTTGGGCCATAGGATCAGTTGACTCCCTTGACTTCCCGCGCGCATGAAAGGCCAGGATCTGTTTGCTTAACCCTAATTTCGTTTAATTAACCTAATTAATTTAATTATCTCAGAGTCAATCCCAACCACAGGATCACGCGCCAGTCAACACTTTCAAATCCTGGGCGCATCTTGGCCCTCCATCCCTCTGACTTTTCTTTTTATTTGATTTTAATTCATTTTCTTTTCAATTAACTTGTACAATTAATTTAAAATAGCAAAAAATACATAAAAATTATGAAACTTTTTCCTCTGAGTTTTAATAATTTTTATGACACAAAAATATTTTTATTTTATTTTTCATCATTAAAAAGTATTTTTAAATATTTAAAAGATTATTTTTAATTGATTAATGGAAATTAATTAATAAAAAATACTTTTAGGTATTTAAAAATTACAAAAAAATTCATGAAATGTTCTAAGACATTTAGAAACATTGTCCAACCTTCAAACCAAATTTCTTTTTTGATCTTGATGCATTTTAAGAATTTTTCATTGAATTAAATCATTTTTTATGCATTATTTTGATCATGGATTCAAAAATTCATTTCTGCCAATTGGTGAAGGTTGAGACGTTGATTCTTCTTGCATTGTCTTTTGTTTTGCATGTAGTTCCTAGGATAAAAAGGCCATGAATTGTTCTTGCATTTTCAAATTGATTGGCATTTATTTTGTTAAGAACCCTAAAAAACCCTAATAACTTAGAAAAATCATATCTTGAGTTTGGTTGAGAGTTGAGAGCTCCCCTTTGGGCAGTGGTTCATCATAGGCCTAGGGTTTCTTTGGGTGCCATTTTCCATTTTTTATCATGAGGTTTGCTTCTGTTTTGGGTTTTTTGTTTGATGTTTGATCCATGAACCCTAATTTGGGCTTTCTTTTGCATCCCTCTTGCATTTCCTTGCATAACATGACTTGTCTTTGCATTTTGTGCATTCTTGTGATTCATTTGACATCTTAAGACATGTATAAAGCATCTTTGATCATTGCATCTTATGTTTGCCATGTCATTTGTCTTGTATGCTTCATAACATTTCATGCTTGTTCATGCTCCTTAACTTGCATCATTTGCATTCATAATCTTGTATGAACATCCCCATGCCTTGCCTCATGTTTGCAGCACCTCATAACATCATAATCATCATCAACATGCTTCTGGTTTTGCTTTGCATCATGCCATTTCATCTCATTTTGCATTGCATTGCATTTCTTTCTAACATTGCAGGTGGTAAGTAAGCTTGAGAAGTGGATTTGCCTTCACTTCTCATACCTTTTCTTTTCATCTCTCTTGCATCCATTGCTGCATTTATGTATGTGTTTGAGATTGAGCTTGCTCATTCTTCTCCTTCTCACTTTCTTTCTTCAAGTGACTTGACTTCTTGAATGAAGCAAGTCACTTTGCTTCTCTTGATCCTGTTCATCTGCTTCCTGGTGGTTCTTCTGAAGATTGTTCTTGGAAACCTCACAAACCTTAGGATCAACCAAGCATGACAATGATTAGGGTTTTGATTAGTATCCCCTCTTAGTTTTACCTTTGTGTCTCTCTTTGAGTCCTCTCTTCTCACCTCATAATCAGGGACTAAACCCTAAAGGTTTTAAGACTTTGTGATTAGGGTTATGCCTGCATCCTTCTCTTAGGATGGAGTGTATAACTTTAATCCTAAGTATTAAACCCTTAAGGTGTTTAAATCTCTTAATCAATTCATCTAATAATCATCAAGACATCACTTGTAACTTGGGCCTTGCATTAGGGTTCTAATTCTTCCTTAAGTGGTTAAGAAGGACTAACCCTAGTGTTAATGGACAAGTCCCCCTCAAGTTGTCTTACAAATCATAAAAAACACTTCATCATCATACCATTAACTAAAATCCACTTAATAAAGGCTTGTTTTGTCATGGGTTTAATCCCTAATCATGGGTTAAGTTGAGGAGTTTTCCTCAGCTTAAACACTCTCATCTATCATCCTTCTTTTAGGATGGTGTAATGAGTCTGTTTAATCCTTGATTATGGCTTAACCTCATTACTTAACACTAAACAAAAACACCAAAAACATCTAAATAATCACAAGTAGGTTAATGATCTTAATCCTACACCAAAGGTGATTAAGTGTGAGAATCTGACTTCACACTTAAGGCATTCTCATTACCCCTAAACAGAGGGAAGATGTGATGAGTTTACTAACCCATTGGTTTAGGCTTAAGCTCATTATCCTATGACAAACTTCAAAAAGCAATAAAAGACTGAAAACACAAAAAAACAAACAATAATCGTCTCCTTCGGGACTCTTTTCTCATCATCTTCATTCACAAACGAGAACTTGCTTCTTCCGTCTAATGCAAGACAGTAAGCACCTGAGCCAGACAGGTCATACACTTGAGCATTGACAAGCAAGCAGTTCACCAGTCAATTCACCTTTCAGTCTCTTTGGGTCGAACTACGGTGTTCTGACTTCCTCATTGCACGAGAGGATACGTAGGCATAACTTAACAGTTATCGAACAAAAGTCTCTGTACATTCCCCCTCTTTCCGGCTTCATTCTTTAGCCTCATTATCATGAGCATTTCATTCTGTTCCTACACTGACACTTTCATACTTCACATCACTTATACACTTTGCACTGACACCTGTACATCCCTTTTTCAGCTATTTTACACACAGATTGCACTGACACTACCCCTTTAAAGCACAAATCTTTTAAGCGTGGATCCCGTCGAGTACGGCGGACAATCTGGGTGCTAATACCTTCCCAGGTTGTAACCAACCCCCTTTCTCAGTCTCTCTGGTTCGCAAACCGTCTTGTCCGTATCTTTCTAGGCTTATGCAGCATTGCCTTTCCTCCGGGATAAAAATGCCTAGCTGGCGACTCTATTCATCTCCAATGAGTTCACGGCTGTGTGTTCTCATTGTTCTTTTCGCCGACCGTTCGCGTCTGTACCTTCATCTGATCCATTTTCATTTGTCGGGAGCGACAGCTTGGCGACTCTGCTGGGGATATTATACTGCAACCAGGGCTTCTGGTTCTTTTTGTGGGTTCCTCCTAGCGCTTGTTTGATTTGTGTTTATTGGGGTGTTATGTGCTTGTTTGTGCTTATATTTATTTTTGTTTATTGCTTTATGTACAGTTACTTTACTGCTTTCTTTATTGCATTTATATATATCATACTGTCATTGTTGCTGGCTGGATTTGGTTTCTTGTTTTGGTGGGTGGGTGATTCATTGAGAGTTAAGGTCCTATACCTGGGACCTGAGTGACACCTAGGCTAGAGTGAATCATATTCTTTCCCATTCCATTTCGGTCTGGTGCGGGAATATGAAACACGGTTCAGATATGGGTTTCTTCTTGAGAACTCTGTGTTGCAGATTTCCTGCAATGCTAGGGCTATCTGGGAAGCCTGCTAAGTCTGGATGACCTTTTAGTATTGACCTTCAGAAACTGAGGTGAATTAGAGGAGGAACTTTTATGGTTATTGTAAACACTGTACCTCCGGGTTAGAAGTGTTTACACTTCTCATAACTGATCCAAGTCTGAGGATCCTTGTTCTAGATCACCACCTGTGAGGGGGTTGGGCTGTTTACAGGTTTGCAGGTACCTTGACCTCAGAATACCCTGTTACTTTGACTTTGTTAAGAATGCTCCATGTTGGATAGTTCTTGTGATTCTAAAACCCTGGACTTGTGGCTCTTTATTTGAGTCCCCCACCCTGGTTACTGGATTTATAGACCTCCATCTGGAATTCTTGAACACACATGGATCTACACCAAGGCAGTTAATCAGATCCAGCTCAGTCACAAACCCTTGCATTTCATTTGCATACATACCCATTGCATCATATTAACATTTGCTTATTTGTGTTTCAGGGTATCCACTTTCATCTTTGGTTCTGGTTTTGACCCCATCTGCAGTATTGACCTATCTCCACCAGCACTTGCTTCAGTTTGTCAGCCATATACTTCAGTTACTTGCACTAGCCAGCCAGTGGCCCACTCCTCAGCATCTTCATCAGCACTCTACTCAGTCCTCAGCATCATGGCTCCAAAGAAAAGCAACATCACCTATCATTTCTTCCAACCAGACTTATCAGACATCAGGAGGATCCAAACCCTGATCACTCCAGATCACATACCCTTGTTCAGGGAGAGTTATGGAGATATACTGGACATGGTTATGGATCTGGACCCTTCACAGAGGAGCCTCATCCACACCTGCATTCAGTTTTATGATCCTCCACTGAGATGTTTCACCTTTCAAGACTTCCAGTTGGGTCCTCTTCTGGAAGAATACTCATCATTGATTGGTTTGCCTATCAAGAGGGAAATCCCTTTCAACCCTGAAATGGTCTTTCCCAGCAATGGAGAGATAGCAAAAGCTTTGCACCTGGAACCTGCTTTGGTTGAGCAGCATATGGCCTCTAAAGCTGGGATCCCTGGGTTTCATCTGGACTTCCTGATTTCTCAAGCTAGTTTGAAAGCCTCCCTGGGGGAGTGGAAAGCTGTTTGTGCTCTGTTGGCCTTAAGTGTATATGGAATTGTGTTGTTTGCAGATGAGCCTCGATTCATTAGCAAGAATGTAATCCATTTGTTCATCCTGAAGAACCCTGTGCCAACTTTACTGGGTGATCTCTATTACTCAGTACATCAGAGAAATGAGAAGCAGAGGGGAAGATTAGTGAGGATTTGTGCTCCATTATTCCATGCTTGGCTTCTCAGGCATCTACCCAGGATAGATGCATTTCTAAATCCTCATCAGCAAAGCAACTGGGCTAAGAGGCTCACTACTCTCACTTCAGCAGACATCAGATGGTGTACTCAAAGCACCAAGGGCAGAGATATGATCACAAGCTGCGGGCACTTTCCCAATGTGCCCTTAATAGGAGTTAAGGGAAGTATCAATTACAACCCTCTGCTGTTCAGAAGGCAATTAGGCTATGCACTGGTCCATACTCCCAGGGAACAAGACTTGGTGGAGACCCTCTACTGTGAGAACAAGATTAGTTTGACTGTTGTTAGGCAGGCTGCCTGGGCCTGGGATCATGTTCAAACCAAGGGAATCACCATTCTGGGGAGGTGCAATAACGTGGCATCAGCCCAATATTATGAGTGGTCCCATGCTAGGGCCCAATTCTCTGGAATGCCCTTTACCATAGAAGACATGCCTGAGTCATCTTCAGCACCACCCCCTGCCACTATCAGTTTGGAGGAGTTTGAGAGCTTGAAGGAAAGAAATGAGAAGTTAACCCAAGCCTTGCAGAAGACCCTCCGGGAGAGGAGTGAAGGTGTGAGGGAGATTGAGAGACTGAAGAAGTTAAGGGTGGAACACTTGACCAAGATTGAGAAGTCTGGAGATTATATCAACAAGTCTAAAGCTGGTGAACAGATTCTGAAGAATGCTTGTAAAGAAGCCCAATTCCAGAGAGCAAGGACAGACTTGTATTTGAAAGAGAGTCAGGCCAGGTGGGTCCGGATCACTGAGGCCCGTACTCTAGAAGACAAGAGAGCTCAAGACAAGATGGAGCAGATGGAAAAAGCCCTGGCAGCAGCCCAGAAGGAAATATCAGAGCTAGAAATCAGAGCTGGAGTGAAGAGGTCTAAGGACCAAGGTCAGAATAAGAAGTTGACTGCAGCTGTTGCAACAAGAAACCTTCTCATCAGAAGTCTTACGGAGCATCCGGCTGATCCTGTGACCGAAGCACTTCTCAAGGAAGTTCGTGAGGATGAGTTTGGCCTCGGAGTTTGATCATTTGCTTGTTGTTGTTCCTTTTCATGTACTTTTGCTTTTTGTGATGTATTTTGACCCCTTTGAGGGCTTGTGTTGTAAAAAAGGAACAAGTTATATTATTTCACCCTTAGTAATATATTTGTGTTGGTTTCTATCTAGGTTCACATCAAAAGCAACTTCAACAGCATCATCTTCAAGGGTCTGGAAGGGTCAAAACTGAAGGCCAAACCGGATACCTTGAGAACAAATAAGCATAACTGCATTGCATGCTAACCCTTTTGTTTGTTTTGTAGGTTTTTGTTTTGTTGTTACTAACCTCTGTTGTGATGTTCAGGAATTATTGCTCGCCGCCGGGTATTTCCTCTCAACAGGCCTCACAGGTACCCAACTAGAAACAACCTTCCGGGAATTCAGATGGATCAGATGCAACAAGACCTTACGGAGGTCAGAAACCAGATGGCCAACGAAAGGTTGGAGATGAGAACTCAGATAACACAATTCATGGAAGTAATGAACAACTTAGCTCAAAGCCAGGAGAGGCTCAGAGCTTTGGTAGAAGGGAGGAATCAAGAGGAACCCCATGTGGGGACTGCTGGCACAAGTAACAACGAGAGGGTCCAACCTCATGTTAACCCCCCTGTGTTTGGCCCACATCTACATCCTGAGATTAATATTCCCGCAAACATTCAAGGAACAGCCACTGCAGCCAGAGTACTTCAAGAAGATCCTCAGGAGGACCAATTTACAGTAATGGGTGCTGGAGAGGAAGCTTATGATAGACGATTGGAAGAAATAGCTGAGAAGTTGAGGTCCTTAGAATCTCAAAATTCTTTGGGTTTCGACGTCATGGACATGGGTTTGGTAGAAGGGGTCAGGATCCCCCATAAGTTCAAGCCTCCTTGTTTCGAAAAGTATAATGGGACTTCATGCCCCCGGACTCATTTGCAATCATTTCTGGGAAGGCTGAAGGCCTATACAATGGATGAGAAACTTTGGATGTTCTACTTCGAAGATAGCTTGACTGGAGCATCAAGGGAATGGTATTCCCATTTGACAAGGGCAACTGTGAGATGCTGGAAGGACCTGGCAGAAGCCTTCATCCGACAGTATCAATACAATTTAGACATGGCACCCAACAGGACTCTCCTAATGGGAATGTCACAGTCGTCAAGGGAAAGTTTCCGAGAGTATGCCCAAAGGTGGAGGCAACTGGCTGCTGCCGTTCAACCACCAATGTCCGAGAGAGAAATGGCAGACATGTTTATGAACACTCTCCAGGGAACGTATATTGACAGGTTGGCTGCCTTCTCATCCACCAGCTTCGCAGATGTTGTCATAGCTGGGGAGAGAATTGAAAGCCTGTTAAAAATGGGAAAGATCTCAGACAACGGTGCAAGCTCGTCCAGTAGTACAAGAAAGCCTTTTGCAGGCCCGAGAAGAACTGGCGAGACCAATGCCATCCACACCAACAGGGGTAGGCCCCAATATGCTCAGAGGTCAATAGCAGCAGTCACCATTCCTGCTCCAGCTCATCCACAGCCAGTCTATCAACCTCCTCAACAAAACTTCCAACAACAACCTCAGTATCATCATCAGAATCAGTATCCTCCAAGAAACTACAACAACAACTCCAACAACAATAATCAACAGAGGCCATTCCAACAGAGGCCATCTCAAGCTAACAGAGTGATCGACCCGATCCCAATGCCGTATGCTGCCTTGCTGCCACAACTTCTGAAACTCAACCTGGTTGAGCTAAGAACGTTGGCACCTCCGGATCCCAACAGTCTGCCAAGAAACTATGACTCCAATGCTAGGTGTGCTTTCCATTCAAACGCGCCTGGTCACAGTACAGAAAAATGCAGGGCTCTGCATATGAAGGTACAAGACTTGGTAGACTCCAAGGCTCTGAACTTTGCACCTCCGCCCAATGTCAATAAAAACCCTATGCCAAATCATGGTGGTCCCCGAATTAATGCTATTGAAGAAGACCAACCGTCTTATTTGATAACTAGTGTGGATCAGATCAGGACACCATTGGTGGAAATCAAAGCTCAACTCCGTGAAAGCGATATATTTCCGGGGTGTGAACTAGGGTGCCCATACTGCAATATTTCTTGGAATGGGTGTGAAGACTTGAGGAATGGCATTGATAGACTTATTCAGAGTGGCCTACTCCAGATCACAACATCATTTCCTGCAAATCCGACAACTTCATCAGCAACGGTTTCAGACCCTCCTACAACTGCAGCGACTATTGTTCCCGACAATTCACCAGCAACATCAACAAGTACTTCACCTGTCCTCCCAAATGATCAGTTTTCGACAGTTCCTCCTGCTACAACTTCAGCTTCATTCCATTTCGACTCTCCATCAACAACAACAACAGTCCTTCCAACAGAACCTCCTACAACACCAGCAATCAATCATGAAGATGTCTCCACTGTTACCATATTCTACGATCCTGAGAATAATTCTGCTTATCATTCAGAAGGTGCTGCTCCCACTAGAGCGCCAGTTACAATATTTTATGATCCACAAACAATTGCAGTCCCTTCAGCAGCAGCAATCAGTCCAGTCACTGTCACGGTGCCTGGACCAATACCATATGAAAGCAATAGGGCCATCCCTTGGCACTATGGCTCTGACGTGTACTGTGAAGGGAAAAGAATCACTCTTGAAACAACAGCACCTGCACCACAGATAGATAATGTGGGGGGAGGCGGAGGCTTCACTCGAAGCGGACGTCTCTTTGCTTCACAAGTCCAAAGACCTACTGCCGAAGCAGAAGCTGCTGCCAAGGCAAAAGGAAAAGGCCCGGTGCAGGAAGATCCGGTTACCAAAGAAGCCCTGAGGACTCCATTTGATCAGGAAGTTGATGAGTTTATGCGGATCATCAAAAAGAGTGACTATAAAATTGTGGATCAACTTCACCAGACGCCATCCAAAATCTCCATCCTCTCACTGCTTATGTGCTCCGAAGCCCATCGGAATGCATTACTTAAAGTCCTGCACGCAGCTTACGTGCCTGAGGAGATTACTGTCAACCAGTTGGAAACCGTGGTTGGAAATGTTACTGCTAGCAATGGGCTAGGGTTTACCAATTCTGACTTGACAGCGGATGGCCGCAATCACAATAAAGCCTTGCACATAACCATGGAATGCAAAGGAGCTGTCCTTTCTCACGTGTTGGTGGACACAGGTTCATCCCTGAATGTCTTACCAAAGAAGGCTCTGGTGAAGCTTGAATATGATGGATTGGCATTGAGACCCAGCAACCTGGTAGTAAGAGCCTTTGATGGTTCTAAGAGATCGGTTCTGGGAGAGATTGAGCTGCCTGTGACAATTGGCCCACAGACCTTTAAAACTATCTTTTATGTGATGGACATTCAGCCCGCCTACAGCTGTTTGTTGGGTAGACCCTGGATTCACGCCGCCGGCGCAATAACGTCTACCCTTCACCAAAAGTTAAAATTTGAGTGGGAAGGCCAAGTTGTCACAATCTGTGGAGAGGAGGACATTTTTGTCAGCCACCTGGCGACCTATAAGTACATTGAAATGGATGGAGAGATCCATGAAACAATGAGCCAGGGGTTTGAAGCTTTGAATGTGAATGAAGCATCTGCTGTATCTGGTACTCCAATGTCATCTTACCAACAAGCCCGGAAGGTTGTTGAGGAAGGAACTGCCCTAGGCTGGGGCAAGGTCTTAGCTGTGGAGGAGAAGAAAGACAAATTTGGGTTGGGTTACAGACCAACTCAACATCAAGCAAAGGCTGCTGGAGAGCCCGGTTTTGTCAGTGGGGGGATGCTTACCCCCGATGCTATCAACTGTCTGGAAGACGAGCTGGAAGAGGAGCGCAATCTGGAGAATTGGATTCGTCCGAAGATCCCGGGGAGCAGTGTCTCGAACTGGTCTTCCCAGGAAATTATAAGAGTTACTCATGCAGAGTAATTATTATTTCCTGTGTTTTTATAGCATGCATCAAAGTCTTGCATCTTGCCCAAGATGACAAGACTCATTTTGTAATCAGGGCCATCTGTACTTTTGTGCAAACAAGATTAAATTAATGAAATATCAGACGTCTTTTTGCAAACGAGTCTTTTTCTTTTCTGCTCACTGTTTTTCCATTTTTCTTTTTGTACAAAAATAAATGGCGGTGTTTTCAAAATGATAACTTCATTTCACTTTTTTCTAAAGCAAGATTAAAATCAATCACTAAAATGAACAAACTTAACCCTTGCAGAGAGTGCCCTCCAGACAGCACCGACAACAGCACGGCTATGACATCGTATGACTTTGACAATCCAATCAATCAAGCTGGTGAAGGGGTTGATGAAGAATATGAGCTTCCTGAAGAGCTAGCCAGGTTGTTAAGACAAGAGGAAAAGGTTATTACTCCTCACCAGGAGGAAGTTGAAGTGATCAATCTTGGTACAGATGAAGACGTGAAAGAAGTTAGAATCGGGGCCTGCCTGCAAGACTCAGTGAAGAGACAGCTGATAGATCTGCTTCAAGAGTATGTTGATGTGTTTGCTTGGTCGTATCAAGACATGCCAGGGTTGGATACCGACATTGTTGTGCACAAGCTGCCTTTGAGAGAAGAGTGCCCACCGGTCAAACAGAAGCTGCGCCGTACTCGTCCGGACATGGCTATGAAAATCAAGGAAGAGGTGCAAAAGCAATGGGACGCCGGGTTCCTTGCTGTGACTAGCTATCCGCCGTGGGTTGCTAACATAGTACCTGTGCCTAAGAAGGATGGCAAAGTAAGAATGTGTGTTGACTACCGGGATCTGAACAGAGCCAGCCCGAAGGATGACTTCCCATTACCTCACATTGATGTATTGGTGGATAATACGGCTCAGTTCTCGGTATTCTCCTTCATGGATGGATTTTCGGGATACAATCAGATCAAGATGTCACCTGAAGACATGGAGAAGACAACATTTATTACACCTTGGGGCACATTCTGTTACAAGGTGATGCCATTCGGACTGAAGAATGCTGGTGCAACATATCAACGGGCTATGGTAACATTGTTCCACGATATGATCCACAAAGAAATAGAATGTTATGTGGATGATATGATTGCCAAGTCCCTTACTGAAGAAGATCACCTGGTGAATCTGCTCAAGTTGTTCAAGCGTCTGAGAAAATATCAACTAAAGCTGAACCCCAACAAATGTACATTCGGGGTGCGATCCGGTAAGTTGCTGGGCTTTATTGTAAGCGAGAAAGGGATTGAGGTTGACCCTGATAAAGTCAAGGCTATTCAAGAGATGCCTGCACGGAAAACTGAGAAAGAAGTTCGAGGATTCTTAGGTCGATTGAACTACATTTCAAGGTTCATATCTCACCTTACAGCGACCTGTGAACCCTTGTTCAAGCTGTTAAGAAAAGAGCAAACGGTCAGGTGGAACGAAGATTTCCAGAAGGCTTTTGACAAGATCAAGGAATATCTGCAAGAACCTCCAATCCTCATGCCTCCAGTCGAAGGAAGACCTCTGATCATGTACTTGACAGTATTAGAAGAGTCAATGGGGTGTGTGCTGGGCCAGCATGACGAGTCTGGTCGAAAAGAGTATGCAATTTACTACCTAAGCAAAAAGTTTACCGACTGTGAACAACGTTATTCACTGCTCGAGAAAACTTGCTGTGCTTTAGCGTGGGCTGCTCGCCGACTGAGACAGTATATGCTGACCCACACTACCTTATTGATCTCAAAGATGGACCCAGTTAAGTACATATTTGAGAAGCCAGCTCTTACCGGACGGGTTGCAAGATGGCAGATGATTCTCACAGAATACGACATACAATACACATCTCAGAAAGCCATCAAGGGCAGTGTACTATCTGAATATCTTGCTGAGCAACCCATTGATGATTACCAGCCAATGAGGTTTGACTTCCCTGATGAAGACATCATGTTCATTAAAGCAAAAAATCATGAAGAGCCTAGTCACACTGAGGGGCCTGACCCGGAGGAAGAATGGACTATGATGTTTGATGGGGCTGTTAACATGAATGGCCGTGGTGTTGGTGCAGTACTCATTTCACCAAAGGGAGTTCACATGCCTTTCTCGGCAAAACTCACTTTCAACTGCACTAACAACGAAGCTGAATACGAAGCTTGCATTATGGGTCTTGAGGAAGCCATTGACCTCAGGATCAAGACATTGACCGTATTCGGAGATTCAGCTTTGGTAGTCAATCAAACCAACGGGAAATGGTACACCCACCAAGATCATCTGATACCTTACAGGGATTATACAAGAAGGTTATTGACTTTCTTCACAACAGTCAAGCTTGAGTATATCCCTCGGGACGAGAATCAGTTTGCAGATGCTCTTGCTACCATTTCGTCCATGATCAAAGTTCAAGCTGCTAACTTTGTACCTCAGATTTCAGTGTCAAGACTTGATAGACCAGCATATGTATTTGCAGCGGATGTTGTGAAAGATGATAAGCCTTGGTTCCATGATATTAAGTGCTTCTTGGAGGATCAGACATACCCACCTGGGGCATCTTCCAATGATAAGAAGACTTTGAGAAGGCTTGCTGGTAGTTTCTTTCTGAACACTGATGGGTCTTTATACAAAAGGAACTTTGACATGGTACTCCTCAGATGTGTTGACAAGACGGAAGCAGATTTGTTGATGCATGAAGTGCACGAAGGATCTTTTGGTACCCACGCAGGAGGGCATACCATGGCTAAGAAATTGCTAAGATCAGGCTATTACTGGATCACAATGGATGCAGACTGTTGTGCTTACGCCAGAAAATGCCATAAATGCCAGATCTATGCAGATAAGGTGCATGTGCCTCCGAATCCTCTGAATATCATGTCTTCACCATGGCCCTTTGCTATGTGGGGCATTGATATGATTGGCAAGATTGAGCCAACTGCTTCAAATGGCCACAGATTCATCTTGGTCGCCATTGACTATTTCACCAAGTGGGTTGAAGCAGCCTCATATGCAAATGTTACTAGGCAAGTGGTAGCCCGATTCCTGAAGAGAGATATCATTTGTCGATATGGAGTGCCCGAGCGAATCATTACTGATAATGGTTCCAATCTAAACAATAAAATGATGGCAGAACTGTGCCGGGACTTCAAGATCCAACATCACAATTCTTCTCCTTACAGGCCAAAGATGAATGGTGCTGTTGAGGCAGCAAATAAGAATATTAAGAAGATTGTGCAGAAGATGGTAGTCACCTACAAAGACTGGCATGAAATGCTACCGTTTGCCTTGCATGGGTACCGCACGTCAATCCGAACGTCCACTGGGGCAACACCGTATCAGCTTGTGTATGGTATGGAAGCAGTCCTACCTGTTGAAGTTGAACTACCCTCGTTACAGGTATTAATGGATGTTAAACTGAGTGAAGCAGAATGGGTTCGGTCCCGATTCGAACAACTGAGTCTGATCGAAGAGAAGAGATTGGCTGCAATCTGCCACGGGCAGTTATATCAGAAGAGAATGAAGAAGGCCTTCGATCAGAAAGTTAGGCACCGAGAGTACCAAGTAGGAGATCTTGTGCTGAAAAGAATCCTCCCTCCCCATACAGACTACAGGGGTAAATGGATTACAGGTATCCAGAACGCAACCTGGGGCATGCAGGTTATGTCTCAGCAAGTAGGCGAATCATTATCAACTCGGTCTATCTTCCACATGGCACCAGAAGGTGCCCGCTTCCCCAGCGGAGCTGCCAAATCAGCATACACTCAATCTCAGCATCCGAAATGCTCTATCCCCAGCTGAGTTGCTCCCCATTGCTTTCCCCAGCAAAATTGCCAAATCAACTAACAGGCTTAGCACTCCGGATGTTTTCTCCCCAGCCGAGTTGCCTCTCGTTACTCTCCCCAGCTGAGTTACCAACAACATTCCCCAGTTGAAGCACCAACCATTCTTCCTCAGCAGAATGCAAGAATCAGGGAACCATCTCCCCACAGAGTTCCAACCTATATCCAGAAGAGCAACGCATGAAGAGATCACAACAGAGTGAAGAAAGCTTCTACAAACCCCAGCTGGGTCCCGTATTACAAGGATATGTCTATCAGTGACCTATATCCCCAAACAGATACATCACTAGACCTACCAATGATCTCATCCCCAGCTGGGATGTTCACTTCAAGCAGATCAACCAGAGATCTTCACAGCAACGGGATCCGAATTCCGGATCGGTGCCTCTTTGCATAATCATAGCATTCGCATCTTATTATACCCTCAGAGCGTAGCATTCCGTCTAATACGGAGCATTACGGCAAAAATCAAATGCATAGCATAATCATAAGTCATGTTCTGAATTAGCGCTTGTGAATAATAACCGTTCATCATCATTGTACAGAAAAACTCTCACCAGAGTCCCAGCAAAAGCAGTTGCCTCTCAAATCACAAACACCAGTATATACACCTTTTGGCACCCGTCCGTGTCATCCTTCCCCAAACAGGTCGCCTGAACACCCTTTACAAACAAATCACCCGTATTACAGATGCTTCATGACACCCGTCCGTGTCAAATCACCAGCAGAAAGCCAAAGACATCCTCTTTGCACTCACATATACCTATGCATACACTTTTCTTGACACCCGTCCGTGTCATATCCCCAGCGCAGTCGCCTAGACTTTGTATATCAGATACTTGTTATTATTATACTCTTCTCCTTTTGACACTCGTCCGTGTCACTCTCCCCAACAGTTAAACACTCATCTATACACCACTCATACTCATACTTATACAGATACTCGTCCGTACCTTGTATACATCATATTTCTTTTATCCCCACAGATTCGACAGTAGTCTTTGTTCTTTGTTAACCAGTTGGTACTCGTCTGTACCATCATCTCAGAACATTGCGTCTAGCGTTTGTTTCTACATGATACTCGTCCGTATCATAGTCTTAGGGAAGCTCGTCCGCATCCTTAATCCATACATCGTGTCAAACACTTATGTCTTCTTGAATGTAGATACTCGTCTGTGTCTACTGTTCCCCAGAAGGATACTTTCAGATGCAACACTCGTCCGTGTTCTTTGTTAACCAGTTGATACTCGTCCGTATCATCATCTCTAAACATGTGTCAGTTTGTTTCTACATGATACTCGTCCGTATCATAGTCTTGAGGATGCTCGTCCGCATCTTTAATCTATACACAATACCAAATACTTATACCTTTTGTTTCTTGAATATAAACACTCGTCCGTGTTTACTATTCCCCAGTAGATCGCCAACAAATTTTCTGTTATCTAACACTCGTCCTGTGTTATGATAACCCTGAGAGCAGCCGTACCCTGCTAAGTGGTCGTCCTCCACTTCTTGATGGTCGTCCTCCATCATGCTCATCCGATGGCCGTCCCCATCGTTGATTTTAGCAGCCGTCCCCTGCTAGGTGGTTGTCCTCCACCTTTTGATGATCGTCCTTCATCAACTTTATCCAATGGCCGTCCCCATTGTTGATATTTGGTTGTCTGACACTCGTCCTGTGTTACGATAAACCTCGAGAGCAGCCGTACCCTGCTGAGTGGTCGTCCTCCACTTCTTGATGGTCGTCCTCCATCATGCTCGTCCGATGGCCGTCCCCATCGTTGACCTTTTCTATCCGATGGCCGTCCCCATCGTTGATATTTTCGGCAGCCGTACCCTGCCAGGTGGTCGTCCTCCACCTTTGATGGCCGTCCCCATCATATTTCTTTTATCCCCAACAGAGCAGCCGTCCCCTGCTAGGTGATCGTCCTTCACCTTTGATGGCCGTACCCCATCATCTGTTTATTTCATTTATTCTTTAACCCGATGGCCGTCCCCGTCGTGGTCCCTTTTCCTTTTCTTTTAGCCCGATGGCCGTCCCCATCGTCGGTTACTTTACCTTTATGAACTTGATGGCCGTCCCCGTCATGTTTCATTTGATCCCCAGAGAATCTTGCAACTTTATCTTGATGGCCGTCCCCATCATAATACTTGTTTTTCCCCAGCTAGTCGGCCGTCCCCGTCTTAGCTTTACTTTTTATCCCCAGCATGTCGGCCGTCCCCGTCATCGCTTTATTTCCTGCACTTTCCCCAGCATGTCGGCCGTCCCCGTCATTGCTAGTTACCCAGCAGTCGTCCTCTGCTCGACGGTCGTCCTCCGTCGCCTACACTTACAATATACTTTATTTTTCTTTTACAATCTATATCCCTTTTCTTCTTCATTCTGTGAGTGCAAATTTTGGACTGTCTTTGGTATTCAACCACAAGTTATCTTGTTTGGCCTGTTAAGCCGTCGCTTACATCCTGCACAGCTAACTCATGTTTGAATAGGGGCAGCTGTAAACACCCCAAATTTGCCCTCACTCATTCACACCATGGCTTGTGATCATTCTCATATGCATAAGTACAATCATGTCATCTCACATCTCATTTTTTATCCACTGGATAGTTTCTGAAGCATCTGCACCTAGGGTTTGTGATCTGAGCAATCCCAAAGCCTTTTGATCCATTCCAAAGGCTACCAATCAATTCAAAGGGGTCCATGTGTGTTCTTATATCATATTTCACCTCCTCAAAGTCAAAGTTGCAGAGGAATCACAAGAACTAGGGTTTGAGTGGATGCAGAGCCAGTTTGAACTGCACAGTTGACTGAAAATTAGGGTTTTGGTTTCAGAGGCCATAATCCCAATTTTTTTTGGTCATTCTTGTTTCCATTGATCTCTATATGGTATAGGGAGTATACATATCAATTTTCATGAAGAAATTCCATGGGGAAGTCATCTGATCAAGAGTTGACTTTCTATACAAGTCAGTGCAAAATCAGGGCATCTGAGGCCCCCAATGACCCAACCAATGGGTGATCTTCATCATTTTGAGTGTATATGGTCTTTATTTGATCATGGAAGAAGGTTGAAGTTCATAAAAATCAAGAATTTAGGGTTTTTGCAAATGTTGACTTTTTGGGCATAGTTGACTTTTCAAGAATGCACCATTTTAGGTCATTCTTCAAGCCTTGATTCATGATCCAAAAAGGCTTCAAATGAAAAAACTTTGGTCATGAAAGTTGTAGATCTCATCTTTCCCTTTTCAAAAAGTACAAGAACATGATCAAATTCTTTTTGAATCAAAAGTTATGGTGTGGCAAAGTTAGCAAAAATCATTAAATTTCAAGTTATGCACTAAATGGAAAACTTGCAA
Source organism: Lathyrus aphaca (assembly GCA_963966055.1). Classification (NCBI taxonomy): domain Eukaryota; kingdom Viridiplantae; phylum Streptophyta; class Magnoliopsida; order Fabales; family Fabaceae; genus Lathyrus; species Lathyrus aphaca. The sequence continues at coordinate 61,993,973 of OZ014520.1, read as the reverse complement.
ATTCATGTATCAAGCATTCTAGTGACTTCAAAGTGACTTCAAAACTTCATCACATGATCACATATGCCCTAAAAAACAGAATTGGCCCAAAGGATTCTTCATTGTTTGCCTTGATTTTCAAGAAGTCCATAAGACATTTTCCATTACAAGTGCAAAGTTGGATTTTTGGCATAGTCATTTTCCAAGGAATTATGTGATCACTAGCTGATTTCTCAACATTGCCATAACTAAAAGAAGTGCCATGCCACAAAATTCAGCAAGCATTGTTTCATGTGTATGGCACAAAATCATGAGAAAGTACAAAGTTGTCAAGTTGCAAAAACTAGCATAGCTTGTCATCCACATGTTGCAGTCAGCCACAAGCAATCCAAGGGCTCTCCTCAACCCTAGCTGGAGCAAGACAAGACTTGAACCTGCTGCTGCCATGACCCATACTCTCAATGACACAAAATTGACTTTTTTGCAAAAGGCTCCCATACTCTTGGCACAGTACACAGCCACCCTACTAACCTGCCTCACAGTCTATCCACACAAGTTGGAGATGATATAGCTAAGCATTGAGCATTGAAGCTGGCCAGAACACACATTCACAAAAATACACCACATTGCAAAAAACTTTCGAATCTGCCTCCACAGCCAAGAAACACCCAAACTTTCTTCATCATCCAACTCAACACACTCCATAGGTCTCAAACCACCAAAGCTCAAGCCTGAAACAAGCCTGACCTGAGCTCCACCATTTCTCACCTTCCAAACCAGTTCTCTTCGAATCTCACTAAACAGCCATCAAACACCTCATCTCTCTTCACCAACAAGTCAAGCATACCACAAGGAGTCAAAACCACCCTTTACTTTGAACTGAAACAGCCTGTACACAAAGTGCATTTCCTGCTACACCAGAAGTGAATCTCTCAAAGCAGCTTGCCTAAGCTCATTCCAGGCTTTCCATTAGCTTCAAGGGGTTCATGGGAGTTGTTCTGCATCAAAGCAAGGCCAGAAGAGTTCATATTCACAGTTCTCCACCTCAGGTAGTCTCAAACTTCAAACTTTTTAAAGCTTGTTTCTTTTGTTACAAATTGAAAGTGCATGCTCTGAGGGTCACTGTGATGTGTTTAGAATCTAAAATGGTGGGAAAATGAGCATTTGGTGAGTGTCTGAAAGTTTGGCCCCGTTTTTATTTTGTTTCGATTCGGCTTGTTCTTGCTAGTAAAATGATGATTGATCATGGATTTGGGTTGTAGGAAGTGTGGGAAGTGTTTCTGGGCAGCTAATTTGACATGGGGTGGCCTGGATAAGAAACTAGGGTTTTGGTATGGCCGGAGAAGACGACCGGAGCTCATCTCCGGTCGCCTGAGTGTAATTAGGGCTTAATCCAGTCATTAATGTCAATTTGAATTTGGGCCATAGGATCAGTTGACTCCCTTGACTTCCCGCGCGCATGAAAGGCCAGGATCTGTTTGCTTAACCCTAATTTCGTTTAATTAACCTAATTAATTTAATTATCTCAGAGTCAATCCCAACCACAAGATCACGCGCCAGTCAACACTTTCAAATCCTGGGCGCATCTTGGCCCTCCATCCCTCTGACTTTTCTTTTTATTTGATTTTAATTCATTTTCTATTCAATTAACTTGTACAATTAATTTAAAATAGCAAAAAATACATAAAAATTATGAAACTTTTTCCTCTGAGTTTTAATAATTTTTATGACAAAAAAATATTTTTATTTTATTTTTCATCATTAAAAAGTATTTTTAAATATTTAAAAGATTATTTTTAATTGATTAATGGAAATTAATTAATAAAAAATACTTTTAGGTATTTAAAAATTACAAAAAAATTCATGAAATGTTCTAAGACATTTAGAAACATTGTCCAACCTTCAAACCAAATTTCTTTTTTGATCTTGATGCATTTTAAGAATTTTTCATTGAATTAAATCATTTTTTATGCATTATTTTGATCATGGATTCAAAAATTCATTTCTGCCAATTGGTGAAGGTTGAGACGTTGATTCTTCTTGCATTGTCTTTTGTTTTGCATGTAGTTCCTAGGATAAAAAGGCCATGAATTGTTCTTGCATTTTCAAATTGATTGGCATTTATTTTGTTAAGAACCCTAAAAAACCCTAATAACTTAGAAAAATCATATCTTGAGTTTGGTTGAGAGTTGAGAGCTCCCCTTTGGGCAGTGGTTCATCATAGGCCTAGGGTTTCTTTGGGTGCCATTTTCCATTTTTTATCATGAGGTTTGCTTCTGTTTTGGGTTTTTTGTTTGATGTTTGATCCATGAACCCTAATTTGGGCTTTCTTTTGCATCCCTCTTGCATTTCCTTGCATAACATGACTTGTCTTTGCATTTTGTGCATTCTTGTGATTCATTTGACATCTTAAGACATGTATAAAGCATCTTTGATCATTGCATCTTATGTTTGCCATGTCATTTGTCTTGTATGCTTCATAACATTTCATGCTTGTTCATGCTCCTTAACTTGCATCATTTGCATTCATAATCTTGTATGAACATCCCCATGCCTTGCCTCATGTTTGCAGCACCTCATAACATCATAATCATCATCAACATGCTTCTGGTTTTGCTTTGCATCATGCCATTTCATCTCATTTTGCATTGCATTGCATTTCTTTCTAACATTGCAGGTGGTAAGTAAGCTTGAGAAGTGGATTTGCCTTCACTTCTCATACCTTTTCTTTTCATCTCTCTTGCATCCATTGCTGCATTTATGTATGTGTTTGAGATTGAGCTTGCTCATTCTTCTCCTTCTCACTTTCTTTCTTCAAGTGACTTGACTTCTTGAATGAAGCAAGTCACTTTGCTTCTCTTGATCCTGTTCATCTGCTTCCTGGTGGTTCTTCTGAAGATTGTTCTTGGAAACCTCACAAACCTTAGGATCAACCAAGCATGACAATGATTAGGGTTTTGATTAGTATCCCCTCTTAGTTTTACCTTTGTGTCTCTCTTTGAGTCCTCTCTTCTCACCTCATAATCAGGGACTAAACCCTAAAGGTTTTAAGACTTTGTGATTAGGGTTATGCCTGCATCCTTCTCTTAGGATGGAGTGTATAACTTTAATCCTAAGTATTAAACCCTTAAGGTGTTTAAATCTCTTAATCAATTCATCTAATAATCATCAAGACATCACTTGTAACTTGGGCCTTGCATTAGGGTTCTAATTCTTCCTTAAGTGGTTAAGAAGGACTAACCCTAGTGTTAATGGACAAGTCCCCCTCAAGTTGTCTTACAAATCATAAAAAACACTTCATCATCATACCATTAACTAAAATCCACTTAATAAAGGCTTGTTTTGTCATGGGTTTAATCCCTAATCATGGGTTAAGTTGAGGAGTTTTCCTCAGCTTAAACACTCTCATCTATCATCCTTCTTTTAGGATGGTGTAATGAGTCAGTTTAATCCTTGATTATGGCTTAACCTCATTACTTAACACTAAACAAAAACACCAAAAACATCTAAATAATCACAAGTAGGTTAATGATCTTAATCCTACACCAAAGGTGATTAAGTGTGAGAATCTGACTTCACACTTAAGGCATTCTCATTACCCCTAAACAGAGGGAAGATGTGATGAGTTTACTAACCCATTGGTTTAGGCTTAAGCTCATTATCCTATGACAAACTTCAAAAAGCAATAAAAGACTGAAAACACAAAAAAACAAACAATAATCGTCTCCTTCGGGACTCTTTTCTCATCATCTTCATTCACAAACGAGAACTTGCTTCTTCCGTCTAATGCAAGACAGTAAGCACCTGAGCCAGACAGGTCATACACTTGAGCATTGACAAGCAAGCAGTTCACCAGTCAATTCACCTTTCAGTCTCTTTGGGTCGAACTACGGTGTTCTGACTTCCTCATTGCACGAGAGGATACGTAGGCATAACTTAACAGTTATCGAACAAAAGTCTCTGTACATTCCCCCTCTTTCCGGCTTCATTCTTTAGCCTCATTATCATGAGCATTTCATTCTGTTCCTACACTGACACTTTCATACTTCACATCACTTATACACTTTGCACTGACACCTGTACATCCCTTTTTCAGCTATTTTACACACAGATTGCACTGACACTACCCCTTTAAAGCACAAATCTTTTAAGCGTGGATCCCGTCGAGTACGGCGGACAATCTGGGTGCTAATACCTTCCCAGGTTGTAACCAACCCCCTTTCTCAGTCTCTCTGGTTCGCAAACCGTCTTGTCCGTATCTTTCTAGGCTTATGCAGCATTGCCTTTCCTCCGGGATAAAAATGCCTAGCTGGCGACTCTATTCATCTCCAATGAGTTCACGGCTGTGTGTTCTCATTGTTCTTTTCGCCGACCGTTCGCGTCTGTACCTTCATCTGATCCATTTTCATTTGTCGGGAGCGACATCTAGCATTCTACGAGTTCTTGAGTGAATCATTCCCAGGCTAGCCCAACGAACATGTTTCATTCCCCCTTTCATACTCGAAACACTTAAAAACATTCAACAACCTCTGAATAGATGAGACATGATTCATCTCCGTAAGAAAGATACTTATTCTATCTCCACAAACATAAACCAAATCTTTCAAACAATTATTCTAAAAGGAAGAATGTGGCATTGCTTGTTGATATTTATATCCAAGTTTAAAGCTTTTTCCGATTTTATTATTCTCAAAGGAAGAACGTGGCATTGCTTGTCGATACCCATATCCAAGTTTAAAGCTTCTTCTGATTTTATTTCTTTTCCTCAAATGTTTGTGGAGGAATATGCGAGATATCTCCCTTAAAAATGAAGACTTGTCTCCTTCTTTCAAATACAACTTAAAACCTACCCAACAAATACAAATTATTTTTCATAATTAATAAACAAAGAAATTGAATTCTGGAGTCTAGCACTCCACATAGTTCTTCAATGAATTACTCTTGAGGCTAGACCTTGGGTTGTAATTCATTCGCCCTTTCGTTTTAAAACACTTTAACAAAGATCAAACATCTTCCTCTAAACGAACATTGTTTAAGCTCTTTTTGTCTCGTAGACAAGCTAGCGCTTCAACCTCCTATCGCGAGCAGATAAGCCAACGCTTAGCAGCTAGAAAGCGTTTCAAACAATTGTTCATTAAAAAACATAAATCGTAGGCACGAACTACGAAGCTCTGACATTCCCATTGCACAAGGGAATACGTAGGCATATGGATTTTAATCCTTTGGGGGCACAATAATAAAAAATTTAATCATTTCTCCGTCATAAATCATACTAATAAAAACTTAACTATCTCTCAATAACAAATAATAATTAAAATATTTCTTTAAAAGCAATATTAACAAACCTTAATCATTAAAAGAAGACAATAATATAAAATTAACATTTAAGCGCAAATTAAACTAAGAGGTTCCCGTTGAGTACAACAGACGTGAGGGGTGCTTAATACCTTCCTCTTGCGTAACTGTTGCACCCCAAAATTTTCCCTCCACAAGATAATACATTATGTATCAAGAGGTTCACAAGGTTTACAATGTTCACAAGACATCTCATGAGGTTCACAAGGTTCACAGGGTTCACAATTAGTCAGAAAATTTGACAATTCCCTTAAATAAGGCATCCTCCTAAGTAATGCATCTTAAACTAGGGTTTTGACTTTCATCAGGCTAAATGGACTTCCAAGACTTCAAGTGAGCTTTATAACATCTTATATGTGTTCAAGAATACCCATGACAAGTTTCAATACTTTTCTCAAAGGTTTGCTCAGTCAGATGATCAGATAGGTTGAAATCAGTCAAAGCAGTTAAAAAGTCAAACTGAGGTCAACAGTGGTCAAACCAAAGTCAAACTTTATGATTTTTTGCCAACATCAATTATATGAAGTAAAATTCATCATTTGATCAAGGTTTGATCATGATTCATCAAGGAGATTTCAGATCATCAAGAATCAGGAGTTTCTAAATTAGGGTTTCCTTAGGAAAAGTCAACTGAACTTTGACCAGCCATAACTTTCACATGCTTCATCAAAAAATTTCCATCCAAAGCTCATTTTGAAGGAAATTGAATTCTCTACAACTTTGTGTCTCACAAGCAAAGCCCAAAAATGCTTCATTTGGAAGGTATGAGCTAAGACATTATAGGTCCTTTTAAAAGTCAACAAAAAGTCAACAACTTCAAAAGAGCATAACTTGAGAATGGTAAAAGATATGGACATGAAACCAAAGAGGTTGGTTAGAGGACTCTTTAAGATTTCCAAAATGTCCAAGAAAACCCTCATAGCATTAAAATTGAAGGATTTGTGCCCTTGCAAAGTTGGGAAATTTTTGGGAAGTTTATGAAGCAAATAAGGCCTTAAATTCAATTTTTGCTAAATGAGCCCACCAAATTGCCATCCCATCTTTACAAAAACACCAAGCACGACCCAACCCACATTTTTTCTGATTTTTTATTTTTTATTTCATATTTATTTGAATTTTATTCATTAAAATACAATTTAAATTGAAATAAAATATGAAAATCATATATTTAAAAAGGATTTTGCTTCTAGAATGTCATAAATAATATTTGGATCTAATTGATTCAAAATTTATGAGGATTATCCCAAAATAGCAATGTTAGATCAAAGGAAAATCAAGTTTTATGACATATCTTTCTCAATCTTCAAACATCCAAAAAAGTCCAAAGAGTTATAGCATTTTTTTTGACCTAATTCAATCCATATATATATATACACAAACACATTGCCAATGAGAGGGGACGAAATTGCAGCCTCCAAGGGTAAGAACAAAGTTTCAATTTTCACACTAAAAACACCAATTCGGTTTGATACTTAGAGACTCTTTCAAGACAAACCAAAGGTTGCAACTTGTTCCTTGAAGTTCATGGATTGATTCTGGATCATAACATCATTCATTCATGCCTTAAATCGTGAAAACCGAATGCATCTTCTTCATGTTTTAAAATTTTTCGATTTGAATGATTTACACATTGTTAATGAAAACTAACTATGGATTTGTGTTTGTTGTGATGTTTAGAAACTTTCTGGATGATTTAATTCAATTATTATGGACTGTGTTGAAATTCACCATTGCTAGGGTTTGAAGCTTCAAATCGGGAACCAAACATTTAGGGCCTTTAAACGAAATCTAAGAACATGGCTGTGATCTATGAGACTTGTATAATTGATCTGGGCTTTTAATTTGAATTGATGTTACGATTTGATTGATGTTTGAAAAACATAGGATTCTGGTTTTGAAAATTTGCAGGAGAATTCGCAGGGACATTCAAAGGAAAATTCGCAGGTAATTTGAATGGGGAAGATGAAGTCTGGCGCCAAATTCGTATTTAAAAATTGGGTATTATATTTTATGATATTGTGGTTGTTATTATTTCAGAAGAACAACTTGGCTCAGTTGGTATGCGCGTTTGTTAGTAAAGGAATGGTCCTGGGATCGAAACCTCCCCAGGCCATTTTTGGTTTTGTTTTGTTTTTTCAACATTTTTTCAGGATATGAACAAAAGCACATGAAGGCAATAAGTTGACAGCCAGCGCGCGCTAGCCCAGTGGTAATGTTGGTGATTTTCCAGGTAAAGGACCTGGGTTCAAATCCCAGGTCCTGTTTTTTTTTTTGTTTTAATTTTTCTTGTTTTATTTCCTTTATTATTTCTTTATATTATTTTCTAAACTAATTAAAATAATTTCCTAAAAACAATATATGTAAATTATTTTTCTTCTAAAACTTATATTACATTTTTTTATATAGTTGTATATTATTTAATAATTTTGTATATTAAAAAAAATTTCTAATATGTTTATATAAAACCTAATTATTTTCTTTATAAACCTTAATTTATTTTAAAACCCTAATTATATTTATAAACCCTAATTTATTTTTCTAAACAATTCAAAACCCTAATTTTATTTTATGATTTTAATTTCTTATTTTTATTATGCTTATATAATTATAATTATTTCTAATATGTATATATAATTAATTTATTAAACCATTAATCATATTTGTTAGTATATAATTATTATTATTTATTTCTTTTTCTTAAAATTCTTAAAAAATGATTATTTATCTAAATTTGTACTTTTAATTTATTTTTATATTATATTATTATACTAACCTCTTTTATATTTATTTTGTTTATTATTACTAACCTATTTATTTATTTATTATATGCTTATTTATTTAAATTATTTTATTATTATTATAATGTAATTGTGCAAATTATGTAATAGTGGTAGAATTTTTATTATTTATTTAAATTGCCATGGTTAGTAAAATAGGGTGTGAAAACTTGTTTGTATTTAAAATTGAATTTAGATCACTAATCATAAGATAAATATTTAAACTTATACACGCACACACATAAGTCGATCTTGGATCGCCATCTCACATTCTTAAGGATACCTCTCAAGTTGCCTAAAGGTCAAGTAAGGTGTATAAAGCAAAGTCCCTTATCTTATTTAATATCATCTTGTCCCTTTAAAGAATTATAAGATCAAGTCCCTTCGAGGTTGCCTACGATAAATGATCTCGTCCCTTTCGAACCAAAGATGATAAGTCCCTATGAATTGCTAATACACCTTACAGTTGCCTAATCACAGATGTCTCTTCACTTGTCCCTCATAACATCCAAGGTAATGACTACCTATTCCTTAATAATAGGGATAGTCTTACCATTTAAAGGACATATAAGAACAGTAAAGATTTAACTTAGGGTAGGTTCCTCTTATGTACTTGCTCACCTTTTCAAAACACTTCAAAATACTTCACATTTTCAAACAATTTTCAAAACAAAGTCTTTATATATATCCATACAAGGATCATTATAAAGTACTTAAGAAAATTTTTAATCACACACTAGACTTCTCAAAACAGTTTAAAGTGAGCTAAGTAACTAAGAGCCCATGGATAACCATGGATGTAAAGGGTGCTAACACCTTCCCTTTACATAACCTACCCCCCGAACCCAAAAATCTTTTAAGGTCTTTCCTGTTCTTTTATGCCCTTTCCTTTGGATAAAATAAAAGTCGGTGGCGACTCTTGCTATCCGCAACATTTAACTAAAGTCAGTTCTCCCACCGTGTTACAGAACTGGCGACTCTGCTAGGGATTAATAAAAGAGGGGTACCCTTAGGAATTAGATCACTTTAAACTTGTTTGCTTTGTTTGCTTTACTTTACTTGTTGGGTGCTCTTATGTGTGAAAGATCCTAACCCGGATCTAGTGTACCTTAGGTAAATGGCAATAGACCAAGGAAACTGTACGGCGTATACCGATATGGTTGATCTGGTGGCCATAGTTAGTGTGACTTCTTGGTTGGTGCTTATGTTCCTTAAGTAAAGTTGAGGATAATATGAGGCTGCCATATGTTGTCAATACACTAACTAACTTTTAGAACCCTAGTCATCCCATCTTGGCCTTTAGAAAGTAGTGAGATAACCGGCTTTGGTGAAAACTGAAGTTGGTTGATACTCGATACTACGCTCATTGAGATTCTAAACTTGGAGGGTTTTGGTTGGCAAGTAAGTTGCCTACTGAACAACCACTCTTGTGAAGGATCAATGATATTGAGATCCCTTAGAACCTAGTTACTTTATAGGACAGGATGAACCAACTAAACTTCAGGGGAGGGTACTTACCTTTAAACCTCATGCAAGCCTTCAAACCTAGGGCTATTGTGTGACTTGTTTGTGTGTGCCACATGTTTGTGATTGAGCATAACATCATGACATCATCATGCATCATAAGCATAGCATTTTCACTAACCATTTCAAGGACCAAAGAATTTATCTTTGTTCTTTGTTGCAGGTCATGGCTTCTGCTCGTAGGAATTCTATCCGGATCAACTTTGTAGGAATACCTCCTAAGCTTAAGGAATTGGTCTCTCAAGTTTCTGAAAACTCCCAGTTCATCAAGAGACATGGTCACCTACTGGATCTAGTCACTTCAGGGTTCAATGAGGACAAGATGAGTGTCCTATTTCAGTTCTTTGATCCTAAGCATCACTGCTTTACATTCCCTGACTATCAGCTGGTTCCTACAATGGAAGAGTTTTCCAAACTTCTGGGTATACCTGTCCTTGATCAGAAACCATTCACAGGTTTGGAAAAAGAGCTTAAACCTGAGGTTATTGCTGCAGCTCTACATCTGAAGAAGTCAGACATTGTCTTGGAAACAAGGAGTGGAGTTAAGGGTATTCTTGCTAAGGTGTTGATAGAGAAGGCTCAAGTGTTCTTGAAGGCTATGAGCTATGATGCTTTTGAGGAGATCTTAGCCTTGTTGATTTATGGCTTAGTGTTATTCCCCAATCCAGATCAGTTCATAGACGTTCATGCCATCAACATATTTCTGGCCCATAATCCAGTGCCTACATTACTTGGAGACATCCTACATTCTCTTCATACTCGTACTACGAAGGCACGAGGAACTCTAATGTGCTGCATACCTTTTTTATCTAGGTGGTTTATTTCTCACCTTCCTCGATCAGTGATGAAGAATGAACAGGGGTTCAGATGGTCCAAGAGGATCATGTCACTCTCTCATTCAGATATTCATTGGTGCTCTAGATCTATGGAGAATGTCACTATCATTGACCGCTGCAGGGAGTTTCCTAATGTGCCACTTCTAGGCATAAGAGGAGGCATTACTTACAACCCTTCCTTAGCTTTACGACAGTTTGGTTATGCTCGGAGTGATGGTCCTCATGACATGTTGATTCAGGGTATTGTGTTTGACTACAACAACGATCTGCAAGGTTACCGTCAAAGGTTCATACGAGCATGGGGAAAAGTGAACAAGGTTGACAGCAAGAATCTGGAGCCTAAATACACTATTCCTATGGAAGCTTATCTCAGATGGGTACGAGCTCGTGCTCAGACTCTTATGATGCCATATCCTGCCGTCCTGCCAGTTACTATGGAGCCTGTTGCTGAAGGAGATACTTCTTATACCATCCTTCACCCAGACATGGCCACTGACATGGAAGACTTACAGAGGTCCTGGATCCAGTTGAAGGAGAAAAGGGATACTTTCAAGACTCATTACAAAGCAAGTCAAGGAAGAATCCTGGAGCTAACAAAGCAACTTCACGAGGAGCGGAATCTCAACTCATACCTCAACACAAAGAGGAAACGTCCATGGGAGACTTAAAACCCCATCTTTTGTATTTATTTCATTTCATTTTTATTGTAAGCCCAAGGGGAAAACAAATTTATTACTAATAAAAGTTTACTTTCTTGATTGTTTAAGCAAATTTAAATCCTACGGTCCTTGAAAACATTGCATACGCATTTATACACCATATCATTGCATCACAGGTTTCTTATCTTCTCGCTATTTATTTCAGCAATGGCTCTTGAACAAACAGTTAAAGATCTCCAGGAACAAAATGCACAATTCCAAGAGCTGATCCTAAACTTGTCCAAGGGACAGGATGAATTGAAGACACTGCTGGCCAAGAAGACCAAGAAGACTAGAAGGTCAGGAGGCCTAATCAAGATGGGAAGAAGGTTTAGAGGCCCTGTCAAGACCAAAGAACAGGTTGAAGATTATGAGTCTGAGGAGTCTGAGAAAGAGGGAGGCAGTCTCCATAATACAATGGGGGATTCTGATTCTGAAGCTAACTACTATCATGATCCTAATGAAGATAAGTTCAAAATGCTGGTGGATAGAATGGATGCTATAGAATTGCAAAAGTCTTCTGGGCTAGATTTTGAAGACCTAAGTTTGATATCTGGGGTGGTTATACCCATTGGTTTCAAGGTCCTTACTTTTGTAGTATATGATGGTGTTTCCTGTCCCAAACTGCATCTGAGGTCCTATGTCCGGAGGATCCAACCCCATACTGCTGATAAGAAGTTGTGGATCCATTTCTTCCAAGAGAGCTTATCTGGAGCTCAATTGGAATGGTACTATCAGTTGGAGAGTGTCAACATCCGTGATTGGAATGATCTTGCTGAGGCTTTTTATAAGCAATATCAATACAATGCTGATCTGGCCCCTACTCGCATGCAACTACAGAGCATGTCTATGGGTGCTAAAGAAAATTTCAAGGAGTATGCCCAGAAGTGGAGAGATTTGGCTGGTAGGGTACAACCTCCTCTAACTGACAGGGAGTTAGTGGATATGTTCATGTGTACGTTGAATGGTCCCTTTTATAGTCATCTCATCGGAAGCTCATCATCTGGCTTCACTGAGTTGATAATGACAGGAGAGCGCGTAGAAAGTGGTATAAGGAGTGGCAAGATCCAAGTGGGTGCTTCTTCATCCAGTACTACAAAGAAGCCCCCTAGTGGGAAGAAAGAGTCAAATGCTGTTTATGGTCAACCTGATCGTCATAGGAGGCACCAATCTGTGAGTGCAGTTCATATTTCCAATCCTACTCCTGCAACACCAGAACCACCACAGGGCAATCAACAGAGGCCTAGAAGACAGTTCACCAAACTCAACATGTCAATGGCCCAAGCTTTGCAACACTTGTTGAAGGGTGAACTCATCACTTTGAAGGACCCTCATCAGAACCCCAATGTTACCTCTCCCAGGTACAACCCTAATGCACGATGTGCATATCATTCTAATTGTCAGGGACATGATACCAATAATTGCTGGATATTGAAGAATAAGATTCAAGATATGATTGATGCGGGAGAGATTGAATTTGACCCTCCGGGTACTCCAAATGTGATTACTGCTCCCATGCCAAATCATGAAAAGACTGTTAATGCCATTGATGAAGTTGCACATATTTCCTCAGTTGCAGATATAACCACACCATTGTCTGTTATTAAGAAGAAGTTAGTACAAGCTGGGTTCTTTCCAGGTTGTAACGAAGATTGTTTCTATTGTGCTTATAAACTGGATAGTTGCTGGAAGTTGAAGGACGGAATTCAACGCCTCATGGACAATTACACAATATTGTTTGAGAGGACACCTTCTGTGGAGAACATGGTTGAACACATAACTAAAGGTGCGTAGGTTGAAGAGGTAGATATGGTTGATAAAGTGTCGGTAAGGATTACTTCCAAGGGCCCTGTCAAAATCACTCATAAGGGTCCAATTAAGATTACTGCTGAAGGCCCTATGAAGATTGTTGCTGAAGCTAGAGTGGCTCCTATGATCATTACCACTCCTGGTCCTATTCTGTATACTTCTGATAAAGTGGTGCCTTGGCATTATGGCTCCGATGTTTATATTCATGGTGTTAAGCAGGAATCCTTAGCTGATGCACATGTTGTTGATGAAAATCTGGATGTTGATAATATTGCGGGATCTAGTAAGATCACACGAAGTGGAAGAGTTTTCTCTCCTCCGGTTACCTCCAAGAATACAGTTACTCCAACTACTACCTCCACTGCTGATGCTCAGGGCAAAGGTCCTGTTATTGAACCTGTGCAAGCTGATGCACCAACTGCTGATGATCTTTCTAAGCAGATGGAAGAAGTACTGAAGATCATTCGCAAGAGTGATTATGATGTTGTGGATCAATTGGGGCATACTCCCTCCAAGATTTCTATGTTGTCTTTATTGTTGTGTTCTGAGGCTCATGCCAAAGCCTTGATTAAATTCCTGAAAACTGCTCACGTACCAAATGAGATTTTTGTAGACCAGTTTGAAAATTGTGTTGCACACTTGACCTATGATAATGGGTTAGGTTTCTCCGATGCTGATTTGACTCCTGCCAAGAGGGATCATAACAGGGCTCTACATATTTCTATTGAATGCAGGGGCACTACCATGTCTCATGTGTTAATAGACAACGGTTCCTCGCTGAATGTGTTATCCAAAGAAGTTCTGAATAAGCTTAGTCCTGAAGATGCTGTGTTGAGGCCCAGTAATATAGTGGTGAAGGCTTTTGATGGTTCGAGAAGAGTGGTGCATGGAGAAATAGATCTCCCAATCAAAGTAGGTTCTCAGGTCTTCAATGCTACCTTTTATGTAATGGATATTCGTCCTTCGTATTCTTGTTTGCTTGGGCGCCCCTGGATCCATGGGGCAGGTGCTGTAACCTCCACCTTACATCAGAAGCTGAGATATCCCGTAGAGGGAAAGGTTGTCACTATTTACGGAGAGGAAGGATATATGATTAGCCATGTGAACACATTTAAATATCTTGAAGTGGAAGGTGAATATGTTGAAACTCCGTGCCAGACGTTTGAAGTAGTTCCTTGGGTTGTTCCTAATTTTGAAACTCCTCCTGTTGTCAAGAAAGTTCATGTGGTCACCAGAGTACCTCTTACAATGGCCTCCCTCAAGGATGCTAGAGCTGTGGTGGATGAAGGTGGTTGTACTATTTGGGGTCAGCTTCCTGACATTCCTTACAAGTCTGACAAATTTGGTTTGGGTTTCACTGTAGAGTCCCAGAAGGAGTTTCGTCGTGCTCGCACTGTTTGTATCACCAATCAAGGTATTATGAAGGATCAGATCAATGCTGTGGGTGACTATGATGAAGACTACAACTTGGATGCTTGGATTTTTCCTACTGTGGGTGCTAGGCTCAATAATTGGAAAGCTGAAGATGTTATTCCTATCTCCTTTAGTCAGGAGTAAATACTATTGCTGTGTTGTTATTTTAAGTTTGTAATTTCTGAACAATTAAACTCTTAAGCCTTGTGCCTTACCCGGGGCACAATGGTATGCTTGTTTCGGGATGTCATTTCATTTGCATACTTCATTCAATAAAAATCAGTGGACATTTCGTTTTCGTAAATACTGTGTTCTTTGTCTTTCTTTTATTTTATTCTTGTTTTATCAGCTATGTGTTCTTACATACACCCACATCACTAAAATGCAGATCCTCATCCACTCTGGATCCTGTTGATAACAGTTCTACTATTGCCAATTATAATTTCGAGAATCTGATCTATCAAGCTGAAGATGGAAAGGAGGACGATTGTGAAGTACCTGTAGAGCTTGCTAGGTTGTTACAACAAGAAGAGAAAGCTATACAACCACATGAAGAGCCAGTCGAAGTTGTGAATTTGGGAACTGAAGAAAATACGAAAGAAGTCAAGATAGGGGCTGAATTAGAGGATGGTGTCAAGAGCAGATTGATTCAGATGTTACATGATTATGTGGAGATCTTTGCTTGGTCCTATGAAGATATGCCAGGGTTGGATACAGATATTGTGGTTCACTGTTTACCAGTAAAAGAAGATTGTCGTCCAAAGAAGCAGAAGGTTCGTCGCATGCGTCCTGAAATGTCAGAGAAGATCAAAGCAGAGGTAATGAAACAGTTTGATGCAGGGTTCTTAGCTGTGACTTCTTATCCTCAGTGGGTTGCAAATGTGGTACCGGTACCTAAGAAAGATGGTAAGGTACGTATGTGTGTAGATTACAGGGATTTGAACAAAGCCAGTCCCAAAGATGACTTTCCACTTCCTCATATTGATGTTCTGGTAGACAACACTGATCATCATAAAGTATTCTCTTTTATGGATGGTTTCTCTGGTTACAATCAAATCAAGATGGAACCTGAAGATATGGAGAAGACAACATTTGTTACACAGTGGGGTACTTTTTGTTATAAAGTAATGCCGTTTGGTTTGAAGAATGCCGGGGCAACATATCAGCGTGCTATGGTGGCTTTGTTTCACGATATGATTCATCATGAGATAGAGGTATATGTAGATGATATGATAGCCAGGTCCCAGAATGAAGAGCAACAGCTTGATCACCTGCATAAGTTGTTTGAAAGGTTGAAGAAATACAAGTTGAGATTGAACCCAACCAAGTGTACCTTTGGAGTTAGATCTGGTAAACTCCTAGGTTTCATTGTCAGTGGAAAAGGTATTGAAGTAGACCCTGCAAAAGTGAAAGCTATACAAGAGATGCCAGCTCCCCGTACTGAGAAGGAAGTTAGAGGTTTCTTGGGACGATTGAATTACATTGCAAGATTTATTTCCCAATTAACTGCTACCTGTGAGCCAATCTTCAAGTTGTTGAAGAAAGATCAGGTAATGGAATGGAATGATGAGTGCCAGACAGCCTTTGATGAAATCAAGCAATATCTGCTAGAACCACCAATTTTGATGCCACCAGTTGATGGAAGGCCCTTGATTATGTACTTAACAGTATTAGACAACTCAATGGGGTGTGTGTTGGGGCAACATGACGAGTCTGGTCGAAAAGAGCAGGCAATATACTACCTTAGCAAAAAGTTTACCGACTGTGAAACAAGATACTCACTGCTCGAGAAAACTTGCTGCGCTTTGGCATGGGCTGCTCGCCGAATAAGACAGTATATGTTGACTCATACTACCTTATTGATTTCGAAGATGGATCCAATCAAGTACATATTCGAGAAATCTGCTCTCTCCGGAAGAATAGCAAGATGGCAAATGATCTTGACAGAATATGATATACAATATACTACTCAGAAGGCCATTAAAGGAAGTGTTGTAGCTGATCATTTGGCTCATCAAGCAGTGGATGTTATCAGTCAATGAGTTTTGAGTTCCCCGATGAAGACATTATGATTATTACTAAAGAACCTGAACAATATGACGGACCTGAATAAAGATCCCAATGGACTATGGTTTTTGATGGAGCTTCTAATGCACTTGGTAATGGTGTTGGTGTTGTGATCAGTTCCCCTGAAGGTTGTCATACCCCGATTACTGCAAGACTTTGTTTCTATTATACCAATAACATGGTTGAGTATGAGGCATGTATCCTGGGTATCAAAGCTGCCATTGATATGAAGATTCAGTTCCTAGACATATATGGAGATTCAGCCTTGGTAGTAAGTCAGATCAAAGGAGATTGGGATACCAAACATGATAATCTCATTCCTTACAGAGAGCATGTGTTGTCTTTGATCCCACATTTCAAAGAGATTACCTTTGGACATATTCCACGAAGAGAAAATCAGTTGGCAGATGCACTAGCCACCATGGCATCCATGTTTGAGATCAGCTGGGATGATGAAGCTCCCAAAATTACTATTGACAGATTTGAGAAGCCTGCATATTGCAATGAGATTGACACTGAAGAAGCAGAGGAGAAGCCTTGGTTCTATGAAGTGAAAAGATATCTTGAAGCTCAGAAGTTCCCTGAAGGAGCATCTGTCAAAGATAGGAAGTTTCTGAGGAGGTTTTTCGCTAAGTTCTTTTTGAGTAATGGCATTTTGTACAAGCGCAATCATGATTCAACTTTGCTTCGTTGTATGGATAAGAAGGAAGCAACAGAGATTATGGAAGACATGCATGATGGGATCTTTGGCACTCACTCTAGTGGTCATACCATGGCAAAGAAGATATTGAGAGCAGGTTACTATTGGTCTACCATGGAAGCTGACTGCTATCAACATTCCAGAACATGTCACAAGTGTCAAATCTATGCTGATAAAGTCCATATACCTCCATCTCCATTGAATGTGTTGACTGCTCCTTGGCCTTTTGCCATGTGGGGCATTGATATGATTGGTGAGATTAAGCCTACTGCTTCTAATGGGCATCATTTCATCCTGGTTGCTATTGATTACTTTACAAAATGGGTGGAGGCGGCTTCATTTGCATCTGTTACTAAGAATGTGGTGGCTCGATTCATTAAGAATAATCTCATATGTAGGTATGGCATCCCTGAAAGGATTATTACTGACAATGGCTCTAATCCGAACAACACTATGATTACTGATCTCTACACACAGTTCAAGATTAAGCATCACAACTCTTCTCCGTATCGTCCAAAGATGAATGGGGCAGTAGAAGCTGCTAACAAGAATATTAAGAAGATTCTACAGAAGATGACTGTTACTTATAAGGATTGGCACGAGATGTTACCATTTGCTTTTCATGGTTATCGTACTACAATACGTACTTCAACAGGGGCAACCCCATTCTCCTTAGTCTATGGTATGGAAGCAGTTCTGCCCATTGAAGTTCAGATACCCTCCTTAAGAATCATGAAGGATGCAGGCTTGGATGAAGATGAGTGGATTCAGACTCGACTTGACCAGATAAATTTGATTGATGAGAAGAGGTTAGCAGCTGTTTGTCATGGCCAGATGTACCAGAAACGGATGATCAAAGCTTTTAATAAAAAGGTTAAGCCAAAGGTATATCAGGCTGGTGATTTGGTAATCAAGCATATCATATTACCACAGGGTGATCCTAGGGGAAAATGGACTCCTACATATGAAGGACCATTTATGGTCAAAACAGTATTCTCAGGAGGTGCCATGATACTTACTACTATGGATGGTGAAGACTTCCCGCAGCCTGTAAACGCAGACATAGTTAAAAGATACTACACATAAAAAGAGACCCGCTAGGTTGACTGGCCTAGGCAAAAATAAGGGCATCCCGACGAACCAAAAGGGTTCGAGAAAAAATTAGGGATATATATATATATAAAATGTACACCCGGCAAGTCGAAAACCTGAAAAGGCGGCTTGGGCAAAAAAGGGTATCCTGGTGGATTGAAAACCTGACAGGGCAATCCAGGCAAAAGTTAGGGATTAAAGCGTATGACTATGTCTCGTTTGGATCACCCATGTAACTCCAACTAGTTGTGCTACTTAACCAAGCTCTAACAGATAAAGATCAATTCAATCGTTTCCGTCTCGACAGCAGAAGATGAGATACTTGAAGATAATGGCAATAGTAGAATTGAAACTCAATAGGATTATTTCCCACAGAGCTGATTTTCTTCGTTTTGTAAAAATTTTATGACAAATTCCTCTTACTAGGATTTCTGTCTCCTTGTACAAACTTTCCTATGTATATGTCATTTTGTGATATAAATAAAGTTTCATCTTTGAATCCAGATTTACTTTTACCCTATTTACATAAGCGAAACGTCCATGTGTTGTGTTTGAATGTATGTATGCTTTCGAATATGATTGATGTTTACTAGAAATGCATAAAATGCTTTAATATGATTGATGTTTACCAGAAATGCATAAAAATGCAGTAATAGTATTTACTAAGGACGAACGAGGGAAGGAATTCAACGAAGCTTCGCCGGTTCATCCTCACAAGACAGCTACAAATCCCCCAGTAGGGCAAATCCATCTTCATAAATACTTCGAGTTACATCTCCCCTGGAATTTATGTCCATCTCTTTTATCCTCAGTCGGGATACTCAGGAAATTATTCCTTCAATAGGAGTACGACAAACGAAGACTGGAGGTTATGGATACCATACTATCAAACGAAGACGGGAGGTTATGGATATCATACTATCGAACGAAGACGGGAAGTTATGAATACTATATTATCAAACGAGACGGGAACGAGTTCCTCATATTCTTTACTATACTATCAAACGAGACGGGAACGAGTTCCTCATATTCTCCAGCAACGAATCAGGATTTATTTTCCCTGGCCAGCAGTTGTTATACGAGGATATCCAGACACTTCAAGCTGCATGATTCATACATACATCATTTATATCATACCATAACATACATATCCATAAGTACATAATACATTACTTAAGTGCATCATACTATGCATGCATACATATTGCATAAACTAACATTCTCCTTGCAGGAAGGTTATATGCAGATAAAGTTATATCAACAATTCACAACAGATCAGAAGTGATCCATACACTACTCAAGATGTCCTTGAATAGCAGGCAAAATAATATCAACAACTTACAACGGGTCAGAAATGATCCATACATTTGCTCAAGTTGTCTTTGAATAATAGGCAAACGGTCTGTAAAAAGATCCATTCCCTGGTTCAAGATATTTTTCAGAAGAACAAATCCTGACGTTCTTTTGACCCTTGAATAGCAGGCAAACGGTCTGTAAAAAGATCCATTCCCTGGTTCAAGATATTTTTCAGAAGAACAAATCCTGACGTTCTTTTGACCCTTAAGAACAAATCCTGACGTTCTTTTGGCCCTTGAATAGCAGCAAACGGTCTGTAAAAAGATCCATTCCCTGGTTCAAGATATTTTTCAGAAGAACAAATCCTGACGTTCTTTTGACCCTTAAGAACAAATCCTGACGTTCTTTTGGCCCTTGAATAGCAGGCAAACGGTCTATAAAAAGATCCATTCCCTGGTTCAAGACATTATTCAGAAGAACAAATCCTGACGTTCTTTTGGCCCTTGAATAGCAGGCAAACGGTCTGTAAAAAGATCCATTCCCTGGTTCAAGACATTATTCAGAAGAACAAACCTGACGTTCTTTTGACCTTGGAGAATAGGCAAACGATCCGTACAAAGATCCATTCCCTAATCCAAGATATTTCCAGAAGAGATAATCATCACAAGATTTATTTCTACTGGTCCATTCAACAACTCAAATCATGTTGCATAAATGATTCAGAGACGGCTTATACAAAGACCTAGTACTGATACCCAGTATCAACATAAGAACATCACCACATCCTGATACTTTAGATGGCATCTTCAAGCCCATCTCCAGATGGCATCTCTAAGCCCATCTCCAATTCCTCCAGATGGCATCTCTAAGCCCATCTCCAATTCTTCCAAGTGGCATCTTCAAGCCCACTCAAGCATATACAACTAATCATCAGTATTACTCTATGCACTGGTGAGTGCAAATTTTTGGGCTTTTGTGTTCAATCCCCTTCAACCTTCCAGGTCACGAATGGGGTGCAAATTAAACTAAGAGGTTCCCGTTGAGTACAACAGACGTAAGGGATGCTTAATACCTTCCTCTTGCGTAACTGTTGCACCCCAAAATTTGCCCTCCACAAGATAATACATTATGTCTCAAGAGGTTCACAAGGCTTACAATGTTCACAAGACATCTCATGAGGTTCACAAGGTTCACAGGGTTCACAATTAGTCAGAAAATTTGACAATTCCCTCAAATAATGCATCCTCCTAAGCAATGCATCTTAAACTAGGGTTTTGACTTTCATCAGGCTAAATGGACTTCCAAGACTTCAAGTGAGCTTCATAACATCTTATATGTGTTCAATAATACCCATGACAAGTTTCAAGACTTTTCTCAAAGGTTTGCTCAGTCAGATGATCAGATAGGTTGAAATCAGTCAAAGCAGTTAAAAAGTCAAACTGAGGTCAACAGTGGTCAAACCAAAGTCAAACTTCATGATTTTTTGCCATCATCAAGTATATGAAGTAAAATTCATCATTTTATCAAGGGTTGATCATGATTCATCAAGGAGATTTCAGATCATCAAGAATCAGGAGTTTCTAAATTAGGGTTTCCTTAGGAAAAGTCAACTGAACTTTGACCAGCCATAACTTTCACATGCTTCATCAAAAATTTTCCATCCAAAGCTCATTTTGAATGAAATTGAATTCTCTACAACTTTGTGTCTCACAAGCCAAGCCCAAAAATGCTTCATTTGGAAGGTATGAGCTAAGACATTATAGGTCCTTTTAAAAGTCAACAAAATGTCAACAACTTCAAAAGAGCATAACTTGAGAATGGTAAAAGATATGGACATGAAACCAAATAGGTTGGTTAGAGGACTATTTAAGCTTTCCAAAATGTCCAAGAACACCCTCATAGCATTAAAATTTAAGGATTTGTGCCCTTGCAAAGTTGGAAAATTTTGGGAAGTTTATGAAGCAAATAAGGCCTTAAATCCAATTTTTGCTAAATGAGCCCACCAAATTGCCATCCCATCTTTACAAAAACACCAAGCACGACCCAACCCACCTTTTTTCTTATTTTTTATTTTTTATTTCATATTTATTTGAATTTTATTCATTAAAATACAATTTAAATTGAAATAAAATATGAAAATCATATATTTAAAAAGGATTTTGCTTCTAGAATGTCATAAATAATATTTGGATCTAATTGATTCAACATTTATGAGGATTATCCCAAAATAGCAATGTTAGATCAAAGGAAAATCAAGTTTTATGACATATCTTTCTCAATCTTCAAACATCCAAAAAGTTCAAAGAGTTATAGCATTTTTTCTGACCTAATTCAATCCATATATATACACAAACACATTGCCAATGAGAGGGGATGAAATTGCAGCCTCCAAGGGTAAGAACAAAGTTTCAATTTTCACACTAAAAACACCAATTCGGTTTGAGACTTAGAGCCTCTTTCAAGACAAACCAAAGGTTGCAACTTGTTCCTTGGAGTTCATGGATTGATTCTGGATCATAACATCATTCATTCATGCCTTAAATCGTGAAAACCGAATGCATCTTCTTCATGTTTTAAAATTTTTCGATTTGAATGATTTACACATTGTTAATGAAAACTAACTATGGATTTGTGTTTGTTGTGATGTTTAGAAACTTTCTGGATGATTTAATTCAATTATTATGGACTGTGTTGAAATTCACCATTGCTAGGGTTTGAAGCTTCAAATCGGGAACCAAGCATTTAGGGCCTTTAAACGAAATCTAAGAACATGGCTGTGATCTATGAGACTTGTATAATTGATCTGGGCTTTTAATTTGAATTGATGTTACGATTTTATTGATGTTTGAAAAACATAGGATTCTGGTTTTGAAAATTTGCAGGAGAATTCGCAGGGACATTCAAAGGAAAATTCGCAGGTAATTTGAATGGGGAAGATGAAGTCTGGCGCCAAATTCGTATTTAAAAATTGGGTATTATATTTTATGATATTGTGGTTGTTATTATTTCAGAAGAACAGCTTGGCTCAGTTGGTATGCGCGTTTGTTAGTAAAGGAATGGTCCTGGGATCGAAACCTCCCCAGGCCATTTTTGGTTTTGTTTTGTTTTTTCAACATTTTTTCAGGATATGAACAAAAGCACATGAAGGCAATAAGTTGACAGCCAGCGCGCGCTAGCCCAGTGGTAATGTTGGTGATTTTCCAGGTAAAGGACCTGGGTTCAAATCCCAGGTCCTGTTTTTTTTTTTGTTTTAATTTTTCTTATTTTATTTCCTTTATTATTTCTTTATATTATTTTCTAAACTAATTAAAATAATTTCCTAAAAACAATATATGTAAATTATTTTTCTTCTAAAACTTATATTACATTTTTTTTATATAGTTGTATATTATTTAATAAT
Source organism: Lathyrus aphaca (assembly GCA_963966055.1). Taxonomy (NCBI): domain Eukaryota; kingdom Viridiplantae; phylum Streptophyta; class Magnoliopsida; order Fabales; family Fabaceae; genus Lathyrus; species Lathyrus aphaca. The sequence goes on along the minus strand of OZ014520.1, from coordinate 61,971,027 downwards.
TTTGTATATTAAAAAAATTTTCTAATATGTTTATATAAAACCTAATTATTTTCTTTATAAACCTTAATTTATTTTAAAACCCTAATTATATTTATAAACCCTAATTTATTTTTCTAAAAAATTCAAAACCCTAATTTTATTTTATGATTTTAATTTCTTATTTTTATTATGCTTATATAATTATAATTATTTCTAATATGTATATATAATTAATTTATTAAACCATTAATCATATTTGTTAGTATATAATTATTATTATTTATTTCTTTTTCTTAAAATTCTTAAAAAATGATTATTTATTTAAATTTGTACTTTTAATTTATTTTTATATTATATTATTATACTAACCTCTTTTATATTTATTTTGTTTATTATTACTAACCTATTTATTTATTTATTTATTATATGCTTATTTATTTAAATTATTTTATTATTATTATAATGTAATTGTGCAAATTATGTAATAGTGGTAGAATTTTTATTATTTATTTAAATTGCCATGGTTAGTAAAATAGGGTGTGAAAACTTGTTTGTATTTAAAATTGAATTTAGATCACTAATCATAAGATAAATATTTAAACTTATACACGCACACATAAGTCGATCTTGGATCGCCATCTCACATTCTTAAGGATACCTCTCAAGTTGCCTAAAGGTCAAGTAAGGTGTATAAAGCAAATTCCCTTATCTTATTTAATATCATCTTGTCCCTTTAAAGAATTATAAGATCAAGTCCCTTCGAGGTTGCCTACGATAAATGATCTCGTCCCTTTCGAACCAAAGATGATAAGTCCCTACGAATTGCTAATACACCTTACAGTTGCCTAATCACAGATGTCCCTTCACTTGTCCCTCATAACATCCAAGGTAATGACTACCTATTCCTTAATAATAGGGATAGTCTTACCATTTAAAGGACATATAAGAACATTAAAGATTTAACTTAGGGTAGGTTTCTCTTATGTACTTGCTCACCTTTTCAAAACACTTCAAAATACTTCACATTTTCAAACAATTTTCAAAACAAAGTCTTTATATATATCCATACAAGGATCATTATAAAGTACTTAAGAAATTTTTTAATCACACACTACACTTCTCAAAACAGTTTAAAGTGAGCTAAGTAACTAAGAGCCCATGGATAACCATGGATGTAAAGGGTGCTAACACCTTCCCTTTACATAACCTACCCCCCGAACCCAAAAATCTTTTAAGGTCTTTCCTGTTCTTTTATGCCCTTTCCTTTGGATAAAATAAAAGTCGGTGGCGACTCTTGCTATCCGCAACATTTAACTAAAGTCAGTTCTCCCACCGTGTTACAGTAACCGACTCCCAAACTTAGATTAGTGGTTTCGTTGACCATTTCTTATTAGGATGTATCTATATCTCCTTTTCTCTTGTTAGAATAAATAGAATTAGGTGGCGACTCTGCTATTATTTTTTCCGCGTCGATCGCGAGGATCGTATTTTTCGTGTTGACGACAACTGGCGACTCAGTTGGGGACAACATGCCTTATGCATAAGAGAATCGAGCCTAGCTTAGGATAGTTTACGTCTGTTTACTAACTTGTTTTAATTGTCTTCTTTGTTTAATATTGATATTTTATATGTTTGTCTATTGCTTTATTCTCTATTATAATGCTCATTATTATATTTGCATGTTGGATCTTGGGGTTACATCACGAGTAAGGCTTTATACCCGAGCTTTGGAAAAAGAAGAGGGAACACCTAAGTTAGAATTGGATGTTATTAGTGTTAGTCTCCAAGGACTCGCTTCTTAAGGGCCTAGCATGAAAGCTCCCCCAGAGAGTAGACCTATTCGTAGAACTTGTCATAATGCAGCTAGCCTGTCGCGTGATTTGATTCATGAAAGGGATGTGACTCTGGGACCATTTTAGAACTAGTTTCTATATTGGTCGTTATGTAGTGGTAGTATCCAAGGGCTCAGCCATTGAGGGCCTAACATGAGAATGCCACTTGAGGTAGATCTTATCGTTATTATCGTCATAATATAACTAACCTGTGGTGGGACGTTAGTGCGATAAACGTCTGTGACCTTGGGTATCCTTAATACTATCACCATAGAGGTTATCCAGTGAGTGGGCTTTATGGTTAAAGAATTTAGAACTCTCCACTAAAGGCTTACCAGTTAGGAGATTTCGAATTACTTGTGATACCCTGGATCCAATATCTTACCTTCATACTCCAACTCTGGAACTGATTATATTTGTGATTCTGAGCATTGCATTCATTCGCATATCATTTGCATTTGCATTTGCATTGCATATCATCTCCTAAAACTCACATGTATTATTCTCCGACAGTCAACTGTACTCGACCAGTCACCAGAGAAAGATGGACCAACTTGAGCAGGAAAACAGAGAGCTTAGAGAAGAAGTCACTACTTTGAGAAACCATTTGGGAATATTCTCGACTACGATGAAAACTCTAGCAGACAACCTTGTGCAAGAGAATAATGGACTCCATAAAGAGGTTTATAGTTTGAAGATTGGTAAAGGATAATTGATTTCTTTGATTAAAGATCTAGTCATTTCTCAGCGTCAGCCAAATCCTACTTCTCAGCAACCTGGTCAAAGAAGAGTTGAGCTAAATGTGGTTCCGATGTCTCAACAGCAACATCAGAATTAGCGTCAGAATCAGCGGAGATCTCCAAACAGTCCCGAAGGAGCAACCCACCAGTTTGACCCAATCCCAATGACTTACAGTCAATTGTGGTCTTATTTTGCCCGAAACTCGATAATGACACCTAGAAAGACCAGAGCCATGAGGTCTCGCCCCCATTGGTTCAATCTAAATACCAGTTGTGAGTTTCATGGTGGAGTGTTGGGGAATCCGATTGAAGAGTGCAAAGTTTTCCAGGAAAAGGTTCAAGAGATGATCGACTACGAGGTGTTGACCTTCAGTGGAGGAAACCCGTTTATGAACGAAGTGCATTTATGCTGATAAAAACTCAAGAGAGTCCTTTCCAAATCAGTTTTTTGCTGGAGCATGGAACAAGTTCCTTTATGCATATGATCGTTTGATGCTTTGAAGTTTATCTTCTCAGATATTTAACTCATTCCCTGCTTTACATATGTATTTTTCTGTGTTTGTTAATGCATTTGTTTTTGGCATGTAAGAACTTATTTATTTTGAATGATTAATGAAATGAATATGTTTGTCTTGAAGTAATCCATTCGTATTCATTCATAATGCTTTTTCTACTTTATAATGCCAACATTATCCCATCTCTTGCTCAGGCAGAGAATTAGGGGGAGGATGACGAAATTAAAACGCAAATTCTCTAGTTTAATGCTTTTGATTAAAACCATACTAATAATGTACATACATTGTTTCGAATTCCCAAACACTGGAGATATGAGGAGTTAATCCCTAGTTAGCTACTTCGAGCCTAGAAGTAGGAGTTTCTTTTGGATATTTCAAAACCCTTATACTAAACCTGGGGCAGGGTAGTGTTTAGTTAATCTGGTTACACATTCAAATTACAAGGTGAAACATCCCATCAGGGAATCCACTACAACTAATGACTTGGCAGTCACAACTTTCAGCCTTCTAAAGATTTAAATAAAAGGAAAATAAAATCCTGCTAAGTCAAACACCCAAAAAAGGAGACTTAGGGACCAAATAGAGAAAGTCTATCAAGAAAGGTCCTCAAATCCTCAACAACAAGGAAATAAGATTTAGTGACCACCATACCAAAGTTAAAGGGTCGCCGATATCCATTAAGAACAAATAAGATGACTATCATTTCAAGTGAACCTTAGATCATCATCTTCACTTCTACAATATCAAGACGAATGAATTTAGCTGAACATATGATTGGAGAAGATCACAGAGAATGGGTGGGCACCAAATAAACTTTTGAGCCTTTATCCTTTGTTTCATAAACCATGAACCAAGCCACATTACAACCTTCAAAAGTCCTAATTGAAGTAGGGTTTATTCTGAAAGGATACTCAATGAGATAGTGTTTCCTGACTCCTATGGGTTATGCTCAAAATTTGTGTTGGCTTTGTAAAAGAAAATTAATGTCATATCCTGGCTAGTGATTCGGTCACAGGCTATTGTGATATCTTTTTAAAAAAAAAAATAAACAAAAAAAAACATCGAGACGAACATGTGTGTTGCATTAGCAATCTCAACATTAACATTTTTCGCTAGCTAACATTGCTTGATATCATAGAAGCTTACATATGAGTACCAGTGGTGAGCTTAATCTCTTGAGGTTTGAAACCCTGATGAGTAAATGGACAACCATTTCGAAGGATGAGTATCCTCAGAGGCATGTTGCCTGAAGACTTTGCTAAACATGGGCAAGTTGTTTCCCAGTTTATTGTCTGCACAATCTGACCATCCCTAAAGGACACGTATTGAAGACTCATTTGTGCCAAATACAGTTAATATGAGGCAGTCACGTCGAGATTCAACAAATCTCTCCAAGAGTTTGAAGACACTGGGGCATTTTGAATGCCAAGTCTTCTATAAAATTCTCTTGAGATGATCTCTTCTTATAAACCATTTCATTGGTACATGACCATGTGCTTCCCTAAGCAAAGTGCTCTTGTGATCTACCTTGCAAGTATCTCCAGATGATGGGTCTTTACGCCAGGTTGCTATGATGTGTTAGGTGTATGACTCAGTATTTTCTGATGGATTTATTTTTAGTGCTCCCAGTGAGGTACTAAGTTTAGTATCCCCAATTGAGCCTCGATTCGAGTTTCTCCAACTGAATAGGGTTTTCTTCCCCAGCGGAGTACAAATTTACTTTATCCCATGGCAAACGTAGTTTGTATGGTTGTTTCCTTTTTGATGGACATTGAAGTTAGAAGAATTGTCTAGGTTTATTCCCAAATGAAGTGTATTCCTATATGTAGATGTTTAAGAATTGGCAGAATTTTTGACCAAACAAGAAATGTTAAATTCAGTTCAGAATGTCCTATCAGATGTTGGGACATTAGCAAACAGAGTATGTGAACTTATTTCAGGATGTCCTACCAGATGTTGGGACATTGTGTAAATAACTTAAGTTCAGTTTTCCAGGATGTCCCAACAGATGTTGAGACATCTCAGACCTGCTTCCAGAATTAATTATTGATTAACAGATCAGAGATATTTAAGGAGAAGTATCTGGAATTAATTAATGATGGATAAAAACAGAACAAGGCGCATCTGTAGGGTGTTTTATATTGAAGATTCAGATTAAAACAGAAGACCTAAATCACCTAGAATATAGGAAGTAACAAACCCTAAATTCAAGGTGACAGCTGCTGCTCATTAGGGCTGGACCATTCTACAGAAAGCCCAAAATTCAGATACCTATTTAATCAACAGAAACTCATAGAATTGAGTACGAATTTCAGAAGTCCAAATAGGTTGTCTAGTGTTTTTAATAGCAGGTTGTTTTATGTATCACTTTATGAGCTTTTAAGCAAAAGTGCATTTGTGACTTGATTGAAACTGTGAAGTAAGATCAAGCTGTATTGTTTGAAGGATGTCTTCAATTTCTGTAAACTTGTAAACTTGATCACTGTGTGATTGAGGGGGAGTGAGTAGGGTACTCTTATCTAAGTGTGTCTTAGGTAGAAATTGCATTGGGTAAGTATTAAGTGATAGATTAAACAGGGTGGTTTAAGTCTAGAATTAATATTACTAATAGTGGATTTCCTCCTGGCTTGGTAGCCTCCAGATGTAAGTGTGGTTATACACTGAACTGGGTTAACAAACTTCTGTGTTGTTTACTTTTCTTGCTGTTTAAGTTTTGGTTAAATTTGTCAAATGTCCTATTAAGTGTTGGGACATCTCTTAGGACATCTCATACCTGATCACAGAATTTCAATTGGCATCAGAGCAGGCACCCTGCCTGTTTATACTGGGTGAGATCTAGGGAATACAAATTCTGTAACATGGACAGAGATTTAGGGTCAGTAAATAGACCACCTATTCTGGATGGATCTAATTATGACTACTGGAAGCCAAGAATGATTGCATTCTTAAGGTCACTTGACAACAGGGCATGGAGAGCAGTCAATGTTGGATGGGATCATCCTATCCAAGACACCAAAGATGGATCTAAAGTGCTGAAACCTGAAGAAGAATGGAGTAAGGAGGAAGAAGACTCAGCACTAGGCAACTCAAAAGCCTTAAATGCTTTATTCAATGGCATTGATAGGAATATTTTCAGACTTGTGCATCATTGTGAGCTGGCCAAAGATGTTTGGGATACTCTCAAAACAACTCATGAAGGAACATCAAAAGTAAAAATGTCAAGACTTCAACTTCTCACCACCAAGTTTGAAAACTTGAGAATGAAGGAAGATGAATCAATTCATGAGTTCTATATGAACATCTTGGATATAGCCAATACTTCTGGAGCTTTGGGAGAAAAGATGACTGATGAAAAGCTTGTAAGAAAGATTCTCAGATCTTTGCCAAAAAGATTTGATATGAAAGTCACTGCAATAGAAGAAGCTCAAGACATATGCTCCATGAAAGTTGAAGAACTCATTGGTTCCCTTCAAACTTTTGAGATGGGAATGAATGACACAAATGCCAAAAAGAACAAGAGCATAACCTTAATGTCAAATACAGATGAAGAAGAGGATGATGAATCAGCAAATGATAAAAGCTTATCAGAAAACCTTGCCTTGCTTGGAAAACAGTTCAAACAAATTCTCAGAGGAATGGAAGGCAAATCCAAACCTAGTGGAAGAAACACAAACTCTGAGAACAGAAGACCTTATGATGCTAACAAAAGATTAAAGTATGCTGAAAAGACCAGTCAAGATAAAGGAGTCAAATGTCATGAATGTGAAGGATATGGACACATCAAGTTTGAATGTCCTACCTACTTAAAGAGGCAAAAGAAAGGACTCTCTGTGACCTGGTCTGATGAAGACTCAGGAGAGTCAGAAGAAGAATCAGCTAAGCATATTACTGCTTTAGCTGGACTGTGTGAATATGATAGTGATTCCAGTCGTGGAGAACTTACTTATGAAGAACTTGAGTAAGCATTCAAAGATCTATACAAAAGAAGCTCTGAAATATGCAGTGAAGTTATAAAGCTAAAGAAGCAGAATGAGACTTTAGAAGATGACAAAGCAAATGATCAGGAGATCATTGAAGCCTTAAAAAGTGAAGTAAGCCTTCTCAACTCTAAGTTGGAACATATGTCCAAATCTGTTAGAATGTTGAACAGCAGCTCAAACACACTGGATGTTATTCTCAGCAATAATAAACACTCAGGGGACAAAAGTGGACTGGGATATGACAGAGATGAAGCAAGCTCTAGCAGAACTACTTCAAAAACTACACAGTCAAACAAGATGTCCCAACAGATGCTCCAACATCAGAACACAAAGACAAACATAATGTTCCAACAGATGTCTCAACATTCTGGAAAGAACAAAATGAAGAAAAAATATCAAAGATGGAGATGCCATCACTGTGGAAGGTTTGGGCATATCAAACCTCACTGTTATAAGCTTCATGGATATCCAAATCAGATGTGTCAGCAACCTTCCAAGCAGAAAGTAGAAGGTACAAAAAAAGTGCTGCATAGAAATCAGCAACCTCCTAAGCAGAAGACAGAGGTCATCAAGAAAGTTTGGAGACCAAAAGCTGACATTCAGACTGATCAAAGCCACATACCCAAGAACAAGATCAACAATCAAGCTTGGAGATCAGCTGAACAACACTCAGAGCAGAGGCATCAAAAGAAATCTCATCTCATCTGGTCAAAGAAAAGTACTGCATACATAGCACATACATCTCTGAGAGTATCAGCTAAAGAAGACTGGTACTTTGACAGTGGATGCTCAAGACACATGACTGGATTAAAGAATTTGCTAGTAAACTTAAAATCACATTCATCCAGGTATGTTACCTTTGGAGATGGAGCTAAAGGAGAAATCAAGGGAGTTGGAACCTTGGATTGTCAAGATGTTCCAAGACTAGATGATGTGCTGCTAGTTAAAGGTTTAACTGCTAACCTGATCAGCATAAGTCAACTATGTGATCAAGGATACAGTGTAAACTTTACCAAATCTGAATGTATAGTGACTAACAAAGAACAAGAGGTTGTCATGAAAGGAGCCAGATCTAAAGACAACTGTTACATGTGGGAATCCCAAAATCTTAGTCTCACTTCAACCTGCTCTCTAGCTAAAGAAGAAGAAGTGAAATTGTGGCATCAAAGACTAGGTCATCTTCATTTCAGAGGCATAAAGAAGATCATATTTATGGATGCTGTAAGAGGTATTCCTAAACTAAAGATTGATGATGGCAAAATATGTGGTGAATGTCAAATAGGCAAGCAAACCAAGATGTCCCATCCAAAGCTCCAACATCTAACAACTTCCAAAGTTTTGGAACTTCTACATATGGATCTTATGGGACCTATGCAGGTTGAAAGTCTTGGTGGTAAGAGGTATGCCTATGTTGTGGTTGATGACTTTTCCAGATATACATGGATAAACTTCATCAAAGAAAAGTCAGATGTATTTGATGTATTCAAAGAATTATGTCAAAGATTGCAAAGGGAAAAATCCAGCTGTGTGATCAGAATTAGGAGTGATCATGGAAAAGAATTTGAGAATCAAAAGTTCTTAGATTTCTGTTCTTCAGAAGGAATTAATCATGAGTACTCTTCACCTATCACTCCTCAACAGAATGGGATTGTTGAAAGGAAGAATAGAACCATTCAAGAATCAGCAAGAGCTATGATTCATGCTAAAAAGTTGCCTCTATACTTTTGGGCTGAAGCTATGAACACTGCCTGTTACATCCATAACAAAGTTACTTTAAGGAAAGGAACTTTGTCCACAATATATGAAGTATGGAAGGGCAGAAAACCCACAGTTAAGTACTTTCATGTTTTTGGAAGTATCTGTTATATTCTGGCAGATAGGGAGCAAAGAAGAAAAATGGATCCTAAAAGTGATGAAGGGATTTTCCTTGGATACTCCATAAACAGCAGAGCATATAGAGTATTTAATTCTAGAACCAAGGTTATCATGGAATCCATAAATGTGATAATTGATGATGCTCCTACAGATGTCCCAGAAGATGTTGGAACATCTGTTGATATCAAGATTGAAGCTGAAGAAAAGAATGATCAATATAACTTCACTCAAACTGATACAAGGACAGAAGAATCAAGTAAACCTCCTTCCATCAGAATACAAAAAGATCATCCCAAAGATTTGATAATTGGTGATCCCAACAGAGGTGTGAGTACTAGATCAAGAGAAGTGATTTCAGGTTCTTGTTTTGTCTCCAAAATAGAACCTAAAAATATCAAGGAAGCTCTCACTGATGAATACTGGATTTGTGCTATGCAAGAGGAATTAGGTCAATTCACAAGGAATGAAGTGTGGAATCTTGTTCCTAGACCTGATGATATAAATGTAATTGGAACAAAATGGGTGTATAAGAACAAGTCAAATGAACAAGGAGTTGTTACAAAGAACAAAGCTAGACTTGTAGCTCAAGGATACACTCAAATTGAAGGGGTGGACTTTGATGAAACCTTTGCACCAGTAGCAAGGCTTGAATCAATCAGACTATTGTTGGGAATTGCTTGTATCTTGAAGTTCAAGCTATTTCAAATGGATGTGAAAAGTGCCTTTTTAAATGGCTATCTTAATGAAGAAGTATATGTAGAACAGCCTAAAGGATTTGTTGATCCAAGCTGTCCAAATCATGTTTACAAACTCAAGAAGGCTCTTTATGGTCTGAAGCAAGCTCCAAGGGCATGGTATGAAAGACTGACCACATTTCTTATAAAGCAAGGATACAGAAAAGGTGGGATTGATAAAACCCTATTTGTTAAAGATGAAGAAGGAAATGTCATGATTGCACAAATATATGTTGATGACATTGTGTTTGGTGGGATGTCTGATAAGATGGTCAAACATTTTGTCAAGCAGATGGAATCTGAATTTGAAATGAGTCTAGTAGGTGAATTAACCTACTTTCTTGGTCTGCAAGTAAAGCAAATGGAAGACTCAATGTTTATTTCCCAAAGTAATTACTCCAAGAACATAGTGAAGAAATTTGGAATGGAAAATGCTTCTCATAAAAGAACTCCTGCTCCCACACATTTAAAGCTGACTAAAGATGAAAAGGGTGAGAATGTAGATCAAAGTTTATATAGAAGCATGATTGGAAGCTTGTTATACTTGACTGCTAGCAGACCAGACATTGCATTTGCAGTAGGAGTTTGTGCAAGATATCAAGCTGATCCAAAAGTCAGTCATCTCAATCAAGTCAAGAGAATCCTTAAATATGTTAATGGTACTTGTGACTATGGCATAATGTACTTTCATGGGTGCAAACCAATTCTCACTGGCTTCTGTGATGCTGATTGGGCAGGAAGTGCTGATGACAGAAAAAGCACTTCAGGAGGATGCTTCTTTCTAGGAAACAATCTGATTTCTTAGTTCAGTAAGAAACAGAATTGTGTATCCTTATCTACAGCTGAAGCTGAGTACATAGCAGCAGGTAGCAGTTGTTCTCAGTTGGTTTGGATGAAGCAGATGCTCACTGAGTACAATGTCCCACAAGATGTCATGACATTGTACTGTGACAACTTAAGTGCAATCAACATATCAAAGAATCCCATTCAACACAGCAGGACTAAGCATATTGATATCAGACATCATTTCATCAGAGATCTTGTAGAAGAAAAGGTGATTTCATTGGAGCATGTAGCTACAGATTTGCAATTAGCTGATATTTTTACCAAAGCATTGGATGCTACTCAATTTGAGAATTTAAGGGGCAAACTTGGAATCTGTTTATGTGAGATTTAGCAATTAATGAGATGTGCCAACATGTCATATGACATTGCATGGCATAAGTTCCAGATGGCAAAACCAGTCTGGACAAGATTCTTGGGAACTCCATCTCTCATCATTTGCACAGTAACGGCTATTTACTTAGTAACTGTTTATAATCAGCTATCAAGATTCTCATCATACTATCATAATCGAATCACATTCACCAGCTATTCTCCAGAGATCATAAACCCTAAAGTTTTTCTTTCATCTTCTTCAACAATGTCTCAAAACCCTAAAACAGCTAAGGAAATTCTCAACAAGGAAGACGTGGTTCATGCCATTCCAATCTCTGTTGTGCCAATGTCATCAACACCATTGGACGAGCTCAGGGGAAGCGCCTCTCACACTAAAAAGGCAAGAACACCAAAGAGATGTAAAGATCAAATCAGAAGCAAAGCTAAAGGCATTCCCTCTCCTGCTAACATGTCCTCAAAATACTCCAAATATGTTGATGATTCCATCAAGGAGATTGTCAACCAAGTTTTCTCTGAACAAAGAGTGGTGAGAGGGATCTCTGTTCCTTTGAACACCATTCCTGCACCTCAAGAAGAACCAGCTCAAGATACAGAGGACACTGCTGCAGAACAAGATGTCCCAACAGATGTTGGAACATCTGAAGATAAGAAAAAGAACTCATCTGATGTTGATCTGGAACAAACTGAGGAAAAAGCCTCAAAAGAAAATGATGAAGAGGTCTCTGAAGAACAGGCTCAAGGCTCAAATGAAGATCAAATCCCTGCTGATCAACCAGCTGAAGAGGAGGCTGCTCAATCTCCTCCAGTGGTCAATCTGGAGCAGGACTCTGATGCAGAGATCATATCATCTGTGAAACCCAGCATTGCTAAAAGACTAAGGTCCAGGAAAGGAAAGATGCAAGCTGAACCTGTCATCCCTGAGAAGAAGAAGGCTAGTCCAAAGAAAGGCAAAGCTAAAGCTACCTTTGGTCCAACAAAACCCTGGAGCAAAGTCCAATCCCAGAAGAGAAAAGCTGCCACACCATCAGATTCAGATGTTGAATCAGATGTCCCAACATCTCCTCCCAAGAAAAGACCAACACCAGCAAGAGCTTCAACTGCTGTTCTAGAAGCTCCCTTGGACAACATATCATTCCATCTTGTCTCTAGTGTCAACAGATGGAAGTATGTGTACCAAAGAAGGGTTGCCCTGGAAAGAGAACTGAGCAGCAATGCACTTGAGTGCACAGAACTCATTGACCTAATCTCTGCTGCAGGACTATTCAAGACAGTCTCAGAGTTTTCTCCCTGCTATGAACTTCTTGTCAAAGAGTTCATTGTGAATCTTCAGGAGGACTGCTCAAATGGTAAGTCTTCAGAGTTCAGAAAGGTATTTGTGAGAGGTAAGTGTGTTGAGTTCTCTCCCCAAATCATTAATCAGTATCTAGGAAGGGACACAGATGGACCCAATGAGCTAGGCAAGACAGATAATCAAATCTGTAAAGTGATCACTGCAAACCAGGTCAAGGCTTGGCCTGTGAAGGGAAAGCTCTCTGTGAGCATGCTTACCAGAAAGTATGCCATGCTTAACAGGATTGGAACTGCTAACTGGGTGCCTACCAACCACACTTCTTCAATCTCAACTGGTCTGGCCAGATTCATCTATGCTGTGGGAACTCAAACCAAGATGGATTATGGAGCATATATTTTTGATCAGACTATGAAGCATGCCATCTCTAATGCAACAAAGCTGCTAATAGCTTTTCCATCATTGCTGTGTGGTATTGTTCTAAGTCAATACCCTGGAATTTTAAATGAGAAGGACACAGTCTGCAAGAGAGAGAGAGCCCCCTGGCTTTTCACTACAAATTATTCCTAAGTCACCATGCTGCAGATGTTGAAGCACCTTCTGGGACATCTGCTGGTCCCTCCACTGCTAAGAATCCAATCTCCAGGAAGACTTTAATTGCTGAACTCAAAAGCACCTGCAAAGAGCTTGAAGCTAGAAAGCAGAAGCTTGAGGAAATCATCAAAAGGTTGGAAAGTGAAGAAGATCAGAATGCTGCATCTGGTGAAGACAGTGAGGCTGATGAAGAAAGTGAAGCTGATAAAGATGAAGACACTGAGGTGGAGGAAGCAACTGAGAGTGATGAATCTGAGTGATCAATGTATGTGAGGCAAATGTATTGACAGCAATGTAATGACAGTAGTAGTGTCTTTGGCCCCTAATTTTGTGTCTATCAAGGGGGAGAACAACATCAAATGTAATTGTTGTTTTAGTATGAATGAAATATCTGTGTGTTTGCTTCTGAACTGATTAGGGAGTTTTTCTTCTGTTGCAACAAAATTGGATACATATATGTTTGAGGGGGAGTAATCTCAAATAAGAATCAACAGAAAAGTAATGCTATACTCTGATAAAAAGAACTTCTGCTGCACTCTGAAAACCAGAAAAGATGTTAGCCAAAAATTAGCCAAAGGGGGAGTTTGTAGATGTTTAAGAATTGGCAGAATTTTTGACCAAACAAGAAATGTTAAATTCAGTTCAGAATGTCCTATCAGATGTTGGGACATTAGCAAACAGAGTATGTGAACTTATTTCAGGATGTCCTACCAGATGTTGGGACATTGTGTAAATAACTTAAGTTCAGTTTTCCAGGATGTCCCAACAGATGTTGAGACATCTCAGACCTGCTTCCAGAATTAATTATTGATTAACAGATCAGAGATATTTAAGGAGAAGTATCTGGAATTAATTAATGATGGATAAAAACAGAACAAGGCGCATCTGTAGGGTGTTTTATATTGAAGATTCAGATTAAAACAGAAGACCTAAATCACCTAGAATATAGGAAGTAACAAACCCAAAATTCAAGGTGACAGCTGCTGCTCATTAGGGCTGGACCATTCTACAGAAAGCCCAAAATTCAGATACCTATTTAATCAACAGAAACTCATAGAATTGAGTACGAATTTCAGAAGTCCAAATAGGTTGTCTAGTGTTTTTAATAGCAGGTTGTTTTATGTATCACTTTATGAGCTTTTAAGCAAAAGTGCATTTGTGACTTGATTGAAACTGTGAAGTAAGATCAAGCTGTATTGTTTGAAGGATGTCTTCAATTTCTGTAAACTTGTAAACTTGATCACTGTGTGATTGAGGGGGAGTGAGTAGGGTACTCTTATCTAAGTGTGTCTTAGGTAGAAATTGCATTGGGTAAGTATTAAGTGATAGATTAAACAGGGTGGTTTAAGTCTAGAATTAATATTACTAATAGTGGATTTCCTCATGGCTTGGTAGCCTCCAGATGTAAGTGTGGTTATACACTGAACTGGGTTAACAAACTTCTGTGTTGTTTACTTTTCTTGCTGTTTAAGTTTTGGTTAAATTTGTCAAATGTCCTATTAAGTGTTGGGACATCTCTTAGGACATCTCATACCTGATCACAAAATTTCACTATACTCGAAGATACTTGAGCTTGGTAACAGGACTTTGTTCCATGGATGGCTCTTTATCCTATCATCAGTGATTGCTTACACCTTGACGAGACTGGTCGAGTATCCGGTTGTTGTGATGTTTATTTCATCGCCAGTTTATCTCTTGTGTCTGTTTTGTCTGTCAGCATAATGTAAACACCCCAAATTTGCCCTCACCCATTCACACCATGGCTTGTGATCATTTCATATGCATAAACACAATCATACCATCTCATATCTCAATTTTGAGTCACTGCATTGGTTCTAGGTCATCTGCATCTAGGGTTTGTGATCTGAGCAATCCCAGAGCTTCTTGAGCCACCCCAAAGGTCCACAATCACTTCAAAGGGGTCCATGTATGTCCTCATATCATATTATATCCTCTCAAATTCAAGAATGCCAAAGAATCACAAGAACTGGAAATAGTATGGAGGCAGAGCCAGGTTTGACTGCACAGTTGACCTAAAATTAGGGTTTTGGTTTCAGAAGCCATAACCCCAATTTTTTTGGTCATTCTTGTTTCCATTGGTCTCTATATGGTATAGGGAGTATGCATATCAATTTTCATGAAGAAATTCCATGGGGAAGTCATCTGATCAAGAGTTGACTTTCTGGACAAGTCAGTGCAAAATCAGGGCATCTGAGGCCCCCAATGACCCAACCAAGGGGTGATCTTCATCATTTTGAGTGTATATGATCTTTATTTGATCATGGAAGAAGGTTGAAGTTCACAAAATTCAAGAATTACAAGTTTTTGCAAAGTTGACTTTTTAGGGCATGGTTGACTTTTGAAGAATATGTCATTTTATGCCACTTTTCAAGCCTTACTTTTTGATCCAAAAATGCTTCAAATGGAAAAACTTTGGTCATGAAAGTTGTAGAATACATTTTTCCCTTTTCAAAAAGTACAAGAACATGATCTAATTCATTTTGGATCAAAAGTTATGGTGTGTTAAAGTTGGCAAAAATCACTAATTTTCAAGTCATGCACCAAAAGGCAAAGTTGCAAATTCTCCTTTCAAGGCCAATTCAGTCATCATATGGGCTTCTAATGCACTCAACATGATCACACAACTTCTAAAGTTCAGATTGGACCAAGAATTTCTCATGTTCATGACTTGTATAGCAAGATCTTTCCATATGAACCAAAAGATAACCAAGTTGCAAAACCATCATGATACTTCCTACCACTTGCTGCATTGGCCATTGAACCACCCTAGCCTCACTCACATACCATGCTGCGCCAGCCCCATGCTTGTACTAGCCTAGAACCAAGCCCATGCTTTCCTTACACCAAAGTTGACATTTTGCAAAAGTGAACTTACCAATCAATAAAGGCCAGGTCACATCATCTGACCTATGAGATTATTTTATACTATCCATTTGCTAGCCATTACACAAAAGGAGCCAGCCTGAAAACTCACCACAACACACATACACAAACTCTCCCCAATCTGCATTTTCCTTCGAATCTGGTTCCACAAGCTACAAACATTCAAGCAAGTCTCACCAACCTCCTCACCTTGTCTCACTGAACCTAAACCAACAAAGAAACAAGCCAGAAGCACACTAGAACACAGCATACCACAAAACCTGCAAAAACTCTTCTCTCTTAGAATCTCATTATCCAGCCATCAAACACCCCATTTCTCTTCACCAACAAGTCAAACACATTGAAAGGAGCCAGAATCCACCATTGGTAAAGCTTAAAACACCCTACACACAGACCCCATTTTCTGCTATACCAGATTGGAATCTCTCAAAATAGCTTGTGTAAGCTTAATCCAAGCCTGCCATTAGCACCAGGGAGATCAATGGAGTAAGTTTGCACCAAGAAGTAGTCCAGAAAGCCCAGAAATAGAATCTTCCATCTCAGGTATGACCATAGAAACTTTTTTCTCATAGCTTGATTTTTAAGTTACAAACTGGTTGCTTATGTCTTGCTGGTCATGGGGATGTTCTCAGAATCAAAAATGAGTAAGAAATGAGCTTGTACTGGTGCTCTGAAATTTCACCCGTGGATTTTGTTTCCTTCGATTTGCATGATTCTTGGGGTTTAAATGATGTTTGAGGGTGGATTCGTGTCCTAGGATGTTAGAGGATCACTTAGATGTGTTTAATTGGTTGAATGGTTGCCTGAATCATGTTCTAGGGTTTTGACATGGCCGGAGAAGACGACCGGAGCTCATCTCCGGTCGCCTGAATGTAATTAGGGTTTAAGCCTGATTAATTAGGCAGGTTTAAATCTAGGGCGTTGGATTAGCTGACTGCCTTGACTTCCCGCGTGCACGAGTGGCCCAGATTCACTTGCTTTGCCCTAATCCACTTAGTTAGTTTAATTAATCATAATTAAATTAATTTAACCAGATGCAATCCTGGCCCTTTAAAAGCGTGCGTGGTCAATGGTCTCCCCCCAGAATCAAATCTCAGCCTCTAGATCTAAATACTTTCCATTTTATTTTGTTTTTATTTTCATATTATTTCATTTGTTTTATATAATTTATTAAAAATAGCAAAAATGTTTTAAAAATTATGAAACTTTTTGTCAAGAGTTTCATTAATTTTTAAAACACAAAAATATTTTTATTTTCATTTTTAGCATTTAAAAAGTATTTTTAAATATTTAAAAGTTTAATTTTAATTGATTAATGAGAATTAATTTATTAAAAATACTTTTAGGTATTTAAAAATCACCAAAAAATTCATGAAATGTTCTAAGACATTTAGAAACATTGTCCAACCTTCAAACCAAATTTATTTTTTGATCTTGATGCATTTTGAGAATTTTCCATTGAATTAAAATCATTTTTATGCATTAATTTGATCCAAAGTTCAAAAAATCATTTCTGCCTATCCATGAAGAGTTGGACATTGATTCTTTTTGCATTGCATTGTGTTTAGCATGTAGTTTGTGAGGTTAAATGTCCATGATTTGATCTTTCATTTTCCTTTTGTTTGATAATTTTCTTGTTTAGGAACCCTAAAACCCTAGAAATCTTAAGAAAACCATAACTTGAATTTGGTTAGGAGTTGAAACCTCTCCTTTGGGCAGTGAGTTAGTATAGGTTTAGGGGTCCTTTGAGTGCATTTTCAATTTTTTATAATGTTGTTTGCTTCTGATTTTGGTTTTTGTTTGATATGTTGTTCATAAACCCTAATTTGGGCTTCCATATGCATCCATCTTGCATTCTCTTGCATAACATGACTTGCCATGACATTTCAAGCATACATGTGATTCATTTGACATCATAAGACATATTGGAAGCATGCTTGATCATTGCATCATGTATTTGCCATGTTGTATGTCATGTGCACTTCATAACTTTTCATGTATGTTCATGGTTCCTAACCTGCTTCACTTGCATTCATAAGCTTGTATGATCATCCACATGTTTTGTTTCTGGTTTGTAGCATCTCATAGCATCATTAACATCACATATGTGCTTCTGGTTTTGGTTTGCATCATGTCATTCCATCCCATTTTGCATTGCATTGCATTTCCTTTCTAACCTTTCAGGTGGTAAATGACTTTGAGAAGTGAATTTGCCTTCACTTCTCATAACTTTTCTTTTCATCTCTCTTGCATCCATTGCTGCATTTTTGTTTGTGTTTGAGTTTGAGCTTGCTCATTCTTCTTCTTCCCACTTTCTTTCTTCAAGTGACTTGACTTCTTGAATGAAGCAAGTTGCTTTGCTTCTCTTGATCCTTTCATCTGCTTCCTGGTGGTTCCATTGAAGATTTCTCTTGAAAACCTCACAAACCTTAGGGACAACCAAGCATGACAATGATTAGGGTTTTGATTAGTCTCCCCTCTTAGTTTTACCTTTGTGTCTCTTTTGAGTCTTCTCTTCTCATCTCATAATCAGGGACTAAACCCTAAAGGCTTTAAGGCTTTGTGATTAAGCTTATGCCTGCATCCTTCTCTTAGGATGGAGTGTATAACTTTAATCCTAAGTGTTAAACCCTTAATGTGTTTAAATCTCTTAATCAATTCACTTAATAATCATCAAGACACCACACTTGTAACTTGGGCCTTGCATTAGGGTTCTAATTCTTCCTTAATTGGTTAAGAAGGACTAACCCTAGTGTTAATGGACAAGTCCCCCTCAAGTTGTCTTACAAACCCTAAAAATCACTTCATCATCATATCACCGAATAAAATCCACTTAATCAAAGGCTTGTTTTGTCATGAGTTTAATCCCTAATCATGGATTAAGTTGAGGAGCCTTCCTCAGCTTAAACATTCTCATCTATTATCCTTCTATTAGGATGGTGTAATGAGTCTGTTCAGTCCCTGATTATGGCTTAACCTCATTACTCAACACTAAACAAAAACATCTAATTAATCACAAGTAGGTTAATGATCTTAACCCTGCATCAAAGGTGTTTGAGTGTGAGAAGCTGACTTCACACTTAAGGTATTCCCATTACCCCTAATCAGAGGGAAGATGTGATGAGTTTACTAACCCACTGGTTTAGGCTTAAGCTCATTAATCTATGACAAACTTTCAAAAGCAATAAAAGACTGAAAACTCAAAAAACAAACAATAATCGTCTCCTCCGGGATTCTTTTCTCATCTCATTCACTCACAAACGAGAACTTGCTTCTTCCGTCTAATGCAAGACAGTTTGCACCTGAGCCAGACAGGTCATACACTTGAGCATTGATAAGCAAGCAGTTCACAAGTCAATTC
This sequence comes from Lathyrus aphaca, assembly GCA_963966055.1. NCBI lineage: Eukaryota > Viridiplantae > Streptophyta > Magnoliopsida > Fabales > Fabaceae > Lathyrus > Lathyrus aphaca. The sequence continues at coordinate 61,952,046 of OZ014520.1, read as the reverse complement.
ATCTTTCAGTCTCTTTGGGTCGAACTACGGTGTTCTGACTTCCTCATTGCACGAGAGGATACGTAGGCATAACTTAACAGTTATCGAACAAAAGTCTCTGTACATTCCCTCTCCTTCCAGCTTCATTCTTTAGCTTCATACTCTTGAGCATTTCACTCCCGTTCTTACACTGACACTGTATATATTACACTTCACTTTTCTCTTACACTGACACCTGTGCATTTTGTTTTCCAGCTCTTTTACACACAAATTGCACTGACACTACCCCTTTAAAACACAAATCTTTTAAGCGTGGATCCCGTCGAGTTTGACGGACAATCTGGGTGCTAATACCTTCCCAGGTTGTAAACAACCCCCTTTCTCAGTCTCTCTGGTTCGCAACCGTCTTATCCATATCTTTCTAGGTCTATGCAGCATTACCTTTCCTTCGGGATAAAAATGCCTAGCTGGCGACTCTTTTCATCTCCAGTGAGTTCACGGCTGTGTGCTCTCATTGTCCCTCTCGCCGACCGTTCGCGTCTGTACCTTTATTTGGGCCGGTCCCATTTATCGGGAGCGACAGCTTGGCGACTCTGCTGGGGACCCTTATACTGCAACCAGGGCTTCTGGTTCTTTTTGTGGGTTCCTCCTAGCGCTTGATTGATTTGTGTTTATTGGGGTGTTATGTGCTTATTTGTGTTTGTATATGTTTTATTTTTGCTTTATGTACAGTTTGTTTTATTACTTTCTTTACTGCTTTACATATATCATACTGTCATGCTGTCTGGCTGGATCTGGTTTTGCTTTGGTGGGTGGGGTTTTATTGAGAGTTAAGGTCCTATACCTGGGACCTGAGTGACACCTAGGCTAGAGTGGTTCATATTCTTTCCCATTCCATCTCGGTCTGGTGCGGGAATATGAAACACGGTTCAGATATGGGTTTCTTTTTGAGAACTCTGTGTTGCAGATTTCCTGCAATGCTAGGGCTATCTGGGAAGCCTGCTAAGTCTGGATGACCTTTTAGTATTGACCTTCAGAAACTGAGGTGAATTAGAGGAGGAACATTTATGGTTATTGTAAACACTGTACCTCCGGGTTAGAAGTGTTTACACTTCTCATAACTGATCCAAGTCTGAGGATCCTTGTTTTAGAACACCACCTGTGAGGGGGTTGGGCTGTTTACAGGTTTGCAGGTACCTTGACCTCATAATACCCTGTTACTTTGATTTGATTAAGAATACTCCATGTTGGGACAGTTCTTGTGATTCTAAACCCTGGACATGTGGCTCTTTATTTGAGCCCCCCACCCTGGTTACTGGACTTATGGACCTCCATCTGGATTTCTTACACACTTGGACCTATATCAGGGCATTTGATCAGATCCAGCTCAGTCACAAACCCTTGCATATCATTTGCATACATAATCATTGCATCATTTTGACATTTGCTTATTTGTGTTTCAGGGTATCCACTTTCATTTTTGGTTTGGTTTTGACCCTATCTTCAGTATTTGACCCATCTTCATCAGCATCTGCTTCAGTTATCAGCTATCTATTCCAGCCACCTGCACCAGCCAATCAGTGGCCCATTCTTCAGTGTTATCATCAGCACCTGTCTCTACTCATCTTCAGCATCATGGCTCCTAAAAAGAGCAACATCACCTACCACTTCTTCCAGCCAGAGTTAGCTGACATCAGGAGGATTCAGACCCTGGTCACTCCAGATCACATATCATTGTTCAGGGAACACTATGGGGATATACTTGATATGGTTATGGATCTGGACCCCTCACAGAGAAGCCTGATCCACACTTGCCTTCAGTTTTATGATCCCCCACTGAGATGCTTCACTTTTCAAGACTTTCAGCTGGGCCCTCTATTAGAAGAATACTCATCATTGGTTGGTATGCCTATCAGGGCTGGAATCCCTTTCAACCCTGAGATGGTCTTTCCTGGTAATGAAGAAGTAGCCAAGGCTTTGCATCTGGAACCTGTTTTGATTAAGCAGCATATGACCTCTAAGGCTGGAATCCCTGGCCTGCATCTGGATTTCTTGATCTCTCAAGCTACCCTGAAAGCTTCTTTGGGAGAGTGGAAAGCAGTCTGTGCTTTATTGGCCCTGAGCATACATGGGATCATATTATTTGCAGACGAGCCTCGATTCATTAGCAAGAATGCAATCCATCTTTTTATCCTGAAGAATCCAGTGCCCACTTTATTGGGGGATCTCTATTACTCAGTGCATCAGAGGAATGAAAAGCAGAGGGGAAGATTAGTGAGGTGCTGTGCTCCATTGTTCCACACTTGGCTTCTCAGGCATTTGCCCAAGACAGATGCATTTTTGAACCCTCATCAGCAGAGAAACTGGGCTAAGAGACTCACTGCACTAACTTCAGCTGATATCAGATGGTGCACTCAAAGCACCAAGGGCATGGATATCATCACCAGCTGTGGGCATTTTCCCAATGTGCCCCTAATAGGAGTTAAGGGTAGTATTAATTACAACCCTCTGCTGTTCAGAAGGCAACTGGGCTATGCACTGGTCCACACTCCTAAGGCACAAGACTTGGCTGAGACTCTTTATTGTGAGAACAAGCCTAATCTGTCTATTGTTAGGCAGACAGCCTGGGCCTGGGAAAATGTTCAAACTAAGGGAGTAACCATTCTGGGGAAGTGCAACAATGTAGCATCATCACAATATTATGAGTGGTCCCATGCCAGGGCTCAATTCTCTGGAATGCCCTTTACTATGGAGGATATGCCTGGACCATCCTCAGCACCACCCCCTGCCACTATCAGTTTAGAGGAGTTTGAGAGCTTGAAAGAGAGAAATGAGAAGCTGACCCAAGCTCTACAGAAAACCCTCTGGGAGAGGAGTGATGGTAGGTTGGATATTGAGAGGCTGGAGAAGTTGAGAGTGGAGCATCTGGCTAAGATCGAGAAGTCTGGGGATTATATCAAGAAGTCTAAGGCTGGAGAACAAATTCTGAAGAATGCTTGCAAGGAAGCCCAGTTCCAGAAAGCCAGGACAGACTTGTATCTAAAGGAGAGTCAGGCTAGGTGGGTCAGGATCACCGAAGCTCGTACTCTGGAAGACAAGAGAGTTCAAGACAAGATAGAGCAGATGGAAGCTAGTGCAAAAGAGCAACAAGAAGCCCTGGCAGCAGCCCAGAGGGAGATATCAGAGCTGAAGATCAGAGCTGGAGTGAAGAGGTCAAAGGACCAAAGTCAGCACAAGAAGCTAACTGCAGCTGTTACGACCCGGAACCTCCTTATCAGGAACCTCACGGAGCGTCCAGCTGATCCTGTGACCGAAGCACTTCTCAAGGAAGTTCGGGAGGATGAGTTTGGTCTTGGTGTTTGACCATTTGTTTGTTGTTGCTTTCATTCCATGTACTTTTATTTTCTTGTAATGTATTTTGACCCCTCTGAGGGCTTGTATTTGTAAAACAAACTATGTACCATTTGCTTTTTGTAATATATGTGCTAGTTTGTTCCATCCAAGTTTCACTTCAAAAGCAGCATCAACAACATCTTCAAGGGTCTGGAAGGGTCAAAACTGAATGCCAAGCCGGATACCTTGAAAACAAATAAGCATACTGCATTGCATGCTAACCCTTTTGTTTGTTTTGTAGGTTTTTGTTTTATTGTTGCTAACTCTGTTGTGGTGTTCAGGAATTATTGCTCGACGCCGGGTATTTCCCCTCAACCGTCCGCACCATTATCCAACCCGTAACAACCTTCCGGGCATACAGATGGATCAGATGCAGCAGGACCTTATAGAGGTCAGGAACCAAATGACCAATGAGAGGTTGGAAATGAGGAACCAAATGACACAGTTTATGGAGGTAATGAACAACATGGCTCAAAGCCAAGAGAGGCTCAGGGCACTGGTGGAAGGAAGAAATCAGGAGGATCCACATATAGGGACTGCTGGCACTAGCAACAATGAAAGGGTTCAACCTCATGTTAACCCCCCTGTATTTGGCCCCCATCTTCATCCAGAGGTCAATATTCCTGCAAATGTTCAGGGGACTGCCACTGCAGGCAGGGTACTGCAAGAAGACCCTCAAGAGGATCAATTCACAGTAATGGGTGCTGGGGAAGAAGCTTATGATAGAAGGTTGGATGAGATAGCTGAGAAATTAAGATCCTTAGAGTCTCAAAACTCTTTGGGTTTTGATGTTATGGATATGGGCTTGGTAGATGGGGTCAGGATTCCCCACAAGTTCAAGCCTCCTTGTTTTGAAAAATACAACGGGACTTCATGCCCCCGGACTCATTTACAATCATTTCTGGGAAGGCTGAAGGCCTATACTATGGATGAGAAGCTCTGGATGTTCTATTTTGAAGATAGCTTGACGGGAGCTTCAAGAGAATGGTACTCTCACCTGACAAGGGCAACTATCAGGTGTTGGAAGGACCTGGCAGAAGCCTTTATCAGACAGTATCAGTACAACTTAGACATGGCACCCAACTGAACCCTCCTAATGGGAATGTCACAGTCGTCAAGAGAAAGTTTCCGAGAATATGCCCAGAGATGGAGGCAATTGGCTGCTGCTGTTCAGCCACCTATGTCTGAGAGGGAAATGGCAGATATGTTTATGAACACCCTTCAGGGAACCTACATCGACAGGCTGGCTGCTTTCTCTTCCACTAGCTTTGCAGATGTTGTCATAGCTGGGGAGAGAATTGAGAGCCTGTTAAAAATGGGCAAAATCTCTGACAATGGTGCCAGCTCGTCCAGCAATACAAGGAAGCCTTTTGCAGGCCCAAGAAGAACTGGCGAGACCAATGCCATCCACACCAACAGGGGCAGACCTCAATATGTTCACAGGTCTGTAGCAGCAGTCACCATCCCCGCTCCAGCTCATCCTCAACCAGTTTATCAACCTCCACAACAAAATTATCAACAACAACCTCAGTACCATCAACAAGCTCAGTATCCTCCGAGAAACTACAACAACGCCAACAACAACAACCAGCAAAGGCCATTCCAACAAAGGCCTCCTCAAGCTAATAGGGTGATCGATCCGATCCCTATGCCATATGCTACATTGCTGCCACAACTCCTGAAACTCAACCTAGTTGAGCTAAGGACATTGGCCCCTCCAGATCCCAACAGTCTACCCAGGAATTATGACTCCAACGCCAGATGTGCCTTTCATTCAAATGCACCTGGCCACAGTACAGAAAAGTGCAGAGCCTTGCACATGAAGGTACAAGACCTGGTAGACTCTAAAGCTCTGAATTTCGCACCACCGCCTAATGTCAACAAAAATCCTATGCCAAACCACGGGGGTCCCAGAATTAACGCTATTGAAGAAGACAAGTCGTCTTATTTAATAACCAGTGTGGGTCAGATCCGGACACCGTTGGTGGAAATTAAGGCTCAGCTCCTCGAATGTCAAATGTTCCCGGGGTGTGAGTTGGGGTGTGCTTACTGCAATATCTCAGTAAATGGGTGTGATAACCTGAGGAATGGCATAGATGGTCTCATTCAGAGTGGCCAGCTTCAAATCACCACATCATTTCCTACAAATCCAGCAATCTCACCAGCAACAGTTCCAACAACTCCTACAACTGCAACAACCATTGTTCCCGACAATTCTTCAGCTTCATCAACAAGTACTTCATCTGTCGTTTTAACTAATCAGATATCAACAAATGTTCCTTTTACAACTCCAGCACCGCTCCATTTTGGAACTCCTACAACAACAACATCCATCCTTCCAACAATGTCTCCTACAACATCAGCAACAAATCATGAAGATGTCTCAACCGTTACAATCTATTATGATCCAGAAAACAACTCCGCATACAACTCACAAAGTGCTGCTCCCATCAGAGCACCAGTCACGATATATTACGATCCACAGACTATCACAATTCCTTCCGCAGCTGCAATCAGTCCAGTCACTATCACGGTGCCTGGACCAGTACCTTATGAAAGCAGTAATGCCATCCCCTGGCATTACGGCTCTGACCTGTACTGTGAAGGACAAAAAATAACTTTTGGATCATCAACCCCTGCACCACAAGTAGATAATGTGGGAGGAGGCGGAGGCTTCACTCGAAGCGGACGTCTCTTTGCTCCACAAACTCAGAGACCCACTGCCGAAGCAGAAGCTGCTGCCAAGGCAAAAGGAAAAAGCCTGGTGCAGGAAGAGCAGACTGTTAAAGAAGCTTTGAAAACACCATTCGATCAAGAGGTTGATGAGTTCATGCGAATCATCAAGAAGAGTGATTACAAAATAGTGGATCAGCTTCATCAAACGCCTTCCAAGATCTCAATCCTATCATTGCTTATGTGCTCCGAAGCCCATCGGAACGCACTACTCAAAGTCTTGCACGCAGCTTACGTGCCTGAAGAGATCACAGTCAATCAGTTGGAAGCTGTGGTTGGAAATGTTAATGCTAGTCATGGACTAGGGTTCACCAACACTGATTTGACTACGGAAGGCCGCAACCATAACAAGGCCTTGCACAGAACCATGGAATGTAAAGGTGCTGTCCTTTCCCATGTACTGGTAGACACGGGGTCATCCCTCAATGTCTTACCTAAAAAGGCCCTGGTGAAGCTAGAATATGACGGATTGGCGTTAAGACCCAGCAACCTGGTGGTGAGAGCCTTTGATGGCTCAAAGAGATCGGTTCTGGGAGAGATCGAGTTGCCCATAACGATTGGCCCGCAGACCTTCAAAACGACCTTCTACGTGATGGATATACAGCCTGCCTACAGCTGTCTATTGGGTAGGCCATGGATTCACGCCGCTGGCGCCGTGACCTCTACCCTTCACCAGAAGTTAAAATATGAGTGGGAGGGTCAAATCGTTACCATCTGTGGAGAGGAGGATATTTTTGTCAGCCACCTGGCTACCTATAAGTATATTGAGATGGATGGGGAGATCCATGAAACAATGAGCCAAGGTTTTGAAGCCTTGAATGTCAATGAAACATCTGCTGTGCCTGGTACTTCAATATCATCATACCAACAAGCCCAGAAGGTTGTTGAGGGAGGAAGCGCCCAAGGCTGGGGCAAACTGTTATCGGTGGAGAAGAAAGAGGATAGATTTGGGTTGGGTTACAAACCAACTCAACAAGATCAAGCAGAGGCTGCGAAAGAGCCCAACTTTGTTAGTGGGGGGATGCTCACCCCTGATGCTGTCAACTGTTTGGAAGACGAGCTGGAAGAAGAACGCAACCTGGAAAGCTGGATTCGTCCAAAGATCCCGGGGAGCAGTATCTCAAACTGGTCTTCCCAGGAAATTATAAGAGTTACTCATGCAGAGTAATTATTATTTCCTGTATTTTTATAGCATGCATCAAAGTCTTGCATCTTGCCCAAGATGACAAGACTCATTTTGTAATCGGGCCATCTGTACTTTTTGTGCAACAAGATTAATCAATGAAATATCAGACATCTTTTTGCAAACGAGTCTTTTTTCTTTTCCACTCACTGTTTTTCCATTTTTCTTTTTGTACAAAAAAATAAATGGCAGTGTTTTCAAAATGTCAACTTTATTTCACTTTTCTAAAACAAGAGTAAAATCAAATCACTAAAACGAACAAACTGAACCCTTGCAGAGTGTGCCTTCCAGATAGCACCGACAACAGCACGGCTATGACTTTGTATGACTTTGACAATCCGATCAATCAAGCTGATGAAGGGGTTGAAGAAGGATATGAGCTCCCTGAAGAGCTAGCCAGGTGGTTAAAACAAGAGGAAAAGGTTATTACTCCTCACCAGGAGGAGGTTGAAGTGATCAATCTTGGTACAGACGAAGACGTGAAAGAAGTCAAAATCGGGGCCTGCTTACAAGACTCGGTGAAGAGACAACTGATTGACCTGCTTCGAGAGTATGTGGACGTGTTCGCTTGGTCTTATCAAGATATGCCAGGGTTGGATACCGACATTGTTGTACACAAGCTGCCTTTGAGAGAGGAATGCCCGCCGGTTAAACAGAAACTGCGCCATACTCGCCCAGACATGGCAATGAAAATCAAAGAAGAGGTACAGAAGCAGTGGGACGCCGGATTCCTTGCCGTGACTAGCTATCCACCGTGGGTTGCTAACATAGTACCTGTGCCTAAGAAGGACGGCAAAGTAAGGATGTGTGTTGACTACCGGGATCTGAACAGAGCTAGCCCGAAAGATGACTTCCAATTACCTCACATTGATGTATTGGTGGATAATACGGCTCAGTTCTCGGTATTCTCCTTCATGGACGGATTTTCAGGATACAACCAGATTAAGATGTCACCTGAAGACATGGAGAAGACAACCTTCATCACACCCTGGGGCACGTTTTGTTATAAGGTGATGCCATTTGGGCTCAAGAATGCTGGTGCAACATATCAACGGGATATGGTGACGTTATTCCACGATATGATCCATAAAGAAATCGAGTGTTATGTGGATGACATGATTGCCAAGTCCCTTACTGAAGAAGATCACCTGGTGAATCTGCTGAAGCTATTCAAGCGTCTGAGGAAGTATCAACTGAAGTTGAACCCCAACAAATGCACATTCGGGGTGAGATCTGGTAAGCTGCTGGGATTTATTGTAAGTGAGAAAGGGATTGAAGTTGATCCTGATAAAGTCAAAGCCATCCAAGAGATGCCTGCACCAAAGACAGAAAAAGAAGTTCGAGGGTTCTTAGGTCGATTGAACTACATTTCAAGGTTCATATCTCACCTTACAGCAACCTGTGAACCCTTGTTCAAATTGTTAAGAAAAGAACAAACGGTTAGGTGGAACGAAGACTGCCAAAAGGCTTTTGACAAGATCAAGGAATACTTACAAGAGCCTCCAATCCTTATGCCTCCAGTTGAAGGAAGACCTCTGATAATGTACCTGACAGTATTAGAAGAGTCAATGGGGTGTGTGCTGGGCCAGCATGACGAGTCTGGTCGAAAAGAGTATGCAATATACTACCTAAGCAAAAAGTTTACCGACTGTGAACAACGTTATTCACTGCTCGAGAAAACTTGCTGTGCTTTAGCGTGGGCTGCTCGCCGACTGAGGCAGTATATGTTGACCCACACTACCTTATTGATCTCAAAGATGGACCCAGTTAAGTACATATTTGAGAAGCCAGCTCTTACCGGACGGGTTGCAAGATGGCAAATGATCCTTACAGAATATGACATCTAATACACATCTCAGAAAGCCATCAAAGGCAGTGTATTGTCTGAATATCTTGCTGAGCAACCTATTGATGATTACCAGCCTATGAGGTTTGACTTCCCAGATGAAGACATCATGTTCATAAAAGCAAAAGATCATGAAGAGCCTGTTCACACTGAAGGGCCTGACCCGGAAGAAGAATGGACTATGATGTTTGATGGGGCTGTTAACATGAATGGTCGTGGTGTTGGTGCAGTACTCATTACACCTAAAGGAGTTCACATGCCTTTCTCGGCAAAACTCACTTTCGACTGCACTAACAACGAAGCTGAATACGAAGCCTGCATTATGGGTCTTGAGGAAGCCATTGACCTCAGGATCAAGACATTGACCGTATTCGGAGATTCAGCTCTGGTAATCAATCAAACCAATGGCAAATGGTACACCCACCAGGATCATCTGATACCTTACAGGGATTATACAAGGAGGTTGTTGACTTTCTTCACAACAGTCAAGCTTGAGTATATCCCTCGGGACGAGAATCAGTTTGCAACCATTTCGTCCATGATCAAAGTTCAGGCTGCCAACTCTGTACCTCAGATTTCAGTGTCCAGACTTGACAGACTAGCATATGTGTTCGCAGAGGATGTTGTCAAAGATGATAAGCCTTGGTTCCATGACATTAAATGCTTCTTGGAGGATCAAACATACCCACCTGAGGCATCTTCCAATGATAAGAAGACTCTGAGAAGGCTTGCTGGTAGTTTCTTTTTGAACACTGATGGGTCTTTATACAAAAGGAACTTCGATGCGGTACTCCTCAGATGTGTTGACAAGACGGAAGCAGATTTGTTGATGCATGAAGTGCACGAAGGATCCTTTGGTACCCATGCAGGAGGGCATGCCATGGATAAGAAATTGTTGAGATCAGGGTATTACTGGATCACGATGGATGCAGACTGTTGTGCCTACGCCAGAAAATGCCACAAATGCCAGATCTATGCAGATAAGGTGCATGTGCCTCCCAATTCCTTGAACATAATGTCTTCACCCTGGCCCTTCGCCATGTGGGGCATTGATATGATTGGCAAGATCGAGCCAACTGCTTCAAATGGCCACAGATTCATCCTGGTCGCCATTGACTATTTCACCAAATGGGTTGAGGCGGCATCATATGCAAAAGTTACAAGGCAAGTGGTAGCCAGATTCCTGAAAAGAGATATCATCTGTCGATATGGAGTGCCCGAGCGAATCATTACTGACAATGGTTCCAACTTGAACAACAAAATGATGGCAGAGCTGTGCCGGGACTTCAAAATTCAACATCACAATTCTTCTCCTTACAGGCCAAAGATGAATGGCGCTGTTGAGGCAGCTAACAAGAATATCAAGAAGATTGTGCAGAAGATGGTAGTCACCTACAAAGACTGGCATGAAATGCTACCGTTTGCCTTGCATGGGTACCGCACGTCAATCAGAACATCCACCGGGGCAACTCCGTATCAGCTTGTGTATGGTATGGAAGCAGTCCTACCGGTTGAGGTTGAATTACCCTCTCTACGGGTATTGATGGATGTTAAGCTGAACGAAGCAGAGTGGGTCCGATCCCGATACGAACAACTGAGTCTGATTGAAGAGAAAAGATTGGCTGCAATCTGTCATGGGCAGTTGTATCAGAAGAGAATGAAGAGAGCCTTCGATCAGAGAGTCAGGCACCGAGAGTACCAAGTGGGAGATCTTGTGCTGAAAAGAATCCTCCCTCCTCATACAGACCACAGGGGCAAGTGGACTCCAAACTATGAGGGACCATTTGTGGTAAAGAAAGTTTTCTCTGGTGGAGCACTGATGCTCAGCACCATGGATGGTGAAGATTTCCCGTCCCCTGTGAATTCGGATGCAGTTAAAAAATACTTCGCATAAAATGACCCGCTGGACATAAAAACAGAATGTAAGTCCAGGCAAAAATAGGGCATCCCGGCGAGTCAAAAACAGAATAAAAGACTCGGGCAAAAATAAGGGAAAATAAACAAAAGGATGTACACCCGCTGAGTTGAAAAGCCACAGCGGACAACTCAGGCAAAAATGGGTATCCCGATGGATTGAAAACCTGAAAGGGAGATCCATGCAAAATAAGGGAATAAGCGAACAACTGCAGTCTAAATTCGTCTGTATCGTTTACAACTTGGTAAGCTTCGAAAGGATCAAGCTTCAATCAGAATCAACATTCTTCAGAAAGCAAGATGAGAAGAACGTCAAAAGTCATACGAGTCATAGTGGAAGGGGAAGCTCCTTAAAGCGTCATCAACACTGCCAGCATTTTGTTTCTCAATTTGTAACAATCTCCTCATTTTAGGGGATTTGTTTCTTTGACTGTATCTCGCCAATTCAGGGCATAAGAATTAATAAAATCAGGTTTTCAGTCATGTCTCATCTTGTACATTTTCATTTGTTTGCAAAAAAGGGTCTGATGTCTTAAAAGAAAAAACGATTGCATAGAATACAGATGTTTATCTTCAAAAATAAAAACACGTGCTTGCAGGAAATATACTTACTCTCAGAAGTGCCTAACTCCTATGACGGAATCCAGAAAAGGATACCTCGGGATTACTTGTGCGTTTCTCTGTCTTTTCAGGATTGCAGGAATCCAGAGCACAACATGGGGCATGTAAGCTTCATCCCAGCAAGCTGGCAAATCAACACTCAATTTTAGCACCCGAAGTGCTCTCTCACCAGCTGAGTTGCCTCTCATGACTTCCCCCAGCTGAGCTGCCACTTGCTACTGCTCCCAGCCGAGTTGTCATTTCATCCTCAGCCAAAATACAAAAGCCAAGGAGCTCTCCCCACAGAGTTGCAGCCTCTACCCAGAAGAGCAGTGCATGAAGAATCACAACAGAGTGAAGAAAGCTTCTTCAAACCCCAGCTGGGTCTCTCATTTATTGGAATAGGTCTATCAATGACCTATATCCCCAAGCAATAGCATTTCATCAGATCTACCAATGATCTCATCCCCAGCTGGGATGTCCATTTCAGGCAGATCAGCCAAAGATCTTCGTAGCAGCGGGACCCGGACCCCTGGGTTTGGTATCTTTGCATAATCATAGCATTCGCATCATATTCACCCACAAAGCGTAGCATTCCGTCTAATACGGAGCATTACGGCAAAAATCAAACATATAGCATAATCATAAGCCATGTCTTGAACCAACACTTGTGAATAATGACAGTTCATCAACGTACAGAAAAATCCCCACCAGAGTCCCCGGCAAAAGCAGCTTCCTCACAATCCACAAACACCAGTATATACTCATTTTGACACCCGTCCGTGCCACCTTTCCCCAGTAAAGTCGCCTGAACACTCCTTGCAAACAACACCACCCGTATTACAGATATTTCCTGGCACCCGTCCGTGTCATACTCCCAGCAGAAAGCCAAAGACCTCCTCTTTGCACTCACATATACCTACATACACAATCCTTTGGCACCCGTCCGTGTCATATCCCCAGCACGGTCACCTACACTTTGTATATAAGATATTTGTTCATATTATACTTTTCTCTCTTGACACTCGTCCGTGTCGCTCTCCCCAGCAGTTAAATACTCATCTATACACCACTCACTCTTATACAGATACTCGCCCGTATCTTATATACCATTTATATCCCCACAGATTCAACAATAGTCCTTGTTCTTTGTTAACTCGTTGGTACCCGTCCGTACCATCATCTCAGAACATGCGTCAAGCGTTTGTTTCTACATGATACTCGTCCGTATCATAGTCTTAAGGATGCTCGTCCGCATTTTTAATCCATACACTGTGTCAAACACTTTTGTCCTCTTGAATATGGATACTCGCCTGTGTCTATTATTCCCCAGAAGAGTCCCTTCAGATTCAACACTCGTCCGTGTTCCTTGTTAACCAGTTGATACTCGTCCGTATCATCATCTTTGAACACGCGTCGGTATTTGTTTCTATCTGATACCCGTCCGTATCGTAGTCTTAGGGATGCTCGTCCGCATCTTTAATCTATACACAAATACCAAACACTTATACCTTTTGTTTCTTGGATGTAAACACTCGTCCGTGTTTACTATTCCCCAGTAGATCGCCAACAAAGCAAATTTTCCTTCTTTATCTGACACTCGTCCTGTGTCATGATGAACCCTGAGAGCAGCCGTACCCTGCTAGGTGGTCGTCCTCCACCTCTTGATGGTCGTCCTCCATCATGCTCATCCGATGGCCGTCCCCATTGTCGTTGATATTTAGCAGTCGTCCCCTGCTAGGTGGTCGTCCTCCACCCTTTTGATGATCGTCCTTCATCATTTTATCCAATGGCCGTCCCCATTGTTGATTTTGGTTATCTGGCATTCGTCCTATGTCATGATAAACCATGAGAGCAGCCGTCCCCTGCTAGGTGGTCGTCCTCCACCTCTTGATGGTCTTCCTCCATCATGCTCATCCGATGGCCGTCCCCATCGTTGATTTTCTATCCGGCATTCGTCCTATGTCGCGATATTTTCGGCAGCCGTACCCTGCCAGGTGGTCGTCCTCCACCTTAGATGACCGTCCCTCATCTTAACCCAATAGAGCAGCCGTCCCCTGCTAGGTGATCGTCCTTCACCTTTGATGGCCGTACCCTATCATCTGTTCATTTCATTTATTCTTTAACCCGATGGCCGTCCCCATCGTTGGTTATTTTACTTTATGAACTTGATGGCCGTCCCCGTCATGTTTCGTTAACTCCCAGAGAATCTTACAACTTTATCTTGATGGCCGTCCCCATCATAATCTTATTCTTTTCCCAGCTAGTCGGCCGTCCCCGTCTTGGCTTCACCTTTTATCCCCAGCATGTCGGCCGTCCCCGTCATTGCTTTTTACCCAGCAGTCGTCCTCTGCTCGACGGCCGTCCTCCGTCGCCTACACTTTACAATATACTTTATTTTCCTTTGCAATCTATATCCCTTTTCTTCTTCATTCTGTGAGTGCAAATTTTGGACTGTCTTTGGTATTCAACCACAAGTTATCTTGTTTGCCTGTTAAGCCGTCGCTTACATCCTGCACAGCTAACTCATGTTTGAATAGGGGCAGCTGTAAACACCCCAAATTTTCCCTCACCCATTCACACCATGGCTTGTGATCATTTCATATGCATAAACACAATCATACCATCTCATATCTCAATTTTGAGTCACTGCATTGGTTCTAGGTCATCTGCATCTAGGGTTTGTGATCTGAGCAATCCCAGAGCTTCTTGAGCCACCCCAAAGGTCCACAATCACTTCAAAGGGGTCCATGTATGTCCTTATATCATATTATATCCTATCAAATTCAAGAATGCCAAAGAATCACAAGAACTGGAAATAGTATGGAGGCAGAGCCAGGTTTGACTGCACAGTTGACCTAAAATTAGGGTTTTGGTTTCAGAAGCCATAACCCCAATTTTTTTGGTCATTCTTGTTTCCATTGGTCTCTATATGGTATAGGGAGTATGCATATCAATTTTCATGAAGAAATTCCATGGGGAAGTCATCTGATCAAGAGTTGACTTTCTGGACAAGTCAGTGCAAAATCAGGGCATCTGAGGCCCCCAATGACCCAACCAAGGGGTGATCTTCATCATTTTGAGTGTATATGATCTTTATTTGATCATGGAAGAAGGTTGAAGTTCACAAAATTCAAGAATTACAAGTTTTTGCAAAGTTGACTTTTTAGGGCATGGTTGACTTTTGAAGAATATGTCATTTTATGCCACTTTTCAAGCCTTACTTTTTGATCCAAAAATGCTTCAAATGGAAAAACTTTGGTCATGAAAGTTGTAGAATACATTTTTCCCTTTTCAAAAAGTACAAGAACATGATCTAATTCATTTTGGATCAAAAGTTATGGTGTGTTAAAGTTGGCAAAAATCACTAATTTTCAAGTCATGCACCAAAAGGCAAAGTTGCAAATTCTCCTTTCAAGGCCAATTGAGTCATCATATGGGCTTCTAATGCACTCAACATGATCACACAACTTCTAAAGTTTAGATTGGACCAAGAATTTCTCATGTTCATGACTTGTATAGCAAGATCTTTCCATATGAACCAAAAGATAACCAAGTTGCAAAACCATCATGATACTTCCTACCACTTGCTGCATTGGCCATTGAACCACCCTAGCCTCACTCACATACCATGCTGCGCCAGCTCCATGCTTGTACTAGCCTAGAACCAAGCCCATGCTTTCCTTACACCAAAGTTGACATTTTGCAAAAGTGAACTTACCAATCAATAAAGGCCAGGTCACATCATCTGACCTATGAGATTATTTTATACTATCCATTTGCTAGCCATTACACAAAAGGAGCCAGCCTGAAAACTCACCACAACACACATACACAAACTCTCCCCAATCTGCATTTTCCTTCGAATCTGGTTCCACAAGCTACAAACATTCAAGCAAGTCTCACCAACCTCCTCACCTTGTCTCACTGAACCTAAACCAACAAAGAAACAAGCCAGAAGCACACTAGAACACAACATACCACAAAACCTGCAAAAACTCTTCTCTCTTCGAATCTCATTATCCAGCCATCAAACACCCCATTTCTCTTCACCAACAAGTCAAACACATTGAAAGGAGCCAGAATCCACCATTGGTAAAGCTTAAAACACCCTACACACAGACCCCATTTTCTGCTATACCAGATTGGAATCTCTCAAAATAGCTTGTGTAAGCTTAATCCAAGCCTGCCATTAGCACCAGGGAGATCAATGGAGTAAGTTTGCACCAAGAAGTAGTCCAGAAAGCCCAGAAATAGAAGCTTCCATCTCAGGTATGACCATAGAAACTTTTTTCTCAGAGCTTGATTTTTAAGTTACAAACTGGTTGCTTATGTCTTGCTGGTCATGGGGATGTTCTCAGAATCAAAAATGAGTAAGAAATGAGCTTGTACTGGTGCTCTGAAATTTCACCCGTGGATTTTGTTTCCTTCGATTTGCATGATTCTTGGGGTTTAAATGATGTTTGAGGGTGGATTCGTGTCCTAGGATGTTAGAGGATCACTTAGATGTGTTTAATTGGTTGAATGGTTGCCTGAATCATGTTCTAGGGTTTTGACATGGCCGGAGAAGACGACCGGAGCTCATCTCCGGTCGCCTGAATGTAATTAGGGTTTAAGCCTGATTAATTAGGCAGGTTTAAATCTAGGGCGTTGGATTAGCTGACTGCCTTGACTTCCCGCGTGCACGAGTGGCCCAGATTCACTTGCTTTGCCCTAATCCACTTAGTTAGTTTAATTAATCATAATTAAATTAATTTAACCAGATGCAATCCTGGCCCTTTAAAAGCGCGCGTGGTCAATGGTCTCCCCCCAGAATCAAATCTCAGCCTCTAGATCTAAATACTTTCCATTTTATTTTGTTTTTATTTTCATATTATTTCATTTGTTTTATATAATTTATTAAAAATAGCAAAAATGTTTTAAAAATTATGAAACTTTTTGTCAAGAGTTTCATTAATTTTTAAAACACAAAAATATTTTTATTTTCATTTTTAGCATTTAAAAAGTATTTTTAAATATTTAAAAGTTTATTTTTAATTGATTAATGAGAATTAATTTATTAAAAATACTTTTAGGTATTTAAAAATCACCAAAAAATTCATGAAATGTTCTAAGACATTTAGAAACATTGTCCAACCTTCAAACCAAATTTATTTTTTGATCTTGATGCATTTTGAGAATTTTCCATTGAATTAAAATCATTTTTATGCATTAATTTGATCCAAAGTTCAAAAAATCATTTCTGCCTATCCATGAAGAGTTGGACATTGATTCTTTTTGCATTGCATTGTGTTTAGCATGTAGTTTGTGAGGTTAAATGGCCATGATTTGATCTTTCATTTTCCTTTTGTTTGATAATTTTCTTGTTTAGGAACCCTAAAACCCTAGAAATCTTAAGAAAATCATAACTTGAATTTGGTTAGGAGTTGAAACCTATCCTTTGGGCAGTGAGTTAGTATAGGTTTAGGGGTCCTTTGAGTGCATTTTCAATTTTTTATAATGTTGTTTGCTTCTGATTTTGGTTTTTGTTTGATATGTTGTTCATAAACCCTAATTTGGGCTTCCATATGCATCCATCTTGCATTCTCTTGCATAACATGACTTGCCATGACATTTCAAGCATCCATGTGATTTATTTGACATCATAAGACATATTGGAAGCATGCTTGATCATTGCATCATGTATTTTCCATGTTGTATGTCATGTGCACTTCATAACTTTTCATGTATGTTCATGGTTCCTAACCTGCTTCACTTGCATTCATAAGCTTGTATGATCATCCACATGTTTTGTTTCTGGTTTGTAGCATCTCATAGCATCATTAACATCACATATGTGCTTCTGGTTTTGGTTTGCATCATGTCATTCCATCCCATTTTGCATTGCATTGCATTTCCTTTCTAACCTTTCAGGTGGTAAATGACTTTGAGAAGTGAATTTGCCTTCACTTCTCATAACTTTTCTTTTCATCTCTCTTGCATCCATTGCTGAATTTTTGTTTGTGTTTGAGTTTGAGCTTGCTCATTCTTCTTCTTCCCACTTTCTTTCTTCAAGTGACTTGACTTCTTGAATGAAGCAAGTTGCTTTGCTTCTCTTGATCCTTTCATCTGCTTCCTGGTGGTTCCATTGAAGATTTCTCTTGAAAACCTCACAAACCTTAGGGACAACCAAGCATGACAATGATTAGGGTTTTGATTAGTCTCCCCTCTTAGTTTTACCTTTGTGTCTCTTTTGAGTCTTCTCTTCTCATCTCATAATCAGGGACTAAACCCTAAAGGCTTTAAGGCTTTGTGATTAAGCTTATGCCTGCATCCTTCTCTTAGGATGGAGTGTATAACTTTAATCCTAAGTGTTAAACCCTTAATGTGTTTAAATCTCTTAATCAATTCACTTAATAATCATCAAGACACCACACTTGTAACTTGGACCTTGCATTAGGGTTCTAATTCTTCCTTAATTGGTTAAGAAGGACTAACCCTAGTGTTAATGGACAAGTCCCCCTCAAGTTGTCTTACAAACCCTAAAAATCACTTCATCATCATATCACCGAATAAAATCCACTTAATCAAAGGCTTGTTTTGTCATGAGTTTAATCCCTAATCATGGATTAAGTTGAGGAGCCTTCCTCAGCTTAAACATTCTCATCTATTATCCTTCTATTAGGATGGTGTAATGAGTCTGTTCAGTCCCTGATTATGGCTTAACCTCATTACTCAACACTAAACAAAAACAACAAAAACATCTAATTAATCACAAGTAGGTTAATGATCTTAACCCTGCATCAAAGGTGTTTGAGTGTGAGAAGCTGACTTCACACTTAAGGTATTCCCATTACCCCTAATCAGAGGGAAGATGTGATGAGTTTACTAACCCACTGGTTTAGGCTTAAGCTCATTAATCTATGACAAACTTTCAAAAGCAATAAAAGACTGAAAACTCAAAAAACAAACAATAATCGTCTCCTCCGGGATTCTTTTCTCATCTCATTCACTCACAAACGAGAACTTGCTTCTTCCGTCTAATGCAAGACAGTTTGCACCTGAGCCAGACAGGTCATACACTTGAGCATTGACAAGCAAGCAGTTCACAAGTCAATTCATCTTTCAGTCTCTTTGGGTCGAACTACGGTGTTCTGACTTCCTCATTGCACGAGAGGATACGTAGGCATAACTTAACAGTTATCGAACAAAAGTCTCTGTACATTCCCTCTCCTTCCAGCTTCATTCTTTAGCTTCATACTCTTGAGCATTTCACTCCCGTTCTTACACTGACACTGTATATATTACACTTCACTTTTCTCTTACACTGACACCTGTGCATTTTGTTTTCCAGCTCTTTTACACACAAATTGCACTGACACTACCCCTTTAAAACACAAATCTTTTAAGCGTGGATCCCGTCGAGTATGACGGACAATCTGGGTGCTAATACCTTCCCAGGTTGTAACCAACCCCCTTTCTCAGTCTCTCTGGTTCGCAACCGTCTTATCCATATCTTTCTAGGTCTATGCAGCATTACCTTTCCTTCGGGATAAAAATGCCTAGCTGGCGACTTTTTCATCTCCAGTGAGTTCACGGCTGTGTGCTCTCATTGTCCCTCTCGCCGACCGTTCGCGTCTGTACCTTTATTTGGGCCGGTCCCATTTATCGGGAGCGACACATAAACATAACATACATTCATACATATACATCATAATTGAATTCTTATTCATGTTCATGTTGCATTCATTGTTGCACACTTCTTTCACCTTTGGTTGTGTTTATCCCCAAGTGATATGTTTTCTCTCTACAATAGAGTAGTCAGCCTTAGGCAGAAAGTGTACATTATTTCTAATTCACCATTGATTTTTACCCTCTTGGAAGAACTTTTGCTTTAGTTCTCCTTTCCACACCTGGATAGGATAGATCCCCAGTTGAGTTCATTCCTCATGGGTCAGCGTCTTGTTTGACAGTTTCTCTCCAGCTTGTTCCTGGATTGAAGTTTGGTCTCTAGCAATTTTGATGATCAAATCCCCAAATGGAAAGTACATTTATTTTGCACCTATGCTTACTTTGTCTCCCAGAAGGAATTTATTGAAGGTTCCCCTATTAAAGACAAACTTTGTTCTCCAGCGGTGTTGTCGCAACATTCTCTTGGAGTACTTATACACGACAATAAATGGCAGTTTCTTTATTTGAGAAGCTTGTTCTGTCCATGAATTTCCCAGTGAATCGACAAACGACAGTCTCTTTCCGAGCAGTTTTTCTATCCCAATAATGAAATTATTTTCCATCAAACGGCGTCTCTCCAAATCCTGGTGAGAAGTTTGAGGATGAAGTTTTCCTGTCAATCCTTTGACGAAGACAAGTTCATTTTCCGGAAACCCTTTGATGAAGACAGTTTATTTTTCGTCAACCTTTTGACGATGTCACTCCCTAGTGAAGATTTCTATCCACCAACCCTTTGGTGTTGATATTCCAAGACAATTCCTTTTCTTTCATCCTTATGACAAGGTGTCCCTACAATGGAATTTTCCTTCCCATCATCTCCATGACGATGTATTAATTCAGTGAAGATATCTTTTGTCAACCCCATTGACGTTTTCAGTTTTTTTTCCGTCAACCATTTGACGATGGTAACAAGCAGCAATCTCTTTATTTGAGAAGCTTGTTCTTGTCCCTGAACTTCTAGAGAATCAACAGATGACAGTCTCTTTTCGAGCAGTTTGTTTATCCCCAACAATTATTGTTCTATCAAATGGCATCTCCCTAGTTTGGCGGAGAAGTTTAGTAATGAATCTACTTTCAAACAAATGTTGTCTCTCCAGGACACAGTGAGAAGTTTGTTGTGAATTTTCAATTTCCGTCAAATGGCATCTCTCCAAGACACGATGAGAAGTTTGAGTATAAAGTTGTTTTCTATCATATGGTGTCTCTCTCAGAAGAAGGGAAGTATGATGAAGTTTTTCATCATATGGCATCTCTATCAGAAGAAGGGAAGTATGGTGAAGTTATTGTTCTATCAAATGGCATCTCCCTAGTTCGACGGTGAAGTTTGGTAATGAATCTACTTTCAAACAAATTGCGTCTCTCCAGGACACGGTGAGAAGTTTGTTGTGAATTTTCAATTTTCGTCAAATGGCATCTCTCCAAGACATAATGAGAAGTTTGAGTGTGAAGTTATTTTCCATCATATGGCGTCTCTCTCAGAAGAAAGGAAGTATGATGAAGTTTTTCAACATATGGAATCTCTATCAGAAGAAGGGAAGTATGGTGAAGTTATTGTTCTATCAAATGGCATCTCCTCAGTTCGGCGGAGAAGTTTGGTATGAATTTATTTTTCAAACCAATGGCGTCTCTCCAGGACACGGTGAGAAGTTTGTTGTGAATTTTCAATTTTCGTCAAATGGCATCTCTCCAAGACACGACGGAGAAGTTTGGTATGAATTTATTTTTCAAACAAATGGCATCTCTCCAAGACACAGTGAGAAGTTTATTGTGAATTTTCGATTTTCCATCATATGGCATCTCTTTCGGAAGAAGGGAAGTATGGTGAAGTTATTATTCTATCAAATGACATCTCTCCAAGACACGGTGAGAAGTTTGGTATGAATCCTTACTTTCTATCATATGGCATCTCTCCAGAGAAATCTCGAAGATAAGTATGATTAGATAGGTGTTTCCCAGTAAATTTGTCACCAATTTTCTATCAAATGGCATCTCTCTGGTAAATTCTGATGAGAAGTTTGGTGAAAATCCATGCAAATGATTTTCTCTTTATTTGAGAAATCATATTATAGATCAATTGACCCGTATAAGACTCATTCGTGGCATACAACCTCGAAGCTTGAGAAGTTTGTTTTATTTGGTCAAATACCTTTTGCTTAGGCAACCATACATTTGGTAGTGGGTGATTTCTTCCTTTCAAGTCTGGAAACTCATCCAGGTGTCAGTTCCCGCCTGGTAGACAACTATAAAGTCGGTTCTCGTCTGGTCACGTTTTCTTTAACCTATTTTGAAATCCAGTTGTCGTCTTCTAGTCAGATGTTGTCTGGTTACAATCAAAAGAAAATTCTCGTGTGGATTTTATTCCAACCATGTTAGTCTAATTCCCAGTAGAATCATATTTTCCCTCCCAGTAGATATTTGGTTCTATGGTTTCCTATATGGCATTCCTACCATATCTTCTTTACTCCGTTGATTGCAAATTTTCTGGTCCTTTTAGTATTCAAACCTCTCCCACCTTTTAGGTTTAAGCTGTTTGAATAGGGGCAACTGTTGCACCCCAAAATTTGCCCTCGTTTTTTTTACTTTATTTGACCTTTTGTTTCGCACATAAGGTAGAGGGTCCATGGAGTCAGGATTTCCTGGAATTTTGGAGTGTTTTTTTTTCATTCAAGTGTGGAGACGGACTTTGGAACTTTATCATCATAGATGTTCGTATCGGGACTCCTCAAGTGTTCATTTCTTTATTTGTTTCTCAAACATCAAGTTACAAATCGTATGCATGCACAGTTTGGAGTTGATACAAGAGAAAACCTAAAGGTTGCAAGCCTTATTACCCATGGTTTAATAGACCAAATCGTCTGCTGTAGATCCCGTTGAATTTCTACTATCAGGTTACAAAGTGATTTAGGCCAAAAAATACTATCAGTTACATCATAGTTATACTAGAAAACATGGCCCAACTAAAAGTAATAAAAACAAAAAGATGTCACAACAAGAACTAGTGACTTGTATTGTGAATCACAGCATAACGAGCTTCTCCTTGCAAACTTGCTAAACCTGTGCAAACATCGGCATCGCGAAAAAACAAAACAATGTATATTAGAAATGGATATCAGAGCCTGCAAAAAAAGATAAGAGAAAAAGAGTGAAAATGACTTATCAATAACACATAGAGTGTCCCGCCAACATCAAACCCCAAAACCTACTGCATCTCTACATTCACTGCAACCTTCAACAACGACGTTTCCCTGAGTATCAAGCATCCCAAGTAAGAAAACAATGACCACGACATACCAAACAAGGATATTTGAAATTTCAACGTAACATGGGAAGTTTCATGCTTTTGGCAAAAAATTTCCATCATCAGAAAAAAAACACATGAACACTATACTATGATTAAATAGTTTTCAATAAGACTTTCAAATACACAAACCCTAATCTCCCACTATAAGAAGGGGCGAAATTTACAGAAAGAGGGGAAAAACAAAAAACAAAAACCTAGCCACAAGAACAACAAAAACCTAATCAGAAAAACCAGCAAGCAATTCAAAAACCCAAAATTTCTCAGAGTTTACCTTAAAGATTAACGAAGCCTCGCACTGAAGCTTGGATTGACCAAAACTAAGACATTCAATCGCTACAACCCTAACACGATAAGGAGAGGAGTGGAAAAAGGCCGAAGCAAGAAAAGCATCCAGGAAAAGAAGTGGAAACTAGGAGGAGAAAAGATTCGAAACCAAAAGGTTCGTTACTCATACCTCCAAAGATCAGCAGAGAGATCGCTAGGTAACATTCTTGGACTTTGAATATGTTGATTGTATGTTTATCTTCCGTCCTGCTTCCATAAGATTTATATTTGCGTATTTTTTCTTTTGATTTGTGGCATGGTGAATTTGTTGATGAGTTTGTTCCACGATCGAGTTTTTGAGGCAAGAATATTGAAGATGAACGATCCATGACACCCAATGAAGGTTCGTTGTTCTTCTTCTTGGAGAAAAGATGGACAGTGTGTGAGGTCTTTCAATAAATAAAAACAAGAGTTAAACTTTGAAAATGAAGGAAAGGATTGGGTAGTCTGTGTTAAGAGAAATTTTAAAGGCCTTGAGAAAGGAAAATATTTGTTTTCATGCGTCATTTAAAGAACGCTTTTAATGTCTTTTTTCCCAGGCCTGATCTCGCACTGCCCAATGTTCTTTTATTGCTATCTCTTTTCCATGTGTCATTTAAAGCCCTTACACTTTAATGACTAAGAATATCTATGACCCATGTGAATTTATTCTTTTAAACATGCATCAATTTTCAAACTAGTTTCCTTAGGAACTTTGGTTAGTGAGTCTATCAATGTATAACTCCCATTGCCTTACAACTAGCCGATGATGCTTTGATTGTTAGGTTTTTTTCTTCTTTTCCTTTTTTTTTCGAATTTTGTTTATATAGGCCTAATGAAACAAGCATTTCTTTTCGGGCTCTGGATCAATAAGTTGAAGGACTAATGGGCTTATGACCCCTATCATGGAGAGCCGACTTATTATGCCACTTGTCGCTCCTGAAGATTTGCATCCCGGTACAAGCGCGAACGGTCGGCGAAAGGAACAGTGAGAACACACAGCCGTGAACTCACTGAAGATAAATAGAGTCACCAGCTAGGCATTTTTATCCCGGAGGAAAGGCAATGCTGCATAGACCTAGAAAAAGATGGATAATACGGTTGCGAACCAGAGAGACTGAGAAAGGGGGTTGGTTACAACCTGGGAAGGTATTAGCACCCAGATTGTCCACCGTACTCGACGGGATCCACGCTTAAAAGATTTGTGTTTTAAAGGGGTAGTGTCAGTGCAATTTGTGTATAAAAGAGCTAGAAAAGGATGTACAGGTGTCAGTGTAAAAGAAATGTGAAGTGTAATATATACAGTGTCAGTGTAAGAACAAGAGTGACATGCTCATGATAATGAGGCTTAAAGAATGAAGCTGGAAGGAGGGGGAATGTACAGAGACTTTTGTTCGATAACTGTTAAGTTATGCCTACGTATCCTCTCGTGCAATGAGGAAGTCAGAACACCGTAGTTCGACCCAAAGAGACTGAAAGGTGAATTGACTTGTGAACTGCTTGCTTGTCAATGCTCAAGTGTATGGCCTGTCTGGCTCAGGTGCAAACTGTCTTGCATTAGACGGAAGAAGCGAGCTCTCGTTTGTGAGTGAATGAGATGAGGAGAGAATCCCGGAGGAGACGATTATTGTTTGTTTTTGAGTTTTCAGTCTTTTATTGCTTTTGGAAGTTTGTCATAAGTTAATGAGCTTAAGCCTAAACCAATGGATTTAGTAAACTCATCACATCTTCCCTCTGATTAGGGGTAATGAGAATACCTTAAGTGTGAAGTCAGATTCTCACACTTAATCACCTTTGGTGTAGGATTAAGATCATTAACCTACTTGTGATTATTTAGATATTTTTGTTGTTTTTGTTTAGTGTTGAGTAATGAGGTTAAGCCATAATCAAGGATTAAACAGACTCATTACACCATCCTAATAGAAGGATAATAGATGAGAATGTTTAAGCTGAGGAAGGCTCCTCAACTTAATCCATGATTAGGGATTAAACTCATGACAAAACAAGCCTTTATTAAGTGGATTTTATTTAATGATATGGTAATGAAGTTATTTTTAGGGTTTGTAAGACAACTTGAGGGGGACTTGTCCATTAACACTAGGGTTAGTCCTTCTTGACCAATTAAGGAAGAATTAGAACCCTAATGCAAGGCCCAAGTTACAAGCTTGATGTCTTGATGATTATTAAATGAATTGATTAGAGGAGTTAAACACATTAAGGGTTTAACACTTAGGATTAAAGTTATACACTCCATCCTAAGAGAAGGATGCAGGCATAAGCTTAATCACAAAGCCTTAAAGCCTTTAGGGTTTAGTCCCTGATTATGAGGTGAGAAGAGAAGACTCAAAGAGACACAAAGGTAAAACTAAGAGGGGAAACTAATCAAAACCCTAATCATTGTCATGCTTGGTTGTTCCTAAGGTTTGTGAGGTTTAACAAGAGAAGTCTTCAATGGAACCACCAGGAAGCAGATGAAAGGATCAAGAGAAGCAAAGCAACTTGCTTCATTCAAGAAGTCAAGTCACTTGAAGAAAGAAATTGGGAAGAAGAAGAATGAGCAAGCTCAAACTCAAACACAAACAAAAATGCAGCATGGATGCAAGAGAGATGAAAAGAAAAGTTATGAGAAGTGAAGGCAAATTCACTTCTCAAAGTCACTTACCACCTGAAAGGTTAGAAAAGGAATGCAATGCAATGCAAAATGGGATGAGATGACATGATGAGAAACAAAACCAGAAGCATATACATGATGCTAATGATTCTATGAGATGTTACAAACATGAGGCAGCACATGGAAATGATCATACAAGTTCATGAATGCAAATGAAGCAAGTTAAGAACCAAGAACATACATGGAAAGTTATGAAGTGCACATGGCATGCAACATGGCAAACACATGATGCAATGATCAAACATGCTTTCAATATGTCTTATGATGTATAATGAATCAAATGGATGCTTGAAATGTCATGGCAAGTCATGTTATGCAAGAGAATGCAAGATGGATGCATATGAAAGCCCAAATTAGGGTTTATGAACAATACATCAAACAAAAATCAAAATCAGAAGCAAACCCTAAAATAAAAAATTGAAAATGCCACTCAAAGGACCCCTAATCCTATACTAACCCAATGTCCAAAGGATAGGTTTCAACTCTTAACCAATTTCAAGTTATGGTTTTCTTAAGATTTCTAGGGTTTTAGGGTTCCTAAACAAGAAAATTGCCAAACAAATGGAAAATGAAAGATCAAATCAAAGCCATTTAATCTCACAAACTACATGCTAAACACAATGTATTGCAAAAAGAATCAATGTCCAACTCCTCATGGATAGGCAGAAATGATTTTTTGAACTTTGGATCAAATTAATGCATAAAAATGATTTTAAATCAATGAAAAATTCTCAAAATGCATCAAGATCAAAAAAGAAATTTGTTTTGAAGGTTGGACAATGTTTCTAAATGTCTTAGAACATTTCATGAATTTTTTGGTGATTTTTAAATACCTAAAAGTATTTTTAATAAATTAATTTCCATTAATCAATTAAAAATAAACTTTTAAATATTTTAAAATACTTTTTTAATGCTAAAAATGAAAATAAAAATATTTTTGTGTTTTAAAAATTAATGAAACTCTTGACAAAAAGTTTCATAATTTTTAAAACAATTTTGCTATTTTAAATAAATTGTATAAAACAAATGAGAAAAAATGAAAAGAAAATTAAATAAATGAGAAGTCAACCGAATGGAGGGCTGGGATGAATCCTGGGAGAAGGGGGATTGACTGCGCGCGCAGATCAAAGGCCCACATTCAAACTTGGTTTAAACAGGATTATGATTTAATTAATTATGGTTTAGGGTTTAATGACGAATCTGGACCATTCACACGCGCGGCAAGTCAACCAGTCAAAGCAATCTAACGCTCCAGATTCAAATGCTCATTAATAACCTGATTAAACCCTAATGATTTTCAGGTGGCCGGAGAAGACCTCCGGTCGTCTTCTCCGGTGGGAACCCCACCTGAAAATCCCTAAAAACCTCAAAACACAACCAAAATGAAAACCAAGCATACAGAAATGATTCCCATAACCCATTGAATCAAAACCCCATCACAAGCATCATTTATATTCCCTCAAACTCATGAATCGAAACGAAACATTTTTAGGTCAGGGAGTTTCAGAACGCAATTAAATCCTTATTTTCCCACCATTTTCAAAACTAAAGACATATATGTGATCAGGGGAGTATGAACAACAACTTAAGAACTTAAAAAAGGATTTCTGGAAAAAAAGTTCTTGAGCTACCTGAGTTTCGAAGCTTTCAATTCTGCAACTTTCTGACCTCCCCTCTTGATGCAATCCACTCCACTTGATCCCCTGATGATGCTTGAATGCTTAGAAGGAGTTTAAGTTAGCTGGTTAGGGAGTTTGCACAACTTCTGCTCAAGCTCAGGTGAAAATGGTGATTGTGATTCAAGCTGTTTCAGGCTAAGGTGAAGGGTTCTTTATGACCAGGATGATGAATGGAGGAGGTTTATGAAGTTTGTTCAGGTGTTTGTGAGCTGTGGAATGAGATTCGAAAACTTTTGCTTTGGGGGTAAAAAATGGAGAAGCAATGTTCTTGCTGGTTTCAGGCTTAGGTCTTGATGGTTTTGGCTCAATGAAGCAAGATGAGTTGATCAGTGAAATTGGTTTTTGTGTTTGTGAGCTGTATAGAGAAATTCGAAGAGAAATGCTTGAGGGAGTGAATTTGTGAATGTGTTGTTAGGGCTTGTTTCAGGCTGGCTCCTTATGTGAAATGGCTAGCAAATGGATAGTATAAACAACTCCAATTGGTCAGATGATGTGACCTGGCCTGTTGTGATTGGGATGTTCACTTTTGCAAATTGTCAACTTTGGTGTAATGAGGGCATGGGCTAAGTTCTAGCTTGGTACAAGAGGCATGGGCTGCGCAGCAAGGTGAGGGGAAAGGCTAAGGCTGGTTCAATGGCCAATGCAGCAAGTGGTAGGAGGTGTCATGATGGTTTTGCAACTTGATCAACTTTGGTTCATATGAAACTATCTTGCCATACAAGCCATGAAACATGAGAAACTTTAGTTCAAATCTGATTTTTAGGCCATATGTAATGTTTGTGCATTGGTTTGATGTGAACTAGAAGTCACAAATGGCCTTGATACATGAAATTGCAAGTTTTCCTTTTAGTGCATAACTTGAAAATTAGTGATTTTTGCCAATTTTAACACACCATAACTTTTGATCCAAAATGAATTAGATCATGTTCTTATACTTTTTGAAAAGTGAAAGATCTAATCTACAACTTTCATGACCAAAGTTTTTCCATTTGAAGCATTTTTGGATCAAAAAGTAAGGCTTGAAAAGTGGCATAAAATGACATATTCCTTAAAAGTCAACCATGCCCTAAAAGTCAACTTTGCAAAAACTTGTAATTCTTGAATTTTGTGAACTTCAACCTTCTTCCATGATCAAATAAAGATCATATACACTCAAAATGATGAAGATCACCCCTTGGTTGGGTCATTGGGGGCCTCAGATGCCCTGATTTTGCACTGACTTGTTCAGAAAGTCAACTCTTGATCAGATGACTTCCCCATGGAATTTCTTCATGAAAATTGATATGCATACTCCCTATACCATATAGAGACCAATATAAACAAGAATGACCAAAAAATTTGGAGCTATGGCCTCTGAAACCAAAACCCTAATTTTAGGTCAACTGTGCAGTCAAACTTGGCTCTGCTTCCATACCAATCCCAGTTCTTGTGATTCTTTGGCATTCTTGACTTTGAAAGGATGTAATATGATATAAGAACACACATGGATCCCTTTTAAGTGATTGTGGACCTTTGGAGTGTCTCAAGAAGCTCTGGGATTTCTCAGATCACAAACCCTAGATGCAGATGACTTAGAACCAATGCAGTGGCTCAAAATTGAGATATGAGATGCTATGATTGTGTTTATGCATATGAAATGATCACAAGCCATGGTGAAATGGGTGAGGGCAAATTTGGGGTGTTTACAGCTGCCCCTATTCAAGCATGAGTTAGCTGTGCAGGTTGTAAGCGACGGCTTAACAGGCAAACAAGATAACTTGTGGTTGAATACCAAAGACAGTCCAAAATTTGCACTCACAGAATGAAGAAGAAAAGGGATATAGATTGTAAAGAAAATAAAGTATATTGTAAAGTGTGGGCGACGGGGGACGACCGTCGAGCAGAGGACGACTGCTGGGTAACGAGCAATGACGGGGACGGCCGACATGCTGGGAAGAGTGCGGAAAATAAAGCAATGACGGGGACGGCCGACATGCTAGGGATAAAAGAATTATGATGGGGACGACCATCAAGATAAAGCTGTAAGATTCTCTGGGGATTAATGAAACATGACGGGGACGGCCATCAAGTTCATAAAGTAAAGTAACCAACGACGGGGACGGCCATCGGGTTAAAAAGAAAAGGAAAAGGGACCACGACGGGGACGGCCATCGGGTTAAAGAATAAATAAAATAAACAGATGATGAGGTACGGTCATCAAAGGTGAAGGACGATCACCTAGCAGGGGACGACTGCTCTGTTGGGTATAAGATGAGGGACGGTCATCTAAGGTGGAGGACGACCACCTGGCAGGGTACGGCTGCCGAAAATATCGCGACATAGGACGAATGCCGGATAAAAGGTCAACGATGGGGACGGCCATCGGATGAGCATGATGGAGGACGACCATCAAGAGGTGGAGTACGACCACCTAGCAGGGGACGGCTGCTCTCAGGGTTTACCCTGACATAGGACGAATGCCAGATAACCAAAATCAACAATGGGGACGGCCATTGGATAAAATGATGAAGGACAATCATCTAAGGGGTGGAGGACGACCACCTAGCAGGGGACGGCTGCTGAAAATATCAACGATGGGGACGGCCATCGGATGAGCATGATGGAGGACGACCATCAAGAGGTGGAGGACGA
This sequence comes from Lathyrus aphaca, assembly GCA_963966055.1. Lineage (NCBI taxonomy): Eukaryota > Viridiplantae > Streptophyta > Magnoliopsida > Fabales > Fabaceae > Lathyrus > Lathyrus aphaca. The sequence continues at coordinate 61,922,103 of OZ014520.1, read as the reverse complement.
CCACCTAGCAGGGTACGGCTGCTCTCAGGGTTTATCGTGACACAGGACGAGTGCCAGATAAAAAAAAGAAAATTTGCTTTGTTGGTGATATACTGGGGAATAGTAAACACGGACGAGTGTTTATATCCAAGAAACAAAAGGTATAAGTGTTTAGATATTTGTGTATAGATTAAAGATGCGGACGAGCATCCTTAAGACTACGATACGGACGAGTATCGGGTAGAAACAAATACTGACGCGTGTTCAAAGATGATGATACGGACGAGTATCAACTGGTTAACAGAGAACACGGACGAGTGTTGAATCTGAAGGGACTCTTCTGGGGAATAGTAGACACAAGCGAGTATCTATATTCAAGAAGACATGAGTGTTTGACACGGTGTATGGATTAAAGATGCGGACGAGCATCCTTAAGACTATGATACGGACGAGTATCATGTAGAAACAAACTCTCGACGCATGTTCTGAGATGATGGTACGGACGAGTACCAAAAGAACAAGGACTAGTGTTGAATCTGTGGGGATATAAATGGTATATAAGATACGGGCGAGTATCTGTATAAGAGTGAGTGGTGTATAGATGAGTATTTAACTGCTGGGGAGAGCGACACGGACGAGTGTCAAAAGGAGAAGTGTGTAATATGAACAAGTATCTGATATACAAAGTGTAGGTGACCGTGCTGGGGATATGACACGGACGGGTGCCAAAGGATTGTGTATGTAGGTATATGTGAGTGCAAAAAGGATGTCTTTGGCTTTCTGCTGGGAGTATGACACGGACGGGTGTCAGGACGTATCTGTAATACGGGTGATTTTGTTCGTAAAGAGTGCTCGGGCGACTTTATTGGGGAGTGATGGCACGGACGGGTGTCAAAATGAGTATATACTGGTGTTTGTGGATTGTGAGGCAGCTGCTTTTGCCGGGGACTCTGGTGGGGATTTTTCTGTACGTTGATGAACTGTCAATATTCACAAGTGTTGGTTCAAGACATGGCTTATGATTATGCTATATGTTTGATTTTTGCCGTAATGCTCCGTATTAGACGGAATGCTACGCTTTGTGGGTGAATATGATGCGAATGCTATGATTATGCAAAGATACCAAACCCAGGGGTCCGGGTCCCGCTGCTACGAAGATCTTTGGCTGATCTGCCTGAAATGGACATCCCAGCTGGGGTTTGAGATCACTGGTAGATCTGATGAGATATTTATTCCAATAAATGAGAGACCCAGCTGGGGTTTGAAAGAGCTTTCTTCACTCTGTTGTGATTCCTTCGTGCGTTGCTCTTTCTGGGTAGAGGCTGAGACTCTGTGGGGAGAGCTCCTTGGCTTTTGTATTTTGGCTGAGGATGAAATGACAACTCGGCTGGGAGCAGTAGCAAGTGGCAGCTCAGCTGGGGGAAGTCATGAGAGGCAACTCAGCTGGGGAGAGAGCACTTCGGGTGCTAAAATTGGGTGTTGATTTGCCAGCTTGCTGGGATGAAGCTTACATGCCCCAAGTTGCGCTCTGGATTCCTGCAATCCTGAAAAGACAGAGAAACGCACAAGATAATCCCGAGGTATCCCTTACTGGATTCCGTCATAGGAGTTAGGCACTTTTGAGAGTAAGTACATTTCCTGCATGCATGTTTTTTTATTTGAGGATAAAACATCTGTATTCTGTGCAATCAGTTTTTTAGACATCAGACATTTTTGCAAATAAAATGTACAAGGCGAGACGTGACTGAAAATCTGATTTTATTAACTCTTATGCCCTGAATTGGCGAGATACAGTCAAAGAAACAAATCCCCTGAAATGAGGAGATCGTTATAAATTGAGAAACAAAATGCTGGCAATGTTGATGACGCTTTAAGGAGCTTCCTCTCTTGCTATGACTCGTATGACTTTTGACGTTCTTCTCATCTTGCTTTCTGAAGAATGTTGACTCTGATTAAGGCTTGATCCTTTCAAAACATACCAAGTTGTAGGCGATACAGACGAATTCAGAATGCAGTTGTTCGCTTATTCCCTTATTTTGCATGGATCGCCCTTTCGGGTTTTCAATCCATCGGGATACCCATTTTTGCCTGAGTTGTCCAATGCGGCTTTTCAGCTCAGCGGGTGTACATTTTTTCATTTATTTTCCCTTATTTTTGCCCGAGCCTTTTATTCTGTTTTTGACTCGCCGGGATGCCCTATTTTTGCCTGGACTTACATTCTGTTTTTATGTCCAGCGGGTCATTTTATGCGAAGTATTTTTTGACTGCATCTGAATTCACAGGGGACGGGAAGTCTTCACCATCCATGGTGCTGAGCATCAGTGCTCCACCATAGAAAACTTTCTTTACCACAAATGGTCCTTCATAATTCGGAGTCCACTTGCCCCTGTGGTCTGTATGAGGAGGGAGGATTCTCTTCAGCACAAGATCTCCTACTTGGTACTCTCGGTGCCTGACTTTCTGATCGAAGACTTTCTTCATTCTTTTCTGATACAACTGCCCATGACAAATTGCAGCCAATCTCTTTTCTTCAATCAGACTCAGTTGTTCGTATCGGGCCCTAACCCATTCTGCTTCACTCAGTTTAACATCCATTAGTACCCGTAGAGAGGGTAATTCAACTTCAACCGGTAGGACTGCTTCCATACCATACACAAGCTGATACGGTGTTGCCCCGGTGGATGTTCTGATTGACGTGCGGTACCCATGCAAGGCAAACGGTAGCATTTCATGCCAGTCTTTGTAGGTGACTACCATCTTCTGCACAATCTTCTTGATATTCTTGTTAGCTGCCTCAACAGCACCATTCATCTTTGGCCTGTAAGGAGAAGAATTGTGATGTTGGATCTTGAAGTCCCGACACAGTTCTGCCATCATTTTGTTGTTTAGATTGGAACCATTATCAATAATGATTCGCTCGGGCACTCCATACCGACAGATGATGTCTCGTTTCTGAAACCTGGCTACCACTTGTCTTGTAACATTTGCATATGATGCTGCTTCAACCCATTTGGTGAAATAGTCAATGGCGACCAAGATGAATCTGTGGCCATTCGAAGCAGTCGGCTCAATCTTGCCAATCATGTCGATGCCCCACATAGCAAAGGGCCAGGGTGAAGACATCACATTCAAAGGATTGGGAGGCACATGCACCTTGTCTGCATAAATCTGGCATTTATGGCATTTCCTGGCGTAGGCACAACAGTCTGCATCCATGGTGATCCAATAATACCCTGATCGTAGCAATTTCTTAGCCATGGCATGCCCTCCTGCATGGGTACCAAAGGATCCTTCGTGCACTTCATGCATCAACAAGTCTGCTTCTGTCTTATCAACACATCTGAGGAGTACCATATCAAAGTTCCTTTTGTATAAAGACCCATCAGTGTTCAGAAAGAAACTACCAGCAAGCCTTCTCAAAGTCTTCTTATCATTGGAAGATGCCCCAGGTGGGTATGTTTGATCCTCCAAGAAGCATTTAATGTCATGGAACCAAGGCTTATCATCTTTAACAATATCTGCTGCGAACACATATGCTGGTCTGTCAAGTCTGGACACTGAAATTTGAGATACAAAGTTGGCAGCTTGAACTTTGATCATGGACGAAATGGTAGCCAAGGCATCTGCAAACTGATTCTCGTCCCGAGGGATATACTCAAGCTTGACTGTTGTAAAGAAAGTCAACAACCTCCTTGCATAATCCCTGTAAGGTATCAGATGATCCTGGTGGGTGTACCATTTGCCGTTGGTTTGATTGATTACCAAAGCTGAATCTCCGAATACGGTCAATGTCTTGATCCTGAGGTCAATGGCTTCCTCAAGACCCATAATGCAAGCTTCGTATTCAGCTTCGTTGTTAGTGCAGTTGAAAGTGAGTTTTGCTGAGAAAGGCATGTGAACTCCTTTAGGTGTAATGAGTACTACACCAACGCCACGACCATTCATATTAGCAGCCCCATCAAACATCATAGTCCATTCTTCTTCCGGGTCAGGCCCTTCAGTGTGAACAGGCTCTTCGTGATCTTTTGCTTTTATGAACATGATGTCTTCATCAGGGAAGTCAAATCTCATAGGCTGGTAATCATCAATAGGTTGCTCAGCAAGATATTCAGACAATACACTGCCTTTGATGGCTTTCTGAGATGTGTATTGGATGTCATATTCTGTAAGGATCATTTGCCATCTTGCAACCCGTCCGGTAAGAGCTGGCTTCTCGAAAATGTACTTGACCGGGTCCATTTTAGAGATCAACAAAGTAGTGTGGGTCAACATATACTGCCTCAGTCGGCGATCAGCCCACGCCAAAGCACAGCAAGTTTTCTCGAGCAGTGAATAACGTTGTTCACAGTCGGTAAACTTTTTGCTTAGGTAGTATATTGCATACTCTTTTCGACCAGACTCGTCATGCTGGCCCAGCACACACCCCATTGACTCTTCTAATACTGTCAAGTACATGATTAGAGGTCTTCCTTCAACTGGTGGCATAAGGATTGGAGGTTCTTGCAAGTATTCCTTGATCTTGTCAAAAGCCCTTTGGCAGTCTTCATTCCACCTGACCGTCTGTTCTTTTCTTAACAACTTGAACAAGGGTTCACAGGTAGCCGTAAGGTGAGAGATGAACCTCGAGATATAGTTCAATCGACCTAAGAACCCTCGAACTTCTTTCTCTGTCTTCGGTGCAGGCATCTCTTGGATGGCTTTGACTTTATCAGGGTCAACTTCAATCCCTTTCTCACTTACAATAAATCCCAGCAGCTTACCAGATCGCACCCCGAATGTGCACTTGTTGGGGTTCAACTTCAGTTGGTACTTCCTCAGACGCTTGAATAGCTTTAGCAGATTTACCAGGTGGTCTTCTTCAGTAAGGGATTTGGCAATCATGTCATCCACATAACATTCTATTTCTTTATGGATCATATCGTGGAATAATGTCACCATAGCCCGTTGATATGTTGCACCAGCATTCTTCAATCCGAATGGCATCACTTTGTAACAGAACGTGCCCTAGGGTGTGATGAAGGTCGTCTTCTCCATGTCTTCAGGTGACATTTTAATTTGATTGTATCCTGAAAATCCATCCATGAAGGAGAATACCGAGAACTGAGCCGTGTTATCCACCAATACGTCAATGTGAGGTAGAGGGAAATCATCTTTCGGGCTGGCTCTATTTAGATCTCGGTAGTCAACACACATTCTTACTTTGCCGTCTTTCTTAGGCACAGGTACTATGTTAGCAACCCACGGTGGATAGCTAGTTACGACAAGGAACCCGGCATCCCATTGCTTTTGCACCTCTTCTTTGATTTTCATTGCCATGTCCGGACGAGTACGGCGCAGTTTCTGTTTAACTGGCGGGCATTCTTCCCTCAAAGGCAGCTTGTGCACAACAATGTCGGTATCCAACCCTGGCTAATCTTGATAAGACCAAGCAAACACGTCCACATATTCTTGAAGCAGGTCAACCAGTTGTCTCTTCACCGAGTCTTGTAAGCAGGCCCCGATTTTGACTTCTTTCACGTCTTCGTCTGTACCAAGATTGATCACTTCAACCTCCTCCTGGTGAGGAGTAATAACCTTTTCCTCTTGTCTCAACAACCTGGCTAGCTCTTCAGGAAGCTCATATTCTTCTTCAACCCCTTCATCAGCTTGATTGATTGGATTGTCAAAGTCATACGAAGTCATAGCCGTGCTGTTGTCGGTGCTGTCTGGAAGGCACACTCTGCAAGGGTTCAGTTTGTTCATTTTAGTGATTTGATTTTAATCTTGTTTTAGAAAAGTGAAATAAAGTTGTCATTTTGAAAACACTGCCATTTATTTTTTGTACAAAAAGAAAAATGGAAAAACAGTGAGTGGAAAAGAAAAAGACTCGTTTGCAAAAAGATGTCTGATATTTCATTGATTAATCTTGTTGCACAAAAAGTACAGATGGCCCGATTACAAAATGAGTCTTGTCATCTTGGGCAAGATGCGAGACTTTGATGCATGCTATAACAATACAGGAAATAATAATTACTCTGCATGAGTAACTCTTATAATTTCCTGGGAAGACCAGTTTGAGACACTGCTCCCCGGGATCTTTGGACGAATCCAGCTTTCCAGGTTGCGTTCCTCTTCCAGCTCGTCTTCTAAACAGTTGACAGCATCAGGGGTGAGCATCCCCCCACTAACAAAGTTGGGCTCTTTCGCAGCCTCTGCTTGATCTTGTTGAGTTGGTTTGTAACCCAACCCAAATCTATCCTCTTTCTTCTCCACCGATAACAGTTTGCCCCAGCCTTGGGCGTTTCCTCCCTCAACAACCTTCCGGGCTTGATGGTATGATGATATTGAAGTACCAGGCATAGCAGATGTTTCATTGACATTCAAGGCTTCAAAACCTTGGCTCATTGTTTCATGGATCTCCCCATCCATCTCAATATACTTATAGGTAGCCAGGTGGCTGACAAAAATATCCTCCTCTCCACAGATTGTAACGATTTGACCCTCTCACTCATATTTTAACTTCTGGTGAAGGGTAGAGGTCACGGCGCCAGCGGCGTGAATCCATGGCCTACCCAATAGACAGCTGTAGGCAGGCTGTATATCCATCACGTAGAAGGTCGTTTTGAAGATCTGCGGGCCAATCGTTATGGGCAACTCGATCTCTCCCAGAACCGATCTCTTTGAGCCATCAAAAGCTCTCACCACCAGGTTGCTGGGTCTTAACGCCAATCCGTCATATTCTAGCTTCACCAGGGCCTTTTTAGGTAAGACATTGAGGGATGACCCCGTGTCTACCAGCACATGGGAAAGGACAGCACCTTTACATTCCATGGTTATGTGCAAAGCCTTGTTATGGTTGCGGCCTTCCGTAGTCAAGTCAGTGTTGGTGAACCCTAGTCCATGACTAGCATTAACATTTCCAACTACAGCTTCCAACTGATTGACGGCGATCTCTTCAGGCACATAAGCTGCGTGCAAGACTTTGAGTAGTGCGTTCCGATGGGCTTCGGAGCACATAAGCAATGATAGGATTGAGATCTTGGAAGGCGTTTGATGAAGCTGATCCACTATTTTGTAATCACTCTTCTTGATGATTCGCATGAACTCATCAACCTCTTGATCGAATGGTGTTTTCAAAGCTTCTTTAACAGCTTGGTCTTCCTGCACCAAGCTTTTTCCTTTTGCCTTGGCAGCAGCTTCTGCTTCGGCAGTGGGTCTCTGAATTTGTGGAGCAAAAAGACGTCCGCTTCGGGTGAAGCCTCCGCCTCCTCCCACATTGTCTACTTGTGGTGCAGGGGTCGATGATTCAAAAGTGATTCTTTGTCCTTCACAGTACAGGTCGGAGCCGTAATGCCATGGGATGGCATTGTTGCTTTCATAAGGTACTGGCCCAGGCACCGTGATAGTGACTGGACTGATTGCAGCTGCAGAAGGAGTTGTGATAGTCTGTGGATCATAAAAGATTGTGACCGGTGCCCTGATAGGAGTGGCACCTTCTGAGTTGTAGGCAGAGTTGTTCTCAGGATCATAAAATATTGTGACAGTTGAGACGTCTTCATGATTTGTTATTGATGTTGTAGGAGACATTGTCGGAAGGATGGGTGTTGTTGTTGTAGGAGATTCAAACTGGAGTGGTGCTGAAGTTGTAGAAGGAAAATTTGTTGATGGCTGATCAGTTGAGATGATAGATGAAGCACTTGTTGATGAAACCGAAGAACTGTCAGGTACAATGGTTGCTGCAGTTGTAGGAGATACCGGAATTGTTGTTGTTGAGATTGCTGGATTTGTTGGAAACGATGTCGTAATCTGGAGTTGGCCACTCTGAATGAGACCATCTATGCCATTCCTCAAGTTATCACACCCATTTACTGAAATATTGCAGTAAGCACACCCCAACTCACATCCCGGGAACATTTGACATTCGAGGAGCTGAGCCTTAATTTCTACCAACGGTGTCCGAATCTGACCCACACTGGTTATTAAATAAGACGGCTTGTCTTCTTCAATAGTGTTAATTCTGGGACCCCCGTGGTTTGGCATAGGATTTTTGTTGACATTAGGTGGTGGTGCGAAATTCAAGGCCTTAGAGTCTTCCAGGTCTTGTACCTTCATGTGCAAGGCTCTGCACTTTTCCGTACTGTGGCCAGGTGCATTTGAATGAAAGGCACATCTGGCGTTGGAGTCATAATTTCTTGGCAGACTATTAGGATCCGGAGGTGCCAACGTCCTTAGCTCAACCAGGTTGAGTTTCAGGAGTTGTGGCAGCAATGTAGCATATGGCATAGGGATCAGATCGATCACCCTATTGGCTTGAGATGGCCTCTGCTGAAATGGCCTTTGCTGGTTATTGTTATTGGTGTTGCTGTTGTTGTAACTTCTCGGAGGATACTGATTCTGTTGATGGTACTGAGGTTGTTGCTGATAGTTTTGCTGCGGAGGTTGATAAGCTGGTTGAGGGTGAGCTGGAGCGGGAATGGTGACTGCTGCCACAGATCTATGGACATATTGAGGTCTGCCCCTGTTGGTGTGGATGGCATTGGTCTCGCCAGTTCTTCTCGGGCCTGCAAAAGGCTTCCTCGTATTACTGGACGAGCTGGCACCATTGTCAGAAATCTTTCCCATCTTCAATAGGCTTTCAATTCTCTCCCCGGCTATGACAACATCTGCAAAGCTGGTAGACGAGAAAGCAGCCAGCCTGTCAATATATGTTCCCTGAAGGGTGTTCATAAACATATCTGCCATTTCCCTCTCAGACATAGGTGGCTGAACAGCAGCAGCCAATTGCCTCCATCTCTAGGCATATTCTCGGAAACTTTCCCTCGACGACTGTGACATTCCCATTAGGAGGGTCCTGTTGGGTGCCATATCCAAGTTGTACTGGTACTGTCTGATAAAGGCCTCTGCCAGGTCCTTCCAGCATCTAATAGTTGCTCTTGTCAGATGGGAATACCATTCCCTTGAAGCTCCCGTCAAGCTATCTTCAAAATAGAACATCCAGAGCTTCTCATCCATAGTATAGGCCTTCAGCCTTCCCAGAAATGATTGTAAATGAGTCCGGGGGCATGAAGTCCCGTTGTATTTTTCAAAACAAGGAGGCTTGAACTTATGGGGAATCCTGACCCCGTCTACCAAGCCCATGTCCATGACATCGAAACCCAAAGAATTCTGAGACTCTAAGGACCTCAATTTCTCAGCTATCTCATCCAGCCTTCTATCATAAGCTTCCTCCCCAGCACCCATTACTGTGAATTGATCCTCCTGGGGGTCTTCTTGCAGTACCCTGCCTGCTGTGGCAGTCCCCTGAACATTTGCAGGAATATTGACCTCTGGATGAAGATGGGGGCCAAATACAGGGGGGTTAACATGAGGTTGAACCCTTTCATTGTTGCTGGTGCCGGCAGTCCCTATATGTGGGTCCTCTTGATTTCTCCCTTCCACCAGTGCTCTGAGCCTCTCCTGGCTTTGAGCCATGTTGTTCATTACCTCCATAAATTGTGTCATTTGGTTCCTCATTTCCAACCTCTCGTTGGTCATTTGGTTCCTGACCTCTGTAAGGTCCTGCTGCATCTGATCCATTTGTATGCCCGGAAGATTGTTACGGGTTGGATAACGGTGCAGACGGTTGAGGGGAAATACCCGGCGCCGAGCAATAGTTCCTGAACACCACAACAGAGTTAGCAACAATAAAACAAAAGCCTGCAAAACAAAACAAAAGGTTAGCATGCAATGCAGTATGCTTATTTGTTTTCAAGGTATCCGGCTTGGCATTCAGTTTTGACCCTTCCAGACCCTTGAAGATGCTGTTGATGTTGCTTTCGAAGTAAACTCGGATGGAACAAACTAATACATATATTACAAAAAGCCAATGGTACATAGTTCGTTTACAAATACAAGCCCTCTGAGGGGTCAAAATACATTACAAGAAAATAAAAGTACATGGAATGAAAGCAATAACAAGCAAATAGTCAAACACTAAGACCAAACTCATCCTCCCGAACTTCCTTGAGAAGTGCTTCGATCACAGGATCAGCTGGACGCTCCGTGAGGTTCCTGATAAGGAGGTTCCGGGTAGTAACAGCTGCTGTTAGCTTCTTGTGCTGACCTTGGTCCTTTGACCTCTTCACTCCAGCTTTGATCTTCAGCTCTGATATCTCCCTCTGGGCTACTGCCAGGGCTTCCTGCTGCTCTTTTGCACTAGCTTCCATCTGCTCTATCTTGTCTTGAACTCTCTTGTCTTCCAGAGTACGAGCTTCGGTGATCCTGACCCACCTAGCCTGACTCTCCTTTAGATACAAGTCTGTCCTGGCTTTTTGGAACTGGGCTTCCTTGCAAGCATTCTTCAGAATTTGTTCTCCAGCCTTAGACTTCTTGATATAATCCCCAGACTTCTCAATCTTAGCCAGATGCTCCACTCTCAACTTCTCCAGCCTCTCAATATCCAACCTACCATCACTCCTCTCCTAGAGGGTCTTCTGCAAAGCCTGAGTCAACTTCTCATTTCTTTCTTTCAAGCTCTCAAACTCCTCCAAACTGACAGTGGCAGGGGGTGGTGCTGAGGATGGTCCAGGCATATCCTCCATAGTAAAGGGCATTCCAGAGAATTGAGCCCTGGCATGGGACCAATCATAGTATTGTGCTGATGCCACATTGTTACACTTCCCCAGGATGGTTACCCCCTTAGTCTGCACATTGTCCCAGGCCCAAGCTGCCTGCCTAACAATAGCCAGATTAGGCTTGTTCTCACAATAAAGAGTCTCAATCAAGTCTTGTGCCTTAGGAGTGTGGACCAGTGCATAGCCCAGTTGTCTTTTGAATAGCAGAGGATTGTAATTAATACTACCCTTAACTCTTATTAGGGGAACATTGGGAAAATGCCCACAGCTGGTGATGATATCCCTGCCTTTGGTGCTTTGAGTGCACCATCTGATGTCAGCTAAAGTTAGAGTAGTGAGTCTCTTAGCCCAGTTTCTCTGCTGATGAGGGTTCAAAAATGCATCTGTCTTGGGTAAATGCCTGAGAAGCCAAGTATGAAACAAAGGAGCACAGCACCTCACTAATCTTCCCCTCTGCTTTTCATTCCTTTGATGCACTGAATAGTAGAGATCCCCCAATAAAGTTGGCACTGGGTTCCTTAGAATGAACAGATGGATTGCATTCTTACTAACAAATCAAGGCTCATCTGCAAATAATATGATCCCATATATGCTCAAGGCCAATAAAGCACAGACTGCTTTCCACTCTCCTAAAGAAGCTTTCAGGGTAGCTTGAGAGATCAAGAAATCCAGATGCAAACCAGGGATTCCAGCCTTAGAAGTCATATGCTGCCCAATCAGGACTGGTTCCAGATGTAATGCCTTTGCTACCTCTTCATTACCAGGAAAGACCATCTCAGGGTTGAAAGGGACTCCACCTCTGATAGGTATACCAACTAATGATGAGTATTCTTCCAATAAAGGGCCCAACTGAAAGTCCTGAAAAGTGAAACATCTCAGTGGGGGATCATAAAACTGAAGGCAAGTGTGGATCAGGCTTCTCTGTGAGGGGTCCAGATCCATAACCATATCAAGTATATCTCCATGGTGTTCCCTGAACAGTGGTATATGGTCTGGAGTGATCAGGGTCTGAATCCTCCTGATGTCTGCTAGCTCTGGCTGGAAGAAGTGGTAGGTGATGTTGCTCTTTTTAGGTGCCATGATGCTGAAGATGAGTAGAGACAGGTGCTGATGATAACACTAAAGAATGGGCCACTGATTGGCTGGTGCAGGTGGCTGGAATAGATAACTGATAACTGAAGCAGATGCTGATGAAGATGGGTCAAATACTGAAGATGGGGTCAAAACCAAACCAAAAGATGCAGATGGATACCCTGAAACACAAATAAGCAAATGTCAATATGATGCAATGATTATGTATGCAAATGATATGCAAGGGTTTGTGACTGAGTTGGATCTGATCAAGTGCTCTGATATAAGTCCATGTGTGTAATAAATCCAGATGGAGGTCCATAAATCCGGTAACCAAGGTGGGGGGCTCAAATAAAGAGCCACATGTCCAGGGTTTTAGAATCACAAGAACTGTCCCAAAATGAAGTACTCTTAAACAAACAAAGTAATAGGGTATTCTGAGGCCAAGGTACCTGCAAACCTGTAAACAGCCCAACCTCCTCACAGGTGGTGTTCTAAAACAAGGATCCTTAGACTTGGATCAGTTATGAGAAGTGTAAACACTTCTAACCCGGAGGTACAGTGTTTACAATACCCATAAATGCTCCTCCTCTAATTCACCTTAGTTTCTGAAGGTCAATACTAAAAGGTCATCCAGACTTAGCAGGCTTCCCAGATAGCCCTAGCATTGCAGGAAATCTGCAACACAGAGTTCTCAAGAAGAAACCCATATCTGAACCGTGTTTCATATTCCCGCACCAGACCGAGATGGAATGGGAAAGAATATGAACCACTCTAGCCTAGGTGTCACTCAGGTCCCAGGTATAGGACCTTAACTCTCAATAAACCCCACCCACCAAAGCAAAACCAGATCCAGCCAGACAGCATGACAGTATGATATATGTAAAGCAGTAAAGAAAGCAGATAAACAGCTGTACATAAAGCAAAAATAAAACATGTATAAACACAAATAAACACATAACAACCCAGTAAACACAAATCAATCAAGCGCTAGGAGGAACCCACAAAAAGAACCAGAAGCCCTGGTTGCAATATAAGCTCTCCCCAGCAGAGTCGCCAAGCTGTCGCTCCCGAAGATTTGCATCCCGGTACAAGCGCGAACGGTCGGCGAAAGGAACAGTGAGAACACACAGCCGTGAACTCACTGAAGATGAATAGAGTCGCCAGCTAGGCATTTTTATCCCGGAGGAAAGGCAATGCTGCATAGACCTAGAAAAAGATGGATAAGACGGTTGCGAACCAGAGAGACTGAGAAAGGGGGTTGGTTACAACCTGGGAAGGTATTAGCACCCAGATTGTCCGCCGTACTCGACGGGATCCACGCTTAAAAGATTTGTGTTTTAAAGGGGTAGTGTCAGTGCAATTTGTGTATAAAAGAGCTAGAAAAGGATGTACAGGTGTCAGTGTAAAAGAAATGTGAAGTGTAATATATACAGTGTCAGTGTAAGAACAAGAGTGACATGCTCATGATAATGAGGCTTAAAGAATGAAGCTGGAAGGAGGGGGAATGTACAGATACTTTTGTTCGATAACTGTTAAGTTATGCCTACGTATCCTCTCGTGCAATGAGGAAGTCAGAACACCGTAGTTCGACCCAAAGAGACTGAAAGGTGAATTGACTTGTGAACTGCTTGCTTGTCAATGCTCAAGTGTATGACCTGTCTGGCTCAGGTGCAAACTGTCTTGCATTAGACGGAAGAAGCGAGCTCTCGTTTGTGAGTGAATGAGATGAGGAGAGAATCCCGGAGGAGACGATTATTGTTTGTTTTTGAGTTTTCAGTCTTTTATTGCTTTTGGAAGTTTGTCATAAGTTAATGAGCTTAAGCCTAAACCAATGGATTTAGTAAACTCATCACATCTTCCCTCTGATTAGGGGTAATGAGAATACCTTAAGTGTGAAGTCAAATTCTCACACTTAATCACCTTTGGTGTAGGATTAAGATCATTAACCTACTTGTGATTATTTAGATATTTTTGTTGTTTTTGTTTAGTGTTGAGTAATGAGGTTAAGCCATAATCAAGGATTAAACAGACTCATTACACCATCCTAATAGAAGGATAATAAATGAGAATGTTTAAGCTGAGGAAGGCTCCTCAACTTAATCCATGATTAGGGATTAAACTCATGACAAAACAAGCCTTTATTAAGTGGATTTTATTTAATGATATGGTAATGAAGTGATTTTTAGGGTTTGTAAGACAACTTGAGGGGGACTTGTCCATTAACACTAGGGTTAGTCCTTCTTGACCAATTAAGGAAGAATTAGAACCCTAATGCAAGGCCCAAGTTACAAGCTTGATGTCTTGATGATTATTAAATGAATTGATTAGAGGAGTTAAACACATTAAGGGTTTAACACTTAGGATTAAAGTTATACACTCCATCCTAAGAGAAGGATGCAGGCATAAGCTTAATCACAAAGCCTTAAAGCCTTTAGGGTTTAGTCCCTGATTATGAGGTGAGAAGAGAAGACTCAAAGAGACACAAAGGTAAAAATAATAGGGGAAACTAATCAAAACCCTAGTCATTGTCATGCTTGGTTGTTCCTAAGGTTTGTGAGGTTTAACAAGAGAAGTCTTCAATGGAACCACCAGGAAGCAGATGAAAGGATCAAGAGAAGCAAAGCAACTTGCTTCATTCAAGAAGTCAAGTCACTTGAAGAAAGAAAGTGGGAAGAAGAAGAATGAGCAAGCTCAAACTCAAACACAAACAAAAATGCAGCATGGATGCAAGAGAGATGAAAAGAAAAGTTATGAGAAGTGAAGGCAAATTCACTTCTCAAAGTCACTTACCACCTGAAAGGTTAGAAAAGGAATGCAATGCAATGCAAAATGGGATGAGATGACATGATGAGAAACAAAACCAGAAGCATATACATGATGCTAATGATGCTATGAGATGTTACAAACATGAGGCAGCACATGGAAATGATCATACAAGTTCATGAATGCAAATGAAGCAAGTTAAGAACCAAGAACATACATGGAAAGTTATGAAGTGCACATGGCATGCAACATGGCAAACACATGATGCAATGATCAAACATGCTTTCAATATGTCTTATGATGTATAATGAATCAAATGGATGCTTGAAATGTCATGGCAAGTCATGTTATGCAAGAGAATGCAAGATGGATGCATATGAAAGCCCAAATTAGGGTTTATGAACAATACATCAAACAAAAATCAAAATCAGAAGCAAACCCTAAAATAAAAAATTGAAAATGCCACTCAAAGGACCCCTAATCCTATACTAACCCAATGTCCAAAGGAGAGGTTTCAACTCTTAACCAATTTCAAGTTATGGTTTTCTTAAGATTTCTAGGGTTTTAGGGTTCCTAAACAAGAAAATTGCCAAACAAATGGAAAATGAAAGATCAAATCAAAGCCATTTAATCTCACAAACTACATGCTAAACATAATGCATTTCCAAAAGAATCAATGTCCAACTCCTCATGGATAGGCAGAAATGATTTTTTGAACTTTGGATCAAATTAATGCATAAAAATGATTTTAAATCAATGAAAAATTCTCAAAATGCATCAAGATCAAAAAAGAAATTTGGTTTTAAGGTTGGACAATGTTTCTAAATGTCTTAGAACATTTCATGAATTTTTTGGTGATTTTTAAATACCTAAAAGTATTTTTAATAAATTAATTTCCATTAATCAATTAAAAATAAACTTTTAAATATTTTAAAATACTTTTTGAATGCTAAAAATGAAAATAAAAATATTTTTGTGTTTTAAAAATTAATGAAACTCTTGACAAAAAGTTTCATAATTTTTAAAACAATTTTGCTATTTTAAATAAATTGTATAAAACAAATGAGAAAAAATGAAAAGAAAATTAAATAAATGAGAAGTCAACCGAATGGAGGGCTGGGATGAATCCTGGGAGAAGGGGGATTGACTGCGCGCGCAGATCAAAGGCCCACATTCAAACTTGGTTTAAACAGGATTATGATTTAATTATTTATGGTTTAGGGTTTAATGACGAATCTGGACCATTCACACGCGCGGCAAGTCAACCAGTCAAAGCAATCTAACGCTCCAGATTCAAATGCTCATTAATAACCTGATTAAACCCTAATGATTTTCAGGTGGCCGGAGAAGACCTCCGGTCGTCTTCTCCGGTGGGAACCCCACCTGAAAATCCCTAAAAACCTCAAAACGCAACCAAAATGAAAACCAAGCATACAGAAATGATTCCCATAACCCACTGAATCAAAACCCCATCACAAACATCATTTATATTCCCTCAAAATCATGAATCGAAACGAAACTTTTTTAGGTCAGGGAGTTTCAGAACGCAATTAAATCCTTATTTTCCCACCATTTTCAAAACTAAAGACATATATGTGATCAGGGGAGTATGAACAACAACTTAAGAACTTAAAAAAGGATTTCTGGAAAAAAAGTTCTTGAGCTACCTGAGTTTCGAAGCTTTCAATTCTGCAACTTTCTGACCTCCCCTCTTGATGCAATCCACTCCACTTGATCCCCTGATGATGCTTGAATGCTTAGAAGGAGTTTAAGTTAGCTGGTTAGGGAGTTTGCACAACTTCTGCTCAAGCTCAGGTGAAAATGGTGATTGTGATTCAAGCTGTTTCAGGCTAAGGTGAAGGGTTCTTTATGACCAGGATGATGAATGGAGGAGGTTTATGAAGTTTGTTCAGGTGTTTGTGAGCTGTGGAATGAGATTCGAAAACTTTTGCTTTGGGGGTAAAAAATGGAGAAGCAATGTTCTTGCTGGTTTCAGGCTTAGGTCTTGATGGTTTTGGCTCAATGAAGCAAGATGAGTTGATCAGTGAAATTGGTTTTTGTGTTTGTGAGCTGTATAGAGAAATTCGAAGAGAAATGCTTGAGGGAGTGAGTTTGTGAATGTGTTGTTAGGGCTTGTTTCAGGCTGGCTCCTTATGTGAAATGGCTAGCAAATGGATAGTATAAACAACTCCAATTGGTCAGATGATGTGACCTGGCCTGTTGTGATTGGGATGTTCACTTTTGCAAATTGTCAACTTTGGTGTAAGGAGGGCATGGGCTAAGTTCTAGCTTGGTACAAGAGGCATGGGCTGCGCAGCAAGGTGAGGGGAAAGGCTAAGGCTGGTTCAATGGCCAATGCAGCAAGTGGTAGGAGGTGTCATGATGGTTTTGCAACTTGATCAACTTTGGTTCATATGAAACTATCTTGCCATACAAGCCATGAAACATGAGAAACTTTAGTTCAAATCTGATTTTTAGGCCATATGTAATGTTTGTGCATTGGTTTGATGTGAACTAGAAGTCACAAATGGCCTTGATACATGAAATTGCAAGTTTTCCTTTTAGTGCATAACTTGAAAATTAGTGATTTTTGCCAATTTTAACACACCATAACTTTTGATCCAAAATGAATTAGATCATGTTCTTGTACTTTTTGAAAAGGGAAAGATCTAATCTACAACTTTCATGACCAAAGTTTTTCCATTTGAAGCATTTTTGGATCAAAAAGTAAGGCTTGAAAAGTGGCATAAAATGACATATTCCTTAAAAGTCAACCATGCCCTAAAAGTCAACTTTGCAAAAACTTGTAATTCTTGAATTTTGTGAACTTCAACCTTCTTCCATGATCAAATAAATATCATATACACTCAAAATGATGAAGATCACCCCTTGGTTGGGTCATTGGGGGCCTCAGATGCCCTGATTTTGCACTGACTTGTTCAGAAAGTCAACTCTTGATCAGATGACTTCCCCATGGAATTTCTTCATGAAAATTGATATCAATACTCCCTATACCATATAGAGACCAATATAAACAAGAATGACCAAAAAATTTGGAGCTATGGCCTCTGAAACCAAAACCCTAATTTTAGGTCAACTGTGCAGTCAAACTTGGCTCTGCTTCCATACCAATCTCAGTTCTTGTGATTCTTTGGCATTCTTGACTTTGAAAGGATGTAATATGATATAAGAACACACATGGATCCCTTTGAAGTGATTGTGGACCTTTGGAGTGGCTCTAGAAGCTCTGGGATTGCTCAGATCACAAACCCTAGATGCAGATGACTTAGAACCAATGCAATGACTCAAAATTGAGATATGAGATGGTATGATTGTGTTTATGCATATGAAATGATCACAAGCCATGGTGAAATGGGTGAGGGCAAATTTGGGGTGTTTACACCACTTTGTTGTTTATTCTTTCCACCATATGAGTTTAGTCAATTCTCAATAATATACTGAACTTATTTTATTTTATTTTATTTTTTTATAAGTTACATACCTTGTTTTGATATATTGTTACCTTAGGATTTATATAGCTATATATTAAATACAAGTAAGACTTTGTTTAGATATTTTGCTATCTGTATTCTATTTTGTTTATTTGGTTTGATATGCTTGATCCTAGATTAGATTCATGATTACCTGTATGCTTGTGATTTAGTGGAATGACGATAATATATCTTGCTCACTTGTATGGTTTATTCATGTGATTACGACTATCAATTGCTAATTAAAATACGAATGCACACACCTCAAGAATAATCGTTTCAATTGAATAATTTAACTCCTTGGTCCAACACCAAGTAAAACATTTTTACACACTTTATACACACACGTAAGTCAGTCATTTTTATGATCGCCATCCACACAACTTTACACATTATAATTAATTAACGAAAGAACTGAATCCTGGAGTCTAGCATTCTACGAGTTCTTGAATGAAACACTCCTGAGGCTAGCCCTCGGGTTGTGTCTCATTATCTCTTTCGTTTCTAAAACACTTAAGCAATTAAACACTTAATTCACATATCAAATAACGGAGGAACTGAATTCTGGAATCCAACATTCCACATAACTCTTGAATAAATCATTCTTGAGGCTAGCCTTCAAGTTGTGGTTTATTCGCCCTTTCGTTCTTAAAATACCTAAATCTTACAAATTAAATTGCGAAAGAACTGAACCCTGGAGTCTAGCATTCCACGAGTTCTTGAGTGAATCGCTCCTGGGCCAGCCCCACGGACGTGGTTCATTTCCCCTTTCATACTCGAAACATTTAAAAACATTCAACAACCTTCGAATAGATGAGACATGATTATCTCCGTAGGAAATATACATCTTCTATCTCCACAAACATAAACCAAATCTTTCAAACAATTATTCTAAAAGGAAGAATGTGGCATTGCTTGTTGATCTTTATATCCAAGTTTAAAGCTTCTTCCGATTTTATTATTCTTAAAGGAAGAATGTGGAATTGCTTGTCGATACCCATATCCAAGTTTAAAGCTTCTTCTGATTTTATTTATTTTCCTCAAATGTTTGTGGTGGAATAGGCGAGATATCTCCCTTAAAAATGACGACTTGTCTCCTTCTTTCAAATACAACTTAAAACCTACCCAACAAATACAAATTATTTTTCATAATTAATCAATGGAGGAATTGAATTCTGGAGTCTAGCACTCCACATAGTTCTTGAATGAACTACTCTTGAGGCTAGCTATTGGGTTGCAATTCATTCGCCCTTTCGTTTTAAAACACTTTAACAAAGATCAAACATCTTTCTCTAAACGAACATTGTTTAAGCTCTTTCTGTCTCGCAGACAAGCTAGCACTTCATCCTCCTATCGCGAGCAGATAAGCCAACTCTTAACAGCTAGAAAGCGTTTCAAACAATTGTTCATTAAAAAACAGAAACCGTAGGCGCGAACTACAAAGCTCTGACTTTCCCATTTCACAAGGGAATACGTAGGCACATGGATTTTAATCCTTCGCGAGCACAATAATAAAAAATTTAATCATTTCTCCGTCATAAATCACACTAATAAAAACTTAACTATCTCTCCATAACAAATAATAATTAAAATATTTCTTTAAAATAAATCTTAACAAACCTTAATCATTAAAAGAAGACAATAATATAAATAAATATTTAAGCGCAAATTAGACTAAGAGGTTCCCGTTGAGTACAACGGACGTAAGGGGTGCTCAATACCTTCCTCTTGCGTAACCGACTCTCGAACTTAGATTAGTGATTCATTAACCATTTATTATTAGGTTGTATCTATATCTCCCTTTTCTCTCGTTAGAATAAATATAATTAGGTGGCGACTCTGTTGTTGTTTTCTCCGCGTCCGTCGCGAGGATCGTATTTTTCGAGGTACGACAATCAACAGCGTTCAAATGAGGAGGTCCAACCATCTAGATCGTTGTCTGTCAGAGATACGTTAAGGTCGAGGAAGGCCAAGAAGAAGAAGAAGAAGAAGAAGAAGATGATGAAGAAGAAAAACAAAAAGAAGCAGAGGAGGACTTTTTATTATGATTCTGATGATGGTAGTGAGGAGAGAGTCCTAGATTATGAAGATGCATTTTCTGCTATAGGCTCAGACATTGAAAAATATATGTAATGATATTATCAATGTACTGTTATTTTTTGAATTTTAATGAAGTTTTCTATTATATATACCTTTCTCTTTCACTTAAAAATAGAAAAAAAAAGATGAATTTTGGGTTTTGAGGGTAAAGTCCCGTAACACAAAAAAAAAAGAAATAAATATATGTATAAAATAGAAAAAAATGTAGTTACTGAGAACCGAAGCTTGTTACACATCATTTATTACTATAGTGTTTTAAGATAACCGTCATTAAATTACTATATATAAATCCAACTGCGTAAATTTTAACCTATTACAACAGTGTATATGAATATATTGTAAACCTGGCGTTGTTGTTTGTGCGTTTTGTAGTAGTGTACGGAAAGCTCCATCTTTATCACCAACTATGACTAGTACTAGAAGCCAATATACATTCACTAAGTGTTGTGACTCATATAATGTTGAGATGTTCAGCACCAAGGTCTGCGCTAAGCCACACTAGCAAGTGTTCTTCAGATTCTACCACCAGAAGCTAACAATTCAGCAACTCCCAAGTGTGCTAATGTAAAACAGATCATGGTTAATATTTAAAATTAATAGAACCTCCACATATGTAACACACATCAAATAAATTATTGTACTTTTAATACTTTGTTATCATCGAAACCTAAAGAGAATATGTCATGAACAAATCTTATCCTAATACATTATTAGTATATATAATTCAAAATGTGAACGTTTATTATTGTTTTGTGATTTTTGTCTTGTTTTTAATTACATAGAATACAACATTTGTTATCATATTTGTGAATTGGTTTGTGTAGATACTTATCATTTGAGTATAAGTATATAATATCAAATGTGTATGCTAATTTTTTATTTTGTTTTGTAGAGATAACATCTCCGACGTCGGTTAATCTTGATGATGATGAAGACCTTGCAAGTTAAAAGAGTTTCAAAACGATCTAGTTTGATTTTGGTTATTTCTAGAGAGAGAAGGTTTTCCCTCTCTTTAGTTTTTTCCTGTATCATCCTCTTTATCTTATATTTTCTCCATGGTTTTGTTCTCATCCATTTCTTTGTTCTAACACATTAAGACAAACATGTAATATTCATTGGTGGTGTTTTCGGTTTAAACTCATAGTCTTATGACTAAGGGCCTTTACACTATTTAGTGGATGTTTGTGCTGGTTGTTTTTGTGTTCTGATTTTTCTTGGTCTTTTGGTTAGTCGTTACTTGAACCATGGGTTGGGAGACAATGAAGAAGAAGAAAAATAAAGAGTATATTAAACTTCCTAGAGCATCCATTTGGAAAGAAAATAAGGGAAATGAGCTAATGATTGAGATTCTACCTTACCTTCTTTTTCACGGGGTTCCCAGAATTTATGGATGCTAAGTCTTTGTTTGAGGTTTTCAAAGTATATGGACTAGTCTTAGAAGTGTATATTCCAGCGAAGCGTGATAAGTTTGGGCGGAGATACGACTTTGCTCGATTTCAGAAATTCCATTATCCTCGTATTATGGCTACTAAATTTGATAATATCATACTTCAAAATAAGAAATTGTTTGATAATATTCCAAAATTCCATCGAGGAAAGGACAAAGAGAGAGATTTTGGTATAAATAGCAAGGTTTTAAAAAACGGTCCACAACCGTGAATACCATCGCGACAAAACGGTTTTGGATCCTTCCGATACCGTTATTCACTATCTTAAGCCTGAGAAAAAAATCACAAGCGAAACGCCGTTACGGCTGCGACAAAACGCCGTTACGACCGCAAAACGTCATTACATACGGTCACAACAAAACACCGTTACGGTCGCGAATCATAATTTTATAATCGACCTTCTATGAATTATCATCAATCGTCAACAAATTCTTCATAAGACTACTAACAAATTGAGCCACTAAGAAGCTCTGAAATGTTTGTGTAACACCCTAATTTTTGCCCTAAGATTTCTTCGCATATCATCTGCATTTTGCATACAAACAAGATCGCCAGGTTTCACAATTTTTCTCAGATGTAGGGTCTATACTTCGCAGGGGATCACCATGCTTTTACTTGTTTTGTTTGTTTATATTTACTGATCTCTAACCAAAATATAAAAAAATGTTGCAGTTTGCTTCTTCTCTCTGTGTTGCAGGATGTAAAAGACAGGGCAGTGATTTCAATTCAGATGCGTTTGTTCAGTCACAATTCGATTCAGATGGACGTTTGACCTAATCTTGGTCAAACTATCAAAAGATTGTTTCGACTACAAGTTATGTGTGCCAGTGGTTTATTCCTCAAACAGTGCGTGTTCAAAAGTTTAAGCTGTGTTACGTGCTAAGATCATTGGTTTATCAGGTAGTTTTTACGTGTGAAGTTTGTTTCGAATCTTCAATGTTCATCAGTTCACCAGTTCATCAGGGGTTCGTCTGTGGATTTATTTTCCTCAGCACGTATTCAAATAATCAAGGAAATTTTCAGATGATTCAAGTGGTTGTGGCTTAGGTGGCAAAGGTTCAATTTATTCAGTGGTTCAGTAACGGCTGTTTTCATTTTAATCAGTGGCTTGTGAGAAATCAAGAGTTGGTTGTGGGCTTAAAATCAATTTCATATCCATTATCCATGTCCGACTAAATCATCATTTCATATCCATTACCCAATTTCGATTAAACCATTTTTAATTTTCCAATTTTTCTATTATCCATTTTTATCCAATGACAATCTTTTCTACCATACTTTTTTATCGATTATTCATTTTTTATTTTCATAATCCCATTTATTTTTATTATCCATTTTTATTGATTTTTTAAAAACCATTTTTTTATATCACTATACAATCTTTTTCTCACCAAAAATTATGAAAGATAGATTCAAGGCCCATTACACTAGCCCATTCATTTTTATTTCTATAATAAAATAATATAAAAAAAAAGAGCCAGCACTTGATTTTTTCAGTCCCACGTTGAAACTTCAACAACATCACATTCCCAGCAGAAACGCACCGTTTCATTAATCACATCAGCTTCACCTCACAAGCCGAAGCTTCACATCACACACGTGAATAACATCCAGCCACACAACGTCATCTAGCCGAGCCTGCAAGCAAAAAAAATTAAATCAAAACGCAGAGTACAAGCTGCAAGTCGAAACACGTTATTGACGCACGTTCAAGCCCACACTTCAAACGCACGCGACTTGCAACTTTCCTTCAGCCAACACCGAAACACAATGAATCCAGCCCAAGCCTTTCACACATATCTCAGCCACACGCAGACTGCACAAGCCAAGCCACAACTTTCCCCAAAAGCAAAACAACAACATCAACACGCATAAAACGCAACAAAACATCAAGCAAAACGCAGTGACCACAGGCGTAAAACGCAGCAGCTCACGCGTTCAACACATCACCTTCCGCAGCCTGAAACGCAATCAACAAACAAACAAAACGCAGAAGGAAAAAATCAGATTTGAATGCATCTTCCTCATGACCCAAAACGCATCAGCAATCATCACAAAACGCAACTGAAGCACGTTGAAGTAACACGCGAAGTTCACTATTTGAAACGCAACACAAATTCAAGCAAAACGGCATCCAATTCAGCTTCATTCCCTCTATAAATTCAGAGCTTCCCTCCCTCAATCCCTAAGCTCTTTAGCCCCCAAAAATTCTGCCAAAATCAAATCTCAAAGCTCCAATTCACCTTTTTCATCTCCAATCCATTTCCAACCTTCAAACAAAACTTTCTTCATTATTTTTTTCAGAACCTGTGAAATTAAACAATATCGCATAACTCTCGCAACTCTTCCGTGCAAACTGTGAGAATTCGCGAGCTGATTAAGAGAAGAAAGAAATTTATGGCGCAATGCATTTGTTGTTGGAGATGACAACGTGTTTTAGTCTCTTGTTCAAAATACTGTAGCGTGAATCGTGAAAGAGAAAAAGATCTAAAGTGCCGCTGTGTTTTTTCTCGGAAAGAAGAAGGTGAATAGTGATGAGCCGACCCTATTTTTTTTCACGCTGAAGAAGACCTGTTCTTCTTCTTGTTTATTTCGTTTTTTTTTCTTTTCCATGTTTGCTATTGTTTTTTCTTTTTTCTTTTTATAAAAATAAGAGTGAGATTTGGGCCTATAGACATTAGATCCATAAGCCATTATTCTAGCACCCTACCAAGTCTTGCGGATCCCCCCTCTCCCTCATTTTATTCTTTTTTTTTTAATTCCTTATTTGTTTTTCTCATGTTGTATATAAATTGTTTTCTTTAATTTTTGTTAATTTTAAAAAAATGTTTGTAAAGAGTCTTTAAAAATTGTTTTACAATTTGGATTTTTCTTTTAAGATCCATTTAGTTCATTTTTATTTTTGGTCGATGAAAATCTCCGATTCGTTGATGGTTGAATTTCGAATATGTTTAACCTTCATTATTTCAAATCTATGGATGAATGATCATTTGGATCATTCTCTATACTTTGGGATCGTGATAGGTTGCATTCGATAATTGAACGAAAATCTCGATTAAGATTAGACCGTTCTTTTTTCTTTTAGTGCGACATGTTTTCGGAGAATGATCATAATATCATTTCTCTAACATGTATTAGCACAAATATTTTCCACCTTAATTGGTGGTGGCCGGCCTCATTTGTAGGGTAATTACTTCGTAGATTACTCGGCGATTGCTTAACATAGACCTAAATTTGTCCCGAATTCGGAATAAGATCCACTTGGATCCGGTTGCCTCGATTTTTGTTATCTTTTGTGGTTGTGCTTGATTAAGTTCATCATACCACTTATATGTAAATATTATAATAATATTAATATACTAACCATTTAAATTTAATCTCCCGCACCTTATCCTCTTTATTTCAATTTCTCGCTCCTTATCTCTTTTATTATGCTATTATCATATTATATCATATATCATATTGTTTATGTTTATATTGTTGCTTGTGATTTTTTCTTTTGTCCATTTGGACACAAAAACATTAATAATGGATTAAACACCTAAAAGACTTGTGACTTTTAATTTCGGACTATGGTTATTATCCTTAGCATTGGAGTTTGGACTTAGATTTTAGGATTTCTCCCTTTGCTCAAGTTGTGATCAATTGAAGACCTTGGTCTCGAATTAACTTCATTTGTCTTTGAAGATGGAATTCCATTTACCTTGAAGAAATGTTCATAATATGGTTTGATCGATCTTCTCTTAACTTTTAAATTCAAGTCTTAGGATAGTCCCTTCATCTCCTCCCACTTCTTAAATTTTCAAAACTTCTCCCTATTTCAAAAATCTTCTTTGTTTTCCAACTTCAAACGCTTTCGCAATCAAACCTTGACTTAGGTCAAGCGATTTTATCTTTTCATTTTATTTTCTTAATAAATGTTAATCCATGTAAATATATCGAAATTCTTTTCTTACATACTTTAAAAAATCCAAAACTCACTCAATTGTTTTTGTGCCTTTGTGCACCTTTCTTTTCATATGTTTATATATGATTCATTCTTTCTAGCGGAATTATTCGCTAAAGAATGACGACTTATCTCTACATTTTAAAATTAATGCAACTCATTGTTTCTTTTCAAAATTTTGTACCACGAACTACGAGGTTTTGATCTCGCATTGCACTTTGTGGGTACGTAGGCATGAGGCGTTAAAACCTCTTCAAACACAAAAACATTAAAAAAAACGTTTCTCTTCTCATCTCTTCAATCTTTTTCAAGCAAACCAATTTCAAACCAAAAAAAGCAATAAATATTTCAAAGGGCTCCCGTGGAGTACCACAGACATTTTGGGTGCGTAAAACCTTCCCAATTTGTAACCTATCCCCTTACCCGTTCTCTGTTTGTTTCTTTTAGCTTTTGCTTTTAGATTCATTAGGTTTTATTCGTTCTTTTTCCCTTTTCCATTTGGAATAAAATAAAAGCGCGGTGGCGACTCTGTTTACCTTGAGTTAAGTTAATCAATAGCTTACACTCATGATTTTACCGCTAGAGTTTGGCTATGTCTTCTGAGGAAGTGGAAGTAATAATAATGAAGGTGTCCGTCGTTCTACCTTGTGGTGATTAGTGATGTAAACAATAAATTTTCCATAAACTCTTTAAAATGTATTAGTAGTTTTTATTATGTGAACTTAAAAATAGTTTTTTTTTGTGAATTGTTGTGAGTAATTCACACCACGACGACCATTATTTGTAACGCAGCACCTGTATTGACCGAAATTACGAAAACCTTTATGCGACCGTGACCTTTTTTTAAAACCTTGAGAAATAGTAAGATTAAGGAAGGCTTAAGGTTGGGAGGTGCTATAAAGAATAGTCTTGTTAAGAATGCTTCCTTTGCAGACGTGGTTCTGAATAGAAATATAAATGGTCTATTTTGAAACTTAGCAAATACAAATGGGAGTGTTTGTCGTAATAAATGTACCGAGTTAAATCAAATACACTTCCAGGTTTCTCCTTTTAAGCTGGCCAGATTTTCGAAGGCCTGTGTAGGGGAGGTTATAGAAGATGGTTTTTCTTTTAAAGTTCAATAGGCCTTGAGTATTTAAGGATTCTTCAATGATGTTGCTTATCCCCTTGGTTCTAATTTGGTGTTGTTAGAAGGCAAAAATGAGGGAGACATTGATTCTTTTGTCTTAGAGGCACATGGGTGGATTAATAGGTGGTTTAAGGAGGTTAAACCATGGACGAAAGACTTTATTGATACTGAAAGGTTTGCTTCGGTTAAATGTTACAGAATTTTTTGCTTTGCTTGGGGTCAAGGTTTTTTTAAAAGTGTTGTGGAGGAGATTGGTATTTTGGTGTCTGAGTATGAAGTTTTTGATGAAGCGAAAAGTTTTGATGTTTCTAGTCTTCGGATTAAAACCAAAATTATGATTTTTATTAATGTTGAAGTAAAGGCTATCATTAATGATCAATATTTTAAGATAAATATTGTAGAAAATAGTCTGTCCATACCAAATAGTAGAGTTTTGTCGAAGCATGAAGTAGTTAATGTTGTTGATTCCATTCAATCTATTGATGAGGGAGAGGGTAACACATGTGAATCCTCCAATGAGGATATGGGGGATCATACTAGGAGAATTAGTGACCTTTTGAAGAAGACTGAAGAGGGACAAAACTGATACTATGCAAATGTTGGTAGTGGTGAAGGAGCTGACATCTCCTTTGTTAACGATAGTATCAGGGATTTCAGTCCTAAAAATACATTGGATGGTGGTATTGTCACTAAAAACGGAAACGTTGGACCTATTATTGCTGAATTTGACTTGGCTAAAGGTCATGGATCACTAAATCCTAATGAGGGTGTGTTATTCGATGGTTAAAGTAAAGTTGGGGTGACATCCTTTCGACCGGTGGATCTGACTTTTGATGGAGTTAGCATATTGGATGGAGAGACAGGGGGACCACAAAGTGATAGTCCTAGATACTGTGAGATGTTTGGGTCAGACTTTATTAGGAAGATTGTACCCTATACCCCCTCATTTATACCATTACCCCTACATAAATTTTTTTTGAATAAAAATGCCCTCATATAAATAGTTAAAAGAGTAAATTTTTTTCTCACTTTCACTTTCACTTTTCACTTTTCCGGAAGTCTTCTCTCCAACAATTTCACCATGTTTTCCGGAAGTCTTCAAGAGTCTTCAGGTTTGTTTTTTATAATACCGGAAGTCTTTGTTACAAGTATTTCGGTTTGAAAATTATTTCATTTTCACACCGACAGTCTTTCCTAAAGTCTTTCAATTTAGCCATTTTGCGCATGTGACTTCCGGAAGACTTACAGAAGGTGTTTCGGTTTGAGTTTTCAAAAATACAGTACCTGAACTCTTATTGTAAGTGTTCCAATTTTCATTTTTTTTTAAATAATTTTTTTTGTTGCAGTGGTATGCACACGAGGCAGAGATGGTGAGATACCTGTTCGCTCTGTGGGACGAGGCAATACTTCTAGAAGGACACAAGAAGATCATATCGATACATCTGCAGCAGCAACAGAACCAGTTGGATATCTAGGAGGACCGTACGATACCAGTGTTTTGGTGAAGTACGAACATCATGTCGCTAGGCGTTTATGGTTTAGTGAGGTAAGTAAATGCTAATTATTTAGTATTGAATAAAAACTGAAATTTCAATGTTGTATTGTATAATTTGCTTAATTTTATTTGTTTTCAGGAGAGAGGTGCGAAGAAAGAGTTGAAGGTTGCAGGGCATGGATTGAAGTTGAGTCATAGGGTTCCACTGCAGCTTCCACCACATATGGAAGCTCGGATATCTAGGTCCGGTTTATCTTCTCTACAGAGAACCAGTTTGTCGAAGATAGATATGAACTTAGTTTCTGCATTTGTTGAGAGATGGCGTCTAGAGACTTCGTCATTTTACATGAATTTTGGTGAGATTGCCCTTACTCTGGATGAAGTTTCATGTTTGCTTCACCTGCCCATCAGGGGGTATTCTGGAGCCCTCAACATATCAGTGAAGACCTAGCTATTGAGTGGGTTATTGACAACCTAGGAGTGTCACAAAGAGTGGCACAATTCCAAGCCCGTGAGTGCAGGGATTCGTACTACAAGCTGTAGTGGTTATATGATCGATTCATAGAGAATATAGCTGCTTCATCGTGGGCATATGCGACTAGATGTTATTTGATGATGTTAGTGGGTTGCACGATTTTTGCGGACAAAAACTTTACACTTGTTGAGGCACAATACCTGACACTATTTATGGACTTGGATGGGTTATCAAACTATAGTTGGGGAGCAGTTGCATTGATTAACTTGTATAGGTATCTCAGAGATGTGTCCATGTTCAGTTGTAAATAGCTCGGTGGTTACCCGACTCTCTTACAGGTATATGTTTAAATTCAGTTTATTGGTTGTTTTTTTATAAGTCTAATGTTAATTTTATTTTGTTCATTATGTTATATTTAATTATTATGTTATAATTTTTTTTAACAGTGCTGGATTCATGAATATTTTCCGACACTTGGAGAAAAAGGAGGGAATTGGATACCAGCTAATAATTATGGTCTCCTGCGAGCGATGAGATGGATATACAGACAAGGTGCTTTAAAGGTAGATAACTTACGACCTATTCTGGATGAGCTGACACCCACCGATGTCATATGGCGGCCTTTTGAGGATCATAGAGATCACCGTCTGTTTGATGAGATTTCTCTATACAGGGGCTGTTTGAGGTGGGGTGACATTATTATTCCATATATGCCTAACAGGTGTCTTCGACAGTTTGGATATCATAAGTATATTCCACCTACACCTATTGATTATACGATGGCTGGTGTCGCTCCCACCAAATGACACCTGGTCAGAAGGGGTACAGACGCGAACGGTCGGCGAAAGTGAAGGAATGAAAAGAGTCGCCAGCTAGGCATTTTTATCCCGAAGGAAAGGTAATGCTGCATAAACCTAAGAAAAGATGGATAAGACGGTTGTGAACCAGAGAAACTGAGAAAGGGGGTTGGTTACAACCTGGGAAAGTATTAGCACCCAGATTGTCCGCCATACTCGACGGGATCCACGCTTGAAAGTTTGTGTTTAAAGGGGTAGTGTCAGTGTTATTTTGTGTGCAAAGGCTGGAAAAGAATGCAAGTGTCAGTGTAAAAGAAATGTGAAGTGTAATAAAAGAATGTCAGTGTAAGGAAAGAATGTGAAGCTCAAGACTATGAGGCT
This sequence comes from Lathyrus aphaca, assembly GCA_963966055.1. NCBI lineage: Eukaryota > Viridiplantae > Streptophyta > Magnoliopsida > Fabales > Fabaceae > Lathyrus > Lathyrus aphaca. The sequence continues at coordinate 61,892,433 of OZ014520.1, read as the reverse complement.
TAAAGAATAATGCTGGAAGAGGGGGGGGGGGTATACAGAGACTTTTGTTCGATAACTATTAAGTTATGCCTACGTATCCTCTCGTGCAATGAGGAAGTCAGAACACCGTAGTTCGACTCAAAGAGACTGGAAGATAAATTGACTTGTGAACTGCTTACTTGTCTATGCTCAAGTGTATGACCTGTCTGGCTCAGGTGCAAACTGTCTTGCATTAGACGGAAGAAGCTAGTTCTCGTTTGTGAGTGAATGAGATGAGAAAAGAATCCCGAAGGAGACGATTATTGTTTTTTTTTTGTGTTTTCAATCTTTTATTGCTTTTTGAAGTTTGTAGTAAGAAAATGAGCTTAAGCCTAAACCAAGGGTTAGTAAACTCATCACATCTTCCCTCTGATTAGGGGTAATGAGAATACCTTAAGTATGAAGTAAACACCTCACACTTAATCACCATGATGTAGGATTAAGACATTAACCTACTTGCATTTATTTAGATGTTTTTGGAGTTTTTGTTTGGTGTCAAGTAATGAGTTTAAGCCATAATCAAGGATTTAATGGACCCATTACACCATCCTAATAGAAGGATAATAGATGAGAACACTTAAGCTGAGGAAGGCTCCTCAACTTAATCCATGATTAGGGATTAACCTCATGACAAAACAAAGCCTTTATTAAAGTGGATTTTAGTTAATGGTAAGATTGAGAAGTGGATTTTATGGTTTGTAAGACAGCTTGAGGGGGACTTGTCCATTAACACTAGGGTTAGTCCTTCTTAACAATTTGAGGAAGAATTAGAACCCTAATGCAAGGCCCAAGTTACAAGCTTGATGTCTTAGTGATTATTAGATGGATTGATTAAAGGATTTAAACATATTATGGGTTTAAAACTTAGGATTAAAGTTATACACTCCATCCTAATAGAAGGATACAAGCATAACCTTAATCACAAAGCCCTAAAACCTTTAAGGTTTAGTCCTTGATTATGAGATGAGAAAAGAGGACACAAAGATGACACAAAGGTAAAACTAATGGGGGACTAATCAAACCCTAATTGTGATCATGCTTGGGGGTTCCTAGGGTTTATGAAGCTTGCAAGAAGATCTTCAGAGAAGCCACCAAGGAAGGAACATGATGAAGGAAGGAGAAGCAGGAAGAAGCAAGACAACTTACTTCACTTAAGAAGATAAGTTGCTTGAAGAAAGGAAGAGAAGAAGGAGCATGAATGAGCAAGCTCACTCAAATACAAAAGTAAAATGCAGAAATGGATGCATAGAAGAGATGAGAAGAGATTATGAGAAGTGAAGGCAAATTCACTTCTCAATGACTTACCACCTGAAAAGTTAGCAAAAGGAAATGAAATGAAATGGAAATGAGATGAGATGCAAGGATGAAAACCAAAATCAGAAGCATGTTCATGATGCTAATGATGCTATGGGATTATACAAAAGCAAACCAAGATATGTGGATGATCATACAAGCAATGAAGATGCAAATGAGACATGAAAGTAAGCATGAAAGTTCATGAAAACTTATGAAATGCAATGGATGCATAACATGGTAAATGGATGATGCAATGATCAAACATGATTCTAATATGTCCTAAGATGTCTTAGAAGTCATGTGAATGCATAAAATGTCATGGCAAGTTCATGTATGTAAGCATATGGAAGATGGATGCAAATGAAGGCAAAAATTAGGGTTTATACATAACATGCAATACAAAAATTCAAAACCAGAAGCATATGGCATGATAAAAAATGGAAAGTGGTATCAAAGGAACCCTAACCCTACACAAGTTTACTGCCCAAAGGAGGAGACCTAAATCTTAACCTAATGGAAGTTATGATTTTCTCAAGTTAGCTAGGGTTTTAAGGCACTTCAAAAGGAAAAATGCACAACAAATTGAAAATGAAAGATAAATTCAAACCAATTTTATCCTAGGAACTACATGACATGAAGAATGCAATGCAAAAAGAACCATCATCAAACTCTTCAAGGTTAGGCAGGATGAATTTTTCCAAGTTAGGACAAAAATATTGACTCTTAAGAACTTTAATTCCAAAGAAAAATGTCAAAATATGTCAAGAACCAAAAAGAAATTTGTTTGAAGAGTTTGATAATGTTTCTAAATGTATCAAAATGCAATATGATTTTTTTGGTGATTTTTAGAAACTTAAATGGTATTTTAATTAATTAATTCTCATTAACTAATTAAAATAAACATTTAAATATTTTTAAAATACGAAAATTATGCAAAAAATAAAATAAAAATTATTTTCAGAATGAGAAAAATATTTTATGCCATGGTGCAAAAAATGAGATTTTTTAGAAATGTTTTACTATTTTTAATAAAATGTGGAAGAAAATGCAAATAAAATGAATTTAAAATGAATAAAAAATGAAAGTATTCAGATCCAAAGGCCCAGATTCAAATAAAAAAGGGAGGGAATTGACCAGCGCGCGCAAATGGACGGCCCAAATTCAAACTTCACTAATTATGTCATTAAGCCCTAATTTGAACCCTAAACACTTTCAGGTGACCGGAACAGTGTTCCGGTCATCTTCTCCGGCCAGTCTCTCAAGCTATCTCACTCAATACGCAACCCCAAGCTCTTAAACTCTCCAGAAATGATCCCCACCCCATTCTAAGCAAGAATCAATCATCAAACAGGATTTATTTTACATGAACAGAGAGATTCGAATCAAAACGGAAAAAATCACAGAAATTTCAGAAGCTTCATACATGCTTAAAACTGAATCATTTTCAAAACCAAAAGGTGCAGTGTGATCAGTAAAGCATGGATAACAATCTAAGAACTTAAGAAATCATTTCTGGAAAAAAAAGTTCTTGATGATACCTGAACTGAAGCTTTCGATAATGGTGCTTTCTGGCCAGTTCCTTGCTTCAAATCAGCTCCAATGATCCTTCTGAAGTGTTTGTGATGCTTAGTTGGAGCTTATATGGTCCCAAAATGAAAATGGCAGAAGCTCAGTTCATGAAGTGTGAAAATTGTATTTTTGATTCTGGGCTTTTTAGGGCAAAATGAAGGGTGGGAAATGATCAGTGATGTTTGTGGAGTTGAATGGTGGAAAAAATTTGAAAGTTTGATGGTTGAGTTTAGAGATTCGAAGGCTTTTTCAAATTTGGGGATTTTTGAGTGTGTTGTGTATTCTTAAGTGTTGGCTGCAATGCTATGTGCTTTTGCTTGGTTTTGATCCACATAAAGAAATGTGATAGGTCAGAGAGTGGGTGCTGGCCTATGTTGATTGGTATGGGCAAGTTGCCAAAATGTCAAAAGTTTGTGTACTTGAGGTATGGGTCATGGCAGGCCTGGTTGCAAAGGGTGTCTGGCCTCAGCTGAGTTCAAGGAGGACCATAGAAACAAATTTGGCATGCTGGCACAAGTGGATGAAGAGATTTGGATCATTTTGCAATTTTGTACAACTTTGGCCCCTTTTGAATTTCTTGAAGTTTAAGGCATGAAACTTGAGAAATCTTTGGGCAATTCTGAATTTCATGTCATGTATGATGTTTGTGTAATGCTTAGACATCAATTAGAAGTCACACATTGCCTTGGTACAAGAATTTGCAAGTTTCCCTCTTTGGCACATAAGTGAATTTTTGTGATTTTCCCAACTTTGACAAGCCATAACTTTAGTTCTAGGATGAATTAGATCAAGTTCTAGTACTTTTTGAAAATGGGAGGATCCAATCTACAACTTTCATGACCAAGAACTTTTCATTTGAAGCATTTTTGAATCAAAAAGAGGAGGTTGAAAAACTTTCCCAAAATGGCAAGTTTACATTACAAGTCACTTTCCCAAAATGGCAACTTTGCAAATGACTTGAAATTCTTCAATTTTGTGAACTTCTAACATCTTCTAAGATCAAATAAAGATCATACACATCCAAAATGATGGACAAGACCCTTTGGTTGGATGATTGGGGGCCTCAGATGCCCTGATTTTGCACTGACTTGCTCAAGAAGTCATCTATTGATCAGATGCCTTCCCCATTGAGTTTCTTCATGAAAATTGGTATGCATGATCCTTATAACATATAGAGACCAATAGAAACAAGAATGACCAAAAAAATTGGAGTTATGGCCTCTGAAACCAAAACCCTAATTTTAGGTCATCTGTGCAGTTAAGCTTGGCTTTGCTTCCATGCCTTTCCCAATTCTTGTGATTCTTTGACTTCCTTGACCTTGGGGGATATAATATGATGCTTGAACATACATGGACCCTCTTGATATGATTGAAGACCTTTGGAGTGGCTCAGATAGCCCTTGGATTGCTCAGATCACAAACCCTAGATGCAGATGGTTTTGAACCAATGCAGTGAACCAAACATGCAACATGATGTGATATGGTTGAACTTATGCAAATGAAAAGATCACAAGCCATGGTGTGAACTTAGTGAGGGAAAATTTGGGGTGTTTACAGCTGGTGATATCGATGTCGAGTGGATTAGTTACATTCAGAGTGTTGGGTAGGTGATTCGTCCGACAACACTGACGACTATCCCATTTGAGACAGATGATGGATATCTCTAGTGGTATTATCGTATTTCGCATCCTCAATTGGTACTGCCTAGACCTGATGAGCCGAGAGTTATGTTTCTTCCTGAGTACGATGCGGGACCATCTGATCCTACATGGGGTCGTGTGTCTTCAACAAACTGCGGTTGAAGAGGATGACCCATAGTTTGCTGATCTGTTTGAAGCTTTACGTATTTCTCGTTCACAGTGACTTATATTTATGTTTATGTTTATGTGATAACTTTTGAACTTATACGTTGAATGTTAATGTCAATGTTATATGTTTTTGTTAATGTATTAGCTTATATGTTATGGTTATGTTTATCTTTATGTGATAATTTTTAGTGTCAACCATTTATTTTGTGGTTGAGGACCGATTCCCTCTATCCTCAAAGAATATCTCACTTTGGCTAACCGATCAGCAAATAAATTGGCATACATAGTTGATCTTTCATTATGTATAATTTCCAACTCCAAGTCTCGGCGAACGATTGGCCAACCATCTTCACCATAACCATGCAATAAAGCAATGACTCTAAATCCACAATTACCATCTAACAATACATTGACTATCATCAATAAATGACCTAATACGATTAGGAAATTGAAGGATGAACCACTTAGATGATTGTGAAGATTGTGATAATTTCAACTTCTTTTTCACAGGTTGTGATGATTGGGATTTCTTCTTTGAATTTTGTTATGGTTGATATTTCCGCTGTGAAGATTGAGATACTTGATCAACATACTCATGATACGAAGGGTCTCTATAAACATCATACCCTACAGGTTTTTTGTCTTTCTTCTTGACTCCACCTTTTGTTTTTATTTTTTTAGGTGGTGGTAACAAAGAAGTCGTTGTGGGGAATGCAAATTCATAAACCCTACTTTGTAATGCCCTTCTTCCAACTTAATTTCCATGCTTAGTTTCCTCCAATGAACATGCACAATGTTAATTGGTATTGGTTTACCACTAATTCTATACCATGCCAGCTCACACGCGCAAGATAATCCATATGTTTCTCTAAGAGTACAACGACATCTGTCCTTGTTCGTTCCAACATAATCAATTCTTGTTAACTAGACAGGCTCTATCATACCATTATAGAATTTCAACTGGACAAGATTATGGGTGTTTCGCAGTATGTATCCGCACCTGTTTCTTGAGACAACATCTAAATTTTGTTCAGTTCTGGAAATGGGCTCCTAGCTTGGTGATTTGTGGAGTTGGGGTCTTCTTGACAGAGAATTTAATTATTTTGTTTTGGAAAACAATGAGTGCCATAATCTATGTGGTTAGTTAGTTTCCTGGGCATCTGTGAGGAATAAGAAGGATAACTAGATTTGGTCACTCGAGCCTCACCATTTGTTCTCGGTCAAATCATTATAGAATGCGTATGTCCGCTCTTTTGATAGTTATACTTTGACATAGTAGGTGCAATCGGTTTTAAAGCTCCTTTGGTCTTTGAATATTCCATTGTGCATCAAAAAAAATTGTTGGAGATTGATCCTCAATAGATTACCATCTCGTTTGAATCTCGCGGCGAAAGGCATCGTAGTTTCCAACCATGACAAGGTTTACGTTCTTTGCTTTTTGGAAGAGGAGGATATTAATCATGTATTCACGTCTTGTATCAAATCGTCTTTGGTAATGGTCTAAGGTGATGTGTTGGTTAGGTGTTCCCATTTTTTATGTGAACAATTATTGCGATCATGTGCTTATGTGTGTGTTGAGGCTTGTTGGAAAGTGTAATCCTGAGGATTTATGTTCTTTGTGGTTTATCACCAGTTGGAGTATTTGGATCTCGAGGAATAGAATTGTTTTTTATGACGAAATTTGCAACGTTGAGACGGTTTTCCAGCATATTGTTGTTTTATCTTTGAATTGGTTGACTTTTAGCCCTAACAATAGACGATCATGTAATTTATATGATTGATATAAGTTTCCTTTGAATTTCCTTTAGGGTATCTTGTTAGTTTTTCTCTTATACCTTTTGATTGGTGATTGTATTTGGTTGGAGAATCCATTTATTCTCCCTTTAATATAATCTTTGCCTATAAAAAAAGTTTAATTTTAGTTACTTTTGATTTAAGAAATTATTTGGCTGAATTTTAGTTTAAAAAATTATTCGATTGAAATTTCACACGAAGGATAGATGTATCAATGTAATTATCAAACACAACTGAGAATCAAAGATAAAATTCTTTTTGTGGTGTTGCACAAATGTTGTGTGTTGTTTATCTAGTTTGTGGCTTTGATTCCTATTTTGAAGTACTTGTTTTTTTTCCTGTTTTTTCCCATGGTTAGAATGTGTTTTCACATTTATGGCCCCTTATGTGTTATTCAACTGTAAGTGTTTTTTTCTCCAGCTAATTAAATAGATAGCCTAAGTGCTATTCAATCATATCACTTTCAGTGTTGAAGGAAATTTCTTAGTTTTCTATTTCAGTTGTTTTTTTTTCTTCTAAACAACCAAATTTATATTAAACAAGAAGCACAAGAAGTGCAGCCAAATACACAAAACAACTGCTAAGCTGCAATAACTACATAATTAGCAGCACAACACCTAAACACAAAAAAAAATAGACAGTTTCAAACACAGGGACTGCAGACAAAATCCTGCAATAATCAGAACTAAACATGACTATCACCAATTCAAGACAGTTACAAAAACCGCCTAAACCAACTGCAGAAAAACTAAACTAACAGACCAACGCCAGAAAAAACCGCAATGAACTCCGAAGCCACCACCAAAGGCAAACTAGAGAAGAACTTGCTAGAAAGAACCAATGAATACTTAAACTCCCCAACTATGGAACCCCAACAAACAGAATACGACGATCTGAGAGAACACAGCTACATCCAAACATTTTCTGTACTGAATTGAACCCTTAACCGTTGATCCCCAAACAATGTCTTGGACTGCTCATCCATTGTCTGAGAGAGTAACTAAATCCCGTCTTTTTACTCCTCAACCAATTCCATGACAGAACTTTGATTTCTTCAATCAAATACACTGCTGGACTTTCCTTTTCTCTAAAGATTTGTTTCCGTTTCGGCCTTTTCAACTTAACCAAATAGTAGCAAACCAAATAATAGAAAACTTATCTGTCTTACCTCTACCCACTCCAGATAACCCTCTGAATTGTTGCAAATTTAATAACAGTGAGTTATGCATCACTGTAGAAATGCCTAGCCATCGAATAATCGTTGTCCACACCTACAGAATTAAATCACACTCAAAGAAAATGTGAGAAACTGTTTCTATTGTCTTGTAGCCATAAGGGCAGTCCAATTGCGGATCGCTCAAGTCCCCTCTCTTGTGAATATTATCCTTAGACAGAATTCTATTTTGAAGTAAGCGCCAAACCAGAACTGTAGCCTTTAAAGGAATAAATTTATTCCATGCAAATGAAAGTTTCCCCCTCTCTACGTCTAACGAAATCTCCATTATTCGCACTACGCCAAAAATGACTTTTAACATCGTATCTTAGACAGCGCTTTTAAAAGAAAGCGCTGTCTAAGGTTAAAATTAAAATCAAAACACGGAAACTGTTCAAAAATAATCAAAAAGCGCTGTCTAAAGTCCCACTTTAGACAGCGCTTTTGAAAAAGCGCTTTCTAAGGTAGGCCTTAGACAGCGCTTTTAGAAAGCGCTTTCTAAGGTATGCCTTAGACAGCGCTTTTCCAAAAGCGTTGTCTAAAGTCTTTTAATTTTAAAAAAAATTAAAACCAAAAGCGCTGTCTAAGGGGGGGCTTAGACAACGCTTTTAAAAAGCGTTGTCTAAGGCCTACCTTAGAAAGCGCTTTTATCAAAAGCGCTGTCTAAGGTCTTATTATATTAAAATTATACAGTTACTATTTTCATTTCTTCCTTTCCCTCTCAGTATCAGACGCGACCGTGAAATCGCCATTGTTGCCCTACCACTGATTTTGCCACCGTCATCCCTAAAACCCCACCGTCGTCCAGCTCGCCGTCGTCCTCCGGCAACCTCTATCTTCAACCATCGGTTTTGTTCAAAAATGTATGTGTTCTCCATTGATTGCCCCACTGTTTGTTCATGGTGTTCTTGTTCTTGCTTGTTTTTTGTTGAAAAGTTCCAGAATAATGTATATAAACTGTGTTAGTTACAATGTAGATACAATATGAACATAATGAGGATTGATGGATATTGTTCTTGTTCTTGTTCATTTGATGGATATTGTTCTTTTTCTTATATATACAATGAGTTTAGCTAAATATTAACACTGAGTTAGGATTAAAATATACACTGTGTTTATATATACAGTGTGTTAAAATATACACTGAGTTAGGATTAAAATATACACTGAGATTATATATACATTGTGTTAGGATTAACACTGAGTTTAGCTAAATATTAACACTGAGGTACGATACGATTAAAATACGTATAAGTAGGAAAACCATTTAGGATACGGAATTTTTGTTTAAAACATTTAGTATATGAAATTTTTGTTTAAAACATTTAGGATACTAATATTGTTGTTATTATACGAAACTCTATTTTCAACTTCAAAGTTGTAAATTTCTGTTAAATGTGATAAAATGAATTGAACTTTAAAATTGTTAGAATATTCAAAGATACTACCTTAGTTATGTATTTTCGTCTGGATTGATTGTTTACCTTAATAAGTAGGAAAACCATGGATAAAACATGGATCTGTGCCGATCGAATGACCAAAGAGTACGAGAGTGGGGTTGCGGAATTCGTTAAGTATGTTGTTCAACACACTGAAAACCCCAGACGAATGCATTGTCCTTGCTTGCGTTGTTGTTATATTGGTAAGGTTGACGCACATGGATTGAAATCGCATTTGCTGAGGCATGGAATTGATCAAAGTTATCAGTGTTGGATATTTCATAGTGAGAAAATTAACGAGAATGTTGAATCGAGTGGAAAAAGTAATACGACCTATGCTGCATACGACAAAGACACGGAAACATACGATTGTGATCGAGTTGAAGAGATTGTAGAAGCACTGGAAGAAGATCTTCATGATTGTCCTGAAATGTTTGAGAGGATGTTAAGTGATGTAGAGAAACCGTTGTACAAAGGTTGCACTAAATTCTCAAGACTGTCTGCGGTATTAAAGTTGTACAACTTAAAGGCGGGCAATGAATGGTCGGATAAAAGTTTCACAGAGTTGTTGGCCCTTATGAGAGAAATGCTACCGGATGATAATGTTCTTCCTAATCGAACCTATGAGGCAAAAAAAATGTTGTGCTCTATTGGCATGAGCTATGATAAGATACATGCTTGTCCTAACGATTGCATTTTGTTTCGTAACGAATATGCAACGTTAACTGAGTGCCCTAAATGCGGTTTGTCTCGATATAAGAAAAGATTGTCTCCCGCAAAAGTCTTATGGTATTTTCCGATAATTCCGAGATTTAGGCGCATGTTTCGTAGTGAAACCGATGCAAGACATCTTACTTGGCATGCAGATGAAAGAATTATTGATGGAAAGTATCGGCATCCGGCTGATTCACTACAGTGGTCGAAGATTGATAATGATTATCCTGAGTTTGGATCAGAAGCAAGAAACCTTCGATTGGCATTATCTACTGATGGAATGAACCCACATGGTCTTCAAAGTATCTCACATACCACATGGCCTGTGATTCTTATGATTTATAACCTACCTCCGTGGCTATGTATGAAGCGTAAGTACATGATGTTATCTATGTTAATCTCTGGGCCTAAACAACCAGGGAATGACATAGACGTATACTTGACACCTTTGATCGAAGATTTAAAGATTTTGTGGGAGAATGGTGTGGAGGTTTATGATGGATATAGGAAAGAAAGTTTCAATTTGAGGGCGATGTTGTTTGGCACAATTAATGATTTTCCAGCATACGGGAATCTATCTGGGTATAGCATTAAAGGTCAACATGCGTGTCCTGTTTGTGAAGACGTAACCGATACGATTCGATTGGAACTTTTCCAGAAGAATGTGTTTCTCGGTCATCGTAGATTCTTACATTCTAAACATCACTACCGTGGGTGGAGAAAAGCATTCAATGGAGACACCGAACATCGTAGAGCTCCACCCGCATTATCAGGTGAACAAGTTTTTGAAAAGGTGAAAGATGTGTGTACTGAGTTTGACAAGCCTTTTGCATATAAGGTTGTGAAAGGTGGGTGGAAGAAAAGGTCGATATTTTTTGAATTGCCATATTGGAAGTCTTTGTACGTGAGACATTTTCTCGATGTTATGCATATTGAAAAAAACGTATTTGAAAGTGTTATCGGTACATTACTCAATATAAAAGGCAAGTCTAAGGATGACCTTAAAGCAAGGGAGGACATGTTAAAAATGGGAATGAGAACTGAATTAGCACCTGTGAAGAAATAAAGACGAACATATCTACCACCTGCTGCTTTTACTTTATCTAGAAAGGAGAAAAAAATTTGTGTAAGTCTCTGAGTGAAGTTAAGGTTCCAGAAGGATACTCATCAGATATCAGAAGACTTGTTTCTATGAAAGACCTCAAGTTGAAGAATTTGAAGACACATGATTGCCATGTTATAATGGAACATTTTCTACCGATAGGTATACGTTCTATTTTTCCAGAAAAAGTAAGAAGTGCCATAACTAAATTGTGTTTTTTCTTTAGGTCAATCTGTAGTAAGGTGATCGATCCCGAGATCTTACCAACACTACAAAAAGAGATTGTAATTAACTTGTGTGAGCTTGAAATGTATTTTCCTCCGTCTTTTTTTGACATAATGGTTCATCTAGTTGTTCATCTTGTGAAAGAGACACAGTTGTGTGGACCGGCTTATATGAGATGGATGTACCCTGCTGAACGGTATATGAAAATATTAAAAGGGTACGTGAAATCCCGAAGTCGACCAGAGGGTTGTATTGTTGAACGATACATTGTTGAAGAAGCTGTTGAGTTTTGTACTGAATATTTGTCTAACGTTCAATCGATTGGACTCCCCAGAGCTCAGATTTTCGAAAAAATGGAAGGTAAAAAATTAATTGGGAATAAAATTATGACAATATCATGGGATGAACGAGATCAAGTTCATTTGTATGTTCTGCACAATAATAATGAGGTTGAGCCATATGTTAAAATGCACAAGGATGTACTCCGGAGGTTAAATCCGAACAGAAATGAAAATTGGATAGTTATAAAGCACAATCAAAGTTTCATACAATGGTTGAAGGATCATATTTATTCGAAGCGCTCTTCAGATCCTTCTTCGGTAACATAAAGGTTGAGATGTTTGGCATATGGTCCAAGTTTGCATGTGTTTTCTCATAGCGCATACTCAATTAATGGATACACATTTTATACCAAAGAACAAGATGATAAGAGTACTATGCAAAATATTGGTGTCACCGTGCTAGCTGAAGCAATGCATATATCAAGTATGAAGGACTTAAACCCCAAATATGCAAATTTGTCATATTTTGGAGTTATTGAGCACATTTGGGTGTTTGATTACGAGAAGTTTCAGATTCCCATCTTTGGTTGCAAGTGGGTGAATAGTAGTGGCATACGAACGGATAAGTCTGGATTTTTGCAAGTTGATCTTACTAGGGTGGGGTACAAAGTTGAACCTTTTATTTTAGCATCTCAAGCTAAACAAGTGTTCTATGTGAATGACCTGAAGAGTACAAAATGGTCTATAGTGCTTTTCTCTAACAAAGTGACTGATGATAGCGGTGTCAATCAATGTGATATTGATGTTGAGAATGAGTCATGCATTAGACGGAATAAGTTGAATAGAAATGATGAAGTTGAGGATCTTATACCAGATGAGTCATATATAAGAAACGATCATAATGAGGGAATTTGGATCAATTCATCCGTACGCATTGCTAAGAAACAAGTGATTAATATTCCAACAAAGAAAAGAAAGAGATGTTAGTGACTGAGGTAAATTATGCATGGTTTCTTTATTTTTTTGTTTTCAATTGCTTTGATTATAAGTTATATCTGATAATGCATGATTTCGTTATATTTTTGTTTTCAATTGCTTTGATTATAAGTTATATTTGATAATGCATGGTTTCTTTATTTTTTTGTTTTCAATTGATTTGATTATAAGTTATATCTGATAATGCATGATTTCGTTATATTTTTGTTTTCAATTGCTTTGATTATAAGTTATATCTGATAATGCATGATTTCGTTATATTTTTGTTTTCAATTGCTTTGATTATAAGTTATATCTGATAATGCATGATTTCTTTATTTTTTTGTTTTTAATTGCTTTGATTATAAGTTATATTTGATATTTGATGGTTTCCTTGGTTTATTACAGGTTAGACATGGCTGATAACCAACATGATGATCACGAGCATTCGACACATGAGGGAGTTAGTAAAAAAGTATCCGCGGAAGAAGAGATTCGAAGATGCATAACAGTAATGAGAAGGGTGGTCCAAGGAAGATCTCGAGGCATCATACTAGATGTCTATTGGAGCCATCAGGGACAGCTTGTAGAACCTAATGGGCATACCTTAACTAGTTTTATCGGTGCACTAGTAAGGAATGAAATTCCCATTACCTGTGATGATTGGAGAAACAAAGAGCTGAATGACTCCAAAGAAGAAATTTGGAGTGAGATAAAGGTACAATCATTTGGCCCTTAATTATACGGTATCAATTATGTTTTTTCAATTACCGGTACTAACTATCAATCTGTATGTTTTTCTTAGCGATGTTTTAACATCGAAGAAGAAAGAAGAGGTTTCTGTATGAAATTGGCCGGAAAGCTTTTAAGAGGGTTTCGAACATTTTTATCATCCAAGTTCCTTAGGGATGCAGATGGTAATTATGTGGATGCGAAGCTTCCTAAAAAATATGAAAGTTTGATATCAGCTGAAGAATGGGAAGCTTTCAAATCCAAATGACAAGACCCGGTTTTTAAAAGAATAAGTACCACAAATCGGGAAAGAGCATCAAGTCCCGCATATCCGTACCGAAAAGGACGTGTCGGATATGGACGCTTAGAACAATCCATGGTAAGTATTTATAAATTGCGATAACAAATTTGTTCATCATATATTAGTTTTATCTGATCAAATTGTATGACTTAATGTGTAGCTGCAGAAGGAGAAAAGTTCAAAAAAATCTCTTCCTGCACATGTTTTGTGGAAGGAAGCCCGTGTGGGCAAATCTGGAGTTCCTCAAGAAGACGTTTTACATGTATACCAGAAATGTGTAAGTATAACATTTTTTCATTAATTGAATAACATTTTTATGCACAAATATTTGACAAGTATACGGTATTCATCTGATTTTTCAGGAGGCGCTATCTCAGTCTTTATCTCCCGATGATACTAGGAGCATACTTAGTCGGGCATTAGATGTCCCTAAGTATTCTGGTCGGGTGAGGGGTAAGGGATTTGGAGTCACTCCGACCTCCCTGAGTGTTAAAAAAGGAAAGGCTCCTAGTAATCGGGAGCTTCATGCAAAATTGGAAGCCATGCAAGCTGAGCTTAATGCATTCAGGAGAGAAAGAGAGGCTAGCGCCTCAACATGTTTCAAAGATGGTTCGGACAAAGACAGTATCAACTGTACCTTTCAGCCAAACATTCCAGAGGTAATTACATATAATTGTCTTAAATTGAACTATTTGCTTAAATTATGTATTTGACATATATACACATTAACAATTTCTTGTTATTATTGGTTTTAGGGCATTTCCCATTGTCAGCTATATTTGTCGTCACCATACTATCGGATGGTTGGCAAGGGAAAAGTGCATAACGTTAGCGGAGTATTACTCCACACTAGAGAGCTCCCTGCTGGATGTTTGAAAGTATCAGTTGATATTGCAGTTGAGCCGAATGCATCATTACCATATCCTAACGATGGTTCGGATGCAACAATGGTGGACGAAGCAGTAGGTTCGTTTGTTGCATGGCCGACAAACCTCATATGCGTAGGATATGAGGTATGCCTAAAACCTATGTTAACTTTAATGTGTATATTCAAAGTTTTTACGCGCATTTTACGTACATATTTTCCTTGGTTATGTTAAATAGACTCCCACAAAATCCAAATCAAAAGATAATGCTATTCCGCGGCATACCGAGTCCGTGGTTTCAAGAAAACAGGTACAATACAATTATATGGCATATATTCATGGAAGTTGTTACACTCTTAATTTGATCTAACTATTTATATGATATGTAGCTTCAAGAAAAGGAGGTTAGTAACGCCTCCGCACAACAAAAAAAGGAGGTTAGCAACGCCTCCGCACAGGTAAAAAGTGTTGGTGCTAAGAAGACCGTAGCTAGGAAAAAACCTACCACCAAGTATAGGTCGTGCCTCAAGACATTTCTAGAGATGACCGATATACCGACCGGAGGTGTTCGGCTTGTGCATATGGAGGTAGGTATTTTCGGCTTTGATCACGACCAAATGATTGGTAATGAAGACTTCATGCAAGTTTTTGGTCGTGAAGAAATCGGCTTCACTGTTGTCAATACATATATCAGGTAAATTCGGTCTACTTTGTTATATTAATTGAACAAATTATTTACTTTATGTTTCAAAAGAGGTGTCTAATGTTAATGATGTTTTTATATAAGGTTTTTGTATGACAAATTGATGCGCCCCAATGGTTTGGACGTGTCATTTGGATTCTTAGCACCCGCGACCGTCAACTTAAGTTCAATCTTAAGTAGACCGGATACCGTGACGGAGTATGTTCTTAGGATCCTCATGGCCAACAAAGATGCAGAGAAGTTGTTCTTTATACCGTTTAATACCGGGTTAGAATTTCATTCTAAATTCATCTATTATAATTTTTTTCCAAGTTGACATCTAACATTTGCTTAATCATTACAGTGGACATTGGTTGTTGCTCGCAATCAATCCTATCATAGAAATCATTTATTATCTTGACTCGTTAGAAAATGATTGGACAACATACCCGGATATGAAGGTCATAATTGACACGTAAGTGAGAATGTTCAAAATTTTCTTGTGTGTATTTCTTAGTTTATGTGAATTGTTCTAATTACTTCATTTTTATTTTATTAGCATCCTACAAGCTTTTCGAGCCCAACGAGATATCCAAACATCAAAGAGGGGCGCCAACTCCATTACATGGATTTGAGTGGCGGTATATTTTTAATTATCACATTTTTATTATATTAGAGATGACACTTGATAAAACTTAGGATTTATCCATATTTTTTTTTTCATATGTAGTGTCCTCAGCAACGTAATCAAATATATTGCGGGTATTTCATGTTGAGGTTTATGCAAGATACTCTTGTTTTGGGCCGATTAGAGATTCCCACCGATGTATGTATTTCTAACTTATGAGTTATTTTTATATTTACACATATCTCATATAATTAAATAGTTGAAATTAAATCAAACTATGTTATATTATTATGTAGTACTTTGATGAATTCAAGTGTGCATATTATACAAAAGATCAAGTGGACGAAATCAAAGAGGAATGGTGTCAATTCATTATAGAGCTAGGTGTTATGTGAGGTATAATATTGCAGTCTTACTTTAATTGATGAGAATTTAGATATGTGTAACGTTGTAATTTCTATAATATTGTTTATTAATTGAATTACAATCTTTGTGTTGTTTCAGGACCTATGTATATATTTGGAGCAATGCTTAATTTGGATGGATTAGATAATATGTGTAATTATATTGTACATTTGTAGTATATGTAATGACTTGTAAATTTGTACATAAATTTGTATATATTTTGATACATTTAAGGCAAAATTGGTTTGAATTGGTATATATATATTTGTTAGCCAAAAATTGGTAGAAAAAAGGCCAAAATGGTTTGAAATGGCATATATAAAATGTGATATTTGTCTGCCAAAATTTGGTTGAAAACAGGTAGAAATTCTGGTTTATAAACCTGGAAAAAATGTGGTTTAAAACAAAAGCTGCAAAAAATTTTGTATACCTTAGACAGCGCTTTACACAAAAGCGCTGTCTAAGGGGGGGGCTTAGAAAGCGCTTTTGGCAAAAGCGCTGTCTAAGGGGGGGCTTAGACAGCGCTTTTGAAAAGCGCTGTCTAAGGTATACCTAAAAAAATTAA
Source organism: Lathyrus aphaca (assembly GCA_963966055.1). Classification (NCBI taxonomy): domain Eukaryota; kingdom Viridiplantae; phylum Streptophyta; class Magnoliopsida; order Fabales; family Fabaceae; genus Lathyrus; species Lathyrus aphaca. The sequence goes on along the minus strand of OZ014520.1, from coordinate 61,875,820 downwards.
AATAGGAGGGGATTAGACAGCGCTTTCACCAAAAGCGATGTCTAAGGTATAGGGGCTTAGAAAGCGCTTTTATCAAAAGCGCTGTCTAAGGTATTCCTAAAAGTGTTGTCTAAGGGTACCTTAGACAGCTCTTAGACAGCGCTTTTAAGATTTAAAAAAGCGCTGTCTAAACCTTTAGCAGCGGAGGTTTAGACAGCGCTTTAAAGCGCTGTCTAAGGCTAAAAAAAGCGTTGTCTAAGGTCTTGTTTGGCATAGTGTCGTTTATACGCTTCTTTGACTGAATACTTTCCCGAATCCCAACTCCAATTATCCGCTCTCTCTGAATTAATTGTTATCATCCATAACATTTCCTTCAGTTCCTCCTCTCCTCGGTATTCTTCTTGCGATAAAGCCCTATTCCAATTTAGCTCAAATTCGCCTGCATCTAATGACAACTCATTTACCTTTATGTTTTTGTCTTGACAAATTGCATAAAGATTTGGGAATCTATCCTTAAGAGGTAAATTCTCGCACCATGGGTCTAGCCAAACGAATGTGTCCTCCCCGTTTCCTATCTCTCTTCTAAGCCTTCTAGACATCCAGTTTCGGTCAAATCCCCAAGTTTCGTTTTCAATACTTTGTATATCCTTCCACCAAGTTGAGCATTTTCTTCCTATTCCAACAATTCTACCATTTGTCTCACCATATTTACTTGCTAATACCTTGTACCAAACACTGTTTTTTTCGACCAAAAAATGCCATTTCCATTTTCCTAGTAATGCTAAATTGAAAGCTCTGAAGTTTTTTTATCCCTAACCCCCTTCCCCCTTCGCTCGACACACCCTATCCCATTGAACCCAGTTGATTTTCTTAGCCTCCCCATTCTCGCCCCACAATTTTTTTTAAATAAAGATTCTAGTTTGGAAATTGTACCTGTTGGAGCTTTGAAGAACGAAAGGAAATACACTGTTATAAAATACATTACTGATTTAAAAAGGACTACACGGCCGCCGATTGATAATTGTTTATTATTCCAACTTGACAGTCTCTGTCTTAGTACTTCTATTATCGGTTTCCACATACCTTCCCTCTTAGGAGTGCTACCGATTGGAAGTCCCAAGTATTTAAACGGCGTGTTCCCCACTTTGCAATTAAGAACTGAATATGCTTCCTCTAGCCATAAGACTACGTTGACACCAACTAAAAGGCTTTTATGAAAGTTTACTTTCAGGCCCACCACCAATTCAAAAAGTTAATTGATTGATTTAATTGCCCACACATTTTTCAGCATTTTCCCCATTATCAGTGTATCATCCGCGTATTGCAAGTGAGAAATCGATATACCGCCTTGTCCAAATTGATAACCTTCAAACTTGTTCATCCGAACTGCTTGTGTCATTATCAAATTCAGGCCCTCTGTTGCTAATAAAAAGAGAATAGGCGACAAGGGATCTCCTTGCCTAAGGCCTCTACCAACCTTAAACTCCTGAGTAGGGCTCTCATTTACCAACACAGAAATCATGCTCATACGAAGACATTCTGAAATCCACAACCGCCATATTTCATTGAATCCCATATTCTCCATTACGAAATCAAGGTATTGCCAGTCAATCGAATCGTATGCCTTCTCGAAGTCCACTTTGAATAACAACACTTCTCTTCGTTTTCTCTTAGCTTCATCGACTAACTCATTCGCAATGAGTATGTTGTCCACCATTTGTCTATCCCCTAGGAATGCAAATTGTGATCCAGAGATAACTTTCTGTATCACCCCTTTCAGCCTATTTGCAAGTAATTTGGCTAACACCTTATACATGCTCCCTATCAAAGATATCAGTCGGAATTCCTCCAGTTTTGTTGGATTGTCTATCTTGGGGATCAGAGTTATAAAAGAATTATTGACACCACGGGGCAGTCTGCCGTTGCACTGGAATTCCGTAAGGAATCACAGAAATCCTCTTTAATCAAGTCCCAAAATTCCTTGATGAATTCAAAATTAATTACGTCTGGTCTTGGACTCTTTGAACCCTCACAGTCCCATACCGTTTTTTTAATCTCTTCCTCCGAAAATTCAGCAACTAACCGCATATTATCGAGCTCCCCAATTCTACTAAAGTCAAAAGATTGTAGCACCGGTCTACTCATATTCCTAGGTTCAAACAAGCTCCTAAAGTGTCTATATACCTCATGTTTTATCTCTGTCACTCATTGCAATGTTGAACCATTAACTTCGATGCTCGCTATTTCATTCCTTCTTATCCTATAGATTAAACTTTTATGAAAGAATTTGGAATTTGTGTCTCCCTCCTTTAACCATTGTAAATGAGATCTCTACCACAAGATGTTGCAATTCAATTTGGACAAGTTAAACAGCTGAATTGCCGTTTCTCTTTTATTGCTGACTTCTGCACTTGACAATAATGAGATTTCTCCTATTAATTCTAGATTATTGACCTCTTCTCTCAATTTCTCGATTTTGCTGGGAAGATTTGCACAATGGGACTTGTGCAATGTGAAATTGTTTATATGGCCTACAATTGCATTGATTAAGATAACTAACAAATATCCTTATTTCAGTTTGTGTATTTTTTGTGTGAAAGTTATAATTAGATAATATATATTATAAATATATAGTAGTTGATTAGTTTGTGGTTTTTTTTAATGAGTTTGCGATTTTCATTTGAATTAATTTGTAATTTTGATTGTGAATGTAGATAGAAAATGATTTTTTAAGTTAAAAAATTATGTAAAACAATATAGGTAAATTCTTAGGTACATGTGATAAGTACTCTCTCCGTCTCAAAATAAAAGTTGTTTAAAATTCTTTCACACAAATTAAAAAATATAATGAGTAAAAAAATAAATGTAACAATTTTACAAAAATGTCCTTAATTTTTATTACTTACACATTCATAGTCATAAATGTAGAGTGTGAGTCAATGCATTGAAAATAATGCATATAATATTAATTAGGGGTAAAATTGATATAAATGAATTAATATTGCATTGAAAAAGTAAAATGATAATTATTTTTGGAAAATGTTTTTAGACTAAAAAGATATTTATTTTGAGACAAAGAGAGTATTTGGGTACTGGTACCTCAAGTACAAATTATGATAAAACTTTAATTTATTTTAAAATAAAATATAAAAATATATAATGATATGATATTGAATAATAGTTTTTGATTAGTTAAAGGTACCGATACCCAACCAAATTCAAGGGATATCGGAGTGTTCATCATATTAAAAATGTTTATAATAAAAAATGATAAAAATAAATTTAAAATTATTTTTTATTAAAAAAATTCAAAATCAAATATAACAGTTCAATTCTTTAATAAATGGTTCAGTTTGAAAAAATTGTCTTCTAATGATTTGATACCATTCGGAATTCCGAACCATTATACAAAACCAAAACTTTTGATTCATTCTAGAAAATTTGAAACGGTTCAATTTGGTTTCATATGATTTTATATAATTATTCGGTATGATTTGGATCAGTTTTCTGAAATAACTATACCATGAACAACAACCTATGCAATCATAAATTTTATACCATTAATATAATCAGCTTTCAAACACATAAAATTACTTGCATTGCTCATCAACTTATAACTAACTCAGCTTCTTAGAAACAACTAAATACCATTACGAAAAGAAGAACAAGGAGAAAAAAAACTAAAAACAATGTACTTTTTTCCTCAAATATTCTGAAACTTAACATATAACACATGCATTAGGATTCTCTTCCACACTAGTGTAATAATATTGTGGTTGTGCCATCATTATAGGATAATGATAGGCTTCACAAACCTTCACAGCACCAGGTGCTGCTGAGTTCTTACTTTGATCCTTTTTCTCGTCTGTAACCTTCTTTTTCTCTTCTTTCTTAGGCTCCTTGGCTGGTCCAACAGACAATATTTTCGGAAGACACAGCTTCCTCAACTTTGTCACTACTTGCACAGGATCTATGTCTCCAATTAAGGTTAATTTCTGGTCCTTCATATCTAAAGACACTGACTCAACTCCTACAAAAACCATGGTTATTTATTCTCTTTGATTTTTATGTAACAATGGAAGAACAAAGAAAATGCAAAAGAACTTTAGAGTGACAAGAGATTGAAGTTTATACCTGAAATATTAGAGATCACCTTCATGGCTTTTTTCTTTGTCTTGTCATCATGTATTTCCACTTGCAGCACTATTTTCTGTCATTGAACAAAATTAGAGGACTGTTAGAAGTTTAAAATCTCTAAAATCACTTTAAAACAAAAAGAAAAAACATTTTTCCTAGTTAAAAATGATTTTTTGATGAAACTAATGAGAAGCCTAGGTTGAATATATGACATGAGATCTCAGACTATGAATGTCAAGAATCTGTATTACCAAAAAACCAAAGGAAAGATTGTAGTTAATTGATGAGTTGTGCATGGAATTGTAAACAAAGATAAAGCTAAAGAAGAACTGTGTAAAAAATCTTACATTCATTGATGTTGATAGAGTTGAGAGTTGATAAAGTGTGAGTGAGGCAGAAACTAGAAGGATTGGTGAAGTGAAGTTTATCTAAGCTTGATAGTATTTTAAAGGAAAACAAGTCAACTAAAGTCTTGGGAAGATTAGCATAAGACACTTGTGTTCAACTTGAATTATTATGAAAAGGGTCTGCACATGATTGACAGTTGTGTTTATAATATTGTCATTATTCACATACAATTAATCAATTAATGCTTGCTTGGGATCTACAATACTTGTTCAACTTCAATTATTTTGAAAATTAGTCAATAGTAAAAATGGGTAAAAATCAGATACTCTATCATATTTTTCAGTAAAAATCAGATACTCTCTTTTTCTACATTTGCATCACTTGCTAATCACATTAACACATATTAGTTGAGTTGATCAAATGGTTAATTCAATTTATGATTAAAATTATGATTAATTTAATTATATAACAGAAAGATTGGAAGGTAAACTTGAATGTTTACATACATCCATTAATAAAAGAAATCTTGAATTAGAAGCTTAAGCTTCATGTTGCATACAGTCTGCACATATATAGTGCTGGTGTAGCTGAGAAGTTTAAAGGACTAACAAGCTTTCTTATTGTCTCATGTAGGAAGGTCGAGTGCGCGTATTAAAGAAGTCGTGCTACGGAAATGTTTGAGAGGATTTGCGTGAATTTAGTGTCCGATGTCAGAATGACTCTTATTATACATTTTTCGGACATAGAATCTGCTCACAAGTCCAAGACACAGTTTTGTTGTGACTTATAGGCTTTTTAAGTCATCCGAGTTTGTTTTAGGCCCATAAATAACATTTTAATAATTTCGACAATTTAGCAATTTTTGTTTTATTTTCTATAATTTTAACTAATGTTTGCTCAAAATTTCTTAAGAGTTAATGACAGGATAAAACATGCATGCGAATCAAAACTCAGTTTAAGATAAAATAAATTTTTGTTGTCAATCAAAACAGGGATTACATTATAATTTATAAAAAGATGACCTAATCCTAGATTAAATCCCTAACCATGGCATCTTTGTAGAAACATCATCCATTGTTTCTATAATCTACCTCCCCATCCTCTGAATTAACAAGTTATTCCTCTTCCTTTGACTCTAGGTTAGAGTAATCAAATTTCTTGACTCTCTTCTTCTTCTTCTTCATCTGTTTCTTCTGAGGCCTCAGTGCTGGGTGAGTAGAACCTTCTTCTTCTGAAGGTGGTTCAGACTCTACAGATGATGCCTCATCTGAAGAATGAGATGACAGGGGGAGAGACTCATTGGTTGAAGATTAAGTTGTTGCTTGCAACTGAAGGGACTGATTCTCAGTATTTGTATAGCTTTCAGTTTTCTTTGTTATTACAGAGGAGATATGAATCTCAAATGAGGATTCAATTTCCTTTAGAAGTTGTTGATGAAAGTAGATTGTGAGGATGAATTTTTATAATGGATTTTGTGAATAATAAAAGACAGTTATTAATCTTTGCTTGATTCTTGGAAGTGTAACTACTACTAAGATTTGAATGCGTGCATCGTAGAAACCATAATTACTTTTGTTGCTTGATTCGTCTTCCTCCTTGAAAACTGATCAAGTAATGATGTTTTGTATTTCATTAATTAAGTAATTTCTTTTTCTTCTTTTTATTTCTTTTCTATTTTTCTTTCTTTCTTTTTTCGTCCTTTTTTATGTGACAAATGGGGAGAAATAGTAAGTATTTAAAGAGGAAATTGAATCCATTGAATACCCAATTAAGTTGTATATACTGGTCATTTATTTTCTTGTATTATTGGTAATTACATCCCCATGCACATAATTTTAACCTTCTTGTACATAAGTCTAAGTCTGAACTTACAAACCTCTAACTCGACTTATCAGACCCAAAATGAGCTTACAAACCTCAGATTCTGGTGTTGCTAAAAAGGTTTAAATGGGCGACATATTTTAACTCTCATGTACATAGTAATAAGTAAGAGCTTACAAACCTCTATCTTATTCTATGAGACTCAGAAGGAGTATAGTCATTTAAGTTTTCTTAAATATGGAACAAAGAGGGGCTTACAAACCTAAATCTTGGAACTATTTGACTCAGAGGGAGCTTACAAACCTCAGACTTTGATGTTACCAAGAGAACTAATTTATTTTCTTAAAAAGTAGTTCTTAATGATGAGCCAGAAAACTCAACTGTGAACTATCAGACTCAGGGGGAGCTTACGAAACTCATACTGTGTTGTTGCAAATAAATAAAAAAATGTCCAACATTGTTTTTTTAAATATTTGTGTTTATTATCATAAAAAATAGGGAGATTGTTAGAACAAGATTTGTTCTTGACTTAATTCTCTTTAGTTTTGATGATAACAAAGTATTGAAACAAATAATGGCTTATTTGATGTGTGATTTATTTATTGCATGTTCTACATCATTGTACGTAAATAAATTGGAATCTGTTCTACATGAACACTCTTAAGAGTTGCTTCATTGCTAGCTTCTAGTAGCAGAATATAAAGAACAATTACTAGTGTGATTGAACGTAGACTCTGAACTGAAGGCCTCAACATTCAGATGAGTGATAACACTTGATTATTGTATATTAGCTTCTGGTACCATTCAGAGTTGGCGATAAATATGTGGTTGCTCGTACTACTGTAAAACATGTTGTATTGTCTTATCGGCATGTCAGCTAGAATCTACTTGGTGCAAGACTCAAGAAAAGATGAACAATTCTACAAATGTCTGCTCTCAAAGACTCTATTAGTACATATCCTCTTAAAGACTAAAAGGTTAAATGTGTTACCCATTGAATTCAGAATTTTCTGAGTATCCATCTTCAACAACTCTTGTACGATAAAGGAAAGCAAAGTCACTTGGTAAGTTATCTTCACAATGTCTAGTTTCTACAGATTGCTATAAATATGTTGAAGATTCAAAGTTTGAATTTTTAACAAGGTTTTTAGACATGAATGAGTAGCAAGATCTAGCAATTATCAACTCATTGTATTATACAGATATTCTATAGGTAGTTGTAATTGTAAAAGCCTTAAGATTTCTTACTATTCAATATCTTAAAAATCTTAAACTGCTTTAGGTCTTTGTTATGATGATTTCTGGTACCTCTGATACTTGTATCATGTACACCATGTTCTCTATTCTGCTGAACCTTCAGTAGTTTAGATTAAGTCTCTTGATATGTGTTTGAGCAGAAGTCTTAATGAAAGATGCTTAAGCCACGTAAATCTCATTGCTTGAGTGCTTGAGTTGTGAAAGTCTTATTCAGCTAGTCTGAATGATCAAGAAGTCTCAGGTGTGGATATGAGCAGGTTAAGACTCAGTTTGGATGACCAGAAGAGCAGGAGGTTCGGTTAGAAGATGAGCAGTTAGCCATGGACAATTAGTATATGCAAGGGAAGTCTTAGACATGCTCTTTAAGCAAGGATAGTCTCAGACCGTGGGTCTGAGCAATTGTAAAAGACTTGTGCAGAAGCACAATCAATTGTAATTCGAATTATTATAATGAAAAACTCGTATGAATCAAGGAGACTGGACTACAGTTAAGGGAGGAACCAGGATAACTCTTTGTGTCTTCTACTGATTATTTACTTTACTTCTGTTACGTATCCGTTGCCAAATAAATTAGACAGAATCTGAACACTAGTTCTTATTCTGCATCTCTGACGATAAGTGAACTTAAAGAAAAACAAAATACAATTCAATCCCCCTTTTTTTGTATTTCTCACACAATATCTAGTATCTTACACACACATAGTATAAAGCATTTGTTCGAGCCACTTATGAAGGACAATGACTCATCTACTTGATACATGACTTCCAAATATCACATAAAAATCCCATCATCATCTATCTATTGTGACAACAAATTAGCCTTTCACAAAGTTGGCATCCCAATTTTCTACAAAGCATAACGAGTTAGATTGCCATGTCGTCTGAGACAATGCAAGCAGGATGTGCATTTTCTGCCAATAACATAAAAAATAAGCTAGTTGCAGACATTCTAACCAAATCCTTACTTTGAGGGGGTGCGATGAGAAAAATGCAAGTTACTTAGCCTCGGAATTGTAAATATCATAATTGAATTGTAACCCACTTGAAAAATAATTAGAAAGCTGTTCCGTGGCTTCTACATTGAGTAACTAGCTATATAACAAAACATGGTCTTTCTATTACATGAATATCAAGTACTTGTACTAGAAAAAACAAAAGCAAAAAGGATAGTAGTGGGTTAATGAGTTGTATATGGGATTGGAAACAGAGTAAAACTGAGTGAGAAGTTGAACAGAAGATTGTTCTTTATTTATAGGTAGTAAAATGTTAGTGGTTACTTTCTTAAAGAAAAATACAATAACTTTTATATCAAACATAGTATACAAAATTTAGATGATGACACAACTATTAGGATCCTCTTCAACGCTAACAGCACCGTAATAAGAATTGTATTGTGGTTTCATATGATGATAGTAATTAGCATGTGTTCCATAGAATATGAAAGGATCAATAATATTTGTTGTTGAATCCTTCTTATCATCTTCCTTCTTTTTAGGTTCTTCTTTCTTTTCTTCTTTAGCTGCTCCAACAGAATCGATTTCAGCATGACAAAACTTCCTTAATTTAGCCACTACACGTACTGGATCAATATCTCCTATTAAGGTTAATTTTTTGTCTTTCATGTCCATTGAAACTGATTCCACCCCTGCAATAATATTACAAATAACATCTCAGTATATATATCACTAAAACAATTCAATTCAATTGAATTTAACTTCATGAAACAAAACAAAAAAAAGCTTAGTTGGAGTGAATTAAATACCTGAAATGCCAGAGACAGCTTTCATAGCTTTTTGCTTGATTTTGTCATCATGTATCTCCAACTTTAACACTACTTTCTGTCACACAAAAAATGAAGTACTTGTTAGGATTGAAAACTCTACTTTCTCTCAAACTAAAATTACAATAGAAGTACTTGAATGTCAGGGTTGGAAAAAAAATCAGGTTTAGCTATTACTGACCTTCATTGTTATGGAACTTAGGAAGAAGAACTGTTGATGCAAATTGCAGTAGAAATGAAGAATATAAAGATGCAGTGAAGATATGATATTTCAAATTGAAACTAAGTTATGAAGTAAAGATGATTGTTTGAGGGTTTTTATAAGAGATAGGTCAACCCAAAAAAGTCAAGACAAATAGTGTGTTGTTTTCTACGAAACTTAAGCAGCAGATATAATGGACCTTTTCCAATATACGGTTCCTTCGTGGAACACTGGAACTTATTATTTTAGACATGACTGGTTCTACGGTGGACCCTAAGTTGAATTGATTTTATAGGATCATAAAAAGTTAAAACAAAAACTAGTATGTATACAATCTAAAAATTATTGATACTGACTTTGGTGGGGCAGATGCTACAAGGATTGGTGCAGTGAATGCTTATCTAAGCTTGAAGGTATTTCAAAGGAAAAGAAGACCATATATAGGATTGAATGAGAATGAGAGAGGAAAAACACTACTTAAGTCACTAAGAGGATTCATACTAAGAGGAAAAACTCCTACAATTATACATGTATCCTAGTAATCAAAATTTTCGGACAAAAATACCCTTCAAATAAATAGTAAAACTTAAGAAAAGTAATGCTAAAAAAAAATCTTCCAAAAAGTTCTTCGCGTTAATACAAACCGAAACACTTTAAAAAATTATTGCGGTTCACATGTTTCCAAACCGGAACACTCCATATAAGTCTTCTGAAATTATTTGCTACCGGAACAGAATGGGAAAGTCTTCCATTTTGATTTTAATTTCCGGAATGTTCGAACAAATTTCATTAAATATCAACAAATATTGAATACAAGATTTGAAAAAAAAACATGAAGATATAAAAATAGAAAGAAAAAAAAACTAATCACTTTTTATTCAAAACATCTCTCAAAAAGCTGAAACGATGTGTGCATGTGTGTTTTAATATAAACCTAAATCAAACCATCACTATAAACAAAAACAGAATACTCAATTTAGATATAAAAAAAATTCTTTGCAATAATCTTATGTCAACAAAACTTTATTCAACTGTTCCGGTTTGTCGGAAGATTCTCTTGAAATATTCGAAAACACGACCGTTGGGGTGTAATTTCCAAAAAGGTGAAATAGTAAAATGGTTAAAAATAATTAAGGGTAAACTTGACTTTTTTGTAAAATTGTTGGGGTACTGTATAGAAGTATGGGTAAAGAGTAAAATTTTCTAAATATGACCTACATAATTTTTTATATTATATTATACTTCTATATTGTTTAAACAACCCAACTATATTTTTCAAATACCCATACAACTAATGGAAAACTCTAAAATGAATCCCACTAAATCTCACAATATGCCCAACATTTATATTATATAAAAAAATAATTGAAATAATTTAATTCAAATATAACAAAATATATTAAAAAATTATACATTTAAAATAAAATAAATATATATTAAAAAATACAATACATCATACAAATAACTACTCAAATGATCATAAGAAAAATCAAAATTTCCACCATATGTTGCACGTTCATCTTCAACAATCATGTTGTGTAATATGATGCATGTATTCATTATGCGTTGGAGTGTGTCTAAGTGTCAAGATCGTGTTGGGTTACGTATGATCACAAATCGGGATTGCAAAACTCCAAATGATCGTTCAATGTCCTTTCTTGCCCCTTCTTGATGTTGGGCAAACAATTTTTTCTTATCCCCTTGTGGTATCAGGATAAATATCATCTAATAGATAATAATCCTTGTTGTATTAAGTAAGATTGATTGTATAATGAACCTCGAGAGCTCGTCCTTGCACAACATCATTGAAGACATTGGATTGGTTCAACACATTAATATCGTTGTTTGAACTTGCTACCCCAAATAATGCATGCCAAATCCATAGGTCTTATGAAGCCACTGCTTCAAGCATAACAGTTGGTTTGCCATGATCGCCTTGCACATACTTCTCTTTCAATGCAACTAGATAATTTTTCCACTCCCAATGCATGCAGTCAATGCTCCATAACATACTTGGAAATCCTCGTGCCTCTCCCATTTGCATTAGGCGTTCAATGTCTTCGGCGTTTGGCCTTCGCAAATATTTTGCACCAAAGATGCTGACCACTCCTCTTATAAACTTATCAACACATTTTAGTGTCGTGGTTTCGCCAATTCTCAAATATTCATCCATAATGTCAGTAGATGTTCCATATGCCAACATATGGATAACAACAACGCATTTGTATAATGGAGAAATACTTGCCCTACCTGTTGCATCAACCATAATTCGAAAATATTTATCATATTGACCTAGAGCTTCAACAATACAAAGGAACACATGTTTATGCATTCGGTACCTTCTACGAAACTGCTCATTTCTGTATACCGGAGTTTCTGAAAAATAATCTTTGACCAATCGATCATGACCCTCTTCATGATTCCTATCTATATTCCTTCTTTGACGTCTAGGCCTTCTAGAACTCGAGGCTTCTCCTTCCACAAACAACCTCACAAGTTCTTCATCCATATCATCATTCATATAATCCATGAACATTTTTACAATGTGGGAAGGATTGGAAGGATCCATGTGAAAAGAAGTTTGATATTTAGTATAAGATGATAACTGAAATTATGGTATCAGATATGAGATGTCGAAGGAGATGTCACGACATTGATATCTGAACAATGATTAAAATATGAACAAGATAAATTAAGCAGTAAACAATTATAAAAGACACAAGCAATTGTTAACCCAGTTCAGTACAAACACACCTATGTCTAAAGGCTACCAAGCCATGAAGGAAATCCACTAATCAGAATTAGTTTGAAGATTCACAGTAAACAATCTCCAATTTACAATCTTCTCACCTAATATTTATGTCATACCCTAAATTTTGATCCTAAAATATGTACATCATCAGAAGAAATTCACTTACCAAAGGACTGTGCCAGACTGGTTTGAACAATATCCCCGTAATGGATCAGGATTCCATAGTCCCTCATAGGATTCAGACAAAGGACCAATCATTAATACATAATATTTTCAACCTTTCAATCACTATCAAAGGGTTAAGGAGTCTCAAATGATAGAAAATCTTTCAAGGACTGTATAAAAGTCTTAGTGATCTAGGCCCCGAACCATCACAATCAATGATTAGGGTTTCAATCAACTAAGCCCTCCAGATGAATTTTTTTCATAGAGAAAGGAGCTAATACCTCCGTACATCATCAAGAATGTTGACATGATCATGAAAATCCATTTACAAGTACAAAAGGTGTAGAGATCAAGGACTGTAAGATTAGGGTTTCACAGTGCCCAAATTAGGATTTCTAACTAATCGGGGAACCTAAAGTCAGGATTTTCATCTAGACAAGAGCCTATATACCATATGGAATGGTTTAAATAGCTCATATACATCATATAATTCCATTCATAAGGAAAAAATACGTCAGTGGATGTGTAGTTAGAAAATCAGAAATCCAGGGGTATCCAATGTAATTTGCATCTGGACCAAAAAGTCAAAGTTTAATTTTTACACCCCAAATGATCCACGTGACCTATATTTCAAGAATATATGGTCTATGAATGCATCTGATCACAAAAAATCAGAAATTTGAAGATAACTTGTAAAAGGGGCAACCTGTGAAACTTAGAAAATTTTCTAAGTTATGGAAAAAAGTGTTCAAGTACCCTACTTTCAAGCATCATAACTTGTGATCCAAGCATCAGATTTTGGTGAACCAAATCTCAAATGAAAGATCTTGCTACAAACTAAAAGTGATTCAACTATGAGAAACTTCAATTCCTTATTGATTTCAAGTTGAAGATGGATCAAAATCAAGAAAAATACTGATTTTCAACACTTAGAAAAAAATCTACCCAAGTGTAAAATCAGCAAAACATCAAAACTCGGAGGGATTTTACACCAAGTTCCAAGCTGATTCAGATCCTTTTCAAAACACCAATGTTGTTGCAAATGTTACCAACAATTCAAAGAACCAATTGGCATTAAAAGATCTTGCTTCAACATGAAGAAATCATGGATCAAAGTAAGTATCTCAAGCTATTTTGCAAAAATAGATTTTTCACAAACTTGTGAAATCTGATTTTTTTTAAGTCAAAGTACATTGTCAAGTGGATTTAAGCATCTAAACAATGATTACAAGTCTGATCAAACATGCAAATTCATGATTTCACCATGGAATTCACCAAAATGACATTCATAGAATTCAACTATGCATTTTGATCCGAGGGCCACAAAGCTTCAAAAAGGCATATTCTTGGATCTCTTGTTCAACAGCAATAAGTGGACATAATCCAAGCATCAAACTTATGAGGAATGTGAATTTTGCTGCTGCATAACTGAGCTATTTCACAAAATCATCATTTCACTTGTAAGAGATATTTTCATAGACAGTGACTCAACAATTGTGACCTCAGCTCTTCAAGACATAAAGCCTAAGAAATCTCAACATGTTTGCCTATAAAGAGAGATCTCATTCCATCATAAAAATTATAGCAAAGGCTATAATCACTAAGCTTTCTCTTCTTTGCTCTCAAAGACCCAAAACTAAATATTTTGAGGAATCACTTTTGAGTTTGAGCTAGCACAAGCTCAAACCAATTTCTCACACACACATCACATATGATGTTTATGAGGTGTTCAAACACTTAGATCTCCTCTGAAACACCTCCAACCCATCACCACACTTCAAAACCTCAAAAATTCCTTGTTTCTGCAACTTGAAGATCACAAGTTGATCCAACCATTTGCAATCAAGTCCAAGTGTTCAAACACGCTCCATATGGTGTAGGGAAGCTGTCCAGATCATCACAACATCTCTGTAACCCCTCCAGATCAAAATCACAACTCCAACTGCATCTCCAAGTTCAGGTAAGCCTCATACTAGGCCAAATCATAATCCATTCATAATTCCTCGCATTATCTTTTTTCCATATGCGTGTAATCATATTCTAAGTGATTATCCTCAATCAATTTCACAAAATAATCATCATGTATAATTTCATGAGGCTCATACCAAATTAGGGTTCTTTAGTGTTCATCACTGATTTCTCACTCCACACTTAAAATAAATGAAATTAATTGGTACCATTGGGTTCGTGGGATCAAAATGAGTGATTTTGATGTTTATTTAATCTCAAATGGATGCCTATTCCATAAGATACGATGGTTTTTGCAAATTCTGGGCAAGAACACCTTCGCGCGTGTTCTTCAGCCATGTTCTTGACGCCCTTTTTGAAAATTCAAATATTTGAATTTTATGATTTTTGTTAATTGATTCAAAAATTAATTTCTCTCTGATTATTTTGAATTTTAAAATGATTCTTTTTTCATTAATTCTAAAAAGTGTTTAAATATTTTATTCCATAAAAAATTTCCAAAAAAAAATATATTTTTAAATATATTTTGTATTTTTTCAAAGAATTAATTTTTAATTGTTTTTACACATTTTAAAATGATTTTTTCTCTTGATTTTTCAAATACAAATGAATCTCAAGATATTCTATGGATAATATATGAATTTTTAAACCTTGATCCAATAAATTTTCTTGTTTTTCCTTAGTGCTTGAAATTTATCAAATATTTTAATATTTTATTTCAAAATACATATTCAAAATAATCAAAATTAGGGTTTTGACTTTCATACCCTCAAATTGACTTTTATCACTCTTGGGCCGCTATAAGAGTGTAAGACTCATCCCTTTTGAAATTTGAACCATTAGGGTTCATCTGATTCATTTTCAAAAACTTGGCGCGATCGCCTTTTTTACCGCATTAAGTTTTCATCTGTGAATCTTTCTCTATGAATATCTTTACAAATAACCATTTATTTTCTTAAATGAATTATCAAAATGTTTCATGAGGAATACTTTGTGTTTAGGACTCATTCTTTTTGTTTTAAACTTTCTCCAGTCTGTTTTAAAATTCCGACAGGCTTCCGTATAAGTCCTGAACCCCCAACTGTTTCTTAAACAATTTTGAATCTCTTATACAAAGATCATTATAAGTCCTGAACCCCCAACTGTTTCTTAAATAGTTTTGAATCTCTTATACAGTTTTGAATCTCTTATACTTTGTGAAGTACTTCTTTGAAAACCATCCATTATCTTCACTTAGGCTTTATCCAAGGACCCATGGGCCTTATACATGTAACCCATCCTCCTCTTGGGCTTTGTAACACCCAATTTCTACCCGACTTTATAAATTAAATTAGAGTTATAAAATTTTATCAACAAACATGGATGTCACATTTTTCCAACTTTTAAAATCAAATAATAACTTCAATAATATAATAACTTTGAAAAACAACGCAACGGATCAACATGTTTCAACTCTTAAACAACTTCCAATAAATAAATCATCGAAATAATCTCAACTTGGTTCTTCAATCATAAAACGACTTAAAACTAATTCATAAACTTAAACAAAATTATAAAGGCAAAACAAGCATTTATCCCCCCGAAGTGCTACGTATCAGAGCGACAAACACCAACTCAAAGCTACTAAGTACTGGACTCTTTGTTACCTGCACATTACCAACTGAGGGAAACATTCAAACAGAAGGGGTGAGATATCGAATAACATAAACATGATACGATAATCAATATGTAAATGAGATAGTCATATAATCACACCACTTCCTACAATCAACACATAATCTTGCAACTAACAATGGATAACAACGTAAATAATGCAACGTGAATGCAACTCAACTTAAATATGCATGTGGTACCATTTGAAGTAAACTCCCAACTTGAAACATTGCCAGGTTATCGAGGCATTATCAACTTATTTGCTAATCCAGACCAACTTGAATCGAGCATACACTCCAACTTGAAATATGCACATGTATGCAACTACGAATGACATACAATAACAACAACAATATAATCATCATATCATCACCATATCGACTTGAACAACTCAGCAACATGAATCAACATTGGTCATAGGACCTACATCATATTATTCTTCCCAAATATCGGGACAACACAACTTATAACAACTTTAACACCACTTCAACGTGAAAACGACAATTTACGACTTAATTGACTAAATTACTATATTAATTATTTTAAACTCTCAAATCTACTATAAATAACTTATTTTATCTTTACTTTAAGTCTAAGATCAATCCAACTTGAAACGGATGCGAAAACAAGTCGAATCGCAAAAAACTGCATTTTTCCGCACATGCCCTGCTCATACATGTATGGCCTCCTTCATACGTGTATGACCTTGACTGATATGCGTAAGGCCTGCGTATAAGGATCTTGTTACACGTATTGCCCTGCTTGATATACGTAACACCAGATCTATTACGCAAATGGACAGAAAGCCAACAATTTCCACTTTTCTACAATTTCTCATATTTTCACCATTATGTTCAATCTTAATTGGGTTTCTACATCAATTTTACTCTCAAAAACTTCTACAACTATTCATCTATCAATTCCTATGGTTAATTTTACGAAACCTAACTCCTCCTACACAAATACTGCAACAATAGTCCAACAACAACACAGACAACAGATGCAACAATGAATATATCAGCAATACAACAAGAACAACATGTCTTTCATCATATATCAACATGAAATCAATATCAACAAATCATACTAAAACACAACAATGAATTTACACGAAAATCCCAACCTACATACGATCATCTAGTCCCGGTTATGGAATTCGAACCCCACCCTTACCTTGGATTGAAGGCAACTCGAATTCACCGCAAAAATTCCCGCAAAAATCTTTGACCTAGCCTCTCCTTGATCTATCTCTAAGAATTGCTCTTCCTTCTCTCACCATATGCTGATTATGCTCTCTAATTAGGTTTTAGCATTGTTTTTACTAAACTCCCACTAATTACCTAATTACTAATGGGTCCAACTTAGCACCCCCCAACTTACTACTCTTACACCACAAAATAGGCCCAACTTAATATTATCTCAATAATACCTATTTTATTTATTTGACTTAATTAAGTTACTTAAACCACCCAAACACAACTTAATTCTGCAACACAAATTCAACTTAAACGACTTAACGACAAGAACGACAAAATAACACGTAACAACTTATAATCGGGAAATATACGCAATAATATTTAATTAAATCAATTAATTAAATACGGGCGTTACAACTCTCCCACACTTAGAATATTTTCTTCCTCAAATATCTTACCTCGCTCAAACAACTCAGGATATGATTCTTGCATCTTGCTTTCTAACTTCCAAGTTATACTTTCTCCAGCAGTGAGATTATCCCGTACTTGCACATCATCCATACTAATCACATGAGAAGGATCTGAAACATACTTTCGGAGTTGCGACACATGGAACACATCATGCAAATTTAACAAGTTCGGCGGTAAAGCCACTTTATAAGCAACATTTCCAACTCTATCCGAAATCTAATAAGGAGAAATAAAACAAGGAGTAAGCTTCTTAGATTTCAACGCTCGCCCAACACCTGTCACAGGCATAATTCTCAAGAATACATGATCACCAGCTTGGAATTTTAAATCTTTCCTTCGCTTATCATGATAACTTTTCTGCCGTATTTGAGAAGCCTTCATCTTCTCTCAAACCAACTTCACTTTCTCGGTAGTCTCTCGAACTATCTCTGATCCAAGCACTACACTTTCTCCATATTCATACCAAAACATCATGGTCCTACATCTCCGACCATATAACGCCTCGAAAGGTGCCATTCCGATACTAGAATGATAACTGTTATTATACGTGAACTTGATTAATGAAAGATAAGTATCCCACAAACCTCCCGACTCAAGTACACAAGCTCTCAACAAATCCTCCAATGACTGGATCGTCCTCTCTGTTTGACCATCTGTCTGAGGATGATACGCTGAACTTAGTCTTAACTTAGAACCCAACGCTTCTTTCAAACTCTTCCAAAATTCTGACGTAAATCTTGGATCTCTATCTGACCCAATACACAAAGGAACACCATGCAACTTTACAATCACTCTAACATAAATCTCAGCCAACTTTGATACTGGAAAACTGATGTTAATAGGAATAAAATGAGCTGACTTAGTAAGCCTATCAACAATCACCCAAATCGAATCATGTCCTATTGAAGTATTAGGTAATCCCGTTAAAAAAGTCCATAAATATGCTATCCCATTTCCATTATGGAATTTCCAACGGTTGCATCAGACCATCAGGCTTCTGATGTTCAACTTTCGACTTCTAACAAATCAAACAAGCATACACAAAACTCACTACGTCATTCTTCATCCCAGGACACCAAAACAACTTCTTCAAATCCTAATACATCTTAGTCGCTCCTGGATGAATACTCAAAATTACTTCTATGACTTTCCTCAAGAATCATCTTCTTCATATCTTCATTATCGGGAATACAAATCTAATCATGAAACCTTAAAACATCATGCACATCCAACTTAAAACCATTTTTTCCAATTCACCACAATCAACCATGATATCCACTAGTTTCACGTCCAACTTTTGAGCTTCTCTGATATTGTCTATAAAATCATTATTAATCTTCATCATACCCAACATAACACTCTACGGCGTCACTTGACAAACTAAACTCATATCTCGAAATTGCTCAATCAACTCTAACTCCTTAACCATCATTGTTGACATATGCAACATCTTCTGACTTAAAGCATCAGCTACAAAATTAGCTTTACCCGGATGGTAATTCAAACCAAAATCACAGTCTTTCAACAATTCCAATCATGTTCGTTGCCTCATATTCAATTCTTTCTGATCAAATAGATACTTCAAACACTTATGATCACTAAACACTTCAAATCTAGAGCCATAAAGATAATGCCTCCAAATCTTTAATACAAAAACAACTGCAACAAGTTGCAAATCATGCGTAGGATAGTTCTTCTCATGAACCCTCAACTGTCTCGACGCATAAGTAATCACTTTACCATTCTGTATAAGAACACCTCCTAAACCCATCAAGGAAGCATCACAATACACAACAAACAGTTCTTCTGAATTCGGTAGAGTCAACATTAGAGCTGATGTGAATCTCTTTTTCAACTCTGCAAAACTTTCTTCACACTGGACATCCCACACAAACGCTTTACTCTTACAATTCAACCGAGTCAACGGAAGTGCTAACTTAGAAAATCCTTCAATAAATCTTCGGTAATAATCGGCCAATCCCAAGAAACTCCTAATATCATTAGCCGACTTTGGAGTTTCCCACAGCAATACAACATCTATCTTAGAAGGATCTACAACAATACCACTACCCGAAATCACATGACCAAGAAAAATGACTTCCTTCAACCAAAATTCACACTTAGACAACTTCGCATACAACTTCTTCTCCTTCAAAACTTTCAATACTGTTCTCAAATGTTCTGCATGTTCTTCTTCTGTCTTGGAATAAACCAAAATATAATTTATGAACACAACCACAAAAAGATCCAGATAAGTATGAAAAATATGATTCATGTACTCCATGAATACTCCCGATGCATTAGTCAAACCGAAAGGCATCACCGAATACTCGTAATGTCTATACCATGTTCTGAACACCGTCTTCTGAATATCCTCATCTTTCACCTTAATCTGATGATAGACCGATCTCAAATCGATATTGCTAAACACACGAGCACCTTCCAAATGATCCATCAAATCATATATTCAGGGTAACGGGTACTTGTTCTTAATAGTCACTTTATTCAACTGCCTATAGTCCACAGAAAGCCTCATACTTCCGTCTTTCTTCTTAACTAACAATACTGGAGCTCCCCGTGGCGATACACTTGGTCTCACAAACTTTTTCTCAAGCAACTCTTCCAACTGCTTCTTTAATTCAGCCAACTCAGATGTAGACATCATATACGGTGCCATAAACACATGTCTAGTACCAGGTACAAGATCAATCGCAAACTTAACTTCTCTTTCAGACGGCACATCAAGATTTTCATCAGGAAAAACCTCAGGAAATTCACTCACTACTTGCAACTCTTCAATCTTAGATTTACTTTCAATGGACAACGACGCCATCAACGTAAACATATGATCTTCCTCGCTCACTAACTTCTGCAATTCTTTAAACGACAATAATCCAACTTCTTCCTCTTCTGGAGTAGAAAACCTCACCGACTTACGAAAACAATTAATATGAACATATTTATACTCTAACCAGTTCATACCTAGGATCACATCCATCCCAGTCAACGGAAAATACACCAAATCAACATAAAGTCTCTATCAAAGATAGACAACAGACAAATCAAACAAACTAGAGAATTAGTCACTGATCCCTTAGCCGGAATCTCTACTACCATTTCCCCATTCATCTCAGACAACTTAAGGCCCAACCTCTTAACATAATCAACAGCAATAAAACAATGGGTAGCACCCGTGTCAATAATAGTAATTAAAGGGATATTATCAATAAAACACATACCTCTGACGAGCTTGTCCTCATTAGTGGTTTGAGTCCCAGCTAAAGCAAACACTTTCCCTTCAGACTTTGCTTTCTTCGGCTTCTGGCACTGGCTACCAATATGCTCTTCTTCTCCACAGTTAAAACATATCATCTCTTTATGCGGGCAATCAAATATCGCATGCCCAAATTTTCCACAACAGAAACAACGCTTCACCTCAGCAGTGCACACATTACTCTTGTGTCCCTGTTGCCCACACTTAATACAAACAATACCAGCAGGAGAATCTCCCCCACTAGTTCTCTGACCCGGAGCAACTTTCTGCTTACTCTTACCAACTGGAGCATCATAAGGCTTGCCACAGTTCTGCTGATTCTTACCGCTCCGATTAGTAACAATCTTGTAATAAGCATTGTTATCTTTCTCAAAGATTCTGCAACT
This sequence comes from Lathyrus aphaca, assembly GCA_963966055.1. Classification (NCBI taxonomy): domain Eukaryota; kingdom Viridiplantae; phylum Streptophyta; class Magnoliopsida; order Fabales; family Fabaceae; genus Lathyrus; species Lathyrus aphaca. Next base: position 61,854,431 of record OZ014520.1, on the reverse strand, counting down.
ATCCACTAGATTAGCAAAAACACGAATCTTCTGATACCCCACAACCTTCTTAATCACGGAGTGCAACCCACTCTCAAACTTTATGCACTTCAGAAAATCAGTAGTCGCTGCATCATGGTGAGTATAAAACTTTGACAACTCCATGAACTTCGTAGCATAATCCGTTACCGACATACTTCTCTGCTTCAGTGCAAAAAATGAATCTCTTTCTTACCACACATATCTTCAGGGTAATACTTCCTCATAAAATCCTTACAGAAAATGGCCCAAGTGATCTCTTCACCTGTAACTTCCAATCTTTCTCTGGCCTCCAACAACCAGTCATCAGCTTCAACTGCCAACATATGAGTCCCATAACGAACCTTCTGTGCTGGAGTGCAATCCATCACGCGAAAAATCCTCTTAATTTATTTGAACCAAACCAATGCAGCATCAGGGTCATACTTTCCCTTGAAGGTAGGCGGCTTCTCCTTCTGGAAATTTGCAAAGGTACGAGACTCATCATTCCCGCCAACATTCGGCAAGTTCTGCATAGCCTGAGCCATTGCTTGCATTGCAACAGCCATCACAACATCATTTCTTCCAGCCATCTCAAATTAACACTACAACACAACAAAAGTTAGAACCACATAACAATACTTGAGCTAGACAACTACGACTCGACACTTGGTCAGACAGACCGACCTGCTCAGATACCACTAATGTAACACCCCATTTCTACCCAACTTTATAAATTAAATCAGAGTTATAAAATTTTATCAACAAACATGGATGTCACATTTTTCCGACTTTTAAAATCAAATAACAACTTCAATAATATAATAACTTTGAAAAACAACGCAGTGGATCGACATGTTTCAACTCTTAAACAACTTCTAATAAATCAATCATCAAAATAATCTCAACTTGGTTCTTCAATCATAAAACGACTTAAAACTAATTCATAAACTTAAACAAAATCATAAAGGCAAAACAAGCGTTTATCCCCCCTAAGTGCTATGTATCAGAGCGACAAACACCAACTCGAAGCTACTAAGTACTGGACTCTTTGTTACCTGCATGTTACCAACAAAGGGAAACATTCAAACAGAAGGGGTGAGATATCGAATAACATAAACATGATACGATAATCAATATGTAAATGAGATAGTCATATAATCACACCACTTCATACAATCAACACACAATCTTGCAACCAACAGCGAATAACAATGTAAATAATGCAACGTGAATGTTACTCAACTTAAATATGCATGTGGTACCATTTGGAGTAAACTCCCAACTTGAAACATTTCCAGGTTATCGAGGCATTATCAACATATTTGCCAATCCAGACCAACTTGAATCGAGCATACGCTCCAACTTGAAATATGCACATGTATGCAACTACGAATGGCATACAACAACAACAATATAATCATCAACTTATCAACATAACGACTCAAACAACTCAACAACATGAATCAACATTGGTCATAGGACCTACATCATATTATTCTTCCCAAAAATCGGGACAACACAACTTATAACAACTTTAACACCACTTCAACGTGAAAACGACAATTTATGACTTAATCGACTAAATTACTAAATTAATTATTTTAAACTCTCAAATCTACTATAAACAACTTATTTTATCTTTACTTTAAGTCTAAGATAAATCCAACTTGAAATGGATGCGAAAACAGGTCGAATCACCAAAAACCGCATTTTTCCGCACATGCCATGCTCATACGCGTATGGCCTCCTTCATACGCGTATGGCCTTGAATGATACACGTAAGTCCTACGTATAAGGATATTGTTACGCGTAATGCCCTTCTTGATACGCGTAACACCAAATCTGTTACGCAAATTGACAGAAAGCCTACAATTTCTACTTTTCTGCGATTTCTCATATTTTCACCATTCTGTTCAATCTTAATTGGGTTTCTACATCGATTTTACTCTTAACAACTTCTACAATTATTCATCTATCAATTCCTATGGTTAATTTTACGAAACCTAACTCCTTTTAAACGAATTCTGCAACAACAGTCCAACAACAACACAGACAATAGATGCAACAACGAATATATCAACAATACTGTAGATGTTTAAGAATTGGCAGAATTTTTGACCAAACAAGAAATGCTAAATTCAGTTCAGAATGTCCTATCAGATGTTGGGACATTATCAAACAGAGTATGTGAATTTATTTCAGGATGTCTCATCAGATGTTGGGACATTGTGTGAATAAGTTAAGTTCAGTTTTTCAGGATGTCCCAACAGATGTTGAGACATCTCAGACCTGCTACCAGAATTAATTATTGATTAACAGATCAGAGATATTTAAGGAGAACTATCTGGAATTAATTAATGCTGGATAAAAACAGAACAAGGCGCATCTGTAGGGAGTTTTAAATTGAAGATTCAGATTAAAACAGAAGACCTAATGCACCTAGAATATAGGAGGTAACAAACCCTAAATTCAAGGTGACAGTTGCTGCACATTAGGGCTGGATCATTCTACAGAAAGCCCAAAATTCAGATACCTATTTAAACAACAGAAACTCATAGAATTGAGGACAAATTTCAGAAGACTAAATAGGGTGTCTAGTGTTTTAATAGCAGGTTGCTTTTATGTACCACTTTATGAGCTTTTAAGCAAAAGTGCATTTGTGACTTGATTGAAACTGTTAAGTAAGATCAAGTTGTTTTGTTTGAAGGATGTCTTCAATTTCAGTAAACTTGTAAACTTAATCACTGGGTGATTGAGGGGGAGTGAGTAGGGTACTCTTATCTAAGTGAGTCTTAGGTAGAAATTGCATTGGGTAAGTATTAAGTGATAGATTAAACAGGGTGGTTTAAGTCTAGAATTAATATTACTAATAGTGGATTTCCTCCTGGCTTGGTAGCCTCCAGATGTAGGTGTGGTTATACACTGAACTGGGTTAACAAACTTCTGTGTTGTTTACTTTTCTTGCTGTTTAAGTTTTGGTTAAATTTGTCAAATGTCCTATTAAGTGTTGGGACATCTCTTAGGACATCTCATACCTGATCACAGAATTTCAATTGGCATCAGAGCAGGCACCCTGCCTGTTTATACTGGGTGAGATCTAGGGAAAACAAATTCTGTAACATGGACAGAGATATAGGGTCAGTAAATAGACCACCTATACTGGATGGTTCTAATTATGACTACTGGAAGCCAAGAATGATTGCATTCTTAAAGTCACTTGACAACAGGGCATGGAGAGCAGTAAATGTTGGATGGAAACATCCTGTTCAAGACACCAAAGATGGATCAATAGTTCTGAAACCTGAAGAAGAATGGAGTAAAGAGGAAGAAGATTCAGAACTAGGCAACTCAAAAGCCCTAAATGCTTTATTCAATGGCATTGATAGAAATATTTTCAGACTGGTGCATCATTGTGAGCTGGCCAAAGATGTGTGGGATACCCTCAAGACAACACATGAAGGAACATCAAAAGTAAAAATGTCAAGACTTCAACTTCTCACCACCAAGTTTGAAAACTTGAGAATGAAGGAAGATGAATCAATTCATGAGTTCTACATGAACATCTTGGATATAGCCAATACTTCTGGAGCCTTGGGAGAAAAGATGACTGATGAAAAGCTTGTAAGGAAGATTCTCAGATCTTTGCCAAAAAGATTTGACATGAAAGTCACAGCAATAGAAGAAGCTCAAGACATATGTTCTATGAAAACTGAAGAACTCATTGGTTCCCTTCAAACTTTTGAGATGGGAATGAATGACACACATGCTAAAAAGAACAAAAGCATAGCCTTGGTTTCAAATACAGATGAAGAAGAAGATGATGAATCAGCAAATGATAAAAGCTTATCAGAAAACCTTGCACTGATTGGAAGACAATTCAAACAGATTCTCAGAGGAATGGAAGGAAAATCCAAACCTAGTGGAAGAAACACAAACTCTGAGAACAGAAGACCTTATGATGCTAACAAAAGAGTAAAATATGCTGAAAAGACCAGTCAAGATAAAGGAGTCAAATGCCATGAATGTGAAGGATATGGACATATCAAGTTTGAATGTCCTACCTACTTAAAGAGGCAAAAGAAAGGACTCTCTGTGACCTGGTCTGATGAAGACTCAGGAGATTCAGAAGAAGAATCAGCTAAGCACATTACTGCTTTAGCTGGACTGTGTGAATATGATAGTGATTCCAGCTGTGGAGAGCTTACTTATGCAGATCTTGAGCAAGCCTTCAAGGATCTGTACAAGAGTAGTACTGAAGTATGCAGTGAGGTCATAAAGCTAAAGAAGCAGAATGAAGTACTAGAAGAAGAAAAAGCAAGTGATCAAGTAATCATTGATACCTTAAAAAGTGAAGTAACTCTTCTCAATTCTAAGCTGGAACATATGTCCAAATCTGTTAGAATGATGAACAGCAGCTCAAATACACTGGATGCTATTCTCTGCAATAATAAACATTCAGGGGACAAAAGTGGACTGGGATATAACAGAGATGAAGCCAGCTCTAGCAAAACTACTTCAAAAATTACACAGTCAAACATAATGTTCCAACAGATGTCTCAACATTCTGGAAAGAACAAAATGAAGAAGAAGTATCAAAGATGGAGATGCCATCACTGTGGAAGATTTGGGCATATCAAACCTCACTGTTATAAGCTACATGGATATCCAAATCAGATGTGTCAGCAACCTTCCAAGCAGAAAGTAGAAGGTACCAAGAAAGTGCTGCATAGAAATCAGCAATCTCCTAAGCAAAAGACAGAAGTAATCAAGAAAGTTTGGAGACCAAAAGCTGACATTCAGACTGATCAAAGTCACATACCCAAGAACAAGATCAACAATCAAGCTTGGAGATCAGCTGAACAACACTCAGAGCAGAGGCATCAAAAGAAATCTCAACTCATCTGGTCAAAGAAAAGTACTGCATACATAGCACATACATCATTGAAAGTATCAGCTAAAGAAGACTGGTACTTTGACAGTGGATGCTCAAGACACATGACTGGATTGAAGAATTTGCTAGTAAACTTAAAGTCATATTCATCCAGGTATGTTACCTTTGGAGATGGAGCTAAAGGAGAGATCAAGGGAGTTGGAACCTTGGATTGTCAAGATGTTCCAAGATTAGATGATGTGCTGCTTGTTAAAGGTTTAACTGCTAACCTGATCAGTATAAGTCAACTATGTGATCAAGGATACAGTGTAAACTTTACAAAAACTGAATGCATAGTGACTAACCAAGAGCAAGAAGTTGTCATGAAAGGTGCAAGGTCTAAAGACAACTGTTACATGTGGGAGCCACTAGACTTCAGTCCCACTTCAACTTGTTCTCTAGCTAGAGAAGAAGAAGTAAAACTATGGCACCAAAGGCTAGGTCATCTTCATTTCAGAGGCATAAAGAAGATCATATCTATGGATGCTGTAAGAGGTATCCCTAAACTGAAGATTGATGATGGCAAAATCTGTGGTGAATGTCAAATAGGCAAACAAACCAAGATGTCCCATCCAAAGCTCCAACATCTGACAACTTCCAAAGTTTTGGAATTGTTACATATGGATCTCATGGGACCTATGCAAGTTGAAAGCCTTGGTGGTAAGAGGTATGCATATGTGGTGGTTGATGACTTTTCAAGATATACATGGATAAATTTCATTAAAGAAAAGTCAGATGTCTTTGATGTATTCAAGGAATTATGTCAAAGATTACAAAGGGAAAAATCCAGCTGTGTGATCAGAATTAGAAGTGATCATGGAAAGGAATTTGAGAATCAAAAATTCTTAGATTTCTGCTCTTCAGAAGGAATCAATCATGAATACTCTTCTCCTATCACTCCTCAACAGAATGGGATTGTTGAGAGAAAAAATAGAACTATTCAAGAATCTACAAGAGCTATGATACATGCTAAAAAGCTACCTCTGTATTTCTGGGCTGAAGCCATGAACACTGCCTGCTATATCCATAACAGAGTTACCTTGAGAAAAGGAACTTTGTCCACAATATATGAAGTCTGGAAGGGCAGAAAACCCACTGTTAAGTACTTTCATGTGTTTGGAAGTAACTGCTACATTCTGGCAGACAGGGAGCAAAGGAGAAAAATGGATCCTAAAAGTGATGAAGGGATTTTCCTTGGATACTCTACAAACAGCAGAGCATACAGAGTATTTAATTCTAGAACCAAGGTTATCATGGAGTCCATAAATGTGATAATTGATGATGCTCCTACAGATGTCCCAGAAGATGTTGGAACATCTGCTGATATCAAGATTGAAGCTGAAGAAAAGGATGATCAATATAACTGCACTCAATCTGATACAAGGACAGAAGAATCCAGTAAACCTCCCTCCATCAGAATACAGAAGGATCATCCCAAAGATTTAATAATTGGTGATCCCAACAGAGGTGTGAGCACTAGATCAAGAGAAATGATTTCAGGTTCTTGTTTTGTGTCCAAAATAGAACCTAAAAACATCAAGGAGGCTCTCACTGATGAATACTGGATTTGTGCTATGCAAGAGGAATTAGGTCAATTCACAAGGAATGAAGTGTGGAATCTTGTTCCTAGACCTAATGACATAAATGTGATTGGTACAAAATGGGTGTACAAGAACAAGTCAAATGAACAAGGAATTGTTACAAAGAACAAAGCTAGACTTGTGGCTCAAGGATACACTCAAATTGAAGGGGTAGACTTTGATGAAACCTTTGCACCAGTAGCAAGGCTTGAATCAATAAGACTACTGTTGGGAATTGCTTGTATCTTAAAGTTCAAGCTATTTCAAATGGATGTGAAAAGTGCCTTTCTTAATGGTTATCTTAATGAAGAGGTATATGTAGAACAGCCTAAAGGATTTGTTGATCCAAGTTGTCCAAATCATGTATACAAATTAAAGAAAGCTCTTTATGGTCTGAAGCAAGCTCCAAGGGCATGGTATGAAAGACTGACCACATTTCTTATCAAGCAAGGGTACAGAAAAGGTGGGATTGATAAAACCCTGTTTGTTAAAGATGAAGAAGGAAATGTCATGATTGCACAAATATATGTTGATGACATTGTGTTTGGTGGGATGTCTGATAAGATGGTCAAACATTTTGTCAAGCAGATGGAATCTGAATTTGAAATGAGTCTAGTAGGTGAATTAACCTACTTTCTTGGTCTGCAAGTAAAGCAAATGGAAGACTCAATGTTTATTTCCCAAAGTAAGTACTCTAAGAACATAGTGAAGAAATTTGGAATGGAAAATGCTTCTCATAAAAGAACTCCTGCTCCCACACATTTAAAGCTGACTAAAGATGAAAAGGGTGAGAATGTAGATCAAAGTTTATATAGAAGCATGATTGGAAGCTTGTTATACTTGACTGCTAGCAGACCAGACATTGCTTTTGCAGTAGGAGTTTGTGCAAGATATCAAGCTGATCCAAAAGTCAGTCATCTTAATCAAGTCAAGAGAATCCTTAAATATGTTAATGGTACTTGTGACTATGGCATAATGTACTTTCATGGTTGCAAACCAATTCTCACTGGCTTCTGTGATGCTGATTGGGCAGGAAGTGCTGATGACAGAAAAAGCACTTCAGGAGGATGCTTCTTTCTAGGAAACAATCTGATTTCTTGGTTCAGTAAGAAACAGAATTGTGTATCCTTATCTACAGCTGAAGCTGAGTACATAGCAGCAGGTAGCAGTTGTTCTCAGTTGGTTTGGATGAAGCAGATGCTCACTGAGTACAATGTCCCACAGGATGTCATGACATTGTACTGTGACAACTTAAGTGCAATCAACATATCTAAGAATCCTATCCAACACAGCAGAACTAAGCATATTGATATCAGACATCACTTCATCAGAGATCTTGTAGAAGAAAAGGTGATTTCATTGGAGCATGTTGCTACAGATCTGCAATTAGCTGATATCTTTACCAAAGCATTGGATGCTACACAATTTGAGAATTTAAGGGGCAAACTTGGAATATGTTTATGTAATATTTAGCAGTTAATGAGATGTGCCAACATGTCATATGACATTGCATGGCATAAGTTCCAGATGGCAAAGCTAGTCTGGACAAGATCCTTGGGAATTCCAGCCTTAATCATTTGGATTGTAACGGCTACTTATTTAGTAACTACTTATAAGAAGCTATCAAGATTCTCATCATATCATCACAAGCGAATCACATTAATTCTCAATCCTTCAGAAATCATAAACCCTAAAGCTGTTCATCCATCTTCCTCAACAATGTCTCAAAACCCTAAAACAGCTGAGGAAATTCTCAACAAGGAAGACGTGATTCATGTCACTCCAATCTCTGTTGTGCCAATGCAATCAACACCATTGGACGAGCTCAAGGGAAGCGCCTCTCACACTAAAAAGGCAAGAACACCAAAGAGATGTAAAGATCAAATCAGAAGCAAAGCTAAAGGCATTCCCTCTCCTGCTAACATGTCTACAAGATACTCCAAATATGTTGATGATTCCATCAAGGAGATTGTTAACCAAGTCTTTTCTGAACAAAGAGTGGTGAAAGGGATCTCTATTCCTTTGAACACCATTCCTGCACCTCAAGAGGAACCAGCTCAAGATACAGAGGACACTGCTGCAGAACAAGATGTCCCAACAGATGTTGGAACATCTGAAAATAAGAAAAAGAACTCATCTAATGTTGATCTGGAACAAACTAAGGACAAAGCCTCAAATGAAAATGATGAAGAGGTCTCTGAAGAACAGGATAAAGACTCAAATGAAGATCAAATCTCTGCTGATCAACAAGCTGAAGAGGAGACTGCTCAGTCTCCTCCAGTGGTCAATCTGGAGCAGGACTCTGATGCAGAGATCATAGCATCTGTGAATCCCAGCATTGCTAAAAGACTCAGGTCCAGGAAAGGCAAGCTGCAAGCTGAAGCAGAAATTCCTGAAAAGAAGAAAACCTCTCCAAAGAAAGGGAAGGCTAAAGTCACTTTTGGGCCATCAAAACAATGGAGCAAAGTCCAAACTCAGAAGAGAAAAGCTGCCACACCATCAGATTCAGATGTTGGATCAGATGTCCCAACATCTCCTCCCAAGAAAAGACCAACATCAGCAAGAGCTTCAACTGTTGTTCCAGAAGCTCCCTTGGACAACATATCATTCCATCATGTCTCCAGTGTCAACAGATGGAAATATGTGTACCAAAGAAGGGTTGCTCTAGAAAGAGAACTGAGCAGCAATGCACTTGAGTGCACAGAACTGATAGACCTCATCTCTGCTGCAGGACTATTCAAAACAGTCTCAGACCTCTCTCCCTGCTATGAACTTCTTGTCAAAGAGTTCATTGTGAATCTTCAGGAGGATTGCTCAAATGGTAAGTCCTCTGAGTTTAGAAAAGTTTATGTTAGAGGTAGATGTGTGGAGTTTTCTCCCCAAATCATAAATCAGTATCTAGGAAGAGAAACAGATGGACCAAATGAGCTAGGCAAGACAGATAATCAAGTCTGTAAGGTGATAACTGCTGACCAGGTCAAGGCATGGCCTGTGAAGGGAAAGCTATCTGTAAGCATGCTTACCAGAAAGTATGCCATGCTGAACAGGATTGGTACTTCTAATTGGGTGCCTACCAACCACACTTCCTCAATCTCAACTTGTCTAGCCAGATTCATTTATGCTGTGGGAACTCAAACCAAGCTGGACTATGGAGCTTTTATCTTTGATCAAACCATAAAGCATGCCAGCTCCTCAGCAACAAAGCTTCCAATAGCTTTTCCATCATTGCTGTGTGGTATTGTTCTAAGTCAATACCCTGGGATTTTAAATGAAAAGGACACAGTCTGCAAGAGAGAGAGCCCCCTGGCTTTTCACTACAAATTATTCCTAAGTCATCATGCTGCAGATGTTGAAGCACCTTCTGGGACATCTGCTGGTCCCTCCACTGCTAAGAATCCAATCTCCAAGAAGGCCTTGATTGCTGAACTCAAAGGCACCTGCAAAGAGCTTGAAGCTAGAAGACAGAAACTTGAGGAAATAATTAAGAGGTTGGAAAGTGAAGAAGATCAGAATGCTGCATCTGGTGAAGACAGTGAGGCTGATGAAGAAAGTGAAGCTGATAAAGATGAGGACACTGAAGTGGAGGAAGCAACTGAGAGTGATGAATCTGAGTGATCAATGTATGTGAGGCAAATGTAATGACAGCAATGTAATAGTGTCTTTGGTCCCTAATTTTGTGTCTACCAAGGGGGAGAACAACATCAAATGTAATTGCTGTTTAAATGAATGAAAAATTTGTTTGCTGTCTGAACTGAATCAGTGTGTATTTCTGTTGCAACAAGACTGGACACATATTTGTTTGAGGGGGAGTAATCTCAAATAAGAATCAACAGAAAAGTAATGCTATACTCTGATAAAAAGAACTTCTGCTGCACTCTGAATTCCAGAAAAGATGTTAGCCAAAAATTAGCCAAAGGGGGAGTTTGTAGATGTTTAAGAATTGGCAGAATTTTTGACCAAACAAGAAATGCTAAATTCAGTTCAGAATGTCCTATCAGATGTTGGGACATTATCAAACAGAGTATGTGAATTTATTTCAGGATGTCTCATCAGATGTTGGGACATTGTGTGAATAAGTTAAGTTCAGTTTTTCAGGATGTCCCAACAGATGTTGAGACATCTCAGACCTGCTACCAGAATTAATTATTGATTAACAGATCAGAGATATTTAAGGAGAACTATCTGGAATTAATTAATGCTGGATAAAAACAGAACAAGGCGCATCTGTAGGGAGTTTTAAATTGAAGATTCAGATTAAAACAGAAGACCTAATGCACCTAGAATATAGGAGGTAACAAACCCTAAATTCAAGGTGACAGTTGTTGCACATTAGGGCTGGATCATTCTACAGAAAGCCCAAAATTCAGATACCTATTTAAACAACAGAAACTCATAGAATTGAGGACAAATTTCAGAAGACTAAATAGGGTGTCTAGTGTTTTAATAGCAGGTTGCTTTTATGTACCACTTTATGAGCTTTTAAGCAAAAGTGCATTTGTGACTTGATTGAAACTGTTAAGTAAGATCAAGTTGTTTTGTTTGAAGGATGTCTTCAATTTCAGTAAACTTGTAAACTTAATCACTGGGTGATTGAGGGGGAGTGAGTAGGGTACTCTTATCTAAGTGAGTCTTAGGTAGAAATTGCATTGGGTAAGTATTAAGTGATAGATTAAACAGGGTGGTTTAAGTCTAGAATTAATATTACTAATAGTGGATTTCCTCCTGGCTTGGTAGCCTCCAGATGTAGGTGTGGTTATACACTGAACTGGGTTAACAAACTTCTGTGTTGTTTACTTTTCTTGCTGTTTAAGTTTTGGTTAAATTTGTCAAATGTCCTATTAAGTGTTGGGACATCTCTTAGGACATCTCATACCTGATCACAGAATTTCAAATACAACAAGAATAACATATTTTTCATCAGATATTAACACGAAATCAACAACAAAAAATCATACCAAAACACAACAATGAATTTACACGAAAATCCCAACCTACATACGATCATTTATTCCCGGTTATGGAATTCGAACCCCACCCTTACCTTGGATTGAAGGCAGCTCGAATTCACCGCAAAAATTCCCGCGAAAATCTTTGACCTAGCCTCTCCTTGATCTCTCTCTAAGACTTGTTCTTCCTTCTCTCACCAAATTCTGATTATGCTCTCTAATTAGGTTTTAGCATTGTTTTTACTAAACTCTCACTAATTACCTAATTATTAATGGGTCCAACTTAGCACCCCCAACTTACTACTCTTACACCACAAAATAGGCCCAACTTAATATTATCTCAATATTACCTATTTTATTTATTTGACTTAATAAAGTTACTTAAACCACCCAAACACAACTTAATTCTGCAACACAAATTCAACTTAAATGACTTAACGACAAGGACGAAAAAACAACATGTAACAACTTATAATCGGGAAAAATACGCAATAATATTTAATTAAATTAATTAATTAAATACGGGCGTTACAAGCTTCATCCAAGGACCAATAGGCCTCTTACAGGTAACGTAGCCTCCTCTTGGGCATAAACATAAGGATTGTCTCAGTCTCCCTTAAAGCATATGAATAGACCTTAGAATCAAATACAATATAATAGTCTCCCTCTACCTGATGGATGACCAAGCTAGCCTCCTCTTGGGCTTTGTACAACTGAATCCTCCCCAGACAAAGGAATGTTTGATGACCTTCAAAACATTTATCAAACCAACAGACAAAACACTCTTATTACAGAGTCATTCTTTAAAAAAAACCAGCCTCCCATCTTAGGTTTATATAAGATACAAATAATCAAGAGTCAGTCTCTCACAAATAAGCTTCACACTTGGGCTTCCAAATCAGGACACAGATAAAACTTTCTCAACCGAGTCAGTTTTCATCCTTCAGCTAACGCACATTTTTAATCAAGAGTCAACCTTGGGCTTCAATCAAGGCACATATAAATCAAATATTCCCTCTTTAGAGATGACAAATTCTCTCTACTGAGCTCCTTTTAGCTTCAACCTTGGGCTTCAATCGAGGCATAAATAGTCATACACTCTATAGTCACTCAAAATCAGTCATAGTTTTGGAATTTAACTAAGCTAAACAACGTCCATATAGTCATTGTCTTGGACTTTAACTAAGCTCATTCCCCACGGTCATAGTCTTGGACTTTAACTAAGTTAATTTTCCATAATACAGTCATAGTCTTTAAATCTAACTAAGCTAAACATCCAGCCTTTCTTGAGCTATGCAAATCAAGATAACCCATTCAGCTATCATGAGCTATGCAATTCAGGTCAACAAATCAGTCATCCTTGAGCTATGCAATTCAGGGTACCCATTCAACCTTTTTCGAGCTATGCAAATCAAGATAACATTCAACTTATGCCTTGAGCTATTCAATTCAAGCAAGCAACCAACCAATTATAAACAATTTATTTTTCAGCTTCAATCTTAGGCTTTGATCAGGAAACAAACACACTTTTTAGCTTCAATCTTGGGCTTTGATTAAGACACAAATACAAACTTTTGAGCATCAACATCCAGTGCTTTAACCAGGATATAAATCAACCTTTTCTCCCAGCTCTAGCCTTTTAGGAGGAACTACGATGCTTTGATCCATCAATTCTCTTTTTGGGGGTACGTAGGAAAAAGGTTGTAAGATTTTTGCGAGCACACCAAACAAGAAACAACAATTAGGTTTCTAAACCTAAGAAAAACATCGGAAAATTATGATGATACAGAAACAAAAAAAAACATCAATATCACCCTATCAATTAACACTCATCTCATACCCAGACTCATATCAAAGAAACTACCCATCAATATCAAAAAGAACAAATTTTGCACTAAACTAAAGGTGAAATAACCTAAAGAAGAACCCAAAACCATGTGGGAATCTGTTAATAATAGTATGCAAAGTGGGGTGAGTTTAAGTTATCTTTTCCCTTCCATAACAAGCTTCACCGGGGAAAAAATAAGAAATCAGAAAGTAGCAAAAATGCGATAGTGACTAAAGACCACAAAGATCGAGCTACAGGAAAATGGTGTCGTCAATGGGAAACTTTTATTTTACTGTTAAGATAGAATTTTCTTTTAAACATTTTTAGTTAGAAAAAACCTAGGTTTAGGAACATGTATATATTCAGCTTTTATATTGCTTTTATACTGCTTTATGTTTATGTTTCCGCAAAATATATGTTCAAATGATATCCTTTGGGGTGGTTTCTAAATAAAATTGGAATGTGATTAATCCGCATCTGCGTGAGCTTGAGTGCACATTAAGATAGGTAGGGCATAATTGAGATAACTTGTTGGGAGTCAAATCTCGATCAGGTGAAACCTCAAAAGTCCCTGAACCAGTCTAGGTATCCAGTGTGAAATCGATGTTTATAATGTACTCCGCATAAAATTTTGACACCAGAATAAAAAATTCAGACAAAGTTAAGATGCATCGTATACAAAGTGGATACAATATTTTTCCACCTCACAGTTATGAAAATTGTGAGGTCTATTAAATGGATAAACGAGGATGTATCATAGTTCGCATGGATCTCCAAGATCAAATGGAACAAGGTGTTACTCGTCTGCAAGAGTCACAGTAGATCAACATGATACAGGAAGTTCCAGTAGTTGAACTTATGGATTGTGAAACCGATGAAGAGATTCTCAATATAATCCCTTTGGTCGAAGAAAATAAATGCTTGGAAGTTCCCTTTGACAACGACAAAATTCACAAGCTAGCACCGATAGAGGTTACTTTCGACAGCCGAAAGGCTTGTCTAACCCCTTTGGTCATATATTTTCTAGGCACAGTGCTTTATGCTTCGGAGAAGGCAATTTTGTATAAGTAAGGATTAACAATCATGGAAGGAGGGAAGGAAGTATCCCTACCATCTCTTGTCAGCATCACTGATATTAGTCGAGTCACTAGAAATGGACGAATATTCAAATGAGGAGTTGAAGAAACTACAAAGGGAAAAGAACTTCAAGCCGTGGTCATCGACTCACCAATGGGTCAGACAAGTAATCCAGAGCCTACAACAAAGGATAAAGATGAAATCCTTAGGCTCGTCCAGAGAAGCGAGTATAACATTGTGGATCAATTACTACAAACTACTTCGAGAATATCAGTGTTATCTCTTCTGCTCAGCTCAGAAGCTCATCGTGAAGCATTACAAAGGGTTATGGAGCAAGCCTTTGCAGAACCAGACGTGACCGTGAACCAATTCAACAATATTGTCTCTAACATCACTAATTTCAACAATTTGGGATTTAATGACGATGATCTTCCTAAAGAAGGCAGGAATCACAATATGACATTAAACATTACTATCAATTGCAGTGACAATGCTCTAGCCAATGTACTCATAGACACATTTTCATCTCTGAATGTAATGACAAGGTCCACTCTCACAAGAATGGATATTCAAGGTCCTCCTATGAGAAAAAGTGAGGTCGTAGTCAAAGCATTTGACATATCTCGAAAAGCAGTTATCGGCAAAGTGGATCTTCCCATAACCATTGGACCTCACACCTTCCAAATTACATTTCAAGTCACGGACATTTGTGCGGCATACAATTGTTTACTTGGCCGACCATGGATTCATGAAGCAGGGGCAGTGACCTCCACACTTCATCAAAAACTTAAGTTTGTGAAAAATAAAAAATCGATAACAGTCTTTAGGGAAAAAGCCCTAATTGTTAGCAATCTATCCTCATTCTTGTATTTGGAACCAAAAGATGTCATTGGAAATCAGTTCTAAGCTCTCTCTGTAAGCAACGAGGATCATTCGGAAATAGGAGCATTAATCACTTCCTACAAAGATGCTCTCTAAGCATTGGAAAGCAACAATATCAAAGGTTGGGGTCAAGTTGTAATTCCCATCAGCAATGAATCCATAAAAGGTCTTGGTTTTTCTTCAGTAGCAACTAAACCTACAACAAAGGATGAAACTTTGGCCCTATTAAAAACTTTTTCCATAATGGAGGTTTTCTTCACCCAATCTCTCAAGAGGTTCATACCATCGAGGAAAAGATTTCGGAATGCTCTGAAGATCCCGATGACGAATGGAAAATATACTTTAATGAGGAATGATACATTTCTTAGGACGAAACGCGCAAGCCATTCGACTTGGCAATCTCCATTTCAAAGTATATTCCAAAGACAGAGGACAAAGAAATCTCTTAAGTACATGTTGCTCCTCACAACTCATTGGAAGACACTCCAATGACAGACAACTTTGATTGTACATTCGAAGACTTAATGGACGATCGAGCCACATGGGAATCTTATAAGGGAAATCTGATAGACCTACAATGTTATCTCGATGAATTTGCAAGGATTGCAGGACAATACTTCCTCAACTTTTCACCACCTGAAGTGAATGTCACTACTGAAGATGACTCCACAACTCCCAGAGAAACATGGGACACCTTGGGACAATCGAGTGGAAAATATGATTATCTCTTAAGGTACACTGCTCCTGTAATTTCTTGCATCGATATCAAAGACATATAATCAATTGGATAGGAAGACTCTCGTGAGAGCATCGATGAAGAAACGACTGACAATTTCTCACACGATCAAGATGCATGCAAGGAAGACTCTGTAGATCCTCCTTCACCAGAAATTAATGTCATTACAAAAGCTACTCCGAGAAGACATGTTCCAGACTTCTGCATCTCCAATAGAGTTCGTTACGATTAGATCTTTGTTGACATCCCAAACATCGTTCACGTTCCAAAGTAATTGCTTAGTTTTATTTTGACTTTTCATCTTGCTCGGATGACAAGGAATGTTTTACAGGGCTTACCCTCTGTAAATTATCCTTTTCACTTAGCCCAAAGTGACAGAACTTGTTTTATAGGGCTGTCTATTTCAAGAATCGACAAATAATAAATAAAATGTGATTATATACTTCCGCACTTGTTGTTGTTTTCTCTTTTCGCTTTTTCAGAAAATGGTAATCCCTAAAAAACAATACAAAAAACAAACATAAAAAAAGAAAAGATCACAAGAGGTTTCACAATGCTTACCAAAGTAACAAAAGTCCACAAATCGGATAACAAATTGCCTATCACATTTAATTCGTATAATAGAGTAGTTGATGGTGAATACTCTTTGTTGTTTAAGTGTTATGTTACATTCCTTAGACATAGCAAAGATAATATATTGATAGATGAATGGAAACAAGCATAAAATGATGTCAAGTATAGCATATGGACACACGTTCAAGTATATATTTTAATTTTCATCATTTCGATTGGCTTTCTATAATTTCTAATACATTCTCATTGATTTAAATGTAGATGACCTTTGAGTTTATGGATGGTAATAAAAACTTAAAGAAAAAGTGGATAAGTCATTTTGGTATGTGTTGGAGGAGCTTTAAACCACGACTCATTTGTGACTATATTAGAGAGCCTAAGATTGTTCTTGAGCGTCCATGAGTGAGATACAAATTTCTCTCGAAGAAGGTTTGGAAAAAGTTTGTGAAGTGTCGTCGTTATGAGAAATTCCTGATTAGTACTAGTCTTATTTATTTTGATAATGGGATACTAATGGAAAAAGTTTGTAAAGTGTCGTCATTATCATTGATTAGTATTAGTCTTGATCATATTTATCCAACAAAATTCAACTTAAAATAAACAACAAGTATTCTTTGACAATTCAACTCAAGAAAATTCAGCGTCTAAACAATTAAGCAAAATAAGACACGCGTCACCCCCCGAGTGCTACGTATCAGAGCGACAACCACTGTAACACCCCATTTCTACCCGTCTTTAATTATTAAATCAGAGTTAAATAAAATCTCACAACGAACATGGAATGTCACATTTTCAACTTTTAAAACCGAACAACTATTTATATAATAAAATTCACTTCAAAACAACGCAGCGGATTTCAACTTTATTAAACTTTAAACAATTTCAAATTCAACTTTAATTCGACTGACATCAAAACATTCAACTTGGTTCTTTTAACATAAAACAACTTGTAACTACTTCATAAACTTAAACAGAATCATAAATGCAAAACAAGCATTTATCCCCCCGAAGTGCTATGTATCAGAGCGACAAACACCAACTCGAATCTACTAAATATTGGACTCTTCGTTACCTGCAAGTCACCAACAAGTGGCAACATACAACATAAGGGGTGAGATATCGAATAACATAAACAGGATTCGATAATCAATATGTAAACAGAATAATCGTACAAACTCACCACTTCACAACATCAACACAATTACAATACATAACATTTATCAACATAGTAATTATCAGTTCAACATAACCATCATCAATGCAACATTAATGAACATAACAATCATCAAGACCACATTAGTCACATATCAACTTAACAACACAATAATGCAATGTGAATGCAACTCAACTTAATTATGCATGCGATACCATTTGGAGCGAACTCCCAACTTAAAATATTGCCAGGTTATCGAGGCATCAAGGCATAAGCCTTCAACTTTCAACTTAAAAATATTGCCAATCCAGGCCAACTTGAATCGAGCATAAGCTCCAACTTAAAATATGCACATGTATGTGAATGTATGAAGCATACAACAACAACAACCATAACGACATAATCAACCACATAACGACGTAACAACTTTAAACAACATAGCAACGTAACAACTTAACAACATGGCAACTTGAATCAACGTTGGTCAATACACCTGCAACTTTAATAATCATCCTTTAAACGGAACAACGCAACTTATAACAACTTCAACACCACTTCGACGTAAAAACAAAGATTTTCGACTTAGTCGACTAAATTACTAAATTAATTATTTTAAACTCTCCAATCTACTATAAAAAACTTATTCTATCTCTACTTTAAGTCTAAGATCAATTCAACTCGAAACAGACGCGAAAACAGGTCGAATCGCTGAAAACTACATTTTTCCTCACCTAACCTGCTCATACGCGTATGGCCTAAGGTGTTACATGTATGGCCCTAAGTGTTACGCGTATGGTCTGTGTAATAGGCATGTGTTACGCGTATGGCCTAGTCTGTTACGCGTAAGGCCAAATCTGTTACGCAAACTGACAAAAGCCTACAATTTCAACTTTTCTGCGATTTCTCATACTTTTCACCATTGTGTTCATCCTTAATTGGGTTTCTACATCAATTTTATTCTCAAAACTTCTACCAATATTCATATTTTAATTCCTATGATTGATTTTACGAAACCTATCTCCATCTACACGAATTCTGCAACTACGAATCATCAACAACACAGACAACAGAACAACTTTCAACATATTCATCAGCAACACAACAAGAACAACATATATTTCATCAGATATCAACACGAAATTATCATCAACAAATCATATTAAAACGCAGCAACAAATTTACCCGAAAACCCCAATCTACATACGATCATCTAGTCCCGGTTATGGAATTCGAACCCCACCCTTACCTTAATCGATGACCGCTTCGAATCTCCGATCGAATTTCTAACCCCTTTACATATGTGGCCCTTTTCCTCTCCTCTTTCATCCATGGAGATTAGAAATACGAACACGCTGCCATTGAGTTCCTATATTGACCAAAATTCAGCCTTCATCACCATCAATCCCGTAACTACTATTTGACCAATTTCCAGCATGAACTTCCAAACTTCAAATGCGTTTTTCTCCTTCAATACAGAACTTATTGACACGAAATTATATATCAAATCGAAGGGAATTTTGTAAGCTTTTCAGAAATTCAAGAATCGCTTTAATCAGAATTAAGAGTAAAAAGTTATCACCTGTTTAGTGGAGGTTGTACCGTATGTGCGAAAATTAAGATATGAACATGAATCCTTCTTTCTCCTTCTTTTCTCCCAAGCTATTTTCTCTCCTCTAAAACCCTTATTTTTCTCTAAGAATTTTTTTCCTAATTTCCACGATTCCCTCTTCTTCTGTTACTTCTTCTATTTTGACTCATTCTTTTATTCCTTTTAATTATAATAATAATAACCCAATAAAACAATTAATGGGCCTAAACACTGCACCCCTTTAATTGCTAATTCCGACGAAATCCAAGCCCAATAACCAACATGCTCCAATAATCAATATTATCATTGATAATATTATTTCTTCGATTTTCCGACTTAACAACTTAATTTACCATAACACTTAAAATCAATTAATAATTCACGACTAATTATTTTCTCTCGACTTAATTAGATTATCTTCCAATATTTGACCAAATGGTTCAAGCACCTAAATAACTTATCCAACCATAAACGGGAGAATATTCAAAATCAATTCCCACAACTCAATTAATTCAACTTTATCCAACGAACGACAATGCAACTTAAATCGACTCATTCAACTTAATTCAAACAAACTTAGCAACTTATCACAAACAATTTCGACAATTCAACATAAATCAACACCAATAACGCAAATATAACGAATTAAATAATTAATTAATAAATAGAGCGTTACAACCACCGACTCGAACTAAAGGTAACCAGCCACTCCTATTGATTACCTGCACGTTGCCAACATAGGGACAACATTCAAACAAAAGGTGTGAGATATCGGATATTATAAACAAAGTACGATGAATAATACATATATAAATCATACAACTATCACCACTTCAGATCAACAACAAAACCACAATCAACAACGACTTGAACAATGCAACTTTAATGCGACCCGACTATGTTATGCATGTGATACCATCAGAGTAAAACGTCCAATTTAAAATTGTCAATTTACCGAGGCATCAAGGCATAAGCCTTCTACTTTCAACTTGTGCCAGTCCAGGCCAACATGGTGTGAGCATCGACTCCGATATAAAAATGCACATATGTTATATGACATGTACAATTCGACAACATAAACAGCATAACAATGTCAACAACATAAACAACTTAGACAACTTATTCAACGTTGGCTATCAAGCCTATAACTTACAATTGTCTGTAAATCGGAACGAAACTACATATTCGTTGTGCCTGCAAATCAACTTTTCTGACATAATTTCAACAAAATAAATAAAACATTACCTACTAAATCACCCGACTTACCCCGATAAATTTTCGTTAAATTCCGGACAACTTGTTTTTTTTTCCGCTTAACTCGGCTAAGCCGACAAAAACTACATTGTTTCGACCTTTTTGTGATTATTACAAACTTATTAAAAAATTTGTCTGTTGTACCCTAATAGTCACAAGATTCACAATTGCTCACAAGGATTCAATGTTTCATCAAACAAAGCCTCCTCTTAAGCAATGGATCTGAAACTAGGGTTTTGAGTTTCTCAAGGAAAAGTGGACTTCTAAAGCCTCCAGTGGACTTCATGACATTCCATATGCCTCACAGAATCCTCATGTCAAGTTTCAAGGCATTCCCTACGAGTTTGATCAGGCATATGCTCAAATACTTAAAAATCAGACAATTGTGGTCAACATAAAGTCAAACTTCAAGATTCTTGGTCAACATCAAGATTATGAGGTAAAATTCATCATTTGATCAAGGTTTTATCATAATTCATCAAGGAAACCTCAGAATCATCAAGAATCAGGAGTTACTAAATTAGGGTTTGTGTAGGAAAAGTCAACTAAACTTTGACCAACCATAACTTTCACATACTTCATCAAATATTTTCCAATCAAAGCTCATTTTTAAGGAAATTCAATTCTCTATAACTTTGTGTCTCACAAGGCAAGTCCAAAAATGCTTCATTTGAAAGATATGAGCCAAGACATTACATGTCCTTTTGAAAGTCAACAAAAAGTCAACTTTTTCAAAAGCTCATGATTTAAAAATGGAAAATGATATGGACATGGGACCAAAAGGATAAGTTATAGGATACTCTAAGCTTTCTAAAAAGTCCTAGAACACCTTCATGGGATAAAAATTGAGGGAGTTATGCATCATGGAAGTTGAACAATTTTGAGGAGGTATATGAAGCAAAAAGGGCCTAAACTCAAGATTTCTCCAAATGGGCCTATAATATTTCAACCCAAACTTGAAGATAAGACTATTCACGACCCAATAATCAATTTTTCTGTTTTTTATTATTTATTTTACATTATATTGAATTTTAAACATTTAAATTCAATTTTAATTGAAATAAATTATGAAAAATCAAATATTTGATCTAAGATTTATTTTTTGGATCAAATATTTGATGTTTAAAGTGATTGATCAAATTTGATTTTTGGACAATTATGGTAATTTGGTTTCTTCATCTTCAAGTAATCCATAAAATCTATCCAAAAGCCCAATCGTTTGACCTAAAATGCATCACTATATATACACAACAACAACACAAGGATTAAGGACGAAATTAAGAGCAAAGAGCCACCACCAAATTCCAAAAAATTGAAGAAAAATATCAAATTTGGTTTCATACTTTGAGTCACTTTAAAGAAGTTTTAAAGGTTGAATTAGCTTCCTTGAGGTGTTTAGGACATGTGCCAATCATTAAGATCATCAAATTCATCCTAAAACGCATAAACTGAACTCCTTTTATTCTTGATTTTTTGATTTTTCGATTATGAATATTAATGCTTAACTAATGGATTTTGATCATGTTGTCTTGTTTGAATGATTGTATAGATGCTTTCCGGGTTGCTGTATTGGAGTTTCATGGCCTTGCCCGAGTTATGCCATGGCTAGGGTTTAGGGTCCCAATTTGGGGATTCTTGATGTAGCCCATCTAAAGACCTTTGGACAACATATTTAGGCTGTAATACATGCGGGGGATTGTTTGGTGTATTCAATTTGGACTAATTGTACGTGTTTATGATGTTTAAGAAAATGTAGGTTTAGCTGCGAAAACAAAGTCGCAGCAAAATTCCTAACAAATTTCGCAGGAAAATTTGCAGGTCTGAAGGTAGAAGAAGACCATGGCGCGCTCATCATAATTCAAAAAATAAATTTATTTTATAAAATATTCGTTACACTCTACTAACACCAACGCGCGTGTGGTCTAATGGTTGAGAAGTGAACCTATGAAGTGAAGGGCGTGGGGTCGAATCCAGACTCCAGCATTTTTTTTTGAATTAATTTCTCTATAATTGTTTTATTATATAATGATTTGTTTATGTTTCTTATCACCAGCACGCGCATGGCCTAGTGGAAGGAGGAGACGCATGTGAGAACAAGGGCGCGGGTTCAAACCCCGGCTCCCCCAATTTTTGCAAACCTGGTTCTTATTTCTTAATTTCCTTTATTTGTTTTTCTAATTTAATTAATTAATTAAATAATAATCTTAATTAACCAAAAACTAATCTAATTATCTTCACTAACCTTTTTTTTATAAATAAATTTCATAATATTTTATTTATTTATTTATTTAATTATTTTCTTTAAAAATTAATTTAATTAGGTTTTCTTTTAATATAGTTAATTAAATTTATGTTAACTAACAACCCTGCTTTTTTGCCTCAAACCCCGATTTTGCCAAAAACCCTAAATTTCAAACCTAAAACTCTAAACCCTATTATTTTCTCTAAACCCTATTTTTTCTCTAAACCTTAAACCTAATTTATTTTTTCATAAAACTATAATTTCTTTATATTTCTCAATTTTAATTTAAATTGCTTTATTTATTTTTTATAAAAATTGTATAGGTTGCATTGTTTTATGTAATTTATTTTTCTTTCGCCTATATTATTATGTAACTGCTTCGAAGCCATGTAATAGCGTAGGAACTTTTAAATTCTGTCTTTAAATTTCTGTAAATATTTAAATTGTGTGGTTAGTAATTTAGGGAGTGCAAAGAATAACTGAATTAATTTGGACTTAGATCACTAATCATAAGATAAATAATTGAAGATAATATTCACACACGTAAGTCGATCGTTCTACGATCGCCATCTGCACCTCATAGGGTTTCCCTCTTGGCTGCCTTAATAAATGGCCAGGTCCCTCGAATGTGGGGCGTCTTAAAGCAATATACCTACAAATAAAAACCATAAAGTCCCTTCGAAATTGCCTACAAAATAATGATCTTGTCCATACGAAAAAATGATGATAGTCCATACGAATTGCTAAAGACACCCCTACAAGTTGCTTTCTATGACCATACGATGACCCTACGCATGTCCCTTAATAAATCCAAGGTAATGATTACTTACTCCTTAATAGTAAGGACAGTCTTACCCTTGAAAGGAAATAGAAAAACATGAAAGACCAACTTATGGTAGGTAGCGCTTAATTACTTGCTCACTCTTTCAAAATCTTTTTCACACCCCACTTTTAAAATATTTTCAAACTCAAGACTTTGTATACATCCATACGAGGATCATTACAAAGACTTATGAAAATCTTTTAAACACACACTTCACATTTTTCAAACAAGTTAAAGTGAGCTAAGTAACTAAGAGCCCATGGATAATCAGGGATACAAAGGGTGCTAACACATTCCCTTTGTATAACCTACCCCCCGAACTCAAAATCCTTTTAAGGTCTTTCTTGTTCTTTTATACCATTTCCTAAATTGGATAAAATAAAAGTCGGTGACGACTCTTGCTATCCGCACATGATTATGTCAAACGAAAAAACCCATG
The DNA here is from genome assembly GCA_963966055.1 of Lathyrus aphaca. NCBI lineage: Eukaryota > Viridiplantae > Streptophyta > Magnoliopsida > Fabales > Fabaceae > Lathyrus > Lathyrus aphaca. The sequence continues at coordinate 61,830,380 of OZ014520.1, read as the reverse complement.
CCAGTTCTCCCACCGTGTTACACTGTCAATTTTATGTTTTCTGATAAAGTACTCCTGTTATGTATCACCTACTGTCATGGAAATCTACAAGTTCATTTTTCTGTCAAAACTCAAAAGAACACTGCTATTGTCAAAACCAGTTGATCTGCTATTTTAATTCAATGCTGGATCATGCCTCATATTCTATTTAATATTATTAGTTCTAGTTCCTGGTTTTACTAAATTTAATGCCTCATATTCTTTTTAATATTATTAGTACTAGTTTATAGTTTTACTAAATTTAATTGTTTTAACATAACAGACTACACGTATTATGGATGTAAAAGTATCATTACATTTTTATAAGAGACAAAATATTACGCAGTAATATAATTATCCCTTCCCATCTATGATGGGTGACTTGCGCCACCCTAGGTACCTTCCATAGTGGCATGCACCACTTTATATGAGGAAAATGAGATGGTTGGTGCCATCCATGAGATGGTCCTTGCCATGTTGTATTTCATTTCTTTTGGGTGGCATGTGCCACCCCTTATGTGTAATGGGTGGCTTGCGCCACCCGTGTAACTTAAAAATTATTTTTCGTCCCCAAATTAATTTTTCCAGAATCGAGCAAATCAATAGCAACATTCACAGGAGAATTCAACAATAAAATTCAACACAACTGATTGATCAACATTTCCCAGAAATAATAATATTCAAGTCAACATCAGAACAACAAGATCGAACAAATCAACAACAACAACCTAAAAACTACCTGATCCCAATTCCTACGTATCGATTATCATAACTCGATTATAAAATTTGAACCCCACCCTTACCTTGGATTAAAGGCAGCTCAAAATTCAATCGGATTTCAGGGATTTTGGCACCGGTAGCAGTTCTTTCTCATAGCCTCTTTCACTCACGTTCTTGCTTTTCTATTTCTTACGGATACTTTCACAAACCTAAATTTAATTTCTAAGATTGGTTTTATTAAAATATTATTATTTTTCTTATAATATCTAATGAGCCTAAGTCTTACACCCCTTAATTTACTAATTTCAACACGATTCTAAACCCACTCTGAACACTCTCCTACAACTATAATATTATTTCTAATATTATTTCTATGACTTACCAACTTAATACCGACTTAACGACTTAATTAATCGCAACACAAAATCGACCGAATAATTGAAAATAAATAATTAAATATTCAATCAAATAAATAATTAAATATTTGGGCGTTACAACTCTCCCCCACTTAGAATTTTCCGTCCTCGAAATTTACCTGATTCAAACAACTCTGGATATGAGTCTCACATCTTGCTCTCCAATTTCCAGGTCATGCTTTCTCCAGCAGTTCTCAACCAGACAACTTTCATTAGCACGATCTATTTCCCTCGTAGGGTCTTCATTTCCCGATCCACGTCTCGTACATGTTTAGTCCCCACCGTAAGATTATCATGTACTTGCAAGTCATCCATACTAACCACATGAGACGGATCTGAAATGTACTTCCGGAGTTGCGACACATGAAACACATCATGCAAATTCTAAATATTTGGCGGTAACGCCACTCGGTAAGCAACTTTCCCAACTCTGTCCAAAATCGGATACGGATCGATAAAACGAGGAGTGAGCTTCTTAGACTTTAAAGCTCTCCCAACACCAGTCACATGCGTGAATTTCAAAAACACATGATCACCCACTTGGAATTCTAAATCCTTCTTTCGCTTGTCATGGTAACTCTTCTGTCTACTTTGAGAAGCTTTCATCTTATCTTGAATTAACTTCACTTTCTCGTTAGTTTCTCGAACTACTTCCGGTCCAAGTACTACACTTTCACCAGATTCATGCCAACACAACAAAGTTCTACACCTCCGACCATACAACGCTTTAAAAGGTGTCATTCTAATACTAGAATGGTGACTATTATTATAAGTTAACTCTATCAACAAAAATTAAATATCCCACGAACCTCCTTGCTCAAGAACACAAGCTCTCAACAAATCCTCCAACGACTGAATTGTCCTCTCAGTTTGGCCATCTGTCTGAGGATGATATGCCGAACTCAACCTCAACTTAGAACCCAATGTTTCTTGCAGGCTCTTCCAAAACTCCGACGTAAACCTTATATCTATATCCAACACAATACACAAAGGAACACCATGCAGCTTCACAATCACTCGGATATAAATCTATGCCAACTTCGTAATTGGATATGTGATGTTAATAGGTATTAAATGAGTCGACTTCGTAAGCCTATGAACAATCACCCAAATTGAATCATGTCCTCTTGAAGTAATAGACAACCCTGTCACGAAATCCATAGAAATGCTATCCATTTCCATTCCGGAACTTCCAACGGTTGCATCAACCCTGCAGGTTTGTTCAAGTTTTGACTTATGACAAGTCAAACACGCATACACAAACCGTGCTATATCTTCCTTCATTCTGGACCACCAAAATTTTTTCTTAAGTCTTGATATATTTTAGTAGCTCCATGATGAATACTCATATTACTCCTATGACCCTCCTCAAGAATCCTCTTTTTCATATCTGCATCATCAGGAATACAAATTCGATCATGCAGTCTCAACACACCTCGCACATCAATCTTAAAGTCATTCTTCTCCGATTAACCATAACTACTCATGATGTCCACTAGTTTTACATCCAGCTTGCCTCTCCAATACTGTCCAAAAAATCATTATTAATCTTTAACATGTCCAACATAACACTCTGTGATGTCACTTCGCAAATCAAACTCATATCTCGAAACTGCTCAATTAATTCCAATTCCTTAATCATCAATGCTGACATATGCAAGGTCTTTCTGTTTAAAGCATCAACCACAACATTAGCTTTGCCTGGATGATAATTCAAACCGAAATCATAATTTTTCAGCAATTCTAACCATCTTCGTTGTCTCATATTTAACTCCTTATGATCAAACAAATACTTTAGGCTCTTATGATCACAATAAACTTTAAATTTGGAACCATAAAGATAATTCCTCCAAATCTTTAGCACAAAAAAAATTGCAGCAAGTTCCAAATCATGCGTAGGATAGTTCTTTTCATGAGTTCTCAACTATCGTGACACATAATCAATTACCTTATTGTTCTGCATAAGCACAACTCTTGAACCCATCAACGAAGCATCACAATAAACCACAAACGGTTCTCCTGGATTCAATAATGTCAAAATCGGAGCCGACGTCAATTTCGTCTTCAATTCTGTAAAACTTTATTCACACTGAACATCCCACACAAAAGCTTTACTTTTACAAGTCAGTTTAGTTAACGGAAGTGCCAACTTAGAAAATCCTTCGATAAACCTTCTATAATAACCAGCTAGTCCAAAAAATCTTTTAATCTCAGTAGCCGACCTTGGAGTTTCCCATTGCAACACAACATCTACCTTAGAAGGATCCACAACAATACCACAACTTGAAATTACATGACCAAGAAAATTGACTTCTTTCAACCAAAACTCGCACTTGGATAGCTTCACATACAATTTCTTGTCTTTCAAAATATCCAATACTGTTCTCAAATGTCCCTTATGCTCTTCTTCTGACTTAGAGTAAATCAGAATATCATCAATGAATACAACCACAAAACGATCCAAATAATTATGAAAAATATGTTTCATGTATTCCATGAATACTCCTGGCGCATTAGTCACACCGAAAGGCATCACCGAATACTCATAGTGTCCATACCATGTTCTAAACACCGTCTTCTGAATATCCTCATCTTTCACTTTGATATGATGATAACCCGATCTCAAATCAATCTTGCTAAATACACAAGCACCCACCAACTGATCCATTAAATAATCTAATCTCGGAAGTAGATACTTGTTCTTAATTGTCACCTTATTTAGCTGTCTATAATCAACACAAATTATCATACTTCCATCTTTCTTCTTTACTAACAACACTAGGGCTCCCCATGGCGATACACTTGGTCTTACAAACTTCTTCTCAAGTAATTCCTCCAACTGCTTCTTTAATTTAGACAACCTGGATGCCGACATTTTGTATGGTGCCATCAAAACAGGTCTAGTACCAGGTACAAGATCAATCACAAATTCAACCTCTCTCTCCGACGGTACATCAGGAATTTCATCAGGGAAAACATCAGGAAATTCATTCACCACTAGCAATTCCTCAATATTAGCTTTACTCTCAATAGACAATGTTGCCATCAATGAAAACATCTGAGCTTCTTCTTTCATCAATTGTTGCACCTCTTTGAAAGATAACAATCCAACTCCTTCCTCTTTAGGAGGAGAAAACCTCACCGACTTGCGATACTGGTTTATATGAACATAGTTATACTCTAACCAGTTTATACCTAGGATTACATCCATCTCAATCAACAGTAAGCACACCAAATCAACATAAAAGTCTTTATCAAAAATCGACAAAGGACACCTTAAGCACACATGAGAAGTAGTTCCTGATCCCTTAGCCGGAATCTCGACAGTCAATTCACCATTCATAGCAGACAATTCAAGACCCAATCTTTTACCACAACCAGAAACAATAAAACAATGCGTAACACCAGTATCAATAATAGTAATTAAAGGAGTACTATTAATGAAGCATGTACCTCTGATAAATCTGTCCTTGTTAGCAGTCTGAGTTCGTGCCAATGCGGCCACTTTCCTAGTCTGAGCTTTCTTTGGCTTCTGACATTGACTACCAACATGTCCTTCTTCACCACAATTAAAATAGATCATTTCTATGTGCTTGCAATCAACTATTGTATGCCCAGGCTTACCATAACGAAAACACCTTTTTACCTCAGCAGTACACACATTACTCTTGTGAACAGCCTGTCCACACTTGAAGCAAACTATACCAGCAGGAGCACCTCCCCCACTAGTCCTCTAAACTGGAGCAACATTTTGTTTACCTTTTCTAGATGGAGAATCATAAGGCTTCCCACGATTCTGTTGTTGCTTTCCTCTTCTGTCAGTAACAATCTTGTAATGAGCATTATTGTCCTCTTCATAAATTCTACAACTATCAACCAATTCAGAAAAGACACAGATCTTCTGATACCCTATAAACCTTCTTGATCTTAGAGCGCAACCCACTTTCAAACTTGATGCACTTTGAAAATTCAGCACCAGCTTCATTATAATGAGGATAAAACTTAGACAATTCCACAAACTTCGCAGCATAATCAGTAACAGACATGTTTCCCTGCTTCAACTCAAGGAATTTAATCTCCTTCTTGCCACATACATCCTCTCGATCATACTTCCTCAGAAATTCCTTATGGAAACATCCCAAGTGATCTCTTCACCTAAATCCTCTAATCTCTGATGATTCTCTAACCACCAGTCATCAGCCTCGATTTCTAGCATGTGAGTACCATATCAAACCTTCTGCATTGGAGTACAATCCATCACACGGAAGATCCTCTCAATCTTTTTCAACCAGCCCAACGCTGCATCTGGATCATGCTTTTCCTTAAAGACAAGTTGATTCCATCTCTGAAAAGTTTCCAGACTACGAGATCCAACATCCTCACCAACATTCGATAAATTCTTCACAACTTGAGCCATTGCTTGCATTGCAGCAGCCATTGCAACATCGTTTCTTCTAGTCATCTCAACTTATCACTACAACACAAACAAAAGTTAGAGCCAAATAACAATACTCGATTGTTAAACAACTACGACTCGAATCGACTATGTTATGCATGTGATGCCATCAGAGTAAAACTCCCAACTTAAAATTGCCAATTTACCGAGGCATCAAGGCATAAGCCTTCAACTTTCAACTTGTGCTAGTTCAGGCCAACGTGGTGTGAGCATCGGCTCCGACATAAAAATTCACATATGCTATATGATATGTACGACTCGAAAACATAAACATCATAACAACGTCATCAACATAAACAACTTAAACAATTTAAACAACTTATTCAACGTTGGCTATCAAGCCTACAATTTACAATTGTCCGTAAATCGGAACAAAACTACATATTCAGTTGTGCTTGTAAATCAACTTTTCCGACATAATTTCAACAAAAAATCAACAAAAATCACCTACTAAATCACCTGACTTACCCCGATAAATTTTCGTTAAATTCCGGACAACTAGTTTTTTTTCCGCTTAACTCAGTTAAACCGACTAAAACTACATTGTTTCGACCTTTCTGTGATTATTACGAACTTATTAAAAATTATGTCAATTTTATGCTTTCTGATACAATACTCCTGTTAAGTATCACCTACTATCATGGAAATCTACAAGTTCATTTTTCTGTCAAAACTCAAAAGAACACCGCTACTGTCAAAACTAGTTGATCTGTTATTTTAATTCTATGATGCATCATGCCTCATATTCTATTTAATATTATTAGTACTAGTTCCTGATTTTACTAAATTTAATGCCTCGTATTCTTTTTAATATTATTAGTACTAGTTCTATGTTTAACTAAATTTAATTGTTTTAACATAATAGACTACACGTATTGTGGATGTATGTAACACCCCAAATTTTCTCTCTTCATTTTAAGCATCATATCACATCATATTCATCATGAACATATCATTTTCTCAGCATCTTAGCATGGAAAGATGAGGCATAACATCCTTCATGTCCTAACATCAAGCATATGGTCATCTGTGGAGGAGGTCCTTGAAGCATTTCAAGCCATGACAAGGGTCCCAATGGTTGTATACAAGTCTTATGGTGAGTCTACACTCCATTTAAAAGTTCAAGTCCATTGGAAAAAGCTCAGAAGATTTCATGATCATCAGAGGTCTCAGGACAAGGCAAAGCTCCTATACAAGGCACCCAAATTAGGGTTTGTGATTCAAGCACCATAACTTCTCAACTTTGGCCATTTAATTTGGGAAAAATCTTCTATATGTTAAGAGGATCCTAGGTGTCAATTTTCATGAGAAAATTCCATGTGGAAGTCAGACAATGCCTCAGTTGCTTGCAGATGAAGTAAAAAGTCAATTGTGCCCTTAAAAAGTCAATTGTGCAATTTCAAGGGGTCTAAGCCAAAATTTTTGGCCAAGAGGGGTCCTTACAATGTTATAAGAGGTTTGGAATGATCAAAGTTCAAGAATCATGGATATTTGAAGGGTTTTGCAAAAATGGTACAAAGTTGGTTTTTGAAGTTTTCCAAATTTGGCAACTTTTGCCCTAATTTTCAAATGGCCTTAACATGATCAAAAATTCTTCAAATGGACCAAAGTCAAACATGAAAGTTGAAGAGTAAGGTCTCCCATTTTCAAAAAGTACAAGTACATTTTCATAGTATTTGTGGATCTCCCTATAGCCTCTTCGAAAATTCCATGTTTCTAGGGCAAATTTCAACTTTTCATGAAGGCACCAAATGCAAAAGGCCTCAAAACTTGATTGTGAGACTTGTTATTGGTTCAATTGTGTTTCAAACTTAAAATAAATTACATTTGAACCAATTTGCTCCAAAGAAATCCTCATTTTCGTGCCAAACAAGAAAATCACTCCAAACATGCAAAATTGGCCAATTCATGAGATAAGTGTGAGGGCTTGATCTAAGGGACAGGATTGATTGGATTTGAATCAAGGGTGGTAAATGCCTTGCACATGTGCTGAGAGGCCCAAGGGAGCATGAGCATATCATGCTTATTTCACAAAGTGCAAATTATGCAAATTCACACTTTTCTCATGATTTATTCGTGCATTTCATTTCATTCTTTCAGAAAAGGCTTGTGAGGTCACACAAAGAGCAATTAGGGTTTTAGAAAGTCAGATCTCTCTCTCATTCTCTCATTCACAAACTTCATGCAACTTTGCATTTTTTCTCATATCTCTTCATCCAAACAAGCAAACTCAAAACCAATTGTGGATCTGTAATCTAGGCAAGCTCAAGATCATTAAACACTCCCTCATTGAAGCTTATTCTCAAGTTTAGTAACATTTCCATTTCAGGGCAACTTGCTTTGAAACCTCAGATCCAGCTTGTTTCAAGACCTTAGATGCATTTATTTTGCATCTAGGGAGTAAGTGGAATGATTTACATCCTTTCTTTGGTCTTATAGCTCACTGAATCAGGATCTACACCTCAGGTATACCTTGAAACTTTGTGATCTGGAAATGGAATTAATGTGTTGCTTTGTGTTATTTGATGTTTGCTGATCATGCTGCACTTTGTAGATTTGAATTTGGTGCACCATAGCATAAGTTATTCGAACTTCAGTTTTGATGGTCAGTTGTGTTTTGCTTCGATCCGTTCAATTCATTAAGTTTTAGGTCTTTTTGAGCTCATTTTTGGATTCAGGAGGTTTGATTTAGTTGATCTGGATAGTTTGGTTGTTGTTTGTGGTGTTTTGTGACTCTGGTATGATTTCCGGTGCCGGAGCCCTAGCTCCGGTCACCGGAAACTGGGCTCATATTGTTAGGGTTTGGTCAAGGTAGAAGACGAACTCATGGCCCTCAGATCTTCTCATCAACGCACCAGATTCTTCCACCTAGCCCTAGCCTCACCTTCTCAGCCTTGCGTTTTATATCTCTCATCCTTGTGTTTTATGTTTCTCATTTTAATGCTATATGTTTCACAGCCTACCATTGTTACCATGCGCCTTCCAGTAACATTGCACCATTCTGCCAGCTCAATTAATGAGACCTGAACCACACGCGTTTGATGAATCCAACGCATCCTGATTTTCCAATTATTTCCACTAAGTTCCACCACAATTCACATATACCAGCGCAGCAATTGGGCCCAGTCAGTGGCTATTGGCACCCCTCAAGTTCTCAGCCCAATTATTTTACACGTACAAGCCTTACTCATCACACCTCCCATCCAATTTCTTTTATTTTCTTTTTTACTTTTTATTTCTTTATTTCAGTTTCAATTTCTATTTTTATAAAATACTTCCCTTCATCTAAAAAATCCCAAAAAAATCATGAATATTATTTTGAGTCTCTTTTATTTTCTCATATTTTTTATTTTTTATTTTTTCCATTTCCACGTGTCCAAATTAATTCATTGTTTCCATTGATTTCTTTTGAATCCTCTTTTGACCACACTGCCTTGTCAATTTTCCATACTCTTCAATATTTTGAATTTTGATCTCATTCTTTTTGCTCTGGATTCTTAAGACATTGTACTTCTCATGTGTTTTTCTCTTGATTTTTTAGAAACTTATTTCTTGAGTCTTGATCTCATTGACTTGTGATGGAAGTTTGTAACCCTAGCTTGTGTTCTTGCCTCCATTTGACCTAGTTTGCTTCTGAATCTTTTCAAATCCTTTTGGCTCATTGATATAACATGTTTGAAGATCATTTGGTTTCAATTGTGGAATTTTTAGATTGTTGGTTGATTTGTTTTGAATTTTACTTTGAACCTTGTCCCATTTTGCTTCCTTTGAACCTTTAGGTCTCATATAAGCCAAGAAGGGCACTTGTGCCAACCTCTTCTTCTCATTTGGGGTTCTTTTGGGGTGTGGGTACCTTCCTGGTCTTAGCATAGGGTTTGAGTCTTAGGAATTTTTGTGTTTGCTTCTTCTTTAAGTCATTTATTTCCTTAAGTGCTTTCACTTCATCTCATTGTTTCTTTTACTCCCATTTGGTAATTGTTTGGTCTTGTACCTTTCTTCTCTTCATCTTGTTGGCTTCTTAAGACTTTCTTCATCTTGTTTTGGTTCTGGTTGTGTGCTTTGAGTCCATGTTTATGCATTGTTGCTTTGCATTCTCCTTAAATGTGCATTTGTTCTCATATGTGTTCATGTTACATCCTTTGCTTATAAGCTTCTTCTCCTCATCCCTTTGAGTTGCATTTGCATTGTGCACTTGGTCATATCATTTCACTTCTGATTGTGTGATGTTAGCATGTTATCTTGCTCATCTTGTTTCACTTGTATGCATGATACTAACCTTGCAGGGGCTATGGTAAGTGTGAGGTGTGGGAATTGAGTTCCACATCTCCAAATCTCATCTTATCTCTCCCTCTTATGTTTATGTGCACTAACCCTTTGTTGTTGGGCTTAGGCCTTTCTCATCCCTCCTTTTATCTTCTTCTTCTCTTCTTCCTTCTTCTTCATTAGGATAGAAACCTCACTAACCCTTAGGACATCCATGCATGTTAACACTTAGGATTTCTTTAGTACCCCTTTAGAATTTTTCCTTTGTGATCCTTTGGTGCTTTCTTTTCTCACCTTCAAATTCAATTCTAATTCACTTAATAAAAGGTTGAGTACTTTCATGCGACATGAGACTTTGCTATGAGATACCTGCGCACGTTCCGTTTCGGGGCGAGGTGTGAGTTATCCCTCGTGGTGGATAGGTCTTAGCATGAGTACTTCACAAAGAAAAGCTAAAAAACACTTCTTAACCAAAAAACCACAAAAATACTTAATAATGGTAATAGGCCAGTGTGCTTAAGCCTTCACTTATGGGACTAGCTTTGGGGATTTCCTCCATAGATAGGTGTGCCTCTTGTGCATTCCATTTCGGGATGATGTGAGATGTTCACATCCCATTGAGTAAGACTTAGGTACACTCACCTATGCAAACTTTCACTCATAAAAGCTTCTAAAAAACACTGAACCAACAATAAGCGTCTTTCCTTCGGGAATTCTTTTCTCATCTCATTCACTCCGTACGTGAACTTGCTCCTACTTGTCACTTTGCAAGACGGTTACGCACTCGTCGTCCGAGTCTGCAACACCTAAGCAATGGCATAGGCAGTTCAAGCTTTAATTCACAAGCAATTTCCTTGTTACCCCTAGTTAGGGGAACTACGGCGTCTCTGATCCTCATTATCCTGATGAGGTACGTAGGCAGTGGGGTAGGGCCCGTTCGAGCACAATCTTTATTTTCCCTACATTTTTTCTCTTTGTTTCTTATTCAGTTCTTTTCTCAGTTTCTTTTCCGGTTCCAGTTTCTTTTCATTTTCTTTTGCAGCAGCTTTCATACCCTCACCCTTTGAAACAGTTTCTCTTGCAAGCGTGGATCCCGTCGGGTACGGCGGACGATCTAGGTGCTAATACCTTCCCAGGTTGTAACCGACTCCCGAACTCAGTCTCTTTGGTTCGTAGGACCCGTGTCCTTCCTCTTTCTTTCTTCTGGTTTGTGCAGCATTACCATTCCCTTTCTTCGGGATAAAAATGCCTGGCTGGCGACTCTTTTCTTTTCCGCGCCACTTTCGCGTTTGTACCAGGATGGAAATCCGGGGAGCGACAATGTAAAAGTATCATTACATTTTTATAAGAGACAAAATATTACCCAGTAATATAATTATCCAATCCCACCTATGATGGGTGGCTTACGCCAACCTAGATACCTTCCATAGTGGCCTGCGCCACTTTATATGAGGAAAATGAGATGGCTGGAGCCATCCATGAGGTGGCCCACACTATGTTGTATTTCTTTTCTTTTGGGTGGCCTGCACCACCCCTTATGTGTAATGGGTGGTCTGCACCACCCATGCAACTTAAAAATTATTTTTCGTCCCCAAATCAATTTTTTCAGAATCGAGCAAATCAACAACAACATTCACAGAAGCATTCAACAATAAAATTCAACACAACCAATTGATCAACATTTCACAGAAACAGTAATATTCAAGTCAACATCAGAACAACAAGATCGAACAAATCAACAACAACAACCTTAAAACTACCAAATCCCAATTCCTACGTATCGATCATCATAACCCGATTATAAAAGTCAAATCCCACCCTTACCTTGTATTAAAGGCAACACAGAATTCGATCGGATTCCGAGGATTTTGGCACGGTAGCAATTCTCTCTCACAGTCTCTTTCTCTCATGTTCTTGCTATTCTATTTCTTACTGATAATTTCACAAGCCTAAATCTAATTTCTAATATTGGTTTTATAAAATATTATTATTTTTCTCATAATACCTAATGAGCCTAAGTCTTACACCCTTTAATTTACTAATTCCAACACGATTCTAAGCCCATCTAATCGAACACTCTCCTACAACTATAATATTATTTTTAATATAATTTCTACGACTTACCAACTTAATACCGATTTAACGACTTAATTCACCGCAACACAAAATCGACCAATTTAATCTCAAATAAATAATTAAATATTCAATCAAATAAATAATTAAATATTTGGGCGCTACATTGGTACCATTCTAATTCAAGCTTTTGTATTCAGTATTTCCTGTTTTTTGTCAAGATGAGTGATAAAACAATTGATCTATTGTGCAATTCTGAAGTTGAAACTTCGTCTGCCTCTTTCATGGGGACGTCCCCTGATTCCGTTTCCCTCCTCTTGATAGCGATTTCCTAGTACTTTTTTCTGATGATTTTGGCTCAGAAAGGGTGTCTGAGAATTCCTTGGGAAAGAGGTTATGCAGATCCTTTGATGATTGTATGATCCCATTTTATGAATGCATGTTCACAAGAATAGGATGTGGCTCCTTTTTTTTTTTTTTTTTACTTTGAGGTAGCCATCCTAAAATATTTAAGAGTTGCTCATTCTCAATAATTTCTTCTAGGGTCTTGGATGTACACGAGGGTGTTTCAGCTATTTGTCAAGCATGCCTGTATAACAATGACATGTAGGATCGGACAAGTTCACGAGTCAACTCGTGGTCCTGCATACACTGGTTACAACCCTTAAATTCGAGCTTATATGTGGTTAGCTCTTATTGATCTGTCTTCTCCTAAATAGGTTACATGTCAATCCAATTTTTCACCAATAGTTGAATTAGCCTGATATCTAACAACACATCATCTTCCCCAAAGCTATCATAGCTTCTGCTTTGAGTTACTTGCAATATGCATTAGACTGCAGATTCTTAATAATGCAAAAGTGTACTAGAAAAAATAGAAACAAAAAACGATAGTAGCTGGTTAATGAGTTGTACATGGCATTGAAAACAGAGCAAAATTGAGTGAGAAGTTTTCAACAAACAATTTGAATTGATTTTATTGGATCATAAAAAATTAAAGCAAAAACTAGTATGTACAAAATCTAACATTCATTGATGGTGACTTTGGTGGGGCAGAAGCTACAAGTATTGGTGTAGTGAAGCTTATTTAAAATTAAAACAAGACCATATAAGACTTACTAACAATAACAGAGAAGAAGTTAACTTAAGTCACTTAACATAACACATTTGAATTATTATGAATCAATTAATTCTTGAATATTTGTACTTATTATATAAATAAAATGTAAAAGAATAGTCTTGCAAGCCTCATATTATAATCGATATACTACTTTTACAAAATAAAAAAAGAAAGAAATATACAACTTTTCTGATTAACTTTATTAAACATGATAAAACAAAATTTAGATGATAACACAGCTATTAGGATCCTCTTCAACGCTAACAGCACCGTAATAAGAATTGTATTGTGGTTTCATCTGATGATTATAATAGGGATGTGTTCCATAGAACATGAAAGGATTAATCACCATTGAATCTTTCTTATCATCTTCCTTCTTTTTAGGTTCTTCTTTCTTTTCTTCTTTAGCTGCTCCAACAGAAATTATTTCAGCATGACAAAACTTCCTTAGCTTAGCCACTACTTTTACTGGATCAATATCTCCTATTGCAGTTAATTTCTTGTCTTTCATGTCCATTGAAACCGACTCAACCCCTGAAACAATATTACAAATACAGTCTAAGTATTTCACGAACAAAAAAATCAAATAAACATTGATGATGATATTATGAATTTGCAATCAATTAAATACCTGAAATGCCAGAGACTGCCTTCATAGCTTTTTGCTTGATTCTGTCTTCATTTATTTCCAACTTTAACACTACTTTCTGTAACACAAAAATTCAAGTAGTTGTTAGTTAGGATTTAGAATAAGAAAATAAAATTCACCAATTATGTTTTGGCTATGATGAAGAAAATAAAAGAGTGGTTTTAGAATTAGAACTAACCATCATTTTTATGGAAGCTTCAAGCTTGTGATATGAGAGATGAGAGATGAGAGCTATAAGGTAGAATTATAACTCTTGATGGAATTGTAATATTAGAAGTGAAAGGAAGAGATGATATTTCAAAGTGAAATGAAGTTATGAAGTGAAGATGATTATTCGAGGGTTTTTATAGTAATGAAAGAAGAGTGATTGATGAGAGAGGCAGGGTCAACGTAAACAAGTCAAGACGAGTAGTATGATGTTTTCTACGAAAGTTAAGCAGCAGATATAAAGGACCTTTTCTAATTTATAATTTGTTTGATTTTCAAATTCCAATATAACGTTCCTTCGTGGAACACTGGAACCTACATATAAAAGGACATTAGACAGTGAAAGTTAAAGTGGGAAATTTACTATTTTAGTTATGACCAATTCTACGGTACACCTATGCTTGATTTACCTTAAAAAGAGCATTCATACAACTTACAAGTACATCCATAAAATGAGTATGAGTATGTTTGGATGCATATTCAAGAACTTTAACAACAAAATATGAACACAATTATAAATCTAAAGCAAACTAAGAAAATAGAATTAAAAGATAATTTTGATTTTTTATTCATCAATTCAAATATCTCTGTAAGACTATATTATATAGAAGATTGTATCCAATACCCATAAAGTTTGAGCAATACTCCTGCAAAATTTTCAAAATGTCAATTTAAACCCTGATATTATTTTATTATTTTAATTTTTACCATTCCTATCAGATCGTCAGACTTCCGAAAAATTTACCCAAAAAACAACGTTTTGGAAGACTTGAAAAATGACTTTCGGTATGTTATTTTTCAAACCGGAAGACTTAAAAAATCTGTTCCGGTTTAGCATTTTTTTCTTCACCGAAAGACTTATCTAAAGTGTTCCGGTTCGGAACAGTCTCATTAGGTGTTCCGGTTTGTCTTTTTGCCTGTATCGGAACACTTCATTTAAGAGTTCCGGTTCGTATAATATACACTACCGGAACACTTAGATGAAGTCTTCCGGTATACTTTTTTTTTAATTATTATTTTTTATAATTTTATATTAAAAATAAATTATTATGCAGGTGTGGAAATACCTATATACGAAAAAAACCCGATATGTGTGAATATGTCAGATGATTTTACAACGTCAGAAAGATTTGGTACACGAGAGGAGGTGATAAGATGGATTAAAGACATCAGATTACGAAATAAAGTGACAGTTATCATCACTCGTTCGGATACGCAAACATGCAAGAGAGGAAGAAGTAACAAAATAATATTTGGTGGTGATAAAGGAGAGAAATACAAGGATATTCGTAGTGGAATCGAAAGTGCGACGAAAAAATATGGATGTCCATTTAAGATCAGGTCGACTCCGACGAAAGATGAATCTGGATGGAAGATTGATGTAAAATGCGGGGTTCATAACCATGATTTACCTAATAGATTAGAAGGTCACTCATTTGTTGGTAGGTGAACAGCGGATCAGAAGCAACATGTTGCTGATTTAACAAAGAGAAAGGTTCCACCTAGAAATATATTGCATTCCTTGCACGAGCAAGATCCAGATTGTGTCACTCGGATCACGCAAATATACAAGCAGAAGAGTATGATAGAAAAATAGATAAGTGGTCCTAGAAGTGAGATACAACATTTGTTTAAGCTTATTGAGGCTGCAGGTTATGTTTATTGGAGTAGAATAAGAGACAACTCTGAAGTTATTAAAGATATATTTTGGGCTCATCCTGATTCAATTAAGTTGAATATTTTTCCTATTGTGTTAGTTATGGATAACACTTACACGACAAACAAATATAGGCAACCTTTGTTTGAAATGGTTGGCATGACATCAACTGAGTTGACTTTTGTTGTCGCATTTGCGTATATTGAGTCTGAACAGACTGAGACTTTTTGTTGGGTGTTAGATAAGCTTAAACAATTGTCTGTGAAGAAAGATTTGTGTCCACAAGTGAAGTGATGATGACTGATAGAGATCTTGGTTTGATGAAAGTCGTTGAGACTGTGTTTCCAAGGACGAATAATTTGCTATGTCAGTTTCACATAAACAAAAATATTGGTGCAAAGCGGAAACTATTTGTGGATTGTCCTAGATTTTTTGAGTACGTGAACCACACATGGTTGACACCACATAGACAAAGATTTGTTTGCGCATGGATTAATCGAGTCCTACATATGGGTAACACGACGACTAATCGGTATGTTTTGTTTTAGATCCCAAAATTTAAATTTGTACATTTTTTTATTTGTTTGCACATTTTGTATTTTTCTTAATTATTTTAAATATGTATTATTTTAGGGTTGAGTCTGCTCATTGAAAGTTAAAGCAGATGTTTAGTAACAATATTGGTGACATGGTCAAATGTTGGGAGGCCATGAATGACAACTTAAAGATACAAATTGGCAACATTAGAGCTTCTTTTCAAAAGAGTGTCTATGAAGTTGCGTATGCGTATTTAAGTCCATTTTACACATATTTACGTACTTCAGTGTCTCGAGCTGCATTGAGGCGCATTGTTGAAAAGTTAACAAGAATTGATTATGTTGGAACGAACAAGGACAGATGTCGATGTACTCATAGAGCAACATATGGATTACCTTGAGCGTGTGACCTGACAGGATATAGAATTAGTGGTATTTCGATACCAATTAACGTTGTGCATGTTCATTGAAGGAAATTAAGCATGGAAATTAAGTTGGAAGAAGACTTAGATGAAGAATCAGAGGTGGGTATGACATATGCAATAGATGAGTTATGAAAAAGGTAGGTCACAAGATGTTGTTGGAAGAAAAACATTACAAAATAGGGTTTATGAACTTGTATTCTCCATAACGACTTTTTTGTTACCACCACCTGTAAAAGAATAGTCTTTGCAAGCTTCATATTTTAATTGATATACTACTCTTACAAAATAAAAAAAGAAAGAAATATACAACTTTTCTGATTAACTTTATTAAACATGATAAAACAAAATTTAGATGATAACACAGCTATTAGGATCCTCTTCAACGTTTACAGCACCGTAATAAGGATTGTATTGTGGTTTTATCTGATGATCATAATAGGGATGTGTTCCATAGAACATGAAAGGATTAATCATAATTTCTTTTGCTGATTCTTTCTTATCATCTTCCTTTTTTTTAGGTTCTTCTTTCTTTTCCTCTTTAGCTGCTCCAACAGAGATTATTTCGGCATGACAAAACTTTCTTAGCTTAGCAACTACTTTTACTGGATCAATATCTCCTATTAAAGTTAATTTCTTGTCTTTCATGTCCATTGAAACTGACTCAACCCCTGCAACAATATTACAAATACAGTCTAAGTATTTCACCAACAAAAAAATCAAATAAAAATTGATGATGATATTATGAATTTGCAATCAATTAAATACCTGAAATGCCAGAGACTGCCTTCATAGCTTTTTGCTTGATTCTGTCTTCATTTATTTCCAACTTTAACACTACTTTCTGTAACACAAAAGTTCAAGTAGTTGTTAGTTAGGACTTAGGACAAAGCAAAGGTAGAAAATAAAAGAGTTGTTATAATCATGGAATTGAACAAACTAACCATCATTGTTATGGAAGCTTGTGATATGAGAGATGAGAACAATAAGGTAGAATTATAACTCTATGAAAATTGTAATAGAAGTGAAAGGAAGAGAGATGATATTTCAAAGTGAAATGAAGTTATGAAGTGAAGATGATTATTTGAAGCTTATATATAGTAATGAAAGAGAAGCAGGGTCAACGTAAACAAGTCAAGACGAGTAGTGTGTGCTTTTCTACGAAAGTTAAGCAGCAGATATAAAGGACTTTTTGTAATTTATAATTTGTTCCATTTCCAAATTCCAATATAACGTTCCTTCGTGGAACACTGGAACCTACCTATAAAAGGACATTAGACAGTGAAAACTAAAGTGGGAAATTTACGATTTTAGTTATGACCAATTCTATGGTACACCTATGCTGTATTTACCTTAAAAAGAATACGAGTACATCCATAAAATGAGTATGAGTACATCCATTTATTTTAATATTTGGTGGTGGTCGATGTTGTGTTTAATTTATTGAGTAATCTTTGCAAGTTTAGTGAGGAAGTTATATACAAGTGTAATATAGTATTGAGATATCAAATATATTATAGAATTATTTGGTTGGATCTAAAGCAAAAGGTATGTAAGCAATCCTGTTATGATCATGATTTTGTTACTATAAAAAAATAAAGAACAATTATACTAAAAGATATTAAACTATTCTAAAATTAATTTTTCATTCATTTCATTTCATATCCATATCCATGTGCATGTTGATATTAACTTCTAGCCTCCAAATATCCCTATCTTTCAGATAGTAGCTATGCATCCACCTAATCCAGAGGTTATCATTTTTCATACAGATATTTCATAAACAATTCATCATAGCAACTATGTTCCAAATATCCAGATTAATGATGTCTAGACCTCTAAACTTGACAGGTATACAAACCTTTTGCCAAGCCACTAGGTTCTTCTTACACATAGTTTCCTTCCCATACCATACAAAGTTTCTGCAAACTTCCTGAATTTTCTTGATCACACCTTTAGAGAGGGGGAGACAAGTCATCATAAATTGAGCCACATCCATACATATACTTTTCACCAATTGAATTCTTCCAGCCATGCTTAACAACTTAGCTGACCAATGTTTGATTCTACTTGTAATTCTATCCACTAGAGGCATATATTGAATTATATTCAGCTTCTTATCAGATAATGGAACACTAAGGTATCTAATAGGCAACTTCATTTCCTCAAATTTAGTTAGTCTTCTGATAGCTTGCACCATATAATTCTCCATACCTCCACAAAAGACTTTACATTTCCTATGGTTGACTTGTAGACCAGTTGATTTTGAGAATTGATGGAAGGCTTGAAGCATCAGCTCAACAGACACAATGTCTCCTCTACTAAAAAGCAGGGTGTCATCTACAAATGACAAATGTGTAATAGCTAACTTTTCACATCTTCTATGGTGATTGAAATCAGGATTGAGCTGCATTTTTACCATTTTCCTATTCAGGTACTCCATTATTATAACAAATAACAATGGAGGATATTGGATCCCCTTGTCTAATCCCTCTCTTGGCTTGTAACACATCAATCAACTCTTCATTCGCATTAAATCTGTAGCTTATAGTTCAGACACTTATCATAATCCATTCCACAAACTTTTGGGGGACTCCAATCTCTCTTAGAATTGTTTCCAAAGCCTGCCAGTCCACCATATCATAAGCTTTGTGTAGATCTATTTGCATCATGCATCTAGGGGGCACATTTCCTATTATACCCTCTCAGTAGCTCAAAAGCTAGAAGAATATGGTTATGAATCACTTGTCCATGTATGAATGCAACTTGGTTTTGGTGAATAATCTCAGTTAGCACTTTGCTCAATCCTCTGCTGGATGGGGAGGGCAAGATAATGCTGGATCAGGACGGGGGAGAGGCTGAGGAGCGTCCTTTGATAGACGTCACAGACCTGCTGGCGTGTAACACCAGGCAAGAAGTGCCTGAGTTTTTTGGTATTCGTTTTTATTTCTGCTTGTTATTATGTTTTGATAATTTTGGACGTCCGTGACTAATCTTGTGTGTTCTTTTTTCTTTATAGGCTCCCTGTCGAACCCCCTTGACAAGATCCAGGAGCGATTGCGTCAACAACAAAAGAAGAGGTCGCAGGTCGTCCAAACCAATCTGACCGAAACGAGCGGTTCTGGGTCGGGCCCCCTGGTTCAAGGGTCTCCGAGCGCGTCAACTGGCTCGCTCATGAAGAAGCATAAATCTGCAGCGACCGTGGACTTGACGGTCAATGCTCCCCCCAAACCGAAGCATGTGCTGCCGCCTTGCTTTGTGAAGCAAAATTATTTTGAAGGGACGAGCATGGAGGTTGATCGGGCGGATTCTTTGTTCGTTGAGGCAATGGATCGCCCTGCCCGGCGTCTGTCTCTGGCTCAGGACGCGAGCGCAGTTATGCGGGTTTTGTCTATGGCCTGGTTGACGGCCGAAGGGAACCCTGGGCAAGAAAAGGAGGTGGCGAGGCTGAAGGAGCTCTTGGCTGCTGCCGAAAGGAAGTTGGCTACGGCCTCTGAAGAAGCTACTGCCTCTGCTAAGGAGCTGACCGATCGAGGGAGTATCATCGCTAAGCTGGAGGTCAATAAGAGGAGGGCCTTGGAGCAGAGCAAAAAGCTGAAGGACGCCTTCTGCCCAAAGGAGGATGAGGATGCTGACACCAAGAGTTTGGTGACCAGGGCCCAGTTCCTTGCTCGGATCGACTAGGACATGGAAGATCTGAACTTGTCGACTGAGCTTAGTTTCCAAAACGATGTGGACCAGATACGAGCTCTTCATCTTGAGTTGGCTTTGGATACCGGCCGCATCAGCTATCTCTACAAGGTCGAGGATGGCCAGATAGTGGTTCTCTCGGACTTGATCGTGGAGGACTCCCAGCCCGGGGTGATTGCTCAGCCTGACCAATCAGAGGTGCAACCGCCTCAGAGCGAAGGTCAACCCGATGCTCCAAAAGGGGAGGGAAATTAGTTTGGCCTGCGTGCCGTTACCTTGTAATTTATTGTGTTTTGCTCGGGGACGTGGTCCCCTTTGTATGTAATTATGAACAAGTCGGCCCTTCGGGGTTGCAACTTTGCAGTAAAACCTTCCGACCTCAGTGGTCGTTTGTTATTTTACAATATTTTTTGTTTAACTGTGCGTCCGTCGGAGGACTTTTTCCTTTTATGTTTTTATAAACGTTAAGTGTTTGATGTCTTTGTAATGATTAGATGTGATTAGGCAAATACGGGGCGTGTGTTTGTGATCCGTTGGTTTGGGGGACCAACCAGATTTTGGAGTCTGGCTCCTGGTCGGCACCCGGGCCAAGGTAATTAGTCGGGCTCCGAGGCTTGAACGTCCCATCGCGAGCTGGGGTTCTGCCTGGTCGTGGTACGTAGGCGACATCAGACTCGTTTGAGTATCCACCCGTGCAATTGTCATCTCCTTCCCTTGGAAGAAGATCCTGATAATCATGTTATTTTGGGCTGCCGTGCTTGTACCTGGGCACGCAGTTCGTAGTCGGACCTATTGCTCCTCGCTTGAGAGTCGAGCAAGGTGACTCTGTAATTTAACTGTAATATTGCTTGAGCTTTTCGGCGTTCCACGGCCGAGCAAGTTCTTCCCCGTGCAGATTTTCTAAATAATAGGCTCCATTTTCGGTCTTTGCCCGGACGCGATATGGGCCCTCCCAATTAGGCGTTAGCTTTCCTTCGCGGGAATCTCTGTGATTTCTTCTTAGAACGAGACTACCCACCTCGAATACTCGTCTTATGACTTTAGAATCGTATCGAGCTGCTATTTTCTGTTTGAGAGTGGCCTCTCGGAGAGCAGCTTCTGATCGGATTTCTTCGACCAGGTCAAGCTCGTCTCTTAAAACTTCGGAGTTGGTGTCTTGGTCCATTGGGGACTCTGTTCGTCTGGATCGAATGTGCATTTCCACAGGAATCACTGCTTCGGTCCCATATGCCAACCGGAACGAGGATTCACCGGTCGTTGAGTGGGGAGTGGTTCTATATGCCCAAAGCACGCTGTGTAAATCCTCAACCCAGTGTTTCTTGTGCTCGTCTAGCCTCCGTTTCAGACCTCTTAGGATTACTCTATTTGTAGCTTCTGCTTGTCTGTTAGTTTGGGGATGCTCCACCGAAGCGAAGTGTTGTTTTGTTCCTATTGACGCAACAAATTCTTTGAAATGTCTATCGGTGAATTGGGTACCGTTATCGGTTACAATGGCGAGCGGTACCCCAAACCGAGCGAGAATGCTCCTCTTGAAGAAGCGTAGTATGTTGAGTGCAGTAATTTTGGCCAAGGCCTCAGCTTCTATCCATTTGGTGAAATAATCGATGCCCACAATGAGGTATTTATTTTGGCCGGATCCGACGATGAATGGTCCTAAGATGTCCATCCTCCACCACGTGAATGGCCACGGGGAAGACAACGATTTTAGCTCGGTATGGGGTGCTACGTGTACGTCTCCGTGTCGTTGGCATTTGTCGCATCTTTTTACGTGCTCTTTCGCGTCGTGCTGGAGTGTCGGCCAATAGTACCCTGCCCAGAGAATCTTTCGGGCTAGCGATCGTCCGCCTGGGTGTTGTGCGTTAATTCCTTCATGGACTTCTCTTAGTACGTGTGGGACGTTCTCTTCCTCTACGCACCTGAGGAGTGGCGTAGAGAACCCTCGGCGATACATACGCCAACTGACTAAAGAGTACGAGCACGAGCTTCGACGCACGGTGTTGGCCGTTTTCGGGTCTGTCAGTAACTCACTCTTGGTAGGTAGTTAAACACTGGGGTCATCCAGCAGTTGGCGTCTCCTATGAGATTAATGTCTAGGTGGGTTGAAGATTATCCAATGCTTGGTCGGGGGAGCACTTTTTGTATAACGAATTTGTTGTTTCCTTTCTTTTTAGTGCTTGCCAACTTGGAAAGGATATCAGCCCGGGTATTATTCTCTCGCGGGACGTGTTTGACCTCTACGCTTGTGAATCGTTTTAGTTCGTCTTTTACAAGGGTCAGTTATTCGGCCATATTGTCGTTTTTGGCCTGGAAATCTCCTCGGACTTGGCTAGCGACCAACTGGGAATCTGTGCAAATTGTGATTTCTTTTGCCTCCAGGTCGGTCGCGAGTCGTATGCCTGCCAGGAAGGCTTCGTATTCCGCCTGGTTGTTGGATGTGGGGAAGGATAAAGTTAAAGATATTTCGATGATGCTTCCCTCTTCGTTTTCCAGGATAACTCCAGCTCCACTACCCGCCGGGCCAGATGCTCTGTCTACGAAGATGGTCCATTCGGATGGAGATTTCGGCTCCTGCTCAGTGAAAGTGAGCTCTACTACAAAGTCGGCTAGTGCTTGAGCTTTGAGAGCTTGTCTCCCTTCGAATTTGATTTCAAATTCGGACAGTTCCAACGACCATTTTAGCATTCGCCCGACCATATCTGGTCGACCGAGTAATTGTCTTATGGACTGGTCTGTTCTCACGATGATGGTGTGGGCTAAGAAATAATGTCGTATTCTTCTGGCTGCAAAAAGGAGGGCCAATGCCACCTTTTCTACCTGGAGGTATCGAAGTTTGGGGCCGTGGAGCGCCTTGCTCGTAAAGTAGATAGGTTTCTATCCCTCGAGTAGGTCGTATATGAGGGTCGCGCTTACATCCTCGTTTGCTACGGCGAGATAGAGGTAAAGCGTCTCCCCTTCTTTGGGCCTGGACAAAACTGGGGGTTCAGATAATTCCCTTTTCAAGTGGGACAAGGCTTGCACGCACTCCTCTGTCCATTCAAAGGTGGCCTCTTTACGGAGGAGTTTGTAAAAGGGGAGGGCGTGCTGAGCGGATTTTGCCACAAATCGTGCGAGGGAAGCGAGGACCCCGTTCAACGATTGTATGGATTTTTTAGAATTAGGAGTAGGAAGTTCTGTGAATGCCCGACATTTGTCAGGAAATCGCTTCAATGCCTCGTTCAATTAAATAGAATCCGAGGAACTTCCCTGCTCGGACCCCAAACGCGCACTTATCGAGATTGAAACGCATTTTGCATTTTCGGGCTTGATCGAATACCTTTCGTAAGTGGGACGCATGGTCCATCTCTTGCTGAGACTTGACGATTATGTCGTTCATGTACACCTCAAGCATGTCCATGATTTCTGCCCAGAATACCTTATTCATCATGCGCTGATATGTCGCGCTCGCGTTTTTTAAACCGAAGGGCATAACGTTATAATAATAGTTGCTCGATTCGGTCATGAAGGTCGTGTATTTTTTGTCGGACACAACCATGGGTATTTGATTGTACCCCGAGTAGGCGTCCATGAAGTATAATAGCTTGAAACCGGACGAATTGTCGACCAGTTTATCGATGTTGGGCAAACGATATGCATCTTTCGGGCATGCCTGATTAAGCTCAGTATAGTCAACACACATTCTCCACTTTCCACTAGATTTTCTGACAAGTACAACATTTGAGAGCCAGGTTGTGTATCTGGCCTCAGTTACAAAATTTGCCTCTAGGAGGTCTTTAACAGCAGATTCGGCCGCTCTGGTTTTCTCGGTTGACTGCTTCCTCCTACGCTGGGCGACCGCTTTGTGTGTTGGGTCGATGGACAGGTGATGACAAGCCGTCTCGGGGTCGAGCCCTGACATTTCTACGGCACTCCAAGCGAACAGATCCGCGTTTCCCTTGAGGCATGCTTCTAATTGTCGTTTCGCCAAGTCGGGCAGATGTGCCCCGATCTTGACGCACCGAGCCGGATCATCTCCCAAAGGAATCAGTTTGAATTCTCCGTCTGGAATTGGTCGGGAAAGTGAATCGGCCAGCCTTTGAATGCCTTCGTTGTCGTCTGAGAACCTGCAGTCTAGATCGATTGAGTCTACCTGAGGAAAAGCCTTGGATGTTTGT
Source organism: Lathyrus aphaca (assembly GCA_963966055.1). Classification (NCBI taxonomy): domain Eukaryota; kingdom Viridiplantae; phylum Streptophyta; class Magnoliopsida; order Fabales; family Fabaceae; genus Lathyrus; species Lathyrus aphaca. Next base: position 61,806,002 of record OZ014520.1, on the reverse strand, counting down.
GGAGTATCTGGCGAAGTCAGTGCTGAAGGGTTTGGTTGGTAAGATATCGAGCTAAGACCTTTGGATGCTGCCTTAAAACATTGGCGGGCAGCTTCGACGTCACCGTGCAGCGTAGCGACTTTGCCCGAAGTAGTATAATACTTCATTTTTAGGTGGACGGTGGATGGAACAGCGATCAGCTCGGCCAATGTCGGTCGTCCCAAAATGCATTGGTACAACGACGAGCAATCTACGACTAGGAATTGGACGCGAACAGTTCTAGAGGTTTCGGATGTCCCAAAGGTGACGAAGAGATTGACGTAGCCCCATGGTCAGGAGACTGCTCGTTGAAACCTTGTAAGTCTGATCCGACGTACGAAGTCAGGTGTGTTTCATTCAACTATAGTGTTGAAAATAATTGGGAGTACATGATGTCGCAGGAGCTACCTTGGTCCACCAGGATTCTCCTCACATCAAAATTTGCCATTCGTGCACAAATGAGTAGTGGGATGCTGACATTTGGTGCTCCTCCTAAGAGTTCCTCCCGGTAAAAAGCAAGGGGTACTGAGCCTTCTCTTGGGGGGTCCAGGGTCGTGCTCTGGGTAGGGCCTTTCGCGATCAGTTGGTCGAATTTCCTCTTTACGAATTCGACCGTGATTTTGTTAAAACCTCCCCCTGAGATGACCATTGCAGATGGAAAGGTCTCCCACGGGCTGTGGGAGGAAAAATATCCTGGACTCCCCGTGTGATCGGGCAGGAAGAAATCTTCCGGGCGATAGATGCTCAGGGCCACCTGCATGTTCGCATCTGCTGGAATGGGCACATCATCTTCGATCTTTTGAGTCTCATGCGCTTCTTGTCGAGGGGTGTCTCTAGATTTGGTAAACTGTTTGAGGTGCCCGTCTTTAATAAGTATCTCGATTGCGTCTTTGATATGGATGCAGTCTTCGGTATTATGGTCGTGACTCTTGTGGAATCTGCAATACTTCGTCTTGTTCGCGCCCGGTTTGTTAGGCAGCTGCTTCGGAAAGCGTACTCCTGCTTGCCTGAGTTCTGAGTTGGCACATTCGGACATGATCTTTTCCCTAGAGACCAGGAGGGGAGTATATTCATGAAATCAGCCGACGGGTCCTCTGTGCTCCCGCGGTTCACGGAGGCGATAATCCTTTCTTTTGTCTCCTCCCCGACGAGATGTCGAGGGTTCATCGACCCGGTGGGGCTTCGCGTCCTCGCGACGCCGGGCGTCTCGGAAGGAGCTAGCCGCCTGCTTTTCCTCATATTGGATGTAAGCTTGGGATTTCAACAAGAATGCGTTAAGGGTGGCCAGGGTCTCGATGCCAACCGCTCGGTGGAAATCGGTCGACGGGCATAGTCCCCGTTCCAGCAAGTACTTCTTCATGTCGTCCGTTGTGGATACCTGGACTGCTTCTTTGTTGAACCTCTCGATATAGGTTCGTAGAGGTTCGTCCTTCCCCTGGATGATCGCTTCGAGCGATGCTTCCGTCTTCGGATGTCGCCTAGAGGCGGTGAAGTGCCTGGAAAATGTGCGTCCGAAGTGTTTCCAGGAAGTAATGGACTCTGCTTCGAGGCTTTTGTACCATGCCATCGCTCCTTTCCTCAGAGTTGTAGGAAAGAGGCGACATTTGATCGCCCCTCGCACCCCTCGGTAGTCGAGCAACGCATCAATATTCTCGATATGCTCGTCAGGATCTGTGGTCCCATCGTATGAGCCTGAGGGTGGAGGTTTTTCTAAACCCCTTGGGAGTTTAGCCGCCATGATTTCCGACGAGAGGGGGGCCCTGGTGTCTTCATTGTTGCTGGAATTGAATGAAGGGGATCTGGGCGCGCACTTCTTTGCTCGCCGGGGTGATGCGGATCTTGATCCGCTCCTTCTTGATTTTCTTGGAGGGGAAGATCGAGGAGGAGATGGGCGGGACCGTTTGTCACTAATAGATTCGTCGATGCGTCATTTCCTCTTTCTCTTGGGAGGAGAGGAGTTACGCCTTCTTTGGTGTCTCGCGGGAGACTGGGGTGGTCGATGGTTATTGTCTTCAAGACGAGCAATCTTCTCGCGATGGGTGAGGAGCAACAAATTTGTCTGATTCAGAATTTCAGCCAGCGCTGCGAAATCGGATCCTGAAGGAGTTGGGGGAAGAGGAACCTCCGGGCGACTTTCTAGAGATTGGTCGCGGTCGGGGGAAGGTGAGGTTGTCTTCCCGTCTAGGTGATCTTGCACGGTTTCTTCGTGCGGAAGATGATGAATGTTGCTCTCACGTTGCATGAGGAGCATGCCGTCATTCGACCGGTTGTCCGGATTGTTGTCTCGAGCAGCCATGGATCTTGGTAAAAACTTTGGTTCTTGAAGATTTTGAGAGAGAAGAACGGGGAAATCAGTTTCCCACAGACGTCGCCACCTGATCGTACCTGGTGATTAGGATCCGATATGGCTGGCGTCGAGCGTTGTTGAAGGACGGTTGACAATGAGAGGAGGGGTGTACCTGCAAGGCACTCCGATGCTAAAGTAAGAGACTGGGCAAATAGCGTGCAAGTACGAGAATTAAGGTGAGAGAATTGAATACCTGGCCCTCTTCTCTGAGAGGGTTTATATACTGTCGTTAGTGGATGATTATTGGTTCAAACCGTTTGGCGCGGATCGCGGAATCCGCACGAATAGGCAACGGTCAAAACTAGCCGTTGGGGAATTTCATCTTGGTCGGTATGGCTTTGGTCGACAAAGACCGTTATTCTTGGCGTTGTGCTCGATGCCGAGCGTGTCATAATGCCACTTTTCTTGGCCCAATTCTGGGAGTTGGGCCGGCCCAGAACAATAGGCAACCTTTGTTTGAAATGGTTGGCATGACATCAACCGAGTTGACTTTTGCTGTCGTATTTGCCTATATTGAGTTTGAGCAGACTGAGACTTTTTGTTGGGTGTTAGATAAGTTTAAACAATTGCCTGTGAAGAAAGATTTGTGTCCACAAGTGAAGTGATGATGACAGATAGAGATCTTGGTTTGATGAAAGCCGTTGAGACTGAGTTTCCAAGGACGAATAATTTGCTATGTCAGTTTCACATAAACAAAAATATTGGTGCAAAACGGAAACTATTTGTGGATTGTCCTAGATTTTTTGAGTACGTGAACCACACATGGTTGACACCACATAGACAAAGATTTGTTTGCGCATGGATTAATCGAGTCCTACATATGGGTAACACGACGACTAATCGGTATGTTTTGTTTTATTTCCCAAAATTTAAATATGTACATTTTTTTATTTGTTTGCACATTTTGTATTTTTCTTAATTATTTTAAATATGTATTATTTTAGGGTTGAGTCTGCTCATTGGAAGTTAAAATAGATGTTGGGTAACAGTATTAGTGACATGGTCAAATATTGGGAGGCCATGAATGACAACTTAAAGATACAAATTGGCAACATTAAAGCTTCTTTTCAAAAGAGTGTCTGTGAAGTTGCGCATGCGTATTTAAGTCCATTTTACACATATTTACGTACTTCAGTGTCTCGAGCTGCATTGAGGCGCATTGCTGAAGAGTTAAAAAGAATTGATTATGTTGGAATGAACAAGGACATATGTCACTGTACTCTTAGAGCAACATATGGATTACCTTGCGCGTGTGAGCTGACAGGATATAGAATTAGTGGTATTCCGATACCAATTGACGTTGTGCATGTTCATTGGAGGAAACTAAACATGGAAATTAAGTTGGAAGAAGACTTAGATGAAGAATCAGAGGTGGGTATGACATGTGCAATAGATGAGTTATGAAAAAGGTATAGGTCACAAGATGTTGTTGGAAGAAAGACATTACAAAGTAGGATTTATGAACTTGTATTCCCCACAATGACTTCTTTGTTACCACCATCTGAAAAAGAATAGTCTTTGCAAACCTCAAATTATAATTGATATACTACTTTTACAAAATAAAAAAAGAAAGAAATATACAACTTTTCTGATTAACTTTATTAAACATGATAAAACAAAATTTAGATGATAACACAGCTATTAGGATCCTCTTCAACGTTTACAGCACCGTAATAAGGATTGTATTGTGGTTTTATCTGATGATCATAATAGGGATGTGTTCCATAGAACATGAAAGGATTAATCATAATTTCTTTTGCTGATTCTTTCTTATCATCTTCCTTTTTTTTAGGTTCTTCTTTCTTTTCCTCTTTAGCTGCTCCAACAGAGATTATTTCGGCATGACAAAACTTTCTTAGCTTAGCAACTACTTTTACTGGATCAATATCTCCTATTGCAGTTAATTTTTTGTCTTTCATGTCCATTGAAACTGACTCAACCCCTGCAACAATATTACAAATACAGTCTAAGTATTTCACCAACAAAAAAAATCAAATAAACATTGATGATGATATTATGAATTTGCAATCAATTAAATACCTGAAATGCCAGAGACTGCCTTCATAGCTTTTTGCTTGATTCTGTCTTCATTTATTTCCAACTTTAACACTACTTTCTGTAACACAAAAATTCAAGTAGTTGTTAGTTAGGACTTAGGACAAAGCAAAGGTAGAAAATAAAAGAGTTGTTATAATCATGGAATTGAACAAACTAACCATCATTGTTATGGAAGCTTGTGATATGTGAGATGAGAACAATAAGGTAGAATTAAAAATCTTGATGGAAATTGTAATAGAAGTGAAAGGAAGAGAGATGATATTTCAAAGTGAAATGAAGTTATGAAGTGAAGATGATTATTTGAAGCTTATATATAGTAATGAAAGAGAAGCAGGGTCAACGTAAACAAGTCAAGACGAGTAGTGTGTGCTTTTCTACGAAACTTAAGCAGCAGATATAAAGGACTTTTTCTAATCTATAATTTGTTCCATTTCCAAATTCCAATATAACGTTCCTTCGTGGAACACTGGAACCTACCTATAAAAGGACATTAGACAGTGAAAACTAAAGTGCAAAATTTACGATTTTAGTTATGACCAATTCTACGGTACACCTATGCTGTATTTACCTTAAAAAGAATACGAGTACATCTATAAAATGAGTATGAGTACATCCATTTATTTTAATATTTGGTGGTGGTCGATATTGTGTTTAAGTTATTGAGTAATATTTGCAAATTTAACGAGGAAGTTATATACAAATGTAAAATAGTATTGAGATATCAAATATTATAGAATTATTTGGTTGGATCTAAAGCAAAAAGGTATGTAAGCACTCCTGTTATGATCATGATTTTGTTACTATAAAAAAATAAAGAACAATTATACTAAAAGAGATTAAACTATTCTAAAATTAATTTTTTCATTCATTTCATTTCATTGATACTAATTACATTCACCAATTATTTATTTATAACATTGTCATAAACTAATTAGTCACTATCTAGATATTTCTAAGGAGTAGTGACCTCACGATCATGTATCCTTGTCATGGGATTCATACCACTTTGACCTATTTTATATTACTATATTTGGATCATTATAACTCGTATGTAATCCTAAAAGACATGAATGTAAAGAAAGATATATGACAAGCATCAAATTGTTGTGTACAAGAAAGAATGAAAGAATTGGAAATTCCACATTGTTTAGAAAAATAGAAGTGAGACGCTTTATAAGTAAGATGAATTATACACCTATCACCTTGAGGTTCTAGGTGAATATGTTGTGTTTCTCTCACTTGTGTGTTGCTCTTGACCCAATTTGGATGCTCCTCATGATAACCCAATGTGAATGATCAATATAAGGGATTTGATGAAGCAGCTTGAACAACATTTTTCTTCCCTTTATTTTTCAAATTGTTGTTATTCAAATTAAACTTAAGAGAAGATATGGATGTGTTAAAGGAATCATTCCCTTTATTTTTCAAATTGTTGTTATTCAAATTAAACTATAAGAGAAGATATGGACGTGTTAAAGGAATCATTCCCTTTATTTTTCAAATTGTTGTTATTCAAATTAAACTATAAGAGAAGATATGGATGTGTTAAAAGAATCAGGTCACTGAATCACATCCTATATGTGAAAGAACATGTGAAGAATGATAAGAAAGATGCAATTCAGAAAACATTGATTGATATAAGTTGGTTTTCAAATACAACTTAATTTTTCAGATTATAAGTTCCTATGTCGATTTAAATGAAATGTATTTTTAGTGAAGATTTAGTGAAACAAAAACAATCTACATATCATATAATACACTTGTCTTCATACAACAACATACAACAACACAAGGTATTATGTAATGTTCTAAGAATTTAAAGAACAAAACATTGCTAAGTCACAAGAAGCTTTTTTCTAGTAACTTAGCAATGTTTTATTCTTGTTCTTAAAACATTAATCAACAACATACATAAACATATATCAACAACACAACAACATACAACATCATACAACAACACAAGATATTATGAAATGTTTAAAGAACACACCTTGTTTATCATAGATCTGGAACAAATTATGAATTTCATTTAGGTTATGAAGCTATGAAGAGGAAGTACAAGGTGAATGAAGTTAAGTCAATAGCTTCATACTTCTTGTATTTTTCTTCATAGCTACACAAGCCATATGTATCATAACCAATGTATGTGCTTTGTTAAAGTGGTGAAGACGAATCTGAAACAATGAAAACATCCAGCAAATAAAAAAATTAGAACCCATTTTAATAAGAAATATAAACAAAATCAAAGAATAAGTTTAATAAATGAACCTGAAATATGATTAAAGAGTATCATAACAATTGGTAAAGAAGAATCTGAAGGTTAAAGTATGTTCAAACAGTAAGATAGATGATAGGGTTATGTTATGAGAGAAGAGTGAAATATGTTAGAGTTTTCATTTGAGAGAAACAATTGTTACAAAGAAAAACTGTGAGATGTAAAGGTGTGAGAAAAACACAAGAAATTGGGGGTTTGAATTGAGGTTTTCACTCTTGCCTACTTTTTGCATTGATGAGTTGCGTCAAACTATGATATGAATGCGTTGGGGAAGCATAATGAAATTAAAGCATAAAGCAAGAGTAAATAACACACAATATATCCTGGTTCACTTGAGAACTTCTCAAGCTAGTCCGGTCCACCTACCAGGGTGATTTCTCCTTAAACAAGGACTTAATCCACTATAACCAAGATCCATGATTACAATCACACAACAACACTGTGACTAACTCAACGAACCGTTCAGGAATCCTACTAGATACAACGTTCATTGACCCAACATAACCTCTTCCAGGATTTCATCTAAACTCACAGCTAGACCTTTCAAGAATGACTTCAGGATATAACGTCTACTTGAGGAGGAACCTGCGCAGAAACTTGTTGTAACTAACTGCACAACACCAAGTGTTATGACTTTTTGCATGGCCTACAGTCATAACTAACACCACAACAACTTGTTGCGACTTCATGCTCTAGAACCAACCGTTTTGAGCTGCACAAGAACCTTAGCCCCATAACATATCATCAGAACACATAGTTCTATGAATGCACTAGAAACTAATTTTCGTGTCTTCCTAAAGTTGTGACCTTCACCAGGTCCTTTAGGGAAAAAGTTGTTTACAAATGTTGTGCTTCTTAATAAGTAGACTGTAGACTCACTTTAGTATATCAGAAGAACCTAAATACACATTAAGAAATTACATTTTATTCTTGGTCTGTTGTGTGGTCTTCTGCTACTTCAAGTTGTTTTTCAATGAGAACTTGAAGGTTGGAGTCTTCTTCTTCTTCTTCAAAAGCTTTGCTAGCTTGATCTTTGTTGAGACACAACAAGGACTTCTTCATATTGATTCACATAATAATATTTCTGGACAGCATCTCATGTTCTTCTTCAATCCAATGGTCACTTTAGTAGTTGATTTATTGTTGAAGCTCCCATGATCATCTTCATTGTCTTATGTGACTTTGCAAGTCTTCTGCATCATATGAAGTTAAGCACATTGTAAATTCAAGATCTCTTTGCTTTTAGTAGATTGTTGTCAAAGAGTAATCAGCTAGAAGAACGGCATATTCAAGTAAATTCTTCGTGGCTTGTTCCAATGTTATCTTTGTTTATCATCAACCTTATGTGATTGTATGACAACATCAACAACATGGTTCAAAGATCATTTGACAACTTGGTTGTATGTGTGTTTTGAAACCTTTGTAACTTTATAAATGCGCCTAAGAGGGATGGGTGAATTAGGTTTATCAAAATTTCTTCAAAGTTTTCTACCGATTCTTGATTTTTCCTTTCCTTATAACTTGTTATGTACTGCAAAGTAAAATGCAGAAAGTATAGCAGAGACACGATGGTTTATCCTGGTTCCCCTCACAAACTAAGAGTACATCCAGTCCCCTTTCCAAATAGAAAGAGATTTCCACTATCTGTTAGAAACCTAGAACAAGACACACCTAGTCTTTTTTAATTCTAACCACCAAGAACAAACCTCTTGGGTATTACTATTTTTTAAAGTCCGAACGATATTACTTTCTCACACACGAACCTCTTGAATCCACAAACCGGAAACAAGGTAACCTTACAAACTTATCTCTAACAATCCTAAAGATAAGTAGTAATCAAATAAGTATAAATATTGAATTGTTTTTATAGAGATGAATAAAGATGAAAGCTTAAAACTTTATCAATATGAATATTGATCTTCTCCTTGATATATATTTTTCACTCACAAAAATAAATAAGTGTTCACTAATATGAAATGAAACTTAGATGAGATATATAAAAGTTTTATGCAAAGTTTCACTCTCTTGAATGTTTTTGAATAAGTGCACTCAAAATATTTATGAAAATATAAACAAAAGTGAATGAGAAAATTAATTATGAAAATTATTGGAGGTAAGTAAAAATTCTAATAGAAAATGGTTTATATAATGTTCAAGACACCGTTCTAAAATGGCATAAAAGTTATGAAGGGATGTCATAATTTAAAACCAGAGAAAATAATATTTTTCCCATGAAAAGGTGCAATTTTTCGTATTTAAACAATGGTAACCGGTTACTACCACAATGGTAATTGTTTACTTGTTGTAACGTTAAAATTTATTCAAAACTGGGCTGAAGTAACTAGTTACTACCTACTTGGTAACCGGTTACTTGAAGAAAATTCTGAAAAATTCTTTCAAAAACCAGTATTTAAAAATAGAATCAATGCAACCTTTTTGTTTATATGTTGTGGCATGAGTGTATCCTATATTTGAACACTGATAAATCTTTTTGCTTTATGAAAAATAAAACTTATACATTTTGATCAATTTAATCAAGCCTTTAAGAAATTCATTCTTGTTCATACTTCAAGGTCTTTGATCAATCCTTTTTATGTTTGCATGAAGTAAGTTGATGTAATGTTGTTGTGATAAAAATATGCTTGAGAAGCCTTTCCTTCACAATCTCCCCCTTTCTTATGATGACAACCATAAAAGTGAAAGTTTGATCTTGATCCTTTATTTCTCTAAGACTCTCCCTTTGATAATGCTCCCCCTTAATTCGATACTTAGGAGCTTAAAAATTCTGCAATTGTTTAGAGAAACAAGAATGCACAATAATGCCTATAATTCTTCTCCCCATTTGTCATTAACAAAACTGATGGGAAAAGATCTTGAAAAAGAATCACCACAAGAAAATTGGTAGATTGCGATGGTTCATTTTGGCAGATTACGACGGTTAGAACCGTCGCAATTTCTAAGTTACGACGGTTGATGTACTGTCGCGGAATTGTGCGTCGCGAGGCCATATAACGACGGTTGTGAAAATCGTCGTACACACCGCCGTTATATTTACGACGAATATTTAACTGACGTAAACCCTCTTTTGTGACGGTTTCCAACCGTCTTAAATTGCTTATTGATTTTTGTTTTAATTGTTAATTACGACGGTTAAAACTGTCGTAATTATCCATTTGACACATGATTATATGGCTTTTTGCGACGTTTATAACTGTCGTAATCTACATAATATTTTTTTTATTGTTGATTATGACGGTTATGACTGTCGTAACTTTTATTTGATTCATGTTTATAACATTGATTGCGACGGTTATAACTGTCGTAACTTTTGTAATGATTTTATTTTATTTATTGATTACAACGGTTTCTAACCGTCGTAATTTTGTTTATAATATATTTTTTTATTTTAATTATTATCTATTAAAATGTTTTTAAATATAATATTATTTATTTTCATTGAATTACAAAAAAAAAATTATTTATGGTATTTTTTTTAATACTCCTATATTTTTTATATGATTTTCTATATTACCTTTTAACGTAGTAAAATTAAATCAAATTATAGAAATGAAATATCTGTAAACACTTTTTAACGTAGTAAAATTAAATCCAATCATAGAAATGAAATATCTATAATGTTATATCATAATCATGTAATATCCATAAAACATATAATATTCATAATCATAATATCCTAATCTTATAATAATAATAAGCATCATAATACCAAAATACATTAAAAAAAATCCATAAGAACCATCAACAGGTAGCTAAAAAAGAATATAGAAAAACATCAAAGTCTAGTTTGTCCTTCCTGATGATCCATTTTCTGCAATTCGGTAGCTAGACTGAGAAGAACGTCTACCATCAGCAGGTGACTCCAATCCCTGAAAATAAAGTATTAAACTTAGAAGAATGTCTTCCACTAGAATGAACTATCAATCTTAAACTTATATTTTTTTAAAAATAATAATAGATTTCATGAAAATCATACCTGTGTTCCACTAGAATTTTGCATTTGCATTAAGAATTCAATTTCTTTTGTCCTAGCAATGTCCTTTTCCTTTAAGAATGTGATTGCCTCCAACAATTCATCAATTTTTGAATTTTGTTCTTTAAGCACATTAATTTCTTTTTGCATTTCCTTTATTTTTTCATTTTCTTCAAAAGAAGAAGACGATCTCGTAGATCCATTAATCTGAAATGGTGTAACTCCAAGTCCCATACTACGAACATATCCAGGATGTTCTTTTCCAAATACTTTCTGAAATGCCTCATTTTCAGACACGGAATCCTTAATTGCAGCTTGTAATTTTTCCTGCACATGCAAAAGAGCAAATTAAGCTATTGTTTATATAACAAGAATCATGATGCAATAAACTTAATATCTTAATAACATTATTAGAAAAATATTATTACCCAAATAGGAAGACACATAGTATATAATATATCCATGGTAAAAATTAATAGATAACAAACTAGTTAATATAATAACTTAATAGTAAAAGCAGTATGTAATCAACATTAATTTAGGTGGTAACTACTTGATCAGACAATGATATAGACCTGCAATCAACATTATGCCATAGATATTTCGTAAGTGAATATAACTCTCATGTTTAATGTTGTTGCATGGGGACACCTATATTATGGATGAAACTCTTACATGGAGAAACTATGCTATGCACCATCAATAGTGGCATACATTTATTCCTCAAATTTTTAATATAAATATTTGATTTAATTCAACAGTAATAATACAATTAACATAACATTTATTTCTCAATTTTTTATACATTTCAAACACATCTTAATTAACTAGTTTTCAGACAGGTTCTCCCCATCTATAAGAGATGCCAAAATGTTTGATTTTTTTCTCAAACATTAAGGAGACTAACAAATATTTTTAAATAATTAACTTGTACTTACATTATTGTTGTATGCATGTTCATTGACAAAAGAACCGTCTGTTTTTTTTATGAGAAATTGCATACATTTCACTTCTACTGTATGATCGTCCATCTCTCGATTCCTAATATTAAGAACAAATATTAATTATTTGTATTATAAAAAAATACAATAAAAAATATATAGATTTAGACATACCAACTCCTGTTGCTTCCTTGCAAGCGACTTAGATCCAAGTGTATGTGGAATCTTCAATTTTCCTCTATTTTGGGCATTTTGTTTTGCTATTTTCTACATTGGTAACAAAAAAAAACATGTGTTATAGATAAGAAAACATTTTTAGATTCAAATGTCTACCTATTGTTGCTTGGTATATAACAAATTTAGTCACAAAATAATCATGTTATGAATGTCTTACAAAGATGTTAGAAACTAAACATAAAATAATATTATGCATTTCAAGTAACCTTGTTTGTTATATACCAAGCAACAATAAATATTTGATTTAAATAACAATTAACCTTAAATTACTTACTAATAATATTTACATCCCAATACTCAGAACTAGCCACTCGAACAACATCTTTAGTCCCTTCTTTGACCACAACACCTTCAACCTCGTCTCCTACCACAACATTTTCAGTCTCATCTCTAACCATAACATTTTCGGTCTCATCTACTACCACAACATCTTCATCCTCATCTTCTAACATAACATCTTCAATTGTAGTTTGGATTGCCGGAGGGATTGTTGTAGTTTGGATTGACGAAGGGGTTATTGTAGTTTGGATTGGTGGTGGGGTTGTTGCAGTTTGGATTGGTGGTGGGATTGTTGTAGTTTGGATTGGAGGAGAGGTTATTGATGATTTTTGAGTTGTCGTTGAACGTAGGCGCTTCTTGTTTACTTCAAGCTCTCCAGGTTGTACAAACCTCGGACGACCCTTCACAGACTAATTAAAATGCATCAATGAAACATGATTATTAAAATGCATTAACGTTCTAGATTTATTAAATGTATCAAAATAAACACATCTCAAAGCTAATGATTTCATTTAGACACGTATCAAAAACCATATCCATCTGCAAATTTTCAAAACCATAGCAAATAATATAGTGAAACCAATAGCAACAATATAGTGAAACCAATATAGGCATGTTGGAAGGGGAACCTGAAAAAGGATTCGAAGACAAGGGTCGAAGCTATTAAAGAACAGGCCATGTTGGAAGGGTTCGTTGCCTCGAGCACTCCTTCTCTAGGAAGTACCCCAGCAGGTACCTCTCCTCTAGAAAATGGATAAAGGGTCGAAGAGAAGAATTTTCCACTTAAATTTGCAGTTGTGCCTTTGGGAAAATTTGTTCTACCCCAATACGTTACTCAGAGGTCACTGTTTGATGATGGGTCATCCCTCCAGGTCCCCGATTTTGATATTGCGGCCATTATGACTACTGACCGCAAGGTCATGAGATCGGAGTTATGTTGGGATGCTGCGGGAATGATGGGGATCTCAAAATTGCCCTTAGCTTGAATGATGTTGAGACTGTTCCCAAGAAGAACCTGACTGCGGCTAACAAGAAAATAGTTGACCTTGAGGAGGAGAGTGTGAAGCTTTACAATAAGCTGCGTAAACTCGAGGGGCACCTGGAGGCAAAGAAAGAGCTTTTGATCGAGCTGAGAGGCGAACAGGACAAAGCGAATGCTGCTATTGAAGAAAATAAGAAGTTGAAGGAAAGGGTCGTGGAGCTGGGGGTGCCTCAACTATTGGCGAGGACGAGACCGAAGAGGAGGCGGCCATGATGACTAGGGTTGAGTTGCTTGCTCGTATCCGTCTGTTTGGGCAAGATAACTTGGTTATGGCTTCCTTTGGCTTCAACAATGTTGTCGACCAGATCAAGGCGAAGAACCCTGATGTGGAGCTGATCGTTGACGACATTAGTCCCCTACATCATGTTGAGAAGAACATGGTGATCCCTCTAGATTAGGAATGAAGCTCTGGCTAGTGTGTTGTGTTTGGCATGTGTGCCACTTTAATATATTTTGACTTATGGGACTTAATGTCTTTTTTGTATAACTTATGACAGTGTTCATCCTGTTGGTCGGTTTTTAGGCATATAAATATTGCTGCTTTTAGCTTCTTACTTGTGCATTGTTATTTACAATATGTATGCTTGAAATATTTATGTTGTTATACTGGGAATATGCTCGACGTGTTTTTGAGGGAACTCGACCAGTGTATGGAACTTGTCGAGGAGCGAAAGGTATTTTCACTGAAAGAAGAGGGTCAAGGACTCAGTCGAGTTTCCTATTCCCTTAAGGCTTAGACCTTTCCCATCGCGAGTTGGGGGTTTGCCACGTCGGTATGACAATGACGGAGCTCGGTCGAGGTATCTCTGTTGGGCGTAACATATGTCCATCACCTGGGCAGGAGTTTGCCTTCATTATGTTTAAGGGTTGTATTTATACCAAGGTACATCCCTATAGTCAAGCGTTTCCCCCTCGTAGCAGGGTAGATCCGTCGACAGCTATCTCGTATTTCTATGGGAGTTAGTTGTAATATTGTTTAAGCTTTTCAGCATTCCATGATCGAGTAAATGGTTCCCCGTTCAATTCTTCGAGGTAGTAGGCTCCTGTGACTGTTTTGGATTTGTCCTGATATGAGCCCTCCTACTTTGCAGCGAGTTTGCCTTCACGCGAATATTTCTGATTTTTGCGCAAGAAAAGATTGCCTACTTGGAATTATCGTTTGATGATCTTAGCGTCTCAACGCAACATGATATTTTGTTTTAGGGATGCTACGCAGAGAGCTTTTCCCCTGAGCGAATCTCCTCGACTAGGTCGAGCTCTTCCCTCAATGCTTCGTCGTTGAGCTCTTCTTCCAGGGGAGACTCTGTCCTCATAGAAGGTTCTCTAATTTTAATAGGGATGACTGCTTCTGTCCCATATGTCATTCGAAATATAGTTTCCCCGGTGGTCGAATGTGGAGTTGTTCGGTAGGCCCAGAGTACACTATGGAGTTCTTCCACCCACTTTTTCTTTGCTTTTCCAAGTCTTCTCCTAGGGACTCACAAAATGACTCTATTAGCAGCCTTGGCATTCCTGTTAGTCTGAGGATGCTCGACTGACGTAAAGTGTTGCTTGGTGCATGTCTTGGCGACAAAATCTTGGAAATTCCTGTCAGTGAATTGTGTGTCATTATCCGTTATCAAGGCTTGGGGTACGCCGAACCTAGCTAGGATGTTTCCTTTATAAAAGTGCAAAATGTTGAATGCAGTAATCCTGGCCAGAGCCTTAGCTTGTATCCATTTGGTGAAATAGTCGACGGTCCTCAAACTACAGAATCTATGGAATTTAGCATAACATATTCATTACAAATTCTATCATGTTAATTATTACAGAAATTGAAACATACATTTTAAACAGAATTTAAATGAAATTTTAGTTTATGGCTTTTTATAGAATTGAAAGCATCAAGCATGATTTCCCAGTTAGGTTTTGGTTCAAAAGTATCAAGCATGATTTCCCAGTTAGGTTTTGCTTTCTCAAAGTCAAAGTGTGGTCAACAATTGATTCCCAAGGGCTATCTCACCAAAGTAATGACCTTTAATCTCAAATTATAAGGACTAAAGAATCATTGACTTCATTTTTTATCAAGGATCTCCTAAGTTTTAATAGCTTGTTCCTTAAGAAAAGTCAAAGGTTCATGTGTTTATTTTCATGCCTTCATCATTAAGTTACCTCAAGATTTGGTCAAATTAATCAAAGTAAATTCAAGGGCATCTTATTTTTGAGTTCATATGATCATCCACATACCTTGAAATGGAAGAAAAATTCCATGTTACAAGTAGATTCAAAGTGGTTTGACTTTAAAAAGTCCACATTTCAAGTCAAAGTTCAAAGGATCACAACTCCTGCAAATCTAAATATTTTTAATTCTTATTTTTTAATATTACTCTTCTCAAAATCCTATACAACTTATCTTTACATGAAAAAAGCCAATTATGCTTGGAGGATCATCAAAATTTTGAAGACATTATAAGTCACTTGTGGACTTCGTTAAAATTTGCACATTTTCAAGTGATTTTTCTCAACTTTCAAGAATCATAACTTCTTAAAATTTTAACATTTGAGGTTGATTCTTTTTGCGCAATATCATTTGTGATGCCCTCTACAAGTTTGCTTCAAGGATCAAAGTCAAATTGGGCTTTGAAGAGGATGGAATTCATTGATATATTATATCTCATTTTCATCCATGAGGACTTAGATTTTTTTTTTGTGCCCTATTGACATATTTTTACGCAAAATTCAACATACCATAACTTTTGACACAAGCATTCAAATTCAACCTTTCTTGGAACATTGTGATCTTTGTTATGATTTTAAAAAATTGCAAAAGGAATGATTTCAAAAAGTCTCATGTACAAGATGCCCTATTGGTGTAAACATATGGCCACTTGAAACTGAGTTTTTGCACCACAATCAGATTTTGGATTTCTTTAATCCTCAATTACAAGTCAAATTATCACAATTTATCTATCTAAACTTGATTGGTGAAGTTCCTAGCAGTAAAATGACTCATAAAACACATGGTTTGGTTGAGTTTTGGGAAATTGCAAGTCACACAATTTTCACTTGAAGGGTGGACACAAATTCAATTGATTCTAGATCATTTCACCCCTCCCAACATTCCATCATCTTTTCCAATAAATATAGAACCTCACTACATTCATTTTCAAGCTTTAGAGATAAAAAAAAACACAATGCCCAGATCACACATGAACCTTCCATTTGTGAGATTTTGTTTTCATATTATAAAGCTTTTTCAAAGCAAATTCTCACATCCATTCCCTTCAACGTTCTTCTCTAAAACTAAGGGAAAAATAATCAGTATCTGAGGTGCTCTGAAACTCCTCAATCAGTTGATCTAGTTTTCTCATTTCACACCTCTTCGAACATGTAGTTAGACGCATCCAATTGCTTCAAATTTGATACCACAATGTAGTCCTTTGTGCTTTGATGTTTTCCCCTAACTTATTTGGTGTTGATTGTTCATATTCATCATTTAATTTTATTTTTTGTGCTTTCCTTTATTATGAGTTTTCTTTAAAATTTCCTTGCTCACTTTCAATAAATGAAACTGAAGCACATGGTTGCCTTCACCTCAATGAAACGATCTGGATAGTGATAGTTTTGTGTCCTAATGAAACTATTCTCCAAACTCCGGTGACTGGTTCACCGGAGAAGATGACCAGAGAGGGATATGGCCTTCGTGTGTGTTTTTCAATCTTAACTAGGTGTTTTAATCCTATGATTTTCATCTGTTATGCTCTTTCTTGTGTTTTATGTAACACCCTTCTAACCCCACGAAATAAAACACAACAATAACTTAATTAATCAGAGTGCTTCTCAGAAAGGTGCCACATTTCCTTCATAAAATGTCTTAACAACATTTATTACACCGTCAAACGGGTTTTTCAAAATATTTAGAATGTTCATTTATCTTTCGTGAATCAATAATCAACAAAAGTATGTAGCGGATTTATAAACATAAAACTTCTTTTATTTCATAAAAATACCAAGACCTTAGGTCATGTCAACAATCGTCAATAAATACAACTAGCTTCTATTAACTCAAGAAAATTGTCATAACAACCAACATATTGTTCACTCAAGCGTGACCCACCCGATGTTACATCTATTAGAGCAAGACACCATATCGCTAAATAAGTGACGCATACACAATACTTCCAGCTATATCCAAGCACCAAGCTATTCATGAGTATCTGCAAGGATAGCATAATAGCCCATCACCAAAGGCAGGCAGGGTGAGTAATCACAAATCATTATAATCGACGTATCGTAAAGATAATCATGCAACATACATCAATATCAATACAACATAAATCATCACCCCTCATATCATAAAAACTCAACAACATTTATCAACACATATGCATCATGCTATGCCACATAGAATGAAATGCAACCTCATAAATGCATGTGGTACCAGTTTCAACATGTGATGGACACTGGCCATCTACCCTCCACAAGAGAGCACAACATAATCAACAACACCTCAATCCTCACAATGATATTGAAGCCTCAAATCAACATAGGGGATGCCATGAATGAAAGATACACAAAACAACATCATCATCATAATCATCATCATGTTTCATCAATACGTGTATCAACATTCATGTAAATATTTCATCATACTTTTCCTAAGACATCTATACATCAATCATGTAATCTATCAATATACATTCATTGTCTCATAGCAATCATAAACATCATAAGGTAGCATCATAACTCCATTTTACACTTAATCATCATAATTCATTTTATCCGCATGTTCGTCAATTAGAAAATATAAACATCAATTATTCACAACTTCTATTTTCTCCGTTATAGCATCATTTAACCTTCAACACATAATTAACATCACAAAGTCGTTAGCATTACTTATCATCGTCTATACATTGGACTCCACTACAAACAAACTTATCGCATTACCTACACTTCTACATCAATATATATAATTCCTACGCATCGCTTTTACCATCCCTAGTCATAGGACATCATTGTTCTCCCATTTACAACAAAATTCATCTTCTATAACAACATTGTCTTAGCTTCACACAACTTCGAACGGCGCGCAAATCAGACACCCGAAGCTCAAGATATGAATTTTCGAAGTTTTTGACATAATGCTGCCAAGAGCCACTCGCTAAGCGAGATTGGATCTCACTAAGCGAGCTATTCGCTATCTGCGAACTCGCTAGAGGTTCCTGCGATGGCAGCACCTTTCCCCTTCGATTCTACACCCTTAAACTGCATTTTTAAACCTCTTTTGACCCAAATTAAGGCAATATAATCTATATCTAACACATATACATCAAATACAACAATCACAACACATCAATTCATCACAGTTCATCATTCGTAATCTCAATTAACCCTAGATTTTCTCCCAAAACCCCAAATCTCCCCATTACCTAAACTCTACGTCAGAATATATTGAAAAACAATACTCATCATACCTTAGAGTGAAGCTTTTCCGCGTTCTTCATCAACAAGCCTTCGCTTCTCTTCATCGTTCTTCATACCTCTTCTCTCCTCTTTTTTCCAAAAGCGATCGCAACTGATCATATCTCAAACCTCAATTCCCTTTTTATCAAATTTGCCCCTAGGACCCCTTATACTCCTTTCCAACTTTGCCCTCAACTTATTCTCCACAATTACCAACCTATCCTCGAGACCTCTTATTCTCTTATTTTAATTAAATAATAATAATTTGAATAATCTAAATTAATTATTCCTACTATTTATTATTCACTAAAATAATTCAAATAATCTCTTCATCACGCAACAACGGTCGTCTAACACCAATTAATTGACAACAACAAGCTACACAATTAAATTACGAAATCAGGGTGTTATGTTTTCCACCATTTTCTGCATGCTGAGGTGCATTAGATCTGCCACGTCAATTAATGAAGTCAGATTCAACCTTCTCTCTTCTTCTGTTTTTTTATTTCTTTTTCTTTTACATTTTTAAATTGTTTTATCTTTAAAAGTTCATAGAAAATCCAACTTTCATCCAAAATATCTCAAAATCATTTCTAAGATTTTCTTTAATTTTTTCTTAATTTGATTTTGTTTTTTTTTTTGGTTGAGATTTTATCTTTATCATTTGCTATTTTTCTTGATTTTTCTCTTTTTGTATGCATTATAATTAGTTAAAAAAATTTATACATTAAAAAAA
Organism: Lathyrus aphaca; assembly: GCA_963966055.1. Lineage (NCBI taxonomy): Eukaryota > Viridiplantae > Streptophyta > Magnoliopsida > Fabales > Fabaceae > Lathyrus > Lathyrus aphaca. The sequence continues at coordinate 61,786,633 of OZ014520.1, read as the reverse complement.
TTTGGAAAAATTATTATGTGCTTAGTTTATTTATAACATTCCATAATTTTCTTGGCCATTTATTTGGTGTTTTTGAAGGATTTTATAGATTTTCTCTTTTATTTCTATTTAAAAGTTCATTTTAAAATTAATTTTATTGCATTTTCTTGTATTTTATTTTGTTGACTTTTGTTTGCCTTTGATTTTGGTTGCTTGGATCACAAGTTTCATCAAGTTCAATGAATCTTGGGTGTTGATGGGGGAGAAAACCCTAATTCACCAAAATCGATGATTGTCTTGATGATTACTTGATTCATGCCTTGATCCATTTTGGTTTTGTTCTCTTAATGTCTCCTTCTTCATCCCTCTTTCTTTTTTCTTTTTTTCACCCTTCTTTGATCAATTGGATGATGGATCCATCTTGATCGTGATGTTTAGATTGATACTTGATGAACTTTCATCATTTTAAATCTACCTCCTAATTGGTCACGGATCACTTAAGGTACTTTGGATTGATGATAAGTTGTCCTAAGCATCATGAAGGATTGATTGATTTAATGGACGATTTCGTTGCTTTGTGCTTGATCCACCATGTTTTACTTGTTTTACATGTTGTAGGAGTATGATCTCTATAACATGTATGGTACATAAATTGTTATTGACCGACCTCAGATAGTTGTGACTTCTACATAAGTCCAATTACAATTGTTTAACATAGTACTAAATTTGTCCCGAATTGAAAAGTGAGTCATTTTCATAAATGAGATTGTGAGTCTCCTATTCCCCATGGTATTGTGTGAAATACATTGATTCTTTCCACCTAAGTGAGCTAGTGTCATACTTTTTATTTTTATCCTAGTTGGAGCCCTTCTCATGGTGATGTGAAGGTTCATATTCGCGTACTTGTGGGTGATTAGTTGAGTATTCTCCAAAAAATTACAAATTGTCTCTTTATTCTAAATTACTAACTCTAATATACTAACATTCATTGTACTAATTTTACTTTATGCAATTTAAATTCTTGTCATTTAATTTCTTGATATTTACTTTATGTCTTTATTTGTAGCATTACATTTCATATTATTGTTTATGTTTATGCCATTTTTCTTTGTCCACTTGTACCCTGGTTTATGTTTATGCTATTTTTCCTTTGTACACTTGAATTTTTTTTCTTTTAAGACATTAATAAATATCAAACGTCCCTTAAAAAAATTGTCTCTCTTAATCCCGAATTGTTGTTATCTTGTGATTAGACTTTGACATTGGATTTTATTTGGTACTTTTGACTTTGGAATTGGATGCTTGGACTTAGACTTAGGTTCTTGGATCATTACTTGTTTGATTAAAGTCTCATCAATATCAATGGACTTTGGATGTTGATAGGTTTAATTCATAATCCACCAAAAAAGGTGATTGATCTTGATGATGTGACTTGATCAATTATGATCCAAGTTGGTTCTTTACTCTATGCTTGGAGTTTGTGGATTTGAGACCTTGGAACCTTGTACATTTGACTTGTGGAACTCTTATTTGTGGTTTAATACAAAGGAAGATAATTTTTCTTGACTTATGTCATAAAGCTTGCTATCTTCTTGGTTAGATCTTTCTTATCCCTAGATTTTATTTTATGCATTAGGATAGTCTCTTTATCTCTCTCACCTTCTCAAATTTTTAAAATCTCTCTCTTAAGAACTGCTAGCATAAGGCATGCATGCTAGAAACCCAAACATATATATATATATATATATATATATATATATATATATATATATATATATATATATATATATATATATATATATATATATGATCATTTTACTCTAAAAATAGGTTTTTTTAAATTAATTCATAATCGTAGCCTTTTAATTAGATTCAATCGAATGATTACAAGTATAAACGTTAATTTAACCATTAATTGAATCTAATTTAAATGTTATGATTATGGAGTAAGTTGATATTCACTTTTATATATAAGACTAAGTGCCACAAATCGGGAAAGAGCATCAAGTCCCGCATATCCGTACCGAAAAGGACGTGTCGGATATGGACGCATAGAACAATCCATGGTAAGTATTTATAAATTGTGATAACATATTTGTTCATCATATATTAGTTTTATTTGATCATATTGTATGACTTAATGTGTAGCTGCAGAAGGAGAAAAGTTCTGAAACATCTATTCCTGCACATGTTTTGTGGAAGGAAGCCCGTGTGGGCAAATCTGGAGTTCCTAAAGAAGATGTTTTACAAGTATACGAGAAATGTGTAAGTATAACATTTTTTCTTTAATTAAATAGAAAATTTATAAACAAATATTTGACAAGTATTCATCTGATTTTCAGGAGGCGCTATCTCACTCTTTACCTCCAGATGATACTAGGAGCATACTTAGTCAGACATTAGATGTCCGTGAGTATTCTGATCGGGTGATGGGTAAGGGATTTGGAGTCACTCTGACCTCCCTGAGTATTAAAAAAAGGAAAGACTCCTAGTAATCAGGAGCTTCATGCAAAATTGGAAGCAATGAAAGCTGAGCTTGATGCATTAAGGAGAGAAAGAGAGGCTAGCGCCTCAACATGTTTCAGATATGCTTCAGACAAAGATAGTATCAACTGTACCTTTAAGTCGAACATTCCAGAGGTAATTACATATAATTGTCTTAAATTGAACTATTTTCTTAAATTATGTATTTGACATATATACACATTAACAATTTCATTTTATTATTGGTTTTAGGGCATTTCCCTTTGTCAACTCTATTTATTGTCACCATATTATCGGATGGTTGGAAAGGGAAAAGTGCATAACATTAGCGGAGTATTACTTCACACGAGAGAGCTCCCTGCTGGATGTTTGAAAGTATCGGTTGATATTGCAGTTGAGCCGAATGCATCATTACCATATCCTAACGATAGTTCGGATGCAACAACGGTGGACGAAGCAGTAGGTTTGTTTGTTGCATGGCCGACAAACCTCATTAGTGTAGGATATGAGATATGTCTCAAACCTTTGTTAACCTTAATGTGTATATTCAAAGTTTTTACGGGAATTTTACGTACATTTTTTACTTGGTTATGTTAAATAGACTCCCACAATATCCAAATTAAAAGATAATGTTATTTCGTGGCATACTGAGTTCGTGGTTTCAAAAAAACAGGTACAATACAATTATATGACATATATGCATGGAAGTTGTGAAATTCTTAATTTCATCTAACTATTTATATGATATGTAGCTTCAAGAAAATGAGGTTAGCAACGTCTCCACACAACAAAAAAAGGAGGTTAGCAAAGCCTCAGCACAACAAAAAAAAGGAGGTTAGCAACGCCTCAGCACAACAAAAAACGGCTGGTGCTAAGAAGACTGTAGCTAAGAAAAAACCTACCACCAAGTATAGGACGTGCCTCCAGACATTTCTAGAGATGACAGATATACCGACCGGAGGTGTTCGTCATGTGCATATGGAGGAAGGTATTTTCGGCTTTGATTACGAACAAATGATTAGTAATGAAGACTTCATGCAAGTTTTTGGTCGTGAAGAAATTGACGTCAATGTTGTCAATACATATATCAGGTAAATCCGGTATACTTTGTTATATTAATTGAACAACTTATTTACTTTATGTTTCAAATGAGGCGTCTAATGTTAATGATGTTTTTATTTAAGGTTTTTGTATGACAAATTGATGCGCCCCAATGGATTGGACGTAACATTTGGATTCTTAGCACCCGCGTCCGTCAACTTAAGTTTAATCATAAGTAAACCGGATACCATGACGGAGTACGTTCTCAGGATCCTAATGACCAACAAAGATGAGAAGTTGTTCTTTATACCGTTTAATACCGGGTTAAAATTTCATTCTAAATTCATCTATTATAATTATTTTGTATTTTGACGTCGTGTAGAAAATTTACATCTAACATTTGTTTAATCATACAGTGGACATTGGTTGTTGCTCGCAATCAATCCTATCAGAGAAATCGTTTATTATCTTGACTCGTTAGGAAACTATTGGACAACATACCCGGATATGAAGGACACAATTGACACGTAAGTGAGATTGTTCTAAATTTTCTTGTGTGTATTTATTAATTTATGTGAATTGTTCTAATTACTTCATTTTTATTTTATTAGCATCCTACAAGCTTTTCGAGCCAAACGAGATATCCAAACATCAAAGAGGAGAGCCAACTGCATTACATGGATAAAAGGGGCGGTATATTATTAATTATCACATTTTTTATTATATTAGTGATGATACTTGATAAAACTTAGGATTTATCCATATTTTCTTTTCATCTGTAGTGTCCTCAGCAACGTAATCAAATAGATTGCAGATATTTCATGTTGATGTTTATGCGAGATACTCTTGGTTTGGGCCGATTCAAGATTCTCACCGATGCATGTATTTCTAACTTATGAGTTATTTTAATATTTACACATATCTCTCATATAATTAAATAGTTGAAATTAAATCAAACTATGTTATATTATTATTTAGTACTTTGATGAATTCAAGTGTGCATATTATACAAAAGATCAAGTGGACGGAATCAAAGAGGAATGATGTCAATTCATTATAGAGCTAGGTGTTATGTGAGGTATAATAGTGTATTCTTACTTTAATTGATGGAAATTTAAATATGTGTAACGTTGTAATTTCTATATTATTGTTTATTAATTGAATTACAATATTTGTGTTGTTTCAGGACCTATGTATATTTGAAGCAATGCTTTGGATGGATTAGATATATGTACTTATAATATGTACATTTGTAGTAAAATGCAATGACTTGTAATTATAATAGGCCAAAATGGTTTGAATTGCTATATATATATATATATATATATATATATATATATATATATATATATATATATATATATATATATATATATATATATATATATATATATATATATATATTGGTCTGAAATGCCAATTTTGGATTTATAATTATGGTGCATAAATTGATATATAATTTGTGATATTTGTCTGCCAAAAATTGGTTGAAAACAGGTCAAAATTCTGGTTTAAAAACCTGGTAAAAAAAGTGGTTTCAAAAAAATTATTCAAAAATTTTCGTATACCTTAGACAACGCTTTACACAAAAAGCGTTGTCTAAAGGGGGCTTAGAAAGCGCTTTTGGTAAAAGCGTTGTCTAGGGGGCTTAGACGGCGCTGTCTAAGGTATACCTAAAAAATTAAAATAGAAGGGGATTAGACAGCACTTTCACCAAAAGCGTTGTTTAAGGTATACCTAAAATAATTAAAATAGGAGGGGATTAGACAGTGTTTAAGCCAAAAGCGATGTCTAAGGTATTCCTAAAAGCGCTGTCTAAGGCTACCTTAGACAACACTTTTAAGATTTAAAAAAGCGTTGTCTGAACCTTTAGCAGCGGAGGTTTAGACAGCGCTTTAAAACGCTATCTAAGTGGGGGAAAAAACGTTGTCTAAGGTCTTGTTTGTTGTAGTGGATGTAAAATCATTAAATTATTATAATCATTTTATTTAGTATTTTATTTCAATTGATAATAAAATTAACTCATCTAAATACTCTTTTATTTAAAACAAAAATCATAATTGAAAAACAATACCAATATTTAAAAAAAAATTGATAACAACTCTTCTATTATATTAAAGAACTCAAAACTTTAATGTCTGTACATATAATTTTTAAATCAACAAATTAAACAATACATTTATATGATTTATATTATCATATATTCTAAATAGATGTTAATCTATTCTTTCCAAAAATAGTGTCACATTTGGAAAAATATTTTATTTCAAAATAAATGTCGTGTTTAATTTTCAATACAATTTTATATTTTATCTTTCAATATATCATCTAATTAATACTCATAATTTATGACTTCTCTATTATTGTTTAACAATAATTTGAATATACCGACAATAAAATAATTTAGTGAAATTATTATTGTTTCTTTTTTTATTTATTATATTTTTTTAACTGTGTAAGAGTATCATCAATATTATTTTGAAACAAATAGAATATTATTTAATTAATATATAATATGATTTAAAAAATTATTAAAAAAACAATTAATTAATATAAAAAATAAATAAAAATATGAGGCCCTAGGCGGTAGCCTTGGTGGCCTACCCCTAGGGCCGACCCTGATAGTATGAAGAATTTTTTATCCTTCGTAATTCTCTGAAGTTTCTGTGATTAATCTTTTTTTTTTTTAAATAGTACAATGGTTAAAATTTACCCCTTATTTTCAAGTGTGATGTTACAGGATCGAATCATCATCGTTATATTTAATATTTTTATTTTTATATAATTATCAACTGAACTATTTTAATTATTAGACATATTAATTATTGTATTTTTAATGATCGGAAATGTTAAAGATTGCTAGTGTTAACAGATAATTGCTTGGGACATTTCAGAAATGGTAAAAAAAAGAAATTCATCTATTACAAAATATAATAGAAAAGAAAAAAAATCAAAATCACACTTATTTTAAAAAATAAAAACCATAATAATTTGATTAAAACTTTGTTGAAATAAACTGTTTTGAAAGATATATAAAAAAAATTATAATTGATTATTGATTATAGAAATAATGAGAGGAAAAACAAATTAAATATAATTTATATTTAATTTTCCTTTGAAAAAGACCTCTTATATTTCAGAAAAAAAATACATATTTTTCTGTTAAATTTTGGAACAAGAGGAAGTACTTAGAAATGAATTTAAAAATTAATTGGGTTAATAATTTTGCGTATGTTTTAATGGCTATCTAAACGGCACGAGACAATAAAAAATCAATAGTATGGTGATAGAAATATGGTAAGATTGTGCATAGCTCACTTTGAGATCTTAAAGTGTCTAACATGGCTTGAATTAAGGTAAATAAATTTGGGCAAGTAGACTAAGTTTTTGGAGTTAGGCACTAAATTTCTTCATTAATCAATTCTTTCAATTTTTCATTTCTATTAACTCAAAAGCGTGCATAGCTCAAAATTAATCTAATTCAAAGGCTAATCAACACAAAATTAAAGGTCTTTGCAATTATAATTAGGGGATAAAATAATCTAATTCAAGTTATACAGATAAGTCACAGTTACCTACACATAACTCATTAACTTTGTCAGCACAATTCTGGAAGCATATAGCTACTTTGAAATTCTACCAAACGATTATAGACTTGTCAAACACACCCCTTGGATCATTCTTCTAATATCCTAAATTTTTAAAGTTGCATGACTTGATCAAAAGACAATCTCTAAGGCCAATTATTGGAGGAGAATATAGGGATACATGGTATAGAAGGCATGAGGAGGAGTTGAATAGACTAATTTGCTTAAACCAATTTCAAAAACATTTTCTTTCACAAAGCAAAGTTTAACTAAAAGATGCGCAGATGGAAGACAGAAGAAAAATATAACAGATGGTTTGAAAAAAATATATGTTTCAATGTCTATAAAAACTGCATTAGATAGTAAAAATTCAACACAACCAAGCTAAATGAAGTTGCTTTCACTAGAAATTCAACCATGACCATAACTCAATTTTGTGCATAACTCAAAGGAAAGGTTAATGAATACAAAATCAAAGGTCTTTATAATTACAAAATCAGAGGTCTATATAATTACAATCATGGGGATATAATAATCAAAGGTCTTTATAATTTCAAGTCTATACTTTTCTAATTAACTAGAATGTTACCCGTACTCCACGCGAGTATATTAGAAATAATTTTTTATTTACATAAAAAATTACTTGTAGGCGGTTTAGATTATGTTTACAATTATACTATTAATTTCTTAATAAGAAACAATAATATAGAAAACTGTTTTATATTATTGTTTTTTTAGGTTATTGGAAGATCTATTATGGCTATATTTATATATTAAAATAAGTAATTTATTTTTATAAATTATGAATATAAAATATGAATATAATATTAGGAATATAATTTTATTAAAAACATGAATATAATAGTAACAATAGTAATAATAATGTCGTAGAAATGAAAAAACAATATTAGGAATAAAAATAGATGTATTTATGTCAACAACAATCTCAGAGCAACAATGATGGAAGAATTAAAAAAAAAAATAAAAGTCTCATCTATCTTGTACTCCTGATTCATGTGAAAAAAAAGTTATATTTATGCTAACCAATACAAAAATGAGAAAGAAATCTAGAATAATCACCTAAGACAAAAATATATTAATAAGAAGAAAAAATTTAAATGAGAAAAATAATAGGACTATAGACATGTACTCACATGAATATATATTGGACTTTCCAAGCAACAATAACATAATATAAAATTATCATCATCTTTTGATTCACATGAAAAAAAATCATATCTACATCGACCAATAAAAAATTATAAAAATAATTAGAATAGGAGACTAACCAAAATTATATAAATATAAATGTAAATTTAAATATTTGTAATAGAATAATTCAAAATTCTATTTGGCGCAAAACAAATGGTAAGACAAATGTAAAGTGAAACAAAAACAATTATAAAAAATGTGAGGATCACCGTCAGAACAGCACCAATAACCAACAGTGATTTATTTGATATCACACAAAGTGATTTATTTGATATCACACAAATATATATATATATATATATATATATATATATATATATATATATATATATATATATAGAGAGAGAGAGAGAGAGAGAGATATTATATTTTACACAATAAATATATTTAATGGGATTTTTATTTTCAATATAATATACTATAGAAATAATACCCATTAGTTGTAAATTATTGACATGCTATGAATATAATAGTAAATAAGATTAATTATATTTAAAATTTTAAAAATATTACACATAAAATTATTAGTTATAATGATTTAAAATAAATTAGTTATAAAGTTTTAAAATAAATTAGTTATAATTAGTTCTAGTAATATAAAAATGATACACATTAAAATAATTAATTATAATGCTTTAAATAAAATATCATTTGAATTAGTAATATTATTATTATTATTATTATTATCATATTGAGTATATTGTTAATAGTATTTTTAATTTTTATTATTATTAGATGAATATTATATTATAATTTATTATTTATATTAGTATTATTAGATGAATATGATATAATTATGTAGTATTTATATTATTATTATTATTATTATTATTATTATTATTATTATTATTATTATTATTATTATTATTATTAATATTGATGATTTAATATTATTATAATTATTATAATTATTTTATTATTATTATTATTATTATATATATTTTTAATAGCGTTTTTTTTATTTTTTATTATTAGATGAATATCATATTATAATTTGTAATTTATATTATTATTATTATTATTATTATTATTATTATTATTATTATTGGTAATTTAATATCAATATTATTATTATATAATATTATTAGTATTTTATACTTATTTGATAATTTATATTTAATATTATTATTATATTTAATAAAATGTCACATAAGGGCGGTTAGAAATAATATTGAATATTATAATAAAATGATACTGTAAGGGTTTAAAATTATATTGAATATCTACTTAATCAAAATATTATTATTATATTAATATTATTAATATTTTATTATTATTTGGAAATTTAATATTAATATTATTATTATATTTTAAAAAAAAAACATGACATAAAGGTTAGAAATAATATTAAATATTATAATAAAATGACACATAGAAACATAAGGATTTGAAATAATATCAAATTTTCTTCTTAATTTAAATTCAATGTTATTATTATTATTATTATTATTATTATTATTATTATTATTATTATTATTATTATTATTATTACATGTAAGCACATAAAAGTTAAAAATAATATTAAATATTATAATAAAATAGCACATAGAAACATAAGCGTTTAAAATAATATTGAATATCTACTTCTACTTAATCTAAATTCAATATTATTATTATTATTATTATTATTATTATTATTATTATTATTATTATTATTATTATTATTATTATTATTATTATTATTATTATTATTATTACATGTAAGCACATTAGAGTTAAAAATAATATTAAATATTATAATAAAATGGCACATAGAAACATAAACGTTTAAAATAATATTGAATATCTACTTCTACTTAATCTAAATTTATTATTATTATTATTATTATTATTATTATTATTATTATTATTATTATTATTATTACATGTACGCACGTAAGTGTTAGAAATAATATTGATTATTTTAATAAAATTTCACATAAGAGTTATAAATAATATTGAATATTATAATAAAATGATACTATTATTAGAATTTTATTATTATTTGGTAATTTAAGTAGAATACTCAAATTGTAAATCTTTCAAAATCTTCAATGATATTGATCTAATAATCTTATTATACACAAAAATCCCGCTCCATGGAGTGTATAGACACCCTTATCTTGCTAGATATTCACAATTAGATAATATAGACAAAAAGCAATTATTATTCTAGATACAAAGAACAAAACTTTAAAAAAAAAAAATAATAAAAACAATATTAACTTCTCTAATTCTTTTGAGTGAATCTTGCTACTTAGATTGTTGTGGGAGTATGGGTGAGGTGTCTTGTGTTTTTTGTTTAGAGTCTTTGAAGATTTCATATCACCTTTTTGTCACTTTGTAGGTCCATTTAATGGTTCAATTTAAATAATTATGAAAAGGATCTGTACATGAATCTTCTTCCTATACTATTGTCTTAATATGTTCCTTCACTTCTTTCCCTTGTATGACAAGTTGATAAAATACTTATTAGTGGACACCATTCATATACACCATGCCACTGGCCCACACTTTTGTGTACAAACACGGTGACACAATAGTAAATTCAATTACTCAACTTTCTAGAGAATTAAATGGTAAGTTTAGAGTATCATACTGTTTGAGAATGTACTTATACAAATCATTAAACAAAAATCCAAAGATAATGAATGACAATTACAATGATTTTTCAGATAATCTTTTTATAAAATATAATAAAAAAATTAGATGATAACACAACTATTAGGATCCTCTTCAATGCTAACAGCACCGTAATAAGGATTGTATTGTGGCTTCATCTGATGATTATAATAGGGATGTGTTCCATAGAACATGAAAGGATTAATCACCATTTCTTTTGCTGATTCTTTCTTATCATCTTCCTTCTTTTTAGGTTCATCTTTCTTTTCCTCTTTAGCTGGTCCAATGGAGATAATTTCTGCATGACAAAACTTTCTTAGCTTAGCCACTACTTTTACTGCATCAATATCTCCAATTGCAGTTAATTTCATGTCTTTCATGTCCACTGAAACTGACTCAACTCCTGCAACAATATTACATACAAATAAATCTCAGTATATATATATCACTAAAACAATTCAATTCTATACAATTTAATTTCATGAACCAAAAAAGCATAACTCCAATAAGTTAAATACCTGAAAGGCCAGAAACTACTTTCATAGCTTTTTGCTTGATTTTGTCGTCATGTATCTCCAACTTTAATACAAGTTTCTGTCACACAAAAATTAACTAGTTGTTAGGACAAAGCAAAGGTTGAAATTTATAATAAGAAAAGATAATTCATCAATTATCTTTTAGCTATGATGATGAAAATAAACGAGTGGTAAAGAACTAACCATCATTGTTACGGAAGCTTGTGATATGTGAGATGAGAGCTATAAGGTAGAACAACTCTTGATGGAAAATGGAAATATAGAGATGCAGTGAAGATATGATATTTCAGATTGAAATTTGGTTTATGAAGTGAAGATGTTTGTTTGAGGCTTTTTATAGCAACGAAGGAAGGGTTGAGGAGAGAGGCAGGGTCAACGTAAACAAGTCAAGACAAATAGTGTGTGTGGTTTTCTACGAAACTTAAGTAGCAGATATTAAAGACTTTTTCTATTATAACGTTCCTTCGTGGAACGCTGGAAGTGGAACCTACATATAGTAAATTCTGGTGAGAAATTAATTCTGGTGAGAAATTTATTATTTTAGATATCACTGTTCTATGGTGGACCCAAGCTCTATTCTATGAGAGTATCAAAACACTCAATCCTGATTAAAAAAAAGTGAGACTACACTCGAACATAAAGAAAAATTTCCTATCAACTAAAACCTACTACAAATACAACATATGATATATTTTTTTTAATAAGCAAAAATTAGTATTAATATTGAGGATACAAAGGGGTATTCTAACCCAATACAAAATAGCATCGATCTCAAATATTACGAGGGTATCAACGTCATACAGAAAATTTTATCCTCCAAATTATATCTATTATGTTCCACTTGGAGTTCCTAAAAATTATATCATTTCTAAGAATCCAAAGAGCCCAACAGGAAGTCAACCACATCAATCCCTCTTTACCCTCTGTAACCCGATTTGAATTGCAAAAGGAATATGCTATAACAAAACGCTCTCTTTACATCTAGAGCCTCCATCTCTTGGCCGCAACTTCGGACCAAACCAACGAAGATACTGAACAACTCCGAATTAGGTGACTCAAAGTTTTCGGATAGGATTTACAATAGATGCACTTAAGATCGGATGACGGAATTGGAATTCCTATTTGGAGAAGACAGTCTTTTGTCGGTAACTTGTTCAAAAGGCATCTCCATCCAAAAACCTTGATTTTCATTGGTGCCTTTGACCTCCACAAAAGATCAAGAGCCAAATCATGTTTATCCGATGGACCTAGCGGAATTCGATTTAAAAAAAATCCTTCTATAAAGAGTTTTAACCGAGAATGTTGAATCATCCTCCAAAGTCCAGGATACTTTATCTTCCCCGCATTCAACCAGCGAAAATTCCGCCATCAAAGCAATGAAGCTATCTAACTGAATCCTAACAGCATGCGAACCTTCGAATGAAACATCTGCTTGTTGCTGCTCCAAAACGCCGCCGTTTCTGCTACTGATATACTACTGAACAGAACCGGAGACAGATACAAACCGGACCCGATGCTGCTATTGCTGAGCGTAGATCTCAGAACCGGATTCTGCATCAATCCAGGCGCTGGTCATTGAACAACATCTTCGATTCCATCCCCTGTGTGAGCCCTGGAAATGTAAGCAAATCTATTGAAAGTTGCTCTGCTATGTTGGGCAGTCACATGATTCATCCCCCTAAACACACCACTTTGAGGAACTTCCAAGCTCTTGATTGATAGTTCTTCGTTGCTCTCATCGTTATTGTTGAGACGCGAATTTTATCGTTATCAACTCAATAAAAATACAGGAAGACATAAACAAGTTAAGTTTGGTGGAATATATTATATATATATATATATTATTGTTGTCGAATTGGTCATAAATAAGTTACCATCTTAGGGCTAACCCTCAGCTGAAATTCACTTGGAATCTTCTGGTTAACCTGATGTAGAAGAGGCTCAATTCTTGGCATCATAGATATGTTAGCCGAGGTGGTAGAGTGGTCCTCCTAAATTCCATCCTCCAAGTTATTCCTATTTTATTCCGATCTTTTGTTAAGATGTCAGTAAAAGTATGGAAGACCTTAACGAGGATTTAGAGAAGGTTCCAATGGGGTGTGTAAACCTAAGAATCAAGGGAGTTTCGGAGTTAGAGATCTCCAATTGGTTAACTTAGCCCTTCTATCCAGATGGAGATGATACTTACCTCTGGTGGTTATGGTTTCTAGTGTCATATTTTGCTTATTTCTTATGGTGTCTCTATTGTCTTTCCTTTAGGTTGAGGTAGGTTTTATGGGTTGCGGCCTACATTCACTACGCCAAAAATGACTTTTAACAGCGCATCTTAGACAGCGCTTTTAAAAGAAAGCGCTGTCTAAGGTTAAAATTAAAATAAAACACGGAAAATGTTCCAAAAAAAATAATGAAAGCGCTGTCTAAGGGGGGGTCTTAGACAGCGCTTTCTAAAAGCGCTGTCTAAGACCCCCCCCCTTAGACAGCGCTTTTAGAAAGCGCTTTTAAATATAGACCTTAGTCAGTGCTTTTGATAAAGCGCTGTTTAAAGTCTTTAAATTAAAAAAAAAATTTAAAACCAAAAGCGCTGTCTAAGGGGGGATTTAGAAAGCGCTTTTGGAAAGCGCTGTCTAAGGCATACCTTAGAAAGCGCTTTCCACAAAAGAGTTGTCTAAGGTCTAATTAAAATAAAATTTCAGACTTCTATTTTCGTTCTCTGTTCTTTTGTTTTCCCTCCTGCGAACAAACCCTAACAGCGAAACCCATTACAGCGAACTTGAATACACTGTCATCCTTCAGTTTCAATCATTGAACGTGTTTGAAGAATCGTACATTTGGGTGTTGACTTCGTTTTTCTTTCTATTGTTCTTCATTCTTGCGGTATGTTCTACATTTCTTCATTTTTCGTTTCTACTGTTTAGTGTATTATTCTTGTTTAAGTTGTTTTGATTCATAAAAATTGAGTTTAGAAGGTACATTGTTGTTTTGATTCATAAAAACTGAGTTTAGTGTATTATCCTTTGTTTTAGTTGTTTTGATTCATAAAATCTGAGTTTAGTGTATTATTGTTGTTTAAGTTGTTTTGATTCATAAAAATTGAGTTTAGAAGGTACATTGTTGTTTTGATTCATAAAAACTGAGTTTAGTGTATTATCCTTTGTTTTAGTTGTTTTGATTCATAAGGTACATTGAGTTTAGAAGGTACATTGTTGTTTTGATTCATAATTAAAAACTGAGTTTAGTGTATTATCTTTTGTTTAAGTTGTTTTGATTCATAAGGTACATTGTTGTTGTTATGTTTGATAAGTAATAATGTTGATAATAGAAAAATGTTTATAATAGAATAATGTTTATAAGAGAAAAGTAATGGAAGAAAAAGTTTGATTCTTGTAATAGAAAAAATGAAAGTGATGAGGTAATTAAAGTTGTTATGTTTGATAAGTAATAATGTTGTAATAGAAAAATGTTCTTCCTTGAAAAATGTTGTAATACAAAAATGTTTGTAATAGAAAATGTTTATAAGTATAGTTATAGGTATAGTTATAGGTATATTCTAATAGAAAATTAAAGTTAGTTATAGAAAAATTAACGTGTTATAGGTATAGTTATAGGTATATTGTAATAGAAAAAGTTTGATTCTTGTAATATAAAAAATGAAAGTGATGAGGTAATTAAAGTTGGTATATCGGCGTATCGGATACGTTATTGAAGTTTATATTAACATTGGTTATGTATACGTTATTGAAGTTTAAAATGAATTGAACTTTAAAATTGTTAGGATATTCAAAGATACTACCTTAGTTATGTATTTTCGTCTGGATTGATTGTTTACCTTAATAAGTAGGAAAACCATGGATAAAACATGGATCTGTGCCGATCGAATGACCAAAGAGTACGAGAGTGGGATTGCGGAATTCGTTAAGTATGTTGTTCAACACGCTGAAAACCCCAGACGAATGCATTGTCCTTGCTTGCGTTGTTGTTATATTGGTAAGGTTGACGCACATGGATTGAAATCGCATTTGCTGAGGCATGGAATTGATCAAAGTTATCAGTGTTGGATATTTCATGGTGAGAAAATTAACGAGAATGTTGAATCGAGTGGAAAAAGTAATACGACCTATGCTTCATACGATAAAGACACGGAAACATACGATTGTGATCGAGTTGAAGAGATTGTAGAAGCACTGGAAGAAGATCTTCATGATTGTCCTGAAATGTTTGAGAGGATGGTAAGCGATGCAGAGAAACCGTTGTACAAAGGTTGCACTAAATTCTCAAGACTTTCTGCGGTATTAAAGTTGTACAACTTAAAGGCGGGCAATGGATGGTCGGATAAAAGTTTCACAGAGTTGTTGGCCCTTATGAGAGAAATGCTACCGGATGATAATGTTCTTCCTAATCGAACCTATGAGGCAAAAAAATGTTGTGCTCTATTGGCATGAGCTATGATAAGATACATGCTTGTCCTAACAATTGCATTTTGTTTCGTAACGAATATGCAACGTTAACTGAGTGCCCTAAATGCGGTTTGTCTCGATATAAGAAAAGATTATCTCCCGCAAAAGTCTTATGGTATTTTCCGATAATTCCGAGATTTAGGCGCATGTTTCGTAGTGAAACCGATGCAAGACATCTTACTTGGCATGCAGATGAAAGAATTATTGATGGAAAGTATCGGCATCCGGCTGATTCACCACAGTGGTCGAAGATTGATAATGATTATCCTGAGTTTGGATCAGAAGCAAGAAACCTTCGATTGGCATTATCTACTGATGGAATGAACCCACATGGTCTTAAAAGTATCTCACATACCACATGGCCTGTGATTCTTATGATTTATAACCTACCTCCGTGGCTATGTATGAAGCGTAAGTACATGATGTTATCTATGTTAATCTCTGGGCCTAAACAACCAGGGAATGACATAGACGTATACTTGACACCTTTGATCGAAGATTTAAAGATTTTGTGGGAGAACAGTGTGGAGGTTTATGATGGATATAGGAAAGAAAGTTTCAATTTGAGGGCGATGTTGTTTGGCACAATTAATGATTTTCCAGCATACGGGAATCTATCTGGGTATAGCATTAAAGGTCAACGTGCGTGTCCTGTTTGTGAAGACGGAACCGATACGATTCGATTGGAACTTTGCCAGAAGAATGTGTTTCTCGGTCATCGTAGATTCTTACATTCTAAACATCACTACCGTGGGTGGATAAAAGAATTCAATGGAGACACCGAACATCGTAGAGTTCCACCCGCATTGTCAGGTGAACAAGTTTTTGAAAAGGTGAAAGATGTGCGTACTGAGTTTGGCAAGCCTTTTGGACATAAGATTGTGAAAGGTGGGTGGAAGAAAAGGTCGATATTTTTTGAATTGCCATATTGGAAGTCTTTGTACGTGAGACATTTTCTCGATGTTATGCATATTGAAAAAACGTATTTGAAAGTGTTATCGGTACATTACTCAATATAAAAGGCAAGTCTAAGGATGACCTTAAAGCAAGGGAGGACATGTTAAAAATGGGAATGAGAACTGAATTAGCACCCATGAAGAAAGGAAGACGAACATATCTACCACCTGCTGCTTTTACTTTATCTAGAAAGGAGAAAAAAAATTGTGTAAGTCTCTGAGTGAAGTTAAGGTTCCAGAAGGATACTCATCAGATATCAGAAGACTTGTTTCTATGAAAGACCTCAAGTTGAAGAATTTGAAGACACATGATTGCCATGTTATAATGGAACATTTTCTACCGATAGGTATACGTTCTATTTTGCCAGAAAAAGTAAGAAGTGCCATAACTAAATTGTGTTTTTTCTTTAGGTCAATCTGTAGTAAGGTGATCGATCCCGAGATCTTACCAACACTACAAAAAGAGATTGTAATTATCTTGTGTGAGCTTGAAATGTATTTTCCTCCGTCTTTTTTTGACATAATGGTTCATTTAGTTGTTCATCTTGTGAAAGAGACACAATTATGTGGACCAGCTTATATGATATGGATGTACCCTGCTGAACGGTATATGAAAATATTAAAAGGGTACGTGAAATCCCGAAGTCGACCAGAGGGTTGTATTGTTGAACGATACATTGTTGAAGAAGCTGTTGAGTTTTGTACTGAATATTTGTCTAACGTTCAATCGATTGGACTCCCCAGAGCTCAGATTTTCGAAAAAATGGAAGGTAAAAAATTAATTGGGAATAAAATTGTGACAATATCAAGGGATGAACGGGATCAAGTTCATTTGTATGTTCTGCACAATAATAATGAGGTTGAGCCATATGTTGAAATGCACAAGGATGTACTCCGAAGGTTAAATCCGAACAGAATTGAAAATTGGATAGTTATAGAGCACAATCAAAGTTTCATACAATGGTTGAAGGATCATATTTATTCGAAGCGCTCTTCAGATCCTTCTTCGGTAACAGAAAGGTTGAGATGTTTGGCATATGGTCCAAGTTTGCATGTGTTTTCTCATAGCGCATACTCAATTAATGGATACACATTTTATACCAAAGAACAAGATGATAAGAGTATTATGCAAAATAGTGGTGTCACCGTGCTAGCTGAAGCAATGCATATATCAAGTATGAAGGACTTAAACCCCAAATATGCAAATTTGTCATATTTTGGAGTTATTGAGCACATTTGGGTGTTTGATTACGAGAAGTTTCAGATTCCCATCTTTGGTTGCAAGTGGGTGAATAGTAGTGGCATACGAATGGATAAGTCTGGATTTTTGCAAGTTGATCTTACTAGGGTGGGGTACAAAGATGAACCTTTTATTCTAGCATCTCAAGCTAAACAAGTGTTCTATGTGAATTACCCGAAGAGTACAAAATGGTCTATAGTGCTTTTCTCTAACAAAGTGACTAATGATAGCGTTGTCGATCAATGTGATATTGATGTTGAGAATGAGTCATGTATTAGACGGAATGAGTTGAATAGAAATGATGAAGTTGAGGATCTTATACCGGATGAGTCATATATAAGAAACGATCATAATGAGGGAATTTGGATCAATTCATCCGTACGCATTGCTAAGAAACAAGTGATTAATATTCCAACAAAGAAAAGAAAGAGATGTTAGTGACTGAGGTAAATTATGCATGGTTTCTTTATTTTTTTTGTTTTCAATTGCTTTGATTATAAGTTATATCTGATAATGCATGATTTCGTTATATTTTTGTTTTCAATTGCTTTGATTATAAGTTATATCTGATAATGCATGATTTCGTTATATTTTTGTTTTCAATTGCTTTGATTATAAGTTATATCTGATAATGCATGATTTCGTTATATTTTTGTTTTCAATTGCTTTGATTATAAGTTATATCTGATAATGCATGATTTCTTTATTTTTTTGTTTTCAATTGCTTTGATTATAAGTTATATCTGATAATGCATGATTTCGTTATATTTTTGTTTTCAATTGCTATGATTATAAGTTATATTTGATATTTGATGGTTTCCTTGGTTTATTACAGGTTAGACATGGCTGATGACCAACATGAGGAAGTTAGTAAAAAAGTATCCGCGGAAGAAGAAATTCGAAGAGGCATCACAGTAATGAGAAGGGTGGTCCAAGGAAGATCTCGAGGCATCATACTAGATGTCTATTGGAGCCACCAGGGACAACTTATAGAACCTAATGGGCATACCTTAACTAGTTTTATCGGTGCACTAGTAAGGAATGAAATTCCCATTACATGTGATGATTGGAGAAACAAAGAGCTGAATGACTCCAAAGAAAAAATTTGGAGTGAGATAAAGGTACAATCATTTGGCCCTTAATTATACGGTATCAATTATGTTTTTTCAATTACCGGTACTAACTATCAATATATATGTTTTTCTTAGCGATGTTTTAACATCGAAGAAGAAAGAAGAGGTTTTTGTATGAAATTGGCCGGAAAGCTTCTAAGAGGGTTTCGAACATTTTTATCATCCAAGTTCCTTAGGGATGCGGATGGTAATTATGTGGATGCGGAGCTTCCTAAAAAATATGAAAGTTTGATATCAGCTGAAGAATGGGAAGCTTTCAAATCCAAAAGACAAGACCCGGTTTTTCAAAGAATAAGTGCCACAAATCGGGAAAGAGCATCAAGTCCCGCATATCCGTACCGAAAAGGACGTGTCGGATATGGACGCTTAGAACAATCCATGGTAAGTATTTATAAAATGCGATAACAAATTTTTTCATCATATATTAGTTTTATCTGATCAAATTGTATGACTTAATGTGTAGCTGCAAAAGGAGAAAAGTTCAGAAACATCTCTTCCTGCACATGTTTTGTGGAAGGAAGCCCGTGTGGGAAAATCTGGAGTTCCTCAAGAAGAAGTTTTACACGTATACCAGAAATGTGTAAGTATAACATTTTTTCATTAATTGAATAACATTTTTATACACAAATATTTGACAAGTATACGGTATTCATCTGATTTTTCAGGAGGCGCTATCTCAGTCTTTATCTCCCGATGATACTAGGAGCATACTTAGTCAGGCATTAGATGTCCCTGAGTATTCTGGTCGGGTGAGGGGTAAGGGATTTGGAGTCACTCCGACCTCCCTGAGTGTTAAAAAAGGAAAGGCTCCTAGTAATCGGGAGCTTCATGCAAGATTGGAAGCCATGCAAGCTGAGCTTGATGCATTGAGGAGAGAAAGAGAGGCTAGCGCCTCAGCATGTTTCAAAGATGGTTTGGACAAAGACAGTATCAACTATACCTTTCAGCCGAACATTCCAGAGGTAATTACATATAATTGTCTTAAATTGAACTATTTGCTTAAATTATGTATTTGACATATATACACATTAACAATTTCTTGTTATTATTGGTTTTAGGGCATTTCCCATTGTCAGCTATATTTGTCGTCACCATACTATCGGATGGTTGGCAAGGGAAAAGTGCATAACGTTAGCGGAGTATTACTCCACACTAGAGAGCTCCATGCTGGATGTTTGAAGGTATCGGTTGATATTGCAGTTGAGCCGAATGCATCATTACCATATCCTAACGATGATTCGGATGCAACAACGGTGCACGAAGCAGTAGGTTCGTTTGTTGCATGGCCGACAAACCTCATATGCGTAGGATATGAGGTATGCCTAAAACTTATGTTAACTTTAATGTGTATATTCAAAGTTTTTACGTGCATTTTACGTACATATTTTCCTTGGTTATGTTAAATAGACTCCCACAAAATCCAAATCAAAAGATAATGCGATTCCGCGGCATACCGAGTCCGTGGTTTCAAGAAAAGAGGTAATATACAATTATATGACATATATTCATGGAAGTTGTTACATTCTTAATTTGATCTAACCATTTGATATGACATGTAGCTTCAAGAAAATGAGGGTAGCAATGCCTCCGCACAACAAAAAAAGGAGGTTAGCAACGCCTCCGCACGGGTAAAAAGTGCTGGTGCTAAGAAGACCGTAGCTAGGAAAAAACCTACCACCAAGTATAGGTCGTGCCTCAGGACATTTCTAGAGATGACCGATATACCGACCGGAAGTGTTCGGACTGTACATATGGAGGTAGGGATTTTCGGCTTTGATTACGACCAAATGATTGGTAATGAAGACTTCATGCAAGTTTTTGGTCGTGAAGAAATCGGCGTCAGCGTTGTCAATACATATATTAGGTAAATCCGGTCTACTTTGTTTTATTAATTGAACAACTTATGTTAATGATGTTTACTTTATGTTAATCTGGTTTACTTTATGTTTCAAAAGAGGTGTGTAATGTTAATGATGTTTTTATATTAGGTTTTTGTATGACAAATTGATGCGCCCCAATGGTTTGGACGTGTCATTCGGATTCTTAGCACCCGCGACCGTCAACTTAAGTTTAATCTTAAGTAGACCGGATACCGTGACGAAGTACGTTCTTCAGATCCTCATGGACAATAAAGATGCGGAGAAGTTGTTTCTTATACCGTTTAATACCGGGTGAGAATTTCATTCTAAATTCATCTATTATAATTTTTTTCCAAGTTAACATCTAACATTTGCTTAATCATTACAATGGATATTGGTTGTTGCTCGCAATCAATCCTATCCGAGAAATCGTGTATTATCTTGACTCATTAGGAAATGATTGGACAACATACCCGGATATGAAGGTCATAATTGACACGTAAGTGAGAATGTTCAAAAATTTTCTTAGTTTATGTGAATTGTTCTAATTGCTTCATTTTTATTTTATTAGCATCCTACAAGCTTTTCGGGCCCAACGGGATATCCAAACCTCAAGGAGGGGCGCCAACTCCATTACATGGATTCAAGTGGCGGTATATTTTTAATTATCACATTTTTTATTATATTAGTGATGACACTTGATAAAACTTAGGATTTATAATCCATATTTTTTTTCATATGTAGTGTCCTCAACAACGTAATCAAATAGATTGCGGGTATTTCATGTTGAGGTTTATGCGAGATACTCTTGTTTTGGGCCGATTAGAGATTCCCACCGATGTATGTATTTCTAACTTATGAGTTATTTTTATATTTACACATATCTCATATAATTAAATAGTTGAAATTAATTCAAACTATGTTATATTATTATGTAGTACTTTGATGAATTCAAGTGTGCATTTTATACAAAGGATCAAGTGGACGAAATCAAAGAGGAATGGTGTCAATTCATGATAGAGCTCAATGTTTTAAGTAATGACTTGTAAATTTGTAGTATATTGTACATGACTTGTAACTTTGTACATAAATTTGTGTAATTATATTGTACATTTGTAGTATATGTAATGACTTGTAAATGTGTACATAAATTTGTGTAATTATATTGTACATTTGTAGTATATGTAATGACTTGTAAATGTGTACATAAATTTGTATATATTTTGATACATTTAAGGCAAAATTGGTTTGAATTGGTATATATATATATTTGTTAGCCAAAAATTGGTAGAAAAAAGGCCAAAATGGTTTGAAATGGCATATATAAAATGTGATATTTGTCTGCCAAAATTTGGTTGAAAACAGGTAGAAATTCTGGTTTATAAACCTGAAAAAAATGTGGTTTAAAACAAAAGCTGCAAAAATTTTTGTATACCTTAGACAACGCTTTTGGCAAAAGCGCTGTCTAAGGGGGGGCTTAGAAAGCGCTTTTGGCAAAAGCGCTGTCTAAGGGGGGGCTTAGACAGCGCTTTTGAAAAGCGTTGTCTAAGGTATACCTAAAAAAATTAAAAAAGGAGGGGCTTAGAAAGCGCTTTTGGCCAAAGCGCTGTCTAAGGGGGGGGGGGGCTTAGACAGCGCTTTTGAAAAGAGTTGTCTAAGGTATACCTAAAAAAATTAAAATAGGAGGGGCTTAGAAAGCGCTTTTTCAAAAGCGCTGTCTAAGGTATTCCTAAAAGCGCTGTCTAAGGGTACCTTAGACAGCTCTTAGACAGCGCTTTTGAGATTTAAAAAAGCGCTGTCTAAACCTTTAGCAGCAGAGGTTTAGACAGCGCTTTAAATTGCTGTCTAAGGCTAAAAAAAGCGTTGTCTAAGGTCTTGTTTGGCATAGTGATTTAATTGGTGGAGAGATGTGTCTTTTCTCGGGTCCAAGAAGGACGATCCTTAAAATTGGTTTGAGAAACGTCTTAGGAGGAAGGTTGAGTCAGGACTTCATACTTCTTTCTGGCATGGCCCTTGGATTGAAAATATTTCTCTTAAGACTAGATTTCAAATGCTTTTCCTATTTCCCATGTCTGTGATGTGGTTATATGGGGGCAAGTAGGTGGGTGGAGGATAACCTTACTTGTGTGCTTAGATAAAGGCTCGCCTTTTTTATTCATGAGGAACCCTTAGTCATCAAGGTCTTCTATATACTTCGTGGTGTCCGACTTAGTGAAGAGATAGATAAGTGGGTTCAGAGACATAATAAATAAGGTATTTTTTCTGTCACATATTTTAATAATCTCTAGTTAAGCTATGTCCCTCATGTTGATACCGGGTCAAGAAGGAGTTCTAAACCTTTCCCTTTATCTGGGATAATTTGGGCCTCTCCAAGGAGAACATTTTTTCTTGGAAAATTTTTCAAGATCGCTTCCTGACCAAAAAGATATTTTAAAGGAAGTATTGATTGATATGGAGGCAATTTCTTATATCATGTGCGAAGAGCAGACTGAATATACCTCCCATTTGTTTGTTACATGCAGTCTTATGTCCAATGTTTAATATATGGTTTTTAGTTCGTCGGGCTTCCATTTTGTTCTTCCTAGGAACCCAAGTTATTTTTTGAGCTTTTTCATTCTCTAGGTCATAAGGTTAAGGATAAAGGGGTTTTTACATGATCTGGCATGCAGTGGTTTGGATCATTTGACATGTACGCAATGATAAGTTTTTCAATGGTGTTTCAACAAATTTAAAAAAGGTAGTTGATAAAAGCATCTTTTTGGCAAGGACTTGGTTTTCTTACAAGTTACCTGTGATCTCTTTCTTATTCTCAGATTAACTTCAAAATCCTATCATGTGTTTAAACCAACAATGGTTCTAGAGATTGGTCTATCTCTTGAGGTTCACATCTATTGGTTTTTTAGCATGTTGTTTGTTTTTCAATTGTTGGTGGATTTATAGTTTTGAACTCTAACTTGGTTTTCTTGGGTGGAGTCATGGCAATGGTCAGTTCTGGTGGCTTCCTCAATTTGGTTGACTTGTGAGCTTTTCTAGTTGTTTCTGATAGTTTTTCCTTCTTGTTTTCTTGCTTAAGTGGTTGGTTATTGTTACCCTTTGTTGTTGTCTTCATAGCACATCTTATGCCTTGTTTGTAGTGTTGCACCTTGGATCTTTCTTGTCCTTTATATATATATATATATATATTTATTTATTTTTCCCTTAAAAAATACAAGTTACCATCAGTTGTGAAGATAAGGAGGATCATGAAATTCTACTTCTAAAAGACGATGTATGTTGTCTTTGTAGTTTTATATGATTTCTAAGTAATGTTGTTATGATATTCTAATCAACTTTATGGTTCTAATCATGGTTTTAAATTGCAGTTGCGACTGGGGATGCGGTTGCAGTCACTGCGGTTGTGGATGTTGCGGCTGTTGTGACGCAGATTGTGGTCGTTGCAACGTGAATTTAAATGTATGATATAAATAGGAAGGAATGTAGATCTAATAAATTTTTCAAGCAATGCATAATATGATGCAGGCTGATGCGGTCTGATGCGGGAAAATGCGGTCGTTGCGGTGTTACGATACGGCCATTACGATGTTATGATGCAGTTTTTAGTGTGATTTATAATCGCACTACAATTACGGCTTGATGCGGATGCAGACACTACCGCAATCGCAATATTACGTCCGTATTAGGTGATGCGGTCCGCAATTTAAAACCATGGTTCTAATACTTTCAAATTCAATAATTATTGGCTAGATCATAGAGCTCTTAAAGAGGTTGTTAAGAAAAACACGAATACATCTATATCTTCGGTTTTGCTGATATTTGTTCTAAAAAAATGTGTAATCCCATAATTGCTATGTTATGTCCACTAGGTGTGTCACGGTATTTAGGATGTGGCTGATGTGGAAGTTTATGATATCATAAAACACATAGTGTTATCACTTGGGAGCGATGCTTTTACTTCAATTCGTAAAAAATAGTCTATCCAATCATTGTTATTACACACAATTTTAGGGTCTTAAAGTTTGTATCATAGCTCTTTTTTTATAAGCAATATTGATTGATAAGAGGAGAAAAAGGGGTTCTCCAACCCATTACAAGAGCTTAGCAAAAAGAGAGAGAGATTAAAGGGTATGTCCCTAATTAATACAAAAATCAAAAGGATTGAACATCCGATTGAAAAAAAAAAGGACAAAACCTTAAACCTCCTATCTACAAAAAAATCAAGCGGATGATACATCCAATCATATAAAGAGCAATTCCTACGACCTATTTCCAACCACCTCCAAGAGACCGACACGATATAGAAGAAAAACTCATCAACATTAAAAGAGGCTTCTCTATGAATAATATTATTCCGCACACTCCAAATACCCCAAACGGTAACAAACCAAACGAAACACTTTATATCCTCCTTTATCTTGTCTGATGGAGCCAAAAACCAAAGTAACACATGTTTACTAATAGAATCCGCAACATACATATCTAGATCTAACCAAACGAAAATTTTCCTCCAAAGAATGACAACCTTAGGACAAGAAATAAAAAGATGATACACTACCTCTTCTGCTAGGCCACATTGAACACACACCTTTTCAGGTTTTGTAGAAATTATCCCTCAATAACCAAGATTAGACCGAGTCAGAAGACGATCTAAGACAATCCTCCAAGCAAAAACATTCATTTTAAAAGGAATTTTAGTTCCCCAAATAGCTTTAAAAAAAGATTATCTTCTTCCAATAGCGTCACCTTAACATCCTCTGTAATCAAAATTTTGTACAAGGATTTCACAGTAAAATGCATATTTGATTCCAACCTCCATTGCCACTTATCTGCTGCCATACATATTATAATCTTACAAACATAAAGGAAAGTGTTAAAGGAATTCAAAATTCCTTCCTGCAAAGAAGATACATCCAACCTAAGCAGGTCCAAGTTCCAGTTCCATCTATACTGGTCCCAATTTCCAACTTCTGCGACACTACAAAATTTTACTGCCATCATATCATAGACAGTCGGGAAAAGAAGTTTAAGGGTTGTATCCCCGCACCAGCAGCAGTTCGAAAATGAAATTTTAGTGCCTCTCCCTAAAACCGGTTTAACAAGTATGTGAAAAGAAACATTCGAAGACGAAGACTTAACTCTAAGCAAGTCTCGAATCCACAATGACGCTTTTGACGGTTGAGGAGCAAAATCATAGTCCAAAACCCAGTTACTCAATCTTCCGTACCTACCGACCAAACAATTTCTCCAAATTTCGGTACCTTCATTCAGGAATTTCCACAGCCATTTCGAAACTAGAGCTCTATTAAACAATCTGACTTGTTTAATTCCCAAACCTCATATTTCTTTGGGTCTGCATAAGTCGTTCCACTTAACCCAAGCTATTGAATTTTTGTCTTTCAAACCTGACCAAAGGAATCATCGTTGGATGGCAAATATGGATTTCACAATCTTCGATGAAGCCTTATAGAAAGATAAAAAATGAATAGGTAGATTTACAAGAACGATATTAATGAGGGTGACTCGACCTCCCATCGAGAGATTCCTACCAATCCACGAATTCAACTTACTCTTTAGGCAACAAAGCATCAAATTCCAAATCGAAACTCTTCTATGGTTTCCTCCTATAGTTAAACCCAGAATTTTAAAAGGTAATGGACCTGACTTACAGTATAAGAAACTCTCTGCATCAGCTACAAATTCATCTTCAAGACCAACTCCGAAAATGCAACTTTTAGAATAGTTTATTTTCAATCCTGAAACCATTTCGAAACCTCGCAAAATGGATTTAAAGGCCCACAAATCAGAGTATTCGTCATCACTAAATAGGAGCGTATCATCAGCAAACTGGAGCATTTCTATTGAAGCTCCACCGAAAGTTTGAAATCCCGATAAAATTTTGAGGCTTGTCGCTTTACGAACCACAACGGCCAGCATTTCAGTGACCAAAACAAACATGAAAGGAGCTAACGGGTCCCCCTGTTTCAACCCTCTCTTAACCTCAAAATCCTTCGTCGGGCTCCTGTTAACCAAAATCGAGACATAACTAGACAAAACTACTCCTTTAATCCATTTAATCTAGTTTGGGCCAAAATTCATAGCCGAAAGAACTTGGATAAGGAAGTTCCAATCGACACAGTCGTACGCTTGTGCAAAGATTACTTTAAAAAGAAGACACTTTCTCTTTTCTCCATTCGCAAAATCGATGACTTCATTAGCAAGAAGAACCCCATCCAATAAATTCCTCCCCGGAATGAACTTCGTTTATGAAGGAGATATCAAACTGTGAATGATATGAGCAAACCTTTTAGATAGGATCTTAGAAATTACTTTGGAAACACAACCTATAAGACTTATCGGTCTAAAGTCTCCAAAACTTAACGGGCTATCGGTTTTTGGGATTAAAGCCAAGAAAGAAGAAGATAAAGCCTTGGGCAACATTCCTATCAAATAAAAATTCTTCACACAATTAGCAAAATAGTCACCTATGAAATCCCAACACTTTTTGAAAAAGCCGAACGAGTAGCCATCCGGTCCAGGAGACTTGGAACTGTCACAATCAAACACTGTTGTCCTAATTTCATGTAGAGAAAAATTTGGACGAGAAGGCTAAATTCTTGGAGTTAGGCACTTAATTCTTTCATTAATCCATTCTTTTAATTTTTCATTTCTATTACCACAATCAACACTTCAAGGGATTGATCCTAAGCTATTTGTACTACTACAAAACACACAAACAACAACGGAAAATTTACAATGGATTCATATACACCGTTGCAATAGATTAAAAATTTTGTAACTAGTTTATAACACTATAGATTTAACGATGGTTGACTTATAAACTGTTGTAATACAACCAGATTTAACAGCAATTGTCTTAAAATCTTTGTAATACATGATGTGTAACAAGCGTCGATTCCCAGCAAATATATTTTTTAAATCATATTTTTACATTTTAAACGTATATTTTATTTTATTTTTTAGTGTTACGGGGACTTTAACCTCAAAACACAAAATTCATCTTTGTTTTTATATGTTAAAGTGAAAGAGAATAGTTTGATCAAAACTTCATTCAAACTCAAATTCATCTTATTATTTCATATTTTAGTGTTATTACCCTCAAAACTCAAAACTTCATTTTAAAAAAATGTGAAAGAGATGATCATATATAAAAGAAAATTTTATTATATTTCCAAATAAAGAAGAGTACATTGATAATCATATTACATATATTTATCAAATGTTCGAGCCCATAACAACAAATGCGTCTTTATAATCTGAGACTCTCTCCTCACTTCCCTCATCAGAATCATAAAAAAAGTCCCCCTCAACTTCATTTTCTTTTTCTTCTTCGGCTTCTTCTTCTTTTTGGCCTTCCTCACCCTTAACGTATCCCTGACAACCAATTTTCCATCTGGTTGGACCTCCTCATTTGACCGCTAATGTTGTTCATTTGTGATGTTTGTGTTAACATTCTCATTGGTTAAGTTCATTGTTACGAAGAATATATTATGAAAAAATGTTAAACTGTGTATTTATTGATCAGGTTGAGGATGAAAAGTCTGATAGTTTGGTGCTTGCAATGATGATAAATTGCAATGGTTGATATTCTCGAACGATATTTTTGAAAAACCGAGAAAATCATAAATCATTATTTTACTTGGGATGAGCGTTTCTCTCTTCCGGGAAAAGCAAAGTTGTAATATTATAATGATTTCTTATTATAACCGTTGTGATATATTATGTAAAATTGAAAAAATATTGTTGCCAGGAGTCGAACCTTGTACCAAATGAAAGAGGTATCGTTACGGTTCTCATGTTTAATCGTTGTGATATATTTATAATAAATATATACTTATCATTACGATTTTTTGTGATAACCGTTGTGAAATATATACCCATATAAGCGAATTAACTTTCTCTTATTGAACATAGCGCCAATTCCTTCACAGCGAAACCCTAGCACCCATTTTTTCTATTATGCTTCATACATTAAGGTATTCTTCTTCATCCATATATTGTTAGATATTTCTCATTATCTCTTTTGTTGCATGTTTTTTATTCTTCTTCTTCCATTTTGGGCAGCAAACTTCGTCTAGTTTTAGAAACAATGAAAATAAATATAAGTATGAAGCTTTTGTTTAAGCTTCTTCCTCCTTGTATTTCTTCTTCATTATTTCACAAACTAGATGAACATGGTGATGATGCTGGCGGTAGCAAGTTTAATGTACATATTGTTTGTGTAGATATGAATAATAATATATTCTTCTACTTCAATCATTTTGTTAGATAGTTCCCACTATCTCGTAATTTGCTTCATGATGCTTTTAAGTATCGTTTTCATTTTTTTTAGATTTGTCTTCAATGTATTAACAAAGACCATACTTTGACTATGGGGCATATTGTTTATGTAGCAATGAAAAAAAAATATAAGAAGTATGAAGCTATGATGGAAACTTCATCCACCTTATACTTTTTCATCATTGCTTCACGAACAAGATGTTTTTCAAACTCAGAATGCTTCATAAACTAGGTGAATTTTATTTTAATGGTAGATATGGCAACAATGTATCTAGTTTGTTTAACTTTCCCTTTTGCTAGTTTTTTTAATACTAACTAATTTTCTTTTATTTGAAATAGCTGAAGTTGTTTAGTAAAGATGATACATGATGATGGTGGTAGCAAACATATAGTTTGAGTTGATAAGGTACATATATATGAGGTCGTCATTTTGATATTGTATATGAAATTTAATTTGTAATATACTATGCATATTGCTTATTTCACTATCCTTTTATTGAAAATGCAATAATTTAAATTGACATAGAAATGTATAATATGAAAATTAAGATGTATTTGAAAACCAACATATATCAATTAATGTTTTCTTAATTGTTTGCATCTCATTCAACACATTTTATGTTCTTTAACAAAAATATATGGTTCAATGGTCTGTTTGCTTCAATTCACTGATATCTACAATTCTATTATACCTCATCGTCGTCACTTATTATCGTGATTGTTATGATCATGATTGTTATGATGATAAAATCGTGATGATAAACGGCGATGATGAGGTAAACTATAATAAAAGATATCGATGGATTGAAGGAAACCGACCATTGAACCATATTTGTGTTAAAGAACATAATATATGCATGATGAGATGCATGCAATTGGAAAACAGTGGTGTGTTTAAGTTGGTTTTCAAGAACAGTTTAATTTTTGGATTATATAGTTCTTTACCAATTTTAATGGTTGTATTTATTAAATTAGATGTATGGTAAAACAAACAATATAAATTTGTATCTAATAAACTAAGGGTACGTTCCACAACGATTGAAACTCATAAACATTGTGATATTCAGTTTATATTACAACGGTTGTTATACCTAACTGTTGCAATATACCGCGAGCTTTTCACATTGAGGATACGTAGGCACAAGAGCATCAATCCTCGACAAACACCCTAATAAAACACCATTTATATCCCCTTTAGCAAATAACTTTAGATAGAAACCTTTGTGATTCCTTTCCTTTTATCCCATTATTATTCGAAGAAGACAATTAGCATAACTTAACATTCAATCACAAATTAGAATAAGAGGTCCTCATTGAGTACAACTTATGTTAGGGGGTGTTAATATCTTCCCCTTGCGTAACCAACTCCCGAATCCTAATTTGATTGTGATGACCATTTTCTTTCTTTAAATGTTTTATCGATATTTTCCTATTCCTTATTGGAATGAATAAATTTCGGTGGAGACTCTGCTCGAATTAATTTTTTATATGTCCATCGCGAAATATGGTATTTTTTTTAGGTACGACAAGTATCAACGAATATAATAGCTGGTGATCTAACATTCCCTAATTTCAAATTGCAATGTTCACATGATAGCTATAAACCTACATATAAGTGTTTGTTACCGATCAGGTAAGTTTTACAAGCATTTTTGTGTATTTTGAGTTGTTACTAGTCAATAAGGACTTAGCTTTACAGAAAAATAGAGCATAGAAATTGAACATAGATGACAAAGGAAAGAACTCTGGCAAATGCAACACATCATGACACGATCCAGAAAATTATAGAAAGCCGTGATACGGTCTAAAAGCATTGTTACATGATTTTTAAACATGTCAAATATCTTTAACAAGGTCAATTTTAGAAATCAGAATGGACTTTAGAGAGAAAATTCTATGACTGTTTCATGTATTATTTCTCTATACTCAGAGTTACGATTTCTTTTAGATTATGTCTTATGAGATGAAATTGATTTGATCTATTGAAACACATGACTGGTTGGCTTTGTACTATTTTCATGATTTGATAATCTAGTGTTTATTCGGCTAATCGTGATCGTACAAATAATAGCAAATAGGTACGCAAGCGCGGTTCCAAGTTTTCACATTTGCTTAACATTTATTTCCTACATAACACATTTGTTAAGAGTAAATCCAATCACTCAATGAAAAAATTCTAGAGACATAAAGAGTTAGGTGAAATATAAATAATATTGGTTAAGAATGTACTATAAAAAGAAAATACAAAAGAATAGCTTAGCAATCCTCATATTATAATCAGCACTCTTGTTCATCATGCTAATGTTACAAAAGAGTTCAGATTTATTTATTTACTTATAAAACAATATACAAAATTTAGAGTATAACACAGTTATTAGGAACCTCTTCAACACTAACAACACGACAATAAGGATTGTATTGTGGTATCATATGCTGATTATAATAGGGATGTGTTCCATAGAACATGAAAGGATTAATCACCATTTCTTTTGCTGATTCTTTCTTATAATCTTCCTTTTTTTTAGGTTCTTCTTTCTTTTCTTCTTTAGCTGCTCCAACAGAATCGATTTCAGCGTGACAAAACTTCCTTAGCTTAGCCACTACTTTTACTGCATCAATATCTCCTATTAAGGTTAATTTTTTTTCTTTCATGTCCATTGAAACTGACTCAACCCCTGCAACAATATTACAAATAAAATCTCAGTATATATATCACTAAAACAATTCAATTCAATATACTTTATTTTCATGAAACAAACAAAAAAGCTTAGTTGGAGTGAATCAAATACCTAAAATGCCAGAGACAGTTTTCATAGCTTTTTGCTTGATTTTGTCTTCATGTATCTCCAACTTTAACACTACTTTCTGTCACACAAAAATAACTAGTTGTCAGGATTGAAAATTTGCATAAAAAATGCAAGAAATCAGGTTTAGCTATTACTTAGTACTGACCTTCGTTGTCATGGTTCAAATTAAGAATATAACAACTCTTGATGCAAATTGTAATAGAAGAGATGGTATTTCAAATTGAAATGCAGCTATGAAGTGAAGAAAGATGAATATTTGAGGCTTATTTATAGCAATACACGATGGTAATAGGAAATTTTTGTTTTAGTCAATCTAAGATTGTTCACGTCATTGTCATTGTCATATGTTACGTATTGAAACAAAAGTTATCACAATAATTCTACTTTAGAAGTCGACTTTTGTCATGTTAGAGGTTTTAATGATTTTTTAAGTCTTGGTTCACATTTGAACACCTAACCATAACACTTGCTTAAGAAAAAGTATTCAACAAAAAAAAGTGACGAAACTTTCCAAGAAGGCATCACGTAGCTTCTAGTTTGGATCCCCTGCACGAGACACTTTTGGATGGTAGTACGACTCTCGTGCAACATGCTCATATATTTCAGCGTATTCATCACATCCATTGAAATGTTAAAATTGGTTAATTTTTATAGGTCAATCCGTCCAACCTGATACAACAAAGAGGTCAAATCTTTAAATTATAGTTAATATTTTAATAGAACTTTTTCATTCCGACCAAAAATAATTTGTTAGTAGCATAAATAATATCCTCCTTTTACTATATCCTCCTTTTACAATACTCAAAAGTTTGTAAACCTAACTAGAAATCTAAAGTAAAATTTGTGTCTTCATCTTCCTCAAGATTCAAGCATTACTACAAAAAGCGTAAACAACGACGTCATATTTATCACGGTTCATCGCTACACCGTTGTGATATATCAGAACTAGCGCGGTTGTATTATATTTGTTTTTTGATTAAAAATTATTTGTATATAACAACCGTTATTAATCCAACCGTGGTGATATCATCAAGCTTTCATGGGTTCGAACCTCAGCGTCATCATATATATTATTCCTTTTATGTTAAGGTATGTCTTTTTATTTTTATTTACTTCTAAATAAAAAACTTAAAAGTTATGACTACAATTAATTTTTCCACCGTTGTGATATATTTTATTTTTTTTTAAATTTTTAATTTAAAATATAACTATGGCGCTTCATTATAAAATTTCATTATGAAAGGAATATATTATAATTGTTTATGGTATTGACCGTCGTAGTAGCTTTACAATATTTTTTGTATCATAACAGTTTATGGTATTGATCGTCGTAGTAGATTTACAATATTTTTTGTATCATAACGGTTGATGTTGTTATAGACCGTTGTATTAGCTTTACAATATACTCCTAGATACTTTGTTTGTCTCTTCAGTGTCATACCCTAAATTTTGACCAGAAATTTTCATATTTTCGTTCATTTTTTACGCATTTTCGTCGTAATATTGATTATCAGTCATTATCGATCATACACCTCATTAATCATAATCATGCATGTTTCATTCGATTTCATCATTCCATGTCTTTTTTTTTAGAATTTTATAGATTCTTTTTAGAATGTTTGTTCTTAATTATAATTATAATTTATATATATATATATATATATATATTAGATTTTTTAGAATTTTATTTTTATTCATTTCTTTTAGTGGTAATTTATTTTAAAATTTAATTTAATATAGTACAGTTTAATTTAGTTTATGTTAGTTAAGTTTTTTTAAGAGAGTAAGTTAGTTTTATGATTAATATGAGTAGTTCCCTTTTATTTTTATTGTATTTTATCTATATATTAGAAAATTTTAAAACAAAATATTTTTTTTATGTTAGTTATATTTTATCCAGTTTGTTTTAATTCTAGATTAACTATAATTTAGTTTCATTTTAAACTTTAGAGTAATTTATAATTAGTTTAATATTAATCAGTTTTATTTAGTGTACATTCTCATCTATTTTGTTTTTTTGTTTGGTTTAATTCTTATTTTAAATAGGTTAGTTTAGTAGTTTACTTATTTATTTGGTTTCATATGTAAATATTATGCTGTGTCATCCCAATATCCATTAGCAAAAAAAATCTGCTACACACTGCTACACCAGCACCTTACAATCCAGCTGTCTACTTTACACAGAAATATATAGCTTGTTTATGCCAAGAATCACACGCATAACCTGCTACATCTCTGCATATTTTTGCAAGCAACAAAGACTTTTCACAAAATTGTGAATACAGAACCCGAACCTGCAGAAAGAACTTTGACCAAATTTTATTTCATCAAATAAAGTGAAAACAGACGAAGATCCCCTGCATATAACCAGGTTCGAATTCGCAAATGAGGGAGGGCAAAAAAACGAGAGAAGAGGAAGAGGAAATTCAGTTCACAAATAATACAGAAAAAAAATAAACTGCAACCCTCTTCTTCATGGTTTTCCTTCACCAACCTCCGTTTCCTTCAACAAACACACTTAACCACCACACTTCTCACACAAACACACTAAACCTGCGAAAACCACAAGCCACCGTCTCCGCCTCCTACACTTCAAATCCGCCACCCTTCTCTTTGCAAACCAAAAAACAAACAATAAACCAAAAAGTGAACCCCATTATCATGTTTTACTGCTCTGTTATTCCCAAAACCGATACTCTCTTTGAAAAGCATCCATTTCCCATTTCCCTCTCTATCATAAGAACGAACCCTAACAAGCATTTTTTGTTCAGATCAGTGAAGAATATGGCACCAATCTTCACTTCACTTTCCCTTTTCGGAATTCCCCTAATCATAACCCAAACCCGCCAAAACCAAACCCTCTTCTCCTTCACCATTTTCCACCACCCACACCGCACCGAATAAATCAAATCGCGATCTTCCTCACCGCCGCAAAACAACCATAAACCCCCGTCCGAAACCGTGAACCACGTCGGAGCACCCAACTGCGGAAACCCTCCATTCTCGCCGCCGCTAATAGAAAACGCGATCGCCGTTTGAAAACGCAGGAAATCGGAGAGGAGAGATTTGGAGGAGATCTGAGCGAACGAAACGGAAGGCGGAAGAAATCTTCGGCGAGCTTTGTTCCTCTTCGATGCTATTTCGGTGTAGTGGAGGTTGATGTTCAGATCGCGAGTTTTGTTGCAAGAAGGAGAGAGGATCGTGTTATCCTTTTTACTTTTATTTTATTTTTTTGTTATTTTTTATTATTTAGGTCTGATTGTTTTTTTGTGTGGTGCATTCAGTGGGCTTATGCCCTAAACCCACATTCACTGAAACTCTATTATCTACACATCCCCAACCTTCCGGTCACACTCCCTTTGTTTACTTTTGTCTTTATTCTAATTAGTTTTTTTGTTATAACTTTATTTAATTAATTTGCAATTAATTTTTTATTATATTTGTTAAAGGCTTAGAGATTTTGCTTTAGAATTTTATTAGAAGTTTGTTAGTCTTAATATAGCTCTAATTTTAATTTCGATTAATTTGTTTTAATAGAATTTTATTGACCTTGTTTTTTTTTCCTGTAGTTTGATATTTTGTAGACTTGTTTAATTTTGATGTTGGCGGATGTAGCATGGTGTTGTGGAGTATTATTTATCGGGCTTGGTGACTGATCTTGATGGATGGTCTGTCCGATTGATAATCTTGAGGCACGCCTGGAGTCTGGTATTTCTGACAAAGTAATGAGTTTTCTTTTGGCACATATCGAAGAGGCAACGAACCTACTCCGTTAGGTATCATTAAAAGTCGTTGGTGTCCCTCTTACGCCTCATTGTGGTCTTGATGCCACATTTACGTTTGTCTGATTACTCGTACTTCACCACCAATTCTAAATCGTAAATCTCTTAGAACAAAATGTGATTTTCATCAAACTTTCAAACTAATTAATTTGCGAAAGAATTGAACCCTGGAGTCTAGCACTCCACGAGTTCTTGAGTGAATTACTCCTGGGCTAGCCCAACGCGTTGTGGTTCATTAGCCCTTTCGTATTTAAAAAAACACTTGATTCATATAATCAATTAAACAACTCACACGTCTATATTTTGCACACACGTAAGTCGGTCACCTATGTGATCGCCGTCTGTGCGACATTACGCGTCTAATTAATTAACGTGAGAACTAAACTCAGGAATCTAGCATTCCTCGGGTTTTGGAATTGAATTACTGTTGGGGCTAGCCCCCGATTTGTAACTCATTCACTCTTTCGTTTTCAAAACAATCGCGTCTTAATTCACAAATCAAATAACAGAGGAACTGGATTCTGGAGTCAAGCACTCCACATAATCCTTGAATTAAATCACTCATGGGTTAGCCCCACGCAACGTGGTTTATTCACCCTCTCGTTCCTAAAACACGGAAACTTTTAATTTAATTATACGAAGAACTGAACTCAGGAATCTAGCATTCCTCGGGTTCTTGAACTGAATTACTCTTGAGGCTAGCCTTCGGGTTGTAATTCATTCACTCTTTCGTATTCAAAAAAAATCAACAACCTTAAAAGATTAGACATGAGTCATCCCCTTAGGAAAGATATTTCTCCTAACTCCACAAACACAAATCAAATCTTACAAACAATTTTTTCTCAAAGGAAGAATGTGGAATTGCTTGTCGATACTCATATCCAAGTTTAAAGCTTCTTCTGATTTTATTTCTCAAAGAAAGAATGTGGCATTGCTTGTCGATCCTTGTATCCAAGTTTAAAGCTTCTTTCGATTTCTCGTTCCTCAAATGTTTGTGGTGGAATAGGCGGGATATCCCCCTTTAAAGATGACGACTTGTCTCTTTCTTTCAAATACAACTTAAAACTTACCAACCAATACAAGCTATTTTATATAATTAATCAGCGAGTAACTGAACTCCGTAGTCTAGCACTCCGCACGTTCTTGAATGAAATCACTCCTGGGATAGCCCCGCGCGTTGTGGTTCATTCTCCCTCTCGTTTAAAACACTTTAATAAAGATCAAACATCTTTTCCCAAAACGAACATTGTTTAAATCTTTCTATCTCGCAAACAAGCTAGCGCTTCAGCCTCCCATCGCGAGCAGATAAGCCAACGCTTAGCAGTAGAAAGCATTTTCAAACAATCGTTCAATAAAAATCACAAACCGTAGTTGCACGAACTACGAAGCTCTGACTTTCCCATTGCACAAGGGAATATGTAGGCATGAGGATTTTAATCCTTCGCGAGCACAATAATAAAAAAAACTTAACTTTTCCCCATAATAAATAATAATTGAAACATTAAAAGCAATCATTAAAAGAAGACAATAATACTAGTTAACGTTAAAGCGCAAACTAGACTAAAAGGTTCCCGTTGGGTACAACGGATGTGAGGGGTGCTTAACACCTTCCCTTTGCGTAACTGACTCCCGAACTTAGATTAGTGGTTTCGTTGACCATTTCTTATCCCATTTTGGTTGTGTCTATATCTCCCTTTTCTCTCGTAGAACAAATAGAATTAGGTGGCGACTCTGCTGTTTGTTTTAGGATCGTATTTTTCGAGGTACGACATTCAGTATCCTTTTTTCATTAAAAATAGAAACTAGACGAAACAATACATGATTTCAACCCTAAACTCTAACGTTCAATACTGTGAAACAATACACGATTTCAACCAAAGCTTGCATCATCAATATCCATTCTTCATCGTGTTGTTGTCATTTTCGTCATCATCGTCACGATCGTTACAGAAGGAAGATTGCGCACCGTTGTCACCATCAAAAAGGAAGATAACAACATTGTCGTTGTCGTAAGGAAGGAAGACAACAACAACACCAACACCAACACCAACATCGTTTAATCAGTCATCACGTTTAGGGTACATAAAATATTTTCCACATACATCTACAGTAAACTCATTTGTCATTGTCATGGTTGTTGTTCTTGTTTTTCATGTTGTTGTTGTTTATGTTCTTATTGTTCATGTTGTTGTTGTTGTTTTTTAACATAGATGTCGACTTTGTCGAGTTCTTCATCAGGAAGCAGCAAAAATATCCAAACGATTGAGTGTTCTGCGAGTACAACTCAAACGATTGATACTCAATTGAAAATATCATAGAAAGGTGTCACAATGATGCCCCAATTCATATCACTTCGCAACTCATCAGGTATGAAAATTCCGATTGAGTTTGATTCGTTATATAGAGTAGTGGATTGTCCACATTAGTTTACTTTTAAGAGTTATGTTTCGTTCCTTGCACGTAGCAAAGTGAGTATATTGATTGATGTTTTGAGATAAATGGATGTTAAAGTCAAAGACAACATATGGACAAACGTTAATTAGGTCGGTTTTAAAAACCGCCATAATTCACGGAAAATTAAGTCAGTTTGTTAAAATGACGTAATATTGTTAGTTTTACAGCATTTTCAATGGCCATAATTTACTTGATATATCCCAACTTACAATAACGCTTCACTTTTCACTTTTTGTTTATCTATCATTATACCTATTTTTTTCCTAATTGTACTACTACTAACTTATTTCTTTTTAATTAATAATTTAATAATGGTAACAAAAATAATAACTTGATTGATTTTTTAAGATAATTAAATTGTGTAAGATTTTTTTTATTTTAATAAAGACCCTTAACAAAAAAACACAACACACACACACACACACACACACACACACACACACACACACATATATATATATATATATATATATATATATATATATATATATATATATATATATATATATATATATATATATATATATATATATATATATATATATATATATATATATATATATATATATATATATATATATATATACTCTAGAAAAAAAGATGAGATTTTTCATTTTTTAATGATTTAGATTTCCTGCAGTCATAACTACACGTCAGACTATATCTGGATTGTCTGATTTCAATTTAACGATTGTGGTTCATTTAACTTTAAAAACTTAGGTCTTAATCTATATCGTCCGACCTAAATTCGAAAATTGAGATAAGAAACTAATCTAATTAAGTGCTTTGTTAAAATAGTCAATCATGATCCCTCTTTCCATTTCTTTGTATCTCTCTCTTGGAAAACTTCACTTCAACAAATTGAACGCTTCTGCCGCCTTTGAAATTTCCCAAATCACCATCACTTTGTTCGTCTTCCAACATCATCCTTTCAAGCGTGATTTTTTGCGTTGTTCCTCTAATTTCCCCTCTTTTCTTCTATGCCTCAAATATCATTCTCCTCATCGTTTTGTGAAGAATATCTCTCTCAAATCTACAAGGGTCCTAATCAATTTGAGTTATTCTTAAACTTCATATGTTGGTTGTGTGGAAATTTTTTGAATTGATGCTCGTGTTTTGTGTATTGTATAGGTTTTGTCTAAGTTTAGGGTTGTGGTTCTTGTTGATGTTTATCTTCTGGTTCAGGTTCGGAATGGCTGGAAGTGTTATTGTGATAAATTTTATTGTTTGTTTGATTATTGTTTTTTAAGTATTTCCTTTGGGTTTCATCTAGATAAATGATTTTGGTTTGAAGTGTTTATTTGTGGTCATATATGCAGTTCATACATAAATTTATGTAACTTTTGGTTTTGATTTGGGTTACTTTCCCTTTTTGTTCTGATCTGTTTATATTGACAGGGTTTGTGTTTGCTATTGTTTATGTATTTTAAATCACACAATAACATAGTTTGTTTGTGTTCTCTATGTGTAATAGAAATATGGATCATGTTTTTTATGACCCATATAATGTTTCTAAATGAAATTGTTGGTTTCCTCTGATCTTTATCATGATGCAAATATTTTTCAAGAAGACAATCTATCGAAGCTTGGAGTTGTTAAGTTGAAGTCAAAGTATAATGACTTACTTCTTCTTCTTCTTTTATTGTCATAGTTTTCCCCTGATCTTTATCATGATGCAAAGTGTGTTTAGATACTTTAATAGATATTTTGAACATTATTTTAATTGAGATCTATATCTACTATTGTTTCCAATTTCTAAATTATTTTATTCTTCGTTAACAAAATAAATAGTACTGAGTGATATTTAGAGTTTGTTTTTCTTACTTCATTTAGTTTTCTAAGTTATGGTTTTGTAGATCAGTTGATGTATTATGCTAAAAGGGGATTTTCAATTCAAGAGTTGGCTTTAAAAGTGACCTTTAGATTGTGTGGAACATCCAAAGAGGCTAAAAAACAATGGTCGATGTCGATTTTATTGCAGAATTCATTAAGTTTTTAAATTGAATGATTCCTTGATGCTTATCTTCTTTTTCATCTTATGAGTGTCAATGGAAGGATACTTGGATGCTTATAATTCAAGTTTATTTGTCTCGTCTAGTGGAATATTCATCAATTGAGTTGAGGTGAGGATTTGTTTGTACTATATTGATGGATAGTCATATTAAAGTTCATTTGTCTCGTTTACTAGAATATTCATCAATCGAGTTGAGGTGAGGATTTATGAACACTTTTAGTTTTATTCTTAAATTTCATATCCATTGGTTATTGTTGTCGTATATACTTTGATGCAGGTAAATGTGGATAAAGCCATCTCAAATCAAAGAGAAATTATAGTTCAAACAAATCAAATAGCATTATTAGTTATGATTTACATAGTAACCAACATTTGAAAGGGAAATTTATTTCTTATGCTCAATAGTTTGTACATGGTAGAAAGTAGTATTTTGGACTTATAAGTGATGTGTTTGCGAATGGACTTCATAAAACCAAACTGCATTTTAAACCTTATGGTTAATGCATTTATTTTTTATAACGTGCATCTAATCTAATATAACCAAATTATACATATTTTTTATTTAGGAAATGTTTGTCATATTATTCCATCTACATAAACTTTCCATGTTTTTGTATGAAATTTCAGGATACCAATGCAGGAGTAAGACACATGTAATTAGAAAAGTTTAAAGTTTTAGCCTCAAACATGACACCTCATGCCATAGTTGGCTTTCTCATGGATCTCACGATGTGTTGTTCAACTTTATCCATATAGGAAATGGTAAAACAATTTCATATCATATAGATATTCATGAACTTCATCCTTAAAGAGTAATTTATTTAATATCCATCTAATAGCATCAACATATGAAAATGGTGCATGTAGAAGGACTCTCAATATTTTTAGAAGTTCTTGATGGAAAATGAAATCTCAACCTTGAGTATAAGCTCAATTTTTTTAATTTCCAATCTTAATGCTAATGTAGATTCGCAAGTCTTAATACTAGTGTGAAATCAAGGAGCTATCTAGTTTTCTCTTATATATAGTTAGCAAAATGCTCTATGGATGTCTATTAAAATGTAGAGGTATTATTTTAGCAGTCTTGGTGGCTTCCATGCATTTAGTTTTAACTGTTCATAGTGGAGGTTTATGTACCTTTTGCTTCTGTTGTATAAATTTATCCCTTCTAGTTAACCTCAAGCAAAATATATTTCTCTTTTGTCAGGCTATCATTTTCCGACTTAGTTTTATTTGGTTATGATGAGATGGTTAGCACAAATCAAGTCTTTTGCAGTTCGGATTTTCTTTGATTTCCTCAACATCTACGAATTACGAGTCCACAACTGGTGCGACTTCTTTTATCATTACAATTATGGGGCAATAGTGGTGCATGTCTCATTGTTATAATTTTAAAGCAATATTGGAAATTTATGGTTTTGAAGTACTCATTTTGTATGATGGTGTTCTTTGGTGTCTAAAGTCTTGTTAAGTTTATATTCTCATTGCTGACTAAAGTCTTACTGAATTTATAGTATCACTGGAGGCTTGTGTTTGATGTATAGTAAATTCAAAAATTGAACGAGCGTTTATAATTCCTTAGTATGTCTTATGTTTAGCTAATTTACTCTAATGTTGTCTTTTCTAAAAAAAACTTAAAGGTGGGCTACTAAATACTAATGGTGCGTGATTTTTTTTTGAAAAAAAATATGAAAATTGTGGCAGTTACAAACGTCGTAATTATTTATATATTTTAAGAAAATAGCTAGTGAAGATTGTGGCGATTTAAATAGTTGTCATTTACAAAATAAAACCGCCATTTTATACTTAGTATATTACGTCGGTTTGTACAACGGTTAGTGAGAAACCATCATTTCTTTCTTAGCGGCATTCAAATTTACAGCGTTATTGAAAAACGCCATTTTCGTAAATTGTGGCCTTTGAAATCGCCACTCATTAACTTTTTTAACCACCACAATTCTCTTGTTTTTTTATAGTGACGGTACTACATAGTTTCTAATTCACTACCTATAGTTTCTAATTCATACTTTTATATTGATTTAAATATAGTTGAATTTTGAGATTGCCGATAACTAAAAAATGAAACAAAAGTGGCTTGCTTATGTCGGTGTTCGTTGGAGGGAATTTAAGTCACAACTCACGACTGACTACATTATGAGGCCTAAGAGTGGTATTGAACGTCCATGGATTCAATATAGTTTTATATCGAAGAAGGTGTGGCGCAAGTTTGCAAAGAAACATCGTTATGAGGAATTCTAGATTAGTACTAGTCTTATGTAACCAATAATGTTATGCTAATGAGTTATAGATACTAATCATACACATTGATTGTCTCGTGGGGGTTACAAGAAACTTGAGAAGATAATCATGCAGGAAAAACAAAAACAAATATATAAGAAATGGATTAGGGCTTGAGTAAGACCTAATAGAGAGTACACCTCTGAGGCTTCAAGAGTAATTGCTGAGAAAATTGTCAGTATATGTTTTGTTTTGCTTATGTTATTTAAATGTGTTTATTTTGTAGGGTATTTACTCCGTAAATTACTCGGAGATTGCTTAACATAGACCTAAAGTTGTCCCTACTTTGGAATAAAATTCCAATTGGATACTTGCACTTTCATGGACCGGACCTAAATTGGTCGCGCCACCCCAATGTTGGTTAATCATTTGCATTAGATCCACAACTTTTGAAACTTGATGTGTAGTTGCTTTGGGTGTACTTATCCCAATCTTCTTTCATGTCTTCATCGAATTTGGGTCTAATTGCATCGGTTAATTAATATAGTGTAAGATATTAAGCGGAATCGGTTGCCTTTTCGGTTTTGGCACTTGATGCCTTATTACTCTTTTGGTTGTAGATGATTAAGTTCACCATACCATTATTATGTACATATTATTATTATTATTATTATTACTACTACTACTACTATATTACTATTTTACTTTTCCTCTTGCACCTTATCCTCTTTACTTTATCTCTACTCCATTCTCCTCTTTTATTTTTATCATGCGTTATTATCCATTATCATGTTTATGCCTATGTCATTATATCTTTGTGCTTTGCTTTTTCTTTTTTCTTTTGGACACAAAAATGTAAATAAAGGATTAAATCTCTAAAAAACATGTGATCCTGATCTTGGACTATGGCTACTATCATTTACATTGGAATTGAAGTTTTGGACATAGATCCTATGACACTTTCCCCTTACTTTGATCATCATGGAGTTAGTACTTTATCCTTTTATTTGGTCATTTTATAGCTTATGCTTATAAGGATGGGACTCTTGTGCTTATGCTTGGAATTATCATCAACTTTGGTTAGATCTTTTCTCCTTTATCTATTTTATTTTAGGATATCTTATTCATCTCTTCCCCTTCTTCAATTTTCAAAACTTCCTCTCTTTTTCAAAGGATTCTTGTTTTCAAACTTTCAGCACTTTAATAAATCAAACCTTGACTTTTGTCAAGTGGATTTTACTTCTCCTTTTCTTTTAATAAATTTCAATGAACTTAATCATTTTGACTTCAATTCAAAAATAAAAAGAACCAAACTCATTCAAGTGGTTTTGTGCCTCTGTGCACCTCTTTTGTCTTCATTTCTTAAAATCAATCAAAACCAACCAATTTTCACTATTTGTGCCACAAACTACGGGGTTTTGATCTTACATTTCACTTTGTGGGTACATAGGCATGAGATGAAAGTCTCATCAAATACAAAAA
Source organism: Lathyrus aphaca (assembly GCA_963966055.1). Lineage (NCBI taxonomy): Eukaryota > Viridiplantae > Streptophyta > Magnoliopsida > Fabales > Fabaceae > Lathyrus > Lathyrus aphaca. Next base: position 61,742,479 of record OZ014520.1, on the reverse strand, counting down.
CATTAAAAATTAATTCTTTTCTTATCCCCTCACTCTCATTTAACAAACCATTTTCAAACCAAAAGTAATAAATTTCCAAAGGGCTCCCGTGGAGTACCACAAACATTTTGGGTGCTAATACCTTCCCATTTTATAACCAATCTCATTTCCCTTTCTCTGCTTGTTTCTTTATCTTTTTGCTTTTAGATTCATTTTAGGATTTACTCGCTCTTTTTTCCTTTTCCTTTTGGAATATAATAAAAGTGCGGTGGCGACTCTATTTTCATTGAGTTAAGTTAATCAATAACTTACACTCACGATTTTTACTGCTACAGAAAAGTGGCGACTCGGCTGTGGCGTAATCTCTAAGTGGGTTCGACCTACTTTGATTTATTTATTTCTTTAGTTTGCTTTGTTTATTATTTCTTTTTATGTTCTGGTTTGGTTATCCTCTGTGAGTGAGATAGATCATGTACTTGGATCTGAGTGAACTTGTGATAAAACAGTGATATATTCGAGGAGATACGCGTGGAGTAGTCTTATGCGATGTCAATCCGAGAATCACCACGTAGTTAGGCTCCTTCATATTACTGATTCCATGACGAGTAGTAGTATCATGACATTACTTTTATGATCTGAGTTGATCATATTGAGGATCGTAGAACCCTTAACTCATCCAAGCCATTTTAGGAACATAGTACAGAATTCATCCAGGTGTAGACCTAGGGTGATTGTCACACAATACTACACTCATACGAGGTACTCTTGAGGAAATTAACGGTTGGGGAGTAGTCTAACGTACCGGTGATATCCCAAGGATGGCTGTTAACACCCTCTGGTTTTCTGCAGGTATAATGAAGACAAACCTTAGTACATACCTTTGTGGGTTGGAGGTTCTTATCCCTTGACTCCATGCTCGTAATCCGAACCTTTGAACCTATTTGTTTTGTGTGATCTTGTTTGTGTTTGTTGCATCTATTCATTCATCATGAACATTAGTACATACCTTTGTGTTCAGATTATTGCGAATATGGACAAAGCAAATATCCCTTTTATCAAGATTGTTAATGACTATGTTCTAGATATTTCCCATGTTTGTTATAATCGAGTTGTTTCCCTAAAAAAAGAAGTGAACATTGCATGTCATTGCATTCTTTTCATATATCTGCATTCATTTGAGTTGTCCGAGGAACTCATTCCAGTGGTCTCTTTCTTTAGTTGTCTATTACCCGTCAAGATGTTTCCTCAACACAAATACGGAAGTAGAGCTGCTGTCAGATTGAGAATGGAAAACCAAGAACAACATAACATGGAAATCAGAATGGAAATTGATGAGTTGAAGAAAAGCATGACCAGGCTCCATAAAATAATGCAAGTTCTGATTGCTAGAGGTGAACCACCTCAAAGGACTGTGATCTCTGAAGTTTCAACTGGCCGTTGTTCACCCTCCTCTAATTTAACAACCAGCTTCTACTTGGCCATAATTTGGGTTACCTCTGGACTACGTGCCAATCTCGGCAATTACTCTAATGGTTTCTCCATCTATTTTTCCGATCTTGTCAACTCCGGTTCTCACTGAACCTAAACCTATTGTGCAAACTATTGTTCAAGCTACTTATGAGCACTCTCCTTTCATGTATCATGTTGCTGGTCCATAAGTGGAAAGTCAAGGTGAACCTGGATACACTGATGAAGTTAGAGAACAATGCTCGACTCTTGAGAAGAGGGTAAGATTTTTATAAGGCAAAGATGTCTTTGGTACTGCTGCAATAGACATGTTTTTGGTTTCTGACTTGGTTATGCCTGATAAGTTCAAAATTCCTGAGTTTGAGAAATACAAGGGGCACACTTGTCCTAAAATCCACTTGCTGATGTATTTCCGTAAAATGGTTGCACATGCCAAGAGCGACAAACTTCTTATTCACTTTTTCCAATACAGATTGAGTGGCACTTCTATGAAATGGTACATGGGACTTAAGGAGAACCATATCCAGAGCTGGACGGATTTATCTGATATTTTCTTAAAGAAATATAAGTATAATTTGGACATGGCACCTGACTGTCGTCAACTCTATAACTTGTCTTAAAAAGAAAAATAATCATTCAAAGAGTACGCTCAGTGCTGGAGAGAGTTAGTTGCTCAAGTGGATCCACCCTTGGCTGAAAAGGAATTAATTAAATTGTTTATGGATACTCTTCAACCATTGTTTTGGGAGAAGATGGTAGGAAGTGTATCATCTGGTTTTGCTGAACTAGTCACTGTTAGAGAAAGACTAGAGGAAGGTATTAAGAAAGGTAAGATTACCAATGTTGAAGCTTCTAATGCTGCAAGGAAATCTCATGGGAACTTTCAAAAGAAAAAAAAGATGGTGATGCTTATGCTATTTCAAATGAAAGGAAACCTTATTGCAAACAATAATATATTTAACCATATGTAACTGTAGTTGCTCCTGTTCTTAAGGCTCAACCAGTTCAAGCTCAAGCTCCTCCTCCTGCTACTGGACAAAATTTGTATCATAATAGGGGAGACTTTGATCCTATCCTGATGACCTATACTGAATTGTACCCCATGATGGTTCAAAATGGTTGGATTACTACTAGGTCTGCGCTTCCCGTTCCATATCCTCTTCCAGCCAACTACAGGACGGATCTTCACGGTGAGTTTCATCAAGATGGAATTGGCCATGACTTGGAACACTGCTTTGCACTGAAGGCTAGAATACAAGAGCTTATCAGAAGCAACATCCTTTCCTTTAAGGATATTAATCCTAATGTTTTCACCAATCCTCTGCCGAATCATGAGAAGTGGAATCTTCCAGACGACTTCGACAGTCAAATTATCTTCAAGGCCAATAATTTCAGACGAGATAACTCATCCTTGTTGCTGATGGATCACTAGGCCATTGTTTCTTTCTGTTTGCAATTGTATTCAATTATATTGATTGTTTGCTTTAAACTTTGTTATACATTCATGTTGATTTTAATGAAATGAGCATTATAATGTTTTGATTCAATTTCATTCACTATTTGCATCTTTATGCTTTATATTTCCTGTTCATTTTATTTTTCTCAAGCTCTTACAATGATTGAAGGGAGGATGATGAAAATGAAATACCCATAATTGTTGTTGGTATGCTTTAAATTGAAACTCGACTAATGATGCACAATCATTATTTCAACTCCCAAATACTGGAGAAATAAGGAAGTCAATCCCTTGTCAACATCTTTGAGCCTTGAAGTTGGAGTTTATTTCTATTCGAAAAAATCCACAATCTCTTAACTTGGGGATGGGTAGTTCTTAATTAATTTGAATGTGAATTCAAATACAATAGAATCATTCAAGACGCCTTTCAATAAAGGTTTCAATTTAAGCTTTCCTTCGCACACATCAAATATGTATCGAAGATGTCTTTCAATTCAAAAGTCAATGATGGTTCACCGTATTCATTAAGCCAAGCAGTCATTATCTTTAAAAAAATGATTAAAAAAATGAATCAAAACCCGCTAAGTCAAAACCTATGAGGAGACTTAGGCAAAAACTGGGGCATCCTGCTGACAGTAAGCTCAAATGATACAATTCAGGTAAAAGTTAGGGATAATAAAAAATAAATCAAGAGGTCACCAAAATCTTCAACAAAATCAAGATGAGTTGACCAGAGTCCTCACAAGAAATAATAAAAGGGAGAGGTGATTGTTATCTCAGAATCTCATGGCTTATGAATCATCTTCATCTTTTTAATCCCAAATATCTTTGAAATTGAATGCATAAGTTGAATTAATTGAATGTAGGGCTGAAGATTATCACGAAGATTAAGTTGGATATAAATAAACTTTGAGCATATATCCTTTGTTTCAAAAAAACCGTGAACCTGACCACGTTATAACTTTCAAATGACCTAATTAAATCCAGGTTTCTTTTGAAAAGCATATTATAGCAAGGTTGTGTAAACTGACTCCCAAGTTTGTTACCAATCATTTGTTTCCCGTTTTGTAACCAACCCCCTTACCCTTTCTCTGCTTGTTTCTTTAGCTTTTTGCTTTTAGATTAATTTTAGGATTTACTCGTTCTTTTTCACTTTTCCTTTTGGAATAAAATAAAAGTGCGGTGGTGACTCTGTTTTCATTGAGTTAAGTTAATCAATAACTTACACTCACGATTTTTACCGCTACACCAGGATTTTTTTAATTATTATTGTTCGTGTTTGTTTGATTGGTTTAAAAAGCTTTGATTTTAGAAATCCAATTCAAACCTCTTCTTTCTTGTGTTTCTCGTATACTTCAATGAGCTATACAAAAGTGGTTAGCGAAAGGGGAATAAAACTCAAAATTTTTCCATTATTATATGAAACAAAGGATTAGGAGGAATATTTTATTGGGTCTCAATTTTGTTGTTGGTTGTATGGAAAATGTAAAAGATGTTAAGAATAAAGTTAAGAATCATTTTGAAGCTAGATTTCAAGATTCAAGATATAATAGGCGTTCTTTGGAGAGTATTCCTTTTCATTGTTTGGATGATGTTGATAAGAATTTGCTTGAGGGTCCTTTCCTCCCTGATGACATTAAAGTTGTTATTTGAGAGAGTGATGGGGATAAAAGTCTTGTCCTAGATGGTTTTAACTTATGTTTCTACAAATTTTGTTGGGACATTATTAAAGAGAATATTTGAGAGTGGTGGAAGAGTTCTATGGTGGTTCCTATGTTCCTAAAGCAATCATTTCTTCTTTTATTGCTTTGATTCATAAAGTAGATAATCCTCAAGTGCTTGATGAGTTTAGGCCTATTTGTTTAGTGGGAAGTGTGTATAAAATTTTGTCAAAGCTTCCTGTCTCTATATTAAAATTGGAAATTCCTAAGCTAATTTTGAAATGCTAAACCGCTTTCGTTGCTAACATACAACTGATGGATGGAGTCCTAGTGTTGAATTAAATTGTGGATTTTGCTAAGAGGAAAAAAAGAGTTGTATGTTTGTGAAAATGGATTTTGAAAAAGCTTACGATTGTGTTTCTTGAGATTTTTTAGTGTGTTGAATAAAATGGCGTTTGACACTAAATGGCGTGGCTGGATGAAAGGGTTAGTGTTAATAATTCTTTATTCGTCCTTGTTAATGGGAGTCCAACAAAGGATTTTCATGTTTATATAGGCTTAGACAAGGAGATCCTCTTTCTCCTTTTCTCTTTTTTTGGTGGCGAAAGGTTTTGCAGGTATATTGTACAAAACAATCTCTTTATGGGAGTTTTATAGTTTTCATTTTAATGATTTGCTCCATTTTGAATTATTGCAACTTGAAGATGATACTATTTTGATTGGAGATGGATCTTGGAAGAATATATGGACAATCAAAGCTTTACTTAGAGGTTTTCAGTTTGTGTCTGGTGTAAACCCCCGAATTTTAGATTAATTATTTATTAAATCAATTTAGCTAGAATATATGAATTATATGAGTATATGTGAAACATTTAAGTTCGGTGATGCGTTGATGTCAAATATGTGATGAATGTTGGATTTGAGGAATTATCGAGTATTTTAGAGTATTTAAGAAATTGTTTAGAATTGTGTGAATTAAAGAAAATATGATGATTATGAATTAGAGAACATAAAGGCTTGGTTGTAAATGTGAGAAATAAGTGAGAGAATTATTGGAAAATCATATTTGAGTTACAAGGGTTACACAAATAAGTAGGTGTCGCTCCCGACAAATGAAAATGGATCAAATGAAGGTACAGACGCGAACGGTCGGCGAAGGGAACAGTGAGAACACACAGCCGTGAACTCACTGGAGAATGAAAAGAGTCGCCAGCTAGGCATTTTTATCCCGGAGGAAAGGTAATGCTGCATAGACCTAGAAAGAGATGGATAAGACGGTTTGCGAACCAGAGAGGCTGAGAAAGGGGGTTGGTTACAACCTGGGAAGGTATTAGCACCCAGATTGTCCGCCGTACTCGACGGGATCCACGCTTAAAAGATTTGTGTTTTAAAGGGGTAGTGTCAGTGCTATTTGTGCATAAAAGAGCTGGAAAAGATGTACAAGTGTCAGTGTAAAGAAATGTGATGTGTATAAATGTACAGTGTCAGTGTGAGATCAGGAATGAAATGCTCAAGAATATGAGGCTAAAGAATGAAGCTGGAAGGAGGGGGAATGTACAGAGACTTTTGTTCGATAACTGTTAAGTTATGCCTACGTATCCTCTCGTGCAATGAGGAAGTCAGAACACCGTAGTTCGACCCAAAGAGACTGAAAGGATTGACTGGTGAACTGCTTGCAGTCTATGCTCAAGTGTATGATCTGTCTGGCACAGATGCAAACTGTCTTGCATTAGACGGAAGAAGCAAGTTCTCGGTTGTGAGTGAAGATGATGAGAAAAGAATCCCGAAGGAGACGATTATTGTTTGTTCTTGTGTTTTCAGTCTTTTATTTCTTTTTGGAGTTTGTCATAAGATAATGAGCTTAAACCTAAATCAATGGATTTGGTAAACTCATCACATCATCCCTCTGATTAGGGGTAATGAGAATTACCTTAAGTGTGAAGTCAGATTCTCACACTTAATCACCTTTGATGTAGGGTTAAGATCATTAACCTACTTGTGATTAGTTAGATGTTTTTGTGATTTTTGTTTAGTGTTAAGTAATGAGGTTAAGCCATAATCAGGGATTTAACAGGCTCATTACACTATCCTAAAAGAAGGATAATAGATGAGGGTGTTTAAGCTGAGGAAGGATCCTCAGCTTAATCCATGATTAGGGATTAAACCCATGACAGAACAAACCTTTGATTAAGTGGATTTTATTAATGATATGATGATGAAGTGTTTTTTATGATTTGTAAGACAACTTGAGGGGGACTTGTCCATTAACTTTAGGGTTAGTCCTTCTTAACCAATTAAGGAAGAATTAGAACCCTAATGCAAGGCCCAAGTTACAAGTGTAATGTCTTGATGATTATTAGATGGATTAATTAAGAGAGTTCAACACCTTAAGGGTCCAAGACTTAGGATTAAAGTTATACACTCCATCCTAAAAGAAGGATGCAGGCATGATCTTAATCACAAAGTCTTAAAGCCTTGAGGGTTTAGTCCCTGATTATGAGGTGAGGGGAGATGACTCAAGGAGAGACACAAAGGTAAAAACTATGGGGGAGACTAATCAAAACCCTAATTCATTATCATGCTTGGTTGGTCCTAATGTTTGTGAGGTTTTCAAGAACAATCTTCAGATGAACCACCAGGAAGCAGATGAACAAGATCAAGAGAAGCAAAGTGACTTGCTTCATTCAAGAAGTCAAGTCACTTGAAGAAAGAAGGTGGGAGGAACAAGAATGAGCAAGCTCAAACTCAAACACACATAAGAATGCAGCAAGGTATGCAAGAGAGATGAAAATAGAGGTTATGAGAAGTGAAGGCAAATTCACTTCTCAAGTTACTTACCACCTGCAATGTTAGAAAGAAATGCAATGCAATGCAAGAGGAGATGAAATGGCATGAGGCAAAGCACAACCAGAAGCATGGTGATGATGATTATGATGCCATGAGGTGCTGCAAACATGAGGCAAGACCTGGAGATGTTCATACAAGGTTATGAATGCAAATGATGCAAGCTAAGGAACATGAACAAACATGAAATGTTATGGAACATACAAGACAAATGACATGGCAAATATGCAATGCAATGATCAATGATGCTTTCTACATGTCTTAAGATGTCAAATGAATCATAAGAAAGCACAAAGTGCAAAGACAAGTCATGTTATGCAAGGAAATGCAAGAGGGATGCAAATGAAAGCCCAAATTAGGGTTCATGGATCAAACATCAAACACAAACCAAAAACAGAAGCAAACCTTAACCTAAAAAATGGAAAATGGTACCCAAAGAAACCCTAGGCCTATAATGAACCACTGCCCAAAGGGGAGCTCTCAACTCTCAACCAAACTCAAGTTATGAATTTTGCAAGTTATTAGGGCTTTTTAGGGTTTGCAACAAAAGAAATGCCAATCAATTAGAAAATGCAAGATCAAATCATGGCCTTTTTATCCTTGAAAGTTCATGCTAAATGGAAAACAATGCAAGAAGAATCAATGTCTCAACCTTCACCAATAGGCAGAAATGAATTTTCAAACTTATGAACAAAATAATGCATCAAAAATGATTTAATTCAATGAAAAATTCTTAAAATGCATCAAGATCAAAAAAGAAATTTGGTTTGAAGGTTGGACAATGTTTCTAAATGTCTTAGAACATTTCATGAATTTTTTTGTAATTTTTAAATACCTAAAAGTATTTTTAATTAATTAATTCTCATTAATCAATTAAAAATAATCTTTTAAATATTTAAAAATACTTTTTTAATGATAAAAAATAAAATAAAAATGTTTTGTGTCATAAAAATTAATAAAACCTTAAAGAAAAAGTTTCATAATTTTTATGATTTTTTAACTATTTTAAAATAAATGTGCAAAATAAATGAAATAAAATGAATTAAAAATCAAATAAAATGAAAAGTAATCAAGATGGACGAATGAGATTGGCTCTGAGTTTGAAAATGCTGACCAGCGCGCAAATGAAGGGTGGAGATTGCATCTGGCCAGATTAAATTAAAAATGAATTAATTAATGTTAATTAAGTGGATTAGGGTTAATGACAAGATCCTGGCCATCAAAAAAGGTGGGAAGTCAGCCAGTCAACGCCATCTAACGTTCCAGATTTGAACCTCACTTAATGACTGAGATTAGGGTTAACTACTTTCAGGCTGCCGGAGAGGACCTCCGGTCGTCTTCTCCGGCCAGCCAAAACCCTAGAAAACGATTCAAGCCACCATCCAACAAATTTCCTGCCCAGAAACAACCTCCTATCCTAACTAAACCTTAATCCAAGATCAAAATACATTTATCTAACATGAACAAGGAGAATCGAAACGAAATGCATTCACGGGCCAAATTTCAGAGATGCATAAAATGCTCATTTTCACACCATTTTAAATTCTAAACACATCCCAGTGATCCTCAGAGCATGTATTTTTGATTTGGAACAAAAGGAACAAGCTTTAAAAAGTTTGAAGTTTAAGACTACCTGAGGTGACAAGTCCTGTTTCTGAGCTTCCAGAGCCGTTTCTTGATGCAAGCTGGCTCTAATGAATCCCCTGGTGTCAATGGCAGGCTTGAGATGAAGTTTAGCAAGCTATTTCAATGGCTACCAAACTGGTGTAGCAGAGAATGACCTTGGTGTACAGGCTGTTTTAGGCCAGTGTAATGGGTGGTTTGGACTCCTCTGAGTGTGCCTGACTTGTTGGTGAAGGAAGATGAAGTGTTTGAGGGATGGACAGTGAGATTCGAAGAGGACTGGTTCTGAGGATGAAGAATGGTGAGGTTCAAATCAGGCTTGATTCAGGCCTGAGCTTTGATGGTTTTAGGCCTATGGAGTGTATTGAGTTTAGTGATGAAGAAAGTTTTGGTGTTTCTTGGCTGTGGAGGCAAATTCGATAGATTTTGCAATGTGAAGGGATTTTGTGTAAGTGATGAGTGAGGATGTTTCAGCTTGGCCTGCCCTTATGCTTTGCTTGCAAGTTGTCCATATGACTCTCTCTCATTGGTCAGATGATTGGACACATGCTTTTTTGATAGATAAGTCAACTTTTGCAAAATGTCCACCTTTTGTGTAAGTGATGCATAGCTCATGGCATAGGCAAGTACAATGTTGGTTCTGGTGCAGCATGGTGTGGGAGGGGCCTAGCAAAACTCAGCACTCAAGGCTGCAAGTTGGTGAGAGGTGTTCATGAGTTTTTGCAACTTGTGGTTTTATGTTTCACATGTGATCCTTTATCCAACCAAACATGAAACCATGGGCCAACCTAGTCCAATTCTGATTTTTGTAACTTAGAGGATGCTTACATGCTGGTTTGAAGTGGATTAGAGGTTGCATTTGACTTTGGTTCAAGACCTTGCAAAATTTCCACTTGGTGCATAACTTGAAAAACAATGATTTTTGCTAACTTTGCATTGCCATAACTTTTGATCCATGAAGAGTTTGATCATGTTCTTGTACTTTTTGAAAAGGGAAAGATGAGATCTACAACTTTCATGACCAAAGTTTTTCCATTTGAGGCCTTTTTGGATCATGAATCAAGGCTTGAAAATTGACCTAAAATGAGGCATTCTTGAAAAGTCAACTATACCCAAAAAGTCAACATTTGCAAAAAACCTAAATTCTTGATTTTTATGAACTTCAACCTTCTTCCATGATCAAATAAAGATCATATACACTCAAAATGATGAAGATCACCCATTGGTTGGGTCATTGGGGGCCTCAGATGCCCTGATTTTGCACTGACTTGTCTGAAAAGTCAACTCTTGATCAGATGACTTCCCCATGGAATTTCTTCATGAAAATTGATATGCATACTCCCTATACCATATAGAGACCAATGGAAACAAGAATGACCAAAAAATTTGGGGTTATGGCCTCTGAAACCAAAACCCTAATTTTCAGTCAACTGTGCAGTTCATCCTGGCTCTGCATCCACTCAAACCCTAGTTCTTGTGATCCCTCTGCAATTTTGACTTTGTGAGGATGTAACATGATATAAGAACACACATGGACCCCTTTGAGTTGATTAGTGGCCTTTGGAATGGCTCAAGATGCCCTGAGGTTGCTCAGATCACAAACCCTAAGTGCAGATGACCTAGAAACTATCCAGTGAATCAAAAATGGGATATGAGATGATATGTTTGTGTTTATGCATATGAGATGATCACAAGCCATGGTGTGAATGGGTGAGGGCAAATTTGGGGTGTTTACAGCTGCCCCTATTCAAACATGAGTTAGCTGTGCAGGATGTAAGCAACGGCTTAACAGGCAAACAAGATAACTTGTGGTTGAATACCAAAGACAGTCCAAAATTTGCACTCACAGAATGAAGAAGAAAAGGGATATAGATTGTAAAAGCAAATAAAGTATATTGTAAAGTGTGGGCGACGGAGGACGACCGTCGAGCAGAGGACGACTGCTGGGTAAACGGGGACGGCCGACATGCTGGGGAAAGTGTGTAAAATAAAGCGATGACGGGGACGACCGACATGCTGGGGATAAAAGATAAAGCTAAGACGGGGACGGCCGACTAGCTGGGAAAACTAAGATAATATGATGGGGACGGCCATCAAGATAAAGTAGTAACATTCTCTGGGGATTGGTGAAACATGACGGGGACGGCCATCAAGTTCACAAAGGTAAAGTAACCAACGATGGGGACGGCCATCGGGTTAAAAAAGAAAAGGGACCACGACGGGGACGGCCATCGGGTTAAAGAATAAATGAAATAAACAGATGATGGGGTACGGCCATCAAAGGTGAAGGACGATCACCTAGCAGGGGACGGCTGCTCTGTTGGGCATAAAAGAAATATGATGGGGACGACCATCAAAGGTGGAGGACGACCACCTGGCAGGGTACGGCTGCCAAAATATCAACGATGGGGACGGCCATCGGATAGAAAAGGTCAACGATGGGGACGGCCATCGGACGAGCATGATGGAGGACGACCATCAAGAAGTGGAGGACGACCACTCAGCAGGGGACGGCTGCTCTCAAAGTTTATCATAACACAGGATGAGTGTTAGACAACTAAAATCAACAATGGGGACGGCCATTGGATAAAGTGATGAAGGACGATCATCAAAAGGTGGAGGACGACCACCTAGCAGGGGACGGCTGCTAAAATCAACGATGGGGACGGCCATCGGATGAGCATGATGGAGGACGACCATCAAGAAGTGGAGGACGACCACTTAGCAGGGGACGGCTGCTCTCAAAGTTTATCATAACACAGGACGAGTGTTAGATAAAAAGGAAATTTGACTGCGATCTACTGGGGATATAGTAAATACGGACGAGCGTTTACATCCAAGAAACAAAAGGTATAAGCGTTTGGTATTGTGTATAGATTAAAGATGCGGACGAGCATCCTTAAGACTATGATACGGACGAGTATCATGTAGAAACAAACTGACACGTGCTCAGAGCTGATGATACGGACGAGTATCAACTGGTTAACAAGGAACACGGACGAGTGTTGCATCTGAAAGTATCCTTCTGGGGAATAGTAGACACAGACGAGCATCTATATTCACGAAGACATAAGTGTTTGACACGGTGTATGGATTAAAGATGCGGACGAGCATCCTTAAGACTATGATACGGACGAGTATCATGTAGAAACAAACATTAGACGCAATGTTCTGAGATGATGGTACGGACGAGTACCAACTGGTTAACAAAGAACAAGGACTACTGTCGAATCTGCGGGGATATACATGGTGTATATAAGATACGGACGAGTATCTGAGTAGGTGTACCAATGAGTAGTGAGTATATAATGTATAGGTGAGTGTTTATCTGCTGGGGATATGACACGGACGGGTGTCAGGAAAGTGTATATACAAGTATAGGCGACCACGCTGGGGATATGACACGGACGGGTGTCAAGAAAGTGTATAGGTATATGTAAGTGCAAAGAGGGTGTCTTTGGCTTTCTGCTGGTGACACGACACGGACGAGTGTCAGGATGTATCTGCAATACTGGTGATCTTGGTTTGTAAAGTGTATTCAGGCAACCTGCTGGGAAATGATGATACGGACGGGTATCAAAAAGGAGATATGCACTGGTGTTTGTGATATGGGGCAACTGCTTTTGCTGGGACTCTGATGGGGATGTATTCTGTATGCCGACAGATTGTCAATATTTACAAGTGTTCAAATCACAACATGACTTATGATTATGCTATGCATTTGATTTTTTTGTCGTAATGCTCCGTATTAGACGGAATGCTACGCTCTGGGGGTGAATATGATGCGAATGCTATGATTATGCAAAGAGGCACCGATCCGGGATTCGGATCCCGTTGCTGCAAAGATCTCTGATCGATCTGCTTGAAGTGAACATCCCAGCTGGGGATGAGATCATTGATAGATCTGTAGTTGTATCTGCTTGGGGATATATGTCATCGATTGACATATTCTTATAATACGGGACCCAGCTGGGGTTCGTAGAAGCTTTCTCTCTCTCTGTTGTGACTTCTTCGTGCGCTGCTCTTCTGAATAGAGGCCTGAAGCTCTGTGGGGAGATGATTCCTCGATTCTCGCATCCTGCTGAGGAATAATGGTTGGTATTACAGCTGGGAGATGCCGTTGGTAATTCAGCTGGGGCGAGCAATGGGAAGCAACTCGACTGGGGATAGAGCATTTCGGATGCCGATATCTTTTGTAGATTTGCCAGCTTGCTGAGACGTAACTTGTATGCCCCAAGTTGTGTTCTGGATACCTGCAATCCTGCAAAGATAAAGAAACGCACAAATGGTCCCGAGGTATCTTTTACCGGATTCCGTCATAGGAGCTAAGTACTCTCAAGAGTAATCACATTCCCTGTAAGCATGTGTTTTATTTTTAAAGACAGGCATCTGTACTTATGCAGTTGTGTTTTTAGAGATATCAGACAACTCTTTTGCAAAACTTAAATGTAAAAGCGAAACATGACTGAAAATCTGATTTTATTAATTCATGTGCCCTGAATTGGCAAGATACAGTCAAAGAAACATATCTCCTGAAATGAGGCGATTGTTACAAATTGAGAAACAAAATGCTGGCGGCGTTGACGATGCTTTCAAAGAGCTTCCTCTTCTGCTATGACTCGTATGACAATGACGTTCTTCTCGTCTTGCTTTCTGGAGAGAGTTGATTCTGATTGAAGCTTGATCCTTTGGAGCTTACCAAGTTGTAGGTGATACAGACGAATTCAGAATGCAGTTGTTCGCTTATTCCCTTGTTTTGCATGGATCGCCCTTTCGGGTTTTCGATCCATCGGGATACCCATTTTTGCCTGAGCTGTCCAATGCGGCTTTTCAACTCAGCGGGTGTACATTTTTTTTTAATTATTTCCCTTATTTTTGCCCGAGTCTTTTATTCTGTTTTTGACTCGCCGGGATGCCCTATTTTTGCCTGGACTTACATTCTGTTTTTATGTCCAGCGGGTCATTTTATGCGAAGTATTTTTTAACTGCATCTGAATTCACAGGGGACGGGAAATCTTCACCATCCATGGTGCTGAGCATCAGTGCTCCACCAGAGAAAACTTTCTTCACAACGAATGGTCCTTCATAGTTTGGAGTCCATTTGCCCCTGTAATCTGTATGAGGAGGGAGGATTCTTTTCAGCACAAGATCTCCCACTTGGTACTCTCGATGCCTGACTTTCTGATCGAAGGCTTTCTTCATCCTTTTCTGATATAACTGCCCGTGGCAGATTGCAGCCAATCTCTTCTCTTCGATCAGACTCAGTTGTTCGAACCGGGATCGAACCCATTCTGCTTCTCTCAGTTTAACATCCATTAATACCCGTAGCGAGGGTAATTCAACTTCAACTGGTAGGACTGCTTCCGTACCATACACAAGTTGATACGGTGTTGCCCCAGTGGATGTTCTGATTGATGTGCGATACCCATGCAAGGCAAATGGCAACATTTCATGCCAGTCTTTGTAGGTGATTACCATCTTCTGCACAATCTTCTTGATATTCTTATTGGCTGCCTCAACAGCGCCATTCATCTTTGGCCTGTAAGGAGAAGAATTGTGGTGTTGGATCTTGAAATCCCGGCATAATTCAGCCATCATTTTGTTGTTGAGATTGGAACCATTATCAGTAATGATTCGCTCGGGAACTCCATATCGACAGATGATATCTCTTTTCAAGAATCGGGCTACCACTTGCCTTGTGACATTTGCATATGAGGCTGCTTCAACCCACTTTGTAAAATAGTCGATGGCGACCAGGATGAATCTGTGGCCGTTTGAAGCAGTTGGCTCAATCTTGCCAATCATATCAATGCCCCACATAGCAAAGGGCCAAGGTGAAGACATGATGTTCAAAGGGTTCGGAGGTACATGCACTTTGTCTGCATAAATCTGGCATTTATGGCATTTTCTGGCGTAAGCACAACAGTCTGCATCCATTGTGATCCAGTAATAGCCTGATCTTAACAACTTCTTAGCCATGGCATGCCCTCCTGCATGGGTACCAAAGGATCCTTCGTGCACTTCATGCATCAACAAATCTGCTTCTGTCTTGTCAACACATCTGAGGAGTACCATATCAAAGTTCCTCTTGTATAAAGATCCATCAGTGTTCAGAAAGAAACTTCCAGCAAGCCTTCTTAAAGTCTTTTTATCATTGGAAGATGCCCCAGGTGGGTACGTTTGATCCTCCAAGAAGCACTTGATGTCATGGAACCAAGGCTTATCATCTTTAGCAATATCTGCTGCAAATACATATGCTGGTCTATCAAGTCTCGATACTGAAATCTGAGGTACAAAGTTAGCAGCTTGAACTTTGATCATGGATGAAACGGTAGCAAGAGCATCCGCAAACTGATTCTCGTCCCGAGGGATATACTCAAGCTTGACTGTTGTGAAGAAAGTCAATAACCTTCTTGTATAATCCCTGTAAGGTATCAGATGATCTTGGTGGGTGTACCATTTTCCGTTGGTCTGATTGACTATCAAAGCTGAATCTCCGAATACGGTCAATGTCTTGATCCTGAGGTCAATGGCTTCCTCAAGACCCATAATGCAAGCTTCGTATTCAGCTTCGTTGTTAGTGCAGTTGAAAGTGAGCTTTGCCGAGAAAGGCATGTGAACCCCTTTAGGTGTAATGAGTACTGCACCAACACCGCGGCCATTCATGTTGACAGCCCCATCAAACATCATAGTCCATTCTTCTTCTGGGTCAGGCCCTTCAGTGTGAATAGGCTCTTCATGATCTTTTGCTTTAATGAACATGATGTCTTCATCGGGGAAGTCGAACCTCATAGGCTGGTAGTCATCAATGGGTTGCTCAGCAAGATATTCAGATAGTACACTGCCCTTGATGGCTTTCTGAGATGTGTACTGTATGTCGTATTCTGTGAGAATCATCTGCCATCTTGCAACCCGTCCGGTAAGAGCTGGCTTCTCGAAAATGTACTTAACTGGATCCATTTTTGAGATCAATAGAGTAGTATGGGTCAACATATACTGTCTCAGTCGGCGAGCAGCCCACGCTAAAGCACAGCAAGTTTTCTCGAGCAGTGAATAACGCTGTTCACAGTCGGTAAACTTTTTGCTTAGGTAGTATATCGCATACTCTTTTCGACCAGACTCGTCATGCTGACCTAGTACACACCCCATCGATTCTTCTAATACTGTCAAGTACATAATCAGAGGTCTTCCTTCAACTGGAGGCATAAGGATTGGAGGTTCTTGCAAATACTCCTTGATCTTGTCAAAAGCTTTCTGGCAGTCTTCGTTCCACCTGACCGTTTGCTCCTTTCTTAACAGCTTGAATAAGGGTTCACAAGTTGCTGTAAGGTGAGATATGAACCGTGAAATGTAGTTCAATCGACCTAAGAACCCTCGAACTTCTTTCTCAGTTTTCGGTGCAGGCATTTCTTGAATAGCTTTGACTTTATCAGGGTCAACTTCAATCCCTTTCTCACTTACAATAAAGCCCAGCAGCTTACCGGATCGCACCCCGAATGTGCATTTGTTGGGGTTCAACTTTAGTTGGTATTTCCTCAGACGCTTGAATAACTTGAGCAGATTCACCAGGTGATCTTCCTCTGTAAGGGACTTGGCGATCATATCATCCACATAACATTCGATTTCCTTATGGATCATGTCATGAAACAATGTTACCATAGCCCGTTGATACGTTGCACCAGCATTCTTCAGTCCGAATGGCATCACTTTATAACAGAACGTGCCCCAAGGTGTGATGAATGTTGTCTTCTCCATGTCTTCAGGTGACATCTTGATCTGATTGTATCCCGAAAATCCATCCATGAAGGAGAATACCGAGAACTGAGCCGTGTTATCCACCAATACATCAATGTGAGGTAATGGGAAGTCATCTTTCGGGCTGGCTCTGTTCAGATCCCGGTAATCAACACACATTCTTACTTTTCCGTCCTTCTTAGGCACAGGTACTATGTTAGCAACCCACGGAGGATAGCTAGTCACAGCAAGGAACCCGGCGTCCCATTGCTTTTGTACCTCTTCCTTGATTTTCATAGCCATGTCTGGGCGAGTTCGGCGCAACTTCTGTTTGACTGGTGGGCATTCTTCCCTCAAGGGCAGCTTATGCACAACAATATCGGTATCCAACCCTGGCATATCTTGGTAGGACCAAGCAAACACATCAACATACTCTTGAAGCAGATCTATCAGCTGTCTCTTCACTGAGTCTTGCAGGCAGGCCCCGATTTTGACTTCTTTCACGTCTTCCTCCGTACCAAGATTAATCACTTCAATCTCCTCCTGATGAGGAGTAATAACTTTTTCCTCCTGTCTCAGCAACCTGGCTAGCTCTTCAGGAAGCTCATATTCTTCATCAACCCCTTCATCAGCTTGATTGATCGGATTGTCAAAGTCATACGATGTCATAGCTGTGCTGTTGTCGGTGCTGTCTGGAAGGCACTCTCTGCAAGGGTTAAGTCGGTTCATTTTAGTGATTGATTTTAATCTTGCTTTAGAAAAAAGTGAAATGAAGTTATCATTTTGAAAACACCGCCATTTATTTTTGTACAAAAAGAAAAATGGAAAAACAGTGAGCAGAAAAGAAAAAGACTCGTTTGCAAAAAGATTGTCTGATATTTCATTAATTTAATCTTGTTTGCACAAAAGTACAGATGGCCCTGATTACAAAATGAGTCTTGTCATCTTGGGCAAGATGCAAGACTTTGATGCATGCTATAAAAGATACAGGAAATAATAATTACTCTGCTCGAGTAACACTTATAATTCCCTGGGAAGACCAGTTCGAGACACTGCTCCCCGGGACCTTTGGACGAATCCAATTCTCCAGGTTGCGTTCTTCTTCCAGCTCGTCTTCCAGACAGTTGATAGCATCGGGGGTTAGCATTCCCCCACTGACAAATCCTGGCTCTGCAGCAGCCTTTGCTTGACGTTGAGTTGGTTTGTAACCCAACCCAAATTTGTCCTTCTTCTCCTCCACAGCTAAAACCTTGCCCCAGCCTAGGGCAGTTCCTCCCTCAACAACCTTCCGGGCTTGTTGGTAAGATGACATTGGAGTACCAGATACAGCAGATGCTTCATTGACATTCAAGGCTTCAAAACCTTGGCTCATTGTTTCATGGATCTCCCCATCCATCTCAATGTATTTATAAGTAGCCAGATGGCTAACGAAAATATCCTCTTCCCCACAGATTGTGACAACTTGACCTTCCCACTCAAATTTTAACTTTTGGTGAAGGGTAGACGTTATTGCGCCGGCGGCGTGAATCCAGGGTCTACCCAACAAACAGCTGTAGGCGGGCTGAATGTCCATCACATAAAAGATAGTTTTAAAGGTCTGCGGGCCAATTGTCACGGGCAGCTCAATCTCTCCCAGAACCGATCTCTTCGAACCATCAAAGGCTCGTACCACCAGGTTGCTGGGTCTCAATGCCAATCCATCATATTCTAACTTCACCAGAGCCTTCTTTGGTAAGACATTCAGGGAAGAACCTGTGTCCACCAGCACATGAGAAAGGACAGCTCCTTTGCATTCCATGGTTATGTGCAAGGCTTTGTTGTGATTGCGGCCATCCACTGTCAAGTCAGAATTGGTAAACCCTAGCCCATTGCTAGCAGTAACGTTCCCAACCACGGTTTCCAACTGGTTGACGGTAATCTCCTCAGGCACGTAAGCTGCGTGCAAGACTTTAAGTAGTGCATTCCGATGGGCTTCGGAGCACATGAGCAGCGAGAGGATAGAGATTTTGGATGGCGTCTGGTGAAGCTGATCCACAATTTTATAATCACTCTTTTTGATGATTCGCATAAACTCATCAACTTCCTGATCAAATGGAGTCTTCAAGGCTTCTTTGGCAGCTTGATCTTCCTGCACCGGGCCTTTACCCTTTGCCTTGGCAGCAGCTTCTGCTTCGGCAGTAGGTTTTTGAACTTGTGAAGCAAAGAGACGTCCGCTTCGAGTGAAGCCTCCGCCTCCCCCCACATTATCAACTTGTGGTGCAGGTGATGATGTTTCCAGAGTGATTCTTTTCCCTTCACAGTACAAGTCAGAGCCATAGTGCCAAGGGATGGCCCTATTGCTTTCATATGGTACAGGTCCAGGTACCGTGACGGTGACTGGACTGATTGCTGCTGCTGAGGGGACTGTTATTGTCTGTGGATCATAAAAGATTGTAACTGGTGCTCTAGTGGGAGCAGCACCTCCTGAATGATAAGCGGAATTGTTTTCTGGATCGTAGAATATGGTAACAGTGGAGACATCTTCGTGATTGTTTGCTGGTGTTGTAGAAGGTTCTGTTGGAAGAACTGTTGTTGTTGTTGATGGGGAGTCGAAGTGGACTGAAGCTGAAGTTGTAGCAGGAGAAACTGTTGAAAACTGATCATTGGGTAGAACAGATGAAGTACTTGCTGATGTTGCTGATGAATTGTTGGGAACAATTGTTGCTGTATTTGTAGGAGGATCTGAAACCATTGCTGATGAAGTCGTCGGGTTTGCCGGGAATGATGTAGTGATCTGCAGTAAGCCACTCTGAATAAGGCTGTCAATGCCATTCCTCAAGTCTTCACACCCATTCCAAGAAATATTGCAGTATGGGCACCCTAGTTCACACCCCGGAAATATATCGCTTTCACGGAGTTGAGCCTTGATTTCCACCAATGGTGTCCTGATCTGATCCACACTGGTTATCAAATAAGACGGTTGGTCTTCTTTGATAGCATTAATTCGGGGACCACCATGGTGTGGCATTGGGTTTTTGTTGACGTTGGGCGGAGGTGCAAAGTTCAAAGCCTTGGAGTCTACTAAGTCTTGTACCTTCATATGCAGTGCCCTGCATTTTTCTGTACTGTGACCAGGCGCGTTTGAGTGAAAAGCACACCTAGCATTAGAGTCATAGTTTCTTGGTAGACTGTTTGGATCCGGAGGTGCCAACGTTCTTAGCTCAACCAGGTTGAGTTTCAGAAGCTGTGGCAGCAAAGCAGCATACGGCATTGGAATCGGGTCGATCACTCGATTAGCTTGAGAGGGCCTTTGTTGGAATGGCCTCTGTTGATTGTTGTTGTTGGAGTTGTTGTTGTTGTAGTTCCTTGGAGGATATTGGTTCTGCTGATACGGAGGTTGTTGTTGGAAGTTTTGTTGAGGAGGTTGATAGACTGGCAGAGGATGTGCTGGAGCAGGGATAGTGACTGCTGCTATGGACCTTTGAACATATTGGGGCCTACCCCTGTTGGTATGAATGGCATTGGTCTCGCCAGCTCTTCTAGGGCCTGCAAAAGGCTTCCTTGTACTGCTGGACGAACTGGCGCCATTATCGGAAATTTTACCCATTTTTAACAGGCTTTCAATTCTCTCCCCAGCTATAACAACATCTGCGAAGCTAGTGGACGAGAAAGCAGCCAACCTGTCAATATACGTTCCCTGGAGAGTGTTCATAAACATGTCTGCCATTTCTCTCTCAGACATTGGTGGTTGAACAGCAGCAGCCAATTGCCTCCATCTCTGGGCATATTCTCGGAAACTTTCCCTTGACGACTGTGACATTCCCATTAGGAGAGTCCTGTTGGGTGCCATGTCTAAGTTGTATTGATACTGTCGGATGAAGGCCTCTGCCAGGTCCTTCCAGCATCTTACAGTTGCCCTTGTCAAGTGGGAATACCATTCCCTTGATGCTCCAGTCAAACTGTCTTCGAAGTAAAACATCCAGAGCTTCTCATCCATTGTATAGGCCTTCAGCCTTCCCAGAAACGATTGCAAATGAGTCCGGGGGCATGAAGTCCCATTATATCTTTCGAAACAAGGAGGCTTGAACTTATGAGGGATCCTGACCCCCTCTACTAAACCCATGTCCATGACATCGAACCCCAAAGAATTTTGGGATTCCAAAGACCTCAACTTCTCAGCCAACTCATCCAATCTCCTATCATAGGTTTCCTCTCCAGCACCCATGACTGTAAACTGATCCTCCTGAGGATCCTCTTGAAGTACTCTGGCTGCAGTGGCTGTTCCTTGAACGTTTGCAGGAATATGAATCTCAGGATGTAGGTGTGGACCAAATATAGGGGGGTTAACATGTGGTTGCACCCTTTCATTGTTACTGGTGCCAGCAGTTCCCACATGGGGGTCATCTTGAGTTCTCCCCTCTACCAGAACTCTAAGCCTCTCCTGGCTTTGAGCTAAATTATTCATCACTTCCATGAACTGAGTTATTTGGGTTCTCATCTCCACCCTTTCATTAGCCATCTGGGTTCTGGCCTCATTGAGGTCTTGCTGCAACTGGTCCATCTGGATGCCCGGAAGGTTGTTTCTTGTAGGGTACCTGTGTGGCCTGTTGAGAGGGAATAGCCTGCGGCGAGCAATAATTCCTGAATGTCACAACAGAGGTTAGAAACAATAAAACAAAACCTACAAAACAAACAAAAGGGTTAGTATGCAATGCAGTATGCTTATTTGCTATCAAGGTATCCGGCTTGGTCTTCAGTTTTGACCCGTCCAGACCCTTGAAGATGATGCTGTTGAAGTTGCTTTTGAAGTGAACCCAGATGGAAACAAACACAAATATATTACAAAGGTAAAATAATACAAATTGTTCATTTTTTACAACACTAGCCCTCTAAGGGGTCAAAAATACATCACCAAAAAGCAAAAGTACATGGAAAAGGAACAACAACAAGCAAATAATCAGACTCCAAGGCCAAACTCATCCTCGCGAACTTCCTTAAGAAGTGCTTCGGTCACAGGATCAGCCGGATGCTCCGTAAGATTCCTGATGAGAAGGTTTCTTGTTGCAACAGCTGTAGTCAACTTCTTGTTCTGGCTTTGGTCTTTGGATTTCTTCACTCCAGCTTTGATTTTTAACTCTGAAATTTCCTCCTGGGCTGCTGCCAGGGCTTTTTCCATCTGCTCCATCTTATCTTGAACTCTCTTGTCTTCTAGAGTACGGGCTTCAGTGATCCGGACCCACCTGGCCTGACTCTCTTTCAAGTACAAGTCTGTCCTTGCTCTTTGGAACTGGGCTTCTTTACAAGCATTTTTCAGAATCTGCTCACCAGCTTTAGACTTGTTGATATAGTCTCCAGACTTCTCAATCTTAGTCAAGTGTTCCACTCTCAGCTTCTCCAATCTTTCAATCTCCCTTACACCTTCACTCCTCTCCCTGAGGGTCTTCTGCAGGGCTTGGGATAGCTTCTCATTTCTTTCTTTCAAGCCTTCAAACTCTTCCAAACTGACAGTAGCAGGGGGTGGTGCTGATGATGACTCAGGCATGTCTTTGATGGTGAAGGGCAATCCTGAGATTTGGGCCCTAGCATAGGACCACTCATGATATTGGGCTGATGCCACATTATTGCACTTCCCCAGAATGGTGATTCCCTTGGTTTGAACATGATCCCAGGCCCAGGCAGCCTGCCTAACAACAGTCAAACTGATCTTGTTCTCACAGTAGAGGGTCTCAACCAGGTCTTGTTCCCTAGGAGCATGAACCAGTGCATAGCCTAATTGCCTCTTGAACAGCAGAGGGTTGTAGTTGATACTTCCCTTAACTCCTATCAAAGGCACATTGGGAAAGTGCCCAGAGCTGGTGATCATATCTCTGCCCTTGGTGCTCTGTGTACACCATCTGATATCTGCTGAAGTCAGGACAGTGAGTCTCTTAGCCCAGTTGCTTTGCTGATAAGGATTGAGAAATGCATCTGTCCTGGGTAGATGCCTGAGAAGCCAAGCATGAAATAAAGGAGCACAAATCCTTACTAGTCTTCCCCTCTGCTTCTCATTTCTCTGATGGACTGAGTAATAGAGATCACCCAGTAAAGTTGGCACTGGGTTCTTCAAGACGAACAAGTGGATTGCATTTTTGCTGATGAATCGAGGCTCATCTGCAAACAGCACAATTCCATATACACTTAAGGCCAACAGAGCACAAACAGCTTTCCAATCCCCCAAGGAAGCCTTCAAACCAGCTTGAGAAATCAAGAAGTCCAGATGAAATCCAGGGATCCCAGCTTTAGAGGTCATGTGTTGTTCAACCAATACAGGTTCCAGGTGCAAAGCTTTTGCTATCTCTCCATTGCTAGGAAAGACCATTTCAGGATTGAAAGGAATTTCTCTCTTGATAGGCAAGCCAACCAATGCTGAGTATTCTTCTAAAAGGGGTCCCAACTGAAAGTCTTTAAAGGTGAAACACCTCAATGGGGGGTCATAGAACTGAATGCAGGTATGGATTAGGCTTCTCTGAGATGGGTCCATATCCATAACCAAGTCAAGTATATCCCCATAATGTTCTCTGAACAGAGGTATGTGCTCGGGAGTGATCAGGGTTTGGATCCTCCTGATGTCTGATAAGTCTGGTTGGAAGAAATGGTAAGTGATGTTGCTTTTCTTTGGAGCCATGAGTGCTGAGGACTGAGTAGAATAAGTGCTGATGAAGATGCTGAGAAGTGGGCCACTGGCTGGCTAGTGCAAGTAACTGAAGTATATGGCTGACAAGCTGAAGCAGGATGCTGATGGAGACAGGTCAAAACTGCAGATGGGGTCAAAACCAAAACCAGATAAAGGTGGATACCCTGAAACACAAATAAGCACATGTTAATATGATGCAATGAGTATGAATGCAGATGATATGCAAAGGGTTTGTGACTGAGCTGGATCTGATTAACTGCCTTGGTATAGATCCATGTGTGTTCAAGAATTCCAGGTGGAGGTCTATAAATCCAGCAACCAGGGTAGGGGACTCAAATAAAGAGCCACATGTCCAGGGTTTTAGAATCACAAGAACTATCCAACATGGAGCATTCTTAACAAAGTCAAAGTAACAGGGTATTCTGAGGTCAAGGTACCTGCAAACCTGTAAACAGCCCAACCCCCTCACAGGTAGTGATCTAGAACAAGGATCCTCAGACTTGGATCAGTTATGAGAAGTGTAAACACTTCTAACCCGGAGGTACAGTGTTTACAATAACCATAACAATTCCTCCTCTAATTCACCTCAATTTCTGAAGGTCAATACTAAAAGGTCATCCAGACTTAGCAGGCTTCCCAGATCCCCCTAGCACTACAGGAAATCCGTAGCACAGAGTTCTCAAGAAGAAACCCATATCTGAACCGTGTTTCATATTCCCGCACCAGACCGAAATGGAATGGGAAAGAATATGATTCACTCTAGCCTAGGTGTCACTCAGGTCCCAGGTATAGGGCCTTGGCTCTCAATAGAACCCCACCCACTAAAACAAAACCAGATCCAGCACAGACAGCATGACAGTATGATATATATAAATGCAATAAAGAAAGCAGTAAAGTAACTGTACATAAAGCAATGAATAAAAATAAATACAAGCACAAACAAGCACATAACACCCCCAATAAACACAAATCAATCAAGCGCTAGGAGGAACCCACAAAAAGAACCAGAAGCCCTGGTTGCAGTATAAGGGTCCCCAGCAGAGTCGCCAAGCTGTCGCTCCCGACAAATGAAAATGGATCAAATGAAGGTACAGACGCGAACGGTCGGCGAAGGGAACAGTGAGAACACACAGCCGTGAACTCACTGGAGAATGAAAAGAGTCGCCAGCTAGGCATTTTTATCCCGGAGGAAAGGTAATGCTGCATAGACCTAGAAAGAGATGGATAAGACGGTTTGCGAACCAGAGAGGCTGAGAAAGGGGGTTGGTTACAACCTGGGAAGGTATTAGCACCCAGATTGTCCGCCGTACTCGACGGGATCCACGCTTAAAAGATTTGTGTTTTAAAGGGGTAGTGTCAGTGCTATTTGTGCATAAAAGAGCTGGAAAAGATGTACAAGTGTCAGTGTAAAGAAATGTGATGTGTATAAATGTACAGTGTCAGTGTGAGATCAGGAATGAAATGCTCAAGAATATGAGGCTAAAGAATGAAGCTGGAAGGAGGGGGAATGTACAGAGACTTTTGTTCGATAACTGTTAAGTTATGCCTACGTATCCTCTCGTGCAATGAGGAAGTCAGAACACCGTAGTTCGACCCAAAGAGACTGAAAGGATTGACTGGTGAACTGCTTGCAGTCTATGCTCAAGTGTATGATCTGTCTGGCACAGATGCAAACTGTCTTGCATTAGACGGAAGAAGCAAGTTCTCGGTTGTGAGTGAAGATGATGAGAAAAGAATCCCGAAGGAGACGATTATTGTTTGTTCTTGTGTTTTCAGTCTTTTATTTCTTTTTGGAGTTTGTCATAAGATAATGAGCTTAAACCTAAATCAATGGATTTGGTAAACTCATCACATCATCCCTCTGATTAGGGGTAATGAGAATTACCTTAAGTGTGAAGTCAGATTCTCACACTTAATCACCTTTGATGTAGGGTTAAGATCATTAACCTACTTGTGATTAGTTAGATGTTTTTGTGATTTTTGTTTAGTGTTAAGTAATGAGGTTAAGCCATAATCAGGGATTTAACAGGCTCATTACACTATCCTAAAAGAAGGATAATAGATGAGGGTGTTTAAGCTGAGGAAGGATCCTCAGCTTAATCCATGATTAGGGATTAAACCCATGACAGAACAAACCTTTGATTAAGTGGATTTTATTAATGATATGATGATGAAGTGTTTTTTATGATTTGTAAGACAACTTGAGGGGGACTTGTCCATTAACTTTAGGGTTAGTCCTTCTTAACCAATTAAGGAAGAATTAGAACCCTAATGCAAGGCCCAAGTTACAAGTGTAATGTCTTGATGATTATTAGATGGATTAATTAAGAGAGTTCAACACCTTAAGGGTCCAAGACTTAGGATTAAAGTTATACACTCCATCCTAAAAGAAGGATGCAGGCATGATCTTAATCACAAAGTCTTAAAGCCTTGAGGGTTTAGTCCCTGATTATGAGGTGAGGGGAGATGACTCAAGGAGAGACACAAAGGTAAAAACTATGGGGGAGACTAATCAAAACCCTAATTCATTATCATGCTTGGTTGGTCCTAATGTTTGTGAGGTTTTCAAGAACAATCTTCAGATGAACCACCAGGAAGCAGATGAACAAGATCAAGAGAAGCAAAGTGACTTGCTTCATTCAAGAAGTCAAGTCACTTGAAGAAAGAAGGTGGGAGGAACAAGAATGAGCAAGCTCAAACTCAAACACACATAAGAATGCAGCAAGGTATGCAAGAGAGATGAAAATAGAGGTTATGAGAAGTGAAGGCAAATTCACTTCTCAAGTTACTTACCACCTGCAATGTTAGAAAGAAATGCAATGCAATGCAAGAGGAGATGAAATGGCATGAGGCAAAGCACAACCAGAAGCATGGTGATGATGATTATGATGCCATGAGGTGCTGCAAACATGAGGCAAGACCTGGAGATGTTCATACAAGGTTATGAATGCAAATGATGCAAGCTAAGGAACATGAACAAACATGAAATGTTATGGAACATACAAGACAAATGACATGGCAAATATGCAATGCAATGATCAATGATGCTTTCTACATGTCTTAAGATGTCAAATGAATCATAAGAAAGCACAAAGTGCAAAGACAAGTCATGTTATGCAAGGAAATGCAAGAGGGATGCAAATGAAAGCCCAAATTAGGGTTCATGGATCAAACATCAAACACAAACCAAAAACAGAAGCAAACCTTAACCTAAAAAATGGAAAATGGTACCCAAAGAAACCCTAGGCCTATAATGAACCACTGCCCAAAGGGGAGCTCTCAACTCTCAACCAAACTCAAGTTATGAATTTTGCAAGTTATTAGGGCTTTTTAGGGTTTGCAACAAAAGAAATGCCAATCAATTAGAAAATGCAAGATCAAATCATGGCCTTTTTATCCTTGAAAGTTCATGCTAAATGGAAAACAATGCAAGAAGAATCAATGTCTCAACCTTCACCAATAGGCAGAAATGAATTTTCAAACTTATGAACAAAATAATGCATCAAAAATGATTTAATTCAATGAAAAATTCTTAAAATGCATCAAGATCAAAAAAGAAATTTGGTTTGAAGGTTGGACAATGTTTCTAAATGTCTTAGAACATTTCATGAATTTTTTTGTAATTTTTAAATACCTAAAAGTATTTTTAATTAATTAATTCTCATTAATCAATTAAAAATAATCTTTTAAATATTTAAAAATACTTTTTTAATGATAAAAAATAAAATAAAAATGTTTTGTGTCATAAAAATTAATAAAACCTTAAAGAAAAAGTTTCATAATTTTTATGATTTTTTAACTATTTTAAAATAAATGTGCAAAATAAATGAAATAAAATGAATTAAAAATCAAATAAAATGAAAAGTAATCAAGATGGACGAATGAGATTGGCTCTGAGTTTGAAAATGCTGACCAGCGCGCAAATGAAGGGTGGAGATTGCATCTGGCCAGATTAAATTAAAAATGAATTAATTAATGTTAATTAAGTGGATTAGGGTTAATGACAAGATCCTGGCCATCAAAAAAGGTGGGAAGTCAGCCAGTCAACGCCATCTAACGTTCCAGATTTGAACCTCACTTAATGACTGAGATTAGGGTTAACTACTTTCAGGCTGCCGGAGAGGACCTCCGGTCGTCTTCTCCGGCCAGCCAAAACCCTAGAAAACGATTCAAGCCACCATCCAACAAATTTCCTGCCCAGAAACAACCTCCTATCCTAACTAAACCTTAATCCAAGATCAAAATACATTTATCTAACATGAACAAGGAGAATCGAAACGAAATGCATTCACGGGCCAAATTTCAGAGATGCATAAAATGCTCATTTTCACACCATTTTAAATTCTAAACACATCCCAGTGATCCTCAGAGCATGTATTTTTGATTTGGAACAAAAGGAACAAGCTTTAAAAAGTTTGAAGTTTAAGACTACCTGAGGTGACAAGTCCTGTTTCTGAGCTTCCAGAGCCGTTTCTTGATGCAAGCTGGCTCTAATGAATCCCCTGGTGTCAATGGCAGGCTTGAGATGAAGTTTAGCAAGCTATTTCAATGGCTACCAAACTGGTGTAGCAGAGAATGACCTTGGTGTACAGGCTGTTTTAGGCCAGTGTAATGGGTGGTTTGGACTCCTCTGAGTGTGCCTGACTTGTTGGTGAAGGAAGATGAAGTGTTTGAGGGATGGACAGTGAGATTCGAAGAGGACTGGTTCTGAGGATGAAGAATGGTGAGGTTCAAATCAGGCTTGATTCAGGCCTGAGCTTTGATGGTTTTAGGCCTATGGAGTGTATTGAGTTTAGTGATGAAGAAAGTTTTGGTGTTTCTTGGCTGTGGAGGCAAATTCGATAGATTTTGCAATGTGAAGGGATTTTGTGTAAGTGATGAGTGAGGATGTTTCAGCTTGGCCTGCCCTTATGCTTTGCTTGCAAGTTGTCCATATGACTCTCTCTCATTGGTCAGATGATTGGACACATGCTTTTTTGATAGATAAGTCAACTTTTGCAAAATGTCCACCTTTTGTGTAAGTGATGCATAGCTCATGGCATAGGCAAGTACAATGTTGGTTCTGGTGCAGCATGGTGTGGGAGGGGCCTAGCAAAACTCAGCACTCAAGGCTGCAAGTTGGTGAGAGGTGTTCATGAGTTTTTGCAACTTGTGGTTTTATGTTTCACATGTGATCCTTTATCCAACCAAACATGAAACCATGGGCCAACCTAGTCCAATTCTGATTTTTGTAACTTAGAGGATGCTTACATGCTGGTTTGAAGTGGATTAGAGGTTGCATTTGACTTTGGTTCAAGACCTTGCAAAATTTCCACTTGGTGCATAACTTGAAAAACAATGATTTTTGCTAACTTTGCATTGCCATAACTTTTGATCCATGAAGAGTTTGATCATGTTCTTGTACTTTTTGAAAAGGGAAAGATGAGATCTACAACTTTCATGACCAAAGTTTTTCCATTTGAGGCCTTTTTGGATCATGAATCAAGGCTTGAAAATTGACCTAAAATGAGGCATTCTTGAAAAGTCAACTATACCCAAAAAGTCAACATTTGCAAAAAACCTAAATTCTTGATTTTTATGAACTTCAACCTTCTTCCATGATCAAATAAAGATCATATACACTCAAAATGATGAAGATCACCCATTGGTTGGGTCATTGGGGGCCTCAGATGCCCTGATTTTGCACTGACTTGTCTGAAAAGTCAACTCTTGATCAGATGACTTCCCCATGGAATTTCTTCATGAAAATTGATATGCATACTCCCTATACCATATAGAGACCAATGGAAACAAGAATGACCAAAAAATTTGGGGTTATGGCCTCTGAAACCAAAACCCTAATTTTCAGTCAACTGTGCAGTTCATCCTGGCTCTGCATCCACTCAAACCCTAGTTCTTGTGATCCCTCTGCAATTTTGACTTTGTGAGGATGTAACATGATATAAGAACACACATGGACCCCTTTGAGTTGATTAGTGGCCTTTGGAATGGCTCAAGATGCCCTGAGGTTGCTCAGATCACAAACCCTAAGTGCAGATGACCTAGAAACTATCCAGTGAATCAAAAATGGGATATGAGATGATATGTTTGTGTTTATGCATATGAGATGATCACAAGCCATGGTGTGAATGGGTGAGGGCAAATTTGGGGTGTTTACAGCTGCCCCTATTCAAACATGAGTTAGCTGTGCAGGATGTAAGCAACGGCTTAACAGGCAAACAAGATAACTTGTGGTTGAATACCAAAGACAGTCCAAAATTTGCACTCACAGAATGAAGAAGAAAAGGGATATAGATTGTAAAAGCAAATAAAGTATATTGTAAAGTGTGGGCGACGGAGGACGACCGTCGAGCAGAGGACGACTGCTGGGTAAACGGGGACGGCCGACATGCTGGGGAAAGTGTGTAAAATAAAGCGATGACGGGGACGACCGACATGCTGGGGATAAAAGATAAAGCTAAGACGGGGACGGCCGACTAGCTGGGAAAACTAAGATAATATGATGGGGACGGCCATCAAGATAAAGTAGTAACATTCTCTGGGGATTGGTGAAACATGACGGGGACGGCCATCAAGTTCACAAAGGTAAAGTAACCAACGATGGGGACGGCCATCGGGTTAAAAAAGAAAAGGGACCACGACGGGGACGGCCATCGGGTTAAAGAATAAATGAAATAAACAGATGATGGGGTACGGCCATCAAAGGTGAAGGACGATCACCTAGCAGGGGACGGCTGCTCTGTTGGGCATAAAAGAAATATGATGGGGACGACCATCAAAGGTGGAGGACGACCACCTGGCAGGGTACGGCTGCCAAAATATCAACGATGGGGACGGCCATCGGATAGAAAAGGTCAACGATGGGGACGGCCATCGGACGAGCATGATGGAGGACGACCATCAAGAAGTGGAGGACGACCACTCAGCAGGGGACGGCTGCTCTCAAAGTTTATCATAACACAGGATGAGTGTTAGACAACTAAAATCAACAATGGGGACGGCCATTGGATAAAGTGATGAAGGACGATCATCAAAAGGTGGAGGACGACCACCTAGCAGGGGACGGCTGCTAAAATCAACGATGGGGACGGCCATCGGATGAGCATGATGGAGGACGACCATCAAGAAGTGGAGGACGACCACTTAGCAGGGGACGGCTGCTCTCAAAGTTTATCATAACACAGGACGAGTGTTAGATAAAAAGGAAATTTGACTGCGATCTACTGGGGATATAGTAAATACGGACGAGCGTTTACATCCAAGAAACAAAAGGTATAAGCGTTTGGTATTGTGTATAGATTAAAGATGCGGACGAGCATCCTTAAGACTATGATACGGACGAGTATCATGTAGAAACAAACTGACACGTGCTCAGAGCTGATGATACGGACGAGTATCAACTGGTTAACAAGGAACACGGACGAGTGTTGCATCTGAAAGTATCCTTCTGGGGAATAGTAGACACAGACGAGCATCTATATTCACGAAGACATAAGTGTTTGACACGGTGTATGGATTAAAGATGCGGACGAGCATCCTTAAGACTATGATACGGACGAGTATCATGTAGAAACAAACATTAGACGCAATGTTCTGAGATGATGGTACGGACGAGTACCAACTGGTTAACAAAGAACAAGGACTACTGTCGAATCTGCGGGGATATACATGGTGTATATAAGATACGGACGAGTATCTGAGTAGGTGTACCAATGAGTAGTGAGTATATAATGTATAGGTGAGTGTTTATCTGCTGGGGATATGACACGGACGGGTGTCAGGAAAGTGTATATACAAGTATAGGCGACCACGCTGGGGATATGACACGGACGGGTGTCAAGAAAGTGTATAGGTATATGTAAGTGCAAAGAGGGTGTCTTTGGCTTTCTGCTGGTGACACGACACGGACGAGTGTCAGGATGTATCTGCAATACTGGTGATCTTGGTTTGTAAAGTGTATTCAGGCAACCTGCTGGGAAATGATGATACGGACGGGTATCAAAAAGGAGATATGCACTGGTGTTTGTGATATGGGGCAACTGCTTTTGCTGGGACTCTGATGGGGATGTATTCTGTATGCCGACAGATTGTCAATATTTACAAGTGTTCAAATCACAACATGACTTATGATTATGCTATGCATTTGATTTTTTTGTCGTAATGCTCCGTATTAGACGGAATGCTACGCTCTGGGGGTGAATATGATGCGAATGCTATGATTATGCAAAGAGGCACCGATCCGGGATTCGGATCCCGTTGCTGCAAAGATCTCTGATCGATCTGCTTGAAGTGAACATCCCAGCTGGGGATGAGATCATTGATAGATCTGTAGTTGTATCTGCTTGGGGATATATGTCATCGATTGACATATTCTTATAATACGGGACCCAGCTGGGGTTCGTAGAAGCTTTCTCTCTCTCTGTTGTGACTTCTTCGTGCGCTGCTCTTCTGAATAGAGGCCTGAAGCTCTGTGGGGAGATGATTCCTCGATTCTCGCATCCTGCTGAGGAATAATGGTTGGTATTACAGCTGGGAGATGCCGTTGGTAATTCAGCTGGGGCGAGCAATGGGAAGCAACTCGACTGGGGATAGAGCATTTCGGATGCCGATATCTTTTGTAGATTTGCCAGCTTGCTGAGACGTAACTTGTATGCCCCAAGTTGTGTTCTGGATACCTGCAATCCTGCAAAGATAAAGAAACGCACAAATGGTCCCGAGGTATCTTTTACCGGATTCCGTCATAGGAGCTAAGTACTCTCAAGAGTAATCACATTCCCTGTAAGCATGTGTTTTATTTTTAAAGACAGGCATCTGTACTTATGCAGTTGTGTTTTTAGAGATATCAGACAACTCTTTTGCAAAACTTAAATGTAAAAGCGAAACATGACTGAAAATCTGATTTTATTAATTCATGTGCCCTGAATTGGCAAGATACAGTCAAAGAAACATATCTCCTGAAATGAGGCGATTGTTACAAATTGAGAAACAAAATGCTGGCGGCGTTGACGATGCTTTCAAAGAGCTTCCTCTTCTGCTATGACTCGTATGACAATGACGTTCTTCTCGTCTTGCTTTCTGGAGAGAGTTGATTCTGATTGAAGCTTGATCCTTTGGAGCTTACCAAGTTGTAGGTGATACAGACGAATTCAGAATGCAGTTGTTCGCTTATTCCCTTGTTTTGCATGGATCGCCCTTTCGGGTTTTCGATCCATCGGGATACCCATTTTTGCCTGAGCTGTCCAATGCGGCTTTTCAACTCAGCGGGTGTACATTTTTTTTTAATTATTTCCCTTATTTTTGCCCGAGTCTTTTATTCTGTTTTTGACTCGCCGGGATGCCCTATTTTTGCCTGGACTTACATTCTGTTTTTATGTCCAGCGGGTCATTTTATGCGAAGTATTTTTTAACTGCATCTGAATTCACAGGGGACGGGAAATCTTCACCATCCATGGTGCTGAGCATCAGTGCTCCACCAGAGAAAACTTTCTTCACAACGAATGGTCCTTCATAGTTTGGAGTCCATTTGCCCCTGTAATCTGTATGAGGAGGGAGGATTCTTTTCAGCACAAGATCTCCCACTTGGTACTCTCGATGCCTGACTTTCTGATCGAAGGCTTTCTTCATCCTTTTCTGATATAACTGCCCGTGGCAGATTGCAGCCAATCTCTTCTCTTCGATCAGACTCAGTTGTTCGAACCGGGATCGAACCCATTCTGCTTCTCTCAGTTTAACATCCATTAATACCCGTAGCGAGGGTAATTCAACTTCAACTGGTAGGACTGCTTCCGTACCATACACAAGTTGATACGGTGTTGCCCCAGTGGATGTTCTGATTGATGTGCGATACCCATGCAAGGCAAATGGCAACATTTCATGCCAGTCTTTGTAGGTGATTACCATCTTCTGCACAATCTTCTTGATATTCTTATTGGCTGCCTCAACAGCGCCATTCATCTTTGGCCTGTAAGGAGAAGAATTGTGGTGTTGGATCTTGAAATCCCGGCATAATTCAGCCATCATTTTGTTGTTGAGATTGGAACCATTATCAGTAATGATTCGCTCGGGAACTCCATATCGACAGATGATATCTCTTTTCAAGAATCGGGCTACCACTTGCCTTGTGACATTTGCATATGAGGCTGCTTCAACCCACTTTGTAAAATAGTCGATGGCGACCAGGATGAATCTGTGGCCGTTTGAAGCAGTTGGCTCAATCTTGCCAATCATATCAATGCCCCACATAGCAAAGGGCCAAGGTGAAGACATGATGTTCAAAGGGTTCGGAGGTACATGCACTTTGTCTGCATAAATCTGGCATTTATGGCATTTTCTGGCGTAAGCACAACAGTCTGCATCCATTGTGATCCAGTAATAGCCTGATCTTAACAACTTCTTAGCCATGGCATGCCCTCCTGCATGGGTACCAAAGGATCCTTCGTGCACTTCATGCATCAACAAATCTGCTTCTGTCTTGTCAACACATCTGAGGAGTACCATATCAAAGTTCCTCTTGTATAAAGATCCATCAGTGTTCAGAAAGAAACTTCCAGCAAGCCTTCTTAAAGTCTTTTTATCATTGGAAGATGCCCCAGGTGGGTACGTTTGATCCTCCAAGAAGCACTTGATGTCATGGAACCAAGGCTTATCATCTTTAGCAATATCTGCTGCAAATACATATGCTGGTCTATCAAGTCTCGATACTGAAATCTGAGGTACAAAGTTAGCAGCTTGAACTTTGATCATGGATGAAACGGTAGCAAGAGCATCCGCAAACTGATTCTCGTCCCGAGGGATATACTCAAGCTTGACTGTTGTGAAGAAAGTCAATAACCTTCTTGTATAATCCCTGTAAGGTATCAGATGATCTTGGTGGGTGTACCATTTTCCGTTGGTCTGATTGACTATCAAAGCTGAATCTCCGAATACGGTCAATGTCTTGATCCTGAGGTCAATGGCTTCCTCAAGACCCATAATGCAAGCTTCGTATTCAGCTTCGTTGTTAGTGCAGTTGAAAGTGAGCTTTGCCGAGAAAGGCATGTGAACCCCTTTAGGTGTAATGAGTACTGCACCAACACCGCGGCCATTCATGTTGACAGCCCCATCAAACATCATAGTCCATTCTTCTTCTGGGTCAGGCCCTTCAGTGTGAATAGGCTCTTCATGATCTTTTGCTTTAATGAACATGATGTCTTCATCGGGGAAGTCGAACCTCATAGGCTGGTAGTCATCAATGGGTTGCTCAGCAAGATATTCAGATAGTACACTGCCCTTGATGGCTTTCTGAGATGTGTACTGTATGTCGTATTCTGTGAGAATCATCTGCCATCTTGCAACCCGTCCGGTAAGAGCTGGCTTCTCGAAAATGTACTTAACTGGATCCATTTTTGAGATCAATAGAGTAGTATGGGTCAACATATACTGTCTCAGTCGGCGAGCAGCCCACGCTAAAGCACAGCAAGTTTTCTCGAGCAGTGAATAACGCTGTTCACAGTCGGTAAACTTTTTGCTTAGGTAGTATATCGCATACTCTTTTCGACCAGACTCGTCATGCTGACCTAGTACACACCCCATCGATTCTTCTAATACTGTCAAGTACATAATCAGAGGTCTTCCTTCAACTGGAGGCATAAGGATTGGAGGTTCTTGCAAATACTCCTTGATCTTGTCAAAAGCTTTCTGGCAGTCTTCGTTCCACCTGACCGTTTGCTCCTTTCTTAACAGCTTGAATAAGGGTTCACAAGTTGCTGTAAGGTGAGATATGAACCGTGAAATGTAGTTCAATCGACCTAAGAACCCTCGAACTTCTTTCTCAGTTTTCGGTGCAGGCATTTCTTGAATAGCTTTGACTTTATCAGGGTCAACTTCAATCCCTTTCTCACTTACAATAAAGCCCAGCAGCTTACCGGATCGCACCCCGAATGTGCATTTGTTGGGGTTCAACTTTAGTTGGTATTTCCTCAGACGCT
Organism: Lathyrus aphaca; assembly: GCA_963966055.1. Lineage (NCBI taxonomy): Eukaryota > Viridiplantae > Streptophyta > Magnoliopsida > Fabales > Fabaceae > Lathyrus > Lathyrus aphaca. The sequence continues at coordinate 61,707,097 of OZ014520.1, read as the reverse complement.
TGAATAACTTGAGCAGATTCACCAGGTGATCTTCCTCTGTAAGGGACTTGGCGATCATATCATCCACATAACATTCGATTTCCTTATGGATCATGTCATGAAACAATGTTACCATAGCCCGTTGATACGTTGCACCAGCATTCTTCAGTCCGAATGGCATCACTTTATAACAGAACGTGCCCCAAGGTGTGATGAATGTTGTCTTCTCCATGTCTTCAGGTGACATCTTGATCTGATTGTATCCCGAAAATCCATCCATGAAGGAGAATACCGAGAACTGAGCCGTGTTATCCACCAATACATCAATGTGAGGTAATGGGAAGTCATCTTTCGGGCTGGCTCTGTTCAGATCCCGGTAATCAACACACATTCTTACTTTTCCGTCCTTCTTAGGCACAGGTACTATGTTAGCAACCCACGGAGGATAGCTAGTCACAGCAAGGAACCCGGCGTCCCATTGCTTTTGTACCTCTTCCTTGATTTTCATAGCCATGTCTGGGCGAGTTCGGCGCAACTTCTGTTTGACTGGTGGGCATTCTTCCCTCAAGGGCAGCTTATGCACAACAATATCGGTATCCAACCCTGGCATATCTTGGTAGGACCAAGCAAACACATCAACATACTCTTGAAGCAGATCTATCAGCTGTCTCTTCACTGAGTCTTGCAGGCAGGCCCCGATTTTGACTTCTTTCACGTCTTCCTCCGTACCAAGATTAATCACTTCAATCTCCTCCTGATGAGGAGTAATAACTTTTTCCTCCTGTCTCAGCAACCTGGCTAGCTCTTCAGGAAGCTCATATTCTTCATCAACCCCTTCATCAGCTTGATTGATCGGATTGTCAAAGTCATACGATGTCATAGCTGTGCTGTTGTCGGTGCTGTCTGGAAGGCACTCTCTGCAAGGGTTAAGTCGGTTCATTTTAGTGATTGATTTTAATCTTGCTTTAGAAAAAAGTGAAATGAAGTTATCATTTTGAAAACACCGCCATTTATTTTTGTACAAAAAGAAAAATGGAAAAACAGTGAGCAGAAAAGAAAAAGACTCGTTTGCAAAAAGATTGTCTGATATTTCATTAATTTAATCTTGTTTGCACAAAAGTACAGATGGCCCTGATTACAAAATGAGTCTTGTCATCTTGGGCAAGATGCAAGACTTTGATGCATGCTATAAAAGATACAGGAAATAATAATTACTCTGCTCGAGTAACACTTATAATTCCCTGGGAAGACCAGTTCGAGACACTGCTCCCCGGGACCTTTGGACGAATCCAATTCTCCAGGTTGCGTTCTTCTTCCAGCTCGTCTTCCAGACAGTTGATAGCATCGGGGGTTAGCATTCCCCCACTGACAAATCCTGGCTCTGCAGCAGCCTTTGCTTGACGTTGAGTTGGTTTGTAACCCAACCCAAATTTGTCCTTCTTCTCCTCCACAGCTAAAACCTTGCCCCAGCCTAGGGCAGTTCCTCCCTCAACAACCTTCCGGGCTTGTTGGTAAGATGACATTGGAGTACCAGATACAGCAGATGCTTCATTGACATTCAAGGCTTCAAAACCTTGGCTCATTGTTTCATGGATCTCCCCATCCATCTCAATGTATTTATAAGTAGCCAGATGGCTAACGAAAATATCCTCTTCCCCACAGATTGTGACAACTTGACCTTCCCACTCAAATTTTAACTTTTGGTGAAGGGTAGACGTTATTGCGCCGGCGGCGTGAATCCAGGGTCTACCCAACAAACAGCTGTAGGCGGGCTGAATGTCCATCACATAAAAGATAGTTTTAAAGGTCTGCGGGCCAATTGTCACGGGCAGCTCAATCTCTCCCAGAACCGATCTCTTCGAACCATCAAAGGCTCGTACCACCAGGTTGCTGGGTCTCAATGCCAATCCATCATATTCTAACTTCACCAGAGCCTTCTTTGGTAAGACATTCAGGGAAGAACCTGTGTCCACCAGCACATGAGAAAGGACAGCTCCTTTGCATTCCATGGTTATGTGCAAGGCTTTGTTGTGATTGCGGCCATCCACTGTCAAGTCAGAATTGGTAAACCCTAGCCCATTGCTAGCAGTAACGTTCCCAACCACGGTTTCCAACTGGTTGACGGTAATCTCCTCAGGCACGTAAGCTGCGTGCAAGACTTTAAGTAGTGCATTCCGATGGGCTTCGGAGCACATGAGCAGCGAGAGGATAGAGATTTTGGATGGCGTCTGGTGAAGCTGATCCACAATTTTATAATCACTCTTTTTGATGATTCGCATAAACTCATCAACTTCCTGATCAAATGGAGTCTTCAAGGCTTCTTTGGCAGCTTGATCTTCCTGCACCGGGCCTTTACCCTTTGCCTTGGCAGCAGCTTCTGCTTCGGCAGTAGGTTTTTGAACTTGTGAAGCAAAGAGACGTCCGCTTCGAGTGAAGCCTCCGCCTCCCCCCACATTATCAACTTGTGGTGCAGGTGATGATGTTTCCAGAGTGATTCTTTTCCCTTCACAGTACAAGTCAGAGCCATAGTGCCAAGGGATGGCCCTATTGCTTTCATATGGTACAGGTCCAGGTACCGTGACGGTGACTGGACTGATTGCTGCTGCTGAGGGGACTGTTATTGTCTGTGGATCATAAAAGATTGTAACTGGTGCTCTAGTGGGAGCAGCACCTCCTGAATGATAAGCGGAATTGTTTTCTGGATCGTAGAATATGGTAACAGTGGAGACATCTTCGTGATTGTTTGCTGGTGTTGTAGAAGGTTCTGTTGGAAGAACTGTTGTTGTTGTTGATGGGGAGTCGAAGTGGACTGAAGCTGAAGTTGTAGCAGGAGAAACTGTTGAAAACTGATCATTGGGTAGAACAGATGAAGTACTTGCTGATGTTGCTGATGAATTGTTGGGAACAATTGTTGCTGTATTTGTAGGAGGATCTGAAACCATTGCTGATGAAGTCGTCGGGTTTGCCGGGAATGATGTAGTGATCTGCAGTAAGCCACTCTGAATAAGGCTGTCAATGCCATTCCTCAAGTCTTCACACCCATTCCAAGAAATATTGCAGTATGGGCACCCTAGTTCACACCCCGGAAATATATCGCTTTCACGGAGTTGAGCCTTGATTTCCACCAATGGTGTCCTGATCTGATCCACACTGGTTATCAAATAAGACGGTTGGTCTTCTTCGATAGCATTAATTCGGGGACCACCATGGTGTGGCATTGGGTTTTTGTTGACGTTGGGCGGAGGTGCAAAGTTCAAAGCCTTGGAGTCTACTAAGTCTTGTACCTTCATATGCAGTGCCCTGCATTTTTCTGTACTGTGACCAGGCGCGTTTGAGTGAAAAGCACACCTAGCATTAGAGTCATAGTTTCTTGGTAGACTGTTTGGATCCGGAGGTGCCAACGTTCTTAGCTCAACCAGGTTGAGTTTCAGAAGCTGTGGCAGCAAAGCAGCATACGGCATTGGAATCGGGTCGATCACTCGATTAGCTTGAGAGGGCCTTTGTTGGAATGGCCTCTGTTGATTGTTGTTGTTGGAGTTGTTGTTGTTGTAGTTCCTTGGAGGATATTGGTTCTGCTGATACGGAGGTTGTTGTTGGAAGTTTTGTTGAGGAGGTTGATAGACTGGCAGAGGATGTGCTGGAGCAGGGATAGTGACTGCTGCTATGGACCTTTGAACATATTGGGGCCTACCCCTGTTGGTATGAATGGCATTGGTCTCGCCAGCTCTTCTAGGGCCTGCAAAAGGCTTCCTTGTACTGCTGGACGAACTGGCGCCATTATCGGAAATTTTACCCATTTTTAACAGGCTTTCAATTCTCTCCCCAGCTATAACAACATCTGCGAAGCTAGTGGACGAGAAAGCAGCCAACCTGTCAATATACGTTCCCTGGAGAGTGTTCATAAACATGTCTGCCATTTCTCTCTCAGACATTGGTGGTTGAACAGCAGCAGCCAATTGCCTCCATCTCTGGGCATATTCTCGGAAACTTTCCCTTGACGACTGTGACATTCCCATTAGGAGAGTCCTGTTGGGTGCCATGTCTAAGTTGTATTGATACTGTCGGATGAAGGCCTCTGCCAGGTCCTTCCAGCATCTTACAGTTGCCCTTGTCAAGTGGGAATACCATTCCCTTGATGCTCCAGTCAAACTGTCTTCGAAGTAAAACATCCAGAGCTTCTCATCCATTGTATAGGCCTTCAGCCTTCCCAGAAACGATTGCAAATGAGTCCGGGGGCATGAAGTCCCATTATATCTTTCGAAACAAGGAGGCTTGAACTTATGAGGGATCCTGACCCCCTCTACTAAACCCATGTCCATGACATCGAACCCCAAAGAATTTTGGGATTCCAAAGACCTCAACTTCTCAGCCAACTCATCCAATCTCCTATCATAGGTTTCCTCTCCAGCACCCATGACTGTAAACTGATCCTCCTGAGGATCCTCTTGAAGTACTCTGGCTGCAGTGGCTGTTCCTTGAACGTTTGCAGGAATATGAATCTCAGGATGTAGGTGTGGACCAAATATAGGGGGGTTAACATGTGGTTGCACCCTTTCATTGTTACTGGTGCCAGCAGTTCCCACATGGGGGTCATCTTGAGTTCTCCCCTCTACCAGAACTCTAAGCCTCTCCTGGCTTTGAGCTAAATTATTCATCACTTCCATGAACTGAGTTATTTGGGTTCTCATCTCCACCCTTTCATTAGCCATCTGGGTTCTGGCCTCATTGAGGTCTTGCTGCAACTGGTCCATCTGGATGCCCGGAAGGTTGTTTCTTGTAGGGTACCTGTGTGGCCTGTTGAGAGGGAATAGCCTGCGGCGAGCAATAATTCCTGAATGTCACAACAGAGGTTAGAAACAATAAAACAAAACCTACAAAACAAACAAAAGGGTTAGTATGCAATGCAGTATGCTTATTTGCTATCAAGGTATCCGGCTTGGTCTTCAGTTTTGACCCGTCCAGACCCTTGAAGATGATGCTGTTGAAGTTGCTTTTGAAGTGAACCCAGATGGAAACAAACACAAATATATTACAAAGGTAAAATAATACAAATTGTTCATTTTTTACAACACTAGCCCTCTAAGGGGTCAAAAATACATCACCAAAAAGCAAAAGTACATGGAAAAGGAACAACAACAAGCAAATAATCAGACTCCAAGGCCAAACTCATCCTCGCGAACTTCCTTAAGAAGTGCTTCGGTCACAGGATCAGCCGGATGCTCCGTAAGATTCCTGATGAGAAGGTTTCTTGTTGCAACAGCTGTAGTCAACTTCTTGTTCTGGCTTTGGTCTTTGGATTTCTTCACTCCAGCTTTGATTTTTAACTCTGAAATTTCCTCCTGGGCTGCTGCCAGGGCTTTTTCCATCTGCTCCATCTTATCTTGAACTCTCTTGTCTTCTAGAGTACGGGCTTCAGTGATCCGGACCCACCTGGCCTGACTCTCTTTCAAGTACAAGTCTGTCCTTGCTCTTTGGAACTGGGCTTCTTTACAAGCATTTTTCAGAATCTGCTCACCAGCTTTAGACTTGTTGATATAGTCTCCAGACTTCTCAATCTTAGTCAAGTGTTCCACTCTCAGCTTCTCCAATCTTTCAATCTCCCTTACACCTTCACTCCTCTCCCTGAGGGTCTTCTGCAGGGCTTGGGATAGCTTCTCATTTCTTTCTTTCAAGCCTTCAAACTCTTCCAAACTGACAGTAGCAGGGGGTGGTGCTGATGATGACTCAGGCATGTCTTTGATGGTGAAGGGCAATCCTGAGATTTGGGCCCTAGCATAGGACCACTCATGATATTGGGCTGATGCCACATTATTGCACTTCCCCAGAATGGTGATTCCCTTGGTTTGAACATGATCCCAGGCCCAGGCAGCCTGCCTAACAACAGTCAAACTGATCTTGTTCTCACAGTAGAGGGTCTCAACCAGGTCTTGTTCCCTAGGAGCATGAACCAGTGCATAGCCTAATTGCCTCTTGAACAGCAGAGGGTTGTAGTTGATACTTCCCTTAACTCCTATCAAAGGCACATTGGGAAAGTGCCCAGAGCTGGTGATCATATCTCTGCCCTTGGTGCTCTGTGTACACCATCTGATATCTGCTGAAGTCAGGACAGTGAGTCTCTTAGCCCAGTTGCTTTGCTGATAAGGATTGAGAAATGCATCTGTCCTGGGTAGATGCCTGAGAAGCCAAGCATGAAATAAAGGAGCACAAATCCTTACTAGTCTTCCCCTCTGCTTCTCATTTCTCTGATGGACTGAGTAATAGAGATCACCCAGTAAAGTTGGCACTGGGTTCTTCAAGACGAACAAGTGGATTGCATTTTTGCTGATGAATCGAGGCTCATCTGCAAACAGCACAATTCCATATACACTTAAGGCCAACAGAGCACAAACAGCTTTCCAATCCCCCAAGGAAGCCTTCAAACCAGCTTGAGAAATCAAGAAGTCCAGATGAAATCCAGGGATCCCAGCTTTAGAGGTCATGTGTTGTTCAACCAATACAGGTTCCAGGTGCAAAGCTTTTGCTATCTCTCCATTGCTAGGAAAGACCATTTCAGGATTGAAAGGAATTTCTCTCTTGATAGGCAAGCCAACCAATGCTGAGTATTCTTCTAAAAGGGGTCCCAACTGAAAGTCTTTAAAGGTGAAACACCTCAATGGGGGGTCATAGAACTGAATGCAGGTATGGATTAGGCTTCTCTGAGATGGGTCCATATCCATAACCAAGTCAAGTATATCCCCATAATGTTCTCTGAACAGAGGTATGTGCTCGGGAGTGATCAGGGTTTGGATCCTCCTGATGTCTGATAAGTCTGGTTGGAAGAAATGGTAAGTGATGTTGCTTTTCTTTGGAGCCATGAGTGCTGAGGACTGAGTAGAATAAGTGCTGATGAAGATGCTGAGAAGTGGGCCACTGGCTGGCTAGTGCAAGTAACTGAAGTATATGGCTGACAAGCTGAAGCAGGATGCTGATGGAGACAGGTCAAAACTGCAGATGGGGTCAAAACCAAAACCAGATAAAGGTGGATACCCTGAAACACAAATAAGCACATGTTAATATGATGCAATGAGTATGAATGCAGATGATATGCAAAGGGTTTGTGACTGAGCTGGATCTGATTAACTGCCTTGGTATAGATCCATGTGTGTTCAAGAATTCCAGGTGGAGGTCTATAAATCCAGCAACCAGGGTAGGGGACTCAAATAAAGAGCCACATGTCCAGGGTTTTAGAATCACAAGAACTATCCAACATGGAGCATTCTTAACAAAGTCAAAGTAACAGGGTATTCTGAGGTCAAGGTACCTGCAAACCTGTAAACAGCCCAACCCCCTCACAGGTAGTGATCTAGAACAAGGATCCTCAGACTTGGATCAGTTATGAGAAGTGTAAACACTTCTAACCCGGAGGTACAGTGTTTACAATAACCATAACAATTCCTCCTCTAATTCACCTCAATTTCTGAAGGTCAATACTAAAAGGTCATCCAGACTTAGCAGGCTTCCCAGATCCCCCTAGCACTACAGGAAATCCGTAGCACAGAGTTCTCAAGAAGAAACCCATATCTGAACCGTGTTTCATATTCCCGCACCAGACCGAAATGGAATGGGAAAGAATATGATTCACTCTAGCCTAGGTGTCACTCAGGTCCCAGGTATAGGGCCTTGGCTCTCAATAGAACCCCACCCACTAAAACAAAACCAGATCCAGCACAGACAGCATGACAGTATGATATATATAAATGCAATAAAGAAAGCAGTAAAGTAACTGTACATAAAGCAATGAATAAAAATAAATACAAGCACAAACAAGCACATAACACCCCCAATAAACACAAATCAATCAAGCGCTAGGAGGAACCCACAAAAAGAACCAGAAGCCCTGGTTGCAGTATAAGGGTCCCCAGCAGAGTCGCCAAGCTGTCGCTCCCGACAAATGAAAATGGATCAAATGAAGGTACAGACGCGAACGGTCGGCGAAGGGAACAGTGAGAACACACAGCCGTGAACTCACTGGAGAATGAAAAGAGTCGCCAGCTAGGCATTTTTATCCCGGAGGAAAGGTAATGCTGCATAGACCTAGAAAGAGATGGATAAGACGGTTTGCGAACCAGAGAGGCTGAGAAAGGGGGTTGGTTACAACCTGGGAAGGTATTAGCACCCAGATTGTCCGCCGTACTCGACGGGATCCACGCTTAAAAGATTTGTGTTTTAAAGGGGTAGTGTCAGTGCTATTTGTGCATAAAAGAGCTGGAAAAGATGTACAAGTGTCAGTGTAAAGAAATGTGATGTGTATAAATGTACAGTGTCAGTGTGAGATCAGGAATGAAATGCTCAAGAATATGAGGCTAAAGAATGAAGCTGGAAGGAGGGGGAATGTACAGAGACTTTTGTTCGATAACTGTTAAGTTATGCCTACGTATCCTCTCGTGCAATGAGGAAGTCAGAACACCGTAGTTCGACCCAAAGAGACTGAAAGGATTGACTGGTGAACTGCTTGCAGTCTATGCTCAAGTGTATGATCTGTCTGGCACAGATGCAAACTGTCTTGCATTAGACGGAAGAAGCAAGTTCTCGGTTGTGAGTGAAGATGATGAGAAAAGAATCCCGAAGGAGACGATTATTGTTTGTTCTTGTGTTTTCAGTCTTTTATTTCTTTTTGGAGTTTGTCATAAGATAATGAGCTTAAACCTAAATCAATGGATTTGGTAAACTCATCACATCATCCCTCTGATTAGGGGTAATGAGAATTACCTTAAGTGTGAAGTCAGATTCTCACACTTAATCACCTTTGATGTAGGGTTAAGATCATTAACCTACTTGTGATTAGTTAGATGTTTTTGTGATTTTTGTTTAGTGTTAAGTAATGAGGTTAAGCCATAATCAGGGATTTAACAGGCTCATTACACTATCCTAAAAGAAGGATAATAGATGAGGGTGTTTAAGCTGAGGAAGGATCCTCAGCTTAATCCATGATTAGGGATTAAACCCATGACAGAACAAACCTTTGATTAAGTGGATTTTATTAATGATATGATGATGAAGTGTTTTTTATGATTTGTAAGACAACTTGAGGGGGACTTGTCCATTAACTTTAGGGTTAGTCCTTCTTAACCAATTAAGGAAGAATTAGAACCCTAATGCAAGGCCCAAGTTACAAGTGTAATGTCTTGATGATTATTAGATGGATTAATTAAGAGAGTTCAACACCTTAAGGGTCCAAGACTTAGGATTAAAGTTATACACTCCATCCTAAAAGAAGGATGCAGGCATGATCTTAATCACAAAGTCTTAAAGCCTTGAGGGTTTAGTCCCTGATTATGAGGTGAGGGGAGATGACTCAAGGAGAGACACAAAGGTAAAAACTATGGGGGAGACTAATCAAAACCCTAATTCATTATCATGCTTGGTTGGTCCTAATGTTTGTGAGGTTTTCAAGAACAATCTTCAGATGAACCACCAGGAAGCAGATGAACAAGATCAAGAGAAGCAAAGTGACTTGCTTCATTCAAGAAGTCAAGTCACTTGAAGAAAGAAGGTGGGAGGAACAAGAATGAGCAAGCTCAAACTCAAACACACATAAGAATGCAGCAAGGTATGCAAGAGAGATGAAAATAGAGGTTATGAGAAGTGAAGGCAAATTCACTTCTCAAGTTACTTACCACCTGCAATGTTAGAAAGAAATGCAATGCAATGCAAGAGGAGATGAAATGGCATGAGGCAAAGCACAACCAGAAGCATGGTGATGATGATTATGATGCCATGAGGTGCTGCAAACATGAGGCAAGACCTGGAGATGTTCATACAAGGTTATGAATGCAAATGATGCAAGCTAAGGAACATGAACAAACATGAAATGTTATGGAACATACAAGACAAATGACATGGCAAATATGCAATGCAATGATCAATGATGCTTTCTACATGTCTTAAGATGTCAAATGAATCATAAGAAAGCACAAAGTGCAAAGACAAGTCATGTTATGCAAGGAAATGCAAGAGGGATGCAAATGAAAGCCCAAATTAGGGTTCATGGATCAAACATCAAACACAAACCAAAAACAGAAGCAAACCTTAACCTAAAAAATGGAAAATGGTACCCAAAGAAACCCTAGGCCTATAATGAACCACTGCCCAAAGGGGAGCTCTCAACTCTCAACCAAACTCAAGTTATGAATTTTGCAAGTTATTAGGGCTTTTTAGGGTTTGCAACAAAAGAAATGCCAATCAATTAGAAAATGCAAGATCAAATCATGGCCTTTTTATCCTTGAAAGTTCATGCTAAATGGAAAACAATGCAAGAAGAATCAATGTCTCAACCTTCACCAATAGGCAGAAATGAATTTTCAAACTTATGAACAAAATAATGCATCAAAAATGATTTAATTCAATGAAAAATTCTTAAAATGCATCAAGATCAAAAAAGAAATTTGGTTTGAAGGTTGGACAATGTTTCTAAATGTCTTAGAACATTTCATGAATTTTTTTGTAATTTTTAAATACCTAAAAGTATTTTTAATTAATTAATTCTCATTAATCAATTAAAAATAATCTTTTAAATATTTAAAAATACTTTTTTAATGATAAAAAATAAAATAAAAATGTTTTGTGTCATAAAAATTAATAAAACCTTAAAGAAAAAGTTTCATAATTTTTATGATTTTTTAACTATTTTAAAATAAATGTGCAAAATAAATGAAATAAAATGAATTAAAAATCAAATAAAATGAAAAGTAATCAAGATGGACGAATGAGATTGGCTCTGAGTTTGAAAATGCTGACCAGCGCGCAAATGAAGGGTGGAGATTGCATCTGGCCAGATTAAATTAAAAATGAATTAATTAATGTTAATTAAGTGGATTAGGGTTAATGACAAGATCCTGGCCATCAAAAAAGGTGGGAAGTCAGCCAGTCAACGCCATCTAACGTTCCAGATTTGAACCTCACTTAATGACTGAGATTAGGGTTAACTACTTTCAGGCTGCCGGAGAGGACCTCCGGTCGTCTTCTCCGGCCAGCCAAAACCCTAGAAAACGATTCAAGCCACCATCCAACAAATTTCCTGCCCAGAAACAACCTCCTATCCTAACTAAACCTTAATCCAAGATCAAAATACATTTATCTAACATGAACAAGGAGAATCGAAACGAAATGCATTCACGGGCCAAATTTCAGAGATGCATAAAATGCTCATTTTCACACCATTTTAAATTCTAAACACATCCCAGTGATCCTCAGAGCATGTATTTTTGATTTGGAACAAAAGGAACAAGCTTTAAAAAGTTTGAAGTTTAAGACTACCTGAGGTGACAAGTCCTGTTTCTGAGCTTCCAGAGCCGTTTCTTGATGCAAGCTGGCTCTAATGAATCCCCTGGTGTCAATGGCAGGCTTGAGATGAAGTTTAGCAAGCTATTTCAATGGCTACCAAACTGGTGTAGCAGAGAATGACCTTGGTGTACAGGCTGTTTTAGGCCAGTGTAATGGGTGGTTTGGACTCCTCTGAGTGTGCCTGACTTGTTGGTGAAGGAAGATGAAGTGTTTGAGGGATGGACAGTGAGATTCGAAGAGGACTGGTTCTGAGGATGAAGAATGGTGAGGTTCAAATCAGGCTTGATTCAGGCCTGAGCTTTGATGGTTTTAGGCCTATGGAGTGTATTGAGTTTAGTGATGAAGAAAGTTTTGGTGTTTCTTGGCTGTGGAGGCAAATTCGATAGATTTTGCAATGTGAAGGGATTTTGTGTAAGTGATGAGTGAGGATGTTTCAGCTTGGCCTGCCCTTATGCTTTGCTTGCAAGTTGTCCATATGACTCTCTCTCATTGGTCAGATGATTGGACACATGCTTTTTTGATAGATAAGTCAACTTTTGCAAAATGTCCACCTTTTGTGTAAGTGATGCATAGCTCATGGCATAGGCAAGTACAATGTTGGTTCTGGTGCAGCATGGTGTGGGAGGGGCCTAGCAAAACTCAGCACTCAAGGCTGCAAGTTGGTGAGAGGTGTTCATGAGTTTTTGCAACTTGTGGTTTTATGTTTCACATGTGATCCTTTATCCAACCAAACATGAAACCATGGGCCAACCTAGTCCAATTCTGATTTTTGTAACTTAGAGGATGCTTACATGCTGGTTTGAAGTGGATTAGAGGTTGCATTTGACTTTGGTTCAAGACCTTGCAAAATTTCCACTTGGTGCATAACTTGAAAAACAATGATTTTTGCTAACTTTGCATTGCCATAACTTTTGATCCATGAAGAGTTTGATCATGTTCTTGTACTTTTTGAAAAGGGAAAGATGAGATCTACAACTTTCATGACCAAAGTTTTTCCATTTGAGGCCTTTTTGGATCATGAATCAAGGCTTGAAAATTGACCTAAAATGAGGCATTCTTGAAAAGTCAACTATACCCAAAAAGTCAACATTTGCAAAAAACCTAAATTCTTGATTTTTATGAACTTCAACCTTCTTCCATGATCAAATAAAGATCATATACACTCAAAATGATGAAGATCACCCATTGGTTGGGTCATTGGGGGCCTCAGATGCCCTGATTTTGCACTGACTTGTCTGAAAAGTCAACTCTTGATCAGATGACTTCCCCATGGAATTTCTTCATGAAAATTGATATGCATACTCCCTATACCATATAGAGACCAATGGAAACAAGAATGACCAAAAAATTTGGGGTTATGGCCTCTGAAACCAAAACCCTAATTTTCAGTCAACTGTGCAGTTCATCCTGGCTCTGCATCCACTCAAACCCTAGTTCTTGTGATCCCTCTGCAATTTTGACTTTGTGAGGATGTAAAATGATATAAGAACACACATGGACCCCTTTGAGTTGATTAGTGGCCTTTGGAATGGCTCAAGATGCCCTGAGGTTGCTCAGATCACAAACCCTAAGTGCAGATGACCTAGAAACTATCCAGTGAATCAAAAATGGGATATGAGATGATATGTTTGTGTTTATGCATATGAGATGATCACAAGCCATGGTGTGAATGGGTGAGGGCAAATTTGGGGTGTTTACAGTAGGGAATTTCATATTCTTTCTGTATGTGCATTGGAGAAGAGACAGGGAGAAAGAAATCAAGGGCTAAGGCATTGAGGAAATCAGTGGTGGATCAGAAGAACGCGAAGAAGAGTCAATAGCAAATAATAATCTCAAGTAAGGGGTGTGTAATTATTGTTATTATAATTGATTTTAGTAATAGATAGTTGTGGGTGATTTGGGTTGTTGGATTTAGATGATGAATATGTGATTTAGATAGTGACTAATATATAGTAGATTAAGTGTTGGAATGAATCAATGAAGTAGGAATTTGGATTTTGGGAACGAAATCCCCTTACAAGAGGGTGGCGAGTGCCATCCTGTTCACATTTAAAAGGGTGTCGAGGGCCACCATATAGGAAAGGATAGGTGGAGATTTCCACCCTATGGATAAATAGGTGGCACCTGCCACCATATTTTAAAGAAGAGTGACACTGGCCATATTTTAATAAAGGTTATGGTTGCAAAATATTTATATGATCTGTGGTGCTGGGAACAATAGTAATGGAAGTGCCGACTGTCACGTTGTGGTAAGGGTGGCGAATGTCACCACTAGTGTTAGGGAGGTGTGGCAGTCGCCATACAATAGATTAATATTTTTTTGTTTTGATCGTAACTTTGCTTTTGTAAGTCTATTTTACATGCGGTTTGATATATTGGGAAGATATTATGATGATCTATATTATAGTAAGATAATAAGAATTATCCAGTAATTTTATCAAGAATTAAGTGAGAAGTTTATGTGCCAATGTGATTGTATTTAGGTTCTTTACAGTGTGAATATTATTGAATTATTATGTGATATCTATAAACAAATTGTTTGATGACTGCTATAATAATTGATGTTGTGTGACTGTGGTTTATGTGTGATCTATGTGTATGAGATTATGTGAAGATAACATGATGATTTTGATGGATGATGGTGTGTTTTGTCTAGCCGTGGTCGTATTTTATATGTTGTTGTGCATCATGCATTCATAGCATTTTGTAGGATGATAATCCAATGAATATTTATAGAACATCTAGGTCCAGTGATGGCTTTAATCCCATTGTGAGGATTAAGTGCAAATTTTGATGTGCTTTGGTTCCAAGTGTGAACCGATCCTATTGGTGGGGATCTTTGGTGATAATGATGACTAAGTCATCAGTGACATTTTGGTACCGCATGCATGAGTCCAATGATGTTGCATTTCATTTATTTATGGCATTACACGATGTGTGTCATGAGTGAAGTATCTTTTTGATTTTTTTGGAATTATGACGTTTTGACATGAAACCTTTGAAGTTGATGTTGTTATTCATATTGAAATATATGATGCTATGATGTCATTGTTTAATTGTGTACCGATTATGTCTATTCCTTATGTCTTTTTATAATAATTATGATTACTCACCCTTTCTGCTTTGAAATGTTACCTCAAAACATGGGTAACTTGCAGGTAATCAAGATTAGGGAAGGAAACTTGGGAGTTACTTTGGTGTGTGCCTGTTTATTCCTATACAAATAAAAGGGAGTTTTGCTCCGAGACGTAACACCGGGGTTGGGGTCGCTTGATTAAGAACCTTATGTGTTTTTGTTATTTTGGAGATCATTTTAAGCTTTATGATTTTCACTTCATTTTTGGATTATGAGTTTATAAACCACATATTAATACTGATTTTCGTGATTCTCGGAACTACCTTCGTGGTATTGAGTTTATTTGATATAGAAACTTGAGACTTGAGTATGTTGTGAAGTTCTAAATGATTTGATTTATGATGATAAAAATACTATTTTGTTAAAAGTATGTTGCAACCCGTGTTACAGAGCAGGAACATTGATTTTATGATGTCTTATGAATATGTGACACCCATGGATTTAATTGATGTTTAATTGATTTATTTAAAATGAATCTTGAAATATCATGGGGTTTTAGTTGGGTGTTACATCTGGCCTTCGGGTGAATATAGCTAAGAGTAAAAAATTTGGTATTCATCTTGACTCCGATTTTATGCAGGCGGTAGGATCTCTCTTGTCTTATGGCTATGGTCAACTTTCATTTTGTGTTTCTTAGTTTACCCATCGGGATAAATCAGAGAAGGAAAGAATAATGAGATTTTCTTGTCTCCAATATAATAATATGTTTAGCTGTGTGGCATACTAGAATTTTATCTATTGGAGGTATGGTGACTCTCTTGAATTTTATTTTATCCAACATCCCTATTTTCCTTTTCTCTTTTCATAAGGCTTCTAAAATTGTTATTAAAGAGATTATCAAGTTTCCAAGAAACATTTTATGGGGAGGGGTAATTGTCGCTCCCGGGATTTTCATCCTAGTACAAACGCGAAAGTGGCGCGGAAAGGTAGAGTCGCCAGCCAGACATTTTTATCCCGAAAGAATGGGAAAGGTAATGTTGCACAAACCTGAGGAAGAAGGAAAGGACAAAGCCTTGCGAACCAAAGATCTGAGTTCGGGAGTCGGTTACGACCTGGGAAGGTATTAGCACCCCAGATCGTCCGTCGTACCCGACGGGATCCACGCTTGCTTGCTTGTTTCAAAGGGTGAGAAAATACGAATGCTGCTGAATAAAACCGCTACTGGAATAAAGGGAATGAGAAATGAGAAAGGAACTGGAAAAAGAGAATGGAAAAAAAGGGGAAATGTAGGGAAAATAAAGAATGTGCTCGAACGGGCCCTACCCCGCTGCCTACGTACCTCATCGGGATAATGAGGATCAGAGTCGACGTAGTTCGCCTAACTTAGGCGGGAACTATTTGTTTGTGTTTTTTACAGCTGGAACTGCGTGTGTCTATGCTCAGGTGTTGCAGGCTCGTCTGGTACGAGTGCGTTTACCGTCTTGCATGCGAGACAAGTCGCCGCGAGTTCGCGATGTGAGTGAATGAGATGAGAAGAGAAGTTCCCGCAGGATAGTCGGTTATTGTTTGTTTTTGTCTTTTTAAAAGAAATGTTTTTGAATTTGTTTGTGAACTGTCTTGTACTAAGACCTATCCATCGCGGGAAGTATTTACACCTCGCCCCGAAACAGGACGCGTATAAACACTCCGCAACAAAGTCTCGTGTCGTACAAGATTGTTCGGTTTTTATTAAGTGTTTTATTGCTTTTCTTTTGAGATGAGAAAGAGAATGACTCAAGTTGATAAAAGGAAAAATCTAAGGGACTAAGACTCAATCCTAATGTATTATGTATTTACAAAGTGATCCTAGTGGTTAGTGAGGTTTTCTATTCCTAATGGAAAAAGGAAAAGAAAAAAAAGAAAAAGGATGCAACTTACTTCCTAAGGAAGATAAGTTGGTCCTAACAATGGGGAATCCTACCAATCACAAACATGGAAGGAAAAATGAATTAAAAAGCCTAAAAGAAATGCATAAAAAATAAAGGGTAAAGTGGAGTAAACTTACCTCAATCTTCCCCACTACAAAACAAGTGTTAATGCACATTTTTATTAAAAAGAATAAGGCAAACACACATTAATTAAATCCTAATTAAATCCTAAGGCACCTTAGACCTAAACTAGACTCTATTTTAATCCTAAAGGAACTAGAAAAAAGCTAACCAAAATACAACACCTATTACAGCCCCTTAATACACAAACAGCTATGAAACTAAGCCTAACACCCACCAGCTTTTTACAGCCAGCATGCAACATGAAAAAGTAGGTGTAGAAAGTCACACACATCATACTAATATAACAAACAAGTATTTTACAGCAGCTATATACAAAAACAGTTATGAAATGCAAAATCCAAATTTGATTATTTTTATTTATGCACAAACTCAATAAAACATGCATTAATTTCCACATGAACATGCATTTTAACATGGATCAACATACCTAAATGGAAGAACATGAACATTTTTTAGGATTATTCAAGAATGCATCATATGTGGATTATGCAACAAGTATGCAAAATGTGGCACATGAACATGGCATATGAACATGATGATTATTGATTATGAACATACAACATGATAGCTCAACAAACATGCTAAACTCAATGCAAAATTCAGAAGTGAATTGATATGGATGATGTGATCAAGTATGCAACAAAATGAAATCAAATACACATACATACATGATTATGCAAAATGCAACATACATTGATATAATGAAATGCACAATGATTTAATGCAATGCCAACATGTAAAAACAGAATGCAACATGATTATTATATGCCAAATTATGCACAAACATAGCAACAAAATGCAAGAACTTAAGCTATGCACAAAGAACACAAAAACGCATATCACGCAACATGAACGGAATCGTGTCGAAACGACTCGAAACGGGGGAATGAGCTACTGGAAATGGATCCAAAAATTCCCTAAAATCACTACCTAAACATGCATGAACATTAGAGGCACTAGGAAGCAAGATTGAGCAAGAAAATAGGCTAAAAATCCAAAAATGGACAGCGTTAACCGGTTAACCATATAGGTTAACCCGTTAACGGGCCTAAAAATACAGCATTCTGGCCAAAAACGCATGCGTTAACCGGTTAACCATATGCGTTAACCGGTTAACACTGAACGAAAAGTGAAAAATGCTTTTGAAAAAAGTGCTTTTGGCCACAATCTTCCTTCTAAACAATCCTAACCCCCACTTAATCATGCTAACACAAATTTCTACTCAATTGGAGCTTATTTACACATGGTAGAACCTATATCTATTAACACCTTAAATCCAAATTCACCCAAAATTACAAATCACAAGCAAACATAATCGAAACGGAATTGATTTTAAACAAAGCAAAAAGCACTTAAAGAATGCCGAAAGTGGCGAGATGAAGAGAATAACTTAAAGAAGAAGTGATTAAGATCACCAACCTACGAAGCGGAGGAGTGCTTCGGTAATTGTTGCAATAATCGGAGCTTGAATCGAAGAGAAAACCGAAAACCGAGAAACCGCAAAATAAATGCGTTCTTGATGCTTGAATCTTTACACACTTCCGATAAGCCGAAATCTTCAACAAAATCACTAGCTTCTTCTTCTACGATCCACAATTAATGGAGGTTGGAGGCTTAAGCTTCAAGATCTTCAAGTTTCAATGTGAAACTTGAAGAGCTTATTCAAAGAAGCTTTGGTGAAAGGAGGGAAAATGGAGGAAAAGTGAGAGAGAAAAAGTGATTATGGAAGAAGTGAAAAATTTGGAATTGTGGGAACCTCTCTCAAGGAAGTGATTAATGGTTATATAGAGATTAGGCTAGGAGCTAGGTTTGGGTTTGGGGCCCAAAAATTAGGTTTGGGATCCAAAATTAGGTTTGGAAGTTAGTTAGGGTTAGGGTTGGAAAAGGGAATATTCCTTGGAATATTCCTTGGAATATTCCTTGGAACACTCTAGAAGATGGTGGAAGGTGGTGGAAGTTTCCAAGGGAAATGGAGTGGAATTGGAGTGGAAAAATGAGATGGAAAGAATGAAAGGAAGTGTGGAAAGAAAGTGGAAGGAAAGGTGGAGGGAAATGCAAAACCAACTACTTTTCAAATGATTTTTCTTTGGTTTTTTTATGATTCCTCCATCATTTCTTGACCAAGTTTGAACCATAGGATCATTGTAACCCTAATTCCACGATCTCGATCTTAAAAGTCCGGAGTCGACCCTTTTTACCTAGCCCGATTGCCTTTTCTCCAATTCCTCGATTTTCCGTCGTCCGGCCAGTCGAACCCCTTCCAAAATGAATTTGTGGACAAGATTTGAACCCTAGGCACTTGACATCATATATAAGTCAAAGAAATCCACTTCGACTCAAAAATTTATGTAGAAGCCCTGTAGAAATGAAACCCTAATTCGGCTCTTTTCCCTCAAGAAGTATTGCACTGCTTGCCTCCTTCAATCAAACCAAAACTTTCCATGACTTGTGGCTTCAAGTGAAGACTTGTGGGACATTGTGAACCCTTTGCACAAGGTTGAGAAGCTTTGTGGCCCTTCGGTAGCCTCTTCATAACTTTCGGTTGCTCCGATCATTGATCACATACCCACGCCTCGGCTATGCTATATATGATGCAATGTTTTTGGTTATTTTATGAATCCATATATGCAAAATGCTATGCAAAATGTTGAGGAAATGAGAGGGCAAATTTTGAGGTATTACAGCTGCCCCTATTCAATCAACTGCAGACCTGAACGGATGATTGCAACAACTTTTAGGCGTTCAAGGTATGGAGTGATTGAATACTCGAATAAAACCTGAAAATTTGCACACCGAGGGTAATGGAAATGCCATCTGCCCATTTATTTATTTGTATATTTTCTGATTTTGACCTCCGAATAGGTAACAGGGAAAGAGCCAGGCGGAGATATGCTGGGAAGAATGTCATCCTCGAATGACAACTCACACGGGATCCTCGGATCCAGTACTAAAACCCTCCTTGAATAGAAACACAATGGTATACCGGCCACAGGCGATAACCATCAACAACAAAGACTGACCTCGGACAGACTTTGCAAAAGAGACAAACTGACCTCGATCAATAAGCTCAAAAAGTGAACTACTATCCTCGAATAATAGCCACACAAAACAAAAACAAGACCAACCGCAGAAGGACTTGAAGAAAAGAATGCCATCCTCGAATGACAATCCAAAAGATCCTCAGATCTAACACGAAACCATCCTCGAATGGAGACGCGAAGGTATACCAGCCTCGACTGATAACCAAACGCAAAGCTGACCTCAGACAGACTTTGCAAAAGAGACAAACTGACCTCGATCAATAAGCTCAAAAAGTGAACTACTATCCTCGAATAATAGCCACAACAACAAGACCAACCTCGGAAGGACTTGAATAAAAGAAATGCCATCCTCGAATGACAAATCAAAAGATCCTCGGATCTGACACGAAACCATCCTCGAATGGAGACGCAAAGGTATACCAGCCTCGACTGATAACCAAACACAAAGCTGACCTCAGACAGACTTTGCAAAAGAGACAAACTGACCTCGATCAATAAGCTCAAAAAGTGAACTACTATCCTCGAATAATAGCCACAACAACAAGACCAACCGCAGAAGGACTTGAAGAAAAGAAATGCCATCCTCGAATGACAAATCAAAAGAACCTCGGATCTAACACGAAACCATCCTCGAATGGAGACGCAAAGGTATACCAGCCTCGACTGATAACCAAACACAAAGCTGACCTCAGACAGACTTTGCAAAAGAGACAAACTGACCTCGATCAATAAGCTCAAAAAGTGAACTACTATCCTCGAATAATAGCCACAACAACAAGACCAACCTCGGAAGGACTTGAAGAAAAGAAATGCCATCCTCGAATGACAAATCAAAAGAACCTCGGATCTAACACGAAACCATCCTCGAATGGAGACGCAAAGGTATACCAGCCTCGACTGATAACCAAACACAAAGCTGACCTCAGACAGACTTTGCAAAAGAGACAAACTGACCTCGATCAATAAGCTCAAAAAGTGAACTACTATCCTCGAATAATAGCCACAACAACAAGACCAACCTCGGAAGGACTTGAAGAAAAGAAATGCCATCCTCGAATGACAAATCAAAAGATCCTCGGATCTAACACGAAACCATCCTCGAATGGAGACGCAAAGGTATACCAGCCTCGACTGATAACCAAACACAAAGCTGACCTCAGACAGACTTTGCAAAAGAGACAAACTGACCTCGATCAATAAGCTCAAAAAGTGAACTACTATCCTCGAATAATAGCCACACAAAACAAAAACAAGACCAACCGCAGAAGGACTTGAAGAAAAGAAATGCCATCCTCGAATGACAAATCAAAAGATCCTCGAATCTAACACGAAACCATCCTCGAATGGAGACGCAAAGGTATACCGGCCGCAGGCGGTAACCAGAAACAAAGAAAATAGGACAAGATGGAACGGGATCATTGTACATAAAAGAGAGCCCAAGCAAACAGGACCGTTGTACAAAACGAGAACCTGCGACGCGACTGTTGTACCAAACAAGACGCGGAAAAATGACGAACATTGACTTGAAAAAGACAAAGATGTATGAAGAATGATATTGGTACCCTCTGTGCGGAGTACTTCAGGTTGAGAAGATGCTATAAGTCGTACATAATATACCTCAAAACTGGCCCATGCTGGCATGCATATGTTTGAATTTATGGCGTAATGCTCCATGATGATGGAAATGCTACGCTTTGGAGGATGCAAATGTAATGATGATTATGCATATGCAAATGCAAAGGATCTCCCGGAAAGGAGGCTGCAGGCATCCCAAATAGCTTGACTGGGGAGGAATAATGATCACTGCATTGATCTGATTCGTCCTGGTGAGGAGTAGACAACTCTGCGGGGAATGCTGTTGATGATACACCGGCTCTGAACAGCCGCCACTGCCAAAAATAAATTGGACTTTGAGATTAGAGAGCCAAGACCCTGCTGGAGATGGATCCTTCTTGCACTCTGGTGGGGAAGTAGAGACCTCCTGACTTGGCTGAGAACCAAAGGTATGACACTGCTGAGGAAGCACCTTGCTGGGGAGGAAAGACACTCTTTGTACTGCTGGGAATTACCCCTGTATTCGTAAGAAAGCTTTTGCCTGGGGAGGACACCAACTTTCTGTTGCCTTGCTGAGAGAGTTTTCAACTTCCACCTCTACTGGGGATGATGGAGGATGTCAATGATAAAGCTTCCTTCTTGTTACCCTGTTGGAGGAAAGATAATCGGATGAGGTCTGCTGAGGGCGAATGATCAATAAAGCCTGCAGAGAAAAGATCTCCTGAGGTCTCGTGCAGATAATGATTTTGCCCCTAGACTCTGGGTTGATACGTTGCCAACTAATCATGAGTGAACAATGGTTCTTTGCAATCTTCAACTCGCCTTCTACTAGGATTTGTCAAAAGATAATGTCTCAAGAGGATTTTACAGAAAACATGACATACGAAATGCCTTAGTGTCTTCAAACTCTTGGAGAGATTCGTTGGATCTCGAAATAACTGCCCAGACTGCATGGTCTGTGCAAGAATTTGCCTCGCAAGGATTCATGAAGAACTTCATATCACTGTGAGATATTCTGCCCCAGTATTTTGAACTCTGGATAGGTGCCTCTGATTAACCGTCTTCAGGAGAAAGTAACTTCTAGTGCTCTTGGGGTGGCCTGCCCCAGTACAAGTCTTGAAGTGATCACCTCTGACTGACCGTGCTTTGAAGAAAAACCCATACTACATTCTTCGAGAGATTGGATCTCGAAGTGATTGCCCCAGTTTGGCTAAAATTTGACTAATGCTTCCGCCTGATGGCTCTTTGAGAGATTTGAATCTCGAAGTGATTGCCCCAGCTTGGCTGAATTTTGAAGAGATTGCTCGACATGATTGCCCCAGATTAGTTGGCTCTTACCACGACTGTTGGGAAAGTCTCTACTCGATGGAGTTTTCTTAAAAAAAGTGCACCTCGACAGATTGTCCTTCGGAAGTTTCAGACTTCTCAACTTGGCAAGATTAAGCTTCTGGACTGAGATTCCATACATGTACTTTTATGATGCCAAACAAATGTATGCAAGCAGAAAATGTTTATTTTTTAGAATGAAAATTCTAATGCAACACACATGTTAAGTTTGAAGTTTTACTGAAAAATATGTCGCAAACCTTTGTGAGCGGATCACTGGTTAAGATACGACATTAATTTTTTTTTTGAATAATAGAAAGCATGCACATGCAACACCAACAAAGATCTTTCAACACCACTCATAAGAGTCAGGAACCCGGTCTCGTGGTAGTATGCTCTAAAAAATAACCCTGTTTCAGTTAGGACTTTTGAGGGTTGTATCGTGGCCTGGTTCACGGTTATAGAAACAAAAGATATAGGCTCGAAATTTATTTGTGCCCACCCATCTTCGTGATGTTCTCCATTCCTATTTTTAGCTAGCTTTCACAAGCGTTCACCTCTAAAAAAGGGTTTTGTGATGGTTGAGGAACCAATTACACTAACGGTGTCAAGCACCAATCAGGTTATCGTTTGGAGTCAGTCACCCCTTTGTCTTTCGTGTCTGTATCACACGACTTTGTACTTGTTCAAGGATCTTTCTGGTGTAATCCTTTTCGTCTTTCGCTTTTGCATTATTTGATTATCCCTAACTTTTTCCTGGACTGATTCTTGTGAATCTTTGATTGTGAAGTCCAGCGGGATGCCCTAATTTTTGCCTAAGTCGCTTGTTTTCAAGTTTCGACTTAGCGGGCTTTCTCATTCATTTTTTTTTCAATTCTTCTTTTTTTTTGAACAAATCGTGTGACACTGTTTGTCTTGATTGCTTTGAAAGGGTCGTGACTATCCCACTTCTTGGTTGTTGAGGGATAACCATTGTGGTCTCCGGTCTTTGGACCTCTTGATTGGGATAACCATTGTGGTTTCTGGTCATTGGACCTCTTGATTTGGTACAACGAAAGGTAATGGATCCTCAGATTTGCACTCCTTTTGAAATTTGAACGCTCGGTCAAACTAACTGACGCCTACCCTGCCCCTGGGTTAAATGCAAGGGTTTTTTCATGCGAAAAGAAACTCCTACTTCAAGGCTCAAATGGGTTGGCGAGGGTGTATCTCCCTTATATCTCCGGTGTTTAGGATTTGAAACAATGCCTGTACATCGTCAACAGGGTCTTCCTCAAAAGCACACAATTAAAGTTTTTGCGTTCTCATTTCGTCATCCTCCCTGATAGAGTTTAATCACAACAGTTGGTATTGCAATGCACATACACAAAATCATGAGTGAATACGAATGGATTACTTCAAGAGAAACATGTGCATTTTATTATGGTTATCATTCAAAAACAAATAAGTTTCATGCATGCATACAAATGTTTAAACAAACAATATAAACTACAAATGAAAATGCAGTAAAGAAGCTGAACATTGCCATCATTGAGGAGACTTGACTCCGTCTGGACTTATTGCTTCTGAAGATGCCCTTGCAAACTAGGATGCCAATTTGATAAGGAGATTTCAATATGTGAGCAGACCTTCTGGCATGATGACCTTTGAGTCGATCAAATTCTGGACCTTGTCTTCACCTTTGCCTCTGAAAGACTTGCAATCTTCAATTAAAAGGCCAGGTGCCCCAGAATGGTAATCATGCTTGGCATCGAAACTCCAAAGGAAGTTTTGTTGGAGATGATCCTGATGCAATTAGCTAAACCACTCCGAATTTGCGTAAATGATGAAACTTGTTGCACGTACGACATCAGAATATGATCAAACTTCTTCTCAAGTTGTTTTGGCCTTTACCCGTATTCTCTGGCCCTAGGACTCTCTTGGGAAGCTCCGGTCAGATGCTGACAAATGACATATGGAGGGAAAAGGTTGATAAAGTTAATAGATAAGGTTGCTCGGAAAGATCTTGCACGATCTCCTGCCTACGTATCTCCATTGACCAATGGAGAATCAGAGCAGCGTAGTTCCCCTCAATAGGGATGAAAATAGCTTCGTTCAAAATTCCCATAACCAAACTCATCTGAGTCTTCATCCGGTTGACTTCCTCTTTCAAAAGTTTCTGATTTTGAAATAAAGTTTATAGCTCTGCCCTGAATGGCCTTAGCTGGGTCTTCCTTCGATTACCTCCGCCCGGAGTTGCTTCAAATATATACTTTGACGAATGTGATTCAAGTTGTCCATTGTGAAGGGAAATCAAGTCAGGAAAAGAATCTGTCTCTGAACACCTGTCAAGAATGCAAGGATGTATGCAAATGCCATGTTCAATTATTTCTGAGGAATCTATCTGCTTTGATTCAAGTTTTTGATACAGAAAAATCCAACAGCATGATTCAGACATGTGATCCTCGAAAATAACTGAACATGTGTGCAGAAATGCTATGATGTCATGTATGCAGCAGGCATGTGATCAATAGTCTGATATTAGTGTTGATGTTGAGCAACGAGTCAAGTGTCTGAATAGAACCATAATAGCAACACCATCTCTGTACAGAACCCCATAACTGAGAACCCAATAACTGTAGAACTGGATCACATAATTGAACAGTCACTGATGGTGTTGAAGCTGAACAACAAGCCAAGTGTCTGTGGAGAGTCATAATAACAGTCACAATATCAGGGTCACGATGGTAATCACAGTAACAATTTCTCTGAATAGAAACCCTGAATCTCAGAATCAGAGAACCATAGAATACTGAACAACACTGACGAAGTGGGTATGCTGAAGGTATTAAGGTTCCTGCAAACCTGTAAACCCCTCCCAATCTCACGGGTGTGCTACTCGGGTCAACATCACGGACTCTCAAAGTCGAATAGCAATAATACTTTCACCATTTCCGAGAAATGGCTCATGACCAAATCAGGGAATCGGTTTGGTATTATGTACTACGCAGGGAGGTCTCAGCTGAGTCCGGAAAAAACAAGCATCCCTCATAAGTCCCCAGTTTCAAGCACTGAATCGAGAAACAATAGTACATTCATCCCGAAGGGTACAATACTATCGTCATACGAACAGTTTGCTTTAACTGAATTCCTATGAGAGAACCAGGCCATCCTATGCGAGTTCCCAATGGACCCTCGGATGCGAGTGGGTTTGCCAACAAATGTGGTCTGCCACTGTCATCACTGGAGAGGGGTGTTTCCATTAAGGTTCTCGAAGATCGGTCACCAGATGCACATAACTATCAAGGTTGTACCCTGAAGTGAGGTAATCCCCACACAGAGTAGTTCCAAGACGGTCGCAATCTGGGTGTGGAACACATCGCCACCCATCATGGTGAGATACCATAAGAGTACAATGCCTGTCCACGCTAATCCTATGGTGCACTC
This sequence comes from Lathyrus aphaca, assembly GCA_963966055.1. NCBI lineage: Eukaryota > Viridiplantae > Streptophyta > Magnoliopsida > Fabales > Fabaceae > Lathyrus > Lathyrus aphaca. The sequence goes on along the minus strand of OZ014520.1, from coordinate 61,681,322 downwards.
AAGCCGGGTATTTGGCTTATCCCACAGTAACTCCCACCCACAGAAAAAATGAAAACCAGCACAGCCAGACAGTCCAGTATAATATGATGCATGGAAAATAAAATACTGAAAGCGGTAAATAAATGCGATAAAGTAAAGCTGTAAATAAAACTGTAAATAAAACAGTAAAGCTAAACTAAAGCACACAACAGCAAACAAACACCCAAAGAAGCAAAACCAAACAGGCGCTAGGATTGACTCTACAAGGGAAACCAGAGATTCTGGGTTCGATCCCCAGCAGAGTCGCCAGCTGTCGCTCCCGGGATTTTCATCCTAGTACAAACGCGAAAGTGGCGCGGAAAGGTAGAGTCGCCAGCCAGACATTTTTATCCCGAAAGAATGGGAAAGGTAATGTTGCACAAACCTGAGGAAGAAGGAAAGGACAAAGCCTTGCGAACCAAAGATCTGAGTTCGGGAGTCGGTTACGACCTGGGAAGGTATTAGCACCCCAGATCGTCCGTCGTACCCGACGGGATCCACGCTTGCTTGCTTGTTTCAAAGGGTGAGAAAATACGAATGCTGCTGAATAAAACCGCTACTGGAATAAAGGGAATGAGAAATGAGAAAGGAACTGGAAAAAGAGAATGGAAAAAAAGGGGAAATGTAGGGAAAATAAAGAATGTGCTCGAACGGGCCCTACCCCGCTGCCTACGTACCTCATCGGGATAATGAGGATCAGAGTCGACGTAGTTCGCCTAACTTAGGCGGGAACTATTTGTTTGTGTTTTTTACAGCTGGAACTGCGTGTGTCTATGCTCAGGTGTTGCAGGCTCGTCTGGTACGAGTGCGTTTACCGTCTTGCATGCGAGACAAGTCGCCGCGAGTTCGCGATGTGAGTGAATGAGATGAGAAGAGAAGTTCCCGCAGGATAGTCGGTTATTGTTTGTTTTTGTCTTTTTAAAAGAAATGTTTTTGAATTTGTTTGTGAACTGTCTTGTACTAAGACCTATCCATCGCGGGAAGTATTTACACCTCGCCCCGAAACAGGACGCGTATAAACACTCCGCAACAAAGTCTCGTGTCGTACAAGATTGTTCGGTTTTTATTAAGTGTTTTATTGCTTTTCTTTTGAGATGAGAAAGAGAATGACTCAAGTTGATAAAAGGAAAAATCTAAGGGACTAAGACTCAATCCTAATGTATTATGTATTTACAAAGTGATCCTAGTGGTTAGTGAGGTTTTCTATTCCTAATGGAAAAAGGAAAAGAAAAAAAAGAAAAAGGATGCAACTTACTTCCTAAGGAAGATAAGTTGGTCCTAACAATGGGGAATCCTACCAATCACAAACATGGAAGGAAAAATGAATTAAAAAGCCTAAAAGAAATGCATAAAAAATAAAGGGTAAAGTGGAGTAAACTTACCTCAATCTTCCCCACTACAAAACAAGTGTTAATGCACATTTTTATTAAAAAGAATAAGGCAAACACACATTAATTAAATCCTAATTAAATCCTAAGGCACCTTAGACCTAAACTAGACTCTATTTTAATCCTAAAGGAACTAGAAAAAAGCTAACCAAAATACAACACCTATTACAGCCCCTTAATACACAAACAGCTATGAAACTAAGCCTAACACCCACCAGCTTTTTACAGCCAGCATGCAACATGAAAAAGTAGGTGTAGAAAGTCACACACATCATACTAATATAACAAACAAGTATTTTACAGCAGCTATATACAAAAACAGTTATGAAATGCAAAATCCAAATTTGATTATTTTTATTTATGCACAAACTCAATAAAACATGCATTAATTTCCACATGAACATGCATTTTAACATGGATCAACATACCTAAATGGAAGAACATGAACATTTTTTAGGATTATTCAAGAATGCATCATATGTGGATTATGCAACAAGTATGCAAAATGTGGCACATGAACATGGCATATGAACATGATGATTATTGATTATGAACATACAACATGATAGCTCAACAAACATGCTAAACTCAATGCAAAATTCAGAAGTGAATTGATATGGATGATGTGATCAAGTATGCAACAAAATGAAATCAAATACACATACATACATGATTATGCAAAATGCAACATACATTGATATAATGAAATGCACAATGATTTAATGCAATGCCAACATGTAAAAACAGAATGCAACATGATTATTATATGCCAAATTATGCACAAACATAGCAACAAAATGCAAGAACTTAAGCTATGCACAAAGAACACAAAAACGCATATCACGCAACATGAACGGAATCGTGTCGAAACGACTCGAAACGGGGGAATGAGCTACTGGAAATGGATCCAAAAATTCCCTAAAATCACTACCTAAACATGCATGAACATTAGAGGCACTAGGAAGCAAGATTGAGCAAGAAAATAGGCTAAAAATCCAAAAATGGACAGCGTTAACCGGTTAACCATATAGGTTAACCCGTTAACGGGCCTAAAAATACAGCATTCTGGCCAAAAACGCATGCGTTAACCGGTTAACCATATGCGTTAACCGGTTAACACTGAACGAAAAGTGAAAAATGCTTTTGAAAAAAGTGCTTTTGGCCACAATCTTCCTTCTAAACAATCCTAACCCCCACTTAATCATGCTAACACAAATTTCTACTCAATTGGAGCTTATTTACACATGGTAGAACCTATATCTATTAACACCTTAAATCCAAATTCACCCAAAATTACAAATCACAAGCAAACATAATCGAAACGGAATTGATTTTAAACAAAGCAAAAAGCACTTAAAGAATGCCGAAAGTGGCGAGATGAAGAGAATAACTTAAAGAAGAAGTGATTAAGATCACCAACCTACGAAGCGGAGGAGTGCTTCGGTAATTGTTGCAATAATCGGAGCTTGAATCGAAGAGAAAACCGAAAACCGAGAAACCGCAAAATAAATGCGTTCTTGATGCTTGAATCTTTACACACTTCCGATAAGCCGAAATCTTCAACAAAATCACTAGCTTCTTCTTCTACGATCCACAATTAATGGAGGTTGGAGGCTTAAGCTTCAAGATCTTCAAGTTTCAATGTGAAACTTGAAGAGCTTATTCAAAGAAGCTTTGGTGAAAGGAGGGAAAATGGAGGAAAAGTGAGAGAGAAAAAGTGATTATGGAAGAAGTGAAAAATTTGGAATTGTGGGAACCTCTCTCAAGGAAGTGATTAATGGTTATATAGAGATTAGGCTAGGAGCTAGGTTTGGGTTTGGGGCCCAAAAATTAGGTTTGGGATCCAAAATTAGGTTTGGAAGTTAGTTAGGGTTAGGGTTGGAAAAGGGAATATTCCTTGGAATATTCCTTGGAACACTCTAGAAGATGGTGGAAGGTGGTGGAAGTTTCCAAGGGAAATGGAGTGGAATTGGAGTGGAAAAATGAGATGGAAAGAATGAAAGGAAGTGTGGAAAGAAAGTGGAAGGAAAGGTGGAGGGAAATGCAAAACCAACTACTTTTCAAATGATTTTTCTTTGGTTTTTTTATGATTCCTCCATCATTTCTTGACCAAGTTTGAACCATAGGATCATTGTAACCCTAATTCCACGATCTCGATCTTAAAAGTCCGGAGTCGACCCTTTTTACCTAGCCCGATTGCCTTTTCTCCAATTCCTCGATTTTCCGTCGTCCGGCCAGTCGAACCCCTTCCAAAATGAATTTGTGGACAAAATTTGAACCCTAGGCACTTGACATCATATATAAGTCAAAGAAATCCACTTCGACTCAAAAATTTATGTAGAAGCCCTGTAGAAATGAAACCCTAATTCGGCTCTTTTCCCTCAAGAAGTATTGCACTGCTTGCCTCCTTCAATCAAACCAAAACTTTCCATGACTTGTGGCTTCAAGTGAAGACTTGTGGGACATTGTGAACCCTTTGCACAAGGTTGAGAAGCTTTGTGGCCCTTCGGTAGCCTCTTCATAACTTTCGGTTGCTCCGATCATTGATCACATACCCACGCCTCGGCTATGCTATATATGATGCAATGTTTTTGGTTATTTTATGAATCCATATATGCAAAATGCTATGCAAAATGTTGAGGAAATGAGAGGGCAAATTTTGAGGTATTACAGCTGCCCCTATTCAATCAACTGCAGACCTGAACGGATGATTGCAACAACTTTTAGGCGTTCAAGGTATGGAGTGATTGAATACTCGAATAAAACCTGAAAATTTGCACACCGAGGGTAATGGAAATGCCATCTGCCCATTTATTTATTTGTATATTTTCTGATTTTGACCTCCGAATAGGTAACAGGGAAAGAGCCAGGCGGAGATATGCTGGGAAGAATGTCATCCTCGAATGACAACTCACACGGGATCCTCGGATCCAGTACTAAAACCCTCCTTGAATAGAAACACAATGGTATACCGGCCACAGGCGATAACCATCAACAACAAAGACTGACCTCGGACAGACTTTGCAAAAGAGACAAACTGACCTCGATCAATAAGCTCAAAAAGTGAACTACTATCCTCGAATAATAGCCACACAAAACAAAAACAAGACCAACCGCAGAAGGACTTGAAGAAAAGAATGCCATCCTCGAATGACAATCCAAAAGATCCTCAGATCTAACACGAAACCATCCTCGAATGGAGACGCGAAGGTATACCAGCCTCGACTGATAACCAAACGCAAAGCTGACCTCAGACAGACTTTGCAAAAGAGACAAACTGACCTCGATCAATAAGCTCAAAAAGTGAACTACTATCCTCGAATAATAGCCACAACAACAAGACCAACCTCGGAAGGACTTGAATAAAAGAAATGCCATCCTCGAATGACAAATCAAAAGATCCTCGGATCTGACACGAAACCATCCTCGAATGGAGACGCAAAGGTATACCAGCCTCGACTGATAACCAAACACAAAGCTGACCTCAGACAGACTTTGCAAAAGAGACAAACTGACCTCGATCAATAAGCTCAAAAAGTGAACTACTATCCTCGAATAATAGCCACAACAACAAGACCAACCGCAGAAGGACTTGAAGAAAAGAAATGCCATCCTCGAATGACAAATCAAAAGAACCTCGGATCTAACACGAAACCATCCTCGAATGGAGACGCAAAGGTATACCAGCCTCGACTGATAACCAAACACAAAGCTGACCTCAGACAGACTTTGCAAAAGAGACAAACTGACCTCGATCAATAAGCTCAAAAAGTGAACTACTATCCTCGAATAATAGCCACAACAACAAGACCAACCTCGGAAGGACTTGAAGAAAAGAAATGCCATCCTCGAATGACAAATCAAAAGAACCTCGGATCTAACACGAAACCATCCTCGAATGGAGACGCAAAGGTATACCAGCCTCGACTGATAACCAAACACAAAGCTGACCTCAGACAGACTTTGCAAAAGAGACAAACTGACCTCGATCAATAAGCTCAAAAAGTGAACTACTATCCTCGAATAATAGCCACAACAACAAGACCAACCTCGGAAGGACTTGAAGAAAAGAAATGCCATCCTCGAATGACAAATCAAAAGATCCTCGGATCTAACACGAAACCATCCTCGAATGGAGACGCAAAGGTATACCAGCCTCGACTGATAACCAAACACAAAGCTGACCTCAGACAGACTTTGCAAAAGAGACAAACTGACCTCGATCAATAAGCTCAAAAAGTGAACTACTATCCTCGAATAATAGCCACACAAAACAAAAACAAGACCAACCGCAGAAGGACTTGAAGAAAAGAAATGCCATCCTCGAATGACAAATCAAAAGATCCTCGAATCTAACACGAAACCATCCTCGAATGGAGACGCAAAGGTATACCGGCCGCAGGCGGTAACCAGAAACAAAGAAAATAGGACAAGATGGAACGGGATCATTGTACATAAAAGAGAGCCCAAGCAAACAGGACCGTTGTACAAAACGAGAACCTGCGACGCGACTGTTGTACCAAACAAGACGCGGAAAAATGACGAACATTGACTTGAAAAAGACAAAGATGTATGAAGAATGATATTGGTACCCTCTGTGCGGAGTACTTCAGGTTGAGAAGATGCTATAAGTCGTACATAATATACCTCAAAACTGGCCCATGCTGGCATGCATATGTTTGAATTTATGGCGTAATGCTCCATGATGATGGAAATGCTACGCTTTGGAGGATGCAAATGTAATGATGATTATGCATATGCAAATGCAAAGGATCTCCCGGAAAGGAGGCTGCAGGCATCCCAAATAGCTTGACTGGGGAGGAATAATGATCACTGCATTGATCTGATTCGTCCTGGTGAGGAGTAGACAACTCTGCGGGGAATGCTGTTGATGATACACCGGCTCTGAACAGCCGCCACTGCCAAAAATAAATTGGACTTTGAGATTAGAGAGCCAAGACCCTGCTGGAGATGGATCCTTCTTGCACTCTGGTGGGGAAGTAGAGACCTCCTGACTTGGCTGAGAACCAAAGGTATGACACTGCTGAGGAAGCACCTTGCTGGGGAGGAAAGACACTCTTTGTACTGCTGGGAATTACCCCTGTATTCGTAAGAAAGCTTTTGCCTGGGGAGGACACCAACTTTCTGTTGCCTTGCTGAGAGAGTTTTCAACTTCCACCTCTACTGGGGATGATGGAGGATGTCAATGATAAAGCTTCCTTCTTGTTACCCTGTTGGAGGAAAGATAATCGGATGAGGTCTGCTGAGGGCGAATGATCAATAAAGCCTGCAGAGAAAAGATCTCCTGAGGTCTCGTGCAGATAATGATTTTGCCCCTAGACTCTGGGTTGATACGTTGCCAACTAATCATGAGTGAACAATGGTTCTTTGCAATCTTCAACTCGCCTTCTACTAGGATTTGTCAAAAGATAATGTCTCAAGAGGATTTTACAGAAAACATGACATACGAAATGCCTTAGTGTCTTCAAACTCTTGGAGAGATTCGTTGGATCTCGAAATAACTGCCCAGACTGCATGGTCTGTGCAAGAATTTGCCTCGCAAGGATTCATGAAGAACTTCATATCACTGTGAGATATTCTGCCCCAGTATTTTGAACTCTGGATAGGTGCCTCTGATTAACCGTCTTCAGGAGAAAGTAACTTCTAGTGCTCTTGGGGTGGCCTGCCCCAGTACAAGTCTTGAAGTGATCACCTCTGACTGACCGTGCTTTGAAGAAAAACCCATACTACATTCTTCGAGAGATTGGATCTCGAAGTGATTGCCCCAGTTTGGCTAAAATTTGACTAATGCTTCCGCCTGATGGCTCTTTGAGAGATTTGAATCTCGAAGTGATTGCCCCAGCTTGGCTGAATTTTGAAGAGATTGCTCGACATGATTGCCCCAGATTAGTTGGCTCTTACCACGACTGTTGGGAAAGTCTCTACTCGATGGAGTTTTCTTAAAAAAAGTGCACCTCGACAGATTGTCCTTCGGAAGTTTCAGACTTCTCAACTTGGCAAGATTAAGCTTCTGGACTGAGATTCCATACATGTACTTTTATGATGCCAAACAAATGTATGCAAGCAGAAAATGTTTATTTTTTAGAATGAAAATTCTAATGCAACACACATGTTAAGTTTGAAGTTTTACTGAAAAATATGTCGCAAACCTTTGTGAGCGGATCACTGGTTAAGATACGACATTAATTTTTTTTTTGAATAATAGAAAGCATGCACATGCAACACCAACAAAGATCTTTCAACACCACTCATAAGAGTCAGGAACCCGGTCTCGTGGTAGTATGCTCTAAAAAATAACCCTGTTTCAGTTAGGACTTTTGAGGGTTGTATCGTGGCCTGGTTCACGGTTATAGAAACAAAAGATATAGGCTCGAAATTTATTTGTGCCCACCCATCTTCGTGATGTTCTCCATTCCTATTTTTAGCTAGCTTTCACAAGCGTTCACCTCTAAAAAAGGGTTTTGTGATGGTTGAGGAACCAATTACACTAACGGTGTCAAGCACCAATCAGGTTATCGTTTGGAGTCAGTCACCCCTTTGTCTTTCGTGTCTGTATCACACGACTTTGTACTTGTTCAAGGATCTTTCTGGTGTAATCCTTTTCGTCTTTCGCTTTTGCATTATTTGATTATCCCTAACTTTTTCCTGGACTGATTCTTGTGAATCTTTGATTGTGAAGTCCAGCGGGATGCCCTAATTTTTGCCTAAGTCGCTTGTTTTCAAGTTTCGACTTAGCGGGCTTTCTCATTCATTTTTTTTTCAATTCTTCTTTTTTTTTGAACAAATCGTGTGACACTGTTTGTCTTGATTGCTTTGAAAGGGTCGTGACTATCCCACTTCTTGGTTGTTGAGGGATAACCATTGTGGTCTCCGGTCTTTGGACCTCTTGATTGGGATAACCATTGTGGTTTCTGGTCATTGGACCTCTTGATTTGGTACAACGAAAGGTAATGGATCCTCAGATTTGCACTCCTTTTGAAATTTGAACGCTCGGTCAAACTAACTGACGCCTACCCTGCCCCTGGGTTAAATGCAAGGGTTTTTTCATGCGAAAAGAAACTCCTACTTCAAGGCTCAAATGGGTTGGCGAGGGTGTATCTCCCTTATATCTCCGGTGTTTAGGATTTGAAACAATGCCTGTACATCGTCAACAGGGTCTTCCTCAAAAGCACACAATTAAAGTTTTTGCGTTCTCATTTCGTCATCCTCCCTGATAGAGTTTAATCACAACAGTTGGTATTGCAATGCACATACACAAAATCATGAGTGAATACGAATGGATTACTTCAAGAGAAACATGTGCATTTTATTATGGTTATCATTCAAAAACAAATAAGTTTCATGCATGCATACAAATGTTTAAACAAACAATATAAACTACAAATGAAAATGCAGTAAAGAAGCTGAACATTGCCATCATTGAGGAGACTTGACTCCGTCTGGACTTATTGCTTCTGAAGATGCCCTTGCAAACTAGGATGCCAATTTGATAAGGAGATTTCAATATGTGAGCAGACCTTCTGGCATGATGACCTTTGAGTCGATCAAATTCTGGACCTTGTCTTCACCTTTGCCTCTGAAAGACTTGCAATCTTCAATTAAAAGGCCAGGTGCCCCAGAATGGTAATCATGCTTGGCATCGAAACTCCAAAGGAAGTTTTGTTGGAGATGATCCTGATGCAATTAGCTAAACCACTCCGAATTTGCGTAAATGATGAAACTTGTTGCACGTACGACATCAGAATATGATCAAACTTCTTCTCAAGTTGTTTTGGCCTTTACCCGTATTCTCTGGCCCTAGGACTCTCTTGGGAAGCTCCGGTCAGATGCTGACAAATGACATATGGAGGGAAAAGGTTGATAAAGTTAATAGATAAGGTTGCTCGGAAAGATCTTGCATGATCTCCTGCCTACGTATCTCCATTGACCAATGGAGAATCAGAGCAGCGTAGTTCCCCTCAATAGGGATGAAAATAGCTTCGTTCAAAATTCCCATAACCAAACTCATCTGAGTCTTCATCCGGTTGACTTCCTCTTTCAAAAGTTTCTGATTTTGAAATAAAGTTTATAGCTCTGCCCTGAATGGCCTTAGCTGGGTCTTCCTTCGATTACCTCCGCCCGGAGTTGCTTCAAATATATACTTTGACGAATGTGATTCAAGTTGTCCATTGTGAAGGGAAATCAAGTCAGGAAAAGAATCTGTCTCTGAACACCTGTCAAGAATGCAAGGATGTATGCAAATGCCATGTTCAATTATTTCTGAGGAATCTATCTGCTTTGATTCAAGTTTTTGATACAGAAAAATCCAACAGCATGATTCAGACATGTGATCCTCGAAAATAACTGAACATGTGTGCAGAAATGCTATGATGTCATGTATGCAGCAGGCATGTGATCAATAGTCTGATATTAGTGTTGATGTTGAGCAACGAGTCAAGTGTCTGAATAGAACCATAATAGCAACACCATCTCTGTACAGAACCCCATAACTGAGAACCCAATAACTGTAGAACTGGATCACATAATTGAACAGTCACTGATGGTGTTGAAGCTGAACAACAAGCCAAGTGTCTGTGGAGAGTCATAATAACAGTCACAATATCAGGGTCACGATGGTAATCACAGTAACAATTTCTCTGAATAGAAACCCTGAATCTCAGAATCAGAGAACCATAGAATACTGAACAACACTGACGAAGTGGGTATGCTGAAGGTATTAAGGTTCCTGCAAACCTGTAAACCCCTCCCAATCTCACGGGTGTGCTACTCGGGTCAACATCACGGACTCTCAAAGTCGAATAGCAATAATACTTTCACCATTTCCGAGAAATGGCTCATGACCAAATCAGGGAATCGGTTTGGTATTATGTACTACGCAGGGAGGTCTCAGCTGAGTCCGGAAAAAACAAGCATCCCTCATAAGTCCCCAGTTTCAAGCACTGAATCGAGAAACAATAGTACATTCATCCCGAAGGGTACAATACTATCGTCATACGAACAGTTTGCTTTAACTGAATTCCTATGAGAGAACCAGGCCATCCTATGCGAGTTCCCAATGGACCCTCGGATGCGAGTGGGTTTGCCAACAAATGTGGTCTGCCACTGTCATCACTGGAGAGGGGTGTTTCCATTAAGGTTCTCGAAGATCGGTCACCAGATGCACATAACTATCAAGGTTGTACCCTGAAGTGAGGTAATCCCCACACAGAGTAGTTCCAAGACGGTCGCAATCTGGGTGTGGAACACATCGCCACCCATCATGGTGAGATACCATAAGAGTACAATGCCTGTCCACGCTAATCCTATGGTGCACTCAAGCCGGGTATTTGGCTTATCCCACAGTAACTCCCACCCACAGAAAAAATGAAAACCAGCACAGCCAGACAGTCCAGTATAATATGATGCATGGAAAATAAAATACTGAAAGCGGTAAATAAATGCGATAAAGTAAAGCTGTAAATAAAACTGTAAATAAAACAGTAAAGCTAAACTAAAGCACACAACAGCAAACAAACACCCAAAGAAGCAAAACCAAACAGGCGCTAGGATTGACTCTACAAGGGAAACCAGAGATTCTGGGTTCGATCCCCAGCAGAGTCGCCAGCTGTCGCTCCCGGGATTTTCATCCTAGTACAAACGCGAAAGTGGCGCGGAAAGGTAGAGTCGCCAGCCAGACATTTTTATCCCGAAAGAATGGGAAAGGTAATGTTGCACAAACCTGAGGAAGAAGGAAAGGACAAAGCCTTGCGAACCAAAGATCTGAGTTCGGGAGTCGGTTACGACCTGGGAAGGTATTAGCACCCCAGATCGTCCGTCGTACCCGACGGGATCCACGCTTGCTTGCTTGTTTCAAAGGGTGAGAAAATACGAATGCTGCTGAATAAAACCGCTACTGGAATAAAGGGAATGAGAAATGAGAAAGGAACTGGAAAAAGAGAATGGAAAAAAAGGGGAAATGTAGGGAAAATAAAGAATGTGCTCGAACGGGCCCTACCCCGCTGCCTACGTACCTCATCGGGATAATGAGGATCAGAGTCGACGTAGTTCGCCTAACTTAGGCGGGAACTATTTGTTTGTGTTTTTTACAGCTGGAACTGCGTGTGTCTATGCTCAGGTGTTGCAGGCTCGTCTGGTACGAGTGCGTTTACCGTCTTGCATGCGAGACAAGTCGCCGCGAGTTCGCGATGTGAGTGAATGAGATGAGAAGAGAAGTTCCCGCAGGATAGTCGGTTATTGTTTGTTTTTGTCTTTTTAAAAGAAATGTTTTTGAATTTGTTTGTGAACTGTCTTGTACTAAGACCTATCCATCGCGGGAAGTATTTACACCTCGCCCCGAAACAGGACGCGTATAAACACTCCGCAACAAAGTCTCGTGTCGTACAAGATTGTTCGGTTTTTATTAAGTGTTTTATTGCTTTTCTTTTGAGATGAGAAAGAGAATGACTCAAGTTGATAAAAGGAAAAATCTAAGGGACTAAGACTCAATCCTAATGTATTATGTATTTACAAAGTGATCCTAGTGGTTAGTGAGGTTTTCTATTCCTAATGGAAAAAGGAAAAGAAAAAAAAGAAAAAGGATGCAACTTACTTCCTAAGGAAGATAAGTTGGTCCTAACAATGGGGAATCCTACCAATCACAAACATGGAAGGAAAAATGAATTAAAAAGCCTAAAAGAAATGCATAAAAAATAAAGGGTAAAGTGGAGTAAACTTACCTCAATCTTCCCCACTACAAAACAAGTGTTAATGCACATTTTTATTAAAAAGAATAAGGCAAGCACACATTAATTAAATCCTAATTAAATCCTAAGGCACCTTAGACCTAAACTAGACTCTATTTTAATCCTAAAGGAACTAGAAAAAAGCTAACCAAAATACAACACCTATTACAGCCCCTTAATACACAAACAGCTATGAAACTAAGCCTAACACCCACCAGCTTTTTACAGCCAGCATGCAACATGAAAAAGTAGGTGTAGAAAGTCACACACATCATACTAATATAACAAACAAGTATTTTACAGCAGCTATATACAAAAACAGTTATGAAATGCAAAATCCAAATTTGATTATTTTTATTTATGCACAAACTCAATAAAACATGCATTAATTTCCACATGAACATGCATTTTAACATGGATCAACATACCTAAATGGAAGAACATGAACATTTTTTAGGATTATTCAAGAATGCATCATATGTGGATTATGCAACAAGTATGCAAAATGTGGCACATGAACATGGCATATGAACATGATGATTATTGATTATGAACATACAACATGATAGCTCAACAAACATGCTAAACTCAATGCAAAATTCAGAAGTGAATTGATATGGATGATGTGATCAAGTATGCAACAAAATGAAATCAAATACACATACATACATGATTATGCAAAATGCAACATACATTGATATAATGAAATGCACAATGATTTAATGCAATGCCAACATGTAAAAACAGAATGCAACATGATTATTATATGCCAAATTATGCACAAACATAGCAACAAAATGCAAGAACTTAAGCTATGCACAAAGAACACAAAAACGCATATCACGCAACATGAACGGAATCGTGTCGAAACGACTCGAAACGGGGGAATGAGCTACTGGAAATGGATCCAAAAATTCCCTAAAATCACTACCTAAACATGCATGAACATTAGAGGCACTAGGAAGCAAGATTGAGCAAGAAAATAGGCTAAAAATCCAAAAATGGACAGCGTTAACCGGTTAACCATATAGGTTAACCCGTTAACGGGCCTAAAAATACAGCATTCTGGCCAAAAACGCATGCGTTAACCGGTTAACCATATGCGTTAACCGGTTAACACTGAACGAAAAGTGAAAAATGCTTTTGAAAAAAGTGCTTTTGGCCACAATCTTCCTTCTAAACAATCCTAACCCCCACTTAATCATGCTAACACAAATTTCTACTCAATTGGAGCTTATTTACACATGGTAGAACCTATATCTATTAACACCTTAAATCCAAATTCACCCAAAATTACAAATCACAAGCAAACATAATCGAAACGGAATTGATTTTAAACAAAGCAAAAAGCACTTAAAGAATGCCGAAAGTGGCGAGATGAAGAGAATAACTTAAAGAAGAAGTGATTAAGATCACCAACCTACGAAGCGGAGGAGTGCTTCGGTAATTGTTGCAATAATCGGAGCTTGAATCGAAGAGAAAACCGAAAACCGAGAAACCGCAAAATAAATGCGTTCTTGATGCTTGAATCTTTACACACTTCCGATAAGCCGAAATCTTCAACAAAATCACTAGCTTCTTCTTCTACGATCCACAATTAATGGAGGTTGGAGGCTTAAGCTTCAAGATCTTCAAGTTTCAATGTGAAACTTGAAGAGCTTATTCAAAGAAGCTTTGGTGAAAGGAGGGAAAATGGAGGAAAAGTGAGAGAGAAAAAGTGATTATGGAAGAAGTGAAAAATTTGGAATTGTGGGAACCTCTCTCAAGGAAGTGATTAATGGTTATATAGAGATTAGGCTAGGAGCTAGGTTTGGGTTTGGGGCCCAAAAATTAGGTTTGGGATCCAAAATTAGGTTTGGAAGTTAGTTAGGGTTAGGGTTGGAAAAGGGAATATTCCTTGGAATATTCCTTGGAACACTCTAGAAGATGGTGGAAGGTGGTGGAAGTTTCCAAGGGAAATGGAGTGGAATTGGAGTGGAAAAATGAGATGGAAAGAATGAAAGGAAGTGTGGAAAGAAAGTGGAAGGAAAGGTGGAGGGAAATGCAAAACCAACTACTTTTCAAATGATTTTTCTTTGGTTTTTTTATGATTCCTCCATCATTTCTTGACCAAGTTTGAACCATAGGATCATTGTAACCCTAATTCCACGATCTCGATCTTAAAAGTCCGGAGTCGACCCTTTTTACCTAGCCCGATTGCCTTTTCTCCAATTCCTCGATTTTCCGTCGTCCGGCCAGTCGAACCCCTTCCAAAATGAATTTGTGGACAAGATTTGAACCCTAGGCACTTGACATCATATATAAGTCAAAGAAATCCACTTCGACTCAAAAATTTATGTAGAAGCCCTGTAGAAATGAAACCCTAATTCGGCTCTTTTCCCTCAAGAAGTATTGCACTGCTTGCCTCCTTCAATCAAACCAAAACTTTCCATGACTTGTGGCTTCAAGTGAAGACTTGTGGGACATTGTGAACCCTTTGCACAAGGTTGAGAAGCTTTGTGGCCCTTCGGTAGCCTCTTCATAACTTTCGGTTGCTCCGATCATTGATCACATACCCACGCCTCGGCTATGCTATATATGATGCAATGTTTTTGGTTATTTTATGAATCCATATATGCAAAATGCTATGCAAAATGTTGAGGAAATGAGAGGGCAAATTTTGAGGTATTACAGTAATGACTCTAAAAAGGTGTGTTGAGTTAGGTTGGATACTATTTGCTTACCAAAGGAGGAATATAGTTTAGGGATCAAACATTATGGCTTGTATAATGTTGTTTTGCGAAGTAAATGGAAATGGAGGATTCTTAATAGAGAGACTTCTTTGATGGTTGATAGAATTTCATATATATATATATATATATATATATATATATATATATATATATATATATATATATATATATATATATATATATATATACATATATATATATATATATATACATATATATATATATACATATACATATATATATATATACATATATATATATATACATATACATATATATATATACATATATATATATATATATATATATATATATATATATATATATATATATATATATATATATGGAAACTTGTTTTGTGTGGTTTTGGGTGGCCCTTGTTTGAGTAGGAAGGCTTCTTTATAGTGAGGGACTTATGTTCTATTGGAGAGTTTGCTAGTTTTTCTCCACTTCTAATTTGTTTTCTTCTTCCATTTCCTGTAAGCTTGGGAACGGGAGAACCTTTGACTTTTGGAGACATCCTTAGGTAGAATCAACTCCTTTTGAATTGTTGTTCACCTCTTTGTTTCGGCTTAGGAAGGAAAATTGGATTAAGGTGTTTAACGAGGGAGTTTGTAACAATGATGTTTGGAAGTGGAATATTGGATTTGAAGAGATGTAATTGAAAAATGATGATGTCGCCTCTCTTGATGTGTTAATGTCTATTTTGTTAGAGGTGAAGCATTTTCCTCATTGGTCTTATCGGTTGATCAAAACATGAAGTGGACCAGAGACTTTGCCTTCGATACTGGAATCCAATGAGGAGAAAATGAGTGTACCTGCAAGGTACTCCGATGCTAAAGTAAGGATCAGAGAGAGAAAGGGCAAGTACAAAATGAATGTATAAGGATAATTTTTTGAATACTTGACCCTCTCAATGAGAGGGTTTTTATAATGCCCATAGCGCTTGGCCATTGATCTATATTTTGAGCTGGATTTGGGGGGATCTAGGCCCAAAATATGTGACTGCTAGAAAAATAGGTGTAAAACCAAGTATCTTAGGGGGCTGCCCGAAAATAGTCGTTGGGACATGTAGAGATGCACTCCCGGGCAATAGAGGTGTCCTATGAGCAGGTGATCATTTGTCCTCGACTGAGGGGCAGAATGGGAACCTGGGGTTGGCGAAGTTGGAGGCCTGGCCGAAGGCAACGAGGGCACGGTGGCTCTTTATCAAGGTGAAAGTTTTTCCCCAACGGAGGGTTAGATGGAAAAGTGCTTCCATTACTCTCAAACTAGTTAGGTCTAGGTTATTGGGCCATCAACTTGGATGCAGAAGTGGGTTGGGCCATGCTGAACCATTGGGCCAGTCCGGAACACTCATGTTGAATAATGTTGTTGTACCCAAAAAATTTCCCTCATATATTCAAGATAATATACCTCAAGAGGTCTCCTAATGATCACAAGATTCTCAATTGCTCAAAGGAATTCTAGGTTTCATCAGACAAAGCCTCCTCCTAAGCAAAGGATCTTAAACTAGGGTTTTGAGTTTCTCAAAGAAAATTGGAGCTCCAAATCCTCAAGTGGACTTCATGGTATCCCATATACTTCAAAGGATCCTCATGTCATGTTTCAAGACTTTCCCTACAAATTTAGTCAGCAGATGCTCAGATACTTAAAAAATCAGTTAACTTAGTCAACAAGTCAACTCTGGTCAACATAAAGTCAAACTTCAAGATTTTTGGTCAACATCAAGATTATGAGGTGAAATTCATCATTTTATCAAGGGTTAATCATGATTCATCAAGGGAACCTCAGAATCATCAAGAAACAGGAGTTACTAAATTAGGGTTTGGTGAAGGAAAAGTCAACTGTACTTTGACCAAACATAACTTTCACATGCTTCATCAAAAATTCCCCATCCAAAATGTATTTTGAAGGAAATTAAATTCCCTACAATTATGTGTCTCACAAGCCAATGGCAAAAATGCTTCATTTTAAAGATATGAGACAAGACATTACAGATCCTTTGAAAAGTCAACAAAAAGTCAACTTTTTCAAACGCTCATACAATAAAAATGGAAGATCAAATGGACATGGGACCAAAAGTATTAGTTATAGGACACTCTAAGCGTTCCAAAAAAAGTCCTAGAACACATATATGGGATAAAAATTGAGAGAGTTATGCAATGTTGAAGTTGGGCAATTTTGAGGAGATGTATGAAGTAAAAATGACCAAAACTCAAGTTTCTTCTAAATAGGTCCATATTCTTCAAACCCAAACTCAATTATTGGATCATGAACGACCCATAGATCATAATATCTGATTTTTATATTTATTTTATATTATATTGGATTTATTTTATTTAAATTCAATTTTAATTAAGATAAATATTGAAAAAACAAATATTTGATCTTAGGTCTATTTTGGGATCAAATATTTGATATTTATGATGATTGTAAGTGTCCAAATTCGTGCAAGACCAAACAAGTATGATTTAATCTCAAATATTGACCAAATTAGAAACATCTTTTCCTCACCCTCAAGTAACTTCAAAATCCATCACAAACGCCCAAAACTTGACCTAATTTCCATCTATTATAAACATACAAAAAGAGCAAATGCCACAAGGACGATTTTTTTGAGCTTATCAGCCCTACCAAAACCTCAAAAATTTCAAGAAAAGTCCAACTCGGATTCATACTTCCAGCTGTTTTCAAAGGATTTTGAAGGTTGCAATAGATTCCTTGAGACATTCTTAACATAAACCAATCATCACCATCATTAAAACATCACAAAATCATGCAAACCGAATTCATATTCTTGCCTTTTTTATTTTTCAATTTCACGAATTCACGCATAGTTAATTGATTTTGATTGCATAATATTGTTTGTTTGATTAGGTAGATGGTTTCTGGATAATTGGAGTTGAGTTTCGATGCAGGAATCATAGGATGCCATTGTTAGGATTCGAAAGCTCAAAATTGGGGATCACGGCTAAATGCAATTTCGCATGAAATTGATGAATTAATTGGACTTAGAAGACTTCTCTTGATTTATTTGTGTTATGGAAACAAATTTATTTCATGTATTATGGTGTTTTCAATTTGCAGGACATGTAGTGACAGACAAAAACTGTCACTAAAACCTTTTGCTACGGACAAAGTGTAGTTAAAACCTAAATGGGCGGACCAGCGAAGAAAGTCCATTGGCGAGTTTTCATTTTAAAAAATTTGTTTTATTGTATAATCAAATTTTCTTGCTTCATTGACACGCGCAGGTGCACATCCCAGTGGCTGGAAGTATGCTTGGTGAAGCCTGGGGCATGGGTTCGAAAATAATTAAAAAAATTATTATAAGGGTTTTTACATCGATTTTTAAATAAATCGATTTAAAAAATTGGATGAGTTGGCCTTTATAATTAAATTGTATAATATAAGCTGGCTTTTACATCGGTTTTTAAAGAAACCGATTTGAAAACTAAACATAAGCATGGTGTTTATATCGGTTTGTAATTAAACCGATTTGAAAAATTGCTAAAATATAAGTTGGCTTTTACATCGGTTTTAAGGAAACCGATTTGAAAACTTAACAAGTGCATGACGTTTACATCGGTTTATAATTTAACTGATTTGAAAACCAAGCCCACTATTTGGACCTTATTTCGGCTGAATCATTTAACTGATGTAAAAAACATAGCCCACTAAAAAATTTCACTAAACCCTAAAACAACAATATTCGTTCCAAACACGCATACACAGCCTCCCATCATTTCCAAACATGCAAACTGTGAAAAAGAAGAAGAAGACCGCAGCCAACACGTTTCCAGCCGCCATGAACGAACGAGCGACAGGGAAGAAGAAGACGACTACGACTGAAGAAGAAGACGACGATGAAGAAGAAAACGACCGACGGTGAAGAAAAAGACGACCACATTTCCAGCAGCCACCACGTCTCTACGGCTGTTCTTCTTCACTGTTACGATTTTGCTTGTGGTAAGTGTTTATGGTTCGTTGTGTTGATTTTGTTGAGTGTTGTGTTGCTTCAATTTTTGATGTTACTGTGAAATATTATGTATGGTTAATTGAAGCTTGGAAATGAAAGTGGTGGTTGAAGTGAGTTTAGGATGAAGAAATCAAAATGAACTGAGAGTGAATTTGGTTTAATTTTTTTGGCAATATTCTCATTTGAGCTTCATATTGTATCTAGGTTACACATTTTGAAGACAAGGTTATACTAGAAGACACTTTTGAATTATGTTGGTAGGACAAGTCAAAATTCTTGTTTCACAATAAGGTTAGAAAATCGTCTATTGTTTGATATTAACATTAGTGGTGTACTAAAGACTTTTATATTATTTTCCTACAACTATGTGTCTCACAAGCCAAGGGCAAAAATGCTTCATTTGAAAGATATGAGCCAAGACATTACAGGTCCTTTGAAAAATCAACAAAAAGTCAACTTTTTCAAATGCTCATAACTTAAAAATGGAAGATCAAATGGACATGGGACCAAAAGTATTAGTTATAGGACACTCTAAGCTTTCCAAAAAAGTCCTAGAACACATACATGGGATAACAATTGAGAGAGTTATGCATTGTTGAAGTTGGACAATTTTGAGGAGGTGTATGAAACAAAAATGACCAAAACTCAAGTTTCTTCCAAATGGGCCCATATTCTTCCAACCCAAACTCAATTATTGGATCATGCACAACCCATAGATCATAATATCTGATTTTTTATATTTTTTATATTATATTGGATTTATTTTATTTAAATTCAATTTTAATTAAGATAAATATTGAAAAATCAAATATTTGATCTTAGGTCTATTTTGGGATCAAATATTTGATGTTTATGATGATTATAAGTGTCCAAATTCGTGCAAGACCAAACAAGTATGATTTAATATCAAATATTGACCAAATTAGAAACATCTTTTCTTCACACTCAAGTAACTTCAAAATCCATCCCAAAGGCCCAAAACTTGACCTAATTTCCATCTACTATAAACATACAAAAAGACCAAATGCCACAAGGACGATTTTTTTAAACTTATCAACCCTACCAAAACCTCAAAAATTTCAAGAAAAACTCCAACTCGGATACATACTTCCAGCTGTTTTCAAAGGAGTTTGAAGGTTGCAATAGATTCCTTGAGACATTCTGAACATAAACCAATCATCACCATCATCAAAATATCACAAAATCATGCAAACCGAATTCATATTCTTGCCTTTTTATTTTTTCGATTTCAAGAATTCACGCATATTTAATTGATTTTGATTGCATAATATTTTTTGTTTGATTTTGTTGATGGTTTCTGGATAATTGGATTTGACTTTCGATGCAGGAATCATAGGAGGCCATTGTTAGGATTCGAAAGCTCAAAATTGGGGATCACAGCTAAATGCAATTTCGCATGAAATTGATGAATTAATTGGAGTTAGAAGACTTCTCTTGATTGATTTGTATTATGGGAACAAATTTATTTCTTGTATTATGGTGTTTTCAATTTGCAGGACATGTAGTGACGGACAAAAACTGTCACTAAAACCTTTTGCTACGGACAAAGCGTAGCTTAAACCTAAATGGACGGACCAGCGAAGAAAGTCCATTGGCGTGTTTTCATTTTTAAAAATTTATTTTATTTTATAATCAAATTTTCTTGCTTCATTGACACGCGCAGGTGCGCAGCCCAGTGGCTGGAAGTATGCTTGGTGAAGCCTGGGGTGTGAGTTCGTAAATAATTAAAAAATTTATTATAAGGGTTTTTACATCGGTTTTTAAATAAACCGATTTAAAAAATTGGATGAGTTGGCCTTTATAATTAATTTTTTTAATATAAGCTGGATTTTACATCGGTTTTTAAAGAAACTGAATTGAAAACTAAACATAAGCATGGCGTTTACATCGGTTTGTAATTAAACCGATTTGAAAAATTGCTAAAATATAAGTTGGCTTTTACATCGGTTTTAAGGTAACTGATTTGAAAACATAACAAGTGCATGGCGTTTACATCGGTTTTTAATTAAACTGATTTGAAAACCAATCACACTAATTGGGCCTTATTTCGGTTGAATCATTTAACTGATGTAAAAAACATAGCCCACTAAAAAAATTCACTAAACCTTAAAACAATAATATCCATTACAAACACGGATACGCAACCTCCCATCATTTCCAAACACGCATACTATGAAAAAGAAGAAGAAGAACACATCCACCATGTTTCTAGCCGCCAGGAAAGAACGAGCGACGACGAAGAAGAAGACGATTGTGACTGAAGAAGAAGACGACGGTGAAGAAGAAAACGACCGACGGTGAAGAAGAAGAAGAAGAAGACGACCACATTTCCAGCAGCCACCACGTCTTTGCGGCTGTTCTTCTTCACTGTTACTATTTTGCTTGTGGTGAGTGTTTATGGTTCGTTGTGTTGATTTTGTTAAGTGTTGTGTTGCTTCAATTTTTGATGTTACTGTGAAATATTATGTATGGTTAATTGAAGCTTGGAAATGAAAGTGGTGGTTGAAGTGAGTTTAGGATGAAGAAATTAGAATGAACTAAGAGTGAATTTGGTTTAATTTTTTTGGCAATATTCTCATTTGAGCTTCATATTGTATCTAGGTTACACATTTTGAAGACAGGGTTATACTTGAAGACCATTTTGAATTAAGTTGGTAGGACAAGTCAAAATTCTTGTTTCACAATAAGGTTAGAAAATCTTCTATTGTTTTATATTAACATTAGTGGTGTACTAAAGACTTTTGTGTACTAAAGACTTTAATATTTTTTTCCTACAACTATGTGTCTCACAAGCGAAGGGCAAAAATGCTTCATTTGAAAGATATGAGCCAAGATATTACAGGTCCATTGAAAAGTCAACAAAAAGTCAATTTTTTCAAACGTTCATAACTTAAAAATGGAAGATCAAATGGAAATGGGACCTAAAGTATTAGTTAGAGGACACTCCAAGCTTTCCAAAAACGTCCTAGAACACATACGTGGGATAACAATTGAGAGAGTTATGCATTGTTGAAGTTGGGCAATTTTGAGGCGGTATATGAAGCAAATATTTCCAAAACTCAAGTTTCTTCCAAATGGGCCCATATTCTTACAACCCAAACTCAATTATAGGATCATACAGGACCCATAGATCATAATATCTGATTTTTTATATTTATTTTATATTATATTGGATTTATTTTATTTAAATTCAATTTTAATTAAGTTAAATATTGAAAAGTGTCAAAATATTTGATGTTTATGATGATTGTAAGTGTCAAAATCCGTGCAAGACCAAACAAGTATGATTTAATCTCAAATATTGACCAAATTAGAAACATCTTTTCTTCACCCTCATGTAACTTCAAAATCCTTCACAAAGGCCCAAAAATTGACCTAATTTCCATCTAATGTAAACATACAAAAAGACCAAATGCCACAAGGACGATTTTTTTGAGCTTATCAACCCTACCAAAACCTCAAAAATTTCAAGAAAACTCCAACTCGGATTCATACTTCCAGCTGTTTTCAAAGGATTTTGAAGGCTGCAATAGATTCCTTGAGACATTCTGAACACAAACCAATCATCACCATCATCAAAACATCACAAAATCATGCAAACCGAATTCATATTCTTGCCTTTTTATTTTTCGATTTCACGAATTCACGCATAGTTAATTGATTTTGATTGCATAATATTTTTTGTTTGATTGTGTTGATGGTTTCTGGATAATTGGATTTGACTTTCGATGCAGGAATCATAGGAGGCCATTGTTAGGATTCGAAAGCTCAAAATTGGGGATCACAGCTAAATGCAATTTCGCATGAAATTGATGAATTAATTGGAGTTAGAAGACTTCTCTTGATTGATTTGTATTATGGGAATAAATTTATTTCTTGTATTATGGTGTTTTCAATTTGCAGGACATGTAGTGACGGACAAAAACTGGCACTAAAACCTTTTGCTACGGACAAAGCGTAGCTTAAACCTAAATGGACGGACCAGCGAAGAAAGTCCATTGGCGCGTTTTCATTTTTAAAAATTTATTTTATTTTATAATCAAATTTTCTTGCTTCATTGACACGCGCAGGTGCGCAGCCCAGTGGCTGGAAGTATGCTTGGTGAAGCCTGGGGTGTGAGTTCGTAAATAATTAAAAAAATTTATTATAAGGGTTTTTACATCGGTTTTTAAATAAACCGATTTAAAAAATTGGATGAGTTGGCCTTTATAATTATTTTTTTTAATATAAGCTGGCTTTTACATCGGTTTTTAAAGAAACTGATTTGAAAACTAAACATAAGCATGGCGTTTACATCAGTTTGTAATTAAACCGATTTGAAAAATTGCTAAAATATAAGTTGGCTTTTACATCGGTTTTAAGGTAACCGATTTGAAAACTTAACAAGTGCATGGCGTTTACATCGGTTTTTAATTAAACTGATTTGAAAACCAATCACACTAATTGGGCCTTATTTCGGTTGAATCATTTAACTGATGTAAAAAACATAGCCCACTAAAAAAATTCACTAAACCTTAAAACAATAATATCCATTACAAACATGAATACGCAACCTCCCATCATTTCCAAACACGCATACTGTGAAAAAGAAGAAGAAGAACACAGCCACCATGTTTCTAGCCGCCAGGAACGAACGAGCGACGACGAAGAAGAAGACGACTGTGACTGAAGAAGAAGACGACGGTGAAGAAGAAAACGACCGACGGTGAAGAAGAAGAAGAAGAAGACGACCACATTTCCAGCAGCCACCACGTCTCTGCGGCTGTTCTTCTTCACTGTTACTATTTTGCTTGTGGTAAGTGTTTATGGTTCGTTGTGTTGATGTTGTTGAGTGTTGTGTTGCTTCAATTTTTGATGTTACTGTGAAATATTATGTATGGTTAATTGAAGCTTGGAAATTAAAGTGGTGGTTGAAGTGAGTTTAGGATGAAGAAATTAGAATGAACTAAGAGTGAATTTGGTTTAATTTTTTTGGCAATATTCTCATTTGAGCTTCATATTGTATCTAGGTTACACATTTTGAAGACATGGTTATACTTGAAAACCATTTTGAATTAAGTTGGTAGGACAAGTCAAAATTCTTGTTTCACAATAAGGTTAGAAAATCTTCTATTGTTTTATATTAACATTAGTGGTGTACTAAAGACTTTTGTGTACTAAAGACTTTAATATTTTTTCCTAAAACTATGTGTCTCACAAGCCAAGGGCAAAAATGCTTCATTTGAAAGATATGAGCCAAGATATTACAGGTCCTTTGAAAAGTCAACAAAAAGTCAACTTTTTCAAACGTTCATAACTTAAAAATGGAAGATCAAATGGACATGGGACCTAAAGTATTAGTTAGAGGACACTCCAAGCTTTCCAAAAACGTCCTAGAACACATACGTGGGATAACAATTGAGAGAGTTATGCATTGTTGAAGTTGGGCAATTTTGAGGCGGTATATGAAGCAAATATTTCCAAAACTCAAGTTTCATCCAAATGGGCCCATATTCTTACAACCCAAACTCAATTATAGGATCATGCAGGACCCATAGATCATAATATCTGATTTTTCATATTTATTTTATATTATATTGGATTTATTTTATTTAAATTCAATTTTAATTAAGTTAAATATTGAAAAGTGTCAAAATATTTGATGTTTATGATGATTGTAAGTGTCAAAATCCGTGCAAGACCAAACAAGTATGATTTAATCTCAAATATTGACCAAATTAGAAACATCTTTTCTTCACCCTCATGTAACTTCAAAATCCTTCACAAAGGCCCAAAAATTGACCTAATTTCCATCTAATGTAAACATACAAAAAGACCAAATGCCACAAGGACGATTTTTTTGAGCTTATCAACCCTACCAAAACCTCAAAAATTTCAAGAAAACTCCAACTCGGATTCATACTTCCAGCTGTTTTCAAAGGATTTTGAAGGCTGCAATAGATTCCTTGAGACATTCTGAACACAAACCAATCATCACCATCATCAAAACATCACAAAATCATGCAAACCGAATTCATATTCTTGCCTTTTTATTTTTCGATTTCACGATTTCATGCATAGTTAATTGATTTTGATTGCATAATATTTTTTGTTTGATTGTGTTGATGGTTTCTGGATAATTGGATTTGACTTTCGATGCAGGAATCATAGGAGGCCATTGTTAGGATTCGAAAGCTCAAAATTGGGGATCACAGCTAAATGCAATTTCGCATGAAATTGATGAATTAATTGGAGTTAGAAGACTTCTCTTGATTGATTTGTATTATGGGAACAAATTTATTTCTTGTATTATGGTGTTTTCAATTTGCAGGACATGTAGTGACGGACAAAAACTGGCACTAAAACCTTTTGCTACGGACAAAGCGTAGCTTAAACCTAAATGGACGGACCAGCGAAGAAAGTCCATTGGCGCGTTTTCATTTTTAAAAATTTATTTTATTTTATTATCAAATTTTCTTGCATCATTGACACGCGCAGGTGCGCAGCCCAGTGGCTGGAAGTATGCTTGGTGAAGCCTGGGGTGTGAGTTCGTAAATAATTAAAAAAATTATTATAAGGGTTTTTACATCGGTTTTTAAATAAACCGATTTAAAAAATTGGATGAGTTGGCCTTTATAATTAATTTTTTTAATATAAGCTGGCTTTTACATCGGTTTTTAAAGAAACTAATTTGAAAACTAAACATAAGCATGGCGTTTACATCGGTTTGTAATTAAACCGATTTGAAAAATTGCTAAAATATAAGTTGGCTTTTACATCGGTTTTAAGGTAACCGATTTGAAAACTTAACAAGTGCATGGCGTTTACATCGGTTTTTAATTAAACTGATTTGAAAACCAATCACACTAATTGGGCCTTATTTCGGTTGAATCATTTAACTGATGTAAAAAACATAGCCCACTAAAAAAATTCACTAAACCTTAAAACAATAATATCCATTACAAACACGGATACGCAACCTCCCATCATTTCCAAACACGCATACTGTGAAAAAGAAGAAGAAGAACACAGCCACCATGTTTCTAGCCGCCAGGAACGAACGAGCGACGAAGAAGAAGAAGACGACTGTGACTGAAGAAGAAGACGAGGGTGAAGAAGAAAACGACCGACGGTGAAGAAGAAGAAGATGACCACATTTCCAGCAGCCACCACGTCTTTGCGGCTGTTCTTCTTCACTGTTACTATTTTGCTTGTGGTAAGTGTTTATGGTTCGTTGTGTTGATGTTGTTGAGTGTTGTGTTGCTTCAATTTTTGATGTTACTGTGAAATATTATGTATGGTTAATTGAAGCTTGGAAATTAAAGTGGTGGTTGAAGTGAGTTTAGGATGAAGAAATTAGAATGAACTAAGAGTGAATTTGGTTTAATTTTTTTGGCAATATTCTCATTTGAGCTTCATATTGTATCTAGGTTACACATTTTGAAGACAGGGTTATACTTGAAGACCATTTTGAATTAAGTTGGTAGGACAAGTCAAAATTCTTGTTTCACAATAAGGTTAGAAAATCTTCTATTGTTTTATATTAACATTAGTGGTGTACTAAAGACTTTTGTGTACTAAAGACTTTAATATTTTTTCCTACAACTATGTGTCTCACAAGCCAAGGGCAAAAATGCTTCATTTGAAAGATATGAGCCAAGATATTACAGGTCCTTTGAAAAGTCAACAAAAAGTCAACTTTTTCAAACGTTCATAACTTAAAAATGGAAGATCAAATGGACATGGGACCTAAAGTATTAGTTAGAGGACACTCCAAGCTTTCCAAAAACGTCCTAGAACACATACGTGGGATAACAATTGAGAGAGTTATGCATTGTTGAAGTTGGGCAATTTTGAGGCGGTATATGAAGCAAATATTTCCAAAACTCAAGTTTCTTCCAAATGGGCCCATATTCTTACAACCCAAACTCAATTATAGGATCATGCACGACCCATAGATCATAATATCTGATTTTTTATATTTATTTTATATTATATTGGATTTATTTTATTTAAATTCAATTTTAATTAAGTTAAATATTGAAAAGAGTCAAAATATTTGATGTTTATGATGATTGTAAGTGTCAAAATCCGTGCAAGACCAAACAAGTATGATTTAATCTCAAATATTGACCAAATTAGAAACATCTTTTCTTCACCCTCATGTAACTTCAAAATCCTTCACAAAGGCCCAAAAATTGACCTAATTTCCATCTAATGTAAACATACAAAAAGACTAAATGCCACAAGGACGATTTTTTTGAGCTTATCAACCCTACCAAAACCTCAAAAATTTCAAGAAAACTCCAACTCGGATTCATACTTCCAGCTGTTTTCAAAGGATTTTGAGGGCTGCAATAGATTCCTTGAGACATTCTGAACACAAACCAATCATCACCATCATCAAAACATCACAAAATCATGCAAACCGAATTCATATTCTTGCCTTTTTATTTTTCGATTTCACGAATTCACGCATAGTTAATTGATTTTGATTGCATAATATTTTTTGTTTGATTGTGTTGATGGTTTCTGGATAATTGGATTTGACTTTCGATGCAGGAATCATAGGAGGCCATTGTTAGGATTCGAAAGCTCAAAATTGGGGATCACAGCTAAATGCAATTTCGCATGAAATTGATGAATTAATTGGAGTTAGAAGACTTCTCTTGATTGATTTGTATTATGGTAACAAATTTATTTCTTGTATTATGGTGTTTTCAATTTGTAGGACATGTAGTGACGGACAAAGACTGTCACTAAAACCTTTTGCTACGGACAAAGCGTAGCTTAAACCTAAATGGACGGACCAGCGAAGAAAGTCCATTGGCGCGTTTTCATTTTTAAAAATTTATTTTATTTTATAATCAAATTTTCTTGCTTCATTGACACGCGCAGGTGCGCAGCCCAGTGGCTGGAAGTATGCTTGGTGAAGCCTGGGGTGTGAGTTCGTAAATAATTAAAAAATTTATTATAAGGGTTTTTACATCGGTTTTTAAATAATCCGATTTAAAAAATTGGATGAATTGGCCTTTATAATTAATTTTTTTAATATAAGCTGGCTTTTACATCGGTTTTTAAAGAAACTGATTTGAAAACTAAACATAAGCATGGCGTTTACATCGGTTTGTAATTAAACCGATTTGAAAAATTGCTAAAATATAAGTTGGCTTTTACATCGGTTTTAAGGTAACCGATTTGAAAACTTAACAAGTGCATGGAGTTTACATCTGTTTTTAATTAAACTGATTTGAAAACCAATCACACTAATTGGGCCTTATTTCGGTTGAATCATTTAACTGATGTAAAAAACATAGCCCACTAAAAAAATTCACTAAACCTTAAAACAATAATATCCATTATAAACACGGATACGCAACCTCCCATCATTTCCAAACACGCATACTGTGAAAAAGAAGAAGAAGAACACAGCCACCATGTTTCTAGCCGCCAGGAACGAACGAGCGACGACGAAGAAGAAGACGATTGTGACTGAAGAAGAAGACGACAGTGAAGAAGAAAACGACCGACGGTGAAGAAGAAGAAGAAGAAGACGACCACATTTCCAGCAGCCACCACGTCTCTGCGGCTGTTCTTCTTCACTGTTACTATTTTGCTTGTGGTAAGTGTTTATGGTTCGTTGTGTTGATGTTGTTGAGTGTTGTGTTGCTTCAATTTTTGATGTTACTGTGAAATATTATGTATGGTTAATTGAAGCTTGGAAATGAAAGTGGTGGTTGAAGTGAGTTTAGGATGAAGAAATTAGAATGAACTAAGAGTGAATTTGGTTTAAATTTTTTGGCAATATTCTCATTTGAGCTTCATATTGTATCTAGATTACACATTTTGAAGACAGGGTTATACTTGAAGACCATTTTGAATTAAGTTGGTAGGACAAGTCAAAATTCTTGTTTCACAATAAGGTTAGAAAATCTTCTATTGTTTTATATTAACATTAGTGGTGTACTAAAGACTTTTGTGTACTAAAGACTTTAATATTTTTTCCTACAACTATGTGTCTCACAAGCCAAGGGCAAAAATGCTTCATTTGAAAGATATGAGCCAAGATATTACAGGTCCTTTGAAAAGTCAACAAAAAGTCAACTTTTTCAAACGTTCATAACTTAAAAATGGAAGATCAAATGGACATGGGACCTAAAGTATTAGTTAGAGGACACTCCAAGCTTTCCAAAAACGTCCTAGAACACATACGTGGGATAACAATTGAGAGAGTTATGCATTGTTGAAGTTGGGCAATTTTGAGGCGGTATATGAAGCAAATATTTCCAAAACTCAAGTTTCTTCCAAATGGGCCCATATTCTTACAACCCAAACTCAATTATAGGATCATGCACGACCCATAGATCATAATATCTGATTTTTTATATTTATTTTATATTATATTGGATTTATTTTATTTAAATTCAATTTTAATTAAGTTAAATATTGAAAAGTGTCAAAATATTTGATGTTTATGATGATTGTAAGTGTCAAAATCCGTGCAAGACCAAACAAGTATGATTTAATCTCAAATATTGACCAAATTAGAAACATCTTTTCTTCACCCTCATGTAACTTCAAAATCCTTCACAAAGGCCCAAAAATTGACCTAATTTCCATCTAATGTAAACATACAAAAAGACCAAATGCCACAAGGACGATTTTTTTGAGCTTATCAACCCTACCAAAACCTCAAAAATTTCAAGAAAACTCCAACTCGGATTCATACTTCCAGCTGTTTTCAAAGGATTTTGAAGGCTGCAATAGATTCCTTGAGACATTCTGAACACAAACCAATCATCACCATCATCAAAACATCACAAAATCATGCAAACCGAATTCATATTCTTGCCTTTTTTATTTTTCGATTTCACGAATTCACGCATAATTAATTGATTTTGATTGCATAATATTGTTTGTTTGATTGTGTTGATGGTTTCTGGATAATTGGATTTGACTTTCGATGCAGGAATCATAGGATGCCATTGTTAGGATTCGAAAGCTCAAAATTGGGGATAACAGCTAAATGCAATTTCGCATGAAATTGATGAATTAATTTGAGTTAGAAGACTTCTTTTGATTGATTTGAGTTATTGGAACAAATTTATTTCATGTATTATGGTGTTTTCAATTTGCAGGACATGTAGTGACGGACAAAAATTGTCTTTAAAACCTTTTGCTACGGACAAAGCGTAGCTAAAACCTAAATGGACGGACCAGCGAAGAAGGTCCATTGGCGCGTTTTCATTTTTAAAAATTTGTTTTATTTTATAATCAAATTTTCTTGCTTCATTGACATGCGCAGTTGCGTAGCCCATTGGTTGGAAGTATGCTTGGTGAAGCTTGGGGCGTGGGTTCGAATCCTGGCTTCCCCTTTTTTTTGGCTTTCTTTCTTTGTTTTTTTTTTTTGTTTTCTTATTTTTCTAATTAATTTCTTTTAATTAACTAATTATAATTAACTAATTAATTAGCCTTCTAATCACTTTTAATTTTTAACTAAAATCATACTTTTTTCCATTAAGTTAATTATTTTTTAATAATTTTTTTAGTTTTTAGGTAATTTTATTAATTTTGTAATTATTTTATAATTAGCTTAATAATTAGGGTTTAAATGATATTAATTTTAATTTCGATTCTTTTCTAAACCTAATTTTTTTACATAATCCTAAAACTTATTTTTTTTCAAATAAAATTTTAATTAATTAACCTATTTATTAATTTTCTTATTATTGTATAATTAATATAATAATGTTTATCTTCCCGCTTTTTTCTTTAATTATGTAATTGCTCCTGATTTGTAATAGCTAATTAGGGTTTTATTTCCGCACTTTACTTTCTGCAATCCCCTAAAAATCAAATGTACCCCCTCCCCATGATGTAATAGTCTAGGTCTTTATTTCCTTCTTTTTTTTAATTTCCGCTAAATATAAACTGCGTGGTTAGTAAACCTAGGGTGTGGAAATAATGTATGAAAAAAATAATTGGATCTAGCCAACTAACTTTTAAGATAAATATCTGAAATTAATATTCACAAACGTAAGTCGATCGTCACATGATTGTCATCTATACCCCTAGGGTTTCCCCTCTTGGTTGCCTTACGAATTATGGTCAAGTCCCTCAAACGCGGGGGTATCTTAGTAAAGTTGCCTACGAATAAAAATCATCAAGCCCCTTCAAATAAAAGATCATAGTCCCTTCAAGTTTCCTACGAACAAATGATCTAGTCTCTCGATGACCCTACGAAAATGATGATAGTCCATTCGAATTACTAAGATACCCTGCAAGGTTGTTTTCTATGACCATACGATGACCCTACGTCTGTCCCTTTAAACATCCAAGGTAAAGACTATTTACTCACTAACAATAAGGACAATCCTACCCCTAAAGGAAAAAAAATAACAAGAAAGACCTTACAAACTTAGGGTAAGTAGTTCTTAAGTGCTTGCTCACTTCTTTTTCAAAATACTCTTTACACCCCACTTTTTTCAAATACTTTCAAACTAAACATTTTGTATACATTCATACGAGGATCATTACAAAGTTAAAGACTTTTGAAATATTTCTCTAAATACACCACCACTATTTTTCAAACAAAAGTAAAGTGAGTTAAGCAGTTAAGAACTCATGGATAACCATGGATACAAAGGGTGCTAACACTTTTTCTTTGTATAACTTATCTCCCGAACTCAAATCTTTTTAAAAAAGGTATTTCCTGTTCTTTTATTTCTTTTCTTTATTGGATAAAATAAAAGTCGGTGGCAACTCTTGCTATCTACAACATAAAATTTGTGAAAACAAAAACACCCAAATTGTTCTTCCACCGTGTTACAATCGTTTTGTTTGATAGAAGCATAAAAATGGTTTTTCAGTAAAGAATGGTTACAAGAGGGCCTTTGATTCTTGTTACCCTCGTTCTATTTGGACTCGTATAAGGCTAAAGCCTTAGCTAGCCTTTGGAAAACAAAAGATCCAAGCAAAGTCCTCATTTTTTGTTGGCGGTTAGCTTTTAATAAATTGCCCACAAGGGTGAGTTGGTTAAGCAAGGGATTACCGTTGGCATCCACATTGTTGTTTGTCTGTTATGCTTTATGGAAGAGGAGGATGTGGAGCATTTGTTTAATGATGACTGTTATTTTTCTAACAATTTTTGGTCTCAACTTTGTGTTTGGATTGAAGTTGACGTTTCTTCTCTTGCTGATTATTTGTTAGGAAGGTTACAAGATTTAATTCCATTTTTTTGAGTTCTTTTTGTTTTTTTTTTGGTCTTGCTTCTTGTTAGAATATTTGATCATGTAGGAATTCCATTCTTTTTAATGCATTTTGAAAAAAGATGGAATGATTTCTTGGTTGGATCGAAATTTTGATCCAAGGGCTTGTTGGTTGTATGTTGGTGTTTTGTTTTTGTTTGGTGACTCTTGTAGTTGGTTGCTTTTTGTGTGTTTGTTGGCTTTTTGGTTGTAATGGGTGAGCACCTTTTGTTCCTCTTATTTATACCATGGTTTTCATTATTTATAAAAAAAATTATTGATTTTCCCATCTAAAAAAAAGGATAGCGGCACATCTTGTTATTTCTAGTTTAAGAAATGATTTTCTTAAGAAGAAATTTAATAATTAAAGAAAAAACGTTTTAAACCTTAATCATCTACATCACACCAGTATGTTTGACATTTATTTTCATACATAGCACATCTTTTAACCGTAAATCCAATCATTTAATTTTCTATAGAGAATTATTTTTAACTGAATAAATATACTTGAGAATTGAAGTGCAAGTTAAGAGTAGCAATAATATTGGTTATAATCAACACTCTTCATCATACTAATATAAGAAATTTCGGATTCTTTATTTATTTATTTATAAAACATAGTATAAAATATTTAGAGGATAACACAGCTAGGAACCTCTTCAACACGGTAACAAGGGTAGTACTGTGGTATCATGTGATGATTATAATAGGCTTGTGTTCTATAGAACATATAAGGATTAATCACATTTTCTTTTGGTGAATCCTTCTTATCATCTTTTAAATTAATCACATAATTTAAGAAGCAGAAAAATATACAGTAGCGTTGCTTCTTGGAAATTTGAAACTTACATAAACGCCATTGAAGGATGTCTTCGTTAATGTGAGTTGAGTTTAACTGAAGAAGGAATTTTTTTTTGTTTTGGTCAATCTAATATTCTTGATGTCATTGTCATATGTTAAGTATTGCAAAAATAGGTATTGTACAATTAATTCAAGTTTAGAGGTCGACTTTTGTCATTGTTAGACTTTTGTCATTGGTTCACGTTTAAACAAGTATGAAGATAATCTACCTAACCATAACACTTTCTAAGAAGGCATCATGTTGCTTCTACGTTAGGTTCCGAGGAACCTGACAGTTTTGGATGGTATGACTCTCGTGCTACATGTGTGGGTTCATTTGTTTCTGCGTTTGTACACTCACGCATCGATATGATGAGCAAGTGCAATGTTGTGGATTCAAATCCATGTCCATGCATCTCATATTCTTATGCAGTTGGTTATCAACCGAACTGTTTTAACGAGTGTTAATTGGGATTTTTTATCTTAGTTGTGGTCGGATAGAGATTGAGACTTAGTAGTTTTTGAAAGAGATTTTATCCAAGATTTCGACGATAATATTGCTCAGGATTTCGACGTCAACACTCAACAAGACACGTCGACAAACGGGAGTGGACGAGAAGAAACAATTCCAAAACGAGTAACTATTTTTTAGTCTTATTCAAAAGGACATGTGGACATTTCAGAAGTAAAAGACATGCAATTATGTGTCAATTTCTGAAGAGAAGAATGTTACCAACAATTATTTTACATTAGTGTAAATGTTGAAATTGGTACTAATTTCTAGAATATTTTTAAGTATAATATGAATGGAAATGGTAGAAGATCCTAGAATTATAATGTTTTTATGAATATGGTAGAATGACCTAGAACTATAAGTATATGATAATGATAGAAGAAAGATATTTGATTAAATGATTTTACATCAAACTTCAAGATACATGATGTGAAAAATAATTAAAATATGATTTTACATCAGACATTTATTTCGAATGATGTAAAAAATAACGCGGTGACAGTTTCGTAAATAATTAAAAAAATTATCATAAGGGTTTATACATCGGTTTTTAAATAAACCGGTTTAAAAAATTGGATGAGTTGGCCTTTATAATTAAAAATTTAATATAAGCTGACTTTTACATCGGTTTTTAAAGAAACCGATTTGAAAACTTAACATAAGCATGGCGTTTACATCGGTTTGTAATTAAACCGATTTGAAAAATTGCTAAACTATAAGTTGGCTTTTACATCGGATTTAAGGAAACCGATTTGAAAACTTAACAAGTGCATGGCGTTTACATCGGTTTGTAATTAAACTGATTTGAAAATCAAGCCCACTATTTGGGCCTTATTTCGGTTGAATCATTTAACTGA
Source organism: Lathyrus aphaca (assembly GCA_963966055.1). Lineage (NCBI taxonomy): Eukaryota > Viridiplantae > Streptophyta > Magnoliopsida > Fabales > Fabaceae > Lathyrus > Lathyrus aphaca. The sequence continues at coordinate 61,647,002 of OZ014520.1, read as the reverse complement.
TGTAAAAAACATAGCCCACTAAAAAATTTCACTAAACCCTAAAACAACAATATTCGTTCCAAACACGCATACACAGCCTCCCATCATTTCCAAACATGCATACTATGAAAAAGAAGAAGAAGACCGCAGCCACCATGTTTCCAGCCGCCACGAACAAACGACCGACGATGAAGAAGAAGACGACTGCGGCTAAAGATGAAGACGGAAGTGAAGAAGAAAATGACCGACAGTGAAGAAGAAGACGACCACATTTCCAACAGCCACCACGTCTTCGCAGTTGTTCTTCTTCACAGTTACGATTCTGCTTGTGGTAAGTGTTTATGGTTCGTTGTGTTGATGTTGTTGAGTGTTGTGTTGCTTCAATTTTTTATGTTATTGTAAAATATTATGTATGGTTAATTGAAGCTTGGAATTGAAAGTGGTGGTTGAAGTGAGTTTAGGATGAAGAAATCAGAACGAACTGAGAGTGAATTTGGTTTAGTTTTTTTTTTTTGCAATATTCTCATTTGAGCTTCATATTGTATCACAATTTGAAGACAAGGTTATACTTGAAGACCATTTTGAATTAAGTTGGTAAGACAATTCAAAAACTTTGTTTCACAATAAGGTTAGAAAATATTCTATTGTTTTATATTAACATTAGCGGTGTACTAAAGACTTTTGTCTATTTTTTCCCCTTCAAATTTTTAGTAATAATGTTAAAACATTTTTATTTTTCTTTCTTTAATTTCAATATATATATATATATATATATATATATATATATATATATATATATATATATATATGTATAGTTTTACAAAAAAATTTAGTCATGTTTATTTTATACATGTTGTGATGCTATTGGTTCTCGCAGAATTTGTGTGTTGACGAGAAGGTCTGCATCGTCACTCTTTTCGCTCAACCGCGAGTCCTCCGGACACACGACATTACAGATTATTTTTTCATTCTTTATAACTTCTCACTTCTTCTTTTATGCATGTCACGTGTTTGCACGTAGAGACTTTTGGGTGGACTTACAAAAGTTTTACTAAATTGCTTGAATTGTTGACGCAGATGCTTCATGAAGGTAACGTAATGCCAAATCGTTATTACGAGGCGAAAAAAACATTGTTTTTGATGGGTTTGGAGTATGAAAAGATAAATGTATACCCTAATGATTCCATATTATACAGAAAAGAGTATGTAAACTATAATTATTGTCCGAAGTGCAAGGCGTCACGCTACAAAAAGAAAGATGGTGATTCTAGTGATAATGAGGTGGTCAAAAAGGGTCCTTATGCGAAAGTGGTATGATACCTACCAATAATTTCAAGGTTCAAGAGACTATTCGCTAATGCAAATGACGCAAAGAATCTTAGATGGCATGCAGAAGAAAGAAAATATGATGGACAAATTTGTCATGTAGCTGATTCTTTGCAGTGGAAGAAAATAGATTCTTTGTTTCCAAATTTTGGCAAAGAGTCGAGAAAACTTAGACTTGGACTTTCTAGTGATGGAATGAATTTGTTTGGTAATCTAAGTACTAATCACACTTCTTGGCTTGTTCTCCTGATGATTTACAACCTATCTCCTAGGTTGTGCATGAAGCGTAAATATATTATGTTTTCAATGATGATTTCGGGCCCAAAACAACCAGAAAATGACATAGATGTTTATATAAGTCCTTTGATTGATGATTAAAGAGTGTTGTGGGAGGAAGGGGTGGATGTTTTTTATGTGTATTCTGGTGAACAGTTCAATATGTGTGCCATGTTATTTTGCACCATCAACGATTTTCTGGCATATGGCAATTTGTCTGGTTATTAAATTAAAGGGCATAATGCATGTCATATATGTGAAAAGGACACAAGTTAACTCCAACTTGAAAAAGGAAAGAAGACTTTTTATCATGGGAATCGAAAATTTCTAGATCGCTATCATCCATATCGTAGATTACGGAAAGCTTTCGATGGGGAACAAGAGCATGGTGAAGCTCCATAGCCCTTAACTGGAGAGGAAGTTTATCAACGACAACGGGGCATTAATGTTACCTTTGGAAAGTACAAAAAGAAATCTACTGTGAAAAAATTATGGAAAAAGAGGTTGGTTTTCTTCGATCTTTCATATTGGTCTAGTCTTGATGTAAGACATTGTATTGATGTGATGCACATGGAGAAAAATGTATGTGATAGTTTACTCGGAACACTTTTCAACATTCATGGCAAAGCAAAATATGGTTATAATACTCGTGTGTATTTGGGTTTGATGGGTATACGAGAAGAGTTAACTCCACAACATATAGGCAACAAGATATATCTTCCTCCTGCCTGCTACACTTTGTCTAAACAAGAGAAAACAAGTTTTTGTGAGTGTTTACAAAGTATTAAAGTTCTGCATGGTTAATCATCAAATGTCAAGAGGCTTGTATCAGTTAAAGATCTCAAATTAATTGGCTTAAAATCTCATGACTGTCATGTCTTAATGCAACAGCTACTACCAGTGGCTATTCGTGGGATATTGCCTAACAATGTTAAGAAGACTATAAGCCGGTTGTGCTTATTTTTCAATGCATTTTTTTGTAAAGCCATTGATCGATTAAAGTTAGATGATTTGGAAAATGAGGCTGCAGTTATCTTGTGCCAATTAGAGATGTATTTTCCTCCTTTATTTTTTTGACATTATGGTTCACCTGATTGTTCATCTAGTAAGGGAGATTAGATTATGTGGTCCAATTTTTTTTATGGTGGATGTATCCAACAGAGCAATTCATGAAGATCCTAAAAGGGTATACAAAAAACCACATCGTTCAGATGCATCGATTATTGAGAGGTACATTGCAGAAGAAGCAATTGAGTTTTATTCAAACTATTTTTCAGAAGTGGATGATGTAGGGGTTCCCAAGTTTCGTCATGATGAAAGATGTGAGGGTATGGGTACACAAGGTTTAAATGTCAAGAGCTTAAGTATTTATGTGGTTGTTCAAGCACATTTGTATATATTGAATAACATGGATGAAGTTCAACCTTACTTATCTGCTCACAAAAGCATCATAAAGAAAAAGTACCCCAAGATGAATGAAAGATGGTTGTTAAAAGGACATAATAAGAGTTTCTCTAAGTGGTTTAAAGAAAAATTGTTAATGATGATAGTGCATCTAATACAATTAAGTGGTTATCCTATGAGCCTAAATGTAACATAATAACTTGGAGTGGATATGATATTAATAAAAATTGCTTTTATACAAAGGATGACCGTAGTACCACACAAAATAGTGGGGTGATGATTGTGGTCGAGTCCATGCACTTCTCTAGTGCTAAAGATAAAAACATGTTTATGGAATCTACACCCTACTTTGGGGTGATTGAAGAGATTTGGGAAGTTGATTATGTTGTGTTTAAAGTTCATGTATTTAAATGCAAATGGATTGATATCAACAGCGGTGTAAGAATAAATGAATTTGGAGTTACACTGGTTGATCTTAGCAAGTTAGCTTATGCGGGCGAACCTTTCATCATGGCGACTCAAGAAAAACAAGTGTTTTATGTCATAGATCCTTCTGATAAAAGGTGGTTGGTGGTTATACAAGGAAAGGTGCATGATAGTGATGAAAATCAAGATGCAAACCATGGTATTTTTGAAACTCCTCCTTTCTCAACAAATGTGCCTACCTTCGTTGAAGAAAATCAAGAGGATGATGTGCATGTTATTCGCATGGATCATGAAGAATGGATATGGGAGGACTAGTAAGGTTTTTTTTGTTTAATTTGATGTTTAATTGTTTATATTTTGTGCTTAATTTTCTTTCTAATTATTTTTATTTTGTGTGAACAGATACATGGTTGATTCAACCAACAACCCTTCTTCATCTAGTGACCCTAAAAAAAAGAAGAGTTAGAGGTCCCACTTTGATGGCACAAATTGACAAAGTTCATCAAATGAGTGAAAAGATAAAGATCGAGTTTGATCCAAGAACCCATGAATGTACTAATGTTAGTAAAAATGCTTCAAATTTTAGGAGTTACACGGCGTCTCTTGTTCGATAAAGATGTAGTATTTTTAAAGATGAGTGGAAAAACGTAGATCTAGAAATAATTAGTGTAATGTAGAAACATTCACCATCATTAAGTCATTGGTGACTTGAGCCAATAAATAGGCAATTGGTATCATCCAAGAAATCAATGACACAACCTTCTTTCTAAACAATTTTCTACAACTATCTTCTATCAACAAATCAACTACTAATAGTGGCATCAGAGTTACGTTCGGTCATATATTGGACGTAGTTACATTACCTATATAACATTCTAAAATCCTCCAAACTACTACAAAAATTTCCTTTGTACTATTAAATCACTCCAAAAAAATATTTCTAAGCCATGGATAACACCACTCAATCATTATCTATTTATGTCCCTATTTTCAATGGTGAAAATTATTATTTCTGGCGTGTTAAAATGGAAACATTTTTTTCATCTCAAGATTTATGGGACATAGTAGAAGAAGGTTTCACCGTTCCCACAGATACTTTAACTCTTAATGAAACTAGAGAAAAATAGTTGGAGAAAAATAAACAGAAAAATTCAAAGGCATTGTTCACCTTGCAACAAGCGGTGACTGATGCAATTTTTCCAAGAATTATGAAAGTTAAGACTGCCAAAGAAGTGTGGAACACGTTACAAGAGGAGTTTCAAGGAAGAGATAAGGTATGTATCGTTAAACTTCAATCTCTAAGAAGAGATTTTGAACTATTGAATATGAAGGAATCCGAGACAGTTAAAGATTACTATTCTAAATTTAAATAAATAGTTAATCAAATGAGAGCTTTTGCAGAATATATTCTTAACAAGAAAATCTTTGAAAATATTCTAATTACCATGCCCCAAAAGTTTGACCCAATCATGACAACGATTGAAGAAACCAAAGATATGTCCAATCTATCAGTGATAAAACTTGTGGGCTCTCTTGAAACATATGAGCAAAGACTGTATAGGTATAAAGAAGATACACTTGAAAATGCCTTCCAGCCAAAGTTAAAATTTCATCTGCAAAATAAAGAAAACGGAGGAAAGAAAAACTATGGAGAAACTTCTAGAAGAAGAGAAGTTTTTAGAAATTACTTAAGAACAAGCTAGATAAAAATATTTCATGCAATATATGCAAAAGACTAGGCCACACGGAGAAATATTGTTGGTACCGTAATATGCCACAATGCAACCATTGCAAGAAGTTCAGGCACGTAGAGAAAATTTATTGCAACACAAATAGGCATCAAGGTAATATCACAGAGGAGAATGATCAAGAACAATGAGTTTTCTATGCCAATCAATACTCAATAAAAGAAAAATGAGGAATTTGGTACTTGGATTATGGATGTAGCAATCACATGGCCAAGTATGAGACTATTTTCAAAAGCATTGACGAGTTCGTCAAAGTCAAAGTTCGATTGGGAAATGGAAGTATGGTTGAATCAAAAGGAAAAAGGTATTGTCATGGTGGAGACAAATAAAGGTACATGACTCATCCATGATGTCTTACTAGTTCCCATCTTAAACTAAAATCTTCTAAGCATTGGCCAAATGATGGAGAGAGGCTACACGCTTCACTTTGAAGGAGGTGTATGCAAAATCTTAGACAACAAAAATAAAAGGTATGGGATAGCCCAAATGAAGATGAATAAGAGTAATATAAGCTTCCCGCTAAATTTTAAATATGCAACTAACATTTCCATGAAGGTACAAGTTGATGATTCACGGCTCTGGCATCAAAGATTTGACCATTTCAACACATATGCCTTGAAGTTGTTACATGAGAAGAACATGATGAGAGATCTTCCAAGAAGAAAGGAGAATAATGAAGTGTATGATGGATGTCTCCTTGGAAAGAAACATCGATTTCCATTTTCAACAAGTGGAGCACGAAGAGCGAAAGATCTATTGGAGTTGATACATACTGATGTTTGTGGACCAATGAGGACGCCATCACACGAGAACAACCAGTACTTCATACTTTTCGTTGATGACTTCTCTGGAATAACATGGGTTTATTTCCTAAAAGAAAAATATTTTTTTTGGAGTATTCAAAAAGTTGAAGGCCCTTGTTGAAAATCAAAATAGAAAACGGATAAAAGTACTAAGTGATCACGGCAAAGAGTACACAACCCGCGAGTTTGACAGGTTTTGTGAGGATGAAGGCATTGAGCAAAAAATTACGATCGTATATTCTCCTCAATAAAATGGTGTGTCAGAGAGAAGGAATTGTACAGTTATGGAAATGGCTAGATCAATGCTCAAGGAGAAGGGACTTCCTAACACATTCTGGGCTGAAGTAGTATACACTGCTGTTTACATACTCAATAGATGTCCAACTGAGGCAGTACAAGATAAGAGTCCAATTGAAGCTTGGAACGGAAAGAAGCCATCAACAAAGCACCTAAGGTTCTTTGGATCTATATGATACATTAATATTCTAGATATGAAGAGGCATAATCTTGAAGACAAGATTATACGAGGTATCTTCCTGTGGTATAGCACAATCTCTAAGGGCTATCGTGTCTATAACTTGCAAACAAAAAAACTTATCATCAGTCGAGATGTTGAAGTTGATGAGAATGATTCATGGAATTGGGATGAAGAAAAAGTAGAGAAGAACATCCTTATACCAGCTCAACTACCTCAAGAAAAAGATGAGGAAGAAGACTCATGTGAATCTCCTTCACCTCCACCACAACAACAAGATCAAGAACTACCATCATCGGAGTCTACTCCAAGAAGATTAATATCTTTGGTCAAAATATATGAAACATGTAACTTGGCTATACTTGAACCTGGAAGCTTTTAAGAAGTGCCAAAGCAGGAAGTATGGGTCAAGGTAATGGAAGAAGAGATAAAGATGATTGAGAAAAACAACACATGGGAGTTAGTAAACCATTCCCTTAGAAAATATATCATTGGGGTAAAGTGGTTCTATAAGATAAAGCTCAACCCTGATGACACCATACAAAAACACAAGGAGAGACTAGTAGCTACTGTTACTCACAACAACCTGGGATTTACTACAATGAGACATGTTTGATGCAATTAATTTATATTTAGACACATCAAAGTATATATCAACTTTAACAATAATCAAACATTTTAAATTTATAATCAAATTATAGATTTTTTTAAGCAAGAAATTCATTAAAGGAGTACTATGGGTACCCGAACCCTTTTATAAAAAGGAAAATCGAATCAACAACAAAAAGAAGAGATTAATCATCAAATGAAACATAACAAAGAAAAGGAAAAGACTCTTTGCAAAAGTCATAAAATTACATTTGGGAAAATTAATATCTCCTAGAGATCATCTCCAAGCCAACGACTCGACATTCCAAACAAGATCCGGAAAAAAAATTCGCCTTTGAACACCATCATGTTCCTTAACATTCATAAGCTCCAAATCACCGCAAACCAAATAGTCCCGGATTTATTTTTCGTGACTTTAAGTCTTCTAAAGTGAGATATCCATACTATAAAAATGAGCATGAACATCCTCGGCTTGGAAATCCACAATCCCACACCAAACATAAATCTCATGCCGAACTTTAATAAATAAGGGACATAGCAGACCAAGATTATGGGATTATTTGTTGAGTTGCAATTCCTTGTGTCGAAGCTGTTAGAGCTTGAATAAGGAAGTGTCAAATTATACTAGTGTGTAAGTGTGTGTCTGTCTGTGTCAAAGTGTCAAAGCAGATGCTTCACATAGATTTTGACTTAGGCATATTTTAGTAATGTTAGCTAAAATAGAAGTTTTGGGCTTTTATAGTTTTGGGCTCTTAATTGGGAGTTCAAGCTAACCTAAATCTATAAATAGGGAGTAACCATTATTTTGTATTCATCCCAACACATTGTATACACAGATTTGCAGTTGTAAGTGAATCAAAGAAAAGTTTCCATAGTTTGTAAGCAGAGAGATCTCTGTTGAAAATTCCTTTTCTTCATCCTTAAACCCTAATCTTTCTCTTCTCAAAGGTGTTAGAATAGTTATATTCGGCATGTGCTTTACTTGAGATGTTAGCGTTTTATCGGAAATGTATGATATATATTATGCTTATTTTTGTTTTATGTTCTAATTGAATGTTATGGTGTAGAGATAAAGTGAAAACCTCGAACAACAAACAAATGAAGATCACCGTTACGTTGATGGTAATGATAAAACTCCAAGTAGAAGTGTTGTAAATTGCGCTTCTACAAAAGGAAGTAATTGTACAGCCTTTATCCCCTGTAGATAACCGCAATGGGATATTTGACCCTAGTCCAAATAAAATAACCACTTTATACTTGTACATTGCAACAACAAATACATCGCAGCTCTCCCGCTAGAACATTTCCCGAAATTGGATGTAGTGTATTACACTCCTGAAGATGTAAAGGGATTTTCTCACAGGATTTAAGTGTCTTGACATATGTATATTTCAAGTTTTGTGCATGTAAGTATATAGTAGGATATACATGTCATTATAGAACATTATCATTTTTTTGATTTTCTCTCTTAATTTATTCATTTTCTTTGACCATTTAGGTACATTCATCGTCTTTGTATAGAGTTAAATAAATCAAGTACTTATGGAATCTTGGAGCCAACTTATATTAATTGGGCGTATAATGAACAACGTATCATAGAAGACTACATGAAAGACCGACTAAATGAGAGAGAAAAAGAATGTCACCTTGCATCATTCCTCTGTTGGTAAGTATTGTTGCAATTTATTTATATATCCTATATTTAGTTTTGTTTTAGTAAAATCTAAAAATATATATATTCTCGTGTTCATTCAGTGGTCATTGGAAATTGATCATAATATCATTTTGGACAAATACAGTGACATTATTGTGTTTCTTGCATAGTCCACTCTATAAACCAATGAAATATATTATTCAAACGCAAGTGTCTATGTTTAATATCATTTTATTTGACATTAGTTGTAATTAGTTTATCATGTAATATGTTTAATTCATTTTCAATATACAGTTATGTGGAGCAAGTTAATATGATGAGGAATGTTAAAAAAATCCCACATGGATGGCTCCTAAGGTAAGTGGCCCGGTTACCTGTTTCTTTTATTTACATTCATGTGTGGTTATATTCATGTTATTATATTCATGTAATTTATAGACGAAGTTACAACCTGGGAGTTACGAGTGTGGGTATTATGTCATGAAACACATGTTAAACATTGTCCATGGAGGCATTGTTGAATCATGGAATAAGGTATATATATGTCATAAAATGTTTACATATGTTAATATATAAGTTGACTATTGAATTATTATCATGCTTGATATTGTATTTTTTTTCTCTTTCTCATGTAGATATTTAACGACCAAACCCCATTCCCCATTGAGGACTTTGTAGATCTTCGTAGACGTTGGGCACATATCCACAATACGCTTAAGGGTCCTCCTGCTGTTTGATTTATTAGTAACTTTCCTCAGCATATTTTTTTATGCACATATTTTTTGATGTACATGATATTGTGTTTGATACACATAATGTAAACAATAATTTTGGCTTTTGATTCACATATTGTGTTTGATGTAGAGGATATTGTGTTTGATGCACATATGTGATAAATAATATTGGCTTTTGATGCACGTATTGTATTTGATTTAAACAGTGTTAGATGTTAGCTTTTGGTGTAAATTCTCTATTTCAGTTATAAGGATAAAACTAGGATGAATTGTGTTTGATGTAAACAGAAGCTATTATGATAGGATAAAATATAAGTAGAATTTGATTAGAAGGGAATTTTTATATTTAAAACAAAGGTTTTGATAGAGGTTATAAAAACCTAATTGTAGTTGTATGTTGAACGCTGACCAGAATAATATAAATAAATAAAAATTGTTGCTGAGAATCGAACCAGATTACCTTTAGTTATATCACAATGTTTGTGAAAACTAACCATCATGAAATGGTGCATGCTTTCTAGAATACAACAACGGTCCTAGGAACGTCATTGTAAGTACCGCATATACAAAAACAATCTACATAATAACGCTTATGCATGCATTATTATATATCTTTCTCAATCGTTGTTGAATGCCTTTTCCGTAGTAGTGGGTAAGGACGATGCCTCTCCTTAACTAATCATTTCTTGATCTCGAAGAGTTTTTAGCTTCCTTTATTATTCCACAAGAGGTGTATTCATTGAAGATTTAATGTGGATTTGCTAAGACAAAGAAGATGAGTCTTGAGAAGGATCGTATGAAACTACAAGATCATGTAGAGCATGGGTCTGTGTTGTCTGAAGAAAGGTGTATCTATAGATCATCATATGAATTAAATGAGTAAGTGTTCTTCCAAATACTTGTACGTATAACATTATATGTGGTTATTTTATATTTTTTGAAATATCTTTCCATATTTAGAATTTCTGGCTATTCACATTTTTCCTTCGTCTAGTTAGATGTGTTCATGCCTTTATATTTGTATAGTGTTATGCATCACAACAGATTCTTCTCGGCCAATAGAAAAATATCTTCATCACTGCCCCCAAGGCATGACTCAGATCAAGGTGGACGTCTCTAGGATTCACCATGCTCGTCCTTGGATTGGCTAGATCTGAAGGTAGTGGTGCACCTGCTACGCATAAAAACAAGTATTTCCTTGAAAATGGTGTATTTGAATGTTGTATCTAGACGCGCAAAGCGTCTCCGATAGCACCCCTAGAGAAATTGGTTGTTGTAGTTAGACGTGCAAAGCATCTTCGATAGTACTCGTAGAGGAATTTGTTTAGTGTAATGATCCATTATATGATAGTGAGCAAAAATAATAATATGATTTTACCATATAATGATCTGGTTACAAAAATCCCAGAGCATGTTGGCTTCGATTCACATTAGGAAGAATTAGATAATAAATACATAAGAGTAGGAAAAATCACCTTAAGTATGATAATGGTAAAATTTAACAATGGGTTACCAATCCATCTACCTCTAAATGAAAGAAGAAGAAATGAGAATGAAATCCCTCATACCTCCTCAACAATAGTGAATAGCAAATACAAATTTGGAGGATTATGATTATGAAATCCCTCATACCTCCTCAATAATCAACAAGAAAAAATGAGGATGCAAAGAAGTATTGGTTCAATATTCCTTCATATTTCTCGCAAGCATGCCCAGCCCGTAATTGTATCTATGGGAAAGTTCTACTATGATGATGAGGAGACATGTTAGTTTTTGCTTGTTGTTTGATTTAGATTGTTTTTCTTTTTTTTCTTTTGGTATTTCCTTTCCATGTTATTTTCTTTTATTGTACTCTTAATGTATTATTAATGAAATGATTCTTCTTTCTTAGTAAATCGTGTTTAGGTTAACTATGTGCTTGCCTATTAATCTCTCTTTTTAAACTTATTTTTCTTGCCTTTTTTATTAGGCCAAATGGGGAAAAGTATACTCTCACGGAGAAGTGGTGTATACTCTATACTCATGTGAGGGGTAGTGTAACCACACTAAAGTTTACTTTTTTGTTTTCTCTTTCACCATCTCCCTAAGAGATGCGTTGACATAATAACATGGGGAAAATGTGGATATATGTTCTTGTAGGTACTATCAAGGTGATATAAGGTGGTTAAGTTTTGTTGATATAAAAGGTTCAACAAAATGATTGGTAATTATTTGTTTTTAATGATGAAACCATCTGGTATCAAATGATATCGAGTGAAGTCTTTATCTCTTATAGATAGCTCAAGCGCTCTTAGAAGCTCAAGATGTTATCAAGCTATCCTTTTGAATCAAGCTATCATCTAAATGTGCTCTTGAAGATCAATTCATTTCTTTGAATTCAATATTATGGTTAAATGGAATTCATGTGAAGACTTATAATTTAAGGTTCGTTGGTGGTTTTTTTTCTCTCAACTCACTTATGATGGTGATCAACATGAAGACATATCAAGCCTTAACATGAAGAATAAAGGTGCATGTGTGTGATGCAAATGTCAAAGATAATGATGCAAAGACTCGAAGCTTCAGAGTTATGAAAGAGAGGAAGTGTGAAAAATCATTTAGTCTTGTCTATCTGAGTGATCAATGTCACATAAAAACACAAGGGTACGTCTGGAAAACAACGAAAAAATTACACACTCTAAAAATATTTGAGAAGTCTCTTTATTTATGAAAACAACCTAAAAATACCTTTAGGGCCAAATAAATTAATCGGGGAATTGTCTAATCAATTTTAGGGATTTTTACAATTGGATAATTGATTATCCTTAATCACCTAGTCAAATATTTTATGTTTGTATAGTCTAAAAACAATTGGAAAGTCTCTTGATGATTTTCAATGGGTAAATATTAAAACCTTCCATTTATGTCTTGAACCAATCGATTATTAAGGTGCAATTATTGATTATGGCAGTTAATTTTCCCATGGATTGTTTTCAAATTTAAACCATACTTTGACCTAAAAATGGATAATTTCTTTATCATTTTATTTCATCCAGAAAAGGATTTTTTTCACTTTCTTACTCTCTCATATTTTTCTTTAAATCTCTTGTTTTCTCACATATATTTTACCTTTTTTCTTCTAGAGTGTTCTTGTATTTAAGTGAGGATCATAATTTTGAGTAAAGGCTTAATTGTAATTTACCAAGAGTGTATTATCTATTAAGTAAATTATTCTTCTATAAGAAGTTGTTTAGATATCATATATTCAGTAAATTATTCTTCGAGATAAACCAGTAAAGCTCTTGTTTGGCTTGGATATTATCTTAGAAAGATTATATTTGGTTCGTGAGTTTCACATTCATTGAAAGCTCTCTTTTAGTTTTGAAGATGAACCATTAAAGTCTCTATAATGGTTCCTATCCTTAGCCATGTGTAAAATATCTATTAGTTCTTGGTTCCTGAGTTTAACCAGGTCTAATGGCTTAGTTTTTTAATATTAGCATGTATAAATCTCATATCAATTTGGAGGTCATCTAGTATAAAACCTTGGTTGGGTTTGGAGTATTTCATATCTTAAACTCCATATTGGTTCGAGATCAGGTCATGAAAAATCTCTGTGTGGTTTGCAGGATAGAAACTCTAAACTTTGTATGGAAGTTTTCCATGGGAAAACCTTATATCCTTGTAAGAAGAGGTTCGTTGGCATATCCTATTTAAAACTCTCAAGATAATGGATACTCTCTGGAAGAATTCTTGGGGACAAGAGTAGGCCAAATTATTAGGCCATACTTGTATAAAACTCTAGTGTCTTCCTCCTTTCCTTATATCGTTTACTTTATGATTATTTTCTTTTATTTGTATTTTAATCTATCCTTTTTACAATGCATAGTTAATCATTTTTTAACAAATATTTTCAAACTCTAATTTCCCATATGATTTTTTTTTAATTAAGTTTTTCAAACCCACATAATCCCCTCTCTCATCCTATTGTGTACGGAGCCACATGTCAAACAAGTGATATCAGAGCCTAACTTCTATTTAAAAACTAATTGTATCAAGAGGAAGATAACTCCATACACTTCTTATTACAAGACGACTTTCGTAAACACAACTCCATTATTTAATGGTGATATGTTTGAATTGTTGAAATCTAGAATCAGAATTTTCATCGAAAGTATCAATATTGAATTGTGGGAAACAATATCCAATGGTTCATTTATCCCTACTCACTATATCAATGGTGAATTAGTAGATAAACCCTCTTTCTTTAGAATTGAAGAACACATAAGAAAGTTTGAATTTGATTTCAAAGGTAAAAACATTTTCGATAGGTCTTTAAGTGAAAATCAATTTCTTTATGTTCTTAATTGTGAATCTGCCAAGGAAATATGGAACACTCTTGAAACGATCTATAGATTTTCTCCAAGTTTTGAACAAGAAGGAATGAACACACAAGGAAATGGTTTAAAACACTAGATGAATATGAAATTTATCTTCAAATATATTGTTGAACCATTGGAATATATATTAGAACTTTCACAACTAACATATTTCTAAGAGTTAAGAATTGGAATCAGAATCTTGGTGTGCAATATATTCCTTCGGAGTTCCCTTAACTACCATGTCTCCTTAAGGCTTAATCTAGGAGTAGTCTCTAGGGGGTGCATCAAGCTTCTTAGAAGGTGAAAATTCATTTTCCTCCACCAAGTGGCCATCATGCACGACTTTGAAGAGATTCATGTGACACATGATAGAGGAATGATACTCAGCCCTTTTCCCACTCAATATACAAATCATAATTTTCCTCTAGTATCCTTAAGTACGAATACATATTCTTTTGTTTTCTTCTTAGAGCAATGGTCATCCTTGATGGACTCCTTCAGGCTTCTATTTGAGATGGTGAAGTCTTGGGCCTTCAAATCCACTACTTTAAGTTTGATTTTTAAATATTCCTTCTCTTCAATCAAGGTCTTCACTATCGTCTAACATTTGGAGATATTTTCTTGGGAAGTAGAGAACTTGGACTTCGGCTCCTCTACAACATGTGTGTGTTTCTCATGCTCAATGCGTTCCATGAATAAGATATTTCGTAGGTGATTTTCCTTCATGTCAGAAAACGTATGAGGTGCCTTGTTAAAAATTTCATTATAATCGCCCGAGATATATTCGTTAAAAGGAGGGCGGGAATTATTAAATTTTAAGTCATCAAATGTTGGATCGTTCCACATGAAGGACTGTGGAGGCGGGTCACTCCTAGCTAGAAAAGAATATTTCATGCCCTATCCACCTCAGAGGTCATGGTTGCATGATTCTTGGGGGAATAGGAAATTACGACTTTCTTCTTGTTATTAATGGCACGGGGTTCATTGGAGGTGTCACCTTCAAAGTTCCTTAAGCCCCGAGTCATGGTCAGACCATCTAGGCCACTTTTTGAGTTGTTTGTCCCTTGGAATTCAACTGTTTTCTTCTCCATATGTCCTTTTCTTTCATCCAAAGGTGTGTTTGACATTTCCTTTGCAAAAATATATAAGGAAAATAAAAGTAACCGAACGAGTAAACAACCCAAAAATAATGTTCAATATATTATTGAGCTTACTAAAAATATCTTTTTATCTCACTATCCTTCCACCAGTATAACATAATCATGGTATTGAAGCTCATAAACTTGAATTCAACAAAAAAACTTGACATTCTCCATTTCATCAATCATGAGATAACCAAAGTTAAAGTAGTTGATCTCCACTAGATTCCATGTCCATACTAGAGGGATTTAATGGGCGTCCTGTGCCCTAATTATGACCCTAGAGGCGCCTTCTTGCCCCTTAACCCTCATGAACTTGTATTTTTATTTTTTATAATGATTAGAATAAGGTTTGAAAAGTGCTACTCCAAGCAAAGAACTATAGGTCACCCAACCATCTTTAGTACCATTTTTGGTACCATAAAAAGATAAGAGCATTCATATGGTAGGATAAACTCATAGTTGTCGACATATGATCTCAATAGACTTAATAAAGTTTCAACTATTGGTCAAAATCTATGAGGGGTGACGTTGGCCGCTGCTAGAACCTCCACCTTAAATGGGGGTAAATGGAATGAGAACCCTAAAATTATGGATAACAAGGAGGTACAGGTAGAAGTAGGGGAATGGCAAGTCACCTAGGACGACCATATTAACCCTATACTTCTTAGAACACCCTCTAAGACAACTTCACCTTCATCACTGGAACTAAAGAGATTCACATGTCACTGAAAGGAGGCAATCCTTTCATTGTTGGTATAGTGGGTCTTGAAATCCTCAACACCCTTGTGTTGTGCCCATAATCATTGGTCGCAATTAACCTCGTATTTCTTGAGAAAGAAGAAGGAAAAAGGATTCATTGTCATTACCACTAGTTACAACACAATCGAAACTAATGGAACTCTCACAACTACAAAATATGCTTAGTTTTCCTAGTTTATATTCAACAGGCCTATCATGACGTTTGTCGTTTGTCATTGTATAATAATGATTTCTTAATGATATGGGCTTACTGTAAATTGAAAGCTCCACTAGATTGTCACTCTCATCTAAGTCCCTAATTATCGCCATAAAAAGAAAAGGGGGTAACAAACTTATACTGATAAACGAAGGTGGATAACTTAAGAATGGGAAAATTGGAAAATAAGTGTGTTCTTAAGGGACTTTGAGGGAGTTTCACGAAAGCTTTGGATATGAAGATATGCAAAAAGATGAAACAATTATGTATAAATCCCTTTTATATGGATTTGAAGACTAGTTGTACAAGTAATAAAGGGTGTCTCTCTAGGTTTTCTAATAGTCATCAAATATTCCTCATGTTTTTTACATGTGTAAGGGTTAAATCCAATTTGGTTTTCCAAGGCTAAATCATCCTTTATCATATTTAATGTAGCATATGCATTCACCTCAATTGTTGTTTTGGGATTTACCTCATTGATGCTTGAGAATACACCTCATTGATACCTATATGTTTTCCACGGACCATACTTAAGTGACTTTTTCCATGTATGCCTAAGGGACTTGCCCCAATAATGCGGCCTTGTCGCGACCATGCTTGAGGGACTCGTCCAAATGAGAGGAGAATATTAAACAAAATCAATTCGCCCTGCACAAGCCCTCGTATTTGATGGACTATGTGTTGTTATATTTGCAAAGGGCTCACAAGAGGAAATGCATGAGTTTCTGAGAACATCTAATGTAATATGTCACCCTATCAAGCTTCATGGTCGCCCATTTATTGGAATGTGCGTCCATTATATAGTTATGTGTCATATTGTCTATATATCTCACCCACTTATGAAAGCATGGAGAATGACATGTCCTTATCTAATAGCGGTACAAGAAGGGAAACCAAAGAAAAATACAACATTCTCCAATATAATAGGGGAAACTACCAATTTCCCACGCTCTTGAGAGAAAAAAAGGTGTTCTTAATGCTTAATTGGATTATAAAACTCAAATTCGAGATATTCTTAAAAATACCTCAACGTTAATATTGAAAAAAGACATTTTAATTGATTCATCAATCACTCATATACAGAACTTCTCACTATCCCTGTGTGAGTTTTTTCTACCATAATTACTATGAAATGATTTTTTTTTTAGTATCACATTGTAATACTGTTAAAAAAATGTGAAACGTCCTATAAGTTAGCCAAGAGAATACTACCAAAATAAAAAGGGGTAGAATGAAGAAATTTATTCCGTATAAAACACATTTGTTAACAATAAATCCGATCACACTCAATTTTCTAGAGAATTATTGCCAAATGAAAAACATATACTAGAGAATTGAAGTGCACGTTTAGAGTATCAATATATTTGTTAAGAAAGTACTGTAAAAAGAAAATATAGAAATCAAGTCTCATATTGCAACTAATAAGATGTCCATGTTCCCGCACAGATAAAATTATTTCATATTGCAATCAAAACTCTTTGTCATACTACTTTACAAAACAAAAGGAAGGACAAATATATATACAAATATTTTCAGTATTTCATTTTATTTTTACAAAATATAATATATAAAAAATTACATGATAACACACCTCTTAGGATGAGGATCCTCTTGAACGCTATCAGCACCATAGAACATAGAATTAATTCTATTTTCTGAATCCTTTGGTTCATCTTTCTTAGCCTCTTTAGCTGGTCCAACAGAAATTATTTCTACTTGACAAAACTTTCTTAGCTTAGCCACTACTTTTAATGGATCAATGTTTCCTATTAAAGTCAATTTCTTCTCTTTTATATCTACTGAAAATGATTCAACTCCTGCAACAATATTTTACAGATACAATCTCAGCATATTACTGGAAAAAAAATTCTAACAACCACATACATATACACGTTAATAAGATTTTAAATTAAATATTAATTATAAAAAAAGATAATGTAAAATTTAAATTAGACCTACACAAATATATTGATCCTACCAAATCAATATTTTATCGGATACTTGATGGTTAAAAAAAATTCGAATCAATTAAATACCAGAAAGGCCTAAGACTGTTCTTGTAACTTTTTTCTTGATTTTGTTTTTATTTATATCCAACTTTATCACAACTTTCTGTCACACAAAAATGGAGTAGATGTTAGTTAGGATTGTAAACTCTCTTTCTAACTCTCAAACTAAGATTACCAAAGAAATGAAGGGAAAAAAAATCAAGTTTAGCTATTAATTAAGTGGTAAAGTACTAACCTTCATTATTATGGAACTAAGGTAGAAGAATTCTTGATGCAGATTGTATTAAAAAGGAAAGGAAGAGAGATTTTTTTTTTTTTATAATTTGAAAAGAAGTTATGCAATGAAGATGATTATTTGAAGCTTATTTATTTTAAGTCAAGTCAACACACGTTGTGTGGTCTTCTTGGCAACATAACAAGCAGAAATAAAAGACATTTTCTAATTCCAAAAAAAGAAGACTTTTCCTAACTTATAGTTTGGTTTTCCAAATCACAATAGGTAGTACCGTTCCTTCTTGTGGAATATTTAATTCACATAAAAACACCTTAGGTTTAATTCAACATTTGTTTTTGGCTTCCTTATTATTTTGAAACAATTCATTATTATTTTTTTAGTTGTAATGCATAGTTCTAAATAATTCATATTGAATTGCCTTAATTCATATGGGTTGGATGGAGTAACTCAAAAAGTATCGTACGAGTTAAGTTAAATGGCGGAAATCACTATTATAGGATTCAACCATGTTAGTAAGATTTATTTATGTTTGTTAAGGTAAATAAGTTATTGATATTTATAAATCAATAACTAAGAAAACAACTTTAATTTATATATTAATATTTAATTTATGGAATTATTTAAATAATTTTAATATTAGAATATTGATAATTTTGCATGATATGTGTAACAATGTAGATCCTATATGTATACTAATAATAGGTAAGAAATATAATTGATAACTAAAAGTACGAAGGGAAGACTTTTTTTTTATAAAAAAAATATCTGTAATTTGATACGTGATGGGACGAGAAGAACATATACATGACCTCGAGTTACCTTTTTGTGCACGAAATTAATATCCACATTGATGTGTTTCGTTCGTTGATGTTGAACTAGGTTATCAGAGTGATATATTTCACTGACATTGTCACAGTAGATCATGGTGGCCTCGTGAATGGGACAGTGTAACTCTAGAAGAAGGTTGCACGACCAACATGATCCAAATACCACATTTGCAACACCATAGTATTCTGCTTTAGCACTAGAGCGATATAACGTAGATAATCGTTTTAATACCAATAAAGCAAACTATCACCAAGAAAAACACAATAACTAGAGGTAGATATTTAGATATTTATGCACCATCCCCAATCGACATATGTATAAGAAATTAATGAGTTAGTAGATGAGGGATAAAGATGTAAAACATTATTTTGTGTTTCCTGAACAAAGCGCAACATACGTCAGAGAGTTGCATATGGTATTCCATTGGGTTGTGTATGAAAAGACATTCCTCTTGTTGAAATCCTGCCAAATTGATATCAGATGTCGAGAGAAATGTCACAACACTGGGATCAAAAATAGTTTGATCACACAACAAACAATATGCAGTAAATAACTGAAAATAAATAACATCGGAAATTGTTAATCCAGTTCGATGAAACTTACATACATCTGGGGGCTACCAAGCCAGGAAGAAAATCCACTAATAGTATTAGTTCAAAGTTAAACTCTCTCATTTACATCTTATCACCTAATCACTACACGTGCAAACTTCTACCTAGGAACTCCTAGATATTAGAATCTCATCTCATTTCCTAATCACCTCAGTGATATCAAACAATCTCAAGTTTTGGCGTTATTTGCATCTTTAGCGGTGGAGAATGATATGGCAATTGATGAATTGCTAGTGGTGAGAGATTTTCCGGAAGTTTGTCCAGATGACATTGTGAATGTTCCACCAGAGAGAGATTTTCAGTCTTGCTAATACGGGACTCGAGATTTATTGACGTTATCTTCTGCAGGATTGTGTTGTACTTGAATCTTAGATAAAACCTCTGGGCAATGAGCATGTTTAGTGGATAACCCAGATGTTGATAGTTCTAAAACTTACTTTATTAGAAAAGAATATGTACTAGAAGATTTGATCTGATTATAGCCATTGAGGAAGTTTCAACGTCTATATTTCCTCTGCTGTAAAAAGATCAGATGATGTGAAGATCAACTCAAGAAATAATGCTGCAACTAAAATTAAGATATACACGCACTGAAATCAGAAGCAAAATTGCTAAGAGAGTTTTCATTTATGTAGCCTAAGATTTTCTGTAATAGTGTGTTGTATCATTCTAAAATCCTTTTATTTCTATCATGTGTTGTTGTAAGTCATTTCTTCTCTAAAAAGTCAGTTTAGTTATAAAGTATCTCATTGTAGGCTTGAGCACATATTAAGTCTTGAACAGGTGGTTCAAGCAACGAAAAGTCTTAGACATGAACTTTAAGCAAGGGAAAAGTCTTGGAAAGGTGGTCTGAGCAGGAAGCCTTAGCCAGGAGCTGATTAAGCAGGGTAAGAGTCTTAGACACAAGCTCTAAGCAATTGGAAAGTCTTACGTAAGTATGTATAAGCAAGTGTAATCGGGTTGATTATAATGGAAAATCTTTTGCTTGTCAATGGGACTGAAGTACTCTGAATTAGGAGAGGAACCAGTATAACTACTGTGTTTTGTAAATTTTTTCTTTACTTCGGATTATTATTCTGCTGCATCTATCAGTTAGATTATGAATTTGGTTTTAGAATTTGAACTCTGATTCAAAAGTAACTTCTTTTTGAAAACACAATTCCACCCCCTTCTTGTGTGTTTTTCTTACCTTCAGTTTGCATCAGAGCAAGGTATGTGCATAATACCTAATAGTGGTACAATCAAAGATCCAACTAGATAAACATGGATCCTGGGGTTATTTATCCTAGTACCTCAATGGGGATTCCGTATGATTATAATAGCTCTGAGAAAAAGAATTACATTTCTAAACCTCATGTATTCAATGGTGACTCCATTGAATTTGAATGGTGGAAAAGCAAGATGTATGCGTACATCATTGGTCTCGATGACGAGCTATGTGATATTCTTGAAGATGGCATTAACATTGTTGTGGACAATGTTGGAATGGTTGCTGACAGAAAAGCTCTGACTTCTGCTCAAACGAAAGTTTATAGAAAATGTCATATAGTTAGTGGGATTTTGGTTGACGCACTTCCTCATGCTGAATATTTGAAAATCATTGATAAGTCTTCTACAAAGACTATATTTGAATCGATGTGCTCCACTTATCAAGGGAATCAACAAGTCAAAGAAGCCAGAGTTGGCTTGTTGATACAGAAGTATGAAATGTTCAAAATAAAGGATGATGAGGTAATTAAAACCATGATATCCAAGTTTCAAATTCTTGTCTCTGGGCTTCAATTGTTGAACAAGAGCTACTGCATAGCTGACCATGTGAAAAATATTTCGAGAAGTCTTCTGATGGAACTTGATGGAGAAGAGACTCCAAAGAAACTTAAATCTCTTGCTCTAAAGTCTGCTTCAAAAAAAATCTAGTGACAAGTCCAAAAGATCTTCCAAAAGCAACAAAGCTGATGGAACCTCTGAAGAAGAATCAGATGGATCTCTGGGTTTCTTGATTTGATTCATCAATTACAGTTAATCAACACTCACCAAAGCAATCCTCATCTTTGTAGGTTGGAATTTTCTAGATCTACTTCCTGTTTTAGCTTATTTTGCATTTTCATGAGGTAGATCTTGTGACTTTGGTGTTGATTGATCCATTGATTGTTTGATTTCTGATCTTTATGTTTTATGGATTCAATTGCTGATTTTCGTGCACATTTGTTTGCCCTAACATGAAGTGATTATTGGAATAAACTGTTGTTGAAAGTGCTTTTAAATTGTTGATTTTTTGCTGCCTGAACAGCGTTAATCGATTAACACCAGGAGGTTAATCGATTAACACTTCTATTTCACGGGTTTTCTGTTGTTTTAAAGGTTTATTTCACGGGTTTTCTGTTGTTTTGAAGGTGTTAATCGACTAACCTCCTGGTGTTAATCGATTAACATTGTTGATGAATGTGTTTTTCTTGTTTTTTCATGCTTGTTTGGGTTCCTTTTCGCCTATAATCATCATGGCTTGATATGATGTGAATTTATGGATTATTTTTAAACAGTTTATCATCACTTTGCAGTAGGATTGGTTGCGAGACCATATCTTTTTTCTCTTGAGGTTTCTTTGATTGTTCCCTTTCCCCATTAGGATATAAACGTTCGGTGACGACTCTGTTTTTGTGCCAATTGTTTTTTGTGTTGCGATATTTAGCAAAAAAGGTATCTGTTTAGATGTTTCATACCATTTTTGTCAACTCTCTCTAGAAAATCCTCCTGATCTTTTTCTAAATTGTGATTTGTACAAGAGAAACTTTTTCTCCCCTCCTTTGGGTGTGCATTTGCCAATTTGGTTGGGTTGTTAAAGACTCTAATGGTAATATATCTATTGTTGCTTCTAAACGTTTCTTTAGTCTTGTTGATGCTAGTACGAGTGAAGTTCTTGCCATTAGATAGGCACTTCAGTTGGCCGAGGAGCTGAAGTTAGATGATATTATTATTCGATCAAATGCTTTGGTTATTGTTTATTGTATCAATGGTTCTATCTTCTCTATGGATCCCATTGTGAATGATTGTAATATTCTCATAGGAGAATTCAATTCAGCAACCCTTATATAGACTTTGTAATAATGATGCCTCATATAGTGGGAGTAGACAAATCCTTAGGATCTAAAACTTGGATTGGTCATATTCCAAGATACATCTATATTTGACCCATCTTATCAATGTAAGTTAAACAAAACTTGAATGACATATAATATTGACGTTAATATAAAAAATGTAGAAACCGTTGATAAAATTATTTTAAAAAAACGATAAATTTGAAAAAGTTTTTGTGACACTAGATGCATAACAACCTCCTTTTTAATTTCCTCTTTAATAGCGAGAATACGAGTCATATTAATTAATCTAGGAAGTTTATACGCATAATAATATATTTATTGAAAAAACAACTGATTCAACACTTTTTGGTTTGTTGTTATGTTTGTCTGTTACACTGACTCAAGATTTTCTGTTTTTTTTTTCTCTTGTCACACAATTCTAAAAGGAAAATGAAACAAAGATTTCAGTTCTCTATGGTTGGCAATTTTGTTTTTTCAATGTTGTCTCAAATATAAGGGGTGGTATACACTACAAATTGAACTTATATTAAGGTCAAAGAACACTAAACTTGGTATATGTAGACATAGTAAAATCAATTAACATTCTGTGGTTTTGGCAAAGCGATCAATCACCAAAGTTAGTATTCACTGCACCATGCACCACGCACCACTTGTTGCAATGGCCATGAAAGTACTCTACAATAGGTTCTCTTCTCAAAATGCATTTGTGTTACAGAGTAGTAAGTAGGACCTAACTAATTTTTATTTTATATACTAGCTAGGAGAGATCTATTAAAGCAACTTCAGAGCATTCATGACTGTTTCACAAGAAAATTTGAAAAGTTAAAGCAAACGAGTATCTATTCTTCAGGCTAATATTCCTATCTCTAATATCAACAACTGCTAATCATGGTGGAAAGTCTGCAACTAGTAGAATCCTCCCGCCAACTCACTTGCTCCCACTTTCCTGTCCTCCAAACTGTCAATTATGGCCTTGATATCACCAAGAGAATCTAACATGTTTAGAATTAAAATCATTAACTAAAACACCCCATTTAAGTTTTCAGTTATAAAAGCACACGACTGAAACAAAATATTATGCAGACATTTCCTTACCAGGAACTCCCTTTACAGAACAGTCATAGCCTGGACCCTGATATTCAAAACAATTCTGCATTAGATTTGTCTTCTCCTTCCATGAAGGCACCTCAAGTGATGGCATTGTACTCTGTTGGAACATTGTTTCATCAGCTCCAAAACCAAACCTTCTAAGCCCATGATTACCATGATAGCAGCATGGGCAAGAGTGGGAAGACAGAGAGAATGGATCATTTCCTAGATTCAACGGATTTGAATGAAACGGCTGGTAAGAAAGGTTTAGTTTAGCAATTCTAGCTCCATGCTGGACCAGCTCCGACATAATATCATCCATACAGGAATTTTCATTATCACAATTATAATAATCATCATCGTAATCAGCATCATCACCATCGAGTACAGATTCCACAAGATTCTTGATCATATTATATGTTGGACTATCCAAATCATCTTCAATCAAATTGCTTTCAGTGGAAGACGTGGAACTATCAATACTAGGCGGAATTTCCACTTCAAGGGTCGGGAAAGGTCCATCATATGCAATTAAACTGTCCTCATCAGGAAAAGTAAAACCTGAGATAGAACTTGAACAGTCTTCAAAGCTGGTATTGGAAGATTTAAATTCTGAATCCTGTTGAATTTGGACATCATGGATCAATGGAGGTTCAAGATACACACAAGACTCCCAAAGCTCATCACTCTTTGGAAATTTTGTAGGAGAAACGTTTCGACGTTTTTCTTGTTCTGCTTGCAATTCCTGACTTGTACAGTCAGAAGATCCAGATATGTCACTCTTTAGTGAGCCATTGCTGTCTCCACTTGAAGAAGATAGTGCCTGAAAAACAGAATAATATGGACCTTGATTCATCAACAAACAACAATATTTGAATACCTAAATCTACCTTAGTTCATCAAGAAACAAAACAATATTTGAATGCCTAAAACTACCTAATAGTTCATCAGGAAACAAAGCCATATTTGAATACCTAAATCTACCTTATAGTTCATCAAGAAACAAAGCCATATTTGAATGCCTAAATCTACCTTATAGTTCATCAAGAAACAAAGCCATATTTGAATGCCTAAATCTACCTAATATTTCATCAAGAAACAAAGCCATATTTGAATGCCTAAATCAACCATACATGATCAAGAATCTAAACCATATTTGTAGATAGAATAATAACCTAAGTATTGTAAATAAAAATAATTAAAATCAAACCTTGTTGCGACATGGAGGCAGATATGGTCTACTACTCTTATGCAGTATATGGACATTATCCAAAACCTTTGAAGCAGAAACTTTCTGAGAAACGGAATCTGTGTGAAGGCATAAAGAACCTTTAAATGCTTTTGTTAAACAATTTACAATATTCAAAGATAGCACACAAGTAATAGCAAGAAGATAATCAAATAACATTATATACCTATTTCACTATAAGGTGAGGGTAGGAGATCAAGTGAACCTTCGAAAATACTGATCAAGAAAGAAGAGTTACAAATTAAGCAATCTATGCATAAACAATACATAATGTAGAGAGAGGAAGGTTTATTGTTACCAAGACATTGCAAACTGAATTTCCTTAGATAATTTCAGCGTTCTGTAACTACCAGCTTTAGCTAAAGAGAGAAGAAAACTTCTTGTGTATGATATTCTTGAACTTCTGCAAAACCAAATTAACACAACCCTCCTTAATAATGATTACTATATATAATGCATTACTGGCGGAAAAAAATAACAAACTAAGAAGATAATTAATAATAATATATTTATTGTATCTAACTAGTAAAACAATTAATAACAAACTAAAAACAGAACACCTTAATCTTATTTTGTGACAAATTAATTAATTAATTAATAATAATAATAATCATAATAATAATAATAATAATAATAATAATAATAATAATAATAATAATAATAATAATTAATTTCGATCAAAAAAATATAATGATTAAAATAATAACAAACTCAAAACAGAACATGATTAAAGCATAACAGAAAATCAGTAGTGAAAAATAACAGAAAACGGTTAATTATTAGTCAAAAATAAAGATGATAATCAGTAGTGAAAATTTACTTGTTAGGATCTTCAATGTAAACATCGGAAGCAGACGGTGCATATCGATTTTCCATACTCATTTTCTCGGCAAAATTCTCACTCACAAAATGCAAGAATCTTTCTAACAATCGGTATTCGGTATATTATTCTTGAAGCAAAGAAACTTGGAATACACTTCACAGGATTAAGAAGAAGCTACTAAACCCTAACGATGTAGAAGAAGATCATAAACCCTAAAATCAAGAATGTAGTGAAAATGTATATCTATATCATCTAAGATTTATGGCAAAAAGAAAAATAGCGACCGTGACAGCGATGATAATGGTGTTGGGAGGTTGAGGTGGCGGTGGAGGAAGAGAAGAACAATACAAACGGAACATTTTCTCCGGCGATGGATTTTCACGAGAAAATGATTTTGGGGGGAAAGAAAATGAGAAGAAAGAAGAGGAAAAAAGCTTGCAGAAGAAGTAAGACAAAACCAAGAACTAAAAGATGGAAATGGTATTTCACTATATTTATAGTATTGCCTGCAAAGCGACGCGCCGTGACGCGTTTGACTCTCACTCACTTGTCAGTAGCCAAATTCACTTGTCACTCTAATCGTGTAATCGGTGTTATGGGAAATAACAGAACTCTTTCTTATTTATGAGATAATGAAACGACGTGTTTAGTGTGGTAAAATACATATTAGTTTTATATATTTTGATATTAATATATGATAGAAAATCAATTTCTTAATTCATATTATTTGTGAACTTTTTCCATGAATGTGCGTGTTCACAAATATATAAGATAAGAATTTACATTAGATTTCAAAATTTATTTTGATACCAAATTATATAGGTTATTGACGGCTCACATGCCCAAGACGAAAGGTATAGAGACGAATTCAGGAAATACACACGAGAAGTAGGAGTTTTTCCATATCTTAAGATATAAGTGAGTTTGAAATTTTAGTTGTTTGAAAAAATAAAGGTTGAATATTGTATTAGTGAGAGGATCCATATATATCGATTGTTTTAAAGTTTTTTATGAATATATAATGTCTTTTTTATTTGTTTGGGTGAGTCTTTGACTCAATATTGATGCTTCTCCTTATTGATGACTCATCACTATCCTCGCATCAAGTAGAAAATTCCACCTATAAAGCATTACCAACTTCATAGATCAATCAGGAGGTTGACCACGATCTAGGCTGCATTTTTCGCTTTCGGTTTAAATTGCTCCTACTATAAAAGAAAAAAGGTGAGTCATTCTCGTATTCAAATTCATTTTCACTCTCTCTTCACTTTACATTCCCTCACCAATTTGGATTTTGGAGTGTTAACCTCAAATATTTTATTTCGCGATTCATCGAACAATCTTGGTTCCCTAATGAAACAATGACGTTATCTGTGAGAATCGAAATCTAATTCTTGCATTTTTCAACGTTCAGATCTTCTTTCCTTTAAGAGTTTGATCTCACTTTCTTGATCTTCTTTAACATCCAGCATATCTGTTAGCCTGAGATTTTTTACTTAGCTTTTTCTACATGAATGTGAGAAACGAGGTGGATATAAATACTAAGTGTAGGTAGCTAAGTTATATTATCAAAACCAAGTTGCAAATTCGACAAAAGGAAACTTAAAGACGTTTTCAACAAGTGGACTTTTTCGACATATATGATTAGGTGATTTGAAGACGCTTCGACAACAATAACAGTTTATAGAAGCTCAAGAACCGAAGACACGTGGAAACATATCAGAAAACAAAAGCCCATGTCGCAAGATACATGTTGAATTCTAGAGAGTTAACCGTTGTTAATAGTTAATTATGTACCTAGTATATAAGTAGATTTCAATGTTATAATAGGGGTTCACATTTCATTTTATTCTCTTTAGAATTCACACATCTGATTCATGGAGATTAAGAATTTGTGAGAAATGTATGAACTTGCGTCCCACTTTTAATTCAAGCATTTTTATCTGATTGCTTCGCTATTTTTCTTCATTTACTTTATCCTTTTAAGAACTTCTGCATTCACTTTTTAAACTTGTATCCAATCATTCTAAATCCAAACATAAAACCTTACAACACTAACACACTTTCTCAAACATTTCATACAAAATGTCCTTAGGATTTTTTCGAGTTTAATCCTTCAAGTGAATTAAAACTCGTGATTTGTTTACTAAAAACACCAGTAAAGAAATTGGCACACCAAATGGAACCCTTTTGTGAGAATTTTGTTTTACAAAAAGTGTATGTGCTTTTACACTTGTTTTCATTCTTCACATTTTAATGTTGTCAATTATTGAGTGTTTATGCGTCTGAGAAGTAGAAAATTTGTTAGCATGTCTACACCATCAGGGAATTTATCTCCCAATAACAACGCTCAACTATGGAAGAACAATAACCTGGAATGACGGTTGATGGTGCAAAAACTTCAACAACCATTAAAGTAATTGCTCTTGTTGTGAGTCATACTTTAGTTTTAACTACGACACCAAAAATAGTGATACCACCAATACCACAAACTAGTTGTCCTGTTAATCTCATAGTTACACCAACCACTATAGGAGGTAATAGGCATATGTTCCTTCATGATTTTACACTTCCCCTAGTGGTAGGGAGTATCCATATGGTATGTCAACTGCAATGATGACAAGCCTACATACAAATGTGTTAATGTACGCAGATAATATAATGGATGTTGCATATCCTTTCAATCCATATATGGCATTAGGATTTGCTATAAACAACCCTAGTCGAATAGGTCAATCTCATTGAAGATTAGGATAAATCCCTCAGATTATGACACCCTTTAACTAATAATTTCCTTATGGTTGTGAAGCAACAAATGGATGACACTAACCCTGACATGGTTAATATGCTTACTCAACAAATTGGTACAATGTTCAATCCTTTTATCCAAAATATCAATCATTGTTACCAATAATTATCACATCAAATGGGTTGAATTGCTGGCTTCTTTTGTGCTCCTCCAGCACCAATTTAACCATTCCCTAATAACCAAGTGCAATAGCAAGTTGCGGTACAACCAGCCGAACAACCTAGACACATGGTAGTCTAAAATATGGTGTTGGTAAACATGAACAAAGATGTAGATCAAGCAATTGAGAGAGTAAAAAAAATCAGGGGGGATAACATAATCAACATGATTGAACAAATCCTAACTCAAAATGGTCTTAATGTTGGTCTTCATAGCTCAAATTTCGTTTATTCATTATTTGAATATGTCTCGCAAACTGAATTTCCCCTGGGTTGGAAAATTCCTAAGTTTACTAAATTTGCATGTGACACCAGTGAGTATAATGTCGAACATATTGCTCGATACAAGACATAAGCTAGTGGTTTTGATAATAACAAAATTTTAAACATAAAATACTTCCCAATGTCTTTGGCCAAGAATGCTTTCACATGGTTCGCTACTCCCCCCCCCCCCCCCCCCAACTCCATATATAATTGGAATCAACTAGAGAGAGTGTTCCATTAGCAATTTTATATGGGACGGACGAAAATTAGCCTAAAAGAGTTAAATAGTGTTAAACAAAAATTGTTTGAACTGATAAATGATTATCTCAATAGGTTCAGGTTAAAGGAGTCAACGTGTTTTATTCAAGTGCTTGAACATGAACTAGCCAAAATGACTGCAGATGGTTTAGACTATTCTATTAGAAAGAATTTGGATACCCAATATCTAAAGGATATGTCTCAGTTAGTATATAGAGTTAGACAAGTCGAACACCTGAAGGAAGAAAAATCCAGATTAGAAAAGTCAAAAATAAATCGACATTCTAAGAAATAAAAAGTTGCTTATGTGGAAAAAGATTATAATAGTCAAGAATTTAACGTAGTGTTTGAATATGTCAAATAAAATGAGATTAATCTAGAACAATTGCATCCAATATCATTGTATGCGTGTAACGTCATAAGGCCTTCTAATGGAAAGAATCCTATAGAATCAAGTAGAAATTAAAAGTTTATCACAAAAACTTATACTTTCGATATAACTAAATCTGCTAAAAAAATTATTTTCTAGTTGTTGATGGTCAAATCATAGCATCAAAAGACTAAAGACGCTACCAATAGAACAAAGGAAGAAGAAAGGGTTTTTGTAAATATTATAACTTCCTTGGTCATAAAACGTCTTAGCGAGTTCTTTTCAGTGATTTGGTGCAAGATGCTTTAAAGGATGGTAGGATGAATTTTGGCGACAAATCTAAGCCATCAATGAAAATCGACACAAACCATCTACAAGTCTAGGAGGCACATCTTGTAGAGCCTATGGAGATCATGAATGTCGAGACTATTAAAGGTCTCAATACATAAGTGAGTATGATGGATTACAATGAGAATATCAAAGTGGTATATCCAAAAGCCAAGGAGGAATTAATCAACTTTTTGAACCATCGCAAAAATCAAAGGCTCTGAAGTTATGTTATGTTATCACTACAACATGGTGTTTGACAAAGAGGCAACAAAAAGCCTGGAAACACTACTACAGAAAAGGCATAAAACAACGATTGGGAAATACATATAATGACACGGGTAATGGCGTTGTTATATAGAGTGTTGTTATATATGCAGTACTTACAATGAAGGTCATGGGACTGTTATTGTATTCTAGAAAGCAAACACCATTTCACAACGGTTAGTTTACACAACCGTTATGGTATAACTAAAGGTAATATGGTTCGATTCTCAGCCTGCAAGATTTTTTATTTATATTTTTCTGGTCAGCGTTCAACATACAACTATGGTTTGGTTTTACATCCGCTGTCAAAACAGCCTCTGTTTTAAATATAAAATTTCTCTGCTTTTCAAATTCTTCCTATATTTTATCCTGTCAAAACAACCTCTATTTACATTAAACACAATTCTTCCTAAATTTCTCTGCTTTTCAAATTCTTCCTATATTTTATCTTGTCAAAACAACCTTTATTTACATCAAACACAATATGCGCATTAAATATAATTCTTCCTAAATTTTATCCTTATAACTGAATCATGAAATTTACATCAAAAGCTAACAACTAACATTGTTTAAATCACATACAATATGTGCATCAAAAGTAAAAAAATTATTGTTTACATTATGAGCATCAAATATAATATCTTGTACATCAAGAAATATGTGCATCAAAAAATATCCGGAGGAATGTTGCTAATAAATCAAACAGTATGAGGACCCTTTAGCGCATTGTGGATATACGCTCAACATTTACGAATATCTAAAAAGTCCTCCATGGGGAATGGGGTTTGGTCGTTAAAAATATACATAAGAAAGAGCAAAAAATTGAATATCATGCATGATAATAATTCAATAGTCAACTTATATATTAATATATGTAAACATTGTATGACATATATACATTATCCCATGATTCAACAATGGCGCCAAAGACAATATTTAACATGTGTTTCATGACAAAATACCCACACTCGTAAGCAATGACGGACCTATGTTGTCCAATGTGTGAACTTAAGCCCCCATTATAATTTAGAGAAATTATTTTTGCAGACTATATACTTTAATAGAATGATACATAAAAGATAAATGAGCAATTAACTACAGTGGATACTCGTAAATATATGATATATAATCTCTAAAGTGTAAAAGAATATTATTATTATTTTGAATGTAGTAAAATATTAAAAATACTTAAAAGTATCTTTTTTATTAATCATTTTAAATACAAAATATTTTTTATAATCATTTCAGTTATTGAATGTGTTTGTCATTGATCATTTTAGTTTAATAAACTATTAATAAAATAAATAATTGGGATGCATTTGCAATTTCTATAAATTTAAAATAATAATAACAACTTTCTTACACATTCAAAAATATTTTAAAACTTGTTTCCTCCATAAAAATAAAATATAATTTACTCAGATTTTTTTAATATCTTTAAAATTATGAATATGTATTTATGATTTAAAAAGATAAATATTATTATATATTTAGTGCTACAAATTTATAATATTTATTGCCCCCACTATAAAAAAATTCTGGATCTGTCACTGCTCGTAAGTCCCGCATTATTTTCTCGTCTATAAATTTAAGCAATAATTACATGAATATAATCACACATGAATGTAAATGAAAGAAATTGATAGTCGGACGGACCACTTACTTTAGGAGTAATCCATGTGGACTTTTTTCTAACATTTCTCAACATATTAACTTGCTCCACAATACTATACATTAAAAATGAATTAAACATATTACATGATAAACTAATTGCAATGTCAAAGAAAATGATATTAAACATAGGCACTTATGTTTGAATAATATCTTTCATATTCTTAAGGAGTGTGTTATGCAAGGAACACAATACAGTCACCTTATTTGTCTTTAATGATATTATGATCAATTGTCAATGACCACTGAATGAACACGAGAATATATATATATATATATATATATATATATATATATATATATATATATATATATATATATATATATATATATATATATATATTTATTAGTATTTACTAAAATAAAACTAAATATAGAATATATAAATATATTACAACAATACTTACCAACAGAGAAATGGAGCAAGGTAACATTCTTTTCCTCCCTCATTTAGCCGTTCTTGCAAGTAATCTTGAATGATTTTTGGATCATTAAATGCCCATTGAAGATAAATTGGATCCAAGAGTCCATAAGTATTTGCTTTATTTAACACTATACAAACACATTGAATGTACCTAAATGTTCAAAGAAAATGAATAAATTAAGGGAGAAAATACAAAAAATGATAATGCTCTATAATTATATGTAGAATATACTACTACTCCGGCCTGATTTATAAGCAAAAAAGACAAAACTCACGCTTATTAAGAAAGGTAGTTAAGTGCATTAAATTTTCTTGATTTCATGTAAGAGAGATAACACAATTACTAGTATATCCTTAATTAAATTGGCATCCATTAACAATATCAAATAATTAATGCAGAGATAATTTTGGAATAGCTTTATTAAATGCTCATGGATTTGTGGACTTTTGCTTATATTTAAGGCCAAAAAATTAAACGACTTTTGCTTATAAATAAGGCCGGAGGGAGTATATACTTATGTGCACCAAACTTGTAAAATCACTATGTCAATCCACTTAAATCCTGTGAGAAAATCCCTTACGTCTTCAGGAGTGTAATACACTACATCCAATTTCGGGCAATGTTCTTGTGGGAGAGCTTGCGATTCATTTATTTCCGCAATGGACATGTATAAAATAGTTATTTCATTTATACTAAGGTCCAATATCTCATCATGGTTATCTACATGGGGAGGAGATGTACAATTACTTCCTTTTGTAGAAGCGTGATTTACAACACTTATACTTGGAGTTTGATCATCATCACCAATGTAACGATAATCTTTATTTGTTCGTTGTTCGAGGATTTCACTTAATCTCTACATCATAACATTCAATTAGAACATAAAAAAAAAATAAGAACAATATATACATACATTTCCGATAAAACACTAACATCTCAAGTAAAGCACATACCGAATATAACTCTTGTAACTTTTCCATTTCTTTCTTCCTTTTTCCCTCTCCTCTTGAAACATCCTCCTTTGTTCTTCAAATTGCTTCTCAACATTCTCAATCTTTTATCGTTGAGCATTCAATTCAGGGGTTTCGGTTCTTGTTCCTTGAGACCCAAAGTATGACCTCAAGTCGACACCTTCTCCAACACCACGGACATAACCTCCATGCTCAGTTGTTCTGATAGCTTCTACTAATATGTCATGTCACGCTTTCGGAAAAAATGTGCCTTCACGGGTCGCCACAACTAAATTATCCTACACAACATGAGTAACTTACATAAGTAAACGCATTTAAATAACATAAGCAAAACAAAACATATACTTACAATTTTCTCGACAACTACTCTTGAAGCCTCAGAGGTGTACTCTCCATTAGGTCTTACTCGATCCCTCTTCCATTTCTCATTTCTTGATGATGGAGATGGGATGTCATTGTCTCCTATTTTTTGTTGTTTTTCAAGTATGATTCTCTTCTCAAGTGTCATGTAACCCCCCACGAGACAATCTATGGGGGTACATGTTTTTCGCCTTGTTTTGAATTCCTACTTCGCTTTTAGCCTGTTATTAACAAAGTGAAAAATGTGTATGATTAGTATCTATAACTCATTAGCATAACATTATCGGTTACATAAGACTAGTACTAACCTTGAATTTGTCAGAACGATGTTTCTTTGCAAACTTGTGCCACACCTTCTTCGATATAAAACTATATTGATTCCATGGACGTTTTCAATACCGCTCTTAGACCTCGTAATGTAGTCAGTCGTAAGTTATGACTTAAATCCCCTCCAACGAACATCGGCATAAGATATCCATTTATTTTTCAATTTTGAGTTATCGGTACTCTCAAAATTCAACTATATTTAAATCAATATATAATTATGAATTAGAAACTATAGGCAGTGATATCAAATATATGAAAATTAAGTATGCAATGTCGTAACATCTGTCCATATGTTGTCTTTGACATTAGCATCCATTTCTCTCCAGTCATCTATCAGTATACTCATTTTGCTACATGCAAGAAACGCAACATAACTCTTAAAAGTATAGTAATATGGACAATCCACTACTCTGTATAACGAATCAAACTCAATCGAAATTTTTACACTTGATGAGTTGCATACTGATGTGAATTGGGGCATCATTGTGACACTTATCTATGATCTTTTCGATTGAGTATCAATCTTTTATGTTGTATTCGCAAAACACTCAATCATTTGAGTATCTTTACTGCTTCCTGATTTATAACGCGACAAGGTCGACATCTATGTTCGAAAACAACAACAACATGAGCAACAAGAACATACACAACAACAACAACAACATAAACAACAACAACAATAAGAACATAAACAACAACATAAATAATAACAACATGAATAACAATAACATAACAACAATCACGACAATGGAAAATGAGTTTACTGTAGATGCATGGGGAAAATATTTTACGTACCTTAAACGTGATGACTAAGTAAACAATGTTGGTTTTGGTGTTGGTGTTGGTGTTGGTGTTGTCTTCCTTCCTTATGATAAAGACGGTGTTGTTGTTATCTTCCTTCTAGACGGTGACAATTTTTTTTGTATACTCTTCCTTCTATAACGATCGTTACGATGATGGCGAAAATGACAACAACATGGTGAAAATAGATATTGATGATGCAAGCTTTGGTTGAAATTGTGTATTGTTTCGTCTAGTGTCTATTTTCAATGGAAAAGGATACTGAAGAGACAAGCAAACTAGCTAGGATTATACAATATTGTGAAGTTAGTACGACGGTCTACACCAACAATCATTATGATACATGAAATATTGTAAAGCTATTATCACGATTTATACCATCAACCATTATGATATATTACTTTCATAATGAAATTTCATAATGAAGCGCCAAAGTTATATTTAGAATTAAAGATTTAAAAAAACAAAATATATCATAACAGTGGATAAATCAACCGTAGTCATAACCTTTAAGTTTTTTATTTAAAAATAAATAAAAAAGAAAAGGTGTGTTTTAACATAAAAAGAATAATATATATGTTGGTGTTGAGGTTCGAACCCATGAAAGTTTAATCAAAAAACAAATATAATACAACAACGTCTTAATTTAGAGATGTCACAACGATTTAGGGAGGAACAGTGGTGAACATGGCATCGTTGTTTACGTGTTTTGTAGCAGTGAAAATATAAGCCCTCGACAACCAAGGAAGAGAATTTGGGATGATAGATGACCCCAATTTGATTTTGACAAAAGGGGTCCCTTATAAGAAGTACCAAGAGTCTTCACGTCATTGAAGGAATTAGCCCATGAATAAAACCCAATGGTGGAGGCACCAACATAAAAAGAAATATGCTTTCAAGGCTGAAGAATTAAGTAATAATGGAAAATCCCCAGCACAGACAAATGATCGAGTGTCAAAGAGACCCATGAAGGAAAGATTATTTCCTCCTTTGCCACAAGTGGTTAAGCCCAATGGCAATGATTTTGTTCCAACTGAATATGATGATATAATAACTGATAATTTTGAATATGGATCAGAAGATGAGCTTGACATAATATGTAACATCGTTTCTGTTATACTTATAGAATTTGATACAATTACTGAAGTGACAAAGGAGGAGGAGGATTGTCTTACTAAAGTGATAGCAAAACATAAGCCTCTATGTTATTATGTCATGAATAATGGTTGTGTAGAAGAAGAAAGGCCATCTTCAATAAGCCTAATGAAGCAATGAAACAACACCTGAAACCCCTCTTTATATGGGCTAATATTGACAAAGTATGTGTTAATAAATCATTGGTCGATGGAAGAGTTGCGATTAATTTAATGCCAAAGTCCCTATTAAGGAGAATTGGCAAGACATATACAAATTTAAGGCCTCACAATATGGTTTTGTCAAATTATGAAGCCAGGATGGGCAAGGCCTTAGGAGTTATCCAAGTTGACATTGTTGTATGTACAGTTGTAAGAGCAACATTGCTTGTTTCGTCCAAAGAAAATTATAATTTATTGTTAGGAAGAGAATAAATACATGGAGTATGGGTAGTCCCTTCAACTCTACACCAGAAAATTTCTATATATAGGCCTAATGGCATCGGGGAAAATGTCTAAGCAGATCAAAGTTACTTCTTAACTGAAGTTAATCATATATATATATATATATATATATATATATATATATATATATATATATATATATATATATATATATATATATATATAAGAAAACCTTCGATAAAAGGTTGGCTAACATTTCACCTTATTTTCCTACTGAAATAGGATTCTCTATATAAGGAGATGTTTTCTATTCAATGAAGGTACATTTAATTCACGGTTTCATGTGGGAAAATAAAGTCATGGGAGATGGGTCTGATGAAGGTACCACCGCAAGTACTGAGTGGTTCATAGAAAATGATGTTGATGATTGAGTCAAGCATGTTAGCTCAAATTTCAACCTATATGGCCGAAAATCGAATAAAGGAGGTCTTAGAGGCCGATTTCCAACAAAAAAATGGTTGTCGAAGCCAATCTAATTAAAACTAATAAATCAAAGGAGACTGATGAAAGTCTTATTTCCAAGTTGATAGAAAAAAACATTCAATAGTGACTAAGGGAGAAAAATCAGAAATCCAAAGGCTCAAATGCATCTATGATGAAGAGCCTTTGGGATTTGAAAAATATCCACCAGTTTCAGCTAAGAAGATCCAAGCCCAATACCTTTGGAGGAAGTCAATTTAGGATATGGAACATTAAAAAACCAACATGCATCAGTACAAAGATTTATCCAAACTTGAAGACTTAGATGATCGAGTTGTTTAAAGAAATCATGCAAATACACATATTCAAAAATGGAATCCAAAAAAAAAACAAAAGTTTTTACTATATGCTACTCTAGGGGTTCTCTCATGTCCAAAAGTGCAGAATATGCAATAACAATTATTGAGCGAACGAAGCTCAATGATCATAAAGGAAAACACAACCGAAACCCTTCTGAGAGAAAGAATGGTATCATAGAACTAAACATCATTTTTTTCTATTCTCGTTCAAAACAAGTTGTTAACTCATATGGTGGATGAACTGACCAAATAACTGTCAATGTTTCCATAACAAGTGAAAGGGATACATGAAGTATCTCAACAATGGAAAATTTTAATTTTATGAACTCTTCGACATAGACCATCCAATTGAATTTCCCCCATTATAATGAAAAATTAAATTATGTAGACAACCAAATTCCTGGGCAACATCCGGACAACAACTTCCCACAAAACAACAATTTTAATCAAGGATGGAGATTTGGGGCTGGTCCATCCAACAAATATTTTTTTTACCATTACTCACAAGCACCTCCAAAACAAGAAAAATAAAAAAAAGTTGGAGGTTAATCTAAATCAATTCATGCATGTGTCTATGGATAGTCAGAAAAATAGTGAAGCCTCTATTAAGAACCTCAAAACATAGGTGGGCCACTTAGCGAAGCAATTATTATATATCTCAAGTAACACATACATTGAAAATAAGAAGAACAAATTAAAGGATCACTATAGTGTTGTTTTAGCGTATGAAAGAATTGTTGTCAAAGCCAATGAAGAAGAAGGAAAAGGACCAGAGGAAGAAGAATTATAGGATGAATCTTGCAAACATAATATAAAAAACCTACCAAAGAAAGAAGCAGAACTTGTTGTAGTTGTGTTACCTATTTTAATAGGTAATATGGATTTTGGAAATGCACACACTACCACCTCTTCCAAAAGTTATTTTAACAATTTCTTACTTTTGAAGATGCTTCAAGACATGTGAAGAATTGTTCTAATTTTTTTCTCTATAATACTGTTTTGTTGGGGTGGCCTTGGAACTATTAGTGAGTGTATTATTCCATTCTCCTTATAGAATTCTTGAAACTACTTTAAAGTGAATTCACTTCCATAGTATGTTCTCGTATCATTTATCTCTCGACCAATTTTTTTCTCCACAACAGCTTTGAACTCTGTAAAGGTGGTATATACTTTTGATTTATTCTTCAATAAATAAACATGAGTTTTTCTTGAAAATCGTCGATGAAAAGAAAGAAATAATTGATTTATCTTAGTAAGCTTGGCTTGATTGACCCACACACATCAACATGTATAAGCCTGAAAAGCTTTGTGGCTCTTG
This sequence comes from Lathyrus aphaca, assembly GCA_963966055.1. Taxonomy (NCBI): domain Eukaryota; kingdom Viridiplantae; phylum Streptophyta; class Magnoliopsida; order Fabales; family Fabaceae; genus Lathyrus; species Lathyrus aphaca. Next base: position 61,608,465 of record OZ014520.1, on the reverse strand, counting down.
ATCTTGACTCCTGTGGAAAACTCATCTTGAATTTTTTTTTAAGTAAGCATCATTTGCACACCATGAATAAGTGGAAGATCTCTCACTATATTTGTTTGACATCAAACTTAAGTATGTGAAATTTAAGTGCCCAAATTAAAGATGTCAAAGCTATGATGCAACATTGTAGTACACTTTGAGACATTTTGCCATGTGGTTTTGGATATTTAACAAGAAAAATCATTCTTCGGCATTTGTACCATTGTGATCAGATTATTTTTTCCATATTTGATAGAGACTTAAATCTCACTAATACAAAATGCGCAAACAACAATTTCATGTTTACAACGTATATATATACACCGTTGTAATAGGTTAAAAATTTTGTAGCTGGTTTATAACGCCAAATTTAACGATGGTTGACATAAAAATTGTTGTAATACAACCAGATTTAACAACGATTGTCTTTAAAACCATTGTAATATATGATGTGTAATAACCATTGATTCCCAACAAGTATATTTTTTTATCATATTTTTACATTTTAAATATATATTTTATTTCATTTTTCAGTGTTATGGGGACTTTAACCTCAAAACACAAAATTCATCTTTGTTTTTCTATTTTTAAGTGAAAGAGAATAGTTTGATCAAAACTTCATTAAAACTCAAATTCATCTTATTATTTCATTTTTTAGTGTTATTACCCTCAAAACTCAAAACTTCATATAAAAAGTAAGTGAAAGAGATGATCCTATATAAAAGGATATTTTATTATAATTCCAAAAAAGAAGAGTACATTGATAATCATATTACATATATTTATCAAATGTCTAAGCCCATAGCAAGTAATGCATCTTCATAATCTGGGACTCTCTCCTCACTTCCCTCATCAGAATCATAAAAAAAGTCCCCCTCTGCTTCTTTTTCTTTTTTTCTTCGGCTTCTTCTTCTTCTTGGCCTTCCTCACCCTTAATGTATCCCTAACAACCAAGGATCCAGCTAGTTGGACCTCCTCATTTGGCCGCTGACGTTGTTGATTTGTGACTTCAGTGATGTTTCTGTTAGCATTCTCATTGGTTGAACTTATTGTTACGAAGAATATATTATGAAGAAATGTAAAACTGTTTATTTATAGATGAGGTTGAAGATGAAAAGTTTGATAGTATGGTACATGCAATGATGATAAATTGTAATGGTTGATATTCTCGAACGATATTTTTGAAAAACGAAGAAAATCATAAATCATTATTATACTTGGGATGAGCGTTTCTCTCTTTCGGGAAGAGAAAAGATTGGAATATTACAACGGTTTCTTACTATAACCATTGTGATATATTATGTAAAATTAAAAAAATATTGTTGCCAGGAGTCAAACGTTGTACCAAATAAAAGGGGTATCGTTATAGTTCTTAAGTTTAACCATTGTGATATATTTATAATAAATATATACTTATCATTACAGTTTTTATGCAATAATTGTTATGAAATATTTACTCATATAAGCGAATTAACTTTCCCGTATTGACTGTAGCGTCGTTTCCTTCACAGCAAAACCCCAACACCCATTTTTTCTATTGTTCTTCATACATTAAGGTATTTTTCTTATTACATATATTGTTAGATATTTCTTATTATCTCTTTTATTGCATGTTGTTTATTATTCTTCTTCTTCCATCTTAGGCAGCAAACTTCTCTAGTTTTAGAAATAACAAAAAGAAATATAAGAAGTATGAAGCTTTTATTTAAGATTCTTCCTCCTTGTATTTCTTCTTCATTATTTCACAAACTAGATGAACATGGTGATGATGATGGAGGTATCAAGCTTAATATACATATTGTTTGTGTAGAAATGAAAAATAAGGTATTTTTCTACTTCAATCTTCTTGTTAGATAATTCTCATTATCTTGTTTGCTTCATGTTTTTTTTGTTTATGGTTCTCATTTTTTTTCAGATTTGTCTTCAATGCATTAACAAATACCATACTTTGGTTATGGAACATATTATTTGTGTAGAAATGGAAAAAAAAAAGTATAATAAATATGATGCTATGATGGAAACTTCATCCACCTTATACTTTTTCATCATTGCTTCACGAGCAAGATGTTTTTCAAACTCAGGATGCTTCACAACCTTGGTGAACTTCATTGTAATGGTACATATGGAAACAATGTTTCTTGTTTGTTTAACTTTCCCTTTTTTTGTTTTGTTTTAAATACTAACTAATTTTATTTTATTTGAAATAGTTAAAGTTGTATAGTAAAGATGTTACATGGTGATAATGATGGTGGTAGAAAGCGTATAGTATGAGTTGATAAGGTACATATATATGAAGTCATTTTGATATTGTATATGAAATTTAGTTTATTATATACTATGTATATTGTTTGTTTCACTATCCTTTTATTGAAAATGAAATCATTTGAATTGACATAGAAACTTATAATTTGAAAATTAAGATGTGTTTGAAAACCAACATATATCAATCTATGTTTTCCTAATAGCTTGCATCTCATTCAGCATATTTTATGTTCCTCAACACAAATATATGGTTCAATGGTTTGTTTTCTTCAATTCATCAATATCTACAATTCTACTATACCTCATCGTCGTCACTTATCACAGTGATTGTTATAATCATGATTGTTATGATGATAAACTCACGATGATAAGCGACGGTGATGAGGTAAACTATAATAAAAGATATTGATAGATTGAAGGAAACCGACCGTTGAACCATATTTGTGTTAAAGAACATAAAATATGCACAATGAGACACATGGAATTCGGAAAACAGTGGTGTGTTTAAGTTGGTTTTCAAGAACAGTTTAATTTTCAGATTATATAGTTCTTTACCAATTTTAATGGTTGTATTTCTTTAATTAGGTGTATGGTAAAACAAGCAATATAAATTTGTATCTAATAAACTAAGGGTATGTTCCACAATGGTTGAAACTCATAACAGTTGTGATATTCAGTATATATTATAACCATTGTTAGACCTAATCGTTGCAATATATTGCGCGCTTTCCAGAATACTACAACGGTCTCAGTTCCGTGATTATAAGTAGTGTACTTACGACCACACTCTACATAACAACGTCTTGATCTGCATCATTATATGTAGTTTTCAATTGTTGTTAAATGAGTTATCCTTAGTAGAAAGATCTTTCATGTGAATATTATAACCTTTTTCTAAGAGTTGTTCCAAACTCAATATTGTTCTCATGTTTGGAACGCAGTAAACATTTGAAATAATTTGATGTCTTCCATCGTTTAAACAAACTAATATATTACATTTTCCTTTCATGGAAACCTTGGACTCACTGCCATATGAGACATTTCCATTTACTGATTCATCAAATTTTACGAATATGTTATTTTTTCACACATATGGTTGCTTGGACCAACATCAAGGTACCATTAATTTTCTTGGCTTTCTTCATTGTTTCCATATGCTAGCAACATTGTTTCAAACTTTTCATCATTCCCTTCGACATAGTTGGTCTTCTTGTCGACTTCATTCTTGAAAGGTCTACATTTTGATGTGTAATGACCAATGTTCTAACAATTGTAGCATTGACTTTGATATTTATGATTTATTGTATTTATGTATATCCTCTTTCACATCCTTTTATTGATTTTTCTCCTCTCTCTCTCTTAACTTTTAATAGTGAAATTGAAACTCATCCATAGTTACCACGTCTAAAATGTCCTCTATTTTGACCTCTACCTCGACTTTGTTGTCATCTCTCATGTCTATGAATTTCTTCATTATCCTTTTATTGCATCTTGAATATTTTTTCCATGATCTTCTTCTTCTTCTTGTGTTTCTCCTTATAAACTATTAATGATCCTTGAAATTGCCATATATATTATCATAGTCTTTAAATACTTTGTTTCCTCGATTGTCACAATTTTATATACTCAAATATGAGGTCTAATGAGCGGAATATCTTCTCCACCATTCTCACATCTTCTATATTTCACCATTTTTTTAAATTGATTATAAATAGTAATAATTATTTGAAAAGTATTCGGAAATAGACTCTGAATCTTTCATATACATGGATTCAAACTCACCTCTTAAACTTTGAATACACACCCTTTTTACTTTGTTTTTACCTTTGCAAGATGTTTGGAGCTTCTCCTACACCTCTTTAGCAAGATGTTGCATTTGAGATTTTCCCAAACTCTTCTTCATTATGTTAGAAAAGGAGAAGACGATATTGGGATTTTATGAGAAATTGGAAAAAGAAACTATTTGAAAGAATGATAACTTCTATTGAGAGGATATTTTACAATCTTGTTTACATGCTTCTACTTGCTTTGTTACTAGCTTTTACTAGCTTGATTTTCAAATGATATGCTTTCTCTATTTATAGGATTTCAAGGGAGAGTTTTACATATTCTAGATATTTCAAGAGAGAGTCTTACACACTTCACTCTAATGTATTTCTGCATTGCGATTTCATGTTTGTTGTAAGGTGGATGTTTTTCCATTGGTTGAGCATTCTCTTGTTTCACTGTCTGACTGACCTCTTCACTTTGTTTAGGGCCCGTTTGTTTTGGCTTTTTTTAAAAATGATTTTTTTAGTGTAACACAATTTTGTGAAAGAAAAAAAATTACAAAGAAACTTTTCATAAAAGCCTCAAATGAAAATTTTGTTTGAATAGTTATTCTTAAATGTTATTTTAGATATTTCCTCATTTTATCGGGAAAAAAAAATTGGATATCAAAATTTTAAAAAATCACTTAATTTTGAAGCTATTTCAAATAGATTTTCATAAAAATCATTTTCGAGATACAACTTTTTTCAAAAGTTGTGATTTCGACTATGTTTTGATCTTCAATAATGTGTATTTATGTTGTACGATGTTAAAATTAGTCTTCCAATTTAGAAAAATGAATGTAGAAAAACTTGTAATGTTTTGAAAAACGATTTTACAAAATCCATTTTCGAAAATATAAAGATCATTTTTTCATATATGTGAAAAGATTAATGGACAAAAATATTATTGTTATAAACGGGAGCAACTTTATTATAAACATGAAGTTATTGATCAAAATATTAAATAATGATGGAAAAAAGTTTATTATTGATTCTAATATTTTTTGTAAATAATGTCAAAACAAAAATAATATTTGTATAAAAATATATATTGTTGATTCAAAATATTTTATATATAGAATGAATTATATACACTAATTTATTATATCTTTTAAAAATAATAATTTTTTTGTTGAATAATTTAACTTTTTTAATATCATATTTATTAAATTTTGAAGAAAAAAATGCGTACCATACCAGTACCCGTGTGAATGCACGGGTATCCCACTAGTTTTTAAGGAGAGGGGATGTTCGTTCGTAGGTGTAACTTATCGCCGCCATTGAACACTTCAATAGTTACTAGAAATGAGAAAGATTCCCCGCATCAGACACATGTGTAGCAAGTAAAGTCGAGTTTGGCTTCCTAAAAAAGCATTATGAATTGCATTTAATTCAACACATGCTTTTCCCCAATTCATGTATGATTTCCCTTAGCTGGCTGAAGTTTGATGTCCTTAACTGATTAACATTCAAAATCTCTTTGCTGACGTGTAGTTACAACACTGACATTTTCAGACATGTTCAGACTCATTCCCCACTTAAGGGACTTGCCTTACGTGCATGTGAATCCTTTTATGCAAGGGATCTACCTCACACTTATGGATTTTAGTTGAATAAGAAGCACAAAACTAAATCACTTCGTCCTTTTCAAGCCCTCTTACTTGAGGGACTGTGTAGTGGTATATTTATAAAAGTTCCTTGAGATGCAATGAGGGAAACAATCGAAGTATCATTTTGCCTTAGATCCCTCATTGTCGTACATCCACAATATTAACCATCTATTTATCGTATGTGGCATCCTTTCATTGAATGTTTTGTCCATCTCTGGAATAACCCTCCTAACATGGGATAATGTGTAATGACGTGTCTATTGTCTATTTTGATGTAGAATGAATCATGGAGAAGTTAATCATGCTCCCCTGGATATCAGGAGATTAACTACTCATTCCCCCATCTTCTCAGAAGTTGTTACTATTTCTAAGGGGTCTATGATCCAGGTCCAATTCAGCTATAAATATATACCCTAATGCTAAATTTAAGAGGGCAGTCTAATTCCCACATAAAAAAACTTCATACATAGAGTTTCTCACACCCTACGTGAGCTAACTCTTGATCGTGTAATATACCTTAAAACCTCTTACAATCTTTAATAAATAAGGGTTGTCGTGGATAGTACTTTTGGACCAGTAGAATATTATATAGGGATTGTGACAAGAGTGGTCACATAGTTGAGCCAAATACCTATGATTAGAAGTGAGAGATATGGAGACGTTGTATTGAGAGTTCTAAGCGGGTAGATGGGGTGGTAGATTAATGATTCGTAGAAACAGAAGTTTTTGGGAGTTACAACAATTTTGGCAACTCTAATAGTGACGACAACATGGATAATGGTGTTATTGTGATATCTTCTTAACCAGGGCCAACGAACCCTCTAATGGCAAGTTTATAAGTAAGCATGAATTCCTTTCATAGGGAGGTGGCAAGTATCCATTTGTCGTATCGTAGCCATGTCCGGGTAAGGTCGTTTTGTAAGGTTTATACATATCTGTTGAAATTGATGCACATTTCTAGAACATTCTAGTAAAAATAAATGACAATATTTAGAGAAAACTAGAATAGTTTAAAGTCTCTACATGTTTCTAGATTGTTCCAATAACTCTTCTTAGACACTACTAAAAAATTTAAAATTAGAGAAGGTATAAATCCCTCACAAAATTATTAAAATTCCGTCACAAAATATTTTTGTGACGGATTTTGGGACGATCCAAAATTCGTAACCAATTTGCATGTCGCAAAATATTTGTGAGGGAATTTGTGATTTGTCACAAATTGTGAGAGATCTAAACTGTCATAAAAGAAATATATTTGTATTAAAAAACTCCAAAAACTAGAGCTTGTATTCTCCTAATTCCGTCACTAATTAATTACGAATTTCAATTCCCTCACTGATTAGGGACAAATTTTAGTTCCCTGATTAATTAGTGATGAATTTCAATTCCCTCACTAATTAGTGAATATTCAATTCCCACAATATTTTGTGATGAATTTTAAATTCCCTCACAAATTTATGACTTATTTCAAAATTTTCAAATAGACAAAATCAACAAATATACATTACAAAACAGCCATGAAATAAATTTTTTAAATGGAAGATGGAAATTAAAATCTAGAGAAGAGTGGAATATATATTTATATAGAGAGTATTTATACAATCCCAATCAAACTTAATTTAACTCAATACTTATACATCCATACTCCATAGGACTAATGAAAAGAAACTAAAAAGTTGCAGAACATGGTTTTGGTTTCTTATCTATCTTCATTTGTTAAGTCTCAAATGTCAATGTAGTGACACAAAACCCAACTTCATCTCCACTTGAAGAACCACCATTTAATGGGTCATATCATTACTCAACATTTTAATGGGCCTGCCAAAACCAATATCAATATGAAGTTTAATAAGTAGCAGTCCTACCCCAACTTATTTGTTATATTAATGAGATATTAGCCATTATAAATAAAAACCATTTGGAATCATGAGCATAAAATGAACATGTTCATAAAGAATAAAGAATACAAGATATAAGAATAAAAAGTTACCTGACAATTGAAAACAGAAGAAATTTCCATTGCAAAAGAAGTAATATAAATTGCCAAAATATCAAAATCAAAATGTTTAGGAGCTTTTTCAAAAGTGATAGGCATACTTAACAAGTAACATGCTCCTAAAAATCAAATAGATGTTCATAATTTATTTCATGAATAATCATTATGTCATACTTCTATATTGTATAACTTCCTTTAAAATGTCTTCTTTTAATCATGCTTTCATTTTCTCCACTCTAAGCTTCAATACCCAGAAAGAGCATATTACAGTTGCTAAATAATATGAAATTTAAAGCAGTATCTAATAACATCTTAATTACAAGTTGAGCAAATTATAATTGCCAAATAATATGAAATTCAAAGGAGTATTCAAGCCTAGCAAATTATAGCCTAGAAAGTTTTATGTCAATGTAATATAGAAAATACAACAAAATCTTAGATAGTTTTATTTTAGAAATATCCTCAAACACCTATAAATAGACAAGTATATGTGTAATTGTATTCAAGCCTTTAAGGTCCAATACAATAACATTGGAGGTTTCATCATACTATCACTCTCCTCCTACAATAAGTTGATTATTTATGCATTGCATCTAGTTCTGTATTATTAAACTAGCTCTCACACTACTTGCTACTATCTTTCAACTATCTACCGTAGTATTTTACACTATCCAACTACATTATAAACTATCACTACTACCTCAAATACCAACAGTGGTATCAAAGCTACGTTTGGTCATTCATTGGGCGTAGCAAACCATTTCTTCTTATCACCAACTATTTTATTAAAACTAGAAAATGAGATCCCTGACTCAAACACAAAAGGAGTACAGGTAGTCACACGGTCCGACTCTGTTTGAGTTCAAACTCAAAACTAAAAATGTGAGAGAGAAGTTCATGTAACCTAACAGTCCGACCCTCTTAATCTCAAGTCCAACTAATGTCGTAAACCTATGGCAAATAAGACTCGAGTTCTGATAGAGCACAAGCGCATGAGATAAAATAAATTGAGACATATAGCCTCTGAGGCTCAACCTGAGTACAAACCTAGGAAGACAAATGCAACTACTAGAGCAAGAATGAATCACTGTCAAAATTCTTCTATAAGAATGACAAGATGACTCATAAGCAACTAAGAAGCAAGAGTGATCCTTGTCAAAAATATTTCATAAGATCGACAAGGAGATTCACATGCAACTACTTAACAAAAATGGTTCTTGTTAGAAGTCTTTAGCAAGACAAACAAGGAAGATCACAAGCGCAACTAAGGAGATAATTGTGACAATTAGTGTGACAAAATTGAACCACGGTGGTGATAATGCTTTTCAAAATAAAATATATTACATAAAAGTATCAATGTAGAAGGAGATAGTTTCACAAATTCACATTTGAACAAATATGAACTACATTTGGAGTTATTGAAATATACATCAAGGAGTACTTTTAAACACCTTAAAGTATGGGTATTGGGCTTCGTTCATGCAAAAGCCTAAAAAATCGAAACATCTACATTTATAAAGTGCAAATAATTTGTAGTGTTATCACTTCCTATGGCTATTATTCTCATCGCTCTATATTGGCTACTATATCATAAAATCAAATGAAAACATGAAAAGTACATCATTGATAAAGTTAACATTCAATTCAAATACATCCATATTATTTTATTAAACAAAATATTACATAATTATCAGAAGACATTACTTTGGTAGGAACAGGTCTTGAACTGAACATTTTCAATGGACAGTTTGTCACTAGGAAAAGAGCAGTCCAACTTCTCTTTCTCTGGCAGTAATTCACAAGGTTTAGGGCTTACATTACTTGTAACTCCAGCAACATCTGTGCAATTCCATGGAAGCTTCTTCTGTGCACTCATTTCAATAGTCGCATTGGAAATACATATTCCAGTAAAAGGGTCATTTGAAATCCCTTCTAGTTTCGCGGCATATGTCACATTCTTCGCAGTAACATCTCTATAATTGATTCCACTGATTTTAGGCAATGCTTTTGGATCATATCCCTCATCAGGGTGTGATTTATAATTACCTGTCATCCAAAACACATATTTGATTGTGTTCAAGTTCATTCCTTTAACAAAAATATCCTTCACGAATCCGCCTCTACCGATTGCTGTTTTGATTCTAACCGCTGATTCTGTGTTGATAGCAGTTATGTCTTCAATTCTAACATCTTGGATTCCACCTGACATTTCACTCCCTAATGCAACCATAGCACTATAAGGTGATATACATGTTAATCTTCTTATGATAATTTGTTGAGATGGCTTTCCAACTTTGATTCCGTACTCATCGATTCCACTTTTTATTGCGATACAATCATCACCAGAGACAATGTAGTTGTCTTCAATCCTAACATTTGTACATGAATCTGTTGAAAAGGAAAAAAGTTGGAAAACAAATAGTTGTTAGTAGTTTCAAAAGAAACACAAATACCGACACAGATGCAGACACATACACGACTCTGATAATAATTTAAGAAAATAAAGTTTACCAGGGTCTATTCCATCTGTGTTTGGAGAGTCAATTGGTGCAAGGATGGTGAGTCCATTTATAATTATGTCACTGAAAAAATAAAGCTTGATCAGAAGAATGAACTATTGCATTCGTAAGAAAAAGAATGCTGAAAATGGTGGATTATAAAACCTGCTGTAAATTGGATGGACAAACCAAGCTGCGGAATTAACGAAAGTAAGATTAGATATTTGGATTTGATTAGAGTACATGAGTTCAATCATGTTAGGTCTAGTGATTTTGAGTTGATCCTTCTTGAACTTGTTCCACCAATAAGATCCTTGTCCATCAATTGTTCCATTGTTACCAGTAATCACCACATCAGTAAGATTAGTCCCAAATAGGAGACTGCTAGACCATCTATCAGTAACTACGTTATCTCGACCTTTTCCATAAGATGGTAAAACAGGAAGTTGGGGCCATTCTGATTCATCCTGTGTTATATAAATTCCTCTTGAATTGAATATAAAATCTCCAAATGCTACATAATAAAAGAGAGAAGAAATATATAAACCTGAGATGCAAGAATGACAGCGTCTTTGTGGAGAAAAAGTGTGAAATGGCTTGTGAGGTTGAAGCTTCCGGTGAGCCATTTACCTGGTGGAACAATAAGTTGTGCACCACCATCATTTGTGTATTGGCTTAGGTTAGTTATTGCAGAATTAAAAGCCTTTGTGTTAGAGGTTTTTCCATCACCAACACCACCAAAATCTGTCAAAATTGCACTGTGTTTTCTGCAATTGATTGCATGGTAATCGAAATCGTTCAATTTCCCACTAGTTATTCTGCATTCTGCTACTGATCCCAATATCAGAACTATAGAAATCACACCAATAACCTACACAAAACAATAATAAGTCTTTATGCTAAAATAATAATAATAATAATAATAATAACCACCTAAACGTTAATAAAAAAAAAAAAACATATACGCAAAGAAAGTTACATAGGAATTTTCAAATGTTGGAATCTTCATGTTTTGATGAGACATGGCAATTGTGAGGAAAACAGACGTTATACTACATATGCTTTCAGTCGACTTTTGTCCAATAGATATTTTAAAAGTTACTTTATAAAAAGTTAAATCATTTTATAATTTGATTGGATGCATTTACATTTTCAGGAATATAAATTAAATATTTTATTTTTACTTAATTTACAAATTATTATTATTATTAGATTTCTTTTACTATCTTTTAATTAAAAAAGAAAAATGTTTTTCAATATAATAACTTTCCTTTTGAGTGAGTGTTTTCTCTAATCTATATTATAAATATATAGGGAAAATATATAACTTTGTTTATAAATAATTATTTTTATAAGTTAAATTACTATTTTAGTTTCAATATGATTTATTTATTAATGAAATTAGAGCTTTTTTTTCTTAAATAGTAGATTGATCTCTATAAATTAACGTGTATTTTTTTTATAAATATTTTTCAATCTTAAAATCTTTTTTATTTTAGTCTTTAAATTTAAAATCTGCAGTAAAAATCATTAAAAAAAATACAGATATGAATCTGTTGTTTTAAACTTTATTAGTAGCAAAACCAAATGGGTATTGTTAAAAACTAACTATCTTTTTAAATTAATTTTTCAAAATAATCATAATTTTTTATTTAAAAAACAAGATATGAATCTAACCAAGTTTCAAACAAACAAAAAAATAGTTAACAAGAGAAGTAACCACTTTGAATGGCGCATGCATGCATTTGTTGTGCACAAGCGCCATGCATGTTGGTGCGTGCTTATAATACATGTCAGTGCATGTGGCGCATGCATGCATATAAGGGCATGCGCCACAGCTAGTGGCTATTGCGTTGTTTATGATTTTCTATATATATATTTTATCCATTCCCTGTCATTTTTTACTCGTTTTCTAAGTTTCTCCTTCAATTTTTCTTTAAAATGTCATTTTAAATGTTGATTTGATTTATTCGGCAGTAAAGTCTTCGATGAAAATTCGACTCTAGAACACGGAGATGTTCGAGCATCTTCAGAGGAGCTTGATCTGTTGATTAGATAGATACATTGCAGACGGTAAAAAGATCAGAAGAATTCAAAGGTTTGTTATGGTGTACAACAACAATGGAGAAAGTCGTTTCTGGGACTCGGTTAAAACTGATAGAGATTGTCATATTATGATTCATAGCCATGAGAAAATTATCCTGATGGTTATAATCACATAGTTATATTGTTTAGTTGATGTACTTTTTTGCCTTGTTGTTTAGTTGTTGTTTAAGTTACTATTTAGTTGTTGTTTTAGTGGTTGTAATCGAATGTTGTGATATTTTTGAAATGAATGTTCAATATCAAATAAAATGGTTAAAAATAAAATTATGATGTGTTGTTTGCTTCAACATTGGGATAATTTGTATGATTATTGTTCAGAGATAATTTAGACAGATCCCCGTGGTCTTCAGTTGAGACTGCAATGATGCTTATAGGAGAGGGGATGGTGTATTTGCAAGGTACTCCGACGCTCAAGCAAGTTTCAGGATGAAGAAAACTAAAGCATTAAAAAAGTATATGAGTGATTAAAATTGAATACATGGCCCTCCAAAGATGGAGGATATTTATAAGGGCATCTGGTCGTGGATTGCGGGCGCGTGGCCCTTGACTAGGTTTAATTGCTTCCAGTAGTTTCGGAAGCGCAGTTGGTCGTGCGAAAGGCGTTAGAGCGCGTGTGGGGGCTATATTCTAACGGCTGGTCACAAGGTCATGAATCTCTTGTTGGGCTTATGTCCAGAGATAAACTAGATTGGGCCTTAATTGGGCGCAGGGCACCTTCTAGGCCAATCCAGAACAAGAGGCCCCGCAAGTCGCTGTGCTTGAGCGAGGACAGTGACTTAAGGTGGCATAGTGACGAGGATTCAGTTCAACGGTACCTTCATCTAAAGAGTTGCAAGCAAGTGATCATCCCTAGAGCTCTAGTCATCACAACGGGCAGCTGGCATGCGGAGAAGTTCCACAAACACTAAGGGAAATGAATTTGTCTTGAGAAGGCAAAACGTTTTCACTTTAGTGACATGTATTGGTGGCGCAGTAATCATTTATGACACCTAGGGGATAGTCCTAGGTCTTACTTGACTTTTATGTTTCCCCATGCAAGCTTAAGACATTATAAAAGGGGAAAGAGACGTTCATTTGGTCATTAATTACATACAAACTCCTCCTCTCACCGTGTTTTCTTTGCTTTGCAATTCTTTCATCGGAATCTTCATTGTCATCGTCGTCAGTCTTCAATGGAATCTGCAATAAATTAAGGTAACTCCATCTCCTTCCCTTCAACTTATTGCCTGACTAATGAACATTCATAGGATTTCCTATGAAGTTCATTGAGACCTTCAAAGTTTCTGGGAATCTCTATGAATTTCTGGAAATCTAATGAATGTTCATCAGGAACATATGAATGGCAGGATGAACTAGGGTTAGGTTTTTAGAAGATGAATATTTTGATCCTTTATCTTTGTTAGATTCTGGTTAGGATAATTTAGTGTTAGTGACCGGGCATTAGGTCGGCGTAGAGCGTTAGAGCGTGTATGAGGGAAACCCCAACGACTATATTCTAACGGCTCTATTTCACAACAGTCACAAGGTCGTGAATCTCTTGTTGGGCTTATGCCTATAGGTAAACTGGATTGGGCCTTAATTGGGCGCAGGGCACCTGTTAGGCCAGTCCAGAATAATTGTGTTCGGGATGACGATATGAACAACATAATCTCACCATTTTAATCACCGTGTCCATTTTGGTTCGAATACGTGTGTTGTTAGAACGACCATTTTTCTTCGTATATTTTCATTGTACCAAACTATCTCTCCTATATATGCTGATTGAGCAAAAGAAAGTCTTTGTTTGAGGGGCGTGAGCAGGAAGTCTCGAGTGAAGCTTTTGCAAAGAATTCTCAATCTGGATGACTTTTGGAGCAGGTGGGCTCGGTCATAGGATGTGAGCAAGGAAGTCTTAGTCTGGATGAACTTTGGAGCAGGTGGGCTCGATTAGAGGATGTGAGCAAGGAAGTCTCAGCCAAAGGTACCTTTGGAGCAGGTGGGTTTGGTCAAAGGGCGTGAGTAGAAGTTTTGGATTAAGAGCCTAAGCAAGGAAGTCCTGAGCGAAGATGCTTAAGCCACATAAGTGTCTTGCTTAATTGCCTAAGTAGTGAAAGTTTTAATCAATGAGATTGATTGAGCAGAAGTCTCAGGCAGTGGTTCTGAGAAAGTGTAAAGATTTATGCATAATCCATACGGGATTGTAATCATGTTTTGATTATAGTGAAAAACTCTTGTGATGCAAGGGGATTGGAGTACTCTCAGTTAGGGGAGGAACTAGGATAAATCTTTTGTGTCTTCTATTGTTATCTATTTACTTCTGTTAACATCCTCTACTAAGAATTAAATAGAATCTAAACACCAGTTCAGATTCTAAACTCAAATCAGAAGCTAAATTAAGAAAATGCAAAACACAATTCAACTCACCCTTCTTGTGTACTTTTCACGCCTTCAAAAGTTACATCAAGAGATTAAAAGAGAGGCATGGCATGCAGGTCGTATTTTAAAATCCCTAAACAAAATAAAGGAAAACTAAGGACATAACTGATCACCATATGAGAACAATAATAGACACATTTTTATTATTACTAATTTAAATTATGTTAATTAAATAAATCAAATTAAATTTCAATAAATGATAAAATTAAATTAAATCATGTTAATTTAATGAACAATTCATTTGAAATCAATGTCATTTTTTGCTTCAACACTTGATACTTTCCATAAACATTAAATCACAATTTTTATGCCATCACAACCCTAATCACATATCTCTTTAATAACACAACCCTTGTGTCGTCATGAACCCTAATGAAATAACTTCATACCGTCAAAACACCATGATCAATAATTCATTATGATTGATCGACATGTCATTGTTTCACCATACTAACGTTAGATTCCAAAGCATGTGAACATGGATCGCTCAAAATAATAACAATCATTACGTGATTGAATGGACGAAATAGAAACAATATATCCAATATACCTTCTTTGCATCAGAGTTACTTATATCACATATAAAATTTGATCGATCATATTTGTGTAATTTAAGGACGATCAACATATCGTTATTTCACCATACTAATTTCAGATTCTGAAACATAGTTAATATCGATAATCCAAATCGTACACAGCCATATGCTAAAATTCAATTACTCGATTATAATTTAATTTATTATGTGTTCTAATCGAATTAAAATAGAAAGTACAAAAAATAAATCGTTATCAGATGCATGGTTTCGTAAGTGGCTTTAATACTACTGAAGGGAAATCGTGATCCAAAACGCAACAGAAATTAAAATTTTCCTTTTAGTGATCCTTACGAATGGGCATGATCAGTGATAGAAATGGTTACCTCTTGTGGCAATAAAACCTTTGATGCTAAATAAAAGGAGTGATCACGAATGTTTGTTCATTTTCTAAAATGGGGATGAAAGTCATGCTTCTTATAGCATGTATCAAATGTGTGTCCACTTTTCCATAATGTGTGCAGACTTTCTTATTTCTAAAGTATGAGAAATCATTGCCACAACCTCTGCCTTGATACTTCTTGTAATCAACAACATTAATATATTGGATTCATTAGAAATTAAGACTTTGATATGTTGCTCATGTTGCATTATCATAGAAAAAATCTTGTTGATGTTAGTTAAAGGATTCACCAACAAGATTTGAGAGTAAACCATATCAAACGAGTCATTCAAGCCAATAAGAAATAGAATTCAGTGTGTAACTTCATGTTGTTGCTTAACATTACTCAAGAATGTCTTACATACACAATGATGAGGACACGAGAACATATGAGTAGGATGGCAAGGAATTTTTGTTAAAAGGTAATTCAAACTCTAGTGTGCATCTCATTGGCTGGACTAAAATCATTAAGCCCCAAGAGTTGGGTGGTCTTGGGATCTGAAGAGCAAAAGAGGATAATACTTCTATGTTGGGTAAGTTGGTTTTAGGTCTCCACCAGTCCAAGTTTTGAAGCATAAGTATATCAATGAGGAAATATTTCTTAATATGAAAAATAATTCGGGATTAGTTACTTAGAATGAAATTATGAAAGTTCTCTCTACTATAAAAGATGGTTTTGAATCCAGATTAGGGGATGAGAACTCATTTTAATGGTTTTCAAATTGGTCAGGGGTAGGGAAATTATCAAAGCAAGTTTTCTATTTGGATATCTATGATCTAGAAATGTGAGTGAATGATGTATATTTGAATGAGAATTAAAACTTTAATTCATTATATACTAATATTCATGCGGTTGTTTGTGACTGCCTGGAAGCACTTCCAATTTGTTTGATTTCTCTAGTGTCTGATAAGTTAACTTGGCAGGGAAATTTAGATGGTATCTATACTGCTCAAAATGATTATAGCTAGCCAAACAAACTTGAATTTATTCAGAATACAACACAACTCTTGCAAGTGGGCATGACATGTTCCTTCTCTTGAGAAGGTAACAATCTTCCTTTAGACAACTTTACATAAATCATTTCCTACTAGATTGGTGTTCTGTCATCGTGGTATGATCTAGGTAAATCTTTCTTCTAGAAGCAATCAGGATGCTTAAACAACTTTACATTGCTTGAGAGACTGTGAATTTGCTACTGGCTTGTAGAAATCTATTGGCTTCTTGGACCCATTATTCTTCTAAGAGGATAGTTTATATAATTGAACTAGACATGGTATCGTTGGTGGCTATATCTTTTTAGCTACTTGATGGTGGTTATGACACACTAGAAATACATTGTGTTCGAATGAAGTGATATATTCATATACTTTGAAACTTATCATAGTGAATTATGTTAATCTATTACCTAAATTTTTTCACATGCATAATATATCGCATTTAACATGAACGATCACTTAGAATGCACACAAAGATAGTAATATGATTCTGAATGTTGGTGGTAGTAGCTTATGTAATCTTAACATCTTGAATTTAGATAAATTGATTTAAAATGCTGATGAAGTTTGAATTTACGATATTGCTAGTAATATTTATCCTTTCAAGATCCTTCAATAGAATCTCATGTAAGAATAATCACTCGTAAAAATAATCACTTGTACCAATCTTTTATATAATCAACTAGTAAGATACCCGTGAACCCCGCGCGGGTAAAATTATTTAACACAATATAAAATATAGTTAAATGTATTTGTACATTTGGTACGATATAAAATGTATTTATATATATTTAAATTTGAAATTAGCTATTAATTTTAAAATGAACAATGATTATTTTAAATCAATTAAATTAAAATATAAGAAACAAAAGACTCGTGAGATGAAAAAAATTAAAAATAAGGATATTATCTTTTAAAATTAAGATAATTATTGATTAAAATAAAATATGTATTGAGTTTATAGTGGCGTGAAATAAAAAGTTCATTTGATGCAATATAAAATATATTTATATACAGATGTAAATTTAAAATTAGTTATTTAATAGCAAAATGAAAAATAATTATACAATTTCATTTGTATTAAATAATGATGCAAAAAGAAGAAGAAAAATGACTCGTGAGATGAATAAAATTAAAAGAGAAATTGATGCGATAGTGACTTGTGAAAAAAATATTATTTGATGTGTAAAAATGCAAAATTTAAAATGATTTACTTAATTGTAAAATGAATAATAATCATACAATTTTAATTGTATTAAATAATTATATAAAAAAAGAATCATAAGATGAAAAAAGGAAAAAAAATAATTGATTACAATAAAAAATATATTTAGATAAAATGAATTATTTAATTGCACATGTATATTTAGGTGCATGTGAAATAGGAAAAAAAATTAATATTTTAAAATAAAAAAATTATCTATCAAATAAATATAATGATTAATCAAAATAAAATTGGTAGTTACATGTAAGATCTAATTATAAACATTTATAACTAATTTTTTTAATTAATTTAATATTATAAGTTATTATGAATGTAATTAATTTCAATTCACATATATTAATGTAGTACTCACTTAAGGGTATGTTTGGATTGGTGGGATGTGATGGAATGGAATGAAATGGAGTGGTAACTAATGTGATTCCATTGTTTGGATTTGCAAATAATTGATGGAATGGAATGGAATGGAACATGATGGAATCCATTCCATTCCATTCTATTCCATCCAAATCCTCATTTTTTGTTCCATCCAATTTGGGGTGTATGTGATGGAATGTGATATTCTTAATAAGATATCCAAACAATGGAGTGGGATCTATATTTCATTCCGCTCCGCTCCATTCCACTTCGCTATGTTTCACTCTGCTCCGCTCTGTTACGTTCCATCAATTTAAACATAGCCTAAGTGTTAATATTTCATTTTATTAACAAATTTTAATAATGAAAAATAAAATTTACTATAATAATGAAATAAATGTGTTTGCATTTTAAGAATCTAAAACAATAAAATAATTTTATCAAATTATTATTATTAAATTAGAAAGAAAAAAAACCTTGAATTTACTTTAACCTTCATTTAGTTTTGGATCCATCTTCTCACTCACAATTAATTTTAACAAATATTATTATCTTATCTATAACTTGGTAAACTTGTAGTAGCATATACTCACATTACTTATAAGTGGGAGAAAAGTAAAAGTGGTTTATAAGTAATGTGTTAAATTTTCCACGCGTTTCTATGTAGTTTATTTGTATTTGAAAAAGTGGTTATAACTTCGTATCTTACTAGTTTATTCTAAAAACTTTTTCTTTTAATTTTACCTTTATTATCTTCATCAATTTTTTTAGTTGTATAATAGTTTATCAATTTTAAAGATGTTTAATTTTCCACGCGTTTCTATGTAGTTTTTTTTGTATTTGAAAAATACCGACCATCACTCCACCTCCTCTATTTCATTTTTGTTTTGTTATTTCACACTTACCACTCACACAGTCACACACCACAAAGTTGTGCTTTATATGCATCCCATTCTAATCCACTCCACCCATTGCTGTGTCTCTCTCTCACATTTCCATGGCGGCAGAACTTTCCACCGCCATAACCTTAAAGCCCTACTATCTCCTCCAAACCTCAACCTCTTCCCCCAATACACCCCCTAGATTATTCTTCGCCCCCTTAACACGCTTCCATCCTAGAACACTCCTTAAAACCCCTAAAAGATCTATCACCGTTTGTGTTCTGATGGAAGATCCCAAACACTCAACCCAAATCAACGCAGAAGAAAATACAGAACTTCCCAATAATAAACCCAACCCTCAATTTTCAGTTTCACAAAAATTGGCAAGAAAGAAGTCACAAAGGTCCACTTACCTTGTTGCCGCTGTAATGTCTAGCTTTGGTGTTACCTCTATGGCAATCTTAGCCGTTTATTATAGATTTTCATGGCAAATGGAGGTACCTAAATTCCTCAAACTTAGATGATGACTCTTTCTAATTTAATTTCAATTAAAATATTCATTTTTGACTTAGGTTTTTGAATAATATTGGGTTTTTAGGGTAGTGGGGAAGTTCCATGGTCTGAAATGTTTGGCACATTTGCCCTCTCAGTGGGTGCTGCTGTAAGTCTAGATTTTTTTGTTTCTTTTCAATTCAACAATTTAAAATTAAATTATACATTTTTTGATATCAATTTCAATTGGGTATGTTTGATTTTTTAGGTGGGTATGGAGTTTTGGGCAAGATGGGCTCATGAGGTTCTATGGCATGCTTCCTTGTGGCACATGCATGAGGTACAGTCCTCCCCCTTTTCTCTCTATTTTCACATGCCATGTTTCAACCTATGTTCACTTTATTCATTCTAGTAATACTATTGTCCAAACACACTTAATTATGGACCGTGCAATTCTGATGGAGTCAGGTGCATTAGTGCTGGTATGATCACGATCACGCCTTGTTACTAGTACTGAATCAAAGATGAATTTGAATTTTTGCAGTCACATCATCGACCAAGAGAAGGACCATTCGAGCTTAATGATGTTTTTGCGATAATTAACGCTGTTCCTGCAATTGCTCTTCTTTCATACGGGTTTTTCAACAAGGGATTGGTTCCTGGACTGTGTTTTGGTGCAGTAAGTGTATCTTTCATAATCTGGTTTATTAATCTTTTAATTAACGGTTTCATTAGGATCTGTTTAGTGAAAATGACACCCATATCTTTGGAGTAGGGTCTTGGAATTACAGTGTTTGGGATTGCATATATGTTTGTCCATGATGGATTGGTTCATAAGAGATTCCCTGTGGGTCCTATAGCTAACGTGCCTTACTTTACAAGAGTTGCTGCTGCTCACCAAGTAATTAGTTAATAATTAACTGTTATTTTAATGTTAATTATTGCTTGAATGGTACTGATTATATTTTTATATTTATTTAGGATCTGATTTGTGACTTGTGACTGTGATTTTTGTTTGTTTGTTTGCAGCTTCATCATTCGGACAAATTCAAAGGAGTGCCATACGGGCTCTTTTTGGGCCCAAAGGTCAGTCACATACGTGTTCAATTTTTCTATTTTTTTTAGTTGTTCGTTTAACTATTTTAGAATTGTAAAAAAATACTGTTGACTCGATAATTCATCTCATAAGCCGTAGAATTTTTTTGAAATAAAACATAAAAGTAGTTTGGATAAAATTATAGATTAGATACATAGAGAGCACTTGATTTATTGCACCAACCAGACTCACATAATCCTTTCTTGGCTGAGTCAAGATGAAGAAGTGAAGCAGAGAAGACTTCTTTGCCTAGAATTTGATGAATCTTAGGACATGTAAGGTAGTTTAAAACATCTTTTCTTAATCACCATTTCCTTCATCATATGAGATGGATTGGTTCTCTTCATAATAATCCTTTTCTTCTATGGTACAATTATTCACCATATTGTTCTTTTGGCCATCTTTCTTGTATCTTATAAGTTGGAGATGCCACACACTGCCTTAGAAATTGAGTTCTTTCAATTTCGTCTGGATTTCATCGGTGGTTTTGAGAGATATCAACATCCAATGAGTTGCTAATCCATCATATTTCTAATATTGTTTTTGGATCAGAGAGCTGTCTTCATAGCGCGATAATATTTCTAATATTGTTTTTGGATCAGAAAGCAGTCTTCATGGCGTGTGACCAAGAGTCGTATTCCTCACGTTCTACACCAAGAGTGTTTTTAGAGCACTTTATTTTATTCAAGTTTCTTAATACACATTTTTGCTTTCAATTTAAAATTGAAAATGCCTTAGCAAATTTAAAATTGTAGCCAAAGTGGACGATTTTTTGGTTGCTAATAATGCACTATCTGACAAAATCTGTGCAGGAAGTTGAAGAGGTAGGAGGACTAGAAGAGCTGGAGAAAGAGATAAGTAGAAGAACAAGATCATATAGTAGTGGTTCATGACAAATCAACTTGTATTATATCTATTTCAAACAATTTTGAGTATGGAGAGCAATGTGTTAATTTGTCCAGTTATAGTTATTAATTTCACGATAATCAAAATATAATTTAAATTGGAGTAGGTATGGGTTTAAGATCTAAATGTTTGATCGGGTTTCATCGAGTAATTATTAAATATAATTTATAAATTTATAAATAGTGTTTTGTTCTAGAATCAGAATTGGTGTATATTGATGGTGAAGAATCATGAATAGGTGTATATTGATTTTTGATATAGATTGTGGGTGGATCTATAAGGTTAACACTCCAACGCTAAGTTATTTCAAGATTCAAGATGAGTCTAATAAAAATAGAGATCACATAGTATACTTTAAATTTTATGTGTGAAGGCTTTGAATGTGTTATTCAAGATTCAAGATGAGTCTAATAAAAAATAGAGATTAGATAGTATAGTATACTTTAAATTTTATGTGTGAAGGCTTTGATGGTTGGGTTATTTGAAGTAGATTGACATTTGATTGAGATTTTTAGGGCTTGAAGTAGATTGACATTAGAATGAGATTTTAGGGCATTTTGCTAGTTCAGAATAGTTATTTTCAAAGCTTGGTGAGCAAAGATTAGTCGGAGATATCATCGAAGTTATAGCAAGGCTCTAGGAATGATTTTTTACTTTTGGTATAAGGTCAGTTTGTTTTAGTTTTAAAAAAATTGATTTTTTTTGTATTTTAAAAATGGATTTTATAAAATCGTTTTTCAAAATATTATAAATTTTTTTATATTTAATTTTTCTAAATAACAAGATTAATTTTGATATTGTATAATATAAACATATATTATTGATGACAAAAAAATAATCGAAATTGTAATTTTTGAAAAAGTTGTATCTCAAAAATGATTTTTATGAAAATTTATTTGAAATAGCTTCAAGACTAAGTGATTTTTTAAAATTTTGATATCCAAATTTTTTTTCGATAAAATGATGAAATATCTAAAATAATATTTTAAAAATAATTATTTAAACCAAATTTTCGTTTGAAGATTTTATAAAAAGTTTCTTCGTAAAAAAAATTTATAAAATTTTGTTACATTATAAAAATCATTTAAAGAAAAACTAAAACAAACGAATCCATAATTGAAAACACCTTGGATTAATCGTAAAAATAGTGGAGAACATGGGGGCATTAAATGCCTTCTCATCATTAAAATGTGTCGCAGCTCTTTTTTTTATGTTTCTTTGACTTGACGTGTGGTTTGAGATGACAAATTAGATCATGATGCATCTTATATTGTATTTGAGTTTGTTAAGTTTTTTTTTAGAAAGAACCTAGTTGTTGCTAAAAGTTTTTATTATTTCCTGTTACACTTTGCTTTCTCGTTTGCTTCTACTTTATCAAGTACCCTATTTACCTCAAACTTTTAATATCTTTAGCATTTCCTTTCTCGAGTCAATATGAGCAATAGTCCCATTAGTTTGCCTAATGATTTTGAGATTGATGAATCTTATATGATGGGAGCGGGAGTATCTTCTAACTCAAATTCTCCCCCTTTGTTTATGATTGTTTGGTTCATGAGTATCTATATTAATAATTTTGATTCAGAGAGGATTTATGTGGGCTTTCTAGATGAGGGAGTTTCATCTAGGGTTTTTCTTGTGACGCTCTCTTTCTAATGACGACGTTGAGGGTGATCATGCACTTGCTTCCATGCCCCATGTTGTAGAAACTTTTATTTCTCCTACTTTGTTGACTCCGAAAATGTAAGTTGCTAGCTTGAGGAGAAAGCGTGTTAGGGATTACATTAAGGACTGACGATACTTATATCAAGGATCATTTGGAGCGTAACGCCCGACCAAACGAGTTTGTTTGCTTAAACCCTCTGAGCATTTTAAGTTTGATGAATTATCCTTGAAAGGGGTTGCGTTAATGGAACTGGATGATGCGGGTAAATATAAATGGGTGGATGCAGAGATAATGAGGACCCCTTTTGTTTTAAGTACTAAGACGACCGTAGATGCGACCAACATCATGGTTGGCAACCTTTTTTATGATCGGTACTTCCGATGGATCCAGAGAAAAGGGTATGCGACACCTTTGAAGGGTGTTTAATAATCATTTATAAGTATCTGTTTATCAAGGTGAACTTACAGTTACCTCTGTCTGAATTTAAGATGGAAGTGTTGAAGTACATGAAGGTTGCCCTCTCGCATCTTCAACCGAGTTCTTGGGCTTATATAATGATATTCCAATTTTGATCCGAGTATAGGTCTTAAACCTTCTCCTCGATTGTTTTTCAATTTGTTCCATGTTGTACATACTTTTGAGAATGATAAACGGGATCCGAGGATTATTAAGCTTCATCATCACATTCCTTTATTTGGCCTTTTCACTAAGGACTAGGGTAATTTTCTGAGACATTTCGTGTTAGTGAGGTCACGTACCTGTCATATCCTAATTTTGTCCCTTGATTTTTTTCATCTCATCTGATCATAGTTGCATTTATGTGTCAATTGGAATAATTCATTATATTTTATATTTTTGCATTGATTAACACAAGTCGGTCAATCAATCCCAAATCAACTTTCTAATATACTCTGATTTCTTTGAGGATGTCACTTGTCAACTTCAACCTGCCTAAATTCACAACATTGGGAGTCTCTTCACACACCAAACTCATGTCTCTGAATTGCTCGATCAATTTTAACTCTCGAACCATCAGCATCGACATATGCAATGATTTCCTACTCAACGCGTCATCCACAGTATTGGCTCTACTAGGATGGTAGCTCAAGTCAAAATTATAATCCTTCAGGAATTTGAGTCATCTTCTCTTCCTCATATTCAACTTTTTTTATTGAATAAATACTTTAAACTCTTGTGATCACTGAACACCTCAAATCTGGAGCCAAATAGATAATGCATCTAAATCTTTATTATGATATCACTGCTTCCGGCTCTGGATCATGTGTAGGATAATTCATTTCATGAAGCCTCAACTGTCTAGAAGCGTAAACGACAATCTGACTATTTTGCATCAACACACCACCTAAATTTATTTTTGAAGCATCACAATACACAACAAATGACTCACCATGATGTCGCACCTCGAAAAATACGATCTTAAAATAAACAACAGAGTCGCCACCTAATTCTATTTATTCTACGAGAGAAAAGGAAGATATAGACACAACCTAAATAAAGGATAAGAATGGTCAACGAAACCACTAATCTAAGTTCGGGAGTCAGTCGCAGGATTTTTCAGAAGGTGGTGGACTGCGTAAACGAATACGGAAGCTGATAGACTGGGTGTTATCTCGGCACCTGTTGTCAAAGCTACGTTTTCGTGTGAATGACTGGAATCAAAGACTTCTTCAACTTCAACTTCAACAACTTTGATTGCTGTGGAGCGTAATAGAAGAAAGCAGATGAATGAGTATCTTTCGGTTCTTCGCTCTCTCATGCCAGATTCTTACATCCAAAGGGTACTTATATACTTACTACTTATAACTTCTACTTATGATTTAGATCGATTTTCGACAGCGAGTTTGACAGAATCACAATAGATGTATGTTTAGATCGACATTTTGTGTGTTTTGTTGTTGTTGATGATGATGAATGCAGGGTGATCAAGCTTCTATAATTGGAGGTGCTATTAACTTTGTAAGAGAGCTTGAACACAAGTTTCAATTTCTTGGTGCTAAGAAAGAAAAGGAGATGAAATCTGATGATGATGATGGTGGATCAAACAAAAAAAAGCCATTTTCTGAGTTCTTTTCATTTCCACAGTATTCAACAAGTACAGGTGGCACTTCAAATTAATCTTGCATCTAAATGTTACAACTATAGCTGAATTTGTGAATTTGATGCACCAGACAGCTTCTGACATGCCTGTGGCTTTTTGCAGGTTGTTTCGGACAACAGACGAGTTAATGACGGCAATGGATGGTATTTCTATTAGAACACATGGTGCAGGCTGAAGAACTTAGGGCTCTGAATTTTATTAGTGTAACTGTAACAATTTCATATGCCATCAGCTGCTCAAACATTGACCTTGTAGTAAAGTAACTATAATAATTCCAGAATTGCTTTTGTAACATTTTATGATGTGATCCTGAAAAATTCGCCATCAATTGCTCGACACGATTGAACATTGCTTCCTGGATTTGAATCCTTTTAGATGAGTAGCGATATATTCATGATGTGATCCTTTGATTAGTTATTTGCCTGCTTAACAATTAGACTTATTCCTTGAGATTGATGATATAAACCTTTGACTTAGGTAATCTTACTTTACCGAAATTGCAGTTTTGAATGCAACCAACTTAACAACACTCAAGTCCTAATATTGTTAACTGAAAAATATTCTGGCAACACAACTCCAATTCTTTGTATGATATATTGAACTTGAAGATAAATTGTAAAATTTGAATAATCATGTTTATTCCAAAATCAAACCTCAAAAGAACGTGACTTGAAAGCAACGTGCATCAACTTGACAATGACCAACAAAATCTCTTATGACAAAAGGAAAAACTTCAAAATGACCTTGAAAATAATAATAATCCCAAGACTTTTAATAACTTGAATGAGGAGGCAAAAATTGGTTTCTTAAGACCTTAAAAATGATTTCTCAATTCAAAGTGCTCTAATCCACAGTTCATTCTCCTTAGTCTGATCATAAGCTTGCATGTTAAATAGTCAGAGAAGGGATAGTCTCAAATGCAATGTGTCTTCTGACTAAACATCTGATAAGGCATGATACAAACACCCAAGATAAAAATCTAAAGTCCTGCTCCCAACCTTCGAATGGAACAAGATCCCCCCGAAATTCCGTGAAACTAACCAAGAGGAATCCCAGATCCCAAACTTTGAAGGAAACAAAAGAAAAGAAACTATGGCTATTGACTTAATATAAATGCGAAATGAAAATGTATAAATGCAGAAGACCGAAACAACAAAAGGAGGGCAAATTTTGGGGTGCAACAGCTGCCCCTATTCAAACGGCTTAAACCTGAAAGGTAGAAGAGGTTTGAATACTAAAAGAACCAGAAAATTGGCGCTCCGAGAAGAAAAAGAAAATAAACAGTGGAGAAGCTGAAAAGAAACTATAAAACCAAACTCTAACGAGAGAACAGACGACTTTACTAGGGGTAAAGCACACATAGTTGTGACATAAATCCTTTCAGGAAGTTTTGAAATACAACTAGACGAGAAATGATCGACAGATGACAACGTGCATTGGGGAGACATCATTGATAGAACTTTTACCATACTTTCCTTCTTCTGATAGAGGCATCCATGTGATGAAGAATAACTTCACGCTCAAACTTCCCAACCTGTATAGCCATTTGACGGAAATTGAAAAATCACGACAAACTTCCCACCTTGTCTGGATGAGATGCCATTTGCCGAAGTTAAAGAATCACGACAAACTTCCCACCTTGTCTGGATGAGATGCCATTTGCCGAACAAACTTCTCATCTTGTCTAGATGAGATGCCATTTGTTGAAAATTGGAATCACAACAAACTTCCCACCTTGTCTGGATGAGATGCCATTTGCCGAACAAACTTCTCATCTTGTCTAGATGAGATGCCATTTGTTGAAAATTGGAATCACGACAAACTTCCCACCTTGTCTGGATGAGATGCCATTTACCGAACAAACTTCTCATCTTGTCTAGATGAGATGCCATTTGTTGAAAATTGGAATCACGACAAACTTCCCACCTTGTCTGGATGAGATGCCATTTGCCGAACAAACTTCTCATCTTGTCTAGATGAGATGCCATTTGTTGAAAAATAAATTCATACCAAACTTCTCCGCTGAACAAGGGAGATGCCATTTGATAGAACATAAACCTTGCTGAGGATGAACAAATTGCTCGGAAAAAGAATGCCATCTATCGATTTACTGGGAAATCTATGGATAAGAAACAAGCTTCTCAAATAAGGAGACGGCCACTTGTTAATTCCGATCAGAGGTCCCGGGACGAAAGAAGCTTCTCGAATAAAGAGACTGCCACTTGTTGATTCCACTTAGAAGTTCTAGGACGAAACAAGCTTCTCGAATAAAGAGACTGCCACTTGTTGTCGGGTATAAGTAATCCAAGGGAATGTTGTAGTAACACTGCTTGAGAGAAAAAATTGTCTTCAAAGGAAGTCTTCAATAAATTTCTTCTGGGAAACTAAGCATCCAAAGGTGCAAAATAAATGCACTTTCCAGTTGGTAGTTCAATCATCAAAATTGTCAAAGACCAAATTCAATCCAGGAACGAGCTGGAAAGAAACTGTCAAGCAAGACACTAACCCATGAGGAATGAACTCAATTGGGTATTTATCCTATCCAAGTGTGGAAAGGAGAAATGAAGCAAACATCTTCCACGAGGGTTAAAACTCAGTGGGGGATTAGAAAGAATGTACATTTTCTGCCTAAGGCTGACAACTCTATTTTGAGAGAGGCACATCACTTGGGGATAAACGCGACCAAGGTGAATGAGGTATGCATTAATGAATGCAACATGAATATGAATATGAATTCAATTATGATGTACATGAATGTATATGTTATGTTTATGCTGACAAACAGACAAAACAGACACATAAGATAGATAGGTGAGAAGAACACAACAACCGGATGCCCGACCTGTCTCAACAAGACGTTAGCGACCCATAACGCAGTTGGCTTTGACAAGGATGAAATAATTTATCTTCTGCCGGGGAATCAAACCAACAACCTACCCAAGCAAATTTAAGCAGGCTCACACGGGTACATCAGGCTCACATCTTACCAAAGGCGATGAGTAACAAAAATTCTATCACAGAAGAAAGAGTCACATAAGTAACAGTCCAATGACCCATATTGGAGAAACATGAGTATGCCGTATTTAACGAGACAATTATTTCACATCTTGCATTTTAACCATTCTTGGAACAACCATTAACGTCCATCTTTCGGTTCACCAACTTAGTAAGTACACACACATTAAAACAAATATAGTAAAAGGCTTTTTGGTTTCGGAAATCATTATTAATAACAGTGTCATTTTTGAGATGAAGATAGAATAAGAATTGCAAGCAAAGGCATAGGCTCAAATTTCATTAATGGAATGGTAATCTGCCAATAGCGGGATTCCATAGATCTTTACAAAAGTGGAATAAATGGTAATTAAATGGAAAAGACTACATTAAAATTACAATGACCATTATTTCCTCCAACTACTTTGAATACCCGACATTCTTGAGCTCAAATCAGATTTGAAGAATTCTTGGCACACGATGTTGTCATCATAACCCGATACAGTTACTTGCCTTTATCCCTAACTTTTGCCTGGACTGCCCTTTCAGGTTTTCAATCTAGCGGGATGATTAATTTCTGTTTATGTCTCTAACTTTTGCCTGAGTCGCCCTTTCGGGTTTTCGACCCACCGAGACGCTCTTTTTTTTTGCCTAAGTCGCCCTTTCAGGTTTTCGACTTACCGAGCTGTTCTTTTTATTTTTATTAGGCGAAGTATTTCTTGACTGTATCTGCATTTGTAGGACGAGCGAATTCCTCGCCATCCATCGTTGCGAGGATTAGCGCGCCGCCTGAAAATACTCTCTTGACAACATACGGGCCATCATAGTTAGGGGCCCACTTGCCCCTAGAATCTGACACAAAAGGCTGGAGTCTCTTAATCACGAGGTCGCCTTCCTTGAACACACGAGGATGAACCTTCTTATCAAAATCCTTCTTCATCCTTTGTTGATACAACTATCCGTGGCATAAAGCTGTCATCCTTTTCTCTTCAATCAGATTCAAATCATCGTACCTACTTTGGCACCATTCGGCTTCTGTTAACTTGGCTTCCATCAAAACTCTCATTGACGGGATTTTAACCTCCACGGGGAGTACAACCTCCATACCATATACCAACGAGAAAGGAGTTGCCCTAGTCGATGTACGGACTGAAGTGCGATATCCGTGTAACGCAAAGGGGAGCATTTCGTGCCAATCCTTATAAGTGACGACCATCTTCTGAATGATCTTCTTGATATTCTTGTTAGCGGCTTCCACTGCCCCGTTCATCTTAGGCCTGTAGGGAGAAGAGTTATGATGTTCAATCTTGAACTCCGCGCACATTTCCTTCATCATTTTGTTGTTCAGGTTTGATCCATTATCAGTGATGATCCTACTTGGGATACCATACCGACAAATGAGGTTGTTTTTGATGAATCAGACTACCACCTGTCTAGTCACATTGGCGTAGGAGGCTGCCTCTACCCATTTTGTAAAGTAATCAATGGCTACTAGGATGAAACTATGTCCATTGGAAGCTTTCGGCTCAATCATACCAATCATATCGATGCCCCACATGGAAAAAGGCCACGGAGAAGAAAGAACGTTGAGAAGAGTTGGAGGGATATGGACTTTATCGGCGTAAACTTGACATTTATGACATTTCTTCACATATTTGCAGCAATCGGATTCCATTGTCAACCAGTAATACCCTGCCCTCAGCATCCTTCTAGCCATAGCATGTCCATTAGCGTGGGTGCCGAATGATCCTTCATGAATTTCCCTCATCAGTATTTCTGCTTCATGCTTATCTACACATCTGAGTAGAATCATATCGAAATTTCTCTTGTACAATACATCTTGACTCAGAAAGAAGTTACTGGACAACCTCCTCAGAGTCTTTCGGTCCTTGCTGGATGCCCCTGGCGGATATTCTTGGTGTCGTAAGAAACATTCGATGTCGTAGTACCATGGTTTATCGTCCACAACCTCTTCCAAGGTGAACACATAAGCAGGTCTGTTAAGGCGCATAATTTCAATCTTCGGCACATCATTCGGCTGGTTTACAACAATCATGGAGGAGATGGTAGCCAAAGCATCAGCCATTTTGTTCTCACTGCGAGGTACCTGGTGAAACTCAATTTTATTAAAGAACGTCGAGATCCTCCTTGCATAATCCCTGTATGGAATCAAGTGAGGTTGTAGGACTTCCCACTTCCCCTTGATCTGATTGATTACCAAGGCTGAGTCACCATATACATCTAGGTTCTTAATTCTTAAATCAACTGCTTCTTCCAAACCCATTATACAAGCTTTGTACTCGGCTTCATTGTTGGTGCAATTGAACGTCAATCTTGCGGCGAAAGGGATATGAGCTCCTTGGGGAGTTACAATCATTTCCCCAATTCCTTTTCCGTACAAATTTACAGCTCCATCGAAAACTAATCCCCATTGGGACCCCGGTTCTGGCCCTTCGTCGAGGGGAGGCTCGTCACAATCTTTCATCTTCAAGTACATGACATCTTCGTCTGGAAAATCGAACTTTACGGGTTCGTAATCTTCAATGGGTTGATGGGCTAGATGGTCGGCTAAAATACTTCCCTTAATAGCCTTCTGAGTGTGGTACTCAATATCATATTCTGATAGTAACATCTGCCAACGAGCAATTCTTCCTGTCAGGGCCGGTTTTTCAAAGATATACTTAATCGGATCCATCCTCGAAATCAACCAAGTAGTGTGATTAATCATGTATTGTCGGAGATGTCGAGCTGCCCAAGCTAAAGCACAACAGGTTTTCTCGAGCATAGAGTATCGGGACTCACAATCTGTAAATTTCTTGCTTAGGTAATAGATGGCGTGCTCCTTCCGTCCTGTTTCGTCTTGTTGTCCGAGCACACAACCCATGGAATCTTCTAGTATCGTTAAGTACATGAGCAGAGGTCTTCCTTCAACTGGAGGGACCAAGATAGGCGGCTCCAGTAAATAACTTTGATGTTATCAAAAGCCTTTTGACAATCTTCAGTCCACTTGCAATTTTGATTCTTTCGCAGGAGTTTGAAGATCGGCCCACAGGTCGCAGTCATATTAGAAATAAATCTAGAGATGTAATTCAGACGACCTAAAAATCCCCTTACTTGTTTTTCCGTCTTTGGTGCGGGCATTTCTCGAATGGCCTTGACTTTGTCGGGATCTACTTCAATACCTTTCTGACTGATAACGAAACCCAACAACTTCCCTGACCGAACGCCGAATGTGCATTTGCTGGGGTTCAGGCGAAGTTTGTACTTCCTCAAACGTTGGAACAACTTCAACAGGTACTCCACATGTTCTTCCTCGGTTTTGGATTTAGCAATCATGTCATCAACGTATACTTCGATTTCTTTGTGCATCATGTCGTGGAACAGTGTTGTCATTGCTCTTTGATAAGTTGCGCCTGCATTCTTCAAACCGAAAGGCATTACTTGGTAGCAAAATGTTCCCCAAGGTGTAATAAATGAAGTCTTCTCCATATCCTCTAGGGCCATTCGAATCTGGTTGTATCCGGAGAAACCATCCATGAATGAGAAAACTTTGAACTTAGCTGTACTGTCGACCAACATGTCAATATGGGGTAGTGGGAAATCGTCCTTAGGACTGGCTTTGTTCAGATCCCTGTAATCGACACACATTCTGACCTTCCCATCTTTCTTCGGCACGGGTACTATATTGGCTAACCATTGCGGATACTCGGAAGTGACAAGGAATCCTGCGTCAATCTGCTTCTGAACTTCCTCCTTAATTTTGATAGCCATGTCGGGGCGTGATCTCCTCAACTTTTGTTTGACCGGCGGACATTCTGATTTCAAAGGAAGGCGATGTTCCACGATACGGGTATCCAATCCTGGCATAACCCGGTAGGACCAAGCAAAAACATCCGCATACTCTTTCAAAAGTTCTATCATTCTTCCTTTGATGTCGGGGATGAGTAGCGCGCCAATTTTGACTTCCTTCCTATCATCTTCTGTCCCCAGATTAATTACCTCCATTGCTTCTTTGTATGGCTGGATAGTCTCCTCCTCATTCTCCAGCAGCCGTGAGATCTCATCAGGGACCTCTTCATCATTATCTTCTTCAGCCTCAAACACCGGGAACTCAAAGTTGGGAGTAGGTAATGGGTCATGCTTTTCAATGGGGTTTTTTATGATTAATCTGCACATATGATTGATGTTTTTATTTTAGCACTAGACAAATGGAAGCGTATGCAGATATTCGAAAAAAATGAATCTTTTTATTTATGCAAACATGTAGATGTGTTTTTTTTAGGATTACCACTTTTCCGGAAGGCAAAAAGTAAAAATGACAAAAAATAAAGGAAGTCGAAAAATAACACTTTCATTAATGATTGTTTAATTTTCGAAACAAAAGGGCCCGATAAAATAACTCTCTTGCTTTGGGCAGAGCGAAGAGGAAACAACAATCCTTAAATTGCATAAAGATAAAACCCTACAAAAGTACTCTCTCGCTTCGGGCTGAGCGAGAGGTTAACACAAAATCATTACTTAGATAGGCGAACGACAGATGGGATATCAACAGCAGTCCAATTCTGGCACAAAGCTCCATGCACGATAAAGTCCGGTAAATCTTCTTCAGAATCATCCTCAGTAATTGCGTCCACTTCTGGTGGAGTTGGACTCATGAATCCTCTACTGCGGAAACTTTCCTGTATTGGGCAGATGACACCTTCATCCCTTGTAAGTCTTACAGATTCGGGCGAAAAACCGACTCCTTCACGGGCCTTATTCTCGTTTAAAACCACAACCTTTCCCCACCCTTCAGACGAACCACTCTCAACAACCTGCCGAGCATCTTTGAAAGAAGAAATGGATGCCCCTTTCTTCTTTACTTCTTTATCAGCAATGGTTAGGACCTGGAAACGGGTTCCAATATCATCTTCTGGTTCCACATATGAAAAATAGGAGAGATTACTCACAATCATAGCCTGCTCCCCAAACACTGTCACCAACTTTCCTTGACTTACGAACTTGAGTTTTTGATGCAAGGTTGAAGTTACGGCACCTGCTTCGTGGATCCAAGGGCGACCCAATAAGCAATTGTATGCAGCCTTGATGTCCATTACTTGGAAGGTGATCTGAAAGGTATGAGGTCCAATCGTTATAGGCAAATTCACTTCTCCGATAACAGTCTTCCGGGACCCATCGAAAGCTTTGACAATAACCCCACTGACTCTCATAGGAGTGCCCTGAAAGGCTAACATTGAGAGAGTTGACTTTGGCATAACATTTAGCGAGGAGCCAGTGTCTATTAGCACACTAGACAAAGCGTCGGTCTTGCAATTAACAGAGATATTCAATGCCATGTTGTGGTTTCTTCCCTGCTCCGGGAGCTCTTCGTCACAGAAACTGAGATTGTTGCAAACAGTTATATTCGCAACAATATTGTCGAATTGGCCAATGGTGACATCATGATCCACAAATGCTTGCTCTAAAACCTTCTGCAAAGCCTCTCGATGCGCCTCAGAGCTCATCAGAAGAGATAAGATTGAAATTCTCGAAGGCGTGCTCAAAAGCTGATCCACTACATTGTACTCGCTTTTCCTGATCAGCTTCAGCACTTCATCATCTCCCTTGCTTTGATTTGTATTTCTTGACTGGCCTACTTGCTTAAAAGTGTTCTCCGATGGGGTTTCTTTATGCATCACAGTTTCTTTAGCTTTGTTAGGGAATACCCTCCCGCTTCTGGTAATCGGCTGACATCAGCAATGTTGACAATGGATGGCAATGGAACCTCCCTCCCGTTTTCAATCATGGTTGCATTATATCGGTACGGTATGGCCCTTTCAGACTGGTATGGAATTGGTCCTGGTACAACAATGACCAATGGAGTTGCAGCGATCCTCCTACTGTCGTATGTGATCTCTATGGGTCCTGGTTCATTAAATTGTGGTATTATGACAAATGCCTCTTCATCAATTTCAACATCATTAGGGTTTCTGGGATACATTATTCTGATAGACCTTTGATCCAACATCCTCTGAAGATCTTCTCGCACTAAACGACACCCCCGTTGATTAACATAACAGATTCTGCACGCATTGTAATCATGTATCCCGTTATGGAAGTAGATAAGCTCTGCCAGTTCTGCATGCTTTTGCACTAAGGACCCTCGGATCAATCTGACGTCGTAAACAACATATTCCCCTGGACAACCGTGCACCATATTCACCGAGGCCCTTCCGTGTGGAGGCAAAGGATTCGCTTGAATATTCGGATTGGTATCTTTAAACGTCAAAACACCATTTTTAATCAACTTTTGAACATCGGCCTTAAAGCTATAACAGTTTTCGACATTGTGGCCAGGCCCGCCTTGATGATAAACGCAAAACTGGTCAGCTTTGAATCCATAAGTGGGATTCCTGGGTGGTGGGAGGGGAGGTCTTGTTTGAATATGCCCCTTTTGCAGTAGAGCAGGAAACAATTCTGTGTAAGACATTGGTATGGGGTCGTAGGCGAGTGTTCTCGGAATACGATTGTTGTTGTACTGGTGATGAACCTGTTGTGGAGGCTGTTGTTGCCGCTGCTGGAATTGTTGAGGTTGATGCTGATGTTGGTGTTGTGGAGTGGTTTGTTGATTTTGAGGGAAAAATGGCTGGTAATTGGAACCTGAAGCTGGATTGACAATTGGGGTGATTGCAGCCACCTGCTGCTGATAACTTCTTCTCTGGTGAATGACACTAACGTCCTGCTCTTTCTTTTCGTGGAAACCATTTCCGAATTTCTTGATGCCACTGGATGACCCCGTTTGTTTTGCTAAACGCCCTTCTCTAACGGCCTCTTCAAGCCGCATTCCCATATTTACCATTTCAGTAAAGTCACTGGGTGCGCTTGCGATCATGCGGTCATAATAGAACATGCTCAACGTCTTCAGATAAATCTTGGTCATTTCTTTTTCTTCCAAAGGTGGGGATATTTGAGCCGCGACCTCACGCCACCGTTGAGCGTATTCTTTGAAACTTTCCTTATCCTTCTGCGACATACTCCGGAGTTGATCTCTGTCCGGGGCCATGTCAAGGTTATACTTATACTGTCGGATGAAAGCTTCTCCTAGATCATTGAAGGTCCGGATTTTTGCGCTGTCCAAACTCATATACCACTTGAGGGCAGCACCTGTCAAGCTGTCCTGGAAATAATGGATCAGTAACGGGTCATTGTCCTGCTGGGTGGACATCTTTCGGGCGTACATGATTAAGTGGCTCTGAGGACATGAGTTTCCTTTATATTTTTCGAATTCAGGCACTCTGAACTTGTGCGGAACCCTGACGTTGGGGACCAAGCAAAGATCAGAAGCTTTTCTTCCGAACAGGTCCTGGCCTCGGAGTGCTCTAATCTCGTTTTGCATTTCTAGAAAACGATCCTGGAACTCATCCAATCTCTCGTCTACTCCTGCATTTTCGCTTGGTGCCGTGTGGAAAGGGGGATCTTCGTTGTAATGGGCAGTGTGTACTACAGGCTGAGGAGTAGTCATTACAGCAACGACGTGTGAGACATGTGGTTGATGATTCTCTGGTATGAAATCACGAGGGATGCCCCACGGGAAACCAGTGGTTATGACATGTTGGGAATCATTGCTAGGGGCCGCGGTCGTTGGGATGGCCATGGCCTCGGTCCTCTGTCCAGTCTCCTGAGAATTTTGAGACGTCTGATTCTGCGCAGCGGCCATTGTCTCCATCATATTGGTAAGCCTTTCCAAACTATCCTTCAAAGCAGTCACTTCTCCCCTGAGCTCTTGATTTTCCTGCTCGAGTCTTTCCATCCTCCTGCGACGGTCGGCTCCGGTTTTGTATGGACGAAACAGTTTGACGACTGGGTAAAAAGACACGCATGAGCCTCATGTTTTATCAAAATGCAGCAAATGATGGAAATGTATGAATGCCATGCCACAAAATGTTAGTTTCAGGAAAAACAATCACCAATATCAAAATTTTAAATGTGCAACATTCAAAACATCACAGAAGTCAAGGACTATAGGAAAAACTCCAAACTTCATTCATTCTTAAATAATCAAGACTTAAAATATCAAGTACAAATATTCTGGTTCGTTAACTATTACAAAAATAACGCCAATTCTCTTCTGAAATGAACAAAATAAATAAAGCAAAATAAATTACAACTGTAAGACTAATTCTTGGGTCTCTGGGTACTACATTCTTTCACCTCTTCCTTGAAAGTCTTCAACATGTTTTGGCACATTGAGAGAAAGTAAATCACAGCTGGGTAGGATCCATCGTCTTCGAATTCCCCTCTTGCCATTGAGAGTCGGAAAGGTAGTTCTTCTATCTGCAAGTTGCACCATTCAATAAGTCGATTAAGCTTATCACGGTACATGTCTCTTTCCTTAATCCGATCTTGTACAGCTTGCTGGTATCCTTGGAAGTGACCCCGCACCTCATCTCTCGCTGACTCCCAAATTTCGCGATCTTTGGTCAAAGCCTTGTATTGTTCCTTTCAATACTGGGCGTTTCCTTCAGCGCGATTCACCTCTTGGCATTTGAAATCCCAATCTTTCACGGTGAACCGTGAGACATTCATGGCCTGCATCCTAAGCTCATATTCCTGATTCGAACTTCTCACTGCCTCCTCAAGTGCTGCGGTAAGCTCTGCAATCTTCTTCTCGAATTCAGCTCTTTCGATCTTTGCCTTTTTAGTCGCCCGGACATACCAATCCTCGTTATTCGCGCTCTTCCTGCAAACCCTGTTTAAATCCTCCTTCAAGTGAACCACCATTCCATAAGTCTGGTCCAGACACTCTTTAACATTATTCTTCTTTCGCTCTTCTTCGTTGGCCTTTTCTTGAATTGTTTCGAATTGAACAGTTTTACGAGCCAGGTCATACCTCAATTCATTCCTTTCGTGGGTGACCCGGTGCAGTTTTGAACTGAGCTCTTCGTTTTCTTTCCCAAGATTGGCTACCTTCATTCGAAGTTCCTCTACTTCTTCAAGGGATATTGGGATACCAGGCAATGTCTCTTTCAGTGAGGGAAGCTAACATTTGGGACCATTCCCCGCCTGTCATCTTGGGAATTAAAGCGTTGCGTTTGAAAACGTGAGATGTGATCCATTTATACAGTAACGGGAAACAAAAAGTCAAAACAGCACCTTTCTTCTCGTGACGGAGGTGGAGATTATAGAACACGTCTGCCAATAACGGATATACTGGGCTTTGACCTTCTTTCCAAACTGCCCAGAATATATTAATCGCCGCCGTATCAATGAAATCTTCGAAAGTTGGAAATAAAACCAGACCGTAAATGAGGAGAGCTAATACATTGACTAAAACAGCCCATTGACGTTCCTTTATTAATTTCTTGCTTTCCTGCTCTAAAAATAGCCTATAGAAACCCCAAAACTCTCTCTTCTGCTTCCAGTTAGCTTTAGTTGTGGTGTCGCTCCCGGGATTTTCATCCTAGTACAAACGCGAAAGTGGCGCGGAAAAGGTAGAGTCGCCAGCCAGACATTTTTATCCCAAAGGAATGGGAAAGGTAATGTTGCACAAACCTAAGGAAGAAGGAAAAGGACGAGGCCTTGCGAACCAAAGATCTGGATACAGGAGTCGGTTACGAATTGAGAAGGTATTAGCACCCCAATTCGTCCGCCGTACCCGACGGGATCCACGCTTAAAAGTCTGTTTTCAAAGGGTGAGAAATAATATGCTGTTTAACTGAAAGAATAGCTATCTGGAATGAAATGGAATTGAG
Organism: Lathyrus aphaca; assembly: GCA_963966055.1. Classification (NCBI taxonomy): domain Eukaryota; kingdom Viridiplantae; phylum Streptophyta; class Magnoliopsida; order Fabales; family Fabaceae; genus Lathyrus; species Lathyrus aphaca. The sequence goes on along the minus strand of OZ014520.1, from coordinate 61,570,317 downwards.
AAAAGAAATGAAATTGGAAACTGGGAATAAAATGGGAAAATGTAGGGAAAAAGAAAGATTGTGCTCGAACGGGCCCTACCCCGCTGCCTACGTACCTCATCGGGATAAATGAGGATCAGAGACGCCGTAGTTCGTCTAACCTAGGCTTACACTCGTTTGTGGTTTTTAGGATGACGTTGCCATAGCTCTAGCTCAGGTGTTACCGGCTCTGACTCGAGGGTGTTTACCGTGTCGCTGTTTGAACTGTCGAGACAAGTCATGTTTGTCCGCAAAGAGTATGAGATGAGAAAGAAGACGTGACTTCTTGGTTTGTTGTTTTTTAGAAGAAATGTTTTGAATTTGTGTTTATTGAATGTACAACACTAAAGACTATGACACAGGAGCGAATACTTTCCAAGATCTCCCCCAATGGAACGTTTGTAAAGCATCCTAGAAGAGTGAAGGTGACCTCCACTAATCATTTCCCGTGTAGCTTAAGGCTCGTGGCGCATTGTACACATTTTCCTTTATTAAGTGTTTTTGGTTTTCTTTTAAGATGAGAAGAGACTCAAGTTATAAAAGGTAAACATTCTAAGGGGCTACTAGACCTACCCTAAATCAGTTCGAATTCATGGATAACCTATGGTTAGTGAGGTTTGCAATTAAATCTACCTAAGAGATATAAGACTAAACATGCAAGTAAAAGAAGTTAATAATAAGCAATAGGGTCCTCCTAGGTCATGGTAGGTAAAAACGTATGAAATGTAAACAGGATGGAACAATGGTCCGGGTGGGTCGGTTGCGTGGTGCTGAGACACACGACTTATGGTATGAAACATGCAAGGCTTGATTTTGGTTGAATGGAATGGAACGATGGTGATCGAAGAACCCTATAGTTACATGCAACTTTATTTGTTTATTTGAAAATATACTCGACGTTGGATCGAATACTTTATTTGTTTTTGAAAATTTGGTTTTCTATCGATTCGTTTTATCTTTTCTATCCTATTTATGGAAACTATACAAGCATACAAATTCTAGGCTATTACATCACAAAATACACAAAGTATAAAACACAATTGAAGCATAAAATATCCAAGTCCATAAGCCAAACCTTGCAAAACACCTTGCACAAAAAAACAAATAGTTAGTAAATGATATGAATCATGAATATGTACAATATGATGGAAATGAATTAAAATGACAAAAAATATTAAAAGTCATGAAAAAAATATGAAATTAAATTCCTAAGGTCTTCAACCTGATTATATTATTGTGCTAAAAAATCTCTAATAAATTCTCATTCTAACTAAAGCAAATGGCCACTTAAAACTAACTAAAGTTCAATCACAAATTTACACAAATTATACTACCAAAACAATAGAAAAAATGTCCTAAAAATTCACCAAAAAATATTCTAGGTACTTTAACTTGTCTTTTAATCATAGCAAAAAGAATGGGTCAAAAATGTTATGGGAAGTGGCCTAAATAAATTGTACAAAGTTATGTGTCCATGTGGAAATTCAACATAAATCAATTAAATGGAAAAAATCGAAATTAAATAGAAAAATGACAAAATTTGGAAAGTAACAATAGGGAAAATTTCTAAATTGCCTTAAAAAGCCAATATAATTTTTGGGGATTTTTCTTGTACATTTTTATATTTTTTCGAGAATTTAATTGAAATAGTATAAAATATAGAAATTTAAAAGAATGAAATAGAAAGGGGGTTGAAGAAGCAATGTTTTTTGAATTACAAAGACATATGGGCTGAAAACGGGGGTGGGGATCGCGCACATCCCAGGCCCAAACGCGCAGGTGCCTGGAGGTGGGGTACTGTATGCAAATTTTTTAGCTTAAGAACAAGACTCGGGGGTGCGGGAAGTAACCAAAAGATCTTTCCCCAAAATGGTCCAATCAGACCCATCCTTATCCTCTAACCTATCTTTATGGAAATATAACAGCACTATTAATCCACATTAACTGACTTTATTATTCTTAATTTCCTAAGATAAAATCTTAATTACCTTATATTTTCATTAATCCTATTAATTTATATTTATTAAATCAACTTAATCCATCAATAATATAATTATAAAAACAAAAAAAAACAAAAACAAGCTAGAAGAAACAAAACCTAATCAAACGTGAAAAACCTAAATCACCTTCTTCTTCCCTCCTGAAACCCTAATGGCCGCCGCTGTCTCTTGTCCGCCGCCGTCTGGTTCGCTTGTCTTCACCGAATAAACCTCGCCGACGGTTCCATCACCTTTGCTCGTTTTGCCTCACACTGATGCCTCACTCTTTCTTCTTCAATCGACGAAACGACGCCGTCTCCAACCTTCTTCTCCGACGGTTCTTCTCGTCACCGGAGACAATCCTCGATAAATAAGTTGCCGAAAACACACAGCCTTCGTTAGTGCCGTAGTTAGCTTTCATTCGTCTTGTTCATCTTCTTACCATGATCCGAAGCGTGATCTTGAGACGATAACGATGGAAGAAAAGGCCTCCGATGAATGCTTCAGGTATAAAACTCTGATATGTTATTGATGATCTTACACTCTTCTTGTCTGATTGTGATGTCGACTCATATTTTCCTCTCCTTCTTCTGCAGGGCCATACTTTGAATCGCCGATAAGATCTCGTCTTTCTTGCGGATTTTCAATTGATTTTGAGGTGAGGGTTACTGAGATTGAAACAAGAGCGATGTCATTGAGAGAGTGGTGAAGTTGCCACTGCAACTGAGAGATTGTTGAAGATTCGAATCGAAGATTATTTGTAAAGATTCGACGAAGATGACGATGGAGGTTTTCTTGAGGATGATTATAGGGTGAGGAAATTGAAGAAAGGATTAAAGGTTGTTGTTTGGAGATCAATGCAGAGTTTTGGTTGCGGATGTGATGTGATTTCTATTGTTGATTCATGAGTCGCATTGAAAACGAAGGATCAGAACTCGGAACTCAGGTATGTGCATAATGTTCCATTCCTATCTCTTAACTCAGCTTCATCCTTATTCTCGGCTTCGTCTCCAGTTACTTCAATTTTCCCTGATAGTTGTTGTTGTTTACGGTGCGTTCTGCAAATTATGTCGTTGATTTCATATTCTGATGTACTGCAAATTATGATACGATGAAGATATCGTTGCCTTGCGTATATGCTCTGAATCACGGTGGCTGAATTGTTGAATTGAATTGTTATTGATCGGTTCTGTTGATGCTTTTGCAGATTGTTCAGTTTGGTGGTGATGTTGAAGGATGTTGGAGGTTCAAGGGCTATGGAAGATTGAAGAAGAATGTTGAAGATGATAGGTGGTTGAAGAGTTCAGTTTTTTTTTGTGAAATTCATGATGCAGGATGAGATGGGAAGAGAGGAAATGGCTTCAGAAATCAGAAAAATATGGAAGAATCCCCCTGAGCTCCCAGCTGCAGTGGAGTTTTATTGGTGAAGTCTAAATGGGGATTTCATAGTGAATTCAGTTAAGAATTAGTTGGATTATGTTGTTAATCAGTTAGGAGTTAGTAACTGAAATTTTTGGACTGTTTTGTAACCGATTCAGTTAGATACTGTGTAACTGAATTTCTGAATTTTTAATATTGATTCACTGCTGAATTTTCTGGTGTATAGGTTCCTTTTTCTTCTTGTAACTGAACTATAATTAGTGATTATTATTATAATAAAACCATGCTCACTAGCTCCGACTTCCTTTTCATTTCTAGTTGTATTATTTTTATTATGGGCCATCTCCTCCCAACTATTATCATGAATTGGCAAAAGAAATAAATCTTTAAACAAATGGCAACATTTGGCCCAAACTTTGAATCTAACTTAATAAATTTGGCAAAAGAAATAGACATGAGCATTCATGCTCAGATTGAACGTGAAAAAGGAAAAGGAATTTGGATATAGCATTAATTGGGTTTAAAAATGGTTTAGAATATAAATGATAATAAAAACAAAATGAACATTGGTTAGAAAAGTATTGAAGTCAATTAGGGAACAATTAGGGAACCTTTTGGATATTGGTTTGAGATTATGAATAAAGATTAGTTTTAATGGTTTGAAAATGTGACATGACACAAGTATGGACATTGGGCTTGCAACTTGGGCCTAAAAGTATTATTTTTAAAAAAACTCTTAATTAACACGAACCCCCTCCATGCTCTCCCACTCATATGTTTTCGCAAAAGGATGGAAATATCCCACAGGCCACATGAGTTTGATTTTTGAAATTGATTAATGCTGAATTAATCATGAACTGAATCCGCAAATCGCACGGAAACCAAATGACAACGAACATGAATTGAGAACCATGAGTCTAACGTGCTACTGAATAGTCTTTTGCAAATGAAATCCCCAAAGATCACTTTGTTAGTGAAATAAACCCCGATAAGGAAACAAGAGCATAAGAAGATGTTTATTAGCCACATAACCAAATCCTTGAGGTTATTTTATGACTACAGATATGGTACGAAACCTTAATCGAGAAGGCATTGATCCCACTTCTTAGTAGCTCTCCGCCAACAAGTGATTTGTTAATCATGACCTAATGGAATAGGCGGATAGACATGAACTGAAAACCGACTAAATAATTATAAGTAGGAGGGCAAATTTTGGGGTGTTACATGTGGCAATGGGGATCTGAAGAGCTTCCGCTAATACCTCCACCTTAAGATCCCGACTAACGAGGGTGTAAGGTGCCTTTTCCTTCATAGAAAATCCCAAGAACCCTTCAAACTCTCCCAGAGACGGTGTTAGCTGAAAGTCCTAAAACAAGAAGCTTCGCATCGGCGGATCATAGAATTGGGCCAAAGCTGTGAGACCCGGGATTTGTACGTCGACTTCCAGAAGATGAAGCACCTGACCAAACCTTACTTCAACAACCGTTTTGTAGGAAGCAGGCATTTTTTCCAAGCAGTCCATAAGAACAGTGGTATTTGGTAAGAAAGCTTTCAGGTGTAGAGCCTTCCTTTTTCCTGAACTCATGACTGTTTTGAATGCGAAACAACAAATAGATGTGTTTTTCCTGAAATAACAAGATGTGTAAGTTATGATGCATATGCTACATGATTATGAATGCACAAAGCTGGATCCGGGATAACAATGGGAGCTTGGAACTCCTAACATGTAGGCTCTAGAGGGTCGGTCTATATCTTTCTACCCATAATGCCCACTCACATGATAGCTTTCTATGGTGACGGTATAGGGAAACCCAAGGTCATGGACGTTTATCGTACTAACGCCCCGCCGCAGGCTAGCTGCATTGTGACGATAATAATGATAAGGTCTACCTTGAGTGGAGTTCTCATGCTAGGCGTGCAAGAAGCTAGTCCTTGGAGCCTAACATTACACAACTACCAAAATTGAAACAGGTTCTAGGGGGGTCCCAGAATCACAGCCCTTTCATGAATCAGGTCCCGCGACAGGCTAGCTGCGTTGTGACAAGATCTATGAAAAGTCTAACTATCTGGGGGAGCTTTCATGCTAGGCGTGCAAGGAGCGAGTCCTTGGAGACTAACACTAATAACATCCAAATCTAAACTTAGGTGTTCCCTCTTCTTTTTCAAAACTCAGATTTCAAGATTCAAATAAACATTCACCCGTGACATAATCCCGAGATCCAACAGGCAGATATAAATAATGAGCAATATAAGGAAAGAAATAAACGTAAATAAAGAGGACAAACAAATAAACCAAACAAACGCAAACTATCCTAAGCTAGGCTCGACTCTCTTATGCATAAAGCAAAGTCCCCAGCAGAGTCGCCAACTGTCGCACCTCGAAAAATACGATCTTAAAATAAACAACAGAGTCGCCACCTAATTCTATTTATTCTACGAGAGAAAAGGAAGATATAGACACAACCTAAATAAAGGATAAGAATGGTCAACGAAACCACTAATCTAAGTTCGGGAGTCAGTCGCAGGATTTTTCAGAAGGTGGTGGACTGCGTAAACGAATACGGAAGCTGATAGACTGGGTGTTATCTCGGCACCTGTTGTCAAAGCTACGTTTTCGTGTGAATGACTGGAATCAAAGACTTCTTCAACTTCAACTTCAACAACTTTGATTGTTGTGGAGCGTAATAGAAGAAAGCAGATGAATGAGTATCTTTCGGTTCTTCGCTCTCTCATGCCAGATTCTTACATCCAAAGGGTACTTATATACTTACTACTTATAACTTCTACTTATGATTTAGATCGATTTTCGACAGCGAGTTTGACAGAATCACAATAGATGTATGTTTAGATCGACATTTTGTGTGTTTTGTTGTTGTTGATGATGATGAATGCAGGGTGATCAAGCTTCTATAATTGGAGGTGCTATTAACTTTGTAAGAGAGCTTGAACACAAGTTTCAATTTCTTGGTGCTAAGAAAGAAAAGGAGATGAAATCTGATGATGATGATGGTGGATCAAACAAAAAAAACCATTTTCTGAGTTCTTTTCATTTCCACAGTATTCAACAAGTACAGGTGGCACTTCAAATTAATCTTGCATCTAAATGTTACAACTATAGCTGAATTTGTGAATTTGATGCACCAGACAGCTTCTGACATACCTGTGGCTTTTTGCAGGTTGTTTCGGACAACAGACGAGTTAATGACGGCAATGGATGGTATTTCTATTAGAACACATGGTGCAGGCTGAAGAACTTAGGGCTCTGAATTTTATTAGTGTAACTGTAACAATTTCATATGCCATCAGCTGCTTAAACATTGACCTTGTAGTAAAGTAACTATAATAATTCCAGAATTGCTTTTGTAACATTTTATGATGTGATCCTGAAAAATTCGCCATCAATTGCTCGACACGATTGAACATTGCTTCCTGGATTTGAATCCTTTTAGATGAGTAGCGATATATTCATGATGTGATCCTTTGATTAGTTATTTGCCCGCTTAACAATTAGACTTATTCCTTGAGATTGATGATATAAACCTTTGACTTAGGTAATCTTACTTTACCGAAATTGCAGTTTTGAATGCAACCAACTTAACAACACTCAAGTCCTAATATTGTTAACTGAAAAATATTCTGGCAACACAACTCCAATTCTTTGTATGATATATTGAACTTGAAGATAAATTGTAAAATTTGAATAATCATGTTTATTGCAAAATCAAACCTCAAAAGAACGTGACTTGAAAGCAACGTGCATCAACTTGACAATGACCAACAAAATCTCTTATGACAAAAGGAAAAACTTCAAAATGACCTTGAAAATAATAATAATCCCAAGACTTTTAATAACTTGAATGAGGAGGCAAAAATTGGTTTCTTAAGACCTTAAAAATGATTTCTCAATTCAAAGTGCTCTAATCCATAGTTCATTCTCCTTAGGTTGATCATAAGCTTGCATGTTAAATAGTCAGAGAAGGGATAGTCTCAAATGCAATGTGTCTTCTGACTAAACATCTGATAAGGCATGATACAAACACCCAAGATAAAAATCTAAAGTCCTGCTCCCAACCTTCGAATGGAACAAGATCCCCCCGAAATTCCGTGAAACTAACCAAGAAGAATCCCAGATCCCAAACTTTGAAGGAAACAAAAGAAAAGAAACTATGGCTATTGACTTAATATAAATGCGAAATGCAAATGTATAAATGCAGAAGACCGAAACAACGAAAGGAGGGCAAATTTTGGGGTGCAACACATGATTCGACAAAATCAAAACTGGAGCAGACATCAACTTCCTCTTGAGTTCTTGAAAATTCTGTTTGCAATGCACATTCCAAACATAGGCTTGACCCTTTTGAGTTAATTAAGTCAAAGGCAATGCTAACTTCAAAAAGCCTTCAATAAACTTCGTGTTCTAATAAACCGAACCAAGAAAACTTCTAATCTCCATAACATACTTCAGAGTTTTCCACTACAACACAATATATATCTTCGTTGGATTAATGACAATACCACCACTAAAAATCTCGTGACCAAGGAAACTCACCTCTTGAAATCAGAACTCGCACTTGGACAACTTCACATACAACTTCTTCTCTTTTAAGGTCTACAACACAATCCTTAGATGGTCTACATGCTCTTCGTCAAATTTCGAATATATCAAGATGTCATTGATAAATACCACCCAAACTGATATAAGTACAGTTGAAATATTTTATTCATGTACTCCATAAACACTACAGACACATTAAACATCTAAAACGACATCATTGAATATTCATAGTGACCATACTTCATTCTAAACATAATCTTCATAATATCCTTTGATTTTAACAAAACTAAATTTATTTTCTTTCTATTGCATAATGGACCTAATACTAGTAAAAAAAAATTCAAATGAAGGAAAAAAATAATATAGTTAAGAATACTTATCAGGTTGGTGTGTATTTTTATTTTATTCTCTTTACGTATTATGTTTTATAAATACTTTGTTTTTCATTCATTTTGAATTCTTCAGCGTGTCAATGACATAATAGATAATTAACTTGAGTATTTTGGGTTTTGGTTTTGGAATTAAAGGACAAAATGACAGAGTTTCATTCACATGGTATAATCCTTAAAGAGATTGAATAGGTTCTTCACATAGTTTCAATTCATTACAAGATAATACCTACAATTAAATCAACACATGTTTTAAGATGATATGTGATAATTTGAAGGAGTGTGTTAAACCTGGACACAACACATGATTTGATATATATGAAGATGACCTCCTTCATATGGAACAATGTTGTGGCATACTTGTCGCGTCAACCGTATTTGGTATGCATTATGTTATTGCTATTTTCATTGAATTATTTAATCTTGTATTTTTCAGGTGAATTAAATCTTTTGTTTATGGAACTTTTATGAGATAAATGAGCCAAAAAAATATATAAGTGAATTGTCCGGAAAAGATTCGAACAGGTCTTCGTGACTTTCAATTGGGACTGTGATATCATGATTGGAGAAGATTGTGGGGTACCTGCAAGATACTCCGACGCTCGAGTCAGTTTCAGAATAACAACTAAAGCGTAAATAAAAAGGGGGATAGAAAGTGGATACCTGACCCTCCAAAGATAAAGGATTTTTATAAGGGCATATGCCCGGGGGGATGCAGGCGCATGGCCTTTGACTAGTGTAATTGCCTTCATAAATCCGTTGGGCAGTTGACCGTGTGGAAGGCGTTTTGGCGCGTAGGGGGGGGGGGGAGTCCCCAATGGCTATATGCTAACGACTATATCTCCGTAACGGTCATGTCCTCATGGATACCATATTGGGTTTGTCCCCAATTGTATATTGGATTGGGCATTGATTTGGCGCAGGGAACATGCTAGGTCAGTCCAGAACAGAAGCCCCCCAAGTCGATATGCCCAAATGGGGTAGTGACTTAAGGTGTTGAGAGCGTGACCGGTATTTCTGGATATCTTGATGAACTTCTGGAAAATTTGATGAATGTTCATCACAAACGTATAAATGTTCTTCATAAGCATATGAATGCTCATAGATTTCCATATTTTGCAAGTAGGCTAGGGTTGGATCCATATTAGATTTGAGTAGTGATGGTTTAGTGTTAGTCGACCGAGCATAGATTTGTAGAAGAGCTTATCCCCACAGACACTAGATTGATAATTGTGGAGGATTAGCTCGGTATAGAGATTTGGTCCTCGCAACGTTTTTCTTGACTAAAGGGCTAACCTGGGGCACGTCCTCAGGTTTTTCCGAGCCCTTTCACTTGATTTGCGGTGGAAGGGTGAATTTGAGTTCGTCGAATTGACTATGGTTCCTCTGCTTTTCAGGTGAATGTAGTCAGAAGAATGCTCGCAAAGTAGAGGAAATCCCTGCCCCTAATAACGCGGACGTTCCCGCCCAGGATCGCTTATGGATACTGGATGAGCCACTCGAAACGGCCTCTCAGTTCGCGATCGACGCTTCAGACGAGTGGGTCAGGATAGAGAGGAAGAAGAAGGGGGAAGTCGCCAACTGGAGAGCTTTACCTCCGAAGCCCACACAGAGGATATACTCCCACTTTCCTGCTCTCTGTAACATCCAAAACACCCCACGTAAATATTAATAAAATCAGAGTAAGATTTTCAACTTTTATTTGAGTGTCACAATCAACTTCATAACCGACTCACTGATACGTTTTCAAAACATTTGTTCAACATGCAGCGGAAATAAATTTTAAACTAACATGACTTAACTTCAATTACAAAATTGTTTTTCAAAATAAATAATAAATAACAACAACTTCTACCCAACTCCCAAAGCGACGTATCAAAGCCGACACCCTAAGGACGAGAAGTACTCCAACTTCACTGACCACCACTCGACTTATCCTGCTCACCTACACGTTACCAACGGGAGGGTAACATTCAAACAGAAGGGGTGAGATACTTACATCATAAAGATCATATAATAAGAATTAGATAAGTATCCTAAAATTACACCGCTTCTCACAACGAATATTCAACAACCTTACATACAACAATGATACATAAACCACAACACCATATACAACAACCACAACAAATATGCAATGAGACTCAACTTGACCAGGACCGGCCTAACCTATAGGCAAACTAGGCATGTGCCTAGGGCCTCATCAATTTTTTATTTTATTTTATATATAGTACTGTTGATTTTTAAGTTTTTATTAATAATTTTTTTTCTATTTCTATGTACCGGTTTTTTTTTTAAATTTAAAATGGTGACTGTTGGTTTCAATTGGAGTTTGAAAAGTTGTTACTTTTCCAATAAAAGGTGCAACTACTAATAAAATTACAATTAATAAATTTTATAATATTCATTCTATATATAAATAAGAAAACAAATTAATACACCATAACCCATTTATCAATTTGTATATTATGTTATTCTCAAAGAAAGAATAGATACTCATTGTGTACTATCTTTCACAAATGATACTTCTTTTATCATTATATTATTAGTATTGTTCTACCAATTGATTCAAACATCTCTCCGGTCTCCACTTGTAACTTACTGCTCATGCGTTAGAGGGGATTTTTCATTTCCAATTTTGAAGTTTCTTTAAAGAAGAAAAAGAAACAAATTTCCACAAAAGGATTAAAGCAGGTTTTATTTATCTTAACATTTTCTCATTTAGTTTTTAATTATAGTCTTTTTATTTGTTTAATTTAATTGTTTTCTATTTTATTAGTTTTAGTGAATTTTATTTATTTTTATTTTATACGTATTTATTATTGTGAAAGTTGGTTTATTTTATTTTAGAACAATGTCGACTCGAAAATTTGAATCAGGAAGTTCAAAATTAAAAAAAGAAGAAAATAATTGACGCTTTAATTGAATCACAAAAGGGAGCTTTAGATAAATTTATTAACACAAACAAAAGAAGTAAATTTGAAAACTTAGGTGATTGTTCATCAAATGAACAAGTTAATCATGTAGAAACTAACAATATAGACATAAACAACGAAAATGAAAATATAGATACTTTTGTCGAAGAAGTTAAAATTATAAACAATGATGAAAATGCCAATAGTAATTTATTAATAGAAGAACGTTATAGTGTAGACATCACTAAAAATATATATGATCCAAGTCATTGGATAAATATTAGTACAAGGTTAAGAGATTTATTAGTCAAAAAATGTCCAATTAAAGTTAACGATATAGATTTTCCTAAGGATGAATCCATCTTTTCCATTTTATATTCAAAAGTTGTCTAACGGAGAAAAACGTGAAAGAAGATGGCTAATATATTCTCAAGATTTAAATAAAGTATTTTGTTTTTGTTGTAAATTATTTAATACAATTTCTAGTACAAGCAAATTAGCAAGTGATGACATTTGCGATTGGAAAATTTTGGATAATACATTGAGGAGTCATGAGATGAGTAAGGAACACATTGTAAATATGGATTTATGGACTGATTTAAAAATTAGATTGTTAAAAAATAAAACAATTGACATACATGTTCAAGAACAAATAAATAGAGATAGAGAACATTGGAGAAATGTATTGTTAAGAATAATTGTGGTTGTTAAAACTCTTGGAAAAAATAACTTAGCATTTTGTGGAACAAACGAAAAGATTTACCAAGAACATAATGGAAATTTTTTAAGTCTAATTGAAATGATTGCATAATTTGATCCTATAATGCAAGAGCACATTCGTCGAATTAAAGATCATGAAATACATAATCATTACCTTGGACATAGGATACAAAATGAGTTAATAAGTTTGATAGCAAATGAAATTAAAACAAAAATTAATCAAAAAATTATTAATGCTAAATATTTTTCAATTATACTTGATCGTACTCCGGATATAAGCCATCAAGAGCAAATGTCTTTTATATTACGATGTATGAATATTTCTTCTACTCCAATATAAATTGTTGAACATTTTGTAGAATTCTTAATAGTAAATGACACGACCGGAAAAGACCTTTTTGATGCAATTGTGAATGAAATAAATATTATTGGAATTGATATTAGTAATTTAAGAGGACAGGTTATGATAATGGATCTAATATGAAGGGAAAACATCAAGGTGTGCAAAAAATATTTTTAAACATTAATCCTAGATCATTTTACATTCCATGTGGTTGTCATAGTTTAAATTTAGTAATTTGTGATATGGTTAATTGTTGTCCTAAAGCTACATCTTTTTTTGGAGTATTACAACGTATATATACAATATTTTCTTCTTCTACTAAAAGATGGAAAATTCTACAAGATCATATCCTCAACCTAACACTTAAATCATTGTCAGAAACACGTTGGAAAAGTCGTATTGAAAGTGTAAAAGCTTTGAGATTTCAAACTTCACATGTAAGAGATGCTTTATTGAAATTATCTGAAATTACTGATGAACCTAAAATTAAAAGTGAAGCAGATTGTTTAGCGACTTATGAACTTGAAAATTTCGAGTTTTTGTTAGCCATGACTATTTGGTACGAGATATTATTTGCAATAAACTCTGTTAGTAAAAATATGCAATCAAATGATATGTGTATTGATGTTGCTATAGAACAATTGAAAGGTCTTGTTTCATTTTTTGAAAAATATAGGAAAAATGGATTTGAAAATACTTTGATTTCTGCAAAAGAAATTGCTATTGAAATGGATATAGAACCAAAATTTCGTGAAAAGCGTATTATTCATAGAAAAAAACAATTTTATGAGATTATAGACAACAAAGTTATAAAATCTCCTGAATAATTATTTAAGACAAATTATTTCTTATATATAATAGATCTAGCAATCACTTCATTTCAAAGTAGATTTGAACAATTTAAAATATATAATGATATTTTTGGTTTTCTATTTAGTATTAAGATATTAAAATCCATTGACATTGAAAATTTAAAAGAAAATTGTTTTAACCTTGAACAATCATTGAAACATAACACTGAATCTGATATTGATGGATCTGATTTATTTATGGAACTAAATTTTTTAAGAGAAATAATACAAGTGGAAAATGATACACCAATTGATATACTTAATTATATAAAGAGACTTGATTCTTTTCCAAATGCATATATTGCTTATAGAATAATGTTAGCAATTCCTATTACAGTTGCGTCTGCCGAAAGAAGTTTTTCAAAATTAAAGTTAATAAAATCATATTTAAGATCTACAATGTCTCAACAAAGATTAAATGGATTGACTTTATTATCAATCGAAAATGAAATATTGAATGAAATTGATTACAATAGTTTAATAAATAATTTTGCATCTCAAAAAGCTCGAAAAGTAAAATTTTAAATAAAATATATTTTAGAATTTTTTTTATTACTAATAATATAAAAAGCCTCATTTTTTACTTTTGCCTCAAGCCTCAATAGGTGTTGGGCTGGCCCTGAACTTGACTCTATGCATGCAGTACCATAATCTAATCTCTATTTCAAGATCCAGTTCCCGTAGGAACTTTTGACCCCTCTTTCATGGTCCAGTATGATCCTTATTTCATGATCACATCCTCGACCCCTATTTCATGACCACATACGATCCTTATTTCATGACCGCACCAACGTCACAACAACGACATATCTCACCTTGGTATGTTACACAACTATGCGACATATCATGCAACATCAATGACATATATGCATACTCACTACGACTACATTAAACATCATCAACAACAACAACCACATATCACAACATCTATCAACTACTACTAATCATCAACAACACGATCATCATACATTTCATAACATATCATCATCTAATTCAGTTTATACCACACCATAACATATACTACAATGTATCACATATTCATATACCATCCATAAACATATGAAACATACCAACACAACACTACACAACAAATCAACAACCTCTACGACAACGAACATATATATATATATATTGTTTAGCTCAATTACACTAATTATCCATATAATTAGGTGTATAACTCTTTTCACGCTACTTATAACTACCCCACATCAATTCTTAAGCATTACTAATTAATTAAATAATTTTATGTATTTTTTTTGGAATTTAAAAATTTATTTTTCACGCTCCAGGGCTCGCTAAGCGAGGGTCACAACTCGCTAAGTGCTAAACCCCCTGACTCTTCTCGCTAAGCGAGCTCTGCGATTTCGTAAATTGCATCTCTGCTTTTCTCACTCAAATATGCTACGAAAAATTAACACATACTGTATCAACAAGAACCAGAAAATCGCAGTATTCACCAATTTCACCATCTAATTCATACGGGTATTAACTAACAATAAACAACTCCTAATTCAACGGATTTCTTCAACAATTCATCACAACTTCAATCCCTAATTCTCAACCTACCCGATTCCCATTATAGAACCCTTAAGATGGAAGAATCTCACCCTTACCTTAGGTTTTGTTAAGAAATTCTTCTTCTTCTTTACGAACTTTTCACGAATAAACCTTTTCTCCTCTTCTTCTCCTCTTCACACCTTTTCACGATCGTTCTTGTTCTCTCCAAAATACGATTATGTTTTTCGCCTTTTCCTTAATTCCAACATAACCCCTAAGATCCAACTTATGATCTTCCTTTTTTACCCTTACTACTTTCACCAATTGACCACCTTGTCTTTATCCCTTACTTATTCCCTTTTATTTTATTTAACATCTAATGATACAATTATCCACCAAAAATATAATTTAAGTTCACGATTATATTTCAATAATATATATTGTTCTTCGCACACCAAAACACACATTCTCAATAAAATATTTAAATAAATTCGGGGCGTTACACTCTCAGGTTCCCCATGTACGAGTTCGTGTTTTGCGAGGCTGGGTACCATTTTCCCTTCACTGATTTCCAGCAGGCGGTCTTTACACACCTCGAGTTGGCGCCCTCGCAACTTCACCCGAACGCTCTGGCCTTCATCAGGTATTTCGAGCCGGAGTGTCGTTATCTAGAGATAGGGGCAACAATCAACTTGCTCTTTAGGACCTTCTATCTGCAGAGGAAGTCCCAGGATGGTCGACACAACTGGGTGTCATTGAAGCAGACCAATAGACTATTTAAAGCCTACCAGGACTCGATACGTGATTTCAAGTATCGTTTCTACGTGATTCAACCCTGCTCGCAGGCCGCTAAGTACTCGTTGTACGACAGGGAATTGATTGATGACGAGGAGAAAATGGTGGCCCACTTTCCGCTGGAGTGGGTGAATGTGCACTTCCAACATTCCAGCGAGCACTATATCACCATTCCCGAGGATCTGAGCACCGATGATACAACGACTTATAATACTTCATTCAATTATGTCGCTAGTTTTCGCCCTACGGAACTGGTGGACTCTGACGGGAAATCCCTTCTTCATCCTGACGGAACGCCGACCACCATGGCCATACTAACTAATGTAAAATCGTTGCTTAGTTACCCAAACAAGGAGGCAGCGATGAAGCTCTTAGATGAATTTATATTTTATAATCCAACTTTTGTATTGTAGATCTATTCGTTGTCTAACCGATTTCATGCTATTTTTGCCGCGCAAGTGATCGAAATCAGAAACCGCTTGGTGAAGTTGAACAAGGGTAACGTCAAAAAAGGTTCTACTAATAGTCGGGTCGATGTTGTCAAGGACCAGAGCACCTTAGACAACTTCGTGGCTTCAGGCAGTTCCACCCCGGGAGGTACTCTTGTGGTCGAATCTCCACTGGGAAAAATACAAAGGACCAATGATCCCTCTCCTCCTCCAAAGACTAATGTTGCGGCCGCATGCCCCTTTGACTTGCCACCCTGCATTACTCAAAGGACTGTGCTCGACAGGGGATCGTCTGTTCGGGTTCCTGACCTTGATGTTGTCGCCATTCTTTCCGCAAATCCTAAGGATTTGAGGGATGAACTTTGCCAAGATGCTGAAATGTAAAAGTGCTTGAATTGTAAAGGAATGCAGTAAAATGCATGAAAGATAAATTGCTTGGAAGTGTAAATGGCTTTGAAATGTAAAGGCTTTTAATGTAAAAATTTGCAGAAGGTAAAAGGCTTCAAAGATAAAAGACTTAAAAGTAAATTTAACATTGAAGATAAATTCAACATAAAGATAAATGTGGTGGTGCTTCAATCACGTACATTCTCACTGCACTCGTTTCTATACACGCAGATACTTTGAGTCTACGGAGTTACTAGTACATATGATTTCTACACAATTATTCACATACTAAAAGTAGTTATTTATATACATTACAAAGTAACCGCTTTCGACTGTTTCTTCCTAGAAATAGCCTAAGATGGTGACACTTGTCCCACTATTTGTTGGAGAAGCTTGATCTGGCGCCACTTGTCTCTATCTTTAAAGTGAAGATCACCTATTTTCCTTGCCACGTTCGAATGTGTACAAACTCTTGGTAACCACCATCTCCGTCGAACATGCATTGGTCGAATCCTCTTCAACACTTAGAAATTAATTCAAACTCAGGATTTCACTAAGTATAAGAATAATAGGTGGGTCCCTTCAACTCTCATCCTTTAAGTAAGGTTAAGAAACCTCTTTTTAGCTCATAATCAGATAATTCAGTTATTAAACCAAAATAAACTCATTAATTGCTAGCGTCGAAATTTAGGGATAACAGTAGAAAGATACTCTAGTACAGGCGGAGTCTTGGGCTCCTCAACAGTCTCACCAAAACCCTCCAACGCATAACTCCAATTAGCACAGTCATGCACGCTGGTCATCACGGGATCCGACAGGGTGAAATAATGGACGGTCTCGCTATCAATCAGTAGCTTGAACCAGTCGGGTTGGAAGAAAGATCTCCTCATCACCCCTCGATCCAAACAAAAATCAATGTCCAAAGTGGTGTATCCACAATAGGCAGTCAAATGATATAATTTACGAGATATACCTAAAGTAGTAGCAATCTGAGTCACTGTACCTCCCACGTGTATGATATCTTCGGAGGATCTGGCGGTGCATCCGAGGTTGTCAAGTAGAAAATTCGCACAGGCTACAAGGCGTGACTGATTCACACAGAAGAGAAGGAAGATCTCCTCCTCGCTAACATGGATGTTAAGTTCAACCTTTCCCAGGAAGGTATGGGCAAAAACCATCTAGAAGTATCTCAGAGCTGGATTCTGAATGATATGAGATATCTGAGTAATATGATCAGGACTCCCTCCACCTGTGATGTCGCTCCAGAATATGTCGATGTCTCGACTCATGAAGTATCCCATGAGTAAATCAAGGATGACATTTGGGATAATCTGAAATCAAATTAAGTTACCAAATCCTTTTATGGGTTAGGGCGTACTCTGTCCTGAACAACCCGAAAGAAACACTCCCCTCCGGTCCAAGATATGGATCATAGTTGAACGATATGAGGAACTCGATGGGGAGAGTCCTGTAGGTAGAATGCATCCCATCAGCATATTCGTCCCAATGAAGCTGGCTGCAAAGAAATCGTACACTGGGCTCAATACCTATAACATTCATGCAGTCCTGGTCTGGGTATTACGTAGGTGCCATCGGGCGCTGATAAAGGACTAAGTTACACTGCCTTTGTGCATCATCTCAGAAGGTAACATGCATGTCATCATGGCTCTGCATCCTGCAATGTAGGGTTAGAGAAAGGACCTGAAATCATACACATTAGAAAACGTCAGTTTATATAGATAACCAGTTTAAACAAAATGTAAGACATAAAAATAAAAATCAAGAAGGAATAAATAAATTTGTGGTTTTCCTCCCACGCAACGCTTGTTTAACGTCGTTAGCTCGACGAGTAGACCTCATGTAGATGGATTGGGCATTGGTGGATCAATCAGGGTGTGGCTGGAGTAGTCAATAGGAATGTTGTCTCCTTCGTAATATTTTAATCTTTGTCCGTTGACGATGAAAGGACTACAGGAGTTTTTCTTGATTTCAACTGCTCCTGATTTTAGGACCTTTGAAACTTTAAAAGGACCTGTCCATCTTGACCTTAGCTTACCAGGAAAAAGTCGCAACCTGGAGTTAAAGAGGAGAACTGGATCGCCTGTATTGAAATCCTTTTTTATAATCCTTTTATCGTGCCAAGCTTTGGTTCTTTCTTTATATATAATGGCATTATCGTATGCGGATTGGAGAAGTTCTT
The DNA here is from genome assembly GCA_963966055.1 of Lathyrus aphaca. Taxonomy (NCBI): domain Eukaryota; kingdom Viridiplantae; phylum Streptophyta; class Magnoliopsida; order Fabales; family Fabaceae; genus Lathyrus; species Lathyrus aphaca. The sequence goes on along the minus strand of OZ014520.1, from coordinate 61,551,839 downwards.
CTAACTTGTTAATGTCGAGGATACGTTTTTCACCTGCAGTAAAGTAGTCTAAATTCAAGGTTTTAATGGCCCAATATGCCTTGTGTTCAAATTCAAAAGGTAGGTGACATGATTTTCCATAGACCAACTGGTAGGGGGTTGTTCTTATAGGATTTTGAAAGCGGTTCTATAGACATAGAGCTTCATGCAACCTTTGAGACCAATCTTTTATGGATATAGAAACTGTTTTTTCTAAAAATAAATTAGATCGGATTCAAATTTAAAATTGAATAATTAATAAATAACAACAATCTAATATTTGTTTCAACCATTAATTTAATTCATACACACCTTTATGTAAAAAAATTGTGCCATCATCAATTAATCACAATTAATTTTTCGTATAAATTTTAGAAAATACAAATTAAAGCAATTTTTTTAATAATTTAACTAATATAATTAATAAAAAATAAATTTAATTGATATACATCGACAATTAAAATAGTTTTACACTATTATTTAATTATGACCGTTTGATTTTAATTATTTAAAAAGTAATATTTATGAATGGTTGTGATGTATTAACTGTATAAAAAAGTTTATACTAATAGTGCATAATAATTAATCTTTAAAGAAAATATATTTCAACTTAAATTTCAACGAAAGAAGGTAAAATCAAAATTAGAAAAAATAGATACTCCATATCAAAAGAAAATCCATATTAATAAATTATGAGCAACTTTTCCTTGAAATAGAAAAAAAAAACATTATATAAATTTATAATACTAGGCCAAACAAAAAACCCGAACCGTTTCCGTAACCCGATTAGGGCGAGCCCCACGAACACTTTAGGTGAGTCCCACGTGTCCGTTCGAGGCCAAACAAACGCGATATACAACTGCAGAAAAAAGAAAAGTCAGATTTTTTTATGTTTCTAGACACTGTCCTTTATCATTCATCTTACACGTGTCTCAACGCTATTCGATAGTTACACCGTTGTTGTTTCTTTTCTCCTCTCATGTTATCGGTTACTTCTTCTTATATACATCTCTCTCTCTCTCTCTCTCTCTCTCTCTCTCTCTCATGACTTTTGAGTTTTCATCACTTTCTTTTCCTACCAAACTACGTTTTCTCTAGATCCAACCACTTTTGTTACCAACAATCAATCACTTCTCGTTTGTTTTCGCTTCAATCTACCTATACTTAATTCATCACCACTCTCGTTAGGTCTTGCTTTCCCTTTTCTCTCTCTATGCCATTCCCTCAGGTTTGATTTCTCTTTTTCTCCTTGGAATTTCGTTTGTTTCTTTGTCTTATTTTTGAATTTCGATTTGATTTGTAATTGGTGTTTGGATCTGGTTTTGATTCTTTATTGGAGTGATTCAATTTTGGTAATTGGATGTTTTTGTGTTGTGGTTCGAATAGATCTTGTGTTTATTTGTAATTTAGGTTTGTGAATTTTACTTGAATTGACTCTATGGATTGGTTTCTGAGAAATTGGGTAGATCTGGTTAGGGTTTTGTTGTTTTTGTTGTTTTTAGGTTTTCTTTTGTTGCAATTAGAATTGAATTTGGCTGAAGGAAAATTAGGTCTTGAAATCAGCTCACTGAATATAATTGCCTTTGAGTTTGATTTGTATTCTGTTCAGACAATGTTGTTGGGTATAAATTACATGATTCATCATGTTTATACATTGTACAAGTCATTGATGGTCTTCAATTTCAAGTGATTGGTATTCAGTTTTGACTAAAACATAGAAAATTATGTTACACGACCTAGAAAGGCGATAAGATAAGTTATTAAGAAAGATCTCGAGATTAATGATTCGGATAGAAACATAGTCTTGGAAGGAATATTATGGCACAAGTTGAATGTGTTGATTATATAGTTGACCCCACATAGTGGGATAAGGCTTGGTTGTTGTTGTATCTGTATAACATTTTGATTCTTCAATACTGTCTATTCTTGTGATTGTGTTTATTTATGGACACTTAAAATTCTCAAGTTTTATACTGTTAAAGGAATTTGATTTGTGGTGATTTGCGAGATATTTTCATATCTATAATTGTGTATTTACATATTATCTATCTGTCAATGAATCGTAACTCTTTATGTTTGTGAGCACTTGCAGTTTTTGACGATTTTGCTGTATTTCTCCTTAAACTGCAGTTGGGAAGGGTGTACTGGAGTCAAACTTTAGCTTCTGGGCACACATTAATTAACAGTATTGCAAACCTGTTGGCCTTTTCGGGATGGGAAAGTGCAAGTGTTGTGGTAAGTTAGGAAGAATGGGGCCAAGGGATGGATCTAAGAGTGCTTATGAATTTTCTTTGATGTTGTCTCCTGTCGTTTCTTTTTGGGACTGCATTGTTCGTAAAATGAGGTACTCCTACAGACCTGAGTGGGTGTAGTGGTTCGAGCTTTTCCGTTAGTACTAGTCTTCATACTTCAACTAATTAGAATTTATTACTAGCATAATAATAGTTTAGGTAAAAAAAGTTATAGAAAAATGTATACGCTCTAAAGGAATTCTCTTGAAGGATAGGGTTTTGGAACAGTCATTTTAAGTATTTATGTCTTTAGTAAGTTCAATGGATAACATGGCATGTAATAAGGGGCAACATGTGAGAAAGGCGAAGAAGAAGCAGGTGAAGGATGAGTTGGATCGTCTTAAGCAGGCTGAAAAGAAAAAGAGACGGCTGGAAAAAGCTCTGGCTACGTCTGCTGCCATCATATCGGAACTGGAAAAAAAGAAACAGAAGAAGAAAGAAGAACAGCAGAGACTTGATGAAGAGGGTGCTGCAATTGCGGAAGCTGTTGCTCTACATGTTCTACTCGGTGAAGACTCAGATGATTCATATAAGGTTGAGTGCAAGACTTGGGATGATTATAATCGTAATCTTGATTTCTTCATGGGTGGGAAAAGAGCTTGCTTTCCAAATCTAGATGGAGGCACATGGTCCGTCACTGCCGAAAATGGCAAGTGGTCTATCTCATCCGGGCCTTTCGAAAACAACAATGTGCACGCTCCATCTTACGGAGAAGCAGTTTGGGATCCTACAAGATTCTCTGTCGACCTTATAGCAGCACAAGCAGTTAGATCACTCCAGATTGCAGAGAATGCAGATGAGGATAGGATTCTATTCTAATGGAATCCTTATATATCGGATTAATCGCGACTTTGCTGGGGACTTGAGTCTTTTTTATTTTTATTTTATTTGAGGTCTTTCATGTGTATATAACTATATATTTTATATTATATATCGTGAGTCTTGTGTTTGTCAAACAACACATTCTGTTTCAGTTGTGATTGAACATGTTGGTAGTGTCCCCATGTTTTATTCTGATTTTCTTTGTATGTGAGGATGCTAATTTTCTTTGTGGAGTGATGACTTTCATACTGAAGTATTGTAGGGAACTATACTTTTTTGAGCTGATTATCAATGATAATAATATAAATGGAGACCTCATGATTTATATACTTTGCACTGTTGAATAATTTATATCACTATTACATCTCTCATATATGTGGTTTGACAAACTTTTAATAGTGTTGCTTTTTAAAGTACTTCCTAAAATTCATTCTTTTTGCAAATGGAGTAATGATGTCATGTTTTTTGAGTTTTTGCAACTTTGGTGTTCAGCAAAGTAATCAGCATTACCTCATGGCTTGCGTCAGTACAGGAATCCTAATTTCTGAGAATTGCTGTTTTTGGAATGCCGTGTGATTACTGTATTGCATATGCTGACCTAATAACGTTTAAAGTTTAAACATACTCAAAAGTGAGAGTGTGGTGCAAAAGATATTTGAGTGATTGTTTCTTGTACTTCAATGTGAACAAATGCAAAGTTTGTGACTCACACACTAGATGCTTTAACATAGGTTATAGATTATGAAAGAAGTAAGTTAGATACAAATTACTTCAGTTGTGAAGTTACTTTTTCAGTATACAGTTTTACAAACAAGGCACCAATTAAATTAGTGATTTGAATATGATGTAAAAATTGCATTTGTTTTTTTGACTTAAATCTACATGCAGTAAACCTATGGTAGCTTCCAGTACTATACATCATTCAATCACATGGATTCTCAGCTTCTGAACTACTAGAAGTAGATGGTTTCACACCATTATAATAAGCATGTTGAACTCTAGGAGATTCTTCTTCTCTAGGGGAATCATCCATATCAGCTTTAACATTATTTGTAACACAGAACAGGAATCGGTATGCTGCTTTGCATGCCGATGCAATCTCTGTTTTTGTTTGTCGGAACCGCGATGCTGCATTCCCAGCCACTTCCTTAGCAAGATCACCAATGTTAGCAAACCTGTTAACCCAACCTGTCATGAAAGGTGTAAGAATACACAGTTGAAGCTGTAAAATATATTAAAAAGGTCATCGATAAATAGTTATTTACCTGGAGGCTTTGGAACACCTAGTCTTCGACAAAATTCATCACAGAAGTGGTTGCAGTTTTTGGAGAAGAGATCATAAGAATTTCCAGGCCACTCTCTACTAAGTTCTCTTAATATTTGATTTACCTTGAAAATATTGTAGTTTGTTTTTCCTAGAACAAGGGATTTTCTATATGTAAACATTGTATTCTTCCCTGAAGGAGAACTGAAAACTCCAGTTCCTTCCTCACAGAATCCAAATGACCATTCTTCATCTCCATAAACCTGTCACAGTACCGCAAACAATCACTAAATCATCATATATTATAACTAAATCAATGATTCAGTATACCTATAATGAAGATTTTAAGAGAGACTCAAGATTCAAGATACAACCCAAATGAAATAACGAAGAGACAGTGGATTAAGACCTGAACAGCGCTGTGGAATATACCCCCGAGACCAATACCATTCTTGAAAATCTTGTTGATGTGAACAACGGTGTTGTTCGTCTTCTCTGAACCATTGGTCAAGTCGTACACGTGAAGTGTCACTTTCGCCATCTTCAACAAAAATCAGAGTGAGATTCTTGAATTCTATGTACCTGGGGTTTGAATCAGAGTTAGATTCTGCTGCAAGAATCCTTCGACTTAATTTCTATCTTTGCCATTATCAAGAGTGAAAGTGTTTCTTGAATTTGTATCTGAGAGGGAACAAATATAACTGTGGCATGAAATGTGGTGCTGATCGTTATAATTTATTACCAATGCTGCATAATTTCTTGGCCATTGATCGAGACGGTTTGAGAGAAAAATTGAAAAAAGAAAAACTTATTATGAATAAGCGATCGATTGAGTGAAACAGTGTATATTACTGGCGTTAATTTATAGAGAGCACAAGTTAAAACTATAACTAGTGTAACTAACTCTATCATATTGGTAATTGTCATAACAGAATTACCAACTAACTGCCAACTGATACTAACACATTAACAGAATATTTTGAATACTGCAAAATGCACTTTTTCTCAGTGACATATTGTTGTAACATTTCCTTATCATTATTTGCAGTTGGTGAGAGATCTTGCAACACAATGGGAATTTTTTATTTTATAGCTGTGAGCTGTAAAGTCCAAGTCTATTGACCAAATTCAATATTAAATTTGAGAGTTTGGTGAAATATATGAGAAAGCACTAAGAACACATCACAAGTAATGTTTTGGCCTACTACGTTTTGCTTTGGCAAGCTAAACGGAGGGTGGCTAATGATCCGTTTTGCCACCCTATTCAATCGTATAAGTAGTTCGGTTATAGTTTCTTTCAAATTCAAATGGTTTAAAACAGTTAAAATACGATATTGATGTCCCGCCGATTCGATGTCCTTTTAATCTTTTAAAACATTGGTTACAAACAGAAAAAAGTTGAGAGCAGCTTCCATAAGAAAGTGCTATTTTGAGTGGAGGCTATAATTCCATTGTCCCACACATGTTTAACAATTGCACGCAGCTTCTTTTTGGTTGGATCCCAATATATTCATATCACTTATGGCGGCAAAAGGGGTCTCCATTTTCTTCAATAGGCCCCACTTAACCACGAGCAATCTGGTTTATTAGATTAGATTATCTCAAACATAATGGTCAGTGATTACATTAATTAGAAATTGATTACTTATCCCTTACCTTTTTCATAATTAATAATTTTCCACTTATGTAATTTACACATGCATTATCAATGGAATTATTCCAATTATATCATCCAAACAGACCTTAAGCAAATCAAGCTCTAGAATTAACTGTTACTGCATAACAGGAATATATCACACTACAACAATGATATTCAAGCATTTTGTAATAAATTATCAGTGTAAGGAGCCTAAATCACCCTTTTGTTAGTATATGAATACATATTGAAAAAGAAAAGAGAAAGCTTATGCCAGTAAAGTATAATAATAATCAAAGATTATTCATCTACCATTATTATTCATGAGCTGGGAAAACACTTGGCTAGTACTAATATCTGAACATTCATTATCATAATCTCTCTCTATTCTTCTGCTGGTAGAGTTTTCATGAATTGTTCTTGTTGTTTCATAATCCGCTTCGCTATCACCGCTATCATCGTGTATCGTCCTTTGTTGTTCACTTTCTTGAAGCTGAAGTGCATATTCCAAATTCCACAAGACATCACCCATAGTTGGTCTGTCGACACCGTATTCCGCTAAACATTTCTCTGCTGTTTCGCCAAATTTCTTCAATGATCTTGGTTTGATATCGTCGACAATATGAGGGTCGACAATATGATCCAGCATTCCCTTCTGCAGCCATTCGATCGCCCATTCTGCTAAATTTACCTGTTCTCTAGTCAGTTGTGGATCAACGGCCGGTCTTCCACAAAGAACCTCGAAAAGAACAACTCCAAATGAATACACATCCGATTTATCGGTAAGTTGTTGCCTCCGGTAATACTCGGGATCAAGATAACCAAAACTACCTTTCACACCAGTACTCACATGTGTTTCGTTGATACATGGCCCTGATCTCGAAAGACCGAAATCAGCAACCTTTGCCACATAATCTTCGTCGACCAATATGTTGGTTGATTTAATGTCGCGGTGGATGATTCCTTGAGTGAAACCCGTGTGAAGATAATGCAAACCTCTGGCCGCACCGATGCATACCTCGAGCCGCTGCTTCCAACTGAGAGGCGGTTGTCGTGACGAACCGTATAAATGCTTTTTCAATGGACCCCTTTCGACATACTCGTAGACAAGTATCATTTCTGAATTTTCTTCACAGAAACCAACTAGTGAAACAAGATGGCGATGGCGGATTTTGGATAAAATCGTTATTTCAGAGTGGAATTCAGGAAGGCCTTGTCTTGAACCTGGCATACCTCTCTTGACAGCAACTTTTACATTGTCTCTAAGTACTCCTTTGTAGACCATACCAAATCCACCAGACCCTATAATCAAATTTCTATCAAAATTGTTTGTTGCTGATTGTATATCAGCAAAAGGGATCTTCATTCCAAGATATCCATAAGAACCATGTTCGGATGTTCTACTAAGAGAACTCCCTCCGAACATACGCAAAGGCGTCCATCCAACACTTCCCACCATCGTTTCTTTTTGTTTCTTCTTCCTGCATTTGGTAGCAATTAGAAGAACAGTTACAACCAAAAGCAAAACAACAATTCCTCCGATAATTGAACCTATCAACACCCATAAATGTTTCCTCCTGTGCACAATCTTAGTATTATCGACATCGTTGACCATCTTCATTATCTCTGCACCATTCAATATGGCATTAATCCTTATAGAACTACTCAAGTCAGAAGGACCGATACTTATTTCAATAACACCCGACTCATCCGAATTAGCAACAAAATCCACATACACCGGTGACGCAAGAGTGTGAAATGTAAGAGATGACAAATCAAGATCCTTATATGCAATGTAACCATTGATATACACATCAAAGTAAAGCAAATTGAGAGAACTACTAACTATATCACAGAAATGCAACCGAATCAAGTGCGAATCACCATCAGAAGCCACAGGAAATTTCCATGTTATATTAAACCTTGAAGCTAAACTTGTGTTTTCTCTATTCATCTGCTGAGCAGTCATGTAAACATTTTCAGGCGCGATCTCCGGAGTCGCGCTTCCCTTCTCGTAATCTGGTGTATGAGTGCTTACTGCATGCTTAGCTGCTTCCTTAAAAACCAAAAATTCCTCATCAGGAATCCAAGTCCTCCAAAGGGTATCATTAAAAGGAGTTATTTTCACACCGCCAACATTAATCCTATGAATAGTTTCTAAAACCTGAGATGAAATGTTTTTGTACTCTTCCATACCAGAAGGACCAACCAACCTTGTTCCAAAATCTATAACAAAATCTTCAGGAGCAGTAAAAACTTCCACAGCATTTACAAATCCAAAACCTGAATTAAAGGGTCTAAACAAAATTTCAAGCAAGTTTGACTCAATCTTCAAGATAAACTCTTTAATCAGAACCTCATCAGGTGGCTTAAACTCACTTAGAATCGAAATTCCATTAACAAAAACACTAAATTTTGCAGATTTCAACTCAAAACTCTGATCTTTAAAGGGAAAAAAATGAAAACGAACCAAATGAGTACCATTTCTCTTCATATTGAACCTGTATCTCCCAGTGGTGATGAAAACTCTGGCTGTCTGATACAAAATTTGCAAATTTGGAGAAGGGTTTTTGTTTATGAGAGAAATGGAATCATCTGAAGAGAGAAAATTCAAGCCTGGCTTGGTTGAATCACTCATGAAGACTCTATTGAAGATTGAAGCATTGTTGTGTGATCCACAGTTAATTAAGTAGTTGTCTAAAGGAACAAAGGAAAGTGAACAAGGTAGAAAGAAGAGAAGGATAAAAAAGATAAGGTTATGTGTCTCCATGAATGAAGGGTTTGGTTTTTTGGTTCCTTGAAAAGTGTGAAGAAAATTCATGTCATGACTCATGAGAAATGTGAGAGGATACTAAAGAGAAGAGTGCACAAAACTGTAACATAAAAGACAACAGAGATAGAAAGACAGTGACTTGAGACCCACACCGAAAGATATAGAAGAATATATATATATATATATATATATATATATATATATATATATATATATATATATATATATATATATATATTTGAAGTCAAAAGGGACTGCTTATGCTTTTGAGAATATTTGTTGAAAAAAAGTCATTATTTTTGGACATTTCACACAATCCTACAATAGTTTTCTTTTCTCTATGTCATAAATAAGGGTAGGAATTATGAAAGAAAGTTAAAAGACTTTAGGGGAATCATTCTATAGTTGAAAAATAATTACTAAATTTAGTATTGGAGGGGCCAGAGAAGGATATGAGATCAGACAATTTTTTTTAGTCTTACAAAGCTCTCTTTCTACATGCATGCCCTTATATTGTATAGCATAGACACTTTAAATTGAAAGTCTATTTTATGTTCCAATAGGTGTAGGTGTATAACATTGTCATTGTTTGAAAATATGATGAATATGTGTTACATTCAAGAATTTCATAAGGCATAATAGAAAATCAATTATGTTTAATGAATACAAATTACTATTCCATATCTTTTCACTCATGTGTCATAATTACACAATATATTTTCTGAATATATATTAGACGCAGTTGAAGCAGAAGATTGTCGTACATTTAGATTGTCTAGAACATTTTGAAAGAGTAATAAGGAAAGATTATTGGTGAAGATATCCGCAATTTAATAGTGTGATGGGACATGTAAGAGACGTACCTATCCACAAACTATTTTTTCATGAACAAAAAGATATGCATCTCGATGTATTTTGTACGTTGATGTTGAGTAGAATTATCGGAAAGACATATGGCACTAACATCACCACAATATATCATAATAGCTTTGTGGACAAGACATTGTAGTTCTAGAAGTAGGTTAGGTAACCAACAAGATTCAGACCCTATATTAGCAACACCATAGTATTCGGCCTCAACACTAGATCTGGTGAGTGCATATTGGAGTTTGGAATGCCGCAAAAGTAAGTTATCACCAAGACAATAACCAAAGGTAGAACGGCTGGTGTCTGGACATCCATTCCAGTCAACATATGTGTAATAAATTAATGATTAAATGGATGAGGGATAAAGATGCAAACCATATTGACTAGTACCATGTATATATCACACAATGTGTCAAAGAGCTTGCATGTGATCTTCCATTGGGTTGTGCGTAAATATACATATTTGTTTAACCACGTAGGAAATGATTGGTCTTGTGAAAGTTATACGCTATTGAGCATTAACACTGATGCGATATTGAGATGGGTTTTCATATGGAGTATTGTTTTTGGTGTTGAGCTTTGGTTTGGTGTCAACTGCAGTGGAACATGATATGCAAGATGACATGCCAACTCGTTCAAGAATTTCTTATGCATACTTTTTCTGAGACAAATATAGACCACTATCATGCCAAGTAACTACAATACCCTAAAAGTAAATGTGTGGTCCCAAGCATTTCATAACAAATTCAGAGTTGAGTCGTTATATGATAGACTTGTGAAGATCCTTTGAAGAAGCAATAAGAATAATATCTTCCACATAAAGATAAATGTATGTCATATGTGTATCTTTCTGGTAGATAGACAGAAAGCTGTCAGTCTTGCTTTGAGATAACCTAATAGAAAATACATAATCTAAAAATTGTTTGCATCATGCTCTTAGAGCCGGCTTGAGCCCATGCAAATATTTTCGCAGAAGGCATACATGATAAGGATGATTTAAATCCTTAAAATCCAAAGGTTGATACATGTACACTATTTCTTTGAGTTCGCCATGTAAAAGGGAATTTTTGATGTCTAACTTATGAATTGGCCATGATTTCGATAAAGAAAGAATGAGAATTGTTCAGATGGTGGCCGATTTAACGAACAAGTTGAAAGTCTCTCTACAATTCACACCTACTTGTTGACCAACATCATCACCTGCAAGTTGGGGTTTATACCACTCAAAAGAATCTCCAGGTTTATTTATGTATAAAAATCCACATAGATTGAATAACATTGACATATGGTAGAGTGACACTAAATTACATGTCTCATTTTGAATAAGAGCATTGTATTCGTCATCCATATGCATTTTTCAATTAGGATCTTTTAGTACTAACATAGGGTTACAAGCGAGGGGAGATTTTGTGACGTGGATGTGTAGGTTAATATATTCTTGGTTGGGTTTAAAAATTCCATGTCGGCTTCTAGTAGATGGTTTGGTGTAAGAACTGAAGGTAGTCTGATAAATAGAAGGAAAATGGATAATTTGTGGAGTAGAGGTGAAAGGCTCTGTGTGGGCCTATTGAGTAGTATTTTGGGTTGATGTTTCTGTTTGGGTGAGATTTTATGGGTTGGAATGGGTGTGTGGCCAAGGAAATGGGGAGAGAGGTTGAGCTAGTTTGATTTGATGTGATGTTTGTGTAGGAGCCTGGTTGTGCTAGTTGTGATTTTGTGAATTTGGTTGAGTGTTGTAGGTTAGTTTATTTAGAATTAGGCTAAGTTGAGTTATGAGGTAGTTTATCATTTAAGGAGATAATTCATTATCAAGAAATTGATAATTTGTGAAATTAGGTATGTACACCTTTGAGAAAGGAAAACCCCAATTTATTAAAAATGACATGATGACAAATGATGACTTTATTTAGCGATAATTCATAGCATTTATAACAATGATGATATGAAGAATATCCTAAGAACACACATGGGGTTGAATGGGATTGAAGATTATTTATTATAGTGTTATCCAGGAAACTTTAGCTGAAGAATTTGATAAATAATGGTAACATAGCTTCGACATATGAACCATATCAACTAAAGATGGTCCGAATAAATCATCTGATGATCTAGGACATAATGTATTTTAACGCTCGTGAATCCTAGTTTAGAATAGTCTCGGGAATGGATGCACAAGATTATGATCACCATCTCTTCAAAACATGTCCAGAATATCGAAAAGATTTGCACAAATCAACACTTTGACAAGTGTCGAGTTTGACACGTCCATAATATGTTGAGGACTTGGCAATTAGGGGGTTCACAAGCAATTATCAGCATGATGGGTGGTTTGTCCCAATTTAAAAATTGAAGATGCGTGGAAGGAAACTAGAAGCCCGAAGTCCATGTAAAGGGTGCATGTAGAATTACGTGGAGGTAATTGTTGTCGACAATTAACGTTGTATTAGTATGTAAGTTGATTTCATTATTGTGAGCAAGGTCACAAATTTTATTTGTTCTTTATAGAACTAAACTATCGAAGTCACTAAGAGAAACAAATTGTGATAAATGTTTGAGTTTGTGCCCTTTCTTTAAATACTTGAAGTTTTTCAATTGAAACATTTACTTTTATGACATTTATTATGATTTTTGTCCATTTTCTTCTTTCAAAGCAATTTTACATTCTTTCAATTAGAGTTTACGTCCAGTTTGTCAACATTCAAACATCTAAGGTCCAATCACATATATTTTTCGTTGTATTTTTCTATACAAATTATCCTTATGACTTTTTTGAGTTTAGTCAACTCAATGAATTAAAACTCATGATTGTTTACTAAAAATACTTATTAACATATAAATGAAGAAATAAGGACTGACATAAAAAAACAAAAAAACTCTTAGGTGATAGGATGAGTCATTTTGAAAAAAATATTGAGTGGTGATTGATAGTTCGACTTTTTATTTGGTAAAATGATTCAATAGATGTTCTGTCATTTGTAAAGCATGGGGCAAAAAAATTGGTGGTAAAGAAGCGTGAATAAATTAAGTTTGAATCTTATTATTATTGGAACAAATTTTTTCGTTCAAATTTTCCATTTTGAGATGAAGTATGAGGACACGAAAAACAAAATGCTTCACAAAGTTATTGAAAACTAGTATTGACATATTCTCTCTCATTATTACATTGAATATTTTTAAATTTTCAATGATATCGAGTTTTAATATATGCTCTTAAATTTTCAAAAGTTGGAAAAACTTGAGATTTGTGTAAAATTGGGAAAGTCCACAAAAAAGTTTGAATAATCACCCAGATTGAGCACATAATATTTGTGACAAGAAGTACTCAATAAGAGTGAGATGTCCATAAATCACTATGTAATATATCAAATGGCATAAAATTATAGTTATGAGAATCAATAAAAGGCCTTTTAACAAGTTTACAATCAATCAAATTATTTCGCCTTAGAGAACCTAAACTATATTCTCTTGGGTGACCTAAACGCTCATGCCAAACAGAAGTAGACAAATCTGCAAAGGCGGAAGAAAATATGTTTTATTTTTTATGGTGTTGGTGATGGGATATATTTGACCTTGAAACTCACATCTCACTAGAACCATCTCTGTTTGAAAATCCTTTACAGAAAAAAAAGAATCAAATTCAACAAAAATATAGTTATTGGCAGTGAATTTACAAATATAGATTATACTTTTTAAATCAATTTTGATACATGAAGGACATTTTTAAACTATGGATAAAATAGATTGACCATTTCTGACAATAATACTATTATTTTTACTCAAATTAAAATAAGATGAGAGATTACCATGCATGGAAGTCATATGAGATGTTGAGATGGTGTCCATGTACCAAGATGGACCAGACTGAGCAATATGGAGAGTATGAAGGGAAGGTTCAATATCTATTGGGCTCAACCTAATTGTAGTAAAAGCAGTATCTTGTGGCTTAGATCCAAGAATGTAAACTTGCTTAGTTTTTGGACCAACATTGAATCTGACCAAATAATAAGGGTATGGGCATGTATGAGGAGACCAATGAGATAATTCTTTCCATTGTTTCTAAGGAGAAAACGGTTGCCACTATGGGTGTTATCTACAACCACCACGACCACCACCACTCTAATGGCGCAAACCGTTGTTGCATGAACCATTGGTGTCATCAAGATCCCCTTGTTGAAGCTCCACCCCCTATTATTGTGGTTGAAATTTCATCCCCATTAGCGTGAGTGTTATTGTTATTATTGAATTGGCGATTGAGATTTCTTTGAGGAGAGGAATAAGGAAACAAATTTTCATCAAAGTTTTGTGATTTCACAAGTATAGCCGCCAGAGATGAGGGGTTTGTTGAAATAAGTTTGGTTCATACCAAGAATCCTCCAAAATATTTTAATGATAATAAAGTATTTGAAAATCAATTAGGATTTCTAACTAGCGTGTTTCTATATGCAGACTTATATTTAGTTGTGTAGACAAGGATTTTCGACGCCATGAAAGTGGAGCTCAAAGTGATGTGTTTTTGGCTAAGAAATGGGAGTTGGAGAATATGTTTAGAAAGCAATTTCGACAAAGCCAAGTGATGATATGGTTTTCTGACATTTTCGGCAGATTTAGATGGCAATGTTGTTTTTGACGGATTTGACAACTTTGAAGAAATGTGTCGTTTCGGCACAAAGGAGAAGATTTGAAATTTTAAAATTGATACGTTTGGCAGTAGGACGCGTGGAAGCATTTGGTGGAAAGAAGACATGCTGAAAGCCAAGTGTCATAGTTTTAGGATTTGTCCGTTAGTGACAATTATTTTGTTCATGTATAAATAAGTTTGTTTTTGTCAGAAGTGTGTATGAAAAATATTGTACAAAAAATTCCTATAAAATACTCAGAGTACCCATTTGTGAAAAAAGTCTTATTCTGGAAAATGTATGCGTACAACATCAATTTATCTTATCAAGTTTAATAAAATTCCAAGTTATTTATCATTCCTACATTTACAAGTAATTTACTTGTTCTTTGCCATTTACTTTATGTATTATCAGAATTTACTTTCTTTAAGTTTTCGCCAAGAATCTTACTTTTGTACTTAGTCATATGAATCATACATAAAAAACCAAATAAAAGTAAAATCACAAGATTGTTGGAGTTATAATTTCGACTAAATCGCACTTATATCCTAGGATTTGTATGGTTGATCCTGCAAGTAAACCAATTTAGTGTTAATTGGAAAACCAGAGGTTGTTCGTCAAAATCCATTGCGAATAAATTGGCACGCCTAGTGGGACCGGTTCAGATTTATAAAACATAATAACATAATAACTCTTAGTCAAAAAGGTTTTCACTTTGTTGTATGATTCTGAGAAGCGGTAAATTAGTTGTAACTGACGTAGAAAGACCTAAAAGAACAAGAGTAAGGAGAATGAAGAGTGCGCCAAATAATTCAATTGAAAATATTCTAGTGTCTAGCCCTGCCCCTTCGACAGGGGAAATACGGGGTCAATCTCCGTGTCAGAGGTTGTGCCTTCGTCAGCAGGGTCTACACCAGCGTTTTCAGTATCTCAAAATGCGCCTAGTTTCTCCACCTTGGGACACCAAAGGACCATAGGTACACCTCCTCCCATAGGAAACACTCATAGGCCTTTTGCGAAAACTTTCATCATGCCTCCATATAATAGGGAATAACCCTTTGGAATGCCAACTTCAACGATGGCAAATTTGCAGAATGCGTCATCATTGTATTCTGACTCCATGGTAAATATGTCTTCCCCATTACAAGGGCCAGGATATGGTGGAAACATAGGTAGAATAAATCAACCTCCACCAGGATTTCAAACTTATACGCCAGCGATCACAAATAACTCTACACAAATAATTAGACAACAAATGAACGAAAGCAATCATGATATGGTCCAAATGTTGACATAACAAATGAGAATGGTTTTTAATCCTCTAATACAAAACACCACCCAAACAAATCAATTGTTGGCAGAACAAATGACGCGCATTGCTAATTTTTTTGGCGTCCCTCAAACTCGACAGAGAGAAAAAATAGTTCAAAACCCTAGGGTGGGCGTCGAGGAGGAACCAACAATAAATCAGAGACCTTTAGACATTCCTCAGGAAAACCTTAGAAACCAAGAGGAAGTAGTCCAACAGCCTCATGTAGAAATCCCCGTCCAACAAGAGCCTAGGAGGATTTTAGTCCAAAGCGGCCAAGACACTGATGATGTGGTACAGCAAATTCGGTATAATAACTTGCCTGCCGAAAATGATTTAGCAGCCATGGTCGAAAGGATAATGGCACAAAATGTGGTGAATGTAGGATTACAAAGGCCTAATTATAATTGCCCATTGTCTGAATATATTCTACAACAGGAACTACCCCCAAGATGGAAAGTTCCTAAGTTCACAAAATTCTCAGGGGAGACTAGTGAATCCACCATAGAGCATGTATCCCATTACCTAATCGAAGCGGGAGAAATAGCCCACAATGAGAATTTAAGAACAAAATACTTTCCTAGTTCTTTGACAAAAAATGAGTTTACTTGGTTCACATCTTTACCTGCAAATTCAGCATATACATGGACTCAGTTAGAAATGTTGTTCCATGAATAATTTTATATGGGACAAACCAAAATAAGTTTGAAAGAATTATCCAGCGTTAAGAGGAAATTCTCTGAACCAATAGATGACCATTTGAATAGGTTTAGATTGCTAAAGGAAAGATGTTTCGCTCAAGTGCCTGAACATGAGTTAGTCGAAATGGTTGCAGGGGGTTTAGATTATTCTATAAGAAAGAAACTAGACACCCAGTATTTAAGAGATATGGCACATTTAGCAGATAGGGTGAGACAAGTCGAAAGACTGAAAGCTGAAAAATTTAGGGAGAGTGAGAATAAGAAAGAAAGAGTGGCCTGTGTAGGGATGCACCAAGAAGATGATAGTGACGAAAATGAGTCAGTGAGTTTTGATGAGAAGGAAATCGACCTAGCTGAATTAAAACAAGGCCCACCATATTCCTGTAAAGTATTGGTTCCGTTGAATGGAAAAAATCCAGTCGAGTATGAAAAGAATGATAAAATTCCTAAAAGAACTTATACATTCAATGTCACCAAATGTGACAAAATCTTTGACAAACTAGTCGAAGATGGTCAAATGATAGTACCACCAGACACTAAGGTACCTCTTATGGAGCAACATAAAAAGAGAGGTTTATGTAAGTAGCATGGCTTTCTGGGTCATAAAACATCTCAATGTTTCCTTTTCAAGGATGTCGTACAAAATGCTATCCGTGACGGAAGGTTGAGGTTCAGTGACAAGCAGAAGCAACATATGGAAATTGATTCAAATCCTATGCAGAATGTCAAAGCTCACTATGACGAGCCATCCATCATAAACATGGTGGAGGTTGAAGAGGGTTCTGAATACAGTTTTGAGATGGTGGAAGCCACTGAAGGTTTCAACAACAACATCAACATGGTGGAGATTGCTGATAATCTTACAATCCATGACGAAGTCACTGAATGGAAAAACGTTGAACACCTTGTGCAAGGAGATTCAATTGGATGCACCAACAGGGAGGCTACTGAAGGCCTCAATGACACAAACAAGGCTGAGATCACTGAAGATTCCGGCAAAACAAAAAATGGCGAAGTCACTGAGGATTCCGTCAAAGGAAACAAGAAGGTTGCTGATGGCCTAAACAACTCAAGTAAATTCGAAAACGTTGAAGTTAACATCGAATCAAACAAGGATGAAGTCATTGAGGATTACGTCAAAGAGAGCATGAAGGCTACTGAAGGCCTCAATACAATAAAAAGTCAAGAGACTGCTGACAATTTGGTCAACACTGAAAAGGAGATCACCGAAAGCATCAGTATCGGAAAGGAGGCCACTGAAGGCCTCACTGTCAACACTGAGGTTGGTGATGATGATACCAAGGATAAGGAAAGGATTGTTGATAGTCCCGAAGGAACAATCACATATGGAATCTTACGTAGAAAAATGGAAGATCCCAGAGGAAAGTCAGTCGAAGGCTGCTGCCAAAATGTCCGTGGAGACTTATCCCCAGACGAAGGGTGTGACTCAACAAAGAAAATAGGTGAAACTGAGCAGAGACTCATTGAGAAAATGAACAAGTTAAGTATTGATGACTGACAAACCTCCAATATTAACATGGTGGAAACATCCCAGAAGAATCTAGTATGAACAGCTGAGGAACGCCGTCGAGAGGAGTACCAAAGACTGGCTTACCTAAAAGAAGACGAAAGTTTGATCGAGTTCATCCAGAAATGTGAGAAGAAGAAGGTTGAAGTTATGTTGTGCCCACGCAGCAGCGCCATCTTCGACAGAAAGGCATCCAATAACCTGGAATTGATAGAGAAATCCAAGAGAAAAAGGGACTGATGGGAAATCCCAGTTGCAAAAACAGAAATATATGATCGAAGAAGAAGCGAATACCACCAACTGAGGATTTGAGGTAGAAATTACAATTCGTACAAACCAACAAACAAAGTTGTTGACGATAGTTAGGTGCAACCAATTAGGGACGCTCAGGGACGAAAGGAGTGGGGGAGCTTTGACATTCAAAGATGCACTTCGGTAGCGGAAAGAAATGAAGTCGAAAAGCGGAAACCAAAGCCTTACCTTTCTGAAAACTATAAGGGTAAGAATCCCATGACAAAGTCTCAGTGAAGGATATTTCAAAGGCAGAAGAGAGCAGAAAAAGAGGCTGCAGAAAGGAGCTTGGTCGAAAAGAATGTTGTCAAGAAAAATGAAGCTATATCTAGTAACAACACCCAAGTGGCGGACAGAAGAGAGCCGCCCTACAACAACAGTCCAGGAAACAGGGTCGAACCAATGAAGCTGGAAGAAAAAGCCCAAGAGGATGAGGAGATGACTGATGAGTTCCAATCCGACTCCGAAGCTTCCTTCGACGTTGTCTGCAACATGGTCTCGGTTCTTCCCAGAGACTATGATAGGGTGATGGAGATCAAAGACAAAAACAACAGTGTGGAGGAAGAACATATGGCACATAGACCTGTTTGATATTATATAATGAACAATGGTTGCGTGGAAGAACAAAATCCATTTTTTGAAAGGCCAGATGACTCAATGAAGGGGTATTTGAAGCCCTTGTTCATAAAAGGAAAAGTTGAGAATGTTGGAGTGAATAAAATACTGATAGATGGAGGAGCGACAATAAACCTGATGCCCCATTTTATGTTAAAGAAAATTGGTAAGGATGATTCAGACTCCAAACCTCATAATATGGTGTTATCAAACTATGAAGGAAAAACAGGAATCACTATGGGTGTAATCCAAGTGGATTTAATTGTCGGAACTATAACAAGACCGACGATGTTCATAGTGATCGCTTCAAAGGCAAACTATAAGTTGCTTCTTAGAAGAGAACGGATCCATGGTGTAGGGGTTGTACCCTCGTCAATGCACCAACAAATAGCTATCTGGAAAACATATGACATTGTCAAGGACATCGAAGCGGACCAGAGTTACTTCATGTATAAAGTGAACCATGTGGACCTTCTAAGTTTCGACAGGAATTTGGCTCACATACCCCCATGTAGCCCAACAGATTTTGACCTCAAGGCAACTGATAATGCCTATTGCTCAATGTATCTCTACCCAACATATGGTTTTTAGTGGGATAAGGAAGTGGTTGATAAGTCAAATTTCATATGGGGAACTGCCCACATAGAACCAACTGGGTGGGGAAGTGAATTCAACGACAATGACTGAAGTATCAAATCTTGAAAAGATTGCAGCATACATAGCCGAAAATAAACTTAAAGCGGCACTGGAAGCTGAAGTAAAATATATGGCTGTCAAAGCCAACCAAAAATATTTCTACAATCAATGTCCTCAAAGAGACGTTGGAGAAAACTGTGAAAATAGTCATACGGGCGAATGGCAACACCAAAAGCTTGACGCCATTTATGATGACAAACCTTTAGGGTTCGAAAAGGATCCAGTGTCGACCGACATGAAGATGGTGGCACAAGACACATTAGAAGAAATAAACCTAGGACTAGGGGCAGAAAAAAGGCCAACTTACATAAGTGCCAGGATGGACCCACAGTTCAAAGTCAAAATAGTTCAGCTGCTGCAAGAATTCAAATATTGCTTCGCATGAGACTATGACGAGATGCCTGGTTTGGATAGAAGTTTGGTCGAATTGAAGCTGCCAATATTGGAAGGAAAAAGGCCAGTGAAGCAGGCACCAAGATGCTTTGCACCGGAAATTATGTCCAAGATAAAAGAATAGGTCGAAAGACTTCTGAAATGCAAATTCATCCGCACAACCAGGTATGTCGATTGGATTGCAAACATAGTTCCTGTAATTAAGAAAAATGGCAAACTTAGGGTATGTATTGATTTTCGGGATTTAAACTCAGCTACCCCAAAAGATTAATACACTATGCCAGTGGCATAAATGCTTATAGATTTGGCAGCAGGTCATGAGTACTTAAGCATGTTAGACAGATACTCTGGTTATAATAAATTTTTATTGCCGAAGATGATGTTCCTAAGACCCCATTTCGTTGTCCTGGATAAATAGGAACTTACGAATGGGTAGTGATGCCCTTCGGTCTGAAAAATGCTGGAGCGACTTATCAACGTGTTATGAATTCTATTTTCCATGATTATATTGAAACATTCATGCAAATCTACATTGATGATATTGTGATTAAGTCTGTTTCAGGAAAAAAATCATATAGACCATCCTCGACAATCTTTTGAAAGGATGAGGAAGTTTGGTTTAAAGATGAATCCCCTAAATTGTGCTTTCGGTGTGCAGGCGGGTGATTTTTTAGCTTTGTGGACCACAAGAAGGGGATTGAAATAAATGAAAACAAAGTCAAGGCCATAATGGAGGCGAAAACTCCATCGACAAAAAAAGGAGTTGCAATCTCTGCTAGGGAAAATCAACTTTCTTATAAGTTTTATCTCCAACCTTAGTGGAAAGACGCAAGCCTTCTCACCTCTACTTCGTCTGAATAAGGAGGACTTTGCATGGGGGCAAGAACAACAAGCTGTGTTCGACCAAATCAAAGAGTATTTGTCCAGCCCTCCAATTCTAATGTCTCCATGTAGAAAGAGAAACATGAGGTTATACATTTCGACATCAGATAAAACACTAGGAAGCATGCTATGTTAAGAAGATGAGAATGGCGTCGAAAGGGCCATTTACTACGTCAATAGAGTCTTGAATGATGTCGAAACTAGATATAATGTTATAGAAAAATTATGTTTATGTGTATATTTTTCTTGTATAAAGTTAAAGCATTACATAAAACTTGTTGATGTATATATTTATTCTCATTTTGACGTAATAAAATATATGTTATTTATGTCTATTTTGCATAGTAGAATTGGGAAATGGGCTTTGGCATTGACAGAAAATTCCTTAAAGTATTTGCCTTTAAAGGCTGTTAAAGGACAAGTGGTTGATGATTTCATAGAAGACCACTCAATAAATGAAAATGGGGTAGAAACTGTCGAATTAGAAGCATGGAAGTTGTATTTCGATGGTTCCAGTCATAAGAATGGAACTGGTGTTGGAATATTAATAATTTCTCCTAGAAAAATTCCAACAAAATTCAAGTATAGAGTCGAAGGTCTGTGTTTGAATAACGAAGCAGAATATGAAGCATTAATTGCTGGACTTGAGATCTTGTTGGAATTGGGGGCAACGAGAGTCGAAATAATGGGTAACTCTGAATTAGTAGTATAACAACTAACCAAAGAATATAAATGTGTGAAAGAGAATTTAATCATGTATTTCATGATAGCTAATAGACTTCTTAAACAATTCGAAAATGTGGCCATTAGGCATATAACCAGGATGGAGAATCAAGAGGCGAAGGATCTCACCCAAATTGCATTTAGTTATAAAGTGTCGAAAGAAAGTATTCAAAAGGCTATTGAAGTTAGAAGTAGAGTCATATCCACCAAGTTGTCTCCATCAGATTTAGAAACAATAAAGTTAGGATATGGTGACGAAGAAAATTTTGAGATTTTTAATGTATATGATTCAAGAGTTGAAGATTGGAGAAATGCCATCAAGGATTATCTACAAGATCCAAATCAGAAAGTCGAAAGAAAAGTAAAGTACATAGCTTTAAGTTATGTACTTTTTTGAAATAAACTGTTCAAAAAGACTTCAGAAGGAGTCTTACTGAAATTCTTGGGAGAAGAAGAGGCATACATAACATTGTCAAACGTACATAGTGGAGCTTGTGGTGCACATCAAGCAGGCCATAAAATGAAATGGCTATTATTTCGATAGGGAATGTACTGGCCAACAATGTTGAAAGACTGTTTCGATTTCGCCAAAGGATGTCAGGAATGCCAAGTGCATGCATGCATACCACATGTTCCTGCAAGCGAGTTGCATTCGATTGTAAAGCATTTTACTTTCAGAGGTTGGGCTTTGGATTTAATTGGTGAAATTCGACCAACTTATTCAAAAGGGCAGAAGTACATCTTGGTCGGAATAGACTATTTCACTAAGTGGATTGAAGCTATACCATTAGTAAATGTGGATCAAGAAGCAGACATAGAATTTATACGACGATATATAATTTATAGATTTGGAATTCCAGAGACTATAACAACAGATTAAGGAAGTAGGATTTAAACTCCTTACTTCGACACCTTACTATGTTCAGGAAAATGGACAGGTTGAAGTGTATAATAAAGTTGTGATTAACTTGATCAAAAAGCATGTGGGTAAAAAACCCAGAAATTGGCATAAGACTCTAGATCAAGTCTTATGGGCGTGTCGAACGTCTCCTAAAGAAGCTACGAATTCTACTCCATTCAAGTTGACTTATGGGCATGATGCAGTCTTACCAGTCGAAATCTACTTACAGTCGATTCGAATTCAGAGGCATCATGAAATCCCATCATACGTGTATTGGAGTATGATGATGGACGAATTAGTTGACTTAGATGAAGAAAGGTTACATGCGCTAGATTTGGTAAAGAGACAAAAAGAAAGAGTCGAAAAGTTTTATAATAAGAAAGTAAAACTTAAAACCCTTTTAGTCGGTGACCTGGGTTTTGAATGGTCTCCTAAGTGGGAAGGACCTTTCCAAGTTTTGAATTTTTTCTGAATGGCGCATACGAAATTGAAGAAATACGCAAGGATGAGAGAATATTAAAGCTAAATGGGAAGTATTTGAAAAAGTAAAAGCCAATATTGCAAGAAATTATAATAACCAAAAAGTAATTACATATAATGAAAAGATGTACTTTGCCAAATAACTGACATCAAAGTCATTACAAATGAATCCCAAATAAAACTTCAAAAAACTAATACATCAAACTGTTCCTATTACAATCGAATGCTAATAAAAGACTTCTTCAATTCGTCGAATTTCTTCTTTTGAATTTGGAGTCGATGGTCTCAAAATCTTTTGTCGGTCGAAAGAATATCAATCTCTTGAGTAAGTGTTTGGGCCCTTTCGGCATGATGAATGCCCACCTTCAGTTCTTTGTCAATCTCCTTTTGTTTAGGTTGTTGAAGGGATTTCTTGCGTCTCTTTTCTTGAGAAATATTCCTATGAAGGGTGGCTATCTGCTTCTCCCATTTTTGGATATTGCCATCGCATTCAGCAATTTCTTTGGTGTAAGCTTCAGACAGCTGCTGCAACTCTAAGACTTTGTAGGTCGAAGCAGCTGCAGCATCCCATTCAGGAAGCTGGGTGTCAGATTTATTGGAGATTTGTTTTGAGAAATATTTGAGACGGTTTAGATAAGCGCTTATTGAGTCGATTAAAGCAGTCAGGTCCATCACAATGCTGCTTACTTCAGCAGGAGACTCCAAGACATTTACCTGTTTCAGGATTTTCTTCCAATCAAAGCAAGCGGTCAAATTTTCTTCCAAGTTCTTGAATAAGTCCACCTTAAGGATTTTTGTGTGAATCTCAGTCATTACAACATTAAGAGAGTGCGCCGGTGAAAGTGGCCCCATAGGTGGTCGAAGTGCTTTGTGAGGAATCTTGAAAATTGTGGCAAGCACTGAGCACAACTTTCAAGTATTCTAGAGGCTTATGCACTTTGAGACTCTCAATTTCTTCACGAGAGAGACTGGTCGAACCAGTTGATAGCGAGCCTCCTTTTAGGGAGTCAGGATTTGGTTGGATGCATTATCCCTGAGTTAATCCAACATCTTTTTGTTTCGACTTGTCATCATCACCAGCATTTTCTCCTTTTTTGTTGCCCTCATCCTCGACCTCAGCGTCACCATTCAAGTCATCACTTTTGTTGGCTGCATCTGATTTAGGAGGAGGAGTAGGAGAATTTTCGTCAGAATATTGAGGAGAATCAGGAGATCGTTCCTTCTCCATTCCTGATCCCCTCGTCAAATTCTTTGGAGAAAAAGGTGTTGGGCTGGAAGCTTGGTGAACATGATCATTTTGTTTTGTTGGTGTCTTCTCTTTTTGAAGGCTTTCATCAATAGTTATCTGCAAGTGACTCAAAATTAAGGAAGGAAGTATAATAAGAAGTAGAAAGTAAACAATCGAAATAAAGAATTACCAGAGGAATTTCAGTGTGAAAACTAGAGTTTCCACTCTCCGCATCTTTTATCCGGACCTTCACAGCTGAGCTGTTAGGGGGAGTTTCTTTAGGGGTTTTGACTTTGGATTTTTGTGAGGAGACCTTTATGAGTTTCTTCTTTTTCGGAGGTTGACTTGGTTCTGGTGATTCATCACCATATTCTTCACTGGAAACTTTTTCTTCTTGTTGTTTTCTTTTTGGGGAAGGTGGTGGTTTTCGACCTACCTGGATATAGAAACAAAATAATGTTCAGTTTTTAAAGACAAAGATTAAGCTAAACAGGGAGAGAAGGATTGTACCTTTGTTATAATCTTCTTAGTGGTAACTGGTGGGTCTTCTTCCATCAGGTCGGATGTACTCTCGACAATAGCTTTCTTGGGTTGAATTCTTGTGGCTAAGAAAACAAAACAAAGTCAGAGATGAATACAACAAAATATATAACGTTAGAATGTCAAAACAAAAATGTTTTTATTAACACCTTCAGGAATGGGAGTTTCCATGCGAACATGTTCAATTTCGATATGAAGGTGCCCTCTGTAATTGTCCAACGTGAACTTAGTCGGAACCACACGCTCAACAGGTTTTTTGCTTTGTTGTCGAAGCAGTTTTATAGAATCCCCACAAATGAACCAATTTGGAAATGGAGGGCTCAACGGCACGCCAAAGTCAGCATGAGGTAAAGGGGGAAACTTTGGTGGATAAAGGTTGAAAGCCACTTCATATCTTAGTTTTGGACGAATATATGAAGGCAGATTCAACTTTTCCAGTTTTTCCATTAACTTATGTTTTAAAGTAAATGCTGATTCGCTTATGGTTCGACTAAGTTCGGCTGACCTATAAATAGTTTCAAAATATTTTTGAAATTTTTGGATTTCTTTGATATGTCTTTGTTTACCTTTCTTCGTTCGGTCCTGCACAAGAGCAAAAACGTTTGTCAGATGAGTAATGAATGTTGCTACGTCGAAGAATTGGGTGAGGTAGTAATCCTTCCACCAAACATCAAACTCAGGAGTACAAAGGAATGATGGTCGAAATACCGTTGGTCGAATTTCAAGAGCATCATCAGTGTGTTGCTTCAATAGTTATTTGCTCTTCTCTTCGGTATGAAGGGAGTTGTAAAAAATGATGGATCCTTTCTTGGGGAAAATGGATTTTGGTTTCAGTTGAATCAATCCAAATTATCGAGCAACCAAGTTGGGTTGATAGACAATAAGGGAAATCTTTGACTTGGTAACGTTTTGGTGAGAAGTGAGGAGTCGAGGTGTTAAAAACAATTCCCAGACATCTAGAAATTTGTCTTCATCCTTTTGCATCTCAAAAGGATACTATTTGGTGAACCATTCAGGGCCAACTACCCGGATGGAAAAAGGTGCCATGGGAGGAGTGAAGTTGTATCTCTTGGCGAACATAAGGACATAGTTGTTTAAATATTGTCAAAGACAAATCCCTTCATCAGTAGGGTCAGTTGCACCAGACGGGGCCATTCGACAGCTCTATCCTTCACTTCATCCTCATCTACAGGGTTTTTGATAGGAAGGGAGGCTTCAAAGGTGGCATTAAGCCATAGTTGCAAAAGCCAAATTGGTCCTGATACGATAAGGTTGACTTTATCTTTTACAGTCTTTAGGAAGCTTATGCTTTCACTCAACGCTTCGTAGAGGTTCTCCAGGATTATCTCACTTAGGCATAATTTTGTCCTGTTGTGGAGTTGGTTTGCTATGGTAATAAAACGCTTAGCTACCTGGAGGGATTGAGAGTAGAAGACAAATTTTGATAGCCATAATGTTAGGAAGGATATGTGATCTTTGTCAGAGACGTCTGCAGTTGTCTTAAGATGGTAGTGGTCGATGAATATAGAGTAGGAGGCTTTGTTGGTGTCGAATTCTATGGAGTCTTGATTCATAACGGTGGGGTCGAAATCTATTCCTAAAGGACTCAGTCCAGTAATAGCAGCTATGTCAAAAAGGGTAGGGGTGATCATTCCACAAGGAAGGTGGAAGGTATTGTATGTGCTATCCCAAAAGTAAAAGGAAGCCAATAACATGTTAGGATAATATGTGGGTATTACTTTCGACAGCTGAATCAGGTCGAAAATTCCTATTTCTTTCCAGAAAGGTGCCTTAACTTTTTTCGATTTTATCCAACCAAGCTAGATAGTCTGAAAGGTATTTCGACTTAGGACAGGTTCTAAATATCCTAGTATTATTCAAATAACCTAGGTTTATTTCTGCGTCAGTAGTCGAATCTGTTTCCTTAAGTTTTTCTGCAGAGGGTTTGGGCTTAACCCCAACACTTATGGGTTTCAGGCGTTGATAAGAGGGAAAAAAATTCTTTTAGCCTATATGGGTTTATGTCTGGGTTAGGGAGAGGACCTAGCATTGCATGGCAAGTACCAGAAACAAGAATAGGAATTAATACATGAGATTTGTAGATTCTTGCTTTTTCCTTCTTGTTAGGAGGTTCTGGGATGTATTGTTGGTTACCAGCAGCATCTGGCCAGTTCAATCTATGTGCATATGGAAGAGGAGTTAAGCTTTTGACTTTCTTGCTGCTGGAAGTATTTGATGAAGACATTGTTGTTGAGACAAAGGTTTTTATGCAGTTTGGAAAAATGGGTTTTCTTTTTCTGTTTGAAAGTGAAGAGGAAGAAATCGTAAAAGAGCTGAAGAAGATGATGAATGGTTATTTATAGGAAGAAAGGGACTAAAACGATTGAGTTTTGGTTAATGATCATGGACCACGTGGCAAAACATTTGTGGAGAAAGTAGGCGGATGGCAGTTGAAACGACTATGACTTCCAAGTTTTTAGGAAATGATAGGAGTAATGTCAGAAATGTGGGTGTAAATTGACATTTTGATAAAGTGCAATGATGAGCTTTTAGGGATTTGGAATATCATGTCTTGGAAATGACAAAAGTGGTGAAAGTAATGTGGCATTGAAAAGGCTCATCGACATCAAATGATCTTTCTCCAGGGTTAGTCGAAAACTCTTTGCTGGGGGGTAATTTGTAGACATGGATTTTCGACGCCATGAAAATGGAGCTCAAAGTGATGTGTTTTTGGATAAGAAAAGGAAGTTGGAGAATACGTTTAGAAAGCAATTTCGACAAAGCCAAGTGAAGATATGGTTTTCTGACGTTTTCGGCAGATTTAGATGGCAATTCTGTTTTTGACGGATTCGACAGCTTTGAAGAGATATGTCGTTTCGGCACAAAGGAAAAAATTTGAAATTTGAAGATTGATACGTTTGGCAGTAGGACGCGTGGAAGCATTTGGTGTAAGGAAGACATGCCGAAAGCCAAGTGTCATAGTTTTAGGATTTGTCCGTTAGTGGCAGTTATTTTGTTCATGTATAAATAGGTTTGTTTTTGTCAGAAGTGTGTGTGAAAAATCTTGTACAAATAATTCCTGTAAAATACTCTGAGTACCCGTGTGTGAGAAAAGAGTATTATTCTGGAAAATGTATGTGTACAAAACCATTTTATCTTATCAAGTTTAATAAAATTCCAAGTTATTTACCATTCCTTTACATTTACTTGTTTTTTGCCATTTACTTTATGTATTATCATAATTTACTTTCTTTAAGTTTTCTCCAAGAATATCATTTTTGTACATAGTCATATGAATCATACATATAAAAACAAATAAAAGTAAAATCACAAGATTGCTGGAGTTATAATTTCGACTAAATCGCAGTTATGTCCTAGGATTTGTATGGTTGATCCTGCAAGTAAACCAATTTAGTGTTAATTGGAAAACCAGAGGTTGTTTGTCAAAATCCATTGCGAACAACTTGATGAACTAAGTTTTGATGCAGGAAAGGCTTTGGTTCGGTTATGATCGGTCTAGTTGGAAATGTCTGATCAGAGTGCAGTATCTAGTACATTTCAACATTAGTTGTGTGTTGCTGAGTAGTGCTAACTCAATCTTGCTAACACGAGACTCGAGATTTATTGACATTATCTTCTGCAGGTTGTGTTGTACTTGAACCTTGGATAAAAACTCTGGACAATGATCATGTTCAGTGGATAGCCCAATTGCTGATAGTTCCAAATCTTACTTTATTAGAAAAAAATATGTACTAGAAAATTTGATCTGATTATATCCGTTAAGGAAAATCCAACGTCTATATTTACTCTGCTATAAAAGAAGCTGGAGACGTAAAGATCAACTCAAGAAATAACGCTGCAACTACAATTGAGATATACACACATTGAGATCAGAAGCAAAATTGCTAAGAGGGTTCTTATTTCTGTAGCTTAATATTTTCTATAATAATGTGTTGTATCATTTTTAAAGCACCTCTAATTTCTATCAAGTGTTGTTGTAAGTCATTTCTTCTCTAAATAGTCAAATTAGATATAAAGTCTCTTGTTGTAGGCTTGAGCATGGAAAAGTCTTAGACACGAGCTCTAAGAAAGGGAAAAGTCTTAGACATATGGTCTAAGTAGGAAGTCCTAGTAATGAGCTGATTAAGCAGGGTAAAAGTCTTAGACACGAGCTCTAAACAAGAGGAAAGTCTTATACAAATTTGTATAAGCAAGTGTAATCTGGTTGATTATAGTGGAAAATATTTTGCTTGTCAAGGGGACTATAGTACTCTCAGTTGGGAGAGGAGCCATGGTAATTATTGTTTATTATGTTCATCTTTACTTTACTTCTGATTCTAATTCGGATGCACCTATTAGTCAGATTCTGAATATTGTTTTAGAATCTGACTCTAGTTCAGAAGTAACTTTATTTTTGCAATCACAATTCAACCCCCTTCTTATGTGTTTCTCTTACCTTCAGTTGGCATCAGAGAAAAGTATGTGCATAACACCTAATTATGGTACAATCAAAGATCTAACACGAAAAACATGGATCCTGGGGTTACTAATCCTGCTACCTCAATGGGGTTTCCATATGATTATAATAGCTTTGAGAAAAACCATTACACTACTAAACCTCATGTATTCAGTGGTGGATCCACTGAATTTGAATAGTGGAAAAGAAAGATGAATACTTACATCATTGGTATCGATGACGGGCTATGGGATATTCTTGAAGATGACATTGAAATTGTTGTAGACAATGTTGGAATGGTTGTTGACATAAAATCTCCGACCCCTGCTCAAAATAAAGTTTATAGAAAACATCATAGAGTCAGAGGGATTCTGGTTGATGCACTTCCTCATGCTGAGTATTTGAAAATTATTATTAAGTCTTCTACAAAGACTATCTTTGAATCACTATGCTACACTTATCAAGGGAATCAACAAGTCAAAGAATCCAAAGTTAGCTTGTTGATACATAAATATGAAATGTTCAAAAGGAATGATGATGAGGATATTGAAACCATGTTCTCCAGGTTTTAAATTCTTGTCTCTAGACTTCAAATGTTGAACAAGATCTACTCCACAATTGACCATGTGAAGAAGATTCTGAAAAGTCTTCCTCATAAATTTAGACCTAAAGTGTCAGTTATTCAGGAAGCTAAAGACCTGAATACGCTGTCTCTTGAAAGTCTAATCAATAATCTACAGAGTCACGAGATGGAACTTGATGGAGAAGAGACTCCAAAGAAACTTAAGTCTCCTGCTCTAATGTTTGCTTCAGAAAAATTTGGTGACAAGTCCAGAAGATCTTCCAAGAACAACAAAGCTGATGGAACTTCAGAAGAAGAATCTGATGGAAGATATGATGATGAAGATATGGCTTGCTTCATCAGAAGTTTTCAGCAAATGGCCATAAGAAGCCGAAAATTTCCTAAAGGCAGTAGAAGGTCAAATTTCAAAGAAGATGACAGAATATGTTACAACTGTAACAAGCCTGGTCACTTCATAAACTTTTGTCCTGATCTTCTAAAAGCAAGTCAGAAGAAGGAAAGCTATCAGAAAGATAAGTTCAAAAATAGGTTCAAAAAGAACTTTATGGAAACCTAGGAGGAACTTGATGAAGAAGATGATGTTAATCTTACACTATTGACACATTCATCAGATGAAAGACTCATGTATGAGTCAAAAAATGATGAAGAGATATGCCTAAAGGAGAGGATGGAAAGCCGATTGTGGTTCCTGGACAGTGGCTACTCACGACACATGACTAGAGAAAGGTGTATGTTCCAAACCCTGAATCTGAAAAAGGAAGGAAATGTGGGGTTTAGAGGAGGCCAGAAGGGAATGACCATATGAACCGACACCTTAGGTAACTCTCAGACTTTCATCAATAAGGTATGGTTGGCAGATGATCTTAAACATATTTTACTTAGTATCAATCAGTTGTGTGATGTTGGGTCTGAAATTGTGTTCAACAAGGACTTCTGTTTTGTTATCAGTTCTGACTAAACCATAGTATTCAAAAGGGAAAGGAAAGGGAATGTTTATAAAATCAATCTTTATGAATTGACGGATTAAAAGGTCGCTTGGCTAATGACAATGAGTGATGAAACATGGATATGGCACAAAATGTTAGATCATGGTAGCTGGAGATTAATCTTTAAACTTTGCAAGCTAAATTTTTTTAAAGGGCTGGCAAACATTGATTATCACTCAGATGCTCTTTGTGGAGCAGGTCAGATTAGAAAGACTGTGAAAACCTCCTTTAAAATCAAGAACATTGTCTCTTCTTCTATACCCTTGGAATTGCTTCACATTTACTTGTTTGGTCCTATTGGGGCTGCCTCAATTAGTGGGAATAAATAAGGTTTGGTCATTGTTAATGATTATAGTAGATGGACTTGTGTGAAATTCCTTAAATCCAAATATGAATCATATGAAATATTCAATATCTTCTACACTAAAGTTCAATTAGAGATGGAGTTAAAAATTCTAAAGGTTAGAAGTGACCATGGAGGTGAGTTTGAAAATGAACCATTTGAGCTTTTTTTGTGTGAAAAAACATGGTATTTTCCATGAGTTATCTTCTCTAAGAATTCCACATCAAAATGTAATTGTTGAGAGAAAGAATAGATCTTTGCAGGAAATGGCAAGAACAATGATTCATGAAAACAAACTTCCTAAGTACTTTTGGGAAGAAGTTGTTAATACTGCATGTTATATCCATAATCAATCTATATTAGACCAATTATGGATAAAACATCATATGAGTTATTCAAGGGTAGAAAACCAAGTATTTCTTACTTTCATCAGTTCAGATGTACCTGTTACAATCTTAATAACAAGGTCTACCTAAAGAAATTTGATGCTAAAGCTCAGAAGGTGTCTTTTTAGGATACTCTGGTCGCTCTCAAGCATACAGAGTGTACAACTTGGAAACCAAAGTGGTTGAAGAGTCTATACATGTTAAATTTGATGGCAGAGGACCTGACCATGATGAGTCAGAGTCGTTGGAACAGTTTGATAATTTTGTAGGTATCCAGGATTCAGAGAACCAACTTATTGTTTGTATTCCTAAAAAGAAAGATACAATGGATGACATATCTGATCTTATCATTAATTCTAAAGTGATAGTAGATGTTGTGGCCACTTAAGAGACTCAAACTTTTCAACCTATAACTGATTCAGTGATTGTTCATAATGAAGATTCGGTTCAACCTAAGAGATCTTTTAAGTATAAAACATATCATCCAGAAAAGAAAATCGTTGGTAATAAGGATGAGCCATTAAGGACCAGATCTGCTTTCAGAAAGGATTAATCAATGCCTGGACTTATTTCTCTGACAGAACCTTCATCTTTTGATGATGCCTTAATCGATAATGGTTGGATCTTGGATATTAAAGAAGAACTAAATTATTTTCAAAGAAATGATGTGTGGGATCTTGTTCCAAGACCACAAGATAAAAACATCATTGGAACTAAGTGGGTGTTTAGAAACAAACTCAACGAATCCGGTGAAGTTGTTAGAAACAAGGCTAGACTTGTAGCTCATGGCTACGGTTAGCAAGTGGGAATAAATTCTTTGAAACTTTTGCTCCTGTAGTAAGGCTAGAATCTATAAGACTATTTCTCTCTTATGCCATCAACCATGACATTACTATATATCATATGGATGTAAAAATTGCTTTTCTCAATGGAGTAATTACTGAATAAGTGTATGTCAAACAACTACCTGGATTTGTTGGCCGAAAATATCCAGACTTTGTCTATATGCTAAAGAAAACATTTTATGGTCTTAAACAAGCTCCAAGAGTCTGGTATGAAATATTAAGTAATTTTCTGCTAGAAAAGGGATTCGTCAAAGGCAAAGTTGACACTACACTTTTCAGGAGATCTCTTAAAGATGAAATCTTAATCGTTCAAATTTATGTTGATGACATGATTTTTTGTTCCACTAATGCATCTCTTTATCAGGAATTCTCAAAAACCATGCAGGTTGAATTTCAGATGAGAATGATGGGTGAACTAAAATACTTTCTTGGGATTCAAATCAGTCAGAAACCTCAAGGTATTTACATTCACTAGTCAAAATATATAAGATAACTTTTGAAAAAGTTCAATCTTGATGATTGTAAAGTCATGGCAACTCCTATTCATCCTACTTGCAATTTGAGAAATGAAGAATGCAGTTCCAAAGTGGAATCAACAAAATATCGAGGTATGATTCATTCCTTACTCTACCTTAGTGCCTCTAGACCTGATATTCTGTTCAGTGTATGTCTATGTGCAAGGTTTCAATCAGATCATAGAGAAACTCATTTAATTAATGTTAAGAGAACTTTTAGGTATCTTAAAGGAACAATGAATCTTGGACTTCTATATAAGAAATTCATTGACTACAAATTGACTAGATTCTGTGATGCTGACTATGATGGGGATAGAATTGAAAGGAAATCCACTAGTGGATCCTGCCAATTCTTAGGTGAAAGCCTTATCTCTTGGGGTAGTAAAATACAAGCAACTGCTTCCTTGTCTACAATAGAAGCAAAATACATTTCAGCTACTAATTGCTACACACAACTACTATGGATGAAATATCAACTTGAAGATTATCATATTTTTGGAAGTTATTCCTATTCTTTGTGATAATGTTGTTGCTATTTGTCTCACAAAGAATCCAATTCAACATTCTAGAACTAAGCATTTTGAAATCAAGTACCATTTTATAAGGGACTATGTCCAAAAGGGAATAATAGATATCCAGTTCATTGATTCAGAACATTAGTGGGTTGATATATTTAAAAAACCTTTGGCCATATCTCAATTTGATTTCATTAAGAAAAATATTAATATGGTTTTTATAGACGAATAAAATGCTTAGTCTCTGAATGGAATATTGAGAATTCTTTTTATTTTGGTTGCAATACTATATCCGATAGTTCTTCATGTTGTATTTATAAGCTTGAATAGAGTTTATAGGATCTCTTTCTTCCTTGATTGCTTTTATCAAGCATACATTAATAAGTTGATTCTCTATTATGTGCTCTGAGTTAACAATTGGACTATATTAGGTTTTGATCAAATTAAAGTTCATGTTCAGACTCTTGTTCTTTTTAAAAAGAGGAAAGATGCTTGAAATATTGTTTTGACTTACTGTTCTTAATTTTGTCTCATAAACTAAAATAATACGTTTGTCAATATTATTTCAGTATTTGCTCAAACAAGATTTGGTTCATCAAACCAAGTGTCTGATAGTAATTTTATCATGCTTTTATTCAAATTCCTAATTCATCCAAACATTTTATACATACTTTCTAATATTGCATTATGTGTTGTGGCTAAAAATTGATGGAAACACAATCTTCACAAGATTGTTTTGGTTATTACGTTCAGAAAAATATTTTGGCTAAATGCTCATATTCATCAGGACGAGTAAGATGGATGTGTGATTCTATCTACAATTGTAGCTTAGAAAATTATTTATACATCATTTATATAAGAAAATTCCCTACTAAGAGTTCTTCTACTCTTTCTCCTAAGGCAAAAGTCTGGTACCAAATTTGGGATCACTCTAAGGCCTAGAGACAAAAGGACTAGATAACCCTTTTATGATGATACATCACTATTAATCATTTAAGTTTAATATGTTATTCCTTTTTGTTGATGACAAGGGGGGGGGGGGGAATGGGTAAGTATTTCTTAGTTAACCTTGGATTCGAATGTGGTTGGTAATCTTATGTTGGGAGAGCTTACAAAAGTCACCCTTGAAGTAGATTTATTGTTCTCTAAAGGGAGGAGCTTACAAACCTCATATCTTAGAATTCACAAACATGACTCAGGGGGAGCTTACAAACTTCAGCTTCTAAGACTGTTTGACTTAGGGGGAGCTTACAAACCCCATACCCTGAAAGTTGTTGAATAATTAATCTGCTACTGATTGATTTTAAAATACTTAATGTTGTCATCATCAAAAAGGGGGGATATTTTTGAAACAATTTTAATTCATACCATGAATCCTCTAAAATATTTTGATGATAAAAAAGCAATTGAAAATCAATTAGGATTTCTAACTAGCTTGTTTCTACATGCAGACTTATATTTACTTGATGAACTAATTTATGATGCAGGAAAGGCTTTGGTTCAGTTCTAATCAGTCTAGTTGGAAATGTCTAATCATAGTGCAATATCTAGTACACTTCAGCATCAGTTGCGTGCTCCTTCCGTAACACCCCAAAATAATTAACATATTTATTTAATTGGTTTATAATAAATATTCGAGATTTATCAGGAACTTGGAGAGATATTATGATGCATGATGATATACTATTGTGATTTGGGATGGTGTTGGGAATGAATAAATTTTGAGGATAAGTTCTAAATTTTTATTTAATTAAGATTATTTTAGATTTAATAAGAGTTATTGAGGATTAATATATGTAATTGAAAAATAATAAAATTAGATATTTTGAGGGTAAAGTGATATTTTTGGGTGGAATAAGTGAGGTTAAAGAAGGAATAACATAATGAGGTCCAATGGGTAAGAGAGAAAACATAAAAATTGGATTTTTGGGAGAATTTAGTTATCAATCGTATTTGGTGAGAATTGCTCTGAGGAACAGAGGCGGAAAAGCTAGGGCACAGAGATTTCTCGAAGGTCTCAAGGAAAGGGAATTCAGGGTTTAACACCAAAAGTATGAGGAGTATTACCTTTCATTATAAATGATATAGGGTTTAGATTGTATGAGAATGATTTGGGGGTTTAGAGGTTTATGGGAACCTATGACAAATTTGATGATTTATGTATTTAATAAGAAGTTGATGCGTTACTAATCTTATTGGTGTGTAATTGTTATTATTATGATCGATTCCAGCAATAGATAATTGGGAGGTTGTTTGATTCTGGATCAATAACAAATATTAGGAGATTTTAGTGGTGATGGATGTAATGGATATAAGTAGGAACTGGAGCAAATTAATAGTTATTTTATGTGTATGCCAATTAGTGTGTATTGCAGTGTAGTGACTGATTTTTAATGTAGCCCTTTCCTTAAATGTTAGTAACATACATCGTGAGAAATTAAGGAATTGAAAATAATACATATACTTGTTGTATCCCCGTGCAGGAGATTGAGTAAATATGATGAGTAGTAAACACTTTAAAAAGTTGATACAATATATATCATTATTGGGCTGATAATATATATCCAATACACCTGGGTTGGAAAGTGTGAAATGATGGTGATCTAACCCATACACCTAAATGGAGACCACATTGGTTGTGCTAGGGGTGGTGCAAGCCATCTGTATGTGGAAGTAGCGCAAGACACCCTATGGAAAGTGGCACCAGCCACTGATACTTAAGTGGCGTAAGCCACTTGGAGTATATGCGACGTTTGCCACATTTTGGTGAGAGGGGGTGGCGAGGGCCACCCTAGGTGGCACATTGTATACTTTTATATTTCTTCAATATTTTTCTTTCTGATGAGCTTATCCACTTTACATAAAACTCTATAGCATTACATTGAAAAAATAATAGTAGTTAGTAATACTACTATACATGATATATTTTTTCTGATGAGCATATTTTATAAACCATAAGCTTGTTACTGTTATGATCTATATTACAGAGGAATGATGAGGGACTGTGTCAGGATTTAGTGAGGAGTTTTATGCTAAAATAAGGGTATGTGTATGTACTGTATGAAGCTTCAGGAACAGTTCTAAAGCGAATTATCCCATGTCTGCTATTTGTTGTAATTACTTAATGATATGCTGATAGTAATGTGTATGATATTATGTGATATATGTGATCCTAACTTTCGAATCGTGAGTTGGTTTTACATGGCGTTTGAAGCGTTGGAGAGATATCACAACAATCTAATTTCTAGTAAAATAATATGAAGTGTAGGATGTAGTTATCCAGTAATTGTGTCGTGATTTAAATGACAAGATTAAGTGTCAAATTAATTGTGTGTATCTTACTGTATAAATTTGTTTTGATGAATGATGTTGTGCTGACCATGACGTATGTGTATGAGATATTTGAAGAGAATATGCTGATTTTATGAATGACAATGTGTTGTCTATGTTGTGTGTATACATGAGATATGTGAAGAGAATATGATGATTATGATGAATGATGATGCCTTTTTACTTGTCGTGGTCGTAAGTTATATGTTGTTGCACATCATGCATTCATAGCATTTGTGCAGGATTAATAGTCCAATGATGTTTTGTAGGATGATAAATCCAATGAAGATTTGTAGGATGCTCAGGTTCAGTGATGGCCTTAATCCCATTGTGAGGATTAATTGCAAATGATGATGTGCTCTGGTTCCAAACAAGAACCAATCCTATTGGTGGGGATCTTTGGAGATAACGATGACTAAGTCATCAATGATGTTTCGGTACCGCATACATGAATCTAATGATGTTGCATTTGCATTATGCGTGTAATTTCAAGATGTTTGTGGTATGTGAACTATGTGATTAACCTTTAGAGTATGACATTTTATATGAAGACTTTGAAGTTGTTGTTATTCTGAGTGTGAAGTATATGATGTCATGTTGTGGTGATTTAATTGTTATACATATGATATCTAATTCTTTATATCTCGTATAATGAATTGTGATTACTCACCTTGCCTGTTTGAATTTTTGCTCTATGTGGGTAACGTGCAGATATTTGAGATTAGTTCGCGGTGCGTGAAGTTCTAGCCTGAAGTTGGTTAGCTTAATCATGTAGAGTTGTATGGTGTCTTGCTATGGTAGATGTAACATCGGGTGGGGAAACGTTTAAGTGATTACTCTGTTAATTTGTTAGAATGATTTTCAAGTGTTATTATATGCCGATTTGAATTGATAATGATTGTTGACAATGACCAAAGGTCTTGATGTTTTGATGAAATATAAGAAGATATTTTGAAATATATGATTTCCACTGCGAAGTTTTAAATTTAGAGAAAGTATTATTTCAATAAAATATTTTGAATTTATGTTTAATGAAGAAATGTGACACCTTCTATGAAGTAATCTGATTTATTTAAATATATTTATCACAAATATTATGTTGGGTTAAAAGGGTGTTACATTAGTGGTTTCAGAGTAGGTCAGTTTGTCTGACCAGTTTGTCTAATGTTGTTTGTTCCTTAGTACGCGACATGTGTGTGAAACACTGTCGATACTTGTTTGTCTTTTTAACATTTGTCTCCAGGAGTTGGTTTGGAACAAGTGAGGGAGAAGTTTTGTTCCCCTGAGATGTTTCTGGTGTGAAAAATTGGTTCAATGTGTTATTAATTACAAAAGTACAAATGTTGTTGGAGTTGTATTGTTTCTGAACTCGACGAGAATACGAATTGTGATTCTTGTCTTCCGGTTAAGTTTTAGATGCCTTTGAGGGAGAACGAGCCGGTATGGTTGATATTTGATTCTTGGAGAATAAATAGCAATGTGAAAGCTAATCATATGTCAGTGATGTGTAATTTTTTATGTCTCTTGAAGATAATTATGATTTGCGTCTAGAGTATAGATATGAGTTTGGAGACAGTTGAGAAATGGTATTTTTATCTGCTAAGCAAGTAGGACAACTCTTAGAGAATAAAGCTCATATGGGTGCTTGTATTGGGAGAATATTTAGCAATTGTGTTGTACTCTTAGAGAATAAAGCGATTCTAAACTTTTCAGAAATCTTACGAAATTCTTTACAGTTTACATATAAAATTTGTCTGCTGAATGTTTTTGAAGAGGGAGAAAAATGTGTTTGAGTATTTGGGTTTGATGTTGATTTTGGTGTAAGTATGTATACGGAATTTCTGAACCAGCTTCCATTACACAGGTGATAACATTTTACTAGTAACTCAGATTTAAGTGATTCTTGAAGTTATGGAATCTACATGAAATTCTCTTCATTTTGGAATATAATTGTGTCTGGGAGGTATTTGTTGAAGGAGATAATCATGTTTGAAGTTAGATGATTCTTATTGGAAATAGTAAGATGAAGTCAGGTATAAAATGTTTGGTAATAAGAAGAAGGTAGGAGTATCGGAGAAGCATATAGAAGTGCGACATATGCTAGTTGAGAATGATTAGAGTATAAATATCTTTGAGGAAGGTTAAATAGTAAAGTGGATTGTGTGTTATTGATGATATGGTGTCGACATATGTCGGGAAAATTTTGGAAAGTTTCGGTCACCGGTCAGATGATGAGATGGTACTATTGAGATTGTGGTTTGAATGAGACCCAAGTGTGAAACTATACAGATCATCGAGGCCATGCGATTAAAGGAAAGACTAAGGATTTTGTTAGTGTTGTTAAATTTATTAACTTGGATAAATGCTTCATTTGAAGCAAACCGATTTGGATTATACTTGGTGTAGTAGTAGTTCTAGTATTGGGAGTATATTTAGCAATTATGTTGCACTACGAGCGTGTATAGAAGAATATATAATGGATTTCGGTGTTTATATACCATTGGCGAGGTTGAAAATAAAGAAAATAAGAAAATGTTAGTAAGCCTTAGAGAGATTGGAATCATGCTTGTAATGGAAAAGTGTCGACGTATAACAAAGAGAATTAGAGGAGTTTCTATCATCAGTCGTACATAATGATGGTGTTATCAAGAGTACAATTGGAATGAGATTCAAATGTGAAAATATATGGATCCTCGATATTGTGGGATTTAAAGGAGATTTTGGACCATGTAATTTTAGGTGACTTTAAGAACAAGTTCGAGAAGAAATGCTATTATAGTTTAGTAATGATGGTTTGTGCTTCATCATGGTTGTTGACTACCTATTGACAAATTGAGGAACTGATCACCCTTAATCTCTTGTTGATTATAGACGGGATCATGTTGGATGTGATAGACTTGTCTTTCCAGCTTGATAGCATGGAAAATAAATTGGTTTTCTATCGAGGAGATAGTCCTTCACCACTTCGTGTGAACCTAATGGAAAAGTGACTAGGAAAGAGTTGAGACTTATTGAATACTTTGGAGATTTGAGTTGGTATGTGAGCTAACACTGCAGAGTGAAAATAGAGGATGTCATAAGTGAATAATTATTTTTTGGTGGATATTAAAGAGGGTCAGAAGCTAGAAGTGAAACTTGTAGAGCTCACAGATGATGGACATCGATGTGGGGACAATGACTTTAAGGTGGATGATCAGAGTGGTGCAACTGAAGCATGATGTGGCGCAGTTCATTATGTGTATATTACTTATTGAAGTTCGGGGTTAAGCATTATATGCTTGCAGGAATGATACAAACCATTTGATATTCTAGAATGAAAATGATATGTGAAAGGTTGTATACTGTTTGTGTTGCTATTGTTAGGTGAAAATTTCATCGATATTGTGATTTTGTTGATGTTCTTATGACAATGTGGTGGCGTGAAGAGATGATAAAGTTGATGTTCATGTTGTGGAACTCTACTTTCTTAAAATATGTTGTTGCCTCGTTTCTAACGACAATAGTACGAGTGCGAGTATCTATTTACCATGAAAGGAAATTGGAGAAGGCTTAACTATGGTGGTAGTAACGACCTCGTTGTGCTTCGGTTCAAGAGTGAATGAAATCTTAAGGTGACGAGACAAGGATTGAAGTGAACTGGTGCGTTAATAACACGGTTGCATTGTATTTTGTTGGATTGTTGTAGTTAACAATGTGGAATTTAGATTTGTGGTATTCAAATGGTTGTCAAATATGAAGTGGAAGTATGAGAGAATGATGAGAGAGTCGTTACCAAAGTCGTTTACATCAGGTATTTTTTGGGGACGAAAATTCTTTAAGTGGGGGAGAGTTGTAACACCCCAAAATAATTAGAATATTTATTTGATTGGTTTATAATAACTATACGGGATTTATCGGTGAACTTAACGAGATATTATGATGCATGATGGTATACTAATGTGATTTGGGAAGGTGTTGGGAAGGAATCAATTTTGAGGATGAGTTCTAAATTATTATTGAATTAAAATTATTTTAGATTTAATAAGAATTATTGAGGATTAATCTAAATAATTGATAAATAATAAAATTAAAGATTTTGAGGGTAAAGTAGTGTTTTTGTGTGGAGTAAGTGAGGTTAAAGAAGGAATAACATAATGAGGTCCAAGGCGTAAGAGAGACAAACATAAAAGTTGGATTTTTGGGAGTATTCAGTTATCGGTCGTATATGGTGAGACGTGCTCTGAGGAACTGAGGTGGAAAGGCTAGGGCGCAAAGGTTTCTCGAAGGTCTCAAGGAAAGAGAATTTAGGGTTTAACACCTAAGGTATGTGGAGTATTACCTTTCATTATAAATGATATATGGTTTAGATTGTATGTGGATGATTTGGGGTCTTAAGGGTTTATGGGAACCTATGATGAATTTGATGATTTATGTATTTTATAAGAAGTTAATGCATTACTAATTTTATTGGTGTGTAATTATTATTATTATTATGATCGATTCCAGCAATAGATAATTGGTTGGTTGTTTGATTCTGGATCGATAACAAATATCAAGAGAGTTCGGTGGTAATGGATGTATTGGATATAATTTGGAGCTGGAGCAAATTAATAGTTATTTTATTTGTATGCCAATTAGTGTGTATTGTAGCGTAATGACTAATTTTTAATCTAGCTCTTTTCTCAAATGTTAGTAACACACATCGTGAGAAATTAAAGAATTGAAAATAATACATACACATCATGACTAATTTTTAATGTAGCCCTTTCCTCAAATGTTGCAGCGTAGAAAGTTAATACAATATATATCATTATTGGGCCGGTTATATATATATATATATATATATATATATATATATATATATATATATATATATATATATATATATATATATATATATATATATACACACCTAGGTTGAAAAGTGTGAAATGACGGTGATCTAACCCCTACACCTAAGTGGCGCAAGCCACATTTGTTATGCTAGGGGTGGCGCAAGTCACCTGTATGTGGAAGTGGCGCAATACATCCTATGGTAAGTGGCATCAGCCACTAATACTTAAGTGGCGTAAGTCAGTTAGAGTATATGTGGCGTCTGCCATATTTTGGTGAGAGGGGTGGAGAGGGCTGTAACACCCCACTTTTCCCAATTTAGGAAATAACAGTTTAATACGAAAAACCAGAGTTACACAAGTGGAATGCCACATCAACAGAATAAACAACATAATTGTTTTATGAAAACAATGGAAAATGTAATTTGTTCAACTCAAGGAAACATGCCAATATCAACGATAATCCTTAATAATTTTGGTTTATAAAGTTTCCAACAACATGATAAGATACATAACAAAAATAAACAAAACATCAAAAAGTACCCATCCCGTGTTACGTATCAGAGTAGTCCTATGACTTGAACAAGCAACACAACTTCCATGCACACTCAGGTACCTGGATTATCTGTACCTTCCAAAGGAAGTACATATGCAACAACAACAACAACAAAGGGGTGATAAACAAATTCAAATATTAACAGTGCATAAAACACATCAAGGGTAGTTTTTCACACAAAGCAACATATACAACAACATCAGATCCATAATTTGCAAACAACGAAATAACAATAGTTATGCAATGTAACTCAACAATGACACAATGCATGTGGTACCAATTTTGTTCATTCAATTGAACTCGGATAAATAACGTACGCCCATCCAACAATGGTTATCCCACCATTCTCCGCAACGGAGTATAGATGAATCACATACGCCCATCCGACAACGATTCATCCGAACAATAATACTTCAATGTATGAATGACCATGAATATGCATACAACATGTATAACCACCATATTATACATCTACACGATCCATTCAATCAAACATGCAACAATAATTCCATACAAACACCAATATAATCCTCACGCGAATTAACCGATTAATCGTCTAGTTAACTCTACCTAAGTTTCATCATTAATTAAAATCTCTATACTAGTACTCGATTAAATATGTCCTAAGGTCTGCCTCAATGCCTCAGATCAAAAGAATCAGCAATGAATGTGAAATCGGGACAGAAATCACGAAACCATAGAATTTTCCTTACAAGCCTGGTCATACGCATATTGCCCTAGGCCATACGCGTATAGGACAGCTTCTACGCACTCCTACGCCCACTATACACGTATTCCATCACCATACGTTTCTCATTACGCGTATTGTACCCCATACTCTGCACATTATGCGTATTGACTTGCTTT
The DNA here is from genome assembly GCA_963966055.1 of Lathyrus aphaca. Taxonomy (NCBI): domain Eukaryota; kingdom Viridiplantae; phylum Streptophyta; class Magnoliopsida; order Fabales; family Fabaceae; genus Lathyrus; species Lathyrus aphaca. Next base: position 61,509,072 of record OZ014520.1, on the reverse strand, counting down.
ATCACGCGTAGCTTACTAGAATGGGCAGAGGGCCCTAAGAATTCAACCTTCATACATGTATTGACACGCTATTACGCGTAACACCCTGTTTTCACGCCCACCCATACACGTAAGGGCATGTTATTATGCGTTATGATAGAGGCTGTCTATTTTTCATGTTTTCTCATACATTTTGCATCTAATTCCTATGATTCTTGTTCTTACACTTCATACCAGTCCTAAAAAGGGTTTCTACACAAATTTTACACTCTTAGTCACATCATTCTTTCATCTAAGTTACTAAATCCTGTTTTATAATGTTTTAGATCTAGATTTGTAACTGTTCTTCTGTAACAACAAAAATTTGTACAAATTATGCATACAACAGAATAACAACAACAATATTCCAACAAGAATCAACATGATCAGACAAGCACAATCATAGATTCGCAACAACATTCATACAATCACAAATTCATCATAAACAAAAACAATTCCTAAGAGGAAATGACCCCTCACTACCCCATCATGTTATATCACCTAATTAGAATCCCTTTCTCTCCCTTACCTTGAATTTTGATGAATTTTTCTGCGAATTTATGATTATGGAGATGCCCTAACTGTTCTTCCTCTTCTTAGCTCTCCTTGATTCTTTCACAAAATTATGACTAATTCTCTTCCTAATTCTGATTAATCCCCTAATATTGGCTTTTACTAATTCCACCTTATTTTAATTAAAACTGAATAATAATAATAATTCTAATATTACTAATATATTTTCATAATAATAATAATAAAAAAAAATAGTGATTAGTTGGTCTTACTATTATTCTCACACCCCCTATTACTAAACGCACCACAATTCTAACCGTCCCACTAGGACACTACACCAAAACAACAAGACACACGCCTTAAACAAGGCCAACAATGCACCCAAAATTACCCGACGAACAAATATTAAAAAGGGGGTGTTATAACTCTCCCCCACTTAAAATATTTTCGTACTCGAAAATGTACCTGATGCGAAAAGTTCCGGATACGACTCATGTATCCTGCTTTCTAGCTCACAAGTCACACTTTCACCAGCAGCTCTTCCCCAAGCTACTCTCACAAAAGGAATCTCTTTACCTCCAAGTTGCTTCATCTTACGGTCTTCAATCCTTATCAGCATCGCTTCCACCATTAGGTTATCTCTGACCTACACATCGTCCCTCAGAATAACATGAGATGGGTCAGACATATACTTCCGAAGTTGCGATACATGAAACACGTCATGAAATTTCGAAAGCTTTGGCGGTAACACTACTCTATAAGCAACAGTACCAACTTTCTGTAAAATCTAGTACGGTCCAATGAACTTAGGAGTCAATTTCTTCGATTTCAAAGCACGTCCAACACATGTCATTGTATAATACCCTAAAAAACACCTAATCACCTTCAACGAATTCTGATTCTTTTCTCCGATTTTCATGATAGCTCTCCTGTCTACTTTAAGACGCTTCCATCTTCTCATGGATCATCTGAATTGTCTCAGTAGTCTGTTGCATAATTTCATGTCCAAACACCACATTATCACCAGTCTCATACCAACACAAAGGCGTCCTACACCTCATACCATACAAAGCTTCAAAAGGTGTCATGAGTATCCCATGTACCACCCTATTCCAATACACAAGTCCTCAACAAATCTTCCAATGTCTGAATAGTATTTTCCGACTGACCGTCCGTCTGCGGATGATAAGCTGAACTAAATTTCAACTTTGAACCCAAATCCCCTTGCAAACTCTTCCAAAATTCAGAAGTGAACCTCAGATCTCTATCCCAAACTATACTCAAAGGAACACCATGCAACTTCACAATTATCCTGATATAAATTTCGGCCAACTTCGTCAACCGAAAACTCATATTGATAGGAATAAAATGTGCGGATTTTGTAAGTCTATCCACAACCACCCAAATATCATCAAACTCTCTCACCGTATTTGGAAAACTAGTAACAAAGTCCATAACAATATTGTCCCACTTCCATTCTGGAATTTCCAACTGTTGCATCGTTCCCGAAGGCTTCTGATGCTCCACTTTTGATTTCTGACAGACCAAACAAGCATACACAAATTGTACTATGTCTCTTTTCATACCAAACCACCAAAATAAATTCTTCAAGTCTTGATACATCTTTGTAGCTCCATTATGAATACTTAAGCTACTCCGATGACTTTCTTCTAAAATTGCCTTCTTTAGTTCAGCATTGTGCGACACACAAATTTTGCCCCGGAATCTCAACACACCAGAATTATCCACTTGGAAATCACTTTCAGGATCATTTTCTCATGTAGGCATCAATTATACCAATTTCACATAAAGTCTCTGATTCTATTTAATCACATCCAAAAAGTCATTATTCACCTTTAGCATCCCCAACCTAACACTCTCAGGTGTCGTCTCACAAACCATGCTTAAATATCTAAACTGCTCAATTAACTCCATTTCCTTCACCATCAATGCCGACATATGAATTTTCTTACTGATCAATGCTTCTGCTACTATATTAGCTTTACCTAGATGATAGCTCAAATTAAAATCACAATCTTTCATAAATTCCAACCATCTTCTTTGTCTCATATTCAACTCTTTTTGGTCAAACAAATACTTCAAACTCTTGTGGTCACTAAATACTTCAAATCTTGACCCATACAAATAGTGCCACCAAATCTTCAACACAAAGACCGTTGCAGCTAATTCAAGATCATGAGTAGGATAATTCCTCTCATGCACCCTCAATTGTCTCGAATCATAATCCACTACTTTACCATCTTGCATCAAAACTCCACCTAATCCCATTTTGGACGCATCACAATATACAACAAAAGGTTCACCAGGACTTGGAAAAACCAATATCGATGTCTTAGTTAATTTCTTTTTCAATTCCTCAAAATTTTCCTCACAAATTGTATCCCAAATAAACGCTTGACTCTTTCTAGTCAATTGAGTCAACGGTAATGCCAAATTAGAAAACCCTTGGATAAATCTTCTATAATAACCTGCTAAGCCCATAAAACCTCTAATATTCGTAATTGTCTTTCAAGGTTCCCATTGCAACACAACACTTACTTTAGAAGGATCCACTGCTATACCATCACTAGAAATCACATGACCCAAGAAACTCACATTCTTAAGCCAGAACTCACACTTTGATAACTTCGCAAACAACTTGTTATCTTTCAACACCTGAAATGCAATCCTCAAATGCTCTCTATGATCATCTCCAGTATTAGAATAAATAATAATATCATCTATAAATACCACAATAAAATGATCTAAATAAGAATGGAAGCTATGATTCATATACTCCATAAATACACCTGGCGCATTAGACACTCCAAAAGGCATCACAATATATTCATAATGTCCATAATGAGTTCTAAATGCAGTCTTCTGAATATCACCCTCTTTCACTCTAATCTGATGGTAACCTGACCTCATATTAATCTTACTAAAAATACGGGCACCAACTAGCTGATCCATTAAGTCATCAATCCTCAGAAACAAATACTTATTCTTAATGGTCACTTTATTCAACTGACGGTAATCAATGCACAGACGCGTACTACAACCTTTCTTCTTCACCAACAACACTGAAGCTCCCCACAGCGACACACTTGGCCTAATAAACTTCTTATCAAGCAATTCTCCAATCCGAGATTTCAATTCAGCCAACTCTGATGCATACATCTTATGCGGTGCCATAGAAATAGGTCTTGTACCAGGAATCAGAACAATAGTAAATTCAACTTCTCTCCTCAGAGGTGATTCTGTAATATCATCAGGAAATACTTCCAGGAATTCATTCACAACTGGCAACTCATTAACTGTGACTTTGCTTTCAACAGATAAAGATGCGAACTATGCAAACATCTTAGCCTCATCTTCCAACAAAGTTCTCAACTCATTAGTAGAAAACGAATTAGCCAATGCTTCCTCTTCAGGAGTAAGAAACAACAACTTCTTCCTATAACAATCAATATAGACCCAATTGAATTTTAACAACTTCATCCCCAAAATAAAATCCAGATTACAAAGTGGTAAAGCAAATCAATCCACGTTGAAATCTCTATAAATATTAATCAATGGACACTTCAAACATACTAAATATGTAACCACAGAACCAATAGATGGAGTCTCAATTGTCATCCTCTGATCTAGAGTAGACGATACGATTCCTAATCTCTTCACACAATCAACATAAATAAATGAGTGGGGTGCACCCATATCAATAATAGAAATCAATGGAGTATTATTAATAAAACAAGTAACTTTGACATAATGCTCCTCATTAGTGGATTGGGCTCCCACTAAAGCAAACACCTTCCCACTAGCTCCTTGGGACTTCTTCAGTTTCTGGTATGTCGTACTAATATGATCTTGTTCACCACAATTGAAACAAGTAGGCATAATAGCTCTACAATCTGCTACCACATGACCTGTTCTTCCACACTTGAAGCATTTCTCCACTTCATTCTGGAAAGTATTAGCACGATGACCTGTGCCCCCACATCTGAAACACTTCACATGATTGGGATATACCCCTTCCCCACTTGGCTTCTTGTCAGCAACAACTTTCTATTTACCTTTGTCGGCTGGAGCACTATAAGGAGTACCTCCAAACCTCGGCTTACCCTTTCGGTCACTCATAACTTTGTAGTGAGCAATTTGAGCTCTATTGTCAGTATCAAAAATCCTGCTCCTACTCACCAGCTCTGGATAATTCTTGATCTTTTGACAAGCAATGCTATGTTTGATCTCAGGATGAAGCTCGTTCTCAAATTTTAGACACTATGAAGTCATAATATCTTAAGTGTTATAATGTGTATAATACTGCACTAACTCCTCAAACTTGGAAGCATACTCAGCCACAGTCATGCTACCCTGCTTAAGCTCCAAAAACTTTACCTCCCTAGCACTGCGAATTTCCTCTAGAAAATACTTCTCCAGAAACTCACCTCGAAACACAACCCAAGTAACAATAGTACCTACCACTTCCAACCTTTGGCGACTGTTGTCCCATCAGACTTTAGCTTCGCCCTCTAGCATGTAGGTACCAAACAGCACCTTCTGATCATCATTGTACTCCATGGTCTTGAAGATATTCTCAACAACCTTCAGCCACTTCTGTGCAGCCTCTGGATCAAGAAAACCCCTTCATAAGTAGGCGGCTTGTTACTTATGAACTAATCCAGATCACGAAACTCAACATTCCCAACAACCGGACGAATGTTCTCTATAGTATGTGCCATGGCTTGCATTGTAGCAACAAGAGCAGTATCATTCCTTCCTGCCATACTGATACAACAAACACTCCAGGTTAGAACACAACAACAACTCCTATTCTAAGGACTGTCTCGACTACAACATCTGGCCGGTTGGACTGACCTGCTCTGATGCCAATTGTATCACCCCACTTTTTCCAATTTAGGAAATAACAGTTTAATACGAAAAATTAGAGTTACACAAGAGGAATGCCACATCAACAAAATAAGCAACATAATTCTTTTATTAAAACAACGAAAAATGTAATTTGTTCAACTCAAGGCAACATGCCAATATCAACGATAATCCTCAATAATTTTGGTTTATAAAGTTTTCAACAACATGATAAGATACGTAAAAAAATAAGCAAAACATCAAAGAGTCCTCATCCTGTGTTATGTATCAGAGCAGTCCTATGACTTGAACAAGCAACACGACTTCCACGCACACTCAGGTACCTGGATTATCTTTACTTCCAAGGAAGCACAAATGCAAGAACAACAAAGGGGTGAGAAACAAATTCAAATATTAATGGTACATAAAACACATCAAGGGTAGTTTCTCACACAAAGCAACATATACAACAACATCACACCAATAATTATGCAACAACGAAACAACAATAGTCATTCAATGTGATTCAACAACGACACAATGTATGTGGTACTAATTTTGTTCATTCAATCAAACTCGGATAAATCACGTACGCCCATCTAACAATGATTATCCCACCATTCTCCGCAAAAGAGTACGGATGAATCGCACACGCCCATCCGACAACGATTCATACCAACAATATTACTAAAATGTATGCATGACCATGAATATGCATACAACATGTATAACCACCATATTATACATCTACACGATCCATCCGATCAAACATGCAACAATAATTCCACACAAACACCAATATAATCCTCACGCGACTTAACCGATTAACCGTCTAGTTAACTCTACCTAACTTTCATCATTAATTAAAATATCCACACTAGTACTCGATTAAATATTTCCTAAGTCTACCTTAATGCCTCATATCAAAAGAATCAGCAACAGATTCTAAATCGGGACAGAAATCATGAAACCACATAATTTTCCCTACATGCCTGGTCATACGCGTATTTCCCTAGGCCATACGTGTATGGGCCAACTTCTACGCACTCATATGCCCAGTATACGCGTATTCCATTACCCTACGTTGTACATTACACATATTGTACCTTCATACACTGCACAATACGCGTATTTACTTGCTTTCTCACGCGTAGCTTACTAGAATGGGCAGAGGGCCCTAAGAATTCAACCTTCATACGCGTATTGACATGCTATTACGCGTAACAACCTTTTTTCATGCTCATCCATACGCGTAAGAGCATGTTATTACGCGTAATGACATAGGCTGCCTAATTTTCATGTTTTCTTATACACTATGCATTTGATTCCTATGATTTTTTTCTTACACTTCATACAAGTCCTAAAAAGGGTTTCTACACAGATTTTACACTCTTAGTCATATTATTCTTTCATCTAAGTTACTAAATCCAGTTTTATAATGTTCTAGATCTAGATTCGTAACTGTTCTTCTGCAACAACAAAAATCTGTACAAATTATGCATACAACATAACAACAAAAACAATATTACAATAAGAATCAACATGATCAGTGTTGCACCCCAAAATTTGCCCTCCACAAAACAAGACTTTGTGTACTAAGAGGTTCACAAGGCTCACAAGACATCTCATGAGGTTCACAAGGTTCACAATTAGTCAGAAAGTTTGACAATTCCCTCAGACAATGCATCCTCCTAAGCAATGCATCTTAAACTAGGGTTTTGACTTTTATCAAGCTAAATGGACTTCCAAGACGTCAAGTGAGCTTCATGACATCTTATATGTGTTCAAGAATCCCCATGTCAAGTTTCAAGACTTTCCCAAAAGGTTTGCTCAGTCAGATGATCAGATAGGTTAAAATCAGTCAAAGCAGTTAAAAAGTCAAACTAAGGTCAACTGTGGTCAAACCAAAGTCAAACTTCATGATTTTTTGCCAACATCAAGTATATGAGGTAAAATTTATCATTTGATCAAGGGTTGATCATGATTCATCAAGGAGATTTCAGATCATCAAGAATCAGGAGTTTCTAAATTAGGGTTTTCACAGGAAAAGTCAACTGAACTTTGACCAGCCATAACTTTCACATGCTTCATCAAAAATTTTCCATCCAAAGCTAATTTTGAAGGAAATTGAATTCTCTACAACTTTGTGTCTCACAAGCCAAGCCCTAAAATGCTTCATTTGGAAGGTATGAGCTAAGACATTATAGGTCCTTTTAAAAGTCAACAAAAAGTCAACAATTTCAAAAGAGCATAACTTGAGAATGGTAAAAGATATGGACATGCGACCAAAGAGGTTGGTTAGAGGACTCTTTAAGATTTCTAAAATGTCCAAGAACACCTTCATATCATTAAAATTGAAGGATTTTTGCCTTTGCAAAGTTGGGAAATGTTTGAGAGGTTTATGAAGCAAATGGGGTCTTAAAACCATAATTCACCAAATGGGCTTGCTTTTTTGTGATCCAATTAGTTCCATGACATCATGCATGAAATTAAATTAATTTATTCATAATTTTATTCATTTTATTTTTATTTATTATGAATTTTTATATTAAAAATCATTTTAAATTCAAATAAAATATAAAATAATGAAGATTTAAATTGATTTGGTTTCTAGAAGGTCATAAATTATATTTGGACTTGATTGATACAAGAATAATGAGGATCATCCTAAAAAAGCAAGGCTAGATCAAGATATTTCAAGTTTTAAAATTAAATATTTTTCAATCTTTCAAAGTCCAAAAGTCCATAGTTTTGTGCAATCTTTTGACCTAATTCCATTATATCATATATATACAACATGAAGCAGCCTCAAATGGACGAATTCAGAGCCTCTTGCACCTTATTCAAACTTCACAAAAATCATTCAAAACTCAAATTCGGTTTCTTCATTACAAAGCATTTTAAGGTATTTTAAGGACATAGGAAGGATCCTTGGACATCACTGATCATGTATCAATACTCATATGCATCCCAAACCTCATGAATGGCTCAAACCGAATCCAACTTCTAACACTTTTATGAATTTTTCGTTCTTATATATTTATGTAATATAAATGGAATTTGATCATTGTTTTGTGTTTGTGATAAGCTGGTGATTGTTTCTGGACAAATTAATTTGAGTTTTGGTACAGGTTTGAAGAATAGCCATTGTTAGGGTTTTCGGCTTTCGTTTAGGGTTTCACCATTTAGCCCAAATAAATTATTTCTAAGGACGTAGAAGAATCGTACACATCATTAGGAATACAGTGACATCCTTAATTTCATGAAATTTTGCTGTTTGAATGAAGTTTGAGAATCGCACGTGGTGTTCGCAAGAATAATCGTAGGAAAATTCATAGATAAATTCGCAGGAAAACCTGCGAATCCAAGGTTGAAGATGAAGATCTTCGCGCGCTTCATATTTTTAAAATTTGATTTATATATTTATTGTATTAGTTGTATTTATTTTCGCAGGATGTTAAGTGGCCTAGTGGTTGGTACGCGCATGAAAGAAGCCAATGACAGGGGTTCGAACCCGTCCTCAGTTATTTTTTAGTGAAAATTCCATTTTATTTGCAGGTTTAAAATATAAGAATTGGTATCCATTCATTGTTCACAGCACGCGCGCAACCCAGTGGTAGCCTTGTGCGTCCAGAGGGTGGCAAAGCCTAGGGCGTGGGTTCAATCCCTGCCCCAGGTAACTTTTTAATTCTTGTTTTGTTTAATTGTTTTATTAATTATCTTATTGTTAATTAAATATAATCATGTTAATATATATGTTTAAATAATTCTAGAAAAAATAATATGTAAATATTTTATATTTTCTAAAAAAAAAAACCCTAAATTATTTTCTAAATTCTAAACTTATTTTTTTTATTTATGTATTTGAATTGAAATATGTATATTTATTTAATAATTAAATTAGTAATGTAAAATTAAGTTATAAACTCTAATATTTTTTATATATAATTAAAACCCTAATTTATTTTCTAATTGCTAAAAACCCTAATTTTCTTTTAAAACTTTAATTTATTACTTTAATTATTTTTGTTTAAATATTATACTTAATAAATATCTCTAATATATATAATTAAATCATTAATCATGTTTTATTTTGTAAATAAATTATTATATCCTTATTATTATTGAATTTTCATCTTAAAAATTCTTTAAAAGTTGTTTGTTTAAATCTAAAAAATATTTAATTGAGTTATATATATATTGTATATTATTACTAACCTTTTCTTCTTCTTATTATCACTAACTTTTTATTTTAATTGTTTATTTCATTATATAATTATTATTTAATTTGCTTTTATTATAATGTAATTGTACAAGCTATGTAATAGTCGTAGTATTTTTACTGTTTATTTATTTATAAATATATTGCTATGGTTAGTAAAATAGGGTATGCATAACATGTTTGTGATTAAAATTAATTTAGAAAATTAATTAAATAAGATAAATACTTGAACTTGTACACGCACACACGTAAGTCGATCTTGGATCGCCATCTCACTTTCCTAAGGATATCCCTCTTGTTGCCTAAATAAAAGGTCAAGTAAGGTGTCTAAAAAAGCAAAGTCCCTTCTCATGAATAAATCATCTAGACCCTTTAAAGATTATAAGATCAAGTCCCTTCGAATGTTGCCTTCGTAAATGATCTTGTCCCTTTCGAATAAAAGATGATAAGTCCCTTCGAATTGCTAAGACACCTTACAGTTGCCTAATCACAGATGACCCTTCATATGTCCCTTATAACATCCAAGGTAATGACTACCTATTCCTTAATAATAGGGATAGTCTTACCATTGAAAGAACATTCAAGAACAGTAAAGATTCAAATTAGGGTAGGTTCCTCTTAAGTACTTGCTCACTCATTCAAAAATATTTCATAACACTTCACATTTCAAACAATTTTCAAAACAAAGTCTTTATATATATCCGTACAAGGATCATTATAAAGTACTTAAGAAAAATTTTAATCACACACTACACTTCTCAAAACAGTTTAAAGTGAGCTAAGTAACTAAGAGCCCATGGATAACCATGGATGTAAAGGGTGCTAACACCTTCCCTTTACATAACCTACCCCCGAACTCAAAATCTTTTAAGGTCTTTCCTGTTCTTTTATGCCCTTTCCTTTGGATAAAATAAAAGTCGGTGGCGACTCTTGCTATCCGCAACATTTAACTAAAGTCAGTTCTCCCACCGTGTTACAATCAGACAATCACAATCACTGATTCACAACAACATTGATACAGTCACATATTCATCATATAACATCATAAACAACAAAAATTCCTACGAGGGAAGGACCCATCACTACCCCATCATGTTATATCACCTAATGAGAATCCCTTTCCCCACTTACCTTGAATTTCGATGAATTTTCCTGCGAATTTCTGATTATGGAGATGCCTTAGCTGTTCTTCCTCTTCCTAGCTCTCCTTGATTCTTTCACAAAATTATGACTAATTCTCTTCCTAATTCTGATTAATCCCATAATATTGGTTTTTACTAATTCTACCTTATTTTAATTAAAACTAAATAATAATAATAATAATTCTAAAATTACTAATATTATTTTCATAATAATAATAATAATGATGATTAATTGGTTTTACTATTATTCTCACACCCCCTATTACTAAATGCACCACAATTCTACCCATCCCACTAGGACACAACACCAAAACAACAAGACACACACCTTAAACAAGGCCAACAATGCACCCAAAAATACCCGACGAACAAATATTAATAATTGGGTGTTACAAGGGCCACCCTAGGTGGCACACTATATACTTTTATCTTTCTTCAATTTTTTTTTCTTTCTGATGAGTATATCCACTTTACATAAAACTCTATAGCACTACTTTGACAAAATAATAGCAGTTAGTAATACTACTATACATGATACATTTTTCTGATGAGCATATTTTATAACCTGTAAGCCTGTTACTGTTATGAGCTATATTACAGAGGAATGATGAAGGATTATGTCAGGGTTTAGTGAGGAGTTTTATGCTAAAATCAGGGTATGTGCGTGTACTGTATGAAGCTTCAGGAACAGGTCTGAAGCGAATTATTCCATGTCTGCTATTTGTTGTAATTACTTGATGATGTGCTGATAGTAATGTGTATGATATTATGTGATATATGTGATCCTAACTTTCGAATCGTGAGTCGGTTTTACGTGTCATTTGAAGCGTTGGAGAGATATCACAATGATCTAAATTTGAAAATAATATGAAGCATGGGATGTGGTTATCCAATGATTGTGTCGTGATTTAAGTGACAATATTAAGTGTCGAATTAATTGTGTGTGTGTCTTACTGTATAAATTTGTTATGATGAATGATGTTGTGCGGACTATGACGTATGTGTATGATATATTTGAAGAGAATATGATGATTTAATGAATGGTGATGTGTTGTCTATGATGTGTGTATACATGAGATATGTGAAGAGAATATGATGATTATGATGAATGATGGTGCATTTTGACTAGACGTGGTCGTAAATTATATGTTATTGCGCATCATGCATTCATAGAATTTTTGTAGCACGAATAGTCCAATGATTTTTTGCAGGATGATAAATCCAATGAAGATTTGTAGGACGCTCAGGTCCAGTGATGACCTTAATCCCATTGTGAGAATTAAATGTAATTGATGATGTGCTCTGGTTTCAAACATGAATCGTTCATATTGGTGGGGATCTTTGGAGATGACAATGACTAACTCGTCAGTGATGTTTTGGTATCACATGCATGAGTCTAATGATGTTGCATTTGCATTATGTGTGGTATTGTAAGATGTTGTGGTATGTGAACTATGTGATTAACCTTTAGAGTATGACGTTTTATATGAAGACTTTGAAGTTGGTGTTGTTCTGAGTGTGAAGTATATGATGCCATCGTGAGGTGATTTAATTGTTATACATATGATATCTAATCTTTATATCTCATATAATGAATTGTGATTACTGACCCTTCCTGTTTGAATGTTGCCTCTACATGGGTAACGTGCATATATCCTAGATTAGTTCGCGGTGCGTGAAGCTCTAGCCTGAAGCTGGTTAGCTTAATCCTGTATAGTTGTATGGTGTCTTGCTCTGGTAGATGTAACATCGGGTGGGGAAAATGCTTAAGTGATTATTTTATTATTTTGTTAAAATTATTTTCATGAGTTATTATATGTTGATTTGAATTGATGATGATTGTTGACAATGACCAAAGGTCTTGATGTTTTGATGAAATATAAGAAGATATTTGAAAATATATGATTTCCGCTGTGATAAAACTTATAAGAGATTCAATATTTATTGACATTATCTTATGTAGGTTGTGTTGTACTTGTCTTGGATAAAACTTATGGACAATGATAATGTTCATCAGACAACCCAGTTGTTGATAGTTCCAACACTTACTTTATTAGAAAATAAGATGTACTAGAAGATTTGATCTGATTATAGCCGTCAAGGATCTCCAACGTCTATATTTCGTCGATTATAACAAAAGCAGGAGATATAAAAATCAATTCAAGAAATAACGCTGCAACTACAGTTGAGATATACATGCACTGAGATCAGAAGCAAAATTGCTAAGAGTGTTCTTATTTCTATAGCTTAAGATTTTCTATAATAACATGTTGTATCATTTTTAAAGCACCTCTGATTTCTATCAAGTGTTGTTGTAAGTCATATCTTCTATAAACAATCAGTTTAGATATAAAGTCTCTTGATGTAGGCTTGAGCACATGGCAAGCCTTGAACAGGTGCTCAAAAATCACAAAAATCACAATCATTAATACAATCAACAACCAACTAAGCATCAGCCTAAAAAATCACATCTGAGAGGCCAAAGGTACGTGCCAATTCCAGCCCCCAATGAACTCCCAACACCTCCGCAAGCACGAGGCTAGCATAGCTCAATTCCCTGTGAGTGGCAGCATATAAAACATTATTCGTCGGATCCCGAATAACACACCCCAAAGAGATATGACTATCTTGAAAACAACCTGCGTCTGTCTGAAACTTCCAACATTCTCCTGTAGTTTGCACTATCCGTTTCATGGGGTAGGCTAATACCCGAGGCCTGAATCCTTTCTGAACCGTCCAAACTCCTCCAAATCCTTCTTGCTATCAAGATAGGATCTGCCTTCACCTATTTAAAAACCAACTCATTTCTGGTTTTCCACACAAACCAAAAAGCCGTAAACACCGCTTCAACTATAAGATTCTCCTTACACCTGAGAATAGTTTCCAGCCAGTCTAACAATGAACCAGAACAAGGGATCCTCAAACTTAAAGGAAGGGCAAAGAAGATCCGTTTGACAACGTCACAACGGAGAAAGAGACGAAGAGAGGTTTCTGGTCACATATTACAGAAGGAACAGGTATCATCAAGAAGCATACCTTTGTTGCGAAGATTAGCCTTTGTTGGAATGATATTATTCACAAGTCGCCACATGAAATTCTTAATTCTCGGGTTCACCTTGACTTTCCAGAAAAGTTTTCAATTGATAGGACCACCACCACTTGAGGCACTAGGGAGAGAGGCTTTACGAATCCCACTTTGCACATGATGGGTTGAACGAACCGAAAACTCACCATCTTTTTCCAATGCCCAAATATGCTTGTCAGGAGGTAATCTATGAGAAAGCGATATAGAATTGATGCGGACAACCTCTTCGGCAGAAAACAACTCATTCAAAGCTTGAGTATCCCAACTCTGGTCTTCAGTTCGAATCAAAGCAGACACTTTCAGGTTAAGATCCAGATTCGTTGTTCTCACTTTAGGCCTATAACCCGCAATAGATGGAATCCAATTGTCTCTAAAAACCTTCTCATTCGCCCCATATCCAATCCTCCAACAGGAGCCATACATAATCACTTATTTAGTCCCTACAATGATTCTCCAACCATGGCTTGGCAAATGACCAACTTGAGCTTCCCAAATAGAACAATGAGGATAATACCTCCCTTTAAAGAATCTCTCAAATAATGATCCGTCACACTGTATGAGACGCCATAACTGCTTTTCCAACAAACCGAGGTTAAACTCTTGGATATTGTGAAAACCGACACCACCCTCACCCTTTCTGTGAGACAAATTCTCCCAACTAAGCCAATGAATCTTACGGTCCCCTCCTTTTGCTCCCCACCGAAACATAGCCAATATTTTTTCAATATCTTTACAGCAATGGTGGACAATCTGTAGCAGCTCATGATGTACGTCGGTATAGCTTGGGCAACATATTTAATCAACACCTCCTTACCTGCCCTAGAAAGGAATTTCTCCTTCCATCCCTTCACCTTCTTCTAAACCTTATCAATGACCAACTGGAAAACTTCCTTCTTATACCTCCCTAGAATCACAGGAAGACCAAGATACTGAGCATGAGAATTAAGTCCTTTGAAACCTAAGTTGTTCCGAATCTCCTCTTTACGACTTTCCTCCATATTCCTGCTAAATGATATTTCAGACTTTTCCACATTAACCATTTGACCAGAGGCCTCATGATAACAATTCAAAATGACTTTGATATGTTCCACCTCTTGTAAATTGTCTCTCGCAAACAGAAGACTATCATCCGCGAAAAACAGATGAGAAATAGACGGAGACTTCCTAGCCACGGAAAGCCCACGAATCTTCTTCTCCTTGACCGCCTTAGCAAGCATTCCGGATAGCACATCTGCAGAAATAACAAATAAATACGGTGATAGTGGGTCCCCTTGACGGACACCCCTAAAGGGCACAATCCTCCTGCTCGGTTGCCCATTGATGAGAATTCTATACGAAACTGTGGTGATACACTTCTTGATA
This sequence comes from Lathyrus aphaca, assembly GCA_963966055.1. Taxonomy (NCBI): domain Eukaryota; kingdom Viridiplantae; phylum Streptophyta; class Magnoliopsida; order Fabales; family Fabaceae; genus Lathyrus; species Lathyrus aphaca. The sequence continues at coordinate 61,493,861 of OZ014520.1, read as the reverse complement.
AGTTGGATGAAATGCTCCGGGAACTCCATCGCTCTCAGCGTTTCAAGAACAAAATCCCATTCCAACCAGTCATATGCCTTGGACATATCAAGTTTCAGAGCCATAACCCCCTTTATGCCTTTATTTTTGTTCTTCATCCAATGAAAACATTCCATCGCAATAAGAGCGTTGTCGGTTATCAACCTTCCTTGCACAAAAGCACTTTGCTCAGAACTGATCACATTCGGAAGAATACCTTTAACTCTATTAGCAATGACCTTGGTAACAATTTTCATCACAACATTACACAAACTAATGGGCCGAAAACTAGCGGGATAAGATGGGTGCTTGTGCTTGGGGATAAGAGTGATGAAAGTAGAATTGAAACCAGAAAGATCTTTATCTGAATTAAGAACTTCCAGTACCAAATTAGTAATGTCAACCCCCACCACATGCCAAAACTTCTAAAAAAAGGATGCATTAAGGCCATCTGGACCTGGAACTTTAAGCGGATGCATTTGTTGGACAACTGCAATAACCTCTTGAGCTGTAAAAAGGCCTGAAAGTGAGTTCTTGTGCAAAATAGAAAACCTTCCCTGAACTTGCGAACATACCTCCGAAATATTTGTTGGACTACTGGAGCAAAACATGCCTTCGAAATAATTGGAAAGTATTCGATCGCAATTCCCCCAGCCATACTTCTAGACCCCTTCAGGATCCTTAATCCTTTTAATCAAATTTGTTTTCCGTCTCTGATCTGCTTTACCGTGAAAAAAATTTGTATTCCTGTCCCCATCTTTTGGCTAGACCGCCCTGCTTCTTTGTCTCCACATCATTTCTACCACTCTATTCAGTTTATCCCTTTGCAATTCCAGAGCATGATATTTATCGATTTCAACCGGATTACTAGACCAAATTCTGACATCTTTTAGTAACTCCTCAATTCTAACCAGCTCTTTCGCAATGCTTCCCGTGCGGTACTCACTGAAAAACCTTTGCAAATTCTACATACCTTCAACCTTCTCTCCCACAGAACTTGAGTTGTTATGCCAAAGGTGCCTAACCAGATTTCACACCTAGGATCTCTAGCCCACACTTCCTCAAACCTGAAGATTCGAGCTTTCCTCGGTTCCTCAACACTCATACAAATAGAAATCCGAATGGCAGCATGGTCAGACCCGTAACGACTCAAATGATAAACTTTGGAGCAAGGGAAAAGACTATTGAAAGACTGATTGCGAAAAACTCTATCCAATCGACACTGGATATTAGCCTCTCCCATTCTACCATTCATCCATGTGAATTGATACCCTTGGAAAGAAAACTCTTCCAATCCTGTTGATTCAATGGCCTTCCTGTTAACATCTAATTGAATAGATGATCTTCTCAGCCCACCTTTCTTATCCTCCTCCTTCGTAACATCATTAAAATCACCAAAACAAAGAAAACTCGTATTCCCGCTAGTCACCACGTTCCGAACCCTCTCCCAAGTTTCCCACTTTCTGTTGTCCTCCGGGTAACCATAAAAACCACCAAAACCCCATATCTCGTCCTCAACATCCATCCTACAAGTACCTGTTATATGATTCAAATACTTGGATATAATGTTAATTTCCAATGCCTCCGTCCAAAACAGACCCAAACCACCAACTCTATCTTTCCCTGATCCTCTACAGTCAACAACAACCATATTCTTGAATTTAAAATTAGCATTAATAGAAACCAACTCCTCATATTTTAGTTTCGTTTCCATCAAGAAAACTAATTGGGGGTTCTCAAGTCGAAAAAGCCTTGCAAGGCCTCGAACTGCACGTCGGCTCCCCAGGCCCATGCAGTTCCAGCTTATGATCTTCATTGATCTAGGCGATGTTGGTTCACCAACACCACCTCTGGTCAATCCTTCGTAACCGTAGCTACTCCTTCTCCTTGCTTTCTCTTTTTCTCCCCAACCATACACTCTTCAACATACCCTTCAGTAATCATGACATCAACTAACTGTCGCTTCGCCTTTATCACCCTTGGACCATTCTTTTGAACCTCCCCAACTGCTTTCGCACCCTTCTTCCTCGACCATTTCTTTTTATGGACTGGTATCAACTCAGTAATCACACGGTTTGTCTATTTATCTGTAGAAATTGCAACAACTCCCAAATATTCAGCAACAGACTCAATCTCAATGTGTTTATTGAAAGGCTTTTCCACAACTTCTTGACCCGACCCTGTAATACATGCACCCCTTGAACCTTGAATAACCTTTACATCTTCACCTTTGCTTCTAACCCCATGCTCACACCTGTTATGACTTGAAGAAGGAGTATTGAAGAGCTCCTTACTACAAGAACTAGAACCTGAATCCAACATCTTTAGATATTCTCCCATTCGAGGTAGCAGAGAGGCACACAACCACTGACCAAAGGAAATCTCACTTTCCTCAATCTCTTCATAGCCTTCTTCATTCAGCTCCCCGATAGCTTCACAATCCTTAATCTGTGGCCGATTTTCCCACACACGAAACAGAAGGTTGGAAATCTTTCGTATTTGAAGTAAACACGAAGATTCTTTTCCTTGAACTTCACAACGGTACCTCGTTTCAGCGGATCTTTGAGGTTAATGTTCACCTTCAATCGAAAAAACCTACCATTACGATGCACCTCCTTCGAATCAGATTCTTCGAACTCTCCAATAATGTTTCCCAATTTCCTCGCCATGGCCTCTGTGTGCAGTTTTAGTGGCAACTCGTAAATTCAGATTCAAAAGGATGCGAAATGCATATTAATATCAGATGGTTGTTCCTCCCCTGATATACGATTCAACACCAATAGTGATCTATCAAAGCTCCACGGGCCGCTCTTCAGAACAAATTCCAAGTCTCTTCTGGAAAAGAACTTGAAGATGAACAAATTTTTACTCAGATTCTATATCTCCACTGGATTTTTCAACTTCCACACATTCAACATCGTTGATTTAAAGGCTCTAACATTAAAGTTGCTAACCGTCCAAAGCTTCCCTGCTAGAGACCTTGGAAAGTATCATCCTCCTGGACTTCATCTTCCACGACTTCAACACCCTCCTCCTCCTCCTCCTTAAAAAGAGGCATGGATCTCCATTTCTCCATCCTCAACACCACCCACCCAGAAATACCCTCGGATAAGAAGAGAGAACTCACACAAAGGAGAGATAATGGATCACAGAAGAAAATCTGAGGAGAAGACTCACCGTCACTCTTTACTAAAAAAGGGAAGAAAAACCTAACAAGGTTGGAAAAAACCCTAATTGAAACCAAAAATGGGGGGGGGGGGCAAAGCACATTAAGCAATCTAGAGAGAGAAGAGACACCCTCTCTCTACAAGGCACGTGGATAACAATCTAGGAAGACTCTATGACAAAAAAAACTATTGTTTTATAGTATTTTTTTAGGCAAAATAGTATTTTTAGTCCTTTAAGTTATTTTAAAGTACCAAATTAGTCCTTTAAATTTTTTTTTTGTAACGATCAAGTCATTTAAGTTATTTTAAATTAATAATTAGTTCTTTAAATTTTTTTTGTAACGATTTAGTCATTTTTTTAAATCTCCTTTACAATAAATTGAAAACTCATATACCATTTGAACTGATTTTTTGCACTGATAATGCTTATGTAATTAGTTTTGTGTTTGATTGTGTATTTTGGTCAGACCGACTAATTTTTACTATGTATTTCGTCCTTTTTACCTGATTCTCATGAACCGTAACTTGTTTGATAAATTTGATTGCATATTCGTGACCAGCACGAAAAACCAGTTCAAATGGTATATGGGTTTATAACGAAGATTTTTTTTATAAAAAAAGACCAAATCGTTACAAAACAAACTTAAGGGACTAACCTGTATTTAAAATAACTTAAAGGACCTTATCGTTACAAAAAAACTTAAGGGACTAACTTGGTATTTTAAAATAACTTAAAAAACCTGCAGAGTAATTTTGTCTTTTTTTATAATATTAATATTATTAAGAAAATTATAATTTGTAATTTGGATATCCAAAAATTGATTCATTATTTTCCTAACTAGTCATCCAAAATCGAATTGAACCACAAATAATTTTATTTTTGGATCAAATGAGTTTTTCCATCAAAATTGACCCAAACCGCACCACTAGCTCCCATACCAAAGATCGTTTTCAAAACAATATAGTGATGTTAGCGGGATAATCAACATTAGTTAGTTGATCAAGAAGGAGTTTGAGGTTCTTGCAATAAACTTTGATCGACAACAAATCTTCTAAATTCATATTGGTGAATTGATGTTTGAGGTACACTACTCTCAAATGCTTATTTTCTTGAAACATATCAACAATTCTCTTTCAATAGCTTTCAATTGTGTCATCGATCACAAGGATGAAGTTGAGAATATTCAGGGTGACAATGGCATACATCCATTGTAAAACGACTGCACCAAAACATTTCCAAAGTCTAGAATCATTTTTCTTTGTTTCTTCGATTGTTTGTTGGGCTTTTGTATCAATTGGAGAAATAATATGATCAAGTACATTATGGATACGAGCTTAAACTTGGAACAGGGAAGACCAAGAGAGATAGAGGCATATATGTGTTAGAATTACCCCCAAACTTACCGATAATCTGAATCAATCTTGATTGAACGAGAATCAATCTTTTTTATTGATCTTTCTTCTCGTTCCTCACTCTTCACTCGAGTGATTCAACCACTTATTGGTTGCAAGATGATTCCCGTATACAATGATCCAAGAAGAAAATAAATATTTGAAAGTGAATTGAGGAAGAAAAGAGGGTTTTGATAGAGAGGGAATAAGATGGATCAAATTCTGCAGAATTCCTCTATGCGTTTATTCTAACTGAATTTTTTTTTACAACAACTTACTATGGTACCTCCCTATTTATAAATGAGATTACATGCACACCAAGTAATCTCTACCTAATTAAAAAAAAATTAAACTTTAACTCTGTCGGGTTTAACTCCTTCGACAATTATATGGTTCGACTAAACCTATATTCGACTACTCTTTCGAATACATTCAAATTTGACACGGTCAAATCTTACAAATACTTAACACATAGATTTACATATTTATCAATATCGTTATCCAATGCGACCATAATGATGGATTTCACGTTGGTGATTGCAAAAACAAAAGTAAAATTTAGATAGTGGTGTTGTTGGCTCCATGGGAAAAACAAAGTAAATTTTACGGAAGAATGAAGGTGGAAAAAATGATGGCTATAAGAGGAGGGAGTGATAAAAAAAAAGCTAACTGATACCATAAGAAATATTAGAAAAGACTTCGATGATTTTTATTGATCATGGATTCGGGTAATGCAATAAAAATCATCGAAGTCTAATAAATACAAATTTCTATTTTTATATCCTCATTATTAGTAATGTGTCGTAACTACACAATATATTTTCTAAAGTATATAGATATTTATATTCAGTCATTGTTGGTATTGAGTGTTAGTGTTATGTTGGATGGTCATATTTACGTCATCTTCTTGGCTCTTATTTATATAATATATACATGAAAATTTGTAGAAAAAATAGATAACATTTTTGCCAACCATAAATTCCACTATGAATGATAGTTGAGTTGGGCACTAAGCTCCTAAGATGAGATAACGTTGATGGACCTTCGTACCTAAAGCCACAAATTGTCTCTCTCAATCCTTATCTAAAGAAATAGTATGATTCTGTTGTTAATTCTTATTATTGAGATACAGTTAGAAAGGTGTACATGTTTCTGGTGCATGCCAGCTTCAACATATTCTTTAGGTACTACTTAGTGGAATTTAATTTGTTTAAACATAATTTCAATCCAATTATAATGTTATTTTGTAGATGGACCACTGTTTGTTGTATATGCTTGATCTAGATTCAAATTTACTGTTTGTCGTTTCTTCTAAATTTACTGTTTGCAAATTAGTTGTTTCCCATGTGAACTTTCTTTTTGTTACAGATATTCTGGCGTTAGTTGCGCCTGTATAAATTTGTGTAGTTTATTTATGAATTCATATGTTCACTTTTATTTATTCAATCATCAATTTTGATTCATATTTGCTCTCTTTGATTGCCCTGTATTCAGGAGGTGAAAAAAGGTAGAGTTTACTACTTAGTCTAAACCAGATTTCTATTAGTTTTTTCTTTTTGTTTTTAAATAGTGAAATTTATTTATTTATTTTTAAAATAATTTAGTTAAATAGATCAGAATATATATATAAAAAAAACATGTTAAGAATAGGTTACAAATCAATTAGTATTGATTTACATTCAATTAGTCATAAGTGTAAATTATATTATTATCTATTATGTATATATATTATACATATAAATATATAATATGCGTCATCATATTCAACACACGAAAATACAATCACAATATGATATCTAGAGCTGGTTGATCCACTCTCTTTCAGAATATTTATTTTTCGTTTCTGCAAAATATTCGGTCATTCAAGGCATTGCATGAACGCACCAACGCTCCCGACAACTTTTTCGACGAAGTAACTATACTGTCGGCATCGTCTCCTGTAACACCCAAAATTCCCCCGAATAATTTAATCGAAAAATCAGAGTAAAATGAAACAACTCGAAATAAAAGGGTATTACTTTCAACATGAAATTGCTCATAAATAAGACACGTAACAAATAATAATAATTATTGCAACTTTAATTCAAAAATAAATCTTTATTACAAAGCGAAAATTATTTAGTTTGGACAATAAAATATAATTGTTTCACTTAATCAAACTAGTTTTCACATGATAAACAACTAAGGATTCTTTTACAAATAAAAATATGCATAAGCGTTCTCGACTCCCAATGTTACATATCAGAGCAGACTCCAAACTAAAGTGAAGCATATAGTCTTCACTACTGCAACTTTTACACTACTCCAGATTACTTGCACATTACCCACGTAGAGACAACATTCAAACAGAAGGGGTGAGATTCTTAAATCAACGAAAGAGAAGATGCTATAAATACAAGGCATACACCATCAAGATTTTCACCATGTCTTAACATCCAACAAGAATCACACACCTCAACTTATATACCGACAATCATCAATAACATACAAGACATCACACAACACACCCAATAAAAGAATGCAAACGAGACCCAACTAGACTCAATGCATGTGGTCCCAATAATGATCCTTGTTTCATGATCTCAGTTCCCGTCGGAACTCTCGACCCCTGTTTCATGGTCCAGTATGACCCCTATTTCATGATCACACCCACAACCCTAGTTTCATGGTCGTATACGATCTTTATTTCATGACCGCACCAACAACTGTGATTGCACCCAATCACGCCAACAACAATAATTCCATCAAGGAATTCAGATAGACGATAACACCCCATTCAGGCTCGTCATCCCACAACTTATGCACATGCCAATGCACCATCAATGCACATGCCAATGCACCATCAATGACATCATGTAAGAACAAATAAATGCACACATATAGCATTTCATCACCACACCAATACCAGTCAACACTCAACATACATTTATCGAAACATACATCGCTATGCAACTACAACATCAATACATATTTGCACCATTTTATCATGCATTGCACTTTATCACATCAAACATCAACAAAACATTCATATAGCTCACCAATACATGCCTCCGACATAACATGTCATAACAACTAAACGACATCATCACACTACCACATAAGCAACATCTAATGCATTTACAATTTATTCCACAACAACTCAATAACAACATCAAGCAACATCATAAGCAACAACCACAACACACATTCCTACGACTAACTCCTACATTTCACAATTCAACATATAAGAACCTACACAAGAGTCATCCAACAACCGATGTCCCCTACCACGTTGATATCGATGGTGATGCCGACCTTTTTAATTCTGGAGCGGGGAAGTATTTCTTGGATTACAGATTTGTTTCCACATTTCTTATGTGTACTTGCCAATTTTGACAGTACGTCTGCTCGAGAGTTGCGTTCGCGTGGGATGTGCCGGACGTCCCAGGTCCTAAACTGTGCGAGCATCCTCTATACTAGAGCCAACTACTCGATCAGATTGTTGTTCTTTTCTTGATACTCTCCTTTTACTTATGACGCAACCAGTTGTGAATCAGTGAATATCGTAACTTCTTAGGCGCCCATGTCCTTTGCGAGGCGGATTCTTGCGAGGAATGCTTGATACTCAGCCTGGTTATTAGATGTTGGAAAGGAGAGAACTAACGATACTTCGACCACGAGGTCTTCATCGCTTTTGAGGATGATTCCCGCACCACTACTAGAAGGTCCAGATGCCCCGTCGACGTAGATGATCCACTTGCGGGCACTTTCCGTCGCAACTTCTGTTGGGGTCATTTCGGCGACAAAATCGGCCAGAGCTTGGGCCTTTAAATCTTTTCTGCCCTCGTATTGTATGTCAAACTCAGAAAACTCCAAGGACCACCTTAGCATTCTACCGACCATATCTGTTCGAGCAAAAAGTTATTTGATAGGTTGATCGGTTCTCACAACTACTGCATGCGCTAGAAAATAATTTTGTAGTCTCCTGGAAGCGTTTACGAGCACAATGGCGATTTTCTCGATTTACTGATACCTTAGCTCTGGTCCTTGTAACGCTTTACTTGTGAAGTATACGAGTTTCTGACCGTCATAATCCTCTCTTATCAGAGCCGCGCTGATGGCCTTGGTGTTAACAGCCAAATAAAGGTATAAGACCTCCCAGCTAGTGGTCTGGATAGAACCGGGGGTTCTGACAAGACCTGTTTGAGATGTTGGAGGGTTTTCTCGCATTCTTCCGTCCATTTGAACGCGGCTTCCTTACGGAGCAGCTTGAAGAAGGGGGAAACATGTTTGGCGGATTTTGCGACAAACCGAGATAAAGAAGCAAGCATACCATTCAATGAATGGATTTATTTTTTTCAGTTAGGGGTAGGGAATTATGAGAAGGCGTGACATTTGTCGAGGTTTGCCTCGATTCCTCTTTCTGTCAGATAGAAGCCGAGGAATTTGCCCGCTCTTACACCGAAGGTGAACTTGTCAAGGTTGAAGCGCATTCTACACTTCCTGGCTTGGTCGAACACACTCTGAAGGTGAGAGGTGTGGTTGGATTCTTGAACGGATTTGACGACCATGTCGTCCATGTAAACTTCCAGCATGTCCCTAATTTGTGATTGGAAGACGTTGTTCATCATAGGCTGATATGTGGATCCTGCATTTTTTAACCCGAAGGGCATTACGTTGTAGTAATAATTTCCCGCAGGGGCCGTGAACGCGATGTGCATCTTATCTTTGTCGGCATTGGGTATTTGATTGTACCCCGAGTATGCGTCCATGAAGGATATCAATTTAAAACCTGCGGAATTACCTACCAACTTGTCTATGTTGCGCAGAGGGTAAGAGTCTTATGAGCAAGCCCGATTAATATCGATATAATCAATATAAAGGCGCCATTTTCCATTAGATGTTTTCACGAGTACAATGTTTGAGAGCCAGGTCGTATACCTGGCTTCAGTTACAAATTTTGCCTCTATAAAGTCTTTGACTAATTTTTCAGCAGCTAAAGTTTTTTCGTCAGATTGCTTATGCCTGCCTGGACAACTGCGCGAGCCATTGGGTTGATGGCGAGCTCGTGGCATGCAATTTTTGGGGAAATGCCTGGCATATCAGCAGCACTCCAAGCGAAGAAGTTGGAGTTGTTGCTTAGACATTGTTTCAATTGCTCCTTGACTTCGTGGGGAAGCCCTGCTCCAATACAGTCTCCTTTGTCGGGGTTATCTCCGAAAGTTACAACTTCAAATTCACTTGCGGGAAAAGGTTGCAACATGGCTGCTTTATCTACGGGGTTGTCCTCCTCGTCATCTATAGAAATGCGAGGATCAAGATCAATCGTGTTGAACTGAAGTGTTGGCTTTTTCTCAGGCTGGCCGTCGTCGGCTGGAGAGTCTTCATCTCTTGCGCGCTTACCGTTTTTTGGTGCGCTCTCTATCACAGTCTGACCCCTAGTTGTTGCTTTAAAGCATATCCTCTCTGCCTCGATGTCCCCGTGGAGGGTAGCTACGTGGCCCTTTTCTGTGTAGTATTTAATGTTGAGGTGAACCGTTGAAGGGACGACGATGAGCTCGACAAGGGTGGGCCTTCCCAGAATGCACTGATAAAGTGATGGACAGTCGATTACCAGGAAGTGTGTTTTGATCGTCTTTGAGGCATCTCCATACCCAAATGTGACGTGTAGCTCGACGTAGCCCCATGACTTGGAGGTGGCTCCGTTGAATCCCTGCAAGTCAGAACCCATGTACGAGGATACGTTTCCCTGGTAAAGTTGTAATGCTCGAAAGAGAGAAGTATACATGATGTCGAATGAGCTTCCTTGATCGACGAGTATTCTACGCACATTAGTCTTTGCCATCTTTGCACGGATTAGAAAAGGGATGTGGAAGTTCGGAGATCCTCCGAGTAGTTCTTCCCTGTAGAAAGTGATTGACTAGGATTTCCCCTTGACCCTCTCGATAGATGAAAGTTGAATTGGCAAGGAATCGACCAGATGCTCGAGGTTTCTCCTAACGGACCCGACGATCATCTTGTTGTAGCCTCCACCTGTAATGAGCATGGTCGAAGGGAATCACTCCCGAGGACAATGCAATGCAAAGTAACCTGCGTTCGAGAGGTGTCTAGGAATGAAGAAATTCTAGGGCCTTGTGACAATAGGGCGACCTGCATGGGGGCGACTTCCACGGTGACTTCGTCGACTCTTTCCGTTTCTTCTTGTCGAGGAGCCCCGTCTTTGACGTACTTCTTTAGGTGTCCATCCTTGATGAGGATCTCAATGACGTCTTTGAGATGGACGCAGTCTTCGGTGACGTGACCGTGGTTGCGGTGGAATTGAAAATATTTCCTCTAGTCGGTATTGGCCTTTGAAGCAGTCAGTTTTGGGAAACAAACACTTCCTTGTTTGAAATCAATGATGATGCACTCGCTGAGGATCTTCTCGCGAGGAGCGGTGAGAAGGGTGTATTATGAGAATCGACCGGCTGGTCCTCTGCTTTCTCACGGTCGATCATCCCTTTATTTCTCATGTCGTGGGGCCTCGTCGTTGTCCTTTTGCCTATGAGGTTTCGTGCTTTCCTGATTTCGTGAATCTCTTGTTTTGTACGCGACTTCCTTCTCCTTGTATTGGATGTACGCTTGGACCTTATGGAGCAGCTCGGCTAGAGACTGGGGAGGTTCGATACCCACAGCTCTTCGGAATTCGCTATTGGGGCGCAACCCTTTTTCCAAAATGTATCGCTTCATGCGGTCAGTAGTATATACTTCGACGACCTCTTTATTGAATTGGTCGATGTATTCCTTCAGGGGCTCTTCCTTCCCCTTGATGATCCATTCGAGGGTGGCTTCGGACTTTGGATGACGTCTAGACACGATGAAATGCCTGGTGAATTGATTCTTTAAGACTTTCCATGAGGTGATGGATTATGCGGGAATGTGCTTGTACCACGACATTGCGCCTCTGAGCAAGGTGATAGGAAACAACCTGCATTTGATCGCTCATTCCATGTTGTGGTAGTGAAGCATGGCTTCAAGATTCTCAATGTGGTCGTCAGGATCGGTCGTCCCGTCGTAGGTGGCCAATGGTGGAGGTTTCTCGAGTCCTCGTGGGATGCGGGTTTCCATGATCTCACGGCTGAGTGGTCCGCGATTTTCCTCGTCGTCACTGCTACCAGACTCAGGGTATGGGCATCTGCTTCGTCGACGACAGTCTTCATCATGTCGGGTTTTCTTGATGCGATCTTGATCTTCAGGTGAGTGCCTGACGTTACGAGGAGGAGGTCGAGTGCGCTTTCTGGCTCTTTCTGATCGTGAACCTTTAGGCAGATCCTGGTCCCTAGGAGGGGAAGGCTATCTAGGATCCTTCCCTTTCCGAGCTCATGGAAGAGATCAAGACCGACGGGGAGAACCTCTACGACGTCACCTCCTGGATGGTGAAGGGGAACGATGGCTACGTTCGAGCATTTTCATGCGTTCGTTTTGTTGAAAAAGGGTGAGGTTTGCTTTGTTGAGGACGACGATGAGAGCCTGAGTGCCCACATCAGCATCCGCTGGGATGGTATATGGTTCGAACACAGGATTCACGTGAATAACGGGCGGCTGTTTTAGGTTATTTGAAGTTGGGGAAGGAGGGTGTCCTTCGTTGTGACCGGCATTGAGTTGGAATGCTCATTGGCTGCCGGTGTTGTCACCGTCACTGAGAACGATGACAAATGTATATTTTACAGTCTCGTTCATCTGGGTAGCCATGAAGACGAAAATATGAGCTTTGATCTTGCAGTGAAAGAGAATTTTGATCACGAAAGACGGGGGAGCTATTAGTTTCCCATAGATGGCGCCACTGTACAGAATGAATCCAAACAGGTCTTCGTAGCCTTCAGTTGGGACTATGATATGTTGGTAGGAGGAAAGGGTGGGGTACTTGCAGGGTACTCCGACGCTCAAGTAAGTTTCAGAGTGAGACTACTAAAGTGTAAGCGAAAGAGGGTTAGAAATTGAATACTTGACCCTCCAAAGATGAAGGGTTTTTATAGGGGCACTTGCCCGTAAGAAGCGGGCACATAGCCTTTAACTAAGCCTAATTGCCTCCATAAATTAGGTGGGCAGTTGGCCGCGTGGAAATCGTTATGACACGTGAGGGGGGAAGTCCTCAACGGCTATATGCTAACGACTCTTTTCTTGCATATGGCATATGCTTATTGACCTCATAATGGGCTCGTGCCCAGTCGAATACTGGATTGGGCCTCAATTTGGCGTAGGACATGTCCTTGGCCTGTCAAGAACACCTAGTAACATACATTTTGTGAGATGATTTGTTTGAGAGAACTTTTGAAAACACCTTATAACATTATTCATAGGATTTATTTTCACTTATAACAATAAATTCATTCATATTTAATAAATAGGGCGGCCTGATAGGCTTATTAGGATTTTTGTATGACATGTGACCTAGCCAATTTAACTATATAGGCTTATAAAAAAAACTATGCCTTTTCTATTTAAAAAAAGTATGCCCTGACCGATGTAGACTAGACTATAGGTCCCTGTTAGTTGGCGTGATCTATTCTCACCCATACTCAAGGCCTCCTCTATTTTCATCAGTTCATATTCAACCATGAGTGCAAAATGGACAAGATCACCATTATTGTTCACTTCATTATTCTAAAAATAACTCACACTCTTGCAATCTAATAGCCATGTCTCTTTGCCTTGTTGATCTTCTCACATTTTCCTCAACTTGGATTTCACTAGTTGCAGTTTCTACCCTTTCAAACATTGCAGATACAATTCCAACACTATTGTAACCCTTAGATTCATCTGTTACGACATGCTTCTAGTCCCTTAATTCATCAAAAATCATGTCACTACTGATTATGATTCTTTTGTTAACTGTGTCATAAAGTTTTTATCCACCCATTGAGTGGTATCTAAAAGTATCATTTGTTCTCCCTTGTCATTTAGCTTCTTACTAAGATGATCCAGAACATGTTTATACACAACTTCATCTTCTCTTTTGATCAAGTAAGTCCATAAATTTCTACTAAAATCATCAATGAGAATAACAAAGTACATATTGCCTCTGATTGAATCAACTTGCATTGGTTCACAAACATCTAAGTAAACCACCTCATGATGACACTTGGTTCTGCATCTAGCATATATTTGTTAAAAATTCCTCAAAGTTATTTGGCCTACAGACACTCTTCACACACTTCAACTAGCATATTGATCAAATGGCAACTCCATAACCATGTAGCTTTTCTGTATGACATTGAGATCCTTGAAATTTAAATGTTCAAGTTTATATTATCAGATCCATTCTTCCCTGACATTTATCTTTTATGTATAATTTTAGCCATGAGAGTGTTGTATATCTCATTACTAATTTTTACTCTTGGTTCTCTTTGCATGCTAAAGATAAAGATGATGCAATAACAAAATTGATGAATGAGACTGAACAATTCAAAACTTTAATATAAGATTTAAAGATAATATTTATTTTTCAATACACTGTAGTAATGATCATGTTTTGCTCTAGTGTTCATTTTTTTTATACATCAACTGATATCAAAAGAAAGAATTTCTTTTATTGAACGCTCAAGAATTAATCTTGGTCATGTGATGCTTTACAATGAGATTTAGCTTGGTCATAAATCTAACATCATGATGTGTCTGCTTTAAATTGTTACAATAAAATATAATTTTGTAATGAGATGTGTTAAAATAAAAATAAACAGTGTCCTGATGGCGGAGTTGTTTTCCTTCTCGTGATTAATGGCTTCTTGTATTTTAACACTGAGAGCTTCTTCTTCCCATTCATTTTCCCGCGTAAAACCGTTACTTCCACCACCGAACTTCAACTCCCGTTCATCCTCTTCTTCACCATTCATCAAATTCAAGAGCCAAAATTTCGGCATCGATGTCTTGCAATCGGAGTCCAACCGTAGTTTCGTCACACAAGCAACCGGAGGGAATTTGAATTTGAGTTTCCCTCTGATTTCTCCTAATGACCAATGGGGAAACTGGACGGCTCTATTCGCCGCCGCAGCAATCGGAATCTGGTCAGAGAAAACGGAGATCGGGAAGACAGTGAGTGGAGCTATTGTGACTATTTTGGTGTGTCTTGCTGCTAGTAATTTGGGGATTCTTTCCGTGGATGCTCCTGCTTATGATTTGGTTTTGAAGTTTCTTCTTCCTCTCGCTATTCCTTTGCTTCTATTTAGGGCGGATCTCCGTCGTGTCATCAGCTCCACCGGCGTACTTTTCTTACCTTTCTTGCTTGGTTCAGGTAACTCACTTCTCTATTAAAGTTATGTTTGGATTTTTGGTGAGCTTGACCAGCTTAGTCAATTCGTCCACATCATATGGATTGATCTTCAGGTGCAGTTTACGAATGCTATTTTCAAACGCGAATGTATCTGAATGTTAATGTTCATTGTCTCAGTTTTTCATATTCTAATGACTTATTGAACTGGGTATTTTTTGTTTACCTACATTGTCATAACAGTTGCAACTACCATTGGGACAGTAGTAGCATACCTACTTGTTCCAATGCGATCACTTGGTCCGGATAGTTGGAAGATAGCAGCTGCTCTCATGGGTAGACATATTGGTGGAGGTAACTCTTATTTCATTTCCTCGAGTTCATTAATCAACAGAGCCGTCTTTGAGGTCGTGCAAGACTGTTACACTGCAGATGACCTAAAATTTGTCACCATTAAACCCTAACTAAATAGGGTCTCTATTAGTTTTGCTGCAGTTGACCTGTGGCTAACTTACATAGGGCCTCCAAAAAAATTTAGACGACCCAGTTAATCAATGTTTCTGGAAGGAAACATTTGTATCTTCAATTCAACTTAGACATGACTTAACTTAGATATTATTGTTTTACATATTGTGCAGCTGTCAATTATGTTGCCATATCTGATGCTCTTGGTGTTCAACCCTCGGTTTTAGCTGCCGGCTTAGCTGCGGATAATGTTATCTGTGCGCTGTATTTTTCAACATTGTTTGCATTGGCCTCTAAAGTGCCTCCAGAGGCCTCAACATCAGTAAATGGTAACTCAGATTTTATTTTGATTATAATATCACCATATAATTAGTCAGTTTATATTTTCATTTGACTTGAAATTAATTTGCTATTATAAAGTATTTAATAATTTACCTGTAATATTTCTATGCTACTAGATTTTGTGCCTCCGTGCATCACATAGTTCACCTGACTGATTCTTGTTGTTGTCAGATGATGCAACGACTTCCATGTCAGGGTCTGATGACAAACTTCCAGTGCTACAAATGGCTACTTCTCTTGCGGTGTCTTTTGCTATCTGCAAGGTTGCCAATATTCTTACAGGGTATTTTGGAATCCAAGGGGGTACTCTGCCATTAGTAACAGCAATTGCTGTGATATCTGCAACTGTATTTCCCAAACCATTTGCTTCACTTTCATCCTCTGGTGAAGCTATGGCTGTGATTCTCATACAGGTTGGTTGTTATTCAGCATTTCATCTTATGACTTTTTCACTTACCAAGTGCACTGTGATTTTGTTGAGACTCTAATGTGTAGCTTTGATCCGAATTATGACGGTTTACTGTGATTTTGTCTAATTCACTGTCAAATACACACACAAAGACCGTAAAAGAAAGTGATTAGTTGCTCCAATTTAAAAAAAGAAAAGAAAAAGACTAACAACATATTCATTGTCAATATCACGCACACTGACTGGTTAATGGTTTGTTATTTGTGAGGAATAGGTATTTTTTGGGGTGATAGGTGCAAGTGGGAGCATAAGGAGTGTAATGAACACAGCACCAAGTATTTTTCTATTTTCCTTTGTCCAGATAACAGTCCATCTTGCTTTGATACTTGGACTGGGAAGACTTTTTCGCTTTGACTTGAAGTTGTTGCTCATAGCATCAAATGCTAATGTTGGAGGCCCAACAACAGCATGTGGAATGGCAACTGCAAAAGGGTGGAAATCCCTCATTTTGCCTGGTATTCTTGCTGGTATATTTGGAATTGCCATTGCCACTTTTCTCGGCATTGGATTTGGTCTAAAAGTCTTGCAACACATGTAAAAATTCAATGTTCTTCATATGCAAACAATCTATGTACTATAAGATCGGTTCCCATTTCTAGCTTTAGAAAAGCTTGAAGTGAAAATCACAAATTTGAAAATAATATAAGACTAGATTGCATTGAAACCAATTTTTTAGGTTATACTTCTAGACATTAATGACAAAAGCTCATCAACAAACGATTATAGTTGTAGCTAAACAAAGCTCGGAGAGCCAAACTGATTTTTTTTTATCTGCTATAAGGATTTATTCCTAGATGAATAGTGGACTTGTATCGAATGGGAATTGTGTATCCCCTCCTCTTCATCGTATATTTATGGGTTTGGTGATGATTAATAATCTAATGCTATTTTGTGAATTGAGCAAGATCAAATAAACACACAAATTTCCATAAATAAAACCATATAACATGAGAAGATTCATTCTATGCGCATTGGATGAGTTGGAAGCAATGTTTTAAAAATCGAATAGAATCGGACGGCTAAACCGGGAAGCGGTAGAGTTACCGGTCAGGTTTGATTGCTAGATCAGGTAAGCTAGTGAACTTGTGAGAATCAGCCAAAATCAGTGAAAACCTATAAAAACCCTACTTATGCTTATAGTTTTCCTTGAATTTTATGTTTTGGGTTTTTAATACTCTATTATGAAATTATCTTTTTATGTTAGAAGGATAGAGTATTTGTTTTGTATTTGCATTTTATCATTTCATATATTTTTGTAAATTGTACAAATACTTGGGAGAGTCTTTGAATGGAAGTGACATGTGTTTCGGAGTTATAGGGAGTGTGATTTATTGTGTTATTGTTTAAAATATAATAAGAATTTATTAAAATACTGACTTAAATACATTTTTGGTATTTTAATTTTTTTAATGTATTAGTCCCTATTTAAAAAAACTCAGTTTTTTTTTGTCTCTATTGAATATTTTTTAAGTTTTTAGTCCTCCTTTAGAATTGTAAAGGTGGCGGTGATGTGGTGATGCCACTTGACGCCAAGTCATACATTTTGCCATGTCACACTAAAAAATAATTAATTTAAAAAATTATTTAATATAATTAATAAATTGAATAATATTTGTTAAATAATTAATAAATGCTACATGTAAATAGATAATTGGGTAAGGGATGTTAAGCAATTAAAATTTTAAAATCTTTTTCAACAACCAAAAATTGAACCCATGCTCTCATTTAAGATAATGAAACCTTTTACCACTATGCCATGTCACATTAAAAAATAATTTATTGTTGGCTAGAAAATTAATAATATGAGATAGAATTGTTTCAAATAATTTAAAATAAAAAAAGTCCGATGCATTCTTGCTTATTCTATGAACTAGTAGGTTATCCATCGCCGACCATTATTTCCATATTTTTTATTGATATAATCCACTAAAGCAATGATGAACTTTATACAAAGAATATTTCCATAAGAATAACTTTGTTTCATTCAACCCTACTACATTTCAAGAGAATGATTGAAAATATAGCTAAATATTACTAGATTTTTGTAACTAATTAATTAGAATAATTGTAGAAGTGATTTGAAAAAAAAAAGAAAAGATCTGAGACCTGTGAGAGAAATCAAAGTTTGTGAAATAATGCAGATTCTTATAACAAATGGTTTAATTGACATTAAAGAATGATTGATATTTTTGTAGCTTGGTTATGCTGACATCTATTATTTGCAGACATATCTTCATGAATCTAGACATCAACATGCTATGAGAAGGGCAAGAGGCACAGGAGGACGATTTGCAAAGAAAACTGACGGTGAAGGCTCAAACAATTCAGGAAAGGATAATGGCTCAAACAATTAGATGTTGTTGCTTTTTTAAGAAGTGGGTGATTGTTGTTCATGAAAGTATTGACATAATTCTAATGGATAGAGAAAACTGACACAAACATATGATTTATAAATTCAGTTTAAGATTATATATAAATTGATGTATGAAAATATTAAAAATGCATTGGTAAAAGGCTTCTTTTTTTTTTTTTTATCTTGAAGGAGGGCATGAGTTCGACACCTGCTGGTTGTAAAAAAATTTAAAATTTTAATTGTTAAACATCCATTACCCAATTATCTATTTATATGTGACATTTATTAATTAATTAATAAATATTATTCAATTTATTAATTATATTAAATAATTTTTTTAAATGAATAATTTTTTAATGTGACTTGGCGCCAAATGAAATTGTCATATCACTGTCACCTTTGCAAATCTGAACAGGGATTAAAAAAACTCAATAAATATTCAATAGAGGAACCAGAATGCTGGATTTTCTTAAAGGGAACTAAAACATTAAAAAAATTAAAGTAAGGAGACCAAAAATACATTTAAATCTAAAATAAAATAATAATAATAATAATAATAATAATAATAATAATAATAATACAAACCATAAGTTTGATGTTGATCATAACATTTCTCTTGTAGTTTACAAGAGAAATATATCATTGAAACCTAAAAATCTTAAGTTTGATATTGATCCTAACACTTTCTCTTCTCTTGATCTGAACTTTATCAAGTCATCCAACAATACCAATTTGATTCACCGTCTCACACTACTCCTTTGCAAGAACTACAATCCTTCAAAACCTTCACTTGATTGAATCCAAATTGGAAATTGTTGTAACCCAAGATTTACCAAGATGATCCTTCCGTAACTCTTTAAAGCTTTCACTCGATCGAATCCAACTTGAGTAATCCTGTCCAAAACCTTCAAATCTCCACTTTGATCTTGAAGGAAAACCCCACCTTGATTTTCTTATTTGAAATCCCCTAAGATCTCAAGTCAATTTACAATACCACAAGGTAAATTAAACGTTATCAACTTGATTCTAGATAGCATTCAAACAATGAATGATTATTTGTACTTTGTTTGTGTGTGTGCATAAAATCAAGGTTGAAGATGAATAAGACTATTAGTATCTTCTAGGTTTGTTTATAATTTTACCAAAATCATTGATAAGAAATTATATATATATATATATATATATATATATATATATATATATATATATATATATATATATATATATATATATATATATATATATATATAAGCAAGTATGAAGCAAAAGGAAAGAAAAAGGAATGAAAAACAATGCAATTCTTTCAAGATTTTTGATGTACAGGTCGACCTATGCAAGTTATGTGTCGACTTATACAAGTCAAGTGTCGACTTGTAGAGACAACACATATAACAAAGCCTATATAGGCTTCAAACATGCAGCACATGAGCCGACCTATATAACATATGTGTCGATTTGTATACGAATTTGTCTTATATGTGTCGACCTATAATACGTATGTGTCAACTGTAGAAGGGTATTACTTCTATGTGTCGACCTATAGATAGTTTTTCACATAAAACTGAGTTTTTGATGCATATAAAATCATTTCTTGATGCACAAATCTTTTCTAATCCTAATGCTAAAATGCATCTCTAGATTCAGATGATACCGTCCAATGTACATAAACATTAAAATATCATAGTTTTAACATCATTCAAAATACATCTAATTAGAAAGTTACACTCACAACCTCCATATATATTTTCAATTTTTGTGATGAAATGAGAGAGTGAACTCACTTGAAAAAGTTATAATAAACACAAATTTATAAGAGAAAACACAGGGTCTATCACGATCACCATATAAGCAGATTCTCCTTCTATCACTATGGTACTTTTCAACAAGTACAACATCCAATTTAAATTCATTACAAAATTTAAATATTTATTCAATTTTAAATTAAATTACAAATCCAATACACTTATTTTATTTCCACGACCACATACAACATTCATTAAACCCACTTCGTATCTTCAAATTCATTGTATCTAAACTATTGCTTTGTAAGAGATCAATTTATATAAACCACGATTATACAAAACTAAACTTAAATTATATAAAATAGACATTCCCAAATTATCTAAAGATTAGAGGATAAAAAATTGAAATCAAAGTAAAAAAAAGCATATAAATACACAACTCAAAATAATAATTTTTAATTTTTAATTAAAAATAAATCTTAAAAAATATAAAACAATTATTTTTATAATTAAACTTTTGTCTTTAAAGCACATATTCTTAAAAATAAAAATCAATAATAAAAATCAATATGATTGTAGTCAATAAATCAACACATTAAAAAAAATTCACAAAATTCACCCCATCCAAGATAAATATTTATCAACCATTGAACACAAAAGAATCTCTCTCTCTCTCTCTCTCTCTCTCTCTCTCTCTCTCTCTCTCTCTCTCTCTCTCTCTCTCTCTCTCTCTCTCTCTCTCTCTCTCTCTCTCTCTCTCTCTCTCTCTCTCTCTCTCTCTCTCTCTCTCTCTCTCTCTCTCTCTCTCTCTCTCTCTCTCTCTCTCATATTCATAATTTAAAAAAAATCATGTCACAACTGAGTTGACATTATAAACTCTAATAATTATTTGCAACTCACTTTAAAACTCACTTTAAAATTATCATTTAAAGAAAACAAGTACAAAAGGTTAGGTATAGATTAAACCCCAAAAAATTTAATACCTAAAATTATTATGGAAGAATTCTATTCTAATCGGAAAAGAAAATTGTTCCACCAAGAAAAACAATTAATGCATTAGGATTGGCTATACATTAGTTACACCACACTGTTTTTAAATATATATTAGTAAAATATATGGTAGTTATTATAATATTTATATGATATAATTGTGATATGGCCTTAATTAACCTTCCTATTAAAAATTGAAGAAACACACACAAAGATTGTATTTTGAATTGATTAATCTATAGTTAAAACTATTAATCATTTGAATTGATTACTTAGTTAAAAAATACTATGATAAAGTAGTAATGGATGTTGTACCAAAAAAAAAATAGTAATGGATGAATACATCATAGATAATATAGGAGTTGACATTATTGTATTTTGTTTCTTGGTTGTTTTTGATTAAATTATTTTCACTATTTTGTGCATTATCATGCGGTCATGCCATTCATACAACAAAGTACAATACACAATCTTATGTTAATTGTACTACCATTGTCAACTGTACTATCATCACTATCTACCATAAAATGGTTAACCAGCCAATTGTTGGAAGTCAACTTTGCATTTTTATGATAAATTTAGGGTTTCTTTATTTCGAGGTTTAAAAAAATATTTCTCCAAATATGATTATGAGTAATATTATTATATTTGATTCAAATTTTATAAAATAATTATAAGATATTTTTTATTTTAAGGAATTTTACTTTTACATTATTTTTTTAAAAAATTCTAAAATATAACATTTTCAAGGAAATAAATTTAACTAATTATTACTTATCACTATCATTCGCATTTACTATTATTTTTATAAGATTAAATAATTTAATTAGAATGCACCGACAGTGTAAAATAGTTTTATACTGTCAGTGCATAGTAATTAAACTTAATATTAAATTAAATATATTTCATAATTATTTCTAAGAATCTAAAATTTTATCAAATATTTAAATTAAAATAATATTCCGAAAAATAATAATTCTAAAAATATGATTTCAAGTAATACAATTTTAATCTTTTGAAACAAACACAGAATTAATACACCCTTATTAATAGTACTTCGATAATGCTCTTTATAAAAAATAAAATAAAACCGACACTCCTCTTTTTTTTCTTTTCAATTTTATTATTTTACAAAATTTGATACTGCTTCATAATCATGTGGTATGACATTGTTTCATTTGTTATGATTATTATAATTCAAGGAAGATAAATAAATGAAAAATAGATTGAAAGCTATAAATGAATGGGTTGAACAGGACGGAGTCAGAAAATTTAAATGAGGGGGCATGATATATGACTAATATTAAGTATAAAATTGAGTTATAAGATTTTTCAATAAATAAAACAACTACACATATATTAAAGGATTAATAATCATTTTATCTTTGCCATATAACCGTTTTATGAAGGGAAAACAATCGTAAAAAAAATTTACATGAATTCCCGTAACACTCTATTAGAATACTGAATTTATTATATTAATACATGTGATTGATATTAATGCATATTTTTGTTAACTACAATATATTTAATATTTTTAATAACTTTTATTTAATATTAGTGGCTACAATATGTTTAGTATTTTTAATAACTTTTATTTAATATTTAGTACTACTAATAGTTAAATAATTAATTTTTAATATTTAATATTTAATATTTAATAATTTTTATTATTTAATATTTAATAACTTCTATTATATATTATAGTAACTATTCAAATTATTCAAATTATTCAAATTAATACACTATTTAATACTGTAGCAAACGATTTAATACCGTAATAAAATATTTAAAAAAGTTTATTTAATAGTGTAGCAAAAATTTATTTAGTATTTAGTTAATATTATTGCTACAGTAACTATTCAAATTACTAATAAACTATTTAAATTAATAAAGTATTTAATATTAAATTATCATTTTCTACAATATTATATAAATTATTTTAATTATTAAAATTATAGTATTATATGTTACAGTAACATTAAAAAATGTTTTAAAAAATTAAATTACTCTTACAAAAATATTCAAATTTTAATTTATGTTAAAACATTGAAAAAGTTAATTTAGTTTAAAACGTTAAAAATTATATTAATTTAGTTAAATAATTATGTTAAAAAATATATTAATTTAATTATACTAAATAAATATTATTTTTTAGTTTGCTACAGTATTAACGTTAAAATAAATTAATAAACTAAATACTAAATTCTAATATTAAAATAATTTAGTTTATATTAATGAAAATAAATACTAAAAATATAATATATATATCTCAAAAGGAAAGCTTTGGACTAGTGGTAAGGAGGAAAACCTATAAAAGAAAGGGGTTACGAAAAAATTCACATTCAAAATACAATTAAGTACAAAAAGAGTATTTTGCCTAATAATGATCTATTTGATAGTAAAACAATTTATATTTTTTTCTTATAGAAAACAACACTTAAGGAGGCAATAGAAACATGTATGGATGAAAACAATTTGTATTTTTCTCTTATAGAAAACAACACTTAAGGGGGCAATAGAAACATGTATAGATGAATATTAGACATATTCAGAAAATTAACTTAAAAAAGTTAATGTATTACCGGTCATTTCATTTATAAAGTGTTTATTCTCCACTTTTTCAAATAATTTAGAATTTATAACTCACAATTGCATTTCAATAATATCTCACTAAAGTGTAAGTATAATATACTTCTCCTCAAGTAAAAGCTCTTTCATTCATGTACACTCTTACTACATCACAACTACTTGAACAAAACACGTTGTCAGACCACTATCATGTTAGAAAAACTACCATGTTTTCTTACATAACTCAAAAATAAATTAAAAAATTAAAAACCAACATGACATAAAAATTAAAAATAAATTAAAATAAAAATTCACGTCATCATCCACATAAGTACAAAAAAAAATTACCATGGCATAAGGGCAAAATGACTATTATCCTTATATTAACTTATTTTTCATCATTATCTAACTTTATTATATTATCTGTAAAAAAAATTCACAAACAAAATACAATTGAGTAGAATTGTATTTTTATATATTAATATTATGCATACCAATTAAATTCTATTTAAAAAAATGATATGTTACTTTAAATATTAAATATGTATTATTTAACCAATAAAAAATAAAATCACTACTATAACATTTAAAAAAATATTATAACCTATATATGATATAAATTAATATTTATAATGGATTCAACAAGAGTCAAAATTACACTAAGTCATTGCATTAAAATATATTTAAGTTGGTGTTATGATATATATATATATATATATATATATATATATATATATATATATATATATATATATATATATATATATATATATATATATATATATATATATATATATATATATATATATATATATATATATATATATATATATATATATATATATATATATATGATGGGTGCACTAGTTATTTTTGTTTTGAAGAACTCAACGTAATATTAAGGCAAAATATTTTTTTTCTTCCTTAATTATACATTTGGATTTAGATTGGTCCCTTAAATTTTTTCGTGTCAGATTGATCCCTTAACTCTTAAAACATGTCATATTAGTCCTTATTATTTAATTAGCGACAGAAAAATTCAAAACCCGGTCGCCAAATTCGTCGCCATTTAGACAAAAATGGCTAATATGACACATTTTAAAAGTTAAGGGACCAACCTGATACTAAAAAAATAAAATAAGGAACCAATCTAAATCCAAAGATATAGTTAAGGGACCAAAAATGGTATTTTACCTAATATTAATGTATTCGGTGGTAAAACAATTTGTATTTTTTTCCTTATAGAAAACAACACGTAAGGGGGCAACAGAAACATGTAAGGATGAATATTAGATGTTAGCATATAAAATTGAAATATTAGTGGGGGTATATGCCCACATAATGATACATATGGCTCCGTCCATGGGGGTTAAGAGCAATTATTTGAGTGGAATAGACATCGCATATTCAGTAAAAAAAATTAATGTATTGAATATATGAGTCATCTCATTTATAAAGTGTTCATCCTCCACATTTTTAAACAATGTAGAACTTATAACTCGCAATTGCATCTCATTAATATTTCTCTCAAATGTGAGTCTACTATGCTCCTCCTCAAGGATAAATTTTTTCATTCACGTACACACTTGCACCGTCATTGACACTCTTACTACATCACAAGTACTTGAACGAGACACGTCGTCAGACCACTACCATGTTAGAAAGACTTTCAATATAAGGGGTAGGTCTCAGGTCTCTAACTCGAACCATTAACTCTGATACCACTGATGGATGATGAAAGGAGCATCCATATTGTATCAAGAGCAAACACATAAGTGAGAGAGACATCACATTTTCTTCAAAAATCTTAAGGCATTGGGAATATGTCTCATTTTACTTTTAAAGTGTTCAACCTCTACTTTTCCGAGCAATGTGGGACTTCTAACTCACACTTGTATCTCAAGAAAGTGGTATTGAGAGCTTATGTTTACTTTTTGTGTGCAATTTAAGTGGAGAAAAATAAAGAGTCGATATGATTAAGCTCAAATATACTAATTGTACACTCTGGAAGACTCTTATAGAAGTCATATCATACAACAAACATGTGTGTGATTCTATTGAGGGAAAAAAGGTGAATCCAATTATATGTTTAATGTCGGATGGAAGAAGATGAATTGGAAGATAGTTGTTGTAATTAGATAATGATTGAACTCGAGTGTATATCCATATGTTGAAATTGAAACTGATACACATAAAATGTGGATGAAAATTAAAAGAGTTGTACGAGCGCAAAAATGTGCAAAATAAAGCATATTTGATCATGAAATTGGTTAATATGAAATACTAGGATGGCAACTCAATGATAGAGTATACGAGTGTGTTTTAGAATAATGTGAATGAGTTGCACATATTGATATTAACACTACTATAAAACACACAAACAACAACGCCCAGGTCACCAGGGTTCTTCCAAACATTGTGGTGACATCTCTAAACTGAGGGTATAATAACAATTGACGTTATAACTGATATGATGCAATCAATCTTTCATATGTTCGAACTTCAACGCTCTCAAAAAGTTTATTCATTTAACGTTAAGGCGCTTCTTCTTTTTTCTTCTTTTTTTAAATAAATAATAAAAGGATATCACTACCGTTATTATGAGTAACCCTTGTGATATAATTTTTTATTCTTTAAAGTATTATCACGATTTTACTTTTCTAACCGTGATTATATGTGATATTGTTTTACCATATAAGACAAAGTATCTATTGTTCACTAGTAACCCTAACATACATCTCACAATTTATCTTTCTAACAGCCGTTTCTCTCAAATGAAAACCCTAACTTCAACCTTCAGATTCTTCTTCACCAATCACTACGATACTCTTTAACCACATTTCAAGTTCATTTATTAAAATTATTCTTCGATTTCGTTTACATTTCTTGTTTAAAATGAGTTCTAATTTTTTTTATTTGCTTGATCTTTTCATTGTTTCAGATTCGTCTTCACCACTTTATCAAAGTGCATACATTGGCCATGATGCATATGGTTTGTGTAGCTATGAAGAAAAATACAAGATGGATGAAGCTATTGTCTTAACTCCATTCACCTTGTATTTGTTTTCATAGTTTAATAAACTAAATGAAATTCATAATTTATTCCAGATAAAAAAATGTGTGTTATGTAAAAATTACATAATATCTTTTGATGTTGTACATATGTTGTTGTTATATGTTCTTGTGTTGTTGCATGTATGCTTTATGCTTCTTTTTTTTGCGTATGTTGTTGTTGTATGTTCTTATTGTTGTTGTATATTGTGTTGTTGCATGTAAATAGAGACCTCATTCCATCATAAAAATTACACCAAAGCCTCTTATCACTAAGCTTTCTCTTATTTTGCTCTCAAAGACTCAAAACTAAATATTTTGAGCAATCACTTTTGGTTTTTGAGTTTGAGCTAGCACAAGCTCAAACCAATGGCTCACAAACATCACATATGATGATTATCAGGTGTTCAAACACTTAGATTACCTCTGAATCACTTCCAACCCAGAATCATTCATCAAAACCTCAAAAGGTCCTTATTTATGCAACTTGAAGATCAGAAGTCGATCCAACCATTTGCAATCAAGCCCAAGTGTTCAAACATACTCCATATGGTGTAGTAAAGCTGTCCAGACCCTCTAAACATCTCTGTAACACCTCCAGTTCGGAATCACAACTCCAGCTGCAAGCTTAAGTTCAGGTGAGCCTCAAACTAGGCCAAATCATAATCCATGCATATTTCCTTGCACTATCTTTTTGCCATATGTGTGTAATCATATTCTAAGTAATTACCATCAATCAATTTCAAAAAATCATCATCATGTAGAATTTGATGAGGCTCAGGCCAAATTAGGGTTCTTTAGTGTTCATCACTGATTTCTCACTCCACACACAAAATAAATTAAATTAATTGGTACCATTGGGTTCGTGAGATCAAAACGAGTGATTTTGATGTTTATTTCATCTCAAATGAATTCCTATTCCACAAGCTGTATCTACACACGCATATCACGCAAACCTTCAACTGCTATCGCACAAGCATCATGCCATCCCAGCTAACACGCACTGAAGCATAAGAAAAACATGTGAGCTGAAAATTTCAAAACTCAAGAGAACACACATATACCATGGACTGTAACGCACAAAAAAACATTCAAAGCAACAAATGAAAAACTGAGCTTCAAATTCAATCACAAATTCTATAAATAGAGTACTCTCCTCACTCTAAAGGCAAGCTTAAAGAGCCTCCTGAAACCCTGCAAAAAACTCATAAACAATCAATATTTGAACCTTCATCTTCAACCTTCCTCAATCAAAAAACTTCCACAATAACTCAAATCCTTTCAACAAATCAACAACAACTCACAAAGAAGGAATAAATAAGAGGAATTGAAGCTTTGCTCACCATTTTTAAAGGTAGAAATAAAGTTTCGTTGAAACGTTGTGCTTCCGATTCGTTTAATTTGTGTTGTCGTCTTAAATCAATTACATATTTGGAATCATCTTGTTCTCTCGATCACAACGATGCCTCAACAGAGCTTCTCGCTTCAATTTGACGGATCTCCAAAATTGTTAAATGGTGATGAACAATGCTTGCAGTTTATGTGTAGCGATGAAGAAGAAGATGTTGTCCGCTTTTTTTTCTTGTTTCTTTATAAATTTTGTTTTTATTATTATTTTTTATAAATGAGTTTTGGTTTTGGGCTTGAAAACAAGATGAATCCACATTACTACTATCACCACCACCCTTCCTGCGCACCTACCCCCTTGTTCCTTTTTTTTTTAAGTTTCCTTTTGTTCTTTTTTCTTTTCAAAAATTGATTTCTATTTTTTTTTAATTTTATTTAATTTTGAGGATATTTTGAAGAAAAAAAAGATTTTTAAAAATTATTTTAGTTTTTTCTTTTATGGATTTTATTTCGGATCTTTATTTTTGATAAAAATCTCATCAATATCAATGGATTTTGGGTGTCAATTTTATCCACCAAGAGAGATGATTGATATTGATGATGGTTTAATAGATGTGAGATTAAAAATATTAGATCTATATTTCTCTTCATCTTTTATTTTTCTTTTGGTCGATGAGATATCCGATTCGACGATTATTGATTTTCAAAGATGTTTAATCTTCATTATTTCAAATTATGGATGGATGATCATTTGGATCATTATCCATACTTTAGAATCGTGATAGGTTGCCTTTGATAAATCAATGTGAAATCTCGATTAAGATTAGACCGTTACCATTTTTTCTTTTCGTGTGACATGTTTTCGGAGGATGATCCATTATATCATCTCTCTAACATGTATTAACACAAATATCATTTGCTTTAATTGGTACTGGCCGACTTCATTTGTAGGGTAATTACTTTGTAAATTACTCGGAGATTGCTTAACATATACCTAAATGTGTCTGTAATTTGGAATAAAATTCCAATTGGATACTTGCACTTTAATGGACTGGACCTCGTGTTGGTCGCGTAATCCCAAACTGGTTAGTCATTTGCGTTAAGATCTACGAATTTTGAAGCTTGATGTGTAGTTTCTTTGGGTATCCCAATCTTCTTTCAAGTTTCATTGAATTTGGATCTAATTGTCTCAATTAACCATTATAGTGTAAGATACTAAGCAGAATCGGTTAATTTTTTGGTTGTGGGTGATTAAGCTCACCATACCATTATTATGTACATATTATTATTACTATTACTATATTACTATTTTATTGTTCTTCTTGCATTTTATTTTGCTTTTATTTCCTTCTTACTCCTTTATCTCCTTTACTTTTATTATGCTTTATCATCCATTATCATGTTTATATTCATGTTATTATATCCTTGTGTTGCTTTTTCTGTTGTCCATTTGGACGCAAAAATATTAATAAAGACTTAAACCGTAAAAAACTTAATTCTCCTCATCTTGGACTATCGGTTACTAGCCTATGCTTTGGAGTGATTTCATTGTGTACTACCTTTGAAGTGTTGATAGGACTTATGGACCTAGAATTAGGACTTCTTATCTCTTTGCATGGAGTGTTAATTATTGAAGACTTGCCTTGATTTGGCATTGGTTATATTGGCTTTTGAATGCTTAAGGATGAAATTCTTATTAATACTTTGAAGTGGCTTCATTTCGGTTAGATCTCCCTTTTCCCTAGCTTATATTTTGTGCACTAGGTTAGCCTCTTCATCTCCTCCCCTTCAATTTTCAAAAATTCTTTCTTTTACAAAGGATTCTCGTTTTCAAAACCATCACTTCTTTAATAAACAAAACCTTGACTTTTACTTCTTCTTTTATTAAAATAAACGTCAATAAACTTAATTATCTTGACTTCAATTCAAAAAATAAAAATAATCAAACTCATTCAAGTTGTTTTGTGCCTTTGTGCACTTTTGTTTGTTTTCTTTACAAGTTTAGACTATGAGTCATTCTTTTCTAGTCAGGTGTAAGTCTCTCAATTTCCATGGTTGTAGTTTGATGTAATTGAGTCTCTTGTCATTCGTGGGGGTTTAGTGGCATACTCGTTGATTTTATCCGAGTTGGTGCCTCCCCATAACGATGTATGAGTCCATGCCTTCATTCTCATGGTAGATTTGTTAGGCTATCCACTTGAAAATGACAACTTGTCTTCACTTACTAAAATCAATCAAAACCAACCATTTTAACTATTTATACTACGAACTACAGGGTTTTGATCTTACATTGCACATTTTGGATACATAGGCATGAGATGGTAAACCTCTCCAAACACAAAAACGTTAAAAATTAATTCTTCTCTCATCCCTCCACTCTCATTTACCAAAGCATTTTCAAACCAAAAGCAATAAATTTTTCAAAAGGCTCCCGTGGAGTACCACATACATTTTGGTTGTTTAAAGCCTTCCCATTTTGTAACCTATCCCTTTACCCGTTTCTCTGCTTGTTTCTTTAGCTTTTTGCTTTTAGATTCATTAGGATTTATTCGCTCTTTTTTCCTTTTCCTCTTGGAATAAAATAAAAGCGCGGTGGTAACTCTATTTACTTTGAGTTAAGCTAACCAATAGCTTACACTCATGATTTTACCGCTACAATATAGATTCACTCTCCCTTAAATTTTCAGCCTCTCATCTTAGGCTTTATATAAGATACAAACAATCAAGAGTCAGTCTCTCACAAATAAGCTTCACACCTGGGCTTCTAAATCAGGACACATATGAACTTTTCCTACAGAGTCAGTTTTCTTTGTTTAGCTTCAACCTTAGGCCTCAATCAAGGCACCTATAAATCACATCTTTCCCACTTTATAGATGAAAAATACTCTCTACTGAGTCTCTTTTAGCTTCAACCTTGAGCTTTAATCAAGGCACAAAAAGTCAAACACTTTATAGTCAATAATTCATTATAGTCATAGTCTTGGACTTTAAATAAGCTAATAAATAACTACAGTCATAGTCTTGGACTTTAACTAAGCTAATCCAACAATACAGTCATAGTCTTGGAATTTAACTAAGTTAATCTTTCAGTCATACACTTGGACTATAACTAAGATCACTTTTCACCAGTCAAATTTCCACCCGATTCAGCTTTCTTGAGCTATGCAATTCAAGTCAACCATTCAGTCCTCCTTGAGCTATACAATTCAGGGTACTCATTCAGCCTTTCTTGAGCTATATAAATCAAGAAAGATTCAGCTTATGCCTTGAGCTATGCAATTCAAGCACCTCTATCAATTACAACAAACCATTTCAGCTTCAATCCTGGGCTTTGATCAGGACACAAATAAACGTTTTCAGCTTCAATCTTGGGCTTTAAACAAGACACAAATACAAACTTTGAGCATCAACATCCCGTTCTTTAATCAGGATACAAATCAACCTCTCCTCATACCTCTATCCTTTTAGGAGGAACTACGATGCTCTGATCTCTCAATTCTATTTTTAGGGGTACGCATGCAAAAGGTCATAAGATCTTTGCGAGAACACCAAACAAAAAACAACAATAGGTTCTCAGACCTATCAAAAACATCAGAAATACCCAAACACCAAAAATATCAACATCATCCTATCTTACCAACACTCACCTCATTCCCAATCCCAAATTGAAGAGAACATCACAAATATCATGAACAACATATATACTCTTTTTCTAAGCAAAATAATCTAAAAGAGACCCGCACTTTTGACAGCATCTGTTAACCAATAGTTTTGACTGTTTAACCTTAGTTTGCAAGCATGATTAATTGGAGACATCTATTTTCCTTCCTTAATCAGCTTCATAGGATAAAAAGTGAATCTAATTGTAGCACTAGAGTGACCGTGTTTCGAAACTAAAAAAATCGATCTACAGAAAAATGGCGACCACAATGGGAGAAATAATATTTACTTCTTCTCCCATCTTTTAGATAAAAACCCTTAGATTTAGAGGGAGCTACAGGAAAATTGCGCCATCTGTGGGAATCCACCTCTTAGATAGAAAAAAACCTTAAGTTTACGAACCTGTGTATATACTACTTTTATAAATTGCTTTTATATTGCTTTATGTTTATGTTTCTGCAAAATATATGTTCAATTGATATCCTTTGGGGTGGTCTCTCAAAATGGGAATGCGATTAATTTGCATCTGGGTGAGCTCGAGTGCATTATAATATAGGTAGGGCAGAATTGAGATAGCTTGTAGGGAGTCCAAACTCGACCAAACGAAACCTCAAAAGTTCCTGAATCAGTCTAGATATCTGCTGTGAAATCAATGTTTTAATGTACTCCACAAAAACTAGGTGATTTCCAATCGGATACTCATAACGCTAAGGATTTAGTAAAAATTTACCCCATGACCTTGACTTACATGATCTACAGGTACAAAAATCTTTATCGTAGTATAAACATTGGGAATGGGTAGAGCTATGGCCTCTTGGCGACGAACCTTTAAACCCATGTTTTCACCATGTTTTTGTGTGTTGCATACATGCATTCATCAACAGAAAATCATTTTTTTTATAATCATCATAATTTTCTCCTTTAAAAGAACTGAATGAACGTCTGTTTCACAGTATCAGTCTTTTCAAAATGGACTTTGGGTGACGGAAAACCCACAAGTTTACATTCAAGAATCCGAGATTGGATGATCTGAGAAAGCTAGGAAAGCTTGTCACAGATCTAGAAGCATTCAGGGTAAAATTTGGAGAACTTTTGTCTCTGCTCAAAATCAGCTTGGTAGAAGGTGTTCTTGCTACACTGGTCCAGTTCTATGACCCGGTGTACCACTGCTTCACATTTCTCAATTATCAGCTCTTCCCAACATTGGAAGAGTATTCTCAGTTGATAGGGATCCCTATTGATGAGAAAATACCATTCTCCGGATTTGAAGGAATGCCAAGAGAATCAACAATTGTCAGGAATCTTGCCTTGGAAGAGTCGGAAGTTAAGGCTCATTGGACTACCAAAGGAGGAGTCGATGGTCTACCCTTCAAATTTCTAATTGAGAAAGCACTATACTTCGCCAGTATCAGAAATACTGTTGCGTTTGAAGTCATCTTCGTACTGCTCACCTATGGGATATTATTATTTCCCAATGTAGAAAACTTTGTCGACATCAATACGATAAAGATCTTTCTCATCAGAAATCTAGTTCTTACATTGCTCGCAGATGCTTACCACTCGATTCACCTGAGGAATTTACACGACGAAGGAATGATCACTTGTTGTGTACCATTTCTCTATAAATGGTTCACTTCCCACTTACCTAAGTCATTAACATTTTGGGAAACTAAAAGTGGAATGCACTGGTCTCAAAAGATCATGTATTTGACCAATTTATACATCAGTTGGTCTAATCCAGTCTACAACGAAATCAGGATCATCACCCGTTGTGGTAATTTCCCCAATATACCTCTCATTGGTACCAATGGAAGGATCAATTATCACCCAAAGTTAGCTCGACGTTAGATGAGATACCCGATGAGAGATATACCCGTCAACACTCAGATGGAAGGTATTTTCTTTGAAGAAGGAGGAGAGCACAAGACTATCAGAGAATATATTGTGCATTCTTGGAAACATGTACACAAGAAAGGAATATAATCTCTATGAAAACCAAATTGTATCTCTTTGGATCCTTATCTCCAATTAGTACAAACTAGAGTAATCAAATTGAGGATGCCTTACCCTCGACAATGAGTTTTTCCACTAAAAGAAACTATTCTTTACTTCATGAATGACACAAAGAAGCTTCAGATAGCTTTTAACAAACTGTAGAGGGAGAGAGCGTAACACCTCACTTTCCCATTTTAGAAAATAACAAAATAACATGCAAAATCAGAGTTTTTATACAAAGTGGAATGCCACATCATCAAAAATAACAATAAAACTTCTTTATTAAAACAACGGAAAAATATGAATTATTCAACTCATGGCAATTGCCAATATCTGTAAAACTCATCAATATCTCAAAGTTCACAATTTTCCAACAAAAGTGTGATACGTAACAAAATATGACGAATAAGTAAAACATCAAAAAAATAATCCCCAAATCTCGTGTTATGTATCAGAGCGATCCTATGACTCAAACAAGCAACACACAATTCATGCACACTCAAGTACCTGGATTATCTGTACTTCCAAGGAAGCACATATACAAAAACAATAGCAAAGGTGTGAGAAACACAATCAATAATAAACGATGTATAATACATTTCAAGGAGTAGTATCTCATGCAACCAACAAACACAACAACATCCACAACAATAATTAATAACATGGATCATGATCCAAAAATAATTAATATGCAATGTGACTCAACAACGACACAATGCATGTGGTAACAAATCACCATAGTTCATTCAATCAAACTCGATTCATAAAATAATTCGGATAAATCACATACACACATCTGGCAATGATTTATCTCCAACACTCTCCATAACGGAGTACGGATGAATCACATACACCCATCCAACAATGATTCATCCCACCAATAATACCTCAATGTATGCATGAAAATGACTATGCATACAAAACATGTATAAACACATAGTTATACATCTTCATGATCCATTCTATTACATATGCAACATAAAATCCACATAATCACCAAAAGTACCTCACACAACTTAAGTAATTAGTCGTCAAATTAATCCACCTAATTTTTGTTATCAATTATTTTCCATCACCAATCTTCGATTAAATAAGTCCTAATGTTTACTTCAACACCTCAGATCAAGATAATCAACATCAGACGCGAAGTCGGGACTAACATCGCGAAAACATCAAAATTGCACCACATCACTGGCCATACGCGTAATGCACAAGGACATACGCGTATTGCCCAGCTTCTATGCTCCCAGGACCTTACGCCCCTATTACGTGTATCACTCTCCAACCTCAACCTCATATGCATATGGACAGCCCCTTATGCATATGGGTAGAACCAAAATCCCCTTGAAAAACCATTCAACATGATTCAATACGCGTATCACTCATCCATATGTGTATTGCCCATCCCTCTTACGCGTAATCTACGCATTTGGCAAAATGGTCGTGCCACCAAGGCTCCCCATACGCGTAATGACCCTTGTTACGCGTAATGGCGTGTTGACACGCCCTTCCATACGTGTACGACCTCACTAATTTGCGTATGGGCAGAAAACCCCCAAATTTCGCTTTTTTCTTCTTCAGTCTGAATCTGTTCACTAAGGGTCTCACTTATACACTCCATATTATTCCTAGAAAGGTTTCTACATCAATTTTACACTCTTCAATCATGTTAATCTATCATTCCTAGTCCGGTTTTATCAATTTCTAGATCTAGATTCGTCACTCATCATATACAACAACACAAGATTTGCATACACTACATATTATACAAAACAACAACAATAATTCATGCACATAATCAAAATGTCCAAAAAGAAGAAAAAGAAAAATATTAAGAATATGCAAGCCATTGGTAAAACAATTAAGCTGCTAAAAGGCAAAGCAAAAATACTGATGTCAGTTGGTTCAGAGGAATCTGGTTATGAACTCGATTGGGTGAATCACTATTCGATCCCCCAAAACTTACACTCAGTGTGATAAAGGGTTACCGCACTTGTGTACTAGAACTCGTATGAAAAGAAGGATCAAATTCACTAACATGCTATTTCACTATGTGCGTGCAAAGGTAAAGGGATTAATGTGATTGCGTCAGAATGAAACCGAGTGAAACAGGTACATGAGCATTATGTTGAGTTAGAATATCATGATTCAGGTTGGTTTGTACGAGGGGTTTAAGAACTTTATTCATTTTTAGTGTCATTAGTGTATTTTTAGTGTTCGATTTAATATTAGTTCTTTTAACATAAAGCCGCACGACCATGTACAGATATGTGATGTGTTTAATGTCTGCATATGAAGGCATTTTATTGAAAACATATTTGATTGTTTGCTTGAGGACAAGCAAAAATTCAAGTATGGGGGAATTTGATAACTCGAATTCATATCGATTATTTAATATGATTTCCGATTGTTTAACATGTTAATTTATCTATTTTGGACGATATTACGTGTGAATTGTATTTGTTTTGCAAATATTTGATCAAACAAGATATTTGGAGGTAAAAGTACAAAAGGAAGCTTATTGGACGAGAAACGTGGAAAAACAGAAGGAAAATAGCAAGAAAATGCATTTCTGCACATTTCAACTGTGAGACGACCGTCTCAACTTCAAGTTGGTCGTCTCATATGTGAGACGCCCATCCCAAAGCCAAGTTGACCGTCTCATTTTTAAAACCCAAGTTGCTCATTTCAATTACAGAACGATCGTTTCAAGTGAAAGTTTCAGAAACCTAATTACAGAAACCAGATTTAAACGCAGAGAAGTCGTTATGATAATTTTTCACATTCAACAAAGAATTTCACTCAACCCTAATGAGTCAAGTCCAAGAAACTCAATTCAAATCTCAATCGAAGTCCAAGCCTAAAATTTCTCAACAAAACCTAATACACTACCTATAAATAGAGCTCTCTACCATATGCAAGAGGGAGATTCGATCAGTCCAATTTCTGCAATTTTTTCTTTCTTTCGAAGTTCGCCATTTATTTTCAGTATTAGTTCGTTTTTATTTTCCTTTACCAACCCTTAGTGATAGTTTCCATCATTAGGAAACTATTACCATTTTTATTGTTTCCAGCCCCTGAGTTATTGTTACTTTTCGAGTTTTCAGAAATTTGGTTGATCAAGAACATTGCAACCAAGTTTATAATTTTAATGCTTAATTGTTTATTTATTATCGCATTTATTTATATTATGTATTTCTTCTCCTTCTACCTTCCTTTAATTAATATGTCTGGCTAAACCGTTAATCGATATGTAATTTTCTAACCGGAATGAATTCGGTAGAATTAGGCTAATGCTTTAAATTAAGTTGTTTTCTGGTTTCGATTTCTTCTTTTAATTGACTTTCGTTACAAGAGTAAGAGAGTATTAAACATTAGGATTAAGACCACAGGAGTGTGAGATCATAATCAGATAGCTGAAATCGGGCATTAGTTTTAAACACAACGGAAGTGCTTTAAAACCAATTAGAACCGTTAGGTTTCCAAAACGTATTTCTAACTTAAATTGACACAGCGAGAGCGCTCAATTGAACTTAGGAGTATAGTAATAGGCAAGACCACGAGAGTGTGAGTCAACAACTTTTAAACCGAGAGTTTCTTCAGAGAGATAACTTAATAAACCTTAACAAGCCGACCCTTTATTGAATTCGTGAAGGCGGATCAATTACGTACCGATATTTTTATCATTAATTTAAATTAATTATTTCTTCACCCTTTTTAAAACAAAAAACATCGCGCCGTAGCTAAGCATAGCAACACCCGAAATGACTAGGTTAATTATCGAGTCTCTGTGGGATCGATATCTTTTATTACTACGTGATAGATTGTGCACTTGCAGTTAGTGATCGTCAGACTTAGAAAGCCATTACCAAGTTTTTGGCGCCATATACGGGGACTTAGATGTAGTCAATAGTGCATTAAGTTGTTGCGCTGTCTAGGCTAAGGCAACAAAATTATCTATTTTTTGTCGATTGTATGCCCAGTACTCGCTCCCGAGGCGAAGACTTAGAACCCCTGATCGACGAAGAAGAACGTTTCATAAGTTTGCGATGCCGAACCGAACCCAACGAAACCCTTATTCCTGAAATTATTATTATAGAACCAGTTGAAGAACTAAGCATGGCCGAAAATGGAGCACCGCGTTCACTCAAGTCTTATGAGACTCCAAACCTACAAGAACCACACAACAATATTATTGCAACAGCCATAACCCAAAACGATTTTGAAATCAAACCTTCACTGTTGCAAGCTGTACAACAGAACCAATTTTCTGGAAACCCGACAGACGATCCAAATGAACACCTGACGAGGTTCATACAATATGCCGATACCGTGAAAGCAAATGGTGTAACCCAAGACGCAATCAGACTAAGACTCTTTCCGTTCTCTTTAAGAGATAGAGCTTGGGCTTGGTTACAGTCGTTACCAGCCAACTCTGTCACGACATGGGCAAAACTGAAGAAAGTTTTTTTATCTCATTATTTCCTGCCAAGCAAGATAGCTATGTTGAGAGCTCAAATTAACGGATTTCGACAGAAAGATGCTGAATCACTTTACGAAGCGTGGGAAAGATACAAGGACCTATTAAGATTATGTCCACATCGTGGATTTGAAAATTGGATAACCATCATAACCTTCTATAATGGACTTCTATACAACACCAGTATGACAATAGACGCTGCCGTGGGCGGCACTCTTATGGATAAACATTATGAGAAGCATATAACCTCATTGAAAACATGGCTCAGAACCATTGCCAATGGGGAAGAGAAAGAACATCTGTAGAGAAGAACCAGACTAAAGGAGGAATGCATGAAGTGAGCAGTTTCGATCACGTAAATGCTAAGATGGATGCCATAGTTCAGAAAATCGATAACTTGACCATAACACCACCAGCCACTGTGGCTGTCGTAACTCCAAAATGCGAGATTTGTGGGATCCTGGGACACACATCACCCGAATGTCAATTACTTGCAGGATTAGCCACAAAGTAGGTAAATTATGCTCAAGGAAACCCTTATTCTAACACTTACAATGCAGGATGGAAAAATCACCCAAATTTCTCTTACAAGAATAACATTGCCTTGTATGCACCTAATCAAGCACCAGTTGCACCACAAGGATATCAGAAAGTTGCTGCACCCAATCCAAATGTTCCTAGGAAATCAAACCTCGAACTGATGATGGAAAAATTCATTGCTGCTCAAGCTCAAACAAACAAGGATTTCCTAAATCAGAACACCCATACTAGTGAACAAATAAGCAATTGGTAACAAAGGTATATGCTTTAGCTACTCATAATAAGATGTTAGAAACCCAAATCCCAAGGGTCATGCGAATTTTCCTGGACAACAAG
Source organism: Lathyrus aphaca (assembly GCA_963966055.1). Taxonomy (NCBI): domain Eukaryota; kingdom Viridiplantae; phylum Streptophyta; class Magnoliopsida; order Fabales; family Fabaceae; genus Lathyrus; species Lathyrus aphaca. The sequence continues at coordinate 61,454,718 of OZ014520.1, read as the reverse complement.
CATCCACTACTTCCCCAGCTGGAAATTTTACTGGACAACCACAACCAAATCCCAAGGGTCATGCGAATGCAGTCATACTAAAGAGCGGAAAAGAATTGGACGGACCTACTGATCCAAGAATCGAAAACCCAACCATGTACCAACAACCTGAGAAATAAACTGAGAAAAACGATAAACCACATGAAAAGGAAACCAACATACAAGAGGCTGAGGAAAAAGAAAAACCTTATGTACCTTCGCCACCATATAAACCACCAATTTCGTACCCCCAACGATTAACAAATTCTAAAACAATGGGACAATTCAAGAAATTCGTAGAGATTCTGAAACAATTAAACATTACCATACCTTTCACAAAAGCTATTACTCAGATGCCCTAATACGCTAAATTCCTAAAAGAAATCTTATCTAACAAAATAAAATTAAGGAGAACGAAACAGTTACACTTACTGCTGAGTGTAGCGCAATCATTCAAAATAATATGCCTCATAAACTGAAGGACCCTGGAAGTTTCTCTATTCCTTCTGTAATAGGAAAGTTTGTCATAGACAAAGCTTTATGTGATTTAGGAGCAAGTATAAGTGTTATGCCACTATTAATTTGCAAGAAACTGGATATGGGACAACTAAGACCAACAAAGATGTCAGTTCAGCTAGCCGATCGTTCAGTTAAATTCCCAGTAGGCATTCTAGAAAATGTTCTCGTACGAATATGACAGTTCTACATCCCAAATGATTTCATAATCATGGACATCAAGGAAGATGCTACAACCTCTATTATACTAGGAAGACCATTCTTAGCTACTGCAGGAGCTATCATTGATGTACAGAAAGGGAGGCTGACATTCGAAGTAAGAGAGGGAAAAGTCGAATTTATTCTAACCCAATTTCTCCAAGCTCCATCCATAGACGATGTCTGTTATTTCATTGACATCATTGACGAATGAAGACGAGAAATGGAAAAAGAGGAAATTACATACTCCGACATAATGAAAATCTCGTCTCCTGAGATCTTCCAAGAAGATACCTCAAAAGAACCTTATCAGGACGAGAACCAAATTGAAGAATTAACTCTTACACCTGATCAAATGCCAAGCCCGAAAAACCACGATATTGAACTTAAGAGATTACCTAACAACCTTAGATACGAATTCCTCGATTCAAAACTTAGGAAACCAGTTATAGTGAATGCAGACTTAGGACAACTCGAAACAAAAAAACTTTTAGACGTCCTAAGAAAGTACCCAACTGTGTTAGGTTATAACATATCTGATCTAAAAAGAATAAGCCCTTCAATTTTCATGCATCACATTATGCTAGAGGAAGATTTTAAAACCTCTAGAGATCCTAAAAGAAGGATTAATCTGATTCTAAGTACTATAGTCAGGGATGAAGTAAAGAAGTTGTTAGACGCCGAAATTATCTATCCAATATCCGACAGTCAATGGGTCAGCCCGGTACATGTCGTACTGAAGAAGATAGGCATTACAGTCACTAAGAACGCCAAAGGCGAGTCTATAACACAAAGAGTAGTAATCGGGAGTAGAATGTGTATCGATTACTGAAAATTGAACAAAGCTACCCGGAAAGATCATTTTCCTTTGCCCTTCATCGATCAAATGTTTTGAAGATTAGCAAAACATTCTTACTTTTGCTACCTAGATGGTTACTCAGGATTTTTCCAAATACCAATTCACCTTGATGACCAAGAAAAGACGACATTCACTTGCCCCTACGGAACATTTGATTATCTACGTATGCCATTCGCTTTATGTAACGCTCCAGAGACATTTCAAAGTGCATGATGGCGATCTTTGCTAATTTCATAGATGACATCATGGAAGTGTTTATGGATGATTTTTCCGTATGCGGTCTAAGTTTTGAAGGATACCTATCTAACCTATAAATGGTACTCGAGAGATGCGTAAAAGTGAATATTATGCTAAACTGGGAGAAGTGTCACTTTATGGTCAGATAAGGAATTGTTTTAGGACATGTGATATCCAACAGAGGCACCGAGGTAGATAAAGAAAAGATAGAAGTGATAAAAGACCTTCAACCACCTAAAACCGTGAAAGATATAAGAAGTTTCCTAAGACACGCTGGTTTTTACCGACGATTCATTAAGGACTTCTCTAAAATCATTAAGTCGTTGAAATGTTTATTAATGAAAGATTATGAGTTTATCTTTGACGGAGACTGTTTAAAAGTATTTGAAACCCTCAAAATATCTCTTATCACATCACCCACCATGAAACCACCCGATTGGATGCTACCATTCGAGATTATGTGTGATGCGAGTGATTACGTTGTTGGCACAATCTTAGGTCAAAGAAAAGATAAGAAACTCCACGCTATATATTACGCAAGTAGGACATTAGACCCTGCTCAGATGAATTACACCACAACAGAAAAAGAACTCTTAGCCGTAGTGTTCGCGCTTGACAAATTATGTTCTTACCTTGTAGGAGCAAAAATCATCATCTATACCGATCACGCAGCCATCAGATACCTTCTAAGTAAAAAGGATGCAAAACCTAGGTTACTAAGGTGGATCTTATTGCTACAAGAGTTTGATTTAGAAATTAAGGATAAGAAAGGGACTGACAACGTAGTAGCAGACCCCTTATCACGGATGAAAGGAATTCAATCCGACCCGACACCAATTAACGATGACTTCCTCGATGAACGTCTTATAGCCTAACTAGAACATGAGATATCTTCTTTAGATGAACAAATACAAGAAAAAATAGTGGAATAAATTTGTGCGCAAACCACTTTTCCATGGTACGCTGATATAGTCAACTATTTAGCTGCAGGGGTACTTCCACCAGATCTCACTTATCAACAAAAGAAGAAATTCTTCCATGATTTAAAACAGTATTACTAGGTTGAATCGTTACTTTTCAAGAGAGAACCCAATAGTATTTATCATTGATGTGTCCCAGATGAAGAAATAGAAAACATAATTTCCCAGTGCCACTCCTCCCCCTACGGTGGACATGCAAGCACTTCGAAGACTTAGGCGAAGATCCTTCAATCAGGCATTTTTTCGCCCACTCTATGGAAAGATGTTCACCTCGCCATTCTAAATTGCGACAGATGCCAACGCACTGGTAACATCTCGAGACACGATGAGATACCCCAAAAAAGCATTCTTGAAGTAGAAGTTTTCGATGTGTGGGGAATTGATTTTTTGGGACAATTTCCATCTTCTTTTGGAAATAAATTCATACTCGTAGTTGTTGATAATGTGTCAAAATGGATAGAAGCTATAGTTTCTCCAACAAACAACACTAGAGTAGTCATAAAGCTTTTTAAGAACATCATCTTCCCAAGATTCGGTGTACCAAGACTCGTCATAAGTGACAGAGGCTCTCATTTCATATCTAGAATATTTGATAACTCTTATTAAAATATGGAGTAAGACACTAAATAGCTACACCTTACCATCCACAAACTAGTGGACAAGTAGAAGTTTCAAATAGAGAAATAAAATAAATTCTAGAGAAAACTGTTGCTACATCGAAGAAAGATTGGTCTATTAAATTACCAGAAGCTTTATGGGCCTACAGAAAAGCTTTTAAGACACCCATCGGAACCACACCGTTCAAATTAGTCTACGGAAAATATTTCCACTTGCCAGTAGAATTAGAGCATAAAGTCTATTGGGTGATTAAAAACCTAAAATTTAACTACACTAACGCATGTGAGAAACATATTCTAGACTTACATGAACTGGAAGAACTAACACTAGACGCTTACGAGAATGCCCGCATATATAAGGAGAGAACCAAGAAATGTCATGACAAGCGAAACTCTAGGAAAGAATTCAGTGTGGGAGACGTCATCCTTTTATTCAATTTTAGACTTAGGATGTTTCTGGGAAAATTACGATCTAGATGGTCCGGTCCTTTCAAAATAACTAAAGTTTTAACTAGTGGCGCTATTTGAAATTCTGGGATCAGGTACGTGATATCGAACCAGATGTTTAAACACTTGAAATCTTAAACAAAACTTAAAGTGCTGGTAAATTAAATAACACAGGAAATTGTTAACCCAGTTCAGTGTATCTACACACTTACATCTGGGGGCTACCAAGCCAGGAAGGAAATCCAATATAAGTAATATTAATTCTGGAGTTAAACCAACCAGTTTAATCCTTCACTTAATATCTACCCAAGGCAATTTCTACCTAAGACACAACTTAGATATGAGTACCTACTCACTCCCCCTCAATCACACAGTGATATTTTACAATGATTAATAAAATTGAAGTCACACTTCAAACACAACAGCTTGATCTTACTTAAAAGTTTCAATCAAGACACAATACACTTTTTGCTTAAAAGCTCATAAAGTGACACACAATTAAAACCTGCTATAAAACACAAACACCCTTTTTGGTCTTCTAAAATTCGTACTCTTTTCTGAGAGTTTCAGTTCCTTAAATAGATGCTTGGTTTGTGGGCTTTTTGCAAATTATCCAGACCTGATAAATCCCACTGTCATCACCTTGAATTAGGGTTAGTTAGTTTGTTACCTCCTTGATTCAAGGTGAGTTAGTTATTCTGTTACACTGAAATCAGATAACTAAGCTCCCTAAAGATGCGCCTTGGAATGCTTATCTCTTTTCAATTAATTCCAGATAAATTCCCCTGAATTTACTCAGTTCTGTTATGCATCATTTAAGTCTGGTAGCAGGTTTACGATGTCACAACATCTGGTGTGACATCCTGATGTCTTGACTTAATTCATTAATTTTTACTCTGTTTGACAATGTCACAACATCTGGTGTGACATCCTGAACTAAGTTCAACACTTCTTGTTTGTCAAAAATTCTGCCAATTCTTAACATCTACAAACTCCCCCTTTGGCTAATTTTTTGCTAACACAATCTTCTGGTTTTATCAGAGTGCAGCAGAGTTTTCTTTATCAGAGTGCAGCAGAGTTCTTTTCTGTTGAACCAAGGGAGAGCTAATAATTTGCTCCCCCTCAAACCTGTATGTATACTGCTGTGACTTGTTCAACAGACTTTGATATATCAATGAGCATTAAAAAAAAACTTAGTTCAGAAGACAGAAAATTGACATCAGCATTGTTCATTAACAGCAGCAGGCATTCAGTACACTTCTCCCCCTTGTTAGACAGAAATTGGGGCCAAACATTACATAAGCAGAGAGAAAGACATTCAAAATTACAAAACAAAGTTACAATGCAGAACAGACAATTCAGTTTCCATCACACCCAGCTTCACTCAGACTCATCATACTCAGTATCTTCTTCATCCTCAGACTCAGCATCAGATCCATCAACATTCTGAGCAACCTCTTCCAGCTCCAGCCTTTGAATTATTTCCTCAAGCTTTTTCTTCCTTTCATCCAGCTCTTTGCAAGTTGTCTTGAGCTCTGCAATCAGGGCTGCTTTGGATATAGGAGTCTTGACATTTGATGGTCCAGCAGATGTCCCACTGGGAGCTTCAACATCTGCAGCATGATGGCTCAGAAACAGTTTGTAGTGGAAGGACAGTGGGCTTTCCCTCTTACATATGGAATCCTTATCAGTAAGGATGCCTGGATATTGGTTGAGGATGATTCCACAGAGCAGAGAGGGAAAAGCTATTGGAAGCTTGGTTGTTGATGTTCCTGCATGCTTTAGGGTTTGATCAAAGATGTAAGCCCCATAGTCCAACTTTGTTTGGGTGCCTACAACACAGATGAATCTTCCCAGTCCAATAGCTATAGAAGAAGTATGGTTTGTGGGGACCCAATTGACTGTTCCAATCCTGTGCAGCATAGCATACTTCCTTGTGAGCAAGCTGACAGATAGTTTGCTTTTGACTGGCCAAGACTTGACCTGGTTGGCAGTGATGATTTTGCAGACTTGGTTGTCAGTTTTGCCCAGCTCATTTGGTCCATCAGATTCTCTCCCCAGGTACTGATTTATAACCCTAGGAGAAAAATCAACACATCTCCCCCTCACATATACCTTCCTGAATTCTTCTGATTTTCCATCAGCACACCCCTCTTGCAGATTGACTATGAACTCTTTGACCAGTAGTTCATAACAGGGAGAAAAATTGGAAACAGTTTTGAATAAGCCAGTATTGGATATTAAGTCTATTACCTTAGTACACTCCAAAGCATTTCTGCCCAGCTCTCTTTCCAGAGCCACCCTTCTTTGGTAGACATACTTCCATTTGCTCACACTAGAGACATGATGGAAGGACACATTGTCCAGAGGTGCTTTAGGAACAGCAGAGGCAGTCCTGGGAGGTGCTGGCTTCTTCCTTGGTTGGGATGTTGGGACATCCTCCTCAACATCTGAGTCAGGTGGAGTTGTAGCTTTCCTCTTCTGGGTGCTTACCTTGCTCTATTGCTTGGTAGGTCCAAAGGCAACTTTGACCTTGTCTTTCTTTGGAGTTGAGTGTTTCTTTTCAGGAGATGCATGTGCAGCAGGCTTCTTCTCCTTCCTAGCCCTAAGCCTCTTGGCTATGCTAGGATTAATAGATGCAATGATCTCTGTGTCAAAGTCATCATCTAGGTTTTCAACAGGTGGAGGTTGGGAAGCCTTTTTTTCAGCAGTTTGATCAACAGAAGCTTGATCATCAGTGGCTTTATCATCAATGGCTTTATCATCAGTGGCTTGATCATTTGAGGCTTTGTCATGGCCCTCAGATGCTTCAACATTTCTTGGGACATCCTGTTGAGCAGGTATGTCCTCTTCAGCCTGGATGTTTGATTCTTCTTGTAGAGCAGGCATGCTGTTCAGGGGAACAGACACCCTAGGGACTACTCTTTGTTCAGAAAGGATCCTGTTTACAAGCTGTTTGATGGATGCATCCACATAATCAGAAGCTTTGGGGGTGCTTGTAGATGAAGGAGTTCCCTTGCTTTTGCTGAAAATAGGCTCCTTAGCTCTTCTTGCATTTGGAGTTCTAGGTTTTTGAGTAATAGGAACGCTTCCTCTGATCTCGTCTATAGGAGTAGCATCCATTGGTACTACAGAAATTAGAGTTGCATGCACTACATCTTCTTGATTGAGACCCTCATCAATGAAGTTAGGGTTTTGATGTTGAGACATTTTTCGAATGTAGTGGAAGAGGAGTTAGGTTTGATCGATTTTGATGAGCTTAGAAATTCAGCTTTAGCATGCAAATCGTTTAGTGGAGATAGTGAGGAGGTGAGGAGCTGAGAGCACGTTTGTACATTTATAGAATCAGTTACTAGTGGAATTTTTAAGAGTGGAATACACAGAGTTATTGACCAGACTGATGCTGCCATCTGGTGATCATGCCACACGATGTCATGAGACATGCTGGCACTTCTCCATAACTGCTATATTTCACATAAGCAGATTCCCAATTTACCCCTTAGGTTTTCAAATTGGGTAGCATCCAAAGCCTTAGTAAATATGTCAGCTAGTTGCAGCTCTGTGGCTACATGCTCTAATGTGATCACTTTCTCTTCCACAAGGTCTCTGATGAAGTGATGTCTGATGTCTATGTGCTTAGTTCTGCTGTGTTGGATATGATTTTTGGAGATGTTAATTGCACTTAAATTGTCACAGTACAATGTCATGACATCTTGTGGGACATTGTATTCTATGAGCATTTGTTTCATCCATACCAGCTGAGAACAACTGCTACCAGCTACAATATATTCAGCTTCAGCAGTGGATAAGGACACACAATTTTGTTTCTTACTGAACCAAGAAATCAAATTGTTTCCTAGAAAGAAGCATCCTCCTGATGTACTCTTTCTATCATCAGCACTTCCAGCCCAGTCAACATCAAGCAGACATACTATTTTTGAAACAAAGCAGGAGCCTGAGATCACCTCTCTTGATCTAGTGATGACACCTTTGTTGGGATCACCAATTATCAGTTCTTTAGGATGATCTTTCTGGATTCTGATGGAGGGACGTTTGTTGGATTGCTCTGACCTTGCCTCAGTTAGAGTGAAGTCAAGATTATAACTTTCTATTTCAACTTCTGTTTGATTGTCAGCAGATGTTCCAACATCATCAGCAACATCTGCATAGGCATCATCAATAATCACATTTACTGACTCCATTATAACCTTGGTTATGGAGTTAAATACTCTGTAAGCTCTGCTATTTATGGAGTATCCAAGAAATATCCCTTCATCACTCTTAGGGTCCATCTTCCTTCTTTGATTCCTATCAGCCACAATGTAGCACTTACTTCCAAATACATGAAAGTACTTGACTGTAGGTTTTCTACCCTTCCAGACTTCATAGATAGTGGATAAAGTTCCTTTTCTTAGTGTAACTCTATTGTGGATGTAGCATGCTGTGTTCATAGCTTCAGCCCAAAAATACAGGGGTAACTTTTTAACATGAATCATGACTCTAGCTGACTCCTGAATAGTTATGTTTTTCCTTTCAACAATCCCATTTTGTTGAGGGGTGATGGGAGAAGAATACTCATGATTGATCCCTTCTGAAGAACAGAAGTCTGAGAATTTTTTATTCTCAAACTCCTTTCCATGATCACTTCTTATTCTGACCACACAGCTTGCTTTTTCTCTTTGGATTCTATGACATAGATCTTTGAATACATCAAACGCATCAGACTTCTCTTTGATGAAGCTTATCCAGGTATATCTTGAGAAGTCATCAACCACCACATAGGCATATCTTTTTCCACCAAGATTCTCTACCTGCATTGGTCCCATAAGATCCATATGTAATAATTCCAAGACTTTGGAAGTTGTCAGATGTTGGAGCTTTGGGTGTGACATCTTGGTTTGCTTTCCTATTTGACATTCAACACACACTTTACTTTCATCAATTTTAAGTCTTGGGATCCCTCTTACAACCTCTATAGGAATGATCTTCTTTATTCCTCTGAGATGGAGATGACCCAATCTTTGGTGCCACAGCTTCACTTCTTCTTCTTTGGCTAAGGAACAAGTTGATGTGAGGCTGAAATCTTGGGGTTCCCACATATAGCAGTTGTCTTTTGATCTGGCTCCTCTCATGACAACATTCTGTTCTTTATCAGAAACTATGCATTCAGTTTTGGTAAAGTTTACATTGTAACCTTGGTCACATAATTGACTTATGCTGATCAAGTTAGCAGTTAATCCTTTTACTAACAGCACATCATCTAGACTTGGTACACCTGAGCAGTCCAGGGTCCCAACTCCCTTGATTTCCCCCTTTGCTCCATCTCCAAATGTTACATATCTGGATGAGTGTGACTTTAAGTCTACCAGCAGATTCTTCAGTCCAGTCATGTGCCTTGAGCAGCCACTGTCAAAACACCAGTCTTCCTTAGCTGATACTCTGAGAGATGTATGAGCTATAGAGGCAACAACCTTCTTGGACCATTTGTGCCTGTTGTGAGGTTTCCTTTGATGCATCTGTTCTGGGTAGTGTCCATCTTTAGAGTTCCAAGGTTGTCTGTTGAACTTGTTCTTGGGCATGTATTTGTATCTTTGATCAGCATGAAGACTGGCTTTAGGTATCCAAACTTTCTTGGTAACCTCTGTCTTCTGCTTAGGGGGTTGCTGAGACCTCTGATTTGGATATCCATGCAGCTTGTAGCAAAAAGGTTTGATGTGACCAAACCTTCCACAATGATGGCATCTCCATCTTTGATATTTCTTTTTCATCATGTTCTTGTCATGATGTTGAGACATCTGCTTGGACATCTTGTTTGACTTCATGGGATTTGGAGTTGTTTGGCTGGTGCTAGTCTCAAAGTTTTGAGCTTTATTAAATCCCAGCCCAGTCCTATCCCCTGAGTGCTTGTTGTTGTTGAGAATGACATCCAATGTATTTGAGCTACTGTTCAGCATTCTGACAGATTTGGACATATGCTCTATTTTGGAGTTGAGTAGGCTGACTTCACTTTTCAAAGTGTCAATGATCTCTAGATTACTTGCCTTTTCATCCTTTAATTCCTCAATCTGCTTCTTCTGCTGTATATTCTCCATGCATACTTCAGTGCTCCTTTTACACAACATCCTGTAAGATGCTTCAAGCTCTTCAAATGTCAGCTCCTCATCACTGGATCCCCCTTCAGTTTCACATACTCCAGCTAGAGCAGTGATGTGCTTTGCAGATTCTTCTTCTGACTCACAACCTGAGTCTTCATCTGACCAGGACACAGAGAGACCTTTCTTTTGCTTCTTTAGGTAGGTTGGGCATTCACTTCTGATGTGTCCATACCCTTCACATCCATGACATTGGATCCATTTTCCTTGGTTAGTCTTCTCATCATAGTTTGACCTTCTATTAGAGTCATAAGGTCTTTTATTCTCAGAGGTTGAGTTTCTTCCACTTGGTCTGGGCCTGTTTTCCATTCTTTTGAGAATTTTGTTGAATTGTCTTCCAAGCATAGCAATTGTTTCTGATAAGTTGTCTTCAGAGTCTGCTTCATGACTTTCTTCTTCTTTATCAGTGTTTGAGACCAGGGCTATGCTTTTATTTTTCTTCACAATTGTATCATTCATTCCCATCTCAAAGGTTTGAAGGGAACCAATGAGCTCTTCAACCTTCATTGAGCAGATGTCCTGAGCTTCTTCTATGGCAGTAACCTTCATGTCAAATCTTTTTGGCAGTGATCTGAGAATCTTCCTTACCAACTTTTCATCACTCATCTTCTCTCCCAAGGCACCAGAAGTATTAGCAATTTCCAGGATGTTCATGTAAAACTCATGAATGGTCCCTAGATCTCACCCAGTTAAACAGGCAGGGTGCCTGCTCTGATGCCAATTGAAATTCTGGGATCAGGTACGTGATGTCGAACCAGATGTTTAAACACTTGAAATCTTAAACAAAACTTAAAGTGTTGGTAAATTAAATAACACAGGAAATTGTTAACACAGTTCAGTGTATCTACACACTTACATCTGGGGGCTACCAAGCCAGGAAGGAAATCCAATATAAGTAATATTAATTCTGGAGTTAAACCAACCAGTTTAATCCTTCACTTAATATCTACCCAAGGCAATTTCTACCTAAGACACAACTTAGATATGAGTACCTACTCACTCCCCCTCAATCACACAGTGTTATTTTACAATGATTAATAAAATTGAAGTCACACTTCAAACACAACAGCTTGATCTTACTTAAAAGTTTCAATCAAGACACAATACACTTTTTGCTTAAAAGCTCATAAAGTGACACACAATTAAAACCTGCTATAAAACACAAACACCCTTTTTGGTCTTCTAAAATTCGTACTCTTTTCTGAGAGTTTCAGTTCCTTAAATAGATGCTTGGTTTGTGGGCTATTTGCAAATTATCCAGACCTGATAAATCCCACTGTCATCACCTTGAATTAGGGTTAGTTAGTTTGTTACCTCCTTGATTCAAGGTGAGTTAGTTATTCTGTTACATTGAAATCAGATAACTAAGCTCCCTAAAGATGCGCCTTGGAATGCTTATCTCTTTTCAATTAATTCCATATAAATTCCCCTGAATTTACTCAGTTCTTTTATGCATCATTTAAGTCTGGTAGAAGGTTTACGATGTCACAACATCTGGTGTGACATCCTGATGTCTTGACTTAATTCATTAATTTTTACTCTGTTTGACAATGTCACAACATCTGGTGTGACATCCTGAACTAAGTTCAACACTTCTTGTTTGTAAAAAATTCTGCCAATTCTTAACATCTACACTATTGAAATTAGGGGTAGGTCTAGTGCACCGTTTATGGTAAATGGGCAATGCCTTAAACATTATAATTACGTAGAAGACAAAATTTTCAATGGGTTTGAAACTGGAAGAATTGCCATCAGAAACCTTAGATTAGTTTCCCTTAAGTTGTGTCGAGCCCCGACATTAAATGAAGCGCTTAGTAGGAGGCAACCAGCAATTTTTAAATTTTTCACTTTAAATTTTCATTTTATTTGTGTTTTTAAATTTTTGACTTTTAAAAAAAACTTTTAAACTCACTGATTTTGTGTTGATTTGTTTTATTGTGTGATTCTAGGATTTTTAAAGTTTTTCTACCTTCTCTCTTCTCTATTTTTTACTAACTCTGATCATGACTACCAATATGACTGTGGAATTTAGAGATGGCGTCCAGAGGTGCCGTTATGAAGCTTTATCCCTACGACCTATGTCCCTGACCAAATTTGCTCATGTACCAACCATGAAAGCTTTAAGCATAGGCGCTAGTATCGACTACCTGTTTATCCAGTTAGGCTGGGAGGGGTTTGCACTTAGGAAACATAGAACCTACTATAAGCTGACCTTAGAATTCCTAAGTTCATTGATTTACAACCCAAACTGTGGAAAAGGATTTTCCAGAGGAGAGATAACATTTAGACTCTTTGGATACTCCTGTGAGTTTAACATTCATGAGATGACTAACCTTCTAGAGTTTCCAAATGGCCCTTCCATTTTCTCAGAACTGCATGAGGAATTGCTTACACATGGTGAGTTAGACCGTTTTTGGAGTAGTGTCTCAGGACGACCTGATCATGATTTATATCATATGTTGTCCACTGAGATTCATAACCTTGATATCAGATACTTCCATATGATCCTAGAATATTCATTGTTCGGAAAAGCTGAGAGTGATACCACTGTTTCGAGAGAAGAATTATTCATTATGTTCTGTGTTTTCACTTCCAGAGAGGTTAATGTGGTGACTTTCATGTTTGCGAACTTTTGCAAAATTATTCAGAGTGAACACCGTCAGATTATGATAGGTGGACTAGTTACCAAGATTGATGATGCAATGGAATTTAGAACCCACCTCGCTAATATTAAACCACTTGGAGATTTTAGGCCTATGAATATCACATTCTGTTTTTAGAGGGAAATGCTTTATGGCCGAGGTCCTGACCATTTTAAGCTTCTGATCAATGGTGTAGTTGTTCCGCGTTTAATGCTACTTGACAATGAGCGCACGAGTGTGCATAGTAAACTCAATTGGCTTTATGATCTAGATGAACCAATTTATGAATCGGGAGATGCTTGGTTCGAAGTTGAAATATATCCTAAAACCCTCTCAAATTATTATGATTCGGATGATATGATAGAAGCTGATAAGCCCGAAAAAGAGGATCTTAAACCTGCTGAGAAACCTACACCGACTACAAACAATCTTGAGCTTACTTTAGAAAGTCTTCGAGTTGAGATGAAAATCATGCAACATGACATCTGCTACCTGCGCATAGATATCATTACTCTAAGAGATATGTCAATGGACCAGTTTGAATACTTGAGAGATGAGATAGACTCAATCCGCAAAAATCGTGGCTAATATTTTAACATCAACGCTTATCAGAATTTTCCCTCATTTTCTTTAGCATTTTAATTAAGTTAAATTTTATTTCTAGTCGATTTTTAATTTTCAGCTTATTTTGAATTATAACTCTTGCAATTTTCTAAGGTTTTAATAAAGTACTTTGGTCTTGTTCTTAATTTTATGTGTGCCTTAAATTATGATTGCTTAAGTGTGTTGTTGGTGTTTAAATTTATCAGTTTGATGAAATTATGATGCACTGCTAGTCTGTTACAAATATTGAATTATTTACCTACTGCTAAAAAATTTCAGTATTGATATAATAAGTATACCTGTTACTTATTTTTATTCTGTTACCTGCTACACACCAGATACGTGAAAATAATGTACAAATGCATTACGTATGAAACAAACTGAGTAGAAGAGCAATTATTTTAGAGTTATTTAAAGTTTTAATTGAAATATCCGTTTGAGCTTTGAGACGACCGTCTCAGGTTTGTGACGACCGTCACACAATCCATAAATTAGGCCACTACCAACTCTATTTTCACAAAACCACTTCACAACATCATCTTCGTAGCACTTTCTCACCACCCCACTCCCTGTTTCTATTTATACATAATTTTCATTCCACACCATTCCTAAATTCACAAACAAATTTTGTTTCCTTACCATTTCATCATATATTCTCCAAAACCTTTATATTATGGCATAACGTATGCCCACAATCCTCATCTTAAGAGAAGGTGACACCAGAATTCTCCAAAGGGCGCGTTTTACAGAGTACAGTGAGAGGACCATCAACGTCACTTGTTACATTGACGAAGAGTGCCTAACTCGTTTGGGACTCCTCGACAGCGTTAACTATTTGATCGAGAGGACCAATCTCATGATGCTTTGCAAACAAAACAGGCCCACATACCCCACACTTGCCTTGGAATTCTTCAGTTCTTATGAGTACCACACACCTAAAGATGATACAAAATTCATGGTGGGGAATATCACCTTCCGCCTCTTCGGAAGGGAATTTTCCGTCACTCAGGGGCAGTTCAACAAATGGTTCAGATTTCCGCAAGGCGAGGGTGTCTACTTAACAACACTAAATGATGGAGACTGGCCGATCAACCCCTTTAATTTGTGGGAAGAGTTAACGGGAGAAAGGCAGCAGGGATGGGATGAGTTGTATGCAACTCATATCCATAACCGAATCTTTCGCTACTTTCAGAGGGTGGTATCCAACGTAATCTTCGGAATGTTTAACAATCATAAAGTAAATCAGAGGGAGTTGTTCCTAATTTATTGCGCCTTCTTCGACATCCGTGTGAACCCCGTGGCCTTCATCTTCCATAACATTGAGTACATCTGCAATAGGAGGAAGGCACCCTTTTTGTTTTGGCGGTATAGTTACCGAAATTGCACTTAAGTTGGGTTTAGAGGAAAATATGAACCAGCTGCATGGATCACCCGCCCTATACCTGGATTAGGATTACTGCAAAGCCAGTCACCTAATCAGGAAAAGGAGGAGGGATAACAAGTACAACCTAGTTGTGAAGAATAAAGTCATCTGAAGTATCGTCTTACCCTGTCACACCAGGAAAGATGTGAGGGTTCAAGCCAACTGGAGCTACGACCTCAACGCTCCATCACCAGGTTAGGCTGCATAGGAAGAGGAGCAAGCTGTCGGGATTGATGAAGTATAACAGGTGATGGATGAAGCTGACACTGCTGATGGAAGAGCAACTTATTTTGGAAGCATCAGCACCTCCACTAGACGTCGGTGAAGGAATCAACAACCCACATCTATGGATGACATTATCGCGGCCATCATGCAGAACCAGGAGATGTGGTAGAAGCACTACCAGGAGATGCCATAGAGGATGGGGAGGATGGAGCTGACTCAGACAGATAACGGAAGGCTTATCGCTGTCAACACCGAAGTTTTAGGTGATTTGACACGCGAAGTTCATGGTATGTGTTGCACCCCAAAATTTGCCCTCACAATACAAGACTTTGTGTGCTAAGAAGGTTCACAAGGTTCACAAGATTCACAACACTTACAAGACCTTTCAGGAGGTTCATGAAGTTTACAAGTCACTTTATGAGGTTCACAAGGTTCACAAGATTCACAATGTTTACAAGACCTTTCCTGAGGTTCATAAAGTCTACAAGTCACTTTATGAGGTTCACAAGGTTCACAAGGTTCACAATACCTCCCATGAGGTTCACAAGACATTTTATGATGGTTCACAAGGTTCACAAAGTTCATAATTGGTCAGAAGAGTTGACAATTCCCTCAGACAATGCACCTCCTAAGCAGTGCATCTAAAACTAGGGTTTTGACTTTAATCAGGCTAAATGAACTTCCAAGACTTCAAGTGAGCTTCATAACATCTTATGTGTGTGTAAGAACCCCTATGACAAGTTTCAAGACTTTTCTCAGAAGTTTGCTCAGTCAAATGATCATATAAGTCAAAATCAGTCAAAGCAGTTAAAAAGTCAAACTGAGATCAACTGTGGTCAAACCAAAGTCAAACTTCATGATTTTTTGCCAACATCAAGTATATGAAGTAAAATTCATCATTTGATCAATGGTTGATCATGATTCATCAAGGAGATTTCAGATCATCAAGAATCAGGAGTTTCTAAATTAGGGTTTCCTTAGTAAAAGTCAACTGAACTTTGACCAGCCATAGCTTTCACATGCTTCATCACCAAGTCTCCATCCAAAGCTCATTTTGAAGGAAATTGAATTCTCTACAACTTTGTGTCTCACAAGCCAAACCCAAAAATGCTTCATTTGGAAGGTATGAGCTAAGACATTATAGGTCCTTTTGAAAGTCAACAAAAAGTCAACAACTTCAAAAGGGCATAACTTGAGATTGGTAAATGATATGGACATGAAACCAGTGGGGTTGGTTAGAGGACTCTTCAAGCTTTCCAAAATGTCCAAGAACTCCCTCATAGCATTAAAATTGAAGGATGTGTGCCCTTGCAAAGTTGGGAAAGTTTTGGTTGGTTTATGAAGAAAATGGAGGTCTAAAACCAATTTCTTCCAAATGGGCTTGCCAAATGATGACCCAATCCATATTATAACTTCATGCACGACCCAAGTCATCAAAAATCAGATTTTTTTATTATTTTATTTTTATTTATTTTGATTTAATTCATTAAAAATCATTTTAAATTAAAATAAAATATGAAAGTCTAAGATTTAAATTGGATTAGGCTTCTAGAAGATCATAAATGTGATTGAAATTGAAGTGGAAAGAAAATCATGAGGATTGGCCTAAAATAGCAAGTGTTCATACAAGGATATTTGATTTTTAAGGCCTAAGATTTTTGAATCTTTTTAGATCAAATCTTCCACACAAATGATCAATTTTTCTGACCTAATACATTGTTCTATAAGTACTTGACACAAACCTAATGCAAGACACGAATTTTCTGCCTCCCAAGAGTAAGTTTGCATTGTCCAAAAACCTCTCAAAAACTCACATTCGGTTTCAAGCTTCCAGGGCATTTGAAGGTAATTTGAGAACATAGAAACATTCCTTGAACATCCCAGAAGCGATCCCAACTCTTATTTGCATCAAAAACTCCATGAATTGCATAAACCGAATGGTTCTTGTTCTTGAAATTTATTTTTTCGATTTTGACTTTTTATGCATTACTAATGAATTTTGGTTGTGCTTTATTGTTTGTGAGGTTCTGAGGATTGATTCTGGACAAAAAACTTGAAGTTTCATGACCTAATATGCTTGCGGCCATTGTTAGGGTTTCAAGCACCATTTAGGGTTTTAGCATTTAACAAATATAAATAAATTCTAAAGACACAGGACGATTGCAAATGATATGAGGAACTCAATGATGTTCTCAATTTCATGAAATTTTGCTGTTTTGTTAGTGTTTGAATTTCGTAGGTATTGCTGCAGTTTGAAAATCGTAGGTAAATTCGTAAGTGAAAACGCAGGAAAATTCGTAGGGCTGGAGGAAGAAGATGACCCCTGCGCGCGTTTCTGGAATTTGAATTTCATTTTAATATTTTATGTTTTGTTGTCTGTTTAATATCACAAGCGTACATCTTGTCCCAGTGGTGAAGCAAGCGCGTGTTTGGTTGAATGGCAGGGGTTCGAATCCTGGCCATGGCAAGTTTTCCATGTTTTTTCCTTTTATTCATTGAATACAATATATTATCAATTGTGGTTATTTTACTATCAGACGCGCTCACCTAGCTGGGATGGTAATGTGTTTGTGTATTGCTTGAAAGGTCCTGGGTTCGATCCCCCCAGGCCTTTTGGTTTTTCTTATTTTTTGTGATTTTTCAGGTTTTAGTGCATAAAACAAATTGGATTCATTCCATTATCACACGCGCGCTGATGGCCTGGTGGTGTGTGTAGTTCTTGGCAAGCCAAAGGTGCTGGGTTCAAACCCCAGCCAGGTAAGTTTTCTTTTTGCTTTTTTTTTTCTTTCTATTTGTTTTGATTGTTATTAATATTAATTTAATTAAAATTATAATTCTAAAATCCTAATGTTAATCTTAAAATATTTTCTAAAAAAACTAATTTCTTTTTTTTAATATGTGTATATTGTTATTATATATATAATCTATTTGAATTAATATTTATAATTTTTGTACATAAAACCTAATTTATTTTATAAACCCTAAAAATATATTTTTCAAAACCCTAATTTATTTTCTCTAATCTTTATATTTTTATTAAAACCCTAAAATTTAATTCTATCTTATTATTTACTTTAATTTTGTATATATTTCTACAATTTGTTTATAATCTAAATTTTGTATATAAATAATTTTTAAATATATGTTTAGAAATAATTGAATCTATGCTAATTTAATCTTGTAATTATAATTTTCATAATATGTTTAAAATTAATTTAATTTTTATAATTTGCATATAATTCAAAAAATTTGTCCATATTTTCTTATTAATCTTGATTAATTGTTTATATTTTCTTATTAACTTTAAAATTTATTCTTTTAATTATTCTTTGCTTATTTCATTATTATTTTTAATTATGATATTTATTTGTATTAACCTTTCTTTTCTTATAATTATTTTGTCACTAACCCTATTTATTTTTAAATTGTGATTATTATTATTATTTTCACTAACCCCTTTTATAATTACTTATTATTTATTTTGCTTATTGCTTATTTATTTATTTATTTATTTATTTTGCTATTTATTTAAATTGCTTTATTATTATTGTAATTGCTCCTGGATGTAATATTTTGTAATATTTAAATTGTTTATTTTTATGTCATGGTTAGTAAAAAAATAGGGAGTGTAACATGTATGTATATTTAAAATTGAATTTAGATCACTTAATTAAAAGATAAATATAAATTAAACACTTACACACGTAAGTCGATCTTTGATCGCCATCTCACTTTCGAGGGTTACTCCTCATTGTCGCCTAATCACAAGGTCAAGTAGGGTGTATAAAGCAAAGTCCCTTAAAAGTAAAGTCATCTAGTCCCTTCATAATCAAAGATCAAGTCCCTTAATGGTTGCCTTTCATAATGATCTTGTCCCTTTCGAATAATGATGACAGTCTCGCCTAAATGCTTAATACACCCTACAGTTGCCTTCATTAAACATATGTCCCTTCATATGTCCCTCACATCCAAGGTAATGACTACCTATTCCTTAATAATAGGGATATTCTTACCATTTAAAGGATTCAAGAACAGAAAGACTTAAACTTTAGGGTAGGTTCCTCATAGTTACTTGCTTACTATTTAAAAATTTTTCAAATACTTCACAAATTTCAAACAATTTTCAAACACAAGTTTTTTACGCATCCGTACATGGATCATTATCAAACTCTTAAGAAAATTTCTATCCACACACTTCACATTTTCAAAAAACAGTTTAAAGTGAGCTAAGTAACTAAGAGCCCATGGATAACCATGGATGTAAAGGGTGCTAACACCTTCCCTTTACATAACCTACCCCCCGGACCCAAAAATCTTTTAAAGGTCTTTCCTGTTCTTTTATGTCTTTCCTTTGGATAAAATAAAAGTCGGTGGCGACTCTTGCTATCCGCAACATAACTAAAGTCAGTTCTCCCACCGTGTTACAGAACTGGCGACTCTGCTGGGGAATTAATTAAAGAGGGGTACCCTTAGGAATTAGATCATTTTAAACTTGTTTGCTTTGTTTGCTTTATATTACTTGTTGGGCTCTTATGTGTGAAAGATCCTAACCCAGATCTAGTGTACCTTAGGTAAATGGCAATAGACCAAGGAAACTGTACGACGTATATCGATATGGTTGATCTGGTGGCCATAGTTAGTGTGACTTCTTGGTTGGTGCTTATGTTCCTTAAGTCAAGTTGAGGATAATATGAGGCTGCCATATGTTGTCAATGCACTAACTAACTTTTAGAACCCTAGTTAACTCATCTTGGCCTTTAGAAAGTAGTGAGGTAACCAGCTTTGGTGCAGACTGAAGTTGGTTGACACTCGATACTACACTCATTGAGATCTTAAACTTGGAGGGTTTTGGTTGGCAAGTAAGTTGCCTACTGAACAACCACCCTTGTGAAGGATCAATGATATTGAGATCCCTTAGAACCTGGTTACTTTATAGGACAGGATGAACCATCTAACATCAGGGGAGGGTACTTACCTTTGAACCTCATGCAAGCCTTTAAACCTAGGGCTATTGTGTGAATTGCTTGTGTGTGCCACATGTTTGTGATTGAGCATAACATCATGACATCATCATGCATCATAAGCATAACATTTTCACTAACCATTTCAAGGACCAAAGGATTTATCTTTGTTTCTTTGTTGCAGGTCATGGCTTCAGCTCGTAGAAACACCATCAGGATCAACTATGTGGGCATACCTGCTAAGCTTAAAGAGTTGGTTTCTCAGGTGTCTGATCATTCCCAGTTCATCAAGAGACATGGTTACCTATTGGACCTAGTCACCTCAGGGTTCAATGAAGACATGATGAGTGTCTTGTTTCAGTTCTTTGATCCTAAGCACCATTGCTTCACATTCCCCGACTACCAGTTGGTTCCAACCATGGAGGAGTTCTCTAAACTTCTGGGCATACCTGTTCTTGATCAGAAACCATTCACAGGCTTGGAAAGAGGGCCTAAACCTGAGGTCATTGCTGCAACTCTACATTTGAAGAAATCAGACATTGTCCTAGAAACAAGGAGTGGAGTTAAGGGTATTCTTGCTAAGGTGTTGATAGAGAAGGCTCAAGTGTTCTTGAAGGCTATGAGCTATGATGCTTTTGAGGAGATCTTAGCTTTGTTGATTCATGACTTAGTATTGTTCCCCAATCCAGACCAGTTCATAGACGTTCACGCCATCAACATATTTCTGAGTCACAATCCAGTGCCTACATTACTTGGAGACATCTTGCACTCTCTTCATACCCGTACTATGAAGGCACGAGGAACTCTGATGTGGTGCATACCTTTACTATCCAGGTGGTTTATTTCTCACCTTCCTCGATCAGTGATGAAGAATGAACAAGGGTTCAGGTGGTCCAAGAGGATTATGTCACTCTCTCATTCAGACATTCATTGGTGTTCTAGATCTATGGAGAATGTTACTATCATTGACCGTTGTGGGGAGTTCCCTAATGTGCCACTTCTGGGCATAAGAGGAGGCATCACTTACAACCCCTCTCTAGCTTTACGACAGTTTGGTTACGCTCAGAGTGATGGTCCACATGACATGTTGATTCAGGGTATTGTGTTTGATTACGACAACGATCTGCAAGGTTACCGTCATAGGTTCATACGAGCAGGGGGAAAAGTGAACAAGGTTGACAGCAAGACTTTGGAGCCTAAGTACACTATTCCTATGGAAGCTTATCTCAGATGGTTGCGATCTCGTGCTCAGACTCTCATGATGCCATATCCTGCTATCCTGCCAGTTACCATGGAACCTGTTGCTGAAGGGGATACCTCTTATACCATCCTTCACCCAGACATGCCCACTAATATGGAAGACTTACAGAGATCCTGGATCCAGTTGAAGGAGCAAAGGGATACTTTTGAGGCTCATTACAAAGCAAGCCAAGAAAGAATCCTGGAACTAACAAAGCAACTTCACGAGGAACGGAATCTCAACTCATACCTCAACACAAAGAGGAAACGTCCATGGGAGACTTAAAACCCCATCTCTTGTATTTATTGCATTTCATTTTCTGTAAGCCCAAGAGGCAAAACAAATTTATTACTAATAAAAGTTTACCTTCTTGTTTGTTTAAGCAAATTTAAATCCTGCGGTCCTTGAAAACATTGCATACGCATTAAAACATCATATCATTGCATCACAGGTTTATTTGTGCACAGGTTTCTCATCTTCTCGCTGTTTATTTCAGTAATGGCTCTTGAACAAACAGTTAAGGATCTCCAGGCACAGAACGCACAGTTCCAAGAGCTGATCCTGAACTTGTCCAAGGGGCAGGATGAATTGAAGACACTGCTGGCCAAGAAGACTAAGAAGACTAGAAGGTCAGGTGGTCTGATCAACATGGGAAGAAGGTTCAGAGGTCCTGTCAAGACCAAAGAACAGGTTGAAAACTATGAATCTGAGGAATCTGAGAAAGAGGGAGGCAGTCTCCACAACACAATGGGGGACTCTGATTCTGAGGCTAATCACTACCATGATCCTAATGAAGACAAATTCAAGATGCTGGTGGATAGAATGGATGCTATGGAGTTGCAGAAGTCTTCTGGGCTGGATTTTGAAGATTTGAGTCTGATATCTGGGGTTGTCATACCCATTGGTTTCAAGGTTCCTACCTTTGTTGTTTATGATGGGGTCTCTTGTCCCAAGCTGCATCTGAGGTCTTATGTCAGAAGAATCCAACCTCACACTGCTGATAAGAAGTTGTGGATCCACTTTTTCCAAGAGAGCTTAGCTGGGGCTCAGTTGGAGTGGTATTATCAATTGGAGAGTGTCAACATCAGGGAGTGGAATGATCTTGCTGAAGCTTTCTATAAGCAGTATCAATACAATGCTGACTTAGCTCCCACTCGCATGCAACTGCAAAGCATGTCTATGGGTGCCAAAGAAAGTTTTAAGGAGTATGCTCAAAAGTGGAGAGATTTAGCTGGAAGAGTTCAATCCCCTTTAACTGACAGGGAATTGGTTGATATGTTCATGTGTACGCTGAATGGTCCTTTTTACAGTCATCTCATTGGAAGCTCATCATCTGGCTTCACTGAGTTGATAATGACAGGAGAGCAAGTGGAGAATGGTATAAAGAATGGCAAGATCCAAGTGGGTACTTCTTCATTAGGTGCTGCAAAGAAGCCTCCCACTGGGAAGAAAGAATCCAATGCTGTTTATGGTCAACCTGGTCGTAATAGAAGACATCAGTCTGTGAGTGTAGTTCACATCTCAAATCCAACTCCTATAACAACAGAGCAGCCACAGGGCAACCAACAGAGGGCTAGAAGGCAGTTCACAAAGATCAACATGTCAATGGCACATGCATTGCAACACTTGTTGAAGGCTGAACTTATTACTTTTAAAGAGGCTCCTCAGAATCCCAATGTTACCTCTCCCAGGTACAACCCCAATGCACGATGTGCATATCATTCAAACTGTCAGGGACATGATACTAATAACTGCTGGGTCTTGAAGAACAAAATTCAAGATATGATTGAGGCTGGAGAGATTGAGTTTGACCCTCCGGGTACTCCAAATGTGATTACTGCTCTAATGCCAAATCACGAGAAGACTGTTAATGCCATTGATGAAGATTTACACGTATATTCAGTTGCGGAGTTGACCACACCATTGTCTGTTATCAAGAAGAAGTTAGTGCAAGCTGGGCTCTTTCCAGGTTGTCGTGACGATTGTTTGTATTGTACCTATAAGCCGGATAGTTGCTGGAAATTGAGAGATGGAATTCAGCGTCTCATGGATAAGTATACTATAGTGTTTGAGAGGACTCCATCGTCTGTGGAAAGTATGGTGGATCATATTACTCAAGGTAGGAAGATTGAAGAGGTTGATATGGTTGATAGAGCACCAGTAAGGATCACTGCTAAGGGACCTGTTAAAATCACTCATAAGGGTCCAATCAAGATTACTGCTGAAGGCCCTGTGAAGGTTGTTGCTGAAGCCAGAGTGGCTCCTCTGGTCATTACTACTCCTGGTCCTATCCCGTATACGTCTGATAAAGCTGTGCCTTGGCACTATGGATCCGATGTTTATATCCATGGTGTTAAGCAAGAACCATTAGCTGATGTGCCTGTTGATGTTGACAATATTGCTGGATCTAGTAAGATCACACGAAGTGGAAGAGTCTTCTCTCCTCCAGTTACTTCCAAGAGTGCAGTTACTCCTGCTCCTACTTCCACCACTGATGCTCGGGGCAAAGGTCCTGTTATTGAGCCTATACCTGCTGATGTGCCAGCTGCTGATGACCTTTCTAAGCAGATGGAGGAAATATTGAAAATCATTCGCAAGAGCGATTATGACATTGTTGATCAGTTGGGGCATACTCCCTCTAAGATTTCTATGCTGTCCTTGTTGTTATGTTCTGAAGCTCATGCAAAAGCTTTGATCAAGTTTTTGAAGACTGCTCATGTACCCAATGCAATTTCTGTTGACCAGTTTGAGAATTGTGTTGCCCACCTGACCTATGATAATGGGTTAGGGTTTTCTGATGCTGATTTAACCCCTGCCAAGAGGGATCACAACAGGGCTCTGCATATCTCAATTGAATGCAGGGGCACTACCCTGTCACATGTATTGATAGACAATGGTTCCTCTCTGAATGTGTTACCCAAGGAAGTCCTGAATAAGTTGAGTCCTGAAGATGCTGTGCTGAAACCCAGTAATATAGTGGTTAAGGCTTTTGATGGTTCTAGAAGGGTGGTGCATGGAGAGATTGATTTGCCCATCAAAGTTGGTTCTTAGATTTTTAATGCTACATTTTATGTGATGGATATTCGTCCTTCGTACTCTTGTCTGCTTGGTCGTCCCTGGATCCATGGGGCAGGTGCTGTAACCTCTACATTACATCAGAAGTTGAGATATCCGGTAGAAGGAAAAGTTGTTACTGTCTATGGAGAGGAAGAATATTTTGTCAGCCATGTGAACACCTTCAAGTATCTGGAAGTGGAAGGTGAATATGTTGAAACTCCGTGTCAGACATTTGAAGTGGTTCCCTGGATTGTTAATGATTATGTAGCTCCTCCGGTTGCCAAGAAAGTTCCTGTGGTCACCAGAATACCTCCAACAATGGTAATGGCCTCCCTTAAAGATGCTAGAGCTGTAGTGGATGAAGGTGGTTGTACTATTTGGGGTCAGCTTCCTGATATCCCATACAAGTCTGACAAATTTGGTTTGGGTTTCACTGCAGAGTCCCAGAAGGCTGTTCGTCGTGCTCGTGCTGTTCGTATCACCAATCAAGGGGTTATGAAAGATCAGATCAATGCTGTGGGAGATTATGATGAAGACTACAACTTGGATGCTTGGATTTTTCCTACTGTGGGTGCTGGACTCAATAATTGGAAAGCTGAAGATGTTATTCCTATCTCCTTTAGTCAGGAGTAAATACTATTACTGTGTTGTTGCTTTTAAGTTTGTAATTTCTTGAACAATTGAACTCTTAAGCCTTGTGCCTTACCCGGGGCACAATGGTGTGCTTGTTACGGGCTGTCATTTCATTTGCATACTTCATTCAATAAAATCAGTGGACGTTTCGTTTTAGTAAATATTGTGTTCCTTGTCTTTCTTTTCTTTTATTTTTGCTTTATCAGCTATGTGTTCTTACACACACCCACATCACTAAAATGCAGATCCTCATCCACTCTGGATCCTGTTGATAACAGTTCTACTATTGCCAATTATAATTTCGAGAATCCGATCTATCAAACTGAAGACGGAAATGAGGACGATTGTGAAGTACCTGTGTCGCTCCCGATAAATGGGACTGGCCCAAATAAAGGTGCAGACGCGAACGGTCGGCGAGAGGGACAGTGAGAACACACAGCCGTGAACTCACTGGAAATGAATAGAGTCGCCAGCTAGGCATTTTTATCCCGGAGGAAAGGTAATGCTGCATAGACCTAGAAAGATATGGATAAGACGGTTGCGAACCAGAGAGACTGAGAAAGGGGGTTGGTTACAACCTGGGAAGGTATTAGCACCCAGATTGTCCGTCGTACTCGACGGGATCCACGCTTAAAAGATTTGTGTTATAAAGGGGTAGTGTCAGTGCAATTTGTGTATAAAAGAGCTGGAAAAGGATGTACAGGTGTCAGTGTAAAAGGAATGTGAAGTGTAATATATACAGTGTCAGTGCGAGAACAAGAATAAAGTGCTCAAGAATATGAGGCTAAGAGAATAAAGCTGGAAAGAGGGGGGATATACAGAGACTTTTGTTCGATAACTTTTAAGTTATGCCTACGTATCCTCTCGTGCAATGAGGAAGTCAGAACACCGTAGTTCGACCCAAAGAGACTGAAAGATAAAATTGACTTGTGAACTGCTTGCTTGCCTATGCTCAAGTGTGTGACCTGTCTGGCTCAGGTGCTAACTGTCTTGCATTAGACGGAAGAAGCAAGTTCTCGTTTGTGAGTGAGTGAGATGAGAAAAGAATCCCGAAGGAGACGATTATTGTTTGTTTTTGAGTTTTCAGTCTTTTATTGCTTTTGAAGGTTTGTCATAAGTTAATGAGCTTAAGCCTAAACCAATGGGTTAGTAAACTCATCACATCCTCCCTCTGATTAGGGGTAATGAGAGTACCTTAAGTGTGAAGTCAGATTCTCACACTTAATCACCTTTGGTGTAGGATTAAGATCATTAACCTACTTGTGATTATTTAGATGTTTTTGGTTTTTTTTGTTTAGTGTTGAGTAATGAGGTTAAGCCATAATCAAAGATTAAACAGACTCATTACACCATCCTAAAAGAAGGATGATAGATGAGAATGTTTAAGCCGAGGAAAACTCCTCAACTTAATCCATGATTAGGGATTAAACTCATGACAAAACAAGCCTTTGATTAAGTGGATTTTAGATTAATGGTATGATGATGAAGTGAATTTTATGATTTGTAAGACAACTTGAGGGGGACTTGTCCATTAACACTAGGGTTAGTCCTTCTTAACCAATTAAGGAAGAATTAGAACCCTAATGCAAGGCCCAAGTTACAAGTGTGATGTCTTGATGATTCATTAAGTGAATTGATTAATAGATTTAAACACATAAAGGGTTTAATACTTAGGATTAAAGTTATACACTCCATCCTAAGAGAAGGATGCAGGCATAACCCTAATCACAAAGTCTTAAAGCCTTTAGGGTTTAATCCCTGATTATGAGATGAGAAGAGAAGACTCAAAGAGAGACACAAAGGTAAAACTAAGAGGGGATACTAATCAAGACCCTAATTCATTGTCATGCTTGGATGATCCTAAGGTTTGTGAGGTTTTCAAGAACAATCTTCAGAGGAGCCACCAGGAAGCAGATGAACAGGATCAAGAGAAGCAAAGTGACTTGCTTCATTCAAGAAGTCAAGTCACTTGAAGGAAGAAAGTGGGAAAAGGAAGAATGAGCAAGCTCAAACTCAAACACATACAAAAATGCAGCAAGGATGCATGAAAAGAGATGAAGAGAAGTTATGAGAAGTGAAGGCAAATTCACTTCTCAAGTTTACTTACCACCTGAAATGTTAGAAAGAGATGCAATGCAATGCTAGATGACATGAAATGGCATGATGCTAAACAAAACCAGAAGCATGTAGATGATGATTATGATGTTATGAGGTGCTGCAAACATGAGGCAAGACATGGGGATGTTCACACAAGATCATGAATGCAAATGATGCAAGTTACGGAGCATGAACAAGCATGAAATGTTATGAAGCATACAAGACAAATGACATGGTAAATATGTAATGCAATGATCAAACATGCTTCCTATATGTCTCAAGATGTCAAATGAATCACAAGAATGCACAAAATGCAAAGACAAGTCATGTTATGCAAGAGAATGCAAGAAGGATGCAAAAGAAAGCCCAAATTAGGGTTCACGGATCAAGCAACAAACAAAAACCCAAAACAGAAGCAAACCCTAAGATAAAAAATGGAAAATGGCACACAATGAAACCTTAAACCTATAATGAACCACTGCCCAAAGGGGAACTCTCAACTCTTAACCAAACTCAAGATATGAATTTTCTAAGTTATGAGGGGTTTTTAGGGTTCTTACCAAAAGAAATGCCAAACAATTAGAAAATGAAGAAACAAATCATGGCCATTTTATCCTAGAAACTACATGCTAAACATAAAACAATGCAAGAAGAACCAATGTCTCAACCTTCTCCAATAGACAGAAATGAATTTTTGAATCCATGATCAAATTAATGCACAAAATATGATTTAATTCAATGAAAAATTCTTAAAATGCATCAAGATCAAAAAAGAAATTTGGTTTGAAGGTTGGACAATGTTTCTAAACGTCTTAGAACATTTCATGAATTTTTTTGTAATTTTTAAATACCTAAAAGTATTTTTAATTAATTAATTCCCATTAATCAATTAAAAATAACCTTTTAAATATTTAAAAATACTTTTTTAATGATGAAAAATAAAATAAAAATATTTTTGTGTCATAAAAATTATTAAAACTCAGAGGAAAAAGTTTCATAATTTTTATGTATTTTTTGCTATTTAAAAATAATTGTACAAGTTTAATGAAATAAAATGAATTAAAAATCAAATAAAAAAGAAAGTCAAAGGAAAGGATGGCTGAGATTGATTCTGAGTTTGAAAGTGTTGACTGGCGCGTGAATGAAGGGTGTGGATTGCACCTGACTTAATTAATTTAATTACGAATTAATTAAAGCTAATGAGAGAGATTAGGGCAAATGAAATGATCTGGGCCATCCAAAAGAGAGGGAAGTCAACAGGTCAACGCACATCCATGGCTCAAATTCAAACTAGAGTTAATGACCTGAGATTAGGGTTTAATGACCCAGGTGGCCGGAGAAGACTTCCGGTCGTCTTCTCCGGCCAGCACCTCACCGGGAAACTCACCAACTCCCTCAAAACGTAACAAAAACAAAATCTATGAATTGGGAAATGATCTCCAACCTCTCACGAATCAAACCCCTCTCTCAAAACAAATTTATTCTTCCTAAACAAGCTGAATCGAAGAGAACAAGTTCTAGGGCACGCAAGCTTCAGAGACAAATTAAATACTCAAAACAAAGTCATTTCAAAAACTAAGAACATCAGGATGATCAGTGAATCACATAGAACAAGTTTGCAACAAGAAAAATGATTTCTGGAAAAAATAATTTTCGAGCTACCTGAGATTTGGAGCTTTCAACTTGAGGACTTTCTGGCCACTTCTTTCAGTGCAAACCACTCCACTTGATCCCCAGAAGATGTTTGAATGCTCAAAAGAAGTTTGAGCTGGCTGGATAGTGAGATTCGAAAGCTCCTGCTCAAGCTTGGTCAGAAATGGCAATGGAGTTTCTGGAGGTTTCAGGCCATTGTGAATGATGGTTTGTGATCCTGAGGATGAATGGAGAAGGTCTGGAGTGTTTGTTGGTGTGTTTGTGGTTTGTGGAAGGAGATTCGATTGAAACTGCAAAATGAAGTGAGAAATGGCAGTGAGATGTTCAGGCTGTTTCAGGCTTGTGTTCTTGGTGCTGGGTGGTCTATGGAGCAAGGTGAGTTGAATGGTGAAGAGGGTTTGAATGTTTGCAAGCTGTGTATGCAGATTCGAAGCAACTTGCAATTGGGAGTGTTTTTGTGAATGTGTTGAATGTGTGTGTTTCAGCCTTGCCTTGTCATATCTTTGGCTTGCCAAGGGATATTGTATTATAATCCTATAGGTCAGATGATGTGACCTGGCCTATAGTGATTGGTAAGTTTACTTTTGCAAAATGTCCATTTCTTTGTAAGAGAAAGCATGGCTTGATCTAGGCTTGGTACAAGGCATGGGCTATGCGCAGCAAAATGAGGGGAAAGAGTCAGCTTGGTTCAGCACCCAATGTGACAAGTTGGTGAAGTGTTATGAGTGCTTTTGCAAGTTGTTGCTTTATGGACTTTCATGATAAAAATGCCTTGTTACATGAACTAAACACATGTGATCTTGGTTCAAATTTGATTTTTAGGACTTAGAGAATGCTTATGTGCTGGTTTGATACCAATTAGAAGTTGCAATTTGACTTAGCACATGATTTTGCAATTTTCACACTTGGTGCATATCTTGAAAATAAGTGATTTTTGCCAACTTTGCATTGCCATAACTTTTGATCCAAGAAGAGTTTGATCATGTTCTTGTACTTTTTGAAAAGGGAAAGATGAGATCTACAACTTTCATGACCAAAGTTTTTCCATTTGAAGCATTTTTGGATCATGAATCATGGCTTGAAAAATGACCTAAAATGATGCATTCTTGAAAAGTCAACTATGCTCCAAAAGTCAACATTTGCAAAAACCCTAAATTCTTGATTTCTATGAACTTCAAACTTCTTCCATGATCAAACAAAGATCATATACACTCAAAATGATGAAGATCACCCATTGGTTGGGTCATTGGGGGCCTCAGATGCCCTGATTTTATACTGACTTGTCTGAAAAGTCAACCTTTGATCAGATGACTTCCCCATGGAATTTCTTCATGAAAATTGATATGCATACTCCCTATACCATATAGAGATCAATGGAAACAAGAATGACCAAAAAAAATTGGGGTTATGGCCTCTGAAACCAAAACCCTAATTTTCAGTCAACTGTGCAGTCAAACCTGGCTCTGCATCTACTCAAACCCTAGTTCTTGTGATTCCTCTGCATTTTTGACTTTGAGGAGATGAAATATGATATAAGAACACACATGGACCCCTTTAAGTTGATTGGTGGCCTTTGGAGTGGCTCAAGAAGCTTTGGGATTGCTCAGATCACAAACCCTAGGTGCAGATGACTTAGAAACTATCCAGTGAACCAAAAATGAGATGTGAGATGATATGATTGTGTTTATGCATATGAGGATGATCACAAGCCATGGTGTGAATGGGTGAGGGCAAATTTGGGGTGTTTACAGCTGCCCCTATTCAAACACGAGTTAGCTGTGCAGGTTGTAAGCGACTGCTTAACAGGCAAACAAGATAACTTGTGGTTGAATACCAAAGACAGTCCAAAATTTGCACTCACGGAATGAAGAAGAAAAGGGATATAGATTGTAAATGAAAAAAGTAGAGTATATTGTAAGGTGTGGGCGACGGAGGACGACCGTCGAGCAGAGGACGACTGCTGGGTAAAGAGCAATGACGGGGACGGCCGACATGCTGGGGATAAAAAGTAGAGCTAAGACGGGGACGGCCGACTAGCCGGAAAAAGTGTGCAAAGCGATGACGGGGACGGCCGACATGCTGGGGAAAATAAGATATCATGATGGGGACGGCCATCAACATAAAGCTGTAAAATTTTCTGGGGATCGAATGAAACATGACGGGGACGGCCATCAAGTTCATAAAGGTAACCAACGATGGGGACGGCCATCGGGCTAAAAAGAGAAAAGGGACCACGACGGGGACGGCCATCGGGTTAAAGAATAAATGAAATAAACAGTTGATGGGGTACGGCCATCAAAGGTGAAGGACGATCACCTAGCAGGGGACGGCTGCTCTGTTGGGGATAAAAGAAATATGATGGGGACGGCCATCAAAGGTGGAGGACGACCACCTGGCAGGGTACGGCTGCCGAAAATAACAACGATGGGGACGGCCATCGGATAGGAAAGGTCAACGATGGGGACGGCCATCAGACGAGCATGATGGAGGACGACCATCAAGAAGTGGAGGACGACCACTCAGCAGGGGACGGCTGCTCTCGAGGTTTGTCATGACATAGGACGAATGTCAGATAACCAAAATCAACAATGGGGACGGCCATTGGATAAAGTGATGAAGGACGATCATCAAAAGGTGGAGGACGACCACCTAGCAGGGGACGGCTGCTAAAATCAACGATGGGGACGGCCATCGGATGAGCATGATGGAGGACGACCATCAAGAAGTGGAGGACGACCACTCAGCAGGGTACGGCTGCTCTCAAAGGTATCATAACACAGGACGAGTGTTAGATAAAAAGAAAATTTGTTGGTGATCTACTGGGGATAATGTAAACACGGACGAGTGTTTATATCCAAGAAACAAAAGGTATAAGTGTTTGGTATTGTGTATAGATTAAAGATGCGGACGAGCATCCTTAAGACTATGATACGGACGAGTACCATGTAGAAACAAACTGACACATGTCCAGAGATGATGATACGGACGAGTATCAACTGGTTAACAAAGAACACGGACGAGTGTTGCATCTGAAAGAATTCTTCTGGGGAATAATAGACACGGACGAGTATCTATATTCAAGAAGACATAGGTGTTTGACACGGTGCACGGATTAAAGATGCGGACGAGCATCCTTAAGATTATGATACGGACAAGTATCATGTAGAAACAAAGCTTGACGCATGTTCTGAGATGATGGTACGGACGAGTACCAACGAGTTAACAAAGAACACGGACGAGTGCTGATTCTGAGGGGATTTGAGTGGTATATACAAGATACGGACGAGTATCTGTATGAGAGTGTGAGTGGTGTACAGATGAGTGTTTAACTGCTGGGGAGAGCGACACGGACGAGTGTCAAAGAGAGAAGAGTGTAATATGAACAAGTATCTGATGTACAAAGTATAGGTGACTGTGCTGGGGATATGACACGGACGGGTGTCAAAGGATTGTCATATGTAAGTATATGTGAGTGCAAAGAGGACGTCTTTGGCTTTCTGCTGGAGTTATGACACAAATGGGTGTCAAAAAGTATCTGTAATACGAGTGTTGTTGTTTGTAAAGTGTATTCAGGTAACCTGTTTGGGGAAGTGATGACACGGACGGGTGTCAGAAATATATACTGGTGTTTGGTGATTGGAGAGGCAGCTGCTTTTGCTGGGACCCTGGTGGGGATTTTTGTATAATGATGATGAACGGTTTGTTATTCACAAGTGTTAATTCATAACATGGCTTATGATTATGCTATGCGTTTGATTTTTGCCGTAATGCTCCGTATTAGACGGAATGCTACGCTCTGAGGGGATAATATGATGCGGATGCTATGATTATGCAAAGAGGCAAAGACCCGGGATTCGGATCCCGTTGCTGCGAAGATCTCCGGTCGATCTGCCTGAAGTGAATATCCCAGCTGGGGATGAGATCACTGGTAGATCTGATGGTGTATCTGCTTGGGGATATAGGTCACTGATTGTCATATCCTCATAATACGGGACCCAGCTGGGGTTTGTAGAAGCCTTCTTCACTCTGTTGTGACTTCTTCGTGCGTTGCCCTTCTGAATAGAGGCTTGAAGCTCTGTGGGGAGATGATTCCCTGACTCCTGTACTCAACTGAGGATGGAATGGCAACTCGGCTGGGGAATTGTGAGAGGCAACTCAGCTGGGGATAGAGCATTTCAGATACTGAGATTGAGTGTATGTTGATTTGACAACTCTGCTGGGGAAGTGGGCACCTTCCAGTGCCACGTAAAAGATAGACCGAGTTGATAATGATTTGCCAGCTTGCTGAGACGTAACTTGCATGCCCCAGGTTGCGTTCCGGATACATGCAACCCTGCAAAGATAAGGAGACGCACAAAAGGTCCCGAGGTATCCTTCACTGGATTCCGTCATAGGAGTTAAGTACTTTCGAGAATAATCACATTCCCTGTAAGCATGTGTTTTTATTTTTAGAGAAAGGCATCTGTACTTATGCAATTGTATTTTTAGAGATATCAGACAACTCTTTGCAAAACATAAATGTAAAAACGAAACATGACCGAAAATCTGATTTTATTAATTCATGTGCCCCGAATTGGCAAGATACAGTCAAGGAAACATATCTCCTGAAATGAAGAGATTGTTACAAATTGAGAAACAAAATGCTGGCGATGCTGACGACGCTTTCAAGGAGCTTCCTCTTCTGCTATGACTCGTATGACAATGACGTTCTTCTCGTCTTGCTTTCTGGAGAGAGTTGATTCTGATTGAAGTCTGATCCTTCGTAGCTTTCCAAGTTATAGGTGATACAGACGAATTCAGAATGCAGTTGTTCGCTTATTCCCTTATTTTGCATGGATCGCCCTTTCGGGTTTTCAATCCATCGAGATACCCATTTTTGCCTGAGCTGTCCAATGCGGCTTTTCAACTCAGCGGGTGTACATTTTTATTCATTTTCCCTTACTTTTGCCCGAGTCTTTTATTCTGTTTTTGACTCGCCGGGATGCCCTATTTTTGCCTGGACTTACATTCTGTTTTTATGTCCAGCGGGTCATTTTATGCGAAGTATTTTTTAACTGCATCTGAATTCACAGGGGATGGGAAATCTTCACCATCCATGGTGCCGAGCATCAGTGCTCCACCAGAGAAAACTTTCTTTACAACGAATGGTCCTTCATAATTTGGAGTCCATTTGCCCCTGTGGTCTGTATGAGGAGGGAGGATTCTTTTCAGCACAAGATCTCCCACTTGGTACTCTCGGTGCCTGACTTTCTGATCAAAGGCTTTCTTCATTCTCTTCTGATATAACTGCCCATGACAAATTGCAGCCAACCTCTTCTCTTCGATCAGACTTAGTTGTTCGAATCGGGACCGAACCCATTCTGCTTCACTTAGTTTAACATCCATTAATACCCGTAACGAGGGTAGTTCAACTTCAACAGGTAGGACCGCTTCCATACCATATACAAGCTGATAAGGTGTTGCCCCAGTGGACGTTCTGATCGACGTGCGGTACCCATGCAAGGCAAACGGTAGCATTTCATGCCAGTCTTTGTAGGTGATTACCATCTTCTGCACAATCTTCTTGATATTCTTGTTAGCTGCCTCAACAGCGCCGTTCATCTTTGGCCTGTAAGGAGAAGAATTGTGATGTTGGATCTTGAAGTCCCGGCACAGCTCTGCCATCATTTTGTTGTTTAGATTGGAACCATTATCAGTAATGATTCGCTCGGGAACTCCATATCGACAGATGATATCTCTCTTCAGAAATCTGGCTACCACCTGTCTTGTAACGTTTGCATATGAGGCTGCTTCGACCCACTTAGTGAAATAGTCAATGGCGACCAGGATGAATCTGTGACCATTCGAAGCAGTTGGCTCAATCTTGCCAATCATATCAATGCCCCACATGGCAAAGGGCCATGGTGAAGACATGATGTTCAAAGGATTGGGAGGCACATGCACCTTGTCTGCGTAAATCTGGCAATTATGGCATTTTCTGGCGTAGGCACAACAGTCCGCATCCATTGTGATCCAGTAATAGCCTGATCTTAGCAACTTCTTAGCCATGGCATGCCCTCCTGCATGGGTACCAAAAGATCCTTCGTGCACTTCATGCATCAACAAATCTGCTTCTGCCTTGTCAACACATCTGAGGAGTACCATATCAAAGTTCCTTTTGTATAAAGACCCATCAGTGTTCAGAAAGAAACTACCAGCAAGCCTTCTCAAAGTCTTCTTATCATTGGAAGATGCCCCAGGTGGGTATGTCTGATCCTCCAAGAAGCTTTTAATGTCATGGAACCAAGGCTTATCGTCTTTTACAACGTCTGCTGCGAACACATATGCTGGTCTGTCAAGTCTGGACACTGAAATCTGAGGTACAAAGTTAGCGGCTTGAACTTTGATCATGGATGAAATGGTAGCAAGAGCATCTGCAAACTGGTTCTCGTCCCGAGGGATATACTCAAGCTTGACTGTTGTGAAAAAAGTCAATAACCTCCTTGTATAATCCCTGTAAGGTACCAGATGATCCTGGTGGGTGTACCATTTCCCGTTGGTCTGATTGACTACCAAAGCTGAATCTCCGAATACGGTCAATGTCTTGATCCTGAGGTCAATGGCTTCCTCAAGACCCATAATGCAAGCTTCGTATTCAGCTTCGTTGTTAGTGCAGTTGAAAGTGAGTTTTGCCGAGAAAGGCATGTGAACTCCTTTAGGTGTAATGAGTACTGCACCAACACCACGACCATTCGTGTTAACAGCCCCATCAAACATCATAGTCCATTCTTCCTCCGGGTCAGGCCCTTCAGTGTGAACAGGCTCTTCGTGATCTTTTGCTTTAATGAACATGATGTCTTCATCAGGGAAGTCAAACCTCATAGGCTGGTAGTCATCAATGGGTTGCTCAGCAAGATATTCAAATAGTACACTGCCCTTGATGGCTTTCTGAGATGTGTACTGTATGTCGTATTCTGTGAGAATCATCTGCCATCTTGCAACCCGTCCGGTAAGAGCTGGCTTCTCGAAAATGTACTTAACTGGATCCATTTTTGAGATTAATAAGGTAGTGTGGGTCAACATATACTGCCTCAGTCGGCGAGCAGCCCACGCTAAAGCACAGCAAGTTTTCTCGAGCAGTGAATAACGTTGTTCACAGTCGGTAAACTTTTTGCTTAGGTAGTATATTGCATACTCTTTTCGACCAGACTCGTCATGCTGACCTAGTACACACCCCATCGACTCTTCTAACACTGTCAAGTACATAATCAGAGGTCTTCCTTCTACTGGAGGCATGAGGATTGGAGGTTCTTGTAAGTACTCTTTGATCTTGTCAAAAGCCTTCTGGCAATCTTCGTTCCACCTGACCGTTTGTTCTTTTCTTAACAACTTAAACAAGGGTTCGCAGGTTGCTGTGAGGTGAGATATGAACCGTGAGATGTAGTTCAATCGACCTAAGAACCCTCGAACTTCTTTCTCAGTTTTCGGTGCAGGCATTTCTTGAATAGCCTTGACTTTATCAGGGTCAACCTCAATCCCTTTCTCGCTTACAATAAAGCCCAGCAATTTACCGGATCGCACCCCGAATGTGCATTTGTTGGGGTTCAGCTTTAGTTGGTACTTCCTTAGTCGCTTGAACAACTTCAGCAGATTCACCAGGTGATCTTCCTCTGTAAGGGACTTGGCAATCATATCATCCACATAACATTCTATTTCCTTGTGGATCATATTGTGGAATAATGTCACCATAGCCCGTTGATACGTTGCACCAGCATTCTTGAGCCCAAATGGCATTACCTTGTAGCAGAACGTGCCCCAGGGCGTGATAAATGTTGTCTTCTCCATGTCTTCAGGTGACATCTTGATCTGATTATATCCTGAAAATCCATCCATGAAGGAGAATACCGAGAACTGAGCCGTGTTATCCACCAATACATCAATGTGAGGTAATGGGAAGTCATCTTTCGGGCTGGCTCTGTTCAGATCCCGGTAGTCAACACACATTCTCACTTTGCCGTCTTTCTTAGGCACAGGTACTATATTAGCAACCCACGGCGGATAGCTAGTCACAGCAAGGAACCCAGCGTCCCATTGCTTTTGTACCTCTTCCTTGATTTTCATAGCCATGTCTGGGCGAGTTCGGCGCAGCTTCTGTTTAACTGGTGGGCATTCTTCCCTCAAAGGCAGCTTATGCACAACAATGTCGGTATCCAACCCTGGCATATCTTGATACGACCAAGCAAACACATCAACATACTCTTGAAGCAGATCTGTCAGTTGTCTCTTCACTGAGTCTTGCAGGCAGGCCCCGATTTTTACTTCCTTCACGTCTTCGTCTGTACCAAGATTAATCACTTCAATCTCCTCCTGGTGAGGAGTAATAACCTTTTCCTCCTGTCTCAACAACCTGGCTAGCTCTTCAGGAAGCTCATATTCTTCATCAACCCCTTCATCAGCTTGATTGATTGGATTGTCAAAGTCATACGATGTCATAGCCGTGCTGTTGTCGGTGCTGTCAGGAAGGCACTCTCTGCAAGGGTTAAGTTGTTCATTTTAGTGATTGATTTTAATCTTGCTTTAGAAAAAAGTGAAAAGAAGTTATCATTTTGAAAACACCGCCATTTATTTTTGTACAAAAAGAAAAATGGAAAAACAGTGAGCAGAAAAGAAAAAGACTCGTTTGCAAAAAGATGTCTGATATTTCATTAATTTAATCTTGTTTGCACAAAAGTACAGATGGCCCTGATTACAAAATGAGTCTTGTCATCTTAGGCAAGATGCAAGACTTTGATGCATGCTATAAAAATATACAGGAAATAATAATTACTCTGCATGAGTAACTCTTATAATTTCCTGGGAAGACCAGTTTGAGACACTGCTCCCCGGGATCTTTGGACGAATCCAACTTTCCAGGTTGCGCTCCTCTTCCAGCTCGTCTTCCAAACAGTTGATAGCATCGGGGGTAAGCATCCCCCCACTGACAAAACCAGGCTCTCCAGCAGCCCTTGCTTGATGTTGAGTTGGTTTGTAACCCAACCCAAACTTGTCTTCTTTTTTCTCCACCAATAGCAGTTTTCCCCAGCCTTGGGCAGTTCCTTCCTCAACAACCTTCCGGGCTTGTTGGTATGATGACATTGGAGTACCAGATACAGCAGATGCCTCATTCACATTCAAAGCTTCAAACCCCTGGCTCATTGTTTCATGGATCTCCCCATCCATTTCAATGTACTTATAGGTTGCCAGGTGGCTGACAAAAATGTCCTCCTCTCCACAGATTGTGACAACTTGGCCTTCCCACTCAAATTTTAACTTTTGGTGAAGGGTAGACGTTATTGCGCCGGCGGCGTGAATCCAGGGTCTACCCAACAAACAGCTGTAGGCGGGCTGAATGTCCATCACATAAAAGATAGTTTTAAAGGTCTGCGGTCCAATTGTCACGGGCAGCTCAATCTCTCCCAGAACCGATCTCTTCGAACCATCAAAGGCTCGTACCACCAGGTTGCTGGGTCTCAATGCCAATCCATCGTATTCTAACTTCACCAGAGCCTTCTTTGGTAAGACATTCAGGGAAGAACCTGTGTCCACCAGCACGTGAGAAAGGACAGCTCCTTTGCATTCCATGGTTATGTGCAAGGCTTTGTTGTGGTTGCGGCCATCCACTGTCAAGTCAGAATTGGTAAACCCTAGCCCATTGCTAGCAGTAACATTTCCAACCACGGTTTCCAATTGGTTGACAGTAATCTCCTCAGGCACGTAAGCTGCGTGCAAGACTTTAAGTAGTGCATTCCGATGGGCTTCGGAACACATAAGCAGTGAGAGGATAGAGATTTTGGATGGCGTCTGGTGAAGCTGATCCACAACCTTATAATCACTCTTTTTGATGATCCGCATAAACTCATCAACTTCCTGATCAAATGGAGTCTTCAGGGTTTCTTTGGCAGCTGGATCCTCCTGCACCGGGCTCTTCCCTTTTGCCTTGGCAGCAGCTTCTGCTTCGGCTGTAGGTCTTTGAATTGGTGGAGCGAAGAGACGTCCGCTTCGAGTGAAGCCTCCGCCTCCCCCCACATTATCTACTTGTGGTGCAGGTGTTGATGTTTCAAGAGTGATTCTTTTCCCTTCACAGTACACGTCAGAGCCATAGTGCCAAGGGATGGCCCTATTGCTTTCATATGGTACTGGTCCAGGCACCGTGACAGTGACTGGACTGATTGCTGCTGCTGAAGGGACTGTAATTGTTTGCGGATCATAAAAGATTGTAACCGGTGCTCTGGCGGGAGCAACACCTTCTGAATGGTAGGCGGAGTTATTTTCAGGATCGTAGAATATGGTAACAGTGGAGACATCTTCATGATTGATTGCTGGTGTTGTAGGAGGTGTTGTTGGAAGGACTGATGTTGTTGTTGATGGAGATTCGAAATGGAATGAAGCTGAAGTTGTAGCAGGAGAAACTGTTGAAAACTGATCATTTGGAAGGACAGGTGAAGTACTTGTTGATGTTGCTGGTGAATTGTCGGGAATAATAGTTGCTGCATTTGTAGGAGGTTCTGGAACCGTTGTTGATGAAGTTGTTGGGTTCGTCGGGAATGATGTAGTGATCTGTAGCAGGCCACTCTGAATAAGGCTGTCAATGCCATTCCTCAGGTCCTCACACCCATTCCATGAAATATTGCAGTAGGGGCACCCTAGTTCACACCCCGGAAATATTTGGTTTTCGCGGAGTTGAGCTTTGATTTCCACCAATGGTGTCCTGATCTGATCCACACTGGTTATTAAATAAGACGGTTGGTCTTCTTCAATAGCGTTAATTCGAGGACCACCATGGTTTGGCATCGGGTTTTTATTGACATTGGGCGGAGGTGCAAAATTCAGAGCCTTGGAGTCTACCAAGTCTTGTACCTTCATATGCAGAGCCCTGCATTTTTCTGTACTGTGACCAGGTGCGTTTGAATGAAAAGCACACCTAGCATTAGAGTCATAGTTTCTTGGTAGACTGTTGGGATCAGGAGGTGCCAACGTTCTTAGCTCAACTAGGTTGAGTTTCAGAAGTTGTGGCAGCAAGGCAGCATACGGCATTGGGATCGGGTCGATTACTCTATTAGCTTGAGATGGCCTCTGTTGGAATGGCCTCTGTTGATTGTTGTTGTTGGTGTTGTTGCTGTTGTAGTTCCTTGGAGGATACTGATTTTGCTGATGGTACTGAGGTTGTTGTTGGTAGTTTTGTTGAGGAGGTTGATAGACTGGCTGTGGGTGAGCTGGAGCAGGGATGGTGACTGCTGCTATGGACCTCTGAGCATATTGGGACCTACCCCTGTTGGTGTGAATGGCATTGGTCTCGCCAGTTCTTCTCGGGCCTGCAAAAGGCTTTCTTGTACTACTGGACGAGCTTGCACCGTTGTCTGAGATCTTTCCCATTTTTAACAAGCTTTCAATTCTCTCCCCGGCTATGACAACATCTGCAAAGCTAGTGGAAGAGAAAGCTGCCAACCTGTCAATATATGTTCCCTGAAGGGTGTTCATGAACATATCTGCCATTTCCCGCTCAGACATAGGTGGTTGAACAGCAGCAGCCAGCTGCCTCCACCTTTGGGCGTATTCTCGGAAACTCTCCCTCGAAGACTGTGACATTCCCATCAGGAGAGTCCTGTTGGGTGCCATGTCTAGATTGTATTGATACTGTCTAATGAAGGCCTCTGCCAGGTCCTTCCAGCATCTCACAGTTGCCCTTGTCAAATGGGAATACCACTCCCTCGAAGCTCCAGTCAAGCTATCTTCAAAATAGAACATCCACAATTTCTCATCCATCGTATAGGCCTTCAGCCTTCCCAGAAATGATTGCAAATGAGTCCGGGGGCATGACGTCCCATTATACTTTTCGAAACAAGGAGGCTTGAACTTATGGGGGATCCTGACCCCGTCTACCAAACCCATGTCCATGACGTCGAAACCCAAAGAATTTTGAGATTCTAAGGACCTTAACTTCTCAGCTATTTCATCCAATCGCCTATCATAGGCTTCCTCTCCAGCACCCATTACTGTAAATTGGTCCTCCTGAGGATCTTCCTGAAGTACTCTGGCTGCAGTGGCTGTCCCTTGTATATTGACAGGGATGTTGGCCTCTGGATGGAGATGGGGTCCAAAAACTGGGGGATTGACATGAGGTTGGACCCTCTCGTTGTTACTTGTGCCAGCAGTTCCCACATGGGGTTCTTCTTGATTCCTCCCCTCTACCAAAGCTCTGAGCCTCTCCTGGCTTTGAGCTAAATTGTTCATCACTTCCATGAATTGTGTTATCTGAGTTCTCATCTCCAACCTTTCGTTGGCCATCTGGTTTCTGACCTCCGTAAGGTCCTGCTGCATCTGATCCATCTGAATTCCTGGAAGGTTGTTTCTAGTTGGGTACCTGTGTGGCCTGTTGAGGGGAAATACCCGGCGGCGAGCAATAATTCCTGAGATTCACAACAGAGGTTAGTGATAACAAAACAAAACCCTACAAAACAAATAAAAGGTTAGCATGCAATGCAGTTATGCTTATTTGCTCTCAAGGTATCCGGTTTGGTCTTCAGTTTTGACCCTTCCAGACCCTTGAAGATGTTGCTGTTGAAACCAGATGGAAATTAACACAAATACATTACAGAAGGTGAAATAATACATCTTGTTCATTTTACAACACAAGCCCGCTAAGGGGTCAAAAATACATCACAAAAACAAAAGTACATGGAATAGGAATAACAACAAGCAAATGATCAAACTCCAAGGCCAAACTCATCCTCACGAACTTCCTTGAGAAGTGCTTCGGTCACAGGATCAGCCGGACGCTCCGTGAGACTTCTGATGAGAAGGTTTCTTGCTGCAACAGCTGCAGTCAACTTCTTGTTCTGACTTTGGTCCTTAGACCTCTTCACTCCAGCTCTGATTTCTAACTCTGATATTTCCTTCTGGGCTGCTGCCAGGGCTTTTTCCATCTGTTCCATCTTGTCCTGAACTCTCTTGTCTTCTAGAGTACGGGCCTCAGTGATCCGGACCCACCTGGCTTGACTCTCTTTCAAATACAAGTCTGTTCTTGCTCTCTGGAACTGGGCTTCTTTACAAGCATTCTTCAGAATTTGTTCACCAGCCCTAGACTTGTTGATATAATCTCCAGACTTCTCAATTTTAGTCAAGTGTTCCATCCTCAACTTCTCCAATCTTTCAATCTCCCTCACACCTTCACTCCTCTCCCGGAGGGTCTTCTGCAAAGCCTGGGTTAACTTCTCATTTCTTTCCTTCAAGCTTTGAAACTCCTCCAGACTGATAGTGGCAGGGGGTGGTGCTGAAGATGACTCAGGCATGTCTTCTATGGTGAAGGGCATTCCAGAGAATTGGGCCCTGGCATGGGACCACTCATAATATTGGACTGATGCCACATTATTGCATTTCCCCAGAGTGGTGATTCCCTTGGTTTGAACATGATCCCAGGCCCAGGCAGCCTGCCTAACAGTTGCCAGACTAATCTTGTTCTCACAGTAGAGGGTCTCAACCAAGTCTTGCTCCCTGGGAGTATGGACCAGTGCATAGCCTAATTGCCTCCTAAACAGCAGAGGGTTGTAATTGATACTTCCCTTGACCCCTATTAAAGGCACATTGGGAAAGTGCCCACAACTTGTAATGATATCTCTGCCCTTGGTGCTTTGAGTACACCATCTGATGTCTGCTGAAGTGAGAGTAGTGAGCCTCTTAGCCCAGTTGCTTTGCTGATGAGGATTTAGGAATGCGTCTGTCCTGGGTAGATGCTTAAGAAGCCAAGCATGGAATAATGGAGCACAAATCCTCACTAATCTTCCCCTCTGTTTCTCATTCCTCTAGTGCACTGAGTAATAGAGATCTCCTAGCAAAGTTGGCACTGGGTTCTTCAGGATGAACAAATGGATTGCATTCTTGCTGATGAATCGAGGCTCATCTGCAAACAACACAATTCCATATACACTTAAGGCCAACAGAGCACAAACAACTCTCCACTCCCCCAGGGAAGCCTTCAGACTAGCTTGAGAAATCAGGAAGTCAAGATGAAAACTAGGGATCCCAGCTTTAGAGGTCATATGCTGCTCAATCAAAGCAGGTTCCAGGTGCAGGGCTTTTGCCACCTCTCCATTGCTGGGAAAGACCATTTCAGGGTTGAAAGGGATTTCCCTCTTGATAGGCAAACCAATCAAAGATGAGTATTCTTCTAAAAGAGGCCCCATCTGAAAGTTTTGAAAGGTGAAACATCTCAATGGGGGATCATAAAACTGAATGCAGGTGTGGATCAGGCTTCTCTGAGATGGGTCCAGGTCCATGACCAAGTCAAGTATCTCCCCATAATGCTCTCTGAACAAAGGTATGTGATCTGGAGTGATCAGGGTTTGGATCCTCCTGATGTCTGATAAGTCTGGTTGGAAGAAATGATAGGTGATGTTGCTTTTCTTTGGAGCCATGATGCTGAGACTGAGTAGAATAAGTGTTGATGAAGAGGTTGAGAAGTGGGCCACTGGCTGGCTAGTGCAAGTAACTGAAGTATATGGCTGACAAACTGAAGCAAGTGCTGGTGGAGATAGGTCAATGATGCAGATGGGGTCAAAACCAAAACCAGATGAAGGTGGATACCCTGAAACACAAATAAGCAAATGTTAATATGATGCAATGAGTATGTATGCAAATGAAATGCAAGGGTTTGTGACTGAGCTGGATCTGATCAAAATGTCCTGATATAAGTCCATGTGTGTTCAAGAATTCCAGATGGAGGTCTATAAATCCAGTAACCAAGGTGGGGGACTCAAATAAAGAGCCACATGTCCAGTGTTTTAGAATCACAAGAACTGTCCAACATGGAGTATTCTTAACAAAGTCAAAGTAACAGGGTATTCTGAGGTCAAGGTACCTGCAAACCTGTAAACAGCCCAACCCCCTCACAGGTGGTGATCTAGAACAAGGATCCTCAGACTTGGATCAGTTATGAGAAGTGTAAACACTTCTAACCCGGAGGTACAGTGTTTACAATAACCATAACAATTCCTCCTCTAATTCACCTCAGTTTCTGAAGGTCAATACTAAAAGGTCATCCGGACTTAGCAGGCTTCCCAGATAGCCCTAGCATTGCAGGAAATCTGCAACACAGAGTTCTCAAGAAGAAACCCATATCTGAACCGTGTTTCATATTCCCGCACCAGACCGAAATGGAATGGGAAAGAATATGATCCACTCTA
Organism: Lathyrus aphaca; assembly: GCA_963966055.1. Classification (NCBI taxonomy): domain Eukaryota; kingdom Viridiplantae; phylum Streptophyta; class Magnoliopsida; order Fabales; family Fabaceae; genus Lathyrus; species Lathyrus aphaca. Next base: position 61,410,963 of record OZ014520.1, on the reverse strand, counting down.
GCCTAGGTGTCACTCAGGTCCCAGGTATAGGACCTTAACTCTCAATGAATCACCCTCCCACCAAGGCAAACAACAGATCCAGCCAGCAACAATGACAATATGATATATAAATGCAGTAAAGAAAGCAGTAAAGTAACTGTACATAAAGCAATAAACAAAAATAAATACAAGCACAAACAAGCACATAACACCCCAGTAAACACAAATCAAACAAGCGCTAGGAGGAACCCACAAAAAGAACCAGAAGCCCTGGTTGCAGTATAAGGGTCCCCAGCAGAGTCGCCAAGCTGTCGCTCCCGATAAATGGGACTGGCCCAAATAAAGGTGCAGACGCGAACGGTCGGCGAGAGGGACAGTGAGAACACACAGCCGTGAACTCACTGGAAATGAATAGAGTCGCCAGCTAGGCATTTTTATCCCGGAGGAAAGGTAATGCTGCATAGACCTAGAAAGATATGGATAAGACGGTTGCGAACCAGAGAGACTGAGAAAGGGGGTTGGTTACAACCTGGGAAGGTATTAGCACCCAGATTGTCCGTCGTACTCGACAGGATCCACGCTTAAAAGATTTGTGTTATAAAGGGGTAGTGTCAGTGCAATTTGTGTATAAAAGAGCTGGAAAAGGATGTACAGGTGTCAGTGTAAAAGGAATGTGAAGTGTAATATATACAGTGTCAGTGCGAGAACAAGAATAAAGTGCTCAAGAATATGAGGCTAAGAGAATAAAGCTGGAAAGAGGGGGGATATACAGAGACTTTTGTTCGATAACTTTTAAGTTATGCCTACGTATCCTCTCGTGCAATGAGGAAGTCAGAACACCGTAGTTCGACCCAAAGAGACTGAAAGATAAAATTGACTTGTGAACTGCTTGCTTGCCTATGCTCAAGTGTGTGACCTGTCTGGCTCAGGTGCTAACTGTCTTGCATTAGACGGAAGAAGCAAGTTCTCGTTTGTGAGTGAGTGAGATGAGAAAAGAATCCCGAAGGAGACGATTATTGTTTGTTTTTGAGTTTTCAGTCTTTTATTGCTTTTGAAGGTTTGTCATAAGTTAATGAGCTTAAGCCTAAACCAATGGGTTAGTAAACTCATCACATCCTCCCTCTGATTAGGGGTAATGAGAGTACCTTAAGTGTGAAGTCAGATTCTCACACTTAATCACCTTTGGTGTAGGATTAAGATCATTAACCTACTTGTGATTATTTAGATGTTTTTGGTTTTTTTTGTTTAGTGTTGAGTAATGAGGTTAAGCCATAATCAAAGATTAAACAGACTCATTACACCATCCTAAAAGAAGGATGATAGATGAGAATGTTTAAGCCGAGGAAAACTCCTCAACTTAATCCATGATTAGGGATTAAACTCATGACAAAACAAGCCTTTGATTAAGTGGATTTTAGATTAATGGTATGATGATGAAGTGAATTTTATGATTTGTAAGACAACTTGAGGGGGACTTGTCCATTAACACTAGGGTTAGTCCTTCTTAACCAATTAAGGAAGAATTAGAACCCTAATGCAAGGCCCAAGTTACAAGTGTGATGTCTTGATGATTCATTAAGTGAATTGATTAAGAGATTTAAACACATAAAGGGTTTAATACTTAGGATTAAAGTTATACACTCCATCCTAAGAGAAGGATGCAGGCATAACCCTAATCACAAAGTCTTAAAGCCTTTAGGGTTTAATCCCTGATTATGAGATGAGAAGAGAAGACTCAAAGAGAGACACAAAGGTAAAACTAAGAGGGGATACTAATCAAGACCCTAATTCATTGTCATGCTTGGATGATCCTAAGGTTTGTGAGGTTTTCAAGAACAATCTTCAGAGGAGCCACCAGGAAGCAGATGAACAGGATCAAGAGAAGCAAAGTGACTTGCTTCATTCAAGAAGTCAAGTCACTTGAAGGAAGAAAGTGGGAAAAGGAAGAATGAGCAAGCTCAAACTCAAACACATACAAAAATGCAGCAAGGATGCATGAAAAGAGATGAAGAGAAGTTATGAGAAGTGAAGGCAAATTCACTTCTCAAGTTTACTTACCACCTGAAATGTTAGAAAGAGATGCAATGCAATGCTAGATGACATGAAATGGCATGATGCTAAACAAAACCAGAAGCATGTAGATGATGATTATGATGTTATGAGGTGCTGCAAACATGAGGCAAGACATGGGGATGTTCACACAAGATCATGAATGCAAATGATGCAAGTTACGGAGCATGAACAAGCATGAAATGTTATGAAGCATACAAGACAAATGACATGGTAAATATGTAATGCAATGATCAAACATGCTTCCTATATGTCTCAAGATGTCAAATGAATCACAAGAATGCACAAAATGCAAAGACAAGTCATGTTATGCAAGAGAATGCAAGAAGGATGCAAAAGAAAGCCCAAATTAGGGTTCACGGATCAAGCAACAAACAAAAACCCAAAACAGAAGCAAACCCTAAGATAAAAAATGGAAAATGGCACACAATGAAACCTTAAACCTATAATGAACCACTTCCCAAAGGGGAACTCTCAACTCTTAACCAAACTCAAGATATGAATTTTCTAAGTTATTAGGGGTTTTTAGGGTTCTTACCAAAAGAAATGCCAAACAATTAGAAAATGAAGAAACAAATCATGGCCATTTTATCCTAGAAACTACATGCTAAACATAAAACAATGCAAGAAGAACCAATGTCTCAACCTTCTCCAATAGACAGAAATGAATTTTTGAATCCATGATCAAATTAATGCACAAAATATGATTTAATTCAATGAAAAATTCTTAAAATGCATCAAGATCAAAAAAGAAATTTGGTTTGAAGGTTGGACAATGTTTCTAAACGTCTTAGAACATTTCATGAATTTTTTTGTAATTTTTAAATACCTAAAAGTATTTTTAATTAATTAATTCCCATTAATCAATTAAAAATAACCTTTTAAATATTTAAAAATACTTTTTTAATGATGAAAAATAAAATAAAAATATTTTTGTGTCATAAAAATTATTAAAACTCAGAGGAAAAAGTTTCATAATTTTTATGTATTTTTTGCTATTTAAAAATAATTGTACAAGTTTAATGAAATAAAATGAATTAAAAATCAAATAAAAAAGAAAGTCAAAGGAAAGGATGGCTGAGATTGATTCTGAGTTTGAAAGTGTTGACTGGCGCGTGAATGAAGGGTGTGGATTGCACCTGACTTAATTAATTTAATTACGAATTAATTAAAGCTAATGAGAGAGATTAGGGCAAATGAAATGATCTGGGCCATCCAAAAGAGAGGGAAGTCAACAGGTCAACGCACATCCATGGCTCAAATTCAAACTAGAGTTAATGACCTGAGATTAGGGTTTAATGACCCAGGTGGCCGGAGAAGACTTCCGGTCGTCTTCTCCGGCCAGCACCTCACCGGGAAACTCACCAACTCCCTCAAAACGTAACAAAAACAAAATCTATGAATTGGGAAATGATCTCCAACCTCTCACGAATCAAACCCCTCTCTCAAAACAAATTTATTCTTCCTAAACAAGCTGAATCGAAGAGAACAAGTTCTAGGGCACGCAAGCTTCAGAGACAAATTAAATACTCAAAACAAAGTCATTTCAAAAACTAAGAACATCAGGATGATCAGTGAATCACATAGAACAAGTTTGCAACAAGAAAAATGATTTCTGGAAAAAATAATTTTCGAGCTACCTGAGATTTGGAGCTTTCAACTTGAGGACTTTCTGGCCACTTCTTTCAGTGCAAACCACTCCACTTGATCCCCAGAAGATGTTTGAATGCTCAAAAGAAGTTTGAGCTGGCTGGATAGTGAGATTCGAAAGCTCCTGCTCAAGCTTGGTCAGAAATGGCAATGGAGTTTCTGGAGGTTTCAGGCCATTGTGAATGATGGTTTGTGATCCTGAGGATGAATGGAGAAGGTCTGGAGTGTTTGTTGGTGTGTTTGTGGTTTGTGGAAGGAGATTCGATTGAAACTGCAAAATGAAGTGAGAAATGGCAGTGAGATGTTCAGGCTGTTTCAGGCTTGTGTTCTTGGTGCTGGGTGGTCTATGGAGCAAGGTGAGTTGAATGGTGAAGAGGGTTTGAATGTTTGCAAGCTGTGTATGCAGATTCGAAGCAACTTGCAATTGGGAGTGTTTTTGTGAATGTGTTGAATGTGTGTGTTTCAGCCTTGCCTTGTCATATCTTTGGCTTGCCAAGGGATATTGTATTATAATCCTATAGGTCAGATGATGTGACCTGGCCTATAGTGATTGGTAAGTTTACTTTTGCAAAATGTCCATTTCTTTGTAAGAGAAAGCATGGCTTGATCTAGGCTTGGTACAAGGCATGGGCTATGCGCAGCAAAATGAGGGGAAAGAGTCAGCTTGGTTTAGCACCCAATGTGACAAGTTGGTGAAGTGTTATGAGTGCTTTTGCAAGTTGTTGCTTTATGGACTTTCATGATAAAAATGCCTTGTTACATGAGCTAAACACATGTGATCTTGGTTCAAATTTGATTTTTAGGACTTAGAGAATGCTTATGTGCTGGTTTGATACCAATTAGAAGTTGCAATTTGACTTAGCACATGATTTTGCAATTTTCACACTTGGTGCATATCTTGAAAATAAGTGATTTTTGCCAACTTTGCATTGCCATAACTTTTGATCCAAGAAGATTTTGATCATGTTCTTGTACTTTTTGAAAAGGGAAAGATGAGATCTACAACTTTCATGACCAAAGTTTTTCCATTTGAAGCATTTTTGGATCATGAATCATGGCTTGAAAAATGACCTAAAATGATGCATTCTTGAAAAGTCAACTATGCTCCAAAAGTCAACATTTGCAAAAACCCTAAATTCTTGATTTCTATGAACTTCAACCTTCTTCCATGATCAAACAAAGATCATATACACTCAAAATGATGAAGATCACCCATTGGTTGGGTCATTGGGGGCCTTAGATGCCCTGATTTTATACTGACTTGTCTGAAAAGTCAACCTTTGATCAGATGACTTCCCCATGGAATTTCTTCATGAAAATTGATATGCATACTCCCTATACCATATAGAGATCAATGGAAACAAGAATGACCAAAAAAAATTGGGGTTATGGCCTCTGAAACCAAAACCCTAATTTTCAGTCAACTGTGCAGTCAAACCTGGCTCTGCATCTACTCAAACCCTAGTTCTTGTGATTCCTCTGCATTTTTGACTTTGAGGAGATGAAATATGATATAAGAACACACATGGACCCCTTTAAGTTGATTGGTGGCCTTTGGAGTGGCTCAAGAAGCTTTGGGATTGCTCAGATCACAAACCCTAGGTGCAGATGACTTAGAAACTATCCAGTGAACCAAAAATGAGATGTGAGATGATATGATTGTGTTTATGCATATGAGGATGATCACAAGCCATGGTGTGAATGGGTGAGGGCAAATTTGGGGTGTTTACAACCTGTAGAGCTTGCTAGGTTGTTACAACAAGAAGAGAAAGCCATACAGCCACATGAAGAGCCAGTCGAAGTTGTGAATCTGGGAACTGAAGAAAACAGGAAAGAGGTCAAGATAGGGGCTGATTTAGAGGATAGTGTCAAGAGCAGGTTGATTCAGATGTTACGTGACTATGTGGAGATCTTTTCTTGGTCTTATGAAGATATGCCAGGGTTGGATACAGACATTGTGGTTCACCGTTTACCAGTGAAAGAAGATTGTCGTCCAAAGAAGCAGAAGGTTCGTCGTATGCGTCCTGAAATGTCAGAGAAGATCAAAGCAGAGGTAATGAAACAGTTCAATGCAGGGTTCTTAGCAGTGACTTCTTATCCTCAGTGGGTTGCAAATGTGGTACCAGTTCCTAAGAAAGATGGTAAGGTACGTATGTGTGTGGACTACAGAGATTTGAACAAGGCCAGCCCCAAAGATGACTTTCCACTCCCTCATATTGATGTTCTGGTAGACAACACTGCTCAGCATAAGGTATTCTCTTTTATGGATGGTTTCTCTGGTTACAATCAGATCAAGATGGCACCTGAAGATATGGAGAAGACAACATTTGTTACACAGTGGGGCACTTTTTGTTATAAGGTGATGCCATTTGGTTTGAAGAATGCAGGGGCAACATATCAGCGTGCTATGGTGGCTTTGTTTCATGATATGATTCATCATGAGATAGAGGTATATGTGGATGATATGATAGCCAGGTCCCAGAATGAAGAACAACATCTTGATCATCTGCATAAGCTGTTTGAGAGGTTGAAGAAATACAAGTTGAGATTGAACCCAAACAAGTGTACTTTTGGAGTTAGGTCCGGAAAGCTCCTGGGTTTCATAGTCAGTGGAAAAGGTATTGAAGTGGATCCTGCGAAAGTGAAAGCTATACGAGAGATGCCAGCTCCCCGTACTGAGAAGGAGGTTAGAGGTTTCTTGGGACGATTGAATTACATTGCAAGATTTATTTCCCAATTAACTGCCATCTGTGAGCCAATCTTCAAGTTGTTGAAGAAAGATCAGGTGATGGAATGGAATGATGAGTGCCAGACTGCCTTTGATGAAATCAAGAGATATCTGCTAGAACCTCCAATTTTGATGCCACCAGTTGATGGAAGACCCTTGATTATGTACTTAACAGTGTTAGACAACTCAATGGGGTGTGTATTGGGGCAACATGACGAGTCTGGTCGAAAAGAGCAGGCAATATACTACCTTAGCAAAAAGTTTACCGACTGTGAAACAAGATACTCACTGCTCGAGAAAACTTGTTGCGCTTTGGCATGGGCTGCTCGCCGACTAAGACAGTATATGTTGACTCATACTACCTTGTTGATCTCAAAGATGGATCCAATCAAGTACATATTCGAGAAACCTGCTCTCTCCGGAAGAATTGCAAGATGGCAAATGATCTTGACAGAATATGACATACAGTATACTACTCAGAAGGCCATCAAAGGAAGTGTTGTTGCTGATCATTTGGCTCATCAAGCAGTGGATGATTATCAGTCAATGAGTTTTGAGTTCCCTGATGAAGACATTATGATTATTACCAAAGAACCTGGACAATATGACGGACCTGAACAAGGATCCCGATGGACTATAGTTTTTGATGGTGCCTCCAATGCACTTGGTAATGGTGTTGGTGTTGTGATTAGTTCCCCTGAAGGTTGTCATACCCCGATTACTGCCAGACTTTGTTTCTATTGTACCAATAACATGGCTGAGTATGAGGCATGTATCCTGGGTATTAAAGCTGCTATTGATATGAAGATTCAGTTCCTTGATGTGTATGGAGATTCAGCCCTGGTAGTAAGTCAGATTAAAGGAGATTGGGATACCAAGCATGATAACCTCATTCCTTACAGAGAGCATGTGTTGTCTTTGATCCCACATTTCAAAGAGATTACCTTTGGTCATATTCCACGGAGAGAGAATCAGTTGGCAGATGCATTAGCCACCATGGCATCTATGTTTGAGATCAGCTGGGATGATGAAGCTCCCAAGATCACTATTGATAGATTTGAAAAGCCTGCATACTGCAATGAGATTGACACAGAAGGGGCAGAGGAGAAGCCTTGGTTCTATGAAGTAAAAAGATATCTTGAAACTCAGGAGTTCCCTGAAGGGGTATCTGTCAAAGATAGGAAGTTTCTGAGAAGGTTTTCTGCTAAGTTCTTTTTGAGTAATGGGATTTTGTACAAGCGCAATCATGATTCAACTTTGCTTCGTTGTGTGGATAAGAAGGAGGAAATTGAGATTATGGAAGACATGCATGATGGGATCTTTGGCACTCATTCTAGTGGTCATACCATGGCAAAGAAGATATTGAGAGCAGGTTACTATTGGTCTACCATGGAAGCTGATTGCTATCAACACTCCAGAACATGTCACAAGTGTCAAATTTATGCTGATAAAGTACATATACCTCCATCACCCTTGAATGTGTTGACTGCTCCTTGGCCTTTTGCCATGTGGGGCATTGATATGATTGGTGAGATCAAGCCTACTGCTTCTAATGGGCATCGTTTCATCCTGGTTGCTATTGATTACTTCACAAAGTGGGTGGAGGCAGCTTCATTTGCATCTGTTACCAAGAATGTTGTGGCTCGATTCATTAAGAATAATCTCATATGTAGGTATGGCATCCCCGAAAGGATTATCACTGACAATGGCTCTAATCTGAATAACACTATGATTACTGATCTCTGCACGCAGTTCAAGATTAAGCATCACAACTCTTCTCCGTATCGTCCGAAGATGAATGGGGCAGTTGAAGCTGCTAATAAGAACATTAAGAAGATTGTACAGAAGATGACTGTGACTTACAAGTATTGGCATGAGATGTTACCATTTTCTCTTCATGGTTATCGTACTACAATACGTACTTCAACAGGGGCAACCCCATTCTCCTTGGTTTATGGTATGGAAGCAGTTCTGCCCATTGAAGTTCAGATCCCCTCCTTAAGAATTATGAAGGATGCAGGCTTGGATGAAGATGAGTGGATTCAGACTCGACTTGACCAGATAAATTTGATTGATGAGAAGAGATTAGCAGCAGTTTGTCATGGCCAGATGTACCAGAAACGGATGATCAAAGCTTTTAACAAGAAGGTTAAGCCAAAGGTATATCAGGCTGGTGACTTGGTAATCAAGCGTATCATATTACCACAGGGTGATCCTAGGGGCAAGTGGACTCCAACATATGAAGGACCATTTGTAGTCAAGACGGTATTCTCATGAGGTGCCATGATACTTACTACTATGGATGGTGAAGACTTCCCACAACCTGTAAACGCAGACATAGTTAAAAAATACTACGCATAAAAAGAGACCCGCTAGGTTGACTGGCCTAGGCAAAAATAAGGGCATCCCGGCAAACCAAAAGGGTTTGGGCAAAAATTAGGGATATATATAAAAAGATGTACACCCGGCAAGTCGAAAACCTGAAAAGGCGGCTTGGGCAAAAAAGGGTATCCCGGTGGATTGAAAACCTGAAAGGGCAATCCAGGCAAAAGTTAGGGATTAAAGCGTATGACTATGTCTCGTTTAGATCACCCATGAAACTGTAACCAGCTGTACTACTTACTCAAGCTCCAACAGATAAAGATCAATCCAGTCGTTTCTGTCTCAACAGCAGAAGATGAGATACTTGAAGATAATGGCAATAGTAGAATTGAAACTCAATAGGATTGTTTCCCACATAGCTGATTTTCTTTGTTTTGTAAAATTTTATGACAAAATCCTCTTACTAGGGTTTATGTCTCTTTGTACAAACTTACCCATATATGGGTCACTTTTTGATATAAATAAATTCCATCTTTTGAATCCAGATTTACTTTTACCCTATTTACATAAGCGAAACGTCCATTGGTTGTGTTTGAATGTATGTATGCTTTTGAATATGATTGATGTTTACCGGAAATGCATGCACGCTTAATATGATTGATGTTTACCAGAAATGCATGAAAATGCAGTGATAGTATTTACTAAGGACGAACGAGGGAAGGATTTCAACGAAGCTTCGCCAGTTCATCTCTACAAAACAACTACAAACCCTCAGTAGGACAAAATCCATCTTCATAAAGTCACATCTCCCCTGGAATTTATATCCATCTCTTTTATCCTCATACGGATATTCGGGAATTTACGTTCCAATAAGGGTACGACGAACGAAGACGGGATGTTATATCTACCCTACTATAAAACAAAGACGAAGGTTATGTATACCTTACTATCCCCAGCATACGGGAGGTTATATTTACCTTGCTATCCCCAGCATACGGGAGGTTATATATACCTTGCTATCCCCAGCAGACGGAAGGTTATGTATACCTCATTATCAAACAAGACGGGAATAAGTTCCTCATACTCTTCAGCAACGAATCGGGATTTATTTTCCCTGGCCAGCAGTTGTTATACAAAGATATCCAGACGCTTCTGGCAGCATCATATCATACATACATCATTTACATCATTTACATCATACCATACCATACATATACATAGATACATAATACATGCATACATAATGCATAAACTAATACTACCATACAGAATGCTACCTTGTTTCAGGTTAATGCTCCAGCAAACAAACTTCATCAACAACTTGTGACTATCAGGATTGCTTTATCCTCCTGAAAAGTTATCATTCCTCAGGATTGCTTTATCCTCCTGAAAGCTTCTCGTACCTCAGGATTGCTTTATCCTCCTGAAAGCATATCACTACATCAGGATTGCTTTATCCTCCTGAAAGCTTATCACTGTATCAAGATTGCTTTATCCTCCTGATAGCTATCATCATCATCTCAGGACTGCTTTATCCTCCTGACAGCTTCTTGTACCTCATGACTGCTTTATCCTCCTGACAGCTACTACATCAGGGTTGCTTTATCCTCCTGAAAACTATCATCATTACCTCAGGGTTGCTTTATCCTCCTGAAAGCATATCATCCATCAGGACTGCTTTATCCTCCTGAAAGTCTATCGTCCCTCAGGAATGCTTTATCCTCCTGAAATCATATTATTACCTTAGGACTGCTTTATCCTCCTGAAAGCTTATTATTCCTTCAGGATTGCTTTATCCTCCTGAAGGCTTATCATTGTATTAGGATTGCTTTATCCTCCTGAAAGATATCATCACTACCTCATGATTGCTTCATCCTCCTGAAAGATTATTATTACCTCAGGACTGCTTTATCCTCCTGACAGCTTCTTGTACCTCAGGACTGCTTCATCCTCCTGATAGCTATCATCATCACCTCAGGATTGCTTCATCCTCCTGAAAGCATATTATCAATCTCTCAAGACTGCTTCATCCTCTTGAAAGCATATTACTACATCAGGACTGCTTTATCCTCCTGAAAGCTATCATCGTTACCTCAGGATTGCTTTATCCTCCTGAAAGCATATCATCCATCAGGACTGCTTTATCCTCCTGAAAGCTACATTCATATTTTGGACTGCTTTATCCTCCAAGAAATGTATCTGAAGAACTTTTCTCCAAGTGGCATCTTTAAGCCCACTCAAGCATATTCAACTAGTCACCCGTATCACTCAATGCACTGGTGAGTGCAAATTTTTGGGCTTTTGTGTTCAATCCCCTTCAACCTTCCAAGTTACGACTGGCAAACATACCAATCTAACCCCTCAGGTTTCAGAAAATTGAACAGGGGCAGCTGTTGCACCCCAAAATTTTCCCTCACAATACAAGACTTTGTGTGCTAAGAAGGTTCACAAGGTTCACAAGATTCACAACACTTACAAGACCTTTCAGGAGGTTCATGAAGTTTACAAGTCACTTTATGAGGTTCACAAGGTTCACAAGATTCACAATGTTTACAAGACCTTTCCTGAGGTTCATAAAGTCTACAAGTCACTTTATGAGGTTCACAAGGTTCACAAGGTTCACAATACCTCCCATGAGGTTCACAAGACATTTTATGATGGTTCACAAGGTTCACAAAGTTCATAATTGGTCAGAAGAGTTGACAATTCCCTCAGACAATGCACCTCCTAAGCAGTGCATCTAAAACTAGGGTTTTGACTTTAATCAGGCTAAATGAACTTCCAAGACTTCAAGTGAGCTTCATAACATCTTATGTGTGTGTAAGAACCCCTATGACAAGTTTCAAGACTTTTCTCAGAAGTTTGCTCAGTCAAATGATCAGATAAGTCAAAATCAGTCAAAGCAGTTAAAAAGTCAAACTGAGATCAACTGTGGTCAAACCAAAGTCAAACTTCATGATTTTTTGCCAACATCAAGTATATGAAGTAAAATTCATCATTTGATCAATGGTTGATCATGATTCATCAAGGAGATTTCAGATCATCAAGAATCAGGAGTTTCTAAATTAGGGTTTCCTTAGTAAAAGTCAACTGAACTTTGACCAGCCATAACTTTCACATGCTTCATCACCAAGTCTCCATCCAAAGCTCATTTTGAAGGAAATTGAATTCTCTACAACTTTGTGTCTCACAAGCCAAACCCAAAAATGCTTCATTTGGAAGGTATGAGCTAAGACATTATAGGTCCTTTTGAAAGTCAACAAAAAGTCAACAACTTCAAAAGGGCATAACTTGAGATTGGTAAATGATATGGACATGAAACGAGTGGGGTTGGTTAGAGGACTCTTCAAGCTTTCCAAAATGTCCAAGAACTCCCTCATAGCATTAAAATTGAAGGATGTGTGCCCTTGCAAAGTTGGGAAATTTTTGGTTGGTTTATGAAGAAAATGGAGGTCTAAAACCAATTTCTTCCAAATGGGCTTGCCAAATGATGACCCAATCCATATTATAACTTCATGCACGACCCAAGTCATCAAAAATCAGATTTTTTATTATTTTATTTTTATTTATTTTGATTTAATTCATTAAAAATCATTTTAAATTAAAATAAAATATGAAAGTCTAAGATTTAAATTGGATTAGGCTTCTAGAAGATCATAAATGTGATTGAAATTGAAGTGGAAAGAAAATCATGAGGATTGGCCTAAAATAGCAAGTGTTCATACAAGGATATTTGATTTTTAAGGCCTAAGATTTTTGAATCTTTTTAGATCAAATCTTCCACACAAATGATCAATTTTTCTGACCTAATACATTGTTCTATAAGTACTTGACACAAACCTAATGCAAGACACAAATTTTCTGCCTCCCAAGAGTAAGTTTGCATTGTCCAAAAACCTCTCAAAAACTCACATTCGGTTTCAAGCTTCCAGGGCATTTGAAGGTAATTTGAGAACATAGAAACATTCCTTGAACATCCCAGAAGCGATCCCAACTCTTATTTGCATCAAAAACTCCATGAATTGCATAAACCGAATGGTTCTTGTTCTTGAAATTTATTTTTTCGATTTTGACTTTTTATGCATTACTAATGAATTTTGGTTGTGCTTTATTGTTTGTGAGGTTCTGAGGATTGATTCTGGACAAAAAACTTGAAGTTTCATGACCTAATATGCTTGTGGCCAGTGTTAGGGTTTCAAGCACCATTTAGGGTTTTAGCATTTAACAAATATAAATAAATTCTAAAGACACAGGACGATTGCAAATGATATGAGGAACTCAATGATGTTCTCAATTTCATGAAATTTTGCTGTTTTGTTAGTGTTTGAATTTCGTAGGTATTGCTGCAGTTTGAAAATCGCAGGTAAATTCGTAAGTGAAAACGCAGGAAAATTCGTAGGGCTGGAGGAAGAAGATGACCCCTGCGCGCGTTTCTGGAATTTGAATTTCATTTTAATATTTTATGTTTTGTTGTCTGTTTAATATCACAAGCGTACAGCTTGTCCCAGTGGTGAAGCAAGCGCGTGTTTGGTTGAATGGCAGGGGTTCGAATCCTGGCCATGGCAAGTTTTTCATGTTTTTTCCTTTTATTCATTGAATACAATATATTATCAATTGTGTTTATTTTACTATCAGACGCGCTCACCTAGCTGGGATGGTAATGTGTTTGTGTATTGCTTGAAAGGTCCTGGGTTCGATCCCCCCCAGGCCTTTTGGTTTTTCTTATTTTTTGTGATTTTTCAGGTTTTAGTGCATAAAACAAATTGGATTCATTCCATTATCACACGCGCGCTGATGTCCTGGTGGTGTGTGTTGTTCTTGGCAAGCCAAAGGTGCTGGGTTCAAACCCCAGCCAAGTAAGTTTTCTTTTTGCTTTTTTTTTTCTTTCTATTTGTTTTGATTGTTATTAATATTAATTTAATTAAAATTATAATTCTAAAATCCTAATGTTAATCTTAAAATATTTTCTAAAAAAACTAATTTCTTTTTTTAATATGTGTATATTGTTATTATATATATAATCTATTTGAATTAATATTTATAATTTTTGTACATAAAACCTAATTTATTTTATAAACCCTAAAAATATATTTTTCAAAACCCTAATTTATTTTCTCTAATCTTTATATTTTTATTAAAACCCTAAAATTTAATTCTATCTTATTATTTACTTTAATTTTGTATATATTTCTACAATTTGTTTATAATCTAAATTTTGTATATAAATAATTTTTAAATATATGTTTAGAAATAATTGAATCTATGCTAATTTAATCTTGTAATTATAATTTTCATAATATGTTTAAAATTAATTTAATTTTTATAATTTGCATATAATTCAAAAATTTTGTCCATATTTTCTTATTTATCTTGATTAATTGTTTATATTTTCTTATTAACTTTAAAATTTATTCTTTTAATTATTCTTTGCTTATTTCATTATTATTTTTAATTATGATATTTATTTGTATTAACCTTTCTTTTCTTATAATTATTTTGTCACTAACCCTATTTATTTTTAAATTGTGATTATTATTATTATTTTCACTAACCCCTTTTATAATTACTTATTATTTATTTTGCTTATTGCTTATTTATTTATTTATTTTGCTATTTATTTAAATTGCTTTATTATTATTGTAATTGCTCCTAGATGTAATATTTTGTAATATTTAAATTGTTTATTTTTATGTCATGGTTAGTAAAAAATAGGGAGTGTAACATGTATGTATATTTAAAATTGAATTTAGATCACTTAATTAAAAGATAAATATAAATTAAACACTCACACACGTAAGTCGATCTTTGATCGCCATCTCACTTTCGAGGGTTACTCCTCATTGTCGCCTAATCACAAGGTCAAGTAGGGTGTATAAAGCAAAGTCCCTTAAAAGTAAAGTCATCTAGTCCCTTCATAATCAAAGATCAAGTCCCTTAATGGTTGCCTTTCATAATGATCTTGTCCCTTTCGAATAATGATGACAGTCTCGCCTAAATGCTTAATACACCCTACAGTTGCCTTCATTAAACAGATGTCCCTTCATATGTCCCTCACATCCAAGGTAATGACTACCTATTCCTTAATAATAGGGATAGTCTTACCATTTAAAGGATTCAAGAACAGAAAGACTTAAACTTTAGGGTAGGTTCCTCATAGTTACTTGCTCACTATTTAAAATTTTTTCAAATACTTCACAAATTTCAAACAATTTTCAAACACAAGTTTTTTACGCATCCGTACATGGATCATTATCAAACTCTTAAGAAAATTTCTATCCACACACTTCACATTTTCAAAAAACAGTTTAAAGTGAGCTAAGTAACTAAGAGCCCATGGATAACCATGGATGTAAAGGGTGCTAACACCTTCCCTTTACATAACCTACCCCCCGGACCCAAAAATCTTTTAAAGGTCTTTCCTGTTCTTTTATGCCTTTCCTTTGGATAAAATAAAAGTCAGTGGCGACTCTTGCTATCCGCAACATAACTAAAGTCAGTTCTCCCACCGTGTTACAGTATGCATGATTTCATATATCATATAGGTGTACCAAACCACTTAGCCAGAGGCAGAGGCCAGAGACCACCACCACCTCATGAGTAGTTTTATTAGTTTTTAGTTTTTAGTTTTTGTTGCTTCTATTGTTTTCTTTAGAAGTGTACATATATCTCACAACATTGAGGACAATGTCCGAGTTAGTGTGGGAGAAGGTATTAGATTTTCCTTTCATTGTACGAAGCAAAAATTAAATTAATCGAAGTATTTTAGTTTTCAATTTCTCTCCAGTATTTTTAGCATAAACAAAAAAAATGTATTCCTTTACAATGCTTTCAATTAACATACCCTTCAAGTATATAGGTTAATATGATTTGTTAGAGAAACTGAGAAAAGACTTAACAAAATTTATACAGTCTTGACACCTTAGACCCTTAGAAGCGATATCGATTTGGATACCTGTTATACCAAAATCTAAAGCCTTAAGTCTAAATTAGCCCCGAGTAGTTTATATTAGGAGTCAGCACCGCTTGAAGTACAAGCTACATAAAAAGTCGATGCAAATAAGTGATTGACGAAAAAAATTGCCAAAAAGAAGAAAAAGAAAAATATTAAGAATATGCAAGCCATTGGTAAAACAATTAAGTTGCCAAAAGGCAAAGCAAAAAGAATGATGTCAGTTGGTTCAGAGGAATCTGGTTCTGAACTTGATTGGGCGAATCATTATTCGATCCCCCACAACTTACACTTAGTGTGATAAAGGGTTATCGCACTTGTGTACCAGACCCCGTATGAAAAGAAGGATCAAATTCACTAACAGGATATTTCACTATGCGCATGCAAAGGTAAATGACTTAATGTGATTGCGTCGGGATGAAACCGGGTGAACAGATACAGGAGCATTAGGTTGAGTTATAATAGCATGATTCGAATTGGTTTGTACGAGGGGTTTAAGAACTTTATTCGTTTTTAGTGTCATTAGTGCATTTTTGGTGTTCGAGTTAATATTAGTTCTTTTAACATAAAGTTGCACGACCACATACGGATAGGTGATATGTTTTATGTATGCATATGAAGGTATTTTATTGAAAACATATTTGATTGTTTGCTTGAGGATAAGCAAAGATTCAAGTCTGGGGGAATTTGATAACTCGAATTCATATCGATTATTTAATACGATTTCTGATTGTTTAACATGTTAATTTATCTGTTTTGGACGATATTACGCGTGAATTGTATTTGTTTTGCAGATATTTGATCAAACAAGACTTTTGGAGGCAAAAGTACAAAAGGAAGCTTATTGGACAAGAAACGTGGAAAAACAAAAGGAAAATAACAAGAAAATTCATTTATGCACATTTCAACTGTGAGACGACCGTCTCAACTTCAAGTTGTTCGTCTCATATGTGATACGTCCATCCTAAAGCCAAGTTGACCGTCTCATTTCTTAAATCCAAGTTGCTCGTTTCAATTACAGAACGATCGTTTCAAGTGAAAGTTTCAGAAATCTAATTACAGAAACCAGATTCAAACGCAGAGAAGCCGTTATGAGAAGTTTTCGCATTCAACAGATAATTTCACTCAACCCTAATCAATCATGTCCAAGCAACTCAATTCAAATCCCAATCGAAGTCCAAGCCTAAAATTTCTCAACAGAACCTAATCCACTGCATATAAATAGAGCTCTCTGCCATTTGCAAGAGGGAGCTTCGATCAGTCCAATTTATGCAATTTTTTCTTTCGTTCGAAGTTCGCCATTTATTTTAAATATTAGTTTGTTTTTATTTTCCTTTACCAACCCTTAGTGATAGTTTCCATCATTAGGAAACTATCACCATTTTTATTGTTTCTAGCCCCTGAATTATTGTTACTTTTCAAGTTTTCAGAAGTTTGGTTGATCAAGAACATTGCAACCAGGTTTCTAAGTTTAATGCTTAATTGTTTATTTATTACCACATTTATTTATATTATGTATTTATTCTCCTTCTACCTTCCTTTAATTAATATGTCTGGCTAAACCGTTAATCGGTATGTAATTGTCTAACCGGAACGAATTCGGTAGAATTAGGCTAATGCTTTAAATTAAGTTGTTTTCTGGTTTCGATTTCTTGTTTTAATTAAATTTTGTTATGAGAGTAAGAGAGTATAAAAGATTAGGATTAAGACCACGAGAGTGTGAGATCATAATCACATAGCTGAAATCGGGAATTAGTTTTAAACACAATGGAATCGCTTTAAAACCAATTAGAACCTTTAGGTTTCCAAAAAGTATTTCTAACTTGAATTGACACAGCGAAAGCGCTCAATTGAACTTAGGAGTATAGTAGTAGGCAAAACCATGAGAGTGTGAGTCAACGACTTTTAAACCGAGAGTTTCTTCAGAGAGATAACTTAATAAACATTAACAAGCCGACCCTCTATTGAATTCTCGAAGGCGAATCAATTACGTACCGATATTTTTATCATCAATTTAAATTAATTATTTCTTCTCCCTTTTTAAAACCAAAAACATTGCTCGCCTTAGCTAAGCATAGCAACACCCGACATCACTAGGTTGATTATCGAGTCTCTGTGGGATCGATATCTTTTATTACTATGTGATAAACTGTGCATTTGCAGTTAGTATCCGTCAGAATTAGAAAGTCGTCACCAGGCCATATTATTATTACTACACACCTCACTAATACTTACAACACCTCAAGTCTACCCGTTCCACTAGGAATCTACACCAAAACATCTAAGCACACACCTTAAACAAGGCCAATAATCACCAAAAATACACGACGATTAAATAAATTAAAAATGGGGTGTTACAACTCTCCCCCACTTAAAATATTTTCGTCCTCGAAAATGTACCTGATGAGAAAAGTTCTGGAGACGACTCTCGCATCTTGCTTTCTCGTTCCCAGGTCACACTTCCTCCAGTAGCTCCTCCCCAAGCTACTCTTACCAAAGGAATTTCCTTACCTCTGAGTTGCTTCATCTTGCAATCCTCAATTCTCATTGTCATCGCTTCCACGGTAAGATTATCTCTAACTTGCACCTCATCCCACGGGATAACGTGAGATAGGTCAGGCACATACTTCCGAAGTTTGGACACATGAAACACATCATGCAAGTTTGAAAGCTCTGGCAGTAATGCCACCTTGTACACCACGGTACCTACTTTCTACAAAATCTGATACGGTCCAATAAACTTAGGATCCAACTTTTTCGATTTCAAGGCACGTCAACACCCGTCATTTGGTTATCCCTCAAAAACACATGATCACCATCACTGAATTACAATTCTTTCCTCTGATTATCATGATAGCTCTTCTGTCTACTTTAAGATGCTTTCATTTTCTCACGAATCATCTAAATTGTCTCAGTAGTCTGTTGTATAATTTCAGGTCCAAGCACCACATTCTGACCAGTTTCGTACAAACACAGAGGTGTCCTACACCTCCTACCATACAAGGCTTCAAATGGAGCCATTCCAATACTAGAATGGTTGTTATTGTTGTACGTGAAATCAATCAATGGAAAATGAGTATCTCACGCACCACCTTGTTCCAACACACAGTTTCTCAACAAATCTTCTAATGACTGAATAGTCCTCTCTGAATGATCGTCCGTCTGCGGATGATAAGCTAAACTCAACTTCAACTTAGAACCCAAAGCCTCCTGCAAAATTTTCCGAAATTCAGAAGTAAACCTCGGATCTCTATCTGACACTATACTCGAAGGAACACCATGCAACTTCACAATTATCATGATATAAATCTCCGCTAACTTTGTCAACGGAAAACTCATGTTAATGGGTATAAATTGTGCGGATTTTGTAAGCAGATCTACAATCACCCAAATAGCATCAAAGCTTCTTGATGTATTCGGTAAACTAGTAGCAAAATCCATAGCAATACTCTCCCATTTCCATTCTGGAATATCCAACGGTTGCATCATCCCCGAAGGTTTCTGATGCTCCACTTTTGACTTCTGACATACTAAACAAGTATAAACAAACTGTGTTATATCACTTTTCACACCAAACCACCAAAACAACTTCTTTAAATCCTGATACATTTTCGTAGCTCCTAGATGAATACTCAAACTACTTCGGTGTCTCTCTTCTAAAATTGCCTTCTTCAAATCCACATTGTTCGTCATACAAATTCTTCCCTAGAATCTTAACACACCATAATTATCCACCGTGAAATCACCATCAGGATCACTTCCTCCTGTAGGCATCAAATCTGCTAGCTTCACATCAAGCCTCTGGTTTTCTTTAATCTTATCTAAAAAGTCATTGTTCACCTTTAGCATTCCAAGTCTAACACTCTCAGGTATCATCTCACAAACCATACTAAAATCTCGAAACTGTTCAATTAGTTCCATTTATTTCACCATTAATGCCGACATATGAATTGCCTTCTGACTTAAAGCATCTGTTACTACATTAACCTTGCCCGGATGATAGCTCAAATTAAATACATAGTCTTTCAGAAATTCCATCCATCTTCTCTGCCTCATATTCTGTTCTTTCTGGTCGAACAAATACTTCAAACTCTTATGATCACTAAATACTTCAAATCTAGACCTATACAAATAGTGCCTCCAAATTTTCAATACAAAACCCACTGCAGCTAATTCAAGATCGTGAGTAGGATAATTCCTCTCATGCACCCTCAATTGTCTTGAAGCATATGCCACCACTTTACTATCTTGCATCAATAATCTGCATAATCCCATCTTAGATGCATCATAATACACAACAAAATGATCCCCAGGACTTGGCAAAACCAACACTAGTGCTGCAGTCAATTTCTTTTTCAGTTCCTCGAAACTTTCCTCACATGCTGCATCCAAAATAAAAGCTTGGCTCTTCCTAGTGAATTGATTCAATGGCAACACAAAATTAGAAAACCTCTCGATAAATCTTCTATAATAGTCTGTTAAACCCAAGAAGCTTCTAATCTCTGTTACTGTCTTCGGAGGTTCCCATTGCAACACTGCACTTACTTTAGATGGATCCACAGCTATACCATCACCTGAAATCACATGACCCAAGAAACTTACATTTTAAAGCCAAAACTCGCAATTTGATAACTTAGCAAACAACTTGTTATCCTTAAATACCTGTCAAACACGGTGGGAGAACTGACTTTGTCGTTTTTGTTCTTACAAAAAACTATGTCGCGGATAGCAAGAGTCGTCACCGACTTTTATTTCATCCAATTTAGGAAAGGCATAAAAGAACAGGAAATACCTTTAAAAGATTTTGGGTTTGGGGGGTAAGTTATACAAAGGGAAGGTGTTAGCACCCTTTGTATCCATGGTTATCCATGGGCTCTTAACTGCTTAGCTCGCTTTACTTACTTTGTTTGAAAAATGTAGTGTGTGTTTAGAAAAATATTTTAGAAGGTTAACTATGTAATGATTCTCGTACGAATGTATACAAAGTGTTTAATGTTTGAAAATATTTGAAAATGTGAGGTGTGGAAAGTATTTTGAAAGATGGTGAGCAAGCACTTAAGAACTACTTACCCTAAATTGTAAGGTCTTTCTTGTTACTTCGTTTCTTTAGGGATATAACTGTCCTTACTATTAGTTAGTAAGTAGTCTTATCCTTGGATTTGGAGGGACGGGCATAGGGTCATCGTATGGTCATAGAAGGCAACTTTGTAAGGGTGTCTTAGCAATTCAAAAGGACGATCATCATTTTTCGTAGGGTCATCGAGGGACGAGATCATTTATTTATAGGTAACTCGAAGGTTCATTGAGAGACTATGATCTTTATATCGAAGGGACTTGATGATTTTTTACTTAGGAAACCGTGCTAAGTGTTGCACCTCAAAATTTGCCCTTCCATAATCAAGACAATCTCTCTCAGGACTTCTAAATGATCATAAGGTCCTCAAGACTCCCAATTGGTCAAGAAGTGTGGAAGTTTCCCCAGGCAATGCCTCCTCCTAAGCAAAGTGTCCAAAACTAGGGTTTTGTGTTTCCTCAAGTTAAAATGAGTTTCAAGGCCTCAAGTGAGATTCATAACATCCCACATGTATTCAAGAATACCCATGTCAAGTTTCAAAGCTTTCCCAAAGAGCTTTCCCAGTCAGATGATCAGATATGTAAAAATCAATCAAAGTAGTTAAAAAGTCAAACTGAGGTTAACTGTGGTCAAATTAAAGTCAAACTTCAATATTTTTTGCCAAAATCAAGTTTATGAAGTAAAATCCATCATTTGATCAAGGGTTAATCATGATTCATCAAGGAAGTTTCAGATCATCAAGAATCAGGAGTTTCTAAATTAGGGTTTTCTAAGGAAAAGTCAACTAAACTTTGACCAACCATAACTTTCACATGCTTCATCAAAAATTTCCCATCCAAAGCTCATTTTGAATTAAATTTAATTATCTACAACTTTGTGTCTCACAAGCCAAGCCTAAAAATGCTTCATTTGGAAGGTATGAGCTAAAACATTATAGGTCATTTCAAAAGTCAACAAAAAGTCAACATATTCCAAAGGGCATAATTTGAAAATGGTAAAGGATATGGACATAAGACAAAAGAGGTTGATTAGAGGACTCTTTAAGCTTTACAAAATGTCCAAGAACACCTTCATAGCCTTAAAATTTAGGGATTTATGCCTTGGCAAAGTTGGGAAATTTTTGAGGGGTATATTGAGCAAATGAGGTCTTAAAATCAAATTTTTCCAAATGGGCTTGCAATTTTGTAATCCAATCTTTACAATGACATCATACACGACCCAATGCTTATTTTTTCAGATTTTTATAATTTATTTTATATTTATTTGGATTTTATTCATTAAAATTCAATTTAAATATATATAAAATATGAAAAATCAAATAAAGCATGAAATCTTTGATTGAAAATTATTTAAATCATATTTGGAATGATTGAAAATCATTTAAAATCAGATTGGACCAAAATTGGAAAGGATGGATGAGATTTTTTGAATATTTGAAAATGAGAAATCTTCATGATCAAGTTATCACATAAGCCCATAAATCCATAGGTTTTTTTGACCTAAATTCAATCCCTATAAGTTGATGAACATAACCAGTGCACAAGGACACGAATTTCTGCCTCCAAGAACCAAGAACAATCTTCAAACTTTTCAAAGAAAACTCATATTCGGTTTGTGAGTTTCAGGTACTTTCAAGGCCAAATAAGGATTGCATTAGCTTCCTTGGAGATCACTGATTATAATTCAATCATCATTTGCATCAAAATCATGCAAAATCGTGGAAACCGAATTGATGTTCATGCTTGTTTTTGTATTTTTTTTCGATTGCATTAATTTAACCATGATAAATTGTTTTCGATTGCTTAATGTTGTTTGTGATGCAGTAAGGAACGTTTCTGGGCAATTATATTGAAGAACCATAGCCTAAGCCGTATTCCACCATATTTAGGGTTTCAAAAACTTTGAATTGAGATTTCGTTCACAAGCTAATTTTAGGAAAAATTAAGAACATATTTGAGTTTATTGGTTTGTATTTGTATGATCTGAGTTGCTAAACTGAATTTATTGTTGGTATTTTTAATGTTTGAGCATGCATGACTTTTAGTGACGAGCCAAAATCGTCACTATAAGCTTTTGTGACGGACAAAATGTCACTATAGGCTAACTGGACGGCTGGAGGAAGATGATGACTCCGCGCGCGAAATTCGTTTTCAAATTTAGTTTTGTTATTTAATTAATGTTTTGTATTTCATATCAGTTAGAAGCAAGTGGCGTGGTGGTAAGCGTGTACGCGTATTAAGGCAGGAGGCTTGGGTTCGATTCTGGCCTGAAGCAATTTTTTTCTTCTTTTAATTCATTTATTTTGCAGGATCATCATATAATAATTGTTTCCTGTATATTCATCACTAGCGCGCGCTAGCCCAGTGGTTGCCTCTGATTCTGGTAAGGGGGAGGTCCTGGGATCAAAACCAGGCCTCCCCACTTTTATTTTTGCATATTTTATTTCTTTTCTATGTTTTTTATATAATTATTAATAATGATTAATTTAAAAATTAACTAACCAATAATTTTTATAAATCTTATATTTTTTATTAAACTCATAAGTTTTCTTAATATTTATTTTAATTAATCTTATTTTCCTAATAATGTTTTTGTATATAACTTTTACTATAATTATATTTTGTTAATAAAACTAATTTAATTAATTATTTTAAAACCTTAATTTCTTAACTAACCCTAATATTTCATTAATCCTAAAAATTTAACCTAATTTTCTTTAATCCTAATTAAAATATTTTTGTAATAACTTTTTTTTAATTTGTATAAAATTTTAATACATTATCCTATTATTATTATTATTAAATCATTTAAACTTATATTATTTTTCTAATAATCTCTAAAGATTTAACTTATTTAACTTAAAATAATTTCTTTTAAAATTCTAATTTTTCTTTATTTCTTCATTATTATTTTCTTTTTAAATTCTAATATTTATTGCTTATTTATATTTGCTTTATTATTCTTATTATTTATTATTATCCGATTATATTGTAACTATCCCAAAGCCATGTAATAATTCGTAGATTTATTTTCCGTCATTATTTTCTTTGTAAATATTTATTGCGTGGTTAGTAAATAGGGTGTGAAAACATATTTGTGAATAATCTGACTTAGATAATTAATTTAAATAAGATAAATATTTGAAATAAAACACTCACACACGTAAGTCGATCTTTGATCGCCATCTTGCACTTCCTAGGGTATTCCTCTTGATTGCCTTTAAATGGTCAAGTCCCTCGATATATAGGGGTGTCTTAAGCAAAGTCCCTTCAAGTATAAATCATCATAGTCCCTACAGTTTAAAAGATCAAGTCCCTTCGAGGTTGCCTACGGAATAATGATCTTGTCCCTTCGAATAAATGATGATAGTCCCTACGAATTGCTAAAAGACACCCCCTTAAGTTGCCTTCTATGACCATACGATGACCCTACGCTTGTCCCTTAACACATCCAAGGTAATGACTACCTATTCCTTAATAATAAGGATAGTCTTACCATTGAAAGAACATACGAGAACATGAAAGACTTAATCTAGGTTAGGTACCTCTTAGTTGCTTGCTCACATTTCAAAATACTTTTTACACCTCACTTTCTTAAACAATTTTTCAAAACAAGACTTTGTATACATCCATACGAGGATCATTACAAAGTACTTAGAAAAATTTCTAATCACACACTACACTCTTCAAAAACAATTTAAGTGAGCTAAGTAAATAAGAGCCCATGGATAACCATGGATATAAAGGGTGTTAACACCTTCCCTTTATATAACCTACCCCCCGAACTCAAGTATTTTAAAATAGGTCTTTCCTGTTCTTTTATGTCCTTTCCACTTGGATAAAATAAAAGTCGGTGGCGACTCTCGCTATCCGCAACATGACTAAAAGTCAGTTCTCCCACCGAGTTACAGAACTGGTGACTCTGCTGGGGAGTTTCTAAGTAAAAGAGGGGTACCCTTAGGAATTAGATCACTATAAATTGTTTGCTTTGTTTGCTTTATATTACTTGTTGGGCTTTATGTGTGAAAGATCCTAACCCGGATCTAGTGTACCCTAGGTAAATGGCAATAAACCAAGGAAACTGTACGGCGTATACCGATATGGTTGATCTGGTGGCCATAGTTAGTGTGACTTCTTGGTTTGTGCTTATGTTCCTTAAGTAAGTTAAGGATAATATGGGGCTTCCATATGTTGTCAATACACTAACTGACTTTTAGAACCCTAGTTATCCCATCTTGGCCTTTAGAAAGTAGTGAGATAGCCGGCTTTGGTGAAGATTGAAGTTGGTTGATACTCGATACTACGCTCATTGAGATCCTAAACTTGGAGGGTTTTGGTTGGCAAGTAAGTTGCCTACTGAACAACCACCCTTGGGAAGGATCAGTGATATTGAGATCCCTTAGAACCTGGTTACTTTTGTAGGACAGGATGAACTAACTAAACTTTAGGGGAGGGTACTTACCTTTAAACCTCATGCAAGCCTTCAAACCTAGGGCTATTGTGTGACTTGTTTGTGTATGCCACATGTTTGTGATTGAGCATAACATCATGACATCATGCATCATAAGCATAGCATTTTCACTAACCATTTCAAGGACCAAAGGATTTATCTTTGTTCTTTGTTGCAGGTCATGGCTTCTGCTCGTAGGAATACTATCCGGATCAACATTGTAGGGATACCTCCTAAGCTTAAGGAATTGGTCTCTCAAGTTTCTGAAAGCTCCCAGTTCATCAAGAAGCATGGTCACCTACTGGATCTAATTACTTCAGAGTTCAATGAAGACATGATGAGTGTCCTATTCCAGTTCTTTGATCCTAAACATCATTGCTTCACATTCAGTGACTATCAGCTGGTTCCTATAATGGAGGAGTTATCCAAACTACTGGGTATACCTATCCTTGATCAGAGACCCTTCACAGGCTTAGAGAAGGAGCCTAAACCTGAAGTCATTGTTGTAGCCTTACATTTGAAGAAATCAGACATTGTCCTAGAAACTAGAAGCGGAGTTAAGGGTATCCTTGCTAAGGTATTGATGGATAAAGCTCAAGTGTTCTTGAAGGCTATGAGTTATGATGCTTTTGAGGAGATCCTAGCCCTATTGATCTATGGCTTAGTATTGTTCCCTAATCCAGACCAGTTCATAGACGTACACGCCATCAACATATTTCTGACTCACAACCCAGTACCTACATTACTTGGAGACATCCTACATTCTCTTCACACTCGTACTACGAAAGCGAGAGGAACTCTGATGTGCTGCATACCTTTATTTTCTAGGTGGTTTATTTCTCACCTTCCTCGATCAGTGATAAAGAATGAACAAGGTTTCAGGTGGTATAAGAGGATCATGTCACTTTCTCATTCAGACATTCATTGGTGCTCTCGATCTATGGAGAATGTTACTATCATTGACCATTGTGGGGAATTCCCTAATGTGCCACTCCTTGGCATAAGAGGGGGCATTACCTAAAACCCTTCTTTAGCACTACGTCAGTTTGGTTATGCTTGGAGTAATGGTCCTCATGACATGCTTATTCAGGGTATTGTATTCGACTACGACAACGATCTTCAGGGTTACCATCAAATGTTTATACGATCTTGGAACAAGGTGAACAGGATTGAAAGTAACACTTTGGAGCCAAATTATTCTATTCCTATGGAGCCTTATCTCAGATGGGTTCGATCTCGTGCTCAGACTCTTATGATGCCATATCCTGCTGTTCTACCAGTCACTATGGAGCCTGTTGCTGAAGGAGATGTTCCTTATACCATCCTTCATCCAGACATGCCCACTGATTTGGAAGAATTGCAAAAGTCCTGGATTCAGTTAAAGGAGCAAAGGGATACTTTTGAGACTCATTTCAGAGCTGGTCAAGAAAGAATTATGGAGCTAACAAGGCAACTTCACGAGGAGCAAAACCTTAACAAGTACCTCCACGCAAAGAGGAAGCGTACATGGGAGACTTAAAACCCCATATATTTATCTTTTGTATCTTATTGTTATTTCTTTGTAAGCCCAATGGGCAAAACTTATATTAAGTATTTACTAATAAAATTTTGTTCTTGTTTTCGTTTAAACAAATTTAAATCCTGCGGTCCTTGAAAACATTGCATAAGCATATACATACCATATCATTGCATCACAGGTTTCTTATGAACAAGTATCTTATCTTCTCGCTGTTTATTTCAGTAGAAATGGCTCTCGAACAAACTGTTAAGGATCTCCAGACTCAGAATACACAATTTCAAGAAATGATTCTGAACTTGTCCAGGGGATAAGATGAGCTAAAGGCACTTTTGACTAAGAAAAAGAAGAAGACTAGAAAATCAGTGGGCCTCATCAACCAGGGTAGAAGATTCAGAGGTCCTGTCAAGACAGAAGAAGAGGTTGAGAATCTTTTGTCTGAAAATTCTGAGAGAGAAGGAGGCAGTCTCCATGATACCGTGGAAGATTCTGATTCTGAGGAGAACTATTATCACGATCCTGCTAGTGAAGAAAAGTATAAGATGCTGGTAGACAGAATGAATGCTATGGAACTAGAAAAGAATTTTGGGTTTGACTTTGAAGATTTGAGTTTGATTTCTGGAGTTTCCATCCCTACAGGTTTCAAGGTTCCTACTTTTGTGGTGTATTATGGTGTGTCTTGCCCAAAACTGCATTTAAGGTCTTATGTCAGACGAATTCAACCCCATACTCCTGATAAGAAGTTATGGATACATTTCTTTCAAGAGAGTTTGTCTGGATCCCAACTGGAATGGTATTATCAACTGGAGAGTACCAACATTCGCAACTAGAATGATCTTGCTAAAGCTTTCTATAAGCAGTACCAATACAATTCTGATTTAGAACCAACTCGCATGCAGCTCCAAAGCATGTCCATGGATGCCAAAGAAAGCTTCAAGGAGTATGCTCAGAATTGGAGAGATCTGGCAAGTAGAGTTCAACCCCCTTTGACTGACAGGGAATTAGTTGATATGTTCATGTGTGCGTTGACTGGTCCTTTCTATAGTCATCTCATTGGAAGCTCATCATCTGTCTTCACTGAGCTGATAATGACTGGAGAATGTGTGGAAAGTGGGATACGAAGTGGAAAGATTCAGATAGTTTCTTCTTCAAGTATCACCAAGAAGCCCCCTCATGGGAAGAAGGAATTCAATGCTGTGTATAGCCAGCGTGGTCGTAATGATCGTAACCAATCTGTGGGAGCTGTTTTAATTTCTAATCCTACACCTCCACC
Organism: Lathyrus aphaca; assembly: GCA_963966055.1. Taxonomy (NCBI): domain Eukaryota; kingdom Viridiplantae; phylum Streptophyta; class Magnoliopsida; order Fabales; family Fabaceae; genus Lathyrus; species Lathyrus aphaca. The sequence continues at coordinate 61,382,953 of OZ014520.1, read as the reverse complement.
ACAAGAGCAACAATAGAATAGTCATCCAAAGCCTAGGAGGCAATTTACCAAGCTCAATATGTCATTGGCTCAGGCTTTGCAGCATATGTTGAAAGGAGAATTGATTACTTTGAAGGACCCACCACAGAATATCAATACTTCCTCTTCTCGTTACAATCCCAATGCAAGGTGTGCATACCATTCTAATAGCCCTGACCATGATACTAACAATTGCTGGTCATTGAAGAACAAAATTCAGGATATGATTGAGAATGGAGAAATTGAGCTTGACCCTCCGGAAACTCCTAATGTGATTACTGCTTCATGCCTAAACATGAGAAGACTGTTAACGTTGTTGATGAGGTAGTTTATATTCGTACTGTGGCTGAAATAACTACTCCTCTAGCTATTTTCAAGAAGAAACTTGTGCAAGCCGGTTTATTTCCGGGTTGCAGGGAAGATTGTTTTTACTGTGCCTATAAACCTGATAGTTGTTGGAGGTTGAGGTCAGGTATTCAACGCCTGATAGATAACTATACCATATTATTTGAGAGGACCCCTTCTATAGAGAGTCTGTGTGGAGGTTTGGCTCAAGATTTGAAAATTGAAGATGTGGCTATGGTTAACAAGATTCCTGTGAAGATTACTTCCAATGGTCCAGTGAGGATCACGTCTAAGGGTCCTGTGAAGATTATTGCTGAGCCAAAGGTGGCTCCAATGATTATTACTACTCCTGGTCCTATCCCATACACTTCTGACAAGGCTATACCCTGGAATTATGGTTCTGATGTTTATATCCATGGTGTCAAACAAGAACCTTTGACTGATGCACCTGTTACTGATGTTAATCTTGATATGGACAATATTGCTAGATCTAGTAAGGTTACCAGGAGTGGAAGAATTTTCTCTCCAGAAGACACCTCAAAAGCTGATGCTACTCCAGTTCATATCTCTAACACTGGGCCAAGTACTGAGGCTCGGTGTAAACACCCCAAATTTGCCCTCACTAAGTTCACACCATGGCTTGTGATCTTTTCATTTACATTAGTTCAATCATACCACATCATATTGCATTTTTGCTTCACTGCATTAGTTCAAGTTCATCTGCATCTAGGGTATGTGATCTGAGCAAGCCAGGATCCATCTGAGCCACTCCAAAGGCCATCAATAATCTCAAGAGGGTCCATGTATGTTCAATCATCATATTTTATCCTCCAAGGATCAAGGAAGTCAAAAATCACAAGAACTGAAAAAGCATGGAAGCAGAACTAGGGTTTAACTGCACAGATGACCTAAAATTAGGGTTTTAGTTTCAGAGGCCATAACTCCAAATTTTTTGGTCATTCTTGTTTCTATTGGGCTTAATATGATATAAGGATCATTCATACCAAGTTTGATGAATCAGGGCATCTGAGGCCCCCATCAATGGACCCAAAGTGGATTTTTCATCAAATTGAAGTTATATGGTCTTTATTTGACCATTGAAGTGTTTAGAAGTTCACAAATTTGAAGAAAAGTGAGCAAAACCAAAAGTTGCCAAAAATGGAAATGACTTGTAATGTAAACTTTCCATTTTGGGAAAGTTTTTTCAACCTCCTCTTTCTCCACCAAAAATGCTTCAAATGAAAAATTGTTGGTCATGAAAGTTGTAGATTGGATCATTCCCTTTTCAAAACGTACAAGAACAAGATCTAATTCATTATGGAACTCAAGTTATGGCTTTCCAAAGTTGGTAAAAATCACATAATTTTCAAGAATGCACCAAAGAGGGATTTTTGCAAAACCTCTTGCCAAGCTATTTTGTGACTTCAAACACACTTCAATGCTTAACAACATCATAGCACATTGCTTCTAGGTCAGAATTGCCCAAGGAATTTCAAAGTTTCATGCCTTGCCCATGAAGAAATCTTAAAAGGGCCAAACTTTGTCAAAATTGCAAAGCACCTCATAACTTATATCCCACATGCTGAATTGCCTCAAAGTGAATTCCATGGCCATCCTTGATCCTTGCTGCACCAGACATCCCATTGTACCAAGCCTTCCACTTGCCCATACCTCAAGTACAACCAACCTTGACATTTTGCAAATCACCCCATACCAATCAGCATAGCCCACACCAACTCCACAGACCTATCACAACTTGATATGTGGACTTTATGCAAGCCATAACACACAAGAACTCAGCCTGAATCCTCAGCATTGCCGTAGTTCACAAAAATCACCTCTCTTGCATTTTCCTTCGAAACACACAGCACAATTGCTCAAACTCAAAACAAACACCACCATTCATCTCTAAATCAATCACTGATCATTTCCCACCCCTCACATTGGCCTGAAACCACCTCAAACAAAAACACGATTTTCACCACCTCTGAACTGAAACCTTCAAAACACTCCATATAAACTCCTTTCAAGCATTCCAGAAGCATAAGGGGATCAAGGGAAGTGGAAAAGCACCAAAGAAGAGCCCAGAAAGTGCCAGTTTCGAAAGCTTCAACTCAGGTAACCTCAAGAACAAATTTTCCAAAAATGAAATTTTAAGTTCTTAGATTGTTCTCCATGCTTCACTGATCACACTGCACCTTTTGGTTTTGAAAATGATTGAATATTAAGCATGTATGAAGCTTCTGAAATTTCTGAGTAATTTTCCGTTTTGCTTCGAATCTTGATGTTCATGTGAAATAAATGATTTTTGCTTGCTGAATCTTGTTTAGAATGAGTTAGGGATCATTTCTGGAGAGTTTGGTGAGTTTATTTTACGAATTGAGAGAGTTAGCAAGTTTGAGTGGCCGGAGAAGATGACCGGAACACCGTTCCAGTCACTTGAAAGTGATTAGGGTTCAGATTAGGGCTTAATCCTGTAATTAGTGCTAGTTTGAATTCCAGCCGTCCAGATGCGCGCATGGTCTTTCCCTCCCTTTACAGATTTGAATCCTGTCCCTTGGATGTGCTTACTTTCATTAAATTCATTTTTATTTCACATTTTTTCTTATTTATTTTGTATGAATTATTAAAAATAGTAAAAATGATTAAAAAAATCTGAAATTTTTTATCAAGCCTTTTATTAATTTTCAAAAACCAAAAATATTTTTATTTTTATTTTTTGCATTAAAAAAGTATTTTTAAATCATTTAAATGTTTTATTTAATTAGTTAATTGATTTTAATTAATTAAAAATACATTTAAGTATTTAAAAATCACCAAAAAATCAGAGAACATCCTTAGGCATTTAGAAACATTTACAAACTCACCACACAAATTTCTTTTTGGTTTTGGTCATGCTTTGACATTTTTCAATGAATTAGGGTTCTTAAAATTGATCATTTTCTAAACCTAACTTCAAAAATTCATAACTTTTAAACCAAGTTGAGTTTGTGAATGGTTCTTTTTGCATTGTTCTATGCATGGCTCCTAGCATCCAAAAATATTTTTGTTTCATTTTTATCTTGCATTTTCAAATTATTTGGCATTTTACATTGAGGATCATCCAAAAAAACCTAGAAACTTAGGAAATTCATAACTCCTTCTAGGTTTAGCTTCTGACCTCCCCCTTTGGATGGTAACCTAGTATAGGTTTAGGGTTCCTTTGAGTGCATTTTCAATTTTTTATCATGTCATTTGCTTCTGTTTTTTCCATTTGCATCTCATCCTTTCATAAAACCCTAATTTTGCATCTTCACTTGCATACATCTTGCATATGCTTGCATTCATGAACTTGCCATGACATTTTATGCATTCACATGACATGTGAGACATCTTAGGACACATTAGAATCATGTTTGATCATTGCATCATCCATTTTCCATGTTATGCATTCATTTCATTTCATGTGCATTCATGAACTTTCATGCTCCTTTCATGTTCCATTTACATCCCCATTACTTGTATGATCATTCACATCTCTTGGCATGCATTTACATCATCTCTTAGCATCATTCGCATCATGTTTATGCTTCTGGTTTTTGTTTGCATCCATGCATTCATTTCATTTTCATTTCATTTCATTTCCTTTTACTAACTTTTCAGGTGGTAAGTTACTTTGAGAAGTGAATTTGCCTTCACTTCTCGCAATCTCTTCTCATCTCTCTTATGCATTCATTGCTGCATTTTGTATTTGTATTAGAGTGAGCTTGCTCATTCATGTTCCTTCTTCCCCTTCTTCCTTCAAGCAACTTATCTTCTTAAGTGAAGTAAGTTGACTTGCTTCTTCTGCTTCTCTTCCTTCCATCTGCTTCTTCCTTGGTGGCTTTTCTTGAAGATCTCTTGCAAGCCTCATAAACCCTAGGAATACCCAAGCATGATCACAATTAGGGTTTGATTATTCCCCCATTAGTTTTACCTTTGTGTCATCTTTTGTGTCTTCTCTTCTCATCTCATAATCAGGGATTAAACCTTTAAGGTTTCAAGGCTTTGCGATTAAGGGTATGCCTGCATACTTCTCTTAGGATGGAGTGTATAACTTTAATCCTAAGTGTTAAACCCTTAATGTGTTTAAATCACTTAATAAATTCATCTAATAATCACTAAGACATCAAGCTTGTAACTTGGGTCTTGCATTAGGGTTTTAATTCTTCCTTAATTGGTTAAGAAGGACTAACCCTAGTGTTAATGGACAAGTCCCCCTCAAGATTGTCTTACAAACCATAAAATCCATTTCTTAATCTTATCATTAACTAAAATCCATTTTAATAAAGGCTTTGTTTTGTCATGAGGTTAATCCCTAATCATGGATTAAGTTGAGGAGCCTTCCTCAACTTAAATGTTCTCATCTATTATCCTTCTATTAGGATGGTGTAATGAGTCCATTAAATCCCTGATTATGGCTTAAACACATTACTTAACACTAAACAAAAACTCCAAAAACATCTAAATAAATGTAGGTAGGTTAATGATATTAATCCTACATCATGGTGATTAAGTGTGAGGTGCTTACCTCATACTTAAGGTATTCTCATTACCCCTAATCAAAGGAAGGATGTGATGAGTTTACTAACCCTTGGTATTAGGCTTAAGCTCATTAACTTATGACAAACACAAAAAGCAATAAACGATTAAAAATACCAAAAAACAAACAATAATCGTCTCCTTCAGGATTCTTTTCTCATCATCTTCACTCACAAACGAGAACTCACTTCTTCCGTCTAATGCAAGACAGTTAGCACCTGAGCCAGACAGGTCATACACTTGAGCATAGGCAAGCAAGCAGTTCATCAGTCAATTTATCTTCCAGTCTCTTTGAGTCGAACTACGGTGTTCTGACTTCCTCATTGCACGAGAGGATACGTAGGCATAACTTAACTGTTATCGAACAAAAGTCTTTGTATATTCCCCCTCTTCCAACATTCTTCTTTAAGCCTCATTGTCTTGAGCTTTGCATTCTTTTCTTACACTGACACTCCTTTTATTCACTTCACACTTTTTTTTGCACTGACACTTGTATTCTTTTCCAGCTTTTGCACACAGAATAACACTGACACTACCCCTTTAAACACAAACTTTCAAGCGTGGATCCCATCGAGTACGACGGACAATCTGGGTGCTAATACCTTCCCAGATTATAACCAACCCCCTTTCTCAGTTTCTCTGGTTCGCAACCGTCTTGTCCATATCTTCCTAGGTTTATGCAGCATTACCTTTCCTTCAGGATAAAAATGCCTAGCTGGCGACTCTTTTCAGTTCATCTTCATGTTCTCTCCTTTCGCCGACCGTTCGCGTCTGTACCCCTTCTGGCCCGGTGTCATTCGGTGGGAGCGACACTCGGGGCAAAGGACCATTGATTGAACCTATTCAAGCTGAGGCACCAGTTAATGAAGATCTCTCTAAGCAGATGGAAAAAGTACTGAAGATCATCCGCAAGAGTGATTATGATGTTGTTGACCAGTTGGGGCATACTCCCTCCAAAATCTCCATGTTATCTCTGCTATTATGTTCTGAAGCCCACGCCAAGGCTTTAATCAAATTCCTGAAGACTGCTCATGTGCCACATGAAATCTCTATGGACCAATTTGAAAATTGTGTTGCCCATCTAACTAGTGATAATGGCTTGGGTTTCAATGATGCTGATCTGATCCTGCCGGCAGAAACCATAATAGAGCTCTGCATGTCTCTATTGAGTGTAGGGGCACTATTTTGTCTCATGTATTGGTGGAGAATGGTTCTTCATTAAATGTATTACCTAAGGAGGTTCTAGACAAACTCAATTTGAATGATGTAGTGTTAAGACAAAGTAATGTGGTGGTGCGGGCCTTTGATGGTTCAAGAAGAATGGTGCATGGAGAGGTGGATCTTCCTGTCAAAGTAGGCTCTCAAGTTTTTGATTCCACTTTCTATGTGATGAATATTCGTCCTGTGTACTCCTGTTTGCTTGGGCGCCCCTGGATCCATGGGGAAGGTGCTGTGACTTCTACTTTACATCAGAAGTTGAAATATCCGGTGAAAGGAAAGATTGTCACTGTTTATGGTGAAGAAGAATACATGGTCAGTCATGTGAACACTTTTAAATATGTTGAGATGGAAGGTGAATTTGTTGAGACTCCTTGCCAGATATTTGAAGTAGTTCCTTGGGTTATTCCTACTACTGAAGCTCCCCCTGTTGTTAAAAGAGTTCATGTGATTACTAGAGTGCCTCCTACAATGGCCTCCCTAAAAGATGCTAGAGTTGTGGTTGAAGAAGGTGGTTGTACTATTTGGGGTCAGCTTCCTGACATCCCTTACAAGTCTGGCAAGTTTGGTTTGGGTTTTACTGCAGAATCTCAGAAGGCCGTTCGTCATGCTCGTTCTGCTCGTATCACTCATGGAGGAATCATAAGGGACCAAGTCAATGTTGTGGAAGATTATGATGAAGGTTACAACCTGGGCGATTGGATTTTTCCTACCATGGGGGATGGACTCAACAATTGGAAGGCTGAAGACGTTATTCCTATCTCCTTTAGTCAGGAGTAAATGCTATTTCATTTTTCTAAATTTATTTTTTGTAACTTTGAACAACTAAATAATTTTAAGCCGTGTGCCTTGCCCGAGGCACAATGGTATGCTTATTAGGGTTGTCATTTCATTTGCATATTTTCATTCAATAAAATCAATGGACGTTTCTCGCTTTCGTAAATATTATGCTCTTTGTCTTTCATTTATTTTTTCCTTTTATAAAAAAAAAGCTATGTGTTCTTACATACACCCACATCACTAAATGCAGATATTCATCCACTCTGGATCTTATTGATAACAATTCTGCTATTGCCAATTATGACTTCGAAAATCCGATCTATCAAGCCGAGGATGGAAAGGAGGAAGATTGTAAAGTACCTATAGAGTTGGCTAGATTACTACAGCAAGAAGAGAAAACTATACAACCACATGAGGAACCAATTGAAGTTGTGAACTTAGGAACCAAGGAAAATAGGAAAGAAATCAAGATAGGTGCTGAACTAGAAGATGGTATCAAGAACAGGTTGATTCAGATGTTACATAACTATGTGGAAAATTTTGCTTGGTCTTATGAAGATATGTCGGGGTTGGATACAGATATTGTGGTTCATCATCTACCAGTGAAAGAGGATTGTCGTCCGATAAAACAGAAAGTCCGTCGTATGCGTCTTGATATGTCAGAAAAGATTAAGGCAGAGGTGATGAAACAATTCAATGCAGGGTTTCTAGTTGTTACTTCTTATCCACAATGGGTTGCAAATGTGGTGTCGGTGCCTAAGAAAGATGGTAAATTACACATGTGTGTAGATTACAGGGATTTGAATAGAGCCATCCCTAAAGATGACTTTCCACTTCCACATATTGATGTTCTGGTAGACAACACTGCTCAACATAAGGTATTCTCTTTTATGGATTGTTTCTCTGGGTATAATCAGATTAAGATGGCACCCGAAGACATGGAGAAGACTACATTTGTTACACAATGGGGCTCTTTCTGCTATAAGGTAATGCCATTTGGTTTGAAGAATGCTGGGGCAACATATCAGCATGCTATGGTAGCTTTGTTCCATGATATGATTCACCATGAGATAGAGGTATATGTGGATGATATGATATCCAGATCTCAGAATGAAGAAGAACACCTTGATCACCTGCACAAGTTGTTTGAGAGGTTGAAGAAATACAAGTTGAGGTTAAATCCAAACAAATGTACTTTCAGAGTTAGATCTGGTAAACTTCTGGGTTTTATTGTTAGTGGTAAAGGTATTGAAGTAGATCCTGCAAAGGTATAAACTATACAAGAGATGCTTGCTCTTCGTACTGAGAAAGAAGTTAGAGGTTTCTTGGGACGACTGAATTACATTGCAAGATTTATTTTCCAGTTGACTGCTACTTGTGAACCAATCTTCAAATTGTTGAAGAAAAATCAAGTATTGAAATGGAATGATGAATGCCAGGCAGCTTTTGATGAAATCAAAAGGTACCTACAGGAACCTCCTATATTGATGCCACCAGTTGAAGGAAGACCCTTGATTATGTACTTGACAGTATTGGATAACTCAATGGGGTGTGTGTTGGGGCAACATGACGAGTCTGGTCGAAAAGAGCAGGCAATATACTACCTTAGCAAAAAGTTTACCGACTGTGAAACAAGATACTCATTGCTCGAGAAAATTTGTTGCGCTTTGGCATGGGCTGCTCGCCGACTAAGACAGTATATGTTGACTCATACCACTTTATTGATTTCAAAAATGGATCCAATCAAGTATATATTTAAGAAACCTGCTCTCTCCGGACGAATAACAAGATGGCAAATGATCTTGACAGAATATGACATACAATATACTACTCAGAAAGCAATCAAAGGAAGTGTAGTAGCTGATCATTTGGCTCATCAAGCAGTGGATGATTATCAATCTATGAATTTTGATTTTCCAGATGAGGATATTATGATTGTTACTAAAGAACCTAGACAATATGAAGGACCTGAACAAGGATCCTGATGGACTATGGTTTTTGATGGAGCTTCTAATGCGCTTGGTAATGGTGTTGGTGTTGTGATTATCTCTCCTAAAGGTTGTTATACACCAGTTACTGCCAAGATTTGTTTTAAATGTACCAATAATATGGCTGAGTATGAAGCGTGCATCATGGGTATCAAGGTTGCTATTGAAATGAAGATCCAATTTTTGGATGTGTATGGAGATTCAGCCTTAGTAGTCAGTTAAGTTAAAGGAGATTGGGACACCAGACATCCTAATCTTATCCCTTACAAAGAGCATGTGTTGTCTTTGATCCCGTACTTTGAAGATATTACCTTTGAACATATTCCACGAGAAGAGAATCAGTTGGCAGATGCATTAGCTACCATGGCATCTATGTTTGAAATCAATTGGGATGATGAAGCTCCGAGAATTAATATTGATCGATTTTATAAACTTGCATACTGCAATGAAGTGGGTAATGAAGGAGTAGAAGAAAAGCCTTGGTTCCATGAAGTAAAGAGGTATCTTGAAGCTCAGGAATTCCCTGAAGGGGCATCTGTCAATGATAAAAGGTTTCTGAGGAGGTTTTCAGCTAAATTATTCCTGAGTAATGGAATTTTGTACAAGCGCAACCACGATTCAACTTTGCTTCACTGTATGGATAAGAAAGAAGCAGTAGAGATTATGGAAGACATGCATGATGGGATCTTTGGTACTCATTCTAGTGGGCATACAATGGCTAAGAAGATTCTGATAGCAGGTTATTATTGGTCTATCATGGAAGCTGACTGTTATCAACACTCCAAAACTTGTCACAAATGCCAGATTTATACTGATAAGGTTCACGTTCCTCCAGTTCCGTTGAATGTTCTAACTGCTCCATGGCCTTTTGCCACGTGGGGCATTGATATGATTGGTGAGATCAAACCTACTGCCTCTAATGGACATCGTTTCATCCTTTTAGCTATTGATTACTTCACAAAATGGGTAGAGGCAGCTTCATTTGCTTATGTTACTAAGAATGTTGTGGCTCGATTCATCAAGTATAATCTTATATGCAGATATGGCATCCCTGAAAGGATTATCACAGCCAATGGTACTAATTTGAACAACACTATGATCACTGATCTCTGCACGCAGTTCAAGATTAAACATTATAATTATTCTCCATATCGCCCAAAGATGAATGGCGCAGTGGAAGCCGCTAACAAGAATATTAAGAAGATCTTGCAAAAGATGACAGTTACCTATAAGGATTGGCATGAGATGTTACCATTTGCTCTTCATGGTTATCGTACCACTATACGTACTTCAACAGGGGCAACCCCATTTTCCCTTGTCTATTGTATGGAAGCAGTTTTACCCATTGAAGTTCAGATTCCCTCTTTGAGAATTATGAAGGATGCGGGCTTAGATGAAGACGAATGGATTCAGACTCGACTTGATGATTACACTAAAATTCACCGTATTTCTGACTCTGATTTCGCATGAATTCTTAGCTTTTATTGTTATTTTTTTATGTTATTACTTTGTTTTTCTTTATTTTCAGGGTTTCTATGTAATTGGGACCTAAATCGAGAAAAGGAGCAAAAAAGGAGTGGAAACGGACAAAAACCAAGAAATTCAGCTTTTTACACTTACGGCATCCACCATGGCTGGCGCCATGGGGTCTGCCATGACGTGGCCACGTCTCAAGACTACTCCACAACTCCAAAGACCCACGATCCCCACTTTCTCCATCACCTTGCACTCATGGCGGGCGCCACAAGGAAAAAGTGCTTCCCTTCACTTTTTAGTGGAGGGGGGCATCTTGGTCATTTCCCATTTAATATTTTCCTATAAATAGGACTTTAGAATTTCGTTTTCTTCATCCAAACTTAGAATCTCTTAGGCATATATCAGTTTTAAAGTAGTTATCATTCCACATCGGGGTGTTACTTCAATCGAGTGATCGAGTCTGTATACGTCTGTGTGATCGAGTTTTGGAGCACTCTGGGAGGAAGTTAATCCTGCCTCCATTTTAATTCCAGTTTGTATTTTATTTTTCCGCATTTGCTTTAATTTTATTTATTTCCCGCACTCGCTTTACTTTATTTATTTCCCGCACTCGCTTTACTTTAATTATTTCTCGCACTACTTTCGTTTATTTTCCGCACTCGCTTTAAATACCTTTATTTCTCGCACTCGCACTACTTTTATTTACTTTCCGCATTCTCTCTACTTTTATTTACTTTTCGCACTCGCACTAATTACTTTTATGAAAAATAATAAAAATAACTTTTACTTTACTATGTCTAACTAAAACCATAAAGGTTAGAATGTAAGGATCGTAATTAAACCAGTAATCCGTACAATTGTTTGTAGAAACACTTAAGGGCTATTTTAACTTTCAATATAAGTTAAATTGTTTTTAACTATTTCAAAAACAACCAAAAGCTCTTTGTCTAGTTCATTAGGAGTTTTTAGATTAAAAAGAAAAGAGATTTTAAAACGATTTTCGGACGCGTTAAGAAGTTTAGAGTCTGGTTCGTGAGAACCTCTTTTTGCTAAGAAATCCAGGTTAAAGTACTTTTCAACTTAGTTAAGATACTATATTTCTTAAAAATAGGTTTACTACTCTAACGTAGTACGCACCTTTTTATCCGTGACAATAGGAGGGGTTGATTAGAGAGTACAACTCGGTTTTGAATACGCGAAAGCAACAGTTCCTTTTAAATTAGTTCTTTTCAAAGTAGAAAACATTGCCCATAAGTAGTTCTATTAACAAGTACTGGACTATCAATTGATTATGTGAATTACATTCGAGCCTGTCTTTATTTATTGTTTAAAATTACCATTTTATTTACCATTGCGCACTCCTTAAAACCATTATATTCAGTTGCCTTAGATACACACCATAACAATAGGTACGATAGATTGACACTTGGTCTTTGTGGATTCGACAATCTTTTATATTACTCTGACGTGTTCGTACACTTGCGAAAAACACGCATCAAGTTTTTGGCGCCGTTGCCGGGGACCAATTTCGTCAAATTTCATACCCTGTAGTTATACCGTTTAAACTAAGGTTGTTACCCACCGGTCAATGCGAAAGACTCGCAGTGCCGGAAGCTTAGTAGACCCTCTAGCTGAACCTGAATGTTACACTCGCGCACGTTTATTTTTCCATAGGAATAGGAGAGCTATGGCCGAAGATAAAAACCGAAGACCTCTTAAGGACTTTGCCCAACCATCAAACGAGGAACCTAGTTCCAGTATAGTAAACCCCTCTATCCCAGCCAATAATTTTGAACTTAAACCATCCCTGTTGCAATTAGTGCAACAGAGACAATTCACATGTCTTGCTACTGAGAACCCAAACCAACATTTAAAAAACTTTCTTTAGTTAGCAGACACCTTTAAAACCAATGGAGCTCCTCCTGAGGCGATACGCTTAAGATTATTTCCCTTTTCCCTCAGAGATAAAGCTCTATCATGGTTAGATTCCCTTCCACCCAATTCCATAACAACTTGGGAAGACCTTAGAAAAGTTTTCCTTGCTAGATATTTTCCCCCAAGAAAGATTGCTCTTCTTCGAAACCTAATAACCAGATTTACCCAACACCAAGGAGAATCGTTGTTCGAAGCCTGGGAGAGATATAAAGAGCTATTAAGAGCATGCCCACATCATGGCTTAGAGAATTGGCTGATCATTCAAACCTTCTATAATGGACTTCATTATAACACTAAGATGACCATCGACGCTGCCGTTGGTGGCGCACTGATGAACAAACCTTACCCTGAAGCTAGTGCCCTTATCGAAGATATGGCCCAAAACCATCAATCATGGGGAGTAGAACGAGCAATAGTGGAAAAGAAGGAAGCCCGAGGAGGAATACATGAGCTAAGCTCTATGGACATGATGCAAGCTAAAATGGACGCGTTGGCCCTTAGAGTCGAACATATGTGTACAACTCTGAATACTGTAGCTGCAGTTTTGCCGAATTGTGAGATATGTGGGACGCAAGGACACCAATCCGCCGAATGCAATCTATTAAATGAGACCAGCCCTAAGCAAGTGAACTACACCCAAGGGAACCCATTTTCAAACACATACAACCCTGGATGGAGGAATCACCCAAACTTCTCCTATAAAAATAATAACCCTATCCAAAATACCGCACCTCCGAGACAACAAGGTTACCAAGCCCCAAGAACAAATCAACATATGCAACCTGTACCACCAAGTCCGAGCCTTGAGAAAATTATGGAAAGTTTTATCACCGCTCAAACACAACAAAACAAAGAGTTCATGAACCAAAATGTCCATGTTAACGAACTAATTACCCAATTAGGAACCAAGGTTGACCAGATTATTACTCGTAACAAGATGCTTGAAACCCAGATCTCTCAGGTAGCTTTAAACTAAGTTAACTGATTTTTGATTATCTGAGCATCTGACTAACCAAACTTGTAGGGCAAGTCTTGAAACTTGACATGAGGATTCTATGAAGTATATGGGATATCATGAAGTCCACTTGAGGCTTTGGAAGTCCAATTTACCTTGGGAAACTCAAAACCCTAATTTAAGATCCATTGCATAGGAGGAGGCTTTGTCTTATGAAACCTTGAATCCCTTTGAGCAATTGAAAATCTTGTAACTATTAGGAGACCACTTGAGGCATATTGTCTTAAGGATGTGAGGGCAAATTTTTGGTTCAACAACCTACAATGCAATCTTCAAATGCTCTTTGTGGTCTTCTTCAGTTTTTGAATAAATCAAGATATCATCAATAAATACCATAATAAACTGATCTAGATAAGAATGAAAGATTCAGTTCATGTACTCCATGAAGACACCTAACACATTAGACACTCCAAAAGGCATCACAACATATTCATAATGTCCATAACGAGTCCTAAATGCGGTCTTCTGAATATCATCTTCCTTCACTTGAATCTGATGGTAACCTAACCTCAAATCAATCTTACTGAAAATATGAGCACCAACTAGCTGATCCATTAAGTCCTCAATTCTTGAAAGTGGATACTTATTCTTAAAGGTCACTTTATTTAACTGATGGTAATCAATGCACAAATGCATTGTAACACCCATATATAACAACATACATCAAAGCATATATATTATACTTGAATCCAAGTTTGAATATTGAAATACAAATAAGTTCTTAGCCAACACATTACATCCATTAAATTCTCTAAAACAAAAGTCTAAAACTGTGTCATAATGTATATAAGATGTTCACAAATAAAATCTAAGAACTAGATCAACAATGATCTCAAAACAACTCCATCAGCGGAAGCCATGTCATGCACAAAATATCAACTAGTAAGAATAAGTCAAACAACCTTATCCTTACCCTTCTTAGAACCTGTAGTACCTAAAACAAATAATCAACAATGAGGGGTGAGATAAAAAATCTCAGTGAGTCCTTATCTTATGGATTCTCTCAGCTTAACATGGTTCTAAACCAAAATCCTACTCAAGTAAAAAGGAATAATACCTTGAGTTCACAACCCTCACACTCATATGGAAACATGTCTTGAGTTAAACAACTTGAAAGTATCACTAATTTGGTAACCACAAGGCATCCCCTATTCTCGTTCTCTCCTACGTATAAGAGTCGACCCAAGTCATGGATCCTCGTAACTTTCTTGACATACGAAATGGATTCAGATCCTAGGTCTGTTAACCTAGAATTGTCACTTCTCATGGTCTGTTAAGCATCCCAAGTCTCCACCCGTAGGTTCCATTCGTACTAAAAGCTGGAATCAAACCTGCCAAGTAATTATGTGTACATTCCAGAGGAGCCCTTGGCTCATGAAACGACATCTCATGGAAAATCTATTCCAATCATGTGATTTCACTCAAAAGGGAATGCGTACGATATTCCTAAGGCCTGTTAACCTTTTCCACAAGTAACACACCCAAACGGGTTCACACATGTTCCATATAGTGTACTTTCACCTCTATACCTATACACGACTAAGGTATACGTTGCATACCAAAAGTTCGACATTGTCATCTAGATTTAATAACCACTTAGTATCACAATTAAGTCTCCACTAGGTAGTGTACAAGGTTTCCTCACTCACCCTAGTCTCTATGCCTTTATAAATTTTTTCCATAAAGCAAATAAATCAAATAAACCGATTAAATAATTAAATTCATCAACAAAATTAGTTATTTTCCATTCCAATAGATAGAACATCATTCCAGCTTTGAATCAATGTAAAATATGCATAAATCGGACACCCGAGTCAAAAGTTATGAATTTTTAAAGTATTTTTCAAAAATACAATAGTGGTAACAGGTTACCACCAGAAGGGTAACCGATTACTTAACAGACATGGGCTAAATGAGAGTTAGAGGCACATTTGTGTAACCGGTTACTACCCAGTGGGTAACCGATTACCAGTGTAAAACTTTCAGAAATCTCTAATTTTTCAAAGGTAACTGGTTACTTGACGCGCAGAAGCAAAAATGCCTAGGTTTTTCATACTGTTATCATTTTTCCAAACCTCTAAAAAATCCAACACATTTCAAAACCAAAAGTAACAAAAGATCATACATACATAGTAATCATATACGATCAATTACCGACATTTTCAACTGTTGGAAACTTCG
Organism: Lathyrus aphaca; assembly: GCA_963966055.1. Lineage (NCBI taxonomy): Eukaryota > Viridiplantae > Streptophyta > Magnoliopsida > Fabales > Fabaceae > Lathyrus > Lathyrus aphaca. Next base: position 61,367,437 of record OZ014520.1, on the reverse strand, counting down.
ATTTCTCGATTTTTACTGAAATCCAACCTAAACTCATAACTTTAGTAAACTCTTAAACAAAAGCTTCTAACTAGAATCACATCTAGAGATGAAGATGATGAAGATGATGAAGATGATGAAGATGATGAAGATTGTGAGATGGAGAATGGATGATGAAGCTTGGGGTTCAAGGATTCTTTTTCTTCTTCTTCTTCAAGTTTTCCTCTTTTCCCCTTTTTCTCCTCTTCTTCTCTCCTTGTTTCTATTTTTGTAAAAAAATGAAACAACATATATGTTATACTGATATAACATATCTTGTAACCTAATGGGTCCAATTAGAGGGTATCAAAAAATGTCTCAGGGTCACTTAATTAACAAAACCTCTGAGTCAGATAATATTAATTATTTAATTCGAGTCCATCGGTTGCTCTAATTATTTAAGTTAAAAAAACTATCAGAGTATACCGGAACCCAATTAATCTTAATTAATATTATCCAGAGTGTTAATTAAATTTACGGGGTATTACATCCTCCCCTCCTTAAATAGATATTCATCCACGAATTTAAAAGATTACCTGAAAAGATGAGGATAAACTTCTCGCATCTCCGATTCGAGTTCCCAAGTAGCATCTCCCGGATGCGTCACATCCCATTATACCTTAACAAGCGGTATTTCCTTGTTCCTTAGCACTTTGAAATACTTCAGAGGATGACTAGTCAAAAAATCAAAAACCAGGGGTATCTAGTGTAATTTCCATCTGGACCAAAAAGTCAAAGTTTGACTTTTTTTAAACCCAAAATGATCCCCATGACCTATATTACAAGAATATTCGGCCCATGAATGCATTTGATCACAAAAAAGTCAGAAATTTGAAGATAACTTGTAATAGGGGCAATCTTTGAAACTTAGAAATTTTTCTATGTTATAAGAAAAAATGTGCAAGTACCCTACTTCTAAGCATCATAACTTGTGATCCAAGCATCAGATTTTTGTGAACTAAAGCTCAAATGAAATATCTTTCCATAAACTACAAATGATTCAACTACACAAAACTCCAATTCATTGTGGATTTTAAGTTGAAGATTGATCAGAATCAAGAAAAAATTGGAAATTTCAACACTTAAACAAAATATGCCGAAGTACAAAACCAGTCAAAACATCAAAACTTGGAGGCTTTTTTAACATTGTTCCAAGCTGAATCAATTCCAATGTTATAAATCAATGTTGTTGCAAATGTTGCCAACAATTCAAAGAACCAGTTGGCATGAAAAGATCTTGCTTAAGCATGAAGAAATCATGGATCAAAGTCACCATGACACAACTGTTTTTCAAAAAGATTTTCATAAAACTTGAGAATTGGATTTTGATGAGTCAAGGGATCATATCAAGTGGTCTTAAGCATCTAAAGAATCATTACAAATCTGATCAAACCTGCAAATTCATGATTGCACCAAGGAATTTCCATTTATGGCATTTATGTAATTCAACACCTATGCATTTCAATCCAATGGTCACCATGCTCCAAAATGGCATATGCTTGGATATCTTTATCAACCAGTAACATGTGTCCATAAACCAAGATAAGATCATCTGAAGAATGTGATTTAGATGTTGCATAGCTGAGCTATTTGAGAATTTCATCATTCCATGTGTAAGAGATATTTTGGCAATCAATGATCAATAATGCTTATCTCTTCAAGACTTATTGGCTAAGTAATCTCAACATATTTTCCTATAAATAGAGACCTCATTTGATCATAAAAGATACACCAAATCCTCTAAATCCCAAGCTTTCTCTTCTTCACTCTCAAAGACTCAAAACTTGACATTTTGAGCAAACACCATCGGGTTTTGAGTTGTGGCCACTATAAACTCAATTTAATTGCCCAAACACATCACATGTAATGTATCTGAGGTGTTCAAACACTTGAACCAACCCAGAAACACCTCCAACCCAAAATCACTCTTCAAAACCTCAAAGAAACCTTTTTTCTACAACTTGAAGGCCAAAACTTGATCAAACCATTTGCAATCAAGTCCAAGTGTTAAAATACACTCCATATCATCCATGGGAGTTGTTAAGATCATCAAAACTCTTTTGTAACACTTACAGATCAAAATCACCTCAGCAGCTGCAGCTCCAAGTTCAGGTAAGCTTCAAACTTGGTCATCTCTCAGTTCATGCATATTTCCTTGCACTATCTTTTTACCTTGTATGCATGATCATATTCTATGTATTTTCCCTCAATCAATTTCACAAAATCATCATCATGTATAATTTCATGAGACTTAGGCCAAATTAGGGTTTTTTAGTGTTCATCACTGATTTTTCACTCTACACTTAAAATAAATGAAATTAAAATGTTCCATCATGTTTGTGGGATCAAAACACACAACTTTGATGTTTATTTCATCTCAAATGGATGCTTATTTCATGAGATACGATTGGTTTTGCAAATCTGGCCACAAACACCTTCGGACGTGTTCTCTGCCAATGTTCTTTGTGCCCTTTTTACAAATTTGAATTTTTGAATTTTTTAAGTTTTATTTAATTGATTCAAAAATTAATAACTCTCTGATTCTTTTGAGTATTTGAATGATTATTTTTTCATTAATTCTCAAAAATGTTTAAATATTTTATTCCATGATAAAAAGCAAAAATATTATTTATAATTTTATGTAATATATTTAATATTTTCTTAAAAAATTAATTTTATTTGTTTTTAAACATTTGAAAATTCTTTCTTTCACTTGATTTTCCAAACATAAATGATATTCAAGTCATCTCATGGATGAAACACAAAATTTCAAACATTAATCCAAGATTTAAACTTGTTTTTCACATATATATTTGATTAATTTTGAATCTTTTAAGTTTTATTTCAAAATAAATACTTAAAAATACAAAATTAGGGTTTTGATTTTATCACCCCTAATTTTTTAAAATCTTGCTTCATGGGCCTCTATTAGAGTGTAATACCCATCTATTTTTAAAAAATGAACCATTAGGGTTCATCTGATCCATTTTAAAAACCCGGTGCAATCGTCTTTTTCACCGCATTGAATTTTCATCTATGAACTTCTTTATACATAACCTTTTATTTTATAAAATTAATTGTGAAAATGTATCATGGGGAATCCTTTGTGTTTAGGACCTAGTTTTTTGTGTTTTAAACTTTCTCCAGTCTATTTTAAAACTCCGACAGGCTTCCGTATAAGTCATGAAATCCTCCAATTATTTTCTTAAACAATTTTCAATCTCCTAAAAAAATATTATGGGCCACTTGTTTACAAGTCCCATTCCTTTTTCTTTTTTCATCTTTATTACTAAATATCTAATACCACCACTACTAGACTGAGCTTCACTCCAGTGAACTACTTTCTAGGCGGTACATAGCTTTTCAGCACCCAAGTCCTACCATGTGTATGAAATCACAAGATAATAAAATACAAAACAAATTCCATAGGAATCCTTATGTTTAAGCCCTATTATTGGCTTTTGAGCCATCTTTTTTCCCTCTAACTTCTCGCTATTTTCTTAAAGTGTTGTTTGCTTGTTAGATTAGGGTTTTTTGTTTAAATATATCTTTCTTCATCTCATACTAAAGCAAAGATAATAAAACACATATTAATTATCAAAGAGGATACAATATAAAATATATATGTAATATTTCTCCCTCGGGATTTTGGGCCTCTTCTTCCCAGTGTAACTCCCAACATCATTCTTAAAAAACATTTAAGAATACTCAAACCATAACAAAGACATATTAAAAAATGTTCGACATATTCACTGATACATTTTTTTGTCTGCATGCATTTCATATATATATATATATATATATATATATATATATATATATATATATATATATATATATATATATATATATATATATATATATATATATATATATATATATATTTGTATCTTGCTATACTCTAAGTAGATATGTTATCTTCATCAAAATATATACGCCATTCAAAACAATTAGGATCTTCCTTTACAACTTACTAGGAGTTTACATAGATAAGAAGTTTCCTTGCGAAGTGCTTTTTTTGTAAACCATCCCCAACCTCCTTTAGGGATTTGTTCAAGGACCTATGGGCCTCTTAAAGGTAACCTAGCGTCCTCTTGGGCTTAAATAAAAGGACCCTCAAATGCTTCCTAAAAGCATAAGAATAGATGCTTTAGAATCAAACACATACAGTAGTCTCCATCTCCCTGAAGGATGACCAAGGTAGCCTACTCTTGGGCTTTGTACAATTGAACCTTCCCAGACAAAGGAATGTTTGATGACCTCAAAAACTTTTATCAAACAAAACAGACAAAACACTCTTCATACAGAGTCATCCTCCCTTAAATTTTCAGCCTCCCATCTTAGGCTTTATATAAGATACAAACAATCAAGAGTCAGTCTCTCACAAATAAGCTTCACACTCGGACTTCCAAATCAGGACACAGATAAACTTTCCCTATAGAATCAGTTTTCTTTGTTTAGCTTAAACCTTGGACTTCAATCAAGGAACATATAAATCACATCTTTCCCTCTTTAGAGATGACAATTTCTCTCTACTGAGTCTCTTTTAGCTTCAACCTTTGGCTTCAATCAAGGCACAAAAATCCAAACACTTTACAGTCAATAATTCATTATAGTCATATTCTTGGAGTTTAACTAAGCTAATAAATCATTACAATCATAGTCTTGGACTTTAACTAATCTAATACAATAATACAATCATAGTCTTGGACTTTAAATAAGCTTATATTTCAGTCATACAGTTGGACTAAAACTAAGATCACTTTTCACCAGTCAAATTTCCACCCAATTCAGCTTTCTTGTGCTATACAATTCAGGTCAACCATTCAGTCCTCCTTGAGCTATGCAATTCAGGGTACCCATTCAGCCTTTCTTGAGCTATGCAAATCAAGATATCAGATTCATCTTATTCCTTGAGCTATTCAATTCAAGTAGCCCTACCAGTTACAACAAACCATTTCAGCTTCAATCCTGAGCTTTGATCAAGACACAAATAAACTTTTTCAGCTTCAATCTTGGGGTTTGAACAAGACACAAATACAAACTGTGAGCATCAACATCCTATGCTTTAAATAGGATACAAATCAACCTCTCCTTATAGATATAGCCTTTTAGGAGGAACTACAATGCTCTGATCCCTCAATTCTCTTTTTGGGGTTACGTCGGCAAAAGGTCGTAAGATCTTTGCAAGCACACCAAACAAAAAAAACAATAGGTTCTCAGACCTATCAAAAACATCAGAAATGCCCAAACACCAAAAATATTAACATCATCCTATCTTACCAACACTCATCTCATTCCCAATCCCAAATTGAAGAAAATATCACAGATATCACGAACAATAGATATACTTTTTTTCTATGCAAAATAATATAAAAGGGACCCACACTTTTGACAATATTTGTAAACCAATAATTTTGACTGTTTAATCTCAGTTTGCTAGCAGGGTTAATTGGAGACATCTATTTACCTTCCTTAATCAGCTTCATAAGATAAAAATAAATCAAATTGTAGCACCAGAGCAATCTTGATTCGAAACCACAAAAATCGAGCTACATTAAGAACATCATTTTTCCTAGATTTGGAGTGTTGAGAGTTGTTCTAAGTGATGAAGGATCCCATTTCATCTCGAATATCTTTGGGAAACTACTGCTTAAATATGGAGTAAAACGCCGAGTAGAAATGCCTTATCACCCTCAAACTAGCGGTCAAGTAGAAGTTTCAAACAAAGAAATCAAGTAAATACTTGAGAAAACCGTTGTAACATCTAGGAAATATTTGTCAATTAAGCTTCACGAAGCTTTATGGGCCTATAGAATGGCCTACAAAACACCGATAGTAACCACACCATTTAAACTAATTTATGGTAAGTCGTTCCATATGCCTATAGAACTTGAGCATATAACTTATTGGCCTATTAAGACCCTAAATATGAACTACAATACAACCAGAGAGAAACAAATTTTAGACATCCATGAGCTCGAAGAACTAAGACTTGACGCTTATGCGAACACCAAAATATATTAAGAAAGAACCAAAAGTGGCATGATAAAAGGATAACAAGGAGAGAATTCAATGAGGGAGACACAATCCTTCTCTTTAACTCTCGACTTAAGCTTTTTCCTGGAAAGTTACGTTCTAGATGGTCTGACCCTTTCAAGGTTACAAAATTCCTACGGATTGGAGCAATAAAAATCAAGGGAAAGTCAAATGAGACGTTCATTGTGAATGGCCAAATACTTAAACATTACCACTCAGTCGAAAATAAAGAGTATTGCACCAGTTATAAGTTGGAAGAGCTTCATGCTCCTCCCGATGAGTGAAATTATGTTCCTATTCTGATGTCGAACTTCCAACATTAAACAAAGCGCTCCGTGGGAGCTAAAACCATGATCTTTAGTTCTTGTTAGTTTTAAGTTCTTACATGCATGTTAAATCTAAGATCTATTTCACAAAAAGCACTATGATTATTGTTATTATTACCATTATTTTAATTACAATAACTCATAACTATAGTATTATTTCCCTAATAGTATAATATTTTCAATTTTCAGGTTTACTTTCCCTAGGATAGCTTTGACCCGTAACCATGCAGTTATTCGAAAACCGTACCATCGTTTTCAGGGATGATGTCCAGAGGCGTCGATTTGAGGCTTTGGCTCAAAGAGACCTTGCCATCTCCATCTACCCTGACGATTTCGCTATGCAAACCCTGAGTATTTGTTACAACATTATTTACCTTCTGAACCAAATATTTTGGTCTGACTTTTCCATAGAAAAGAGATTCAACACTTACCATTATCTGACTTTGGAGTTCCTAAGCTCCCTTTATTATGATTCCACCCGTGGTTTTGGACTAGGTCGTAGATTAGCCACTTTCAGATTATTTAGAAACAAGTATAGGTTCACACACCATGAATTTGATGATCTGTTGGGATTTCCCAATGGGCCTGATGTTGTGACCAAAACCATTGTTGATTCCTTCACTGGCTATGATCTGGAACAGTTTTGGGGAACCATATCTGGAAATTTCAATGCTAAGCATGATGACCGTTTCTTTGATATAATACACAATCCTGGATTGAGATATTTCGATAACATTATTGCTCACACTTTCCTTGGAAAAGAAAATAATATCACATTTATGTCTAGGGATGAACTTTATATCATGCTTTGTTAATCCCAAGGAAAACTTGTTAATGTTGCCCCGTTATTGCTAGCAAATTTGATCTGTCTAGTTCGTGATTATTTTAAGCCAATCATAATAGGTAGGTTAGTGACAATTATTGTCGATGCAATTAGAATGAGGTACCATATGAACCATATCTTTGCTTTCGGTGGCAAATGTCCCATGGACATCAACTTCTGTTTCAATCGTGGAATAATTGCTAATCTTGGCCCAGTTGGATTTGAGCTTCTTATTGATAATGTTGTTGTCCAAGCCTTTAATCTACCCAACCATGAGAAGAATAGTATGCATAATAAGGATAACTGGCTTTACGATATAAAGGTCTTTAAAGAGTCTTTGACTCCATTCGATTCTCCTCAAGCTTTTGAGAATCGAGATACTATTATGAATGACACCGCCACTAGAGATTCTGAGACTAGTTCTGCTAATCAATCTATCCCATTATCACAATTGGCGAAGCCATAGAAGGCCTTCGGCTCAAAGAGGACTTGGTTCTAAGTGATATTAACTCTCTAAGGATCGATTTCATAGGTCTCACGGATGTTGTCCATAAAGATCTAGACTATCTGTTCCAAATTGTCTTTTCGCTTGGGCAATGCCGCAGATGATTCTAAGTTTTATCGTTTTTCCCTACTTTCATAGGATAGTTTGCTTCCTGTATAAGTTTTTTCGCTTTACGTATTGTTCGTACTCTGTATTTTGTCGGTATGTCGACACGTAGATGTAATGTACTGTTATTTCAATCAATGTATTTTCTGTTGGTGTAAGCCCTATAGGCCAATTCTTTTGGTACTTGTATCAAATTATTTATTAATAATAAAAGACATTTCTTTATTATGTTTGTTTCTCCAAAATGATAAAGTCCCTAGAATAACTAGTTCGTTTAATGAAATATTAAGTGTGACTTAATCATGAGATTCCATTAAACATAAGGACATTATTCTCTCCCTCACTCAAAAACCTTCAATCTAATCAGCTAGCATTGTGACTGAAGGAAGTTGTTCGTGTGGACTGAGTAGAGGCGTTGTTCATCATAAAACGCTCATGATCATCCATCGATTCAGATTCAAAGGTTTCATCACAACAAGAGGTAACCTTTCTATCACATATCATGATCTTTTGTAAGGATCTCTCTAAAGGGAAATTTTTGTTTTCCGTTGCGTTTATATCGCAAATTTCCCTTCGGTGGTATCAGAGTCACTTACGAAACCACGAGTCTGGTAATTGCTTACTTTATGTTATTTTGTTTTAATTGGATTAAAACACGTAAAATTAAATCAAATCTAGATATTGAATTTTTTGTCTTAGACTGTGTACGGCTTGGATGATTGATATTGACTATCCTTCGAAATCCAACAATAATATGGTGAAGCATCGATATTTCAATCGTCCATAAGTTAAACATATATGATCAATCTAATTCATATGTTATATGATTAACTTTGATTCAATTATGGTGTATTGGATATACTATTTTATTTCTTCAGTTCAAATCACGTAATCATTATCATTCGTTTAAGCGATTTATGGTCATCTGCTTCAGAATCTGACTTTAGTATGGTGAAGCGATAGCATACGGACCAGTCATACTAAATTATTAATCGTGGTGTTTTAATGGTATGAAATTTTTTCATTAAGGTTTATGACGGCACAAGGGTTGCATCGTCAATAAGGTCTACTCACAATTGTCAGCGTGACGTTCTCTATAGGCTGAACTGTGATGGTCACTGGGCAGACTGTGACAGTCTCCATGAGTAGACTGTGATGGTCGTCATAGGCAGAATGTAATAGTCTCCAGGAAAATTGTGACGGGCGTCACAAGCAGTAAGACGATGCAAATGTTACATCAATGCAGTCTGCCCTTTAGGTTATGCATTTGCCGAAAATTTAATTTGATTTATTTAATTAATAAGATTTAAATTAATAATAAAATTCACTTATTATTTTTCTTGTGGTGATCAGTTATGGACTTAGTTTATTTTTCTTTGTTTTGGATTTTATAAATACGACATGCGTGTCTTGCCTCTTTCTTATTCTCATAATGTAACTTCTTTTCTCATCTCACTCCCTCGTATGTAAAACGAGTTTCCTTTATGTAATGTATTATTATGAAGAAAGAGAAGACTACAAAACAAAGAAGGACAGCCTTGGAGAAATGAAGATTGTTGTTAGGTTTAGCTTAGGTTCTCTCATTTTCTCGGGAGAACAATTATGCTAGGGGCCATAACTATTTAATTTGTTTATATGTTGATATATATTGTATGTATGCATGTGTGAGGAACAATTTATATGATAAATATTGAGATCAAACTAATTAAAATTCCCTCAAAACTAATATTAATTTTTTGTATTCCAAGTTTTAGAACTCATTAAGACTAGTATCGAATATTGTAGGTTTCACCTAACACGGAGTGCATGTTCTATATTAGTAAGGTGCGATGGGATAAATGTAATATCCAAATTCTAAAAACAGTGGGTCAAACTTAACTGAACAAAATGTAATAAGATTATATACGTTTAGAAGTAAGAGTTGGGAATGATCCATATGATGGATTGGAATAAGGAGTTATTCACCCAACTGAAATATTCGAGAATTGTATTGGATACAATTGGAAGGAATTTCTACCTAAATAGCCGAGTTTTGTGTAATAAGCCTAACATTGACTTAAAACAAAGTGAAATATGGATCTCGATCCACTAGAAAATCTTCCAACGAGATTTTCCGAATCAAATGATGAGGGTCATTTGGTTTGAGTAAAATAGTGGGAGCATATTTAATTAAAGGCCTGATTTGAATATGTTGTTTTAATGATACTTATATCTATACATTATGTTTTGTAGATTACCATGACAACAAACACATATAATAACATTTTGCGACCAATCCTTGATAAGAAAAAAATTATGGATTGGCACTGAAATCTGAGGATTGTCCTCAATCATGACAAAAGTTGTATGTCTTAGAAACACCTGTTCCTGATGAGGAGCCTCCTAGCTCTGCTTCTAAGGCTGAAATAGATGTTTATAAGAAGCATGTCGATGATGCCAATGAAACTACTTGCCTTATGATGGCTACCATGAATTCTGAATTGCAAAAGCAACATGAAAACATGGCAGCATTCGATATGATCGAACATATGAAGATGATCTATCAAGATCAGGAAAGGCATGAGAGGTTTGAAGTTTCAAAAGCCATTTTCCAAGCCAAGCTTGCTGAGGGAAGCCTAGTAGGTCTCCATGTACTCAAGATGATTGGGTATGCGGAGAATCTTGAAAGATTTGGTTTTCCCCTAAAAAAGGAGCTTGCAATTGATTTGATCTTGCAATCGTTCCCGGAGAGTTTCGGTCATTTTTTCCTTAATTTTAACATGAGTGATATGGACAAATCTCTTCCTGAATTGCTAAGCATGTTAAGAACTAATGAGAAAAATTTGAAGTCAAAAGGGAAATCCATTCTGATGGTCAGTAATGGAAAGAAACAAAACAAAAGGCCTACCAAGATGGGTGGTAAATGGAAAGGCGAGGAAGTTATCAAATCCAAACATACTGCACCTACTTTGAAGCCTAGTGGAGGCATTGCTAAGGAGGGAACTTGCTTCTATTGCGGTAAGACTGGACACTAGAAGAGAAACTGCCCAAAGTACCTGGAAGATAAGAAAAATGGAGTGGAGACTTCAACTTTAGGTATTTTTGTTATAAAAATAAATTTATCGACTTCAACATCATGTGTATTAGATAATGGATGTGGCTCTCACATTTGTACGAATGTGCATTGACTAAAAAGGAGTAGAGATTTGGCAAAAGGTGAAGTTGACCTACGAGTTGGCAATTGAGCAAAGGTTGCTGCTTTAGCCGTATGAACTTATGTTTTGACTTTACCTAGTGATTTAATAATTCAGTTAGAGATTTATTATTATGTACCTGTAATTAGCAGGAATATTATTTTCGTTTCTTGTTTGGACAAGTTTCGTTTTTCATTTATAATAAAGAATAATTGTTGCTCTATTTATTTAAATGATATATTCTATGCTACTGCACAAATGAATAATGGATTGTATATCCTTGATCTTGAAGTGTCAATTTATAACATTAATACTAAAAGGATGAAACTTAATGAGTTAAATCCAAGTTACCTTTGACATTGTCGCTTAGGCCATATAAATGAGAGGTGCATCTCCAAACTCCATAAAGTGGACTCTTGGATTCTTTTGATTACGAAACATATGATACATGCACATCTTTTTTAATTGGAAATATGACAAAGACCCCATTCACAGGAAAAGGTGAAAGGGCTAATGATCACTAGCCAATCTTCCAAACTCTTTTTGGGGACATGCAGTACTGACAACGACTTACACACTTAACCGTGTTCCATCCAAAAAGGTAGAAAAGAAACTATATGAGATATGGAGTGGTAAGGAACCACATATGTCTTACATGAAGATTTGGGGTTGTGAAGTTTATGTGTAATGAAATTTTTTAACTAAGCTTGAGCCCAAATATAACAAATGCTTATTTAGGGGGTATCCTAAAGAAACAAGAGGATATTACTTCTACAATCCTTCTGAGGGCAAAGTGTTTGTCGCTCGAACTAGAGTCTTATTGGAAAAAGACTTTATTTCAAATGGAATAAGTGGGAGGAAATAAGAGCTTGAATAAATTCAAGAATCATAAAGCATTGATACACCTATGGAAGAATTAGAGCTGGAATCATAAACAATTGTGGAAGAGCAACCTGCTCAAGTAGAACAAGACCAACGTAGGACGAGCATGATACGTCACCAACCAGAGAGATATGGATATCTCATAACTGATCAAGGTGATGTATTACTCATGGATCAAGATGATCATGTGACCTACCAAGAGGCCATAACTTGTCCTGAGTTTCAGAAGTGGCTAGAAGCCGTGAAATCTGAAATGGATTCCATGTACACAAACCAGGTTTGGACCTTCGTAGAGCCTCCTGTAGGAGTTAATCATATATGATGCAAGCGGGTCTTCAAAAATAAGACTGAAATGGATGGTAAGGTACATACCTATAAGGCAAGACTGGTTGCTAAAGGTAATAAACAAATTTATGGGATAGACTATGATGAAACCTTTTCTCCAGTTGCAATGCTTAAATCTATTCGGATTTTACTTGCTATCACTGCATATCATGATTATGAAATATGGAAGATGGATGTGAAGATTTCTTTTCTTAATGGGAATGTTCTTGAGGATGTGTACATTACACAACCTAAAGGATTTCACGTACATGAAGAAGCCCAAAAGATATGCAAGTTACAACGATCAATCTACAGATTAAAGCAAGCTTCCAGAAGCTGGAATCTTCATTTTGATGAAACTATGAAACAATATGGATTCATAAAGAATGAAAATGATCCTTGTGTCTACAAGAAGGTTAGTGGGAGCATGATCATTTTCGGGTATTATATGTAGATAACATATTACTCATTAGAAACAATATCCCTACCTTGAAACAAGTAAAAGCTTGGTTGAGGAAATGCTTTTCTAAGGACCTTGGTAAAGCAACCTATATATTAGGAATCAGGATCTATAGAGATATATCACAAAAATTTCTTGGCCTAAGTCAAAGTACATACATAGACACAATGTTGAGATGCTTTAATATGCATGAACCAAGAAAGGATTCATACCTATGCAACATGGCATGTGTCTATCAAAAACGCAATCCCCTTCAACTAAGGAAGAAAGGGATCCCATGAATAATATTCCATATGCATCTGCAATAGGATCTATATCATGTATGCCATGTTATGTACTCGACCAAATGTCTTGTATGCTTTAAGTGCAACGAGTAGGTACCAATCTGACCCTGATGATGCTCACTGGGTGGCTGTCAAGAATATTCTTAAGTACTTGAGAAAGACTAAGGATAAATTCTTGATATATGGAGGTCAAGAAGAGCTCGCGGTAATTGGTTACACTGATGCTAGTTTCCAGACAAATAAGGATGACTTTAGATCGTAATCTGGTTATGTGTTTTGCCTGAATGGTGGCGCTGTGAGCTAGAAAAGTTCAAAGCAAGAAACAATTATTGATTCTACAACCGAGGCCGAGTATATTGTTGCCTCAAATGCATCAAAGGAAGTTGTTTAGATCAATAAGTTCATTAGTGAACTTGGTATAATCCCTAGCATTGTGGATCCCATTTATCTCTATTGTGATAACAATGGTGCCATCGCACAAGCTTAGGAGCCTAGATCTCCCCAACGATCCAAACACCTACTTAGGCGTTATCATATCATTCGAGAGATAATAGATCATAGAGATTTGAAGATATGCAGAGTACCTACACTTGATAATATTTCTAACCCACTAACAAAACCTTTTTTATCATGTTTGTTTTTCCAAAATGATAAAGTCCCTAGAATAGCTAGTTCGTTTAATGAAATATTAAGTGTGACTTAATCTTGATATTCCATTAAACATAAGGACATTATTCTTAAAGCATCTATAGTCGAGCTTTAATGTGAAATGGGATAGTCTTAAAGCATTAAGATTATTATGTAGATAGACTAATGATCACATCTCATGGATCATGGATAAGGAGTTATCAAGTCTTGATATAGGTATGCATATTAAGAGTAATATTTATACTGGATTGACCCACTATGAGAGTACTACATAGAATGTTATGCAAAGTGTCATACGTTACTCTCATGGTGATAGTGGTGTATACCACCCTTCGATCTAAAACTACTATGGACCCTAGATGTAGAGTCAAGTACTTTATTGTTGATCAAACATTGTCCATAACTAGATGATCACAAAGACAGTTGATGGGTACTTCACAAAGCATGTTGAGGGACATGAGTAACCTATATGGATTTTACCCATCCTGCATAACAAGATAAATGTATAAGGGCCTAATATTGAACTGGATAAGGAAAACATAGTATATGCCTTGTATTCAATATAGACATAAGGGCAAAATGGTAATTATACACACAAGTACTATCACAAAAGGTTTTGTAGATCACATGACAGTTTTGTGACTTGGGTAGCAGTGATGTGTTTCTAGATACCACTCACTGTTTATTATGTTAAATACATGCTTTAATATAACTGCCAACATCGTGAAATCCTACAGGGTCACACACATAAGGACAGTTAGAGAATAGGTAGAATAAATAAGGTACACCATAAGGTACGATTCACTTGAATAGAATACGAATATGGTAAGGTATCATGTGTTTAATTGACATATTATATAATAATATTTATTTTTAATTTTACAATAGTTATAAAATATAACAATAATAATACAATCAAGTTTATTATAATAATAGTTATTATAATAATATAATAATATTATTATTGATTTGGCCTTTTTAGCTTATAGACCACACAAGTAGTTCTATAAATATAACCCTTGTGCAGAAGCTCAAAGGTTGTTGTTGTTGAAACCCTGACCGTATTCTAACTTTCTCTCCCTCACTCAAAAACCTTCAATCTAACCAGCTAGCACTGTGACTTAAGGAAGCTGTTCGTGTGGACTGAGTAGAGGTGTTGTTCATCGTATAATACTCGTGATCATCCATCGATTCAAATTCAAAGGTTTCATTGCCACAAGAGGTAACCTTTCTATCACAAATCATGATCTTTCATAAGAATCTCTAAAGGGAAATTTTTGTTTTCCGCTGCGTTTAGATCACAATTTTCCCTTCATTTTCCATTTTCTTAGTTATCACAGTTCCATTAATGTTTTAACAATCATTCAATTTCATTTTAGGATCTAAAATTATTTGTTTTCAACCAAAAAACACAAAAAAAAACCAAGAAATATCAAAAATACCAAAAAAATATATAAAAAAACGCCTGCATTTTGGATCAACAGAACTAAAATGGCTCACATAACATTCCATCATTGATATCTAACTATTCTACCACACTCACTCATCTACCCATTCAAATCCTTCTCTACCACAGTTATCTTTCTCACCATTGGAAGGCGAGCAACCAATCGACTACATGGGTATAGAGTTTCCGGAGGGAGGAATCAGAGACACCATGCATGCTAACTACCATATAATATGCAGAAGGCCCATCTATCTGGCGCGATATCCTGATGCAGAAGCCCTTCATGCCATTGGCCTTGATCAAAGCGTCTCTTGGATGCTTAAGAACCTAGGTATGACCTATTTCTGTTCTATGTTTAACCATACTTCTGTCAGATTAACTTATGAGTTCCTCAGTTCCGTTCGCTATATCCATGACCCTTCGCGTTTCACTGAAACATTGCATTTTAGGATGTTTAATGTTGATATGTTGAAACCTAAGAGTTCTTATATGAATATTTTGGTTTTCGTTATGGTGAGGAATATGAAACAAAGGCACCCATGGATAGTAAGTGGAAGACCGGGGCCTTCGAGTTCTAGTGCTAACTTACTAAAACCACCACTACCACATGGGAAGGCCTAAAAGCCACCTACATCCATAAACCCACAATTAATTACCTTCACCACATCCTATCCTCCACCATTTTTGGACGTGAGAACACAGGTAATGTGAACTCAAAAGACTTGTGTCCTTTTCTACTGTGCTCTCCATCGAACCCAAATGAATCCCATCTCATTTCTCTTAGCCCACCTTATAGCTGACTCTAATAGAGCCGGATGTCCCATCTGTATAGGAGGTATAGTGTCTGCCATAGCTTACTCTTTGGACTTAGGGTCTACTTTAGAAAACCATCATGTTATGTTTGCCTTCTATGTTGACCTAGAGTTTTGCCGCAATATGCGACTCGTCAAGAAACTGCCCAGTGACAAATATCATGTTATGGTCCGAACTAATGAAATTCGTAATATTACACTGCCTAATTGAGAGCATATTAATGTGTGTAATAACGCAAATTGGTTGTTTGACTTAGCCGCTCCCGATTTAGAAGGAGAGAGAGTAGAGAAAGAGAGAGTACCAGCAGGTTGTGGCACAAGCTAGATAAACCCATGCTCGTAACCACACTACCGACGCACCTGGGTCTAGTACCCAAGGACACACCCCACCTTCTTCTTCTTCTTCTTCTTCTTCTTCTGATTTTGCAGGTATGTGTGCTTTGTTGGACGAGATACTATCAGAGCTCTGGAAGCAGAAAGAGAGGGAGGATGAGCGTGACACAGCTATGGCTAAGATGCAGAGGAGACAATACGAGTTCATGAATAGTATAGAGCTTGACTTGAGAGACATTATCTATGAGATGGCGGGTATGTGTCATGAGGTACGCCGTATTGTAGAGTGTATTCAACATGTTCCGCAAGATAACCCGACTATCAGGCAAGAACGTCAACCTCGAGGAAGTCGTGCCCGACACTGATTATTTTCCACCAGGTTCCATCTCTCCTTGTTTCACCTTAGGCTAAGACATTGAGGGAAATGTTTGGTTTAAGTGTGGGGGAGGAGTCGTTTTTTTCTTTCATTTACTTTATTGTTATTTCTTGCTTTCTAGTTTTTTAGTTTTTTTTTCTCGAGTCATATATGCATTCGAGTCATCTATTACCTTACATTTTCATAGTGTTTGTCAGCTCCCTTTTATTTTGACCCCAATTTCAATTTTTTTTTATCGTTTTGACTCAAATGGCATGACATATCAAGTATAGGTTGTTTCACTTTTGTTTAGGCTTTGTATACATACTTGGGAAAGTTGTGCTAACATCGATACCTTTTTTACACCTTAGGGCTCCCAATTATGTGATATCAGTTTAGGTACACATTATGCTGAGACCTTGTTCTTAGTTCTTTAGAAGTAGCCTCTTGATTAGTTTATTATAGTAGTCAGCACCATCCTTACGTGAACTAAGTGACGAGCCGATGCAAGTAAGTGTTGATCTAAAAAAAATATGTTTAGGGTTTTTATAGAAAAAATGAGATTTTAATACCCTTTCTCACTAAGTTAGGTGGTCCTCACCCGACCATTTAGCCCAAAGGATCGGAGTCTTGAAATTCGCAAGCAAAAGAAAAAAGAGCAAAAAAAAGAAGAAAAAGAAAAGCAAAATTTCTGAATGAGATCAAATCACTAACAGGTTCGATCGCCATGTAAGAAAAAAGGGATAACAGACTTAATGTGATTGTGTTAGAATGAAAGAGAGGTGAATAAGAATGAAGTCTGTTAGGTCGAGATATAATGTCATGATTTGAACTGATATTGCATAGGAGGGAACTTTTTGTTCGCTTTGGCGGAATCGTGTCGTTACGGTACCCTTGTTTTAACTATTTAGTACCTATTTGTGTAGCATTAACCTAGAAACCTTGTGCTTTATCATTTTTGTCGTGCCTGAGATTCAAATGATGCGTTCATTGTTTTTATTCATTGGGAGTTTGCTTGAGGACAAGCAAGAAGCTTAGTGTGGGGGAGTTTGATGACTCGATAATGTATCGTTTATTTTGATTCGATTCATGCATTCTTAGTACCGTTTTTATCGAGTCTTAATTGTTTTCATTATTATTTGCTTAGGTTTCTTTTCCTTTTGTCTTGACAGGTGCATTATCAGCAACATGGAAGAATAGAGCAAAGGCCGAGACGAAGATAGAAGAAAGAAAAAATTCTGGTCATTCTGCCCCAACCAACTAAATGGCGTTCTCCATTTGGCCATTCTATGGGGATGGTGATCTCTATTTCCTCAAAATGGAGAGAATATGTATTTTTAAAGAATGGAGATCACCATATTCTTAATAGCGATCGTCGTTATGCGCGGGAGCAGTTATCATCAGTTTTATCATCTTTTCAACTGTCTGAGTTTGAATTTCGAAATGGTAACTGTTGGATCTAGATTTCTCTATAAATAGAGACCTCCAGGGATCATATTGAGTGTCCAACTACCCCGTAGAAGCGCTTCCGAATTCATTCCAGTCCTGTAATGATATATTCAATTTCCCAATGTAACAATTGCTTACACTAAGTGATTGTTACACTTTTGTATCCGTTTCTTTTCATTTTCGCTGATTTACTTGGATCAAGCAAGCAATTAATAGAAGTTTATTTTTAGTTTTAATTTCTCACATTTATCAGGTTATTTATATTTCTGCATTTACCGCATTTATTTTATACGCCTTGCCATCATCACTTGTTTTTTATAAAAAAAAAACCTTAAATCAGTACTTTATTAAAATCAATCGCAATGTATGTTTTATTCTCCAACATTGATAACATGTTAGGTTTACAAATCAATATGATAGGCTAGATTTGCATGAGCCCGTAGATTGAGGATCGTCGTCTCGACGAGACTCTGTAGGAACCATCTGTGTTAATCTTGTATGTTCATTATTCCGGTTTTAGTGTCTAAGGTTAACTTAGGTTGTTTCGTCGTGAGAGCGAGAGGCTGCTTAACATTGTTTTGTCATAAGAGTGAGAAATGCATCAAGGTGTGTCCAACAAAGCGAGAGTTTGAGTTAATCACCGGATAATAGACACTGAGCACTGAACCTAAACATAACGAGAGCACTTTAGGCTTCACTTAGGTCTTATTAGTTTTCAAATAGCGTCTTTTAATTACCGAGAGAGCGAGAGCAAAATCTCGGGGTTATTAGGTGTGGCTTTGTCGATAATGCAAGAGTGTGAGATCGAGCTTTTATATCAGTATTGCCTACGAAATCGTTTTGAGATCATTGTCAACACCCGGAACTTACTGAGTCCCTTAGGATCACGAAAATATTTTTTTTGGAAAATGTAAAATATATTACCAACCAAAAACAATTACACGCAAGGCGATCCAAAGATCCAGCCAACAAACCAACAAAAACTAAGGCAACATTAACAAGCTAATGTGCTTTCTCAATCTAGAGCTACCCCAAAGCCTTTGGCTTACACAGTTTATGATGTTATCTATTACATGTTTCATATTGCTCTCCCCCCCCCCCCAAAAAAAACCATTATATTCCTATGATTCCATACATGATAGACAGTTTCATCTATTGCACATTTCAACACCATAGCTTTCCAACCCTTCCCTTTGCATTTTTTGCTCAGCCACTCTAACTCCTCATTCCAATTACTAGCCTCACGCGATATTTGAATCCAATTCAGCACCGCCACCCATATCCGATTTGTTTCCTGGTAATCAAAAAATAAATGATTAATGGACTCCTTCTCATTACAAAAACAACAATTATCCTCATGAATCATGTGAAATCTCAAGAGCCGATCTTTCGTAGCAAGCTTTTTGTGGCATGCCATCCACAACGTAAACATCGCCCTTGGTCTAGCTTGGTTCTTTATCATCACATGACGCCACTCAACTCTAGGTTGCTCACCCTTTAACTCCTTATACATGCTGCTAATGTTATATCTCTCTCTCTATGTTTTAATTTCTCCCATTCTGCTAAATGTTTAATTTTTCCCTTCACATGCAGTATCCCCTTCATAATCCAAGATTAAGAGTTTCTAATGGGGGTCTGCATAATATCCTGGTTTTTCAAAATGTAAGTATTCACCCATTTTATCCAAAGGCTATCCTGCTTCCCGCTCAGATTCCACAACAGTTTCGCTAAGCACGCCACATTCCAAGTTTCAATGTCAATTACATTCAGTCCTCCTTTCTCCTTTGGTTGACAAATTTTTTTCCAAGCAATTGGAGACTTCTTAGTAATGTTCTCACTGTTAGACCACATGTACGACCGACATATCGCTTCAATCTTCTTGACAACTGATTTTGGTAACGGTATCACTTGCAACCAATAATTAGTAGTGGCAAATAATATACTATTTATTTGCCACTACTAAAATCTTTCTTCGGTCTCATTTTATTATTTATTCCAAATTTCTGTTAGAATTAAGATCCTTTTCGCTCAACTCAAGCCATAGCTTTACACTGTAATATCGATCATTCTAGGTTGATTATTAGTCTTTGTGGGTTCAACAATATTTTAAAACTACACGATAGACTGTATACTTGCAGTATCTAATCTTATACTATAAAATAGTACCATACATGCAACAAAACATTCTCATATGTGCTACATTCACTTTATTTTTGTGCAAATTCTTAATCATCCAAAATTTTATACTGTACAACTAGACGTATAGGAAAACTTAGAAAAACTATAATAGACTACCTCTACCTTTAATACAAAGAAAATTAGCTACTCATAACCATGGTAGCTTGCTTTACAAGTAATGATAGAAGATGAAAGAGAATCCACGTCGATAAATTGAACTTGAATGTGAATCCAGCTTCTATTTTGGAAATATCACTCTTTGGTAAAGAAATGCAGAAAATATGGTTTCTAGGTTGAAAATAGGGTTATGATCCCTAAAAAGTGTGAAAAGTGCCTTTATAGTACAACTAAAATCTACCTTGTTCGCCTAGCAAACTATTTCTCGCACAATGAAGACCACTTTATGGCACATTAAGTGTCTCAGAATAGTTAAACCACCCTTGAGGAAATATCTATTTTCGTTGTGTGAACAGTCCTTCGCCCAGCGAACTTCTTTGCTACAAGTTTGTAGAGCGAACTTATGGTCCTTTTGCTACTACCTCAAACCTGATTTGGTTCACTGAGGCTTCGCTGGGACTTCTCCTAGCGAATATTCTCTTTCACCTCTCTGGTGTTCGCATAGCGAACATGTTGATTCTTCTCTTTTTCTTTGGCTTCCCTGTCCAATTCACTTGTGTCTTACACATTGATGTTTTATGCCTAGAATCTGCAGAATAACACACATATTATTCTAGCTGAAAATACCAAAATTGCTAGCTCTCCTTGGCATTTTCATCCTTCTTTTTAATAATCACTTCATTCCTTGCATCTTCATCCTTCTTGTTCATTGATATAATTCTTGCATCTTTTTCTTTCTTTTTCTTTGTTGCAACTTTTACATCATTCTTTCTCACATGATAGTTCTCTTCAACATTATTTGAATACACCACAACTTTGAAAAGTATAAAATACACGTCTTCCTCATTAGTTCTCACCTTCATGATTCTTTCATCCATATCAATCATTATTCTTGCGGTTTTCATGAAGGGTTTTCCAAGAATGATTGGTGTATCCTCATCTTCTTCCATATCCATGACAACAAAATCAACTAGAAATAAGAATTTATCTACTTTTAGCAACACATATTCTACACCACCATGAAGACGAGTCCTTAACTTGTCCTCAAGTTGCAAGTCATGTTGGTTGATTTTATCTCCATGTTTTCAAGTATTTTTACCATAGACATGGGAATCAAATTGATACTAGAACCCATATTGATCAACGCTTTGCATTTAATATCATTACCTAAGTGATAGATAGAGCTACTCTTCCCGGATAACCTTCCTTCCGAGGAAGCACACTTTGAATGATAGCACAACAATTTGCATTGAGTGAAATGGTTTCCTTGTCTATACACCTCTTCTTCTTTATAATAATTTATCTCATGAATTTTGCATACTTTGGCATTTGCTCAAGAGCTTCGGCAAATGGAATGTTTATTTCCAACTGGCTAAATATATCTAAGAACCTAACATAATGCCTATCATTTTATTTTGTCGTAGGATCATTGGGATATGGTAATTCTTCCCGGATCACCCTCCATTTCTTTTCAACTAACTCCTCATCATTTTTTTCAACTTCTTCCACAATCTCATCCTTCTTTTCAACTTCAACCTCTTTATTCACAATATTTTCATCAACTCCCACACCAATTGTTCTCCCATTATTAATAAATATGACTTTGCAAGTGGCGTTAGGATTTACTTATGTGTTAGCCAAAAAGTTTCTTTATGTTGATCGGCTAATTGCTTGGAAAATTTTATAACTTGAGTCTCAAGGTTTCTAATTGCGGAATCCGTACTCTTTTGAATGGAGATAGACATTTGCATGGGTTGGTTAAAAATTTCCTCAAATACCAAAATTGAAGTCTTGGCCTCCATAAAATGAGATTAGGGAAGAATCGTTCAAGAAACTTCTCCAAAACGTTCCAATCTGTCATGACAAGAGTAGATTGATCATGATACCACTCCTTCTCCTTCCCAATTAAGGAATGAGGGAATAGCCTTTTGAACAAATGTTCCTCTTCGATTTTCGGCGCTCCAATTCCACCCGCTATCTCATAAATCTTTGTGATATGTGTAAACGAATCCTCATGGTCTATCCCCGCTAAGGGATTTACATATAAAAGAGCTAGGATTCCTATCTTCATCTTATAATGCCTACTGTTGGTAGCATTCAGTGCAAAATGTGTGTTGTGTCTCAGACTGTTAACACATGGGGTTGAAGAAGGAGGTGGTGGTTGTGGCGGTGATTCCATGTATGACGTAACAATGGATGTAGATGAAAAAGATTCTCTTTTCTCTCTTCTTTCTTTGGCAAGATTCCTCATCCACCTAGTTTTGCTATTGAGCCTACGTACAGTTCTTTCAATCCCCGGATCAAAAAGAAGTTAGTTCGTAGGTACAATCCCTCGCATAAACAAAATCTGCACACTTTACCAAACAAATCAAATTGCACAAAAAAATACACAGAGGTAAGAGATCACAATACAAATATCTTAAAATCAATAAACTATTGCAATGCTTGCAATATCACAACAATCCCCGACAACAACGACATTTTATTGAAATGTAAAATTATGGGGATTTTTGTTATCGTCTCCACATGTATTGTTAGATATGGGATGCTTATTGTTCAATAGTTTACTGTTTCAAGAAAAGGGTTTTCAAAGTTTGTTTCATAAATTGTCATGATTTAGTAGCAAAGATTAAATTCTAAGTATTTTTTTTAGAAAAGTATATCAAAAGTAGTTTTCATCTACCCTAACTTATACATATTCTTTCAATCTTGCATGTGAAGTCGGATCCGATTAATATCATCACAAATTCTCTCAATATCATTTATGTCTAGACAGTTCTAAAAATACAGTTCTTAGCCTCGACCATTTTCTGATGCTATAAGGCAAAAACTGACTTTACTAGACAATTAGCCTCGACGTAGCATCGGTGTCAGGGATAATCTAAAACTATCTAAGCTAACATTTATCTTTGGCTAAAATGAGACGTGTCTATATTAGCCTTCATGTTACCGAGTCTAAATCGAGGCAACCTTGAATGCAACACAAAACAATAGCGTGTGTCAGGCTGAGGCTAAACTTAAACTTCATAAGTAAAAAAATATTAGCCTCGACTTGGCCGAAGCTAAGGTCAAATTCCAAAAGTCAACAAAATAATTAACCTTGCCCTAAATGATGCTAAAGTCAAACTTTATAAGTCAACAAAAATATTAGCCTCGAATAGGCTAAGGCTAAGGTCAAATTCCAGAAGTCAACCAAATAATTAACTTCGGCTTAACCGATGCTAAATTCAAATTATAAAAATCAACAAAATTAATTAGCCTGAGCCAAGCTGAAGTTAAGTTCAAACGCTAGAAGCCCACCAAAACATAGCTTCAGCCTAACCAAGGCTAAAGTCAAGTTAGAAAACAAAATTAGTTATTGAATTATGAATACTATTTTACATATCAAATGAAAAGTTACCAATAAAATTATTGAATTATGATAGGAAACACTTACACTAATTTTTATCTATTTTTACAAATAATCTATGTTGTTGATCAAAGTTAGCACTGAGTAACAACCACCTAAAATACTATAGTAGTCTACCGCAAGGTAATACTCCCTCTGGTCCTTTTTATAAGAAACATTTCACTTTTCTAGATTCATTAAGTAATTAATGTACCTAGTATGTATTATATACTAGATACATTAATTATTGAATGAATCTAAAAAAATGAAATGTATCTTATAAAAAGGACCGGAGGGAGTAATACACAGTTAAGTTAATACACTATTTCAAAAAAAACAAATCGGTAAGAATTTAAGTTAATTTACCAATTGATAATTAGAATTAAATACACAAAATACATAGTGAATAACAACACAACAAAACACATGTAATCAAAATTCAAGAACAACTAACCAAATTCAATTCAATAGTAAAACAAAGAGGTAATGACTAACATTAATGCATAACAAAGATTCAAAAAAGCATAAAAGCATAAAATAATTGAATAAAAATAACAATAATGAAATAAATTATTATTGTTGACAGAGAGAGATAGAAAACCTAAGGACTGAAGAAGATCGACAATCTGGAACCACAAGGACTCTGAGGCAGACTATTAGCCATTGAATCATAATAAAAAGCACGAACCATAGGACTAGAACCTCATCATCATCGTCATCCTCTCCTTCCAGATACTTTCATAAGATGCATAAAGACAAACACCCAAGTCAACAAATATGAACAAGTTATCGTAAACCAATAAAAAAATCTATTAACACAAACTTGTGCAACCTTCAAGAACCTGTGCAACCTTGTATCA
Organism: Lathyrus aphaca; assembly: GCA_963966055.1. Lineage (NCBI taxonomy): Eukaryota > Viridiplantae > Streptophyta > Magnoliopsida > Fabales > Fabaceae > Lathyrus > Lathyrus aphaca. The sequence continues at coordinate 61,342,911 of OZ014520.1, read as the reverse complement.
ACAATATCCTTCATGATAAAACATTAAAAAATTAACAATAATTAATAAAATAATATTCCAAATAGTAAAAAATTAAGATCATGTGTAGCCTTGTAAGAACAAAAGCATGTCATGTATTCTCCTTCAAAATCATGTCATGTAATGTCTTTTCCTTCAATGAATTTCATCAAAATCATGTGTATCCTTAAATCAATTTTATCAAGATCAAAAACCATGTCATGTCTTCTCCTTAAAAAAAAGAACAAAACCATATGCAACAAAATATAAATAATAAGAAAATGACACATAAAATTCATAATAAAAATATATAATGCTTTACATTTGAAGTAACAATTATCCAAATATTACATAGATTGAAACAACAACACAAAGTAGTCATAGCTACAACAAAAAACAGCCTAGAAAACTCGGAATACATTGAAGATCATGTCCAAAAAAATATATATTTGAGACTACTTCTACTAAAATTACATGATCAATCTTCACTTAATGATTGGTCATCAAGATCATCATCATAATGAGGATTTTTCGGACAAATGGCAACACTAGGAAATTGACCATTTGTAGTATCAAGCTTCTGCATGATAAATGCCTTCAAAACATTCATTTAAGACTCCATCTTCTTAACAAACTCATTAGACGCTTGATATTGTTCTGTTGCCATCCGAGCAATCTCATATGACACCAGAATAGCTTTGGTAGCCTCTTGGAGTCAAGTTTTTGTAGTTGCAGCCGATTTTTCATCTCTAATTCTAGTTGCTCTCTTTGATTCAAAGGATGTCCCAAACATAGATCCACGTCGGTGTCGGTGGCCAAGGCTAAATTCACAGCTAAAATACAACTTTCTAGTAGGTAGATCTACAGGTTTGGGTAAAGAAGATGAAGTTGTTGTTGGTTGTTTAAAGAAGATGAAGTTGACGAAGATTCTATAGGTTGGGGTAAAGAAGATGAACTTGTTGTTGGTTGGTTAAAGAAGATAGAGTTGATGAATATGAGGTTTTTTTTAATAAGCAAAATATCATAACTAGGATACAAAGGGTATCCAACACATATACACAACCACCAATATTTAAAACTCCCTAAATATAATCATAGGGTGATTTAACCCATTCATAATTAGAAGTAAAATGTTTTTTATGATTTTTTCCAATTCACCACTATCGCTCCTAGGATTTTCATCCTAGTACAAACGCGAAAGTGGCACGAAAAAGGTAGAGTTGCCAGCCAGACATTTTTATCCCGAATGAATGGGAAAGGTAATGTTGCACAAACCAAAGAGAAGAGGAAAGGAGAAAGTCCTGCGAACCAAAGAACTGGGTTCGGGAGTCGATTACGACCTGGGAAGGTATTAGCACCCCAGATCGTCCTCCGTACCCGACGGGATCCACGCTTATTTGTTTGTTTCAAAGGGTAAGGAATAAAACTGTTGAACAAAAGAACTGCTTACTGGAATTGGAAAAGAAATAAAGGGTACGGGAAAATGTAGGAAAAATAAAGAGTGTGCTCGAACGGGCCCTACCCCGCTACCTACGTACTCACCGGGAATATGAGGATCAGAGTCGACGTAGTTTGCCTAACTAAGGCGGGAACTTATTTGTGTTTTTTATGGCTTGAACTGCTTATGCCTATGCTCAGGTGTTGCAGGCTCTCCTTGAACGAGTGCTTTACCGTCTTGACAAGAGACATGTAGGATCAAGTTCTTACCTTGTGAGTGAGTTAGACGAGAAGAGAATTCTCGCAGGAAAAGACATGTGTTGTATGTTAACTGTCTTTTAGAGAAGTGTTTTTGTTGTTTTTGTTTGTGAAACATTATCATACTAAGACTTGTTCATCGTGGTAGATGCCTTACACGTCGCCTGAAATGGGACGTGTATAAGTAACCCACGACAAAGTCTCCTAGCGTACGAGAAAGTTTAACCTTTATTAGGTGTTCTTTCCCGTTTTCTTTATGAGATGAGAAAGAGATACTCAAGTTGAGAAAGGAAAAAACTAGGGGACTAAGACATAACCCTAAGTTATTTATTGAATGCAAAAGGAGATCCTAATGGTTTGTGTGGTTTTCTAATCCTAATTAGAAAAAGAAAGAAGGAAAAGAAAGAAGGAAAAGAACTTAGAACTCAACTTACTTCCTAAGGAAGTTAAGTTGTTTCTAAAAAAGGGGGAAGCTTATACAAGCAAAGAACAAAGTGATAAGGAAAACATACTTAGAACGCATAAATAATATTAGGAAGATGTTATAAACAAGTCTTACCTCAACCTCCCTACAAAACAAGGGTTAGCTTCTCAAAGCATATTGAAAACATAAAGCATGCCAAAAGCTCAAACTAGCTCAAACTATCTAAGGAAAAGCACTAAGGACTTCCTAGGGTTAAGACCTAAAACTAAAGGATCTTAAATGATAATGGATTTCTAAAGTCAGTAGATAAAGCCTATTAAAGTATTATAAGGCTATGAGATCAAACAACTACAATCTATATCCTAATGAGGTATTAGACCCTAATGGAAATCAAGGTGAAGTTAGATGAAGAAAGTTGAATGATTATGCAAAGTAAACTTGAATTAGGTCAATGTGGATATTAAAACCAGAACATCACTCTAAATGAAAGTTTCTTAAATTATGAACCAAAGTGGGAACCAAGAGATTCAAGTGAAAAATATTCAAATAAGATTGAATGGAGAAGGAGTAAGAATAGATGCACATGTGATTTCTTAAGTAAAGAAAGACTTAGAAGAAAAATCAAACATGAACAAAGAAAAGTGAACTTCCAATACAAAAACCAGGGGTTTAATGAAAATTTAAGATGAATATTAAACTCAAAAATTAACCACAAATGAACTATTATGAAGTGTCTTAGGGTTAAGGGACAAAGGAGTTTGATTTTGAAGTCTTAATGTACAAAAGGATACAAAATGAAACAAATGGACTCAAGACATGAAGTGAAGATGTAACAATGGATATGGGGCACTTATAAGATGTTTAAGAATTATATAACATGAATACCATATTCACAAAGTTGAATTAGAAGTGTTAAGATGAAGGAAGAATGTGAATTAGGGCAAAGTAAGCATACATGCACACATATGAAACTTAAGGACCAAGTAACCAAACAATCAAAGTCAAAGACCTATGATGGACACCCATGACTTAAAGACACCTAGTGGGATATTAAGAACTCAAAATAAGGATCTAAAATGGATGGCATAAATGTCTTACCAAAATGGAATGAGAAGGATGAAGAAATGAACCCTAAAATGTAAATTGTGGAACAAGGTACCAAACAAATATCTAATGACATGGAAAAATTATGAAAATTAAAATTCAAAGTCATAATCCAGAGGTCAATAAATCTTTAAAATATCTCACAAGAAATTGGAGTTTAACCCAATCAAAGAATTGTGCAAGAAGAATTATGGTTTTGAAAGATGGTGTTCAAAGTAATGACTCAAACAAGAACCAAACATGACCTAAAAAATATGGGGAAAATATATATTATGGACCTTAATGTGTCCTATGATTAGGGAAAAAGGAATGACATTCATATCATTTTTCATTTGGGAGAAATTAATTTGTGAAGAACAAGTGGTCAAGAATGAAGAAATTCAAATAGAAATAAAATGGGAAATTAATTATGACTAAAAAAATAATGGAAAATGGAATTAAAAAATGTGATAAATTTGGAAAAATGTCAAAAATAGTCCCTGAATTATTTCATGATTTTTGGAAGCTATTTGGTATTTTTTAAAATGGAAATTGAATTGGAAAGGGAAAAGAAATAAAAAGAAAAAGAAAATGGAAAGGGGTGCAAACAGAAACCAATTTAGTTCAAATGCCATTGGGCTCAATTGGAGGGGGCGTGAATATTATTTTGAGGCCTAAACCAAAATATGTTGAGTATGAGGCTTGTGGTGGAATTCAGTCAACCATTGACTTATTTCTGGACCTTAGGATCAATCTCACGCACACAATGCAAGTCAAAGTATACCAATCCTATGGACCTTACGGAAGCATATGATAAAAAAAGGTGTATGACACGCACATGATCTCTCAGCACTTACTTAAAGCACCACGTGATTTGCACACGTTCATTAATGTGGTGGCATGATGTGAGACGCAAGATTAGAATGATCGTGTGGCTGTGTTATAAAGTTATGAGGGGAGGCTAGGGCACTGTTGAGGCCACCGCACAAGACCTCTGGTCATCTTCTCCGGTGAGCTTTGGTTAGGGAAACCTCAAACCACCACTAAAATGGACTCTAAGACCATCATCTTATTCCTCTCACTGAGTACATCTCAAATCAAGGTTTAGTTTTCATTTACCATGCTCAAACAAGTTAAATAGAAGCCAACAATTTTCAACCTAAATTCTAAAACTAAGCATTTACAATGCCTATCAACTAGCCAGATCAATGCAAACCTCTATTAGGCCATAAACATCACAAAACAAGCAATGACATAGTGAAATCAAACACAATGGATTGAAGAGAAACCTAAGTTGCATATATTCCAAGGTTGAATAAAACCATAGATGAGAGTCCATCTATGCTCTATGCTTATTCTTGAGCTTCAATAGAGTGAAATAAACACTCAAAAACCTTGGATTCTTGGCAAAATTTGAAAGATGCAGAGATGATGCAGAAGTTGATTCTTGAATCTTCAAGCCAATGTTGCCATGGAAATTGATCACAAGGTGATGCTGATGAAGAATAGATGATGATTGAGGTATATAGATGAAGGATGAAGTTGTGTGGATGCAAAATGCAGTGATGAGAATTCCAAACTCATAGCAAAATCAGAGAGAGAGTGTGAACTTTTTGGTGCAATTTCGAGCAAATGGAGTGTGTGTGCAATTCAGTTAGATATAAAGATTTTATATCCATGGTTAATGCTAACCAACTCTTGTTTATGGTTAGAACTATAGTTAGTTCTTAACTTGAGGTGAAAGGATCAAACTTAGGGTGAGTGAACTAATGAACATGAACTAAATTCACCTAGCTCGAATTTGATCCAATGGTGTGGTTTTCATGTTACTTAATGTGAGGATTAATGGAATGCAATGGATCTGGTTTTATCACAATGCTGCAACACACTTGATCATGTTTGAAATTGGCTTGGATTTGAATAGAGTACATGATACTTGGTGTGATCATGTACACATGAAATGATGCACTCCAAATGTAAGGTACTTGTGATCATAGCAAGCTGAATGAGGCAAATGATTTGAATTGAATTCAGATTATGCCTTGGGTCATTACCTTATCAAGAAAGAAATCAGATTTCACACAATGATTTTCCGTTGGATATTTCTTCAAGCTCAAGCAATCAAATGATGCACTTCTTGGACTCATTTTAAAGATCAATCTTCATACAACATGTTTGATGTTTATGCCAAGTGAAGATGAAGATTGTAAGTCATTCAAATTGATCATTGAAACTCATGTTATGAAGCTGCATAATGGGCCTGGATGATCTGCCTTTCCTTGCACAAAATGCCTTGTGACTTGATCAGGATGGACACCTCTCTTTGGACCTCCATAACTTCCACACAATTGATCATATGAAAAAATCCTCCAACATGAAAGTTTTAGATAATGAAACAATGAACAACTTTGATGTTGGAAATTTTTTAATTTAAGCCATACTTCTTGCTCACCACATGTTTGAAGAAATACCTTGCCTAGCGCGCGCAGGATGCAAGGCATGACTTGGTTTTTGCCCTAGTTTGCCCTAGTTTGTTCCAACTTCAATTGATCACAACTTCTTCGATTTTAATCCCATGAACATGTTCCACCTATGGATTTAAAGCTTAGGATACCCTTTTCAAACAGTCTAAGTGGACTTTTTGTTTGACTTTTATTTTAGGAGAAGGCCTCTCTTGAACTTGACTGAAAAATGGCCAAAACTTGCCATATTTGGAAACCCTGATTTTCCAAAAATGGTAAATTTTGATTTTCTTGATTTTTGATGATTCCTCCATCTTTTCCTGATCAAATTTTGTCCATGGGTTCCTTGTAACATCAATTTCATGATTTTGACCTCAAAAAGCCAGGAGTTGACTTTTTCCTCAACACATATGACTTTTCCCCAATTTCTTGATTTTCAAGTAACTGACCAATTGAAGACCCTCTGAAATGATTCAATGGATGATATTTCAACCCTAGATACTTGACATCACATGGAAAACAATGAAATAAAGTTTGAACCAAAATTTCCTTGAGAAGCCTCTTTAATCAGAAACCCTAATTTCAGCCCTTTTGTTAGGAGGTGTTGCACTGCTTGAATTCCTTGATTAATCCACCTCTTTCTAAGACTTAAGGAATCAAATGAGATATTGTGGGATGTTGTGAACCCATTGATTAATGTTGATAAGACATGTGGCCCTTCTATTGCTTTTGGATGATCTTCAATTTCCTCAGTCATTGTTCACAAACCCTATGCCTCAGCCATGAATGCTTATGATTCAATTCTATGCAAGGATGTGGAATTATGAATGCAATGTGATATGCTAAATGCCATGAAAATGAGAGGGGAAATTTTGGGGTGTTAAATCTACCCCTATTCAATCATCTGTAGCCCTGAAGGGATGATAGCAATCGCTTTCGGACGTTCAAGGTATGAAGGGATTGAATACTCGAATAAACCAGAAAATTTGTACTCTGTGGGAAGATGAAATAAGTTGAGAAGAATGTCATTCTTGGACGAAGAAGCAAACAAGACACACCATGAATGAGCTTGCGAAAAGACTATCATAACTTGGATGATAGCTCAAAGTAACGAGACCGGACTTGGCGGAATCGAAAAGTATTTATCCCACTTGGGAGATAAAACTCGAAAAGAGACTATCATAACTTGGATGATAACTTAAAGGTACGAAACCGAACTTGGGGGAATCGAAAATACTTTATTCCAATTGGGAAATAAAGCTTGAAAAGAGACTATCATCACTTAGATGATAACTCAGAGATATGAAACCAGACTTGGCGGAGTCGAAAAGTATTCATCCCACTTGGGAGATAAAACTTGAAAAAGAGACTATCATAACTTGGATGATAACTCAAACAAACGAAACCGGACTTGGATGGAATTGAAAAGACTTTATCCCACTTGGGAAACAAAGCTTGAAAAAAGATTATGATAACTTGGATGATAACTCAAACAAACGAAACCGTACTTGGCGTAGTTGAAAAGACTTTATTCCACTTGGGAAAAAAAGCTTGAAAAGAGACTATCATAACTTGGATGATAACTCAAACAAACGAAACCGGACTTGGACGGAATCGAAAATACTTTATTCAACTTGGTAAATAAAGCTTGAAAAGAGACTATCATAACTTGGATGATAACTTAAAGAAACGAAACCGAACTTGGACAAAATCAAAAGACTTTATTCCACTTGGGAAATAAAGCTTGAAAAGAGACTATCATCACTTGGATGATAACTCAAACAAACGAAACCGGACTTGGATGGAATAAAAAATACTTTATTCCACTTGGTAAATAAAGCCTGAAAAGAGACTATCATAACTTGGATGATAACTCAAACAAACGAAATCGGACTTGAACAAAATCTAAAAGACTTTATTCCACTTGGGAAATAAAGTTTCAAAAGAGACTATCATAACTTAGATGATCACTCGGCTGGGGAGAACAAGCATTGACTTGTAAGGGTAATAGTAATGAGGAATGGAATTGGCATTCTTTGTGTGGACACTTCGGTTTGATTGAAGAAACAATGTTTCGGGCTTCCATGCAAGGTACCAAAACTAACTTATGCTTCGTATGCATATGTTTGAATGTTTCCATGGCGTAATGCTCCATAATGAAGGAAATGCTACGCGCTTTTTGGGAAGGAAAATGTAATGACGATTAATAAATTCAAGTGCAAAGAGATCTCCTGCTGAGAAGATAACAGGTATCCCAAGTAGCTTTACTGGGGAATATATAATCACTGCATTGATTTAATGAATCCCTGTGGGGAAAAGCAACTTTGGGGGGTAGTGTTAATGATACACTAGCTCTGAACTGCCACCTTTTCCAAAAATAAATTGGACTTTGAGAAGTTGAAGAATGATGACCCTGTTAGGGAATGTCTTGATCTGGGGAGATACGCCACCCGTAAGAACTCCGTCGGTGAAATAACAACCTTCTGACTTGGCTGGGGAAAAGGATTTGTTGATACTCTGCTGAGGAAGAAATCTGTTGGGGAAATCCCTCAGATACACAATATTCTGCTTGGGGAAGAGATGCCAATGAGGATTGAACCCTGGTCAACAACTTCATTGGGGAAAACTGCGAACAATGTTGTGTAAGAAAGAAAACCTTCAGGTTCTTCCATATTTTCACCTGTGCTAGGGAATGAGACACCTTCATATATTGCTAGATATAAGAAGCCTCTGGTAGGGAATACGTATTCGTTGAATGAAAACTCCCTACTTGGGGAGAACATCGACAACCTTCTATTACTTCAATGGGGAAGATTTTAATTTTGCACTCTACTGGGGATGATGGGGAACGCCAAAGGGAATGCTTCCTGCTGAAGATGAAATTTTTAGTTGTTGCTTACTGGGAATGAGAGGTAAGAAGGATCTCCTGCTGGGGATGATAGAATACATCATCTCATTTTAGGGATGAGAGATAATGATACCCTTCTGCTCTGGAAGTAACTTTCTCCTTGTTGTTCTGCTGGAGAAGGGATGGTCTAATGAGACTCGCTGAGGAAATTTGCTTCAAGATCTGTTGAGAAAAGACTTCCTGTTGTTATGTGCTAGAAATGGCTTTACTGGAAGCATCTGTACCTGTAGGTTAATGAACACAACTGATAGTACCTGCAAAAGAGAGAGTTAGTTTGGCCTGCGTGCCCCAAGTTCACGGCCTGAATCACCATCGCGATCACCCAACACATCAGATATATATGTCAAATGCTTTTACTCTCATGCATGTATTTGTAAACACCCCAAATTTTCCCTCACTCATTCACACCATGGCTTGTGATCTTTTCATGTGCATAAGTTCAATCATATCACCTCATATTGCATTTTTTGCTTCACTGCATTAGTTCTAAGTCATCTGCATCTAGGGTTTGTGATCTGAGAAATCCAAGAGCTATTTGAGCCACTCCAAAGGTCATCAATCATCTCAAGAGGGTCCATGTATGTTCAAGCATCATATTATATCCTCACAAGGTCAAAGGAGTCAAAGAATCACAAGAACTGAGAAAGGCATGGAAGCAAAGCCAGGTTTAACTACACAGATGACCTAAAATTAGGGTTTTGGTTTCAAAGGCCATAACTCCAAATTTTTTGGTCATTCTTGTTTCTATTGGTCTCTATATGTTATAAGGATCATGCATATCAATTTTCATGAAGAAATTCCATGGGGAAGGCATCTGATCAAAAGGTGACTTCTTGAGCAAGTTAGTGCAAAATCAGGGCATCTGAGGCCCCCAGTGACCCAACCAAAGGGTGTTATCCATCATTTTGAATGTGTATGATCTTTATTTGATCATAGAAGGTGTTAGAAGTTCACAAAATTGGAAATTTTCAAGTCATTTGCAAAGTTGCCTTTTTGGGAAATTAACTTGTAATGAAAACTTGCCATTTTGGGAAACTTTTTCAACCCTTTCTTTTTGATTCAAAAATGCTTCAAATGAGAAAACTTTGGTCATGAAAGTTGTAGAATGGATCTTTCCCTTTTCAAAAAGTACAAGAACTCATTCTAATTCATTTTGGATCAAAAGTTATGGCTTGTCAAAGTTGAGGAAAATCACTAAATTTTCACTTTTGCACAAAAGGGAAAACTTGCAAATTCTCATGCCAAGCATCTATGTGACTTCAAATCAGCCTCTAACCAATACACAAACATCATGTATGGCCCAAAATTCAGATTTTCCCAAGAAGTTTCTCATTTTCATGCCTTGATATCCAAGTACCATAAACCACTTTCCATGAAATTCTCCAAAGAGGAATTCTTGCAAAATAGGTCCCCCAAGGTTTTGTATGGTCTCTAACTGATTTCAAGACACCACCATAACATCATGTAACCTATCACAACCAAAATTCAGCAAAGAGTGTTACCTTTCCATGACCAAAAGTCACAAAGTGTAACAAGTTGCAAAATTGCAAAACATGTGAGATCTCACCCTTCATCCATTCCAGCTCACATCAACTGATCCAAGAGCCATCCTTGAACTCAGCTGATGCAGTATAGGCCAAGAAACCATCTCTGCCACAGCCCATGCCTCAAGTACACCTAACCATGACTTTTTGCAATTTCTCCCATGCTCTTGGAATAGTGATCAGCAGCCTCTACTAACCTGCTCCACAGCCTACTCAAACATTATGGGAGTGATATAGCAACACATACAAGCCAGAAAACACACTCAATCCAACTTGCACAAAATCTGTCCCAAACTTCTTCTCTGAAAAATCTCCTCACACAGCCATCAAACTTCACTTTTTCTTTCACCAACAAGTCACAAATCACCCTTAGAACAAAAACCACCCCCTGAAACAGCTTGAAAGATCACACACCAAGACCTCCATTTCTGTTACACCAGAACAAACAGCCATAACCATCCACTCTCAAAGTTTTCTAAGCTTCATTCCATCATCAGGAGGATCATTGGAGCTTGTTTGAAGCAAAGGACTGGCCAGAAAGCTCCAAAGTTCAAAGCTCCAATTCAGGTATCATCAAGAACATTTTTTTATAGAAATGCAATCTCTTGTTATAGGATGATAGAGTTTGTTTCACTGATCATGTTAAGCTTTGAAACACTGAAAATGGTTGAGAAATGAGTGTGTATGCATGTTCTGAAATTTTTGCAGTTTTCTTGATTTTACTCGAATCTTGTTGTTGATGCATTGTAAATGTGATCTTGTGATTGATTCATGTTTGGGGTGGGTAGAGGATGAAATCTGGAGAGTTAGAGCACTTAAAACAGCCTAGGGAATGAGTTTGATTATGAATTTTTGGAAAAATCAGCATAATGAATCGATTCATTCTAGCTTGAATCGATTCATGCTGTTGAGTGGTTCCTGGATTTCGCAAAATGAATCGATTCATCCTTTGATGAATCGATTCATGCTGTTTAACTAATTCTGTTTTCTCAAAAATTGATCATTATGAATCGATTCATCCAAGCTTGAATCGATTCATTCTTCTGTTAACCAATTTTAATTCATTTTGTTTGTATTTTATTTGCATGAATTTTAAAATATAGCAAAACATGTTAAAAAATTCTGAACTTTTTTGTCAAACATTTCATTAATTTTCAGAACCCAAAAATATTTTTATTTTTATTTTTTGCATTAAAAATTATTTTTAAATCATTTAAATGTTTATTTTTAATTAGTTAATAGAAATTAATTAATTAAAAATGCATTTAGGTATTTAAAAATCACAAAAAATTCACATTGCATTTTAAAACATTTAGAAACATTATCAAACTCTCAAAACAAATTTCTTTTTGGTTCTTGATGCCTTTTGATCATTTTCATTGGAATTAAATTCATTTTAAGGCATTATTTTGGTTCAAACTTTGAAAAATTAATTATGCCCAACCCTTGAGAGTTTGATGATGGTTCTTCTTGCATTGCATCCTCCATAGCATGTAGTTTATAGGATAAAATTGGTTTGATTTGATCTTGCATTTTCAATTTGTTTGGTATTTTTCTTTGTGAGGCACCCCAAAACCCTAGTAATCTTAGGAAATTCATAACTTTCACTAGGTTAAGAGTTGGATCCCCTCCTTTGGGCAGTGAGCTTGTATAGGTTTAGGGTATCTTTGATCGCATTTTCAAATTTTTATCATGTCATTTGCTTCTGGTTTTGGATTTTTGCTTTGCATGATGCATGTAACCCTAATTTGTGCCTTCCTTTGCATACATTTCTCATTTGCTTGCATCCATTGACTTGTCATGACATTTTGTGCATCTACATGATTCATAATACATCTTAGGACATATTAGAATCATGTTTGATCATTGCATCTTTCATTTGCCATGTTATATGTCCATTGCATTTCATAGCTTTTCATGTACATTCATGGTTCAAAGCATGCCTCATTTGCATCTTTATGCTTGTATGATCATTCTCATCCCTTGTCATGTGTTTGCATCATCTCTTAACATCATTAACCTCATGTAAATGCTTCTGACTTTGGTTTGCATCATGACATTTCATCCCATTTGCATTGCATTTCATTTCTTTTGCTAACTTTTCAGGTGGTAAGTTGTTTGAGAAGTGAATTTGCCTTCACTTCTCACAATATCTTTTCATCTTTTGCATACTTTCTTTGCTGCCTTTTGTATGTGTATTAGAGTGAGCTTGCTCATTCATGTTCATCTCTTAATTTCTTCCTTCAGGCAACTTGTCTTCTTAAGTGAAGCAAGTTGTTTTGCTTCTCTCTGCTCCTTTCATCTGCTTCCTTCCTGGTGTTTTCTCTGAAGATCTTCTTGCAACCCTCTTTAACCCTAGGAACAACCAAGCATGATAATAATTAGGGTTTGATTATTCCCCCATTTAGCTTTTGCCTTTGTGTCTTCTTTGAGTCTTCTCTTCTCACCTCATAATCAGGGACTAAACCCTAAAGGTTTTAAGGCTTTGTGATTAAGCTTATGCCTGCATCCTTCTATTAGGATGGAGTGTATAACTTTAATCCTAAGTGTTAAACCCTTAATGTGTTTAAATCCTTTAATCAATCCATCTAATAATCATCAAGACATCAAACTTGTAACTTGGGCCTTGCATTAGGGTTCTAATTCTTCCTTAATTGGTTAAGAAGGACTAACCCTAGTGTTAATGGACAAGTCCCCCTCAAGTTGTCTTACCAACCATAAAAATCACTTCTTCATCTTATCATTAACTAAAATCCATCTAATAAAGGCTTTGTTTTGTCATGAGGTTAATCCCTAATCATGGATTAAGTTGAGGAGTCTTTCTCAGCTTAAATGTTCTCATCTATTATCCTTCTATTAGGATGGTGTAATGAGTCCATTAAATCCCTGATTATGGCTTAATCTCATTACTCAACACTAAACAAAAAACTCCAAAAAACATCTAAATAATCACAAGTAGGTTAATGATCTTAATCCTACATCAAGGTGGTTAAGTGTGAGGTGTTTACTTCATGTTTAAGGTATTCTCATTACCCATAATCAGAGGGAAGATGTGATGAGTTTACTAACCCTTGGTTTAGGCTTAAGCTCATTAACTTATGACAAACACAAAAAAGTAATAAAAGATTGAAAACTCAAAAACAAACAATAATCGTCTCCTCCGGGATTCTTTTCTCATCTCATTCACTCACAAACGAGAACTTGCTTCTTCCGTCTAATGCAAGACAGTTAGCACCTGAGCCAGACAGGTCATACACTTGAGCATAGACAAGCAAGCAGTTCACAGGTCAATTTACCTTTCAGTCTCTTTGAGTCGAACTACGGTGTTCTGACTTCCTCATTGCACGAGAGGATACGTAGGCATAACTTAACAGTTATCGAACAAAAGTCTCTGTATATTCCCCTTCTTTCCAGCATTATTCTTTAAGCCTCATAGTCTTGAGCTTCATACTCTTTCCCTACACTGACACTCCACTTATATACTTCACACTCCTTTTGCACTGACACTTGCATTCTTTCCAGCTTTGATACACAAATTGCACTGACACTACCCCTTTAAAACACAAATATTTTAAGCGTGGATCCCGTCGAGTACGACGGACAATCTGGGTGCTAATATCTTCCCAGGTTGTAACCAACCCCCTTTCTCAGTCTCTCTGGTTCGAAACCGTCTTATCCATATCTTTTCTTAGGTTTATGCAGCATTACCTTTCCTCCGGGATAAAAATGCCTAGCTGGCGACTCTTGTCTTTTGAGTTCACCCCTGTGTGTTCTCCCTCCTTTCGCCGGCCGTTCGCGTCTGTACCCCATTTGACCAGGCGTCATTTGGTGGGAGCGACAGCTTGGCGACTCTGCTGGGGACCCTTATACTGTAACCAGGGCTTCTGGTTCTTTTTGTGGGTTCCTCCTAGCGCTTGTTTGATTTGTGTTTACTGGGGTGTTATGTGCTAATTGTGTTTATTTATTTGCTTTATTTATTGCTTTATGTACAGCTTTATTTATTGCTTTCCTTTGCAGTTTTTCATATTTCATACTGTCATTATCATTGCTGGATCTGTTCTTCTGTCTTGGTGGGTGGGGTTCTATTGAGAGTTTAAGGTCCTATACCTGGGACCTGAGTGACACCTAGGCTAGAGTGGTTCATATTCTTTCCCATTCCATTTCGGTCTGGTGCGGGAATATGAAACACGGTTCAGATATGGGTTTCTTCTTGAGAACTCTGTGCTACAGATTTCCTGTAGTGCTAGGGCTATCTGGGAAGCCTGCTAAGTCTGGATGACCTTTATTATGACCTTCAGATGATGAGGTGAATTAGAGGAGGATCTTTATGGTTATTGTAAACACTGTACCTCCGGGTTAGAAGTGTTTACACTTCTCATAACAGATCCAAGTCTGAGGATCCTTGTTTTAGAACACTACCTATGAGGGGGTTGGGCTGTTTGCAGGTTTGCAGGTACCTTTGGCCACATCATACCCTGTTACTGATTTTGTTTAAGAGTACTCCACTTTGGACAGTTCTTGTGATTTAACCCTGGACATGTGACTCTTTATTTGAGTCCCCCACCCTGGTTATTGGTTTTCTAGACCCCCATCTAGACTTCTTGAACATACATGGACTTTATATCAAGACAGTAATCAGATCCAGCTTGATCACACACCCTTTGCATATCATTTGCATACTCATCATTTGCATCATTTAACATTTGTTTATTTGTTTTTCAGGGTATCCACATTATATCTGGCTTGGTTTTGACCCTTTCTTCTGCATAGACCCCTGCTTCATCGGGCATCTTCTTCAGCAATCTTCATCATCACCAGCACTAGCCTATCAGTGGCTCATCTCCAGTACCAGTCTTGATCTTCATCAGCACTTGTCTTCAGCTCTTCATCTGCACTCATGTCTGCACCCAGAAACAACAACATTTCATACCATTTCTTTGAGCCTGTGTTGACTGGTATCAGGCAGGTCCAGTCACTTATCACCCCTGACCACATACCATTATTCAGAGAGCATTATGGAGGCATCCTAGATATGGTTATGGACCTGGACCCTTCTCAGAGGAGTATGATCCACACCTGCCTACAGTTTTATGACCCTCCTTTGAGATGCTTCACATTCCAAAACTTTCAGCTAGGACCTCTGCTGGAGGAGTTTTCATCATTGATTGGAGTACCTGTCAGGGGTGGTGTCCCCTTCAACCCAGATATGACTTCTCCCAGTAATGGAGAAGTAGCAAAAGCACTATACCTGGAACCTATTTTGATTTAGCAAAACATGACAACAAAGGCTGGGATCCCTGGTTTGCACTTAGACTTTCTGACTTCTCAGGCCATCCTGAAAGCCTCCTTGGGAGAATGGAGGGCGGTTTGTGCATTGTTAGCCCTCAATATATATGGGGTTATACTATTTGCAGATGAGCCCAAGTTTATCAGCAAGAATGCCATTCATCTTTTCCTTCTGAGGAACCCAGTACCCACATTGCTGGGGGATTTCTATTATTCTGTTCACCAAAGAAATGAGAAGCAGAGAGGAAAGTTGGTGAGATGTTGTGCTCCTTTGTTTCATACCTGGCTACTCAAGCACTTACCTAAGACTGATACCTTTCTGAATCCTCACCAACATAAGAATTGGGCTAAGAGACTTATTGCTTTGACTTCAGATGACATCAGATGGTGCACCCAGAGCACCAAGGGCAAGGACATCATCACTAGCTGTGGGCAGTACCCCAATGTACCTCTAGTAGGAGTGAAGGGTTGCATCAACTACAATCCTTTGCTGTTCAAGAGACAATTGGGCTATGCTTTAGTACACCCTCCTAGAGTACAAGATCTAGCTGAGACCCTGTATTGTGAGATAAAGCCTAATCTAGTTGTTGTCAGGCAAGCATCCTGGGCTTGGGACAACATCCAAACCAAAGGGATGGCCATTCTTGGGAGGTGCAATAATGTGGCTTCAGCTCAGTATTATGAATGGTATCATGCTAGAGCTCAGATTTCTGGGATGCCCTTCACCATTGAAGATACACCTGGACCTTCTACAGTACAGCCAGCAGCCACTGTCAGCCTGGAAGAATTTGAGAAGCTGAAGGAAAGGAATGAGAATTTGTCTCAAGCTCTGAAGAAGACCCTTTGGGAGAGGAGTGATGGTCGTCTAGACAATGAAAGATTGGAGAAGCTTAAGGTGGAGCATCTGACCAAGATTGAGAAAGCAGAGGACTACATGAAGAAATCAAGAGCTGGGGAGCAAATTTTGAAGAATGCCTGTAAAGAGGCCAAGCTTCAGAAGGCTAGGACCGATCTTTATCTGCAGGAAATTCAAGCTAGGTGGGTCAGAATCACTAAGGCTCGTACTCAAGAAGATAAGAGAACTCAAGCCAGGATTGAGCAATTGGAGGCCAATGAAAAGAAACAACAGGAAGCTTTGCTGGCAGCCCAGAGGGAGATTTCAGAATTGAAGCTTAGGGCTGGTTTGAAGAGATCAAAGGACCAAGACAAGAACAAGAAGCTGACCACTGCTATTGCCACCAGAAACCTCCTTATCAGGACTATTACAGAGCATCCGGCTGGTCCCGTAACTGAAGCACTTTTGAAGGAGGTTAAGGAGGATGAGTTTGGACTTGATGTCTGACTTTTTGCTTTCATTTGATGTAATTTTCTTTTATGTTGTATTTTTACCCCTCAGGGGCATGTGTTGTAAAAAACAAACTATGTATGATCCGCCATTTGTAATGTATTTGTTAGTTTGTTTCAATGAGTCTCTTTTCTCAAGCAACATCAGAACATCTTCCTCGGGGTCTGGAAAGGTCAAAACCAAGAGCCAATCCGGATACCTTGGAAAGCAAATAAGCATACTGCATTGCATACTAACTTTTGTTTTGTTTTGTAGGTTTTTGTTATTAATTTGTTTGTTACTAACTCTGTTGTGGTTCAGGAATTATTGCTCGCCGCCGGGTGTTCCCTCTCAACCGTCCGCACCGGTATCCTACTCGCAACAACCTTCCTGGTATCCAAATGGATCAAGTACAGCAGGACCTGACAGAGGTCAGGACACAGATGGCTAACGAAAGAGTGGAGATGAGGAACCAAATGGCCCAATTCATGACAGTAATGACTGGCTTGGCTCAGAGCCAAGAAAGGTTAAGGGCATTGGTAGAAAGACAAAACCCCGAAGAACCTCATCCTGGGACTGGAGGAACTAGTAATAATGAGGGAGGTCAGCCACATGTTAACCCACCAGTATTTGGACCTCATCTAGATCCGGAAGTCAACATCCCAAGAAATGTGCCAGGCAATACTGCTGCGGGCAGGATCTTGCAAGAAGATCCTCAAGAGGAGCAGTTTACTGTGATGGGAGCTGGGGATGAAGTCTATGATAGGAGGTTTGATGAAATTGCTGAGAAATTGAGATCCCTGGAGTCTCAAAATTCCCTGGGTTTTGATGTCATGGATATGGGGTTAGTGGATGGGGTAAGAATTCCCCACAAGTTTAAACCCCCGTGCTTCGAAAAATACAATGGAACCTCTTGTCCACGAACTCACTTGCAGTCCTTTCTGGGAAGACTTAAAGCATATACCATGGATGAGAAACTGTGGATGTTCTACTTTGAAGATAGCTTGACTGGAGCTTCAAGAGAGTGGTATTCACATTTGACCAGAGCTACTATCAGATGCTGGAAGGACCTGGCTGAAGCTTTCATCAGACAGTACCAATACAATCTGGACATGGCTCCTAACAGAACCCTTCTGATGGGAATGTCTCAGTCCTCCAGAGAAAGCTTCAGGGAATATGCCCAGAGGTGGAGACAGCTTGCTGCTGCTGTCCAGCCACCCATGTCGGAAAGAGAAATGACCGACATGTTTATGAATACGTTGCAAGGAACATACATTGATAGGTTGGCTGCCTTTTCTTCTACCAGCTTCGCAGACGTGGTTATAGTCGGTGAAAGAATTGAAAGTCTGCTAAAAATGGGCAAAATTTCTGATAATGGTGCAAGTTTGTCCAGTAATCCCAGGAAGCCTTTTGTGGGACCTAGAAGGACCGGTGAGACAAATGCCATTCATGCTAGCAGGGGCAGACCTCAGTATGTCCACAGATCAGTAGCAGCTGTCACTATTCCAGCTCCGATTCCTCAGCAGCCAGCATATCAACAACCACAACAACCCCATTATCAATAGCAAGTTCAGTACCCGCAACAGAGAACCTACAACAATAATAACAGCAATCAACAACAAAGACCCTTCCAGCAAAGACCATCACAGGCAAATAGGGTGATTGATCCTATCCCTATGCCTTATGCTGCCTTATTGCCACAACTCCTGAAACTCAACTTGGTTGAATTAAGGACATTGGCACCACCAGATCCCTCCAATCTCCCAAAGAATTACGATGTCAACGCCAGGTGTGCTTTCCATTCCAATGCACCTGGTCACAACACAGAGAAATGCAGGGCTTTGCAAATGAAAGTGCAAGATCTGGTGGATTCTAAAGCCCTCAACTTCGCACCCCCTCCAAATGTCAACAGGAATCCTATGCCTAATCATGGTGGGCCAAGGATTAATGCCACCGAGGAAGACAAACCATCTACTTTGATCACCAGTGTTGCACAAATTCGAACACCTCTGGTCAAAATTAAAGCTCAGCTTCTAGAATGCCAGGTGTTTCCCGGGTGTGAACTCGGTTGTGGGTATTGCAACATTGCAGTCAACGGGTGCGATAATTTGAGAAGTGGCATAGATGGTCTTATCAAGGATGGTATCCTTCATATTTCAACAACGGCGCCTACAAATCCAGCAATTCCTTTGACAACAATTCCTGATTCTTCTACAACAGCAGCAACAATCATTCCTACCGACTCATCAATATCATCAACAATGGCTCCATCCATCACTTCAACAAATCAAATGTCAACAACCATTTCTTCTACAACATTAGCATCCTTTTTATCGGCAGAATCTTCTACAACGCCAACAGAAATTAATGAAGATGTCTTAGCAGTCACCATTTACTATGATCCATCAGATTTTCCTCCAAACAAAAATTTCCAACAACAAGCAGTGGCACCTCCTTCCAGATCACCGGTTACAATTTACTACGATCCGCACGCCATTACAGTACCCACCTCTGCAGCAGTCAGTCCAGTTACCATCACGGTACCTGGACCAGTTCCTTATGAAAGCAGTAATGCCATACCTTGGCATTATGGCTCTGACCTCTACTGCAACGGGGAGAAAATCACTTTGGATTCTTCAACCTCTTCTCCACAAATTGATAATGTTGGGGGAGGCGGAGGCTTCACCAGAAGCGGACGGCTTTTTGCCTCACAAACTCAAAGATCTAATGCTGAAGCAGAAGCTGCTGCTAAAGCAAAAGGAAAGAGTGTGGTGCTTGAAGAGCCGACTATCAAAGAAACTCAGAAGACATCTTTTGAGCAAGATGTAGACGAGTTTATGAGAATCATAAAGAGAAGTGATTACAAAGTGGTGGATTAGCTTCACCAAACTCCCTCAAAAATCTCTATATTATCCCTGTTGATGTGTTCAGAAGCTCACAGGAATGCATTATTGAAAGTCCTGCACGCAGCATACGTGCCAGAGGAGATTACTGTTAACCAGCTAGAAACTGTGGTGGCAAATGTCAATACCAGTCATGGACTGGGTTTCACCAATGCTGACTTAACAACAGAGGGATGTAACCACAACAAGGCTTTACATATCACCTTGGAATGCAAGGGTGCTGTTCTATCCCATGTACTGGTGGACACTGGGTCTTCGCTCAATGTTCTACCAAAGAAAGCCTTAGTGAAGCTGGAGTATGATGGCTTGGCGCTGCGTCCGAGTAATTTGGTGGTGAGAGCATTTGATGGCTCTAAAAGATCAGTGCTTGGAGAGATTGACCTGCCTGTGATGATTGGCCCGCAGACTTTTAAGATTACCTTCTATGTGATGGACATTCAGCCGGCCTATAGCTGTTTGTTGGGTAGACCTTGGATCCATGCCGCTGGCGCTGTTACGTCTACCCTTCACCAGAAGCTGAAATTCGAGTGGGAAGGCCAGATCATCACCATCTGTGGTGAAGAAGACATCTTTGTTAGCCAACTGGCTACGTACAAATACATAGAAATGGACGGAGAGATCCATGAAACTATGAGCCAGGGGTTTGAGGCCCTGAACATAAATGAAGCATCTGCTGTACTGGGAACCTCCATAACGTCTTATCAGCAAACCCGGAAGGTTGTTGAAGAGGGTACTGCCCAAGGCTGGGGCAAGCTGTTGCCCGTGGAAAAGAAGGAAGACAGATTTGGGTTGGGTTACAGACCAACTCAACAGGATCAATCAGAGGCTGCCAAGAAGCCCAATTTTGTCAGCGGGGGAATGCTCACCCCGGATGCTGTGAACAACTTGGAAGACGAGGAGGAAAGCGACCGCAACCTGGAGAGCTGGATACGTCCAAGGATCCCGGGGAGCCAAGTCCTTAACTGGTCTTCCCAGGAAATTATAAGGGTTACTCCTGCAGAGTAATTATTATTTCCTGTATTTTTAAGCATGCATCAAGTCTGGCATCTTGCCCAAGATGTCAAGACTCATTTTGTAATCGGGCCATCTTGTAATTTTGTGCAAACAGATTAATCAATGAATATCGGACATCTTTTGTAAATGAGTCTTTTTCTTTTCCGCTCACTGTTTTTCATTTTTCTTTTTGTACAAAAATAAAATGGCAATGTTTTCCAAAATGAAAACTTCATTTCACTTTTTTCTAAACAAGATTAAAATTGATCACTAAAATGAACAATCTAAACCCTTGCAGAGAGTGCCTTTCAGACCGCACCGACAACAACACTGCTATGACTTCGTATGACTTTGACAATCCAATCAATCAAGCTGACGAAGGGGTTGAAGAAGATTATGAGCTTCCTGAAGAGCTAGCCAGGTTGTTAAGGCAAGAGGAGAAGGTTATCACTCCTCATCAGGAGGAGGTTGAAACAGTTAATCTTGGTACGGAAGAAGATGTGAAAGAGGTTAAGATCGGGGCCTGCCTACAAGACTCAGTGAAGGGACAACTGATTGATATGCTTCGGGAGTATGTAGATGTCTTTGCTTGGTATTATCAGGATATGCCAGGGTTGGATACAGATATTGTCATGCACAAGCTGCCTTTAAAAGAAGACTGCCCACCGGTAAAACAGAAGCTGCGCCGTACTCGCCCAGATATGGCAATGAAGATTAAATAAGAGGTACAAAAGCAGTGGGACGCCGGTTTCCTTGCTGTAACTAGCTATCCGCCGTGGGTCGCTAATATTGTACCTGTGCCTAAGAAAGACGGCAAAGTGAGAATGTGTGTGGACTACCGGGATCTGAACAGAGCCAGCCCGAAAGATGACTTCCCATTACCTCACATTGATGTATTGGTTGATAATACGGCTCAGTTCTCGGTGTTCTCCTTCATGGACGGATTTTCAGGATATAATCAGATCAAGATGTCACCTGAAGACATGTAGAAGACAACTTTCATCACACCTTGGGGTACGCTCTGTTATAAAGTGATGCCATTCGGGCTGAAGAATGTTGGTGCAACTTATCAGCGGGCTATGGTAACATTATTCCACGACATGATCCATAAAGAAATTGAATGTTATGTGGATGACATGATTGCCAAGTCCCTCACAGAAGAGGACCACCTGGTGAATCTGCTGAAGTTATTCAAGCGTCTGAGGAAGTACCAATTGAAGTTAAACCCCAACAAGTGCACATTCGGGGTGCGATCTGGTAAGCTGTTGGGCTTTATTGTAAGCGAGAAAGGGATTGAAGTTGACCCTGATAAAGTTAAAGCCATTCAAGAAATGCCTGCACCGAAAACTGAGAAATAAGTTCGAGGTTTTCTAGGTAGATTGAACTACATTTCCCGGTTCATATCTCACCTTACAGCAACTTATGAACCCTTATTCAAGCTATTAAGGAAAGAACAAACGGTCAGGTGGAACGAAGACTGCCAGAGGGATTTTGACAAGATCAAGGAATATTTACAAGAACCTCCAATCCTTATGCCTCCAGTCGAAGGAAGACCTCTGATAATGTACTTGACAGTATTAGAAGAGTCAATGGGGTGTGTGCTGGGCCAACATGACGAGTCTGGTCGAAAAGAGTATGCAATATACTACCTAAGCAAAAAGTTTACCGACTGTGAACAAATTTATTCACTGCTCGAGAAAACTTGCTGTGCTTTAGCGTGGGCTGCTCGCCGACTGAGACAGTATATGTTAACCCACACTACCTTATTGATTTCAAAGATGGACCCCGTTAAGTACATTTTCGAGAAGCCGGCACTTACTGGACGGGTTGCAAGATGGCAAATGATCCTCACAGAATATGACATCCAGTACACGTCTCAGAAAGCCATCAAGGGCAGTATACTGTCTGATTATCTTGCTGAGCAACCCATTGATGATTACCAGCCTATGAGATTTGACTTCCCCGATGAAGACATCATGTTCATTAAAACAAAAGATCATGAGGAGCCCGTTCACACTGAAGGGCCTGACCCGGAAGAAGAATGGACTATGATGTTTGATGGGGATGTTAATATGAATGGTCGTGGTGTTGGTGCAGTACTCATTACACCTAAGGGGGTTCACATGCCTTTCTCAGCAAAGCTCACCTTTAACTGCACTAACAACGAAGCTGAATACGAAGCTTGCATTATGGGTCTTGAGGAAGCCATTGACCTCAGGATCAAAACTTTGACTGTGTTCGGGGATTCAGCTCTGGTAGTTAATCAAACCAACGGCAAATGGTACACACACCAAGATCATCTAAAACCTTACAGGGATTATACAAGGAGGTTATTGACTTTCTTCACAACGGTCAAGCTTGAGTACATCCCTCGAGATGAGAATCAGTTTGCAGATGCTCTGGCTACTATTTCATCCATGATCAAAGCTCAAGCTGCCAACTTCGTACCTCGGATCTCAGTATCCAGACTTGACAGACCAGCATATGTGTTCTCAGCATATGCTGTTAAAGATGATAAGCCCTGGTTCCATGACATTAAACGCTTCTTGGAGGATCAAAAATACCCACCTGGGGCATCTTCCAATGACAAGAAGACATTAAGAAGGCTAGCTGGTAGTTTCTTCCTGAATGCTGATGGTTCCCTGTACAAGAGAAACTTTGATATGGTACTTCTCCGGTGCGTTGATAGAACAGAAGCAGACTTGTTGATGCACGAAGTGCACGAAGGATCCTTTGGTACCCATGCAGGAGGGCATGCCATGGCCAAGAAGTTACTAAGATCAGGTTATTACTGGATCACAATGGACGCCGACTGTTGTGCCTATGCCAGAAAATGCCATAAATGCCAGATTTATGCGGACAAAGTACATGTACCTCCAAATCCTCTGAATGTGATGTCTTCACCCTGGCCCTTTGCCATGTGGGGCATTGATATGATTGGAAAGATTGAACCTACTGCTTCAAATGGCCACAGATTCATCCTAGTTGCCATTGACTATTTTACCAAATGGGTTGAAGCAGCTTCCTATGAAAATGTTACCAGGCAAGTGGTAGCCCGATTTCTGAAGAGAGACATCATCTGTCGGTATGGAGTTCCCGAGCGAATCATTACTGATAATGGTTCCAACTTGAACAACAAAATGATGGCAGAACTGTGCCGGGACTTCAAGATCCAACACCACAATTCTTCTCCTTACAGGCCAAAGATGAATGGCGTTGTTGAGGCAGCTAATAAGAATATCAAGAAGATTGTGCAGAAGATGGTAGTTACCTACAAAGACTGGCACGAAATGCTACCATTTGCCTTGCATGGGTACCGTACGTCAATCAGAACATCCATTGGGGCAACACCGTACCAGCTTGTGTATGGTATGGAGGCAGTCTTACCTGTTGAAGTTGAATTACCCTCTCTGCGGGTACTGATGGATGTTAAGTTGAATGAAGCAGAATGGGTCGGATCCCGATACGAGCAACTGAGTCTGATTGAAGAGAAGAGATTGGCTGCAATTTGTCATGGGCAGCTGTATCAGAAAAGAATGAAGAAAGCCTTCGATCAGAAAGTCAGGCTCCGAGAGTACCGAGTAGGAGATCTTGTGTTGAAAAGACTCCTCCCTCCTCATACAGACCACAGGGGCAAGTGGACTCCAAACTATGAAGGGCCATTCGTAGTAAAGAAAGTTTTCTCTGGTGGAGCACTGATGCTCAGCACTATGGATGGTGAAGACTTCCTGTCCCCTGTGAATTCAGATGCAGTTAAAAAATACTTCGCATAAATGACCCGCTGGACATAAAAACAGAATGTAAGTCCAGGAAAAAATAGGGCATCCCGGCGAGTCAAAAACATAATAAAAGACTCGGGCAAAAATAAGGGAAAATAAACAAAACAAATGTACACCCGCTGAGTTGAAAAGCCGCATTGGACAACTCAGGCAAAAATGGGTATCCCGGTGGATTGAAAACCCGAAAGGGCGATCCACGCAAAATAAGGGAGTAAGCAGACAACTGCATTTTGAATTCGTCTGTATCACTTACAACATTGCAAGCTTCGAAAGGTTCGAGCATCAGTCAGAATCAGCCTTCTTCAGAAAGTAAGATGAGAAGAACGTCAATGTCATACAAGTCATAGCAAAAGGGAAGCTCCTTGAAGCGTCATCAACATTGCCACTATCTTTTGGTTTCTCAATTTGTAACGATTTCCTCATTTCAGGGGATCCGTTTCTTTGACTGTATCTTGCCAATTCAGGGCGCACAAATTAATGAAATCAGATTTTCAGTCACACACTGTCTCGTACTCTTTTATTTGAAAAAATGTATGATGTCATTAATTTGTTGATCGCATAAATACAGATGCGTCTTTCCTAAACTACATGCTCGTAGGAAATTTGCTTACTCCCGGGAGTGTCTAAACTCCTATGATGGAATCCAGTAAGGGATACCTCGGGGTACTTGTGTGTTTCTTTGTCTTTAGATGATTGCAGGTATTCAAAGCACAACATGGGGCATGAAAGTTTCTCCCCAGTAGGCTGCCAAATCGTTGTTTCCTCAGCACACCTTCCGAACAGCACCAGAGATGCTTTCTCCCCATCAGAGTTGCCAGGCATCACTTCTCCAACATTTCCTTCAAAGGGCAGCACCAGGGGGTGTTCATATCCCCAGCTGAGTTGTCAAGTATCATCCTCAGTAGGATCCCCACAGAAATCTCTAGGAAGATCTTTCAGTGATCTTTCTTCTTCCCCAGCCAAGTGCTAGACAGGGAACCATCCCCCCACAGAGTTTCAACCTCTATCTAGAAGAGCAGCGCATGAAGAAATCACAACAGAGTAAAGAAAGCTTCTGCAAACCCCAGCTGGGTCCCCCATTGCTGAGATGGGTCTATCAGTGATCTGTTTCCCCATGCAGATACATCTTATCAGATCTACCAATGATCTTATCCCCAGCTGGGATGTCCACTTCAAGCAGATCAGCCAGAGATCTTCACAGCATTGTGATCCGAATCCCGGGTCGTTATCTTTGCATAATCATAGCATTCACATCATATTTTCCCCCACAGAGCGTAGCATTCCGTCTAATACGGAGCATTACGGCAAAAATCAAACATATTGCATAATCACAAGCCATGTGTCGAACTGAACACTTGTAAATACTGACAATTCATCAATGACATACAGAAAACTTCCCAAATTCCCCGACAGAGGGCCAAGGCATTTCTCCTAAAGATACAGATACTCCTTGACACCCGTCCGTGTCATACCCCCAGCAGAAAGCCAAAGCGTCCCCTTTGCACTCACCATACAGATACTTATCTATACAAATTCCCTAACACCCGTCCGTGTCACCTTCCCCAACATAGTTACCTAAACACTTTGTAAATCATATATATTTGTTTATAATACACTTTTTCAGACACCCGTCCGTGTCATGCTCTCCACAGCAAGATAGACACTCGTCCGTGTCTTACTCATACTTTTTACTCATATAGATACTCGTCCGTATCTTGTATACACCACTTATCCCCTTAGATTCGACACTCGTTCGTGTTCTCTGTTAACCAGTTGGTACTCGTCTGTATCATCATCTCAGAACATGCGTCAAGCGTTTGTTTCTACCTGATACTCGTCTGTATCATAGTCTTAAGGATGCTCATTCGCATCTTTAATCCATGCACAATGTCGGTTACTTTTACCTCTTTTTAGAATTTAGACACTCGTCTGTGCCTATTATTCCCCAGAAGAGTCCCCTCAGAATCAATACTTGTCCGTGTTCTTTGTTAACTAGTTGATACTCGTCCGTATCATCATCTCTGACCATGTGTCAGTGTTTGTTTCTAACTGATACCCGTACGTATCATAGTCTTAAGGATGCTCGTCCGCATCTTTAGTCTATACACAATGCCCAAACACTTATACCTTTCATTTCTTGGATGTAGACACTCGTCCGTGTTTACCTTTTCCCCAGCGAAGTCCCCAACAAAACTTGTTAAACTATTTCCTTTCTATCTGACATTCTTCCTATGTCATGATACCTTTGCGGCAGCCGTACCCTGCCAGGTGATCGTCCTTCACCTTTTTGATGATCGTCCTTCATCATTCCTAGTGGAGTCTATATTCATTAGGACCCCTTCCTATCCGACATTCGTCCTATGTCGTGATATTTTCGGCAGCCGTACCCTGCCAGGTGATCGTCCTTCACCTCTTGATGATCGTCCTTCATCATTTTATCCGATGGCCGTCCCCATCGTTGATCTTGTTATCTGACATTCATCCTATGTCATGATAAACCCCGGGAGCAGCCGTACCCTGCTAGGTGATCGTCCTTCACCTCTTGATGATCGTCCTTCATCATGCTTATCCGATGGCCGTCCCCATCGTCGACCTTTTCATCCGACATTCGTCCTATGTCGTGATACTTTCGGCAGCCGTACCCTGCCAGGTGATCGTCCTTCACCTTAGATAACCGTCCCTCATCTTATCCCCAACAGAGCAGCTGTCCCCTGCTAGGTGATCGTCCTTCACCTTTGATGACCGTATCTCATCATTTATTTCATTTATGCTTTGAGCTTAATGGTCGTCCCCATCATTTACCCATAATCCCCAGAGAGTCTTATAGCTTTACTTGATGGCCGTCCCCATCATAATCTCTTATATCCCCAGCTTGTCGGTCGTCCCCATCATTGCTTTATTTCCCGCATTTTTTCCCAGCATGTCGGCCGTCCCCGTCATTGCTTCATCCCCAGCAGTCGTCCTCTGCTCGACGGTCGTCCTCCGTCACTTTATAAATATACTTTATTTTCCTTTTACAATCTATATCCCTTTTCTTCTTCATTCTGTGAGTGCAAATTTTGGACTGTCTTTGGTATTCAACCACAAGTTATCTTGTTTGCCTGTTAAGCCGTCGCTTACACCCTGCACAGCTAACGCATGCTTGAATAGGGGCAACTGTAAACACCCCAAATTTTCCCTCACTCATTCACACCATGGCTTGTGATCTTTTCATGTGCATAAGTTCAATCATATCACCTCATATTGCATTTTTTGCTTCACTGCATTAGTTCTAAGTCATTTGCATCTAGGGTTTGTGATCTGAGCAATCTAAGAGCTATTTGAGCCACTCCAAAGGTCATCAATCATCTCAAGAGGGTCCATGTATGTTCAAGCATCATATTATATCCTCACAAGGTCAAAGGAGTCAAAGAATCACAAGAACTGAGAAAGGCATGGAAGCAGAGCCAGGTTTAACTGCACAGATAACCTAAAATTAGGGTTTTGGTTTCAAAGGCCATAACTCCAAATTTTTTGGTCATTCTTGTTTCTATTGGTCTCTATATGTTATAAGGATCATGCATATCAATTTTCATGAAGAAATTCCATGGGGAAGGCATCTGATCAAAAGGTGACTTCTTGAGCAAGTCAGTGCAAAATCAGGGCATCTGAGGCCCCCAGTGACCCAACGAAAGGGTGTTATCCATCATTTTGAATGTGTATGATCTTTATTTGATCATATAAGGTGTTAGAAGTTCACAAAATTGGAAATTTTCAAGTCATTTGCAAAGTTGCCTTTTTGGGAAAGTAACTTGTAATGAAAACTTGCCATTTTGGGAAACTTTTTCAACCCTTTCTTTTTGATTCAAAAATGCTTCAAATGAGAAAACTTTGGTCATGAAAGTTGTAGAATGGATCTTTCCCTTTTCAAAAAGTACAAGAACTCATTCTAATTCATTTTGGATCAAAAATTATGGCTTGTCAAAGTTGAGGAAAATCACTAAATTTTCACTTTTGCACAAAAGGGAAAACTTGCAAATTCTCATGCCAAGCATCTATGTGACTTCAAATCAGCCTCTAACCAATACACAAACATCATGTATGGCCCAAAATTCAGATTTGCCCAAGAAGTTTCTCATTTTCATGCCTTGATATCCAAGTATCATAAACCACTTTCCATGAAATTCTCCAAAGAGGAATTCTTGCAAAATAGGTCCCCAAGGTTTTGTATGATCTCTAACTGATTTCAAGACACCACCATAACATCATGTAACCTATCACAACAAAAATTCAGCAAAGAGTGTTACCTTTCCATGACCAAAAGTCACAAAGTGTAACAAGTTGCAAAATTGCAAAACATGTGAGATCTCACCCTTCATCCATTCCAGCTCACATCAACTGATCCAAAAGCCATCCTTGAACTCAACTGATGCAGTATAGGCCAAGAAACCATCTCTGCCACAGCCCATGCCTCAAGTACACCTAACCATGACTTTTTGCAATTTCTCCCATGCTCTTGGAATAGTGATCAGCAGCCTCTACTAACCTGCTCCACAACCTACTCAAACATTATGGGAGTGATATAGAAACACACACAAGCCAGAAAACACACACAATCCAACTTGCACAAAATCTGTCCCAAACTTCTTCTCTGAAAAATCTCCTCACACAGCCATCAAACTTCACTTTTTCTTTCACCAACAAGTCACAAATCACCCTTAGATCAAAAACCACCCCCTGAAACAGCTTGAAAGATCACACACCAAGACCTCCATTTCTGTTACACCAGAGCAAACAACCATAACCATCCACTCTCAAAGTTTTCTAAGCTTCATTCCATCATCAGGAGGATCATTGGAGCTTGTTTGAAGCAAAGGACTGGCCAGAAAGCTCCAAAGTTCAAAGCTCCAGTTCAGGTATCATCAAGAACATTTTTTTAGAAATGCAATCTCTTGTTATAGGATGATAGAGTTTGTTTCACTGATCATGTTAAGCTTTGAAACACTGAAAATGGTTGAGAAATGAGTGTGTATGCATGTTCTGAAATTTTTGCAGTTTTCTTGATTTTACTCGAATCTTGTTGTTGATGCATTGTAAATGTGATCTTGTGATTGATTCATGTTTGGGGTGGGTAGAGGATGAAATCTGGAGAGTTAGAGCACTTAAAACAGCATAGGGAATGATTTTGATTATGAATTTTTGGAAAAATCAGCATAATGAATCGATTCATTCTAGCTTGAATCGATTCATGCTGTTGAGTGGTTCCTGGATTTCGCAAAATGAATCGATTCATCCTTTGATGAATCGATTCATGCTGTTTAACTAATTCTGTTTTCTCAAAAATTGATCATTATGAATCGATTCATCCAAGCTTAAATCGCTTCATTCTTCTGTTAACCAATTTTAATTCATTTTGTTTGTATTTTATTTGCATGAATTTTAAAAAATAGCAAAACATGTTAAAAAATTCTGAAATTTTT
The DNA here is from genome assembly GCA_963966055.1 of Lathyrus aphaca. Taxonomy (NCBI): domain Eukaryota; kingdom Viridiplantae; phylum Streptophyta; class Magnoliopsida; order Fabales; family Fabaceae; genus Lathyrus; species Lathyrus aphaca. The sequence goes on along the minus strand of OZ014520.1, from coordinate 61,313,054 downwards.
TGTCAAACATTTCATTAATTTTCAGAACCCAAAAATATTTTTATTTTTATTTTTTGCATTAAAAATTATTTTTAAATCATTTAAATGTTTATTTTTAATTAGTTAATGGAAATTAATTAATTAAAAATGCATTTAGGTATTTAAAAATCACAAAAAAATTCACATTGAATTTTAAAACATTTAGAAACATTATCAAACTCTCAAAACAAATTTCGTTTTGGTTCTTGATGCCTTTTGATCATTTTCATTGGAATTAAATTCATTTTAAGGCATTATTTTGGTTCAAACTTTGAAAATTTCATTCTGCCCAACCCTTGAGAGTTTGATGATGGTTCTTCTTGCATTGCATCCTCCATAGCATTTAGTTTATAGGATAAAATTGGTTTGATTTGATATTGCATTTTCAATTTGTTTGGTATTTTTCTTTGTGAGGCACCCCAAAACCCTAGTAATCTTAGGAAATTCATAACTTTCACTAGGTTAAGAGTTGGATCCCCTCCTTTGGGCAGTGATCTTGTATAGGTTTAGGGTATCTTTGATCGCATTTTCAAATTTTTATCATGTCATTTGCTTCTGGTTTTGGATTTTTGCTTTGCATGATGCATGTAACCCTAATTTGTGCCTTCCTTTGCATCCATTTCTCATTTGCTTGCATCCATTGACTTGTCATGACATTTTGTGCATCTACATGATTCATAATACATCTTAGGACATATTAGAATCATGTTTGATCATTGCATCTTTCATTTTCCATGTTATATGTCCATTGCATTTCATAGCTTTTCATGTACATTCATGGTTCAAAGCATGCCTCATTTGCATCCTTATGCTTGTATGATCATTCTCATCCCTTGTCATGTGTTTGCATCATCTCTTAACATCATTAACCTCATGTAAATGCTTCTGACTTTGGTTTGCATCATGACATTTCATCCCATTTGCATTGCATTTCATTTCTTTTGCTAACTTTTCAGGTGGTAAGTTGTTTGAGAAGTGAATTTGCCTTCACTTCTCACAATCTCTTTTCATCTTTTGCATACTTTCTTTGCTGCCTTTTGTATGTGTATTAGAGTGAGCTTGCTTATTCATGTTCATCTCTTACTTTCTTCCTTCAAGCAACTTGTCTTCTTAAGTGAAGCAAGTTGTTTTGCTTCTCTCTGCTCCTTTCATCTGCTTCCTTCCTGGTGTTTTCTCTGAAGATCTTCTTGCAAACCTCATTAACCCTAGGAACAACCAAGCATGATAATAATTAGGGTTTGATTAGTCCCCCATTTAGCTTTTGCCTTTGTGTCTTCTTTGAGTCTTTTCTTCTCACCTCATAATCAGGGACTAAACCCTAAAGGTTTTAAGGCTTTGTGATTAAGCTTATGCCTGCATCCTTCTATTAGGATGGAGTGTATAACTTTAATCCTAAGTGTTAAACCCTTAATGTGTTTAAATCCTTTAATCAATCCATCTAATAATCATCAAGACATCAAACTTGTAACTTGGGCCTTGCATTAGGGTTCTAATTCTTCCTTAATTGGTTAAGAAGGACTAACCCTAGTGTTAATGGACAAGTCCCCCTCAAGTTGTCTTACCAACCATAAAAATCACTTCTTCATCTTATCATTAACTAAAATCCATCTAATAAAGGCTTTGTTTTGTCATGAGGTTAATCCCTAATCATGGATTAAGTTGAGGAGTCTTTCTCAGCTTAAATGTTCTCATCTATTATCCTTCTATTAGGATGGTGTAATGAGTCCATTAAATCCCTGATTATGGCTTAATCTCATTACTCAACACTAAACAAAAAACTCCAAAAAACATCTAAATAATCACAAGTAGGTTAATGATCTTAATCCTACATCAAGGTGGTTAAGTGTGAGGTGTCTACTTCATGTTTAAGGTATTCTCATTACCCATAATCAGAGGGAAGATGTGATGAGTTTACTAACCCTTGGTTTAGGCTTAAGCTCATTAACTTATGACAAACACAAAAAAGCAATAAAAGATTGAAAACTCCAAAACAAACAATAATCGTCTCCTCCGGGATTCTTTTCTCATCTCATTCACTCACAAACGAGAACTTGCTTCTTCCGTCTAATGCAAGACAGTTAGCACCTGAGCCAGACAGGTCATACACTTGAGCATAGACAAGCAAGCAGTTCACAGGTCAATTTACCTTTCAGTCTCTTTGAGTCGAACTCCGGTGTTCTGACTTCCTCATTGCACGAGAGGATACGTAGGCATAACTTAACAGTTATCGAACAAAAGTCTCTGTATATTCCCCTTCTTTCCAGCATTATTCTTTAAGCCTCATAGTCTTGAGCTTCATACTCTTTCCCTACACTGACACTCCACTTATATACTTCACACTCCTTTTGCACTGACACTTGCATTCTTTCCAGCTTTGATACACAAATTGCACTGACACTACCCCTTTAAAACACAAATCTTTTAAGCGTGGATCCCGTCGAGTACGACGGACAATCTGGGTGCTAATACCTTCCCAGGTTGTAACCAACCCCCTTTCTCAGTCTCTCTGGTTCGCAACCGTCTTATCCATATCTTTTCTTAGGTTTATGCAGCATTACCTTTCCTCCGGGATAAAAATGCCTAGCTGGCGACTCTTTTTTTCTTGAGTTCACCCTTGTGTGTTCTTTTCTTTTCCTCCTTTCGCCGACCGTTCGCGTCTGTACCCCTTTTGACCTAGCCTCATTTGGTGGGAGCGACAGTATTATAAAGCATTCATGTATTTTCAATGCAATATTTATCACAATTTGTTGGACGTTTTTGCAATCAATCAATGGTAGATGAAAAATAAAAACATATGCGAGCAAATTGAATGAAATTGTACTTTTATTGATTAAAAAATGGCCATGAATAGGCATTACAATGGGAAGCAATCCATGGAAAGAGGAAATTGCACAAAAGGAAAATAAGCTATCCTAATGGCAATGTGAAAATCAAATCTCATCAAGCTCTGACCCGGCTATGGCCCGTATGTCCTCTAGAATCTCCGCATGATTCACTTTTGAGGAAGATGATTGAATTGATCCTTAACCCTCAGATTACCATTGATTGCAGATGATGCATCATAGATCCCACAAACCATAGTTTTTCGCTTTAGTCCCTCTTTTACGTGGATCGCCCTTTCTGGTTTTCAATCCACCGGGATACCCTTTTTTGCCTGAGCTGTCCGATGTGGCTTTTCAACTCAGCGGATGTGCATTTTTTTCAAATATTTCCCTAACTTTTTCCCAAGCCTTTTATTCTATTTTTGGCTTGCCAGGATGCCCTTTTTTTCCTGGACTCTTATTCTATTTTTGTCTAGCAGGTCTCTTTATACGAAGTATTTTCTAACTGCATCTGCGTTGATAGGGGACTGGAAGTCTTCACCATCCATGGTTGCTAATATTAAGGCTCCACCCGAGAAGACCTTCTTAACCACAAATGGAGCTTCATAGTTAGGCATCCACTTGCCCATGTGGTCTATTAGAGGAGGAAGAATACTTTTCAACACTAAGTCGTCGGGTATGTAGCGTTGAGGTCGTACTTTCTAGTCAAACACCCATTTCATTCGCCTTTGATACAACTGTCCATGGTATAAAACTGCTAGGCATTTCTCTTCAATGAGGCTCAACTGATTGTACCTGGATCGGATCCACTCAGCTTCGTCAAGCTTGACATCCATCATTAATCTCAAAGAGGGAATCTCGACTTCCACCGGTAGGACTGCCTCCATACTATACACAAGTGGGAATGGAGTTGCCCCGATTGAGGTGCACACAAATGTTCGGTAGCCATGTAATTAAAACGACAATATCTCATGTCAATCCCTGTATGTCACAACCATCTTCTATACAATCTTTTCAATGTTTTTGTTGGCCACCTCGACGACACCATTCATCTTCGGGCGATACAGCGAAGAATTGTGATTCTCGATCTTGAAATCCCGACACATATCGACCATCATTTTATTGTTGAGATTATAACCATTGTCAGTAATGATTCTTCCGGGAATTCCATATCGGCAGATAATATCCTTCTCAATGAATCGAGCTACCACTTGTTTCGTGACATTGGCATAGGACACCACTTCGACCCACTTTGTGAAGTAGTCTATGTAAACCATGATAAAACGGTGACCTCTGGAAGTAATGGGCCCAATCTTGTCAATCATATCAATTCTCCATATTTCGAAGGGCCAAGGTGAAGACATGACACTCAATGGATTAAGAGGCATATGCAGCTTATCAGTATAAATTTAGCACTTGTGACACTTGCAAGATTATTTACAGCAATCAGATTCCATGGTTATCCATTAATACCCCGACCTTAGAAGCGTTTTTGCCATAGCATGTCCTCTAGCATGGGTACCGAAGGAGCCTTCATGAACTTCTTACATTAACATGTCTGCTTCGTGTCTATCCATGCATCTGAGCAAGACCATGTCGAAGTTCCGTTTATAGAGCACACCATCATGGTTTAAGAAGAACCTGCCTGTCAACCTTCTAAGGGTCTTCTTGTCTTTGCTTGATGCCCCTGCTGGGTATTCTTGAGATTTCATAAAGCACTTGATATCGTAGTACTAAGGTTTGTTATCATCATCCCCATCAACTGCAAACACATATACTGGTCTATCAATACGAGACACATCGATGATAAGAACATAGGTCTCACTGTGAACCTTAATCATGGAAGACAAGGTTGCCAAAGCATCATCAAATTGATTCTCGTCCCGAGGTATATAGTGCAACTTGACTTTCGTGAAAAAATTTAACAATCTTCTGGTATAGTCCCTGTAAGGAATCATATGAGGTTGATGAACCAACCATTTTCCGTTAACCTAATTGACAACCAAAGCCGAATTACCGAAGATCTCGAGGTTCTTGATTCTTAAACCAATTGCTTCCTCGATCCCTATTATACATGCTTCATACTCTACTTCGTTGTTGGTGCACTCGAATGTTAACCGGGCAGTGAAAGGCATATGGATCCCTTCCAGTGAAATAATAATAACACCAACTCTACTTTTGTTTATGTTAACGGCCCCGTCAAACATCAGACTCCATTTGGATTTGGGGTCTGGCCCCTCCTCCGGAAATGGATCTTCACAATCCTTTGACTTGAGGAACATGATGTCCTCATCCGGGAACTCGAACCGCATTGGTTGGTGTAACACGGTGGGAGAACTGACTTTAGTTATGTTGCGGATAGCAAGAGTCGCCACCGACTTTTATTTTATCCAAAAGGAAAGGGTATAAAAGAACAGGAAAGACCTTAAGAGATATTTTTGGGTCCGGGGGGTAGGTTATGTAAAGGGAAGGTGTTAGCACCCTTTACATCCATGGTTATCCATGGGCTCTTAGTTACTTAGCTCACTTTTGAATTGTTTTTGAAAAGGTGAAGTGTGTGAATAGAAAATTTTCATATGAGTTAATAATGATCCATGTACGGATGCGTAAAAACTTGTTTTTTGAAAATTTGTTTGAAATTTGTTAAGTGTTTGAAAATTTGGAATGAAGTGAGCAAGCAACTAGGAGGTACCTACCCTAAAGTTTAAGTCTTTTCTGTTCTTTATCCTTTAAGTGGTAAGACTATCCCTATTATTAAGGAATAGGTAGTCATTACCTTGGATGTGAGGGACATATGAGGGACATCTGTTTATGAAGGCAACTGTGGGGTGTATTAAGCATTTAGGAGGGACTATCATCATTATTCGAAAAGGAACTTGATCTTTAAAGGCAACCATTAGGGACTTGATGATTTTTCTTTTAAGGGACTTGCTTTATACACCCCACTTGACCTTATGATTAGGCAACATTGAGGGATAGCCTTAGAAATGTGAGATGGCGATTAAAAATCGACTTACGTGTGTGAGTGTTCAATGTTATTTATCTTATGATTATTTGTGATCTAAATTTGATTTTAAGAGAATACATGTTTACACTCCCTAAATTACTAACCATAGCAAGCAAATTAAATAATCAAATATTTACAAAAATTTACATCCCGGAAGCAATTACATAATTATAATAATGAGCAAAAATAAATAGCAATTAAATAAATATATAAGCGAATTATAATAAGGGTTAGTAATAATAAGAATTAAAAATAGGGTTAGTAAAATAATAATGAAAAATTAAACAATGTTAGTGAAATAAAAATAAGCACGAGTTAGTAATAATATGGTTAATCAAAATAAATTGAGCAAGAATAAGAGCAAAATATTTAATATATACAATTATTGATAAATAGGAATAAATATGAACAATTAAATAATTTTTACGATGTTTTAATTTATGTACAAATTAGTAAATTATTTTTAAACATATTATAATTACAAAATTATTATAAGTTCAATAAAAAAAAAATTATTTACATGTAATTTAGATTATAAACATAGTATATAAAATATATTTACATATTTAAAGAAAAAAATAGTTTATAATTATGTTTAAATAAACATGTACATAGTAATTATATTATAAATTAGAAAAATAAACAATTAGGTTTTTAATAAGTATTCAGAAAATAAATTAGGGTTTTTGAAAATTAGGGTTTGTTTAAAAAATATTTTTAGGGTTTATACAAATTATTAAATAAACATACATCTTATAATTTAATTATATAACAAAGAAAATAATTTAAGTTGAGAAAAATAGAAGTTTGAATTTCAGAAAGAATATAAAGGTTGTTTTAAATATATATACATGCATAATTTATTTTTAATTAATATTAAGAAAACAATTAAACTAATTAATTAAAGAAATAAAAATAGAAAAAAATGGTGAAAAGAAAACTTACCTGGGATGGGTTTGAACCCAGGACACCCAGCTTGCAAACCACAAAACGTACCACCAGGCCAGCCAGGCGCAGGTGACAATGGAATGAGTAGAATCAGTTTTATGCAATGTCTGGAAAATCAGGAAAATAACAGAAACAAAAAAGGCCTGGGATGGTGTTGAACCCAGGACCTTTACTCACACAAACGCACACATCACCACCCGGCTGGAAGAGCCCATCTGTTAACCAAACAACTACAAACAATAATATATTAAGAATACAGTTTAAATGAAAAAATGTCAAAAATTGGATGGAGGCAGGATTCGATCCCCTCCCCTTTTGTCAAACGCACGCCTTGCCTTCCACTGGGACAACGCAGCTGTTGTGATAACAGATTAACAAAATAACATAAAATATTTTAAACACAATTTGAATATTTCCTGGGCGCGCCATCAGCTTCATCTTCTTCCTCATACCTGCACTTTTTCCTGCGAAATCACTCACGACCTTTCTTGCGAATTCCTCAATGCTTCAAACCTACGAAAGTGAAACTTGTACAAAGCAGTAACGATTCAAGAAATTAAAGATATCAATGAGTTCCTTATGACTCATACAATCTTTCTACGTTGTTAAAATTCATTTATATGGCTTGAATCATGAAACCCTAAAACTAAGCTTCAAACCCTAACAATGGCCGTTTGCTATTTAGGTATTCATTCTTCAATCCAATTGTCCAGAATCACTCTACACAACATCACAAACAATATTATATAACCAAAATTCATTGATATGCAGCAAATTAATAGAATCGAAAAAAATATATTCAAGAACAAATTGGATTCGGGTAGAGCATTATGGCATGTATGGGATGCATATGAGCATTGGTTTATGATCAGTGATGTCCAATGAAGCTTGCCATGTCTTTGTTTTACCTTCTAAAGTCCTGGAATTCAAAATCCGAATGTGACTTTTGGATGAGTTTTTGAACAATGGAACTTACACTTTGGCTGCTGGAATTCGTCAATGAGTGATAGGGTTATGTTCAGTACTTATATGTGATTGAATCTAGGTCAAAAACTTGATTGGTTGTGTACAAGATTTGATCCAAAAAGATTCACAATGATAAGCTTTGAATTTTCAATATTTTTGCATCAATGCTTTCTATTTCAAGCCATTCCATATAATTCTTGTATCAACTTGTTCCATGCTGAATTTATGATCTTCTAGAATCAATAATAAAATTAAATCTTCATATTTAATATTTTATTTAAATTTAAAATGATTTTAAGTATAAAAAATCATAATAAATTAATTAAATAAAATAAAAATTATGAAAATAACATGGAAATTTCGTGCATGATGTTGTTGTATGGGTTGGGTCATAATTTGGCAAGCCCATTTGGAAAGAATTGGTTTTAGACCTCCATTTTCATCATAAACCATCACAAAATTTCCCAACTTTGCAAGGGCACATCTCCTTCAATTTTAATGCTATGAGGGTGTTCTTGGACATTTTGAAAAGATTGAAGAGTCCTCTAAACAACCCCATTGGTTTCATGTCCATATCATTTACCAATCTCAAGTTATGCCCTTTTGAAGTTGTTGACTTTTTGTTGACTTTTGAAATGACCTATAATGTCTTAACCCATACCTTCCAAATGAAGCATTTTTGGGCTTGGCTTGTAAGATCAAAGTTGTAGAGAATTCAATTTCCTTCAAAATGAGCTTTGAGTGGAGACTTGGTGATGAAGCATGTGAAAGTTATGGCTGGTCAAAGTTCAGTTGACTTTTACTGAGGAAACCCTAATTTAGAAACTCCTGATTCTTGATGATCTGGAATCTCCTTGATGAATCATGATCAACCCTTGATAAAATGATGAATTTTACTTCATATACTTGATGTTGGCAAAAAATCATGAAGTTTGACTTTGGTTTGACCACAGTTGACCTCAGTTTGACTTTTTAACTGCTTTGACTGATTTTGACTTATCTGATCATCTGACTGAGCAAACTTTTGAGAAAAGTCTTGAAACTTGACATGGGGGTTCTTACACACATATAAGATGTTATGAAGCTCACTTGAAGTCTTGGAAGTCCATTTAGCCTGATTAAAGTCAAAACCCTAGTTTTGGATGCACTACCTAGGAGGTGCATTGTCTGAGGGAATTGTCAACTCTTATGGCCAATTGTGAACCTTGTGAACCTTGTGAATCATCATAAAATGTCTTGTGAACCTCATGGGAAGTATGGTGAACCTTGTGAACCTTGTGAACCTTCATGAAGTGACTTGTAGACCTCATGAACCTCATGAAAGGTTATGTAAACATTGTGAATCTTGTGAACCTTGTGATCCTTCAAGAAGTAACTTGTAGACTTCATGAACCTCATGAAAGGTCTTGTAAATGTTGAGAAGCTTGTGAACCTTGTGAACCTTCATAGGACACAAAGTCTTGTATTGTGAGGGCAAATTTTGGGGTGCAACAGTTGGTAATCCTCAATCAGTTATTGTGCCAAATAATTCGATAATACACTTCCCTTGATAGCTTTTTGTGAAGTATATTGGATATCGTTTTCTGTCAGAATCATTTGCCACCGAGCTACTCTTCCGGTCAAAGCTGGATTTTCAAATATGTATTTAACGGGGTCCATCTTAGAAATAAACAGAGTGGTATGAGTCAACATATACTTTCTTAGTCGACGAGCAGCCCATGCCAAAGTACAACATGTTTTCTCGAGCAGTGAGTATCGTGTCTCATAGTCGGTATACTTTTTGCTAAGGTAATAACTTGTGTGCTCTTTTCGACCAGACTCATCATGTTGACCCAATATGCAGACTATTGATCCCTCGAGCACTGTGAGTTACATGATCAAAGGTCTCCCTGGCACTGGAGGTATGAGAATCGGAAGTTCTTGCAGATACTCCTTGATCCGGTCGAAAGCTAATTGGTAGTCATCATTCCACTTGATGGCCTGATTCTTCCTCAGAAGCTTGAAAATAGGTTCACACGTAGTTGTTAGATGAGAGATGAAATGTGCAATATAGTTCAACATCCCTAAGAAGCCATGCACTTCTTTCTCAGTTCTCGGCTCAAGCATCTCGTGAATTGCTTTCACCTTTGCAGGGTCGACCTCAATCCCCCTTTCACTAACAATAAAGCCCAGTAGCTTTTCGGAACGCACCCCGAATGTACACTTGTTTGGGTTCAATCTCAGTTTGAACTTCCAAAGCCTGTCAAATAGCTTGGCTAGGTTGACTAAATGTTCCTCTTCTGTTTGTGACTTTGCGATCATATCATCGACGTAGACCTCGATCTCGTGATGAATCGTGTCGTGGAATAGAGTCACCATTTCCCGTTGGTATGTTGCCCCAGCATTTTTCAAACCGAACGACATTACTTTGTAACAGAAGTTGCCTAATGGGGTGATGAAGGTAGTCTTCTCCATGTCATCTGGAGACATCTTGATTTGGTTATAGCCTAAAAATCCATCCATGAAGGAAAACACAGAAAATTGGTCCGTATTATCAACTAGCACGTCAATATGTGGCAACAGGAAGTCATCTTTAGGTCTGGCCCTATTCAAGTCTCGATAATCCACACACATTCTGACCTTGCCATCCTTTTTAGGAACTGGTACAATATTTGCAACCCATGGAGGGTAACTTGTCACAGCTAAGAATCCGACATCAAATTGCTTTTGAACCTCTTCCTTGATTTTGATAGCCATGTCAGGCCGAGTTCTTCTCTGTTTCTGCGTTACCGGCGGGCAATCTTCTAAGTGGCAGCTTGTGCACTATGATATCGATGTCCAACCCTGGCATATCCTGGTAAGACCAGGCGAAGATGTCAACATATTCTCGAAGCATGGAAATCAACCGACTCTTTATAGATTCTTCCAATGCAGCCCCGATCTTGACCTCTTTTTTGTCCTCTTCAGTACCCAGGTTCACCACTTCAATGGCCTCTTCGTGTAGCTGAATCACCCTCTCGTCTTGCTTGAGCATTCTGGCTAATTCTTCGGGTAATTCACAATCTTCATCACCTTCCTCGTCGGCTAGGTAAATTGGATTGTCGAAGTCATATTGAGCCATAACAAGGTCGTCGCTGATGAGACCCGATGAGGTACATCTGCATGAATGATGATTCATGCTAAATTTAGAAAAAGTGGGAGACATGGAAAAACATTGCCATTTATTTTTAAAACAAAAAATAAACTGAAAGACAAGGAACACCATGAATGAATGCCAAAACGTCCACTTTATTAAAGATTGTATTATTTCAATATGAAACAATGAATCCTCACAATGAGCTACTATGCCCCGGGAAAGTCATAGAGCTTTCATACAAAAGAATAGAAACACAAAACTATTACTCTTGTGGTTGAGTGACAGAGACGATTGCTTCGACTGACCAATTGGTGAGTTGCACACCCGGGACACAGGGCTTTATCCACTCGTCTAATTCACAATCACTATCAACCGTTTCATCTTGCATTGCGCAGATGCTACCATGATCAACCCATCCTGCACTCGTGAAAGTAATTGGGCCTTTCCGACCTCTATTGCACTGACTTGGCATTGACTGGCCAAGATTATAACCAATCCTGAACATGTCCTTCTTCTCTGGGACTTCAATCATTTTCCCCCAACCCTCATTCGTACCTGATTCCACAACCTCTAAGGCTTGTTTGTAGGATGAGATTGACACCATTCTTCTTATCCTCTGATAAGGAAGCTGATGACGATATACCCTCGGTTCTGACTGACTCGAAGGCTTAACAAAGAGTTTCAACAATCTCTCTGTCCATCTCTACATATTTGAATGAGGACAAGTGACAGACAAAGATGTCTTCTTCCCCGCACATTGTAACGATCTGTCCTTCCCAAACAAATTTGAGCTTCTGGTGGAGAGTTGAAGACACAACCCCTACTGCATGTATCCAGGGTCGTCCCATTAAACAACTATAAATTGGTTGGATATCTATAACGTAAAAGGTAGTATTGAAAACCTGTGGTCCTACCTTGATTGGTAGTTCCACTTTTCCAAAGACATACATTTTTGAGCCATCGAACGCCCGGACCACCAAGTCGCTTGGTCTGAGCACCACCCCATCGTAGTCCAACTTAATCAACTTTTTCTTTGAAAGTACATACAGGGATGATCCTGTGTCCACAAGTACATGAGAGAGCACAACACCATTACATTCCATAGAAATGTGTAGAGTTCGATTGTGGCTGCGTCCCTCAATGGTTAGATCCATATCCGTAAACCCTAAACCATGGCTAGCATTCACATTTGACACCACTGTCTCAAGCTGGTTTACTGGTATGCCATGTGCCACATAGGCATTGTTTAAAATCTTCAACAGAGCTTTCCTGTGTGAGTCTAAACACATCAACAAAGACAAAATCGAAATCTTGGAAGGAGTTTGCTGCAAGTGATCAACTATTTTGTAATCGCTCTTTTTAATGATTCTAAAAAATTCCTCTGCTTCTTTGTCGAAAGCGATATCGGGCTCTAGTACAGGGACATCACCAGTTATGGATTGCTTTCCCCTTGCTCTTGCTTGGGCCTTTGCATTGTCTCTTGGCGGTGTAACACGGTGGGAGAACTGACTTTTAGTTATGTTGCGGATAGCAAGAGTCGCCACCGACTTTTATTTTATCCAAAGGAAAGGCATAAAAGAACAGGAAAGACCTTTTAAAAGATTTTTGGGTCCGGGGGGTAGGTTATGCAAAGGGAAGGTGTTAGCACCCTTTACATCCATGGTTATCCATGGGCTCTTAGTTACTTAGCTCACTTTAAAATGTTTTTGAAATGTGAAGTGTGTGAATAGAAATTTTCTTAAGAGTTTTATAATGATCCATGTAAGGATGCGTAAAAAACCTTTGTTTTGAAAATTGTTTAAAATGTGTGAAGTGTTTGAAATGTTTTTGAAAAGTGAGCAAGTATCTAAGAGGAACCTACCCTAAGTTTAAGTCTTTTCTGTTCTTGAATCCTTTAAATGGTAAGACTATCCCTATTATTAAGGAATAGGTAGTCATTACCTTGGATGTGAGGGACAAGTGAAGGGACATCTGTTTATTTAGGAAACTGTGGGGTGTATAAGCAATTCGAAGGGACTTATCATCTTTATTTCGAAAGGGACAAGATCATTACGAAGGCAACATTCGAAAGGGACTTGATCTTTTATCTTTTAAGGGACTAGATGATGTGAAATTGGGGGACTTTGCTTTATACACCCTACTTGACCTTTTGATTAGGCAACATGAGAGGTATCCTTATGGAAGTGAGATGGCGATCAAAGATCGACTTACGTGTGTGAGTGTACAATTTTAATATTTATCTTTAAATTAAATGACCTATATTAATTTTAAACATACAAACATGTTGCACTCCCTATTTACTAACCATAGCATAAAATAAATATTTAAACATTACTATTTAAAATATTACATAAAGGAAGCAATTACAAAATAATAATAATGAAAGCAAATTAAATATAATAAGCAAAAATAATAAATAATAATAATAATTGGGTTAGTAGAAAATAATAACAAAAATAATACAAAGTTAAATGGGGTTAGTAATAATAAAATATCATAAGAAAATAAACATAATAGATAATATAAACAAAAACATTATAATAATTAAAAGATCAAATTTTTATATAAACAATTATTTAAGATTAATAAGAAAATATGAACAATTATATTAATTACTATAAAGTTTTAAATTATTTACAAATTATAAAAATTAAGTTAATTATAAATATATAAAATTATAATTACAAAATTAAATTAACAATTTTTAACTATAATAAAAATTATTTACATACAAAATTAAATTATAAACAATTTATAGAATATTTACATATTATGAAAATAGGATTAATTATAATTATATTTACAAAATTTTAATTATTTTAAACAAGATTTAAACAAATTATAAAATATGTACATGATTAAATAAAATATGATTAAGTTTTAAAATAGAAGAAAATTAGGGTTTGATAAAAATAAATTAGGTTTTACATACAAAAGTATTAAATATTAAATATTAACTCAATTATACAAATAAGTTATATATAATAATATGTACATATTAGTAAATTATAAAATAAAATATCAATACAAAATATATATAATTTATTTTATGAAAACATAATAATTAATTAAAATTTAAAGAATAAGATAAGAAAAAGAAAATAGAAAGAAAATTACTAGGTCTTAAAAAAAATGGGGAGGCCTGGATTTGAACTCAGGACCTCCCTGGTACCTGAATGAAGAGTTGCCACTGGGCTACATGCGTGCTGATGGTAGCAAACCCACTCCATTTGGTTTCATTGCCTAACCTGGAAAAATCATGAAAAAATAAAACAACACAAAAGGCCTGGGGGGGGGGATCGAACCCATGACCTTTAAACAATACGCATGCATACTTTCCATCCAGCCGGGAGGGCGCTTCTGATATTATAGTGACTATAATCAATTATATATTAAAACTAACCATTAAACAGAAAAATAAGAAAAATTGGCTGAGCCCAGGATTCGATCCCTGGACCTTAGCATCATACGCGCATCCCTTCACCACCAGACCAACTGCACGTTGGTGATACAAAACAGAAACAAATACAAAAAAATATAATATCAAATATTTGAATTTCCAGACGCGCGCGCTGGACTTCATCTTCTTCATGATACCTGCGAATTTTCATATAGTATTTCCTGCGAATTTTCTTGCGGGTAAAATTAACCAGAAAACCCTAGGTTTTTGAAACATCATCCAAACTGTGAAATCAACAAAAATTAACAGCCCAGATTAATTACCCAACACTCATACATCATAGCCATGTTTTTATAATTCATTTATATGTCTTAAATCCTAAGATCCCAATTTCAAGCTTCGAACCCTAGTAATGGCATCTTCTCGATTCTGCAACAAAAACTCAATTCAAGCATACAAAAACATTCCAGAGACATCAATAAACAAGAATCAATGCATAAAAATCATTTATATTAGTTGAATCAATGAAATCGAAAAATTCAAAAACTCATGAATGTGAGGATTCGGTTTCCATGAATTATGATGTTTTGAATGATGAGAATGATTGGGATTGCATCAGAGATGTTCAAGGAACATGTTTGAACCTTTAGAATGCTTTGATATCACCTCTAACCAAGAATCCGAATTATGAGTTTTGTGATGAATTTTGAAAGTTGCAACTTACTCTTTGAGGCAGAATTTTCGTCCACAATGCATTAGGTTATGTTATCTACTTATAGTACAATGGAACTAGGTAAAAAAAATTGATTGTTGTGTGGAAAATTTGATTGAAAAAGATTGAAAAAGATTAAGACTTAAAATTCAAATATTTGTGAATTCAACCTTTCTATTTCAAGCCAATCTTCATAATTCTCATATCAATTTGATCCAAATCACCTTTATGACTTTCTAGAAACAAAATCCCATTTAAATATTTGACTTTTCTATTTTATTTTAATTTAAAATGATTTTAAATGAATAAAATCAAAATAAATAAAATAAAATAATAAAAAAATCTGAATATTTGAGGGTTGGGTCGTGCATGAAGTATTGGTATGGATTGGATCATCATATGGCAAGCCCATTTAGAAAAAATTGGTTTTAAACCTCCATTTTCTTCATAAACCAACCAAAAAATTCTCAACTTTGCAAGGGCACAAATCCTTCAATTTTAATGCTATGAGGGTGTTCTTGTACATTTTGGAAATCTTGAAGAGTCCTATAACCAACCCCACTGGTTTCATGTCCATATCATTTACCATTCTCAAGTTATGCCCTTTTGAAGTTGTTGACTTTTTGTTGACTTTCAAAAGGACCTATAATGTCTTAGCTCATACCTTCCAAATGAAGCATTTTTGGGCTTGGCTTGTGAGACACAAAGTTGTAGAGAATTCAATTTCCTTCAAAATGAGCTTTGGATGGAAAATTGGTGATGAAGCATGTGAAAGTTATGGCTGGTCAAAGTTCAGTTGACTTTTCCTGAGGAAACCCTAATTTAGAAACCTCTGATTCTTGATGATCTGAAATCTCCTTGATGAATCATGATCAACCCTTGATCAAATGATGAATTTTACTTCATATAATTGATGTTGGCAAAAAATCATGAAGTTTGACTTTGATTTGACCACAGTTGACCTCAGTTTGACTTTTTAACTACTTTGACTGGTTTTGACTTATCTGATCATCTGACTGAGCAAACTTTTGAGAAAAGTCTTGAAACTTGTCATGGGGGTTCTTAAACACATATAAGATGTTATGAAGCTTACTTGAAGTCTTGGAAGTCCATTTAGCCTAATTAAAGTCAAAACCCTAGTTTTGGATGCACTGCTTAGGAGGATGCATTGTCTGAGGGAATTGTCAAACTTCTGACCAATTGTGAACTTTGTGAACCTTGTGAACCATCATAAGATGTCTTGTGAACCTTGTGAACCTCATGGGAGGTCTTGTGAACCTTGTGAACCTCATAAAGTGTCTTGTAAACTTCATGAACCTCATGAAAGGTCTTGTGAACCTTGTGAACCTCATAAAGTGTCTTGTGAACCTCATGAAGTGTCTTGTAAACTTCATGAACCTCATGAAAGGTCTTGTGAACCTTGTGAACCTTCTTAGCACACAAAGTCTTGTATTGTGAGGGCAAATTTTGGGGTGCAACAGGCGGCAACACATTGTTTCTTAACCTTTCAAGCGCAAATAGCCTTTCACTCCTTGTGAACCCTCCAACTCCAACATTTTCAACTTGGTGTTGAGCTGAGCTGGAAGAGGTCACATCCCACTTCTGACCATTACAGTAAACTTCGGCCCTATTGTACCATGGGACGACTTTTTCGCTTTGGTATGGAATTGATCCAGGAGTGGTAAATGTTACAGGTGCCACTTTTGCTGGTGTTGGAATTTGTACTAGATTATAGTAGATAGTAATTGTTGACACTTCATCTTCCTTCATGATTCTGTCAAACTGAATACTTCCCTCATCAATCATTCTTTGCATCCCCGATTTCAACCGGTTACAACCATAAACAAAATTCTCACAATCTGAATAACTCTCTTCGCAGCCCGAAATATATTCTTCTTAGCTAGGAAACCCTTCACAGCTAACAATGAAGTCTAAGGCATTGATATCATATATCATATTCAAACCCTCTCCATCATCAATAGCTCCTACGGTCTTCCCATGCAAAGGCATGGAGTTTTGCAACATGTTCAGGGTTGGAGCGAAATTGATTGCCTTGGAGTCTACCAAGTCCTGAATGACATGTTTCAAAGCTTGACAATTCTTAGTATTATGGCCTGGAGCTCCGGTATGGAACTCGTAATGGAAGTTAGCATCGTAGCCGACCGAAATCTGACTCGACTTTGGTGGAGCCAAAGCTCTCAACTGAATAATTTGAAGCTGAAGAAGGTTCTGCAATAGTTGGGAATAAGACATCGGAGGCGTCTCGAATTGTCTATCCTTTGGCCTGGGAGGATAGTATAAACATCGGAGGCGTCTCGAACTGTCTATTTTTATCTCGAATGAATGGTAAAGGTAATGATGCACAAACCTAAGGAAGAAGGAAAATAAAGGTCTTGCGAACCAGAGATCTGGGTTTGGGAGTCGCTTACGACCTGAGAAGGTATTAGCACCCCAGATCGTCCGCCGTACCCGACGGGATCCACGCTAGCTTGTTTCTTTCAAAGGGTGAGAAATAAGATGTTGCTGAACAAAATAAATGCTAACTGGAAATGGAAGTGGAATGGAATTGGAAAAAGAGAACAAAAAGGGAAGGGGGAAATGTAGGGAAAATAAAGAATGTGCTCGAACGGGCCCTACCCCGCTGCCTACGTACCTCATTGAGAAAATGAGGACCAGAGTCAACGTAGTTCGTCTAACTAAGGTGGGAACAATGTGTTTGTGTTTTTTATGCATTGGACCTTCTTATGTCTATACTCAGGTGTTGCAGGCTCGCCTTAAACGAGTGTGTTTACCATCTTGCAAATGAGACAAGTCGTCGCAAGTTCGCGTTGAGAGTGAATGAGATGAGAAAAGAATTCCCGCTGGAAAGTCGTTTATTGTTTGTTGTTTTGTCTTTTATGAGAAATATTTTGACTTTTTTTGTGAACATTCTCATACTAAGACTTATCCATCGGGGTAGTTAATTTACACCTCGCCCCGAAACAGGACGTGTATAAGTACTCCGCAACAAAGTCTCGTGTCGTGTGAGAACGTTCAACCTTTATTAGGTATTTTATTATTTTTTATGAAATGAGAAAGAGAGACTCAATTAGAGAAAGGACAAAACTAAGGGGGATTAAGACCAACCCTAAGTTATTTATTGCATGCAAAAGGATATCCTATGATTAATGAGGTTTTCTAATCCTAATGAGAAAAAGGAATAGAATGCAACTTACGGTCTAAAGAAGTTAAGCTGATTCTACAAAAGAGGGGGAAATCCTACCAAACACAAGTATGAAAGGTAAAGGAAATTAAATGCAAATTAAATGCATAAAGGAAGTAAAAGAATACGTTGAAGGAAGCATACCTCAACCTCCCTACAAAACAAAGGTTAATATTGCATTCGATAAAAGGAATGAGGTAAACACATACCGAATAATTCCTAAGGCAACTAGGACCTAAACTAAACTCAATCCCAAGTCTAAAGGGGTTTAAAAATTATGCTAAGCTAAAATCCAGCAGCTTTTTACAGCTCGTAAATGCACAAATAGCTAGGAAAAACAATGCACAACACAAACAACCTACTGCAGCTAACACACAACATGCAAAAATAGGTGTAAAAAGTATGAACATGCAATAAACATCACACATTTAACAGCTATTGCTTCACACCACAGTTATAAAAACATGACAGCATTTAATCATTTTCTTCTACATGGTAAATGCCTACACTACAAATCATGGATATACACACAACAATCACCAATGGATGTAACAAGTTAGTAATTATATGAACATGTAAAGGAGCAAGCACTTCAACATTTTCAAGCATTTTCCATAATCACAAAAGTGCATTTTCAACAAGTTGGCGTTTATTGTGAACAAATAAAGAAGCAAACATGTACTAACAGCATCTTGACCTGAAGCAAATCATCAACAATTAAATGCAACATGTGAACAAGAAATCAAGATCAAGTACAAACATAAGAATTTGGCAATTTTGAACAATATGCAACATTTTGATTACACGCACAAGCATCCGAAACATGTACCGATCACAAAGGTGAAGCAAAACAGAACTTGAAATAATTATTAGCATGCTAACAAAAAAGTTCAAACATGGTAACAACCTTCACAATTCATTTTGAGCACCAATTCACAATTAAGCACAAAAATTGGAAATGAACGAAACGCGCATCGACAGTTGTCGAAACTATGGGCACCTACACCTAAACATCTCCTAAAGACTCCCTAAAATCATATACTAAAGATCCATGATGATTGGAGGGGGAATGGATATCAAAAATGCAAGAAAAAGTAAGAATTTTTCATTCTGGTTCAGTGGTAACCGGTTACTACCTATGAGGTAATCGGTTACCAGTTCAAAAAACTTAGTTTTTTAGCAAAATTAACACTGGTAACCGGTTACTACCTAGGAGGTAACGGGTTACGCCTGTACCAGAAGTAAAAATTCTTGCATTTTAATGCACAAACCAGAACTGACTTATTCAAATAATCTCTAAGCTAAAGCCTATCAACTAAACACGAAAGTCACACCTAAATGCAACATATTTAACACCAATTAAAGCCACAAATACATCAAGATTCTAGCTTCTAGTGATCCAGACATAATCAAAACCAAAAAAAGCAAGAAAAATCAAAGAACGCGCACGTCGAGATGAAGAGAAATAAGTTTAAACGAGAAGTGATTCTGAGATTCACCAACCTACAAAGCAGAGGTTTGCTTTGGTAATTGTTGCAATGTTGAAATGATGCACGATAGGAGAGAAAACCAGAGATTTAAAGCTTCGATCCGTGAATGCGCAAAATAAATGCGGTTGATGAAAAATCTTTGAAAAACACTTCCGTAAGGTGAAATAAACCCCAAAACCGCTGCAACTTTTTTGATAATACGTGAAATTGATGCAAATGATGGTGGCTTAGCTTCCGATTCTTCAAGTTTCAATGCAAAACTTGAAGAATCTTGATGATGATGAAGCTTTGATGTGAGTTTGGGAAATGGAGAAAAATGAGAGAATTGAGAGAAATTGTGAAAAAATGGTGAGAATGAAGTGTTGTTGTGAGGCTTGGAGTGAAAAATGATTTATATATGTGTTAGGTTTGGAGTGAGGCTTGGGTTAGGAGCTAGGCTTGGGGCATTAAACTTGGGATTTAGGTTAGGAGTTAGTTAAGCCTATAGAATATTCCCTAGAATATTCCTTGGAATATTCTATAGGAAGATGGTAGAAAGTTCTAGAAAGTGGTGGAATGTAAGGTAAAGTGGAAATGAAGTGGAAAGTGGAAAAGTGGTGGAAAATCCTTCCAAGCCAAAAAATGTATATTTTTTTCTTCCAAATTTACACGTGGTAACCGGTTACTACCTAGGTGGTAACCGGTTACCTGACCAAAATTTTGAATTTTCTATTTTGGTGGGAACTCTTGAATATTCGGCCTTGGTCGTTCGTTCTGAGATTATTTTTCTTATGAGACCCGATAAGTTCCAAATAACCCTTGATCACATGCCCCCCTCCTTGACCGATGATGCATGTGTTGTATTTTTATTCTTCTTTATATTATGCAATGTATGGAATGATATGCTCAATGACATGGAGACGAAGCATAAACCACTTGAGGTTGACAATAAATTAAGAGGGAAAATTTTAGGGTATTACACCTATTGTTGTTGATTGGATTTCCCTGAACATCCAAAGTGACAACTGGAGGGTCCACATGTGGTTTGGATCAAGTCTGAGAACAACAGCTCTTAGATCATGCTGCCCCTGGGCCATGCCTTACATCATAGTCATAAACTCAGCCATCTTGGTGAAGAGTTCATTCAGCTCAGTTTGTATGGTATCCATGATGTTTCTCTGGTTGCAGCGAGTAGCGTACCGGTGCAGAGGAGTGTCGTGTCAAAGAAGACGACTCTTTGCAACTCTCGCAATCTTTCCTGTATAAACAGATAAGTTAAGAAATCCGGATAACTTGTAAAAGGAAAAAAATGCAAATTACAAATGCATGCAATGTTGTGTTCTTTTCATTCTCAAGTTTTTTTTTATTTTCGTTCCGATATTGAGAAAATTCAAACTTTGGGGAAGAAGACCCCGCGTGAAGCTCAAATCAGATAATTATGGAGAACTGGTGCTTAGAACCACGTGTCAGTGCAAGGATAACAACTAGAGATTCAAATCAAGCCAAATATCATAAACTGAAATCTGAAGATAACAAATTCCCCGAAAGGGTGCCAATTCATACATCAAAAGGACCCCGTGTGAAGCTCAAATCAGATAATTATGGAGAACTGGTGCTTAGAACCCCGTGTCAGTGCAAGGATAACAACTAGAGATTCAAACCAAGCCAAATATCATAAAATAAAATCTGAAGATAACAAATTCCCCAAAGGGGGCCAATTCATACATCAAGAGAAAATAGCAAAGTGTAAAAGGGAATCCCACAATAGGCTTGTGGGTAATCCTGATACACACAAATGAAATTAAACCCTAGGAAACTCCATGTCCTTCAGCCTCCAACTGAGACGCTTGACCACCTGGAACAATTGAGTTATATCTGGATGACTTAGCTCATAGATAAGCTTCTGAATAAGGAGATCCCTCTGATCAAAGGAAGCATGTAGTTCATTGATCTGTTGTAGGAACACCTCTTCATTCTCTTTGCTAGGACTTGGCTCAGATTTGACTTTCTTGACATCAGCCTGAAGTTTCAGTTCTTCTACCTCTTTCTGGATATCTTCAACTGCTTGTTGACCTTTTGCTATCTTCTAAAGGTAATCTCCATGCTACTCATGGGCTTTCTGAAGTATCTATTCCTATTCATCTAGGAGCTCTTGAAGTTTTTCGATCTTCAGCTTGTACTCAACCTCTACCTCCTTTTGCTTTTTCAGGTTGTCATCCCATCTTTCTTGCCAAAGGGTCACAGATTCGTTGGCTTCATCTAAAGACTTCTTGTCCTTCCGGCGCTGACTCACCTTGTGTGTTTCATCCAAAATATTTTTCTTGAAATAAAGCTCCCTTTCTTCAAAGTCCTTTTGCTTGAGCCTGACTATCTCTTCAGGTTTGTGAGCTCTTTCCTCTAACCTATTGATGTGGATCATCAACTTGTGACAAGAATTGTTGGCCTCCATATTTTCAGCTCTAAGTTGTTGGACTAAAGCTTCCAACTTCTGATAATCCTTTAAAGGCATAATAGCTTCTGGTTCAACCTCGGGAGGTAGAACTGGTGCAGAGAATGGGATTAAAACCACTTGAGATTTATCTCTTTTCCAAGCCTCATAATCGGGAAACATATGATTGTTTCTTTTGCCCAAGCATGTTATACCTTTTCTTCTGATAAGTTTCCAGGCACCTGTAGCTTCTCGAACAAAAGGAAGATTATCCTTTACTGAGAAATAGAAAGTCTGGACTAGCTCTGATTCCTTAGGAACATCTTTGAATGCATATCCCAACTGCCTCCTTAAGAGAATAGAGTTGTAACTAATACCCCTATTATTCCTAAGAGTGGAACATTGGTATAACCTCCACAGTGGAACATTGGGATAACCTCCACCTGATATCCTTAGCAGACAACATGCTCAGTTTCTGGGCCCAGATCAATTTGGGATTAGTGAAAGCCTTAGTAATGGGTAGGTTCCTTATAAACCATTTGTAAAATAAAGGAGCGCAACACCTGAATAGACCACCCCGTTTCTTCTCATTTTTGTAATGTACTGAATAATATAAGTTGCCCAAGAGAGTGGGCACATGATTCTTCAGCACAAACAAATGAACGACATTCATATTCACAAATTTATCCATGTTAGGAAATAGGATGATCCCATAGATGGATAAGGCTAGGATAACACAAACTGAAACCCACTGAGCAGTCACAGCAAGCTCTCCAACTCTTCTAACCAAAAAGTCCAAAGGAAAACCAAGTACCCCAACTTTGGTAGCAGTCAAGTTAGTAGACACCTCAGATGAGCTCAAATAAAGAGCTTTGGCAATGTCGTCATGAGAAGGTCTGGTCATCTCTGAATTGAAGGGGATCTGATCTTGAGTGGCACACCCAAAATCATAGCATACTCCTCAAGCATAGGACCTAACTCGAAGTCAGTAAATGTGAAACATTTGAGCCTAGGATCGTAGTACTGCAACAAGGTATGAATGGTACTCCTCTGAGAATTATCCAGGTTAATCACCAGATCCAGAATATCACCATAACTCTCTTTGAAGTATCCCACATGACCCGGGGTAATAAGAGACATCATCTGGTTAAGTAGATCCACTTTGGTATCAAAGAACTTGTAGTGCACATTCTTCTTTCTGACGTCTTCCATCTCTGAAGCAGAAGTCTAATCGGGAACTAGGAATAATATGAACCCTGAGAATGAAAAAGAACACAAATGATTAATGATGTGATAATGCTCATGCAAGGCAAGACATGTGATTAGTGACGTGTTGGTGTTGTGTTAATCATATAATCAAGTGTCTGTGCAGGATCACAATAGTAATCACAATAACAGGGTCACAATGGAAATCATAATGACCATTTCTCTGAACAGAAATCCCGGATCTCAGAACCAAAGAACCATATCATAATACTGAACAATATTGGCAAAGTGGGTATGTTGGAAGTTTAGGGTTCCTGCAAACCTGTAAACCCTTCCCATCTCACGGGTGTGTGCTCCTGGTCAAGCATCACAGACTCTCAAAGTCGAATAGCAATAATTGGTTCACTATTTTCGAGAAATGGCTCATGACCAAATCAGGGAATCTGTTTAGCATTATGTACTATTCAGGGAGGTCTCAGCTAAGTCCGGGAAAAACAAGCATCCCTTATAAGTTCCCAACTTCAAGCACTGAAGTTGAGAAACAATAGTACATTTATCCCAAAGGGTATAGTACTACCGTCATAAAACCAGTTGCTTTAACTGAGTTCTTACAAGAGAACCAGACCATCCTATGCGAGTTCCTAGTGGGCCCTCGGATGCAAGTAGGTTTGACAACAAATATGGTTTGCCACTGTCATCACTGGAGAGGGTTGTTTCCACTAAGTTCCTCAATGATCGGTCACCAGATGCACATAACTATCAAGGTCGTACCCTGAAGTGGAGGAGATCCCCACACAAAATAGTTCCAAGACGGTCGTAGTCTGGGTGTGGAACACATTGCCACTCATCATAGTGAAATACCATGGAAGTACAATGTTTGTCCATGCTAGTCCTAGGGTGCACTCAAGCCGAGTATTTGGATTATCTCACAATAACTCCCTGTAACACCCCAAATTTGCACTCTTATTTTTAAGCATCATCACCATATCATAATCATTATAAGCATATCATATCCTTGGCATCTTTGCATGGAAAAATGAAGCATAACATTCTCATGACCTAGCATTAGGCATATGATCATCTGTGGGTGGATTTGAAGAATCACAAGCTATAACAAGAGGCCCAGTGGATTTTTCCAAGTCCTATGAGGAGTCCACATGGCATTCACAAGTTCAAGATCAGTCACAAAACCCAAGGAGGTTGGGAGATCATCAGGGAATTCAGGCTAGGGAAAGCTCCTACACAATGATCCCAAATTAGGGTTTCACTTTCAAGCATGAAAACTTTATGACTTTGGCCATTTCATCTGGGCAAAGTCTTTCATATGATAAGAGGATCCTAGGGATGAAAGTTGGTGAGAAAACTCCATGTGGAAGTCAGTTATTTCATTCGTTGCTTGTAAAAGAAGAAATTGGTCAACTGTGCATTCTAGAAGTCAACTGTGAGAATTCAAAGGGTCCAACCCTATTTTTCAATTCAAGGGATGTTCTTATAACCTTAAAAGAGGTTTGGCAAGGTCAAAGATCAAGAATCAAAGGGTTTTGAGGAGTTTTCCATTTTTGGCATGTGGTTGGTCATGGAATTTTCCATTTTAGCAACTTTTTGCCCTAATTTTCAAAGGCTTATAACATGGTGAAAAAAGCTTCAAATGGGTTTCCATTAAACATGAAAATTGAAGGTTGGGTTCCCCCATTTTTAAAAAGTGTAAGTACATTTCCATATCCCTCATGGATCGTGAGATAGGCCCTTCGAAAATTGCTTAATTTTTAGGGCATGCCTTAAATTCCAAGCTTCATCCAAATGCAAGAACTCATAAAAGTCATTTTTAAGTTGTTTCATGGACCAAATAAGATCATAATGTTACAAGGCATTGCATAAGTGTTATGTTGCTCCAAATACATCATCAAATTCGTACATTAGGGGAGGTATACCACACAAGATGCAAAATTGCATGATCATTCAAAAAACATGACCCTCACATCCAAGGGCCATGATGCTTCCAATTATGAATCAAGGGTTGGATCATACTTGAACATGTGCAAGGAAATAAGGGGTAGCACGAGTATTTCACCACTTCACACCACTCTTGCATTATTTGCAAAATCATCCTCACACCCTTTCCTCACGTGCATTCTCCTTGCAATTTCAAACACTGAAAGCATGCACCATTTATAAGCAAATTAGGGTTTCATTTCACCCCAGATCCATAACATTTGTTCACTCTCAAGTTTTTGCTCCATTTGAAATTCTCTTCGAATTTCATCATACACTCACTCTTTGCAAGAACCAGTGGCGTATTCTTGATCAGTGAAGTGTAAGGAGTCAGAATCAACCACTTGTTTAAGCTAATCCTCAAGATTTCACACCTTGCCATTTCAGTGCAGCAAGCTTCGAGTTCTTAGATCCAACTGTTTTCAAGGCTTTAGTTGCATTTATTTTGCAACTAGAGTGTATTTGGAGTGGATCTGCAGCTCCTCTTGGCTTATCTCAAGCTATTTCCAGATCTGTAGATCTCAGGTTAGCATCAAATTCTCAGATCTAGAAATGAAATTGTTTGTGCTCATTGTGATCTACATGTTTGGCTGATGATGTTGATCTATTTAGAATGTAAAATGAGCATGAAATGAGCTTGTTCTGATGAATTGCAGTTTGATGCATGAAACTTTTTGTCTTCGATCTGGCTTGCTCTTTGATCTATTGTGATTTTAATTGGTGTATTTGGATTCAGCATGACTTAATGATTTGATCTGGAGGTTTTGATTTATTTCTATGTTAGTTTGTTCATAATGTTGAATTTTCCGGTGCCGGAGCTAAGGCTCCGGTCACCGGATTCTGGAACTTGTTTGATTGAAGAAGATGAAGCAGGGCCATAGGATCTCTCATCTGGACGGTTGGCAGTGTGACAACGCATTAAATTTCCACCCTCTCCCTCACGTGTTTTTGTGTTTTGTTTTAAATCTGAATAATGCGTTTTGTGTTGCACCTCACCATTACTATCATGTTCTCACACCCTGGCCAATGAATGTTCATACTTGGTTTAATGTTTGACTGGATCTGGAGCGTGCACTTGATCCATTGGTTCTTATTTTTTCCTGATTAATGTGAATTTCCATTATAATTGTGGTATACTGCGTAGACCTAATGGGCTTACTTTGCTTTTCGCACCCCCTGTCTTTGTAAGCCCAATTGAAATGAACTGATCCCATTGCTATTTGCACCTCTGGCACCTTTTACTTCTCTTTATTTTTATTTTGTTTTTTAGTTTGATTTTTAATTTTTAAAAATAGATATAAGTTCACAAAAATTATAAAAAAAATCATGAATGATCCTTTGAGTTTTCTTTAATTTTTGGCATTTTTATTTTTCATTTATTTTTAATTGCCACGCTGGAATTAATTGTTTCTTTTAATTAGTTGTTTTTATTTCATTTTGAAGCATGTTGTCTTGTACATTTTCTATCTTGATCATTAATTTGAATTTGGAACTGATTCTTTTTGCTCTGGGTTCATGATGAGATGTAGTTTGTTGATGATTTTTATTCTGATTTTTAGAAGTTTGCTTAATTTATTTTGGTCTCTAACTTGTGCATGAAGCCTTCTAACCCTAATCCATGTTTGAACCCTTATTTGAATTGCTAAGCTTCTGATTTTGATCCTCTCCTTTTGGCATGTTGGTATTGTATGATTAAGGATTCTTTGTGCAAGTTTGTGGAATTTTTGGATGTATACTTGAATTGATTTGAATTTTTGTTCCTTACTTGTTCCCTTTTGCTTCTTTTGGGTCACATGGTCACTCCTTAGGATAGAAGGGCACTTGTGCCAACTTCTTTAAGTTGTTTAGAGCTTTCTTAGGATGTTGATACCCCTCTGTTCTTGAGTTGATGCTTGTGCCTGGAGAAAGTTTGTGTTTGTTTGCTTTTGAAGTTCATTCACTTCTATGCATGTTCACCTCACTTCTTTTGCTTCTTTACTTCTCATGATGTAAATACTTGACTTTGTGTGCTTCTTCTCCTCATATTACATGATCCTTAGGCACTTTCTTAACATGTTAGGGTTCTGGTCTTGGGACTTGTGGTGTTGTTTTGTCTAGTTTGCTTTGTGTTATCTCATGTTTACTTTGTTTTGTCATGGTGATTCATAATGCTTCATGTTGAGTTGTATAGTCCTTCTCTCATTCTTATGTCTTGTATTTGCATTTGGATTTTGTGATTAAGACTTCACTTCTGGTTGTGTGACTTTGGTTTGACATTATGTTCATTTTGTGTTGCATTTATTCTTATGTCACTAACCATTTCAGGGGCTTTGGTAAGTGAGAGGTGTGGATGTGATTCCCACATCTCCAAATCTTATCTCTTCTCTTTTCCTTATTGATATTATCTATTCTTGTGATTGTTGGGGCTTAGGCCTTACTTCCTCCTTCTTCTCTTCTTCATTCTTCTTTTTCTCTTCTTCTTTCTTTCCTCTTTAGGATAGTAAACCTCACTAACCTAGGATTTTCTATGCATGATAACAATTAGGATTCATTAGTCCCCCATTAGACTTTTACCTTTGAGATCCTTTTGCTTCTCTTCTCTTCTCATCTCAAAACCCTAAAAAGACACTTAATAAAGATTGAAGTGATATCTTGAGAAATAGCCTTATTCCATGAAACACTTGTAGTCTTCCCATCTTGGGATAATACAAGCTTGTTTTGTGATGCACAAGTCTGATCAGGATACCATCTTCACCAAGAAAATCATAAAAAACACTTCTTCATCAAAAAAATACAAAAACACTCAATAATTCAATGAGTTAGTGAGCATAGGCCCTAATCTTTGGAGTCAAGTTTTGGGGATCTTCTCCTTAGTTGAGTGTGCTTGTTATATTATTCCATCTTGGAATGTAGTGGCAAGTACATATTCCAGGGAAAAGATCTTGAGTTCACTTCCTTGTGACACACTCATAAAAGCTTCTAAAAAACACAAACCAACAATAAGCGTTTTTCCTTCGGGAATTCTTTTCTCATCTCCTTCGCTCCGTCCGCGAACTTGCTCCTACTTGTCACTTTGCAAGACGGTAACGCGCTCGTCGTCCGAGCCTGCAACACCTGAGCATTGACATAGGCAGTTCAAGCCTTAATACACAAGAAATCCTTTCCACCCCTAGTTAGGGGAACTACGGCGACTCTGATCCTTATTGTCCAGATGAGGTACGTAGGCAGCAGGGTAGGGCCCGTTCGAGCACAATCTTTATTTTCCCTACATTTTTTCCTTTTCATTTCTTGTTCAGATTCCTCTTGTTTTCTTTGTATCCAATTCTAGTCCTTTTCTTTTAAATCAGCTTTCATTTTTACACCCTTTGAAGCAGTTTCTTTGCAAGCGGGGATCCCGTCGGGTACGACAGATGATCTGGGGTGCTAATACCTTCCCAGGTTGTAACCGACTCCCGAACCCAGTCTCTTTGGTTCGCAGGACCTGTGTCCTTCCTTTTCTTTTCCTCTGGTTTGTGCAGCATTACCATTCCCGTTCCTTCGGGATAAAAATGCCTGGCTGGCGACTCTAACCTTTTCCGCGCCACTTTCGCGTTTGTACCAGGATGGAAATCCGGGGAGCGACAGCTGGCGACTCTGCTGGGTATCGAACCCAGAATCTCTGGTTCCCTTGAGAGTCTCTCCTAGCGCTTGCATGTTTTTGTTTCTTTGTGTGTTGATTGTTTGTTGTTGCGTGTTTATTTTACTGTTGTTTTATTTACAGTTTATTTACAGCTTTATTTACAGTTTTCAGTATTTATTTTCATGCATCATATATATATATATATATATATATATATATATATATATATATATATATATATACTGGACTGTCTGGACTGGATTTTCTGTTTGGTGGGCTTGGGTGATACTGTTTTTGAGAGATGAGCTCATTACCATGGCTTGAGTGCACCTTAGGACTTAGAGTGGTTCCACTTTGGCGTCATGAGATCTTGTCATGGGGGTAGTAGTGAGTTCCACGCCCAGACTTGCGACCGTCTTGGAAATGTCTTGATTTGGGGATCTTCCTCTCTCATTTCATAACCTAGACAATTATGTGCAGCTGGGGACCGATTATTAAGAACCTTGTGGAAACATCCCTCTTTAATGGTGACAGTGGCAGACCACATTCTGTGGCAAACCCATTCGCATCCGAGGGCCCACCTGGAACTCACATAGGATGAACTTGTTTTCCCGGACTCAGCTGAGGCCTCCCTGCGTAGTATATAATGCCAAACCGATTCCCTAATTTGGACAGGAGCCATTTCTCGGAAATGGTGAAAGTATTATTGCTATTCGGCTTTGAGAGTCCGTGATGTTTGACCCGGAGCACACCCGTGAGATTGGGAGGGGTTTACAGGTTTGCAGGAACCCTTGGCCTCTACATACCCTCATTATCAGTATGGTCCTTGTTATGATTTGGTCCTTATGGTTCTGGATTTCTTGGTCTCTTGGTTCTGAGAGTTTCCATCAGAGGGTTATGGTTCAGTGGATCTTGGTTTTCAGTTATTCAGAGGGTCCTAATATCCAGTGTCCAGTATCCAGATGGTCCCAAATTGATCATATGTCTGCATTGCATTTTCATTGCATCATACTTGCATTAACTATTTGTGTTTCCATTTTTCAGGTTGTTGTTCACAGTTAGCACCCAGTTCTGGTAAGTATAAGCTCTCCAGATGACAGAAGTTAAGAGAATTACAAGGAAAAAGAATGTTCATTATACTTTTCTCCAACCTGAAGTCAAGAGTGTTCAGAGGTTAGCAGGGTTGATGAATGACCAAGTCTTAGGGAATTTCAGAAAGAGGTATGGTCAGATATTGAAGTACATGGACAAAGCTACTGCAGACCAGAAGGATAGCTTGCATACCTTGCTTCAGTTCTATGATCCCTTGCTGCGGTGATTTGTATTTCCAGATTACATCTTGGCTCCTACCTTGGAGGAGATTTCCAGCATTTTGGGTGTTCCTATCAGAGATACTTTGCCTTACTATGGGTCTGAGGTGGTTCTCAAGGAAGAAGACATAGCCAGAGTCTATCGTATACCAGTTGCTAAGGTCAAGAAGGCTTTGAAGGACAGTTAAGGCAGAGGACTCCCTTGGAATGTGCTTATACCAGAGGCTGAAGAATATGCCAAAGAGGGTAAGTGGGGAGATTTTGGTGCTGTGGTGGCTTTGATGGTATATGGATCTAGTGTTTTCCCAAGAGAAAAGGAGTTTGTGAGCTTGGAAGTGATTTCTATTTTTGCTAAAGGCAATCCTGTGCCAACTCTGTTGGGATATTTCTACTACAATGTTCATTACCGGAATGAGAAAGGCAGAGGTGGACTAGTGGGCTGTTGTGCTTCATTATTTGTTGAATGGTTTGCTAGGCAATTGCCAAAGTCAGGCTCTTTCAAGGAGATGAGAGATGAATGGAGGTGGTCTATGAGGCTAATGGGACTAACTTCTGAGGATATAGCTTGGGGATATGACATAGATTTGCTGGGAAAGGAGTTGCTGGTTAGTTGTGGAAGATTTGCTGGAGTGCCTTTGCTGGGAAGAAAGGGTGTGATCAGTTATCATCCAACATTAGCCAGGAAGAAATTTGGCTATTCTCTGAAAGATCCACCAAATATGGAAGAATTTGCTGAGTCTTTGTATTTTCCTGTGGAAGGGAACAAGGAGTTGGTCATACAAGCATCTCAGGCTTGGGCTCACAGGGTGAAGAAAGAAAAGAAGGATTTTGGAAGGGTAGATCCTAAGACATATCCTCCTTTTGCTACATGGTTGCAGAAGCGTGTAGAGGAAGTGCTCATGCCATTTTCAGTGGAAGCTCCATTGTATCCCAAAGAAGTTCCATGTCAGAATACTGTCTCTCTTGAAGAATATAAGAAATTGGAAGCTCAATTGCACGAGGTCCGGATAGAGAATGCTGAAATGGTTAACTTGTACCATCTTGCCGATCATGCCAAGAATGAAGCAGAGGGAAAGCTACAGAAGATGCAAGCCTCCTTGGAAGCTAAAGAGAAAGAGTTTGCTGGAAGGGAAGCTCACTTCTAGAGATTGGGTCTGATGGAATCTAAAAGAGAAACGGAGCGTAAGAAGACTTTGAAGACTCTTAAGGAAGCTCGCCAGTCCATTGTTTGGTTGCAAGGCCAAAGGGAACAGGAGCAGAAGAAGTATAAAGAAAAAGAAGAGTTTTTCGAGGTACAGATGGCCTTCAAGAAAGAAGAATTGGAACAAGTCCACAACATACGAAGGGAAAAGACTCAGTAGTTGGCACAGAGCCAGACGGCCTTGGAGGAGGCATTGAAGGAGATTGAGGAGCTCAAGCTGAGAGCAGGTGTGAAGAAGAGCAGGACAGAGGTGATAGCTGCAGAAGAACCTGGGTCTTTAGTTTAGATTTTATTTATTGTTGTTCAGACTACCTACAGGATTGTTGTAGGAGTCTTGCTTTATTTTCCTTTTGTTCATGTAGTGACTTGTAACCCTCTGGGGATTTTGTTTGTGTTCTAACTTTTGGCCGGCAGTGGGTTATCCATGTTATGCGGTGTTAATATTCAAATTGCTATTTCTGAGTATGCAAAGCTTGTTTGTCTGATACTGCTAAGATCTGAACACTCTTCAAAGGGAAAGTTTGAAAATTAATATTCAAAGTGGTCATCTGGAGAAAATACCAGAACTGGGGCATATAAATGCCTAAACTTGGAAACATGAGTAGTTACATTGCATGCATATAACGTGGTTGTTTGTTTTGCAGGTAGTTCTTCAGTTTCTAACGTTTACGTCCTTTCAGGCACTATAGCTCCCAGGAAGGTTCGAGAACAGCCAATTGTACACAGATATCCCACAAGAGTCAACAGAGAAAGAGTGATGGATCAAATGCAGGCTGATTTAGCTGACTTGAGATTGAGAATGGACAATTTCATGACCCTTATGGCAGGGATGGGTCAGAATCAGGAACTTTTACGTGAGATGGTGGAAAATAGTCAGGCCAGGAACAATGGGGCTGCTGATGGAGGTAATCGCAACGGTGCTGGCGCCCGTCAAGTTGAAATCCCTGTGGCACAGCCAGGGATCACCATTATCAATGATGGACTGAACAATGTACAGATGGATGGTCAAGACGAAAAATTTACTTTGCTGGACGAAGCAGAAGGCCAAGGGGCTGAAATGAATAGAAAGTTTGAAGAGATGGCTGAGCAAATCCGGGACATTCAATCTCAGAGCTCCCTGGGGTTCGATATTACTGACTTGGGCTTGGTTCCAGGGGTTAGAATCCCTTACAAGTTCAAGGTTCCTACTTTCGAGAAGTACAACGACACGACTTGCCCAAAGACTCACCTCCAGTCCTTTGTAGGAAGAATTGCTGCCCATACTTATGACGAGAAGCTATGGATGTATTACTTCCAGGATAGCCTGGTGGGGGCCTCCTTGGAGTGGTATATGAAGCTGAGTAGGGTTAACATTAAGAGCTGGAAGGACTTAGCAGAGGCATTCGTGAAGCAATACCAGTACAATTTGGACATGGCTCCAAATCGTACTCAACTGCAGACCATGTCTCAAAATGCTAAGGAGGGGTTTAAGGAGTATGCTCAAAGGTGGCGTCAGCTGGCGGCCAGAGTACAACCACCCTTGTTGGAAAATGAGATGGCTGATATGTTCATGGGAACATTGCAAGGGGTGTTTATCGAAAGGTTGGCGTCTTGTTCGGCAACCAAGTTCAATGATATAGTAATAGCAGGCGAGAGGGTCGAAACTCTGTTAAAGATGGGGAAGATTCATGACACCGGTGCTAGTAGCTCGAGCGGTGTAAGAAAAGATTTTAACGGACCTCCGAGAAGGAGAGAAGGTGAAACCAATGTTGTGTATGGCCGAGGACGGGGCCGTGGATACAGAAGGTCATATGAGCAAGTGGCAGCTGTCACTATTCCTTCTAGTCCTGTGCAACAAGTACAGACTCAACCACAACAACAACAACAGCCACAACGTAACAATTATCAGCAAAGACCTTATCAACCGAGACAAGCTCGTCCGGCTAATAGGGTGCTTGAAGCCATTCCCATGACGTACACGACACTGTTGCAGAGGTTATTAGACTTGAACTTGATACAATTGAGGACATTAGCACCACCTCCACCTGGAGAGCTTCCAGTGGGGTATGATGCCAATGCTAGATGCGCATTCCATTCAGGGGCACCCGGGCACTCAACTGAGAAGTGCAGGGCGCTACAACATAAAGTTCAAGATTTGATCGACTCAAAGGCGATTAATTTCGCACCACCGCGTAATGTTACATCAAACCCTATTCCAAATCATGGAGGGGCTAGAATAAATGTTGTTGACGGTGGTGAGAAGTTAAGTTTGATTCTGAACGTAGAAGAGGTGAAGACTCCACTGCTGGTAGTGAAAGAAAGGTTGTTGAAAGGACAAGTGTTTCCGGGGTGTGGTTCTGATTGTGAAGAGTGTTTAAGTTCAATGAATGGCTGTAAAGATTTGAAGGTGGGGCTGCAGTATTTGAGTGATGAAGGGTCTTTGCAGTTTGATAAAGTTGATAACAAAGGTGATTGCATGTATTAGATTGGCCTGTGTGCCATTCGTAACTTGGAAGGTTGAAGGGGATTGAACACAAAAGCCGAAAAATTTGCACTCGCCGGTGCGTAAAGTAACACTGCTGATTGGTTGTATATGCTGGAATGGGCTTAAAGATGCCACTCAGAGGAACTGGAGATGGGCTTATAGATGCCATCCATAATATCAGAAGGTGATAGTATCTTTATGTTGTTACTGGATATCAGTACTAGGTCTTCATATAGGCCGTCTCTGAATCATTCCTGTAACATGGTTTGAGTTGAATGTCAGCACTAGATCTTTGTATAGATCGTCTCTGCATTATCTCTGGGGGAAAAGAATATCCTTCATTAGGTGTCAGTACTTAGATCTTCATATAGATCGGCTCTGAACCATCTTTAGGAACATACTTTAATTTAAGCATCAGAATCAAATCTTCGTGGTGATCTTTTCTGAATTGCTTTTGGTAATATCTTGGGCTAAGTACAAGATCTTTGTGTCGATCATTTATGTACCATCCCACAGATAAACTATTGCATAGACCATCAGAAATAAATCTTCGTAGCGATTATCTCTTCTGGAAATATCCCGGATTAGGTAATAGATCTTCGTATAGACCATTTACATACCTTCCCAAAGACAAAAAGAATATTAGGATTAAATCTTCGTGGCGATTATCCCTGAACTTCTTCTGAAAGAATCTCTTGGATTAAGTGCTAGATCTTCGTATAGATCATTTACACACTATCCTAAAGATAGTTGACCATAAGAAATAAATCTTTGTAACGATTATCTCCTCTGGAAATATCCTGGATTAAGCACTAGATCTTCGTATAGATCATTTACGTACCATCCTAAGGACAATAAGAATATCACGATTAAATCTTCGTGGCGATTATCCCTGAACTTCTTCTGAAAATTCTATTGGACTAAGTGCTAGATCTTCGTATAGATCATTTACACACTATCCCAAAGATAAACGGTTGAATTGACCATTAGAAATAAATCTTCGTAGCGATTATCTCTTCTGGAAGTATCCCGGATTAGGCACTAGATCTTCGTATAGATCATTTACGTACCCTTCCAAAGGACAATAAGAATATCAGGATTAAATCTTCGTGGCGATTATCCCTGAACTTCTTCTGGAAAATCTCTTGGACTAAGTGCTAGATCTTCTTATAGATCATTTACACACTATCCCAAAGATAATTGACCATCAGAAATAAATCTTCGTAACGATTATCTCTTCTGAAAATATCCTAGATTAAGTACTAGATCTTCATATAGATCATTTACGTACCCTTCCAAGGACAACTTGAGCATCAGGATTAAATCTTCGTGGCGATTACTCCCGAATTGCTTCTGGTAATATCCTGGACTGAACACTAGGTCTTCGTATAGACCATTTATGTTCCATCCCAAGGACAATTTGTATTGATCATCGGAAATGAATCTTCGTAGTGATTATCTCTGAATTGGATATCATTAACTGATCTTCGTATAGATCATCTCTGAACTGTTTCATGTTCTATCTGTTTGCAACTATCCTGAAAAGAAAAGGTTAGTTTATGCAAGATTATTTGATGTATGCATGTATGGCATGATGCTCTTAAGTAAGAATGTCATATGGATTATGGATGCGTATGCCATGATATAGTGTAACTGATGTATGTATGAATGAATTATGCCGGGAAGCTGATCAGTAGCTTCAATCAACTGTTGGCTGAGGAAAATAAATCCCGATTTGTTGCTGAGGAGCA
This sequence comes from Lathyrus aphaca, assembly GCA_963966055.1. Lineage (NCBI taxonomy): Eukaryota > Viridiplantae > Streptophyta > Magnoliopsida > Fabales > Fabaceae > Lathyrus > Lathyrus aphaca. The sequence goes on along the minus strand of OZ014520.1, from coordinate 61,277,445 downwards.
TGAAGACTCCGTTCCTGTCTTATTTAAGAATGTCGTACTTAGAACCTCTCATTTTCGTTCTTCATACTTCTTATTGAAGGATTAAGTTCCTGAATATCCTGACTGAGGATAAAAGAGATGGACATAGATCCGGGAGATCTATGTAGTTAAGTATCAATTCTTCGGAGGATATGAAGATCCTTGGAGACTTCGTCAAGCTGGAAGTGTAAGTTATTACTTGAGGTATTCCGTAAGGATATCCGTAAAGATTACTCCATGGGGATGAACCGGAGAAGCTTCGTTGAATTCATATCTCCCTTCGTTCTTAGTAAATGCTATTATTGTATTTTATGCATTTCTGGTAAGCATCAATCATATTCAAAGGCATAATCAACGGGAGTTTCTCGCTTTAGTAAAAGGGGAAAAGTAAACTTGAATAAAGAGGGAAAAGTAAAGCTGAAATCGAAAACATAATCGTTTCAACTTTGAGAGTGTATAACCAATTGGGTTTAGAGCATCTGAGGTTCTTGACTTCCCTGAGTAATTTCCTCATGATTGGATCCAAAGACCTGATACTGACACCATCTGATACTACTGGTGTAAACTGTTAATTTCCATAATGGCTTCTACTGAGAATCCAATATCAAGGTAATACAATGAGATAAACCATATACACTCCGGGTATTAGATTTGGAAAGACAGTGTTGCCCCTTGGTTGAGGATGAATTGTTCCATAATGGAAGTAACTGAAAGGAACTACTTTAAACAGAATGCCCCACAATAATATGCCCCTGGCATCATGAACTCTGTAATTTTATCCTTGGTAATTCAGATAGATGAGGAGATCTGCCCCTGGCTACTTAAACATAGTTGAATCTTGACCTGATTGCCCCAAATGAGTTAGGCATTATCATGTCATGCCCCCTTGATTGGGAAATAATGACTATGCCCCTTTGTATACATGGGCTTTGATCCAGGAAGAAACTTTGTTTATCGGAAGGACCTTAGTTTATTGAACATTCATCCTGTAAGTTTCTCTGTTTGTCAAACACTTAGTTATATGCAAACAATGATATTCAAAATGAAATGCTTATGTTTGTCTTGAAGTTTTGAAAAAGAGTTATTTTAGTAAAACAATGTTTGTAAAAACTGTGATATTAACTCAAGATTTATAATAAGCCCTAAAGGAGTCAGGATACCTTTTTGTAACAATATGCTTTCAAACTAACCATGCTTCAGTTAGGACTTTTAAAGGTTTGTAACGTGGTTTGGTTCATGTTTAAGAAACAAAGGATAAAGGCTCAAATTTTATTTGTACCCAACCCATTCTTCATGATGTTCTTCAGTCCTATGTTCGATTAACTTATGCATTGAAGCTCTAGAGGAGTTTGGAATTGTAACACTTATATTTGTGATGGTTTAGAAACTAAAAATTCATTTAAACATTCATTCATCTTTCTTTTGTTGAGGATTTATAATGACCTCTTTTTTTCTTTTGACTTTATTATCCCTTCTTTTTGCCCGAACTGTTTATTTCAAGATTATAGTCAGCGGGATGTCTCAATTTTTGCTAAGTCTCCTTCATAGGTTTTGACTTAGTGAGCTTTTCTTTTGCTAGATATTGACTTGCAGCCTTTAGTGATTACATGGAACCAACATTAGTTGTGTACAACACAGACAATTGGCATAATTGAGTTAACCGAATAACTACCCTGCCCCAGGTTATGAATAAGGGTTTTAATTTGCGTGAGAATGAAAACTCCTACTTCATAGGCTCAAAAGGGTTGACTAGGGATTAACTTCCTTATATCTCCACTGTTTGGGAATTGAAACAATGCCTGTACATCGTCAGCATAGTCTGTTCAAAAGCATACTGCATAAGATTATGGTATTGTTTTCGTCATCCTCCCTCTACAGGCTTATAGCTTTGTCAGGAGTTAAATATCACAAAATAGAAATATGAAGCATAGTTCAAAATATAGTGAAACGAATGGATTAATTCAAGACAAACATATGCAATGCATTAATGAAAACAAAAGTTTAACATAATAGTAAGTGTTTAAACAAAATAAAATAAATTACAAATGACAGTTCAAATGTTGTCCCATCCAGTTGGTTGAATGTCTTCAATTGAATCTGTGAACTTTCAGGAGCAGTATATTTCACCATGAAATCAAATTTGCCACTTGGATGTCCCAAAGTATCCCAAACTTCAATAGGGACAGGTGGGTTTTCTCTCTTGCTAACTCGGACAATTTGTCTTGCAGCTTCAATGTTTGATGGACGACAGAAGAATTCAATTTGATTTTCTAGCGTAACCTCGAGTATTCCTTCGTCAATCAGATCTTGAATCTTATTCTTCAATGCCCAACAATTATTAGTGTCATGTACGGGACTGTCAGAGTGATACATACACCTTGCCTTAAGATTATAGCGAGGAAAAGAGGTATTAGGATTCCGAGGAGAATTTTCCAAGGAAATCAGCTTCATCTCTAACAGGCATTGCAAAACTTGTGACATTGGTGTGCTGAACCGGATGAACTGTCTTCTACATTCCTTGTATCGAAGTGGATTAACCTTACAAGGTCTTCTTTCTTCAATTGAAGGATGACCAGGAGTAGCCTGTCTCTTTCCTTCTTTTATCATTATCTTCCTTTCAACCAAGTCATCTTGTTTCAACAGAGGTTGACTGATGATTAGATCCCCGTCTCTGTTACTTTGAAGTTTGTGGACAAGGGTTCTCAGCTCTTCTTGCCCCTGAGCTAAACTTTGGATAAGAGTCATTTGGCCATTCATTTGGATTCTCATCTCTACCATCTCAGCTTGCAGTTGTTCCAACTGATCATCCTTGTTGTCTTCATGATTTTTCTTTTTCATATCCTTAGAGAGGAGTGTTTTCAACTCTTCTTGCCCCCTTGGACAAATTCAGGATCACTTCTTGAAACTGAGCATTCTGAGCTTGAAGATCTTTGACAGATTGTTCGAGAGCCATTTCTGCTGAAATAAACAGCAAGAAGATGAGAAACCTGCTGTGACAACATGTCATGCAATGATATGGTATGTAGATGCATATGCAATGTTTTCAAGGACCACAGGATTTAAATTTGTTTAAACAACTAGAAATGAAACTTTTATTAATAAGCAATAAACTTGTTTGCCTCTTGGGCTTACAATAAAATGAAATAAATACAAAGATGGGGTTTTAAGTCTCCCATGGACGTTTCCTCTTTGTATGGAGGTATGTGTTGAGATTCTGCTCTTCGTGAAGTTGTCTTGTCAGCTCCAGGATTCTTTCTTGACTAGCTTTGAAATGAGTCTCAAAAGTATCCCTTTGTTCCTTCAACTGGATCCAGGACCTCTGTAACTCTTCCATGTCAGTGGGCATGTCTGGATGAAGGATGATATAAGGAGTATCTCCTTCAGAAACAGGCTCCATGGTAACTGGCAGGATAGCAGGATATGGCATCATAAGAGTCTGAGCACGTGCTCGTACCCATCTGAGATAAGGTTCCATAGGAATGGAGTACTTTGGTTTCAGAGTCTTGCTGTCAAGCTTGTTCACTTTACCCCAAGCTCGTATGAACCTTTGACGGTAACCTTGCAGATTGTTGTCGTAGTCGAACACAATACCCTGAATAAGCATGTCATGAGGACCATTACTCCGAGCATAACCAAACTGGCGTAGAGCTAAAGAAGGGTTGTAAGTAATGCCCCCTCTTATGCCAAGGAGTGGCACATTAGGGAACTCCCCACAACGGTCAATGATAGTAACATTCTCCATGGATCTAGAGCACCAATGAATGTCTGAATGAGAAAGTGACATGATCCTCTTGGACCACCTTAACCCTTGTTCATTCTTCATCACTGATCGAGGAAGGTGAGAAATAAACCACCTAGACAATAGAGGTATGCAGCACATCAGAGTTCCTCGTGCCTTCGTAGTACGGGTATGGAGAGAATGTAAGATGTCTCCAAGTAATGTAGGCACTGGATTGCGAGTCAGAAATATGTTGATGGCGTGTACGTCTATGAGCTGGTCTGGATTAGGGAACAACATTAAGCCATAGATTAATAAGGCCAAGATTTCCTCAAGGGCATCATAACTCATATCCTTCAAGAATACCTGAGCTTTCTCTATCAATACCTTAGCAAGAATACCCTTAATTCCGCTTCTCGTTTCTAGGACAATGTCTGATTTCTTCAAATGTAAGGCTGCAGCAATAACCTCAGGTTTAGGCTCTTTTTCTAAGCCTGTGAAAAGTCTTTGATCAAGGATAGGTATACCCAGTAGTTTAAAGAACTCCTCCATTGTAGGAACCAACTGATAATCGGGGAATGTGAAACAATGATGTTTAGGGTCAAAGAACTGAAATAGGACACTCATTATATCCTCATCAAACCCTGAAGTGACCAAGTCAAATAGGTGACCATGCTTTTTGATGAACTGGGATCTTTCAGAGACTTGAGAGACCAATTCCTTAAGCTTAGGAGGTATCCCTACAAAGTTGATCCGGATAGTATTCCTACGAGCAGAAGCCATGACCTGCAACAAAGAACAAAGATAAATCCTTTGGTCCTTGAAATGGTCAGTGAAAATGCTATGCTTATGATGCATGATGTCATGATGTTATGCTCAATCACAAACATGTGGCACACACAAACAAGTCACACAATAGCCCTAGGTTTGAAGGCTTGCATGAGGTTTAAAGGTAAGTACCCTCCCTTAAAGTTTAGTTGGTTCATCCTGTCCTACAAAAGTAACCAGGTTCTAAGGGATCTCAATATCACTGATCCTTCCCAAGGGTGGTTGTTCAATAGGCAACTTACTTGCCAACCAAAACCCTCCAAGTTTAGGATCTCAATGAGTGTAGCATCGAGTATCAACCAACTTCAGTCTTCACCAAAGCCGACTATCTCACTACTTTCTATAGGCCAAGATGGGATGACTAGGGTTCTAAAAGTGAGTTAGTGTATTGACAACATATGGCAGCCTCATATTATCCTCAACTTACTTAAGGAACATAAGCACCAACCAAGAAGTCACACTAACTATGGCCACCAGATCAACCATATCGGTATACGCCGTACAGTTTCCTTGGTCTATTGCCATTTACCTAAGGTACACTAGATCCGGGTTAGGATCTTTCACACATAAATCCCAACAAGTAATATAAAGCAAACAAGGCAAACAATTTAAGTGATCTAATTCCTAAGGGTACCCCTCTTTTATTAAATCCCCAACAGAGTCGCCAGTTCTGTAACACAGTGGGAGAACTGACTTTCTATAAATGTTGCGAATAGCAAGAGTCGCCACCGACTTTTATTTTATCCATAAGAAAGGGCATAAAAGAACAGGAAAGACCTATTTTAAAATACTTGGGTTCGGGGGGTAGATTATATAAAGGGAAGGTGTTAGCACCCTTTATATCCATGGTTATCCATGGGCTCTTAGTTACTTAGCTCACTTTGTTTTGTGTTTAGAAAAATTTTCTTAAGTACTTTATAATGACCCTCGTATAGGTGTATACAAAGCCTAGTTTGGAAAATATTTTAGAAACGGTGAGGTATGAAAGTAATTTTGAAGGTGTGAGCAAGTAACTACGAGGTACCTACCCTAGATTAAGTCTTTCTTATTCTTTTATGTTCTTTCAAAGGGTAAGACTATCCCTACTATTAAGGAGTAGGTAGTCATTACCTTGGATGTTTAAGGGACAAGCGTAGAGTCATCGTATAGTCAATGAAGGCAACTTAAGGGGTGTCTTTAGCAATTCGTAGGGACTATCATCATTTATTCGAAGGGACAAGATCATTATTCCGTAGGCAACCTCGAAGAGACTTGATCTTTTAAACAGTAGGGACTTGATGATTTTATGAAGGGACTTTGCTTAAGACGCCCCTATATTCGAGGGACTTGACCATATTATTTTAAGGCAACCAAGAGGAATACCCTAGGAAGTGTGAGATGGCGACCAAAGATCGACTTACGTGTGTGAGTGTTTATATTCAAATATTTATCTTTTTAAATTAATTTTCTAAGTTAATTTTAATTACATTTTGGTTATACACACCCTAAAATTACTAACCACGCAATAAATATTTATAATAAAATAAAGATGGAAAATAAATCTATAAGTATTACATGGCTTTAGCAGATACATAATAATCGAATAAAAAATGAATTATAATAATAATAGATATAATAAAATTATAAATAACAATAATAATAAAATAATAGCAATAAACAATAATAATAAAATAATAGCAATAATAATAATGATAATAGTAATAAAAAAAGAAATTAAAATTAGAATTTAAAAGAGGAGTTATTTTAGGTTAGACAAAAATTATAAATCTTTTAGAAGTTAATTAAGAAAGTATAAGAATTTAAACAACTTAATAATAATTAAATTATTTACATAATAATAAAATAAATAAGGGTTAGTATATTAATTAGGATTTAGAAAAAAAATATTAGGTTTTTTTAGGATTAATAGAAAAAATAGGGTTAGTATTCTAATTAAGAAAATTAGGGTTAAGAATTTAGGTTTAAAGAAAATTAGGGTTTTAGAAAATAATTGGAGTTTTTTAAGGTTTTAAATATTTATTTACAAATTATATAACAAAAATTAATACTATAATAAAAATTATTATAAAGAATAATTAATATTTATTTACAAAAATATTTTACAATATAATATACTTAAGTTAAAATTAGGGTTTTAAAATGATTATTTAATTATTTTACAATATAAAACCTAATTACCTAAAAATGTAAAATAAAGATTTGAGAAAATAAAAAGTTAATTACAAATATATTATCAAAAAATAAAATTTCGATTTTTTTTAGAGAAAAGGTTAATTTGGTTGATTTTAATAATATATTGATTAATATAAAAATTGAATTAAGAAAAGATAAATAAATTAGAAAAAAAACAAAAGTAATGAAAATGGCTAAAAAATAGGACCTGAGAATTGAACCATCTGGGCTGCACGCGCTAGTTGTCATTTGGAGGGCTTATGCAAATTATATGTGCAAAATCTGGAAAATCAAATGAATTAAAAAAAATTGGCCTTCAGCCAGATTCGAACCCACAACCTTCACTCTTTAATTCCAAGCCTTTGCAAATAAGCCACATGGGGCGCGTCTGCTAAAACAACAACAAGATATAATAATATATGAAGCTGGTTAAATGACTGAAAAATTGAGAAAAAAGAGGGACTTCGCCCAGGATCGAACACAGGTCCCTTATGTATATGCATGTACAACAAAACCACCAGGCCATTCACGCCACTTTGACAACTATCTGCAAATAATAGTATATAAAATAAGATGAAATTTCAAATTAGGTTTTGGCGTCGTCGTCTTCAACCTCCAGACCTGGGGGATTTCCTGCGAAATTTGTTACAAAATTTGCTGCGGATTTATTTTTGCAGGAAATCCTATATTTTCTCAAGCATCACATAATACGTAAAATTAATCCAAATTAATTGTGTCATTCAATCACCCATGACCTACACAACTCAATCATTTCTCAAAAGGCTTTTAAATGGCTTAAACTATAAAGCCCCAAAATCGACTTAAGAACCCTAGCCATGGTGGAACGTGATACCTGCATCAAATCTTAAAACCAAATATCCAGAAACAATCTATGAAGCATTATGAACAATAAGCAATCATCAAAAACATGTTAAAGTGCATATATATGTGAAATCAAAAACTTGGTTTTCAAGAACATATGAAGGATCGATTTCAATTATTTATGTGGTTTTGAATGATGATAAAGATTGCTATGAGTTCAGTGAACATCAAGGAATGTATTGAAACCTTTGGAATGCCTTGAAACTATCTTAATGGCCAAAACCGAAAGTTGATTTTTCTTGAAAAAATTTGTAATGTGAAAGGTGTTCTTTTGCCCCTGAATTTCGTCCCTTGTGCTTGCAGTAGGTTTGTCTATATATGAGTGATGAAATTAGGTTAAAAAAAGTGATAGATTGTTGGGCTTTTTGGATTCCTTGATGGTGAAGGAAGTCATGATCTTAAATGTAAGAAAAATCAAATATTTTCATGCCATAAGGCCTTAGCACGAATTTGGATAGCATCCAATAACTTTAAATGGTGTTTATAGGTTTCTAGAACAAGAATCAAATCTAAATATTGACTTTTCATATTTTATTTTGATTTAAATTTATTTTTAATGAATAAAATCAAAATAAATATAAAATAAACTATAAAAATCTGAATAAATGAGAATTGAGTCGTGCATGATGTCATGGTAAAGATTGGATCACAAAATTGCAAGCCCATGAGGAAAGGATTGGTTTTAAGACCCCATTTGCCCAATATACCTCTCAAAAATTTCCCAACTTTGCAAAGGCACAAATCCCTCAATTTTAAGGCTATGAAGGTGTTATTAGAAATTTTGGAAAGCTTAGAGAGTCCTATAACCAACCTCGTTGGTCTCATGTCCATATCCTTTACCATTTTCAAATTATGCCCTTTGGAAGATGTTGACTTTTTGTTGACTTTTAAAATGACCTATAATGTTTTAGCTCATACCTTCCAAATGAAGCATTTTTAGGCTTGGCTTGTGAGACACAAAGTTGTAGAGAATTCAATTTCCTTCAAAATGAGATTTGGATGGGAAATTTATGATGAAGCATGTGAAATTTATGGCTGGTCAAAGTTCAGTTGACTTTTCCTATGAAAACCCTAATTTAGAAACTCCTGATTCTTGATGATCTGAAATCTCTTTGATGAATCATGATCAACCCTTGATCAAATGATGGATTTTACTTCATAAACTTGATGTTTTGCAAAAAATCATGAAGTTTGACTTTGTTTTGACCACAGTTGACCTCAGTTTGACTTTTTAACCACTTTGACTCGTTTTTGCATATCTGATCATCTGACTGAGCAAACCTTTTGGGAAAGCCTTGAAATTTGACATAGGGATTATTGAAGACATTTAGGATGTTATGAAGCTCACTTGAGGCCTTGAAAGTCCATTTATCCTGATGAAATCCAAAACCCTAGTTTAGGGTGCATTGCTTAGGAGGTTGCTTTGTCTGAGGGAATTGCCAAACTTTCTGACTAATTGTGAACCTTGTGAACCTTGTGGGACACCTTGTGAAGCTTGTGAACCTTGTGAACCTCTTGGGACACCTTGGAACATAATTCCTTGACTAGGGGAGGGCAAAATTTGGGATGCAATAGTTCTGTAACACGGTGGGAGAACTGACTTTTAGTCATGTTGCGGATAGCAAGAGTCGCCACCAACTTTTATTTTATCCATAAGGAAGGGACATAAAAGAACAGGAAAGACCGTTTTTTGAAAAGACTTGGGTTCGGGGGTAGGTTATATAAAGGAAAGGTGTTAGCACCCTTTATATCCATTGTTATCCATGGGCTCTTAGTTACTTAGCTCACTTAAATTGTTTTTGAAGAGTGTAATGTGTGATTAGAAATTTTTCTAAGTACTTTGTAATGATCCTCGTATCGATGTATACAAAGCCTTGTTTTGAAAAATGTTTAAGAAAGTGTGGTGTAAAAAGTAATTTTAAGAAGTGAGCAAGTAATTAAGAGGTACCTACCCTAGGAAGTCTATAGTACTTATGCATATGCTCAGGTGTTACAGGCTCGCCTTGAATGAGTGTGTTACCATCTTGCAAAGAGACAAGTAGGAGCAAGTTCTTACGTTGTGAGTGAGTGACACGAGAAGAGAATTCCCGCAGGAAAAGATATGTGTTGTTTGTTAACTGTCTTTTAGAGAAGTGTTTTTATTATTTTTGTTTATGAAACATTCTCATACTAAGACCCGTTCATCGTGGTAGATGCCTTACACCTTGCCCCGAAATGGGACGTGTATAAGTAACCCACGACAAAGTCTCCTGGCGTACGAGAAAGTTCAACCTTTATTAGGTGTTCTTTCCTATTTTCTTTATGAGATGAGAAAGAGAGACTCAAGTTGAGAAAGGACAAAAACTAGGGGACTAAGACATAACCCTAAGTTATTTATTGCATGAAAAAGGAGATCCTAATGGTTTGTGTGGTTTTCTAATCCTAATGAGAAAAAGAAAGAAGGAAAAGAACTTAGAACTCAACTTACTTCCTAAGGAAGTTAAGTTGTTTCTAAAAAAGGGGGAAGCCTATACAAGTAAAACACAAAGTGCTAAGGCAAACATACTTAGAAATCATAAATAAGATGAGGAAGAAGTTATATAAACAAGGCTTACCTCAACCTCCCTACAAAACAAGGGTTAGCTTCTCAAGGCATATTGAAAACATAAAGCATGGCAAAAGCTCAAACTAGCTCAAACTATCTAAGGAAAAGCACTATAGACTTCCTAGGTTTAAGACCTAAAAATAAAGGATCTTAAATGATAATGGATTTCTAAAGTCAGTAGCTAAACCCTATTAAAGTATTCTAAGGTTATGAGATCAAACAACTACTATCTATATCCTAATTAGGTATTAAACCCTAATGGAAATCAAGGTGAAGTTAGATGAAGTTGAATGATTATGCAAAGTAAAATTGAATTAGGTAAATGTGGATGTTAAAACCAGAATCTCACACTAAATAAAAGTGACTTAAATGATTAACCAAAGTTGGAATAAAGAGATTCAAGTCAAAAAGATTCAAATAAGATTGAATGGAGAAGGAGTAAGAATAGATGCACATGTGATTTCTTAAGTAAAGAAAGACTTAGAAGAAAAATCAAACATGAACAAAGAAAAGTGAACTTCCCATAAAAAATAAAGGAGTTTAATTAAAAGTTAATACGAATATTAAACTAAAAAATTAATCACAAATGAACTATTATGAAATGTCTTAGGGTTAAGGGACAAAGGAGTTTAATTTTGAAGTCTTAATGTACAAAAGGATACAAAATGAAACAAATGGACTCAAGACTTGAATTGAAGATGTAACAATGGATGTGGGGAACTTATTAGATGTGTAATAATGATATAACATGGATACCATATTCACAAAGTTGAACTAGAAGTGTTAAGATGAAGGAAGAATGTGAATTAGGGCAAAGTAAGCATACATGCATACATATGAAACTTAAGGACCAAGTAACCAAAAAATCAAAGTAAAAGACCTATGATGGACACAAATTATTTAAATACACCTAGTGGGATATTAAGAACTACAATTTAAGGATCTCAAATGGATGGCATAAATGTCTTACCAAAATGGAATGAGAAGGATGAATAAATGAACCCTAAAATGTAACTTGTGGAACAAGGTATCGAAAAAATATCTAATGACATGAAAAAATTATGAAAATTAAAATTAAAAGGCATAATACATAGGGAAACAAATCTATAAAATATCTCACAAGAAATTGGAGTTTAACTCAATCAAATAATTGTACAAGAAGAATTAGGGTTTTGAAGGATGATGTTCAAAGTAATGACTCAAACAAGGAACAAACATGACCTAAAAAAAATGGAAAAAATATTTTTATGGACCTTAATGTGTCCTTTGATTTGGGCAAAAGTAATGGAATTTATATCATTTTTCATTATGATTCAAAAAAATAAAATGGGGAATTAATTATGAATCAAAAAATAATGGAAAATGAAATTAAAAAATGTGAGAAATTTGGAAAAATGTCAATAATAGTCCCTGAATTATTTCATGATTTTTGGAAGCTATTTGATATTTTTGTAAAATGGAAATTGAATTGGAAAGGAAAAAAGAAATAAAAAGAAAAAGAAAATGGCAAGGGTGTCGCTCCCGAAGATTTGCATCCTGGTACAAGCGCGAACGGTCGGCGAAGGGAACAGTGAGAACACACAGCCGTGAACTCACTGGAGGTGAAAAGAGTCGCCAGCTAGGCATTTTTATCCCGGAGGAAAGGCAATGCTGCATAGACCTAGAAAAAGATGGATAAGACGGTCGCGAACCAGAGAGACTGAGAAAGGGGGTTGGTTACAACCTGGGAAGGTATTAGCACCCAGATTGTCCGTCGTACTCGACGGGATCCACGCTTAAAAGATTTGTGTTTTAAAGGGGTAGTGTCAGTGCAATTTGTGTATAAAAGAGCTGGCAAAGAATGTACAGGTGTCAGTGTAAGAGGAGTGAAGTGTAAAGTGTATAAATGATGTGTCAGTGTAAAAGAGAAAGAGGTGAAATGCTCAAGATTATGAGGCTAAAGAATGATACTGGAAGGAGGGGGAATGGACAGAGACTTTTGTTCGATAACTGTTAAGTTATGCCTACGTATCCTCTCGTGCAATGAGGAAGTCAGAACACCGTAGTTCGACCCAAAGAGACTGAAAGATGAAATTGACTTTGATGAACTGCTTGCTTGTCTATGCTCAAGTGTATGACCTGTCTGGCTCAGGTGCTTACTGTCTTGCATTAGACGGAAGAAGCAAGTTCTCGATTGTGAGTGAAGGTGATGAGAAAAGAATCCCGGAGGAGACGATTATTGTTTGTTTTTGAGTTTTCAGTCTTTTATTGCTTTTGAATTTTGTCATAAGATAATGAGCTTAAGCCTAAACCAATGGGTTAGTAAACTCATCACATCTTCCCTCTGATTAGGGGTAATGAGAATACCTTAAGTGTGAAGTCAGATTCTCACACTTAGTCACCTTTGGTGTAGGATTAAGACCATTAACGTACTTGTGATTATTTAGATGTTTTTGTGATTTTGTTTAGTGTTGAGTAATGAGGTTAAGCCATAATCAAGGATTAAACAGACTCATTACACCATCCTAAAAGAAGGATGATAGATGAGAATGTTTAAGCTGAGGAAAACTCCTCAACTTAATCCATGATTAGGGATTAAACCCATGACAAAACAAGCCTTTATTAAGTGGATTTTATTTAGATTAATGGTATGATGATGAAGTGTTTTTTATGATTTGTAAGACAACTTGAGGGGGACTTGTCCATTAACACTAGGGTTAGTCCTTCTTGACCACTTAAGGAAGAATTAGAACCCTAATGCAAGGCCCAAGTTACAAGTGTAATGTCTTGATATTTATTAAGTGAATTGATTAAGAGATTTAAACACCTTAAGGGTTTAATACTTAGGATTAAAGTTATACACTCCATCCTAAGAGAAGGATGCAGGCATAAGCTCAATCACAAAGTCTTAAAGCCTTTAGGGTTTAGTCCCTGATTATGAGATGAGAAGAGAAGACTCAAAGAGAGACACAAAGGTAAAACTATGGGGGACTAATCAAAACCCTAATTCATTATCATTCTTGGATGATCCTAAGGTTTGTGAGGTTTCCAAGAACAATCTTCAAAGGAACCACCAGGAAGCAGATGAACAGGATCAAGAGAAGCAAAGTGACTTGCTTCATTCAAGAAGTCAAGTCACTTGAAGAAAGAAAGTGGGAGGAAGAAGAATGAGCAAGCTCAAACTCAAACACATATAGAAATGCAGCAATGGATGCAAGAGAGATGAAAAGAAAAGTTATGAGAAGTGAAGGCAAATTCACTTCTCAAGTTACTTACCACCTGAAATGTTAGAAAGAAATGCAATGCAATGCAAGATGAAATGAAATGATATGATGCAAAGCAAAACCAGAAGCATGGTGATGATGATTATGATGTTATGAGGTGCTGCAAACATGAGGCAAGACAATGGGGATGTTCATACAAGATCATGAATGCAAATGATGCAAGCTAAGGAGCATGAACAAACATGAAAAGTTATGAATCATACAAGACAAATGACATGGAAAATATGTAATGCAATGATCAAAGATGCTTCCTATATGTCTTAAGATGTCAAATGAATCATAAGTATGCACAAAATGCAAAGACAAGTCATGTTATGCAAGAGAATGTAAGAAGGATGCAAATGGAAACCCAAATTAGGGTTTATGGATCAAACATCAAACACAAACCAAAAACAGAAGCAAAACCCTAAAGTAAAAATGGAAAATGGCACCCAAAGAAACCCTAGGCCTATGATGAACCACTGCCCAAAGGGGAGCTCTCAACTCTCAACCAAACTCAAGATATGAATTTTCTAAGTTATTAGGGTTTTTTAGGGTTCTTAACAAAGTAAATGCCAAACAATTTGAAAATGCAAGAACAATTCATGGCCTTTTTATCCTTGAAAATACATGCTAAACAAAAGACAATGCAAGAAGAATCAATGTCTCAACCTTCACCAATAGGCAGAAATGAATTTTTGAATCCATGATCAAAATAATGCATAAAAAATGATTTAATTCAATGAAAAATTCTTAAAATGCATCAAGATCAAAAAAGAAATTTGGTTTGAAGGTTGGACAATGTTTCTAAATGTCTTAGAACATTTCATGAATTTTTTTGTGATTTTTAAATACCTAAAAGTATTTTTAATTAATTAATTCTCATTAATCAATTAAAAATAATCTTTTAAATATTTAAAAATACTTTTTTAATGATAAAAATAAAATAAAAAATATTTTTGTGTCATAAAAATTATTAAAACTTTAAGGAAAAAGTTTCATAATTTTTAGACATTTTTTACTATTTTTAATAAATAATGCAAAACAAATGAAAAGAAAATGAATAAAAACTAAATAAAACTGAAGTAATCTAAATGAGAGGCTGAGATGAGCTGCTGGGTTAAAAGGGGTTGACTGGGCGCGCATCTGGACGGCCCAGATTCAAACCAACCTAATCCTGATTAATTAAATATTAATTCATAATTAAAATTTAATGGAAAGATCCTGGCCTTCTATTCACGCGCGGGAAATGGAATCCAATGGCTCACGTTCAAACTCAGTGCCCTAACCCTAATTAATAATTAAACACTTTCAGGTCACCGGAGACGAGCTCCGGTCGTCTTCTCCGGTGACCTCCTCCCCTGAAAACTTCAAACTTCCTAAAAACGTGACTAAAATGAAAACTAAACACATAGAAATGAACCCCATGATTTCCTGAATCAAAACCCTAACCCCAGACAAATTTATTCTTCATCAATCACACGAATCGAAGGCAAACATTTTTAGGGCAAACCAGTTTCAGAGTCAAATTAAATACTCAAATCATCACCATTTCAAAAACTAAGAACATCAGGATGATCAGGACAACACAATGAACAAGTTTGTAACAAGAGAAATGATTTCTGGAAAAATAATTTTCGAGCTACCTGAGATTTGAAGCTTTCAGTTTGAAGACTTTCTGGCCACTTCCTTCAATGCAAACTACTCCACTTGGTCCCCAGAAGATGTTTGAATACTCAAAAGGAGTTTAAGTTGGCTGGTTGATGAGTTTCGAAAGCTTCTGCTCAAGCTTGGTCAGAAATGGCAATGGTAAAATAGGCACTTTCAGGTCATGGTGAGGGGTTGTTTATGATCCTGAGGGTGAATGGAGAAAGTCTATGGTGTTTGTTTGGCTGTTTGTGGGCTAGGGAGGGAGATTCGAATGAATCTGCAGAAGGGAGTGAGAGATGGCAATGAGGTGTTCTGGATGTTTTAGGCTTGTGCTTTGGGTGGTTTCTACTCAGTGATACATGGTGAGTTGAATGGAGGAAAAGGTTTGAGTGTTTGCAGGCTGTATAGAGAAATTCGAAGCAAGTTGCAAAAGGGGAGTGTTTTGTGTATGTGGTGGTAGAGAGAGTTTTAGCCTTGCTTCTTCTTATGTTTAGCCAGCATGTGATCCACATAAACTAATCTCATTGGTCAGTTGATGTGACCTGCCCTTTATTGATTGGGATGTTTACTTTTGCAAAATGTCAACTTGGTTGTAAGAGAGGCATGGGCTTGGTTCTAGGCAAGTACATGGGCATGGGCTGGCGCAGCAAGGTGAAGTGAGAGGCTAGCAAAGCTCAGCATCCAAGGCTGCAAGTAGGAGGGAGCATGATCATGAGTTTTGCAACTTGTGACATTTTGGTTCACATGTGACTTCCTTGCCTAACCAAACATGAAACCATGACATCCTTGGTTCATTTCTGATTTTTAGGAGTTACATGATCATGCTAAGTGCATTAGAAGCCCATATGGTGGCTGAATTGGCCTTGGAAGAAGAATTTGCAATTTTTGCCTTTGGTGCATAACTTGAAATTTAGTGATTTTTGCCAACTTTAACAAACCATAACTTTTGATCCAAGATGAATTAGATCATGTTCTTGTACTTTTTGAAAAGGGAAAGATGAGATCTACAACTTTCATGACCAAAGTTTTTCCATTTGAAGCATTTTTGGATCCAAAATCATGGCTTGAAAAATGACCAAAAATGATGCATTCTTGAAAAGTCAACTATGCCCAAAAAGTCAACATTTGCAAAAACCCTAAATTCTTGATTTCTATGAACTTTAACCTTCTTCCATGATCAAATAAAGACCATACACACTCAAAATGATGAAGATCACCCATTGGTTGGGTCATTGGGGGCCTCAGATGCCCTGATTTTACACTGACTTGTCTGAAAAGTCAACTCTTGATCAGATGACTTCCCCATGGAATTTCTTCATGAAAATTGATATGTATACTCCCTATACCATATAGAGACCAATGGAAACAAGAATGACCAAAATTTTTGGGGTTATGGCCTCTGAAACCAAAACCCTAATTTTCAGTCAACTGTGCAGTTCAACCTGGCTCTGCATCCACTCAAACCCTAGCTCTTGTGATTCCTCTGCAATTTTGACTTTGAGGAGATGAAATATGACATAAGAACACACATGGACCCCCTTGAGTTGATTGGTGGCCTTTGGAGTGGCTCAAGATGCCCTGAGGTTGCTCAGATCACAAACCCTAGGTGCAGATGCCTTGGAAACTATCCAGTGAATCAAAAATGAAATGTGAGATGATATGATTGTACTTATGCATATGAGAATGATCACAAGCCATGGTGTGAATGGGTGAGGGCAAATTTGGGGTGTTTACAGCTGCCCCTATTCAAACATGAGTTAGCTGTGCAGGTTGTAAGCGACGGCTTAACAGGCCAAACAAGATAACTTGTGGTTGAATACCAAAGACAGTCCAAAATTTGCACTCACAGAATGAAAAAAGAAAAGGGATATAGATTGTAAAGGCAAAATAAAGTATATTGTAAAGTGTAGGCGACGGAGGACGACCGTCGAGCAGAGGACGACTGCTGGGTAAAGTGGTATGTGAAGCAAAGCGATAACGGGGACGGCCGACATGCTGGTAAAGTGCAGGAAATAAAGCAATGACGGGGACGGCCGACATGCTGGGGAGAGTGTATGAAAATAAAGCAATGACGGGGACGACCGACATGCTGGGGATAACAGGTAAAGCTAAGACGGGGACGGCCGACTAGCTGGGGAAAATAAAATCATGATGGGGACGGCCATCAAGATAAAGCTGTAACATTTTCTGGGGATTAATGAAACATGACGGGGACGGCCATCAAGTTCATAAAGGTAAAGTAACCAACGATGGGGACGGCCATCGGGCTAAAAAGGAAAAGGGACCACGACGGGGACGGCCATCGGGTTAAAGAATGAATGAAATAAACAGATGATGGGGTACGGCCATCAAAGGTGAAGGACGATCACCTAGCAGGGGACGGCTGCTCTGTTGGGAATAAAAGTAATATGATGGGGACGGCCATCAAAGGTGGAGGACGACCACCTGGCAGGGTACGGCTGCCGAAAATATCAACGATGGGGACGGCCATCGGATAGAAAAGGTCAACGATGGGGACGGCCATCGGACGAGCAAGATGGAGGACGACCATCAAGAAGTGGAGGACGACCACTCAGCAGGGTACGGCTGCTCTCGGGGTTTATCATAACACAGGACGAGTATTAGATAACCAAAGATCAACAATGGGGACGGCCATTGGATAAAGTTGATGAAGGACGATCATCAAAAGGGTGGAGGACGACCACCTAGCAGGGGACGGCTGCTAAAAACAACGATGGGGACGGCCATCGGATGAGCATGATGGAGGACGACCATCAAGAAGTGGAGGACGACCACTCAGCAGGGTACGGCTGCTCTCAGAGGTATCATAACACAGGACGAGTGTTAGATAAAAGAAAATTTGTTGGCGATCTACTGGGGATAAAGTAAACACGGACGAGCGTTTACATCCAAGAAACAAAAGGTATAAGTGTCTGGTATTGTGTATAGATTAAAGATGCGGACGAGCATCCTTAAGACTATGATACGGACGAGTATCATGTAGAAACAAACTGACACATGTTCAGAGATGATGATACGGACGAGTATCAACTGATTAACAAGGAACACGGACGAGTGTTGATTCTGAAAGGATTCCTCTGGGGAATAATAGACACGGACGAGTATCTATATTCAAGAAGACATAAGTGTTTGACACAGTGTATGGATTAAAGATGCGGACGAGCATCCCTAAGACTATGATACGGACGAGTATCATGTAGAAACAAACATTAGACGCAATGTTCTGAGATGATGGTACGGACGAGCACCAACTGGTTAACAAAGAGCAAGGACTACTGTTGAATCTGTGGGGATATGAGCGATGCATACAAGATACGGACGAGCATCTGTATAAGTGTACCATGAGTAGTGAGTATTGTATTGTATAGACGAGTGTTTATCTGCTGGGGAGAGTGACACGGACGAGTGTCAAGAGAGAAAAGTATAATATTAACAAGTGTGTGGGTTGATGAAAGTGTACGCGACTGCGCTGGGGATATGACACGGACGGGTGTCAGGAAAAGTGTATATATAAGTATATGTGAGTGCAAAGGGGCTGTCTTTGGCTTTCTGCTGGTGATTTGACACGGACGGGTGTCAGGAAGTACCTGTAGTACAGGTAATCTTGTTTGTAAAGGTATTCAGGCGACTTTACTGGGGAAAAATGACACGGACGGGTGCCAAAAAAGTGTATATACTGGTGTTTGTGATTGTGAGGCAACTGCTTTTGCTGGGACTCTGGTGGGGACTCTGGGGGAAAGTAATCTGTATTCTGATGAATGGTTACTAATCACAAGCGTTCAATTCACAACATGACTTATGATTATGCTATGCACTTGATTTTTGCCGTAATGCTCCGTATTAGACGGAATGCTACGCTCTGAGGGTATAATATGATGCGAATGCTATGATTATGCAAAGAGGCACCGATCCGGAATTCGGATCCTGTTGCTGCGAAGATCTCTGGCTGATCTGCTTGAAACGGACATCCCAGCTGGGGATGAGATCACTGGTAGATCTAATAATGTATCTGCTTGGGGATATAGGTCACTGATTGACATAACCTTGTAAATGAGGGACCCAGCTGGGGTTTGCAGAAGCTTTCTGTACTCTGTTGTGATCCTTCATGCGCTGCCCTTCTGGATAGAGGCTGGAACTCTGAGGGGAGATGATTCCCTTGACTTCTGTATTCTGTTGAGGAAGAATGGCAACTCGGCTGGGGAATTGTGAGAGGCAACTCAGCTGGGGATAAAGCAATGGGGAGCAACTCAGCTGGGGATAGAGCATCCTGGATGCTGATATCGAGTGCATGCTGATTTGGCAGCTCCGCTGGGGAAATGGGCACCTTCGATGCTATATGTTGAAGATAGACCGAGTTGATAATGATTCGCCTACTTGCTGAGATGTAACCTGCATGCCCCAAGTTGCGTTCTGGATACCTGCAATCCTGCAAAGGTAAGGAAACGTACAAAAGGTCCCGAGGTATCCCTTACTGGATTCCGTCATAGGAGATAAGTACTTTCGAGAGTAAGTATATTCCCTGTAAGCATGTGTTTTTATTTTTAGAGAAAGGCATATGTACTTATGCAATTGTATTTTTAGAGATATCAGACGACTCTTTGCAAAACATAAATGTAAAAGACGAAACATGACTGAAAATCTGATTTTATTAATTCGTGTGCCCTGAATTGGCAAGATACAGTCAAAGAAACATATCTCCTGAAATGAGGAGATTGTTACAAATTGAGAAATAAAGTGCTGGCGGTGTTGGCGACGCTTTCAAGGAGCTTCCTCTTCTGATATGACTCGTATGACAATGACGTTCTTCTCGTCTTGCTTTCTGGAGAGAGTTGATTCTGATTGAAGCTTGATCCTTTGGAGCTTATCAAGTCGTGGGTGATACAGACGAACTCAAAATGCAGTTGTTCGCTTATTCCCTTATTTTGCATGGATCGCCCTTTCGGGTTTTCAATCCATCGGGATACCCATTTTTGCCTGAGCTGTCCAATGCGGCTTTTCAACTCAGCGGGTGTACATTTTTTTTGCTTATTTTCCCTTATTTTTGCCCGAGTTTTTTATTCTGTTTTTGACTCGCCGGGATGCCCTATTTTTGCCTGGACTTACATTCTGTTTTTATGTCCAGCGGGTCATTTTATGCGAAGTATTTTTTAACTGCATCTGAATTCACAGGGGACGGGAAATCTTCACCATCCATGGTGCTGAGCATCAGTGCTCCACCAGAGAAAACTTTCTTTACAACAAATGGTCCTTCATAATTTGGAGTCCATTTGCCCCTGTGGTCTGTATGAGGAGGGAGGATTCTTTTCAGCACAAGATCCCCTACTTGGTACTCTCGATGCCTGACTTTCTGATCGAAGGCTTTCTTCATTCTTTTCTGATACAACTGCCCGTGGCAGATTGCAGCCAATCTTTTCTCTTCGATCAGACTCAGTTGTTCGAATCGGGACCGAACCCATTCTGCTTCACTCAGTTTAACATCCATTAATACCCGTAAAGAGGGTAATTCAACTTCAACAGGTAGGACCGCTTCCATACCATATACAAGTTGATACGGTGTTGCCCCAGTGGACGTCCTGATTGATGTGCGATATCCATGCAAGGCAAATGGTAGCATTTCATGCCAGTCTTTGTAGGTGATTACCATCTTCTGCACAATCTTCTTGATATTCTTATTTGCCGCCTCAACAGCGCCGTTCATCTTTGGCCTGTAAGGAGAAGAATTGTGATGTTGGATCTTGAAGTCCCGGCACAGCTCTGCCATCATTTTGTTGTTTAAATTGGAACCATTATCAGTAATGATTCGCTCGGGCACTCCATACCGACAGATGATATCTCTTTTCAGAAATCTGGCTACCACTTGTCTTGTAACATTTGCATATGAGGCTGCTTCAACCCACTTGGTGAAATAGTCGATGGCGACCAGGATGAATCTGTGGCCATTTGAAGCAGTTGGCTCAATCTTGCCAATCATATCAATGCCCCACATAGCAAAGGGCCAGGGTGAAGACATGATGTTCAAAGGATTGGGAGGCACATGCACCTTATCTGCATAGATCTGGCATTTATGGCATTTTCTGGTGTAAGCACAACAGTCTGCATCCATTGTGATCCAGTAATAGCCTGATCTTAGCAATTTCTTAGCCATGGCATGCCCTCCTGCGTGGGTACCAAAAGATCCTTCGTGCACCTCATGCATCAACAAATCTGCTTCCGTCTTGTCAACACATCTGAGGAGTACCATGTCAAAGTTCCTTTTGTATAAAGACCCATCAGTGTTCAGAAAGAAACTACCAGCAAGCCTTCTTAAAGTCTTCTTATCATTGGAAGATGCCCCAGGCGGGTATGTTTGATCCTCCAAGAAGCACTTAATGTCATGGAACCAAGGCTTATCATCTTTAGCAACATCCGCTGCAAATACATATGCTGGTCTATCAAGTCTTGATACTGAAATCTGGGGTATAAAGTTAGCGGCTTGAACTTTGATCATGGATGAAATGGTAGCAAGAGCATCCGCAAACTGATTCTCGTCCCGAGGGATATACTCAAGCTTGACTGTTGTGAAGAAAGTCAATAACCTCCTTGTATAATCCCTGTAAGGTATCAGATGATCTTGGTGGGTGTACCATTTCCCGTTGGTTTGATTGACTACCAAAGCTGAATCTCCGAATACGGTCAATGTCTTGATCCTGAGGTCAATGGCTTCCTCAAGACCCATAATGCAAGCTTCGTATTCAGCTTCGTTGTTAGTGCAGTTGAAAGTGAGCTTTGCCGAGAAAGGCATGTGAACTCCTTTAGGTGTAATGAGTACTGCACCAACACCACGGCCATTCATGTTAACAGCCCCATCAAACATCATAGTCCATTCTTCCTCCGGGTCAGGCCCTTCAGTGTGAATAGGCTCTTCGTGATCTTTTGCTTTAATGAACATGATGTCTTCATCAGGGAAGTCAAACCTCATAGGCTGGTAGTCATCAATGGGTTGCTCAGCAAGATATTCAGATAGTACACTGCCCTTAATGGCTTTCTGAGATGTGTACTGTATGTCGTATTCTGTGAGAACCATCTGCCATCTTGCAACCCGTCCGGTAAGAGCTGGCTTCTCAAATATGTACTTGACTGGATCCATTTTTGAGATTAATAAGGTAGTGTGGGTCAACATATACTGTCTCAGTCGGCGAGCAGCCCACGCTAAAGCACAGCAAGTTTTCTCGAGCAGTGAATAACGCTGTTCACAGTCGGTAAACTTTTTGCTTAGGTAGTATATTGCATACTCTTTTCGACCAGACTCGTCATGCTGGCCCATCACACACCCCATTGACTCTTCTAATACTGTCAAGTACATGATCAGAGGTCTTCCTTCAACTGGCGGCATAAGGATTGGAGGTTCTTGCAGGTATTCTTTGATCTTGTCAAAAGCTTTCTGGCAATCTTCGTTCCACCTGACCGTTTGTTCCTTTCTTAGCAGCTTGAACAAGGGTTCACAGGTTGCTGTGAGGTGAGATATGAACCGGGAAATGTAGTTCAATCGACCTAAGAACCCTCGAACTTCTTTCTCAGTTTTCGGTGCAGGCATTTCTTGTATAGCCTTGACTTTATCAGGGTCAACCTCAATCCCCTTCTCGCTTACAATAAAGCCCAGCAATTTACCGGATCGCACCCCGAATGTGCATTTGTTGGGGTTCAACTTCAGCTGGTACTTCCTCAGGCGCTTGAACAACTTCAGCAGATTCACCAGGTGATCTTCCTCTGTAAGGGACTTGGCGATCATATCATCCACATAACATTCTATTTCTTTGTGGATCATATCGTGGAACAATGTCACCATAGCCCGTTGATATGTTGCACCAGCATTCTTCAGTCCAAATGGCATCACTTTGTAACAGAACGTGCCCCAAGGTGTGATGAATGTTGTCTTCTCCATGTCTTCAGGTGACATCTTGATCTGATTATATCCTGAAAATCCATCCATGAAGGAGAATACCGAGAACTGAGCCGTGTTATCCACCAATACATCAATGTGAGGTAATGGGAAGTCATCTTTCGGGCTGGCTCTGTTCAGATCCCGGTAGTCAACACACATTCTTACTTTGCCATCCTTCTTAGGCACAGGCACAATATTAGCAACCCACGGTGGATAGCTAGTTACAGCAAGGAACCCGGCGTCCCATTGCTTTTGTACCTCTTCCTTGATTTTCATAGCCATGTCTGGGCGAGTTCGGCGCAACTTCTGTTTAACTGGCGGGCATTCTTCCCTCAGAGGCAGCTTGTGCACAACAATGTCGGTATCCAACCCTGGCATATCTTGATACGACCAAGCAAACACATCAACATACTCTTGAAGCAGATCTATCAGTTGTCTCTTCACTGAGTCTTGCAGGCAGGCCCCGATTTTAACCTCTTTCACGTCTTCATCGGTACCAAGATTAATCATTTCAATCTCCTCCTGGTGAGGAGTAATAACCTTTTCCTCCTGTCTCAACAACCTGGCTAGCTCTTCAGGAAGCTCATATTCTTCATCAACCCCTTCATCAGCTTGATTGATCGGATTGTCAAAGTCATACGATGTCATAGCCGTGCTGTTGTCGGTGCAGTCTGGAAGGCACTCTCTGCAAGGGTTAAGTTGGTTCATTTTAGTGACTGATTTTAATCTTGCTTTAGAAAAAAGTGAAATGAAGTTATCATTTTGAAAACACCGCCATTTATTTTTGTACAAAAAGAAAAATGGAAAAACAGTGAGCATAAAAGAAAAGGACTCGTTTGCAAAAAGATGTCTGATATTTCATTAATTTAATCTTGTTTGCACAAAAGTACAGATGGCCCTGGTTACAAAATGAGTCTTGTCATCTTGGGCAAGATGCAAGACTTGGATGCATGCTATAAAAAATACAGGAAATAATAATTACTCTGCATGAGTAACTCTTATAATTTCCTGGGAAGACCAGTTCGAGACACTGCTCCCCGGGATCTTTGGACGAATCCAATTCTCCAGATTGCGCTCCTCTTCCAGCTCGTCTTCCAGACAGTTGATAGCATCGGGGGTAAGCATCCCCCCACTGACAAAACCAGGCTCTGCAGCAGCCTTTGCTTGATGTTGAGTTGGTCTGTAACCCAACCCAAATTTGTCCTTCTTCTCCTCCACAGCTAAGACCTTGCCCCAGCCTTGGGCAGTTCCTTCTTCAACAACCTTCCGGGCTTGTTGGTATGACGACATTGGAGTACCAGATACAGCAGATGCTTCATTCACATTCAAAGCTTCAAACCCCTGGCTCATTGTTTCATGGATCTCTCCATCCATTTCAATGTACTTATAGGTTGCCAGGTGGCTGACGAAAATGTCCTCCTCTCCACAGATTGTGACAACTTGACCTTCCCACTCAAATTTTAACTTTTGGTGAAGGGTAGACGTTATTGCGCCGGCGGCGTGAATCCAGGGTCTACCCAACAAACAGCTGTAGGCGGGCTGAATGTCCATCACATAAAAGATAGTTTTAAAGGTCTGCGGGCCAATTGTCACGGGCAGTTCAATCTCTCCCAGAACCGATCTCTTAGAACCATCAAAGGCTCTTACCACCAGGTTGCTGGGTCTCAATGCCAGTCCATCATATTCAAGCTTCACCAGAGCCTTCTTTGGTAAGACATTCAGGGAAGAACCTGTGTCCACCAGCACATGAGAAAGGACAGCTCCTTTGCATTCCAGGGTTATGTGCAAGGCTTTGTTGTGATTGCGGCCATCCGCTGTCAAGTCAGAATTGGTAAACCCTAGCCCATTGCTAGCAGTAACATTTCCAACCACGGTTTCCAATTGGTTGACAGTAATCTCCTCAGGCACGTAAGCTGCGTGCAGGACTTTAAGTAGTGCATTCCGATGGGCTTCGGAGCACATAAGCAGTGAGAGGATGGAGATTTTGGATGGCGTCTGGTGAAGTTGATCCACAATTTTGTAGTCACTCTTTTTGATGATTCGCATAAACTCATCAACTTCCTGGTCAAATGGAGTCTTCAGGGCTTCTTTGGCAACTTGGTCTTCCTGCACCGGGCCTTTTCCTTTTGCCTTGGCAGCAGCTTCTGCTTCGGCAGTAGGTCTTTGAACTTGTGAAGCAAAGAGACGTCCGCTTCGAGTGAAGCCTCCGCCTCCCCCCACATTATCTACTTGTGGTGCAGGTGCTGTTGTTTCAAGAGTGATTCTTTTCCCTTCACAGTACACGTCAGAGCCATAGTGCCAAGGGATGGCCCTATTGCTTTCATATGGTACGGGTCCAGGCACTGTGACAGTGACCGGACTGATTGCTGCTGCTGAAGGGACTGTAATTGTTTGTGGATCATAAAAGATTGTAACTGGTGCTCTGGCGGGAGCAGCACCTTCTGAATGGTAGGCGGAATTGTTTTCAGGATCATAGAATATGGTAACAGTAGAGACATCTTCATGATTGATCGCTGGTGTTGTAGGAGGTACTGTTGGAGGGACTGTTGTTGTTGCTGATGGAGAGTCGAAATGGAATGAAGCTGAAGTTGTAGCAGGAGAAACTGTTGAAATCTGATCATTTGGGAGGACAGATGAAGTACTTGCTGATGGTGTTGATGAATTGTCGGGAACAATAGTTGCTGCGGTTGTAGGAGGTTCTGAAACCGTTGTTGATGAAGTTGTTGAATTTGTCGGAAATGATGTAGTGATCTGTAGCAGGCCACTCTGAATAAGGCTGTCAATGCCATTCCTCAGGTCTTCACACCCATTCCAAGAAATATTGCAGTATGGACACCCTAGTTCACACCCCGGAAATATTTGGTTTTCACGGAGTTGAGCTTTGATTTCCACCAATGGTGTCCGGATCTGATCCACACTGGTTATTAAATAAGACGGTTGGTCTTCTTCAATAGCATTAATTCGGGGACCACCATGGTTTGGCATAGGGTTTTTATTGACATTGGGCGGAGGTGCAAAATTCAGAGCCTTGGAGTCTACCAAGTCTTGTACCTTCATATGCAGAGCTCTGCATTTTTCTGTACTGTGACCAGGTGCGTTTGAATGGAAAGCACACCTAGCATTGGAGTCATAGTTTCTTGGTAGACTGTTGGGATCCGGAGGTGCCAATGTTCTTAGCTCAACTAGGTTGAGTTTCAGAAGTTGTGGTAGCAAGGCTGCATACGGCATTGGGATCGGGTCGATCACTCTGTTAGCTTGGGATGGCCTTTGTTGGAATGGCCTCTGTTGATTGTTGTGGTTGGTGTTGTTGTTGAAGTTCCTTGGAGGATACTGATTCTGCTGATACTGAGGTTGTGGTTGGAAGTTTTGTTGCGGCGGTTGATAGACTGGCTGAGGATGAGCTGGAGCAGGGATAGTGACTGCTGCTATTGTCCTTGGAACATATTGGGGCCTACCCCTGTTGGTGTGAATGGCATTGGTCTCGCCAGCTCTTCTCGGGCCTGCAAAAGGCTTTCTTGTACTACTGGACGAGCTTGCACCGTTGTCTGAGATCTTTCCCATTTTTAACAGGCTTTCGATTCTCTCCCCAGCTATGACAACATCCGCAAAGCTGGTGGAAGAGAAAGCAGCTAACCTGTCAATATAGGTTCCCTGAAGAGTGTTCATGAACATATCTGCCATTTCCCTTTCAGACATAGGGGGTTGAACAGCAGCAGCCAATTGCCTCCATCTTTGAGCATATTCTCGGAAACTCTCCCTCGAAGACTGTGACATTCCCATTAGGAGAGTCCTGTTGGGTGCCATATCTAGATTATACTGATACTGTCTAATGAAGGCCTCTGCCAGGTCCTTCCAGCATCTTATAGTTGCTCTTGTCAGATGGGAATACCACTCCCTCGAAGCTCCAGTCAAGCTATCTTCAAAATAGAACATCCACAATTTCTCATCCATTGTATAGGCCTTCAGCCTTCCCAGAAATGATTGCAAATGAGTCCGGGGGCATGAAGTCCCATTATACTTTTCGAAGCAAGGAGGCTTGAACTTATGGGGGATCCTGACCCCTTCTACCAAACCCATGTCCATGACGTCGAACCCCAAAGAGTTTTGAGACTCCAGTGATCTCAACTTCTCAGCTATTTCTTCCAATCGTCTATCATATGTTTCCTCTCCGGCACCCATCACTGTATACTGGTCCTCCTGAGGATCTTCTTGAAGTACTCTGGCTGCAGTGGCTGTTCCTTGAACATTTGCAGGAATGTTAATCTCAGGATGTAGATGTGGGCCAAACACAGGGGGGTTAACATGGGGTTGCACCCGTTCATTGTTACTTGTGCCGGCAGTCCCCACATGAGGCTCCTCTTGAGTTTGCCTTTCAACCATGGCCCTCAGTCTCTCCTGGCTCTGAGCCATGTTGTTCATAACTTCCATGAACTGCGTCATCTGCGTTCTCATCTCTAACCTTTCGTTAGCCATCTGGTTTCTGACCTCTGTAAGGTCCTGCTGCATCTGATCCATCTGAATTCCCGGAAGGTTGTTTCTAGTTGGGTACCTGTGTGGCCTGTTGAGAGGAAATGCCCGGCGGCGAGCAATAATTCCTGAGATATCACAACAGAGGTTAGCAACAATAAAACACAAACCTGCAAAACAAACAAAAGGGTTAGCATGCAATGCAGTTATGCTTATTTGTTCTCAAGGTATCCGGTTTGGCCTTCAGTTTTGACCCTTCCAGACCCTTGAAGATGATGCTGTTGAAGTTGCTTTTGAAGTAACCCAGATGGAAACTAACACAAATATATTACAAAGGTGAAATAATACAATTTGTTCATTTTACAACACAAACCCTCAAAGGGGTCAAAATACATCACAAAAAGGAAAAGTACATGGAAAAGGAACAACAACAAGCAAATGATCAAACTCCAAGGCCAAACTCATCCTCACGAACTTCCTTAAGAAGTGCTTCGGTCACAGGATCAGCCGGATGCTCCGTAAGACTTCTGATGAGAAGGTTTCTCGTTGCAACAGCTGCAGTCAACTCCCTGTTCTGACTTTGGTCCTTTGACCTCTTCAATCCTGCTTTGATTTTCAGCTCTGATATTTCCTCCTGGGCTGCTGCCAGGGCTTTTTCTATCTGTTCCATCTTGTCCTGAACTCTCTTGTCTTCTAGAGTACGGGCCTCAGTGATCCGGACCCACCTGGCCTGACTCTCTTTCAAATACAAGTCTGTTCTTGCTCTTTGGAACTGGGCTTCTTTACAAGCATTCTTCAGAATCTGCTCACCAGCCTTGGACTTGTTGATGTACTCCCCAGACTTCTCAATCTTAGTCAAGTGTTCCACTCTTAGTTTCTCCAATCTCTCAATCTCCCTCACACCTTCACTCCTCTCCCTGAGGGTCTTCTGCAAGGCTTGGGTTAACTTCTCATTCCTTTCCTTCAAGCTTTCAAACTCCTCCAAACTGATAGTGGCAGGGGGTGGTGCTGAAGATGACTCAGGCATGTCTTCTATGGTAAAGGGCATTCCAGAGAATTGGGCCCTAGCATGGGACCACTCATAATATTGGACTGATGCCACATTATTGCACTTCCCCAGAATAGTTATTCCCTTGGTTTGAACATGATCCCAGGCCCAGGCAGCCTGCCTAACAACAGCCAAACTAATCTTGTTCTCACAGTAGAGGGTCTCAACCAAGTCTTGTTCCCTAGGAGTGTGGACCAGTGCATAGCCCAATTGTCTCCTGAACAGCAGAGGGTTGTAGTTGATACTTCCCTTAACTCCTATCAAAGGCACATTGGGAAAGTGCCCACAGCTGGTGATCATATCTCTGCCCTTGGTGCTCTGAGTACACCATCTGATGTCTGCTGAAGTGAGAGTAGTGAGCCTCTTAGCCCAGTTGCTTTGCTGATGAGGATTTAGAAATGCATCTGTCCTGGGTAGATGCCTGAGAAGCCAAGCATGGAATAATGGAGCACAAATCCTCACTAATCTTCCCCTCTGCTTCTCATTTCTTTGATGTACTGAGTAATAGAGATCACCCAGTAAAGTTGGCACTGGGTTCTTCAGGATGAACAAATGGATTGCATTCTTGCTGATGAATCGAGGCTCATCTGCAAACAACACAATTCCATACACACTTAAGGCCAACAGAGCACAAACAGCTTTCCACTCCCCCAGGGAGGCTTTCAAACTAGCTTGAGAAATCAGGAAGTCCAGATGAAATCCAGGGATCCCAGCTTTAGAGGTCATATGCTGTTCAATCAAAACAGGCTCCAGGTGCAAAGCTTTTGCTATCTCTCCATTGCTTGGGAAACTCATCTCAGGATTGAAAGGGGTTTCTCTCCTGATAGGCAAACCAATCAAAGATGAGTATTCTTCTAATAGAGGCCCCAACTGAAAGTCTTGAAAGGTGAAACATCTCAATGGGGGGTCATAGAACTGAATGCAGGTGTGGATCAAACTCCTCTGAGATGGGTCCAGATCCATGACCAAGTCCAGTATATCTCCACAACTCTCCCTGAACAAGGGTATGTGATCTGGAGTGATCAGGGTTTGGATCCTCCTGATGTCTGACAAGTCTGGTTGGAAGAAATGATAGGTGATGTTGCTTTTCTTTGGAGCCATGATGCTAAAGACTGAGTAGGATAAGTGCTGATGAAGATGCTGAGGAGTGGGCCACTGGCTGGCTAGTGCAAGTAGCTGAAGTATATGGCTGGCAAACTGAAGCAAGTGCTGGTGGAGATAGGTCAAAACTGCAGATGGGGTCAAAACCAAAACCAGATGAAAATGGATACCCTGAAACACAAATAAGCACATGTTAATATGATGCAATGAGTATGTATGCAAATGATATGCAGGGGTTTGTGACTGAGCTGGATCTGATTAACTGCCTTGATATAGATCCATGTGTGTTCAAGAATTCCAGATGGAGGTCTAAAAATCCAGTAACCAGGGTGGGGGACTCAAATAAAGAGCCACAAGTCCAGGGTTTAGAATCACAAGAACTATCCAACATGGAGCATTCTTAACAAAGTCAAAGTAACAGGGTATTCTGAGGTCAAGGTACCTGCAAACCTGTAAACAGCCCAACCCCCTCACAGGTGGTGATCTAGAACAAGGATCCTCAGACTTGGATCAGTTATGAGAAGTGTAAACACTTCTAACCCGGAGGTACAGTGTTTACAATAACCATAACAATTCCTCCTCTAATTCACCTCAGTTTCTGAAGGTCCATACTAAAAGGTCATCCAGACTTAGCAGGCTTCCCAGATAGCCCTAGCATTGCAGGAAATCTGCAACACAGAGTTCTCAAGAAGAAACCCATATCTGAACCGTGTTTCATATTCCCGCACCAGACCGAAATGGAATGGGAAAGAATATGATTCACTCTAGCCTAGGTGTCACTCAGGTCCCAGGAATAGGACCTTAACTCTCAATGGAACACCCACCCACCAAAGAAAAACCAGATCCAGCCAGCACAGTATGATAGTATGAAAAATATAAAGCTATAAAGAAAGCAATAAATCAACTGTACATAAAGCAATAAACAAAAATAAATACAAGCACATACAAGCACATAACACCCCAATAAACACAAATCAAACAAGGGCTAGGAGGAACCCACAAAAAGAACCAGAAGCCCTGGTTGCAGTATAAGAGTCCCCAGCAGAGTCGCCAAGCTGTCGCTCCCGAAGATTTGCATCCTGGTACAAGCGCGAACGGTCGGCGAAGGGAACAGTGAGAACACACAGCCGTGAACTCACTGGAGGTGAAAAGAGTCGCCAGCTAGGCATTTTTATCCCGGAGGAAAGGCAATGCTGCATAGACCTAGAAAAAGATGGATAAGACGGTCGCGAACCAGAGAGACTGAGAAAGGGGGTTGGTTACAACCTGGGAAGGTATTAGCACCCAGATTGTCCGTCGTACTCGACGGGATCCACGCTTAAAAGATTTGTGTTTTAAAGGGGTAGTGTCAGTGCAATTTGTGTATAAAAGAGCTGGCAAAGAATGTACAGGTGTCAGTGTAAGAGGAGTGAAGTGTAAAGTGTATAAATGATGTGTCAGTGTAAAAGAGAAAGAGGTGAAATGCTCAAGATTATGAGGCTAAAGAATGATACTGGAAGGAGGGGGAATGGACAGAGACTTTTGTTCGATAACTGTTAAGTTATGCCTACGTATCCTCTCGTGCAATGAGGAAGTCAGAACACCGTAGTTCGACCCAAAGAGACTGAAAGATGAAATTGACTTTGATGAACTGCTTGCTTGTCTATGCTCAAGTGTATGACCTGTCTGGCTCAGGTGCTTACTGTCTTGCATTAGACGGAAGAAGCAAGTTCTCGATTGTGAGTGAAGGTGATGAGAAAAGAATCCCGGAGGAGACGATTATTGTTTGTTTTTGAGTTTTCAGTCTTTTATTGCTTTTGAATTTTGTCATAAGATAATGAGCTTAAGCCTAAACCAATGGGTTAGTAAACTCATCACATCTTCCCTCTGATTAGGGGTAATGAGAATACCTTAAGTGTGAAGTCAGATTCTCACACTTAGTCACCTTTGGTGTAGGATTAAGACCATTAACCTACTTGTGATTATTTAGATGTTTTTGTGATTTTGTTTAGTGTTGAGTAATGAGGTTAAGCCATAATCAAGGATTAAACAGACTCATTACACCATCCTAAAAGAAGGATGATAGATGAGAATGTTTAAGCTGAGGAAAACTCCTCAACTTAATCCATGATTAGGGATTAAACCCATGACAAAACAAGCCTTTATTAAGTGGATTTTATTTAGATTAATGGTATGATGATGAAGTGTTTTTTATGATTTGTAAGACAACTTGAGGGGGACTTGTCCATTAACACTAGGGTTAGTCCTTCTTGACCACTTAAGGAAGAATTAGAACCCTAATGCAAGGCCCAAGTTACAAGTGTAATGTCTTGATATTTATTAAGTGAATTGATTAAGAGATTTAAACACCTTAAGGGTTTAATACTTAGGATTAAAGTTATACACTCCATCCTAAGAGAAGGATGCAGGCATAAGCTCAATCACAAAGTCTTAAAGCCTTTAGGGTTTAGTCCCTGATTATGAGATGAGAAGAGAAGACTCAAAGAGAGACACAAAGGTAAAACTATGGGGGACTAATCAAAACCCTAATTCATTATCATGCTTGGATGATCCTAAGGTTTGTGAGGTTTCCAAGAACAATCTTCAAAGGAACCACCAGGAAGCAGATGAACAGGATCAAGAGAAGCAAAGTGACTTGCTTCATTCAAGAAGTCAAGTCACTTGAAGAAAGAAAGTGGGAGGAAGAAGAATGAGCAAGCTCAAACTCAAACACATATAGAAATGCAGCAATGGATGCAAGAGAGATGAAAAGAAAAGTTATGAGAAGTGAAGGCAAATTCACTTCTCAAGTTACTTACCACCTGAAATGTTAGAAAGAAATGCAATGCAATGCAAGATGAAATGAAATGATATGATGCAAAGCAAAACCAGAAGCATGGTGATGATGATTATGATGTTATGAGGTGCTGCAAACATGAGGCAAGACAATGGGGATGTTCATACAAGATCATGAATGCAAATGATGCAAGCTAAGGAGCATGAACAAACATGAAAAGTTATGAATCATACAAGACAAATGACATGGAAAATATGTAATGCAATGATCAAAGATGCTTCCTATATGTCTTAAGATGTCAAATGAATCATAAGTATGCACAAAATGCAAAGACAAGTCATGTTATGCAAGAGAATGTAAGAAGGATGCAAATGGAAACCCAAATTAGGGTTTATGGATCAAACATCAAACACAAACCAAAAACAGAAGCAAAACCCTAAAGTAAAAATGGAAAATGGCACCCAAAGAAACCCTAGGCCTATGATGAACCACTGCCCAAAGGGGAGCTCTCAACTCTCAACCAAACTCAAGATATGAATTTTCTAAGTTATTAGGGTTTTTTAGGGTTCTTAACAAAGTAAATGCCAAACAATTTGAAAATGCAAGAACAATTCATGGCCTTTTTATCCTTGAAAATACATGCTAAACAAAAGACAATGCAAGAAGAATCAATGTCTCAACCTTCACCAATAGGCAGAAATGAATTTTTGAATCCATGATCAAAATAATGCATAAAAAATGATTTAATTCAATGAAAAATTCTTAAAATGCATCAAGATCAAAAAAGAAATTTGGTTTGAAGGTTGGACAATGTTTCTAAATGTCTTAGAACATTTCATGAATTTTTTTGTGATTTTTAAATACCTAAAAGTATTTTTAATTAATTAATTCTCATTAATCAATTAAAAATAATCTTTTAAATATTTAAAAATACTTTTTTAATGATAAAAATAAAATAAAAAATATTTTTGTGTCATAAAAATTATTAAAACTTTAAGGAAAAAGTTTCATAATTTTTAGACATTTTTTACTATTTTTAATAAATAATGCAAAACAAATGAAAAGAAAATGAATAAAAACTAAATAAAACTGAAGTAATCTAAATGAGAGGCTGAGATGAGCTGCTGGGTTAAAAGGGGTTGACTGGGCGCGCATCTGGACGGCCCAGATTCAAACCAACCTAATCCTGATTAATTAAATATTAATTCATAATTAAAATTTAATGGAAAGATCCTGGCCTTCTATTCACGCGCGGGAAATGGAATCCAATGGCTCACGTTCAAACTCAGTGCCCTAACCCTAATTAATAATTAAACACTTTCAGGTCACCGGAGACGAGCTCCGGTCGTCTTCTCCGGTGACCTCCTCCCCTGAAAACTTCAAACTTCCTAAAAACGTGACTAAAATGAAAACTAAACACATAGAAATGAACCCCATGATTTCCTGAATCAAAACCCTAACCCCAGACAAATTTATTCTTCATCAATCACACGAATCGAAGGCAAACATTTTTAGGGCAAACCAGTTTCAGAGTCAAATTAAATACTCAAATCATCACCATTTCAAAAACTAAGAACATCAGGATGATCAGGACAACACAATGAACAAGTTTGTAACAAGAGAAATGATTTCTGGAAAAATAATTTTCGAGCTACCTGAGATTTGAAGCTTTCAGTTTGAAGACTTTCTGGCCACTTCCTTCAATGCAAACTACTCCACTTGGTCCCCAGAAGATGTTTGAATACTCAAAAGGAGTTTAAGTTGGCTGGTTGATGAGTTTCGAAAGCTTCTGCTCAAGCTTGGTCAGAAATGGCAATGGTAAAATAGGCACTTTCAGGTCATGGTGAGGGGTTGTTTATGATCCTGAGGGTGAATGGAGAAAGTCTATGGTGTTTGTTTGGCTGTTTGTGGGCTAGGGAGGGAGATTCGAATGAATCTGCAGAAGGGAGTGAGAGATGGCAATGAGATGTTCTGGATGTTTTAGGCTTGTGCTTTGGGTGGTTTCTACTCAGTGATACATGGTGAGTTGAATGGAGGAAAAGGTTTGAGTGTTTGCAGGCTGTATAGAGAAATTCGAAGCAAGTTGCAAAAGGGGAGTGTTTTGTGTATGTGGTGGTAGAGAGAGTTTTAGCCTTGCTTCTTCTTATGTTTAGCCAGCATGTGATCCACATAAACTAATCTCATTGGTCAGTTGATGTGACCTGCCCTTTATTGATTGGGATGTTTACTTTTGCAAAATGTCAACTTGGTTGTAAGAGAGGCATGGGCTTGGTTCTAGGCAAGTACATGGGCATGGGCTGGCGCAGCAAGGTGAGGTGAGAGGCTAGCAAAGCTCAGCATCCAAGGCTGCAAGTAGGAGGGAGCATGATCATGAGTTTTGCAACTTGTGACATTTTGGTTCACATGTGACTTCCTTGCCTAACCAAACATGAAACCATGACATCCTTGGTTCATTTCTGATTTTTAGGAGTTACATGATCATGCTAAGTGCATTAGAAGCCCATATGGTGGCTGAATTGGCCTTGGAAGAAGAATTTGCAATTTTTGCCTTTGGTGCATAACTTGAAATTTAGTGATTTTTGCCAACTTTAACAAACCATAACTTTTGATCCAAGATGAATTAGATCATGTTCTTGTACTTTTTGAAAAGGGAAAGATGAGATCTACAACTTTCATGACCAAAGTTTTTCCATTTGAAGCATTTTTGGATCCAAAATCATGGCTTGAAAAATGACCAAAAATGATGCATTCTTGAAAAGTCAACTATGCCCAAAAAGTCAACATTTGCAAAAACCCTAAATTCTTGATTTCTATGAACTTTAACCTTCTTCCATGATCAAATAAAGACCATACACACTCAAAATGATGAAGATCACCCATTGGTTGGGTCATTGGGGGCCTCAGATGCCCTGATTTTACACTGACTTGTCTGAAAAGTCAACTCTTGATCAGATGACTTCCCCATGGAATTTCTTCATGAAAATTGATATGTATACTCCCTATACCATATAGAGACCAATGGAAACAAGAATGACCAAAAATTTTGGGGTTATGGCCTCTGAAACCAAAACCCTAATTTTCAGTCAACTGTGCAGTTCAACCTGGCTCTGCATCCACTCAAACCCTAGCTCTTGTGATTCCTCTGCAATTTTGACTTTGAGGAGATGAAATATGACATAAGAACACACATGGACCCCCTTGAGTTGATTGGTGGCCTTTGGAGTGGCTCAAGATGCCCTGAGGTTGCTCAGATCACAAACCCTAGGTGCAGATGCCTTGGAAACTATCCAGTGAATCAAAAATGAAATGTGAGATGATATGATTGTACTTATGCATATGAGAATGATCACAAGCCATGGTGTGAATGGGTGAGGGCAAATTTGGGGTGTTTACAAAGGGGTGCAAACAACAACCAATTTAGTTCAAATATCATTGGGCTCAATTGGAGGGGGCGTGAATTTCATTTTGAGGCCCATACCAAAATGCGTTGAGTATGAGGTTTGTGGTGGAATTCAGTCAACCATTTACTTATTTTTGGACCTTAGGATCAATCTCACGCACATAATGCAAGTCAAAATATACCAATCCTATGAACCTGATGGAAGCACATGATAACAAAAGGTGTATGACACGCGCGTGATCTCTCAACACTCACTTAAAGCACCACGTGATTTGCACACGTTCATTAATGTGGTGGCATGATGTGAGACGCAAGATTAGAACGAGCGTGTGGATGTGTTATAAAGTTATGAGGGGAGGCCAGGGCACTGTTGCGGCCACTAGAGAAGACCTTCGATCATCTTCTCCGGTGAGCTCTGGTAAGGTCAACCTTAAACCACCACTAAAATGGACTCTAAGACCATCATCTTATTCCTCTCACTGAGTATATCTCAAATCCAGATTTAGTTTTCAATTACCATGCTCAAACAAGTTAAATCAAAGCCAACAATTTTCAACCTAAATTCTAAAACTAAGCATTTACAATGCCTATCAACTAGCCAGATCAATGCAAACCTCTATTAGGCCATAAACATCACAAAACAAGCAATAACACAGTGAAATCAAACACAATGGATTGAAGAGAAACCTGAGTTGCAGAGCTTCCAAGGTTGAATAAAACCAGAGAGGAAAGTCCAATTATGCTTTATGCTTGTTCTTGAGCTTCAATAGAGTGAATTAAA
This sequence comes from Lathyrus aphaca, assembly GCA_963966055.1. Taxonomy (NCBI): domain Eukaryota; kingdom Viridiplantae; phylum Streptophyta; class Magnoliopsida; order Fabales; family Fabaceae; genus Lathyrus; species Lathyrus aphaca. Next base: position 61,240,836 of record OZ014520.1, on the reverse strand, counting down.
CACTCAAAAACCTTGGATTCTTGGCAAAATTTGAAAGATGCAGAGATGATGCAGAAGTTGATTCTTGAATCTTCAAGCCAATGTTGCCACGGAAATTGATCACAAGGTGATGCTGATGAAAAATAGATGATGCTTGAGGTGTATATATGAAGGATAAAGTTATGTGGATGCAAAATGCAGTGATGAGAATTCTAAACTCATAGCAAAATCAGAGAGAGAGAGAGTGTGAACTTTTTGGTGAAATTTCGAGCAAATGGAGTGTGTGTGCAATTTAGATCTGAAGATTTTATATCCATGGTTAAAGCTAATCAACTCTAGTTGATGGTTAGAACTAGAGTTAGTTCCTAACTTGAGGTGAAAGGATCAAACTTAGGGTGTTTGAACCAATGAACATGAACTGAATTCAGCTAGCTCGAATTTGATCCAATGGTGTGGTGGTCATGTTACTTAATGTGAGGATTAATGGAATGCAATGGAACTGGTTTTATCACAATGTTGTAACACACTTGATCATGTTTGAAATTAGCTTGGATTTGAATATAGTACATGATACTTGGTGTGATCATGTACACATGAGATGATGCACTCCAAATGTAAGGTACTTGTGATTATATCAAGCTGAATGAGGCAAATGATTTGAATTGAATTCAGATTATGCCTTGGATCATTACCTTATTAAGCAAGAAATCATATTGCACACAATGATCTTCCATTGGATGTTTCTTCAAGCTCAAGCAATCAAATGATGCACTTCTTGGACTCATTTTGAAGATCAATCTTCATACAACATGTTTGATGTTTATGCCAGGTGAAGATGAAGCTTGTAAGTCATTCAAATTGATCATTTAAACTCATGTCATGAAGCAGCATAATGGACCTACATGATTTTCCTTGTATTGCACAAAATTCCTTGTGACTTGATCAGGATGGACACCTCTTTTTGGACCTCCATAACTTCCACAAAATTGATCATATGAAAAATCCTCCAACATGAAAGTTGTAGATAATGCAACAATGAACAACTTTGATGTTGGAAAAAATTTCATTTGAGGTCATCTTGATGGGGTAATTAAGCCATACTTCTTTCCTACCACATGTTTGAAGAAATACCTTGCCTGGCGCACGCATGATTCAAGGCATGACTTGGTTTTTGCCCTAGTTTGTTCCAACTTTAATTGATAACAACTTCTTCAATTTTAATCCCATGAACATGTTCCACCTATGAATTTGAAGCTTAGGATGTCATATTTCAAACAGCCCAAATGGAATTTTTGTTTGACTTTTATTTTAGGAAAAGACCTCTCTTGAACTTGACTGAAAAATGGCCAAAACTTGCCATATTTGGAAACCCTAATTTTCCAAAAATTGCAAGTTTTGATTTTCTTGATTTTTGATGATTCCTCCATCATTTCCTACTCAAATTTTGTCCATGGACTCCTTGTAACATCAATTTCATGATTTTGACCTCAAAAATTCAGGAGTTGACTTTTTCCTAAGCATAGTTGACTTTTCCCCAATTTCTTGATTTTCAAGTAACTGACCAATTGAAGACCCTCTGAAATGATTCAATGGATAATATTTCAACCCTAGATACTTGAAATCATGTGGAAAATAATGAAATCAAGTTTGAACCAAAATTTCCTTGAGAAACTTCTTTAATCAGAAACCCTAATTTATGTCCTTTTGTTAGGAGGCGTTGCACTGCTTGAATTCCTTAATTAATCCACCTCTTTCTAGACTTGAGGAATTAAATGAGATCTTGTGGGATGTTGTGAACCCCTTGAAAAATATTGAGAAGCCATGTGACCCTTCTATTGCTTTTGGATGGTCTTCAATTTCCTCAGTCATTGATCACAAACCCTATGCATCAGCCATGAATGCTTATGATTCAATTCTATGCAAGGATATGGAATTATGTATGCAATGTGATATCCTAAATGCCATGAAAATGAGAGGGCAAATTTTGGGGTGCTACAACGATAAAGCAAGAACACCTATTTGCTGGAATAACGATTCTTTGTCTCAAATACCATCCTTAAACATAATATTGTTTCGATGAAAATGAAATTGACGAAGATGAAACGAATGAAGTACCAGAAATATGTTTTACATATTAATTTTGATTTTCAAAAAATTAAAATGTTAGGAACTTAATTGTAATATTAAAAAAATTAAATTGAATATTATAATCCTACGTGTCAAATGAAAATGTTAGGACTTAATTTTCATTGGTGAATAATTACTTCCAAAAAAAAAATCATTTTGCTGACTTTATCACATAAGTACCCATATATAAAATATTAATATTAAATAATATTAACTAAGATTCTCAATTTTATGAATTTTTTTTAAAATAACTTCGTTTAATAAAAATAATATTGTAACTTAGTTTTTGAAATAATTACGAAAATAACATAATTTGAACTGCATTCGCCAATTAAAATGGTGAATGCTTGAACAATTTTCATCCTTGAACAATCTTTTTATCATTAAATTTTCATGATTACCATTTAACAATTTTTTTTTATCATGATTACTATATAAAGTTAATTTGAAAAAATTCTCATAAGTTTTAGTTATTTTATAAGTTTAAAAAGATTACAAAATCTCAATTGATTTTATTTTATTTTATTAAATTTTTTATAAAAATTTAAATTATTTTAAAATATATTTTATTTCAAAATATATCAATTAACTTTGTGATAAAATTATTATTTATAAAATTTGTTAATATCACAATTATTAAGATTTAAATTTATTAGTCGCGATATATTGTTTTTATGATATATAATAATATGGTTAATATCAACCTTTGTCCTTAAGACACATTGTTTTTATAATTATAGCTTCTATATAAGTCAAGAGAAAAATAATAATAATTAAATGAACTATTATAATATAATCCAACATATATAAATAACATATATTAATATTATATAATGAAGTTATTTTAAGAATATGATTTAACTTCTTCAGTGTTAAATATCATTTTCATTTATAAAACCAACCCCATTAAATAACAATAATTATTCTGATATCAATTTCGTTAACCGTGATAAATGTCAGATCTTTGTAATTAATGTATTAAATATTTTTAAAAAATATTATAAACAAATAAAACTGATAGATATAAATATTGGTTAATATTTTTTCAATTGCAAAATTAAATAAATAGAAACAAACTCTTTAAACATTGTTTCTAAATTCTTTAATAATAAACACAATCCATTAATAAAAAAAATTGGAATTTTAAAAGCCGTATTTCTTCTTATTTTAATTGTAACATACTAATTTAGATTAATCATAATAATAATAATAATAATAATAATAATAATATTTGAGATACAATGGAATGATACGGTGAGATTCAATGATCAAATTATAATTCAATTGTCAAATTGTTTATAAAATAAATATATAAATATAAATAAATAAATAAATAAAACTCCGTAGTCAATTGAATTGACGAATATGTATACTAATTTTTAAAAAAAATTTAGACCATTTTGCCATATGGCGAATCTTTGTATTTGGAAAAAAATTGCTTACACACATTAGCCATATCAATTGGCGAATGTGTGTTTATTAAAAAACAAAATTCAAGCATTCGTCGTTTCAATTAGCAAATGCAATTCAAATTATATCATTTTCGTAATTATTCCAAAATCTAAATTATTTCAGTATTATTTTTATTAAACTAATTTATTTTTTAAAAAAATTCCAATTTTATGATTGAGCAAATATGTATATTTCTGAATCCCTGCAAATCTATCTTGCTAAGGCAAGTGTGCGTTTTGTTTTTACTTGTACGTACTCCTATTGCGTACGTCTGTTTTGATAAAAATTGTACTAGTACCTTGGAAAGTGTTTTCTCTCTCATAACTTTGTACTATATTGTGAAAATAACAGCAATACGAACATCAAGCATTTTCCTATGAAACAAACACAGAATTTAGTTATAATAAATGTTCCAATGAATTCTGGTCGGAGAGCCACACCATAACAAAAATACATCTAGTTTATTATTAACTGCTATTGTAATTTTTTTTTTAATTTTACGAACATTAAAAAATAATAATATGTCTCGTTAAAGCATGGCACAGATATTAGATGCACGAACTCGGAGTAAAAGTAAAAGAATATGAGGAATCACATCTTCATTTAACTATATGGAGTGAATTTGTAAAATATAATAATATGGAAGTTTCCATTTTTAAACGCTTATATTAACGAGGAATCACATCTCCATGTTTTTCTTGTATGTCTTGTTACTGCAAATGTTTGGCAGTGTACCTAGGGTTGGTTAGGTTTGAATATAATAACATAATAACATGTGATTTGTTGAAGGTTCACATAATAATATATGGTTTTTCAAGTATAGATGTATTAAAAGTCTCATATTGAATAATATATGATTTGAATATGTGTTTATAAATGGAAGTAGTTCTCACTCTATCAATGAATTTTATAAGATAATTTAGATTCAATCACATTTTCTTAACTTGAACATATCAACCGGTTTTATAGCTTAAGTTAGGCTCAACAATATTTCTTAATAAAATGAAAAAAAATTTCAAAAATAAATTGAGGTTTTTATTTTGATTTTCAACTGTTTGATTAGTTTGGCTCAGAAGAAATAATGTTCTCTTCAAAGGAGGTTTTGTAAAGGAGTCCAATAAATCATCGTGTTATATAAATCTTTGGTGTGAGATTGGTTAAGTGTTAGATCTGAATGGTCGATTGACAGAGTTATTTATCTTATTTAAGTGTAGTTAGATTAAGGCGAATTCGTATCTACCCACTTCAAAAAGTTGGGTAGAGTTATTCATAGAGTAAATTAGACTATATTGTATTGAAATCTATAAAATTTAAATTATTAAATAAATAATTAAATATAATAAAATGATATGACATTAATGAATTGATTGAAGGTATATTTTGTTTAACTTTTTGTGGTGAGTAATGAAATTATCTCCTTAGATTAATTCGTTTATAGATTCGTTTAAAATGTAATTATTTTTATTATATCTGAGTTGAACACTCCTGTTTGTTTTTAATACAATATCTTTGTTTATAAAAAATAGGTAACAAATTGATTCTTATTATTATTCTAAACTATAGATTGTAAATTTTTATACTTTACAAAATTCATTTAATAGAAAAAAACATTTTATTTTATTTTTTATAAATATTATACTAATTGTCTGTACATTATCTTAAAATGATTCAAATTCACTATTATTAGAAAATAATAAAATCATTTTACCATAAAAATAATAATAAATTCTAAAAATGTAAAAGAATATTGCTAACACATTTATTAAGTTATTAAAAAAAATTAGATGATATATATGTAAGTAAAAAAGTTATATTAAATAGATTTTTTTAAAAATAATACTAATACTAAATTATTTACTTATTGTTTTAATGACCTTTTTGTACATGTGTACTTGTTGAATTGAGAAATGTATTGTAGAAATTACAAAATATAAAATTTCTTCTTCCTATTTTATTTTTATAAAATTAATTATTTTACTAAAAATTATAAATCTTACCTTCAGTATTTTGAAGAGACAACTTAACTTTTTTTTGTTATTATTATTTTTGGTCAAGGGACAACTCTATATTTAATAAAGGCAATGTAATTTTTTTTCTTTTACATTTAAAATATATGTGAAATGCTGAAATATGTGGGATATTGTGTGAAGGAGAGAGTAATATATATAATAATGTTATTAGCTTCACCATAGCCAGCCATAGGGTATCTGACTTTTCTATATATACACCTTTCATAATCTACAGGATGCACAAGCACATTATTGAGACATTATCTATACACACAAAAGTGCAATATCATGAAGAGCCACACAATATTCCTAATCAGAATCATTTTACTTTTGATGTTTCTTGGATCACTAGCAGTTTGGATCTTGTTGCCAACAAAGATCTACCGCAACACATGGACTGTCACCCTAGAAAACAAGCTCAATTCTACATACTTCAGAGAGCAAGGTAAATCAACTAGGTCATTCTATATTATTTCTTTTTTATTCTTATAAGATTTATTACTTTAATTTTTTATTATTTTAGGTGTAAATCTCTTGCTTTTTACATTTCCTATGATGTTCATTGGAGCTCTTGGTGGTATTTATCTCCATCTTCATCAGGAAAAATTAACACAAAACTTACCCTCCACAAGGTAGCCACCCTATAAATATTCCTTTAATAAATGTTTAATTTTTATTAGAATTATATATATGTTTTGGTTTCAGAGGTGGTGCTCTAAAAAGATGTATATGTTTTCTGAAACGTCCATTTCTGGTGATGTCTCCATTTGGAATAGTTTCAGCAATGGAGCTTCTTTTTGCACTCATGTTTGTTGCACTTTTGATATGGTCTCTTGCCAATTACTTATATATTAGTTTTGGTCACCTCCATATGCACAAACCAGGAGAGAAAGTGTAAATAATCTAAACTTATCCTTTTTTTTTTTGTTTCAAGAAAAAGGATCATATATATAATATAAAATTTGGTGTATTGATTGATTTTGTATTAGATGGGAAGCAAAGTTTAGGAGTGTGTCTTTGAGACTTGGTTACATAGGAAACATATGTTGGGCGTTTTTGTTCTTTCCGGTGACAAGAGGGTCTTCAATTCTGCGTCTGGTTGGATTAACATCTGAGTCAAGCATCAAATACCATATATGGCTTGGACATTTATCGATGGTTCTTTTTGCTGCTCATACCGTTGGTTTTATCATCTATTGGGCCATCACCAATCAAATGATTGAGGTATGTATTTTTATGTGCAATCTTAGTTACCACTTGTTTATGATAAGGTCATTTCTTATGTATTTGAGGTCCCATCATATATATGGCAAAGAATCTATTGTCTCTTTCTAATTGGAATTGAGCTTGTAAATTATTGTTCCTCCGTGATAAAGAAAAAGGGTTAACGAATCTCCTTATTACAAACTCTTTTGGATATTATCTCATATATTGGACAAACGTTCAACAAAACATAGAAACTCCCTCAAAAGATACAATCTCTAATCCAAGACCTTGACCTATCATTAAACCCGAACATCTGAAGTATATAATCGGAGTGTATATAATCTAAGAAAGACCAAAGTCGTTGGTCTTTTTAAAATCAATTTTTAACACAAAATACTCTCTTAAACATCTTTTCAAGATGTAAAACCTGATTAAACGCAACAATACAATCCATCAACAACCTTTCTCAAAGAAATGTCGATTTTTTAGGGAGATAAGTTTCCAATAATCATTTCAAACCTATTTGCCAACATGAGCTTATACAAAAAATAAAGAAAGAAAATAGTTCTAAAATTCTCCGACTCCCAACTCTATAATTATTTAGAAATTTTTACTTAAATATCTCACTTTTTCAAAAAATATCCCCAAAATAACTCACTTTTCAAACTAATTTCCTATCTACCCCATTTTTCATAACAAATAAATGAATTCGCAGGTAAATCCAGTCACCTGTGGATTTTCCTGCAGATTTGATATTACCTGCGAATTTATTTGCGGATTTACCTATATCCGTAGGTAAATTCGTAAGTAAATTCAAAGATAATTTCAAATCTGTAGAAATATCTGCAGAAATATCCGCAGGTAACTGAAAAGTTTAAAAAAAATATAGAAGGTCGTCAATTCAATTGGCTTAATTCTTTTTTTTTAAACAAAGTGGGGTAGATTGAAAATTAATTTGAAAGGTACGGTAGTTAGGGATTATAGTTGAAAAAGTGAGGTAGTTTGATAAAATTTTCAATTATTTGATTGTAATATTATAATAAATATTTCTTTTTGACAAACTATATTTAACCAAGGAAATAGGTCTAAAATTTTCCAACGCCTTACAAGAATTATTGTAATATCAAAATAAATATTTATTTTTGTCAAATTATTATTTATTTTCGGTTACAAAAATTATTTTGTGATGAGTATTAGTTTTTTACCTAAGCAAGAGATTCAATAAAATGAGAACTAAGGGTTCTCGAATCTTGATTACAATAACGACTAAACAAGTTGGGTGAAACAAAAATAAATTGTTAACCAATTGCAACTAAGATAAAAAAAATCATCGGAACTTTTTCAAATGATAACATAAAATATTATGAAATTATTTTTAAAAAATTTAGATTCGTTTGAAAGATTGGAGGAGAAGGAAGGGGAGGACTTTGAAAAGTAGAAATGATTGAATGAAAATTAGAAAGATTCAGGTTAAGAACATTTTGAAGGATATGTTTTTATTCATAGCACAAAAAAAAATCCTAATTTAGAGAACTCAATTTATATTGAAGGAAGATTTTGAAGGATTTAGATAAATTATTAAATATAACTTTTGTTATTATAGTATTTTTAAAAAATAAATATATATTGATGATAAATATTATTTTATCATTCTAAATATTTTTTTGTAAATATTAAAAATTATTTATATATTTAATTGAAAAAATTTCCGAAGCCCTTGCTTCTTCCCCGCCTCCAAACCTTCAAACAAAGTCTTATAATTTGGTCTTCTAGATATAACCTGCAGTTTTCCTTTTATTTGTGTATGGAGAAAGTATTTTCTTCAAAGCTTTTAAGATTTTTATTTTTTAAATAAGAAGTGATATACACTAGTTAAGAACATAGTTTTTTTTGATTAAATGTATTTTCATATAACTGATATTATTTTTCCCACATAGCTGATTTAATATTATTGTTTTTTTTAATAAGCAAATTCAATAAACGAGATTAAGGAAATCTTAAACTAATGAATACAAATACAAACAATAAGTCGGGAAACGACTAACCCCTACACCAACAAAAATCAAGGCAAATTTAGACCAATCGTATAAGCTGCAATTCCGCCTATTCTGATTTCCTAAAACCAAACAATTCCAAGAGGCAGCTACTATGGCGGTAAGAATAGACTCAACGTTACAGAATCCAACATTTAAAATTATACAATTCCTAGATTTTCAAATAATCCAACATGTTATGCTCCAAAACGAAAAATGTATTCCTCCTTGTTATATCTTTTTAACCGCTTGAACTAGGCCATCGCATGAGAGCAACAATTCGGCTTCGAGATTCTTTCAATGTCCAACCAATCACACACCTTGCTCCAAATCGAGACAGATTTGGGACAGTAAAAAAAACATGAGATGCATCTTCATCTGTCCTAAAACACTAAATAAACTTTGTCATGTTGACTAGAAATGATGCCTCTCGCGACCAGGTTCAGACGAGTAGGAAGTCTATCAATAGTCAAATGATAGACAAAGATTTTGATTTTCAAAGGGATAATAGATTTCCAATTTAAATCTAAAACCTGTAGAGTTTGAACATCATCGAATCCCTCGACAACTTTCAAAGATAAACAATCATAAAAAGAAGAAACCGAAAATCCATGAATCATATTCAATTTCCATTGCCAAGTATCATGGCCGTATCGAGACATAAGAAATTATTCAATTCCAGTCGCATGCTTGTCATTTATGCTTGCAGACCTGACATCAAATTCTACAACCTGTCATTAAGTAAAACAACTCAATTCCAGTCCCAAACATCATTATGCCAACGCCTCATATCCGAACACAGTCCATATTTAAAGTTGCAATCTTGAAATAATAGAGGATATCTATCCTTCAAGTAGTTGTTTCCTAACCAATTTGAATACCAAAAGAGAGCTTATTTTCCAAATTTTACCTGAACCTGCAAGAAGTTAGAAAACCGAACCTACGGATCCTGGGAAGAGGGGTACATACGGATATAATATCCTTAATCCAGCTAGAATTGGATTTAAGAGTTCCTATCTCATTGTGAATATGAATTTTTTGAATCAAATTGATGTATCTACAAATTAAAATCGACCTCCACATTTCCTTGCCTTTGATACAAAATTTCCACAACCATTTAGAGAGAAGAGCTTTATTGAATAAACTGATATGTTTGATTCCTAATCCGCCACAGCTTTTCGGTCTACAAAGAGATTTCCAGCTAACCCAAGGGATGTATCCTTCCTTCGAATTGCCCGCCCACAATAATCTCTTTTGGATTGCAATGATATCTTTCACCACCCGTTTTGGAGCCTTACAAAACGACAAATGATGGATCGGGAGATTAGCCAACACGATGTTTAGAAGGGTAATACACTCACCTATAGAAAGGTTACAACCAATCCAATTGGATAACCTAACCCGCATACATTCCATAACTGGCCTCCAAAAGTTGATTCTACGATGGTTACCTCATATACCAAGACCAAGGAATTTAAAAGGGAGAGGACCCGATTTGTAATGGAGAAAGTTTTCTGTAGAAATCAAAAACTTCGGGTCTAATCCAACACCAAACAGACAGATCTTAGAAAAAATTATCTTAAGACCTGAAACAACTTCAAAACCCCGCAAGATCGCCTTGAAAGCCCAAATATTCGAAACCGAACCATCTCCAAAAAGGAGAGTATCATCTGCGAACTGGAGAAGACTCACCGAGGAAGAATTGTCAAATTTAAAGTCTTTGAGGATATCAAGATAAACAACTCTTTTCACCAAGCAAACCAACCCCTCCGACACAATAGCGAATAAGAATGGGGAAATAGGATATCCCTGTTTTAGACCCTTCGTCGCCTTAAAATCTTTAGAAGGACTACCGTTAATCAAGACCGAGAGATAGCTATTGAACACCGATCCGCAGATCCATTTCAACCAATTATCCCCAAATCCCAAATTAATCTACATCGTTTCCCAAAAACTCCAATCTACACAATCGTAGGCTTGAGCAAAATCCAACTTGAATAATAAACAATTCTTCTTTTTTCTTTTTGCAAAATCGATAGTTTTGTTTGCAACAAGAACACCGTCCAAGAGTTGACGATTCAGAATAAAAGCAGTTTGGGTGGGCCTAAGAATGCAACTAATTAGGCCAATTGGTCTAAAGTCTTGAAAATTTTGCGGGCTACTCACTTTAGGGACAAGCGATATGAAATATGAGGCAAAGACTTTAGGTAACCTTCCCGTAGAAAAGAATTCGAGCACACAATTAGTAACATCCTTCCCGACTATATCCCAACACGTCTTGAGAAAATTGAAATTAAAACCATCAACTCCGAGACATTAATTCCCCTCACAGTCAAACACTACCACCTTCACATCCATAAGCGAAAATTCAGCTTCAAGAACATTAACCTCAAAATGAGACAGAACCGAAGAAGGTTCAAAGCTGCAGCAGGTTCCAGGTAAATTCTGAGCTTTAAATCTTGCTTCAAAGAGAAATTTAGCCTCATGTTTGATGTCCAATGGCTCCTCCTTTAAGACTCCTCCCACATAAATCTTAAAAATATTACTGACTCTGTATCTAGCTTTTAGAGAGTCGTGAAAAAACCGAGAGTTATTATCACCGTCGCAGGCCCAGTTTCTACTAGACTTTTGGTTTAACAACACCTCTTTAAGCTTAAGGTTTTTCCATAATTCTTCATACAAGTCCATCCTAACCTTCATAGTCCCATCAATATCGTTGTTGTCTAAGTCGTCCAGCTGAATTTCCATTGCATTAAATTGCTGAATACTACTGTCAATGATTCCGCACGGTGAATAGACGTTAAAAACATATAAATTAAGACTTTTCCAAACGAAGTGGGTACCTAAGAAGCCCTTTCCTTTGAAAGAAGAACAAGCAAATAAGATATCCTTCTTCCAAACAGTTAAGATCCCGCCTGATTGGCCCACTGGATTTGATGTCGACCGTCCTACATTCGAAGACTTACAGATGTTGTGAACGACCTCATCATTAGTTCAACACATCTTTGTTTCCTGGATTAAACAAAGATCAGCCTTTCCTTTGCAAATGATATTAGAAAGCCTCCTTCTTTTAATGGAGCTACAACACCCTCTGATGTTTAAGGAAACAATATTCATGGAACACTACTAGCAACAATCTTCTTGGCATTTCTCCCTATTTTATCTTCCAACTCCAAGATTCTAAAGTTACTTTCAAACGCATCATCGTCTTCGTCTCCCTCAATACCCAACTGATTCAAAGTCTTCAGAGTTTTAGCAGAGACATCCTCTAGAGCTTTTTTACATCTAAAGTTACCTCTACAAACATCAGTATGAGTGAGAGATTCATTGCACAAAAGAGAGTTAGATTCAGACCTTTGAAGAATAGGATCAGGGAGTTGAATTAGCCATGACTCTAGACGAGATACGAAACAAAGGGTCAGATCTCTCGATTGCAGCGTAAAGAAGGGATAATAGTATGAAGAATCTTAGTCCAAGCCCTAGATGAAAGATAAACTTCTTGTAACCTAAAAATTTCTCAAATTACCCTAGACTAGCTCAAGAACTTTTTTTAAAAAGGAAGAAGATAAAATTATTATATAGTGACACTTACCACCATTTAATAATTATTCTTGAAAATCTTTATTGTGTATTAATTTTTCTAAAAGATATTAATTGTATCACACTTTAAACAATGTATTGTTTTTTATCGACAAATTATCATTACAAAACAAAACTATCACTAAAAGACATTAATATAAATTTATGTGTTAATCTGTTCCAACCATGCATATAAATATATTGTTTACATGATAGATGTTAGAGTGGAGCAAAACTTATGTCTCCAATGTAGCCGGGGAGATCGCAAGTGTAATAGCACTAGTAATGTGGATAGCAAGTATTTCACGTATAAGGCGTAAGATGTATGAAGTGTTCTTCTACACTCACCATCTCTACATTCTCTACATCTTATTCTATGCAATCCATGTTGGAGTTGAATACATGTGCATGATTGCTCCTGGGATTTTTCTCTTCCTCATTGATAGACATCTTAGATTCTTACAATCTCGCCAAAATGCTCGGTTATTATCAGCTCGTATTTTGCCTTGTGATGCACTTGAACTCAACTTCTCAAAGAATCCTAGTAAGCCATAATCATAAACTCATTTATTATACATGTGTTCGAAACTGTTTGGAAGAATTTGAGAATAATTTTAACTTCAGGTTTATACTATAACCCCACAAGCTTGGTGTTCATAAATGTTCCAAAAGTTTCCAAGCTGCAATGGCACCCTTTTACAGTGACTTCTAGTTGTAATATGGAAACTAATCATCTCAGTGTTACCATAAAAAATGTGGGCAGCTGGTCGAACAAGCTTTATCAAGAACTTTCTTCTTCATCTTTGGATCATCTTAGGGTTTCAGTTGAAGGACCTTATGGACCTCATACTAAACAATTTTTAAGGTTAGTGTTAATTAGCTTCATCCTCATAGCAAAATGCATGCTTCTTGATACATATATAGTACAGTAATTTATCATCATTCTTCTATCTCTAAAAACAGGCATGAACAGATTGTGATGATAAGTGGTGGAAGTGGCATAACTCCTTTCATATCGATAATCCGAGATCTCATATTTCAAAGCCAGCAACAACAATTCCAAGCTCCAAAACTCCTACTTGTTTGTGTTTTCAAGAATTATGTTGATCTAACAATGTTAGATCTTATGCTTCCAGCTTCTGGTTCAACAACTCAAATCTTGAACCTTCATTTACAAATCGAAGCTTACATCACGAGAGAAAAACAAGAACCTTCAACGGAGACTCAAAAACCTATCCAAACAATATGGTTTCAACCAAACATCTCAGATTCTCCTATCTCACTTGTATTAGGCCCGAATAATTGGTTATGGCTTAGTGTCGTAATCACGTCATCTTTCATCATGTTTCTTCTTCTTTTAGGAATTTTAACGCGTTACTATATTTATCCGATGGAAAAGAACTCGAGTGAAGTGTATAATTGGACATTCAAGGTTATGTGGTACATGTTTCTAATTTGTGCATGCATATGTGTATGTTCTAGTGTTATTTTTCTTTGGTGGAAAAGACAGAATACTTTAGAAAATAAACAAATAAATGTAGAAGTTTCAACACCAACAAGAGAACTTGAAAGCATTCCTCATCAATCTTTAGTGGAAGCTACCAATGTACATTTTGGTGCAAGACCTGATCTCAAAAGTAAGTAGGGGAGGGTATTTTGGTAAATATAGTTGAGTTTACTATATATTATATTAATTGGAAAATGATATATAAATTTTTTCTAATTTTGCAGAAATTATGTTTGAGTTTGAATGCAAAGATGTTGGAGTCATGGTATGTGGTCCAAGAAAATTGAGACATGAAGTTGCCAAAATTTGTTCTTCTGGTTTGGCTGATAATCTTCACTTTGAATCCATCAGCTTTAATTGGTGATCCATCATAAATCCTGTAAATCATTTGCTTATATTGTGTGTGCATAATATTTCATCTGTAAAATATCCATATTGATTCTTCGAGATGTGATTAAGTGCAATTGCACAAATGTATGTGTGTTCGTGGATTGATGTTTTTTCGTCTTATTAGTTGTTTTTCATATGTTTGTATATTGAGTGGATGTCCCCAAAATTTGTACTTAAGTTTTCCTATCAATGTATTGATTTGATTATATACTTAGTTTTCTAAATTACTTATTAGTTTGAAAGGATGGATTTTCAAAGATGATTGAGGTCAGACAACATGTTCTAGGAGAAGTGTGACTCAAAAAAGTCCATTAAAAGATTTACTAAATAGGGTGCATCTTTACATTAATTATGAAGAAAAACTCCTAGCCGTGGGAATCAATTGAGGATCAGGAAACGACGAAACCAGCTGACCACGAAAGAGAGATGTTGGTTGACATAAAGAAGAAGGGTGCATCCTTACATTAATTATGATTGTCGGTGAAGACAATGCAAGTTGATGTATCATTTTCAATCAAAGTGAAAATAGTTGCGATTGATTGAAAATATACATATTGATACTCTTTATAGTAGAGTATGATTGTCAGTGAAAACGGTGAAAACTTATATTTTCAATCAAATGTGGAGATTGTTAGGGTTTCTTGAAAATATACATGTTGAAGAAGTCTCACATTGTTTAGTTTTGTGAATAAAGAGAGTTCAAGACTATATATAGTATACAAGTTCTTTGAAGTCTCACATCTCTTAATTTTATGAAGGAAGATGGGTCTAAGATTATATATAGGATTCAAGTTCTTCATTTCAAGATGCACCAGTCAAAAACACTTTAAGCTTGTATTTGACTTTCTTTGTTCTCTTATAGTCTTATATTAGAGTATTGTGAGATGTAGTTAAGTATTTGTTTTGGAGGGTGTGAGTATAATGTGGGTCTTGGTTAGTTTAGGGTATATTATGTGTTATAATAATTTTCATATAATGTTATTCTCTGGTTGTCTATTGACAACGCCGTGGTTTTTCTCCGGTTTTTAGAGTTTCCACGTTATGTTTTTGTGTTACGATTGTGTTCTTTTTTGTTATATGATTTTGTTTTTTCCCAACACTTTGTTCCTTCTTGTGTATCCTCCTCATGTTGTTGTTACTCGGTGTTTAGAACACTATTTTGAAGGGTTTCATTTTGATGACGCAACTCGTCTATGATTGCTTGCATTCTTGTTAGGGCATCATCATCTCTAGAACTTGATGTGTGTCTTGTACCCATTATTATGAATCTCTGGTTCAGAAAAACAATTACTCTTAAAAGAAATTAGGTGTGGCACAAGTTAGTTTTACCGGATCCCACGATAGGCAAGAAATATATATGTGAATAAAAGTACAATGTTTGTGATCTTGTCTGTGTTTGTGCTGGACAAACACAAACAAAGTCTCGAACCATAGAATATATAAAAATATGATGGATTTCCTTGACCACTAACTTGCCTATTTGTAGTCGTTTTGGTTTGCTTTGTCTATCAAACTTATATTACGTGGTTATTTCCCTTAAATATCTTGTATCTTTCATGATCCTTATCATTACGTTCGTTAGTTTGTTACATAATCATGGTCATTACTGTTATGTTCTTTTGTCCAGGACTCGATTGTGTAACAAATATTAACAACATTAAGTCAACTTTTTGTCTCAAAATTTATCCAAACTCCTAGTGGGATGGTCTCATCCATGTAACGTATCGTGGTGAGATAGTTAACACGATTCGATGTCAAATTCACCTCGCTTATCTTGGTTGAAGTACTCTCAATTGGTCCAATATGCTTTAAGGCTACTAGGTCGGGTCATACTAATGCTAACTAGGTTTGGACTATTATTAGAGGTGTGTGTGGTTGGTTATTTTTATAAACCAAACCATAACCATTTTTAAACTATTTGAATTGTTTCGATTCATAACCATAATCACATGTCAATCAAAACTGGTTATAAAATCGGTTATAAATTTGGTTATGGTTATATAACCAGTTTTATTTTAAAAATTCGGTTTTAAATGATTTTTCTATGAAAAAAATATTTTTAAACTAATTATTTATAAATTTAAAAAAAATATATATATATATATATATATATATATATATATATATATATATATATATATATATATATATATATATATATATTTAAAATTCTGTTATTTTGTTAAATTTTACATATTGGATTTGATCATTTTAAGAAATATTACAAATATAAATAAATAAATTGTATAGTTACATGTCTCTTTCATTTATTTATATATAAAAAATTGGTGTATTTAATCATTCAAATTCATTAATAATAATAATAACTAAGAACTATTTATCTCATTCTTAAATTCGACATTTTTTTAATAATTAGGATCAATAAATTAAAGGAAGTACTAGGGGTACTTCAACCCAATAAACAACCACAAATACATGAAACAACAACCCCAAACGAATGAAAAGAAAATTACAACAAATCTTGAGGGTGGTTGAGCCAATCAAAAAACGAACACCTTGGAAGTTGTTTAATCATCTTCGGTAACCATAACTAGACAAAGAAAACAATTCTGTCAAAAATGATTCTCGGGTCGAAAATAACATCCTCGAAAATGATATTATTCCTATACAACCAAATACACCAGCACGTAACTAACCAAAGACACAAATTATATCATGAATATTCGATAAGATCCCCCTAGAGCAAAGGTTTCCCCGAGACGGAAGCCCATCGATAAGTAATCGCCAAGCAAACATTTTGACCTTCAAAGGTACTTTTGATGCCCAAGAGAGTTGTAATGCAAGTTTAAGCTCAACCAACAAGAGAGGATAGTCTAAGGCAACTGTAATACCCCGTAAATTTATTTAATGCTCTGGGTAATATTAATTAAGACTAATAGGGTTTCGGTGTACTTTGAGAGTTTTCTACAAAAAAAAAATTAGAGTAACCAATAGACTCAAATTAATTAGTTAATATCATTTGACTCAGAGGTTTTATTAAATAAGTGACTCGGAGACATTTTCGGATACCCTCAATTTGGACTTATTAGTTAGCCTTACTAAATAATAGTATAACACTACATTTCTTTTCTTTTATCATAGTGGAAAATATAGTAACATTGTGAGAGAAAGAAGAGAGAAGTGGGAGAAGAAGAAAGGAAAGAGAAAAGTTTCAAGAAGAAGAAGAAGAACATTGGATCATTAACTTCATTTTCATCATTTCATCTCAAGTTCTTCATCATTTTCATTGTAGAGGTGGGTTTAGGTAGATACTTTTATTTTGAGAAGTTTCTTAAGATTTTAGAGTTTATGGTCAATTACTAAAATCTTGCTAAATTGATGCTTTGAACGGTTGAAATGCACTTTAATCGGTGTGGAATAATCGGTGTTAGTATAAGAATGACATATATTATTTGTTATGTGGTTACAATGTGAGCATGTGAAAAGAAAAATGATTTTTTATTGGTTTTAGATTGAAAACGCAGGTTTTTAGTAAAATTGTCACAAAGTAACCGGTTTCCCATTTAGAGTTACCGGTTACCACGTTGAAAAATTGTGAAAATATGTAGATTTTGTTAAGAGTAATAGGTTACTCAAAATAAGTAGCCGGATACGAAATGTGGCTGGAACTATCAATTAGCCCCTGGATGAACAGTGTGGGCGAAGTAACTGGTTACCCAAAGTGAGTAATTGGTTACCACTGAAGGTTTTTGGAAGGAAAAAAATTAAATCCATAACTTTTCACTCGGGTGTCCGATTTAGGCAAATTTTATATCGATAGAAAGCTGAGATGATGTTATATTCAATAGAAGGAGAAATTATTTATTTTAATGAGGAATTTAAATAATTATGGTATTTAATCTATATTTTTTTATTATGTGAATTATGGAGACTTATTAACTAAAAGCTTCAAGTTGTGAGAAGTGAGGACAAACCCTAGATCAACGGAATAACCTAGGAATGTAACTAGGTCTTGATGGAGGTTTTAGAAATTACGATACTTAGGCATCGATGTTAGAAGTTTATCTTTGGTAAGTAGTTGTTAGCGGGGGGGGGGGGTAAAACTTCATTTGAGAACCCTTCCGATTATTGCATTTTATCCTTTAATAAATAGTTGTGACCCGTGCACATAACCTCTTTTGTAGGCTGGTAGAGGAAAGTGTTTATTAAGTAAGTAACTGTGACCCGTGTGCATGCCCTCTTGTGTAGGATGACCGGGGAAAGTACCTATGTGATAGTATTCGTGACTCGTGTCCATAGCTCTCTTGGAGAGTCGGCCGTGGAAAGATGGCTATGTTTTAGGATCTGTGACTCGAGTCGATATCTCTTGAAAACAAGGGGTGGCCGAGGAAATATGCATTGGCATGTTTTGCTGACTTAGTGAGGTTTTGAGTTGTTGAATTCGTGAAAATGTTCATAGTGTGAGATGTGTGAACTCAAGGTCATATCATTTTTCCCGACTTGGGTTAAAATTTTATAGAACCTTGTAAAGCTGAGAGAATCCATAAGATAGGAACTCATTGAGATTTGTTATCTCATTCCACGCTGTTGATTATTGTTTCAGGTACTGCAGGTTCTGAGAAGGGTAAGGATAAAGTTGTTTGACTAATCCTTACTAGTTTGAAATTTTGGGTTGGCGTGGCTTCCGCTGATGAAGTTTATTTTAAGATCTTTGTGATCTAGTTCTTAGTATTTTTATTTTTGAACATCTTGTATACATTATGCCTTAGTTTTTAGATTGTTGTACTTTGGGCATGTAATGTGTATAACGTGTCAACTAGGAACTTATATGTATTTTAATGCCCAAACTTGGATTCATCTATAATATATATATGCTTTGATGTATGCATATATGGGTGTTATAGTTGGTATTAGAGCATGTCGTATCCTTGACCTAGCCATTAAATACTATGAATATATATTTTCATTTTATATGTGTCTTGTCGCCCTTGTTCTTATATGCTATAATTATGGTATTGAGCCTGATAAACTTAATCTTATATGTATAACATTTAGGAACATGGTAGACGGATGCAGAAGTAATTGTGGTGGACGTGGTAGACCCCAACCTGAATCTAATCATCCTGGTGGCACCGACGGTGTTCCATGGCCCCAGTTCATGCATTAGATGCAGCAACAACAAAATCAATTTATGGAACTGATGATGCAAAATATGAACGGATGTGTTAACCCTCTCGTGGTGGTAACCGAGAATGTGGGTGGGACTTTTAGGGATTCATTCTTATGAATCCCCTTGAGTTTCATGTTGGTTTGGATCCGATAAAGGCTTATGAACGGACATCTGTCATGTAGCATATTTTTCTGATCGTTCCATGTAGTGAGGAGAACAAAGTAGTGTTTTCTTCTCACATGCTGAAGGGTCCGACCATGAGATGGTGGGAAAGTGCATCGACCTTGATGACTATCCAAGATATCCCTAAGGAGTGGGATCAATTCAAGGTTATCTTCATAGAGAAGTATTTTCCAAGTTCTTTGAGGACTCAGAAAGAATTTGAATTCCAACAATTGAGACAAGACAACATGATTGTGGCCAGTTATGCTGAAAAGTTTGAAAACATGGTTACTTACTCTAGGCAAGATATGTATGCCCCATATGAGAAATGGTAGGTGTGGACCAGTTTATCTTTGGTTTGAGAGCTGAGATCTTTCATAGTGTGTCACAAAGGTAGTTTTCTACCTATTCTAAATTACTAAGGAGATGTTATGTGGCCTAAGGTAGTCTAAGAAGGGTTCAAGCTGAAGGAGACTCGAACAAGATGAATCAGAGTGACCGTGGAAGATCAAGCCAACAGTTAGGCCCGACCACAAGCTTTTAAAGCTGATCTGAAACACGGTGTAGTTTTCAAAATTCCCAACATCCGTATTAAAAGAAATTGATAACAGATCACACCATCACAAGGATTGTTTTCTGACCGCAATATTCGCAATAGAAGACAATAAGCAATGAGATAACTTGTCATACTTTGCTTCTAAAAGATCTTTCCATACCGCCTTAGAATCCGATAACATCCTCCAACACCATTTAGAAACTAGAGCATGGTTAAAAAGACCAATATCTCCAATACCCAAACCACCACAAGCCTTAAATTTACAGCAAGTTTTCTAACTAACTAACATCATCAATTTCTTCTCCGTAACTCCCGACCAAAGGAAATTTCTCTGGATGCTAATGATTTGATGGATAATTTTCCCCAGAGCCTTGAAGAATGATAAGTAATGAATTGTAAGACAAGAAAGAACTGAATTAATGAGGGTAACTCGGCCGCCAATTGATAGGAATCTACCTTTCCAACTAGATAAACGAGATTTAAATTTATCGATAATCGGGTTCTAAAAAGAAATTTGTCTATGATTGCCACCAATCGTCAATCCAAGAAATTTAAAAGGAGTGACCTTACAAGAGCAAGCAAGAATCTGAGAATATGCTATAAGAAAAGACTTTTCCACCCCAATCTCGTAAATGCAACTTTTGAAGTATTTAAACTAAAACCAGAGATCAATTTGAAACCCCGAAGAATAACTTTAAGCCCCAACAAATTCAACCATGTAACATCACAGATGTGGATCTTGTCGTCCGCAAATTGCAAAAGATTATATTTGACCACCTCATTGATATTAAAACCTGTCAAAATAGCTGAATTAGAAGCTTTTCTAACTAGAAATGTCAGTCCCTCAACCACCATGGCAAATAGAAACGGAGATAATGGGTATCCTTGTCTAAGCCCTCTTGAAGCCTTGAAGTCAAATGAAGGGCTTTCGTTAACGAGAACAAAAAGAAAGCTTTTTATTAAACCTCCTTTGATCCACTTGATCCAATTGTTACCAAATCTCATAGCCAACATAATATTAATCAGGAAATCACAGTCAACACGATCATAGGCCTTGAAAAATAGGCTTTGAATATAAAACAATTTTTCTTTCTTCTAGTTGCAAAGTCACAAATATCATTTTCTACAAGTATGAATCGCAAAAATATCCATACCCGTGGATGAAATCTGTCACGGATGAGGGGCGGATAGCTTAATAGATATTCGTGGATAAAATAAATGAATATCCGTTTAGTAATGGATATGGATATGAGTTTAATGATACTCATGCCCGTGGATATCCGTATTCGTTAATAAATTATAATAATTACTTAAATATTAGTTTATTTTACTCTGTCTTTTCATCTTCTAAAAAATTAGTCTTCTAATATGTATTTTTTTGAAGTTTTCTTTGAATAAACCCTTATAAATTTCATACAAATCATATTAGTCATTTTGTATTTAAGCTTATTCGTTACTCCATACCTCACTTCAACTATTCAATTTCACCATCCAACCAACCATTTTCCATGTCCAGCTAGTGTCTTCCTTTCAACTCCTATGTCGTCCGCTCTTTCACCATAACTCACAATCATAATATCTTTCATTTTTGGTTAAAAATTAAATGTATGAATATTATGTATGTTTTGTTGAAATTGAAGGATTAATGTGATAACAATTTATTGTTAAAATAAGAAAGATTTGTATGGATGTTATATGATAATAACTTCTTGTATTTTTAAAACAAGTTGAAAAAAAAAATTATAAAAAAAAAATTATCCATGGATATCTGTAAATATCCATGGATACCTTAAAATCCGCGGATTATCCGTTTAGCGGATACATGCACAGATATGAGACGAATACAAATATCATATTTATTCAATGGAGCGGACACGGATATCATACTATTCATCCCCATGGATATCAATTTACATCCCTAGCTACAAGAAATCCATCAAGAAGTTGCCTACCCGATATAAAGGTCGTTTGAGAATGAGAGAAGAGTTTTCCTATAACCTTGTTAAGCCAAGTCGCCACGAGTTTAGCAATAATCTTATAGATGCAACCAAATTAGACAAATGGGGTGAAAATCTTCTATAACTTGAGGGCTTTCCAGTTTAGGGAAAAGTGCAATAAACGAAGAGGACAAAGCCTTTAGAAGAAACACATTCTCATGAAAATCGCGTAAGCAATTGAAAATATCAACACCAATAATGTTCTAACAACGCTTAATGAATAGGATATTAAATCCATCCAGCTCCATACTTTTATCTCCTTCACACTCGAAAACCACCTTCGAAACTTCCTTTATAGAAAAATCAGCCTCCAAGCTCAAAGATTCAAAAGCATAAAGTTTGGGAAAATCCTTCCAATTCACAAAAGTAATAAGGTTGGCCTGCTTAGAAAATCTGTCACGAAAATGTACAGTGACAGCATGATTGATAGAGTGAACATCCTCTAACAAAACTGAATTCACAGTAATAGCCGAAATTGAATTCCTACGAGATCTGGATTTTAATAAAGAATGATAATAATTAGAATTCAAATACCCGTCTTTAATCCAACGAGCTCTGGCTTTTTGATTAAGAATACTTTCCTTAGTGAAAAGCTTATTCCAAATGCCTTCATTAGCAGACTGTCTCAATTGTCATTGTTCAAAGTGATGTTACTGTCAATCAAAAACATGTTTGTCTCTAAATTGTTAAGCACTAAAACCTCTTCTTCCAATCGCAAATCATAAATTCCAAAAACCGACTTATTCCACCACCAACGCCTGTTACGAAGGGTCAGAAGCTTCTTGCATAACATAGCAGCAGGCCTGCCTTCGAAAACCAAGGAATCCCAAACATATTTAACAAAATTCCTCCATTTCAACAGAATTAACCGATCCTCTACCACGTTTTTCCTCTACTGATTTGAACGAATTAAAATCTCTGCACACAATCCACTCGCCCGATTCTGACTTGCTTTTTTAAACTGATCAGTTGAATCCACATGGTTCTTTTGTCTTCCAAATTAAATCTAGCATAAATGTTCACCAAATACATATGATTATTCTTCCAAGAAACTAAGAGACCCAAAAATCCATTACCCCTAAAACCCTGAATAGGAATGAATAAATCTTTTTTCCAAATTGTAAGGATCCCATCTAACTAGCTAATGGAATTTAAGCCTGACCACTCACAATCCTTATTACCCCACAAACTTTGAACAAGAACAGAATTCATATAACAATATTTAGTCTCTTATAAAAAAATAATGTCATCCTTACCAGATGAGATAATCTGTTTCCCCCTCCGCCTCTTCAATGAGCTTCCACTCCCTCGAATATTATAGGACATAAGATTCATGTTAACTCATTAGTTGCCGCCTTCTTTCTGAAATTCTGGTTATACAGATACTACAAAGTTCTACCTTAATGTTAAGACAATGATTACTTCACTTTAGTGAATAGAAGAATTACACAACTGTTGTTTTAAAGTAATGCAACACAAATACCAACAGATTTCAAGACAACATGTTGGGACATCTCAGTCAAGAACATACATACAAAAAAATTGTAAATCTGCAAAATATAAAGAACACAATCATTATTGACCCAGTTCAGTGTTAACAAACCTACATCTGGGGGATACCAATCCAGGACAAAGACTTCACTATATCATAGTATTATCACAAAGTTAAACTCCCATGTTTACAACTTTGGCTCCTAATCACTACCCCAATGAACATCCTTACCAAAGCTAAACTCTACAGTTTACAACCTTGATATGAGAGACTACTAACATCTTTCAGAACCTGCGTTGCACTTGTATTCTATCATCACAGAATATGTCACGATTTCTTAACCTACACGTTATCATGGACTTGCTTCACAGCTTCGTCCAAGAACAATACAACAACCATTACCTAAAGGTTTCTAGAAGTGTACAGGTGCATGTGTCATCCTCTCTGCATCCCATACTACAGACTGGAACTACAACCCTAAAAGCCAATTGTCGCTCCTGGGATTTTAATCCTATTACAAACGCGAAAGTGGCGCGAAAAAGAAACAGAGTCGCCAGCCAGGAATTTTTATCCCGAATGAAAGGTAAAGGTAATGTTGCATAAATCGAAGAAAAAGGAAAGAACAAGGTCTTGCGAACCAAAGAGACTGGCTTCAGGAGTCGGTTACGAACTGGGAAGGTATTAGCCCCCCAGATTGTCCGTCGTACTCGACGAGATCCACGCTTGGTTGAAATGTTTCAAAGGGTGAGAAATAAAAAATGTTGTGGAACAAAAGAACCGCTACTGAACTGGTAAAAGAATGAAAAGGTATGGGAAAATGTAGGGAAAATAAAGAATATGCTCGAATGGGCCCTACCCCACTGCCTATGTATCTCAAGGGAAATGAGAATCAAAGTCAACATAGTTCTAGGGGTGGAATACGGGCATGCCCTCCCCATTTAGGCCCGCCCCGCAAAAGCACGCAAAAAAATGGGCGGGGAGGGGCGGTCAAACTTAAGGATGTGGGCCTAAACCCTAAGCCATCCCCGCAAAAAAGTGAGGGAGGGGAGGGGAAAGCCCGCGAGCATTGCACTTTTTAAGCCTAAAAATACAAAAATTTAAGTAAATACGCATACTCGCAAAATCCCGCGACAAAAACGGGGCGGTCACTTTAGAGGGTGAGGGCCTAAACCCTTGGCCCACCCTGCACTAAAGTGCAGGCAAAACGGGCATGCTCTACGGGCCGGGCCTGTTTTGCCACCCCTACGTAGTTCCCTTAACTAGGGAGGAAATTTGTTTGTTTGTATTTTTTATGATTGAAATGCTAATGCCTATGCTCAGGTGTTGCAGGCTCGCCTTGAACGAGTGCGTTACTGTCTTGCAAAGAGACACGTCGAAGCGAGTTCTTTCGTTAAGAGTGAAGAGATGAGAAGAGAATTCCCGCAGGAAAGACGCTTGTTGTTGGTTTGTAGCTTTTATTGAATTTGGCTAGGAGAATTTATCCAAGTCTCTTTTAATGGGATGTGTATTTCTTACATCATTCCGAAATGGAATGGATAAGAAACACACCTAGGTATGGAGGAAATCTCCAAACCTCGTTCCAAAGATTAAGGCATAAACACATTACCATAATTTCATTGATTAAATGTTTTTTTTTGTTTTTTTGATGAATAAGTGTTTTTTAGGTTTTGTTTGTGAAACATCCTCATGCTAAGACTTATTCGTCATGATAGATACCCTACACCTCATCCCCATATGGGATGCATGCAAGTATCCCAATGCAAAGTCCCTTAGCACATGAGAAAACTCATCCTTTATTAGATGTTTTGATTTTGTTTTGAGATGAGAGAGAGAAGACTCAAGTTGAGAAAGGAAAAACACTAAGGAAACTAAGACTCGTCCTAAGTTATTGTTTAATTGAGATCCTATGGTTAATGAGGTTTGAAGAACTCTAAACCTAGAAAAACAAGTTCTAACTCACTTCAAGGATTGAAGATGAGATTTGAACTCAAAGGTATGAAGAGAAAGTGAAGTGTCGAAGAAGCATAAAATGCTTATCGCAATCACAAGAATGAATGAACATGGATATGTGAGGATGCAAACATTGATAATAAAACGCAACCAAACAAATAATCAAGAATGAATGAACATGGATATGTGAGGATGCAAACATTGATAATAAAATGCAACCAAACAAATAATCAAAAATGAATGCAAACATGTGGATTATGCACTTTCAAGTAAGATGCAACACATTCGATTATGCGCGCAAGTATCCGAAACATGCCTCGATCATGCAAACAATGCAAAACAGAACTTTAAGTCATCATTAACATGCTAACAACGAAGTTCAAACATGATAACAATATTCATAATTCATCATGAACACAAATTTAACAATTATGCAAAAAAATCGGAAATGAACAACACGCGCGTCGAAAGATGTTGAAACTACATGAACTTGCACCAAAACAGCTCCTAAAAACTCCCTAAAATCATATACTAAAGATCCATGATGATTGAAGGGGGAATGAATATCAAAAATGCAAGAAAAACAAGAATTTTCCATTCTGGTTCAGTGGTAACCGGTTACTACCTAGGTGGTAATCGGTTACCAGTTCAAAAAATGGTGTTTTCTGCAAAAATTAACACAGGTAACCCGTTACTACCTAGGAGGTAACCGATTACTCTGAGACCATAATCAAAAATTCTGCATTTTTTTAGAAAATTCAGCAACAACTTATTCAAATAAGCTCTAACCTAATGCCTATCAATTGAGCACGAAAATTATACCTAAATGCAACAATTTAACACCAATTAAAACCACAAACACATCAAGATTCTAAACCCTAACGATCCAATCAATTAAAGTGTCAAAAATCAACAAAATGCAAAGAACATGTGTGTCGAGAAAATACAGAATAATTTAAAACAAAAGTGATTATGAGATTCACCAACCTACAATGCGGAGGTTTGCTTTGGTAATCGTTGGAATGAAGAATCGACACGTGATAGAAGAGAAAACCGTAGATCCGATGATCTTCCGCGAGAATACGCAAAATAAATGCGGTTGATGAAAACATTGATGAGCCTCTTCAAAAATCACTTCCAAAATGTGAAATCAACACTGAAACAGTAGCAATTCCTTCAATAATCCTTGAAATCAATGCAATGATGGAGGTTTAGTTTCTAATTCTTCAAGTTTCAATGCAAAACTTGAAGAATTTTGGAAGAGGAAGCTTTGTGTGAATTTGGGAAAATGGGAGAAAAAGGTGAGAGAAAATTCAAAGTGATGAGAGAAATTGTGAAAAATGAGGTGTCCCCTTTGGTTTGGAATTAGCTTAGGGGTTAGTTAAAGTTAGTTGGGAATATTCCTAGAATATTTCATTGGCATATTCTTAGAATATTCACTTGGCATATTCTTAGAACATTCCCTTGGAAGGTGCTAGAAAGTTCTAGAAAGTGGTAGAGGTGTAATGCAAGGTGAAGTGGAAAAGGGAGGAAATCCCTCCAAGCTAAAAAATGACATTTTTCCAAATTTTGCACGTGATAATCGGTTACTAACTAGGAGGTAATCGGTTACCAGTTTAAAAACCCATTTTTCTGCATAAATTTCAACAGGTAATCGGTTACTACCTAGGAGGTAACCGGTTACTTCACCCAAAATTTGAAATTTTCCTTTTTGGTGGGAAATATTGGATACCCGGCCTTTGTCATTCGTTCTGAGATTACTTTTCTTTTGAGACCTGATAATTGATATTATCACCTAATAACCTTTGATCACATGCCCCATGCCTTGACCGATGATGTATGCTTTACTATTATTTTTTATTATTTTTTTAATGTAGTGCATGTAAAAATATGCTAAATGACATGGAAATGAAGCATAATCTACTTGAAATTGGTAATAAATAAGAGGTCAAATTTTTGGGTGTTATAGCCGCCCCTATTCAATCACTGTAGACCTGAATGGATGATAGCGATGGCCTTCAGACTTTAAAGGTATGGAGGGATTGAATACCTGAATAAACCGGAAAATTTGTACTTTGTGGGAAAGAGAAAGTATGATAAAATGAATGCCAGTTTCGAGTGACACTACAACCAAT
This sequence comes from Lathyrus aphaca, assembly GCA_963966055.1. Lineage (NCBI taxonomy): Eukaryota > Viridiplantae > Streptophyta > Magnoliopsida > Fabales > Fabaceae > Lathyrus > Lathyrus aphaca. The sequence goes on along the minus strand of OZ014520.1, from coordinate 61,213,131 downwards.
CACAAAAGCAATAAGACTAACCTCAGACGGTTGGAAAGGAACATCATTCTCAAATGATAATTTGAAATAAATGTAACATAGACTATCATCTTCAAATGATAGTTGCAGCAAATAAGACCATCCTCGGAAGGACTTGAAGAAAAAAATACCATCCTCGAATGACCACTCACAATAAGATCCTCATATCTAGCACGAAACCATCCTCGAATGGGATCAAAATGGTATACCGGTCTCGGTCAATAACCAGAAACACACAGACTAACCTCGGAAAGACTTTGCAGGGAGAACTATTGACCTTGATCAATAAACTCAAAATGTTCTACCCTCCTCAAGTGATAGCCACAACAACAAGACTAGCCTCAAAAGGACCTGAAGAAGAGAGTTCCATCCTCAAATGACAACTCACAATAAGATCCTCAGATCTAGCACGAAACCATCCTCGAATGGGATCGAAATGGTATACCTTCCTCGGTCGATAACCAGAAACACAAATACTAACCTCGGAAAGACTTTGCGGGGAGAAATATTGATCTCAATCAATAGACTCAAAACGGTTTACCATCCTCGAATGATAACCACAACAACAAGACCAACCTCAGAAGGACCTGTAGAATAGAATGTCATCCTCAAATGACAACTCACAATAAGATCCTAGGATCTAACACGAAACCATCCTCGAATGGGATCGAAATGGTATACCGGCCTCGGTCGATAACCAGAAAAACAAAGACTGACCTCAGACAGACTTTGCAGAAGAGAAATACTGACCTCGATCAATAAACTCAAAATGGTCTACCATCCTCGAAATAGCCACAAAAACAAGACCAACCTCAGAAGGACCTGAAGAAGAGAATGCAATCCTCAAATGACAACTCACAATAAGATCCTCAGATTTAACACGAAACCATCCTCGAATGGGATCGAAACGGTATAACGGCCTCGGTCGATAACCAGAAACACAAAGACTAACCTCGGAAAGAATTTATGGGGAGAAATATTGATCTCAATCAATAAACTCAAAACGGTCTACCATCCTAGAATGATAACCACAACAACAAGACCAACATCGGAAGGACTTGAAAAAGAGAATGCCATCCTCAAATGAAAGCTCACAATAAGATCCTGACCTCACACAGAATCGAAAGGAAAAAGCTCATTGTACTTAGATGACAGCTCAAAATACGCGAGACCATCGTATTTAGATGATAAATCGGCTGGGGATAACAAGTTTTGTCTGTGGAGACACTTTTGGTCTGATTGAAGAAAAAATGTTTCAGACTTTTGTACAAGGTACCAAAACTAGCTTATGCTTCGTATGCTTATGTTTGGATTTTTCATGGTGTAATGCTCCATAATGATGGAAATTCTACGCTTTAAAGGATGCAAATGTAGTGATGATTACTAAATGAATATGCAAGGGTGACCTCCTGATAAGGATATAATAGGTATCCCCGACAGCTTTACTGGGAAAGATAATCACTGAATTGATTTTATGAATCCCTGTGGGGTATAACATCTCTGCTGGGGAGGATGTCAATGATACTGGCTCTAAGCTGCCACTATTTCCAAAAATAAATTGGACTTTGAGAAACTGGTGAATGAAAACCCTGCTGGGGAAAGTCCTAGTTGACAGGAATCTGATTAGGAGGTATGCCGCCTGTAAAACTCCATTGAGGAAGTAATAACCCTTTGACCTGGATGATTAGATTTGTGGATATTCTACTGAGGAAATAATCTGTTGGGGAATCACCCAGGTATAAAGTCCTCTGTTGGGAAGAGATGTCAATGAACATTGGACTTTGGTTGGGGATGTGAACAACATCGTGCAAGAAGGAAAACCATATGACTTCTCACTGCCTTCCCCCTGCTAGGAAATAATGAATCTTCATGTACTGCTGAGGATAAGAAGACTTTGGTAGGGAATACCTCCCTGTTAGAGGAAGACTCTCTGCTTGGGGAATATCCACCTTATGTTGCTCCGTTGGGGATGGTTTTCAATTTCCAACTCTATTGGGGATGCTGGAGAACGTCAATGAGGACGATTCCTGCTGGAAATAAGAGTTTTAGATCGCCTCTTGCTGAGGACAAGAGATATGAAGTGTCTTATACTAAGGATGAGAGAATACAATGTGTCTCATGCTAGGGATAAAAGATTATAGAGTGTCTCCTAATAATCATACCCTTTGCTCGGGGAGTACCAACACTTTTCTTATTGTTCTGTAGGGAAAAATAGTATAATGAGACTTGCCAAGGAATCTTGCTAAGGAAACAACTCCTTGATGCCTCGTGCTGGTAATGACTTTGTCTCTCTATACCTGTATATTAGTGAACACAGTTGATAGTTCCTATAAAAGAGAAAGTTAGACAAGTCTGTATGCCCCAGGTTCATGATCTGAATTGAACATCCTTGCTACTCAACTAATAATATGTATGTCGAGTGTTTTACTCTTAAGCATGTATTATAAAGCATCAATGTCTTTGAAGTGCAATATCTATCACAATTTTAGGGAGTTTTCGCAATTAATCAATGGTAGATGAAAACAAAAACAAATGAAGGCTTATTGGACAAAAATGTATTCATTGATTGAAAAGTGGCCATGAATAGGAATTACACCAAGATGAAATCCCTAAAAAGAGGAAATTTCACAAAAGGAAAACAAATTATCCTAATGACAATGTGAAAATTGGATCCCATCAAGTTCCAACCCAGCTATGACCTGTATGTCCTCGAGACTCTCCGTATACTTCACTTTTTGAGGAAGATGATTAGAATGATTCTTAACCCTCAGATTATCCTTGATTGTAGATGATGAATCACAGATCACGCATATCGCAGTTGTTTATTTCAAACAGACTTTTGCGTGGATCTCCCTTTTGGGTTTTCAATCCACCGGGATACCCTTTTTTGCCAAAATTGTCCAATATGGATTTTCAACTCAGCGGGTGTACATTTTTTGTTTATTTCCCTAACTTTTGCCCAAGCCTTTTATTCTATTTTTATACGAAGTATTTTTTAACTGCGTCTGTGTTGACAGGGTATAGAAAGTCATCTTCATCCATGGTTGTTAACATTAAGGCCTCGCCTGAGAAAACCTTTCTAACCACGAATATACCTTCATAGTTGGGTGTCCACTTGCCCCTGTGATCTGTTTGAGGAGGAGGGATCCTTTTCAGCACCAAGTCACAAGGTATGTAACATTGCGGCTGTACCTTTTGGTCGAACGCCTATTTCATTCTCTGTTGATACAACTGCTAAATGTTTCTCCTCGATGAGGCTAAATTGGTTGAATCTGGACTGGAGCCACTCAGCTTCATCAAGGTTGACATCCATCATGATCCTCAAGGAGGGAATCTCAACTTCATCTGGTAGGACTGCCTTCATATCGTACACTAGTGAGAACGGTGTTGCCCCAGTTGAAGTGCGCACATATTTATGATACCCATGCAATGCGAACGACAACATCTCATTCCAATCCTTATATGTCACAATCATCTTTTGTACTATCTTCTTGATGTTCTCTTTGGTCGCCTCAACGGTGTCATTCATCTTCAAGCAGTACGGAGAAAAGTTATGATATTCAATTTTGAAATCCTGGCATAGATCTGCCATCATCTTGTTGTTGAGATTAGAACCATTATCAGTAATGATTCTTTCGGGAATTCCGTATCGACAAATGATATCTTTCTTTATGAATTGGGCCACAACCTGCTTGGTGACATTAGCATAAGACGATGTTTCCACCCATTTGGTGAAGTAGTCGATGGCAACCAGAATGAAGTGATGACCGTTAGAAGTGGTGGGCTCGATCTTTCCGATCATATTGATGCCCCACATAGCAAAGGGCCAAGATGAAGACATGACACTCAACAGATTAGGAGGCACGTGCACCTTATCAGCATAAATTTTGACACTTATGGCATTTGCGAGAGTATTTGCTGCAATCGGATTCCATGGTTATCCAATAATACCCCGATCTCTAAAGTTTCTTTGTTATGGCATGCCCTTCAGCATGGGTACCGAAGGATCCCTCGTGAACTTCCTACATTAACATGTCCGCTTTGTGTCTATCCACGCATATGAGCAGAACCATGTCGAAGTTCCTTTTGTATAGCACGTCATCCTGATTCAAGAAGAACCCACCTGCCAACCTCCTCAAGGTCTTCTTATCTTTGTTGGATGCCCCTATTGGGTATTCCTGACACTTCAGGAAACGTTTGATATCGTAGTCCCAGGGCTTATTGTCACCAGTAACATCAGCTGCAAACACATAAGTGGGTCTTTCGAGACAAGACACCACAATTTTGGGCTCATAGTTCCATTGTTGGAATTTAATCATGGAGGATAAGGGTTCTAGAGAATCATCGAATTGATTCTCATCATGAGGTACATAATGAAGCTTTACCTTCGTGAAGAATGTCAACAACCTCCTGGTGTAGTCCCTATATGGAATCAAATATGATTGATGTACAAGCCACTTTCTGTTAACTTGATTGATGACCAAAGGTGAATCACCGAAGATATTGAGGGTCTTAATTCGTAAATTAATCGCCTCCTCAATCCCCATTATGCAAGCTTCATACTCTGCCTCATTATCGGTGCATTCGAATGTTAACCGGGCAGTTAAAGGCATGTGAACTCCTTCCGGTGTGATAATAATGGCACCAATTCCGCTGCCATTCATATTAACGGCCCCATCCAACATCAGACTCCATTTGGATTCGGGGTCTGGCCTCTCCTCCGAGAGCGGTTCTTTACAATCTTTCGATTTGAGGAACATGATATGATGTCTTTATAAGGGAACTCAAATCTCATTGGCTGATAGTCATCAATGGGTTATTGGGCCAGATAATCTAATAAAATGCTTCCCTTGATAGCTTTCTGAGAAGTATACTGGATGTTGTATTCAGTCAAGATCACCTGCCAACGCGTAACCCTTCCAATCAAAGCTAGTTTCTCGAAGATGTACTTGACAGGATCCATCTTGGATATCAATAAGGTCGTGTGAGTGAGCATGTATTGTCTCAACCGCTTAGTAGCTTGTGCTAGTGCATAACATGTCTTCTCAAGCATTGAAAATTTGGAATCACAATTTGTGAACTTCTTGCTCATGTAGTAGATGGCATGCTCTTTCCTACCCGTCTCGTCATGTTGACCGAGAACGCAACCCATTGATCCTTCAAGTACTGTAAGGTACATAATTAGAGTCCCCCAGAACCAGAGGTATGAGGATTGGAGGTTCTTATACATACTCTTTGATTCGGTCAAAAGCCAATTGACAGTCATCGTTCCTCCTGACGACCCGATTCTTTCTCAAGAGCTTGAATATTGGTTCGCACGTAGCTGTTAGGTGAGATATGAACTGTGCAATGTAGTTCAATCTACCTAAGAAGCCACAAACTTCTTTTTCAGTTTTAGGCTCAGGCATTTCTTGAATAGCTTTCACCTTCGCAGGATCGACCTCAATCCCCTTTTCACTTACGATGAAACCCAACATTTTTCTGGAGCACACTCCGAAGGTGCATTTGTTCAGATTTAACCTCAGTTTGAACTTTTGCAGCCTATCAAACAATTAGGATCTCTTCCTCAGTTTGTGACTTCACAATCATGTCATCGACATAGACCTCAATCTCATGATAAATCATATCATGGAAGAGAGTCACCATTGCCCGTTGGTAAGTTGCCCCAACATTCTTCAAATCGGACAACATTACTTTATAACAGAAAGTTCCCCAAGGGGTGATGAATGTAGTTTTATCCATATCATATGGCGACATTTTAATTTGGTTGTAGCCCGAAAATCCATCCATGAAGCAAAAAACCGAGTATTAAGTTGTGTTGTCGACCAACATATCAATGTGAGGCAACGGGAGATTGTCCTTGGCACTAGCTATGTTCATGTCTCGGTAGTCAACACACATCTGAACTTTGCCATCTTTCTTGGGTACCGGCACGATGTTGGCAACCCATGGTGGATAAGTCGTAACATCCAAGAATACATCATCAAATTGTTTCTGAACCTCTTCCTTGATCTTTATTTCCATATCAGGTCGAGTTCTTCGCAGTTTCTGTTTCACTGGTGGGCAGTCTTCTCGAAGTGGCAGCCTGTGTACTACGATATCAATGTCAAGCCTGGCATGTCTTGGTAGGACCAGGTAAAGATATCAATGTATTCACGGAGCATGGAAATCAATCGGCCCTTCACAGATTCTTCCAATGCAACCCCGATCTTTAATTCTTTCTTTGCCTCTTCAGTACCCAGGTTTACGGTCTCAATAACCTCCTCATGTGGCTGGATCACTCTTTCCTCTTTATTTAACAATCTGGCTAACTCCTCGGGTAGTTCATAATCTTCTTCACCTTTCTCATCGGCTTGGTAAATCGGATTGTCAAAATCATAGCGATCCATAGCAAGATTGTCATTGATGAAACCCAATGGGGTGCATATGCATAAATGATGATTCATGCTAGATTTTAGAAAGGGTGTGAAAAAATGAGCATGAAAAATGCACATTGCCATTTAAGAAAATGAGAAAGAAAGATAGGGACCACCATGAATGAATGCAAAAACCGTCCATTTTATTAATGATTTGATAATGCAAATTGAAACAATGAAAAGCCTTATAATGAGCTACCATGCCTTGTGTCGCTCCCGACAAATGACACCTGGTCAGAAGGGGTACAGACGCGAACGGTCGGCGAAAAGGGAATGAGAACACACAGGAGTGAACTCAAGAGAAAGAAAGAGTCGCCAGCTAGGCATTTTTATCCTGGAGGAAAGGTAATGCTGCATAAACCTAGAAAGATACGGATAAGACGGTTGCGAACCAGAGAGACTGAGAAAGGGGGTTGGTTACAACCTGGGAAGGTATTAGCACCCAGATTGTCCGCCGTACTCGACGGGATCCACGCTCAAGAGATTTGTGTTTTAAAGGGGTAGTGTCAGTGCAATTTGTGTATCAAAGCTGGAAAGAATGCAAGTGTCAGTGTAAAAAGAAAAGTGAAGTGAAGTATGCACAGTGTCAGTGTAAGAACTAGAATAAAGTGCTCAAGATCATGAGGCTAAAAGAGTGATACTGGAAAGAGGGGGAATACACAGAGACTTTTGTTCGATAACTGTTAAGTTATGCCTACGTATCCTCTAGTGCAACGAGGAAGTCAGAACACCGTAGTTCGACTCAAAGAGACTGAAAGGTGAATTGACTTGTGAACTGCTTACCTGTCTATGCTCAAGTGTATGACCTGTCTGGCTCAGGTGCAAACTGTCTTGCATTAGACGGAAGAAGCGAGTTCTCGTTTGTGAGTGAAGATGATGAGGAAAGAATCCCGGAGGAGACGATTATTGTTTGTTTTTGTGTTTTCAGTCTTTTATTGCCTTTGAAAGTTTGTCATAGATTAATGAGCTTAAGCCTAAACCAATGGATTTAGTAAACTCATCACATCCTCCCTCTGATTAGGGGTAATGAGAATGCCTTAAGTGTGAAGTCAGATTCTCACACTTAATTACCATGATGTAGGATTAAGATCATTAACCCACTTGTGATTATTTAGATGTTTTTGTTGTTTTTGTTTAGTGTTAAGTAATGAGATTAAGCCATAATCAGGGATTAAACAGACTCATTACACCATCCTAATAGAAGGATAATAGATGAGAATGTTTAAGCTGAGGAAAGCTCCTCAACTTAATCCATGATTAGGGATTAAACCCATGACAAAACAAAGCCTTTATTAAGTGGATTTTATATAATGATATGATGAAGAAGTGAGTTTTATGGTTTGTAAGACAGCTTGAGGGGGACTTGTCCATTAACATTAGGGTTAGTCCTTCTTAACCAGTTAAGGAAGAATTAGAACCCTAATGCAAGGCCCAAGTTACAAGCTTGATGTCTTGATGGTTGTTAAGTGAATTGATTAAAGGATTTAAACACCTTAAGGGTTTAACACTTAGGATTAAAGTTATACACTCCATCCTAATAGAAGGATGCAGGCATAAGCTTAATCACAAAGCCTTAAAGCCTTTAGGGTTTAGTCCCTGATTATGAGATGAGAAGAGAAGACTCAATGAGACACAAAGGTAAAAGCTAAGGGGGGGACTAATCAAAACCCTAATCATTGTCATGCTTGGTTGTTCCTAAGGTTTGTGAGGTTAACAAGAGAAGTCTTCAGAGGAACCACCAGGAAGCAGATGAAAGGAGCAAAGGAAACAAAGTAACTTGCTTCATTCAAGAAGACAAGTCACTTGAAGAAAGAAAGTAAGAAGAAGAATAATGAGCAAGCTCAATCTCAAACACAAGACAAAATGCAGCAAATATGCATAAGAGAGATGAAAAGAAATTGTGAGAAGTGAAGGCAAATTCACTTCCCAAAGTCACTTACCACCTGAAAAGTTAGTGAAAGGAAATGCAATGCAATGCAAAATGAGATGAAATGGGATGATGTAAATCAAAACCAGAGGCATATGTATGATGTTAATGATGCTAAGAGGTGATGCAAACATGAGACAAAGCATGGGAATGATCATACAAACATATGGATGCAAGAGAAGCATGCTTAGAACCATGAACATACACGAAAAGTTATGGAATGTAAATGGCATACAACATGGAAAATGCAAGATGAAATGATCAAACATGATTCTAACATGTCCTAAGATGTAATATGAATCAAATGAATGCACAAAATGTCATGGCAAGTCATGGTATGCAAGCAAATGCAAGATGAATGCAAAAGGAAGCCCAAATTAGGGTTTATGATCAATGCACAAAACAAAAACCAAAACCAGAAGCAAACATCAAGATAAAAAATTGAAAATGCATTCAAAGGAACCCTAAACCTACACAAACTCACTGCCCAAAGGAGGGGTTCTAACTCTTAACCTAATGAGGGTTATGAATTTCTCAAGATTTGCTAGGGTTTTAAGGTACCTTGTCAAGAAAAATGTCAAACAAATTGAAAATGCAAGATCAATTCATGCCAATTTAATCCTATAAACTACATGCTATGCAAGATGCAATGCAAAAAGAATCAAAGTCCAACTCTTAAAGGCTAGGCAGAAATGAATTTTTGAAGATTGGATCAAAATATTGTCTTGAAATGAAATTAATTCCATGGAAAATTGTCAAAAGACATCAAGATCAAAAAAGAAATTTGGTTTGAGGGTTGGACAATGTTTCTAAATGATTTTAAAGGTTTCATGAATTTTTTGGTGATTTTTAAATACCTAAAAGTATTTTTAATTAATTAATTCTCATTAATTAATTAAAAATAAACTTTTAAATGATTTAAAAAATATTTTTTAATGCAAAAAATAAAAATAAAAATGTTTTTGGTTTCTGAAAATTAATAAAAGTTTGTATAAAAATTTTCAGAATTTTTGAATGATTTTTACTATTTTTAATAAAATGGACAAAACAAATGAAATTAAATGGAATAAAAATAAAATAAAATGAGAAGTATGCTGATCCAGAGGCTGAGATTCAAACTTGGGACGCGCGAATTGACTGGCGCCAGATCTAAAGGCTGATATTCAAACTTACCTAATTAAACTAATCTGAATTAATTAATTAAATAAAATGAGATTAGGGCTAAGTGGAAGATCTGGGCCATTGAACACGCGCGGGAATTGACTAAGTCAACAACATCTACGCTCCACATTCAAACTCCATTAATTACACAGATTAAACCCTAATTAACTTCAGGTGGCCGGAGAGGACTTCCGGTCGTCTTCTCCGGCCAGACCCTCACCTGAAAGTTGCCAAAATCCTCAAAACTTCATGAAAATGAAAACTAATCACCCAGAAATCATCCCCATTCGAAACTAAACCAAAACCCCTAAACAAAAACCATTTTTCATTCATCAATCATGCGAATCGAAGCAAAACATGTTTAGGTCAGAAAAGTTTCAGAACAAGATTAAATGCTTATTTCTCAACCATTTCAAAAAGTAAGAACATCAGAGTGATCAGCAAAGCATGAGGAACAATCTAGAAACTTAAAAACTCATTTCTGGAAAAAAAGTTCTTGAGATACCTGAGCTTGAGCTTTCTCAGTTTGCAACTTTCTGGCCTTCTCTCTTTGTGCAATCCACTCCTCTTGAGCCCCTGATGAAGTCTTGATGCTTGGAAAGAATTTATGTGGGTTGGTTTGGGAGTTTGCAGAAGTTCTGTTCAAGGGAGGGTGGTGATCGTGTTTTTGATTCAGTGGCTTTCAGGCTGTTTTAAGGGTTGGTTTGTGATCAGTGAAGCATGTTGAGATTGTTTGTGAAGTTGGTTTGTGTGTTTGCAGGCTGTGGAGAGTGTTTCGAAGGATTTTGAAAATGGGAGAGATTTTGATAACTATGGCTTGTGGGCAAGATCAGAGTGAGTTGTGTTATGTGTTAGGCTGGGTTTTGTCCATGTATCAAAAGGGGATAGGTCAGAAAGTTGTTGGTGGCCTATGGTGATTGGTATGGCTCAAGTTGCCAAAATGTCAAAGTTGTGTAAGAGAGGTATGGGTTACTAGCTAGCCAAGGACAAATGGGGTGTCCTGCGCAGCAAGATGTGTGGAGAGCCATAGGATTGTTTGTGAAGTCAGCAAGAAAGTGGATTCACACTTGAGTGAGTTTTTGCAACTTGCTTCACTTTTGTTTCCTTTGAGAAATCTTGCTCCATAAGTCATGAAAATGAGTGATCCCTTGGCCCATTATGAATTTTAGATGTCATATGATCATGTTGTGAAGAAATGATACACATTTGAGGCCTTTAGAACACTTGAACAAACCATTTTGCAAAATGTCTCTTTGGTAGAAAACTTCAAATTTTGTGATTTTAGCCAACTTTGACAAGCCATAACTTTTGATCCAAAATGAATTAGGTCATGTTCTTGTACTTTTTGAAAAGGGAATGATCCATTCTACAACTTTCTGTAAACACCCCAAATTTGCCCTCATCCATTCACACCATGGCTTGTGATCATTTCATATACATAATCTCAATCATGGCATCTCATACCGCATTTCTGATTCACTGCATTGGTTCAAAGTCATCTGCATCTAGGGTTTGTGATCCGAGCAATCCAGAAGCTTCAAGAGCCACTCCAAAGGTCTTCAATGTTCAAGCATCATATCGTATGCCCTCAAAGTCAAAAAAAAAATGCCAAAGAAACACAAGAACTGAAAATGGCATGAAAACAGGGGCAGGTTATGAGGTTCACGCATATCAAGTTTCGTGAAGAAATTCCATGGGGAGGATATCTGATCAAGGGACGACTTCTGGAACACGTCAGTACAGAATCAGGATATCTGAGGCTCCCGAGGACCTGACCAAAGGGTGTTCTTCGTCATTTCTGATTACGTATGATCTTTATTTGATCATATGGGATGCCAGAAGATCATAAGATTGAAGAACTTCGAGTCGCTTTGCAAATTGCCTCGAATTGGAGAACTTGCAAATTCTCATGGCAAGCCTTTATGTGGCTTCAATGCGACCTTTGATCATCACACAAGCATAAACTAGGGCCTTAAATTCTGAATGCACCAAAGAATCTCCAAGTTTCACGACTTATGCCTCAAGAGATCACAAAGGGGCCAGACTTGTACCAATTTGCAAAGACCCATGTGACTATGTCTCTACTCATTGCAATTTCCCAGGATTTGGTCCATGGGCCTGTGCCACATCAGTCATTCTCACTCACCAAAGGCCTTACAAATGTGTTTCCTGCAAATCATCTCAATCAACTGGGGTCTCGTTGATGGTTAAGCGTCACCAAAATTTCAAAGTTGGTTTTAAGATATTTCGAATTTATCTTCAGTAAATTGATGAGTTATGGGTTAAACTTGTTGCATTTTTTCGTAAAGAAAAATGATAAGTGTGCTTTCTTTGGTTCATCGTTTTCAAAATTTAAGAAGGATGGCTTATTGGATTTGATTCATTGGTTTCGGAGAAAAAGAAAAGGAAAAAGGAAGTTCATGGTTTCGTGAGGGACTTGGATTCAAATGGCATAGCATGGGCATTTCGTGGTATTATGTCGGGTCTGGGTTATGTTGGATTTGGATTATGATTTGGATACGCATATGTTCGGAGTCATGATTCATTTTATGTTGCTATTAAGATACACCGTTCTCAAAGCATGGTAGCACTAATATTCTCAAAGTTTTACAAGACATTGAGATTTTGATTGGAATAATTGCAAGACTAAGATGTTATAATTCCCAGGTGAAACTTACGGTATTACAAGTTGCAAGTTCAAGGAAGAAAAAAAAAACAATTGAACTCAAAACCGAGGCAGAAGCATTACAAAGTTGTGAGCTACCACATGGTTACAAGGCCATATATGAATCCTACCAATACACATGCCTAAGCTTAAGGCATCATTCCTCCATCATCAAAATTGGCGCAGCTTCCGCCCGTTTCACCCAGGTCTCCATGTCCTTTGGAAACAACATTCAGGCGTGATCTGTATGACCGTAAGTTGAATCCAGATTCACTGTTAAATGTGTACCAAATGCGGTCTGATCCATACAAGGGAAGCGTTACACTTTGTACTATTTTCTTCAACCTGCAAAATATAGACAAGGTTACATCCTCATAAGAACAAGCACCTTCCAACAAGCAGACATTCAGAAGAAAAATAATGAGAGACGGCATTTGCAGCAAGTACTACTGTCAGCCCACATTTGCCTCTTTGCGATTTTCGGCAGGCATGGAATCCATCCTCATGCTCCAAGGTTCAGTGTTATGTTTCGGAATTCTTGCTGCGATGTCATAGATAACAAGTTAGTCCACACCATTGGAAAGAGATACAAATTAACAACAGAAAGACTAAGAAGATGAAGATGTATGGAAGACTTATCACAAGCAGAGCAAAGCAAGGGCAGACGCAAATGATCATAAAAAAAAATGGAAACGGTTAGCGGAAGTCTTGGGTTGACCGCCACCCTGCAAGGTTCAGGGCCAAAATAATACAAACAGTGTTCCTAAAACTTAGGATCAAGGCAGCACAATCAAGTCTCCATGGCTTGATTCATCTTCTCCATGCCAACTCTTAAGTCTCCATTAACACGCCATAAGTGGATTTTCTTCATGAGCAGCAAGAGTTGAAGGAGGTAAACCAGCAGTCTATCACTTTTAATTGACGGATATGATCAGAGTGTACACCTGCAATGCGAAATCACCGTATCAGAATAATTTCGTCTGAACAAAACATCATAGCAAACAATTCCAAATCACATGGTAAGTAAAGGTGACAGAGAAATAATGAAACTTAGGTTTAATCCTTCCGCAAGGAGCATCAAGGTTCCAAAAACATTTGTCCGACCGAGTGCAACGGCTCCTGATATGGTTGTACCTCCAGCTGATATGCCACATTCCAAAGTTGATCTTCACTCATGAGAATCTGCAGATATGAAGCAGGAACAGGATGAGCCAACAGTTCATAAATGATAAACCACATATTTCATTTAATAAAATTGGAAAATAAACAATTTTGCCATTCATCTCCCTTCCATCAGAACCCTGCTTCATATGGTGCAGGGCATAATGACTGGCCTCCCTTGTCAACGGCAACACACCAAGCTTTGAGGGATCATCGTATCATCCTTGGAGAAACTTGCTCACAACCAAAAATGATGAATCTCATGGAAATCTCCTGAAATAATTACCACATGGTAACAAGCAGTGGAAATAAGTTTAACGGCAGTGAAAAAAAAAGAGGAATAACTAATCCAATCAAAACGCAATCAATCCGTTTTCGTTTCAAAAACTAATTCAACCAAAGTGCAGTATCAAGGCATAAACGGACAAAAGGCCATAGCAGAAGTGTCAGCAGTGTTGCAGGACAAAATTTCACAAAATAGGAAAAGCAATTCTCTGTTACAAAAAAAGAAAAAGAAGACATAGCTGGATTGAGATTGTTTCAGTCTTAAATCAAAAACTCTTGAAACCCTAATTCTCAGTATAAAGGCCAGAGATGAATTCGTGAACGAGAAGAACACACAGCCGCATCAAAAACAACATCCAGAAGAGAAACCCTAAAAAATTTCTTTTTTTGTTTTTTCGTTGAAAAAAGCTGAAATTCGAGAAAGAGAAGTTTTCAAACAGAAAGGAAAGAAAAGCTTGAGCTAAAGAAAGGAATACCTGGAGAGAAAATCGCCCCTCTGAGAACGTTCAGAGCAGGTATAAAAATCTGCTTTTTTTCTCCTGATTTCCATTTTCTCGTGTTGTTGGTGTGCATCTGCTTCGAATTCTCTACTGCTTTTGTTGTTTGATGTCTCCAATAATATTACGATTTGTTGTTTAATGCTGGAATGACTGCTGGTTTGATATTGATGAGCGATTAGGGTTTGGGGTTTGACTGGGTTTAGGGGTAGCTCCGCAGATTCGTTCGTTTGGGTACTCTGTCTTCACCATGCTTGAGTTTTTAGGTTTTTTTTGAGAATAGAGAAGGAAAGAGGCGAAAGGTTGATGGAGGTCTCTGAGACCTTTCTGCTTTTCTCAGCGTGAATGTACCGTCCCAATTCATAACATTAAAGGCCTTGGAAAACAACAAGGGTTACTGCCTTTTTGCCAACACGCCGTTTCTATTTCTCACAAAGGCCACTTGTCGTCATCCCGTGGACACGTCGCAGGTGCCTGGTTTTTGGCTAGGTTTCACAGTTTTTGTCTCTCAGATTGGTAAGGTTGGGTAGGGCGTTTGGGATACCTGGGCCTTTGGTGCCCCGGGCCCATTAAGGAAGAGATTGGCAGCAGTGGGCCTGCGTTTTGCCAACAGAAGGGCCTTTGTTGTCCTTGTTGTCTCTAATTTCTTTTGTTTATACATTTAAAATTTTGTAAACTATTTATTTATTTCTTTAGATAAATTTTGTAAAACTATTTATTTATTTCTTTAGATAAATTTTGTAAACCATTTACTCATTTCTTTAGATAAATTATGTAAAACTTTTTAGATATAGCTATATAAAAAAATCCAAAAAAGAGAGAAAGCATCCCTTTTTAGGTAGTTATATGAGGGGAGGTTATTTTAGTTAGTTAATCACTTCTGTTAATTATTCTCATTTCAACTTAGCTATTTATTTTTCGTTTGTTCTCACTTGTACAATAATTCATATCATTTTCGGTTTACACCCTAATATTAAGTTCATTTTCACTTTATTTACTTCGTTCGTGCTAACTTTTCAGGTGGTAAGTATTCCGAGAAGTGAATTTGCCTTCACTTCTCGCATTTCTTTCTCATCTCCTTTGTGCATTACTGTTACATCTTTTGTATGGATATTGGAGTGAGCTTGCTCCTCCCTGTTTATTATATCTTCTTCCTTCAAGCAACTTGACTTCTTGAGTGAAGCAAGTTGTTTTGCTTCTCTTCACTTCTTGATCCTTTCATCTGCTTCCTGGTGGTTCTCTTTGAAGATATCTCTTAAAAACCACACAAACCTTAGGAACAACCAAGCATGTCAATGATTAGGGTTTTGATTAGTCCCCCTTTAGTTTTTACCTTTGTGTCATATTTGAGTCTTCTCTTCTCATCCCATAATCAGGGACTAAACCCTAAAGGCTTTAAGGCTTTGTGATTAAGTTTATGCCTGCATCCTTCTATTAGGATGGAGTGTATAACTTTAATCCTAAGTGTTAAACCCTTAATGTGTTTAAATCTCTTAATCAATTCACCTAATAATCATCAAGGCATCACACTTGTAACTTAGGCCTTGCATTGGGGTTCTATTTCTTCCTTAATTGGTTAAGAAGGACTAACCCTAGTGTTAATGGACAAGTCCCCCTCAAGTTGTCTTACAAATCATAAAACTCACTTCATCATCACACCATTAAATAAACTTCACTTAATCAAAGGCTTGTTTTGTCATGAGTTTAATCCCTAATCATGGATTAAGTTGAGGAGCTTTCCTCAGCTTAAACATTCTCATCTATTATCCTTCTCTTAGGATGGTGTAATGAGTCTGTTTAATCCCTGATTATGGCTTAACCTCATTACTTAACACTAAACAAAAACACCAAAAACATCTAAATAATCACAAGTAGGTTAATGATCTTAATCCTACACCATGGTGATTAAGTGTGAGAATCTGACTTCACACTTAAAGTATTCTCATTACCCCTAATCAGAGGGAGGATGTGGTGAGTTTACTAGATCCATTGGTTTAGGCTTAAGCTCATTAACTTACGACAAACTTTCAAAAGCAATAAAAGACTGAAAACTCAAAAACAAACAATAATCGTCTCCTCCGGGATTCTTTTCTCATCACCTTCATTCATAAACGAGAACTTGCTTCTTCCGTCTAATGCAAGACAGTTTGCACCTGAGCCAGACAGGTCACACACTTGAGCATTGACAAGCAAGCAGTTCACAAGTCAATTCATCTTTCAGTCTCTTTGGGTCGAACTACGGTGTTCTGACTTCCTCATTGCACGAGAGGATACGTAGGCATAACTTAACAGTTATCGAACAAAAGTCTCTGTATATTCCCCCTCTTTCTAGCCTCATTCTTAAGCCTCATAATCTTGAGCATCTCACTTTCATTCTTACACTGACACTGTATATATCACACTCCACATTTCTTTTATACTGACACCTGTACATTCTTTTTCCAGCTATTTTATACACAGATTGCACTGACACTACCCCTTTAAAACACAAATCTTTTAAGCGTGGATCCCGTCGAGTACGAAGGACAATCTGGGTGCTAATACCTTCCCAGGTTGTAACCAACCCCCTTTCTCAGTCTCTCTGGTTCGCAAACCGTCTTATCCATCTCTTTCTAGGTCTATGCAGCATTGCCTTTCCTCCGGGATAAAAATGCCTAGCTGGCGACTCTTTTCATCTCCAGTGAGTTCACGGCTGTGTGTTCTCGCTGTTCCCCTCGCCGACCGTTCGCGTCTGTACCTTCATCTGATCCTATTTCATTTGTCGGGAGCGACAGCTTGGCGACTCTGCTGGGGAACCTTATATTGCAACCAGGGCTTCTGGTTCTTTTTGTGGGTTCCTCCTAGCGCTTGATTGATTTGTGTTTACTGGGGTGTTATGTGCTTGTTTGTGTTTGTATACTTGTTTTATTTTTACTGATTTATGTACAGTTGCTTTACTGCTTTCTTTATTGCTTTTGTATATATCATACTGTCATGTTGCTGGGTGGGTGATTCATTGAGAGTTAAGGTCCTATACCTGGGACCTGAGTGACACCTAGGCTAGAGTGAATCATATTCTTTCCCATTCCATTTCGGTCTGGTGCGGGAATATGAAACACGGTTCAGATGTGGGTTTCTTCTTGAGAACTCTGTGTTGCAGATTTCCTGCAATGCTAGGGCTATCTGGGAAGCCTGCTAAGTCTGGATGACCTTTACTATGACCTTCAGAAACTGAGGCGAATTAGAGGAGGAACTTTTATGGTTATTGTAAACACTGTACCTCCGGGTTAGAAGTGTTTACACTTCTCATAACTGATCCAAGTCTGAAGATCCTTGTTTTAGAACACCACCTGTGAGGGGGTTGGGCTGTTTACAGGTTTGCAGGTACCTTGACCTCAGAATATCCTGTTACTTTGTTTGTTTAAGAGTACTCCATCTTGGAACAGTTCTTGTGATTCTATAACCCTGGATTTGTGACTCTTTATTTGAGTCCCCCACCTAGGTTACTGGATTTGTAGACCTCCATCTGGAATTCTTGAACACACTTGGACCTATATCAGGGCATTTTGATCAGATCCAGCTCAGCCACAAACCCTTGCATATCATTTGCATACATAATCATTGCATCATATTGACATTTGCTTATTTGTGTTGCAGGGTATCCATCTTCATTTGGTTTTGGTTTTGACCCCATCTTCAGTATTGACCTACCTTCATCAGCACTTGCTTCAGCTATCTGCACCAGCCAATCAGTGGCCCTTTCTTCAGTATCATCACCAGTACTTGTCTCTACTCAGTTTCAACATCATGGCTCCAAAGAAAAGCAACATCACTTACCACTTCTTCCAGCCAGAGTTATCAGACATCAGGAGGATCCAAACCCTGATCACTCCAGACCATGTACCATTATTCAGAGAACATCATGGAAATATACTTGATATGGTTATGGATCTGGACCCCTCACAGAGAAGCCTTATCCACACTTGCCTTCAGTTTTATGATCCCCCACTGAGATGTTTCACTTTTCAAGACTTTCAGTTGGGCCCCTTATTGGAAGAATACTCATCATTGGTTGGCATACCTATCAGGAGAGAAGTCCCTTTCAACCCTGAGATGGCTTTCCCAAGTAATGAGGAGATAGCCAAAGCATTGCACCTGGAATCAGTCTTGGTCGGGCAACATATGACATCTAAAGCTGGAATCTCTGGTTTTCATCTGGATTTCCTAATTTCTCAAGCTAGTCTGAAGGCCTCCCTGGGGGAGTGGAAAGCAGTTTGTGCCTTGTTGGCCCTGAGTATATATGGAATTGTATTGTTTGCAGATGAGCCTCGATTCATTAGTAAGAATGCAATCCATCTGTTCATTCTAAAGAACCCAGTGCCAACTTTATTGGGTGATCTCTACTATTCAGTGCATCAGAGGAATGAAAAGCAGAGGGGAAGACTAGTGAGGTGTTGTGCTCCATTGTTCCATACTTGGCTTCTCAGGCATCTACCCAGGACAGATGCATTTTTGAATCCTCATCAGCGGAAAAACTGGGCTGGAAGGCTTACTACTCTTACTTCAGCTGACATCAGGTGGTGCACTCAAAGCACAAAAGGCAGGGATATCATCACCAGCTGTGGGCATTTTCCCAATGTGCCCCTAGTAGGAGTTAAGGGTAGTATTAATTACAACCCTCTGCTGTTCAAAAGGCAACTGGGCTATGCACTGGTCCACACTCCTAAGGCACAGGACTTGGCTGAGACTCTTTACTGTGAGAACAAGATTAGTCTGACTGTTGTTAGGCAGGCAGTCTGGGCCTGGGATAATATGCAGACTAAGGGGATAACCATCTTGGGAAAGTGTAACAACGTGGCATCAGCACAATACTATGACTGGTCCCATGCCAGGGCTCAATTCTCTGGGATGCCCTTTACTATAGAAGATATTCCTGAGCCTTCCACAACACCACCTCCAGCAACTGTTAGCCTAGAAGAGTTTGAGAAGTTGAAAGAGAGAAATGAGAAGTTGACTCAAGCTTTGCAGAAGACCCTCTATGAGAGGAGGGATGGAAGATTGGATATTGAAAGGTTGGAAAAGCTGAAGAAGGAGCATCTGGCTAAGATTGAGAAGTCTGAAGATTACATCAAGAAGTCTAGGGCTGGAGAACAAATCCTGAAGAATGCTTGCAAGGAAGCCCAATTCCAGAAAGCTAGGACAGGCTTGTATCTGAAAGAGAGTCAGGCTAGGTGGGTCAGGATCACCGAGGCTCGTACTCTGGAGGACAAGAGGATCCAAGACAAGATGGAACAGATGGAGGAAGCCCTGGCAGCAGCCCAAAGGGAGATATCAGAGCTAAAGATCAGAGCTGGAGTAAAGAGGTCTAAGGACCAAAGTCAGCACAAAAAGTTGACTACAGCTGTTGCTACCCGGAACCTCCTTATCCGGAATCTTACGGAACGTCCGGCTGATCCTGTGACCGAAGCACTTCTCAAGGAAGTTCGTGAGGATGAGTTTGGCCTTGGTGTTTGACCATTTGCTTGTTGTTGTTTCTATTCCATGTACTTTTACTTTTTTTTGTGATGTATTTTAACCCCTTAGGGGGCTTGTGTTGTAAAATGAACAAGTTGTAGTATTTCCCCTTCTGTAATATATATTTGTGTTAGTTTGTTTCATCTGAGTTTTCTTCAAAAGCAACTTCAACAGCATCTTCAAGGGTCTGGAAGGGTCAAAACTGAATGCCAAGCCGGATACCTTGAGAACAAATAAGCATACTGCATTGCATGCTAACCCTTTGTTTGTTTTGTAGGTTTTTGTTTTTGTTGTCGCTAATTCTGTTGTGATGTTCAGGAATTATTGCTCGACGATGAGGGTTCCCACTCAACAGGCCACACAGATACCCTACCCGAAACAATCTTCCGGGCATTCAGATGGATCAGATGCAGCAGGACCTTACGGAGGTTAGAAATCAAATGGCAAACGAAAGATTGGAAATGAGAACGCAGATGACTCAGTTTATGGAAGTAATGAACAACATGGCTCAGAGCCAGGAAAGACTAAGAGCCTTGGTAGAGAGGCAGACTCGGGAAGATGCCCGCCTAGGGACTGGCGGAACAAGCAACAATGAGGGGGGTCAGCCTCAGGTCAACCCACCTGTATTCGGCCCTCACCTTCATCCGGAGGTCAATATCCCTGCTAATGTACAAGGGAATGCTGCTACAGGAAGGGTACTCCAAGAAGACGCCCAAGAAGACCAGTTCACAGTGATGGGAGCTGGGGATGATGTCTATGACCGGAGGCTAGATGAAATTGCCGAGAAATTAAGATCCTTGGAGTCTCAAAACTCCTTGGGTTTTGATGTCATGGACATGGGCTTAGTGGACGGGGTCAGGATTCCCCACAAGTTTAAACCTCCGAGCTTTGAAAAATACAACGGAACCTCCTGTCCACGGACCCACTTGCAATCCTTTTTGGGGAGGCTAAAGGCGTATACCATGGACGAGAAGCTGTGGATGTTCTATTTTGAGGACAGCTTGACTGGAGCTTCGAGGGAATGGTATTCCCATCTGACAAGAGCAACTATTAGATGCTGGAAGGACTTGGCAGAGGCTTTCATCAGACAGTATCAGTATAATCTGGATATGGCACCCAACAAGACCCTCTTAATGGGAATGTCACAGTCATCTAAAGAGAGCTTCCGAGAGTATGCTCAAAGATGGAGACAGCTCGCTGCAGCTGTCCAGCCACCTATGTCAGAAAGGGAGATGGCTGATATGTTCATGAATACCCTTCAGGGGACTTACATTGATAGGCTAGCTGCCTTCTCGTCTACCAGCTTTGCAGATGTAGTCATAGCCGGGGAGAGAATTGAAAGCCTATTGAAGATGGGTAAGATCTCAGACAACGGTGCAGGCTCATCCAGTAATACAAGAAAGCCTTTTGCGGATCCGAGAAGGACTGGTGAGACCAATGCCATCCACGCCAACAGGGGCAGACCCCAGTATGATCATAGGTCTGTGGCAGCAGTCACCATTCCCGCGCCAACTCATCCGCAGCCAGCTTATCAACCTCCGCCGCAAAACTATCAGCAGCAACCTCAGTATTATCAGCAAAATCAGTATCCTCCGAGAAATTACAACAACAGCAACACCAACAACAACCAGCAAAGGCCATTCCAACAGAGGCCATCTCAAGCTAACAGAGTGATCGATCCGATCCCCATGCCATATGCTACATTGCTGCCACAGCTCCTGAAACTCAACCTAGTTGAGCTAAGGACGTTGGCACCTCCGGATCCCAACAGTCTACCCCGGAACTATGACTCCAATGCTAGGTGTGCTTTCCATTCAAACGCACCTGGCCACAGTACAGAAAAGTGCAGAGCTCTGCATATGAAGGTACAAGACCTGGTAGACTCGAAGGCTTTGAATTTCGCACCACCACCCAATGTCAATAAGAACCCGATGCCAAATCACGGTGGTCCCAGAATTAACGCTATTGAAGAAGACAAGCCGTCTTATTTAATAACCAGTGTGGGCCAGATCAGGACACCGTTGGTAGAAATCAAGGCTCAGCTCTTGGAATGTCAGATGTTCCCGGGGTGTGAGTTGGGATGTGCTTACTGCAATATCTCAGTAAATGGGTGCGATAATTTGAGGAATGGCATAGATGGCCTTATTCAGAGTGGCCAACTTCAGATCACCACATCATTTCCAACAAATCCAACAATCTCATCAGCAACGGTTTCAGAACCTCCTACAACTGCAGCAACCATTGTTCCTGATAGTTCTTCGGCTTCATCAACAAGTACTTCATCTATCATCTCAACTGATCAGTTTTCAACAAATGTTCCTCCTACAACTCCAGCACCACTCCATTATGAAGCTCCTACGACAACAACATCCATTCTGCCACCATTATCTCCTACAACACCAGCAGCAAATCATGAAGACGTCTCTACTGTCACAATATTTTATGATCCTGAAAACAACTCTGCCTACCATTCAGAAGGTGTTGCTCCCATCAGAGCACCAGTTACAATCTTTTATGATCCACAAACAATTACAGTCCCTTCAGCAGCAGCAATCAGTCCAGTCACTGTCACGGTGCCTGGACCAGTACCATATGAAAGCAATAGGGCCATCCCTTGGCACTATGGCTCTGACGTGTACTGCGAAGGAAAAAGAATCACTCTTGAAACATCAACACCTGCACCACAAGTAGATAATGTGGGGGGAGGCGGAGGCTTCACTCGAAGCGGACGTCTCTTTGCTCCACCAATTCAAAAACCTACTGCCGAAGCAGAAGCTGCTGCCAAGGCAAAAGGAAAGAGCCCGGTGCAGGAAGATCAAGCTGTTAAAGAAGCCTTGAAGACACCGTTCGATCAAGAAGTTGATGAGTTTATGAGAATCATCAAAAAGAGTGATTACAAAATTGTGGATCAGCTTCACCAAACGCCATCCAAAATCTCTATCCTCTCACTGCTTATGTGCTCCGAAGCCCATCGGAATGCACTACTCAAAGTCTTGCACGCAGCTTACGTGCCCGAAGAGATTACTGTCAACCAGTTGGAAACCGTGGTTGGAAATGTTACTGCTAGCAATGGGCTAGGGTTCACCAATACTGACTTGACAGCGGATGGCCGCAACCACAACAAAGCCTTGCACATCACCATGGAATGCAAAGGGGCAGTCCTTTCTCACGTGCTGGTGGACACGGGGTCATCCCTTAATGTCTTACCAAAGAAGGCTCTGGTGAAGTTAGAATATGATGGATTGGCATTGAGACCCAGCAACCTGGTGGTAAGAGCCTTTGATGGTTCAAAAAGATCGGTTCTGGGAGAGATTGAGCTACCTGTGACAATTGGCCCACAGACCTTTAAAACTATCTTTTATGTGATGGACATTCAGCCCGCCTACAGCTGTTTGTTGGGTAGACCTTGGATCCACGCCGCCGGCGCAATAACGTCTACCCTTCACCAAAAGTTAAAATACGAGTGGGAAGGCCAAGTTGTTACAATTTGTGGGGAAGAGGATATATTTGTTAGCCATCTGGCTACTTATAAATACATTGAAATGGATGGGGAGATCCATGAAACAATGAGCCAAGGATTTGAAGCCTTGAATGTGAATGAAGCATCTGCTGTATCTGGGATCTCCATGTCATCATACCAACAAGCCCGGAAGGTTGTTGAGGAAGGAACTGCCCTAGGCTGGGGCAAGGTTTTAGCTTTGGAGGAGAAGAAAGACAAATTTGGGTTGGGTTACAGACCAACTCAACATCAAGCAAAGGCTGCTGAAGAGCCCGGTTTTGTCAGTGGGGGGATGCTCACCCCCGATGCTATCAACAATTTGGAAGACGAGCTGGAAGAGGAGCGCAATCTGGAGAATTGGATTCGTCCGAAGATCCCGGGGAGCAGTATCTCGAATTGGTCTTCCCAGGAAGTTATAAGAGTTACTCGAGCAGAGTAATTATTATTTCCTGTATTTTTATTGCATGCATCAAAGTCTTGCATCTTGCCCAAGATGACAAGACTCATTTTGTAATCGGGTCATCTGTACTTTTTTGTGCAAACAAGATTAATTAATGAAATATCAGACATCTTTTTGCAAATGAGTCTTTTTCTTTTCTGCTCACTGTTTTTTCATTTTTCTTTTTGTACAAAAAAATAAATGGCGATGTTTTCAAAATGATAACTTTTATTTCACTTTTTCTAAGCAAGATTAAAATCAATCACTAAAATGAACAAACTGAACCCTTGCAGAGAGTGCCTTCCAGACAACACCGACAACAGCACGGCTATGACTTCGTATGACTTTGACAATCCGATCAATCAAGCTGATGAAGGGGTTGAAGAAGAATATGAGCTTCCTGAAGAGCTAGCCAGGTTGTTGAGACAAGAGGAAAAGGTTATTACTCCTCATCAGGAGGAGATTGAAGTGATTAATCTTGGTACAGACGAAGACGTGAAAGAGGTTAAAATCGGGGCCTGCCTGCAAGACTCAGTGAAGAGACGACTGATTGATCTGCTTCAAGAGTATGTGGACGTGTTTGCTTGGTCGTATCAAGATATGCCAGGGTTGGACACCGACATTGTTGTGCACAATCTGCCTTTGAGGGAAGAATGCCCACCGGTCAAACAGAAGTTGCGCCGCACTCGCCCGGACATGGCAATGAAAATCAAAGAGGAGGTACAAAAGCAGTGGGACGCCGGGTTCCTTGCTGTAACTAGCTATCCGCCGTGGGTTGCTAATATAGTACCTGTGCCTAAGAAAGACGGCAAAGTAAGGATGTGTGTTGACTACCGGGACCTGAACAGAGCCAGCCCGAAAGATGATTTCCCTTTACCTCACATTGATGTATTGGTGGATAACACGGCTCAGTTCTCGGTATTCTCCTTCATGGACGGATTTTCAAGATACAATCAGATCAAAATGTCACCTGAAGACATGGAGAAGACAACCTTCATCACACCCTGGGGCACGTTCTGCTACAAAGTGATGCCATTCGGACTGAAGAATGCTGGTGCCACATATCAACGGGCTATGGTGACATTATTCCACGATATGATCCATAAGGAAATCGAATGTTATGTGGATGACATGATTGCCAAGTCCCTTACAGAGGAAGACCACCTGGTAAATCTGCTCAAGTTATTCAAGCGTCTGAGGAAGTACCAACTGAAGCTGAACCCCAACAAATGCACATTCGGGGTGCGATCCGGTAAGCTGCTGGGCTTTATTGTGAGTGAGAAAGGGATTGAAGTTGACCCTGATAAGGTCAAGGCTATTCAAGAGATGCCTGCACCAAAGATTGAGAAAGAAGTTCGAGGGTTCTTAGGTCGATTGAACTACATCTCAAGGTTCATATCTCACCTCACAGCGACCTGTGAACCCTTGTTCAAATTGTTGAGAAAAGAACAAACGGTCAGGTGGAACGAAGACTGCCAGAGGGCATTTGACAAGATCAAAGAATACTTACAAGAACCTCCGATCCTTATGCCTCCAGTAGAAGGAAGACCTCTGATAATGTACTTAACAGTATTAGAAGAGTCAATGGGGTGTGTGTTGGGCCAACATGACGAGTCTGGTCGAAAAGAGTATGCAATATACTACCTAAGCAAAAAGTTTACCGACTGTGAACAACGTTATTCACTGCTCGAGAAAACTTGCTGTGCTTTAGCGTGGGCTGCTCGCCGACTAAGGCAGTATATGTTGACCCACACTACCTTACTGATCTCAAAGATGGACCCAGTCAAGTACATATTTGAGAAGCCGGCGCTTACCGGACGGGTTGCAAGATGGCAAATGATTCTTACAGAATACGACATCCAGTACACTTCTCAGAAAGCCATCAAGGGCAGTGTATTGTCTGAATATCTTGCTGAGCAACCCATTGATGATTACCAGCCTATGAGGTTTGACTTCCCTGATGAAGACATCATGTTCATTAAAACAAAAGATCATGAAGAGCCTGTTCACACTGAAGGGCCTGACCCGGAAGAAGAATGGACTATGATGTTCGATGGGGCTGTTAATATGAATGGTCGTGGCGTTGGTGCAGTACTCATTACACCCAAAGGAGTTCACATGCCTTTCTCGGCAAAGCTCACTTTCAACTGCACTAACAACGAAGCTGAATACGAAGCTTGCATTATGGGTCTTGAGGAAGCCATTGACCTCAGGATAAAGACATTGACCGTATTCGGAGATTCAGCTTTGGTAATCAATCAAACCAACGGAAAATGGTATACACACCAGGATCATCTGATACCTTACAGGGATTATACGAGGAGGTTATTGACTTTCTTTACAACAGTCAAGCTTGAGTATATCCCTCGGGACGAGAATCAATTTGCAGATGCCCTTGCTACCATTTCATCCATGATCAAAGTTCAGGCTGCTAACTTCGTACCTCAGATCCCAGTATCCAGACTTGATAGACCAGCATATGTATTTGCAGCAGATGTTGTAAAAGACGATAAGCCTTGGTTCCATGACATTAAATGCTTCTTGGAGGATCAAACATACCCACCTGGGGCATCTTCCAATGATAAGAAGACCTTGAGGAGGCTTGCTGGAAGTTTCTTTCTGAACACTGATGGGTCTCTATACAAGAGAAACTTTGATATGGTACTCCTCAGATGTGTTGGCAAGACGGAAGCAGATTTGTTGATGCATGAAGTGCACGAAGGATCTTTTGGTACCCATGCCGGAGGGCATGCCATGGCTAAGAAGTTGTTAAGATCAGGTTATTACTGGATTACCATGGATGCAGACTGTTGTGCTTATGCCAGAAAGTGCCATAAATGCCAGATCTACGCAGATAAGGTGCATGTGCCTCCCAATCCTTTGAACATCATGTCTTCACCATGGCCCTTTGCTATGTGGGGCATCGATATGATTGGCAAGATTGAGCCAACTGCTTCAAATGGTCATAGGTTCATCCTGGTTGCCATTGATTATTTCACCAAGTGGGTCGAAGCGGCTTCCTACGCCAATGTTACAAGACAAGTAGTAGCCAGATTTCTGAAGAGAGATATCATCTGTCGGTATGGAGTACCCGAGCGAATCATTACTGATAATGGTTCCAATTTAAACAACAAAATGATGGCTGAATTGTGCCGGGACTTCAAGATCCAACACCACAATTCTTCTCCTTACAGGCCAAAGATGAATGGCGCTGTTGAGGCAGCAAATAAAAATATCAAGAAGATTGTGCAGAAGATGGTAGTCACTTATAAATACTGGCACGAAATGCTACCGTTTTCCTTGCATGGGTACCGCACGTCAATCAGAACATCCACTGGGGCAACACCGTATCAGCTTGTGTATGGTATGGAGGCAGTCCTACCAGTTGAAGTTGAATTACCCTCTTTACGAGTATTGATGGATGTTAAGCTGAACGAAGCAGAGTGGGTCCGATCCCGATACGAGCAACTGAGTCTGATTGAAGAGAAGAGATTAGCTGCAATTTGTCATGGGCAGTTGTATCAGAAAAGAATGAAGAGAGCCTTTGATCAGAAAGTCAGGCACCGAGGGTACCAAGTAGGAGATCTTGTGCTGAAGAGAATCCTCCCTCCTCATACAGACCACAGGGGCAAGTGGACTCCAAATTATGAAGGACCATTTGTAGTCAAGAAAGTTTTTTCTGGCGGAGCACTGATGCTCAGCACCATGGATGGTGAAGATTTCCCGTCCCCTGTGAATTCAGATGCAGTTAAAAAATACTTCGCATAAAATGACCCGCTGGACATAAAAACAGAATGTAAGTCCAGGCAAAAATAGGGCATCCCGGCGAGTCAAAAACAGAATAAAAGACTCGGGCAAAAATAAGGGAAGTAAATGAAAAATGTACACCCGCTGAGTTGAAAAGCCACATTGGACAACTCAGGCAAAAATGGGTATCCCGATGGATTGAAAACCCGAAAGGGCGATCCATGCAAAATAAGGGAATAAGCGAACAACTGTATTCTGAATTCGTCTGTATCATTTACAACTTGGTAGGTTTCGAAAGGATCGAGCTTTAGTCAGAATCAACTTTCTCCAGAAAGCAGGACGAGAAGAACGTCAAAAGTCATACGAGTCATAGCGGAAGAGGAAGCTCCTTTGAAAGCGTCGTCAACATCGCCAGCACTTTGTTCCTCAATTTGTAACAGTCTCTTCATTTTAGGAGATTTGTTTCCTTGACTGTATCTTGCCAATTCAGGGCACATGAATTAATAAAATCAGACTTTTCAGTCATGTTTCGTTTTGTACTTTTTTTATTTGCAAAAAAATTGTCTGATGTCTCTAAAAATATAATCGCATAAGTACAAATGTTTTTCTCTAAAAAATAAAAGCACATGCTTGCAGGGAATGTAATTACTCTCGAAAGTACTTAACTCCTATGACGGAATCCAGTAGAGGATACCTCGGGACCTTTTGTGCGTTTCCTTATCTTTGTAGGATTGCAGGTATCCAGAACGCAACTTGGGGCATGCAAGTTACATCCCAGCAGGCCGGCAAACCAACAAGCAGTCTTAGCACTCAAGGTGCTCTCTCCCCAGCTGAGTTACCTATAACTCTCCCCAGCCGTAGTACCAATCATTTCTTCCTCAGCAGAATGCAGGAATCAGGGAATCGTCTCCCCACAGAGTTTCAGCCTCTATCCAGGAGAGCAACGCATGAAGGAGTCACAACAGAGTACAGACGGCTTCTACGAACCCCAGCTGGGTCCCTCATTACAAGGATATGTCAATCAGTGGCCTGTATCCCCAAGCAAATATCATATCATCAGATCTACCAATGATCACATCCCCAGCGGGGATCCTCATTTCAAACAGATCAGCCAGAGATCTTCGCAGCAACGGGATCCGAGTCCCGGTTTGTTATCTTTGCATAATCATAACATTTGCATCATATTCACCCACAAAGCGTAGCATTCCGTCTAATACGGAGCATTACGGCAAAAATCAAATACATAGCATAATCATAAGTCATGTTGTGAATCGAACACTTGTAAACGTCGACAGTCAATCAACAATACACAAAAATCCCCCAGAGTCCCAGCAAAAGCAGTTGTCTCACAATCCACAAACACCAGTTGATACCCGTCCGTGTCATCACTCCCCAGTAAAGTCGCCTGAACACTCTTTACAAACAAAATCACTTGTATCACGGATACTTCCTGACACCCATCCGTGGCAGATCACCAGCAGAAAGCCAAAGACATCCTCTTTGCACTCACTTGTATATTCATTGTCTTGACACCCGTCCGTGTCATATCCCCAGCGCAGTCACTTACACTTTTACGACCCATATACTTGTTGATATTATTACACTTTTCACTTGGCACTCGTCCGTGTCACTCTCCCCAGCAGATTAAACACTCATCTATACAATACTCATACTCACTACTCGTGCTACACTCATACAGATACTCGTCCGTATTTTGTATACACCATCTATATCCCCACAGATTCGACAGTGGTCCGTGTTCTCTATTAACCCGCTGATACTCGTCCGTATCATCATCTCAGAACATTGCGTCTAGTGTTTGTTTCTACATGATACTCGTCCGTATCATAGTCTTAGGGATGCTCGTCCGCATCTTTAATCCATACACCGTGTCAAAAACTTGTGTCTTCTTGAATATAGATACTCGTCTGTGTCTACTATTCCCTAGAAGAGTCCTCTCAGATTCAACACTCGTCCGTGTTCTCTATTAACCCGCTGATACTCGTCCGTATCGTCATCTCTGAACATGTGTCAGTTTGTTTCTACATGATACTCGCCCGTATCATAGTCTTAAGGATGCTCGTCCGCATCTTTAACCTATACACAACATCTAAACACTTATACGTTCTTTTCTTGGTTGTAGACACTCGTCCGTGTTTACTATATCCCCAGTAGATCACCAACAAAGTGAATTTTCTTCTTATTTGACATTCGTCCTATGTCATGATAAGCTTTGAGAGCAGCCGTACCCTGCTAGGTGGTCGTCCTCCACCTCTTGATGGTCGTCCTCCATCATGCTCATCCGATGGCCGTCCCCATCGTTGATATTTAGCAGCCGTCCCCTGCTAGGTGGTCGTCCTCCACCTTTTGATGATCTTCCTTCATCATTTTATCCAATGGTCGTCCCCATTGTTGATTTTGGTTATCTGGCATTCGTCCTATGTCATGAGAAACCTCGAGAGCAGCCGTCCCCTGCTGGGTGGTCGTTCTCCACCTCTTGATGGTCGTCCTCCATCATGCTCATCCGATGGCCGTCCCCATCGTTGACCTTTTATCCGGCATTCGTCCTATGTCGTGATATTTTCGGCAGCCGTACCCTGCCAGGTGGTCGTCCTCCACCTTAGATGACCGTCCCTCATCTTAACCCCAACAGAGCAGCCGTTTCCTGCTAGGTGATCGTCCTTCACCTTTGATGGCCGTACCTCATCATCTGTTTATTTCATTTATTCTTTAACCCGATGGCCGTCCCCGTCGTGGTCCCTTTTCTTTTTAGCCCGATGGTCGTCCCCATCGTCGGTTACTTTACTTTATGAACTTGATGGCCGTCCCCGTCATGCTTCATTAATATCCAGAGAGCTTACAACTTTATCTTGATGGCCGTCCCCATCATAATATTTTATTTTCCCCAGCTAGTCGGTCGTCCCCGTCTTAGCTTTACCATTTATCCCCAGCATGTCGGTCGTCCCCGTCATTGCTCTTTACCCAGCAGTCGCCCTCTGCTCGACGGTCGTCCTCCGTCGCCCACACTTTACAATGTACTTTAATTTCTTTTACAATCTATATCCCTTGTCTTCTTCATTTCGTGAGTGCAAATTTCGGACCGTCTTTGGTATTCAACCACAAGTTATCTTGTTTGCCTGTTAAGCCGCTGCTTACATCCTGCACAGCTAACTCATGTTTGAATAGGGGCAGCTGTAAACACCCCAAATTTGCCCTCATCCATTCACACCATGGCTTGTGATCATTTCATATACATAATCTCAATCATGGCATCTCATACCGCATTTCTGATTCACTGCATTGGTTCAAAGTCATCTGCATCTAGGGTTTGTGATCCGAGCAATCCAGAAGCTTCAAGAGCCACTCCAAAGGTCTTCAATGTTCAAGCATCATATCGTATGCCCTCAAAGTCAAAAAAAAAATGCCAAAGAAACACAAGAACTGAAAATGGCATGAAAACAGGGGCAGGTTATGAGGTTCACGCATATCAAGTTTCGTGAAGAAATTCCATGGGGAGGATATCTGATCAAGGGACGACTTCTGGAACACGTCAGTACAGAATCAGGATATCTGAGGCTCCCGAGGACCCGACCAAAGGGTGTTCTTCGTCATTTCTGATTACGTATGATCTTTATTTGATCATATGGGATTCCAGAAGATCATAAGATTGAAGAACTTCGAGTCGCTTTGCAAATTGCCTCGAATTGGAGAACTTGCAAATTCTCATGGCAAGCCTTTATGTGGCTTCAATGCGACCTTTGATCATCACGCAAGCATAAACTAGGGCCTTAAATTCTGAATGCACCAAAGAATCTCCAAGTTTCACGACTTATGCCTCAAGAGATCACAAAGGGGCCATACTTGTACCAATTTGCAAAGACCCATGTGACTATGTCTCTACTCATTGCAATTTCCCAGGATTTGGTCCATGGGCCTGTGCCACATCAGTCATTCTCACTCACCAAAGGCCTTACAAATGTGTTTCCTGCAAATCATCTCAATCAACTGGGGTCTCGTTGATGGTTAAGCGTCACCAAAATTTCAAAGTTGGTTTTAAGATATTTCGAATTTATCTTCAGTAAATTGATGAGTTATGGGTTAAACTTGTTGCATTTTTTCGTAAAGAAAAATGATAAGTGTGCTTTCTTTGGTTCATCGTTTTCAAAATTTAAGAAGGATGGCTTATTGGATTTGATTCATTGGTTTCGGAGAAAAAGAAAAGGAAAAAGGAAGTTCATGGTTTCGTGAGGGACTTGGATTCAAATGGCATAGCATGGGCATTTCGTGGTATTATGTCGGGTCTGGGTTATGTTGGATTTGGATTATGATTTGGATACGCATATGTTCGGAGTCATGATTCATTTTATGTTGCTATTAAGATACACCGTTCTCAAAGCATGGTAGCACTAATATTCTCAAAGTTTTACAAGACATTGAGATTTTGATTGGAATAATTGCAAGACTAAGATGTTATAATTCCCAGGTGAAACTTACGGTATTACAAGTTGCAAGTTCAAGGAAGAAAAAAAAACAATTGAACTCAAAACCGAGGCAGAAGCATTACAAAGTTGTGAGCTACCACATGGTTACAAGGCCATATATGAATCCTACCAATACACATGCCTAAGCTTAAGGCATCATTCCTCCATCATCAAAATTGGCGCAGCTTCCGCCCGTTTCACCCAGGTCTCCATGTCCTTCGGAAACAACATTCAGGCGTGATCTGTATGACCGTAAGTTGAATCCAGATTCACTGTTAAATGTGTACCAAATGCGGTCTGATCCATACAAGGGAAGCGTTACACTTTGTACTATTTTCTTCAACCTGCAAAATATAGACAAGGTTACATCCTCATAAGAACAAGCACCTTCCAACAAGCAGACATTCAGAAGAAAAATAATGAGAGACGGCATTTGCAGCAAGTACTACTGTCAGCCCACATTTGCCTCTTTGCGATTTTCGGCAGGCATGGAATCCATCCTCATGCTCCAAGGTTCAGTGTTATGTTTCGGAATTCTTGCTGCGATGTCATAGATAACAAGTTAGTCCACACCATTGGAAAGAGATACAAATTAACAACAGAAAGACTAAGAAGATGAAGATGTATGGCAGACTTATCACAAGCAGAGCAAAGCAAGGGCAGACGCAAATGATCATAAAAAAAAAATGGAAACGGTTAGCGGAAGTCTTGGGTTGACCGCCACCCTGCAAGGTTCAGGGCCAAAATAATACAAACAGTGTTCCTAAAACTTAGGATCAAGGCAGCACAATCAAGTCTCCATGGCTTGATTCATCTTCTCCATGCCAACTCTTAAGTCTCCATTAACACGCCATAAGTGGATTTTCTTCATGAGCAGCAAGAGTTGAAGGAGGTAAACCAGCAGTCTATCACTTTTAATTGACGGATATGATCAGAGTGTACACCTGCAATGCGAAATCACCGTATCAGAATAATTTCGTCTGAACAAAACATCATAGCAAACAATTCCAAATCACATGGTAAGTAAAGGTGACAGAGAAATAATGAAACTTAGGTTTAATCCTTCCGCAAGGAGCATCAAGGTTCCAAAAACATTTGTCCGACCGAGTGCAACGGCTCCTGATATGGTTGTACCTCCAGCTGATATGCCACATTCCAAAGTTGATCTTCACTCATGAGAATCTACAGATATGAAGCAGGAACAGGATGAGCCAACAGTTCATAAATGATAAACCACATATTTCATTTAATAAAATTGGAAAATAAACAATTTTGCCATTCATCTCCCTTCCATCAGAACCCTGCTTCATATGGTGCAGGGCATAATGACTGGCCTCCCTTGTCAACGGCAACACACCAAGCTTTGAGGGATCATCGTATCATCCTTGGAGAAACTTGCTCACAACCAAAAATGATGAATCTCATGGAAATCTCCTGAAATAATTACCACATGGTAACAAGCAGTGGAAATAAGTTTAACGGCAGTGAAAAAAAAAGAGGAATAACTAATCCAATCAAAACGCAATCAATCCGTTTTCGTTTCAAAAACTAATTCAACCAAAGTGCAGTATCAAGGCATAAACGGACAAAAGGCCATAGCAGAAGTGTCAGCAGTGTTGCAGGACAAAATTTCACAAAATAGGAAAAGCAATTCTCTGTTACAAAAAAAGAAAAAGAAGACATAGCTGGATTGAGATTGTTTCAGTCTTAAATCAAAAACTCTTGAAACCCTAATTCTCAGTATAAAGGCCAGAGATGAATTCGTGAACGAGAAGAACACACAGCCGCATCAAAAACAACATCCAGAAGAGAAACCCTAAAAAATTTCTTTTTTTGTTTTTTCGTTGAAAAAAGCTGAAATTCGAGAAAGAGAAGTTTTCAAACAGAAAGGAAAGAAAAGCTTGAGCTAAAGAAAGGAATACCTGGAGAGAAAATCGCCCCTCTGAGAACGTTCAGAGCAGGTATAAAAATCTGCTTTTTTTCTCCTGATTTCCATTTTCTCGTGTTGTTGGTGTGCATCTGCTTCGAATTCTCTACTGCTTTTGTTGTTTGATGTCTCCAATAATATTACGATTTGTTGTTTAATGCTGGAATGATTGCTGGTTTGATATTGATGAGCGATTAGGGTTTGGGGTTTGACTGGGTTTAGGGGTAGCTCCGCAGATTCGTTCGTTTGGGTACTCTGTCTTCACCATGCTTGAGTTTTTAGGTTTTTTTTGAGAATAGAGAAGGAAAGAGGCGAAAGGTTGATGGAGGTCTCTGAGACCTTTCTGCTTTTCTCAGCGTGAATGTACCGTCCCAATTCATAACATTAAAGGCCTTGGAAAACAACAAGGGTTACTGCCTTTTTGCCAACACGCCGTTTCTATTTCTCACAAAGGCCACTTGTCGTCATCCCGTGGACACGTCGCAGGTGCCTGGTTTTTGGCTAGGTTTCACAGTTTTTGTCTCTCAGATTGGTAAGGTTGGGTAGGGCGTTTGGGATACCTGGGCCTTTGGTGCCCCGGGCCCATTAAGGAAGAGATTGGCAGCAGTGGGCCTGCGTTTTGCCAACAGAAGGGCCTTTGTTGTCCTTGTTGTCTCTAATTTCTTTTGTTTATACATTTAAAATTTTGTAAACTATTTATTTATTTCTTTAGATAAATTTTGTAAAACTATTTATTTATTTCTTTAGATAAATTTTGTAAACCATTTACTCATTTCTTTAGATAAATTATGTAAAACTTTTTAGATATAGCTATATAAAAAAATCCAAAAAAGAGAGAAAGCATCCCTTTTTAGGTAGTTATATGAGGGGAGGTTATTTTAGTTAGTTAATCACTTCTGTTAATTATTCTCATTTCAACTTAGCTATTTATTTTTCGTTTGTTCTCACTTGTACAATAATTCATATCATTTTCGGTTTACACCCTAATATTAAGTTCATTTTCACTTTATTTACTTCGTTCGTGCTAACTTTTCAGGTGGTAAGTATTCCGAGAAGTGAATTTGCCTTCACTTCTCGCATTTCTTTCTCATCTCCTTTGTGCATTACTGTTACATCTTTTGTATGGATATTGGAGTGAGCTTGCTCCTCCCTGTTTATTATATCTTCTTCCTTCAAGCAACTTGACTTCTTGAGTGAAGCAAGTTGTTTTGCTTCTCTTCACTTCTTGATCCTTTCATCTGCTTCCTGGTGGTTCTCTTTGAAGATATCTCTTAAAAACCACACAAACCTTAGGAACAACCAAGCATGTCAATGATTAGGGTTTTGATTAGTCCCCCTTTAGTTTTTACCTTTGTGTCATATTTGAGTCTTCTCTTCTCATCCCATAATCAGGGACTAAACCCTAAAGGCTTTAAGGCTTTGTGATTAAGTTTATGCCTGCATCCTTCTATTAGGATGGAGTGTATAACTTTAATCCTAAGTGTTAAACCCTTAATGTGTTTAAATCTCTTAATCAATTCACCTAATAATCATCAAGGCATCACACTTGTAACTTAGGCCTTACATTGGGGTTCTATTTCTTCCTTAATTGGTTAAGAAGGACTAACCCTAGTGTTAATGGACAAGTCCCCCTCAAGTTGTCTTACAAATCATAAAACTCACTTCATCATCACACCATTAAATAAACTTCACTTAATCAAAGGCTTGTTTTGTCATGAGTTTAATCCCTAATCATGGATTAAGTTGAGGAGCTTTCCTCAGCTTAAACATTCTCATCTATTATCCTTCTCTTAGGATGGTGTAATGAGTCTGTTTAATCCCTGATTATGGCTTAACCTCATTACTTAACACTAAACAAAAACACCAAAAACATCTAAATAATCACAAGTAGGTTAATGATCTTAATCCTACACCATGGTGATTAAGTGTGAGAATCTGACTTCACACTTAAAGTATTCTCATTACCCCTAATCAGAGGGAGGATGTGGTGAGTTTACTAGATCCATTGGTTTAGGCTTAAGCTCATTAACTTACGACAAACTTTCAAAAGCAATAAAAGACTGAAAACTCAAAAACAAACAATAATCGTCTCCTCCGGGATTCTTTTCTCATCACCTTCATTCATAAACGAGAACTTGCTTCTTCCGTCTAATGCAAGACAGTTTGCACCTGAGCCAGACAGGTCACACACTTGAGCATTGACAAGCAAGCAGTTCACAAGTCAATTCATCTTTCAGTCTCTTTGGGTCGAACTACGGTGTTCTGACTTCCTCATTGCACGAGAGGATACGTAGGCATAACTTAACAGTTATCGAACAAAAGTCTCTGTATATTCCCCCTCTTTCTAGCCTCATTCTTAAGCCTCATAATCTTGAGCATCTCACTTTCATTCTTACACTGACACTGTATATATCACACTCCACATTTCTTTTATACTGACACCTGTACATTCTTTTTCCAGCTATTTTATACACAGATTGCACTGACACTACCCCTTTAAAACACAAATCTTTTAAGCGTGGATCCCGTCGAGTACGACGGACAATCTGGGTGCTAATACCTTCCCAGGTTGTAACCAACCCCCTTTCTCAGTCTCTCTGGTTCGCAAACCGTCTTATCCATCTCTTTCTAGGTCTATGCAGCATTGCCTTTCCTCCGGGATAAAAATGCCTAGCTGGCGACTCTTTTCATCTCCAGTGAGTTCACGGCTGTGTGTTCTCGCTGTTCCCCTTGCCGACTGTTCGCGTCTGTACCTTCATCTGATCCTATTTCATTTGTCGGGAGCGACACTTTCATGACCAAAGTTTTTCCATTTGAAGCATTTTTGAATCAAAAAGCAAGGGTTGAAAAAGTTTCCCAAAATGGCGATTTCATTAAAAAGTCAACTTTCCCAAAAAGTCAACTTTGCAAAAGACTTGAAATTCTCCTATTTTGTGAACTTCCAACATCTTATATGATCAAATAAAGATCACACACAATCAAAATGATGAAGAACACCCTTTGGTTGGGTCATTGGGGGCCTCAGATGCCCTGATTTTGCACTGACTTGCTTGAAAAGTCAACTCTTGATCAGATGACTTCCCCATGGAATTTCTTCATGAAAATTGATATGCATGCTCCCTATACCATATAGAGACTAATAGAAACAAGAATGACCAAAAAATTTGGAGTTATGGCCTCTGAAACCAAAACCCTAATTCTAGGTCATCTGTGCAGTCAAACCTGGCTCTACCTCCATGCTATTCTCAATTCTTGTGATCTTTGACATTCTTGACTTTGAGAGGATATAATATGATGCTTGAACATACATGGACCCCTTTGAAGTGATTGATGACCTTTGGAGTGGCTCAAGAAGCTCTTGGATTGCTCAGATCACAAACCCTAGATGCAGATGACTTTGAATCTATGCAGTGAATAAAAAATGTGATATGAGATGCTATGATTGAGTTTATGCATATGAGAAAATAACAAGCCATGGTGTGAATGGGTGAGGGAAAATTTGGGGTGTTTACAGCTGCCCCTATTCAAACATGAGTTAAATGTGCAGGATGTAAGCAACGGCTTATCAGGCAAACAAGATAACTTGTGGTTGAATACCAAAGACTGTCCAAAATTTGCGCTCACAGAATGAAGAAGAAAAGGGATATAGATTGTAAAAGGAAAACAAAGTATAATATAAAGTGCGGGCGACGGAGGACGACCGTCGAGCAGAGGACGACTGCTGGGGAAAGAGCAATGACGGGGACGGCCGACATTTTGGGGAGGATGTGTGAAATAAAGCAATGACGGGGACGGCCGACATGCTGAGGATATAAGAGATCATGATGGGGACGGCCATCAAGTAAAGCTGTAAGATTCTCTGGGGAATATGTAAAAAGTAAATGATGAGGTACGGTCATCAGGTTCATAAAGTAATGCAAACGACGATGGGGACGACCATCGGGCTAAACTGATGAAGGACGATCACCAGGAAAAGGAAAAGGGACCACGACGGGGACGGCCATCGGGTTAAAGAATAAATGAAATAATGATGAGGGACGGTCATCAAAGGTGAAGGACGATCACCTAGAAGGTGACGACTGCTCTGTTGGAGATAAGATGAGGGACGATCATCTAAGGTGAAGGACGATCACCTGGCAGGGTACGGCTGCCGAAAGTATCGCGACATAGGACGAATGCCGGATAGAGGTCAACAATGGGGACAGCCATCGGACGAGCATGATGAAGGACGATCATCAAGAGGTGAAGGACGATCACCTGGCAGGGGACGGCTGCTCTCAAGGTTTATCGTGACATAGGACGAATGTCAGATAAAAAGATCAACGATGGGGACGGCCATCGGATAAAATGATGAAGGACGATCATCAAAAGGTGAAGGACGATCCCCTAGCAGGGGACGGCTGCTAAATATCACGACACAGGACGAGTGTCGGATAAAAAGGTCGACGATGGGGACGGCCATCGGATGAGCATGATGAAGGACGATCATCAAGAGGTGAAGGACGATCACCTAGCAGGGTACGGCTGCTCTCAGGGTTTATTATGACATAGGACGAATGTCAGATAAAAAGAAAATTGCTTTGCTATCTACTGGGGAATAGTAAACACGGACGAGTGTTTACATCCAAGAAATAAAAAGTATAAGTGTTTTGACGTTGTGTATAGATTAAAGATGCGGACGAGCATCCCTAAGACTACGATACGGACGAGTATCGGGTAGAAACAAGGTACTGACACGTGTTCAGAGATGATGATACGGACGAGTATCAACTAGTTAACAAGGAACACGGACGAGCGTTGATTCTGAGGGGACTCTTCTGGGGAAAAGTAAACACAGACGAATGTCTAAATTCAAGAAGACAAGAGTGTTTGACACAGTGTATGGATTAAAGATGCGGACGAGCATCCTTAAGACTATGATACGGACGAGTATCAGGTAGAAACAAACGCTTGACGCATGTTCTGAGATGATGGTACGGACGAGTACCAACTGGTTAACAAAGAACACGGACGAGTGTCGAATCTGCGGGGATTTGAGTGATATGTACAAGGTACAAACGAGTATCTGTATATGAGTGAAAACAGGAGTAACAGGTATGAGTGGTGTATAGTTGAGTGTTTAAGCTGCTGGGGAGAGTGACACGGACGAGTGTCAAGAGGGTTATATATAGGTATATGCTTTACAAAGTGTTTGAGTAACTAAACTGGGGAAGGTGACACGGACGAGTGTCAAGAAAGTTATATATATATGTATCTGTGAGTGCAAAGGGGATGCTTTGGCTTTCTGTTGGGGATGTGACACGGACGGGTGCCACAAAGAGTATGTACTGATGTTTGGGAGTGTAAGGCAATTGCTTTAGCTCTTTGCTGGGGAATCTGGGGAGCATTCTGTATATGGTTGATGGATAGTCATTATTCACAAGTGTTTGATTCAGAACATGGCTTATGATTATGCAATATGTTTGATTTTTGCCGTAATGCTCCGTATTAGACGGAATGCTACGCTTTGTGGGGTGAATATGATGCGAATGCTATGATTATGCAAAAGATACCGATCCGGGATCCGGGTCCCATTGCCGCGAAGATCTCTGGTCGATTTGTTTGAAGTGGATATCCCAGCTGGGGATGAGACCATTGAGATGTATCTGCTTTGGAGGAATAGGTCACTGATAGACCCATTCTTGGTGAGGAGGGACCCAGCTGGGGTTTGTAGAAGCCTTCGTCACTCTGTTGTGATTCCTTCAAGCGTTGCTCTTCTGGATAGAGGCTGAAACTCTGTGGGGAAGTGGTTCCCTGGCTTTTGTATTTGGCTGAGGAGGAAGAATGATTGGTACCTCGGCTGGGGAGAAAATAACAAGTGGCAACTCAGCAGGGGAGAAAGCACCTTGGGGTGCTAAGACTGAGTGAGTGTTGATTTGCCAGCCTGCTGGGATGGAGTTTACATGCCCAATGTCGTGCTTTGAATGCCTGCAATCCTGAAAAGATAGAGAAACGCACAAGTAATCCCGAGGTATCCCTTACCGGATTCCATCATAGGAGTCTAGACACACCTGGGAGTAAGTATATTTTCTGCAAGCACGCATTTTTTTAGAAAAAAAACATCTGTGTTTATGCAATCAGTATCTTATAGACATCGGACATTTTGCAAATGAAAATAAAAATGTACGAGACGAGACATGACTGAAAATCTGATTTTATTAATTCGTATGCCCTGAATTGGCAAGGTACAGTCAAAGAAACATATCCCCTAAAATAAGGAGATTGTTACAAATTGAGGAACAAAATGTTGGCAATGTTGACGACGCTTCAAGGAGCTTCCCTTTTGCTATGACTCGTATGACATTTGACGTTCTTCTCGCCTTGCTTTCTGAAGAAGGTTAATTCTGAAAGAGGATTGATTCCTTCGAAGCTTACCAAGTTGTAAGTGATACAGACGAATTCAGAATGCAGTTGTTCGCTTATTCCCTTGTTTTGCATGGATCGCCCTTTCGGGTTTTCAATCCATCGGGATACCCATTTTTGCCTGAGTTGTCCAATGCGGCTTTTCAACTCAGCGGGTGTACATTTTTTTGTTTTATTTTCCCTTATTTTTGCCCGAGTCTTTTATTCTGTTTTTGACTCGCCGGGATGCCCCATTCTTGCCTGGACTTTCATTCTGTTTTTATGTCCAGCGGGTCATTTTATGCGAAGTATTTTTTAACTGCATCTGAATTCACAGGGGACGGGAAGTCTTCACCATCCATGGTGCCGAGCATCAGTGCTCCACCAGAGAAAACTTTCTTTACCACGAATGGCCCTTCATAGTTTGGAGTCCACTTGCCCCTGTGGTCTGTATGAGGAGGGAGGATTCTTTTCAGCACAAGATCTCCTACTTGGTACTCTCGGAGCCTAACTTTCTGATCGAAGGCTTTCTTCATTCTTTTTTGATACAACTGTCCATGACAGATTGCAGCCAATCTTTTCTCTTCGATCAGACTCAGCTGCTCGTATCGGGATCGAACCCATTCTGCTTCGTTCAGCTTAACATCCATTAGTACCCGCAGGGAGGGTAGTTCAACTTCAACTGGTAGGACTGCCTCCATACCATACACAAGTTGATACGGTGTTGCCCCAGTGGATGTTCTGATTGACGTGCGGTACCCATGCAAGGCAAACGGTAGCATTTCATGCCAGTCTTTGTATGTGACAACCATCTTCTGCACAATCTTCATGATATTCTTATTAGCCGCCTCAACAACGCCATTCATCTTTGGCCTGTAAGGAGAAGAATTGTGGTGTTGGATCTTGAAGTCCCGGCATAGCTCTGCCATCATTTTGTTGTTTAAGTTGGAACCATTATCAGTAATGATTCGCTCGGGCACTCCATACCGACAGATGATGTCTCTCTTCAGAAATCGGGCTACCACTTGCCTGGTAACATTTGCATAGGAAGCTGCTTCGACCCACTTGGTAAAATAGTCTATGGCAACTAGGATGAATCTGTGGCCATTTGAAGCAGTCGGTTCAATCTTGCCAATCATATCAATGCCCCACATGGCAAAGGGCCAGGGTGAAGACATTATGTTCAGAGGGTTGGGAGGCACATGCACCTTATCCGCATAGATCTGGCATTTATGGCATTTTCTGGCATAGGAACAACAGTCGGCATCCATTGTGATCCAGTAATAACCTGATCTTAGCAACTTTTTAGCCATGGCATGCCCTCCCGCATGGGTACCAAAGGATCCTTCGTGCACCTCGTGCATCAACAAGTCTGCTTCTGTTCTATCAACGCATCTGAGGAGTACCATATCAAAGTTTCTCTTGTACAGGGAACCATCTGTATTCAGGAAGAAACTACCAGCAAGCCTTCTTAAAGTCTTCTTATCATTGGAAG
Source organism: Lathyrus aphaca (assembly GCA_963966055.1). Classification (NCBI taxonomy): domain Eukaryota; kingdom Viridiplantae; phylum Streptophyta; class Magnoliopsida; order Fabales; family Fabaceae; genus Lathyrus; species Lathyrus aphaca. Next base: position 61,171,539 of record OZ014520.1, on the reverse strand, counting down.
ATGCCCCAGGTGGGTATGTTTGATCCTCCAAGAAGCATTTAATGTCATGGAACCAAGGCTTATCATCTTTGACAATGTCTGCCGTAAATACATATGCTGGTCTGTCAAGTCTGGACACTGAAATCCGAGGCACAAAGTTGGCAGCTTGAACTTTGATCATGGATGAAATGGTAGCCAGAGCATCTGCAAATTGATTCTCGTCCCGAGGGATATACTCGAGCTTGACCGTTGTAAAGAAAGTCAACAACCTCCTTGTATAGTCCCTGTAAGGTATCAGATGATCCTGGTGTGTGTACCATTTGCCATTGGCTTGATTAACTACCAGAGCTGAATCTCCAAATACAGTCAATGTCTTGATCCTGAGGTCAATGGCTTCCTCAAGACCCATAATGCAAGCTTCGTATTCAGCTTCATTGTTAGTGCAGTTAAAGGTGAGCTTTGCCGAGAAAGGCATGTGAACTCCTTTTGGCGTAATGAGTACTGCACCAACACCACGACCATTCATGTTAACAGCCCCATCAAACATCATAGTCCATTCTTCTTCCGGGTCAGGCCCTTCAGTGTGAATAGGCTCTTCATGATCTTTTGCTTTTATGAACATGATGTCTTCATCGGGGAAGTCAAATCTCATAGGCTGGTAATCATCAATAGGTTGCTCAGCAAGATAATCCGACAATACACTGCCCTTGATGGCTTTCTGGGAGGTGTACTGGATGTCGTATTCTGTGAGGATCATTTGCCATCTTGCAACCCGTCCGGTAAGAGCTGGCTTCTCGAAAATGTACTTAACTGGGTCCATTTTGGATATCAACAAAGTGGTGTGGGTCAACATATACTGTCTCAGTCGGCGAGCAGCCCACGCTAAAGCACATCAAGTTTTCTCGAGCAGTGAATAACGTTGTTCACAGTCGGTAAACGTTTTGCTTAGGTAGTAAATTGCATACTCTTTTCGACCAGACTCGTCATGCTGGCCCAACACACACCCCATTGACTCCTCTAATACTGTCAAGTACATTATCAGAGGCCTTCCTTCAACTGGAAGCATAAGGATTGGTGGTTCTTGCAGGTATTCTTTGATCTTGTCAAAAGCCTTCTGGCAGTCTTCGTTCCACCTGACCGTCTGTTCTTTTCTTAACAGCTTGAACAAGGGTTCACAGGTTGCAGTAAGGTGAGATATGAACCTAGAAATGTAGTTCAATCTACCTAGAAAACCTCGAACTTCTTTTTCTGTCTTCGGTGCAGGCATTTCTTGAATGGCTTTGACTTTATCAGGGTCAACTTCAATCCCTTTCTCGCTTACAATAAAGCCCAGCAGCTTACCAGATCGCACCCCGAATGTGCATTTGTTGGGGTTCAATTTCAGTTGGTACTTCCTCAGACGCTTGAATAGTTTCAGCAGATTCACCAGGTGGTCTTCTTCCGTGAGGGACTTGGCAATCATGTCATCCACATAACATTCAATTTCTTTATGGATCATGTCGTGGAATAACGTTACCATAGCCCGTTGATATGTTGCACCTACATTCTTCAGTCCGAACGGCATCACCTTATAGCAGAACGTGCCCCAGGGTGTGATGAAAGTTGTCTTCTCCATGTCTTCAGGTGACATTTTGATCTGATTGTATCCTGAAAATCCATCCATGAAGAAGAATACCGAGAACTGAGCCGTATTATCAACCAATACATCAATGTGAGGTAATGGGAAGTCATCTTTCGGGCTGACTCTGTTCAGATCCCGGTAGTCAACACACATCCTCACTTTGCCGTCTTTCTTAGGCACAGGTACTATGTTAGAAACCCACGGCGGATAGCTAGTTACAGCCAGGAAACCAGCATCCCACTGCTTTTGTACCTCTTCTTTGATTTTCATTGCCATGTCTGGGCGAGTACGGCGCAGTTTCTGTTTAACCGGCGGGCAATCTTCTCTTAAAGGCAGCTTGTGCATGACGATATCAGTGTCCAACCCTGGCATATCCTGATAAGACCAAGCAAACACATCTGCATACTCCCGAAGCATGTCAATCAACTGTTCTTTCACTGAGTCTTGTAAGCAGGCCCCGATCTTAACCTCTTTCACGTCTTCTTCCGTACCAAGATTAATCGTTTCAACCTCCTCCTGATGAGGAGTGATAACCTTCTCCTCTTGCCTTAACAGCCTGGCTAGCTCTTCAGGAAGCTCATAATCTTCTTCAACCCCTTCATCCGCTTGATTGATTGGATTGTCAAAGTCATACGAAGTCATAGCTGTGTTGTTGTCGGTGCAGTCTGGAAGGCACTCTCTGCAAGGGTTTAGATTGTTCATTTTAGTGATTGATTTTAATCTTTGTTTAGAAAAAGTGAAATGAAGTTTATCATTTTGAAAACATTGCCATTTTATTTTTGTACAAAAAGAAAAATGGAAAACAGTGAGCAGAAAAGGAAAAAGACTCATTTGCAAAAGATGTCGATATTCATTGATTGATCTATTTGCACAAAATTACAAGATGGCCCGATTACAAAATGAGTCTTGTCATCTTGGGCAAGATGCAAGACTTGATGCATGCTTAAAATATACAGGAAATAATAATTACTCTGCAGGAGTAACCCTTATAATTTCCTGGGAAGACCAGTTTGAGATACGACTCCCCGGGATCCTTGGACGTATCCAGCTCTCCAGGTTGCGCTCATCTTCCGACTCATCTTCCAAGTTGTTCACAGCATCGGGGGTGAGCATCCCCCCACTAACAAAACTGGGCTTCTTAGCAGCCTCTGATTGATCTTGTTGAGTTGGTTTGTAACCCAACCCAAATTTGTCCTCCTTCTTCTCCACAGGCAACAACTTGCCCCAGCCTTGGGCAGTCCCCTCTTCAACAACCTTCCTGGCTTGCTGGTAAGATGCCATGGAGGTCCCAAGTACAGCAGATGCTTCATTAATGTTCAGGGCTTCAAATCCCTGGCTCATGGTTTCATGGATCTCCCCATCCATCTCAATGTATTTGTATGTAGCCAGATGGCTAACAAAAATATCTTCTTCACCACAGATAGTGATGATCTGGCCCTCCCACTCGAATTTTAACTTCTGGTGAAGGGTAGACGTAACTGCGCCAGCGGCATGAATCCAAGGTCTACCCAACAAACAGCTGTAGGCCGGCTGAATGTCCATCACATAGAAGGTTATTTTAAACGTCTGTGGGCCAATCATCACAGGTAGATCAATCTCTCCTAGCACTGATCTCTTAGAGCCGTCAAATGCTCTTACTACCAGATTACTTGGACGCAATGCCAAGCCATCATACTCCAGCTTCACCAAGGCTTTCTTTGGTAAGACATTGAGTGAAGACCCAGTGTCTACCAGTACATGTGATAGAACAGCACCCTTGCATTCTAGGGTGATGTGTAAAGCCTTGTTGTGATTACAGCCCTCAGTCGTTAAATCAGCATTGGTAAAACCCAATCCATGGCTGGTATTGACATTTGCTACCACGGTCTCCAACTGATTAACGGTGATCTCCTCTGGCACATATGCTGCGTGCAAGACTTTTAGTAATGCATTCCGGTGAGCTTCGGAACACATCAGCAGGGATAAAATGGAGATCTTTGAGGGAGTTTGGTGAAGCTGATCCACCACCTTATAGTCATTCCTCTTGATAATTCTCATAAACTCGTCTACATCTTGTTCAAAAGATTTCTTCTGTGTTTCTTTGAGAATGGGTTCTTCAACTATTACACTCTTTCCCTTTGCTTTGGCAGCAGCTTCTGCTTCGGCATTAGGTCTTTGTGATTGCGAGGCAAAAAGGCGTCCGCTTCTGGTGAAGCCTCCGCCTCCCCCGACATTATTAATCTGTGGAGAAGATGTTGAAGAGACAAGAGTGATTCTCTCCCCATTGCAGTACAGGTCAGAGCCATAATGCCAAGGGATGGCATTACTGCTTTCATATGGAACAGGCCCAGGTACCGTGATGGTAACCGGGCTGACTGCAGCAGAGGAGGATGTTGCAATAGTATGTGGATCATAGTAGATGGTAACCGGTGTCCTGGCAGGAGATGCCACTGCTTGTTGTTGAAAATTGTTGCTCGGAGGAATATTTGACGGATCATAATAAATAGTGACTGCTGAGATATTTGCTGGTGTTGTAGGAGAAGATCCTGAATAGAGGGGTGCTGACGTTGTAGAAGTAATGTTTGTTGATATCTGGCTTGTCGAAGTGATATTTGAAGCATTTGTTGATGAAACTGAAGAATTGTTTGGAATAATTGTTGTTGCAGTTGTAGGAGACTCTGGAATTGTTGTCTGTGAGATTGCCGGATTTGAAGGTATTGATGTTGTGATTTGAAGTAGACCACTCTGGATAAGACCATTTATGCCGCTTCTCAAGTTATCACATCCATTTACCAAAATGTTGCAATAACCGCACCCGAGCTCACACCCAGGAAATATCTGGCATTCAAGGAGTTGAGCTTTAATCTCTACCAGGGGTGTCCTAATTTGCCCAACGCTGGTTATTAAGAAAGACGGCTGATCTTCCTCAATAGCATTAATTCTGGGTCCTCCATGGTGAGGCATGGGGTTCTTGTTGACATTTGGCGGGGGTGCAAAGTTTAGAGCTTTAGAGTCTACCAGGTCTTGTACTTTCATCTGTAAAGCTCTGCACTTCTCTGTACTATGGCCAGGTGCATTGGAGTGAAAAGCACATCTGGCATTGGCGTCATAATTTCTTGGCAGACTGGAAGGATCTGGTGGTGCCAACGTCCTTAACTCAACTAGGTTGAGCTTCAGGAGCTGTGGCAGTAAAGCGACATAAGGCATAGGGATCGGATCAATCACCCTATTGGCCTGAGATGGCCTCTGTTGAAATGGTCCTTGTTGATTGCTGTTGTTGTTGTTGTTGTTGTAGTTTCTCTGAGGCGGATATTGAGTTTGTTGCTGGTAATGGGGTTGTTGCTGATATGTTGGTTGCTGAGGAACTGGAGTGGGAATGGTGACTGCTGCCACTGACCTGTGATCATATTGTGGTCTGCCCCTGCTGGCCTGAATAGCATTAGTCTCACCGGTTCTTCTTGGACCTACAAAAGGTTTTCTGGGGTTGCTGGACGAGCTCGCACCATTGTCAGAAATCTTGCCCATCTTTAATAGGCTCTCAATTCTTTCCCCAGCTATGACTACGTCGGCGAAGCTAGTGGAAGAAAAGGCAACTAGCCTGTCAATATATGTCCCTTGAAGGGTGTTCATAAACATGTCGGCCATTTCCCTTTCCGACATGGGTGGCTGGACAGCAGCAGCAAGCTGTCTCCACCTCTGGGCGTACTCCCGGAAGCTTTCCCTGGATGATTGAGACATTCCCATCAGGAGGGTCCTGTTAGGAGCCATATCCAAGTTGTACTGGTACTGTCTGATAAAGGCCTCAGCTAGGTCCTTCCAGCATCTGATGGTTGCTCTAGTCAAGTGAGAGTACCATTCCCTTGAAGCTCCTGTTAAGCTATCTTCAAAATAAAACATTCATAGCTTTTCATCCATGGTATATGCCTTCAGCCTCCCCAGAAAGGATTGTAAGTGGGTTCGTGGACAGGAAGTTCCGTTGTACTTCTCGAAGCACGGAGGTTTAAATTTGTGGGGAATCCTTACCCCGTCCACTAGGCCCATGTCCATAACATCAAAGCCCAAGGAATTCTGAGACTCCAGAGATCTCAGTTTCTCAGCAATCTCATCTAGCCTTCTGTCATAGGCTTCATCCCCAGCTCCCATCACAGTGAACTGATCTTCCTGGGGGTCTTCTTGTAATACTCTGCCTGCAGTGGCATTCCCTTGCACATTAGCAGGGATGTTGATCTCTGGATGAAGGTGGGGCCCATACACAGGAGGATTAACATGAGGCTGAACCCTCTCATTGTTGCTTGTTCCTCCTGTCCCTAGATGGGGTTCCTCCTGGGTCTGCCTTTCTACCAAGGCCCTTAATCTTTCTTGGCTCTGTGCCAATCCATTCATCACCTCCATAAACTGGGTCATCTGATTTCTCATCTCCAGTCTCTCGTTGGCCATTTGAGTCCTGACCTCTGTAAGGTCCTGCTGTACTTGGTCCATTTGTATACCCGGAAGGTTGTTGCGAGTGGGATATCTGTGTGGACGGTTGAGTGGGAACACCCGTCGTCGAGCAATAGTTCCTGAACCACAACAGAGTTAGTAATAAACAAAACAAAAACCTACAAAACAAAACAAAAGTTAGTATGCAATGCAGTATGCTTATTTGTTTCCAAGGTATTCGGCTTGGCTCCTGGTTTTGACCTTTCCAGACCCCTGAGGGAGGTGCTTTGATGTTGCTTGAGAGAAAAAGAACTCAGATGAAACAAACTAATGAATATATTACAAATGGTTAATCATACATAGTTTTTTTTTTTTACAATACATGCCCTCTGAGGGGTCAAAAAATACAACATAAAATAAAAGTACATGAAATGAAAGCAACAACAAGCAAAAGTCAGACACCAAGACCAAACTCATCCTCTTGGACCTCCTTCAAAAGTGCTTCAGTCACAGGATTAGTTGGATGCTCTGTGAGGTTCCTGATGAGAAGATTCCTGGTGGTGATAGCAGTGGTTAGCTTCTTGTGTCTGCTTTGGTCCTTTGACCTCTTTACACTAGCTCTGAGTTTCAATTCTGAGATCTCCCTCTGGGCTGCTACTAGGGCTTCCTGTTGCTCCTTTGCATTAGCCTCCAACTGCTCAATCTTGTCCTGGGTTCTCTTATCCTCCTGAGTGCGAGCTTCAGTGGTCCTGACCCACCTAGCTTGGCTTTCCTTCAAGTAGAGATCAGTCCTGGCCTTCTGGAACTGGGCCTCCTTACAGGCATTCTTCAGAATCTGCTCCCCAGCTCTTGACTTCTTGATGTAATCCTCTGACTTTTCAATCCTAGCTAGATGCTCCGCTTTAAGCTTTTCTAACCTTTCAATGTCCAGACGACCATCACTCCTCTCCCAGAGGGTTCTCTTCAAGGCTTCAGACAAATTCTCATTCCTCTCTTTTAGCTTTTCAAACTCCTCCAGGCTGACAGTGGCTGGAGGTGGTGTTGTGGATGGTCCAGGTACATCTTCAATGGTGAAGGGCATCCCAGAAACTTGAGCCCTGGCATGAGACCACTCATAATACTGAGCTGAGGCCACATTGTTGCATCTCCCAAGAATAGCCATCCCTTTAGTCTGGACATTGTCCCAAGCCCAGGATGCTTGCCTGACAATAGCCAGATTAGGCTTGATCTCACAATAAAGGGTCTCAGCTAGATCTTGTACTCTAGGAGGGATGACCAATGCATAGCCTAGTTGTCTTTTGAATAGCAGAGGGTTGTAGTTGATGCAACCTTTCACTCCTATCAGAGGTACATTGGGGAACTGCCCACAACTAGTAATGATGTCCCTGCCCTTGGTGCTCTGGGTGCACCACCTGATATCATCTGAGGTCAAAGCAACAAGTCTCCTAGCCCAATTCTTCTGTTGGTGAGGATTCAAGAATGCATCAGTCTTGGGCAAGTGTTTGAGCAGCCAGGTATGGAACAAGGGAGCACAGCACCTCACCAATCTTCCTCTTTGCTTTTCATTCCTTTGGTGAACAGAGTAGTAGAAATCTCCCAGTAAGGTGGGTACTGGGTTCCTCAGGATGAAAAGATGGATTGCATTCTTGCTAATAAACTTAGGCTCATCTGCAAATAATATAACCCCATATATGTTGAGGGCTAATAATGCACAGACTGCCTTCCACTCTCCCAAGGAGGCCTTCAGAATAGCCTGAGAGGTCAAGAAATCCAAGTGTAAGCCAGAGATCCCAGCCTTTGCTGTCATGTTTTGCTCAATCAGAACTGGTTCCAGATACAATGCCTTTGCCACCTCTTCATTACTAGGAAAAGCCATCTCAGGGTTAAAGGGGACTCCACCCCTGATAGGTACACTAATCAGTGATGAATATTCTTCCAACAAGGGTCCCAACTGAAAATTCTGGAAGGTGAAGCACCTCAGAGGGGGATCATAGAACTGTAGGCAAGTATGAATCAAGCTCCTCTGGGAAGGGTCCAAATCCATAACCACATCAAGGATGCCTCCATAATGTTCTCTGAACAGTGGTATATGGTCTGGAGTAATCAGGGCCTGGATCTTCCTGATGCCAGCCAGCTCAGGCTCAAAGAAGTGGTAGGAGATATTGCTCTTCTTGGGTGCCATGTCTGCTGATGAAGAGCTGAGATAGATGCTGATGATGATGACTAACACTGGTGATGGGCCACTGACAGGCTGATACTGGTGATGCAGGTGACTGAAGCAGGTAGCTGATGAAGACAACTGAAGCAAATAGTTGATGAATAAAGGTCTTATGCGGATGAAGGGGTCAAAACCAAGCCAAATGTAATATGGATACCCTGAAAAACAAATAAACACATGTTAAATGATGCAATGATGATGTATGCAAATGATATGCAAGGGTTTGTGATCAAGCTGGATCTGATTAACTGCCTTGATATAAGTCCATATATGTTCAAGAAAACTAGGTGGAGGTTCATAAGTCCAGTAACCAAGGTGGGGGACTCAAATAAAGAGTCACATGTCCAGGGTTAAAATCACAAGAACTGTCCCAAAATGGAGTACTCTCCATCAAATCACATTAACGAGGTATACTGAGGTCAAGGGTACCTGCAAACCTGTAAACAGCCCAACCCCCTCACAGGTGGTGTTCTAAAACAAGGATCCTCAGACTTGGATCAGTTATGAGAAGTGTAAACACTTCTAACCCGGAGGTACAGTGTTTACAATAACCATAAAAGATCCTCCTCTAATTCACCTCAGTTTCTGAAGGTCAATAATAAAGGTCATCCAGACTTAGCAGGCTTCCCAGATAGCCCTAGCACTACAGGAAATCTGTAGCACAGAGTTCTCAAGAAGAAACCCATATCTGAACCGTGTTTCATATTCCCGCACCAGACCGAAATGGAATGGGAAAGAACATGAACCACTCTAGCCTAGGTGTCACTCAGGTCCCCGGTATAGGACCTTAAACTCTCAATAGAACACCCACCCACCAAAGCAAAAACCAGATCCAGCCAGAACAGTATGACAGTATGATAATATAAAGCTGTAAAGAAAGCAATAAACAAATTGTACATAAAGCAATAAAGCAACTATATAAACACAAATCAGCACATAACACCCCAGTAAACACAAATCAAACAAGCGCTAGGAGGAACCCACAAAAAGAACCAGAAGCCCTGGTTACAGTATAAGGGTCCCCAGCAGAGTCGCCAAGCTATCGCTCCCGACAAATGACACCTGGTCAGAAGGGGTACAGACGCGAACGGTTGGCGAAAAGGGAATGAGAACACACAGGAGTGAACTCAAGAGAAAGAAAGAGTCGCCAGCTAGGCATTTTTATCCCGGAGGAAAGGTAATGCTGCATAAACCTAGAAAGATACGGATAAGACGGTTGCGAACCAGAGAGACTGAGAAAGGGGGTTGGTTACAACCTGGGAAGGTATTAGCACCCAGATTGTCCGCCGTACTCGACGGGATCCACGCTCAAGAGATTTGTGTTTTAAAGGGGTAGTGTCAGTGCAATTTGTGTATCAAAGCTGGAAAGAATGCAAGTGTCAGTGTAAAAAGAAAAGTGAAGTGAAGTATGCACAGTGTCAGTGTAAGAACTGGAATAAAGTGCTCAAGATCATGAGGCTAAAAGAGTGATACTGGAAAGAGGGGAAATACACAGAGACTTTTGTTCGATAACTGTTAAGTTATGCCTACGTATCCTCTAGTGCAACGAGGAAGTCAGAACACCGTAGTTCGACCCAAAGAGACTGAAAGGTGAATTGACTTGTGAACTGCTTACCTGTCTATGCTCAAGTGTATGACCTGTCTGGCTCAGGTGCAAACTGTCTTGCATTAGACGGAAGAAGCGAGTTCTCGTTTGTGAGTGAAGATGATGAGGAAAGAATCCCGGAGGAGACGATTATTGTTTGTTTTTGTGTTTTCAGTCTTTTATTGCCTTTGAAAGTTTGTCATAGATTAATGAGCTTAAGCCTAAACCAATGGATTTAGTAAACTCATCACATCCTCCCTCTGATTAGGGGTAATGAGAATTCCTTAAGTGTGAAGTCAGATTCTCACACTTAATTACCATGATGTAGGATTAAGATCATTAACCCACTTGTGATTATTTAGATGTTTTTGTTGTTTTTGTTTAGTGTTAAGTAATGAGATTAAGCCATAATCAGGGATTAAACAGACTCATTACACCATCCTAATAGAAGGATAATAGATGAGAATGTTTAAGCTGAGGAAAGCTCCTCAACTTAATCCATGATTAGGGATTAAACCCATGACAAAACAAAGCCTTTATTAAGTGGATTTTATATAATGATATGATGAAGAAGTGAGTTTTATGGTTTGTAAGACAGCTTGAGGGGGACTTGTCCATTAACATTAGGGTTAGTCCTTCTTAACCAGTTAAGGAAGAATTAGAACCCTAATGCAAGGCCCAAGTTACAAGCTTGATGTCTTGATGGTTGTTAAGTGAATTGATTAAAGGATTTAAACACCTTAAGGGTTTAACACTTAGGATTAAAGTTATACACTCCATCCTAATAGAAGGATGTAGGCATAAGCTTAATCACAAAGCCTTAAAGCCTTTAGGGTTTAGTCCCTGATTATGAGATGAGAAGAGAAGACTCAATGAGACACAAAGGTAAAAGCTAAGGGGGGACTAATCAAAACCCTAATCATTGTCATGCTTGGTTGTTCCTAAGGTTTGTGAGGTTAACAAGAGAAGTCTTCAGAGGAACCACCAGGAAGCAGATGAAAGGAGCAAAGGAAACAAAGTAACTTGCTTCATTCAAGAAGACAAGTCACTTGAAGAAAGAAAGTAAGAAGAAGAAGAATGAGCAAGCTCAATCTCAAACACAAGACAAAATGCAGCAAATATGCATAAGAGAGATGAAAAGAAATTGTGAGAAGTGAAGGCAAATTCACTTCCCAAAGTCACTTACCACCTGAAAAGTTAGTGAAAGGAAATGCAATGCAATGCAAAATGAGATGAAATGGGATGATGTAAATCAAAACCAGAGGCATATGTATGATGTTAATGATGCTAAGAGGTGATGCAAACATGAGACAAAGCATGGGAATGATCATACAAACATATGGATGCAAGAGAAGCATGCTTAGAACCATGAACATACACGAAAAGTTATGGAATGTAAATGGCATACAACATGGAAAATGCAAGATGCAATGATCAAACATGATTCTAACATGTCCTAAGATGTAATATGAATCAAATGAATGCACAAAATGTCATGGCAAGTCATGGTATGCAAGCAAATGCAAGATGAATGCAAAAGGAAGCCCAAATTAGGGTTTATGATCAATGCACAAAACAAAAACCAAAACCAGAAGCAAACATCAAGATAAAAAATTGAAAATGCATTCAAAGGAACCCTAAACCTACACAAACTCACTGCCCAAAGGAGGGGTTCTAACTCTTAACCTAATGAGGGTTATGAATTTCTCAAGATTTGCTAGGGTTTTAAGGTACCTTGTCAAGAAAAATGTCAAACAAATTGAAAATGCAAGATCAATTCATGCCAATTTAATCCTATAAACTACATGCTATGCAAGATGCAATGCAAAAAGAATCAAAGTCCAACTCTTAAAGGCTAGGCAGAAATGAATTTTTGAAGATTGGATCAAAATATTGTCTTGAAATGAAATTAATTCCATGGAAAATTGTCAAAAGACATCAAGATCAAAAAAGAAATTTGGTTTGAGGGTTGGACAATGTTTCTAAATGATTTTAAAGGTTTCATGAATTTTTTGGTGATTTTTAAATAGCTAAAAGTATTTTTAATTAATTAATTCTCATTAATTAATTAAAAATAAACTTTTAAATGATTTAAAAAATATTTTTTAATGCAAAAAATAAAAATAAAAATGTTTTTGGTTTCTGAAAATTAATAAAAGCTTGTATAAAAATTTTCAGAATTTTTGAATGATTTTTACTATTTTTAATAAAATGGACAAAACAAATGAAATTAAAATAAAATAAAATGAGAAGTATGCTGATCCAGAGGCTGAGATTCAAACTTGGGACGCGCGAATTGACTGGCGCCAGATCTAAAGGCTGATATTCAAACTTACCTAATTAAACTAATCTGAATTAATTAATTAAATAAAATGAGATTAGGGCTAAGTGGAAGATCTGGGCCATTGAACACGCGCGGGAATTGACTAAGTCAGCAACATCTACGCTCCACATTCAAACTCCATTAATTACACAGATTAAACCCTAATTAACTTCAGGTGGCCGGAGAGGACTTCCGGTCGTCTTCTCCGGCCAGACCCTCACCTGAAAGTTGCCAAAATCCTCAAAACTTCATGAAAATGAAAACTAATCACCCAGAAATCATCCCCATTCGAAACTAAACCAAAACCCCTAAACAAAAACCATTTTTCATTCATCAATCATGCGAATCGAAGCAAAACATGTTTAGGTCAGAAAAGTTTCAGAACAAGATTAAATGCTTATTTCTCAACCATTTCAAAAAGTAAGAACATCAGAGTGATCAGCAAAGCATGAGGAACAATCTAAAAACTTAAAAACTCATTTCTGGAAAAAAAGTTCTTGAGATACCTGAGCTTGAGCTTTCTCAGTTTGCAACTTTCTGGCCTTCTCGCTTTGTGCAATCCACTCCTCTTGAGCCCCTGATGAAGTCTTGATGCTTGGAAAGAATTTATGTGGGTTGGTTTGGGAGTTTGCAGAAGTTCTGTTCAAGGGAGGGTGGTGATCGTGTTTTTGATTCAGTGGCTTTCAGGCTGTTTTAAGGGTTGGTTTGTGATCAGTGTAGCATGTTGAGATTGTTTGTGAAGTTGGTTTGTGTGTTTGCAGGCTGTGGAGAGTGTTTCGAAGGCTTTTGAAAATGGGAGAGATTTTGATAACTATGGCTTGTGGGAAAGATCAGAGTGAGTTGTGTTATGTGTTAGGCTGGGTTTTGTCCATGTATCAAAAGGGGATAGGTCAGAAAGTTGTTGGTGGCCTATGGTGATTGGTATGGCTCAAGTTGCCAAAATGTCAAAGTTGTGTAAGAGAGGTATGGGTCACTAGCTAGACAAGGACAAATGGGGTGTCCTGCGCAGCAAGATGTGTGGAGAGCCATAGGATTGTTTGTGAAGTCAGCAAGCAAGTGGATTCACACTTGAGTGAGTTTTTGCAACTTGCTTCACTTTTGTTTCCTTTGAGAAATCTTGCTCCATAAGTCATGAAAATGAGTGATCCCTTGGCCCATTATGAATTTTAGATGTCATATGATCATGTTGTGAAGAAATGATACACATTTGAGGCCTTTAGAACACTTGAACAAACCATTTTGCAAAATGTCTCTTTGGTAGAAAACTTCAAATTTTGTGATTTTAGCCAACTTTGACAAGCCATAACTTTTGATCCAAAATGAATTAGGTCATGTTCTTGTACTTTTTGAAAAGGGAATGATCCATTCTACAACTTTTATGACCAAAGTTTTTCCATTTGAAGCATTTTTGAATCAAAAAGCAAGGGTTGAAAAAGTTTCCCAAAATGGCGATTTCATTAAAAAGTCAACTTTCCCAAAAAGTCAACTTTGCAAAAGACTTGAAATTCTCCTATTTTGTGAACTTCCAACATCTTCTATGATCAAATAAAGATCACACACAATCAAAATGATGAAGAACACCCTTTAGTTGGGTCATTGGGGGCCTCAGATGCCCTGATTTTGCACTGACTTGCTTGAAAAGTCAACTCTTGATCAGATGACTTCCCCATGGAATTTCTTCATGAAAATTGATATGCATGATCCCTATACCATATAGAGACTAATAGAAACAAGAATGACCAAAAAATTTGGAGTTATGGCCTCTGAAACCAAAACCCTAATTCTAGGTCATCTGTGTAGTCAAACCTGGCTCTGCCTCCATGCTATTCTCAATTCTTGTGATCTTTGACATTCTTGACTTTGAGAGGATATAATATGATGCTTGAACATACATGGACCCCTTTGAAGTGATTGATGACCTTTGGAGTGGCTCAAGAAGCTCTTGGATTGCTCAGATCACAAACCCTAGATGCAGATGACTTTGAATCTATGCAGTGAATCAAAAATGTGATATGAGATGCTATGATTGAGTTTATGCATATGAGAAAATCACAAGCCATGGTGTGAATGGGTGAGGGAAAATTTGGGGTGTTTACACCTTGGACGAGACATAAAGCTTTCATACAAGAATAAAACACAAAACAAATACTTTTGATGTTGGGTAACAGTGATGATTTTCTTCGAATGACCAATTATTGAGCTCCTCTCCTGGGACACTCGGCTTGATCCAGTCGTCAATATCACAATCGTTATCCATTATGTCCTCCTGAGTGGTGCAACTACAACTGTGATCCACCAATCCAGCACTAGAGAAAGTTAATGGGCCTTTACGACCTCTGGCATGTTGTGCAAATGTTGCTTGAGCAGGATTATAACTGATTCCAAATATGTCTTCCTTTTTGGGGACCTCTATCATCTTTCCCCAACCTTCATTAACTCCTGATTCCACCACCTTCAAATCTTATTTATAGGATGCAATAGATACACCCTTCTTCTTCTCTTCAGAAAGGGAAGTTGCCGAGGATGTTGCTTCAATCTTGACCGGCTCAAATGCTTGGCACGGGGCCTCGTATATCTCACCATCCATCTCCATGTATTTGAAGGAAGATAAATGGCTTATAAATATGTCTTCCTCTCCACATACTGTAACAATTTTCCCTTCCCAGACAAACTTTAGCTTCTGATGTATAGTAAAGAATACTTCCCCAGTCACATGAATCTAGGGACGTCTGAGCAAGCAACTGTAGGTAGGCTGAGTATCCATGACATAGATGGTAATGTTGAACACTTGTGGGCCTTCCTTAATTGGTAATTATACCTCTTCAAAAACTGACCTCTTGGAACCATTAAACGCCCTAACTACCAGGTCATTTGGCCTGAGCACCACTCCATCGTAATCCAGCTTAATTAAGGCCTTCTTTGGAAGCACATTCAAATAGGACCTTGTATCAACAAGTACATGGGAAAGCACATCCCATTTACATTCCACTGAAATATGTAGAGCCCGGTTATGATTACGCCTGTCTGTAGTCAAATCAAGATCTATAAACCCTAACCCGTGATTGGCATTCACGCTAGCAACAACCGTCTCGAGTTGATTCACAGATATCTCTTTTGAAACATAGGAATTATTCAAAATTATCAGCAAAGTCTTTCTATGGGATTCCAAGCACATCAATAAAGATAGGATGGAGATCTTGGAAGGAGCCTGTTGAAGGTGGTCGACTATCTTGTAGTCGCTTTTCTTGATGATCCTTAAGAATTCCTCAACTTCTTTGTCAAATGTAGTGTCAGGATCAAGAACAGGGACGTCTTTTGTCATAACTTGCTTTCCCTTGGCCTTAGCCTAGGATTATGCATTATCATTTGATGGCACCCCACTATTCCTCAGCGTTTGAGGTGCGAACAACCTTCCACTTCTTGTAAACCCTCCAACCCCTACATTCTCGACTTGATGTTGAGCTGCTCCGGAGGTGGTTACATCTTGATTTTGACCGTTGTAATAAACTTCTTCCCCATAATTCCATGGGATGACTCTTTCACTTTGGTACGGCACGGGCCCCGGAGTAGTAAATGCGACTAGTGCTGCTCTTCCTAGCACCGGGATTTCAACTGGGGTGTAATAGATAGTAACCGTAGAGATTTCATCTTCTTCATTGACAATTGGGTCAAACTGGATACTTTCATCATCAATCATTCTCTGAATACCCGTCTTCAGCCTTTTACATCCATTAGCAGATTCTTCGCATTCCTGGAAAATCTCCCCACAACCTGGGAAGAGACCATTCTTTGCCAAACAGCTCTTCACTTCTAGTAATGGAGTCTTCAAAGAATTGACATTACCAACCAAATTCAATTTGTCACCATCATTTATGGTCCCCACGGTTCTTCCATGCATAGGCATGGGATTTTGTAGGACATTTGTGTTGGTGTAAGCCCTAGAGGCCAATACTTTTTGGTACTTGTATCGGATTATTCGTTTAATAATAAAAGGCATTTCTTTATTATGTTTGTCTTTCAGAATAATAAAGTCCCTAGAATAGTTAGTCTGTTTAATGAAATGTTAAGTGTGACTTAATCATGAGATCCCATTAAACATAAAGACATTATTCTTAAAATATCTGTAGTCAAGCTTTATTGCAAAGTGGGATAACATTAAAGCATTGAGACTATTATGAAGATAGACTGATGATCACATCTCATGGATCATGGATAAAGAGTTATCAAGTCTTGACATAGGTATAAATATTAGGAGTAATATTTATACCGGATTGACCCGCTATGAGAATACTACATAGTATGTTATGCAAAGTGTCATAAGTTATTCTCATGGTGATAATGGTGTATTACCACCCTTCGACCTGAAACCACTATGGACCCTAGATGTAGAGTCGGGTGCTTTATTGCTGATCAAACATTATCCGTAACTGGATGATCATAAAGACAGTTGATGGGCACTCCACGAAGCATGCTGAGGGACATGAGTGTCCTAGATGGAATTTGCCAATCCTGCATAACAGGAGAAATGTCTAAGGGCCCAATATTGAACTGGACAAGGATGACACAGTGTATGCCTTGTGTTCAATATAGACATAGGGGCAAAAGGGTAATTGTACAAACATATATTATCACGAAAAAGGTTTTGTCAGATCACATGACATTTTCGTGACTTGGGTAGCAGTGATGTGTTGCTAGATACCGCTCACTGTTTATTATGTTAAATATATAATTTAATATAATTACCAACGTTACGAAATCCTACAGGGTCACACACATAAGGACAGTTTGATGAGAGATAGAGAAATCAAAGGAACACCGTAAGGTACGGTGCACTTAAGTGAAAAATAGAAATTCGGATAATATAATAATAATTATTGTTATTTTATAATGGTTATAAAATAATAATAAAATAAATATATTTATTATAATAATAGTTATTATAATAATATATATATATATAATATTATTATGGATCATGTGAATTGGGCTTTTAGCCCGCAGCCCACAAGAGAGTCTATAAAAGGAACCCTTGTGATGAAGCTTTCACTTGATGCAATTTCGTTTTTGATTCTCTTTTCTCACTCAAATAATTTCGTTCGTAAGTAGCTAGCACTGTGACCGGAAGCTGTTCGTGTGGACTGAGTAGAGGCGTTGCACTTCATCAACGCTTGTGATCGCTGCATCAAAGATCTGTATCGCCACAAAGAGGTAACGATTCTATCACTGACCATGCTCATTCGTAAGGATCACTAAAAGAAATTTTTTGTTTTCCGCTGCGTTTAGATCGCAATTTTCCTTCAGTTTGGGGTAGGAGCAAAGTTGATGGCCTTGGAGTCCAACATATCCTGAACTAGGTGTTTAAAGGCTTTGCAATTCTCTATAGTATAGCCCGGAGCTCCAGAATGAAACTCGCAGTGGGCATTGGCATCATAACCTTCTGGGATCTGTCCAGGTTTTGGCGGTTGCAAAGTTCTAAGCTAGATTATTTGTAACTGTAGAAGATTCTGAAACAATGTGAATATGACATCAACGACGTTTCGAACTGTGTATCTCTCGGCCTTAGTGGATAGTGTGATCTGGGAGCCCTTTGTGGTTGATAATTTTGTTGACGTTGTTGTGGTGGTTGTTGTTGTTGATTGTTGGCAGCAAGGATATTGATGGTTGCAGCTTGATAGTAAGAATCCTGATTTCCCCTCTTTCTCTATGCATGTACTGCCCTAACTTCCCCATCTCTTCTCTTTTTCCCGTTCGAAAACGGCTTCTTGGTTCCAGAAGTAGAAGCACCATGTAACACGGTGGAAGAACTGACTTGGTGTTTTTGTTTGACAAAAACATGTGCGGATAGCAAGAGTCACCACCGACTTTTATTTTATCAAATTTAGGAAAGGGTATAAAAGAACAGGAAAGACCTTAAAAATATTTTGAGTTCGGGGGGTATGTTATACAAAGGAAATGTGTTAGCACCCTTTATATCCATGGTTATCCATGAGCTCTTAATTACTTAGCTCACTTTAACTTGTTTGAAAAATGTGTAGTGTGTGTTTAGAAAAATTTTCATAAGTCTTTAACTTTGTAATGATCCTCGTATGGATATATACAAAGTGTTTATTTTTTGAAAACGTTTTGAAAAGTGGGGGTGTGAAAAGAGTTTTGAAAGAGTGAGCAAGTAATTAAGTGCTACCTACCCTAAATTGGCATTTCTTGTTATTTATTTCCTTTAAAGGGTAAGATTGTCCTAACTATTAAGGAGTAAGTAGTATTTACATCGGATTTGATAAGGGACAGGCATAGGGTCATCGTATGGTCATAGAAGGTAACATGTAGGGGTGTCTTAGTAATTCGAAGGGACTATCATCATTTTCGTAGGGTCATCGAGGGACAAGATCATTTATTCGTAGGCAACTTTGAAGGGACTATATGTCGCTCCCGATAAGTGGGACCGGCCCAAATAAAGGTACAGACGCGAATGGTCGGCGAGAGGGACAATGAGAACACACAGCCGTGAACTCACTGGAGATGAATAGAGTCGCCAGCTAGGCATTTTTTATCCCGGAGGAAAGGTAATGCTGCATAGACCTAGAAAGATATGGATAAGGTGGTTGCGAACCAGAGAGACTGAGAAAGGGGGTTGGTTACAACCTGGGAAGGTATTAGCACCCAGATTGTCCGTCGTACTCGACGGGATCCACGCTTAAAAGATTTGTGTTTTAAAGGGGTAGTGTCAGTGCAATCTGTGTATAAAATAGCTGGAAAAGAATGTACAGGTGTCAGTGTAAAAAGAAGTGAAGTGTATGAATGTACAGTGTCAGTGTAAGGATGAGAATGGAATGCTCAAGACTATGAGGCTAAAAGAATGATACTGGAAGAGGGGGAATATACAGAGACTTTTGTTCGATAACTGTTAAGTTATGCCTACGTATCCTCTCGTGCAATGAGGAAGTCAGAACACCGTAGTTCGACCCAAAGAGACTGAAAGATGAATTGACTTGTGAACTGCTTACCTGTCTATGCTCAAGTGTATGACCTGTCTGGCTCAGGTGCAAACTGTCTTGCATTAGACGGAAGAAGCGAGCTCTCGTTTGTGAGTGAATGAGATGAGAAAAGATTCCCGGAGGAGACGATTATTGTTTGTTTTTGTGTTTTCAGTCTTTTATTGTTTTTGGATTTTTGTCATAAGTTAATGAGCTTAAGTCTAAACCAATGGATTTAGTAAACTCATCACATCTTCCCTCTGATTAGGGGTAATGAGAATACCTTAAGTGTGAAGTCAGCTTCTCACACTTAAACACCTTTGGTGTAGGATTAAGATCATTAACCTACTTGTGATTAATTAGATGTTTTTGTTGTTTTTGTTTAGTGTTGAATAATGAGGTTAAGCCATAATCAGGGATTAAACAGACTCATTACACCATCCTAATAGAAGGATAATAGATGAGAATGTTTAAGCTGAGGAAAGCTCCTCAACTTAATCCATGATTAGGGGTTAAACTCATGACAAAACAAAGCCTTTATTGAGTGGATTTTAGTTAATGATATGATGATGAAGTGAGTTTTAGGGTTTGTAAGACAACTTGAGGGGGACTTGTCCATTAACACTAGGGTTAGTCCTTCTTAACCAATTAAGGAAGAATTAGAACCCTAATGCAAGGCCCAAGTTACAAGTGTGAGGTCTTGATAGTTATTAGATGGATTGATTAAAGGAGTTAAACACATTAAGGGTTTAACACTTAGGATTAAAGTTATGCACTCCATCCTAAGGGAAGGATGCAGGCATAAGCTTAATCACAAAGCCTTAAAGCCTTTAGGGTTTAGTTCTTGATTATGAGGTGAGAAGAGAAGACTCAAAGAGACACAAAGGTAAGACTAAATGGGGGACTAATCAAAACCCTAATCATTGTCATGCTTGGTTGTCCCTAAGGTTTGTGAGGTTTTCAAGAGAAATCTTCAATGGAACCACCAGGAAGCAGATGAATGGATCAAGAGAAGCAAAGCAACTTGCTTCATTCAAGAAGGCAAGTCACTTGAAGAAAGAAAGTGGGAAGAGGAAGGAAGAGCAAGCTAAAACTCAAACACATATAAAAATGCAGCAATGGATGCAAGAGAATGATGAAGAGAAGTTATGAGAAGTGAAGGCAAATTCACTTCTCAAAGTCACTTACCACCTGAAAAGTTAGAAAAGAAAATGCAATGCAATGCAAAATGGGATGGGATGACATGATGAGAAACAAAACCAGAAGCATATACATGATGCTAATGATGCTATGAGATGATGCAAACATGAAGCAGCACATGGACATGATCATACAAGTTTATGAATGCAAATGAAGCAAGTTAGGAAGCATGGACATACATGAAAAGTTATGAAGTGCACATGGCATACAACATGGCAAATACATGATGCAATGATCAAACATGCTTTCAATATGTCTTATGATGTCAAATGAATCAAATGGATGCTTGAAATGTCATGGCAAGTCATGTTATGCAAGAGAATGCAAGATGGATGCAAATGGAAGCCCAAATTAGGGCTTATGAATCATACATCAAACACAAACCAAAATCAGAAGCAAACAACATTACAAAAAAATTGAAAATGCACTCAAAGGACCCCTAATCCTATACTAAACCAATGCCCAAAGGAGAGGTTTCAACTCCTAACCAATCTCAAGTTATGATTTTTACAAGTTTTTTAGGGTTTTAGGGTTCCCAAACAAAAGAAATACCAAACAAATTGAAAATGAAAGATCAAATCATGGCCATTTAACCTCACAAACTTCATGCTAAACACAATGCAATGCAAAAAGAATCATTGTCCAACTCTTCATGGATAGGCAGAAATGATTTTTTGAACTTTGGATCAAAATAATGCATCAAAATGATTTTAATTCAATGAAAAATTCTCAAAATGCATCAAGATCAAAAAAGAAATTTGGTTTGAAGGTTGGACAATGTTTCTAAATGTCTTAGAACAATTCATGAATTTTTTGGTGATTTTTAAATACCTAAAAGCATTTTTAATAAATTAATTTTCATTAATTAATTAAAAATAAACTTTTAAATATTTAAAAAATACTTTTTTAATGCTAAAAATGAAAATAAAAATATTTTCGTGTCATAAAAATTAATGAAATCCTTGAGAAAAAGTTTCATAATTTTTAAAACAATTTTTCTATTTTAAATAAATTATGCAAATAAAATGAAAAAGAAATGAAAATAAATTGAAATAAAAGAAAGTCAAACGAATGGAAGGCTGAGATGAGCTCTGGGTTTAAAAGTGTTGACCACGCGCCAGATCTAGTGGCCAGGATTGCATTTGAGTTAATTCACTTAATTATGATTAATTAACCTAACTAAAGTGATTAGGGCACAAACAAGTGAATCTGGGCCAACCATCCACGCGGGAAGTCCACAGGGTCAACCAATCCAACGCTCAATATTCAAACGCACTTAATGACCTGAGATTAGGGCTAACAACATTCAGGTGACCGGAGAGAAGCTCCGGTCATCTTCCCCGGCGACCCCAAAACCCTAAAACATGATTCAGGCAACCACTCAACAAATTAAACACATCTAAAGGATCCTCTAACATCCTAGGACACGAATCCACCCTCAAACATCATTTAAACCCCAAGAATCATGCAAATCGAAGAAAACAAAATCCACGGGTGAAATTTCAGAGCATCAGTACAAGCTCATTTCTTGCTCATTTTCGATTCTGAGAACATCCTCATGACCAGCAAGACATGAATAATCAGTTTGTAACTTAAAAATCAAGCTCTGAGAGAAAAGTTTCTATGGTCATACCTGAGATGGAAGCTTCTATTTCTGGGCTTTCTGGACTACTTCTTGGTGCCAACTTACTCCATTGATCCTCCTGGTGCTAATGGCAGGCTTGGAATGAGCTTAAGCAAGCTATTTTGAGAGGTTCCAATCTGATATAGCAGAAAATGAGCTCTGTGTATAGGCTGTTTTAGATCAATGTGAAGGGTGGTTTTGATTCCTTTTGATGTGCTTGATTTGTTGGTGAAAAGAGTTTGGATGTTTTGTGGCTGTGGAAGGTGATTCGAATGGAAATGCAGGTTGGAGTGTTTTTGTGAATGTTGTGTTCTAGTGTGCTTCTGGCTTGTTTCTTTGTTGTTTTAGGTTCAGTGAGACAAGGTGAGGATGATGGTGAGACTTGCTTGAATGTTTGTAGCTTGTGGAACCAGATTCGAAGGAAGATGCAGATTAGGGTGAGTTTGTGTATGTGTGTTGTGGTGAGTTTTCAGGCTGGCTTCCTGTGTGTTATGGCCAGCATTTGATCCACATAAACAAAGCTTATTGGTCAGTTGATGTGACCTGGCCTGCTGTGATAGGTAAGTCACCTTTTGCAAATTATCAACTTTGGTGTAAGGAAAGCATGGGTTGAGTTCTAGCTTGGTACAATGGCTAGGGGCTGCGCAACATGGTGTGGTGAGAGGCTATGGTTGGTTCAAAGGCCAATGCAGCAAGTTGGTGAAGTGTGATCATGAGTTTTGCAAGTTGGTTCCTTTGGTTCACATGTGACTATCTTGCTACACAAGCCATGAAACATGAGAAACCTTGGTTCAAATCTGATTTTTAGGTCACATAGAATGTTTGTGTAATGGTTTGATGCCAATTAGAAGTCACAATTTGCCTTGGTTCATGATTTTGCAAGTTTTCCAATTAGTGCATATCTTGAAAATTAATGATTTTTGCCAACTTTGTCACACCATAACTTTTGATCCAAAATGAATTAGATCATGTTCTTGTACTTTTTGTAAAGGGAAAAATGTGTTCTACAACTTTCATGACCAAAGTTTTTCCATTTGAAGCATTTTTGGATCAAAAAGTAAGGTTTGAAAAATGACCTAAATTGACAAGTTCCTTAAAAGTCAACTATGCCCTAAAAAGTCAACTTTGCAAAAACTTCAAATTCTTGAATTTTGTGAACTTCGACCTTCTTCCATGATCAAATAAAGATCATATACACTCAAAATGATGAAGATCCTCCCTTGGTTGGGTCATTGGGGGCCTCAGATGCCCTGATTTTGCACTGACTTGTCTGAAAAGTCAACCCTTGATCAGATGACTTCCCCATGGAATTTCTTCATGAAAATTGATATGCATACTCCCTATACCATATAGAGACCAATGGAAACAAGAATGACCAAAAAATTTGGAGTTATGGCCTCTGAAACCAAAACCCTAATTTTAGGTCAACTGTGTAGTCAGACCTAGCTCTGCATCCATACCAATCCCAATTCTTGTGATTCTTTGGCAATCTTGACTTTGAGTGGATAGAATATGATGCTTGGACACACATGAACCCCTTTGAAGTGATTGATGACCTTTGGAGTGGCTCAAAGGGCTCTTGGATTGCTCAGATCACAAACCCTAGATGCAGATGACTTAGAACCTATGCAGTGAATCAAAAATGAGATATGAGATGATATGATTGTGTTTATGCATATGAAATGATCACAAGCCATGGTGTGAATAGGTGAGGGCAAATTTGGGGTGTTTACACTATAATCTTTTAATCTTGAAGGGACTATGATGATTTTTAATCTGTAGGGACATTTATTAAGACACCCCCACGTTCGAGGGACTTGACCATATTTTGAAGGCAACTATGAGGGGAAACCCTAGGGGTGCAGATGGCGATCATATAACGACCGACTTATGTGTGTGAATGAAGTGTATTAATTACAATTATTTTATCTTTTGAAATTAGTGATCTAACAATTGATTTTATCTTGACATACAATCATATTACTCATGCATCTAGCAGTTATAGGGTGCAAAAAGTAAGTGTGAAATATAAAATCCTAAACTATTACAAGGCTTTGGGGGAATTACATAATTGATGGGTATGCAAAAAGTAAAGTCCTAATTAACTATTACAATCCATAAGCAGATACATAATTGAAATAATGTGAGAAAATAAATTACATGGTTTTTGAATCCTATACACATTTTTCTATGAATTTAAATGACGGAAAGATAAAATCGGGAGAAAAAATGATATTTTTTGGAAAAAAAAGGAAGATATTTTTGGATTGTGGGAATATTTAGATTTATGAGAACGTCTAATTAAAAAAAAATATATCTAAATTAATTTTAATTAATAAAAAATCAAAGTCTAAATTATTAAGTTAATCTTGATTAATAATTAAGTCCTAATTCTAAAAAAATATTCAACTAATTATCTTTTTTGTATTTTATCATTATGAAAATGAAGAAAATATATTTTTATGGTATTAAGATTAATTATTTACAACAAAAAAAGACTTAATTAATTTATTTTGATATTTTTTAATTAATTAGTTTCTATTTAAATAAGAAATAAATAAAAATACAATTACGATAATAGACATAACAACGTTGGATCGTTGAAAAATAACAAAAATTAAAATAACAGACAAATTGCTACCGCGTAAACGGTCATCGCAAATCGAATAAATAAAAAACATAACAATGGCATGATAAAATTAAATTAAATAGAAAAAAAAATGTAAATCGAAACGCGAATCGGTAAGCGTTAAAGGTGAATTGTCACCGTACAAAATCGTCGGACGCGTGCAAAACCGAAATACAAGAATAAATATAGAACATCGCACATAAACCGATACAATCCGCAAATAGTTTGCTACACTTAACGTGATCATCACAATATCATTAAAACGTGCGGATCTAAATTTATTAAAAATAAAATAAAGCGAAAGAAATTTAGAAAAAACAACGATGTTGCTAACGCAAAATTGCGATCATCGCAACTAGATCGGATCAACACAAATGTCACGCATTATACACATAGATATGAAAATAGCATATCGACATAATCTGATCCGAACATAACCAAATAATTATAAAAAATTAGAATTAACAATATTAAAATAAAACTATAAAAATAAAATAAAAATAACAATATATATATATATATATATATATATATATATATATATATATATATATATATATATATATTAAGAAGAACAGGAAATGTATATTAACAACAACAAAAGAAGAAAAAAGCAATGAATAACAAAATAAAAAACAACATTAGTTAGTTATGAAGTTATATGTTATATGCAGGGGCGGATTCAGACATTATATTTTAGTGTGGCTAAACATAAAAGAAATTACATACTAAATCATATTAAAAATGAAAAATAATATTGTTTAATGTAATACATTACAATGAAAATCGTCTATCATTCATTTCTTGAAAATGAGCTAAAATAACATCATTGTTAATTGTTCCAAGAACATCTCTTTCTATAAAAGTTATAAGACGATCATTTAACCACTGATCACTCATTTTGTTACATAGTTGACTCTTCACAAACTTCATAGCTGAAAAAACACGTTCCACGCTTGCAGTTGCTACGGGTAAGACTAAAGTCAATTTCAAAAGCTTATAAACCATATCAAATGTGTTGCACTTATTTGTTTCCACAAGTTTTGCACAAAGATCTGAAAGTCCTTTTAAATTTGCAAATTTTGGGTCACATCGAACATTTCTAACATAATTCTGAAGTTGATGTCACAACACCACTTCCGACACATCTACAAAATCATTTGGATAAAGTTCAACCATCCTTAATAATTTTTTCACATCAAAAGCTACAAATGACGATGAAGGACTCAAACATGAAACACATTCTAAAAGTTCAGTATTCTCTTCATCAAACCTAGCATTGAGCTCGTGCAACTGCAAATCTAAAACACTAAACAAACAATCATGCCTATAATGATACAAATTAGAAACACTAGAAGTTGTAGCATGTCGCATAGGTTTCTTCCCTTGCACATACGGTGCATCCATATCAGGCACATCAATATCATGCTTATTGCAAATTTCCATAACCTTAGATATAAGTTTTTCCCATCCATCATTCCTCATTTCTTGTAATTCTTGTTTGGTAGCATTGATAAGTAACAAAGAATTTAAAAGATCTTGATCACACTTTTGTAACGCTACATTCAAATCATTTGTAAATCCTAAAATCTCAACCATCATATATAACATGAAAATAAAATCAAAGGATTGAAGTACATCTAACAAAAGCATAGTTTCACCATATTTTTCAAATGACGTATCATTCCCAACTTCTTCAAGTACCCCAATAATGGCACCATATAAAGTCATCAAACTAGTGAGAGTCCTAAAGTGGGAACCCCAACGAGTGTCACCCGCTCTAGCAATAGATGATTCTTGATTTAATCCACTACCAGTCTCTATTTGACCCTCTTCAATCAATTTAGCAAACTGAGTTATTTGTTTGTTCCGAAGCAATTCTTGTCTCTTGTTAGAAGATCGTATGAAATTAACAAGCATATTGACCTTACCGAAAAAACCACTAACATCTTTGTGAGTCTTAGCACATGCAACAAGTGCCAATTGAAGTTGATGAGCGAAACAATGCACATAATAAGCAGATGGATTCTCATTTTGGATTAAAGTTCTCAAACCACCAAACTTACCTCTCATATTGCTATCTTCGTCATACCATTTCCCCCTAATGCTAGATATACTCAAGCCATTAATAGACAATAACTTCTCAAGTGTCTCCTTAAGTGACTTAGCACTTGTTTCTTTAACACTTACAATGCCAAGAAACCTTTCTTTTACCAAACCTTCATTATTAACATAGCGAATAACAATAGCCATTTGTTATTTACCAGCAACATCACTAGATTCATCAATCAAAACACAAAACACATCATCCGCAATATCACATATAATTTGTTGAGTTATTTCACATGCACAAGTAGCAGCAAGATCCTTTTGAATCTTAGGGGCAGTCATAAGGTTATTTTTTGGAGCACAATCTATTACACTAGCTATCTCTGGGTTAATTTCCTTTAAAGTGTCCACCAACTCAAGAAACGGCCCCTTAAATAAAGAGTTAAAGGACTCACCACTCCCTCTAAATGGCATGCCACACCTCAAAAGAAACTTAGTGGCTATAAGGGATGTGTTTACATGAACACGATATTCGGCATTCATTTGCTTAGTTTGATTAACAAACGCGGCCTTAATACTTTGGTTCGGGTTCATGAGAGCATAACCCATATGCACACAATCAACATGACTATTGGAAGAAGTAGCATGATTAGCCAATCTTTGAGCATTCTTCCAATCACCAAAACCGTCTCCCACAAAGTGATCCCCCCATACTTAGAGACATTTTTAAACAAAAAACATGGCAAACAATATGCTAGGTCCTTAGATTCACTATAATCAATCCAATCATACAAATCAAACCAATTTTTGCAAAATCTACATTTTTGTTTACCTTGAACAGACCAAGGGTAAACAAAATTGTGAGGAGGTTGATGACGACCTATTTTTAAATAAGCTTTTCGTACCTCATTTTGGATGTCAGGATGATAGCTTGAAATCAGAGGCCTAATTCCTGGATCTATTTGTAACAATTCATAATCAACAACTTTGATACTCTCATTTTGATGTTGAGTTTCTGATGCTTCTAAATTAGTCGAAGAAGAAGCTTTGTCTCTAGAAAGTACCGGAAAAAATTTCTTCATCCTATAAAGAGAACAATGAAACCAATTTATTAGAAATAAAATAATTTATGAGAAAATAAGAAAAACTAAATACTTAATAAATTGGGGTTTTAGGGTTCAACTCAAAATGGAGAAAAGATTGAGGGAAATTTAAAATATTCACTTTATCTTTGATTTTCAATCTCCCACAAATAAATGCAATCAAAAAAATTGAAAAAATTAGAGTAAAAAATGAACAATGGTGGGGTTTGATTTGAGAAGATGGTGGGGTTTGATTTGAGAAGAAGAGAAAAGAAGAATGTTACTGTGAGAGAGAGAAAGAGAAAAGTAAAAAAAAGTGATATTGAAAGAGAGAGAATATTGGTAGAGTTTAGTTTGATGTTTTGTTTTATTTTTCTTTAATTAATAATAATAATAGCCACATGATAACGAGAAATCGTATCACATTATTACTTTGTTTTTAGTCCGTTTTATCGTACATTGATCCTTTTAACTCCCGATTGTTCGAGTTTTTTATGTCACATTGCAGGTATAACATGTCTAGAGCCAAATTATGAGAAAAAGATCAAATGAACCAAATCTAGCATGAAAAGAAGATCAAGAGATCAATTCTGCTAAAGTCTGCATTTTTGTTGCTCTCACGGTCGTCACAACACTATCACGATCGTGACGCGCTTGTTTGAAGAAACATGACCGTTACATCATGTCACGAACGTGACAAGGAAAGTTTATTTAATTTATTTGGAGATATTTATGAAGACGTGCAACGAGTCTTCGAAGACTCCTACTTTTACTCAACTGAAGCAATACCCAGTACGCCACTTCTGCTGTATTTTCTCAAAACAGAACGAAGCCCACGCTACTACTCATTCAACTGCCAAAATCATCTTCTATAAATACCCAAGGAACAAATGAAAAAGTACAGAGTTTATTATTGAATTTTTATGCGGAAGCTCTGCCGTTTTTTCTTTCAACCCATTTATTTTCCAGCTTTTGTTCTTGCTGTGTTTTTCCTTTAATTTCCAACCCATTTAATAACAATTTCCAACATTAGGAAATTGTTATTTTCAATTAAATTTCTTTAAGCCTCAGAACTTGTTATTTTATTTTATTTCGATTCCGACACTCCAAGCTTGCCGATTTGTGGAAGAAGGAGTCTATGAATTAAATTGTTCAGGTTTTGGTTTTGCAATTTATATTAAGTTTATTTATTTATTTATGTTAAGTTTATATTATTATTATATAATGCATGCTTTAATATTTGTTTATTTTATTTTGTATCTGTCTGTTGGTTTAGTAAAAATGAGTAGCTAAATTAATTAGTCGGTATGTAATAAACCAAACCAAAACGGTTAAATCGAATCTAAGCTAAAAATAATTAAGAACTTATATTCTGGTTGTGGCTTTTTATAATTAAAATCAATCTTTTTGTTACGAGAGTAAGAAAAGTGAAATAGGTTAGATCGGGACCACGAGAGTGTGAGATTTTAACCGGATAGCTAAAGTTAGGCATTCGATTTAAATACAGCGAGAGCGCTTTAAAACGAATTAGACTTATTAAGTTTTCAAAAATTATTTTCTAAACACTTATGGGCTAGCGAGAGCAGGCATAGGGCTTTAGGAGTAAGATCTGAGATAAGACCACGAGAGTGTGAGTCGAGGGTTTTTAAACTGGTAATCTCTACAGAATTATTTAAGTGAACCATCTTTATAAGCTTAGGTTAGATTGACCCGCATAGGTTAATATAATTACATACCGACCGCCTTCTCATTATTTCCTTAACTAAGTTTAATTCCCGTTTTTAATCCTTAAAACCATAATCGTGACAAATTTCCCCCTTAGCTAAACTAGTAGACCTTCTAGCACTAGAGTGATTACAAAGTCCCTGTGGGTTCGACAATATTTTATATTACTTCGATAGGCTGTGCGCTTGCAGTTCAGATACCGCTAGACACATCGCGTCTTCGCCCCATCAAGTTTTTGGCGTCGTTGTCGGGGATCTTGATTTAGTCACTAGTGCACTATTAGAGTAGCACTGTCTAGACTAAGGTAACAATTTATTTTCTCTAATATAATTTACCGAGTGTATGCCAAGTACTCGCTCTCGAAGCGAAGACTTGCAACCTCCAGTCCAAGAATTAGAACGCTTCTTACATTTAAGAAGACGAATATTCGAATACCAACGAAAATACAACATTCCAGATCTTCAAGTTGATCCACCTAAACTAGTTGGAACATCGAAGGACGCATAAATGGCTGAAGAACCAAATCATCCACTAAAATATTACGCTAGTCCTTCACAAGCTGAGCTGCATTCCAGCATTGCTGCACCGGCTATCAACCGAAACGATTTCGAATTGAAACCTTCGCTGATATCAGCCGTGCAACAAAACCAATTCGCCGGAAATCCTACCGAGGATCCGAACCTTCATCTTTCGATATTTGTGCAGTACGCAGATACTGTAAAAGCTAATGGAGTTACCCAAGAAGAAATTAGATTACGCCTTTTTCCTTTCTCACTTCGAGACAGAGCGAGAGCCTGGCTTCAATCTCTACCCTCGAATTCAGTAACTACGTGGGAGGAACTAAAGAGAGTCTTCTTGACAAGATATTTCCCACCTAGTAAGACAGCTATGCTAAGAGCTCAAATCAACGGATTTAAGCAAAAGGAAAACGAGTCACTTTTCGAAGCTTGGGAATGCTACAAAGATATGCTGAGACTTTGTCCACATCACGGATTAGTAGAATGGATGGTCATCCATACTTTCTACAATGGAATCTTGTACAACACAAGAATGACGATTGACACTGCCGCGGGCGACGCACTAATGGACAAAGAATATAATGATGCTTATGCACTTATCGAGAGTATGGCTCAGAATCATTACCAATGGGGAAGCGAGAGAGTCGCAACTGAGAAACCGACAAAAGGAGGTATGTACGAAGTGAGTAGTATGGATCAAGTCAATGCAAAGTTTGACCAACTTAACCAAAAGATCGACAACTTGGCCATAACACCAACAGCCACCGTGGTTGCGGTAACACCTAACTGTGAGTTATGTGGAGTTCCAGGACATGCTGTCCCTGATTGTCAACTATTAGCAGGAATTCCCACAGATCAAGTGAATTATGCTCAAGGAAACCCGTACTCAAACACATACAACTCAGGTTGGAAAAATCATCCGAACTTCTCTTATAAGAATAACAATGCTTTATACGCACCAGGTCAAGCACCAGCTACACCACCAGGATATCAAAAGACTGCTCCTAATGTTCCTAGAAAATCAAACCTTGAATTAATGATGGAGAACTTCATAGCTACCCAATCTCAAACAAACAAGGAATTCTTAAACCAAAACATACACAATAGCGAGCAGATTAAGCAATTAGTGAGCAAGGTAGATGCGTTAGCTACACATAACAAAATGCTTGAAACTCAGATTTCACAAGTAGCTCAACAACAAGCACCTACCGCTGCACCAGCTGGAGTATTTCCTGGACAACCCCAACCTAATCCAAAAGGACAGGCCAATGCTATGATACTAAGAAGTGGCAAGGAACTTGACGGACCTGCCGATCCAAGACTTGACAATCCATCCATGTGCCAAAAGAAGGATAAGCCGACTGAAAAGGAGAATGAACCAGAAGAAAAGGAAGATAATAATCAAGAGGCAGTGGAGAAAGAGAAGCCTTATGTGCCTCCACCACCTTATAAACCACCAATTCCGTACCCTCAGAGATTAACCAATTCCAAGACGATGGGCCAGTTTAAGAAATTTGTTGAACTTCTGAAACAGTTGAATATTACTATCCCATTTACAGAAGCTATCACTCAAATGCCCTCGTATGCTAAATTTCTAAAGGAAATCTTATCCAATAAGAAGAAGATAGAGGATAACGGAACCTTTACACTTACTACTGAGTGTAGTGCAATAATTCAAAACAATATGCCTCCTAAGTTAAAAGATCCAGGTAGTTTCTCTATACCCTGTGTAATTAGAAAATTCGTCATTGACAAAGCTCTATGCGATTTAGGAGCCAGTATCAGTGTTATGCCCTTAACAATTTGCAAAAGGCTAGACATGGGAGACCTAAGACCAACTAAAATGTTTGTTCAACTAGCCGACCGCTCTATTAAATATCCTGTAGGCATACTAGAAAATGTCCCAGTACGTATAGGTCAATTCTACATTCCCACTGATTTTATAGTCATGGACATCACTGAAGACTCCACTACACCTATCATACTAGGAAGACCATTCTTAGCTACCGCCGGAGCTATTATAGACGTAAAGAAAGGAAAGCTAACCTTTGAAGTAGGTGAAGAGAAAGTTGAATTTATTTTAACACAATTCTTACAATCACCAGCTATAGAGGACACATGCTATTTATTGGATGTCATTGACGAGTGTGTAAGAGAGATGGAAATGAAAGAAACTACTTATTCTGAAATTATGAAAATTCAAATCCCTCCGATTTTCAAAGATGACAATTGGCGTGAACCGTATCAGGATGATAGTCTAAGCGAAAGTTTAGCACTTACACCGGATCCCATGCCAAGTAAGAAGAAACCTACATTAGAGTTAAAAACCTTACCTAAGAACCTAAAATACGAATTCCTAGACACTGAATGTACGCGACCAGTTATAATCAATTCCAGTTTAGGAACGATCGAAACGAAGAAACTTTTAGATGTCTTAAAGAAATACCCAACTGCATTAGGATATAACATATCTGATCTCAAAGGAATATGTCCTTCAATCTGTATGCATCGTATTATGCTAGAAGAAGATTGCAAAACCTCCAGAGAATCTCAAAGAAGAATTAACCCAATCCTTAGCACTGTAGTAAAAGAAGAAGTTAAGAAACTACTAGACGCTGGAATAATATATCCAATCTCTGATAGTCAATGGGTTAGTCAAGTACATGTAGTACCAAAGAAAGGAGGTATCACTGTTGTGAAAAACTCTAAAGGTGAATCGATATCACAAAGAGTAGTGATCGAACATAGAGTGTGCATCAATTATCGAAAACTAAACAAAGCCACTCGAAAAGATCATTTCCCACTACCTTTTATAGATCAAATGTTAGAACGATTAGCCAAACACTCGTATTTCTGTTATCTCGATGGTTACTCAGGATTTTTCCAAATCCCGATTCACCCAGATGATCAAGAGAAGACTACATTCACATGTCCTTATGGAACGTTCGCCTATAGAAAAATGCCCTTTGGATTATGTAACGCTCCTGCAACCTTTCAAAGATGTATGATGTCAATCTTCGCAGATTTCATAGATAACATCATGGAAGTGTTCATGGACGACTTCTCTGTATGCGGGCAAAGTTTTGAAGGATGTCTATCAAATTTAGAAATGGTGTTAGAAAGATGTGTGAAAGTAAACCTCATACTTAACTGGGAAAAATGCCATTTTATGGTCAGAGAAGGAATCGTACTAGGACACGTTATATCTGATAAGGGAATTGAAGTTGATAAAGCTAAGATAGAAGTCATAAAAGATCTTCAACCCCCTAAGACCGTTCGAGAAATACGAAGCTTTTTAGGAAACGCCGGTTTCTACCGACGATTCATCAAAGATTTCTCGAAAATCACTAAACCTCTTACCGGTTTATTAATGAAAGACGCTGAGTTCATATTCGATAAAGATTGTCTTAAAGCATTCGAAACTCTAAAAACAGCCCTCATCACCGCACCAATCATGCAACCACCTGACTGGAGGTTACCTTTCGAAATCATGTGCGATGTGAGTGACTATGCTGTAGGCGCAGTTCTTGGACAAAGGAAGGACAAGAAACTTCACACAATTTACTATGCCAGTAGAACTTTAGATTCTGCTCAGATGAACTACGCCACTACTGAAAAAGAATTGTTAGCAGTTGTCTTTGCGCTTGATAAATTCCGTTCCTACCTGGTAGGAGCAAAAATAATCATCTACACAGACCACGCTGCTATCAGATACTTATTAACCAAGAAAGATGCTAAACCAAGACTCTTGAGATGGATCTTACTCCTACAAGAGTTTGATCTCGAAATCAAAGATAAGAAAGGTACTGAAAACGTCGTAGCGGACCATTTATCTAGAATAGAAGGTATTAAACCCGAACAAGTGCCAATTAACGACGATTTTCCGTATGAACAGCTGATAGCACAAATAGGAAGCGACCCAACTCAGTTAGACATAGATGAACCAAAAACCGTGGAAACAATCCAAACAACCGTAGGACTGCCATGGTATGCTGACATTGCCAACTACTTAGCTGCAGGAGCACTTCCACCGGACTTAACCTATCAGCAGAAAAAGAAATTTTTCCACAATCTCAAGTATTACTATTGGGACGAACCATTATTGTTTAAAAGAGAACCTGACGGAATCTTTCGTCGGTGCATTCCCGAAGAAGAAATAGAAGATGTCATTGCTCACTGTCATTCATCTCCTTATGGTGGACATGCAAGCACTTCCAAGACTTGTGCAAAAATCTTACAAGCCGGCCTATTTTGGCCTAATCTATGGAAAGATGTCCACATCGCTGTTATAAATTGCGATCGGTGTTAACGCACCGGTAATATTTCAAGAAGAGATGAAATTCCTCAAAGAGGAATATTAGAAGTAGAAGTCTTTGATGTCTGGGGAATAGATTTCATGGGACTATTCCCATCATCTTTCGGTAATAAGTACATACTCGTAGCTGTCGATTATGTTTCAAAATGGATCGAGGCTATAGCTTCTCCTACAAATGACACACGAGTAGTAATTAAGCTTTTCAAGAATATAATCTTTCCAAGATTTGGTGTGCCTAGACTTGTCATTAGTGACGGTGGCTCGCATTTCATTTTGAAAATATTCGACAAATTACTATCTAAGTATGGAGTCAGACATCATGTAGCAACACCGTATCATCCACAAACAAGTGGACAGGTCGAAGTCTCGAACAGAGAAATAAAACAAATTCTAGAAAAGACTGTCGCCATATCTAGGAAAGATTGGTCATCTAAACTTAATGAAGCTTTATGGGCTTATAGGACAGCTTACAAGACACCGATAGGAACTACACCCTTCAAACTAGTGTATGGGAAGGCTTGTCATCTCCCGGTAGAACTAGAACACAAAGCATATTGGGCGATGAAAACACTCAATATAAACTACAATGCCGCTGGAGAAAAGCGAATCCTCGACATTAATGAATTAGAAGAATTAAGGTTAGACGCATACGAGAATGCTAAGATATATAAAGAAAGAACCAAGCGATGGCACGATAAGCGCCTATCTAGGAAAGAATTTAGTGTGGGAGACGTTGTGCTCCTTTTCAATTCAAGACTTAGGCTTTTTCTTGGAAAACTAAAATCTAGATGGTCAGGACCCTTTGAAATTACTAAAGTGTTCCCAAGCGGAGCAATAGAAATTAAGGGTAGGAATAGTGAACCGTTCACAGTAAACGGACAACGATTAAAACATTACCATAATATTAAAAATAGAGATTATGCGAATAGTTTAAAGCTTTTAGAGTTGTCCACTAACTTCCCTGATTAATCTACCCCTAAGCACTACGTCAGGCTTATGACGATAAAAACAGCGCTTAGTGGGAGGCAACCCATTTTATCATTTTATTGTTTTATTTCATTTTTACTATTATTGACTTTATTTATGTATTTATTTCCTTATTTTCTTTATTTTAACTTTCATTTTCTAAATCACTTTTAAATTTACCTTGCTACAGATTTTCTAAAGTCTTTTCTACCTTCCTTTTCTCCCCTGATTTGTTTCCTCCACTTTAACACTAACTATGGCTAACCAACCAAGAAACTTTATGGAAACCATATTTAGAGGTAGAAACCAAAGAAGAAAATTTGAGGAATTATCACAGAGACAAATGGATTTGACTATGTACTATGATGAACAGACTATGGAAACTTTAGGTATAAATGATAGCATCCTATACCTGTTTAACCAGCCTGGATGGGAGAACTCTCTCATAAAACATAAGTTTGTAACTTACCGCGAGCTAACCCTTGAGTTTTTAAGCTCCTTAGTTTACTTACCTGAGCGCGGATTTGGATTTAGAAAAGGATTTATTAGTTTCCGACTATTCGGTATCGAATATGTCTATAACCATAAGGAACTAGCTGACCTACTAGGATTCCCTAGCGGACCTTTTGCCTTTACTACCACCCAGGTAGAATTAATGGATATTGAGCAAGATTTCTTTTGGGGAACTTTAACCGGAAATTACCACCCTGAGTCGGATAACGTGAACAATGATGAAATACACAACCTAGCTATTCGCTATTTTCATAAAATCCTTGCCCACACCTTCTTTGGAAAGGAAGAGAACCTCACTGGAGTATCTAAAGATGAGATATCCATAATGTCCTGTTTGACCGATGGAAAACCCATAAATGTTGTACCATTCATGATGCAAACCTTTACCGCATCCAAGAGGAACCTGATCTACCAATATTGGTAGGAGGCCTGGTCACCATGATTGCTAATGCCCTCGAACTTAGATACCAGTTACACAAGTGCAACCGTTTAGGTACCATTCGCCCTATGAATCTGAACTTCTGCTTTAACCGCCAAATTATAAGAAACTTAGGACAACCACCATACGAGTACCTAATTAGAAATGAAATCGTAACCCTGTTCACATTACCGAACCATGCTAAAGTCAGTGTTCACAATAGAGATAATTGGCTTTATGAGCTTACCCATCCTGACTATCCAACAACACCTGAAACACCACAATCCTACCAAATTAGGGATGACATGATGACTGATGTAGAAAGTGACCCTGAGACCCCTCCTGGTTACCATGACATCGACCACACTGATGAAGTTATTGAGACCCCTGAAATCAACCAAGTAGGATATGCTGACAGCTTAAAGAAAATTTTGACAACTCTTGAAGTATACCAAGCTGACATAAATGTTGTTAAGGATGAAGTTAAAAGCATGAGACTGGACATTATAGGCTTAACTGACATAACATGTGAACAATTCTATCATATAAACTCCGCACTTGAAGATTTGAAGAAGCGACTTTGATAATGTTGTAGTAGTTTGATTTATCTTACTTTTTGCTTTCTGTTTCTAGTTAGTTTTGATATTTTGCAACAATTTCATAGTTTATTTTTATCACTGTAATTTCTTTCTGTTATGTCAAAAGCAAAGTACTTCCATTTATGCAATTTTCCATTCAATCTATTTACATACTTTTCATTATTTACTGATACTTTTAATTGCTGGATATTTTGTGAATTTTCGTGTGATGAAGTCCAATGCTATTATATATTGATCCATTGCTATGTGTTATGTTGGAACTAATTATTGAAAGTGATAAGAATTACAATTGGATTGAACTGAGGTAACCATTCTGTGAAAATTCCATATTTTGTGAACATCACGGTCGTCACCATCCCCTCATGATCGTAACGAGAAATTTAGCGCGTCACGACCATAACACCCCCCTCACGACCGTGACACTCCTAATTCACGACCTCTGAGTTACAGAGGCCGTTCTTCTTCGCAAACCCCACTTCTATTTTCACAAAATCTCTAACCTCCCATTATCTTTTCTTTTCCCGTAACCACCCATTAATCTCCAATCAATCCCATTACTCCGTTCCACCTTCTCATTTAACCCCAACTCCACACATTCCCTTCATTCCATTATAAACCAATCAATTTCTTCACATTTTCATCACCAAACCTCAAACACCTATCTCACGATAAACCTCATTTGCATGCAATGGCAAACATTCAGTTTAGAGAGGGAGAACAAGGAGAAGCACAGAGAGAGAAGTTTGAAAGGTTTCAAACCCGAGGCATCCAACCTACTCGGTACATCGACCTCGACTGCTTGAGGGAGTTAGGATTGTTTGACGGAGTGAAGCTACTGCTTGAGCAAGTTGGCTTGTGGGACTTATGCAGTCAACCGCAACCGACATTTGCAAACCTCAATTTGGAGTTTCTAAGTTCTTTTCTATATATCACACCTTCAGGATCAACGAACCAACTCACCGGCATCGCAAAATTCCGAATGCTTGGCAGAGAGTCGCTGAATTGTTAGGCTTCAGTCACGGCGACGGTGCTCACCTTCGCGTGCCCGACAACTTTAATGAAGCAGCTTTCACTTTGTGGCACAACATCACAAACAGCCGTGCTTCCGCCTACCAAAGTCTCAACGCCACTCATATCCATAATCCAGCAATACGGTATTTTCATCGCATCATATGCTACACAATCTTTGAAAGAGAGAGCAACCACAAGCTCAATTCCAAAGAGCTCTTATTCTTGCATTGTGCCTTGAATGAAGAATGCAACAACGCCGCTCCGTTCCTTCTGACCCACATTCAGTCTGTAGCACAAAGAGGCGTCACTCCCTTCTACATTGGCAGGATTGTCACTTCCCTTGCTATACAGCTGGAGCTTGGTGACCACCTCTCTCATTTGCCTCATAGAGCACCGGAGCTGCTTACCTTGAACTACTGCAAGTCCGCTCACATGATCTCTCAACGTGAGGATGGCCGGTTCAACCCAGTGATACAAGGCACCATCTATCATCATATTGTTTTGCCTTGCAGGAACCGCATTGATCCATCAAACAGAGCCAATTGGCTATTTGATTTGCCGGATGCCACAGGCCATGTTCCGAT
Organism: Lathyrus aphaca; assembly: GCA_963966055.1. Classification (NCBI taxonomy): domain Eukaryota; kingdom Viridiplantae; phylum Streptophyta; class Magnoliopsida; order Fabales; family Fabaceae; genus Lathyrus; species Lathyrus aphaca. Next base: position 61,133,211 of record OZ014520.1, on the reverse strand, counting down.
TATTGACGAGCATCCTGATGCACCTGTGGACGAGATGCAGGATGTGATGGATGCTGCTGAGCCGTTCAGGACATCCCTGAATCTTCCACCAGGCATCCACCTTCAGCTGACATCACCCTTGAAGAAATCCTCCGTGCCATTCATCAGCAAAATCAGATGAATGTCGCACTTGAGCGTAGGCAGAAAGAGCAATACGATGCACTCCTTGCAATTGTTGTCAGTAACCAGAAAGCGACAGATGAAAAGCTAAGAGAGATCTTCAGCGAGTTGGAAGCTTTGCGGATAGACGTCACCGCTCTCACCGTCACTGGTTCTGATGAGGAAGCCACTCCTACCAGACACTCCCGCACCAGAAGCCGAGGCCGTGGTCGTTAGCAGCATTATATTTTGTTTTTGTTTTTGCATTCTGTTCTTGTAATGTATTTCCCCGCTATTATATCACAACATTGAGGACAATGTCTGATATAGTGTGGGAGAGGTACCTTTCCCATTTTCGTTTTCTATTTCATTGTATTTCCCTTTCCGCATTTTCAATTAAACAAAGTAATATTTATGCTATTTCTTAAGTTTCAATTCTTCCCCTCTTTATTTAGCCATACCGAATTTTTTTTGCTTTATCTTCGCATTACTCAACTTACCTATGAAATCGTAGTTAGGAAGCTGAGAAAGATCCAACAAGATCAATACAGTCTTGACACCTTAGACTTCCTACTTAAGCATTCCATTTCGATAATTGTTACGACTACACCTTAAGTCTTAGTTCTAAAGTAACCCCTAGTAGTTTATACTAGCAGTCAGCACCGTCTGGACACAAACCACGTGGGGAGCCGATGAACATAAGTGTTTGATGCCTAATCTATAAACGATCCTTCATATCTCGATGCCATAAAAAGATAAATTGCACCAAATTACACGGTCGCATATAAGAGATGAGTAATATAAGAAGGAGTCCATTACTGGTTGGTTCATAGGTACCTGGTTCTGAACTTGGTAGGGCGTGCTACGGCTCGATCCCCCACGACCTCCAATTTGGATAACATGTAAAGGGTTGCCACATTCGTGTACCAGACCCCGTGCTAATAAAGGATCAAAGTCACTAACCGGCTACTCCACTACGTGCGTGCTAAGACAAAGGGCTTTATGTGATTGCGCTAGAACGAAACCGGGTGAAATAAGAACGAAGGACTCTAGGTAGAATCATAACGCAATTACTGAATGTTTCGTTTAAAGGGAAGTCGACGACTTAGCTTGTTGCTTGTGTCATTAGTGTATCGTTAGTGTTCTATTCTAGTATCGGTTTATCTAACTAAATGACTTCTCGTATGGTATGTTATGTGTATGCGTCTGATGAAAATTGTCCGGTCATTTTTCAATTGACTATTTGCTTGAGGACAAGCAAAGGTTTAAGTATGGGGGAGTTTGATAACGAGAAATCGTATCACATTATTACTATGTTTTTAGTCCGTTTTATCGTACATTGATCCTTTTAACTCCCGGTTGTTCGAGTTTTTTATGTCACATTGCAGGTATAACATGTCTAGAGCCAAATTATGAGAAAAATATCAAATGAACCAAATCTAGCATGAAATGAAGATCAAGAGATCAATTCTGCTAAAGTCTTCATTTTTGTTGCTCTCACGATCGTCACAACACTATCACGATCGTGACACGCTTATTTGAAGAAACATGACCGTTACATCATGTCACAAACATGACAAGGAAAGTTTATTTAATTTATTTGGAGATATTTATGAAGACGTGCAACGAGTCTTCGAAGACTCCTACTTTTCCTCAACTGAAGCAATACCCAGTACGCCACTTCTGCTGGATTTTCTCAAAACAGAACGAACCCCACGCTACTACTCATTCAACTGCCAAAATCATCTTCTATAAATACCCAAGGAACAAATGAAAAAGTACAGAGTTTATTATTGAATTTTTATGCTGAAGCTCTGTCGTTTTTTCTTTCAACCCATTTATTTTCCGGCTTTTGTTCTTGCTGTGTTTTTCCTTTAATTTTCAACCCATTTAATAACAATTTCCAACATTAGGAAATTGTTATTTTCAATTAAATTTCTTTAAGCCTCAGAACTTGTTATTTTATTTTATTTCGATTCCGACACTCCAAGCTTGCCGATTTGTGGAAGAAGGAGTCTAAGAATTAAATTGTTCAGGTTTTTGTTTTGCAATTTATATTAAGTTTATTTAATTATTTATGTTAAGTTTCTATTATTATTATATAATGCATGCTTTAATATTTGTTTATTTTATTTTGTATCTGTCTGTTGGTTTAATAAAAATGAGTAGCTAAATTAATTAGTCGGTATGTAATAAACTAAACCAAAAATGTTAAATCGAATCTAAGCTAAAAATAATTAAGAACTTATATTCTGGCTGTGGCTTTTTATAATTAAAATCAATCTTTTTGTTACGAGAGTAAGAAAAGTGAAATAGGTTAGGTCGAGACCACGAGAGTGTGAGATTTTAACCGGATAGCTAAAGTTAGTCATTCGATTTAAATACAGCGAGAGCGCTTTAAAACGAATTAGACTTATTAAGTTTTCAAAAATTATTTTCTAAACACTTATGGGCTAGCGAGAGCAGACATAGGGCTTTAGGAGTAAGATCTGAGATAAGACCACGAGAGTGTGAGTCGAGGGTTTTTAAACTGGTAATCTCTACAGAATTATTTAAGTGAACCATCTTTATAAGCTTAGGTTAGATTGACCCGCATAGGTTAATATAATTACATACCGACCGCCTTCTCATTATTTCCTTAACTAAGTTTAATTCTCGTTTTTAATCCTTAAAACCATAATCGTGACAAATTTCCGCCTTAGCTAAACTAGCAGACCTTCTAGCACTAGAGTGATTACAAAGTCCCTGTGGGTTCGACAATCTTTTATATTACTTCGATAGGCTGTGCTCTTGCAGTTCAGATACCGCTAGACACATCGCGTCTTCGCCCCATCACCACACCATGCCTAGCTACAGGTTCGTCCCTGGTTATATGAACCAACCAAAAACGTAATGAGAGATTGGATCCGCCGTTGGACTATTTTTTCTTCTTTTCCGTTTTCCGTTTTGTTTTTCGGTTTTGTTTCTCCCTGAGGCAAGAATTTTCGTCCTTGATATTGGTGAAGGTCATGATTTTATATAGGAGAGCATTTTAGGTTAGAAATTTTGGGCTTGGGTGAAGAGAAATTGGTTGCTTTGGAGTGAAGAAACCAATTTGTCATAATTGTCCAAAAATCAAATATACAGATGCTATTGTCGCTCCCAAAGATTTTACAATCCCGGTGCAAACGCGAACGGTCGGTGAAAGAAAAAGGGTTTGAATTGAATAGAGTCTCCAGCTAGGTATTTTTATCCCGAAGGAAAGGTAATGCTGCATAAACCTGGAAAGAGATGGATAAGACGGTTGCGAACCAGAGAAACTGAGAAAGGGGGTTGGTTACGACCTGAGAAGGTATTAGCACCCAGATCGTCCGTCGTACTCGACGGGATCCACGCTTACAAGATTGTATTTAAAAGGGGTAAGTGTATGTGCTATCCGTGTGTAAAAGCTAAAGAAAGAAAGTACAGGTGTCAGTGCAAAAAGGTGAATTTGCTCAGGAACTGAGGCTTAGAAAGAATGCTGAAAGAGGGGGATGACAAAGAGACTTTTGTTCGATAACTGTTAAGTTATGCCTACGTATCCTCTCGTGCAATGAGGAAGTCAGAACACCGTAGTTTGACTCAAAGAGACTGAAAATAAATTGACTGTGAATTGCTTACTTGCCTATGCTCAAGTGTATGACTCGTCTGGCTCGAGTGCTAACTATCTTGCATTAGACGGAAGAAGCAAGTTCTCGTTTGTGAATGAGTGTGATGAGAAAAGAATCCTGAAGGAGACGATTATTGTTTGTTTTTGTGTTTTCAGTTTTTTATTGTTTTTGGTGTTTTGCATAGGATTATGAGCTTAAGCCTAAGTCAAGGGTTTGTAAACTCATTATATCCTCCCTGATTAGGGATAATGAGCCTACTTAAGTATGAGATAAGCATCTCAACTTAATTACCATGATGATGTAGGATTAAGATCATCAACCTATTTGTGATTATTAAGGTGTTTTTGGTTTTTGTTTAGTGTTAAGTAATGAGTTTAATCTCCAATCACAGATTAGTGAACTCATTACACCATCCTAATAGAAGGATGATAGATGAGAACACTTAAGCTGAGGAAGATACCTCAACTTAATACATGGTTAGGGATTAAATTCATTATATAACAAGCCTTTATTAAGTGGATTTTAATTAAGGGATGAGATTAAGAAGTGGATTTTAAGTTTGTAAGACAACTTGAGGGGGACTTGTCCATTAAACACTAGGGTTAGTCCCTCTTAACCATAAGGAAGAGATAGAACCCTAATGTAAGGCCCAAGTTACAAGATAAAGTCTTAGTGATTATTAATGTGTTTTGATTAAGAGGTGTAAACAAATTAAAGGTTTAAAGTTATACACTCCATCCTAAGATAAGGATGCATGCATAACCCTAATTCCAAAGTCCTAAAACTTTAAGAGTTTAGTCTCTGATTAAGAGATGAGAAGAGAGACTCAAGGAGACTCAAAGGTAAAAATTTATGGGGGACTATATACAACCCTAAAAGTTATTATGCTTGGATATCCTATGGTTTGTGAGGCTTAAGAGAAAATATCTTCAAGGCCACCAATAGAAGAAGCAGATGAAAAGATAAGGAGGATGAAGAATAAGTTACTTACTTCCTGAAGAAGATAAGTAACTTAAAAGAAAGAAAGTATGAAGGAGAGAGCATAAGTGAAGAAAGTTCACTTCAAGAATAAATAAAAATGCATATGAAAAAGAAAGAAGAAGTGAGAGGTGAAGGAAAATCCACCTCCCTGACAACTTACCAAAAGCTCCTGAAATGTTAGTATGAATGCATAAGACATAAAGCAAAAGGAAATGAGATAAAATGAGATGCAAAGACCAAACTCAGAAGTTAAAATACAATGTAAATGGCATATGAGATGATGCAAATTCATACAAGATGCATATGAATGATGACACAAAGATGAGATGCAAAGGAAGCATGTTTAGAAGCATGAAAACACATGAATGTTCATGAAATGTAATGGATGCAAAGCATAGCAAATGAATGAAGAAATGATCAAGCCATGCTTCAAACATGTCCTAAGATGTCATACAAATGCTTGAAATGTCATGGCAAGTTCATATGATGATGAAATGCAAAGGAGAATGCAAATGAAGATGCAAAATTAGGGTTTTAAGGCAACATGAGATGCATATGACCAAACCAGAAGCAATCAACATTATAAAAAAATTGAAATCAAGCTCAAACAAACCCTAATCCCATATAAGATCACACCCCAAAGGAGAAAGTCAGAAGCTTAACCTAGTGAAAGTTATGAAATTCCTAAGTTTGTTAGGGTTTTTGAGTGATTCTTAAGGGAAAATGTCAATCAAATTGAAAATGCAAGATAAAATCATAAGAAACATAACCTAGAAACTATGTGCAATATGTGAAACAATGCAAGAAGAACCAAGTTCAAACTCATCATGGTTAGGCATAAATGAATTTTTCAAGTTAGGGTTAGAAAATATGATTTTTAAGAACCCTAATTCAAAGAAAATTATGAAATTATGATCAAACCTAAAAAGAAATTTGTATTATGAGTTTGAAAATGTTTCTAAATGTATTGGAATGGTTCATGAATTTTTTGGTCATTTTTAGAAACCTAAATGCATTTTTAATTAATTAAAATCCATTAATTAATTAAAAATAACATTTAAATATTTTAAAAATACTTTTTTAATGCAAAAAATAAAATAAAAATTATTTTCAGGTTAAGAAAAATATTTGAAATAAAAATGCAAAGTTTGAGAATTTTTTGATGAGTTTTGCTATTTTAAATAAAATGAACAAAAGAAATGAAATAAAATGAGATTAAAATGAAAATAAATAGAAAGTATGAAGATCTGATGGTTGAGATTCAAACTGAGGGGGGAGGGGTTGACTGCGCGCTTTAATAAAGGGCCAGGATCTAATCTGAGCTGATTTAATTAATTAATCCTAATTAATCTAATTAATCAGATTTAAATTTTAATGAAGCAATCTGAGCCATTCAAACACGCGCTAAACAAGATCCTACGACCTACATTCAAACTGGAGAGATTAACCCTAATCGTAACCCTAAACATTTTCAGGTGACCAGAGCAAGCTCCGGTCATCTTCTCCGGTGACACCTTCAACCTAACTTCTTCCCTAGGCTATGAAACTTCACCAAAATCTCTAGAAATGATCTATGAACATCACTAAACAAGAATCCAACACCAAAAATCATTTATTTTTAGAAACCAACATGAATCGAAGAAAACTTCTATTAGGTCAAAAATTTCAGAGATACGGTTCATGCTCATTTTTTCACCATTTTCAAAACAAAAAGTGCAGTGTGATCAGGGGAGCATGGGGAACATTTCTAAAACATAAAATAAAGCTTCTGGAAAAAAATTGAGATGGCTACCTGAGCTGAAGCTTTCACTCCTTGAGATTTCTGGCCTCTTTCTTTGTTCAATCCACCTCCAATGAACTCATTGATGATGTTGCAATGCTTAGAACAAGTTTACGTGACTTGGTTTTTGAGATAAATTTCCTCTGCACCAGAAATCGTGTTTTTGTTTTGTGAGGTTTCAGACCATGGCAAGGGGTGGGAAATGATTCTTGGGTGATGTTGAGATAAATGGTGAAAGAATTTTTGAGTTTTGATGGCTGGTTTGAGAGAATCGAAGAAGGGAAGGTTTATGTAATTTTTGGGAAATCTAACTTGTAGAATGTTTCATGCTTGTGTGTTATGTGAAATGAGTTCCATAATGCTTGTATGTGATGTCTTGATTGGTCAGAAGGTTGGTGGTGGCATAGTGTGATTGGTATGGGCCAAGTTGCAAAAATGTCAACATTGTGTACTTGAGGTATTTGCATGGTGCAGAGCTGGCTCTAGGGGTGCCTTGGCCTCAACATGATTCATGGATGGCCCTAGGATCATTTGTATTCAGCTGGAACACTTGGATCAAGAGATGCCATAGTTTTTGCAAAGTTTATGCATAATGGTCATTTTGATATTTCTTGTGAACCAAGCCATGAAAACCATGCAATCTTAGGCCAATTCTGATGTTTTGAAGTTGCCTTGACATGTTATGGTGCATATAAGTTGATTAGAGGTCATAAAAAGGCTTGGCAAGTGAAATTGCAAAATTCCCTCTTTGGCATGAACTTAAAAATTATAGGATTTTTGCCAACTTTGAAAGGCCATATCTTGAGTTCTAGGATTAATCAAGACATGTTCTTGTACTTTTTGAAAATGGGAAGACATAATCTACAACTTTCATGCCCAAGAATTTTTCATTTGAAGCATTTTTGGTCATGAAAGAATAGGTTGAATATCTTTCCCAAAATGGAAAGTTTCCATTACAAGTCATTTCCAAAAATAGAAAGTTTGCATTTGGCTCAAAATTCTTCAATCTTGTGAACTTCCAACCACTTATAAGATCAAATAAAGATCATAGAGACTCAAAATGATGATGATGACCCTTTGGTACCCTTGATGGAGGCCTCAGATGCCCTGATTTTGACTTTACTTGCTCAAGAAGTTACCCAATGATCAGATGACTTCCACAGTGAATTTCTTCATCAAATTTGGTACACATGATCCTTATGACATATTGAGACCATTAGAAATAAGAATGACCAAAAAAATTGGGATTAGAGCCTCTGAAACCAAAACCCTAATTTTAGGTCATCTGTGCAGGAAATCTTCAGTCTGCCTCTATGCCTTTGCCATTCTTTGTGATCTCTTGACTTGTATGAAATCTGGGAACCATATTATGATCATGGAACACACGTGTACCCTCTTGGAAAGCTTCAAGACCTTTGGGATGGCTCAGATCATCTCTTGGATTGCTCATATCACAAACCCTAGATGCAAATGAAATGAACTATGCAGATGAAACAAATATGAAATATGAGGTGGTATGCATATGCTTATGCAAAAAATGAAAGATCACAAGCCATGGTGTGAGAAAAAGTGAGGGCAAATTTCGGGTGTTTATAGCTGCCTCTATTCAAGCATGAGTTAGTTGTGCAGGATGTAAGCGCCTGGCTTAACAAACAAACAAGATAACTTGTGGTTGAATACCAAAGACAGTCTGAAATTTGCACTCGCTGGGGAGAAGAAGAAAAGGGATATAAATTGTCAAATATAGTATAGTATGATTATCAAATGAAAGCGATGGAGGACGGCCATCGAGCAGAGGACGACTGCTGGGGGGTAAAACGGTAAGCAAAGCAATGACGGGGACGGCCATCGTGCTGGGAAATGAAGAAACCGCGACGGGGACGGCCATCAGGTAATAAAATTCTCTGGGGATTGAGGAAAGCATTGATGGGGACGGCCATCAGGCTTGGAAAGTAAAGTAAACTATGATGGGGACGGCCATTGGGTTATACAGATGAAGGACGATCATCAGGAAAAGGAAAAGGGGCCACGACGGGGACGACCATCGGGTTAAAGAATAAATGAAATATTTGATGAGGGACGGTCATCAAAGGTGAAGGACGATCACCTAGCAGGGGACGACTGCTCTTTATTTCGGCATAGGACAAATGTCGGATTGAACAGGTCAATGATGGGGACGACCATCGGAAAAGCATGATGTAGGACAATCATTAAGAGGTGAAGGACGATCACCTAGCAGGGTACGACTGCTCTTGGGGATTATTACGACATAGGACGAATGTCGGATAACAAGATCAACGATGGGGACGGCCATCGGATAAAATGATGAGGGACGGTCATCAAAAGGTGAAGGGCGATCACCTAGCAGGGGACGGCTGCTCTTTATCACGACATAGGACGAATGCCGGATAGAAAGTTCCAACAATGGGGATTCCACAGGGGAAAGGATGAGGGACGGTCATCTGAAGGTGAAGGACGATCACTTGGCAGGGGACGACTGCCAAAAGTATCACGACATAGGACAAATGCCGGATAGGAGAAAGTTGTTTCGTTGGCGACTTACTGGGGAATGGTAAACACGGACGAGTGCTTACGTCTTGAAATAAAAGGTATAAGTGTCTTACAGTGTGTATAGACTAAAAAATACGGACGTGCATCTTTAGGACCACGATACGGACGAGTATCGGTAGAAACAAACGCTGACATGTGTTTGGGGATGTTGATACGGACAAGTATCAATCGGTTAAGCAAGAAACGCGGACGAGTGTTGAATTTGATGAGGGGTGATATATACAAGATACGGATGAGCATCAAAGACTTCTGTATAAGTATATATAAGTATGATATGCTGAGGACATATATGCAAGACACGGACGAGTGCCAAAAGTTCGAGCAAGGGACACGGACGAGTGTTCTTGACTTGCTAGGGAAATATGACACGGACGAGTGCCAAAAAAGAATATGTACAAGTATGAACCAGTGTTTGTATTTGAGAATGAAAAAGGTATTCTGGTGACTTTACTGGGGAAAGATGACACGGACAAGTGTCGAGTAAGAGCATGTATAGGTATCTGTGTTTGAGAGTGCAAAGGAGACGTTTTGGCTTTTATCTGCAGGGGATATGAGTTTTGTATATTGCTGGCGAAGTTGTAAACACCCCAAATTTGCCCTCACTCATTCACACCATGGCTTGTGATCATCTCACATGCATAAGCACAATCATATCATCTCATATCTCATTTTTGATTCACTGCATAGTTTCTAAGGCATCTGCACCTAGGGTTTGTGATCTGAGCAATCCCAAAAGCATCTTGAGCCATTCCAAAGGCCACTAATCAACTCAAAGGGGTACATGTGTGTTCATATGTCATATTCCATCTCCTCAAAGTCAAAAATGCAGAGGAATCACAAGAACTAGGGTTTGAGGTGATGCAGAGCCAGGCTAGACTGCACAGTTGACTGAAAATTAGGGTTTTGGTTTCAGAGACCATAACTCCAAATTTTTTGGTCATTCTTGTTTCCATTGATCTCTATATGGTATAGGGAGTATGCATATCAATTTTCATGAAGAAATTCCATGGGGAAGTCATCTGATCAAGGGTTGACTTTTCAGACAAGTCAATGCAAAATCAGGGCATCTGAGGCCCCCAATGACCCAACCAATGGGTGATCTTCATCATTTTGAGTGTATATGATCTTTATTTGATCATGGAAGAAGGTTGAAGTTCATAAAAATATGGAATTTAGGGTTTTTGCAAATGTTGACTTTTTGGACATAGTTGACTTTTTCAAGAATGCATCATTTTAGGTCATTTTTCAAGCCATGATTCTTGATCCAAAAATGCTTCAAATGGAAAAACTTTGGTCATGAAAGTTGTAGATCTCATCTTTCCCTTTTCAAAAAGTACAAGAACATGATCAAACTCTTCTTGGATCAAAAGTTATGGCAATGCAAAGTTGGCAAAAATCACTTATTTTTCAAGATATGCACCAAGTGTGAAAATTGCAAAATCATGTGCTAAGTCAAATTGCAACTTCTAATTGGTATCAAACCAGCACATAAGCATTCTATGAGCCTAAAAAAAATCAGATTTGAACCAAGATCACATATGTTTAGTTCATGTAACAAGGCATTTTTATCAAGAAAATCACATGTGAACCAAGTTACAACAAGTTGCAAAACCACTCATTCCACTTCCTACAACTTATGACATTGGATGCTGACTTTGGCTAGCCTCTCACCTCACCCTTTGCTGCGCAGCCCATGCCATGTACTTGCCTAGATCATGAGCCATGCTTCTCTTACACATTTTTTGACTTTTTGCAAAAGGCAACTTACCAATCAATAAAGCACATGTCCAATCAACTGACCAATGAGAGAGAGTTATGTGGACAATTTGCAAGCCATTTCATGCATTATGCAAGCCTGAAACATCTCACACCATCACATTCACAAAACACTCCATTTTGCATAAGCCTTCGAATCTGCCTCCACAGCATACAAACACAAGAACCATCTTCACCAATCATCTCACCACACTTCATAGACCTAAAACCACCAAAGTTCAAGCCTGAAACAAGCCCGACCTGAGCTTCACCATTCCTCACCCTCAGAACCAGTTCTCTTCGAATCTCACTATCCAGCCAACAAACACATCATTTCTCTTCACCAACAAATCAGAAACATTCAAAGGAGTCCAAACCACCCATCACATTGACCTAAAACAGCCTGTACACAAAGCTCACTTTCTGTTATATCAGTTTGGTACCTCTTGAAATAGCTTGCTAAAGCTCATTTCAAGCCTGCCATTAGCACCAGGGGAGTCATTGGAGCTAGCTTGCATCAAGAAACTACTCTGAAAGCCCAGAAACAGGAGTTGTTACCTCAGGTATGGCCATGAAACTTCTTTCTCAAAGCTTTGATTTTTTGTTGTAAAGTGAAAGTGCATGCTTTGAGGATCATGGTGATATGTTTAGAATCAAAAATGGTGGAAAAATGAGCATTTTACAGGTGTCTGAAAGTTTGGCCCCATTTTTGTTTTGTTTCGATTCAAGCTGTTCTTGCCAGTAAAATGATGTTTGATCATGGATTTGAGTTGTAGGAAGTGTGGGGGTTGTTTCTGGGCATTTAATTTGACTTGGGGTGGCCTAGATAAGAAGCTAGGGTTTTGGTATGGCCGGAGAAGACGACCGGAGCTCATCTCCGGTCGCCTGAGTGTAATTAGGGCTAAGTATCATTAATTAGCAAACTTCAAACGTGGTCCCTTAGATGCTGTTTCCCGCGCGCTCATGGACGGATCAGATGGGTCATTAAACCCTAATTTTGTTTAATTAAATTAATCTTGTTTAATTAAGTTAACTTGCAACCACAGCCATTAGATCACGCGCGCTTTGGGACTTTGAACATGGGCCTTAGATTGAGCTGACCCCCAGTCTTGTTGACTTGCGCGCTGGACCCTTGGATCTCTCTGCCTTCAATCTCAACCACCCATATTGCATACTTTTTATTTTTATTTCATTTTCTTTTATTTGTTTTGCATAATTATTTAAAAATAGTAAAAAATTCTTAAAAATTATGAAACTTTTTCTTAAAAGTTTTATTAATTTTAAAGACCCAAAAATATTTTTATTTTATTTTTTATCATTAAAAAAGTATTTTTAAATATTTAAAAGATTATTTTTAATTGATTAATGGGAATTAATTAATTAAAAATACTTTTAGGTATTTAAAAATTACAAAAAAATTCATGAAATGTTCTAAGACATTTAGAAACATTGTCCAACCTTCAAACCAAATTTCTTTTTTGATCTTGATGCATTTTAAGAATTTTTCATTGAATTAAATCATTTTTTATGCATTAATTTGATCATGGATTCAAAAATTCATTTCTGCCTATTGGAGAAGGTTGAGACAGTGATTCTTCTTGCATTGTTTTGTGTTTGGCATGTAGTTTCTAGGGTAAAATGGCCATGATTTGATCTTGCATTTTCCATTTGTTTGGCATTTCTTTTGTTAAGAACCCTAAAAAACCCTAATAACTTGTAAAATTCATATCTTGAGTTTGGTTGAGAGTTGAGAGCTCCCCTTTGGGCAGTGGTTCATTATAGGTTTAGGGTTTCTTTGGATGGCATTTTCCATTTTTTATCTTAGGGTTTGCTTCTGTTTTGGGTTTTTGTTTGATGTTTGATTCATGAACCCTAATTTGGGCTTTCCCTTGCATCCCTCTTGCATTCTCTTGCATAACTTGACTTGTCATTGCATTTTGTGCATTCTTGTGATCCATTTGACATCTTAAGACATATAGAAAGCATGTTTGATCATTGCATTGCATATTTGCCATGTCATTTGTCTTGTATGATTCATAACATTTCATGCTTGTTCATGCTCCTTAACTTGCATCATTTGCATCCATGATCTTGTATGAGCATCCCCATGCCTTGCCTCATGTTTGCAGCATCTCATAGCATCATTATCATCATCAACATGCTTCTGGTTTGGTCTAGCATCATGTCACTTCATTTCATCTAGCATGGCATTGCATTTCTTTCTAACATTTCAGGTGGTAAGTGAACTTGAGAAGTGGATTTGCCTTCACTTCTCATAACTTTTCTTCTCATCCCTTTTGCATCCATTGCTGCATTCCTATATGTGTGTGAGATTGATCTTGCTCATTCTTGTTCTTCCCACTTTCTTTCTTCAAGTGACTTGACTTCTTGAATGAAGCAAGTCACTTTGCTTCTCTTGATCTTGTTCATCTGCTTCCTGGTGGCTCCTTTGAAGATTGTTCTTGAAAACCTCACAAACCTTAGGAACAACCAAGCATGACAATGATTAGGGTTTTGATTAGTCTCCCTTCTTAGTTTTTACCTTTGTGTCTCTTTTGAGTCTTCTCTTCTCACCTCTTAATCAGGGACTAAACCCTAAAGGCTTTAAGACTTTGTGATTAAGCTTATGCATGCATCCTTCTCTTAGGATGGAGTGTATAACTTTAATCCTAAGTATTAAACCCTTAATTTGTTTAAATCTCTTAATTAATCCACCTAATAATCATCAAGACATCACACTTGTAACTTGGGCCTTGCATTAGGGTTATAATTCTTCCTTAATTGGTTAAGAAGGACTAACCCTAGTGTTAATGGACAAGTCCCCCTCAAGTTGTCTTACAAACCATAAAACTCACTTCTTCATCATACCATTAAATAAAATCCACTTAATCAAAGGCTTGCTTTGTCATGAGTTTAATCCCTAATCATGGATTAAGTTGAGGAGCTTTCCTCAGCTTAAACATTCTCATCTATTATCCTTCTTTTAGGATAGTGTAATGGGTCTGTTTAATCCTTGATCATGGCTTAACCTCATTACTCAACACTAAACAAAAACACCAAAAACATCTAAATAATCACAAGTAGGTTAATGATCTTGATCCTACACCAAAGGTGATTAAGTGTGAGAATCTGACTTCACACTTAAGGTATTCTCATTACCCCTAATCAGAGGGAAGATGTGATGAGTTTACTAAATCCATTGGTTTAGGCTTAAGCTCATTAACTTATGACAAACTTCAAAAAGCAATAAAAGACTGAAAACTCAAAAACAAACAATAATCGTCTCCTCCGGGATTCTTTTCTCATCACCTTCACTCACAAACGAGAACTTGCTTCTTCCGTCTAATGCAAGACAGTAAGCACCTGAGCCAGACAGGTCATACACTTGAGCATAGACAAGCAGGAAGTTCACAAGTCAATTCATCTTTCAGTCTCTTTGGGTCGAACTACGGTGTTCTGACTTCCTCATTGCACGAGAGGATACGTAGGCATAACTTAACAGTTATCGAACAAAAGTCTCTGTATATTCCCCCTCTTTCTAGCTTTATTCTTTAGCCTCATGATCTTGAGCATTTCACTCCGTTCTTACACTGACACTTTCATACTTCACATCACTTATACACTTTACACTGACACCTGTACATCTCTTTCCAGCTATTCTATACACGGATTGCACTGACACTACCCCTTTAAAACACAAATCTTTTAAGCGTGGATCCCGTCGAGTACGGCGGACAATCTGGGTGCTAATACCTTCCCAGGTTGTAACCAACCCCCTTTCTCAGTCTCTCTGGTTCGCAACCGTCTTATCCATCTTTTCTTAGGTCTATGCAGCATTACCTTTCCTCCGGGATAAAAATGCCTAGCTGGCGACTCTATTCATCTCCAGTGAGTTCACGGCTGTGTGTTCTCACTGTCCCCTTCTCCGACCGTTCGCGTCTGTACCCTCATCTGACAAGGCGTCACTTGTCGGGAGCGACAGAAGTGATAATGGTATTTGCAGGTGACTGGCTCGAACCTGGCTCATGATCATGCAAATGTTTGATTTTTGCCGTAATGCTCCGTATTAGACGGAATGCTACGCTTATTTTTGGTGAAAAATGATGTGAATGCTATGATTATGCAAATGAGAAAATCGATCCGAGATCCGGATCTTGCGGGGATAAAGATCTCTGGGTGATCTGTATGAAAGGATAACTCCGCTGGGGAAAGAGATCATTGGCTGATCTGTCCGGAGGGAGAACTCTTGTTGGGGATAAGGAAGTTTTATCAACTCCGTTGGGGAAGTATGTCAGGCATTACTCTACTGGGGGAGGCAACTCTGTGGGGAATCAATTCCACCGACTCTGCTGAGGATGAGGAAATTCTGGAACTTCTGATGGGGAATGGAAAGTTCTTTGACCACTTTGCTGGGAAAAGCCGTCATGCACTGCTCGGGAGGTTCTGCTTGGGGAGGGGATAACGTCTGGGAAGTAAAATGTTGGGGATTGATGAATTCCTCAAGGGATCCTTTGGGAGGATGAAACTTTGCGAGGAGATTCTTTTTGTCAAGGAGTTCTGATGATGATGTGATTGCTGACTTGGCTGGGGATACTATGCTTGATATGCCCCATGATGTGAAGGATTGTCTGCCTTGGGTACTTGCAACCTGTTAAGACAAAGGAAAACGCACAAGTGTCCCTAGGTATCCTTAACCCGATTCCGTCATGGGAGTTAGATTTACCTGAAAGTAACATATTTCCTGCAAGCATTTATTAAAAAATGGCTCATATGTTTTATGCAAGTGTTTTATTATGAACTTTGGACATTTTGCAAACGAAACACAAAAAATGTACAAAAACAAAGTGTGACTGAAAATTCCGATTTTATTGATTTGTGTGCCCTGAATAGGCAAGTACAGTCAAAGAAGCGAATCCCATGAAAGGAGGAGATTGCTGTAAATTGAGAAAATAAAAGTGTTGGCAATGTTGAAGATGACGTTCCATTGAGCTTCCTTTGCTATGACCCGTGTGACCTTGACGTTCTTCTTATCTTGCTTTCTGAAGAAAGTTGATTCTGACTGACGCTTTGTCCTTTCGAGCTTGCCATGTTGTGAGTGATACAGACGAATTCAAAATGCAGTTATTCGCTTATTCCCTGATTTTGCGTGCATCTCCCTTTCGGGTTTTCAATCCACCGGGATACCCATTTTTTGCCTGAGCTGTCCGATGTGGCTTTTCAACTCAGCGGGTGTACATTTTTTCAATTTTTCCCTTATTTTTTCCCGAGTCTTTTATTTTGTTTTTGACTCGCCAGGATGCCCTATTTTTGCCTGGACTTACATTCTGTTTTTGTGTCCAGCGGGTCATTTTATGCGAAGTATTTTTTAACTGCATCTGAATTCACAGGAGACGGGAAGTCTTCACCATCCATGGTTGCAAGCATCAGTGCCCCACCCGAGAAGACTTTAGTTATCACGTAGGGACCTTCATAGTTTGGTGTCCACTTGCCTCTGTGGTCTGTATGAGGAGGAAGGATTCTTTTCAGAACAAGCTCTCCCACTTGGTATTCCCGAGGTCTGACTTTCTGATCGAAGGCTTTCTTCATTCGCTTCATATACAACTGCCCATGACAAATAGCTTCTAATCTTTTCTCTTCAATCAGGTTCAGTTGATTGTATCGAGAACGGACCCATTCTGCTTCATCCAGTTTCACATCCATCATTACCCACAAGGAGGGTAGTTCAACTTCAACAGGTAGGACAACTTCCATACCATACACAAGCTGATACGGTGTTGCCCCAGTAGATGTTCTGATAGAGGTTCGATACCCATGCAAGGCAAATGGTAGCATCTCGTGCCAGTCTTTGTAGGTGACTACCATCTTTTGCACAATCTTCTTGATATTTTTGTTAGCGGCTTCAACAACGCCATTCATTTTTGGCCTGTAAGGAGAAGAGTTGTGATGTTGAATTTTTAAGTCCCGACAAAGTTCTGCCATCATCTTGTTATTCAAATTGGAACCATTGTCAGTAATGATTCGCTCGGGAACTCCATATCGACAGATGATGTCTCTTTTCAGAAATCTAGCTACCACTTGTCTGGTGACGTTTACATACGAAGCTGCTTCAACCCATTTGGTGAAGTAATCAATGGCTACCAGGATGAATCTGTGACCATTTGAAGCAGTCGGTTCGATCTTTCCAATCATATCAATGCCCCACATGGCGAAGGGCCAAGGCGAAGACATTACATTCAAAGGATTCGAAGGCACATGCACTTTATCTGCGTAGATCTGGCACTTGTGGCATTTTCTGGCATAAGCACAACAATTTGCATCCATTGTGATCCAATAGTAACCCGATCTTAACAACTTCTTTGCCATTGCATGTCCTCCGGCATGGGTACCAAAAGAACCTTCATGTACTTCGTGCATTAGGAGGTCCTCTTCCTTCTTGTCAACACATCTAAGCAAGACCATGTCGAAGTTTCTCTTGTACAAAGAACCATCTGTATTGAGGAAGAAGCTACCGGCTAGCCTTCTTAATGTCTTCTTATCATTTGACGATGCCCCAGGTGGGTATGTCTGAGTTTCTAAGAAGCATTTGATGTCGTGGTACCAAGGCTTATTGTCAATAACAGTATCCACAGAGAATACATATGCCAGTCTGTCCAATCTGGATACCAAAATCCGAGGTACATAATTAGCAGTTTGTACTTTGATCATGGAGGAAATGGTAGCCAAAGCGTCTGCAAACTGATTCTCATCTCGAGGAATGTATTCAAGCTTAACTGTTGTGAAGAAGGTCAACAATCTCCTCGTATAGTCACGGTAAGGAATTAGATGCTCCTGGTGAGTGTACCATTTGTCGTTGGTCCGGTTGATTACCAAAGCCGAATCTCCGAATACATTCAAGGTTTTTATCCTGAGGTCAATGGCTTCCTCAAGACCCATGATACAAGCTTCGTATTCCGCTTCGTTGTTAGTGCAGGCAAAGGTGAGTTTTGCTGAGAAAGGCATGTGAACTCCCTTGGGTGTGATAAGTACTGCACCAACCCCTCGACCGTTGCAATTAACTGCCCCGTGAAACATCATAGTGCATGCTTCTTCTGGGTCAGGCCCTTCAGTGTGAATAGGCTCTTCACAATCTTTTTCTTTCAAGAACATGATGTCTTCATCAAGGAAGTCAAATCTCATAGGCTGGTAATAATCAATGGGTTGCTCAACCAGATAGTCAGACAATACACTTCCCTTGATAGCTTTCTGAGAGGTGTACTGAATGTCATATTCTGTCAGAATAATTTTCCATCTTGCAACCCTTCCGGTAAGGGTTGCCTTCTCAAATATGTACTTGACTGGATCCATCTTTAAGATCAACAAGGTAGTATGAGTCAACATATACTGTCTTAGTCGGCGAGCAGCCCACGCTAAAGCACAACAAGTTTTCTCGAGCAGTGAATAACGTTGTTCACAGTCAGTAAACTTTTTGCTTAGGTAGTATATTGCATACTCTTTTCGACCAGACTCGTCATGCTGGTCCAACACACACCCTATTGACTCTTCTAATACTGTCAGATACATGATTAGAGGTCTTCCTTCGATTGGAGGCATGAGAATTGGAGGTTCTTGTAGATATTCTTTGATCTTGTCAAAAGCTCCCTAACAATCATTGTTCCACCTGACTGTTTGTTCTTTCCTTAACAGCTTGAACAAGGGTTCACAGGTTGCAGTGAGATGAGATATTAACCTTGAGATGTAGTTCAGTCTACCTAAGAACCCTCAAACTTCTTTTTCAGTCTTAGGTGTAGGCATCTCCCGAATGGCTTTCACTTTGTCGGGATCAACCTCAATTCCTTTTTCATTTACAATAAAACCCAGTAGCTTACCGGAATGCACCCCGAATGTGCATTTGTTGGGGGTTCAACTTCAACTGATACTTTCTCAAATGCTTGAACAATTTCAGCAGATTCACCAAATGATCTTCTTCTGTAAGGGACTTGGCAATCATGTCATCCACATAGCACTCGATTTCTTTGTGGATCATATCGTGGAATAATGTTACCATAGCCCGTTGATATGTTGCACCGGCGTTCTTCAGACCGAACGACATTACCTTATAGCAGAATGTTCCCCAGGGTGTGATGAATGTTGTCTTCTCCATGTCTTCAGGTGACATCTTAATCTGATTATATCCTGAAAATCCATCCATGAAAGAAAATACCGAGAACTGAGTTGTGTTATCCACCAATACATCAATGTGAGGTAATGGGAAATCATCTTTCAGGCTAGCTCTGTTCAGGTATCGGTAATCCACACATACACACCTTACCATCCTTCTTAGGCACGAGTACAATGTTAGCAACCCACGGCGGGTAACTAGTTACAGTGAGAAAACCGGCGTCCCACTGCTTTTGTACTTCCTCTTTAATCTTCATAGCCATATCCGGGCGAGTACGACGTGGCTTTTGTTTGACTGGAGGACAATCTTCTTTCAGTGGCAATCTGTGCATGACAATATTCGTATCTAGACCTGGAATATCTTAATAGGACCAAGCAAAGACGTTAACATATTCCCGAAGTATACTGATGAGTTGTTATTTCACTGGAGCTTGCAGACTGGCCCCGATCTTTACCTCTTTCACTTCTTCTTCAGTACCAAGATTGACAGTTTCAACCTCCTCCTGATGAGGAGCAATCACTTTTTCCTCTTGTCTCAACAACCTAGCCAACTCTTCAGGCAACTCATAATCTTCATCAACCCCTTCATCTGTTTGATTAATTGGATTGTCGAAGTCATACAAGGTCATAGCAGTGTCGTTGTTGGTACAATCTGGAGGATTATCTCTGCAAGGGTTGAGATTTGTTCATTTTAGTGATTGATTTTAATCTTGTTTAGAAAAAGTTTGAATGGAGTTATTTATTTTGAAAACATTGTCATTTATTGCTTTGTGCGAAAATAACAAAAATGAAAAACAGTGAGCGAAAAAAAGAAGACCGTTTGCAAAAGATGTCCATTTGTTCATTAATCATTCATTTGCACAAAATACAAATATGTCCCTATTACAAAATGAGTCTTGACACCTTGGGCAAGATGCAGGACTTGATGCATGCTTAGACAGGAAATAATAATTACTCTGCAGAAGTAATCCTTATAATTTCCTGGGAAGACCAGTTAAGGACTTGTTGGCCTGAGACCCTTGGATGAATCCAGCTCTCCAGGTTGAAGTCACTTTCAGCCTCGTCTTCCACATTGTTGATTGCATCCGGGGTTAACATTCCCCCACTGATAAACTTGGGAGCTTCCGCGGCCTCCTCTTGGACCTGTCAGGATGGTTTGTAACCCAACCCGAATTTGTCTTCCTTGACTTGAACTTGCAGCAACTTGCCCTAGCCCTGGGCATTCCCGTCTTTAACAACCTTCCGAGCTTGCTTATAAGAGGAGATTTAAGTACCAGACACTTCAGCTGTTGCTTCATTAACATTGGGGGCCTCAAACCATTGGCTCATTGTCTCATGGATTTCTCCATCCATCTCAATATACTTGTAAGTAGCTAAATGACTGACGAAGATATCCTCTTCCCCACAGATTATGATGACTTGACCTTCCCATTCGTATTTCAGCTTCTGGTGAAGGGTCGACGTTACAGCGCCAGCGGCATGAATCCATGGCCGACCCAACAAACAGCTATATGCAGGCTGAATGTCCATCACGTAGAAGATAGTTTTGAAGTTCTATGGGCCAATCACCACAGGCAGCTCGATTTCCCTAAGAACCGATCTTTTAGAACCGTCAAAGGCTCTCACTACCAGGTTACTTGGATGCAAAGCAAGACCATCATATTCCATTTTGACCAAGGCTTTCTTTGGAAGAACATTGAGAGAAGACCCAGTGTCAACCAAGACGTGAGAGAGAACAACACCTTTACACTCCAAGGTGATGTACAAAGCCTTATTATGGTTATGGCCCTCCGTAGTTAGATCAGCAACAGTAAAACCTAGCCCATGGCTAGTATTGACATTTGAAACCATTGTTTCTAGCTGATTAACTATAATCTCTTCTGGCACGTAAGTTGCGTGCAAAACATTGAGAAGTGCATTCCTATGAGCTTCGGAACACATTAGCAGTGATAGAATAGAGATTTTGGAGGGGGTATGATGGAGCTGGTCCACAACCTTATAGTCACTCTTCTTGATTATTCTTATGAACTCATCTACATCCTGGTCAAAGGACGTCTTCTGAGCTTCCTTGGCAATAGGCTCTTCAGGCACCACACTCTTGCCCTTAGCCTTGGCAGCAGCTTTTGCTTCAGCATTGGTTCTTTGGAATTGTGAGGCAAAGAGACGTCCGCTTCGGGTGAAGCCTCCGCCTCCCCCCCCCCCCCCCCCACACATTATTAATCTGTGGTGTAGAAGTGTCAAGAGTGACTTTCTTTCCGTCGCTATACAAATCTGAGCCGTAGTGCCAAGGCACGACACTGCTGCTGTCATATGGAACTGGTCCTGGTACCGTGATAGTAACCGGACCGATTGCTGCGGAAGAAGGAACTGAGATAGTTTGAGGTTCATAGTAAATTGTAACAGGAGGTCTGACCAGAGATGGTGCTGGTGATGATGGTTGCTGATGTTGATGTTGTTGTGAGTTGCTGAAAGAATCTGGAATGGGGATTGTTGCAGGATCATAATAAATAGTCACTGTGGAAATGTCTTCATTGATGGTTGTTGTTGTTGTAGAAGGATGTGTTAAACTGATGTTTGTTGAAGTTGAGGAAGGGATGATGGTTGAGGTTGTAGAAGAATCCGTTGGAATGATTGTTGTTGAAGTTGTAGAAGTGATATCTGATGGAATGATGTGTGTTGATGTTGTAGAAGGAATGATTGTTGATGTTGTAGTAGTCGGGACTGTTGAAGTCATCTGTAAAGTTCCTTCCTTGATAAGATTGTTGATACCAGTCTTCAAATCTGCACAATCGTTGATAGAAGTCTTGCAAGCTTCACAATGGTCCTCACAACCCGAGAACACTTGGCATTTCAAAAGATGGGCTTTAACCTTGGCCAGAGATGTCTGAATGCTTGCAACATTGTCAATTAGGTTCATTGGTTGACCCTCCTCAATGGAATTTATCCTAGGCCCACCATGGCTAGGCATAGGATTCTTGGTAACACTTGGAGGGGTGCAAAGTTAACTGCCTTAGAATCAATCAGATCCTGAACCTTCATGTGCAAGGCTCTGCACTTCTCTGTAGTATGGACAAGTGCATTTGAGTGGAAGGCACACCGGGAATTAACATCATAGTTTCTTGGAAGGTTCTGGGGATCTGGTGGAGCCAGAGTCCTCAATTCAATCAAGTTGAGCTTTAACAATTGTGGAACTAAGGCAGCATAGGGCATCGGGATGGGATCGATAACCCTGTTGATTTGTGAAGGCCTTTGTTGAAACGGTCATTGTTGCTGATTGTTATTGTTGTAAGATCTCTGTTGAGGAAATTGTTGTTGCGGTGGAAAGTGTTGTGGTTGTGGAGGATACTGTTGTTGAGATGCTGGAGCTGGAATGGTAACAGCAGCTACCGATCTTGGCATGTATTGAGGCCTTCCTCTGCCCATGTGCACTGAGTTGGTCTCACCTGTCCTACGAGGTCCTCCAAAAGGTTTCCTTGTACTGCTGGAACTGGCACCATTGTCTAAAATTTTGCCCATCTTCAAAAGACTCTCAATTCTCTCACTAGCTATAACTACATCAATAAAGCTAGTGGATGAGAAAGCAGGTAGTATGTCAATGTATGTCCCCTGTAGAGTGTTCATAAACATGTCAGTCATCTCTGTCTCAAACATTGGAGGCTGGACAGCAGCAGCAAGCTGTCTCCACCTTTGGGCATACTCCCTGAAGCTTTCTCTTGAAGACTATGACATACCCATTAGGAGAGTTCTATTGGGAGCCATGTCCAAGTTATATTGATACTGGCGTATGAAAGCTTCGGCCAAATCCTTCCAGTTTTTGATTGTTGCTCTGGACAGGTGAGAATACCATTCACGGGATGCCCCGGTCAGACTGTCTTTGAAGTAGAACATCCACAACTTTTCGTCCATGGTATAAGCTTTCAGTCTCCCCAGAAAGGACTGTAGGTGAGTACGTGGACAAGAGGTACCATTATATCTCTCAAAGCAAGGAGGCTTGAATTTGTGAGGAATCCTGACTCCCTCAACTAAACCCATGTCCATAACATCAAATACCAAAGAGTTTTGGGACTCCAAAGATCTCAACTTTTCTATTATTTCGTCCAGACGACGATTATATGCTTCATCTCCAGCACCAATTACTGTAAATTGTTCCTCTTGAGGGTCCTCTTGCAAGGCACGACCTCCAGTGTTTCCTTGAGTATTCCTGATAGCATTAATTTCAGGATTGAGGTGAGGCCCAAACTCTGGCGCATTTGTTCATGGCTGTCCTTGATCATTGTTACTAGTACCTCATGTACCCGGATGATTCTCTTCTGGAGTTTTCCGCTCGACTAACTCTCTTAATCTTTCTTGGCTTTGGGCCAACCCAGTCATTACTTCCATGAACTGGTTCATCTGAGCCCTCATCTCAGTTCTTTCATTAGCCATTTGAGTTCTCACGTCAGTCAAATCTTGCTGAACTTGGTCCATCTGTAAGCTCGGAAGGTTGTTTCTTGTAGGATACCGGTGAACTCTGTTGATGGGGAAAACCCTTCTACGAGCAATGTTTCCTGAAACCACAGCAAAGTGAGAAAACAACAACAAAAATACCTACAAAACAAAGAATGAGGTTAGTATGCAATGCAATATGTCTATTTGTCTTCCAAGGGTATCCGGTTTGGTTCTTTTGGTTTTGACCTTCCAGACCTCGAGGAATGATGATGTTGAAGAGAAATGAAGCCCAAAAGATAACACATAAATCATATATTACAAATGCAAAGATACATAGTTTGTGATTACAACAAAATTCCCATGGTGGGTTAGAATACAACAAAATCATCAAAAAGTACAGCCAAAATAAAATACAAATACAAAGAAATCAAACATCCAGCCCAAAGTCATCCTCATTGACTTCCTTCAGGAGAGCATCAGTTACTGGTCCAACTGGATGCTCTGTGATGGTCCTGATAAGAAGGTTCATGGTGGAAATGGCACTTGTCAACTTCTTATACTTGTCTTGGTCCTTTGATCTCTTCAACCCCGCCCGGCGTTTCAACTCGGAGATTTCCTTCTGTGCTGCTAACAAGGATTCCTGACTTTTCTTCTCATTAGCTTCCAGCTACTCTATCCTAGCCTGGGTCCTCTGATCTTCTTGTGAACGAGCCTCAGTAATTCTGATCCATCTAGCCTGACTCTCTTCCAAGTAGTGCTCAGCTCTGGCTTTCTGAATCTTAGCTTCTTTGCAAGCATTCTTCAATACCAACTCCCCTACTCGGGCCCTTCTAATGTAATCATCTGTCTTCTCAATCTTGGTCATATGCTCGATTCGGAGCTTCTCTAACCTCTCATTGTCCAGACGACTATCATTCCTCTCCCAGAGGGTCTTCTTTAGAGCTTCAGAAAGTTGAGCATTCCTCTCTTTCAGATTCTCAAACTCCTCTAAACTGACTGTAGTTATAGGCTCTACTACTGATGGCCTTGGCACATCCTCCAGGGTGAATGGCATGCGGGTGATCTGTCCTCTGATGCGAGACCAATCAATGTATTGAGCTGAAGCTATGTTGTTGCACTTGCCAAGAATAGCAGTCCCTTTTGCCTGTATGTTATCCCAAGCCCAGGCTGCTTATCGGATGATGGCATGATTATTCTAAACATCACAGTAAAGGGTCTCTTCCAAATCCTGCTCTCTTGGTGGATGTACTAAGGCATACCCTAGCTTCCTTTTGAAAAGCAAAGGATTGTAGTTGATGCAACCCTTCACTCCAATAAGAGGTACATTGGGATACTGCCCACAGCTTGTAATTATATCTCTTCCCTTGGTGCTCTAAGTACACCACCTAATGTCTTCTGAAGTGAGAGCAATCATTCTCTTAGCCCAATTTCTTGACTGATGAGGATTCAAGAAAGCTTTTGTCTTTGGCAGGTGCCTCAATAACCAACAATAGAAGAGAGGTGCACAACATCTGACTTGTCTTCCCCTCTGCTTCTCATTTCTCTGATGCACTGAGTAGTAAAAATCCCCTAGCAAAGTAGGAACTGGATTCTTCAGCAGGAAGAGGTGAATAGCATTTTTGCTTACAAACTTTGGCTCGTCTGCAAACAAAATGATCCCATATATACTAAGGGCCATGAGAGCACAAACAGCTTCCCACTTCCCAACTGCAGCATGACTGGTGGTCTGAGTGATCAAGAAGTCCAAATAGAGGCCTGGGATTCCAGCCTTGGTGGTCATATGCTGATCAATGATGGTGGCTTCCAAATACAGAGCCTTAGCTATATCCTCATTCTTAGGAGCAGTCATCTCAGGGTTGAAAGGAATCCCTCTCCTGATGGGACACCCAACAACATGGAAAATTCTTCTAACAAAGGGCCCAACTGAAAGTCTGGGAAAGTAAAGCATCTGAGAGGAGGGTCATAGAACTGAAGGCAAGTATGAATCATGCTCCTCTATGAGGCATCCAAGTCCATGATTATGTCCATAATACCACCATAATGTTCCTTGAATAAAGGGACATGATCAGGAGTGATAAGCGTCTGAATCTGCCTGATGCCTGCTAGGGAAGGCTCAAAGAAATGATAAGTGATGTTGCTCTTCCTGGACGAGTCCATACTGACAATGGATGTTGATGAAGATAACTGAGGAGAAACACTGATGAAGACAACTGTAGAAGATAATGAAGAAGATCTCTGAGGAAGATAACTGATGAAGATATCTGATGAAGATGTCTGAGCAGAAGAACAGTCAAAACCAAACCAAGATGATGTGGATACCCTGTAAAACAAATAGACAAATGTTAAAATGATGCAAAATGATGTATGCAGAATGATATGTAGGGGTTTGTGATCAAGTGTTGGATTTGTTGTTAGCTTTGAATAGGGTCCATGGTGTTCAAAAATCCAGATGAAGGCTAGAGAACCAGTAACCAGGTAGGGGACTCAAATAAAGAGTCACAAGTCTAGGGTTTCATAGAATCATTCCAAAATAGTGTGACCTTAAAACAATATTAGTAACAGGGTATGATGAGGCCAAGGGTTCCTGCAAACCTGTAAACATCCCAACCCACTCACAGGTATTGTTCTAGAACAAGGATCCTCAAACTTGGATCTATTATGAGAAGTGTAAACACTTCTAACCTGGAGGTACAATGTTTACATTAATCATAAAGGACCCTCCTCTAATTAACCTCAGATGCTGAACGTCATCTAAAAAGGCCATCCAGACTTAGCAGGCTTCCCAAATAGCTCTAGCACTACAATAAATCTGTAGCACATAGTTCTCAAGAAGAAACCCATGTCTGAACCATGTTTCATATTCTCGCACCATGCCGAAATGGAATGGGAAAGAATATGAAGCCACTCTAATCCTATGTGTCACTCAGGCTCCCAGTGTGGAACCTTGCTCACTGAAATACCCCTCCCACCAAGGCAAACCAACAAATCCAGCACAGATGATATGACAGTAATAAATGAAATGCATAAAACAGTAAATGAAAGCAATAAATAAATCTATACAGAACGCACATAAATAAAGCAATAAAAAAAAGCATACATAACACCCCCATAAACACAAATAAAACAAGTGCTAGGAGAAACCCACAAAAAGAACCAGAAGCCCTGGTTGCAAGATAAGATCCCCAGCAGAGTCGCCAAGCTGTCGCTCTTAAATATTTTACAATCCCGGTGCAAACGCGAACGGTCGGCGAAAGAAAAAGGGTTTGAATTGAATAGAGTCGCCAGCTAGGCATTTTTATCCCGAAGGAAAGGTAATGCTGCATAAACCTGGAAAGAGATGGATAAGACGGTTGCGAACCAGAGAAAATGAGAAAGGGGGTTGGTTACGACCTGGGAAGGTATTAGCACCCAGATTGTCCGTCGTACTCGGCGGGATCCACACTTACAAGATTGTGTTTAAAAGGGGTAAGTGTATGTGCTATCTATGTGTAAAAGCTAAAGAAAGAAAGTACAGGTGTCAGTGCAAAAGGGTGAATTTGCTCAGGAACTGAGGCTTAGAAAGAATGCTGAAATAGGGGGATGACAAAGAGACTTTTGTTCGATAACTGTTAAGTTATGCCTACGTATCCTCTCGTGCAATGAGGAAGTCAGAACGCCATAGTTCGACTCAAAGATACTGAAAATAAATTGACTGTGAACTGCTTACTTGCCTATGCTCAAGTGTATGACTCGTCTGGATCGAGTGCTAACTGTCTTGCATTAGACGGAAGAAGCAAGTTCTCGTTTGTGAATGAGTGTGATGAGAAAAGAATCCCGAAGGAGACGATTATTGTTTGTTTTTGTGTTTTCAGTTTTTTACTGTTTTTTGGTGTTTTGCATAGGATTATGAGCTTAAGCCTAAGTCAAGGGTTTGTAAACTCATTATATCCTCCCTGATTAGGGATAATGAGCCTACTTAAGTATGAGATAAGCATCTCAACTTAATTACCATGATGATGTAGGATTAAGATCATCAACCTACTTGTGATTATTAAGGTGTTTTTTGTTTTTGTTTAGTGTTAAGTAATGAGTTTAATCTCCAATCACAGATTAGTGAACTCATTACACCATCCTAATAGAAGGATGATAGATGAGAACACTTAAGCTGAGGAAGATACCTCAACTTAATCCATGGTTAGGGATTAAATTCATTATATAACAAGCCTTTATTAAGTGGATTTTAATTAAGGGATGAGATTAAGAAGTGGATTTTAAGTTTGTAAGACAACTTGAGGGGTACTTGTCCATTAAACACTAGGGTTAGTCCCTCTTAACCATAAGGAAGAGATAGAACCCTAATGTAAGGCCCAAGTTACAAGATAAAGTCTTAGTGATTATTAATGTGTTTTTATTAAGAGGTGTAAACAAATTAAAGGTTTAACACTAAGGATTAAAGTTATACACTTCATCCTAAGATAAGGATGCAGGCATAACCCTAATTCCAAAGTCCTAAAACTTTAAGAGTTTAGTCTCTGATTAAGAGATGAGAAGAGAGACTCAAGGAGACTCAAAGGTAATAAGTTAGGGGGACTATATAAAACCCTAAATGTTATCATGCTTGGATATCCTATGGTTTGTGAGGATTAAGAGAAATGATCTTCAAGGCCACCAATGGAAGAAGCAGATGAAAAGAGAAGGAGGAAGAAGAATAAGTTACTTACTTCCTGAAGAAGATAAGTAACTTAAAAGAAAGAAAGTATGAAGGAGAGAGCATAAGTGAAGCAAGTTAACTTCAAGAACAAATAAAAATGCATATGAAAAAGAAAGAAGAAGTGAGAGTTGAAGGAAATCCACCTCCCTGACAACTTACCAAAAGCTCCTGAAATGTTAGTATGAATGCATAAGACATAAAGCAAAAGGAAATGAGATAAAATGAGATGCAAAGACCAAAGTAATAAGTGAAAATGCAATGTAAATGGCATATGAGATGATTCAAAGTCATACAAGATGCATATGAATGATCACA
Source organism: Lathyrus aphaca (assembly GCA_963966055.1). Lineage (NCBI taxonomy): Eukaryota > Viridiplantae > Streptophyta > Magnoliopsida > Fabales > Fabaceae > Lathyrus > Lathyrus aphaca. The sequence continues at coordinate 61,104,767 of OZ014520.1, read as the reverse complement.
CAAAGATGAGATGCAAAGGAAGCATGTTTAGAAGCATGAAAACACATGAATGTTCATGAAATGTAATGGATGCAAAGCATAGCAAATGAATGAAGAATTGATCAAGCCATGTTTCAAACATGTCCTAAGATGTCTAAGATGTCATACAAATGCTTGAAATGTCATGGCAAGTTCATATGATGATGAAATGCAAAGGAGAATGCAAATGAAGATGCAAAATTGGGGTTTTAAGGCAACATGAGATGCATATGACCAAAACAGAAGCAATCAACATGATAAAAAATTGAAATCAAGCTCAAACAAACCCTAATCACATATAAGATCACACCCCAAAGGAGAAAGTCAGAAGCTTAACCTAGTGAAAGTTATGAAATTCCTAAGTTTGCTAGGGTTTTTGAGTGATTCTTAAGGGAAAATGCCAATCAAGTTGAAAATGCAAGATAAAATCATGAGAAAAACAACCTAGAAACTATGTGCAATATGTGAAACAATGCAAGAAGAACCAAGTTCAAACTCATCATGGTTAGGAAGAAATAAATTTTTCAAGATAGGGTTAGAAAATATGATTTTTAAGAACCCTAATTCAAAGAAAATTATGAAATTATGATCAAACCTAAAAATAAATTTGTATGATGAGTTTGAAAATGTTTCTAAATGTATTGGAATGGTTCATGAATTTTTTGGTGATTTTTAGAAACCTAAATGCATTTTTAATTAATTAAAATCCATTAATTAATTAAATATGACATTTAAATATTTTAAAAATACTTTTTAATGCAAAAAATAAAATAAAAATTATTTTCAGGTTAAGAAAAATATTTGAAATAAAAATGCAAAGTTTGAGAATTTTTTGATGAGTTTTGTTATTTTAAATAAAATGAACAAAAGAAATGAAATAAAATGAGATTAAAATGAAAATAAATGGAAAGTATGAAGATCTGATGGCTGAGATTCAAACTGAGGGGGGAGGGGTTGACTGCGCGCGTTAATAAAGGGCCAGGATCTAATCTGAGCTGATTTAATTAATTAATCCTAATTAATCTAATTAATCAGATTTAAATTTTAATGAAGCAATCTGAGCCATTCAAATACGCGCTAAACAGGATCCTAGGGCCTACATTCAAACTGGGGAGATTAACCCTAATCCTAACCCTAAACATTTTCAGGTGACCGGAGCAATCTCCGGTCATCTTCTCCGATGACACCTTCAACCTAACTTCTTCCCAAGGCTATGAAACTTCACCAAAATCTCCATAAATGATCTATGAACATCACTAAACAAGAATCCAACACCAAAAATCATTTATTTTCAGAAACCAGCATGAATCGAAGAAAACTTCTTTTAGGTCAAAAATTTCAGAGATACGGTTCATGCTTATTTCTTCACCATTTTCAAAAACAACAAGTGCAGTGTGATTAGGGGAGCATGGGGAACATTTCTAAAACATAAAATAAAGCTTCTAGAAAAAAAGTTTGAGATGGCTACCTGAGCTGAAGCTTTCACTCCTTGAGCTTTCTGGCCTCTTTCTTTGTTCAATCCACCTCCAATGAACTCATTGATGATGTTGCAATACTTAGAACAAGTTTATGTGACTTGGTTTTGGAGATACAGTTCCTCTGCACCAGAAATCGTGTTTTTGTTTTGTGAGGTTTCAGACCATGGCAAGGGGTGGGAAATGATTCTTGGGTTATGTTGAGATGAATGGTGAAAGAATTTTTGAGTTTTGATGGCTGGTTTGAGAGAATCGAAGAAGGGAAGGTTTATGTAATTTTTGGGAAATCTGACTTCTAGAATGTTTCAGGCTTGTGTGTTATGTGAAATGAGTTCCATAATGCTTGTATGTGATGTCTTGATTGGTCAGAAGGTTGGTGGTAGCATAGTGTGATTGGTATGGGCCAAGTTGCAAAAATGTCAACATTGTGTACTTGAGGTATGTGCATGGTGCAGAGCTGGCTTTAGGGGTGCCTTGGCCTCAGCTTGATTCATGGATGGCCCTAGGATCATTTGTATTCAGCTGGAACACTTGGATCAAGATATGCCATAGTTTTTGCAAAGTTTATGCATAATGGTCATTTTGATATTTCTTGTGAACCAAGCCATGAAAACCATGCAATCTTGGGCCAATTCTGATGTTTTGAAGTTGCCTTGACATGTTATGGTGCATAGAAGTTGATTAGAGGTCATAAAAAGGCTTGGCAAGTGAAATTGCAAAATTCCCTCTTTGGCATGAACTTGAAAATTATAGGATTTTTGCCAACTTTGAAAGGCCATATCTTGAGTTCTAGGATGAATCAAGACATGTTCTTGTACTTTTTGAAAATGGGAAGACATAATTTACCACTTTCATGCCCAAGAATTTTTCATTTGAAGCATTTTTGGTCATGAAAGAATAGGTTGAATATCTTTCCCAAAATGGAAAGTTTCCATTACAAGTCATTTCCAAAAATAGAAAGTTTGCATTTGGCTCATAATTCTTCAATCTTGTGAACTTCCAACCACTTCTAAGATCAAATAAAGATCATAGACACTCAAAATGATGATGATGACCCTTTGGTACTGTTCCACCCCAAAATTTGCCCTCCCACAATCAAGACAACCTCTCAAGACTCCTAAATGATCATAAGATCCTCAAGACTCCCAATTGATCAAGAAATGTGGAAGTTTCCCCAAACAATGCCTCCTCCTAAGCAAAGTGTCCAAAACTAGGGTTTTGTGTTTCCTCAGGTTAAAATGATTTTCAAGGATTCAAGTGAGCTTCATAACATCCCACATGTATTCAAGAATCCCCATGTCAAGTTTCAAGGCTTTCCCAATAAGTTTGACCAGTCAGATGATCAGATATGCAAAAATCAGTCAAAGTAGTTAAAAAGTCAAACTAAAGTCAACTATGGTCAAAATAAAGTCAAACTTCAATATTTTTTGCCAACAACAAGTTTATGAAGTAAAATTCATCATTTAATCAAGGGTTGATCATGATTCATCAAGAATCAAGAGTTTCTAAATTAAGGTTTTCTTAAGAAAAGTCAACTGAACTTTGACCAGCCATAACTTTCACATGTTTCATCAAACATTTTCCATCCAAAGCTTATTTTGAAGGTAATTGAATTCTCTACAACTTTGTGTCTCACAAGCCAAGCCTAAAAATGCTTCATTTAGAAGGTATGAGCTAAATCATTATAGGTCATTTCAAAAGTCAACAAAAAGTCAACATCTTCCAAAGGGCATAATTTGAAAATGGTAAAAGATATGGACATGAGACCAAAGAGGTTGGTTAGAGGACTCTTTAAGATTTCCAAAATGTCTAAGAACACCTTCATAGCCTTAAAATTGAGGGATTTATGCCTTGGCAAAGTTGGGAAATTTTTGAGGGGTATATTGAGCAAATGAGGTCTTAAAACCAAATTTTTCCAAATGGGCTTGCAATTTTGTAATCCAATCTTTACAATGACATCATGCACGACCCAATGCTTATTTTTTCAGATTTTTATAGTTTATTTTATATTTATTTAGATTTTATTCATTACAATTCAATTTAAATATATATAAAATATGAAAAATCAAATAAAGCATGAAATCTTTGATTGAAAATTATTTGAATTGTATTTAGAATGATTGGAAATCAACTAAAGTCAGAATGAACCTAAAATAGCAAGTTTTCATATGATTTTTGAACTTTTATGGTGATTGGAATCTGCATGATCAAGTTATTGCATAAGCCCATAAATCCATAGGTTTTTTGACCTAAATTGAATCCCTATAAGTTGATAAAGAGAACCAGTGCACAAGGACAAATTTTCTGCCTCCAAGAACACAAAATCAATTTCAAAATTTTCATCAAAGTTCAATTTTCGGTTTTGGTAATTTAACCATATTCAAAGGCTTTTATGCATTGCAATTACTTTATTGATGTTCATTGAACATAATTTAATCATCATAAACATCAAAAGCATGCTCATAAGCCGTAACCGAACCAAGAATGTACTTGCGTTTTTTATTTTCGATTCTCTTAATTCATGTGTTGTTTCTTATTTTTGATCTCATATTATTGTTTGTATTGGTGTGAGGATCGTTTCTGGGCAACAACATTGAAGTTTCGTGACCTCAATCACATTCTGCCATTATTAGGGTTTTAAAGCCTAAATTAGGGCTTTACGTTTTGAAAAATATAAATGAATAATAAAAACATAGATGAGTTTTACATGTTGTAGTGATCACGTTGATATGTTCAATTGGATAAAATTGTACGTATTCAATGAAGTTTGAATTTCGCAGGTTCTAAATGTAAAAAATTTGCAGGAAAATTTGTATATAAATTTGCAGGTATTTTCGCAGGTCTCAAGGAAGGGGATGAAGTTGCTTGGCGCCATCTGAAGATTCAAATTTTTAACATAATATTTTTTGTTTTAGATTCTATTTTATTTCACCAAGTGGTTGCTAGCCTAGTGGCCAGAGAGTGCGCGTATGGATGCAAGGTCTCATGTTCGATCCTGGGTGAGACCATTCTTTTTGCTTATTTTTTCCAGATATTTAGCCTCTTTACCATATAATCATTGATTGTTGTTTTATATTCAGACGCGCCCCATGTGGCTTATTGGTAAGACATTTGGTTTGTGAGAATGAGGATGCAGGTTCGAATCTGGCTGGGACCAATTTTTTTGGATTTTCCTATTTTCTCAAACAAGTTTCATATATTATTTACCAAGGTGACTCTATTGATACACGCGCGTGTTAGCTCAGTTGGTTGGAAAGCTTGTTGTGGGAGCATGGAGGTCTGGGTTCGACCCCAGGCTCCAGCAGGTAAGCTATTTTTGTTCTTTTTTCTATTTTTTTGCTATTTTAATATATTTTAATAATTATTATTAATTAACTAAAACTTTTTCTAAATGAATAAAAACCTAATTAGTTTTTATATGTAATTATAATTCAATATTTGTAAATAAATACTAATTATTTTTCTAAACTTTATTTTATTATTTATTTTAATATAATTGTATTTTGTAAATAAAACTAGTTTAATTAATTATTTTAAAACCCTAATTATTTTCTAACCCTAATTTTTTTCATTAATCCTAAAAATTTAACCTAATTTTCTCTAACCCTAAAAAATGCTTTTTTTTTATAATAGCCTTTTTTTAATTTGTATAAAATTTTAACATATTATCCTTTATTATTATTATCACTATATTATTTTAAATTTATGTTATTACTAAATTAATTTCTAAAAATTTTATAACTAACCTAAATTATTTTATTTTTATTATTCTAATCCTTGTTATTATTATTATTATTGTTTATTTTTATTATATCTATTATTATTATTATTATTTTTTATCCGATTATTTTGTAACTGCCCAAGCCTTGTAATAGTTTAGATTTATTTTTCCGTTGTTTTAATTATTATTATTTAACTGTGTGGTTAGTAAATAGGGAGTGGAAACTATTTGTAATTAAAATTAATTTAGATAACTAACTTTAAAAAGATAAATATTTGAAAATAAACACTCACACACGTAAGTCGATCTTTGATCGTCATCTTGCACTTCCTAGGGTATTCCTCTTGGTTGCCTTAAAATAAAATGGTCAAGTCCCTCGAAAATAGGGGTGTTTTAAAGCAAAGTCCCTTCAAGTATAAATCATCATAGTCCCTACAGTTTAAAAGATCAAGTCCCTTCGAGGTTGCCTACGGAATAATGATCTTGTCCCTTCGAATAAATGATGATAGTCCCTACGAATTGCTAAAGACACCCCTTAAGTTGCCTTCTATGACCATACGATGACCATACGCTTGTCCCTTAACACATCCAAGGTAATGACTACCTATTCCTTAATAATAGGGATAGTCTTACCATTGAAAGAACATACGAGAACATGAAAGACTTAATCTAGGGTAAGTACCTCTTAGTTGCTTGCTCACATTTCAAAATACTTTTTACACCTCACTTTCTTAAACAATTTTTCAAAACAAGGCTTTGTATACATCCATACGAGGATCATTACAAAGTACTTAGAAAAATTTCTAATCACACACTACACTTTTCAAAAACAATTAAAGTGAGCTAAGTAACTAAGAGCCCATGGATAACCATGGATATAAAGGGTGCTAACACCTTCCCTTTATATAACCTACCCCCCGAACCCAAGTCTTTTAAACTAGTTATTTCCTGTTCTTTTATGTCCTTTCCACTTGGATAAAATAAAAGTCAGTGCCGACTCTTGCTATCCGCAACATGACTAAAAGTCAGTTCTCCCACCGTGTTACATAACTGGCGACTCTGCTTGGGACGTTTCTAAGTAAAAGAGGGGTACCCTTAGGAATTAGATCACTTTAAATTGTTTGCTTTGTTTGCTTTATATTACTTGTTGGGCTTTATGTGTGAAATATCCTAATCCGGATCTAGTGTACCCTAGGTAAATGGCAATAGACCAAGGAAACTGTACAGCGTATACCGATATGGTTGATCTGGTGGCCATAGTTAGTGTGACTTCTTGGTTGGTGCTTATGTTCCTTAAGTAAGTTAAGGATAATATGGGGCTGCCATATGTTGTCAATACACTAACTGACTTTTAGAACCCTAGTTATCCCATCTTCGCCTTTAGAAAGTAGTGAGATAGCCGGCTTTGGAGAAGTCTAAAGTTGGTTGATACTCGATGCTACACTCATTGAGATCCTAAACTTGGAGGGTTTTAGTTGGCAAGTAAGTTGCCTACTGAACAACCACCCTTGGGAAGGATCAATGATATTGAGATCCCTTAGAACCTGGTTACTTTTGTAGGACAGGATGAACCATCTAAACTTCAGGGGAGGGTACTTACCTTTAAACCTCATGCAAGCCTTCAAACCTAGGGCTATTGTGTGACTTGTTTGTGTGTGCCACAAGTTTGTGATTAAGCATAACATCATGACATCATGCATCATAAGCATAGCATTTTCACTAACCATTTCAAGGACCAAAGGATTTATCTTTGTTCTTTGTTGCAGATCATGGCTTCTGCTCGTAGGAATACTATCTGGATCAACTTTGTAGGAATACCCCCTAAGCTTAAAGAGTTGGTCTCTCAAGTTTCTGAAAACTCCCAATTCATCAAGAGGCATGGTCACCTACTGGATTTAGTCACTTCAGGGTTCAATGAAGACATGATGAGTGTCCTGTTTCAGTTCTTTAATCCTAAACATCATTGCTTCACATTCCCCAACTATCAGCTGGTTCCTACAATGGAGGAATTCTCCAAACTACTGGGTATACCTATCCTTGATCAGAGACTCTTCACAGGCTTAGAAAAAGAGCCTAAACCTGAAGTCATTACTGCAGCCCTACATCTGAAGAGATCAGACATTGTCCTAGAAACGAGAAGCGGTTATTCTTGCTAAGGTATTGATGGAGAAAGCTCAAGTGTTCTTGAAGGCTATGAGTTATGATGCTTTTGAGGAGATCCTAGCACTATTGATCTATGGCTTAGTGTTGTTCCCTAATCCAGACCAGTTCATAGACGTACACGCCATCAACATATTTCTGACTCGCAATCCAGTACCCACATTACTTGGAGATATCTTACATTATCTTCACGCTCGTACTACGAAGGCGAGAGGAACTCTGATGTGTTGCATACCTTTATTGTCTAGGTGGTTTATTTCTCACCTTCCTCGATCAGTGATGAAGAATGAACAAGGGTTCAGGTGGTCTAAGAGGATCATGTCACTTTCTCATTCAGACATTCATTGGTGCTCTCGATCTATGGAGAATGTTACTATCATTGACCGTTGTGGGGAATTCCTTAATGTGCCATTCCATGGCATAAGAGGAGGAATTACCTATAACCCTTCTTTAGCACTACGTCAGTTTGGTTATGCTCGGAGTAATGGTCCTCATAACATGCTTATTCAGGGTATTGTGTTCGACCATGACAACGATCTTCAGGGTTACCACCAAAGGTTTATACGAGCTTGGAACAAGGTGAACAGGATTGACAGCAACACTTTGGAGCCAAAGTATTCTATTCCTATGGAGCCTTATCTCAGATGGGTGCAATCTCGTTCTCAGACTCTTATGATGCCATATCCTGCTGTTTTACCAGTCACTATTGAGCCTGTTGCTGAAGGAGACGTTCCTTATACCATCCTTCATCCAGACATGCCCACTGATTTGGAAGAATTGCAAAAGTCCTGGATTCAGTTCAAGGAGCAAAGGGATACTTTTGAGACTCATTTCAGAGCTGGTCAAGAAAGAATTCTGGAGTTAACAAGGCAACTTCACAAGGAGCAAAACCTCAACAAGTACCTCCACGCAAAGAGGAAGCGTCCATGGGAGACTTAAAACCCCATATATTTATCTTTTGTATCTTATTGTTATTTCTTTGTAAGCCCAAGGGGAAAAACTTATATTAAGTATTTACTAATAAAATTTTGTTCTTGTTTTCGTTTAAACAAACTTAAATCTTGCGGTCCTTGAAAACATTGCATAAGCATATACATACCATATCATTGCATCACAGGTTTCTTATGAACAAGTATCTTATCTTCTCGCTGTTTATTTCAGCAGAAATGGCTCTTGAACAAACTGTTAAGGATCTCCAGACTCAGAATGCACAATTTCAAGATATGATTCTGAACTTGTCCAGGGGACAAGATGAGATGAAGGCACTTTTGACTAAGAAAAAGAAGAAGACTAGAAAATCAGTGGGCCTCATCAACCTGGGTAGAAGATTCAGAGGTCCTATCAAGACAGAAGAAGAGGTTGAGAATCTTGAGTCTGAAAATTCTGAGAGAGAAGGAGGCAGTCTCCATGATACTGTGGAAGATTCTGATTCTGAGGATAACTATTATCATGATCCTGCTAGTGAGGAGAAGTATAAGATGCTGGTAGATAGAATGAATGCTATGGAACTACAAAAGAATTCTGGGTTTGACTTTGAAGATTTGAGTTTGATTTCTGGAGTCTCCATCCCTATGGGCTTCAAGGTTCATACTTTTGTGGTATATGATGGTGTGTCCTGCCCAAAACTGCATTTAAGGTCTTATGTCAAAAGAATTCAACCACATACTCCTGATAATAAGTTATGGATACATTTCTTTCAAGAGAGTTTGTATGGATCCCAACTGGAATGGTATTATCAACTGGAGAGTACCAACATTCGTAATTGGAATGATCTTGCTGAAGCTTTCTATAAGCAGTACCAATACAATTCTGATTTAGCACCAACTCGCATGCAGCTCCAAAGCATGTCCATGGATGCCAAAATAAGCTTTAAGGAGTATGCTCAGAAATGGAGAGATCTGGCAAGTAGAGTTCAATCCCCTTTGACTGACAGGGAATTAGTTGATATGTTCATGAGTACGTTGACTGGTCCTTTCTATAGTCATCTCATTGGAAGCTCATCATCTGGCTTCACTGAGCTGATAATGACTGGAGAACGTGTGGAAAGTGGGATATGAAGTGGACAGATTCAAATAGTTGCTTCTTCAATTATCACCAAGAAGCCCCCTCCTGGGAAGAAGGAATCCAATGTTGTGTATAGCCAGCATGGTCGTAATGATCGTAACCAATCTGTGGGAGCTGTTTTGATTTCTAATCCTACACCTCCACCACAAGAGCAACAACAGAATAGTCATCCCAAGCCTAAGAGGCAATTTACCAAGCTCAATATGTCATTGGCTCAGGCTTTGCAGCATATGTTGAAAGGAGAATTGATTACTTTGAAGGACCCACCACAGAATATCAATACCTCATCTTCTCGTTACAATCCCAATGCAAGGTGTGCATACCATTCAAATAGTCCTAGCCATGATACTAAGATTTGTTGGTCGTTGAAGAACAAAATCCAGGATATGATTGAGAATGGAGAAATTGAGTTTGACCCTCCAGAAACTCCTAATGTGATTACTGCTCCCATGCCTAAACATGAGAAAACTGTTAATGTTGTTGATGAGGTTGTTTATGTTCGTATTGTGGCTGAAATAACTACTCCTCTAGCTATTGTCAAGAAGAAACTTGTGCAAGCCGGTTTATTTCCGGGTTGCAGGGAAGATTGTTTTTACTGTGCCTATAAACCTGATAGTTGTTGGAGGTTGAGGTCAAGTATTCAACGCCTGATAGATAACTATATTATACTATTTGAGATGACCCCTTCTATAGAAAGTCTGTGTAGAGGTTTGGCTCAAGATTTGAAAATTAAAGATGTGGCTATGGTTAACAAGATTCCTGTGAAAATTACTTCCAATGGTCCATTGAGGATCACTTCTAAGGGTCCTGTGAAGATTACTGTTGAGCCAAAGGTGGCTCCAATGATTATTACTACTCCTGGTCCTATCCCATACGCTTCTGACAAAGCTATACCCTAGAATTATGGTTCTGATGTTTATATCCATGGTGTCAAACAAGAACCTTTGACTAATGCACCTGTTACTGATGTTAATCTTGATGTGGACAATATTGCTGGATCTAGTAAGGTTACCAGGAATGGAAGAATTTTCTCTCCAGAAGACACCTCAAAAGTTGCTGCTACTCCAATTCATATCTCTAACTCTGGGCCAAGTATTGAGGCTCGGGGCAAAGGACCATTGATTGAACCTATTCAAGCTGAGGCACCAATTAATGAAGATCTCTCCAAGCAAACGGAAGAAGTACTGAAGATCATCCGCAAGAGTGATTATGATGTTGTTGACCAGTTGGGGCATACTCCCTCCAAAATCTCCATGTTATCTCTGCTATTATGTTCTGAAGCCCACACCAAGGCTTTAATCAAATTCCTAAAGACTGCTCATGTGCCACATGAAATCTCTATGGACCAATTTGAAAATTGTGTTGCTCATCTAACTAGTGATAATGGCTTGGGTTTTAATGATGATGATCTGACTCCTGCCGGCAGAAACCATAATAGAGCTCTGCACGTCTCCGTTGAGTGTAGGGGCACTATTTTGTCTCATGTATTGGTGGATAATGGTTCTTCATTGAATGTATTACCTAAGGAGGTTCTAGACAAACTCAATTTGAATGATGTAGTGTTAAGACTAAGTAATGTAGTGGTGAGGGCCTTTGATGGTTCAAGAAGAATGGTGCATGGAGAGGTGGATCTTCCAGTCAAAGTAGGTTCTCAGGTTTTTGATTCCACTTTCTATGTGATGGATATTCGTCCTGCGTACTCCTGTTTTCTTGGGCGTCCCTGGATCTATGGGGCAGGTGCTGTGACTTCCACTTTACATCAGAAGTTGAAATATCCAGTGAAGGGGAAGATTTTCTTTATTTATGGTGAAGAAGAATACATGGTCAGTCATGTGAATACTTTTAAATATGTTGACATGGAGGGTGAATTTATTGAGACTCCTTTCCAGATATTTGAAGTAGTTCCTTGGGTCGTTCCTACTACTGAAGCTCCTCGTGTTGTTATAAGTTCCTGTGATCACTAGAGTGCCTCCTACAATGGCCTCCCTCAAGGATGCTAGAGCTGTGGTTGAAGAAGGTGGTTGTACTATTTGGGGTCAGCTTCCTAACATTCCTTACAAGTCTGACAAGTTTGGTTTGGGTTTTACTGCAGAATCTCAGAAGGTTGTTCTTCGTGCTCGTGTTGCCCATATCATTCATGGAGGAATCATAAAGGACCAAGTCAATGTTGTGGAAGATTATGAGGAAAGTTACAACCTAGACGAAAGGATTTTCCCTACCATGGGGGATGGACTCAATAATTGGAAGGCTGAGGACGTTAGTCCTATCTCCTTTAGTCAGGAGTAAATGCTATTTCATTTTTTCTAAATTTATTTTTTTGTAACTTTTAATAACTAACTACTTTTAAGCCTTGTGCCTTGCCCGGGGCACAATGGTATGCTTGTTAGGGTTGTCATTTCATTTTCATATTTTCATTCAATAAAATCAATGGACGTTTCTCGCTTTCGTAAATATTGTGCTCTTTGTCTTTTCTTTTTTCCTTTTATCAAAAAAAAAAAGCTATGTGTTCTTACACACACCCACATCACTAAATGCATATATCCATCCACTCTGGATCCTATTGATAACAATTCTGCTATTGCCAATTATGACATCGAAAATCCGATCGATCAAGCCGAGGATGGAAAGGAGGAAGATTGTGAAGTACCTATAGAGTTGGCTAGATTACTACAACAAGAAGAGAAAACTATACAACCACGTGAGGAACCAATTGAAGTTGTGAACTTAGGAACCGAGGAAAATAGGAACGAAATCAAGATAGGTGTTGAACTAGAGGATGGTATCAAGAACATGTTGATTCAGATGTTACATAACTATGTGGAAATTTTTGCTTGGTCTTATGAAGATATGTCGGGGCTGGATACAGATATTGTGGTTCACCGTCTACCAGTGAAAGAGGATTGTCATCCAATAAAATAGAAAGTTCGTTGTATGTGTCCTGATAGGTCAGAAAAGATTAAGACAGAGGTGATGAAACAATTCAATGCAGGGTTTTTAGTTGTTACTTCTTATCCATAATGGGTTGCAAACGTGGTGCCGGTACCTAAGAAAGATGGTAAAGTACACATGTGTGTAGATTACATGGATTTGAATAGAGCCAGCCGCAAAGATGATTTTCCACTTCCACATATTGATGTTCTGGTAGAAAACACTACTCAACATAAGGTATTCTCTTTTATGGATGGTTTCTCTGGGTATAATCAGATTAAAATGGCACCTGAAGACATGCTGAAGACTACATTTGTTACACAATGGGGAACTTTCTGCTATAAGGTAATGCCATTTGGTTTGAAGAATGCTGGGGCAACATATCAGCGTGCTATGATAGCTTTGTTCCATGATATGATTCACCATGAGATAGAGGTATATGTGGATGATATGATAGCCAGATCTCAGAATGAAGAAGAGCACCTTGATCACCTGCACAAGTTGTTTGAGAGGTTGAAGAAATACAAGTTGAGGTTAAATCCAAACAAATGTTCTTTTGGAGTTAGATCTGGTAAACTTTTGGGTTTTATTGTTAGTGGTAAAGGTATTGAAGTAGATCCTGCAAAGGTAAAAGCTATACAAGAGATGCCTGCTCCTCGTACTGAGAAAGAAGTTAGAGGTTTCCTGGGACGACTGAATTACATTGCAAGATTTATTTTCCAGTTGACTGCTACTTGTGAACCAATCTTCAAGTTATTGAAGAAAAATCAAGCATTGGAATAGAATGATGAATGCCAGGCAGCTTTGATGAAATCAAAAGGTACTTACATGAACCTCCTATATTGATGCCACCAGTTGAAGGAAGACCCTTGATTATGTACTTGACAGTATTGGATAACTCAATGGGGTGTGTATTGGGGAAACATGACGAGTCTGGTCGAAAAGAGCAGGAAATATACTACCTTAGCAAAAAGTTTACCGACTGTGAAACAAGATACTCACTGCTCGAGAAAACTTGTTGCGCTTTGGCATGGGCTGCTCGCCGACTAAGACAGTATATGTTGACTCATACCACTTTATCGATTTCAAAAATGGATCCAATCAAGTATATATTTGAGAAACCTGCTCTCTCCGGACGAATAACAAGATGGAAAATGATCTTGACAGAATATGATATACAATATACTACTCAGAAAGCAATCAAAGGAAGTGTAGTAGCTGACCATTTGGCTCATCAAGCAGTGGATGACTACCAATCTATGAATTTTGAGTTTCCAGATGAGGATATTATGATTGTTACTAAAGAACCTAGACAATATGAAGGACCTGGATAAGGATCCCGATGGACTATGGTTTTTGATGGAGCTTCTAATGCGCTTGGTAATGGTGTTGGTGTTGTGATTATCTCTCTCAAAGGTTGTTATACACCAGTTATTGCAAAGCTTTGTTTTAAATGTACCAATAATATGGCTGAATATGAAGCATGCATCATGGGTATCAAGGTTGCTATTGAAATGAAGATCCAATTTTTGGATGTGTATGGAGATTCAGCCCTAGTAGTCAGTCAAGTTAAAGGAGATTGGGACACCAGGCATCCTAATCGTATCCCTTACAGAGAGCATGTGTTGTCGTTGATCCCGTATTTTGAAGATATTACCTTTGAACATATTCCACGAGAAGAGAATCAGTTGGCAAATGCATTAGCTACAATGGCATCTATGTTTGAAATCAGTTGGGATGATGAAGCTCCAAGAATTACTATTGATCGATTTGATAAACCTGCATACTGCAATGAAGTGGGTACTGAAGGAGTAGAAGAAAAGCCTTGGTTCCATGAAGTGAAGAGGTATCTTGAAGCTCGGGAGTTCCCTGAAGGGGCATCTGTCAATGATAAGAAGTTTCTGAGGAGGTTTTCTGCTAAATTCTTCCTAAGTAATGGAATTCTATACAAGTGCAACCACGATTCGACTTTGCTTCGCTGTGTGGATAAGAAAGAAGCAGTAGAGATTATGGAAGACATGCATGATGGGATCTTTGGTACTCATTCTAGTGGGCATACAATGGCTAAGAAGATTCTGAGAGCAGGTTATTATTGGTCTACCATGGAAGCTGACTGCTATCAACACTCCAAAACTTGTCACAAATTCCAGATTTATGCTGATAAGGTTCACGTGCCTCCAGTTCCGCTGAATGTTCTAACTGCTCCATGACCTTTTTCCATGTGGGGCATTGATATGATTGGTGAGATCAAACCTACTGCCTCTAATGGACATCGTTTCATCCTGGTAGCTATTGATTACTTCACAAAATGGGTAGAGGCAGCCTCATTTGCTTCTGTTACCAAGAATGTTGTGGCTCGATTCATCAAGTATAATCTTATATGCAGATATGGCATCCCTGAAAGGATTATCACAGACAATGGCACTAATTTGAACAACACTATGATTACTGATCTCTGCACGCAGTTCAAGATTAAGCATCACAATTCTTCTCCATATCGTCCAAAGATGAATGGCGCAGTGGAAGCCGCCAACAATAATATTAAGAAGATCTTGCAAAAGATGACAGTTACCTATAAGGATTGGCATGAGATGTTACCATTTGCTCTTCATGGTTATCGTACCACCATACGTACTTCAACAGGGGAAACCCCATTTTCCCTTGTCTATGGTATGGAAGCAGTTTTACCCATTGAAGTTTAGATTCCCTCTTTGAGAATTATGAAGGATGCGGGCTTAGATGAGGATGAATGGATTCAGACTTGACTTGACCAGATAAACTTGATTGATGAGAAAAGACTAGCAGCTGTTTGTCATGGTTAGATGTATCAGAAACGTATGATTAAAACCTTCAATAAGTAAGTTAGGCAGCAGGTGTATCAGGATGGCGATTTGGTAATCAAGCGTATTATATTACCACATGGTGATCCCAGGGGCAAATGGACCCCCACCTATGAAGGGCCATTTGTTGTTAAGAGAATATTTTCTGGAGGTGCCATGATGCTTACCACTATGGATGGTGAAGATTTCCCGCAACCTGTGAACGCAGACATAGTTAAAAAATACTACGCATGAAAAGAGACCCGCTAGGTTGACTGGCCTAGGTAAAAATAAGGGCATCCCGGCGAACCAAAAGGGTTCGGGCAAAAATTAGGGATATATATAAAAAAAATGTACACCCGGCAAGTCGAAAACCTGAAAAGGCGGCTTGGGCAAAAAAGGGTATCCCGGTGGATTGAAAACCTGAAAGGGCAATCCAGGCAAAAATTAGGGATTAAAGCGTATGACTATGTCTCGTTATATCACCCATGTAACCTCTACTAGTTGTGTTATCTATGTCAAGTTCAACAGATACCGATCAATCTGATCATTTCTTCTCCAATAGATGAAGATGAGATAATTGAAGATAATGGCAATAGCAAAGTTGAAACTCAATAGGGTTATCTACACATAGCCATTTTTCCTTGTAAAAATTTCTTGGACGAATTCACCTTACTAGGATTTCCGTCTCCGTATTAAAACATGTCTAGTTATAGGTCTATTTCTAAGAATAAGAAAAAACTCCATTTTTATATTCAGCTTTACTTTTCCCTCTTTATTCAGCTTTACTTTTCCCCTTTTTACTAAAGCGAAAAACGTCCATTGATTATGTTTGAATGAATATATGCCTTTGAATATGATTGATGTTTACCAGAAATGCATAAAATACAATAATGGCATTTACTAAGAACAAACGGAGATAGGAATTCAACGAAGCTTCGCCGGTTCATCCCCACAAAGTAATATTTACGGATATTCCTACGGAAGACTTCAAATAATATCTTATACTTCCTCCGAACAGTTTCATATCCTCCGAAGAATTGATACTTAACCACATAGGTCTCCCGGATCTATGTCCATCTCTTTTATCCTCAGTCAGGATATTCAGGAACTTAATCCTTCAATAAGAAGTATGACGAACGAAAACGAGAGGTTCTAAGTACGATATTCTTAAACAAGACAGGAACGAAGTCTTCGTGCTCCTCAGCAACAAAACAGGATTTATTTTCCCCATCCAGCAATTGTTATATGAAGCTACTGATCAGCTTCCCGGAATAATTCATTCGTACATACATCATATCATATCATATTATATCATACGCATTCTTATAAAATATTATCTTGCAGATTGTTATATATATCATTATACTTGCACCAAACTAACCTTGTTTTTCAGGTTAATTCTCCAGCAGACAAACTTCATCAACAACTTACCTTGGGCCGTCGTTTATTCTTCCCAATGGTTATCTTGTTACCTCGGGCCGTCGTTTATTCTTCCCACGGGTTATCTCATTTTGGGCCGTCGTTTATTCTTCCCAAAAGCCAACTAACCTTGGGTCGTCGTTTATTTTTCCCAATGGTTATTTCGTTACCTCGGGCCGTCGTTTATTCTTCCCGGAGGTTATCTCATTTTTGGGCCGTCGTTTATTCTTCCCAATGGTTATCTTATTACCTCGGGCCTTCGTTTATTCTTCCAGAAGGTTATCTCATTTTGGGACGTCGTTTATTCTTCCCAAAAGTCAACTTACCTTGGGTCGTCGTTTATTCTTCCCAATGGTTATTTCGTTACCTCGGGCCGTCGTTTATTCTTCCCGAAGGTTATCTCATTTTGGGTCGTCGTTTATTCTTCCCAAAAGTCAACTTACCTTGGGCCGTCGTTTATTCTTCCCAATGGTTATTTCGTTACCTCGGGCCGTCGTTTATTCTTCCCGAAGGTTATCTCATTTTTGGGCCGTCGTTTATTCTTCCCAAAAAGTCAACTTACCTTGGGCTGTCGTTTATTCTTCCCAATGGTTACCTTGTTACCTCGGGCCTTCGTTTATTCTTCCCGCAGGTTATCTCATTTTGGGTCGTCGTTTATTCTTCCCAAAAATGTCATCTCCATATTTAAGAAACATATCAGAAGACTCCTTATTCAAATGGAATCTTTAAGTCCATTCAAGCATCATGATCAACCAACAGTGTCATTCTACACACTAGCAAGTGCAAATTTTTGGGCTTTTGTGTTCAATCCTCTTCAATCTTCAAGTCACGAATGGCGTACATGCCAATCTAACTCCTCAGATTCCAGAAAATTGAACAAGGGGAAGTTGTTGCACCCTAAAATTTGCCCTCCCACAATCAAGACAACCTCTCAAGACTCCTAGATGATCATAAGATCCTCAAGACTCCCAATTGATCAAGAAGTGTGGAAGTCTCCCCAGACAATGCCTCCTCCTAAGAAAAGGGTCCAAAACTAGGGTTTTGTGTTTCCTCAGGTTAAAATGATTTTCAAGGCTTCAAGTGAGCTTCATAACATCCCACATTTATTCAATAATCCCCATGTCAAGTTTCAAGGCTTTCCCAATAAGTTTGACCAGTCAGATGATCAGATATGCAAAAATCAGTCAAAGCAGTTAAAAAGTCAAACTAAAGTCAACTATGGTCAAAATAAATTCAAACTTCAATATGTTTTGCCAACAACAAGTTTATGAAGTAAAATTCATCATTTAATCAAGGGTTGATCATGATTCATCAAGGAAGTTTCAGATCATCAAGAATCAAGAGTTTCTAAATTAGGGTTTTCTTAAGAAAAGTCAACTGAACTTTGACCAGCCATAACTTTCACATGCTTCATCAAAATTTTTCCATCCAAAGCTCATTTTGAAGGAAATTGAATTCTCTACAACTTTGTGTCTCACAGGCCAAGCCTAAAAATGCTTCATTTAGAAGGTATGAGCTAAAACATTATAGGTCATTTCAAAAGTCAACAAAAAGTCAACATCTTCCAAAGGGCATAATTTGAAAATGGTAAATGATATGGACATGAGACAAAAGAGGTTGGTTAGAGGACTCTTTAAGCTTTCCAAAATGTCCAAGAACACCTTCATAGCCTTAAAATTGAGGGATTTATGCCTTGGCAAAGTTGGGAAATATTTGAGGGGTATATTGAGCAAATGAGGTCTTAAAACCAAATTTTTCCAAATGGGCTTACAATTTTGTAATCCAATATTTACAATGACATCATGCACGACCCAATGCTTATTTTTTCAGATTTTTATAGTTTATTTTATATTTATTTGGATTTTATTCATTAAAATTCAATTTAAATATATATATAAAATATGAAAAATCAAATAAAGCATGAAATCTTTGATTGAAAATCATTTGAATTATATTTAGAATGATTGGAAATCAACTAAAGTCAGAATGAACCTAAAATAGCAAGTTTTCATATGATTTTTGAACTTTTATGGTGATTGGAATCTTCATGATCAAGTTATCACATAAGCCCATAAATCCATAGGTTTTTTGACCTAAATTAAAATCCTATAAGTTGATAAAGAGAACCAGTGCACAAGGACGAATTTTCTGCCTCCAAGAACACAAAATCAATTTCAAAATTTTCATCAAAGTTCAATTTTCGGTTTTGGTAATTTAACCATATTCAAAGGCTTTTATGCATTGCAATTACTTTATTGATGTTCATTGAACATAATTCAATCATCATACACATCAAAAGCATGCTCAGAAGCCGTAACCGAATCAAGAATGTTCTTGCGTTTTTTATTTTCGATTCTCTTAATTCATGTGTTGTTTCTTATTTTTGATCTCATATTATTGTTTGTATTGGTGTGAGGATCGTTTATGGGCAACAACATTGAAGTTTCGTGACCTCAATCACATTCTGCCATTATTAGGGTTTTAAAGCCTAAATTAGGGCTTTACGTTTTGACAAATATAAATGAATAATGAAAACATAGATGAGTTGTACATGTTGTAGTGATCACGTTGATATGTTCAATTGGATGAAATCGTACGTATTCGATGCAGTTTGAATTTCGCAGGTTCTAAATGTGAGAAATTCGTAGGAAAATTTGTATATAAATTTGCAGGTATTTTCGCAGGTCTCAAGGAAGGGGATGAAGTTGCTTGGCGCCATCTGAAGATTCAAATTTTTAACATAATATTTTTTGTTTTAGTTTTTATTTTATTTCACCAAGTGGTTGCTAGCCTAGTGGCCAGAGAGTGCGCGTATGGATGCAAGGTCTCATGTTCGATCCTGGGTGAGACCATTCTTTTTGCTTATTTTTTCCAGATATTTAGCCTCTTTACCATATAATCATTGATTGTTATTTTATGTCCAGACGCGCCCCATATGGCTTATTGGTAAGGCATTTGGTTTGTGAGAATGAGGATGCAGGTTCGAATTTGGCTGGGACCAATTTTTTTATATTTTCCTATTTTCTCAAACAAGTTTCATATATTATTTACCAAGGTGACTCTATTGATACACGCGTGTGTTAGCTCAGTTGGTTGGAAAGCTTGTTGTGGGAGCATGGAGGCCTGGGTTCGACCCCAGGCTCCATCAGGTAAGCCATTTTTATTCTTTTTTCTAAATTTTTGCTATTTTAATATATTTTAATAATTGTTATTAATTAACTAAAACTTTTTCTAAATGAATAAAAACCTAATTAGTTTTTATATGTAATTATAATTCAATATTTGTAAATAAATACTAATTATTTTTCTAAACTTTATTTTATTATTTATTTTAATATAATTGTATTTTGTAAATAAAACTAGTTTAATTAATTATTTTAAAACCCTAATTATTTTCTAACCCTAATTTGTTTTCATTAATCCTAAAAATTTAACCTAATTTTCTTTAACCCTAAAAAATGCTTTTTTTTATAATAACCTTTTTTTTTAATTTGTATAAAATTTTAACATATTATCCTTTATTATTATTTTCACTATATTATTTTAAATTTATGTTATTACTAAATTAATTTCTAAAAAATTTATAACTAACCTAAATTATTTCTTTTTTTTATTATTCTAATCCTTGTTATTATTATTATTATTATTGTTTATTTTTATTATATCTATTATTATTATTTTTTTATCCGATTATTTTGTAACTGCCTAAGCCTTGTAATAGTTTAGATTTATTTTTCCGTTGTTTTAATTATTATTCTTATTTAACTGTGTGGTTAGTAAATAGGGAGTGAAAACTATTTGTAATTAAAATTAATTTAGATAACTAACTTTAAAAAGATAAATATTTGAAAATAAACACTCACACACGTAAGTCGATCTTTGATCGCCATCTTGCACTTCCTAGGGTATTCCTCTTGGTTGCCTTAAAATAAAATGGTCAAGTTCCTCGAAAATAGGTGTGTCTTAAAGCAAAGTCCCTTCAAGTATAAATCATCATAGTCCCTACAGTTTAAAAGATCAAGTCCCTTCGAGGTTGCCTACAGAATAATGAACCTGTCCCTTCGAATAAATGATGATAGTCCCTACGAATTGCTAAAGACACCCCTTAAGTTGCCTTCTATGACCATACGATGACCCTACGCTTGTCCTTTAACACATCCAAGGTAATGACTACATATTCCTTAATAATAGGGATAGTCTTACCATTGAAAGAACATATGAGAACATGAAAGACTTAATCTAGGGTAGGTACCTCTTAGTTGCTTGCTCACATTTCAAAATACTTTTTACACCTCACTTTCTTAAACAGTTTTTCAAAACAAGGCTTTGTATACATCCATACGAGGATCATTACAAAGTACTTAGAAAAATTTCTAATCACACACTACACTTTCCAAAACCAATTAAAGTGAGCTAAGTAACTAAGAGCCCATGGATAACCATGGATATAAAGGGTGCTAACACCTTCCCTTTATATAACCTACCCCCCGAACCCAAGTCTTTTAAACTAGGTCTTTCCTGTTCTTTTATGTCCTTTCCACTTGGATAAAATAAAAGTCGGTGGCGACTCTTGCTATCTGCAACATGACTAAAAGTCAGTTCTCCTACAGTGTTACAGGTACCCTTGATGGAGGCCTCAGATGCCCTGATTTTGACTTTACTTGTTCAAGAAGTTACCCAATGATCAGATGACTTCCACAGTGAATTTCTTCATCAAATTTGGTACACATGATCCTTATGACATATTGAGACCATTAGAAACAAGAATGACCAAAACAATTTGGATTAAAGCCTCTGAAACCAAAACCCTAATTTTAGGTCATCTGTGCAGGAAATCTTCAGTCTGCCTCTATGCTTTTGCCATTCTTTGTGATCTCTTGACTTTTATGAACTTTGGGGTCCATATTATGATCATGGAACACACATGGACCCTCTTGGAAAGCTTCAAGACCTTTGGGATGGCTCAGATCATCTCTTGGATTGCTCAGATCACAAACCCTAGATGCAAATGAAATGAACTATGTAGATGAAACAAATATGCAATATGAGGTGGTATGCATATGCTTATGCAAAAAATGAAAGATCACAAGCCATGGTGTGAGAAAAAGTGAGGGCTAATTTGGGGTGTTTATAGCTATATTGGTCTTGCACGAATTTGTAGTGTATCAATCACTTTGAATACCATATATTTGATCCCAAAATGAATTTCAAATCAAATATTTTATTTTATATAATTTATTATAATTAAAAATGATTTTAAATGATTAAAATAAAAAAAATAAAAAAAAATAAAAAAAAAAAGAAAATATGGTCATTGGGTCGTGTATGGTCTTATCTTGGAGTTTGGATTGAAATATTATAGGCCCATTTGGAAAGAATTGGAGTTATGGCCCTTTTTACTTCATACACCTCTTGAAAATTGCTCAACTTCAACAATGCATAACTTCCTCAATTTTGATTCCATGAAGGTGTTCTAGGACTTTTTAGAAAGCTTAGAGTGTACTATAATCAACCCTTTTGGTACCATGTCTATATCATTTACCATTTTTAAATTATGAGCTTTGGAAAAAAGTTGACTTTTTGTTGACTTTCAAAAAGACCTATAATGTCTTAACTTATATCTTTCAAATGAAGCGTTTTTTGACTTGGCTTGTGAGACACAAAGTTGTAGAGAATTGGATTTCCTTCAAAATGAGATTTTGATGGGAAATTTATGATGAATAATGTGAAAGTTATGGTTGGTCAAAGTTCAGTTGACTTTTCCTGCATAAAACCCTAATTTAGTAACTCCTGATTCTTGATGATTCTGAGGTTTCCTTGATGATTCATGATCAAACCTTGATCAAATGATGAATTTTACCTCATAATCTTGATGTTGACCAAAAATATTGAAGTTTGACTTTATGTTGACCACATTTGACGTTTTGACCAAGTTAACTGATTTTTGGGTATCTAAGCATCTGATTGGCCAAACTTGTGAGGAAAGCTTTGAAACTTGACATGAGGATTATTTAAGGTATGTGGGATGTTATGAAGTCTACTTGTGTCTTTGGAAGTCCACTTTTCTTGGGGAAACTCAAAACCCTAGTTTTAAGATCCATTGTTCAAGAGAAGGCTTTGTCTGATGAAACATTCAATCCCTTTGACCAGTTGAGAATCTTGTGACTATTAGGAGACCTCTTGAGACACATTGTATTGAATATGGGAGGGAAAATTTTGGGGTACAACACACCAATATTATGTATTTTACCCTGCTTCATCCAGTTTTCAATCCTTTCACCAGTCAGTATGATGTCAGAAAAGCCACTTGACGAACATCCTACCATACGTTCCATGAAATTCCCCAGGAGGGTATCCATGAATAAATCCACCATCTCTCTTTCAATCAATGGTGGTTGGACTCTTGCATCCAACTCGTTCCACCTTTGCGTATACTCCTTGAAACTCTCAGTATTTTTCTATGACAGACTTTACAACTGAGTCATACTAGGGGCCATATAAATATTGTACTGGTATTGTTTGAGGAACGCATCTTCGAGTTCCTTCCAATTACGGACAACAATTTGTTTCAACTTTATATACCACTTGAGGGAGCCTCCGGACAAGCTATCTTGGAAGAAGTACATCCAGAGCTTCTCGTCCTTAGTGTAAGCAGCAATCTTACGGTAGTAAGCTTGAAGATGAGTATTAGGACATGAATTCCCGTTGTACTTGTCAAACCCAGGATCCTTTAACTTCGGTGGGATGATCAAACCCTGCACCAATCCCATGTCTGGGATGTTGATTCCCAAGTGTCGCTCCCGACAAATGAAAATGGATCAGATGAAGGTACAGACGCGAACGGTCGGCGAAGGGAACAGTGAGAACACACAGCCGTGAACTCACCGGAGATGAATAGAGTCGCCAGCTAGGCATTTTTATCCCGGAGGAAAGGCAATGCTGCATAGACCTAGAAAGAGATGGATAAGACGGTTTGCGAACCAGAGATACTGAGAAAGGGGGTTGGTTACAACCTGGGAAGGTATTAGCACCCAGATTGTCCGTCGTACTCGACGGGATCCACGCTTAAAAGATTTGTGTTTTAAAGGGGTAGTGTCAGTGCAATTTGTGTATAAAAGAGCTGGAAAAGGATGTACAGGTGTCAGTGTATAGTGTATAAGTGATATGAAGTATGAAAGTGTCAGTGTGATATCAGGAATGAGAATGAATTGCTCATGACCATGAGGCTTAAAGAATGAAGCTGGAAAGAGGGGGAATATACAGAGACTTTTGTTCGATAACTGTTAAGTTATGCCTACGTATCCTCTCGTACAATGAGGAAGTCAGAACACCGTAGTTCGACCCAAAGAGACTGAAAGATGAATTGACTTGTGAACTGCTTACTAGTCTATGCTCAAGTGTATGACCTGTCTGGCTCAGGTGCTAACTGTCTTGCATTAGACGGAAGAAGCAAGTTCTCGTTTGTGAGTGAATGAGATGAGAAAAGAATCCCGAAGGAGACGATTATTGTTTGTTTTTTGAGTTTTCAATCTTTTATTGCTTTTGAAGGTTTGTCATAAGTTAATGAGCTTAAGCCTAAACCAATGGGTTAGTAAACTCATCACATCTTCCCTCTGTTTAGGGGTAATGAGAATACCTTAAGTGTGAAGTCAGATTCTCACACTTAATCACCTTTGGTGTAAGATTAAGATCATTAACCTACTTGTGATTATTTAGATGTTTTTGGTGTTTTTGTTTAGTGTTGAGTAATGAGGTTAAGCCATAATCAAGGATTAAACAGACTCATTACACCATCCTAAAAGAAGGATAATAGATGTGAATGTTTAAGTTGAGAAAAACTCCTCAACTTAATCCATGATTAGGGATTAAACCCATGACAAAACAAGCCTTTGATTAAGTGGATTTTATTTAATGGTATGATGATGAAGTGTTTTTTATGGTCTGTAAGACAACTTGAGGGGGACTTGTCCATTAACACTAGGGTTAGTCCTTCTTAACCACTTAAGGAAGAATTAGAACCCTAATGCAAGGCCCAAGTTACAAGTGTAATGTCTTGATACTTATTAAGTGAATTGATTAAGAGATTTAAACACACAAAGGGTTCAAGACTTAGGATTAAAGTTATACACTCCATCCTAAGAGAAGGATGCAGGCATAACCCTAATCACAAAGTCTTAGAGCCTTTAGGGTTTAGTCCCTGATTATGAGGTGAGAAGAGAGGACTCAAAGAGACACAAAGGTAAAAACTATGGGGAGACTAATCAAAACCCTAATTCATTGTCATGCTTGGATGATCCTAAGGTTTGTGAGGTTTTCAAGAACACTCTTCAAAAGAACCACCAGGAAGCAGATGAACAAGATCAAGAGAAGCAAAGTGACTTGCTTCATTCAAGAAGTCAAGTCACTTGAAGAAAGAAAGTGGTGGGAAGAAGGATGAACAAGCTCAAACTCAAGCACAAGTAAAAATGCAGCAATGGATGCAAGGGAGATGGAAAGAAAAGGTATGAGAAGTGAAGGCAAATTCACTTCCCAAGTTTACTTACCACCTGAGATGTTAGAAAGAAACACAATGCAATGCAAGATGGGATGAAATGGCATGATGCTAGACCAAACCAGAAGCATGCACATGATGATTATGATGTTATGAGGTGCTGCAAACATGAGGCATGACATGGGGATGTTCATACAAGACCATGAATGCATATGATGCAAGCTAAGGAACATGAACAAGCATGAAATGTTATGAAGCATACAAGGCAAATGGCATGGCAAAGATGTAATGCAATGATCAATGATGCTTCATACATGTCTTAAGATGTCAAATGAACCATAAGAATGCACAAAATGCAATGGCAAGTCAACTTATGCAAAAGAATGCAAGAAGGATGCAAGAGAAAGCCCAAATTAGGGTTTATGAAACAAACATCAAACAAAAACCCAAAACAGAAGCAAACCTCATGATAAAAAATGGAAAATGGCACCCAAAGAAACCCTAGGCTTATGATGATCTACTGCCCAAAGGGGAGCTCTCAACTCTCAATCAAACTCAAGTTATGGATTTTGCAAGTTTTTAGGGTTTTTTAGGGTTCTTAACAAAAGAAATGCCAAACAAATAGAAAAATGCAAGATCAAATCATGGCCATTTTATCTTTGAAAATACATGCTAAACATAACACAATGCAAGAAGAATCAATGTCTCAACCTTCTCCAATAGGCAGAAATGAATTTTTGAATTTAGGATCAAATTAATGCATAAAAAATGATTTAATTCAATGAAAAATTCTTAAAATGCATCAAGATCAAAAAAGAAATTTGGTTTGAAGGTTGGACAATGTTTCTAAATGTCTTAGAACATTTCGTGAATTTTTTTGTAATTTTTAAATACCTAAAAGTATTTTTAATTAATTAATTCCCATTAATCAATTAAACATATTCTTTTAAATATTTAAAAATACTTTTTTAATGATGAAAAATAAAATAAAAATATTTTTGGGTCTTAAAAATTATTAAAACTTTAAAGAAAAAGTTTCATAATTTTTAAGACATTTTTGCTATTTTAAATTAAATATGCAAAACAAATGAGAAAGAAATGAATTAAAATTAAAATAAATGGGAAGTAATCAGATTGGATGGCTGGGATTGAAGCTGGGTTCAAAGGCATTGACTGCGCGCCAGAATGAAAGGCCTAGATTCACTCTGAGCAAATTAACTTAATCACGAATTAATTAAACTAAAGAGAGAGATTAGGGCTAATTGGGAAGATCCTAGCCATTCACACGCGCGGGAGGTCAAAGAAGTCAACTGATCAAACGCTCCAAATTCAAACTGACATAAATGACTGGGATTATGCCCTAATCACATTCAGGTGGCCGGAGAAGACTTCCGGTCGTCTTCTCCGGCCAGAAGCTCACCTGAAAATCTCAAAACCTCTCAATACGTACCAAAAATGAAAACCAAGAACATGTAAATGATCCTTATCCTCTCACGAATCAAACCCCTAACCTAAAACAAATTTAAAGTTCCTAAATCAACTGAATCGAAAGAAAGAAAAACTAGGGTTCGTGAGCTTCAAACACAAATTAAATGCTCAAAACAAAACCATTTCAAAAACTAAAGGTACCAGGATGATCAGTGCATCATGAAGAACAAGTTTGTAACATAAAAAACCATTTCTGGAAAAATTAATTCCGAGCTACCTGAGATTTGGAGCTTTCAATTTAGGAACTTTCTGGCCACTTCCTTTGATGCAAGCTGCTCTACTTGATCCCCCAAATGTGTTTGAATGCTCAAAAACAATTTATGCTGGCTGGATAGGGAGATTCGACAGCTTCTGCTCAAGCTTGCTCAACAATGGCAATGGAGTTTCAGGCACTCTCAGGTCATGGTGATGGGTTGTTTGAGGTCTATGCAGTGTATAGAGAAGATTTGTGGTATTGGTTTGTGTGTTTGTGAGCTAGGATGGAAGATTCGAAAGTTTTTGCAAACTGAAGTAAGAAATGGCAGTGGGATTTCTTGGCTGTTTTAGGCTTGTGTTTTGGGTGCTGGGTGGCCTATAGGGTGTGGTGGGATGATTGATGAAGGTTGCTTGGGTGTTTGATGGCTGTCTAAGCGGATTCGAAGCAAGTTGCAATGTGGAAGGTTTTTGTGAAAAATGGTGAATGAGAGAGTTTCAGCCTTTGTTCTTGTTATGTTTAGCTTGCAAATTGTCCACATAACTCTCTCTCATTGGTCAGTTGATGTGACTTGTGCTTTTTTGATTGGTAAGTTACCTTTTGCAAAAAGTCAAAAATTGTGTAAGACAAGCATGGTGAAGTGCTAGCTTGGTACAAGGCCTAGGGGCTGCGCAGCATGGGGGAGGTGAGTGAGCCAGCAAGGTCAGCATCCAAGTTCACAAGTTGTAAGAAGTGATCATGAGTGTTTTGCAAGTTGGTTGGCTTATGTTTCACATGTGATCCTTTGCATAACCAAACATGAAACCAAGGGCAAACTTAGTTCAAATCTGATTTTTGTAACTTAGAGAATGTTCACATGCTGATTTGAGATGAATTAGAGGCTGCAATGTGTTTTGATCCAAGACTTTGCAAAATTTCCACTTGATGCATAACTTGAAAATAAGTGATTTTTGGCAACTTTGCATGGTCATAACTTTTGATCCAAGAAGCATTTGATCATGTTCTTGTACTTTTTGAAAAGGGAAAGATGAGATCTACAACTTTCATGACCAAAGTTTTTCCATTTGAAGCCTTTTTGGATCATGAATCAAGGCTTGAAAATTGACCTAAAATGAAGCATTCTTGAAAAGTCAACTATGCCCAAAAAGTCAACATTTGCAAAAACCCTAAATTCCTGATTTTTATGAACTTCAACCTTCTTCCATGATCAAATAAAGATCATATACACTCAAAATGATGAAGATCACCCATTGGTTGGGTCATTGGGGGCCTCAGATGCCCTGATTTTGCACTGACTTGTCTGAAAAGTCAACTCTTGATCAGATGACTTCCCCATGGAATTTCTTCATGAAAATTGATATGCATACCCCCTATACCATATAGAGACCAATGGAAACAAGAATGACCAAAAAATTTGGAGTTATGGCCTCTGAAACCAAAACCCTAATTTTCAGTCAACTGTGCAGTTCATCCTGGCTCTGCATCCACTCAAACCCTAGTTCTTGTGATTCCTCTGCAATTTGGACTTTGTGAGGATGTAACATGATACAAGAACACACATGGACCTCTTTGAGTTGATTAGTTGCCTTTGGAATGGCTCAAGATGCTCTGAGGTTGCTCAGATCACAAACCCTAGGTGCAGATGCCTTAGAAACTATCCAGTGAATCAAAAATGAGATGTGAGATGATATGATTGTATTTATGCATATGAGGATCACAAGCCATGGTGTGAATAGGTGAGGGCAAATTTGGGGTGTTTACAGCTGCCCCTATTCAAACATGAGTTAGCTGTGCAGGATGTAGGCGACGGCTTAACAGGCGAACAAGATAACTTGTGGTTGAATACCAAAGACAGTCCAAAATTTGCACTCACAGAAAGAAGAAGAAAAGGGATATAGATTGTAAAGGCAAAATAAGGTATATTGTAAAGTGTGGGCGACGGAGGACGACCGTCGAGCAGAGGACGACTGCCGGGTAAAGAGCAATGACGGGGACGGCCGACATGCTGGTAAAATGTATAAAGCAATGACGGGGACGGCCGACATGCTGGTAAAGTGATATGTGAAGCAAAGCGATGACGGGGACGGCCGACATGCTAGTAAAGTGTATAAAGCAATGACGGGGACGACCGACATGCTGGGGATAACAGGTAAAGCTAAGACGGGGACGGCCGACTAGCTGGGGAAAATAAAATATCATGATGGGGACGGCCATCAAGATAAAGCTGCAAAATTCTTAGGATTAATGAAACATGACGGGGACGGCCATCAAGTTCATAAAGGTAAAGTAACCAACGATGGGGACGGCCATCGGGCTAAAAAAGGAAAAGGGACCACGACGGGGACGGCCATCGGGTTAAAGAATGAATGAAATAAACAGATGATGGGGTACGGCCATCAAAGGTGAAGGACGATCACCTAGCAGAGGACGGCTGCTCTGTTGGGTATAAAAGAAATATGATGGGGACGGCCATCAAAGGTGGAGGACGATCACCTAGCAGGGGACGGCTGCTCTGTTGGGGATAAAAGAAATATGATGGGGACGGCCATCAAAGGTGGAGGACGACCACCTGGCAGGGTACGGCTGCCGAAAATATCAACGATGGGGACGGCCATCGGATAGAAAAGGTCAACGATGGGGACGGCCATCGGACGAGCAAGATGGAGGACGACCATCAAGAAGTGGAGGACGACCACTCAGCAGGGGACGGCTGCTCTCGAGGTTTATCATAACACAGGACGAGTGTTAGATAACCAAAATCAACAATGGGGACGGCCATTGGATAAAGTGATGAAGGACGATCATCAAAAGGTGGAGGACGACCACCTAGCAGGGGACGGCTGCTAAAATCAACGATGGGGACGGCCATCGGATGAGCATGATGGAGGACGACCATCAAGAAGTGGAGGACGACCACTCAGCAGGGTACGGCTGCTCTCAAAGGTATCATAACACAGGACGAGTGTTAGATAAAAAGAAAATTTGCTTTGTTGGCGATCTACTGGGGATAGTAAACACGGACGAGCGTTTACATCCAAGAAACAAAAGGTATAAGTGTTTGGTATTGTGTATAGATTAAAGATGCGGACGAGCATCCTTAAGACTATGATACGGACGAGTATTATGTAGAAACAAACTGACACATGTTCAGAGATGATGATACGGACGAATATCAACTGGTTAACAAAGAACACGGACGAGTGTTGCATCTGAAAGGACTCTTCTGGGGAATAGTAGACACGGACGAGTATCTATATTCAAGAAGACACAAGTGTTTGACACGGTGTATGGATTAAAGATGCGGACGAGCATCCCTAAGACTATGATACGGACGAGTATCATGTAGAAACAAACACTAGACGCGATGTTCTGAGATGATGGTACGGACGAGTACCAACTGGTTAACAAAGAACAAGGACTACTGTCGAATCTGTGGGGATATGAGTGATGATGTATACAAGATACGGACGAGTATCTGTATAAGTGTATCGTGAGTAATGAGTATTGTATTGATGAGTGTTTATCTGCTGGGGAGAGTGACACGGACGGGTGCCAAGAGAGAAAAGTGTAATATTAACAAGTGTGTGGGTGATGAAGGTGTACGCGACTGCGCTGGGGATATGACACGGACGGGTGTCAGGGAAGTGTATATAAGTATATGTGAGTGCAAAGAGGATGTCTTTGGCTTTCTGCTGGTGATTTGACACGGACGGGTGTCAGGACGTATCTGTAGTACGGGTGATTTTGTTTGTAAAGGGTGTTCAGGCGACTTTACTGGGGAAAGATGACACGGACGGGTGCCAAAAGGTGTATATACCGGTGTTTGTGATTTGTGAGGGAACTGCTTTTGCTGGGACTCTGATGGGGATTCTGGGGGAAAGTAATCTGTATTCACAAGCGTTTAATTCACAACATGACTTATGATTATGCTATGCATTTGATTTTTGCCGTAATGCTCCGTGTTAGACGGAATGCTACGCTCTGGGGTGTGAATATGCTGCGGATGCCATGATTATGCAAAGGGGCACAGATCCGGGATTCGGATCCCAATGCCGCGAAGATCTCTGGTCGATCTGCTTGAAATGGACCTCCCAGTTGGGGATAAGATCATTGGTAGATCTAATGATGTATCTGCTTGGGGATATATGCCACCGGTTGACATATCCTTGTAATACGGGACCCAGCTGGGGTTTGTAGAAGCTTTCTTCACTCTGTTGTGATCTCTCAAGCGTTGCTCTTCTGGATAGAAGCTGGAACTCTGTGGGGAGATGATTTCCTGTCTTCTGTATTCAACTGAGGATGACAAGGCAACTCGGCTGGGGAATTGTGAGAGTCAACTCAGCTGGGGAGAGCAAACAAGAGGCAACTCAGCTGGGGAGGAAACATCCTGAGTGTTAAACCTGTCAGTTGATTTGGCAACCTTGCTGGGGGAATGGGGAGCAACTCAGCTGGGGAAAGAGCATTTCGGATGCTGAGATTGAGTGTATGCTGATTCGGCAGCTCTGCTGGGGAAATGGGCACCTTCTAGTGCCATGTGGAAGATAGACCGAGTTGATAATGATTCGCCTACTTGCTGAGACGTAACCTGCATGCCCCAGGTTGTGTTCTGGATACCTGCAATCCTGCAAAGACAATGGAACGTACAAAAGGTCCCGAGGTATCCCTTACCGGATTCCGTCATAGGAGTTAAGTACTTTCGAGAATAATCACATTCCCTGTAAGCATGCGTTTTTTATTTTTAGAGAAAGGCATCTGTACTTATGCAATCGTATTTTTAGAGATATCAGACGACTCTTTGCAAAACATAAATGTGAAAACGAAACATGACCGGAAAATCTGATTTCATTAACTCATGTGCCCTGAATTGGCAAAGATACAGTCAAAGAAACAAATTTCCTGAAATGAGGAGATTGTTACAAATTGAGAAATAAAGTGCTGGCGGTGTTGACGACGCTTTGAGGAGCTTCCTCTCCTGCTATGACTCGTATGACAATGACGTTCTTCTCGTCTTGCTTTCTGGAGAGAGTTGATTCTGATTGAAGCTTGATTCTTTGAAGCTTACCAAGTTGTAGGTGATACAGACGAATTCAGAATGCAGTTGTTCGCTTATTCCCTTATTTTGCATGGATCGCCCTTTCGGGTTTTCAATCCATCGGGATACCCATTTTTTGCCTGAGCTGTCCAATGCGGCTTTTCAACTCAGCGGGTGTACATTTTTCATTTATTTCCCTTACTTTTGCCCGAGTCTTTTATTCTGTTTTTGACTCGCCGGGATGCCCTATTTTTGCCTGGACTTACATTCTGTTTTTATGTCCAGTGGGTCATTTTATGCGAAGTATTTTTTAACTGCATCTGAATTCACAGGGGACGGAAAATCTTCACCATCCATGGTGCTGAGCATCAGTGCTCCACCAGAGAAAACTTTCTTTACAACGAATGGTCCTTCGTAATTTGGAGTCCATTTGCCCCTGTGGTCTGTATGAGGAGGGAGGATTCTTTTCAGCACAAGATCCCCTACTTGGTACTCTCGGTGCCTGACTTTCTGATCGAAGGCCTTCTTCATTCTCTTCTGATACAGCTGCCCATGGCAGATGGCGGCCAACCTTTTCTCTTCGATCAGACTCAGTTGTTCGTATCGGGACCGTACCCATTCTGCTTCACTCAGTTTAACATCCATCAATACCCGCAGCGAGGGTAATTCAACTTCAACTGGTAGGACTGCTTCCATACCATACACAAGCTGATACGGTGTTGCCCCAGTGGATGTCCTGATTGATGTGCGGTACCCATGTAAGGAAAATGGTAGCATTTCGTGCCAGTCTCTGTAGGTGACTACCATCTTTTGCACAATCTTCTTAATATTCTTATTTGCCGCCTCTACAGCGCCATTCATCTTTGGCCTGTAAGGAGAAGAATTGTGATGTTGGATCTTGAAGTCCCGGCATAATTCTGCCATCATTTTATTGTTTAGGTTGGACCCATTATCAGTAATGATTCGCTCGGGCACTCCATACCGACAGATGATATCTCTTTTTAGGAATCGGGCTACCACTTGCCTTGTGACATTTGCATATGAGACTGCTTCAACCCACTTCGTGAAATAATCGATGGCGACCAGGATGAATCTGTGGCCGTTTGAAGCAGTCGGCTCAATCTTGCCAATCATATCAATGCCCCACATGGCAAAGGGCCATGGTGAAGACATGATGTTCAAAGGATTCGGAGGCACATGCACTCTATCTGCGTAGATCTGGCATTTGTGACATTTCCTGGCATAGGCACAACAGTCTGCATCCATTGTGATCCAATAATAGCCTGATCTTAGCAATTTCTTAGCCATGGCATGCCCTCCAGCATGGGTACCAAAAGATCCTTCGTGCACTTCATGCATCAGCAAATCTGC
The DNA here is from genome assembly GCA_963966055.1 of Lathyrus aphaca. Classification (NCBI taxonomy): domain Eukaryota; kingdom Viridiplantae; phylum Streptophyta; class Magnoliopsida; order Fabales; family Fabaceae; genus Lathyrus; species Lathyrus aphaca. The sequence goes on along the minus strand of OZ014520.1, from coordinate 61,071,585 downwards.
TTCCGTCTTGTCAACACATCTGAGGAGTACCATGTCAAAGTTCCTCTTGTATAAAGATCCATCAGTATTCAGAAAGAAACTCCCAGCAAGCCTTCTTAAAGTCTTCTTATCATTGGAAGATGCCCCAGGTGGGTATGTCTGATCCTCCAAGAAGCACTTGATGTCGTGGAACCAAGGCTTATCATCTTTTACAACATCCGCTGCAAATACATATGCTGGTCTATCAAGTCTTGATACTGAAATCTGAGGTATAAAGTTAGCGGCTTGAACTTTGATCATGGATGAAATGGTAGCAAGAGCATCTGCAAACTGATTCTCGTCCCGAGGGATATACTCAAGCTTGACTGTTGTGAAGAAAGTCAATAACCTTCTTGTATAATCCCTGTAAGGTATCAGATGATCTTGGTGTGTGTACCATTTTCCATTGGTCTGATTGATTACCAAAGCCGAATCTCCGAATACGGTCAATGTTTTGATCCTGAGGTCAATGGCTTCCTCAAGACCCATAATGCAAGCTTCGTATTCAGCTTCGTTGTTAGTGCAGTTGAAAGTGAGTTTTGCCGAGAAAGGCATGTGAACTCCTTTGGGTGTAATGAGTACTGCACCAACACCACGGCCATTCATGTTAGCAGCCCCGTCAAACATCATGGTCCATTCTTCTTCTGGGTCGGGCCCTTCAGTGTGAATAGGCTCTTCATGATCTTTTGATTTAATGAACATGATGTCTTCATCAGGGAAGTCAAACCTCATTGGCTGGTAATCGTCAATGGGTTGCTCAGCAAGATATTCAGATAGTACACTGCCCTTGATGGCTTTCTGAGATGTGTACTGTATGTCGTATTCTGTGAGAATCATCTGCCATCTTGCAACCCGTCCGGTAAGAGCTGGCTTCTCGAATATGTACTTGACTGGGTCCATTTTTGAGATTAACAAGGTAGTGTGGGTCAACATATATTGCCTTAGTCGGCGAGCAGCCCACGCTAAAGCACAGCAAGTTTTCTCGAGCAGTGAATAACGTTGTTCACAGTCGGTAAACTTTTTGCTTAGGTAGTAAATTGCATACTCTTTTCGACCAGACTCGTCATGCTGGCCCAGCACACACCCCATTGACTCTTCTAATACTGTCAAGTACATGATTAGAGGTCTTCCTTCAACTGGAGGCATAAGGATTGGAGGTTCTTGCAGATATTCTTTGATCTTGTCAAAAGCCCTTTGGCAATCTTCGTTCCACCTGACCGTTTGTTCCTTTCTTAACAGCTTGAACAAGGGCTCGCAGGTTGCTGTGAGGTGAGATATGAACCGTGAAATGTAGTTCAATCGACCCAAGAACCCTCGAACTTCTTTCTCAGTTTTCGGTGCAGGCATCTCTTGAATGGCTTTGACTTTATCTGGGTCAACCTCAATCCCTTTCTCGCTTACAATAAAGCCCAGCAGCTTACCGGATCGCACCCCGAATGTGCATTTGTTGGGGTTCAACTTCAATTGGTACTTTCTCAGACGCTTGAACAACTTCAGCAGATTCACCAGGTGATCTTCTTCTGTAAGGGACTTGGCGATCATGTCATCCACATAACATTCTATTTCTTTATGGATCATATCATGGAATAATGTCACCATAGCCCGTTGATATGTGGCACCAGCGTTCTTCAATCCGAATGGCATCACTTTGTAACAGAACGTGCCCCAAGGTGTGATGAATGTTGTCTTCTCCATGTCTTCAGGCGACATCTTGATCTGATTGTATCCCGAAAATCCATCCATGAAGGAGAATACCGAGAACTGAGCCGTGTTATCCACCAATACATCAATGTGAGGTAATGGGAAGTCATCTTTCGGGCTGGCTCTGTTCAGATCCCGGTAGTCAACACACATTCTTACTTTGCCGTCCTTCTTTGGCACAGGTACTATGTTAGCAACCCACGGCGGGTAACTTGTCACAGCAAGGAATCCGGCATCCCATTGCTTTTGTACCTCCTCTTTGATCTTCATAGCCATGTCTGGACGAGTACGGCGCAGCTTTTGTTTGACTGGAGGGAACTCTTCTCTCAAAGGCAACTTGTGCACAACAATATCGGTATCCAACCCTGGCATGTCTTGATACGACCAAGCAAACACATCCACATACTCTTGAAGTAGATCTATCAGTTGCTTCTTCACTGAGTCTCGCAGGCAGGCCCCGATCTTGACTTCTTTCACATTTTCCTCTGTACCAAGATTGATCACTTCAACCTCCTCCTGGTGAGGGGTAATGACCCTTTCCTCTTGTCTTAACAACCTGGCTAGTTCTTCAGGAAGCTCGTATTCTTCTTCAACCCCTTCTTCAGCTTGATTGATCGGATTGTCAAAGTCATACGATGTCATAGCCGTGCTGTTGTTGGTGCTGTCAGGAAGGCACTCTCTGCAAGGGTTTAATTGGTTCATTTTAGTGATCTGATTTTAGTCTTATTTAGAAAAGTGAAATGAAGTTGTCATTTTGAAAAACACTGCCATTTATTTTTGTACAAAAAGAAAAATGGAAAAACAGTGAACATAAAAGAAAAAGACTTGTTTGCAAAAAGATCGTCTGATATTTCATTACTTTAATCTCGTTTGCACAAAAGTACAGATGGCCCTGATTACAAAATGAGTCTTGTCATCTTGGGCAAGATGCAAGCCTTTGATGCATGCTTATAAAAATACAGGAAATAATAATTACTCTGCTCGAGTAACACTTATAATTCCCTGGGAAGACCAGTTCGAGACACTGCTCCCCGGGATCTTCGGACGAATCCAAATCTCCAGGTTGCGCTCCTCTTCCAGCTCGTCTTCCAGACAGTTGATAGCATCGGGGGTAAGCATTCCCCCACTGACAAATCCTGGCTCTGCAGCAGCCTTCGCTTGATGTTGAGTTGGTCTGTAACCCAACCCAAACTTGTCCTTCTTCTCCTCCACAGCTAAAACCTTGCCCCAGCCTAGGGCAGTTCCTTCTTCAACAACCTTCCGGGCTTGTTGGTATGATGACATCGGAGTACCAGATACAGCAGATGCTTCATTCACATTCAGAGCTTCAAACCCCTGGCTCATTGTTTCATGGATCTCTCCATCCATTTCAATGTACTTGTAGGTTGCCAGGTGGCTGACAAAAATGTCCTCCTCTCCACAGATCGTGACAACTTGACCTTCCCACTCAAATTTTAACTTTTGGTGAAGGGTAGACGTTATTGCGCCAGCGGCGTGGATCCAAGGTCTACCCAACAAACAGCTGTAGGCGGGCTGAATGTCCATCACATAAAAGATAGTTTTAAAAGTCTGTGGGCCAATTGTCACGGGCAGCTCAATCTCTCCCAGAACCGATCTCTTCGAGCCATCAAAAGCTCTAACCACCAGGTTGCTGGGTCTCAATGCCAGTCCATCATATTCAAGCTTCACCAGAGCCTTCTTTGGTAAGACGTTCAGGGAAGAACCTGTGTCCACCAGCACATGAGAAAGGACAGCTCCTTTGCATTCCATGGTTATGTGCAAGGCTTTGTTGTGGTTGCGGCCATCCACCGTCAGGTCAGAATTGGTAAACCCTAGCCCATTGCTAGCAGTGACATTTCCAACCACGGTTTCCAATTGGTTGACAGTAATCTCCTCAGGCACGTAAGCCGCGTGCAAGACTTTAAGTAGTGCATTCCGATGGGCTTCGGAGCACATAAGCAGTGAGAGGATGGAGATTTTGGATGGCGTCTGGTGAAGTTGATCCACAATCTTGTAATCACTCTTTTTGATGATCCGCATAAACTCATCAACTTCCTGATCAAATGGAGTCTTCAGGGTTTCTTTGGCAGCTGGATCTTCCTGCACCGGGCCTTTTCCTTTTGCCTTGGCAGCAGCTTCTGCTTCGGCAGTAGGTCTTTGGACTTGCGAAGCAAAGAGACGTCCGCTTCGGGTGAAGCCTCCGCCTCCGCCCACATTATCAATTTGTGGTGCAGGTGCTGATGTTTCAAGAGTGATTCTTTTTCCTTCGCAATACAGGTCAGAGCCATAGTGCCAAGGGATGGCCCTATCGCTTTCATATGGTACAGGTCCAGGCACCGTGACGGTAACTGGACTAATTGCTGCTGCTGAAGGGACTGTTATTGTTTGTGGATCATAAAAGATTGTGACTGGTGCTCTAGTGGGAGCAGCACCTTCTGAATGGTAGGCGGAGTTATTTTCTGGATCGTAGAATATGGTAACTGTGGAGACATCTTCATGATTGTTTGCTGGTGTTGTAGGAGGTTCCGTTGGAAGGACTGTTGCTGTTGTTGATGGAGAGTCGAAATGGAATGAAGCTGATGTGGTAGCAGGAGAAACTGTTGAAGTCTGATCACTTGGAAGGACAGGTGAAGTATTTGTTGATGGTGCTGATGAATCATCGGGAACAATAATTGCTGTATTTGTAGGAGGGTCTGAAACTGTCGTTGATGAAGTTGCTTGAGTTGCCGGAAATGATGTAGTGATCTGCAGTAGGCCATTCTGAATAAGGCTGTCAATGCCGTTCCTCAAGTCTTCACACCCATTCCAAGAAATATTGCAGTAGGGGCACCCTAGTTCACACCCCGGAAATATATTGTTTTCACGGAGTTGAGCTTTGATTTCCACCAATGGTGTCCTGATCTGATCCACACTAGTTATCAAATAAGACGGTTGGTCTTCTTCAATAGCGTTAATTCGAGGACCACCATGGTTTGGCATAGGGTTTTTATTGACGTTGGGCGGAGGTGCAAAATTCAAAGCCTTGGAGTCTACCAAGTCTTGTACCTTCATATGCAGAGCTCTGCATTTTTCTGTACTGTGACCAGGTGCGTTCGAATGAAAAGCACACCTAGCGTTGGAGTCATAGTTTCTTGGTAGACTGTTGGGGTCCGGAGGTGCCAACGTTCTTAGCTCAACCAGGTTGAGTTTCAGAAGCTGTGGCAGCAAAGCAGCGTACGGCATTGGGATCGGGTCGATCACTCGGTTAGCTTGGGATGGCCTTTGTTGGAATGGCCTCTGTTGATTGTTGTTGTTAGAGTTGTTGTTGTAGTTATTTCTTGGAGGATATTGATTCTGATGATGCTGAGGTTGTTGTTGGAAATTTTGTTGAGGAGGTTGATAGACCGGCTGAGGATGAGCTGGAGCAGGGATTGTGACTGCTGCTATTGTTCTGGGAACATAATGGGGCCTGCCCCTGTTGGTGTGAATGGCATTGGTCTCGCCAGTTCTTCTCGGGCCTGCAAAAGGCTTTCTTGTACCACTGGACGAGCTTGCACCATTATCAGATATCTTACCCATTTTTAACAGGCTTTCAATTCTCTCCCCAGCTATGACAACATCTGCGAAGCTAGTGGAAGAGAAAGCAGCCAACCTGTCAATATAGGTTCCCTGAAGAGTGTTCATAAACATGTCTGCCATTTCTCTCTCAGACATTGGGGGTTGAACGGCAGCAGCCAATTGCCTCCATCTTTGGGCGTATTCTCGGAAACTTTCCCTTGACGACTGTGACATTCCCATCAGGAGAGTCCTGTTGGGTGCCATGTCTAAGTTGTATTGATACTGTCGGATGAAGGCTTCTGCCAGGTCCTTCCAGCATCTTACGGTTGCCCTTGTCAAGTGAGAATACCATTCCCTCGATGCTCCTGTCAAACTGTCTTCGAAGTAGAACATCCAAAGCTTCTCATCCATTGTATAGGCCTTCAGCCTTCCCAGAAATGATTGCAGATGAGTCCGGGGGCATGAAGTCCCATTATACTTTTCGAAACAAGGAGGCTTGAACTTATGAGGGATCCTGGCCCCATCAACCAAACCCATGTCCATGACGTCGAAGCCCAAAGAATTTTGAGATTCTAAAGACCTTAACTTCTCAGCTATTTCATCCAATCTCCTATCATAAGCATCCTCTCCAGCACCCATTACTGTAAATTGGTCCTCCTGAGGATCTTCTTGAAGTATTCTGGCTGCAGTAGCTGTTCCTTGGATGTTGGCAGGAATATTAATCTCAGGATGTAGATGTGGACCAAACACAGGGGGATTCACATGTGGTTGCACCCTTTCATTATTACTGGTGCCTGCAGTCCCTACATGAGGCTCCTCTGGATTTTGCCTCTCAACCATAGCCCTCAGTCTCTCCTGGCTCTGAGCCATGTTGTTCATAACCTCCATGAACTGCGTCATCTGTGTTCTCATCTCCAATCTTTCATTGGCTAGCTGATTTCTGACATCAGCAAGATCTTGTTGAACTTGATCCATTTGGATTCCCGGAAGGTTGTTTCTAGTTGGGTACCTGTGCGGCCTGTTGAGAGGAAACACCCGGCGACGAGCAATACTGCCTGAGATTTACAACAGAGGTTAGTAACAATAAAACAAAAACCTACAAAACAAACAAAAGGGTTAGCATGCAATGCAGTTATGCTTATTTGTTCTCAAGGTATCCGGTTTGGTCTTCGGTTTTGACCCTTCCAGACCCTTGAAGATGATGCTGTTGAAGTTGCTTTTGATGTGAACCCAGATAGAAACCAACACAAATATATTACAAAGGTGAAATAATACAATTTGTTCATTTTACAACACCGGCCCCCTAAGGGGTCAAAATACATCACACAAAAAAAACAAAAGTACATGGAAAAGGAACAACAACAAGCAAATGATCAAACTCCAAGGCCAAACTCATCCTCACGAACTTCCTTGAGAAGTGCTTCGGTCACAGGATCAGCCGGACGCTCCGTGAGACTTCTGATGAGAAGGTTTCTTGTTGCAACAGCTGCAGTCAATTTCTTGCTCTGACTTTGGTCCTTAGACCTCTTCAATCCTGCTTTGATTTTCAGCTCTGATATTTCTTCCTGGGCTGCTGCCAGGGCCCTTTCCATCCGCTCCATCTTGTCTTGAGCTCTCCTGTCTTCTAGAGTACGGGCCTCAGTGATCCGGACCCACCTGGCCTGACTCTCTTTCAAATACAAGTCTGTTCTTGCTCTTTGGAACTGGGCTTCTTTACAAGCATTCTTCAGAATCTGCTCACCAGCTTTAGACTTGTTGATATACTCCCCAGACTTCTCAATCTTGGTCAAGTGCTCCACCCTCAATTTCTCCAATCTCTCAATCTCCCTCACACCTTCACTCCTCTCCCGGAGGGTCTTCTGCAAGGCTTGAGTTAACTTCTCATTTCTTTCCTTCAGGCTTTCAAACTCCTCCAAACTGATAGTGGCAAGGGGTGGTGCTGAAGACGACTCAGGCATGTCTTCTATGGTGAAGGGCATTCCAGAGAATCGAGCCCTAGCATGGGACCACTCACAATATTGGGCTGATGCCACATTATTGCACTTCCCCAGAATGGTGATTCCCTTGGTTTGAACATGATCCCAGGCCCAGGCAGCCTGCCTAACAACAGTCAAACTAATCTTGTTCTCACAGTAGAGGGTCTCCACCAAATCCTGTACCTTAGGAGTGTGGACCAGTGCATAGCCTAATTGCCTTCTGAATAGCAGAGGGTTGTAGTTGATACTTCCCTTAACTCCTATCAGAGGCACATTGGGGAAGTGCCCACAGCTGGTGATCATATCTCTGCCCTTGGTGCTCTGAGTACACCATCTGATATCTGCTGAAGTTAGGACAGTGAGTCTCTTAGCCCAGTTGCTTTGCTGATGAGGATTGAGAAATGCATCTGTCCTGGGTAGATGCCTGAGAAGCCAAGCATGAAATAATGGAGCACAAATCCTCACTAACCTCCCCCTTTGCTTCTCATTTCTCTGATGTACTGAGTAATAGAGATCACCCAGTAAAGTTGGCACAGGGTTTTTCAAGATGAACAAGTGGATTGCATTTTTGCTGATGAATCGAGGCTCATCTGCAAACAGCACAATTCCATATACACTTAAGGCCAACAGAGCACAAACAGCTTTCCACTCCCCCAAGGAGGCCTTCAAACTAGCTTGAGAAATCAGGAAGTCCAGATGAAATCCAAGGATCCCAGCTTTAGAGGTCAAGTGTTGTTCAATCAATACAGGTTCCAGGTGCAAAGCTTTTGCTATCTCTCCATTGCTGGGAAAGACCATTTCAGGGTTGAAAGGGATTTCTCTTTTGATAGGCAAACCAACCAAATATGAGTATTCTTCCAGAAGAGGCCCCAACTGAAAGTCTTGAAAGGTGAAACATCTCAATGGAGGATCATAAAACTGAATGCAGGTGTGGATGAGGCTCCTCTGAGATGGGTCCAAATCCATGACCATGTCCAGTACGTCTCCATAACTTTCCCTGAACAAGGGTATGTGCTCTGGAGTGATCAGGGTTTGGATCCTCCTGATGTCTGATAAGTCTGGTTGGAAGAAATGATAGGTGATGTTGCTTTTCTTTGGAGCCATGATGCTGAAGATTGAGTAGAGTGCTGATGAAGATGCTGAAAGAATGAGCCACTGATTGGCTGGTGCAAGTAACTGAAGTATGGCTGACAAGCTGAAGCAAGTGCTGGTGGAGATAAGTAAATGATGCAGATGGGGTCAAAACCAAAACCAGGAATGAAGGTGGATACCCTGAAACACAAATAAGCACATGTTAATATGATGCAATGAGTATGTATGCAAATGAAATGCAAAAGGGTTTGTGACTGAGCTGGATCTGATTAACTGCCTTGGTATAGATCCCTGTGTGTTCAAGAATTCCAGATGGGGGTCTATAAATCCAGTAACCAGGGTGGGGGACTCAAATAAAGAGCCATAAGTCCAGGGTTTTAGAATCACAAGAACTGTCCAACATGGAGTATTCTTAACAAAGTCAAAGTAACAGGGTATTCTGAGGTCAAGGTACCTGCAAACCTGTAAACAGCCCAACCCCCTCACAGGTGGTGATCTAGAACAAGGATCCTCAGACTTGGATCAGTTATGAGAAGTGTAAACACTTCTAACCCGGAGGTACAGTGTTTACAATAACCATAACAATTCCTCCTCTAATTCACCTCAGTTTCTGAAGGTCAATACTAAAAGGTCATCCAGACTTAGCAGGCTTCCCAGATAGCCCTAGTATTGCAGGAAATCCGCAACACAGAGTTCTCAAGAAGAAACCCATATCTGAACCGTGTTTCATATTCCCGCACCAGACCGAAATGGAATGGGAAAGAATATGATTCACTCTAGCCTAGGTGTCACTCAGGTCCCAGGTATAGGACCTTAACTCTCAATGAAACACCCACCCACCAAAACAAAAACCAAATCCAGCCAGCAACAATGACAGTATGATATATATAAATGCAATAAAGAAAGCAGTAAAGTAACTGTACATAAAGCAAATAACAGAAATAAGTACAAGCACAAACAAGCACATAACACCCCAGTAAACACAAATCAATCAAGCGCTAGGAGGAACCCACAAAAAGAACCAGAGGCCCTGGTTGCCTCTCACTTCCCCAGCAGAGTCGCCAAGCTGTCGCTCCCGACAAATGAAAATGGATCAGATGAAGGTACAGACGCGAACGGTCGGCGAAGGGAACAGTGAGAACACACAGCCGTGAACTCACCGGAGATGAATAGAGTCGCCAGCTAGGCATTTTTATCCCGGAGGAAAGGCAATGCTGCATAGACCTAGAAAGAGATGGATAAGACGGTTTGCGAACCAGAGATACTGAGAAAGGGGGTTGGTTACAACCTGGGAAGGTATTAGCACCCAGATTGTCCGTCGTACTCGACGGGATCCACGCTTAAAAGATTTGTGTTTTAAAGGGGTAGTGTCAGTGCAATTTGTGTATAAAAGAGCTGGAAAAGGATGTACAGGTGTCAGTGTATAGTGTATAAGTGATATGAAGTATGAAAGTGTCAGTGTGATATCAGGAATGAGAATGAATTGCTCATGACCATGAGGCTTAAAGAATGAAGCTGGAAAGAGGGGGAATATACAGAGACTTTTGTTCGATAACTGTTAAGTTATGCCTACGTATCCTCTCGTACAATGAGGAAGTCAGAACACCGTAGTTCGACCCAAAGAGACTGAAAGATGAATTGACTTGTGAACTGATTACTAGTCTATGCTCAAGTGTATGACCTGTCTGGCTCAGGTGCTAACTGTCTTGCATTAGACGGAAGAAGCAAGTTCTCGTTTGTGAGTGAATGAGATGAGAAAAGAATCCCGAAGGAGACGATTATTGTTTGTTTTTTGAGTTTTCAATCTTTTATTGCTTTTGAAGGTTTGTCATAAGTTAATGAGCTTAAGCCTAAACCAATGGGTTAGTAAACTCATCACATCTTCCCTCTGTTTAGGGGTAATGAGAATACCTTAAGTGTGAAGTCAGATTCTCACACTTAATCACCTTTGGTGTAAGATTAAGATCATTAACCTACTTGTGATTATTTAGATGTTTTTGGTGTTTTTGTTTAGTGTTGAGTAATGAGGTTAAGCCATAATCAAGGATTAAACAGACTCATTACACCATCCTAAAAGAAGGATAATAGATGTGAATGTTTAAGTTGAGAAAAACTCCTCAACTTAATCCATGATTAGGGATTAAACCCATGACAAAACAAGCCTTTGATTAAGTGGATTTTATTTAATGGTATGATGATGAAGTGTTTTTTATGGTCTGTAAGACAACTTGAGGGGGACTTGTCCATTAACACTAGGGTTAGTCCTTCTTAACCACTTAAGGAAGAATTAGAACCCTAATGCAAGGCCCAAGTTACAAGTGTAATGTCTTGATACTTATTAAGTGAATTGATTAAGAGATTTAAACACACAAAGGGTTCAAGACTTAGGATTAAAGTTATACACTCCATCCTAAGAGAAGGATGCAGGCATAACCCTAATCACAAAGTCTTAGAGCCTTTAGGGTTTAGTCCCTGATTATGAGGTGAGAAGAGAGGACTCAAAGAGACACAAAGGTAAAAACTATGGGGAGACTAATCAAAACCCTAATTCATTGTCATGCTTGGATGATCCTAAGGTTTGTGAGGTTTTCAAGAACACTCTTCAAAAGAACCACCAGGAAGCAGATGAACAAGATCAAGAGAAGCAAAGTGACTTGCTTCATTCAAGAAGTCAAGTCACTTGAAGAAAGAAAGTGGTGGGAAGAAGGATGAACAAGCTCAAACTCAAGCACAAGTAAAAATGCAGCAATGGATGCAAGGGAGATGGAAAGAAAAGGTATGAGAAGTGAAGGCAAATTCACTTCCCAAGTTTACTTACCACCTGAGATGTTAGAAAGAAACACAATGCAATGCAAGATGGGATGAAATGGCATGATGCTAGACCAAACCAGAAGCATGCACATGATGATTATGATGTTATGAGGTGCTGCAAACATGAGGCATGACATGGGGATGTTCATACAAGACCATGAATGCATATGATGCAAGCTAAGGAACATGAACAAGCATGAAATGTTATGAAGCATACAAGGCAAATGGCATGGCAAAGATGTAATGCAATGATCAATGATGCTTCATACATGTCTTAAGATGTCAAATGAACCATAAGAATGCACAAAATGCAATGGCAAGTCAACTTATGCAAAAGAATGCAAGAAGGATGCAAGAGAAAGCCCAAATTAGGGTTTATGAAACAAACATCAAACAAAAACCCAAAACAGAAGCAAACCTCATGATAAAAAATGGAAAATGGCACCCAAAGAAACCCTAGGCTTATGATGATCTACTGCCCAAAGGGGAGCTCTCAACTCTCAATCAAACTCAAGTTATGGATTTTGCAAGTTTTTAGGGTTTTTTAGGGTTCTTAACAAAAGAAATGCCAAACAAATAGAAAAATGCAAGATCAAATCATGGCCATTTTATCTTTGAAAATACATGCTAAACATAACACAATGCAAGAAGAATCAATGTCTCAACCTTCTCCAATAGGCAGAAATGAATTTTTGAATTTAGGATCAAATTAATGCATAAAAAATGATTTAATTCAATGAAAAATTCTTAAAATGCATCAAGATCAAAAAAGAAATTTGGTTTGAAGGTTGGACAATGTTTCTAAATGTCTTAGAACATTTCATGAATTTTTTTGTAATTTTTAAATACCTAAAAGTATTTTTAATTAATTAATTCCCATTAATCAATTAAACATATTCTTTTAAATATTTAAAAATACTTTTTTAATGATGAAAAATAAAATAAAAATATTTTTGGGTCTTAAAAATTATTAAAACTTTAAAGAAAAAGTTTCATAATTTTTAAGACATTTTTGCTATTTTAGATTAAATATGCAAAACAAATGAGAAAGAAATGAATTAAAATTAAAATAAATGGGAAGTAATCAGATTGGATGGCTGGGATTGAAGCTGGGTTCAAAGGCATTGACTGCGCGCCAGAATGAAAGGCCTAGATTCACTCTGAGCAAATTAACTTAATCACGAATTAATTAAACTAAAGAGAGAGATTAGGGCTAATTGGGAAGATCCTAGCCATTCACACGCGCGGGAGGTCAAAGAAGTCAACTGATCAAACGCTCCAAATTCAAACTGACATAAATGACTGGGATTATGCCCTAATCACATTCAGGTGGCCGGAGAAGACTTCCGGTCGTCTTCTCCGGCCAGAAGCTCACCTGAAAATCTCAAAACCTCTCAATACGTACCAAAAATGAAAACCAAGAACATGTAAATGATCCTTATCCTCTCACGAATCAAACCCCTAACCTAAAACAAATTTAAAGTTCCTAAATCAACTGAATCGAAAGAAAGAAAAACTAGGGTTCGTGAGCTTCAAACACAAATTAAATGCTCAAAACAAAACCATTTCAAAAACTAAAGGTACCAGGATGATCAGTGCATCATGAAGAACAAGTTTGTAACATAAAAAACCATTTCTGGAAAAATTAATTTCGAGCTACCTGAGATTTGGAGCTTTCAATTTAGGAACTTTCTGGCCACTTCCTTTGATGCAAGCTGCTCTACTTGATCCCCCAAATGTGTTTGAATGCTCAAAAACAATTTATGCTGGCTGGATAGGGAGATTCGACAGCTTCTGCTCAAGCTTGCTCAACAATGGCAATGGAGTTTCAGGCACTCTCAGGTCATGGTGATGGGTTGTTTGAGGTCTATGCAGTGTATAGAGAAGATTTGTGGTATTGGTTTGTGTGTTTGTGAGCTAGGATGGAAGATTCGAAAGTTTTTGCAAACTGAAGTAAGAAATGGCAGTGGGATTTCTTGGCTGTTTTAGGCTTGTGTTTTGGGTGCTGGGTGGCCTATAGGGTGTGGTGGGATGATTGATGAAGGTTGCTTGGGTGTTTGATGGCTGTCTAAGCGGATTCGAAGCAAGTTGCAATGTGGAAGGTTTTTGTGAAAAATGGTGAATGAGAGAGTTTCAGCCTTTGTTCTTGTTATGTTTAGCTTGCAAATTGTCCACATAACTCTCTCTCATTGGTCAGTTGATGTGACTTGTGCTTTTTTGATTGGTAAGTTACCTTTTGCAAAAAGTCAAAAATTGTGTAAGACAAGCATGGTGAAGTGCTAGCTTGGTACAAGGCCTAGGGGCTGCGCAGCATGGGGGAGGTGAGTGAGCCAGCAAGGTCAGCATCCAAGTTCACAAGTTGTAAGAAGTGATCATGAGTGTTTTGCAAGTTGGTTGGCTTATGTTTCACATGTGATCCTTTGCATAACCAAACATGAAACCAAGGGCAAACTTAGTTCAAATCTGATTTTTGTAACTTAGAGAATGTTCACATGCTGATTTGAGATGAATTAGAGGCTGCAATGTGTTTTGATCCAAGACTTTGCAAAATTTCCACTTGATGCATAACTTGAAAATAAGTGATTTTTGGCAACTTTGCATGGTCATAACTTTTGATCCAAGAAGCATTTGATCATGTTCTTGTACTTTTTGAAAAGGGAAAGATGAGATCTACAACTTTCATGACCAAAGTTTTTCCATTTGAAGCCTTTTTGGATCATGAATCAAGGCTTGAAAATTGACCTAAAATGAAGCATTCTTGAAAAGTCAACTATGCCCAAAAAGTCAACATTTGCAAAAACCCTAAATTCCTGATTTTTATGAACTTCAACCTTCTTCCATGATCAAATAAAGATCATATACACTCAAAATGATGAAGATCACCCATTGGTTGGGTCATTGGGGGCCTCAGATGCCCTGATTTTGCACTGACTTGTCTGAAAAGTCAACTCTTGATCAGATGACTTCCCCATGGAATTTCTTCATGAAAATTGATATGCATACCCCCTATACCATATAGAGACCAATGGAAACAAGAATGACCAAAAAATTTGGAGTTATGGCCTCTGAAACCAAAACCCTAATTTTCAGTCAACTGTGCAGTTCATCCTGGCTCTGCATCCACTCAAACCCTAGTTCTTGTGATTCCTCTGCAATTTGGACTTTGTGAGGATGTAACATGATACAAGAACACACATGGACCTCTTTGAGTTGATTAGTTGCCTTTGGAATGGCTCAAGATGCTCTGAGGTTGCTCAGATCACAAACCCTAGGTGCAGATGCCTTAGAAACTATCCAGTGAATCAAAAATGAGATGTGAGATGATATGATTGTATTTATGCATATGAGGATCACAAGCCATGGTGTGAATGGGTGAGGGCAAATTTGGGGTGTTTACACCAAGGTATCCTTGCACTCGAGAGCTCTGACCTTTTCAGCCAACACCTAGAAATCATGAAGATTGCCCCCAACACCAAATCTGAAATCATCATTCAGCAAAGAGAACTAGTTATCTTGATTGTCTTCCAAATGATGAACTGGAATAGGAATACCTGCAGGAGTAGGAGGTCTTTCAGCTCCTATTAGCGAACCCGTGGCATTAACAGGATTCCCTTGTGCATCTGCATTGACTCCAACGACCGGAGTCTCCATGTTTGGCGTATCAAGCCTATGAACCACAACTTGTAACTCTTGTTTCCCCATTGCAACCCCTTTCATCATGTTCATGACATCAGCCATACATGCGCAAAGCTTAGCCAATTTAGTTTGAACATCATCCATGATGTTTCATTGATTTTGACGAGTGGTATACCTATGAATATTATGGTCTGGAATTCTTCCTGAATAAACGGATAAGCTTGGAAAAATTGACAACCTATAAAGAAAAATGAAAATATGATATGAATGCATGCAAATGTTGTGTTCTTTCATTCTCAAGGTCATTTACGTCCCTATTCAGATATTCAAGTATAAGAAAATCTAAATGGCCTTTTAGATTTTCTACTTTTGGGAAGAGAATATTCTCACAAAGCTCAGATGAGATAGCTACGAAGATCTAGTGTCTGGAACACGTGTCGGTGCATAGACAACAATCAGAAACTTGAACTGTATCAGATAAATGGAGTCATTAGATTAACAAAAGATATCCCCGAAGGGAACAATTTTTTACAATAAGAGAAAACACAAGAGTATAAAGGAGTCCTACAATAGGTCTGTAGGTAATCTGGCGCAAACAAAAGAATCTAAGCCCTATGAAACTTTACATCTTTTAGCCTCCAACTAAGACGTTTGACATTCTCGAACAATTGGGATACCTATGGATGACTTGGGTCTTAAATGAGCTTTTGAATGAGCAAATCCCTCTGATCAAAGGAAGAATGGAGTTCACTGATCTGCTGTAAGAAGACCTCTTCATTCCCCTGCTGGGACTTGGCTCTATCCTGGCCTTCTTGATCTCTGCAAGAACCTTGAGCTCTTCTACTTATTTCTGAACATCCTCGATTGCTTTGTGTCCCTGTGCTATCCTCTAGATGTAGTATCTACGATGCTCTTGGGATAACTGAAGTTGTTCTTTCTGGTCACCCAGTTGCTCCTGAAGGTCTTCAATATTTTGCTTATATTCAGCTTCCACTTCCTTCTGCTTCTTCTGGTTGGCCTCCCATTTTCCTTGCCATAGAGTTATTTCTTTGTTGGCCTCAGTCAGAAACTTATTGATCCTTCGACGCTCATTTGCTTTGCTAATCTCAGCCAAGCCTTTTTTCTTAAAGTAGAGCTCTCTGTCCTCGAAGTCTGTCTGCTTGACTTTCACCATTTCCTCAGCCCAATGAACCTTCTCTTCTAGCTTCTGATTGAGGCTCACCATCTTCTAATAAGTATTACAAACCTCTTGATTCTTTGCCCTGAGTTGCTGAACCAAAGCTTCCAGCTTTTGAAATTCTTCCAAGGGTACTATAGCCTTAGGTTCAACTGCTAAAGGGGGGGCTTGTACGGAGAAAGGTAATATGACCGCATGGGCTTTCTTCTTTAACCATGCGTCTTACTCGAGAAACATCCGGTTATTACTTTTACCCAAGCATGATATGCCTCTCCTTCTGATGAGCTTCCAAGAGCCAACAACTTTTCTGACTAGGGGAAGATTGTCCTTAACTGGGATGTAGAAAGTCTGAGCTAACTCTGACTCCTCAGGAATATCCTTTAGTGCATATCTTAATTGCCTTCTTAAGAGAATCAGTTTATAATTGATTCACCCGGTTACTCCTAAAAGTTGCACATTTAGATAACTTCCGCAGCTAGTAATGAAACTTCTCCCCTTCAATCTCATGGTGATCCAGTTGATGTCTTTGGAAGATAACATGCTCGACCTCTGGGACCAAATCAGGCTAGGTTCAATGAAAGCTTCAGTGTTAGGTGTAAACACCCCAAATTTGCCCTCACCCATTCACACCATGGCTTGTGATCATTCCATATGCATAAACACAATCATATCATCTCATATCACATTTTTGATCCACTGCATAGACTCTAAGTCATCTGCATCTAGGGTTTGTGGTCTGAGCAATCTAAGAGCCTCTTGAGCCACTCCAAGGGTCATCAATCACTTCAAGGGGGTCCATGTGTTTTCAAGCATCATATTATATCCTCTCCAAGTCAAGAATGCCAAAGAATCACAAGAACTGGGAATGGTGTGGAAGCAGAGCCAGGCTTGATTGCACAGATGACCCAAAATTAGGGTTTTGGTTTCAAAGGCCATAACTCTAATTTTTTTGGTCATTCTTGTTTCTATTGGTCTCTATATGGTATAGAGAGTATGAATATCAATTTTCATGAAGAAATTCCATGGGGAAGTCATCTGATCAAGAGTTGACTTTTCAGACAAGTCAGTGCAAAATCAGGGCATCTGAGGCCCCCAATGACCCAACCAAGGGGTGATCTTCATCATTTTGAGTGTATTTGATCTTTATTTGATCATGGAAGAAGGTTGAAGTTCACAAAATTCAATAATTACAATTTTTTGCAAAGTTGACTTTTTAGGGCATGGTTGACTTTTCATGAAATGTCATTTTATGCCACTTTTTCAACCCTTGCTTTTTGATCCAAAAATGCTTCAAATGAAAAAAAACTTTGGTCATGAAAGTTGTAGATTAGATCTTTCCCTTTCCAAAAAGTACAAGAACATGATCTAATTCATTTTGGATCAAAAGTTATGGTGTGTCAAAGTTGGCAAAAATCACTAATTTTCAAGACATGCCTCAAATGAGAAACTTGCAAAAACTTTGTACCAAGGCATTTGTAACTTCTAATTCATGTCTAACCATTACACAAACATCACATGTGACCTAAAAATCAGATTTGAACCAAAATTTCT
This sequence comes from Lathyrus aphaca, assembly GCA_963966055.1. Taxonomy (NCBI): domain Eukaryota; kingdom Viridiplantae; phylum Streptophyta; class Magnoliopsida; order Fabales; family Fabaceae; genus Lathyrus; species Lathyrus aphaca. The sequence continues at coordinate 61,054,086 of OZ014520.1, read as the reverse complement.
CATGTTTCATGGTTTGTATAGCAAGAAAGTTTCATGTGAACCAAAAGTGATCAAGTTGCAAAATCATCATCACACTTCCATCCACTTGTTGCCTTGGCTGCTGAACCAACCATAGCCTTTCCCCTCACCATGCTGCACCAGCCCACACCTTTGTACTAGCCTAGAACATAACCCATGCCTCTCTTACACAAAGGTTGACAATTTGCAAAAGTGAACTTACCTATCACAGCAGGCCAGGTCACATCATCTGACCAATGGGAGTTTTTTATGTGGAACAAATGCTGGCCATTTCATACATCAAGCAAGGCTGAAACACACAAGAACAACAGATTCACAAACTCACTCCCTCAAGCATTTCTCTTCGAATCTGTCTCCATAGCTCACAAACACAAAAACCAAGTTCACTGATCAACTCACTTTGCTTCACTGAGCCAAAACCAGCAAGACTCAGGCCTGAACTAAGCAAGAACTGAGCTTCCCCATTTTTCACCCCCCAAAGCCAGAACTTTCGAATCCCATTCCACAGCTCACAAAAACCTGAACAAACTTCATAAACCTTCTCCATTCATCATCCTGGTCGTAAAGAACCCTTCACCTCTGCCTGAAACAGCCTGAATCACTAATACCATTTTCACCTGAGTTTGAGCAGAAGCTGTTCAACTCCTTAACCATCCAGCATAAATTTCTTCCAAGCATCCAAACATCATCTAGGGGTCACAAGGAGTGGTTTGCATCAAAGGAAGGGGTCAGAAAGTTACAAGAGTGAAAGCTTCGAAACTCAGGTAGCTCAAGAACTTTTTTTCCAGAAATCATTTTTTAAGTTCTTAAGTTGTTCCATATGCTCTCCTGATCATAACTATGTCATTGGTTTTGAAAATGGTTGGAAAATGAGGATGTAATCGTGTTCTGAAACTCCCTGACCTAAAAAATGTTTTGTTCGATTCAAGAGTTTGAGGAAAAATAAATGATTTCTAGCTTAGGGTTTTGATTCAGGGGAGTGTGGGAATCATTTCTGTATGTTTGGATTTCATTTTGGTTGCGTTTTGTGGATTTTGGGGATTTTCAGGTGGGGTTCCCACCGGAGAAGACGACCGGAGGTCTTCTCCGGCCACCTGAAAATCATTAGGGTTTAATCAGTGTAATTAAATGAGATTTGAATTTCGTGCATTGGATTGGCTGACCAAGTTGACTTCGCGCGTGAATGAATGGTCCAGATTCACCATTAGAAGCCCTAACCCTGATTAATTAATTCATAATGACATTTAACTCAGTTTGAATTTGGGCCACTGGATTGCGCGCGTGGTCAATCTCTCTCTCCCCAGAATGCATCACAGCCCTCCATTCAGTTGACTTTTCTTTTTCTTTGTTTTAATTCATTTATTTCATATTTGTTTTATACAATTTATTTAAAATAGCAAAAATGTTTTAAAAATTATGAAATTTTTTGTCAAGAGTTTCATTAATTTTTAAAACACAAAAATATTTTTATTTTCATTTTTAGCATCAAAAAAGTATTTTTAATTATTTAAAAGTTTATTTTTAATTGATTAATGAAAATTAATTTATTAAAAATACTTTTAGGTATTTAAAAATCACCAAAAAATTCATGAAGTGTTTTAAGACATTTAGAAACATTGTCCAACCTTCAAACCAAATTTATTTTTTGATCTTGATGCATTTTGAGAATTTTTCATTGAATTAAAATCATTTTTATGCATTATTTTGATCCAAACTTCAAAAAATCACTTCTGCCTAACCATGAAGAGTTGGACCTTGATTCTTTTTGCATTGCATTGTGTTTAGCATGTAGTTTGTGAGATTAAATGGCCATGATTTGATCTTTCATTTTCCATTTGTTTGATAATTTTCTTGTTTAGGAACCCTAAAACCCTAGAAAACTTAGGAAAATCATAACTTGAAATTGGTTAAGGGTTGAGACCTCTCCTTTGGGCAGTGGGTTAGTATAGGATTAGAGGTCCTTTTAGTGGCATTTTCAATTTTTTATCTTAGGGTTTGCTTCTGATTTTGATTTTTGTTTGTTGCATTGATCATAAACCCTAATTTGGGCTTCCATATGCATCCATCTTGCATTCTCTTGCCTCACATGACTTGCCATGACATTTCAAGCATCCATTTGATTCATTTGACATCATAAGACATATTGAAAGCATGTTTGATCATTGCATCATGTATTTGTCATGTTGTATGCCATATGCACCTCATAACTTTTCATGTATGTCCTTGGTTCCTAACTTGCTTCATTTGCACTCATGAGCTTGTATGATCATTTCCATGTGCTGCCTCATGTTTGTAGCATCTCATAGCATCATTAGCATCATGTATGTGCTTCTGGTTTTGTTTCTCATCATGTCATCTCATCCCATTTTGCATTGCATTGCATTTCTTTTCTAACTTTTCAGGTGGTAAGTGATTTTGAGAAGTGAATTTGCCTTCACTTCTCATACTTTCTTCTCATCTCTCTCTTGCATCCTTGCTGCATTTAGATATGTGTTTGAGATTGAGCTTGCTCATTCTTTTTCTTCTTACTTTCTTTCTTCAAGTGACTTGACTTCTTGAATGAAGCAAGTTGTTTTGCTTCTCTTGATCCTTTCATCTGCTTCCTGGTGGTTCCATTGAAGATTCTTCTTGCAAACCTCACAAACCTTAGGAACAACCAAGCATGACAATGATTAGGGTTTTGATTAATCTCCCCTCTTAGTTTTACCTTTGTGTCTCTCTTGAGTCTTCTCTCCTCACCTCATAATCAGGGACTAAACCCTAAAGGCTTTAAGGCTTTGTGATTAAGCTTATGCCTGCATCCTTATCTTAGGATGGAGTGCATAACTTTAATCCTAAGTGTTAAACCCTTAATGTGTTTAAATCCTTTAATCAACCCATCTAATAATCATCAAGACATCACACTTGTAACTTGGGCCTTGCATTAGGGTTCTAATTCTTCCTTAACTGGTTAAGAAGGACTAACCCTAGTGTTAATGGACAAGTCCCCCTCAAGTTGTCTTAAAAATCATAAAATCCACTTCATCATCATACCATTAAATAAAATCCACTTAATAAAGGTTTTGTTTTGTCATGAGGTTAATCCCTAATCATGGATTAAGTTGAGGAGTCTTCCTCAGCTTAAACGTTCTCATCTATTATCCTTCTATTAGGATGGTGTAATGAGTCTGTTTAATCCGTGATTATGGCTTAATCTCATTACTCAACACTAAACAAAAACAACAAAAACATCTAAATAATCACAAGTAGGTTAATGATCTTAATCCTACAACAAAGGTGTTTAAGTGTGAGAATCTGACTTCACACTTAAGGTACTCTCATTACCCCTAATCAGAGGGAAGATGTGATGAGTTTGCTAAATCCATTGGTTTAGGCTTAAGCTCATTAACTTATGACAAAATCCAAAAAGCAATAAAAGACTGAAAATACAAAAACAAACAATAATCGCCTCCTCCGGGATTCTTTTCTCATCTCATTCACTCACAAACGAGAGCTCGCTCCTTCCGTCTAATGCAAGACAGTTTGCACCTGAGCCAGACGGGTCATACACTTGAGCATAGACAAGCAAGCGGTTCACAGTCAATTCATCTTTCAGTCTCTTTGGGTCGAACTACGGTGTTCTGACTTCCTCATTGCACGAGAGGATACGTAGGCATAACTTAACAGTTATCGAATAAAAGTCTCTGTATATTCCCCCTCTTTCTAGCCTCATGATCTTGAGCATTTCATTCCTGTTCTTACACTGACACATCATTTACACACTTCACACTTCCTTTACACTGACACCTGTACATTCTTTTCCAGCTTTTTATACACAAATTGCACTGACACTACCCCTTTAAAACACCAATCTTTCAAGCGTGGATCCCGTCGAGTACGACGGACAATCTGGGTGCTAATACCTTCCCAGGTTGTAACCAACCCCCTTTCTCAGTCTCTCTAGTTCGCAACCGTCTTATCCATATCTTTTCTAGGTTTATGCAGCATTACCTTTCCTCCGGGATAAAAATGCCTAGCTGGCGACTCTATTCATCTCCAGTTAGTTCACGGCTGTGTGTTCTCACTGTCCCTCTCGCCGACCGTTCGCGTCTGTACCCTATCTGACTTAGCCTCATTTAGTGGGAGCGACAGCTTGGCGACTCTGCTGGGGACCCTTATACTGCAACCAGGGCTTCTGGTTCTTTCTGAGGGTTCCTCCTAGCGCTTGATTGATTTGTGTTTACTGGGGTGTTATGTGCTATCTGTGTTTGTATATTTGTTTGTTTACCGCTTTATGTACAGTTGTTTATTTGCTTTATTTATAGCTTTACATATATCATGCTGTCATGCTGTCTGGCTGGATCTGGTTTTGCTTTGGTGGGTGGGTGTTCTATTGAGAGTTAAGGTCCTATACCTGGGACCTGAGTGACACCTAGGCTAGAGTGGTTCATGTTCTTTCCCATTCCATTTCGGTCTGGTGTGGGAATATGAAACACGGTTCAGATATGGGTTTCTTCTTGAGAACTCTGTGTTGCAGATTTCCTGCAATGCTAGGGCTATCTGGGAAGCCTGCTAAGTCTGGATGACCTTTAGTATTGACCTTCAGAAACTGAGGTGAATTAGAGGAGGAACTTTTATGGTTATTGTAAACACTGTACCTCCGGGTTAGAAGTGTTTACACTTCTCATAACTGATCCAAGTCTGAGGATCTTTGTTTTAGAACACCACCTGTGAGGGGGATGGGCTGTTTACAGGTTTGCAGGTACCTTGGCCTCAGAATACCCTATTACTTTGTTTGTTTAAGAGTACTTCATTTTGGGACAGTTCTTGTGATTCTAAAACCCTGGACATGTGGCTCTTTATTTGAGTCCCCCACCTTGGTTACCGGATTTATAGACCTCCATCTGGAATTCTTGAACATACTTGGACCTATATCAGAGCATTTGATCAGATCCAGCTCAGGCACAAACCCTTGCATATCATTTGCATACATCCTCATTGCATCATTTTGACATTTGTTTATTTGTTTTTCAGGGTATCCATTTTCATTTTTGGCTTGGTTTTGACCCCATCATCAGTATAGACCTATCCTCATCAACATCTGCTTCAGCTATCAGCTATCTGCTTCAGTCACCTGCATCAGCCAGTCAGTGGCCCATCTTTCAGCATTATCATCAGCACCTGTCTCAAATCATCTTCAACAACATAGCACCTAAAAAGAGTAACATCACCTACCACTTCTTCCAGCCAGAGCTAGCTGACATCAGGAGGATTCAGACCCTGATCACTCCAGACCATATACCACTGTTTAGGGAACACTATGGAGATATACTTGATATGGTTATGGATCTGGACCCTTCACAGAGAAGCCTGATCCACACTTGCCTTCAATTTTATGATCCCCCACTGAGATGTTTCACTTTTCAGGACTTTCAGCTGGGCCCTCTATTAGAAGAATACTCATCATTGGTTGGTATGCCTATCAGGGGTGGAATCCCTTTCAACCCTGAGATGGTCTTTCTTGGTAATGGAGAAGTAGCCAAGGCTTTGCATCTGGAACATGTTCTGATTGAGCAGCATATGACTTCTAAAGCTGGAATCCCTGGCTTCCATCTGGATTTCTTGATCTCTTAAGCTACCCTGAAAGCTTCTTTAGGAGAGTGGAAAGCTGTCTGTGCTTTATTGGCCTTGAGCATATATGGAATTGTATTGTTTGCAGACGAGCCTCGATTCATTAGCGAGAATGCAATCCATCTTTTCATCCTGAGGAACCCAGTGCCCACTTTATTGGGGGATCTCTATTACTCAGTGCATCAGAGGAATGAAAAGCAGAGGGGAAGATTAGTGAGGTGCTGTGCTCCATTGTTCCACACTTGGCTTCTCAGGCATCTACCCAGGACAGATGCATTTTTGAATCCTCATCAGCAGAGAAACTGGGCTAAGAGACTCACTGCTCTAACTTCAGCCGATATCAGATGGTGCACTCAAAGCACCAAAGGCAGGGATATCATCACCAGCTGTGGGCATTTTCCCAATGTGCCCCTGATAGGAGTTAAGGGTAGCATTAATTACAACCATCTGCTGTTCAGAAGACAACTGGGCTATGCACTGGTCCACACTCCTAAGGCACAAGACTTGGCTGAAACTCTTTACTGTGAGAACAAGCCTAATCTGGCTATTGTTAGGCAGGCAGCCTGGGCCTGGGATAATGTTCAAACCAAGGGAGTAACCATTCTGGGGAAGTGCAACAATGTGGCATCAGCACAATATTATGAGTGGTCCCATGCCAGGGCCCAATTCTCTAGAATGCCCTTTACCATGGAGGATATGCCTGGATCATCCTCAGCACCACCCCCTGCCACTATCAGTTTAGAGGAGTTTGAGAGCTTGAAAGAAAGAAATGAGAAGTTGACTCAGGCTTTGAAGAAGACCCTCCGGGAGAGGAGTGATGGTAAGATGGATATTGAGAGGCTAGAGAAGCTGAGAGTGGAGCATCTGGCTAAAATTGAGAAGTCTGAGGATTATATCAAGAAGTCTAAGGCTGGGGAACAAATTCTGAAGAATGCTTGCAAGGAAGCCCAGTTCCAGAGAGCAAGGACAGACTTATATCTGAAGGAGAGTCAGGCTAGGTGGGTCAGGATCACCGAAGCTCGTACTCTGGAGGACAAGAGAGTCCAAGACAAGATAGAGCAGCTGGAAGCTAGTGCAAAAGAGCAGCAAGAAGCCCTGGCAGCAGCCCAGAAGGAGATATCAGAGCTGAAGATCAAAGCCGGAGTGAAGAGGTCAAAGGACCAAAGTCAGCACAAGAAGCTAACTGCAGCTGTAACAACCCGGAATCTCCTTATCAGGAATCTCACGGAGCGTCCAGCTGATCCTGTGACCGAAGCGCTTCTCAAGGAAGTTCGGGAGGATGAGTTTGGTCTTGGTGTTTGACCATTTGTTTGTTGTTGATTTCATTCCATGTACTTTTGTTTTCCTGTAATATATTTTGACCCCTCAGAGGGCTTGTATTTGTAAACAAACTATGTACCATTCGCCTTTTGTAATATATGTACTAGTTTGTTCCACTTCGAAAGCAACATCGACAACATCTTCAAGGGTCTGGAAGGGTCAGAACTGAATGCCAAGCCGGATACCTTGAAAACAAATAAGCATACTGCATTGCATGCTAACCTTTTGTTTTGTTTTGCAGGCTTTTGTTTTATTGCTACTAACTCTGTTGTGATATTCAGGAACTATTGCTCGACGCCGGGTATTTCCCCTCAACCGTCCGCACCGTTATCCAACCCGTAACAACCTTCCGGGCATACAAATGGATCAGGTACAACAGGACCTTGCAGAGGTCAGAAACCAAATGGCCAACGAAAGATTGGAAATGAGAACCCAGATGACTCAGTTTATGGAAGTGATGAACAACATGGCTCAGAGCCAAGAAAGATTGAGAGCCATGGTGGAAAGACAGAATCAAGAAGATCCACATATAGGGACTGCCGGCACCAGCAACAATGAAAGGGTCCAACCTCATGTTAACCCTCCTGTATTTGGCCCCCACCTTCATCCAGAGGTTAATATTCCTGCAAATGTTCAAGGGACTGCCACTGTAGGAAGGGTACTGCAAGAAGACCCCCAAGAGGATCAATTCACAGTAATGGGTGCTGGGGAGGAAGTTTATGATAGAAGGATGGATGAGATAGCTGAGAAGCTAAGATCCTTAGAGTCTCAAAACTCTTTGGGTTTCGATGTCATGGACATGGGCTTGGTAGACGGGGTCAGGATTCCCCATAAGTTTAAGCCTCCTTGTTTTGAAAAATACAACGGGACTTCATGCCCCCGGACTCACTTACAATCATTTCTGGGGAGGCTGAAGGCCTATACTATGGATGAGAAGCTCTGGATGTTTTATTTCGAGGATAGCTTAACTGGAGCGTCAAGAGAATGGTACTCTCATCTGACGAGAGCAACTATCAGGTGTTGGAAGGACCTGGCAGAGGCCTTCATCAGACAGTATCAGTACAACTTAGATATGGCACCCAACAGGACCCTCCTAATAGGAATGTCACAGTCGTCAAGGGAAAGTTTCCGAGAATATGCCCAGAGATGGAGGCAATTGGCTGCTGCTGTTCAGCCACCTATGTCTGAGAGGGAAATGGCAGATATGTTTATGAACACCCTCCAGGGAACATATATTGACAGGCTGGCCGCTTTCTCTTCCACTAGCTTTGCAGATGTTGTCATAGCTGGGGAGAGAATTGAGAGCCTGTTAAAGATGGGCAAAATCTCTGACAATGGTGCCAGCTCGTCCAGCAATACGAGGAAGCCTTTTGCAGGCCCAAGAAGAACTGGCGAGACCAATGCCATCCACACCAACAGGGGCAGACCTCAATATGTTCACAGGTCTGTAGCAGCAGTCACCATTCCCGCTCCAGCTCATCCTCAACCAGCTTATCAACCTCCGCAGCAAAACTATCAGCAACAACCTCAGTACCATCAACAAGCTCAGTATCCTCCAAGGAATTATAACAACACCAACAACAACAACCAGCAAAGGCCATTTCAGCAGAGGCCATCTCAAGCCAATAGGGTGATCGATCCGATCCCTATGCCGTATGCTACGTTGCTGCCACAACTCCTGAAACTCAACCTAGTTGAGCTAAGGACGCTGGCACCTCCGGATCCTAATAGTCTGCCAAGAAATTATGACTCCAACGCCAGATGTGCTTTTCATTCAAATGCACCTGGCCACAGTACAGAAAAGTGCAGAGCCTTGCACATGAAGGTACAAGACCTGGTGGACTCTAAGGCCTTGAATTTCGCACCACCACCCAATGTCAATAAGAACCCAATGCCAAACCACGGTGGTCCCAGAATTAACGATATTGAAGGAGACAAGCCGTCTTATTTAATAACCAGTGTGGGTCAGATCCGGACACCGTTGGTAGAAATTAAGGCTCAACTCCTCGAATGTCAAATGTTCCCGGGGTGTGAGTTGGGGTGTGCTTACTGCAATATCTCGGTAAATGGGTGCGATAACCTGAGGAATGGCATAGATGGTCTCATTCAGAGTGGCCAACTTCAAATCACCACATCATTTCCTACAAATCCAGCAATCTCATCAGCAACAATTCCGGTATCTCCTACAACTGCAACAACCATTGTTCCTGACAATTCTTCGGCTTCATCAACAAGTATTTCATCTGTCGTTTCAACTAGTCAGATATCAACAAATGTTCCTTCTACAACTCCAGCACCGCTCCATTTTGAAACTCCTACAACAACAACACCCATCCTTCCAGTAATGTCTCCTACAACATCAGCAACAAATCATGAATACGTCTCGACCGTTACAATCTATTACGATCCAGAAAATAACTCTGCCTACAATTCACAAAGTGTTGCTCCCATCAGAGCACCAGTCACGATATATTACGATCCACAGACCATCGCAACTCCTTCCGCAGCTGCAATCAGTCCAGTCACTATCACGGTGCCTGGACCAGTACCTTATGAAAGCAGTAATGCCATCCCGTGGCATTACGGCTCTGACCTGTACTGTGAAGGACAAAAAATCACTTTTGAATCATCAACCCCTGCACCACAAATAGACAATGTGGGAAGAGGCGGAGGCTTCACTCGAAGCGGACGTCTCTTTGCTCCACAAATCCAGAGACCCACTGCCGAAGCAGAAGCTGCTGCCAAGGCAAAAGGAAAAAGCTTAGTGCAGGAAGAACAGATTGTTAAAGAAGCTTTGAAAACACCCTTTGATCAAGAGGTTGATGAGTTCATGAGAATCATTAAGAAGAGTGATTACAAAATAGTGGATCAGCTTCACTAGACGCCTTCCAAGATCTCAATCCTATCGTTGCTTATGTGTTCCGAAGCCCATCGGAACGCACTACTCAAAGTCTTGCACGCAGCTTATGTGCCTGAAGAGATCACCGTCAATCAGTTGGAAGCTGTAGTTGGAAATGTTAATGCTAGTCATGGACTAGGGTTCACCAACACTGACTTGACTACGGAAGGACGCAACCATAACAAGGCTTTGCACATAACCATGGAATGTAAAGGTGCAGTCCTTTCCCATGTGCTGGTAGACACGGGGTCATCCCTCAACATCTTACCTAAAAAAAACCTTGTGAAGCTAGAGTATGACGGATTAGCGTTAAGACCCAACAACCTGGTGGTGAGAGCCTTTGATGGTTCTAAGAGATCGGTTCTGGGATAGATTGAGTTGCCCATAACGATTGGCCCGCAAACTTTCAAAACGACCTTCTACGTGATGGATATACAGCCTGCCTAAAGCTGTCTATTGGGTAGGCCATGGATTCACGCCGCTGGCGCCGTGACCTCTACCCTTCACCAGAAGTTAAAATACGAGTAGGAGGGCCAAATCGTTACAATCTGTGGAGAGGAGGATATTTTTGTCAGCCACCTGGCTACCTATAAATACATTGAGATGGATGGGGAGATCCATGAAACAATGAGTCAGGGGTTCGAGGCCTTGAACGTGAATGAAACATCTGCTGTACCTGGAACTTCAATGACATCATACCAACAAGCCCGGAAGGTTGTTGAGGAAGGAACTGCCCAAGGCTGGGGCAAATTGTTACCGGTGGAGAAGAAAGAGGATAGATTTGGGTTGGGTTACAAACCAACTCAACAAGATCAAGTAGAGGCTGCTAAGGAGCCCAACTTTGTTAGTGGGGGAATGCTCACCCCTGATGCTGTCAACCATTTGGAAGACGAGGATGAAGGCGACCGCGACCTGGAGAGTTGGATCCGTCCAAAGATCCCGGGGAGCAGTATCTCAAACTGGTCTTCCCAGGAAATTATAAGGGTTACTCATGCAGAGTAATTATTATTTCCTGTATTTTTATAGCATGCATCAAAGTTTTGCATCTTGCCCAAGATGGCAAGACTCATTTTGTAATCGGGCCATCTGTACTTTTTGTGCAACAAGATTAATCAATGAAATATCAGACATCTTTTTGCAAACGAGTCTTTTTTTTCTTTTCCGCTCACTGTTTTTCCATTTTTCTTTTTGTACAAAAATAAATGGCAGTGTTTTCAAAATGACAACTTTATTTCACTTTTCTAAAACAAGATTAAAATCAAATCACTAAAATGAACAAACTGAACCCTTGCAGAGTATGCCTTCCAGACAGCACCGACAACCGCACGGCTATGACTTCGTATGACTTTGACAATCCAATCAATCAAGCTGATGAAGGGGTTGAAGAAGAATATGAGCTTCCTGAAGAGCTAGCCAGGTTGTTAAGGCAAGAGGAAAAAGTTATTACTCCTCACCAGGAGGAGGTTGAAACGATCAATCTTGGTACAGATGAAGACGTGAAAGAAGTTAAAATCGGGGCCTGCTTACAAGACTCAGTGAAGAGACAAATGATTGACCTGCTTCAAGAGTATGTGGACGTGTTTGCTTGGTCTTATCAAGACATGCCAGGGTTGGATACCGACATTGTTGTGCACAAGCTGCCTTTGAGAGAAGAATGTCCACCGGTTAAACAGAAACTGCGCCGTACTCGCCCAGACATGGCGATGAAAATCAAGGAAGAGGTACAGAAGCAATGGGACGCCGGGTTCCTTGCTGTGACTAGCTATCCACCGTAGGTTGCTAACATAGTACCTGTGCCTAAGAAAGACGGCAAAGTAAGAATGTGTGTTGACTACCGGGATCTGAACAGAGCTAGCCCGAAAGATGATTTCCCTTTACCTCACATTGACGTATTGGTGGATAACACGGCTCAGTTCTCGGTATTCTCCTTCATGGATGGATTTTCAGGATACAATCAAATTAAAATGTCACCTGAAGACATGGAGAAGACGACCTTCATCACACCCTGGGGCACGTTCTGTTACAAAGTGATGCCATTCGGATTGAAGAATGCTGGTGCAACGTATCAACGGGCTATGGTGACATTATTCCACGATATGATCCATAAAGAAATAGAATGTTACGTGGATGACATGATCGCCAAGTCCCTTACTGAAGAAGACCACCTGGTGAATCTGCTGAAGTTATTCAAGCGTCTGAGGAAGTATCAACTGAAGTTGAACCCCAACAAATGCACATTCGGGGTGCGATCCGGTAAGCTGCTGGGATTTATTGTAAGCGAAAAAGGGATTGAAGTTGACCCTGATAAAGTCAAAGCTATTCAAGAGATGCCTGCACCGAAGACAGAGAAAGAAGTTCGAGGGTTCTTAGGTCGATTGAACTACATTTCAAGGTTCATATCTCACCTTACAGCAACCTGTGAACCCTTGTTCAAACTACTGAGAAAAGAACAGACGGTCAGGTGGAACGAAGACTGCCAAAGGGCTTTCGACAAGATCAGGGAATACTTACAAGAGCCTCCAATCCTTATGCCTCCAGTTGAGGGAAGACCTCTAATAATGTACTTGACAGTATTAGAAGAGTCAATGGGGTGTGTGCTGGGCCAGCATGACGAGTCTGGTCGAAAAGAGTATGCAATATACTACCTAAGCAAAACGTTTACCGACTGTGAACAACGTTATTCACTGCTCGAGAAAACTTGCTGTGCTTTAGCGTGGGCTGCTCGCCGACTGAGACAGTATATGTTGACCCACACTACTTTGTTGATCTCAAAGATGGATCCAGTCAAGTACATATTTGAGAAGCCAGCACTTACCGGACGGGTTGCAAGATGGCAAATGATCCTTACAGAGTATGACATTCAATACACATCTCAGAAGGCCATCAAGGGCAGTGTATTGTCTGAATATCTTGCTGAGCAACCTATTGATGATTACCAGCCTATGAGGTTTGACTTCCCTGATGAAGACATCATGTTCGTAAAAGCAAAAGATCATGAAGAGCCTGTTCACACTGAAGGGCCCAACCCGGAAGAAGAATGGACTATGATGTTCGACGGGGCTGTCAACATGAATGGTCGTGGTGTTGGTGCAGTACTCATTACACCCAAAGGAGTTCACATGCCTTTCTCGGCAAAACTCACTTTTAACTGCACTAACAACGAAGCTGAATACGAAGCTTGCATTATGGGTCTTGAGGAAGCCATTGACCTCAGGATCAAGACATTAACTGTATTCGGAGATTCACCTTTGGTAATCAATCAGACCAACGGCAAATGGTACACCCACCAGGATCATCTGATACCTTACAGGGATTATACAAGGAGGTTATTGACTTTCTTCACAACGGTCAAGCTTGAGTATATCCCTCGGGACGAGAATCAGTTTGCAGATGCTCTGGCTACCATTTCGTCCATGATCAAAGTTCAGGCTGCCAACTTTGTACCTCAGATCTCAGTGTCCAGACTTGACAGGCCAGCATATGTATTTGCAGCAGATGTTGGTAAAGATGATAAGCCTTGGTTCCACGACATTAAGTGCTTCTTGGAGGATCAAACATACTCACCTGGGGCATCTTCCAATGATAAGAAGACATTAAGAAGGCTGGCTGGTAGTTTCTTTCTGAACACTGATGGGTCATTGTACAAAAGGAACTTCGATATGGTACTCCTCAGGTGCGTCGACAAGACGGAAGCAGATTTGTTGATGCATGAAGTGCACGAAGGATCTTTTGGTACCCATGCTGGAGGGCATGCCATGGCTAAAAAGTTGCTAAGATCAGGATATTACTGGATCACAATGGATGCCGATTGTTGTGCCTACGCCAGAAAATGCCATAAATGCCAAATTTATGCAGATAAGGTGCATGTGCCTCCCAATCCTCTGAATGTAATGTCTTCACCCTGGCCCTTTGCCATGTGGGGCATTGATATGATTGGCAAGATTGAGCCGACTGCTTCGAATGGCCACAGATTCATCTTGGTTGCCATTGATTATTTCACCAAGTGGGTCGAAGCAGCTTCCTATGCAAACGTTACAAGGCAAGTGGTAGCCCGATTTCTGAAAAGAGATATCATCTGTCGATACGGAGTTCCCAAGCGGATCATTACTGATAATGGTTCCAATCTAAACAACAAAATGATGGCTGAGCTATGCCGGGACTTCAAAATCCAACATCACAATTCTTCTCCTTACAGGCCAAAGATGAACGGCGCTGTTGAGGCAGCAAATAAAAATATCAAGAAGATTGTGCAGAAGATGGTAGTCACTTACAAAGACTGGCACAAAATGCTACCATTTGCCTTGCATGGGTACCGCACGTCAATCAGAACATCCACTGGGGCAACACCATATCAGCTTGTGTATGGAATGGAAGCAGTCCTACCGGTTGAAGTTGAATTACCCTCTCTACGGGTACTAATGGATGTTAAACTGAGTGAAGCAGAATGGGTTCGGGCCCGATACGAACAACTGAGTCTGATCGAAGAGAAAAGATTGGCTGCAATCTGTCATGGACAGTTATATCAGAAGAGAATGAAGAAAGCCTTCGATCAGAAAGTCAGGCACCGAGAGTACCAAGTAGGAGATCTTGTGCTGAAAAGAATCCTCCCTCCTCATACAGACCACAGGGGCAAATGGACTCCGAACTATGAAGGACCATTTGTGGTAAAGAAAGTTTTCTCTGGTGGAGCACTGATGCTCAGCACCATGGATGGTGAAGATTTCCCGTCCCCTGTAAATTCAGACGCAGTTAAAAAATACTTCGCATAAAAAATGACCCGCTGGACACAAAAACAGAATGAAAGTCCAGGCAAAAATAGGGCATCCCGGCGAGTCAAAAACAGAATAAAGGACTCGGGCAAAAGTAAGGGAAAATAAACAAAAGAATGTACACCCGCTGAGTTGAAAAGCCACATTGGACAGCTCAGGCAAGAATGGGCATCCCGATGGATCGAAAACCCGAAAGGGCGACCCATGCAAAATAAGGGAATAAGCGAACAACTGCGTTCTGGATTCGTCTGTATCACCTACAACTTGGAAAGCTTCGAAAGGATCAAGCTTCAATCAGAATCAACATTCTTCAGGAAGCCAGATGAGAAGAACGTCAAAAGTCATACGAGTCATAGTAAAGAGGAAGCTCCTTAAAGCGTCATCAACATTGCCAGCATTTTGTTTCCCAATTTATAACGATCTCCTCATTTCAGGGGATTTGTTTCTTTGACTGTATCTCGCCAATTCAGGGCATATGAATTAATAAAAATCAGATTTTCAGTCATGTTTCGTCTTGTACATTTTTATTTGCAAAAGATGTCTGATATCTAAAAGAAAAAAAAACTGATTGCATGAATACAGATGCTTATCTTCAAAAGAATATATAATAAAAGTCACATGCTTGCAGGAAATATACTTACTCTCAGAAGTGTCTAAACTCCTATGACGGAATCCAGTAAAGGATACCTCGGGATTACTTGTGCGTTTCTCTATCTTTTCAGGATTGCAGGTATCCGGAACGCAACTTGGGGCATGTAAGCTTCATCCCAGCAAACTGACAAATCAACACTCAGTCTTAACACTCAAAGTGTTTCCTCCCTAGCTGAGTTGCCACTTATTACTTATCCCCATCAGAGTTGCCAAGCATCACAGAAGATGCCCATATCCCCGGCTGAGTCAAGAAGCTACCGCAACAGAATTTCTAGGGAGGCCTTTCAGTGATTCCTCTCTTTCTCCCCAGCCGAGTTGCCATCTCGCCCTCAGCCGAGTACAAAAGTCAGGGAGCTATCTCCCCACAGAGTTCCAGCCTCTATCCAGAAGAGCAACGCATGAAAGATCACAACAGAGTGAAGAAAGCTTCTACAAACCCCAGCTGGGTCCCTCATTGTCAGGACAGGTCTATCGATGACCCATATCCCCAAGCAGATATCATATCATCAGATCTACCAATGATCTCACCCCCAGCTGGGATGTTCACTTCAACAGATCGATCGAAGATCTTCGTGGCAGCGGGATCCGAATCCCGGTTTGGTATATTTGCATGATCATAGCATTCGCATCATAATCACCCACAAAGCGTAGCATTCCGTCTAATACGGAGCATTGCGGCAAAAATCAAACATATAGCATAATCATAAGCCATGTTATAAATCTAACACTTGTGACTAGTAACCATTCATCAGAATGCAGAATACTTTCCCCAAAATCCCCACCAGAGTCCCAGCAAAAGCAGCTGCCTCACAATCCACAAACACCAATATATACTCATTTTGACACCCGTCCGTGCCATCTTTCCCCAGTAAAGTCGCCTGAACACTCTTTACGAACAAGATCACCCGTATTACAGATACTTCCTGACACCCGTTCGTGTCATGCTCCCAGCAGAAAGCCAAAGACATCCTCTTTGCACTCACATTTACCTATATACATTTTCTTGACACCCGTCCGTGTCGTATCTCCAGCGCAGTCGCCTACACTTTTACAACCCATATACTTGTTGATATTATTATACTCTTCTCTCTTGACACTCGTCCGTGTCACCCTCCCCTGCAGATAAATACTCATCTATACAATACTCATACTCACTACTCATGTTACACTCATACAGATACTCGTCCGTATCTTGTATATACCATTCATATCCCCACAGACTCGGCACTAGTCCTTGTTCTTTGTTAACTCGTTGGTACTCGTCCGTACCATCATCTCAGAACATGCGTCAAGCGTTTGTTTCTACATGATACTCGTCCGTATCATAGTCTTAAGGATGCTCGTCCGCATCTTTAATCCATACACTGTGTCAAAAACTTCTGTCTTCTTGAATATGGATACTCGCCTGTGTCTACTATTCCCCAGAAGAATCCTCTCAGATTCAACACTCGTCCGTGTTCTCTGTTAACCAGTTGATACTCGTCCGTATCATCATCTTTGAACACGTGTCAGTATTTGTTTCTATCCGATACTCGTCCGTATCATAGTCTTAAGGATGCTCGTCCGCATCTTTAATACCAAACACTTATACCTTTTGTTTTCTTGGATGTAAGCACTCGTCCATGTTTACTATTCCCCAGTAGGTTACCAACAAACAAATTTTCTTTTTTATCTGACACTCGTCCTGTGTTATGAAAACCTTGAGAGCAGTCGTACCCTGCTAGGTGGTCGTCCTCCACCTCTTGATGGTCGTCCTCCATCATGCTCGTCCGATGGCCGTCCCCATCGTTGATTTTTAGCAGCCGTCCCCTGCTAGGTGGTCGTCCTCCACCTCTTGATGATCGTCCTTCATCAGTTTTATCCAATGGCCGTCCCCATTGTCGATTTTTGGTTATCTGGCATTCGTCCTATGTCATGATAAACCTTGAGAGCAGCCGTACCCTGCTAGGTGGTCGTCCTCCACCTCTTGATGGTCGTCCTCCATCATGCTCATCCGATGGCCGTCCCCATCATTGATTTTCTATCCGGCATTCGTCCTATGTCGCGATATTTTCGGCAGCCGTACCCTGCCAGGTGGTCGTCCCCCACCTTAGATGACCGTCCCTCATCTTAACCCAACAGAGCAGCCGTCCCCTGCTAGGTGATCGTCCTTCACCTTTGATGACCGTACCTCATCATCTGTTTATTTCATTTATTCTTTAACCCGATGGCCGTCCCCGTCGTGGTCCTTTTTTTAGTTTAACCCGATGGCCATCCCCATCGTTGGTTACTTTGCTTTGTGAACTTGATGGCCGTCCCCGTCATGTTTCGTTAACTCCCAGATAATCTTACAACTTTATCTTGATGGCCGTCCCCATCATAATTTCTTACTTTTCCCAGCTAGTCGGCCGTCCCAGTCTTGGCTTTACCTTTTATCCCCAGCATGTCGGCCGTCCCCGTCATTGCTTTATTTCCCACACTTTACAATATACTTTATTTTCCTTTACAATCTATATCCCTTTTCTTCTTCATTCTGTGAGTGCAAATTTTGGACTGTCTTTGGTATTCAACCACAAGTTATCCTGTTTGCCTGTTAAGCCGTTGCTTACAACCTGCACAGCTAACTCATGTTTGAATAGGGGCAGCTGTAAACACCCCAAATTTGCCCTCACCCATTCACACCATGGCTTGTGATCATTCCATATGCATAAACACAATCATATCATCTCATATCACATTTTTGATCCACTGCATAGACTCTAAGTCATCTGCATCTAGGGTTTGTGGTCTGAGCAATCTAAGAGCCTCTTGAGCCACTCCAAGGGTCATCAATCACTTCAAGGGGGTCCATGTGTGTTCAAGCATCATATTATATCCTCTCCAAGTCAATAATGCCAAAGAATCACAAGAACTGGGAATGGTGTGGAAGCAGAGCCAGGCTTGACTGCACAGATGACCCAAAATTAGGGTTTTGGTTTCAAAGGCCATAACTCCAATTTTTTTGGTCATTCTTGTTTCTATTGGTCTCTATATGGTATAGAGAGTATGCATATCAATTTTCATGAAGAAATTCCATGGGGAAGTCATCTGATCAAGAGTTGACTTTTCAGACAAGTCAGTGCAAAATCAGGGCATCTGAGGCCCCCAATGACCCAACCAAGGGGTGATCTTCATCATTTTGAGTGTATTTGATCTTTATTTGATCATGGAAGAAGGTTGAAGTTCACAAAATTCAAGAATTACAAGTTTTTGCAAAGTTGACTTTTTAGGGCATGGTTGACTTTTCATGAAATGTCATTTTATGCCACTTTTTCAACCCTTGCTTTTTGATCCAAAAATGCTTCAAATGAAAAAAACTTTGGTCATGAAAGTTGTAGATTAGATCTTTCCCTTTCCAAAAAGTACAAGAACATGATCTAATTCATTTTGGATCAAAAGTTATGGTGTGTCAAAGTTGGCAAAAATCACTAATTTTCAAGACATGCCTCAAATGAGAAACTTGCAAAAACTTTGTACCAAGGCATTTGTAACTTCTAATTCATGTCTAACCATTACACAAACATCACATGTGACCTAAAAATCAGATTTGAACCAAAATTTCTCATGTTTCATGGTTTGTATAGCAAGAAAGTTTCATGTGAACCAAAAGTGATCAAGTTGCAAAATCATCATCACACTTCCATCCACTTGTTGCCTTGGCTGCTGAACCAGCCATAGCCTTTCCCCTCACCATGCTGCACCAGCCCACACCTTTGTACTAGCCTAGAACACAACCCATGCCTCTCTTACACAAAGGTTGACAATTTGCAAAAGTGAACTTACCTATCACAGCAGGCCAGGTCACATCATCTGACCAATGGGAGTTTTTTATGTGGAACAAATGCTGGCCATTTCATACATCAAGCAAGGCTGAAACACACAAGAACAACAGATTCACAAACTCACTCCCTCAAGCATTTCTCTTCGAATCTGTCTCCATAGCTCACAAACACAAAAACCAAGTTCACTGATCAACTCACTTTGCTTCACTGAGCCAAAACCAGCAAGACTCAGGCCTGAACTAAGCAAGAACTGAGCTTCCCCATTTTTCACCCCCCAAAGCCAGAACTTTAGAATCCCATTCCACAGCTCACAAACACCTGAACAAACTTCATAAACCTTCTCCATTCATCATCTTGGTCGTAAAGAACCTTTCACCTCTGCCTGAAACAGCCTGAATCACTAATACCATTTTCACCTGAGTTTGAGCAGAAGCTGTTCAACTCCTTAACCAGCCAGCATAAATTTCTTCCAAGCATTCAAACATCATCTAGGGGTCACAAGGAGTGGTTTGCATCAAAGGAAGGGGTCAGAAAGTTACAAGAGTGAAAGCTTCGAAACTCAGGTAGCTCAAGAACTTTTTTTCCAGAAATCATTTTTTAAGTTCTTAAGTTGTTCCATATGCTCTCCTGATCATAACTATGTCATTGGTTTTGAAAATGGTTGGAAAATGAGGATGTAATCGTGTTCTGAAACTCCCTGACCTAAAAAATTTTTTGTTCGGTTCAAGAGTTTGAGGAAAAATAAATGATTTCTAGCTTAGGGTTTTGATTCAGGGGAGTGTGGGAATCATTTCTGTATGTTTGGATTTCATTTTGGTTGCGTTTTGTGGATTTTGGGGATTTTCAGGTGGGGTTCCCACCGGAGAAGACGACCGGAGGTCTTCTCCGGCCACCTGAAAATCATTAGGGTTTAATCAGTGTAATTAAATGAGATTTGAATTTCGTGCGTTGGATTGGCTGACCAAGTTGACTTCGCGCGTGAATGAATGGTCCAGATTCACCATTAGAAGCCCTAACCCTGATTAATTAATTCATAATGACATTTAACTCAGTTTGAATTTGGGCCACTGGATTGCGCGCATGGTCAATCTCTCTCTCCCCAGAATGCATCACAGCCCTCCATTCAGTTGACTTTTCTTTTTCTTTGTTTTAATTCATTTATTTCATATTTGTTTTATACAATTTATTTAAAATAGCAAAAATGTTTTAAAAATTATGAAACTTTTTGTCAAGAGTTTCATTAATTTTTAAAACACAAAAATATTTTTATTTTCATTTTTAGCATCAAAAAAGTATTTTTAATTATTTAAAAGTTTATTTTTAATTGATTAATGAAAATTAATTTATTAAAAATACTTTTAGGTATTTAAAAATCACCAAAAAATTCATGAAGTGTTTTAAGACATTTAGAAACATTTTCCAACCTTCAAACCAAATTTATTTTTTGATCTTGATGCATTTTGAGAATTTTTCATTGAATTAAAATCATTTTTATGCATTATTTTGATCCAAACTTCAAAAAATCACTTCTGCCTAACCATGAAGAGTTGGACCTTGATTCTTTTTGCATTGCATTGTGTTTAGCATGTAGTTTGTGAGATTAAATGGCCATGATTTGATCTTTCATTTTCCATTTGTTTGATAATTTTCTTGTTTAGGAACCCTAAAACCCTAGAAAACTTAGGAAAATCATAACTTGAAATTGGTTAAGGGTTGAGACCTCTCCTTTGGGCAGTGGGTTAGTATAGGATTAGAGGTCCTTTTAGTGGCATTTTCAATTTTTTATCTTAGGGTTTGCTTCTGATTTTGATTTTTGTTTGTTGCATTGATCATAAACCCTAATTTGGGCTTCCATATGCATCCATCTTGCATTCTCTTGCCTCACATGACTTGCCATGACATTTCAAGCATCCATTTGATTCATTTGACATCATAAGACATATTGAAAGCATGTTTGATCATTGAATCATGTATTTGTCATGTTGTATGCCATATGCACCTCATAACTTTTCATGTATGTCCTTGGTTCCTAACTTGCTTCATTTGCA